>JAQQTO010000061.1:60442500-65442500 GCA_029884595.1 Ormosia semicastrata | reverse complement strand
GAGAAGGAATTTTGTTTGAAAACAACATTCTTGCACATGATTCAAGTTAGCAATAAACTACTCAATAAATCCTTATGATCCAAATGACATTGAAGATAGCATCTACTATTTAATCATTATCATTGGCCATCGTGTTGATTATATTTTTTTGTAGAAAATAATTTCATTTTTTTTAGTGAAAATCTTTGACCCATTTCATTAATTTGAACAAAATTTCTTAAACCAAAGCCCATCAGAGTTTTTTCTTTCTATTTTAGCATATTTTCAGAAGAAAAAAAATCAAAAATTCAAAAATTCAAAAAAAAAAAGAAAAAGACTTTTAATCTTTGAAAAATGAAACAGAGGAAAAAATGAGTGGTTTAAGGGTGCCAACCACTTAATAATGGTAGAGATGAAGGTCAATGGTATGCGGGCGTGGAAGTGACAGACGAACCCACGAGAGCTTGAAGGTGAAGAGTGGCGCGACGAACTTACGACAAGATGGTCCAGGAGTCTGAGATAGAGGCAGAACAGAGGAGGTACGGTGGTGGTGTAGCGCGAGGTGGGTGGTGAATCTGCAACGTGGTGGTTCTAGCTCACGTATCTAGTGGCAGAGGAGTGGGGGCATGACACAGATTTGGACTGTGGTCATGGTGGCGCGAGGTGGTGACTGACAGACTTGCAACAGGGTTATCCTAGTTTAGTTCCAACATGACATTGTGGAGGTGGCTCGATGGCTTAGGGGTTCTGCGTGGTGGCAAAAGCAGGTGGTTTTGTGTTTGATGATTGTTAGGTTCTAGCGTGGAGAAGGACGGCTCCCACGGTGGTTTTGGAGTGGTGGGGTTGGTTGGATGACGACAAACTATGCGTGGTTGGTGAAGGTGTACTAGGTTTGGCTATGGATGACGAATCTCTAACTGTGTTACAGGGATAATGGCTTAGGTTGGTTTGATTTAGGTTGATGGGCTTCAGTTTGAGGAGTGTTGTAACTTGTTGTTCGTTGGTGGGTTACCGAATTCTTGGGGATGTTGTGGCTTTTTAATATGTTTGGTTGTGGCTATGGTAGTTTTGGAATAAGGTTTGGTTGTAGAGGATGGGTGGAGATGATGGTGAAAGTTTGAGAGTTGTGTTGGAATGGTGGCTATAGATCTATTTGTGGAGGCAGAGGGTGTTTTTGGGTGATGAAGATGGTTTAGTTTGTTTTAGTGGTGGAAGAGGGTTGTTAATGGTGAATGTAGGAGGCAGAGGGTGAAGGTGAAGATTAAGAAAGATTATGATGGCTGGTGCTATCTTATTGAGAGAGGAGGCATGGATAGGTAGGTTTTGTGAGATGGCTATTTTTTTGGTAGCTGTTTCATAGTGGTCAAGTTGTTTGGTTTATTTGATGACTCCTGTTTTGTAGAGAAGAAAGAGGCAACTATGTATTTTGGAGGAGGAAAAATAGGTAGGCTACGACCTCTAGGCTGATGGAGGGAGTGGTGCAGCTACTGTATGATGAGAAAAGAAAGGACAAAGATTGCTAGGGAATTTTTTGTGATGGTTGTATGTGTTGCTTTTTTTTATGATATGGTTGATGGGTTTTTATAGGAGGAGTTTGGAGGGTGATGGTGGCTAGGGTTTGGGTGAGAAGGGAGATAACTTGTGTGGAAGTGATGGATCTAGGTTAACTAATATTTGATGGGTCACAAATTAGTTTGGGCTTATGGTGAGTAGCTTGAGAAAAAATTGGGTTAAGCATATGCAAGAAAATTGGGTCATCTTTATTATTTTTTATTTTATTTTTCTTTTCTCTTCTTTTCTATTATTTTATTTTATTTTTTATTTTTTTTAATAAAAAGTTTTTAATAACCCGAACAAAATTAGGTGTTCACAATGGGCCCAGTATCCTAGTGCATCAACACCTGGGACCCAAGAACGATGATACAGATGATCGCGTGCCTCGTCCAATGGGCACGATCCAGTCCAATGCACCCAAAAACCCTTTCTTGGACTTGGTCCAATGACAAACGGCAGTGCTGGAGGAGCAACGTCGTAGATTGGAAAACCTAGAGTGATCCATGCATGAAGGCCACTCCAGAACACAACGTGATGATGGAAGGCAGAACACGGCTAATGATCAGAGGGGTATAAAGCACGCTGACGTCAAAATATCCAATGTTGTTCATAACAACCCGAACCTCAATGATTAGGAGCACCCCTTCTCTGCTCAACTTATAGAGTTCAGGGTTCCAGGAAACGTCAAGTTTCCCGCTAACGTAGAATTCTATGACGGGATCACGGACCCTCAGGAGCACACAGACGTTTACATCCAATCTATGTGCTTCCCGGGAGATCCTCAAAATTATTATGTTGAGTCTTCCCCCTTTCCCTAAAAAAGGGAGCCCTCAGATGGTTTGTGACCTTGCCACGGGGATCCATCACTAACTGGCTAGACCTCAGACAACTTTTCTTGCTCCACTATACCACCATTGAAGACAAGTCTTGGCCCATTGAATCTCTTTCAGAGATTCGCTAAGGGGGCAAGGAGCCCCTTCGCGAGTACCATAAGAGATTCAATATAGGCTGTATCAATATGGAGAACCTCGATGACAGGATTGCTGATTCGAGTGTCAAGCTTAACCAAATAACAAAATTCTAGTTTTATCAAAAACTTGTAGCACAAGGCAGTGAACTAAGTCGTCTCTTGAGGATCAAGGTACCAATCAAACCAAATCAAGGTCAAACAGGGGGGATTGTGTATGCAGAATGCAAATGTAATAATTAAATGTAAGAAAGAAAATCAAATTGCTAAACAACCAATCCAAGAAATCTTCAGAAACCTAGTTGGCTTGTCATCGATCACTATACATGCATCTGGATTGAATTAATTGGTTAATTTATGATTGACCAAAATCTCTACATCAAACACATAAAATTCAACACTAGATAATCACCTAGAATTTAACTAATAAACGATTCATAAACTTGCAATCGCTAGATTCATGCAACCTATGCTAGTTTAACAACCAGAATTCAATTAACCTAGATTAATAAATCTGCTAACCTAATCGTCTTCAATTCATGTGACTAAACACAAATTAATTAATCACAATTTATTCACAAATCTTAATTAGGATTAAGGATCCAATCGAATCAAATCACACACAGAAATCTCTAATCATGCAATTCAAAATCCAAATCAAGAGAAGAAGAAGATAATTAAATCAATTCAAAATTAAAATTAGGTATAGAATCTCAAAGTCAAACCAAAATTTTCTCAAGATCCTTGGACTGATCACAAATGTTTAGCTCTCCATGGCTGCAAAACACAGTTTGCAAAAGAGAGGACAAAATTATAGGTAGAAGAATCAAGTAATATGACTTGGGTTTCTGTCTATCTCAAGTCCCCTATTTATACAAAAATAACTAATTTAAAAATTAAGAATCCTCATTTTCCCCTAAGTTAAAGTTAATCATCTGCCTCTTAGCTTTCCTTGGCCACCAAAATCACTTGAATTGGGCTTAAGATGAGAGAGTTATGCCCAAATCACTTTCAATGGGTCTTTGGTCTCATCAGCCGACTTCACAGGGGTAGAACACTATCAAAATGTTGTAGTTCAAATTAGTGGTCAGCATAAACATTGAGCTTCGTGTGTAAGCTTTCCAGTGGCACTGATTTCAGATCCAAAATACCCCTACAGACTAAGTTATAAACCAATTCGTGCACACTACTCAGGTTTCAGTGACAAGACCCATGTTCTAACTTCCAAGCCTAATTAGGTCCACTAGATATCTGATTCAGCTCTAGGGCTCTGTATAAAAGTTATATAGCACTCTCTTATCTTTCCTACAAGGTAAAATACATAATTTTTAGATATCTAGAACTCAAGATATGGCTAAAATACGAAAATAATATAAAATCCTAATAATACTAGAAAGATCAATTAAACCCAATTTAAGACCAAACTTACAAAACATAGCCAAGCTCATTCAATTAAGTACATGGAGAGTGTAAAGGACTAAAAATAAGGGTTTATTAATGTATGAAATATGTTATTATCAAATTCTCTCACACTTAGCTTTTGCACGTCCTAGACAAACTAAAGATTCCAACTAAGGGACAAGGAACACAAAAACTCAAAAACCAAAACTTAAAGAGATTCACTTTTCAATTACCTTCAAGAATGTAAAAGTTTACAAGTAAGGATAGCAACCAAGAAGTTTAAGGGATCAAAACATTTGTGAAGTGACATTTCTTTAATCTTGAATCAATAAGCAATGTAATTTCAATTGAAAAGCATAAACCAAGAATAATAGATTCTCACAAGATATACTATCACTCCTTCAAGTGTTTAGTGTTAGAAATGTTTAGAAGGTAAGTGTTTTACTTAACTCAACTCATGAAAATTTATACTACCATGTGTTTGCTTATCTTCTACTTCTCCACTATTCTATACACATGCTTTCACAAATCTAGAGGGCTTTATTCAAGGTTATAATGGGGCCAAGGTAAGGGATGAGAATGATAAGGATATGACAAGCTAAAAACCAAAGAGAATAAAAGAACATTGAAGATGAATTCTAAGAATAAGCATGAAAGTTTAATGTGATTCCATATGATGCAAATTATTCTCTTCATATATATTCCCTTTTTTCTTTTTTTTCTTTTTTAGAAATATTGCATTTTTTTTGCATAACAATTTAGCACAACATTTTCACATCCCCCATACTTAAACCTTGCTTGTCCTCAAGCAATACCAAACAACAATAACAATTCAAGATTCCCCTACACTTGTTCATGATCTCATCCAAGGATAATGCCAATGCTTTTGTATTCCCGAACGTAAAGAGACAACATGATTTTTCACTAAGGGTATGTAATGAGCTAAGATCAACAAAGAATAGGAAAATAAGCTCAAGGGGGTTAATCAAGGAGAAATATGTAAGATTGGCTATTTGGCTAAAGTAGCTAATGCAAGAAAAGAATGTCTCAGTCATGTTCATGCATGCATGTGAAAATGAAGCCTAAAAAAGAATCAAAGCAAGTTTTAGAGTGATCAAAATCCATGAGTGAAAATCACACAAGAAGGAAGAGAATGACACAATTACTTAATTCATTCATTAATAAGCTCAAATTCTCGCAAGGTATAAGTCTATCAAACTTAATTTACTTATTCAATTTCCATTACCAAACAAGTCAAATTCAACATGAAAGACAATTCATTCACTTATGTCATGAACCTTTAATTCTCAATTTGTCCAAACTCACAACTTCTAGACATCTCAAGAGCAATTGGAAAGCAATTAAAAACTAAAAACAAGAAGCACACAAATTTTTTTTTTTGAAAAACATCAATACAGAGTTTAAAAACAAAACAAAAACATAATTGAAAAATAGAAAAATAGAAAATAGAATTGACAAAAAATAGAAATAAAAACAACAAACAAAAATAGAAAATAGAAAATAGAAAATAGAAAATAGAAAATAGCAGATAGAAAAATAAATAGGCAGAAAAATAGAAAACTAAATAGAAAATAGAAAATTTGAAACAAAAAATAAACAAGTAAGGAAAGGAAACTCCCTCTTTTATGTTGGATAAGTAGCACCAAGGAAGACCTCCTCCTCCATGGTATGCTCTTAGAAACCATCATAAAAGTGCTTGAGTCTATGCTTATTAGCCTTGTAGCTCCTCTTTGTAGTCATATCTTGAAGATCAACTACACCATAAGAAAAAAGATTAGTAACAACGAAAGGACCTTCCCACCTAGATTTTAAATTTTCAGGCATCAATTTAAGATGAGAATTATATAAAAGGACTTTTTGACGAATCTCAAATGTTTTTCTCATAATCATCTTATCACAGAAGCCTTTGGTTTTCTCTTTATAAAGTTTGGAACTCTCATATGCCTCCAAGCGGATCTCCTCCAATTCTTGCAACTGTAGCTTCCTCACCATGCTCACTTAGTCTAGGTCTAGGTTGTTCCTCTTCACCACCCAAAATGCACAATGCTCAATTTCTATTGGCAGGTGGCATGCCTTGCTAAAGACAATCCGATAAAGGGACATCTTAATCAGTGTCTTAGGGTGGTAAGGTGTAGAAACTTTGTGCATGACTCCATACTTCTTCATCAAAGCCTCTATGCTCCAATTGCAGAAATGTTAACCCTGATCACTGATGATAGCCCTCGGGACTCTAAACCTGCAGAAAATCTGTGATTTAACAAAATCCACAACAACTTTAGAATCATCAGTTCGAGTGGCTTTTGCCTCCACCCACTTAGATACATAATTAACAGCCAGCAAAATGTAATAAAAACTAAAAGAAATAGGAATGGGTCCCATAAAATCAATACCTTATACATAAAAAATATCACAATACAGCAAAGGTTTATGAGGCATCTCATTCCTGCGAGAAATGCTTTCTGTTCTCTAAAACTATTCACAAGACTTATAGAACATGTATACATCATGGAATAAGGTAGGCCAATATAAACTAGAGTCCAAGACTTTTCTAGCTATACATTTAGGTCCAAAATGTCCACCATATGCAAATGCATGACAAAAACTAAGAACAAAATCAAACTCATGATCAAGTATGCATCTCCTAATCACTTGGTCACTACAAAATCTCTATATATAAGGATCATCCCACACATAATACTTAGATTCACTCTTTAACTTACTAATCTAAGCCCTAGTGAAATATGTAGGCAGTGCACTGGCAACCAAGTAATGAACTAAGTTAGCAAACCAAGGAGTGGTAGTCTTGCCTTGCAGTTGTAAAAGCTGCTCATCTGGGAAGGAGTCATGGATGACCAAAGGCTCTGAAGCTTTCTTAATTATGCTAAAATGATCAGCCACCAGGTTTTCTGCTCCACTCTTATCCCAAATTTCAATATCAAACTCCTAGAACAGTAGCATCCACCTAATTAGTCATGGTTTCACTTTTGGTTTCTTCAGAAGAAACTTCTGTGCTACATGATCAGAAAACACAACTACTTTAGAACCAAGCAGATATGATTTAAATTTGTGTAAACGAAATACAATGGCTAAGAGTTCTTTTTCTGTAGTTGTGTAGTTGGCTTGAGCAGCATCCAAAGTTCTAGAGGCATAGTAGATCACATGAGGATCCTTCTCTACTTTCTGTGCCAGACAACTCCCACTGCATAATTGGAGGCATCATACATAAGATCAAATGGAAGTGTCCAGTCAGGGTGCTGGATTATAGGAGTGCTGGTCAACGACTTCTTCAAATGATAAAAGGCTTCTTGGCATTTCTGGTCAAAGACGAACTCCACATCCTTTTGCAACAAATTAGATAGTGGAAGGGCAATCTTGCTAAAATCCTGGATGAAGCACTTGTAAAAACCTGCATGTCCCAAAAAAGAACGCACCTCCTGTATGCATGTAAGATAAGATAAACAAGTAATGACATCTATTTTAGAAGGATCTATTTCAATGCACTTACTGGAGATTACATGGCCTAAAACTATATCCTATGCTACCATGAAATGACATTTTTTCAAAATTTAAAAAAAGGTTAGTTTCAATGCATCTATGCAGTACCTTAGCCAGACTATCTAAACAAGAATCAAAAGAAAAGCCATGAAAGGTAAAATCATCCATGAATACATCCATGCACTTCTTTAAAAAGTCTGAAAAGATGTTCACCATACACCACTGGAAGGTGCCAGGGGTATTACAGAGGCCAAATGGCTTTCGTCTGTAAGCAAAGGTGCCGAAGGAATAGGTAATTGTGGTCTTCACTTGGTCTTCAAGTGTAATGTGGATCTGGAAATATCGAGTGTAATCGCCCAAGAAGCAATAATGTGACTTGCTAGCCAACCGCTGCTCTAGTATCTGGCTAATGAATGGAAGGGGGTAATGGTCCTTCAAAGTAGCTTGATTGACCCTTTTGTAATTAATACAGACTCTCCAGCTATTTTGTACTCTAGTAGGAATCAGCTCTTTCTTCTGATTGGCCACAATAGTCACTCCAAATTCTTGGGCACAACCTGCACCGGGCTCACCCATTGACTGTCAGAGATGGGATAGATAATGCCAACCTACAATAGCTTGGTCACCTTTTTCTTCTCCATATCCAAAATTAGAGGATTCAGTCTCCTCTAGGGCTGTCTCACTGGTTTAGCTCCATCCTCAAGTAAAATTCTGTGCATATGTGTGGAAGGGCTAATGGTAGGAATATCTACCAGTGTCCATCTGATGACCCTTTTATTCTCTCTTAAAACTTGTAGCAATCTCACCTCCTGTTCAGCAGGGAGGTTTCTGGCTATAATCACTAGAAGCTATTCATTATCTGCCAAGTATGCATACTTCAAGTGCTAGGGTAACAGCTTCAACTCCAATTTTGGTTGCTGCACTACAGAAGGTAAAAAGCTAGGGTTGTTGTTGCTCTGCTTTTGCTGCCTGAACCTTTGTATATATATCACCTATTATACAATCTATGAACACAGGAACAGATTCATCATATCCCAAAAAAGTAGAAATTTCAGAACATACAAAACACAACTTATCACCATCACAACTAGCACACAAATCACCGCACATAGAGTCACCAAAATCGGCATTCTCAGGAAACTCCTCATATAAGTCAGCATACGAAGTATAAACCAAATAATCAATTAAATCAATATGAAAGATAGAATGTTCTTCCATGGGATATTTCATAGCATCAAGAATATTAAATCTCACAATGGAATCTCCAAACTCCATGGATAGAACTCCTACATGCACATCAATCTTTTTCCGTGCTGTTTTGAGGAAAGGTCTCCTTAGAATAAAGGGAGCCTTGTTGGATAATGACTCTCCCTCCATCTTCAAAATGTAAAAGTTAGTTGGGAATATCAACTAGTTCACCCAGATCAGCACATCCTCCACCAAACCAGCTGGGTAAGCATTACTATTATTAGCTAGCTAGATCACCACACCTGTAGCCTACAAAGGACCAAGTTCAAGGGAATTAAAAATAGACATAGGCATTACATTAATGGAAGCACCTAAGTCTGGCATGGCATTCTCAAATCTATAATTTCCTATTATGCAATGAATTGTAAAAGTCCCTGGATCCTTGTACTTTTGTGGTATAGGCTAGACGAGGGCTGAAGCATTCTACCCCATATTGATTCTCTCATTGCCCTTTAGTCTCCTTTTGTGTGTACACAGTTCCATCAAGAACTTGGCATACTTCGGTATCTACTTGATTACATCCAATAGTGGGATGTTTACTTCCACTTTCCTAAAAGTCTCAAGCAGCTTTTTGCCTTTCTTAGCCTCATCTATTTTTTTGGACTGTGTAGCTCTTTGTGGAAAATGAAGAGCTATAGCAGGTTGAGGCTTCTGTTTAGCTCCAGCGGCTGCTTTCTCATCAACATTACCAAATTTCTGGGCTAGTGCACCAAAATCAGGTGTGGCTACAGCTGATGGCTTGTGCAGTTATTTATTCACTACTGGTTGGGAATCCACCTCCACTATTTTTCCAGACCTCAGCATAATGGAACTCACATTCCCCTTTGGATTGGGAATTGTTTTGGAAGGGAGTTGGCCAAATCCTTGATTCTGCAATTGACTTAGAGTAGAAGCTAGCTGTCTAATTTGAGTTTCTAAGTTTTGAATTGAAGCTTTTGTCCTCTGTTGAAACTATTTATTATTGGTGGCCATCTGCTTCATTAGATCCTCCAAAGTAAGCTTAGATTTTGTGGCTACAGGACCTTGTGGTTGTTGCTGGAAGGGCGGTCTGCTTGGTCCAGCTTGTTATTGAAATTGTTTCTGTCTCATTGGCTGTTGGAAGAGCTGCTTGTACTGCTGCTGTAGTGTTGCATTCCTAAATCTCAGGGTAGGATGATCTCGCCATCCAGGATTATATGTGTTGGAGAATGGATCATATCTTTGTTGTTACTGCTGAAATTGTGGTTTACTAGGAAAGACACCTGCTGCAGTAACAGATTGCTCTTGGGATGCAGAACTGTCATCTTGAAGTGTAGGGCATGCATCTGTGGGCTATGAAGGAGAAGAACATATACTGTATACTCGAGCAGGTCCTTGCACAGATGGTTAGTGCTTCTCTACTGCCAATTATCTCATCAAAGAGGTCAACTTATCAAGTTTATATTCTAATCTTTGTTTATTAGCATTAGAAAACTGAACTTCTTTAACTCCTTTAGTTGGAGTTATCATTATGGTACCAAATTGTTGTGAGTTGGTAGCCATGTTTGCAATCAAGTCTCTGGAAGTAGCTGAGGTTTTGTCAACTAAGGTGCCTCCACTCGCAATATCCACCGTGCTTCTGTCCATTGACAGCAAGCCTTCATAAAAGTATTGGATCAATAGCTAATCACTAATCTGGTGGTGTGGGCAGCTTGCAAATAATTTCTTGAATCTCTCCCAGTAATGATACAAGGTCTTACCACTCATCTGTCTAATTCCACATATATTCTTTCTGATTGTAGCAACTCTTGAGTTAGGGAAAAACTTCTCCAAAAATAGTCTATTCATGTCATTCCAGCAAATGATAACTCTTAGTTGCAAGTAGTATAACCAGTCCTTGGCTACACCATCTAATGAAAATGGAAAGGCTATCAGCTTTATGTGTTCCTCTGTAATTCCTTGTGGTTTCATGGTGGAACAGACCATATGGAACCCCTTTCAGTGCTTGTGAGGGTCTTGTCCTGTAAGGCCATGAAACTTAGGCAGCAAGTGAATTAAACCATATTTAAATTCAAAATTAGCATCCAAATCATGATATTGAATGCACAATGGTTGATAGTTCACATCAGGTGCAACTAGTTCCTTTAAGGTCCTATTTTGATTGTTCACATCAGGTGCAACTAGTTCCTTTAAGGTCCTATTTTGATTGTTATCAGCCATAGGTGTAGTGTTCTCTATATGCTCACCTTTAGTTTCAATGTCATTGTCGGTCTCAACCTCAGATGTTTTTTTTTCACTAACCCTATGAGTCCTATTCAATATATGCAATGTTATTTCAAATTCTGGATCAATGTCAAGTATATGACTATCAAAAGACCTAGTCATGCATTATATAACACTATAGGGACTAAACAAACTCAAAACACAAAAACACAAAGCAATGGTAAAAATCACACAAAAAATAAACAGAAACTATATTTATAGATTTTTAAAAATTATGGGACCATCACAGGGTGAAAACTAGCCAAAAATACTACTAAACAGTAAAATAAAAAATCTTAAAAAACTAAAAAAGTGGTTTAAACATTGAAATTTGGGCAAACCTGGGGTAACATAAAAGCAAAGCAATGAGCCGTGTTTATTAGGTCATTTTCCTTTAACTGACCAAGTTTCAGCTCATTTTGAGCATGTTTGTCTGTACATTTTTAAAAAAATCACTCAAAATCACCTGTTTTCGCCTGAAAACCACCAAAACAAAGAAGAAAAGGGGTTAGGGGGTTAGTGAAAGTCTTGATATAATTAATTAGCACCTAATGATCCTCGGAAATGGCACCAAATGTGATTCAAGTGCCGAGCTCAACAAAATCATAAAATTCTAGTTTTACCAATAACTTATAGCACAAGGCAGCGAACCGAGTCGTCTCTTAAGGATCAAGGTACCAATCAAACCAAATCAAGGTCAAACAGGGGGGATTGTGTATGTAGAATGCAAATGTAATAATCAAATGTAAGAAAGAAAATCAAATTACAAAGCAACCAATCCAAGAAATCGTTAGAAACCTAGTTGGCTTGTCATCGATCACTAAACATGCATCTTGATTGAATTGATTGGTTAATTTATGATTGACTGAAATCTCTGCATCAAACACATAAAATTGAACACTAGATAATCTCCTAGAATTTAACTAACAAATGATTCATAAACCTACAATCGCTAGATTCATGTAATCTATGCTAGTTTAACAACTAGAATTTAATTAACCTAGATTAACAAATCTACTAACCTAACCATCTTCAATTCATGTGACTAAACCACAGTTAATCGATCACAATTTAATCACAAATCTCAATTAAGATTAAGGATCTAATCAGATCACATCACACACAAAAATCTCTAATCATGCAATTCGAAATCTAAATCAAGAGAAGAAGAAGAGAATTAATTCAATTCAAAATCAAAATTAAGTGCAGAATCTCAAAGCCAAACTAGAATTTCCTCAAGATCCTTGGATTGATCTCAAATGTTTACCTCTCCATGGTTGTAGCACACAGTTTGCAAAAGAGAGGAGAAAATTGTAGGTAGAAGAATCAAGTAATACGGCTTAGGTTTATATCCATCTCGAGTTCCCTATTTATACAAAAATAATTGTAAAAATTAAGAATCCTAATTTGTCCCTAGGTTAAATTTAATCCTCTACCTCTTAGCTTTCATTGGCCACCGAAATCACTTGAATTGGGCTTAAGATGAGAGAGTTATGGCCAAATCACTTTTAATAAGTCGCTAGTCTCATTAGTTGACTTCACAAGGGTAGAACACCATCAAAATGTTATAGCTTAAATTAATGGTCTTAATAAGAGTTTGAGCCTCATGTGTAAGCTTTCCAATGGTACTAGTTTCAGCTCCAAAAGACCCCTATAGCCTAAGTTATGGACCAATTAGTGCACGCTGCTCGGGTTCTAATGACAGCACCCATCTTCGAACTTTCAAGACCAATTTGGTCCACTACATATCTGATTCAGCTCTGGGGCTCCATGAAAGTTTTAGATCTCTCTTATTTTTTCTAAAAGGTAAGATACATAATTTTTAGATATCTAGAACTCAAGATATAGGCAAAATACAGAAACTGTATAAAATTCTAATAATGCTGGAAAGATCAATTAAAACCCAATTTAAGCTCAAACTTACAAAACATGGACAAACTCAATCAATTAAGTACATAGAGAGTGTAAAGAACTAAAAATAAGGGTTTATTAATGTATGAATATATGATTATCAATTGCTCTCCACTACGTCAGAAGCGGCCTCTGGATCGATCCTAGTTTTTTGTTTCTTTGGCAAAGAAAAAGCCAGAGAATATGGAGGAGTTTCAGCAACGGTCCCTAAAGTAAATAAAATTTGAGGAGGTTACTAAGGCCAAGGAGAGCCTAGATAAAGGTGAGCCCTCTATCTAGAAAGGAAATCAAAACTCCTCATGGCCCCGGAACTCCTCTAAGGATGATCCACCTAGACCAAGTACTATAGATATACTCCTCTGAACACTCCACTTGTAACTCTTTTGAGGGAAGTGGTGTAGACTGAGTTCTGAGGTATCAAGAAGCAATCACCTGAAGAAAAATACACAGAAGGATCGTACCAAACATTGTTCATGGAACAAGAGCTACTTCTATGAAATTGAAGATTGTTTCCAACTCCATGACACTATTGAATCCCTAATTAGGGTAGGACTGTTGGATTTGTACATCAGCCATGTCTAAAGCGACAAATGCTACAGAGGATGGAGAGAAAGAAGACGCAACCCTCAGCGGAGCCCCGTCTCTACGCCAAAGAAGAATTACCCAAAGTCCTAGGAGAAGATCCCGAAGTTCACCTCACTGTGATATTGACAATCAGCGGGATCAAAACCAGGACGCTCCATCTGATGACAATGATGGATGTCGTGCCCAACCCAACCAAACCATCAACACTATTGCTGGTGGGTTTTCCAGTGGAGGGTCATCCAATAGTGCATAGAAAAAAGCGCTCAGGATGGCAATGTTGAGCGTCTCACACTCCACACCAAAATCACGGGTTGGAGATCAGAAGGTGCCACCATCATTTTTTCAAATGAGGACTATAATGGAATTATCCCAGATTATGATGACACACTGGTTATCTCGAGAATAATCTCTAATGCAGAGATCTGACACATCTTCATTAACCAAGGGAGTTTAGTGAATATTATGTTAAGGATCTATACCAAAAGCTAGAAGTTCCACTCTCAGAGCTGACTCCCTATGATAGCGAGCTTACCAGGTTCACTGTAGAAAAGATCACTCTGGTAGGATATTTTGATACTTACTTGATGCTAGGGAGCACTAAACTCTTTAGGACTATTCAGGTCATGCTTCTGGTTGTGGACTGCCCCTCAACATATAACATCATCTTGGGTCATCCTGCTCTGAATGCCCTTGGCGTCATGGTATCTACTACCCACATGGCTATGAAATTTCTCAGCAAGAATAATGAGGTTGTCAGGGTCAAGGGAGATCAAGTCATGGCACATAAATGCTACAACAAGAGCCTCAAGATAGACTAGCCGACCAAGAAAGCAAAAGTTAGCACATCCATCCCAATTCGTGACCAGGTTAACATTCTCATGACTGAGTTGGATGTGTGAGAGGAAATCTGGGGTACCAGACCCCAGCCAGATGGTGAACTACAACTGCTCCAACTTAGTAGTAAGCCAGATCAAGTTACTAAGATTGGAGCAAATTTAGAAGAAAAACAAAGATCTCTTCACCCGCACGTCCTCTGACATGCCTGGGCTTAACCCCGCCTTCATTTGTTATCACCTATCCATAAGGCAAGATGCGAGGCTAGTCTCCTAGAAGAAAAGAAAATTTAGTCCACAAAGGCTGCAAGTCATTGAAGAACAAGTTAAGGAGATGCTCAGTGTCAACTTCATAAGGGAAGTAGCCTACATACTTAGCTATCTAATGTTGTCCTAGTGAAAAAATCTAACAGGAAGTGGAGGATGTGTGTGGAATACATAAATCTAAACAAGGCATGCCCTAAATATCCATACCCACTTCCCAATGTGGATAAACTAGTTGATAGCTCCTCCGGGTTCCATTTGCTGTCTTTCATGGATGCATACTCCAAGTACAACCAGATCCCAATGTATCTTGAAGACGAGGACAAAATTGTGTTCATCACTGAGAGGGCAAGCTATTACTACAGGGTTATGCCCTTTGGTCTGAAAAATGCAAGAGTCACCTATCAGAGAATCATGAACAGGGTTTTTGAAGGCCAAGTAGGGAAGATGCTAGAGGTATACATTGATGATATGATAGTGAAGATTCCTGAGGCAGGATCGCATGTCTTGGACCTCAAGGAAGTGTTTGCACAGCTCCAAAAACATAACATGAGGCTCAACCCAAAGAAATGTGCCATCAGAGTCTAGGCCGATAAATTCTTGGGCTTCATGTTGACCGACTGTGGGATAGAAGCAAACCTAGATAAATGGTAGGTGGT
Source organism: Ormosia semicastrata (assembly GCA_029884595.1). Taxonomy (NCBI): domain Eukaryota; kingdom Viridiplantae; phylum Streptophyta; class Magnoliopsida; order Fabales; family Fabaceae; genus Ormosia; species Ormosia semicastrata. The sequence goes on along the minus strand of JAQQTO010000061.1, from coordinate 65,427,363 downwards.
GCTCAACATGTGTAGCCCACATAACATTAAAGAAGTGCAGCAGTTGATAGGCCAAATTGTGGCCCTCACACGTTTTCTTGCTAAAGCTGCTCATAAATCTCTTCCCCTCTTCAAATTGCTTAAGAAAGGGAAAGGTTTTGAGTGGACTTTAGAGTGTGACGTGATAATCACATATTTGATATATCAATAAGCCCTCATTTTTAGTCATTTACACTCTCTATGTACTTAATTGATTGAGTTTGGTTATGTTTTGTAAGTTTGGACTCAAATTGGACTTAATTAATTTTTTCAGCATGATTTACGTCTTACACTGTTTCTGTATTCCGGTCATATCTTGAGTTCTAGATGTCTAACAATTATGTATTTTACCTTGTTGGAAAGATAAGAGAGATCTCTACAACTTTCATGAGCTCTAGGTCAAAATCATACATCTAGTGGAGCTTACATCTAGTGGAGCTAAATGGGCTTAGAAGTCAGAACACGGGTTTTGTCATTGGAACCTGAATAATGTACAGTAATCAGAGCATAACTCGGGCTGTAAGAACTTAATTAGGCTAAAATTTTGGTATCTACAAGTAAGAACCATATCTACAACTTTCATGAAGACCACAAGACTCATTTCAGATTTCTTAGAAGTCATATTGGGCTTCCAAGTCAAAATAGAGGAACTGTAGCTGGGCCTAAGTAATGTGCAGTAATCAGACCATATCTCAAGTTATAGGAATGATTTTGGGCTCAAACTAACGACATTTGAAAGCTAAGATCCAGACGTACAACTTTCTTGAAGACACTTAGTGATAAAATGACAAATGCAATGAGTTCAACACTAAATGATTTCAGAGACAAAGAATCTTAATAATTTTTCACTCATCAAAAGTCATTTGGCATTTTTCACTCATCCACTCACTCATGAATCAGCCTCATTGTCATTTTATATCCCTAATCCTCTATAAAAGGCACCATTGGCAGATCATTTAGGAGTCTTGGTCTTAGAGATCAAGATCATGCTATTGTGTTGTTTATTTATCTTGTTGTAGTTTTCTTTTGTTCTAAATTGAAGTTATATTCTTCTTCTTTTTTTTCTCTCTTTCTTTCTTCTTGTATACAAGTAACCAATTTTCATTTTACTTAGGTGAAAAGGTGAAGTTCTTGGTAATGAAATAAGGTTAGATTCATTTCTTTCTTGTGCTTAAATGATATATTTTCAAGTGATCATTATACGTGTTGTATTTTGTTTCCAATCAATTTAGAAACCCTTACTTGTAAAGTGGAGATCTTGATTTGTTGTAGACAAGATATTGGCACAATGAATGCTTGAGCCCATTTATAAGTGGTGGTGTTAATAAATAATTAAAGGAATCATAATATAATTACGTATATAATTTTAAATGAACTTTGAACGTTGTATTTTTCAATTGGAACCTCCATTATGCGTGGATTCTAATTGATTTATAAAAAGAATTAATCTTATCCTTAATTTATTTACCAAGAGTTGATCTCCTAACCTAAGTAAATGCTTTTTTATTTGTGACTGAGTTTCATCACTTTTATTATTGTGACAAAATATTTACCTTATGTCAAAGAATTTTTCTTCATCAATTCCTTGTGGATCGACCTCGGACTCCCAAGAATTTTTTATTTGAAACAACCTGCACTTGGGTTTGTAAGTTTTAATCTGCATCAAGTTTTTGGTGCCGTTGTCGGGGACTTGATTTGAAGAACAAATTTATTGTGTAAATATTTTGTATATATTTTTTTTATCCCTGTGGATCTTGTGTATATATATATATTCTCTACTCTTTTATTTTTTTTTGTTTTGTATTTACTTGACTTACTAACTTTTTCTACTCTCCTTTCTCCCTTTATAATCTGCAATTATTAATGAAATAATCTTTCTTCTTCTCTTCTCTCTTGTCGGAGCAAAAAATCAGCTTGTCGATTCTTCAATTTTTATATTTTAAATTTTCTCTCTGCACTTTATTTTCTGTATTTTACATTCTGTAGTTTATTTTTTGTACTTTATTTTCTAAATTTTATTTCTAACTTTTTACTTTATTAGTTATCTAACTTTTTACTTTATTTGCTTACTAACTTTTTAATTTATCAGCTTATTAACTTATTTGGTGATTGGTTTATACCACACCCTTGTGAATATATATTTGGTGATCGGTTTATACCACACCCTTGTTAATATTCGTTTACTACGTGTTAATATATATTTGGTGGTTGGTTTATACCACACCCTTATTAATATTTAATGGCTGGTTTATACCGCCTACTTGTTAATATATATATATATATATATATATATATATATATATATATATATATATATATATATATATATATATATTTATTTATTTATATTCATATTTACCATGGCAGTTTACCGCCTACTTGTTAATATTATTTTTTTTACCATGGTAGGTTTATCGCCTACTTATTAATAATTTTTTTATGGAAGGTTGAGCTCTGTATATATTTTTATTTTATTCGCCCTATTTCTTATTCTCTTTTATCATGTGTAGTTAAATTTGTATGTTTTTAGGGTGAAGATGTAGTTAATTCAATCAACATGTATTAATATTAGAATTTTAATTAATTTTTTTTAGTCAATTTGAATGCTTATTATGATTCTTAATGCTTTTATGAATTGGCCACTCATAAATTGATCTAGTGAGGTGTATGTAGAATCAGAAGGTTTGCATATAACTTAGACTATAAATAATAAGTGTCATGATTTATAATCATCTAGGAATAGAGTTTATAGGTTGTGTGGGAGAATTATGGTATTTTCCATGAGAATCCATAGAGCAAAGGTCATGCCTTTAAGAGTTAAGGTTTAGACCAAGGAATTGAGTTTTAATTAATTAAGGGATTCTCCCCATCAATTGAATGATTAGAAATTAATTAGAATGAAGGTCCCAAAGCTATTCTATTATCTATGATAGATTGTTTAATTAAGTGAAGTCAGATCCCTAGTATTTTAATTTCAAGTGTTTACATCCTTAATGTGTTTTGCATTCATGTGCTTTGTTCTCTCTTTTTCCTCTTAATTTCATGCGTTTCAGTGTGTTTTTATTTTTGTTTTTGTTTTTGTTTTATATAATTTTGTGTCTTTAATTGTTTTGATTTACTTTTTGTCCATAATTACAATAGGCTCACCTTTTGATATCACACCTATCAATGATTCTTTTTTTGATGAATTTTTATTTTCTGTCAATTCCAAGCTTTGGTTTGCTAATATAATCAATTTTCTTGTAACATGAAAGATCTTGCCTCAATTATCCTGATCAAATCATTCGGAGATGTGTGCCCAACAGTGAGGTAATTAATGTCATTAAATTTTGTCACTCAGAAGCATGTGGAGGTTTCTTTTCTTCAAAGGAAACTGCTACAAAAATCTTACAGTGTGAATTTTATTTGCCCACTTTATTTAAAGATAGCTATACATTTTGAAAAAAGTTGTGAAAACTGTCAAAAATAGAGTTCTATTTCTAAGCGAAACAGGATGCCTCTGAATCCTATCATTATCATTGAAATTTTTTATTGTTGAGGAATTGAGAAATGATGCATATGAAAACACAAGGATTTATAAAGTTAAAGAAAAAAACTTTTCATGACAAATCAATTTTAAGAAAAATTTTTGAAATTAGTTAAAAAATTCTGCTTTATAATTCTCGTCTTCACCTATTCATTGGAAAATTGAGATTTAGGTGGCGTGACCCCACTCTGAGGTCCAAAAGACCCTCTCTTAACCTTCCATCATGAATGTAACCATTTTTCAGGTGGAAGGAGAATAGCATACTTGAATCACCCCAATCATGGAATATCTACAATCTGGAGCCAGGCCCAACAATCCAAAGGAAGCCTCCTAATTAATTAGAATTGCAGTTTGGTACACCATCTACAATTGGCAGTTATACCGACATTGGTTATCCTCACCTCTCCTTAAATATCTTATGCCAAGAGAAGTAGAATATGTACTGGTCGAGGTCTACAAGGGGAGTTGTGGACACCACTTAGGGGGCAAAGCCTTAGCTTTGAAAGCACGTAGGGCCGGATACTATTGGCCAACAATAGAAGCTGACTCCCTCGCACATGTCTGAGTCTGTGATAAATGTCAGTGCCACTCGAACCATTATCTGACTCCCCCAAAAGAACTATCCACGACATCTGTACCCTGGTCATTCTACAAATGGGGTACGGATATCCTTGGTCTATTCCCTCAAGCACCTAGACAACTAAAATACTTGGTGGTGGTCATGGATTATTTTACCAAATGGATCGAAGCGGAGGCCGTTGTCATGATTACCTCTGCCTGGATCCAAAGGTTTACATAGCATTATATCATCACCAGGTTTGGGATTCTAGAGTCCATTATGACGGACAATGGGACCTAGTTCAAAGATAAGGGCTTTGAAGAGCTACTTGTTAAGCTAAAAATCAAGCATTATTGCAGTTCAATTGAGAATCCCAAGACAAATGGACAAGTTGAAGCCACCAACCAAGTTATTGTCCGAGGAATTAAAAGAAGGTTGGACGAAGCTAAAGGGAATTGATCTGAACAACTTGATCACATCCTTTGGGCCTACCAGACTACACCTCACTCTACAACAAGTGAAACTCCCTTTAAACTCACTTATAGGTGTAAGGCTATGATCTCGATAGAGATAGGGGAACCTAGCTAGCATCTATAAGTTCTCGCCTGATACCGACCCCGGACTAATCAGAAAAGACTTGGATCTTCTTGAAGAAGGAAGGTGCGTTACTCATATATGCAATGCCGCCATTAAATAGAAGACAGTGACTTGTTATAACTTGAAGGTTATCTCAAGAAAATTTCAGCCAAGAGACTTAGTACTTGATAGTTGCTGAGACTATCAAATTAAATGAGATTTGTTAATCGATTCACCAAAATACTTATAGTATAAGGCACAACTAAGTCGAGCCCTTAGATCACTCTAATCAAGCAATCAAATTAAGAGTTTAACAGGGGGAAAGTTACAGAATCAATTAATAGAAACTACTTAAAAACTGTAAACATAATTAAGTAAATAATCAATTTAAGGAAATCTACTATTCTTGAGTTTAATCCATCCTTGATCACAAAGAATCCATTCAATTGCTAACCAAGTTCTTGGCTTTAGATCACATCAAGAAGCCTTAAGATGATTAATGAATTATCTACTAGATAAGCATCTAGAATTTAATTAATCAAGGTTAAATAAATTAAGCACCTATTTAATCCTAAATTAACTTAAAATCCATAATTCGACTAAGCGAAACAATCCATCAACACTTTTGATGCATTGTTTAATCTCTTCCATTCAATTGCTAATCAAATTCTTAGTCTTAGATCACAACAAGAAACCTTAAGATGATCCATGAACTCTCCACTAGATAGGCATATAGAATTTAAGTAATCAAGCACCCTTTTAATCCTAAATTAATCTAAAATCCAGAATTCAACTAAGCTTAACAAACAACATCCAAGACGCCTTTGAAGCATTATTTAGCCTCTTTAATACTTGTTAACATGTGGTAATTATGTAATTATCACATTAACATCTAAATCAAATTAAGTAATTCAATTCAGATTTAACAAAATAAAAAGAGGTAAAGAGAAATTTGGTTAATAAGTAAAAACAAAAGTTGATTAACAAGTAAAGAGAGCTTGATCAGTAATTAAATGTAAAATAATCAAAATAAGATCTCAAAATTAAACATCAAGATTGTCAATCCCTAAGATTATTTAAAAGGTTCTTCCCTCTCATCCATGGATGAGAGGGAAGAGAAATATAAATAAAAGAAACCTAGAGAGAAGGGAGAGGAAAAGAGAAAGTGCAAGAAAGAGAGGCTAGGAGAAGATTAGGGTTGAGTTTCATAGTTGCAGCTGCTACTTAAATAATTATATCTAAAATTAAAAATCTAAGTTTGCCCTTAGCTTAAGGGAAATCCTCTTCCTCTTAGCTTTAATTAGACACCTAATTTACATAATTTGGGCTTAGGATGAGAGATTTCAAAGGGTGAAAACAACATCAAAACGTTATATCTTTGATACGTAGTCTTTATAAGAAGGGAAGCTATATGTCTTAGATTTCAAATGGCTGGTGTTAGGCCCATATCACATCTACAACCCAAATTATGGCTCAATCTTTGCACATCATCCAGGTTCTAGCGATAACATCTCTGTTCTGACTTTGTGGCCTAATCTGACCCACTAGACATCCGATTCAGCCTTTGAGCTCTTCATCAAAGTTTTATATATTCCTCTCAACTTTCCTACAAGGTAAAATTCATAATTTTTAGATGTTTATAACTCAAGTTATGCCCAAAATACAGAAACAATGAAATATTCCCAATAATGCTGAAAAATACAATTAAGTCCTATTTGAACTCAAACTTATAAAATATGGACAAAACTAATCAATTAAGCATATAAGAAGTCTATGAGACTACTTATTAGGGATAACTAATATATAAAAATTGTGTTTATCAGTACTCCGGAGAGCAGACATTGGTGGTAGGAATGCCTCCCAAGGGAAGTTAGCCCCCAATTAGGAAGGCCCTTACCACATTGTGATCAGCACTGGAAAGGGAGCTTACATGTAGGAGACATTAATAGGAAAGCCGATTAAAAATTATTGGAATGCGGACAAACTAAGAAAATATTATAGCTAAGTGTCGTTAAGGCTTATTCTCTTAGTTTTCTTTTATGTTTGATTTGCCCCAATTTTAGTGAGCAAATACATTGTACAGACTACAATCCTTCATTCAATCAATAAAAGGAAGTTATTTTCATACATCTACTTGCACTCTCTAAAGTCTCAATAGACCAACAAGCTGAACTTCGTCTTGAGAATGTCTATAAAGCTCATTCCCTATAGGATCTGGAATTTCTTTTAACGATTCAAAGACTCTCAAGCTGGAAAAATGCCTTGAGATTGTCTAAAGCTCGTTCCTTATATGATCCGAGGTCTCTTAGATTCTAGGTTAAGAGGAATAATCCACAAAACCCATTTGTGTGTTTTGTCGCAGTTATGGGCCCATGCTTGAATCCTCAACACTTGGCCATAACTATTTTGTGGTTATGAAATTAATTGGCAGCATAGGTTATGACATCCGTGGTCCGCCATTAAGTACCTACTGTGAATATCTTATGTTAAATCAATTTTGAAGTTAAAAATTCCTAAGTGTTAAGAGATTTTCTGAACTAGACCATAAACACTCAAGACCCTAGTTACGGATCACTTTAAATCTCACTATAAGTCCTACGTGGAATTTCAATTGCTCAAATGTTTTAGGCATTGGACCTCAGACCAAAGTTCTACTCAGTTTAAATTCTCATAAGTCCTTAAACGGTAACCAAGTGCACATTTATAATGGGCATTGGACCCAATTCAGACCATGGAAAAGAAATAAGCATACAACGCTAAGTTAATAGGATGAAAAAAATGCATCTAATGTACCTCGACGACTAGGGAAATTGTCTTCACAGAAATAAAATGCCCCACAGAAAGGGCAAAGGAATGCAATAAATAAAAAAAAAAGTCGGGCAAGTCAACCTTCAGCCTCATCTTCTCCCAAGCTCAAGTGCTCCTCATCCGATGCTCTGTCATCATTTTCAATCAGGTTAAGAACACTAATTGAAAGTTTGGCATTAGGGACCCTAATAGTAGCTTGATCGGCTTCCTCCGCCACCACCAGGCAACTCTCCGGAATCAGCATCTCAAGATTCAATTCTTCCAAGGCCAGGATGACCTCGAGATTGAAATGTTGGACCTGGGCAACTACATTCTGGAATTGTTCACCATTGATGTTCATGCAGATTACCTCCAGCTCCTCATTATCCTTTTTTAGTTGCTTCATTCTAGCCTGAAGATCCTAAATCTAAACTTGGAGATTGGCTTTAGTCTTTTCAGAGTTGGCCTTCTCTCTATTGAGCTTGAACTTGGAATTTGCAAACTTATTTTTAAGATCTCTAGCCTTTGACTTAGTTTTCTCTTTCTCTTGGAGAGCCAATTCAAGCTTCCAAGCTCCCTCTACCTCGACTGCCTTTAGTTGCTCAGCCAACTTCTTCTCATACTCCCCTAAGCTCTTTTCATGGCAGCAAGCTTTAGTAGCTACCCGGATTGCGAAGGTTTGAAACCTCAATAGAATATTAGGTGGACTACTCTAGGTAATTAGTTTCACAACCTCGTCACTCAAGAGTCACCAGTCGACGAACACTCCAGGCTCTGCATTCCCTGTAATCAGGGGCATCAGATCTTCTTTTTCCTCTTCATCTGCCTCTGTTGCCACCCTTTTTCCCACGATCCTTCACCCTAGTTCTTTCAATAGCCTTTCTCTTCCTCCTCTAGAGGGGCTGTGCAGGAGATTCCAGTTGATTAGGAGCTGGTTCGATAATAGGACCCTAAGCGATGGGAACCGGAGCAATAGGTAAAAAGAGCCAAAAAGGCCAATAAGTGGAGGAGCATTGGAAGGGTCGACCTTTCTTTTTCTCGCCTTAAAAGCTTTAAGGGCCAAAAGGGACAATCCAGGTGCCATGCTTTCTGCAACAAAACATGAAAAGAAAAAAGTAAGAAATAGTTAGAAAGAGAATATTAAAAGCGAAAGGTAAAAGCAGACTATGGTCTAAGGCAATCCCTACCCAGTATGACCCCGAGAATTTCATCATCAGTGGTGGCATCTAAAAGATCCTTACAAGTAAGAAGCCTTATTTCCTGAGCCTATGTGATCATGAAATCAACGCACTCGACGTCATCCTGATCAATATTAGGTTCTTCCTTTTCAATCAGTTTGATGGAGGTGTCCCATGCTTAGATGGTCCAGTACAAGTGAAACACCAAATCCCCATTGGCATCCAAAAAGAATAGATAGATATTAGATGCTACTATCATCTTAAAGAACTTAGTCTTAAAGTTCTTGAAACTTTCTTGGAAAACAGTTGAAGACGCATGAGAAGAACTACCCTACACATGATTTGGAGTTAGCTGCTGTTGTGTTTGTGTAATGCCCCAATTTTATTTTGTTTTTGGATTATCTGTGATTTTTGCGATGTTGTGATTTTTTTTTTGGGTGATTTTTTGTGAATTATTTGACTTATTTTGATTATTTTAATATTATTTTTAAAAAATTTTGGACTGTTGAAACGAGACCGGATGATCTTACTAAACATGAAATCAGAGACAATTTTCAAAGCTTTCTTTATCTAATATTTTATCTGGAAAATAAAATCTAGGTACGTACTATTATACATTGGACGATAAATACTTATTTTGTTAACTGTAACTTTTGTTCATTAGATAATAGCTTTTAGTAAAGATCTAGTAGATGGTTCTAAATATAAGCCTAGTTACTTTTTTCTAGAAGTTTCTCTTGATGGCATCACCCATGTGACCACACCTTTATGACATCACCATTTGACTTTTCTCTTTTAGACCAATAGGAAGGAAGCTTTCTAAGGAAGCTTTGGGGAAGCTTGTTGGAGAAGCTTTGGACACCCTCCCAACAAGAGAAGTGCACGGCCAAGGGGGAGCCAAAAGGCTTCTAGAGTAAGCTTTCATTTAACTCCTTTTTATCATTTTCCATTCATCTTTTAACAACTAAAAAGCTACACACTTTTCTCTCTCACCTTTTCCTCTCATTTTTCTCTCCACCAAGCTCACGGCCACACCACTAAAACCACCCTCCACTCTTCTTTAATTTCAATCATCCACATTTCTTGAATCAAAACCTCATTCTAAGACACTTTGGTATTGTGATCTTAATCTTGTTCATCCATTTTCAAGTGCTTCTCCAAGTTAGGGTTAGAAAGCTTTCAAGGTGAAATTCCTCCATTTTCATCTTTCTTTTCATTTTTACTTTCTAAGACCATGATTTTGATCCATGGTCATTCTATTCCAAGCTTTAGATGTTGATCTTTTTGTATGTGATTTTTCATTTTCAAGAGCCTCTTGGAAGAGAAAGTTTGATTCAAAAAGGCACCCAAGAAGTGGTTGGTCATCATCTAAGGTAAGAAGGAGATTAGTCTCATCAACCTTTCATGGTGGTGAGAAACGAATTGATGTATTGAAAAATGAAGAATCCATGTGAGGGTTGTTCACTTGGTTGTATGGATTTTGGTGGTTTAGTAATTATTTACCCTGTATGATTTTTATAGCTTAATGTTATGCATAACTTTTGTTAAGTCGGAATTTTAGTGATTGAAATATGTTGTATATTTGGAATCTTGTTGATGATGATGAAAATTTAGAAGCCCAAAGACCTTAGGGCTCTCGGCCAAGTGGCTTTAAAAAGGGTATCTAAAACAAACTTTTGTGTTGATTTAGAACTTAGATGTTGAAGTGAAAAAGGAATTGGATTAAGGATTTATAATAATAAAGGAGTGATAAAACAAAATTTGACCATTTAATAAGAGAGGGATTTCGGCCTTTGAGTGAAAAAAAAATAAGTTTGAAGGAGAGATAATGAAAACTTGAAGTACTTTTAGGGTTTAGGAAAAAGAAAAGAATTTATGAGATTAAGACAATGTGGTTTCCTTTTTATGTTCTTTGTGAAAAATATTAGGAGGTATTACCTAGAAGAGCCTAGTTAGAAGAATATTGGAACTAAAGTTAATTTCTATATTAATCCTTGAAAGTTTCAAAAACTAAGCTTAAAAGTGAAATAAAAGTTTTATATGTTAGAAAAATTTGTGATAATGTTTGATGTAATTTGAGAACGATGATTTCTGAATTATGCGATTAAGATGCTTGCTTTTGAAAATAACAGCATTGTGCTGTCGAGCTCTCGAACGGGACCCAGAGATGTTAATAACTAGCTTGGCTCATGAGTATCTCATGTTTATGGAAAATTAGGATATTAATATGTGTGCATGCATTGAGTCATTGATCATGCATTATACTGATGGTGTCGGTTGAGGCTTATTGCCTAGGAGTTGAATTACACCTTAGTACGGGTGCGAATTGCGTAGTGTGGTTCACTTGTTGAACTTGGAGGCGTCGGGGCAGGGGTATCCCACAAGTGGCCAGTTGATAGCTCCACTGGGCTGTGGTGACTGAGCAACGCACCGTCGATCTCAACCAAGCACTATTCTTTTCACAATCTGGTGTAGACTGTCTTGTATAAGCCATGATGCGCAAATTGAGAAACTATAGCACTTGACTTGAGGATGACGAGATACAGACATGTCTTCTAGATCATTCTCTCCAAAATTGTGTTTAGCTCTATGGAGTAGGAATTGGTCCATTGTACATATGCATAGTCTGTCTACATATCATTGTGATATTTTATATCTGCTAAATTATTTGATACTCAATGCCATAACTATAACTACTGTTCTTTATTGTTTCTATGTTGCCATGTTGGTATTGATGTAGGGAATCTCACCTCTCTGTTATGTTATTTTGTTTTATGTGTACATGTTGATAAAGACTGAAAGGAAGACGAAGAAGATTGCAGCTTTCCTATTGTTTTGTTTTCTGTGATGGTGACTAGAAGAGAATTTGTTGGTTTTGTTAGAGTTCAGTTCCATGGAGGTACGGATGCTTGGCATATCGACTGGGATACTAAACGAGTTAGATATATAAGAGATGTGACCCTGTCTATTCGTAGGACTTACGATGGGGATCTTTTCTTTTCTCTTAACGTCTCAGTACGTCTGGAGTTCATTATGCTGATCAAGGAGTTGTGGGGTGATTTACATTACACCTCGAGGGAGGATCAGGACTCTATGGTGTCATCTACTAGGACACATATTTGTGAGATCTTGTCCCGGCTGCGGGATTTGTCTGGTGAGGAGTCCAAGGAGGAGGACCCGATGGAGGATCCAGAGGAGGATCCAATAGAGGATCTAGTGGAGGACCCTACTCCCTAGGCATATAGACTTGGGCTAGTTTTTGTTTTGTCAAATAGTTGTTTATGTCTTTTGAGTACAAACTTTGTGTATTTTGGGTGGACTGTGATCTATGCCATTTATGTATATGTATTCTTTTTTATGTGTAATATTCAGTAATTACATCCTGTGTTGTTTATGTTTTGTTTAAGTTTATGCCTTTGAGAAAGAAAATTTGAAATTCGTATTTTTTTTTAGATTAAACCTTTACCACGTTTTGTTAAGTTTTTGATGTTTTAGTGTGTAAATATGATACCCTAAGGAGGGTGTTACAGTTTGCATTGAAGATCTGGAGACATTTTCTGAATGGAGCAACATTCAATGTTTTCAATGATCATAAGAGTCTGAAGTACCTGTTTGACCAGAAGGAGTCGAATATAAGGCAAAGGAGGTGGTTAGAATTTTTGAAAGATTATGATTTCCAACTTCAATATCATCCCAAATAAGTGAATGTTGTAGCAGATGCTTTGAGTAGGAAGATACTTAGTGTCTCTGCTATGATGATTAAGGAAAGAGAATTGATAGAACAATTCAGGGATATGCGGTTATCTGTGGAATCAGCACCGGGAAGACTTTGCTTGAACATGGTTACTATTTCAAATGGATTTATGGAAGAAATTCAAGATAAACAAAGAAGTGATCAATACTTGCAAGATGAAAGGGAGCTGGTGAAGCAAGGCATTGTGTCAGAATTTAAGGAAGGGCCAGATGGAATTCTGTGGTTCAGAGACAGAGTTTGTATACCACGTGATTCAGAGCTTAGAAGATTGATTATTGATGAAACCCACAAGAGCAAGTTGAGTATGCATCCAGGAACAACCAAGATGTATCAAGATTTGAAATAGTTATATTGGTAGCAAGGAATGAAAAGGGACGTAGCCAAGTATGTAGCATCTTGTCTAGTTTGTCAGAAAGCTAAAGTTGAGCATCAAAAACCTTCAGGATGTTACAACCTCCAGCTATTCCAGAATAGAAATGGGATGGCATTGTAATGAACTTTGTGGTTGGACTGCCAAATACTCGAAAGGGTTATGATTCCATATGGGTGATCGTTGATCGGCTTACAAAATCAGCACACTTATATTTGAATGCTTCCATTCCACTCTTTGTATTGACTTTTTCTTTTACTTGAGATCTTGAAATATGAGCATTACTAATGGAAGGTTCCGTCTTTGATTGTATACAGCCTCTAGCAACATGTCCGGGCTTTCCGCACTTGAAACAAATAATTCCTTTGATCATACATTCCTTTGTCAAATGAGCCTTTCCACACTTCTTACATTTTGATGCTGATGCTACAGTTTGACCAAATCCGTTGCCACTAGTACTTCCTCCCTTTGTTCGTTGTTGCTTCCCCAGTGGTCGTGTATACAGCTTTTGCTGAAATCGATTGACCTTACATTCCCATCCCTTTTAGATTATCGAGGATTCAAAGTTACAGCTTCTTGCATCCTGAGACTACTCCAACTCTAATAAACCTTGAAGTTCAGTTATTAGTTCCTGCTGCTGAACAATCTTCTGACTCTATTGTACCGCTATGTCAGCCATCTTCTGCATTACACTTCTAGCTGCGACCATACGATCATCGTCATGTCTCACGTCCATATGCTTACATCTACCACAATCCATTGTCTTTCTTCAAAGACAAATAAATCAAAACACGATGAAACCAAACGTAACCACTTTAAACAACATTGTCTCCTTTCGAAAACCAAATAACATATCTCTGTGTTTGGTGCCAGAGAAACACATAGCACAAATAAGACAAACCTACCCACAAATCCAAAAGACTCTAACTTGGGCTCTGATACTAATTAATGTAACAACCACCTTAGGGTATCACATTTCAGACCAAATCCATATAAATTAATTACCCAAGTTATAAAATATTTAATATTATCATAATACGGGTTTCAAATTTTCTTTTTTTTTCCAGATAACATCAGTTTACTAAACCTTTAGAAATTATAAAATATAATTAACTGATAAACACAAATTACGTAAAACAACATAATTCTCCAATATTATTTATTACATAAGATTTACAAAACTCAAAGTTTATAAATAATTACCACATAAAAACTCGACTAGGCCTAAGTCCCAACACTTGAAGAGTAGGGTACTATACCCGATCTTCTTCCAGATCCTCTTCGAGATCCCTAATAGACAAACTCCCAAAATAAACAACACGCTTAACATCGATATCATAGCACCGGGCATTAGAGCCTCCGTGGCACTGTGCTTGCACGTAGTCAGAGAAATTCCTTCTTACAGCCATTGCAAATCGATCAAACAAAGTCAATCTAACTTAAACTTAGGCGATTCTATCTCGTCCTTCTTACGGTGTTTATCAAACATAACCATAAAAACATAACAAACAAACAATACAGCAAAGAGGTGAGATCCCCTACATCGCATACCAATATGGCAGCAAGGAAATGATAAACATGCTAACACAGTTCAATATACAATCCATAAAATAACATAAAATTAGCAGATATATTCATGATATTTAATAAATAAATAATCCAATAAACTTGCTGCATAATATCAGGCATAATGATAAAACCACATCAATATTATATCACAATAGTATAAATGTTGACCATGCATATGCACGTTATATATGCTGACCATTCTTATGCACAATGCAACCAGTTCCTACTCCATGGAGCTAACTCAATTCAGAGATGTTACCAAGTGGCTTCCAGTACTCAAGAGGGGGGTGAATTGAGTATAAAACTTTTTTGCAAAACCTCTTTTTAACAAAAACAGATATTAAAGGCTTAATAAATAAATGCACGAAAGGAACGAGAAGAAGAAAAGAAACAATAAAGAGCAGCGAAAAATAAATGTGCAGTAAATTAAATTGCATAAAATAAAGAGATTAGGGAAAAGAGAAACAGACACAGTATTTATCCTGGTTCGACCACTAACCCACTTGTGGTCTACGTCTAGTCCTCGAAAGCCGAGATTTTTCACTAAGTATACAAGCTTCAATAAGTGCTTGCTACCGTTACACAAAAGAGCACTTTTCACACACAGGGAAACTCTACCCTTGTGCTAAAGTCTCAGCCTGCAGGGATACCTCACCCTTTATACAAACCTTGAGGGATACCCCACCCTCGATACAGAATATCAGAAAATAAATGAAGAAAAACTCTCACTCAGAGTAAATAATACAAATTGAAATGCTAATGGAGCTTTCACAGAAATATCTCAAAGTTTTTAAACAAAAAGAGCGTAGAAAATAATTTTCACAAATCCGAGTAATCAGAAAATATATCAGAGTTATGGGCAATGAAATTCGTGACCCAAGCTTGCTATTTATAGGGAAAACACGGAGATAGCCGTTTAGGTATAATTAATAGCATTTAAAAAAACAAATTAGCCGAATTCAAAACGTTTGAAAGTTTCCATATCAGACTTCGTATTCAAACGTGTTTATTCGAATAACTTAACAAGTTATTCGAATAACACTGTTCCTGAAACCAATTTAAAAGCTCATCTGAAATGGGTTATTCGAATAACCAATGTGTTATTCGAATAACTCTGTTAAAACTAGAGTTCTGAAGACGAAGGGTTATTCAAATAACAGCTAAACCATTCGAATAACATAGTTTAAAAGAAGTTCAGACAGAAAGGATATATTCAAATAACGTTTGAGTTATTCGAATAACTCACTTAAAACATAGTTCTGAAAAAGCTCATTTATTCGGATAAAAGACATGCTATTCGAATAAAAACTTAAAACACAGAGTCTCGTAAGAGGGTCTATTCGAATAGACTAGGTTCTATTCGAATAACTCAGTTCAAAAATGTTTTGAAAACTAAGTTTAAAAACAAGCTTTATCTTTTCTTTCAAAAACAAAGAGATATCAAAGTGAGCTCCGTACAATAGATCCTAAGTCCTAATGCTAATCAAATATAAACTTGGACTTGGTCTATTTATCATCTTCATTTATTCTTCACGTTTGTTATCATCAAAACAAGTCTTCAAAGGTATGCATCCAAACACATTCTCCCCCTTTTTGATGATGACAAACTATCAATGAGACTATCAACGAGAAAAGCGTTAGTGCATATAAATGGAATTCACACAGAGGTATAAAAGCTTACTCCCCCTCTTTAATTATAAGAGGTAATGTATATCAGATATGTGCACAGCTCCCCCTTTCAATTTGAATCCAATCTCATTTTAAGTTTTACCTGTCTTTTCTCAATTACAATCAAAAGATTAGATATTTCTCCCCCTTTTGTCATGAGCAAAAAGGAGGGGTAAGTCCCATAAACATATATCAAAGTAAGAATGCATAAAAGTAAATATACTCATATCAAAAGATCAACAGGAAATATTATTTATTCATTAATAAAAAAGAGAGTCAATTACACAAGCCAGAAAATAAATAACATGAAGCCAAAACACATTCAACGCCTAAGAACTAAAGTTCCTAGAAGTAAGCATCCGGAGGTGGTGGTGAAAAAGCTGGTGCAGGAGCAGGTGAAGCAGATTGAAGGGCAGCAACCTCACGTTCAACGCCTTCTATTCTATCAAACAGAATAGAGAAGGTATGTTCCATGTAAGCTCGGTTATCCTGCAAGGTGGCCATGATCTGTTCCAAAGTGACAGGAGCAGGAGCAGCAACAGGTATATCAGCAAGAGCAGCAGGGGCATCAGCAGGGTCAAGCTCATCCTCAGCGACCTCATCTAGGTACACCCAGCCTTCATCGGTTTGGATCATCTTCATTTTTCGTAAGGTGTGAGCGCCAAAGACGTTGTGGTGAGTCAGAGCAATGGCTCGCTCAGTCGCCAGGACCTGAGGATACTTGCTCAGCAAGGTAGTGACAAGAATGCCATAAGGCAAGTCTGATTTCTCCTTGCCCTTGGCCCTCATCATATGCCTCATGATGAACACAGGCCTGTTGATCTGATGGCCATTCTTTAGAAACCACAACATGAAGATGTCTTCCTCGCTGAGGTAGGCGTAGTTTCCACCGCGAGGAGCCAGGATATGAGCGAAGGCATAATGCAGAAGCCTGTCTTGGCTCTTCAGCATTCCACCCTTGAGACCCTTGTCAGGCAGGGCTAGACCAGGCTTCAGCAGGTCTTCAACCACCTGAAGCTTGTTGAAATCTTCTAGAAACGGGGTGTCACCATCTTCAACAAGGGCGCTAGAGAACTGCAGCCCAAACAGAGTTAGCCAGTCCAGCGGTGTGATCACAATGTTTTGATCACAGACCTCGGAGAGAAGATTCTGGCCATCGAAAGCCAGATTGCAGAAGAACATTTTCACCAGAGCTGGATAAACAGTGGCCCGGTGAGAGCAAAGCTGAAAAACTCCCTGGTTTTGCAGCAGGGTCAGGAAGTCGAAGCCGCGATGTTGCTAGAAGAAAGAGAGGTCAAGGTACTTGGGTTGGACCAAGTTACGCTCCTAGAAGTGAGTGATGAAGCGTGCACGATGCTCTTCATTGGAGGAGAGCCTTCTCAGATCAAGAGGGTTATTGCATGGAGCATTCTTCGTGCGTGGACACTTGCTGGAGGAGGAGGCCATGGTGGAAGAAGGTGAAAGAGAGTGAAAACACAGGGGTAAGCAAGTTTGAGACGGCAGAAGCTAAGGAGACGTGAAGAGCAGAGAAGATGGAGGGTGAAAACGTTTTGGGCACGCAGGGGTTATTTAAAGAAAACCCGTGTTTATTCGAATAAATATGGGTTTATTCGAATAAACCGTGCTGGAAAGCTGAAAGGACAGGCGCACAGGAAACTGAAAAGGTGTTTCAGCTAGGGTTTATTCGAATAGGGAGGTATTCTATTCGAATAGAACAACTGGGAAAGCCAAGCATTTTGGCAAGCTGACAGGATTTATTCGAATAACTATTGGAGTTATTCGAATAGGCTGAGGCCTATCAGTTAAGATTGATAAAAGCAGAGCTCTGGTTATTCGAATAACCTGAGGTTTATTCGAATAGACAGAGGCTAAGAATAGAAACTGATAAAAGAAGGACTCTAGTTATTCGAATAAGGATAGGTTTATTCGAATAGACAGAGAAGAAAAACACACAGGATTTAACATAGGAATCAGGTTATTCGAATAAACTGAGGTTCTATTAGAATAAATCTGATGTTCAACACATATTTTATAAGCTATAAAGAGGTTTATTCAAATAAAAGTTTGTTTATTCGAATAAAACTAACAAAGAAGCACACAGAAGAAGAACGTTCAAGACATTCAAAGCATATATCCATGTGAAAAATATTCAACACAAAAACATGCAATTAAATGTTGGATTGATCAATTATGTCTAATTCTCCTCGAATATAAAAGAAAGCTTCTTTCGCTAAGGGTTTAGTGAAGATATCCGCAAGTTGCTTAGATGTTTCAACAAACTCAAGAATGCAATCCCCTTTTTGTACATGATCTCTGATAAAGTGATGTCTTATCTCTATATGCTTTGTTCTGGAATGTAGTATGAGATTCTTAGAGATATTTATCGCACTAGTGTTATCACATCTTATCGGGATGTAATCAAGCTGAAGACCATAGTCTAAGAGTTGTTGCTTCATCCATAGGATTTGAGCACAACAACTCCCGGCTGTAATATATTCAGCCTCAGCGGTAGACAAAGCCACACTATTTTGTTTCTTACTATGCCAAGAAACTAAAGAACTGTCAAGCAAGTGACATATCCCACTAGTACTTTTTCTGTCCAATTTGCACCCAGTAAAATCAGAGTCAGAATATCCTATTAGGCTACAAGAGGCACCCTTAGGGTACCACAAGCCTATTTGTGAAGTGCCTACAAGGTATTTCATTATCCGTTTAACAGCACTTAAGTGAGATTCCTTAGGGTTTGCCTGATATCTAGCACACATGCATACACTAAACATTATATCTGGCCTACTAGCAGTAAGATAAAGGAGAGATCCAATCATACCTCTATATTTCGTTATTTCTACTGATTTACCTCCTTCATCTTTGTCCAAGTAGCAAGAAGTGCCCATCGGAGTAGCTATGTGTTTAGCATTTTCCATTTCGAATCTCTTGAGTAGTTCCTTGCAGTATTTGGTTTGACTTATAAATGTCCCTTCGTTCGTTTGTTTGATTTGAAGTCCGAGAAAGAAATTTAATTCTCCCATCATTGACATTTCAAATTCATTCTGCATAGACTTAGCAAATTCTTTGCACAGGGATTCATTAGTAGTACCAAAGATAATATCATCCACATATACTTGCACAAGAAGAATGTCATGCTTTTTATTTTTAATAAAAAGGGTAGTATCGACTTTTCCTCTTGAAAAACCATTTTCCAAAAGAAACTTACTCAACCTTTCATACCAAGCTCTAGGGGCTTACTTTAAACCATATAAAGCCTTTTTAAGTTTAAAAACATAGTTGGGCAGTTTATGATTTTCAAAACCTAGAGGTTGTTCAACGTATACCTCCTCTTGAATAAAACCATTTAGGAAAGCACTTTTGACATCCATTTGATATAATTTGAAATCCATGATACAAGCATAAGCAAGTAACATCCTAATAGCTTCTAATCTAGCCATAGGTGCATATGTTTCTTCATAATCTATTCCTTCTTCTTGATTATACCCTTTAGAAACCAATCTAGCTTTGTTTCTAGTTATTAACCCATTTTCATCAAGTTTGTTTCTAAAAATCCATTTAGTTCCAATTATGGGGTGATTATTAGGTCTAACAACTAATTCCCAAACTTGATTTCTTTCAAATTGATTTAATTCCTCATGCATAGCTAAGATCCAATGTTCATTATCAAAAGCTTCAATTAAGTCCTTAGGTTCAATTTGAGAAACAAAAGCTAAGTGATTATAAGTATTTCTAAGGGAGTTACGAGTACTTACACCTTTAGATACATCACTGATAATTTGATCAATGGAATGATATTTTGAAGTTCGCCATTCTTTGGGAAGTTCCAAAGCTTGCGAATCTTCTTGTCTTTGTTTATCCTCTTGCTCCTTGATTTCTTTTTCTTTATTATCCAAATGTGTTTCCGCCAAGATTTCTGCAACATCATCAACAACAAGATCCTTTCTTGATCCATTTGGGTCAGTTTCATCAAATGCAACATGTATAGATTCTTCAATAGTCATAGTTCTTTTATTATATATGCAAAAAGCTTTACTATGATTTGAATAACCAAAAAATATACCTTCATCAGACTTAGCATCAAACTTGCCTAAGTTATCTTTTCTATTATTTAAAACAAAACATTTGCATCCAAAAACATAAAAGTGTGAGACATTTGGCTTTCTTTCCTTATACAACTCATATGGGATTTTCTTTACGATGGGCCTTATAAGGCCCGGTTCATTACATAACAAGCTGTACTTACAACATCCGCCTAAAAGTATTTAGGAATAGCAGCCTCATTAAGCATAGTTCTTGCCATTTCTTCTAAAGAACGATTTTTCCTTTCTACAACTCCGTTTTGTTGCGGAGTTCTAGGGGCAGAGAAATTATGATTAATGTCATGTTCATCACAGTAATTTTCAAAAACATTGTTTTCAAATTCGCCACCATGATCACTTCTTATAGAAGAGATTTGAAAACCTTTTTCATTTTGAATAACTTTGGCAAGTCTTTTAAAAGCTAGAAATGCATCATTTTTATTTGCAAGAAATAAAGTCCATGTAAACCTAGAAAAATTATCCACAATCACTAAAGCATAGTAATTCCCACCAAAGCTCATAGTTCTAGAAGGTCCAAACAGATCCATGTGCAAAAGTTGTAAAGGTCTAGTAGTTGAAACTATATTTTTTGCTTTAAAAGAGACCTTTATTTGTTTACCCTTTTGATATACATCACATAACTTATATTTTATAAAATTAAGCTTGGGTAGTCCAATTACTAGCTCTTTAGAGACCAACTTCTTTTAGTGATCCATGTGAATGTGTTCAATTCTCCTATGCCATAACCATGAATCATCATTCTTACTTAAAAGGCATTTCGCATCATTTGAAGATATATCATCAAGACTAATCATATAGATGTTATTTACTCTATGACCAATGAATTTAACATGCTTATCATTTTTATCTTCAATTATGCAACAGTTTGAATTAAATATAACTTTATTTCCTTTATCACATAATTGCCTAATACTAAGCAAGTTATGTTTCAAACCTTCAACAAGCAGCACATTTTCAATAGAGGAGTTAGGGTTCTTACCGACTTTGCCTATTCCAAGGATTTTTCCCTTATTGTTATCACCATAAGTGACGTGTCCATGATTCTTTGGAATAAGCATGGTGAATTTTGAGTCGTCCCCGGTCATGTGCTTGGAACAGCCGCTATCGAGATACCAATTTGAACTCCTGGCTTTCAAGCACACCTACAACACAAGTTTAGTTTTTAACTTTTGGTACCCAAACTTTCTTGGGTCCTTGTGTGTCAGTTTTGGGTATAGTACCTTTGGGAACCCAAACCATTTTTGTTCCAATTTTTGTATTTATGTTTTTCCTTGCATTACATGTTGAAGCACTATGCCCTTTCCTTCCACAATAAAAGCATTTAATAAAAGGACTACTTGAAACACTAGAATGCACAAATAAGTTTTTATAGAGTTTTTGTTGATTTTTTGGGTTATAACTTATCCCGGCTTTTTGAAAAATCACTCTTTGTCTTCCTAATAAAATATTTAAGTTATCTCTTCCAAAGGTGAATTTAGAAAGAGTGTTTTTTAAGTCTTCAATTTCTTTTTCAAGCATATGACACGAAGAGCAAGATGAAGAAGTAGAAGCATGTGAAGAATGATTTGTGCATGAATCAATGATTTCCAAAGTTTCATTTTCAATTTTCAATTCTTCTATTTCTTTATTTAAAACAATAATTTGCTTTTCTAAAAAAGAAATTGTTTTCTTAGAAGAAGAAATATTTTTTGTCAATTTTAAAGATTCTTCATGTAATTCTTCAAAGGCATCTTGTAACTTATCATAAGAAGGCAATAAAGTAGTATTAGAACTTACCTCATTTTCACTTTCTTCTTCATCTCCTTTTGCCATGAGACATAGTTGGGCTTCCTCACTGTCTAAACTGTCAGTTGAATCCATGTCGTTTTCATCCCATGCTATATAGGCTTTTCTTCCTTTCTTTTCCTTGAAGGGCTTCTTTTCAAATTTCTCCTTCTTCTTTTGGTAAACTGGACATTCCATTTTCATGTGACCAGGTTTGCCATACTCATAGCAAGTTGGAGTCGATGAAGCTCCTTCGCCTTTGTAATGAGTCTTCTTTGGAGGGAAGGGAGGTCTTCTTTGCGTTCCCTTTTTCCTAAGAAATTTACCAAACTTTTTAACTAACAAACTTAGATTTTCTTCACTTACCTCGATGTTATCTTAGCTTTCTTCATTTTCTTCATCATCATTGTCAAGTGTTGAGGAAGTGGCTTTGAGCGCTATCCCCTTTTTCTTTTTATCGTTTTCTTCACTTTGACTTAATCTGCTCAGTTCCAGTTCGTGCTCATGAAGTTTTCCAAAGAGGATAGCTAGAGTCATTGTGGATAAGTCCCTTGATTCTGAAATAGCTGTTACTTTGGGTTGCCAAATCCTACTAAGATATCTCAAAATTTTGTTAATCAAATCTTCGTTAGAAAAATTTTTGCCTAAAGATGCAAGATGATTAACTATGTGGGTGAACCTCTTTTGCATTTCCTAAATGCTTTCTCCTTGGTTCATTCTGAATAATTCATATTCACGAGTTAGAGAATTAATTCTCGACCTCTTAACTTCACTAGTACCCTCATGGGTAACTTGCAAAGTGTCCCACATTTCTTTAGCAGTTTTACAATTTGAAATTCTAAAAAACTCATCATATCCCAAAGCAGTAGTAATAATATTTTTGGCTTTTAAATTAAATTGAACTTTTCTTTTGTCTTCATCAGACCATCTATTTCGTGGTGTTTCGGTCCTTACACCATCGACCTCATGTGTGGGTATAAAAGCGCCATTTTCGACAGCATCCCATACATCTAGATCAATAGCTTCGATGAAGATTTTCATTCTTTCCTTCCAATATGCATAACCATCCCCATTGAAAAAGGGTGGTCGGTCTATGGAAGATCCTTCTGAAAAACCATTTAAAGAAGCCATGTTCTCTTGAAGCTACTAAGCTCTTTATACAAGAGTCTAGCTCTGATACCACTTGTTACCAAGTGGCTTCCAGTACTCAAGAGGAGGGGTGAATTGAGTATAAAACTTTTTCGCAAAACCTCTTTTTAACAAAAACAGATATTAAAGGCTTAATAAATAAATGCACGGAAGGAACGAGAAGAAGAAAAGAAACAATAAAGAGCAGCAAAAAATAAATGTGCAGTAAATTAAATTGCATAAAATAAAGAGATTAGGGAAAAGAGAAACAGGCACAGTATTTATCCTGGTTCGACCACTAACCCACTTGTGGTTTACGTCCAGTCCTCGAAAGCCGAGATTTTTCACTAAGTATACAAGCTTCAATAGGTACTTGCTACCGTTACACAAAAGAGCACTTTTCACACACAGGGAAACTCTACCCTTGTGCTAAAGTCTCAGCCTGCAGGAATACCTCACCCTTTATACAAACCTTGAGGGATACCCCACCCTCGATACAAAATATCAGAAAATAGATGAAGAGAAACTCTCACTCAGAGTAAGTAATACAAATTGAAGTGCTAATGGAGCTCTCACAGAAATATCTCAAAGTTTTTAAACAAAAAGAGCGTAGAAAATAATTTTCACAAATCAGAGTAATCAGAAAATATATCAGAGTTATGGGCAATGAAATTCGTGACCCAAGCTTGCTATTTATAGGGAAAACACGGAGATAGCCGTTTAGGTATAATTAATAGCATTTAAAAAAACAAATTAACCGAATTCAAAACGTTTGAAAGTTTCCATATCAGACTTTGTATTCAAACGTGTTTATTCAAATAACTTAACAGGTTATTCGAATAACACTATTCCTGAAACCAATTTAAAAGCTCGTCTGAAATGGGTTATTCGAATAACCAATGTGCTATTCGAATAACTCTATTAAAACCAGAGTTATGAAGACGAAGGGTTATTCGAATAACAGCTAAACCATTCGAATAACGTTTGAGTTATTCGAATAACTCACTTAAAACACAGTTCTAAAAAAGCTCATTTATTCGGATAAAAGACATGCTATTCGAATAAAAACTTAAAACACAGAGTCTCGTAAGAGGGTCTATTCGAATAGACTAGGTTCTATTCGAATAACTCGGTTCAAAAACGTTTTGAAAACTAAGTTTAAAAACAAGCTTTATCTTTTCTTTCAAAAACAAAGAGATATCAAAGTGAGCTCCGTACAATAGATCCTAAGTCCTAATGCTAATCAAATATAAACTTGGACTTGGTCTATTTATTATCTTCATTTATTCTTCACGTTTGTTATCATCAAAACAAGTCTTTAAAGGTATGCATCCAAACACAAGAGATGAACGTCCCAGCAGATCTGTCCCTTCTAAAAGATAGTCTACGCCAGACTTTGAAAAGTAATAGTGTTTTGTCGGGCTGTCAATGCGTTGCAACTGTTCTTCATGGCCAGGGGTATATATATATAATGTGATATCATAATCACTTGTGATAGCATAATCACAAAGTGAATCACCGCGCCCTGATGTCCCCCAAGATCTATCATAGATCGTACTATCTTGTAAGTTCTCATTTACTCTGAGGCATAAAACGTCATAATAGCCATCAACTGTATAATGCTTAATGCATATTCAATGAAATCAAACCACCGTTGAACTGTTCCCAATGATATTAAACCAAACACCCATACATTGTCTAATACCATTAGTATGAATGATATTATATAACCGCCCATACAACTACATAATACCAAAGATCCAACCAGGTCCAGTACTTCGGCTCAAAAACACAATGCTAAATTACAAATAACTTGGATCCAATACGTTGTCCTTACAACAAAACTCACTGCTCCCTTTAATCGCGTAGCGATATTATTGCATTTTCACAATCGCAGAAGACGTCTGTTACTTTTTCAAATCGCGTAATGATTTTTCAACGTTTTCTCAATCGCATAAAGATTTTGAAACTTTTTCTCAATCGCGTAGCTAAAAATCACTATTTTTCAATCGCGTAAGAGTTTTCCTTGATATTTTCAATTGCGTAAAACATTTTAATCATATTCTAAATTTAAATTAAAACTTTTCCCATTTAATATCAAAATTGGACTTTAATTTCAATATTTCCTTAATAAATCATCTTTAAATAATGTTTCTAACATTTTCTCACTAAACTTCGTTTAATTAATATTTACTAACATTTTTCATAAAAACTTATATTATTTTAATTAATTAAAGATAT
Source organism: Ormosia semicastrata (assembly GCA_029884595.1). Lineage (NCBI taxonomy): Eukaryota > Viridiplantae > Streptophyta > Magnoliopsida > Fabales > Fabaceae > Ormosia > Ormosia semicastrata. Next base: position 65,402,116 of record JAQQTO010000061.1, on the reverse strand, counting down.
CTTAAAAATATTTGTTCATTACTTCTCAATAAAACTTTAAATAAATTACTGTAAGTTCCAAACCATCCTTAAAAATTATTTCCTTACTAAAACTCTTCTTAATAATACTTTCTAATATTTTCTGTACAAAATTTTACATTTTCAAGATTTAATCAAACATTATAGTTCAAAGTTTTCTATCGTGCTCAAAACTCAAGGAGTGAGCTATACGTCAGTAAACTTTAACTTATAAATTTATTTCTCATAAAATACAAATACTTGGAGTGTTAGCTGGAATTTATTTTAAATTCCCTAACCCAATATTTATTCATTTTCTATCTCATTTTTCTTTGTAAAAATCTTTAATCCAATTACTTGTTACTTAATCATCTAAAATCAAAAATCAGTAAAATATTTCAAATGACTTGTTCCAAAATACTCAAGGAGACCGTGACCCTCTTGGTTTTTCAAAATCGAAATAGTTTTCCTTTCCACATGATTTTTTTCATATATAACATACCACTCATGATATTTTCACTTTCACATATTCATGCTTCCCAAAATCATATTAAGCATCTACTCGTAATTTAATTAAAATCATACCATCTCACATATAAATCATGCATAATTATTAAAGCAATAAAATCACATATAATAAAAAAGTAACCATGTTAATTTCATGCATACAATAATATAATTATACAGAATCAAATAGTATAAACCAATAACCAATCAATTCGAGTGAATAAATCCTCACACGGATTTTTCACTCACAAACAGAGACAAATCCATTCCTTCACCACCACATATGCCTGATGAGGTTAATCTCCCTCTTACCTATAGGAAGACAAAAACTCTTCAAGTTCCTTCTCCTATGGATTTCGAGAAGCACCCTCAAGAAACCCTAACAAGCTTAAACAAATCTTAAAGTCATAAACCAAGCTTGAAAATAAGAAACCATGGATCAATCATGGTTTAGAAATTCAAGAATCAAACTTAGGAACAAGAAATCAAGATATTACCTTTAAGAGTAGATAATCTAAGCTTGATTTTGCAGCACTTAGAAGATGAATTAGGTAAAACTCACAAGATAAAAAGTGTTTAGAATTGTGTCTAGGTTTAGAAAATAGGATAAGATGAAATTATAGGTGAGTGGAGGTTAGTTTTAGGTGTAGTGGTCGAATACCTTCAAAAGAAAGAAGATGAATTTTTCTTTGTGTTCTTGGATTTCTTGGAAGAGAGAGAAAAATATGATAAGTGTTTATGTCACAAAGTGTTAGAAATGAAATGGAAATAGCCTATTTCTCTAAGGCTTGGACGTGTAGTGCTTGTATAGAAAGTGTAAGACTTGTTTAGCAAGATAAAAATCTATCACATGGCTTCACATGGCCTTCACATGGCTTAGGTCACTTAGTGGTCATCCTTTGGTCATTAGATAATTCAAGAACATCCTAGAATAGCTTAGTAACTGTGTGACTCAATGGAAAGTCTAACTAAGTTTTGATTTCAATTAGTTTCTCGTTACACCTAGTTTAGGTAGTTAGTTCACTTAAGCTAACTTAGTTAGATCATTTAGTTACATAATTAACTATATAGTTACTAGATTATGTCATGCATTTGTCATGCATTGATCATGCCTTCTAGATGTCTCTAGAACTACCCCTTAACCATAGACTCTAAGTATTAGTAAACTTAGTTTGTTCCATTTAGTTACTACTTAGGCTTTTTAGAGTAACTAAGTTGGATTATCTAGTTCCTTAATTAACTAGTCTAACCATTAATGTTGACTTCATCTCCTAACCATTGATTTAATCTAGGGTAGATATCCTAAACTTCCTTATCAAGTTTGTTCTCACACCATTGATTAGATCAATGGTGATCATTCAAGGCTTCTTCATCAAGTCTTACCATCCAATGGTTCAAAACAAAGTCTATGCCACTATTGTTGACTTTTTTGATAAATAAGATTGATTCTAATTAGTTAATCATAAAGCTATGTAATAATGGTTCATAATTATACTTAAGATATTTAACTCAGATATTTTCTACTTAGATATTTTACGTAGATATTTCACTAAGATATTTCCTATTAGATATTTTATCCTTAAATATTTATCCGTAGATATTTTTCTAGGTGAGTAATCATTTCTACAAACTTCTAGAAGAAGAATGACAAGATAAGCTTGAATGAGTAAGTAGCCAATTTGAATATGTCTTCTAGCTTGAGTAGTCAATTTTGAATTTCTCCTCTACAACTTGAATATCCAATTTGCCTTCTTCCTGCTTGCCATTGGTTCATCTGTTCGAGTCATAGACATCAAGATATTTTCTAGAAGATATTACCCAATGGACAACAGCTACTGCTATTACTACCAAATGGATAATAGAAAACTCAGATAAAGAAAATTTCTGTCAACTATTCTCGATTTTGGATTTAGTAAGATCCCTCGATCTCATCTTGACAGTCCGAAACTTTCTGATTCAGGAAAAATTTTTATCTTTTCGTGCCTGCCCCAAACTCACATACAACTCAAAATAATATTAAAATAATCAAAAACTTAAAAAAATCTACAAAAATTTACAAAAATCATAAAAATTATAAAACTCACTTATATTAAAAAAAATGAAGTTCGGGCATACGGTTCCAAAATAATATTAAAATAATCAAAATAATTAAAAATTCACAAAAATTCACAAAAGCTCACAAATATTATAAAACTTATTTATATCAAGAAAAATGAAAAATCGGGGTGTTACAACTCTCCCCCTCTAAAACGAATTTCATCCTCAAAATTTCTCTTACATTTAAAACAAAAAGAACATTACTCTTTTATCTTGTCTTCAAGCTCCCACATAGCATCTCCAGTTACGTTGTTTACAGATCACCTTTCTACTTCTCTGGAATTTCCTCCATCAAACTATTCGAAACAGTAATCGTGTTCAAACAAATTCTCCCCAGTGTCAAATCCACAGATAACCTCATATTCCTGAATCGTTCTATCAATTCATTCTCCTTAACCATCATAGCAGATATACTAAGCACATTTTCTACTTAAGGTATCCACCACGACATTCACCTTTCTGGAATGATACTGAAGTTAAAAATTGTAGCCTTTCAAAAAAAAATTCTAGTTATCCTCTCTGCCTCTTATCAAACTCCTTCTGATCTAACAGGTACTCTAAGCTCTTGTAATCACTGTAGACATCGTAGGTTGATCCATAAGGAAAACATCTCCAAATTTTCAATGCAAAAATGACTATTGCATATTCCAAGTCATGAGTAAGATAATTCTTCTCATGCACTTTCAACTACCTTAATGCATATGCCAATACTTTTCTATTTTGCATCAACACACACCTAAACCCAAAAGTTGAACTTCCTTAACTAGAATTCGCACTTGGACAGCTTCGAGTATAATTTCTTCTTCTTCTTCTTCAGAAATTGAAGAATCGCATCGTGATGTTCAGCATGTTCCTTTGGATTTTGAGAAAAGATCAGAATGTCATCAGTAACGACAAATATGTCTAAATAGGGATGAAAGATTCCATTCATATAATTCGTGAATATCGCAAAAACATTCGTTACTCCGAACAGTGTTACTAAATACTCGTAGTGCCTATAACGTGTCTGAAATATTGTCTTGAAACATCTTCTACTTTCACGCGAATCTGATGATAACCAGAATGCAAATTGATCTTGAAGAAAACAACAACTCCCTTCATTTGGTCTTCTAGTTTCTATGTTGTATCTCCCGTCACATTGTTCCAGATATTCTTTACCAAGGTGTGTTGTTTCACTCGCCTATCCTTAATTTTAACAAGAAATGTATTATAGATCAAGTTCTCTTTTCTAATTGTATTTTATTTGGTACCATGACATGGGTTGAATCCGGAATATATTTTCTCAATTGAGATACATGGAAGACACTATGAAATTAGAAAGAAAAGTGATAAGCCTATTTGGTAGATTACCGAATCTATCTAACAAAGAATTTGATATGGTCCAATAAATTTAGAAATGAACTTTTTGGATTCAAATCCAAAAATCTCAGTCACAAGAAACACTAAAGTTTCATTGAAACAATATAACAAGATATGGTTGGAAGATAACCAATTCATTCATAAAATCATGAACTCAAATAGATGTGATTTTAGATAAGCAAATCAAATCAACAGAAGAGATTCGATCTTTAATAGATATAGGGTAGAGTTAGAAAACTTGAGTATAAACAACAAGTTTAACAGAAGAGTAGAAATACTTAGATCAAAAGATAACAAAGACACAGATAACCTAAATGGTTCACACAGTCATTGACAACAAAAGAATGGGTTACCATGCGAGTTATACTGTACAGTTTTAGGATTACTCTTTACGGCACAGCTTCCTTGTTTCTTAAGTCTTTATATTTGAATGCTTCCATTTCACTCTTTTTATTGACTCTTTCTTCTATTTGAGATCTTGAAACCTGTGCATTACTAACAGAAGGTTCTATCTTTGATTGTGTACAGCCTCTAGCAACATGTCCGGGCTTTCCGCACTTGAAACAAATAATTCCTTTGATCGTACATTCCTTTGTCAAATAAGCCTTTCCACACTTCTTACATTTTGATGCTGATGCTACAGTTTGACCAAATCTGTTGCCACTAGTACTTCCTTTATTTGTTCGTTGTTACTTCCCCGGTGGTCGTGTATACGGCTTTTGCTGAAATCGATTGACCTTACATTTCCTTCCCTTTTGGATTATGGAGGACTCAAAGTTACAGTTTCTTACATCCTGAGACTGCTCCAACTCTAATAAACCTTGAACTTCAGTAATTAGTTCCTGCTGCTGAACGATCTTCTAACTCTGTTGTACCGCTGTGTCAGCCATTTTCTACAATATACTTCTAGTTGCGACCATACGATCATCATCACGTCTCACGTCCACATGCTTACGTCTACCACAATCCAGTATCTTTCTTCAAAGAAAAATAAATCAAAACACGATGAAACCAAACGTAACCACTTCAAACAACATTGTCTCCATTCAGAAACCAAACAATATATCTCTACGTTTGGTGTCAGAGAAACACACAGCGCAAACAAGACAAACCTACCCATAAACCCAAAAGACTCTAACTTGGGCTCTGATACCGACTAATGTAACACCCCCTTAGGGTATCACATTTCAGACCAAAGCCATATAAATTAATTACCCAAGTTATAAAATATTTAATATTATCATTATACGAATTTCAAAATTTCTTTTTTTTTTCGGATAACATCAGTTTACCAAGCCTATAGAAATTATAAAATATAATTAACTTATTAATACACATTACGTAAAACAACATAATTCTCGAATATTATTTATTACATAAGATTTACAAAACTCAAAGTATATAAATAATTACCACATAAAAACTTGACCTGGCCTAAGTCCCTACACATGAAGAGTAGGGTACTCTACTCGATCTTCTTCTAGATCCTCTTCAAGATCCCTAATAGACAAACTCCCAAAATAAACAACACGCTTAACATTGATATCATAGTGTCGGGCATCAGTGCCTCCGTGGAACTGCGCTTGCATGAAGTCAGAGAAATTCCTCCTTACAGCCATTGCAAATCGATCAAACAAAGTCAATCCAACTCAAACTTAGGCGATTCAACCTCGTCCTTATTATGGTCTTTATCAAACATAACCATAAAATCATAATAGAAAAATAATACAACAAAGAGGTCAGATCCCCTACATCGCATACCAATATGGCAGCAAGGAAACGACAAACATGGCAACACAGTTCAACATACAATCCATAAAATAACATAAAATTAGCAGATATATTCATGATATTTAATAAATAAATAATCCAATAAACTTGCAGCATAATATCAGACATAATGATAATACCACATCAATATTATATCACAATAGTATAAATGTTGACTATGCATATGCACATTGTGTATACTAACCATTCTTATGTACAACGCAACCAGTTCCTACTCCATGGAGCTAACTCAATTCAGAGATGAACGTCCCAAAAGATCTGTCTCCCCTAAAAGACAGTCTATGCCAGACTTTGAAAAGTAATAGTGTTTTATCGGGCTATCAGTGTGTTGCATTGGGTCTTCACGGCCAGGGGTATATATATATAATGTGATATCATAATCACTTGTGATAGCATAATCACAAAGTGAATCACCGCGCCCTGACGTCCCCAAGATCTATCATAGATCACATTATCCTGTAAGTTCTCGTTCAGTCCTAGGCATAAAATGCCATAACAGCCATCAACGGTATAATGCTCAATTCATATTTAATGAAATCAAACCATCATTGAACCATTCCCAATGATATTAAATCAACAACCCATATAATTGCCTAATACCATTAGTATCAATGATATTATATAACCGTCCATACAACTACATAATACCAAAGATCCACTCGGGTCCAGTACTTTAGCTCAAAAACACAATGCTAAATTACATACCACTTAGATCCAGTACGTCGGCCTTACAACAAAACCCACTGTTCCCTTTAATCACGTAGTGATATTATCGCATTTTCACAATCGCAGAAGACTTCTGTTACTTTTTCAAATCGCGTAATGATTTTTCAACATTTTCTCAATCGCGTAAAGAATTTAAAACCTTTTCTCAATCGCATAGCTAAAACTCACTGTTTTTAAATTGCGTAAGAGTTTTTTTGCATATTTTTAATTGCGTAAAACATTTTAATCATATTCTAAATTTAAATTGAAACTTTTCTCAATTAATATCAATATTGGACTTTAATTCCTTAATAAATCATCTTTAAATAATGTTTCTAACATTTTCTCACTAAACTTCCTTTAATTAATGTTTACTAACATTTTCCATAAAAACTTATATTATTTTAATTAATTCAAGATATCTTAAAAACATTTGTTCATTACTTCTCAATAAAACCTTAAATAAAATACTGTAAGTTCCAAATCATCCTTAAAAATTATTTCCTTACTAAAACTCTTCTTAATAATACTTTCTAATATTTTTTGTACAAAATTTTACACTTCCAAGATTTAATAAAAAATTATAGTCCAAAGTTTTCTAACGCGCTCAAAACTCAAGGAGTGAGCTATACGTCAGTAAACTTTAACTTATAAATTTATTTCTCATAAAATACACATACTTGGAGTGTTAGCCGAAATTTATTTTAAATTCCCTAACCTAATATTTATTCATTTTCTATCTCATTTTTCTTTGTAAAAATATTTAATCCAATTACTTGTTACTTAATCATCTAAAATCTAAAATCAGTAAAATATTTCAAATGACTTGTTCCAAAATACTCAAGGAGGCCGTGACCCTCTTGGTTTTTCAAAACCAAAATAGTTTTCCTTTCCACACGATTCTTGTCATATATAACATATCACTCATAATATTTTCACTTTCACATATTCATGCTTCCCAAATCTCATTAAGCATCTAATCACAATTTAATCAGAATCATACCATCTCACATATAAATTATGCATAATTATTAAAGCATTAAAATCACATATAGTCAAAAAGTAACCATGATAATTTCATGCATACAGTAACATAATTATACACAATCAAACAAGCATAAAAATATAACCACACAAATCGAGTGAATAAATCCTCACATGGATTTTCCACTCACAAACAGAAATAAATCCATTCCTTCACCACCACATATGGTCGATGAGGTTAATCTCCTTCTTACCTCAAGGATGACAAAAATTCTTCAAGTTCCTTCTCTTATGGATTTGATGAAGCACCCTCAAGAAACCTTAACAAGCTTAAACAAATCTTAAAGTCACAAACCAAGCTTGAAAATAAGAAACCATGGATCAATCATGGTTTAGAAATTCAAGAATTAAACTTAGGAACAAGAAATCAAGATATTACCATTAGGAGTAGATAATCTAAGCTTGATTTTGAAGCACTTAGAAGATGAATTAGGTAAAACTCACAAGATGAAAAGTGTTTAGAATTGTTCTAGGATTAGAAAATAGGATAAGATGAAATTATAGGTGAGTGGAGGTTGGTTTTGGGTGCAGTGGCCGAATACCTTCAAAAGAAAGAAGATGAAGTTTTCTTTGTGTTCTTGGATTTCTTGGAAGAGAGAGAAAAAGATGACAGGTGTTTATGTCACAAAGTGTTAGAAATGAAATGTAAATAGCCTCTTTCTCTAAGGCTTGGCCGTAGTGCTTGGATAGAAAGTTTAAGACTTGTTTAGCAAGATAAAAATCTATCACATGGCCTTCACATGGCTTAGGTCACTTAGAGGTCATCCTTTGGCTATTAGATAATTCAAGAACATCCTAGAATAGCCTAGTAATCGTGTGACTCAATGGAAAGGCTAACTAAGTTTTGATTTCAATTAGTTTCTAGTTACACCTAGTTTAGGTAGTTAGTTCACTTAAGCTAACTTAGTTAGATCATTTAGTTACATAATTAACTATCTAGTTACTAGATTATGTCATGCATTTGTCATGCATTGATCATGCCTTCTAGATGTCTCTAGAACCACCTTGTAACCACAGACTCTTAGTATTAGTAAACTTAGTTTGTTTGATTTAATTACTACTTAGGCTTTTTAGAGTAACTAAGTTAGATTATCTAGTTCCTTAATTAACTAGTCTAACCATTAATATTGAATTCATCTCCTAACCATTGATTTAATCTAGGGTAGATATCCTAAGCTTCCTTATCAAGTTTGTTCTCACACCATTGATTAGATCAAAGGTGATCATCCAAGGCTTCTTCATCAAGTCTTACCATCCAATGGTTCAAAACAAAGTCTATGCCACTATTGTTGACTTTTTTGATAAATAAGCTTGATTCTAATTAGTTAATCATAAAGCTATGTAATGATGGTTCATAATTACACTTAAGATATTTAGCTTAGATACTTTCTGCATAGATATTTTACATAGATATTTCACTAAGATATTTCCTATTAGATATTTTATCCTTAGATATTTATCCGTAGATATTTTACTAGGTGAGTAATCATTTCTACAAACTTCTAGAAGAAGAATGACAAGATAAGCTTGAATGAGTAAGTAGCCAATTTGAATATGTCTTCTAGCTTGAGTAGTCAATTTGAATTTTTCCTCTTCAACTTGAGTATCTAATTTGCCTTCTTCCTGCTTGCCATTGGTTCATCACTTCGAGTCATAGACATCAAGATATTTTTCAGAAGATATTACCTAATGGACAATAGCTACTGCTATTACTACCAAATGGATAATAAAAAAATCAGATAAAGAAAATTTTTGTCAATTGTTCCCGATTTCGGGGTTAGTAAGATCCCCTGATCCTGCCTTGACAGTCTGAAACTTTCTGGTCTAGGAAAAATTTTTATTTTTTCGGGCCTGTCTCAAACACACATACAACTCAAAATAATATTAAAATAATTAAAAACTCAAAAAAATCTACAAAAATTCACAAAAATCATAAAAATTATAAAACTCACTTATATTCAAAAAAAATGAAGTTTGGGCATACAGCTTTCAAAATAATATTAAAATAATCAAAATAATTAATATTTTTCAAAAATTTACAAAAGCTCACAAATATTATAAAACTTATTTATATCAAGAAAAATAAAAAATTAGGGTACTACAACTCTCCCCCTCTAAAAAGAATTTCGTCCTCGAAATTTCTCTTACATTTAAAACAAAAAAGAATATTACTCTTTTATCTTGTCTTCAAGCTCCCACGTAGCATCTCCAGTTACGTTGTTTCTAGATCACCTTTCTACTTCTCTCGAATTTCCTCCACCAAACTATTCAAAATAGTAATCGTGTTCAAACAAATTTTCCCCAGTGTCAGAAAAAATTTGAATTATCATCTCTACCTCTTATCAAACTCCTTCTGATCTAACAGGTACTCCAACCTCTTGTAATCACTGTAGACATTGTAGGTTGATCCATAAAGAAAACGTCTCCAAATTTTTAACGTAAAAATGATTATTGCATATTCCAAATCATGACTAAGATAATTCTTCTCATGCACTTTCAACTACCTTGATGCATATGCCACTACTTTTCTATTTTGCATCAACACACAACCTAAATCCAAAAGTTGAACTTCCTTAACCAGAATTTGCACTTGAACAGCTTCGCGTATAACTTCTTCTTCTTCTTCAGAAATTGAAGAATCGCATCTAGATGTTCAGCATGTTCCTTCAGATTTTGAGAATAGATCAGAATGTCATCAGTAACGACAAATCTGTCTAAATATGGACGAAAGATTCCATTCATATAATTCATGAATATCGCAAAAACATTTGTTACTCCAAACAGTATTACTAAATACTCGTAGCGCCTATAACGTGTCTGAAAAATTGTCTTGAAACATCTTCTACTTTCACGCGAATCTGATGATAACCAGAATGCAAATCGATCTTGAAGAAAACAACGACTCCCTTCATTTGGTCTTATTGTTTCTATGTTGTATCTCCGGTCACATTGTTCTAGATATTCTTTACCAAGGTATGTTGTTTCACTCGCCTATCCTTAATTTTAAAAAGAAATGTATTATAGATCAAGTTCTCCTTTCTAATTATACTGTATTTGGTACAATGACATGGGTTGAATCAGGAATATATTTTCTCAATTGAGATACATGAAAGACACTATGAAGATTAGAAAGAAAAGTGATAAGGCTATTTGGTAGATTATCGGATCTATCCAACAAAGAATTTGATATGGTCTAATAAATTTAGAAATGAACTTTCTGGATTTAAATCCAAAAATCTCAGTCTCTAGAAACACTAAAGTTTTATTGAAACAATATAATAGGATATGGTTGGAAGATAACCAATCCTTTCATAAAATCATGAACTCAAATAAATGTGATTTTAGATAAGCAAATCAAATCAACAGAAGAGATTCGATCTTTAATAGATATAGGGTAGAGTTAGAAAACTTGAGTATAAACAACAAGTTTAACAGAAGAGTAGAAATACTCAGATCAAAAGATAACAAAGACACAGATAACCCAAATGGTTCACACAGTCATAGACAACAAAAGAATGGGTTACCATGCGAGTTATACAGTATAATTTTAGGATTACTCTCTATGGCACAACTTCCTTGTTTCTTAAGTCTTTATATTTGAACGCTTCTATTCCACTTTTTTGTATTGACTCTTTCTTCTATTTGAGATCTTGAAACATGTGCATTACTAATGGAAGGTTCCGTCTTTGATTATGTACAGCCTCTAGCAACATGTCCGGGCTTTTCGCACTTGAAACAAATAATTCCTTTTATTATACATTCCTTTGTCAAATGAGCCTTTCCACACTTCTTATATTTTGATGCTGATGCTACAGTCTGACCAAATCCGTTGCCACTAGTACTTCCTTCATTTGTTCATTGTTGCTTCCCCGGTGGTCGTGTATACGGCTTTTGTTGAGATCGATTGACCTTACATTTCCTTCCCTTTTGGATTATCGAGGATTCAAAGTTACAGCTTCTTGCATCCTGAGACTGCTCCAACTCTAATAAACCTTGAAGTTCAGTTATTAGTTCCTGCTGCTGAATGATATTCTAACTCTGTTGTACCACTATGTCCGCCATCTTCTGCATTACACTTCTAGCTGCGACCATACGATCATCGTCACGTCTCACCTCCACATGCTAACGTCTACCGCAATCCATTGTCTTTGTTCAAAGACAAATAAATCAAAACACGATGAAACCAAACGTGACCACTTCAAACAACTTTGTCACCTTTTAGAAACCAAACAATATATCTCTGCGTTTCGTGTCAAAGAAACACACAGGACAAACAAGACAAACCTACCCACAAACCCAAAAGACTCTAACTTGGGCTCTGATACCAACTAATGTAACACCCTCCTTAGGGTATCACATTTCAGACCAAATCCATATAAATTAATTACCCAAGTTATAAAATATTTAATTTTATCATAATACGAGTTTCAAATTTTCTATTTTTTCGGGAAAACATCAGTTTCCAAACATTTATAAATTATAAAATATAATTAACTGATTAACACACATTACATAAAATAACATAATTCTCCAACATTATTTATTACTTAAGATTTACAAAACTCAAAGTTTATAAATAATTACCACATAAAAACTCAACCTGGCCCAAGTCCCAACACTTGAAGAGTAGGGTACTGTACTCGATCTTCTTCCAGATCGTCTTTGAGATCCCTAACAGACAAACTCCCAAAATAAACAACACGCTTAACATCGATATCATAGCGCCGGGCATCAGTGCCTCCGTGGAACTGCGCTTGCACGTAGTCAGAGAAATACCTCCTTGCAGTCATTGTAAATTGATCAAACAAAGTCAATCCAACTCAAACTTAGGCGATTCAACCTCGTCCTTCTTATGGTCTTTATCAAACATAACCATAAAAGCATAACAGAAAAATAATACAACAAAGAGGTGAGATCCCCTACATCGCATACCAATATGGCAACAAGGAAATGACAAACATGCCAACATAGTTCAACATACAATCTATAAAATTAGCAAATGTATTCATGATATTTAATAAATAAATAATCCAATAAACTTGCAGCATAATATCAGGCATAATGATAATACCACATCAATATTATATCACAATAGTATAAATGTTGACTATGCACACGTTGTGTATGCTGACCATTCTTATGCATAATGCAACCAGTTCCTACTCTATGGAGCTAACTCAATTCAGAGATGAATGTCCTAGAAGATCTGTTCCCTCTAAAAGACAGTCTACGCTAGACTTTGAAAAGTAATAGTATTTTATCGGGCTGTCAGTGCATTGCAATGGTTCTTCACGGCCAAGGGTATATATATATAAAGTGGTATCATAATCATTTGTGATAGCATAATCACAAAGTGAATCACCATGCCCTGACGTCCCTCAAGATCTACCATAGATCGCATTATCCTATAAGTTCTCGTTCACTCTTAGGCATAAAACGCCATAACAACTGATCTGTTAATAATTTCAGTTCTTAAATGTCTTTTGTTTGATCTAATTGGACTCCATATGTGTTCAATTATTGACATTTAGTTAAGTTTCTGATTTGGAGTCGTCTTTGGATGTTTATTGTGAAACTATGCTTAAATGTGGTTATAAACACTCATAAATGAATTATGCTTTTCAGGATATCTTTGAGTGTTTGAGTCCATTAGCATTGAACCGAGCTTGGTGACCATTTAAGGAGAGAGATGAATGCTTAAGAAGATCAGTTTTACCCCTAGAAGCAAAGGAAGAAGAGCAGTTATGAAGATTGAAGGTTACATTTGGAGAAAGGGATCAACACGGCCCGTGTCAAATAACACGGGCCAAGCTGTGTACTCCTCTGACTATGATGACTGAGTTAATTTCTAATTTTTGGACCAACACGGCCCGTGTCAAATGACATGGGGTAGGCCGTGTACTTCTCTGACTTCACAAGGAAAATCAGTTTTCAGCCCTGACCGAGAACACGACCCGTGTCACATGACACGGGTTGGGCCGTGTTCTTCTCTGACTTTGAAATCAATTGAAATTATGTTATCAGATTTAGACACGGGCTGGGCCGTGTCATCAGCTCAGAAGTTTAAATTCGTATTTTAATGCTAAATTAGGTATCTAAACCTAGAAATAGGGTTGCTTAGAGTCCCTAAAGGAGATCTGGATAGAGAGAGTCATCAAGGAAATTGAGAGAAACACGAAGACCAAGAAAGAAAGGGATTCGATTGAGGATTGGAGACTCAGATTCTTTGAGTGTTTGAGTCCATTAGCATTGAACTGAGCTTGATGACCATTTAAGGAGAGAGATGAATGCTTAAAAAGATCAGTTTTACCCCTAGAAGCAAAGGAAGAAGAGCAGTTATGAAGATTCAAGGTTACATTTGGAGAAAGGGATTAACACGGCCCATGTCAAATAACACGGGGCAAGCCGTGTACTTCTCTGACTATGAAGACTGAGTTAATTTCTAATTTTTGGACCAACATGGCCCGTGTCAAATGACACGGGGTAGGCCATGTACTTCTCTGACTTCACGAGAAAAATCAGTTTTCAGCCCTGACCGAGAACACGGCCAGTGTCACATGACACGGGTTGGGCCGTGTTCTTCTCTGACTTTGAAATCAATTGAAATTATGTTATCAGATTCAGACACGTGCTGGGCCGTGTCATATGACATGGCCCGTGTGATCGGCTTAAGAGTTTAAATTCATATTTTAATGCTAAATTAGGTCTCCAGACCTATAAATAGGGTTGCTTAGAGTCCCTAAAGGAGATCTGGACAGAGAGAGCCGTCAAGAAAACTGAGAGAAACACGAAGACCAAGAAAGAGAGGGATTCGATTGAGGATTGGAGACTCGGATTCGATTGATCAATTATTTTCAAGCATTGAAAACTAGTTTGATCTTTAGTTTTTCTTTTCTTATTTTGTTCTAAACAATGTTTTTCTTTAATTTTTCTTCTGTTTTTAACTTTGCTATGTGTGGCTAAACTTCTTGATTGGTTAAGAGAAGATGAAACTCTAGTTTTGATTATGTGAATTTTGCATATTTCTTTATAATTAATACAGTTATGCTCTTATTCACATGTTTCTATTCTTAATTCGGTATAAAGGTTTTTATACTCTTTGCTATTTTCGAAAGTGGTAAAACTAGTGAAACATATAATCTAAGTAATTTAATCCCAGTGTGTGATTAGATCTTAGTGTGATTGATTTTCTAATTCTTAATGCAATCATTAGGGAGGTGTAAGAGCGGTTGCTATACAAATAACTAATGGTTAGGGTTTGATTTGAGCGGTTGCTGAATTAAGCGAAACTTAAGGAAAACAGGGGATTTATCTCACAATCACATAAGAACATAATTGATCATGTTGGTATAAAGAATATGTAAGTTTGTATAATCATATAAATCTAGTGGTGGATTCCATCTCTTAACCAATATCTTTAACTTGATAATTCAATTTGTGTTTACTGTTTTGGTTTAAGTTTAATTTCTCTTTTTAGTTTTAATTAACAAAACCCCCCTTTTTACTTTTTACTGTTTATTGTTCATCAGAGTTTAATTTAGGAATTGGATTGATAGTGTTAATTGAATTAGTTCTCTGTAGATCGATCCTTGCTTACTACAACTGGTTGCAAGGTTTTTATATTTTTGGTGGAATTTGGCAACTATTTTTGATATAATTATTAATCGTATTCCGCACCACACCAAATTTTGGCGCCGTTGCTGGGGAACTAATTTTCTAATTACACTATTAACTTGTTTCCTATTTTTCTCTCTATTTTTGTTTTAATTTTAATAGTTTCAGTTGTTCTCTTCAACTGTCTTGCAGGTGTTCATATCTGGTGAAGAGGTGAAAGCAATTAAGAAATTTAAGGCATTATTTTGAACAAATCAGCTCGCAATTCACACCCGCTGACGTTGAAGCTGCCTGTCACATAGACCTTTCAAGTTCTACGGCATCTGAGATATCTGAGCCACCTGAAGAAGTAGTGATGGCAGAAAATACATTAAGGATGTTGGGTGCTCTGGACCTGGACCAACAACCTCTGTGCATAGAAATTCCTGAGAATGAGGAGACTTTTGAATTGAAATCTGGTCTAATCCATCTTTTGCCATCTTTCAATGGACTAGCCGGAGAAGACCCTAACAAGCATCTAAAGGAAATCCATGTTGTGTGTTCTAGTATGAAGCCCACAGGAATTTCAGTGGAGCAAGTCAAGTTGAGAGCTTTTCCGTTTTCCCTGAAGGATTCTGCAAAGGAATGGTTGTACTACTTGCCACCTGGATCCATTTAAACATGGCAGGATATGGCTTGGGCTTTCCTAGACAGATATTTCCCTGCGTCAAAGGCCACAACCATCAAAAAAGAAATTTGTGGCATCCAACAAAGGCATGGGGAATCACTTCATGAATACTGAGAGAGATTCAAGAGATTGTCTGCTAGCTACCCTCAGCATCAAATTAGTGAACAACTTTTGATATAGTACTTCTATGAAGGTTTGCTAGTGATGGACCGCAACATGATTGATGCTGCCAGTGGAGGAGCCTTAGTTGATAAGACTCCTCGAGAAACTAGAAACTTAATATCTAGAATGACTGTAAATACTCAATAAATTTTCACTCGGAATGATACAGGAGTGAGAGCAGTTAAAGAGGCCAACACTACTAGTTTGCAGCATCAAATGACCCAGTTGAGTGCCATGGTTTAGAAGCTGATGGACAATGGGAAAGCACTGGTATAGGCATGTGGGATTTGTTGCTCTTCAGGACATCCCACTGATATGTGTCCCACTCTGCAAGAGGACACAAATGAAGAGGCCAAGGCAGTGGGGGGATTTTCTGCTCCATCCAAGAATTACAACCTCTACTCCAACAAATATAATCCGGGGTGGAGAGATCATCCCAACTTTAGCTATACAAAGCAGC
Source organism: Ormosia semicastrata (assembly GCA_029884595.1). NCBI lineage: Eukaryota > Viridiplantae > Streptophyta > Magnoliopsida > Fabales > Fabaceae > Ormosia > Ormosia semicastrata. Next base: position 65,385,713 of record JAQQTO010000061.1, on the reverse strand, counting down.
CCCAAGCTCAACCTCGAGCTTATGGGTCTCCAGGGTTTCAGCAAAGACAAGCACCCCTTCCTCACAGGCAGCCACAAGTTTAAGCTCCTAGGCAACCTGAGCCTTCGTTGGAAGAGCTAATGAGACAAATGGCCACCAATAATATTCAGTTTCAGTAAGAAACAAGGGCCACAATCAGTACCTTACAAAACCAAGTGGAACAGTTAGCCACTGAGATCAATAAGGTTCAGAGTCAGATATCTGGGAAACTTCCCTCGCAGCCAAAGGTGAACCTAAGAGAAAATACTAGTGCTGTCACCTTGCGAAGTGGGAAGACACTTGACGAACCCACATCTTCCCAAGTCACTGAAGACAAAACTCAAAAGCCTAAGGAGGTAGAAGAGGAGGGGCTCAATTCTAAGGCCCCTAAGGTAAGTGTTTCTGACCCACTTCCTAAATACGTCACTAAGCCCTTTTCCAAGTAAGTTAGTTAAAAATAAGAAAGAAGAAGCGGATAAAGAGATTTTAGAGACTTTTAGGAAAGTTAAAGTTAACATCCCTCTGTTAGATGCCATTAAGCAAGTACCTAGATATGCTAAGTTTTTAAAAGAATTATGCACTAACAAAAGGAAGTTGAAAGGTAATGAACGGGTCCATGTGGGAGCAAATGTTTCAGCTATTTTTAATAAGAAACTCCCAACTAAATGTAAGGATCCTGACACATTTACTATACCATGCACTATCGGTAATGCTAGGTTTGAGAGGGCAATGCTAGATTTAGGTGCATCCATTAATGTCATACCCTTTTCTATTTATGCATCTTTACATCTAGGACCTTTAGAACTAACTGGAGTTATCATTCAACTGGCAGACAGGTCTAATACATACCCTAAGGGGGTTGTTGAAGATGTTTTGGTGCAGGTAAATGAATTGGTGTTTCCGACAGATTTCTATATACTGGACATGGAGGAGGACAAATTCCCAAACTCTGCCCCCATTCTGTTAGGGTTCCTAAATACTGCAAGGACTAAGATTGATGTGCATTCGGGAACACTGACAATGGAATTTGATGGAGAGTTGATCATATTCAACATCTTCGAAGCCATGAGATACCCTAGTGATGTGCACTCTGCTTATGCTATTAATTCCTTTGATGTTTTTGAGTCTGATCAATTTGATGTCCTTGATACAGTTATGACTCGCAGTTTAGATTTTCAGGAATCAAAGAAGGATGACCAAAGAGAACCATGGAGCGAGGAGGTAAATGAAGTAGTGGCAGCCTTGCATACGCTCTCTTCCATTTCAGAAAGAAATAAGGTATCGTATGTTGAGCTACCCATTACCACTGATATACCTAAACATTCTGTTGTGCAGGCACCAGAGTTGGAATTGAAGGAATTGCCTGCCCATTTGAAATATATTTTTCTGGGTGAGAAGAAGACACTTCCGGTGATAATTGCTAAATCCCTTACCCAAGAGCAAAAGGAGAGATTAATTTCTGTGTTGAAGGAACACAAGATAGCCATCAGATGGACTATTGCGGACATCAAAGGTATTAGCCCCTCCATTTGCATGCATAGAATCTTAATGGAGGAGGGGGCTAAGCCAGTGAGAGAAACATAGAGGAGGCTGAATCCCCCAATGATGGATGTTGTGAAGAAGGAGATACTGAAGCTCCTAAGTGTGGAGGTCATCTACCCCATTTCTGACAGCAAGTGGGTAAGCCCGGTCCAGGTAGTACCAAAGAAATCTGGCATTATTGTGGTAAGAAATGCTGAGAATGAGCTTATTCCCACTAGATTACAGACAGGGTGGTGTATTTGTATTAATTATAGAAAATTGAATGCTGCCACCAGAAAAGACCACTTCCCTTTACCCTTTATTAATTAAATGCTAGAGAGGTTGGCTGGTCATTCTCATTATTGTTTCTTAGATGGATTTTCAGGTTATAAGCAGATTGCTATCGCTCCGGAAGATCAAGACAATACCACTTTTACGTGTCCTTTTGGCACCTTTGCTTATCGCAAATGCCTTTTGGACTTTGCAATGCACCAGGGACCTTTCAGAGATGTATGGTGAGTCTATTTTCTGATTATATAGAGAACATCATTGAGGTCTTCATGGATGATTTTAGTGTATTTGGGAATAGCTTTGAGAAATGCTTGGAACATTTAGCTTTGGTTTTAAAAAGATGCATTGACACTAACCTTGTTTTAAATTGAAAAAAATGTCATTTTATGGTAGAAGAAGGTATTGTGTTAGGTCATGTAATCTCTGCTAGGGGCATTGAAGTTGATAAAGCTAAGGTAGAGCTTGTGCATTCATTACCCCCGCCCACTAGTGTGCGGGATATTCGTTCTTTTCTTGGTCATGCAGGTTTCTATCGACGCTTCATCAAAGACTTCTCCAAGATATCAGCACCCCTCTGCACACTTCTCCAAAAAGATGTGCCATTCCATTTTAATGAGAAGTGTATGGAAGCTTTCACTAAACTTAAAGAGTTAATGACCGAAGCACCTATCATTAGGCCACCAAATTGGGAGCTTCCATTCGAGTTAATGTGTGATGCAAGTGACTTTGTGGTAGGGGCTGTCTTAGGACAGTGAGTTGATAGGGTTCCTTATGCTATTTACTATGCATCAAGGACCCTAAATGATGCTCAATTGAACTATTCCACAACTGAGAAAGAGCTTCTTGCTGTAGTTTTTACTTTAGAGAAATTTAGATCATATTTAATTAGTTTTAAAGTAATTATTTTTTCTAACCATGCAGCATTGAAGTACCTACTGGCAAAGAAGGAGGCTAAGCCAAGATTGCTCCAATGGATTTTTTTGCTCCAAGAGTTTAACTTGGAGATTAAAGATAAAAAAGGGAGTGAAAACTTAGTGGCAAACCATTTGAGCAAGTTGGTGATTGAAGAGGAGGACATACCTATCCAAGAAAACTTTCCGGATGAGCATTTAATGGCTATCACAACCATCATTCCGTGGTATACTGATATTGCCAATTACTTGGCCACCAAGGACTTTCCGGAGGGCCTGAACAAGGCGCAGCGAGACAAGCTGAGGAGTGATTGCAAGTATTACATTTGGGATGATCCTTACCTTTGAAAGCATTGTGCGGATCAAATGATTCAGAGATGTATTCCGAATTCAGAGACTCACTTCGTTCTCTCTTTTTGTCATAACTATGCCTGTGGAGGACATTTTGGCATGAGGAGGACAGCCAATAAAGTGCTTGACAGTGGTTTATACTGGCCCACCATTTTTAAGGATGCTTATAACTTCTGTAAGTCATGTGACCACTGTCAAAGAACAGTAATATTAGTCCGTGAAATCAAATGCCTCAAACTCCAATAATCTTTGTGGAAATCTTTAATGTTTGGGGCATTGACTTCATGGGACCATTCCCTCCTTCTTTTGGTTTCTCCTATATTCTTTTAGCTGTGGATTATGTTTCAAAATGGGTGGAAGCTAAAGCCACTAAATCTGATGATTCTAAGACTGTTGTGGATTTTGTGAAGTCCTATATTTTTTCCAGGGTTGGTACTCCCGGAGCCATCATTAGTGACCAAGGGACACATTTTTGTAACAGAATCTTTGAAGCCCTTTTGAAGAAATATGGTGTGGTGCACCGGACCTCTACTCCTTACTATCCTCAGATGAATGGCCAAACAGAGGTGTCTAATCGGGAGATCAAGTCTATAATTGAAAAAACTGTGAATCCAACGCTCAAGGATTGGAGTACTTGACTTGTCGATACTTTATGGGCTTATCAGACTACATACAAGACCCCAATTGGCATGTCCCCATTTCAATTAGTGTATGGGAAGCCCTGTCACTTACCAGTGGAGCTGGAACATCGATCTTACTGGGCTATCAAGCAAGTTAACTTAAACTTGGAAGGTGCTGACAAGCAGAGAAAACTCCAAATTCAGGATTTGGAAGAACTGAGGAATGAGGCCTTTGAGAGTGCCCTCATTTACAAGGCCAAGACTAAAGCATTCCATGATCACATGATCTCCAGGAAAAGTTTCAACAAAGGCCAAAGAATGTTGCTATACCAATCCAGACTCAAATTATTTCTAGGTAAGCTACGTTCTAAATGGATTGGGCCATTTGTAGTAACTACTGTTTTTCCTTCTAGTGCAGTGGAGATCATGAATAAAGCATCTGGAAAGATATTCAAGGTCAATGGGCACTGTCTCAAGCCTTACCATGAGCTTCCAGAGAATGCAAAAGTTGAGGACATGTCTCTTCTCTATCCATCTTATGCAGAACAATGAGAAGCGCCACAATGTCTAGCTGAGGACAATAAACTAAGCGTTTATTGGGAGGCAACCCAATCAGATTTGCTTTCTTTTCTCTTTCTGTTTTGTGTTGTTTAGTTTCTTAGTTAGCCATTTTAATGTGTGTCTTGCTTGATGATACCTGTTTCTTTACCGGTATTCGTGTTTTGACTTACTCAGTTTTAGTTTGATTGCATGAGTTCATGGTTTGTTAAGTGTGTGCAGTCATGAGGAGTAGATTGGAGTGATTTTATAAGTCAGAAGCCTACACGGGGTGGGACACAGCCCGTGTCCCCATGACAGCAACCCTAGTTCTTCGCAAAGAAGTACATGGGGTGGGCCGTGTCACATGACATGGCCTACGTTTTCGTAGGTAGCATGTTCTGTGGTGATTCCAGAGAGGTACACGGGGTGGGCCGTGTCATATGACACGGCCCGTGTTATCGTGCGCAGTAGATCACTTGATTGGCAGAGGAGTACACGGGTGAGGCCGTGTTATATGACACGGCCCGTGTACCCATGGCAGATTTCACTTAAACCATGATTTAGGGTTTTTTTTCCTAATTTTCCCTAAATTCCCATTCTTCTCCTCTTCTCTGAGCAGCCACCACCCTTTCCTCCCCTAAAAATCTTCTTGACCCACCACCCTCTCCACCATTTTTCACCTTCCATCTCTCCAATCTCTTTTCCTTCTTTCTTTCTCCTTCCATTTTTCCCACCATTGTCTCCATTGTACCCACCATTTCACCCAACACGCAGAGCTCCATAGCCACCCCCATCGTACATGCACCCAACACACATCTTCCCTCTTTCTTCTTCCTTTTTTCTGCTTCCTCAGTGATGGGTCAAAAAAAGTGCATCAAGGCCACCACTGCTTCCTGTTCGCACCACCCCCATCGTACCTCCTCTAGGCGTGCTCGGTCTCCATCACCCCCGCGTGAGCCCTCACCCCTTCAGGTACCAGTCAACCTTATAGACAGAAAGGTAGTGGTTCCTACTTGCTTTTTGGATGTAGATACCCTTAGGGCTATAGGATTATATGATGAGGTGTTTGCTTTATTGCGTAGGATTGGTTGGGTAGACTTTGCACTGTTAAAAAGGCCTATATTTGCTGAGTTAACTAGGGAGTTCATTTCTAGTTTTAATCGTAAACTGTATCCCCTAAGTGATCAAGAAAAGTGGCCTGGTGAGATCACCTTTAGGCGGCTAGGCAGTTCTTATTCTGTTGACATTCACTTGTTTAGAGCTGTTTTTGGTTTTCTTGAGGGGCATAATATGTTACCCCGTGATTTTAATCCTGACCGTATGTGGCCTGCTCTAACTGTGTCTGGGTCTGGTGACTATGACCCTAAGATGTCTAAAGCTTCTAGGCTTAGGTCCCTTGCCCATCGCTATATTCAGAAATGGTTGGCTAATACCATCTGTGGTAGGGGGAAAGTCAAGGCACAATTAGCCGTTCTGAATTATTTTTCATGCACTGCATACTTGAGGGAGAACCTGTCAATGGGGGGTATTGGCTCTGTAATCAGTTTCACCATGTAGGGACCACTTTAGCTGGCCGTATAGTGATTGGAGGGTATGTGACTGCCATTGCTGATCATTTTGATTATCTAGATCTATTGGAGGAGGCACCAGTTTAGGGTCCCAATGCTATTGATGGGGCCATTTTGGTATCTATGAAGCTATGCACTCGTCTAAATGGTGTTCTCCTCTTGATCAGAGCTGATGGAGCTTCCCTGCCTAGGACAGATCCAATCCCTGAGGCTTATGAGGATGTTGCAGTCTCCCCACCTCCTATGTTTGCTGATGATGCCGGACCTTCCACTCAGCATAGCGCAGCTTCCTATGATGCTCTTTTGGCTCGTATTGACTGCTTGGAGCTGGATCATGCTACTCGCTTCCAGCGCTTAAAGGACCGCTTCCAGGCTTTGGAGGTTGCTCGTGATTAGAGGATGGATGCCATTAATGGCAAGCTTGATCTTTTGCTTCAGCGTTTCTCCTATCCCCTTCCCCCATCCTGATGTATTTGCATTTTCTTTTGGACATTGTACTTGATTTTGCCTGGATTAGTGGACATTGTATTGGTTACCATTTTGAATTTGACTGTTCTTCATAATCCAGTAATCTTTTTCTTTGCATATACTTTACTGATTTATTCGAGTTCCTTTTACCTGTTGTGTATAGTTTGACATTGAGGACACTGTCCATTTTAAGTGTGGGGGGAAGTCTGGGTTTGACCTTAATTGCACATTCTAATCTTAATTGCATATCTGGTGCATGTCTTTCTAATTGGTTTTTAGAGTATGATGAACAATGAGCAAGCGATTGATTTTTATTGATAGGTTTTTAAGCCTAAAGGAGTTGACTTTCTTGCTTTTAAACCCGTACTGAGAGGTTTTGAAAATTGAAAGAGTTTTGAGAATATGATAAAATTGGGACCTAGTGAGTTTTTGGGCCTTAATGTGAATGACTAATTTTAAGTCATTTTTGTTCTTTGTTGTGTGATTCCATTTGTGATTATATGCTTTTCAAAACTTGATTTGACTCTCTTTTAAGCTGCAAGTGATTACTGCACATTTTTGAGATGATAAAGGCATTTCTTTCTTTCAGCTACTGGCCAAATAGCTATCCTTGTATTTTGATCCATTGTTTCACCCCTTTGAGCCTGAATGATATCTTTTCTTTTTATTATAGCTCAATACAAGCCTACCAGTGAAAAACCATTGCTACCCTACCTTAGGGAGTAGAAGAGCTTGATAATTATGTTGGGAATGGTATTTGAATAAGTGTGTGGGTGATTACATAGTGTTCTTATTCATAAAAAAAAAGAAAAAAAGAAAAAGAACTCTCAAAAGAGAAAAGAAAGAAATGAAAAAGAAAATGGTAAAGTTGGTTGTTGAATAGAGAAAGTCAAGCAAAAGATGAAGATGGATTGAAAAGTGCTGGGGTAATTGTGCAAAAGCGTTTGATTTTTATATTCCCCTTTGCTCTTCTATTTTCGATGTCTAACTTTGTTTATCCTGGATATATCCTACCTTGACCTTGACCCCATTACAACCTGATTAAAGACCTTTTGATCTTTGTGTGCATGTGATTTATGTGGTGGAGAAGTAGAGGCTTGTCAATCCTATGATAGGGCATGTTTTCATGAGTTGGTTGAGAGTAAATACAAGCCCAAAACACTTGAGTGAAAGAGAGTATATCAGTGAGAATTTATCATGTTGATTTAACCCTGATATTGGATTGACCTGACTTGCTAATTTGGACTGTTGAGAGAAGAAATTCCTGATTGCTTAGATTCCTTGAAAGGACTAATGTGTGTAAATCTTTGCTCATTGTTTCGTACTGTTACTACTTTTTGGGAAGCATATGCTTGATTTTATGTTTTCGCCCAGGAGTGCAAAAGGTTAAGTGTGGGGGTATTTGATCTGTTAATAATTTCAGTTCTTAAATGTCTTTTGTTTGATCTAATTGGACTCCATATATGCTCAATTGTTGACATTTAGCTAAGTTTCTGATTTAGAGTTGTCTTTGGATGTTTATTGTGAAACTATGATTAAATGTGGTTATAAACACTCATAAAATGAATTATGTTTTTCAGGATATCTTTGAGTGTTTGAGTCCGTTAACGTTGAACCGAGCTTGATGACCATTTAAGGAGAGAGATGAATGCTTAAGAAGATCGGTTTTACCCCTAGAAGCAAAGGAAGAAGAGCAGTTATGAAGATTCAAGGTTACATTTGGAGAAAAGGATCAACACGGCCCATGCCAAATGACATGGGGCAAGCGGTGTACTCCTCTGACTATGAAGACTGAGTTAATTTCTAATTTTTGGACCAACACGGCCTATGTCAAATGACACGGGGTAGGCCGTGTACTTCTTTGACTTCACGAGGAAAATCAGTTTTCAGCCCTGACCGAGAACACGGCCCGTGTCACATGACATGGGTTCGGCCGTGTTCTTCTCTGACTTTGAAATCAGTTGAAATTATGTTATCAGATTCAGACACGAGTTGGGCCGTGTCATATGACACGGCCCGTGTCATCGGCTCAAAAGTTTAAATTCGTATATTAATGCTAAATTAGGTATCCAAACCTATAAATAGGGTTGCTTAGAGTCCCTAAAGGAGATCTGGACAAAGAGAGCCATCAAGGAAACTGTGAGAAACACGAAGACCAAGAAAGAGAGGGATTCGATAGAGGATTAGAGACTCGGATTCGATTGATCAATCATTCTCAAGCCTTGGAAACTAGTTTGATCTTTAGTTTTTCTTTTCTTCTTTTGTTTTGAACAATGTTTTTCTTTAATTCTTCTTCTATTTTTAACTTTGCCATGTGTGGCTAAACTTCTTGATTGGTTAAGGGAAGATGAAACTCTAGTTTTGATTATGTGAATCTTGCATATTTCTTTATATTCAATACAATTATGTTTTTATTCATATGTTTCTGTTCTTAATTCGGTATAAAGGTTTTTATATTCTTTGCTATTTTCGAAAGTGGTAAAACTAGGATTGCTATGCGCGGTTGTGGTGGTAAAACTAGTGAAACATATGATCTAAGTAATTTAATTCTGGTGTGTGATTAGATCTTTGTGTGATTGATTTTCTAATTCTTAATGCAATCATTAGGGAGGTGTAAGAGCGGTTGCTTTACAAATAACTAATGGTTAGAGTTTAATTTGAGCGGTTACTGAATTAAGCGAAACTTAAGGAAAACAGGGGATTTATCTCACAATCACATAAGAACATAATTGATCATGTTGGTATAAAGAGTATGTAAGTTGCCATAATCATATAAATCTAGTGGTGGATTCCATCTCTTAACTAATATCTTTAACTTGATAATTCAATTTGTGTTTACTATTTTGGTTTAAGTTTAATTTCTCTTTTTAGTTTTAATTAACAAAACCCCCCTTTTTACTTTTTACTGTTTATTGTTCATCAGAGTTTAATTTAGGAATTGGATTGATAGTGTTAATTGAATTGGTTCTCTGTGGATTGACCCTTGTTTACTACAACTGGTTGTAAGGTTTTTATATTTTTGGTGAAACTTGGTAACTGTTTTTGATATAATTATTAATCATATTCCACACCACACCAACAGCCATCAACTGTATAATGCTCAATACATATTCAATGAAATCAAACCATCGTTGAACCATTCCCAATGATATTAAATCAATCGCCCATACAATTATTTAATACCATTAGTATCAATAATATTATATAACCGCCCATACAACTACATAATACCAAAGATCCACTCGGGTCTAGTACTTCGGCTCAAAAACACAATGCTAAATTGCAAACCACTTGGATCCAATACGTCGGCCTTACAACAAAACTCACTGTTTCCTATAATCGCGTAGTGATATTATCGCATTTTCACAATCACAGAATACTTCTGTTACATTTTCAAATTGCGTAATGATTTTTCAACATTTTCTCAATCGCGTAAAGATTTTAAAACCTTTTCTCAATCGCGTAGCTAAAAATCACTGTTTTTAAATCACGTAAGAGTTTTTTTGCATTTTTTCAATTGCGTAAAACATTTTAATCATATTCTAAATTTAAATTGAAACTTTTCTCATTTAATATCGAAATTGGACTTTAATTCCAATATTTCCTTAATAAATCATTTTTAAATAATGTTTCTAACATTTTCTCACTAAACTTCCTTTAATTAATATTTACTAACATTTTCCATAAAAACTTATATTATTTTAATTAATTCAAGATATTTTTAAAATATTTGTTCATTACTTCTCAATAAAACCTTAAATAAAATACTTTGTAAGTTCCAAACTATCCTTAAAAATTATTTCCTTACTAAAACTCTTCTTAATAATACTTTCTAATATTTTTTGTACTAAATTTTACTTTTTCAAGATTTAATCAAACATTATAGTTTAAAGTTTTCTAACGCGCTCAAAACTTAAGGAGCGAGCTATACGTCAGTAAAGTTTAACTTATAAATTTATTTCTCATAAAATACAAATACTTGGAGTGTTTGCTGAAATTTATTTTAAATTCTCTAACCCAATATTTATTCATTTTCTATCTCATTTTTCTTTGTAAAACTCTTTAATCCAATTACTTGTTACTTAATCATCTAAAATCCAAAATCAGTAAAATATTTCAAATGACTTGTTCCAAAATACTCAAGGAGACCATGAGCCTCTTGGTTTTTCAAAATCGAAATAATTTTCCTTTCCATGTGATTTTTGTCATATATAACATACCACTCATGATATTTTCACTTTCACATATTCATGCTTCCCAAAATCATATTAAGCATCTACTCACAATTTAATCAGAATCATACCATCTCACATATAAATCATGCATAATTATTAAAGCAATAAAATAATATATAATAAAAAAGTAACCATGTTAATTTCGCGCATACAATAATATAATTATACAGAATCAAACAAGTATAAACCAATAACCAATCAATTCGAGTGAATAAATCCTCACATGGATCAATCATGGTTTAGAAATTCAAGAATCAAACTTAGGAACAAGAAATCAAGATATTACCTTTAGGAGTAGATAATCTAAGCTTGATTTTGAAGCACTTAGAAGATGAATTAGGTAAAACTCACAAGATGAAAAGTGTTTAGAATTGTGTCTAGGTTTAGAAAATAGGATAGGATGAAATTATAGGTGAGTAGAGGTTGGTTTTGGGTGCAGTGGCCGAATACCTTCAAAAGAAAGAAGATGAAGTTTTCTTTGTGTTCTTGGATTTCTTGGAAGAGAGAGAAAAAGATGATAGGTGTTTATGTCACAAAGTGTTAGAAATGAAATGGAAATAGCCTATTTCTCTAAGGCTTGTCTGTGTAGTGCTTGGATAGAAAGTTTAAGACTTGTTTAGCAAGATAAAAATCTATCACATGGCCTTCACATGGCTTAGGTCACTTAGAGGTCTTCCTTTGGTCATTAGATAATTCAAGAACATCCTAGAATAGCCTAGTAACCGTGTGACTCAATGGAAAGGCTAACTAAGTTTTGATTTCAATTAGTTTCTAGTTACACCTAGTTTAGGTAGTTAGTTCACTTAAGCTAACTTAGTTATATCATTTAGTTACATAATTAACTATCTAGTTACTAGATTATGTCATGCATTTGTCATGCATTGATCATGCCTTCTAGATGTCTCTAGAACCACCTTGTAACCACAGACTTTAAGTATTAGCAAACTTAGTTTGTTCCATTTAGTTACTACTTAGGCTTTTTAAAGTAACTAAGTTAGATTATCTAGTTCATTGATTAACTAGTCTAACCATTAATGTTGACTTCATCTCCTAACCATTGATTTAATCTAGGGTAGATATCCTAAGCTTCCTTATCAAGTTTGTTCTCACACCATTGATTAGATCAATGGTGATCATCCAAGGCTTCTTCATCAAGTCTTACCATCCAATGGCTCAAAACAAAGTCTATGCCACTATTATTGACTTTTTTGATAAATAAGCTTGATTCTAATTAGTTAATTCTGCTTAGATATTTTACGTAGATATTTCACTAAGATATTTCCTATTAGATATTTTATGCTTAGATATTTATCTGTAGATATTTTACTAGGTAAGTAATCATTTCTACAAACTTCTAGAAGAAGAATGACAAGATAAGCTTGAATGAGTAAGTAGCCAATTTGAATATGTCTTGTAGCTTGAGTAGTCAATTTGAATTTCTCCGCTTCAACTTGAGTATCCAATTTGCCTTCTTCCGGCTTGCCATTGGGTCATCACTTCGAGTCATAGACATCAAGATATTTTTCAGAAGATATTACCCAATGGACAACAGCTACTGCTATTACTACCAAATGGATAATAGAAAACTCAGATAAAGAAAATTTCCGTCAACTGTTCCCGGTTTCGGGTTTAGTAAGATCCCCCGATCCCGCCTTGACAGTCCGAAACTTTCTGGTCTAGGAAAAAATTTTATTTTTTCGAGCCCGCCTCAAATACACATACAGCTCAAAATAATATTAAAATAATTAAAAACTCAAAAAATCTACAAAAATTCACAAAAATCATAAAAATTATAAAACTCACTTATATTCAGAAAAAATGTAGTTCGGGCATACGGTTCCAAAATAATATTAAAATAATCAAAATAATATTAAAATAATTAAAATAATATTAAAATAATCAAAATAATTAAAAATTCTCAAAAATTCACAAAAGCTCACAAATATTAGAAAACTTATTTATATCAAGAAAAATAAAAAATCAGGGTGTTACAATCACACCCACGATTGGGGTTTATCGGGTTATTAAATCCAGAATGCTCAATCTTAAATTCATCGGACCATATCAAATTCTTCGTCAGATAGGTCTGGTAGCGTATCCAATAGCTTTACTACATTTTCTTTCTAACATTCATAATGTTTTTCATGTATCGCAATTGCGAAAATATGTTCCTGATCTAAGCCATGTTATAGCACCTGATACAGTACAATTAAAAGAGAACTTAACCCATGAGACACTTCTTGTTAAGATTGAAGATAAGATAGTGAAACAACTCAGAGGAAAAGAAATTGCCTTAGTAAAGGTAATCTGGAATGATGTGACTAGAGATGCGACGTGAGAACTCGAAGACAGAATGAAGGAACAATATCTACAGTTGTTCTAAGGTATGATGATTTCGGGGACGAAATTCTTTTTGGAGGGAAAGAGTTGTAACACCTCGAAATTCCTTTTTCTTGTAATTTGTGTTTTCTCTGTGATTTTTGTGAATTATTTGCTTTATTTTTGTTATTTTATTATTTTTTTGGCCTTCTGTGTGTTTGAGGCATTGCTAGAAAAATAAAAATAAAAATTGGGGCTAAAAATTTTTTGACTATTCACATGGAGCGGGGGGAGCTTACTAAACTCAAAATCGGGAACAGATTTCAAAAAACTTTCTTTTTCTGATATTTTATCTTACTGATAAATCTAGGTACGTTCTATTATCCATTAGACAATACATACTGATTTTGCTAGCAGTAGCCTTTGTCCATTGGATAATAGCTACCGGTAAATATCTAGTTAGATGACTAGTCATAAACCTAGTCATAACCTTTTATCTTTTCATATCATGACTCACTTATTTTTTAGCCAATGAGAAGAAAGCTTCCAAGAGAAGCTTGTTGGAGTCAAGTTTAGTAACTTTGACTTTTTGTGTTGCACTGATAATCACATATTTGATACATTAATAAGCCTTTATTTTTAGTTATTTATACTCTCCATGTACTTAATTGATTGATTTTGATTATGTTTTGTAAGTTTGGACTCAAATTGAACTTAATTGAATTTTTTAGCATAATTTACGTCTTACGTTATTTCTGTATTTGGGCTATATCATGGGATGTAGGTGGTCTTTGGAGGTGATTCTAGTGGCATTTGAAAGATAAGAGAGAGTTCTATAACTTTCATGAAGACCTCAAAGGCCCAATCACACGAGTAGATAACTCAAATTGGGGTTGAAACAAGAACCAGAGTGCTTTTCCTAACAGCTTAACCTATATGTACTATTCATCACATTTTTTGAGCTAGAGTTTGTCAAATGGGCTGAAATTTGGATTCCGAATATTTAAGACCCATATCTACAACTTTCACGTTGAACACTTTTCCAGAATCGGACTCCTTGAAGGTGATATTGGGATTGGAAGTCAGAATAGAGGAGTTGTGACTAGGCCTGAGCAGTGTGCAGTGATTTGAACGTAAATGGAGTTATAGAAACGATATTGGATTCAAACCAAAGCCATTTGAAAGCTAAGATCCAGGCCTACAACTTTCATGAAGACCACTTGGTTCAAAAATGACAAATGTAATGACTTCAGAGCTGCATGATTTTGGAGACAAGGAATCTCCATAATTTTCCACTCACCAAAAGTCATTTGGCATTTTCCACTCATTTTCCACTCATCCACCCACTAATGACTCACCCCCTTGTCATTTTGTATCTCTAATCTTCTATAAAAGGGGGCATTGGCATATCATTGAGTGTGTTAGGTGTTAGGTACCAAAATGATGTTAGTTTGTTACTAGATTTTCTTGTAGTAATTTTTCTTTGTTCTAAATTAAAGTCATGTTCTTCTTCTTCTTTTCTTTTTCTTTCTTCTTATCTATAAGTAACTAAGTTTTATTTTACTTGAGTGAATGGGTGAAGTTCTTGGTAATGAAATAAGGTTAGATTAATATCTCTCTTGTGCTTAAATGATATATTTTCAAGTGGTCACTGTACGTATTATATTTTGTTTCCAATCAATTTAGAAACCCTCCTTGTAAAGTGGAGTTCTTGATTTGTTGTAGACAAGAGATTGGCACAATGAATGCTTTAACCCATTTACAAGTGGTGGTGTTAGAAACTCTCCTTATAAAGTGGAGTTCTTGATTTGTTGTAGACAAGAGATTGGCATAATGAATGCTTTAACCCATTTACAAGTGGTGGTGTTAGAAACTCTCCTTATAAAGTGGAATTCTTGATTTGTTGTAGACAAAATATTGGCACAATGAATGCTTTAACCCATTTATAAGTGGTAGTAATATTTTTCAGAAACATAATATAAATACGTATATTATTTTAAATGGACTTTTAACGTTGTATTTTTCGATTGGAACCTCCATGTTGCGAGGATTCTAATTGAGTTATAAAAAGAATTAATCTTACCTTTACTTTATTTACCAAGAGTGGATCTTTTAACCCAAGTAAATAATTTTTATCGTAGTAACAAAATATTTACTTCACCTTAATTTATCTTCAACAATTCCCTGTGGATCGACCTCAGACTCTTGAGAAATTTATTACTTGAGACAACCTGCACTTGGGTTCACAATGCAACAATTAATCCTGCATCGAGTTTGTAGACTTGTTTGAAACTAAAAATTGTGCATCAAGTTTTTGGCGCCGTTGCCGGGGACTTGATTTGAAAAATAATTTTCTGGTATAAATATTTTGTATATATTTTCTACTCTTTCAATTTTTTTTTCTTTTGTACATACTAACTTACTAACTTTGTGGGGGAAATCTCTCCCTTTTATTTTTTTTGTACATACTAACAGTGGAGGAAACTCTCCCTTTTATTTTACGTACTAACTTAGTGGAGGAACCTCTCCCTTTTATTTTTTTTCTGTACTTTACTAATTTAGTGGGGAAACTCTCCCTAATTTCTTTGTAATCTTTAATCATTAATGAAATAATCTTTCTTCTTCTCTTCTCTCTCATAGAGCAAAAAATCGGCTTCTTAGATTCTCTCGATTTTCATATTTTAAATTTACTTTTTACACTTTATTTTTTGTATTTTATTTTCTATAATTTTTTTGTTACTTAATTTTTTGTCATTTATTTTCTGTCATTTATTTTTGTTTTTTTGTCATTTATTTTTGTTTACTAACTTACTAACTATCTAACTTTTTACTTTATCTGCTTCTAATATTTTAATTTATCTGTATAGTAACATTTTAATTTTTTTGCTTATTAATTTTTTTTTGGTGGCTGGTTTATACCACACCTTTGTTAATATTTAATGGATGGTTTATACTACTAACTTGTACATTTTATTTTATATTTTAAGTTACTTGTTTATGCTTAATTGGTATCGTGATTTAAATTATAGTCGTTTGGTTAAAGTTAATCCTAGTACTGTATATATTGATTTGTCTGAATCACAATCACACACATCAAATACAATGACTGAAAGTGAAAGTGTGCATGATGAACATGAAAATCAACCGTTGTGAACCATGCGTGAGTATTTGCAACCATCTCGAAATTCTAGTCTATCATGTTTTATTTTTTCACTCAATGCTAACAATTTTAGATTCAAGACAGATATGATTTCTTTACTTCCTAATTTTCATGGTTTAGAATCTGAAAGCCCATATTTATATCTAAAAGAATTTGAGGAAGTATGTACTATTTTTCATGATTAAACTTGCACTGAAGAGGTTGTTAAGCTTAAATTGTTTCCTTTTTCTTTAAAAGATAAAGCAAAAGCTTGGCTTAACACTTTGAAACCAAGATCAATTGGCACATGGCAAGAAATGCAAGGTGAGTTTTTAAAGAAATTTTTTCCAACACATAAAATCAATGCTTTGAAAAGACAAATCCAAAATTTTTCTCAAAATTCAAATGAAGCATATTTTCAAAGTTGGGAACGTTTTAAAGATTTGTTGAATTCTTGCCCACATCATGGTTTTGAAAAATGGCACACTAGAAGCTTCTTTTATGAAGGGTTAACACCCGAAACTAAACAATTTGTGGAAACAATATGCAATGGTGAGTTTCTTGATAAAGAACCTGAAGAAGCTTTAGACTATTTAGACCATTTGACTGAAAATTCTCAATCTTGGCATGATACTAATCCTTCTAAAAATTCAATTAAATCTATCCTTGCAAATGCTAGTAAAGGAAAATATCACCTTAGTCAAAAAGAAAATCTAAATGTAAGGTTTGCCAGTTTGGCTAGAAAGATTGAAGCTATGGAATTAGGAAAAGTGAAAGAAATCAAATTTATGCAAAATGAAGAAATTTGTAGCATTTGTGATGAAATGGGACACTCAACAAATGAATGTCCAAAATTTTTTATTTTTAAAGAAGTTGTGCATGAGCAAGTAAATGCAATGAACAATTTTAAAAAGTCATTCACTTCTTCTTTTTCAGATACATACAATCCGGGATGGAGAAATCACCTAAACTTCAGTTGGAGGACCAACAATTAGGCACAATTCATGCAACCATCACCTCGTCAGGCACAACAGGACTCTCAAAATTTTCAAGGATATGCTCCTTTTGTCCCACTATACAGGAATAACCTTGAAGAAATATTGCATGCATTCATGGAAAAGCAAGATGCCATTTTAAATCAAAACACTCAAATCATGATTGACATAAAAGACACTCTTCCTAAACTTTCTTCTGCACTCACCATTCACGAGAAAAAAAAATTTCCTTCTCAACCTCAACTAAATCCCAAGGGTCAATATAGTCCAAATGATGGTAATTCAGAAAACCAACAAATAGATCAAGTCAAGTCAGTAATAACCCTTAGGAATGGAAAGGTTGTTGAAGAAAGTAAGGAGATAAAGAGCCAAGTGTCCAAAGTGATGAACTCCTTGAGTGTGAATGAGCTAGAGGATGTGGAAAAGAATCAAGATAGTAGTGATGTTGAGCTACCCAAGGAACCTGAGGTGACAAAAAGTCTTGTTAAGCCAGAAAATGATGACGAGGGCCACCAGACATACATGATTGACTTAATCATGGATAGGGGTGTAACACCCCAAATTTCGTATCTCTTAAACAGTAATTTTGACAGTTAACAGAATTTTACTGTTTAGTAATTTCTGGATACTGTAAAATTATTTTGTTTATTCCGTCAGCGAATTTGATCGTTTTGACTGATTTACTCCGTGTCAGGAAAATAATAATTTTCGGGCCAGAGAAAATCTTTCTGTATTTATTTCTCTTAACTGTCAATTATTTTTAATAATCTGACTTGATTTTCATACGTTTTCTAATATTTGTGATTTTTGTCGATGATTATGAATTTTTTTGACTGTATGTGGGCCCAGGTGATCCTAGGTGGGCCCAAGTAACCTTACATGGGCCCAGGTGGGTCCCGCAAAGTGGAAAATTTTTCTACGCATAGAAAAATTTGTACTGTTTAGATGGAGACAGGGGATCTTACTAAACCTGAATCCGAAAACAGTTTTAGAAAATTTGTTTTGTACTGTATTTATTTATCGAAAGATAAAAATACAGTAAATATATTCTTTCGTGGGATTTTTAGTAGATAAAAATAGAAATTATATTGCTTAAGTCAACATTGGTGCTTTGGATATTCACTATTGATTCAATTAACGGTTAAGAAATAAATTTAATAAAGAAACATACGATAATCATTATTGATTTAATCAATGGTGTGAAAATAAACTTAGTTAGGCAAGCTTCAATATCAACCGTAGATTTAATCAACGGTGTAAAATTAATTATATAAAGTGACCATTTACAACCATTGGATTTGGAATTGATCAAGGGTGGAGATTTGGTCTTAAAAAGTGACAAAGACCATTTATGACCATTGGATGAAGAATTAATCAATGGTAGATATTTGGTCTTAAAAAGTAGCAAAGACTAATTATGACCCTTGGATTAAAAGTAAGAAGAAGTAATCTTGACCCTTTATTTTGGAGACACATCTAATGGCTAGAATTTAAAGGAGAATGATCCAATGGCTTAGATTAAGTCTTCTAAATTAAAAGTCTACCTAAAATCCTAACCATTGAATTAATCAATGGCTAGGAATGCTTCAAATAATTGTATAAAAAAAGATGACAACTTCATGCATTATGGAAGGGGGGGACGGTTTTGGAGTGCTTGGACTAGGAGGAGACAATTTTTTTAGTAGCCTTTTTAGGCTAAAGAAAAGATGAAGTCAACAATGATTTGATTAGTAACTAATTAAGCCTAATTTGATTAATCTAATGGCCTAATTAACAAGTTAAGTAAACTAAATTTAATGTTAAATTGTTATAATATAATTCTTAATTAGATATCTTAATTTTAATTAGAGATTGTAATATATGAAATAATATGTCTAATTAATTAGTTATGTAATTAGAAAATTAGTTAAGATTGATTAGGAAACTTAATCTAATGAATTACCTAATCAATTAGCAAGTAATTATGACAACTTTGGAGTGCATGATGAAGGGGGGGACGGTTGGAGAAGCAAGAAAGAAGAAGAGACATGTTGAGACATGTTGGAGTAGCTTTTTTAGGCCAAAGAAAAAGCTTGAAGACATTAATTAGATGTCTTGACCAATTATTGGTCATTTTCCTAAAGTAAAATTATTTTCTTCTTTCTCTCCATGCAATGCTACGGCTGCCCACTTCAATTCAGCCATTTGATTTCATTTTGTATCACATTTTATAACACTTAACTCATTCTCTCTCTTCTCTCTCTTCCAATTTGTCAAGAACACCAAGAACAACACCATTTTCTTTCCTTCCTTGAGCATTCGGTCACCACCCATGGAACCACTTCCAATCTTCCATAATTTTATTTAGCTACATATCTTGAATCCTTTCATCAATTCAAAACACTTTCATGTTGGAGACTTTCTCTAAATCATTCATCTTCATCACTCAACCAAGCCAAGAACACAAAACAACCATTTTCCTTCATTTTCTCACCAAATGGTTCGGCCATGACCACCAAAAGCACCACCCATCACTTTTAATTTCATCCAACCATAGATCTTGAATCTACATGATATTCTAAGCAACTTTCATGTTGGAGACTTTCTCTAAATCATTCATCTTCATGGACTTTCTTCAAGAACAAAGTTATGGGATTTTTGAGGTGAAGTATAAGAAGACTTCATTTCTTCTCTTCTTTTTCATGATCTAAACCATGTTTGATCCATGGTTCCTCTTAATCAAGCTTAGTATACTAATTTCTATGTATTTTGTTTTGAATTTGAGAAGCCCTTGGTGGTGAAGGACTTGGAAAGAGAAGCAAAATCAAGAAGCTTTGAGGATCTTCAAGAGGTAAGAGGGAGATCCATCTCACCAACCAATTATGGTGGTGGGAGATGGTCTTATATTTGATGGATTATGAATTCATGTGAGAGTTCCAATCCATGGTCATGTAATAATTAATTGTGTGTTTATGAGCTTTGCTTTATTTTCTTGTGCTTTGATTATTTTTGTCTATGCTTAATATGCTTTGCATGATTTTATGGCTTTGATAGTATACTTATAATATGCATGATGAGTATATAGCATATTTGTGATATTTATGATGATATATATATATATATTATATATATATATATATATATATATATATATATATATATGTATGCCATGATGTGTGGATGGAAAGAAAATTGATCTTGGTTCCAATGGTCAAGGAAGAACTACGATTTTGATGCCCTTGATTTGGGTAAATGTTGAAATTTTTCAAGAACAAGAAAATTAAATTTTGATCCCTAGAACAATGAGAATTTCGGCCAAGACACCTCAAAATAGGTGTTTACAAATTAATATGTTTATGGAAGAATAAAATTGGATTGATTTGAGGAGTATGAAAAATGAACTAAAGGTTTGTTTGTTTTTTAAGAAAACATGAACACAAATTTTAGAATGAAATTTTATTGATTTATTTTGTATAGAAACAAGAATGGAATTTATTTAAGTTAGAAGAAAAATATTTCATGGTTCCAATGGCCATCTATAAGGTTTTGATAATTTAGAAAAATGTTTTGATACTATGAAATACAAGAATTTTCAAATAAGAATTTTTGAAAAGGGAATTAAGTGTTATAAATTAAGTGGAGTGTAATTTTCATAAATAAAAGAAAAAGAAGATTGAAAGTATTGAATTTCAAATTAATCAATTTTTAGAAGTGATATAAAGGAAAACATTTGTAACTTAAAATTTCTAACAGAGAATTTATTTATTGGGTTTTGGAAAATGTTAGAAAATTTAAAGTTAAGAAACAATAATTAAATCAACTCAATATGATTTTGTAGGACTAGGTTAATAAAAAGTGATTTTGAGAAAATATATATTAAGGAAAAGATTTTTGACTAAGAATGAAAAAGGATTTGCAAAGAAAGTGAAAATGAATTTGAACAAATGGATTTGTGTTATGACCAATTGGTACTTTGGTTTTGAAAATAAAACTTTAATGGTTTTATTTGTGTAAAATCATATCAATTTAAAAGGAAAAATGTTTTGATAATTTTTCAATAGTAATGCCTAGATTTTGATGAAACAAAGTAATTTTTCAAGTGAAAATATAATTGATTTAATACAAGAAATTTGAAAAGGGAATCAGAGTATTTTATTCACTTGAAAAATTAAGTTTTTTAAACGAAAATGTTTTCAAACTTCAATTTATTTTAAAGTAGGTTAATTTGGAAATGATTTGGGGAAAAATGGATAATATAATGGTATTTTGAGAATTTACTCAAGTATAACTTATTTTCAAGTTTTGTGGATTATATTTGAAAAAGAATTTCTTGAGTAAAGAAACGTGGAAAAAGATTTTCTTGAGTAAGAAAATGTGAAAAATGAAATACAAAGTCATAATATTTTAAGAAAAGATGAAATGAAATTTTTGAAGGTTGAGAAATATTTTTTCGTAATAGAATTGTGGTGAAAAATTATTTACATATCTTAAAAACGTGTTGAAAATGATATTGAATTATTTGAAAGTCCAAATTAATATTATTTTGGAATATTGAGGAATATTTTACGTAATTTGAACTACTGTTGAAAAATCACTATGTGATTTAAAAGTAATAGAATATTTTTACGTGATTGAACAACGAAAAAATGTTTTTATGCGATTATGAAAAATGGTGGAAAATTGTTATAAGATTTGGAAAGTGTTTTAAATATTTTGAGAATGATAGAAAATGATTTACGTAACTTAAAAGAATGATTTTTGAGATACGCAATTTTGAAACAGTGGAAAAATAATATGCGATTTGAGAAACGTATATTTTTACGCGATTGAGAAAGACATTGAAAAATTAATACGTGATTTAAAAGTGCAACAGAAGAGCTGTGGCATTTTGAAAACATAACAAAAGTGTTACAGTATTGTGAAAATATAACAGAAACGTTTTAGAATTTTGAAAATGTGATAGAAACATTTTGGAATTGTGAAAACATAATGGAAATGTTACGCAAGTTTGTGAAAACACGGCAAAAGTGTTTTATAACTATGAAAACATGATAACATGATTTTGTGTTGAAAATATAGTATAATTACTGTTGAACCAGTGTATGGATACTGTATGAGAAAATGACATATTTTGCCTATGATTGGCATTTGGTGCATTATATATACATTAGAAAGAGATATCTGTATTTGAATTTGGTGCATTATATATGCATTGAAAAGATTTGGCCTTTGAGGTTGGACTTGCACTGATATATTCGTGCATTGTATAAAATATAGCTAATAGCTATTATGGCCCTTGTGGTTGAAGAGGGAATGAGAATTGATAGTGAGGTCTATGATGGATCTTGGGGCGTTGAGGCGCGGTGATCGGTCGACCAGTGGACGGTAAGGCGAGTACCACAATGCCACTTGGCGATGCAGTCCGTTGCAACGCATTAACGATACTCGACAAGAACACGATTCTTTTCAACGACTGGGAGATTGTCTTTGGGCTAAGGCTGACAATTAACCAGAGTATTCTTCTCGAAATTGTGAAAACCTCCATGGAGTTGTTTTTGAAAAACTGAGTCTTTGTGCATATGCATAATCTGAATATTTATATCTGTGTGATATATTAATTGAGGAATATTGGTTATAACGATTGTTATGAATACTTAGATGATGATGATGATAATGCTGATAACATGATTATGGTATGATCTATCTGTATGATATTATTGGCTGTGTGTTATCTCTGTGCTGCCATGTTGGTATTGATGTAGGTGATCTCACCTCTTTGTTATATTGTTTTGTTGTGTCTGTACTGTTAAAATCAAATAATAGAAGGATCGAGTTGTCTTAGACATAACGGGCGATGGATACTCTGAGATTGGTGATAACAATAAGGAGTGGACATTCAGGACTCGAAGGTGTGCAGTGTTGACAAAGGAACAGATGTCTGATGCATCAAGATGGACAGAAAAAGGAATAAGTATGTTAAAGTTTCTCGTTAGTGTTGTACCGTGCTATTAAGTAGGACCCATCATGGGGTTTGCTACTGTCAAAAAAAAATAAGTCTGTTAATTTTATATTTCTCTTTAAATTGTGATATTAATTGGTGTCAATATTGCATAATAAATAGTTGAAATATGATTTTCAATATTACCTAATATTTTTAGTAAATTTACGTTTCAGTAAAAAAAAAATTTTGAAACCCATCTTTTATAACTCAAACTTTGTGCGAACTTATTTTCAGATTATGAGTTAGAAGTCAGAAATGTGATGCCCTAGCTAGGGTGTTACATTAGTTGGTATCAGAGCTAGGGTGTTACATTAGTTGGTATCAGAGCAAGGGTGTTACATTAGTTGGTATCAGAGCACGGTTTGAGTCTTTTGAGGTTTGTGGTTAGGTCTATTTTGCTTGTGTTGTGTTCTCTGTGTTTGTTTTCTGAAAAAAAATGATGTTGTTTATAATGGATATTAGATCCATTATATTTCGATCCGCACGCCTTAGTTATACTTGTGTGGAAGTGGAACATGTTACTAGTAATGCAATTACAACTACGGGAGCAACGGGAGCAATGTGGAAAGACGACTGCACGAACAAAGGACCGCTGTTCAGTGGAAACTGGAAGTTGAAGTTTAGGATCTGATGAAAGAGAATCAGTCTTAGAATATAAGATTTCGTAATTTTAGAACCTGATATTTTTTAGGATATTGAGAAAGTAATTGATTTCGATGGAAGATGTATTTACAACCATTGAGGAAACCAAAAATAGTAAAGGATGTGAAAGAAAGTACTTAAATGAAGGAATGTACGTCAAGGAAACAAATTGTGGAAAAGTTGGACACATTTTCAAAGAGTATAATCTCTGATGTGTTCTTTGAAAACAGAGTTTTCTATTAGTAAAATTTTTTTTATAGTAAGGGAGGTTGTTACTCTTAATGGAACGGGAGTGTTTTGAGCGGAAGATTTAATCAATGGAGATTGCGTCATTGGAGCTAATCCTATAAACCATACTGAATATTTCTATGAGTGACCTATTCTTTATGACATATGATTGAGTAGATCAATTATATGTTAGAGTTATTCGTTATCCTCTGATTTGTTTACTTCTGTTTCTATTCTTAGCTAATCGAGCTATTCAAGTTATTCAAATTGTTGTTATAGATCAAAACTTTGTATTAGTTTGATCTGTTGTTCAAAAATTTTGTGTTAGTTTGATCTGTTTCATAAACAGACGTGGTCTTTGAAAATAAATTGGTTATTTTCCAGCCATATCCAATGAGATTATTTTAACAGACTGTGAGTAATCCAGAGAAAATTCATTTTTTGAAAATCGGGTTACATCCAATTCTTTGCTGGATATATTTGATAACAGATTCGATTCGTTTTGTTATCTTTCATGATGTTTTCTTTCATCTCCTACAACTGAAGGAATATATTGCAAGAAAGGATATTTCTATATTTGTATCCGTGTTAACGTATCTGAGTAACGCAGTAGAAGCGTGGTGAATTCTTCAAAAGATTGGAACAATTCTTCTATGGGAAAATTTAAGATGGTAATGGAAAATCGTAGAAAAAAATTTACGGAAGTATCTGGTATTGTGCTGAGGAAAGGAGAATTCGGTTAGTGAGACATTTCTTGTTAAAAGCAAGAATCTAGAATATGTAGTGATACGAGGATAATGAAATTTTAAGTAATACATTACATTAGCTGAACATTATATTACATTAGTTGAGAGTTATCTGAGAAAAACTACTCTAGACATGATTGAAGATTGGTTGTCGTTATGTTGATATCAGAGATATGGAAATTCTTTCTTTCTGGAGTAACATTCAACATCTTCAGTAATAACCAACAAAATCTCTATGATAGGAATCTGAGATATCTGTTTGATCAAGAGAAGTTGAACATCAGCAAAGAGATTTTGTGGGATTCGAATAGTGTAGCAAGATGTAAGAGAGGAAGCTTCATGAGAACTGGAGAATAAGATAAAAGAGTAATATTTATATTTATTCTAAGGGTGTGAAATCATGGTCATGAAATTTCGAGGACGAAATTTCTATAAAGAGGGGGAGTATTGTAACACCCCAAATTTCGTATCTCTTAAACAGTAATTTTGACAGTTAATAGAATTTTACTGTTTAGTAATTTCTGGATACTGTAAAATTATTTTGTTTATTCCGTCAGTGTATTTGATCGTTTTGAGTGATTTACTCCGTGTTAGGAAAATAATAATTTTTGGGTCAGAGAAAATCTTTCTGTATTTATTTCTCTTAACTGTTAATTATTTTTAATAATCTGACTTGATTTTCATACGTTTTCTAATATTTGTGATTTTTGTGGATGATTATGAATTTTTTTGACTATGTATGTGGGCCCAGGTGGTCCTAGGTGGGCCCAAGTGACCTTACGTGAGCCCAGGTGGGTCCCGCAAAGTGAAAAAATTTTCTACGCATAGAAAAATTTGTACTGTTTAGACAGAGACAGGGGATCTTACTAAACCTGAATCCGAAATTAGTTTTAGAAAATTTGTTTTGTACTGTATTTATTTATCGAAAGATAAAAATACAGTAAATATATTCTTTCGTGAGATTTTTAGTAGATAAAAATAGAAATTATATTGCCTAAGTCAACATTAGTGATTTGGATATCCACTATTGATTCAATTAACGGTTAAGAAATAAATTTAATAAAGAAACATAAGATAATCATCATTGATTTAATAAATGGTGTGAAAATAAACTTAGTTAGGCAAGCTTCAATATCAACCGTAGATTTAATCAACGGTGTAAAATTAATTATATAAAGTGACCATTTACAACCATTGGATTTAGAATTGATCAAGGGTTGAGATTTGGTCTTAAAAAGTGACAAAGATCATTTATGACCATTAGATGAAGAATTAATCAAGGGTGGAGATTCGGGTCTTAAAAAGTAGCAAAAACTAATTATGACCCTTGGATTAAAAGTAAGAAGAAGTAATCTTGACCCTTTATTTTGGAGACACATCTAATGGCTAGAATTTAAAGGAGAAGGATCCAATGGCTTAGATTAAGTCTTCTAAATTAAAAGTCTACCTAAAATCCTAACCATTGAATTAATCACTGGCTAGGAATGCTTCAAATAATTGTATAAAAAAAGATGACAACTTCATGCATTATGGAAGGGGGGACGGTTTTGGAGTGCTTGGACTAGGAGGAGACAATTTTTTTTAGTAGCCTTTTTAGGCTAAAGAAAAGATGAAGTCAACAATGATTTGATTAGTAACTAATTAAGCCTAATTTGATTAATCTAATGGCCTAATTAACAAGTTAAGTAAACTAAATCAAATGTTAAATTGTTATAATCTAATTCTTAATTAGATATCTTAATTTTAATTATAGATTATAATATATGAAATAATGTGTCTAATTAATTAGTTATGTAATTAGAAAATTAGTTAAGATTGATTAGGAAACTTAATCTAATGAATTACCTAATCAATTAGCAAGTAATTATGACAACTTTGGAGTGCATGATGAAGGGGGGATGTTGGAGAAGCAAGAAAGAAGAAGAGACATGTTGAGACATGTTGGAGTAGCCTTTTTAGGCCAAAGAAAAAGCTTGAAGACATTAATTAGATGTCTTGACCAATTATTGGCCATTTTCCTAAAGCAAAATTATTTTCTTCTTTCTCTCCATGCAATGCTACGGCTGCCCACTTCAATTCAGCCATTTGATTTCATTTTGTATCACATTTTATAACACTTAACTCATTCTCTCTCTTCTCTCTCTTCCAATTTGTCAAGAACACCAAGAACAACACAATTTTCTTTCCTTTCTTGAGCATTCGGTCATCACCCATGGAACCACTTTCAATCTTCTATAATTTTATCTAGCTACATATCTTGAATCCTTTCATCAATTCAAAATACTTTCATGTTAGAGACTTTCTCTAAATCATTCATCTTCATCACTCAACCAAGCCAAGAACACAAAACAACCATTTTCCTTCATTTTCTCACCAAATGGTTCGGT
The DNA here is from genome assembly GCA_029884595.1 of Ormosia semicastrata. Classification (NCBI taxonomy): domain Eukaryota; kingdom Viridiplantae; phylum Streptophyta; class Magnoliopsida; order Fabales; family Fabaceae; genus Ormosia; species Ormosia semicastrata. The sequence continues at coordinate 65,358,754 of JAQQTO010000061.1, read as the reverse complement.
CATGACCACCAAAAGCACCACCCATCACTTTTAATTTCATCCAACCATAGATCTTGAATCTACATGATATTCTAAGCAACTTTCATGTTGGAGACTTTCTCTAAATCATTCATCTTCATGGACTTTCTTCAAGAACAAAGTTATTAGATTTTTGAGGTGAAGTATAAGAAGACTTCATTTCTTCTCTTCTTTTTCATGATCTAAACCATGTTTGATCCATGGTTCCTCTTAATCAAGCTTAGTATACTAATTTCTATGTATTTTGTTTTGAATTTGAGAAGCCCTTGGTGGCGAAGGACTTGGAAAGAGAAGCAAAATCAAGAAGCTTTGAGGATCTTCAAGAGGTAAGAGGGAGATCCATCTCACCAACCAATTATGGTGGTGGGAGATGGTCTTATATTTGATGGATTGTGAATTCATGTGAGAATTCCAATCCATGGTCATGTAATAATTAATTGTGCATTTATGAGCTTTGCTTTATTTTCTTGTGCTTTGATTATTTTTGTCTATGCTTAATATGCTTTGCATGATTTTATGGCTTTGATAGTATACTTATAATATGCATGATGAGTATATGGCATGTTTGTGATATTTATGATGAAATATATATATATATATATATATGCCATGATGTGTGGATGGAAAGAAAATTGATCTTGGTTCCAATGGCCAAGGAAGAACTACGGTTTTGATGCCCTTGATTTGGGTAAATGTTGAAATTTTTCAAGAACAAGAAAATTAAATTTTGATCCCTAGAACAATGAGAATTTCGGCCAATACACCTCAAAATAGGTGTTTACAAATTAATATATTTATGGAAGAATAAAATTGGATTAATTTGAGGAGTATGGAAAATGAACTAAAGGTTTGTTTGTTTTTTTAAGAAAACATGAACACAAATTTTAGAAATGAAATTTTATTGATTTATTTTGTATAGAAACAAGAATGGAATTTATTTAAGTTAGAAGAAAAATATTTCATGGTTCCAATGGCCATCTATAAGGTTTTGATAATTTAGAAAAATGTTTTGATGCTATGAAATACAATAATTTTCAAATAAGGATTTTTGAAAAGGGAATTAAGTGTTATAAATTAAGTGGAGTGTAATTTTCATAAATAAAAGAAAAAGAAGATTGAAAGTATTGAACTTCAAATTAATCAATTTTTAGAAGTGATATAAAGGAAAACATTTGTAACTTAAAATTTCTAACAGAGAATTTATTTATTGGGTTTTGGAAAACTTTAGGAAATTTAAAGTTAAGAAACAATAATTAAATCAACTCAATATGATTTTGTAGGACTAGGTTAATAAAAAGTGATTATGAGAAAATATATATTAAGGAAAAGATTTTTGACTAAGAATGAAAAAGGATTTGCAAAGAAAGTGAAAATGAATTTGAACAAATGGATTTGTGTTATGACCAATCGGTACTTTGGTTTTGAAAATAAAACTTTAATGGTTTTGTTTGTGTAAAATCATATCAATTTAAAAGGAAAAATGTTTTGATAATTTTTCAATAGTAATGCCTAGATTTTGATGAAACAAAGTAATTTTTCAAGTGAAAATATAATTGATTCAATACAAGAAATTTGAAAAGGGAATCAAAGTATTTTACTCACTTGAAAAATTAAGTTTTGTAAACGAAAATGTTTTCAAACTTCAATTTATGTTGAAGTAGGTTAATTTGGAAATGATTTGGAGGAAAATGAAGAATATAATGGTATTTTGAAAATTTACTCAAGTATAACTTATTTTCAAGTTTTGTGGATTATATTTGAAAAAGAATTTCTTGAGTAAAGAAACGTGGAAAAAGATTTTCTTGAGTAAGAAAATGTGAAAAATGAAATACAAAGTCATAATATTTTAAGAAAAGATGAAATGGAATTTTTGAAGGTTGAGAAATATTTTTTCGTAATAGAATTGTGGTGAAAAATTATTTACGTATCTTAAAAACGTGTTGAAAATGATATTGAATTATTTGAAAGTCCAAATTAATATTATTTTGGAATATTGAGGAATATTTTACGTAATTTGAACTACTGTTGAAAAATCACTATGTGATTTAAAAGTAATAGAATATTTTTACGTGATTGAATAACGAAAAAATGTTTTTATGCGATTATGAAAAATGGTGGAAAATTGTTATAAGATTTGGAAAGTGTTTTAAATATTTTGAGAATGATAGAAAATGATTTACGTAACTTAAAAGAATGATTTTTGAGATACGCAATTTTGAAACAGTGGAAAAATAATATGCGACTTGATAAACGTATATTTTTATGCGATTGAAAAAGACATTGAAAAATTAATACGTGATTTAAAAGTGCAACAGAAGAGCTGTGGCATTTTGAAAACGTAACAAAAGTGTTACAGTATTGTGAAAATATAACAGAAACATTTTAGAATTTTGAAAATGTGACAGAAACATTTTGGAATTGTGAAAACATAATGAAAATGTTACGCAATTTTGTGAAAACATGGCAAAAGTGTTTTATAACTATGAAAACATGATAACGTTATTTTGTGTTGAAAATATAGTATAATTACTGTTAAACCAGTGTATGGACACTGTATAAGAAAATGACATGTTTTGCCTATGATTGGCATTTGGTGCATTATATATACATTGGAAAGAGATATCTGTATTTGAATTTGGTGCATTATATATGCATTGAAAAGATTTGGCCCTTTGGGGTTGGACTTGCACTGATATATTCGTGCATTGTATAAAATATAGCTAATAGCTATTATGGCCCTTGTGGTTGAAGAGAGAATGAGAATTGATAGTGAGGTCTATGATGGATCTTGGGGGCGTCGAGGCGCGGCGGTCGACCAGGTGGACAACAAGTAGCGAGTACCACTGTGCCACTTAGCGATGCAATCCGTTGCAACGCATTGACGATACCCGACAAGAACACGATTCTTTTCAACAACTGGGAGATTGTCTTTGGGCTAAGGCTGACAATTAACCAGAGCATTCTTCTCGAAATTGTGAAAACCTCCACGGAGTTGTTTTTGAAAAACTGAGTTTTTGTGCATATGCATAATCTGAACATTTATATCTGTGTGATATATTAATTGAGGAATATTGGTTATAACGATTGTTATGAATACTTGGATGATGATGATGATAATGCTGATAACATGATTATGGTATGATCTATCTGTATGATATTGTTGGCTGTGTGTTATCTCTGTGCTGCCATGTTGGTATTGGTGTAGGTGATCTCACCTCTTTGTTATATTGTTTTGTTGTGTCTGTACTGTTAAAATCAAATAATAGAAGGATCGAGTTGTCTTAGACATAACGGGCGATGGATACTCTGAGATTGGTGATAACAATAAGGAGTGGACATTCAGGACTCGAAGGTGTGCAGTGTTGACAAAGGAACAGATGTCTGATGCATCAAGATGGACAGAAAAAGGAATAAGTATGTTAAAGTTTCTCGTTAGTGTTGTACCGTGCTATTAAGTAGGACCTGTCATGGGATTTGCTACTGTAAAAAAAAAATAAGTCTGTTAATTTTATATTTCTCTTTAAATTGTGATATTAATTAGTGTCAATATTGCATAATGAATAGTTGAAATATGATTTTCAATATTACCTAATATTTTCAGTAAATTTACGTTTCAGTAAAGAAAAAATTTTGAAACCCATCTGTTATAACTCAAACTTTGTGCGAACTTATTTTCAGATTATGAGTTGGAAGTCAGAAATGTGATGCCCTAGCTAGGGTGTTACATTAGTTGGTATCAGAGCTAGGGTGTTACATTAGTTGGTATCAGAGCTAGGGTGTTACATTAGTTGGTATCAGAGCTAGGGTGTTACAAGGGGAGTTTCTACAACCTATGATTTTGATCCCCTTGAGAATTTTCTTATCAATTCTGAGTTTGATTCTATCAGTAATCCCTCTGATGTAGTTGATATTTCTACTATTTTTGATAAAACTCAAGATCATGACACTCAGGCATGGCAACCAAAGTTTAAGGAGTTTCTTAAGAAAGGTTGGAGCATTACTAATAAAAAAGGTGTTCGTCCCTTGGTCTGTTCTTATAAAATTAATTTGGAAGAAGGTAAATGGTCAGCAGTTGAAGCTATAACTTGAGTTGAAGGATCCAGATATAGCAGAGACTTTGGTAGACGATCCTGTCTACCAAAGCTGAGGTAAGTTTTTAGTATTTCGTGTTTTTATTGAGTCGGCTTAAGTACCTCCCAAATTTCGGAGCCTTTGTATGGGGATGTAAATAGTGTCGGCCAACAAAAAAAAATTATAAAACAAAAGAACTAAAAAAAAAAAGTTTGCATGCTTATTTATTTCATTTTATTTCAATTTTTTTTTGTCATTACTAACTATTATCAAGATATAGTTATTCTTTTCTCGTCTAAGCATTTCGGGTATGTGACTTCTCCCCATTACTTTGTTTAATTTTGTCCCAATAATTTCTTTGATGTATATTGATGATTATTTCTTCAGTCTGGATTTAATTGTTAACATTGAGGACAATGTTGTGATCTGGTTGGGGGGAAGGATAGTTGTGTAAAAAAAAAACTAAAAATTTTTTTTTAGAAAGTGTGTATATTAATATGTTTGTTGTGTTTATGTGTTTGTCAGTAACTTACTAAACCAGTTAAAGATGGCAGAGTAAGGAGTAAATTTTACTCTTGAGACGCATCTTAGTTGGGGTAGTAACTAGTTTGTGTGGAAGTAGCAATTCAAATTCAGAAAAATTTGCATGATTGAGTAAATTGTCTTCTTTCTTAAACATCACATGCTTGGTTATGGATATTAAAATTTTTGTGGATTGAGAATGATGAATATATGCCTTGTGAGATTTTGAGCTTATCGATGAATGGATTGAACATCTGTACCATTCTCTTCTTTCTTGAGTGATTTTTTCTCATGGAATTGTTACTCTAGAACTTGCTTTGATTCTTTTTGAAGCTACATTTTCACATGCATACATAAACATGATTGAGGCAAATTTTCTTGAATTAACCACTTTGACCAAATAGCTAACCTTACATATTTTCCTTTACTTAACCCCTTTGAACTTATTTGACCATTCTTTGTTTCTAACTCATTACGTACCTTAAATGAAAAACCATGTTCTAACCTAACCTTAGGGAATAAGAGAGCATTGACTTTGTTATTTGATGAGTTCTGGAACAAGTGTAGGGGTGCATGTGCAGATTGGTTATATAAAAAAGGAAAAAAATGTGTCTATTTAAAAAAAAGAGCTGATTATTGCTACAATCAAAAGAATGCACCATGTGATATATTCATACCTAGACTGAGGGTGGATGATTGGAAATAATAGGAATAGAAGGAGAATGTTCAAGCCTAACAATGAATTCAACCTACCAATTGATCTTCAACAAAACATTAGTTAGATATTGGTCATTGTCCTGTATGAGGAAGAACTAAGAAATTCTTGAAAAATTTAGACTGAATGTTCTCAAACATCTTCTCCATTCTAACTGTATCATAATGCTCTTTTATTCTCTTTGGTATTTAACTTGTCTTATCTATATTACTTCCACCTTTACCTTGACCCCATTATAACCTTGAATAAAGTCCTCATGATTTGTGTATATATGTTGTTTTTGAGTAGCAAAGAAGTAGAAGATAAGCAAGCTTGTGGTAGTGCAATTTTCATGGGTTAAATTGAGTGAAATACCTACCTTTTAAACACTTGAGGGATTGAGAGTGAATCTTGTGAAAATCTATCATTCTTGACTCATGCTTTTCAATTGAAAGATCCTTGCTTGTTGATTTGAGATGTGAAGATATGTTACCTCATGAATGTTTTGATTACTTGAATGATTGGTTGCTCTTCATTTTTAAATATTATTAGAAATTAAGTCTTTTAGAGTGTTTAACTTTTGAGTCTGTTTCATTTTTTTTAGTTTTGGTCTTGTATTTTGCCTAGGAGTGCAAAAAGCTAAGTGTGGGGGAATTTGATGATCACATATTTGATATATTGATAAGCCTTCATTTTTAGTCATTTACACTCTTCATGTACTTAATTGATTGATTTTGATTATGTTTTGTAAGTTTGGACTCAAATTGGACTTAATTGAATTTTTTAGCATAATTTACATCTTACGTTGTTTCTGTATTTGTGTTATATCTTGGGATGTAGGTAGTTTTTGGAGGTGATTCTAGTGGAATTTGAAAGATAAGAGAGAGTTCTATAATTTTCATGAAGACCTCAAAGGCCCAATCACACGAGTAGATAACTCAAATTGGGGTTGAAGCAAGAACCAGAGTGCTTTTCTTGACAGCTTAACCTACATGTACTGTTCATCACAATTTTTGAGTTAGAGGTTGTCAAATGGGCTGAAATTTGGATGCTGAATAGTTAAGACCCATATCTACAAATTTCATGTTGAAAATATTTCCAGAATCAGACTCCTTGAAGGTGATATTGGGCTTGGAAGTCAGAACAGAGGAGCTGTAATTGGGCCTGAGCAGTGTGCCGTGATTTGAATGTATATGGAGTTATAGAAATGATATTGGACTCAAACTAAAGCCATTTGAAAGCTAAGATCCAAGCCTACAACTTTCATGAAGACTACTTGGTTCAAAAATGACGAATGCAATGACTTCAGAGCTGCATGATTTCGGAGATAAGGAATCTTCATAATTTTTCACTCACCAAAAGTCATTTGGCATTTTCCACTCATTTTCCACTCATCCACCCACTAATGACTCACCTCCCTTGTCATTTTGTATCTCTAATCTTCTATAAAAGGGGGAATTGGCATATCATTGAGTGTGTTAGGTGTTAGGTACCAAAATGATGTTAGTTTGTTACTAGATTTTCTTGTAGTAATTTTTCTTTGTTCTAAATTAAAGTCATGTTCTTCTTCTTCTTCTTCTCTCTTTCTTTCTTCTTATCTATGAGTAACTAAGTTTCATTTTACTTGGGTGAAGGGGTGAAGCTCTTGGTAATGAAATAAGGTTAGATTAATTTCTCTCTTGTGCTTAAATGATATATTTTCAAGTGGTCATTATACGTATTATATTTTGTTTCCAATCAATTTAGAAACCCTCATTGTAAAGTGGAGTTCTTGATTTGTTACAGACAAGAGATTGGCACAATGAATGCTTTAACCCATTTACAAGTGGTGGTGTTAGAAACTCTCCTTATAAAGTGGAGTTCTTGATTTGTTGTAGACAAAATATTGGCACAATGAATGCTTTAACCCATTTATAAGTGGTAGTAATATTTTTTGGAAACATAATATAAATACGTATATTATTTTAAATAGACTTTTAACGTTGTATTTTCCGATTGGAACCTCCATGTTGCGAGGATTCTAATTGAGTTATAAAAGGAATTAGTCTTACCTTTACTTTATTTACCAAGAGTGGATCTTTTAACCCAAGTAAATAATTTTTACCATAGTAACAAAATATTTACTTCACCTTAATTAATCTTTAACAATTTCCTGTGGATCGACTTCGGACTCCCGAGAAATTTATTACTTGAGACAACTTGCACTTGGGTTCGCAATGCAACAATTAATCCCGCATCAAGTTTGTAGACTTGTTTGAAACTAAAAATTGTGCATCATGCACCAATAGGAGGAAAGCTTCCTAAACAAGATTGGAAAGCAATCTTGGAGGAGAAGCTTGTCCACCCACACCCTTGATGGCCCACAGCCATAAGGAGCTTCTAGGTGAAGCTTTGTGACCAAAATAGTTTCTTATCTCTCTTAAGCCTTTCTTGTTTTGTTCCTGAGAAACAATATACCAAAACTCTCTCTTTTTCTCTCCTTTGCAAGTCACGACCAACACCTTCCAAACATCTTTCAATCTTGATCATTTCTAAACAACTTCATTTCTTGAATCCAAATACCTTTTTGAGATACTTTCTTGTTGTGAGTTTCTTCAAAATCATCCATCTTCAATTTCTTTCTCAAAGCTTGAAGTTTGAAGGTTCTAGGTGAAGTTTCTAATCTTCATTTCTAAGTTTTATTCTCAAGCTCTAGACCATAATCTTGATTCATGGTCATCTTGTTTCAAGCCGTAGATTTTGATGATTATATGTTTGATTTGTTTTAAGGATCTTTTTGAAAGGAGAAGCTTTTTCAAGAAGACAACAAGGAGCTTTGATCATCATCTAAGATAAGAGGGAGATTAACCTCATCAACCATCTTGGTGGTGAGGAACGAATTTGTGATTTGTTGGTAAAAAATCCATGTGAGGATTTATTCACTTGGTTGTGTGTATTTTGTGATTTATGTTTGTTTGGCTATATGTGATTATATGATTTTTATGGTATGCATGAAATTGCTGTTACATGAATTGATGATTGAAATGCTTTGTATGCTTTGATTCATATGTGAAAAGTAAGTTTTTGGGTCTCAATGACCACTTTTGGCTCACGACCACTTAGCCCAAAGAGGGGTATCCAAGGTGAAAATGTTTTATTAATTGAAAAGTTAGATGATTAGGAGACTAGAATAGGATTTAAGGATTCACAAGTTAAAAAGAAAATGAACAAAGTTTTGTTATTTAACAAGAATTAATTTTTGGCCTTAGTAATAGAAATAAGCTTTGAAGGATGATTGGAAATTTAAAGTATTTTATTTAAGGGAGTTTTTAGTAACAGTAAAGGAAAATGTTTTAAAATGTTTACGCGATTAAAAAATGATGTAAAGATGTTACGTGGTTTTGTGACGTAACAAGAAGTGTTATGCGTTTGTGATAAAATAGTGAAAATGCTTCATGTTTTGAGAAAAATAGTAATTTTACTATCGGGCCGACGTATTGGACCCAGAGATATCAGTTGATGGCTTAACCCAGTGGTGGTTTATTTTTCATGGAATTTATGTTGTTAATGAGTATTGATTTGTTTTAGTCATGTGATCATGCATTGTGAAAGTCTTGGTGACTTTGTTGTTAAGGCTGTATGCCTAGGAGATGAATTACACCTTTGTGCGGGTGTGAATTACGTAGTGAAGGTTTATGAATGACCTTGGAGGTGTCGGGGCGCGGGTATCCCACAAGTGGCCAGTTAGTAGCTCTACTATGCCGTGGTGACTGTGCAACACACCGACGATCTCGACGAGACACTATTCCTATTCCTGATCTGGTGTGGAATGTCTTGTATAAGCCATGATGTGTACGCTGATATATTTGAAAGCACTTGATTTGAGGCTAACGATATACATACCTAACCCCCTGATCATTCTCCCCGATGTTTGGTTTTAGCTCCATGGAGTAAGGGTCGGTTCATTGTGCATTTGCATAGTCATTGGACATGTTGTTGTGATATATATACATTGTTGAATTATCTGCTGACAAATATTATATCTGTAATTGATAACTCTGTACTATATGGCTTGATTGTTATTACTATTTCTTGCTGCCATACTGGTATGTGATGTAGGGGATCTTACCTCTTTATGGTTTTGTTCTGTTTGTTCTGTTTTATGTTATGCGCTATGAAGACTATGATGACGATGAGGAGAGATCTGATGGGTTATGTTAGAGTACAGTTTCTTGGAGGCACTGATGCTTGGCATATCCATTTGGATACGGAGCAGATAGAGTACTATGGAGATATTACTCTATCCTTGAGTAGGACCCACCATGGGGTTACTACTTTTTCTTTTTCTGCTACTATTTATCTAGAGTTTCATATGCCTGTAAGGGATTTGTGGGGTGATCTTCACTATTCTCCTAGGGAGGATTCTAAGATATCTTATACTCAGACCCCCTTTCGTCGAGACATTCCCTGGCTAGGGAATTTGTCTAGTGAGGATCCTGAGGAGGATTCGGAGGAGGATCTAATGGAAGACCCTTCCCTTTGGTGTAATGAACTTGGGCTAGTTTAAGTTTGTTATGATATGTTGTAATTATATCTTTTTGATATGTAAGTATTATGTACTTCTGATTTCAGTAAACTATGTATATATTTGTGGTCTGTTTATTTCAGTTCTCCATATCTTGTATTTATTTATCTTTTGTTTAGTTTATGCTACCCGTGAAAAGAAATTTTAAAGATCATATTTTTTAATATTAAATCTTAATTATGACTTGGGTAAAGTTTTAAAAAAAATAAAGTTTTAAAATAAAAGGTTGGTCTTAAATGTAATTCCCTTTGGAGGGTGTTACAGATCCCAGTTTAACACTGGAATGTCTGCCTTTGATCATTTGATGCATGGGTGGTTACCGGACCACAATATATGCACGAATGTCAAGTGACAACCTTGATCAACGCCTTCAAATTAAAGCTCTTAACCCTTTATGGGCAACACGAACTATGGCTTCGTGTAAAGCGCAAATTCTGTCACCCGGGGGCATTGAGACTTACCTTGATACTTCACTATATTAGCCAAGCATCAAGTTGAGGGCAACATGAACATGACGAGGTTAAATGATAAGCGTTGCACTCATCCTGGTGAAAAAGCAAACAATATAAAATAAAAGATACAAGATTCGAAAAAGGAATTTTATTATTCTCATTCTATACATTGACAGCTTTACAAAAAAGAGTACATAAACTACTCTAAGTCAAGAATGCCTACTGCAGAGAGCCAGGAAGGAACCTAGACAAAGACAATGATGATGATGATGATGACCACTGACCATGGTCACCTCCAAGGTTCTTTTAGAAACTAACACCTATCTCTTCCCTGTTAGCCAACACGAGGAGAATGCTTCACTCCAAGTTGCTCCAAGAGATTGTTCCACTCTCCTGCATATCTAATTGCACTTAGGAGTAAAACTAAGGCACTTTACTAGTGCCTCTAGAACAGTCAGGAAAGGAGGAGGATGGAGTACAAAGCATCTCCATGCATCACAAGAACTACAATAGAAACAGTGAATCCTCTTGGCATATGCAGAAAGGTTGCATACCCCTATGTACGCTTGGAAAGAAAGGCTTCTGCTTCACAGATGCGTGTTAACCAACCCACATAGGATAGGTACTTGGTCCTTTGAGAATCATTACGCCTAGCAAGAAAGGCCTCCATATGAGGAATATGTTAGGGAAAAGAAAACACATTTAACAATTTTAGGAAGAACAAAAAAATGGTTTCAGAAAGGGGAACAATGCTCCACATGTTCACAATAAATGGAAGAGAGGTCATCCTCTAGAAAAAGATCACTCTAAACAATAATCAGAGAATAAAAGGAATGCTGGTCTCAATGCAAACATTCCCCATTTATAAAGAAAATGAAGCATTCTGATTAGTTCCTGAGAAAGAAAACTAACTGCACATTCGAAGCCACGTTTTAATGCTCTTTCTCTGTGATTGGCCATGAGAGTAGCGGGCAGCAGAGAAGCAACTTGAAATTGCCATCCATTTTAAAAGGATTTTTTATTCTCAATAAAGTCAAAGCGACAGTTCCCAAAGCAAGTTCAAACTGCTACAAATCTTAGAATAAAGGTTGCAAGAAAGGACAACAAGGATCTTGTGAACTACACATGGGGGTAACCTATGATATACCACAGGTAATGGAGTTGATGACGTGAGCAAAGCGATCCAACTCGGATCTCATCCTTACTCATTAACCCCGGAGGCATACTATGATGTATTATAGACCTTGGCCCTTTGGAGAAAACATCACGAGATCCAGTGTTAACTCTGTCTAGGATCCTTTTCTCCATCATATGCCTTGTGTTCCTATCAAAATTTAGGTATATTGACACTTAGTTGTCCCTTCTAAATGCCAAGTTAGGGACAACTGTTCTGGACCACGTCCAGAGGATCAATCTGGCACACATCCCACTGGAGTCCGCCATGGACACCCCAGCCAAGCACTAGTGACACATTGTCAAGACCTCGGTACCGCGTATGTCAAATCACGACATTGGGCAACTGCATCATAATCACGAGATTTGTGCAGTGAATAAATCCCAAAATATTTGTAACTGCCAATCACGATCTTATGAAATTATAGCACCCATAACTACCTCAAATTGATCATAACTGCAATATCAATATTTCGATAAGGATTTCCTGCTACAATTAAGGGAGACGAAACCCTAATTATACTCTATAAATATCAGGCTTATTCACTTTCTATAGGTAACTTATTGCTTAAAGCATAAATCCTTCTTGTGCATAGCCTAACTTGAGTTTGGAGTCCCTTTGCAAGTATCGACCCTCTCGTTCCAATATGCTTTGCTGCTGCTGCGTAAGGAAGAAACCATCAGAATGTGCCTATTCAGGTACAACTTAGTATTCACTACTGAACATTACTGTTCAAGTTAGTGGTCACCAAACCATTGGCAAGCCTTGCTTAACACGAACCGAGATGAAAATGATATGAAAATAATCTAAAAGCACCGGGATGTCGGAAGAAGAAGTACAGAAAACCACCATGGGAGGAAAACGACCTACCCGCTCTTGCGACCATATTGGCTTTGGTTTCCTTCAAGGTCTTGTAGGTTCAAGCTCGTCAATTCAGTGCTTGGCTTACATCTGTTTTATGCTTGGGCTCCTTGAAGTTCGTGAGGGCCCACACGTGTTGCTCACAGCTTGAGACAGCGAACTCATCAAAGATTCAATGTGCAAAATTGAATGTTGGTAACTTACCAAATCAACAAGTTTCTAGTTTTGAATACTTGTTGTGGATCATTATTCACCATTAATCAATGGCTACAACTGCACTGAGTATCAATAGTCTGTTGACAATGGTGAGTATTGTAAAACGACCCCGTTATGATATGCCTCTTTGGATTCCAATGACAGAAATACTATATCATCTTCAACATTATTATGAGCCCTATATAAACCTCATAAAAGATGAAATCTTCCACAAGATTGTTGAAGAACTGTCTCATCATCATCTCTTAGCTTTCCAGATTCAACTTCTAGATACTCTAAGTCTTTGCGTATAGCTTCATAGAATTTAAATAGGTATCAATTGGTCTTTGTGCAGAGCCAACGTCACATGAGCTACTCTCTATTTCCCATAGGAAAATATTGGAATTAAGAGATGGGGTAGAAGAGCTGCAAGATAAGAAGCATAGGGATTTAGTTGTAGAAGGAGAACTCAGCCCCAAATTATTACTATTTACTCCTAAACCTTGCACACAACAAGGCCGTGCACTACAAAATTGTTTCTACATTCTTTCAATTTATGAATTCTCAGGTACATCTCCTTTCTTATGCAACTCCAATTTGTTTAACTTGACTGATATTTTGTTCCCATCTGATTCAGCTAATACTGAGCATTGAGCAATGTCTACCAAATGATGCAAAAGCATAAGCACAGGATGGTCAAAACAATATTTTCTTCGATATCAGAAAGTCTTTGAGTAAAACGGCAACCTGATGCACTTTAAGACAAACAAAGACTTTCATTACGAGCCTTGTGATAACTCCATGAAATGTAGTTATTTATGCCCCTTATTTGTGCTTCATGGCATGCTTAGTCCTTGTTCTTATGCATATTTGGAAGGTTTTGTGCTCATATTTGTGAAATTCTATTTTGAGATCTTCCTTTATGTTTTTGAGCAATTTGTGCATATTTGTTGATTGATTAAGTAGATTTACAATTATATTTAACTTGGTGCTTTCTCTAATGCAGGAAGGGCTCAAAAGAGACAAATTGATGCAAGCTAAGGCCCAACATTGGAGGAAAGAAGCCAAGGATGCATTCCAGTATTCCACGCCACGGCATGGGAATGTTCACGTCGTGGCGCTTATTGATGACTTGAGCCTATTTATTTTGTTTTTTGCGCCCTTTCTCACACTCTCTCAATTTTCTCTTTTAGGTTTTATCTTTTTAGCTTTTTAGGGTTAGAGACTACGGCTAGGTCCTCCATTGGAGGTGGAGATGGAGCTTGGGGAGCTAAGGATGGAAGCCCTCTTTCTCTTAGAGGAGGATCTGAGCTTCAATGACGAAATCCATAAGCTTTCTCCTTCTCTCTTTTCTCTTCCTCATTTCTTGAACATGTATTTTGTAATTTGTTCTCATGTTCATTGTATAGCTGAGCTTCCTTTAGGGATGACTTTGAATCCTTTTATTAATATTAATGATTTGTTTTTCTTTGAGTTTGTGTGGATCTTTGATTTTGTTCAATCATGTTGTGCTTAATGCTCTTAAATGTTTGGCCACCATTTGAGTGATTTGATAAAATCTAATGAACCTAGACATAGGGATTTGGGTTTGAGATCATATGTATGATTGATGCATGTTCGATTCTATTCCAATGGCTGGATGAGTTGATTCGCTAATGGGATAGAAATATACCTCTTAGCCATGCATAACACGTGTTTGAGAATAGACCTTAAAGAGTGGATTTTGTGTTAGCTCTCAAGGACACTTAGTGAGTTAGGCAATTAAAACCATGGTTAGATGACCTAGACATAGGCGTTTAGCTAATGTAGATTCTCAAGCTAACCTAATCATTGCATTCATATTTATGAAGAGGATTGCATGTTGTTGGTTGAAGTAAAGGGTGAAGGAGGATTTCCCTAAACTTTAATCATTTATCCTTATTACTTTCTGTCTTTACTTTCTTTACTTTTATCTATTTTTATGTTCTTGAATAGAATTAGGTAAGCTATCAGTTAATACTTAGCATTGAAAATAAACTTATCCTCGTGGGAATGATCTCTTACTCTGTATCTGTATTACTTGTGCGACCCATGCACTTGCGATTAGCAAATGGGCAAACAAGTTTGTTTGGCCTCAACACCTTGCAAGCCCAACCACAGAAGAGTGTGACTACAGCAGAATCAATTGGATTAACAATGTGCTCTCAAAAGTATCAATTGAAGAAGGAGAATTGAGAAAGAAAATAGAGGAAAATGAAAGAAAATGTAGAAAGATGAAAGAAGAAAGAAAGGAAAATGGAAGAAGATTCACTGGAAAGAGCACACATGAGTGGATTTGGATACCATGTGAAGTTTCTTTTCTTCTTTCCTAATAGTGAGTTAACGTGAGTTATATAAGGGATTAAATTGAGGCAAATTTTGATTAGTGAGGGATTAAATTGTAAATATTAATTTGTAAAGAACTAATTTGAGAATGAAAGCATTAGTGAGGGACTAAAATGAGATTTTTATCTATTTATTTAATCTCAAAAGTGATTGCATTGACTTTTCTTAAAGTTTGACATAATTATACTTAACACTTCTTTGTTTAATAAAATATACTTATATATCTTCCATATTTCATTATTTATTGAAAAAATAGTGTAAGAATTATATATGAAATAAGAGAAGTGAGTATAATTTTTTAAATAAAAATAATATTAAAGTGTAAGAATAGTATATAAAGTAAATAAAGTAAATGTAATTTTTCAAATAAAGGAAGTGTCATATCTAATTATACTAAACCTTAAAAGAGTTCAATATAATTAACCTTAATATAGTATCAATATGAATTCTACTTCAACCACAGCTTTTAATCTTAATTGTGTCAATTTTTAGTGTCAAGAAATATTTTTTTGTGTGAATATATATTAATACCTGCACTGATGATCTATCTTTTATTGAATCCTTGTCTTACTAAATCTTTTAGACCTAAACGCCTAAACTGTAAATTTTTTTAGGTTAAACTAAACAATTATTCTTTATAATTTTATCAAATTTGAATTTTGGTCCTTATTGTTTATTTTTTAGATTTAGGTTTTAGTCCTATTTTGGACCGTAACTTGGGCTCTCAATATGTAGTCCAGCACGGTACACGTACTAGGAGAAGTCTAAGGCTTCACGTCTCCAGCAGAGTCAGCTTATAATGAGATCCCAATTTTGGATGGTAACAGTATTACCGCAAGATCTGCTTAATGGATAAATCTCCTAATTGTCAATCATGATTTTATGGAATAATAGCACTGTAACTGCCATACCAGTGTTGGATAATATAGGGATTCTCTATAACTAAATAAGGAACATATCTTCTCCTACAATTATAATGGGAATGTTTCTCTTCATCAAGAGAATGTATTAATTCAACCTCTATAAATATTTGACTAAGTCACCCTAATCAGGTACGATTTATCTTATAGCATAAACCCTATTGGTGCACATCCTGCCTTGAGCGTTGGAATCCCTTTGCAGGTACCCACTCCCCTGGGTCAACACACTTGGTAACAACTGTGCATCAAATGAGTTCTCCACATATGTGCCTATCTCAAGTACCCTCTGAATTTACTTCAAAATATTGATGCCGTCTGTGGGGAGCGAGAAACTTTCAATCCCACTCCAATCGTGGTAAACACGAGACAGAATTCAAGGAGAGACGCTAGGCAGGCCTCCACCAACCAAAGGCAGGACCATGCCACACAACGCCCTCCTCTTCCTGCCCCACCATCTGTCGTTGAAATCTCCGCTGCGAGAAACCAAGCACTCAATGCTAAAACCAACGCGATGGACGCCCAATTTTGGTTTCCAATGAAAGCCCAAACCCATCGCATAGAATTTCTGTGAGAGATAGACTTAGAATCCCAAAGTCAGGTGGGTTTCGTAGTAACCTACCAGAGTAATCTTTTCACCTATAAAACCTGTCAGTTTCCCATCATGAGGAGTCAAATCTGATGGCGGTAATCTTTTCATCCTTAACCATGTATTTATGAATATTTCAATACCAATATGGATGAGTTTCCTTAAATAAAAAAAAAGTAGATTAATTGAGATGAGCACAAAATTGACCTAAATACTACATAAGTTATAACTATACTACTTTTTTTGTAGCAAAAAAAAAACTACAATATAAAGTAAATATATATTAATATCAATTATTAGTATTTAAAATACAAGAAGTTTGTAGAAATAGAATTACTTAAAATGATATCATAAAGTAGTTGATTGAGAGCTTTTGATTTTGACCAGGTCAAATGAAATTGTTTTTCGATGAAATGGGAAAAAATCATGGTTAAATTATTCTGTTAATCACTATATTTTTATTGAATTTTCAAATAAATTTTTATAGTTTAAAAATTTTTATTGAAGTTTTATACTTCTAATTTTTTTTAAATAAATCCTTATTTGCTGACAATTGTTAGACTCAATTAATGAATGTTTATAATTATTTACAAACTATCCTGTGTTGCTACTACAAGTTTTAGAGACTTAATTAAAAAAATTATAATTAATGAGGATTTAATTAAAAATAAATTTTATAATATAAGCACCTATTTAAATTTTTTTATTACAGTTCACAACCGAAAAAAGAAAAGCATTGTTCTAAGAAATGGGCCTTGTTTTCTGTTCAATAACTTCGGGCTGTATAAAATCTCCTGAGTGGCCCAGAATGCATGTGACAGTGAAATGGATACTGGTCATACCAAATAAGAGTGTCATGTTCAAACTGCAACTTTATCGGACTATTTTCTTTCCGAGCCAAAATAGGAATCAGCCTACTCTGCTATCCTAAGGCTGAGCCTGAGCACATAAAGCCAAACGGAAGAATACAAAAACTGTAAATTGGAACACTAGACCATGGACAAATATAACAGTGACATATCAAAAACTCTACTAAAGTGGATGGGGTATAATACATGCATGATCACAGGAACTTACTTCCTGCGGGATCTAGATCATTGTTAATTAAATATACGTAGAAGTTCTTGTAAAACAGATAAAGACATAAATGATTTTGAATATAATTAAACTATTCTATTTTATAACCTATTATGTAGGCCACAACACGAGAAAACTTGTTTCTATTTTTCTCTAATGGAGTAGTATTGTGACAAGAGAGAATCCATATTCAAAGACTGTGACAAGAGAGAAAACTTCTGACAAGAGAGAAAATTTGTTTCTATTTTTCACCTTAAATTTATATTGTTAACTGTCGTTTGAATTAATATTCCTGTTTGTAGGTTTCAACCATGTTTTTCAAACTCTCTACAATCTCATTAAATTAATTGGGAGTGGTTGAATAAAAAAAATGGGAGTGGTTTAATTGATTAATCTGAACTCAGTTTTGAACTTGGAGCAACCATTTAATGTATCATTGGGTGACAATTTTATTTGAATTATGAATTCCAAATGATTAGGTCGATCAATGGGAATTGGCATGTGAAATTATACAATCAAAATAGCAGAAATCGCATATGCAACATATAGAGCACAACTTAAAATAGGAATTTTTCTTAGAATATAAACATAGGATAGTTTTAAGTAAAAGATACCAAATGTGAGAATGATGATTATTCAAACAACTCAAGTCAGCGATTCGATGATCATTCCCACGCATTAAATGACATCCTAGTCATGCCCAGCTTAGCTCATTGAATGCCAAGAATAAACAGAATAAAAGGAAGGACAAGATTGTGGGCACCGTGCTGCTACAGATATGTTATTTTTATTTTTCAAACTACTTTATGCAAGATTATTTAAACACTATCACGCATGGCAGTGTTTGATTTAGTTTGACTCACTAAATTCATTTAAATTTCAACTCTATTAACTTAAATATTACTTATACATCAACGGAGCCTTCTGCTATGCACTATTTAAATTGACTTAAATATTACTAAGATAACCCCATACATCAACTGGTATTAATTTCTTATTATATACAAAAAGCAGGTCAGGTGGGGGCTACACAGTTTAATAAGAGAAATCTTAGTGGACCAAACTGAATCCTAGTCAAGAAAAATGATGATATGGGAACAATCAACAAGTCAAAGGCTCTTAGTTGGATGGGACCAAGGATTGAATATATTATGATTGAATTAGACTAACTTTATTGGACCCCTTTGTAAAGAAAAATGTTAATCACACGTCATTATCATACACATTTGTCTCATAATTATTTATGTAATAAAATTAGAGTATAAATAAATAAAAAAATAAAGTAAATTCAATTATAATTAAATAATAAAAATTATAAAAATATGATATGATGTGAATAAAAATATAAATAAATATCATTACTCTTTTGCAAATGCTAGGGTGGCTTGATACAAACTACAAAGGTGACGGATTCACAGGAAAAAATAAGGAAGAAGTAGTTGTATAGACTTTTGAATAAGACTCTTTTAAAGTGAATTTATGTATAAAGTATGTAAATAGGGATGTATGTATCCTTGAATGAGTAAACTGCCATTTTAAGTTCCTAAAATTGTAAGTTTGGTCATATTAGTCTCTGACATTAAGAAATTAACATTATGGTCCCCTGAAATCGTACTCTGTCAGTCAAATTAGTCTAGACATCAACTGATGTTAGTTAAAGTTAATGGATATGTGCACATGGCAAGTTAAAATGTCATGCTAGATGCAGACGTGGTAAGGCAGCCTTCTTCCCCCACCAAAATGACGTTATTTTAGTCTTTGAAATTATAAGTGTCAGTCATATTAGCCTTTTGACTTTCCAAATTCCCAAAGAACCCTATAAACAACATTACACCATACCTACATCCTCCATTAGAGCTCATACAATAACCCAAACGCATGACCCTCATCCTCCTTTCAAATCACCCAAACCATTCCATTGTGATCCTCCTACACCTAAGCTTCACCACAAGAAAATCACACACTTGAAACAAACCCAATCACTGCAACCTCCAAGTCACCTGTCGACTATCAACACCATACACACCCACTCTTTTGCCACGAATTCTCCCAAGCAAACCTCTAAGAATCCACCATCACCAAGCCAATATACCCTCTCAAACAACCTATGACCATCAAATCAAAGAACTTGAAACCACAACCATGACCTTGCTCATTCATGGATTAGTTTAAATGCTTCTATGGCCAAACCAAAACCTTGAAATCCTACATCCCTATGCCAACTGAATCACCCAAAACCTATAAAACATAAAACATAGATGCCATCTACATAAACTCATTCTCTTCCCCCCATTCCTATTCAACACCAACAAACCCAAATCACAACCTCTAAACACACCCTTCGAAAAGAACCACCTATTCCCTTTGCCTTCATAGTTGCAAGTCTCAGCCACTGAGTTTCCTTAACCACCACAAGTCACCATTCAATACCTTTACGCCTCCCTTGCCGCACCCCAGCAAACACCAAGCCTCCACCACCAAGCCACCTTGTTGCTCACCCACTCCTCGTCCCTACCTATTCTCCATAACCTATAATTTGTAAAACCAACACTTAAGCCATTGATTCCTTCTAAGACCATCCACCACCTACCAATTTGCAAATCATTGAGGAATTGGGGGTTTAGGAATTTTGCAAATGAAGGTAACTGTCATGGGGTTTTAAACGACGGAGAAGAAGGATTGAGGAAACGGGGGCCAACGACGTCGTTTAGGGTTTAGTTTTTCCATTTTTTTCCTTCAACACCAAAACAACTTCTTTTTTTGGTTAGGGAAGAGGACTACCCTGCCACTTATGTGTCCAACATGGCGTTTAACATGGTGGCAGAGGTTTATTCTATATATTATTCTCAAGTTTCTAGAAGTTTTGGGTGCTATAATTTTCTTGTTTCAGTATTAGGGGGTTGCAGTGACTAGGTTTGTTTCAAGTATATGATTTTGTTATGGTGAGGCTCAGGTTTAGGAGGATCACACTGGAATGATATGGGTGATTTGGAAGGAAGATGAGGTTCAGGAGTTCGAATTGTTGTATGAGCCCTAATGGAGGTTTGTTGTAATGCTGTCTGTAAGGTTAATGGGGAATTTTAGGACGTCAAAGGACTAATATGACCGACGCTTGCAATTTTAGGGACTAAAATGACATTGTTTTGGTGGGATAAGAAGGTTGCCCTGCCACACCCGCTTCCAGTATGGCATTTTACGTGTCACGTGTACATCTCCATTAAATTTAACTAATGCCAGTTGACGTTTGGACTAATTTAACTGACAAAATGCAATTTCAGAGACCATAATGTTAATTTCCTAATGTTAGGGACTAATATGACTGACGTTTACAATTTTAAAGACTAAAATGGTGATTTACTCATCTTTGAATTATTAGTGGATTAAGATTTTAATATATTTTATATTAAATCAATAATATATATACTTTTACTTACTTATTTTACACATAAATTCTTTTTAAAAGAACTTTTTTCTAGATTGTTACTTGAGTTCTTTTACGTCCTTTCCATGTAGTAGGTGAAATAAAAGTCAAAACTCTGGTAGGAGAGGGATGGGATCTGCTTGTATTAAAATTAGGCTGGTTGAGTCTGACATCGTATACCATTCTCTTTTGCATGGGAAAGGTAACAAGGAAGCACAATGGCACACATACTGTGTACTATGCGTTTTTCTAACCCAAAAGAAAAGAAAGTAAAGGAAGAAAGAGAAAATTATGTACATTTTCCATCTTTAAATAGGAAAGCACTATCAAGTCAAAAAGTAGTGGTATTCTAAGTCCCAATCCGACTCGACTTGAAGTTATTTAAGACAGGTTTTTTGGTCCTAAAAAATAGTTATAATATACTTTTGGCTTAGATTTGACTCACATTTTGGTTTAGTTTAGTCTGACCTGATATTACAAATTATTTTAAGACTTGTAATTTTCTTTGACAATCAAGCATAGATTATAAAACTTATTGGCTGAAATTAGTACCTTATGCATAATACGATAATTTTTTTTGATATAATTTGTTCAAAAATATATTTTGTAAAACACCCCTTAGTTTTAGCTTTTTACTTCTAAAATTTAATGACTTAGTTATGTATAATATCAAAATTCAAACATTTTGTCTAATTTCAAATCGGCTCAGTCTTGACCTATTCATTAATTAGGCCATGACTAAGCCAAAAATAGGACCAAAAAATTGACTCAATTAATATTTTGGGTCAAGATTAGGCTAGGTTAATCCTCTTCTCAAAAAGGTGTATTTGGGTTGTGGTTTAAAATAATGTTTTTTAAACCGGTTGAATTGGTAAAGTGAGTGATTTATGGTTCAATTGGTTTCGCTAATATTATAGCCATATAAGTTTTTTTTCTTTTAAAAATAAATATTTAAAAACTTTAAATTAAAAATCGACCAGTTCAACTAGAGGTTCAATTGGTTGGTTTACTGGCTTTTACTAATTTTCTTGGTTTTTTAATTATTTTTTATGGTTCAATTTCTCATCTAATTTTTTCGATGAATTAGAATCAGTGGGGTGACCAATTCACTATTTAATTAGTTTAACCGATTCGGTTGAACATATTTTTAAAATATTGGTTTAAAAGTCACCCTTCCTTAGTTTTCCTTTTACATTTCTTTGCCTTACAAAGGTGGAAAATGGCATCTCTAGATCAACAAAAGGACAAATATTATTGTTATGCTATATGTTTCATGTAGCACACATTAAGCACAAAGAGAAACTCTTAGATGTTCGAGGAAGAGATTTTTTTTTTGTTTTGTACTATTAAATATGTGTTATATTAATTTTGTGAGTTATTATTGTCTCCTACTTTAACTACATTTTTAATGACATAACTAATTTTTCAAGTATTCAATATTATAGAGTAAGAGAAATTTCTTATTCTGGGAATAGCTAAGAATCTCTCAAGTAGAAATTCTTCATAATGCTCTTATAAGGTGAAGCTCTAGGTACAAATCTTGATTCTTCATTATCTACATTATAAATGAAATTACTTTTAATGTATTATTAGTATTAAAAAGTTTTACCATTTGTATGTAATGATGTGATTTTTCATCATTTATTAAGTTTGACATTTCATATAATTAATAACATAGTTAAACTCATTAAATGATCATATAATAAAAATATAAATGATAGTATAAAAAAGTTTTACAATAACATTACATTAAAATTAAACTCTAATAAAATAAAATTTAGTTTTGACAATCTATACCAAAAAAAGTTATCAATTACAAAAAAGAATTACTCAAATACACACACACACAGTGGGACTCTACAGGAAAAGGATACTTAGTGGACTCTACAGTGAGACTCACTCAAAACCATTTTGTTGTTTTCAGTAATTGGCTCTTCTAGTATTATGATAATTAGGCTATGTAACTCCTCCCAATAAATATTTTTTTATATGACCTCCCAATAAATAATTAATTTATATAATTTCAACTAATTTTAATTTTGATTCTATAATTTTTTTCTTTTAATATGACTTTATATATGTTTATTCATTTAGATATTTTATCAAGTTATTATTAAAAGTATATCAAGCTAATCCCTAATACCAAATTATATTATCAAAATAATCTTATATGGATAGATATTACACTGACAAATAAAATAAAAACTTACTAAAAATTGAAATGGTCAATAACAATATAACCAAATGATATTCAGTGCATTCAAATGTCTTAACATTTTGTAACCAATACATTTAGTTTACATAATTTAAGTAGACTAAATAAAAATTTTACATTAATTAAAGGATTTAATTTGAATACACTATTAGTGTAAAAGTTTTTTACTCTATCAATTGATGGCGTGACCTTCAGCTTCTAGCACTCTTTGTGCTCCATTCCACCAGTCTTCAGCGTCACCAATTAGCATAAAAGTGGCGCAAGTCATTTTCTTGTCGTTGGCACAGTTCATGCCTCGGAAGATTTTCTCTAGCTCCTTGATCCATAAACTAGCCTTTTCCGAATCAAATTCTCCTTTGAATTGAGGAGGGTTGTGGCGACGAAACTCTGCTAAGTTTTGCGCGTCAGCCGTAGCTTCGAGTTGTTGAGCAGCTCTTTCTTGCTGTTGAGCAGCTCTTTCCATTTGTTGCATGATAACTTTGGCCATTCGTTGCATAGCCACAATTGCTGCTGCCATATCTCCGCCTCGTGCCATATTGTTCTTTCAAGTAATACTAACTGAAATACACAAGGAAAAATTAGATGTATCCTTTTGGAATACCAATCACAGAGAATCACACAGCACAAACAAGACAGACCAAACCACAAAGACCCAAAGAAAACATAAATCGGGACTCTGATACCAACTTAATGTAACGCCCCTTTTTAGGAGGGAGCGTCACATTATTAAAAATAATGCGAAAAATGAAAACATAAATTAAGACCCGGTTCATTTAATTATGATTGATCTTACTTGATTATAGTTAGGTAAATAAAATGGTGAATATTTTTTTCTTTAATTATATGCATATATATATTTGTATTCAATAACCTGTTCATCAATGAAGTATTCAAATGTACTAACACTTATACGAGATTCATAAATATGTATATGTACTTTTGTTTAATTGCAAGCGGAAAAACCTAAAGACTAACCCATACATCCATACAAAAGATACATTATATATATATACTGTTTAAATACAGACTGTGAGTCACTAGATACATCGAGGCCCATCAAAAAGAAGCCTAAGCTTTACAAGCCCCCAAAAAGAATATCAAGCCCCAAAAAGACGAATAGCCATCAGTGACTAACGACAATATCAGCCCCTAGGAAGAGAAGGAAGAAACTGTGTTAAGATCCTCCTCAGGGTCTTCCTCATCAGAGGAAACCCTCATTGGAGCCATCGAATTACGGGTCGGGGCTCGAGCAGTGGAAAGGAATGAATCCTCCCATGGGGTGTAGTAAGGTTCACCCCACATGTCCTTAATGGGCATGTAAAACTCTAAATGTAATCTGACACTGCAGGTGTAGATGGGCGGATCATAACGCCCCCAAGCCAGCGACACTGTCACATCGCCCACGTACACACAACGATCAGAACTGAAGTTAATGTGCCAGGAGTCTAGACCTCCGAGGAAGGCCAAACGCATATAACCCAAAAATTCACATGGACGTGCCGCCATGATCCAAAAGCAGGTGCTGGTCGCAGTCGGGCCAGAAACCGGGGAACTCGTGGACTTCACCCCCTTCGTCGACATCTTCGATAGAACATAAATACAAACAGAATAGTAGCAAATACAGAAAAGAGGTAAGACATTCTACATTCATTACCTATGATGGTAGTAAAGAAACAAAAAGGTGCATGATGCCCACATAAACATTTCAGAAATGGTAAATAGCATTAAAACAGATAATAAATAATTTAGTATATATAGGCAGTTATAGCAGTAATGAAACAACAGATTAAATTCCCATATGAATAAGTAACTATCAAATGGTATGGCGACTCACTATGCACATGCACATGGTACCAAAAACCTACTCCATGGAGCTAGACACAAAACATTCAGAGAGAATGATCAGGGAGACATGTCAGTATCTCGTCAGCTGTAAAATCAAGTGCTTTCAAGAGAATAATCAATCATTTTGTGCAATAAGGCTTTATACAGTGGCATTCCCACAAGATCTCGATATAGGACAGTGTCTCCGTCAGGATCACTGGTGTGTTTGCATCGGTTTGTCCCACGGTCCAGAGGGGCTACCAACTGCCCGCTGTGAGACGCTCGCACCCCGACTCCCTCAACGTTAATTACAAGACCTACACTAGTCTATTCGCACCCGCACTAAGGTATGATTCAACTCCTAGGCAACTTAGCCTTAACAATAGTCCAACAGACATTTTCAATGCATATTTCAATCATGCTTATCATGACAAACTATGTCAATCATGCTTCAAATGCATGTAGATTCAATACATACATGTATATTCATATACGAATCACAATTCATATCATATCATGTCATATCATTTATCAATAAGGTTTGATCCCATTCACGGATCCACATCAAGCCAATAACAAATCTTAAGGGTGAACACAACCCCATTCATAGTTATGATAAAAGTTAAACCTTAAGTGCATTGTGTTTCTCACAACCTCACCCATACTCACGTCCTTTCTTTATTCCAAAGTTATTCTAAACTATAAGGAAAACTTTCATTCTTGGTTCTTTCTACTTTATAAATCCCTAATCAACTTCTAATCATTCAATTAATTATGTTTAATAGGTTTATCTTAGTGCAAAAGCCTCACAATGAGTGCCCAAGGAGACCGGAGGCCTCCAAGGGGCTAGAAAAGCCCAAAATCCTTCATTATCCAAATTACACGGCTTCGGGAGAGTACACGGCCATGATTTCACGGCCTGGCCAAAATACACGGCCATGCCACAATGCACGGCCTAGGCCATATATGCCTCTGGAATTTCTGTTTTGGCATGCTGGAGTACACAGCCGTGCACGATCACACGGCCTAGGCCGTGTACTCCTCTATAAACGCAGAAATCCACCCAAACTCAAACCATCCTTCATACAATCCAAGATCTATCAACATACAACTAAATCGTGCCATTCAAACAATCAAAATACAACTAAAATAACTCAAACAAATGGGTATCCCATAAATGGGTTTCACCCCATCAACACAACAAAGAATTTCTCACTACCAAAATGGGTTGAAGAGAATAATCTTCCTCTTACCTTAGTGAAGAACAAAGAAAGCAAGCTCCTTTTGTCCTTAGAATTTCGTGCTTCACCACCTCAAAATTCTTGGGTGTTCAAATCCATAAAAAAATAAAATCAAAGAGTGGAAATGGTATCCATAGTCACCAAAGTGACCATGGACCACGAAAATGAGGTGAAAAAGGGAAGAAAGTTGAGAGTTTTACCTCAAAACTTGAAGCTTTGGAGCTAGCTATGAATGAAGAAAATGGAAGATTCAAGAGGAGTCCCACAAAGAAGAAAATTTGGAGATGATGAGGGGAAACAATGGTTTAAGTTGACTTGAGCATGGAAGCTTGAAAGCTCAACAATGGAGTGTGTGTGTGGGGGAGAAGAGAGGAAGAGAGTGAGACCTGCATGAGGGAGAGAGGAGGAGAAATGAGAGAATGAAATGTAAATGGGGAAGTAAAATGAATTAACCCCTTTGGCTTTTCCCTCCCCCAACCGTGCAACACCTTAGAGAGGAGAGAGAGTGGAGCGGTTGAGAGGAAGCTTCCTAGAAGTTTCCCTTGAAGCTTCCTTGAGAAGCTTCGCACGCTTCTTGATAAAGTGAAGTGTGGGGTCACTTAGATGATGTCATAAAAATAACTAGATAGAAATAACTACTAGAGCTATTTCTCAGTAGACAAAAATTACAGTTAGCAAAAATAATATTTTATTGTCTCGCAGATAGTAAATATTTTGTGAATTTATTTATCAGATAAAATCTCGTAAAATGTAAATCTCGTAAACTATGCCCAACTTCGGGTTTAGTAAAATCCCCCGTCGACATTTCCACAGTTCAAAGTTTACCAGCCTTAGGGAAAACATTTCGTTTTCCTAGCTCCGCTCAACGTGCATGTAAAATGATAAATATATTAAAATATTCAATATTTCTAGAAAATTTCACAAAAATCATCAGAAATCACAAATATTGAAAAATGTATATTCATCACAAAACAAACAATTTCTGGGGTGTTACATTGACTCTGCTTAGTGTGCATGCAAAACGAGGAATATATTAAAATATTCGATGTTTCCGAAAAAATCCATAAAAATTCCTAAAAATCATAAATATTATAATATAATTATTTATGATAAAACAAATAATTTTTGGGGTGTTACACCCGGGGTCGACGAGGGCGGGAAGTGATCATCGGTGCAATGAAGCCCGGACAAGGAGCGGCTTCTAGCAAGCTTCTAGGCGAAGGGTCGCATGAATGAACTGAATACGCACTGAAATGAGAGGGATTCAGAGACTGTGCAGGTATAGGACTGCATAGTTGAGGATGGTTTAAAGGAATTAATTTGGTGTAGCCATATCAACAAGTTACAACTTCTTTTCGGGAGCCTAGAACATAAGAACTCCATGGTTAAGCGTGCTTGACGTGGAGCAATTATGGGATAGGTGACTTCTTGGGAAGTTTCCTAGGATGAGTGTGAGTGAGGACAAAGCACGCTGAAAAGACCCATGTTAGTTTGTGGAGACACTCGTCAATCCTGAAGGCAGTCTCGGGACGTTACATTCCACGCATCAAAAGTGTTCACCCAATTGTCCCACAAAATCTTTAAGTCATCAATCAAGGATATAAGATAGACATCTAAACTTTTACCCGGTGACTTCGGTCTAGGAATCACAAGAGTAAGGAATATGTATTCGCTCCTTATACACATACTTAGGGGAAAATTATAAGGTGTGACAAAAATAGGCCAACATGAGTATAGAGTAGCTAAACCACTTAATAGATTAAAATCGTCTATACAAAGGCCAAGCCTAACTTTTTGAGTTTCTAGCACAAATGTCGAATGAATGGCATCAAAATGTTTCCAAGCCTCGAAGTTAGCTGGATGCATGATCACTGATTTATCTTGATGCACTCCATCCGCATGTCAGCGCATATATTGTGTAGTCTTTTTGGACATAAACAGGTGTTGGAGTCTCAGAATAATGGGAAAATATCGCAATATTGAGAATGACACATCCTTTTGATTTTTAGAACGTCCCACCTTCAATTTGAATCCTGGTTGTCCGCATACTAAGCACATTGAGTAAACACTCTTATCCATGTACTCTCCATAATACAACATGCAATGATTAGGATATGCATCTATCTTCTCATATCCTAATCCCAACTCATTAACCATTCTCTTCAATCTATAATAATTTTCGGGTAACCTTTCTGACTTTGGAAGCATGCTCTTAATTATATCAGTCATTCGATTATAACAACTCTCACTTATTTTAAGCTCTGACTTCAGATTCAAGAGTTGAGTTATAGCTGACAATTTCCTGTGCCTATGGCAACCATTCCATAAAGGTTCGCCAGCATCTCTCAACAAATCCTAAAACTTTGAAGCCGACGGATTCGGATCCTCTTCCAAATCTTGAACTTCTAGATTTAATATATCACCCACAACATCCATAACCATATCCACATATGGATTCCTAGCCTCCACTTCAACATCATGGACAATGGAAGCTAAACCACTATCCTTCCATCTGTCCTCACCATGAACGGTCCAATTTACATAACCTTCCACAAATCCATACTTATACATATGGTTCTTGATAACTGTTGAGATTACCAAATTTAAATCAATTTATAACCGATTTACCAAAACTACTTGCAACATAAGGTAACACCGGGTCGAGCCCGTAGATCACTCTAATTATGAAGTCAGATTAAGAGGTTAATAAACAGGGGGGAAAAGTTTTACAAGATTAAACAACAAAGAGCAATTAAAATGAGTAAACAAAATTAAGAAAACAACCAATCCAAGAGAATTAACAAATCTTGATTTCAATCCATCCTTGATCTTTATAGATCGATTCAACTATCAACCAAATCCTTAGTCTTAGATCACATCAAGACGCCTCTCAATGATCCATGGATCTTCTACTAGAAATGCTTCTAGAATTCAATTAATTAAGGTTAGACAAATTAAGCATCCATCCAAAATCCAAATTAACTTAAAAACCAAGATCCAACCAAACTAAAAATTCATCAAACACCTTTGATGCATTGTTTAGCCTCTGAATTCATCTCTTGACATATGATAATTATGCAATTAACATATGCAAATTTTAATCAAATTAAGTATTAAATCAGAATTTAAACAAGAGAAGAAGAGAAAGAGAAACTTGATTAATAGATGAATGTATAGCAATTAAAACAAGATCTCAAGATTAATCATCAAGAATGTCAATCTCTTGGATTGATTAAAGATGTTTAGCTCTCCATAGCCATCACTATTGGAGAACCTTCAAGAACCATACAAAAATGAAAATAACAAAGAGAGAGGAGGAGAGGAAGAGAAGAAGACAAGTCTCCCAAAATCAAAAACTAAAATTACAATCACATTCCTACGTAGAAGCTCTCCATCATTTCTTCACAAATCTGATTGCTCTCCTCTTCATCATCCACTAAGAGTCAAAAGTGGTTCACCCACTCTTGTTAATTATTCCTCCATTATCAAAGTGTGTCTCCCAACTTCCAATGAATTATTTTCTCATTATGAAAGTGTGTCTCCCACCTTCCAATGATTCCTCACTTTTTCCACGTTTCCATCTTTTGGATTTCTGTCACAATCTCTAATTCAAATTAAGTCCATTAGATAGCCTTTGAAGTAAGCTTTCCAAGGAGTGCTCATATGCTTAATTTGGGCTTGAAATGAGTGAGATATGCCCAAAATAGTGAAGGTGTGTCCAGAATTCGTAACAGTACCGCTGGTCTAACTTCAAGGCTAAATTTGACCACATAAACATCCGAATCTTCCAATTTGAAATTTCACAAAACTTGTAGATCTTTTTCTCATCTTTCCTAACATATAAAGAACATCAAAATTAGAGATCTACAACTCAAGTTATGGTCAAAATACTGAACCACTGTCAATATGCATTAAAATCCAAAAATTTTGCTTTAAAGCCCAATTCAACCCAATGATCTAAATGAGTGTTAAATCACTTAATTACAATCTGGACATCATTAATAAGGTAATTGTGTGGATAATTAATATGTTAAAAATCATAATTATCAAATACCCCCACACTTACTCTTTTGCACGTCCTCAGGCAAAACAGAAAAAAACCAAAACTAGGGAACAAAGAAAAACAAAACAAACTCAAAAGGTAAAAACTCTAAAAGACTCAATTTCAAATGACATTCAAGAATGCAAAAGTTATAAGTAAGAAAAACAACTAAAGATTTAAGGGAACAAGCAAGGTATCATCAATTTGAAAAGAATGAATCAAGAATGATAGATTCTCACAAGATACACTCTCAATCCCTCAAGTGTTTACGGGATAAGTATTTCACTCAATTCAATCCATGAAAATTGCACTACCATAAGCTTGCTTATTTTCTACTTCTCCACTACTCAAAACACATGCACACAAAAATCAAGAGGACTTTATTCAAGGTTGAAATGGAGCCAAGATAAGGAAGGAAACAATATAGATATGACAAGTTAAACACTCAAGAGAATAAAAGAGTATTGGGAAGGAACTCAAATGACAAGTAACAAACATGAATTTTTATCTCCTAACTCCAAATAATACACATTCTCTTCACATATTTCCTTCACTTTCCTTCTCTTTTTTTTTCTTTTTTTTTCTGAAAAATTCAACCTCTCTTGCAATTTTTTTTTCTTTTTTTCTTTCTTTATTTTTTAAATATATTTTTTTCTTCAAACACTTTGAATATTGCACACACACACTAATCAATATTGCACAACCCCCACACTTGAACTGTTAATTATTCACAAGCCAAAAAGCTCCTCTAATGAGAATGAACCAATGCTTTTCCATTCCCTAAGGTAAGGTAAAACATGGTTTTTCACATAAGGCATATACTGAGCTAAAACAAAGAATAGGCAAGTAGGCTCAAGGGGGTTAAACAAAGAAAATAATGCAGGGTTCGCTATTTGGCTAAAGTAGCTAATAAAAGAAAGAAGGCCTCAATCATGTTTATGCATACAAGTGAAAATGTAGTCTCAAAAAGAATCAAAGCAAGTTCTAGAGTAATCAATTAACATGAATGAAAATCACACAAGAAAGAGGAGAATGGATGTTAAAATCCACCAATATGCTCAAAAACTCACAAGGTATGCATCTATCAAACTCAATCTACCAATTCAAACCATGAACCTTTTACTTGATTTATTTCTATTCATCACTTTAACACAGCTTAAAATCCATTCAAAAATACATTTTTCTTTCAAAGCATTATTTTTTTTTTGTTTTCTTTTTTTTTTAATTTTTGTTTGCATCTTTTTTTTTTTTTTGCAAAAAACAAACACAGAAAACAAAACCAAAATAATAACAGAAATAGTAATAGAAAAATAAACAACAGGACTGAAATATCAAAATAGCAAAAATAACAGAAGCATTAAAATTAAAAACAAAAATAGAATGCTAAAATTCCTCCCCCACACTTAAATTGTACATTGTCCACAATGTAAAGCTCACAAGAAAAACAACATTCCATCAAAATCATCAATTAATGAAGGACAAGTAAAATAAAAGAGAGGAAAGGAAAGAAACATCCTTATCAAGTGGGGTAGACGACTTCTTGTAAATGGACCTCCTCCAAAATGTCCTCTTGAGCTCCCTCATAAAATGGTTTGAGGCGATGTCTATTGACTGTGAAAGCTTTGGTAGTATTCTCACTTGTAACCTACACAGCACCATAAGGAAAAATCTTAGTAACAACAAATGGACCAAGCCACCTAGATCTGAGCTTCCCGGGCATGAGCTTAAGGCTGGAGTTATAGAGGAGAACTTTTTGACCAATCTCAAATGTTTTTTTCATGATCATCTTATCATGGAAGGCTTTGGTCTTCTCTTTATAAAGTTTGGAACTCTCATAAGCCTCCAAGCGGAACTCCTCCAATTCCTGCAACTGTAGCTTTCGCTCCATGCCTGCTTGATTTAGGTCCAAGTTACACCTCTTTACTGCCCAAAATGCGCGATGCTCAATTTCCACCAGCAAGTGGCATGCTTTGCCAAAAATAATCCGATAAGGAGACATCCCAATCGGAGTCTTATAGGCGGTCCTGTAAGCCCATAAAGCATCCTCAAGCCTTTTGCTCCAGTCCTTTCTGTTAGGTTGAACTGTTTTCTGAAGTATCTGCTTGATCTCTCTGTTGGAAACCTCGGCTTGCCCATTAGTCTGGGGATGGTAAGGTGTAGAAACTCTGTGTAAGACTCCATACTTTTTCATCAAGGCTTCTATGCTCCGATTACAAAAGTACGAACCCTGATCACTAATGATGGCTTTTGGGACTCCAAACCTGCAGAAAATATGTGATCTAACAAAATCTACAACAACTTTAGAATCATCAGTCCGAGTGGCTTTTGCCTCCACCCATTTAGATACATAATCCACAGCAAGCAGAATGTAAACAAAACCAAATGACACAGGAAAAGGACCCATAAAATCGATACCCCAAACATCAAATATCTCACAGAACAACAAAAGTTGTTGGGGGATCTTATTCCTACGAGAAATATTCCCTGTTCTCTGGCATTGTTCACAAGATTTACAAAACAAATATGCATCATGAAATAGAGTGAGCCAATATAATCCAGAGTCCAAAACTTTTCTAGCTGTACGAGTAGGTCCAAAATGTCCACCACAAGCAAATGCATGACAAAAGCTAAGAACAGAATTAAACTCATGATCAGGAATGCATCTCCTAATGACTTGGTCACTACAAAATCTCCATAAATAAGGGTCATCCCACACATAATATTTTGACTCACTTTTCAGTTTATCAATCTGTGCCTTAGTGAAATGTGCAGGTAGTGTTCTAGCAACCAAGAAATTAACCAAATCTGCAAACCAAGGGATGTTACCTTGCATCTTGAAAAGTTTCTCATCAGGGAAGGCATCATGGATAGGAGAAGAATCTGCCTCTCTCTCAATCTGACTCAAGTGATCTGCCACCAGGTTCTCTGCTCCACTTTCATCTCTGATATCAATATCAAATTCCTGTAAGAGTAACATCCACCTAATCAACCGGGGCTTTGCATCGGGCTTTTTCAGGAGAAACTTCAAAGCTGCATGATCTGAAAATACAACCACTCTAGAACCAAGCAAATATGATCGAAATTTATCTAAAGCAAAAACAATTGCTAAAAGTTCCTTTTCGGTTGTAGTGTAGTTGGCTTGTGCAGCATCTAAAGTCCTCGAGGCATAGGAAATGACATGAGGTACTTTGCCGACTCTCTGTGCAAGGACAGCTCCCAATGTATAATTAGAGGCATCACACATGAGTTCAAATGGGAGTGTCCAATCTGGTGGCTGGATGATAGGTGTATTGGTCAATGCTTGCTTTAAGTGATTGAAGGCATCCTTGCATCTCTGGTCAAAGTGAATCTCTACATCCTTTTGCAACAAGTTGGATAGTGGAAGGGTAATTTTGCTAAAATCCTTTATGAACCGTCGATAGAAACCTGCATGACCAAGGAAAGAACGAACTTCCCGCACACATGTGGGGTAAGATAGGCATGAAATGACATCTATTTTTGCAGGATCTACCTCAACACCCTTGCTAGATACTACATATCCTAAAACTATACCTTGTTCTACCATGAAATGACATTTCTCAAAATTTAGGACAAGGTTAGTTTCAATGCACCTATGCAAAACTCGAGCCAAACTATCCAAACATGCATCAAAGGAAGAGTCATAGATAGTAAAATCATCCATAAACACATCCATACAACTCTCTAAAAATTCAGAGAAGATACTGACCATACACCTTTGAAAGGTTCCCGGAGCATTGCACAGACCAAAGGGCATTCTCCTGTATGCAAATGTTCCAAATGGGCAGTTGAAAGTGGTCTTCTCTTGGTCTTTTGGGGCTATATGAATCTGAAAATAGCCCGAATATCCATCCAAGAAATAGTAATGGGACTTGCCAGCCAATCTCTCCAACATCAGATCAATGAAAGGCAATGGAAAATGATCTTTCCTAGTGGCCTGGTTAAGCCGCCTATAATCAATGCACACCCGCCAACTGTTCTGGATTCTTATGGGTAGGAGCTCATTATTCTGATTTGCAACTACTGTGACTCCAGATTTCTTTGGAACCACTTGCACTGGGCTCACCCATTTACTGTCGGATATGGGATAAATAATGCCAGCTTGCAGTAGCTTGGTCACTTCCTTCTTCACCACATCCAGAATCAGGGGATTTAGTCTCCTTTGGGGCTGCCTCACTAGCTTAGTACCTTCCTCTAATAAAATCCTATGCATACATGTGGAGGGACTAATACCAGGAATATCTGCAAGTGTCCATCCGATGGCCCGCTTATGCTGCCTCAAAACCTGCAGTAATTTTTCTTCTTGTTCAAGTTGCAGATTCTTAGCCACAATCACTGGCAGCATCTCACCATCTTCCAAATATGCATATTTAAGGTGGTTTGGCAAAGTCTTTAGCTCTAAGGATGGGGGATGCACAATGGAAGGCAGCAAGCTATTTGAAACAAGTAACTCAGCAGCATTAAATTCGACATAATTTTGACTCACATTTTCATATGCTGCATCAGTCAAATAAGCACCTGCATCATCACTCATAATTGTATAAATCTCAGCACATGCAGCACATGGTTCAGTATCACAGCTAACACATATATCACAAATGACAGAATCCAAAAAATCAGCAATATCAGGAAATTCAGCACTCATATCAGCATAAGTATCATCAACCAGCATTTTAATCACATCAACATGAAAAACTGAATGCTCCTCAAGGGGATGTCTCATGGCATCCAAAATATTAAATTGTACCACATCTTCACTAAATTCCATAGAAAGGGTGCCAGCATGCACATCTATCTTGGTTTTGGCTGTCTTGAGGAATGGTCTTCCTAGAATCAATGGAGCATGATTTGTTGAAGACTCATCTTCCATGTCCAGAATGTAGAAGTCCGCTGGGAAAATTAGCTTATTCACCCGCACTAACACATCTTCCAGCACTCCTGCAAAATGAGCAGTGGTCCTATTTGCTAACTGAATCACTATACCAGTAGGTTGTAAGGTGCCAATGTTCAAAGACTTATACACTGACATAGGCATGACATTGATAGAAGCACCTAAATCTAGCATTGCATGGTCAAATCTGGAATTGCCTATAGTGCAAGGGATTGTGAAAGTTCCAGGATCTTTACATTTCTTTGGCATGCTTAGCTGAATCATCGCAGAAACATTTCTACCCATACTGACCTTCTCAGTACCCTTAAGTCTTCTTTTGTGAGTACACAACTCCTTGAGGAATTTGGCATACTTGGGAATTTGCTTGATTACATCTAGGAGGGGAATATTGATTTTCACCTTCCTGAATGTCTCCATGACTTCCTTTTCCATTTCTACTTGCGCTATCTGCTTGGATTGTGTCACTCTGTTTGGGAAGGGTAGTGGAATGACCAAGTCTGAATTCTCTGCACATTTCTTCTGAACCGATTCAATATCTGGTTCTTTGCAATGGGAGCTCTGGTTGTGGCAAATTAGGACCATCAATTTCTCTGCCACTTCTCAAGCTAATGGCACTTACATTGCCTCTTAGATTATTGACTGTTTATGAAGGCAATTGGCTTGATCCTTGGCTTTTCAGCTCACTGACAGTGGTGGCCAGCTGCCCAATCTGAGTTTGTAGGTTCTGAATGGTGGCATTGACATTTTGCTGGAACTGAACATTATTTGTGGCAATCTATTTCATCAAATCTTCCAATGATGGCTCGGATGGAGTGGTTGTTGGACTTGGCAACATGAGGGGCTGCTGCACAGGTGGCTGCATAGTTTGTTGTTATCTGAATGCAGGTGGTTGGTATTTGTTGCTAGGACCTACAGCTTGGTATCTAAATTGCTGCTGCTGTTGGGGTTGTTGTTGCTGACCAGAATTCCCATATCTCAAGTTAGGATGGTCCCTCCAGCCAGGGTTATAAGTATTAGAAAATGGATCATATCTTGGTTACTGGACCTGCGATATTGAGGTCTACCAAGAAAAATGCCACCATCACGCAACCGATCGCTTCCTCTGGAAAAACAGAACCACCATCCTGAAGTGTGGGGCATGCATCAGTAGGATGAGATGAACAAGAGCAAATGCCACATACCCTTACAAGCTCTTGTACGGAAACTGGTACATGTTGTCCCACTGCTAATTGCCTCACCAAAGAAGTCAATTCATCAAGTTTATGTTCCATTCTCTGTTGGTCGACTTGAGACAATTGAACCTCATTGACTCCTCTGGTGGAGGTAAGGACTCTTGTGCCAAATTGTTGAGCATTGGCTGCCATATTTGCTATCAAATCTCTTGCTGCAGTAGGGGTTTTATCCACCAAGGCACCTCCAGATGCAGCATCGACCATACTTATATCCATTGGCAGCAAGACCTCATAGAAATATTGAATTAAGAGCTGATCACTAATTTGATGGTGGGGACAGCTCGAACATAGCTTCTTGAATCTCTCTCAATATTCATGCAAGGTCTCACCAGTCATTTGCCTTATGCCATAAATGTCTTTTCTAATGGCAGCTGCTCTGGATGCAGGAAAGAACCTCTCCAAGAATAACTTCTTCATATCATCCCAACTCGTGACAGAACCTGGTGAAATGTAGAACAGCCAATCCTTGGCTACATCAGCCAGAGAGAAAGGGAATGCCCTCAACTTGATATGCTCCTCAGAGATTCCATGCGGCTTCATAGTTGAACAGACCACATGGAACTCCTTTAAGTGCTTATGGGGATCCTCACCTGCAAGACCATGAAACTTGGGCAACAAGTGTATCAATCCAGATTTTAACTCAAAGTCAGCATCAAGATCAGGATATTAAATGCACAAAGACTAGTAAGTTACATCAGGAGCAGCAAGTTCTTTAAGGGTCCTATTTTACCTGTTATCAGCCATGATTTTAGAATCACTTAAGATCTCAAGTGCACCCTCAGATTCAATGTCACAACTAAATTCAGAACCAATTCTTTCACTTAGCCTATGAGTTCTAATCAACCTATATGCAATGTTCTATCAATCTCGGGATCAAATTCAAGCAAGATATCAGGATTAGACCTAGTCATGCACCAATCAAAACACAAAAAACACAAAATCAGTAAACAAGTAAAATACACTAGATAACACTAAAAATATACCAAAATAAATCTAATTGACCTATGCAATGATTTTTAAAAATTATGATACTTGTACAACATGAAAACTATACAAAAATGAAACTAAAAAATGTAATAAAAAATATTAAAAAATTGAAAAACTAGTCTAAACGATGGATTTTGGGAAAACCAGGGTGACCTCATAGTTTACTGTGAGTCTTGTTTATTAGGCCATTTTCCTTCAACTGACCAAGTTTCAGCGCATTCAGGCACATTTTCTATCAATACGAAATTCTACAAAGTGACCCGTAATCACCCGTTTTCTCCTAAAAATCACCAAAACACAACAACACAAAGGTTAGTGAGGGATTAGTAGTTAAATATACTCCTAATAAGATTGAACAAAATCAGAATGATTCCCCGGCAATGGCGCCAAAAATTTGACAACTGTCGAGATTACCAAATTTAAATCAATTTATAACCGATTTACTAAAACTACTTGCAGCATAAGGTAACACCGGGTCGAGCCCGTAGATCACTCTAATTATGAAGTCAGATTAAGAGGTTAATAAACAGGGGGGAAAAGTTTTACAAGATTAAACAACAAAGAGCAATTAAAATGAGTAAACAAAATTAAGAAAACAACCAATCCAAGAGAATTAACAAATCTTGATTTCAATCCATCCTTGATCTTTATAGATCGATTCAACTATCAACCAAATCCTTGGTCTTAGATCACATCAAGACGCCTCTCAATGATCCATGGATCTTCTACTAGAAATGCTTCTAGAATTTAATTAATTAAGGTTAGACAAATTAAGCATCCATCCAAAACCCAAATTAACTTAAAAACCAAGATCCAACCAAGCTAAAAATTAATCAAACACCTTTGATGCATTGTTTAGCCTCTGAATTCATCTCTTGGCATATGATAATTATGCAATTAACATATGCAAATCCTAATCAAATTAAGCATTAAATCAGAATTTAAACAAGAGAAGAAGAGAAAGAGAAACTTGATTAATAGATGAATGTATAACAATTAAAACAAGATCTCAAAATTAATCATCAAGAATGTCAATCTCTTGGATTGATTAAAGAAGTTTAGCTCTCCATAGCTATCACTATTGGAGAACCTTCAAGAACCATACAAAAATGAAAATAACAAAGAGAGAAGAGGAGAGGAAGAGAAGAAGAAAAGTCTCCCAAAATCAAAAACTAAAACTACAATCACATTCCTACGTAGAAGCTCTCCATCATTTCTTCACAAATATGATTGCTCTCCTCTTCATCATCCACTGAGAGTCAAAAGTGGTTCACCCACTCTTGTTAATTATTCCTCCATTATTAAAGTGTGTCTCCCACCTTCCAATGATTCCTCACTTTTTCCACGTTTCCATCTTTTGGATTTCTATCACAATCTCTACTTCAAATCAAGTCCATCAGATAGCCTTTGAAGTAAGCTTTCCAAGGAGTGCTCATATGCTTAATTTGGGCTTGAAATGAGTGAGATATGCCCAAAATAGTGAAGGTGTGTCCAGAATTCGTAACAATACCACTAGTCCAACTTTAAGGCTGTATTTGACCGTGTAAACATCTGAATCCTCCAATTTTACATTTCACAAAACTTGTAGATCTTTTTCTCATCTTTTCTAGCATATAAAGAACATCAAAATCAGAGATCTACAACTCAAGTTATGGTCATAATAAATACTGAACCACTGTCAATATGCATTAAAATTTGAAAATTTTGCTTTAAAGCCCAATTCAACCCAATAATCTAAATGAGTGTTAAGATCACTTAATTACAATATGGACATCATTAATAAGGTAATTGTATGGATAATTAATATGTTAAAAATCATAATTATCAGTTCTCTACTGAAAATGACGCCATCCAAACATGGTTCTTACATTTTGCACATATACAAGGAATGCGACTTAATGCATCAAAAACCATCGGGTGTCCTTTAGTGACCTGAGTGAAATCATCTACTCCATTCTTGAATTCTTCACTTACAATGCCAGTGTGATCCTTTCTTCGTAACATCCAACTTCGATCAGGTTTCATGATTATTGAAGTTGATTTAACACATTAGTACTATTATTTCCAAAATCCTCATCTCTCTTCACATGGTGTGGCCCTATCCCATTTGAGAAGAGACTTTTTCAGCACTTGATGAAATAGTACTCACAAAAATCACACATCGTATACTTGATGAAATTTCAGCAACATTTTCCATTGATCTCCAAGTGCACGACTAGAAAGTGGGTGACATGTACCACGATCAAGTGTACACCCAGAGAACAAAAGGAAATGTTACACAACAAAATTTTATCAAGTATATGATATAAGATTTAAGGAGTAACTATAATTAAGTGAAGGAAAAGTTTCTTCCCAAACTATCCAACTTGAACAATTTAAGATTCAATAAAATGAGCAGTACCTTCAAAAAGTATATATGCTCACTAATATTGAATTTCAAATGGGAAACTAAGGCTTCGCTCACCAAAATGATTATATATGACAAAAATGCTACAAAAATAAACTAAATTCTCAACAGTATACAGAAAAGTAATATTGACTCAATTATAAGAACTGCATAGTATAAACAAGAGTCCCAAAATAATCCAAAACTATAGTTCAGTTCATGACATAATTATGCATACGTAGATCACGAAAACTTACTAGGAAATTCTAATAAATGAAAGCTCTTTTGATTCCCTTCACCAAGCTATCAGTGCAGTAAAAGGAATGGCACTTGCTTTCTACAAGATCAAAGAATGAAACCTCTGTAAGTCCATCATGAAACCTCACTAAAAAAACCATGAGCTAAAAGGAAGGCATAAAGACAACCCTATCCCAGAAAAGCTATAAAGATAAAGATCTTTAGCTAAATAATCTGGCACTACTTCAGCCAAATAAATTTAAAACCTAAAAATAGAGCACACTTTCGCTTTTTGCACCTTCGTCTCCTTTTCTTCTAACTGCTCACTGATGGTTTCAGATTAATATGAGAAATACAATGTAATTAAGGATATACAAATTAAAGGTGAACTAAGTTTCAGAAGCTGAAACTTGATAGAAAATCAGCAACTACTAGTTTATAAGAATTCTTCAACCAATTAGTGATTTCCCAAACAAGAGTAAGATAAATTAGAAGCAGAAATTAGTTTGACATGGAAAGAAAAAAATATCACACCAAAGAAGAGAACAACATGGATTCCTTGTTCTATTTACATTTCACATTATCTTGACAATCAAAAATTTCAAATGTTGTGTGACAGAAAATAGTATTGGTAAAACACAATCAGCTAAAGGAAAATGAATACTAATTTTGTTGGCTTGTCAGTAATGCTTGTACTCCACTTTGCTAAATAAATGTTGAGTGAGGGTCCCTAACCAATAGCATACGTTCTCCCTCAATTTGACCATCTATCTTTGTCATATTCTTTTGTTATTATAGTATATTTTCCTGGCTACACAAATGCTTGATTTTGTTATAACTACGTGCAATTATGCTATACATTTACCTTCTTCCAACTATGCTATATTCCAGAATTATGACTATCTGCAAAAGTAGGGAGCTATATAACTCTTATTCAAGGATACACTTCATATATTTTAGGTTGTGATATAGCAGCCAGCTTATATTTGTAACTGTAAGACTTTAGAATGATATAATTCATAGATAAAGAGTTTTATTTTCACAAATAGATTAAGAGCTGTGAGATTAGAAGCTAAAATCAGAGAGACATAATTATGTGACTAAAACAAAGTCATGTGAGAAAAATATTATGGGTACGGTTTGATTTGATGCTAGAGATTTGGGTTTAAGGAAGAGTTATATATAACAATAATAGTATCATAGAAGAAGAAGAATAACAATAATATATGAGATGCCTCTTCCACAATGCTTAGCCCGTAAGAGAAGAAGATGGAAAGAAACTACCATCAACCAACTCGCATTTAAAGCTTGTGGCAAGACCCCTTTCTCTCTCTTTGCTTATTTTTCTTCTAATGTAGCGAAGAAGATCTTTTGGAATTATGAAATTAAAATAATAATAATAATAATAATAATAATAATAATAATAATAATAATAATAATAAATGTTTTACTAATAAATACCTTAAAAGTATTTATTAATGAATATAAAATAAATTTTTTAAATAAAAATAAAATAAAATAATGTTTTCATTTTTAATATATTTAATATTATTTTTATCTAAAATTTTTATTTTAATTTCTCCTTAACAAATGTACTTTAACAAAACCTTAATAATACTCATAATAAATCACTTTCAAATTGCATGGGACAGGGACGGTGACAAAGAGAAAGGCTAAGAAGGTTTCTTTTTGACAACTGGGTGGGGAGACGCATCTCAGAGCAGGAAAAAAAATCACAAAAAAATAACTTAGCCTCTCATGTTGTCAATTTGGTAGGCTCATAGCCAGCAGATACTTTTGAGAAGTAGTCAAGCAAATTTCCAACAATTTTGTCCAACTATATTTATAATCCAAAGGCTCGAATTATACCATTAATTTTGTCAGTTTAGTGATAAAGATCAATGTCATATGAAAATCTTGAAGAGATTTTTAAGTAACTTAGCATAGGAATTAGTCAATCCCCCCTCTAATATGCATGTAACAGAGACATGAACTAGGCAATAATATTATCATTTATCAGGCAATAAAAAGAAGAATTTAAGCTTAAACACGATACTTTGTTCAACACAATCTACATAGCACCCCCAATCATGAAATCATATAGAGGTTTCTCATACATATAGACTTGAATGTGAAATTAGCACAAATGATTCCCCTTTCTGTTTAGGCATGGTTTGATCATTGTTGTCAGACATGGGATGACCTTATTGCCCCCTCCCTCTTGTAATTAATACATATAAGTTACCATGCTTCTAAAGTAGCAATAAATGCATGCTCCAGGAGGACCCCTATAGAATATATATAATAAAGCCCAATACATACGCACATCCTAACCAAATTTAAATTGAAACCATTAACGAAAAAAAACAAGCACTTCAAAAAAATGAAAAAAAAAATCTAGAGAATAAATTAGGCAGGAAATAAAAATGAAATTAAAAGAAATAGAGAAGAGTGGGGGGGATAGCAACCGGCACTGCAAGAGGTAGGAGGATCCTTCTGTAGATCCTTGAGTTCCTTCAAGATCCACTTGGATGCCATCGTCAAAACCTAACCACAACCCCAAATCACCTCAGATCAGACCCTAAACACATACAAAACAGAGAGATCAATAATTATAACAATAGATCATCATACCTAAGGCAACAAGAAAGCAACACAGATAGACAGGGACGGTGGCAAAGAGAAAGGGTAAAAAGGTTTCTTTTTGCTTAACCATCCACAAATGATCATAAGAATTAGTAATTTGTTTGAATTTTTTTTCCTTCACTCATTTTTCTCGTTGGTGAGTTGGGTCAAAGGGAGATTTATAGGCTTAGACTTAATATTATATGAAAATAGAAGAAAAAAAAAGCCAAAACAGATTCATGTGAGAGCAGATGATAGTTGCCTTCAAAAAGCATGAGAAAACACATCTCCAACACAAAATCTAAAACACAGAAGAATTCAATAAAAACTAAAGTGTGTTATATGGGTGGAGAGAAATCAGTAAAAAAAGGCGCACCAGGAGTAGCCAATGGTGAATACGAACGATAGACAGAGGCCAAAGGCAAATGAACTGAATATTCTAAAGAAGAGAGGGAAGGTTAAAAATGTCTTAAGGTTGCTAGGAATAAGAGAGGGAAAGGGAGATGTTAGGAGAGAACGAGAGGGAATGGGGGGGAAGTTAGGGCAGAGAATGAGAGGGATGTGAAAAAGGGGGAGGGAATGAAATTTTAGGGGAGTGAATTGCAGATATGTTATTTTTTTATTGCAACTAATCTATAGCTATTTGCTTGATAAATTTTTTTTCCCATACATTCAAAATTTAGCTAGAGAAATTTATTCTGTAACTAATCTGTAGCTAATTAACTATGGATTAGCTACCAAAAAATTTTGTAGCTAAATTTGGTAGCAATTTTGTAAAATTCTTGTAGTATGTATAAGTCTAATACTATTTTATTATATGAATAATATGGTATTATGTGCTAATTTTAAAATAAAAGAAGGCCACGAAATGGTAATATGAAATTTTTAAAATTTTAAGTGAAGAATTTGATAACTTATTTAATTTAGTAACTTATATATTAAATTAAAATAATTATTAATTAATATTAATAAAATGAAGTTAATAAGTAAAAATTTGAACTATATAATTAATCAATTAATTAATTAATTACATGAGAATGATAAATTAAAAAAATATGCGTCCAATTGTCAAATATACGATCTATACACATGGATTGGAGACATGAGACATTGACTTCAAACTAAGAGAAATGATAAATATATAAGAGGCATCGATTATAGAGTTACAAATTGCGTAAATTGAGAAATTAAATTTAATAAAATATAAAAAATTATAATATGAAATTTTAGAAAGAGAAAATTTGAACTATATCAATAATTAATTAATTAAAAAATAATTAATTAAATAAGAGGTAGTGTGGGAAATCTTGTAGACGAACGATGGCTTCAAACACTTATTGTTATTAACTTTTATTTGCATGCATGTTGTTGTGTTTGAATTATTGAAATAATTAATACTCTACTTATTTAGGAAACTCTAAACCTTAAGTTTAACAATATTAGTTTTGAATTGATAGGTTAAGTGACTTTGAGTAGTCTAGGATTTGACTGCTCAAGTAACTTATTTTTTGTCTTCCACTGATTGTGAGGATGATGACTCTAGTGATAAAATTATCTGATAGTAAATATGATTAAAAGTTTGAGTGGTGACATGAGTCCTCTTATGATGATGAGGAGAAGACTAAGTAGGGTGATGTAAGAAAAGGAAGAAGAAAAATATTGCAGATTAAAAAAAAATAAATTTACATGTTTCTATGAAATAGATTTTTTAATGAACAGAAGTCGCAAGGTGGAGCAGTTAGGGAATAAGACAGAAATCGAAAGCAGATGAAATTTATATAAAGAGTGATTTCAACAACAAAAATGACGTTATACAAAAGTCTCATGGAGAGGAAATGCTCGATAAAATCGTGAGCTCGAAATCGTTAGGATTGGGGAAGTTGAGTGTGTAGTGGCAAGACTATTGTCATTGCTAGTGACATTGGAAGCATGTGTCTCCTTGTAATCATCTATCAGGTTTTGGAGAATAGTTGAGAGAAAAATAATTGCAGGGGTATTTGGCAAAAGTTAGGATTAGGGTTTTGATAGTGATTGTGTTAACAAGTGGAGTAGATGTATTTTTCTTATTACATGTAATATAGCTAGAACTCAAAGGAAGACTATCCATATTAAATGAATGAGTTTAGAAACTAGGAGCTAATATCAGGAAAAGTAAAATTTCTTTTAATTTTAATAAATTGCTCTCCTTCTTGTTAAAAGATTTTCATATTGGATCTTTCCTGGT
The DNA here is from genome assembly GCA_029884595.1 of Ormosia semicastrata. Lineage (NCBI taxonomy): Eukaryota > Viridiplantae > Streptophyta > Magnoliopsida > Fabales > Fabaceae > Ormosia > Ormosia semicastrata. Next base: position 65,313,913 of record JAQQTO010000061.1, on the reverse strand, counting down.
GAGCTAGGGAACAAATGCTGGAAACTATTCGAGAAGTACTTTCTTTTTTCTATGTAATGTTCCTTTTGAATACATCAATCATCATCATTGTCTTCAACAATTAAATATTTGAATTTTCTTAACATTCTTTCACTTTCCTTATGCTTGATGATAGTCATATCGTACAATTCAACCTATATGCCTTCTCCAATCCAAAGACTTTTTTGGATTAGAGAAGTTGTATGGTCTAGATCTTTGGATTGGAGAAGGAATATGAGTTGACTTCTATAATATTTGGCTATTATCGAAAGTTTGGAATAGCGTAAATAAGAATGTTAAAGAAATTTGCATATTTAATAGTTGAAGACAATGATGATGATTAATATATTTCACAATGAATATTGCTTTTATAAAAATTGTGCTTATCAAATTGTAGCAAGCAAGATTAGTATCCCAGTTCATCAGGAGAGAAACCAACATAAAAATTCTTTAAACATGAGCGCGATCGATTCAAGATCTCAACATAAAAATGTTTTTTATTTATTCTAACACTCCTAGTTTCTAGACTAATTCATTAAATTTGAATAGTCTTTCCTTAAGTTTATATTGTATTACATGTAACAAGAGAGATATATATGTTTTCACTTGTCATCATCATCACTCCCTGAATCTTAATTTCACTCTCATCCAAATTCTCATAAGATTAAATTTTCTATGCTACTCTTTAAAAATCGTTAAACGACTGCAAACAAATACATGATTTCCTCTCCATGATACTCTAATACAATGTCATTTTCATTGGTGTCATCATTCCTAATAAAAGAACTCGTTTGCTTTTGGTTTCTTTCTTATTCTTCGGGTTCTCCACCAGGGGGCTTCTGGTCACTAGAAAACTATTTCATAAAATTGTATAAATTCATTATTATAATCTGCAATGCTTTTCTCTTTCTCTTTTTATATTTCATTGCTTAGTCTTTTCTTATTGTCACAAGAGGTGGAACCATTTTTACTATGCAAACTTTTGATCATATCAACCACCTGAAAATGTTATTATTAGAGTCATCATCCACACTATTAGTGAAAGACGAAAGATGAGTAGAGAAGTGAAATCTTGGATTGCTTAGAGTCACTTATATAATGATTTCGGTAGATTTTCTATTGAAAAAAGTTATCATAACAGGTACTTTTCATAAGAATATCGTAGGAAAAATCAGCTGGAATATTTTGCTGGAAAGTCTTGCCCTATGACAACTAGTGGTTTTTTTTTGGCTGCCAAATTGGCTAGTATTTCTGGCGAATTTTTGTTTCAGGCTAGCATTTTTATATGAAACCATATTTCATTAGAAATTCAACTTTCCAACGAATTTTGGATTTCAAGAAATTATTGATGGATATGGTCGGCTGTAATCTTTGAATTTCTTTCTTGTAGTGAGAGAGAGAGAGAGAGGGAGAGAGAGAGAAGTTTGAATAGAAGAAGATGAATGGCTAGTAAGGTGTGTAGAGTTGTGATGTGTGGATTAGATGCACGGTCCTAATTCTAAGCCCTTGAACTAGAGTTGTGGTGTGTGGATTGGATGCATGATTACAACTCTAGTCATTGCAAAGCCAAAAAGAAAGTGAAAAAAAATCAATTAAAATAAAATGAATTAGAAATAAAGTTGTGTTGAATAAGTGGCTACTGATCTTCGAGGAAGTTACCTAGATTGATTGGAGAGGGGGAGGATTGCAACCTTGTGATGCATAAATGGATTTGCATTTGCATATTTATAATCTCATCTACATATGTATGTCATGATTAGGAAGAAATTCTGCATAGATATATTTGAACTAATATGCATTTGTATGGAATGTTTTGGGGTGAAGGCATGTAAATTTGGTGGTATATGTGTTTCCTCTTTAATTGAAGTCATAACTTGTTCTTTGAGGATATGGATGATTCTTGGATTTTGGTATTGTAGGCTTGATGCTTAATTTGTTGAACTTACTGCAATTTCTTTGTCTTTCTTTGTTTTGCTCGAGGACTAACAAAAGTTTTAGCAAACGATTAGAAAAGATTACAATTGCAAAAATAAAATCAACGCGACATTAAAAAGAAACTAAACACCCAATTCTCAAGAGATTGAAACCAAGATTAAGTGCTTAGGGGTCCCTATTCACCTTATACTTCAATGAGTACTTGTAAAATCCTAAAGCAATTATCAATGGTTTGGTTTTGTTAACCGAAACAAAATTTTAGTTAATTACCTATGTGTAGGACACCCGTATGATTTTAGCCTACTCTATTATGTGTTCATGTGAGTTAGCACAAGAATCATTCATTAAGATAAAGTTTCAAATACTTGCTATGTATAACCAATGGGTATATGTCTATCCCAGATCAACCACCACCCTCAGTTTAGAGGTTAGTTTCATAGTAATTTTTATGGGGATACCTTAGTCAAAGACAAAAAATAGACAAAACAACTTAAACATAAAACATTATTATTAACTCATGGAAAAGTGCAAGATCCAAATGGTTCTTTGAGAAAAGTTTTTAGGCATTTTTTTGAGATTAAAATTTATATGGATGTACACTTAGTTTATATTTTATTAAATAATATTAACATTCACGTGTTATATTCTTAGTGAACTAAATATAACACTATTAAAACAAATAAGTATTTCTCATTCTTTAGAGACATCCGATAAAATTAGAAGTGTGCGGTCCACATCTTGAGCCCCACTTCCTCAAGATCTTAACCGATTCTTAAGTTAGGGCATTGAAAAAGAAAAGTTAACACGAAATAAATGGTATTTGTATGTTTTCTCTCGAGATTAAGGGTTGACGTACCTGGTCTCGATCAAAATGGTTAAAGGTGGTGGTGCCTTCCAATGAACTAGGTGGTATACCTGCAAGCACTTCGATGCTCAAATTACGATATGCTCTAGAAAGCAAGTATGGGTGAAGCGATCTCATACACTCTTTATTTATAGTGTGAAGTTGTTTACTTGGGAAGCAATCCTAGGAAAATCCAGTTTCCTTATATTTAGGAGTCTAGTAGAATAAATAGGGGATTCTATGCTTTTATCCTTGTTTAGAGGAGAATTCAATTAAAGCTCTTAACCCTTTCTAGAAGGTAAGCTTATTGTTAATGAGGCTAGAATGGATCTCAATAGGCCTCAGAACCCGCTTTCTTTGGGCCTCAGGCTAGTGGATCAAGATCCCTGCATCCTAAAATCCAATCCAAAACACCACACATCTTGGTACTCTGATGAGGCATATGAATGATGAGCTTTGGTATGCCGGGATCGTTTTAGTTAGTTACCTTTTTGTTGTGCCCATCACCCGGATCGTGGAACCATCACCCGGATCTGGTCTCATCATGGGTTGATTACCATCATCGGCATCAATAATCTGTGGCATGGGAATAATTTTCTTCTGCAAGACCTTTAGCTTGTTCAAAACGTTTAATCTGGGCGCATGTGACGTTTTATCTTGTATGTCAACCCAGTTGTACCAAATGTTAGTTAAAGGTGGGATTAATGCAATCAACGTTTAGTTCTCACCCAGCAATCATGTCAAACCAGTGTGAAAGGACTGTTATGCCACCAATGATGGGTGGCTATTGAGGCTGCCTATGCCTATAAATGTAAGTTGAGGCCTCATTTTTCCCACTGTTACCCTCGCTACTGCACCCATTTCTTAAAAAATTTTCCATTCCCCATCAACAAAGCTTCTTCTGATGGTCTCTGTTTTCATTCCTGATGGCGCTCGGTGGTTTTCTAACTTTTGTCAAAGATAGTTTCTATTCCCAGTGGCGTTTGGTGGGGTTTTTGGCCTTTGCTCATGGTGGTTCCTTTTATTTTTTGACGACTTCCTTATCTCTTTACGCAGGTAACACCATTGTCCCTACTGTTTCCTTCCACCTATGTTTATGGTTAAGATTAGGGAGATAGGGAGTGGAGGTGAGGGTTATTCACTTGAAATCCTGCAAGAACCTCCGTTTCCACCTCCACCGCGCCACCCTAAGGGGTGTTGTCACGCTCGAGGTGCAGAGGCTGCGTCCATTTGCTGAAATCCGTGCTGACATAGAGAGGTATATTTCGGCCTCTGTAGGTCGACATTTGAGGTACCAAGCTTCAAAAATGGGTCGACGAAGGACGGCTATTGCCTAGATAGGGAGTTCCCCCTCCCCTAGATACGTCTTTATACCAATCAATTGGATGCGAACCCTTGGTGACCATATCGCCGTTTAAGTCAATGAAGATATCGCAGAGCTTCAGGAATAACACATGATCCTGACACCGATAGGTAGTCACGAGGATGACTATATCTTGTATGCACCGGATGACCAAGAAAGGTTTTGTACAACCCGAACCTTGGAAGGTCCTCACTTTATGTACTTGTATGAGACGTTCTTCACGTGGCTAGGACTCCGCCTTCCTTTTTCCTAGTTCTATTCAACTCTAAACAAGATAAAGGCCGCTTCATCCCAGTTTCACCCTAATAGTTTGGCTTTCGTGTGGTACTTCGAGCTTGTCTGCTGACATCTCTACATTTGCTATATTTGTAGGTGTTCTTTTTCCTTTTTCTCATTGTTGAATTTGTTCAGTTCTGGTGTGACATAGGCTTGGGTGTCATTTTGGACTAACATAGGCTAGAAGGTGTTCAAGGTCTACCAGCAATCTTATAAGGATTTTAAGGATGGCTTTTTTTTTTATTGGAGGTTGCTAGGGGGGCTCATCCTTTCTTTCTGACTCAAGACAGGAACTCGGCCATTTTCCTGTATTAGAATAAGGGGGTTGAGGTTCGTGAGACCTTGTGGAGGGACTTAACCCCAGATAAGGTAGACATATTTGGTTTTTTCCTTTATTTGTTCAAGCAAGGACTCATCAAGTGTGCCACAATCAATAATGCTCTATAAGCACGTTTATTTTGACTAAGTATTGCCTTGTATATTGATGTTTCTACATTGTTGTTGTAGATAGCATGGCACTACCTAACAACATTGCGAGCTTATGGAGGCGGCTCGTTGAGAGGAAGTGATCCAAGGAGGCTGCTGTTGCGAGCGACGCAAAACCCGACGAGCGTGGTGGTGGTAAGAGAAGTCCACAATAAGATCTTTGAATCTTCAACGTAATCGATAAACTTTGCGCCCCCGAAGCACAAGGGTTCAAACCAAGGCAGTCAGAGCTGCTTAAAGCGAGCCGCTTCGAGCTTTGAGGCGGTGTTTGACTTAACCACATAGGACAACGATACGGGGTCCTCTCAGAAAGACGTGGTGAAGTTCCCTATTGGCTATGCTTAGGGCAAGGGTTTCAACGTTGGTGGCCACATCTACTGGTCTCTACTAACTTGGAGGGACCTAAGCATCTAGAGAATGTGAACCTCAAGCACCTCCTGGAACATCTTTACTAACCTATTAGTCATAAGAATTGATATAAAAATTTATTAATATTAGTGCTAGTTATCTATTAATTTTGAGCTCATTTAGATATGATGTTATAACATAGGATATGAAAAATAGCTCATAGTTCAGAACTTAGCACAAATTGTTTAGATGAGGGGAATAAATAAGAAAAAAATTATTTCTATGTCACAAATAGTTAGAATGTGTTGAGAATTTTGAAGAGTTAATTGAGATAATTTAGTATTTTTAATAACACAATGAGTGTTTAAATGTCAAATTAAATAGAAAAGTGACTTGGAATATTATGAGATTTTAAGAAGATGTCAAGTGGAGGATGGAAGTTATTTTGTAAATGGTTACAGGTTAAAGTAGATACCTGTAAGTTTATTAGTTTATCTCCTTGGGTTTAATTTAACTCAAGGATGAGTAATGAAACTTAGTGACTGATAATGATGTACAAGGATAATTGTTAAATGGTAAGTATGAGAATTGAACGAAATCCTAGAATTTTCTATAATATCTTCAAAGGCTAAAAAATTCATTAGAGGAAGATCAAAATATCATTAAGAGATAAATTTCTTATACCAAATACTTGTCCTTGTCCTTATCTCTTTGTCGGCAGAAAGAAAAGAAAAGAAAAGAAATAAAGAAAGAAGGAATCAGAAAAAAAGTGAAAAGAAAGAGAGAGACTGTGAGAAAGAAAGAGAAATAGAGAAGAAAAGAAAGAAAATAAAATGTGAAGGTAATCGATAAATTACTAGAAATGCGGTAATCGATTACCAAGCTTCTAGAACACAAAAATTATAGCTGTAATCGATTACCACATGAAGATAACCCATTACCAAGCTTTTGTTTAGCTGGTAATCGATTACCATGAATTGATAATCGATTACCAAGCTTCTATTTTGGTAAAATAGAGTTCTTTACCAAATAGAAACCAAATGTAAACCTAATTTATGACTCAACATTCTAACTTGTCTTTGTACGCTTGGCAGAGCCTTGGTAATCGATTACCAAGTTCCACTACAAGAAATTAGGAAAACAGCGAGGGAAATTTCCCTCCCTAATCCCTCTCTAATCCCTCGCTAATATTACAGCGAGGGATTAAAGAGGGATTAGCGAGGGAAATTTTCCTCACTTTTTTTTCATCGCTAATTAGCGAGGGAAAGTATTCTCTCTCTAATCCGTCTCTAGAAAATTTAGTTCCCTCGCTAATTGCTCTCTAATCCCTCGCTAATATTCCCTCGCAATATGGTGAGGGAATTTCCCTCGCTATTCTGTCACTGAATTATTTCCTAATTTTGTCAATTTCCCTCGCTATTCCCTTTTTATTAATTCCCTCTCTATTCCGTCTCTAAACCCTCTCTAAATTCCCTCGCTAATCAGTCGCTAATGGATTATATTATTCAGTCTCTATTTCCTCGCTAATGCCTCGCTAACTTATCCGTCGCTATTGCCTCGCTAATCCCTCGGTTAATTATCCGTCGCTAATGCCTCGCTAATCCCTCGCTAAATTATCCATCGCTATTTCCTCGCTAATCCCTCGCTTACTTATCCGTCGCTATGTGGTCTCTAATCCCTCGCTATTTACAATGATTTTGTCGCTAATCCCTCGCTATTGAGCTAGTTTTTTGTATTTAACCTATCTGTATATATAACTTTCCCAAAACCTGCATATCAAACCACAATCCAGCAAATAAAAATCCAGCAACAATCCATAATTGTAAAATGCTACAACAAATAACTTGTACAAAATAATCCAATAAATAGTTAAAAGTTGTTATACAAATAATCAATCAATATAGTTGAAAGTTATACAAATTTGACAATAAGAAAAAAAAATGACAATCAGTCTTAGTTATCTTCATCTTCGTCTTCGTCTTCCTCTCAACCCTCCCTGCCTAAATCTTGCGATGGTGGTTGTGGAACAACATTTGTTGATCCGATCATAGATAGGAACGATTGGAAGGGTGCCAACATAGGGACAAGTTAACTCTGGACAAACGAAGCCATCGCTGCTGCCACTGCTGTGTTTACAGCTTCAGATATGTCTTGTGTCAACGGTGTAGAGTGGGAAGGACCCGCAACCGAGGAGGATGAAGCTGGCCTGATGTTATTACCAATGTGAAAGCTGTTACCTATGCCATGCACACGTCCCTTCTTGTTAGGACCCGCCGCATCCAACCAGACCTCTGGGTCAACCATAGGGTGAGAAGAAGAGTTTTCGCCATATTTTCTATCATTGCGGTGTCATATGACTCCTAAAAATAACAAAACAAGAAAAATATTAACAAAAAAATAAACAACCTAAAATATATATGACTTTTGAATAAGAACAAGGCACTTACAATAAAATTCCTCGAGCGCTCAGAAACATAGCTTCCATCTTTCTTCTTATGAACTTTTGCATACAGATCTCTGTAAGAAACCGGATGCTTTAACTCTGCCTCCTGTAATCCCATATGGAAGAATATTATATAAGAAACACATATCAAAAGTAAGGCAATCACTCTAAAATACTATGTCATACTCAAGATAGGCAAATAACTCAAGTAATTACAACATGTTCATATACAGATGCTTATCATTAAAACTTTAAATGTGGAAGTTATATTACCATCTTGCTCTTGTGTTGACCAAAGCTTATCGACCCGCCTGTATGCTTCAAGGCATCAAGCATGGCTGCCCTGTTCCTTTGGGCAGCTGCAGACCTCGTCATCTATTTATCTATCAACCAAATGTCGACCAGGCCATCCCACACTTCTGTCCTCATTCCTCTGGGCCCATGGCCCTTAATATCAGCCAAGTTGTTTGAATTTGCCCTTTCAAAGGCTTTATCTCGTGCTTTGTTCAAATGGTCTGGATAACGGTCCAAGATAGTCCGTTCCCAGACAGTTCTCGCCATGCCGTGATCGGCATCAGATGTGAACCGATGCTTAGCCTACACAAAGGATATGTATGTATATTTATTTTTCAATAAACGTATAATATATAATTCTATAAACACAATTACTTACCATGAAGTCGGTAAATAGTATTTCCTTCATCTCAGCTAGATAACCTCGCCACGTACTAGCCAGAACAGGCATCCGTGTCATGACATTGTACATAATGTCACGTGTCACCCTCGACGGTAGAAACCTCCTCCTGTAAGTACAATAAGATAATGAGAGAGTTATCTGAAAGTAAATACATGTAATAAAAGATGATATGTCATTAGAACTTACGGTTCAGGGACAGGCGCCACATATATAAGTTCCCTGTTATCTGTTTCTACATTAGATTCTCCACATGAAGGCACCACATTCTGGCCGCTAGTGGGTGGGTCAGCAGGGGGTGGCATAGAAATCGCTGGGTCAGTAAGGGATGGGACAGAAGCTGATGCGCCTCCAATGGTCAATGGACTAGACGCTGGTAGGCCTACACTGGTCGATGGGCCAGTAGCGAAAGTTGCACCTAATATAATTATACATAAAAAACCACATATATATTATATTTATATAAACCACGAGTTAATAATAATTAAAAAGATTATCCTATAGGTATACCTGGAGAGGGCTGAGAATGTTGTACTGGTGGAGAATCATAGGTAGATGCAACATTACGGCCTCTCCCACGACTGCGTCCAGCACCTCTACCTCGAAGGGTCATGATGGATATCTGCACAAGGAAACATAATGAAACATGACTCCATTTAAGCAACTATATGTCAATAAAAACCTCAAAATATGCTAATGATAATCCAGTGTAAATACCATTAACGAAATTTATTGAACAAGCTTCAATTTTAACTACTTGAGTCTGAAGCAAAAGATTCCTCATCTTCATCTGACAATTCATTAATTTCATTATTTTCGTTGTCATCAATAAACTCATCATCAACCAGATCATCCATTGGATAATGTATATCACGTATGTTAACTTCTTCCATTTGGGCATGTGCATCAAACAAGGAGACTGCTTCATCATCTATCACAGGATTGTGTGTTCCAAGGGATCAATCATCTTGGTAATAATCAGTGGCAGTTATGTCATTCAATTCATCACCTTCCTCATTCAATGTCTCAGCCATGAAGAGTTTTGCTCTGACCTTGCAAGTTGCCCACCATTCACCATTAGCTCTATTCCCGCTTTGTAGGTATCTTGTATAGTACACTTGTTGTGCTTGTTCGGCTAAGACGAATGGCTCATTTGAGTGAAGTCTTGATTTATGCTTGATGTCAACCAACCCATATCTCTCATCAACATTGACTCCATTTATCGGGTCAAACCAATAACATTATAAAAGAAATACTTTGTTCTGATTTCCTACATATGACAATTCCAATATATCTTCAATTATGCCATAATAGTCGAAGTCATTCTCACCATATATACTACCTCTAACACATACGCCACTATTCATGGTAGCTTTATTTTGTCCGTACACCTTGGTATGAAATCTGTACCCATTAACTATTAAGCCACAGTAAGAAGTCACGAACTTGGATGGACCGTAACTTATCTCTCGTATCATTTGATCCTCGACTTGGCCTATATTAACCTGTATCATTACATAGACGGTAGATAGTTGTAACATCTAGCATAATGCACATTGAATTTAATATGATAGATCACTATTATGGATAAAAGGACTCACTAGATGTTTTAGCCACCTACTGAAGTCCTTATCTCGAGCTTCCAATATTTGATCATCAGTTATATTGGGATCTGTATCCCTTAACGAATCCTCGAATTGTCTAATCAATACAATAATTAATATTTAGCTTAAATTTAGCACATTAATAACAAATTCATTAGATAGAGAGTAAACTTACTAGAGATAAAGTTCTACTTCTCCACAATTTACAAGCCACATCCGTCAAGAATCTATTTTGACCTCTCCCGACAGGACGACATGAATGTTTAAAAACAGACAACCGTTCATTAATTGCATTTTCCCCACCGTCGTCATTCTGAGGAACTTGAGTGCGCCTAGTTTGTAGGTGAGGATCAAAATACATAGAAGAAAAATTAGAAATTTCTTCTAAAATATACGCTTCACAAATAGATCCTTCAACTTTTGCCTTATTTCGGACCTTTCTTTTCAAGTACAGCATACACCTCTCAAAGGGGTACATCCACCTGTAATGCACTGGTCCTCCAACCTTAGTTTCATAAGGGAGATGCACGACTAGATGTTCCATCACGTCAAAGAATGCTGGAGGGAAAATCTTCTCTAACTTGCAAATTGTTTCAATGATAGAAAGCTCTGTATTCTCAATGGTGGAAGCACGAATTTCAGTTGCGCAAACTTCTTTAAAGAACAAGCTTAGTTCTGTTAACGGTCCCCATATAAGTTTTGGCAAGATATTACGAAATGCCAAAGGAATTAACCTTTGCATAAAAACATGACAATCGTGACTTTTCATTCCATATATCTTCCCGCCGTCTACATTGATGCAACGTGCGATATTCGACGCATACCCATCAGGAAATTTCAACTATTTTATCCACTCACACACCATCCTTCTTTTATTGGCATCCTAGACATACGTCGCTTTTGGTTTTTTACACTTGCCATTGTTAACTATTAGCTCCAAGGTAGGATGTTTGCATATTATCTTCAAATCTTCTCTTGCATTTGCATTGTCTTTTGTCTTGCCCTTTATGTCCATGACAGTGTTGAAGATATTATCAAACACATTCTTCTCAACATGCATAACATCTAAATTATGTCGTATTAGATTAGTCGACCAATAAGGCAATTCTCAGAATATACTCTTCTTCACCCAATTGTAGTGTATACCAAAGCCATCTTGTTTTTGTTTACCTGAATTCAAGCCGAAAATGATTTCCTTAAGTTGAGTCTCTCTATTCAAGACATCTGTCCCACTCAGCCGTTGCGGTGGATTCGATTTTTCCACTGTTGATCTCTTAAAAGAGTTTCGATCACGGCAAAATGGATGATCAAAGGGCAAAAATTGGCGATGACAATAAAACTAACAACATTTCCTATCGTGCTTCAACACAAATGACTTACTGTGATTCATACAAAGTGGACAAGAAAGTTTTCCATGAGTGCTCCACCCAGACAGCATTCTATAGGCTGAAAAGTCACTTATTGTCCACAACAAAGCTGCTTTCATATCGAAATTTTGCTTCTTCCAGGCATCATAAGTTTGCACCCCATCATCCCACAATATATTCAGATCGTCAATTAGGGGTCTAAGATAGACATCTAAACTTTTACCAGGTGACTTTGGTCCAGGAATCACAAGAGTGAGGAATATGTATTCCCTTCTCATACACATACTTAGAGGTAGATTGTACGGTGTGACAAAAATAGGCCAACATAAATATGGTGTGGCTGAACCGCTGAATGGATTAAAACCGTCTGTACACAGGCCAAGCCTAACATTTCGAGCGTCTAGGGTAAATGTAGGATGGGTAGCATCAAATCGTTTCTAAGCCTCAGCATCAGCTAGATGCCTGATCACTGATTCATCTTGACACACTCCATCTGCATGCCAAGTCATATACTGTGCAGTCTTTTTGGACATAAACAGACGTTGGAGTCTTGGCATAATGGGAAAATATCGCAACACTGAGTGCGGCACATCCTTCTCATTCGATGAACGTCCCGCCTTCGGTTTGAATCATGGGTGTCCACATACTAAGCAAACTGAGTAGAGTCTTTTGTCACTGTATTCTTTGTAATACAACATGCACTGATTAAGACACGCATCTATCTTCTCATATCCTAATCCTAACTCACGAACCATTCTCTTCGATTTGTAGAAGTTTTTGGGTAACCTTTCAGGCTCTGGAAGCATGCTCTTAATTATGACAATCATTCTATCGTAACAACTCTCACTCATGTTAAACTCTGACTTCAAGTTCAAAAGTTGAGTTACAGCTGACAATTTCATGTGCTTATGGCAACCATCCCATAAAGGTTCATCAGCGTCTCTTAGCAAGTCATAAAAATTTGCAACTGACGCATTTGGATCCTCTTCTAAATCTTGAGCCTCTGGATTTAATCCATCACCTGCGGCATCCATAACCATATCCACGTATGGATTCCTAGGCTCCACTTCATCATTATGGACAATGGATGTTGAGCCGCTATCTCCCTATATGTCCTCATCATGAATGGTGTAACACCCACCTTAGGGTGCCACACTTCTTGTTGCATCAATTTCCAAATTACCCTTTATGTTGGAAAAACGTGTTTGTAATATAAATACGAGTTGTAAAATTTCTTGGTGATAGTAAGATAAACTTAGCGGAAATTAAAACATTACAGCATCATTACAATATAATTTTACATTATATATACATAAGTCGTAGTACTGTCACACTTTAATATTTACAAATTGGACTCTAAAAATATTTACACATTAATTAAATTACATAATGCCCAAGTAACTCTAAACATACAGAACCCTCAGACGGGTGTAACACCCTTTCTGGGGATGTCACATTTATGATGCAGAAAAATAAAAATAAATAAAATCCTTACCCAAGTTATAAAAATATTTGATACTTAAGTAATATTTGTGATATCTATATATATATTTTTCCTTTTATAATTTTAACATTAAATAAATTAACGTGGAAACACAAAATATAACAAACATAAATTCAACATAATATACATGTGATTCTTGTCTGAAGTATACAACTAAATTACAACTATTAATATTTAATAAAACAAGAAAAATGAATCGTCATCGGACAAATTCCTTAGTTAGGAATGTCTTGACCGATAGAAATTCGACTTAAAAGTGTATCGAAATTCTCTCTAGGAGTATAGTGAAACTCGTCCCACAACTCCCTAATAGGTAAAATAAACTCTACAAAAGCAACCGTGTAACATGTAGTAACCAACCCTGCGAGTCCTACTTACTGATAAAGTCACGTTACCACTATACTTTATGTGTCCGGTGTCCCAGTGGACATACCAAGCCTCAGCGCCTTCGAGAAATTGTAGCCTAAAGAAACCTAATTGATCTCGCCTTGCCGCCATTGTAGTCTTCAATGATGTAAACATAAAGTAGAAACAGACGAACAATACAATAAAGAGGTGAGACAATCTACACCATTACCATGGGCAATAAAGAAAACGACAATACAAACAGATATTACAACAACAAGCGAGATATTTCAATAACACATACTATTTTATCATATACGGTAAAGTAATTTAATACATCATGCATAATATATCTAAGCAATAGATCATGCATTTTATCACGATTTATAGTAAGCGGTAAAATGCAAATAATGTATGAAAAATAAAGTGCGATAATGCATGAACACACACCGACTCGTTCCTACTCCATGGAGCTAAACACGAATATCCGAGAGAATGATCCGAATAGAAACTAATAATACTTTATGGCTGCCCAACCAAACTATTGCCTTGTCAAACGTCGTGTCTATAGCCCACAGGTCCAAAACATCGTGTAGCATTACAATCAAACATCGTGTACCACGGGCATAGTACTTATTAATCTCCTCAAGATCTCGATTAAGAATAGTGCTTGTCAAGATCATTAGTGTGTTGCCGTTACCACGGCCCGGAGGTGCTACCACTTGTCCACATGGGATCCTCCGCACACTTAATGCCTCCAAGTTCATAAATGAACCACACTACGCTTATCACACCAATTACGGTGTAATTCGCCTCATCAATCAATCGCCAATTATAAACCAAATTGGCACAACACTCTAAACATGATCTAAAATTAAAAAAATAACCTTATAAACCAAATTTTCCATAATTACGAAAAATTACCAAAATTACCAAAATACCCTTAGTCACAAAATACCAAAATATAGTACGTCCCACCTGACAGTACTACATCTCAACAGTATAGCACGTCCCACCTGACAGTACTATACCGCAACATGTCTGGGTCCACCACTTTGGCCCGACAGCAAAACTGATAGTATTTTTCAGTCGCGTAGGAATTTTATCGCATTTTCACAATCTCGTTGTTTTCACAAACGTTTTAAAATCGTGTAAACATATTTTGACATTTTTAATCATCGCAAAATCTTTTAAATCATTTTCTCAATCGCGTAGGATTTTTAATTCATTTTCTTAACCGAATAGCTTAAAATTATCATTTTTAATATGTGTAAAACTATATCTAATACTTTTAAAATACGTAATGTATTTTCCTTGTGTTCTAAATATAGTATGGAATCTTTTCATTTTAAGCGTCGATTTTAATAAATTTTTGGCAACATTTTGCCTATAAAATCAAGATAAGGTATTTTTAATATTTTCCTCTAAATATAGTTTATTTTATTTTTACCCAATAATTTCACTTGAAACTTACTAACGCGCTTCAAAATTTATAGAATGAGCTCTACGTTAGTATTTTTCAAGCGTCTGAATTAATTCTTACTTAAACTAATATTACGCTAAGTTAAAATTCTAGAAGCTGAATCAATTTCCTTTGATTTTCTCAATGATTCTTTGGAATCAATTTTATGTTGTAAAACCATTACCTATACCTTATCTTAGAAAATAAAATGGTATGTTGGCCAAATTAAAAATAAAATGGCATTTGATTATACACTAAATGGCATGTTGGCCATAATTAACTTAAATCATTTTTAATTTAATTATTTTACCTAGATTCCTCAAATCAATAATTTAGAAAATTACTGAGAACATTTTGGTTCTCTTTTTGGATGTAAGGCATGAGCCTCATAGTGTATTCTTTGGAATACTCATGCATTTCGTACATGTTATTCACATCCTACTTTAATAATTATATAATTATAAACACATACAATTATTAAATCACATATAATATACATACAATATATTTAAAGCCATAAACATGCATAGCAAAAATAATAAAAGCTATAATCATGCATAGCAAAATAAATCACAAATGGGAAAGCATTTAAACAATCACAAAAATAATAAAACCATAAACAATCACACAAATAAATAATAAATACAATAAACAACCACACAAATGAATCCTTATGGATTCCATACACAAAACAAATCCATTTTCCCATCACCACTTAGGGTTGATGAGATTAAATCTCCCTCTTACCTCTTGTAGACAAAATAATCGGTAAGATCTCCTCCTTTCCTCTAAATTTCGTACAAGCTCCAAAACAATTCCTAAAATTCTTAAATAATTAGTAAAAACACATACAAGGTACAAAATAGAGAAACCATGGAACAAGCATGGTTAGAAAAATTAAAATTTCAATTTTGAACCATAGAAACCAAACTTACCCTTAAGTAAGTAAGCAAAAACTTGGATTTTAGGCAAGATAGAGTAGGAATTTGGGAAAGTTTTGTGAATGAAAGATGCTTAGAATGGGATTTGGGTTCAAGAAATGTGATTGGATAAAATTATGAAGGTTTGGGTGAGTATGTAAGGGTGTTGGCCGAATAGAGAGAAGAAAAATGGAAGGAAAAGCATGCATGGGTTCTTGGCATTTTTGGAGAGAAGATGAATAGCTTAAACTAAGATAAGTGTAAAAATAAAGTGAAGAATGAATATCAAGGGGCTGCTGCCGTGTGAGTGCTTTAGGTGAGGTTGAGTGTTGAATTTTGCTAGGTAAATATCCTAATATGTGTTCACATGATGTGCACATGATTTAAGACACTTGGAGACTTCAAGAAGCTAGTAGAACCAAGCCACCAAGCTCCCTTGGCTGCTGGAAAACCGTGGTGCCCCTTGCCATTTTAAGGGTTTAATTGTTTTCCATTTACTCCTAATTATATGCTAGTTAATTAGGTAATTTGTTAGGTTAATTATCCTAACCAATTTTAATTAACATACTAATAATATAACTAATTAATTTAGTATATATTAACATATATTATAACCTTTAATCAATATTAACACATCTAATTAGTATTTAGATTAAAATAAATTAAGAATTAAACTAGTTCATTTAGTTAGCTAATTAAGTAATTAGATTAATCAAATTAAGCTTAATTAGCTACTAATCAAAGTCAAGCCTACAATTTTTGACTTAATCCTAACCCTTGATTCATCTTTAATTCCTAACCATAGATTAGATCTAAGGTAGATATTACTTGGTCATCAATCTTGAATTCTAATCTCACCATTGATTTGATCAACGGTTGAAATCAAAGGCTTCAACTAAGTCTTCATCCAACGGTTCATACTAAAGTCCAAGCCACTAAGTTTGACTTCATCTTAGCCATTGAAATCATCTTGATTTCCTATCCATTGATCTCATCTATGGATATTACTTAGTGATTTTATCTAGATTCGTTTTACACCATTGATCGGATCAACGGTTAAAGATCAAAAGCATCTAAATTATGCTTTTCATCCAACGGTCCTAAATGAAAACACATGCTCCCTTAGGTGTCCAATTCCTATTGGTTTACAAAAGTCAAGCCTACCTATTTTGACCATTTCCTATTGGTTTAGATTTACGACGGTCACCACGATTGGTTGTTACACTAAACGTGGGCCCCACAAACTTTTCGGGTCCACAAATAATTTTTCTACTTTTTGAGACGATAGAGTCTTGTTGAATAAAATAATATTATAAAAATATAAAATTATTTTATTACACGAGTTAAATCCAAAAATTACGATATTAATTAATATATCAATCAATTGGGTTTAGTAAGATCCCCAATTCCAATTAATTAAAATAAGATTTATCCTACTGAGAAAATTATTATTTTCTTAGGTCGAGCAAATCACATACAACATCAAGTACACTCACGAAACAGTCAAATTAAATTTACTGCTCACAGAATTCACAAAACAGTACATTTCGGGACTATATTATAATTATCCCAAAAGTTGGGGTGTTACAACGGGTCCTCCTCAGACTCCTCAACAGGGAGGAATCCTACTTGACACAAAATATACAATACTAACCGTACCAAGAGTACGGTAGTAAGCTCTCTATTACTGTTTATGTGAGAAATACATTTTCCAGCAAGCTCGACGCACTATGCCTCCGGTTCCCATAAACCTTACGAAAACTCAACATCTCCATCTCTTTAGAACTCAACTTCCTTCTCGAAAATCTGATCTTCCTTGCGTTCTCACTCAACGTCTTGCTCAATCTCTTTACAATTATAAATACAATACAGAAATAGACAGACAAAGAGGTGAGATCACCTACGCCAATACCAGTATGGTAGCAATGAAGATAAACACATACTAACACATCATACATAATTACAATTATGCCACCAACATCATTTATCTAACACATATCATTTATCATCATAATTCATACCATAATTCATAATTACATCCATGTCCTTATTAATATTCACTTATTCAATAATTTAGTTATCATAAACAATAATGATGATAATGCCCTCAAAGATTATCATCATCATCATCTTCCAAGTATTCAAAACAATTGTCATAACTTATAATCAATATTCCTCAATTATTATATCACACAGGATGTAAATGCTCGATTTATGCATATGTACAAGACTCGGTTTATCAAAACAATTCTATGGAGGTTTTTCACAATTTCGAGGAGAATGCTTTGGTTAATTATTCACTTAGCCCACGACAATCTCCATCTTACGGTTAATTGTCCACCTTAGCCCACAGACAATCTCTAGTCTTCGGCTAATTGTCCAAATTATTTTTTCCACCCATCGGACTTTTTCAATACACATTCAAATGCACCATGCACAGTTCATTTTCTTTATCTCATATTCTCAATTCATTTTTCTTTATCTCATATTCGGGGTCTTCATATTAGCCCAACAGTATCAGTACTGTATTTTCATCGCGAAATCATATTTTTCACATTTTCTCAATCACGTATCAATTTTTCATCATTTCTCAATCGCGTAAAATATTTTTCACATGTTTTAAAATCAAAAATACTGTTTTCCTCATTTAACACCAAAATTCAACATCATTTTTCATATTTGTATAATAATCCCTCAAAACATAATATTTGCTTTATAATCCTCATTTAAATAATATTTTCACAATCCTTCATAAAATTCACATGTTACTGAAAAAGTCCTCGTAAAGTTTATATTTATGAAATTGTCCCTCATAAAATTCATATTTCCAAAATAGTCCTTCATAAAATTCATATTTCCAAAATAGTCCTTCATAAAATTCATATTTTCATCCTTCAAAATACATAAATTACATTTTCATCTCTCAAAACATAGTATTTTCACTATAGCCCCTCAAAGTTTTATATTTACATAGTGACTCCATATTTCCATAATATTTCCAATTAAATCCCTTTCTTGTAAAATTTATGGAAATTTACAGTATAAATTCCACGTACCTAAAATATAAGTTTCTTTATAGTATACATTCCACATACACACAATTATCAGTTCCTTAAGCATTATATCATACAGATAAGAATCGAAATAAATTCAGATCTCATAAATGCTACACATAAAAACATAGAAACATAATCAGGTACATCCCAATTACAGTTCAAACGCACAAACACAATCAGGCACATATCAATACAGTCCAATTAATACAGTCCAAGAACCTCAAACAATAGGTGATTAACCTCAAACAAAAGGTGAATAAATCCTTAAGGATTTTTCACCGAACAGACCATCCTCATACTACCAGAACAAGAGTGGTAAGGTTGAGTCTCCCTCTTACCTCTTGAAGACAAGCTTTGTAAGCTTTCCTCCCTTGCCTTGAAACTTTGTTAACCTCCTAACAAGCCCCAAAATTTTCAAGAAAATTTAGTAAAGGACCATACAAGAATCAAGGTTGAAAACCATGGAAAAATCATGGTTAAAAACATTAAAATCAAACTTGGAATTCTTGAATCAAAGCTTACCTTTTTAAGAAAAGATTGAAGAAGCTTAGGTTGATGAAGCTTTGAAGCTTTGAACAAAGTAGGATATTAGAGTGGAGTTTAAATTTAAACAAGTCAAAAGATAAGTGTTTAGAAAGGATGGATGGTGTAGTTTTTGAGATGGTGACCGGTTGTGAAGAAGAGAAATGGGAGAGAAGGATGCGTGAGTTTCCTTGGTATTTTGGAGAGGAATGGACTTTTATTTTGAGAAGTAAAAAGTGAAGATGGAGACACGAATAAGCTGCTGGCCGTGTGATATTTTGGGAGATAAATGGCTTATGTTTTGGGAAATAACAAGTGAAGAATGAAAACGTGAATAAGTTGCTGCCAGCCGTGTGATCCCACGTGAAATGTAAGTGATATTACTTGAGAAAATTATCTCATTTTTGAGTGTAAAACACAGCTGCCAGCCGTGAATCATTGTGATAAAAATAAAAGATTTTATTGCATCTTTATCCATTCCATTCCAGCTGCCCCATTTACTGCTGCCGTGTGCTTTCTTTGTGAATGACATGAGTGAGCCTTTGCTTGCTTAAATAGCCATGCATTAATTGCACAACAACTCTCTCTTTTCATTAGTTGCAAGCTTGACTTTTGCATGATATTTGAATCTTCAAATATTGCTTGAAGTCTTCACGTAAAAGCTCTCCATTTTGCTGCTGCAGGACGTCTACAAACATGCTGCTGCTGGCACATTTTTCTGCTGCTGTTGGGTCGTAAATTTGCTGGACGTGGAGCTCATTTTACTGCCCCAATTCAGCTGCTGGTCCATAGTATTTTTAGGTGAGTTTAAGTCCTTTAATTGCTTTCTAATCCAAACTAAATTCTGCTGCTATTGGGCCACAAATTCTGCTGCTATTGGGCCTAAAATTCTGCTGCTGTCCAAGGTGGTTTAAGTGGGTTTTAAATCCTCAATTCATCATTAGTTCAAGCCTAATTACTAGTTTATTGGTTAGCCAATTAATTGGGTTTAATCTCCTAACCATTCTTACTTAATTCTTCAAGTACATAACCAATTTAGTTTAACATATTTAGCTTGTATCTAATACATTTTAATCATACATCATCACTTTTAATTAGAATTAGGATATTAAATTAAAGATTAAGTTATAACTAATCCCTAATCTAGTTAGTTTACTTAGTTGCTTAATTAGGTAATTAGGACAACTAAATTAAGGTTAATTAGTTTCCTAAATAAAAGTCAAGCAATTAATGTTGACTAAATCTTATCCATTAATCTTGTTTATGGTAAATACTATTTGATAGTTTTAGTAAGCTTTGTTTTACACCATTGATTGAATCAATGATAAAGATCAAGGCTTCTAAGTCAAGCTTCAAATCTAATGGTCCACAAGGAAGTCTAAACTTCTTCCCTTGACCAATTCTCATTGGTTAGAAAAGTCTAACCAATTGTTTTGTCTATATCCAGTTGGTTCACTTTAATTTTACTTACAAGAAATGTTCTAAATACTTTTTCTTATTAATTAAAACTTATCGGGTCCAACATTCATAGCAACGATTGCTATAAATGCAATTACGGATATTTATTAATACAATATTATTTATCTTCATAGATGGATTCTAAAAGTTAAAAGATTCTTTTCTGAATCACTCAGAGTCGGGTTTAGTAAGATCCCCCGCTTCCAAATGAGACAGATCAGAATTTCCCCAGCCTGAAAAATATTATTTTTCCTAGCCAGGAGCAATCACACAGAATGATCAAATATTATCTCAGAACAGTCAAATTAATTTTATACTGCACAGAAAATGCAAAACAGTGTAATTCTGCTATTATCATTCATATAGTCAGAATTTGGGGTGTTACAACTCTCCCCCTCTAAAATAAAGTTTCGTCCTCGAAACTTGACATACAATTAACACAAAAACGGATACTGTTCTCTAATCTTTTCTTCTAATTCCCATGTGGCTTCATCACTTACATCATTCTAAACTACTTTAACTGAAGCAATGTCCTTTCCTCGAAGTTGCTTTATCCTTCGATCTTCAATCCTGACTGGGACTGTTTCATAGGTCAAATTCTCCTTCAGTTGTACAGTGTCTGGTTTGATAATGTGAGTCAGATCTGGAACATATTTCCGTAATTGTGACACGTGAAATACATTATGAAGATTTGATAAAAACGGCGGCAGTGCAACTTGATAAGCTATCGGACCTATCCAACGAAGTATCTGATACGGTCCAATAAACTTGGGAGTAAGCTTCCTTGACTTGATTACTCGTCCAACTCCAGTCATAGGCGTCACACATAAAAAAAAATATATATATATATATATATATATATATACATGGTCACCTTCTTTGAATTCCAGTGGTCTTCGCCTTTTATCTGCATAGCTCTTTTACCGCGTCTAAGTCATGTCCTCATCGTATCTCGAAATATCTTCACTTCCTTAGTGGGCTGTCGCACAATTTCTGGTTCCACGATGTTACTTTCACCAGTACGATACCAACGCAAAGGCGTTCTACAGCGTCTCCCATATAATGTCTCACAGGGTGTCATCCCCATGCTCGAACGAAACTATCGTTGTATATGAATTCTATCAATACCAGAAATTCATCTTAACAAGTCCTTTGAAAATTCTAACTATTCGTCTCTTCTCGATGTCCAAGCCTTTCTTGATTGAACAGGTACTTCAAGCCTTTGAATTTATTGTGAACTTGATAGGAAAGAAAACGTCTTCAGATTTTCCTTGCAAAACAACTATCGCGTATCCTAAAACGTAACTCGAACAATTCTTCTCATGCGCATTCCACTGCCTTGAAGTATACGTCACCGCCTTTCCATTTGAATTTATCACTTCATCTAAATCCACAAGTTGAACTCCTTGTAACAGAATTTACGTTTGATTAATTTCACACATAACTCCTTCTTCTTCTTCAAAATTGAAGAATAGCATTGAAATCTTCAGCATGCTCCTTGGAATTTCGAGAATAGGTCAAAATATTGCCAATAATGACAAATTTTCCAGATGAAAAAAGAAAGATCCTATTTATAGAATTCACAGACATCGTCAAAACATTCCCTACTCTGAATGGTAGTACTGACTATTCATAGTTCTTGTAACGCCTTTTAAAAATTGTCTTGGAACATTCTCTACCTTCACGTGAATCTGATAACAACCAGTACACAAGTCGATCTTGGAACGAAGAACAATCCCTTTCATTTGATCTTCTGGCTCTCCTGTCGTCACATCATCCTAGATTTTCTTCATCAAGATAAGTTGTTCCACTGGCCTATTTTTACTCTTAACAGAAATTGTCTCATAGATCAAGTTTTCTTCTAATTGTACTGTATTTGATATTATAACACAAATTGAATCAGGAATGATCCTTTTTAATTGGGATACATGAAAGACACTATGAAGGTCATAAGGAAAAGTAATAAGACTTTTCAAAATTACTAGATTAGTCCAACAAAGAATTTGAGATGGTCTAATAGATTTTGAAACGAACATAGTCCAATAATTTTAGAAATGAACTTTCTGGATTCAAATCCAAAAATCTCAGGTCAAGGAAAACAATAAAATTGCTTTGCAACAATCTAGTAGGATATGGTTGGAAAATAACCAATCCATTTAAAAGTCAGGATCACAAATAAATGAAATTTTAGATAAACAAATCAAATCAACAGAAAAGATTTGATATCCAATAGATGCAAGGTAGAATTAGAAAATCTAAGTATAACCAACAAATTTAACAAGAAGAATAGATATACTCAAATCACATTATAACAAAGACACGGATAAGTCAAATTAATTTACTCAATCTATTAAAAAAAAAAATAGACAAACCAGAGTAATAGAAGAATTTCAAACTCAAATAATAACAGGATAATTCTATACAAACTCAAGTGGTAAGAGCAAGTTTAGAAGTTGATGTAGTATTACGAAAAGAACAAAACATGGATAACCCCAAAAGATTCACACTGTCACAGATCACAAAGGACTGAGTTACTTTACGCATCATACAGTACAGTTTTAAAATTACCCTCTATGGCACAACTTCCTCGCTCCTTAAATTTTTGTATTTGAATGTTCTCACTACACTCTTTGCATCAGCTTCTTCTTCTTCTTCTTCTTGAGATTTTAAAATGCATGTATTACTAATGGAAGATCCCATCTTCAGTTGATCACAATTCCTAGAAAAATGTCCAGGCTTCCCACATCTATAACAAATAAACCCTTTATGCTGACAATCTTTGGTAAGATGACCTTTTCCACACTTGAAACATTTCAGTGATGATGCCACAGTCTGACCAAAATCATTGCCACTAGTACTCCCCTTCTTTGTTCGTTGTTGCTTCCTCAGTGGTCGTACACACTGCTTTTGCTGGACACGATCGACTTTACGCTTCCTTCCATCTTGGATTATCGAAGGTTCTAAGTTACAGTTTCTCACATCCGATGGCTGCTCCAATCCTAGTAAACTATGAAGTTCGATTATCAGTTCCTGCTGTTGAGTGATCATCTGTCTCTGTTGTACTGCTACTTCAATCATCTTTTGCATTACACTTCTAGCTGCGGCAATACGATCTTCATCACGTCTCGCATCTACATGCTCATGTTCGCTACGTTCCATTATCTTCCTTCAAAGATAAATAAAATCAAAACATGACGAACTTAACGCAACTATTTCACATAACATCGTCTCCTTTCGGAAACCAAAATATATCTCTGTGTTCAACATCAGAGATTCACACAGCACAAACAAGACAAGCCTACCCACAAACCCAAAAGACTCTAACTTGGGCTCTGATACCACCTAATGTAACACCCACCTTAGGGTGCCACACTTCTTGTTGCATCAATTTCCAAATTACCCTTTATGTTGGAAAAACGTGTTTGTAATATAAATACGAGTTGTAAAATTTCTTGGTGATAGTAAGATAAACTTAGCGGAAATTAAAACATTACAGCATCATTACAATATAATT
Source organism: Ormosia semicastrata (assembly GCA_029884595.1). Classification (NCBI taxonomy): domain Eukaryota; kingdom Viridiplantae; phylum Streptophyta; class Magnoliopsida; order Fabales; family Fabaceae; genus Ormosia; species Ormosia semicastrata. The sequence goes on along the minus strand of JAQQTO010000061.1, from coordinate 65,289,754 downwards.
TTACATTATATATACATAAGTCGTAGTACTGTCACACTTTAATATTTACAAATTGGACTCTAAAAATATTTACACATTAATTAAATTACATAATGCCCAAGTAACTCTAAACATACAGAACCCTCAGACGGGTCCTCCTCAGACTCCTCAACAGGGAGGAATCCTACTTGACACAAAATATACAATACTAACCGTACCAAGAGTACGGTAGTAAGCTCTCTATTACTGTTTATGTGAGAAATACATTTTCCAGCAAGCTCGACGCACTATGCCTCCGGTTCCCATAAACCTTACGAAAACTCAACATCTCCATCTCTTTAGAACTCAACTTCCTTCTCGAAAATCTGATCTTCCTTGCGTTCTCACTCAACGTCTTGCTCAATCTCTTTACAATTATAAATACAATACAGAAATAGACAGACAAAGAGGTGAGATCACCTACGCCAATACCAGTATGGTAGCAATGAAGATAAACACATACTAACACATCATACATAATTACAATTATGCCACCAACATCATTTATCTAACACATATCATTTATCATCATAATTCATACCATAATTCATAATTACATCCATGTCCTTATTAATATTCACTTATTCAATAATTTAGTTATCATAAACAATAATGATGATAATGCCCTCAAAGATTATCATCATCATCATCTTCCAAGTATTCAAAACTATTGTCATAACTTATAATCAATATTCCTCAATTATTATATCACACGATGTAAATGCTCGATTTATGCATATGTACAAGACTCATTTATCAAAACAATTCTATGGAGGTTTTTCACAATTTCGAGGAGAATGCTTTGGTTAATTATTCACCTTAGCCCACGAGACAATCTCCAGTCTTACGTTAATTGTCCATCCTTAGCCCATAGACAATCTCCGGTCTTAGGTTAATTGTCCCTTAGTCCACAGACAATCTCCAGTCTTACGTTAATTGTCCAAATTTAGCCCACGACAATCTCCATCTTACGGTTAATTGTCTAGCCTTATTCAAATTTACCATCGGACTTTTTCAATGCACATTCAAATGCACCATGCACAGTTCATTTTCTTTATCTCATATTCTCAATTCATTTTTCTTTATCTCATATTCGGGTCTTCATATTAGCCCAACAGTATCATTACTGTATTTTCATCGCGAAATCATATTTTTTACATTTTCTCAATCACGTATCAATTTTTCATCATTTCTCAATCGCGTAAAATATTTTTCACATGTTTTAAAATCAAAAATACTGTTTTCCTCATTTAACACCAAAATTCAACATCATTTTTCATATTTGTATAATAATCCCTCAAAACATAATATTTGCTTTATAATCCTCATTTAAATAATATTTTCACAACAGTCCTTCATAAAATTCACATGTTACTAAAACAGTCCTCGTAAAGTTTATATTTATGAAATTGTCCCTCATAAAATTCATATTTCCAAAGTAGTCCTTCATAAAATTCATATTTTCATCCTTCAAAATACAAAAATTACATTTTCGTCTCTCAAAACATAGTATTTTCACTATAGCCCCTCAAAGTTTTATATTTACATAGTGACTCCATATTTCCATAATATTTCCAATTAAATCCCTTTCTTGTAAAATTTATGGAAATTTACAGTATAAATTCCACGTACCTAAAATATAAGTTTCTTTATAGTATACATTCCACATACACACAATTATCAGTTCCTTAAGCATTATATCATACAGATAAGAATCGAAATAAATTCAGATCTCATAAATGCTACACATAAAAACATAGAAACATAATCAGGTACATCCCAATTACAGTACTCAAACGCACAAACACAATCAGGCACATATCAATACAGTCCAATCAATACAGTCCAAGAACCTCAAACAATAGGTGATTAACCTCAAACAAAAGGTGAATAAATCCTTAAGGATTTTTCACCGAACAGACCATCCTCATACTACAAGAACAAGAGTGGTAAGGTTGAGTCTCCCTCTTATCTCTTGAAGACAAGCTTTGTAAGCTTTCCTCCCTTGCCTTGAAACTTTGTTAACCTCCTAACAAGCCCCAAAATTTTTAAGAAAATTTAGTAAAGGACCATACAAGAATCAAGGTTGAAAACCATGGAAAAATCATGGTTAAAAACATTAAAATCAAACTTGGAATTCTTGAATCAAAGCTTACCTTTTTAAGAAAAGATTGAAGAAGCTTAGGTTGATGAAGCTTTGAAGCTTTGAACAAAGTAGGATATTAGAGTGGAGTTTAAATTTAAACAAGTCAAAAGATAAGTGTTTAGAAAGGATGGATGGTGTAGTTTTTGAGATGGTGACCGGTTGTGAAGAAGAGAAATGGGAGAGAAGGATGCGTGAGTTTCCTTGGTATTTTGGAGAGGAATGGACTTTTATTTTGAGAAGTAAAAAGTGAAGATGGAGACACGAATAAGTCTGGCCGTGTGATATTTTGGGAGATAAATGGCTTATGTTTTGGGAAATAACAAGTGAAGAATGAAAACGTGAATAAGTTACTGCCAGCCGTGTGATCCCACGTGAAATGTAGGTGATATTACTTGAGAAAATTATCTCATTTTTGAGTGTAAAACACAGCTGCCAGCCGTGAATCATTGTGATAAAAATAAAAGATTTTATTGCATCTTTATCCATTCCATTCCAGCTGCCCCATTTACTGCTGCCGTGTGCTTTCTTTGTGAATGACATGAGTGAGCCTTTGCTTGCTTAAATAGCCATGCATTAATTGCACAACAACTCTCTCTTTTCATTGGTTGCAAGCTTGACTTTTGCATGATATTTGAATCTTCAAATATTGCTTGAAGTCTTCACGTAAAAGCTCTCCATTTTGCTGCTGCAGGACGTCTACAAACATGCTGCTGCTGGGCCATTTTTCTGCTGCTGTTGGGTCGTAAATTTGCTGGACGTGGAGCTCATTTTACTGCCCCAATTCAGCTGCTGGTCCATAGTATTTTTAGGTGAGTTTAAGTCCTTTAATTGCTTACTAATCCAAACTAAATTCTGCTGCTATTGGGCCACAAATTCTGCTGCTATTGGGCCTAAAATTCTGCTGCTGTCCAAGGTGGTTTAAGTGGGTTTTAAATCCTCAATTCATCATTAGTTCAAGCCTAATTACTAGTTTATTGGTTAGCCAATTAATTGGGTTTAATCTCCTAACCATTCTTACTTAATTCTTCAAGTACATAACCAATTTAGTTTAACATATTTAGCTTGTATCTAATACATTTTAATCATACATCATCACTTTTAATTAGAATTAGGATATTAAATTAAAGATTAAGTTATAACTAATCCCTAATCAAGTTAGTTTACTTAGTTGCTTAATTAGGTAATTAGGACAACTAAATTAAGGTTAATTAGTTTCCTAAATAAAAGTCAAGCAATTAATGTTGACTAAATCTTATCCATTAATCTTGTTTATGGTAAATACTATTTGATAGTTTTAGTAAGCTTTGTTTTACACCATTGATTGAATCAATGATAAAGATCAAGGCTTCTAAGTCAAGCTTCAAATCTAATGGTCCACAAGGAAGTCTAAACTTCTTCCCTTGACCAATTCTCATTGGTTAGAAAAGTCTAACCAATTGTTTTGTCTATATCCAGTTGGTTCACTTTAATTTTACTTGCAAGAAATGTTCTAAATACTTTTTCTTATTAATTAAAACTTATCGGGTCCAACATTCATAGCAACGATTGCTATAAATGCAATTATGGATATTTATTAATACAATATTATTTATCTTCATAGATGGATTCTAAAAGTTAAAAGATTCTTTTCTGAATCACTCAGAGTCGGGTTTAGTAAGATCCCCCGCTTCCAAATGAGACAGATCAAAATTTCCCCAGCCTGAAAAATATTATTTTTCCTAGCCAAGAGCAATCACACAGAATGATCAAATATTATCTCAGAACAGTCAAATTAATTTTATACTACACAGAAAATGCAAAATAGTGTAATTCTGCTATTATCATTCATATAGTCAGAATTTGGGGTGTTACAAATGGTCCAATTTACATAACCATCCATAAATTCGTACTTATACAGATGTTGTTCTACCCCAAATACCTCCCTCCAAGCACGATTCTTATATCTAGCACATGGACAAAGGATGCGATTTAATTCATCACTAACTGTCGGGTCTCCTTGAGCAACCCTAATGAAATCATCAACTTCATCCTTGAATTCTCCACTTACATAGCCAGTAGGATCATTTCTTCGTAACATCCAACTTCGATCGGGTCTCATGATTGCTGAAATTGATTTAGCACATTAATACAAATCCTTATATCAACCGATCCTTCTTAACATGGTATGGCCTTATCCCATTTGATAAGAAACTTTTTCAACACTTGGTTAATAGTTATTCCTTAAATCTCATATTTTATACTTGACAAAATTTTGGTAGCATTTCCCATTGGTCTCCAAGTGTATGACTATAACGCAGTGAGATCTACCACGTTTAAGTATACACCCAGAGAACAAAAGAAAATGTAACAGATCAAAAGTTCAACAAGTATAAGATCTGAGATTTAAATAATAACTATTAACTAAGTGAAGGAAAAATTTCTTACCAAATTGTCCCACTTGGACAATTCAAGATTCAATACAATGAGCAGTACAAACAATAAGTATGTATGCTCATTCATATTGAATCTCAAACGGGAAACTAAGGTTTTGCTTAAATCTTCACTCGAATAAGAAAATAAAACTTTAAGCATATATTAAAGCACAATCAAAAGTTAAACGAAACCAATATTCTTAATACATAATTCGTTAGAAATTCATAACTTTATTTTCAACATCCAAGATTTGATGTCATATTTAGATAGTCCTAAATATACCTCATAGGAGAGAAAAGTATAAATAAAATCTAAGTTTTCACTGGCCACAATGCAGAAAGCTATGCGGCCTGACATAGACAACATTGATGAATATGTTAGGAACACTACTGCTAGAGCTTTCAGTGTTGTTGCCTCTACTCTTGGTATACCTGCACTCTTACCCTTCTTAAAGGTTGTTTATAAGAGTAAGAAATCATGGCAAGCTCAGCACACTGGGATTAAGATTGTGCAACAGATTGAGAAGGTGAAGCAGTGTGTAAGGAATTGGAAGCCCTATACGTAGTTGCGATACTAAGGAAGTCATGATCATTCTGATTTGTGACTTTCAGTCGCCTGATGAAGAAATGAACCAAGTTGTTTTGAATGTGGTGTAGCAGTGTGTCACACCCTCAGTATCATATTAAGCTTATAAGCGGGTCACAAAGGTATTCTAATACTTGCTTAACATGTCAGTTCAGTTTTGTGACAAACTGAATTTGTTTGGACACTTAGTTGCAACACAGAAATTGAAAATAGCTTAAAATGACTTAGGAAATAGCTTTAAAGGCTAAGTTGAGAGAAACAAGTATAGAAAAATTGTTTTTAGGTCACAAATGAATTAAGTAAGATACAGTTAAAATTTGAGAAGAATCAGAGTCAGTTAGGTATTTTTAAGTATATTGGTTGTGTATTTTAATACCGATTGACTAGTAGCAAATATGGAAAATGAGAATAAAAGTGAATCAATGATTAAAGTGTAGAGACGTTAATAGAATTGGATTTTTTTTATAAGATTACAAGATATTTCATACTCAGAATATGAGATTATTTCTTATTCTGATATAAGAGTGATTACGTGTTTTTTAATTGATTAAACTCTATACTACAATATCAGGTTCTAAACAATGATCTGGAACGTGGTGGTTGAATTCAATGATTCATCAAATTTAGGATGTGTGTTATTGGGGCTCACGTTGTTAGAGGGACAACTGCAATCTGCAAAGGATGATTTGGAAAATCCATTAAGGTCATCAAGGATGTAAAGGAGCAACCATCATGGGTTGGGTTACAGTTAAAGCATGAGATTGTTGTTGCTTTTGGGACATGGAATGGGGCCCACAGTTAAGACCACCTTGACTTCTTGGAGTTGGAACAACAGTACATTGATGAATTTTTGTCTCATCTAAGATTTGATGTCATATTTAGATAGTCGTAAATGTATTGCTATGCGGCCTAACATAGATTACATTGATGAATATGTTAGGAACACTATTGCTAGAGCTTTCAATGTTGTTGCCCCTGCTCTTGGTATACCTGCACTCTTACCCTTCTTGAAGGTTGTTTATCAGAGTAAGAAATCATGGCAAGCTCGGCACACTAGATTAAGATTATGCAACAGATTGAGGAGGTGAAGCAATGTGTAAGGAATTGGAAGCCTTATATGGCAGTTACTATACTAACGAAGTCATGATCATTCTGATTCGTGAATTTCAGTCGCCTGATGGAGAAATGAATAAATTTGTTCTGAAAGTGGTGAAGTAGTGTGTAAGCACTGAGGGTGTGGAAACTAATTATATTAAAAATGATATTCTCCCTGACTTTTTCAAGAACGTCTAGGTTAGGAGGATGGCTTTGGATCGAAGTAACTATAAGCAATGTGTTCATTTCCTACTGTAGAGATAACAAACAAAGTTGGCGTTGCTAATATTGTTGGGAGAATTGTTGAGGATCTTATAGATGAGAGTGAACCTTATAAGCGAATGGTTATGGAAACTATTGAGAATGTGGTCACTAACTTGGGAGCATCTGATATAGATGCCTGAATTTATTCATTAGTGATGATCTATCTAAAAGAAAAAAAGGATTTGGAGGAGAATGAAGAAACTGGATTTAAATTTTCAAACTTTAAAATTTTAACAATAGTTACACGAAACTGAGAAGCAAAGGTCTTCTAAGTTTTAACTTTTAACCCAACAGCAAGGATGGCTTTTAACTCGAAAGCGACGAAGGTTTGGAGAAAACGTGTCAAGCAAAGAGAGAGAGCCGTAGCAAAATAGATTTGAACGCACTCTCAAGGAACAGGTCTCTCGTTTAAGATACAGGGGGTGATTATTGCAACCAGCTTCAATCCATGAGCATCATGCAAGGTTCAAATTGTGGATTGCTAGTCTCCTTCAGTTCTCAGAATACAAAGTTTCACAGGTTAAACTAGTCAATTGCAGTTCTTTTCCATCCCACAAACCTTCTTTCATTATTTAGTTAATTAGATGTTAAAGCTCCAAATTTATATCCAAAGAAAAGAACACAAAATTAAGCATAATATGTAGTCCATTGATTCCAATCATAGTATGCATATCCATTCCATTGATCCCTTCTGTATCTTATTAATTTACATCTCTATGTCTTCTTTTTTACCTTACAGCCTCAAAATTTTACGGGAACAACAATTGAAGAAAAGGAGACGAATCTTATGAGAGCATATTCATTATTTGTTTAGTTTCACCCACTACCAATCAACAAATTTGTGCTAAATGTTTTTATGTTTCTTTATGCTAAGTAACTGGAAAAAACTATATAGTTTTATAAATTATAATTTCCATAAATATTTATTTTTGCTCATGATATCACCTTAAATAGGGAGATAGGAATCATCATGGGCTCAGTCTAGAGGCTTAAGAAATCTAGATGTTAGCACACCAGAGGTACCATCAGCCACATGTTCACAATCACATACGCAGTTACAGGAATGATAATCATAAATTAGATAATAAGTTATGCAACAAAACGTGTGAGCTCAAATGCTATTTTATTGTTCCAGATAATAATAATAAAAAAGAACCCTAGATCAGCAAATGACTCTACACATAAATTAGAGCAAACTACTGTGTACTCCTGATGAAATAAGATTTGAGTAAAAAATAGTTAAGCTTAATTCCACCAACCATTTCTGGAAAACTAAATTCCCACCAAGTTATGAGCATGGAAGGACCTATCTTTTCACATATATATATAAATAGAATATAAAATAAATGCCAATTGCAATATAAATAGAATATATGTAAATGGGAAGCAAATGAAGCAATATGAAAAATAAAATAAAATATTGTCACCTTGCAAATTGCAATAAGTGTTGGAACTCTGCAATTATAATCTCAGTTCTTAGATAATTCACTCAATGGCCTACAAAATCAAAATCAACTCATTTATAAGTCGTAAAACAAAAACAAAATCAACTCAACTCAACTCACTCAACTGAGCTGTGTCGAGAGGCAGTTAAGTCAGGGAACTAATTAATATAAATTACATAGTCTTAACAAACAAACTGCCCATGCGGCCTTCATAGGTTTGGAATGGCAACAAAGTCATAATTCGTGCCAATGAATCAAAAAAATTCAAAAAAATATTTATTTGATTTCATAATTTCATAATTAAATGAAAGTAAAAGTAAAAAAGGCAGGGAAGAAGATGGAAAAGCTCAATTAACTTGATCAAATGGGGGTTACTGTAAGGTTGAGGAAAAATTGATTCTTTAATGATTGAACAAGATGCAAAGTGATGGAATGACAAGGTTATAGGTTTCTTAAATACAAAACAACAACGTCAATTATAAATGGTAACCCCACAAGGGAATCACAAAGTCTCACATCGAATTGCAATAGTTACAGATGAAAACTATATGAAACAAACACTTGAATAATAATCAAACAAACAAAAACATGAAAACCCCATTTACAGAGAGAGATAGAGAGAGAGAGAGGTAACTAACCAATGAGAGTGATAAAGACTGCAAAAGAAAGAGTAATAACTAGAATGACCCCCAACGCCAAGGGACTTGAGCTCGTGTTGGCAGAGGCAGAGAACAGAGGCTGCGGCTTTGAGTGAGAGAGAATGAGAATGAGAGTGAGAGCATGAAAGAGAGGGGGTGAGGGTGAGGGTGAGGGTGAGGGTGAGGGTGAGGTGGGTGGGTGAGGGTGAGGGTGAGAGTGAGGGTGAGGGTGAGAGTGAGAGGGAGAGGAGAGGGAGCCGGAAAGCACGAGAAAAAGAGCGTGAGAGGGAGCCAGAGAGCACGAAAGAGAGAGTGTGAGAGTGAGAGGGAGAGCGATTGTGAGGGATTTAGAATTCTATAATTAGGTTTAAATTAGGTTCTGCGAGGGATTTGTGATGAAAATGTCTCTCGCTATAATTTTATCATTTAGCGAGGGATACAATCCCTCGTAATTTCCTCACTAGATTGACTAAGTTTAAATTATGCTCTCAGCGAAGGAAATTATTCCTCGCAATTCCTTTGGTAATATTAGAGAGGGAAAAAATCCCTTGTAATTCCCTCGCTAATTTTTGAGAGGGAAAAATTCCCTCGCAATTCCTTCGCTATTCCTTAGCTATTTTCCCCTAAAATTTATTTTTGAAATTTAGCGAGGGCTCAAACTTCCCTCACTGATCCCTCGTAGGTCCCTCGCTAATTAGAGAGGGAATTGTGAGGAAAATTTTCCCTCGCAAAATTCCCTCGCCAAATTTTAAATTTCTTGTAGTGTTCCTAGATTGCTTATAATCGATTACAGCCCCCTGGTAATTGATTACCAGAGAGATTTAAAGGGTCCTGAATGTGCAAGGCGGCCATTGTTACGCTGAACCTCCATATTTTCTCTCTACCTATGACACCCCTCCCCAAATCTCTTAATTTCTCTCCTTTCTTTCCATCAAATCCCACATTTCCACTACCAAATCACTCCAAAATCTTTTCTCTACAAAACCCCTTATCTATTTCCCATCAAAAATCACAAATCTGTAACACCCCAAAAATTGCTTATTTCATTTATTTTATAATATTTGTGATTTTTATGAATTTTTTTGAAATTATTTGAATTGTTTAATTATTTTAATATATTCCTCGATTTGCATACGCACTGAGTGAGGCCGGGAAAATGAAATATTTTTCCCGAGGCCAGAAAATCTTGGACTGTGGAAATGGTGACGGGTGATCTTACTAACCTCGAGGCCGGACACAATTTACGAAGTTTTCATTTTTCAAGATTGTATCTGACGGATAAAATTTGAATATACTCTATTGTCCATTGGACAATTGGTACCGGCTTTCCTAACAGTGACTTTTATCCATTGGGTAATAGTTTTAGTAGAGTGTTAGTCATATTTTCTAGAGAGCACTTTAACGACATCATCAAAGTGACATCATCCTTGACTTTTCCCAAAAAGTGAGCAAAACTTCTCAAGGAAGCCAACTTTTCTCTCTCCTCCCTTGGAAACTCCATGGCAATGAAGGGGGAAAGATGACACAAATTGTCATGTTTTCATCTAAACACTCACTCACATTTTCACCTTTTCCATTTTCAAAAGTTTCTACCACTTTCCCTCTCCATTTTTCCTTTCTCTCTCAACTTCTCCTTTTCTCTCACTTTTCTATCACATTTTCTCTTCTTGCTCTCCTCTGCAACCTCACAGCCACACCCTCTTCCTTCACCCTCCATGTTTGTTTAATTTCAAGCAATCACATTGCTTGAAACTACATATTGTTTGAAGACATTTTCTTGTTGAAATCACCTTTCTCATCTCCATTTTCTCTCCTCACTCTGCCAAGCACCACCATTGATGGCCATCCATGCTTACTTGCTCAACCAACCTTATTTCTTGCATCTACGCATCACCTAGAAGTTTTTTCCTTTTATGACCATCACTTAATTCTTTCATCTTCATCTTCTTCCATAAAGCCCTAAACTTGAAGCTTTGAGGTCAAGTTCTTGACTTTCTATTTTCTTTCCATCATTTTCATGATTCTTGGTCACCTTGGTGATCAAGGACTCCTCTTTTCAAGTTTTGGTTGTTGATTAAGTGAGTTTGATCATCCTAGGGTTTTGGTGGAGGAGTTGGACGAATTTCAAGAGGCATAAAAGGAGTTCATTTTCTTGTTATCTTCTTAGGTAAGAGGGAGATTAACCTCATCAACCATACTATGGTGGTGAGGAACAAAATAGTTGTGTTGGGAGTGGAGAATCCACGTGAGGATTCATCCACTCGATTGTGTGACTTTTGATTTATGTTTATTTGATTTTGTATGATTATATGATGTTATTGTATGCGAAGAGATAGTTATGGTGGATTGGTGATTATATGTGATGATATAATTTTGATAGTATGCATGAACTTAATTATTTGTAGTGATTAAAGTATGTGACATGCTATGATTATGTTGTAAAGGAATGATTTTTGGGTTCCATTAATCACTTGAGGCTCACGGCCTTTTGGCCTAAGAGGAGATATATACGAGGAAAATATGTTATTGATTAAGAACTTAGATGATGAGGTGGCAAAAACATGATTTGTGAGGTTATAAGTTGAAAGAGGAAATGAATAAAGTTTTACCATTGAAAAGAATTGATTTTTAGTCATGATATTTGATCATTAGATGGAGAAGTAATTTGGAGACTTAAGTATTTTATCTAAGATGATTCTTGATAAGTTAAATGGAAAGGATTTTAATTAGAAGTTGAATAGTGGAAGGTTTAGAAAGAATATTAGAAAATATTATTTAGATGATTTGGGAGATTAATTAGGATCAAAGGATTTATAAGTAAAAAGAAAAGATAATCACAATATTATGATTTGAGGAGAAATGACTTTTAGCTATGTCAATGGAAATAGTTTGGGGATAGTTGGAATAATGAAAAATAATTTATTGGTGGTGAATCTAGTTAGTTTAATGATAAGGAAATAAGGACTTGTAAGATAAGGGTGTTTAATAATAAAGAAATAAGGACTTATTAGACAAGAATGGAGAAGGTTTCAGTAAAATAAAAATAATATAAATTTTAGAAAGAATATTAGTAAATGATATTTTGAGGAATTTTAGTAATGAAAACTTGAGGTATTTTAGGGTTTAGAGAAAAGAAAAGAATTTGTGAAATCAAGTTAATAAATGATGATTTTTTGAATTATGCGATAAAAGCATCTTGTGTTTGAAAGCAACAGCAAGGTTACTATGAGACATGAATGATGATTTTTTGAATTTTGTGACAAAGATGTCTTGTGACTGAAAATGACAGTAAGGTTCCAGTTGGGCAGACGTACTGGACCCGAGTGGATTGTGGAACCGAAGTACTGGACCCGAGTGAATCATTGGTATTATGTGATTGTATGGGTGGTTATATAATATCATTGATACTAATGGTATTAGACAATTGTATGGGCGGTTACTTTAATACCATTGGGAACGGTACAATGGTGGTTTGATTTCATCGTTCATGCATTGAACATTATACAGTCGGCTTTTGTTGCTTAGGAGTGAACGAGAATTTGGATAGTGTGATCTCAGATGGATCTCAGGGGGCGTCAGGGCGAGGTGATCCACTTAGTGATCTGTTATCACATTGTATACCCCTGGCCGTGAAAAACCGTTGTAACGCACGAAGAGGACCCGACAAACACTATCCTTTTCATGGTCCAACATAGACTGTCTTTTGAGGGGGGACAGATCTTCTGGAATGTTCATCTCTGAATTTTTTTAGCTCTATGGAGTAGGAACTGGTTGCATTGAGCATAAAGATGGTCAGCATACACATTATGCATATGCATAGTCAGTGTACATCTTATTGAGGTATGGTCAATGTCTATATGTTTTGATGTACCTTGCTGAATTATATATTAGTTGATAACATGACTATACCTGTTGATCTTTCATATCCCTGTACTAATATGATATTATCTGTTATTCCTTGATATCGTTGTATAGGAAAGGCATTATTATCTCTCGTTCTGTTTCTTGCTGCCATGATGGTATTGATGTCGGGGATCTCACCTCTTTTGTCGTGTTATTCTGTCTGTTTTTGTTTTATGCTCATGTCTGTAAAGATTATGATGGCGGCAAGGCAAGATCCGCGAGGTTTCACTAGACTACAGTTTCATGGGGGCGTCGAAGCGTGGAACATCCACTAGGACACGGGGCATGTTCAGTATGTCGGAGATGTCACTTTAATTTGGAGCAGGACCCATCATGACGCTACTACATTTACTATGGGTGTAGCTGTTCACTTAGAGTTTTGCATGCCTCTTGGGGAGCTTTGGGATGATCGTAGGGCTTCCTCTAGGGAGGACTCTATGGAGTTGACTGCTCGGACTCCCATCCGTGGTGACATGCCCCGAGAGAGGGTTTTGTGTGCTAGGGATCCCAAAGGGGATCTAGAGGAAGATCGGGTGCAAGACCCTACTCTTCAAGTGTTTGGACTTAGTCTAGGCTCAATCTTTATATGGTAACTAGATGTGTTATTTTGGAGTATGCAAGTTTTATGTTTTTGGAACATAAGTATAATGTATTCAAGGAGGTAGTAAACTTTGTGTTATAAAAAGCCTTTTATTCAGTTTTTATAACTTGAGTTCTCTCTATTTCAGTGATTTTAGGTTATTTCCTTTAAAATAGAAAGATTTTGAAACTCGGATTTTATAGTGTCGATTATCTTATAGTTGAGCAAAGTTTTAATTTCTCTTTTGGAAAAGAATGAAGTTAGTCTAAAATGTAACGCCTCTTTTTTCTTTTTTTTTTCTTTCGGAAGAGAGGAAGGGGTGTTACAAAATCCACCCACAAATTCCCCTCTCACCATACACCCCTCTCTCTCTAGAACCACGACCTAATCTTCAAATTTTCTCCATTTTCTCACTATTTCCTACCATTTCCTATCACCAAACACTCTTAAAAACCCTTCCTTCCACTTTCTTTCCATTCTTTTTACCCCATTTCACTCAATGGTTGAATCTTCACAATGAACAAAGAAGCCACAAATAGGGGTGGCTATTGGGATGTCCTCTCAAGCTCTTCAACTCACTATTCTAGGCTTGGACCTCTCGACCCACTTCAGGACCTCCAAGAAAGCAGAGCTTTTGTGCCAAAAGTTCCAGCTGCAGAAAATTATCCAACCAAGGTATCTCACTGCAGCTTTTTGCTCTAGCAAGCCTTTAGAGTGTTTTAGAATGATTGAGTGTCTTGAGCTGATTAATTTTCTAAGTATTAGGAAGGATATTTACCCAGATTTGGTTAGGGTATTTTATGCGAATTTGAGATATGAAAATGCCTGCCTGATCACTGAAGTAAAGAAGAAACATATAGTTATTACTCATGATATATGGTATAGGCTTACTAGTCTCACCTTTGAAGGTACAAATTTGTGTGTTGTTGCTAATGTATGGGGAGAAGATTATGACTACAAAACTGTATTGAATTCTTTACTGAGAATTGGACATAGGCCCAAACAAAGGGTCATGGCCATGGGGCTTACCATGGAAAATAGAGTACTCTATTATATTGTGGCTAGGGGCTTGATTTCCTGGGGAAGCAATTACTCCCAAGTTCAAAAGGATGACGTCCTTACATTGTGGGTGATGAACAATGACAAATCGATTAACTGGGTATACTATGTCATTCAGCACATGTTGAAGGCTAGAAAGGGCAACCATCCCCTGCCTTATGCCATGCTCAACATAAAAATCTTGGAGCACTTCCATATTCCTTTGTCTGGGGAGACAAAGGATGAGAGTTCTGATGGACCAAAATTCATTAGTGCACATACACTAACAAAGCTACAACTAAAGAAGATTGATGACAAATGGTACTATCTTCATCATGGAGTTGATGGACACATTCTTCGAGGTGCTAAGGAAGATGATGAGGAAGAAGACCAGCAACTTGCTCTAGTTACAACTACCTTGGATCTCTTGCTCCAAGAGATGCAAAGCCTTTGGATAGTTGTTGACACACGAATAGATCGTCCTGAGTAGAAGACAGACCATTTTGAGCTAAGGATGGGCCGTTCAGATCAGGAGTTGGCCTCCATTTGATTCATGTTGGAAGGACTAGATTTTATATAAAGTAGAGGTGCCAGTGCTCCCACACCATCTCCTGCACCTCTTACCCATGATGATGCTACAACTGGAGATTCTGATGCTGATGATGAGGATAAGGATCTCGATGAGGATGAGGATCTTGATGACGAGGCTGATAGCGAAGAGACCGAGTGATGATAGAGCTTAGTTATGATAGTCTATATCTTATTTTATCTCACTCATAGTATTTTGATTCTAATTATTGTATAACTCTGATGCTTATTTTGAGCTCTTACATCTTTTTTTTATGAACTGATTATATGAGCTGTTGACTGATCATTTAGCATGAATTACTCTGATGTTAACAACATATTAATTCTCTACTATTAATCACTTCTTTGTTGATTACTCTGATCTTTGGCATTCTACTTATGACGAATGCTTATGTCTTTTTAATAATGCTAAAGGGGGAGAGGTATGACTAGCAAGAGTAAGGGGGAGTTTTACATGCAAATTCTACTTAATATTTGTTTTACCTCATGCATAAATTATGGGGGAAAGTTGCGCTTAAATCTCTGATATTTATAAATGTTACTCTTTTCTTGTGTTGGTTTATCATCATAAAAAGGGGGAGAATGTGAGCGCTTATGTCATGAAGAGCATGAAGATTTTTTATGATAACAAAGCCAAGTTGAAGACCAAGTCCAAAGGAGGTACATTTGGTATAGTTTATAGGACTTAGAATCTTTATGTAAAAAGCTTTCAATATATCTCAAAATGTTTTTGAAAGATTTCTTTTTAAAATCAACTCTTAGTTAATGGATTATTTTTAAAAGAAATGTTGTTTTGATCTTGGATAATGAAAATTAAGTTTATATCTTGAAAATCCAAGTTTTCTAAGTTGGAAATGCTTACTAAGCTAAAGTGGGCTAAAGAATAGGTTCAAGGATGATTGTAATCTTATCCAAAGGCTTAGTAATCAATTAACTGCTTATTTGGAAGCTGGTAATCGATTACCAAGGCCTGGTAATTGATTACAGCCATGCAAGAATCCATTTTTCAAAAGTCAGAGACTTGGTAATCGATTACATAAGCCTTGTAATTGATAACCACTCTAACAAAGGCTTGGTAATCGATTACATGAGCCTTGTAATTGATTACCACCTGCCCAGAAAGCCCAGAACATGTTCTAAGAGCTTTGTAATTGGTTACCATATTCCTGTAATCGATTACCACGAGCCTAAAAGTTAGCAATGGCTCTTTTCTTGACATTTAATGTTGAAATAAATTACCCCCAATGACTCTTTTGAATAGAACACTTTACATGCACTTTTTTGGTCATCTTCCATACACACCCAACAACCTGAAATATATCTCTTTTGCTTTAATCCGTGAATTAATCCTTTCAATCATTTGTGCTCTATTTTTGTAAATTCTTGAGATATTCTTGAAGAGATTCATAGGGCTTCTATTTGTATTACATACTCTTGTGAGAGTTTCTTCCTTTTCTACACTTTGATTCTTTGTAATGAGGGTGATGTATCCCTCAGAGAAATTGTAACAGGGGTGAGGTATCCCTCAGAGAATTTGTAAGGGTTAGGTATCCCTATTTGTTGATGCTCAACCACGAGGGAGAGGTATCCCAAGGTGTGAAAAGCGCTCTAGTTTGTAACAGTAGCAAGCACCTGTTCAAGCTTGCATTGATAGTGAAAAATCTCGGGTAGTTACTTGAGGATTGAATGTAGGTCACAAGTGGTTGGTGGTCGAACAAAGATAAACACTGTGTTTGCTTCTTTAAACTCAAACTCCTTTATTTTTGTGTTTTAAGTTCATATATTTGCACGAATACTTTTTGTTTGGTTTGTTCAATTGCGAGTGGAACATTCTATCTTCTTTATTCATTCACTTCAATCAATAAATAGCTTAAAAGAAAATTTCTTTTCAAGTGTTTGATAAAAGTTTTCAAAGAGTTTTTTATTTACTTAATTCACCCCCTTCTAGAGTATTGAAGCCACTTGGTAACAATCATTATATATAGTTCCTTGTGATATGATTGTACATCAAATAAACCCTAGAATTGATACTAGAAGCATTAGGAGTAATTGGAAATTAATGAATAGTATTGTACACTTATTGTGTATAGAATTTTTATTGCCCCTTTGTGATACAAAGTGAGCTAGAATTGTATAATGAATTGAGAATTGATCCCTTATACTATAAGGTTGAGCTAGTATTTGAATTGAATTATAAGTTCCCATATAATAAGACATTTTGGGATATAAACTCGTGTAGGAGAGTATCCTTTGCGTATGAGAATTGGATACAAACTCCTATAGGAGAGTATTCTTTGCATATGAGAATTGGATATAACCTCAAGTATGATAGTATCCTAAAATGAATGAGATATAATCTCAAGTATAAGAATATCTCTATATATTAGTAGTGGATATAAACTCGTGTATGAGAGTATCCTGAAATGTATGAGATATAACCTTGTGTATGAGAATATACTCGTGTATGAGTAATGAATATAGTCTTGTGTATGAGAATAAACTCGTGTATGAGTGATGAATATAGCCTCGTGTATTAGAGTATCCTGAATAGGTACTAGATATAAACTCGTGGTATGAGAATATTCTGA
Organism: Ormosia semicastrata; assembly: GCA_029884595.1. Taxonomy (NCBI): domain Eukaryota; kingdom Viridiplantae; phylum Streptophyta; class Magnoliopsida; order Fabales; family Fabaceae; genus Ormosia; species Ormosia semicastrata. The sequence continues at coordinate 65,272,454 of JAQQTO010000061.1, read as the reverse complement.
ATAGAATTAGCTATAGCCTCGTGCATGAGAATATCCTCGTACATGAGTATTGGATATAATCTTGTGAATGAGAGGATCCTGAATATATATATATATATATACCAAGTATAATCTTGTGATATGAGAATGCCAATAGATATTGAATATAGTTCTTGTGATATAAGGTTATACAATAAAGATGTTAGATATGAATCTTGCATCCCAATATAATCTTAGATCTTTGGATAATGGGCATTAGTAATAAATTTATACATATTTGAATATTTCTATATTATTATGTGAATGATTTAGATATAGATCATAGAATTGATATAAGAATAAGTAATTATTATGGTGATATTGAGCTATGACTCATATTTTATAAGTTAGACATGAATGCATCCTATGTTCTATGTTATGATGATTGTTTATAAATTATCTAGTAATGATAATAATTGGATTTCTGTCTCGAGAAGAGAAATGACATGTTTTGGCTTTTTGTCACATTTCTATGTGATATTTTATATATTTAATGAAATGATTTGTTTTTCGAAGCAGCTAGAACTATTGTGATGACACTGTACTTACTACAATTACTGAGAATTTTAGAATTCTCACCCTTTTTGTATTATATTTCCATAATAATTTCATCAAAGGATTCTATAACAAGGAGATGAAGAAAATGGACGTGGACTAGCTAGATTCTATTTTTGTATAAAAAATTTATATATAAATTATATGAGTAGTGCCTGATAACTTTAGGAAAAGAAGTTATTTCATATGAATTTGAATGTATATGAGCATTCTGTCCTTAAGTTTTATAGGCCAAAGGTTCAATTCATGCATGTCTTTAATGATTTAAGCTTGTTAATTGAAATGATTGAGAATTGAATCTTTGAGAATTTTATTTAAAGAATTTGGATTGATCATGATTTGATGGACTTTGGCATTGTTTTGATGCAGGTATTCAAGAAGGAAAGACCTTGGAAGGGACGAGGAAAGCGAAGAGGAGCTCAAATTTGGAAGAAAGCAAGAAAGGAGAAGTTGCTGCCAACCCAAGCCTAGGCTTGACAAACCCACGCCTAAGCTTGATAAACCTACGCCTAGGCATGGAAAAGCCAAGCCTAGGCGTGGCACTCTCAGGTTTTCAGAAAATTCAGATAGAGACACTCACGCCTAGACATGGAAATGTCACGCCTAGGCGTGGCCAGCACCTGCTAGCACGTGTTTTATAACTACGCCTAGGTATGGAAAAGACACGCCTAGGTATGGAAAAAATCCTGGTCTATGAAATTAGCCTTTAATATCTGATTTTTAGGACTTGAATAGGAGCTTCTATTTTGGACCAAGCACGAAATCCCTAGAGAAAGTGGGAGGAGGAGATCACTCAAGATAGAGGTGATTTAAGTGAAGAATCAAGATCAAAGAAGGAAGATAAAGCTTGGATTCTCTCCATTTTTGTTCATTCTTTCCCTTTTCTCTCTTGATTTGTAACTTGATGAGTTCTATGATTCCATATGTTTTCTCTTCTTTCATGATGTGTAACTAGACTCTAATCTAGGCGCTCTCTAGGATCTTGCTATGGATTTGATTATCTTGTAAATTAGTTGAGTATTCTTTCAATGAAATTGGTTTTGTTCTTCCATATCTATGCTTAATGCTTGTTATTGATTGGTCATCAATTACATGATTTTAGTATTCCAATTGAACTAGAAATAGGGTATTGTGAATATAGATATAGTATGGTTGATGTATGTTTAATTACATTCTTTTGGGTTGAGTGAGTTGATTAGCTAATGGGATGGGCACATACCCATTAGTCATGCATAGCAAGTGTTTGATAATTAGTCTTAATGAGTGATTCTTATGCTAACTCACATGGACACATAGTGGATTAATTAAGTTTCACATGGGTAATTATCCTAGACATAGGCTTTTATCTATTTCTTGTTTTAGCTAACAAAACTAACTCATTGTTAGATGCTTGTGAATTGTAAGTTATTCATTGAAGTAGCAAGTGAATAGGGACTCCTAGGCCTTTATCATTCTCATATTTCTCTTGTGAATTTAGCATTTGGACTCTTTTTTTAATCTTTTAAGTTGTTATTTTAATTACAAACTTCTCTCACATTTCGTTTGCTTGGAAATTTTTTTGTGGAAATTAGTTAAGTTTAGCATTTCTCTAATTATCAATCCCTTGGGACACGATACTCTAACTCTCATATATTACTTGTTGATCGGTGCGCTTGCGAATACACACAAACAAGTTTTTGGCACCGTTGTCGGGGATTGAATTTAGATTTTGTGTTATTTCTTAATTCAATTCACAACGCTTATTTCAAGTTTTATTTGTTCGTATTTATTTTTTTGGTACTTGGCTCTTTTATGCGAAGGACTCGAAGTGTATCTTGATTTCCTTACAATCCTGAGATCGAGAGGACCTTTTATAGATTGCTAAGAGAACAACAAGTGCAAGGGCAAACACTAAATTTGGAAAGTAAATTTGAGAAGACAGAAGAAGCAAATGCTGAAAGACTCCTTCGAGAGTATGCCACTCCAAATTCTAGAGACATCAGATCTAGCATTAGAAGGCCAGCTGTACAAACACAAACTTTTGAGATCAATCCTGCTAGTATCCAGATGGTTCAGAATAATTTATAATTTACGGATCTACCCCATGAAGATCCTAATGCTCATCTAGCCAACTTTCTGGAAATTTGTGATACTTTTAAGCATCAAGGGATGACTGATGATGCAGCTCGCTTGAGGCTCTTATCTTTTTCCTTGAAAGATAGGGCTAAGGCTTGGCTTCATTCCTTACTTGAGCATTCCATCACTACTTGGGAAGAGCTAGCTCAGAAGTTTTTGGATCGATTCTTTCCTCCCATGAAGGCAATGAAGTATAGGAATGACATCTTGTCCTTCAGGCAGTTTGAAGGAGAGACTTTATATGAGGCATGGGAGCGATTTAAAGAATTGCTAAGGAAGTGCCCCCACCATGATATAGCAAAATGGATGTTGGTACATACTTTCTACAACAGCTTGATAACTTCCATTCGTTCATAATTGATGCAACAGCTGGAGGGGCTCTCATGAACAAGACTGTAGATGCAGCCTACAACCTTTTGGAGGAAATGGCTAACAACAATTATCAGTGGCCAGCTGAGAGGGTTACTCCTAGGAGAATAGCAGCCAGTATACATAAAGTTGATGCTCTCACATCGCTTACAGCTCAAGTGGCAATATCTCAGCTGAGATTTGTGATCATTATGGGCACCTTCACTCAACTGCGAGTAGCACAGCTAGCCTGGAGAGTGTGCAATATGCCAATCAGATCCACCCAAGTAGTCACAACAATACTTTTAGTAATACTTACAACTCTACTTAGCGGAACCATCCTAATCTTTCTTGGGGTGGAAATTCTCAAGGTCCTTCTTCTTCCTATCAGCCTAGAAGAGCACCCCGTGCCCCTCCAGGTTTCCAACAACAGAGCTCCCCTCAATCCCAAGGTTCAACTTCAACTTCCAATTTGGAGAAGATGTTTGCTCAGTTCATGACTTGCCAACAAGAGTATATGACTAAAACTAATTCAAGGCTTACTTCCCATGATGCCTTGATGCAAAGTCAAGTGGCTTCCTTGAGGAATCTTGAGACTCAAGTTAGCCAACTAGCCCAAGCTCTAAATAATAGGCCCCAAGGAAATTTTCCAAGCGACACCATTAATAATCGAAAAGGTGCCCCTCTTGAGCATTGCAAGGCCATATCATTGAGGGGTGGGAAGGAAATTAAAGGAAATTCAAAGACCAAGCTACTTGAGAAAGAAGTTGAAGTTACAAAAGATGAGGTGGTTGTGAACAATGAGGTTGACAAGAATGAAGAGCTAGCAAAGAGGAAGGTTGAAGACAACAAGAAGGAGGATAAACTTTATACACCACCTCCACCTTTCCCCAATCGGCTAGCCAAACAAAAACTGGATGCTCAATTTGAAAGGTTTTTGGATATTTTCAAGAAACTTCACATTAACATACCATTTGCTGAGGCTTTGGAACAAATGCCTAGTTATGTAAAGTTTATGAAAGATATCTTGTCTAAGAAGAAAAGGCTTGGGGATTTTGAAACTGTTGCTCTCACGGAGGAATGTAATGCTATCTTGCAAAATAAACTTCCTCCCAAGCTCAAAGATCCTGGAAGCTTCACTATCCCTTGTACCATTAGTGAAAAATTCTCTGGTCGGGTTTTATGTGATTTGGGGGCCAGTGTAAATCTCATGCCCTTTTCAATATACCAAAGACTAGGTTTGGGGGAGGTGAAGCCAACTTCAGTTACTCTACAATTAGCTGACTGTTCTCTCACTTATCCAAAGGGAGTCATAGAAGATGTCTTGGTCAAGGTAGACAAGTTAATTTTCCCAGCTGATTTGTTCCTCTCATCCTTGGAAGATCGTTCCTTGCAACTGGAGGAACTCTCATTAATGTTCAAAAAAGGGAGCTTACCATGAGAGTGCAAGATCAATAGGTAACCTTTAATATTTTCAAAGCAATGAAATTACCTCAAGATCTTAAAGAATGTTCGTATGTGAATGTGCTTGGTGGGACGGGAACTAAAAGAATTTGTGCAAATGTCCCGTGTGACCCTTTTGAAGCTTCGTAGCTTTCTACATGTGAAATGGAAGACAGGGAATTGAAAGAGCTTAAGTTATTACCATCGCATTTGAGCTATGCCTATCTTGGTGACAAAGTTACATCTCCTAGTTACCATTACAGAGAAAGTCCAGCCTAGGACTATAAACGGGGTGCTTCTTGGGAGGCAACCCAAGTTCTTTACCTTATCTTTATTTTTCTTTATTGATTTTTTTACATTCCTAGTTTAGTTATCTACCTACTTTTGATTCGAGTTTTTTATTTCTTGATTGCGTTTGATTTTGTTTACCTCATCTTTTTGGCTTTGCATTTACCTTATATTTTTGATGATGTAGTTTTGATGGATTTGAGAGAGCTTGTTTAGGATTAGTGGGCTGCCAGAAAATTTGCACTAAATTGATGAGTGTGCTTGGTGGCATTTTGAATTTGTGCATGCTAGTATGCTGATTTGAGTATCCGATGATTGTGTGGATCAAAGATGTGCCTCATTACATGGGAAACCACATGTAGAAATTCAAATGTTGTGCTTCCACTTGTTATCATAAATGCGTGTGAGTGTATTTCCCTGTTGTATGTGTGGTGGACCTTGGAATATGAATAAAATGCATGATTGGAGAAAATTTATGAATGGTATGTGTAAAGTCAATTTGCATCTTAGAGGCTTGTCTGATTCCCTTTTGAGGTGAAATCCTAGGCGATGCATTTTTGAAGAAATGACTAGGGTAATTCTTTGGACTGATTGAGCCTTTTCAAGCCAACCTTAACTGAATGAGTTCCCTAGTACCCCTTTTGAAGCCTAGTGTGCGTGTGTGTGGCCTAATTTTTCTTTCTTAAAACCCACAATCTCCACCCCTTCACCCCTGCTTGTGTTAAGAAAATCTCTTACCCTCATTACAGGTCCTTTGTTAAACACATGATTAGGCATTTTTGTTAGTGTGAGTCAAAGTGTTTTGCATGATACTAGGAAACCAAGATCTATTTGGAACAAACTTTTACTCAAAATGAAAAAAAAAGTATAAAAAAAAGAGAAAGAAAAATGTGTGAGCTGCACAAAATGCAGCCCCCTTTTGCAAAGAAAATAAACATGTATAATGTTCTTAAAAAAAAATGGAATAAAGAGAGTTGATTTTTCATATTGGATCCTTTTGTACATTTTGCATACTTGACTTGATTCAATGGAAGTGTGTGATTATGTGTTTAATATTTGATTTTAAATTCTTCCCCTTCCTTCTTAGCCATTACCCTTAGCCTCACATTACAAGCTTAAAAGACCCTTACGATCTTTGATTATGTGTTGCCTACATTAGTGGAGAAAGGGATGAAAGATATTCTTATGAGAGTGCATGTGCATTTTATAAATTCATTCATCTTGCTCTTCAAGATTAGGAAAGGGTCTTAAACACATGAGTTTGGGAAATCATTCATGTACAAAAATTGCATTCAAGGGTAATCATGACAGTTGGAATTTTTCTTGCATGTGTGGACCTTGTTGAGAGGTTGATAAGTGATTTCTGAGGGTATGAATGATGATTGAAAGCTGGCTATGTTCTAGTTTAATTTGCTCCATGATTTTTGTATTGAATTGTGTTCATCTTCTCTTGCTTACCTTAGTTTGCTCAAGACTAGCAAATATTGAGGTTTGGGGGTGTGATAACTTTAGGAAATAAAGTTATTTCACATCAATTTGAATGTATATGAGCATGCTATCCTTAAGTTTTATAGGCCAAAGGTTCAATTCATGCATGTCTTTAATGATTTAAGCTTGTTAATTCAAATGATTGAGAATTGAATCTTTGAGAATTTTATTTAAACAATTTAGATTGATCATGATTTGATGGACTTTAGCATTGTCTTGATGCAGGTATTCAAGAAGGAAAGACCTTGGAAGGGATGAGGAAAGCGAAGAGGAGCTCAAATTTGGAAGAAAGCAAGAAAGGAGAAGTTGCTGCCAACTCAAGCCTAGGCTTGACAAACCCACGTCTAGGCTTGACAAACCCATGCCTAGGCATGGGAAAGCCAAGCCTAGGCGTGACACTCTCATGTTTTCAGGAATTTTAGACAGAGACACTCACGCCTAGGCATGGCTAGCACCTGACAGCACTTGTTTCATAACTACGCCTAAGCGTGGAAAAGACACACTTAGGCATGTGAAAAATCCTGGTCTACGAAATTAGCCTTTAATATCTAATTTTTGGGACTTGAATGGGAGCTTCTATTTTGGACCAAGCACAAAATCCCTAGATAAAGTGGGAGGAGGAGAAAATCACTCAAGATAGAGGTGATTCAAGAGAAGAATCAAGATCAAAGAAGGAAGATCAAGCTTGGATTCTCTCCACTTCTGTTCATTCTTTCCCTTTTCTCTCTTGATTTATAACTTGATGGGTTCTATGATTCCATATGTTTTCTCTTCTTTCATGATGTGTAACTAAACTCTCATCTAGGGGCTCTCTAGGATCTTGCTATGGATTTAATTATCTTGCAAATTGGTTGAGTATTCTTTCAATGAAATTGGTTTTGTTCTTCCATATCTATGCTTAATGCTTGTTATTGATTGGCCATCAATTGCATGATTTTAATATTCCAATTGAACTAGAAATAAGGTGTTGTGAATATGGATATGATATGGTTGATGTATGTTGAATTATATTCTTTTGGGTTGAGTGAGTTGATTAGCTAATGGGATGGACATATACCCATTAGTCATGCATAGCAAGTGTTTGATAATTGGTCTCAATGAGTGATTCTTATGCTAACTCACATGGACACATAGTGGATTAACTAAGTTTCACATGGGTAATTATCCTAGACATAGGCTTTTATCTATTTATTGTTTTAGCTAACAAAACCAACTCATTGTTAGATGCTTGTGAATTGCAAGTTATTCATTGAAGTAGCAAGTGAATAGGGACTCCTAGGCCTTTATCATTCTCATCTTTCTCTTGTGAATTTAGCATTTAGTGCTCTCTTATTTTAATTCTTTTAAGTTATTATTTTAATTACAAACCTCTCTCATATTTCGCTTGCTTGGATAAGATTTTTGAAAAGTGGTTAAGTTTAGAATTTCTCTAATTGTCAATCCCTTGGGACATGATACTCTAACTCTCATATATTACTTATTGATCCGTGCACTTGCGGATACACACAAACAGTGCCTTGGAGGCATATTATGTAATTAATGTTTTATGATGTATAATTTTGTATAATGAAAATTTCAGATATGTATTTTATAACTTACTCTTCAGGCTCATATTTTCATATATATATGTCATAAATATATATGTCATAAATGTTTATATAAATATTGTCTCAAGTATAGAAGTTACGTGCCTAATCATAATTACTAATGCATGATACCGATCATACTATTAGTACTATTATTTGGACATTACACCTCCTATGACAGGCTAAGGCACGCTCCCTCTAAAATGTGTCTATTTTTCGATTCTTCGAAATGCCTATTCTTGAGGCTAAGAAGATTCAACTTCTGGAGGTGGAGCTTAACCCTCTATGCTTTGAGAAGGAGGGAAGGGCTTCCGAGAAGAAAACTTTGGAATCCAAAGCTAAGGATACTAAAACCTTGGCCATATTTATAGAAGGAAATGTGAAGACTTGGAAGAAAAAGGTTAAGGGTGCTTCTACCAAGGCCACTTTGGCAGAGACAACTTTGGTAAGGGCCAAAGATAAGGTAGCAAAGCTTGAGATGACCCTCGCAGAGGAGAAGGCTGTGTTCAAGGCTGTGAAGGAAATGCTAAAAGATAAATGGGACTAGTCTATGGTGGATTCCCTCAAGAATGCCCTAAAGTAGTTCCACCTACTCTATCTGAATATGAATATGAATGTAATGGGGCTAAACCATAGGGTGATTTGGATATGAATCCTTTTGCTTTTGCCAATCTTGTCATGGTCCCTAATATAATTCTTTTTGAGCTCTTGGCTCCAGGGTGGTCGAGTATGATATTGAGAACGAGGAGTAGCTTAAATATGAAGCTCCAACATCCTAGGCTTTTTTTATTTCTTTCTCTATTTTTTTTTTGTTTCAACCCTGTGTGGGCTTTTTTGGGTTGTATGGACAAATCCCCTAATGTGGGATGTTTACATTATTTCACTATGCTTTTTGCATAATTATTCTTTATTGGCAAAAGAGGGGATGTTATGATGGGTTCCCATCCTTATTAGATTTTTAACTAGTCATGGATCCAACATCCCTTTATTTGAAGTGGGGACCTCGGTGTGGGTTGCAACACTTGGTAGATTTTTAACTTGTTAGGGGTTCAACACCCTTTTATCGGAAGTAGAGAGCTCAACGTGGGTCCCCATACTTAAATTCATGCCCAAGATCTCAGATATGGATCACATAGCCCATTTACATGGCCATGTTTTCACACTCCTCGTGACAACATCAGTACCAACAACTTGATATACTACTTTTGTGGTCTAGATCTGTGAATTAGGAAAAGTTGTAAAAATGAAAGTTGTAGACTTGTGTCTTTGCTTTCCACGCCACTAGAATCACCTTGATTGCATATATGTAGATCGAGATTCCCACAATACTGCACAAAGGTTTGATAGCAATGGTGTCATATTAGATTTGATTGTGTTTCCTACTTCCGTTGATTGGCTCCCATATAAAACCAAATTAAATCAATGAGATACTATCCATGTCAACCCTTAATAAATCTCATTAATTAAAATTAAAGATCAAATGGGAAAGTCTTCATATTAGTTAAAAGATATATTACCATAATAACCGCATTTATGACTTACTAAAACAAGAAATATTTAATTTTTGCAATTGATAGCTAATTTATAGAAATTAAGCAATAAAATCACTAAGCCATATAAAAAGGGTATTTATCATAATATTTATTAAAATAGATTAATTAATTATCATAAGAACTATTATAATATTAATTAAACAACAAAATTATGCATGATTTACAACCTATCAAATACCTCAATACTTGAACTTTGCATGTCCTCAAGCAAACTAAAAGAAAGATTCAAACTTCAAGAACAAGGGGTACATTTTTTTCATGAAACATCAAAGATTGCATATCCAAATTCCACAAGATAACTTCCAAAAAGAAATCAATGCAATGACAATTCAGTCATTGACCAAGAGTTCGATTGTTCACTTATGCATTATTTTTCTTCCCTTTTTTATGTTGATTTGCTAATGCGTCTTTTCACTTACTTACATAATTTCTTCTCACAAAGGGTTGTTCTAGTGTTTAAGTTAGAAGAGTAAGGTGTTATGTGGGTTAAAATAAAGAAAAAGACTAAAGGCTTACAGGGGTTATGTAACATCCTCCCTAATCTAATAATCTTAATCAGGGTTATAGAGGCTCAGTAATACTGGTAAGAATTACCTATTAATTTGGGTAATTTTTTGGACTAATTTGAGCGTAATTCTATAATACTGAATACAAGAAAATAGTTAAGGTATCTGCAGAATTAGTTAATATGATGCAAATAAATATGGAAAAAATATTTCGTAGCTAAGAATCATTGATAAGAGTTGTAGAAAATTTTGGAGAATTAATAAAGCAAGTTTGATATTTTTAAGGATACTGCTGAAAAATAGCCGGAATAATCAAGCACCTTAGAAAATTATGAAATTTCATAGAAGTGAAAAGTAGAATATAGAGAATATTTTGGTATGGAAAATAATTTAAGACAGACATATTTACCTATAGTACATGTTCGATTTAATTTGAAAGAAGTAGTGTAGCTTACCTAATGAATTGTAATATATGAAAAATTATGAAAAAATGGATCTGAAAACTAAGATGAGTCCAAAAAATTTCCTAATACTTATAGATACTTGAAAACTCAATTTTAGAAAATTGAAATGTACATAGTTGATCCAAAAGTTCCAACATTATATTTTTTTATTCACCACCGCCCAAAATTTCTCTAGATATTTCTATACTTCTTTCTCACTTTTTTACTTCATTCTTGTCTCTTTCTCTCCTCTCTTTGACGCTGAACTAGTAGCAAAACAGAGCATGGATTGCTCATTTTCTTTCTCTCCACCATCTTCATCTTCCAACCTATTTATCTCTCCATCTTTATGATCCTTCAATCTTGTTTTCTTTGTTTCCTTTTTCTATAATCTCTCACGGATAAACAGCCCAAAATAACGCAAAAAAAAGCAACTGAACAAAGGTGAAATAGTAAGGAGAAAGGAGGATAAAGTGAAGGGAAAAGCAAGGAAAATCAAGGGAACAAAGCTAGGAAGTGAGGTAAGGGATTTTGGTATTGAAAATGTTTTTCGTCTCTCTTGATCTTGGTTCAGGTTTTGAGTTTTCTGCCCATGGCTTTCATGATTCAAAACCAAAATTTAGAAGCTTTAATATGCTATTCTCTTTTATGGATTTGAGTTAAAGTGTGGTATTGGTTATGATGGGAATTTGTTGTGCTTTTGGAATGGGTAGTCACGGCCAAACCCTAACCATATGTGTCAAATTTGTCAAGATTATATCTTTATCTTGTTTCTATGATTTTTAAGGAGTTTGTAAAGGAATATGGTGTAAAAGAACCAAAATTGCTTGTTTTTGGCTCCTAGGTGAGGGTCACGACCATACCATATTAAGGAAAGGAAAATTGTTGATTAGTGTGACTCTATTTGTTTTTATACCCTTTGTTAATTAAATTGATTATAGAAATGATAATTTATGGGTGAAATTGTGAAGATGGTATAACATTCTCAATACATGTTAGGCTTATATATAGTTACAGAGGTAACATAATGCTAGCTTAGCATGCCTGTTAATTTTTGTGACAATCAGAGCTAGTTTAAGCACTTTGCTATAGCATAGAAAGTGAAAAGTAGCTTAAAATGACTCAAATATTAGCATAAATGACTTAGCTAATGGAAATAAATATGGAGAATTTATTTCTAAGTCACAAACATGTGGAATGTGATATGGTTAATTTTTGAGAGTTAACTGAGGTCATTTGGTATTTGTAAGCATACTGTGAGTGTATTTTAATGACAGATTGACTAGTTACAAATATGAAAAAGTAAGATAATGGTGAAACAAGATCTTTGATGAATCTTAGGATTTATTTTAAACTTGTTGGAAGTTAGGAAACTTGATTTGGTGAAATCTAAGTGTTCTTAACAAATGCGAAGTTTTAGCAAAAGACCAAACTTATGCTCCTCTTTAAAGTGAGTTTCCACTCACTTTCATCTTTTCTCCCTCACAGTTGAAGGCATAGAGCAGAAAAGGGGAAAACGTGAAGAGAATGAGAAGGAAGAGAAGAAGAGAAAGGGAAAAAAGAAGGTCAAAGGGTGACCTTCATCTTAAGAGGTAGGGGTATTTTCTAACTCTTTCTTCCTTATTCTTCTTCCTATCTCCATTAATGTTGTCATGTGAGCTTGGAATGGGAGTTGGGTTTGGATGAGTTTCCTTGAGTTTTAGTGAAGGAACTCTTAGAAACCATAAAAAAGGGTTATTTTTAAGTTGATCTACGCATGAATTGTGGCTTGTATACTTGTGGTATCCATGAATTAGTTGGGTTGAAAAGTGGTGAAATGGATAGGAGAGTTAGGGTTTCGATTTGGTAAATCATGCTTAGATGGTTAGAAATCATACATGTGATGTATTTGATGTTTAGAGGTGTTTAAGGATCATGTTTATGATTGAAAACCCTTTGGAAGGGTTAAAAATGGTGGCTCTCGAGTAGGTTTTTACAGATTTTATTTTGTAGGAGAGCCACGACACAAATTCATGGGAGCCACGGCACTCCAGTCTCTACTGTGCAGGAATTGGAGCCTGAGTGTAGGGATCTGCGACATAAACCTTTATGTCGCGGCACTCTTGAGGTGATGCTACGACCTCAACCTCAAAAATGGCCCAAACTTGTTTTTCTTGTGTGTTTTTGCTAGGAATTGCATGATGTCTTGGCATAGAGTGATACAATGGATTATACTTATGCTTGGTTGATGAAATGGCAATGCTTTATGCTAGGCTATGAGATTGATTTGGTGAGTGTGATAACTCATGATGAGAAAACCCCTAGTTGCCTCTTTAAAAGTTGAGTTTGAACTTGAATGCTATGTAAGCCATGTTTGCTCTCGTTTTGGCTAAGGTCGAGCTAGGATTTTGTGATAAAGAGGGATTTGGTTCCTCCATGAGATGGAGTGAGCCAATTGCAATTGTCTAGCTATCTAGAATGTTCCTTTATGGGTGAAGTTGAACAAAGAGGCATGTGTGAGACAATCACTCATTGTTTTGCTAAGGTTGAGTTATGGGAGTTCTAGGAACATAATCTTTCCCCTTGTGAGATAAAGGTTACAATAGTTTGTAAGTTCGCTAGATTTCCTCCTCCCTTTTGTTTGGAGGGGAACCTTAGGTATCCATAGTGAGGTGGAATGCCATAAGGTAGTACTAGTGTGACCTTGGCATCCAAATGTTGTGGAATGCTATAAGGTAGTGTCTAGAACCTTGAGCAACTTGAGGTTGCCTTCAAATCACTTGCGAAGTGATGTTATGAGGTGCTAGATACAAGAATGCTAGTGACATGGGATTTACTGCTTATTTGATAAGTTGAGGTAAAGTCTTAAGTCACTAATCTTACTCTTTACTCAGTTGTGGAGGACCTTGTGTCGAGTGTATATGTTTTTAAAATAACTTTGCATATTTTGTTTTCAAACTTGTTATGAGCTATTTCATATGCATTGTAACCTTTTGTGGTGTGCACAACCATTTGACTAGAGAATTGTAGGAAATGACCTTTAGGAGATAAAGGATCCTAAATTCTTGTAGCGAGTAGGCTATTATGGTCAGGGTTACTAGTGTATGGGGTTGGTATTAGTACTCTTACCTTCGTGAGAGGAACGAGTCCAGACATCACCAGGTAGTGTTAGAGCTTTTATGTTTATCCTACCCAGTATATATAATGGAATGTAGTTCTTGGGAATGAGCAAGTAATATGTGTTTTCAAAAATTAAAATATGCATTTGCATTGCATCATCACATTATTAGGACCTTGTGTGAGCATAACCATACATTATATCATAAAGCATTGCATTTGTTGGCAACTGTATGGGCGATTACCTTGCTTGTCTTATTTGCTCAATGATATTGTTCGATTGTATGGGTGGTTGTTCAATATCATGGATTGTTATACTTGTAGGTTAAGATTATAATTTGCTTTTGAATGTTACATAGAGTTGTATGTAATTCCAGATAGTGTTGAGCAGTGGCTCATTTATCTATTGTAGGTATAATTTAATCCTTATAGTGTGATTTATTTATTGTGAATAAATAAATACTAGTATTGGTTACTCATACTGAGAAATTGTGATTTCTCACCCTGCTGTATTTCCATGTAAATCCAAGTCCAGGTAAAGGAAAGCAAAAGAAGCAGAAGAACCACTGTAGTTTATTTTGTTTCTTGTAATAAGTATGTTGTATATTTATTTTTATGCTCCATTGAGGATGTATAAAGTTATGTATTATCATTTGCCTTTGTAAGGCTAATAATGCGTATATAACTTTTTATTTTTCAAGCTCTCCATAATTATTTATGTAAATGAATATTATAGGATTAGAATGTTGTTTTAGGTTAGTTGTAGCATTGCTAATATTGCTTATCCAGGTATATGACAGATATACTAGGTTACCGATATTAAAGTGTTACATTATGGTATCAGAGCAGTTCATCATGTTGAGTTGGGCTATGGACTGGCTATGCTTAGGCATGTTTAGGATTTCCTTTGTGTATGTTGTGCATTTCTTCATCTCTAGTAAGAGATATTTGATAGAATTGTATGACTTGCCTTTGGCATGACTGTTTTTAGCTGCTGTCGCACAGTTACATGATATTGAAATTGATCAGCTTAATATGTATTGTTCTGTGTATACGGGAAACTATGGCGTCTCTAAGGAAAACCCGTGGGAATAGGAACCTAGTTAATGAAGGCTCGGACATGGTGGGAACCTTTATGGTAATGGCTAATGTAAGGAGGGAGCAAGCAGCCGCTACCGCTAATGCTATACAAGAGTAGGCAGCTGCTAATGCTAAAGCTATGAGAGAGCAAACAGCTATGACTACAAGGATGCTTGAGAGGATGGGAGTGATTCTACCTCAATAGTCTACACCACCACCAGTTCAGTCGATGCAACCAATATAAGAGGTACTTGTAGGGTAGAACCATAACTTCCAAGATGTCGCAGAGTTTCGGAAGCCTAACGCTTTATCCTTTAAGTGAGAGTGTGACCCAGTTAAGGCAGTGAGGTGGCTTAAAAAGATGGAGGATAACTTTGCAGTCATGGTGTGCTCGGATGAATGAAAAGTATTGTTTGCTACCTACATGCAGGTAGGGGAGGCAGAGGATTGGTGGACCAATGCCAAGAGAGTGTTCGATGCGTCAAGAACTCATGTTATGTGGGGGATCTTTAAGGGTTCATTCCTGGAGAATAATTTTCCATAAAGTTTGTGAGACGCAAAGGAAATGGAATTCCTAAGGTTGGAGCAACGCGAGATGTCTATTGGTCAATTTGTGGCCAAGTTCAATAAGTTGTCTAATTTCTCATCCTACATCAAGTTTAACCCAAATGAGAGTTAGAAGTGTGTTAAATTTGAGGAAGGACATTAAGGAGCAGATATGACCTTTTGAGTTTCGAAACTTCGTAAGTTTGGTGAACAAGTGCAGAATGATTAAGGGTCATGATGGTAAGTCTCAAGAGGAGCAAAGGTCTCTAGACCTTCAAAAGAGGAAAAGGTATCACTTAGGGGCTACTAAAATGTACCAAGATCTTCGGATAATGTTTTGGTGGCTAAGTTCAGTAAGGTATCACTAAGGAAAGGCAAGGTTCTTTCAAGTATGATATCATTTCTGATATGAGGCAAGTTGAATTTTGGGGACAAAATTCTTAAAGAGGAGGGGAGAAATATAACATCCTCAATACATGTTAGGCTTATATATAGTTACAAAGGTAACATAATGCTAGCTTAGCATGCCTGTTAATTTTTGTGATAATCAGAGTTAGTTTAGACACTTTACTGCAGCATAGAAGGTGAAAAGTAATTTAAAATGATTCAGATATTAGCATAAATGGATTAGGTAATGAAATAAATATGGAGAATTTATTTCTAAGTCACAAATGTGAGGAATGT
The DNA here is from genome assembly GCA_029884595.1 of Ormosia semicastrata. Lineage (NCBI taxonomy): Eukaryota > Viridiplantae > Streptophyta > Magnoliopsida > Fabales > Fabaceae > Ormosia > Ormosia semicastrata. Next base: position 65,256,705 of record JAQQTO010000061.1, on the reverse strand, counting down.
GATGTGGTTAATTTTTGAGAGTTAACTGAGGTCATTTGGTATTTTTAAGCATAAGGTGAATGTGTTTTAATGTCGAATTGATAAGTTGCAGATATGAAAAAGTAAGATAATGGTGAAATAAGATTTTTGATGAATCTTAGGATTTATTTTAAACTTGTTGGAAGCTAGGAAAGTTGATTTGGTGAAATCTAAGTGTTCTTAACAGATGCAAAGTTTTAGCAAAAGACTAAATTACCCTTCATACTCCTCTTTAAAGTGAGTTTCCACTCACTCTCATCTTTTCTCCCTCACAGCTGAAGGCAGAGAGTAGAAGAGGTGAAAACATTAAGAGAAGGAGAAGGAAGAGAAGAAAAGAAAGGGAAAAAGGAAGGCCAAAGTGTGAGCTTCATCTTCGAGAGGTAGGGGTATTTTCTAACTCTTTCTTCTATCTTCTTCTTCCTATCTCCTTTAATGTTGTTATGTGAGCTTGGAATGGGGGTTGGGTTTGGATGAGTTTCCTTGAGTATGAGTGAAGGAACTCTTAGGAACCTTGAAATAGGATTGTTTTTGAGTTGTTCTAGGCATGAATTGTGGCTTATATCCTTGTGGTATCCATGAATTAGTTAGGTTGGAAAGTGGTGAAATGGATAGGAGAGTTAGGGTTTCAGTTTGGTAAATCATGCTTAGATGGTTAGAAATCATATATGTGATGTATTTGATGTTTAGAGGTGTTTAAGGATCATGCTTATGATTGAAAACCCTTTGGAAGGGTTAAAAATGGTGGCTCTTTGGTTCGTTTCTACAAAATTCTGCAGAAACCATGTTTTTGCAGGAGAATTACGGCATAAATTCATGGGAGCCACGACACTCCAGTCTCTTCTAGGCAAGCATTAGAGGCTTAGCGTAGGGAGCCGCGACATAAACCTTTATGCCGCAGCACTCTTGTGGTGAAGCTGCGACCCCCAACCGCAAAAAAGGCCCAAACTTGTTTTTCTTGTGTGTTTTTGCAAGGAAATACATGATGTCTTGGCATAGAATGATAAAATGGATTATACTCATGCTTGGTTGATGAAATGGCGATGCTTTATGCTAGGCGATGAGGTTGATTTGGTTAGTGTGATTACTTATGATGAGAAAACCCCTAGTTGCCTCCTTAAAAGTTGAGTTTGAACTTGAATGGTATGTAAGCCATGTTTGCTCTCTTTTTGGCTAAGGTTGAGCTAGGATTTTATGATAAGAAGGAATTGCTGCCTCTATAAGATGGAGTGAGCCAATTACAATTGTCTAGGTATCTAGAATGTTCCTTCATGGGTGAAGTTGAACTAAGAGACATGTGTGGGACAATCACTCCTTGTTTTGCGAAGGTTAAGTTATGGGAAGTTCTAGGAACATGATCTTGCCCCTTGTGAGATATGTTACTAAGTGGCCTCAATACTCAAGGGAGGGTTGTAACACTCCAAAAATTGTTTGCTTTATGATAAATAGTCATTTTATAATATTTATGATTTTTGTGAATTTTTTTGGAAATGTTAATATTTTAATATATTCTTCATTTTGTGTGCGCATTGAGCAGAGCCAGCCTAACACCCCGAAAATCGTTTGTTTCATGATAGATAGTTGTTTTACAATATTTATGATTTTTGTGAATTTTTCTGGATTTTTTTTCGGAACTATTGATTATTTTAATATATTTCTCAATTTACGTGTGCGCTAAGCGGAGCCGGAAAAATAAAATATTTTCCCCGAGGCTAAACCTTGAACTGTGGAAACGTTGACGGGGGATCTTACCAAACTCGAGGCCAAGCACAGTTTACGAGGTTCACATTTTTCAAGATTTTATCAGATAAATAAAATCACAGTATGATCTGTTAAATAAAATTTTTTGGAATGCTCTATTATCCATTGGACAATGTATACTGGCTTTGTGAACTGTAACAATTGTCCATTGACTAATAACTTGTAGTGAAAATCCTAATCACCTTATTACTTCATTACTTTATCATCTTATCACCTTATCTAAAGGAAATCCATTTTATGTCTAATCAAATTTGCTTTTGAAAAAGCTATCAAGCTAACCCTAATATTAGAAGCCAATTTCTCTCCCTTTTCTCCCTCACACTCCATGGCCATGAGGCCTTTTTGTGAGCCAAAGAGTGGCTTTTCACTTTATCATTTCATATTTCTAATTTTCAAAATCCAAAAGCTATCATCATTCTTACTACCACTTTCTCTCTCTACATTTTTTACCCTCATCTTTTCTCTCAAGTTTCTCCTCCTTCTCTCTTCTTCTCTTCCTAGGCCACACCTCCTCCACGCCTCTAAAGATTTCAAAAATTCAAAGTAACCATATTTTCTTGATCTCCATCACATACTAAACACCTTTCTAGTTTGAATATGCTTGAAAAGCTTCCATTTTCATCATCTTCTTCAAGTTTCAAAGTTTGAAACTTTAGGGTAAGATTCTTGATTTCTTATTTTCTCTTCTTCATTTTTGTTTTAATGGTCTTCATCATGACCATTTATCCTTTTTTCTCAAGCCTCGGTGTTGATTTGATGAAGTTAAAATTTTTAGGGTTTTTGGTGAAGCTTGGCCGAATTCATCAAAGAGCTTCAAGGAAGTTCTTTTCTTATTTTCCTCTTAGGTAAAAGGGAGATGGTCCCCTTCAACCTCAATGGGTAGTGAGGGACTTAATTTTGTGTTAGATGTGAGAAACCCTTGTTAGGGTTACTCTCTTTGATGTATGATTTTAATGGCTATGTGTTGATTTTACCTTGTATGATTTATTTGATTAAATGTATATGTATATTGATGACCTTGATGAATTTTGTTGGATTGGATATATGAAATGGAGGCAAGGGTTCCTTGCTCCCCTTTATGTGGCTCATGGCCATGACCCTTAATTAGGGTATTCATGATTGAAATTGGTAACAAGTGGTGACATAACCAACCAAGTGAATAAAATGTGAAGGAGTAAAGGAAAATTTAGGGTTTCTACCCTTGGGAGGCCCACGGCCTCTAGGGCTATTTTAGGGTCTAATTATGTTACTTTATGCCACCTTGGAATTTAAATAATCAAGTGATTAAATATTTAACAATGTGATGGAAAGAAATCTATTTGATAACCTAAAGTGATTCTTTACACCTAAGAAAAGAATAAGAGTATATGACACTTGGAAAACCTTAGAATAATTTTCTAAGTGAGTATGAATAAATTTAAAGTAAGGAACTTAATAATCAAGAGAATTCCTCTAGTTAAGGATTTCACAAGAAATGCTAAATTAAAGTGAAACTTAGTTAATTGGTTAATTAGGAATTAATTAGGGATTCATAAAATAGAAAGAATAAAAAATGAGATCTTATCTTAAAACTTAGATTAATTCTTAATTAAAGGAAGGATATGAGTGTAAGTAAGATATTAAATAACTCAAATTAAAATTATCTCAAGAGAAACTTAATGAGACGAACGTAGAAGATTAAGCCATAATTTCCATAATGAACCCTAAAAGCATAATGTATTATTTGACGCCTTGATGATATTCATTGTGGGTCCATGAGAGGGACCAAGAATGTGTTGATGCTTATCTTGGCCAAATTGTGGCATGTTGTTGAAAAGTATATTATTGTTAAATATACATGAATATGCATTGAGTTATCATGTATGGTGAAAGTCCGATGAACTATTGTTAAGGCTATGTTGCCTTGGAGATTGAATCACACCTTAATGCGAGTGTGAATAGACTAGTGTAGGTCATACTGTTGACCTTGGGGGCGTCGGGGTACGGGTGTTTCGCAGTGGACAGTTGGTAGCCCCTCTGGGCCGTGGGACAGACCGATGCAAACGCACCAACGATCCGGACCAAGACACTGTCCTATATCACGATCTTGTGGGAATGCCGCTGTATAAAGCCTTGTTGTGCAAAATTATTAATTTTCTGGAAAGCACTTGTTTTAGGCTGACGAGATATTGGCATGTCTCCCTGATTATTCTCTCCGATGTTTGTGTCTAGCTACATGGAGTAGGATTTTGATATCATGTACATGTGCATAGTGAGTTAAGGTATTATTTGGCATTTAATTTATATGATGATTGGAACTGCTATCTTATTGATGTTATAACTGCCTGGAATTATTAAATTGTTTAATATCTGCTTCTTGATATTGTTTATTATTCTTGTAATGCTATGTGGGCGTCCTACGTCATTTCTATTTCTTTACTGCCATAATTGGTACTGAATGTTAGATATCTCACCTCTTGTTTGTACTATTCTTGTTCTATGAAACTTGGTTAAAGATTGTAAAGGGGACGAGGTTGAATCTCCTAGATTTTACTTAGTTTGGTCTCCTGCGTTTGGTGATGGCATCAAGAAGGGGTTCTATTGGTTTCGTCAGGATTGTGTTCACTAGGGGTGCCAATGCTTAGCGAGTCGACTCGGCCGGCGAGGGTATACAGTATATTGTGGATTTGATCTTGATCGTGAGGAGGACCCACGATGGAGATCCTATCTTAACTCTGACTACATCAATGCATCTGGAGTTTGCCTTGCCTATTTGGGAGCTATGGGGTGATCCGCTTCACACTCCTAGAGAGGACGAGGATTCTATGGCATCAGCTGTTAGGGCACCTTCCTGTGAGACCACACTTTGTCCTGTCCTTGTGTCTTCAGATGAACCAGGGAAGGATCCCGAGGTGGATCCGATGGAGTGCCTAACTCCTTAATCGTGGACATTGTTGTGGGTAGGCTATGTTTCTTTGGCATTACCTGTATAAAGGTCCTTTTGAGTATAACTACATTTTGAAGTTCAACTTGGTGTATTTTTTAGCGGTATAAGTAATGCGCCGCGCTATGTATATTTTAAGGTAATTATCCAGTCTTATGTGCTGTATTTTTAGTATATCTTATTGAATTATATTTTCAAAAAAAAATGACAGTATGTATATCTATTCATTCGTGGCTCATATTTTCTTTATATGCACAATGATTAAATTTGGAAACTTGTTATTTGAGTTATAGCACGCTAAAAAATTAGCGACCATGGTATAATGACGATTGTGCCGTGGTTGCTAAATCGAGGGGTATTATATTAGGTGGTATCAGAGCAGTTCATCCTGTTGAGTCGGGGTATGGACTGACTATGCTTAGACATGTTAGAAGTTTCTTTGTATGTTGTGCACTTCCTTGTCTCTTGATAAAGATGTTTAGGAAAGGAAGACATGGCTTGCCATAGGTTAAATGTTGGTAGCTACTGTTGCATAATTACATGATATTGAGTATTGGCCCACTCAATATGTGATGTTCTGTGTGGACGGGGAACTATGACTTCACCTAGGTGTATTAAGGGAATAGGAGTTCTTTTAATAAGAAGCTCAACTAGTTTGACTGAACTTATTTAGGATTTATTTGCATTTACACCCTTGTTGTGTTACCTCTAGAATTGTTTGAGCCAATGAGTTAGAAAAAGGGTAGTTAAATAGGACTTGCAAGGTCTGTGCACTGAGGCGTCCAAGAGGTTTTGGAGAACCAATTTTCTTGGGAAAATAATATCTAGTGTAAGTGAGGTTCGAGGAGCTGCTTAGGAGTTAAGGACTTACAAGAAATCACGCCATAGAAGGCAAAATAAAAGAACTCAAGTTAGAGTCTTTTGGGTTTTTCTTGTTGTGTTATGTGACTCTTTGCGTTTAGTTTCTGAAAGGAGACAATATTGTTTGAATTGATTGCCTTTGATTTTCCTTATGTTTCAATTTGTTTGTCCTTGAAGAAAGGCAATGGCTCGGGGTAGGCGTAAGCGTGTAAATGTAAGGAGTAAAGATGATGATACAACTACGGCAGCAGAAGTAATGCAGAGAGCCGCCTGGCAGCAGAAGCTAGTAGTGGAGATTCAGAATCTATCAAATATGGATCAATCTTCGGATGCGAGACCTTCTAATTTTGGGCCATCGAGGGTCCAAAAAGGGAAAAAGCGTAAGGCCAACCGATTTCAGCAGAAACTGTATTCACGATGACCGAGGAAACAACAACAACAAAAAACACATAAAGGAGGTACGAGTGGTAGTAAATCCAATCCGACCGTGGTGTCCTTACCAAAATGTAAGAAGTGTGGAAAGGACCACTCAAGGAGGGAGTGTAAGGTCAAGTGGGTAATCTACTTCAAGTGCGGAAAGAGCCACTTAACAAGGCATTGTACGTTCAAGGGAGCCATTTGTTTCCGATGCGGACAGCCCGGACATGTTTCTAGAGACTGTACTCAATCAGAGACGAAGCCTTCCGTTGGTGAGGTACGTGCTTCGAGACCTCAAGTTGGAGGAAAAGTTTATACCCTGGGTGGAGCGAAAATTTCTCAGACTAAGGGTCTAAACGATGGAGATTGTGCTACGAGAGATGACCCTTTGATTATGCTGTATAATTCTAGGGGTAACCCATATCTTTATGGCATATGATTGTGTGGATCTATTAGAGTCAATTGTGTCTTCGTTACCTTTTGACCAAAACATTTATATTTCTACTTTTACTATGCAGACCTATTGTTGATAGTCAAGTTATTTGAATTATCCTATGATCTGTTAAAGACTGATTTTTTTTGTTGATTTCAATTGTTTACTTCTCTCACAAATTTGGTTTCAAAAAGGGATTAGTTATCTTCTAACCATATCCTGTTAAACTGTTCCAATGGAATTTCAAGAGTTCATTTTTAGAATTTAGAATTATCTGTGGATTTATTTCCTTTTGATTTGAGTACTGTCATTCTCATTTCTAAGCCTGTTGTTATTACACAAAATTTGTTTGAACTATCCTATTATTGTTAGAAATTGAAACCTTTTTGCCAATTTAATTAATTGCCCTTTCAATATAGACTTGATCTCAGAAAAGGGATTGGTTGTTTTCTAACCATATCTTGCCATTCTATTCCGATAGAACCTTAGTGTTTCTTGGAGCAGAGATTCCTGGATTTGAATCCATGAAACTCATTCCTAAATTTTATTGAACCATATCATGTTCTTCGTCGGATGGGTCTGGTAGTATACCAAATGGCTTCACTATCTTTTCCTTCTAACCATTATAATGTTTCTAGTGTACTTCAATTAAGAAAATGTGTTCCCGAATTCAACCCAAGTCATAATGCTGAGTGTAGCGCGATTACATAAGAATTTGCCCAGTGAGACATTTCTTGTTAAAGTGGAGGTTAGTTGGTTTAATGGGTCAACTGAAGGGAGCTGCTGTTACCTCCAAGATTAATTATGTTCTAGTTGTCATCAAGTTCATTCGAAAGTAGGAGATATTCCAAGATGATTTTTTGGACACGTTATGAGCACTACGAGTGTTTAGTAAAGTCGTTCCGTGTAACGAATGCTTCGGTAGTATTCATCGACTACACGACTAGGACTTGTCTTCCCTATTGAGATAGAATTGCCGTTGTCTTTGTTGATGACATTCTAATCTATTCTTGGAGTCCAGAGGAACCACACTAAATCATACCGAACGTATCTTGTTGTTCTTCAAATTCTGAAGAAGAATGAGGGGTTACACTTGAAGTTGTCCAGGTGCAAATTTCAGTTAGAGGCAGTTTAACTTTTGAGTCATGAGATCTCAAAAAGAGGAATTGTTAGAGATCCATCAGAAGCTGAAGCAGTTCTTCAATGGGAAAGATCGAAGACTGTATTGGAGATTCGTCACTGTGTGGGATTAGTTGGCTAGTATCAAAGATTCACCACAGGATTTTCCAAGATAGTTGAACCTTTCACTCAACCTACGAGAAAGAATCAAGATTTTCTATGGACCACAGCATGTGAAGAAAGTTTTCAAGAGTTAAAGAGACGACCGACTACTTTGCGATCCCAATGTATTTGTGGTGTTTCACATCAAGGTTCAAGATATGTGCTTGTGCAGAATAGGAAAGTGGTAGTGTATGCTACAAGACAATCGGGAGTACATGAGGAGAACTACCCTACACAAACTTGGAGCTAGCTGTTGTGTGCTTGTGTTGAAGATATAGAGGCATTTTCTGCATGGAGCAACATTTAACGTCTGAAGAAATCATTAGAGTTAGAAATATCTGGTTGATTAGTAGGAGTCAAATAGGAGGCATTACATGGATGGCGATGTAAGACACCTTTGTGTTGGTACCGAGACAGCGAAAGGAATGCGAATTGGACCCGATCTTGTACAATAAGTAACGGATAAAGTTAAGATGACTCAGGAAAGGATACAAATAATTCAAGGGGAAAAGAAATTGCGTTAGTAAAAGCGATTTGGAATGATGTAATTGGATGCATGGCGCGGGAGCAAGAGGACAAGATGAAGGAATAATATCCATAATTATTTTAAGGTATGAAAATTTCGAGGACGAAATTTCTTTTTAGAAGGGGAGAGTTGTAACACCCCGAAAATTATTTGCTTTATGATAAATAGTCATTTTATAATATTTATAATTTTTATGAATTTTAGTGAATTTTTCTGGAAACGTTGAATATTTTAATATATTCTTCGTTTTACGTGCACATTGAGTAGAGCCAGCCTAACACCCCGAAAATCGTTTGTTTCATGATAGATAGTTGTTTTACAATATTTGTGGAAATAGGTTTGCCCCAATGATTTAATATGTTAAGTTTTGATGATAACAAATACAAGACAAAAAGAATGATGCTTATGCTTTATAGTTGTGCTTAATAAATGATAAATGCATCACAAAAGAATGTTGATCATGTTACATAGATGTACTTAATGAGATATATTGGATCATACATGATTATGTACTTTATTTAGTTATACTTCACTTAATAATCATGCAATGAGATATATGCAACATTCTTATATGCATGTTAGACTTACTAGAGTTATATATTTATGAATCATGCATATTAAGATATTAAGTTATGAATTTGGACTAACTATGCTTGTTTTAAGTGAGTAATACTTTATAGGATAGTCCAAGTACCAAGAGTGAGCATTTCAACTAGAAAGCAAAAGATCACAACTATGCTCAACTCAAGAAGGATGAGAATGAAAAGATGTTCCAAGCTTTTGTAAGTTTTGAAGAGAAGATTTTCTTTGGAAGCTTGGATTACATCAAGAATTGATGGTAGCAAAAGATCAAGTCCCAATGTTCTTCAAGAATAGCTTATAGGACTTAGATCTTATGCAAAGGTAAAAAGGAATCACACTAAACTCAAATAAGTTTTAAACATCTTTACAAGTGTTTCTAAAATGCTTAAATGCCCAACAAAATGTTTTTGGAAAGCTAGTCTTGGTGGTATTTCAAATCTATGAAAAATAGTTAAGTTTGTGTTTTGCAAAATTGATATATAGTTACTCTTTTGATCATAACTTTTAAAATACTTTGAGTTTTACTTTTAAACTTATCTCATTTGAAAATAGACTCAAAGATCTTTCCAATGACTGGTCATTTGCTTTAAACGGATAAGAAACGAAAAAGTTATGACCAATTAAAGTTTGAGTTTTGAAAATCTGACCTTTGGTTACTATTTTGATCATATCTTTCAAATACTTTGATTTTTGTTCTGAAACTTCTTTCATATGAAAATAGACTCAAAGATCTTTTCAATGAGTGATCATTTGCTTTAATTGGATAAGAAATGAAGAAGTTATGACCTTTTAAAATTGATTTTGAAAACCAGAAATGGTGTAATCGATTACACAAGTCATGTAATCGATTACAACGTTGACAGAAGCCGTGTAATCGATTACATAAAGTGTGTAATAAATTACAAAGTGCCCAGAAAGCTTGTAATCGATTACATGAAGCTTGTAATTGATTACCAAGTGCCCAGGAACGTTTCTAACCGCTATAAACGGCTAGTTTTCATAGAAAATCATTATTAAACACTACCAACAATTATTTTATCATTTGGGCTCTCTATATAAGTGATATTTGAAGCATTTACACTCAGAGAAACTCTTGAACACTTGGTTTAATCTTGAATTATCAAAATCATATTTTGAGCTTTAAAGTGTGAATCCTTTATACCCATTGAGCTTCAACTTGTATTATACACTCTTGAGAGAGTTTTCTTATTATCCATTCTTTGTTCTTCAAGTTGTATATCTACTCTTGTGAGAGTTTCTATTCTTTCTATTCACCTTGAAATCATTGTAAGAGGGTGAGGTATCCCTTAAGAGAGAAAAGGGTGAGGTATCCCTTGTAATGAGACTCAAACACAAAGGGTGAGGTATCCCAAAGGTGTTGTGAGTGCTCTTAATTGTAAAGGTCATCAAGCACCTGTGAAGCTTGAAGAATTGGAGGCTCTAGCACAAGGGTGAGGTATCCCAAGGTGTGAGGAGTGCTCTTGTATGTACAAAAGTTTTCCTAGCACCCGTGAAGTCTAGGAGATAGTGAAGAAAGTCTCAAGTTAAGCTTGGGGACTGGATGTAGGCCACAAGTGGTTGATGGCTGAACTAGGATAAATTCTTGAGTTTGATTCTCTCTTCCCTACACTCTTTAAATTCAGTATTTGGTGAAATATATTTATCTATTGCATATCTTAATGTTTTGATTGTTACAACTTGATATCTAGCTTATTCACTTAGTTCATCATATATCCCAAGTTGTATTTGAGTAATCCTCAATAGTTGTACATTTATTAGACTTATTCTGCTACATTTATTAATTGAGTTACTCAAAATGTATAATTTGTCAAAGTTGTATTAAAATTTGTAATTACCCAATTCATCCCCCTCTTGGGTAATGGTTGCCATGGCTAACAATATTTATAATTTTTGTAAATTTTTCTAGATTTTTTTTTGAAATTATTGATTATTTTAATATATTTCTTGATCTGCATGCATGTTGAGCGGAGCCGGGAAAATAAAATATTTTTTCTGAGGCTGGTAAAGTTTGAACTGTGGAAACGTCGACGGGGGATCTTACCAAACCCGAGGCTGGGCATATTTTACGAGATTTACATTTTTTGAGATTTTATCTGATAAATAAAATCGTAGTACGATCTGTTAAATAAATTTTTTTGAAATGCTCTATTATCCATTGGATAATGTATACGGGCTTTGTCAACTTTAACAATTGTCCATGGGGTAATAGCTTGTAGTGAAAATCCTAGTCACTTTATTACTTTATTACTTTATCATCTTATCACCTTATCTAAAGGAAATTCACTTTATGTCTAATCAAATTTGCTTTTGAAAAAGCTATCAAGCTAACCCTAATTTTAGAAGCCAATTTCCTTTCCTTTTCTCCCTTACACTCCACGGCCATGAGGCCTTTTTGTGAGCCAAAGAGTAGCTTTTCACTTTATCATTTCACATTTCTAATTTTCAAAATCCAAAAGCTATCATCATTCTTACTATCACTTTCTCTCTCTATATTTTTCCCCCTCATCTTTTCTCTCAAGTTTCTCCTCCTTCTCTCTTCTTCTCTTCCACGGCCACACCTCCTCCATGCCTCCAAAGATTTCAAAAATTCAAAGTAACCATATTTTCTTGATCTCCATCACATACTAAACACCTTTTTAGTTTGAATCTACTTGAAAAGCTTCCATCTTCATCATCTTCTTCAAGCTTCAAAGTTTGAAACTTTAGGGTAAGATTCTTTATTTCTCATCTTCTCTTCTTCATTTTCGTTTTAATGGTCTTCATCATGACCATTTATCCTCTTTTCTCAAGCCTTGGTGATGAATTGATGAAGTTGTAATTTCTAGGGTTTTCGGTGAAGCTTGGCCGAATTCATCAAAGAGCTTCAAGGAAGTTCTTTTCTTGTTTTCCTCTTAGGTAAGAGGGAGATGGTCCACTTCAACCTCTATTGGTAATGAGGGACTTAATTTTGTGTTAGATGTGAGAAACCCTTATTAGGGTTACTCTCTTTGATGTATGATTTTAATGGCTATGTGTTGATTTTACCTTGTATGATTTATTTGATTAAATGTATATGTATATTGATGACCTTGGATGGATTATATGAAATGGAAGGAAGGGTTCCTTGCTCCCCTTTATGTGGCTCACGGCCATGACCCTTAATTAGGATATTCATGATTGAAATTGGTAACAAGTGGTGACATAACTAACCAAGTGAATAAAATGTGAAGGAGTAAAGGAAAATTTAGGGTTTCTACCCTTGAGAGGCCCACGGCCTCTAGGGCCATTTTAGGGTCCAATTATGTAACTTTATGCCACCTTAGAGTTTAAATAATCAAGTGATTAAATAGTTAATAGTGTGATGGAAAGAAATCTATTTGATAACCTAAAGTGATTCTTTAGACCTAAGAAAGGAATAAGAGTGTATGACACTTGAAAAACCTTATAATAATTTTCTAAGTGAGTATGAATAAACTTAAAGTAAGGAACTTAAAAATCAAGAGAATTCCTCTAGTTAAGGATTTCATAAGAAATGCTAAATTAAAGTGAAACTTAGTTAATTGGTTAATTAGGAATTAATTAGGGATTCATAAAATAGAAAGAATCAAGAATGAGATCTTATCCTAAAACTTAGATTAATTCTTAATTAGAGAAAGGATATGAGTGTAAGTAAAATGTTAAATAACTCAAATTAAAATTATCTCAAGAGAAACTTAATGAGAAGCATGTAAAAGATTTAGTCATAATTTCCATAATGAACCCTAAAAGCACAATGTATTATTTGATGCCTTGATGATATTCATTGTGGGTCCATGAGAGGGACCAAGAATATGTTGATGCTTATCTTGGCCAAATTGTGGCATGTTGTGGAAAAGTATATTATTGTTAAATATACATGAATATGCATTGAGTCATCATGTATTGTGAAAGTCCAATGGACTATTGTTAAGGCTATGTTACCTAGGAGATTGAATCACACCTTAGTGTGAGTGCGAATAGACAAGTGTAGGTCATACTGTTGACCTTGGGGGTGTCGGGGTGTGGGTGTCTTGCAGTGGACAGTTGGTAGCCCCTCTGAGCCGTGGGACAGACCGATGCAAATGCACCGACGATCCGGACCAAGACGCTGTCCTATATCGCGATCTTGTGGGAATGTCACTGTATAAAGCCTTGTTGCGCAAAATTATTGATTTTCTAGAAAGCACTTGTTTTAGGCTGACGAGATACTAGCATGTCTCCCTAATCATTCTCTCTAATGTTTGTGTCTAGCTCTATGGAGTAGGATTTTGATATCATGTACATGTGCAGAGTGAGTCAAGGTATTATTTGGCATTTAATTTATATGATGATTGGAACTGCTATCTCATTGATGTTATAACTACCTAGAATTATGAAATTGTTTAATATCTGCTTCTTGATACTGTTTATTATTCTTCTAATGCTATGTGGGCATCCTACGCAGTTTCTGTTTCTTTACTGCCATAATTAGTACTGAATGTTGGATATCTCACCTCTTTTTTGTACTATTCTTGTTCTATGAAACTTGGTTAAAGATTGTAAAGGGGACGTGGTTGAATCTCCTAGATTTTACTTGGTTTGGTCTCCTGTGTTCGGTGATGGTGTCAGGAAGGGGTTCTATTGGTTTCGTCAAGATTATGTTCACCGGGGGTGCCAATGCTTAGCGAGTCGACTGGGACGGCGAGCGTATACGGTATGTTGGGGATTTGATCTCGACCGTTGTAACATCCCAAAAATTATTTATTTTATCATTTACCATCATTTTATAATTTATAAATTTTGGAAATTTTTGTGGAATTTTTCGGAAATGTTGAATATTTTAATATATTTCTCATTTTACGTGTGCACTGAGCAGAGTCAGTCAAATGCTCCAGAAAATTGTTTGTTTTGTAATAAATAGTCATTTTTCCATATTTGTGATTTTTAGGGATTTTTGTGGATTTTTCTAAAAATATCGAATATTATAATATATTTCTCATTTTGCGTGTACACTGAGCGGAGCCGGGATAACGAAATGTTTTCCCTGAGGCTAGTAAACCTTGAACTGTCAACGTGTCGACGGGGGATCTTACTAAACCCGAGGTCGGGCATAGTTTGCGAGGTTTGCATTTTTTGAAGTTTTATCTGATAAATAAAATCACTGTATCATAAAATCATCTGATGAATAATAAAATATTATTTTTATCAACTGTAACTTTTATTCACTGGGAAAATAATTCTAACAATGTAATTAATCATCTGTCAGATATATTTAATTAAGGAGACAAGCTTACTATGCACTTTATTGAGAATTGTGCAAAGCTTCTCAAGAAAGCTTCTTGAAAATTTCCTCCAAGCTTCCTATGGAAGCCACACACTCTCTCTCCTCTCTATCCTAGCTCACGGCTGCAGCCCTCATTTTGGGGGGAATGCATGCTTTTCATTTAATTAATTATACTTCAGTAGTTTTCAAAATTCAAAAGCTACCACTTTATTTTTCTATTCACTTTCTCTCTTTACCTTCATCTTCTTCAAGCTTTTTCTCCTCCTTCTCTCTACCAAGGCTCACGCCCACCACTCCATAATGACCTCATCCATCACAAAATTTTCATCCAACCCCATTTTCTTAATTCTCTCCCTCTCCTAAACACTTTTCTAGTTGGTGGTTCTTTGAAAATCCATCATTTTCACCATTTTCTTCAAGCTTCAAGCTTAGGGTTCTTTGGGGTTCTTGGAGGAACCAAATCCGAAAATCCAAAGGGCTTCAAGGGAGTTCTTTATTTGTTCTTCACTTAGGTAAGAGGAAGACACTCCTCCTCAACCTCTATTAGCATTTAGAAACCTTGTTTGTGATTGATTGTGAGAAAACCCTATTGAGGGTTATTCTTTGTTTGCATGATTAGTATGTTTGCATGTTGTTTATAATGTGTTTATGCTATTAGATTGTTTTTTTGTGTATATTGATATATTGAATTGGTTTAGAATGCATGAAATGGAAGAAATTGATGTTGGATTTTCCCTTGGGTGGCCACAGTTTTGAGGCCCAAAATTTGGAGTTCTTTGTGAACAATTGTAACAATTGGAATTCATAATTAAACAAGTGTACATTATGTAATTAATTGAGAGAAAAATTTGATATGTATCCGTGTATCTGCTTGAGTGAGATGTTTAGGATTTCAATCAAGTATCCAATCTTTGTACATCGTGAATCCTAATATTTATAGGTAAACTATGAAAATAACTGACTCCTAAAAATTAGACACGTATATGGCAGTTGTATGTCCACATATTCGACACAAGTACCTTGCCCAACTTTTGACAAAACCAACTTCTAACCATTTAGCACTTTCATCGGTTCAACACGAGAGAAACTTCTCCAATGTCAATATCCGTCGAATTAGAATTTCTGACCATTTAGTACTTTCGTCGGTTCAACACTTAGAAGATTTCTCCAACGTCAACACCCATCCGTCGAATTAGGATTTCTGCTGATCTTCTAGTATATTCGACAGCTTCATACTGTGAATGCTTATGTCCCTAAAGCATGTCAAATGGTTTTTGATGATAACAAAGGCAAAAGTGAAGATCAAGTGCAAAAGTGAAGATCAAGTGCAAAAGAAAAGATCAAGATCAAAGAAAGAAGTCAAGAGGTTTATTTAGTTATAAGACTTAGAACATTAATGTTAAATGCTCTCAAGATTTCTCAAATGATTTTTCAATATATCATTTCAAAATAAGTGGGAAAATTCAAAGCTAAACATGTTTTTCAAGAAACTTGAGTTTCAATCTTAAATCTAACACTCTTAAAAGGATTTATGTTTAATCAAATGTCTTGAAGTGTTAGAAATGGCTTACAAGCTTTATTGGACTTGAAAAATGTGTTCAAAGGCCAATGTAATCTATTACATGATGTTTGTAATCGATTACACAGCAAACAGAGGCCTTGTAATCAATTACATGATCAATGTAATCGATTACAAGTAAGTCAGAGGCCATGTAATCGATTACACCAATAATGTAATCGATTACAATAAACCCAGAAAAGCAAGAACACGTTCAAAGAGTCATGTAATTGATTACATGGATATTGTAATCGATTACACAGTAAGACAGAAGTCATGTAATCGATTATATGGATATTGTAATCGATTACAAGCAAGTCAGAAGCCATTTAATCGATTACACTAATAATGTAATCAATTACACAGAGCCCAGAAAGCCAAGAACACGTTGGAACAATAATGTAATCGATTACATTTGTTGTGTAATCAATTGCACGAATTCTGACAATATCCAATGGCTATATTAAATGCATTTAATGCTTGGCTAAAACCCTCCAACGGCTCCATTTATTGCAAAACTTATAAATACCAATGTTGGGTCTTCATTAGAGGTTGACCTTGAATCAAAAACTGATTACCAATACTTGAAAACGTGATTCAATTCTTAAATCCATTCTTGCTCCTTTTTTTTATGGAAAACGTGGGTTAATCTTTGAGAGCATATTAGAGCTTCAATTTGTAATAATCTACTCTAGTGAGAGCTATCAATCTATATTGCTTTGTAAAGAGGGTGAGGTATCTCTTAGTTGAAAAGACTCAAGCTCCAAGGGTGAGGTATCCCAAAGTGTTGAGTGCTCAAGGTTATAAAAGTTATCAAGCACCTATTAGAGCTTGAAGAAATAGTGGAAAATCTGTAACACCCTCCTTAGGGCATCACATTTCTGACTTCCGACTCATAATCTAAAAAGAAGTTCGCACAAAGTTTGAGTTATAAAAAATGGGTTTCAAATTTTCTTCTTTACTGAAACATAAATTTACTGAAAATATTAAGTAATATTGAAAATCATATTTCAACTATTCAAGAGAAAAATAAAATTAACAGACTTATTTTTTTTTAATAGTAGCAAACCCCATGATAGATTTTACTTAATAGCACGGTACAACACTAACATTAAATCTTAACATACTTGTTCCTTCTCTTGTATCAACTTGATACATCAGAACTTTACTCATTGTCTACCCGGCACATCTTCGAACTTGAGACAGCCACTTTTCAATGTTTCCATCAATCTCTGAGTATCTACCACTCGTTATGTCAAAAAGACAACTCGATCCTTCTATTATTTGATTTTAACAATACAGACAAAACAAAACAATATAACAAAGAGGTGAGATCACCTACACTAATATCAACATGGCAGCACAGAGATAACACAAACAGCAATATTATACAGATATATCATACCATAATCATGCTATCAGCATTAATTAACTATCATCATCTAATCATTTATCAGTTCAATCATCATCCAAGTACTCAAAACAATTGTCATAGCCAACATTCCTCAATTAATATATCATACAAATATAAATGCTCAGATTTATGCATATGCACAAAGACTCAGTTTATCAAAAACAACTCCATGGAGGTTTTCACAATTTCGAGAAGAATGCTCTGGTTAATTGTCAGCCTTAGCCCAAAGACAATCTCCCAGTCGTTGAAAAGAATCGTGTTCTTGTCGGGTATCGTCAATGCGTTGCAACGGACTGCATCGCCAAGTGGCACAGGGTACTCGCTTAACCGTCCATTGGTCGACCGCCGCGCCTCGACGCCCCCAAGATCCATCATAGACCTCACTATCAATTCTCATTCCCTCTTCAACCACAAGGGCCATAATAGCTATTAGCTATATTTTATACAATGCACGAATATATCAGTGCAAGTCCAACCCTAAAGGGCCAAATCTTTTCAATTTCATTTGTTCAATGTAATCATATGCTTCAATGCATATTTTTCCAATACATGTATAATGTACCAATTCCAATCACAGATATATCTTTCCAATGCATGTATAATGCACCAAATGCCAATCACAGGCAAAACATGTCATTTTCTCACACAGCATCCATATACTGGTTCTACAGTATTTATACTGTATTTTCAACAAGAAAATCATATTATCACATTTTCATAGTTATAAAACTCTTTCGTCGTGTTTTCACAAAATTGTGCAACATTTCCATTTCGTTTTCACAATTCCAAAACGTTTCTGTTACGTTTTCACAATACTGCCACTCTTCTGTTGCACCTTTAAATCACGTATTAAATTTTTCAACATTTTTCTCAATCACATAAAAATATACGTTTCTCAAATCGCGTAATGATTTTTCATCATTTTCAAAATCATGTAACTTAAAAATCATTCTTTTAAGTTGTGTAAATCATTTTCCATCATTATCAAAATATTTAAAACACTTTCCAAATCACATAAGATTTTTTGTCATTTTCACAATTACGTAAAAATATTCTATCATTATTTAATCACGTAGTGATTTTTCAATAATATTTTCAATAGTATAAAATATTTAAACGCTTTCCAAATCGCGTAGAAATATTTTAACATTTTTCAAATTGGGTAGAAATATTTTACTGTATTTCAAATCGTTTTTAAGATACGTAAAATATTTTTCAACATTTTACAATTACGTAAAATATTCCTCAATATTCCAAACATTATTTTGGACTTAAATAAATCAATCTTAACTCAAGAAATCCTTTTCCAAAATAAAATTCACAAAATCACTTTTCCATTGATATAAATCAACGTTTCAAAACTTAGCATTTTCTAACGTACTTCAAAACTCAAAAATAAGTTATACGTTAGTAAATTTTCAAAATACCATTATATTCTCCATTTTTCCCAAATCATTTCCAAATTAACCTTCCTCAAAAGAATATAACTTTCTACTTCGTTTAATATATCTTCTTATTCAAGAAAATCCTTTTTCATAGTATATTTCACAAATTCACAATTCCATTGAATTAAATCAATGTTTCTAACTTTAAAAAGTACTAACGCTTTCCAACATCCAACGGGATTTTAATAATTTCTTTTTAAAATAAATTGAGGCTCACTTGCAACCTCTCTTTTTCATTTACATAAAAATTCATTTTTCAAGTGCTAAAATACTCTGATTCCCTTTTCAATTTCCTTGTATTAAATTAATTATATTTTCACTTGAAAAATCACTTTGTTTCATCAAAATCAATGCATTACAACCCTTCGAAAACGTGGACATGACTATTGAAACCATCAAATATTTTTCCTTCTAAATTGATATGGTTTTACACAAACAAAATCATTAAAAATTTTGTTTTCAAAACCGTAAGACTTATGGTTATAAAACCAAACCCATTTGTTCAAATTCATTTTTATTTTCTTTGCAAATCCTTTTTTTTTCACTTTCTTTGCAAATCCTTTTTCACTTTCTTTGCAATTTCTTAAAATCATCATTGCTATTTTCATTTAAATCTCATGTTTTGTAAAACACTTAGAAACATTTTACACAAAATAAATCAATAAAAATTCCTCAAAAATCATGTTCTTGTACTCTTTGAAAAATAAACTCTTTGTTTATTTTCCTTGTTTTTCTAAACATCCATTTTCATCATTCATGAAAATATTCATTTATGAACACCTATCTTGAGGTGTCTTAACCGATATTTACCATGTTTCTAGGGACCAAAAATTAATTCCTTTGTTCTTGAAAAATTTTAATATGAACCCTAATCAAGGGCATCAAAACCGTAGTCCTTCCATGGCCATTGGGACCAAAATTAATTTTCTTTCCATCACCAAATCATGGCATACACATACATACACATCATATATATATATATATCAAAAGCATGCCATCAAAATCATAAACTCATGCAAAGCATATTAAGCATAGGCAATTAATCAAAGCTCATAAACACATATAAATTATTACATGACCATGGATATGAATCCTCACATGGATTCACCATCCATCAAATATAAGACCATCTCTCACCACCATGCTTGGTTGGTGAGATGGATCTCCCTCTTACATCTTGAAGATCCTCAAAAACTCCTAGTTTTGCTTCTTTTTCCAAGTCCTTCACCACCAAGGGCTTCTCAAATACAAAATAAAATATATAGAAATTAGTATACTAAGCTTGATTAAGAGGAACCATAGATCAAACATAGTTTAGATCATGAAAAAGAAGAGAAGAAATGAAGTCTTCTTATACTTCACCTCAAAAGCCCAATAACTTTGATCTTGAAGAAAGTCCATGAAGATGAATGATTTAGAGAAAATCTCCAACATAAAAGTTGCTTAGAATATCATATAGATTCAAGATCTATGGTTGAATTAAATTAAACAAACCATGGAACAAAAATGATTTAGAAAATCATAAACATGAATTTAAACCATAGAAATCAAAGTTTACCTCCAAGGAAGTAAGGTAAAAGTGGGATTTTGAAGCACTTAGAGTGGGATTTTGGGAAAACTTTCTAAATAAAAAGTGTTTAGAATGGTGTTTAACTTTAGGAAATGATGAGAGTGAAAATTATAGGTGAGTGAGGGTTCTCAAGGGTGCTAGGGCAGAACCATATGGTGTGAAAATAGAAGGAAAATATGCTTTGGTGTTCTTGAAATTTAGAGAGAAAATGACTAAGTCTTTAGGTGAGAGAAAAGCAAATATTGAGAGTAATATTGAGTGGTGCAGCCATGAGGTGAATTGTGTAGGAAATAATAGGAGATATACTTGAAATAAAAGATCATAATTGTGTTCACATTTGAAGCACATGGCTTGGTCACCTTTTGACCACCTAATGTTCATGCAAGATTATTCAAGAACCTTGGAGAAGCTCTCCAAGCTGCATAACCATGTGACTCTTCATGGAATTAGGGACTTAATTGTTTTCAATTAAAGGTTAATTGTATGCTAATTAAATAGCTAACTAATTAGGTTTAGTTTTCTAACCAATCTTAATTAATTATTCAATTACATAACTAATTAATTAGACATATAATTGTATATATTATATCCTCTAATTAAAATTAGGATATCTAATTAAGAATTAAATTATAACAATTTAACATTTAATTTAGTTTACTTAGCTTGTTAATTAGGCCATTAGATTAACCAAATTAGGATTAATTAATGACTAATCAAATTAAAGCTACTATTGTTGACTTCATCTTTTTCTTTGGCCTAAAAAGGCTACTCAAAATTGTCTCCTCCTTCCTATGCATTCTCCAAAACCGTCCCCCCTCTTCCTAATGCATTCATGAAGTTGTCATCATTATTAGTCACCATCTAAAGCATTTCTAGCCATTGATTAATTCAATGGTTAAGATTTAGGTAGACTTTGGATTTAGAAGACTTAATCTAGGCCATTAGATCTTTTTCCTTTAAATTCTAACCATTAGATGTGTCTCCAAAAATGAAGGGTCAAGATTACTCCTTCTTACTTTTAATCCAAGGGTCATAATTAGTCTTTGCTACTTTTTAAGACCAAATCTCCACCCTTGATTAATTCTTCATCCAATGGTCATAAATGGTCTTTTTCACTTTTTAAGACTAAATCTCCACCCTTGATTTAATCTAAATCCAATGGTTATAAATGGTCTTTGTTACTTTACAAGACCAATTTTACACCTTTGATTAAATCTACGGTTGATATTGAAGCCTTTCTTATTAAGCTTGTCTAGATTAAATCTCTACCATTGATTAGATCAATGGTTAACATCCAATGTTTCTTTATTAGATTTATTTCTCAACCATTGATTAAATCAAGATCAAGTCTCCACCGTTAACTAAATCAATGGTGGATATCCAAACCACCAATGTTGACTTAAGCAATATAATTTCTATTTTTATCTATTAAAAACCTCACGAAAGAATATATTTACTATATTTTTATCGCCCGATAATTAAATACAATGCCAAACACAATACAAGAAAATTTCTAAAACTGTTTCCGGATTCAGGTTTAGTAAGATCCCCTGTCTCCGTCTAAATAGTACAAATTTTTCTATGCGTAGAAAAATTTTCACTTTGCGGGACCTACCTGGGCCCACGTAAGGTCACCTGGGCCCACCTAGGACCACCTGGGCCCACATACAGTAAAAAATTCATAATCATCCACAAAAATCATAAATATTAGAAAATGTATGAAAATCAAGTCAGATTGTTAAAAGTAATTAACAGTCAAGAGAAATAAATACAGAAAAATTTTTCCCGGTCCAAAAATTATTATTTTCCTAACACGGAGTAAATCACTCAAAACGATCAAATATGCTGACGGAATAATCAAAATAATTTTACAAAGACACGAGAGATCACTAAACAAAATTAAATTGCTAATCACAAAATTATTGTTTAAGAGATACGAAATTTGGGGTGTTACAAAATCTCTAGCGGTTGCTTGAGGACTGGACATAGATCATAAGTGGATTAGTGATCGAACTAGGATAAATCATTGTGTTTATTTTCTGTAAACCCTTCTCTTTACATTGAGTACTATTTTATTGAATTGCTTGAATATTGGTCCTTTTGGCTATTACATTTATAAGTAAAAGTGTTTATCTCTTATATCCAATCATCTCTAATCATCAATTAGCTTCAACGAAAATTGGTTATCAAACGATTTGTGAAAGATTTGCAAACTTGTTTTTCATACTCAATTCACCCCCCTCTTGAGTATTGAGGTCACTTGGTAACAAGTAGTATCAGAGCTAGACTCTTGTATAAAGAGCTTAGCAGCTTCAAGAGAAGTGATGGCTTCAAATGATTTTTCAAATGAAGGTTCTTCTATAAACAGACCTCCTTATTTCAATGAGGATGGTTATGCCTATTGGAAAGAAATGATAAATTTTTTTATTGAAGCTATTGACTTAGATGTGTGGGACGCCGTTGAAAATGGTGCTTTTGTTCCAACACAAACTTAAGATGGTGTGAAAATTAATACACCTAGAAATGAATGGACCGATGATGATAAAAAGAAGGTTCAATACAATTTGAAAGCCAAGAACATCATCACCACATCCTTAGGGTATGATGAATTCTTTAGGGTGTCAAATTGCAGGACAGCAAAAGAAATGTGGGATACCCTACAAGTAACTCATGAAGGTACTAATGAGGTAAAACGATCTCGAATAAACACTCTTACTCATGAATGCGAATTGTTTAGAATGAACCAAGGTGAGAGTATTCAAGATATGCAAAAGAGGTTTACTCATATTATTAATCATCTTATCTCATTGGGAAAGATATTTCCTAATGAGGATGTTATTAACAAAGTCTTGAGATGTCTAAGTAGGAATTGACAACCCAAAGTAATGGCTATTGCGGAATCAAGAGATTTATCAACAATATCTCTAGCCACCTTATTTGGAAAGCTTCAAGAACATGAGCTTGGACTAAATAGGCTCAATCAAAATGAAGAGCATGACAAAAAGAAGAAGAGAATCACACTCAAAGCCACTTCCTCTACAATTGAAGATGATGATGAAGATGGTGAAGAGGATGCTGAAAGTGTTGAGCTAAGTGAGGAGAATCTTAGTCTCCTTGTGAGAAAGTTTGGAAGATTCCTAAAGAAAAAAGGATTTCAAAGAAGACCACCCTTTCCTCAAAAGAAAGTGTATCACAAAGGAGAAGGATCCTCTACTCCTCCAAAACGCTATGAATGTGGAAAATCGGGACACATGAAAATGGAGTGTCCTATGTATCTCAAGAAGACGGAGAAGTTTGAGAAAAGGCCTTCCAAAGAAAAGAAAGGAAGGAGAGTATACATAGCTTGGGAGGACAATG
Organism: Ormosia semicastrata; assembly: GCA_029884595.1. NCBI lineage: Eukaryota > Viridiplantae > Streptophyta > Magnoliopsida > Fabales > Fabaceae > Ormosia > Ormosia semicastrata. The sequence goes on along the minus strand of JAQQTO010000061.1, from coordinate 65,233,281 downwards.
ACTTAAGCTCTTCCGATAGTTTAGAGAATGAAGAAGCTCATCTTTGTCACATGGCTCAAGGAGAAGAAAGTGAAGAGAGCGACATTGAGGTAACTTCTTCTAACTTAGAATCTCTACCTTCATATGATGAATTGCAAGATGCTTTTCAAGAATTACATGATGAATCTTTGAGGCTCATAAAAATGGTTTTGTCCTCTAACAAAACAATTTCCTTATTAGTAAACAAAGTTTCTATCTTAAGTAAGGAGATAAATGAGCTTAAGATTGAAAATGAGACCTTAGGACTTATTGATGCTAATTCACTATGCATGACTTGCTCCTCACATGATAACACATCCATATCATTACCTTGTTCATCATGCAAAGCATTTGAAAAAGAAATTGAAGACTTGAACAACACTCTTGCAAAATTCACTTTTGGAAGAGACAACTTGAATGTGTTGTTAGGGAGACAAAAATGTGTTTTTCAAAAAGTTGGTTTGGGATTTAATCCAAATAACTATCAAAAGTCTTATAAGAATTTCTATGTTTCCTCAAATACTTCAAGTAGTCCCTTTGTTAAATGTTTTCACTATGGTAATAAAGGGCATAGTGCATCCACTTGCAATGTTAGAAAGAACATAAATACTAAAGTTGGAATAAAAAGGGTTTGGGTTCCTAAAGGCACCATGCCTAACTTTAACACACAAGGACCCAAAACGATTTGGGTAACAAAGGTTAAAACTTGAATATGTGTTGTAGGTGTGCTTGAAGACCAAGAGCTCAAGTTAGTATCTTGATAGTGGTTGCTTCAAGCACATGACCGGTGATGGCTCCAAGTTCTCCTCCCTTACTCACAAGAAACATGGTCATGTCACATACGGTGATAACAACAAAGGGAAGATTCTTAGAATTAACAAAGTTGGTAAGATCCCTTCATCATCTATTGATAATGTTTTGCTTGTTGAAGGACTTAAACATAATTTGCTTAGCATTAGTCAATTGTATGATAAAGGCAATAGAGTTATATTTGATTCTTCTTGTTTCATAATTGAGGGAAAGGATGATAAGCAAGTTAAGTTTATTGGTCATAGAGTCAATAATATATATATGATTAATCTTGATGATAGTTCCTCAAAAAATGATGCTAAATGCTTTATGAGTAAAGAAAATGATTCATGGTTATGGCATAGAAGAATTGCTCACATTCATATGAATCACTTAAATAAATTAGTTTCTAAAGAACTAGTAATTGTTCTTCCAAAGCTCAAATTTGAAAAAGACAAACTTTATGATGCATGTCAAAAGGGAAAACAAGTAAAAGTCTCTTTTAAAGCTAAAAACATGGTTTCAACTTCCAAACCTTTACAGCTTTTTCATATGGATCTTTTTGGGCCCTCTAGAACTATGAGCTTTGGTGGGAATTACTATGCATTAGTGATTGTTGATGACTTTTCTAGGTTTACATGGACATTATTCTTGGCCCACAAAAATGATGCTTTTCAATCATTTAAAAAGCTTGCCAAACTTATCCAAAACGAAAAAGATTTTTGTTTTGCATCCATAAGAAGTGACCATGGTGGTGAATTTGAAAATCATGAATTTGAAACTTTTTGTGATGAACATGGCATTGAGCATAATTTTTCTGCCCTTAGAACACCACAACAAAATGATGTTGTAGAAAGGAAAAATCGATCTTTAGAGGAAATGGCAAGAACTATGCTTAATAAGGCCAACTTTTCTAAGTACTTTTGGGCAGATGCAGTTAACACCGCTTGTTATGTTATGAATAGAGCTCTAATAAGGTCAGTTTTAAAGAAAAGTCCATATGAATTGTACAAAGGAAGGAAGCCAAATGTGTCACATTTTTATGTATTTGAATGTAAATGCTTTATTTTGAATAATGGAAAGGATAACTTGGGGAAGTTTGATACAAAATCTGATGGGAGAATATTCATTGGGTATTCCTTACATAGTAAGGCCTTTAGAGTCTATAATAAACGAACTATGACCATAAAAGAGTCTGTACATGTTGTATTTGATGAAACTAACCCAAATGAGCCGAGAAAGGAGCTTGTTGATGATGTTGCAAAAATCTTGACAAAATCGCACTTGAAAAATCAAGAGAAAGAGTCTAAGAAGCAAGAAGAGAGACTTCTTGATCACTCATGGTAAAAAGATTTAGAAATCTTGGATCTACCCAAGGAATGGAGGACTTCAAGATATCATCCTCTCGACAAGGTGATAGGTGATGTATCAAAAGGGGTAATCACTCGAAACTCACTTAGAGATGTATGTAATCACTTAGCCTTTGTCTTTCAAGTTGAACCTAAAGACATAAATGAGGCCATTTGTAACACCCTCCCTAGGGCGTCACATTTTAAAATAAAAACTTAAACCAATTATAATTATTTTATAAAAGCTTGAGTTTCAAAATACAAATTTTAAAATTTCTTTTTCGCAGAAATATAAACTTACCAAAAATTAAGAGTAACAATGAAATTAGATTGAACTGATTAACAAACATATGCCATATACATCACAAAATAATCAACAATAAATTAAAACATGAAAATTACAGACTCAGAGAAACAGTAGTAAACCCAAAGAAAGTTACTACTAATAGCACGGTAATAACACTAACGAGGAAGAATAAAACTCAACCTAAAAAAAAAAATTCCATTTCTTCACCAACCATCATGTTGAAACTTGGAAGATTACTTCTTGACGCTTTGTCACCATCTTCAGAATATTGTCTCCAATAAGCCTCAAAATACGCTTCGCCTACTACACAATAATTTAAACAATACAAACCAAACAAAACAATACAATAAAGAGGTGAGATCCCCTTTCACCTTTACCAAGATGCGTAGCAAAAATGAATGATACGAATGACTAGATCATTCCATACACACAAATCAATACATGAATTTAGTCATATTATCGATTTACAATTAATTCTAATAAGCATATATTGTAATCGAATAAACCACAATAACATTACCAGGATAGATATAACAATTCACACTATATAAAATGCCATAACAATAAATCATAATAATAATATAGAATAAAGATTAAATGCAATATCAACATATAATATCCCAAATAAAAGATCATAGGTAAACGATCACAGATAAAAGATAATAATGTACCACATATAAACATATGCAATGTGACACAATCCTACTCCATGGAGCTACAACACATACTCAGATATCAGAGAGAATGAGATGAGAATTCTATTTGTACTGCCCAGCCAATCCAGCTATTGCACTGTCCACCCTTTGTGTCTATAGCTTTGGCTACCCCGACCAACCTATTGCATCATTGCCTTGTCAAAACTTTGTGTCTATAGTCGACCAGCTGATTGCTATTGCCTCACAATACTTTGTGTCTATAGCCCACGAAAAATAATCATAATAAAAACAATGGCATAGCATACAACCCAAACACACAAATCAAATAATTGTATACTACAAAGCGATCTAATAGTCCTCTCAAAACTTGATTAAGGATAGTGCTTCGTCGAGAACATAAGTGTGTTATCATGTACCACGACCCAGAAGGAGCTACCTCCCGTCCACATATGGAGTAGTGCACACTATGAACTCCAAGTCCGTATCAGAAAATGAACACACTATACCTATCACATCGACAACACGATGTTATTCATCTCGTCAATCAAATCACCAATTCGTAAATTGGCATGACTCAGTGCATGAACAAAACAATAATTACCAAAATATTCTCAAGTCTCAAATAATTACCGAAATGCCATCAATTTTCCATTATTTACAAAAACGTCATCAAACCCTCATTATTTACGGAAATACCCTTTAACTTCAAACATTTACGAAAATATCCTCAAAATTTAAATATTTACAAAAATACCCTCAATGGCAATAATAATTACGAAAATGCCCTCAATGGCAATAAATCTCAAAATACAGTACGCTCCCACTTGGCGCACTATCATTTCCACATATAACCAAATCAAAATACGCACCCACTTGGCGCACTATAATTTTCCACATATCTGGGTCCACCACATTGGCCCAACAGTAAAATTTGTCAGTTTTTCGTCAATCGCATAAAAATTTTATTTCATTTTCAAAATCTTGCCGTTTTCACAATATACATCACATTTCCAAATCGCGTAAATGTAATTTGCTGTTTCCTCAATCGCGTAATAATTTTATATCATTTTCTCAATCGCATAAGCTTTTTAAATCATTTTCTTTTCCGTTTTCCTCAAATAAATCAGTTTTTGACTAATAAACAAAATTATTAAGCAATTTAAAACCATTTAAAATATTTTTCAAGCTACTGTAAAATATTTCAAATTAATGTATAATCTTTGTAAATACTAACAATACTTAAATTAGTTTCTAAAATTCAATTCGACCATTTCATTTTTAATAATCAAAACATTTTGATAAAATTTCCTTTAACATGCTTACTTACCTTAGATTATTTAGAATCCAATTTTTCTCACTTTTTGGCATGTTGGCGAAATCTCATAGTATAAATAAAATTCCAAAAATTCATTTCTTTGTTCTAATTCACTTGAATTCACTTGATATTCATTAAAAACATTGTAAATCACCTTAATTCCTTCCATTCAATGGTATGACCGAACCTAGGGTTTTGCATTCTTTGGAATGCTCATGCATTTCTAACATTATAATAACACATACAATACATATGCCACATATTTCAACACTATAGGCATGCAAAATATTCTAAAGCTATAATCATACATATAAAAATAAATAAATCACCAACCGAAAAACACTTAAATAATCAAATAATTAACACAAGCCACAACAATTCAAACCACCACAATTACACAAACCGAATCCTCATGGATTCTTCATACACTGAACAAAAACATTCCTCACCACCAACACATGGTTGATGAGGGTAATCTCCCTCTTACCTCTTGAAGCAAAATAACCTAGGTTAGTCTCCTCCTTCTCCTTGAAATTTCGGGTAGCCTCCAAACAAAATCCTAACAATTTAAAACAATTAGTAAAAACTCATACAAGGTTTAATATTGAAAAACCATGGAACAATCATGGTTAGAAAAATTAGAAATCTAATTTTGAACCATAAAATCAAGACTTACCCTTAAGTAAGTAAGCAAAAACTTGAATTTTGGACATAATAGAGTAGGATTTTGGAAAAACTTTGTGAAGAGAAAGTGTTTAGAATATGGTTTTGATTTAAGAAAGATGAAGAGGAAAAATTATGGAGGTTTGGTTATGTGGGTAAGAAGCTTGACCGAATAGAGAGAAGAAAATAGAAGAAGAAAGATGCTTGGGGTCTTGGTGTTTTTGGAGAGAAAATGGAAGACTTGTACATAGAGAAGGGTGAAAATGAAAATGAAGAAAGCCTCCCCAAAGAGTCTTTGTGTGAGGTCTTTTTGGTGAGATTAAGTGATTAAAATCACATGGAAACTATCCTAACCATCCATCCATTTAATGGTTGGGATTACATCTAGTTGGTGTGCTTAGGAAGCTTTGTAAAGCTTATCCAATAAGCCTCCAAAGGCTGCTGTCCAGCCGTGAATCACTTGAGAAAAAGTGAGAAATAATTATTGTTTTGCTTCTTTAAATGATAGCTAATTAGAAAAGTGACTAAATATATTTAAATAGGTAAATTGGCTTTTATTCAAATGCATGGCCGTAAATGCATTTGAGAGAAAGAATGAATTATGTTTGATTTTGTTTCCTCCAAATGCATGGCCGTGGAAGCACATGCAAAAAGGCCACCAATTTTGACTAGTCTTACTTGGTTAATTAATGAAAGATAGTAAGAATTAAATTGAAATATTTTGCCTTCCAAAAAGTAGCTTGGCGTAGAGACTTCAACCAAGAAAAGCCATCAATATTGACTTTTCTTCATTTATTCAATTTAGGCATCCTACGTGAATTCACTTGGTGAATTGGATATTAGAGCACTTTGTTCTCCTTCACTAATTAAGTATAAAAATTGTTTTCCATATATATCTAATTATATGCTAATAAATTGGTTAATTAGTTAGGTTAATTATCTTAACAAATCTTAATTAATATACTAATCACATAACTAATTAATTTAACATACATTAACATATATCATAGCCGTTAGTTAATATTAGTATATCTAATTAACATTTAGATTATAATTAGTTAAGAATTAAACTAGTCTACTTAATTATTTATCTAATTACATAACTAATTAATTAGACACATAATTACATAATTTATAATCTCTAAACAATATTAGCACATCTAATTAATATTTAGATTATAATTATTTTATAACTAAACTAGTTTAATTAGTTTGCAAATTAAGTAATTAATCTAGTCAAACTAAGCTTAATTAATTACTAATCCTAAAGTCAAGTCTACAAATTTTTGACTTAATCCTAGCCATTGATTCATCTTTAAATCCTATCCATTGATCAAATCCATGGTCATCATCCAAGTTTATCCACCAAGATTCAATCCTAACCATTCATTAAATCTATGGTCATCAAGATTGCATCTAATGGTCCAAAATGGTCAAGCCACTTTTGTTGACTTTGTCTTTATTACTTTGACTTCCATGTGTCTTATTTCTATTGGTCCAAGTTTCTTGTTTCTATTGGTTACTTTATTTATACGTGGGTCCCGCATACACACATGATCGGTCCACTATCAAAATTTATAATTGAGTAATAAAATAATACTAAAAATTATTTTATCACACGCTTAAATTCTAAAATTACGAAACTAATTTATATATCAATCAATTGGGTTTAGTAAGATCCCCCAACTCTAATTAATTAAAATAATATTTTTCCGACCGAAAAATTATTATTTTCTGTCCCGAGCAAATCTCACAAAAAGTCCAAATAAAATCACAGACAAGTAATATCAAACATCAGTATCATGTAGAAAAACCAAAAACAAGACATTCGGGATGAAATGGTCATTTTTCCATTTTTCCCCATCACGAAGCAAAACACTCAAAACGGTCAAATAAAATAACAGACAAGATATATGTCTCGTATTTCATCTGAAAAAACAAGAAACAAGAAAAATAAGGATACATCGGTCTTTTACCCAAAAATTGGGGTGTTACAACTCTCCCCTCCTAAAAAAGAATTTTGCCCCCGAAATTCGTAGCGGTTTCAGAATAGTCTAGGATACTACTCTTGCATCACCGTTTATGTCACCTCTGTCATTTCAGATTACCTCGACCAACGAAAACTCCTTGCGTCGCGTAAAACATGGAGAACTATTTTAGTATGGTTCCTCATAATTTCAAGAATAGATCAGAATGTCGTTAATAAAGATAATGACAATTCTGTCTAGAGAAGGATGAAAGATACTATCCACCACGCTTCCGCTACGCCACTCTGATCAGTATCACTTGAAATTTCCATGCCTTTGTACAGCTTCACTCTCTTGCCTTTGCTTTTAACAGGAAGTGTCTCACAATACAAGTTCTCTTTTTAACAATACTGTATCTGATACTATGACACGATTTTAACTCTGAATATCCTTTCTTTTGCAATTTCAATATACGAAAAGATATTATAAAGATTTAGAAAGAAAAGGTAGAGAAACTATCTGAATTGTTACCAGACATGTCCAACAAAGAATTTGACATTACCCGATTTTAAGAATGAGTTTTCGAGACACTAAAATTCTACTGAAACAATTTACAGGATATGATTAAAATAACTAATCCATATATAAGATCACATCTATCCTATGAAAGAGGTAGACAATTTAGATTAACCGAAAAGATTATTTAAGGAACTAGATAGTAATAACGGATTTGATAACAAAAGTAGAAATAGATAAGTTAAAAGGTAACAAAGATACCAGTAATTCTAATTAACCCAAATAGTCAATTAGTCATAAAAGAATGGGTTAAACCAAAGTACATTTCGCAAATGCGTCATATGAAAGATATCATAAAGACATAGAAACAAGAGATGATAGAATCATCCATACCACCGAACCTATCCAATAAAGAAATTGATATGGTCCGTTGAATTTAGAAGTAAACTTTTTAACTTGAACAATTTGACTAACTGGTCCAACAGAGCATGAGTGGTTAGAAAAATACCAATTAAATCCACAGAAAAGATTTAATTATTTAACAGACTTAGGATGGTTTAAGCAACTCAAGTACTCAACCACATGTTTTAGAACCAGAAATAGAAACAACCAGGTCAAAAGATAATGAAGACACAGAAAACTCTAATTGACCCACACAATTATATACCATAAAGAAATAGGTTACCTTCGGAATTATACAGTATAGTTAAAAGATCACCTTTTTATGATACACACTTCTTTATTTAGATCCTCAGTCTAAAACACTTTTGCTCCACTTGATGAATCGTTGTTCCATTCCACTTGAGATGTCAAAACACATCCTGCTTCCTCACGTGTACGTTTACTACAAATCATCGCCTTTCTTCAAAGACAGATGAATCATAATACAATGGAAACCAAAGTAACCATCTCAAACAACGTTGTCTCCTCTCGAGTCCAAACACGAGAGAGTTACACAACAAAAACAAGACAGACCTAACCACAAACCCCAAAAAGACTCTAACAGTGCTCGATACCAACTAATGTAACACCCTCCCTAGGGCGTCACATTTTAAAATAAAAACTTAAACCAATTATAATTATTTTATAAAAGCTTGAGTTTCAAAATACAAATTTTAAAATTTCTTTTTCGCAGAAATATAAACTTACCAAAAATTAAGAGTAACAATGAAATTAGATTGAACTGATTAACAAACATATGCCATATACATCACAAAATAATCAACAATAAATTAAAACATGAAAATTACAGACTCAGAGAAACAGTAGTAAACCCAAAGAAAGTTACTACTAATAGCACGGTAATAACACTAACGAGGAAGAATAAAACTTAACCTAAAAAAAAAAATTCCATTTCTTCACCAACCGCATCATGTTGAAACTTGGAAGATTACTTCTTGACGCTGTTTGTCACCATCTTCGAATATTGTCTCCAATAAGCCTCAAAATACGCTTCGCCTACTACATGAATTTAAACAATACAAACCAAACAAAACAATACAATAAAGAGGTGAGATCCCTTTCACCTTTACCAAGATTTTAGCAAAAGAATGATACGAATGACTAGATCATTCCATACACACATCAATACATGAATTTAGTCATATTATCGATTTACAATTAATTCTAATAAGCATATATTGTAATCGAATAAACCACAATAACATTACCAGGATAGATATAACAATTCACACTATATAAAATGCCATAACAATAAATCATAATAATAATATAGAATAAAGATTAAATGCAATATCAACATATAATATCCCAAATAAAAGATCATAGGTAAACGATCACAGATAAAAGATAATAATGTACCACATATAAACATATGCAATGTGACACAATCCTACTCCATGGAGCTACAATACATACTCAGATATCAGAGAGAATGAGATGAGAATTCTATTTGTCTTGCTTGACCAATCCAAATATTGCCTTGTCCACCCTTTGTGTCTATAGCTTTGGCTACCCCGACCACTATTGCCTTGTCAAAACTTTGTGTCTATAGTGATCCGTTGTGATTGCTATTGCCTTGTCAATACTTTGTGTCTATAGCCCACGAAAAATAATCATAATAAAAACAATGGCATAGCATACAACCCAAACACACAAATCAAATAATTGTATACTACAAAGGCGAGTCTAATAATAGTCCTCTCAAAACTTGATTAAGGATAGTGCTCGTCGAGAACATAAGTGTGTTATCATGTACCACGCCATGAAAAGAGCTACCTCCCGTCCACATATGGAGTAGTGCACACTATGAACTCCAAGTCCGTATCAAAAAATGAACACACTATACCTATCACATCGACAACACGATGTTATTCATCTCGTCAATCAAATCACCAATTCGTAAATTGGCATGACTCAGTGCATGAACAAAACAATAATTACCAAAATATTCTCAAGTCTCAAATAATTACCGAAATGCCATCAATTTTCCATTATTTACAAAAACGTCATCAAACCCTCATTATTTACTTAAATACCCTTTAACTTCAAACATTTACGAAAATATCCTCAAAATTTAAATATTTACAAAAATACCCTCAATGGCAATAATAATTACGAAAATGCCCTCAATGGCAATAAATCTCAAAATACAGTACGCTCCCACTTGGCGCACTATCATTTCCACATATAACCAAATCAAAATACGCACCCACTTGGCGCACTATAATTTTCCACATATCTGGGTCCACCACATTGGCCCAACAAGAAAAATTGTTTGTTTTCGTCAATCGCATAAAAATTTTATTTCATTTTCAAAATCTTGCCGTTTTCACATATACATCACATTTCCAAATCGCGTAAATGTAATTTGTTGTTTTCCTCAATCGCGTAATAATTTTATATCATTTTCTCAATCGCATAAGCTTTTTAAATCATTTTCTTTTTCGTTTTCCTCAAATAAACAGTTTTTGACTAATAAACAAAATTATTAAGCAATTTAAAACCATTTAAAATATTTTTCAAGCTACTGTAAAATATTTCAAATTAATGTATAATCTTTTGGAAATACTAACAATACTTAAATTAGTTTCTAAAATTCAATTCGACCATTTCATTTTTAATAATCAAAACATTTTGATAAAATTTCCTTTAACATGCTTACTTACCTTAGATTATTTAGAATCCAATTTTTCTCACTTTTTGGCATGTTGGCCGAAATCTCATAGTATAAATAAAATTCCAAAAATTCATTTCTTTGTTCTAATTCACTTGAATTCACTTGATATTCATTAAAAACATTGTAAATCACCTTAATTCCTTCCATTCAATGGTATGACCGAACCTAGGGTTTTGCATTCTTTGGAATGCTCATGCATTTCTAACATTATAATAACACATACAATACATATGCCACATATTTCAACACTATAGGCATGCAAAATATTCTAAAGCTATAATCATACATATAAAAATAAATAAATCACCAACCGAAAAACACTTAAATAATCAAATAATTAACACAAGCCACAACAATTCAAACCACCACAATTACACAAACCGAATCCTCATGGATTCTTCATACACTGAACAAAAACATTCCTCACCACCAACACATGGTTGATGAGGGTAATCTCCCTCTTACCTCTTGAAGCAAAATAACCTTAGTCTCCTCCTTCTCCTTGAAATTTCGGGTAGCCTCCAAACAAAATCCTAACAATTTAAAACAATTAGTAAAAACTCATACAAGGTTTAATATTGAAAAACCATGGAACAATCATGGTTAGAAAAATTAGAAATCTAATTTTGAACCATAAAATCAAGACTTACCCTTAAGTAAGTAAGCAAAAACTTGAATTTTGGACATAATAGAGTAGGATTTTGGAAAAACTTTGTGAAGAGAAAGTGTTTAGAATATGGTTTTGATTTAAGAAAGATGAAGAGGAAAAATTATGGAGGTTTGGTTATGTGGGTAAGAAGCTTGACCGAATAGAGAGAAGAAAATAGAAGAAGAAAGATGCTTGGGGTCTTGGTGTTTTTGGAGAGAAAATGGAAGACTTGTACATAGAGAAGGGTGAAAATGAAAATGAAGAAAGCCTCCCCAAAGAGTGCTGCCGTGAGGTCTTTTGGTGAGATTAAGTGATTAAAATCACATGGAAACTATCCTAACCATCCATCCATTTAATGGTTGGGATTACATCTAGTTGGTGTGCTTAGGAAGCTTTGTAAAGCTTATCCAATAAGCCTCCAAAGGCTGCTGTCCAGCCGTGAATCACTTGAGAAAAAGTGAGAAATAATTATTGTTTTGCTTCTTTAAATGATAGCTAATTGGAAAAGTGACTAAATATATTTAAATAGGTAAATTGGCTTTTATTCAAATGCATGGCCGTAAATGCATTTGAGAGAAAGAATGAATTATGTTTGATTTTGTTTCCTCCAAATGCATGGCCGTGGAAGCACATGCAAAAAGGCCACCAATTTTGACTAGTCTTACTTGGTTAATTAATGAAAGATAGTAAGAATTAAATTGAAATATTTTGCCTTCCAAAAAGTAGCTTGGCCGTAGACTTCAACCAAGAAAAGCCATCAATATTGACTTTTCTTCATTTATTCAATTTAGGCATCCTACGTGAATTCACTTGGTGAATTGGATATTAGAGCACTTTGTTCTCCTTCACTAATTAAGTATAAAAATTGTTTTCCATATATATCTAATTATATGCTAATAAATTGGTTAATTAGTTAGGTTAATTATCTTAACAAATCTTAATTAATATACTAATCACATAACTAATTAATTTAACATACATTAACATATATCATAGCCGTTAGTTAATATTAGTATATCTAATTAACATTTAGATTATAATTAGTTAAGAATTAAACTAGTCTACTTAATTATTTATCTAATTACATAACTAATTAATTAGACACATAATTACATAATTTATAATCTCTAAACAATATTAGCACATCTAATTAATATTTAGATTATAATTATTTTATAACTAAACTAGTTTAATTAGTTTGCAAATTAAGTAATTAATCTAGTCAAACTAAGCTTAATTAATTACTAATCCTAAAGTCAAGTCTACAAATTTTTGACTTAATCCTAGCCATTGATTCATCTTTAAATCCTATCCATTGATCAAATCCATGGTCATCATCCAAGCTTATCCACCAAGATTCAATCCTAACCATTCATTAAATCTATGGTCATCAAGATTGCATCTAATGGTCCAAAATGGTCAAGCCACTTTTGTTGACTTTGTCTTTATTACTTTGACTTCCATGTGTCTTATTTCTATTGGTCCAAGTTTCTTGTTTCTATTGGTTACTTTATTTATACGTGGGTCCCGCACACACACAAGATGTCGGTCCACTATCAAAATTTATCTTGAGTAATAAAATAATACTAAAAATTATTTTATCACACGCTTAAATTCTAAAAATTACTGAAACTAATTTATATATCAATCAATTGGGTTTAGTAAGATCCCCCAACTCTAATTAATTAAAATAATATTTTTCCGACCGGAAAAATTATTATTTTCCGTCCCGAGCAAATCTCACAAAAAGTCCAAATAAAATCACAGACAAGAATATCAAACAACGTATCATGTAGAAAAACCAAAAACAAGTACATTCGGGATGAAATGGTCATTTTTCTATTTTTCCCCATCACGAAGCAAAACACTCAAAACGGTCAAATAAAATAACAGACAAGATATATATACGTATTTCATCTGAAAAAACAAGAAATAGTAAAATAAGGATACATCGGTCTTTTACCCAAAAATTGGGGTGTTACAACTCTCCCTCTAAAAAGAATTTCGCCCCCGAAATTCGTAGCGGTTTCAGAATAGTCTAGGATACTACTCTTGCATCACCGTTTATGTCACCTCCGTCATTTCAGATTACCTCGACCAACGAAAACTCCTTGCGTCGCGTAAAACATGGAGAACTATTTTAGTATGGTTCCTCATAATTTCAAGAATAGATCAGAATGTCGTTAATAAAGATAATGACAATTCTGTCTAGAGAAGGATGAAAAATACTATCCACCACGCTTCCGCTACGCCACTCTGATCAGTATCACTTGAAATTTCCATGCCTTTGTACAGCTTCACTCTCTTGCCTTTGCTTTTAACAGGAAGTGTCTCACAATACAAGTTCTCTTTTTAACAATACTGTATCTGATACTATGACACGACTTTAACTCTGAATATCCTTTCTTTTGCAATTTCAATATACGAAAAGATATTATAAAGATTTAGAAAGAAAAGGTAGAGAAACTATCTGAATTGTTACCAGACATGTCCAACAAAGAATTTGACATTACCCGATTTTAAGAATGAGTTTTCTGAGACACTAAAATTCTACTGAAACAATTTACAGGATATGATTAAAATAACTAATCCATATATAAGATCACATCTATCCTATGAAAGAGGTAGACAATTTAGATTAACCGAAAAGATTATTTAAGGAACTAGATAGTAATAACGGATTTGATAACAAAAGTAGAAATAGATAAGTTAAAAGGTAACAAAGATACCAGTAATTCTAATTAACCCAAATAGTCAATTAGTCATAAAAGAATGGGTTAAACCAAAGTACATTTCGCAAATGCGTCATATGAAAGATATCATAAAGACATAGAAACAAGAGATGATAGAATCATCCATACCACCGAACCTATCCAATAAAGAAATTGATATGGTCCGTTGAATTTAGAAGTAAACTTTTTAACTTGAACAATTTGACTAACTGTCCAACAGAGCATGAGTGGTTAGAAAAATACCAATTAAATCCACAGAAAAGATTTAATTATTTAACAAACTTAGGATGGTTTAAGCAACTCAAGTACTCAACCACATGTTTTAGAACCGAGAAATAGAAACAACCAGGTCAAAAGATAATGAAGACACGAGAAAACTCTAATTGACCCACACAATTATATACCATAAAGAAATAGGTTACCTTCGAATTATACGGATAGTTAAAAGATCACCTTTTTATGATACACACTTCTTTATTTAGATCCTCGGTCTAAAACACTTTTGCTCCACTTGATGAATCGTTGTTCCATTCCACTTGAGATGTCAAAACACATCCTGCTTCCTCACGTGTACGTTTACTACAAATCATCGCCTTTCTTCAAAGACGATGAATCATAATACAATGGAAACCAAAGTAACCATCTCAAACAACGTTGTCTCCTCGAGTCCAAACACAGAGAGAGTACACAACAAAAACAAGACAGACCTAACCACAAACCCCAAAAAGACTCTAACCGTGCTCTGATACCAACTAATGTAACACCCTCCCTAGGGCGTCACATTTTAAAATAAAAACTTAAACCAATTATAATTATTTTATAAAAGCTTGAGTTTCAAAATACAAATTTTAAAATTTCTTTTTCGCAGAAATATAAACTTACCAAAAATTAAGAGTAACAATGAAATTAGATTGAACTGATTAACAAACATATGCCATATACATCACAAAATAATCAACAATAAATTAAAACATGAAAATTACAGACTCAGAGAAACAGTAGTAAACCCAAAGAAAGTTACTACTAATAGCACGGTAATAACACTAACGAGGAAGAATAAAACTCAACCTAAAAAAAAAATTCCATTTCTTCACCAACTGCATCATGTTGAAACTTGGAAGATTACTTCTTGATTGCTGTCACCATCTTGAGAATATTGTCTCCAATAAGCCTCAAAATACGCTTCGCCTACTACACAATTTAAACAATACAAACCAAACAAAACAATACAATAAAGAGGTGAGATCCCCTTTCACCTTTACCAAGATTTTGAGCAAAGAATGATACGAATGACTAGATCATTCCATACACACGATCAATACATGAATTTAGTCATATTATCGATTTACAATTAATTCTAATAAGCATATATTGTAATCGAATAAACCACAATAACATTACCAGGATAGATATAACAATTCACACTATATAAAATGCCATAACAATAAATCATAATAATAATATAGAATAAAGATTAAATGCAATATCAACATATAATATCCCAAATAAAAGATCATAGGTAAACGATCACAGATAAAAGATAATAATGTACCACATATAAACATATGCAATGTGACACAATCCTACTCCATGGAGCTACAACACATACTCAGATATCAGAGAGAATGAGATGAGAATTCTATTTGTACTGCCCAGCCAATCCAGCTATTGCACTGTCCACCCTTTGTGTCTATAGCTTTGGCTACCCCGACCAGCTATTGCACTGTCAAAACTTTGTGTCTATAGCTGACCGTTGTGATTGCTATTGCACTGTCAATACTTTGTGTCTATAGCCCACGAAAAATAATCATAATAAAAACAATGGCATAGCATACAACCCAAACACACAGTCAAATAATTGTATACTACAGGCAGTCTAATAGTCCTCTCAAAACTTGATTAAGGATAGTGCTCGTCGAGAACATAAGTGTGTTATCATGTACCACGGCCCAGAAGGAGCTACCTCCCGTCCACATATGGAGTAGTGCACACTATGAACTCCAAGTCCGTATCAGAAAATGAACACACTATACCTATCACATCGACAACACGATGTTATTCATCTCGTCAATCAAATCACCAATTCGTAAATTGGCATGACTCGGTGCATGAACAAAACAATAATTACCAAAATATTCTGAAGTCTCAAATAATTACCGAAATGCCATCAATTTTCCATTATTTACAAAAACGTCATCAAACCCTCATTATTTACGGAAATACCCTTTAACTTCAAACATTTACGAAAATATCCTCAAAATTTAAATATTTACAAAAATACCCTCAATGGCAATAATAATTACGAAAATGCCCTCAATGGCAATAAATCTCAAAATACAGTACGCTCCCACTTGGCGCACTATCATTTCCACATATAACCAAATCAAAATACGCACCCACTTGGCGCACTATAATTTTCCACATATCTGGGTCCACCACATTGGCCCAACAATAAATTCTTGTTTTCATCAATCGCATAAAAATTTTATTTCATTTTCAAAATCTTGCCGTTTTCACAATATACATCACATTTCCAAATCGCGTAAATGTAATTTGCTGTTTCCTCAATCGCGTAATAATTTTATATCATTTTCTCAATCGCATAAGCTTTTTAAATCATTTTCTTTTTCGTTTTCCTCAAATAAACAGCTTTTTGACTAATAAACAAAATTATTAAGCAATTTAAAACCATTTAAAATATTTTTCAAGCTCTTGTAAAATATTTCAAATTAATGTATAATCTTTGTAAATACTAACAATACTTAAATTAGTTTCTAAAATTCAATTCGACCATTTCATTTTTAATAATCAAAACATTTTGATAAAATTTCCTTTAACATGCTTACTTACCTTAGATTATTTAGAATCCAATTTTTCTCACTTTTTGGCATGTTGGCCGAAATCTCATAGTATAAATAAAATTCCAAAAATTCATTTCTTTGTTCTAATTCACTTGAATTCACTTGATATTCATTAAAAACATTGTAAATCACCTTAATTCCTTCCATTCAATGGTATGACCGAACCTAGGGTTTTGCATTCTTTGGAATGCTCATGCATTTCTAACATTATAATAACACATACAATACATATGCCACATATTTCAACACTATAGGCATGCAAAATATTCTAAAGCTATAATCATACATATAAAAATAAATAAATCACCAACCGAAAAACACTTAAATAATCAAATAATTAACACAAGCCACAACAATTCAAACCACCACAATTACACAAACCGAATCCTCATGGATTCTTCATACACTGAACAAAAACATTCCTCACCACCAACACATGGTTGATGAGGGTAATCTCCCTCTTACCTCTTGAAGCAAAATAACCTAGGTTAGTCTCCTCCTTCTCCTTGAAATTTCGGGTAGCCTCCAAACAAAATCCTAACAATTTAAAACAATTAGTAAAAACTCATACAAGGTTTAATATTGAAAAACCATGGAACAATCATGGTTAGAAAAATTAGAAATCTAATTTTGAACCATAAAATCAAGACTTACCCTTAAGTAAGTAAGCAAAAACTTGAATTTTGGACATAATAGAGTAGGATTTTGGAAAAACTTTGTGAAGAGAAAGTGTTTAGAATATGGTTTTGATTTAAGAAAGATGAAGAGGAAAAATTATGGAGGTTTGGTTATGTGGGTAAGAAGCTTGACCGAATAGAGAGAAGAAAATAGAAGAAGAAAGATGCTTGGGGTCTTGGTGTTTTTGGAGAGAAAATGGAAGACTTGTACATAGAGAAGGGTGAAAATGAAAATGAAGAAAGCCTCCCCAAAGAGTCTTTGCCGTGAGTGAGGTCTTTTGGTGAGATTAAGTGATTAAAATCACATGGAAACTATCCTAACCATCCAACCATTGAATGGATGGGATTACATCTAGTTGGTGTGCTTAGGAAGCTTTGTAAAGCTTATCCAATAAGCCTCCAAAGGCTTCTTTGTCAATACCGTGAATCACTTGAGAAAAAGTGAGAAATAATTATTGTTTTGCTTCTTTAAATGATAGCTAATTAGAAAAGTGACTAAATATATTTAAATAGGTAAATTGGCTTTTATTCAAATGCATGGCCGTAAATGCATTTGAGAGAAAGAATGAATTATGTTTGATTTTGTTTCCTCCAAATGCATGGCCGTGGAAGCACATGCAAAAAAGGCCACCAATTTTGACTAGTCTTACTTGGTTAATTAATGAAAGATAGTAAGAATTAAATTGAAATATTTTGCCTTCCAAAAAGTAGCTTGGCCGTAGACTTCAACCAAGAAAAGCCATCAATATTGACTTTTCTTCATTTATTCAATTTAGGCATCCTACGTGAATTCACTTGGTGAATTGGATATTAGAGCACTTTGTTCTCCTTCACTAATTAAGTATAAAAATTGTTTTCCATATATATCTAATTATATGCTAATAAATTGGTTAATTAGTTAGGTTAATTATCTTAACAAATCTTAATTAATATACTAATCACATAACTAATTAATTTAACATACATTAACATATATCATAGCCGTTAGTTAATATTAGTATATCTAATTAACATTTAGATTATAATTAGTTAAGAATTAAACTAGTCTACTTAATTATTTATCTAATTACATAACTAATTAATTAGACACATAATTACATAATTTATAATCTCTAAACAATATTAGCACATCTAATTAATATTTAGATTATAATTATTTTATAACTAAACTAGTTTAATTAGTTTGCAAATTAAGTAATTAATCTAGTCAAACTAAGCTTAATTAATTACTAATCCTAAAGTCAAGTCTACAAATTTTTGACTTAATCCTAGCCATTGATTCATCTTTAAATCCTATCCATTGATCAAATCCATGGTCATCATCCAAGCTTATCCACCAAGATTCAATCCTAACCATTCATTAAATCTATGGTCATCAAGATTGCATCTAATGGTCCAAAATGGTCAAGCCACTTTTGTTGACTTTGTCTTTATTACTTTGACTTCCATGTGTCTTATTTCTATTGGTCCAAGTTTCTTGTTTCTATTGGTTACTTTATTTATACGTGGGTCCCGCACACACACAGTATCGGGTCCACTGTCAAAATTTATACTGAGTAATAAAATAATACTAAAAATTATTTTATCGCACAGTTAAATTCTAAAAATTACGAAACTAATTTATATATCAATCAGAATTGGGTTTAGTAAGATCCCCCAACTCTAATTAATTAAAATAATATTTTTTCGACCAGAAAAATTATTATTTTCCTGTCCCGGAGCAAATCTCACAAAAAGTCCAAATAAAATCACAGACAGTAATATCAAACACTGTATCATGTAGAAAAACCAAAAACAGTACATTCGGGATGAAATGGTCATTTTTCCATTTTTCCCCATCACGAAGCAAAATACTCAAAACGGTCAAATAAAATAACAGACAGTATTATATGTCTGTATTTCATACAGAAAAACAAGAAACAGTAAAATAAGGATACATCGGTCTTTTACCCAAAAATTGGGGTGTTACACCATTAATGATGAGCATTGGATCTTGGCCATGCAAGAAGAACTAAACTAATTTGAGAGAAATCAAGTTTGAGAATTAGTTCTAAGGCCCAATGATCATCCTATAATTGGCACCAAGTGGGTCTTTAGGAACAAACTTGATGAAACGGGGTTAATAATAAGAAATAAAGCTAGGCTTGTAGCTAAGGGTTATAATCAAAAAGAAGGCATAGACTATGAAGAAACTTATGCTCCCGTAGCTAGATTAAAGGCCATTATAATGTTACTTGCATATGCTTGCATCATGGATTTCAAACTCTATCAAATGGATGTCAAAAGTGCCTTTTTAAATGGTTTTATACAAGAAGAGGTGTATGTAGAATAACCTCCTGGTTTTAAGGATTTTGAAATGCCCAACCATGTTTTTAAACTGAAAAAGGCCTTGTATGGCTTGAAACAAACTCCTAGAGCTTGGTATGAAAGGTTGAGCAAATTCCTTTTAGAAAAAGGTTTTTCTAGAGGCAAAGTTGACACTACCCTTTTCATAAAACATAAAATGCATGACATACTTCTAGTTTAAATGTATATTGATGACATTATATTTGGAGCTACTAACAACTTTTTTTGTAAAGAATTTTCAAATATTATGTAAAGTGAGTTTGAAATGTCCATGATGGGTGAGCTCAACTTCTTCCTTGGTCTCCAAATCAAGCAAACAAGAGAAGGAACTTTCATAAGCTAATCCAAGTATTGCAAGGAGCTGCGCAAGAAGTTTGGAATGGACAATGCCAAGCATATGGCTACTCCTATGGGCACCTCTTGCTATTTAGACAAGGATGAAGGAGGTAAATCAGTAGAAATTACAAAATATAGAGGTATGATTGGCTCACTCCTTTATCTTACTACAAGTAGGCCTGATATAATGTTTAGTGTATGCATGTGTGCTAGATATCAAGCTAATCCTAAAGAATCACCTAAGTGCTGTTAAAAGAATAATGAAATATCTAATAGGCACATCACAAATGGGTTTATGGTACCCTAAAGGTGCCTCATGTAGCCTTATTGGGTATTTTGATTCTGATTTTACAGGATACAAAATGGATAGGAAGAGCACTAGTGGGACATGCCACTTGCTTGGAAGCTCACTAGTTTCTTGGCTTAGCAAGAAACAAAATAGTGTGACATTGTCTACAGCTGAAGCTGAATATGTTGCAGCTGGAAGTTGTTGTTCTCAAATCCTTTGGATGAAACAACAACTCTTGGACTATGGTCTTGAGCTTGATCACATCCCCATAAGATGTGATAATACTAGTGCAATCAATTTGTCCAAAAATCCCATTTTGCATTCTAGGACTAAACATATTGAAATAAGACATTATTTCATTAGAGACCATGTTCAAAAGGGTGATTGTATGCTTGAAATTGTAGAAACCACTAAGCAACTAGCTGACATTTTCACTAAACCCCTAGCAAAAGAAGCATTTTTCTATATAAGAAATGAACTTGGTATATTGGATTAATCATGCATAAATTAACTATTTGCTGCATAATCCTAAAACTAATGCATAACTTGTGATTTTCTGCATAATCATGCCACATTGCTGCATAATCTCTGAATTTTTCATCATATTTAAATCCAATACTGACTTGAGCATCGGAGATTTCTCCTAAGTTGTTTTACAGGTGCTCCCTCATGTCCAAGACTCCAAAGCAACTCAACAACCTCACAATTTCACCAAAAAAGGTGTAATTCTTAGTAAAAATAGTAATTTTGAACAATTATGTGATTTGAATCATAATATGATTAGTTTATATGCTTGCATGATGATTTGAATTGATCTAAGATGCTCTGGAATTGATTTGAATGGTTTAAAATTGATTCTATGCTGATTGGAATGCAAAATCTGAGTTAAAGTGTGCTGGTAATCGATTACAATGTCTTTGTATTTGATTACACAAGTTTTGTCAAGCATGTAATCGATTACACAACTTTTGTAATCGATTACAATCAACTCAGAACTCAGGTAATCGATTACATCAACCATGTAATCGATTACATATGAACCAGAACGCTTGTAATCGATTACAAACCCAATGTAATCGATTACACAAGGTTTTTTAAAAGGTTTCTGACGCCCACAGAGCTCATTTCTCAGAAACTCTTCAACTCCTTCGTCTTCTTCCTCTGCTCCCACGCAACCCAAACCTCCCAATCTTTCCTTTCTCACTCAAACCTCCCTCAAATTCCTTCATTTCACCTCCCTCTAACTCGAAAAACTCCTATCCACACAGCCCATCTCTCAAATCCCATCACAATCCCTCACCCAAATCTCCCCATCACCTCTCACGAACCCCATCCCCACTCCTCTGCCCTAAACTTATCCCTCTCTCTTTCTTCACTCATTTCCAAACACTTTCCACTCATCCCACTCTTCTCTTTCTCATCACATGGCTGAATCCTCTCATCGTTCAAAGTGCCTAAGAACAGAGGCTGCCATTGGAGGGTTATCTGGTGGAGCTTCACGCAACATCTCTGGCCTGGACCTTACTCGCCACTTCTCCACAGTGAAGAGAGCTGAGTTATTCCGGAAGAACTTCCAGTTACGCAAGATTATTTCTCCCAAGTATCTTCCCATCACCTTCTGTGAGAGTGAACCTTTGGAGAGTTTTAGAACCATTGAGAACTTAGGATTGCTCGGTTTCCTCAGTATAGAGAAGGCTATCTACCCAAACCTAGTGAGAGTCTTTTATGCTAATCTAAAATTTGAAGATGATTGCTTAATTTCTGAGGTGAAAAAGTAACAAATCAGGATAACTATGGCTGAGTGGTATAGACTGACGAAGCTCACTCCTGATGGAGTAAACTTTTGTGGGAATGCCAATATCTGGGGTCATGAGTTTGAGCATAAGGCTGCTCTTCTTTCACTGATTAGGACTGGTTACTACCCCCCAGTGATCCCAAAAGGAGAATCATAGCCACTGATCTGACTATGGAGAACAGGGTTCTCCACTATCTTTTGGTCAGGGGGTTGATTCCCAAGGGAGGGAATTACTCCCAAGTTCTCAAGGATGATGTGGTGTCCCTATGGGCAATAACCACTGGGCGACCAATAAACTGGGGTTACAACATTATAGAGCACATGTTGGATGTAAAGAAAAAGAAGAACTCTGTTCTCCCATTTGCTATGCTGGTAACAGCCATCCTAGAGCATTGTCGCATTTCCTTGGCTGAGGAGTCCAAGGACACTAGCTTGAAAGGACCACAATCCATTAGCTTGTATACCTTGAAGAAGCTCCAGCTCTACAAAGTGGATGATAGGTGGCATTACATTACCATGGCACCTTTGGACATATCCATCATGATCCAGATAGTGATGATGATGAAGAGGCTCAGCATCCTGCCCTTGCTCCTGCTTCAGCTACACTAGACCTTTTGCTCCAAGAGATGCGAAACCTGAGCGCTTCTGTAGACACACGCATGGATCGCATCGAGCAAAAGATAGATTACCTTGAGCTGAGGATGGAATACTCAGATCAGGAGCTTGCCTCCATTCGATCCCTCCTGGGTGGACCTCATATTCCTTCCAGTGCTGTTGCTGCATCTCCCACATCCTCTGCCTCTCCTGTTCCCCTGTCCTTTGCTAGTCCATCTAGCGTCCCTGCTGATAATGAGGAGCTCCTAGACTCTGAGGACGATCTTGAGCCTGGCGATGATAACGTTGATCTAGGAGACATTGCTACGGATCTAGACAATGACAGTGAGGCTACTGATAGTGATCATGGCCCATTACCCTGATGTTTCTCATTGTTATTTGCTTATGACTACATTGTATTTTTTTTTTCTTTTTGGCTCAGTTATATAACATTGGTATACATTTTTGGTGTTTTTGGTTATTGGCTATACTGGTTATGATAAGTTACATTGTACATTTTTTTTAATGATATATGAACTTAACTTAGCTTTGATTCTATTCTCTAAATGTTTGGCTTTTTGAAAATTGATTGGATTGAATATTCTCTTTGGATTTCTTGTTTTGGCAAAACTTGGGAAATCATGAAATATAGCTGAAATGCTGTCCATTTTTTTTTAAAATGCTTATGTCTTTTTGATAATGCCAACCAGGGAGAGAATAGTGAAAAATGAAATGAAAAATGAAATCTAATTAAGGTTGCATGTGTACGGGGGAGTTATTGAGCTTTTGAGCTCTTAAGCTTTTTACATGAAAAATCTAACTTAATATCATGCATAAACTCCGGGGGAGCATTGCGCCTAAATCTCTGTTATATACAAATGCAAAAACTCTTTCTTTTTCCTATGATTAGTTTGTCATCATCAAAAAGGGGGAGAATGTGAATGCTTATGTCCCTAAAGCATGTCAAATGGTTTTTGGTGATAACAAAGGCAAAAGTGAAGATCAAGTGCAAAAGAAAAGATCAAGATCAAAGAAAGAAGTCAAGAGGTTTATTTAGTTATAAGACTTAGAACATTAATGTTAAATGCTCTCAAGATTTCTCAAATTGTTTTTCAATATATCATTTCAAAATAAGTGGAAAAATTCAAAGCTAAACATGTTTTACAAGAAACTTGAGTTTCAAAAATCTTAAATCTAACACTCTTAAAAGAATTTATGTTTAATCGAATGTCTTGAAGTGTTAGAAATGACTTACAAGCTTTATTGGACTTGAAAAATGTGTACAAAGGCCAATGTAATCAATTACATGATGTTTGTAATCGATTACACAGCAAACAGAGGCCTTGTAATCGATTACACCAATAATGTAATCGATTACAATAAGCCCAGAAAGGCAAGAACACGTTCAAAGAGTCATGTAATCGATTACATGGATATTGTAATCGATTACACAGCAAGACAGAAGTCATGTAATCGATTACCTGGATATTGTAATCGATTACAAGCAAGTCAGAAGCCACGTAATCGATTACACAGAGCCTAGAAAGCCAAGAACACGCTGGAACAACAATGTAATCGATTATATTTGTTGTGTAATCGATTACACGCATCCTGACAATGTCCAACGGCTATATTAAATGCATTTAATGTTTGGCTAAAACCCTCCAACGGCTCCATTTATTACAAAACTTATAAATACCAATGTTGGGTCTTCATTAGAGGTTGACCTTGAACTAAAAACTGATTACCAATACTTCAAAACGTGATTCAATCCTCAAATCCATTCTTACTCTATTTTTTGTGAAAAACGTGGATTAATCTTTGAGAGCATATTAAAGCTTCAATTTGTAATCATTTACTCTAGTGAGAGCTTCATTCAATCAATCTATATTGCTTTGTAAAGAGGGTGAGGCATCCCTCCAAAAGTGTAAAGGGTGAGGTATCCCTTAGTTGAAGAGACTCAAGCCCTAAGGGTAAGGTATCCCAAAGTGTTGAGTGCTCAAGGTTATAAAGGTTATCAAGCACCTATTGAAGCTTGAAAAAATAGTGAAAAATCTCTAGCGGTTGCATGAGGACTGGACGTAGATTACAAGTGGATTGGTGATCGAACTAGGATAAATCATTGTGTTTGTCTTCTTTAAACCCTTCTCTTTATATTGAATATTGTTTTATAAAATTGCTTGAATATTGGTCCCTTTGGCTATTGCATTTATAAGTAAAAGTGTTTGTCTCTTATATCCAATCATCTCTAATCATCAATTAGCTTCAATGAAAATTGTTTATCAAACGATTTGCGAAAGATTTACAAACTTGTTTTCATACTCAATTCACCCCCTTCTTGAGTATTGAGGCCACTTGGTAACACATACATCATTCGACAGAACTGACCTTCTAGTATATATGACAGCTTTATACATCATTCGACAGAACTGACCTTCTAGTATGTTCGACAGCTTTATGCATCATTCGACAGAATTGATCTTCATTCGACAGAACTTGATTTTTAGCCATTCTTGTGAAATAATGTTTTCCTATCAACATTGATTATGTCAAATTGTAACTTAGCCATTTTCATCACCAAATCACATTATGGCTGACATCTTTCATCATTCTGTCATATTATTTTTCGTCGAAAGGTAGCCTCACATTTGTACACTTGAGGCATTTTCTCCATCGAATCCAAAATTAAAATTTATCACCTAACACCTAGTGATTAAATTAATGGTAATAGGATGCAAGGATTAGTAAATTGGAAAATTTAATTGTACTTTGAGATTTATAAATTTTAAAGAACCAAGAATGGAATTTTAATAAGACTTAGGAAAATTTTAATTAGGGCAAAAACAAGAGAGTGTGAGACTTTGAGATCTTAGAATAACCTCCTAAGTGTATGAGAATAAATTATATTAGAAAATTTAATTAATTACGAGAATTCAATTAGAGATGAACCTTGAAAGAAAGACTAATTTTAAGTAAGAATTCATAATAAACCTTAAAAATGTATTAATTTATTTAATTTCAATATTATGATATTGTGGGTCCGTGTGAGTGACCAATATTCGTGTTGATGCTTACTTTGGCCAATTGTGGCGTATTGTGAAAGAGTATGTGATGATGATAATACCCGATTATGCTTGGAGTCTGTATGCATCATAAATGTCCGTTTGGACTATGTTAAGGCCAAGTTGCCTAGGAGTTGAACACACCTTTGTGCGGGTGTGAGTAGACTAGTGTAGGTCTATTGTTGACCATGGGGGCGTTGGGGTGCGGGTACCCCACAATGGATAGTTGGTAGCTCTTCTGTTCGTGGGGCAGATTGATATAAACGCACCAACGATCCTGACTGGGTACTGTCCTATATCATGATCTAGCGTAGACTGTCTATACAATGCCATGATGTGCACGTGGATAAACTATTGAGTTATAGCACTTTGGCCACACAAGCAGTGAAGCCGCAGCGTGTCTCTGGTCTTTCTCTCTCGATTTTGTGTCTAGCTCCATGGAGTAGGATTTTGACTTTGTATGCATGTGCATAGTGGGTCCATGAATTATCTGGCATTTATTGTTATTATAATTGGAACTATTGTATTACTGATATATATAACTGCCTGGAACTGCTTGGTTGATATTACTGCTACTTAATGTTTATTATCACTAATTCTGTCAAAAATGCTATGTGGGCGCTTTGCGCCATTTTGTTTCTTGTTGCTATAATTGGTAATGATGGTAGGATATCTTACCTCTTCCCTATCTTTCTATTATTTCCCATCTGTATATTGTGTTCCATCGAAGACGACGGCAAAGAGGGCGAAGCCCCCGATTTCCCCTGCTTCTGGCTTGCTCGTGACTAGCATCTACTGTGAATCATGGAGGTACGCATGTGCGGATTTCTAGGCGATGTGCGCCTGACTTTCCTTGGAGGGCCGGAATGCTGGCACATCAACTTTAACTCCGAGCGCTGCGTCTACCTGGGAAACGTGTCGATTGCTTTGGCCAGGAGGCATCATGAGTCGCCGACCTTTACCTGCTGCATCAGCCTGCGTCTGGAGTTTTATCTGCCCATACGGGAGATGTGCGGTGACTGCTACTACACCCCGCAGGAGGACTCTTTTGATTCCACAGCTCGGGTCCCGTCCCGTAGCTCTGTGGCTCCTATGGAGGTTTCCTCGGATGAGGAAGACCCTGAGGTAGTCCTTGAGGATGACCTCGCGGAGGATCCTGAAGATGATCCTGACACGATTCTTCTTCATTTGAGGGACAGATATTGCTGGTAGCTACTGATGGCTGGCAGTGTTTTTATTTTGGGGCCTGATGTCTTTTGTAGTGGGCTGTATTTTTCTGATACCGTGGGGATGTGTATTTATAATCTTTTGGGGCAGGTATAGTTTTACTTTTTGGTATACTAGGCTTTGTAACCAAACAGTTTGCCAAATATATATATGAATATGTAATGTTAATTCCAATGTATGCTTTACCTCTGTTTTTACTCTTTACTTCCATTTATGTTTCGTCACTGTGTTCATTAATTATTGTTATTGTAACAAACAAAAAAATATTCGCCAATTTAATTACATAACTATAATCAAGTAAATTTATATTATATTATAAGGAACCGGGTCTTAACTTATATAATTTTATTTCTGCATTGTAATTGACAATGTGACGTTCCCTCCCAAAAAGGGATGTTACATTAAGTTGGTATCAGAGCCCTGGTTTATGTTTCTTTGGGTCTTGTGATTGAGTCTGTCTTGTTTGTGCTGTGTGTTCGCTGAAAATCAAATGCAGGGATGTATTGTTTGATATTCCTAGTGTATATGACTGACTTTTCTGTGTTTTCAGTTAACCCGATTTGAGAAAGTAAGATGGCGTGAAGGGAAGACATGGCAACAGCTATAGCGACGATGCAGAGGATGACTGAGGCCATCGCACAACAAACTGAACAAGCTGCTCAGCAGCAAGAGAGAGTTGCACAACAACAAGAACGAGCTGCTTAACAGCTCGAGGCTACTGCAGATGCTCAGAACTTGGCGGAGTTTCGACACCACAACCCTCCTCAATTCAAAGGAGAATTTGATCCGGACAAGACTAGTCTATGGATCAAGGAATTAGAAAAAGTCTTTCGGGAGATGAACTGCACTGAGGACAAGAAGGTGACCTATGCAACTTTTATACTGGTGGGCAATGCTAAAAACTGGTGGAATGGAGTGCAGAGGATGCTGGAAGCTGCGAATTGCGAGATTACTTGGGGCTTATTCAAGGAGAAATTCTAGGATAAGTATTTTCCTGCAAGTGCAAGACACGCGAAGGAGTCAGAATTTCTCAACTTACGACAAGGGAAAAACAGAAGGTTGACAAGTACTTGCAAGAAGTGAGAGAGCTAATGAAGGAAGGCAATGAAACAGCATTTGTAGAAGGAATAGACGGAATTCTGAGATTCTGAGGTAGAGTCTATATTCCCCGAGATCAAGAGCTTAGAGAGTATATCATCAACCATGCTCATACAAGCCAGTTGAATATGCATCCGGGCATAATGAAAATGTACCAAGACTTGAAGAAGTTGTTCTGGTGGCATGGAATGAGGAGCGACGTCACTAGATGTGTATCGACCTGTCTGATTTGTCAGAAAGCTAAAGTGGAACTTCAAAGACTAGCAGGATTGTTGCAACCATTGTCTATTCCTGAATAGAAGTGGGACAGCATTGCAATGGATTTTGTAGTGGGTTTGCCAAGGACAAGAAAAGGTCATGACTCAATTTAGGTAATTGTGGACCGACTCACGAAATCAGCATATTTTCTCCTGATCAACATAATATACAAACTGGAGAGACTGACTCAGATCTATATTGGAGAGATTGTCAGACTGCACGGTGTGCCTACGAGTATTGTTTCGGATAGGGATCCGAGATTCACTTCATAGTTTGGAAGAGTTTACAAGAAGCATAGGGGACAAAGTTACGTCTGAGTTCTGCTTATCACCCACAGACCGATGGTCAATCAGAGAGGACAATCCAATCTTTAGAAGATTTTCTTAGGGCTTGCACCATAGAACAGACTGGAAGTTGGGATGACGTTCTACCGTTGATAGAATTCACCTACAACAATAGTTATCATTCAAACATAGGGATGGCACCCTATGAGGCTCTAGATGGAGGACGGTGCCGAACACCTTTGTGTTGGTACCAAGACGGTGAGTGCCTTACTATTGGACCAGAGATTATATAGTAGACAACTGAGAAGGTTAAAATGATTCAGGAGAAAATGAAGACAGCTCAGAGTCGATAAAAGAGTTACGCAGATAAGAGAAGAAAGCCTCTTGAGTTTGAGGAAGGTGAGCATGTATTCTTGAAAGTCACACCTACGACAAGGGTAGGCCGGGCCTTGAAATCTAGAAAACTCACTCTAAAATTCCTTGGACTATACCAAATCGTTCGCCGAGTAGGTCCTGTAGCCTATCAAATAACCTTACCTCCTTTCCTTTCAAACATTCATAATGTTTTCCATGTGTCACAACTTCGAAAATACCTTCCTGACCCAAGTCATGTCATAGCACTAGATACGGTACAATTAAAAGAGAACTTAAACTATGAGGCACCTCCTGTAAGCATTGAGGATAGAAGGATAAAGCAACTAAGAGGCAAGTAGATCTCATTGGTGAAGGTAATCTGGAACGAGGTGACTGGAGATGCAACTTGGGAGCTAGAAGACAAGATGAAGGAGCAACACCTACAGTTATTCTAAGTTATGCAAATTTTGAGGACAAAATTCCTTTTTAGAAGGGGAGTGTTGTAACACCCCGAAGATTGTTTATTTTATCATTTACCATCATTTTATAATATGTATAAATTTTGGAAATTTTTGTGGAATTTTTCGGAAACGCTGAATATTTTAATTTATTTCTTGTTTTGCGTGTGCACTGAGCAGAGTCAGTCAAACACTCCGAAAAATTATTTGTTTTATGATGAATAGTCATTTTTCCATATTTGTGATTTTTAAGAATTTTTGTGGATTTTTCTGAAAACATCGAATATTATAGTATATTCCTCATTTTGCGTGCACACTGAGCGGAGCCGGGATAACGAAATAATTTCCCTGAGGCTGGTAAACCTTGAACTGTCAACATGTCGACGGGGGATTTTACTAAACCTGAGGCTAGACACAGTTTGCGAGGTTTACGTTTTTCAAGATTTTATCTGATAAATAAAATCACTGTATCATAAAATCATCTGATGAATAATAAAATATTATTTTCATCAACTGTAACTTTTATTCACTGAGAAAATAATTCTAACAGTGTAATTAATCATCTGTCAGATGTATTTAATTAAGGAGACATGCTTACTATGCACTTTATTGAGAATTATGCAAAGCTTCTTAAGGAAGCTTCTTGGAAACTTCCTCCAAGCTTCCTATGGAAGCCATACACTCTATCTCCTCTCCCTCCTAGCTCACGGCTGCAGCCCTCATTTTGGGGGGAATGCATGCCTTTTATTTAATTAATTATACTACACTAGTTTTCAAAATTCAAAAGCTACCACTTTATTTTTCTATTCACTTTCTCTCTCTACCTTCATCTTCTTCAAGCTTTTTCTCCTCCTTTTCTCTACCAAGGCTCACGGCCACCACTCCATAATGCCCTCATCCATCACAAAATTTTCATCCAACCCCATTTTCTTAATCCTCTCCCTCTCCTAAACACTTTTCTAGTTTGTGGTTCTTTGAAAATCCATCATTTTCACCATTTTCTTCAATCTTCAAGCTTAGGTTCTTTGGGGTTCTTGGAGGAACCAAATCCGAAAATCCAAAGGGCTTCAAGGGAGTTCTTTGTTTGTTCTTCACTTAGGTAAGAGGAAGACACTCCTCCTCAACCTCTATTAGCATTTAGAAATCTTGTTTGTGATTGATTGTGAGAAAACCCTATTGAGGGTTATTCTTTGTTTGCATGATTAGTATGTTTGCATGTTGTTTATAATGTGTTTATGCTATTAGATTGTTTGTTTGTGTATATTGATATATTGGATTGGATTAGAATGCATGAAATGGAAGAAATTGATGTTGGATTTTCCCTTGGGTGGCCACAGTTTTGAGACCCAAAATTTGGGGTTCTTTGTAAACAATTGTAACAATTGGAATTCATAATTAATCAAGTGTACATTATGTAATTAATGAAGAGAAAAATTTGATATGTATCAGTGTATCTGCTTGAGTGAGATGTTTAGGATTTCAATCAAGTATCCAACCCTTTGTACATCATGAATCCTAATATTTATAGGTAAACTATGAAAATAACTGACTCCTAAAAATTAGACACATATACGGTAGTTGTATGTCATATATTCGACACTAGTACCTTGCCCAACTTTTGACAAAACCAACTTCTAACCATTTAGCACTTTCATCGGTTCAACACGAGAGAAACTTCTCCAATGTCAATATCCGTCGAATTAGAATTTCTGACCATTTAGTACTTTCGTCGGTTCAACACTTAGAAGATTTCCCCAATGTCAACACTCATCCGTAGAATTAGGATTTCTGCTGATCTTCTAGTATATTCGACAGCTTCATACATCATTCGACGGAATTGACCTTCTAGTATATTTGACAGCTTTATACATCATTTGACAAAACTGACCTTCTAGCATATTCGATAGCTTTATGCATCATTCGACAGAATTGATCTTCATTCGACAGAATCTTCATTTGACAGAACTTGACTTTTAGCCATTCTTGTCAAATAATGTTTTCCTATCAACATTGATTCTGTCAAATTGTAACTTAGCCATTTTTGTCACCAAATCACATTATGGTTGATATCTTTCATCATTCTGTCATATTCTTTTTCATCGAAAGGTATCCTCACATTTGTACACTTGAGGCATTTTCTTCGTCGAATCCAAAATTAAAATTTATCACCTAACACCTAGTGATTAAATTAATGGTAATAAGATGCAAGGATTAGTAAATTGGAAAATTTAATTGTACTTTGAGATTTATAAATTTTAAAGAACCAAGAATGAAATTTTCATAAGACTTAGGAAAATTTTAATTAGGACAAGAACAAGAGAATGTGAGACTTTGAGATCTTAGAATAACCTCCTAAGTGTATGAGAATAAATTACATTAGAAAATTTAATTAATTATGAGAATTCAATTAGAGATGAACCTTGAAAGAAATACTAAATTTAAGTAAGAATTCATAATAAACCTTAAAAATGTATTAATTTATTTAATTTCAATATTATGATATTGTGGGTCCATGTGAGTGACCAATATTCATGTTGATGCTTACTTTGGCCAATTGTGGCGTATTGTGAAAGAGTATATGATGATGATAATACCCGATTATGCATGGAGTTTGTATGCATCATAAATGTCCATTTGGACTATGTTAAGGCCGAGTTGCCTGGGAGTTGAACACACCTTTGTGAAGGTGTGAGTAGACTAGTGTAGGTCTATTGTTGACCATGGGGGCGTTGGGGTGCGCGTACCCCGCAATGGACAGTTGGTAGCTCTTCTGTCCATGGGGCAGACTGATGCAAACGCACCAATGATCCTGACTAGGCACTGTCCTATATCGTGATCTAGCATAGATTGTTTGTACAATGCCATGATGTGCACGTGGATAAACTGTTGAGTTATAGCACTTTGGCCACAGCAGCTGAGCTGCAGGCATGTCTCCTGGTCTTTCTCTCCGACTGTTTGTGTCTAACTCCATGGAGTAGGATTTTGACTTTGTATGCATGTACATAGTGGGTCCATGAATTATCCGGCATTTATTATTATTATAATTGGAACTGTTGTATTAATGATATATATAACTGCTTGGAACTGCTTGGTTGATTATTACTGCTACTTAATGTTTATTATCACTATTGTTGTCAAAAATGCTATATGGGCGCTTTGTGCCATTTTGTTTCTTGTTGCTATAATTGGTAATGATGGTAGGATGTCTTACCTCTTCCCTGTCTTTCTATTATTTCCTATCTGTATATTGTGTTCCATCGAAGATGACGGCAAAGAGGGCGAAGCCCCCGATTTCCCCGGCTTTTGACCTGCTTGCGACTAGCATCTACTGTGAATCATGGAGGCACGCATACGCGGATTTCTTGGCGATGTGCGCCTGACTTTCCTTGGAGGGCCAGAATGCTGGCATATTAACTTTAACTCCGAGCACTGCGTCTACTTGGGAGACATGTCGATTGCTTTGGCCTGGAGGCGTCATGATCCGCCGACCTTTACCTGCTGCATCAGCCCGCGTCTAGAGTTTTATCTGCCCATACGGGAGATGTGGGGTGATCGCTACTACACCCAGCAGGAGGACTCTTTTGATTCCACACCTCGAGCCCCGTCCCGTAGCTCTGTGGCTCCTATGGAGGTTTCCTCGGATGAGGAAGACTCTGAGGAGGTCCCTGAGGATGACCTCGCGGAGGATCCTGAAGAGGATCCTGACATAATTCCTCTTCATCTGAGGGACTGATATTGCTGGTAGCTACTAATGGCTGCTAGTGTTTTTATTTTGGGGGCTTGATATCTTTTGTAGTGGGTTGTATATTTCTGATACCGTGAGGATGTGTATGTATAATCTTTTAGGGCAGGTATAGTTTTGCTTTTTGGTATACCAGGCTTTGTAACCAAATAGTTTGACAGATATATATATGAATATGTAATGTTAATTCCAATGTATGATTTATCTCTGTTTTTACTCTTTACTTCCATCTATGTTTCGTCACTGTGTTCATTAATTATTGTTATTGTAACAAAAAAATTATTCGTCAATTTATTTACATAACTATAATCAAGTAAATTTATATTATATTATAAGGAACTGGGTCTTAACTTATATAATTTTATTTTCGCATTGTAATTGACAATGTGACGTTCCCTCCCAAAAAGGGGCGTTACAACCGTGAGGAGGTCCCGCGATGCAGATCCTATCTTGACTCTCACTACATAAGTGCATCTGGAGTTTGCCTTGGCTATTCGGGAGCTATGGGGTGATCCACTTCATACTCCTAGAGAGGACGAGGATTCTATGGCATCAGCTGCTAGGGCACCTGCTCATGAGACCGCACTCTATCCTGTCCTTGTGTCTTCAAATGAATCGGGAGAGGATCCCGAGGTGGATCAGATGGAGTGCCCAACTCCTTAGTCATGGACGTTGTCGTGGGTAGTTTATGTTTCTTTGGCATTACCTATATAAAGGTCTTTTTGAGTATAACTACATTTTGAAGTTCAACTTGGTGTATTTTTGAGAGGTATGAGTAATGCGCTGTGCTATGTATGTTTTAAGGTAATTATCCAGTCTTATGTGCTATATTTTGAGTATATCTTGTTGAATTATAGTTTAAAAAAATTGACAATATGTGTATCTATTCATTCGTGGCTCATATTTTCTTATATACACAATGATTAAATTTGGAAACTTATTATTTGAGTTATAGCATGCCAAAAAATTAGCCACTGTGGTATAATGACGATTGTGCCGTGGTTACTAAATCGAGGGGTGTTACAGAGGTGAACTGAGTTTATAAAATAAGTTCACAAATCTTTCACAAAATACTTGAATTCTGTTTTTCGTTGAAGTTATTGATCAATAGAGAAGAATGGATAGAGAAGATTAAGGGAGTCATTAGGTGCATTAATAGGCAACATTAAATGCTGATAAAATAGCCATTAAGATATGTCAGACTAGTTGTAATCGATTATATAGTTCATGTAATCGATTACATGGCTCTTAGAACGTGTTCTTGGCCTTCTGGGCAGGATGTTATCGATTACAACATTCATGTAATCGATTATATGTCCTCTGCCAAACTTGTAATCAATTACAACCTCCATATAATCGATTACATGGTCTTTGCCAAACTTGTAATCAATTACAACCTTAATGTAATCGATTACAAGGCTTCTGCCATACTTGTAATTGATTACAACATCAACATAATCGATTACAAGGCCTCTGTTTGGCATGTAATCGATTACACTTGTAATCAATTACAATGGCCTTTAAACACATTTTTCAAGTTCAATCAAGTTTGATGGCCATGCTCAACTTAGAGAAACATAGATTTGTTGAGATATGAACATGATTTACAAAATCCAAGATTGAAATCAATATTTCTTTAAAATATGAACTTTGAATTTCAAGTTGATTTGAAAGATCTTTGAAAAATCATTTGGAGATTGTTGAGATCTTGAGAGCATTTTATATTTAGATTTAAAAGATCTTTAAAATATGAACTTTGAATTTCAAGTTGATTTGAAAGATCTTTGAAAAATCATTTGGAGATTGTTGAGATGCTTGAGAGCATTTTATATTTAGATTCTACGACCTATGACCAATACCAAATATACCTCTTTTGTTCTTAGTCATTTCTCTTGATCTTCATTTTGACTTTTTTATCATCAAAAACTTCATTTGATATGCTTCGTGACATAAGCATTCATATTCTCCCCCTTTTTGATGATGACAAAATAACATAGGAAAAGAGTGAAGCATTTATATATATATATATATATAGATATATATATATATATATATATGTCGAGATTTAAGCGCTACTCTCTCCCATAGTTTATGCATGAGATAGGATAAATAATTTGCATGAAGAAATGCTGCCTCGTACTTATGCAAGGCATTTTTCTAATAATCTCTCGCAGGTTAGCATTATCAAAAAGACATAAGCATTCAATTTGTTAATAATACTAATAAAATTTCAGTAGCATTTCAGCAACATTTTTCATGATTTCCTCATACAATCAAAGCAAAAATCAGAGTATAATTATTCCAATCAAATCTAAGCAACAACAGATGTATATAAACTAGTAAAATAACCAAAAGGATTAGACATTAATACCAAAAGATCCAAAGTCATATACAAAATTATAAATGTGATAAGATGCAATGAGTTAGACAAGGTATATAAAAAAAATCATGACATAAATCCCTTATCACTCCATCACCTCGCTATCACTGTCAGTCTCACTCGCAACAGCTACATCACTAAGATCTATGTCATCATCATCGGTGTCAAGGTCATCCTCAGAGCCAAGAAGTTCCTCATCATCATCAGGAACTGCGTCTGTATCAGTAAGAGGAGCAGTAAAGGAAATGGGTGCACCGGTAGCAACTGTGACCCTATCATGGGCAGGGGTTGCAGCAGAAGATGTGGGAGCACGAGTATCACTCCTCGGTACATATCTAGGTCCTTCTAGAAAGGATCAGATAGAGGCTAACTCCTGATCAGAGTGATCCATTTGTAGCTCAAGATGATCGACCTTTTGTTCAATGCGATCCATCCAGACTTCCACTGTGGTCACCAAGGTGCGTATTTCCTGAAGCAAGAGGTCTAAGGTAGCTGGAGCAGTAGCAGGTTGCTGTTATTCTTCATTATCATCAGCCTTATGTGGAATGTGACCATAGCTCCCATGAAGGAGATAGTACCATCTCTGAAGCTTTTGCAGGGTACACAATCCAATAGACTGAGGCCCTTTAGAGCTAATATCCTTGGTTTCCCCAGCCAGAGCAATATGAAAGTGCTCCATAATTGCTATAACAAGCATAGCATAGGGCAGGGGATGATATTTCTTTTTGGCTTCCAACATATGTTGAATAACATAGTAGGCCAGTTGATTGACCGTCCAGTGTTCATGGCCCACAAGATTAGCACATCATCTTTGAGAACCTGGGAGTAGTTACCTCCCCTAAGGACCAATCCCCTAGCCACAAGGTGATGTAACACCCTATTCTCCATGGTTAGCCTAGTTGCCATCTTTCTCTATTTCCCTCTAGGAATGTGATATCCAGCCTTCAGCAATGAAATTAAGGCATCCTTATACTCATATTCATCTCTCCACAAATTCGAACCCCCACAGAAATTGGCACCATCATATGACAACTTAGTCAACCTATACCACAATTCTTTATCCACAAGTATTTTTGTCTTTTTCGCTTTAAAGACTAAGCATGCATTCTCATATTTCAATTTGACATAAAATACTTTGACCAAATCTGGGTATATATCTTTTTTAATACTTAGAAATTCAAGCAAATCAAGCCGCTCAATAATTTTGAAACTTTCTAAAGGTTCACTAGAGCTAAAGTCCTTAGTGAGATACCTTGGTGAGATAATCTTCCGCAATTGAAAATTTTTCTTGAAGAACTCTACTCTTTTGGCTATATGGAAGTGTTGATTAAGGTCCTACCCTAGAATGGCGAGTGGAGGAGTACTGGTGGAGGTTCCCATGTAGACCTCTATTTTTGGTTTCTTGGTACGTCTGGAGGATTTAGCCATTGAGAGGAAATGGGTGAGAAAAGGTGTGATGAAGGAGGAAGGAATGTGTTTTCGTGGTGTTTGGTGATGGAGGAAGAGAGAAACAGGTGAGAAAGTGGTGAAATTCATGGGTTAGAGAGAGATGGCTATGTAAGAGGAGATGGGGGAAGAAATTTAAGGTGATTTTGGTTGAAATTGATTTGGGGGTTTGGTGGAGAAAGGAAAAACGAGTAGAATGGTGGTGGAATAAGGTGATTTGGCCAAGAAATGAGAGAGAAATTAAAAATTAAGGGTGAGGAGTTTCATGAAGAAGGAGAGAGAAAAGGTGAGTTTAAAAAAAAAATATGGCTTTTTGCACGCTGAAACTCATTTTTAGACCCTGAGTAATCAATTATAATAGGTGTGTAATCGATTACATGCTCTCTGTGAACCTTGTAATCAATTACAGTGTGAGTGTAATCGATTACATGAGTTTTGGAAACGTTGTAATTGATTACATAGTGTGTAATCGATTACACGATCTCTGACTTTGCTTGGGATGCTTGGAAGAGCCTCTATAATTGATTACAAAGGTCCTGTAATCGATTACAAGTTTGCTGAATTTAGTTTTTGCACTTTAAACAGTAAAGGACCAAACTCAAAACTTTCAAATTAGTTCCAAAACTTCCCAAATCAATTCAAAACATCATGTAAGCATAAAAACTGATCAGTTCTTGATCCAAAACACATATTCTTACAAAATTGCCATCTTTGCCAAGGATCAAACTATTTTACCAGGATTGGTGAATTTTGAGCTACTTGGAGGACTTAGTCATGATAGAGTACCTGCAAAACAAATTTGGGGGAACCTCCCATGCTTAAGTTAGTATTGGATTCAAAAATGATTGAAGCAAGATAATTTGTGTAGCAAAATGACATTTTATGCAGCAAATTTTGAGATTATGCAGCAAGAAGTAAATTATGCAGAAAAAGACACATTATGCAGCAAGGTGATCAATTATGCAGCAAAAGTTGTGTAGTAAGATTTTAGATGCATGATTGATCCAATATGCCAAGTTCACTTCGTATAAAAAAGTGTGCTCCTTTATTCAAAGGTTTAGTGAAGATGTCAGCAAGTTGTTTAGTGGTTTCAACAAACTCAAGCATACAATCACCCTTTTGAACATGATCCCTTATGAAATAGTGCCTTATCTCTGTATGTTTTGTTCTTGAGTACAAAATAGGATTTTTAGACAAATTGATTGCATTAGTGTTGTCACACCTTATAGGGATATGATCAAGTTCTATACCATAGTCTAGGAGTTGTTCCTTCATCTAAAGGATTTGAGCACAACAACTCTCAGCTGCAACATATTCAACTTCAGCTGTAGACAATGCTACACTATTTTGTTTCTTACTATGCCAAGAAACTAGTGAGCTTCTAAGTAAGTGACATGTCCCACTAGTGCTCTTCCTATCCATTTTGCCTCTAGTAAAATCAGAATCAGAATAACCAATTAGACTACATGAGGCACCTTTAGGGTACCACAAGCCCATTTGTAAAGTTCCTATTAGATATTTCATAATTCTTTTTACAGCACTTATGAAAGTCCCATCCCTTGTTTGCCTGATTTGGAAACCAAGGAAGAAGTTGAGCTCACCCATCATGGATATCTCAAACTCACTTTGTATAATATTAGCAAATTCTTTACAAAAAGAGTCATTAGTAGCACTAAATATAATATCATCAACATATATTTGAACAAGAAGAATGTCATGCTTTTTATGCTTGATGAAAAGAGTAGTGTCAACCTTTTCTCTAGAAAAGCCATTTTCCTAAAGGAACTTGCTCAACCTTTCATACCAAACTCTAGGAGCTTGTTTTAAGCCATACAAGGCCTTTTTCAATTTAAAAACATGGTTGGGCAGTTCAAAGTTTTCAAAATCAGGAGGTTGTTCCACATACACTTCTTCTAGTATAAAACCATTTAAAAAGGTATTTTTGACATCCATTTGAAAAAGTTTAAAATCTATAATGCATGCATATGCAAGTAGCATTCTAATGGCTTCTAATCTAGCTACGAGAGCATATGTTTCTTCATAATCTATGCCTTCTTCTTGATTAAAACCCTTAGCTGCAAGCCTAGCTTTGTTTCTTATTATTAAGGCCGTTTCATCAAGTTTGTTCCTGAAGACCTATTTGGTGCCAATAATTGGATATTCATTGGGCCTTGTAACCAATTCCCAAACTTGATTTCTTTCAAATTGGTTTAGTTCATCTTGCATGGTTAAGACCCAATGTTCATCATCATTAATGGCCTCATCTATGTCTTTAGGTTCAACTTGAGACAGAAAAGCCATATGATTGCATGTATTTCTAAGAGAGTTTCGAGTGATTACCCCTTTTGATATATCACCTATCACTTTATCAAGAGGGTGATATCTTGATGTCCTCCATTCCTTAGGAAGGTCCATGATTGGTGAATCCTCTTGCCTTAGGGGATCAAATAAGCTTTCTTCTTGCTTCTTGGTTTTTTTCTCTTGATTTTCCAAGTGAGTTTTTGACAAAATTTCTGTAACATCATCAACTAAATCATTTCTTGGATCATTTGGGTTAGTTTCATCAAATGCAACATGAATTGATTCATCAATGGTTATTTTTCTCTTATTATAGATTCTAAAGGATTTATTACTAAGAGAGTAACTCAGAAATATTCCCTCATCGGATTGCCTAGGTTATCTTTTCCATTATTTAAAATAAAGCATTTGCAACCAAAGACATGAAAGTAGGAAATGTTTGGTTTCCTTCCTTTGTATAGTTGATAGGGGGTTTTCTTTAAAATTGGCCTTATCAAGACCCTATTCATAACATAACAAGCGGTACTCATCGCATCTACCCAAAAATACTTAGGAATGCTTGTTTCATTGAACATACTTCTTGCTAATTCCTCTAAAGATTTGTTTTTTCTTTCAAACACTCTATTTTATTGTGGAGTTCTAGGAGTAGAAAAATTATGCTCAATGCCATTTTCATTGCAAAACATTTCAAAATCTTGGTTTTCAAATTCCCCACTATGATCACTTCTTATGGATGCAATGCTACAATTTTTCTTATTTTGAATAGCCTTTACAAGTTTTTTAAATGCATGAAAGACATCATTCTTATGAGCAAGAAATAGAGTACATGTATATCTAGAGTAATCATCCACAATCACAAGAGCATAATAATTACCCCCAAAGCTCATAGTTCATGATGATCCAAAAAGATCCATATGCAAAATTTGTAAGGGTCTAGTAGTGGAACATTTTTAGGTTTGGAAGAGACTTTTACTTGTTTACCCTTTTGACATGCATCACAAAGTCTATTTTTCTCAAAATTGAGCTTTGGTAAACCAATTACTAAATCTTTAGAGACAAGTTTGTTTAGGTGATCCATATGAATTTGAGTAATTCTTCTATGCCATAGTTATGAATCACTCTCTTTACTCATAAGACAATTTGCATTTTGAGAGGTAATATCATCAAGATTAATCATATATATGTTATCAACTCTATAACCAACAAATTTAACTTGCTTATCATTTTTGTCTTCAATTATACAACAATTTGAGTAAAAGATAATTCTATTTCCTTTATCACACAATTGACTTATGCTAAACAAGTTATATTTGAGTCCTTCTACATATAAGACATTTTCAATTGAAGTAGAGGGATTCTTACTAACTTTTCCAACTCCAAGGATCCTTCTTTTGTTATTGTCCCCATATGTGACACGTCCATGCTTCTTTGGTGCAAGGAAAGAGAACTTGGATCCATCACCCGTCATGTGCTTGGAGCAACCACTATCAAGATACTAACTTGAGATTTTGGTCTTCAAGCACACCTATAACACACATTTAAGTTTTAACCTTTGGTACCCAAATTCTGTTGGGTCCTTGTGTGTTAGCATTAGGCAAGGTGCCCATAGGAACCCAAACCCTCTTAGTTCCAACCTGAGTGTTGATGTTCTTTCTTACATTACATGTTGATGCACTATACCCTTTCTTACCACAATGAAAGCATTTGATAAAGGGGCTACTTGATGTACTTGAGGAAGCAAAGAAATTCTTATAAGACTTTTGTTAGTTATTTGGATTATATCCCAAACTGGTTTTCTGAAAAATACATTTTTGCTTCCCTAGTAACACATTTAAATTGTCTCTTCTAAAAGTAAATTTTACAAGAGTATTTTTCAAATCCTCCTCCTTTTCAAATGATTTACATGATGAGCAAGGTAATTGAATGGATGCATTATCAAGTGAAGAGCAAATCATGCATAATGAGTTAACATCAATAAGTCCTAAGGTCTCATTTTCAATTTTAAGTTCATTAATTTCCATGTTCAACATAGAGACTTTGTTTACCAATAAGGAAATTATTTTATTTGAAAATAAAACCATTTTTGTAAGCTTTAAGGATTCATCATGCAATTTTTGAAAAGCATCTTGTAATTCACCATAGGAAGGTGAAGAGTCCAAGTTAGAGGATGTTACCTCGGCATCACTCTCATCTCCTTCTTCTCCTTGAGCCATGAGATATAGATGAACTTCTTCATTTTTTGAGCTATCAGTGGAATCCATGTCATTTTTCTCTCATGCTATGTAAGCCATTCTTCCTTTCCTCTCTTTAGAAGGTCTCTTCTCAAACTTCTTTGTCTTCTTAAGGTATACGGGATATTCCATCTTCATGTGTCACAGTTTTCCATATTCATAGCACGTTGGAGGGGTTGAGGTTCCTTCCCTTTTATGATAGGTCTTCTTTTGAGGGAAATGTGGTTTTCTTTGAAATCCTTTATTCTTAAGAAATCTTCCAAATTTTCTTACAAGGAGATTAAGATTCTCCTCACTTAGCTCTAGGTTTTCTCTACCATCTTCATCATCATCTTGAATTATGGAAGAGGTGGCTTTGAGTGCAATTCCCTTTTTCTTCTTGTCATGCTCCTCATTTAGATTGAGGCTATTTAGCTCCAATTCATGCTCTTGGAGTTTCTCGAATAAGGTGGCTAAATTCATTATTGATAGATTTCTTGACTCCGCAATAGCCATCACCTTGGGTTGCTAATTCCTATTTAAACACCTTAACACTTTGTTAATAAAATCCTCATTAGGAATAGTTTTTCCCAATGAAGCAAGATGATTTATAATATGAGTGAACCTCTTTTGTATTTCTTGAATGCTCTTTCCTTGGTTCATTCTAAACAATTCATATTCATGAGTGAGAGTATTTATTCTAGATCATTTTACCTCACTTGTGCCTTCATGGGTTAATAATGTTCTTGGCTCTCAAATTATGTTGAACCTTCTTTTTGTCCTCATCCGTCCATTCAATTCTTGGTGTATTAGTTCTTACACCATTAACTTTACTTGTGGGAACAAAGGTGCCATTTTCAAGAGCATCCCACACATCAAGATCAATAGGCATAACCATCCCTATTAAAAAAGAGGGGTCTATTTATAGAAGAACTTTCGAAAGAAAAACCATTTGATGCCATCACTTCTCTTGAAACTGCTAAGCTCTTTATACGAGAGTCTAGCTCTAATACCACTTGTTACC
Source organism: Ormosia semicastrata (assembly GCA_029884595.1). Lineage (NCBI taxonomy): Eukaryota > Viridiplantae > Streptophyta > Magnoliopsida > Fabales > Fabaceae > Ormosia > Ormosia semicastrata. The sequence goes on along the minus strand of JAQQTO010000061.1, from coordinate 65,190,442 downwards.
AAGTGGCCTCAATACTGAAGAGAGGGGTGAATTGAGTTTATAAAATAAGTTCACAAATCTTTCTCAAAGTACTTGAATTCTTATTTTCGTTGAAGCTATTAATCAATAGAGAAGAATGGATAGAGAAGATTAAGGGAGCCATTGGGTGCATTAATGGGTAGCATTAAATGCTGATAAAATAGTAGTTGGACAATGTCAGACCATTTGCAATCGATTACATAGTTCATGTAATCAATTACATGGCTCTTAGAACGTGTTCTTGGCCTTTTGGGCAGGATGTAATCGATTATAATCTTTATGTAATCGATTACATGGCCTCTGCTAAACTTATAATCAATTACAACCTCCATGTAATCGATTACATAGCCTCTGCCAAACTTGTAATTGATTACAACCTCAATGTAATCGATTACAAGGCTTTTTGCCATGCTTGTAATCGATTACAACATCAATGTAATCAATTACAAGACCTCTGTTTGGCTTATAATCGATTACAAGCACTATGTAATCGATTGCAATGGCTCTTAAACACATTTTTCAAGTTCAATCAAGTTTGATGGCCATGCTCAACTTAGAAAAACATGGATTTGTTGAGATATGAACATGATTTACAAAATCCAAGATTGAAATCAATATTTCTTTAAAATATGAACTTTAAATTTCAAGTTGATTTGAAAGATCTTTGAAAAACCATTTAGAGATTGATAAGACACTTAAGAGCATTTTACATTTAGATTCTAAGGCCTATGACTTATACCAAATATACATCTTTTGATCTTGGTCACTTCTCTTGATCTTCATCTTGACTTTGTTATCATAAAAAACTTCATTTGATATGCTTCATGACATAAGCATTCACAAGATACAGGTTAGCATAGTTTGTAAGTTTGCTAGATTTCCTCCTCCCTTTTGTTTGGAGTGGAACCAAAGGCATCCATAGTGAGGTGGAATGCCATAGGGTAGTACTGATGTGACCTTGGCATCCAAATGTTGTGGAATGCTATAAGGTAGTGTCTAGAACCTTGAGCAACTTGAGGTTGCCTTGAAATCACTTGCAAAGTGATGGTATAAGGTGCTAGATACAAGAATGCTAGTGACTTGGGATCTACTACTTATTTGATAAGTTGAGGTAAAGTCTTAAGACATTAGTGTTACTCTTCACTCGGTTGTGGAGGACCTTGTGTTGAATGTATATGTTTTTAAAATAACTTTGCATATTTGGTTTTCAAACTTGTTATGAGCTATTTCCTATGTATTGTAACCTTTTGTGGTGTGCATAACCATTTGGCCAGAGAATTGTAGGAAATGACCTTGAGGAGATAGGGGATCCTATATTCTCATAGTGAGAAGGCTATTATAGTCAGGGTTACTTGTGTATGGGGTTGGTATTAGTACTCTTACCATCATGAGGGGAATGAGTCCACACATCACCAGTTAGTGTTAGGGCTTTTATGCCTATCCTACCCAGTATATACAATGGAACATGGTTCCTAGGAATGAGCAAGTAACATGTATTTTCAAAAACTAAAATTTGCATTTGCATTACATCATCACATTATTAGGACCTTGTGTGAGCATAACCATACATTATATCATAAAGCATTGCATTTGTTGGCAGCTGTATGGGCAGTTGCCTTGCTTGTCTTGTTTGCTCGATGATATTGTTCGATTGTATGGGCGGTTGTTCAATATCATTGATTATTATACTTGTGAGTTAAGATTATAGCGTGCTTTTGAATGTTACATAGAGTTGTATGCAATTCCTGATAGTGTTGAGCAGTGGCTCATTTATCTATTGCAGGTATAATCTGATCCTTATAGTGTGGTTTATTTATTGTGAATAAATAAACTCTGGTATTGGTTAGTCATATTGAGAAATTGTGATTGCTCATCCCGCTGTGTTTCCATGTAAATCCACGTCTAGGTAAAGGAAAGCAGAAGAAGCAGAAGAACCAGTGTAGCTTATTTTGTTTCTTGTAATATGTATATTGCATATTTATTTTTATGTTCCTTTGAGGATGTATAAAGCTATGTATTATAGTTTGCCTTTGTAAGGCTAATGATGTGTATATAACTTTTTGTTGTTCAGGCTCTCCATAATTATTTATGTAAATGAATGTTATGGGATTAGAATGTTGTTTTAGGTTAGTTGTAGCATTTCTAATACTTCTTATCCAAGTATATGACAGATATACTTGGTTTCCAATATTAGGGTGTTACATATAGCATTTAAATTTAACTTTGGCCGAGACCTACTCTTGGTTAGGCATGTTTGAATTATTGTATTATGTAACTTATATATGAAATGTTGTATTTGATCATGCATATTTGAATTATTAAGAATTTATGGAAAAACTTTAATGCTTGTAATGGCCATATAAGCCGAATTGAGAGTTTAAGGAGATATGGTAGTCTCCATGTAATATTTAATGTGTAAATAAGTAAATTGTGTATATTGTGGAGAGTTATTGAATAATGGATTGTGTATCAAATGATGAGTTTGAAATTATACTCTTGTTGAGACTTATGAAATTATTGAGAATTATGAAATGTGATGATGAAATTTAGTGGTACTACTCCTTGATTTATCAAGTTGAACTTGCATTTGAGATGGTATTGCTCCTTGAATACTCAAGTTGAGCTAGAACGGAATTTTGCATTGTATATTGTCAATATGATAATATGCTTCCTTATTTCTTCAAGGTTGAGCTTGGATTTGAAATGGAATTTTGCATTGCTCCCTTAATTTTCAAGGTTGAGCTAGAATGTATAATTCAATGATTAATGCTCATGAGAATGGAATTTGAATTGAGAATGAAAATATGGACAATTATCCTCGAACGGGGAGGTAATTAGTCTATGCTTCCCACTCAGTATCCTTTGTATTCATATGAATTATGTTTACATTTTAGTATAGTGGATTTCAGAGACGATCCTATATGAGGGCAGAGTATTCGGAATTCTATTTGAACCATGGAGATGACATCTTGTGTAACATCCACCGTAGGGTATCACATTTATGTTACTTAATTACCAAATTACCCCTTCAATATAAAATATGCTTTGTAGTGTAAATATGAGTTGTAAAATTTCTTAATAATAATAAGATATACTCAGCGGAAAACAAAAAAAAACATTACAACATCATCTTAAATAATTTACATCATATATACACAAGTCTTAGTACTGTCATACTTAAATATTTATAGACCAGGTTCTCAAAATATTTGAACATTATGTATAACTAACATACTGCCCAAGTATTACTAAACAGTAGAACCCTTAGACGGGTCCTCCTCAGATTCCTCAGCAGGTAGGAATCCAAACTGACGCGAAGTCCTACTGATAGGTGTCCACGTAGATGACACGATACTAATCGCACTAGGAGTACAGTAGTAAGTTCCCCAATACTGCCTAATGGACAATGAAAACTTTAAGTGTACATTAATATTCACACTAAAATAAGGGTTCCCTCGATAAAGTCTACTTAAGGTAATATTTAAGTCTCCTATATAGTAAATACATGCTCTATCAAGATCAACGCGCCACGCTTCCCGCCCTCCGCGAAACTGCAACCTCATGTATCCTAGGAAACTGGGCATCTCCATTTTCTCATAACTCAGCTTCTCCTATAGGAATGTGCTCCTCTTCACCTTCGTGTTCAAGTTCTTGCTCAACGTCTTTACAAATATAAATACAGTACAAAATAAGCATACAAAGAGGTGAGATCACCTACGCCAATGCTAGTATGGTAGCATGAAGATAAACACATACAATATATCATACATATACATTACACCATAATTACAATTATGCCCTCAATAATATCCAAACATTCAATAATTCAATTATCATAAACCATAATTACGATAATGCCCTCTATCAATATACATGTGCACAAAGACTCTATTTTCTACTCCATGGAGCTAAAACTCAGGTCGAAGAGAGTGATCGAAAAGATCTGTCTGTACCAACATGCCTCAGACCACGTGCTATAAATTGTACATCTAGCATATACACAATAGTCTTTATCAGATTTTGATTAAGAATAGTGTCTCGGTCAGGATCATTGGTATGTTGCATCGATCTAACCTATGGTACAGAAGAGCTACAAACTGCCCATTGTAGGCAACCCGCACCCTGAAGCCCCCAAAGTTAACAAGTGACTTACACTACGCACATCGCACCCACTCAAGAGGTGTTTTCTCTCCTAGGCAATTAGCCTTATTCAGTCCATTGGATCATTCCAATGCATGTACTATGCATCATTCACAGTTCAAATTCATTATCTCATATTCAAGGTTCACACATTGACCCAACAGCATCATTACTGTATTTTCATTGCGTAATCATATTTTCACATTTTCTCAATCGCGCAACAACTCTGTCGCATTTTCAAATCACGTAAAATATTTCTCACACGTTTTAAATCAAAAAAATATGATTTTTCTCATTAAATACTAAAAATTGACATTATTTTTAATATTTGCATAATAGTCCCTCTATAAAATAATATTTACAAGATAGTCCCGCTTTTAGAAAATATTTGCAACATAATCCCTCTTTAAATAATAATTGCCATATAGTCCCTCTAAAAATAAAAATTACAATATAGCCCCTCTAAAAACAATAATTATAGTATAGCCCTGCTAAAAATCAGTATTTTTACTGTTTCTCATAAAATGGTAATTCTTCGTTTTACTTAAGATATTACAGCTCAAATTTTCCTAACGCGCTTCCAAACCCATAGGGTGAGCTATACATTAGAAAACTTCAAGTATTGACATCTATTTTTATTTCATAACCTAATTAATTATTTAATCACATCCTTTTGTTTTCTAAAAAGTATTTTGCTTACTACTAAATCCAAACTCTTTCAAAATTGCTTTCCTTTTCACTTTAAATCCTTGAATCTACACTTGATAAAATAATTTAGTTCTCCATTATGAAAAATGGCCTGTTGGCCAAATTTTCATTCTTACTTCAAAACTCATTATAATTCATTTTCTAACACTCTAAATCCTTGTAAAACATCTTCATTAACTTTAGTGTCATAGAACCTTTAATCCTCAATTTGAAATCATCATTTTAGGACTCTTAGTCCTCTTGAACCTAGTGAGGCCGTATGCCTCTAAGCTCTTTGGAGCTCTTATGTAATTTTTCCAACATGTTATTCACATCCTAATTTACACATACATTTGCATGCTTTCAAAATTATACACATAAACATATTATCAAAACTATAATCATACTATCACATATGCAACCAAAAATACAAAATTATAAACACCACAATCACAAACAAAGAAGCATCACCCAAAAAGTGAATAAACCCTTATGGATTTTTCACCACACAAAACCATCTCCTTACCACCAACACTTAGTTGGTGAGACAAATATCCCTCTTACCTTAAGGAAGACAAGAATCTTCAAGTTCCCTCCTCCTCTTGATTTTCGTGTGAACTACAAACAAATCCCTAAAAATTCTTAAACAATTACTAAAGTCATACACAAGGCTTAATAATAAAGAACCATGGAACAATCATGGTCTAGAGAATCAAAAACTCAACTTAGAACTAAAGAATAAAAAATTTACCTTTAGGGAAGTAACCTAAAGCTTGGATTTTGAGGTACTAGGAGTAGGATTTTGACAAAACTTTCTAAATGAAAAGTGTTTAGAATATGATTTAGGTTTAGGAAATGTAGAGAAGACAAATTATAGAAGATTGGAGCTAGGGTTTGGGTGGTATCGCCGAAACTCCAAGGAAAGAAAAGAAGAAAGGAAAGTTCTTGGTGTTCTTGATAATTTGGAGAGAAAAAATAAAGGCTTTACTTTAGGTGAGAGAAAATGAAATTTGAGAGTGAATGTGAGAGTGCAACCGTGTGAGTAGTGTAGGAAAAATTAGGAGATAAACTTGATAGTAAAAATATCATATTGTGTTCACATTGAAAGGCACATGGCCTATGTCACCACTTGGTCATCTAATGGTCACAAAAGACCATTCAAGAAGGCTTGAGAAGCCTCCTTGGCGGTGTGGCCCTCTAGGAAAGGCTAACCTAGTTTGTTTCTATTTTAATTCTAGTTACACTTTAATCAAATAATAATTAACTACATTAGGTTTTCTAGTTGCACTTAATTAACTATCTAGTTACATAGCTAACTAGTTAAATAGGTCATTGCATATGTCATGCCTAGTCATGTCTTCTAGATGGAATTAGGATATTTAGTTAGTAACTAGATCCTAACTAATTAGTAACTAGGTTAGTTCATTTAGTTCCTTAATTAGGCAATTTAGGTAACTAAATTAGGTTAATTTAATTACTTAGTAACTAGTCAAATATTTCAACTTAGACCTTTTCTTATTGGTTAGAAAAGTCCAACCATCATTTTTGACTTCTTTCTATTGGTTCATAAATAATTAGGTTACAGAAAATATTCTAAGTACATTTTCTATCGATTAAAATATATCGGGTCCAATAATTTATAGCAGAAGCTGCTATAAATAAAACAGCAGATTATTTTTTGTGAAATATTTTTATTTCATAGATAAATTCTAAAAATTAAAAGATTCTTTTCTGTGTCTCTCAAATTCAGGTTTAGTAAGATTCCCCATCTCCGAATAAATCAAATAAGATTTTTTCCGGCCCGAAAATTATTATTTTCCTGACTCAGAGGAAATCTCACATAATGATAAAAAACAGTCTCGGAACAATCAAATAAATTTTATAACTCATAGAAAACACAAAACAGTGAAATTCATCCATTATTGTAACATAGCCAAAAGTTGGGGTGTTACATCTTGTGAGGAAGGGGGATCCTGTGTTCTTGAATAAATTCCTTATAGTATCAATATCAGTATAATCCTCACGTATTAATTCCCTCATAGGATACTAGTGGTAGTGTGAGGCCCTGAATCACTCCCTTCACTGAGTATATAAAACTCAAGCTATATGAGGTGTAACACCCTGGAAAACATGTTAGGCTTGTATATGGTTACGGAGGTAGCCAAATACTTACTTAATATGTCTGTGTGGTTTTGTGACTGTCTGAGCTTGTTTAGGCACTTTACTGTAGCACTATGTGTGAAATATAGTTGTTATTTGCTTTGAAAGTGGCTTAAACTGCTCAGTTATTAGGACTAAATATGGAGAATTTGTTTCTAGGTCACAAATGTGTGAACTGTGCTACAGTTAAAGTTTGAGGATAATCAGAGTTAGTTTGACATTTTTAAGCATACTGTTGTGTGTTTTAATACTAGTTGGACTAATAGCTGATATGGAAAATGGTGGCTTTGGTACAACAATATTTTTGATGAATCTTAAGATTTATTTTAAAGTTGTTGGAAGCTAGAAATCTAGATTTAGTGAAATTTAGGTGTTCTTAGCATATCATGGTTTTGGTACATATCCAAGAGAAGCTAAATTTGACTTCCCTTGTTAAATATATCACGATTGAGAGTGAGAGAAGCAGAAAACAAAAAAGAGAAGAGAAAAGAGGGAACCATGAAGGGAAAGAAGAAGGAGAAAGATGAAGAAAGGGAAAGAGGAAGAGAGAGCTTAGATCTTCCATGGCCCATCCTTGGCTTCATCTTCAAGACCTTGAGGTAGGGGTGCTTTTGTATCTTGTCTCTCCATCTTCTTTTCTTTCCTTCATCTTTGAGTTTTGAGGGTTTGAAATGGAAGGTGGATTTGGTTTTTTTTTCTTAGGGTTTGAGTTTAAGGAACTCTTTGGAAATTTGAGATAGACATGCTATTGAGCTAGCCTATGCATGATCTATAGTTTGAATTATGATTTTATTCATGAAAAAGCTTGTGTAGGAGATGATTTTTGAGTACATTGAGATTATGGTTTGATTCCAAAAGTCATGCCAAGAGGAGATAATAATTATACATAAGGTGTAATTAATGTTTAGAGGTGTTTATGGATCACATTTATGATTAGAAACCATTTGGTTTTTGAGTTGAATTGTTTAGAAGTTAGTATATTCCTTAATAGAACAGTGACCAATTCTGTAGAATTCTACAGTTTTGGAACTAGGTGACCAGTGCCTAGGCGCTCTGAGGGGAGCGCCCGAGTGCCCTTAGCCTAGGGAGGAATTTGCGTGTTGCTATGCGAGGAGCGCCTAAGCGCCCTTGTAAGAGCGTCTGAGCGCTCATTGCCGGGAAGAACAGGGGAGACGCTCTGCCACCTGAATGCCTAGACGCCCATGTGAAGAGCGCTTGAGCGCTCACTCCAATTTCTGAGAGCATCTTTGTTTTAGTTAAAACAAAGTGCTTAACTTGAGTAGTTACTTCTTTTATGCTTCTTAGTGAGTAATGAGACTCTAATAGGAGTATTTAATGAAGTGTGAATGTGTTGAATCGAATGGATTCGTAGTGCTAATCATGTAGGATAATTAGGCATGGCTATATATACATATATTGTGTATTGTGATGAATTGAGGAAATGAGCTTCCTTGTGTTGAAATCACTGATGTATGCTCTTTAAAGAGTGTTAAGGTACTTTTAGAAGTATTTGATGAAATGATTATAGAATGAACTTGAAATGCATCTAAATCAATTGTGAAACTAGTTATGAGATGTAATTAGTACTTGTTTTGCATGAGATGATTGTGGAACATAATTAAGGAGAGTAATATCCTCTCTATGTTTATTGAGTAGTGGAGGTGAGTAATATCCTCACTACCTTTGTGAAGTTGAAATATGATGGGAATGACACATAGAGTGAGTATGTGGGTGTTCTTAAAAAAATGTGTGGAAACCTTGTGAAGAAGGATTTTCTTACAGTTGGAAGCATTGGGTACAATCTCGTGTAGGAGAATACTCGATGTGGTGCTGTGTGTGCTTTATAAAACCACTTTGCATATTTTCTCATGCACTTGCGAATCCCACGTATTAGTGAATGGTACATGAGATGATGAACACCTATTGTTGACAGGTGGAGTAGTCCATTCATTGCCAAGTAGTGTATATGAAGTGGTGAACACCTATTGTTGAGAGATGGAGTAGTCCATTCATTACCAAGTAGTGTTAAATGGTCAGAACTATACTACTCAGGAGAAATACAAGGAATGAAGTTCCTGAGAATAGTCAAGTGATGATTATATATTTGATACAATAATAACATTTCATTCTTAGTCATTTACACTCTCTATGTACTTAATTGATTGAGTTTTATTATGTTTTGTAAGTTTGGACTCAAATTGAACTTAATTGAATTTTTCAGCATGATTCATATCTTACACTATTTCTGTATTTAGGTCATATCTTGGGCTGTAGGTGGTCTTTGGAGGTGATTCTAGTGGCATTTGAAAGATAAAAGAGAATTCTACAACTTTCATGAAGACCTCAAAGGCCCAATCACACGAGTAGATAACTCAAATTGGGGTTGAAACAAGAACCAGAGTGCTTTTCTTGACAGCTTAACCTATGTGTACTGTTCATCATAGTTTTCAGGATAGATGTTGTCAAATAGGCTGAAATTTGGATGCTAAATAGTTAAGACCAATATCTACAACTTTCATGTTGAACACTTTTCCAGAATCGGACTCCTTGAAGGTGATATTGGGCTTGGAAGTCAGAATAGAGGAGCTGTGACTGGGCCTGGGTAGTGTTCAGTAATTTGAACGTATCTGGAGTTAGAGAAATGATATTAGACTCAAACCAAATCCATTTGAAAGCTAAGATCTAGGCCTACAACTTTCATGAAGACCACTTGGTTTAAGAATGACGAATGTAATGACTTCAGAGCTGCATGATTTCGGAGACAAGGAATCTCCATAATTTCCCACTCACCTAAAGTCATTTGGCATTTTTCACTCATTTTCCACTCATCCAACCACTAATGACTCAGCCCCCTTGTCATTTTGTATCTCTAATCCTCTATAAAAGGGGGCCTTGGCAGATCATTAAGGATGTTAGGTGTTAGTTACCAAAATGATGCCATTTTGTTACTAGGTTTTCTTGTAGTAATTTTCCTTTGTTCTAAATTAAAGTCATGTTCTTCTTCTTCTTCTTCTTCTCTCTTTCTTTCTTCTTATCTATGAGTAACTAAGTTTCATTTTACTTGGGTGAAAGGGTGAAGCTCTTGGTAATAAAGTAAGGTTAGATTTATTCTTCTCTTGTGCTTAAATGATTTATATTTTCTAGTAACCATTATACGTATTATAATTTGTTTCTTATAATTTAGAAACCATCTTTGTAAAGAGGAGTTCTTGATTTGTTGTAGACAAAATATTGGCACAATGAATGCTTTAACCCATTTATAAGTGGTGGCAATATTTTTAGGAAACATAATATAATTACGTATATTATTTTAATTAGACTTTTAATGTTGTATTTTCTGATTGGAACCTCCATGTTGCGAGGACTCTAATTGAGTTATAAAAGGAATTAATCTTACCTTTATTTTATTTACCAATAGTGAATCTTTTTACCCAAGTAAATAATTTTAATTGTAGTAACAAAATATTCACTTCACCTTAATTAATCTTCAACAATTCCCTGTGGATCGACCTCGGACTCCTGAGAATTTTATTACTTGAGACAACCTGCACTTGGGTTCGCAATGCAACAATTAATCCCGCATCAAGTTTGTAGACTTGTTTGAAATTAAAAAGAGTGCATCAAGTTTTTGGCGCCGTTGCCGGGGACTTGATTTGAAGACTGAATTTCTGGTGTAAAAATTTGTATATATACTAACATCCTAACTAGTGGGAGAACCTCTCCCTTTTTAATTTCTGTGCATACTAACTTAGTGGGAGAACCTCTCCCTTTTATTTTACGCACTAACTTAGTGGGAGAATCTCTCCCTTTTACTTATTTTATTTTTGTAATTTACTTTCTGCACTTTATTTTCTACATTTTAATTTCTGTACAGTGGGGGTAATTCTCCATTTTATTTTCTTGTACATTTTAACTTAGTGGGGGTAACTCTCCCTTTTATTTTTTTTTTGTACTTTATTTTCTGTATTTATTTTCTGTCATTTTTTTTTGTTTACTAACTTACTAACTCTCTTACTAACTATCTAACTTTTTACTTTATCTGCTTCTAACATTTTAATTTATCTGTATACTAACTTTTTAATTTTTATGCTTATTAACTTATTTGGTGGTTGGTTTATACCACACCTTTGCTAATATTTAATGGACAGTTTATATTACTAGCTTGTACATTTTCTTTTCTATTGTAAGTTACTTGTTTATGCTTAATTGGTATCGTGATTTAAATTATTAGTCGCTTTGGTTAGAGTTAATCCAGGTACTTTACATATTGATTTATTTGAATCACAATCACACACATTAAGCACAATGGTGAAAACGAAAGTATGCATGATGAACATGAAAATCAACCGTTGCGAACCATGCGTGAGTATTTGCAACCATCTCGAAATTCTAGTCCATCATGTTTTATCTTTCCACTCAATGCTAACAATTTTAGATTCAAGCCAGGCATGATTTCTTTACTTCCTAATTTCCATGGTTTAGAATCTGAAGCCCATATTTACATCTAAAAGAATTTGAGGAAGTATGTACTGCTTTTCATGATCAAACTTGCACTGAAGAGGTTGTTAAGCTTAAATTATTTCCTTTTTCTTTGAAAAATAAAGCAAAAACTTGACTTAACACTTTGAAACCAAGATCAATTGGCACATGGCAAGAAATGCAATGTGAGTTTTTGAAGAAATTTTTTCCAACACATAAAACAAATGCTTTGAAAAGACAAATCCAAAATTTTTCCCAAAATTCCAATCAAGCATATTTTCAAAGTTAGGAACGTTTTAAAGATTTGTTGAATTCTTGCCCACATCATGGTTTTGAAAAATGGCGCACTATAAGCTTCTTTTATGAAGGGTTAACACCCGAAACCAAATAATTTGTGGAAACAATGTGCAATGGTGAATTTCTTGATAAAGAACCTGAAGAAGCTTTAGACTATTTAGACCATTTGGCTGAAAATTCTCAATCTTGGCATGGTACTAATCCTTCTGAAAATTCAATTAGATTTAACCTTGCAAATGCTAGTAAAGGAAAATATCATCTTAGTCAAGAAGAAGATCTAAATGCAAGGTTTGCTAGTTTGGCTAGAAAGGTTGAAGCCATGGAATCCTAGGAAAGTAAAAGAAATCAAATCAAATGCAGTGAAGAAATTTGTGGCATATGTGATGAATTGGGACACTCAACAAATGAATGTCCAAAACTTCCTATTTTTAAAGAAGTTGTGCATGAGCAAGTAAATGCAATGACTAATTTTAAAAAGCCATTCACTTCTTCTTTTTTAGATACATACAATCCGGGATGGAGAAATCACCCGAACTTTAGTTGGAGGAATAGCAACCAGCCACAATTCATGCAACCACCACCTCCTCAGGCACAACAAGATTCTCAAAATCCTCAAGGATATGCACCTTATGTCCCACCATATAGGAAAAACCTTGAAGGAACATTGCATGCATTCATGGAAAAACAAGAAGCCATCAATAACCACAACAATCAAACCATGATTGACATAAAAGACACTCTTGCTAAACTTTCTTCTGCACTTGCTATTCATGAAAAAGGAAAGTTTCCCTCTCAACCTCAACCAAATCCCAAGGGTCAGTTTAGCCTAAATGAGGGTAGTTCAGAAAGTCAAAAAATAGATCAAGTCAACTCAGTGATAACTCTTAGGAGTGGAAAGGTTGTTGAAAAACAAATTCCTGAACTTTTTAAGAAAGATGATGAGTCAATTCCCAAAGATGAGGAAGGAGTTGATCAGCCACCTAGTCAAAAGGAGATCAAATCCTCGTCTTCACCCCCATTTCCTCAAGCATTAAACAATTCAAGTAAAGTGAATCATAACAGTGACATTTTTGAAATCTTTAAACAAGTGAAGGTCAATATTCCTCTGTTAGATGCTATCAAGCAGATTCCTTGTTATGCCAAATTTTTGAAAGACTTGTGCACTGTTAAAAGGAAACATAATGTGAAAAAGAATGCATTTTTGACAGAACAGGTAAGCTCTATTATTCAAAACAATAATGAGTTGAAATATAAAGACCCTTGTTGTCCTACAGTTTCATGCATTATTGGTGAGCATAAAATTGAACGAGCTTTACTTGATCTTGGTGCTAGTGTTAATTTGCTTCCATATTCAGTTTATCAGCAACTCAACCTTGGTGAGTTAAAACCAACTTCTGTAACTCTTCTACTTGCTGATAGATCAATTAAAATTCTAAAAGGAATAGTAGAAGATGTGTTGGTACAAGTTGATAAATTCATATATCCTGTGGATTTTATTGTCTTGGAAACTGAACCTATGGTTGATAGTTCTAAGTCAGTTCCTGTTATTTTGGGTCGCCCATTTTTAGCAACATCTAATGCTTTGATAAATTGCAGAAATGGAGTGGTGAAGCTAACTTTTGGAAATATGACACTGGAGCTTAATGTTTTCACCATGTGCAAGCAACCACAAGAAGTTTATGATGAAAAGGAAGAGATTGAAGGGATTGAAGCCATTATAAATGATCATCTTCAAATCAAGAGTTCTTCTGACCCATTAGAAATTTGTTTAATTAATTCATTTGATTCAGTTACACAATTAGATGATGATGTTTCTAAAATATGCTCTTTGCTTGACTGTACACAGGAAATGGAATACAAAGGACGGAAGCCAAGATTTGAAGAGCTAAAATCCATGAATGATGATGCCCATGAAGAAGTACCCACACTGGAACTGAAGCCATTACCTGATGGGTTGAAGTACACATTTTTGGGAGAAGAACAAAGCTCTCCAGTGGTAATTTCCTCATCCCTGACCAAAGAACAAGAAGGTAAGTTTATAGAAGTACTTAAAAGGCATAAAAATACAATTGGATGGACATTAAAGGATATCAAAGGCATTAATCCATTAATTTATACACATAGAATACATTTAGAGGATAATGCTAAAACATCTCAACAACCTCAAAGAAGATTAAATCCACACATGAAAGAGGTAGTTAGAGCTGAAGTTCTTAAATTACTTGATGTTGGAATTATCTATCCTATCTCTAATAGCCAGTGGGTAAGCCCTACACAAGTTGTGCCTAAGAAATCTGGAATAACAGTGGTTGAAAATGAAAAAGGAGAATTAATACCTACCCGAGTCTCATCTAGTTGGCGTATGTGTATTGATTTCAGAAAATTGAATGCAGCCACTAGGAAAGACCATTTCCCTTTGCCATTTCTTGATCAAATTCTAGAAAGAGTAGCAGGATATCCCTACTATTGTTTTCTTGATGGTTATTCAGGGTATAATCAAATACCAATTGCATTAAAGGACCAAGAAAAGATCACTTTTACTTGTCCCTTTGGCACTTTTGTATATAGAAGAATGCCTTTTGGTCTTTGTAATGCTCTAGTAACTTTTCAAAGATGCATGCTAAGTATTTTCAGTGACATGATTGAGCATTATTTAGAGGTTTTCATGGATGATCTGACAGTTTTTGGAAATTCTTTTGAAAATTGTCTTGATAATTTGGAAAAAGTTCTTAAAAGATGTGAAGAAAAAGGATTTGTGTTAAATTGGGAAAAATGTCATTACATGGTTACCTCAGGAATAGTGTTTGGTCATGTGATATCTTCTAAGGGAATTGAAGTTGATAAGGCCAAAGTTGAATTAATTGCTCATTTGCCTTTCCCAAAAAAAGTCAGAGAAGTTCGTTCCTTTTTAGGATATGCAGGATTTTACAGAAGATTTGTAAAGGACTTTAGTGCCATATCTAGACCTTTATGTAATCTTCTAACAAAAGATACACCATTTGATTGGACTCAAGATTGTCAGAAATCTTTTGAAAAATTAATTGGTCTTTTGACTTGCGCTCCTATCATACAATCTCCTGACTGGTCTTTGCCTTTTGAGTTGATGTGTGATGCTAGTGATTTTGTTGTTGGTGCTGTTTTAGGCCAAAGAAAGGAAGGTAAGCCTCATGTAATTTATTACGTAAGTCGAACTTTGAATAGTGCACAAATGAATTACACCACTACTGAAAAAGAACTACTTGCTGTAATTTTTACATTGGACAAATTTTGGGCTTATTTAATTAGTTCATCCACTGTTGTTTTCACTGATCATGCTGCTGTTAGATATTTAATGTCTAAACAGGATGCCAAACCTAGGTTGATACGGTGGATCTTGTTACTTCAAGAATTTAACATCACAATAAAAGACAAGAAAGGAGCCAAAAATATTGTTGTAGATCATTTGTCAAGGCTGACAACAGGCTCATCTTTTGATAGCACACCTATCAATGATTCTTTTCTCGATGAATTTTTATTTTTTGTCAATTCCATGCCTTGGTTTGCTAACATTGTCAATTTTCTTGTAACAGGTAAGATGCCGCCTCAGTGGACACACCAAGACAGAAAAAAGTTTTTGATTGAGGTGAAAAATTTCTTTTGGGATGACCCATATTTGTTCAAATATTGTCCTGATCAAATCTTTCGGAGATGTGTACCTGACAATGAGGTAAGTAGTGTCATTAAATTTTGTCATTCAGAAGCATGTGGAGGTCATTTTTCTTCAAAGAAAATAGCTACAAAAATCTTGCAGTGTGGATTTTATTGACCCACTTTATTCAAGGACAGTTATACTTTTTGCAAAAGTTATGAAAGTTGTCAAAAATTGGGGTCCATTTCTAAAAGAAATATGATGCCTTTGAACCCTATCATTGTCATTGAAATTTTTGATTGTTGGGGAATTGATTTCATGGGTCCATTTCCATCATGTTTTGGATTTGTGTACATTTTGGTTGCAGTTGATTATGTCTCAAAATGGATTGAGACGATTCCATGTCGGCACAATGATCATAAAATTGTTCTAAAATTTTTAAAAGAAAATATTTTGAGTCGATTTGGAATTCCTCGAGCTATCATCAGTGATGGGGGAACACATTTTTGTAATAAATCATTTGAATCTTTAATGAAGAAATATTGCATTACCCACAAAATTGCAACCCCTTATCATCCTCAGACAAGTGGACAAGTTGAATTAGCAAATAGAGAGATTAAACAAATTTTGAAAAAAACGGTTAACCCAAATCGTAAAGATTGGTCTTTAAGACTAAACGATGCACTTTGGGCTTACTGTACTGCTTTTAAAACATCTTTGGGCATGTCTCCGTATCAGTTAGTTTATGGAAAACCTTGTCATTTGCCTGTAGAATTGGAGCATAAAGCATTTTGGGCTATTAAAGCTTTCAACTTAAGTCTTGATGATGCTTCCAAGTTACGCAAATTGCAATTGAATGAACTTGAGGAATTAAGAAATGATGTATATGAAAACTCAAAGATTTATAAAGCTAGAACAAAAGCTTTTCATGACAAATCAATTTTGAGAAAAACTTTTGAAATTGGTCAAAAAGTTCTGCTTTATAATTCTCGTCTTCACCTATTCCCTGGAAAATTAAGATCTAGGTGGATTGGTCCTTATATTGTCAAACATGTGTGTTCTTATGGGGCTATAGACATTGAGAATCCTAGGAATGGTATTGTATTTAAGGTCAATGGACAAAGACTCAAACCATTTCTGGAACATCAAGTTGTTGAGGTAGAATCCATTTCTCTTTCTAATCTTTGTTATGAGTAGAATTTATTTTAATGTTATTTCTTTCTTTTTGCAGTTCTTTGTGTTCCCGGTTAAATGGCAAATAACAGTACTTCGTGACTCTCAAGTCGGTTTGTTTTTCAGTTTCCCATAATAACTGAATTATTCTCCTTTTAAAATGGATGTCATTCTCTCAAATCAAAGAAAACATTTTCCTTCTCTCCCTCTAAATGCTCTAACAAAAGTCTATGAAGCTAGGTGTGAAAGACTGAGATTGTTAATGTATAAGGGCATCCCGTAAGAAGATATCGCCTGGATAATCGAAGCAAAGGTTCGTTTAGGTAGTGAATCTTCGATTCATTTGTCCCATACATGCCTGGTCTCGGTAAAAGTTCATTTTCAAAAAGGAGAAGAGCAAAAAGAATGAAAGTTTGTTACAAGTGTGCACGATGGAATTGCAACATGCGATGTCACTCTTTGGGGATGGTTTCTGTAAATAGAGAAGATAAAATATTCTTCATTAAGAATGGACTGAGTAAGGAGTCATTAGATAATATCTTATTGACTCTTGAGACGCATTCTTGTGGAGTTGTGCAGTGTGAACTTCTTAGTTTGTGGAATCTCTTCAAGGACGAGCAAGAGCGTTATAGTCTTGGGAATCTGACTCAAAAAGACCCTGTTTGCCAATTTATAAGAAAATTGGATGGGAAGCTTATCCTCGACTCATAAAAGGCGTTTAAGCCGTTTCTGGACGTGAAACCAGTGGAAGATGTGAGCCACAATCACAACAACATGTATATATTATCTTGTACATCTTCAAAAGAAAAAAAAAAAAAAAAAAAAGGAAAAAAAAAGGAAAAAAATGAAATAATTTAAATTAAATAAAAAAGGGTGAAACTTCGGTTGTACTTGGTCTTTAATTAGATTAGGAGCCCTTGCCGGGGAGTGGCGGACCGTCATTGACTCGGGTGGACCTTCGCACGCCGGTCGGTAAATAAATTCGTGTGCCATACTCAGAGAGAGCCGCGCAAGCATTCCTGTGTTTTAACCAAAGGCTCTGCTTGCTGATGGACGAAAGAAGCGTCCCGTGTTTGCATTCTCGTGTGACAATGCCTTTGAGCTGAATCCTGTGATTTAATGTCATGGGCTCTTCAGTGACCTCTCACTGGCTGTGGTCGTTGGTGGTAGCTGTCAGATTTACGCACTTTAATTAGTGGCGTCGTAGCTCAATAAAAAATATCCCACAAGCGGGAGGGAGAAGAATGCCCAGATTGGCTGAGCCGTCTTGGTATTACTGCACTCATGACGCGCAGTATAAAGATCTGCCATGAAACCTGTACATAAAGGTATGTAATCATTTATTATTATTATTTTATCTTTGTATGATTTTGTTGAATTTTGGTTTTAGACAGACGATCCTTCGGATGGGATCCTTCGGGGGTTTCTAGACTTCTTTACTCTGATGGTTTTCTTGAAGTAAAAAATAATAATAATAATAAAACAAAACAAAAAAAACAAAAAAAAAATTACTATTATTATTATTTTTAAACTTTCAAACTTTTCTGACACTAGTCAACCTACCTGTATAGGAGCTATTATTATTTTTTCTATTCTCTTCCCTATTTAAACACTCCATTTTCTTCACTTTCCTACAACTCATAATCATTCAAAGAGAGTGTGAGTGTAGAAATGGAGGGAGCTTCTTCTTCTGTTCGTAGATTTGTCAGTATCTGTGTATTTTGTGGGACAAGTTATGGGAAGGGCTTAGAGTTTGTAAACGCAGCAAGCACTGTTGGTAGAACACTTGCTGCGAGGAACATTTATGTTGTATATGGGGGAGGTAGCATTGGGTTAATGGGGGGTATCGATCACTTTCTGCACATATAAGAGGTGGTCAAGTTTTAGGTGTCATTCCTGAACCTTTCACTCGAAGGAACATCGTTGGAAAGACAATTGGACTGAAAATTCAGGTATCATCTATGCATGGACGAATGAAGGCAATGCTTGAAAACTCTGATGCATTCATTGTCTTACCTGGTGGTTTTGGTACTTTGGAAGAAGTCTTTCAAGTTGTCTCTTGGGCCCAATTGAACATCCACCATAAACCCATAGGTTTGTTGAATGTTAATAATTTCTTTGATAATTTATTATCTTTTGTTGACCATGCTGTGGAACAGAAATTTGTCACACCTTCTGCAAGACGACTCCTTATCTCTGCTTCTACTGTTGATGAGTTGATTGATAAATTAGAAGCTTTTGTTTATGAAACTGATCCAGTAACAGCTCAGATAGATTGGTCCGAAGGAAGCGGTGAAGGAAGTGGTGAGGGAAGCAAAATGAAAAGAAAGCCAGCCAAAACACTCCGACTATTTAAATAATTACAAGCTTTAGTTTTACTTATTATACTTTATTTCTGTTTAAATTTGTGTGAGATTTTTCTTTTCAGAATTGCAAACAACAGTAATATATTCTATCCTTTTTCCTATCTATGTTTTGACATTGAGGACAATGTTGTGATCTGGTTGGGGGGAAGGATGGTTGTGGAAAAAAAAAAAAAAAAATTAGGAAGTGTGTTTGTTAATATGTTTGTTGTGTTTATATTAGAAAAAAAAAACCAAAAAAAAAAATTAGGAAGTGTGTTTGTTAATATGTTTGTTGTGTTTGTCATCAATTTATTAACAACAAAAGTAATTAGGGATGGCAGAGTAAAGAGTAAATTATTTACTCTTGAGACGCATCAAAAATTGGTGGCAGAGTAAGGAGTAATTGGGGTAGTAACTAGTTTGTGTGGAAGTAGCAATTCAAATTCAGGGAAATTTGCATGATTGAGTAAATTGTCTTCTTTTTTAAACTTCACATGCTTGGTTATGGATGTTGAATTGGTGGACTGAGAATGATAGAATTATGCCTTGTGAGATTTTGAGCCTATTGATGAATGGATTAAACATTTTTACCATTCTCTTCTTTCTTGTGTGAATTTCACTCATAGAATTGTTACTCTAGAACTTGCTTTGATTCTTTTTGAGACTAACTTTTCATATGCATACATAAATATGATTGAGGCATTTTTCTTGAAATAGCTATTTTAATTAAATGGTCAGCCTTGTTTAGCAGCATGTTGTCTCAATATGATATCAAGCACTCTTATGACTTCTTGGAAATTCTCTCGATTCTCACAACATAAAGCATTAGAAATGACCTATTTCCCCTTGCTTAACCCCTTTGAGCTTATTTGACTATTCTTTGTTTCGAACTCATTATGTTCCTTAAATGAAAAACCATGTTCTTACTTGACTTTAGGGAATAAGAGAACATTAGTTTTGTCATTCGATGAGTTCTTGAACAAGTGTGGGGGTGTGTGTACAGAATGGTTAAAAAAAATGTATATATGATGTTCTTTTTGTAAATAAAAAAATAAAAAAAATAAAAAAAATCAAAAATAAAAAAAAAAGTAAGTAAAAAGAAAAAGAAGGTCAACAAGGCAATAAAGGAAAGGAAAAGAACATGTAAAGAGAATTTGTATTAGGTGGAGTTGGGATGAACTTTCATGCTTGTTAATTGAACTCAGCTCTCATGCTCTTTTATTCTTTGGTATTTAACTTGTCATATCCATATTACCTCCTCCTTTACCTTGACCCCATTACAACCTTGAATAAAGTCCTCATGATTTGTGTGTGCATGTGTTTGAGTAGTGGAGAAGTAGAAGATAAGCAAGCTTATGGTAGTGTAATTTTCATGGGTTGAATTGAGTGAAATACCTACTTTTTAAACACTTGAGGGATTGAGAGTGAATCTTGTGAAAATCTATCATTCTTGACTCATGCTTTTCAATTGAAATATCATTGCTTGTTGATTTGAGAAGTGAAGATATGTTACCTCATGAATGTTTTGATTACTTGAATGATTGCTCTTCATTTTTAAATATTATTAGAAATTGAGTCTTTTAGAGTGTTTAGCTTTTGAGTCTGTTTCATTTTTTTTTTGTGAGTGATCTTATGTGTTTTGCTCAAGAGTGCAAAAAGCTAAGTGTGGGGGAGTTTGATGATCACATATTTGATACATTAAAAAGCTTTCATTCTTAGTCATTTACACTCTCTATGTACTTAATTGATTGAGTTTTATTATGTTTTGTAAGTTTGGACTCAAATTGAACTTAATTGAATTTTTCAGCATGATTCATATCTTACACTGTTTCTGTATTTAGGTCATATCTTGGGCTGTAAGTGGTCTTTGGAGGTGATTCTAGTGGCATTTGAAAGATAAGAGAGAATTCTACAACTTTCATGAAGACCTTAAAGGCCCAATCACATGAGTAGATAACTCAAATTAGGGTTGAAGCAAGAACCAGAGTGCTTTTCCTGACAGCTTAACCTATGTGTACTGTTCATCACAGTTTTCAGGCTAGAGGTTGTCAAATGGGCTGAAATTTGGATGCTGAAAGTTAAGACCAATATCTACAACTTTCATGTTGAACACTTTTTCAGAATCGGACTCCTTGAAGGTGATATTGGGCTTGGAAGTCAGAATAGAGGAGCTGTGACTAGGCCTGGGCAGTGTTCAGTAATTTGAACACATCTGGAGTTAGAGAAATGATATTGGACTCAAACTAAAGCCATTTGAAAGCTAAGATCCAAGCCTACAACTTTCATGAAGACCACTTGGTTCAAAAATGACGAATACAATGACTTCAGAGCTGCATGATTTCGGAGACAAGGAATCTCCATAATTTCCCACTCACCTAAAGTCATTTGGCATTTTTCACTCATTTTCCACTCATCCAACCACTAATGACTCAGCCCCCTTGTCATTTTGTATCTCTAATCCTCTATAAAAGGGGGCCTTGGCAGATCATAAAGGATGTTAGGTGTTAGTTACCAAAATGATGTCATTTTGTTACTAGGTTTTCTCGTAGTAATTTTCGTTTGTTCTAAATTAAAGTCATATTCTTCTTCTTCTTCTTCTTCTTCTTTCTTTCTTTCTTCTTATCTATGAGTAACTAAGTTTCATTTTACTTGGGTGAAAGGGTGAAGCTCTTGGTAATAAAGTAAGGTTAGATTTATTCTTCTCTTGTGCTTAAATGATTTATATTTTCTAGTAACCATTATACGTATTATAATTTGTTTCTTATAATTTAGAAACCATCTTTGTAAAGAGGAGTTCTTGATTTGTTGTAGACAAAATATTGGCACAATGAATGCTTTAACCCATTTATAAGTGGTGGTAATATTTTTAGGAAACATAATATAATTACGTATATTATTTTAAATGGATTTTTAATGTTGTATTTTTCGATTGGAACCTCCATGTTGCGAGGATTCTAATTGAGTAATAAAAGGAATTAATCTTACTTTTATTTTATTTACCAAGAGTGAATCTTTTTACCCAAGTAAATAATTTTAATTGTAATAACAAAATATTCACTTTTCCTTAATTAATCTTCAACAATTCCCTGTGGATCGACCTCAGACTCCCGAGAATTTTATTACTTGAGACAACCTGCACTTGGGTTCACAATGCAACAATTAATCCCGCATCAAGTTTGTAGACTTGTTTGAAATTAAAAAGAGTGCATCATCGAGTTTCATGACATTGCACTAATACTATTTTATTTCATTACATAATCATTATCTTAGGACATGTTAGGCATAAATATACAACATAACAAGCATTGCATTTGCATGGTAATTGTATAAGCAGTTACGTTAATAAATGATATGTACGATTATATAGGCATTTATATAATATCGTTGATAATTATCAAGATGAGATAGTGGTCGTAGCCACTGGTGTGATAATGGTTGTAGCCATAGTTATGTGTATCTCTGAGATGGAGATTGTTGTGTTTGTATCTCTGGGATAGAGATGCTGTGTTTTGTGAGCATGGTGATTGCTTGAAAACTATTTATGATAAATGAGTTTTTATATAAACTTATAAAACAAGAATATATTCAAGAAGAGAAATGACATGATTTTGGCTTTTGCTACCTTTCTAGCTTGATGTATATGAGACTTGAGTTTAGAAATTTGTTTATCCCTGAAATGGCTAGAATGATTATGATAACATGGTTTATGGATTTTATCTACTGAAAATATGTGATTCTCACCCTATGTTTGTATTTCCATGATGATTTCAGGGAAGAATATTAATGGAAAGTGAAGACAAGCCAGGAACTGGAAGGCATATCTTAGTGTAGCTAGGTAGTTTCTTTTGAAGATGTACATATTGTATTTATGATAAATACAGATGTTATGTAATAAATATATTCATTTGTGACTCATATTTTCTATATATACATGGCGTTGTTATATTTGAAAATGCTTAGTAGTAGTAAGTAGCAGGCCTGAATCTAATCATTATAGCATACTTATGTTATATTATGGTTATTAAATTCGGGATGTTACATGAGGTGGCTCCCACCCTTGTGGTGCTTGAGAGATAGGTTCTATGGGATAGAGAGTATTTGAACGAGCACTGAGATTTGAATTGTATAAGTATATTATGTTATGAATTGAATGTGTATATGAATGTTTAAATGAGAATGGTATTACAAAATTGATATTTGGAAACAATTTCTAGAAATCATTGGTGATTAGAATTTGTATTGAAATTGAATATGAATATTGGTATGTTTGATACATTATTAAGATGTATATTTGTACGAAATGGATATCGTGGTAGTTGTGTTTAGTACAATTACTGGAATAACCTATGTTTGAAATTTGTATTGTTAATAAAGGATATTTTTGAAAACTATTAAATGGTATTCTGTTTCGGGAAGAGAAGGGATCAGATTTGACAGTTTGCCACTTTTCTAATAATATATATATATATATTCAAAGTGAATTTTAAAGAAATGTATTTTTCTCTAAAATAGCTAAAAATTATTGTGATGACACATTTTTCATAATAGAACTACTGAGAATTAGTATTCTCACCCCTTTATATGTATGTATTCCATGATAATTCCAAGCTCAGTATTTGTAGCGCAAAGGCATAGGCAGAAGTAGATATTTGTTGGGATTAAGTCTTTTGTATTATGAATGTACGAAAAATGCCTTGACGACTTATGATATGTATTTGTATTAAGATATACTCTTGTATAAACTCCCTTCCATATATGTATTTTATTATACCTTGTCCAGGCTCATATTTTTGCATATTATTATAAAATAAATTTGAAGTTTTTTTTATGAAGTAAGTTAAGTGATGTGCTTGCTATTGTTGCTATGGTGTAATTCTGGATACACTATTAGTAATAATAGTAAGGGCGTTATAGGTTACTAGGGAAAATTATGTTAGGTATGGTTGTTAATAAGGTTAACGGTTAAACAAAGAATGCCTAAATAATCCTTCTCAGAATGTAAAACACTAGGATTTTGCCTTAATAGGTCTAGCAGAATTGTTCTAGGATTCATGAGATACTTCGAAAATTACTAAAATTGATATAAACATTCTCAAGAAATTCTTAGATCTAATCAAGAAGTCTATAGAAAGCATACTTAGAAAGAAAATATTAACAAGCTAAACAAGAATGACAATCGTGTCTCACTCCCACTTAGGCTATCCTAAGATATCATGTATCAACATTCTTTTAGTTACTAATGTCACCCTTCAAAGAAAATCTTGCCTTTCTAAGTTGAAAAATTATTTAGTGCTTAATTTTCAAAATTTTTTAGTGTAATATCTTAGTTATCTATTTGTCAAAGCCTATGCTTACTAATTAATTAAACAAAAAAATAAAATATTTTTGGTTACTGACACTATTTACATCCATCTACAAAGACTCCAGAACTCGAGGAGGCACTTAAGCTGACTTAATAAACATTAAGAGATAAAAACAAACAAATATTGCATCGCTAGTTTAGTTAACGCACAAATTAAATAACATCATGTCACCCAAAAATATTTGCAAGTTGTATACCACACCCCACACTTAAACTCGACATTGTCCTCAATGTCACTATCTTAAACAATCATGCTCAAATAGATAATATATGAAAGCACAACAATAGATATGATAGCAAACATAGAAAACAACATAACAACAAATACCAAACATCATGTAAGGTGCATATAAGGGTCCATAGTACAACTCAATTGCATAAAAGAAAGTAACACATGATGTTCAACTTCAATAAAACTAAGTAATAGACTCAAGCATATATAACATCAGAAAAAACTAGGGGTGGTGAAGTAGGTGGGAAGATGATGAAGGTAACAAAAGAGCAAGTCTCACATCAATCCTATCTAAATGACTAGTGTGATCATGTTGAGTATCCTTAATGGTCTAGAAATGCTACATAATCTAAACATCTAGTTGCTCAAGCTGTGTTATAACATCATCAAAAGTGATAGGCCTTGGTGATGCTACTCTCTGATGATCATGGTGATGAATTAGAATCTCCTGCTTAGCATCTTGGGGTGCCATCTCTTTATCGTCCAGTTTTTCATCTTTTGGAATACGATGCCCCTTACTATCAAGTAGATAGTAACTATTGTTGTTTGAAGTACATAACATCATGGCAATAGTGTGGGCCATCAATTTCAATGCTACCTAATATAGGATGAAGCCCATGTGCATAAGGATCAAATCCTAATGACTCAACAATAGCAAAAATTAAACCACCCATGACAATACAACCTGCTTCCTAAGTAGCTACATGTTAAAACTACTTACACAACCACTCTCCTGCATTAACTCTTATCTCAGTCATTATACAATGCAAAAAGAATAACTCATTCTTATAAACTAACCCTGTGCTTTCACCTCTCCCACAGATAGTTTGGGATAAGACTCTATGAATGTACCTAATGGAATAGTGAATTAATTGTGAAGCCTTAGAAGAGCTAGCTTTGTATTTCCTTGAACTTGTAAGTGCTAACCATGCCTCAACGGGATCATATTCAATTGTGATATAACAGAGGCCATAATTGAGGAAACCAAAGATTTCATTAAAACAGATTAAGCTAATAAAGTGATTCCTACCTATAATTTTAAACTCAATCTTTCCCTCAACTCTCACAACATGGGAAATTTCAAATTTAAAATTATAGAGGAACTCTCTAGTCAAGGCCTTATATGTGGAATTTCTAGTTTGGAAGAATTGCAACCATCCAATATGCCTCAACAATGTCTTAACTTTTACCAATAATTCTAGTTGCTCTAAGATATTGTCATCCATGTACCTAGTTGGCATGAGAGGTCTCCTAAGGATAGGAATAATTGAGAGGTCTACCTTATGGTGTTCTTCCATAGGAGGAGGGGAAGTTGTCTTCTTGGTCTTTGAGAAGGTGGTGATGGTGACCTTGAAGCTCTTGAAGTAGTAGCCTTGGACTTCCTTTTTACTTTTCCTCTTATCATGGGTGCCAGCCTTGGGGTTTGGATTTGGGAGTAGAATTGGTATTCAAGGTTTTTGCTATAGAGGTGAGAGAAAGTTTTAGAGAAAGAAAGTGATAAGGTTTTAAATGATAGAATGGGTTAGAGGATTTGGTAAGAAGAGTATTATGAGATTGGGAATAGTTGAGGTTTAGTTTTGGGTTTGGGATTTGAGATTTGTGAATAAAGGTTGAAGATTGGGGTTTGTGGGTTTAAGAAGGCAGTTAGAGAGGATAAATATGGTGGCTATGGTTTAGAATAGGATTTTGGGGATGATAGAAGAGAGGGTTAGGGTCAAATAGGTGTATGTGTGGGGTAGATATAGGAGTGTATGTGTGTTTGTAAATGGGCCAATTACATAGTCGTGGGGTTGGCAGTGTGGATGGGCAATGGCTGACATGACTGTATAGGTGGTTGTGTGACTGCCCTTATTTATTTATATGGTCGTGTCATTTAAGACATAGCCTTGCAATCTAATATTCCTTGTTTTATGTATTATAGACCTATATAAGTGATTTTATGGTTCTTTTTTTGAATTTTTATAGCTTCTTATATAGGTCCATAAAACCCAGATTACTTATCTATATATGAATGAACACCTGATTTTGTGCAGAATGTTTCAAGACTTAGTCAATTCAATACCATCTCATGTCATACAAGTTTCAAATTCTAAACATAACTATTTATAACATGAGATGTGATGGGAAACAAAACAACACACAAAAGCAAAGAAATAACTAAACAAAGACAAACAAACACATACACAAAAATGAAATTTAAAGATAGAATAGTTAGAAGATCAAATCTGGTTGGTTTGATTCTTCTTGATTCATTTGGTTTCTTCCCAACAAGCACTTAGTTTACTATCCTCATCCTAACTTGGTCCTTGTTTTGAGTTATCCATTGCCCTCATACTGCACTTCACTAGGAATCTTCATGGTTTCCAAGATATTATGCTAAATTATGCTTTCGTTGGACTCCATTGTTAGTGTGCCTTGTTGTATGTTGATTATAGCTCCTGATGTCTTTAGAAACAGTCTTCCTAGAAATATTGGGGGGCAGTTTGCAGATATCTTTCCCTCAATATCAATCACATGGAAATCATCTAGAAAGATTAACCGTGCAAGGGGTAGAGAACGTACCAAAATCTAGTAGAGTTTTTTTTATGACTGTATCATTAATTGTGCAAGGGATAGTAAATGCACCTAAATCTTTGCAATTAGGTGCAATACGCTTTTGGAGTTTTTCTAAAATGTTCTCCTCTTTTTCTATGAAGAGCTTTAATTCTTTTTGTTCAACAACGTTAAAAGATGTATATTCATTTCACCCTTAGGGACAATTTTTGGCTTTTCCATAATTGATTATTCTTAATCTAATTAAACCTACTAGGGAATGGAGGAAGAATTGCATATGAAAAAGGTAAATGTTTAGTATTTACTTCAAATGAATACATAATTGATTTGGGCTGTTCAACTCGTAAGACATCTTCCTTTGGTGTGTCTTGTGTATACATACTCTTCAGCTTTACCTTATTGATACTTTCCTTTGGATTGACAACTATTTGAGAAGGTAATTTACTTGAACATTGAGCCTCTAGTCTGCTCACAATTGTGGCTAGCTGGCCCACATGGTTTTTCAGATTTTAAATAGTTACTCTAGCTTCTTGTTAGAATTGCATCATGCAATTCACAAAAGTTTTAACAACATCCTCTTAGGGTGATCTAGAATTTTGTTAAGCCTGTTGTGTTCTAAAAATGAATTTTGTTATGGTGTTTTTTGAGATCCCGGTGGTTGAGAAAGTATAGGATTTGGAGGTACTTGAGGTTGATTTCCTCCATAACTAAGATTTGGATGGTCTCTCTAGCCTCGGTTGTATGTGTTTGCATATGGATGCTCAATTGTCTTGGGAATCTGCTTGTGCTATTGACTTGTTTATTGTTTTCATCATAAAGTGGGGCATATATCAGTTGAACAAATTCCACATTATTTGACTAGTTACACATTATCTTTCACCCATTGTTCAAGCATTAGGGGTGATACTTGCAAATTGTTGTTCAATAGATGTCAAGTTAAAATTTTTTACCTACTTTATTGATGTGGAATCTTGGTGAATGTTGAACTATTAAGAATTCACTGCCATGGTAGATATAAGAATCCTTGCCTCATCACGAGTCTTGTTGTCTAAGGCTCCTTGACTTGCAGCGTCTATTATGGTTCTTTCCATATGCAAGAGACATTCATGAAAGTATTAAATTAGAAGCAATTCAATGATTTAGTGATGTGGGCAACTCGCACATAGCTTTTTGAATCGCTCCCGGTATTCATATAGAGTTTCTCTAGTGATTTGATGAATACCACACATTGCAATGCAGATATTAGCAACTTTAGATGCCAGAAAGTTCTTCTCTAGAAAGAGTCTCTTTATCTCATTCCAAGTTGTAATGGATCCAAATCGTAGACAATAAAGCCATTCATTTGCATTATCTTCCAAATTTGAGACACTTGTTGGTTTCATATTTGATCAAACAACATGGAGCTTTTGTAGATGCTTAGTAGGATCTTTTCTTGATGAGCCATGGAACTTTGGTAGCAAGTGTATCATGCTAGACTTGAGCTCAAAAGCGACGCCAAGATTAGGATATTGAATGAACAAAGGCTATTGATCCAAGTCTGGTGTTGGTATTTCTCTAAGAGTTCTATTATTTTGACCCATCTCTTCTTCTTTGGTATTGTACTCAGGTGGTTAGGACGAATTCTTGTTGATTAATCTCTTGATTCTTCAAGATCGCAGTTCATACTCGTTCTCACTCATACACTTACAACAAAAAACAAAAAACAAAAGTGAGAAACAGAAAATTAAAAACAATGTGAGTTAAGCAATAAAGATTAAAAGCACAATTCTAGGCAACAACACCAAAAGCTTGATGGTGTAATTTGTAACATCCATCGTATGGTATCACATTTATGTTACTTAATTATCAAATTACCCCTTTAATATAAAATATGCTTTGTAGTGTAAATATGAGTTATAAAATTTCTTAATAACAATAAGATAATTTTAGTGGAAAATAAAAAAAAATATTACAACATCATCTCAAATAATTTACATCATATATACACAAGTCTTAGTAGTGTCATACTTAAATATTTACAAACCAGGTTCTCAAAATATTTGAACATTATTTATAATTAACATACTACCCAAGTATTACTAAACAGCAGAACCTTTAGACGGGTCCTCCTCAGATTCCTCAGCAGGTAGGAATCCAAACTGACGCGAAGTCTGACAGACAGGTGTCCGCACAGACGACATGATACTAATCGCACTAGGAGTACAGTAGTAAGTTCCCCAGTACTGCCTAATGGACAATGGAAACTCTAAGTGTGCATTAATATTCACACTAAAATAAGGGTTCCCTCGATAAAGTCTACTTAAGGTAATATTTAAATCTCCTATATAGTAAATACATGCTCCATCAAGATCAACGTGCCACGCTTTTGGTCCTCCACGAAACTGCAACCTCATGTATCCTAGGAAACTGGGCATCTCCATTTTCTTAGAACTTAGCTTCTCCTACACGAATCTGCTCCTCTTCACCTTCGTGTTCAAGTTCTTGCTCAACGTCTTTACAAATATAAATACAGTACAAAATAGGCATACAAAGAGGTGAGATCACCTACGCCAATGCTAGTATGGTAGCATGAAGATAAACACATACAATATATCATACATATATATTATACCATAATTACAATTATGCCCTCAACAATATCCAAACATTCAATAATTCAATTATCATAAACCATAATTACGATAATGTCCTCTATCAGTATGCATGTGCACAAAGACTCTATTTCCTACTCCATGGAGTTAAAACTCAGGTCGAAGAAAGTGATCGAAAAGATCTGTCAGTACCAACATGCCTCAGACCACGTGCTATAATTTGCACATCTAGCATATACACAACAGTCTTTATCAGATCTTGATTAAGAATAGTGTCTTGGTCAGGATCATCGATGTGTTGCATCGATCTAACCTATGGTACAGAAGAGCTACCAACTGCCCATTGTAAGCAACTCGCACCCCGATGCCCCCAAAGTTAACAAGTGACTTACACTACACATATCGCACCCACTCAAGAGGTGTTTTCTCTCCTAGGCAATTAGCCTTATTCAGTCCATTGGACCATTCCAATGCGTGTACTATGCACCATTCACAGTTCAAATTCATTATCTCATATTCAGGGTTCACACATTGACCCAACAACATCATTACTGTATTTTCATCGTGTAATCATATTTTTTCTCAATCGTGCAACAATTCTATAGCATATTCAAATCGCGTAAAGTATTTCTCACACTTTTTAAATAAAAAAAATATGATTTTTCTCATTTAATACTAAAAATTGACTTTATTTTCAATATTTGCATAATAGTCCCTCTATAAAATAATATTTACAAGATAGTCCCTCTTTTAGAAAATATTTGTGACATAGTCCCTCTTTAAATAATAATTACCATATAGTCCCTCTAAAAATAATAATTACAATAAAGCCCCTCTAAAAAAAATAATCATAGTATAGCCCTTCTAAAAATCAGTATTTTTACTGTTTCCCATAAAATGGTAATTCTATGTTTCACTTAAGATATTACAACTCAAATTTTCTTAATGCGCTTCCAAACCCATAGGGTGAGCTATACGTTAGAAAACTTCAAGTATTGACATCTATTTTTATTTCATAACCTAATTAATTATTTAATCACATCCTTTTGTTTTCTAAAAAGTATTTTGCTTGCTACTAAATCCAAACTCTTTCAAAATTTGCTTTCCTTTTCACTTTAAATCCTTGAATCTACACTTGATAAAATAATTTAGTTCTCCATTATGATAAATGGCATGTTGGCCAAATTTTCATTCTTGCTTCAAAACTCATTATAATTCATTTTCTAACAATCTAAATCCTTGTAAAACATCTTCATTAACTTTAGTGTCATAGAACCTTCAATCCTCAATTTGAAATCATCATTTTAGAACTCTTAGTCCTCTTCTACCTAGTAAGGCCGTGTGCCTCTAAGCTCTTTGGAGCTCTCATGTAATTTTTCTAACATGTTATTCCTAATTTACACATACATTTGCATGCTTCCAAAATTATACACATAAACATATTATCAAAGCTATAATCATACTATCACACATGCAACCAAAAATACAAAATTATAAACACCACAATCACAAACAAAGAAGCATCACACAACAAGTGAATAAACTCTTATGGGTTTTTCACCACACAAAACCATCTCCTTACCACCAACACTTAGTTGGCGAGGCAAAACTCCCTCTTACCTTAAGGAAGACAAGAATCTTCAAGTTCCCTCCTCCTCTTGATTTTCGTGTGAACCACAAACAAATCCCTAAAAATTCTTAAACAATTACTAAAGTCATACACAAGGCTTAATAATAAAGAACCGTGGAATAATCATGGTCTAGAGAATGAAAAACTCAACTTAGAACTAAAGAACCAAAAATTTACCTTTAGGGAAGTAACCTAAAGCTTGGATTTTGAGGTACTAGGAGTAGGATTTTGATAAAACTTTCTAAATGAAAAGTGCTTAGAATATGATTTAGGTTTGGGAAATGTAGAGAAGAAAAATTATAGAAGATTGGAGCTAGGGTTTGGGTGGTATGGCTGAAACTCCAAGGAAAGAAAAGAAGAAAGGAAAGTTCTTAGTGTTCTTGATAATTTGGAGAGAAAAGATGAAGGCTTTACTTTAGGTGAGAGAAAATGAAATTTGAGAGTGAATGTGAGAGTGCAGCCGTGTGAGTAGTGTAGGAAAAATTAGGAGATAAACTTGATAGTAAAAATATCATATTATGTTCACATTGAAAGGCACATGGCCTATGTCACCACTTGGTCATCTAATGGTCACAAAAGACCATTCAAGAAGGCTTGAGAAGCCTCCTTGGCCGTGTGGCCCTCTAGGAAAGGCTAACCTAGTTTGTTTCTATTTTAATTCTAGTTACACTTTAATCAAATAATAATTAACTACATTAGGTTTTCTAGTTACACTTAATTAACTATCTAGTTACATAGTTAACTAGTTAAATAAGTCATTGCATATGTCATGCTTAGTCATGTCTTCTAGATGGAATTAGGATATTTAGTTAGTAACTAGATCCTAACTAATTAGTAACTAGGTTAGTTCATTTAGTTCCTTAATTAGGCAATTTAGGTAACTAAATTAGGTTAATTTAGTTACTTAGTAACTAGTTAAATATTTCAACTTAGACCTTTTCTTATTGGTTAGAAAAGTCCAACCATCATTTTTGACTTGTTTCTATTGGTTCATAAATAATTAGGTTATAGAAAATATTTTAAGTACATTTTTTGTCAATTAAAATATAGCGGGTCCAATAATTTATAGCAGAAGCTGCTATAAATAAAACAGCAGATTATTTTTTATGAAATATTTTTATTTCACAGATAAATTCTTAAAATTAAAAGATCCTTTTTTGTTTCTCTAAGAATCGGGTTTAGTAAGATCCCCCGTCTCCGAATAAATCAAATAAGATTTTCCCCGGCCCGAAAATTATTATTTTCCTAACTTGGAGCAAATCTCACACAACGATCAAAAATAGTCTCGGAATAATCAAATTAATTTTATAACACACAGAAAACACAAAATAGTGAAATTTAGTCATTATTGTAGTATAGCCAAAAGTTGGGGTGTTACAACTCTCCCCCTCTAAAAAGAAGTTTCGTCCTCGAAACTTGATTTCACACCCTCAAAACAAATATGGATATTGCTCTTTTATCTTATCCTCCAACTCCCATGTGGCTTCACTGCTTACATCGTTCCAAACTACTTCAACCAATGCAATTTTCTTACCTCGAAGTTGCTTTGTCTTTCGATCTTCAATCTTGACTTGAAATGTTTCACATGTTAAATTTTCCTTCAGTTGTACGGTGTCTGATTCGATAACATGTGTAGGATCAGGAATATATTTTCGTACTTGTGATACATGAAATACATTGTGAAGATTTGATAATAGAGGTGGTAATGCAATCTGATAAGCTACCGGACCTACCCGACGAAGTATTTGATACGACCCGATAAACTTTGGAGTGAGTTTCCTTGACTTAATCACTCATCTAACTCCAATCATAGGTGTCACACGTAGAAACACATGGTCACCTTCTTCAAACTCAAGCGATCTTCGTCTTTTATCAGCATAACTCTTTTACCGAGTCTGAGTTGTCTTCATCTTGTCTTGAATCATCTTCACTTTCTCAGTTGTCTGTTGCACAAATTCTGGCCCTACTACTGCACTTTCACCATCATGATACCAACACAACGGCGTTCTGCATCGTCTCCCATACAATGCCTCATAGGGTGCCATCCCTATGCTTGAATGAAAACTATTGTTGTATGTGAACTCTATTAATGGCAAAAATCCATCCCAACAACCAGTTTGTTCTAGAACACAAGCTCTCAACAAGTTTTCTAATGACCGAATCATCTTTTCTGACTGACCATCTATTTGTGGATGGTAAGCAGAACTTAGACGTAGCTTTGTTCCCATTGCTTCTTGTAAACTATTCCAAAACCTCGATGTAAATCGCGGATCTCAATCAGAAATAATACTGGATGGTACACCATGAAGTCTAACAATTTCATTGATGTACACTTGGGCCTACTTTTCCATTGAGTACTTAATATTAATTGGTAAAAAGTATGCCAACTTTTTAAGCCGATCAACAATTACCCAGATAGAATCGTGACCTTTCCGAGTCTTTGGTAGTCTTGTTACGAAATCCATTGCTATGTCATCCTATTTCCATTCAGGAATAGGCAAAGGTTGCAACATTCCCGATGGTCTTTCGTGTTCCACCTTAGCCTTTTGACAAACTAAACAGGATGATACATATTCAGCGACATCCCTCTTTAGTCCTTGCCACCAATATAGCTGTTTCAAATCTTGATACATCTTTGTGGCTCCTAGATGCATACTCAACTTACTTCGGTGAGCTTAATCCAAAATCAATTTCCTAATTTCCGGATCGTTTGCCACACAAACTTTTCCTTTAAACTTCAGAATTCCATCAGCACATTCGCTAAATTCCAATAGCGCTCCTTGACTCCTTGCTTCCTTTGCTTCTTGCAAATACTAGTCACTATTTTGTCCTACTTGTATTCTATCCATCAAATCATTTGAAATAGTGATCATATTTAAACATATCTTCCCCGGTGTCAATTTCACAGATAAACATATATCCCAAAATTCTTCTATTAGTTCCTTCTCTTTAATCATCATAACAGAAGCACTAAGCATTTTTCTACTTAAAGCATCCGCTACAACATTCGCCTTTCCGAGATGATACTGTAACTGAAAGTCATAGTCCTTCAGAAACTTCAGCCAACGCCTTTGTCTCATGTTCAACTCTTTTTAGTCAAACAGATACTTCAAACTTTTATGATCACTAAAGACAGTGAACATTGCCCCATAAAGAAAATGTCTCCACACTTTCAACGCAAACACTACAGCTGCCAATTCTAAATCATGAGTCGAATAATTCCTCTTATGCACTTTCAACTGCCTCGACACATATGCTACAACCTTACGGTTCTGCATAAGTACACAACCTAACCCTTGGTACGAAGCATCACAATATACCTTGAAAGATTCATTTGGATCAGGTAGAATCAAAATCGGTAAAGTAGTCAGTCGTCTTTTCAACTCCTGAAAACTTTCTTCGCATGCATCAGTCCATACAAACGGTTGATTCTTTCATGTAAGTTGGGTAAGAGGTCCTACTATCTTCGATAACCCCTCAATAAATCATCGATAGTAATCGGCTAATCCAATAAAACTACGGATTTCCGATACAGTCTTCAGCCTTTCCCATTCAACAATTGTTTCCACTTTTGAAGCATCAACTTCAATTCCTCCTTCCGATATAACGTGTCCCAAAAATTGAACTTCACTTAACCAAAATTCACATTTGGACAACTTGGCATACAACTTATTCTCCTTCAGAATCTGGAGAACCACTCTGAGATGCTCAGCATGTTCCTCTTGACTTTGAGAATAAATCAAAATGTCATCAATAAAGACAATAATAAACTTATCCAAGTATGAATGAAAAATCCTGTTCATAAAGTCCATAAGTATGGCAGGTGCATTAGTCACACCAAATGGCATCACTTGATATTCATAATGCCCATAACGTGTCCGAAACGCAGTTTTGGGAATATCCTCCGCTTTCACACGTATTTGGTGATAACCAGAACGTAAGTCAATCTTTGAAAATATTGCGGCTCCTCGCAATTAATCCATTAGATCATCGATTCTTGGGAGTAGATATTTATTCTTAATCGTAATCTTGTTCAACTGTCGGTAGTCTACACATAGACGAGAAGTCCCATCCTTCTTCTTTACCAATAATACTGGAGCTCCCCATGGTGATACACTTGGTCTCACAAATTGCTTCTCCAATAAATCCTCCAGCTGTTTCTTAAGCTCTGCTAACTTTACTGGCAACATCTTGTAAGGCGCCATAGATATAGGTCCGGCTCCATGTACTAAATCAATAGAAAACTCAATTTCTCTTTCCGGTGGTAGTCTAGGTATATCTTCAAGAAATACCTCAAGAAATTCATTAACTACGAAAATATCCTTCAAAACATCTTCACACTGAACCTCCAAAGAAAATATCAACAAGTACCTCTGATCTCCTTCCTTCAAACAAGCTTCTACTTGAGTAGCCGTTAGGAATCTAGAATCCTAGATCTCAGGAAAAACTAACTTCTTACTGGAATAGTCTATCAGGATATGGTTAGAAGATAACTAATCCATTCCTAAGATTACATTAATCTTGGAAAGAGGCAAACATATCAAGTCCACATAAAAAATTCTATCCCTAACATATACAGGGCAATTCAAACATACTTTTGTAGTTATCACAGGCTTATCAGTAGGAGTAACAACACTCAAATCATAAGGCAATATAGTCACAGTCAATCCCAAATGCTCCACACAATCACATGCAATGAAAGAATGTGTTGCTCCCAAATCATATAACACTGTTAAAGGATTACCTTTGATAGCACACTCCTCCATAATCAAGTCCTCAGATTTCGCAGCTTCTTCCCCGCTCATGGTATACACACGACCACCCGCCTGTGGCCTCGCCATACGAACACTTCCCACCGATGGTTTTGCCTTCAACTGGTCACATTCTCTGGAGAAATGTCCAGGCTTTCCACATCTATAACAGATAACTCATTTGTATTGACAATCTTTGGTGAGATGATTTTTCCCACACTTGAAGCATTTAAGTGTAGAAGTTCCAACTTGACTCGCCTTACTGCCACTAGAACTTCCTCCAAAAGATTGCTGCCGATTCTGACCTCCTGCCAGTCTGGTATACGGTTTCTGCTGATAACGGTTGCCACTGCTACCCTTTCCTCTTTGGAATCGTGTAGGTCCAAAGTTCCTATTCCTTGCTTCATGTTGAACTTCAATTTCCTCAACCTTTCAACACTTGTCCGACAATACTGGAAACTGGTCAATATCCACGGTTGCCATAGCTCTCTTAATATCAAGTCTCAACTGCTCTTCAAATTTTCTACACTTTCATTCCTTATGCGGGTGCATCTGAAAATACCTTGAAAACTTAGACAAGCTTTCAAATTTTGCAGCATATTCAGTTATGGACATCACCCCTTGCCTCAAACTAAGGAATTCCATCTCCTTAGCATGACGAACACTAGCCAGAAAATACTTTCCCAGAAATTTCTGCTTAAAGAGCTGCCACGTCACAACTCTTCCCTCAGCTTGAATCAATCTTCGGGCACCTGCCCACCAAGCTTCCGCTCATCGGTACAACCCATACCTTCAAATATATTTTCTAGTTCTTTGATCCACATATCAGCTTTTTCTAGATCAAATTCTCCATGAAACTTTGGTGGATTGTTTCTGTGAAATTCTGACAAACTGTGAGCATCCTCAGTTGCTCTTTGATTTTGCCATACAACAACTTCAGCCATCCGTTGCATTGTTGCTACAGCTGCAGCCATGTTTTGGTTATCGTCGACAACATTTCCAAATCCTGCTCTAGTATTCACACGTCCTCTTCCTCGTCCAGCCATTACGTTTCCTCAAATTAGACTGAACAACACAAAGAAGAGTGAAGGTCAATCTTCAAACAATATTGTTTTCTTTTAGAAAACAAACACAGAGAATCACACAACTTAAACAAGACAGACCTAACCACAAACCCAAAAAGACTCTAACTTGGGCTCTGATACCAACTAATGTAACACCCACTGTAGTGTATCACATTTATGTTACTTAATTACCAAATTACCCCTTCAATATAAAATATGCTTTGTAGTGTAAATACGAGTTGTAAAATTTCTTAATAACAATAAGATAAACTTAGCGAAAAATAAAAAAAAACATTACAACATCATCTCAAATAATTTACATCATATATACACAAGTCTTAGTACTGTCATACTTAAATATTTACAGACTAGGTTCTCAAAATATTTGAACATTATTTATAACTAACATACTGTCCAAGTATTACTAAATAGCAGAACCCTCAGACGGGTCCTCCTCAGATTCCTTAACAGGTAGGAATCCAAACTGATGCGAAGTCCTAGGGACAGGTGTCCGCACAGATGACACGATATTAATCGCACTAGGAGTACGATAGTAAGTTCCCCAGTACTGCCTAATGGCAATGGAAACTCTAAGTGTACATTAATATTCACACTAAAATAAGGGTTCCCTTGATAAAGTCTACTTAAGGTAATATTTAAGTCTCCTATATAGTAAATACATGCTCCATCAAGATCAACGCACCACGCTTCCGGTCCTCTGCGAAACTGCAACCTCATGTATCCTAGAAAACTGGGCATCTCCATTTTCTCAGAACTCAGCTTCTCCTACAGGAATCTGCTCCTCTTCACCTTCGTGTTCAAGTTCTTGCTCAACGTCTTTACAAATATAAATACAATATAAAATAGGCATACAAAGAGGTGAGATCACCTACGCCAATGCTGGTATGATAGCATGAAGATAAACACATACAATATATCATACATATACATTATAACACCCACCATCGGGTATCACATTTATGTTACTTAATTACCAAATTACCCCTTCATCATAAATCGTGCTTTGTAATGTAAATATGATTTGTAAAATTTCTTAATAACAATAAGATAAACTTAGCAGAAAATAAAAACATTACAACATCATCACAAATAATTTACATCATATATACATACACAAGTCTTAGTATTGTCATATTTTAATATTTACAAACTAGACTCTTAAAATATTTAAAATATTAATTGAAACTAACATACTGCCCAAGTATTACTAAACAGAAGATCCCTCAGACGGGTCCTGCTTAGATTCCTCAGCAGGTAGGAATCCGATTTGACGCGAAGTTCTACGGACAGGTGTCCGCGCGGATGACACAATACTAATCTCACTAAGAGTACGGTAGTAAGTTCCCCAGTACTACCTAACGGATAATGGAAACTCTAAGTGCACATTAATATTTACCCTAAAATAAGGGTGTCCAAGATAAAGCCTACTTAAAATAATATTTAAGTCTCCTATGTAGTAAATACGCTCTCTATCTAGATCAATGTGTCAAGTTTCCGATCCTCCGTGAAACTGCAACCTCATGTATCCTAGGAAACTAGGCATCTCCATTTTTTCAAAACACAGCTTCCTCCAAGGGAATCTGCTCTTCCTCACCTTCTTGCCCAAGTCCTTGCTCAACGTCTTTACAAATATAAATACAGTACAAAATAGGCATAGAAAGAGGTGAGATCACCTACGCCAATGCCAGCATGGTAGCAATGGAGACAAACACATACAATCTATCATACAGATACATCATACTATAATTACAATTATACCGTCAACATTATTTATCATCACAATATATATAATAAACAATAATTACGATCATGCCCTTAATAATATTTAAACATTCAACAATTCAAATATCACACCAGTATCAATGCTCAATAATTATGCATGTGCACATAGACTCAATTTCCTACTCTATGGAGGTAAAACTCAGATCGGAGAGAGTGATCGAAAAGATCTGTCTATACCAACATGCCTCAGACCACGTGCTATTATTTGCACATCTAGCATATATACGACAGTCTTTATCAGATCTTGATTAAGAATAGTGTCTCGGTCAGGATCATCGGTGTGTTGCATCGGTCAAACCTACGGTCCAAAAGAGCTACCAATTGCCCACTGTAGGCAACCTGCACCCCGATGCCCCTAAAGTCAACAAGTGACTTACAGTACGCATATCGCACCCACTCAAGAAGTGTATTCTCTCCTAGGCAATTAGCCTCATACAGTCCATCGGATCTTTCCAATGCATGTACAATGCATCATTCACAGTTCAAATTTACCATATCATATTCAGGGTTCATATATCGGTTCAACAGTATCATTACTGTATTTTCATCGCGTAGTAGTATTTTCACATTTTCTCAATCGCGCAACATTTCTGCTGCATTTTCAAATTGCGTATAATATTTCTAACATATTTTAAATCAAAGATATGATTTTTCTCATTTAATACCAAAAATTGACCTAATTTTTTATATTTGCATAACAGTCCCTCTATAACATAATATTTAATTTATAGTCCTCATTTAAATAATAATTACATAATAGTCCCTCATAAAATAAAATTTACGAGATATCCCTCTTTTAGAAAATATTTACAATATAACCTCTCCAAAAATAATAATTACAATATAACCCCTCTAAAAATAATATTTGCAATATAACCCCTCTAAAAATCAGTATTTCTACTATTTCCCAAAAAATGGAAATTCTTTACTTTACTTCAAATAATACAGCTCAAATTTTTCTAACGCGCTTCCAAACCCATACGGTGAGCTATACGTTAGAAAACTTCAAGTATTGACATCTATTTCATAAACCTAAGTATTTAATTACATCATTTTGTTTTTCAAAAAAATATTTTGCTTGCTACTAGATCCAAACTCCTTCAAAATACTTTCCTTCTCAATTAAACCTTTAAATCTACACTTGATAAAATAATTTAGTTCTTCATTATGAAGAATGGCATGTTGGCCAAATTTTCATTCTTGCTTCAAAACTCATTGTAATTCATTTTTCTAACCCTTGTAAAACACCTTAATTCATTTTAGTGTCTTGGAACCTTTAATCCTCAATTTGAAACCATCATTTTCGGACTCTTGGTCCTCTTGAATCTAGTGAGGTCGTGTGCCTCTAAGCTCTTTGGAGCTCTCATATGATCTTTTCATCATGTTGTTCACATCCTAATTTACACATACATTTGCATACTTCCAAAATTATCCATACAAGCATGTTATTAAAGCTATAATCATACTATCACAAATGAAATCATAAATACAAAACCATAAACACCGTAATCACAAACAAAGAAGCATCAAACCATAAGTGAATAAACCCTTATGGGTTTTTCACCATACACTACCATCTCCTCACCACCAACACTTGGTTGGTGAGGTAAATCT
The DNA here is from genome assembly GCA_029884595.1 of Ormosia semicastrata. Lineage (NCBI taxonomy): Eukaryota > Viridiplantae > Streptophyta > Magnoliopsida > Fabales > Fabaceae > Ormosia > Ormosia semicastrata. The sequence goes on along the minus strand of JAQQTO010000061.1, from coordinate 65,149,915 downwards.
CCCTCGTACCTTAAGGAATACCAAATCTTCAAGTTCCCTCCTTCTCTTGATTTCGTATGAACCCTCAAACAAATCCCTAAAAATCTTAAACAATTCTAAAAATCACAAACAAGGCTTAATAATAAAGAACCATGGAGCAATCATGGTATAAAAAATAAAAAACTTAACTTAAAACCATAAAATCAAAAGTTTACCTTTAGGGAAGTAAACCGAAGCTTGAATTTTGAGGTAGAAGGAGTAGGATTTTCACAAAACTTCCTAAATGAAAAGTGTTTAGAATATGGTTTAGGTTTAGGAAAGGTAGAGAAGAAAAATTATAGAAGATTAGAGCTAGGGTTTAGGTAGTATAGCTGAAACTCTAAGGAGAAAAGAATGGGAAAAGTGTTCTTGTGTTCTTGGGATTTTTGAGAGGAAATGAAGGCTTAGCTTTTAGGTGAGAGAAAATGAAATTTGAGAGTGAATTAGAGAGGTGCAGCCATGTGGTAGTGTATAGGAAAAATTAGGAGATAAACTTGATAGTAAGACTATCATATTGTGTTCACATTGAAAGACACATGGCCTATGTCACCACTTAGTCATCTAATGGTCACCAAAGACCATTCAAGAAGGCTTGAGAAGCCTCCTTGGCCGTGTGGACCTCTAGGAAAATTAACTAGGTTTGTTTTCAATTTTATTCTAGTTACTTTTAATCAAATAACAACTAACTAGATTAGGTTTTCTAGTTACACTTAATTAACTATCTAGTTACATAGCTAACTAGTTAATTAGGTCATTGCAAATCTCATGATTAGTCATAGCTTCTAGATAGAATTAGGATATTTAACTAGTAACTAGTTCCTAACTAATTAGTAACTATGTTAGTTCATTTAGTTCCTTAATTAGGCAATTAGGTAACTAAGTTGGTTTTATTTAGTTACTTTGTAACTAGTCAAATATTTCAACTTAGACCATTTCTTATTGGTTAGAAAAGTCCAACCTTCGTTTTTGACTGATTCTCATTGGTTCATTTTAATTTAAGTTACATAAAATATTCTAAGCACATTTTCTGTCAGTTAAAATATATCGGGTCCAATAATTTATAGCAGAAGCCACTATAAATAAAACAGCAGATATTTTCTGTGAAATATTTTTATTTCACAGATAAATCCTAAAAATTAAAAGATTCTTTTCTGTGTCTCTTAGATTTGGGTTTAGTAAGATCTCTCGTTTCTGAATAAATCAAATAAGATTTCCCCAGCCCAAAAATTATTATTTTGCTGACCAGGAGCAAATCACATAGAACAATAAAAAATAATCTCAAAATAGTCAAATTAATTTTATATCACACAGAAAATGCAAAACAAGGAAATTCATTCATTACTGTAACATAGACAGAAGGTGTTACATACATTACACCATAATTATAATTATGCCCTTAACAATATCCAAACATTCAACAATTCAATTATCATAAACCATAATTACGATAATGTCCTCTATCAGTATGCATGTGCACAAAGACTCTATTTCCTACTCCATGGAGCTAAAACTCAGGTCAGAGAGAGTGATTGAAAAGATCTGTCTGTACTAACATACCTCAAACCACGTGCTATAATTTACACATCTAGCATATATACAACAGTCTTTATCAGATCTTGATTAAGAATAGTGTCTCCGTCAGGATCATCGGTGTGTTGCATCGATCTAACCTACGGTACAGAAGAGCTACCAACTGCCCATTGTAGGCAACCCACACCCCGATGCCCCCAAGGTCAACAAGTGACTTACACTATGCATATTGCACACACTCAAGTGGTGTATTCTCTCCTAGGCAATTAGCCTTATTTAGTCCATTGGACCTTTCCAATGCATGTACTATGCACCATTCACAGTTCAAATTCATTATCTCATATTCAGGGTTCACACATTGACCCAACAGCATCATTACTGTATTTTCATCACACAATCATATTTTCACGTTTTCTTAATCGTGCAACAACTCTGTCACATTTTCAAATCACGTAAAATATTTCTTACACGTTTTAAATAAAAAAAATACGATTTTTCTCATTTAATACTAAAAATTGACTTTATTTTCAATATTTGTGTAATAGTTCCTCTATAACATAATATTTACAAGATGATCCCTCTTTTAGAAAATATTTACAACACAGTCCCTCTTTAAATAATAATTCCCATATAGTCCTTCTAAAAATAATAATTGCAATGTAGCCCCTCTAAAAATAATAATTATAGTATAGGCCCTCTAAAAGTTAGTATTTTTATTGTTTCCCATAAAATGGTAATTCTTCGTTTAACTTAAGATATTATAGCTCAAATTTTCCTAACGTGCTTCCAAACTCATAGGGTGAGCTATACGTTAGAAAACTTCAAGTATTGACATCTATTTTTATTTCATAACCTAATTAATTATTTAATCACATCCTTTTGTTTTCTAAAAAGTATTTTGCTTGCTACTAAATCCAAACTCTTTCAAAATTGCTGCCTTTTCACTTTAAATCCTTGAATCTACACTTGATAAAATACTTTAGTTCTCCATTATGAAAAATGGCATGTTGGCCAAATTTTCATTCTTGCTTCAAAACTCATTATAATTCATTTTCTAACACTCTAAATCCTTGTAAAACATCTTCATTAACTTTAGTGTCATTGAACCTTTAATCCTCAACTTGAAATCATCATTTTAGGACTCTTATTCCTCTTGCAACTAGTGAGGCCGTGTGCCTTTAAGCTATTTGGAGCTCTCATGTAATTTTTTTAACATGTTATTCACATCCTAATTTCAGCATACATTTGCATGTTTCCAAAATTATACACATAAACATATTATCAAAGCTAAAATCATACTATCACATATGCAACCAAAAATACAAAATTATAAACACCACAATCACAAACAAAGAAGCATCATACAACAAGTGAATAAACCCTTATGGGTTTTTCACCACACAAAACCATCTCCTTACCACCAACACTTAGTTAGTGAGGCAAATCTCCCTCTTACCTTAAGGAAAACAAGAATCTTCAAGTTCCCTCCTCCTCTTGATTTTTGTGTGAACCACAAACAAATCCCTAAAAATTCTTAAACAATTACTAAAGTCACACACAAGGCTTAATAATAAAGAACCATGGAACAATCATGGCTAGAGAATCAAAAACTCAACTTAGAACCAAAGAATAAAAAATTTACCTTTAGCGAAGTAACCTAAAGCTTGGATTTTGAGGTACTAGGAGTAGGATTTTGACAAAACTTTCAAAATGAAAAGTGTTTAGAATACTATTTAGGTTTAGGAAATGTAGAGAAGAAAAACTATAGAAGATTGGAGCTAGGGTTTGGGTGGTATGGCCAAAACTCCAAGGAAAGAAAAGAATAAAGGAAAGTTCTTGGTATTCTTGATAATTTGGAGAGAAAAGATGAAGGCTTTACTTTAGGTGAGAGAAAATGAAATTTGAGAGTGAATGTGAGAGTGCAACCGTATGAGTAGTGTAGGAAAAATTAGGAGATAAACTTGATAGTAAAAATATCATATTGTGTTCACATTGAAAGGCACATGGCCTATGTCACCACTTGGTCATCTAATGGTCACAAAAGACCATTCAAGAAGGCTTGAGAAGCCTCCTTTGCCGTGTGGCCCTCTTGGAAAGGCTAACCTAGTTTGTTTCTATTTCAATTCTAGTTACACTTTAATCAAATAACAATTAACTAGATTTGGTTTTCTAGTTATACTTAATTAACTATCTAGTTATATAGCTAACTAGTTAAATAGGTCATTGCATATGTCATGCCTAGTCATGTCTTCTAGATGGAATTAGGATATTTAGTTAGTAACTAGATCCTAACTAATTAGTAACTATGTTAGTTCATTTAGTTCCTTAATTAGGCAATTTAGGTAACTAAATTAGGTTAATTTAGTTACTTAGTAACTAGTCAAATATTTCAACTTAGACCTTTTCTTATTGGTTAGAAAAGTCCAACCATCATTTTTGACTTGTTTCTATTGGTTCATAAATAATTAAGTTACAAAAAATATTCTAAGTACATTTTTTGTCAATTAAAATATATCGGGTCTAATAATTTATCGCAGAAGCTGCTATAAATAAAACAGCAGATTATTTTTTGTGAGATATTTTTATTTCACAGATAAATTCTAAAAATTAAAAGATTCTTTTCTGTGTCTCTCAGATTCAGGTTTAGTAGGATCCCCCGTCTCTGAATAAATCAAATAAGATTTTCCCCGGCCCGAAAATTATTATTTTCTTGACTTAGAGCAAATCTCACACAATGATAAAAAATAGTCTTGGAACAATCAAATTAATTTTATAACACACAGAAAATACAAAACAGTGAAATTCAGTCATTATTGTAACATAGCCAAAAGTTGGGGTGTTACATAATTTGTTCCATCGGTTTAACCTTGCCAATTATGTGCAGTATATATATGAATTAATAGTTCAACAGTGAGAAAAGGGTCATTCCCGTAGAAGATTGTGTTTGTTTCTTAACAAAGCTTACCAAACATAATACAAACACAAGGGGTTTTTGTTATTAGTGATAGAAAGTAAGTGACATAAACAAGAAAAAAACTAAAGAACTAACAAACTAAATAACAAAGTAAACGATCGAAGTTGAGTTGGTTAAACAATAGCATTTGGATTAGTTAAAGGATTAATATCCACCACTAGACCATCGATAGGATAAGATATACCACTTATGATTGCTTGATTCCGATGTTATTCCCCACTCCATGCTTAAAACTAATAACATTTGATAGTCGAGGTTCTAGCATGTACTACCCACATCTTTCTTTAGTTCTTCATTAGACATGAGTTCTAGTCACTACCTAATCTCTAACCATAAACACTCAGTTTATTCAAATTCATTCATGGCTACACTAAGCTTAGAAAGATATTAGGTAATTCTAAGCAACATCCACTGGGACAATGAATATTCAAACTTATGTTGTGTTCTCACCAAAAATAATGACCAACTCCTTACTATCCTTGATTTTCTATCGGGGTTAGGAAAACACAGAATCTACTAGTTATCAAATTCCTAAATTAGCATTAGAAACATGCAAAGATTAATTTAGTTCTAGGCCTAAACAATTCAAAGCATGAAAAAAAAACAATACACATAGAAGAACACAAGCAATCTTAATTAAGAAGGGGAAAATAACATTTACGTGAAACAAGCATAGTCAGGTTTAGGGCTTCAACATCACTCTTAACCAAAAATAGATCTAGCCTAGCTAAGTTGAGAATAACATAGATACAACCATTAATAACATAATAATGAATGCAAGAGAAGAAAATAATAAAATGATTAGTGTAGTTATCCTCTTAAATCTCTTTGCTTGGCTTTTGTTTTTTGATACTTTGGTGACGTCTTGATCTTAGATATGGAAATGGAAATCTTAGTACGACTACTTTTAATCCCTTTATTCTTACTCATGCCTCCCCCCTTTATTTTTCCTCACTCTCACACCTTTTTTCTGTCATGTGCGCCTCTCTATGACGTGTGGCTTAATAGCACTTAAATATAGAATGAGTGTGTCGTATTTTGGTAAGGTGAAAGCTTAAAAACTAGTCCATGAATGATTTGACCATGAACTAACTTAAATTCACACGCAATACCTTAGATATGGATCACATAACCCATTTACATGGCCATGTTTTCACACTCCTTGCAATAGCATCAATGCCATTAACTTGATTTGCTATTTCTGTGGTCCAGATGTGTGAAATAAGAAAAGTGGTAAGAACAAAAGTTGTAGCCTTGTGTCTTAACTTTCCAATGCCACTAGAATCACCATGATTGCACACATTTAGCTCAAGATATTGCTATAATACTACACACGGATCAGACAATAAAGATACCTATATTAGATTTGATTGTATTTCCTGTTTTTGTTGATTGGCTCCTCTATAAAACCAAATAAAATCAATGAGATACTATCTATATCAACCTTTAATAAATCTCATTAATTACAATCAAAGTCCAAGTGGGAAAGCCATCATATTAGTTACAAGATGTTACCATAATAATGGCATTTATGACTTACTAAAACATGAACAAATCTAATCTTTGCGATTAATGGTTAAATCATGGAAATTAACCAATAAAATTACTAAGTCATCTAAAAAGGGTATTTACTTAGGTATTTATTAAAATGGATTAATTAATTATAATTAAGATATAATATAATAGTACTCCAAAATTATGTATTATTTGCAACTTATCAATCCTTTTACTTGGTAAATTCTTAACTTGTTAAGATTCGAACACCCTTTAATTGAAGTGGGGACCTCGGGTTTGGTCATGATACATGGTAAATTTTTAACTTGTTAGGGGTTCAATGCCACTTTAGCTGAAGCGGGGACCTTGGTGTGGGTTTTCACACTTGGTAAATTTTTTAACACACAGGTTCTAGGGAATATTATCTTCTAGAGTCTCAGAAAGGCGGCCATAGGCGGCCTTAAGGAAGATGCATGAGATTTTTTGAACACTTTGAAGCGAATCGTGGTCCTAGGTCTTAGCAAGGCATCCATAGACAGCTTTTAGGACATCACGTAAGCGAATTGATGTTGATAAAATGAAGAATGCTAAACTTTGATAATGAAATAAAGACTTTATTGATAACCACTATGATGGAGGCATTTGTACAATAATTATCAACGTAAGCTATCAACACTACCCGAGGGCTTTTACATTTAGTTCAAAGGAAACTATCTATAATGCTTAAAGAGTTAATTGTATTATTTTTTAAGGTTAGCCACATTCTAGGGACTTGGAACGGGCTATCTAGTTAAGTGCACAAGCTTATATGCATCTTTCTTGAAGGACTCTATTACTAGGTATGGACCCTCCTAATTTAGGGCAAGTTTTACTTGGCTAGCATTACATTCACTCTACGAAGTATTAGGTCACTAGGTTTAAATTCTCATGGTGATACTTTGGCATTGTAACGATAAGCGATTCACAACTTGAGTTAGTTTCTTTGATGTGGGCTATCTCTTTTTGCTCTTCACTTAAGTTTAGCTACTTGCAGAGGAGTTCATTATTAGTGGTCTCAAAGTAGAGTTGTCTACGCTAGCTTGGTTCACCAATTTTGATCGATATCAAGGCTTTGTATCTGCATGTTAAATTGAGCTAGGTTTCACCTGTGGGAGAATGAGGCATGGTTTGATATGCTTGTAAGACATGACTAAGTTATTCTATCCATTCACCTTTAGTATGGTCCATCCTCTTCGTCAGCCCTTTGAGTATCACCTGGTTAATGGTTTTAGCTTGTCCATTGGTTTGGGGGTATTCCATCGAGAAGAGATGTTGTTTAATGCGGAGGCCGAAGCAAAACTCTTGGAATTATTTATTTATAAATTGTGTCCCTTTATCAGCTATGATAGATTTCAGGATGTTGAAACAACATATGATGCTCTTCTAGGTAATCGTCCACACTCTTTCTAAAGTGATACTGGCCAAGGGCTTTACTTCAATCTATTTGGTGAAGTATTCAATAGCTATGTGGAAATAAGTTTGCCCCAATGGTTTAATATGTTAAGTTTTGATGATAACAAATATAAGACAAAAGGATGATGATTATGCTACATAGATATGCTTAATGAGTTATGTTGGATCATGCATGATCATGTACCTTATCTTGTTATATTTCATATAAGAATCATGCATTGAGTCCTTTGTCACATCTTTTATAGAATATACCCAATAATATGTTATATGAGTTTTATTAAACTAATATTGGATATGACTCTATTTGAATGAATATGTGCATGATGTACATTCTAGTGTTGTATAAGAAATCATGCATATTGGGCAAAGTGTTCTTTGTTGCATCCTATATAGAACATATATATTAGTAATTGATAAATGTCATATTTGGATATGTCTATGAAAGTCTTATATGCATGTTAGACTAACTAGAGTTATACATTTATGAATCATGCATATGAAGATATTAAATTATGAATTTGGACTAACTATGTTTGTTTTAAATAAGCAATACTTTGTAGGATAGTCCAAGTACCAAGAGTGAGCATTACAACAAGAAAATAAAAGATATCAATTATTTTTAACTCAAGAAGAATGAGAATAATAATATGTTCCAAGCATTTGCAAGATTCAAAGAGAAGAAATTTTGGGAAGCTTGAATTACATCAAGAAGCCTAAGGACTAGAATTGGTATATTTTCTTTTTAGGATTTTTCCTATGTAAAGATAGAGGTTTACAACAAAAAAAAACTCAAATATGTTTTTAAATCTTTACAAATAGTTCTTACAAGCTAAAATGCCCAACAAACATGTTTTGAAAAGGTAGTTCAAAACTATTAAAATAGCTATGTTTGAGTTTTGAAAAACTAACCTTTTGATTACTCTTTTGATCATAACTTTCAAATACTTTGACTTTTGTTTTGAAACTTGTTTCATATAAAAATAGTCTTAAAGATCTTTCCAATGAGTAGTCATTTGCTTAAAACGGATGAGAAATGAAAAATTATAGGTGTTTAAAGTCATTTTTCAAATATTCGGATGGTTGTAATCAATTAAGGGGTCACTATAATTGATTAAATTGTTCTTGGACACCCAAAAAAGCTTGTAATCGATTACCAGGAGGTTGTAATTGATTACCAACAATACAAAATGTCCATAATCGATTAGCAGCACATTGTAATTGATTACCATGTAACACCCTCAAAAAACATGTTAGACTTGTAAATGGTTACAGAGGTAGTCTAATACTTGCTTAACACGCCTGTTAAATTTTATGGCTTTCTGAGTTAGTTTAGTCACTTTATTGCAACACTATGTGTGAAAAATTACTGTTATTAGCTCCAAAATTGACTTAATCTACATAGTTAATGGAAATAAATATGGAGAATATGTTTCTAAGTCACAAGTGTGTGGTTTAAGTTGTAGTTAAAATTTGAGGATAATCGGAGTTAGTTTGGTATTTTTAAGCATACTGAAAGTGTGTTTTAATGTCCGATTGACTAGTCGCAAATATAAAAAAAAATAGAGAAATTGTGAAACAAGATTTTTGATGAATCTTATGATTTATTCTAAAGTTGTTGAAAGTTATGGAACTTGATTTAGTGAAATCTAATGGTAAAATCTAAGTGTTCTTAACAGATCTGATGTTTCACCTAAAGCACAAAAGAGGCCAAAAGCCTCATATTTCTTTCTCTCTTTCTATCCTTGACTTTCTTGATTTTTAATGAGATATTTCTCTCATTCTCACCCACTCTCACACAGCTACCTAAAGGAAAACACAAAGGAAGATAAAAGAAAGAAGACAGAGGAGAAACAATAGCAAAAAGAGGAGGAAAAGAGGAGGAAGAAGAAGAAAAAGGTGGAGAGGAGCTCTTGAGTTCATTTTTTTTTCTGGACAATAGAAGTAGGGGGTTTTCTATTCATCTTTCCTTTTTGTTTCTTCTTGTGTGATGTTAGGTTACATGAGTTGAGAGAAATGAGTTTGGTGAGCAATTTTGTGTTCTTGGTTTGATTCTTGTTGTAGGACTTGAGGATGACTTGTTTTGGTTTGTTTGATGCATGGTGATGAATTTTCATCCATTAAAATCCTTTGTTTCCACTTGAGCTAATAGTTGAAACTTGGATTTTTAAGGTTGATGGTTGATTCTTTAAACCATGTTTAAGATAATTAAAAGTTGTATAAGAGTTACAATATGTTTATGGGTCTTGTAAGATGTTGGAAAACATTTGAATTTGATGTTTGAGTGAAGATTGGAGGGTATGTTCCTAATGGAACAGTACCCATTTCTGCAGAATTCTGTAGAAACTATTTTGGTGCACTGGCGCCTAGGCAGCCAATGCCCAGATAGAGAGCAGCATCATGCTGCATGCAGGGCACCTAAGCACCAAGTGATGGACGCCTGAGTGCCAGTCGCAAGGGAAAACAAGGCATTGCCTCTGCCATGCCAGTGCTTGGGCACTAGGTATGGGGCGCCCAGTCTAATTTTTTAGAGGACTTTTATTTTGTAAAAATGAAGTTCCTAACTTATGTAGATCCTTCATTTATGCTTTCTAATGAGTGATGAGACTCTAATAGGAGTATTTAATGAAGTGATACTAATATGATTGTAAATCATGTGGTATGTTAGTTATTGTAGTGATTAGCAGCATTGTTGTTCATATTTGAGATTATGGATATAAACCAATTAGAATGTTAGTAACTGTGGTAGATAACACCATTGTATTTCATATTTGTGATTGATAGAGGATGAGGTCCTCACTCTTGGTGATCATATATGATTGTAAGTGAAGAGGTAACAAACATTCCCTATCATAGTGATCCCTATCACCGCGTAGTTGATGAGTTCACTACTCAAGAAGATTATGGAACTGGGTTTCTATGCTTGTTCAAGACTTATGAAACTAGGTTCCTCTATTTTGTTCAAGGCTCATAACATATCATAACATTTCCAGAGTAGCTGGGGATGAACAAGTCCCTCACTACATCTGAAGAATCATGACATTATCCACATACATTTTTAGGATATTGCGTAGGCATGAACATAAGGCATCAATTGGCATATGCATGGTAATTTTATAGGTGGTTGTTATTCATGACATATCTATGACATGGCAATTGTATGGGCAATTGCTTACTTTTGAGATGAGATGATGAATTGTTCAGTGTTCATGTGGAAATGAGTTTTCTATATAAACTTATAAAATGAGATTTTATTTCAGGAAGAGAAAGGAAGTGGTTTTGGCTTTTGCCACCTTTCTAGAGATATTTGTGTTTTTACTTGATGTTTTTCTTTGAAATAGCTGGAATGATTGTGATGACATGTTTTACTGTTAATCTATTGAGAATATGTGATTCTCACCATGTGTGTTGTGTTTCCATAATGATTCCAGGGAAGAAGACTTATGGATAGTGAAGTGCAGACAGAAGCTTGGAAAGCTTAGCTTCGTTTTACTTTGTAGTTTCTTTTTGAAACATGTATAGTTTGTGCCTTGAGAGGCTTAATTTACAAGCTTTGTACATATTTAGTATTTTTGAGAAATATAGACGTTATGCTTATATTCTTTTGTTCGTGGCTCATATTTTATATATATATATATGTGATATTATCATATTATGTTAGAAACACTTTTAATTGTTAGTAGCATGCCTGGATCTAATTACTGTGGTATAATACAGATTATATTGTTATTATTAAATTTGGAATGTTACATACCACGCATCATAATGTGCTCCCAACGACTATAAATGACTAGTTTTCATAAGAAAATATTTCTAAACACCACCAACAGCTAAATTATCAATTGGGTTCTATATATAAATGAAGATTAAAGCATTTACATCTCTAGAAATTCTTGAATACTTGTTTTAATCTTTTAATCATCAAGTTTATATTATAGTCTTCATTGTAATCATTTCAAGAACATGGACAGTCCCTCAAGTGAGATTAAGGGTATGGTTTCGCTTGGAGTGAAGTGTGTGAGGCTTATACACAAAGGGTAGAGGATCCCAAAGGTGTAGTAAGTTCTCAAAGTTTGTAGAGGGTTTTCAAGCACCCATGAAGCTTGAAGAATTAGATGCTCTAGCACAAGGGTAGAGAATCCTAAGATGTGATGAGTGCTCTTGTATGTACAAAGGTTTTCCTTGAATCTGTGAAGTCTAGGAGATAGTGAAAAAGATCTCAAGTTAAACTTGGGGACTGGACGTAGGGCACAAGTGGTTGGTGGTTGAACCAGGATAAATTCTTGAGCTTGATTCTCTCTTCCTCATGTTCTTTAATTTTCATATTTACTGCACCATAATATTTGTTGTATATCTTGTCAAATTGGTGTTTTGATGTTAATAACTTAATATCTAGCTTGTTTGCTTAATTTCTTTTCAAATCCAAATTTTAATTAAGTGATCTATATAATAGTTGTTCCTTTGTTATGCATATTCTGCTGCATTTATTAATTGAGTGCATCAAAATGCTTAATTTCCTAATGTTGTTTTAAAAATTTGAAATCACCTAATTCACCCCCTCGCGGTTATGGTTGCCATGGCTAATAAGCTACAATGAGTCAGTTGTCTTAGGGCTTGGGGGAAGGGTCTCAACAAATCTATAAAATGGCCATGGGATTGTGATGGTGGCGAGCTCCTTGGGTGGTGCAAAATGGAGGTCAGGGAACCTTTTCGCGTTTGTCACAATTTCAAACATAAGCCATAGTGTTTTGCAGTCATGTTGGGCTAATAGTAACATACTCGAAGGGTCTTTCGAGCTAAGGACCTACCTTTGAGGTGCTAGTTGCTATTGCCTTCATGGATTTTGGCAAGGATGTATCCTATCTCTACAAGACCAAGGCATTTGAGCAACAACGTGGAGGTAGGTTCAATTAGTTTGTACTAACTTGCAAAGTGGGTAACCTTCTTGGCTTTTTTGGGGTCTAGAGGTAGGGTCTTATCTATGAGGTATGTTGTGATGGACTTTATCCAATTATCTCTTTCATATACTGATATGACTAATTCATTATTTACTATGCTTGGAGCTATGAGGGTTTCCTGGATCATTGGTTTTTTGTTCACTTTATCACGACCTTCTCAAGAGTTTTGGGGAAGGTGTGACACATGACAGAATTGGTTCTACCTGTAAGTAACATAGATGAGATGAAGGAATTTAGATGCTCTTGAGGGTTCGAGGCCTTGCCATAGGGCTTTATATTTGGGGGGATTTTAAATACCTTGGGGAGTGTCATGCCTATAATAAAGTCAGAGAACAAATGATTAAATGTATATGGTGCACCCACTTTTTGGGAAGGGCGAGAGATCTCGAATTGCTTAGTGATGTGCTTAATTTATATATATTTTTAATACCTTTAAACGTAATAAATTTACTAATATTATGCATATTTTAATTAATTTAACCTCATTAATTTAACGATTTTATCTTGTAGATTAATTTGAATTAAAAGGGACAAGAAGCCTTCATGATGATAGAATCTGAGTTTATGTTGAATATAAGGACAAAGTTTATTAGATTAAAAAAAAGAATAAAAATCCAAAGGTTGTAGGTTGCTAACATCGGGCTAGACTAATTTTTGTACTCATCACTTATGAATTGTGTTTTCAAAGAGGTTGTTAACATAAGACAAATTGATGGAAAATAAAATGGTGCTTTGGATTCTCTATTGACTAAATATGGTGTTACTCATCCTATAGGTACTCCTTACCATCCTCAAACTAGTGGTCAAGTAGAGATTTCAAATAGAGAGATCAAGTGCATTTTGGAAACTATAGTGAGTGTCTCTAGAAAAGATGGGTCTAAGAAGCTAGATGATATACTATGGGCATATGGGACAACATTTAAAACACCTATTGGTATGTCCCCTTTTATCATCTAGTTTATAGAAAAGCTTGACACCTTCCAGTTGAATTGGAGTATAAGGCATATTGGGCTATGAAATTGCTAAATTTTGATACGCAAGTCACGAGAAAAAAGAGGTTATTGGAATTGAATAAGTTGGAGGAATTTCATCTTAATGCATATAAAAATGCCAATATTTATAAGAAAAGAACTAAAATGTGACATGGTAAGCATATCATTTGACAAGATTTTCATGTTGGGCAAAAAGTTTTGTTGTACAACTCTTAGGTTGTTTCCTAGAAAACTTCACTCTAGAAGGTCAGGTCCCTTCATTGTTACCCAAGTTTTTCCTCATGGTGTGGTTGAGCTTCAAAGTGATGATCAAAAGTTTAAAGTGAATGGTCATAGGTTGAATGCTTATGTGGATGGACGTTTTGAGCATCAAAAGACATCTATAAGACTTACATGATGTTGCAAAGTCTAGCTATAGACTATAAACAAAGCACTTTTTGGGAGGTATCACAAATTTCTTTTCTTCTTTCTTTCTTTTTCTTTAAGTTTCTGTCAGTTTCTTTATTGTTTTTAAGATTCAGTTTGGTTTATTTTCTTTTATGTAGGGGTAACGCCCCAATTTTTCCCTTGTTTGGGTTGTCTGTAATTTCTGTGATATGAATTTTTATGAATTATTTGACTTATGTGAATTATACTAATTTTTTTTTTCAAAAAAATTTGGATTGTTGAACCGGGGTCGGGGGATCTTACTAAACCCAAAATCGGAGACAGTTTTCGAAGTTTTCATTATCTGAGATTTTATCTGATCAATAAATTTTGGGTACGCTCTTTTATCCATTGGACAATAGATACTGGCTTTGTTAACTGTAACTTTCATCCATTGGATAATCGCTTGTAGTAAAGATCTAGTAGATTGTTCCTAGCTAGTCACCTTTATAACATCACCTTGGGACCCACACCTTTATGTCTCATCACTTTTTGACCAATAGGAAGGAAGCTTCCTAAGGAAGCTTGTTGGAGAAGCCTTGGACCCCCTCCCTAGATGAAGTGCACGGCCAAGGAAGCCAAAGGACGCTTCTAGAGTAACCTTCATCAAACTCATTTCATCATTTTTCTATTCACTTTTCAAGAATCAAAAAGCTTGGAGGGTGTTAAGTAGTTTGGATGTCTTAGTGTGTAAATGTGACACCCTAAGGAGGGTGTTACAATAGGCATATCCTAAGGTTGATTTTGATACTTGGAGCAATAGAGCAATTCAAGTAAAAGTGCACTTCAAAGAGGAGTATCCCTAACCTTTCTACGTTTTTCTTATAATTTCCTATGACTCGAGTTGTTGATTAGTTGTTGACCTTGAGGACAACATCAATTTTAAGTTTGGGGTACAACATCTTTATTTTTACATTTTTTTCCTTTATTTGCATTTTTGTTTTATTATTTTAATTTTATTTTCTTTATTTTTTGTTTATAATTAGTGTTTATTGAGTCTTAAGTACCTTCACGAGTTCAGAGCTTTTGTAAGGAGATATAAATAGTGTTGGCTAACAAAAATATATAAAAAAAATTTAGTTTGTTTCTTTTTCAAATTTAAATCCCCTTTGAGAAAAGATTTGCATTAATAGATGATTGAAAATAGCTAATAAAAGTTTGGTGTATCAATATCTTTCAGAAGTGTGAGTGGAAGAAAATTCATGATTGTTATTTGTGTTAACCTAATGCATTTTATCAACTTTAGCTTGTGATTGTAAAACTTGTTTCATTAAATTTATGTGTTCTTGAGTTGGTATATGTGTATGACATAATTTCCTATTTGCCTCCACAATTTTTAGACAACTCTTCTACTCTTTTTAAAGTAAAGTATTAGGAAGCACTAAATTAAAGAGATTTGGGAAATTACAGAAAAGAAAAAAAAAGTTAGACCACCCAAGTGCATAAAAGAAAATAATTTTGGGGGTGGTGAAAGTTGAAAAGTGTATGGAATCAAAAGTAAAGAGTATGGATTAAGTAGGGATTAGAGTTTTTGATGTGTGGGTTGGGCACACGGTGATTAATTTGAATCCTTTAGCTAGAACTTTTGATGTGTGGATAAGGCACACGATCATGAGTTCGAGCTTTACCAAGTCTATGTTTCTATAGCAAAAAAAAAAAGGAAAAGAAAATAAAATGGTGAGAAAATCTCAAATTGTAAGCCTAATGATCCTTGATAATGTGTGGACTTGAATTAGTAGAGAATTGAGTAGTAGTTTTGCCTATTTGACTCGAGGGGTGTTTAGGCATTGCCAAATATGCATTTGTTCTTCAAGAGAGTGATTGAGTTCATGAAATTTGTTTTCGAAAGCAAGTTTGGTTTGATGACTTGTATTTGAGTTGAATATAGATGCATGATTGAAAGATTGGCCTCTTTAAGCTTTGATGGACCATTGATATGTCAAATTTCTTAAAGCTTTCTTTGAGCTTTTTATTTACATTGGTTGTGTAATCTTTGGTCTATGCTCATATTATTCTTGCTTGAGAACAAGCAAATATTCAATTTTGAAGGTATTTGATGTGTTTAATTTATATATATTTTTTAATATCTTTAAACTTAATAAATTTTCTAATATTATGTTTATTTTAATTAATTTAACCTCATTATTTAATGATTTTATCTTGCAGTTTAATTTGAATTAAAAGGGATAAGAAGCCTTCATGATGATAGAATCTGAGCTTATGTTGGACATAAGGACAAAGTTTGTTGGATTAAAAAAACAAGAATAAAATTGATATTCATTATTAGTTCATGGATAAAAATAAAAATCCAAAGGTTGCAGGTTGCTAACGCCGGGCTCCACAAATTTTTTGTACTCGTTAGTCCTTATCACATGTGAATTGTAACGCAAGACTAAGTAGTGGAAAATTAAACGGTGTTCACTGGAATAATTACCTCTTTACCTCTTTTGATTTTGTAAAATATGAATTGAAATGATTTCATAATGACCACGTGTTAATGAGGATTACATAGACTAAACAATGCATCAAAAGCTTCTTGGATGTTGAATGTTAAACTTGGTTGAATTCTAGGTTTTAGATTAATTTAGGATTAGATGGGTGCTTAATTCATTTAACTTTGATTAATTAAATTCTAAATGTTTATCTAGTAGAGAGTTCATGGATCATCATAAGGCTTCTTGATGTGATCCAAGACTAAGAATTTGATTAATAATTGAATGGAAGATATTAAACAATGCATCAAAGGTGTTTGATGGATTGTTTAGCTTGGTTGAATTATGGATTTTAAGTTAATTTAGGATTAAATGGGTGCTTAATTCGTTTAACCTTGATTAATTAAATTCTATATGCTTATCTAGTAGATAATTCATTGATCATCTTAAGGCTTCTTGATGTGATCTAAAGCCAAGAACTTAGTTAGCGATTGAATGATTCTTAGAGATTAAGGGTGAATTAAACTCAAGAATAGTTGATTTCCTTAGATTGATTATTTACTTAATTATGTTTATAGTTTTTAATTACTTTCTATTAGTTAATTTTGTAACATTCCCCCCTATTAACCTCTTAATTTGATTGCTTAATTAGAGTGATCCAAAGACTCAACCCGGTTGTGCCATATGCTACAAGTACTTTAGTAAATCAGTTTATAAATTGATTTAAATTAATAGTCTCGATAACTATCACTACTTTATTACTTGATCAATTTTGTGCACTTGCGAATTTCCATATCACTTAGGATTCGAGGCTGGTTAAACTTCATCTCATTATTTTATTCTACCCTTTCTGGGTTGACCAGTTTCTTCAGGTCTTCAATTTGTTTGTTTTGGGCATCGATATGCCTACTTTGAGCCTTAATAAGGTTGAGAAGGTTCCAGTAGTTCGAAACTTGTGCCTCTTGCTCGATTGTGGTGGTGTGATGGGCCGCCACGAGAGCTTCAAGCATTAGTTTTGTTATGCCCTGTGGGGCTCTTTCTACTATCAAACGCAAGGCTAGCTAGCAAGGAGGTGGAGAAATTGGTTCTTTAGGATTTCCTTGACTCTCCATCATCGAAGCCTCTGTAACATCTCAGTGCTGGTCTTGGTTAGTTGATGTTAATTCGCTTGCGCATGTTAGCCATGGGTGGAGCGAAGGTGGGAATCGAAGTTTATACATTTCCCACAAACATCGCCAATATTTTATACTGAGATGTGTGGAAATAAGTTTGCCCCAATGGTGTAATATGTTAAGTTTTGATGATGACAAATACAAGACAAAAAGAATGATGCTAATGCTTGATAGATGTGCTTAATAGATGACAAATGCATTACAAAAGAATATTAATCTTGTTACATAGATGTGCTTAATGAGATATATTGTATCATGCATGATTATGTATTTTATCTAGTTATATTTTACTTAATAATCATGCAATGAGATATGTGTAACATTCTTCATATAATATATCCAATAATGCTTTATATGAGTTTTAAATGAATTAATATTGGATTTGACTCTGTTTAAATGAAAATATGCAAAGTGTGCTTTGTTGCATCCTATATAGAGCATATCCATTAGTAATTGATATATATCTTATTTAGATGTGTCTATGAAAGTCTTATATGCATGTTAGACTAACTAGAGTTGTACATTTATGAATCATGCATATAAAGATATTGAATTATGAATTTGGACTAACTATGTTTGTTTAAGTGAGCAATACTTTGTAGGATAGTTCAAGTACCAAGAGTGAGTATTGCAACAAGAAAGCTAAAGATCACAACTATGCTCAACTCAAGAAGTATAAAAATGATAAAGATGATCCAAGAATTTACAAAATTTGAACAGAAGAAATTTTTTGGAAGCTTGGATTACATCAAGAATTGATGATGGCAAAAGATCAAGTCTCAAGGTTCTTCAAGAATAGCTTATAAGACTTAGATCTTATGTAAAGGTAAATGGAAATCACACTAAGCTCAAATATGTTTTAACATCTTTAAAAATGTTTCTTACATTCTAAAATGCCCAACAAACATGTTATGAAAAGCTAGTATTGGTGGTAATTCAAATCTATGAAAAATAGCCAAGTTTGTGTTTTATAAAATTGACCTTTGGTTACTCTTTTGATCATATCTTTTAAAATACTTTGAGTTTTGTTATGAAATTTCATATGAAAATAAACTCAAAGATCTTTCCAATGAGTGGTCATTTGCTTTAAACGGATGAGAAATGAAGAAGTTATGACCATTTAAAGTCAGTTTTCGAAACCAGAGTGCAATAACCAATTACGGAATATTCCTAACCAATTATTCACCAAGTCAGAAGCATTTTTCATGGTTTTAAAGGCCATAACCGATTAGGACAAAGTCCTAACTAATTATGAGCATACCATAAATAGTTTTTCAACGGCTATAATTTGAATTTAATACTACCCAACCACCTCCAATGGCTCTAAAATGCTTTGAGCTATAAATTAAAGTGTTTGGGCATCAAAGACATGTGGAGAAACAATCTAAAAATGATTCTTGAGTGTAACACCCTGGTTTTTCTTTCTTTCTCTGTTATATGTGTTTTTCTAATTTTTGTGATTTTTGTGAAATATTTGAATTATTTTGATTATTTTATTATTATTTTAGACTTCTGTGTATTTGAAAGTGGGGCCAGAAAAATAAAAAATTTTCGGGGTCGAAAAAATTTCAACTGTTGAAGCGAGGCTGGGGGAGTTTACTAAACTTGAAACCGGAAACAGATTTCAAAGTTTTTTCTTTTTCTGAGATTTTATCTGATTGATAAAATCTAGGTACGTTCTATTATTCATTAGACAATAACCACTGATTTTCTTGCAGTAGCCTTTATCCATTAGATAATAGCTATAGGTAAATATCTTAATGGGTGACTAGTCATGAGCCTAGTCATGACTCTTCATCATTTTCTTTGCATGACTAATTAGTTTTAAACCAATGAGAATGAAGCTTACGTGAGAAGCTTGCTTAGAGTCAACCAAAGTGGCTATGACTCATTGTGATGCACCAATGGATGGCAAGCTTGGAGGAGAAGTTTTGATCTCCACCCTTGATGTAGTTCACGGCCAAGATCTCCTAGATGAAGCTTAAGTGATCAATTTGATCACTCCTTCCTTTTATGTCTATATTGTTCTTTTTCAAGAAGCAAATATCAAAAGCTATCACAAAAACTCTCTTTTTCTCTCCTTGAAGCTCATGGCCATCCCCTCAAAAAACACCCTCAAGTTTTGTTTAATTCAAACTAACCATATTTCTTGAATCTAAATACCATTTCAAGACACTTTCTAATTGTGAGTTTTATCAAAATCATTCATTTTCAGCCTCTTTCTTCAAGCTCAAAGTTTGAAGGTTCTTAGGTGAAGTTTTGATCTTCACTCCTAAATTTTATTTTAAAGTCTTAGACCATAATCTTGATCTATGGTCATCTTGTTTCAAGCTTTAGATTTTAATAAATTTATGTTTGATTTGTTTTAAGGGTTTTCTTGGAGGTAGATCTTATTACAAGAGGACATCAAAGGAGCTTTGATCATCACCTTAAGGTAAGAGGGAGATTAACCTCATCAACCATGTTTTGGTGGTGAGAAACAAAATTGTGATTTGTGAAGTGAAAAATCTATGTGAGGATTTATTCACCTGTTGTGTGTGTATTTAATCATTTATGCTTGTTTGGCTTTATATATGATTTTGATAATATGCATGAAATTGATATAACATGAATTGATGATTTGATGTATGTACATGCTATGAATCATGTGAGAAAGGAATATTTTTGGTCCCAATGACCTCTTGAGGCTCACGACCTTTTGGCCTAGGAGGAGATATCCATGAGAAACATATTCTGTTAATTAAGAACTTAGATGATTAAGGGACCAAATTAGGATTAAAGGATTTACAAGTTAAAAAGAAGATGAACACAATTTTATAATTTAAGAAGTAATGATTTTCGACTATGTCAATAGAAATAATTTTTAAGGATGGTATGAAATTTAAAGTATTTTATTTAAGAAAGTTTTTCTTTAGAATAATGAATAAAGACTTTTGACATATCTTGATTTAATTAAAATAATATAAGCTTTTGTGGAAAACGTTAGGAAATATTATTTGCAGGAGGTTTAGTGAGAAAATGTTAAAATTAAAGTCCAATTTTTATATTAAGTGAGAAAAGTTTAAAAATAAGCTTAGAATATCAATAGAATGTTTTACGCAATTGAAAATATATAGAAAAACCTTTACGCGATTTAAAAATGTTATTTTTTGGCTACGTGATAAAAAAATGTTTTAAAATCTTTATGCGATTAAGAAAATGTTGGAAAAATGTTATGCAATTTCAAAACGTAACAAAAGTGTTACGCGATTGTGAAAATGCGATAAAAGTGCTTTGCAATTGAGAAAAATAGCAGTTTACTGTCGGGCCAATGTACTAGACCAGGAAATATCAATTTATGGTTGTAGCCGGTAATGACTTGTGTTATGCATTGAGTCATTGATCATGCATTTTACAGACGGTGTCTATTGAGGCTACTTGCCTAGGAGATGAATTACACTTCGAGTGGGTGCGAATTGCATAGTGAAGGTCTATGAATGATCTTGGAGGTGTCACGACACAAAACTCCACAAGTGACCAGTTAGTAGCACTACTGTACCATGGCAACTGATGCAAATGCACTGATGATCTTGACGGGAACATTGCTCTATTCACGATCTGGCATAGAATGTCTTGTACAAGTCATGACGTGTTGTTGGGCATGAAAATAAACAAATTGGCAATTCGACGGCTGGAGGATGATATTGGAGGAATCTTCTAAGTGTTGAGCCGACGGAAGTGCTAAATGGTCAGAAGATCCAATGCAGCAACTGGATATTGATGTTGGACAAGTGATTAATCCGACAGAAAGGTTGTATTTCCCAAGTGATTGAACTAACGAAGAGTGTTAAATGGTCAAATTTTGGTTTTGTCGAAAGATTGGGGAAATATTAGTGGCATAATTACCATATACATGTCAAATTCTTGGGAGTCAGTTATTTTTATAATTTGCCTATAAATACTAGTATTCATGATGTACAACGGGAGGTTATTTGCTGATACACAATCCTAAAATCTCACTTGAGTAGTTTAACGGATTTGATCTAAGTATGTCTTCCCTTTTCCTTTCAAGTCATTTAATTTAATGTAATGTTCTTTTAAATTCCTTTATTTTCAGTCTTGTTCTTTAAATTTCTTTCTATTTTATTGCACTTTTACATGCTTTCTTTTACTACTTTCATTTAATTTTCTGCATTTAAACTTCTTGCTCAATTTCTTTATTTTCTTTAAACTTTTCAAAGTTTTCTTTACTGAATTTTCTGTTTATTTCGTGCTTCTTCCTTTAAGTTTTATAAATCCCTATTATTTGTTTTCAAATCTCTTTGTTAAACAAAATTACCACATAACTCTGAACCCACATTCTTTTGATAATCAAATATTTGTTTGTTGGAATATACTTTGAGCAAAATTCCACTTAAACAAATTGGCACGCCTAGTGGAACGAGTTCAGAGTAACTCGTAGTGTCATAAAAAATGATTTTATGTGTTTAAGAAGTGAAAAAATTATCTACTCTTCTCAAAATACGCAAATCATGAGTAATGTAAGTAACCAGGCATCGGATACACCTTCGACAGCTGTTACTGTGCCACTTTCGAGCAGATTAACGGATTTGATCCAAGTATGCCTTCCCTTTTCCTTTCAAGTCATTTAATTTAATGCAATGTTCTTTTAAATTCCTTTACTTTTCAGTCTTTTTTTTAAATTTCTTTCTATTTTATTGCATTTTAACACGTTTTTTTTACTGCTTTTATATAATTTTCTGCATTTAAACTTCTTGCTCAGTTTCTTTATTTTCTTTAAACTTTTCAAAGTTTTCCTTACTGAATTTTCTGTTTATTTTGTACTTCTTGCTTTAAGTTTTATAAATCCCTGTTGTTTGTTTTTAAATCTCTTTATTAAATGATATTACCACATAACTCTGAACCCACATTCGTTTAATAATCAAATATTTGTTTGTTGGAATATACTTTGAGAAAAATTCCACTTAAACAAATTGGCATGCCCAGTGGGACGAGTTCAGAGTAACTCGTAGTATCATAAAAATTGATTTTATGCATTTAACAAGTGAAAAATTTATCTACTCTTCTCAAAATACGCAAATCATGAGTAATGTAAGTAACCAGACGTCAAATACACCTTCAACAGCCGTTACTGCGCCACCCTCAATCGTTGTTAGTACGGGTCTGGTGGATGATGCTATAACAACTGAGGCTCTCTAGAGTAATCCAGTGTTAGACCAAGTGTTGCCTGGAATGACTCAGCCATCGTCAAGTCAACCAAGTAACCAAAGCATAATGAATTCAAATTCAAGGTTTGTACCACAATATGGGTTGCCACCCAATTATGTTCCTCCTATGGTGGCACAAATGGGACTTGGCTCCACTTTGGCCAATACTGTCGGCCAATCAGTGGCTTCACAAGGCCAACCATAGATAAGTTCAGCCTTAGTAAGTTTTAATAGCCAGGGAGTAGGGGTTGTAGGTACAAGTAATCCTACTCTTTTTTGACAGGAGAGATTGAATTTGGGACCAATTTTTCCAAGTATATCGAGAGACTCTTCCCAAAATATAACAGGGCCAACCATGAATTCTTTGGCCAACTTTCGATAACAAATGGATGAAAGCAACCATGACATGGTGCATATGTTCACTCAGTAAATGGGTGCTGTGATTACGCTAATCATGGAAAACACAAATAATGCTTATAGTGCATTGGCCTAACAAAATGGCAAGGCTAAATCAAGCCTTGGGAATAAGAGAAGTGGCCAATGAAAATATTCAAGGAACCCAGCCTAGGGTAGATAGAGAAATGATTGCACCTCAGGCAAATGTACGACAAAACCAACAAAACCTAGAACAACCTAGGCAAAATAATCAGCCACGCTTGGAATATGGTGATGTCCATATGCTCCGTCGAGGTGATGAGGATCAAATGGCTAGAAATGATGCAGCCATGAGATTACTTCGATGAAATCTTGGGGGGCACCAAGTGGTTGAACAAAATGTAAATCAAGTAGTGGAACAAGTGTTGCATAGGTTTGGGTTCAATGTTAGATATGCCAACCAATCCTATTTTGTTTCAGCATTTCCTGAGTGGGTGCAACAGGCAAAGTTGCCCAGAGGAATTAAAATTCCTAAACTTTCTAAGTTTGCAGGAGAGAGTGGGGAATCAACCATGGAACATATTGCCTGGTATACTATAGAAATGAGGGAGTTGGCCACTATTGAAGGCCTTAAAATGAGATTCTTCCTAAGTTCCCTTACCAAAAATACTTTTTCTTGGTTCTCGACATTGAGACCAAATTTGGTACATTCTTGGGCTCAATTAGAAAGAAGTATTCATGACTAGTTTTTTAAGGGAGATTTGAAAGTAGGACTTATAGATCTCTTCAATATCAAAAGAATGTACAATGAAACTATGAATGACTATTATGCTAGGTTTTGATGAATGAAGAGTAGATGTTTCACTTCTATACCTGAGGTCGAAATAGTAAAGATTACTGCAGGATGTTTAGACTATTACATAAGGAAAAAATTAGTGAACCAACATTTAGTTGATCTTGCCTAACTATAACTAGGTGAGAAGGTTAGGCAAATAGAGCAACTAAAAGCTGAAAAGGTTCAAAAACAAAAAAGATTCCTTAAAAGAGAGAAAGTAGCATTTGTCGGATTAGGTGAATCCACAATGAGACTGAAGATAGTAATGATGAATTCGAAATTAACATTATTGAACTTCATAAAGGTCCTCCTTATATTTGTCAGGCTCTACAACCTACAAGAAATAAGGAGAAAATGAATTATGTCAATAAGAAGACATATACATTCGACGTAACAAAAGCTGACAAAATCTTTGATTTATTATTAAAGGATAAATAGATTAAATTGTCAGAAGATCATAGGTTACTAAAACTTGATGAAATAAAAGACCGATAATATTGTAAGTTTCATAATAATTTCAGTCATGTTACTAATGAATGTATTCGTTTTAGAGACATAATCCAGAAAGCAATAATGGATGAGCATTTGAAGTTTGCTGATAAGCCTAAAGCGAATATGAAGGTTGATACAGATCCGTTTCAGGCTGAGGTGTCTTATGTTGATTAGTAGTTTCCTTTAAATGTTGGAATGCTCAACATAAAGGATTTGTAAGAGTTCGACGTCGACACAGAGGATGCAATGGAAATCTATCCAAAGCCAGGAGAATCTCTTGAAGCATTTCTTGAGAGGAAGAAAGAGAAGGGCAAGGTAATATTGTGCCCAATATATAATGTAGTATATGATGAATTTGCTGCAAAGAAAGCTGCTGAAGGACAACCAAGTGACCCGCAGAGTAAGAAAAATCTTTTCGACAAGAAAGCTTGGGGACCACAAAAACCTTTCCATGCTCCAAGCCCAAGGCCACTCTATACGCCTAGGCCTAATATGAATGGTTGGTTGGTAGAATCACATGGTGAATCTGTGGGAAATTCATTTCTCAGAGGTCATGTCGAGCTAGCTAAGACCAGAGTGCCACCTGCCAATGTTGTCGTGGATAGGTGGGTAAAAAATTCTGCAATGGCAAGTCACACGTATTTTTGATGAATTGTGGCTACCAGGAAGAATAAATTTCAAAGAGATCGACCATTTTTAAATGAAGATTACAGAAATGGTAGGATCAATCAAGGTGAAACAATGATTGGCCAGAATGTAGCTGGGCCATCAAAGTCCTTCCCATGTCGAAGAGTAAAAAAAGGAGACTATAGAGATTGAGACAAGCACAAAAGAAAAGGGACATGACTGAAGGATTAGTTATCAAGGAACAGCCCATAGAAACAAGATGTTTGGTGGTTGAAAACAAGCCAGTACCGAATCAGAGTGAAGATGGTAAGAAGTTGAAAAGTATTGTCACAAAAGAATTCATGGATATAATGAGATCATTTCCAAAGGAGCCGACAACAACTTTAGTTAGACAGCTTGACATGGATGATAAACTCCGACAAGAAAAGTTGGCAAAAATAAAAAAGAGTAAACAGGTTCAAAGGCCTATTCCAAATAAAACTAAGAGGAAATGGCCAATTAGATTAGTAGTAGAAGAAAAAGCAAGGAAAAGTAATTTACTAGTCGAAAAAGACAGGGAAATGGCTAGATCAAAAGCTGAAAAAATAATAATGAGCAAGGTCGAGATCAAGGACCTTAAAATGGAAAGTGAGGATGCTAAAAATTAGTTGAAGGAGGAGATTATGAAAATCCTAGAAGATCCTGACCAAGATGTCGAGTGGAAGAAGAATATGCTTGACATAATCAAAGGAAGAGAAAAATTAGCGAAGCCTGATTGCCAAGATATGGACTTAATGGCTGGGGAAGTTATTGAGGCCTTGAATGATCCAGATGATCTTTTAGACCTTGGTGACAATGATCAACTCAACATGGATTTCAACTTGGAAAAAGATTTGGATGACACTATAACGACTATGGATAGCAACTTACCATTGGAGGATTACTTCAGAATTAGCAGGTATAGAAGTGATGAGGAGCTTTTTGATGAGGAAGAACTTCTGAAATCAATGAGTGTAAATCTAATTTTTGTGTTACCTGCTGAATTCAAAGGGTTTCACAAAATTGAATACACTGGGGAAAATAAAGAAGAGAGTGAATGATCTTAGTGATCACTTGCTTCTTTTTCAGGACAACATGGTAACAGTGTTCGACAACACAGCGCAAATTGAGAAGTCGACAAAAAAACAGAAGGCTCATCTACATCCATTACACATCAAGGCTTTGTTAGAAGGCAAGCCCATGAATAGAGTCTTGATAGACAGGGGGCAGCTATCAATTTGATCCCAAGAGTAATGTTTAAGAAATTTGGGAAAAATGAGTCTGATTTGATGTCGACCAACATGATTGTCATTGACTTCAGTGGTAAAACTTCCGCATCGGATAGAGTAGTGATACTGAATATACAAGTCGGATCTATCGAAAGGCCGACATTGTTTGTGGTAATTCCAGCAAAATCAAGTTATAATCTTTTGCTAGGAAGAGATTGGATACATGTCGTCAGAGCAATACCATCGATGGTTCATCAGAAGCTTATTCTTTGGAATGAGGATAATCAAGTAAAAATAATAGAGGCAGATGATAGTCCTTGTTATCTACAGCAACTTCATGTCGATTTTAAAATATATGCTCCAAATATTAGGCCAGTCATGGCAAATGATGGAGTCATTAACAAAGATGTACTTGAAGTTTACTTAATGGACCAGTTTGGCATTCGACTGGTGAATAAGGTCAAAAGAGATCGGCCAAGCACTAGTTATGAGTGTTAAGGATCATCGATATGATTGTTGGCCTATTTGGTCGACAAAGCGATATACTGAAAGACGAAAGTATCTTTGTCAGTTGTATAATAGATGATGATCCTTTCGGATTTGAGAAAGGACTTGATGAAAAACAAAGTATAAAGGTGGAAGATCCTTTAGAAGAGATAAATTTGGGCATTGAAATAGACAGAAGGCCTATATTTGTGAGTTCATTTTTGCCAAAGGAGTTCAAGGAAAAGCTTGTAAAATTAATTGAAGAATATAAAGATTGTTTTGCATGGGATTAAGACGAAATGCCTGGATTAAGTTGAGATCTTGTCGAGCATAGATTTCCATTGAAAGAAGGTTGCAGACCTGTCAAGCAAGCCAACAGGAGATTTGCACTTGAGGTAGTACTAAAAATAAAAGAAAAAATTGAGAGATTGCTCAAAGCCAAGTTCATCAGAACGACCAGTGTTAAATGGACGTATTGGAAAATGGACTATTGCTTTGTCAGAATTTTCCTTATAATATGTTCCAATGAAAGCTGTAAAAGGCCAACCAATTGTTGATTTCTTGGCCGACCACCCTTGTTTGGATATTGATAACATAAATTTTGTCGATTTAAAACCTTGGCGTTTGTATTTTGACGGTTCAAAACATCAAAACAAAATTGGAATGAGAGTTTTAATTGTTTCTCCTCAAGGTACTCTAACTAAGTTCATGTTTGAACTTAAGTATACCTGTTCCAACAATAAGGCTAAGTATGAAGCCTTAATTGTCGGATTAGAAGTACTAATAAAAATGAAAGCACGTAATGTGCATATTTTTGGTGATTCACAGTTGGTCGTCAAATAGCTTGCCCAAGAATATAAATGTGTCACTTATAATCTGACAAAATACCATATTGTGACAAGAAAGCTAATGGAGAAATTTGTTGAAATAACCGTCGAACACATCTCTAGAAGTTTGAATGAAGAGGCTAATGAACTGTCTCAAATAGCCTCTGGGTATAAGATTTCGTCCAAGGTTTTAAAAAATCTAATGGAAGTTAGGGAACTCTTATATCCATTAGAAGAAAGAGATATACTGCAAAATGATATTTCGACAATTGATGACTGGAGACAACTAATATTAAGTTATTTAGAAAATCCAAGTCAAGATGTAGATAGAAAGCTTAAATATAGAGCGTCGAAATTTGTAGTATTAGGATGGGCATTGTATAGAAAGTCTATTGTTGGAAATTTAGAAGTTTTCTTCAGTGAAGCAGAGGCTTATATTGCCTTGGCAGAAGTCCATGAAGGAATTTGTGGAGCTTATCAGGCAAGTGATAAGATGAAATAGGTCCTTCGATGTCAAAGGTATTATTGGCCTACACTGGTTAGGGATTGTATAATGTTTGCTAAGTCTTGTGAAGAATGTCAAAGACATGGGCATATACAGAATGTTCCTACTAGTGAATTACATTCTGTAGTTAAACCTTGGCCCTTCAGGGGATGAGCTTTGGATTTAATTGGTCAAATTCATCTTGCATCATCGAAGGGACATAAATATATTTTATTAGGAGTTGATTACTTTACCAAGTGGGTGGAGGCTATAGCCTTAAAGGATGTAACCCAACAGGATATGATTGACTTTATTGAAGATAATATAGTTTGTCGGTTTGGAATACCACAAACTTTGACAACTGACTAAGGGTCAGTGTTCATTGGAAGGAAATTTGTCGAATATGGCAGTTCAAGGAAAATTAAAATGCTCACGTCGACTCCATATTATGCTCAAGCAAATGGCCAAGTAGAGGCCATAAACAAAATAATCATAAGCCTAATTAAAAAGCATATTAGTCGACGGTCCAAGAATTGGCATAATACCCTTAATCAAATGCTATGAGCATATAGAAATTCACCAAGAGAAGCAACGGGCACATCATTATACAAGTTGGTATATGGTCATGATACAATATTGCCCGTCAAAATTAATCTTCAATCCATTCATATTCAAAAACAAGATGAGTTACCAGTTGAACATTATTGGGACTTGATGTTTGATGAGTTAAACGAATTAAGTGATGAAAGATTAATTGCCTTGGAAAACTTGATTCGACAAAAAGAAAGAATTGCTAAATTTTATGATAGTCGAATTAAGTACAAGTCTTTTAAGGTCAATGATTTGGTTTGGAAGGTGATTTTGCCCATGGATAAGAATTGTCGAGAATATGGGAAATGGTCTCCAAAATGAGAAGGACTATTTAAAATAACTCAAGTATTTTCAAGAAATGCTTATGCACTTTTCGAAATTAATTCAGGTTTAAGAATTAAGTCGATTAATGGCAAATATTTGAAGCAATATAGGCTGACAATGTGTAAAGTAAAAATTGATGAAAAAGATAAAAGATGATATTCATTCAAGATACTTAGTAATTACAAGTTACATTATCGAGACAATCTAAGTCAGTAGAAAACATCAATGTTTGTCGGGTAAGCTAAACCAACAAATACTAAATATATTTCAAGGCTGCATCTTCCTTAGAGATTCCCAAGAAGTTTCAAGTGATTCTTTGTCAGCTAGAGCGGACTAGTAGTCAGGCTCCAGAGATTGTATTTTGGTAATAAGGGCCTTGACTTTACCTCCTAGCTAGTTGATAGAAATCACTTTGAATCTTCTGTTGATTTGCTAGATTATTGGCCATGGCCAAATTTAGTTTTTCCTTTTGATCTTTGGCCTCCCTCAACTCTTGCTCTAGTCTGACAATTTTCTTGTCAAGAGTTGCTTCTGCAGTCTTCTCTATAGTAAATAATCTAACCTGTCGGTCTCTATCAGCCTTCATTTCATTCAATTAGTGTAACATGTTATTTCTCTTCTTCTTCTTCTTCTTTTTCGTAAGAAGGAATAACTCGGTTGATGAAGGGAGCTTTAGAATTTAAGTTTTGAAGAAAATCTTGAACCATAGAGAAGAGACTCAACTGGTTATGGGCAGAAGTTGTTTGATAGGTTCAAGCTCACCAATGATCTTCATCATTTGATTTTGGATAACCCCGTCGGAACATAACATTTCAAAAGAGTTTCTGAAAAAGTCTTTTAACTCATGCATTAATCTGACCACTTTGGAATCATTGGAATCTTGCCCTTGTACAGTTGATGAACGAGTCGATTGTGGAAAGCTTTTGTGGTTGGGTGCTGACAGCATATTGTTCAAGTCTTCAAGTGCAAAGGATGTATCTTGATCCTTGTTGAAATCTCCTTCAAGAAGAGCTGTCGAAGAGAGAGATTCGACATGCTGATTTGAAACTTCAACATCCCGAGTAGTTGAAAAGTGTAACACCCACCTTAGGATGCCACATTTATGTTACACAATTACCAAATTAACCTTATTTAGATAACATACTTTGTAGGAAAAAATACAAAAATTCAAAAATTCTTAATAACAAGAAAATAAACTTAGCAGAAAATAAAACATCACAGCATCATTACAAATAATTTACATCATTTATACATATCCAAGTCTTTTGTTATACATATACAAGTCTTTAACACTATCACACTGTAAATATTACAAACTAGTCACTCCAAAAATTTTAAACACTATTTACATTGACATCTTTGCCCAAGTACTACTAGGCAGCTGAGCCCTCAGAAGTAGCCGAACCCTCAGATGGGTCCTCCTCAGACTCCCCGGGTGGGGGAATTCTAACCCGACGTAAAGTCCGAGGAACAAATGTCCGAACGGACGATACGACACTACTCTCTCTAGGGGTGCGATAGTACGTTCCCCAGTGCTGCCTGATGGAAATAGGGAACTCTAATTGTACATAAATAGTAACAGAAAAGTAAGGGTTCCCTGACTGTAGCCTACTTAGTCTAATATTTACATCTCCCAGATAATATATACTCTCTCTCTCTAGATCTTCAGTCCATGCCTCGTCCCCTCCAATGAATGTCAGTCTCATGTAACCCAAGAAACTAGGGATCTCCACCACCATCAAAACTCGAAGTTCTCAATGGAATCTGGACCTTTCTCTGCTTCTCGCTCTACGTCTGGCTCAATCTCTTAACAACACATAAATATGATACAACATATATATACAAGAGGTGAGATCACCTACGCCAATACCAGTATGATAGCAATGAAGATAAACACATCCAAAATATCATACAGACGTCATACTATAATTATAGTTATGCCATTAACCTTATATATATCATCAATTACGCAGGAAATAAAACAAGAATTACGATTACGCTATTTTCAATACTCAAGTATGCAATATTTTAATTATTACGAGCTATAATTACACATGAGTAAGAATTACAATGATATATCTTCTATGAATGCAAATGTACACTGACTCAATATCCTACTCCATGGAGCTACAACTCAAGTCGGAGAGAATGACTGAAAAGATCTGTCGGCACCAACATGCTTCAGACCACGTGCTCAATTTCTGCACATCTAGCATATGCACGACAGTCTTTATCGAATCATGATTAGGAATAGTGTCTCGGTCCGGATCATTGGTGTGTTGCATCGGTCTAACCCACGGTACAGAAGAGCTACCAACTGTCCATAGTAGGCAACCCGCACCCCAATGCCCCCAAGGTCAACAAGTGACCTACACTACGCTTATCGCACCCACTCAGGAGGTGTAATCTCTCCTAGGCAACTTGCCTTACACAGTCCTTTGGACCTTTCCAATGCATGTATTATGCACTATTCACAATTTCTATTATATCACATGTGCAGGGTTCATATAATAATTTAACAGTAGTATTACTGTAATTTAATTGCGTAGTCATATTTTCGTATTTTCTCACTCGCGACTCAATTCTGTCGCCTTTTCAAACCACGTAATGATTTTTCAATGTTTTCCAATCGCATGAATATTTTTCATACGTTTTGAATCAGAATTACTGTTTTACTCATTTTAATACTGAAATTTACCGTATTTCTCTCATATTTGCAAAATAGTCCCTCAAAACACATAAATTACATTTTCATCCCTCAAAACAGATTAATTATGTTTTCGTCCCTCAAAACACATAAATTATATTTTTGTCCCTCAAAATATAATATTTTCACTATAGTCCCTCAAAATTTTATATTTACATAATGACCCCATATTTCCATAATATTTCCAATTGAGCCCCTTCCTCATAAAATTTACCGTATAAATTTCACATACATATAGTATAAATTTTCTTTACAGTATATATTTCACATACATACATAATATCAGTTACTTAAGCATTTCAGCATACAGGCAAGCATTGAAATAAAATTATACCTCACAGATACTACACATACGAATATAAAAACACAAGCGAGTACATCCCAAATACAGTCCAAACATAGAAACACAAGCGAGACACATCCCAAATACAAATCCAAGAATCTCAAAAATAGGTGAATAAATCCTTAAGGATTTTTCACCGAACAAACCATCCTCACACTACCAGAACATGGGTGGTAAGGTTGAGTCTCCCTCTTACCTCTTGAAGACAAGCTTTCTAAGCTTTCCTCCTTTCCTTGAAGCTTTGTTAATCTCCTAAACAAGCCCTAAAATTTTCAAGAAAATTAGTAAAGGATCATACAAGAATCAAGAGTGAAAACCATGGAGAAATCATGGTTAACAAAATAAAAAAATATCAAACTTTGAATCATCAAATCAAAGCTTACCCTTTAGGAAAAGGTTGGAGAAGCTTTGAACAAGATAGGATAAGTTTGTGATAAAACCTTGTGAAGGAGAAATGATTAGAGTAGAATTTGAGTTAAAACAAACTAAGAGATGAATGTTTTAAAGGATGGATGGTGTGAGTTTAAGGTGGTGACCGAATGTGAAGAAAGAAAATGGAAGAGAAGTGCGTGGTTTTCCTTGGCACTTTGAGAGAAATGACTTATGTTTGATAAATATAAAAGCAAAAGGATGAGGACATACATGAAGGTTGCTAACCGTATGTATTACTTGTGAAATTTGGAAGAATTACTTGAGTGATTATCTAATTTTTGAGTGCATGAAGACAGCTGCCAGCCGTGTGACTTGTGAGGAGAAAATAAGGAAATTTGTTTGCATAATTATCCACTCCTTCCAGCTGCTGCCGTGAGTGAAATTGTGAGGATAAATAAAGAGTTTTATTTGTATAATTGTCCAATCTTTCCAGCTGCCACCATGAGCTGCTGCCGTGCTGTCTTGGTGTGACCGTGAATGACATTTTACTTGAGTAAGTAGCTATACTTTAATTACACAAGGATACTCACTTGTCATTGGTTACCATCTTGACTTTGCATGACATTTGAGCATTCAAATATTACTTGGAAGCTTCTCAAATTTGCTGAACCGTGCTTTATGCATCTTCTTTGGACGTCTCAATCTGGCTTTGCTCCAAAATGTCTTTGAACCATGGAGCTTGGTGTGTTTAATCCCCTCAATTTGTTGCTAATCCAAGCTTAATTACTAGTTGATTAATTAGCTAATTAATTGGGTTTAATCTCCTAACCATTCTTACTTAATCATCCAAGTATATAACTAATTTAGTTTAACATATTTAGCATGTATCATCACCTCTAATTAGAATTAGGATATTAAATTAAGGATTAAGTTATAACTAATCCCTAATTAAGTTAGTTTACTTAATTTCTTAATTAGGTAATTAGGTCAACTCAACTAAATTAAGGTTAATTAGTTTCCTAAGCAAAAGTCAAGCAATTATTGTTGACTCAATCTTATCCATTGAAAATCAATTTGATTTCCTATCCATTAATTTTATCTATGATGGATATTACTTGATAGTTTTGGTAGGATTTGTTTTACACCATTGATTGAATCAATGGTGAAGATCAAAGCTTCTAATCAAGCTTCAAATCTAATGGTCCACAAGGAAGTCTAAGCTTCTTTCCTTGACCAATTCTCATTAGTTAGAAAAGTCCAACCATTTATTTTGACTATATCCTATTGGATCATTTTAATTTTAATTACAAGAAATATTCTAAACACATTTTCTATTAATTAAAACTTATCGGGTCCAACATTCATAGCAAACGACTACTATAAACATAACCACAAATATTTATCAGTACAATATTTTTGTTTTTATAGATAGATTCTAAAAATTTAAAAGATTCTTTTCTGAGTCACTCAGATTCGGGTTTAGTAAGATCCCCCGTCTCCAAATGAGGCAGATTAGAATTTCCCCGGCCTGAAAATTATTATTATTTTTCCTGGCCAGGAGCAATCACACAAAATGATCAAATATGATCTCAGAACAGTCAAATTATTTTTATATCACACAGAAAATACAAAACAATGTAATTCTGCTATTACTATTCATATAGTCAGAATTTGGGGTGTTACAAAAAGACTTCTTGCCTTTTTATAGCTGAAGAAGAAACTAGTCGAAGAGTTAAGGCAGATGAAAGAAGGATTTGATCAGCAAGAGAAACTTGAGCATTTGATGGTGGAATCCCCACGTTATCATCAATAGCTTGGTCAACTTTGTTCAAGTCGAATGATTTCTGACAGAACGAAGGAAGAATGTTAGGACAGAGTTGACACAAGTGATAAAGCTAAAATGTCAGAATTCATACCTCTGGAGATTATTGAACCTCTATTGCTTGATGTGATTCGGCATTGGCTTCTAAAGAAGTTTCAGAGGCAGTTGGCTTAGAGTCTGATTTCTGATATGTAAAAACAAATTCAAAATTGAAAATTGAGTTATCTGATAAAATTTTGTCTTTCCCCAGAAGCCATCAAAAGCCAAAACTTTGGGGGACATCTGTTGGGGGTGAAAATAAACAAATTGGCAATTCGACGGCTAGAAGATGATATTGGAGGAATCTTCTAAGTGTTGAGCCAACGGAAGTGCTAAATGGAGGTTATTAAGCAATTCGACGGCTAAATAATCCTTTTCTTTTGTGCTTAACTCAAGGATTAATTTCTTTACTTTCCTTAATCTTTTCAAAGTTTTCTTTACTAAATTTTTTGTTTAGTTCATGCTTCTTGCTTTAAGTTTTATAAATCCCTGTTGTTTGTTTTCAAATCTCTTTATTAAACGAGATTACCACATAACTCAGAACCCACATTCGTTTGATAATCAAATATTTTTTTGTTGGAATATACTTTGACCAAAATTCCACTTAAAAACGTGTACATTGAGAAAAATTATAGAACTTGAATTGAGGCGGATGACGTACAGACATATCTTCTGGATCATTCTCTCTGATGTTTGGTTTTAGCTCCATGGAGTAGGGGTTGATTCATTATGCATATGCATAGTTAGTTGACATATTATTGTGATATATATATGTTTGTGGAATTATCTATTATTTGATGCAATGAATATATTTGTTATTGTTGTATATGAATGACATTATTGTTTCTATGCTGCCATGCTAGTATTGATGTAGGGGATCTCACCTCTTTATGTTGTTGTTTTGCCTGTTCTGTGTTATGCTATTGCTCCATGAAGACTGCGATGGCGGCGAGGCAAAATCTACGAGGTTTTGTTAGTGTACAGTTTCATGGGAGCATCGAAGCATGGCGCGTCCATTAGGACACAGGACGTATTCAGTATGTTGGATATGTTATGTTGTTTTGGAGTAGGACCCGGCATGGGGTTGCTACGTTTTCTGTGGATGCTGTTGTTTACTTGGAGTTTTGTATGCCTGTTGGAGAGTTATGGGGTGATCTTCATAACACTCCTAGGGAAGATTCCGAGGTGTCGAATGCTCAGACTCCCATCCATAGTGACATGCCTCGACTAGGGAATTTGTCCATTAGGGATCCGAAAGAGGATCCGAAGGAGGATCGAGTGCAGGACCCTTCTCTTCAAGTTTTTGGACTTGAGCTAGGTTTAGTTTTGATATGGTAGTTATACAAATTATTTGGAGTACATAAGCTTTATGTATTTAAGTTGTTACTAATCTATATTATGTACATGAGATGTATGTTATTCAGTTTTTATGTCTTGTGTTTCTATAATTTGGTAAGTTTATGCTACCCGCAAAAAAAAAAAGAATTTTAAAACTCGTATTTTATAATGTTAAATCATTTATAGCTTGGGTGAAGTTTTGAAAAAAGTTAATCTGAAATGTAATGCCCTTCGAAAGGTGTTACATTGAGCATTGAACACGAGTTTTACCATCATTTCATCAAATACTCTATTTTGAGCTTAAAAGTGTGATTTCTTGATACCATAAGCTTCAATTTGTATTATCTACTCTTTGAGAGAGTTTTTATTCCTATAAACTTTGTTTGATTCTCTGTGAAGAGGGTGAGGTATCCCTCTAAGGGTGAGGTATCCCTTAGAGAGTGAGGTATCTCTCAAAGATTGTAAAGGGTGAGGTATCCCTTAGAGAGTAAGGTATCTCTCAAAGTTGTAAGGGTGATGTATCCCTTGAATTTGAGGCTCAAGCACAAAGGGTGAGGCATCCTAAGGTGTGTTGAGTGCTCTACTTTATAAAGGTTTTCAAGCACCTATTCAAGATTGAAGGTTTAGCCAAAAATCTTGGGTAGTTCACTTGAGGACTGGACGTAGGCCACAAGTGGTTGGTGGCTGAACTAGGATAAATCCGTGTGTTTGCTTTTCTCAACTCTATCTCTTTACATTTGTGCTTTAATTACATATGCTTGAGTTGAACTTGATATCTAGCTTATTTGCTTGATTTATCCTATAGTCCAAGTGGTATTTATGAAATCTCTAACAGTTGCACCTTTGTTAAACTTATTCCACTGCATATGTTGATTAAAAATATCAAAATGTATAATTTCTCAAAGTTGTTTTAAAAATTTGTAATCACCCAATTCATCCCCCCTCTTAGGTGATGGTTGTCATGACTAATAAGATAAGGGGTTGACGTACTTGGCCTTAATTAGAATGGTTGAAGGTGGTGGGGTGCCTCCTAATGCTACGATGGAGAAGTAGGTGATATATCTGTAATGCACTCTGACGATCAAGTTTGGGCTTGCACAAGAGGCTAGTATGGGTGAAAAGATCTCATACTTGAGTGCCTAAACCTTTTATTTATAGTGTGTGGTTGCTTACTTAGGAAGCAATCCAAGAGAAATCCAATTCCCTTATATTTAGGAGTTTGGTAGATTAAATTGGGGATTTTATCCCTTTATCCTTGTTTAGAAGAGAATTCAATTATAGTTCTTAATCCCTTCTAGATAGTGACCGGAGTGGATCTCAATAGGCCTCAAAACCCACTTTCTTTGGGCCTGAACTTGGTGGGCTAGGATCCCTAGATTCAAAATCCATTCTATAATAGTATATATATGAAATATTGATATAATATTTACATTATTTTAATTTGTGTATAAAAGGTAGTTTTTTTTAATAAAATATTGATATATTTATGGGTTTTGTACATATAAAGTTTTTTATAAAAAATGTAATAAATGATATAATAAAGTTTAATATCACTCTATTGTACACATTTATCAAATATGTGCATTGATAGGGAATTTATAATTTTATTGAAAAAGTTACAAATTTTTTATGTTTTGTGAAAAAATATTGTTACATTTTCTTTTTAATAAAAAGTGTAATTTTTATCTTTCTCATAAAATAAGTACGTGTAAAATACTTCAACCTCTTCTCCTTTTGTCTTATTTTTCACATACTTCCTCTATTTTTAAAAGTTATACA
The DNA here is from genome assembly GCA_029884595.1 of Ormosia semicastrata. Lineage (NCBI taxonomy): Eukaryota > Viridiplantae > Streptophyta > Magnoliopsida > Fabales > Fabaceae > Ormosia > Ormosia semicastrata. Next base: position 65,112,575 of record JAQQTO010000061.1, on the reverse strand, counting down.
AAATTTTCTTAATACTCACACATACACCCCTTGTATTTTGGAAAAGCAATACACATAATTTCAATTAAGCACAATAAGCCTAAAATTGACTAACAAAGTCTTTTTTTACCCTTAATTTCATTAGTGTTGCTTGTAATATTAATGAAATTAAGTGTAAAAATGTAATAAAGGGTAGAAATTTAAGAGAAAAAATGTCATTTTAAGCACAGATTATTATTTAATATTACAAATAACAATGATGAAATTAAGAGTAGAAATATCGTTTCAAAGTTATTAATGGTTGTCTAATAACTTTGTGTCAAATTTAGGCTTATTATGCTTAATTGAATTTATGTGTAGTGTTTTTTTGAAATGTAAAAGATGTCTATGTAAGTGTTAAGAGAGTTTTGTATAACTTTTAGAAATAAAAAAATGATAAATCAAAAATCAGGCAAATAGAAGGGAAGTTGAAATATTTTACTCAAAAAGTAAAATTATATATTTAATACACAGTAGTTAAAATTTTGCAATTAAAAGTAAAAGTTAGTTGTAATTATTTTAAGAAAATTATATTAAAATTAAAAAGGACGCTTTAACAAATATCATTGACGATGGACCGATGCATTATTTACAAGTGTATGCCAGAATACATTTAAATTTTGATGTGCACCTTAATATAAAATCTTACACTAACTGAGTTTGAATCTGTTTAATAAAGATCTTTTCCCAATGATCGATGAGGGGAAAAATAACAAAGTATAAAATATAAAATGATTGAACATGGGAATCATTCAAAGGAATAATTAAAATTTATTATATGCTTGGTTAATATTAAAACAAAAAAGGAAATAAAATTGCAATAATCTCTATAGTATGCTATTATTTGTATTATTTTATATCAAATGATACAATTAAAATGAGTAAAAGTTTCTCAAAATAAAGTTTAATCATCTCATATTTTACACTAATTCATCAAACACTAACATGGTGTTTAAGTGAAATTTTGGTCAATAGGTCAAAAGAAATTCTAACAAACAAATAATTATTTATCAAACGAATATAGGATCAGAGTTATGTGGTAATCTCACAGGTTCTGAAATTTAACTTGAAATAAATAATAGGAATTTGTAAAAGAAAAGTGTAGAAAAACAAGTGTTAAAGAATTTAAAGAAAATAAAGAAACTGAAGTAGAATATTAAAGCGCAGAAAGTTAAAGGAAAGCAGTAAAAGAAAGCATGTAAAAGTGTAACAAAATATAAATAAATTTAAAGAACAAGACTAAAAAATAATGGAAATTAAAAGAACATTTGCATTAATTTAAATGACTGGAAATGAAAAGGGATGACATACTTGGATCAAAAATCTGTTAATCTGCTCGGGTGAGACTTTAGGATTATGTATCAACAAATAGCCTCCTTTTTTACATTGTGAATGCTAATATTTATAGACAAATTATAAAAATAACTGACATCCTAGGATTTTGACACGTACATGGCAGTTATGCCACTAAAACTTCCCTAATTTCCCAACAGAACCAACTTCTAACCATTTTAACATTCTTCGTTGGTTCAATCTCTTGGAAATGCAACCCTTCTGTCGGATTAAACTACTTGTTCGACATCAATATTTAGTGACTGCATTGAGTCTTCCAACCATTCGGCACTTCTGTCGGCTCAACACTTAGAAGATTCTTCCAACATCATCATCCAGCCGTCAAATAGCCAAATTATTTATTTTCACTCCCAACAGATGCCCCCCAAAATTTTTCTTTCGACATTGACAGGAGGAAGATAAATTTTAATTCAATTTCGACTATAACTTTTTTTTTTTAAATCCAGTAAAATGCTTCCATAAATATCTAGACAATCACAGCTAAACTTATCATTGTAGACATTAAATAGCCGTTCCTAATAAATAGGGATCATAATTACCCCTATTTTCATAGAAAATAGCTTTTCAAATTCACACACATTTTCACTGTTCATTGTCTTTAACCTTTCTTACTGTTCACCACCTTCAACCTCACTTCTGCATATTCTCTCTGCAAATTTCTACCTCCTTCCATGGCTTCCAACTCTCAATCTCCTAGCGCATCAACAGTGGATTTAGGAAATCATGCAATTGTTCAAGAACCAACTCTACAGAAATCTAAACTCTGGCACCTCTCAAAGGTAATTCTTCCCATTAACGATTCTTCACTTTCTTTGGACCCTCCAGCTGCTTTCTTGGGCCAGTTTTGCCCAAGGAGTTCATTACTGATGAAATACACTCCTTCTTTCCTTGTAAAAATTCTTAAGAAGGTATCTTGACTTCCCTTCCTTCCATCCCTATCAACTATTTCGGTAAGTCTGAAAGGCTTTTTAGAACTCCTCCTACCCATATTAATGGGTATCTTGAATGGCTTGATAGAGTTCAAGCTTCTAAAGAAAGTTTACGGAGGGAAATAGGTATCTTTGATTGTATCCAACTTTCTCGTTATCCCATAAAAATGGATTCTTGCATGTTGGGTGCTTCATTTTTCTTCTGCAACAAATCCACCAATTCCTTCCAATTCCCTTATGGCATGATGGGTCCTACGCTTTTTGACGTAGCTGTCATAACTGGTCTTCGACTAGATGGGGAGATCATCACACCTATCCTTCAACCTTCAAATACTATTGATGTCTACTTGAAAGCCCCAACTTCTTTTTTAGGCTTCATCAATGTCTTCCTTCCTGAAGCTGGTCTTGTAACCGACGAAGAACATGTAGCTTTCCTTCTTCTTTGGCTATCAGCTTATGTTGTAGGGTCTAGGTCAGTCCAGGTATCCAAATCTTTTCTTCAGCTTGCTAACCTCCTTCATGAAGGTTGACAATTAGCTCTTAGTCAATTTCTCCTTGCCAACCTCTATCTGAGCATAGGTGAAATTGTCCAAAGCATTAGATCTCAAGTGAAGAAAATCAATTCTGGTGGCCCAATGTGGTTACTCCAGCTTTGGTTAAATGCCATATTAGGAGACTATTTAGTCGACACTACTCCCCCGACAATTTCTCTTGCTACTTATGGCATAAAGCTCTGTCATGTAAAACACGAGAAAATCCACAAACAAAACTTAAAAAAGTTCATGCACTTTTTCAGTATTTTTCATTTCATCTCCTTTAGCACTAAAGACATATATTTTGCTCCCTTTGCCGATCGTTCCCTTAGTCCAGAATGGTTTACCCGACCAATTCTTTCCAATGACCCTTCCACTCAAGCCGATAATATTTCCATTTGGTCCAACTTTCTCTGTCAACAAATGCTGGTTGTTGGTCTTCCTGGTACGATAGACAAATCCTTAGAGTTATGTCTACAAAATATGGTAGCTCGACAGCTAGGATTTTGTCAGGCCATTCTGTGGAAATAAGTTTGTCCCAAATGGTTTAATATGTTAAGTTTTGATGATGACAAATACAAGACAAAAAGAACACTTTGCATATGTTCTTTGTTGCATCCTATATAGAGCATATCCATTAGTAATTGATAAATATTTTATTTGGATGTGTCAATGAAAGTCTTATATGCATGTTAAACTAACTAGAGTTATATATTTATGAATCATGCATATGAAGATATTGAATTATGATTCTGGACTAACTATGCTTGTTTAAGTGAACAATACTTTGTAGGATAGTCCAACTACTAAGAGTGAGCATTGGAAGAAAGCAAAAGATCTTAATTAAGCTCAACACAAGGAGAGTGTGAATGCCTATTTCATGAAGGTATTGATAACATCAAAGTCATGTCAAAGACCAAGTCCAAAGGAAAATTAAATGGTATAGCTTTTAGGACTTAGGGTCTTTATGTAAGAAGCCTTATGGATATCTCAAATATGTTTTTCAAATCTTTACAAATGGTTTTCACATGCTAAAATGTCCTACAAACAAGTTTTGAAAAGCTAGTTATGGTAATAGTTCAAATCTATGAAAAATAGCCAAGTTTGAGTTTTGCAAAACTGACCTTTGGTCACCCTTTTGATCATATCTTTCAAAATACTTTGAGTTTTGTTTTTAGACTTATTTCATTTGAAAATAGACTCAAAGATCTTTCCAATGACTAGTCATTTGCTTTAAACGGATAAGAAATGAAGAAGTTATGACTATTTAAAGTCAGTTTTTGAAATCAGAGTGGTTTATTAGAATAAAGGATGTGGTATTCGAATAACCTTGAAGGTATTCGAATAACACCCTTTAAAACAGTTTTTTAAATGTGTTTAAAATAGAGGTATTCGAATACCTCCTTGTGGTGTTCGAATAACCTGCTTTTGAACTGTTTTTTTTTTAAGAAATGAAAACAGTTGTATTCGAATACCCTATGTTGGTATTTGAATAACCCATATCAGTTTGCTTTTCACGATGGTTTTATGAACAGTATTATTCGAATAATGATTTATGCTATTCGAATAAACATGGTGAACATAGTTCCGGATATAGTATGTAACGGACATATTTTTATAATAATCACGGAATTAAATTGCTCCAACGATTATTTTTCCTTCAGGCTCTATAAATAGAGACTGTGGGTCTCATCTGTGGGTAGCCCAACTATTTGTTTAATTTACACTTGTTTTGAAAAATGTGATTTATAATTTACGCCTATTTTCTATGTTCTTTTTGCTGAAACTTTGAGATATCCTTAGAGAGCTTCATAGAGCTTCAATTTGTATTATTTGCTCTGAGTGAGAGTTTCTCTTCATCTATATTTCTATTCTTCTATATTGAGGGTGAGGTATCTTCAAGGTTTGTATAAGGGTGAGGTATTCCTTCAAGGTTTGTATAAGGGTGAGGTATCCCTGCAGGCTGAGACTTTAGCACAAGGATAGAGTTTTCCTGTGTGTGAAAAGTGCTCTTTTATGTAACGGTTGCAAGCACCTATTGAAGCTTGTGTACATAGTGAAAAATCTCGGATTGTTTTCGAGGACTGGACGTAGACCATAAGTGGGTTAGTGGTCGAACCAGGATAAATATCGTGTCTGCTTCTCTGTTCTCAATCTCTTTATTTTACGTAATTTTATATTATTGCATATTTATTTATTTGCTATTCTTAAAGCTTTTATTCTTCTTCTTGCAATTCTTTCTCTTTTATTTAATAGCTTAAATATTTGTGTTTATTTTAAGAGCTTTTGTGAAAAGTTTTTCATACCTAATTCACCCCCCTATTAGGTAATGGTTGCCATGACTAACAAGTAGTATCAGAGCTTCGTGCTCTGGTGAAAGCTTAACCGCTTAGAGTTAAAGATCCTTGTCTGTTGGCATCCTTGAAAGTTTTTTTAAAATGGAAGGTTTTGAAATTGATAAAACACCATTCTTTGATGGTGTGCATTTTGTCTATTGGAAAACTATAATAGAGTTTTATATGCAATCTATTGATTTAGATTTGTGGGATATTGTGCTAAATGGATTTACTTACAAATCAAAACAAACTTGGAATAGTTTTGATAAAAAATGTTTTTCCTTGAACATTAGAGCTATGTAAATTTTGAGAAGTAGTTTGAATGATGATGTTTATGCTAAAATTAAAAATTGCTCTAGTGCTAAAGATATATGGGACGCTCTTGATGCTATTTATCTTACTAACAATGATTTTGTGTATAAAGTTGTATATAGAAAGCAAGAAGAGCAAATGTCATTGAAGGAAGCTTGTCATGAAAAATATCCTCAAAGAGATACTCAAACTATTGAAGGGAGCCAAATGCCACTTGGTGACGATGGTGCTCAATTTGAATAAGAGGCAAAGCAAAATAAAATTGATGAGGAAGAATGTGATTCTCTTAAAGAGGCAAGTACCCTAGAAATTGAAACTACTTCCTATATGGCTAAAAAAGACTTTGAGGTAAATAATTCTAAACTATATTATAGTCATTCCTATGATGAGTTACAATGTGCATATAATGAATTGTATGTTGGTTTATTGAATTTAGAAAAGAAAAACTTATTATGTTTGGAAAACATTTCCTTTATTGAAAATGAAATTGAAACTTTGAAAAATGAATATGCTTTTCTGGAGGAGGAAATGTATTTGAAATGTGAAACCTCAACTTCTTGTGAAAAATGCATTGATTTAGAAAATCAAGTTGAGGACTTATATTCCAAATTTGCCAAAGCTAATGATTCTAATTGCTTACATTCTATGCTTGTTAATGAAAATAAAATTAGTGCTATTCTATGTGAAAATTCAAGCAAGACTTATGACAAAAATAATTTAAAATATAAAAATAACAAAAGGCTTAAGTTTTTTAAAAATGATATTCAAATGATCAAGCCATCATTAAATTCAATTGTCTGTAATTTTTGTGGTCATCTAGGACATATTTCTCATTTATGCAATTATAGAAGAAATCCTTATATGAGAAATTGTATGGTATGGGTTCCTAAAAATCCTAAAGGCCCTAATATTAACATTCAAGGACCCAAAATAAAGTGGGTACCAAAGTGTCCTCCTAGTATTTCAATTATGCAGAATATTTCTCAAAAGGATGGACAAATTGGTCAAAATAAAGAGGAACCATCAAGGAGAATGCTTCCAAAGCCTAATGGTAGAAACTTTGGTCAAAGAAGGAAGATAGCTTCAACCAAAGCTTCTCAAGTACAAAATGTAGAACTGGTAAAGTTCAAGACTCCAAAAGAGAAGCAATGGATAAGAAAAAGTATTTCCTTGATTACCAAGGCCAAGGTAACAAAAGCTTTTACCTCTTATGCACACTCACATGCAAAGTCAATAAATTTGAGGTATATTCCTCGTAGGCCTTAAGTGATTAATAGAATCATGTGTACTTGATAAATTTTAAATATTATGTTTAACACATGATTATGATCATTCTTATTATATCATAATTCATTAATTTGTTATATCTTGGTACATAAGAGTCTATAATGCCTATGTATGCTTTATATGCTTTAAAATCGTCTATATATCATGAAAGCAAGCATGTTATCGGCTATGTGCTTATTGGTAATTGGTTATATAACTTGTTGTGCTCAGTTTACATATTATGGAAAAATTGATCTTTATGAGAGCATAATAGATTAATATTCAAAAACTAACACATAAGGACCCAAGAAAATTTGGGTACCAAAAGTCCAAAATTAAAGTGTGTTGTAGGTGTGCTTGAAGGCCAAGAACTCACTTTGGCATCTTGAAAGTGCTGCTCCAAGTACAAAGACCAAAAATAATTTCAAGCTCTTTTCCTTGTCTCCATGAAGCTTGGGCTTGCAATCTTTGGATAAGTGAAACTTGTATTATGTTTTTTCTAGCTTTATGTCTTGAAAATATTTCTACATTTTAATATGCTAGATAAAATATGCTCCCTGCTTAAAATGACATCCTTGAGCTTGAGTTCTTGATCAATGATACATATAATTAAATATTTAAATTTATTGTTTAATTATGATTTCATCCTTCTTGAATTATTACTGACTTAAGTGTCGAAGTTATCCCGAAATCCTTTTTGCAGGTGCCCCACCAAAAGGTATGCTTTCGTCTTCCAAAAATGCAATTCCTGGACATATATATGTGATTTCGTTTAAGTTATTCGAATACCTACGGTATTCAAATACCATTGCTGTTATATGTGCAAATTTGTGATTTTCTGATAGGGCTATTTGAATAGACCTATGGCTATTTGAATACCATACATCAGTACAGTACTCCTACAAGCTGGTGTATTCGAATGACTCAATAGTTATTCAAATAACTTGAGGCTTAGCATATCAGTTTTTCTCACATACCTCTGGAGTATTCGAATGCCTTGGATGCTATTCGAATACTTGCTCTTATTTTGCATAGTTTTGTGTGTGGGTATTCGAATACTGTAAAAAGCATTCAAATACCATAGACTGGCAGCCAAGCCAAATTAGCCCATCTATTCGAATACCTGGGTAGGTATTCGAATACCTTCTATCAGAAGAGTGCGTCCTTTGGTCTTTACTAACCGAGCGAGCGACTTCGCTAAACCATCATCACGTGTTTGGGTCTTTTACCCTCAACAAAATGAAGATGATCAAGACCGATGAAGGCTGGGTGTTCCCAGTTGAAGTTGACGAGGACGACCCTCCAGGCGATCCTGCTGCCCCTGCTGTTGCTGCTGTTGATATTCCTGCCCCTGCTTTATTTGAAAGGTTCTGCTGCATTTGTTGCTGTATATATTGCATAGCATTAATAATCAATATATGCTAAATTCTTTGTTTGTTTTTTCTGAAAATATGCACTTAATGATATGTATGAAAAATGCAAATGCTTAACCAAATGTAATTGGCTATTCTTTTGATGATTATATGTACTTAGCTAATTTGATCAATGAAATGAAACATTTTTTGCCCTTGTAAACTCATTTGTTATTTTGCCTTACTATTTTGAATGCTTATTTGCTTATGAGTTTGGCATAATGACTAACCTCTATGGATCCAAAATTGATGGATACCAAAGAAAGTACTTTGAATTATTTTGTAGGGTGTCAACTACCTCAAGCAAGCATTTAAATGGAATAAGTTCATTCAACTTGGGGATAATAAAGTTTAAAAGGATTCAACTTTGAAAGGGGGTGCAAAGAATTTCTATTCTCTCATGAAAACTTGAAGTTTGGAAGTTGGAGTCACCTACAAAAACTCAAAGAGTACACTTTTGGTGATATCAATCTATTATCATTATCTATGCTTTAAATTTGATATTTGGAGAAATAGAGAGTTATGTTATACCTTAACATGCCTTACATGATAATTATTTGCCTAAAAATGCCTAAATAAGTTTTGATGATGATCATATGCTTCTTCATAAACTTGAATCATGCCTTAAAATGCTTAAATTATTTTTTTTGGATTCAAGTGCATATGTGCTTCATGCATTCTTGTTAGAGCTAATATTGCATGGTTGATAATGTGATACATGATTTACATTATATATACCAATCTAAATTATGCTTATAAATAGGTTTACATGATATTTGATGCTAACCTATGTTTTAGAGGACTTTTAAAGTTAGCTTTGCAAGTCTCTCTATGTGTTTCAAATATAGCCATCAAATTTTTACATACAAGCATATGTGAATAAATGAGAAAAGTTGAATGGAATTCAAATGAAGAGGAAGATGAAAAAGACTTTCTTCTAGTGCAATGGAATGGAGAATTCAAAGGAAGAAAGCTCAAAGTTAAAGGACCAATAAAGAAGGATCATCACTCTTTATCTATCTCAATATGTATCTCTATCCCTAAGCTATTGTGGTACTTTATATGATATGGATTGTATGATACTTGTTGATAAATTGATCTTAAAATGATTAGATGCTTTCTTTACATGAGAAGTATGCTTAGCATTGACAAAGTGCCTAAATGGATATTAACTTACTATTTTGTCATTGCATTTAGGGTGAGTGATATTAGTTCTATACATGCTTTGATCCCTATAGCATATTTCATCAAGGAGATGTACTTATGTTCTTTTGACTTGGATTGATTGTTACCAAGTGGCTTCCAGTACTCAAGAGGGGGGTGAATTGAGTATTAAAACTTTTTCGCAAAACCTCTTTTTAATTAAAACGAATATCAAAAGCTTAATAAATAAATGCACAGAAGGAATGAGAAGAAGAAAAGAAACAATAAAGAACAGCGTAAAATAAATGTGCAATAAAATAAATTGCATAAAATAAAGAGATTAGGGAAAAGAGAAGCAGGCACAGTATTTATCCTGGTTCGACCACTAACCCACTTGTGGTCTACGTCCAGTCCTCGAAAGCCGAGATTTTTCACTAAGTATACAAGCTTCAATAGGTGCTTGCTACCGTTACAAATTAGAGCACTTTTCACACACAGGGGACACTATACCCTTGTGCTAAAGTCTCAGCAAATGAGGATACCTCACCCTTATACAAACCTTGAGGGATACCTCACCCTCGATACAGATTATCAAAAAAATAGAGATGAAGAGAAACTCTCAAACAGAGTATGTAATACAAGTTGAAGTGCTAATAGAGCTCTCACAGAAATATCTCAAAGTTTTTAAGCAAGAAGAGCGTAGAAAATAGTTTTCACAAAGACAGAGTAATCAGAAAATAGTTCAGAATTAAGGGTAATCGAAAACGTGACCCAGGCTTGCTATTTATAGGGAAAACTAGGTTAATCAGCCGTTGGGTGTAATTAATGCCATTTAAAACAAAATTGAAAACTGTCTGTTTCCATTTTCGTAAACAAAGATTCATGTTTATTCGAATAAAGCAACAGCTTATTCGAATAATACTCAACGTGAAAAGCTCATCTGAAAAGGGTTATTCGAATAACTAACCTGTTATTCGAATAACTCTGTTAAAACCAGAGTTTGTGAAAATGCACGTTTATTCGAATAAAGACTCCTCTATTCGAATAACATGTTTTAAAAGAAGGGTTTTATTCGAATAGCGTATGATCTATTCGAATAACTTACTCAAGGCTAAGTTCTGAAAACTTCATTTATTCGAATAAGAGACGGTTTATTCGAATAGCCATTTATAAAACAGATTTCTGAAAAGCCTTGGTTATTCGAATAACGAGGCATTTATTCGAATAACATCTTTTAGAAAACAAACCACGTGAGCATGGTTATTCGAATAAGCAAAGCTTTATTCGAATAACTCAGTTTAAAAAAGAGTTTCAAAAGGATGTTTTCAAGGATACTGAGTTTAAAACAATTTTCCTCTTTTCTTTCAAAAAGAACGAGATATCAATGTGAGCTCCGTACAATAGATCCTAAGTCCTAATGCTAAACAAAATATAAACTCGGACTTGATCTATATATCATCTTCATTTATTCTTCCTGTTTGTTATCATCAAAACAAGTCTTCACAGATGAGCATCAAACACATTCTCCCCCTTTTTGATGATGACAAACTATCAATAAGACTATCAAAGAGAAAAGCATTAGTGCATATAATTGGAATTCACAGAAGGTATAAAAGCTTACTCCCCTTCTTTAAATAAGAGGTAATATATATCAGATAAGTGCGCAGCTCCCCCTTTCAATTTGAATCCAATCCTATTATTTAAAAAAATACCTGTCTTTTCTCAATTAAAGTCAAGTGATCAAATATTTCTCCCCCTTTTGTCATGAGCAAAAAGGAGGGGTAAGTCCCATAAACATATAGCAAAGTGTAGAAAAGGGAACAAATTTAAATCAAGAAATATCATTTATGCATTAATAAAATGGTTCAAATACACAAGCCAGAAAATAAATTGCATAGATCCAAACACAAACAGCCTAAGAACAAAAGAAAACTAAAAGTAAGCATCCGGAGGTGGTGGTGAAGCAGATCGAAGAACCGCAACCTTACGTTCAACGCCTTCTATTCTGTCAAACAGAATAGAGAAGGTATGTTCCATGTAAGCTCGGTTGTCTTGCAAGGTGGCCATGATCTGTTCTAAAGTGACAGGAGCAGGTGCAGCAGCAGGTACATCAGCAGGAGCAGCAGGGGCAGCAGGGGCAGTAGGGGCGTTAGCAGGGTCAAGCTCATCCTCAGCAACCTCATCTGGGTACACCCAACCTTCATCGGTTTGAATCATCTTCATCTTCCGTAAGGTGTGAGCGCCAAAGACGTTGTGATGAGTCAGAGCAATGGCCCGCTCGCCCTCAAGACCTAGGATACTTGCTCAAGCAAGGTAGTGACGATGATGCCATAAGGTAGGTCTGATTTGTCCTTGCCCTTGGCCCTCATCATGTGCCTCATGATGAACACAGGCCAGTTGACCTGATGGCCATTCTTCAGAAACCATAGCATGAAGACATCTTCCTCGCTGAGGTAGGCGCAGTTTCCACCGCGAGGAGCCAGAATGTGAGCATAGGCGTAGTGCAAAAGCCTATCTTGGCTTTTCAGCATTCCACCCTTGAGGCCTTTATCAGGAAGAGCCAAGCCAGGCTTTAGCAGGTCCTCAATTGCTTGAAGTTTGTTGAAGTCTTCAAGGAAGGGCGTGTCATCCTCTTCAACAAGGGCGCCGGAGAACTGCAGCCCAAACAGAGTTGACCAGTCCAGCGGTGTGATCACTATGTTCTGATCACATACCTCAGAAAGGAGATTCTGGCCATCGAAAGCCAGATTGCAGAAGAACATCTTCACCAAGGCTGGATAGATGGTGGCCCGGTGAGAGCAGAGCTGAAGAACTCCCTGGTTTTGCAGCAGGGTCAGGAAGTCGAAGCCGCGGTACTGCTAGAAGAAAGAGAGATCCAGATACTTGGGTTGAACCAAGTTTCGCTCCCAGAAGTGCGAGATGAAACGTGCACGATGCTCTTCATTGGAGGAGAGCCTTCTCAGATCAAGAGGGTTGGTGCCTGGAGCGTTCTTCGTACGTGGACGCTTCTTGGAGGAGGAGGCCATGGAGGTAAGGTGAGAGAGAGAGAAAAGGACGTGGAGGGTGAAAGGAGTTGAGAGGAAGAAATGAAGAACAGAGAAGAGAAGAGTGAAAAGGATTTGGGCGCGCAGGGGTTTATTTAAAGAACCCCGTGTTTATTCGAATAAACTGAGGTTTATTCGAATAAACCTTTCAGGAAAGCTAAACAGACGGGCGCGTAGGTAACTGAAGAGGTGGGGCAGCTAGGGTTTATTCGAATAAGACGTGTTCTATTCGAATAAAACAACTGGGAAAGCTAAGCGTTTTGGCTGGCTGGAAAGGTTTATTCGAATAACTATGGAGTTATTCGAATAGGCAGAGACCCATTAGTGAAGACTGATAAAACGAGGTTCAGGTTATTCGAATAACCTGGGGTCTATTCGAATAGACAGAGATTAAAACTAAAACCTGATAAAGAAGGTCGCTGGTTATTCGAATAAAAAAGGGGCTTATTCGAATAAGCAGAGGGCAGAAAGAAACACTGAAAAATGCAGGTTTCTGGTTATTCGAATAGGGAAGGTGTTATTCGAATAAGCAGAGATGAAAAACACACAGGTTTAAGCAAAGGTATCAGTTTATTCGAATAAACTGAATTTTATTCGAATAAGGCTGATATTTTAACACGCAGAGAAGGAGTTTATTCGAATAACGCTTTGCTTATTCGAATAAAAACTCACACAGAAGCATATACGTATATGAAATTAAAGGCATATAAACAAGATAATGATCAGCAATAAATAAGCAAATAAACAAATCAAATATTTGATTGATCAAATATGCCCAATTCTCCTCGAATATAAAAGAAAGCTTCTTTTGCTAAGGGTTTAGTAAAGATATCTGCAAGTTGCTTAGATGTTTCAACAAACTCAAGAATGCAATCCCCTTTTTGTACATGATCTCTGATAAAGTGATGTCTTATCTCTATATGCTTTGTTCTAGAATGCAGTATGGGATTCTTAGAGATATTTATTGCACTAGTGTTATCACATCTTATCGGGATGTGATCAAGCTGAAGACCGTAGTCTAAGAGTTATTGCTTCATCCATAGGATTTGAGCGCAGCAACTCCCGGCTGCAACATATTCAGCCTCAGCGGTAGACAAAGCCACATTATTTTGTTTTTTGCTATGCCGAGAAACTAAAGAACTACCAAGCAAGTGGCATGTCCCACTAGTACTTTTTCTGTCCAATTTGCACCCAGCAAAATCAGAGTTAGAATAGCCTATTAGGCTACAAGAGGCACCCTTAGGGTACCACAAGCCCATTTGTGAAGTGCCTACTAGATATTTCATTATACGTTTAACAGCACTTAAGTGAGATTCCTTAGGGTTTGCCTGATATCTAGCACACATGCACACACTAAACATAATATCGGGCCTACTAGCAGTAAGATAAAGGAGAGATCCAATCATACCTCTATATTTTGTTATTTCTACTGATTTACCTCCTTCATCTTTGTCCAAGTAGCAAGATGTGCCCATCGGAGTGGCCATGTGTTTAGCGTTTTCCATTTCGAATCTCTTGAGCAATTCCTTGCAGTATTTGGTTTGACTTATGAAAGTCCCTTCGTCCGTTTGTTTGATTTGAAGTCCGAGGAAGAAGTTCAATTCTCCCATCATTGACATTTCAAACTCATTCTGCATTGACTTAGCAAAATCTTTGCAAAGGGATTCATTAGTAGCACCGAAGATAATATCATCCACATATACTTGCACAAGAAGAATGTCATGCATTTTATTTTTAATAAAAAGAGTAGTGTCGACTTTTCCTCTTGAAAAATCATTTTCCAAAAGAAACTTACTCAACCTTTCATACCAAGCTCTAGGAGCTTGCTTTAAGCCATATAAAGCCTTTTTAAGTTTAAAAACATGGTTGGGTAGTTCATGATTTTCAAAACCTGGAGGTTGTTCAACGTATACCTCATATTGAATAAAACCATTTAGAAAAGCCCTCTTAACATCCATTTGATATAATTTGAAATCCATGATGCAAGCATAAGCAAGTAACATTCTAATAGCTTCTAGTCTAGCTACAGGTGCATAGGTTTCTTCATAATCTATACCTTCTTCTTGATTATACCCTTTAGCAACCAATCTAGCTTTATTTCTAGTTATTAATCCATTTTCATCAAGTTTGTTTCTAAAAACCCATTTAGTTTCAATTATAGGGTGATTATTAGGTCTAGCAACTAATTCCCAAACTTGATTTCTTTCAAACTGATTTAATTCCTCATGCATAGCTAAGATCCAATGTTCATCATCAAAAGCTTCAATTAAATCCTTAGGTTCAATTTAAGAAACAAACGCTAAGTGATTACAAGTATTTCTAAGGGAGTTACGAGTACTTACACCTTTAGATACATCACCGATAATTTGATCAAGGGAGTGATATTTTGAAGTTCGCCATTCTTTGGGAAGTTCCAAAGCTTGCGAATCTTCTTGTCTTTGTTCATCCTCTTTCTCCTTGATTTCCTTTTCTTTACTGTCCAAATGTGTTTCCACCAAGATTTCTGCAACATCATCAACAACAAGATCCTTTCTCGATCCACTTTGGTTAGTTTCATCAAATGCAACATGTATAGATTCTTCAATAGTCATAGTTCTTTTATTGTAAATGCGAAAAGCTTTACTATGATTTGAGTAGCCAAGAAATATACATTCATCAGACTTAGCATCAAACTTGCCTAAATTATCTTTTCCATTATTTAAAACAAAACATTTGCAACCAAAAACATGAAAGTGTGAGACATTTGGCTTTCTTCCCTTATACAACTCATATGGGGTTTTCTTTAGAATAGGCCTTATAAGGGCTCGGTTCATTACATAACAAGCTGTACTTACAGCATCTGCCCAAAAGTATTTAGGAAGAGCAGCCTCATTAAGCATAGTTCTTGTCATTTCTTCTAAAGAACGGTTTTTCCTTTCTACAACTCCGTTTTGTTGCGGAGTTCTAGGGGCAGAGAAATTATGATTAATACTATGTTCATCACAGTAATTTTCAAAAACATTGTTTTCAAATTCCCCACCATGATCACTTCTTATAGAAGAGATTTGAAAACCTTTTTCATTTTGAATAATTTTGGTAAGTCTTTTAAAAGTTAGAAATGCATCATTTTTATTTGCAAGAAATAAAGTCTATGTAAATCTAGAAAAATCATCCACAATCACTAAAGCATAGTAATTCCCACCAAAGCTCATAGTTCTAGAAGGTCCAAACATATCCATGTGCAAAAGTTGTAAAGGTCTAGTGGTAGAAACTATATTTTTCGCTTTAAAAGATACCTTTATTTGTTTACCCTTTTGACATGCATCACATAATTTATCTTTTATAAAATTAAGCTTGGGTAGTCCAATTACTAGCTCTTTAGAGACCAACTTCTTTAAGTGATCCATGTGAATGTGTGCAATTCTCCTATGCCATAACCATGAATCATCATTCTTACTCAAAAGACATTCGCATCATTTGAAGATATATCATCAAGACTAATTATATAGATGTTGTTTACTCTATGACCAATGAATTTAACATGCTTGTCATTTTTATCTTCAATTATGCAACAGTTTGAATCAAATATAACTTTATTTCCTTTATCACATAATTAGCTAATACTAAGTAAGTTGTGTTTCAAGCCTTCAACAAGCAGCACATTTTCAATGGAAGAGTTAGGGTTTTTACCGACTTTGCCGATTCCAAGAATTTTACCCTTGTTATTATCGCCATAAGTGACGTGTCCATGATTCTTTGGAATAAGTGCGGTGAACTTTGAGTCATCCCCGGTCATGTGCTTGGAGCAGCCACTATCAAGATACCAATTTGAACTCTTGGCTTTCAAGCACACCTACAACACAAGTTTAGTTTTTAACTTTTGGTACCCAAACTTTCTTGGGTTCTTGTGTGTCAGTTTTGGGTATAGTACCCTTGGGAACCCAAACCATTTTTGTTCCAACTTTTGTATTTATGTTTTTCCTTGCATTACATGTTGAAGCGCTGTGTCCTTTTCTTCCACAATAAAAACATTTAATAAAAGGGCTACTTGAAACACTAGAATGCACAAAGAAATTTTTATAGAGTTTTTATTGATTTTTCGGGTTATAACCTATCCCGGCTTTTTAAAAAACCACTCTCTGTCTTCCTAATAAAATATTTAAGTTATCCCTTCCAAAGGTGAATTTAGAAAGAGTGTTCTTTAGATCTTCGTTTTCTTTCAAGTGTATGACATGAAGAACAAGAAGAGGAAGTAGAAGCATGTGAAGAATGATTTGTGCACGCATCAATGATTCCTAAAGTTTCATTTTCAATTTTCAATTCTTCTATTTCTTTATTTAAAACAAGAATTTGTTTTTCTAAAGAAGAAATTGTTTTCTTAGATGAAGAAATAATTTTTGTGAGTTTTAAAGATTCTTCATGTAGTTCCTCAAAAGCATCTTGTAACTCATCGTAAGAAGGTAATAAAGTATTAGAACTTACCTCGTTTTCGCTTTCTTCTTTATCTCCTTTTTCCATGAGACACAGTTGAGCTTCTTCGCTATCTGAACTGTCAGTTGATTCCATGTCGTTTTCATCCCACGCTATGTAGGCTTTTCTTCCTTTTCTTTCCTTGAAGGGCTTCTTTTTAAATTTTTCCATCTTCTTTTGATAAACTGGGCACTTCATTTTCATGTGACCAGGTTTGCCACATTTATAGCAAGTTGGAGTCGATGAAGCTCCTTCGCCTTTGAAGTGTGTCTTTTTAGGAGGGAAGGGAGGTCTTCTTTGCGTTCCCTTTTTCCTGAGAAATTTGCCAAACTTTTTAACTAGTAAACTTAAATTTTCTTCACTTACCTCGATATTCTCTGAACTTTCTTCATTCTCTTCATCATCATTGTCGATTAATGAAGAAGTGGCTTTGAGTGCTATTCTCTTTTTCTTTTTATCATTTTCTTCGCTTTGGGTTAATCTGCTCAACTCTAACTCGTGCTCGTGAAGTTTTCCAAAGAGGGTAGCTAAAGTCATTGTGGACAGATCCCTTGATTCGGATATAGCTGTCACTTTGGGTTGCCAAATCCTGCTAAGACATCTCAACACTTTGTTAATCAAATCTTCATTAGAAAAGCTTTTGCCTAAAGATGCAAGATGATTAACTATGTGGGTGAACCTCTTTTGCATTTCCTGAATGCTTTCTCCTTGGTTCATTCTAAATAGTTCATATTCACGAGTTAGAGAATTGATTCTCGACCTCTTAACTTCACTAGTACCCTCATGGGTAACTTGCAAAGTATCCCACATTTCTTTAGCAGTTTTACAATTTGAAATTCTAAAAAACTCATCATATCCCAAAGCAGTAGTAATAATATTTTTGGCTTTTAAATTAAATTGAACTTTTCTTTTGTCTTCATCAGACCATTTATTTCATGGTGTTTCGGTCCTTACACCATCGACCTCATGTGTGGGTATAAAAGCGCCGTTTTCGACAGCATCCCAAACATCTAGATCAATAGCTTCGACGAAGATTTTTATTCTTTCCTTCCAATATGCGTAACCATCCCCATTGAAAAAGGGTGGTCGGTTTATGGAGGATCCTTCTGAAAAACCATTTGAAGAAGCCATATACTCTTGAAGCTGCTAAGCTCTTTATACAAGAGTCTAGCTCTGATATCACTTGTTACCAAGTGGCTTCCAGTACTCAAGAGGGGGGTGAATTGAGTATTAAAACTTTTTTGCAAAACCTCTTTTTAATTAAAATGAATATCAAAAGCTTAATAAATAAATGCACAGAAGGAATGAGAAGAAGAAAAGAAACAATAAAGAACAGCGTAAAATAAATGTGCAATAAAATAAATTGCATAAAATAAAGAGATTAGGGAAAAGAGAAGCAGCACAATATTTATCCCGGGTTCGACCACTAACCCACTTGTGGTCTACGTCCAAATTCTCGAAAGCCGAGATTTTTCACTAAGTATACAAGCTTCAATAGGTGCTTGCTACCGTTACAAATTAGAGCACTTTTCACACACAGGGGACACTATACCCTTGTGCTAAAGTCTCAGCCTGCAGGGATACCTCACCCTTATACAAACCTTGAGGGATACCTCACCCTCGATACAGATTATCAGAAAAATAGAGATGAAGAGAAACTCTCAAACAGAGTATGTAATACAAGTTGAAGTGCTAATAGAGCTCTTACAGAAATATCTGAAAGTGTTTAAGCAAGAAGAGCATAGAAAATAGTTTTCACAAAGACAGAGTAATCAGAAAATAGTTCAGAATTAAGGGCAATTGAAAACGTGACCCAGGCTTGCTATTTATAGGGAAAACTAGGTTAATCAACCGTTGGGTGTAATTAATGCCATTTAAAACAAAATTGAAAGCTGTCTGTTTACATTTTTGTAAACAAAGATTCGTGTTTATTCGAATAAAGCAACAGCTTATTCAAATAATACTCAACGTGAAAAGCTCATCTGAAAAGGGTTATTCGAATAACCAACCTGTTATTCGAATAACTCTGTTAAAACCAGAGTTTGTGAAAACGCACGTTTATTCGAATAAAGACTCCTCTATTCGAATAACATGTTTTAAAAGAAGAGTTTTATTCGAATAGCGTATGATCTATTCGAATAACTTACTCAAGGCTAAGTTCTGAAAACTTCATTTATTCGAATAAGAGACGGTTTATTCGAATAGCCATTTATAAAATAGATTTCTGAAAAGCCTTGGCTATTCGAATAACGGGGTATTTATTCGAATAACATCTTTTAGAAAACAAACCACGTGAGCATGGTTATTCGAATAAGCAAAGCTTTATTCGAATAACTCAGTTTAAAAAAGAGTTTCAAAAGGATGTTTTCAAGGATACTGAGTTTAAAACAATTTTCCTCTTTTCTTTCAAAAACAACGAGATATCAATGTGAGCTCCGTACAATAGATCCTAAGTCATAATGCTAAACAAAATATAAACTCGGACTTGATCTATATATCATTTTCATTTATTCTTCCTGTTTGTTATCATCAAAACAAGTCTTCACAGATGAGCATCAAACACATTGATCTGTCTCAATGATTATGTGTTTTTTTTTTAAATATCTCTATCCTTCTAAAATGCTTTTGAAAATATAATGTGCTCTTATAAAAAAAAGTTTTAAAGGGGGAGAAGTTTTAAAATGGCTTTTTTGTTTGAGAATTTAAGAAGATGTATATTTGCCTTACTTTTCTTTAAGGTGATGTGCTTACATGGTCTTCGCATACATATTTCCTTTATCTATTATTTTGATAATATGCATATTTTGAGGGGGAGTCTAGCTCTTAAGCTATTTATATCTCTTACCTTACATCTTTGTTTGATTAGATAAAGTGCTTTATTACTGTCATATGCTAAATGTTGACATACAAAAATATGATAAGCGTTGCATGAATAATTTTCTATATCTTGAAAAACATGCTTATTTTACCTCTCTATTCTTGAATCATATGTAGAATCTATAAGGGGGAGAAAATATTTTTTTTCTAAGCCTTTTTGTTCATGTCAAATAGGGGGAGTGAAAATTAGAAATAAAAATATTTTCTTGTGCTTATTGTTTGATATGCTTACAAGAATATCCATTATTGTATATTGCTCAACATATTTTTCTTTGGTGATTTGTCATCATCAAAAAGGGGGAGATTGTGGAAATAAGTTTGCCCCAAATGGTTTAATATGATAAGTTTTGATGATGATAAATACAAGACAAAAAGAACACTTTGCATATGTTCTTTGTTGCATCCTATATAGAGCATATGCATTAGTAATTGATAAATATTTTATTTGGATGTGTCTATGAAAGTCTTATATGTAAGTTAAA
Source organism: Ormosia semicastrata (assembly GCA_029884595.1). Taxonomy (NCBI): domain Eukaryota; kingdom Viridiplantae; phylum Streptophyta; class Magnoliopsida; order Fabales; family Fabaceae; genus Ormosia; species Ormosia semicastrata. The sequence continues at coordinate 65,092,421 of JAQQTO010000061.1, read as the reverse complement.
CTAACTAGAGTTATATATTTATGAATCATGCATATGAAGATATTGAATTATGATTCTGGAATAACTATGCTTGTTTAAGTGAGCAATACATTGTAGGATAGTCCAAGTACCAAGAGTGAGCATTGCAACAAGAAAGCAAAAGATCTTAATTAAGCTCAACACAAGGAGAGTGCGAATGCCTATTTCATGAAGGTATTGATAACATCAAAGTCATGTCAAAGACCAAGTCCAAAGGAAGATTAAATGGTATAGCTTTTAGGACTTAGGGTCTTTATGTAAGAAGCCTTATGGATGTCTCAAATATGTTTTCAAATCTTTACAAATGGTTTTCATATGCTAAAATGTCCAACAAACAAGTTTTGAAAAGCTAGTTATGGTAATAGTTCAAATATATGAAAAATAGCCAAGTTTGAGTTTTACAAAACTGATCTTTGGTCACCCTTTTGATCATATCTTTTAAAATACTTTGAGTTTTGTTTTTAAATTTATTTCATTTGAAAATAGATTCAAAGATCTTTCCAATGACTAGTCATTTGCTTTAAACGGATAAGAAATGAAGAAGTTATGACGATTTAAAGTCAATTTTTGAAATCAAAGTGATTTATTCAAATAAAGGATGTGGTATTCGAATAACCTTGAAGGTATTCGAATAACACCCTTCAAAACAGTTTTTTAAATGTGTTTAAAATAGAAGTATTTGAATGCCTCCTTGTGGTATTCGAATAACCTGCTTCTGAACTATTTTTTTTTTTAAGAAATGAAAATAGTGGTATTCAAATAACCCATATCAGTTTGCTTTTCACAATGGTTTTATGAACAGTGTTATTCGAATAATGATTTATGCTATTCAAATAAACACGGTAAACATAGTTCCGGATATAGTATGTAATGGACATATTTTTATAATAATCACTGAATTAAATTGCTCCAACGGTTATTTTTCCTTCAGGCTCTATAAATAGATACCGTGGGTCTCATCTGTGGGCAGCCCAGCTATTTGTTTAATTTACACTTTTTTTGATAAATGTGATTTACAATTTACGCCTATTTTCTATGCTTTTTTTGCTGAAACTTTGAGATATCCTTAGAGAGCTTCATAGAGCTTCAATTTGTATTATTTGCTCTGAATGAGAGTTTCTCTTCATCTATATTTCTATTCTTCTATATTGAGGGTGAGGTATCCTTCAAGGTTTGTTTAAGGGTGAGGTATCCCTTCAAGGTTTGTATTAGGGTGAGGTATCCCTGCAGGCTGAGACTTTAGCACAAGGGTAGAGTTTTCTTGTGTGTGAAAAGTGCCCTTTTATGTAACGGTTGCAAGCACCTATTGAAGCTTGTATACATAGTGAAAAATCTCAGATTGTTTTCGAGGACTGGACGTAGACCACAAGTGGGTTAGTGGTCAAACCAGGATAAATATCGTGCCTGCTTCTCTCTTCTCAATCTCTTTATTTTATGTAATTTTATAATATTGCACATTTATTTATTTGTTATTCTTAAAGCTTTTATTCTTCTTCTCGCAATTCTTTCTCTTTTATTTAATAGCTTAAATATTTGTGTTTATTTTAAGAGATTTTGTGAAAAGTTTTTCATACCCAATTCACCCCCCCTCTTGGGTAATGGTTGCCATGACTAACACATTTTAGCACCATTTTCTCATAAAGCCAAGGAACATCTCATCAATGGCCATCTACAAAAGATGTTGGACCTTGTTTGAGTGGCCTCAAGGAATGAGAGGCACAAACAACATTTCAAGATTTCTGCATTTACTCCTTATAGAGGAGTCTCCAAGGATTTTGTCGAATGGTGGACTAAATACTATAGTCCTTACCATATCGATATTGAAATCTGTAGAAGCCACATCACTGAAACTTTGGTTCCTGTGCAGGGTCAGGATCCTTCGACAAAGACCAAAGGTAAGCATATTCAAGACATCAAAGCTTTTGAAAAATACTAAAAAATCAAATGGGACTTCGGGTTTCCTAGCTTAATTGTTCGACACTGTGAGGAAGTCGTGGCCGAACTGAAACAAGCACACAAGGATTTTTCCACTAACTTTCTTTCAGTTTCCATAAAAAACCCTTTAGCACGGCTTGATCCTTTTCAAATTCCTTTTCCAAAACCAGTGCTTCTTCCCTGTACTTGTTTTGGTTTGGCTGACGAATACCCAGGTAAACCTATAAGGGCTAGTAATTTTCCTATTTCAGATAGGATCTATTCTGTGAGTAATATCTTTCTTACAAGAACTCCAGAAGTCAAGTTTACTCGTCAGTTTGCCTTGTCGTACGAACAATTTGCCAGGAATACCCGGGTCATCACTAAATACCTGAAGGTATTTTTTTTCTTATATTCTGACATTTTGATTCTTTGTCCCATCTACTAAGTATATTTTCTTTTTTGCAGCACTCCCATTGAAAAGACCCTTGGAGTACAAGCAACCTGAAGAAGATGAGGAGGAGGAAGAAGAGGAAGCCATTTCTTCAAAAAGGAAGAAAAGCAAAAAGACTTAAAATCCTCCCATTCCCAAGGCTCCAAAGGCCAAATCGACTGCATCAATTTCTACAAAAAACTCCTCGAAACATAGTATTGCTGCAAAGCCTCCAAAACCAAAAACCTTAAAGGTATACATACTTTTCGACTAAACCTCAAAACTTGGTTTCTAAATTTGCTCAAGTTAATTTGATGTCGAATACAGATTGGTGAATCTACCCCTATCACTTCTGCTGCACTTGTCGAGTCTTCAATCACATCTCCTAAACATCTTCTAAAGGTATGCCTTGTACTATTATATATTCTCCATCACTTAGTTAAATCTCACCTTGGCTTTACCTTTGTAGAAGAAAAAGAAGAAGACTCAATCTACAAGTTCCACTTTGAAGCCTACTGTCGAATTGGAAACAAAAACCATCTCTCTTTCATCCAAGGTAATATTTTAATCGACATATTTCTTTCCCTCAAATCTCAACTCTTACCATTCATCCAATATTTGATCTTATCAAATTCAGGATCCGGAGGCTGAATAATCCAATGATCATCCTCTAGAACCTGTTGTCGAACCAGGAGTTGAAGAGCCAATTCGACAATCTCCCGAGGTAATGTAGCTTACCAAACTCAACTATTTTCAAAATGTTATTTATTCTGAAATCTCCTCTGTTTATCTCCACGATTAAGCAAACTTGGCTATATCTATTTATTCAGAATATCAAACTGCCTGTTCCGACAAACAGTCTTTAGAAGATTCCTGGGGAGTTCTTCAAAAATTCTAAGTGTAACTTTTCTTTCATTTCTAGCTAATTGTTGATTAATTCTTTTGTAAAATTTTGGCAATATCAAGTTGTAACATCTATCTAACATTCTTATTTTGACAATGTAACTTGTAATCGCCAAACACATGAATAAAAACTTTTCTTCATTTTTTGTCAATTTTTACTTCACACATTATCGGTCTATATGGCTTCAAATATTTGCCATTAATCAACTTAATTCTTAAACCAGAATTAATTTCGACAAGCGCATAAGCATTTCCTGAAAACTTTTGAATCATTTTAAATGGTCCTTCCCACTTTGGGGACCATTTTCCATATTCTCGACAATTTCTATACATGGGCAAAATTACCTTCCAAACCAAATCATTGACCTTAAAAGACTTGTATTTAATCCGACTATCATAAAATTTAGAAATTCTTTCTTTTTGTCGAATCAAATTTTCCAAAGCAATTAATCTTTCATCACTCAATTCATTTAATTCATCAAATATTAAGTCTTAGTAATGTTCAATTGGTAACTTATCTTGTTTTTGAATATGAACTGATTGAAGATTAATTTCGACGGGCAATACTACATTATGACCATATACCAATTTGTATGGTGATGTGCTCGTTGCTTCTCTTGGTGAGTTTCTATACGCCCACAATACTTGATTAAGAGTATTATGCCAATTCCTAGGCTGTCGACCAATATGCTTTTTAATCAGACTTATGATTATTTTATTCATGGCCTCTACCTTGCCATTTGCCTGGGCATAATATGGTGTCGACGTGAGCATTTTAATTTTCCTTGAACTAGCATATTCAACAACTTTCTTTCCAATGAATATTGATCCTTGGTCGGTTGTCAAAGTTTGCGGTATTCCAAACTGATAAACTATATTATCTTTAATAAAGTTAATCACGTCTTGCTGGGTTACATCCTTCAAGGCTACAGCCTCAACCCATTTGGTGAAGTAATCAACTCCTACTAGAATATATTTGTGTCCCTTCGACGAGATAGGATGAATTTAGCCAATTAAATCCAAAGCCCACCCTCTGAAAGGCCAAGGTTTAACTATAGCATATAACTCACTAGTTGGAATATTTTGTATATGGCCATGTCTTTGATATTCTTCACAAGACTTAGCAAACATTATGCAATCCCTAACCAGTGTAGGCCAATAATACCTTTGACGTCGAAGGACCCATTTCATCTTTTCACCTACCTGATGAGCTCCACAAATTTCGTCATGGACTTCTGCCAAAGCAATATAAGCCTCAGCTTCACTCAGGCAAACCTCTAAATTTCCATCGATAAACTTTCTATACAAGGCTCCCCCTAATACTACAAATTTCGACGCTCTGTACTTGAGCTTTCTATCTACATCTTGACTCGAATTTTCCAAATAACTTAGTATTGGTTGTCTCCAGTTATTAATTGTTGAAATTTCATTTTGTAGTATATCTCTTTCCTCTAATGGATATAAAAGTTCTCTTATTTCCATTAGATTTGTAAGAACCTTGGATAAAATTCTATACCTAGAGGCTACTTGTGCTAATTCATTAGCTTCTTCATTTAAACCTCTAGAAACATGTTCGACAGTTACTTCATCGAATTGCTTCATTAGCTTACTCGCCACAATATAATATTTTATTAGATTTTCACTAACACATTTATATTCTTGGGCAAGCTGTTTAACAACCAACTGTGAATCACCAAAGATATACACACTATGTGCTTTCATTTCTACTAATATATCTAATCCAACAATTAAGGCTTCGTATTCAGCCTCATTATTGGAACAAGTATACTTAAGTTCAAACATGAGCTTAGTTGGAGTACCTTGAGGAGAAACAATTAAAATCCCCACTCCAATTCCATTTTGATGCCTTGAACTATCAAAATATAAACACTTAGGTTTTAAACTGACAACATTTATGTTATCCATATCTAAACAAGGGTGGTTAGCCAAGAAGTCAGCAATTGCTTGGCCTTTCACCGCTCTCATAGGAACATATTGTAAAGAAAATTCTGACAAAGCAATAGTCCATTTTCCAATATGCCCATTTAACACTGGTTTTGATAACTTATATTTTATTATATCAGTTTTTGACAAAACCAACACATTATAAGTCATATAATATTTAAGTTTAGTACATGAGAAATACAATGCTAAACAAAGTTTCTCTATTGCACTATATCTTTTCTCAGCATCATTTAAAACTCGACTAAGATAATACACAGCTCTTTCGACATTATTTTCATCTTCTTGAGCCATCATACTTCTTATGGTTTCTTCTGATACTAATATATACAACTTCAACGGTCGTTGAGGCACTAGAGGCATCATGATCAGTGGATTTGTTAAATACTGCTTTATCTGGTCGAAGGCTTCTTAGTGGCAAGGTTCCCACACAAAATCTTGTTTAGCCTTCAACTTGATCAATGGAGCAAAATCTCTGGTTCTTCCCGATAAATTGGACATGAATCTTCTCAGGAAATTAACTTTCCCTAAAAAAGACTGTAATTCCTTTTTTTTTGTCGGTGGTGCGTCCTCCAAAATTGCCTTGGCTTTATTCTTGTCCACTTTAATACCTTTTTTATGGACTAAGAAACCCAAGAATTTAGCAGTTGATATCCAAAATTGCATTTTTCTGGATTCATCTTAAGGCTGTGCTTCCTCATCCTGTCGAATGTCTGCCTCAAGTTTGTCAAATGATTTTCCTTTGTTTCCAACTTGACAATGACATCATCGATATAAACTTCCATAAATTTCCGATGAGATCATGGAAATTATGTTCATTGCTCTCTGATAAGTGGCCCCTGCATTCTTTAAACCGAAAGGCATGGCTACTCATTCATATGTCCCAATGGCTCCTGGACATCTGAAGGCAGTTTTCGACACGTCCTCCTTGGCTATAAAATTTTTATTATAACCTGCATGGCCATCCATAAAACTTAACAATTCATGTCCAGATGAAGCATCAACTAACATGTCCGCAATTGGCATAGGATACTCATCTTTAGGTGTGGCAGTGTTCAAATTTCTAAAATTTACACATATTCTTAGCTTGCCATTTTTCTTGCCTATAGGAACAATATTAGAAAGCCATTCGACATACTTGGTTGTTCTGATGAATTTGGCTTTGAGCAATCTTTTGACTTCTTCTTTTATCTTTAAGATCACCTCAGGTGCAAATCTCCTATTGGCTTGCTTGACAGGTCTACATCCTTCTTTCAAAGGCAATCTGTGCTAGACTAGATCTCTACTCAATCCAGGCATTTCATCATCATCCCAGGCAAAACAATCTTTATATTCCATAATTAACTTGACAAGCTTTTCTTGGAACTCCTCTGGCAGAAATGAACTCACAAATATAGGCCTCCTGTCTGTTTCAGTGCCCAAGTTTATTTCTTTCAAATGATCTTCCACTTCCACATTTTTCTTTTCATCAAGCCCTTTTTCAAACCCTAAAGGACAATCATCGATTACACAATCTGACAGCATACTTTCAGCGGTGTATACTGCTTTGTCGGCCAAATAGGCCGACAACCTTTCTGATAGATCCTTAACACTCATAACTAGTGTTGGCTGATCTCCTTCGGCCTTCTTCACTAGTCGAATGCTAAACTGATCCATCAAGCAAACTTGGAGTACTTCTTTGTTAATGACCCTATCACTAGCTGAGACTGGCTTGACATTTGGAGCATATATTTTAAAATCGACGTGAAGTTGTTATAGATAACAGGGACTATCATCTGCCTCTATTATTTCTACTTGATCATCTTCATTCCAAAGAATAAGTTTTTGATAAACCGTCGATGGTATTGCCCCGACAACATGTATCCAGTCTCTCCCTAGCAAAAGATTGTAACTTGACTTCGTTGGAATAACCACGAACAATGTCGGCCTTGCAATAGATCCGACTTGTACCTTCAGCATCACTACTCAGTCTGACGGGGAGGTTTTACCACTGAAATCAGTGACAATCATATTAGTCGACATCAAATCGGATTCACCTTTCCCAAGTTTCTTGAGCATCGCCCTTGGGATCAAATTAATAGCTGCCCCCCGGTCTATCAAAACTCTATTGGTGGGCTTTCTTTCTAATAGAGCCTTGACGTGTAATGGTCGTAGATGAGCCTTCTGCTCTTCTGTCGGTTTCTCAAGCTATGTTGTGTTATCAAACACTATTACCATGTTGTCCTGAAGAAGAAGCCAGTGATCATCCAAGTCATCCAAATCTTCTTCGTTTTCCCCAGTGTATTTAACTCGTGATATCTTTCAAATTTTGCAAGCAACACTGAAATTAAATTTACACTCATTGACTTCAAGAATTCTTCCTCATCAGACAGCTCTTCATCATTTCTATATCTTCCAATCCCGAAATAATCTTCCGATGATGGCAAGTTACTATCCATAGCCGTTAGAATGTCTTCCAAATTATCATCCAAGTTGATGTCCATGTCGAATTGCTCATCATCACCAAGGCCTAAAAGATCCTCTGGATCATTTAAGGCCTCAATAACTTCATCAGTCATTAAGTCCATATCTTGGCAATCAGGCTTTGCCAATCTTTCTCTTTCTTTATTTATGTCGAGCGCTTTCTTTCTCCACTCAACATCTTGATCAGGATCCTCTAGGACTTTCCTGATTTCTTCTTTTGACCTGACCATTTCCTTATCTTTCTCGACCGGTAAATTATTTTTTCTTGCCTTTTCTTCTGTTGTTGTCAATCTAATCAGGCATTTTCTCTTGATTTTGTTTAGAATAGGCCTTTGGACTTGCTTACCCTTTTTTATCTCTTCCAACTTTCCTTGTCGAAGCTCATCATCCATGTCAAACCGACTAACTGCATTTGTTGTTGGCTCCTTTGGAAATGACCTCCCTGTATTTATGAATTCTTTTGTAACAATACTTTTCAACTTCCTACCATCTTCATTCTGATTCTGATTTGGTACTAGCTTATTTTCGACCACCAGGCAACCTGTTTCTGTGGGCTGTTCCTTGATCACTAATCCTTCAGTCATGTCCCTCCTCTTTTGTGCTTGTCTTAATCTCTACAATCTCCTTTTCTTACTTTTTGACATTGTAAGAGATTTTGATGGCCCTGCTCCATCCTGGCCAGTCATAATTTTACCTTGATCAATTCTACCATTTCTGTAATCTTCATTCCAAAATAGTCAATCTCTTTGAAATTAATTCTTCTTGGCAGCCACGTTCCATCAGAAATATATGTGACTTGCCATTACAGAATTTTTTACCCACCTGTCCATAGTAACATTGGCAAGTGGCACTCTAGTCTTAACTGGCCCGACACAACCTCTGCTTCCCACAGGCTCATGTGGTTCCACTAACCAACCATTCATGTTAGGCCTAGGTGTATAGACTGGCCTTGGCCTAGGAGCATAAAAAGGCTTTTGTGGTCTCCAAGTTTTCTTGTCAAAAACCTTCTTCTTACCTTGTGGGATACTCAACTATTTTTCAGTAGCTTTCTTTGCAGCAATCTCATCATAAACTGCATTACTCCTTGGGCATAATCTTACCTTGCCCCTTTCTTTCTTTTTCTCAAGAAATGCTTCAAGAAATTCTTCTGGTTTCGGATGGATATCAAGTGCATCCTTTGTGTCGATGTCAAACCCTTGCAAATCCCTTATGTTGAGCATCCCAACATTCGAAGGAACTTGCTGGTCAACACAAGATACTCCATCCTGAAATGGATCTGAATCAACCTTCATATCCACTTTAGGCTTGTCGGTAAACTTCAAATGCCCATCCATTATTGTTTTTGGATTATGTCTCTGAAACGAACACATTCATTAGTAACATAACCAAAATTATTATGAAACTTATAATACTTTCGATCTTTTATTTCATCAAATTTTAACAATCTATGACCTTCCAACAACTTAATCTGTTTATCTTTTAGTAGTAAATCAAAGATTTTGTCAGCTTTTGTTACATCGAATGTATAAGTTTTTCTATTGACATAACTCATTTTCTCCTTATTTCTTGTAGGCTATAGAGCCTGACAAACCTAAGGGGGACCACTTTGAAGTTCAGCACTGTTAACTTTGAACTCATCATTACTATCTTCAATTTCATTGTCGGATTTGTCTAATCCGACAAATGCCACCTTCTCTCTTTTAAGAAATTTTTTTTGTTTTTGAATTTTCTCAACTTTCAGTTGCTCTATTTGCCTAACCTTCTCACTTAATTGGGTAAGATCAACTAAATGTTGATTTACTAATTTTTTCTTTATGTAATAATCTAAGCCTCCTATAGCTATCTTTACTATTTTGACCTCAGGTATAGGAGTAAAACATCTACTCCTCATTTCTCGAAACCTAGCAAGATAATCATCCACAGTTTCATTGTACATTCTTTTGATATTAAAGAGATCTGTAAGTCCCACGTTCAAATCTTCTCTAAAGAATTGATCATGAAAACTTCTTTCCAATTGAGCCCAAGAATAGACTGAGTTTGGTGTCAATGTCGAGAACTAAGAAAAAGTATTTTTTGTAAGGAAACTTGGGAAGAATCTCATTTTAAGGCCTTCAGTAGTGGCCAACTCCCCCATTTCTATTGTATACTGTGCAATATGTTCGACGATTGATTCCCCACTATCTCCTACAAACTTAGAAAGTTTAGGAATTTTAATTCCTCTGGGCAACTCTGCTTGTTGCACCCATTCAGGAAATACTGAAACAAAATAAGGTTGGTTGGCATATCCAACATTAAACCCGAACCTATTCAGCATTTGTTCCACTACTTGATTTATATTTTGTTCAGCCACTTGGTACCCCCCAAGATTCTGTTGAAACAATCTCATGGCTACATCATTTCTAGCCATTTGATCCTCATCACCTCGACGAAGCATTTAGACATTACTATATTCCAAACGTGGTTGATCATTTTGCCTAAGTTGATCTAAGTTTTGTTGATTTTGCCCCACATTTGCCTAAGGTGTAACCATTTCTCTATTTACCCCAGGATGGGTTCCTTGAGCATTTTCATTGGCCAATTCACCTATTCCTAAGGCTTGGTTTAACCTTGCCATTTACTGAGCCAATGCGCTATAAGCTTTATTTGTATTTTCCATGATTGGCGTAATCACAGCACCCATTTGCTGAGTAAACATATGCACCATTTTATGGTTGCTTTCATCCATTTGTTGTCGAAAGCTGGCTGAAGAAATCATAGTTGGCCCTGTTATACTTTAGGGATTATCTCTCGACATATTTAGGAAAACTGGTCCCAAATTCAATCTCTCCTGTCGAAAGAGAGTTGGATTGCTTATACCTGCAACCCCTACGCCCTGGCCATTAAAACTTGCTAAGGCTGCACTTATCTGTGGTTGGTCTTGTGAAGCCACTGGTTGGCCGACAGTATTGGCCAAAGTGGAGCCAAGTCCCATTTGTGCCATCATAGGGGGAACATAATTGGGTGGTAACCCATATTGGGACACAAACCTTGAATTTGAATTTATTATGCTTTGGTTACTTTGCTGACTCGGCGATGGCTGAGTCATTCTAGGCAACACCTGTTCTACTACTAGATTACTTCGGAGAGCACCTATTGTTATAGCATTATCCACTAGACCAGTACTAGCGATGGTCGAGGGTGGCACAGTAACTGCTGTCGAAGGTATATTCGACACCTGACTACTTACATTACTTATGGTTTGTGTATTTTGAGAAGAGTAGATAAATCTTCCACTTCTTAAATGCATAAAACCGTTTCTTGTGACATTACGAGTTACTCTGAACTCATCCCACTGGGCGTGCCAATTTGTTTAAGTGGAATTCAGGTCAATAGGTCAAAAGAAATTCCAACAAACAAATAATTATTTATCAAACAATTATGGGTTCAGAGTTATGTGATAATCTCGCAGGTTTTGAAATTTAACTTGAAATAAACAACAGAATTTTGTAAAAGAAAAGTGTAGAAAAGCAAGTTTTAAAGAATTTAAAGAAAATAAAGAAACTGAAGCAAAAAATTAAAGCGCAGAAAGTTAAAGAAAGCAGTAAAAGAAAGCATGTAAAAGTGCAACGAAATATAAATAAATTTAAAGAACAAGACTAAAAAATAATGGAAATTAAAAAAACATTTGCATTAATTTAAATGACTGGAAATGAAAAGGGAAGGCATACTTGGATCAAAAATCCGTTAATCTGCTCGGGTGAGATTTTAGGATTATGTATTAGTAAATAACCTCCTTTTTTACATTGTGAATGCTAATATTTATAGACAAATTATAAAAATAACTGACATCCTAGAATTTTGACACGTACATGACAGTTATGCCACTAAAACTTCCCTAATTTCCCGACAAAACTAACTTCTAACTATTTTAACATTCTTCGTCAGTTCAATCTCTTGGAAATGCAACCCTTCTGTCGGATTAAACTACTTGTCTGACATCAATATTTAGTAACTGCATTGAGTCTTCCAACCATTCGGCACTTCTGTCGGCTCAACACTTGGAAGATTCTTCCAACCTCATCATCCAGCCGTCGAATAGCCAAATTGTTTATTTTCACTCTCAACACCTGGTTCCTATTCTTCATTTTCCCCCCTACCACTCCTAAGTCCTAACCAAGGAGGTTAGGAGATCCATCATAAAAGTGCTTTCTAATTTATTTTAGGTTCTAATTAAATTATTAGCAAACTTAGATAATACAAGAACTTGAATTACGAGCTGAGTACTTGAACTGCTCAAAGAGGTAACTCTGGCCCATTTCCTTGTTGCCTCCCATGTTAAATTCCAGAAAGGGACTGCAGCTCTGCAAGATTTAAAACTATATTCAATTGCTTAAGATATCATCTCAAACTTTATTTATTACCGCAGAGATATAAACGAGTTTTATCAATGGGTCCATTTTGTGATCGAGAATCCGAGGATGGGAAAAGGCCACTTTTACTACTACATTGCATACAGTATGCATCCCACGAGCGCTTTTTCACATATATAATTTAAAAATCATGTATTCTTTTGATGAAGAGTAGTGAGATCGATAAAATGAGAATGATCTCCTTTCTTTCTTTGCTGTTGTACCTCTGAAGGATAATCTCCTTGTTTGCTTTAAACTTACCTTTTCCTTTTGTTTATCATTTAAAGGGTGATTTCTACGTTCTAATAACCCTTGTTTGAATGACATCTAGAGTTTCTGACTTTCTGTAGCCAATTCTCATAGGGTTTTGTTCCATTTGATTTTGGAACAACAACCTTGCACTTCCTACCATTTTGTTTTGATGTATATAATAAGATGCTCTTTAGTGATAAAGAATACTATCAGGCAATATCACTACACATTCAAGAACATTTCTCCCTAGCTGCAGCCCTTAATTAGGGATAGGAATTTCATTGAGCAACAAACACCGAATATATAGGGAATCTGCTTCTTTTATTTATTTACTTTTAAATAATGCTTATATACTATTTAGTCTTTGGATTGAACTGGTTTTTCAGGACTCCCTATGGTATAAAAAATAAGAAAGGACAAAGGAATCGAGGTGGTTCATGATAACGATCAATTGATATTCATGCATGACTAGAGGTATAAATTATGTGCACGCTGATGAACTCAGGTGATAGTTATTTTAAGGAGAAGAGAATTGGTTGATTGTAATCATTAATTCAATTGACAAGATTTCATGCATTAGTGCTGGAATATTTACAGTTAGTTAGTGAATAAATTCGACTGAACCGTGAGAAACAGACTGTTAGCTTAACTTGTTCAGGTGGTCACATGCGTTTAAATTAAGTTGGAATGAAAAGCTTGTCATAATTATTTAAATTTTTTAAAATGTTTTGTTATGTATTTCATAATGTTAATCTTGTGGTTAAGTATTATGGTATATTGGATTGTGTTTTTTATACTATTATTAAATATATGTAACAAGTTTTTTTTTTTAAATGCAACTTTGGAGCTTTTGAGCCCATTTAGAAAGAAATACACAGCTCCATGTCATGCTCATTGTCACGGCTTGCTTGTGGTGGCTTAATCATGAAGGAAAGAACTTGGGTGGATTGAAGAGGCATAATACTAGTAGCTGGAGGTGAAAAAGTGATCAATTATAAACAACTACCACAAAACTGTAGGGTATCAAATTTCGGCTGATCACCACACATGCAACAGTTGTATACTTGTATTAGATATACATACATGATTGGCTTTTAAGTTTAAACTCTCAATTTACACAAGAGTACAAAAATAAATAAGTGAAAACTAAGAGATGAAAAAGAGAAAAAGAAAAGTAATGCTAAATACAAAATAATTTTAGCACAGATTTATTTAATATAAGATATATATAGAAGCCAAACCACACAAAGAAAATGATTCACGATCGTAATGAGATTTTTTTTTTGACATGACGATAGTAAAGAGAATTTAAAAATTATTGAGAACTGTTTATAGGAAAAATATTCAGAGTTTTACGTGACCAAAAACTCAAAACTTTGACCTTTTGACATTCAAGAGAAGAGAGAGATCAAACTCTTAAAAAATATAATGGACTCTTCCAAATTAATAGATTAGTTTTGTGATGCATTCGACATTTATGATATTCAATAAATAAAGTGTGTAATCGTGTTCAAACAAGCAATCAAATATCAACAAATGCAAATGAAGTATGCCATTGAACAGATAAAATTGATATTGAAATTGAACCTAAGAATTATACTTACAATATAATTCTAAGTACAAGTAAAGTTCAAGCTACAAGCTACGAACTACTCCTAAGATTGAAGTTAAAATTCTAAAAAAAGTAGTCTAATCTAGAAAAGGAAAATGAAAAAGGTAATAACTAGTAACTTGTCTTCCTACTGAGGTTGAGGAGTGTAGAGTGTTCAAGACCTTTTGTAATGTTACCAACACCCCCTATTTTTAGATGAATTGAGTAACCATTCTAGGCATCCAACGATTCTGTAGTAATCTAATACATGTTAAGATCACTCCACTTGTCTTCAACAGTTAATGCTCTTTCTCCACCAATGCAAAGCTTTTTACATGTCTTCGTCTGGAGCTTCATATGTCTGAATAGGGAGTGGTCAGAATAACCTCCCAACATGAGCTTTGGGTCATGACATGCACTTTGTAACTGAAGATCTTCTAGAAAGTCACATGCCTATCATGTGCCTTTTAGACATAAGTCTTACTAGAACATCTCGTTAACAACATCAATATTGTCGCTATGCACAACTTATAAAAAATGTGACGTTGTATGGTGTTCTCGCCTTTTCAAGTAAGCTAACAGTTCTAGAGAGTTGTTAAGAATATTTTGGGCATAATTCTCTCATCTTAAGCCTTAATTAGACAAATTAGATGTCTAATTAAAGCTAAGAGGAAGAGGATTAACCCTGAGTTAAGGGTAAACTTGGATTTTTAATTTTAGAGATAGTTATTTAAGCAGCAACAACAACCCTGAACCTAATCCTAATTTTCTTAGCCGCTCTTACTTGTACTTTCTCTCTTCAACTCTCTTCCTCTCCCTTCTCTCTAGGTTTCTTTCTTTTTTATTTTTCTTCCCTTCCATCCATGGAGGGCTAGACCCTTTTGTTGGGAATTTTTACGGATAAACCACGCAGCGGAAAACAAGGATTCCCACCGAGGATCCATGCGAAAAAGCCATAATCTGATTTTTTAAATGATTTACCTCTTGAAGCGTGAATTACCAACACCGTAATAGAAACGATGTCTCTGCGGTATCCACACGAACAGACTCACGAACATCCAACGTCCGCAAAGAGGAGCCTCACATCCCTCACACAGTGCTAGCTGCGAAGAGAAGAGAAGAAACCTGTCGCTCTCTCACTCACTTTTCTGTAGGTGCGGCTAGAGTTCTGAATTATCTATCTTAGCAGCCACCTTAGCAGTACTATTTATAATAGTGACTGCCTTAAGTGAGTGTGAGCAGCAGCAAGGTAAGCTGTGCAACCCTAGACCCTTTTGTTATGAGTCTGGCCCATATTTGAATCCGAGTCCAACTTGGATCCATTGCTCCAATTTTAGTCTGTTCTATGTGTGTGACCCTGCAGGTTCTTATTACGTTGGCAGTAATATTAAAATCTTATTTTAATATTACAAGCAGTGAGCGGTATCTAGCAACACATCGCTGCTACCCAAGTAATAAGAATGTCAGTGATTTGACATAACCTTTCCGTGACCAATGTTTCCGTGTTGTTTAGTCCCTTTGTCAAGATATCTAGATTGAACACAAGGCATGGAATACGTCACCCTTGTATAGTCCAATCATTCGTTTCCTGATATTCGAGTAGACTTTGTAACAACAAATGAGATCAATATCTCATATTGACTCATTTGAGCATGGCCATGCATTTCGCAGTCTCACTCAATCAGGGGGCTCGAAGATATCACTCCTGTTATGTAGGAGTGACAAATCCTATCTAGGTCACTCACATCCCTCTGCATGATTTGCGGTATGTCCAATAACTAACTTTATAATCACCTTGTTACAGATGACGTTTGATGGCATTAAAACACACAACTCCTCATGTAGGAATCGTAGTGATTTCAAGTCAAAAGACCACAAACACCATTGTCACTATGAGAATCGCTTATGACACTTACGTAACGATCCATGTAGCGTTCTCATGGTGGGTCAGTCCAGTACATCATTACTCTAATATGTACCCATGTGAAGACTTGATATCTCATATCCATGACCCGTGAGATGTGGTCATCAGTCTATGCACATACTAGTCTCAATGTATTATTGTTGTCCTAATTAACAATAATACTTGACTAGGGACATTTAAGAATAGTGTTGTAACCAAAAGGATCTCATGATCAAGTCATCCACTTGATGTCCTATGGCATCAAACTTACTACTCTAAGGACTTTATTATGTTTTTCAAAAAGAACACAATAAATGAAATGCCTCATATATAAAATAGCATAATAGAATGTATGTAAATACAGAAAATGTATTGGCCTCTAGGGCATGCACCAACAATCTCCCACTTGCACTAGAGCCGATCAGGCATATATCTAATGCCTAAAGACCTAGTGTGACCTTTATGCTTCTGCTGTGCAAGAGGCTTCGTCAGTGGATCAGCAATGTTATCATTTGTTGGTACTCTGTATATCTTCACATCTCCTTTATCGATGATCTCTCAAATGAGATGGAAGCGCCTAAGTATATGTTTGGATCGCTGGTGAGATCTAGGCTCCTTAGCTTGTGCAATGGCTCCATTATTATCACAATAGAGGTCCACTGAGTCCACAATGCTAGGAATAGCGCCAAGTTCAGTAATGAACTTCTTGATCCAAACAGCCTCCTTTGCTGCATTGGAGGTAGCAATATACTCAGCCTCTGTGATAGAATCGGCGACTGTCTCCTGCTTTGAACTCTTCCAGCTCACAGCCCCACCATTTAGGCAAAAACCATAACCCGATTGCGATTTGGAGCCATCCTTATCGGTTTGGAAGCTAGCATCAGTGTAACCTTTTACAACTAGCTCTTCCTCGCCTCCATATACCAAGAACGAATCCTTAGTCCTTCTCAAGTACTTAAAGATGTTCTTGATAGCAGTCTAGTGACTCTCACCGGGATCAAACTGGTACCTACTCGTCATACTCAAAGAATACGAGATGTCTGGTCGAGTACATAACATGGCATACATGATAGATTCAATTGCAGATGCATATGGAATCTTGCTCATGCGATCCCTCTCATCCTGGGTGGAAGGGGATTAAGCCTTAGATAGGCTTACACCATGTGACATAGGCAAGAGTTCTTTCTTGGATTCATGCATGTTAAATCATCTTAACACTTTGTCTATGTATGTACTCTGACTTATGCCAAGCAGTCTCAGTGATCTATCTCTATAGATCCTAATACCTAATACATAGGTGGCTTCGCCCCAGTCCTTCATAGAGAAGCAGTTCCCTAACCAAGTCTTTACAGACTGTAGGGTAGGGATGTCATTTCCAATAAGTAGTATGTCATCTACATACAATACCAAAAAGACAATAGTGCTCCAACTAACCTTCTTGTAGACACAAGATTCTTCTTCATTCTTGATGAAACCAAACTATTTTATTGTATCATCAAAACGAAGATTCCATCTTCTAGAAGCTTGCTTCAATCTATAAATAGATCTTTGCAACTTGCATACTTTTCTAGCATCCTCTAGAGTGGCAAAACCCTCAGGTTGTGTCATGTACACATCTTCGAGAAGATTTCCATTAAGGAAAGCAGTTTTGACATCCATTTGCCAGATTTCATAATCATGGTATGCTTTGCAACGTGACAAGCAAGATCTCGAATGTTTTAAGCATCGCAACTGGGGAAAAAGTCTCATATAGTCTACACCATGAATTTGTTTGAAACCTTTAGCCACCAATCGCGCCTTAAAGGTATGCACATTACCATCCATGTCGGTTTTCTTCTTGAAAACCTACTTGCACCCAATGGGTTTTACCCCTTCAGGTAGGTCAACCAAGGTCCATACCTGGTTGGCATACATGGAATCCATTTCAGATCTCATGACCTCATGCCATTTCTTAGATTCTGGGCCAATAATGGCTTCCTGGTAAGTCACAGGCTCATCTTGATCCATGAGCAATACGTCACCTTGTTAGGTCATGAGAAATCCATATCTCTCTGGTTGATGACGTATCCTGTTAGACCTACGTAGGTCTTGTGCTACTAGAGCAGGTTGCTGTTCCACAACATTTTGTGGAGGCTGCTCTATTTCCACCATTGGTTCATTACTGCTTTGTGAAACTTGAACTTTTTCAAGTTCTACTTTTCTCCCACTGGTTCCTTTGGAGATAAACTCCCTTTTTAGAAACACAGCTGTCCGTGTGACAAACACTTTGCCCTCGGTAGGATTATAGAAAAAGTATCCCTTGGTTTCCTTTGGATACCCCACAAAGAAGCATTTATCTGATTTAGGTCCAAGCTTATCAGAAACTTGACGTTTCACATAAGCTTCGCAGCCCCAAATCTTCAAGAAAGACATACTAGGCCGTCTCCCAGTCCATATCTCATACGGTGTCTTTTGAACCGTCTTAGATGGAACACGGTTAAGTGTGAAAGCTGCTGTTAACAGAGCATGTCCCCAAAAGGAGCCTGGAAGGTTTGCAAGACTCATCATGGATCGGACCATGTCCAACAAGGTCCGGTTCCTCCTTTCAAAGACCCCATTCCATTGTGGTGTTCCTGGTGGAGTGAGTTGAGATATTATCCCACACTCTTTCAGATGATCATCAAACTGTTGACTTAAGTATTCTCCTCCTCGATCTGATCGAAGGATTTTAATACTCTTGCCAAGTTGGTTTTGTACTTCATTCTTGAACTCTTTGAACTTTTCAAAGGATTCTGATTTGTGCTTCATAAGATATACAAATCCATATCTACTGAAATCATCAATAAATGTAATGAAGTATTGAAAACTGCCTCTAGCGAGTGTGTTTACTGACCCACATACATCACTATGTATAAGGCCTAAAAGATCACTAGCCCTTTCACCTTGTCCAGTGAATGAGGCCTTTGTCATCTTCCCCAATAAACAAGATTCACATGTCTCATATGATTCGAAATCAAACGAGTCCAAGAATCTATCTTTATGGAGTTTGGAGATGCGTTTCTCATTTATGTGGTCCAAATGACAATGCCAGAGAAAAGTTGGGTTCAGATCGTTTGATTTAAACCTCTTTGTATTTATGTTATAGACGGGCGTTTCGAGATCAAGTACATAAAGTCCATTACTCAATTGTGCACTACCATAAAAAATATCATTCATATAAATAGAACAACACTTGTCCTTTATAATAAAAGAAAAACCTTTCTTACCCAAACAAGAAACAGAAATGATATTCCTACTAATAGCAGGCACAAAATAGTAGTTCTCTAACTCTATTACAAGCCCAATGGGCAAAGATAATAAATAAGTCCCTACAGCTAATGCAGCAACCTTTGCTCCATTTCCCACTCGTAGGTCAACTTCACCCTTCGTCAATGGTCTACTGCTCTTTAGATCCTGCACATTTACACAAATGTGAGATCCACATCCAGTATCTAATACCCATGATGCAGAAGTAGATAAATTGACTTCAATAACAAAAATACCTGAAGTGGAAGTCTCACTTCCCTTCTTCTTTTTGAGCTCCTCTAGGAACTTGGCACAGTTCCTTTTCTAATGTCCGGTCTAACCACAATGGAAGCATGTACCTTCCTTAGCCACTCCACCCACTGGTTTCAAGTCAGAAGTGATGGGCTTGGACTTATCCTTACCCTTGCCCTTCCAGTTGTCCTTGGGCTTTTTTTGCTTTTTCTTGCCCTTATTCTTTTGGACCATCATTATGGCCTTCTCTTTGCCTTTGTTAATGTTCTGCTCAGCAGTTCTCAACATGCCTAGCAGCTCTGGTAGGAATTTGTCAATCTCATTCATGTTGTAGTTCATGACAAATTGACTAAAACTTTCCAGTAAAGATTGCAAGACTAAGTCAGTGGCCAACTCTTAGCCCAAAGGAAAACCGAGTCTCTCTAGGTTTTCAATGTACCCAATCATCTTGAGTACATGAGCACCAACAGGGCTTCCTTCTACCAGCTTGCACTGAAACAGTGCTTTAGAGACCTCGAATCTCTCATGCCTGGCCTGCTCTTGATAGAGCTTCTTAAGGTGTACGATCATATCGTATGCATCCATGTTCTCATATTGATTTTGGAGCTCAGAGTTCATGGTGGCCAGCATTAGACATCCAATGTCCAAGGCATCATCTTGATGCTTCTTATAAGCATCTCTTTTAGTTCTAGGGGCATTAACAGCAGGTGGCTCAAGAATAGGTTGTTCGAAAACATACAACTTTTTCTCTTGCTTGAGGACAATCCTCAAATTCGTGTACCAGTCTAGAAAATTCGTTCCAGACAACTTGTCCTTCTCAAGGACAAATCGCAATGATAAAGTACCCGATGTGTTTATTGCCATGGTAATCTATTAACAGAAATATGCAAAATATAAGTATCATACCATAAACATATTTAATGAGGTCTTTTAATTAAATATGCCTCCCACTATTTTATGCAAGTCAATGACCCTCAGCACTGACTCAAAAAATTCCATCGTAAGATTTCTTAGTGGGCCAAGATCCATATTTCACCTAGTTTTGAGTCAGCTTTGGCTGATCACCCAAAATTTAGTTATTTAGGTAGGAAACACTTTCCAATTACATCACATGTAACTCTTGGATAGTTAGGTGAATAACACTTATTCAAGTCCATCTAATGGACCAAAGCCCAACTTCATGCCTCTAAGCCTTCAATCCTATTGAAATGGCCTAGTTAAGTCAGACCCAATGGTTGGCAGTTGGATATTACCTTTAACCCATCGCGTCTTACTAATATAGATAAAGGCATCCTACTTTGGCAGACGTGCACTTGATCGATACTAGTCTTGACGAGTGCCACACATTGGAAGGCATCACATAATGACTTAATATTTGCTTTGAGGGAATTATTATTATTATTATTAGATCTCACTATTTATTAAACTGTTTATCATACCATAAACATTATCCATGCATCTCATACATAAAAAGCATATAATAAAAGTGACATGGTTATCGACCCTAAGAGAGTAGTATTAACTAAGTCAGCTTCACCAAGCATCTCCCATCAACGTCCTCACTTGATGCCGCCTTCTTGCCTCCACATCATAATTACATTATATAGAAACCTCTTTTACATTCGAGGGGAGTTAGGTGAGAAGAGAATGTACAATCAGAATATAGAGAGAAAGGCATGACATGCAGGTCATATTTATTAAAACCAAAAGGCATAAAAAGACTAAGGCCATAACCATGCACCATGCATCACAAAAACATATAAACTCATAACAATAATACATTATTATTTTTTTTACGAGTCATAAATTGGATATAAAATATCGCATTTTTTAAAAACACCCTACGCAGAGGTAGCACGGGGGTCCCTTGCGCCGTTGTTCAACACTTGAACCTCAGGCGCCTTGTTGGCGGCTTGACATTAACACTTGATGCTGCTACCGCAAAATAAGAATAGGGTTTCCAAAACCCCTTGCGCCGCGCCTCTTGTGCAGCAATAAGGATTCCATAACCCCTGCTGCCGCAAACCAAGAACAAGGTTTCCCAAACCCTTGTGCCGCGCATTGAGAATAAGGATTCCATAATACTGTACGTATCACATACATACCAGAAAGCTTCGCAAAAACATACATCTTAATACAAAACGATTTTCACAGAACATATGAACATCTTCATGAAGTTTTGAAAACAACATCACGGTTTTGCATACAACATAAGAAACAGAATATGTTTTCGTAAAGGGTTTCATACGGTTTTTGGAAATAACATATTGAAGATCATGTCTTTTGTCAAAAACAAGAACAGAAAACATGTTATCTCATATAAACGAAAACAAAAAATTGAATCACGGTTTCGCAAGACGCTCTGATACCACTGTTGGGAATTTTTGCGGATAAACCACATAGCGAAAAACAGGAATTCCCACCGCGGATCCATGTGAAAAAGCCATAATCTGATTTTTTAAATGATTTACCTCTTGAAGCGTGAATCACCAACACCGTAATGGAAATGATGTCTCTGCGGTATCCATATGAATAGATTCATGAACGTCCAACGTCCGCAAAGAGGAGCCTCACGTCCCTCACACAGTGCTAGCTGCGAAGAGAAGAGAAGAAACCTGTCGCTCTTTCTCTCACTTTTCTGTAGATGCGGCTAGGGTTCTGAATTATCTATCTTAGCAGCCCCTTAGCAGTACTATTTATAATAGTGACTGCCTTAAGTGAGTGTGAGCAGCAGCAAGGTAAACTGTGCAACCCTAAACCCATCTGTTATGAGTCTGGCCCATATTTGAATCCGAGTCCAACTTGGATCCATTGCTCCAATTTTAGTCTGTTCTATGTGTGTGACCCTGCAGTTCTTATTACGTTTGGCGAATATTAAAATCTCATTTTAATATTACAAGCAGTGAGCGGTATCTAGCAACACATCGCTGCTACCCAAGTAATATGAATGTCAAGTATTTGACATAACCTTTTCGTGACCAATGTTTCCGTGTTGTTTAGTCCCTTTGTCAAGATATCTAGATTGAACACAAGGCATGGAATGCGTCACCCTTGTATAGTCCAATCATTTGTTTCCTGATATTCGAGTAGACTTTGTAACAACAAATGAGATCAATATCTCATATTGACTCATTTGAGCATGGCTATGCATTTCGCAGTCTCACTCAATCAGGGGACCCGAAGATATCTCTCCTGTTATGTAGGAGTGACAAATCCCATCTAGGTCACTCACATCCCTCTGCATGATTTGCGGTATGTCCAATAACCAACTTTATAATCACATTGTTACAGATGATGTTTGATGGCATTAAAACACACAACTCCTCATGTAGGAATCGTAGTGATTTCAGGTCAAAGGACCACAAACACCATTGTCACTATGAGAATCGCTTATGACACTCACGTAACGATCCATGTAGCATTCTCATGGTGGGTCAGTCCAATGCATCATTACTCTAATATGTACCCATGTGAAGGCTTGATATCTCATATCCATGACCCGTGAGATGTGGTCATCAGTCTATGCACATACTAGTCTCAATATATTATTGTTGTCCTAATTAACAATAATACTTGACTTGGGACATTTAAGAATAGTGTTGTAACCAAAAGGATCTCATGATCAAGTCATCCACTTGATGTCCTATGGCATCAAACTTACTACTCTAAGGACTTTATTATGTTTATAAAAAAGAACACAATAAATGAAATGCCTCATATATAAAATAGCATAATAGAATGTATGTAAATACAGAAAATGTATTGGCCTCTAGGGTATACACCAACACCTTTTTAATCAATCCTAGGGATTGACAATCTTGATATTTAGTTATGAGATCTTGTTTTGATTATTTTACAGTTAATTGTTAATCAAGTTCCTCTTTTATTTGTTAATCAAGTTTCTCTTTTACCTCTTTTGATTTTGTTAAATATGGATTGAATTACTTAATTTGATTTGGATGTTGATGAGATAATTGCATAATTACCAGGTGTTTAATGATGAATATAGAGACTAAACAATGCATCAGGTGTTTGATGGATTTTAAGCTTGGTTGAATTCTGGGTTTTAGGTTAATTTAGGATTAGATGGGTACTTAATTCATTTAACCTTAATTAATTAAATTCTAGATGCTTATCTAGTAGAGAATTCATGGATCATCTTAAGGCTTCTTGATGTGATCTAAGACCAAGAATCTAATTAGTAATTGAACGGATTCCTAATGGTCAATGATAGATTAAATTCAAGATTAGTTGATTTCCTTGGATTAATTATTTACTTAATTTTGTTTACAGTTTTTAATTACTTTCATTTAATTAATTCTGTAACTTTTTCCCCCATTTGTTAACTTCTTAATCTGATTGCTTAATTAGAGTAATCCAAGGACTCGACCTAGTTGTACCTTATACTACAAGTAATTTGGTGAATTGGCTTACAAATTGATCTAAGTTAATAGTCTCGATAGCTATCAAATTTTAGCGTCATTGTCAGGGATCATTATGAGTTTAATCAATCATATTAAGAGTATAATTAACTACTAACCCTTCGCTAACCTATGTTTTAGGTAGTTTTCAGCTTAATTGTGGTCTCTAAGTGCAAAAACAAGTGTACGACCCAAACTGTCTTTGATTGAGTTGCATCTTATTAGGCAAGTACAGTACATTATTGGATGTGTATTGATGCTATTTGATCATATCAAGACCTTGCTTAACCCTTATCACCCTTGTCTGCTCTATTTTTAATCGTTTTTAGTAGAATTAGGCTATTTTTCATATTTTTGTACAGACAAACCATCTCAGAATGGCCTGAAAATTGTTCAGTTGAAGGAAAAATGTTTGTTCTACAAGGCTTATTGCGAGCACCACCGTATCTTGACCAAATTCCATTGTTTAGACAACTTTTCATTTTTTTGAATATTTTTATTGCATTTTTGGGTACCATTTTTTAGTAGTTTTCACCCTATGGTAGTCCCATAATTTTTAAAATTGTGTAAATAGGATAACTAGTGTTATTTTGGTATAATTTTAGTGTTGTGTAGTCCATTTTGCATATTTTGTGTTTCTACACTTTTGCATGTTGTATGACCGAGTCTTCTAGTAATCATTTGCTTGACATTGACCCTAATAATGAGAGGACCTTGCATACACTTAATAAAGCTCGTACACTTAGTGAAAGGATAGTTTCTAAAATTGAAAGTAACATTGAAATTGAAATTGAACTTGAGAATATAAGTAACACTATAACTATAGCTTAAAATACTAAAACTGAACCTAAGAATACAAATAACACTATAAACATGGTTGATAATATGCATAATAGGACTCTTAAGGAACTAGCAGCACCTTATGTGAATTACCAACCTTTGTGCATTCAATATCCTGACTTAAATGTTGATTTTGAATTGAAATCTGGATTGATACACTTGCCGCCAAAGTTTCATTAACTTGCAGGTGAGGACCTGCACAAGCACTTGAAGGAGTTCTATGTGGTATATGTAACACCTCGAATTTTCATTTTTCTTGATTTTCATGATTTTTATGATTTATGGGATTTTTGTGAATTTTTAATTTATTTTGATTATTTTATTATTATTTTTGGGCTGTATTTGTGTTTAAGGCGAGCCCGATAAAATAAAAATTTTTGGGCCCGGGAAAATTTTGGACTGTTAATACGGGGCCGAGGGACCTTACTAAACCCGAAACTAGAAATATTTTTCAAAAATTTTCTTTATCTGAGATTTTATTCTATTCTATTATCCATTGGATAATGTCATTATTCATTGGACAATAAATACTAGTTTCGCTAGTAGTAACCTTTATCCATTAGATAATAGTTTTCGATAAATATCTAGATGGATGATTCTAGACATAAGCCTCGTCATCTTCTCTAGATGCTTCTCTTATGACTCACTTGATTTTGAACCAATGAGAAGAAAGCTTATAAGCTAAGTTTGATGGAGGTCCAAATTGGTGGCTATGACTCAAAGTGATGAACCAATGGCAAGCTTGAAGAAGGCAAAATGGTTACTCAAGTTTGAAGGAGGAGAAGTTCAAAATGACTACTCAAGTTTAGAAGACAAAGTTAAATTGGTTACTTAATCTCTTAAGCTTATCTTATCATTCTTTTTCAAGAAGCTTGTAGAATAAGCTTAGATGATCAAAATGGTATTTGTTATCTCTTTTTGTATTAATCTCATCATCCTTTCTAGAGAGTTCCTTGTGACTCACCATGCGACTCACTATATGACTTATCTATATGACTAACTATTGTGACTCACCTTATGACTCACTAGTGTGACTCATTGTAATGCACCAATGGATGACAAGCTTGGAGGAGAAGTTTCAATCTCCACCCTTGATGTGATCCATAGTTTTGAGGAGCTTAAGTGATCAATTTGATCACTTCCTACTATCATGTTCATCTTATTCATTTTAAAAAAAAAAACAAATATCCAAAAGCTATCACAAAATCCTCTCATTTTCTCTCCTTCTTGAACCTCATGGCCAAACTCCTCCCAAACACCATCCAACTTTGTTTTATCTAAACCAAATACACATCTTGAATCTCAACACCATTCTAAGACACTTTTGTGTTGTGATTATCTTCTAATTCATCCACCTTCAACCTTTTTCTTCAAGTTCAAGTTTAAGGGTTTTTAGGTGAAATTCTTGATCTTCACTTCTAAATTCATTTCAAAGTTCTAAACCATGATTTTGATCAATGGTTATCTTATCTCTAACCATAGATCTTAATATTTGCATGTTTGTTTTGATATCAAGAACAACTTGGTGGTGAAAGTTTGATTCAAAAAGAAATACAAGGAGCTAGGGAGCGTCATCTAAGGTAAGAGGGAGATTAACCTCATCAACCATGTTTTGGTAGTGAGAAACGAAATTGTGATTTATGAAGTGAAAAATCCATGTGAGGATTTATTCACTTGTTTGTATGATTTTTAGTGATTTATATTTATATGCTTTATGTGATTTTATTACTTTAATATTATGCATGAACTTGATATAGTAGGATTGTGATGATTAAAGTATGTGGTATGCTATAAATTGTGTTAGAAAGGAAAATAATTTTAGTTCCAATGACCATAGTGGCTCACGGCCACCATGCCCACAAAAGGGTAATCCAATGCAAAAATAGTTTATTAAATGTTAACCTAGATGATTTAGTGATAAGAAATTTAATTAATGAATTACAAAATAAAAATGGAAATGAACAAATTTTATCATTAAGCAAAGAATGATTTTTGGTTATGGTATTGGAAAATAGGATGGAGAATTAGATTGAAAACTTAAAGTATTTTATTTAAGAGGACTTTTAAGGAAGATGGAAAAGGTTTTATTAAATTAGAATAAAGTAAGTTTTGGAAAGAAAATTAGAAAATATTATTTAGAGGAAATAGTTTTTAGGATGGTTTGGAATTTAAAATTATTTAAGAAAGTTTTTATTTAGAGTAATGAACAAAGAGTGATTTTCGGTCTTAAGTATGAAAATAAAGTTAGAATGATGTTTTGAAATCAAAGTATTTTATTTAATAAGAGTAATGGAGAAGGACTTTTGACATATCTTGATTTAATTTTAAATAATATAAGTTTTTGTAAAAAATGTTTGGAAATATTATTTAAAGGTGATTTAGTAAGAAAATATTGGAATTAAAGTCCAATTTTTGTATCAAATGAGAAATGTTTTAAATTGAGCTTAGAATATTAAGAAAATATTTTACGCGATTAAAAATACTTAGAGAAACTCTTATGCGATCTAAAAATAGTGATTTTTAGCTACGCGATTAAGAAAACGTTTTAAAATCTTTAGGCAACTGAGAAAATGTTAGAAAAATGTTACGCGATTTGAAAACGTAACAAAAGTGTTACGCGATTGTGAAAATGTAATAAAAGTGCTACGTGATTGAGAATAACAGTAGTTTGCTGTCGGGCTGATATACTGGTCGCGAAATTATCACTATATGGTTGTAGCTAATGGTGGCTTGTGTTATGCATTGGGTTATTGATCATGCATTAAACATTTTACAAACAGTGTCTGCAGTGGATTTTGTTGCCTAGGAAGTGAATTACATCTTTGTGCGGGTGAGAATTGCGCTAGTGAAGGTCTATGAATGACCTAGGAGACGTCGGGGCATGGAAATCCCACAAAATGGACAGTTGGTAGCTCCACTGATCGTGGTAACAGATACCAACGCACCAAACGATCTCGACAAGAAACTGCTTCCTTTCCTAATCCGGCGTAGAATGTCTTGTACAAGCCATGACGTGTACACTGAGAAAAATTATAGTGCTTGAATTAAGGCTGATGACGTATAGACACATCTTCTAGATTATTCTCTTCGAAATTGTGTTTTAGCTCCATGGAGTAGGAAATTGGTACATTGTGCATAAGTATGGTCAGTATGTATGTTTTTGTGGTATGGCCAGTATTCATATATTGTGATATGCATTATTGAATTATCTATTAGTTGATAACATAATTATACTTATTGTTCTGTGATATTTCATATTGAATAGCATTATTGTCATTATTGTTTCTATGCTACCAAGCCAGTATTGATGTAGGGGATCTCACCTCTTTTTTGTATTGTTCTGTTTGTTCTGTTCTATATTTATGTTTTAAGAAGAATGTGATGGCGGCGAGGCAGAATCTTCGAGGTTTCGTTAGATTACAGTTTTATGTTTTAAGAAGAATGTATTGTTTTGTTTGTTCTGTTCCATTGGGACACGGGGTATATTCAGTATGTTGGAGATGTTACCTTGTATTGGAGTAGGACCTGGCATGGGGTTGCTACGTTTTTTGTGGAACCTGCTATTTTCTTGGAATTTTGTATGCCTATTAAAGAGTTATGGGACGACCTTCATAACACTCCTAGGGAAGATTTTGAGGTGTCGACTGCTTAGACTCTCATTCGTAATGACATGCCCCGACTGGGAAATTTGTCTGTTAGGGATCCCGGAGAGGATCCGAAGGAGGATCAAGTGCAGGACCGTTCTCTTCAGGTTTTTGGACTTGGGCTAGGTTTAGTTTTGATATGGTAATTAAACATATTATTTAGAGTACGTAAGCTTTATGTATTTAAGTTGTTATTAATCTATGTTATGTACATGAGATGTATATTATTCAGTTTTTATGTCTTGTGTTTTAATGTTCTGTTAAGTTTGGGTGATCATAGAAAAGGAATTTATAACTCGTAATTTATAATGAATAATTAATTATAATTTGGGTTTTAGTTTTAGAATGTTTTAGTTCGAAATTTAATATCCTAAGGAGGGTGTTACAGTATGCTCCACCATGAAACCATAGGGAATTCTTGAAGAACACATCAAGCTTAGAGCATTTCCATTCTCCCTTGCTGATGCAGCCAAGGATTGGCTCTACTACCTTCCACCTAGCTCCGTGATAGGTTGGAATGATATGAAGAGATTGTTCCTAGGGAAGTTCTTCCTTGCTTCTAGAGCTATTGCCATTAGGAAAGATATATGTGGCATAAGGCAGATATTAGGAAAAACCTTGCATGAGTATTAGGAGAGATTCAAGAAATTGTGTTCAAGCTGTCCATACCATCAGATAAGTGACCAACTACTGATTTAGTATTTCTATGAAGGACTGTTGCCTATGGATAGGAGTATGATTGATGCTGCTCATGGAGGTGCCTTAGTTGATAAAACTCCAGTTGCTGCTTGAGATTTAATTGCTAACATGGCTACTAACTCCCAATAATTTAGTACTAGGATGATTACTTCTACTAGAGGAGTGAATGATGTTCATGTGTCTCATGCTGCACAACAAAGTATGGAACACAAACTTGACAAGTTAACTTCCTTGGTAATGTAATTGGCAATGAGACAACAACAAATACATGTGCAAAGGCCTGCAAGGCTAGGTGGTATTTGTTCTTGTCCATCGCATCCTACAGATGTGTGCCCTACAGTTCAAGAAGATAATTCTACACCCCAAGTTTATTCTACTATTGTAGCAAACATTTTTCTTAGTAAATCTTAGTATCAGTAGCAACAACAGCCTAGATATGATCCTTACTCCAACACTTATAACCTTGGCTTGAGGGATCATCTGAATCTTAGATATGGGAATGCAGCAAGGCCACAATAGTACCAGTAGCAATACTAACAACTAGCTAGGCAACAACAGTTTCAACAAAATTTTAGACCAAGTAGGCAGTAATTTCAACAGCATACTAGACAGCAAACACAATAGCCACCTATGCAGCAACACAGTTTGGTAGCTATAACACCCCAAAAATTATTTGTTTCATCATAAATAATCATTTTATAATATTTATGATATTTGGAAAATTTTCTAGAATTTTTCAGAAATGTTGAATATTTTAATATATTTCTCATTTTACGTGCACACTGAGCAAAGTGATTCAGTGTAACACCCCGAAAATTATTTGTTTCGTGATGAATAGTCATTTTTTTAATTTTTGTGATTTTTGAGAATTTTTGAAGATTTTTTTGGAAATGTCAAATATTTTAGTATATTCCTCGTTTTGCATGCGCATTGAGTGTAGCCAAGAAAACAAAATGTTTTCCCAGAGACTAGTACACTTTTGAACTGTGAAAGCGTCGACGGGGAATCTTACTAAACTTGAGGTCGGATACAATTTACGAGGTTTACATTTTTTAAGATTTTATCTGATAAATAAAATCTCTGTACGTACCGTTAATGAAAATTTTGTGATACACTATATTATCCGTTGGATAATTAATACTGGCTTTGTTCACTGTAACAATTATCCATTGGGTAATAACTTGTAGTAAAATTCTAATTACCTTATTATTTTAATTACTTTATCACCTAATTATCCTATCCAAATGTAATCCACTTTATGTCTAATCAAATCCTTCTTTATTGAAAAAGCTCCCAAGCTTCTCAAAGAAGCTAAACACTCCTTCTCTCTCCTCCCTCCCATACGGCAGCTTGCTCCCTTTTGGGGCCAAAAATTGTGCTTCATTTAATTAACTAATCTATTCTAATTTCAAAAACCCTAAAAGCTCATTTCACTTTACTATCAACTTCTCTCTCTACCTTTATCTTCCTCTGATTTTCTCCTTCTTCTCTTTACACCAACCTACACGGCCAGCCCTCCTTCTTGCCCTTCACCATCACAAAAATTTCAAATAACCCCATTTTCTTAATCTCCACTACATTCTAAACACCTTTCTAGTTGAAGATTTCTTGAAAAGCTTCCATCTTCATCATCTTCTTCAAGCTTCAAGTTTGAGGCTTTAGGGTAAGATTCATGATCTCTTATCTTTTCTTCTTCATTTTCATTTTCATGGCCTTCACCATGACCATGGATCCATTCTTTTTCAAGCCTTAGTGTTGATTTGATGAAGTTGAAATTTCTAGGGTTTGTGGTGGAGTGAATCCGAATTTCACTTGGAGCTTTAAAGGAGTTTCATTGCTTGTTTTCTCCCCTGGGTAAGAGGAAGATTATCCCCCTCAACCTCTATTGGTAATAGGAGACTTGTATTGCTTGTTGGTTGTGAGAAACCTTTGTTAGGGTTACTCTTTATAATGTATGATTTTGATGATTATGTATTGATTTTGTCATGCATGATTGGTTTGATTAAATGTATGTATAAATTGATGATTTTGATTAGTTTGGATTGATTGGAAGCATGAAATGGAGGTAAGGGTTCCTTACCCCCTTCCATATAGCTCACGGCCATAACCCTAGATTAGGGTGTTCATGATTGAAATTTTGTATCAAGGTGGAAAAATGATTAACCAATGTATGATAAGTAATGTGATGATGAAAAATTTAGGTACCTAATCCCATAGAGAGGCCACGGCCTCTAGGACCATTTAGGACTTAATTATGTAACTTTAGGTAATCTTGGAACTTAAATAACCAAGTGATTAATTTATTGGTAATATGGTGGAAAAATTGGTAATTGGATGATTAGAAACCAATTAGGGATTCATAAAATGGAAAGGACCAAGAATGAAATTTTATCATAAAACTTAGGGTAATTTTAATTAAAGAAAAAACAAGAGAGTGTGAGACTTGGAGATCCTTAGAATAATTTTCTAAGTGAGTGTGAATAAATTTACAATAGAGAACTTAATTAGTCAAGAGAATTCCTCTAGAGACGAACTTTGTAAGAAATGCTACATTAAAGTGAGAATTCATAATAAACCTTGAAAGTGTATTATTTCATTTAGATTCCGATAATATAATATTGTGGGTCCATGAGAGGGACCAATGATGTGTTGATGCTTATTTTGACTAATTGGGGCATATTGTGGAAAACTATGTAATGATAAACATACATGAATATGCATTGAGTCATCATGCATTGTAAAAGTCCGTTAGACTGTTGTTAAGGCCATGTTGCTTAGGAGATTGAACACACCTTAGTGCGGGTGCGACTAGACTAGTGTAGGTCATACTGTTGACCTTGGGGGCATCGAGGTGCGGGTACCTCGCAATGAATAGTTGGTAGCTCTTCTGTCCATGGGGTAGACCGATGCAAACCCACCGACGATCCGGACCGAGACACTGTCCTATATCACAATCTAATGTAGAATGTATGTACAATGCCTTGATGGGCACGTGGATAAACTGATGAGTTATAGCACTTTGGCCGTGATAGCCGAGTTGTAGACATGTCTCCTGATCTTTCTTTCCAACTGTTTGTGTCTAGCTCCATGGAGTAGGATTCTAATATCGTATGCATGTGCATAGTGAGTCAACATATTTTCTGGCACATAATTCTTATTATAATTGGAATTGTTGCATTACTGCTGTATAACTGCCTAGAACTGCTTAATTGTTTATCGCTGCTATTTAATGCTTATTATTATTACTTTTGAAATACTATGTGGGTGCTTTGCACCATTTTGTTTCTTACTGCCATAATTGGTAGTGATGGTAGGATGTCTTACCTCTTTCTTGTATTTCTATTATATCTGTCTATATTTGTATTCCATCGAAAATGTCGGCGAAGAGGGTGAAGTCCACGAGTTTCTGAGTTTCTGGCCTGACTTCGACTAGCACTGCTTTCGATCATGGCGGCACGTCCATGACGATTTTTGGGAAACGTGTGTCTGACATTCCTTGGAGGTCCAGACTGTTGGCATGT
The DNA here is from genome assembly GCA_029884595.1 of Ormosia semicastrata. Lineage (NCBI taxonomy): Eukaryota > Viridiplantae > Streptophyta > Magnoliopsida > Fabales > Fabaceae > Ormosia > Ormosia semicastrata. The sequence goes on along the minus strand of JAQQTO010000061.1, from coordinate 65,059,953 downwards.
TAACTTCAGCTCAGATCGCTGTGTCTACATCGGAGACGTGTCCGTGTCATTGGCTTGGGGGCGCTATGACCCGCCTATCTTCTCCTGCAGTGTTAGGTTGCATTTAGAATTTTACATGCCCATTAGGGACATGTGGGGTGAACATTACTACACCCTACAGGAGGATTCATTCCTCTCGACTGCCCGAGCCCCGGCCCTTAATTCGGTGGCTCCAATGATTATTTCCTCCGATAACGAAGACCTTGAGGAGGACCCTGACATTGTTCCTTCCCTTTCTTCATAGGGGCTGATACTGCCGATAGCTACTGATGGCTATCTATGTTCATTTTGGGGCCTGATGATTTACCTTTTTGATGGGCTGTACATGTAAAATATTTTGGGCATGCATAGTTTTGCTTTTGTATATCGGGTTTTGTAACCAAACAAGTTTAATATGATAAAGTATTTATATTTATGTATGCTGTTCGAATGTATGTTTTACTTTTATCTTACTCTTTCTTGTGATTATGTTTTGTCACTATATTTTATTAATTATAACAAAAAAAAATAGTCACCATTTTATTTATACAACTATAATAAAATAAGTTTTAAATATTAATATAATGAACTGAGTCTTAATTTATACTTTTGTTTTCCGCATCGTAATTTGTAATGTGACGTTCCCTCCCAAAAAAGGGCGTCACAGTAGCTACTCAATCTGATCCTACATTGGAGGACTTGGCGAAGCAAATAGCGACCAATAACATCCATTTTCAGCAAAGAATAGAAGCCACCATACAAAACTTGAAAACTTCGATTGGATAATTTGCTTCTTCATTAAGTTAGTTGAATGCATAAGGCTCTGACTAACTTCCTTCTTAAAAAATTCCAAACCCAAAAGGAAATATTAGTTGTAACACCCACCGTAGAGTATCACATTTATGTTACTTAATTACCATATTACCCTTTCCTTATAAAGTAATGCTTTGTAATGTAAATACGAGTTGTAAAAATTTCTTAATAATAATAAAATAACTTAGCAAAAAATAGAAACATTACAGCATCATCACAAATAATTTACATCATATACACAATCTTCGTACTGTCATACTTAAATATATACAAACCAGGTTCTCAAAATATTTAAAACATTACTTAAAACTAATATACTGCCCAAGTACTACTAAATAGCAGAACCCTCAGACAGGTCCTCCTCAGATTCCTCAGCAGACTGGAATCCGAACTGACGCGAAGTCCTATAGACAGGTGTCCGCGCAAACGACACAATACTAATCGCATTAGGGATATGATAGTAAGCTCCCCAGTACTGCCTAATAGATAATGGAAACTCTAAGTGTACATTAATATTTACACTAAAGTAAGGGTGTCCATGATAAAGCCTACTCAGGGTAATGTTCATATCTCCTATATAGTAAATATACTCCCTATCTAAATCAACGTACCACGCTTCCGATCCACCACGAAACGTCAACCTCATATACCCTAGAAAACTGGGCATCTCCATCTTCTAAGAACTCTGCTTCCTCTACAAGAATTTGCTCCTCCCCACCTTCTCGCTCAAGTCCTTGGTCAACGTCTTTATAGATATAAATACAATGCAAAATAAGCATACAAAGAGGTGAGATCACCTACGCCAATACCAGTATGGTAGTAATAGAGATAAGCACATACAATAAATCATACAGATACATCATACTATAATTACAATCATGCCATCTACATTAAATATCATCACAATATATGTCATAAAATAATAATTATGATAATACCCTCAGTATTTTCCAAATATTCAACAGTTTAAATATCACATCGATATCAATGCTCAATATTTATGCATGTGCACATAAACTCAATTTCCTACTCTATGGAGGTAAAACTCAGGTCGGAGAGAGTGATTGAAAAGATCTGCCTGTACCAACATGCCTCAGACCACGTACTCAAATTTGCACATCTAGCATATACACGACAGTCTTTATCAGATCTTGACTAAGAATAGTGTCTCGGTCAGGATCATCGGTGTGTTGCATCAGTCAAGCCTACGGTACAGAAGAGCTATCAACTGCCCATTGTAGGCAACCCGCACCCCAATGCCCCCAAAGTCAACAAGTGACTTACACTACGCATATCGCACCCACTCAAGAGGTATATTCTCTCCTAGGCAATTAGCCTCATACAGTCCATCGGACCTTTCCAATGCTTGTACAAATGCACCATTCTCAGTTCAATTTCATTATCTCATAATCAGATTTCACATATTGATTCGACAATATCATTACCGTATTTTCATCGCGAAATCATATTTTCGCGTTTTCTCAGTCACGTAAAATATTTCTAACATATTTTAAATCAAAATACGATTTTTCTCATTTAATACCAAAAATTGACTTCATTTTTTATATTTGCATATTAGTCTCTCTATAACATAATATTTACGTTATAGTCCCTCTCTTGGAAAATATTTGCAATATAGCCCCTCATTTATAAAATATTTGCAGTATAGCCCCTCTTTAAATAATAATTACAATATAGTCCTTCTTAAAATAATAATTGTAATTTAGCCCCTCTAAAAGTAAAAATTATAATATAACCCCTCTAAAAATCAGTATTTCTACTATTTTTCATAGAATGGTAATTCTTTATTTTTCTTAAGATTTTACAGCTCAAATTTTCCTAACGCGCTTCCAAACCCATAGGGTGAGCTATACGTTAGCAAACTTCAAATATTGACATCTATTTTATTTAATTACATCACTTTGTTTTCTTAAAAGTATTTTGCTTGCTACTTAATCCAAACTCTTTCAAAATGCTTTCCTTTTCAATTAAACCTTTAAATCTACACTTAATAAAATAATTTAGTTCTACATTATGAAAAATGGCATGTTGGCCAAATTTTCATTCTTGCTTCAAAACTCATTGTACTTCATTTTTCTAACACTTTAAATCCTTGTAAAACACCTTAATTCATTTTAGTGTCATGGAACCTTTAATCCTTAATTTGAAATCATCATTTTAGGACTCTTGGTCCTCTTTAAACTAGTGAGGCCGTGTGCCTCTAAGCTCTTTGGAGCTCTCATATGATCTTTCCATCATGTTGTTCACATCTTAATTTACTCATACATTTGCATGCTTCCAAAACTATACATACAAACATGTTGTCAAAACTATAATCATACTATCATACATGTAATATAAATACAAAATTATAAACACCACAATCACAAACAAAGGAACATCAAACAATAAGTGAATAAATTCTTATGGGTTTTTCACCATATACAACCATCTCCTCACCACCAACACTTGGTTGGTGAGGTTAAATGTCTCTCTTACCTCTTGAAGACAAGATCTTCAAACTCCCTCCTTCTCCTTGTTTTCGTGTGAACCCAAATAAAATTCCTAAAATTCTTAAACAATTACCAAAGTCATACTTAAGGCTGAATAACAAAGAACCATGGAACAATCATGGTATAGAAAATCAAAAACTCAATTTAAATCCATAAAATCAAAAGTTTACCTTTGGGGAAGTAAACCAAAGCTTGGATTTTGAAGCATTAGGAGTGGGATTTTGACAAAACTTTCCAAATGAAAAGTGTTTAGAATAGGGTTTAGGTTTAGGAAATGTAGAGAAGTAAAATTAAAGAAGATTGGAGCTAGGGTTTTAGAGGGCTGGCCGAAACTCTAAGAGAAAAAGAAAGGAAAAGTGTTCTTGGTGTTCTTGGGATTTTTGAGAGAAAAGGAATGCTTAGCTTTTTAGGTGAGAGAAAAGTGAATATTGAGAGTGAAAGAAGAGAGTGCAACCATGTGAGAGTGTATAGGGAAGATTAGGAGATAAACTTGATAGTAAAATATCATGTTGTGTTCACATTAGGAAGGCACATGGCCTATGTCACCAATTGGTCATCTAATGGTCACAAAAGACCATTCAAGAAGGCTTGAGAAGCCTCCTTGGCCTCCTTGGCCGTGTGACCTTCTAGGAAAACTAACTAAGTTTGTTTTCAATTTTAATTATAGTTACTCTTTAATCAAATAACAATTAACTAAATTAGGTTTTCTAGTTACACTTAATTAACTATCTAATTACATAGCTAACTAATTAAATAGGTCATTGCATATGTCATGCTTAGTCATGGCTTCTAGATGGTATTAGGATATTTAGTTAGTAACTAGATTATAACTAATTAGTAACTAGGTTAGTTCACTTAGTTTCTTAATTAGGCAATTTAGGTAACTAAATTAGGTTTATTTAGTTAGTTAGTAACTAGTCAAGCCATTATTATTGACTAAATCCTATACATTGAAATTAACTTCATCTCCTAACCATTGATTTAATCTAAGGTGGATATCATAAGTTACTTTATCAAGATTGTTCTCACACTATTGCTTAGATCAATGGTGATGATCAAAGGCTTCTTAATCAAGTTTTTCATCCAACGGTCCACAATAAAGTCCATGCCACTATATTTGACCAATTCCTATTGGTTAGAAAAGTCCAGCCATCATTTTTGACTGATTCCTTTTGGTTCATTGTAATTTAGGTTACAGAAAATATTCTAAGCACATTTTCTGTCAATTAAAATATATCGGGTCAAATAATTTATAGCAGAAACTGCTATAAATAAAACAATAGATTATTATCAATGAAATATTTTTATTTCACGGATAAATTCTAAAAATTAAAAGATTCTTTTCTATATCTCTCAGATTTGGGTTTAGTAAGATCTCCCATCTCCGAATAATTCAAATAAGATTTTCCCCGGCCCGAAAATTATTATTTTTCTGACCCGGAGCAAATCACGCAAGATGATTAAAAATAATCTCAGAACAGTCAAAATATTTTTCTATAACATAGAAAATGCAAAACAGTGGAATTTAATCATTACTTGTAACATAGTCAAAATTTGGGGTGTTACATTAGTGCCATTATGCTGAGGACTGGCAAGCTTGTGCAAATGCCAATTGACCCTCAACCAGCAAGCAAGAAGAAGTAGAAATCAATAGAGAAATCTAATGTTTTGGAAGAATCATATTTTATAGAACGTGAGACTAATGCAGACTAAAAATATGTTCCAGTACATGATGTGCAGAAATCAGAAGTTGATATGAAATAACAGTAGAAATCTGAGCATGCAATACCTATTCCATTTCCACAAAGGGCCCTTCAGTCCAGAAATGTAGATGAGGCAGAGAGATATAGAGAATTTCTTAAGACTTTCAAGAAAGTGGAAGTGAATATTCCACTGTTGGATGCAATCAAGCAGATTCTGAAAAATGCTTAGTTTCTAAAGGAGTTATGAACACACAATAGGAGACTAAAAGGTAATGAAAGAATCAGTATGGGGCAAAATGTTTTAGCCTTCATTCAACTAATTCCTAAAAAATGAAAGGATCTAAGAACATTTACAATTCCATGCATTATAGGCAATTGCAAATTTAAGAATGCCATGTTAGATCTAAGAGCTTCAATAAATGTGATGCCTATGTCTATTTTTTATTTTCTTAGACTTGGACCTTTGTGAGCAACAAGTGTTGTGATTCAATTTGCAAATCGGAGTAATGCATACCCAGTAGGCTAAATAGAAGATGTTTTGGTGAGAGTTGATGAGCTAATCTTTCTTATAGTTTTTTATATTCTGGATATGGAGGGAGAGTCATCATCCAACAAGGCTCCAATCATTTTAGGGAGGCCATTCCTCAAGACTGCAAGGACCAAAATAGATGTTCATGTTGGAATTCTTTTCATGGAGTTTGGATATATTTTAGTGCATTTTAACATTTTTTATGCAATGAAGCATCCCATGGAGGAACATTCTATTTTTCACATAGATTTGCTTGCTAAATTAGTTGAGGATACTTATTATGAGTTGTGTGTTGAATTTCTTGATTTTCATTATTCTGTTCATTGTCACTCATGTATTGGTTGTGATAGTGTTGTGATGTGTACTGAGTGTACTGAAATTTCTACATTTTTAATAAATGATGAGTCTGTTTTCACAGATTATGCAACACCAGCTGATTATGCAGAAATTCAGTCTATAGAAATAGTTTTCACAACAAGATTGCTTCCCTTCATAGTGCAGCCACCCAAATTAGAGTTGAAGTCTTTACTTGCACATCTTAGAAATGCATATTTGGAAGATGATGAAAAGCTTCCAATAATTGTAACTAAGAACCTCCATGTTGAACAAGAAGAGAAATTGATGCAGATTCTAAGAGAGAACAAGAGAGTCATCTGATGGAAACTTGTAGATATTCCTGGTATTAGTCCTTCTACATGCTTGCATCGAATCTTTCTTAAAGAGGGAGATGAACCAGTGAGGCAACACTAGAGGAGACAGAATCCACTGATTCTGGATATGGTGAAGAAAAAAGTGACCAAGCTATTGCAAGCTGACATTATTTATCCCATCTCCGATAGTAAATGGATGATCCCGGTACAAGTCGTTCCAAAGAAACCCAGGGTTATAGTAGTAGCAAATCAAAATAATGAGCTGATTCTTACTAGGTTACAAAATCGTTGGAGAGTCTGCGTAGATTATAGGAAGCTCAACCAAGCCACCCAAAAGGATCATTACCCCTTATTTTTTATTGATAAAATGTTAGAGAGATTGGTTGAGAAATCACATTATTATTATTTGGATGGCTACACTGGTTATTTTCATATCCATATTGCACCTGAGGATCAGGAGAAGGCCATTTTTACCTGTCCCTTTGGCACTTTTGCTTAGAGGTGGATGTCCTTCGGCCTCGGCAATGCCCCTGGCACTTTTCAGCAGTGCATGTTGAGTATTTTCTCTGATCTTTTAAAAGAGTGAGTGGACGTATTTATGGATGATTTTACTGTCTATGGTTCTTCTTTTGATTCCTGTTTGGATATCTTGGCTAAAGTATTGCATAGGTGCATTGAGACTAACCTTGTTTTGAATTTTGAAAAGTGTCATTTCATGGTAGAGCAAGGCATAGTTTTAGGCATTAAGGTAGATCCTGCAAAAATATATATGATTTATTCTCTATCTTACCTACATACATGCAAGAAGTTCGTTGTTTTCTTGGTCATATAGGTTTCTACAGGCACTTTATTAGAGACTTTAGCAAGATAACCTTTCTGCTATCTAACCTTCTGCAAAAGGATGTGGAGTTTGATTTTGATTAGAATTACAAAGAAGCTTTCAACCATTTGAAACAGGCTTTGACCAGTACCCCCATTATCTAGCCACCTGATTGGACTCTTCTATTTGAGTTGATGGGTGATGCTTCAAATTATGCAGTGGAAGTTGTCTTGACACAGAAAGTGGTTAAAGTGCCTCTTGTAATTTATTATGCTTCAAGGACTTTGGATGTCGCTCAAACAAATTACACAACTACAAAAAAGGAGTTTTTATCCATTGTTTTTGCATTAGAAAAGTTTATATCATATCTACTTAGTTTTAAATTTATGGTGTTTACTAATCATGCAGCTTTGAAGTTTCTCCTAAAGAAACCTGAGGCCAAGCCACAATTGATTAGGTGGATGTTGCTACTCCAAGAGTTTGAAATTGAGATACGGGATAAGAGTGGAGCAGAGAATTTAGTGGCAGATCATCTGAGCTGAATCCCACAAGTAGTGGACACTTTCTATTCGAGAAACCTTCCCAAATGAGCAGCATTTTCAATTGAGGTAAGGATATGCTGATTTAGTGAATTATTTAGTTGCATGAGTTACATGCTTATTTTAAGAAGCATCAGATTGATAAGCTTAAGAGTGATGTTAAATATTATGTATGAGATGATCCTTATCTGTGGAGACTGTGTAGTGACTAAGTGATTAGACATTGTGTGCTTGATTATGAGTTTCAGTTTACCTTGTTTCTGGATTATATTAGCCCACTTTGTTTCATGATTCTTACATATATTGTAAGAATTGTGAACATTACCAATGGACATGTAATATTTCCCGTAGGAATGAGATGCCTCAATAACCATTATTGTTTTATGAGATATTTGATGTGTGGGGCATTGATTTCATAGGTCCCTTTCCCAATTCCTTTGGTTTTTTTTACATTCTGTTAGCTATTGATTATGTATCTAAGTGGATAGAGGCCAAGGCCACTCAGACTAATGATTCTTATGTTGTTTTAGACTTTGTCAGGTCTCATATTTTTTGCAGGTTTGGAGTTTTAATAGCTATAATTAATGACCAAGGCCCCCATTTCTGTAATCAAAACATGGAGGCATTGTTGAATAAATATGGTGTGATGCATAATGTTTTGACTCCCTACAATCCACAAACTAATGGAAAAGCCAAAGTTTCAAATAGGGAGTTGAAACAAATCTTAAAAAAAATAGTCCAACCGAATAGAAAAGATTAGAGCAAGAGGCTTGAGGACATGTTGTCGGCATATAAGACTACGTTCAAGACTCTTGCATGTCTCCCTATAGGATAGTCTTTGGCAAGGCATACCACTTTCTGGTGGAGACTGAGCACAAGGTCTATTAGGCGATAAAGAAGTGCAACCTTGACTTGAACCAAGCTGGATCCCAAAGAAAACTCCAACTCCAAGAACTTGAAGAGATTCAGTTAGATGCTTATGACAACTCCCACATCTACAAAGAGAAGACCAAAGCCTTCCATGATAAGATGACTGCAAGAAAATAATTTGTGATTGGTCAAAAAGTTCTCTTTTACAATTCTCGCCTCAAGCTCATGCCTGACAAACTCCGTTCTAGGTGGTTAGGTCCTTTTATAGTCACTAAGATTTTTCCTTATGGTGTAGTGAAGATGACAAGTGTGACAACTAACAAAGCTTTCAAAGTCAATGGACATTGCCTCAAGCAATTCTATGAGGGAGTTCAAGAGGACACAATGGAGGAGGTCCACTTGCAAGCGATCATTTGTATCACTTGATAAGGATATTTTTTCCTTCTCTCCTATATTTTACTTGTCCTAAATTTGTTGATGACATTTATAGGATATTGATGATTTGATATTTTATAAGCTTTACATTGAGGACAATGAAGAATTTAAGTGTGGGAGAGGAATTTGCATTCTGTTTACTATTTTTGTTTTAAATTATGCTTTTTTTTGTTTCTATTTTATTTTACTATTTTTGTTTCTATTTTAATATTTTTGGTTTTCTATTTCTGTTTTAATTTACATTATATTTACTATTTCACAAATTCTATTTCTACTTGTTGTTATCTTTTATGTTTTGTATTTTATGTCAAATTCTACTTCTATTTTTTTTTAAAATTCTATTTTTCTATTTTGAATATATATATGTATATATATATGTATGTATACATATATATATATATATATATATATATATATATATATATATATATATATATATATATATATATAAGAAAATGTGTTTTCAATTATTTTCCAATGAAATTTTGATATTTGTGAAAGTTGTGAGCATGCATTAATTGAAGTTAAAGGTTTATAACATAAGTGAATAAATTGACTTTCATCTTGAGATTAGCTAGTTTGGTAATGAAAATTGAATTAGTAGATTGAGTTTGATTGAAGTATAGCTTGTGAGACTTTGAGCATTTTAATGAATGGATTGAGCATTTGTGTCATTCTCTTCTTTCTTGTGTGATTTTCACTCATGGGATTTGTTATTTTAAACTTGCTTTGATTCTTTTTTAGGCTACATTTTCATATGTATACATGAATATGATTGAGGCATCTTTCTTAAATTAGTTACTTTAGCCAAATAGTCAACCTTACATATTTTCCCTTGATTAACCCCCTTGAGCTTATTTGATCATTCCTTATTTTTGGCTCATTACATGCCTTAAATCGAAAACTATATTTTTACCTAACCTTAGGGAATAGGAGATCATTGGTATTGTCATTGGAAGAGTTCTTGAATAAGTGTGAGGGTATGCTAATTAGTGTGCAAAATATTTGGTGAAAAAGGAAACTAATTAAAAAAATAGAAGAAAAATTTAAAAATTCAAAAAAAAAGAGAAAAAAAAAGAAAAAAAAGGGGAAAAGAATATGTAAAGAGAATTTGCTTTACATGGATTTGAGTTAAATTTTTATGCTTATTATTTAAACTAGTTGATAATCACATATTTTATATATTAATAAACCCTCATTTTTAGTCATTTACGCTCTCCATATACTTAATTGATTGAGTTTGGTCATATTTTGTAAGTTTGAGCTCAAATTGGGCTTAATTGATCTTTTTCAGCATTATTGAGGTTTAACATTGTTTCTGTATTTCAGCCATATCTTGAATTCTAGATGTCTAAAAATTATGTATCTTACCTTGTAAGAAATATAAGAGAGAGCTCTACAACTTTCATAAGAGCTCCAGGGTAGAATCGGACATCTAATGGAGCTAATTGGGCCTGGAAGTCAGAACACGGATTCTGTTACTGGAGCCCGAGCAGTGTACACTAATCAAGACATACCTTGGGTTGTAGATGTCATATGGGCCTGAAATCAGTGACATTTGAAAGCTAAGACATATATGATGTTTTGATGGAGTTTTCATTACTTGAAGTCAGCCAACGGAATCAGAGACCCTTTGAGAATGATTTGTGCATAACTTGAGTTGTAGACCTCCAAATGACATGGGGTTTAAGCCCAATTACTCATAATGGACCCAAATTTGTAACTAATGAGATTATAATGATGTGAGGCCAAATTAGGGGGTAGTTATAGGGGATAGAGGCAGAAAATTGAGATGAGATTTCATTCCACACTTTTCTCACCTTCTCTTTCTTCATCTAGATCTTTCTTTCTATCTTCTTCCTCCTTCTTCCTCAAGTTCCTCCATGGTGATTGTTATGGAGAACTAAACTTTTGTAATCATTTCAGAGATTCTTGAAGAAATTTTAGTTTGGATTCTTGAGATTTTTGTTCTATTTTGTGTTCGAATTGCATTTGGATTCTTCTTCTTCTTCTTCTTCTTCTTCTTCTTCTTCTTCTTCTTCTTGATTTTGAATGTATGAATGGTGATTCTATTTATGTTTGATCTGATTGGATCTTGATTTGAGATTGAGAATTGTGATAATTTTAGGATTGATTGATCTGAATTAATCATGAAATTAAAAAGGTTAGGTTACTAATTTGTGCCTAGGTTAATTGAATTCAGATATCAAATTAACAAAGATCCCAACATGAATTGTGCAATTGTAAATTTCTGTGTTAATTGTTAATTGAATTCTTGATGATTGTCTAGTGTGAATTCTGGATTTGATGCAGAGATTTCGGTTGAATCCAAATTAACCATTCAAATACACTTCAAATGTTTGTTGAAAGATCTATGATAGAATCAACCCAATTTTGGATAGATTTCTGAATTGATTGCTCTTTTAATTGAATTTCTTTCACTTTAATTCTGTTATTTACATATTCTAAATTCTCAAATCCCTCCCCCAATTTTAGCTTGATCTGATCAAATTGTATTTACAATCGTTGAGAGGTGATCTAGTGTTGTTTTCTATGTTACAAGCCATAGGCATAACTCGGTTATAATTTTGATTGAGTTTGGTGCTCATCATTCATCCGCAACGTTCTTTTGTTCTCTTTGGTATTTAACTTTTCATCTCTATATTATTCCCCTTCTTTACCTTGACCCCATTATAACCTTGCATAAAGTCCTCTTGATTTGTGTGTGCGTGTGTTTTGAGTAGTGGATAAGTAAAAGATAAGCAAGCTTATGGTAGTGCAAATTCTCATGGGTTGAATTAAGTGAAACACTTACCTTCTAAATACTTAAGGGATTGAAAGTGTATCTTGTGAGGTTCTATTATTTTTGATTTATGCTTTTCAATTGAAGTTACTTTCCTTGTTGGTTTGAGACACAAAGAAATGTTACTTCATGAATGTTTTGATTCTTTGAAGCTGTGGTTGCTCTTCTTGCTTATAGACTTTTGCATTCATGAACATCATTGGAAAGTGAGTCTTTTAGAGTTTTTAACTTTTTAGTTTATGTTGTTGTTCTTTGTTCCCTAGTGTTGAATTTCTAGTTTTGCCTAGGAGTGCAAAAGCCAAGTGTGGGAGAATTTGATAAACACAATTTTCATATATTAGTTAACCCTCATATTTAGTCTCTTAGATCTCTTATGTGCTTAATTGATTGGTCATGGTAACATTTTATAAGTTTGAGTTCAAATTAAGTTTAATTGTATTTTTCAGTATTATTGGGAATGTTATATTGTTTTTGTATTTTGGATATAACTTGTGCTCTAGACATCTAAAAAATATGAATTTCACCTTGCAGGAAAGATGAGAGAAATCACTACAACTTTGATGGAGAGCTCGAAGTCAGATTAGATCTGGAAGTCAAAACAGAGATGTTGTCACTGGAACCTAGACAATATGCAGATATTAGGCCATAATTTAGGTTGTAGGAGTCATATGGAGCTGCGATTAGTGCCATTGGAAAGCTGAGACACGAATATTCAACTCTTATGAACACTACTTATAAAAAATGAGATGTTTTGATGGTGTTTTCACCCTTTGAAGCCAACTAATGGGTCTAGAGAACTATTAAGAATATTCTAGGCATAATTCTCTCATCCTAAGCCCAAATTAGGCAAATTAGGTGTCTAATTAAAGATAAGAGGAAGATGATTTATCTTAAGCTAAGGGAAAACTTGGATTTTTAATTTTAGAGATAGTTATTTAAGTAGCAACAGCAACCTCAAACCTAACCTTAATTTTCTCTTAGTTGCTCTTGCTTGCACTTTCTTTCTTCATCTCTCTTCCTCTTCCTTCTCTCTAGGTTTATTTATTTTTTGTTTTTCTTCCTTTCCATCCATGGAGGGCTAGACCCTTCTCAATCAACCCTAGGGATTGATAATTTTGATGTTTAATTTTGAGATCTTATTTTGATTGTTTTACATTTAATTGTTAATCAAGTTTCTTTTTTACTTGTTATCAAGTTTCTCTTTTACCTCTTTTGATTTTGTTAAATATGGATTGACTTGCTTAATTTAATTTGGATGTTGATGTGATAATTTCATAATTACCACGTGTTTAATGAGGATTACAGAGACTAAACAATGCATCAAAGGTGTTTGACAAATTGTTAAGCTTGGTTGAATTTTGGGTTTTATGTTAATTTAGGATTAGATGGGTGCTTAATTCATTTAACCTTGATTAATTAAATTCTGGATGCTTATCTAGTAGAGAATTCATGGATCATCTTAAAACTTCTTGATGCGATTTAAGACCAAGAATCTAATTAGCAATTGAATGGATTCCTAGTGATCAATGATTTATAGTTTTTAATTGCTTTCTTTTAATTAATTCTACAACTTTCCCCCTCATTTGTTAACTTCTTAATTTGATTGCTTAATTAGAGTGATCCAAGGGCTCGACCCGATTATGCCTTATACTACAAGTAATTTAGTGAATCGAGTTACAAATTGATCTAATTTGATAGTCGCGACAATTATCATTAAGTTATCCAAAATGGGTTCCTCTTATACTAATTTCCTACTTTCCAATCACAAGGACAAGAAGCTAATGAAGGATGAAGAACACAAAGCCTTTATACTGTATTGGCTATGTAAGTACTTTGTGTTTGCCAACTCAATTGCTAAGTTTTCTTATATTGTTGCTGCAATTGTTTCTGTAAGAGCTTTAACTTTAGCCCCTTTTGTTCTATCACTTCTACACAGAAGTTTATTCTTGATGGTGGATTAGGTACAAGGTGGTGAGGACATCAATATTGTTACATGTCTAGTATGGTTTATGTTGTTATGGATATTCCATCCCTAAATTCATTCCTGCTTCGCACTCAGCTGCCAAAAACCCTTAGAAACCTTCTATCTGTGGAGAAGTTCTTCGACTGATCCTAGCCACTAAGAAATATATCTTTGAGATCACCAACAAATTATTTAGCATCAAGTCCCAAAGCCCCCTCGATTTGTACCTGTATCTCCAAAAGAATTATGGACCTAACTGGATGAGGCTCGAGCTGCTAGGGAACTATTAAACTTATTACGTATTTGATTTGGTTCTCAGCTAGAGTAATGTCTTATCAACCAGAGATCTCCTTTGTGGAGTTAAACCCATATCTTGGCATAACAAGATCTCAGCTAAACTCTACAATCCTCAATGTTTTTCCAAAAAGCTCTGCTTAGTCCAAGGTATCCTAGCTCCTTTTGAATCTTCAATTGACCCTTTTTCAAGACTGCTACTTTCTGACGTTAAGGGTAAGTCCATTTGGCAGACTAACTGTTCAATATTGAACAACTTTCAATTCTTTGGATTTACAATTCATCCAAGTGAGACCACTGACTACTCTGACTGGTGCCCTACTATTTTCATACCCTCTACCCTACACCTTTATCAAGCTACTTGGGTAAATTGATTGACTAGAGCTCAGAACCCTTAACTGAGGCACCCAAGAAAAAATCCTCTAAAGCTTCTCTTTCAAAATATCAAGGCACCATGGCCTTGGCTAAAGGTAACCGATTTGACAAATTTTAGCTTATTACCCTATTGATTAATTGATGAGCTGACTCTATATTTCTGAATTTTTGATGCAGGCAAAGCTGCAATAGTTGTTATTGATGTTGAGACCAATCAATCTTCCCCTAGAGGGATAAAAGTTAGTTCCATTCGTCGCCTTACCTGCCAATCAACTGATCCTGCCTTGACTACTCCAACTCCCATAACAAAATCCAAACAGTTGTTAACCGAAGCTGATATTGCTGTAAAGGTAACTACACTCTTTTCTTCATTTTTATATTAAAAATTTCCCTTTGAATATCCCAATCCCTAGGATTTAGTTTAATAGAAGAAGCCCAAGACTCAAAGTGCTTTAAAGACACCTAAGCCCTCGACTATCCAATTATTAGTTGAGGCAAAATTGACTGCATCCTCGAAAGTTTCTAATGAAGTGTTGAGCTAATATTTCAAGTCTCCTTTTTCAAGCCCTCTTGTTGGGGACAATTCACCTCTCTCTATGCATATTGACATTATGGATAATTAGCTACACAAAGACTTTCCTGTTGATCCAAAAATCCCAGCCTCCTTGAAGCTCTCATTGGCCAAAGTTTCCAAATGCTCTGATCTATCTCTATCTGGTGGGCTCAAGACAGCCTATAATGAGATTACCCTTTTATTGGTTGTTATCTCTTTCAATTATTAAATGCATAAAACTCATAGAGACACTAATCAAAAGGATTTGGAATGGATGATTACTTTTCAAGCAAGAAAATCCACTTACCAGACCTAATATAAGGCAATCGAGAAGGAAAGGTAAAATAATCTTATGGAACAAACTCGCATGAACAATCGGCTAGATGAGATGAATAAGGAATTAGGTCGAATTAAAGTTTAAATTGTAGCATCCTCCCATTCAGCCTACTTATAGAGCTAATATAGGGTGTAAGCTGTTGTGTGATGTAATTGCATGATTTTACATGCATGTCTTTGATGTACAAGCTTGTAAATAGATAACTTAGCGAGTAAATTATCTCTTAAAATTAATTAAAATAATTCTAGAAAATAATTAAATAAGTGATAACAAATTTTTAATGTATATCTTTATATTTTAAGTTATGAAAATTAGCTAAAATAATTATATAAATTAGAATTTTATGAATAATAAAGGACTAAGCAAATTAAATATTAAGATAATTAGAGGTTAATTAGAAATTAAGCTAATTTAATTAAGCAAACGATAATTCTAAGTAAATAAAATTTTATATAATATTAAATAAGAGCAAAAAAATAGAATAAATAATGATTTATTTGATATAATATAATTATTATAAGAAAATAATGATTATTAAGTGGCCAATAGAAATGCATGCAAGATCAAAGAGCATTAAACTAAATTCTTAGTGGCTTAGGGTTTTTAATTGTAATGATGAGGTTTTGAGTTTATTTAAGTCTAAACCTATCAAATTGCTTGTAATAGGAAGAGCATAAAGCTCTATGGTGCAATTTAGTAGTTAGGATTAGTCCACAAGGGTTATAAGGTTTGTATGAGATTTTTAGAGATGGAACACGGTTAAGTGTAAAAGTTGTTGTTAATAGAGCGTGTCCCCAGAAGGAGCCTAGAAGGTTTGCATGACTCATCATGGATCAGACCATGTCCAACAAGGTTCGGTTCCTTCTTTCAAAAACATCATTCCATTATGATGTTCCAGGAGGAATAAGTTGAGATATTATCCCACACTCTTTCAAATGATCATCAAACTGTTGGCTTAACTATTCACCACCTCAATCTGATCGAAGGACTTTAATACTCTTGCTAAGTTGGTTTTGTACCTTATTCTTGAATTCCTTGAATTTTTCAAAGGATTCTGATTTGTGTTTCATAAGATATATAAACCAATATCTATTGAAATTATCAGTAAATGTAATGAGGTATTGAAAACCACCTCTAGCCAGTGTGTTTAGGGGTCCACATACATCACTATGTATGAGGCCCAAAAGATCACTAGCCCTTTTACCTTGTCCAGTGAATGGGGATTTAGTCATCTTCCCTAATAAACAAGGTTCACATATCTCATGATTCAAAAACAAATGAGTCCAAGAATCCATCTTTATGGAGTTTGGAGATGCGTTTCTCATTTATGTGGCCCAAACGACAATGCCAGAGATAAGTTTGGTTCATATTATTTAGTTTGAACCTCTCAGTATTTATGTTATATATAAGTATTTCGAGATCGAGGGCATAAAGTCCATTACTCAATTGTGCACTACCATAAAAAATATCATTCAAATAAATAGAAACATTTATCCTTTATTATAAAAGAAAAACCTTTCTTGTCCAAAAAAGAAATAGAAATGATATTCCTACTAATAGTAGACAAAATAATAGTTCTCCAACTCAATAACAAACTCATTGGGCAAAGATAAAAAATAAGTCTCTACGGCTAAAGCAGTAACTTTTGCTCTATTTCCAACTTGTAGGTCAACTTCACCCTTAGCCAATGGTCTACTGATAGCAATATATTTTATTCATTTAATGATCCTTTCACTAGGTGTCTTAAGATTCAATTTAGCTTAATTAAATTATTTTTGTCACATTTTATAATATTGGGCCTAATTGGATCATTGTTGGAATTATTGCATGAATTGGTCTTAAATTGTCTATTGAGCAGTGTTCAGTATTTTGGCTATAATCTGAGTTTCAAGTATTTGATTGATGTCATTCTGGTCTTGTAGAAAAGCTAAGACAAATCTCTACAACTTTCATGAGACCTTTGGAGCTGAATCACACATTTGGATAATTTAAATTGAAGTTGAAGCAAGAGTCAGAATGCTGATCTTGATAGCTTGACCTCTATGCACTCATTGGCCCATATCTTGAGTTATAGGAATGCAATGGATGTCAACTTAAGCCCAAATGAAACTTAAGATCCAAAGCAACAACTCTTATGAAGACTCCTAAGCCAAACTATGCCGTTTTGGGCATGTAATTTTAACTAGAAAATAGAGACAAGTTGCTTATGAGTTTGTCACTTAAATGGGCATAACTTGAGTTGTAGGCCTCTAATTGACATGGGACGTAGGCCTAGTGATTCCTAACAAACCCAGCTTTGTAACTAATAGTTTTCTAATCATGTGAAGCCAAATTAGGGAGTAGTTATGGGGGACAGAAGTAGAAAACTGAGACTAAGTTTTCATTCCACATTTTCATCATCTTTCTAGATCTAGATCTTTCTTTCTCCTCTCCCTTCTCTCTAGATTTTTCCCTCTTTTTCTGAGTTCTTACCTCTCATTCATGGAGAGGTAGGGCCTTTAATCAATCCAAGGGATTGAATATTCTTGATTCTTAATCTTGAGATTCTGTTTTAATTATTTACATTCAATTGTTAATATAGTTTCTCTTCTTCTTCTCTTTGTCTAATTCTGATTGGGTGCTTAATTTGATTGGAATTTGCATTTGATAATTGCATAATTACTATGTGCTAAGAGAGGAATTCAAGGACTAAACAAGGCATTGAAGGTGTTTGATAAAATGTTTAGCTTGGTTGGATCTTGGTTTTTAAGTTAATTCAAGTTTTGGATAGATGCTTAATTTGTTTAACCTTAATTAATTGAATTCTGGAAGCATTTCTTGTAGAAGATTCATGGATCATTGAGAGGCATCTTGATGTGATATAAGACTAAGGATCAGATTGATAATTGAATAGACCTACAGTGATGAAGGATGGATTAAAATCAAGATTGGACAATTCTCTTGGATTGGTTATTTTTTAGTTTTCTCTTTAATTGCTTTCTGTTTCTATTGTTTAATCTTGCAAACTTCTTCCCTTTTGTTTATTAACCTTTTAATTTGGTTTCATAATTGGAGTGATCTACAGGCTCGACCCGGTGTTACCTTATGCTGCAAGTAGCTCTAGTAATTCGGTTATAATTTGATTTAAATTTAGTAGCCTTGATAGTTATCATCTACTTTTGTTTAGATCCTGCACATTTACACAAATGTGAGACCCACATCCAGTATCTAATACCCAAGATGCAGAAGTAGATAAATTGACTTCTATAACAAAAATACCTGAAGTGGAAGTCTTCCTTCCCTTCTTCTTCTTAAGCCACTCCAGGTACCTATCGCAGTTCCTCTTCCAATGTCTGGTCTGACCATAATGGAAGCACATACCTTCCTTAGCCATTCCACCCATAGGTTTCAAGCTGGAAGTGTTGTGTTTGGATTTTTCCTTGCCCTTGCCCTTCCATTTGTCCTTAGGTTTCTTCAGCTACTTTTTGCCCTTATTCTTTTGGACCATCATAATGGCCTTTCCCTTTCCTTTGTTTATATTCTGTTTAGCAGTTCTCAACATGCTTAACAGTTCTGGAAGAGGTTTGTCAATTTCGTTCATGTCGTAGTTCATGACGAATTGACTATAACTTTTCGGCAACAATTGCAGGACTAAGTCAGTGACAACTTTTGACCTAAAGGGAAACCAAGTCTCTCTAGGTTTTCAATGTACCTAATCATTTTGAGAACATGAGTACCAACAAGGCTACCCTCTATCAGTTTACACTGAAATAGTGCCTTTGAGACTTCGTATCTTTCATGCCTAGCTTACTCTTAATTGACCCTTTTTAGGTGTATAATCATATCGTATACATCCATTTTCTCATGTTGCTTCTGAAGCTTAGAGTTCATGGTGGCCAGCATGAGACAGCCGATGTCCAAGGCATCATCTTAATGCTTTTTATAAGCATCCTTTTCAGCTCTGGGGGCATTTGCAACAGATGGCTGAGGAGTAGGCTACTCTAGAACATACTATTTTTTCTTATGTTTGAGGACAATCCTCAGATTCCTATACCAGTCTAGAAAGTTAGTTCCACACAATTTGTCCTTCTCAAGGACTAATCGCAATGATAAGTTATTTGAAGTGTTTGTTGCCATGCTAATCTATCAATATAAATATGCAAAGTATAAGTATCATGCCATAAACATATTTAACAAGGTCTTTAATTAAATATGTTTCTCACTATTTTATTCAAATCAATGACCCTCATCATTATTGACTCGAAAAATCCTATTGTAAGATTTCCTAGTGGACCAAGATCTATATTTCACCTAGCTTTGAGTCGACTTTGATTGATCACTCAAAATTTGGTTATTTAGGTAGGAAACATTTTCCAATTACATCATATGCAATTATTGGATAGTTGAGTGAATAACACTTATTCTAATCCATCAAATGGACTAAAGCCTAACTCTATGCCTCTAAGCCTTCAATCCTATTGAAATGGCCTAGTTAAGTCAGACACAATGGTTGGCAGTTGGATATTACCTTTATCACATTGCATTTTACTAATATAGATAAAGGCATCCTACTTTGGCAGAACTACACTTAATCGATACTAGCCTTAATGAGTGCTACACATTAGAAGGCATCACACAATGACTTAATATTTACTTCGAAATTTTTATTATTATTAGATCTCACTATTTTTTAAACTATTTAACATACCATAAACATCCATTCATCTCATACATGTAAAGCATATAAATAATATGACATGGTTATAGCCCTTAACGCAATGATTCTGCCAAGCCAATGAGAGAATTAAAAACTAAACCTAGTGAGCGAACTAGCTTCACCAAGCATCTACCACTAACGTCCTCATTAAATGTCATCTTCTTGCCTCCACATCAAGATTACATTACAAAGTATAAAGAAACCTCATTTTATGTAAGAGGGGAGTTAGGTGAGAAGAGAATGTACAACCAGAATGTAGAGAGAAAGGCATGACACACAAGTCGTATTTTAAAATAACCCATAAAGGCTAAACATGAGGATTAAGGCCATAACCATTCACCATGCACCACAAAAGGTAAAAATAATAATACATTATTATCTTTGTGAAACATAAAAAATGGATTTGAAATTTGCGCCTTCGAAAAGCACACTACACAGAGGTAGCACGAAGGTCCTGTTGAACCTCTTGCGCCTCCTTCACCGCTAGGGTATCAACACTTGAACCCTCATAGCCGTGAGGACACGAACACTTCATGTCGTAGGAACCCTTGTGCCGCTGTCTAGAAATAAGGTTTGCTTGACATCAACGCTTGATGCTGCCGCAAACCAAAACAAGGTTTCCAGAACCCTTGTGCCGCGCCGCTGTCCAAAAACAAGGTTTGCTTGACATCAACATTTGATGCCTTCGCAGGCCAAAAACAAGGTTTCCAGAACCCTTGCGGTGCTACGCTGTATATATCACATATATACCAGAAAACTTCACAAAAACAAAAATTCATACGAAATAATTTTCATAGAACATATGAACATCTTCATGGTTTTGAAAACATCATCATGGTTTCATATACAACATATCAAATAAGTTATGTTTTCGCAAAGATTTCTTTCGATTTTTGAAATAACATATTAAACATCATATCTTTTACCAAAAAAAGAACAACTAATCATATTATTTCATACAACACATAAACAAAAAAGACCGAATCATGATTTCGCAAGTGTCTCTGATACCACTATTGGGAAATTCAAGAACAAAAGCATAGTGAAAAAAGGATTGCCACTAAGGATCTATGCGAAAAAAAAGCCATGAAACGTGATTTTTGGAGTTTACCTCTTGAAGTCAGATAAAAAATGATCAAGCAAATCACTAGCATCGCAGCAATGATAATACCTCTACATTGTCCACATGAACAGACTCACAAACGTCCAACGCCTGGGATCTTGGAGTCTCATGTCTCCTACACAGTGTTAGCTACAAAGAGAAGAGAAACATGTCACTCTCTCACTCACTGTTACTATTAGGGTGCGGCTAGGGTTTGTAATTTGATGTCCTTGATAGCCCCTTAGCAATACTATTTATAATAATGACTACTTTATGCGAGTGAGAGTAGTAGTAGGTTTAGTTATGCAACCTTAGAATCATCTGTTATGAGTCTAGCCCACGATAGAACCATAGTTCAACTTGGATTCTCATTACTCCAAAACAGTCTATTCTATATGTGTGATCCTACAGGTTCTCATGACATTGACAGTAATATTAAAAATCCTATTTTAATATTACAAGCAGTGAACAGTCAAGTAATGAGAATGTCAGAGATTTGACATAACCTTTATGTGACCAATGTTTTCGTATAGTTTAGTCCCTTTGTTCAAATATCTAGATCGAACACAAGACATGGAATATGTCACCCTTATATAGTTCAATCTTCTGTTTCTTGATACTTAAGTAGACATAGTAATAACAAATGAGATCAATATCTCATATTGACTCATTTGAGCATGGTCATGCATTTTGTAGTCTCACTCAATCAGGGGGCCTAAAGATATCGCTCCTATTATGTAGGAGGGACAAATCCCATCTAAGTCATTCACATCTCTCTGCATGATTCGCGGGATATCCAAGAACAAACTTTATAATCATCTTGTTACAGATAATATTTGATGACATTAAAACATATAACTCCTCATGTAGGAATTGTAGTGATTTCAAGTCAAATGACCACATATGCCATTGTCACTTTAAGAATCGCTTATGACACTTACATAATGATCCACATAACGTTCTCATGGTGGGTCAGTCCAATGCATCATTACTCTAATATGTATCTATATGAAGACTTGATATTTTATATCATGACCCGTTAGATGTGGCCATTAGTCTACGGACATATTAGTCTCAATGTATTATTGTTGTCCTAATTAGGAATAATACTTGACTAAGGACATTTAAGAATAATGTTCTGATTCTATCCAATAGGGTCTCATGATCAAGTCATCCACTTGATGTCTTATGGCATTAAACTTAATATTCTAAGGACTTTATTATGTTTATAATAAATAATACAATAAATGAAATACCTCATGTATTAAATAAATAGCATAATACAATGTATATAAATACGGTCAAAATAAATTGGCCTTTAGGGCATAGACCAACACCTACAACATTTATTCCTAGCAATTGTAGAAATTGAGGTATTTATCATAAGTTCTAGGTTCATACACAATTTTTCAAATCATACATAATCCCTAAAATCATTCCAAGAATGGCCAATTCAAGAAAAGCATTAAGAGAAGAGATAAACACGTAAATCATGAAATAGTAACTCATATTAAACACAAAAATGATTTTACATCATCCAGGAACAAGATTCATCATCACCCTAATTAGAGAAGTTTAGCTACACATGGAGAAAGAAGAAAATAAAGAAGAAATTCCAACAAACTCCATGGAAGATAGGTGGAAAGGATGAAGAAAATTCTTAATCTTCAAGCCTAGCTCCCATGTCAAATTAGGGTTCATGCCTCCGCTTCTCTCTCTGAATCCTCTGCCTAAAAGCATAACTTTTCCTATTTATAAATAGAAAAATGCATCAGAATACATATTAAGTGCTTAAGCACTAAATTTTTGGGCACTTAAGCGTGCAACAAATTATTCTCTATGAGCCATTGATTAAGCGCTCAAAAAAGTGCCTAACATCAGCAACTCCCTTTTTCTTACTTTTTGCTCATTATTTAAGCATATTGTCTTCTTCCTTGTGTAACCACCTAAGAAAACAAATAAAACACGTAACTAAAAAATGTTTAAAACATCAAAAGCATGATAAAATTGAAAATAACGCTCAATCAAAAAGGTTGGAAGAGGGTGAAACCAAGATTTTACAATAGAAAAATATGAGTTTTTATAGGTTCACCACTCTCCCAAACTTAAAGATTTTTCTTATCCTCAAGCAAAACAAGATGAGGAATTCAAAATAAGACAACGAAATTAAAAAGCAAACAACTAAAAATTTAAAACATGCAGAGTCAAACATGGCAATACCAGTCATTAAAAATCATTCATATCCTCATAAACTGCTTCACAATCTCACTTCAAGGTATCACACATGTACAATCCAATTGTTATATTGACTCTCACATGAAACTTTCATGCATAAATGACTTCCCGTAGACATGAATGTAAGACCAATTCCTACTCATAAAGTACAAGCTCGGATAGGTTTATAAAATTACAAATTCACATCAAAGCTACATCCATAGGATTATTTTTCATCTATCTCTTCATTAATGTAAACAATATATAACCAAGAATTAAAATGGTCTTTTAAAACTTGTAATGTAAGGCCTAGGGTCGGGGGGTAAGAAAGAAGGAATAAGATAAAGAAAGCAAAAGTTGAAATGCATAATCATACAAATTTCAAAATTCAAGTCATAAAAATATTGAACAAGTACAAAACGGAGTATAAGAATCAATCACTTTATTTATTTTTTATTTTTTTATTTTTTATTTTGTCATGAAATACCTTTCATTTCATTTCCTTCCATTCTTTATCATTTTTTTCTTTTCTTTTCCTTAGCTCCTTTAATACTTCATGCACAAAAATAATTAATTAGATTGCTTGAACAATAAAACAAGACATAATATGCACTCAACAAGACACTTTATTTATTTTTTATTTTGTCATGAAATACCTTTCATTTCATTTCCTTCCATTCTTTATCTTTTTTTTTCTTTTTTTTTCCTTAGCTCCTTTAATACTTCATTCACAAAAATAACTAATTAGATTGCTTGAACAATAAAACAAGACATGATATGCACTCAACAAAGGGAACATATGATAGGAATTATTTTTTATATTTTTTAATGCTAAGGAAAAGATAAATGTAGGTAAAGAAAAAAATAAAGGCCAAACAAATAAGGCTGCAAAAGGGGACCTAGGGATATAATATTTTTCAAAGGTTGGCTCGAAAGGCTCAAACGATCCAAAGAATGCCCTTATCATTTTCTTATTCATGCATTGTCTAGGATTTTGCCTCAAGAGATAATCTAAACAACTTCTAGGTGTAAGTAATCCACATAAATGCATTTCCATAAACTTTCTCTAAGCTTAACATGCATTCATATTTCAAGGTCTATCAAACATAAAGATGGGAGATGCACTCATACATAATTAAAGTAATAGAGATTACCACAATTCCTGAATTCTCATATGATTTCTCAAGAAAAGAGATCAATCCACAGTTCATGCCATCATTGGATATTCAATTCAACACACCGGTATTCTCAGTTTCAACATTGTGACTTAAAACAAAATACTAATAGACAACAGAAAATAAAAAAACTAAAAACAAAAATAGAAAAGCTACTCCCCCAAACTTAAGACAAATAATGCCCCCACTGTGCAAACAAAATATAAGCAATTAACAAAGAAAAAGTAAAAAATAATAAAATAAAAGTGAACGGCAAGGAAAAGCTCATTGTTTGGTGGTCTAATCATCCTGCTCAGTGTTTGGTGTCGCGCACTTAAGTGGTGAGTTTTTCACCACTTAAGTGCTAGCTCACAAAATGAGTGAGTGCTTCTGGTGCTGCATGCTTGCACAGTGAGAATTTCATCGCTTAGGTGCTAGCTGGCAGAGAGACAAGGCATTGAGCACTCAAGCACTCACGTTTCAGTGCCAAATCACTGAGTGGCAGAAAGTAAAGGTAATGAGCGCTCGAGCACCCAATTTGTTGGTGCCTGGAAGGAACACAACTCTACTAGCTAACTCTGCTATTGACAAACCACTTTTCTTCTAATCAACCAACTAAAACAACTAACTCAAATTTGAAGGGGAAGACTTCACAAACACTAATAAAAAAGACAAATCAAATAACCAAAACAACTAATTCAAAAGCAATGCAATAAAGTAAAATAAAAAGGGAAAAGAAACTTGGGTTGCCTCCCAAAAAGTGCTTGTTTATTGTCATTAGCTTGACATTGTATAGTGATATGATCACAGTGGTCTATATTGAAGGGATGGTGATAGCTCCTTTCCTTTGTCAAAGTTTGGATCCATATCATGACAAATGTCATTCATTATGCTACTAGGACCATGCTGCACTCGAATGTGGCTTGTGGACCATGCTTCCTGAGAGGGCCCTTCTCTTTTTCAACAACTTAAGTCTTAGGAGAGTCAACGTCAACATTGTATAATGGTGGGGGTCCTTGATAGCCAAGGCTTCATGTTTCTTAGCTTGAATGATATTGGTTGGGACATAGAGATTTGACATTGGGGAAGATTCAACATCCCGGAAGACATTACTCTCAAGATGAGTTCACCCCTTGGTACATCAATTACAGCTCCCGAAGTTTCCAAAAATGGTCTTGCAAGAATAAGAGGGAAGTCAGCGTCTTCTTCTATATCCAAAACCACAAAATCAACTAGGAAAATAAATTTATCTACCTTCATTAATACATCTTCAATTATACCATATGGGTGTTTGATAGATCGATATGTTAGTTGAAGGGAGATCATTGTTGGCTTTACTTTTTCAATTCCCAGCTTGTGTATCATAGATATTGGCATTATATTTATACTTGCCCCAAGATCAAATAGAGCCTTACTAATAGTCAGTTTCCCAATAGTGCAAGGGATGGTGAAACTACTTGGATCTTTCAATTTAGGTGGTAATTTCCTCTAAATTATAGCACTGTACTCCTCTGTCAACATCACTATCTCATATTCCTTGAGCTTTCTCTTCTTTGATAAAAACTCCTTCATGAACTTAGCATAAGACGACATTTGTTCAAGTGCTTTAGCAAAAGGGATGTTTATTTGTTGTTTCTTGAAGACATCTAGAAATTTAAAGAATTATCTCTCTTGATTGTCCTTCTTCAACCTCTGAGGGAATGAGATTTTAGCATATAGTGATGGTTCATATACTGTGTTATGCTCAAGATCCTTATTCTTTCTCCTCTTGGTCTATTTTTCTTGTTGGACAATCTTGCTTGAACCTTGAGTGAAGGGAGATTCTTCTTCTATTTGCTCATGAATAACCTCCTCCATAGGATTCTCAACATTCTCTTAAAGCTTTGTACCACTTCGAAGGGTGATGGCCATGCATTGTTCTTTTGAATTGACCACAGTGTCACTAGGTAGGCTACTTGGAGATCTCTTTGCAAGTTGTCTTGATATCTGTCTAATTTGTGTTTCCAGACTTCAAATATATACCTTTTGATTTTTAAAGCTAGCCCTTGTTTCCTGCATAAAACTGGAAGTCTATTGCACAAATGAAGATGTTTGTTGAGAGAGATTTTCAAGAGAATTCTCTAGAGGAGATTTCTTCTCTTGCTGAGCAGCTTGATGTATCTCTTGATTATTCCAAGAAAAGTTGGGATGATTCCTCCACCTTAGATTATACGTATTTGAGTATAGGTTACCTTGGGGTCTTGAAGGATTGTCCAAGTAGTTAACTTGCACTTAAGAAGGAAAACCTGAGTTACTTGCCTCGGATTAACCATTGACATGATTGCCCCATAGAAATAGCAAGTTAGAGCTTGATAGTTAACTGAGCTTACTTGCATGTTGCCAATTTACTTGGTGAGATTAGTGATTTGCTGCAAAAAAGTCTTATTTTGCGTGTAACACCCTAGTTTAACATGTTAGACCTGTTAATGGTTACAAAGGTAGCCTAATACTAGTTTAACATGTTTGCTAAGTTTTGTGGCTTTCTAAGCATGTTTAGTCACTTTGCTATAACACTATCTACGAGAAATAACTGTTATTAGCCCTAAATCAGCTTAAACAACTTGGTTAGTGAAAATAAACATCGAGAGTTTGTTTCTAAGACACAAATGTGTGAACTATGCTACAGTTAAAATATGAGGATTATCAGAGCTAGTTTGACATTTTTAAACATACTGGTTGTGTCTTTTAATGCCAGTTTGACTACCAGCTGATATGGAAAATGGTGATTTTGGTACAACAAGATTTTTGATGAATCTTAGGATTTATTTTAAACTTGTTGGAAGTTACCAAACTTGATTTGAAGAAATCTAAGTGTTCTTAGTAGATCGGGAATTATCATATGGTCACTTAAGTGACTAAGGACCCTCACGTTTTTAGCCTTCTCATTTTGATTTTTCCTTTATATTTCACTCAATCTCACTACTTTCTATTGTTTTTCTTCATGGGATAGAAGAGAGCAGAGAGGAAGTAGAGAAAAAGGGGAAAAGAAAGGAAGAAGAGAAAAGGAAGAGGAAAGCTAAGGGGAAAGGCAAACTTGAAGCTCTATCATCACCATCTTTGTGCTAAAGGTAGGGGATTTGTGTTCTTGTGGCTTCTTTCTTCCATTTTCACCATTTGTGCATATGTGATGCATAATAGGTCATTTTGGATTTTTGAGGTGTTTGGACTATTTTGCTTGCTTGGATGAGTTTCAATGGTTGCTTATGACTTGTTCATGGAATGAGTTTGAGTTAGAAACTTAGAACTTGTCATTTGGACCTTTGATGCTAAAAGTGAGAAAGTTAGGTCATGGATGAGAGATTTTGTCCTTCAGTCTAATTTAGAGATTTTTGTTGGTGATTAATGATTCCTATGTGTTAATGAACTGGTTAGGGACCTTAAATCACCTAGAAACTGGATTGGAGTGGCCAAAATCGGTGACTTGTTCCAATGGAACAGTGCACGGTTTTTGCAGAAACCATATTCTACTTTGCATGTCATGGCGTGAGGGTGGTCACACCGAGGCATGAGGCTATTTTTGCTACGTGCACCACGGCGTGAGAATGCCATGTTGAGGCGTGAGGTGCATCATGCAAAAACCTGAGAGTAGGGCACCGCAGGGTGCCAAGGTCGTGTCGTGGCATGAGCTCCAGGATTTTCCAACATTGTGTTTTTGATGTTTTGGAATTTCCTAAGTGATGGGATCACTTTTTCATGCCTTTTTAAGTGTGTAGAGGCACTAATAGGGGTATTTCTTAGAGAGAATTACCACGTTGCTTATGTGAGGAGTTGGTGAACCTATAGGCACCCAATGTGAGGGGATTTGCCTTAGGATGAGGTTGGAGAACCTATAGGAATCCAAAGTGTGGAAAATGTCTTAAGATAGAATTAAGAGACCCTAGACAACCATAGTGAGATGGAATGTCAAGGGGTAGTGTGTGGGAAAACCTAGGCTTTCATATTGTGGTGGAATGCCATAAAGGTAGCCTTGAGCATCCAAGTGTGATGGAATGCAATAAGGTAGTGTTTAGAACATTGTTCAACATGAGGTTGACTTTGGAATCACTTGTGAAGTGATAGTGTGAGGTTCTAGATACAAGAGTATTAGTGTTGAGACACAATTAGTGGTATTTCTTGGAGAGAATAACCGCCTAACTTATGTAGAGGGTTTTGAGAAATCATAGGCATACTTTAAGAAGTGGAATACCATAGGTCAATACCTAGAACCTTGTGCAACATGAGGTTGCCTTGAGAGTCACTTGTGAAGTAATGAAGTGAGGTACTAGGTGTTGTAAGCTAAATGTGCTTGGCTAGTAGTATTTGTTATCATCTACAGGTTGCTTCTTTGTGTGGAAAGTAGAGATGGAGATGCTTGAATGACATTTACTCCCTTGTGAAATGAGTTTGAGATATAGGAAGTACTAGAAATATGACTTTTGCCACTTATGCAATAGGTGAGCTTGGTTGGAAGGTTTTCTCATTTTCCTTTGTCACTTGGTTAGGGAGAACCTAGTGATGAGTGTATGTATTTATGAAACACACTGCATCTCTCATTTTCAAACTTGATGATTGCTATTTCCTATGTATTGTAACCTTATGTGGTGTGCACAATCATTTGGCCAGAGAACAAGGTGTTGCATCTAGATTCTCATAGCAGGTAATGCTATTATGGTCAGGGTTACCAGTATAGGGGTGATAGTAGTACTCTTACATTGGTAAGAGGAAGGTAGTCACCTATTACTAAGTAGTGTGTAAGCTTTTAGGTCTATCCTGCTTAGCATATACAAGGGAACGAAGGTTCCTGGGAAATGAGTAAGTGGTATGTGTTTTCTAAAACCAGAACCTGCATAAACATTGTATAATCATAATATTAGGATATTGTGTGAGCATACCATACATCATACCATAAAGCATTGCATTTATTGGTAGCTGTATGGGTGGTTGCCTTGCTTATTGGTTGCTTGCTCGATGATATCTCACGATTGTATGGGCAATTATTTGATATCATTGATTGTTGTATATGTGGGATAAGATTATAGCTACTTTGTGAATGTTACATAGAGTGTATGTATATCCTGATAGTGTTGAGCAGTAGCTTAATTATATGTTACACTCTTAATCTTTTGTTTATAGTGTTGTTTATTCATTATGAATGATTAAACTCTGGTGTTGGTTACTTATACTGAAAATTTGTGATTTCTCACCCTGTTGTGTTTCCATGTAAATTCATGTCCGAGCAAAGGGAAGTAGAAGAAGCAAAAGAACTAGTGCAGTTTATTTTGTTTCTTGTAATAAATATGTTGTATATTTATTTCCTGCTACTTCAAGTTTGTATAAATTTTTGTATTACAGAATGTCTTTGTGAGGCTGGTGATGTATATATATAACTTTTTGTTGTTCAAGCTCTCCATATTTATTTATGTGAATGAATGATATAAGTCTAGTTTGTTGTTTTAGATTAGAAGTAGCATAGCTAGTACTGTGCGCTTTATATATGGCAGATATATTAGGTTCTCAGTATTGGGATGTTACATTGCCCAAGTATGGCATCAAAGGTGCCAAGTTCCATAACTCCCTGTTTAACCACTGATCTTCCACTAGGCATTTGATATTCATTCATAGTCATAATTTCAAATAATTCTTGAGCCTCTTCAGTAGTTTTGGTGTTGAGAGACCCACCTGCAGATGCATCAATCATGGCTCTAATGGAATGATTCAAGCCATTATAAAATATTTGGACTTGTTGCCAAATTTCAAATGTGTGACGAGGGCATCTTCTCAGTAATTCCTTATATCTTTCCCAACCTTTATATAGAGATTCCCCCTAATTTTGAGTGAAACATGTGATTTCACTCCTCATCTTCACAAACATATATGGAGGAGAATATTAAGTAAGCAACTTGCTAACCAAATCATCCCAAGTATTAATGCTTCCTTGAAGTTGAGCTTGTAGCTAGCTCTTAGCTTTGTCCCTTAGAACTAATCCCAAGAACCCAATTCCTTCTATTTCTCTGGGTAGGGAGGGAATATGTTACCTCTTTAACCTACCTGGTAAGGAGGGAATGTTTTACCTCCTTAACCTACTTAGTAGGGAGGGAATGTTTTACCTCCTTAACCTACTTAGTAGGACAGGAATGTTTTACCTTCTTAACCTACCTTAAAATGAGTGGACTATTCCACTACATAACACTACATGGGAATAATAAGTGTGTGTAAAATTTTGTTCTATGTTAAACTCATAGATAAACACCACAAACACTGCATACTAGGTCTATCCTTGCATTACTAGCTTTACCTCAACTTTATGAGAGCACTTTGATGCACAATTTTCAATTGTCGCATTTGCAAACCCAAGTGGAGGTTGTCTCAAGTAATAAATTTCTCGGGAGTCCAAGGTCGATCCACAGGGAATTGTTGAAGATTAATTAAGGTGAAGTGAATATTTTGTTACTACGATTAAAATTATTTACTTGAGTAAAAAGATTCACTCTTGGTAAATAAAATAAAGGTAAGATTAATTTCTTTTATAACTCAATTAGAATCCTCGCAACAAGGCGGTTCCAATCGGAAAATACAACATTAAAAGTCCATTTAAAATAATATACGTAATTATATTATGTTTCCTAAAAATATTACCACCACTTATAAATGGGTTAAAGCATTCATTGTGCTAATATTTTGTCTACAACAAATCAAGAACTCCTCTTTACAAAGATGATTTCTAAATTATAAGAAACAAATTATAATACGTATAATGGTTACTAGAAAAATATAAATCATTTAAGCATAAGAGAAGAATAAATCTAACCTTACTTTATTACCAAGAGTTTCACCCTTTCACCCAAGTAAAATGAAACTTAGTTACTCATAGATAAGAAGAAAGAAAGAGAGAAGAAGAAGAAGAAGAAGAATATGACTTTAATTTAGAACAAAGGAAAATTACTACAAGAAAACCTAGTAACAAAATGACATCATTTTAGTAACTAACACCTAACACCCCTAATGATCTGCCAAGGCCTCCTTCTATAGAGGATTAAAGATACAAAATGACAAGGGGGCTGAGTCATTAGTGGGTGGATGAGTGGAAAATGAGTGGAAAATGCCAAATGACTTTTGGTGAGTGAAAAATTATGGAGATTCCTTGTCTCCGAAATCATGCAGCTCTGAAGTCATTGCATTCATCATTTTTGAACCAAGTGGTCTTCATGAAAGTTGTAGGCCTGGATCTTAACTTTCAAATGGCTTTAGTTTGAGTCCAATATCATTTCTATAACTCCGAATACATTCAAATTACTGTACACTGCCTAGGCCCAGTCACAGCTCCTCTGTTCTGACTTCCAAACCCAATATCACCTTCAAGGAGTCCGATTCTGGACAAGTGTTCAACATGAAAGTTGTAGATATGGGTCTCAAATATTTAGCATCCAAATTTCAGCCCATTTGACAACCTCTAACCCGAAAACTATGATGAACAGTACAAGTAGGTTAAGCTGTCAGGAAAAGCACTCTGGTTCTTGCTTCAACTCTAATTTGAGTTATTTACTCGTGTGAGGGAGCCTTTGAGGTCTTCATAAAAGTTATAGAACTCTCTCTTAGCTTTCAAATGCCACTAGAATCACCTTCAAAGACCACCTATATCCCAAGATATAGCCCAAATACAGAAACAACATAAGACGTAAATTATGCTGAAAAATTCAATTAAGTCCAATTTGAGTCCAAACTTACAAAACATAATCAAAATCAATCAATTAAGTACATGGAGAGTGTAAATGACTAAAAATGAAGGTTTATTAATGTATCAAATATGTGATCATCAAATTCTCCCACACTTAGCTTTTTGCACTCCTGGGCAAAACACATAAGACCACTCACAAAAAAAAAATTGAAACAGACTCAAAAGCTAAACACTCTAAAAGACTCAATTTCTAATAATATTTAAAAATTGAAGAGCAACCAATCATTCAAGTAATCAAAACATTCATGAGGTAACATATCTTCACTTCTCAAATCAACAAGCAAGGATATTTCAATTGAAAAGCATGAGTCAAGAATAATAGATTTTCACAAGATTCAAAGGGGTTAACCAAGGGGAAATAGGTAATTTCTAATGCTTTATGTTGGCAGGAATCAAAGAATTTCCAAGAAGTCATAAGAGTGCTTGATATCATATTGAGACAACATGCTGGCTATTTGATTAAAGTAGTTATTTCAAGAAAAATGCCTCAATCATATTTATGTATGCATATGAAAATGTAGTCTCAAAAAGAATCAAAGCAAGTTCTAGAGTAACAATTCCATGAGTGAAATTCACACAAGAAAGAAAAGAATGGTACAAATGTTCAATCCATTCATCAATAGGCTCAAAATCTCATAAGGCATAATTTTATCATTCTCAGTCCACCAATTCAACATCCATAACCAAGCATGTGAATTTTAAGAAAGAAGACAATTTACTCAATCATGCAAATTTTCCTGAATTTGAATTGCTACTTCCATACAAACTAGTTACTACCCAAATTACTCCTTACTCTGCCACCAATTTTTGATGCGTCTCAAGAGTAAATAATGTACTCTTTACTCTGCCATCCCTAATTACTTTTGTTGTTAATAAATTGATGACAAACACAACAAACATATTAACAAACACACTCCTATTTTTTTTTTTAGTTTTTTTTAATATAAACACAATAAACATATTAACAAACACATTTCTTAATTTTTTTTTTGGGTTTTTTTTTTACAACCATCCTTCCCCCCTACCAGATCACAATATTGTCCTCAATGTCAAAATATAGATAGGTAAAGGATAGAATATATTACATGTTGCTGCAATTACTGAAAAGAAAAATCTCACACAAATTTAAACAGAAACAAAGTATGATAAATAAAACTAAAGCTTGTAATTATTTAAATAGTTGGAGTGTCTTGGCTGGCTTTCTTTTCATTTTGCTTCCCT
The DNA here is from genome assembly GCA_029884595.1 of Ormosia semicastrata. Taxonomy (NCBI): domain Eukaryota; kingdom Viridiplantae; phylum Streptophyta; class Magnoliopsida; order Fabales; family Fabaceae; genus Ormosia; species Ormosia semicastrata. The sequence continues at coordinate 65,026,598 of JAQQTO010000061.1, read as the reverse complement.
CACCACTTCCTTCATTGCTTCCTTCGGATCAATCTATCTGAGCTGTTGCTGGATCAGGTTCATAAACAAAAGCTTCTAATTTATCAATCAACTCATGAATAGTGGAAGCAGAGATAAGGAGTCGTCTTGCAGAAGGTGTGACAAATTTCTGTTCCACAGCATGGTCAACAAAAGATAACAAATTATCAAAGAAATTATTAACATTCAACAAACCTACGGGTTTATGGTGGATGTTCAGTTAGGCCCAAGAAACAATTTGAAAATTTTTATCCAAAGTACCAAAACTACCAGGTAAGGCAATGAATGCATCAGAGTTTTTAAGCATTGCCTTCATTCGTCCATCCATAGATAATACTTGAATTTCCAGTCCAATTGTCTTTCCAACGATGTTCCTTCGAGTTAAAGGTTCAGGAATGACACCTAAAACTTGACCACCTCTTATAAATGCAGAAAGTGATACAGCCCCCATTAACCCAAGGCAACCTTCCCCATATACTACACGAATATTCCTCGCTGTAAGTATTCTACCAACAGTGCTTGCTACGTTTACAAACTCTAAACTCTTCCCATAACTTGTCCCACAAAATACACAGATACTGAGAAATCTACGAACTGAAGAAGAAGCTCCCTCCATTTCTACACTCACTCTCTTTGAATGATTAAGAGTTACAGAAAAGTAAAGAAAATGGAGTGTTTAAATAGGGAAGAGAATAGAAAAAGTAATAATAGCTCCTATATGGGTAGGTTGGCTGTTGTCAGAAAAGTTTGAATTTAAATTTTTTTTTATTTTTCTTTATTTTTTTTTACTTCAAGAAAACCATCAGGGTAAAGAAGTCTAGAAACCCCTGAAGGACCCTACCCAAAGGATAGTCTATCCAAAACTCAAATATAGCAAAATCATACAAAGATAAAATAATAATAACAAATGATTACATACCTTTATGTATAGGTTTCATTGCAGATCTTTATACTGCGCGTCATGAGTGCAGTAATACCAAGACGGCTCAGCCAATCTAGGCATTCTTCTCCCTCCCGCTTGTGGGATATCCCAGCCTATGCATCGTCCCTCTAGATAAAGAGAGAAAATCTGAATACGACGACCAGTGACCACAGCCAGTGAGAGGTCGTTGGAGAGCCCATGGCATTAAATCACAGGATCCAGCTCAGAGGCATTGTCACGCGAGAATGCAAACACGGGACGCTTCTTTCTATCCATCAGCAAGCAGAGCCTTTGGTTAAAACTTGGGAATGCTTGAGCGGCTCTCTACAGAGCATGGCACACGAACCTTATTTACCGACCGGCGTGCGAAGGTCCACCCGAGTCAATGACGGGTCTGCCACTCCACTGGCAAAGGCTCCTAATCTAATTAAATACCAAGTACAACCGAAGTTTCGCCCTTTTTTATTCTTTTTATTTATTTCATTTTTTTTATTTTTTTATTTTTTTATTTTATTTTCTTTTATTTTCTTCTTTTTTTTTCTTTTCTTTTTTTTTTTTTTTCTTTTTTTTTGAAAATGTACAAGATAATATATATATGTTGTTCTGATTGTGACTCACATCTTCCTCTAGTTTCACGTCCAGAAACGGCTTAAACGCCTTCTATGAGTCGGGGATAAACTTCCCATCCAATTTTCTTTTAAATTGGCAAGCAGGGTCTTTTTGAGTCAGATTCCCAAGACTATAACACTTTTGCTCGTCCTTGAAGAGATTCCACAAACTAAGAAGTTCACGCTGCACAATTCCACAAGAATGCATCTCAAGAGTCAATAAAATATTATCTAATGACTCCTTACTCAGTCCATTCTTGATGAAGAATATTTTATCTTCTCTGTTTACGGAAACCATCCCTAAAGAGTGACATCGTGTGTTGCAATTCCATCGTGCACACTTGTAACAAACTTTCATTCTTTTTGCTCTTCTCCTTTTTGAAAATGAACTTTTACCGAGACCAGGCATGTATGGGACAAATGAATCTGAATATTCACCAGTTAAATGAACATTTGCTTCGATTATCCAGCGTATATCTTCTGGGATACCCTTATACATTAACAATCTCAGTCTTTCACACCTAACTTCATAGACTTTTGTTAGAGCATTTAGAGGAAGAGAAGGAAAATGTTTTCTTAGATTTGAGAGAATGACATCCATTTTAAAAGGAGAAGAAATCAGTTATTATGGGAAACTGAAAAACAAACCGACTTGAGAGTCACGGAGTACCGTTATCCGCCATTTAATCGGGAACACAAAGAACTGCAAAAAGAAAGAAACAACATTAAAATAAATTCTACTCATAATAAGGATTAGAAAGAGAAATGGATTCTACCTCAACAACTTGATGTTCCAGAAATGGTTTAAGTCTTTGTCCATTGACCTTAAATACAATACCATTCCTAGGATTCTCAATGTCTATGGCCCCATAAGAATACACATGTTTGACAATATAAGGGCCAATCCACCTAGATCTCAATTTTCCAAGGAATAGGTGAAGACGAGAATTATAAAGCAGAACTTTTTGACCAATTTCAAAAGTTTTTCTTAAAATTGATTTGTCATGAAAAGCTTTTGTTCTAGCTTTATAAATCTTTGAGTTTTCATATGCATCATTTCTTAATTCCTCAAGTTCATTCAATTGCAATTTACGTAACTTGGAGCATCATCAAGACTTAAGTTGAAAGTTTTAATGGCCCAAAATGCTTTATGCTCCAATTCTACAGGCAAATGACAAGGTTTTCCATAAACTAACCAATAGGGAGACATGCCTAAAGATGTTTTAAAAGCAGTACGGTAAGCCCAAAGTGCATCGTTTAGTCTTAAAGACTAATCTTTACGATTTGGGTTAACCATTTTTTCCAAAATTTGTTTAATCTTCCTATTTGCTAATTCAACTTGTCCACTTGTCTGAGGATGATAAGGGGTTGCAATTTTATGGGTAATGCAATATTTCTTCATTAAGGATTCAAAAGGTTTATTGCAAAAATGTGTTCCCCCATCACTGATGATAGCTCGAGGAATTCCAAATCGACTCAAAACATTTTCTTTTAAAAATTTTAGAACAGTTTTATGATCATTGTGTCGACATGGAATCGCCTCAATCCATTTTGAGACATAATCAATTGCAACCAAAATGTACACAAATCCAAAAGATGATGAAAATGGACTCATGAAATCAATTCCCCAACAATCAAAAATTTCAATGACAAGGATAGGGTTTAAAGGCATCATATTTCTTTTAGAAATGGACCCCAATTTTTGACAAATTTCACAACTTTTGCAAAAATTATAACTGTCCTTGAATAAAGTGAGCCAATAAAATCTACACTGCAAGATTTTTGCAGCTATTTTCTTTGAAGAAAAATGACCTCTGCATGCTTCTGAATGACAAAATTTAATGACACTACTTACCTCATTATCGGGTACACATCTCCGAAAGATTTGATCAGAACAATATTTGAACAAATATGGGTCATCCCAAAAGAAAATTTTCACCTCAATCAAAAACTTTTTTCTGTCTTGGTGTGTCCACTGAGGCATCTTACCTGTTACAAGAAAATTGACAATGTTAGCAAACCAAGGCATGGAATTGACAGAAAATAAAAATTCATCGGGAAAAGAATCATTGATAGGTGTGCTATCAAAAGATGAGCCTGTTGTCAGCCTTGACAAATGATCTGCAACAACATTTTCGGCTCTTTTCTTGTCTTTTATTGTGATGTTAAATTCTTTAAGCAACAAGATCCACCGTATCAACCTAGGTTTGGCATCCTGTTTAGACATTAAATATCTAACAGCAGCATGATCAGTGAAAACAACAGTGGAGAACTAATTAAATAAGCTCGAAATTTGTCCAATGCAAAAATTATAGCAAGTAGTTCTTTTTCAGTAGTGGTGTAATTCATTTGTGCACTATTCAAAGTTCGACTTGTGTAATAAATTACATGAGGCTTACCTTCCTTTCTTTGGCCTAAAACAGCGCCAACAGCAAAATCACTAGCATCACACATCAACTCAAAAGGTAAAGACCAGTTAGGAGATTGCATGATAGCAGCAGAAGTCAAAAGACCGATTAATTTTTCAAAAGATTTTTGACAATCTTGAGTCCAATCAAATGGTGTATCTTTTGTTAGAAGATTGCATAAAGGTCTAGATATGGCACTAAAGTCCTTTACAAATCTTCTGTAAAATCCTGCATGTCCTAAAAAGGAACGAACTTCTCTGATTATTTTTGGGAAAGGCAAACGAGCAATTAATTCAACTTTGGCCTTATCAACTTCAATTCCTTTAGAAGATATCACATGACCTAACACTATTCCTGAGGTAACCATGTAATGACATTTTTCCCAATTTAACACAAATCCTTTTTCTTCACATCTTTTAAGATCTTTTTCCAAATTATCAAGACAATTTTCAAAAGAATTTTCAAAAACTGTTAGATCATCCATGAAAACCTCTAAATAATGCTCAATCATGTCACTGAAAATACTTAGCATGCATCTTTGAAAAGTTGCCGGAGCATTACAAAGACCAAAAGGCATTCTTCTATATGCAAAAGTGCCAAAGGGACAAGTAAAAGTGGTCTTTTCTTGATCCTCCAATGCAATTGGTATTTGATTATACCCTAAATAACCATCAAGAAAATAATAGTAGGGATGTCCTGCTACTCTTTCCAGAATCTGATCAAGAAATAGCAATGGAAAATGGTCTTTCCTAGTGGTTGCATTCAATTTTCTGAAATCAATACACATACGCCAACTAGATGAGACTCGGGTAGGTATTAATTCTCCTTTTTCATTTTCAACCACTGTTATTCCAGATTTCTTAGGCACAACTTGTGTAGAGCTTGCCCACTGGCTATCAGAGATATGATAGATAATTCCAACATCAAGTAATTTAAGAACTTCAGCTCTAACTACCTCTTTCATGTGTGGATTTAATCTTCTTTGAGGTTGTTGAGATGTTTTAGCATTATCCTCTAAATGTATCCTATGTGTACAAATTAATGGATTAATGCCTTTTATATCCTTTAATGTCCATCCAATTGCACTTTTATACCTTTTAAGTACTTCTATCAACTTACCTTCTTGTTCTTTGGTCAGAGATGAGGAAATTACCACTAGAGAGCTTTGTTCTTCTCCCAAAAATGTGTACTTCAACCCATCAGGTAATGGCTTTAGTTCTAGTGTGGGTACTTCTTCATGGGTATCATCATTCATGGATTTTAGCTCTTTGAATCTTGGCTTCCTTCCTTTGTATTCCATTTCCTGTGTACAGTCAAGCAAAGAGCATATTTCAGAAACATCATCATCTAATTGTGTAACTGAATCAAATGAATTAATTAAACAAATTTCTAATGGGTCAGAAGAACTCCTGATTTGAAGATGATCATCTATAATGGCCTCAATCCCTTCAATCTCTTCCTTTTCATCATAAACTTCATGTGGTTGCTTGCATATGTTGAAAACATTAAGCTCCAGTGTCATATTTTCAAAAGTTAGCTTCACCACTCCATTTCTGTAATTTATCAAAGCATTAGATATTGCTAAAAATGGGCGACCCAAAATAACAGGAACTGACTTAGAACTATCAACCATAGGTTTAGTTTCCAAGACAATAAAATCCACAGGATATATGAATTTATCAACTTGTACCAACACATCTTCTACTATTCCTTTTGGAATTTTAATTGATCTATCAGCAAGTAGAAGAGTTACAGAAGTTGGTTTTAACTCACCAAGGTTGAGTTACTGATAAAATGAATATGTAAGCAAATTAACACTAGCACCAAGATCAAGTAAAGCTCGTTCAATTTTATGTTCACCAATAATGCATGAAACTGTAGGACAACCAGGGTCTTTATATTTCAACTCATTATTATTTTGAATAATGGAGCTTACCTGTCATCAAAAATGCATTCTTTTTCACATTATGTTTCCTTTTAACAAGGCACAAGTCTTTCAAAAATTTGGCATAACAAGGAATGCAGCTTGATAGCATCTAACAGAGGAATATTGACCTTCACTTGTTTAAAGATTTCAAAAATGTCACTGTTATGATTCACTTTACTTGAATTGTTTAATGCTTGAGGAAATGGGGGTGAAGACGAGGGTTTGATCTCCTTTTGGCTAGGTGGCTTATCAACTCCTTCCTCATCTTTGGGAATTGACTCATCATCTTTCTCAAAAAGTTCAGGAATTTATTTCTCAACAACCTTTCCACTCCTAAGAGTTATCACTGAGTTAACTTGATTTATTTTTTGACTTTCTGAACTACCCTCATTTAAGCTAAATTGACCCTTGGGATTTGGTTGAGGTTGAGAGGGAAACTTTCCTTTCTCATGAATGGCAAATGCAGAAGAAAGTTTAGCAAGAGTGTCTTTTATGTCAATCATGGTTTGATTGTTGTGGTTATTGATGGCCTCTTGTTTTTCCATGAATTCATGCAATGTTCCTTCAAGGTTTTTCCTATATGGTGGGACATAGGGTGCATATCCTTGAGGATTTTGAGAATCTTGCTGTGCCTAAGGAGGTGGTGGTTGCATGAATTGTGGCTGGTTGTTGGTCCTCCAATTGAAGTTCGGGTGATTTCTCCATCCCGGATTGTATGTATCTGAAAAAGAAGAAGTAAATGACTTTTTAAAATTGTTCATTGCATTTACTTGCTCATGCACAACTTCTTTAAAAATAGGAATTTTTGGACATTCATTTGTTGAGTGTCCTAATTCATCACAAATGCCACAAATTTCTTCACTTTGCACAGATTTGATTTCTTTTACTTTCCCGGATTCCATGGCTTCAACCTTTCTAGCCAAACTAGCAAACCTTGCATTTAGATCTTCTTCTTGACTAAGATGATATTTTCCTTTACTAGCATTTGCAAGGTTAAATCTAATTGAATTTTCAGAAGGATTAGTACCATGCCAAGATTAAGAATTTTCAGCCAAATGGTCTAAATAGTCTAAAGCTTCTTCAGGTTCTTTATCAAGAAATTTACCATTGCACATTGTTTCCATAAATTGTTTGGTTTCGGGTGTTAACCCTTCATAAAAGAAGCTTATAGTGCGCCATTTTTCAAAACCATGATGTGGGCAAGAATTCAACAAATCTTTAAAACGTTCTCAACTTTGAAAATATGCTTCATTGGAATTTTGGAAAAAAATTTGGATTTATCTTTTCAAAGCATTGGTTTTATGTGTTGGAAAAAATTTCTTCAAAAACTCACCTTGCATTTCTTGCCATGTGCCAATTGATCTTGGTTTCAAAGTGTTAAGCCAAGTTTTTGCTTTATCTTTCAAAGAAAAAAGAAATAATTTAAGCTTAACAACATCTTCAGTGCAAGTTTGATCATGAAAAGCAGTACATACTTCCTCAAATTCTTTTAGATGTAAATATGCGCTTTCAGATTCTAAACCATGGAAATTAGGAAGTAAAGAAATCATACCTGGCTTGAATCTAAAATTATTGACATTGAGTGGAAAGATAAAACATGATGGACTAGAATTTCGAGATGGTTGCAAATACTCACGCATGGTTCGCAATGGTTGATTTTCATATTCATCATGCACACTTTCGTTTTCAGCCATTGTGCTTAATGTGTGTGATTGTGATTCAAACAAATCAATATGTAAAGTACCTGGATTAACTCTGACCAAACGACCAGAATTTAAATCACGATACCAATTAAGCATAAACAAGTAACTTACAGTATAAAATAAAATATACAAGCTAGCAATATAAATCTTCCATTAAATATTAACAAAGGTGTGGTATAAACCAACCACCAAATAAGTTAAAAAGCATAAAAATTAAAAAGTTAGTATACAGATAAATTAAAATGTTAGAAGCAAAAAAAGTAAAAAGTTAGATAGTGATAAAGTAAAAAGTTAGATAGTTAGTAAGAGAGTTAGTAAGTTAGTAAACAAAAAAAAAATGATAGAAAATAAATAACAAAAAAAATGACGAGAAAATAAATACGAAAATAAAGCACGAGAAAAAAAAAAAAAGGGAGAGTTACCTCCACTAAGTTAATATGTACAAGAAAATAAAATGGAGAGTTACCCCACATCAGTATGAAAATTAAAATGCAGAAAATAAAGTGTAGAAAGTAAATTATAAAAAAAAATAAGTAAAAGGGAGAGATTCTCCCACTAAGTTAGTGCGTAAAATAAAAGGGAGAGGTTCCCCCACTAGTAAGTATGTTAGTATATATACAAATTTTTACACCAGAAATTCAGTCTTCAAATCAAGTCCCCGGCAACGGCGCCAAAAACTTGATGCACAATTTTCAATTGTCGCATTTGCAAACCCAAGTGCAGGTTGTCTCAAGTAATAAATTTATCGGGAGTCCGAGGTCGATCCACAGGGAATTATTGAAGATTAATTAAGGTGAAGTAAATATTTTGTTACTACAATTAAAATTATTTACTTGAGTAAAAAGATTCACTCTTAGTAAATAAAATAAAGGTAAGATTAATTCCTTTTATAACTCAATTAGAATCCTCGCAACATGGAGGTTCCAATCGGAAAATACAACATTAAAAGTCCATTTAAAATAATATACATAATTATATTATGTTTCCTAAAAATATTACCACCACTTATAAATGGGTTAAAGCATTCATTGTGCTAATATTTTGTCTACAACAAATCAAGAACTCTTCTTTACAAAGATGGTTTCTAAATTATAAGAAACAAATTATAATACGTATAATGGTTACTAGAAAAAAATAAATCATTTAAGCATAAGAGAAGAATAAATCTAACCTTACTTTATTACCAAGAGCTTCACCCTTTCACCCAAGTAAAATGAAACTTAGTTACTCATAGATAAGAAGAAAGAAAGAGAGAAGAAGAAGAAGAAGAACATGACTTTAATTTAGAACAAAGGAAAATTACTACAAGAAAACCTAGTAATAAAATGGCATCATTTTGGTAACTAACACCTAACACCCCTAATGATCTGCCAAGGCCTCCTTTTATAGAGGATTAGAGATACAAAATGACAAGGGGGCTGAGTCATTAGTGGGTGGATGAGTGGAAAATGAGTGGAAAATGCCAAATGACTTTTGGTGAGTGGAAAATTATGGAGATTCCTTGTCTCTGAAATCATGCAGCTCTGAAGTCATTGCATTCGTCATTTTTGAACCAAGTGGTCTTCATGAAAGTTTTAGGCCTGGATCTTAACTTTCAAATGGCTTTAGTTTGATCCAATATCATTTCTATAACTCCAGATACGTTCAAATTACTGTACACTGCCCAGGCCCAGTCACAGCTCCTCTGTTCTGACTTCCAAACCCAATATCACCTTCAAGGAGTCCGATTCTGGAACAGTGTTCAACATGAAAGTTGTAGATATAAGTCTTAACTATTCAGCATCCAAATTTCAGCCCATTTTACAACCTCTAGCCGGAAAACTGTGATGAACAGTACACGTAGGTTAAGCTGTCAGGAAAAACACTCTGGTTCTTGCTTCAACCTCAATTTGAGTTATCTACTCGTATGATTAGGCCTTTGATGTCTTCATGAAAGTTATAGAACTCTCTCTTATCTTTCAAATTCTACTAGAATCACCTTTAAAGACCACCTACATCCCAAGATATAGTCCAAATACAGAAACAACGCAAGACGTAAATTATGCTAAAAAATTCAATTAAGTCCAATTTGAGTTCAAACTTACAAAACATAATCAAAATCAATCAATTAAGTACATAGAGAGTGTAAATGACTAAAAATGAAGGTTTATTAATGTATCAAATATGTGATCATCACACTTCATGCACTATGGCACTACACTATTGCCAAACAAACTTAGTATACTTGTATCTAGTATTCCACCTACTCATCACTTCAAAATGATATATAATGCAACACTAGGTTTCTCAAGTAACTAGACACCTACCTATGGCAATCCATATCTAGTGGACGCACAAAGTCTCCTTACTTTCCCTTGTATGCTAGATGGTCTTTCTCTCTAAAAAATATCCCTATTAGTGTCTCAACACTTTTAACAAGGCATAAATAAAGGATCCTGACAAGTAGGGAAGTCTCAATTCCCATAATAAAATTCTTGGTGAAAACTACTCTGGGCACCTAGGTGCTCTCTACCTAATACCTAGGCGTTGGCCTCCAAAAGGGCTGGCGCTTAAGCATTCCTCATTGGCGCCTAGGTGCCATTCTCTCTACCTCACTCACTACTGATTCTGGGCGACGGGCACCTAAGCGCTAGTGCCCCAGAGTGCTTGCTCTGTTCTGCTAGGCATTGGGCGCCTAGGTGCTAGTGCACTAGAGAAAATTTTACAGAAATATGTTCTGCATAATCTTGGTTTCCAGCCAAGTTCTACCCCTTAAGATCAATTCTTAGATGATTTCTATCTTCAATCAAGGCCACTAATCATGTTGTAACTCACATACAACCTCTTAACTTTCTCAAGCATGGATTTATGATCCAAAACCTTGGCACTCAATACCCATTTCTCAAGTTCTTTCACAAAGAGATTCAAGGATATTCTTAGGATTCAAATAACAACCATGCTTCTATCAACTTATAGTGAATTACTAACTAGGTTTGCTACAAGTTAATCTAACTCAAAACATGAAAAAACTCCTGAAAACCCACTCTTAACCTAAATCATACATAACTCAAACATGAAAAGAGAATAGAAAGAGTAAAAGTTTGAAAGGAAACACCCTTACCTCTAGCTTTTGAAGATGACCATGCTTTGGCTATGGAAGCTCCTAGATTGCCTTCCCTTTTCCCTTTCTCTTCCTTTCTTCCTTCTCCTTTTCTTTTTTCTCTTTTTCCTCTTTTTCCTCTCCTCTGCTTTCTACTCCTTCACCCGCGAGAAATGGAAACAAATTAATGGAAAAAGTCAAAGATGGCTTACTTGAAGGATAAATATCAAGGTTTATTGAAATTTTATATCCCTTAGGAATACTTTGATCTTAAAAAATCAAGTTTCCTAACTTCCTTAGGTGTTAGAATAAATCCTAAGATTCATCTAATTTCCAAAATCATCATTTCCATAAACTTCCATATACCTACTAGGTCAATCTGGTATTAAAACACTTACTCAGTGTACTTAAAAATATCAAACTGACCTAGTTTCTCAAACTTTAACTACATTATACTTAACCTTTAAAGCCTTTATCAATGTTATTTTAAGTCACTTTCCACATTCTGTGTTGCAGCAAAGTGCCTAAACAAACTCAGTTTGTCACAAAACTGCACTGGCATATTAAGCAAGTATTAGGCTACCTTTGTAACCATATACAAGCCTAACATGTTATCGAGGGTGTTACATTCTTGATATGATCAAATACCATCCAAAGACATCCAATAATGTACTCTACTTGCCTACCAAAATGCAGCTGAATCAAAGATAGTTTGGGTCGTACACATTTTCTTGTACTTGGAGACCACAATTTAAGCTAAATACTACCTGAAACAAGGGAAACAGTAGTTAGTGAAGGGTTAGTAGTTAATTATACTCATAATATTATTGATTAAACTCCTATCTTAGTGCCAAAATTTGATAGCTACTAACACTACCAAATTATATCAATTTGTAAGCTGATTCACCAAATTACTTGTAGTATAAGACACAACCGGGTTAAACCCTTAAATCACTCTAATTAAGCAATCCGATTAAGAACTTAACAAAGAGGGGTAATTGCAGAATTAATTAAACAAAAGCAATTAAAAACTATAAACAAAATTAAGTAAATAACCAATCTAAGGAAATCAACTAATCTTGAATTCAATCCATCCTTGATCACTAAGAATCCATTCAATTGGCAACCAAATTCTTGATCTTTGATCACATCAAGAAGCGTTAAGATTATCTATGAATTCTCTACTAGATAAGCATCTATAATTTAATTAATCAAGGTTAAATGAATTAAGTACCCATCTAATCCTAAATTAATCTAAAACCCAGAATTCAACTAAGCTAAACAATTCTACAAATAACTTTGATGTATTGTTTAGTCTCTGTAATCCTTATTAAACACATATTAATTATGCAATTATCATATCAACATCGAAATCAAATTAAGAAAAATAATTCAGATTTAAAAAAATCAAAAAAGGTAAAAGAGAAACTTGATTAACAAGTAAAAGAGAAACTTGATTAGCAATTAAATGTAAAACAATCAAAATAAGATCTCAGAATTAAATATCAAGATTGTCAATCCCTATGATTGATTAAAAAGGGTCAAGCCCTCCATGGATGGAAGGGAAAAATAGAAAAGAAAAAAAACTTAGAGAGAAGGGAGAGGAAGAGAGATGAAGAGAGGAAGTGCAAGTAAGAGCGGTTAAGAGAAAATTAGGGGTTCTTTTTAATGGTTGCAGCTGCCTCTCAAATAACTATCTCTAAAATTAAAAATCCAAGTTTACCCTTAGCTTAAGGCTAATCCTATTCCTCTTAGCTTTAATTGGATACTTAATTTGCCTAATTTGGACTTAGAATGAGAGAATTATGCCTAGAATATTATTGACAACTCTCTAGACCCGTTAGCCAACTTCAAAGGGCAAGAACACTATTGAAAAGTCATAGTTTTAGTAAGTGGCCTTCATAAGAGTTGAATATATATGTTTTAGCATTTCAATAGCACTAGTCTTAGATTCATATAACTCCTCCTGCCCACATTAGGGCCCAAGCTTTACATATCGTCCAGGTTCCAATAATAGCATCTCTATTCTGACTTCGTAGCCTAATCTAACCCACTAAACATCCGATTCAGCCTTCGAGCTCTTTATCAAAGTTGTAGAGATTTCTCTCAACTTTCCTAGAAGGTAAAATTCATAATTTTTATATGTATAGAACTCAAGTTATGCCCAAAATACAGAAACAATATAAAATTCCCAATAATGCTCAAAAATACAATTAAGCCCAATTTGAACCCAAACTTATAAAATGTGGCTAAGATCAATCAATTAAACACATAAGAGGTCTAAGAGACTAAATATAAGGGTTAACTAATGTATAAATTTTTTTTATTATCTATCCAATATCACATATGTATAATCCCTTCCTAGTCATAGCATACATATGCAATTCAGATTATAAACATGCATTTTCAAATCAACTTATGCACCATAAGATTGCTATCCTCTCTCTCTCTCTCTCTACATAACTTAGGTAACACTACTACAAAAATCATTTGTATTTACATACCCTTCTTAAATTTTTTATTTTTACTTTAATGGGGGCATGTGTTATAGATGATTCAAAGGGTTTAGAATTATAACGTGCACCTCTTGTAGTACCCTAACTCTAATACAGTAGTATATTCAAAATACACTATAGTAAAGAGAGTTAAGCATGTCACTTTCACTTTAACATATTGATAATGTATTCCATAATAAATTTATAACCTATTAAAGAGAGCCAAGAGGGAAGAAAAGTTTAATATATACAAACTTTACTAAAACAAGCAAAATAAATAAATACACGCTTAAGCCAAACGAAACAAAATAATGCTTCTCTAGGTTTTTTGGTTCTTTTTCTTCTTTCCCTTTTTAGGGTGTTGACCTGGATTTACATGAAAACACAAACGAAATGAGAACGTACAATTTCTCAGTATAAGCATCCCAAAACTAGCATTTATAACATTCACACTGTATAAAAATAATTCATATACAACATATTGTTGCCAATGAAAGAGACAATTATCCATACAATTGTCCAACAATGCAATGTACAATATGCCATATGAATATGCCTAAGAGATGTCCAATAATATGCTTATGCAATGCTTGTGCAAGTTTTGTTTAAGGAAAACCATGGCACTTACTCAATTCCTAGGAACCGTATTCCTTTGTATTTGTCTCTATAGGATAGTAAATGAACCTTTACACTACCTGGTCATCGGTGGATTCTTTCCCCTCAAAAAATTAAGAGTACTTATACCACCTCATGTACCGATAACCCTGACCATAATAGCTCTCTAGCCATGAGAAATTAGGAAAACTCCTATTTCTCTAGCCAAATAGTTGTGCACACCATGTAAGGTCATAATACATAGGAATAGCAAGTTAAGAGCAAGTATATTTCCACATTTGTCACAACATAAGGTTCTCTATAACTAAGTGGAAGGGCAATACCAATAATTTAAGATTCTAGCTCAACTCATCATACAAAGTAAGGAGAATCAAGTCACTAGCATTCTCGCATCCAGTGCCTCATACCATCACTTCACAAGGGATTTTGAAGTCAACCCCATGTTGAACAAGGTCTTAGGTACCACCTTAAGGCATTCCAACACACATGGATGCTCAAAGTTTCTCACAAATCCCATATATGCAACATAGATATTTCTCCATGAAATACCCCTTTTAGTGTCTTAATACACTTAAAATGCGTAAATAAGGGATTCCAACAAGTAGGGAACTCCAATTTCCTAAGATAAACACTATGGAAATTTCTATGTTTGGGCGGTTAAGTGGCCAGTTTCTCAATGCCAAGGCGCTCTATAGCAGAAACACTCCCTATTTCACCTGTCATTGGGTGCTTAAGCGCCTAAAACTTCAGTGACTAATTACTCACTTGGGCAGTCAGGCACTCACAACCTGGGTCATTAAGCACCCTGCACGTAGAAGCTCTCTGGCCTTCAACAATTAAGCGGCCAAAAACTAGACGCTTAGGCGTCCAACACCTGAAACTTCATTCACTGTTCCATTGGCTTCTAAACCAGATTTCAATACCCAAAATTAGGTTCTAAGAGTTCTCTAACACCCTTAAAGGTCACTAAGCTGAGAGAAACTATCATACACTCTATCAAACACATCACCTCAAAGTAAATAATTGAACCAATCAATCATAATACCCATTTTCTCAAATCATGAATACGAAGTTCCAAGGATGCAACCAAGTTTCAAACAACCAACAACCACATTCTAACTCAGTTTGGGACATCAAATAAGTCCTCAACCAATTCTAACATCCTAACCCATAGAAAATCGCCAAAACCTTTTTTTTTATAACCCAACATGCATCAAACAAACATGAAGAGAATAAAAATTAAGTTTGGAGATAAGAAACAAGAACCCCTATCTCTTGTAGTATGGATGATGGATTCAAGCTTTTGCTTTGCCTTTAGCCTTCCTTCTCTTCTCCTCTTCTTCCTTCTCCCTTTACTCTTCCTTTTATCTTTTATCTTTTATCCCTTGGCTACCTCTAGTTTGCAGAACGTGAGAGTTCTAACACCCCTTTTTGGGAGGGAACGTCATATTGTCATTTACAATGCGGAAAATGAAAACATAAATTAAGACCCGATTCATTTCATTATAATTAATCTTACTTGATTATAGTTGGGTAGAATAAAATGGTGACTATTTTTTTCTTTAATTATATATATATACATATATTTGTACTCAATAACTTGTTCATCAATGAAATATTCAAATGTACTAACACTTATACGAGATTGATAAATATGCATATGTACATTTGTTTAATGGTAAGCAAAAAAAAATAAAGACTAATCCATGCATCCATACAAAAGAGACATCATATATATATATATATATATATATATATTTAGATATAGGCTATGAGTCATTAATTACATCAAGGCTCATCAAAAAGAAGCCTAAGCTTTACAAGCCCCCAAAAATGATATACAGACCCCAAAAAGAATATCAAGGCCCTAAAAAGACGGATAGCCATCAGTAGCTATCGACAGTATCAACCCCTAAGAGGAGAAGGAACCGTGTCAGGATCCTCCTTGGGTTCCTCCTCAGGGTCTTCCTCATCAGAGGAAACCCTCATTGGAGCCACCGAATTACGGGCCGGGGCTCGGGCAGAGGAGAGGAAAGAATCCTCCTGTGGAGTGTAATAACGATCACCCCATATCTCCCTAATGGGTAAGTAAAACTCCAAACGTAAACTAACACTGCAGGTGAAGATGAATGGATCATGACGCCCCCAAGCCAACGATACCATCATGTCCCCCTCGTAGACACAACGATCAGAACTAAGGTTAATGTGCCAGCAGTTTGGACCTCCGAGGAAGGCCAAACACACATAACCCAAAAATCCACGTGGACATGCTGCCATGATCCAAAAGTAGGTGCTAGTCGCAGTCGGGTCAGAAACCAGGGAACTTGTGGACTTCACCCCCTTCGTCGACATCTTTTATGGAACATAAATACAAACAGAATAGCAGCAAATACAGAAAAGAGGTAAGACATTCTACATTCATTACCTATGATGGCAGTAAAGAAACAAAATGGCGCATGACGCCCACATAACATTTCAGAAATAGTAAATAGCATTAAAACAGATAATGAACAATTTAGCATATACAAGCAGTTATAGCAGTAATGAAACAACAGGTTAAATTCCCATATGAACAAGTAACTATCAAGTGGTATGGCGACTCACTATGCACATGCACATTGTAACATCCCAAAAAAATTATTTATTTTATTATAAATAATCATTTCATAATATTTATGATTTTTGAGAATTTTTCTAGATTTTTTTTTAAAATGTTGAATATTTTAATATATTTCTCATTTTACGTGTACACTGAGCAGTGTCAATGTAACACTCCGAAAATTGATTGTTTTGTGATAAATAGTCATTTTTCAATATTTGTGATTTTTGAGAATTTTTGTGAAATTTTCTGAAAATATTAAATATTTTAATATATTCCTTATTTTGCGTGCGCGCTGAGCGAAGTCGGGAGAATAAAATGTTTTCCCCGAGCCTGCTAAACTTTGAACTGTGGAAACATCGACGGGAGATCTTACTAAACCCAAGGCTGGACACAATTTACGAGGTTTTCATTTTTCAAGATTTTATCTGGTAAATAAAATCGCAGTATATTTTATTATCTGTGGAATAATAAAATATTATTTCGGCTTACTGTACTAGTTGTCCACTGGATAATAACTCTAGTAGATTATTTCTATCTGATCACTTTTATGATAGCATCTAAGTGACATCCTCACACTTCACTTTATCAAGAAGCGTGCGAAACTTCTAAAGGAAGCTTCAAGGAAGTTTCCTACCCAACCACTTCTCTCTCTCCTCTCTAAAAGTGCTGCACGGTTTGGGAAGGATTTATTCATTATTTCATTTCACATTTCACCTCTCATTTCTCCTCCTCTTTTCCTCACGCAGCCCTCTCCCTCTCTTCCTCTCTTCTCCTACACACACACCTCCATTGTTGAACCTTCAAGCTTCCATGCTCAAGCCAATATAGACCATTGCTTCCCCTCACCATCTTTAAGCTTTCTTCTTTGTGGAACTCTTCTTGGCTCTCCTATTTTCGTGGTTGGCTGCCCAGCATCAAAGCTTGAAGCTTTAAGGTAAAGCTCTCAACTTTCTTCCCTTTTTTATCTCATTTTCGTGGTCCATGGTCACATTGGTGACTATAGATGCCATTTCCACTCTTTGATTTTGATTTGCTGGATTTGAACACCCAAGGATCTTGTGGTGGTGAAGCACGAAATTTCAAGGACAAAAGGAGCTTGCTTTCCTTATTCTTCACTAAAGTAAGAGGAAGATTATTCTCTTCAACCCATTTTGGTAGTGAGAAACTCCTTGTTGTGTTGATGGGGTGAAACCCATTTGTGGGTACCCCCTTTGTTTGGGTGATTTTGGTTATATATTGGTGTTTTGATTAGTAGGATTTAGTTGTATAATGATAGATCTTAGATTGTATGAAGGTTGGACTGATTTCTGGTGAGTTTTTGCGTTTGTAGAGGAGTACACGGCCTAGGCCGTGTGATCGTACACGGCCTAGGCCGTGTGATCGTACACGGCCGTGTACTCCAGCGCCCCAGAACAGAAACTCCAGAGGCATACACGGCCTAGGCCGTGTATTGCCACACGGCCTAGGCAGTGTATTGCCACACGGCCTAGGCCGTGTATTGCCATACGGCCATGTATTTTGGACATGCCATGTAGCAGTGGCCGTGTATTCTTTCTGGGCCGTGTAATCTTGGATTATGAAGGATTTTAGGCTTTTTCTAGCCCCTTGAGAACCCAGTCTCCTTGGGCACTCATTGTGAGGCTTTAGTACTAAAATAAACTTATTAAACATAATTAATTGAATGATTAGAAGTTGATTAGGGATTCATAAAATGGAAAGAACCAAGAATGATAGTTTGCCTTATAATGCAGAATAATTTTGGCATAAGGAAAGAACATGGGTACGAGTGAGGTTATAAGAAACATAATGAACCTAAAGTTTAACTTTTATCATAACTATGGATGGGGTTGTGTTTACCCTTAAAGTTTGTTATTGGCTTAATGTGGATCCGCAAATGGGATCAAACTTTATTGATAAATGATATGACATGATATGATATGAGTTATGATTCATATATGAATATACATATATGTATTGAATCTACATGCATTTGAAGCATGATTGACCTAGTTGTCATGATAAGCATGATTGAAACATGCATTGAAAATGTCCGTTGGACTATTGTTAAGGCCAAGTTGCCTAGGAGTTGAATCACACCTTTGTGCGGGTGCGAATAGACAAGTATAGGTCACTCGTTGACCTTGGGGGCGTCGGGGTGCGAGTACTTGCAATGGACAGTTGGTAGCTCTTCTGTCTATGGGGCAGATCGATGCAAACGCACTAACGATCCGGACCGTGACACTGTCCTATATCGAGATCTGTGTGGAATGTCTTGTACAATGCCATGATACGCATTTTGATAAATTGAGAATTTTAGCACTTGATGGCCTCAGCAGCCGCGATACAGACATATCTCCTGATCATTCTCTTCGACTGTTTTGTGTCTAGCTCCATGGAGTAGGATTTTTGGTACCATGTGCATGTGCATAGTGAGTCACCATATCATTCAACATTTACCCATTTATATGACAATTTAATATGTTGTTTCATTACTGCTATATCTGCCTGTATATGCTAAATTGTTTATTATCTGTTTTAATGCTATCTGCCATTTCTGAAATGTTATATGGGCGTCATGCGCCATTTTGTTTCTTTACCGCCATAATAGGTAATGATGTAGAATGTCTTACCTCTTTCCTGTATTTGTTGCTATTCTATGTGATTTTTGGTTAAAGTTTGTAAAGGGGGCGAGGTTGAATCTCTTAGATTTCGCTTGGTTTGATCTTCTGCGTTCGGTAAGGACAACTTGAAGGGATTCTATTAGTTTCGTCAAAATTGAGTTCACCGGAGGTGCCAAGGCTTGGCGAGTAGTCTGGACCGATGATGGTATGCGATATGTTGGGGACATGACCTTGATCGTGAAGAGGACTGCAATTGAAGACCTTATCCTGTATTTCTCACTGCACCAGTGTGCCCGGAGTTGCCTTACGCATTCAGGATCCGAGGGAGTGCCCAACTCCTTAGTCGTGGATATGTTGTGGGTAGTTTATATTTTATTTTACATTACCCGTATAAAGTGTATTTTGAGTATATATATGTTTTAAGGTGATTATCCAGTCTTAAATGCTGTAATTTGAGTATATCTTGTAGCTCATATTTTTAACTGGCTGTATATGTAACTATTCATTTGTGGCTCATATTTCTTCATATGCGAAATGATTAAATTTTGAAAAATTTATTGTTTGACAATTGTAACACACTGAAATTTAGTGATCGTGACATAATGACGATCGTGCCGTGGTTATTAAATCGAGGGGTGTTACACACATGGTACCAAAAACCTACTCCATAGAGCTAGACACAAAACATTCAGAGAGAATGATCTGGAGATATGTCTGTATCGCGGCTGCCGAGGCCTTCAAGTGCTAAAATTCTCAATTTATCCAAGTGCACATCATAGCATTGTACAAGACATTCTACACAGATCTCGATATAGGACAGTGTTTCGGTCCAAATCATCGGTGTATTTGCATCAGTCTACCCCACGAACAGAAGAGCTACTAACTGTCCATTGCGAGGTACCCGTACCCCAACGCCCCCAAGGTCAACGAGTGACCTACACTTGTCTATTCGCACCCGCACAAAGGTATGATTCAACTCTTAGGAAACTTGGCCTTATCAATAGTCCAACGGACTTCTCAATGCATGTTTCAATCATGCTTATCATGACAATTAGGTCAATCATTCTTCAAATGCATGTGGATTCAATACATATATGTATATTCATATACGAATCACAATTCACATCATGTCATGTCATATCATTTATCAACAAGTTTTGATCCCATTCACGGATCCACATCAAGCCAATAACAAACTTTAAGGGTAAACACAACCCCATCCATAGTTATGATAAAAGTTAAACCTTAGGTTCATTAGGTTTCTCACAACTTCACCCATATATTCATATTCTTTCCTTAATCCAAAATTGTTCTAGACTATAAGGCAAACTATCATTCTTGGTTCTTTCCATCTTATGAATCCCTAATCAACTTCTAATCAATCAATTAATCATGTTTGATAAGTTTATCTTAGTACTAAAGCCTCATAATGAGTGCCTAAGGAGACCGGGGGCCTCCAAGGGGCTAGAAAAGCCTAAAATCCTTCATTGTCCCAGTTACATGGCCTAGGGAGAATACACGGCCTGTCCAAAATACACGGCCATGACTACACGGCTTGACCAAAATACACGGTCCGGGCCGTGTACGCCTTTGGAATTTCTGTTCTGGCACGCTGGAGTACACGGCTGTGTATGAGTACATGCCTACTCCTCTGCAAATGCAGAAACTCACCAAAAATCAGTCCAACCTTCATACAATCCAAGATCTATCATCATACAACTAAATCCTACCAATCAAAACACCAATATACAACCAAAATCACCCAAACAAAGGGGGTACCCACAAATGGGTTTCACCCCATCAACATAACAAGGAGTTTCTCACTACCAAAATGGGTTGAAGAGAATAATCTTCCTTTTACCTTAGTGAAGAATAAGGAAAGCAAGCTCCTTTTGTCCTTGAAATTTTGTGCTTCACCACCACAAGATCCTTGAGTGTTCAAATCCATAAAAATCAAAATCAAAGAGTGGAAATGGTATCTATAGTCACCAAGGTGACCATAGACCACCAAAATGAGAAGAAGAGGAGAAGAAAGTTAAGAGCTTTACCTTAAAGCTTGAAGCTTTTGGAGCTGGATATGAATGACGAAAATGGAAGAATCTCACAAAGAAAAAGCTTGGAGATGATGAGGGGAAACAATAGTTTTAAGTTGGCTTGAGCAAGGAAGCTTGAAGGTTCAACAATGGAGTGTTTGTGTGTGGGAGAAGAGAGGAAGAGAGGGCGAGCTGCGTGAGGGAGAGAGGAGGAGAAATGAGAGAATGAAATGTGATATTTCCCTCCCCCAACCATGCAGCAACGTAAGAGAGGAGAGAGAGTGGAGTGGTTGGGAGGAAGCTTCGTAGAAGTTTCCCTTGAAGCTTCCTTGATAAGCTTAGCACGCTTCTCAATAAAAGAAAGTGAGGGGTCACTTAAATGATATCATAAAAGTAACTAGGTAGAAATAATCTACTAGAGTTATTACTCAGTGGACAAAAATTTACAGTTAGTGTAAATAATATTTTATTGTCTCTCAGATAATTAAATATTCTGTGATTTTATTTATCAGATAAAATCTCGTAAAATATAAACCTTGTAAACTGTGCTCAGCCTCAGGTTTAGTAAGATCCCCCGTCGATGTTTTCACAGTTCAAAGTTTACCAGCCTCAGGGAAAACATTTCGTTTTCCCAGCTCTGCCTAGTGTGCACATAAAACGAAAAATATATTAAAATATTTGACGTTTCCAAAAATTCTACAAAAATCATCAGAAATAACAAATATTAGAAAATGTCTATTCATCACAAAACAAATAATTTTTGGGGTGTTACACTGACTTTACTCAGTGTGCATGTAAAATGAAGAATATATTAAAATATTCGATATTTTCAGAAAAATCCAAAAAAATTCCCAAAAATCATAAATATTTTAAAATGATTATTTATGATAAAATAATTAATTTTCAGGATGTTACAAGAGTGGGTGAGAACAAGAGAAAAGTCATTGAAATAGGAAGAAAGAAGATCATAGAACATATAAGAAAACTTAAGATAAAAAGATATTTTGTAATAAATATTATATTTGTTAAGAACACATAGATTTCTCCAAATCCAGTTTTCTAATTTCCATAGGCATTAAAATAAATCAAAAGATTCATCTCAATCCTAATTTCACTATTTCCAAAAATTTCCATATCTGTGATTCTTCAATCCAGTACTTAGACACTCACTTAGTGTGCTTAAAAATACTAAACTGACTCAGTTAACTCTAAAAAATTTATCATATCACATTCCACACATTTGTCTCCTAGAGAGAAATTCTTCATTTTTATTTCCATTAACCAAGTAGGTTATTCTATTTTCTAAGCTAATAACAACTATTTTTCACACATAGTGTTACAGTAAAGTGACTAAACTAACTCAAAAAGTCATAAAATTAAATAGGTATGTCAAGAAAGTATTATTCCTCCTCTATAACCATATACAAGTATAACGTGTCTATGAGGATGTTACATTTCTCCCGTCCTTTCTAAAATTTTGTCCCAAAAATTGTTTACCTCATATAAAGAACTGTGGGTAATCCTTTGCATATTGGACTCTAACTCCCATGTAGGTTCCTCAAAACTTGCTCTGTCCCAAAGTACTTTCACTAGAGGAATCTGCTTACCTCTAAGCTCTTTGACCCCTCTGTCCATGATCCTTACCGGTTGTAATGCATAAGACATATCATCCTTTAACTGGATAGATTCATTCCTTATGACATATGAAGGATCTGGATTGTACTTTCTTAGTTGTGACACATGAAAGACATTATGAAGGTTTGACAAACTGGGAGGAAGGGCTATTTGATAGGCTACAAGTCCAATTCTTTTTAGGATTTGGTAGGGACCAATAAAACGAGGATTTAACTTTCGTGTTCTCAATGCTCTACCAATCCTTGTTGTAGGAGTAACTCTTAAGAAAACATATTCTTCTTCATCAAACTCAAGAGGTCTCTTCCTCTTGTCAGCATAGCTTTTTTGCCTACTTTGAGCCATAACCAACCTATCCCTAATCATTCTAATCTGTTCCATGGTCTGCTGCACCAACTCTGGTCCTAGGATGGTTTTCTCTCCAATCTCATACCAATATAAAGTGGACCTACACTTTCTACTATAAAGTGTCTCAAATGGTGCCATGTCTATCCTGAAATGATAACTATTATTGTAGGTAAACTCCACTAAAGGTAAGAACTTATCCTAACTACCCTTTTGCTCTAGCACACATGCTTTAAGCATATCCTCGAGGGTTTGGAAAGTCCTTTCTGATTGACCATCAGTCTGTGGATGATATGTTGTACTCAAGCTAAGCTTTGTCCTAGAAGCTTTCTGCAGGCTCCCCAAAATCTAGATGTAAATCTAGGATCTCTATCATAAACTATGCTAATGGGAATACCATGCAATCTAACTACCTCCTGTAGGTACAACTGCACTAGTCTATCCAAGGAGTAGCTAGCTCTAATGGGCAAAAAGTGGGCAGACTTGGTTAGTCTATCCACAATGACCCAAATCGCATCAAAACCTGGCTGAGTCCTAGGCAATCCCATTACAAAGTCCATTGTGATGCTATCCCATTTTCACTCAAGGATTTCTAAGGACTGCAAAGGTCCCAAGGGCGTCCAGTATTTTATCTTGACCTTCTGATAAGTTAGACACTTAGACACAAACTCTGCTACGTCCTTTTTTCATTCTAGGCCACCAAAACATCTTCTTCAAGTCTTGATGGGGTGAATGGTGTAATGACTTTTATGAGCATCTTCAAGGATTCGTTCCTTGATTCTAGATTCACTTGGAATGCAAAGCCTACCATTAAACTTAATCATTCCATCATCCGCCACATCAAACTTTTTTGGGTTTCCTAAGAAGATTTGCTCAAGTACATCCCTTAGAGTCTTATCTTCCTTTTGAGCTTCTAAGATCTGAGCCCTCAAGTCATTTACCATGTCCACTTTACTGACATGGAGACTATGTGGTAACACAGTCACTACAAGACTCAAATCTCTAAAACTCTCAAGAAGTTCACCCTCCTAGATCATAATCCAAGGCACATCTAGGGATTTCCTACTTAGTGCATCAACTACTACATTGGCCTTACCCGAATGGTACTTTTACTCAAAGTCATAGTCCTTTAGGAACTCCATCCCCTTTCTCTGCCTCATGCTTAGCTCTTTCTGATCGAATAATAATTTACTCTTATGATCACTTAATACTTCAAATTGGACTCTGTACAAGTAATGTCTACAAACCTTTAGGGAAAACACTACCATAGTTAACTCTAGATCATGAGTAGGGTATTTCTCCTCATGCGGCCTCAACTACCTCGATGCATAGGCAAATGCTCTCTTATGTTGCATCAGAACACACCCTAAACCCATCCTTGAAGCATCACAGTACACCTCAAAGTTCTCCAAAGGATTCGGAATTACCAACACCGATGTAGTGGTTAACTTCAACTTTAACTCTTGGAAACTATTCTCACAACTCTAAGTCCATTCGAAAGTACTACCTTTCCTAGTTAATCTAGTCAATGGTAGTGCTAATTGAGAAAACCCCTTTATGAACCTCCTATAGTATCCCCGCCAGGCCTATGCAGCTCTTGATCTTGGTCATAGTAGTGGATCTCTCCCACTATAATACTGTATTAATTTTGCTTGGGTCTATAGAAATCTCACCCTAAGATATCATATGTCCTAGAAACTACACTTGTGTAAGCCAACACTCACACTTAGATAGCTTGACAAACAACCTATTCTCCTTAAGGGTCTCCAATACTATCCTCACGTGTTGTTCATGCTCCTCCATAATCTTAGAATAGATTAAGATATCATCAATAAACACTACTACAAACTGATCTAGGTAGGGTTTAAAGATCTTGTTCATGTAATCCATGAACATTGTTGGTGCATTCGTTAACCCAAAAGACATCACTAGGTACTCATAATGTCCATACCTAGTTCTAAAAGTAGTCTTAGGAATATCCTCTTCCCTAACCCTTATCTAATGATACCCAGAACTAAGATCAATCTTTAAAAAAATCACAGCTCCTCTTAGTTGATCCATTAAATCATCTATCCTGGGCAATGGATATTTGTTTTTGATGGGTACCCTATTCAACTGCCTGTAATCCACACAAAATCTCATGATACTATCCTTCTTTTTCACTAGTAACACAGGTGCTCCCCACAAAGAAACACTAGGCCTAATGAATTGTTTATACAATAAATCCTCAATTTGCCTTTTGAGTTCCGCTAACTCTAATGGTGCCATCCTATAAAGTGCTATAAATATAGGTCCCATCCTAGGTACTAAATTTATAGTAAATTTTATTTCTTGGTCAGGTGGCAACTCAACTATTTCACTTGAAAATACCTCAGAATATTCTCTCACCACAGGTATATCCTCTATGCTCTGCTCAACCTTAACACTTAAAGAGAAAATGAGAACATATCCTAGAGCTCCCTCCAACAAATAGTGATTCACCTGGTTGGCATTGAGATACACAGACTCCGAAAGAATAACTGCAAAAGGTAAATCTGACTAGAACATGAGGGTTTTATCTCAACAATTCAAAACTACATGGTTGGCGAATAACCAAACCATGCCATGAATGACATCAATATCTGCAAGGGGTAAACAGATAAGATTTATGAAGAATATCCTATTTTCTACTTGTATACAATAACTAAGACATACTCTTGAAGTTGCAGCTAGTTTACTGGTGGGAGTAGATATAGATAAGTCATATGGAAGTTCAGATACAGGTAAATCTAGCATATTCACACAATCATAAGAAACAAAGGAGTGGGATGCTCTCGAATCGTATAACACCGATAAAAGATGATAGTGAATTATGCATTTACCTTGGATAAGGTTTGAAGATTAAGTCACCTCTTTGTCGCTAAAAGTGTAAACCCTTCCCTTGGCTTGAGGTCTTGGGGTAGACGTACCTTCTTTCCTCTGAGGACAATCCTTAGCAAAATTCTCAGGCTGTCGGCACACGAAGCACACCGAACAAGGTCTATCTTCATGATGTTTTCCACACTTAGGACACTTAGGTCCCACAAACTCTTTCTGAACCTGCTTGCCTTTACCCTGAGCAAATCTAGGTTTAGAATACCCCTTCTTGAACTTTTCATCACTATGCTTCCTCTTTTGTGAGCCTTGTGACTTTTGTTCCACTGAAGGTTTCCCATCATGCCCTTCAATTATCCTACATTTATTCACGAAGGTTGTAAAATCTCGAATCTCAAATGGCCTGATATCTTTTTGAACATTTTCTCTTAATCCTTCTTCAAATTTCACACACTTCCATCTCTCATCATTGCTGAAACTAATGTAGGATGAAAATTTGGACAGCTCATTAAACTTGGCCACATACTGACTAACAGACATATCGCCTTGCTCTAGCCTCAGAAACTTCATCTCTTTTTCATTATGCAAGCTTTGTGGGAAATACTTCTCTAAGAATGAACCTTTGAAGACCTCCCATGTAACAAGAGTCCTTGAAACGTCAAATAACTTCTTGGTATCCGCCCACCAATCTTTCGCTTCCCTTTCCAAAATAAAAGAAGCAAAAAACACTTTTTACTCGTTAGAGCAAACTATACAGCAAAAATATTCTCCATTTCCTTTTGCCAACCCTCCTCTTTAACTAGGTTGTACTCTCCCCTGAAGAATGATAGATTAGATTTTCTAAATTTCGAGAGGTCCCAGAAGTTCTGATTCCTTCCTACTAGTACCTCTTGGACTAGTTGCTCCGGGTGGACAAGTGGTGGTGACAATGGAGGTGGAGTTGCCCCCATGCTCTCAAGCATTCTTGCATTCATGGCAGTCTACTCCCTTATTATAGTCGCCATGGCTATAAAGGCTCCAGCCATGTCTGGGCCTTCATTAGAATCTCTTTTCACTCGAGTTCACCTAGGAGGAGCCATAGTTTTCTGTAAACACTAAGTAATACATATTGAGTTAATCAGTCTCAATATCATGTAATAGTTCGATAAAATCTAATAATATCCCAAACTAAGGCAAGTCATGCAATTCATTCCGAGTATCTCACACAAGAGATAAGAAAAGCATAACATACACAACAGGAATTCCCAACATGCCTAAGCATAATCAGTCCATACCCTGACTCAACAGGATGAACTACTCTGATGCCATAATATAACACCCTAACCCTAATACAGTAGTATATTCAAAATACACCATAGTAAAGAGAGTTAAGCATGTCACTTTCACTTTAACACATTGATAAAGTATTTTTTTAATAACTTTATAAGCCATTAAAGAGAGCTAAGAGGGAAGTAAATTTTAATATATACTATACTTGCCACAACAGGGGGATCATAGTCATATACAAACTTTACATGAAACAAGAAAAATAAAAAAATACACGCTTAAGCCAAAAGAAAAAAATAAAGCTACTTTAGGTCTTTTGCTTCTTATTTTTCTTCTTTCACTTTTTAAGGTCTTGACCTGGATTTACATGGAAACACAAACAGGGTAAGAATATACAATTTCTCAGTATAAGCATCCTAAAACTAGTATTTATAATATTCACAATGTATAAAAACAATTCATATACAATAGATTATTACCAACTAAAGAGATAACAACCTATACAATTATCTAACAATGCAATGTACAATATGCCATATGAATATGCCTGAGGGTTGTCCAATAATATGCTTAGGCAATGGTTGTGCAAGTTTTGTTTAAGAAAAACAGTGGCACTTAATTCCTAAGAATCGCGTTCTTTTGTATTTATCTCAGTAGGATAGGCAAAAAAACCTTTACATTACCTAGTCATTAGTGGATTCCTTCCCCTCACAAAAGTAAGAGTACTGCTACCACCGTATGTACTGATAACCCTGCCATAATAGCTGTCTACCTATAAGAAATTAGGAAAAATCCTATTTCTTTGGTCAAATGGTTGTGCACATCATGTAAGGTCATAATACATAGGAATAGCAAGTTAAGAAAACATGCAAGGATATTTCCATATTTGTCCCAACACAAGGTTTTCTATAACCAAGTGGAAGGGCAAGAATCAAGTCACCAGCATTCTCGTATCCAATACCTCATACCATCACTTCACAAGTGATTTTGAAGTCAACCCCAAGTTGAACAAGGTTTTAGGGACCACCCTAAGGCATTCTAGCACACATGGATGCTCAAAGTTTCTCACAAATCCCATATATGCAAGGTAGATATTTCCTCAATGAAATACCCCTTTTAGTGTCTCGATACACTTAAAATGCATAAATAAAGGATTCCAATAAGTAAGGAACTCCAATTTTCGAAGATAAACATCTTGAAAGTTTTTGTGCTTGGGCGGTTAGGCACCTAGTTTCTCAGTGCCTAGGTGCTCTATAGTAGAAACACTCTCCTGTTTCATCTGTCATTGGGTACTTAAGCGCCTAAAACTTGAGTGACTAATCGCTGACCTCTAGAGCCATCTAGCTTTGGGCACTTAGGCACTCACAACATGGGCGATTAAGCGCCCTGCACGCAGAAGCTCTCTGGCCTTCAGTGATTAAGCGGCTAAAAATTTGGCGCTAACACCTGAAACTTCATCCACTATTCCATTAGCTTCTAAACCAAATTTTAACACCCAACATCAGGTTCTAAGAGTTCTCCAACACCCTTAAAGGTCATTAAGCAGAGAGAAACTGTCATACACCATATCAAACACATCACCTCAAAGTAAATTATCCAACCAATCATTCGCAATACTCATTTTCTCAACTCATGAATATGAGGTTCCAATGATGCAACTAAGTTTTAAACAACTAACAGCCACATTTTAACTCTGTTTGGGACATCAAATAAGTCCTCAACCAATTCTAACATCCCAAACCATAGAAAACACCAAAAACCTATTTTTCTATAACCCAACATGCATCAAACAAACATGAAGAGAAGAAAAATGAAATTTGGAGATAAGAAACAAGAACCCCTACCTCTTGTAGTATGGATGATGGATTCAAGCTTTTGCTTTGCCTTTAGCCTTCCTTCTCTTCTCCTATTCTTCGTTCTCCCTTTCCTCTTCCTTTTCTTTCTTTTTTTATTCTCCCTTGGCTACCTTTGGTTTTAAGAATGTGAGAGTAGGTGAGAACAAGAGAAAAGTCAATGAAATAGGAAGATAGAAGGTCATAGAATATAAAGGAAAACTTAAGACGAAAAGATATTTTGTAGTAAATAATATATCTGCTAAGAACACATAGATTTCTCCAAATCCAATTTTCTAATTTCCATAGGCATTAAAATAAATCCTAAGATTCATCTCAATCCTAATTTCACCATTTCCAAAAGTTTCCTTATATGTGATTCATCAATCTGGTACTTAGGCACTCATTTAGTGTGCTTAAAAATACCAAACTGACTTAGTTAACTCTCAAAAATTAACTTTATCACATTCCACACATTTGTGACCTAGAGACAAATTCTCTATATTTATTTTCGTTAACCAAGCTGTTTATGCTATTTTCTAAGCTAATAATAACTATTTTTCACACATAGTGTTACAGTAAAGTGACTAAACTAACTCAAAAATTCACAAAATTAAATAGGCATGTTAAGCAGGTATTATGCCACCTATGCAACCATATATAAGTCTAACATGTCTATGAGGATGTTACACCTTTTCCACACATCAGAACCTTTTACCCCTAACTAGTCATCCTTTATTTGTTATGCACCATTTTTTTGTTCTTTTGTTGGTCATGCCTTGAGTTAACTTATTTTCAACTCAATGATTTCCCTTAGAAGAGGTTACCAAAGATATTATGTCAAAAGAGAATAAGCAACCATGAGGATATACAATCTTCATTGTGTAAACATTTTTATAATATTTCTCTACAAATGTAATATCAATCCTAATCCAAGATTCTACTTATGCTTTATTGGAGATCCATGCATACACAAGTGGAAATAAATAGGTTCGACATGTAAGAAGATTCATATACAATTTCCATCAACCAAAGTCATTCCATGATCCATTTAACCATTAGATGGTTATCTTATACATTTACTTTATTGAGATTCAAGTTTATATCATGGTTGGACAAGAAAGATTTTCTCAAAAAAATGCAAAACCAAGCTCTCTGACCCAAAACCACATGCATTAAGTCATTGAAGTTTAAAAATCCCAAGACAATTACAAACACATGAAAACAAGTACTAATATAACTAAACAACTAAACAAAGCACATATCTAACTAAATAAGACATCACATCGCAAGGTAAAGGGAAGATAGGTCTAATCAAGCATCCAATTGAAAAATGAAGATTTATAAAGCCCAAAATGATAAGTATCCCCACCCCCCAAAACCTAAGAGGAATAGTGTCCTCACTGTTCAACAAACAAGAACACAAGAAAAAAAATAGAAAAATAAGGACAAACACAAAAGGCAAAAGGGGGCTCCCGTAGGTGAAGACCATAGAAGCAAGAGAATGAGCAACAAAGCATGCGAACAATCCAAGCTTCAAACTTCCAAGGACTTGCAATAAGAACTCAAAAGATGGGGTTAGGAAAAAAATTTGGGATTAAAAAAGTTTTAATTTCAATTTTTTTTAAACAACCCACACCAAGGCGTGGTGGCCTCTGGTCTATCAGGGTGACCAAGATCGCGAGGGTGTGACCTGGGCACCCCTAGGTATGACACTCACAAGAAAATAACAATTTCAAACTTAGAGCTCCACATCTAGCTGTGGCGATGTCATGCCCAGGCGTGACCTGCTGGTCTGCAAAATTCTGCAGTAATAGCTCTCTTGATACGATTATTGCATTCTTCCCAACTTCTAGACCTGCAGAAATACCCTAGAATTGAAATCAGTTTATATATAGTATAAAACGACTTAGAAACTAAAAAAGTACAAAACTCACACCACTATAAGTCTATAACCATAGATCAAAACTACCAAAATTCAATGCTTAAATGCCAAAAATCCCTTAAAAGAGAGAGATAGAGTTTAGAACTTGGGTTGCCTCCCAAGAAGTGCTTTATTTATAGTCTTACCTGAACTTTATGAAGGGGAGTGATCAAGGGGGCTTGAATTGAGAAGGGAATGCAATCCCCTTTCCTTTGTCAAAATAAGGAGTCATGTCATGATTAATATCTTTTGAAGTAACCTCAAGGCCATGTGATGCCCCAAATGTGACTTGTTGACTTGAGAGCTCCCTGTAATGAATTTCTCTACTAGGTCAAGATGTTTTAAGATAGTTAGAATGTGGAGTAGACCATGGCATGTCATTGTGCTTCCCAAGAAGGTCTTTGCCATTCTCACCCATTATAGACTTAGAGTTGTACTATTCAAGAGAAAGTATATGGTTGAGAACTAGGGGTAGGTATAGTACCTGATTTCTTCCCTTCAAACACATTGATGCAAATTGGTTTACCTTCCACCCTTAGAATTAGCTCACATTTTGGCACATCGATCAAAGCACTTACGAAAGTTAAAGAAGGACACTCAAATATCAATGGCATGGTAAGATCCTCATCCATAGCTATTATAATAAAATCCATGGGGAATATGAATCTATCTATTTTGACTAGTACATCCTCCTCCACACCCCAAGGATAGGAGTATGACTTATCAGCAAGTTGAATAATAATTACTATGGGTTTAATATCCCACAAACCTAGTTGCTCATATATGGAGAGAGGCATAAGATTAATATTTGCCCCAAGGTCACATAAGGCATTTCTAGATAATTGCTTACCAATGTCACATGAGAGTATGAAGCATCCCGGATTAGGAGTTTGGGAGGATGTTTACCTAGTAAGATGGCATTACATTCTTTTGGGGCTACCACAATCTCACTAACCACAAATTGTCACTTCTTGGACAAGATCTCTTTCATGAACTTAAGGTACTGGGGCTTTGCTAAAAGAGATGTTAATATGAAGCTTTTTTAACACATCCAGGAACTTGTGAAACTTTAAATCCAACTTGTGCATATAACCATGTATTTCTCCTTAGAGACACCCTTGGGATTATTGATGGTGTCACTTGGGAAACTCCTTTAGGGCATATTGTTCAAAGTTTAAGCAAACTGGCCAACTTGAATCTCCAAGTTCCTTAAAGAGGCCGCTTGGCTTTACATCAAAGCATAATGGGAGGCAAGCCTTGAGCCATTTTTAGTTATATAATTGTGTTGGCTAGTCATGAATTGATCAAACATCTTTTCTAAGCTGGAAGTTAAAGTTTCATCTTGGGGGAGCTTTGTTGTTGAAATCCTAGAGGAACACGAGGTGCTTTTTTGGGTTGAGAGGAAAAGACACCTTGAGAATTTCCATCCCAAGAGAAATTAGGATGGTTTTGCCAACTTGGGTTATAGGAGTTTCCAAAAGCATTATTGTGGCTGGGTTAGCAGAATTGACTAGCATATTACTTACTTTCCAAGCTAACTGTGCAATTAGTTGTAGAATGTAGGTCCCACAGTATTCACAAGTTTTAATTGAGTTATTAGCTCTGCTCACCACTAAATTGATTGTCATAGTATCAAACTTCTTCGAGAGTGCAACTACTTGAGCAAACAGTGATGTGAGAGCATTTATCTCATGTATACCTGTAGCCATTCTGCTAGGAATAACCTTTTTTACTAGCCATTGATAGTAATTTTTTGCCATTTCTTCTAGAAGGTTGTATACCATATCAACAGTCTAGCTTGTAAGAGCGTGTCCAACAACTGCATTATCGTAGATCTAGTGGGTACTGTCAACCCACTGTAAAAAGTATGAACCAACATCTATTTACCTATTCCATGGTGGGGACGCCTCCTCAATATCTCCTTGAAATGCTCTCAAGCCTCGAATATAGTCTCACCCTCAAACTACCTGAAGGACATAATATCATTTTTGTACTTCATCGTCTTCATTGGAGGGAAGAATCAATCTAGAAACTTCTTTACTAACTCATCCCAAGTGGTGATGAATTCATCATGAAAGGATTGAAACTAGGCCTTCGCCTTATCACTCAAGGAAAAGGAAAAAAAGCCTCAAGTAAGTTGCATCTTCGGACATCCCATTGTGCCTAAAAGTTTCACAAATCTCCAAGAAGTTAGCCAGATTAGCATTGGGCTCTTCATGAGGTAGATCCAAAAACTACAGGGTGGACTGGATCATCTGGATAATTAATAGCTTTATCTTAAAGGAATGAGCTTGGACAACTGGCCTATGGATACTAGATCAAATTCCTGAACATTGGGAGCATCAAAGTCCCAAAGGAATCTATCAAGATGCTTTTCACCCGCCATATCATAAACTTAGTCAAAATCAAGAGCTTGAGCTTGCACTTGTTTTCTTAGCAATCTCGGGAAGGACCTTTCAATTTCAAGATCATAAGGAAATATAGAAACACTAAGAGACCTTTGCATGCACAAATATAGTACTGGAATGTAAACAGAAAAGAAAAGTACTTAAGTCAAGATACCTGTAATCAACTAGAAGTAACACAAACAATAATACCAGATCCACAGCAATGGTGCCAAAAACTTGTTTGGTCCACAAGTGTACGAGTCGAGCAAGTAATATAAGTGTGAGAATGAGTGTCGTATCCCAAGGGATTTGGTTTTAGAGTTTGTATTATCAGATAGTTAATCACTTCGTTCAAGCTTAAGCAAGTAGAAAATTTGAGATTTAAAAGGAAATTGCACTAAAGTAAAGAGAAACAAACAAGCACTCAATTAAGAGGATTACTAACTGTAACACCCCTAACTTTTGGGATAATTACGATATTATCCTAAATGTACTGTTTTGTGAATTCTGTGAGTAGTAAATTAAATTTGACTGTTTCGTGAGTATATTTGATTGTTGTATGTGATTTGCTCCGAGCCAGGGAAATAATAATTTTTTGACCGAAAAAATCTTATTTTAATTAATTAGAACTGGGGGATCTTACTAAACTCAATTCTGATTGATATATATATTAGTCTTGTAATTTTTAGAATTTAATTGTGTAATAAAATAATTTTATATTATTATAATATTATTTTATATTACAGTACCTATTGTCTTAAAAATAGTAGAAATCTGCTTCAAAATGATCACGGATCTTTAAAAGTCTGTGGGACCCGCGTTTAAGAAAAGCAGTCAACGATTCTGACTGGACAATTTCTAAACCATTGGGAGCGAGTCAACGAAAGTGGCTCGACTATTTTGAACTAATAAGAATAGGTCAAAGAAGGAAGCATGGACTTTGATGTGGACCGTTGGATGAAAACTTTGTTAGGAAGCCTTTAACCTTAACCGTTGATCAAATCAATGGTGTGGATGTAAACTTGGTTAGCAAGCATTGAATATTGGCCATAGATCTAATCTAGGGCTAGGAGTTAAAGTTGAAATCAATGGTTAGAATTAAGTCAAACATAGTGGCTTGAATTTGATTAGTAGCTAATTAAACCTAATTTGGTTAATCTAATTACCTAATTAGTAAACTAAGTGAACTAGCTTAGTTATTAATTAGTTATAATCTAAATACTAATTAAATATCGTAATATTGTTTAAAAGTTATAATATACGCTAAAATGTATTAAACTAATTAGTTATATGATTAGAATGTTGATTAAGTGTTAATAGGATATTTAACCTAACTAATTACCTAATTAATTAGCATGTAATTAGGTGTAAATTGAAAACAATTAAGTCCCTAAAATACTAAAGAGCCACACGATTTTTAGCAGCCTTGGGAGGCTAGATGGCTAAGTCCTACATGGTTCTTGAACCCTCCAAAGTGACATAAGCCATGTGCACCATAATGTAAACACAAATAGATATTTACCAATTCAAATTAAACACTCAACCTCACCACTACACACTCACGGCCCCTCAATTTTTACACTCAATATTTACTTTTCATACTTATCATAATCAAGCTTTCTATTTTCTCTCAAAGCACCAAGAACACCAAGTGAACTTTTCTTCTATTTTCTCTCCCTAGAATTCGGCCAAGCTCACAAATACCACCACCAATCCTCTATAATTTTACCTCTTAGCTTTTCTTAAACCCAAATCATATTCTAAACACTTTTCCTTCACAAGGTTTTGCCAAAAACCTACTCTATTTAGTTCAAAATCCAACCTTTTGTTCACTTTCAAAAGGGTAAGTTTTGATTCTTTAGTTCAAAGTTTGATTTTTAATTTTCCTAACCATGATTGTTCCATGGTTTTTCAATTTTGATCCTTGTATGTGTTTTTACTAATTGTTTAAGAATTTTAGGGATTTGTTTGGGAGGTTACACGAAATTTCAAGGAAAGGAGGAAACTAATTAATTATTGTCTTCAAGAGGTAAAAGGGAGATTTATTCTCATCAACCCTAAGTGGTGATGGGAAAATGGATTTGTTTGTGTGTACCGAATCCATAAGGATTCATTTATGTGGTTTTGTTTTATTATTTTATTATTTGTGTGATTGTTTAAATGCTTTCCTATTTGTGATTTTTTTTACTATGCATGCCTATAGCTTTAAAATATATTGTATGAATATTGTATGTGTTTATAGTTGTATATGTTTAGAATTGTATAATTATTAAAGTTGGATGTGAATAACATGTAACGATTTGCATGAGTGTTCCAAAGAACACATTGAGGCTCACGGCCTTATCATCAAACAGAGAACCAAACTGCTCTCAACCATTTTCTAAATCAATGATTTAAAGAATTTAGGTAAATAAATAAATTTAAGAATGATTTTGATTAATTATGGCCAACATGCCATTTAGTGTATAATTGAATGTCATTTTATTTTCTAAGATAGGTTAGGTAATGGATTTACAAAATAAACTGATTCCAATGAATTTTTGAGAAAATAAAAGGAATAAATTTGGTTCTAGAATTCTAACTTAGCAGAATTTACTTAAAGAAAGAATTAAAGAGGACACTTGAAAAATACTAACATAGAGCTCATTCTATGAATTTTGAAGCACGTTAGCAAGTTTCAAAGTGTAACTATTGGGTAAGATTAAAATGAACAGAATTTAGAGGAAAAAGTTAAACATACCTTATACTGATTTTATAGGCAAAATGCTGCCGAAATTTACTAAAATCAAGCGAATAAAATGAAAAGATTCCATATTATATCTATAACACTAGGAAAATACTCTACATATTTTAAATATATTAGATATAGTCTACACATGTTTAAAATGATGATTTTAAGCTATTCGGTTAAGAAAACGAATTTAAAATCTTACGCGATTGAGAAAATGATTTAAAAACATTACGTGATGTTCAAAAATGTCAAAATATCTTTACGCAATTTAAAAACGTTTGTGAAAATAACGAGATTATGAAAATGCGATAAAATTTTGACGCGATTAAACGATATAGTGAGTTTTACTATCGGGCCAAAGTGGTGGACCCGGACATGTTATGAGATAGTACTGTCAGGTGGGACAGGCTATATTTTGGAGTATTGTTATTAAGGGCATTTTTATAATTATGATAAAATATGGATATTGAGGGTATTTTTGTAATTTTAGATCATGCTTAGAGTGTTGTGTCAATTTGGTTGAAAATTGGTGATTAATTGATGAGATGAATTACACCGTGTTTTGGTGTGATAGGCGTAGTGTGGTTCATTATATGAACTTGGAGGCATTAGTGTGCGAAGAATTCCACATGAGGACAATGGGTTGCTCTTCTGGGCCGTGGTAACGGGCAACACACTAATGATCTTGACAAACACTATCCTTAATCGAGATCTAGAGGAGACTACTAAGTATAATGCCTGTAGTGCATGATGTTGGACTGTGTACTACTACACGATGTTTGGACTGTGGGCTATAGACACGACGTTAGACAGTGCAATAGTTTGGTTGGGCAGCCATAAAGTATTATTCGTTTCTATTCGGATCATTTTCTTAGATATCCGTGTTTAGCTCTATGGAGTAGGAATGAGTCGGTGTGTGTTCATGCATTATCTGCATTTTATTGTTTACCATAATCTGTGATAAAATGTATGATCTATTGCTTTGATATACTATGCATGATATAGTGGTATGTGTTATTTTAATATGTATTGTATTGTCATGTGTTGTATTGTCGTTCTCTTTATTGCCATGCGGGTAATAGTGTAGATTGTCTCACCTCTCTATATGTCTTGTCGATATTATTATATTATTTCCATAAAGAGTTTGAGGAAGAGGAGGAACAGCCTCTTGAGATACAGTATCCAGACGAGCGACAGCTGGGCGAGCTGTACGAGGAAGAAGAGCTAGTAGATCATCCTTATCATCAAGACTGATCTT
Source organism: Ormosia semicastrata (assembly GCA_029884595.1). Taxonomy (NCBI): domain Eukaryota; kingdom Viridiplantae; phylum Streptophyta; class Magnoliopsida; order Fabales; family Fabaceae; genus Ormosia; species Ormosia semicastrata. Next base: position 64,989,339 of record JAQQTO010000061.1, on the reverse strand, counting down.
GAGATCATGGCATTGCCGGGATTTTTCAGGTTTGTGAGACTTGAGTTTCATGGAGGTTCTGAGGCTTGGCATATGCGAGTGGATAGAGGAACAATTGTCTACGTGGGACGTTTCATCGTGTCCCTGTGTAGAGAGTATGATGGAGATGTCATATTCACTACTATGTTATATTTACATCTAGAGTTGCCACTGACTCTTAGGCGTTACTGGCAGGGAGTATTCCATACGCCTAGTGAGTTTAGTAGCGAGTCAATAGCCCGGACTCGTGTCCGTAGCGCTGTGAGATCTCCAAGATGTCAACTTTTCGATGATCTCTTTGAAGATGATCCATCGGAGGGTTAGAAAATTTTCGAGATGCACTTGGGCAATACTATGTCTTAGTTTTATGTTGTTCTTTTACTGTTTTGTTAAATACTTGTAGTTGTAAATTATGTGTGTACTAAAGAAAAAAATCATATGTATATTATGTTGTGATTATACTTTGTTTTACCTTGTGTTCTGTGTTATTTTATTTAATGTTACAAGTATAAAAAGGAAATTTTTTTACCATAAATATTAATTATGTTCCAAATTTTTACAACTTGGGTAAGAGTTTTATTTTATTTTATTTTATTGCATCATAAATGTGACACTCCCACAAGGATGTTACATTAGTTGGTATCAGAGCCCAAGTTCGAGTCTTTTGGGGTTGTGGTTAGGTCTGTTTTTGCTTGTGTTGTGTGATTCTCTGTGATTTGTTTCCGAAAGGATACATCTGACATTGTTTTGTCTTGTTGAAGAAAGAGGATGTCTGGAGGAAGAAGAACACGTGCGAATGTGGAACGTGATGTGGATCCAATGATTGCAGCTACTGAGGCTATGCAGCGAATGACAGAAGTGATTATCTAGCAAAATCAACGAGCAGCTCAATAGCAAGATGCTACTGCTGATGCTCTGAATTTGTCTGAGTTTAGGCGCAACAACCTGCCACAGTTTAGAGGCGAGTTTGACCCTGAGAAGGCGAGTCTTTGGATTCAAGACTTGGAAAGAGTATTCGAAGGTATGGGGTGCGCAGTGAATAGGAAGGTAACATATGCTGCTTTTATATTTAGAGGAGATGCTGAGAACTGGTGGAGAAATACCCGCTAATTATTGCAAGCTGAAAGGACTGAGATCACCTGGGAGGTGTTTAGAGAGGTATTTCTGGAGAAGTATTTTCCTGGTACTGCCCGACATGCCAAGGAGATGGAATTTCTTGGACTGTGACAAGGTAACATGACTGTTGGGGAGTATGCTGCTAAATTTGAGAGTTTGTCGCAATTCTCAAGGTATTTCCAAATCCGACCAGATGAGGTATGGAAGTGGCAAAAGTTTGAAGATGGATTTAGGGTAGAACTGAGGCGAGCAGTGCTACCTATGAGAATGAGGGAGTTTCCTGTGTTGATGGATACTTGTCGACGACTCGAGGAGTTAGAGCCGTCCCGAGATTCAAGAAATCATAACTTTGGACTGACTAGGTTCCAAAGGGGAGGTAGTAGCAGTAATAACCGGTTTCAGCGCAAACCTTATGCGAGACCATCAGGGAGTCAGCCTCAACGTCTGTCTGTTGGGGGAAGTTCTAGCGGAAACTGAGCTGGTCAGAATGTGGCATTTACGCCGACATGTTTTAAGTGTGGAAAGAGTGGCCATATATCTACAGATTGTTCGATCAGAGGAACGATCTGCTTTAACTGCAGAAAACCTGGACATGTTCACTACAACAATTTTAGCTTCTGGCAACGAAGTTTTTGACAAGGCTTAAAAAGTGTTGCCTAAACTTGTATAGGCAACGTTTTTTGTAAGTTGCTTTTAATTATAACTTTAGGCCACGCTTTTTAGGCAACGTTTAAGAAACGTTGTGATAACAAGTATAGGCAACACTTTTTGATCGTTCTCTAAATTTGAACGTGTTTGAACAACGCTTTTGGCACAATGTCTGAAAAATGTTGCCTAAAACTTGTATAGGCAACGTTTTCTTGGTGGTGGCATTTGATTGGAGTTTTGACAATAAGAATCAACAACGCTTTTAAAGTGGACTTTTAGCTATTTTCAACGAAGAATAAACAACGCTTCATGAAGGGCTATATTTTCAATTCCCGCTAAACTTTCCAATCTTTCAATTTTCCCACTAATTTTATGCACACAATATGACATTATTATTGAATAAGATAAAGCTAAACATTTATTGCAGGCGTTCTTCCTAATTCCCTGCATTGAGTTCCTGAAATCAAAACCGTGAGCAAGTCATTGAGGGTCGTAAAAAGCATTCACCTAGGGTAGCTAGGGCGTCGATCACTGCGATCGGTCTTGAAGCCGCCATGGCTAGGGCTCACGACAACTAAGAGAGGCTGGTTCGTGCAACGCTCAAGAGGAAGCAACTCATAAATGCTGGCCAAGGCCACGCCAGAACCCCCAGCGGCATCGCCGGAGCCATTTCGCCTTCGCTCGCTCAGACTACCAACATCGATCCGATCTTGCAGACCGCCGATCAGATTCAATCGGAGGACCCTAACGTTGCCAGGATCTGTAAGTGCGTAGCTTTTTTGACTTTTTTGGGAATGAAAATCGGTTGCTGAATTTTAATGGTGCTGTAGATGTTGTTTCTGATGTGAGATCTGGATAGATTGGTTTGAATGAGTGAAGTGTTATGAATTTTGTGTTTCTGTATGATGATGCCTTTAACTTAGTTTGATGGATAGTACTTAGGAGCATTCTTCTGTCCAAGGGTAAACTTCTAGAAGGGAAAATGCCTAGTTTTTTACTTTTTTTTTAAATTGGTAATTTGTGGTATTTGGGGATGGGGATTAAGGAAGACCGGTTTCTGATTGAAATTTGAATTTAGTATTGATGGTAATGAAATATATGTTGAAGATAGAATATCATGAGATGAAGGTGAGTAATCTATGGTGGTAATAGTCACATTCAGTGCGAAAGTGAACATGTCTGTGATCAGATGTGTGAGATGACTTCATAGATGTGAAAACGGAAGGAGGAAGTTATGAACAACAATGGTGGTAGAGATAATGCTTGAGAGTCTGAGACGTACGCAGTGGGAATTTATTGCACTAAAAATGGAAAAGTTGTAAACAAGCTGTGGTTTGTTCAACAATTTTTTTAGTATATTCTTTGTTGTTGTGTTTCTAATTCTAATTTTTCTTCAGATTGTTGCTTAGATGGTTGAATGTTTTGTATAGTGCAAAGCTTTGGTTTTTAGTGTCATTCAGAGGTTCTTGTAATCTTGTCTGCTCTGTATTTTTGTGTGGGTAAGTCTACAAATATTTTTCTTAAAGTATTAACAGAGATGCTCTTCAACATATTCTGAGAGATTTTGTTTACCAATTTGCTTATGACATCCGGCGTTGTGTGCCCTTGTTGAGTGGCAATAAAATGTCTTTGCTATTTATTGCTTTTGCTTTTATAAGATGCCTGTTATGGTGTTTTTATGTTAATAATACATATCTAACGTTATTTATTTGTTTTTTTTTTATATTTAACTAGTATTCCATATGTGTAGTAGTGTAAGTAACTGAGTTGCGCGTGAATAGCGTCAACTGAGTTTTCAGCATTGGTCATCTTACCCCAAACCTTATAGTTTTCAATTTAACCTTTAGATAAATCGGGAAGTATTATAAGCTACTACTACGTACCCCTTTTAACTCTAGTTCCAGCCAAATTAAATTTCTATTTTATTATTATAATAATAATATAAGTATATTTTTTTCCCTGTTGCGGAGAGATTAATTTATTATGAAAATTGGATAATCTTCTTCTATGATCAATAGTAGTAGCAGTAGTCTATGTGAGTGTGGCAAGTTGTTCACTTTTTCTGAAATAAAAACTTAGTGTTAATCATAAAAGCCACTCATCATTGTTAATACTAGTATATTGTGTTTGTGTTCCTTTTGTTCTTCTAGAACACTGACTCTAGAACAAGAAGAACAACATATTTATTATTTGTTAGATATAGAACTAAAAGCCATTTATTATTATCTAAAGGATAAAGGATGAAGTATCTTAAACTATAAGGTTACCTATTCCTTAAGAAGTTAGATATACCTGACTGGCTACTATAAGGTTACCTTCCTTCAGTGTTTTCGAATGTGATTTCAATGCCAATCGAGCTTTAGTGTGTGCCCTCGACATACTGAAAGCATTTTTATGATATGAGGATACTGATATTAGGAGATGCTGGTTCTTGTGACTAGATATTATTTATTAACGTTTACATATTATCTTTGGAGAAGCATTATTATCCAAAAGTTATATTGCAAATCCTGGAACCATGCTTGTCTGATTCTGTTTTCTGTTTGAGCGCACTCTTTTGGTAAGTACATTTTTGTTTTCTCTGGGGTTCTAATACTATATATAAAAGTCACCTAGTCTGAAAAGTACAACATGGTCTTCGAGTGCTGAAAGTGATAACAATTAAAGGAAATTATCATAATAATTTTAAATTTTGGATGAAAATTTTGAAGGAAAGAGATGGTAAACTTTTTACCATCTCACCTCTATATAATGATAATGACTTTGATGTGATACATATTTAACTTCTATAATATGTCCTTGACTTAGTCTTTGCAAACTCTTATGACACTGGAGAGCACACAATATCTTAGTAGAGTGCAATATTTGTATCTATTAAGAAGTTTTTATTAGGTGTGTAAATCAACTTTAATATGTGTAAAGTTAGGAAAATATTTTTTAAAGTAAGTAAAAATATATTTAATTTTGATTTAATTTAAAATATATTATAATTTTAATTTATTAAAATTTAATAATATATATATTTTTAACCTAACCTACACAAACTCTACACATACGAAAAGTTGATTTGCATCGTTAAAGTGAAACCCAATAATTTCTCTAATCTATTTATATACTCTTTACAATTTGCACAATCTTCATTCAATAAGAGGTATTCTTAAATAAGTGGGTATTACAAATGTTTCTTGTAAGTTGGCAGGTTTATATTTGTAACAACTACAATTGGAATTTGGAAATGTGGATCATAACTATTGGGCTATTTCCTATTGAAATACCTTTTTAAAAGCTTCACCCAATTTCATCAAAACAGAGTCTCTAAAATATCATAACCCAAGTCTGTAATCTGATATCCTAATTGAATGCCTTAAATATGATTATATGCAGATTGAATACAAAGCTTCAATTCTTCATTTCGCTTTCACCGTTGTTGGATTGGTTGTGATGAATGTGGAGAACTGAAAGTATCCAAGGCTAAAAGTTCATTCATAGATTTCTTCCCCAGAGGAAATGGGAGAGTGAGAAAAAATTTGGAGAAAATACAAGTAACTTCCTCTAATTAGAGGTGATATACAAAAAATCATTATATGTTTTGAAACTTACTAACACGATTCCTTAAATTCATGAAATCATGTCAGATTTTACCCTAAGTTTCTACACTCTAATGCCACAAGTCATAAGTGGGCTCTTAGAGGTAATGGTATGCCTCACTTCACTTGTTTTGATTAATGCACTAGTTATGATTATTTCCCTTCTTTACTTACTTTTTGAATTTGACTTTAGGTTTGTAATGGGGCTACATATGTTAATGTAGATATGCTTGTAAATAAGAAAGATGACTCCAGGATGTTACTGATTGATAGTTATGATTATTGGATTTGGTAATAAAAAGGTGGGGATAAAGAAGTTCTACTTTTGCAAGAATGTCCAGTAGGATTTTTAGAAATATGTGGCATCTATTCCTCCATGAAGAAAACAAGTGTAAATTTAAATTTCTAGTCCATTTAGAATTAAAAAATTCAGAGCTCAATGGCCCCTCATTGCCTAAAATTTAAACTATTTGTTACATTTGGCTTTAGATTGATGAGTTTCTTACTTGTTAAATGCGTGTGTTTTTCGAGTAGCCTAAGTGTGTATAGACTTTTAATGTCACATTTAAGTTTGAGATGTGGAATTTTAGCTGCCTCTGACCCATGTTCTGGCTAATAAAAATTTTAGCTTGTGCTCAATTATTAATATTGCTGTTATGCTTTTCAGGCAACTGCTATTTACAAGGTCTCATCCATTGCTTATAAAAGTGGTGTTCCTGTGATTGTTGATGGTGGCATCTTAAACTCTGGTCTTACTGTTAAGGCTTTGTCCTTGGGAGCGTCTATTGTTATGATGGGAAGCTTCTTAGCTAGTGGCACTAAGGCTCCGGGGGCCTATGAATATCAGGTATTAAAGCCTGATGGAATCTTGTGATTGCCTCTTTGTGCATTTAAAAGTTTATGCCTTTGCATGTTATCAGCATATATGCCATAAAGTGTTATAAAGAAAACCATTTTAGAAATAGAGAACAGTGGAAGACTATGTAATGGTAAACCTTTTTGTATCTATTGGCTTAAATTTTTGTCTTCTGAACAGAGTTGAGCTAAATCTAGAGTCATGTGTCTTCCACTTATTTTGGATGATGCTTCTAGTTATATTACAAAGCTGACTTTATTTTCATATATATATTTCCTTTAATAAATTTGCCCTCTTGGGGCAAGTTTAGTATTATCTATCGATTTTTATATTATTATCTATTGATTTACAGGATGTTAATACTAATGATGTAGTTGCAAGGCCAATGCAAGTTCTTGAGCAGATTGTGCAGAAAAATACTCACCTTTGGTGATATTTACTTTAAAGTTGAACATGTACAATTATATTACTCATGACAGTTGTAATTTTTTTTTCAAATCTATGGTTATGAATATTTTCCTTGTGTATGTTAGTAAGGAGTGATGTAGACTACCGAAATAGTCATGTATAAGAAAATTAGTTTTCAAATAAATTGTGATGAATGAATTATGCTCATTTGAATGTAAAAGCATTGCTTATAGTCTTTTGACAACACTTTTTGAAAGTTGTATTTTCTTGGACTTTAAGCAATGTTTTGAAAATATTTCCTGTTCATATAACTTTTGGCAACAGTTTTTAAAAGTTGCCTAAAGCTATAAATATAGGCAACATTTGTAAAACATTGCCTAAAGCTATAAATATAGGCAACATTCGTAAAACGTTGCCTAAAGTTCATGAACAGGCAACCCTATAAAAGCGTTGCCTAAGCTTATGAATAAGCAACTTTTGAAAAACGTTGCCAAATTATAAATATAGTTTTTAAAAGTAAAGAAATATAGGCAACACTTTATTGAAAAAGCGTAACATTGCCTTAGGCTTTAGGTAACCCTATAAAAGCGTTGCCTAAGCTTAGGAATAAGCAACTTTTGAAAAAGCGTTGCCAAAGTGTAAGAATAGGCAACACTTTATTGAAAAAGCGTTGCCTTTAGGCAAAGTTTAGGCAACGTTGCCTTAAAGTTTAGGCATGGCATGGCAATGTTTTTTAGCCCTTGTCAAAGGGCGAAAATGTTGTAGTGGTTGCTAGGGATTGCACTCAGCTGGAAAGAAAACCTGCTGTGAGAAATATTCGTGCTACTCAGCCACGATCTAGAGGGCGAGTGTATATAATGACGGGAATGGAAGCTTATCAATCTGAAGATCTTATACAAGGAGAAGGTGTCATTGAAGGTAATCACCTGACTTTGCTATATGATTCGGGTGCAACACACTCATTTATTGCATATGATTGTGTGGAACGATTGAAATTGCCTGTGTCTTCTCTGAGTTTTCAATTGATCATTTCTACACCAACTGCCAAGCCTGTTGTTACATCCAAAATATGTATGAACTGTCCTATTGTTATAAAGGATCGTATGTTTTCGGTCAATTTGATTTGTTTACCTCTTGTCGAGATAGACATAATACTAGGAATGGATTGGTTATCTTCTAACCATATCCTTATAGACTGTGCAAGTAAAACTATAGTTTTTCCTAAGGAAGAAAGTTCTGGATTCTTGACTGCTGTTAAAGTGAAGTCATTGTTGAGGGATGGAGCTCAAGGTTTTATGTTGCTGTCTTCTTTAGAAGTCAAGTGTGAAAAGGATGTGAGCGCTATTCCTGTCGTCAATGAGTTTGCAGAAATTTTTCTTGATTTGGTACCTGGTTTGCCACCGGAAAGGGAGATCGAGTTCTCTATCGATTTGGTGCCGGGAGCAAGTCCTATTTCGATTGCACCATATCGAATGTCGCCTGCGAGTTTGCAGAGTTGAAGAAGCAATTGGAGGAACTGTTGGAGAAGCAGTTTGTGTAACCTAGTGTTTCGCCATGGAGAGCACCAGTATTACTAGTCAAAAAGAAGGATGGAACTTCGCGTCTTTGTGTTGATTATTGTCAGTTGAACAAGGTTACTATAAAGAATAAGTATCCACTACAGAGAATTGATGACTTGATGGATCAATTGAAGGGAGCCGCTGTATTCTCTAAGATAGATTTGTGATAAGGTTATCATCAGATTTGTGTCAAGGTTGATGATGTACCTAAAACAGCTTTCCGAACTCATTATGGGAACTATGAATATCAAGTAATGTTGTTTGGAGTGACGAATGCTCCTGCAATATTCATGGACTATATGAATAGGATTTTTCATCCGTACCTAGACAGCTTTATCGTTGTCTTTATTGATGACATTCTGATCTACTCTCAAAGTCAAGAAGAGCATGCTGAACATCTTAGTATAGTTCTCCAGATTTTTTTAAGGAGAAGAAGCTGTATGCGAAGTTGGCAAAATGCGAGTTTTGGTTGGAAGAAGTTCAATTTCTAGGTCATGTAATTTCCAAGGAAGGTATTGTGGTAGACCCATCAAAGGTGGAGACTGTTTTACAGTGGGAAAGGCCTAAGACAGTGACTGAAGTCTGAAGTTTTGTTAGATTAGCCGGATATTACCGAAGGTTTATTGAAGGTTTTTCCAAGATAGCTGGACCACTTACACAACTCACAAGAAAGAGTCAAGCTTTTGATTGGACGGAGGAACGTGAAGCGAGTTTCCAAGAGTTGAAGAAAAGATTGACGACTGCACCAGTGTTAATTTTACCAGATCCTAACAAATCTTTTGAGGTGTATTGTGACGCTTCTTACCAAGGGTTAGGTTGTGTGTTGATGCAGAACCAGAATGTGGTAGCTTATGCTTCAAGACAGTTGAAGGTTCATGAGAGGAACTACCCAACGCACGATTTGGAGCTAGCCGCGGTAGTCTTTGAGTTAAAAGTATGGAGGCATTTTCTGTATGGAGCTATGTTCAATGTCTTTAGCGATCACAAGAGCTTAAAATACTTGTTTGATCAAAAGGAATTGAATATGAGACAGAGGCGATGGTTGGAATTTTTGAAGGACTATAATTTTCAACTTCAATACCATCCGGGAAAGGCGAATGTAGTAGCAGATGCCTTGAGCAGAAAGGTGGTTAGTGTTTCTACCATGATGATAAAGGACGAGGAGCTGATCAACCAGTTTAGAGATCTATGGTTATCAGTGGAATTGGTACCCAGGAAGATTCGTCCAAGTAAGGTTGTAGTTTTGAATGACTTGTTAGAAGTGATCCAAGAAAAACAAGATGAGGATTTGTTTTTACAGAATGAAAAGGAATTGTTGAAGCAAGGTCATAAAGCGACAGTGGAGGAAAGATCTGATGGGATCTTGAGATTTGAAGGACGAGTTTGTATACTTGATGATCCCAAACTCAAGAGAGCAATTTTGGATGAAGCTCATACTAGTAATTTGAGTATGCATCCGGGGATGACAAAGATGTATCAAGACTTGAAGCAGATGTTTTGGTGGCTAAGAATGAAGAGGCATGTAGCGAAACATGTGACGTCTTGTCTTGTCTATTAGAAGGCAAAAGTGGAACATCAGTGACCTGCTAGTATGTTACAACCTTTGACTATTCCAGAGTGGAAGTGGGATAGTATCTCGATGGATTTTGTTACCAGATTGGCAAGGATAAGGAAGGGTCATGATTCTATATGGGTTATAGTTGATAGGCTTACGAAGTCAGCACATTTCTTGGTGATCAATATTAAGTATTTGTTGGAGCGATTAACCCAGATATACATCGACGAAGTTGTTAGACTTCATGGTGTACCTGCAAGTATAGTTTTTGATAGAGATCCAAGGTTTACGTCAAGACTCTGGCAAAGTTTGCAAGAAGCCATGGGAACTAAACTGCGATTGAGTTCTGCATATCATCCGCAGACTGATGGTCAAACAGAGAGAACAATTCAGTTGTTGGAGGATTTGTTGCGTGCTTGTGTGTTAGAACAACAAGAGAGTTGGGATGAATTTCTGTCTTTGATAGAATTCACCTGCAACAATAGCTTTCACTCGAGCATAGGAATGACACCCTATGAAGCTCTTTATGGATGACAATGTCGAACACATTTGTGTTAGTATCAGGATGGAGAGAGTATGACTATTGGGCCTGATCTTGTACAACAGACTACGGAAAAGGTGAAGATGATACAGGAGAAGATGCGAACGACTCAAAGTCGACAGAAGAGTTATGCTGATAAGCGAAGACGACCTTTGGAATTTGAAGAAGGCGATCATGTATTCTTAAAGGTGACGCCTACAACTGGTGTCGGAAGAGTTATCAAGTCTAGGAAGCTTACACCTAAATTCATAGGCCCTTATCAAATTATTCGTCGGATTGGTCCTGTAGCTTACCAAATAGATTTACCGCCTTTTCTATCTAATCTACATAATATATTCCATGTGTCTCGGCTGAGGAAATACATTCCCGATCCAACTCATGTTATACAGCTGGATGAAGAGTAGCTGAAGGATAATTTGACGTATGAAACACTTCCTGTTAGAATCGAGGACAGGAGAGTGAAGCAACTTCGAGGGAAGATGATTGAGCTGGTAAAGGTGATATGGAATGATGTAACGAGAGATGCTACATGGGAGTTAGAAGATAGGATGAGGGAGCAATACTCATTTGTTTTGATGTATGATGAATTTCGGGGACGAAATTCTTATTAGTGGGGGAGAATTGTAACACCCCCAACTTTTGAGATAATTACGATATTGTCCTAAATGTACTGTTTTGTGAATTCTGTGATTAGTAAATTAAATTTGACTGTTTCGTGAGTGTATTTGATTGTTGTATGTGATTTGTTCTGAGCCAGGGAAATAATAATTTTCTGACCGAAAAAATCTTATTTTAATTAATTAGAGTTGGGAGATGTTACTAAACCCAATTCTGATTGATATATATATTAATCTTGTAATTTTTAGGATTTAATTGTGTAATAAAATAATTTTATATTATTATAATATTATTTTATATTACAGTACCTACTGTCTCAAAAAAAGTAGAAATCTGCTTCAAAATGATCACGGATCTTTAAAAGCCAGTGGGACCCGCGTTTAGGAAAAGCAGTCAACGATTCTGACTGGACAATTTCTAAACCAATGGGAGCGAGTCAATGAAAGTGGCTTGACTATTTTGAACCAATAAGAATAGGTCAAAGAAGGAAGCATGGACTTTGATGTGGACCGTTGGATGAAAACTTAGTTAGGAAGCCTTTAACCTTAACTGTTGATCAAATCAATGATGTGGGTGTAAACTTGGTTAGCAAGCATTGAATATTGGCCATAGATCTAATCTAGGGTTAGGAGTTAAAGTTAAAATCAATGGTTAGAATTAAGTCAAACATAGTGGCTTGAATTTGATTAGTAGCTAATTAAACCTAATTTGATTAATCTAATTACCTAATTAGCAAACTAAATGAACTAGCTTAGTTATTAATCAGTTATAATCTAAATACTAATTAGATATCCTAATATTGTTTAAAGGTTATAATATATGCTAAAATGTATTAAACTAATTAGTTATATGATTAGAATGTTGATTAAGTGTTAATAGGATATTTAACCTAACTAATTACCTAATTAATTAGCATGTAATTAGGTGTAAAATGAAAACAATTAAGTCCCTAAAATCCTAAAGAGCCACACGATTTTCAGTAGCCTTGGGAGGCTAGATGGCTAAGTCCTACATGGTTCTTGAACCCTCCAAAGTGACATAAGCCATGTGTACCATAATGTGAACACAAATAGATATTTACCAATTCAAATTAAACACTCAACCTCACCACTACACACTCATGGCAGCCCCTCAATTTTTACACTCAATATTTACTTTTCATACTTATCATAATCAAGCTTTCTATTTTCTCTCAAACCACCAAGAACACCAAGTGAACTTTTCTTCTATTTTCTCTCCCTAGAATTCGGCCAAGCTCATAAATACCACCACCAATCCTCTATAATTTTACCTCTTAGCTTTTCTTAAACCCAAATCATATTCTAAACACTTTTCCTTGACAAGGTTTTGCCAAAAACCTACTCTATCTAGTTCAAAATCCAACCTTTTGTTCACTTTCAAAAGGGTAAGTTTTGATTCTTTAGTTCAAAGTTTGATTTTTAATTTTCCTAACCATGATTGTTCCATGGTTTTTCAATTTTGATCCTTGTATGTGTTTTTGCTAATTGTTTAAGAAATTTAGGGATTTGTTTGGGAAGTTACACAAAATTTCAAGGAAAGGAGGAAACTAACCGATTATTGTCTTCAAGAGGTAAGAGGGAGATTTAATCTCATCAACCCTAAGTGGTGATGGGAAAATGGATTTGTTTGTGTGTACCGAATCCATAAGGATTCATTTATGTGGTTTTTTTATTGCTTTTATTATTTGTATGATTGTTTAAATGCTTTCCTATTTGTGATTTATTTTTTTACTATGCATGCCTATAGCTTTAAAATATATTGTATGAATATTGTATGTGTTTATAGTTGTATGTGTTTATAATTGTATAATTATTAAAGTAGGATGTGAATAACATATAAAGATTTGCATGAGTGTTCCAAAGAACACATTGAGGCTCACGGCCTTATCATCAAACAGAGAACCAAATTGTTCTCAACCATTTTCTAAATCAATGATTTAGAGAATCTAGGTAAATAAATAAATTTAAGAATGATTTTGATTAATTATGGCCAGCATGCCATTTAGTGTATAATTGAATGCCATTTTATTTTCTAAGATAGGTTAGGTAATGGATTTACAAAATAAACTGATTCCAATGAATTTTTGAGAAAATAAAAGGAATAAATTTGGTTCTAGAATTCTAACTTAGCAGAATTTACTTAAAGAAAGAATTAAAGAGGATGCTTGAAAAATACTAACGTAGAGCTCATTCTATGAATTTTGAAGCACGTTAGCAAGTTTCAAAGTGTAACTATTGGGTAAGATTAAAATGAACAGAATTTAGAAGAAAACGTTAAACATACCTTATACTGATTTTATAGGCAAAATGTTGCCGAAATTTACTAAAATCAAGCGAATAAAATGAAAAGATTCCATAATATATCTATAACACTAGGAAAATACTCTACGTATTTTAAATATATTAGATATAGTCTACACATGTTTAAAATGATGGTTTTAAGCTATTCGGTTACAAAAATGAATTTAAAATCTTACGCGATTGAGAAAATGATTTAAAAACATTACGCGATGTTCAAAAATGTCAAAATATCTTTACACGATTTAAAAACGTTTGTGAAAACAACGAGATTGTGGAAATGCAATAAAATTTCTTCGCGATTAAACGATACAATGAGTTTTACTATCGGGCCAAAGTGGTGGACCCGGACATGTTGTGAGATAGTACTGTCAGGTGGGACAGGCTATATTTTGGAGTATTGTTATTAAGGGCATTTTTGTAATTATGGTAAAATATGGATATTAAGGGTATTTTTGTAATTTTAGATCATGCTTAGAGTGTTGTGCTAATTTGGTTGATAATTGGTGATTGATTGACGAGATGAATTACACCCTGTTTTGGTGTGATAGGCGTAGTGTGGTTCGTTATATTAACTTGGAGGCATTAGTGTGCGGAGAATTCTACATGGGGGCAGTGGGTTGCTCCTCTGGGCCGTGATAACGGGCAACACACTAATGATCATGACAAACACTATTCTTAATCGAGATCTTGAGGAGACTACTAAGTACTATGCCTGTAGTGCACGATGTTGGACTGTGTACTACTACACGATGTTTGGACTGTGGGCTATAGACACGACGTTAGACAGTGCAATAGTTTGGTTGGGCAGCCATAAAGTGTTATTAGTTTCTATTCAGATCATTTTCTCAGATATCCGTGTTTAGCTCCATGGAGTAGGAACGAGTCGGTGTGTGTTCATGCATTATCTGCATTTTACTGTTTACCATAATCTGTGATAAAATGCATGATCTATTACTTTGATATACTATGCATGATATAATGGTATGTGTTATTTTAATATGTATTGTATTGTCATGTGTTGTATTGTCATTTTCTTTATTGCCATGTGGGTAATGGTGTAGATTGTCTCACCTCTCTATATGTCTTCTCGATATTATTATATTATTTTTGTAAAGAGTTCGAGGAAGAGGAGGAACAGCCTCTTGAGATACAGTATCCAGACGAGCGACAGCTGGGCGAGCTGTACGAGGAAGAAGAGCTAGTAGATCATCCTTATCATCAAGACTGATCTTGAGATCATGGCATTGCCGGGATTTTTCGGGTTTGTGAGACTTGAGTTTCACAGAGGTTCTGAGGCCTGGCGTATGCGAGTGGATAGAGGAACAGTTGTCTACGTGGGACGTTTGACTGTGTCCCTATGTAGAGAGTATGATGGAGATGTCATATTCACTACTATGTTATATTTACATCTGGAGTTGCCACTGACTCTTAGGCATTACTGGTAGGGAGTATTCTATGCGCCTAGTGAGCTCAGTAGCGAGTCAATAGCCCGGACTCGTGTCCGTAGCGCTGTGAGATCTCCAAGATGTCAGCTTTTCGATGATCTCTCTGAAGATGATACATCGGAGGGTTAGAAATCTTTCGAGATGCACTTGGGCAATACTATGTCTTAGTTTTATGCTGTTCTTTTACTGTTTTGTTAAATACTTGTAGTTGTAAATTATGTGTGTACTAAAGAAAAAAATCATATGTATATTATGGTGTGATTATACTTTGTTTTACCTTGTGTTCTGTGTTATTTTATTTAATGTTACAAGTATAAAAAGGAAAATTTTTTACCACAAATATTAATTATGTTCCAAATGTTTTACAACTTGGGTAAGAGTTTTATTTTATTTTATTTTATTACATCATAAATGTGACACTCCCACAAGGGTGTTACACCAACGGTTAAAGGCTACGTGTCTTTCTTCACCCACTACTTCACTTAGTTGATGTAAGCCACAAGAATATTTGATAACAAGCTTAAGTTGTTAGCCAAAACCTCATGCTTTCAAAATTCCTATGTTTAGGTCACTTGAATTTTTAACTATTAATTACTTAAAATACTTTGTATCCATGTAAAAAAAGTAATCTCATGTTCTTTCAAACCATGTTTCAAACATATGTTATGCATAGCCAATGAGTATGTATCCATTCTATTGGCTAATCAAAACACCCAATTCACTCAAGTAAATTGAGCATGCATTATCTAAAACCAAGGTCCCACTTGCCTTTCCCTATGTTTAGTTCAAGAGAAAGGCCCAAATCAATTAGTGATCAAGCAATTTAATGCAATTAACATAGAGTTGGATAAACAATTCAAACCCATTAATCAAATATTCAAGAATAAGTTACATATAACCAAGATTCATAGTGGGATCCAAAAGATCCCCTTGGAAAAGCTTAGAAACCCATAAAAATTAAAGAAACATAAACTAGAAAGAAATCCATAAATAAACAATAAAATCAAGTTAGGGAAGAGGAAGGAAAACTAGGAGTGATCCTTGATCTTGATACTTCCCTTGATGCTTGATCTTCAAATCTTCAATGATATTCTCTCTAGAACCCTCTAACTCAAAGCGTCTCTGTAGATGGGGCTTGAAGATGAAAAACCAAAGATGTGAAAATTGGTCCTCAAATTACATTCAAAAGGCAGAAATTTACGGAATAGAGTGTTACTCATGCCTAGGTGTGATTTGGTGCACGCACCTATAGAAAGTATATCAAGTTAGTTACCCCACGCCTAGGCGTGGATGTTCCTTACACCTTGGTGTGACACTCTCAGCTGATATTAGGGTCTGGGATAGAGACCTCCACGCTTAGGTATGATTCCCTTGTGCCTAGGCATGGGAACTTGGTCTTCAATTCTTGCTTCCTTTTCTAGGCTCCTTCCTTCTTTCCTAGCCCTTGCCAAGCCTCATTCCCTTAGGACCCTGATAAACAACATCAATAATTGGTATAAGAAGTTAGGAATTAATCATGATTGTATATGGAATCAATTCTAAGAAAGATGAAAGGTTAAGCGCTTAATTTACATAATTTCATGAAAATCTTATAGAAACTTAGAAAATATTGGTCTAGCACCTCATTAATTATTCAATTTAAGATTGTAATAACTCCAATTCATGGAGTTATTACTATAATAACATTCTTTAGGAATAGATACATTTCTAACATAATCATACAAATGAAAGGTTTATAATAGGCAGTGCATACTTACAAAATTTTCTCAAGAGCTTTTTTTTTAAGTGAATTTTTTCTCAAGAGTTAATAACAATTCTTGTAACAAAAACTCTATCAAGATTAACATAATTTATTATGAAAAAGTGAATACAATATTACCATTTCTTTCAAAAATAAAACACTTTGCAGAAGAAAAAAACATTTCTTTCAAGCATCATAAAAAGAGATTGATCAAATGATTAAGGATACATGTCTCCTTTCTTAAATCACTTGAGTTTGATCATTGGTCATTACTTAAATGCCCTAAGCTAATGTGAGGATTGCACTCTTAAGATTGTTCAAAAAGAGATTGTCTTGATTAATGTAAAGATTTACCTAGAAGTGTCATTTTCTAATTAAGGAAACTATGAAATGGTCCATGTTAAAGTTTTTTAACTAAAATAATGCTCTTTCACTCAACAAAAAAGGTGTCACCAAACTAATAGTTCTTCATTCAAGTTAAGAACCCAAAACTCCAAATATCCCTATTCGAGTGAGAAAAACTCCTCAATTATCATTCACTTTCAACTATCCCATTACAATGTTACATTCTCCTATTTATACAATGACAAAGTAACTAATTACTTAACTAACTAACTATTTAACTAGCTAATACTAGCTATAATCATTACAATTCATATCAATACCTCTCCCTTTGAAAACAATTTTGTCCTCAAGGTAGATGAAAAACTAAAACAAGAAAGTACACTAATTGAAAAATATACCCAGTCTAGAGAATGCAATAATGGTAAAAAAATGAAAAATGTAGCTTCATCTTTATCATCACTAGTTTTAACAGTTTTAGCATATCCAACCCATGTTCAATCTATGTGGTAGAATATGAATGAATTAAGTAGCAATGAAAGGTTCCAAAGGTCTAGTATAATAATAAGACCAATGTAGTAGCAACCATTAGCTTGTCAGTAACTAAATTTGTGGTTGTTGTTCCACGTCAACCATCCACATAGGAGACAATCCTAGCAAGTGAAATTGTTGCTGTAGTACTGATTTCTAATTCAAAACCCTTAGACAACAATGTATTTAACTTTATTGTTCCAATATTTACATCTTTGCTGGTTGTGATAGCTGATTTAATATTACTCAACAAGCAACAAGCAATAAGCAACATCCTCAGGGTTTTAGCACTAGTAATTGCACTAGCTAGAGAGTCAAATTGATTATTTATCAATGTTCGCACAAGCACACCCTCACTAATTACCATTTGGCATATTGCAAAGGGCCAGAATTTAATTGAACTACTATTTCTAGCTATGGCCAATATTCCCACAGTTGCAATTACACACTTCATTGTCTCTGCACTACTTAAATTGCCATACCCCATGAGAAGCAAATAACACAAAATACCATTCAATAAAAAAAACAATGTCATAGAGCAATGACACGGGGAATTAGACCAACGAGTACAAGTGCCAACCATTAGATTCCTTTGCTCAGACTAGCAAAGATGTAAGAGGAAATTAAACCAATGAAGAAGCCAAAGAAAACCATATATCCCTTAGTCCCTATGCTTATTGTAATATCCTCTCTAACTTATTAGTCTTAATTAGGGTTATAGGAGTTCAGTAACTCGTGCAGGAGTTATCTGTTAACTTTGATAATCTTTTTAAGATAGTTGGACTATTTTGCTATAGCACAGAGTGTGGAAAGTAATTGTTAATAGCCTAGAAAGTAGCACAAACTACTTACGGTGATGGAAATGAATAAGAAGGATTTATTTCTAGGTCACAAGTAAATAGCAAGTGATGTAGTTAAAAATTTTAAGATAAACTGAGTTAGTTTGGTATTTTTAAGGATACTGAGTAAGTGTTTTAATACCGGATTGACTTGGCAGAGATATGAAAAATTATGGAAATGATGAGTTAAGGATTGAGATGAATCCTAGGAATTTCTATATTATCTATGGAAGTTAGGAAACTTAGATTTGTGAGATCCAAATATTCCTAAGAGATATAAAGTTTCATCAAAAAATCTAAATGGCTTTATGAGTCACCGTTCTTATCCTCCTTTCTTTGACTTCTTTGGCATTTTCTCTTCCTTCTCACATTCAAAGATGCAATAGCAAAGGGCAAAAAAAAACAAAGAAAAGGAAAGAGAGAAAATGAAGGAGAAATAAGAGGAAGAAAAAGGAGGAACCACATAAGAACAAAGGGAAAGTAAGAGCTTGAAGATCATCATTCATATAACTAGAGGTAGGGGTGTTTGTCTACCTAGTTTCTTCCTTTTCTTTATCCTTTAATGCTTGAGTTATGCTTACTTGGGATAGGAAATAGGTTCCTAGGAGTTTCTTAAGAGTTTGAGTTGGATAAACTCATTAGGAACTTGAGATAGGACTTGTAATGAGCTAATCTATGCATGGGTGTTAATTTTGCACCTAGGAATATCCATAAAACTCATTGAGTTTGAAGTTAGAAAATGAGTATTTTGATGATTGAACATTGTTCATGAACCTATGCTAGATGAATTGAGCTTGTGTATGAGGATTCTAACATATTTAAATATCAAGTTTGTGGTTAGAAACCACTTAGAACCTATGAATTGGGGGTTGAAATTGGTTTGGAAACAAGAGGATCGATGGATCCATTTCTAGTGCACTGGCGCCTAGGCGCCCACTGACCAGAATGTAACTGATAACAAGATGTCATGTTTGCGCCTGGGCGTGGAGTTTCGACACATGAGTGCTAATTGCCCATAAATAAGACAACATGGTGCTGCCAGTGGGGCACCTAAGCGCTAGGTGATGGGCACCTGAGCGCCAGCGATGAGGAAAAATAGGACAAGTTCTCTGCCCAGCTAGTGCCTAAGCGCTAGAGAGTGGGTGCCTAGGCACCAAGTCTAGTTTTTCCCAAGATATTTATCTTGATGAAATATAATCCCCTACTTCTTGGGATCCTTCATATATGCTTTTTAAAGTGTGTTGAGATACTAGTAGGGGTATTTCATAGAGGAAATGACTACCTTGCATATATGGAAAAATAGTAAACCTTTGACCATCCAAGAGTAGTTGAAAGCCTTAGGTATGTATCTAGGACTTCAAGCACAATAGAGTGGTTTCAAACACCATATGTGATGTACTAGATACTAGTTAAACGAGCCTAGTTTCTTTTGATGAACTATGGATAGAATCATGCTTGGTTTTTTAACGAGTCATTTTAATGAAATGAGCCTTTATACATCCAAAAGTAGTTGATTGACATAGGTAAGGTTTAAGGTGCTAATCATTAAAGA
Organism: Ormosia semicastrata; assembly: GCA_029884595.1. Classification (NCBI taxonomy): domain Eukaryota; kingdom Viridiplantae; phylum Streptophyta; class Magnoliopsida; order Fabales; family Fabaceae; genus Ormosia; species Ormosia semicastrata. The sequence goes on along the minus strand of JAQQTO010000061.1, from coordinate 64,969,662 downwards.
ACAATGATATTGCTATTGATGTCACTTGCTAATTCTTACGTATAGTAACCTTAGATGATATGCACAATCATTTGGCCAAAGGAAAGAATGGGAAAGTCCAAAAGGTTCTTCAAATGAGGAATTAGCCCTAGATTCTCAGAGTGCCAGGGTTACTAGTTTTATGTTGTAGAATCAGTATTCTCACTAGTGTAAGTAGGAACCAGTTCCCTCATTACCAAGTAGTTTGAAGAGTCATTCTTCTTATCTTCGATTTTAAAGTGAATGTGGAATATGTAACTGATACACATACAAGTCTACACATACACAATTACATTTGTATTTCACAAACATTATTCTCGAATATTGCATAAGCGTGAACATACTGCATGCATATTCATTTCCAATTCTTTGACAATTGTATGAGCAATTGTCTTATCTTTGAATGAGTTTAGTTAAGGGTTGAGGATTGGCTTAGGGAATATTTACATAGAGTAAGGAAATGTAAATATTTCAGTGGTGTTGAGTAGAGTCTCAATTGCCTGTTACAAATTCGAAATCCAAAGTTAGTAGGTTATTCATTGTAAATGGTTATGTATGTAGCACTTATAACATGTTTATGAATAACTAAGCTATGATATTTTATAATTGTATAGTTAGTTCTTCTTATCATATGAATGATGAACTTATGTTTATAGATTAGGTATGCAATGTATGTATTATTGGTTTTGGAATACTTTTACTGAGAATTGTGAATTCTCACCTGCTATGTTTCCATATAAATCCAGGTCAAGACCCTTCAAAGGGAAAGAAGACAAAGTGGAAATACTAGTGTAGTTTTATTGCTTTTAGAACAAAGCTTGTATATTGATGTTATATTTGATTTGAGTTGCATAAAGTATTTTGTATAACACTTTGCCCTTTGAGGCTATTGGTATATATATATGACCTTTTCTTTATGGCTCTCTATAATTATTTGTATGAATGTTATGAGTTAGATTGATGTTCTTAGTTTAGAAGTGACATGGCTAATACTAATTATCTGAATATATCCAGATATACTAGGATACTGGTATTAGGATGTTACACTTATATCCTTCTCTAGCATTTTGTCAAACACCAATATGCATAATTACTGTAATTGGCTATTGACCTATGAAGACTTTGTTTTGATGATAACAAACATAAAGATATTGTAAGATCAAGTCCAAGACCTTCAAGAATTGCTTTAGGACTTAGATCATTATGTAAAGGTATGAAGTGGTTCACACTAATGCTCTACAAAATGTTTTTCAAAGAAACCAAATAGCACATATGTTTTAAGGGCTTCAAAATGGTTTTTGGTTTCCAAAGAAACTACCATTAAGTGCCCAAAAGCTTATAAGATAATTTGGAATCAATTGGAAATATTTAAAAGTTATATGAAATGATTTTCAAATGGCTTGTTCGAATAAGGGTCTCCTTATTCAAATAACCAAAGTCAGAGAAGTCAAAAATTCCATCTAGTCAAGCTTTATTCGAATAAAGCCCTGCTTTATTTGAATAAAGGTTTAAAACAAGCCTTGGTATGTATTAGTTATTCGAATAACTAAGGTGTTATTCGAATAACACGTTTTCTAGAAACCATATTTTAAATGGTTTATTCGAATAACAATGTTGTTATTCAAATAACAAGTTTTCAGAAAACAAATTTTAAAAGGGTTATTCAAATAACATAAGTGTTATTCAAATAACACGTTCAAGTGGCGAAATTACCTTCATTCTATTTGAAGCTTTATTCGAATAATAAAGTTGTTATTCAACTAACGGCTAGTCATAAAGCATTTAATGCTCTAACTAACCTCCTAATGGCTCTAATCTTTAATAGGTTAGAAATACAAGTTGTTGGGCATTTATAGAGGTTAGAAAATAAAATCTAAAAACCTCAGCTGAGCATTTATATGAGCTTTCACAGCTATTTCATCATATACTTTGTTTTGAGTTTTAAAGTGTGAATCCATATACTCATTGAGCTTCAAGTTGTATTATCCACTCTTGTGAGAGTTTCATTTCATCTACACTTTGATTAATCTGTAAAAGAGGGTAAGGTATCCCTCAAAGTTGCAAAGGGTGAGGCATACCTTGAAGTTGAGGCTCAAGCACAAAGGGTGAGGTATCCCAAGGTGTGGTGAATGCTCTATTATGTAAAGGTTACAAGCACCTATTAAAGTTTGAAGATATAGTAGAAAATCTCGAGTAATTACTTAAGGACTGGACGTAGGTCACAAGTGGACTGGTGGTTGAACCAAGATAAACTTTGTGTTTGATCTTCTAAACTCAACTCCTTTACATTGTGCATTTATTTTTCATGCTTGCTTGAACACTCTCTATTTTGGTTTATTCATTTGTAAGTAAAAGTATTCAATATTCTTATCCATTCATCTCTATCAATTAATAACTTCAACAAAAATTGGTAATCAAGTGTTTTGCAAAAGATTTGCGAAAATATTTTACAAAATCAATTCACCACCCTCTTGAGTATTGAGGCCACTTAGCAACTTCAAGAGAAGTGATGGCTTCAAATGGCTTTTCTTCCAAAAGTTCTTCTATAAATAGACCTCTCTATTTCAATGGGGATGGTTATGCCTATTGGAAAGAAAGGATAAAGATTTTTATTGAAGCTATTGATCTTGATGTGTGGAATACCATTGAAAATGGCCCCTTTATTCCTACACGTATGGTTGATGGTGCAAGAACCAATACACCAAGAAATGAATAGACCGATGAAAACTGATAACTCCAGGAAATAAAGTTATTTCACTTGAATTTGAATATGTATGAGCATGTTATTCTTAAGTTTTCAAGTCCAAAGGTTCAAATCATGCATGATTTTGATGATTTAAGCTTCTTGTCTCAAATGATTAAGAATTTAATATTTGATGATTTTATTTAAGAAATTTGAATGGATTCTGCTTTGACAAACTTTAGCATTGTTTTGATGCAGATATTCGAGATGAGAAAGTCTTGTAAAAGATGAGGAAAGTGAAGAGATGCTTAAATTTGGAAGAAAGTGTGAAGGGAGGAAGACTTGACAACCCACGCCTAGGCGTGACACTCTCGGGTTTTCAGGAAAAATTAGACAGAGAAACCCATGCTTAGGCTTAGGAAAGTGGACCTAGGCGTGGTTAACCCACGCCTAGGCGTGGAAAGGTTGCCCCTAGGCGTAGGTAGCGTGCTGACAAAATGTATTCTGTTGTCACGCTTAGGCGTGGAAAAGCTGTGCCTAGGCATAGAAAAAGCCCGGATCTGCGAAATTAGGCTTTTATTTTGATTTTGGAAAGGAGGGGAGAAACTTTTTGGTTTTCTAAGAAAAGAGTTCGTGAGAGGAGCAAGTTTCTACTTGGAGAAGAGGAGAATCAAGTGAAGAATCAAGATCAAGGGAGGAAGATCAAACTTGGATTCTCTCCAATTTGCTCACTCTTTCATTTTTCTCTCTTGTTTTGTAATTTGATGGATTCCACGATTGTATTTGTTTCTCTTTCTCATATAATGTGTAACTAAACTCTAATCTAAGTGTAACACCCAAAAAATTATTTGTTTGATCATAAATAATTTTATAATATTTATGATTTTTGAGAATTTTTATGGATTTTTCTGGAAATGTCAAATATTTTAGTATATTTCTCATTTTACGTGTGTGCTGAGCGGAGCCGGGAAAACAAAATATTTTCCCTGAGGCTGGTTTGAACTGTGGGAATGTCGACGGGGGATCTTACTAAACCCGAGGTAGAGCATAGTTTACGAGGTTTATGTTTTACGAGATTTTATCTGATGAATAAAATCGTAAAATATTTAATTGTTTGAGAGACAATAAAATATTATTTTTGCTAACCATAGTTTTTGTCCACTAAGTAATAGCTCTAGTAGATTATTTTTATCTAGTTACTTTTATGACATCATCTAAGTGACCTCACACTTTACTTTATCGAGAAGCGTGCGAAGCTTCTCAAGGAAGCATCAAGGAAGCTTCCTCCCAAGCTTCTCAAAGAAGCTTCATCTTCTCTCTCCTCCCTCCCACTCCCACACAGCTGCATGCTTCATTTTGGAGCCAAAATAATGTGCTTCACTTAATTAATTACTCACATTTCATCTTTCTCTCATTTCTCCCTCTCTCCCTTATGCACGTCCCTCTCTATTTCTCTCTTCTCCCACACGGCTACACACACACACTCCATTGTTGAACCTTCAAGCTTTCTTGCTCAAGCCAACATAGACCATTGTTTCCCCTCACCATCTCTAAGCTTTCTTCTTTGTGAGACTCCTCTTGACTCTTTCATTTTCATCCCTTGCAGCCCAGCTCCAAAGCTTGAAGCTTTGAGGTAAAGCTCTCAACTTCCTTCTTTTTTTCTCCTCATTTTCATGGTCCTTGGTCACCATTATGACCAAGGAATCCTCTCTTCAAGTTTTAGTGGTTGATTGGGGAAGTTGATCATATTAGGTTCTTCTTGTGGGTGGTGGACAAAAATCTTGAAAGGAGCTCACTTTCCTTGCTGTCTCTTAAGGTAAGAGGAAGATTATTCTCTTCAACCCATTTTGGTGGTGAGAAACTCTTTGTTGTGTTGATGGGGTGAAACCCATTTATGGGATACCCATTTGTTTGAGTTATTTTGGTTGTATGTTGGTTGTTTGAATGGTAGGATTTAGTTGTATGTTGATAGATCTTGGATTGTACGAAGGATGGGTTGAGTTTGGGTGATTTTCTGCTTTTATAGAGGAGTACATGACCTAGGCCGTGTGATTGTGCACGGCCGTGTACTCCAAGTGTGCTAGAACAGAAATTCCAGAGGCGTACACGGCCTAGGCTGTGTATGCTAGCACGACCATGTATTTTGGCACGGCCGTGAAATCGTGGCCGTGCATTCTTCCTCAAGCCGTGTAACTTGAATAATGCAAGATTTTAGGTTTTTCTAACCCTTTAGAGGCTTCCAGTCTCCTTGGGCACTCATTATGAGGCTTTAATACTAAGATAAACTTATTAAACATAATTAATTCAATGATTAGAAGTTGATTAGGGATTAATAAAATGAAAAGAACCAAGGATGAATGTTTGCCTTATAGTTTAGAATAATTTTGGAATAAAGAAAGAACATGAGTATGGGTGAGGTTGTGAGAAACATAATGAACTTAAGGTTTAACTTTTATCATAACTATGAATGGGGTTGTGTTCACCTTTAAGGTTTGTTATTGGCTTGATGTGGATCCGTGAATGGGATCAAACCTTGTTGATAAATGATATGACATATAATTCTAGACATGATATGATATGATTGTGATTTTATATATGAATATACGTCTATGCATTGAATCCTCATGCATTTGAAGCATGATTGATATAGTTTGTCATGATAAGCATGATTGAAACATGCATTGAAAAGTCTGTTGGACTATTGTTAAGGCCAAGTTGCCTAGGAGTTGAATCACACCTTTGTGTGGGTGCGAATAGACAAATGTAGGTCACTTGTTGACCTTGGGGGCATTGGGATGCGGGTACCTCGCAATGGACAATTTATAGCTCTTCTATCCGTGGGGCAGATCGATGCAAATGCACCAACGATCCGGAACGAGACACTATCCTATATCGAGATCTGTGTTGAATGTCTTGCACATTGCCATGATGTACACTTTGATAAATTGAGAATTTTAGCACTTGAAGGCCTCAGCAGCCACAATACAGACATATCTCTTGATCATTCTTTTCGAATATTTGTGTCTAGCTTCATGGAGTAGGATTTTTGGTACCATATACATGTGCATAGTGAGTCATACATCATTTGACATTTATTTATTTATATGACAATTTAATCTGTTATCTTGTTACTATTATAATTGCCTATAAATGCTAAGTTGTTTATCATCCATTTTAATGCTAATTACCATTTCTGAAATGTTATGTGGGCATCATGTGCCGTATTATTTCTTTACTGCCATAATAGGTAATGAATGTAGAATGTCTTACCTCTTTTTTGTATTTTCTGCTATTCTATTTATATTTATGTTCCATTGAAGGCGTCGACGAAGGGGGTGAAGTTTACGAGTTCCCCAGTTTTTGGCCCGACTTCGACTAGCACCTGCTTTGGATCATGGCGGCCCGTCCACGAGGATTTTTGGGTTATGTGCATTTGGCCTTCCTCGGAGGTCCAGACAGCTAGCACATAAACTTCAGTTCAGATCATTGTGTCTACGTGGGAGACGTGACGGTATCACTGGCTTGGGGGCGTTATGATCTGCCCATCTACACCTGCAGTGTTAGGCTACATTTAGAGTTTTACATGCCCATTAAGGACATGTAGGGTGATCGTTATTGCAGCCCACAGGAGGACTCATTCCTCTCTACAGCCCGAGCCCCGGCCTGTAATTCGGTGGCTCCAATGAGAGTTTTCTCTGATGAGGAAGAGCCTTAGGAGGATCCTGACATGGTTCCTTCCTTCTATTCTTAGGGGCTGATACTGTTGATAGTCACTGATGGCTATCCGTCTTTTTGGGGCTTGATATTCTTTTTGGGGGTCTGTATATCATTTTTGGGGGCTTGTAAAGCTTAGGCTTCTTTTTGATGAGCCTTGATGTAATTAATGACTCATAGTCTGTATCTAAATTGTATATATATATATATATATATATATATATATATATATATATATATATATATATATATATATATAATGTATCTTTTGCATGGATGTATTAGATTAGTCTTTATGTTTTTTTGCTTACAATTAAACAAAACATATATGTACATACATGCAAATCTCTTATAAGTGTTAGTACATTTGAATACTTCATTGATGAACAGGTTATTGAGTAAAATCATATATACATATAATGAAAGAAAAAAAAATATTCCCCATTTTATTTATACAGCTATAATTAAATAAGTTTAATTATGATATAATGAACCGGGTCTTAATTTATATTCTTATTTTTTGCATTGTATCCAATGATGTGATGTTCCCTCCCAAAAAAGGGGTGTTACACTAGGTTGGTATCAGAGCCCTGATTTATGTTTTCTTTGGGTCTTTGTGGTTAGGTCTGTCTTGTGTGTGCTGTGTGATTCTCTGTGATTGGTATTCCGAGAGGATACATCTAATTCTTCATTATGTATTTTAGCTAGTATTACTTGAATGAGCATAATGGCACGAGGCGGAGACATGGCAGTAGCAATTGAGGCTAGGCAACGAATGGCCGAGGTTATCGCATAACAAATGCAGAGAGCTGCTCAACAGCAAGAAAGAGCTGCTCAACAACTCGAAGCTACGGCTGATGTGCAAAATTTGGCGGAGTTCCATCGCCACAACCCTCCTCAATTCAAAGGAGAATTTGATCTGGAGAAAGCTAGTTTATGGATCAAGGAGCTGGAGAAAATCTTCTGAGGCATGAACTATGCCAACGACAAGAAAGTGACTTACGCCACTTTTATGCTAATTAGTGATGCCGAAGACTAGTGGAATGGAGCACAGAGAGTGCTAGAAGCTGAAGGTCGCACAATTAATTGGGAAGTATTCAAGAATAAGTTCTTGGATAAATATTTCCCCGCAAGCGCCATACATGCGAAGGAAATAGAGTTCCTCAGCTTGAGACAAGGAAACTTGTCCGTTAGTGAATACGCCGCAAAGTTTGAAAGCTTATCTAAGTTTTCAACGTATTTCAGCACCAGCCAGACGAAGTGTGGAAATGTCGCAAATTTAAAGAAGGACTGAGGCATGAGGTGAAGAGAGCAGTTATCACCTTGAAAATCAACCAATTCTCGGAGTTGCTAGATACGTGTTGCTAAGTGGAAGCTCTAGATCAAGCTCGAGACACAAGAAACTGAAACTTTGGACCTACCAGGTTCCAAAGAGGAGGCGGCAACAACGCGAATCACTTTCAAAAGAAGCCTTATTCCCGACCATCGGGAAATCAGCAACAGACATCTAGTGGAGGTCCCAGTGGAGGTTCTGGTGGGAACCGAACCGGACCGAATGTGGCATCTTTGCCAAAGTGTATGAAGTGCGGGAAGGATCACCAAACAAGCGATTGTTCCATTAAGGGAATTATCTACTATCGATGTGGAAAACCTGGACATGTCTCTAAAGACTACAACCAAGCTAAGGCTGAGCCTTCAGTCAATGTTACATGAGCTGCGAAGCTGCAAGCAGGAGGCAGAGCCTACACCATGAGCGGAGCAAAAGCCTCCGAATCTGAAGATCTTATACAAGGAGAAGGCATTATAGGAGGTAATCTTTTGACTGCACTGTATGACTCTGGGACAACTTACTCTTTCATTTCATATGACTGTGTGTGACGACTTGGTTTACCTGTGTCATCCTTACCTTTTGACTTGACTGTTTCTACTCTCACCAATAAACCTATTGTTACTACCAAAGTTTGCTTGAATTGTCCTTTAGTCATTGAGGGCCGAATCTTTTCTGTTGATTTGATCTGTTTACCCCTTTCTCAGTTAGATGTGATTTTAGGAATGAATTGGTTATCTTCTAACCATATCTTGTTCGATTGCTCTAGTAAAACCATAGTTTTTCCCATGGATGAGGATTCTAGATTTTTGACAGCTAACCAAGTTCGAGCTTTCTTGAAAGAAGGATCTCAGGGATACATGCTATTGTTTTCCTTCAAGGTCGAGAGTGAGGCTGATGTGAATGCAATCCCAGTGGTTAATGAGTTTCCCAAAGTCTTTCCTGATGATGTACCTGGTTTACCGCCAAAATGGGAAATAGAGTTCACTATTGATCTTGTATCGGGATCTGGTCCCATATCTATAGCACCTTACAGAATGTCACCATCTGAGTTGGCAGAGCTTAAGAAGTAGTTGGAAGAGCTTTTGGAGAAGCAGTTTGTTAGACCCTGTGTGTCACCCTAGGGAGCACCGGTGTTGCTAGTCTAGAAGAAGGATGGTACCTCGCAATTGTGTGCGGACTATCGCCAACTAAATAAGGTCACGGTCAAGAACAAGTATCCATTTCCGAGGATAGATGACTTAATGGATCAACTGAAAAGAGCAGCAGTGTTCTCTAAGATCGATCTACGATCGGGTTACCATCAGATCCGAGTAAAAGCGGAGGACATTCCCAAGACGGCTTTTCGTACCCATTATGATCATTACGAATATCTTGTGATGCCGTTTGGTGTAACAAATGCACCTGCTATCTTCATGGACTACATGAACAGGATCTTTCGTCCTTACTTGGACAAATTTGTTATTGTCTTCATTGACGACATCCTGATCTATTTTCAAAATTAGGAGGATCATACTGAACACCTCAGTATAGTTATCCAGATTCTGAAGGAGAAGAAGTTGTATGCTAATTTGTCAAAATGTGAATTCTAGCTGGACGAAGTCAAGTTTTTGGGCGATGTGATCTCGAAGGAAGGGATTGCAGTGGATCCATCAAAGGTGGAAGTAGTTCTACAATGGGAATGACCAAAGACAGTGACAAAAATTCGAAGCTTTGTGGGTTTGGCTAGATACTATCGGAGGTTCATCGAAGGATTCTCTAAAATTGCAGGACCTCTCACTCAACTCACAAGAAAGAACCAAGCCTTTGTATGGACTGATGCTTGCGAAAAAGGTTTCCAAGAATTGAAGAGATGACTAACTACTTCACCAATGTTAGTTCTACCCGATCTGGATGAACAGTTTGAAGTGTACTACGATGCTTCGTATCAAGGTTTGGGAGCTGTACTTATGCAGAATGGAAAAGTGATGGCTTATGCTTCAAGACAGTTGCGAGTGCATGAGAAAAACTATCTAACACATGACTTGGAGTTAGCAGCTGTGGTTTTTGCCTTGAAAATATGGAGACACTTCCTGTATAGAGCGATGTTCAACATCTTCAGTGATCACAAGAGCTTGAAGTACTTATATGATCAGAAGGAGCTGAATATGAGATAGAGTTGGTGGTTGGAATTCTTGAAGGATTATGATTTTCGACTTCTGTATCACCCTAGAAAGGCCAACATCGTTGTAGACATATTGAGTAGGAAGATGCTCAGTATATCAGCCACGATGATTAAGGAAAAAGATCTAATAGAATAATTCAAAGATGTATGGTCTTTCGTGGAATTAGAACCGGGAAAAATTCACATGAACATGGTTACTATCTCAAGTGAATTAATGGAAGACATCCGAGAAAAGCAGAAAATTGATAAGTTCTTACAAGAGAAAAAAGAGCTGATGAGGCGAGGCAACACGACAACATTCGAGGAAGGAACAGATGGAATTCTGAGGTTCCGAGGTAGGGCTTGTATACCCAGAGATCAAGAACTCAGAAAGTATATTATTGAGCATGCTCACACGAGCAAGTTGAACATGCACCCGGGAATCACTAAAATGTACCAAGACCTGAAGAAGTTATTTTGGTGGCATGGAATGAAGAGCGATATTACCAGATATGTGTATTCTTGTCTAGTTTGCTAAAAAGTGAAGGTTGAGCATCAAAGACCGTCAGGACTATTGCAACCTCTATCTATTCCCGAATGGAAATGGGATAGCATTACGATTGATTTCGTGGTTGGATTACCAAAGACCAGAAAGGTTTATGACTCAATATGGGTAATCATTGATCGACTCACGAAGTAGGCACACTTTCTACTAATCAATATGAGATACAACATGGAAAGGTTGACCCAGCAGTACATCGGTGAGATTGTTAGGCTACATGGCATGCCTACCAATATTGTTTCGGATAGGGATCCAAGGTTTACTTCTAAGTTTTGGCAAAGTTTGCAAGAAGCATTGGGAACAAAGCTATAATTGAGTTCTGCTTACCATCCATAAATCGATGGGTAACCGAAAAGGACAATCCAATCGTTGGAGGATTTGCTCAGGGCTTGCGCTTTAGAACAGACTGGAAGTTGGGATGAAGTTTTACCATTAATAGAGTTCACCTGCAACAACAGTTTTCATTCAAGCATAGGGATGGCACCCTATGAAGTTCTGTATGGATGACGGTGCCGAACACCTCTGTGTTGGTACCAAGATGGTGAGCGCCTTACTGTTGGACCTGATATTATACAGCAAACGATTGAAAAGGTCAAGATGATTCAGGAAAAGATGAGGACAGCTCAAAGTCAGCAGAAAAGCTATGCAAACAAGAGAAGGAAGCCTCTTGAGTTTGAGGAAGGCGAGCATGTGTTTTTGAAAGTCACACCAACGACTGGGGTCGTCCGAGTTCTGAAATCTCGAAAACTCACTCCCAAATTCCTTGGACCTTACCAAATTCTTCGCCAGATAGGTCCAATAGCTTACCAGATAGCCTTACCACCTTTTCTTTCAAATCTTTACAATGTCTTTCATGTGTCACAACTATGAAAGTATATTCCTGACCCGAACCATGTCTTAGCACCAGACACAGTACAATTGAAAGACAACTTAACCTATGAGTCACCTCTTGTAAAGATTGAAGATAGGAGAATAAAACAACTTAGAGGAAAGGAAATCTCATTAGTGAAAGTGATCTGGAACGAAACGACCAGAGATGCAACATGGGAACTAGAGGATAAGATGAAGGAGCAACACCTACAACTGCTCTAAGGTATGAAAATTTCAATGATGAAATTTCTTTTTAGAAGAGGAGAGTTGTAATACCCCAAAAATTATTTGTTTTATCATAAATAATCATTTTATAATATTTGTGATTTTTGAGAATTTTTGTGGATTTTTTTGGAAACGTTGAATATTTTAATATATTTATCATTTTGCATGCATGTTGAGTGGAGTAGGAAAAGCGGAATATTTTCCCTGAGGCTGGTAAACTTTGAACTGTGGAAACGTCGACGGGGGATCTTACTAAACCCGAGGCTGAGCACAGTTTACGAGGTTTATGTTTTACGAAATTTTATCTGATGAATAAAATCATAGAATATTTAATTTTCGGAGAGACAATAAAATATTATTTCTGCTAACCGTAGTTTTTGTCCACTGAGTAATAGCTCTGGTAGATTATTTCTATCTAGTTGCTTTTATGACATCATCTAAGTGACCTCACACTTTACTTTATCGAGAAACGTGCGAAGCTTCTCAAGGAAGCCTCAAGGAAACTTCAAGGAATCTTTCTCCGAAGCTTCTCAAGGAAGCTTCATCTTCTCTCTCCTCCCTCCCACTCCCACATGGCTGCATGCTTCATTTTGGAGCCAAAATAATGTGCTTCACTTAATTAATTACTTACATTTCATCTTTCTCTCATTTCTCCCTCTCTCCCTTATACACGTCCCTCTCTCTTTCTCTCTTCTCCCACAGGGCTACACACACACACTCCATTGTTGAACCTTCAAGCTTTCTTGCTCAAGCCAACTTAGACCATTATTTCCCCTCACCATCTCTGAGCTTTCTTCTTTGTGGGACTCCTCTTGACTCTTCCATTTTCATCCCTTGCAGCCTAGCTCCAAAGTTTGAAGATTTGAAGTAAAACTCTCAGCTTCCTTCTTTTTTTCTCCTCATTTTCGTGGTCCTTGGTCACCATTGTGACCAAGGACTCCTCTCTTCAAGTTTTAGTGGTTTATTTGGGAAGTTGATCATATTAGGTTCTTCTTGTGGGTGGTTGATGAAAAGCTTGAAAGGAGCTCACTTTGCTTGTTGTCTCTTAAGGTAAGAAGAAGATTATTCTTTTCAACCCATTTTGGTGGTAAGAAACTCTTTGTTGTGTTGATGGGGTGAAACCCATTTATGGGATACCCATTTGTTTGAGTTATTTTGGTTGTATATTGATTGTTTGAATGGTAGGATTTAGCTGCATGTTGATAGATCTTGGATTGTATGAAGGATGGGTTGAGTATGGGTGATTTTCTACGTTTACAGAGGAGTACACAGACTAGATCGTGTGATCGTGCGTGACCGTGTACTCTAGGTGTGCCAGAACAGAAATTCCAGAGGCCGTGTATGCTGGCACAGCCATATATTTTGGCACGACCGTGAAATCATGGCTGTGCATTCTTCCTCAGGCCGTGTAACTTGAATAATGCACGGTTTTAGGCTTTTCTAGCCCCTTACAGGCTTCCGGTCTCCTTGGGCACTCATTATGAGGTTTTAGTACTAACATAAACTTATTAAACATAATTAATTGAATGATTAGAAGTTGATTAGGGATTCATAAAATGGAAAGAACTAAGGATGAAAGTTTGCCTTATAGTTTAGAATAATTTTGGAATAAAGAAAGAACATAAGTAGGGGTGAGGTTGTGAGAAACATAATGAACTTAAGATTTAACTTTTATCATAACTATGAATGGGGTTGTGTTCACCTTTAAGGTTTGTTATTGGCTTGATGTGGATCCGTGAATAGGATCAAACCTTGTTGATAAATGATATGACATGTAATTCTAGACATGATATGATATGATTGTGATTTCATATATGAATATACATATATGCGTTGAATCCTCATGCATTTGAAGCATGATTGATATAGTTTGTCATGATAAGCATGATTGAAACATGCATTGAAAAGTCTGTTGGACTATTGTTAAGGCCAAGTTGCCTAGGAGTTGAATCACACCTTTGTACGGGTGCGAATAGACAAGTGTAGGTCACTTGTTGGCCTTGGGGGCGTCGGGCTGCGGGTACCTCGCAATAGATAGTTGGTAGCTCTTCTGTCCGTGGGGCAGACTGATGTAAACACACTGACGATCCGGACCGAGACACTGTCCTATATCGAGATCTGTGTAGAATGTCTTGTACAATGCCATAATGTACACTTTGATAAATTGAGAATTTTAGCACTTGAAGGCCTTGGCAGTCACGATACAGACATATCTCCTGATCATTCTCTCCGAATGTTTGTGTCTAGCTCCATGGAGTAGGATTTTTGGTACCATATGTATGTCCATAGTGGGTCGCCACATCATTTCACATTTACTTATTTATATGATAATTTAATCTGTTATCTTGTTACTATTGTAACTGCCTATAAATGCTAAGTTATTTATCATCCGTTTTAATGCTGATTACCATTTCTGAAATGTTATATGGCGTCATACATCGCATTATTTCTTTACTGCCATAATAGATAATGAATGTAAAATGTCTTACCTCTTTTATGTATTTTCTACTATTCTGACTATATTTATGTTCCATCGAAGGCGCCGACAAAGGGGGTGAAGTTCACGAGTTCCTTGGGTTTTGGCCTAACTTCGACTAGCACTTGCTTTGGATCATGGCGGCACGTCCACAAGGATTTTTGGGTTATGTGCATTTGGCCTTCCTCGGAGATCCAAACTGCTGGCCCATAAACTTTAGTTCAGATCGTTGTGTCTACGTAGGGGACGTGACGATATCACTGGCTTGGGGGCATTATGATCCGCCCATCTACACCTGCAGTGTTAGGCTACATTTAGAGTTTTACATGTCCATTAGGGACATGTGGGGTGATCGTTATTACACCCCACAGGAGGACTCATTCCTCTTCACAGCCCGAGCCCCGGCCCGGAATTCGGTGGCTACAATGAGGGTTTCCTCTGATGAGGAAGACCCTGAGGAGGATCCTGACACAGTTCCTTCCTTTTCTTCTTAGGGGCTGATACTATCAATAGTCACTGATGGCTATCCGTCTTTTTGGGGCTTGATATTCCTTTTGGGGGTCAATATATCATTTTTGGGGGCTTGTAAAGCTTAGGCTTCTTTTTTATGAGTCTTGATGTAATTAATGACTCATAGTCTATATCTAAATAGTATATATATATATATATATATATATATATATATATATATATATATATGATGTATCTTTTGCATTAATGTATTGGAGTAGTCTTGATGTTTTTCCGCTTATAATTAAACAAAACATATATGTACATACTTGCGAATCTCTTATAAGTGTTAGTACATTTGAGAACTTCATTGATGAATAGGTTATTGAGTACAATCATATATATATATAATGAAAGAAAAAAATTATATTCGCCATTTTATTTATACAACTATAATTAAATAAGTTTAATTATGAGATAATGAATTGGGTCTTAATTTATATTCTTATTTTCTGCATTGTATTTAATGATGTGACGTTCCCTCCCAAAAAAGGGGCGTTACACTAAGGGCTCTCTAGGATCTTGCTATGAATATGAATATTTTGTAATTCCTTTGGGTTTCTATCAATGAATTTGGTTTTGTTCTTCCATACTTATGCTTAATGCTTGTTCTTGATTAGCCAACAATTGCATGATTATAGTATTCTCAGTTGAACTTGACATAGGAAATTAGGAATATGGACAAGGTATGGTTGATGTATGTTTAATTACATTCAAGTTAATTGGGTGTAATGATCAGCTAATGGGATGGACACATACCCTTTGGCCATGCATAGCAAGTGTTTAAAACTTGGTCTTAATGAGTGATTCTTATGCTAATTCACATGGACATATAGTGGTTTGGGTAAGTTTCATATGGGTAATTGACTTAGACATAGGCTTTTATCTATAATCAGTTTCTGCTAACAAAATTAATTTTTTGGTAGTTGTTCTTGAGATGCAAATATTCATTGAAGTAGGAAGTGAATAGGGACTCCTAGACTTTATCCATACTCATCTTTCTCTTGCGAACTTGGATTTTGGTGAATCCAGTTTTGTTTATTTAAAGTTGTTATTTTTTCTTATTATTATTATTAAAAATTCACTCTCATATTTCGATTGCTTGAATAAGAATTTGTAAAATTTGGTTAGGTTTTGGCACTTTTATAGTTATCAATCCCTTGGGACATGATACTTTAACTCTCATTATATTACTTATCGACCCGTGCACTTGCGAATCCCAAACAAAGACAAGAAAAATGTCTAATACAATTTGAGAGCCAAGAACATCATTACCACTTCTTTGGGGTATGATGAATTCTTTAAGATGTCAAATTGTAAGAATGCCTAAGAGATGTGGGATACTTTACAAGTAACCCATGATGGTACAAGTGAAGTAAAAAGATCAAGAATAAATACTCTCACTCATGAGTATGAATTGTTTAGAATGAACTAAGGAGAAAACATTCAAGAAATGCAAAAGAGATTCACACACATTGTAAATCATCTTGCTTCATTAGAAAAGACTTTTTCTAATGAAGATCTTATTAACAAAGTCTTGAGATACATGAGCAGGAATTAGCAACCCATGGTAATGGCTATTATAGAATCAAGGAATTTATCAACAATAACTCTAGTCACTTTATTTGGGAAGCTCCAAGAACATGAATTAGAGCTAAATAGGTCTAATCAACATGAGAAGCTAGACTAGAAAGAAAAGGGGATTGCACTCAAATCCACCTTCTCTACAATTAAAGATGATGATGAAGATGATGGAAATGAAATAGAAAACCTTAAGCTAAATGAAGAGAATCTTAGTCTACTTGTAAGAAAGTTTGGAAGATTCCTTAAGAAGAAAGTAATTCAAAGAAGGCTACATTTCCCTTCTAAGAAGACCTATCATAAAGGAGAAGGAACCTCATCTACTCCAACATGCTATGAATGCAGAAAACTGGGGCATATGAAGATGAAATGTCTCGTATATCTTAAGAAGATGGAGAAGTTTGAGAAGAGACCTCCTAAAGAAAAGAAAGGAAGGAGAACCTAAATATCATGGGAGGACAATGACATGGATTCTTTCGTTAGTTCAAAAAATGTAAAAGCCCATTTATGTCTCATGGTTAGAGGAGAAGAAGAAGAAGAAAAAAGTGACATTGAGGTGACTTCTTCTAACCTAGACTCTTCACATTCCTATAGTGAATTACAATATGCTTTTAAAGAATTTCATGATGAATCAATAAGGCTCAAAAAAATAGTTTTATATTCCAACAAAACTCCTTATTGGTAAAAACAATTTCTATTTTAAACAAGGAGATTAATGAATTCAAAATTGAGAATGAGACTCTAGGACTTATTGATGCTAACTCATCATGCATGATTTGTTCTTCACATAATAATGCACCCACATCCTTATCTTGCTCATCATATAAAGCATTTGAAAATGAAATTGAATATTTGAAAAACATTCTTTCAAAATTTACTTTTAGAATAGATAACTTGAATGTGTTGCTACGGAAGTAAATATGTGTTTTCTAAAAGGCCGGTTTGGGATATAATCCTAATAACCAACAAAAGTCTTATAAGAATTTCTTTACTTCCTCAAGTACATCAAGTATCCCCTTTATCAAATGTTTTTCATTGTGGGAGGAAAGGGCATAGTGCGCCTCAACATGTAATGTTAGCAAGAACTTAAACACCAAGGTTGGGACTAAAATGGTTTGGGTCTCTAAGGGCACCTTGCCTAAATATAACACACAAGGACCCAAGAAAATTTGGATACCAAAGGTTAAAATCTAAATATATGTTGTAGGTGTGCTTGAAGAGCAAGAGCTCAAGTTAGTATCTTGATAGCGGTTGCTCCAAGTACATGACCAGTGATGGCTCCAAGTTTTCCTTCCTTGTTCCCAAGAAGAATGGGCATTTAACATATGGTGACAACAACAAAGGGAAGATCCTTGGAGTTGGCAAAGTTAGTAAAATCCCTTCCTCCTCTATTGATACTATTTTACTTGTTGAAGGGCTCAAACATAGTTTTCTTAGCATTAGTCAATTATGTGAAAAAGGAAATAAAGTTATTTTTTATTCTAATTATTACATAATTGAAGGAAAAAATGATAAGCAAGTTAAGTTTGTTGGTCATAGGGTCAATAACATATATATAATTAGCCTTGATGATATATCTTCAAATGATGCAAAATATTTTATAAGTAAGAAAGATGATTTATGGTTATGGCATAGAAGGATTGCTCACATTCACATGAATCAGTTAAATAAGTTGGTCTCAAAAGAGCTAGTAATTAGACTTCCAAAACTCAATTTTGAAAAGATAAACTTTGTGATGCATGTCAAAAGGAAAAGAGAGTAAAGGTCTCTTTTAAAGCTAAAAATGTTATTTCAACTACTAGACCTTTACAACTTTTACACATGGATCTTTTCGGTCCTTCTAGAATAATGAGCTTTGGTGGGAATTACTATGTACTAGTGATTGTGGATGATTTTTCTAGGTTTACATGGACATTATTATTATCTCACAAAAATGATACTTTTCCATCTTTTAAAAGACTTGCCAAAGTTATCCAAAATGAAAAAGGCTTTTGCATTGCATCCATAAGAAGTGATCACGGTGGTGAGTTTGAAAACCATGAGTTTGAAACCTTTTATGATGAACATGACATTGAGCATGATTTTTATGCCCCTAGAACTCCATAACAAAATGGGATTGTAGAAAGGAAAAATCAATCTTTAGAAGAAATGACAAGAACTATCTCAATGAGGTCAACCTTCCTAAGTACTTTTGGATGGATGTGGTAAATACCGCTTGTTATATTATGAATAGGGCCCTAATAAGGTCAATTTTAAAGAAAACCTCCTATGAGTTGTACAAGGGAAGGAAGTCAAATGTTTCACACTTTCATGTCTTTGGATATAAATGCTTTGTTTTAAACAATGGAAAGTATAACTTGGAGAAATTTGATGCCAAATTGGATGAAGGTATATTTCTTGGTTATTTAATGCATAGTAAATCTTTTAGAATTTACAATAAAAGAACTATGACCATAGTGTAACATCCTCCCTAATCTAATAATATTAATCAGGGTTATAATAGCTCAATAAAACTGGTATAATCTACCTGATAATTTTGGTAAATTGTTTGAGTTGAATTGAGCATAAATGTATAACACTGAATATGAGAAATAGCTAAGAATAGCTCAAAATTTAGCTTAAATAGCTAAATTGATAGAGATAAATATGGTGAATTTATTTCTATGTCATCAAGGATTCAAATGAGCTATATGAAATTTTGGAAGATCATATGAGTTAGTTTGACACTTTTAATGACTCTAATAGAGTGTTTAAAGACCAAACTAAACAGATAAGTGGCTCAGAAAATTATAAGATTATGAGCAGATTGAAAATAAAGGATGAAGATTAATTTGAGAATAGGATGATTAGTGAAGCTTAGTGTCTGATAAAGGTGTACAAGGATAACTATGGAAAGATGAAACTAGAAAGTGCATGAGATCCTAGAATTTTCCATAATACCCATGAAGGTTAGAAAATTCGTTATGGGAATATTAAAGTATTCTTAATAGATATACTATGTTCTAGTTGGATCTCACTTTTTCCCTTTTATTTCCTTCCCCACTATATCACCCCTCATTATTGTCCCTTTTGAAATATTTTCTCATTATTCCCTCCCTCACTCATTCGATTGCTCTCATAAAAGAAAAAAGAAATTGAAACAAAGATAAAAAGAAGAAAGAAAATGAAAAAAAAAGTGATAGAAATGGAGAAACATGGAAAGAAAAAGAAAAAAAAGAAGGAAGAGGGAGAACTGAGATAAAGCAGAAAATGGAGAGGAAGAGGGAAGATCAAGAAAGGAAATGCAAGGAAACAAGATCAAGGCACCATGGAAAGCAAGGTAGGGGGTTTTTCTTCATTGTTTTCTCTTCATCCTATGTTTTGTAAACTTGGAAACTTGAAATTTGATTCATGATTTGAAATAGAAAGCATGAGATGATGATTTTGTGCTTTGATTTATGATGTATACCTTGGTTTCTTCATTTTGTGCTTGATTTATGATGTATACCTTGGTTTCTTTTCTTGATTCTTGATGAGTTTGAGATTTGAATAAAAGGGGTATGAAACCCCTATTTGTTTGATGTTTTGATTCATGAATCTCCACGCTATATGGCTTTTAAGCTTGTATGAAAGTTGTATTAAGTTTGGGTTGCATCTATGTGGTTGGAAAATCATTTAGCTTTGGAGTTTTAGAGAAATGGGTTTTGTTTCAACCCAAGCATTTGGTTTTCAGCCAAAAACCAAAAACTCCAGGAGGAGCCGCAACACAACTTATGGGGAGTCGCGACACCCCATTCTCTGGAAAATAGGGAAAACGTAGTAGAGAGCAGGAAGCCGCGACATAAACTCATAATGTGTCATGACACAAACCAATAAGTCGTGGCACTCTTGAAATGAAGCCGCGACACAATCTGGAAAATTTCTAATTATGAGATTTTGCTATAAAATGCATGATGTTTTGACATAGAATGATATAATGGGGTGCACTAATGTTTGATTAATGATTTGATAAATGATTTTCATGATGATATTGCATCAAATGAGATTGAATGATGGACTAGATTATTGATGACAAGAAAGACCTCTATATGCATATTATTGCATATTGATGAAATGAGAGGCCTTGTGCCATAATATGAGAAGATGACATAGATATCATAGCGTATAATTGATTTGATCATTATGCATGATATCATGATATAAGATGAGATTGATTGATGAATTTGAATACCTATATTGAGAGAAACTATGATATACATATTCATGAATGATTGATGATATGATAATCTAAGAGATTTGATGGAAAATGATTTTTCTCTCATGGGTATCCCTTTGTGGAACTAGGTTGATTAGGTTTTGGATGTACCTTGTATTAGGGCAAGTCTTGGACAATAGAAAGAGAATATGAGAATTTCTCTATGCCAGAGTAATTGAGGTTGAGGAAGACCTCCCTTTTTAGCCAAGCTTCCCTAGGCATCTAGTAGTAGAGGAAGACCTCTTTACTTGAAGTGATCCTAAATCCTAGATAGTGCTGGAGTAGATCAAACTTCCCCTATCCCTGATGATCGATAGTGTGAGGAAGAATGATTCCCTCCCTATCAAAGTAGTTGAGGACGAACATTCTCTCTCTACTCACAACTATAAAGAAAAAGGATATTCCCTCTTTTCTTGTGGCTGATTGAGATTAAGGCTTAGTTACCTAGAGTAGTTCTGTGTGATAACGTACCGTCACGAATGGGTTGAAGTGCTGTAACACCCCTAAAAATTACTTGTTTCATGATATATATTCATTTTATAATATTTGTAATTTTTTTGGAATTATTTGAATTGTTTGATTATTTTAATATATTCCTCGATTTATGTACACACTGATCGAGACTGAGAAAATGAAATATTTTTTTCGAGGCCGAAAAACTTTACACTGTGCAAACGGTGACGGGGGATCTTACTAAACCCAAAGTCGGACACAGTTTATGAAGTTTTCATTTTTTGAGATTTGATCTGATAAATAAAATCACAATACGTTTTATTATCTGTTGGACAATAAATGTTGATTTTGTTAACTATAGCTTTTGTCCACTGGGTAATAGCTTTAGTAGAGTGTTAGTCATCTTTTCTAGAGAGCACTTTAATGACATCACCAAGATGACATCATCAAAGTGACATCATCCTTGACTTTTTCCAAAAAGTGGACAAAGCTTCTTAAGGAAACTTTGTATCAAGCTTCTCAAGGAAGCCAATTTTTCTCTCTCCTCCCTTGGAGACTCCACGGCAATGAGGAGGGAAAAGATGATACAAATTTTCATCTTTTCACTTTTTCCATTTTCAAAAGTTTCTATCACTTTCTCTCTGTAATGCCCTGAAAGTTTGCTTATTTCATAATACATATTCATTTTATAATAATTATGATTTTTTTGAATTTTTCTAAAATTATTTGAATTATTTTATTATTTTAATATATTCCTCGTTTTGCATGCGCTCAGTGGGGCCGGGGAAAATGAAATATTTTCCTCGAGGCTGGAAAACCTTGGACTGTGGAAACGGTGACGGGGGATCTTACTAAACCTGATGTTGGACATAGCTTATGAAGTTTTTATTTTTCGAGATTTTATCTGACAGATAAAAATTTGGGTACATTCTATTGTCCATTGGACAATGAATAGCGGCCTTGTTAACTGTGACTATTATCCGTAAGAAAATAGCTTGTAATAAAAATTTAGTAGATTATTTCTACCTAGTCACTCTTATGATATCATCTAAGTGACATCGCTACATGACATCACGATTTGACTTTTTGGGAAAATGTGAGAATTTTCTTGAAGAAGCTTTAGGAGAAATCTTACAAAGGAAGTTTGGCTCCTTTCTCCCATGGGGGCATGGTTTTGGAGGAGTGGAAAAGATGACAACCTTGTCATCTTTTCACAAGCCATCACCTTTCACATTTTCACAAAAAAAAAGCTATCACTTTCTCTCTCCACTCAAAAGTTTTCTCTAACTTTCTCTCATTTTCTCTCTTCTTCCTCTCCTCTCCAATGACACGGCCACACCTCTTCCTCCACCTTCCATGTTTCTTTTATTTCAAGCAATCATATTGCTTAAAACTATATATTGTTTAAAGATATTTTCTTGTTGAAATCACCTCCTAAAGCTCTCATCTCTATTTTCTCTCCTTCATATCACGGCCACCACCCCAAATACCACCATCTCACCTTCTAAAAATTCTTACAACCACATTTCTTAAATCAACATCCTTTCCTAAGACCATTTGGATGAAGATTTTGGTTTGTTCAAGTGATTTGACAATCTAAGAATTGAAAGCTTCTAAGGTAAAGTTTTCATCTTTCCTAAGCTTTCCTTATTTGTTTGTGAATGACTTTTTATCAAATATTTTATTCCACCTCTTTCTCCTAAGGCTCACGGCCAAGCTACTTTGAAGGATCAAAGAATTGATTTTTATGCTATCACCTAGTTCATTCCCATTTCTCTACCAAGAATCAAGAAAACAAAGTATAAAACTCTCTTCTTTTCTCTTGGAGAGCCTCACGGCCATATTTTCAACCCACTCTCTTAATCTTCTTTAATTTTATCTATCCATATCTCTTGAATTAAAACCCTATACTAAGACATTTTGTTGTTGTGGGTTCTTTCAAAATCATCTTATTTCTAAACCCTAAATGTTGATGTTTGTGTGTTGTTTTGTTTTAAGGATCTCCTTGGAGGGAGAAGCTTTTCAAGAGGACTCACAAGGAGCTAGGAAGTTACACTTGAGGTAAGAGGGAGATTAACCTCATCAACCACTCATGGTGGTGAGGAATGAATGGTTATGTTGAGAGTGGAGAGTCCACGTGATGATTCATCCACTCCATTGTGTGACTTTTGATTTACGTTTATTTGATTTTGTATGATTATATGATGTTATTGTATGCAAGAGATGATTATGATGACTTAATGGATATATGTGATGATATGATTGTGATAGTATATGTGAATTTAATCAATTGTGGTGATTAAAGTATGTGACATGCTATGGTTATGTTGTAAAGGAATGATTTTTGGTCCCCTTGATCTCTTGAGGCCCACGGCCTTCTTGGCCTAGGAAGAGGTATCCAGGAGAAAAATATTTATTGATTAAGGACTTAGATGATTGGGTGACAAAAATATGATTCATGAGGTTGCAAGATGAAAGAGAAAAAAAATAAGTTTTTACCATTGAAAAGAATTGATTCTGGCCAAGATATTTGATAATTTGATGAAAGAGTGAATTTGGAGACTTAACATAGTTGATAATAGGATGGTAGAGTAATTAGGATGGAAAGGATTTCATTTAGAAGTTGAACAATAAAATTTTTAGAAAGAATACTAGAAGAAATTGGTTAGGTGATTTGGGAGACTAATTAGGACGAAAGGATCGATAAGTAAAGAGAGAAGATAACCACATTGTTATGATTTGAGGGATAATGACTTTTAAATATATTACTGGGAATGGTTTTGAGAATAGTTTGGAATAATAATAATGATTTGTTAGTGGGGATCTAGTTGGTTGAGATAATAATAAGGATTTATTAGTGGTGAATCTAGTTGGTCTAGAATAAGGATAATGATTTATTGGTGGTGAATCTAATTGGTTTAATGATAAAAAAATAAAGATTTAGAAGTTAAGAATGGAAAAGGTTTTATTAAATTAAAAACAATATAATTTTTGGAAAGAATATTAGTAAATGATATTTTGAGGAATTTTAGCAATTAAAATTTGAGGTATTTTAGGGTTTAGGGAAAGGAAAAGAATTTGTGAGCTCAAGGTGATAAATGATAATTTTCTGAATTATGCAATAAAGGTATCTTGTATTTGAAAGTAACAGTAAGGTTACTGTGGGACATGAATGATGCTTCTCTGAATTTGGTGATAAAGATATCTTGTGTTTAAAAGTAACAGTGAGGTTACTGTGAGAGATGACTGAAAGTAATAGTATGGTTACTACCGGGCTGATGTACTAGACCCGAGTGGATTGTGGAACCGAAGTACTGGACCCGAGTGGATCATTGATATTATGTAATTGTATGGGCAGTTATATAATATCATGGATACTAATGGTATTGGACAATTGTATAAGCGATTGCTTTAATACCATTAGGGAATGGTACAATGGTGGCTTGATTTCATCTTTCTTGCATTGGACATTATACAGTAAGCTATTGTGCCTAGGAGTGAATGAGAACTTACAGGATAAGTGTGATCCATAATGGATCTCAGAGGGCGTCAGGGCAAGGTGTTCCACTTAGTGACTTGTTGTCACATTGTATACCCCTAGAATGTTCATCTCTGAATTGTTAGCTCCATGGAGTAGGAACTGGTTTCATTGTGCATAAGGATGGTCAAGATACATATCGTGCATATTCATAGTCAGTGTATATCTTGTTGTGGTATAGTCGGTGTTTATGTATTTTGATGTACCTTGCCAAATCATATATTAATTGATAACATGACTATGCCTGTTAATTTGTCTTGTACCTGTTGATCTATCTTATTCCTGTACTGCTATGATTATACCTGCTATTTCTTTATATCATTGTATATGAAAGGCATTATTGTCTTTCGTTGTGTTTTTTGCTACCATGATGGTATTGATGTAGGGGATCTTACCTCTTCTATTGTATTATCCTGTCTATTTCTATATTATACTTGTGATGAAAAAGATCGTGATGACGGCAAGGCAAGAATCTGCGAAGTTTCACCCAGCTGCAGTTCCACAGGGGCATTGGAGTGTCGAGTGTTCAGTGGGACACGAGACGCATTCAATATGACGAAGACGTCACTTTGCTTTGGAGTAGGACTCGGCATGAGGTAGCTACGTTTACTATGGATGCAGTTGTTCACTTAGAATTTTACATGCCCCTTGGGGGGCTTTAGGATGATTAGAGAGCTTCCTCTAGGGAGGACTCTATGGAGTCAACTGCTCTGACTCTCGTCCGTAGTGGCATGCCCTGACTGAGGGCTTTGTTTGCTGGGGATTCCGAAGGGGATCTAGATGAAGATCGGGTGCAGGACCCCTGTTCTTCAGGTGTTTGGATTTGGACAAGGCTCAATCTCGATTTGGTAATTATATGTATATATTTACTTTTTGGAACACTTAAGTTTTATGCTTTTGGAACATGATGTAATATAATTATGGATGTAACAAACTTTGTTTTATGAAAAGTTTATTTTATGGTTCTTATGTTTTGTGTTTCTAAATTTTGACCAGTTTATGTTATCCATGAAAAGAAGCTTTTGCAACTCATATCTTATACTATTAACTTTTATAACTTGGGTAAAGCATTTTAAAGGAGTCGATCTTAAATGTAATGCCTCCTGAAAGGGGGTGTTACATTAGGTGGTATCAGAGCAGTTCATCCTGTTGAGCCGGGGTATGGACTGACTGTGCTTAGGCAGGTAGAAATTCTTGTGTGTGTGTATTATGTATTTCCTTGTCTCTTGTTTGAGATGTTAAAAGAGGATTGCATAGGTTACTTAGGTTGGATATTAGTAGTTACCGTTACATAGCTACATGATATTAAGGACTGGCCTACTCAATATGTAATATTCTGTGTGGACAGGAAACTATGACTTTAACTAGGCGAACTAGGAGAATAAGGGTTCTTCTAGTGAGAGTCCAGTTCGATGACTGAACTCATGCAGAATTTTTCTACCTACACCCTTTTAGAGTGGTACCTCTAGTGTGAGTGAAGTCCAAGTCCGAATCTTTTGGGTTTGTGGGTAAGTTTACTTTATTTGTGTTGTGTGTCTCTCTAAAACTAAATACAGAAATGTATTGCTTGGTTTTCAAAAGGAGACAATATTGTTTGAAATGGTTACTTCTTGTTTCTATTATGATTTGACTTGTCTATTTTCAAAGAAAAGGCAAATGGGTCACGGTAGACGTACGCGTGGGAATGTGGAGCACGACAACGAAGAAATGGTTGCGACTGCAGAAGCAATGCAAGGAATGGCTGGCATGACAGGACAATAAAAGCAGAAGGCCGCTCAGCAGCAGGAATTGATAGTCGAGACTCAGATTTTGTTAGAGTTGAATCAATCTCAGGACATAGGACCCCATGACATTGAACCATATTGGTTCTGAAAAGAAGAAATCATAAGGTCAAGCGATTCCGACAGAAATCGTATTTATGGCCACCTAGTGATCAACATCAACAGTAAACGGTTGGAAGAAGTGCTAGTCAGAGCAGATTCGGTTAGACCATGAAATTTTGACCACATTGTAGGAAGTGTGGAAGGAATCACTTAACAAGGAATTGTGCGAGCAAGGAAATGATTTGTTTCATGTGTGGAAAGCCAAGAGACGTGTTTAGGAATTGTCCTTCAAAAAGGATGAAGCCTTTCGTTAGCAATGAGCTTGTGACAAGAGCTCAAGCCGGAGGAAGAATCAGTACATTGAGTGGAGTAGAAACTTCCCATCCGAAGGTTTAACCAAGGGAGATGGTACCATAGGAAGTAAGTCTTAAATTGTACTATTTGACTCAGGGGTGACCCTTTCTTCTGTTACCTTTGACTTTGTGAACCATTTGGATTTGTTTGTGTTGAAATTTCCCTTTTTGACTTGAATATCACTATTATCCATTGCTAAACTTACTATTACTACTAAGCCTATTTAAAATTATCCTATGACCTGATGAGGACTGAATCATTTCTGTTGATTTGATTTGTTTATCTCTTTCGCGAATTAGACGTGATCTTCAAAATGGATTAGTTATCTTCCAGCCATATCCTGTTAAATTGTTCTAATAAAATTTTAAGAGTTCATTTCTAGAATTGGGTCATATCAAATACTTTGTAGGGTATATTCGCTAACCCATCAGATAGTTTCTCTACCTTTTCTTCTTGACTTTCCTAATATTTCTCCATGCACCGCCATTGCAAGAGTGAATATTCCTAGACCAAATCACATCATAGTACTAAAAACAGCACAATTAGAAAAAGACTTGACCTATGAGACACTTCCTATTAAGATCAAGGATAAATAATCTAATTAACCAACTGAAGGGAGTCGCTGTCTTCTCCAAGATCAATTTGCGTTATGGTTACCCTCAGATTCACGTAAAAGTAGAACATGTTCCCAGAACAACTTTTCTGACACGTCATGAGCACTATGAGTATTTAGTAATGCCATTCGAAGTAATGAATGCTCCAGCAATATTTATGGATCACGTGAATAGGATCTTTCTTTCTTACTTAAATGTTTTTGTTGTTGTCCTTATTAACGACATTTTGACTAATTCTCGAAGGCCGGAGGAACATGCTGAACCTCTCAGTGTGGTTCTTCAGATTCTAAAGAAGAAGAAGTTGTATGCCAAGTTATCATAGTGCGAATTTTGGTGGGAGAAAGTTAAATTTTTAGGGAACGTGATTTCAAAAGAAGGAATTGCTATGGATCCGTCAAAAGTTGGAGTAGTTCTTCAATGGGAAAGACCGAAGACCTTAGTGGAGATTCATAGCTATGCGGGATTAATTGGTTAGTATCAGAAATTTCACCGCAGAATTTTCCAAGATGGCAGGACTTCTTATCCAACTCACGCGAAAGAGTCAAGCTTTTGTATGGATTGATGCATGTGAGGAAAATTTTCAGGGGTTGAATAGACACTCGACTACTATGCCAGTGACGATTCTATCCAATCCCAACGAACCTTTTGAGACGTTTCGTGATGTTTCACGATAGAGTTTAGAACGTGTGCTTGTTCAGAATCGAAAGAGTATTAGCGTATGCTTCAAGGCAACTAAGAGTACATGAGAGGAACTACCCTACATAAGCTCGAAGTTAACTTTTATGGTTGCATTGGAGATCTAGAGACTTTTCTACAAGAAGCAATATCCACTTGTGTTCTAAGGCATAATAAATTTCGAGGACAAAATTTCTTTTTAGAAAAGAAGAGTTGTAATGCCCCGAAAATTTGCTTGTTTCATAATATATATTCATTTTATAATATTTGTGATTTTTGTGGATTTTTTTGAAATTGTCTAAATTATTTGATTATTTTAATATATTTTTCATTTTGTGTGCGCGCTGTGGGGCCGAAGAAAATGAAATATTTTTGGATCTTACTAAACCCGACGTCAGACACAGTTTATGAAGTTTTCATTTTTTGAGATTTTATCTGACAGATAAAAATTTGGGTACACTTTATTGTCCATTGGACAATGAATACTGACCTTGTTAACTGTGACTATTATCCGCCAGATAATAGCTTGCAAAAAAAATCTAATAGATTATTTCTACCTAGTCATTTTTATGATATCATCTAAGTGACATTGCTACATGACATCACGATTTGACATTTTAGAAAAATGTGAGAAGTTTCTTAATGAAGTTTTAGGAGAAACTTGCAAAGGAAGTTTGGCTCCTTTCTCCCAAGGGGGCACGATTTTGGAGGAGTGGAAAAGATGGCAAGGTTGTCATCTTACCACAAGCCATCACCTTTCACATTTTCACAAAAAAAAGCTATCACTTTCTCTCTCCACTCAAAAGTTTTCTCTGACATTCTCTCATTTTCTCTCTTCTTCCTCACCTTTCCACCCACAAGGCCACACCTCTTCCTCCACCCTCTATGTTTGTTTAATTTCAAGTAATCACATTGCTTCAAACTATATATTGTTTGAAGATATTTTCTTGTTGAAATCACCTCCTAAAGCTCTCATCTCCATTTTCTCTCTTTCACCTCACAGCCACCACGCCAAATACCACTATTTCACCTTCTAAAAATTCTAACAACCATATTTCTTGAATTAACATCCTTCCCTAAGACCATTTAGATGAAGATTTTGGCTTGTTCAAGTGATTCTAGAATCTAAGATTTGAAAACTTCTAAGGTAAAGTTTTCATCTTTCCTAAGCTTTCCATTTTTGTTTGTGAATGATTATTTATCAAATATTTTATTCCACCTTTTTCTCCCAAGGCTCACTGCCGAGACTACTTTGAAGGATCAAAGAATTGATTTTTATGCCATCACCTACTTCATTCCCATTTTTCTACCAAGAAAACAAAGTATAAAACTCTCTTCTTTTCTCTTAGAGAGCCTCACGGCCACACCCTCAACCCACTCTCTTAATCTTCTTTAATTTTATCTATCCACATCTCTTGAATTAAAACCTCATACTAAGACATTTTGTTGTTGTGGGTTCTTTCAAAATCATCTTATATCCAAACCCTAAATGTTGATGTTTATGTGTTGTTTTGTTTTAAGGATCTCCTTAGAGGGAGAAGCTTTTCAAGAGGACTCACAAGGAGCTAGGAAGCTACACTTGAGGTAAGTGGGAGATTAACCTCATCAACCACTCATGGTGGTGAGGAACGAATGGTTGTGTTGGGAGTGGAGAGTCCATGTGAGGATTCATCCACTCCATTGTGTGACTTTTGATTTATGTTTGTTTGATTTAGCATGATTATATGATGTTGTTGTATGCAAGAGATGATTATAATGACTTAATAGATATATGTGATGATATGATTGTGATAGTATGTGTGAATTTAATTAATTATGGTGATTAAAGTATGGACATACTATGGTTATGTTGTAAAGGAATGATTTTTGGTCCCCTTAATCTCTTGAGGCTCACGCCCTTCTTGGCCTAGGAAGAGGTATCCAGGAGAAAAATATTTATTGATTAAGGACTTAGATGATTAGGTGACAAAAATATGATTCATGAGGTTACAAGTTGAAAAAGGAAAGAAACAAGTTTTTACCATTGAAAAGAATTGATTCTGGCTAAGATATTTGATAATTTGATGAAAGAGTGAATTTGGAGACTTAACATAGTTGATAATAGGATGGTAGAGTAATTAGGATGGAAAAGATTTCGTTTAGAAGTTGAACAATGAAATTTTTAGAAAGAATACTAGAAGATATTGGTTAGGTGATTTGGGAGACTAATTAGGATCAAAGGATCAATAAGTAAGGAGAGAAGATAACCACAATGTTATGATTTGAGGGATAATGACTTTTAAATATATTACTGCGAATGGGTTTGAGAATAGTTTGGAATAATAACAATGATTTGTTAATGGGGATCTAGTTAGTTGAGATAATAATAAGGATTTATTAGTGGTGAATCTACTTGGTTTGGAATAAGGATAATGATTTATTGGTGGTGAATCTAATTCGTTTAATGATAAAAAAATAAAGATTTTGAAGTTAAGAATGGAAAAGGTTTTATTAAATTAAAAACAATATAATGTTTAGAAAGAATATTAGTAAATGATATTTTGAGAAATTTTAGCAATGAAAACTTGAGGTATTTTAGGGTTTATAAAAAGGAAAAGAATTTATGAAGCTCAAGGAGATAAATAATAATTTTTTGAATTATGTAATAAAGGTATCTTGTATTTGAAAGTAACAATAAGGTTACTGTGGGACATGAATGATGCTTCTCTGCATTTTGTGATAAAGATATCTTGTGTTTGAAAGTAACAGTGAGGTTACTGTGAGACATGACTGAAAGTAACAGTAAGGTTACTGCCGGGCCGACGTACTAGACCAGAGTGGATTATGAAACCGAAGTACTGGACCTGAGTGGATCATTGGTATTATGTAATTGTATGGGCAGTTATATAATATCATTGATACTAATGGTATTGGACAATTGTATGGGTGATTGCTTTAATACCATTAGGGAACAGTACAACAGTGGCTTGATTTCATCGTTCATGCATTGGACATTATACAATCGACTTTTGTGCCTAGGAGTGAATGAGAACTTATAAGATAAGTGTGATGCATGGTGGATCTCAGGGGTCGTTAGGGCGAGGTGTTCAACTTAGTGACCTGTTGTCACATTGTATACCCCTGGCCGTGGACACTATTGCAACGCACGACAAGGACCCGAAAAGCTCTATCCTTTTTGTGGTCTGGCATAGACTGTCTTTCGAGGGGGGACAGGTCTTCTGGAATGTTCATCTCTGAATTGTTAGCTCCATGGAGTAGGAACTGGTTGTATTATGTATAAGGATGGTCAACCTACACATCGTGCATATGCATAGTCAGTGTACATCTTGTTGTGGTATAGTCAGTGTTTATGTATTTCGATGCACCTTGCTGAATCATATATTAATTAATAACATAACTATACTTGTTGATCTGTCTTGTACCTGTTGACCTGTCTTATTCTTGTACTGCTATGATTATACCTGCTATTTCTTGATATCGTTGTATATGAAAGGCATTATTATCTTTCGTTGTGTTTCTTGCCGCCATGATGGTATTGATGTAGGGGATCTCACCTCTTCTATTGTATTATCCTGTCTATTTCTATATTATACTTGTGATGAAAAAGACCATGATGACGGCAAGGTAAGATCCGTGAGGTTTCACTTAGCTGCAGTTCCATGGGGGCATCGGAGCGTGGAGTGTTCAGTGGGACACGAGACGTATTCTATATGACGAAGACATCACTTTGCTTTGGAGTAGGACTCGGCATTAGGCGGCTACGTTTACTATGGATGCAGTTGTTCACTTGGAATTTTACATGCCCCTTGGGAAGCTTTGGGATGATTAGAGAGCTTCCTCTAAGGAGGACTCTGTGGAGTCGATTTCTCAGACTCCCATCCGTAGTGGCATGCCCCGACTAGGGGCTTTGTCGGTTGGGGATCCCGAAGGGGATCTAGATGAAGATCGGGTGCAGGACCCTGTTCTTCAAGTGTTTGGATTTGGACAAGGCTCAATCTTGATTTGGTAATTATATGTATATATTTACTTTTTGGAACACTTATGTTTTATGCTTTTGGAACATAATGTAATGTAATTATGGATGTAACAAACTTTGTTTTATGAAAAGTCTATTTTATGGTTCTTATGTTTTAAGTTTCTAAAATTTGACCAGTTTATGTTATCCATGAAAAGAAGCTTTTGAAACTCATATCTTATACTATTAACTTTTATAACTTGGGTAAGGGATTTTAAAGGAGTCAGTCTTAAATGTAATGCCTCCTGGAAGGGAGTGTTACACTCTCTCCATTTTCCCTTTCTCTCTCAACTTCTCTTTTCTCTCACTTTTCTATCACATTTTCTCTTCTTCCTTTCCTCTCCAACCTCACAGCCATACCCCCTTCCTTCACCTTCTATGCTTGTTTAATTTCAAGCAATCACATTGCTTGAAACTACATCTTGTTTGAAGATATTTTCTTGTTGGAATCACCTCCTGATGCTCTCGTCTCCATTTTTTCTCCTTACTATCATGGCCAAGCACCACTATTGATGACCATCCATGCTTACTTGCTCAATCAACCTTATTTCTTGCATCTACTCATCACCTAGAAGCTTTTTCCTTTTATGACCATCACTTGATTCTTCCATCTTCATCTTCTTCCATAAAGCCCTAAACTTGAAACTTTGAGGTAAAGTTCTTGACTTTCTATTTTCTTTCCTTCATTTTCATGACTCTTAGTCACCTTGGTGATCAAGGACTCCTCTTTTCAAGCTTTGGTTGTTGATTATATGAGTTTGATCATCCTAGGGTTTTGGTGGAGGAGTTGGACGAATTTCAAGAGGCATAAAGGGAGTTCTTTTTCTTGTTGTCTTCTTAGGTAAGAGATAGATCATCCTCTTCAAGCTTTTATGGTGGTGAGGAACTTGTTTTTGAGTTGATAGTGAGGAATCCATGTATGGGTTACTCACTTTGTTGTATGGTTTTGGTGATGCTTGATGATTTTTGTGTTGGTTTTACTTTGTATGATTTTTATTTGTTTGCTAGTGTACATTTTGATGGTGTTGGATTGATTGGAATCTTGTATGGAAGAAAATAAGGACTCCTTGCCCTTGGGTTTGAGGCTCACAACCATGCCCTATAAATGGGATGTCCAAAATCTAAAACTTTGTAATAATTTTGGGGACTAGCTAATTTAGTATTTAATGATGATTGGAATGGTGAGAAGCTTAGGTTCTTAACCTTTAGAGCTCACGACCATAGAGTATAAAATCATAAAATTTTGTGTTGGATGAAAACTTAATTAATTAGAGGATTAGATATTGATTAGGGATTCATAAACTGGGAAGAACATGAGTGTCAGTGACGTTTTGAGAAAACTTGAAATAATTGCTCTAAGTGAGTTATGTTTAGAACTAAGAGAAGGACTTGTTTAATTAGAGTAGAAAAAATTAGGTGAAAAATACTAAAGGATTTCCCTAGAGAGGCTTAGTAGGAAAAGTGTTGAAGTTGAAGCATAATTTTGTATTAAACCTTGAAAGTATGTTTTCGAAAGTAAAAATTTGAATAATGAATTGTTGTGGGTCCATGAATGGGACCAAAGCTTAATGATATTGTTTCGACCATTTATGGCGTGTGGTTATGGAAAAGTTATGCTATTATTGAATAAATCTATATATATGCATTGAGTCATCATACATTTTGAAAGTTCGGTGGACTATGGCTTTTTTAAGGCTTTTATGCCTAGGAGATGAATTACACCTTAGTACGGGTGCGAGTAGACTAGTGTAGGTCACTTGTTGACCTTGGAGGCGTCGAGGTACGGGTATCTCACAATGGGCAGTAGGTAGCTCCTCTGTACTGTGGGATAGACAGATGCAAACGCACCGACAATCCAGGTCGAGACATTGTCCTATATCACGATCTTTTGAAGAATGTCTTGTATAAGCCAGGTTGCATATATTGTTAATGTTGAAGCACTTGATTTGAGGCTGACGAGATACAGACATGTCTCTTGATCATTCTCTCCAAAGTTATGTTTAGCTCCATGGAGTAGGATTTTGGTACCTTGTACATGTTCATGGTCGGTCAATATATTATATGGCATACATGCATGTGTATATGATATGTAACTGTTTATTTTACTGATGTTATGATTGTCTGGATTATTAAACTGTTTATTTTTGGAATCTTGATATTGCTTATTATTTTTGCTGTGCTATATGGCGTCATCCACCATTTTTGTTTCTTACTGCCATAATTGGTAATTATGATGGATATCTCACATCTTTGCTTTGTTATTCTGTTTATGTCCATGCTTCTTTAAAGACCGAGGCAAGGAAGAGCCCGAGTTTCATGGTTTTTGGTCAGTTTAGTTTTCTACTTGTCATGGCATCCCGACGAGGTTTCCTAGGGTATGCCAGATTGAGGTTTCACAATGGCATTGACTGTTGACACGTCGACTTGATCACAGAGCGCTTCGTCTACATGGGAGATGTGTCTGTATCTTTGGCTTGGGGTCGTTATGATCCACTTGTTTTCTCTTTTGATGTTGCTATATCACTAGAGTTCTACAAGCCGATATGTGAGGTGTGGGGTGATCGCAAGTATACTCCACACGAGGATTCGTTCCTATCCTCTGCATGAGCTCCTGCTTGTGAATTTGTTGCTCCTGTAAGGATTTCCTCTTCTAAGGAGGATCCTGAGGAGGAACCTGAAGAGAGCCCCTCTGAGGCTTCTTCTCAATAGTTGTTAGGGGCATGATACTTTTTGTTGTCTTGGTAGCTGTCTGTATGTATCTTTATGGGCATGTAAACCTTCTGTTTTTCTTTTGCTAAAACTAGTAGTGTATCTAGATACTTATGTTATGTATCCTCCGTATAAAAGTATGGTTTGATATTCACATTAATTTTCATTAATTTTTTGTTTTCCACTTGCTAAAAAAATAATATATATATATATATATAAAAGAGAAATGACCAAGTTGCTATATGATTTATAAATAAACAGATTACCGCCTATATGTATATAAACCGGGTCTTAGTGTATGTTTTTTTTTTAGTTTCGTAAGTTTGGTGTGACGTCCTCCTCCCGAAAAAAGGGGCGTTACACTAGTTTGGTATCAGAACCTCAGTTTGAGTTTTCTTTTGGGTTTTGTGGTTAAGTTTATCTTGTTTGTGCTGTGTGATTTTTCATGTTAGTTTTCAAAGAATCATATCTAATTTTCCTTGTGTTTTGTTTAGTCTAACTTTGAAAGAGACTGATGGCTCGTGGTGGAGGTATAGCTACAACAGTCGAGGCAATGCAGCGAATGGTGGACGTCATAGTACAATAAAAATGAGAGGGCTGCCCAGCAGCAAGAGACAATAGCGAAGGCCCAGAATTTGTCAAAATTTCACCGCAACAACCCACCTCAGTTTAAAGGAGAGTTTGATCCAAAAAAAAACTAGTCTTTGGATCAAGGAACTGGAGAAGACATTTTGAAGGATGGGCTGTGCTAATGATCGAAAGGTAACTTATGCTACCTTCATGCTGGTCAGGGATGCTAAAGACTGGTGGAATAGAGCACAAAGATTGCTAGAAGCTGAGGGCAAAGCGATTATATGGGAAGCATTCAAGGACAAGTTTCTAGAGAAGTATTTTCCTACTAGTGCGAGGCATGCCAAGGAGATGGAGTTTCTTGGTTTGAAACAGAGGAACATGACAGTCAGCGAATATGATGCAAAGTTTGAAAGCTTGTCGAAGTTTTCAAGGTATTTCTAGCTCCAACCTGATGAAGAGTGGAAGTGCCGAAAGTTCAAGGAAGGATTACGATATGACTTGAGGATAGCAGTACTACCATTCGGAGTTGAGCAATTCCCAGCCTTGTTGGACAAGTGTCGAAGGATTGAGGAATTGGATCAATTACGAGACACGAGGAATTGTAACTTTGGACCTTCTAGGTTCCAACGAGGAAGTGGCAGCAATGTGAATCACTTTTAGAGGAAGCCTTATTCCCGACTACCGAGAAGTTAACAACAGTCACCTGGTGGAGGCTCTAGTGGAAATTTTGGTGGCCATCGAGTTGGTCAGACTCTAGCGTCTTCACCAAAGTGTTTGAAATGTGGAAAGGACCACCAGACAAGGGATTGCATAATCAAGGGAATTATCTTCTTTAGATGTGGAAAGTCTGGACACATCTCCAGAGATTACAACCAACCCAAAGCGAAGCCTTCTGTCAACAATGCACGAGTTGCAAAACCTCGAGTAAGAGTTAGAGTTTACACGATGAGTGGAGCAGAAGCCTCCCAATCTGAAGATTTGATAAAGGGGGATGGTACCATAGGAGATAATCTTTTATCTGTACTGTATGAATCAAGGGCAACTCATTCTTTTATTACTTGTGACTGTGTACACCGATTAGGTTTGCCTGTGTCTTTTTTATCCTTTGATTTGAGTGTTTCTACCTTTACTGTTAAACCTATTGTTACTACCTAAGTTTGTTTGAATTGTCCTTTATCTATTGAAGGTCAAATCTTTTCTGTTAATTTAATCTGTTTACCTCTTTACTAAATAGACGTGATCTTAGGAATGAATTGGTTATCTTCTAACCATATCCTATTGGATTGTTCTAATAAAACCCTAGTTTTCCCTAAGGCTGAAGTTTCTAGGTTTAGGACGGGCAACCAAGTTAAAGCTTTCTTAAAAGAAGGAGCTCAGGGATACATGCTATTGTCTTCCTTAGAAGTCAAGAGCGAGACGAATGTGAATGATATTCCGGTAGTTAATGAGTTTTCTGAAGTCTTTCCTGATGATGTACCTAGTTTATCATTAGAGTGAGAGATAGAGTTCACTATCGATCTTGTGCCCGGATCTGGTCCTGTATCCATAGCACCCTACAGGATGTTGCCGTCAGAGTTAGTTTAACTCAAGAAGTAGTTGGTGGAGCTCTTGGAAAAGTAGTTTATTAGGCCTAGTGTGTCACCTTAGGGAGCACCAGTGTTGTTGGTCAAGAAGAAGGATGGAACTTCGTGCTTATGTGTGGATTATTGTCAGCTGAACAAGGTCACGATCAAGAACAAGTATTCACTTCCGAAGATAGATGATTTAATGGACTAGCTGAAAGGAGCCGCTATTTTCTCCAAGATAGATCTGCGTTCTGGCTATCATTAGATCCAAGTGAAGGTAGAGGATATCCCCAAGATGGCTTTTCGTACACATTATGGGCATTATGAGTATCTTATGATGCCATTTGGAGTGACGAATGCACCTGTCATATTCATGGATTACATGAATAGAATCTTTCATCCTTACTTAAATAGATTTGTCGTTGTTTTTATTGATGACATTCTGATCTATTCTCGAAATCAGGAGGAACATGTCGAACATCTCAGTATAGTTCTCCAGATCCTGAAAGATAAGAAATTGTATGCCAAGTTGTCAAAGTGTGAATTTTGGCTAGAAGAGGTTAAGTTTTTGGGTCATGTAATCTCAAAGGATGGAATTGTAGTAGATCCATTAAAGGTCAAAGCAGTCCTATAATGGGAAAGGCCAAAGACTGTGTCTGAGATTCGAAGCTTTGTGGGATTAGGCAGTTATTATCGAAGATTCATTGAAGGATTCTCTAATATAGCAGGACCTCTCACTCAACTTATGAGGAAGAACCATGCTTTTGAGTGGATCGATGCTTGTGAAGAAAGTTTTCAAGAGTTGAAGAGACGACTGACCACTTCACCAGTTTTGGTTCTACCTGATCCAAATGAACCCTTTGAGGTGTTTTGTGATGCTTCACATCAAGGTTTAGGATGTATGCTCATACAGAATAGGAAAGTTGTGGCATATGCTTCAAGACAGTTGAGAGTACATGAAAAGAGTTATCCTACACATGACCTAGAGTTAGTAGCCATGGTGTTTGTTTTTAAAATGTGGAGTCACTTTTTGTATAGAGCAATGTTCATTGTCTATAGCGACCATAAGAGTCTAAAGTACCTGTTTGAGCAAAAAGAACTGAACGTGAGGCAGAGAAGGTGGTTGGAGTTTCTGAAAGACTACGATTTTTAACTCCTGTATCATCCTGGAAAGGCAAACGTTGTGGCAGATGCTTTGAGTAGGAAGATGCTTAGTATGTCTGCTATAATGATTACGGAGAAGGAATTGATAGAGCAGTTCAGGGATATGTGGCTATCTGTTGAATTAGCACCAGGAAGAATTCGTTTGAACATGGTTACTATTTTGAACGATTTAATGGAAGAGATCCGAGAGAAGCAAGAAAGTGATGAATTTTTGCAAAAGGAAATGAGCTAATGAAGCAAGGTAGTGTGACAACAGTAGAGGAAGGACTTAATGGAATCTTAAAGTTCAAAGGTAGGATCTGTATACCCAATGATCCGGAGCTTAGGAAAGCAATTCTTAATGAAGCTCATACCAGCAAGTTAAGCATACATCCTGGAATGACTAAAATGTACCAAGATCTAAAACAGTTGTTTTGGTGGCCTGGAATGAAGAGAGATATGGCTCAACATATGTCATCTTGCTTAGTATGTCAGAAAGTTAAGATTGAACACCAGAGACTATCAGGAATATTACAACCCATAACTATTCCCAAATAGAAATAGGATAGTATTGCAATGGATTTCGTGATTGGGTTACCAAGAACCCAAAAGGGGCATGATTTGATATGGGTCATTGTTGATCGGCTTACGAAGTCTGCACACTTCTTACCGATTAACATGAAGTATTCAATGGAGAAGTTAACCCAGCTATATATTGGTGAGATTGTTAGACTTCATGGTGTACCTTCCAGTATTATTTTCGAAAGAGATCTGAGGTTCACAGCAAGTTTTGGAAGAGTCTTCAAGAGGCAATGGGAACGAAACTTCGTTTGAGTTCTGCTTATCATTCTCAAACCGATGGTCAATCGGAAAAAACGATCCAATCATTAGAAGATCTGCTTAGAGCTTGCACTTTGGAACAGACTGGAGGTTGGGATGAATTATTACCTTTGATAGAGTTCACCTACAATAACATTTTTCACTCAAGCATAGGGATGGAACCCTATGAGACTCTATATGGACGACGATGCAGAACACCTTTGTGTTGGTACCAAGATGGAGAGCAATTCATGATCGGACCTAATCTTGTGCAACAAACAATGAAAAAGGTTAAGATGATTCAAGAAAAGATGCGGACGGCTTAGAGTAGACAAAAGAGCTATGCAGACAAAATAAGAAAATCTCTTGAGTTTGAGGAAGGCGAGCATGTATTTTTTAAAGTCACACCCACGACTGAAGCTCTTAAATCTAGAAAACTCACTCCAAAGCTCTTCGGACCTTACCAAATTCTTCGTCAAATAGGTCCAGTAGCCTACCAAATAGCTTTACCACCTTTTCTTTCTAACCTTCATAATGTCTTTCATGTGTCACAACTACGAAAGTATATTCCTAATTCAAACCATATCATAGCATTGGATATAGTATAATTAAAAGAGAATTTAACCTATGAGACACTTCTTGTAAGGATCGAAGATAGGAGAGTGAAGCGACTCAGAGGGAAAGAGATTCCAGTAGTGAAAGTGATTTAGAATGACATAACCGGAGACGCAGCGTGTGAGTTAGAGAACAAGATGAAGGAATAACATCCACATTTATTCTAACGTATGAAAAATTTTGAGGATGAAATTTCTTTTTAAAATTGGAGAGTTGTAACGCCCCAAAAATTGCTTGTTTCATGATATATATTCATTTTATAATATTTGTGAATTTTGTGAATTTTTTTGAAATTATTTGAATTATTTCATTATTTTAATATATTCTTCGATTTGCGTACGCACTGATCAGGACCGAAAAAATGAAATATTTTTCTCGAGGCTAGAAAACCTTGGACTGTGGAAACGGTGATGGGGGATCTTACTATACCCGAGGTCAGACACAGTTTACGAAATTTTCATTTTTTAAGATTTGATCTGATAAATAAAATTGCGGTACGTTTTATTATCCGTTAGACAATAAATAGTAGTTTTGTTAACTGTAACTTTTGTCCACTAGGTAATAGCTTTAGTAGAGTGTTAGTCATCTTTTCTAGAGAGCACTTTAATGATATCACAAAGATGACATCATCAAAGTGACATCATCCTTGAC
Source organism: Ormosia semicastrata (assembly GCA_029884595.1). NCBI lineage: Eukaryota > Viridiplantae > Streptophyta > Magnoliopsida > Fabales > Fabaceae > Ormosia > Ormosia semicastrata. The sequence continues at coordinate 64,929,772 of JAQQTO010000061.1, read as the reverse complement.
CTTTTCCAAAAAGTGGACAAAGCTTCTCAAGGAAGCTTTGTATCAAGCTTATCAAGGAAGCCAATTTTTCTCTGTCCTCCCTTGGAGACTCCACGGCAATGAGGAGGGAAAAGATGACACAAATTGTTATCTTTTCACTTTTTCCATTTTCAAAAGTTTCTATCACTCTCTCTCTCCATTTTTCCTTGCTCTCTCAACTTCTCTTTTCTCTCACTTTTCTATCACATTTTCTTTTCTTCCTTTCCTCTCCAACCTCACGGCCACACCCCCTTCCTTCACCTTCCATGCTTGTTTAATTTCAAGCAATCACATGAATTGAAACTACATCTTGTTTGAAGATCTTTTCTTGTTGGAATCACCTCCTAAAACTCTCATCTCCATTTTCTCTCCTCACTCTCATGGCCAAGCACCACCATTGATGGCCATCCATGCTTACTTGCTTAACCAACCTTATTTCTTGCATCTACTCATCACCTAGAAGCTTTTTCCTTTTATGACCATCACTTGATTCTTCCATCTTCATCTTCTTCCATAAAGCCCTAAACTTGAAGCTTTGAGGTAAAGTTCTTAACTTTTTATTTTCTTTCCTTCATTTTCATGAGTCTTGGTCACCTTGGTGATCAAGGACTCCTCTTTTCAAGCTTTGGTTATTGATTAAGTGAGTTTGATCATCCTAGGATTTTGGTGGAGGAGGTGGACGAATTTCAAGAGGCATAAAAGGGAGTTCTTTTTCTAGTTGTCTTCTTAGGTAAGAGGGAGATCATCCTCTTCAAGCTTTCATGGTGGTGAGAAACTTATTTTTGGGTTGATAGTGAGGAATCCATGTGTGGGTTACTCACTTTGTTGTATGGTTTTGGTGATGCTTGATGATTTTTGTGTTAGTTTTACTTTGTATGATTTTTATTTGTATACTAGTGTACATTTTGATGGTGTTAGATTGATTGGAGACATGTATGGAAGAAAATAAGGACTCCTTGCCTTTGTGTTTGAGGCTCACGGCTATGCCCTATAAATGGGGTGTCCAAAATCTAAAACTTTGTAATAATTTTGGGGACTAGCTAATTTAGTATTTAATGATGATTGGAATGAAGAGAAGCTTAGGTTCCTAGCCTTTAGAGCTCACTACCATAGATTATAAAATCGTAAAATTTTGTGTAGGATGGAAACTTAATTAATTAGAGGATTAGATGTTGATTAGGGATTCATAAAATGGGAAGAACATAAGTGTAAGTGAAGTTTCGAGAAAACTTGAAATAATTGCTCTAAGTGAGTTATGTTTAGAAGTAAGAGAATGACTTCTTTAATTAGAGTAGCAAAGATTAGGTGAAAAATACTAAAGGATTTCTCTAAAGAGGCTTAGTAGGAAAAGTGTCGAAGTTGAAGCATAATTTTGTATTAAACCTTGAAAGTATGTTTTCGAAAGTAAAAATTTGAATAATGAATTGTTGTGGGTCCACGAATGGGACCAGAGCTTCATGACATTGTTTTGGCCATTTATGGCATGTGGTTATGGAAAGGTTATGTTATTATTGAATATATCTGTATATATGCATTGAGTCATCATGTATTTTGAAAGTTCAGTGGACTATGTTTTTTTAAGGCTTTATGCCTAGGAGATGAATCATACTTTAGTGTGGGTGCGAGTAGACTAGTGTAGGCCACTTGTTGACCTTGGGGGTGTTGGGGTGCGGGTATCTCACAATGGGCAGTTAGTACCTCATCTATACCATAGGACAAAACGATGCAAAGTACCGACGATCAAAACCGAGACACTGTCCTATATCGCGATCTTGTGATGAATGTCTTGTATAAGCCAAGTTGCGCAAATTGTTAATGTTGAAGCACTTGATTTGAGGCTGATGAGATACAGACATGTCTCCTTAATCATTCTCTCCAAAATTGTGTTTAGCTCCATGGAGTAGGATTTTGGTACCTTGTACATGTTCATGGTCGGTCAACATGTTATATGGCATACATGCATGTGTATATGATATGTAACTATTTATTTTACTGATGTTATGATTTTCTGGATTATTAAACTGTTTATTTTTAGAATCTTGATATTGCTTATTATTTTTTCCGTGCTATATGGCGTCATCCACCATTTCTGTTTCTTACTTCTATAATTGGTAATGATGGTGGATATCTCACCTCTTTGCTTTGTTATTCTGCTTATGTCCATGCTTCTTTAAAGACCGAGGGGAGAAAGAGCCCGAGTTTCCTAATTTTTGGTCAGTTTAGTTTTCTGCTTGTTATGGCATCCCGATGAGGTTTCCTAGGGTATACCAGACTGAGGTTCCATGGTGGCATTGACTGTTGGCACGTAGACTTGATCATAGAGAGCTTCGTCGATGTGGGAGATGTGGCTGTATCTTTGGCTTGGGGTCGTTATGATCCACTTATTTTCTCTTTTGATGTTGCTGTATCGCTAGAGTTCTACATGCCGATACGTGAGGTGTGGGGTGATCGCGAGTATACTCCACACGAGGATTCGTTCCTATCCTCTGCACGAGCTCCTACTCGTGAATCTATTGCTCCTGTAAGGATTTCCTCTTCTGAGGAGGATCTTGAGGAGGAACATGAAGAGGACCCCTCTAAGGCTCCTTCTTAGTAGTTGTTGGGGGCATGATACTTTTTTATAGTCTTGGTGGCTGTCTGTATATATCTTTTTGGGCATGTAAAACTTCTATTTTTTCTTTTGCTAAAACTGTTGGTGTATCTAGATATTTATGTTATGTATCCTCCGTATAAAAGTATGGTTTGATGTTCACATTAATTTTCGTTAAGTTTTTGTTTTCCACTTGTGAAAAATATATATATATATATAATAGAAATTGGCAAGTTGCTATATGATTTATAAATGAACAAATTATCGCCTATATGTATATAAACCGGGTCTTAGTGTATTTTTTTTTAGTTTCATAAGTTTGGTGTGATGTCCTCCTCCCGAAAAAGGGGGCGTTACAAGTGCACTAACCTGAAAGTAGACTACTACCAAGTGATTGGTATTTTGAGGATGGACATTCCCTCCATACCATTTGATTTGAGATGCCACATGTGTCCTGATGATTTGGGATAAGATGGATATTTGTTTTAAAAATAAACATGAGATTTCTTGATATGTGTTGAAGATTTGTAAATATAGGATTTGATGATGTGATTTTCGATTTAATGATTTGAATCTTAATGACTTAGCATATGATGGATTTGAAAACATTAGATTTTAATGATATGATTGATGATCTTCAAGATAAGAGATTTGATGGTATTTGATTATCAAAAAATATGAGATTGGATAACATGATTTATAACTGTACAATATAAGATTTAAAGATGTGATTCATGATGCGATTTTGGCGATTAAGAATGATTTTCATAAAGATAAAGTGGACTACCTATTTCGAGAAGTGGAAGGACTCGATTTGGCTTTCTACCACATTCCTAGATTGAGATTGAATGACTTAACAAGAAATGGATTTCCCCCCAAAATAGCTGGAATTGTTGTAATGACATGTTTTTAACTAAACTACTTAGAATTTCATAATTATCACCCCCCTACATCTATGTTTTCCGCAATGATTCCAGGAAAGATCAACAATAGTAAAGTATAAAGAAGGAAGATGGAGCTTAAAGATAAGGAGCGATAGTTGGTTTCTTTAGCCTAGATTTTTGTACAATGAGGTGGTATTCTATGTAATTTTTGGCGATGTATAATTTTTATATAAGTCATTTTATACTATATGTATAATATGCTTCCACTAAAGGCTCATATTTTGTTTATTATTAAATTGTGTATTTGAAAAAAATTATGGATAGTCATAAGTAATGTACCAAATTCTAATTATTGATGCGTAAACCAAATATGTCATTAGTGTTAGTCTTTAGGATGTTACACATAGAAGAGTCCATTCATGTTGCATTTGATGAAACTAACCCAAATGGTCTGAGAAAGGATTTGGTTGATGATATTACAAAAATCTTGGCAAGAACACACTTGGAGAATATAGAGAAAGAGACCAAGAAGTAAGAAGAAAGCCCATTTGATCCCCCAAGGCAAGAGGATTCACAAATCATGGAACTTCCCAAGGAATGGAGTACATCAAGATATCATCCTCTTGACAAGATGATAAGTGATGTATCAAAAGGGGTAACTACTCGTAACTCTCTTAGAGATGCATGAAATCATATGGCGTTCGTCTCTCAAGTTAAACCTAAAGACATAAATGAGGCCTTTAATGATGACCATTGGATCTTGGCTATACAAGATGAACTAAACCAATTTAAGAGAAATCAAGTTGAGGAATTAGTTCCAATGCCCAATGATCATCCCATAATTGGCACTAAATGGGTCTTTAGGAACAAACTTAATGAAATAGGCTTAATAATAAGAAATAGAGCTAGGCTTGTTGCTAAAGGATATAATCAAGAATAAGGCAAAGATTATAAGGAAACATATACTCCCATAGCTAGATTAGAGGCCATAAGAATGTTATTTGCATATGCATGCATCATGGATTTCAAACTTTATCAAATGGATGTCAAAAGTGCTTTCTTAAATAGTTTTTATACAAGAAGAGGTGTATATGGAACAATCTCTTGGTTTTGAAAACTTTGAACTATCCAACCATGTTTTTAAATTGAAAATAGCCTTGTATGACTTAAAACAAGCTCCTAAAGCCTGGTATGAAAGGTTGAGCAAGTTCTTTTTGGAAAAAGACTTCCCTAGAGGAAAGGTTGACGCTACTCTCTTCATTAAGCATAAAAACCATGATATACTTCTTGTTCAAATATATGTTGATGATATAATATTTGGTACTACTAATGAGTCTCTTTGCAAGGAGTTTGCTAACATTATGCAAAATGAGTTTGAAATGTCTATGATGGGTGAGCTCAACTTCCTCCTTGGACTCTAAGTCAAGCAAACAAGGGATGACATTGTCTACAGCTGATGCTGTCATTGAGGGTGGCAGATCTTCTGGAACATTCATATCTGAATTTGAGTGTAGCTCCATGGAGTAGGAACTGGTTCATTAAGCAAACACATGGTCAATACACATATTGTTGTGGCATGGTCAAGGTACATATTGTCGTAGCATAGTCAAGGTACATATTGTGGTGGCATAGTCATTGCACATACATTGTTGATATATGTCGTTACAGTACTACTAATGTTTATAGCATTGTGAGATATGTTTACTGCAGATATGTATGAATTGATAATATGAATATACTTGCGACGTCTGTATGTATGGAATAACTTCATTATTCATATTGTTTCTCTATTGCTATAATGTTACTTTATGTAGGGGATCTCTCCTATTTGATTGTATTATTCTGTCTGCCTCTGTTTTATGCTTATGTTTGTAAAGACTGCAATAGCGGCAAGGCAAGATCCGTGAGGTTTCACTAGACTACAATTTCTTTTGGGGCATCGAAGCGTGAAATGTCTGTTGGGACACAGGGCGAATTCAGTATGTCAGAGATGTCACCTTGTTTTGGAGCAGGACCCGACATAAGATTGCTACGTTTACTGTGGACGCAACTATTTTCTTGGAGTTTGATTTGCCTTTTGGGGAGTTATGGGGTGATCATGGAACTATCCCTAAGGAGGACTCTGTGGAGTCGAGTGCTCGGACTCTCGTTCGTAGTGACATACCCCGACTGGGGGTTTTGTCTGCTAGGGATCCCGAAGGGGATCTAAAGGAAGATCGGGTGCAAGACCCTACTCTTCAAGTGTTTGGACTTGGACTAGGCTCAATTCTCATATGGTAGTTATATATTTTCTTTTCGAGTACGTAAACTCTATGCCTTTGAAACATAATTATAATGTACTCATGGATGTAATAAGCCTTGTTTTATTAAAAGTCTTTTATTCAGTTCTTATAACTTGAGTTTCTCTATTTTGGTAAGTTTATGTTACTCATTTAAAAAGAGATTTTGAAACTCATATTTTATAATGTCAATTATTTCATAGTTTGATCAAAGTTTTAATTCTATTTGAAAAAAAAGAGTTAGTTTGAAATGTAATGCCCTTCGAATGGGGCAAAACCATGTTCAAAAAGGTGGAAGCAACTAAACAACTTGCAGACATTTTCACTAAGCCTTTGGCAAAAGAATCATTCTTTTACATAAGAAGAGAATTAGGCATAATTGATCAATCATGCATATGAATGAATGCATATATTTATTGCTTTATCATTGATTTATTCCTCTTGAATTATTACTTACCTGAGCGTCAAAAGTATCCTAAAATTTGTTTTGCAGGTACTCCATCAATTGGGTAAGAAATCTCCTCTCAATCTCTCTCTCTCTCTCTCCAAACCACCATCCTCACGCCCCGAACACCATACCCAAAACCTTCCAAGGTTCACCCATGGCTTCATCTTCCAAATGACCATGCACCAAAATTGCTCCCTATAACAACCCACTAGATCTTCGAAGGCTCTCATCAAATGATGATGATTTGAAATGCTTTAGGCAAAACTTCTGGATAGAGATCTTGTGCAACCTCAGCACATTGATTTGGAGTTCTTCGTGAACAATGGAGGATTTGAATTTCTGGATCACTTGGACCACCAAAGCATGCTCAAATTGTGCAGCTACAAGGACACCATCTTCCTGGACCTCATGTTTAACACCCTAATACAATTATTGTAAAATAAGTAAAAAATTTCAGGATAAAGTATATCAAGGACGTCACTATCTAAGGATGAATAAAACAAAATCTATAATAACCTGTATAGTTAATATAGAGAGCCACAAAGATGAAAAAGATTTCATATATATATATATATACATCATTGGCTAAAAAGTCACACTGTAATACATAAACTTTTACAAACTATTTAGAAAAGTAAATAAATACAAGCTAATACAAAAAAGAAACAAAATAACTAAACTAAGCCTTTTTTCTTCTTCTTTTTCTTGCTCTTTTTCTTTAGAGGGTCTTCACCTGAATTTACAAGGAACACATAGGGGTGATAACTCACAAAATTCTCAATATCAGCAAACCTATGCCAACAGTTATTTATTTACAACAAATAAACTAACTGAAAACATACATACAAACTATGTAATAGATTATATGATAATGAATCATACTAAAGAATCACCCATACAATCCTAAGACATTATCGAACAAGCAATTCAATTGGCCATACAATTGTCAACCAACACAATGTTTTATGTATGATGTATTATTATGCACACACAATATCCTAGTAATATGATTATGCAATGCTAATGTAGATTTTAGTTTTTGAAAACACAAGATACTTGCTTATTTCCAAGAACCTCCATTCCATGTATATAAAAAGTATGATAGACCTAAAAGCCTATACCTCACTTGGTAATAGGTAGACACCTTCCCCTCACTAATGTAAGAGTACTATTTCCACCCTCATATCGATAACCCTAACCATAATAGCATGAATGTTAGGAGAATTCAGATCCAACACCTCATTCTCAGGTCATATGGTTGTCCATACCATTTAAGGTTACAATATAAAGTATTCTCAATTCACAATTGAAACAATCACAAGATCCTCATAATCTAGTGAAAAAGGCAATACTAGAACATATGAATTCTAGCCTTACTTATCCAACAAAATAGCAAGAACCATGTCACTAGCACATTCATATCGAGAGTCTCACATCATCACTTCACAAGTGATTTCAAAACAACTTCATGTTGTGCAAGGTCCTAGACATTTCCTATGGCATTCTTTAAACTCAAAGATATCTAAGGATTAACAACCCTTCATATATGCTAGGTGGTTATTCTCTCTAAGAAATACCCTTGTTAGTTCCTCAACACACTTACAAATAAATATATGAGTGATCCCATCACTTAGGAATTTCCAAAACATCAAAAACACAATGTTGGAAAATCCAAGAGCCCACGCCACGGCATAGCCTTGGCATGCCACGGTAACCTGCTCTCGGGTTTAGAAGTGATGCACCTCATGCTTCGGCGCAGCCCTTTTTATGTTGTGGCATACTGCTCTCTGGTCCCTCATGCTTTAGCATGGTGCATTACACGCTGTGGCGCAAGTAATAGAAACTGGTTTCTGCAGAAATCGTGCACTATTCCATTTGAACAAGTCACGAATTTTGGCCACTCCAATTCAGTTTCTAGCTGAATTAAGGTCCCTAACCACTCTACTAACACATAGAAATCATTATTCACTAACTTAAACCATCAAACTGGATCCAAGGCAAAATCCCTCATCCATGACCTAACTTCTCACTTTATGTATCAAAGGTTCAAAATGACAAGTTCTAAGTTTCTAACTCAAACTCATTCCATGAACAAGTCATAAACAACCATAGAAACATACTCAAGCAAGAAAAACATCGCAGACAACTCAAAAATCCAAAATGACCTATTATGCATCACATATGCATAATGGTGAAAATGGAAGAAAATAGTTATAAGAACACAAAAACCCCTACCTTAGGAAACAAAGATGGTGATGATGGTTAGTGGATCACAAGCTTGCTTTTCTTTCTTGATTTCTTCTTCTTCCTTTCTTCTTTTTCTCCTTGTTCTCCTTCTTCTGCTACCTTTAATTTACAGTCATGAGAGAGAATGAGAAAACAAGTGAAAAGTGAAGAAATATCCAAGGAAAAACAATATAAAGAGGCTGTAGAAACGTGAAAGGCTTGAGTCACTTAAGTGACCTAGTGGTACTCTTGATTTGCTAAGAATACTTAGATTTCTTCAACTCAAGTTTTCTTACAGCCAACAAGTTTAAAATAAATCACAGGATTCATAAAAAATCTTATTGCACCAAAGCCATCATTTTTTATATCTGTGACTAGTCAATCTGACATTAAAAACACAACCTGTATGCTTAAAAATACCAAACTGAGTCTGATTATTCTCAAATTCTAACCACATCACAATTTACACATTGTGACTTAGAAACAAATTATCCACACTTATTTCTATTAGCTAAGCCATTTATGCTAATATCTGGGTCATTTTAAGTTACTTTTCACCTTTCAGGTTACAGCAAAGTGCCTAAACTAACTCAGATTGTCACAAAATTAAATAGGCATGTTAAACAAGTATTAAGCTACCTCTATAACTATTTACAGGCCTAACATGTTTTTGAGGATGTTATATTTCTCCCCCCTTTTAAAATTTTATCCCCAAAATTGCTTACCTCATATAAACAACTGTTTGTAGTCTTACTGCATGTGGGACTCTAACTCCCAAGTCACTTCCTTAAAGCCAGCACCATCACAAAGCGCCTTCGCTAGAGGAATCTACTTACCTCTAAGATCTTTGACCCCTTTGTCCATGATCCTTACCGGAAGCATAACATAAGACAAATTATCCCTTAACTGCACAGATTCATTTGTTATGACTTGTAAAGGATCTGGAATGTACTTCCTAAGCTGTGACATGTAACGCCCCTCTTCCAAGGGAACGTCACATGGTCGATTACAATGCGGAAATAAAGTTAGGTGAGTTGAGACCCGGTCCATTTTAATAAGACGCGTATATTCACTAGATTATAGTTGGGTATTTTAATTGGCGGTTATGTTATATATATATACTTTTTTTTTCTTTTTAATTAGTAACCATGTTGACGAGACATCAATGGAAATAAAAGATCAAACAGTAAAACATGCATAGGAATTAACATCAAAACATTTAGTTACAAGCCTGGGTACATCAAAAGCATCAAAACATCGGGCCCCCATTCAAACACATCCCGGTATCAATTTACAACCCCACTACAAACAAAACATCGGGCCTATATATATATATATCGTGTCGAAGTTTATCAAAACATTTAGTTACAAGCACGGGACGGGCCCGAGTGGTACGATCAAAAGCAAAGCTATACGAGACATCCCCGTGTAGACACGGCGTTCAAAAGTATTACATACACATCCCCAAAAAATCAGCGTACGGGGCTCCATAGTCTTCTGTGGTCGCTCACCAAGATAAGGCCAAAAACCAGGGAAGTTGGGAGCTTCCGTTCCTCACGGTTGTCTTCGATGAGACGCAATGTTAAACGAGAATGGAGAAACAGGAAGGAAAAGAGGTAAGACATCCTTCCGTCATTACCAATTATAGCATCAAGAAACCAAACAAAAACATCAACAACAAGAATAGTAATAGACATTCAAGAGCCCAGCGCATAGGTATATCAACAATATATCAATGCCGGACCATAATAATGGCACAACTACCAAGATCCTACTCCATGGAGCTAGACACAAAACACTCGGAGAGAATGATCGGGACCCCAAGTGCTTGTCTATTCGCACCCTCGATATAGGGCCTAAGGTGTGCCTTCAACGCCTAGGCAACTAGGCCCCACTTGTCTATTCGCACCCGCCCTAAGGTGTGTTCAACTCCTAGGCAACTAGGCAACAAATGGACAAATCACAATGCATACAGACTCTATGCATAATCATGTATGATTATTATCACATACTATTCCATCATATGTCACAATTTGCCAAAGTAAGAATTAATACAGTCAATGGTCTCTCACATGGACCCACAATAGCATAATATTGTCATTAAATAGATCAATACCCTTTTCAAAACGTATTATGAGTTCTTGCTTAGGTTTAGCTTTACTTACGGGTTTGTCTCTAAAGGAATTCTCTTAGTTAACTTAATTCCTCTTAGGTAATTTATTCATATGCCCTTAGAAGGTTATTCTAAGATCTCATAATCTCACACTCTCATGTTCTTCCCTGTTTATGCATCCCTAAGTAATTTCTAGTCATCCCATTTATTTATGATCAATATTCCTCTATTAGTCCCAAGGGTTTGGGTCCAGGAAACTACACGGTCGGAATCACAAATTGAGTCACATGATTTCAATTACTAGGTGTTGGGTGATAAGTATACGTTTGAATTCGACAGAGACTACGTTTTTTGAATGGTTGAAGTTGCCATTCGACGAAGAATAATGTAACAGGAGGAGGAAAGAATGGGAAACACATTTTATAATAGGATTGGCAAGAAATCATTTTCTCGTCGGATGGGGGTTCGTCGGACGAAGAAATCATTTTCTGTCGGGGGGGGTTCTGTCGGACGAAGATCAAAACTGTCGAACCCTCCGGATGGTCAAGAAAACCTCAATTCGACGGGTATAGGTGTCGACGTTGGAGAAAATCTCCCAAGTGTCGAACCGATTTAACACTGGTCGAAATCTCTAATTTCGACGGTCCGAGAGAAATTCATCTACTCGACAGGCATTGTCTCTCAAATTTGACGATTATTGACTTTGGGGCATTTTCTTGTAAGTGTCCAGGGACTCTATTCAACGGGTTTTTGGTCGGAAGATCAATCTCGACGGGCATGATCGAGGTTCATACTCGACGGATATTGACATTGTGTTTAGTGGTCGAAGATCTAAACTCGACGGATTTTCACTTAGTGTTTGCTGGTCAGAAATCTAAATTCGACGGGTTTGACATTCGACGGAAAGGGTCAGGAGTCTAAACTCGACGGATTTTAACATTTTACTAAGTAATTAGGTTATCACGTTCGACAGGTTTTAGGTTATCACGTTCGACAGGTTTTAGGTTATCACGTTCGACAGGTTTTGGGTTATCACGTTCGACAGGTTTTAGGTTATCACGTTCGACAGGTTTTGGCCATAGGTCCTTACTCGACGGGTTTTAACATTTTACTAAGTGATTAGGTGATCACGTTCGACAGGTTTGGCCATGAGTCCTTACTCGACGGATTTTATCATTCGACGAAAATGGTCAGAAATCTTCATTCGACGGATTTTGACATATCCCCAAAAAAAATCAAGGTATTATATTCGACGAGTTTGGCCAAATTTCATACTATTACTAGTTTCCACATTAAGTTTCCAAATTCTGGGCTCAACACCGTAACTATCCGAAAATCACTCGGAACTCATTCCCTTCAATATTACACATTCCAATACATCCACATCCAGTTATATTTATATATATGTACATTCAAACTCAAACAATCAAATAACACATATACCATACAAACAACATACAAAAGCGAGAAAAGACCTCAACAAAATCACAGACGTTCCTAAATGCTAAGAGAGGTTGAGGAGGAGTGTCTTCCTCTTACCTTAGAGAAGCACAAAGAAAGGCATGCTCCTTTTGGTCGAAATTATATTTTCGGCTCCCGAGAGATCCTTGAATATTCAAGCTCACCAAAATCAGAATCACGTGTTGAAATGGATACCCATGGTCATCAAAATGACAAAGTGGGTTACGAAAATGAGGAGAGATGAGGAAAAAGCTAAGGACTTTACCTTAAAGTTCCAAATTTTAAGCTTCAACCGTGGAGGAAAAGAAGATGAAGAAAACGTAGGACTTTGAAGATGATTCCCTCGGGTGTGGTGCTTCTCCAAACACGAAATGGTGCTTGGAGTGTGACGGTATTGGAGGATGAAAATATGAAGGTGGGTGGATGGTGTTCTTTGGAAGGAGAAATGGAAAGAGAGAAAGATGAGTGCTACGTACGGGAGGAGGAAATGTGTGGATTGAAGAATGAATTAAGTCCCTTAATTCGGATGTGCAAAAAAGACAAAGAAAAAAAATGGGAGGAGAGAGAAATAATAAAAAAATGATTCAAAGAAGCTTCCTTGAGAAGCTTTGCACGCTTCTCTACAAAGTGCATAGTAAGCTTGTCTCCTTGATTAAATACCTCGACGATGATTTATTACACTAGCGATAAAACCTCAAAAATGTAGACCTCGTAACCGTGTCCCGGACTCGGGTTTAGTAAGATCCCCGTTGACACGTTGACGGTCCAAGGTTTACCAAATTTAGGGAAAATATTTTATTCTCCCGGCTCCACTCAGCACACACATAAAACGAAGAATATATTAAAATATTCATCATCTCCAGAAAATTCCACAAAAATTCTTAAAAATTACAAATATTATAAAATGATCGTTTTTAACAAAATAATAAATTTTTGGGATATTACATGACACATGGAAGACATCATGATGGTTTAACAAATTGGGAGGAAGGGCAATTTGGTAGGCTACAGGTCCAACTCTTTTTAGGATTTAGTAGGGACCAATGAAATGAAGATTCAACTTTCGTGTTCTCAATGCTCTACCAATCCTTATTGTAGGAGTGACTCTAAAAAAAACATGATTTCCCTATTGAACTCTAGAGGTCTTCTCCTCTTATCAGCATAGCTTTTCTGCTTACTTTGAGCCATAACCAACTTATCCTTGATCATTTTAATCTAATCTGTGGTCTGTTGTACCAACTCAAGTTCTAGGATAGTTCTCTATCCAACTTCATGCCAACACAAAAGGGACCTACACTTTCTACCATAAAGTGCTTCATACGGTGCCATACCTATGCTAGTATGAAAATTATTGTTATAGGCAAACTCCACTAAAGGTAAGAACTTATCCCAACTACCCTTCTACTCTAGCACATATGCTCTTAACATATCCTCATGGGTTTGGATAGTCCTTTCGGATTGACCATTGGTCTGTGGATGATACGCTGTACTCAAACTAAGCTTTATCCCAAAAGCTTTCTGCAAGGCTCCCCAAATTCTAGATGTAAATATAGGGTCTCTATCATAAACTATACTAAGGGGAAATCAATGCATCCTAACTATCTCTTGAAGGTATAACTAAGCCAGTTTATCTATGGAGTAGTTAGCTCTCATATGTATAAAATGGGAATACTTGGTTAGTCTATCCACTATAACCTAAACCGCATCAAATCCTAGCTGAGTCCTAGGTAATCCCATCACAAAATCCATTATGATGTGATCCTATTTCTACTCAAGGATTCTTAAAGATTGAAGAGGTCCAGAGTATTTCTGGTGTTCTCTCTTGACCTTTTGACAAGTTAGGAACCTAGACACAAACTCAGCTACGTCCTTCTTCATTCTAGACCACCAAAATAACTTCTTCAAGTCTTGATACATCTTTGTCGCTCTAGGATGAATAGTATACGGACTACTGTGAGCTTCTTCAAGGATCCTTTCCTTGATTTAGGATTCCATGGGAATACAAAGTCTACCTCTAAACTTAATCATCCCATCATCTGCCATATCAAACTCTCTAGGATTCCCTAAAAAGATCAGCTCACTTATATCCCTAAGAGTCTCATCTTCCTTTTGAGCTTCTAAGATTTGAGTCCTCAAGTCACTCACTATGTCCACTCAACTCACATTCAGACCATGTGGTAACACAGTTACAGAAAGACTCATGTCTTTAAAACTCTCAAGAAGTTCATTCTCCTGGATCATCATCTGGGACATATGTAGGGATTTCCTACTTCGTACATCAGCCACTACATTGGCTTTACTCGGATGATACTTTAACTCAAAGTCGTAATCTTTCAAAAACTCTATCCATCTCCGTTGTCTCATTTTCAACTTTTTCTGATCAAATAAGTACTTCAAAATCTTATCATCACTGAACACCTCAAATTGGACTCCATATAAGTAATGTCTCTAAACTTTTAGGGCAAATACTGCAGCACCTAACTCCAGATCATGAGTATGGTAGCTCCCATCGTGAGGCCTCAATTACCTTGATGCATAGGCAACAATTCTCCTATGTTGCATCAGAATACACCCCAACCCATCTTTGAAGTGTCACAGTATACCTCAAAGTTTTCCACATGATCTGAAATTACCAACACCAGTGTATTAGTCAACCTCAATTTTAACTCTTAGAAACTGTTCTCACAATCCTGAGTCCACTCAAAAGTACTACCTTTCTTAGTCAATCTAGTCAAGAGTAGCACTAATTGAGAAAAAACCTTTACGAACCTTCTATAGTACCCTGCTAGGCCTGTGAAGCTTCTGATCTCGGTCACAGTGGTGGGTCTCTCCCACTACAACACTACATCAACTTTGCTTGGGTCCACAGAAATCCCACCCTGAGATATCACATGTCCCAAGAACTACACTTCTAAACATCAGAACTCACACTTAGATAGCTTGACAAACAACCTATTCTTCTTAAGGGTCCCCAACACTATCCTTAGATGTTGTTCATGTTCCTCCATTTTCTTAGAATAGATTAGAATATCATCAATAAACACCACAACAAATTGATCCAGTAGGGTCTAAAGATCATGGTTATGTAATCCATGGACACTATCGGTGCATTTGTCAACCCAAAGGACATCACAAGGTACTCATAATGCCCATACCTTGTTCTAAAAGCGGTTTTAGGGATATCCTCTTCCCTAACCCTTATCTGATGATACCCAAACCTAAGATCAATCTTTGACAAAATTGTAGCTCCTCTCAGTTGATCCATTAGATCATCTATCCTTGGTAACAGATACTTGTTTTTTATGGTTACCTTGTTCAGTTATCTATAATCCACACAAGAACCTCATGGTACCATCCTTTTTCTTTCCTACTAACATAGGTGCTCCCTGTGGAGAAACACTTGGCCTAATGAATTATTTGTCCAACAAATCCTTGATTTGCTTCTTGAGTTCTGCTAACTCTAGTAGTGCCATCCTATAGGGTGCTATAGAGATAGGTCCCGTTCCAGGCACTAAGTCTATAGAAAACTCTATTTCTCGCTCGAGTGGCAACTCCACTATGCCACTTAGGAATACTTCAGGATATTCACTCACCACAGGTATTACGCCTAAGCTTTGCTTAACCTCAGCACTTAGGGAAAACAAGAGAACATATCCTAGAGCTCCCTCCTCCAAACAGAGATTAACTTGAATTGCATTGAGATACACTGACTCAGATGGAATGACTCTGGTAGGTATATCTAACAAGAAAACTAGGGATTTATCTTAACAATTCAACACTACATGGTTGGTGGACAACAAATCCATGCCAAAAATGACTTAATATCTACAAGAGTCAAATAGATATGGTTTACACAAAAATTCCTATCTTCTACCTTTTCACAACAATCAAGACACACTCTAGATGTTGTAACTGGTCTACCAGTAGGAATATATACTGATAAGTCATATGAAAGTTCAGACATGGGTAAATCCAGTATATTCACACAATCATTAGAAACAAAGGAGTGAGATGCTCCCGAATCATATAACACAGTTAAAAGATCATTATGAATTATGCATTTACCTTCGATAAGATTGAAAGATTGAGTCACCGCTTCACCACCTAGAGTGCAAACTCTCCCTCTAGCTAGTGGTTTCTAGGTAGGCGTAGCTTCCTTCCTTGATGGACACTCCTTAGAAAAATACCCAGGTTGCCCACACACAAAGCACACAGAACAAGGCCAGTCTCCATGCTGTTTCCCATACTTGGAACACTTAGGTCCTAAAAACTCCTTTTGAACCTGGTTACCCTTCTCTTGAGGAAAGTTAGATTTTGAAACTCCCTTCTTAAACTTTTTGTCACCCCGCTCCTTTTTTTGAAAGTCTTGTAACTTAGGCTCTGCTGAAGGTTTCTTAGCATGCCTTTCTATTATCCAGCACTTATTTATCAAAGTTGCAAAGTCCCGAATTTCAAATCGTTGGATGGCTTTTTGAATGTCTTCACTCAATCCCTCCCAAACTTAACACACTTCCAAGACTCATCTAGGTTAAGCTTGATAAAAGATAAGAACTTCGACAAGTCATTGAATTTGACCACATATTGGCCAACAAACATATCTCCCTGCTCCAACCAAAGAAATTCCATCTCCTTTTGTTGGTGTATGCCCTAGAGGCTAATACATTTTCTGTATTTACATACATTCTATTATGCTATTTTATATATGAGGCATTTCATTTATTGTGTTCTTTTTGATAAACATAATAAAGTCTATAGAATAGTAAGTTTGATGCCATAGGACATCAAGTGGATGACTTGATTGTGAGATCCTCTTGGTTAAAACACTATTCTTAAATGTCCCTAGTCAAGTATTATTGTTAATTAGGACAACAATAATACATTGAGACTAGTATGTGCAGAGACTGATGACCACATCTCACGGGTCATGGATATAAGATATCAAGTCTTCACATGGGTACATATTAGAGTAATGATGTACTGGACTAACCCACCATGAGAACGCTACATGGATCGTTACGTGAGTGTCATAAGCGATTCTCATAGTGACAATGGTGTTTGTGGTCCTTTGACCTGAAATCACTACGATTCCTACATGAGGAGTTGTGTGTTTTAATGCCATCAAACGTCATCTGTAACAAGGTGATTATAAAGTTGGTTATTGGACATACCGCAAATCATGCGAGAGGATGTGAGTGACCTAGATGGGATTTGTCACTCCTACATAACAGAGCGATATCTTCGCCCCCGATTGAGTGAGACTACGAAATGCATGGCCATGCTCAAATGAGTTAATATGAGATATTGATCTCATTTGTTGTTACAAAGTCTACTCGAGTATCAGGAAACGAATGATTGGACTTTACAAGGGTGACGAATTCCATGCCTTGTGTTCAATCTAGATATCTTGACAAAGGGACTAAACGACACGGAAACATTGGTCACAGAAAGGTTATGTCAAATCACTGGCATTCTTATTACTTGGGTAGCAGCGACGTGTTGCTAGATACCGCTCACTGCTTGTAATATTAAAATGATATTTTAATATTACTGGCAACGTAATAAGAAACCTGCAGGGTCACACACATGGAGCAGACTAAAATTGGAGCAATGGATCCAAGTTGGACTAGGATTCAAATATGGGCCAGACTCATAACATATGGGTCTAGGGTTGCACAGCTTACCTTGCTGCTGCTCACACTCACTTAAGGCGCATACTATTATAAATAGTACTTGCTAAGGGGCTCTTTTAGATACAATTCAACCCTAGCCGCACCTACGTAAAAGTGAGTGAGAGAGCGACAGTATCTTCTCTTCTCTTCGCAGCTAGCACTGTGCAAGAGACGTGAGGCTCTTCTTTGCGGACGTTGGACGTTCGTGAGTCTGTTCGTGTGGATACCGCAGAGACATCATTTCTATTACGGTGTTAGTGATTCACGCTTCAAGAGGTAAATCATTTAAAAACTCAGATTATGGCTTTTTCGCATGGATCCTCGATGGGAATCCCTGTTTTCCGCTGCGCGTTATATCCGCAAAAATTCCCAACACCTTTGCATTCTGAAGATTTTGTGGAAAGAAATTTCTTATAAAAAAATTCTTAAAGATATCCCACGTAACAAGAGTTCTTGACACCTCAAAAGCTCTCTTGATGTCCATCCACCAATCCTCCGCTTCACTTACTAGCATTTATGAAGCAAAAAGCAATCTTTGCTTATCTACGCAAGCCATAATAGTAAAAATCTACTCCATCTATTTGAGCCAACTCTCAGCTCTGACTAGGTCGTACACCCCCTTAAAAGAAGACGGATTAGATTTTCTGAACTCTGAGAGGTTTTGGAAAGTCTGATTCCTCTCAACTACCTCTTGGTTTGGTTGCCCCTAATGATGTGGTGGTGGTATAGGTTGTTGATGTTGAGTTGTTCCATTCTCTTAAACATCCTAGTAGTTGTAGTTGCTTGCTCTGTAATAGCTTCAGTAGTAGCGGTTGTCTGTTCTCGCATAACATTGGCAGTAGTGGTTGTTTGTTCCCTCATTGCATCAACTATTGCTATAAAAGCTCTAACCATGTCAGGGCCTTCATTACCTAAGTTCTTGTTCCCACGAGTTTGCCTTAGAGACGCCATAATTTACTGTACACACAAAACAATACATATTGAGCTAGCTATTCTTAGTATCATGTAACTGTGCAACAGTAGATAAAAACAGTCATACCAAAGGCAAGTCATATAATTCTATCAAAACATCTCACACAAGAGACAAAGAAATGCACAACACAAAGAGAAACTCCTAACATATGCCTAAGAAGAGTCATTCCATACCCTGACTCAATAGGATGAACTGCTCTAATACCATAATGTAACACCCTAATATAATTATCGTAAAATAAGCAGAAAATTTCAGGATAAAGTATATCAAGGACGTCACTGTCTAAGAATGCATAAAACAAAATCCATAATAACTCGTAAAGTCATTATAGAGAGCCACGAGTGTATATATATATATATACATATATATATATGTATACATTGTAACACCCCTCGATTTAATAACCAAATGCACAATCGTCATTATGTCACGGTCACTAAATGTCGGCGTGCTAACTTTGTCAAACAACAGATTTACCATACTTTAATTTTAAACATTTCTTATATGAGGAAAATAAGAGCCACGAATGAGCAGTTACATATACAACCAGTTAAATTATGAATTATAATATGTACTCAATTTACAACATTTAAGTTTGGATAATTGCCTTGAAGCATACATGTACTCAAAAATACACTTTATATAGGTAATGCAAAATAAAATATAAACTACCCATAATATATCTACGACTAAGGAGTTGGGCACTCCATCGTATCCCGAATGCGTGAGGCAATTCCGGTTCACCTGTGTAGTGAGAAATACCGATAAGGTCTTCAATCACAGTCCTCTTCATGGTCAAAGTCGATCCCGAGCATGTCACATACGCTTGTCGGTCCGGTCGACTCTACTGGTCTTGGTATCAAAGCGAACACAATTCGAACAAACCCCAAAAATGAGCTCCCTTCGCGACAGCGTCACCGGGTGCAGTAGGTCAAACCAATAAAATCCAAAGGAATCCAACTTCGTTCCCACTTATAGTCTTTAACCAAAAATTAATATAGAGCAAGAAAAGTACAAGAAAGAGGTAAGACATCCTACCATCATTACCACCATAGCATCAAGAAAACCAAACGGCGCAAGGCGCCCACATAGCATTTATGATAGCAATAATGATAATAAACATTTAGTAGCAGCTTATAATCAATCGACGCTTTCGTGCAATCATATATATATGTATGGATATATCGAAATACAACGCTTCCAATTATAATAACAATGTATGCCGGATAATTCATGGACTCACTATGCACATGTGCCCTCAATAATCAAAATCCTACTCCATGGAGCTAAACACAAAACAATTGGAGAGAATGATCGTGAGACATGCCGATTCGTCACCATACAAGTGCTTACCATATAATATAATCACTCATTTTGCGCAACAAGGCTTTATACAACGGCATTCTCACAAGATCTCGATATAGGATCGTGGCAGCCAGGGATCGTTGCGTTTGCATCGGTCATCCCCCACGGTCCCGGAGGGCTACCATCCGCCCTTTGTGAGACGCCCGCGCCCCGCCCTCAAGGTCATCTACAGACCCCACGTGTCTATTCGCACCCGCACTAAGGTGTGATTCAACTCCTAGGCAACTCGGCCTTAACAAAGTCCCACGGACATCCTCGTTCTTTTGTGCAATGCAAGACTCTATCATGCTTCTCATGACAAGCTAAGTCAATCATACCTCAATTGCATATCATATGATTTAACAATCAGGTTTGTTCCCATTCTTGGATCCACAAGACATTTACAATGCATAATATGTATGATTCAAAATTCCATACAATTTCATAATATGCCACAATTGGCCAAAAGAGCATCAATATACAAGTGGTCATTCACGTGGACCCTTAGCATCATAATATTAAGGTCAAACATTAGGTTCATTATGTTCCTTACTACCTCACCCATACTGGTTCTTCCTTTATTCCAAGTTCTCACTAGTTGTAAGGCTCAATCACGCTCCTTGTTTTTCCTTCATTATGTGTCCCTACTTTGTTTCTAGTCATCTGATGTTATTTATGATTAATATAGTGTATATTAGTCCCAAAAGTTGAAATCGAGGAGGTCACAAGGCCGAAATCATCCATTCGTTTGCTAGGTGAAAAGAATTGAAATATACTTATAATTTCGACGAACAAAGTGTATCTAGTGAGAAAGCTGGAGCCGCCGTTCGACGAGTAGTAGCACGACAGGATCAAGGTAAATGGAAAACAATCGCGGGGGGATAAACTCTAAGTGCTATCGAATTGGGAACGAACTTCGACCGGATGAAGTATATAACTGCCGAATATGCTACCACATTTACTGAGAAAACATGATTCGACGGACACCGACATTAGGTCGGTTCCTCTATTAAACCTTCGAAATTCTACTCGACGGATTTGGAGAAAATCTCTCTATTTAATAATCGGAACTCCACTGACGGGCATTCACATCCTAACTCGACGGATATAATTCTCAGCCTAACCCGATGGATTTTCACATCTTAACTCGACGGATTTCCACACTTTAGTTCGACGGATATTCTCATTGGGTAAGTTTCTCCATTAAACCTTCAGAACTCTACTCGACGGATTTTCACACCTTAACTTCGACTGATATTCCCATCCTAACTCGACAGATTTTCACATCTTAACTCGACGGATATGATTCACAGCCTAACTCGACGAATTTTAACTTTGAAGGAGTTTCACTCGTGTTCAACCGACGAATACGCTAAAAGTTCAATTCTAACTCGACAGATTTTGGATAATGGGAAAGTCCCGTTCCTGTCGAACCGACAAGAATGTTAGGGTTACAAGGTTCTAATTCGACGGATTCTGGAAACGTTGAGATTTCACTCCTACTGATCCGACAGATGTAACTCGACAGATCCTGGAAAACGCTAAGGTTTCACTCATGCTGATTCGACAAATACACTCGACAGATCCTGGAAAATGCTAAGGTTTCACTCATGCTAATTCGACAAATACACTCGACGGGTTTTGACATTCAACGGAAAAGTAAGAAGTCTAAACTCAACGGATTTTCATATTGTGCTTTAGTGGTCAGAAATCTAAACTCGACAGGTATGTCACTCGACGGATTCTGACTTTGGGAAAATGTTGAGGTCTCACTTAAGCTGATCCGACGGATTTAACTCGACCAATTTCTGGAAAAATGTTGAGGTTTCACCTATACTAGTCCGACAGACACTAAGAGGGCCACACTTTCTAATTCGACGAATTCACCGACGGAGGTGTTAATGGGGGGTCACTAGCTTCACAACTTTTGACATGATGAAGGGCCCCACTTCTGTTTGGCCAGAGCTCATACTCGACAGGTTTTAACATCTTAATTCGACGGACATGGCTTACTCACTCTCGATGGATTTTAACATTTACTTTAGAATGGATCAGCAAACCAAGTCATTACCATTTTCAATATAGGATCTCTGTTTTCTGGGTTCAAAACCGTGACCATACGAGAACCAAAACAGGGCTCATTTCTTTCCATATTACACATTCCAAATATATATATATATATATACATACAAAACTCCAGCAATCAGCTAGCATCTATACATCACAAACAACATTTAAAAACAGAAAGACCTCAACACAAATTACGACGTTCCTAAATGCTAAGAGAGGTTGAGGAGGAGTGTCTTCCTCTTACCTAAGTGAAGAACGAGGATAAAGAAGCTCCTTTCATGCTTGAAAATCTGATTTTCTTCACCACCACCGAACCTTGGGCGTTCAAGATTCACAAAAATTAAGGTCAAGAGAGAGAATGGCACGGAAACCAAATGCACGAAAATGAGGAGAAGAGAAAAAAAGTTAAGAACTTTACCTTAAAGGTCCAAGCTTTGGGGCTGTTTTGAGCAAAAGAAAAATGAAGACACGGGAGGAGTTCCACGAAGCAAGGTGTGGAGGTGGAGAGGGAAAATGGTCTCTGGCATGTCGGGTTGAGTAAAGGAGGCTTGAAGGATCAACAATGGTGAATGTGGGTGGTGTGCGGCCGTGAAGAAGAAGAGAGAAAAGAGAGTGAGAGAAGTCTGCGTGAGGGGAGGAGCAAGTGAATGAGAGAAAATGGGAGAAATGAAATGGAAAATGTGAATGAGCAACGTGGGGAGTGGGAAAAATGGAATAGTCAATGTAATAATTCCCTCAACAAGAAATGGCAGAGATAAATTGGGGAGGAGAGAGGAAAGGTTGATTAGATGGAAATAGGAAGCTTCCTTGAGAAGCTTTGTGCGCTTCTCGAGGAAATGAAGTGTAAGGTTGTCACCTTAATTAAATTCATCCGACGGATGAATAATTAAGTACTAAAATTATTTTCTCAATGAAATAAAATTACAATCGATGAAAATAATATTTTATTACTCATCGATGATACAAGTGATTTCATGTATCGATAAAGTCTCGTGAAGCGTAAACCTCGTAAAGTCGTGTCCACCTCGGGTTTAGTAAGATCCCCGTCAACGTTTTCACATCCAAAGTTTATCAAATTTTAGGAAAAAAAAATATTTTATTTTCCCTACTACAAAAACATACACGTAAAATGAAAAATATATTAAAATATTCATCGTTCACAGAAAAAAATCCAGAAAATTTCCTAAAATTCACAAATATTATAAAATAATTATTTATAATGAAATAAAAAATTTTCAGGATGTTACATACATCACTGGCCAAAAAGTCACACTGTAATACATAAACTTTTACAAACTATTCAGCAAAGTAAATAAATACAAGCTGATACAAAATGGAAACAAAATAACCAAACTAAGCCTTTTGTTTCTTCTTTTTCTTGCCTTTTTTCTTTGGAGGGTCTTCACCTAGATTTACAAGGAACACAAATGGGTGAGAACTCACAAAATTCTCAGTATTAGCATACCTATACTAGCATTTATTTATTTACGACAAATAAACTAACAGAAAAATACATACACACTATGTAACAGATTATACGATAATCAATAATACCAAAGAATCACCTATACAATCCTAAGGCATTATCAAACAAGCATGACAATCGCCCATACAATTGTCAACTAATGCAATATTTTATCTATGATGTATGATTATGTACACACAACATCCTAGTAATATGATTATGCAATGCTAATGCAGATTTTAGTTTTTGAAAACACAAGATACTTGTTTATTTCCCAAGAACCTCTGTTCCTTGTATATACAAAGTAAGATCGACCTAAAAGCCTATACCTCACTTGGTAATAGGTAGAATCCTTCCCTTCACCAATGTAAGAGTACTATTTCCACTCTCATACTAGTAACCCTGACCATAATAACATAAATGCTAGGAGAATTTAGATCCAACACCTCATTCTCAGATCATATGGTTGTGCACACAATCTAAGGTTATAGTACATAGGAAAATAGTAAATATCAAGTTTGAAAACCAAAAATCGAGAGTATTCTCAATTCACAATTGAAACAATCACAAGATCCTCATAATTTAGAGAAAAAGGCAATACTAGCACATGCAATTTCTAGCCTTACTTATCCAACAAAGTAGCAAGAATCATGTCACTAGCACCTGCATATCTAGGACCTCACATAATCACTTCACAAGTGATTTCAAGACAACCTCACGTTGTGCAAGGTCCTAGACACTTCCTCTGGCATTATTTAAACTCAAAGATATCTAAGGATTCACAACCCTTCATATATGCTTGGTTGTTATTCTCTCCAAGAAATACCCTTGTTAGTACCTCAACACACTTACAAATGCATATATGAGTGATCCCATCGCTTAGGAAATTCCAAAATATCAAAAACATAATGTTGGAAAATCCTGGAGCCCACACCGCGGCACAGCCTTGGCACACCACGGTGCCCTACTCTTGGGTTTGCAAGGGATGCACCTCACGCCCCAATGTATCTCCTTTTACGCTGTGGTGCGCTGCTCTCTGGTTCCTCACACCTCAGCGTGGTGCACTACATGCCATGACGCAAGTAGCAAAAATTGGTATATGCAAAATTCTGCAAAAATCGTGCACTGTTCCATTGGAACAAGTCACGGATTTTGGCCATTCCAATTCAGTTTCTAGGTGAGTTAAGGTCCTTAACCAGTCCACTAACACATAAGAATCATTATTCACTAACTCAAACCATCAAATTGGATCCAAGGTAAAATCTCCCATCTATGACCTAATTTCTCACTTTATGCATCAAAGGTTCAAAATGACAAGTTCTAAGTTTCTAACTCAAACTAATTCCATGAATAAGTCATAAACAACCATAAAAACACACTCAAGCAAGAAAAACACCCCAGACAACTCAAAAATCCAAAATGACCTATTATGCATCATATAAGCATAATGGTAAAAATGGAAGAAAAGGAGTTACAAGAACACAAAAACTCCTACCTTAGGAAGCAAAGACGGTGATGATGATTTGTGGATCACAAGCTTGCCATTCCTTATTGATTTCCCTTTATTTCTTTCCTATTTTTCTCCTTATTCTCCTTCTTCTATTTCATATAGTTTATAGCCGTGAGAGAGCATGAGAAAACAAGTGAAAAGTGAAGAAATATCAAAGGAAAAATAATGTAAAGAGGCTGCAGAAACGTGAGAGGCTTGAGTCACTTAAGTGACCAAGTGGTACTCCTGATCTTCTAAAAACACTTAGTTTTGTTACAGCCAACAAGTTTAAAATAAATCATAGGATTCATAAAAAATATTGTTGCACCAAAACCATCATTTTCCATATCTGTGACTAGTCAATCCGACATTAAAACACACAACCTGTATGCTTAAAAATACCAAACTAACTCTTATTATTCTCAAATTTTAACCACATCACAATCTATACATTTGTGACCTAAAAACAAATTATCCACACTTATCTCCATTAGCTAAGTCATTTATGCTAATATCTAGGTCATTTTAAGCTACTTTTCACCTTTCAGGTTGTAGCAAAGTACCTAAACTAACTCAGATTATCACAAAATTAAACAGGCATGTTAAACAAGTATTAAGCTACCTCTATAACTATTTACAAGACTAACATGTTTTTGAGGATGTTACATCGTGAAGATGTTCTACTGCAACATAAGATTGGATGATCTTAACATCTTCTCAAAAGTCAAGGACTAGTAAATTGTAATCACTCCAGAAGATTGGATGTAATACTTTAACTTGAGAGCAACTGACACTGCCATTGAGAAAGATAGCAGGGCACATGTGAAAGACTACAAGAAGGAGGATGTTATGCCACTGATTGTGAAACTTGGAACACACTGGGCCAAGGTTGGGTTGAAGAGTGGCACGCTAAAAAGTTAGGATAGGTTGCTCCATTATGCGTATGCACCCATCCTTGCCCCCTTACGGAGGCAACTATGCTTATCTGACTGAGGACAATATTTTCATGGTTTGGGTGCTGCGAAAGAATTGGAGGATCAACTAGCCTAACTTATCAAAAAGTACCCACTGGTCAGGCAGACTAAGCGACAAGTCTAGCTCAATCACTTCAACATCTTCAGAGAATACATTCTGAAGAAACTAAAGATGGTCCTAGATGATGAAGGTAGTTGGGTGTACCCCGATGAATTGGAAAAAGCTAGAGTTGTTGAAGAAGGTGAAGGTGCTCTTGCTGAAGATGCCCCTGCTGCTAGTCCAGTCACCTTGGAGCAAATAATGGCAACCTTGCTTGACAACCATGCTTACATGGAAAACACCTTTTTTGTTTTGTTTGATAGAATAGAAGGTGTTGAACGAGAAGTGGCAGCATTGCAAGCCTTACAACCAAATCAAGCGCCTAACCCATTTCCTTTGCCACCAGATGCATATTTTTAGGATTCATAGCTCATAGGATCCTTTGTTTTTGTTTCGTTGGTTGTATTGGTTGTTCTTTAATGCAAATATAAATGTAATTGGCCAAATTATGAATGAATGACAAATTAATCTTTGCTTGCATTACTATGTTCAAATTAATCTTATTTCTACTTAGGCTTGTCTTTATGTGATAAATTTACTACCTTTAATAAAAATTACATGCTGAACTTAATTGAACATCATTGCCTATACTTTGTCTTTCTCTTGCCCCATCTTTTTTATCATGACAAAAGGGGGAGAAGAAGTGATAGCTACCGAGACTACCAGATTTAACAATTTATAACCAGTTTATCAAAATAACTTGCAACATACGATAACACCAGGTCAAGCCCACGAATCACTCTGATTATGATCACAAATTAAAATTAGGATGTTAATGAACAAGGGGGAAAATATATATAAAATAAAAAATAGACAAAATCAAACTTGAAGAAAACAGACACTAGTGACAGAATTAGAAACAAAATCATAAAAATAGAATTACGAATTAGAAACAGAAACATAAACAAAAGGGGGTTTTGCAAGATTAAAAATACAGAAACAGAATTCAAATAAATGGAGAAAATAGAATTAAGAATTAACTAATCCAAGAGAATTATCCAAACTTGATTTCAATCCATCCTTGATTACTAAAGATCCATTCAACTATTAACTAAATCCTTAGTCTTAGGTCACATCAAGATGCCTCAAAATGATCCATGGATCTTCTACTAGAAAAGCTTCCAAAATTTAATTAATTGAGGTTAGACAAATTAAGCATCTATCTAAAACCCAAATTAACTTAAAAACTAAGATCCAATCGAGCTAAACAATTCATCAAACACCTTTGATGCAATGTTTAGTCTATGAAATCATCTTTTTTCAAATGGTAATTAAGCAATTAACATATGAAAATCCCAATCAAATTAAGCATTCAACCAGAATTAATAAAGAGAAGAAGAAAAGAAAGTTGATTAATAGATGAATGTTTAACAATTAAAATGAAATCTCAAGATTAATCATCAAGAATGTCAATCTCTTGGATTGATTAAAGGCCCTGCCCCTCCATTAATAGAAAGGAAGAACTCAGAAAAAGTAGAGAAAGAAAAACAAAAATCTAGAAAGAAGGCAGAGGAAGAGAGTTCTAGAGAGAAGGTAAAAAATGTATAATAAGATATGAAAAACTCATTTCATTCTCTACTGCTAACCCCTTAAACTAACTCTTATTTTGGCCTTACACATTAGAACCCCATTAGTTACAAATCAAGGTCCATTATGAATAATTGGGCCTGTTGGTGTATGCCTTAGAGGCCCATACATTTTCTGTATTTACATACATTCTATTATGCTATTTTATATATGAGGCATTTCATTTATTGTGTTCTTTTTTAATAAACATAATAAAGTCCTTAGACTAGTAAGTTTGAAGCCATAGGACATCAAGTGGATGACTTGATCGTGAGATCCTTTTGGTTATAACACTATTCTTAAATATCCCTAGTCAAGTATTATTGTTAATTAGGACAATAATAATGCATTGAGACTAGTATATGCATGGACAGATGACCACATCTCACGAGTCATGGATATGAGATATCAAGTCTTCACATGGGTATATATTAGAGTAATTATGTACTGGACTGACCTGCCATGAGAAAGCTATATGGATCGTTACATGAGTGTCATAAGCGATTCTCATAGTGACAATGGTGTCTGTGGTCCTTTGACCTGAAATCACTACGATTCTTAGATGAGGAGTTGTGTGTTTTAATACCATCAAACGTCATTTGTAACAAGGTGATTATAAAGTTAGTTATTGGATATACCATAAATCATGCAGAGGGATGTGAGTGACCTAGATGGGATTTGTCACTCCTATATAATAGGAGCGATATCTTCGAGCCCCCTGATT
Organism: Ormosia semicastrata; assembly: GCA_029884595.1. NCBI lineage: Eukaryota > Viridiplantae > Streptophyta > Magnoliopsida > Fabales > Fabaceae > Ormosia > Ormosia semicastrata. The sequence goes on along the minus strand of JAQQTO010000061.1, from coordinate 64,901,379 downwards.
GAGTGAGACTGCGAAATGCATGGCTATGCTCAAATGAGTCAATATGAAATATTGATTTCATTTGTTGTTACAAAGTCTACTCGAGTATTAGGAAATGAAAGATTGCACTATACAAGGGTGATGCATTCTATGCGTTGTGTTCAATCTAGATATCTTAACAAAGGGACTAAACGACACGAAAACATTAGTCACAGAAAGCTTATGTCAAATCACTGACATTCTTATTACTTGGGTAGCAGCGATGTGTTGCTAGATACTGCTCACTGCTTATAATATTAAAATGGGATTTTAATATTACTACCAATGTAATGAGAACCTGTAGGGTCACACACATAGAGCAGACTAAAATTGGAGCAATAAATCCAAGTTGGACTCTGATTCAAATATGGGCCAGACTCATAACAGATGAGTCTAGGGTTGCACAGCTTACATTGCTGCTGCTCACACTCATTTAAGGCAGTCACTATTATAAATAGTACTACTAAGGGACTACTAAGACATACATATTACATAACCCTAGGCGCACCTAAAGAAAAGTGAGTGAGAAAGTGACAGTTTTCTTCTCTTCTCTTCGCAGCTAGAACTGTGTGAGAGATGTGAGGCTCCTCTTTGCGGACGTTGGACGTTCTTGAGTCTGTTAGTGTAGATACCACAGAGATATCGTTGCTATTACGATGTTGGTGATTCACGTCATTTCTTTTTGATCACGCTTCAAGAGGTAAATATTTTAAAACTTGGATTATGGCTTTTCGCATGAATCCTTGGTGGGAATCCTTTTTTTCCACTGTGTATTGTATTTGCAATTCCTAACAGTGGTATCAAAGCGTCTTGCGAAATCATGATTCGATTTTTCATTTTTGTTTTGCGTGAGATAACGGGTTTGTTGTTCTTGTTTTGATAAAAGATATAATCTTTAATATGTTATTTCAGAAAACGAAAGAAACCCTTTTGTGAAAACATATTCTGTTTTATGTGTTGTATGCAAAACTGTGATGTTGTTTTCAAAAACCATGAAGATGTTCATATGTTCTGTGAAAATCGTTTTGTATCAAGATGTATGTTTTTGCGAAGCTTTCTGGTATGTATGTGATACGTACAACGTTATGGAAACCTTGTTCTTGGTTTGCAGCAGCAAGGATTATGGAATCCTTGTTTCTGCACAAGCGGCGCGGTTCAAGTATTGAACAATGGCACAAGGGTTCCCTGTGGCAAGTGAAGTGTTCATGTGCTTTCGGGTTTAGGGTTCAAGTGTTGATACCCTAGCCATCATGGGCGGTACTCTCGCCCGTTGACTGGACAGCGGGACCCCCATGCTACCTCTGCATAGTATGTTATTCGAAAGCGAGATATTTTCTATCCAATTTTATGACTCACGAAAATAATAATGTATTATTGTTTTAAGTTTGTATGTTCTTTGTGATGCATGCTGCATGGTTATGGCCTTAGTCCTTCTTTTATGCTTTTTGGTTTTTATAAACATGACCTGCGTGTCGTGCCTTTCTCTTTACATTCTGATTGTACATTCTGTTGGGAATTGCGGATACATCACGCAGCGGAAAATAGGGATTCCCACCGAGGATCCATGCGAAAAAGTCATAATCTGAGTTTTTAAATAATTTACCTCTTGAAGCGTGAATCACGAACACCGCAATAGAAACAATGTCTTTGCGGTATCCACACGAACAGACTCATGAACGTCCAACGTCCGCAAGAGGAGCCTCACGTCTCTCACACAGTGCTAGCTGCGAAGAGAAGAGAAGAAACCCGTCGCTCTCTCACTCACTTTTTCTGTAGGTGCGGCTAGGGTTCTGAAATTATCTGTCTTAGCAGCCCCTTAGCAGTACTATTTATAATAGTGACTGCCTTAAGTGAGTGTAAGCAGCAGTAAGGTAAGTTGTGCAACCCTAGACCCATCTGTTATGAGTCTGGCCCATATTTAAATCTGAGTCCAACTTGGATCCATTGCTCTAATTTTAGTCTGCTCTATGTGTGTGACCCTGCAGGTTCTTATTACGTTGGCAATAATATTAAAATCTCATTTTAATATTACAAGTAGTGAGTGGTATCTAGCAACACATCGTTGCTACCCAAGTAATAAGAATATCAGTAATTTGACATAACCTTTTCGTTACCAATGTTTCCGTGTTGTTTAGTCCCTTTGTGAAGATATCTAGATTGAACACAAGGCATGGAATGCATCACCTTTGTATAGTCCAATCATTGGTTTCCTGATACTCGAGTAGACTTTGTCACAACAAATAAGATCAATATCTCATATTGACTCATTTGAGCATGGCCATGCATTTCACAATCTCACTCAATCAGGGGGCCCGAAGATATCGCTCCTGTTATGTAGGAGTGACAAATCCCATCTAGGTCACTCACATCCCTCTGCATGATTCGTGGTATGTCCAATAACCAACTTTATAATCACCTTGTTATAGATGACATTTGATGGCATTAAAACACACAACTCTTCATATAGGAATTGTAGTGATTTCAGGTCAAAGGACCACAAACATCATTGTCACTATGAGAGTCGCTTAAGGCACTCACGTAACGATCCATGTAGCGTTCTCATGGTGGGTCAGTCCAGTACATCATTACTCTAATATGTACCCATGTGAAGACTTGATATCTCATATCCATGACCCGTGAGATATGGTCATCAGTCTATGCACATACTAGTCTCAATGTATTATTGTTATCCTAATTAACAATAATACTTGACTAGGGACATTTAAGAATAGTGTTGTAACCAAAAGGATCTCACAATCAAGTCATCCACTTGATGTCCTATGGCATCAAACTTACTATTCTAAGGACTTTATTATGTTTATCAAAAAGAACACAATAAATGAAATGCCTCATATATAAAAATAGCATAATAGAATATATGTAAATACAGAAAATGTATTGGCCTCTAGGGCATACACCAACATATTCTCTTCTCACCTAACTCCTCTCGAATGTAAAAGAGGTTTCTATATAATGTAATTATGATGTGGAGGCAAGAAGACGGCATCAAATGAAGACGTTGGTGGGAGACGCTTAATGAAGCTGGTTTAGTTAATGCTACTCTCTTAGGGGGCCACAACCATGTCCATTTTATTATATGCTTTATATGTATGAGATGCATGGATAATGTTTTTGGTATGATAAATAGTTTAATAAATGGTGAGATCTAATAATAATAAAAAATTCCCTCAAAACAAATATTAAGTCATTATGTGATGTCTTCCAATGTGTGGCACTCGTCAAGACTAGTATTGATCAAGTACAGGTCTGCTAAAGCAGGATGCCTTTATCTATATTAGTAAGACGCGATGGGATAAGAGTAATATCCAACTGCCAACCATTGGGTCTGACTTAACTAGGCCATTTCAATAGGATTGAAGGCTTAGAGGCATGAAGTTGGGCTTTAGTCTATTAGATGGATTGGAATAAGTGTTATTCACCTAACTATTCAAGAGTTACATGTGATGTAATTGGAAAGTGTTTCCTACCTAAATAACTGAATTTTGGATAATCAGCCAAAGCTGACTCAAAACTAGGTGAAATATGGATCTTGGTCCACTAGGAAATCTTTCGATGGGATTTTTCGAGTTAATGCTGAGGGTCATTGACTTGAATAAAATAGTGGGAGGCATATTTAATTAAAAGACCTCATTAAATACGTTTATGGCATGATACTTATATTTTGCATATTTTTGTTAATAGATTTCCATGGCAACAAACACATCAAGTAACTTATCACTACGATCCATCCTTGAGAAGGACAAGTTATCTGGAATGAATTTTTTAGACTGGTACAGGAATTTCAAGATTGTCCTCAAGTAAGAGAAAAAGTTATATGTACTAGAACAACCTATTCCTGAGCCACCTGCTGCTAATGCCCCTAGAATTGAAAAGGATGCTTATAAGAAGCATCAAGATGATGCCTTGGACATCAAATGTCTTATGCTGGCCACCATGAACTCTGAGCTTCAAAAGCAACATGAGAACGTGGATGCCTATGATATGATCGTACACCTTAACAAGCTCTATCAAGAGCAGGGCAAACATGAGAGATACGAGGTCTCTAAAACACTGTTTCATTGCAAGTTGGTAGAAGGAAGCCCTGTTGGTGCTCATGTACTCAAGATAATTAGGTACATTGAAAACCCAGAGAGACTTGGTTTTCCTTTGGGCCAAGAGTTGGCCACTGACTTATTCTTGCAATCGTTGCCGGAAAGTTTTAGTCAATTTGTCATGAACTACAACATGAATGAAATTGACAAATCACTACCAGAGTTGTTAGGCATGTTGAGAACTACTGAGTAAAACATAAACAAAGGCAAGGGAAAGGCCATAATGATAATCCAAAAGAATAAGGGCAATAAATAACAGAAAAAGCCCAAGGACAACTGGAAGGGCAAGGGCAAGGAAAAGTCCAAGCCCAACACTTGTGGCTTGAAACTAGTGAGTGGAATGGCTAAGGAAGGTATATGCTTCCATTGTGGTCAGACCGGACATTGGATGAGGAACTGTGCCAAGTTCCTAGAGGAGCTCAAGAAAAAGAAGGGAAGTGAGACTTCCACTTTAGGTATTTTTCTTATTGAAGTCAATTTATCTACTTCTGCATCATGGGTATTAGATACTGGACGTGGATCTCACATTTGTGTAAATGTGCAGGATCTAAAGAGCAGTAGACCATTGACGAAGGGCAAAGTCAACCTACGAGTGGGAAATGGAGCAAAGGTTGCTGCATTAACTGTAGGGACTTACTTATTATCGTTGCCCACTGGGCTTGTAATAGAGTTAGAGAACCGCTATTTTGTGCCTGCTATTAGCAAGAATATCATTTCTGTTTCTTGGTTGGACAAGAAAGGTTTTTCTTTTATTACAAAGGATAAATGTTGTTCCATTTATATGAATGATATTTTTTATGGTAGTGCACAATTGAGTAATGGACTTTATGTCCTTGATCTCAAAACGCTCGTCTATAACATAAATACAAAGAGGTTTAAATCAAATGATCTAAACCCAACTTTTCTCTGGCATTGTCGTTTGGGCCATATAAATGAGAAATGCATCTTCAAACTCCATAAAGATAGATTCTTGGACTCATTTGATTTCGAATTATATAAGATATGTGAATCTTATTTATTTGGGAAGATGACAAAGGCCTCATTCACTGGGCAACGTGAAAGGGTTAGTGATCTTTTAGGCCTCATACAAAGTGATGTATGTGGGCCACTAAACACACTTGCTAAGGCGGTTTTCAATACTTCATTACATTTACTGATGATTTCAGTAGATATGGATTTGTATATCTTAGGAAGCACAAATCAGAATCCTTTGAAAAGTTCAAAGAATTCAAGAATAAAGTACAAAACCAACTTGGAAAGAGTATTAAAATCCTTCAATCAGATCGAGGAAGTGAATACTTAAGCCAACAGTTTGATGATCATCTGAAAGAGTGTGGGATAATATCTCAACTCACTCCTCCAGGAACACCACAATGGAATAGTGTCTCTGAAAGAAGGAACCGGACCTTGTTGGACATGGTCCGATCCATGATGAGTCATGCAGACCTTCCAAGCTCCTTCTGGGGACATGCTCTGTTAACAGCAGCTTTCACACTTAACCGTGTTTCATCTAAGATGGTTCAAAAGACATTATATAAGATATGGACTGGGAGACGGCCCAGTATATCTTTCATGAAGATTTAGGGCTACGAAGCTTATGTAAAATGAAAAGTTTCCGATAAGCTTGGACCCAAATCAGATAAATGCTTCTTTGTGGGTTATCCCAAGGAAACCAAGGGATACTATTTCTATAATCCTACCGAGGGCAAAGTGTTTATCGCACGGACTGCTGTCTTTCTAGAAAGGGAGTATATCTCTAAAGGAACCAGTGAGACGAAAGTAGAACTTGAAGAAGTTCATGGTTCACAGAGTAGCAACAAACCAATGATGGAAATAGAGCAGCCTCCACAAAATATTGTGGAACATCAACCTGCTCTAGTAGCACAAGACCTGCGTAGGTCTAACAGGATACGTCATCAACCAGAGAGATATGGATTTCTCATGACCCAACAAGGTGACATATTGCTCATGGATCAAGATGAGCCTGTAACTTACCAAGAAGCCATTATTTGCCCAGAATCTGAGAAATGGCTTGAGGCCATGAGATCTGAAATGGATTCCATGTATGCCAACCAGGTATGGACCTTGGTTGACCCACCTGAAAGGGTAAAACCCATTGGGTGCAAGTGGGTTTTCAAGAAGAAAACTGACATGGATGGTAATGTGCATACCTTTAAGGCGTGATTGGTGGTTAAAGGTTTCAAACAAATTCATGGTGTAGACTATGATGAGACTTTTTCCCCAGTTGCGATGCTTAAATCCGTTCGGATCTTGCTTGCTATTGTAGCATACCATGATTATGAAATCTGGCAAATGGATGTCAAAAATTGTTTTCCTTAATGGAAATCTTGTCGAGGATGTGTACATGACACAACCTGAGGGTTTTGCCACTCTAGAGGATGCTGGAAAGGTGTGCAAGTTGTAACGATCTATTTATGGATTGAAGCAAGCTTCCAGAAGCTGGAATCTTCATTTTGATAATACAATAAAATAGTTCAATTTCATCAAGAATGAAGAAGAATCTTGTATCTACAAGAAGGTTAGTGGGAGCACTATTATCTTTCTGGTATTGTATGTAGATGACATACTACTTAATAGAAATGACATCCCTACCCTACAGTCCGTAAAGACTTGGTTAGGGAACTACTTCTCTATGAAGGACTTGGGCGAAGTCACCTATGTGTTAGGTATCAGGATCTATAGAGATAGATCACTGAGACTGCTTGGCCTTAGTCAGAGTACATACATAGACAAAGTGTTAAGATGATTTAACATGCATGAATCCAAGAAAGGACTCTTGCCTATGTCACATAGTGTAAGCCTATCTAAGGCTCAATCCCCTTCCACCCAGGACAAGAGGGATCGCATGAGCACGATTCTATATGCATATGCAATTGGATCTATCATGTATGCCATGTTACGTACTCGACCAGACATCTCGTATACTTTGAGCATGACGAGCAGGTACCGGTCTGATCTCGGTGAGAGTCACTACACTGCTTCGAGAACATCCTTAAGTACTTGAGAAGGACTAAGGATTCGTTCTTGGTATATGGAGGCGAGGAAGAGCTAGTTGTAAAGGGTTACACTGATGCTAGCTTCCAAACTGATAAGGATGACTCCAGATCGCAATCGAGTTTTGTTTTTTGCCTAAATGGTGGGGCTGTGAGCTGGAAGAGCTTAAAGCAAGAGACAGTCGCTGATTCTTCTACAGAGGCTAAGTATATTGTTACCTCCAATGCAGCAAAGGAGGCTGTTTGGATCAGGAAGTTCATTGCTGAACTTGGCACTATTCCTAGCAATGTGGACCCAGTGGAGCTCTATTGTGATAATAATGGAGCCATTGCACAAGCTAAGGAACCTATATCTCACTAGCGATCCAAACATATACTTAGGCGTTTCCATCTCATTCGAGAGATCATCGATAGAGGAGATGTGAAGATATACAGAGTACCAACAGATGATAACATTGCTGATCCACTGACGAAGCCTCTTGCACAATAGAAGCATGAGGGTCACACTAGGTCTTTAGGTATTAGACATATACCTGATTGGCTCTAGTGCAAATGGGAGATTATTGGTGTATGCCCTAGAGGCCAATACGTTTTTTGTATTTACATACATTCTATTATGCTAATTTAATATATGAGGCATTTCATTTATTGTGTTATTTTTTGATAAACATAATAAAGTCCTTAGAATAGTAAGTTTGATGCCATAGGACATCAAGTGGATGACTTGATCGTGAGATCCTTTTGGTTATAACACCATTCTTAAATGTCCCTAGTCAAGTGTTATTGTTAATGAGGACAACAATAATGCATTGAGATTAGTATATGCATAGACTGATGACCACATCTCACGAGTCATGGATATAAGATATCAAGTCTTCACATGAGTACATATTAGAGTAATTATGTACTGGACTGACCGGTCATGAGAACGCTACATGGATTGTTACGTGAGTGTCATAAGCGATTCTCATAGTGACAATGATGTCTATGGTCCTTTGACCTGAAATCACTACGATTCCTATATGAGGAGTTGTGTGTTTTAATACCATCAAACGTCATCTGTAACAAGGTGATTATAAAGTTGGTTATTGGACATACTGTGAATCATGCAGAGGAATGTGAGTGACCTAGATGGGATTTGTCACTCCTACATAACAGGAGCAATATCTTCGGGCCCCCTGATTGAGTGAGACTGCGAAATACATGGCCATGCTCAAATGAGTCAATATGAGATATTGATTTCATTTGTTATTGCAAAGTCCACTCGAGTATCAGGAAACGAAAGATTGGACTATACAAGGATGACGCATTCCATGCCTTGTGTTCAATCTAGATATTTTGACAAAGAGACTAAACGACACGGAAACATTGGTCATGGAAAGGTTAAGTCCAAATCACTGACATTCTTATTACTTAGGTAGCAGCGATGTGTTGCTAGATACCACTCACTGCTTGTAATATTAAAATGAGATTTTAATATTAATGCCAATGTAATGAGAACCTACAGGGTTACACACATAGAGCAGGCTAAAATTTGAGCAATAAATTCAAGTTAGACTCGGATTTAAATATGGGCCAGACTCATAACAGATGAGTCTAGGGTTGCACAGCTTACCTTGCTGCTGCTCACACTCACTTAAGGTAGTCACTATTATAAATAGTACTGCTAAGGGGCTGCTAAGACATACATATTACATAACCCTAGCCACACCTACAGAAAAGTGACTAAGAGAGCGATAAGTTTCTTCTCTTCTCTTCGCAGCTAGCACTGTGTGAGAGACGTGAGGCTCCTATTTGCGAATGTTGGACGTTCGTGAGTCTATTCGTGTAGATACCGCAGAGACATCGTTGCTATTATGGTGTTGGTGATTCACGTCATTTCCTTTTGATCACGCTTCAAGAGATAAATATTTTAAAACTCGAATTATGGCTTTTCGCATGGATCCTTGGTGGGAATCCTATTTTTCCACTGCGTGAAGTATCCGTAATTTCCAACAGGGCCCAAACCCCATGTTAATTGGAGGTCTACAACTCAAGTTATGGATAAATCATTTTCAAACGGTCTTTGATTCCGTTAGCTGATTTCAAGGGATGAAAACTCCATTGAAATGTCATAGTTTGGAAAAGTGGTTTTCATATGAATTGAAGATATATTGTCTTAACTTTCAAATGTCACCAGTTTCAGGTCCATATCACATCTACAGCGCAAGTTATGCCTTGATTAGTGAACATTACTCTAGTGACATAACCAGTGTTCTGACTTCTAGGCCCAATTTGCTCTACTAGATGTCCGATTTAGCCTTGGAGGTCTTCATGAAAGTTATAGAGCTCTCTCTCATCTTTCCTACAAGGTAAGATACATAATTTTTAAACATTTAGAGCTCAAGATATGACTAAAATATAGAAATAGTGTAAAATCTCAATAATCCCAAAAAATATCAATTAAGCCTAATTTGAACTCAAACTTACAAAACATGACCAAACTCAAACAATTAAGTATATGGAGAATGTAAATGACCAAAAATGATGGTTTATTAATGTATAAAATATGTGATTATCAAGAAGCTAAAGAGATCTCACTTCTTTAGAATATTTTTGAGAAAAGATAGGAAAATATAAACTGCATCTTAGCATTCCAAAAGTAAGGGAGAACTACGCATAACTCTAAATTAAATTCACCTTTTACCAAAAAGAGGGGGAGTAAGTCTCTCTAATAGACTTGTGAATTCCAATTTATGAAACAAACTCTTTTCTCAATGGTTGTTTGTTATCATCAAAAAAGGAGAGAATGTAATTGGCTATTAACCTATGAAGACTTTGTTTTGGTGATAAAAAACGTAAAGATGTTGCAAGATTAAGTCCAAGACCTTCAAGAATAGCTTTAAGACTTAGATCATTATGCAAAGATATAAAGTGGTTCACACTAATGCTCTACAAAATGTGTTTCAAAGAAACCAACTAGCATATATGTTTTCAAGGCTTCAAAATGGTTTTTGGTTTCCAAAGAAACTACCATTAAGTGCCCAAAAGATTATAAGACCAATTGGAATCAACTGGCAATATTTAAAAGTTATATGAAATGATTTTCAAATTGCTTATTCGAATAAGGGTCTCCTTATTTGAATAACTAAAGTCAAAGAAGCCAAAAATTCTATTTGGTCAAGCTTTTATTCGAATAAAGCCTTGCTTTATTCGAATAAAGGTTTAAAACAAGCCTTGGCGCGTATTAGTTATTCGAATAACCAATGTGTTATTCGAATAACACGTTTTCCAAAAAACCAAATTTTAAATGTTTTATTCAAATAACAATGTTGTTATTCGAATAACAAGTTTTTCAGAAAATAAATTTTAAATGGGCTATTTGAATAACATAAGTGTTATTCAAATAACACATTCTAGAGGCAAAATTGCCTTCTTGCTATTTAAAGGTTATTATTCGAATAAGAGCTTTTTCTAAAAATAGAATTAATGACTAGTTACGAAGCATTTAATGCTCTAACCAACCTCCCAACAACTCTAATCTTTAATGGGCTAGAAATATAAGTTGTTAGGCATTTATGGAGGTTAGAAAATCAATCTGAAAACCCTGGTTGAGCATTAATATGAGCTTTCATAGCCACTTCATCATATACTCTATTTTGAGCTATAAAGTGTGATTCCATATACCCATTGAGCTTCAAGTTGTATTATCCATTCTTGAGAGAGTTTCATTTCATCTACACTTTGATTAATCTGTAAAAGAGGGTGAGGTATCCTTCAAAGTTGTAAAGGATAAGGTATCCCTTGAAGTTGAGGCTTGTAATACCCCCTTTTCGGGAGGAGGATGTCACACCAAACTTACGAAACTAAAAAAAAAACATACACTAAGACCCGATTTATATACATATAGGCAGTAATATGTTCATTTATAAATCATATAGCAACTTGGCAATTTCTCTTATATATATATATATATATATATATATATATATATATATATATATATATATATATATATTAGCAAGCAAAAAACAAAAACTTAATGGAAATTAACGCGAATATCAAACCATACTTTTATACGGAGGATACATAACATAAGTATCTAGATACACCAACAGCAACAGTCTTAGCAAAAGAAAAATAGAAGCTTTACATGCCCAAAAAGATACACACAGACAACCACAAAGACTATAAAAAGTATCATGCTCCCAACAACTACTAAGAAGGAGCCTCAGAGGGGTCCTCCTCAGGTTCCTCCTCAGGATCCTCCTCAGAAGAGGAAATCCTTACAGGAGCAACAAATTCATGAGCAGGAGTTCATGCAGAGGATAGGAAAAAATCCTCGTGTGGAGTATACTCGCGATCTCCCCACACCTCACGTATCGACATGTAGAGCCCCAACAATACAGCAACATCAAAAGAGAAAATAGTTGGATCATAGCGACCCCAAGCCAAAGATACAGTTACATCTCCCACGAAGCACTCGGTGATCATGCCGACGTGTCAACAGTCAATGCCACCGTGGAACCTCGGTCTGGCATACCCTAGGAAACCTCGTTGGGATGCCATGACAAGCAAAAAACTAAACTAACCAAAAACTAAGAAACTCGGGCTCTTCCTTGCCACAGTCTTTAAAAAAGCATAGATATAAATAGAATAACAAAACAAAGAGGTGAGATATCCAATAACATTACCAATTATGGCAGTAAGAAATAAAAACGGCGGATGACGCCATACAACACAGAAAAATAATAAGCAGTATCAATATTCCAAAAATAAACTGTTTAATAATCCAGACAATCATAGCATTAGTAAAATAAATAGTTATATATCATATACACATGCATGTATGCCATATAACATGTTGACCGACCATGAACATGTACAAGGTACCAAAATCCTACTCCATGGAGCTAAACACAATTTCAGAGAGAATGATTAAGGAGACATGTTTGTATCTCGTCAGCCTCAAATCAAGTGCTTCAACATTAACAATTTGCGCAACTTGGCTTATACAAGACATTCTTCACAAGATCGCGATATAGGATAGTGTCTCGGTCCAGATCGTCAGTGCATTTGCATCGGTCTGTCCCACGGTACAGGGGAGCTACCAATAGCCCATTGTGAGATACCCACACCCCGACACCCCCAATGTCAACAAGTGACCTACACTAGTCTACTCGCACCCGCACCCGCACTAAGGTGTGATTCATATCCTAGGTATAAAGCCTTAAAAAAAACATAGTCCACTGGACTTTCAAAATACATGATGACTCAATGCATATATACAGATATATTCAATAATAGCATAACCTTTCCATAACCACTAGCCATAAATGGCCAAAACAATATCATTAAGCTTTGGTCCCATTCATGGACCCACAACAATTCATTATTCAAATTTTTATGTTCGAAAACATATTTTCAAGGTTTACACTTTTCCTGCTAAACCGCTTTAGGGAAATCCTTTAGTATTTTTCACCTCATCTTTGCTACTCTAATTAAACAAGTCCCTCTCTTAGTTCTAAACATAACTCACTTAGAGCAATTATTTCAAGTTTTCTCAAAACTTCACTTACACTCATGTTCTTCCCATTTTATGAATCCCTAATCAACATCGAATCCTCTAATTAATTAAGTTTCCATCCTACACAAAATTTTATGATTTTATACTATATGGTCGTGAGCTCTAAAGGCTAGGAACCTAAGCTTCTCTTCATTCCAATCATCATTAAATACTAAATTAGCTAGTCCCCAAAATTATTAAAAAGTTTTAGATTTTGGACACCCCATTTATAGGGCATGGCCGTGAGCCTCAAACACAAGGGCAAGTTATCCTTATTTTCTTCCATACATAATACCAATCAATCCAACACCATCAAAATGTACACTAGCAAACAAATAAAAATCAAACAAAGTAAAACCAACACAAAAATCATCAAGCATCACCAAAACTATACAACAAAGTGAGTAACCCACACATGAATTCCTCACTATCGACATAAAAATGAATTCCTCACCACCATGAAAAGTTGAAGAGGATGATCTCCCTCTTACCTAAGAAGACAACAAGAAAAAGAACTCCCTTTTATGCCTCTTGAAATTTGTCCAACTCCTCCACCAAAATCCTAGGATGATCAAACTCACATAATCAACAACCAAAGCTTGATAAGAGGAGTCCTTGATCACCAAGGTGACCAAGACTCACAAAAATGAAGGAAAGAAAATAGAAAGTCAAGAACTTTACCTCAAAGCTTTAAGTTTAGGGCTTTATGGAAGAAGATGAATATGGAAGAATCAAGTGATGGTCATAAAAGGAAAAAGCATGTAGGTGATGAGTAGATGCAAGAAATAAGGTTGGTTGAGCAAGTAAGTATGGATGGCCATCAATGGTGGTGCTTGGCCGTGAGAGTGAGGAGAGAAAATGGAGATAAGAGCTTTAAGAGGTGATTCCAACTACAAAAGATCTTCAAACAAGATGTAGTTTCAAGCAATGTGATTACTTGAAATTAAAAAAGCATGGAAGGTGAAGGAAAGGGGTGTGGCCGTCAGGTTAGAGAGGAAAGGAAGAAGAGAAAATGTGATAGAAAAGTGAGATAAAAGAGAATTTGAGAGAGAAAGGAAAAATGGAGAGAGAAAGTGATAGAAACTTTTGAAAATGGAAAAGGTGAAAAGATGACAATTTGTGTCATCTTTTCCCTCCTCATTGTCGTGGAGTCTCCAAGGGAGGAGAGAGAAAAATTGGCTTAGTTAAGAAGCTTTGTCCACTTTTTAGAAAACATCAAGGATGATGTCACTTTGATGATCTCATCTTTGTGATTTCATTAAAGTGCTATCTAGAAAAGATGACTAACACTCTACTAAAGCTATTACCCAGTGGACAAAAGCTACAGTTAACAAAACTAGTATTTATTATCCACCGGATAATAAAATGTACTACAATTTTATTTATCAGATCAAATCTCAAAAAATGAAAACTTCGTAAACTGTGTCCGGCTTCGGGTTTAGTAAGATCCTCCGTCACTGTTTCCACAGTCCAAGGTTTTTCGGCCTCAGGGAAAATATTTCATTTACCCGATCACGATCAATATGCATGCAAATCAAGAAATATATTAAAATAATCAAACAGTTGAAATAATTTTAAAAAAATTCATAAAAATCACAAATATTATAAAATAAATATATATCTTGAAATAAGCAATTTTCGGGGTGTTACAACTCTTCCATTCTAAAAAGAAATTTCATCCTTGAAATTTTTCATACCTTAGAATAGATGTGGATGTTGTTCCTTCATCTTGTTCTCTAACTCCCATGTTGTGTCTCCGGTTATGTCAGTCTAGATCACTTTCATCAATGGAATCTCATTCCCACTGAGTCGCTTCATTCTCCTATCTTCGATCCTTACAAGAAGTGTCTCATAGGTTAAATTCTCTTTTAATTGTACTGTATCCGATGCTATGACATGGTTTAAATCAGGAATATACTTTCGCTGTTGCAACACATGAAACACATTATAAAGGTTAGAAAGAAAAGGTGGTAAAGCTATTTGGTAGGCTACTGGACCTATCCGACAAAGAATTTGGTAAGGTTCGATGAATTTTAGAGTGATTTTTCTAGATTTAAGAACTCGGCTGACCCCAGTCGTGGGTGTGACTTTCAAAAACACTTGCTCGCCTTCCTCAAAGTCAAGAGGTTTTCTTATTTTGTCTGCATAGCTCTTTTGTCTACTCTGAGCCATCCACATCTTTTCCTGAATCATCTTAACCTTTTCCGTTGTTTGTTGCACAAGATCAGGTCCGATCATGAATTGTTCTCCATCTTGGTACCAACACAAAGGTGTTCTGTACTATCGTCCATATAGACCCTCATAGTGTGCCATCCCTATGCTCGAGTGAAAACTGTTGTTGTAGGTGAACTCTATCAAAGGTAATAATTCATCCCAACCTCCATTCCGTTCCAAAGTGCAAGCTCTAAGCAGATCATCCAACGATTGGATCGTCCTTTTCGATTGACCATCGGTTTGAGGATAATAAGCAGAACTGAAATGAAGTTTCATTCCCATTGCCTCTTGAAGACTCTGCCAAAACCTTGATGTGAACCTCGGATCTCTATTGAAAATAACACTGGAAGGTACACCATGAAGTTTAACAATCTCACCAATATACAGCTGGGTTTACTTATCCATTGAATACCTCATATTAATCGGTAAAAAGTGTGCAGACTTCGTAAGCCGATCAACAATTACCCATATCGAATCATGACCTTTTTGGGTTCTTGGTAACCCAACCACGAAATCCATTGCAATGCTTTCCCATTTCCATTCGGGAATAGTTAGAGGTTGCAACACTCCTGACGGTCTCTGGTGTTCAATCTTAGCTTTCTGACAGACTAAGCAAGATGACAAATGTTGAGCCACATCTCTCTTCATTCCAGGGCACCAAAATAACTATTTCAGATCTTGGTACATTTTAGTCATTCCAGGATGCATAGTTAACTTGCTAGTATGAGCTTTATCAAGAATTGCTTTCCTAAACTTCGGATCATTGGGTATACAGATCCTACCTTTGAACTTTAAGATTCCATTAGGTCCTTCCTCTACTGTTGTCACACTACCTTCCTTTATTAGCTCTTTATCCTTTTGCAAAAATTAATCACTTTCTTGCTTCTCTCGGATCTCTTGCATTAAATCGTTCAAAATAGTAACCATGCTCAAACGAATTTTCCTGGTGCCAATTCAACAGATAGCCACATATCCCTAAACTACTTTATCAATTCCTTCGCCTTAATCATCATAGCAGACATACTGAGCATCTTCCTACTCAAAGCATCTGTCACAACGTTTGCCTTTCTAAGATGATACTGGAGTTGAAAATCGTAGTCTTTCAGAAACTCCAACCACCTTCTCTGCCTCATGTTCAGTTCCTTTTGCTCAAACAGGTACTTTACACTCTTATGGTCATTATAGACATTGAACGTTACTCCATACAAAAAAGTGTCTCCACATTTTTAGAGCAAACACCACAGCTGGTAACTCTGGGCCATGTGTAGGATAACTCTTTTCATGTACTCTCAACTGTCTTGAAGCATACGCCGCCACTTTCCTATTTTGCATGAGTACACATCCTAAACCTTGATGTGAAGCATCACAAAACACCTCAAAGGGTTCATTTGGATCGGGTAAAACCAAAACTGTTTGAGTGGTCAGCCATCTCTTCAACTCTTGAAAACTTTCTTCACAAGTATTGGTCCACTCAAAAGCATGGTTCTTCCTCGTAAGTTGAGTGAGAGGTCCTGCTATCTTAGAGAATCCTTTAATGAATCTTCGATAATAACCGGCTAATCCCACAAAGCTTCGAATCTCAGACACGATCTTTGGCCTTTCCAATTGTAGGACTGCTTCGACCTTTAACTGATCTACTGCAATTCTATCCTTCGAGATTACATGATCCAAAAACTTAACCTCTTCCAGCCAAAATTCACACTTTGACAACTTGGCATACAACTTCTTCTCTTTCTGGATCTGGAGAACTATACTGAGATGTTCAGCATATTCCTTCTGATTTTGAGAATAGATTAGAATGTCATCAATAAAAACAATGACAAATTTGTCTAAGTAAGCACGAAAGATTCTATTTATATAATCTATGAATATGGTAGGTGCATTCGTAACTCCAAACGGCATCACAAGATACTCATAATGCTCGTAATGGGTACGAAAAGCCATCTTGGGAATATCCTCTACCTTCACTCGGATATGATGATAACTAGAATGCAGATCTATCTTGGAGAAAATAGTGGCTCCTTTCAGCTGATCCATTAAATCATCTATCCTCGGAAGTGGATACTTGTTCTTGATCGTGACCTTGTTTAGTTGACGATAATTGATGACCCGTCAATATGTCCCATTTTTACAGTTCAATTCCTTAGTTTTCATATTCTTTTTATTTATTTTTAGTGAATTTTGTTTGTTAGTTTTGTTTAATTATCTTTTTATTAAGTATTTCATGTGTTTTTGTTAGGTAATTGTATGGGGAGAAGATTGAATGTGCAAAGGAGCAAGAAGAAGAAGAAATTTCACCAGAAATCAGCGCTTGAGCACTGGTATGGAGCGCCTAAGCGCTAGAAACGTATGCAGCAATGGTGAATTAATGTTTCAGTGCTTAAGCGCTGAGAAGGAGCGCCTGAGAGCGTAAGAGGAGCAGCAGAGCATTTGGACTTAAGTGACTGAACACCCAAGCGCCCAGTAACCAGCACCTAAGCACTGGTTGCATAACAGCAAGCCTGACTTTCTTTAAATTAAAGAGTTACACCACACAGGAGGAAAGACATTGAGCATATTACATAGAAAATCCCTAATCTTGAGAGAGTTATTTTGCGGTAGCAGACCTTGGAGGGCGATTTCAAAGGAGGATTCTTGAAGGCTTGAAGATCTTAATCTCCATTAAAGGGGTTTTGATTTTTCTTTCTTTTTAGTTTCCCTTTTTCTTTGGGTTTTCTATTTATGGGTTTGTATTCTGATATAGGTTTGCTTTTATTGAACATGAGTAGCTAAACCCATAGCTAGGGCTATGGGGGATTTTGTTTTCATTATTATTTGGATTTGATTTCTAATTTGATTATGGTAATTTCTTTTTGGGTTTATCATATTACTTTTATTTTTGTCAGAATTTGATCACTTTGGGCATGTGTTAATTCATTGTTTGACCGGTGACCATCTGCATTCAATGAGTGGATCTATATGGTAAGCCTAGGATTAGATTGGTGAATGACCAAACATCGATTTATCCTACCAATGAAATTAATGGTATGTTAGTTCATCTTTTGAATTGAAGCTTAATGCATTCTTGATTAATTCAACTAAATGACCAAATAGGTGAATTAAATTAGGAGTAGAATATTATTTCATCCATGACCATTAGGATTCAATAGCAAATAAGAGAATATTGGCAAAAGAATTACCTTAATTATAATTGAAAGAAAATCTGAATAATTGGATTCAAGTGAACCTTGCACCCTAGTCTCTTTCTCATTGATTATCTTTTCTTTGTTTGATTGCTCATTGCTTTTCTTTATTTGTTATTTTGATTTTAATTTGAATTTCTTTATATACTTTCAATTGTATGGATAACAAAGGGTTTTGCGAATCTAGTAATTACTATTTATTCATCGCGGGATCGATAACTGTGACTCAAGTCCTATATTACTTGGCGATAGAGTGCACTTGCTCTAGTGTATTTTACGCGCACCAAGTTTTTGGCACTGTTGCCGGGGAATAAATTATTAATATTAGAAGCGAAAAATTCTAGTTAATTTAGACGCCATTTTCTTCTTTTATTCCTTATTTTATTTTATTTTTATTTTTATTTTTATTTCTGATTTTATTTTATTTTATTTTAGTTTTTTAATTAATTTTTCATTTTTTATTTTATTTTTATTTATTTATATTTAATTTTTCTTCTTCTTATTTTTGTTTATGCTCACTCAATCTCAGTGTCCTGATTTGGCTTTTGATCCAGAAATTGAGAAAATAGCTCGTAGGTTAAAGAAGCAGTCCTTTATTGCAAATGTAACAGAATACATAAGCAGGATGGAGAGGCAACCAGTTGTTGAGGCCAGCCGTGAAGAAAAAGCTATCCCAGCAGAGCGAACCATGCTTGAGTACTCTATGCCCACTGCTGAAGGGTATGGAGGAAGTATAATAAGACCAGCCATGGCAGCTAATAATTTTGAGATAAAACCAGCATTGATCTCCATGATTCAGAATTCAATTCAGTTTGGTGGATTGCCTTCAGATGATCCAAATCAGTATTTGGCCAAGTTCTTATAGTTGTGTGATACTATCAAGTATAATGGGGTGACAGATGATGCAATCCGATTGCGACTCTTTCCTTTCTCTCTTAGGGACAGAGCAAGCCAATGGTTAACATCACTTCCAAGGGGTTCCATCACTACATGGGATCAACTGACACAACAGTTTCTGGTTAAGTATTTTCCTCCTTCTAAATCTGCTAAGTTAAGGAATGACATATCTTCTTTTGTGCAGTTTGAAATGGACTCTCTTTATGAAGCTTGGGAGCACTTTCAAGAGTTATTGAGGAGATGTCCACATCATGGATTTCCTGTATGGCAGCAGGTTCAGACTTTTTATAATGGTTTGTTGCCTGTAAACCGTTCACTTATTGATGCTACCGCGGGAGGTACTATATGGATGAAAACACCTACTGAGAGCCAAGCTTTGATTGAAGAAATGGCGCTGAACAGTTATCAGTGGCAGAATAAGCACCAGACTCCTAAGAAACAAGCAGGTGTACATGCTATTGATTCCTCTACTGCTATTCTAAGTCAGTTGGAAGCTTTCACCAAGAAGGTGGAGACTTTGATGGTGACAAATAGTGCGACCCCACCTATCATCTGTGAAGCATATGGAGGACAGGGTCATACAAGTGCAAATTGTCAAGTTGGTAGTCCTTTGCCCCTGAGCCTGAAGCAGTTAATTTTGTTGGTAGTTTCAACCGACAGCAGTATAACTCGTATTCAAATACGTACAATCCTGGTTGGAAGGACCACCCAAATTTCAAATGGGGTAATCAGCAGGGCTATCAGCAGAGAGCTCCATCATCACCTCCTGGTTTCCAAGCACCTGCAGAGAAGCCAAGTTTTGAAGATCTGGTTATAAAGTACAAGCAAAATTCTGATGTCAGAATGAAGAACATGGAGACTCAGATTAGTCAGCTAACTACATTGATAACAGCGAGGGCACCAGGGACATTGCCTAGCACTACTGAGACTAATCCGAGGGAACAAGCCCATGTGATTTTCCTTAGAAGTGGTAAGAAATTTGAGGGGTCCTCTCAAAAGAAGGAAATGCTAGAGCTTAGAGATTCTTTTGTTCAGTCAGTGAATGATGAAGAGAAGGCAACTGAAGATGTCCTTGCTGAAGATGTCAATCAAGAAAGAGAGGTTGAGAAGAAAGCACCAAAGTGGCAGAGAGCAAAGAAGGATCGTGAGCATAGCGCAGTTTATAAACCATCCCCATATACCAAGATCCTATTCCCTCAGAGGCTCAAGAACAATCATCCAGATCAGCAATTTGCCAAATTCTTGGAAATATTCAAGAAATTACAAATTAATATTTCGTTCGTTGAAGCTATTTCTCAGATGCCTAAGTATGTAAAGTTTCTAAAGGAAATACTTACAAAGAAACGCAAGGTTGAGGAATTTGAGACTGTATGTCTTACTGAGGAGTGTTTTGCCATTCTTTTAAAGAAGTTATCCCCAAAATTGAAGGATCCAGGGAGTTTAACTATTCCTTGCACTATTGGTAACTCTTATTTTGGTAAGGCATTATGTGATTTGGGTGCTAGTATTAATTTGATGCCTTTTTCTGTGTTTAAGAAATTGGGGATGCAGGAACCGAAGCCCACTAACATTTCACTACAGTTGGTTGACAGATTTTTCGTTTACCCGTGTGGTGTAGTGGAGGATGTTTTAGTGAAGGTGGATAAATTGATATTCCCAGTCGATTTTGTGGTGCTCGATATGGAAGAGGATGCTGATATTCCTCTCATTCTTGGAAGACCATTTTTGGCTACTTTTGGATCTGTGATTGATGTACCTCGGGGTGAGCTCATCTTGAGAGTGGATGGAGATCATATGATCATTGATGTCTTTAGGGAGGCTAAATCTTCCCCAATGTCAAATTTCCATGCTCTTATCAATTTTGTTCAAGCTAAGAAGCAGGAAACCTTAGCTATTAAAGACCCCAACACCATCATACAGTGTTGATGTTGATCTTTTGGAAAGTCAAGCTGCTGAGACAGATAAAGGTCCTCCTAAGATCCATGCTTCTTCACAGATTAGTCCTTCATCTGTTGATCGAGTGCAACCACCTTGGCCTAGTGGAGTTAAGGTGCAATTGGGACAGTCAAGCTCTTTTCCAATTCAAAATTCTGTTGGAAGCAATCTCACGACCATTGTTGAAGGGAGGAAGAACTATTTTGAAAAGAAAAAGACATCCTCCTATTTCTCTTGCTTTAAGCCACCTTGATTCTTCTGAAAAGGCAATATCGAGCTAATGATGTTAAACAAGCGCTTCATAGGAGGCAACCTGTGTTTCTTCTTTCTTTATTTTATTTTAGTTATTTTTGTTTTTCTTTTAGATTCTACTCATGTGTTTGGGATTTCATTTTTTAGATTGTGTTGCTGCGCTGACTCTTGTGCTTCTCCTTTGCCTAACATTATGTCACTGTCCATCAGGTTGTGTTGTTCTTTTCTTTACCCTCTTTATTTCTTTGTCTTCCACATTGAGGACAATGTTTATCTTAAGTGTGGGGGAGTGGTACTTTTATGTTTTTTTTGTCAAAAAAAAAATTTGTTGAAGCACTTGAGTATTGCTGGTAATTAAGCTGGAATTATGTGTTGATATCTTGATTTATTCTGAGCTGATGGAGATATGTTTTTAAAGGGGATTCCATTAATCATGAGCTGATAATGTGTGAAGCAATCTTTTTCAATGAAGAAAAGTGAAATTTAGCATCTTAGTTGAAAATTAGTCATGTTTGCTTGCTTTCGTTCTCTTTATCAACTTAGCCAGAAAGTGAGTTTTGAGCTTTAATGATTGGATTTTTCTTCTGGAGTAAGTTTTCTCTTAATTGATGTCCATTAGAACTTGCTTTGATATCTTGTTGAGGCTTTAATGATTCACATGCATATTTGAATATGATTAAGGCAATTAGGCTTAATTCTTTCTTGACTTCCAGATTTGCATTGATTAAATAACACCTTAGTTGTCTCATTTGAGCCTGAAATTGATTTCTTTGAATACCCAATTGAATAATCAGGTTGAATTCTTTGGAGCAATTGATGTGTTAATTGAAAAGTCTTGAAAGGTTATTTTTGTCTTCAAGGGTTAAAAAAATGAAAAAAATAGAAAATGAAAAAAAAAGTGAAAAAAAGGAAAAAAAAGAAAAAGAAAGAAAAGAAAAGAATTGTTGGTGAAGAATAATGAGAATATTGGGTTGAAAGTGAGAAGTTGTTATATTCTTGTGCATCATGCTCTATCTGTCATCTTTTCAGCCTGATTCTGCTTTGTATTGATTTATTCATGAGCATTCTTTACCCTATTTTATCCTTTCTTCCTACCTTCCATTTTACCCTTGACCCTGTTACAACCAAAGGAAAGTCCTTTTGATTCTTGTGTTGTATGTCAACTTGAAAGTGGAGATGAGATTGATAAGCAAGCCTATGGTATTGTATTTTTCAAGAGAAATTTGAGTGATCTCTATGTCCTTTAAACACTTGAGCGATGGAAAGTTGAGCGATCTCAGATGTTTGGTGGAGAGAACAGTTGCAAGCTAGACTCAAACCTCTAATTGTTTAAGTGTTAAATGATCTTGCTTGATTGGATTTAATTGCTGAACTTGAATTTCTTTTAATTGTGGAATTTCCCTTTGATTCATGTTTCTTGATGTTGAGTTTGATCTTGTTGTTAATTCCTATTCTTTGCTTGAGGACAAGCAAAGCTCAAGTGTGGGGGAGTTGATGAACTGTCAATATGTCCTATTTTTGTAGTTCAATTCCTTAGTTTTCATATTCATTTTATTTATTTTTAATGAATTTTGTTTGTTAGTTTTGTTATATTTTTAGTTTTGTTTAATTATGTTTTTATTAAGTATTTCGTGTGTTTTTGTTAGGTAATTGTATGGGAAGAACATTGAATGTGCAAAGGAGCAAGAAGAAGAAGAAATTTAACCAGAAATCAGCGCTTGAGCGTTGGTATGTAGCGCTTGAGCGCTGGAAACATATGCAGCAATGGTGAATTAATGTTTCAATGCTTAAGCGTTAAGAAGAAGCGCATGAGCGCGCAAGAGGAGTAGCAGAACATTTGGGCTTAAGTGACTGAATGCCCAAGCGCCCAATAACCAGCGCCTAAGCGCTGGTTGCGTAATAGCAAGCCTGACTTTCTTTAAATTAAAAAGTTACACCACACAGGAGAAAAGACATTGAGCACATTACACAAAAAATCCCTAATCCTGAGAGAGTTATTTTGCGGTAGCAAACCTTGGAGGGCGATTTCAAAGGAGGATTCTTGAAGGCTTGAAGATCTTAATCTCCATTAAAAGGGTTTTTATTTCTTTCTTTTTAGTTTCCCTTTTTCTTTGGGTTTTCTATCTATAGGTTTGTATTCTGATATGGGTTTGCTTTTATTGAACATGAGTAGCTAAACCCATAGCTAGGGCTATGGGGGATCTTGTTTTCCTTATTATTTGGATTTGATTTCTAATTTGATTATGATAATTTCTTTTTGGGTTTATCATATTACTTGTATTCTTGTTATAATATGATCACTTTTGGCATGTGTTAATTCATTGTTTGACTAGTGACCATCCTCATTCAATGAGTGGATCTATATGGTAAGCCTAGGATTAGATTGGTGAATGACCAAACATTGATTTATCCTACCAATGGAATTGACGGTATATTAGTTCATCTCTTGAATTGAAGCTTAATGTGTAACGCCCCTCTTCCAAGGGAACGTCACATGGTCGATTACAATGCGGAAATAAAGTTAGGTGAGTTGAGACCCGGTCCATTTTAATATGACGCGTATATTCACTAGATTATAGTTGGGTATTTTAATTGGCGGTTATGTTATATACATACTTTTTTTTTCTTTTTAATTAGTAACCATGTTGACGAGACCTCAATGGAAATAAAAGATCAAACAGAAGTAAAACATGCATAGGAATTAATATCTGCATCATCATATATATGTATATATATAAGTTTACCAAAACATTTAGTTACAAGCCTGGTACATCAAAAAGCAAAACTATACCTGCCCCCAAAGTATTACATACACATACCCACGGTATCAGAATTTACAGCCCACTACAAACAAAACATCGGGCCCCCAAAATAAAATACTGGTAGCCTTCAGTAGCTACGAGTAACATCAATCCCTCAAGTGAGGAGGAATCGTGTCAGGATCCTCTTCGGGGTCCTCTTCGGGGTCGTCCTCAGGGACTTCCTCGGGATCTTCCTCATCATCAGAGGAAATCACCATAGGAATAGCAGAGACACGGGACGGGGCCCGAGCTGTAGAACGAAAAGAGTCCTCTCTCGGAGTGAAGTAACGGTCGCCCCACATCTCACGGATCGGCAGCTGAAACTCCAAACGTAGGCTGATACAGCAGGTGAAGACAGTGGTTCGTGGCGTCTCCAGGCTAGTGATATCGAGACATCTCCGTGTAGACACGGCGTTCGAACTCGTAGTTGATATACCAAAGACTCGGCCCTCCTAAGAAAGTCGACGTACATCTCCCAAAAATCACGTGCGTACGGGGCTCCATAGTCTTCGTAGTCGCTCACCAAGATAAGGCCAAAAACCAGGGAAGTTGGGAGCTTCCTGTTCCTCACGGTTGTCTTCGATGAGACGCAATGTACGATAAACGAGAATGGAGAGACAGGAAGGAAAAGAGGTAAGACATCCTTCCATCATTACCAATTATAGCATCAAGAAACCAAACGGCAAGCAAAGCGCCCACATAGCATTTACAACAATAGTAATAGTAATGGACATTCAAGAGCGTTATGAATCAAGCGAGCCTGTTCAAATACGGGTATATCAACAATATATCAATGCCGGACCATAATAATGATAAATGCAAATAATGCACGGACTCTATACACATGAGCCCTCAATAACCAAGATCCTACTCCATGGAGCTAGACACAAAATACTCGGAGAGAATGATCGGGAGACATGCCAGTATCTCGTCACCATAAAAACAAGTGCTTTCCGTAGAAAATAATCACATTTTGCGCAACAAGGCTTTATACAAGCGAAGATTCTCACAAGATCTCGATATAGGACTCGTGGCCGATTAGGATCGTCGGTGCGTGTGTATCGGTCTGTCTCCACGGTCCCGAGAGGAGCTACCATCGCCTGCGAGACGCCCGCGCCCGACGCCCTCAAGGTCATCTACAGGACCCCACGTGTCTATTCGCACCCGCACTAAGGTGTGATTCAACTCCTAGGCAACTCGGCCTTAACAAAGTCCAACTGACATTCTCTTTCTCTTTTTATGCCATGCATGACTCAATCATGCTCCTCATGACAAGCTAAGTCAATCATGCCTCAAATGCATATCATATGATTTAACAATCAGGTTTGTTTCCATTCTTGGATCCACAAGACATTTACAATGCATAATATGTATGATTCAAAATTCCATACAATTTCATAATATGCCACAATTGGCCAAGAGAGCATCAATATACAAGTGGTCATTCACGTGGACCCTTAGCATCATAATATTAAGGTCAAACATTAGGTTCATTATGTTCCTTACTACCTCACCCATACTCTGGTTCTTCCTTTATTCCAAGTTCTCACTAGTTGTAAGGCTCAATCACGCTCCTTGTTTTTCCTTCATTATGTGTCCCTACTTTTTTTTCTAGTCATCTGATGTTATTTATGATTAATATAGTGTATATTAGTCCCAAAAGTTGAAATCGAGGAGGTCACAAGGCCGAATCATCCATTCGTTTGCTAGGTAAAAAGAATTGAAATATACTTATAATTTCGATGGAACAGGTGTATCTAGTGAGAGAATCGGAGCCGCTTCGACGAGTAGTAGCACGACAGATCAAGGTAAATGGAAAACAATCCGGGGGATAAACTCTAAGTGCTATCGAATTGGGAACGAACTTCGACCGATGAAGTATATAACTCGTCGGATATGCTACCATATTTACGAGAAAACATGATTCGATGGACACGACATTAGGTCGGT
Source organism: Ormosia semicastrata (assembly GCA_029884595.1). Classification (NCBI taxonomy): domain Eukaryota; kingdom Viridiplantae; phylum Streptophyta; class Magnoliopsida; order Fabales; family Fabaceae; genus Ormosia; species Ormosia semicastrata. Next base: position 64,875,459 of record JAQQTO010000061.1, on the reverse strand, counting down.
TCCTCTATTAAACCTTCAGAATTCTACTCGACGGATTTGGAGAAAATCTCTCTATTTAATAATCAGGAACTCCACTCGACGGGCATTCACATCCTAACTCGACGGATATAATTCTCGGCTAACCCGATGGATTTTCACATCTTAACTCGACGGATTTCCACACTTTAGTTCGACGGATATTCTCATTGGGTAAGTTTCTCCATTAAACCTTCGAACTCTACTCGACGGACTTTCACACCTTAACTTCGATGATATTCCCATCCTAACTCGACAATGATTTTCACATCTTAACTCGACGGATATGATTCACAGCCTAACTCGACGAATTTTAACTTTGAAGGAGTTTCACTCGTGTTCAACCGACGAATACGCTAAAAGTTCAATTCTAACTCGACAGATTTTGGATAATGGGGAAAGTCCCGTTCCTGTCGAACCGACAAGAATGTTAGGGTTACAAGGTTCTAATTCGACGGATTCTGGAAACGTTGAGATTTCACTCCTACTATCCGACAGATGCAACTCGACAGATCCCGGAAAACGCTGAGGTTTCACTCATGCTGATTCGACAGATACACTCGACAGATCCTGGAAAATGCTAAGGTTTCACTCATGCTAATTCGACAAATACACTCGACGGGTTTTGACATTCAACGAAAAAGTAAGAAGTCTAAACTCGACGATTTTCACATTGTGTTTTAGTGGTCAGAAATCTAAACTCGACAGTATGTCACTCGACGGATTCGACTTTGGGAAAATGTTGAGGTTTCACCTATACTAGTCCGACGTACACTAAGAGGGCCACACTTTCTAATTCGACGAATTCACCGACGGAGGTGTTAATGGGGGGGTCACTAGCCGACAACTTTTGACATGATGAAGGGCCCCACTTGTCGACAGTTTTGGCCAGAGCTCATACTCGACAGTTTTAACATCTTAATTCGACGGACATGGCTTACTCACTCTCGACGGATTTTAACATTTACTTTAGAATGGATCAAAGAAACCAAGTCATTACCATTTTCAATATAGGATCTCTGTTTTCTGGGTTCAAAACCGTGACCATACGAGAACCAAAACGGGGCTCATTTCTTTCCATATTACACATTCCAAATATATATATATATATATACATACAAAACTCCAGCAATCAGCTAGCATCTATACATCACAAACAACATTTAAAAACAGAAAGACCCTCAACACAAACTACTGACGTTCCTAAATGCTAAGAGAGGTTGAGGAGGAGTGTCTTCCTCTTACCTTGGAGAAGCACAAAGAAAGGCTGCTCCTTTTTGGTCAGAAATCACGTTTTCAGTTTCCAGGAGATCCTTGAATATTCAAACTCACCAAAATCAGAATCAAGTGTTGAAATAGATACCCATGGTCATCAAAATGACATTGGGTTACGAAAATGAGGAGAGATGAGGAAAAAGCTAAGGACTTTACCTTAAAGTTCCAACCTTTAAGCTTCAACCGTGGAGGAAAATGAAGATGAAGAAAACGTAGAACTTTGAAGATGATTCCCTCAGATATGATGTTTCTCCAAACACAAAATGGTGCTAGGAGTGTGACGGTTTTGGAAGATAAAAGTGTGAATGTGGGTGGATGGTGTTGCTGCTATGGGGTGAAAGAGAAGAGAGAAAGATGAGTGAATAGTGAGGGCTGCTTACAGGAGAGTGACCAGCGTGAATGAGGAATGGGAGAGAAATGAATTAGACCCCTTAATTCAAATGTGCAGCACAAAATAGGGGGAGAGAGAAATAATAAAATAATAGTTGGAAGAAGCTTCCTTGAGAAGCTTCGCACGCTCCTCGATAAAGTGTATGGTGAGCTAGTCTCCAAATTAAATACATCTGATAGATGATCAATTACGCAGTAGAATTATTTTCTCAGTGAATAAAATTACAAGTGATGAAAATAATATTTTATTATTCATCCGATAATTTTATGATACCGCGATTTTATCTAGCAGATAAAACCTTGAAAAATGCAAACCTCGCAAACTGTGCCTGGCCTCGGGTTTAGTAAGATCCCGTTGACACGTTGACAAATCCAAGGTTTACTAGCCTCGGGAGAACATTTCGTTATCCCGCTCATCCGCTCAATGTACGCAAAACGAGGAATATATTAAAATATTCAACATTTCCGAAAATTTCACAAAAATCAACAAAAATCACAAATATTATAAAATGATTATTTATAATGAAATAAGCAATTTTCGGGATGTTACAATACTCCCTTTCTAAAAAGGAATTTCGTCCTCGAAATTCATCATATCTTAGAACAAACGCAACCGTGTTTCTTTCATTTCGTCTCTTAGTTCTCGTCTTTGTATCTTCGCCGCATCAATCCACATCACAGGCAATAAGGTTGCTTCCTTCCCTGAGCATCTTACATTAACGAGCAAAAATGCGTTGACGTCATAGGCCGATCAACAAAAGAATTTACGCTCCTTGAGTCTTCACCCCTTTCGATAGCTAACTCCCCAAACAACTGTACATCGCTAAATGGTTCTATCGAACTTATTCTCCTTGCTTACTGCAGTAGACAACTAAGCTTGTTTACTTCTAAATGCTTCTACTACAACATTTGCTTTTTCTGGGATTATACCAACACGAAAAAAAAATCAAAATCTTTCAGAATTTCTAATCACTGTTCCTGCTTCATATTTCAACTTATTCCGATCAGACAAAATACTTCTGACTCTTACGATCACTACAGACAATGAAAATTTCTCCTTGTAGAAAATGTTTCTAGATCTCTAATACAACTACAAGCTAACTCTAAGTTGTGTAAGGTAGTTCTCCTCATGTATTTTCAATTTGTCTCTATGTATACGTTATCTTTCCTTCTATTCTAATCAAGCACACGCTCTAAACTTCCAATGCGAAACATCACTAGGCATCCCTAAAGGTTCATTAGGATTTGGACAAAATCATCCTTGGCGAAGAAATCAAACGTTTCATCATTCTTTGAAAGTTTTCGCCCGTATACATCAGTCCATACAAAACTTGACCCTCATATATGAGTTAGGTGAGAAATCTTGTCACTTGAAGAATTAACGTGAGTCTCCCGTATCAACCACTAATCCAAAAATTACAATTCTTCATTACGGTCGTCGGTTCCTCTCGAATAAATGTTTCGAGTTTCGATGGTTCACGGCTTCTTCCCTTGAGATTGCGTAACCCAAAAGTTGAATTGTCTCCAACTAGAATTCATACTTAAACGTCTTCACGCATAACCTCTTCTTCGGGGTTTTAAGGATCACTCCGAGAGATTCAATACGTTCCTCCAAGCATCATGAATAAATCAAAATGCCGTCAATCAAGGACAACGATAAATCTTTGAGCGAACTCGATGATAGTCCATAATATAAGTTGATCTTGGAGAAAATAGCGTCGTCCTTCAATTGATTTGTCGATCATCTTTCCTTGATTCGAATGAATGTCTCATAGGGTAAGCTTTCACCTAATTGTGCTACACTTGTCGTGTCGTTAAGGTTCAGATTCGGGAACACGATACTTAATTGAAGTATACTAGAAACGTTATAAAGGTCGAAAGAAAAATAGGAAGTCACGTGATTTACCACTGGACCCGCCTAACGAAGAATACGATATGGTCTAATAAAACTTAGGAGTGAGCTTCACGGATTCGCATCTAGAAAATTTCTGTCTCAAGAATCACTAAGTTTCCCTCAAAACTGAGTGACGAGACCCGTTCAGAAAACGATCAATCTCCTTCCTGAGATCAAGCCCATTCATGAAGAAAGCAAATGATGGAATTGGCATAAAGGGTTCCAATATCTAACAACATTAGGATAGTTCTTTAAATAGACTTGTTGTAACAAGAGCAGGCTTACAAACGAGGATAATATCATTCGAGTTGAAAGAAAGTAAGTACACAGACGATTCAATTCCGTAGATGAACTCTCGAACTTCATTGAATATTTCAACAGATATGGTTGGAAGATAACCAATCCTTTGGCTAACATCACATCAAATTTGCAAGAGAAGTAAACAAATCAGATTAACAAAAGATTAAGTCTTTAACAAGTCATAGGATAATTTAAACAACTTGGCTACCATCAACAAGTTCTTAGTAGCCAAAATAGGAATAACTTAGTCAAAAGTTAACGAGGGTATGAATATCCCTATTGAATTCATACATTCGTACGTCATAAAGAAACGGGTTACCCCTAATTATACAAGATAATCACAGGGTCATCCACCGTAGTACAAGCTTCCTCGCTTAGGTCATTTCGGTCTTGGACGTTTCCACTCCACTTGAGAAATTAACTCTCCTTTCTTCGTGAGATTGTGAAGTGCGTGCATCACCAACAAAAGGCTTCGTCCTTTGCGAAGTACGCTTCTTAGCCACATGTCCTAGCTCTCTCGCATCCGAAACAAATTATCCCACCGTTCGCATGCCCCTTGATTAAATGGTCCTTTCCACATTTGAAGCATTGCCCTTTTATCGCATTTGGAGGCTTTGTCTCATACAAAACACAATCTCTTGACACATGTCCCGGTTTTCTCGCACTTGAAACAAATTCTTCCTTCGATCTTACGGTCCCTCGTGAAGTGGTCCTTTCCGCACTTCTTACACATTGACAATGGTACCACGCTTGGATTGACTTACTACCACTCGTACCTCCTTCGTGCATTGGTTGTCGCCGTTGTCCCTTGGTCGTAATATATATACGCTTTAAAACTGTTTGGCCTTCCCACGGTTCCTCCTTTGGAACTTCGGTAATCCGAGTTACCCCAAAATCGACTTTCTTCCTTCAAATTTCGAACCTCAACTTCCAATTCCTCGCATTGTTGTGCACTCTCTCGATCTTGGCGTGTAGTTACATTAACCATTCTTTGTATTTCTTCGGTTGCCTCGCCGTGTCATCATTGTCACTCCCTCGCGTTCACGTGCTTATATTTACCTCGAGTCATTGTCTTCCTTCAAGAACAAACAAGTCAAGTAATAAGGGAAAATCAAAAGCATTCATTCCAAACAATATTATCTCTTTTTGGAAACCAAGCACAAAAGTCACATAACCCAATCAAGACAACCCAAAAGACTATAATTCGAGCTCCTTCATTCTGCCTTTCGCGGCGCGATCTCCAGTAAGTCTTTGACTCCTATGCCGCTTCTCGAACCAAGCTTATGCCAGATACTCCTTTCCAAAGAGAATCGATTTTCGAAAACCTCTTGGGCACCTCAGTCCACTAACCATGCAAGTCTTATTCAACTACCCTTTTTCTAACCCATAGGCTCAAACAATTCTAGAGGTAACACTACAAGGGTATAAATGCAAACAAGTCCTAAGCAAGTTCAGTCATCTTAGCGAGCTTCTTTCTAAAGAACTCCTATTACCTTAATATGCCAAGGTGAAGTCATAGTTTCCTGTAGTCACGAACACTACACATTGAGTGGGCCGCACTCAATGTCACGTAATCAGTGCAACAAGTAGCTACCAATACTCAACCTACGGCAAGCCATGCCTTCCTTTCCCAACATCTCAATCAAGAGACAAGGAAGTACACAACAACTTCTAATATGTCTAAGCATAGTCAGTCCATACCCCGGCTCAACAGGATGAACTGCTCTGATACCAAAAATGTAACGCCCCTCTTCCAAGGGAACGTCACATGGTCGATTACAATGCGGAAATAAAGTTAGGTGAGTTGAGACCCGGTCCATTTTAATATGACGCGTATATTCACTAGATTATAGTTGGGTATTTTAATTGGCGGTTATGTTATATACATACTTTTTTTTTCTTTTTAATTAGTAACCATGTTGACGAGACCTCAATGGAAATAAAAGATCAAACAGAAGTAAAACATGCATAGGAATTAATATCTGCATCATCATATATATGTATATATATAAGTTTACCAAAACATTTAGTTACAAGCCTGGTACATCAAAAAGCAAAACTATACACGCCCCCAAAGTATTACATACACATACCCACTAGTATCGAATTTACATGCCCACTACAAACAAAACATCTGGCCCCCAAAATAAAATACTGGTAGCCTTCAGTAGCTACGAGTAACATCAATCCCTCAAGTGAGGAGGAATCGTGTCAGGATCCTCTTCGGGGTCCTCTTCGGGTCGTCCTCGTGGACTTCCTGGGATCTTCCTCGGATCTTCCTCATCATCGAGGAAATCACCATAGGAATAGCAGAGACACGGACGGGGCCCGAGCCGTAGAACGAAAAGAGTCCTCTCTGGAGTGAAGTAACGGTCGCCCCACATCTCACGGATCGGCGGTGAAACTCCAAACGTAGGGCGATACAGCAGTGAAGACAGTGGTTCGTGGCGTCTCCGTGCTAGTGATATCGAGACATCTCCCGTGTAGACACGGCGTTCGAATCGTAGTTGATATACCAAAGACTCGCCCTCCTAAGAAAGTCGACGTACATCTCCCAAAATCAGGCGTACGGGCTCCATAGTCTTCTCATGTCGCTCGGTCAAGATAAGGCCAAAAACCAGGGAAGTTGGGAGCTTCCTTCCTCACGGTTGTCTTCGATGAGACGCAATGTACGAGATAAACAGTAATGGAGAGACAGGAAGGAAAAGAGGTAAGACATCCTTCCATCATTACCAATTATAGCATCAAGAAACCAAACGGCGCAAAGCGCCCACATAGCATTTACAACAATAGTAATAGTAATGGACATTCAAGAGCAGTTATGAATCAAGCAGACAGTTCCAGGCAGTCACAGGTATATCAACAATATATCAATGCCAGACCATAATAATGATAAATGCAAATAATGCACGGACTCTATACACATGAGCCCTCAATAACCAAGATCCTACTCCATGGAGCTAGACACAAAATACTCGGAGAGAATGATCAGGGAGACATGCCAGTATCTCGTCACCATAAAAACAAGTGCTTTCCGAGAAAATAATCACATTTTGCGCAACAAGGCTTTATACAAAGAAAGATTCTCACAAGATCTCGATATAGGACCGTGGCAGCGATTAGGATCGTCGGTGCGTGTGTATCGGTCTCCGTCTCCACGGTCCCGCAGGAGCTACCACGCCCTCTGCGAGACGCCCGCGCCCGACGCCCTCAAGGTCATCTACAGGGACCCCACGTGTCTATTCGCACCCGCACTAAGGTGTGATTCAACTCCTAGGCAACTCGGCCTTAACAAAGTCCAACGGACATTCTCTTTCTCTTTTTATGCCATGCATGACTCAATCATGCTCCTCATGACAAGCTAAGTCAATCATGCCTCAAATGCATATCATATGATTTAACAATCAGGTTTGTTCCCATTCTTGGATCCACAAGACATTTACAATGCATAATATGTATGATTCAAAATTCCATACAATTTCATAATATGCCACAATTGGCCAAGAGAGCATCAATATACAAGTGGTCATTCACGTGGACCCTTAGCATCATAATATTAAGGTCAAACATTAGGTTCATTATGTTCCTTACTACCTCACCCATACTCTGGTTCTTCCTTTATTCTAAGTTCTCACTAGTTGTAAGGCTCAATCACGCTCCTTGTTTTTCCTTCATTATGTGTCCCTACTTTTTTTTTCTAGTCATCTGATGTTATTTATGATTAATATAGTGTATATTAGTCCCAAAAGTTGAAATCAGGAGGTCACAAGGCCAGAATCATCCATTCGTTTGCTAGGTAAAAAGAATTGAAATATACTTATAATTTCGACGAACAGTGTATCTAGTGAGAAATCGGAGCTGCCGTTCGACGAGTAGTAGCACGACAGATCAAGGTAAATGGAAAACAATCGGCGGGGGATAAACTCTAAGTGCTATCGAATTGGGAACGAACTTCACCGGATGAAGTATATAACTCATTTGATATGCTACCATATTTACGAAAACATGATTCGATGGACACCGACATTAGGTCGGTTCCTCTATTAAACCTTCGAATTCTACTCGACGGATTTGGAGAAAATCTCTCTATTTAATAATCGTGAACTCCACTCGACGGCATTCACATCCTAACTCGACGGATATAATTCTCACCCTAACCCGATGGATTTTCACATCTTAACTCGACGGATTTCCACACTTTAGTTCGACGGATATTCTCATTGGGTAAGTTTCTCCATTAAACCTTCGAACTCTACTCGACGGACTTTCACACCTTAACTTCGATGATATTCCCATCCTAACTCGACAAATGATTTTCACATCTTAACTCGACGGATATGATTCACAGATTAACTCGACGAATTTTAACTTTGAAGGAGTTTCACTCGTGTTCAACCGACGAATACGCTAAAAGTTCAATTCTAACTCGACAGATTTTGGATAATGGGGAAAGTCCTGCTCTGTCGAACCGACAAGAATGTTAGGGTTACAAGGTTCTAATTTGACGGATTCTGGAAACGTTGAGATTTCACTCCTACTGATCCGACAGATGCAACTCGACAGATCCTGGAAAACGCTGAGGTTTCACTCATGCTGATTCGACAGATACACTCGACAGATCCTGGAAAATGCTAAGGTTTCACTCATGCTAATTCGACAAATACACTCGACGGGTTTTGACATTCAACTAAAAGTAAGAAGTCTAAACTCGACGGATTTTCACATTGTGTTTTTAGTGGTCGAAATCTAAACTCGACAGTATGTCACTCGACGGATTCGACTTTGGGAAAATGTTGAGGTTTCACCTATACTAGTCCGACGACACTAAGAGGCCACACTTTCTAATTCGACGAATTCACCGACGGAGGTGTTAATGGGGGGGGGTCACTAGCTTCGACAACTTTTGACATGATGAAGGGCCCCACTTGTCGACAGGTTTGGCCAGGAGCTCATACTCGACAGGTTTTAACATCTTAATTCGACGGACATGGCTTACTCACTCTCGACGGATTTTAACATTTACTTTAGAATGGATCAGCAAACCAAGTCATTACCATTTTCAATATAGGATCTCTGTTTTCTGGGTTCAAAACCGTGACCATACGAGAACCAAAACGGGGCTCATTTCTTTCCATATTACACATTCCAAATATATATATATATATACATACAAAACTCCAAGCAATCAGCTAGCATCTATACATCACAAACAACATTTAAAAACAGAAAGACCCTCAACACAAACTACGACGTTCCTAAATGCTAAGAGAGGTTGAGGAGGAGTGTCTTCCTCTTACCTTGGAGAAGCACAAAGAAAGACTGCTCCTTTTTGGTCGAAATCACGTTTTCGCTTTCAGGAGATCCTTGAATATTCAAACTCACCAAAATCAGAATCAAGTGTTGAAATAGATACCCATGGTCATCAAAATGACATTGGGTTACGAAAATGAGGAGAGATGAGGAAAAAGCTAAGGACTTTACCTTAAAGTTCCAACCTTTAAGCTTCAACCGTGGAGGAAAATGAAGATGAAGAAAACGTAGAACTTTGAAGATGATTCCCTCGATATGATGTTTCTCCAAACACAAAATGGTGCTAGGAGTGTGACGGTTTTGGAAGATAAAAGTGTGAATGTGGGTGGATGGTGTTTCTTTTATGGGGTGAAAGAGAAGAGAGAAAGATGAGTGAATAGTGAGGGTCGCTTACTGAGAGTGACCGTGTGAATGAGGAATAGGAGAGAAATGAATTAGACCCCTTAATTCAAATGTGCAGCACAAAATAGGGGGAGAGAGAAATAATAAAATAATAGTTGGAAGAAGCTTCCTTGAGAAGCTTCGCACGCTCCTCGATAAAGTGTATGGTGAGCTAGTCTCCAAATTAAATACATCTGATAGATGATCAATTACGCAAAGAGAATTATTTTCTCGTGAATAAAATTACAAGTGATGAAAATAATATTTTATTATTCATCCGATAATTTTATGATACCGCGATTTTATCTAGCAGATAAAACCTTGAAAAATGCAAACCTCGCAAACTGTGCCTGGCCTCGGGTTTAGTAAGATCCCCGTTGACACGTTGATGTCCAAGGTTTACTAGCCTCAGGGGAGAACATTTCGTTATCCCTAGCTCCGCTCGGTGCATACGCAAAACGAGGAATATATTAAAATATTCAACGTTTCCAGAAAATTTCACAAAAATCAACAAAAATCACAAATATTATAAAATGATTATTTATAATGAAATAAGCAATTTTCGGGATGTTACATAATGCATTCTTGATTAATTCAACTAAATGACCAAATAGGTGAATTAAATTAGGAATAGAATATTGTTTCATCCATGACCATTGGGAATCAATAGCAAATAAGAGAATATTGGCAAAAGAATTACCTTAATCATAATTAAAAGAAAATCTGAATAATTGGATTGAAGTGAACCTTGCACCCTAGTCTCTTTCTCATTTATTATTTTTTCTTTGTTTGATTGCTCATTGCTTTTCTTTATTTGTTATTTTGATTTTAATTTGACTTTCTTTATATACTTTCGATTGTCTGGATAACAAAGGGTTTTGTGAATCTAGTAATTACTATTTATTCCTCGTGGGATCGATAACTGGGACTCAAGTCCTATTTTACTTGGTGATAGAGTGTACTTGTTCTAGTGTATTTTACGCGCACCAATAATCTACACACAAGTGCGAAGTTCTATCCTTCTTCTTGACCAACAGCACTAGCACTTCCTAGGGTGACACACTAGGCCTAACAAACTGCTTCTCCAAGAGCTCCACCAACTGCTTCTTGTGTTCAACTAACTCTGACGGCGACATCTTGTAGGGTGCTATGGATACAGGACCAGATCTGGGCACAAAATTGATAGTGAACTTTAACTCCCGCTCTGACGATAAACTATGTACATCATCAGGAAAGACTTTAGGAAACTCATTGACTACTGGAATAGCATTCACATCCGTCTCGCTCTTGACTTCTAAGGATGACAATAGCATATATCCCTGAGCTCCTTCTTTTAAGAAAGCTTTAACTTGGTTGGCCGTCAAAAACCTAGAAACTTCAGCCTTAGGGAAAACTAAGGTTTTATTAGAATAATCCAACAGGATATGGTTAGAAGATGACCAATCCATTCCTATGATCACGTCTATTTGAGAAAAAGGTAAACAGATCAAATCAATAGAAAAGATTTGACCTTCAATAGATAAAGGACAGTTCAAACAAACTTAGGTAGTAACAACAGGTTTAGTAATAGGGGTAGAAACACTCAAATCAAAGGGTAAAGAAGACACAGGTAAACCTAATCAGTGCACACAGTCATAAGCAATTAAAAAATGGGTTGCCCCTGAGTCATACAGTACAAATAAAAGATTACCTCCTTTGGTACCATCCCCTTTTATCAAATTTCGGATTGGGAGGCTTCCGCTCCACTCATCGTGTAAACTCTGCGTCCTATATGAGGTTTTGCAACTCGTGCATTGTTGATAGAAGGCTCCGCCTTGGGTTGGTTGCAATCTCTGGAGATGTGTCCAGGCTTTCCACATCTGAAGTAGATAATTCCCTTGGTCATGCAATCCCTTGTCAGGTGGTCCTTTCCATATTTCAAACATTTTGGTGAAGACACCACAGTCTGACTAACTCGATGGCCACCAAAATTTCCACTAGAGCCTCCACCAGGTGATTGTTGTTGACTTCCCGACGGTCTGGAATAAGGCTTCCTCTGAAAGTGATTCACATTGCTGCCACTTCCTCATTGGAACCTAGAAGGGCCAAAGTTACGATTCCTTGTGTCCCGCGATTGATCTAGTTCCTCAATCCTTCGACACTTGTCCAACAAGGTTGGGAATTGCTCGATTCCTAATGGTAGTACTACTATCTTCAAGTTATGTCGCAATCCTTCCTCGAACTCTTCATCAGGTTAGAGTTGGAAATACCTTTAAAACTTCAACAAGCTTTCAAACTTTGCAGCATATTCGTTGTGAACACCCAATTTTGACCGGGCTAAAAAAAAGTAAAAAATAAAAAATAAAAAAAATAAAGATTCAATTAATTCAAGTTCACATTGTTGACCTTTTTCTTAGCCCAAACACATAAGCCTAGCTTAGTAAAACAAAAAAACAAAAACAAAAAAACAAAAGCAAAAAATGAAAAAAAAAAGTAAAGAAGGAGGGTGCAACGTAAAAAACTGGCTGGTTTATTGTGAGTAAAAGTTAGCTTTTCTTTCTCTTAGTTCTTGTTTGTATGCAACACACAATCTCTACATAGTTTGATTCACTCAGACACTAAGCACATTTTCACTCACTTCACGTTTCACTCACTGCACACGCAACCCCTGCACACACTATTTTTTTTCACCTTTTTGGCTCTCACGTGGGGAACCTAGGGGGCAGAGAACCATCTTAAGCTCAACAAAAATCACCTTCAACCTTGATCTTCTGGATCACTCATCGTCTAAGCCTCCCAACCGTGAGCCTTCTCAAAGACCACCCCACCTCCCATCATCATCCTTCCTTGATCCTCCACTCCATCTCCACGTCCAACCTTCACTAACCAAACCCCATCATTTTCTTCCACCATCTAGCAGCAAACGAATAGACAACACCTTCCTTACCTCCTTCAAACCACCACCAACAACACACCCATAAACCTCCCAGATCCAACTTCACCCCTCACCATCAACCACCACCCTCCTCCAAACCAAGCCAGAAACACCCCATGCACACGTATCAACCTCCACACCATCACTCGCCACCCTCAAAACCATACCCATGTAAACAACCCCACCTCCCATCATCATCCTTCCTTGATCCTCCACTCCATATCCACGTCTAACCTTCACCACCCAACCCCATCATTTTCTTCCACCATCTAGCAAAAATGAATAGACAACACCTTCCTTACCTCCTTCAAACCACCACCAACAGCCCACCCATAAACCTCCCAGATCCAACCTCACCCCTCACCATTAACCACCACCCTCCTCCAAACCAAGCCAGAAACACCCCATGCACACGTATCAACCTCCACACCATCACTCGCCACCCTCAAAACCATACCCATGTAAACAACCTCCCTCACCATCCATCTCCACCATAGCCATCCATGCAACCAAGACTACCTCCACCATCACCACTCCATCTTCATCAATGCCCTCACCCATAACCGTGAGAACCCATTGTTACACCTCTTAACCACCCTCTTTATCACCTTCCTCAAGCTTCCAACCTCCATCACCATGGCTCCACTGAGCCAACTCAAGGTGAGAAGCAACCACCTTTCTTCTCTTCCACTATAACTCACCATGCCTCCTTATCACCTCACCTTCACAACCTCTCAACCCTCACCATCGCCTCTCACCTCCAACCGTCTTCCTTAACCACCATATAACCACCTTCAACCTCCCATAGTCACAACTAACCTGCACCATACTCACTTCACGCACATAGCCCAGCCGAGCTCCTCCACGTAACCTCCGGCCTCCACCCAAAACAGAGCTCTTTGTCCACCAACATCAGATCTGACCCGCAAAGCCACAGCGTCCGTGACCTGCCAACCACAGAACCCACCCAGCGACCACTGACCTCCACCGTCTTCGTCCTCTACACACGAACCAGAACCACCACCTTGACCAGCCACCAGATCCGGCTTCACCCCGTCCACGACAGTCGTGTTGCTCCAACCACCCTACGTGCATACCACTCCTTTGCCAGCTGAAGCGTCGCGTCACACCGTGGTTCTCGAGTCGTCCTCCATGCAGCAGGCACGCAAGCCCCCATCTCTGTCCACGTCACCCAACAGCCACCCTCGTGCCGCTCGCCACCGTGACCCAGCACCACCAAGCCACCCTTCCACCACGCCGTAGACCCTTGCCTCCATTGTGGTTTGTTTCTTTTTTTTTTTTTTGGTTTTCTGCGGGTCGTTCCCTGTTTTTCTTCGTTTTCTGCATTTTGTTTTGAAGTTTTAACTAATAGCAAACAAAAAAAATGGTAAAAAAAAACAAAACGGGGCTGACTAATTTTCTAACTTGGGCTTTTTTTTTTTTTGGTGGTCAACCTTGTTTTTATATGTTGTTTGGGCTTGAGTTATTATCCTTCTAAAAAATGAAATATGAAAAAAAATATATATTTTGAGTTTAATTGTTTGTGTTATTTAGGATTATTTCTCGTTTGATGTTATTTACTTAATTTAGTGATATGTTTTATGTTGTGTCTTAAAATGAAGAAAATAAAAAATAAAATAAATAAAATAAAAATGCTAAAATAGAAAAAATAAATTTGTTTTGAGTTGTTTGGTTTGTGATGCTTATATTTAATCTTTTTGTATTTACTTGGCTCATGCAAAACTGTGTTTACTTCTTTGTCTTTGTGTATTTTTTTTAATAAAATATAAAAAATATTTTAATAAATGCAACGACCAATAATGATGTTTAAATAGCGAATGCTATCTTCAATGTCGTTTGGATCATAAGGGTTTATTGAATAGCCTAGTGCTAACTTGAATCCTGTGCAAAAACGAGTTTGTTGTCAAATAAAATCCCTTTTCAAAAATCTTTTTCTTAATTAAAATCAATCAACTCACACTCATTTACTAAAGAATTACGTAACTTTGAGTTCCCCATTGCACCAGGGGATACGTAGGAGCAGAATTTCATTTCTGTCAAGCCAAAGTTAAATTTTCATAATTTTGTGGTTTTCTTTTTTTTATGAAAAAAATTAGTTACAATGTTTTGCAAAAAGGGGTAAAATAAATATTTCCAAGGAATATTAAGAATTTACACAATTGACTTAAGGTACCGTCTTAGGACGGGTGTGTTAGGGGTGCTGTGGGATTAAATTTTCACCCTTCCCTAAGCATAACCGACTCCCGAATCCAATCTGATTTCCAAAGACCATTTTTAAAGAAGGGTTTCTCCAATTTTTCCTAAGTTAAAATAAAATTGGTGGCGACTCCATTTTCATTTTCTAAAATCTGATGAGTTGCTATTTTTCACCGCGATCTCGATGGCGACATTCGTTGATCGTCATGTTCCCTTGTTTCAGATTAAGAAACTCCATCTCCTTGGCATGCCTCGAACTAGTAGGAAAATACTTCTCCAGAAACTTATCCTTGAATGCATCCCATGTAATCGCTCTGCCCTCAGCTTCTAACAATCTTTACGCTCCATTCCACTAGTCTTCAACATCTCCGACCAGCATGAAGGTAGCATAAGTTACCTTTCGGTCATAAACACAGCCCATCCCTCGGAATATCTTCTCCAGTTCCTTAATCCAAAGACTAGCTTTTTTCGGATCAAACTCCTCTTTAAACTGAGGTGGGTTGTTGTGCCGAAATTCTGACAAATTTTGGGCTTCCACTGTTGTCTTTTACTGCTGGGCAGCCCTCTTGTTTTGTTGTACTATGATGACCACCATCCGCTACATTGCCTTAACTGCTGCAGCAATAGCTCCACCAAAAGCCATCACTCTCTTTCAAAGTTAGAATGAACAAAACACAAGGAAAATTAGATATAATTCTTTAGAAACCAGCATAAAAAATCACACAACACAAACAAGCCAGACCTAACCACAAACCCAAAAAGAAAACTCAAACTGAGGATCTGATACCAAACTAGTGTAACGCCCCCTTTATCGAGAGGAGGACGTCACACCAAACTTACGAAACTAAAAAAAAACATACACTAAGACCCGATTTATATACATATAGGTGGTAATCTGTTCATTTATAAATCATATAGCAACTTGGCAATTTCTCTTATATATATATATATATATATATATATATATATATATATATATATATATATATATATATATATATTACCAAGCAGAAAGCAAAAACTTAATGGAAATTAATGCAAATATCAAACCATACTTTTATACGGAGGATAAGTATATAGATACACCAACAGTCTTAGCAAAAAAAAAAAAGAAGGTTTACATGCCCAAAAAGATACATACAGATAGCCACCAAGACTACAAAAAGTATCATGCCCCCAACAACTACTGAGAAGGAGCCTCTGAGGGGTCCTCTTCAGGTTCCTCCTCAGAAGAGGAAATCCTTACAGGAGCAACAGATTCACGAGCAGGAGCTCGTGTAGAGGATAGGAACGAATCCTCGTGTGGAGTATACTCGCAATCTCCCCACACCTCACGTATCGGCATGTAGAACCCAAGCAATACAGCAACATCAAAAGAGAAAATAAGTGGATCATAGCGACCCCAAGCCAAAGATACAGTCACATCTCCCATGTAGATGAAGCGCTCAGTGATCAAGTCGACGTGCCAATAGTCAATGCCACCGTGGAACCTCAATCTGGCATACCCTAGGAAACCTCGTCGGGATGCCATGTGTAACATCCTTGTGGGGATGTCACATTTATGAATGCAATAAAATAACATAAAATAAAACTCTTACCCAAGTTGTAAAACGTTTGATACTTAAATAATATTTATGGTAAATTTTTTTCCTTTTATACTTATAACATTAATAAAATAACGCGAAACACGAAATATAACAAACATAACCACACTGTAATATACATATGAGTTTTTCTTTAGTACACACATAATTTACAACTACAAGTATTTAACAAAGCAGTAAAAAGTTGACATAAAACTAAGACATAGTATTGCCCAAGTGCATCTCGAAAGATTTCTAACCCTCCGATGGATCATCCTCAGAAAGATCATCGAAAAGCTGACATCTTGGAGATCTCACAACGCTACGGACACGAGTCCGGGCTGTTGACTCACTACTGAGCTCACTAGGCGCATGGAATACTCCTTGCCAGTAACGCCTAAGAGTCAGTGGTAACTCTAGATGTAAATATAACATAGTAGTAAATATGACATCTCCATCATACTCTCTACATAGGGACACAGTCAAACGTCCCATGTAAACAACTGTTCCTCTATCCACTCGCATACGCCAGGCCTCAGAACCTCCGTGAAACTCAAGTCTCACAAACCCGAAGAATCCCGGCAATGCCATGATCTCAAGATCAGTCTTGATGATAAGGATGGTCTATTGGCTCTTCTTCCTCATACAGCTCGTCCGGCTATCGCTCGTCCGGATATTGTATCTCAAGAGGCTGTTCTTCCTCTTCCTCAAACTCTTTACAGAAATAATATAGTAATATCGAGAAAACATATAGAGAGGTGAGACAATCTACACCATTACCCGCATGGCAATAAAGAAAATGACAATACAGCACATATTGAAATAACACTTACCAATATATCATGCATAATATATTAAAGCAATAAATCATACATTTTATCACAGATTATGGTAAACAGTAAAATGCAGATAATGCATGAACACACACTGACTCGTTCCTACTCCATGGAGCTAAACACGGATATCTGAGAGAATGATCCGAATAGAAACTAATAATACTTTATGGCTGCCCAACCAAACTATTGCACTATCTAACGTCGTGTCTATAGCCCACAGTCCAAACATCATGTAGTAGTACATAGTCCAGCATCGTGCACTACAGGCATAGTACTTAGTAGTCTCCTCAAGATCTCGATTAAGAATAGTGCTCGTCAAGATCATTGGTGTGTTGCCCGTTACCACGGCCCAGAGGAGCAACCCACTGTCCCTATGTGGAATTCTCCGCACACTAATGCCTCCAAGTTCATATAATGAACCACAGTACGCCTATCACACCAAAATACGGTGTAATTCGTCTCATCAATCAATCACCAATTATCAACCAAATTGGCACAACACTCTAAGCATGATCTAAAATTACTAAAATACCCTTAATATCCATATTTTATCATAATTACAAAAACACCCTTAGTCCCAATATACCAAAATATAGCCTGTCCCACCTGACAGTACTATCTCCCAACATGTCCGGATCCACCACTTTGGCCCGACAGCAAAACTCACTATATCGTTTAATCGCGTAGGAATTTTATTGCGTTTTCACAATCTCATCGTTTTCACAAATGTTTTTAAACTGCGTAAAGATATTTTGACATTTTTGAGCATCGCGTAATGTTTTTAAATCATTTTCTCAATCGCGTTAGATTTTTAAGTCATTTTCTTAATCGAATAGCTTAAAATTATCATTTTAAATATGTGTAGACTATATCTAGTACATTTAAAATATGTAGAGTATTTCCTTATGTTTTAAATATAGTATAGAATCTTTTCATTTTATTCATCTGATTTTAGTAAATTTTGGCAGCATTTTGCTTATAAAATTAGTATAAGGTATTTTTAACATTTTCCTCTAAATTATGTTTATTTTAATTCTACCCTTCAGTTACACTTTGAAACATGCTAACGCGCTTCAAAACTTATTGAGTGAGCTCTACGTTAGTATTTTTCAAGCGTTTGTTTTAGTTCTTACTTTAAAATAAATTCTGCTAAGTTAGGTTTCTAGAACCAAATTTATTCCTTTTGTTTTCACAAAGATTCATTAGAATCAGTTTATTTTGTAAATCCATTACCTAACCTATCTTAGAAAACAAAATGACATTCGATTATACACTAAATGGCATGTTGGCCATAGTTAATCAAAATCATTCTTAAACTTATTATTTTAACTAGATTCTTTAAATCAGTGATTTATAGAAAAAAAAGAACATTTTGGTTCTCTATTTGATGATAAGGCCGTGAGCCTCTTTTTGTGTTCTTTGGAACACTCATGCAAATCGTTACATGTTATTCACATCCTACTTTAATAATTACACAATTATAAACACATACAATATACATACAATATATTTTAAAGCTATAAACATGCATAGCAAAAATAAATCACAAATAGGAAAGCATTTAAACAATCACACAAATAATAAAAACAATAAAACAACCACACAAATGAATCCTTATGGATTCTCCATACACAATCAAATCCATTTTCCCATCACCACTTAGGGTTGATGAGATTAAATCTCCCTCTTACCTCTTGAAGACAATAATCGGTTAGTTTCCTCCTTTCCTTGAAATTTCGTGTAAACTCCCAAACAAATCCCTAAAATTCTTAAACAATTACTAAAAACACATACAAGAATCAAAATTGAAAAACCATGGAACAATCATGGTTAGGAAAAATTAAAAATCAAACTTTGAACCAAAGAATCAAAACTTACCCTTTTGAAAGTGAACAAAAGGTTGGATTTTGAACTAGATAGAGTAGGTTTTTGGCAAAACCTTGTGAAGGAAAAGTGTTTAGAATATGATTTGGGTTTCAGAAAAGCTAAGAGGTAAAATTATAGAAGATTGGTGGTAAGGTTTGGGTGCTTGGCCGAAAATGGGAAAGAAAATGGAAAAGAAAGTTTGCTTGGGTTTTTGGTGTTTTGAGAGAAAATAGAAAGCTTGATTAGGATAAGTGTAAAAAGTAAATATTGAGTGACAAAATGAGGGGGCTGCCGTGAGGTTGAGTGTGTGGTGAGGTTGAGTGTCTAAATTGGATAGTAAATATCTAATAGTGTTCACATTATGGTGCACATGGCTTATGTCATTTTGGAGGGTTCAAGAACCATGTAGAACTTAGCCATCTAGCCTCCCAAGGCTGCTGCCTAAAACCATGTGGCTCTTTAGGATTTTAGGGACTTAATTGTTTTCAATTTACACCTAATTGCATGCTAATTAATTAGGTAATTAGTTAGGTTAAATATCCTATTAACACTTAATGAACATTCTAATCATATAACTAATTAGTTTAATATATTTTAGCATATATCATAACCTCTAAATAATATTAAGATATCTAATTAGTATTTAGATTATAACTAATTAATAACTAAGCTAGTTCACTTAGTTTGCTAATTAGGTAATTAGATTAACCAAATTAGGTTTAATTAGCTACTAATCAAATTCAAGCCATTATGTTTGACTTAATTCTAACCATTGATTTCATCTTTAATTCCTAGCCCTAGATTAGATCTATGGCCAATATTCAATACTTACTAACCAAGTTTACATCCACACCATTGATTTGATCAACGGTTAAGGTTAAAGGCTTCCTAACTATGTCTTCACCCAACGGTCCACATCAAAGTCCATGCTTCCTTCTTTGACCACTTCCTATTGGTTCAAAATAGTCAAGCCACTTTCGTTGACTCGCTCCCATTGGTTTAGAAATTGTCTAATCAGAATCGTTGACTGCTTTTTCTAAACGTGGGTCCCACAGACTTTTAAAGACCCGTGATCATTTTGAAGCAGATTTCTACTGTTTTTGAGACAGTAGATACTGTAATATAAAATAATATTATAATAATATAAAATTATTTTATTGCACTGATTAAATCCTAAAAATTACGAGATTAATATATATATCAATCAGAATTAGGTTTAGTAAGATCCCCTAGCTCCAATTAATTAAAATAAGATTTTTTTGGTCAAAAAATAATTATTTCCTTGACTCGGAGCAAATCACATACAACAACCAAATACACTCACGAAATAGTAAAATTTAATTTACTACTTACAGAATTCACAAAACATTACATTTCAAGACAATATTGTAATTATCCCAAAAGTCGGGGTGTTACACCATGATAAGCAAAAAACTAAACTGATCAAAAACCAGGAAACTCGGGCTTTTCCTTGCCTCAGTCTTTAAAGAAGCATAGACATAAATAGAATAACAAAGCAAAGAGGTGAGATATCCAACAACATTACTAATTATGGCAGTAAGAAATAGAAATGGCAGATGACGCCATACAACACAGCAAAAACAATAAGCAATATCAAGATTCCAAAAATAAATAGTTTAATAATCCAGATAATCATAACATTAGTAAAATAAATAGTTATATATCATATACACATGCATGTATGCCATATAATATGTTGACTGACCATGAACATGTACAAGGTACCAAAATCCTACTCCACAGAGCTAAACACAATTTTGGAGAGAATGATCAAGGAGACATGTCTGTATCTTGTCAGCCTCAAATCAAGTACTTCAACATTAACAATTTACGTAACTTGGCTTATACAAGGCATTCTTCACAAGATCGTGATATAGGACAGTGTCTGTTGGTGTATGCCCTAGAGGTCGATACATTTTTTGTATTTACATACATTCTATTATGCTAATTTAATATATGAGGCATTTCATTTATTATGTTCTTTTTAATAAACAAAATAAAGTCCTTAGAATAGTATGTTTGACGTCATAGGACATCAAGTGGATGACTTGATCATGAGATCCTTTTAGTTATAACACTATTCTTAAATGTCCCCAATTAAGTATTATTGTTAATTAGGACAACAATGATGTATTAAGACTAGTATGTGCATAGACTGATGACCACATCTCACGGGTCATGGATATGAGATATCAGGTCTTCACATGGGTACATATTAGAGTAATGATGTACTAGACTGACCCACCATGAGAACGCTACGTGGATCATTACATAAGTGTCATAAGCAATTCTCGTAGTGACAATGGTGTCTATGGTCCTTTGACCTGAAATCACTACAATCCTACATGAGGAGTTATATTTTAATGCCATTAAATGTCATCAGTAACAATGTGATTATAAAGTTGGTTATTGGACATACTGCAAATCATACAGAGGGATGTGAGAGACCTAGATGGGATTTGTCACTCCTACATAACAGGAGCGATATCTTCGGGCCCATTGATTGAGTGAGACTGCGAAATGCATGGCCATGCTCAAATGAGTCAATATGAGATATTGATTTCATTTGTTGTTACAAAGTATACTCGAGTATCGGGAAATGAAAGATTGGACTATGCAAGGGTGACGTATTCCATGCCTTGTGTTTAATCTAGATATCTTGACAAAGGGACTAAACGACATGGAAACATTGGTCACGGAAAGGTTATATTAAATCACTGACATTCTTATTACTTGGGTAGCAGTGATGTGTTGCTAGATACCGCTCACTGCTTGTAATATTAAAATGGGATTTAATATTACTACCAACGTAATGAGAACCTACAGGGTCACACAAATAGAGCAGACTAAAATTGGAGCAATAAATCCAAGTTGGACTCGGATTCAAATATGGGCCAAACTTATAACAATTGAGTCTAGGGTTGCACAACTTATCTTACTGCTGCTCACACTCACTTAAGGTAGTCACTATTATAAATAGTACTACTAAGGGGCTGCTAAGACATACATATTACATAACCCTAGTCGCACCTACAGAAAAGTGAGTGAGAGAGCGACAAGTTTCTTCTCTTCTCTTCGCAGCTAGCACTATGTGAGAGATGCGAGGCTCCTCTTTACAAATGTTGGATGTTCGTGAGTCTATTCGTGTGGATACCGCAGAGACATTGTTGCTATTATGGTGTTAGTGATTCACGTCACTTCTTTTGGTCACGCTTCAAGAGGTAAATATTTTAAAACTCAGATTATGGCTTTTCACATGGATCCTTAGTGGGTATCCTATTTTTTCGCTGCGTGATGTATCCGTATTTCCCAACAGTGGTATCAGAGACTGGTTGCGAAACCATGATTCAATTTTATGTTTTCGTTTTGCATGAGATAACATGTTTGCTGTTCTTATTTTTTGATAAAAGATATGATCTTTGATATGTTATTTCAGAAAACGAATGAAACCCTTTTGCGAAAACATATTCTATTTTATGAGCTGTATGCAAAACTGTGATGTTGTTTTCAAAAACCCATGAAGATGTTCATTTGTTCTGTGAAAATCGTTTTGTATCAAGATGTATGTTTTTGCGAAGCTTTTTGGTATGTATGTGATACGTACAACGTTATGGAAACCTTATTCTTGGTTTGCAACAGCAAGGATTATGGAATCCTTGTTTCTGCACAAGCAGCGCGGTTCAAGTGTTGAACAACGGCACAAGGGTTCCCTGCAGCGCATGAAGTGTTCATGTGTTTTTGGATTTAGGGTTCAAGTGTTGATACCCTAGCCGTCAAGGGAGGCGCAAGAGATTTAGCTCTTGTTTACAGTTCAATTTTTCGGCAAAAGGGTAAACAAGAGCATGGTTCAAGGGAGGCACTCCCACCCGCTGACCGAGCAGTAGGATCCCCGTGCTACCTCTGCGTAGTATGTTATTCGAAAGCGCATTTTTTTATCCAATTTTATGACTCATGAAAATAATAATGTATTATTGTTTTGAGTTTGTATGTACTTTGTGATGCATGGTGCATAGTTATGGCCTTAGTCCTCCTTTTATGCTTTTTGGTTTTTATAAATATGACCTACATGTCGTGCCTTTCTCTCTACATTCTGATTGTACCTTCTTTTCTCTCTATATTATAAAATATACATATTACATAACCCTAGCCGCACCTAAAGAAAAGTGAGTGAGTGAGCAACAGGTTTCTTCTCTTCTCTTCACAGTTAGCACTGTATGAGAGATGTGAGGCTCCTCTTTGCGGACGTTGGATGTTCGTGAGTCTATTTGTGTGGATACCGTAGAGATATCACTGCTATTACGGTGTTGGTGATTCACGTCACTTCTTTTTTATCATGCTTCAAGAGGTAAATATTTTAAAACTCATATTATGGCTTTTCGCATGGATCCTTGGTAGGAATCCTATTTTTCCGCAGCATTTGTATCCGCAATTCCCAACAGTGTCTCGGTCTGGATCGTCGGTGCGTTTGCATCGGTTTGTCCCACAGTACAGAGAACCTACCAACTCTCCATTGTGAGATACTCACACCTCGATGCCCCCAAGGTCAAAAGTGACCTACACTAGTCTATTCACACCCGCACTAAGGTGTGATTCATCTCCTAGGCATCAAGCCTTAAAAAAATGCAGTCCACTGGACTTTCAAAATGCATGATGACTCAATGCATATATACATATATATTCAATAATAGCATAACCTTTCAATAACCACACCCCATAAATGGCAGAAACAATATCATTAAGCTTTGGTCCCATTCATGGACCCACAATAATTCATTATTCAAATTTTTAAGTTCGAAAACATACTTTCAAGGTTTAATACAAAATTATGCTTCAACTTCAACATTTTTCCTACTAAACCTCTCTAGGGAAATCCTTTCGTATTTTTCACCTCATCTTTGCTACTTTGATTAAACAAGTCCTTCTCTTAGTTCTAAACATAACTCACTTAGAGCAATTATTTCAAGTTTTCTCAAAACTTCACTTACACTCATGTTCTTCCTATTTCTTAAATCCCTAATCAACATCTAATCCTCTAATTAATTAAGTTTCCATCCTACATAAAATTTTACGATTTTATACTCTATGGTCGTGAGGTATAAAGGCTAGGAACCTAAGTTTCTCTTCATTCCACTCATCATTAAATACTAAATTAGCTATTCCCCAAAATTATTACAAAGTTTTAGATTTTTGACACCCCATTTATAGGGCTTGGCCGTGAGCCTCAAACACAACGGCAAGGAGTCCTTATTTTCTTCTATACATGATTCCAATCAATCTAACACCATCAAAATGTACACTAGCAAACAAATAAAAATCAAACAAAGTAAAACCAATACAAAATTAATCAAGCATCACCAAAACCATACAACAAAGTGAGTAACCTATACATGAATTCCTCACTATCAATATAAAAATGAATTTCTCACCACCATGAAAGGTTGAAGAGGATGATCTCCCTCTTACCTAAGAAGACAACAAGAAAAAGAACTCCCTTTTATGCCTCTTGAAATTCGTCCAACTCCTCCACCAAAACCCTAGGATGATCAAACTCACATAATCAACAACCAAAGCTTGATAAGAGGAGTCCTTGTTCACCAAGGTGACCAAGACTCACGAAAATGAAGGAAAGAAAATAGAAAGTCAAGAACTTTACCTCAAAGCTTCAAGTTTAGGGCTTTATGGAAGAAGATGAAGATGGAAGAGTAAAGTGATGATCATAAAAGGAAAAAGCTTCTAGGTGATGAGTAGATGCAAGAAATAAGGTTGGTTGAGCAAGTAAGCATGGATGGCCATCAATGCTGGTGCTTGGCCGTAGAGTAAGGAGAGAAAATGGTGATGAGAGCTTTAGGAGGTGATTCCAATAACAAAAGATCTTCAAACAAGATGTAGTTTCAAGCAATATGATTGCTTGAAATTAAACAAGCATGGAAGGTGAAGGAAAGGGGTGTGGCCGTGAGGTTGAAGAGGAAAGGAATAAGAGAAAATGTGATAGAAAAGTGAGATAAAAGAGAAGTTAAGAGAGAAAGAAAAAATGGAAAGAGAAAGTGATAGAAACTTTTGAAAATGGAAGAGGTGGAAAGATGACAATTTGTGTCATATTTTCCCTCCTCATTACCGTGGAGTCTCCAAGGGAGGAGAGAGAAAAATTAGCTTGCTTGAGAAGCTTGATACAAAGCTTCCATGAGAAGCATTGTCCACTTTTAGAAAATGTCAGGGATGATGTCACTTTGATGATGTCATCTTGGTGATGTCATTAAAGTGCTGTCTAGAAAAGATAACTAACACTCTACTAAAGCTATTACCCAGTGGACAAAAGTTACAGTTAACAAAACTAGTATTTATTGTCCAACAGATAATAAAACGTACCGCAATTTTATTTATCAGATCAAATCTCAAAAAATGAAAAGTTCGTAAGCTGTGTTCGACCTCGGGTTCAGTAAGATCCCTTGTCATTATTTCCACAGTCCAAGGTTTTCCAGCCTCAGGAAAAATATTTCATTTAGCCAGTCCCGATCAGTATACATGCAAATCAAGAAATATATTAAAATAATAAAATAATTCAAATAATTCTAGAAAAATTCACAAAATTCATAAATATTATAAAATAAATATATATCATGAAACAAGTAATTTTTGAGGTGCTACAAGGCTCAAGCACAAAGGGTGAAGTATCTTGTAACATCCTCTAAAATATGTTTGACTTGTAAATAGTTACAGAGGTAGCTTAATACTTGCTTAACATGCCTGTTTAACTTTGTGACGATCTGAGTTAGTTTAGACACTTTGCTATTACCCGAAAGGTGAAAAGTAGCTTAAAATGATCCAAATATTAGCATAAATGACTTAGCTATTGAAAATAAATGTGGATAATTTGTTTCTAGGTCAAAAATGTGTAAATTGTGTTATGGTTAAAATTTGAGAATAATCAGAGTTGGTTTGGTATTTTTAAGCATACAGGTTGTGTGTTTTAATATCAAATTAACTATTCACAGATATGGACGAATGTGATAATGTGCACTAAGATTTTTGATGAGTCCTAGGATCTATTTTAAATTTGCTAGGAGTAATAAAACTTGATTTGGTGAAATCAATGCGTTCTTAGCAGATATATTTGTTACAACTAATTTTATAAGTGATTTAAGCCACCTACAGTTGGCACCCTTATATAGACTTTCCTGAAAGATATTTCTTCATTTTTCACTCATTCTCTCTTTGCTCACACACGATCCAGCAACTCCAATAGAAAAGGGAGAGGAAACAAAGAGTGAGGAAGAGAGAAAGAAAAGGAAAACTAAAGGAAAAGGCAAGCTTGTGATCTTGTGATCAACACCACTATCTTTGCTTCAAAAGGTAGGGGTTTTGTGTTCTTTGTAGCTTCTTTTCTCCATTTTTACCATTGATGCATAATTGATGCATAATAGGTCATTTTGGATTTTAGAGGTGTTTGATGTGTTTTTCTTACTTGGATGTGTTTCAATGGTTGTTTATGATTTATTCATGGTATAAGTTTGAGTTAAAAGCTTAGAACTCTTCATTTGGACCTTTTGATGCACAAAGTGAGGAAAATAAGGTTGAATGAATGATTTTGTCCTTGAATCCAAATTTAGTGGTTTGAGTTGGTGATTGATGTTTCCCATATGTTAGTGAACTTGTTAGAGACTTAAAATTACCTAGAAACTGATTTGGAGTGGCCAAAATCCGGTAAGTGCACCAATGGAATAGTGCACGATTCTGCAGAACCCAGTTTCTTCTGTTTGCGTCGTGGTGTAGAAGGGTCACGCTGAGGCGTGAGATGTAGAGTATGTGCACCCGAGAGCAACATGTCGTGACATGGAATGCACCACAACGAGGCGTGAGGGACCAAAGAGAAACATGCCGAAGCATGCAAGGGGCTGCGTCGGGGCGTGAGATGCAGGACTTTACAACATCGTGTTTTTGATGTTTTGGAATTTCTTAAGTGTTGGGATCACACATATATGCTTTGTTAAGTGTGTTGAGACACTAATGAGGGTACTTCTTGGAGAGAATAACTACCTAGCATATGTGAGGAGTTAAGAAACCTTAGGCGTCCTTGAGATGGAGAATGCCATAGGAATTACTTAGGACCTTGTTCAACATGAGGTTGACTTTGAAATCACTTATGAAGTGATGATGTGAGCTTCTAAGTAACAGTGTGCTAGTGACATGATTCTTACTAATTTGTTGGATAAGTGAGGCTAAGTTGTATATGTACTAGTATTGCTTTTTTCACTAGATTCTAAGGATCTTGTGATTGTTTCAAATGTGATTTGGAAATCCTCTTGTGTAGTTGGTTTTCAAACTAGTTATATGTTATTTGCTATGTATTGTAACCTTAGATGGTGTGTACAACCATATGGCCTGAGAATGAGGTGTTGGATCTAAATTTTCCTAGCATTCATGCTACTGTGGTCAGGGTTACCAGTATGGGAGTGGAAGTAGTACTCTTACATTAGTGAAGGGAAAGTATTCACCTATTACTAAGTAGTGTGTAGGTTCTTAGGCCTATCTTGCTTAATATATACAAGGGAATATGGTTCTCAGGAATGTGCAGGTAACTTAGGTTTTCTAAAAACTAAAATTTGCACTAGCATTGCATACTCTTTTTCTTAGCACATTGTGTGAACATAGTCATACATCATAACATAAAGCATTGCATTGTTGATGACTGTATGGGCAGTTGTCTTGCTTGATTGCCTTGTTTGCTTAATGATATCTCACGATTGTATAAGCAATTGTTTAATATCATTGTTTGATGAAATGTGAGTTAGGTTAATGCTTGCCTTGTGAATTGTATGCAGAGAGTATGTATATTTTTCTGTAGTGTTGAGCAGTGGCTTATTTATCTATTACAAGATTAACTTGATGTATATGGTTTGTTTATTCAATGCAAACAGATAACTATTAGTTTTGGTTTACTCATACGGAGAAATTCATGATTTCTCACCCCTCTGTGTTTGCATATAAATCCAAGTAAAGTCCCTCCAAAGAGAAAGGGCAAAAAGAACAAGCAAAAGACTTAGTTTTAGTTATTTTGTTTCTTTATGTATCAGTTGGTATGTATTTACTTTGCTTTACTTTGCTTTATATATATGACATTTTTCATCCTTTTTGGCTCTCTATAATAACTACACAGGCTATTATGGATTTACGTTTTATGCATTTTAGAAAGTGACATTCTTGATATGTTTTATCTTGAAATATTCCAGTTATTTTATGATAATTGTATTAGGGTGTTAAATATCCCAAGGTGTGGTGAGTTCTCTATTATGTAAAGGTTGGAAGCACTTGTTGAAACTTGAAGATATAGTGAAAAATCTCGAGTGATTGCTTGAGAACTAGATGTAGGCCACAAGTGGATTGGTGGCTGAACCAGAATAAACCTTGTATTTGATCTTCTAAACTCAACTCCTTTACATTTGTGTATTTATTTTACATGCTTACTTGAACACTCTCTGTTTCGATTTATTCATTTGTGAGTAAAAGTATTCAATCTTCTCTATCCATTCATCTCTACTAATCAATAACTTCAACGAAAATTGGTAATTAAGTGTTTTGCGAAAGATTTGCGAAAATATTTTATAAACTCAATTCACACTCCCTCTTGAGTATTGAGGCCACTTGGTAACAATTACAGCACCTCAACAAAACTCAGGTATTTCCTTTCACATTATAATTTTCAAATATCATAGAAATCAAACCATTCTGATTTGCCCAACAAGAAGAAGGATAATAGGAATACATAATGTGATATGTGAATTGATAACACGCAGAATTCAGTTTTTACTCAGTTGAGCAATCAGGTACCTAGCATGATGAAATCAATTCTATAATGATGCCATGATGGAAGTGTAGCCTCATATTTATGCTTGTAAACCCCTTGTACCTAATCTTTCCCATAAAACTATTAAACACCCTCTACTAGTAGCCCTATCTTTGGTGTTGTGGAACAATGCCCGAATCTTGGATTGTTTCAAAGCCTTCCATGGATGTGTCCAACTTGGGAACTATACATGTGACCAAATAAGAGGTTTTGGTTCTAGCCTAAGATGGTTGACATCAAGGTTGAGACGATGGTTATCTAGTGGCTTTAATGGCAGTGACGGTAGTGATGGTGGAGTGATCGGCGAAGGTGTTGATGGTTGCCAATTTAAGGACTTTCTTTCTCCGTTAGGTTGTGTTTAGAATGAATAAAAATGGGAAATGATTTGATTTGATTTGACTTGAATTGATTTGATCTAGAAATCAAATTTAATGTTTTGAACTTTTTAAAAAAATAGGATTTGAATTGATTTAGAAATCAAATTTTGTATTTAGAATTCATAAAAAGGAGAATTGATTTAATTTGATTTTATTATTTTATATTTTAATCCTTATGCGAGGTAGTTAGAGGTAGTTACTAAGGGTAAAATAGTCTATTTATTTCAAATCAAATCAAATCCTAACAAATTCTATCAAATTTGATGAAATTTCTAAAACAAAAAAATGAAATCCATGAAATTTTAAAAATAAAATCATTTCCTATTTTTTAACATTCTAAACACAAAATTTAATTAGATTTAATTTACAAATCAAATCATTTCTTAATTTTTTACATTCCAAACACACTCTAGGCCACTTGAGTCCTGAACTTTAGCAATACAGGGTCAATCCCTGAGAAGGGCATGATTCGAGAATTTGGTTTTGGGTCACGATTCTTGTAAGATCGATTATTGTCCTCTGTTAATTTCTGCACAACCTGGTCTTTCTCTTGGAACTCCACCTCTTTAAGCCTTTGAATAGCGTTATTAATGAAGAATCCCCTATCTTGGTTCAACACAATGGTATCTCTGTGAAAGTCACCAAGCCCCTCGAGCTCCCTATCTTCACCGATTGGTTGGTTCAAGAAATATGCGATGTGTTTAGATTCTTAAGCTTCTTTGGTAACTATTGTATTTTTAAGTTTTAGATTGTTTACATAAGAAGGCTCTCCAATGCATTCTGTGTTAGGAAATCCAAGAATAAAAGCACAGTGCAAGATGGATTCCCACTAAGGATCTATGCGAAAATAAGAGCCATGAATCATGATTTTTGAGTTTATCTCTTGAAGACAGACAAAATATGATCAAACAAATCACAAGCACTGAAGTAATGACAGCGCCTCTATGTTGTCCACATGAACTGACTCACAAACATCCAACGTCTACGATCTTAGAGTCTCACCTCTCTTACACAGTGCTAGCTGTGAAGAGAAGAGAAACTTGTTACTCTCTCACTCACTATTTTTGTTAGGGTATGGCTAGGGTTTGCAACTGATGTCCTTGACAGCCCCTTAGCAGTACTATTTATAATAGTGGCTACCTTATACGAGTGCAAGTAATAATGCGTTTAGCAGTGCAACCTTGGACTCATCTGTTATGAGTCTGGCCTATGATAGAACCCTAGTCCAACGTGGATTCTAATTGCACCAACTTAATTAGTTCTAAGTGTGTGACCCTACAGGTTCTCATGATGTTGGTAGTAATATTAAAATTCCATTTTAATATTATAAGCAGTGAGCAATATCTAGCAACACATCACTACTACCCAAGTAATGAGAATGTTGATGATTTGACATAACCTTTCTGTGACCAATGTTTTCAAATATTTTAGTCTTTTTGTCCAGATATCTAGATTAAACACAAGGCATGGAATGTGTCACCCTTGTATTGTTCAATCTTTCATTTCTTGATACTCAAGTAGACTTAGTAAAAACAAATGTGATACTTAGTAAAAACAAATGAGATCAATATTTTATATTGACTCATTTGAGCATGGCCATGCATTTCGCAGTCTCACGCAATTAGGGGGCCCAAAGATATCGCTCTTGCTATGTAGGAGGGACAAATCCCATCTAAGTCTCTCACATCCCTTTGCATGATTCGCAGTATGTCCAATAACTAACTTTATAATCACCTTGTTATAGATGATGTTTAATGGCATTAAAGCATACAACTCTTCATGTAGAAATCGTAGTGATTTCAAGTCAAATGACCACATATACCATCGTCACTTTGAGAATTGCTTATGACACTCACACAATGATCCACGTAGTGTTCTCATGGTGGGTCAGTCCAATACATTATTACTCTAATTTGTATCCATCTAAAGACTTGATATCTCATATTCATGACCCGTGAGATGTGGCCATCAGTCTACACACATACTTGTCTTAATGCATTATTGTTATCCTAATTAATAATAATACTTGACTAGGGCATTTAAGAATAATGTTCTGATTCTAATAAGATCTCACAATCAAGTCATCCACTTGATATCCTATGGCATTAAACTTACTATTCTAAAGACTTTATTATGTTTATAATGAACATCACAATAAATGAAATGCCCTATGTATTAAATAAATAACATAATACAATGTATATAAATACGGCCAAAATAAATTGGCCTCTAAGGCATACACCAACATTCTGAAATGTGCTCCACTACAACAAAGATTTCTATCGCATGAGGAACTTTTCTAGTTTCTTGAGCAGCCCTATCAAGAATAAATTTTTCAAAATCGTCTTAGTTCTCTAAGGTAAATGATGAAAGAACTTTGCATTAGGAATTACGGATACATCACGCAGCGGAAAAATAGGATTCCCACTAAGGATCCATGCGAAAAGGTCATAATCCGAGTTTTAAAATTGTTTAACTATTCAAGCGTGATCAAAGGAAGTGACGTGAATCACCAACACCGTAACAGTGACGATATCTCTGTGGTATCCACATGAATAGACTCATGAACATCTAACGATCACAAAAGGAAGCCATATATCTCTCATACAGTGCTAGCTGCAAAGAGAAGATAAGAGACCTGTCACTCTTTCACTCACTTTTTTGTAGGTGCGGCTAGGGTTATGTAATGTCTTTCTTAGCAGCCCCCTTAGCAGTACTATTTATAATAGTGACTACCTTAAGTGAGTGAGAGCAGTAGCAAGGTAAGCTGTCTAACCCTCGACTCATCTGTTATAAGTCTGGCCCACATTTGAATCCAAGTCCAACTTGGATCTATTGCTCCAATTTTAGTCTGCTCTATATGTGTGACCCTACAGGTTCTCATTATGTTGGCATTAATATTAAAATCTCATTTTTAAATATTACAAGCAGTGAGTGGTATCTAGCAACACATCTCTGCTACCCAAGTAATGAGAATGTCAGTGATTTGACATAATCTTTCTGTGACCAATGTTTCTGCGTCGTTTAGTCTCTTTGCCACAATATTTAGATTGAACATAAGGCATAGAATGCATCACCCTTGAATAGTCCAATCCTTTGTTTCCTAATACTTGAGTAGACTTTGTAACAACAAATGAAATCAATATCTCTTATTGACTCATTTGAGCATGGCCATGCATTTCGTAGTCTCACTCAATCAAGGGGTCGAAGATATCACTCCTGTTATGTAGGAGTGACAAATCTCATCTAGGTCACTCACATCCCTTTGCATGATTCAAGGTATGTCCAATAACTAACTTTATAATCACCTTGTTAAGATAACGTTTGATGGCATTAAAATACACAACTCCTCATATAGGAATCGTAGTGATTTAGGTCAAAGGACCACAGACACCATTGTCACTATGAGAATTGCTTATGACATTCATATAACGATCCATGTAGCATTCTCATGGCGGGTCAGTCCAGTACATCATTACTCTAATATGTACTCATGTGAAGACTTGATATCTCATATCCATGGCCCGTGAGATATGGTCATCAGTTTACACACATACTAGTCTTAATGCATTATTGTTATCCTAATTAATAATAATACTTGACTAATGACATTTAAGAATAGTGTTTTAATTTTATCTAATAGGATCTCACGATCAAGTCAACCACTTGATGTCCTATGGCATCAAACTTACTATTCTAAAGACTTTATTATGTTTATTAAAAAAGAACACAGTAAATGAAATGCCTCATATATTAAGATTAGCATAATAGAATATATATATAAATACAGACAAATGTATCAGCCTCTAGGGCATACACTAACAATCTCCCACTTGCACTAGAGCCAATTAGGTATATGTCTAATGCCTAAAGACCTAGTGTGACCCTCATGCTTCTGTTGTGTAAGAGGCTTCGTCAGTGGATCAGTAATATTATCATCTGTTAGTACTCTATATATCTTCACATCTCCTCTATTGATGATCTCTCGAATGAGATGGAAGCGCCTAAGTATATGTTTGGACCGCTGGTGAGATCTAGGCTCCTTAGCTTGTGCAATGGCTCCATTATTATCACAATAGAGGTCAACTGGGTCCACAATACTAGGAACAGCGCCAAGTTCAATAATGAACTTCCTGATCCAAACGGCCTCCTTTGCTACATTGGAGGCAGCAATATACTCAGCCTCTGTGGTAGAATCGGCCACTGTCTCCTACTTTGAACTCTTCCAGCTCACAGCCCCACCATTTAGGCAAAAAACATAACCTGATTGTAATTTGGAGTTGTCCTTATCGATTTGGAAGCTAGCATCAGTGTAACCCTTTACAACTAGCTCTTCCTCGGCTCCATATACCAAGAACGATTCTTTAGTCCTTCTCAAGTACTTAAGGATGTTCTTGACAGTAGTCTAGTGACTCTCACCGGGATCAGACTGGTACCTGCTCATCATGCTCAAAGCATATGAGATATCTGGTAGAGTACATAACATGGCATACATGATAGATTCAATTGCAGATGCATATGGAATCTGGCTCATGCGATCCCTCTCATCTTGGGTGGAAGGGGATTAAGCCTTAGATAGGCTTACACCTTGTGATATAGGCAAGAGTCCTTTCTTGGATTCATGCATATTAAATCGTCTTAACACTTTGTCTATGTATGTACTCTGACTTAGGCCAAGTAGTATCAGTGATCTATCTCTATAGATCCTAATACCTAACACATAGGTGGCTTCACCCAAGTCCTTCATAGAGAAGTAGTTCCCTAACCAAGTCTTTACAAACTGTATGGTAGGGATGTCATTTTCAATAAGTAGCATGTCATCTACATACAATACCAAAAAGACAATAGTGCTCCCACTAACCTTCTTGTAGACACAAGATTCTTCTTCATTCTTGTTGAAACCAAACTATTTTATTGTATCATCAAAATAAAGATTCCAACTTTTGAAAGCTTGCTTAAATCCATAAATAGATCGTTGCAACTTGCACACCTTTCCAGCATCCTCTAGAGTGGCAAAATCCTCAGGTTGTGTCATGTACACATCCTCGAGAAGATTTCCAATAAGGAAAGCAGTTTTGACATCCATTTTCCAAATTTCATAGTCATGGTATGCTGCAATAGCAAGCAAGATCCAAACAAATTTAAGCATCGCAACTAGGGAAAAAGTCTCATTATAGTCTATACCATGATTTGTTTGAAACATTTAGCCACCAATCGTGCCTTAAAGGTATACACATTACCATCCATGTCGGTTTTCTTCTTGAAAACCCACTTGCACCCAATGGGTTTTACCCCTTCAGGTGGGTTAACCAAGGTCCATACCTGGTTAGCATATATGGAATCCATTTCAGATCTCATGGCCTCAAGCCATTTCTCAGATTCTGGGCCAATAATGGCTTCTTGGTAAGTCACAGTCTCATCTTGATCCATGAGCAATACATCACCTTGTTGGGTCATGAGAAATCCATATCTCTCTGGTTGATGACGTATCCTGTTAGACCTACGCAAGTCTTGTGCTACTAGGGTAGGTTACTATTCCACAACATTTTGTGGAGGCTGCTCTATTTTTATCATCGGTTCATTGCTACTCTGTGAACCTTGAACTTCTTCAAGTTCTGCTTTCCTCCCACTACTTCCTTTGGAGATAAATTCCTTTTCTAGAAACACAGCAGTCCGTGCGACAAACACTTTGCCCTCAGTAGGATTATAGAAATATTACCCCTTGGTTTCCTTGGGATAACCCACAAAGAAGCATTTATCTAATTTGGGTCCAAGCTTATCGAAAACTTGGCGTTTCACATAA
The DNA here is from genome assembly GCA_029884595.1 of Ormosia semicastrata. NCBI lineage: Eukaryota > Viridiplantae > Streptophyta > Magnoliopsida > Fabales > Fabaceae > Ormosia > Ormosia semicastrata. The sequence goes on along the minus strand of JAQQTO010000061.1, from coordinate 64,840,436 downwards.
GCTTCGCAGCCCCAAATCTTCATGAAAGACAAACTAGGCCGTCTCCTAGTCCATATCTCATATGGTGTCTTTTAAACCGTCTTAGATGGAACATGGTTAAGTGTGAAAGCTGTTGTTAACAGAGCATATCCCAAGAAGGAGCCTAGAAGATCTGCATGACTCATTATGGATCAGACCATGTCCAACAAGGTCTGGTTCCTCCTTTTAGAGACACCATTCAATTGTGGTGTTCCTGGTGGAGTGAGTTGAGATATTATCTCACACTCTTTTAGATAATCATCAAACTGTTAGCTTAAGTATTCACCTCCTCAATCTTATCGAATGATTTTGATACTATTGCCAAGTTGGTTTTGTACTTTATTCTTGAACTCTTTGAACTTTTCAAAGGATTTTGATTTATGCTTCATAAGATATACAAATCCTTATCTACTGAAATCATCAGTAAATGTAATGAGGTATTGAAAACTGCCTCTAGCAAGTGTGTTTGGCAGCCTACATACATCACTATGTATAAGGCCTAAAAGATCACTAGCCCTTTCACCTTGTCCAGTGAATGGGGCCTTTGTCATCTTCCCCAATAAACAAGATTCATATATCTCATATGATTCGAAATTAAACGAGTCCAAGAATCCATCTTTATAGAGTTTGGAGATGCGTTTCTCATTTATGTGGCCCAAACGACAATGCTAGAGAAAAGTTAGGTTTAGATCGTTTGATTTAAACCTCTTTGTATTTATATTATAAACAGGCGTTTCGAGATGAAGGACATAAAGTCCATTACTCAATTGTGTACTACCATAAAAAATATCATTCATATAAACAGAACAAAATTTGTCCTTTATAATAAAAGAAAAGCCTTTCTTGTCCAAACAAGAAATAGAAATGATATTCCTGCTAATAGCAGGCACAAAATAGTAGTTCTCTAACTCTATTACAAGCCCAGTGGGCAAAGATAACAAATAAGTCCTTATAGCTAATGTAGCAAGCTTTGCTCTATTTCCCACTCATAGGTCAATTTCGCCCTTCATCAATGGTCTACTGCTCTTTAGATCCTGTACATTTACACAAATATAAGATCTACATCTAGTATCTAATACCCATGATGCAGAAGTAGATAAATTGACTTCTATAACAAAAATACATGAAGTGGAAGTCTCACTTCCCTTTTTCTTCTTGAGCTCCTCCAGGTACTTGGCATAGTTCCTCTTCTAATGTCCAATCTGACCATAGTGGAAGCATGTACCTTCCTTAGCCACTCCTCCCACTAGTTTTAAGCCAAAAGTGCTAGGCTTGGACTTATCCTTGCATTTGCCCTTCTACTTGTCCTTGGGCTTTTTTTGCTATTTCTTGCCCTTATTCTTTTGGACCATCATTGTGGCCCTTCCTTGCCTTTGTTTATGTTTTGCTCAGTAGTTCTCAACATGCCTAGCAGCTCTGGTAGTGATTTGTCAATTTCATTCATGTTGTAGTTCATGACAAATTGACTAAAACTTTCCGGCAATGATTGCAGGACCAAGTCAGTGGCCAACTCTTGGCCCAAAGGAAAACCAAGTCTCTCTAGGTTTTTAATGTACCCAATCATCTTGAGTACATGAGTACCAACAGGGCTTCTTTCTACCAGCTTGCACTGAAACAGTGCTTTAGAGACCTCGTATCTTTCATGTCTAGCCTGCTCTTGATAGAGCTTGTTAAGGTGTGCGATCATATCATAGACATCCATGTTCTCGTGTTACTTTTGGAGCTCAGAGTTCATGGTGGTCAGCATTAGACATCCGATGTCCAAGGCATCATCTTAATGCTTCTTATAAGCATCCTTTTCAATTCTAGGGACATTAGTAGCAGGTGGCTCAGGAATAGGCTGTTCTAGAATATACAGCTTTTTCTTTTGCTTGAGGACAATCCTTAAATTCCTGTACCAGTCTAGAAAATTCGTTCCAGACAACTTGTCCTTCTTAAGGACGGATTGCAGTGATAAGTTACTTGATATGTTTGTTGCCATAGTAATCTATCAACAGAAATATGCAAAATATAAGTATCATGCTATAAACATATTTAATGAGGTCTTTTAATTAAATATGCCTCCCACTATTTTATTCAAGTCAATGACCTTCAGCATTGACTTAGAAAATCCCATTGAAAGATTTCCTAGTGGGCCAAGATCCATATTTCACCTAGTTTTGAGTCAGCTTTGGTTGATCACCCAAAATTCAATTATTTAGATAGGAAACACTTTCCAATTACAACACATGTAACTCTTGGATAGTTGGGTCAATAACACTTATTCCAATCCATCTAATGGACTAAAGCCCAACTCTATGCCTCTAAGCCTTCAATCCTATTGAAATAGCCTAGTTAAGTTAAACCCAATGGTTGGCAGTTGGATATTACCCTTATTGCATCGCATCTTTCTAATATAGATAAAGGCATTCTGCTTTGGCAGACCTACACTTGATTGATACTAGTCTTGATGAGTACCACATATTGGAAGGAATCACATAACGACTTAATATTTGCTTTGAGGGAATTTTTATTATTATTAGATCTCACCATTTATTAAACTATTTATCATACCATAAACATTATCCATGCATCTCATATATATAAAGCATATAATAAAAGTGACATGGTTATGGCCCCTTAAGAGAGTAGCATTAACTAAGCCAGCTTCACCAAGCATTTCCCACCAACGTCCTCACTTGATGCCATCTTCTTGCCTCCACATCAATATTACATTATATAGAAACCTCTTTTACATTTGATAGGAGTTAGGTGAGAAGAGAATGTACAATCAGAATATAAATAGAAAGGCACGACACGCAGGTCATATTTAAAATAATCAAAATAGCATAAAAGGAGGACTAAGGCCATAACCATGCACCATGCATCACAAAGAACATACAAACTCAAAATAATAATACATTATTATTTAGTGAGTCATAAAAATAGAATTAAATATTGCGCTTTCGAATAACACACTACACAGAGCTAAATCTCTTATGCCTCCCTTGATGGCTAGAGTATCAATACTTGAACCATAAACCCGAAAACACATGAACGCTTTATGCGCCGCGGGGAACCCTTGTGCTGCTGTTCAACACTTGAACCCTTGCCCCTCCTTGATGACTTGATATCAGCACTTGATGCTGCTGCTGCAAAACAGGAATAGGGTTTCTAAAACCCCTTGCGCTACGCCGCTTGTGCAGAAACAAGGATTCCATAACCCTTGCTGCCGCAAACCAAGAACAAGGTTTCCTAAACCCTTGTGCTGCGCATTAAGAATAAGGATTCCAAAACGTTGTACATATCATATACATACCAGAAAGCTTCACAAAAACATACATCTTAATACAAAACAGTTTTCACAGAACATATGACCATCTTCATGGGTTTTTGAAAACAACATCACAGTTTTGCATACAACACATAAAACAGAATATGTTTTGCAAAAGGTTTCATTCGTTTTTGTGAAATAACATATTAAAGATCATATCTTTTATAAAAAATAAGAACAGCAAGCATGTTATCTCATGTAAAATGAAAAAATAAAATCAAATCATGGTTTCGCAAGACACTCTGATACCGCTGTTAGGAATTGTGGATACATCACACAGCGAAAAAATAGGATTCCCACCAAGGATCCATACGAAAAGGCCATAATCCAAGTTTTAAAATTATTTACCTATTAAAGCGTGATCAAAGGAAGTGACATGAATCACCAACACCATAACAGTGACGATGTCTCTGCAGTATCCACATGAACAAACTCATGAATGTCTAATGTTCGCAAAAGGAAGCCTCACGTCTCTAACACAGTGCTTGCTGCAAAGAGAATAGAAGAGACCTGTTAGTCTCTTGCTCACTTTTATGTAGGTGCGGCTAGGTTCTACAATGTCTATCTTAGCAGCACCCTTAGCAGTACTATTTATAATAGTGACTGCCTTAAGTGAGTGTGGTCTTAGCAACAGTAAGGTAAGTTGTGTAACCCTAGACTCATCTGTTATGAGTCTAGTCCACATTTGAATCCAAGTCCAACTTGGATCTATTGCTCCAATTTTAGTCTGCTCTATGTGTGTGACCTTGCAGGTTCTCATTACGTTGGTAGTAATATTAAAATCTCATTTTTTAATAATACAAGCAGTGAGCGGTATCTAGCAACACATCGCTGCTACCCAAGTAATGAGAATGTCAGTGATTTGATATAACCTTTCCGTGACCAATGGTTTCGCATCGTTTAGTCCCTTTATCATGATATCTAGATTGAACACAAGGCATGAAATATGTCACCCTTGTATAGTCCAATCCTTCATTTCCTGATACTCGAGTAGACTTTGTAACAACAAATGAAATCAATATCTCATTAAATCATTTGAGCATGACCATGCATTTCGTAGTCTCACTCAATAAAGGGGCCCGAAGATATAGCTCCTATTATGTAGGAGTGACAAATCCCATCTAGATTACTCACATCCCTCTGTATGATTTGCGGTATGTCTAATAACTAACTTTATAATCACTTTGTTACAGATGATATTTGATGGCATTAAAACACACAACTCTTCATGTAGGAATCGTAGTGATTTCAGGTCAAAGGACCACAGACACCATTGTCACTATGAGCATAACTTATGACACTCACGTAATAATCCATGTAGCATTCTCATGGCGGGTCAGTCCAGTACATCATTATTCTAATATGTACCCATGTGAAGACTTGATATCTCATATCCATGACCCATGAGATGTGGTCATCAGTCTATGCATATACTAGTCTCAATGCATTATTGTTGTCCTAATTAACAATAATACTTGACTAAGGACATTTAAGAAGAGTGTTTTAATTTTATCCAATAGGATCTCATGATCAAGTCAACCACTTGATGTCCTATGGCATCAAACTTACTATTCTAAGGACTTTATTATGTTTATTAAAAAGAACACAATAAAATGAAATGCCTTATATATTAAAATTAGCATAATAGAATGTATGTAAATATAGATAAATGTATCAGCCTCTAGGGCATACACCAACACTTTGGTTGCATATTTCTCGTACATCAACTGTCACATCCTTTTTTCCAAATTATTCATTGATTTCTCAAATCAACTATAATCTCTTCAAATTAACTATGACTTCCATGTTCTCCTAATCATACTTCTCTAATTGTTCAACATGAGTTCCTTTCGATATGGAAGTTCCTCTCAATGAAAGCACTATCTGATAGTTCATTGTTCAATTTATGAATAAAAAACTCTAAATATTCCTCTTCAAGTGAATGAAAAATTCATTTAATTTTAACTATCTCGTTATAATATTATAATTCTCCTATTTATACAATGACAAAATAACTGTTTACTTAAGTAACTAACTATTTAACTAGCTAATACTAACTACAATTATTATAATTCATATCATAAACATGAGAAAAATAACAATCGTGCATAACCTAATAAAACTAAAATGCACAATTGCATAGGAATATTATCTTATTTTTGTGCTATATATGCTTCATCTAATTATAGGACCAACAGAATAAATTTTCCTTTCGTAATATGCCTAATATCACAAAGAGTTTTGTTAAATTTTAGGTTAGGTAAATAAGAATATTTTTATTAAATTCTTAGTTTGTATTAATGGTGCATTTTTTTTTTTACAAATATAAGGTTTTGGATGTGTGAACTATTCAGTAGTGGATACTGAGTTGTACCTAGATAGGCAAGTTCTAGTGATTTTCTGCTTGCACAATAGCAGCAAAGCGTGTTGGAACGCAAGGGGGGTTGGTACCTGCAAATGGACTCCAACGCTCAAGTCAGACTGTGCACATGAAGGGTTTATGCAGTAAGTTACCTATAGAAGGTGAATAAGCTTGATATTTATAGAGTGTAATTAGGGTTTCATCTCCCTTAATTGTAGCAAGAAATCCTTATAAGATTGGAACACTAATACTGCAGTTATAAGTAGTTAGAGGCGGTTATGGATGCTATAATTTTGAAAGATCGTGATTGGTAATTATGAATATTTTAGGATTTATTCACTGCGCAAATCTTATGATCATGATGCAATTGCCCAATGTTGCAGTCTGACGTACGTGGTACCGAGGTCTTGACAATGTATCACTAGTGCTAGGGTGTCTATGGCAGATTCTGGTAGGACTAGTGCCAGATTATTCTACTAAACGTGGCCTGGATCACGGTCAAGAATAGTTGTTCCCAGTTTAGCACTTAGATGGGACAATTAAGTGTCAAGATACCTAAGTTTTGATAGGAACACAAGGCACATAATGGACAAAGGGATCCTGGATAGAGTTAACGCTGGATCTCGTGATGTTTTCTCTAAGGGTTCGAGGTCCGTGATACATCATAGTATGCCTCTGGAGTTAATGAGTAAGGCCGAGATCCAAGTGTTAGCCATGGCAACCGTCACCCAAGAGGAGGTGAATTGAGTGATTACAAACTTTTATAACAACATTAAGAAATTAAGTTTTTTTTAAGCACTCAATTAATAAATGTAGTGGAACATGTATAACAAAAGTACAACAAATATAGATTACTCAAATACAACTTTGGTTATAGGATAAATCAAGCAAATCAACTAGATATCAAGTTTTTAGAGTCAAAACATCAAGATGACAAGATATAAAATAAATAAATATACTACACCAAATACTGAAATTAAAGAGTGTAGGGTGATAACTCCACAAAATGTAGTTATTTGTACCCCATATATGTGCTATATTGGTTGTATAGTCCTTGTTTGTATGCATGAATGGAAGATTTAAGAATCATATTCATCTGAATTCATTTTGATGACTTCCATTATGATTTTGAGCAAATACTTCCAAAACTTTGATAAGTTAAGTACATTTGCAATTGCTTTTAATATGATAAATTCTCTATTACATGTAGGGCTCCAATCAAGCATAAAAATGAAGACTTTGGAATAGCTTTGGACTAGGAAGCCCAAGAGAAAGCCAAAATTGAAGACCAGCATTCAACGTCTGGGCGCAGGCATGTCAATGCCATGACGTTGTGCATCCCTTGCTTTAGTACAGAGACTCGAGGCTAGAGTGTTGCAGTGCTAAGAACTAGACACCACGGCGTCTGAGACTTAATTCAACGCGCACCGCGGCATGACTCTGTTTTTACAGCCTATAAATATTGTTGTATCAGTTTTACATGGGATCTTTGATCATTTTTGGAGAATAGCTGCTAGTTTTAGGGTTTTAAGACCTAGAGGAAGCTAGAGAAGTCAACGTTGGAAGCCATCCTCTACATGGAGGGTGATTCAAGCTTAGAAGATGAAATCTAATGAGCTTCCTCCCTTTCCTTTCTTCTTTTATCTTTTTATTGCTTCATGAACATGATATATATGTTTGTATTTTCGTGTTTCATGGCTAGCTAAGCTATGTATAGAGTTTTCTTTAGATTCTCTTATGGATATTGATTGGTTATGTAATACTTTGAGTTTATATACATGATTTGGTTTTGTTCAATCATATAGTGCTTAATGCTCTTGAAATTTGATCAGTTTTTGAGTGATTTGTTGAAATCTGATGAACCTAGACATAGGGATTTGGATTTTAGATCTAATGTATGGTTGATACATGTGCGATTTCATTCAATTGGCTTGGATAAATTGATTCGCTAACTGGATAGAAATATACCTTTTAGCCATGTATAGTGTGTGATTGAGAATAGATCATTTATGAGTGGATTTTGGTTCTAACTAAGAAGTTAGGTAAATGAAACTATGGTTAATTGCGCTAGACATAGGCTTTTAACTAAATTAGATTCTCAAGCTAGCCTAATAATTTCATTTATGTTATTCATAAGGATTGCATGCTATCAATTGAAGTAGGAGAAGAAAAAGGATTCTCTATTTCTCTATCTATCTATTTATCTATTTATCTTAGATTCATTGCTTTTCAGTCTTTATATTTCTTTTAAACAAACTTTTATAAATTTGATGTTCTTGGATAGGATAAATTAGACTATTGGTTAATATTTGATTTTATAAGAAATAGTGTTTTCTCTATGGGAACGATATCTGACTCTAAACTATATTGCAAACATGACCCGTGAACTTACGGTAAGCAAAAGAGCGAACAAGTTTTTGGCACCGTTTCTGGGGAAAATGTTTTATTTCTATTTAGCCAATATTAACAATGAGTTTAGTTAATCCTTGTTCAAGTTTTTGTTTTGTACATATCAATTTAAGTTTTCTTACTATTTTGTGACGTAGGTACTAAGATGGCAGGAGATCACAACCATACGAGGCCTTTGAGGGAGTTTGTAACCCCTCAAATGGAGAACTTGTAGTCGAGTATTAGACAGCCTACCATCCATGCCAGCAAATTTGAAATCAAACTAGCCATCATGCAAATGATACAAACATATGTGCAGTTTGGCGGTTTGCCCAAAGAGGATCCCAATGCGCACCTCTCAAATTTTCTAGAGATTTGTGGCACCTTCAAGCATAATGGTGTCTCTAAAGATGCTATTCGCTTAATGTAACATCCCGAAAATTATTTGTTTCATCATAAATAATTATTTTATAATATTTATGATTTTTGAGAATTTTTGTGAATTTTTTTAGAAACGTCGAATATTTTAATATATTCTTCGCTTTGAATGCACACTGAGCAGAGTCAGTGAAACACCCCAGAAATTATTTGTTTCATGATGAATAGTCATTTTCTAATATTTGTGATTTTTGAAAATTTTTGTGAATTTTTCTAGAAATGTTGAATATTTTAATATATTCATCACTTTGTGTGACACTAAGTGGAGTCGGGAAAATGAAATATTTTCCCTGAGGCTGGTAAACTTTGAACTGTGGAAGCATCAACGGGGGATCTTACTAAACCCGAGGCTGGGCACAGTTTAAGAGATTTATGTTTTTCGAGATTTTGTCTGATAAATAAAATCTCTGTACGTGCTGTTAATTAAAATTTTGCAATATGCTCTATTATCCGTTGGATAATTAATACTGGCTTTGTGCACTATAATAGTTATCTATTAGGTAATAACTTGTAGTTAAAATCCTAATCACCTTATTATTTTAATTACTTTATCACCTAATTATCATATCCAAATGTAATCCACTTTATGTCTAATCAAATTCTTTTTTTGAAAAAGTTACCAAGCTTCTCAAAGAAGCTAAACACTTCCTCTCTCTCCTTCCCCCTCCCACACGGCTGCATGCCTCTTTTGGAGCCCAAAAATTTGTGCTTCACTTAATTAGGTTAACCATTCTAATTTCAAAAATCAAAAGTCATCATCTTTATTTCTACAATCAACTTCTCTCTCTACCCTTTCTCTTCTCTTAAGTTCTCCACCTTCTCTCTACACCACACCTCACGGCTGCCTTCTTCCATGCCTTCCACTATCACAAAATTTTTAAACAACCGCATTTTCTTAATCTCCACTACATTCTAAACACCTTTCTAGTTGAAGATTTCATGAAAAGCTTCCATCTTCATCATCTTCTTCAGGCTTCAAGTTGAAGCTTTAGGGTAAGATTCTTGGCTCCTCACCTTCTCTTCTCCATTTTCGTTTTCAAGGTCATCTTTATGACCATTTATCTTCTCTTTTTCAAGCATTGGTGTGTGGAGACAACCATTCAAGCGATAAGTGCCCTTTCAATTTAGAAAATGCACAATATGTTAGTAACTATCACCCACAACAGAATAATCCATACTCGAACCAGTACAATTCAGGATGGAGAAACCATCCTAACTTCTCTTGGAGGGATAATCAAGGAGCTTCCTCATCGGCTCTAGTGAATGACAAACCCTATAATATTTCTGGATTCCCTTCCCAATCAAGACAACAGATGCAAGATAGGAAACCTTTTTTCGAGGGCATGTATATACAGCTATTGGTTAAGACAAACTCCTATATCATGAAGGCTGATGCTCATTTGGCAAAGTAAGATGTTATGACTCAGAGCCAAAATGCTTTAATGAAAGCATTGGAGACATAGGTGGGGTAGTTGGCAAAAGCAATAAATAATAGCCCCCCAAGAACTTTTCCAAGTGACACTATCACCAATCCCACTAGAGCATCTAATGAGCACTGCTATCCCATTTCATTGAGGAGTGGCAAGAACATTGAAGGGAATCCGAAAACAAAGTTGTTTGAAGATGAAATTGAAGTTGTTGTAAGAGAAAATGAGGCAGTGAACAAGGATGTCAGGAAAAATCAACAAGTTGCCAAGAGGAATGGTGAGAACAAGATGAAGGAATTCAAGTCTTATGTTCACCCTCTACGTTTCCCTAGTAGGCAAGTTAACAAAAAGCTTAAGCACCAATTCTAGAAATTCTTGAAAATGTTTAAAAAGCTACACATCAATATCCAATTTGCAGAAGCTTTAGAACAAATGCTGACCAAGTTAAATTCATGAAGGAAATTTTATCAAAGAAGAGAAAGCTTGGTGAATTTGAAACTGTTGCCTTGACGAAGGAGTGCAGTGTAATTCTATTGGACAGACTTCCTCCTAAGCTTAAAGATCCAGGAAGCTTCACCATGCCCTGCACAATTGGTGAAAAGTTCACTGGCCAGGCCTTATGTGACTTAGGAGCTAGTATTAATCTCATGCCCTACTCCATATACGAAAGATTAGGTTTGGAGGATGTTTCGCCTACATCAGTGACATTACAGTTGGCAGACCGAACCCTTACTCATCCAAAAGGGGTTATTGAGGATATACTAGTTAAAGTGGATAGGTTTATCTTCCCTGCAGATTTCGTCATACTTGATATGAAGGAGGATATCAAAGTCCTTTTGATTTTTGGCCAACCATTCCTAGCAACAGGATGAACCCTGATTGATGTGGAGAAATGTGAACTCACTATGAGGGTTCAGAATCAAGAGGTTATTTTCAACATTTTTAATGCTACAAAGAGTCCTCAAGATTAATAAGATTGCGCCATTATAAGTATATTTGATGGGATGACATCCAAGGAAATTAGTGCAAGTGAAGCTTGTGCTCCTAATGAAGGTTATGTCAATTTTGAGTATGAAATGGAAAATGTGGAGTTGGACTAACTCAAATCAGCCATGGTGGTAAATTTATTTGATGCACCTATTGACCAAGCTTCAAATTGGGAGCTTAAAGCCATGCCATTCCAAATGCGTCAAGTTAATTTTGAAAATCAGGAGGAAGAATTTTCCACCCTTCAGAAATGCATTTGGAATAGTAGATAAAGTATTGCTGGGACTATAAATTAGGCCCTTTTTGGGAGGGAACTCAAAATTTTAATTTTATGTCTTAAATATGTAAATATATTGATTTTTAGGTTTTTGTATATTTTTGTATTACATTTGGTAATTTAACCTTATAGGCATGTTTTGCAGGTGTTAGAGGCCATATTTGAGTAAAAGTCCCGGTTAGAGTGAATTTACTGTAGAATTCTGTAGCCAGACTCCTCATGCCACGGCGTCAGGCTTATAACATCACGGCGTTATGCTGCTTTAGACCAAATTCCAATGAGACGTTCCTGCGCACATGTTAAAAAAAAAGGTAAACAGTAAATAGTAATTAGTAATTATTTAAATTTAAATCTGGTGGTAATTAATGAACGCTACGGTGCCATGTAGTCAACATCGCGGCGCGTAGAGGCAGTTAGGGTTAGGTGCCGCGACGTTTCGTGCGGTCTTCTCATTTTCCTATTTCCTGGCTTTGCTGCCTTTCTTCTGTTCTCCCTTTCCCTTTAGTTTAGTTTCTCCACCTCACCATCTTCTTTTCAGTTTACGCCTTCTTCACTTTAAGGTATGTATATATTTATTTTAATTTTTGTAAATTAATAGCATATGTTCTCGCTTTAGGTTGTTTTATTTCTGTTTTTGTTTGTATTTTTTGTGAAAATTATTAGTTTTTAGGTTAGTTAATTTAAGTTTTTATTAGTTTTTGGTTAGAATTTGTGCCTGAAATGTATATTTGTTGGATTAAACTTGTTGTGCCTGTGTTTTTGGGATGAATTTACTATGCGCACTGCGACATTGTATTGAATGTCGCGGTATTGAGGTTGAATGCCGTGACATTGGTTTGAATGTCGCGACATTGTGTTGAACACTTTGAATGCCGCGACATGGTGTTAAATATTATGGCGTTGGGACCCATATTTTCCAGAATTGCTCTATTTTTCAAGTGTTTTGCATTTATGCTTATTCAATTTTAACACTTGGCATTTCTTTTTTAGGTACCTATGGCTTATAAATGCAAATGGGGGTCTACCAGCCAACACAACAGAGCGCCATCTCCTCCTCTATTGTTTGATCAGAGGAGATTTGTTTCAGCTATAGTCGCTTAGAAATACGCAACACTAGTTACTAAACCATTAATAATATAGCGCAGGTTTTCTTTTATGGAAACCATTCAACAGGACATAGAGAGGACCATCTGTTTGCCGGGATGGGGCTATTTTGCTAAACACCCGGAGGTGGTAATGTTACCTTTAGTTCGTAAGTTCTATGCGAACTTAGCTTTTGCTGCACCAGGTGCCACTACAGTCATGGTGAGGGGACGCCAGGTCTCCTATGCTGTGGAGGACATTCGTGCTGAGATGATACTGTAGCCCCCTGCTTTGCTAAGTGAGATTATTGCGGAGCCTAAGGAGGTTATAGATCTTAGCATGGTCACTTCCAGAATTTGTACTGCGGAGGCTCAGCCGGTGTAGTGGACCATGAGTATACAGATGAACAGGCTTTACTACTTTACCATAGCTTATTTGACGCCTGAGGCTAGGGCCTAGTACCACTTTATATCTACCAAGATCCTCCCGTCGAATAACTTATTAGAGGTGACCCGAGATCAAGCTATTCTGATATATGTTATTCTAGAGCATCAATCCATTGATATTGCTCAGATCATCCATGATCAGATCAGCAGAGTAGCCAAGGAAGCTAGGATCCTTTTCTTCTCGTCGCTCATTCATGCCCTATGCAGGAGGCAAGCCATACAGACTGGTCTACATGAGGAGAAGACGGACAGTAATTAACCTTTTAATGAGTATTTCATTGAGAGGTTGAGACGACCAACAGCCCCCGCACTAACTCGATAGAGGCAAGCCCATAGAGAGCTTAGAGCTGTAGGACTTGATCCACCACCAGCAACAGCAGCAGCACCTGCTCCAGCACTAGCAACACCTATTGATGATACTGCATGGCGTGCCAAGATGGAGGCCATGTTGACATATACTATTCAGACGCAGAGGTGGATGGCGGAGCGCCTAAGACTTTCGATAGAGGATTTCCCAGTTCCTACCTTCCTGCCCACTGTTATCTTTGATCCCTCCTAGAATGGACCTTTAAGTGCACAACATAATGCAGATGCTGATGACAGAGTGGATGTGGATGGAGATGATGACGAGATAGATGCTGATACCACCGATAGTGATGATCCACTCATATAGTCTTATGGCATTCAGGCCACTTCCTTTCATTGTATTTCATTATATATATATATATATGTATGTTTCTTTTGTACAGTGTAGACACTGTTTCCCTCAGGTTTGGGAGGGTGTCTTTGACTTTATGTTTTTACTTTATATTTTGACTTTATATATAGTAGTTGTAATAGTCCAAGACTGCCTGTAGGATCGATGAGTGTCCCCACAAACTAACACGGGTCTTTTCAGCATGCTTTGTCCTTACTAACACACATCCTAGGAAACTTCCCAGGAGGTCACCCATCCTACAAGTGCTCCAAGTCAAGCACGCTTAACTATGGAGTACTTATGTTCTTGGCTCCCGATAAGAAGGTGCATCTTGTTGATATGGGTGGTGCTAATTAATTCATTTATCCACTGTCAACTATGCAGTCCCTCTCATTCCGGTGTGTATTCAATTCATTCATATGTCCCTCCACCTAGAAGCCTGTCAGGAGCTGTTCCTTGTCCGTGCTTCATCTTTTGCATCGACAACCACTCCCCACCCTCGTCGGCCCCGGGTGTCACATACCCACCAGCTTCCGCATGGTTCGTCCCCGAACTATACTGTACTGGGAGAGGTCCTGCTCTGATACTATTTGTAACGTCCCGAGACTACCTGCAGGATCGATGAGTGTCCCATAAACCAACACTGATCTTTACAGCATGCTTTGTCCTCACTCACACGTATCCTAGGAAACTTCCCAGGAGGTCACCCATCCCACAAGTGCTCCAAGTCAAGCACGCTTAACTATGGAGTACTTATGTTCTTGGCTCCTAAAAAGAAGATGCATCTTGTTGATATGGGTGGTGCTAATCAATTCCGTTAAGTCATCCTCAACTATGCAGTCCCACCCTCACATTTACGACTCGAAAGGATAATGATTCTATTTGGGTAATTGTTGATCAGCTTACGAAGTCAGCGCATTTATTGCCTATTAACATAAGATATTCAATGGAAAGGTTGACACAAGTGTACATTGGCGAGATTGTTAGACTTCATGGCGTACCCTTTAACATTATTTTTGATAGAGACTTGAGGTTTATGTCAAGATTTTAGCAGAGTCTACAAGAAGCGATGGGGACTAAACTTCGTGTAAGTTTTGCATATCATCCGCAAACAGATGGCCAGTTGGAAAAGACAATTCAGTCGCTAGAAGATCTGTTACGCGCTTGTGTACTAGAACAGTCTGGAAGTCAGGATGAATTCTTGCCTTTGATAGAATTCACTTACAACAATAGTTTTCATTTGAGCATAGGGATGGCACCCCATAAGGTGTTGTATAGGAGATGATGCAAAACACCTCTATGTTGGTACCAAGATGGAGAAAGTTTTACATTAGAGCCTGAGCTTGTGCAACAAACAACAGATATGGTGAAGATGATTCAGGAAAAGATTAGGATAACTCAAAGCTGATAGAAGAGTTATGCTGATAAGAGAAGGAGACCATTTGAGTTTGAGGAAGGCGAACATGTATTTTTAAGAGTTACACCCACGACTGGGGTCGGACGGGTTATAAAATCCAGAAAACTCACTCCTAAATTTATCGGACCATATCAAATTCTTCGTCGGATAGGTCTGGTAGCATATCAGGTAGCCTTACCGCTTTTTCTTTCAAATCTCCATAATGTCTTTCATGTGTCTCAGTTAAGAAAGTATATTCCTGATCCCACCCATGTTATAGCTCCGGATACGGTACAATTGAAAGATAACTTGACCTATGAGACGCTTCCTGTAAAGATTGAAGACAAGAAAGTAAAGCAACTCAGAGGGAAAGCAATTACCTTAGTGAAGGTGATCTGGAACGACATAACAGGAGATGCTACGTGGGAGCTTGAAGACAAGATGAAGGAGTAATATCTTTATTTGTTTTAATGTAAGAGAAATTTGGAGAATGAAATTTTTATTAGGGGGGAGAGTTGTAACACCCCGATTTTTTGATTTTCTTGATAGTCATGAGTTTTATCATATTTGTGAATTGTTGTGAAATTTTGAGAATTTTTAATTTATTTTGATTATTTTAATATTATTTTGGACTGTATATGTGTTTAAGGCAGGCCTGGAAAAATAAAAAATTTTCCTAAAACATAAAGTTTTGGACTGTTAATGCGGGATTGTGGGAACTTACTAAACCCGAAACCGGAAATAGTTGATGAAAATTTTCTTTATCTGAGTTTTTATTATCCATTGGATAAAGTTATTATCCATTGGGTAAAGCTATTATCCATTAGGTAATGTTATTATCCATTAGACAATAAATAGCAATAGCTTTTGTCCATTAGGTAATAGTTTTTGAAAAATATCTTAAGTGGTCAAAGATGATGGTTACAACATCTTTTTGAATAACCAATTAGAAACAAGCTTGGAGGAGAAACTTTAGATATCCACCCTTGATCTAATCAATGGATGTGAGGGGTTGCAGTGAGCAAATTAGCCACTCCTCCTCTCCATCAAGCTCACGGCCATAAGGGCTTTAGGAGACAAAAAAATCACATTTTTACACTTATCATTTTCTCATACAACACACAAAAACTCTCTCTTCCATTTTCTCTCAAAGCTCACGGCCTCACTACCCTTTTCTACCTTCCAAACTCTCATAATTTAAACCAACTATATTTCTTGATTCTTAACATCATCCTAAGCAAGTTTGGTGTTATGATCAAGCCTTAGTTCAACCATTTTCAAGCTTGATTTTTTAGTTCAAGTTCTAGGGTTGTAAGGTAAAGTTCTTGAAACTTGATTTCATATTTGATTCTTGAAATTCTAAGACCATATTTGATCTATAATTGTCTTACTCTAGCCTTGGATGTTAATATATTTGTATTTACTTTGATTCTAAGAGCTACTTGGTGAAGGAAATTGATACAAAGGATCCTACTAGGAACAAGAAGGCTACATCTAAGGTAAGAGAGAGATTAACCTCATCAACCACTTATGGTGGTGAAGGACACGATATTTGTATGAAGGTGATGGATCCATGTGAGGATTTATTCACCATATTTGTGTAATTGTGTGGTTTGTATTTATTTTGCTTATGTGATTTTATTACTTTGATATTATGCATGAACTTGTTATAGTAGGATTGTGATGCTTTAAGTATGTTTTATGCTATAATTGTGTTAGAAAGGAAAGCAATTTTTGGTTCCAATGACCATGAGGCTCACGGCCTCTATGCCCACAAATGGGTAATCCAATGCAAAAATAGTTTATTAAATGTTAACCTAGACGATTAGTGATAAGAAAGTTAATTAAGAAATTACAAGATAAAAATGGAAATGAATATATTTTTATCACTAAATCAAAATAATGAAGGTTATGGAAAGAATATTAGAAAATATTATTTAGAAGTGTTTTAATAAGGAAATAAATTTTAAGGATAATTTGGAGTTTAAAATATTTTATTAAAAAAATTTCTATTGAGAATAATGAATAAAGAGTGATTTTCGGTCTTAAGTATTGAAATAAAGTTAGAATGATATTTTGAAATTAAAGTGTTTTATTTAATAAGAGTAATGGAGAAGGATTTTTGAGGTATCTTGATTTACTTAAAATAATGTAAGTTTTTGTGGAAAAAGTTTAGAAATATTATTTAAAGATAGTTTAGTAAGAAAATATTCAATTAAAGTCCAATTTTTATATTAAATGAGAAAAGTTTAATTTGAGTTTAAATATTGAGAAAATATTTTATGCAATTGAAAATATGTAGAGAAACCTTTACGCGACTTAAAAATGGTGATTTTTAGCTACGCGATTAAGAAAAATTTTTAAAATCTTTACGCGATTGAGAAAACATTAGAAAACTATTACACAATTTGAAAACGTAATAGAAGTTTTACGCGATTGTGAAAATATGATAAAAATAATATGCGATTGAGAGGAACAACAAGTTTTGCTGTCAGGCCGATATACTAGATCCGGAATTATTGTTGTGTGATTTCAGCCAGTAATAGTATGCATTGAGTCATTGGTCATGCATTTTTTTACAAATGGTGTCTGTAGAGGCTTTTGTTGCCTAGGAGATGAATTACACCTTCATGCAGGTGCGAATTGCGTTAGTGAAGCTCTATGAATGACCTTAGAGGCGTCTGGGCACAGGTATCCCACAAATGGACAATTGGTAGCTCCACTGGGTCGTGGTGACTGTTACAAACGCACCGACGATCTCGACGAGACACTGTTCTATTAACGATTTGGCGTAGAATGTCTTGTATAATGCCTGATGTGCACATTGATAAATTATAGCACTTGGTCTGAGGCGGCCGATATACAGACATATCTTCTGGATCATTTTCTTTGAAATTGAGTTTAGCTCCATGGAGTAGGAAATTAGTTCATTGTGCATATGCATAGTAAGTCATCATTTTACTATTATATATATATGTGTGTTGTAGTAATTATTTGCTATTTGATGCAAAGATTATATGATGCTATGAATATATCTGTTAAATGCTGTGTATGAATAGTACATTATTTTACTGTCTTTATACTGCCATGATGATATTGATGTAGGGGATCTCACCTCTTTACTATATTATTCTATTTATTTGTATGTTTGATAAATAGTGTGAATAGGAAGAGGAAGGATCGCCTCACTTCTGTTTGTGTTAGTTTATCTGTATTTTGGGATGGCGTCATGGTCTGGTTTCCTTGGTTTTGCAAGGATTCAGTTTCGAGGAGACACTGATGCTTGGTGTATTGATGCGAACATTGATTGTATCAGTTATATTGGGAATATAACTGCGACTCTGAGAAGGACTCATGATGGGGAATCTATTTTTACTTTTAATGCTTATGTGCATTTAAGTTCTATTATACCTTTAGAGTTTATATGGGGTAGTCGTCGTGTTACTTCTTGGGAGAACTCAGTAGTTTCATCTGCACAGACTTCAGTCCGTAGCCCTGTGACCCATCTGAGGTTGTTGTCATCTGAGGAGTATGAGGAAGATCTAGAAGAGGATCCGGATGAGTACCCTTCTGACTGGATGTTTTTAAATATTAAAACTTGGTATGTAAATGATGTAAATTATTTTGGTTTGGTATATTCTGTATTTTATTTAATTTGTTAGTTTTTAATTATCCGCGAAGAAAAATATTTGAAAAATGTACGTACTATATTATTAGTAATTATAACTTAGTTAAAATTTAGTAACTTGAAAGTCGTAAATATGATGCCCTAAAGGGGGTGTTACATTAGTTGGTATCAGAGCGGGACCTCTCCCAGTACGATGTGGTTCAGGGACGAACCATGCAGAAGCTGGTGGGCATGTGACACCTGGGACCGACAAGGGCGGGGAGTGGCCGTCGGTGCAAAAGATGAAGCACAGACAAGGAGCCGCTCCTGGAAGGCTTCTAGGCGAAGGGACACATGAATGAAATGAATACACACCGAAATGAGAGGGATCCAGAGATTAGGCAGGTATAGGACTACATAGTTGAGGATGACTTAAAAGAATTTATTAGCACCACCCATATCAACAAGATGCATCTTCTTTTCAGGAGCCAAGAACATAAGTACTGCATAGTTAAGCGTGCTTGACTTGGAGCACTTGTGGGATGGGTGACCTCCTAGGAAGTTTCCTAGGATGCGTGTGAGTGAGGACAAAGCACGCTGAAAAGACCCGTGTTAGTTTGTGGAGACACTCATCAATCTTGCAGGCAGTCTCGAGATATTACAGTAGTTTTATTATACTTTTGTACTGTTATGTTAATATGCATGTGTTTTAGTATTATGTATATTAGTATCATATTTTTGTAGTATATGTATATGTTTCACTATTTACTAGTGTAAAAAACCATAGGAGCAAGTATCTTGATAAAAGTTTTTGAAAATCCTATTCAAGATACAATTGTCATTCCCTTTCACAACATGTGTTACAATGATTAAAAGCATGATGTTTCATGATTGTAATGTTGAGAATTTTGAAGAATATCAAGTAGCCAAAAACTAGTATGAATGATTGTCCAATGATAGATTTGGATGCAAAATGACCTTCATTTTTCTGTGAATCCATATGTAATCCTTGGCGCATGCTGAAACATTCTAGTTTCTTTTTATGTATGGTGCGTTTCTCACTTTTATGCTTCTTGAACTTTGAAAAGGATAAGAATGTTTATCTAGAGAAAGTTTATGGACGATACATGTGGAAAATTTGATTATTCTTGAAATTGTTTTGCAACTCTCTTGAGGCGAAATCCTAGGTTATGCATGATCGAGGCTTTCGAACTTACCCTAAATGATTTTATCATAGGTCCCCTTTTGAAGCTTTATATATGTTTGGCCTTATATGTTTTTCTATAACCATTGTGTTCGTTAAACTGTTAACCATTCTAATACATGTGAAAGCATTGCATTTTCTTCCTACCATCATTATTTGTTGAGTACATAATATGTTATTTCTTGAAGTGAGTCTTGTGATTAGGGGTATTAATGATTCAATACAAAATGAGCCTGAAGGAACCAGATGCAGTCAAAGAAAAGAAACAATGTTTTGAAAAATCAAATGAAAAAAAATGAAAAGAAAGAGAAGAAAATAAAAAGCAAAGCATAAGATAAGAAAAGTAAGAAAAGCATCAAAATGGTTTTGGCGAGTTTTCTACTTTCACTGTTGAATACCCTGCTAATATTAGTTAGAGACTCAAGACTTAAAATAATATGTTTATGTTTCTCAATGTTTGTGTTAAATCCTATCTTTTTATTCTATTGCCCACTACCCTTGGCCTTACATTACAAGCTAATAAAGTCCCTTTTGATCCTTAATTTTGGGTGAATTACATTAGTGGAGAGAGAATTGTATTACAATCTTGTGGATTCTATGAATTATATTCATGTGTATGCTCATAACCTCATCTGGGTGAATATGAAGAGAATGGAAGAAGTTTTGTTTGCATGATTGTGGGAAAATTATATTGTGTAAAAGGAAGCTATGAATGTTATCATGATGAGGATTTTATATGTGTGAAATTGATTGTGAGGCATCTACACTCTTTAAGGATTTATGCAATCATCATTCACTAGTTGGTTTGAGTGAAAGAGGAATGTCGAATGTGGCTGAATGTAGGTTAGTAATGTTGATCTTTGTAAATGTACTTTGTTGTGCTCGAGGACTAGCAAAAATCTAGGTTTGGGGGTGTGATAACTCTACAAAATGTAGTTATTTGTGTCCCATATCTGTGCTATAATTGGTTGCTTAGTCCTTGTTTGTATAATGAATAGAAGATTTTAGCGTCATATTCATCTGAATTCATTTTGATGACTTCAATTATGATTCTGAGCAAATACTTCCAAGACTTTGATAAATTAAGTACATTTGCAATTGCTTTTAATGTGATAATTTCTTTATTACGTGTAGAGCTCCAATCAAGCATAAAAATGAAGACTTTGGAGTAGCTTTGGACCAGGAAGCCCAAGAGAAAGCCAAAATTGAAGACCAGTATTCAACGCTGCGGCACATGCATGTCAATGTCGCGACGTTGTGCATCCCCTGCTTCAGTACAGAGAACCGAGGCTAGAGCGCTGCAGCACTAAGAATTGGATGGTATGGCGTCTATGACCTAATTGAACGCACGCCGCGGCATGATGTGTTTAATACCACGGCGTGACTCTATTTTTACAGCCTATAAATATTGTTGTATTAGTTTTACATGGGATCTTTGATCATTTTTGGAGAGCACCTGCTAGTTTTAGGATTTTGAGACCTAGAGAAAGCTAGAGAAGTCAAGGTTGGAAGCCATCCTCTACATGGAGGGTGATTCAAGCTTAGAAGATGAAATCTAATGAGCTTCCTCCCTTTCCTTTCTTCTTTTCTCTTTTTATTGCTTCATGAACATGATATATATGTTTGCATTTTCTTTTTTCATGGCTAACTAAGCTATGTATAGAGTTTTCTTTAGATTCTCTTATGGATATTGATTGATTATGTTATACTTTGAGTTTATATACATGATTTGGTTTTGTTCAATCATATGGTGCTTAATGCTCTTGAAAGTTTGATCAACTTTTGAGTGATTTCTTGAAATTTGATGAAGCTAGACATAGGGATTTATATTTTAGATCTAATGTATGGCTGATGCATATTCGATTTTATTCAATTGGCTTGGATAAATTGATTCGCTAATTGGATAGAAATATACCTCTTAGCCTTGTATAGTGTGTGATTGAGAATAGATCGTTCATGAGTGGATTTTGGTTCTAACTAAGGAGCTAGGTAAATGAAACTATGGTTAATTGCACTAGACATAGGCTTTTAACTAAATCAGATTCTCAAGCTAACCTAATCATTTCATTTATGTTATTCATAAGGATTACATGCTGTCAATTGAAGTAAGAGGTAAAAAAGGATTCTCTATTTCTTTATCTATCCATTTATCTATTTATCTTAGACTTATTGCTTTTCAGTCTTTATATTTCTTTTAAACAGACTTTTATAAATTTGATGTTCTTGGATAGGATAAATTAGACTACTGGTTAATATTTGGTTTTATAAGAAATAATGTTTTTTCTGTGGGAACGATATCTGACTTTAGACTATATTGCAAGCGTGACCCGTGCACTTGCGGTAAGCAAAAGAGCGAACAATCACTTGTGACCTACATCCAGCCCCAAGCTTAGCTTGAGATTTTCTTCACTATCTCCTAGACTTCACGGATGCTAGGAAAACCTTTATAACCAAGAGCACTCAACACACCTCTAGGATGGCTCACCCTTTGTGCTTGAGCCTCAAAATAGGGATACCTCACCCTTTACAACTTTGAGAGACACCTCATCCTCTTTACAATCAAGGGATACCTCACCATTTTCTCTAGAGGGATACCTTACCCTCTTTACAATTAAGGGATACCTCACCCTTTTTTTCTAGAGGGATACCTCACCCTCTTTACAAGAAATCAAATAAAGATAGAAAGATAAACTCTTAAAAGAGTAGATTATACAAGTTGAAGCTCAAGATGTATAAGGATTGATCACACTTTAGTTCATAAAATAGAGAAATATATTCAAGGATGTTAAAATCATATTCAATGCTTAACCAAGATGTTTCAGATTGATTTCCAACTATTCTTTAATGCCCAATGACTTATATTTATAGCTCAATGCATTAAAGAGCTATTGGGAGTTCTTAAAGCATTAATTGCAAGCAAACTAGCCATTGTGTTATGTTTCTGGAAACATATTTATTCGAATAACTAAACCCTTATTCGAATAAATACGTTTATAGTGTAACAAGAAATTGGTTTTTGAAGCATGTTATTCGAATAACAAAAGTGTTATTCAAATAAACCATTGAAAAAACAATGGGCGCATAGCCTATTGAAGTTTCTTATTTGAATAATGCCTTGTGTTATTTGAATAAAGCTGGATGAAATGGAAATCTTGGTATTTTGACTTTGGTTATTCGAATAGGGAGACACTCTATTCGAATAAACCTATTTGAAAACATTTTAATCAATTTTTAAAACTTGTCCATTGTTTCCAAATGTTCCAACAAGTTTTAGGCACTTAAATGCTATTTCTTAAGAAACCAAAAACTATTTTAAAGCCTTGAAGTCATATATGCTATTAGGTTTTTGAAAAATAAGCTTAGAGCTTAAGTGTGAACCCTTTTTCCTTTACAAAAAGATCTAAGACCTAAAGTTATTCTTAAGAGGTCTTGGAGTTGATCTTACCATCATCTTCATGTTTGTTATCATCAAAATAATCTTCAATGGCCACTAGCCAATTTCACCGAGTTGGATTGCTTTGCTCGCATCATCAATTCTATTACCTGAGGTATGTCATTGGTTGCCCCGTGTATAGTTCATAGGGTCTTTGTTGTCCTTTCTTGCAGCCTTTATTCTGCATTTTATGGCAGTCTGAACTTACTTTGGGAACCGTTGCTTTGACTTTATTGGGAATTAAAAGTCCTATTAAAAAAGATATGTTTCAAGATGTTTCCCAACTATCTACTACTCTTGTGGCCAATCATGGAGAAGGAGCATTAAAACGTGGCTTCGAACGTGTAGTCGATTTGCCTTCTCTAGAGTGAATCATAATGCTTCATTTCCTCTATAAATGGGGAATGTTTATATTCAGAATGGCATTCCTTTTGTGCTCTGATAATTTTTTAGAGTGATCTTTTTCTAGAGGATGATCTCTCTCCCATTTCTTATGAACATGTGGAGGGTTATGCCCCTTTTTGAAACCATCTTCCCGTTCTTCCCAAAATCCTTAAAGGCATTTTCTTTTCCCCAACATCATCCATTAATGGAGGCCTTTCTTACTAGGTGTAATGGTTCTGTGATGACCAAGCAACTGCCCTACATGAGTTGGTCAACATGCATCTGGGCAACAAAAGTCTTTCTTTCCAAGCATACGCAGGGGTATACAACCTTTTCGCACACGCCGAGAGGATTCACCGTTTCTACTATAGTTCCTATGATGCAAGGAGATGCTTTGCACTCTGTCCTCCTCCTTTCTCGACTATTCTAGAGGCACTAGGCAAGTGCCTTAATTTTACTCTAAAGTGCAGTTGGATATGCAGGAAGGTGGAGCAATCTGTTAGAGTAACTTGGAGTGAAGCATTCTTCTCATGTTGGCCAGCAAAGAAGAGATGAGTGCTGGTTTTTGGAAGAACGTTGGAGATGGTCATGGTTAGTGGTCATCATCATCATCACTGTCTTTGTCTGGCTTCATTCCTGGCTCTCTCTAATGGGCATTCTTGACTTAGAGTAGTTTATGTACTCTTTTTTGTAAAGCTAACGATGTATGGAATGAGAATAATAATAAAATTCCTTTTTTGAATCTTGTATCTTATATTTTCCATTGTCTACTTTTTTTATCGTACTGAGTCCAATGCTCATTGTGTAAAGATATGCTTAGCCTTGTCATGTTGCCCCTAGCTTAGTACTTAGCAAATGTAGCTAAGTGTCAAGGTAAGTCTCAATGCCCTCGAGTGACAGAATCTATGCTCTACATGCTGCCCCCAAGGGGTTAAGAGCATTAATTTGGAGGCGTTGATTAGGATTCACTTCATTTGTAGGCGTATGGTGATCCAATAACCACCCATGCGTCAAATGATCAAAGGTGGACATTCTAGTATTAAACTAAGGCGCAAGAAAAAAATTCGTGCTCAAACAGTAGGGTTTGCATAACATTTAGTTTTTTGAGCAACCGTCGCTTCAATTGGTATGACAGTTGTGATGTCCACGTGGCGCACTTTGACAAGATAGTTGTGGTTAGGGTTTTGCCATCAAGATGAGGGGTTTTTTGAAATCCAAATTGTTTGGACAGAATTTCCCCCAAACTGTGTTGCCTCTATAAATGGGTGCCAATAATGCCTTTTTCACACTTTACTGTTCCTATCCAAATTCCAGTGACTTGAAGCGATTTTTGATGACTTTTCTGAGCAGGTAAGTGTGGTTTTGAGCGGTTGACAGCAGTTCTTAATAGTTTTCAATGGTTCCTCTTCTTCCAATCATTAACTTTTCTCCATTTCTTCAAGGTATGTCTCCATCTACTTTCTATTTTTTACTTTTTTTAGTATTACGGTTCCTATCTTCTATATTTCGGGCATTTTCCTTTCTTATTCATCCAAAATGAGTTGGGATACTAATGATTCTGGACCTCAATGGCGTGGAGCACTCCCCTTGAAATAATCACAAAGGAGAGGCCCAATCTTGATCGAAATGACCCTGAGTATGTTAATTTCTTAACTATGTGGGCTCGAAATGTCAGCCTTATTTCTTGTAACGATATTTTGGATGCCGTCGATGATGAAACTCTCGAGACCATTGTAGGAGAAGTTTAGCCCGTTGTCCATCTTTAACCCTTTGTTTATAATACTTTCTATGTAGTTTCTGACCTCTGTTATTTGTTTTGTAGATAGCATGGCGTCTAGATCATCTATTCTCTCCCTCCAAGCCTTGAAGGAGAGGTGTAACACCCTCCTTAGGGTACCACATTTACACACTAAAACATAAAAAACTTAACAAAATGCAGTAAAGGTTTAATCTTGAAAAAAAAATACAGATTTCAAATTTTCTTTCTCAAAGGCATAAACTTAAACCAAACATAAACAGCACAGGATGTAATTACTAAATAATACACATCAAAAAGTATATATATACATAAGTGGCATGGATCACAGTCCACCCAAAATACACAAGGTTTGTACTCAAAAGACATATATAACTATTTGACAAAATGAAAACTAGCCCAAGTCTATATGCCTAGGGAGTAGGGTCCTTCACTGGATCCTCCATTGGGTCCTCCTTCTCGGACTCCTCACCAGACAGATCCCTCAGTCAGGGCAAGATCTCACAAACAGGTGTCCAAGCAAATGACACCATAGAGTCCTGATCCTCCCTCGTGGTGTAATGCAAATCACCCCACAACTCCCTGATCGGAGTAACAAACTCCAGACGAACCAAGACGTCAAGAGAAAAGAAAGGATCCCTATCGCGGGTCCTACGCACAGACAGGGTCACATCTCCTACATATCTAACTCGTTTAGTATCCCAGTCGATATGCCAAGCATCCGTTCCTCCATAGAAATGAACTCTAACAAAACCAACAAACTCTTTTCTTATCGCCATCACAGAAAACAAAACAATAGGAAAACTATAATCTTCTTCGTCTTCCTTTCAGTCTTTATTAATGTGTACACATAAAACAGAATAACACAATAGAGAGGTGAGATTCCCTACATCAATACCAACATGGCAGCATAGAAACACTAAAGAACAGTAATTACAGTTATGGCATCAAGTATCAGATAATTTAGCAGATATAAAATATCACGATGATATGTAGATAGACTATGCATATGTACAATGAACCAATTCCTACTCCGTGGAGCTAAACACAATTTCAGATAGAATGATCTAGAAGACATGTCTATACCTCGTCAGCCCCAAGTCAAGTGCTATAGTTTCTCAATTTGCGCATCATGGCTTATACAAGACAGTCTACACCAGATCGTAAATAGAATAGTGCCTGGTTGAGATCATCGGTGCGTTGCTTAGTCACCACGGCCCAGTAGAGCTACCAACTGGCCATTTGTGGGATACCTGCGCCCCGATGCCTCCAAGCTCAACAAGTGAACCACACTACGCAATTCGCACCCGCACTAAGGTGTAATTCAACTCTTAGGCAAAAAGCCTCAATCGACATCTTTGATATAATGCATGATCATTGACTCAATGCATACGCACATATTAATATCATGATTTTCCATAAACATAAGCTACTTATGAGCCAAGCCAGTCATCAACATCTCTGGGTCCCGTTCGAGAGCCCGAAAGCACAATGCTATTATTTTCAAAAGCAAGCATCTTAATTGCATAATTCAAAAATCATCGTTCTCAAATTACACCAAACATTATCACAATTTTTTTCTAACATGTAAAACTTTTATTTCACTTTTAAGCTTAGTTTTTGAAACTTTCAAGGATTAATATAGAAATTAACTTTAGTTCCAATATTCTTCTAGCTAGGCTCTTCTAGGTAATACCTCTTAATATTTTTTTTTACGAAGAACATAAAAAGGAAACCACATTATCTTAATCTCATCAATTCTTTTCCTTTCCTCAAACCCTAAAAGTACCTTAAGTTTTCATTATCTCTCTCTCAAGCTTATTTTTCCACTCAAAGGCTGTTGGTGTATGCCCTAAAGGCTAATACATTTTCTGTATTTACATATATTCTATTATGCTATTTTATATATGAGGCATTTCATTTATTGTGTTCTTTTTGATAAACATAATAAAGTCCTTAGAATAGTAAGTTTGATGCCATAGGACATCAAGTGGATGACTTGATCGTGAGATCCTTTTGGTTACAACACTATTCTTAAATGTCCCTAGTCTCAATGTATTATTGTTAATTAGGACAACAATAATACATTGAGACTAGTATGTGTAGAGACTGATGACCGCATCTCACGGGTCATGGATATGAGATATCAAGTCTTCACATTGGTACATATTAGAGTAATGATGTCTTGGGTGACCCACCATGAGAACGCTACATGGATCGTTACGTGAATGTCATAAGCGATTCTCATAGTGATAATGGTGTTTGTGGTCCTTTGACCTGAAATCACTACGATTCCTACATGAGGAGTTGTGTGTTTTAATGCCATCAAACGTCATCTGTAACAAGGTGATTATAAAGTTGGTTATTGGACATATCGCAAATCATGCAGAGGGATGTGAGTGACCTAGATGGAATTTGTCACTCCTACATAACAGGAGCGATATCTTCGGGCCCCCGATTGAGTGAGATCGTGAAATGCATGGCCATGCTCAAATGAGTCAATATGAGATATTGATCTCATTTATTGTTACAAAGTCTACTCGAGTATTAGGAAACAAATGATTGGACTATACAAGGGTGACGCATTCCATGCCTTGTGTTCAATCTAGATATCTTGACAAAGGGACTAAACGACACAGAAACATTGGTCACGGAAAGGTTATGTCAAATCACGACATTCTTATTACTTGGGTAGCGACGTGTTGCTAGATACAGCTCACATGCTTGTAATATTAAAATGAGATTTTAATATTACTGCCAACGTAATAAGAACCTGCAGGGTCACACACTTAGAACAGACTAAATTGGAGCAATAAGGATCCAAGTTGGACTCGGATTCAATTGTGGGCCTAACTCATGACAAATGGGTTTTAGGGTTGCACAGCTTACCTTGCTACTGCTCACACTCACTTAAGGCAGCCACTATTATAAATAGTACTGTTAAGGGGGCTGCTATTGATGTTACATCACAACCCTAGCCGCACCTAAGAAAGTGAGTGAGAGATAGTGAAAGGTTCTTCTCTTCTATTCGCAGCTAGCACCGCGAAACAGAGGCGTGACTCCTTTTGCAAGTCTGTTCGTGTGGATACCGCAGAAACATCGTCGCTATTACGGTGTTGGTGATTCACCTCGCTTGTGTTTATCACGCTTCAAGAGGTAAATATTAAAAAACTCAGATTATGGACTTTTCGCATGGATCCTGTGTGGGAATCCTATTATTCCGCTGCGAGATATTTTGATCCGCAATTCCCAACAAAGGCTTCGATCTCTTTCTTACTAAATGGCTAAATTTTGTTTTATCACTCCTTCATTATTATAAATCCTTAATCCAATTCCTTTTTCACCTAAGCATCTAAGTTCCAAATCAACATAAAAGTTTATCTTGGATACCCTTTTTATAGCCATTTGGCCGAGAGCCCTAAGGTCTTTGGGCCTCTAAATTTTCATCCTTATCAACAAGATTCCAAGCATATAATATATTTCGAGCCCTAAGGTCTTTGGGCCTCTAAATTTTCATCCTTATCAACAAGATTCCAAGCATATAATATATTTCAATCACCAAAATTTCTACCCAACCAAGGTTATGCATAACATTAAGCTATAAAAAAAATCATACAGGGTAAATAATTACTAAACCACCAAAATCCATACAACCAAGTGAACAACCCTCGCATAGATTCTTCATTTTCAATACATCAATTTGTTTCTCACCACCATGAAAGGTTGATGAGAGTAATTTCCATCTTACCTTAGATGATGACTAACAACTTCTTAGGTACCTTCTTGAGTCAAACTTTCTCTTCCAAGAGGCTCTTGAAAATGAAATCACTTACAAAAAATCAACATCTAAGGCTTGGAATAGAATGACCATGGATCAAAATCATGGTCTTTCACGTTGAAAGCTTTCCAACCCTAACTTGAAGAAGCACTTGAAAATGGATGAACAAGGTCAAGATCACAACACCAAAGTGTCTTAGAATGAGGTTTGGATTTAAGAAATGTGGATGGTTGGAATTAAAGAAGATTGGAGAGTGGGTTTTGGGGGTGTGGCCATGAGCTTCAATAAGAGAGAGAGAAGAGAGAGTTTTGCTTTTGGTTGTTAGTAGAAAGATGAAAGTTAAACTAAGAGAAGTGAACAAGTGAAAAAAATAAAGTCCTAGAACCCTCCTTGAGTGGGCTTGCCCGTGGACTTCCCAAGGAGAGAGGGAGACAAGCTTCTCCAACAAGCTTCCTCAAAGCTTCTTTAGGAAACTAGTTTTCTATTGGTCCATATTTGATGAGACATAAAGGTGTGGGTCCTAAGTATGATGTCATAAAGAGAAACCTCTAGAAAAAGGTGACTAGGCTTATATCTAGAACCATATACTAGATCTTTACTAAAAACTATTTTTCAATGGACAAAAGTTATTATTAACAAAAAAAACCAGTATCTATTGTCCAATGGATAATAAAATGTACTCAAATTTTATTTAGCCAGATAAAATCTCAGACAAAGAAAACTTTAAAAATTGTCCCTGATTTTGGGTTTAGTAATATCCTCCGGCCCCGTTTCAACACAGTGCAAATTTTTTTGAAAACAATATTAAAATAATCAAAATAAGTCAAATAATTTACAAAAATCACAAAAAAATCACAACATTGCAGAAATCACAGATAATCCACAAATAAAAGAAAATCAAGGCATTACAAGAGGGTAGTGGACGCCGGTCCATCTACCACCTCGATCCACATTACTCCAACCCTATTGTCCAAGTCCTGATGACCAAGGTGGCTCCAGCCCAACAAGAAGAGTCGCTGCTCAACCTCTTCAAAAGAGAAAGAAGAAAGCTGAAGGAAGTAGGGCAGAGGAACACGGGAAGAGGCCGACTGTGAGCCGATTGAGGTCCAAGGTCCGATCTCCTTGTACAAAAAAGGTGTGTCACCCAGACCGTTTATGGACTTCTAACTTTTGGATGATGATGTCATTGCTCGCAACTCCAAGAAAAGTACCTCAGAGATCTTGATAAGGTTTCAGGTCAGTGGACTCTGCCTTGTCATTAAAGCTCGTTTCCTTGAAAGGTGCTTAGATCAACTCAAAGAGGAAATGACTGAGAAGACGAGGGAAGTTGAAAGAAAGGGGGTCCAGAGGCTCAACTCGACTCTTAAGGCTAAGGAGGAGGCCTAGAAAGCCTTGGAGGATGCTAAAGTGGAAAATGATGGCTTGAAGAAGAAATTAGCGAACTCCGAGGATAAGCTCAAGAAGGAGAGGGCTAGTTTTGAAAAGACCAATGCCAACCTCTATACTGAAAATCAGATAATCCATACTAGAGTGGTGCAGTTGGAAGAGGATGCCAAGCAGCTGATGAAGATCTACACAAGCATAAGTGATGAATTTGCAAAAATTCATATATTTACGGTTCAAAATCTTGGATTTTCATCCTCTTTTAATCTCTTTAATTGAGTTTTATTCTCAAGTCTTGTTATATTTTTAATATTTTAATTATGTTCTTATTTTTTATTTTTGTGTGCTTTTTATAGGTAATTGTACATGAAAAAGATTGGATGAATGAGCAAGCAAGAAAAAGATGGAAATTCCATTTAAGTGTCCAATGCTTGAGCCCTAGACACCTATTGCTTGAGCATGCAGGAAAATTCCTCTTTAGTATCCCAGTGCTTGAGCGCTGGGAAGGCAGCACTTGAGCACTAAATGTGTACCAGCAACGTGATTTCTTTTCAAAAAAAAAAAAGTTTCACCAAATTGAAGACACACTTGGACAGAACGCAGCAGCCGTCAAGAGGCATAAACCTTAAAGTGATGTGGGCGCAATTTGTAACACCTTAAAAATTCTGACTTTAGGGTAAATGACAATTATGTCCCCAATGTACTGTTTTATACTTGTCTGTATAAAATGTTATTTTTGTTTTGTTTTTTTTAGAGCAGAAGGAGTTTAGTAAACTCAATTCTGAAAGACACTGTTTTGAATGTTTTAATTTTTAGAATTTAACTGTGTGATAAAATAATTTTCAGTATTATTTTATTACTCAGTATAAAACTTGACAGTGGACCCGATACTATGTGTGTGGGACCCACATATAAATAAAGTAAACAATAAGGAAATTAGGAATTTTGGACCAATAGGAACAAGACACCTAGAAGTCAAATTAATAAAGCTAAGTCAACAAAAATGGCTAAGCTAGTTAGATTAGAACTAGAATATTTAATTTAGTTAGTATAGTTACTTTAAAATCTAACTAAATTAATTACTACAACCTTAGTGTAACTAAATAGTGATAACTAGATAGTAATCTAGTTAGGCCTAACTAACTAGAATCCTAAACTAATTAAGTTAACCTAATGTAACTTGAAGTAACTAATTAATTTAATATGTAACTAAACCTACATTTAAATATATAACTAATTAGTTGGAAGAAACAAATTTAATTGGCTTTTTAAATGGAGAATTCGGCCAAGCTATAAGAGCAACCGAGAAGGCTCTAGATAAATGCTTATTCATGCCATGATTCATCACCCATCAACCAATAAGAAACAAGCTTATCTTGTAAGACCTAATCCTAGCCATTGGACCATTGGATGGCCTAGATTCATTCTTGAATTTTAACACATGCATTAAGACTTTTTCCTACTCACTTCTACGGCTAACACTCCAACATTTAACCAAATAATTCCCTTCCTTCTCTCTTTGTTTCACCGTCCACCAATAGAGCTCCAAAAACCCATTCGGTCAAGCTCCAAAGTATATCATCCTTTCACCCAAAATTTTCTTTTTCTTACTTTTCTACTTTAAAACCTTACTACAAGACCATCTCTAGTTGGAAGTTTCTTCCATTTCTTCCATTTTCAAGCTTGAAGATCACTTTGGAGATTCTTCTTCAAAGGTAAAATTTCTTGTTTTTCAATTCTATTTTCATTTCTAAGCTTCTAAGCCATGATTGAACCATGGTATTGTTCCTTTTCTAGTAATAGTCTTTATAAAATTTTATTTATTTTTCTAGGACTCTAAGGAGGCAAAACCGAAATCACAAGGGAGAGGAAAAGAAGAAATTTTCATCATTCTAGGTAAGAGGAAGACCAAAATTTAATTAAATTAAAGTGTTATAAAGAAATTAAGGTTTGATTGAATTTGTAAAATCCATAAGGATTCCTTTATGTGTTGATTTTTATAGCTTTTATTAATTGTTTAAGCTTTGATGTATTGTATATATTATACATTGTATATGTTTTACATTGTATGTGTTAGATTAGTGTTAGAAATACATGAGCATTCCAAAGAGTGCAAACCCTAGGTTCGGTCACATTACTGAATGGGAAGAATCAAAGTATTTTACAATGTTGTTAATGAATACTAAGTATATTTAGAAACTAATTTGAGTATTGTTGGTATTTATAAAGAATATATATACTAATATAAAATATTTTGCCGTAATTAGGAAAAATATTTTAAATGGTCTCAGATGATTTAATAATTATTTTTATAGTTTAGAAGTATTTATGTGAGTAAATCTGACGAGAACATGATTTAAAAATTTACATGATTGAGAAAACAGTAAAATGTATTTACGCGATTTGAAAATGTGATGTACATTGTGAAAACGGCAAGATTTTTGAAAACGAAATAAAATTTCTATGCGATTGATGAAAACAGCGAGTCTCCTGTCGGGCCAAAGTGGTGGACCCGGATGTGTGGATTGTACAAGTGCGCCAAGTAGGAGCGTACTGTATTTGAAGATTTTTGCCATGGAGGGCATTTTCGTAATTATTTTTGTCATAGAGGACAATTACGTGATTATTTTGCCATTGAGGGTATTTTTGTAAATAAATTAAGTTTGAGGGTATTCTCGTAAATAATTAAAGTTTGAAGTGTATTTTTGAAATTATTCAAAGTTTGATGGCATTTTTGTAAATAATAGAAGTTAAGGGCGTTTTTGTAAATAATGAAGATTTAATGGTATTTCTGTAAATAATTCAGAAATTTATGGCACTTATATAAATAATTGAAACCTGAGGGTATTTTGGTAATTACGTATCTGTTCATGCATTGAGTCATTACCAAAATCGAAATTTGGTGATTTGATTGACGAGATGAATAACATCGTATTGTCGATGTGATAGGCATAGTGTGTTCATTTTCTGATATGAACTTGGAGTTCATAGTGTGCACTATTCCATATGTGGACAGGAGGTAGCTCCTTCTGGCCGTGGTGCGTGATGACACACTTATGTTCTTGACAAGCACTAACCTTAATCAAGTTTTGAGAGGACTATCGGTACTTTTGTAGTACACAATTGATTGATGTGTGTCTGGGTTGTGTGCTATGCCACTATTGTTATATTTATTTTCGTGGGCTATAGACACAAAGTATTGACAAGTGCAATAGCAATCACAACGATCACTATAGACACAAAGTTTTGACAAGTGCAATAGTGGTCGGGGTAGCCAAAGCTATAGACACAAAGGGTGGACAAGGTCAATAATTTGGATTGGTCAAGGCGGTTTAATAGAAGTCTCATCTCATTCTCTCTGATATCTGAGTATGTGTTGTAGCTCCATGGAGTAGGAATGAGTCATTTTATATTTTGTCATATTCATTTTAAATTCATTATATTGTGTGGTGAGTATTTTGAACTGTTATGAGATTTATGTACATTATGAATTTTATTTATGTTAATATTGTATTATTATTTCATATGTGATATTTATTGATTACTTTAAGTTGTCTTACCTCTCTATTTGTTGTATATATTGTTTGCTTTGTTTGTTGTATGTATATATATATATATTTAGACTATGAAGAAGGGGTTGAAGAACCAGAGTTGGGCAGTGAGTACATAGCAGAGGAAGAACTACGATCCACAGATTTTCAGTCAAGACCCGAAGCCTTAGATCATCTCTAGTGTTAGTACGATAGGGTGAGATGTCGACACCGGATTTTTGGGTTTTATCATTTGGAATTCCACGGAGGAGCGGACAAGGTTGGCGCATCTATGGTGAACGTAATTTTGTCGCTTATACGGGATTATTACTATGTCTTTGCGACCGAGTCTCATCTGTCCCGCTTTTGTATCGATTTCTATGTTCAGTTAGAACTACCATTAGGAGTTCGCCGTCACTGGAACGGTCTATTTCGGACTCCCTATGAGTTTAGTGTTGTGTCTTCTGCTAGAACACCTACTGTTAGGACCCCTAACTATATTCCGGTCCACAGAGCACCCGAGTTCCCGCTCACGGTCTTACGGGAGGCGTCATGCATTTATGTCATTGGAGGAATCATCCAGAATGTTTCTCCAAGTGACTAAAAATGTATGACGTGCACTTGGGTTTGTTATCTTCTGATACTGGGTTGTAAATATAAACCTTTTATGCTTTCTTTTTCTTTTGGTATGTATTTTTATTTGGGTTTGTAAATTATGTGTAAATTATTTGTACAACTTATGAAAACAAAACTTATGTAAATTTTTGTATATTAGTATCTGATGGATATGTGTATGAATGGATATGTTTATGGATATAATGTATATTGTACAGGGGTGTGCTGATATTATCTATGTATGTGTGTATAAGAATAATTTTTTTTTAAGGTGAAATATCTTGAGGATATAACTTTTATGTTTTCGAAACAAAGTAAGTGCACAGGTTTTATTACTTATTTATATCAAAACCTTATAATTTAATTATTCTCGTTAATCGTTATTTTATTTTAATAACAAATGTGACACCCCCACAAGAGTGTTACACAATTAAGCTTGAAGATTAGGAATTTTCTTCAACCTTTCCACCTTTCTACAATGGAGTTTGTCATATTCTTCCCTTTGTGTTCTTCTTTTTCCATGTGTAACTAAACTTCTTTTGTTAGGGTGATGATCGATCTTGTTCTTAGATGATGTAACTTCTTTTATGGGTTTAATCAATGTTTTTATTTCATGATTTATGTGTTTATCTCTATTAAAAATGCTTTTCTAAACTTGATTAATTTAGGAATGATTTTTGGGTTGATGTATGATTTGGAAAATTTTGCATGAACCTAGAACTTATGAAAAACACCATAATTTCTACGATTGCTAGGAATAGACATTGTGGGTTATGTGGTCTTTCTTTTAATTCTCTCATTTTTTATAAAAGCCTTTTCCATTTGGGGATAGACTAAAGGATTAGTTAATTCTAAATAGTGTAAATAGGATTAATATACCAAGAAATTGGATATTGATTAATTTTTGGAATTGACCATGAATCATTGGAATAGAACTTGATTAAACCAATATTTGAATTTTATATCAAAAGAGTTCAAGTGAAGTCTGAACCCTAACACTTTAATCTCATCATTTTTTCACCTTTGATTTGATTCTTGATTTAGTTTCAATTATTTTTCTATTTATTGTTTTCCTTTTATTTTTATCAATCCTCATGGGGTATTGATATAATCCTCATGGGATGATACTCTTATTCACTCTTTATTACTTTTGCAATTCGGTGCACTTGCCGATACCATAACAAGTTTTTAGCACCATTGTCGGGGATTATTAATTGTCAATATAAAGTAGTAGTTAAAAAAGCACTAATTTAAGCGTTTATTTTTTATTACTCGTTTATTTTTATTTTCAGTTTTATTTTTAATTTCTTTTCTCTACTTCACTTTGGTTTGTTTTTTTAATTGTTTATGCAAGGTATTGTGGATTCAGAAAAAAAAATTCGATCCAAAAATTAAAAGAACAACAAAAACAAACATAAGAGCTGCCAAAGAAAGAAATAGAATTGAAGAAGAAAAGATGGCAGAAAATATAACTGAACGAAGAAGACGCACTTTAACTAACTATGCATCTCATTCTTCTGAGAATATCTCAACTAGTATTGTGTGACCTGCTATCCAAGCAAATAATTTTGAGATTAAATCAGCTTTGCTACAGCTGGTACAACAAAATTAGTTTGGGGGAGGTCAAGCAGAAGATCCCAACTTGCACATTGCTAATTTCTTGCAGCTCTGTGACTCTATCAAATATAATAGAGCTAGTGATAATGCCATACAATTAAGACTCTTTCCATTTTCTTTTAGAGATAAACCCAAGAGCAGGCTACAAGCCCAGCCTTAAGGAAGAATCACTACGTGGGATCAATTGGTTAGCAAATTTCTTATCTGATATTTTCCTCCCTCTATGTTCATCAAGATTAGGAGTGAGATTGCATGTTTCACTCAAAATCAAGGGAAATCTCTATATGAGTTGGGATTTATAGAGTCTTAAGATATTTAAAGAGTCTCAAGATTAGGAGAGATTTAAAGAGTTGTTGAGAAAATGTCCACACCATGCTTTTGAAGTTTGGCAATAGGTGCAGATATTTTATAATGGTTTGGATCTTTCCACCAGAGTTATGGTGGATGTATCTACAGGTAAGTCTTTAAACACTAAGACTCCTAAAGAGGCACAGGAATTGTTTAAGATTATGGCTACCAACGAATACTGGTTGCCTAGTAGAAGATCTACTGTTAAACAGGGGGTTATGGAAGGTAGCAAAATTGAAGCTTTACTTACGCAAACAAGATGATTCTGTAATACGTCGCCAACCTCACCAAGCAAGTTGATGATATGCAAGTAAACTTCGTCGATCACCAAGCCTTAACTTGCAATTTCTGTGGAGACAATCATGTTAATGGTCAATGTGAGGCAGGAAACTTAGGTGTTATTGCTCCAGAGCATGTCAACTATATGGGAAATCCTTCGAGACCACAAGGTAATCCTTATTCTATTACCTATAATCCAAGTTGGAGGAATCATCCTAATTTCTCTTGGAAGAATCAAGCTATACTAGTGAATGCTCTGTTGGTGTATGCCTTAGAGGCTGATGCATTTGTCTGTATTTACATACATTCTATTATGCTAATTTTAATATATGAAGCATTTCATTTATTATGTTCTTTTTTAATAAACATAATAAAGTCCTTAGAATAGTAATTTGATGCCATAGGACATCAAGTGGTTGATTTGATCGTGAGATCCTATTGGATAAAATTAGAACACTATTCTTAAATGTCCCTAGTCAAGTATTATTATTAATTAGGACAACAATAATGCATTGAGACTAGTATGTGTGTAGACTGATAACCACATCTCATGGGTCATAGATATAAGATATCAAGTCTTCACATAGGTACATATTAGAGTAATGATGTACTAGACTGACTCGCCATGAGAACGCTACATGGATCGTTACGTGAGTATCATAAGCGATTCTCATAGTGACAATGGTGTCTGTGGTCCTTTGACCTGAAATCACTACGATTCTTACATGAGGAGTTGTGTGTTTTAATGCCATCAAATGTCATCTATAATAAGGTAATTATAAAGTTAGTTATTGGACATACTGTGAATCATGCAGAGGGATGTGAGTGACCTGGATGGGATTTGTCACTCCTACATAACAAGAGCGATATCTTCAGGCCCCCTGATTGAGTGAGACTGCGAAATGCATGACCATTCTTAAATAAGTCAATATGAGATATTGACTTCATTTGTTGTTACAAAGTCTACTCAAGTATCAGGAAACGAAGGATTAGACTATACAAAGGTGACACATTCCATGCCTTGTGTTCAATCTAGATATTGTGACAAAGGGACTAAACTACGCGAAAACATTGCTCATGTAAAGGTTATGTCAAATCATTGACATTCTCATTACTTGGGTAGCAGTGATGTGTTACTAGATACCACTCACTGCTTGTAATATTAAAATAAGATTTTAATATTATTATAAATGTAATGAAAACCTGTAGGGTCACACATATAGAGTAGACTAAAATTGGATCAACAAATCCAAGTTGGACTCGGATTCAAATGTGGGCCAAACTCATAGCAAATGAGTCTAGGATTACACAGCTTACCTAGTTGCTGCTCACACTCACTTAAGGCAATCACTATTATAAATAGTACTACTAAGGGGGTTACTAAGACACACATTACAGAACCCTAGCCGCACCTACAAAAAAGTGAATGGGAGAGTGACAAGTTTTCTCTCTTCTCTTCGTAGCTAGCACTGTGTGAGAGATGCGAGGTTCCTTTTTGCGAACGTTGGACGTTCGTGAGTCTATTCGTGTGGATACCATAGAGACATCATCATTGTTACAGTATTGGTGATTCACATCACTTCCTTTGGTCACGCTTCAAGAGGTAAACGTTTTTAAAAAGTTGGATTATGATTTTTTCGCATGGATCGTTAGTGGGAATTCTTATTCCGCTGCGTGATGTATCCGCGATTCCCAACATGCTCAATGTAATACCCTAAATGACATGTTAGACTTATTTATGTGTTCAAAAGTTAGCATATAACTTGCTTAGCATGCATGTTTACTTTTATGACAATTTGAGTTAGTTTAGATACTTAGTTGCAACCCAGAGTGTGAAAAGTAGCTTAAAATGACTCAGATAATAACATAAATTGCTTAGATGATGGAAATAAATATGGATAATTTATTTCTAGGTCACAAATATATGAAACAAGTTACAGTTAAAGTTTCAAGATAAATTGAGCTAGTTTGGTATTTTTAGGCATACTAGTTGTCTAATTATAGCTGATTTGAGTATTAGCAGATATGGATATATCATATAATGGTGAAACGACTTTTTATATGAATTCTAGTATTTATTTTAAAGTTATTGAAAGTTGAAAATCTTGATTTAGCTAAATCTAAGTGTTTTTAGTATATCAGGATTTTATCAGTTTTGGCCTAAAAGTCATTTGAGTCTTTAGTTCCCCTTTTATAAGCCTCACTCACGACCTTTGCCTCACAAAATAGAAACAAAAAAATTGTAGGGAGAAAGAGAGAAAGAAGAAGCAAATACAAAGGAGGAGGAAGAGAAAAATAGGAAAGACAAAGAAAAAATTAAGGCTTGAGATCCAACTAAGCTTGAATCTCTACGCAGCTACCAAAGGTAAGAGTTTTATGATCATCTTTACTTCTTTTTACTCCTTTCACCATTTGTGCA
The DNA here is from genome assembly GCA_029884595.1 of Ormosia semicastrata. Classification (NCBI taxonomy): domain Eukaryota; kingdom Viridiplantae; phylum Streptophyta; class Magnoliopsida; order Fabales; family Fabaceae; genus Ormosia; species Ormosia semicastrata. The sequence continues at coordinate 64,801,251 of JAQQTO010000061.1, read as the reverse complement.
CTTAAGGTGCTTAATAGGCCAAATTGAGTTTTACAAGTGTTTGATGTGTTTTGCTTGCATGATTGAGTTTCTTTGGTCATTTATGACTTGTTCATAGTATAAGTTGAGGTTAGAAACTTAGAACATCTAATTTGGATCATTGATACTCATTTTGGGGCTTTAGGATAAAGTTCAGTGCTTTTGGTTTGTAATCCAAATTAAGAGGTTTAAGTTTGTAATTGATGATTCCTATGTGTTTAAGAACTGATTAGTGACTTAGAATCACTTAGAAACCAAGTTGGAATGGCTAAAATCCATGAAAATAACCAATGGAATGGTACCACGATTCTACAAAATTATGCAGAATTTGGTCTTTGCAATGTATGCCGCGGCGAGGGGTTGAATTTGCTGCTTGCACCGCATTATGAAGACACCGTGCTGCAGCATAATAGTGATGCTACGCAGTGTAATGAAATGCGAGGCTAGGGTGCTACGACATGCCCAAGTTAGTGCCGTGGCATGAGCACTAGAAACACTAAAAATGTCACTGTTGATGTTTTGAAGATCTGAACTAGATGAGTTCATTGGTATTTGTTTCCTAAAGTGTGTTAAGACACAAACAGGGATATTTTCAAGAGGAAAATAATCACCTAATATATAAGAGAAAGTGTAAACCTTTGAGAAATCAATAGTTATGGTTTGCTTTAGGTTAGTATCTAGCACCTTAGGCCACTTTAGTGGTAATGTATGTCACTTAAGAGTAATGAGTGATGAGTTGGTGTTTAGATATATGTGTGATAGGAAGGATTGGTAGTATTGAACTTTGTGAGTATCCTTTGATGCTCATTCATGGAGGCCAAGGGAGATAGATGGGTGTCTGATAGACTCTTTTGAAGAAGCACATAACCTTGATATCTCGATAGTGCTAAGGCCAAGGGAGATAAGTAAGGATTTCATAAGGCTCTTTTGAACAAGGATTCAGCTCGAATTTCTCAATGAGCCCGGATATGTGTAATATGAGGATGAGCTTTTTCACTATTCACCACAAGATAATACACTAAACCAGTATTCCTAAGCTTTACATCTTGGTTCTAAGTTGAACAAAGCATATGTATGAGATGTATATTAACTTGGTTTATCTAATTGCTAGATTTAGACCTTGTAGATGCTTTAAACACATCTTTTTAGCGTGTATTGAAATTATGTTATTTATGCTATGTATACTAGTTTTGGTTCCGCTGTGTACCATGTAATTTCAGGTGAAACTTTTTACAAGAGTAAGAAGAAGAAGGAAGCTAAGGAGTAGATTAGCTTTATGGTTTTCATCACAAATGTTATATCTTTTAGTACTTCTTTTGAAATGTATAGAGTTCTACAAGTGTGATAAGGCCAAGGCCAAAGGAGATAAGTGGGAATTCTATAAGGCTTTTTTGAATAAGGATTCCGCCCAAATTTCTCAGCGTGCCAGGATATGTGTAATGTGAGGATGAGCTTTTCCTCTATTCACCACAAGATAATACATTAAACCAGTATTCCTAAGCTTTACATCTTGGTTCTAAGTTGAACTAAGTGTATTTATAAGATGTATGTTAACTTGGTTTATCTAATTGCTTGATTTAGACCTTGTAGATGCTTTAAACATATCTTTTTGGCATGTATTGAGATTATGTTATTTATGCTATGTATGCTGGTTTTGGTTTACTCATACTAGGGAATGTTGTTTCTCACCCCACTATGTACCACGTAATTCTAGGTGAAACTGCTTTCAAGAGTAAGAAGAAGAAGGAAGCCAAGGAGTAGATTAGCTTTATGGTTTTCATCTCAAATGTTGCGTCTTTTAGTACTTCTTTTGAAAATTATAGAATTATGTAATACTTCAAGCATTTGCTAAAGCTAATGTTGTATATGTATATTGATGCATTATGATATAGATGTTATATTTTTCGCATTTCATAAGGCTCTCTGTAATGTTTCCAACTAACATTATGGATATATGTATCTTATTAGTATGTATGTAGTGACATTGTAATGCTAGGTATCTCCTTGTATACTTCCTATATTGAGATATTGATATTAGGATGTTACATTATGGTATCAGAGAAGTTCATGCTATTGAGTCGTGTTATGGACTGACTATGCTTAGGCATATTATGAGTTCCTTATTAGAAATTGTGCTTCTTGTTTCATATGTTAGATGAGATGATAGAATTGCATGACTTACCTTAGATTAGTTTATTATTAGATTCTGTTACACAGTTATGTGGTATTGGGACTGTAGCTAAATATATATTATTTCTGTGTGTATAGGAAACTATGGCACCAAGAAGGTGATCTAGAGAAGCAGAGAACTCGATCCCACAAGATCCAGATATGGCTAAAGCTGTTATGGCTATGGCCAATGTTATGGCAAGGGTGCTTGAGAGGATGGAAGCAAATCCACCTCAACAACCTTCACCACTTGAGCACCTAGTGCAAGATGTACCGCAAGTTGGAAGGAATCAGAATTTCCAGAACTTGACTGCGTTCTATTAGATGAACCCTCCACAGTTTAGGGGTGAGTTCAATCCTGCAAAGACTGAGGAGTGACTCAATGAGATGGAGAAGATCTTTGACGTGATGGTTTGTTCATAGGAGCAAAAATTGGCTTTTGCCTTTTATATGTTGAAGAGAGAAGCGGAGCATTAGTAGAAAGGTACAAAAGGGTACTAGAAGCCACAGAAGAAAAGATATTATGGGAAGTCTTCAAGACTGCTTTTCTAAAGAATTTTTTCCCGCAAATTCTACATGATGCTAAGGAAGTGGAGTTTATGCAGTTAAAACAAGGAGGCATGTTCGTAGTCTAGTAAGTGGCCAAGTTTGATGAGTTGTCGAAGTTCTCTTGATATTTTCGTTATCATCCGGACGAGAAATGGCGATGCTTAAAATTCAAGACAAGTTTGAGAAGTGAGATCAAGTGCATGGTGAGACCTATGGAGATTAGGGATTTTCCTGCTTTGATCAACAAATGTAGGATTGTGGAGTCAAGTGCTGATAGTCCTTCATCAGATGAAAGGGTACTAAATGTTGTGAAGAGAAAGCGAGAGGATGAAAAGAGCAAGTAGGGTGCTTCTAAAGAGAGCAACCCTAAAGGAAAAGGAAAGAAGGGGTCCAATGTTACCAAGTGGCTTCCAGTACTCAAGAGGTGGGTGAATTGAGTAGAAAAACTTTTAAAATAAATACAAATATAGAAGTTATTAAATAAAAAGAGAAAATGCGAGAAGAAGAAGAAGAAAATTAAGAAACGCAAATAAATAAATATGCAATAAAATTAAATTTGCATTAAATAAAAAGATAAAGAGAAGAAGAGCAGGCACGATATTTATCCTAGTTCCACCACTAACCACTTGTGGTCTACGTCCAGTCCCTGAAACACAATTCAAGATTTTTCACTATGTATACAAGCTTCAATAGGTGCTTGCTATTGTTACAAAATAGAGCACTTTTCACACACAGGGAAACTCTACCCTTGTGCTAAAGTCTCAGCCTGCAGGGATACCTCACCCTTATACCAACCTTGAGGGATACCTCACCCCCGATACAGAAGAGAAGAAATAGATGAAGAGAAACTCTCACTCAGAGCAAATAATACAAATTGAAGTGCTAAAGGAGCTTACACAGAATATCTCACAGTTTTTGATTGAAAAGGAGCGTAGAAAATATAGTTCACGAGTTAGAGTAAGTAGAAAATTATTTAGAAGGTTAGACAATTTTAGAAATGACCCAAAGTCTGTATTTATAGAGAAATTCAATCAAAATTGTCGTTGAGTGTAATAAATGCTCATTATGAAAACGTATACGAGCTTCTGATTCTATTTCAGAAATAGGGATTATTCGAATAACCTTCGTGTTATTCGAATAACACGTTCTCGTGAAAAACATTTTTAAAAGAGGTTATTTGAATAACATATGTGTTATTCGAAACACAGATAAAAACTGTGTTATGTGAAAACAGGTCTATTCGAATAACCTTGTGTTATTCGTGTTACCAAGTGGCCTCAATACTCAAGAGGGGGGGTGAATTGAGTAGTTAAAAATAAGTTCACAAATCTTTCGCAAATCGTTTGACAATCAATTTTCGTTGAAGCTATTGAATGATCAGAGATAATTGAATAGATGAGTTAAGCACTTTTACTAATGAACGTAATAGTCAAGGAGACAATATCCAAATAAAACAATGAAACAAAGGCACAAGGATAAACAGAGAAGAGTTTAGAGAAACAAACACGGTCGTTTATCCTGGTTCAATCACTACTCCACTTGTGATCTACGTCCAAATCCCAAGCAACACCTTGAGATTTTCCACTATATCTTCAAGCTTCAATGGGTGCTTGAAAACCACTACAACCTTGAGCACTCAACAAGTATGGGATACCTCACCCAAAAGCTTGAGCCTCTATTTTCCAAGGGATACCTCACCCTTACAATACTTGAGGGATACCTCACCCTCACTAATCGAAAGTATAAGATTGAAATAGAAGAAACTCTCTCTAGAGCAAGTGTTTACAAATTGAAGCTCTAATATGCTCTCAAGGATTTTTCACGTTTTTAGTCGAAAAGCAGAGCAAGAAATGATTTTAAGAATTGATTCACGTTTTGAAGTATAATGATCAGTTTTTGGTTCAAGGTCAACCGTAAAAACAAAGACCCAACTTGGGTATTTATAAGTTTCTCAATTAATAGAGCCGTTGGAGGTAGTTGGGCATGCATTTAATGCATTTAATATAGCCGTTGGACGTTGTCGAGGATGTGTGTAATCGATTACATATCTCGTGTCGATTACATTATTGTTCCAACGTTTTCTGAACTTTCTGGGCTCTGTGTAATCGATTACATTCTTGAGGTAATCGATTACATGGCTTCTGACTTTGCTTGTAATCGATTACAATGCTCATGTAATCGATTACATGACTTCTGACTTGTTGTGTAATCGATTACAATATCTTTGTAATCGATTACATGTCTCGTCGAACATGTTCTTTGAGTTTCTGGGTTTTGTGTAATCGATTACATATATTGTGTAATCGATTACATTTCTTTGTCGAACGTGTTCTTTGCCTTTCTGGGCTTTGTGTAATCGATTACATATACTGTGTAATCGATTACATGGCCTCTGACTTTCTTGTAATCGATTACATTGTTCATGTAATCGATTACATGCTTTCTGTTTGATGTGTAATCGATTACAAACATTGTGTAATCGATTACATTTGCCTTTGAACACATTTTTCAAGTCCAATAACTCTTGTAAGTCATTTCCAACACCTCAAGGTACTTGTTTAAACATAAATCCTTTTAAGAGTGTTAGATTTAAAATTGAAACTCAGGTTTTATTGAAAGCCATGTTTATCTTTGAAATTTCCTATTTATTTTGAAATCATATATATTGAAAAACCATTTGAGAAATCTTGAGAGCATTTAACATTAATATCCTAATGACTATTTAAACCTTCTGTCTTCTTTCTTTGATCTTGATTTTTCCTTTTGTGCTTGATCTTCTCTTTTGCTTTTGTTATCATCAAAAACCTTTCGACATGCCTTAGAGACATAAGCATTCACATTCTCCCCTTTTTGATGATGACAAAAGCGATCATAGGAAAAAAGAAAGAGTTTTTGCATTTGTATATCATAGTCATTTAGTTACAATCTTGTCCCTAGGAGATTATGCATGATATTGGGTTAGATTTTGCATATGAAAAGCTTAATAACTTAAAAGTTCAATAACTCCCCGTACTCATGCAACCTTTAATTACATTTCATTTTTCCTTCAATAACTCCCCGTACTCATGCAACCTTTTTTCCTTATTTTCTCCCCGTTGGCATTATCAAAAAGACATAAGCATTAAAAAAAAAAATGGAATGACATGCATGTCGGTTATAGTTCATGATTCCCAATTGTTTGCCATAACAAGAAAAGCCACTAAGATCACCAAGCAATATTCCAACACCAACCATTCAAAGTGAAAACACGTTTATGTATTAATAATCGGCATGTACAAAGAAACATGTCACAACCAAGAGGCAATAATCAAAAGATAACCATAAAGGTATACCAATTTTATATAATCGAGTTAAAAAAAAAAAAGTACAAGGCGGAAAAAAACAAATCAAGGCATAAGGCCGGGATCACTATCGGTGTCCTCGTTGTCACAAAAGACATCACCCTCGGATCCGCACGAGTCTCCTAGACCAATGTCATCATCGGCGGGCATAAGATCGTCGTCGAATCCGAAGCTCCTCATCATCGGCGGGAACTCCCGGATGGACCAGGCGAAGGAAATGGGATCCGGAGGGGCGAGAGGATGTGGGGGGCGGCGGCGGCGGGACTCGGGAACGGGAGGTCCACGTAAGAGGGATCGAATGGAGGCAAGCTCCCGGTGCGAGTAGTCCATCCTCGGCTCAAGGTGGTCGATCTTTTGCTCTATATGATCCATGCGCGTGTTGACGTTGGCGCTCGGGTTGCGCATCTCTTGGAGCGAAGATCAAGAGAAGCTGGAGCGAGGAGCGAGAGCGGGATCTTGAGCCCCCTCATCATCACCGTCTCGGATCGTGATGGATATGGCCAAATGTGCCATGAGTAATGTAATGCCACCTATCCTCCATCTTGTAGAGTGAAGCTTCTTCGAGTATGCGGCCCATTGATTGGGGTCCCTTGGAGCCGGTGTCCTTGGACTCTTCGGTCGGCCAAATGCGACAATACTCAAGAATTGTGGTGACTAACATGGCGAAGGGGAGAGCGAGTTCTTCTTTTTCTTGATGTCTAGCATATGCTTTGTAGAATGTAGTATCCCCGCTTTATTGGGTGCCCCGTGGTCATTGCCCATAATGCCACTACATCGTCCTGAGGACTTGGGAGTAATTCCCTCCTCTGGGAATCAATCCACGAACCAAGAGGTAGTGGAGGACCCTGTTTTCCATAGTGAGGCCAGTGGCCATTATTCTGCGTCTAGGATCACTGGGGAGGTGGTAGCCAGTCCTAATCAAGGAGAGAAGAGACCTTGTGCTCAAACTCATGCCCCCAGACTTTGGCATTCCCACAGAACTGGGCTCCATCAGGAGTGAGCTTGGTGAGCCTATACCATTCTGTCATGGTTAACCTGATTTGTTGCTTTTTCACCTCAGAAATGATGCAATTATCCTCAACCTTCGGGTTAGCATAAAACACTCGGACAAGGTTAGGGTAGATGGCCTTCTCTATACTTAGGAATCCCAAAGCCTAAGTGTTCTATTGTCCTAAAGCTCACTAAGGGTTCACTCTCACGAGAAGGTGATGGGTAGATACACGGGAGAGATGATCTTGCGAAGGCGGAAGTTCTTCTGAACAACTCGGCTTTCTTCACGGTGGAGAAGTGCCTCGTGAGGTCCAACCCGGAGATATTGCGTGTAGAGCCACCGGAGGAACTTCCAACAAAGCAGCCCCTGTTCTTGGGCGCTTCGAGCGATGGGAGGATTCACCATTGATGAGAGAGAGAAGCACGGGTTGAGTGGTAAATGGTTGGGGATGAGTGAGGAGAGAGAGAGGGACGAAATTAGGTTAGAAAAGTGGAGAGGGTGTTCGTGAGAGAAGATGGGGAGATTTTGGATGAGGGATTTGAGGAGATTTGATCGGTGGGTTATGTGGAGAGGGGATTTCCAGATTGAGAGAAAGGCGAAATGATGAGTTTTGATGGAAATTTGAGTGAGAAATGAGAGGTTTTGAGATCCGAGGTGCGTGGGTGCAGAGGGAGAGAACGAGGAAGATGAACAGGGCCAAACAGAAATGACCACTACGCGCGTCAGGAGCCTTTTAAAAAACCTTGTGTAATCGATTACATTGAGTGTGTAATCGATTACATGCATTCTGGTGGGTGTGTAATCGATTACATTTTTGGTGTAATCGATTACATGCTTCCTGGTAGGTATGTAATCGATTACATTTTTAGTGTAATCGATTACATGATTTCTGGGAACCTTGTAATCGATTACATAGATGATGTAATCGATTACCTGAGTTCTGAGTTGGTTGTAATCGATTACAAAATGTGTGTAATCGATTACATGCGTGACAGAACCTGTGTAATCGATTACAAAGGCATTGTAATCGATTACCAGCACTCTTTAACTCAGATTTTGCGTTCCAAACAACATATAATCAATTTTAATCCACCCAAAACAGTTTTAAAGCAACTCAAATCAATTCAAATCATCATCCAAGCATGTAGATTAATCACATTATGATTCAACTAATATAATTGATCAAAATTATCATGTTTACCAAGAATTTCACCCTTTTTGGTGATTTTTGAGGCTGTTGAATTTCACCCTTCTTGTCAAAGTTGGACATGAGGGAGCACCTGCAAAATAATTTGGGGGAAACCTCCGACGCTCAAGTTAGTATGGGATTCAAATATATATAATGAAAATTCAGAAATTGTGCAGCAGTGTGGCATAATTATGCAGAAAAACGCAAGCTTAGGCTTTTGTTTTAGGATTATGCAGCAAATATTCAATTTATGCATGAATGGTCCAATATACCCAGTTCGTTTCTAATGTAGAAAAATGCTTCTTTTGCAAGGGGTTTGGTGAAAATATCAGCTAATTGCTTAGTTGTTTCAACAAATTCAAGTATGCAATCACCTCTTTGAACATGATCTCTAATGAAATGATGTCTTATTTCAATATGCTTAGTTCTAGAATGCAAAATGGGATTTTTTGACAAGTTAATTGCACTAGTATTATCACATTTTATGGGAATGTGATCAAGCTCAAGACCATAGTCCAAGAGTTGCTGTTTCATCCAAAGGACTTGAGCACAAACAACTCCCAAATACCGCAACATATTCAGCTTCAGCTGTGGATAATGCCACACTATTTTGTTTCTTCTTTGTGCCAAGAAACTAGTGAGCTTCCTAGCAAGTGGCATGTCCCACTAGTGCTCTTTCGATCCATTTTGCATCCAAGAAATCAGAATCGGAATATCCAATAAGACTACATGAGGCACCCTTAGGGTACCATAAACCCATTTGTGATGTGCCTATTAGATATTTCATTATTCTCTTAACAAAGACACTTAGGTGTGATTCCTTAGGATTAGCTTGATATCTAGCACACATGCATACACTAAACATTATATCGAGCCTACTTGCGGTGAGATAAAGGAGTGAGCCAATCATACCTCTATATTTTGTAATTTCTCTTGATTTACCTCCTTCATCCTTGTCCAAATAGCAAGAGGTGCCCATAGGAGTAGCCATATGCTTGGCATTGTCCATTCCAAACTTTTGAGCACTCCTTGCAATACTTGGATTGGCTTATAAATGTTCCTTCTCTTGTTTGCTTGATTTGTAGACCAAGGAAGAAGTTGAGCTCACCCATCATGGACATCTCAAACTCACTTTGCATAATATTTGAAAATTCTTTACAAAGAGAGTTGTTAGTAGCTCCAAATATAATGTCATCAACATAGATTTGAACTAGAAGAATGTCATGCATTTTGCGTTTTATGAAAAGAGTGGTGTCAACTTTACCTCTAGAAAAGCCTTTTTCTAAAAGAAATTTGCTCAACCTTTCATACCAAGCTCTAGGAGCTTGTTTCAAGCCATACAAAGCCTTTTTCAATTTAAAAACATGGTTGGGCATTTCAAAGTCCTCAAAACCAGGAGGTTGTTCTACATACACCTCTTCTTGTATAAAACCATTTAAAAAGGCACTTTTGACATCCATTTGATAGAGTTTGAAATCCATGATGCAAGCATATGCAAGTAGCATTCTAATGGCCTCTAATCTAGCTACGGGAGCATAAGTTTCTTCATAATCTATGCCTTCTTCTTGATTATATCCCTTAGCTACAAGCCTAGCTTTATTTCTTATTATTAAACCCGTTTCATCAAGTTTGTTCCTAAAGACCCATTTGGTGCCAATTATAGGATGATCATTGGGCCTTGGAACTAATTCCCAAACTTGATTCCTCTCAAATTGGTTTAGTTCTTCTTGCATGGCCAAGATCCAATGCTCATCGTTAATGGCCTCATTTATGTCTTTAGGTTCAACTTGAGAGACAAAGGCTAGATGATTACATGCATCTCTAAGTGAGTTTCGAGTGATTACCCCTTTTGATACATCACCTATCACCTTGTCAAGAGGATGATACCTTGAAGTCCTCCATTCCTTGGGTAGATCAAGATTTTAGAATTTTCTTGCCATGAGTGATCAAGGAGTCTCTCTTCTTTCTTCTTGGACTCTATCTCTTGATTTTCCAAGTGCGTCTTTGCCAAGATTTCTGCAACATCATCAACAAGTTCCTTTCTCGGCACATTTGGGTTAGTTTCATCAAATGCAACATGTATGGATTCTTCTATGGTCATAGTTCGTTTATTATAGACTCTAAAGGCCTTGCTATGGATAGAATAACCAATGAATATTCCCTCATCGATTTTGCATCAAACTTCCCCAAGTTATCCTTTCCATTATTCAAAACAAAGCATTTGCATCCAAAAACATGAAAGTGTGACACATTAGGTTTCCTTCCTTTGTACAATTCATATGGGGTTTTCTTTAAAATTGGCCTTATTAGGGCTCTATTCATAACATAACAAGCGGTGTTAACATTGTATTTAAAAGTACTTAGGAAGATTGGCCTCATTGAGCATAGTTCTTGCCATTTCTTCTAAAGATCGATTTTTCCTTTCTACAACACCATTTTGTTGTGGTGTTCTAGGGGCAGAAAAATTATGCTCAATGCCATGTTCATCACAAAAAGTTTCAAATTCATGATTTTCAAATTCACCACCATGATCACTTCTTATGGATGCAATACAAAAACCTTTTTCGTTTTGGATAACTTTGGCAAGTTTTCTAAATTTGAAAAGCATCATTTTTGTGAGCTAAGAATAATGTCCATGTAAATCTAGAAAAATCATCCACAATTACTAATGCATAGTAATTCCCACCAAAGCTCATAGTTCTAGAGGGTCCAAAAAGATCCATGTGCAAAAGTTGTAAAGGTCTAGAAGTTGAAACTATGTTTTTAGCCTTGAAAGAGACCTTTACTTGTTTTCCTTTTTGACATGCATCACAAAGTTTGTCTTTTTCAAATTTGAGCTTTGGAAGACCAATTACTAGTTCTTTAGAAACCAATTTGTTTAAGTGATCCATGTGAATGTGAGCAATTCTTCTATGCCATAACCATGAATCATTTTCTCTACTCATAAAGCATTTAGCATCATTTGAGGAAATGTCATCAAGACTAATCATATATATGTTATTGACCCTATGACCAACAAACTTAACTTGCTTGTCATCCCTTCCCTCAATTATACAACAAGAGGAGTCAAATATAACTCTATTTCCTTTATCACACAATTGACTAATACTAAGTAAATTATGTTTAAGTCCTTCAACAAGTAAGACATTATCAATAGATGATGAAGGGATCTTACCAACTTTGCCAATTCCAAGAATCTTCCCTTTGTTGTTGTCACCATATGTGACATGACCATGTTTCTTGTGTGTAAGGGAGGAGAACTTGGAGCCATCTCCTGGTCATGTGCTTGGAGCAACCACTATCAAGATACCAACTTGAGCTCTTGGTCTTCAAGCACACCTCGGTGTCGCTTTCTCCACTTTCTTCTCCTTGAGCCATGAGGCAAAGATGGGCTTCCTCATTTTCAGAATCATCGGAAGAGCTTAAGTCATTGTCCTCCCAAGCTATATATGCTCTTCTTCCTTTCTTTTCCTTGGAGGGTCTTCTCTCAAACTTCTCCGTCTTCTTGAGATATATAGGACACTCCATTTTCATGTGCCCCTGGTTTTCCACATTCATAGCATTTTGGAGGAGTGGAGGATCCTTCTCCTTTGTGATATGCTTTCTTTTGAGGAAACGGTGGTCTTCTTTGAAATCCCTTTTTCTTCAAGAATCTTCCGAATTTTCTCACAAGGAGACTAAGATTCTCCTCACTTAGCTCAATATTTTCAGCATCCTCTTCACCATCTTCATCATCATCTTCAAGTATGGGAGAGGTGGCCTTGAGTGCAATTCCCTTCTTCTTTTTGTCATGTTCTTCATTTTGATTGAGCCTACTTAGTTCCAGCTCATGCTCTTGAAGTTTTCCGAATAGGGTGGCTAGAGACATGGTTGATAAATCTCTTGATTCCGCAATCGCAGCTTACCTTGGGTTGCCAATTCCCGCTAGACATCTCAAGACTTTGTTAATAAGATCCTCATTAGGAAATGTCTTTCCCAATGAGATGAGATGATTAACAATATGAGTAAATCTCTTTTGCATATCTTGAATACTCTCACCTTGGTTCATTCTAAACAATTCATATTCATGAGTAAGAGTGTTTATTCGAGATCTTTTTACCTCACTAGTGCCTTCATGAGTTACTTGTAGGGTATCCCACATTTCTTTTGCGGTCTTACGGTTTGACACCCTAAAGAATTCATCATACCCCAAAGATGTGGTGATGATGTTCTTGGCTTTCAAATTATATTGAACCTTCTTTTTATCATCATCGGTCCAATCACTTCTAGGTGTATTAATTGTCACACCATCCTTAGTTTGTGTAGGGACAAAAGCACCATTTTCAATGCGTCCCACACATCTAAGTCAATAGCTTCAATAAAAATTTTCATCCTTTCTTTCCAATAGGCATAGCCATCCCCATTGAAATAAGGAGGTCTATTTATAGAAGAACCTTCATTTGAAAAACCATTTGAAGCCATCACTTCTCTTGAAGCTGCTAAGCTCTTTATACAAGAGTCTAGCTCGATACCACTTGTTACCAAGTGGCCTCAATACTCAAGAGGGGGTGAATTGAGTAGTTAAAAATAAGTTCACAAATCTTTCGCAAATCGTTTGACAATCAATTTTCGTTGAAGCTATTGAATGATCGAGATAATTGAATAGATGAGTTAAGCACTTTTACTAATGAACGTAATAGTCAAGGAGACAATATCCAAATAAAACAATGAAACAAAGGCACAAGGATAAACAGAGAAGAGTTTAGAGAAACAAACACGGTCTTTATCCTGGTTCAATCACTACTCCACTTGTGATCTACGTCCAGTCCCCAAGCAACACCTTGAGATTTTCCACTATATCTTCAAGCTTCAATGGGTGCTTGAAAAACCACTACAACCTTGAGCACTCAACAGTATGGGATACCTCACCCAAAAGCTTGAGCCTCTATTTTCCAAGGGATACCTCACCCTTACAATACTTGAGGGATACCTCACCCTCACTAATCAGAAAGTATAAGATTGAAATAGAAGAAACTCTCTCTAGAGCAAGTGTTTACAAATTGAAGCTCTAATATGCTCTCAAGGATTTTTCACGTTTTTAGTCAGAAAACAGAGCAAGAAATGATTTTAAGAATTGATTCACGTTTTGAAGTATAATGATCAGTTTTGGTTCAAGGTCAACCGTAAACAAAGACCCAACTTGGGTATTTATAAGTTTCTCAATTAATAGAGCCGTTGGAGGTAGTTGGGCATGCATTTAATGCATTTAATATAGCCGTTGGACGTTGTCAGGATGTGTGTAATCGATTACATATCTCAGGTAATCGATTACATTATTGTTCCAACGTTTTCTGAACTTTCTGGGCTCTGTGTAATCGATTACATTCTTGAGGTAATCGATTACATAGCTTCTGACTTTGCTTGTAATTGATTACAATGCTCATGTAATCGATTACATGACTTCTGACTTGTTGTGTAATCGATTACAATATCTTTGTAATCGATTACATGTCTCGTCGAACATGTTCTTTGAGTTTCGGGTTTTGTGTAATCGATTACATATATTGTGTAATCGATTACATTTCTTGTCGAACGTGTTCTTTGCCTTTCTGGGCTTTGTGTAATCGATTACATATACTGTGTAATCGATTACATGGCCTCTGACTTTCTTGTAATCGATTACATTGTTCATGTAATCGATTACATGCTTTCTGTTTGATGTGTAATCGATTACAAACATTGTGTAATCGATTACATTTGCCTTTGAACACATTTTTCAAGTCCAATAACTCTTGTAAGTCATTTCCAACACCTCAAGGTACTTGTTTAAACATAAATCCTTTTAAGAGTGTTAGATTTAAAATTGAAACTCAGGTTTTATTGAAAGCCATGTTTATCTTTGAAATTTCCTATTTATTTTGAAATCATATATATTGAAAAACCATTTGAGAAATCTTGAGAGCATTTAACATTAATATCCTAATGACTATTTAAACCTTCTGTCTTCTTTCTTTGATCTTGATTTTTCCTTTTGTGCTTGATCTTCTCTTTTGCTTTTGTTATCATCAAAAACCTTTCGACATGCCTTAGAGACATAAGCATTCACAATTCGAATAGCTTTCATATAAAAGCTTTTCTGAAAGACTTTGTTATTTGAATAGTTAATATGCTATTCGAATGGCACTTTTGAAAAACAGGGGCACGTAGGAAAGATTTTAAAACTCTATTTGAATAACTCAATGTTATTCGAATAATTCTGTTGCAAACAAATAGATCTTAGCTTTCTTTATTCGAATAACGTTACCTTTATTCGAATAACTATGTTTGAAAAACAGTTTTAAACTTTCTAAAAACTTTCAAATTTATTTGTTAAATTATTAAAACCATTTTTCTCTTTTCTTACAAAAACAGTGAGATACTAAGAGAGCTCTGTATACAAAGACTCTAAGTCCTGAAGCTATTCTTAAAAGATCTTGGACTTGGTCTTCCCATCATCTTCATTTTGTCTTTGTGTTTATTATCATCAAAATCACTCTTCAAAGACATATGTTCAATCATATTCTCCCCCTTTTTGATGATGACAAACTAGCAATGAGAAAAGAATTAGTGCATATAATTGGAATTCACAAAGAGGTATTAAAAGCTTTCTCCCCCTCTTTACTTATAAGAGGTAACATATATCAAAGATGTGCGCAGCTCCCCATTTCTTTTGGAATCCAATTTCTCTTGTTAATTTTACCTGTCTTTTCTTAGATAAATTCACAAAATTTTCTCCCCCTTTTGTCATGAGCAAAAAAGATGGGTTAATCCTATAAAATCATGCAATTTATAAGGCAGGGAAAATAGAAAGAACTGTAAATCACATTGAATAGGCACAAAAACATCATTTATTCATTTATCAATGGTGATGCAAGTACACAGGCAAATAAATAAGACAAAGCAAAAGTAAAGATCCTAAGATCTAAAGCTCCTAGAAATAAGCATCCAGTGGGTGGACAAGCAGGTGTAGGAGCAGGTGATGCAGCTCGCAAGGTAGTAACCTCACATTCAACACCTTGTATTTTGTAAAAAAAAATAGAGAAGGTGTGTTCCATATAAGCACGATTATCCTGCAAGGTAGCCATGATCTGCTCCAAAGTGACAGGGGCAGCAGCAGGTGCATTAGTAGGGGCAGCAGGGTTCGTTGGGTCAAACACATCATTAACCTCATCTGGGTACACTCAGCCTTCATAAGTCTTGATCATC
Organism: Ormosia semicastrata; assembly: GCA_029884595.1. Taxonomy (NCBI): domain Eukaryota; kingdom Viridiplantae; phylum Streptophyta; class Magnoliopsida; order Fabales; family Fabaceae; genus Ormosia; species Ormosia semicastrata. Next base: position 64,785,770 of record JAQQTO010000061.1, on the reverse strand, counting down.
TTCATTTTTCGCAAAGTGTGGGCTTTGAAGACATTGTGATAAGTCAAGGCGATAGCGTGCTCTGTCTCTAACACTTGAGGATATTTGCTGAGCAAGGTAGTGATAAGAATACCATAAGGCAATTCAGATTTTTCCTTACCCTTGGCCTTCATCATATGCTTCATGATGAACACAGGCTAGTTGATTTTATGACCACTTTTCAGGATCCAGAGCATGAAGATGTCATCTTCACCAATATAGGCATAATTCCCACCACGTGGAGCCAGGATATGTGCATAAGCATAATGCAAGAGCCTATCTTGGCTTTTCAGTATTCCTCCCGTAAGGCCCTTGTCTGGCAAGGCAAGACCAGTCTTCAGCAAGTCTTCAATTATCTGATTTCTATCGAACTCAAGGAGGAGAGGGTTGTCATCTTCTTCAATGGGTGTACCAATGAACTGCAACCCAAACATTGTCTGTCAGTCCTGCGGAGTGATGATGATATTCTGATCGCAGACTTCAGAAAGAAGGTTCTGATCAATAATCACCAGATTACAGTAGAACATCTTGACCAGAGCAGGGTAGAGGACAGCCTGTTGAGAACAGAGCTGTAGGACTCCCTGATTTTGTAGCAGGGTCAAAAAATTGAAACCTCCATTCTACTGGAAGAAAGAGAGCTGAAGGTATTTGGGCTAGACAAGATTTCTCTCCTAAAAGTGTGTGATGAAGCGACCACATTGTTCTGCATTAGTAGAGAGCCTTCACAAGTCGAGTGGATTGTTATAGGGGGTATTCTTCATGTGAGGACGCTTTCCATGAGAGGAAGAGGAGGCCACGGTGATTTGGAGGTATGGAAGAAAAGGAGAGAGAAAGAGAACAATGGTGGAGGTGAGCAAGGAGATGGTGGTGGCGTGGGCAGGGGAGAGAACCAAAGAGAAGAAACAGAGAGAAAAGAATAATGAAGTAGCTTGAATGCGCTGTGGGCTTTAAATAAGAGGCCCGATATTATTCGAATAACTAAGGGGGTTATTCGAATAACCCTTCATGGAACTCAAAAGTCATGGCATTCCAGCTAGGGTTTGTTCAAATAGTTAAAGATCTATTGGAATAGATGAGTAAGGAAAGACAAATGTTGTGGCTTTTTATCAGATTTTATTCAAATAAAGATAATATTATTCGAGTAAAGTAGAAAGCAGGCATAAAGAACAGCACAAGCAGGTTACAATTTATTCGAATAAGCTAAGCTTTATTCAAATAAAGCTGAAATTACAGCATATAGAAAACTGACATGGAAGTCAATTTATTCAAATAAGTAAAATATTATTTGAATAACACAGAGACCAAAAGAAAGAACTGTAGTTGCTATTTGTTAGTTTATTCAAATAAATGAAGTGTTATTCGAATAACACTGATACACAACACATTTTTGAGCAGCTGACTGATTTTTTATTCGAATAAATTTAGATTTATTCGAATAAATCTATCAGAAAATCAGTAAAACACGCGCCTATGAATGAAAAACAAGAGAAGAAAACTTACCCAATGATAAAATACCTACAAAAATAAGATTTGGGATATCTCCAACGCTTAAGTTAGTAATAATTTGAGAGATAAAACCATAAATAAGCAATAATTACAAACATTTATATATTGGATTGATCAATTATACCCAATTCTCCTCTAATATAAAAGAATGCTTCTTTTGCTAGGGGTTTAGTGAAAATATCTGCAAATTGCTTAGATGTTTCAACAAATTCAAGAATACAATCCCTTTTTTGGACATGATCTCTGATAAAATGATGTCTGATCTCTATATGCTTTGATCTAGAATGCAAAATGGGATTTTTGAGAGATTTATTGCACTAGTGTTGTCACATCTTATCGGGATGTGATCAAGCTGAAGACCATAGTCTAGAAGTTGTTGCTTCATCCATAGGATTTGAGCACAATAACTCCCGGCTACAATATATTCAGCCTCAGCGGTAGACAAAGCCACACTATTTTATTTCTTGCTATGCCAAGAAACTAAAGAATTACCAAGCAAGTGGCATGTCCCACTAGTACTCTTCCTATCCAATTTGCATCCTGCAAAATCAGAGTTGGAATAGCCTATTAGGCTACATGAGGCACCGTTAGGGTACCACAAGCCCATTTGTGAAGTGCCTACTAGGTACTTCATTATTCGTTTAACAGCACTTAGATGAGATTCCTTAGGGTTTACCTGATATCTAGCATACATACATATACTAAACATAATATCTGGCCTACTAGCAATAAGATAGAGGAGAAATCCAATCATACCTCTGTATTTTGTTATTTCTATTGATTTACCTCCTTCATCTTTGTCCAAATAGCAAGAAGTACCCACTGGAGTGGCCATGTGTTTAGCGCTGTCCATTTTGAACCTCTTGAGCAATTCCTTGCAGTATTTGGTTTGACTTATGAAGGTCCCTTCCTTTGTTTGTTTGATTTGAAGTCCGAGGAAGAAATTAAGCTCTCCCATAATTGACATTTCAAATTCATTCTGCATTGTCTTAGCAAATTCTTTGCAAAGGTATTCATTAGTAGCACCAAAAATAATGTCATCCATATATACTTGTACAAGAAGAATATCATGATTTTTATTTTTAAAGAAAATAGTTGTATCGACTTTTCCTCTTGAAAACCATTTTCTAAAGGAACTTACTCAACCTTTCATACTAAGCTCTAGGGGCTTGTTTGAAGCCATACAAGGCCTTTTTGAGTTCAAAAACATGATTGGGTAGTTCATGACTTTCAAAACCTAGAGGTTGTTCAACGTATACTTCCTCTTGAATAAAACCATTTAGAAAAGCACTTTTAACATTCATTTGATATAATTTAAAATCCATGATGCAAGCATATGCAAGTAATATCCTAATAGCTTCTAATCTAGCTACAGGTGCATAGGTTTCTTCATAATCTATTCCTTCTTCTTGATTATAACCTTTAGTGACCAACCTAGCTATGTTTCTAGTTATTAATCTATTTTCATCAAGTTTGTTTCTAAAAACCCATTTAGTGCCAATTAAAGGATGATTGATAAGCCTAGGAACTAATTCCCAAACTTAATTTCTTTCAAATTGATTTAATTCTTCTTGCATAGCTAAAAATCAATGTTCATCATCAAAGGTTTCAATTATATCTTTAGGTTCAATTTAAGAAACAAAGGCTAAGTGATTACATACATTTCTAAGGGAATTATGAGTACTTACACCTTTAGACACATCACCTATAATTTGATCAAGAGAATGATATTTTGAAGTCCGTCATTCTTTGGGAAGGTCCAAGACTTGTGATTCCTCATGTCTTTGCTTAACTTCTTGAGTTTCTTCTTGCTCCTTGACTTCTATTTCTTTGCAACTTTGTCGATTCCAAGAATTTTTCCTTTGTTGTTATCACCATATGTGATGCGTCCATGATTCTTGGGACAAGCAAAGTAAATTTTGAGTCATCCCCAGTCATGTGCTTGGAGCAGCCGCTATCGAGATACCAATTTGAGCTCCTAACTTTCAAGCACACCTACAACACATGTTTAATTTTTAACTTTTGGTACCCAAATTTTCTTGGGTCCTTGTGTGTCAGTTTTGGGTATAATACCCTTGGGAATCCAAACCATTTTTGTTCCAATTTTGGTGTTAATGTTTTTCCTAGCATTGCACGTTGATGCACTGTGTCCTTTCTTTCCACAATAGAAACATTTAATAAAATGACTACTTGAAGTACTTGAATACACAAAGAAATTTTTATATAATTTTTGTTGATTTTTCGGGTTATAGCCTATTCTAGCTTTTTGAAAAACCACTATTTATTTTCCTAATAAAATATTTAAATTGTCCCATCCAAAGGTGAATTTAGAAAGAGTATTCTTTAAATCTTCAATTTCTTTTTCAGGTATATGACATGAAGAGCAAGATAAAGATGTAGAAGCATGTGAAGAATGATTTGTGCATGCATTAATAATTCCTGAAGTTTCATTCTCAATTTTCAATTCTTCTATTTCTTTGTTTAAAGCAAGAATTTGATTTTCTAGAGAAGAGATTGTTTTCTTAGAAGGAGAAATTAATTTTGTAAAGATTCGTTATGCAATTCTTCAAAGGTATCTTGTAACTCATCGTAAAAAGGTAATAAAGTAGTATTATAACTTACCGCATTTTCACTTTCTTCCTCTTCTCCTTTGGCCATGAGACATAGATGGGCTTCCTCGCTATCTGAGCTGTCAATTGAATCCATGTCGTTTTCATCCTATGCAATGTAGGTTTTTCTTCCTTTTCTTTCTTTGAAGGGTTTCTTTTCAAATTTCTTATTTTTCTTTTGGTAGACTGGGCACTCCATTTTCATATGACCCGGTTTGCCGTATTCATAGCAAGTTGGAGTTGGCGATATTCCTTCCCCTTTGTGATGGGTTTTCTTTGGAGGAAAAAGAGGTCTTCTTTGTGTTCCTTTCTTCCTGAGAAATTTTCTAAATTTTTTAACTAAAAGACTGAGATTCTCTTTATTTACCTCGATGTTTTCTGAGCCTTCTTCATCTTTTCATCATCATTGTCAATTGTTGAGGAAATGACTTTGAGTGCTATCCCCCTTTTTCTTTTTGTCGTTCTCTTCACTTTGACTTAATCTGCTTAGTTCTAGTTCGTGCTCATGAAGTTTTCCAAAGAGGTAGCTAGTGTCATTGTCGACAAATCCCTTGATTCTGATATGGCTGTTACCTTGGGTTGCCAAATCCTGCTAAGACATCTCAACACTTTGTTAATCAAATCTTCATTAGAAAAATTCTTACCTAATGATGCAAGATGATTTACGATGTGGGTGAACCACTTTTGCATTTCCTGAATGCTTTCTCCTTAGTTCATTCTGAATAATTCATATTCACGAGTTAGAGAATTAATTCTCGACCTCTTCACTTCACTAGTACCCTCATGGGTAACTTGTAAAGTGTCCCACATCTCTTTAGCAGTTTTGCAATTTGAAATTCTAAAAAACTCATCATATCCCAAAGCAGTGGTAATAATATTTTTGGCTTTTAAATAATATTGAACTTTTCTTTTATCCTCATCAGACCATTTATTCCTTGGTGTTTCGGTCCTTACACCATTTTGTATCAAGATGTATGTTTTTGCGAAGCATTCTGGTATGTATGTGATACGTACAACGTTATGGAATCCTTATTCTCAGTGCGTGGCGCAAGGGTTTAGGAAACCTTGTTCTTGGTTTACGGCAGTAAGGGTTATGGAATCCTTATTTCTGCATAAGTAGCGCAGCACAAGGGGTTTTGGAAACCCTGTTCCTATTTTGCGGCAACAGCATCAAGTGTTGATGTCAAGCCGTCAAGGAGGCGCAAGGGTTCAAGTGTTGAACAGCGGCACAAGGGTTCCCCACGGCGCATGAAACGTTCATGCATTTTCGGTTTAGGGTTCAAGCCATCAAGGGAGGCACAAGAGATTCAACTTTTGTTTTCGGTTCAATTTTTCGGTTCTATCCTATTTTACAACTCACGAAAATAATAATGTATTATTGTTTTGAGTTTATATGTTCTTTGTGATGCATGGTGCATGGTTATGGCCTTAGTCCTCTTTTTATGCTATTTTGTTTTTTTTTTAAGTACGACCTACATGTCATGCCTTTCTCTCTACATTCTAATTGTACATTCTCTTCTCACCTAACTCCCCTCGAATGTAAAAGAGGTTTCTATATAATGTAATTATGATGTGGAGGCAAGAAGTCGGCATTAAGTGAGGACGTTGATGGGAGATGCTTAGTGAAGCTGACTTAGTTAATGCTACTCTCTTAGGGGGCCATAACCATGTCACTTTTATTATATGCTTTATATGTATGAGATGCATGGATAATGTTTATGGTATGATAAACAATTTAATAAATGGTGAGATCTAATAATAATAAAAATTTCCCTCAAAGCAAATATTAAGTCATTTGTAATGCCTTCCAATGTGTGGCACTCGTCAAGACTAGTATCGATCAAGTGCAAGTTTGTCAAAGCAGGATGCCTTTATCTATATTAGTAAGACGCGATAGGATAAAGGTAATATCCAACTGCCAACCATTGGGTTTGACTTAACTAGGCTATTTCAATAGGATTGAAGGCTTAGAGGCATAGAGTTGGGCTTTGGTCCATTAGATGGATTTGAATAAGTGTTATTCACCCAACTATCCAAGAGTTATATATGATGTAATTGGAAAATGTTTCCTACCTAAATAATTGAATTTTGAGTGATCAGCCAAAGCTGACTCAAAACTAAGTGAAATATGGATCTTGGCCCACTAGGAAATCTTACGATGGGATTTTTTGAGTCAATGCAGAGGGTCATTGACTTGAATAAAATAGTGGAAGGCATATTTAATTAAAAGACCTCATTAAATATGTTTATGACATGATAGTTATATTTTGCATATTTCTGTTGATAGATTACCATGGCAACAAACACATCAAGCAACTTATCACTGCGATCCATTCTTGAGAAGGACAAGTTATCTGGAACGAATTTTCTAGACTGGTGCAGGAATTTGAGGATTGTCCTCAAGCAAGAGAAAAAGTTGTATGTACTAGAATAGCCTATTCCTGAGCCACCTGCTGCTAATGCCCCTAGAATTGAAAAGGATGCTTATAAGATGCATCAAGTGATGTAACACCCCTCGATTATAACAATGACACAATCATCATTATACCACGGTCACTAAATTTTGGCATGCTACAACTCAAATAACAAGTTTTTCTAAATTTAATCATTTCGCATAAGAGAAAAATATGAGCCAAGAATGAATAGTTACATATACAGCCAACTGAAAATATGAATTATAAGATATACTCAGTTTATAGTATTTAAGACTGGATAATCACCTTGAAACATACATATACCCAAAATACACTTTATACAGGTAATGCAAAATAAAATATAAACTACCCACAACATATCCACGGCTAAGGAGTTGGGCATTCCCTCGGATCCCGAATGCGTAAGGCAGCTCCGGGCACACCGGTGTAGTGAGAAATACAGGATAAGATCTTCAATCGCAATCCTCTTCACGGTCAAGGTTAGGTCCCCAACATATCGCATACACTTGTTAGTCCAGACGACTCGCCAAGCCTTGGCACCTCTGGTGAACTCAATCATGACGAAACCAAAAAAATCCCTTCAAGTTGTCCTTACCGAATGCAGAAGATCAAACCAAGGGAAATCTAGGAGATTCAACCTCGCCCCTTTTACAGACTTTAACCAAAACCACACAGAATAGCAACAAATACAGGAAAGAGGTAAGATATTCTACATTCATTACCTATGATGGCAGTAAAGAAACAAAACGGCACATAACGCCCACATAGCATTTCAGAAATGATAATCAGCATTAAAAATAGATAATATACAACTTAGCATTTACAGGCAGTTATAATAGTAATAAGATAACATATTAAATCGTCATATAAATAAGTGAATGTCAAATGATATGGTGACACACTATGCACGAGCACATGGTACCAAAAATCCTACTCCATGGAGCTAGACACAAACATTCAGAGAGAATGATCAGGAGATATGTCTGTATCGCGGTTGCTGAGTCCTTCAAGTGCTAAAATTCTCATTTTATCAAAAATGCGCATCATGGCATTATACAAGACATTCTACACAGATCTCGATATAGGACAGTGTCTCGGTCCAGATCATCGGTGCGTTTGCATCGGTCTGCCCCATGAACAGAAGAGCTACCAACTGTCCATTGGGAGGTACCCGCACCCTGACGCCCCCAAGGTCAACGAGTGACCTACACTTTTCTATTCGCACCCTCACAAAGATGTGATTCAACTCCTAGGCAACTTGGCCTTAACAATAGTCCAACGAACATTTTTAATGCATGTTTCAATCATGCTTATCATGACAACTAGGTCAATCATGCTTCAAATGCATATAGATTCAACACATACTTGTATATTCATATAGGAATCATAACTCATATCATATCATGTCATATCATTTATCAACAAAGTTTCATCCCTTTCGCAGATCCTCATCAAGCAAATAACAAACTTTAAGGGTAATCATAACCCCATCCATAGTTACAATAAAAATCAACCTTAGGTTCATTATGTTTCTCACAATCTCACTGTACTCATGTTCTTTCTTTAATGCAAAAGTATCCTAAACTATAAGGCAAACTATCATTCTTAGTTCTTTCCATTTTATGAATCCCTAATTAACTTCTAATCATTTAATTACTTAACTTTAATAGGTTCATCTTAGTACTAAGTCCTCATGATGAGTGCCCAAGGAGACCGGGGTCTCAAGGGTCTAGAAAAAGCCTAAAATCCTTCATAATCCAAGATTACACGGCCCAGAGAGAATACAAGGCCACGACTACATGGCCTGTCCAAAATACACAGCCGTGTATCAATACACGGCCTAGGCCGTGTATTACTCTCGAGTTTCCATTTCGGCGTGCTGGAGTACACGGCCGTGTACGATCACACGGCCTAGGCTGTGTACTCCTCTATAAACGCAGAAACTCACCAGAAATCAGACCAACCTTCATATAATCCAAGATCTATCAATATACAACTAAATCCTACTAATCAAAACACCAATACACAACTAAAATCACTCGAACAAAGGGGTACCCATAAATGGGTTTCACCCCATCAATACAACAAAGATGTTTCTCACTACCAAAATGGGTTGAAAAGAATAATCTTCCTCTTACCTTAGTGAAGAACAAGGAAAACAAGCTCTTTTTTGCTTAAAATTTTGTGCTTCACCACCACAGAAACCTTGGGTGTTCAAATCCATAAAAATCAAGATCAAAGAGTGGAAATGGTATCTATAGTCACTAAGGTGACCATGGAACACAAAAATTAGGAGAAAAGGAGAAGAAAGTTAAGAGCTTTTACCTCAAAACTTGAAGCTTTGGAGTTGGGCTACCAACCACGAAAATAGAAGAGTAAATGAGAGTTCCACAAAGAGGAAAGCTTGAAGATGATGAGGGGAAGCAATGGTCTATATTGGCTTGAGCAAAGAGAGCTTGAAATTCAACAATGGTGGGTGTGTGTGTGCAGCCGTGTGAAGAAGAGAGAAAGAGAGAGTAAGCTGCGTGAGGGAGGAGGAGAAATGAGAGAATAGAAAGTGAAATAGCCCTTTTATTTTTCCCTTTCCCAACCGTGCAGCACCAAAAATGGAGGAGAGAGAGAAGTGGTTGGGAGGAAGCTTCCTAGAAGTTTCCCTTGAAGTTTCCTTGAGAAGCATCGCATGCTTCTCGATAAAGTGGAGTGTAGGATCACTTAAATGATGTCGTAAAAGTAACAAGACAGAAATAATCTACTAGAGCTATTTCTCAGTAGACAAAATTTACAGTTAGCAGAAATAATATTTTATTATTTCTCAGATAATTAATTATTCTGTGATTTTATTTATCAGAAAAAATCTCAAAAAATATAAACCTCGTAAACTGTGCTCAGCCTCAGGTTTAGTAAGATCCCCCATCGATGTTTTCACAGTTCAAAGTTTACCAGCCTCAGGGAAAACATTTTGTTTTCCCGGCTCCGCTTAGTGTGCACGTAAAACGAAGAATATGTTAAAATATTTGACATATTCAGAAAATTCCACAAAAATTCTCAAAAATCAAAAATATTAAAAAATGACTATTCATAATCAATTTCCAGAGTGTTATACTGACACTGCTCAGTGTGAATACAAAATGAGGAATATATTAAAATATTCAGCATTTCCGAAAAAATCCAAAAAAATTCCTAAAAATCATGAATATTATAAAATAGTTATTTATAATGAAATAAATAATTTTTTGGATGTTACAACTCTCCCTTTCTAAAAGGGAATTTCGTCCTTGAAATTCATCATGTCTTAGAATAAACGCGACTATGTTTCCTTTCATTTTGTCTTCTAGTTCTCATGCTGCATCTCCAGCTGCATCAACCCAAATCACCGGTACTAAGGTTACCCCCGTCCATTGAGTACCTTATATTAACGGGCAAAAGCGTGTTGACGTCGCAGGCCAATCAATAAAAGATTCTACGCCATTTGAGTCTTCAGCCATCGAACAGCCAACTCTCCAAACAACTGCACATCGCTGAGTGGCTCTATCAAACTTATTCTCCTTGCTCACTGTAGTAGACAAACTAAGCTTATTTTCTTCTTAAGGCATCCGTTATGACATTCACCTCTTTCGGGATTATAATAAAATAGAAAAATTGAAATCTTTCAGAACTTCTATTCATTGTCTCTATCTCATATTTCAACTCATTCCGATCGGTCAAAATACTTCTGACTCTTGAGATTATTATAGACATTAAAAATTTCTGCTTGTAGGAAATGCTTCCAGACCTTCAATGTAACTACAAGGCTAACATCGTGTTAGTATAAGGTAATCCTTCTCATGTGCTTTCGATTGTCTCGAGGCATATGTTACCATTCCTTCTATTTTGATCAAGTACGCATTCTAAACTTCCAATGCGAAACATCACTAGGCATCCTAAAAGGTTCGTTGGGATTGGGCAGAATCATCGTCAGCAAGGTAGTTGAGTGTCTCTTTAATCCATGAAAATCTTTCCTTATATGCATCAATCCTACAAACATTGACTCTCTCGTACGAGGTAGATGAGAAATCTTGCCATTTTGGAGAATTCTGCAATGAGTCTCCCGTATTAACAAACTAATCCCACACAGTGACAAATCTCCAATATAGTCTTTGATCTTTCCCATTGAAGAACTGCTCCAACTTGTGATGGATCTCTAATAATTCCTTCTTTTAAAGATCACGTGACTCAAAAGTTAAACTGCCTCAAACTGAAATTCCCACCTGGACAGCTTCTAGCGTAACTCCTCATTCTTCTTTAGAATTTGAAGAACAACACGATAATTCTGTCTTAATAGGGAGGAAAGGTATTGTTCGTGTAGTCGATGAGTACTACCGAAACGTTCGTTACATGGAACAACATTACGATATACTCGTGGTGTTCACAACGCGTCAGAGAAAGTTGTCTTGAAAATATATCCTTCTCTCAGGTGATCTTGATGATAGTTGAGAACTCAAGCTGATCTTAGAGAAAACAGCGGCGTTCTTCAATTGATTTGTCAAACCATTTTTTTTAATCCAAATAAAATATCTCATAGGATAAGTTCTCACTTAATTGTGCTACACTTGGCACATTGTCATGGTTCAGATTCGGGAACGCATTTACTTAATCAAAGTATACTAGAAACATTATAATGGTCAGAAAGAAAGGTAGGGGAGTCACTTGATTTACCACTAGACCCGTCCAGCGAAGAATATGATATGATCTAATAAAACTTAGGAGTGAGTTTCATTGATTCACATCTAGGAAATTTTTGTCTTAAGAAACACTAAGTTTCTGTTGGAATCGAATGACGAGACTCGTTTAGAAAATGATCAATCTCCTTCCTGAGATCAAGCCTATTCATGAAGGAAGTAGATGATTGAATTGGTAAAAGGGTTCCAATTTCTATCAACAATAGGATAGTTTTAAGTAAACTTGTTGTAATGAGAGCAGGCTTACAAATAAGGATAGTAATATTCGGGTCGAAAGGAAGTAAATACACAGACAACCCAATTTCAGAAATAAACTTTTAAAATTTCATTGGAATATTTCAACAGGATATGGTTAGAAGATAACCAATCCTTTTGTTAACATTACATCTAATTTGTAAAAGAAGTAAACAAATCAGATCACCAGAAAGATTCAGTCCTTAACAGGTCATAGGATAATTTAAACAACTAGGCTACCAACAGTAGGTCCTTAGTAGCAGAAGTAGAAGTAGAAATAACTTAGTCAAAAGATGATGGAGACATAGATGATCCTAACTGATCCATACTGTTACATGTCATAAAGAAACGGGTCACCCCTGGAATTATACAGTAAAATCACAGGGTCATCTATCGCAGTACGAGCTCCCTCGTTCAAGTCCTCAGTCTTGGATGTTTTTACTCCACTTGAGAATTTAACTCATCCTTCTCCGTGAGATTTTGAAGTACATACATCTCCAATGGAAGGCTTCATCCTTTGCGAAGTACAGTTCTTAGCCACATGTCCTAGCTCTCTGCATTTGAAATAAATTATCCCCTTGATCGCACATAGAGGCTTCGTCCCATGCAAAGCACAATCCCTTAAAACATGTCCTTGCTTTCCGCACTTGAAATAAATTATTCCTTTGATCGTACAGTCCTTTGTTAAGTGGTCCTTTCCGCACTTCTTACATCTCGATAAAGGTATCGGTTTGGATTTACTACTACATGCATCCCCTTTATACGTTTGTTGTTGCTGTTGTCCCTTCGGTTGTTGCGAATACAGTTTCTGCTTAAATTGATTGATCATCCTTTTATTCCTCCTTTGGAACTTAGGTAGTTCAGACTTACCCAAAAACTGACTTTCTTCCAACAAATTTTGAACCTCGACTTCTAACTCCTGTTGCTGTACGGCCCTCTCATCCAGGTGTGTTGTTACATCAACCATTCTTTGCATTACTTCGACTGTCGTAGTCGTACCATCATCGTCACTCCCCGCGTTCACACGCTTACGTCTACTTCGAGTCATTGTCTTCCTTTAAGGACAAACAAATCAAACCATAAAGAAAATCAAAAGCATTCAGTCCAAACAATATTGTCTCCTTTCGGAAACCAAACACAAAAAATCACACAACCCAACGAGACAAACCCAAAAAACTCTAACTTGAGCCCCTTCACTCTACCTTCTGCGGTGATATCTCCTGTAAGTCTTTAACTCTCGAGTAGCTCCTTGAACAGAACTTACGCCAGATACTCTTTTCCCAAGAGAATCAGTTTTCCAAAACCTCTTGGACACCTCGGTCCACAAACCTCGCAAGTCTTATTTAACTACCCTTTTTCCAACCTATTGGCTCAAACAATTCTAGAGGTAACACAGCAAGGGTGTAAATGCAAGCAATTGCTAAGCAAGTTTAGTCATACCAGCTGAGCTTCTTTCTTAAAGAACTCCTATTGCCTTAATACGTCTAGGTGAAGTCATAATTTCCCGTAGACACAGAACATTACACATTGAGTGGGCCAATACTCAATATCATGTAACTGTGCAACAGTAGCTACTAACACTCAACCTATGGCAAGCCATGCCTTCCTTTCCCAACATCTCAATCAAGAGAAAAGGAAGTACACAATATACAGAGAAACTTCTAACATGTCTAAGCATAGTCAGTCCATACCCCGGCTCAACAGGATGAACTGAGCTCTGATACCACCTAATGTAACACCCCCCGATTTAATAACCATGGCACAATCATCATTATACCACGGCCACTAAATTTTGGCGTGCTATAACTCAAATAACAAGTTTTTCCAAATTTAATCATTTCGCATATGAGGAAAATATGAGTCACGAATGAATAGTTACATATACAGCCAATTAAAAATATGAATTATAAGATATACTCAGTTTACTGCATTTAAGACTGGATAATCACCTTGAAACATACATATACCCAAAATACACTTTATACAGGTAATGCAAAATAAAATATAAACTAACCACAACATATCAACGGCTAAGGAGTTGGGCACTCCCTCAGATCCCGAATGCGTAAGGCAGCTCCGAGCACACTGGTGTAGTGAGAAATATAGGATAAGGTCTTCAATCGCAGTCCTCTTCACGGTCACGGTTAGGTCCCCAACATATCGCATACGCTTGTTGGTCCACACGACTCGCCAAGCCTTGGCACCTTCGGTGAACTCAATCATGACGAAACCAAAAGAATCCCTTCAAATTGTCCTTACTAAACGCAAAAGATCAAACTAAGTGAAATCTAGGAGATTCAACCTCGCCCCTCTTACAGACTTTAACGAAAACCACACAGTATAACGACAAATATAGGAAAGAAGTAAAACATTCTACATTCATTACCTATGATGGCAGTAAAGAAATAAAACGGCGCATGACGCCCATATAGCATTTCAGAAATGATAATTAGCATTAAAAATAGATAATATACAACTTAGCATTTACAGGCAGTTATAATAGTAATAAGATAATAGATTAAATTGTCATATAAATAAGTGAATGTCAAATGATATGATGACACACTATGCACGTGCACATGGTACCAAAAATCCTACTCCATGGAGCTAGACACAAACATTCAGAGAGAATGATCAGGAGATATGTCTGTATCGCACCTGCCGAGGCCTTCAAGTGCTAAAATTCTTCATTTATCAAAAATGCGCATCATGGCATTGTACAAGACATTCTACACAGATCTCGATATAGGACAGTGCCTCTGTCCGGATCGTTGGTGCGTTTGCATCGGTCTGCCCCACGGATAGAAGAGCTACCAACTGTCCATTGCGAGGTACCCGCATCCTGACGCCCACAAGGTCAATGAGTGACCTACACTTGTCTATTCGCACCCGCACAAAGGTGTGATTCAACTCTTAGGCAACTTAGCCTTAACAATAGTCCAACGAACATTTTCAATGCATGTTTCAATCATGCTTATCATCACAACTAGGTCAATCATGCTTCAAATGCATGTAGATTCAACATATACTTGTATATTCATATACGAATCATAACTCCTATCATATTATGTCATATCATTTATCAACAAAGTTTGATCCCATTCGTGGATCCTCATTAAGCCAATAACAAACTTTAAGGGTAAACACAACCCTATCCATAGTTACAATAAAAATCAACCTTAGGTTCATTATGTTTCTCACAATCTCACCGTACTCATGTTCTTTCTTTATTCCAAAAGTATCCTAAACTATAAGGCAAACTATCATCTCGGTTCTTTCTGTAACACCCTGAAAATTCTGACTTTAGGATAAATGACAATTATGTCCCCAATGTACTGCTTTATGCTTGTCTGTATAAAATGTTATTTTTGTTTTATTTTTTTAGAGCAGAAGGAGTTTAGTAAACTCAATTCTGAAAGATACTGTTCTGAATATTTTAATTTTTAGAATTTAACTGTGCGATAAAATAATTTTCAGTATTATTTTATTACTCAGTATAAAACTTGACAAGTGGACCCGATACTTGTATGTGTGGGACCCACGTATAGATAAAGTAAACAATAAGGAAATTAGGAATTTTGGACCAATAGGAACAAGACACCTAGAAGTCAAATTAATAAAGCTAAGTCAACAAAAATGGCTAAGCTAGTTAGATTAGAACTAGAATATTTAATTTAGTTAGTATAGTTACCTTAGAATCTAACTAAATTAATTACTACAACCTTAGTGTAACTAAATAGTGATAACTAGATAGTAATCTAGTTAGGCCTAACTAACTAGAATCCTAAACTAATTAATTTAATATGTAACTAAACCTACATTTAAATATATAACTAATTAATTGGAAGAAACAAATTTAGATGGCTTTTTGCATGGAGAATTCGGCCAAGTGAGGAGAGCCACCGAGAAAGCTCTAGATGAATGCTTATTCATGCCATGATTCATCACCCATCAACCAATAGGAAACAAGCTTATCTTGTAAGACCAAATCCTAGCCTTTGAACCATTGGATGGCCTAGATTCATTCTTGAATTTTAACACATGCATTTAGACTTTTTCCTACTCACTTCTACGGCCAACACTTCAAGTAAATGCCCAATTAATTCCTTCACTCTCTCCTTCATTTTCACCGTCCACCATTGGAGACTCAAAGAGGCTATTCGGTCAAAGCTTCATTCTCCATCATCCTTTCACTCAAAATTTCTCTTTTCTTATTTTTCTACTCCTAAACATTACTACAAGACCATCTCTAGTTGGAAGTTTCTTCTATTTCTTCCATTTTCAAGCTTGAAGACCACCTTTGAGAATCCATCTTCAAAGGTAAAACCCTTTTGTTTTTCAATTTTATTTTCATTTCTAAGCTTCTAAGCCATGAGTGAACCATGGTATTGTTCCTTTTTCTAGTAATAGCCTTTATAAAATTTTATTTATTTTCCTAGGACTCTAAGGAGGCAAAATCGAAATCACAAGGGAGAGGAAAAGAAGAAATTTTCATCATTTTAGGTAAGAGGAAGACCAAAATTTAATTAAATTAAAGAGTTATTAAGAAATTAAGGTTTGCTTGAATTTGTAAAATCCATAAGGATTCCTTTATGTGTTGATTTTTATAGCTTTTATTAATTGTTTAAGCTTTGATGTATTGTATATATATTATACATTGTATATGTTTTACATTGTATGTGTTAGATTAGTGTTAGAAATGCATGAGCATTCCAAAGAGTGCAAACCCTAGGTTCGGTCACATTACTGAATGGGAAGAATCAAAGTATTTTACAATGTTGTTAATGAATACTAAGTATATTTAGAAACTAATTTGAGTATTGTTAATATTTATAAAGAATACATAATAATATAAAATATTTTACCGTAATTAGGAAAAATATTTTAAATGGTCTCAAATGATTTAATAATTATTTTTATAGTTTAGAAGTATTTATGTGAGTAAATCTGACGAGAACATGATTTAAAAACTTACACGATTGAGAAAACAGCAAAATGTATTTACGCGATTTGAAAATGTGATGTACATTGTGAAAACGGCAAGATTTTTGAAAACGAAATAAAATTTCTACGCGATTGATGATAACAGCGAGTTTTCTGTCGGGCCAAAGTGGTGGACCGGATGTGTGGATTGTACAAGTGCGCCAAGTGGGAGCGTCTTCGTATTTGGAGATTTTTGCCATGGAGGGCATTTTCGTAATTATTTTTGTCATAGAGGACAATTACGTGATTATTTTGCCATTGAGGGTATTTTTGTAAATAAATTAAGTTGGAGGGTATTTTCGTAAATAATTAAAGTTTGAAGTGTATTTTTGAAATTATTCAAAGTTTGATGGCATTTTTGTAAATAATAGAAGTTAAGGGCGTTTTTGTAAATAATGAAGATTTAATGGTATTTCTGTAAATAATTCGGAAATTTATGGCACTTATATAAATAATTGAAACCTGAGGGTATTTTGGTAATTACGCATCTGTTCATGCATTGAGTCATGCCAAATTCGAAATTTGGTGATTTGATTGACGAGATGAATAACATCGTATTGTCGATGTGATAGGCATAGTGTGTTCATTTTCTGATATGAACTTGGAGTTCATAGTGTGCACTATTCCATATGTGGACAGGAGGTAGCTCCTTCTCGTAGTGGTGCGTGATGACACACTTATGTTCTCGACGAGCACTAACCTTAATCAAGTTTTGAGAGGACTATCGGTACCGCTGTAGTACACAATTGATTGATTGTGTGTCCAGGTTGTGTGCTATGCCACTATTGTTATATTTATTTTCGTGGGCTATAGACACAAAGTATTGACAGTTCAATAGCAATCACAACGATCAGCTATAGACACAAAGTTTTGACAGTGCAATAGCTGGTCGGGGTAGCCAAAGCTATAGACACAAAGGGTGGACAGTGCAATAGCTGGATTGGCTGGGCAGTATTAATAGAATTCTCATCTCATTCTCTCTGATATCTGGGTATGTGTTGTATCTCCATGGAGTAGGAATGAGTCATTTTATACTTTGTCATATTCATTTTAAATTCATTATATTGTGTGATGAATATTTTGAACTGCTATGGGATGTATGTACATTATGGATTTTATTTATGTTAATGTTGTATTATTATTCCATATGTGATATTTATTGGTTATTTTAAGTTGTCTTACCTCTCTATTTGTTGTATATATTGTTTGCTTTGTTTGTTGTATGTATATATATATATATATTTAGACTATGAAGAAGGGGTTGAAGAACCAGAGTTGGGCAGTGAGTACCTAGCAGAGGAAGAACCACGATCTACAGATTTTCAGTCCGAAGACCCGAAGCCTTAGATCATCTCTAGTGTTAGTACTGATAGGGTGAGATGTCGACACCCGGATTTTTGGGTTTTATCAGTTTGGAGTTCCACGGAGGAGCGGACAGTTGGCGCATCTATGGAGAACGTAATGTGGTTGCTTATACAGGGATTATTACTATGTCTTTGCGACCAGAGTCTGTATCTGTCCCAGTTTTTGTATCAGATTTCTATGTTCAGTTAGAGCTACCATTAGGAGTCCGCCGTCACTGGAACGGTCTATTTCGGACTCCCTATGAGTTTAGTGTTGTGTCTTCTGCTAGAACACCTGCTGTTCGGACCCCTAACTATATTCCGGTCCACAGAGCACCCAGAGTTCCTGCTCATAGGTCCTCTGGGAGGCGTCATGCGTTTATGTCATTGGAGGAATCATCCAGGAATGTTTCTCCAAGTGACTAAAATGTATGACGTGCACTTGGGTTTGTTATCTTCTGATACTGGGTTGTAAATATAAACTTTTATGCTTTCTTTTTCTTTTGGTATGTATTTTTATTTGGGCCTGTAAATTATGTGTAAATTATTTGTACAACTTAGGAAAATAAAACTTATGTAAATTTTTGTATATTAGTATCTGATGGATATGTTCATGGATATAATGTATATTGTACAGGGGTGTGCTGATATTATCTATGTATGTGTGTATAAGAATAATTTTTTTTTAGTAAAATATCTTGAGGATATAACTTTTGTGTTTTCGAAATAAAGCAAGTGCACAGGTTTTATTTCTTATTTACATATCAAAACCTTATAATTTAATTATTCTCGTTAATCGTTATTTTATTTTAATAACAAATGTGACACCCCACAAGAGTGTTACATTAGTTGGTATCAGAGCCCAAGTTAGAGTCTTTTTGGGTTTGTGGATAGGTTTGCCTTATTCGTACTGTGTGAATCTCTGACCTAGAGCCCAAGTTAGAATCTTTAGGAGTTGTGGTTTGGTCTGTTTGTGCTTGTATTGTGTGAATTCTCTGAGATTTATTTCCGAAAGGAAGAATCTAACTTTTATGTTTTATGTGATTAAAGAAAGAAAATGTCTGGAAGAAGAGGAAGACATGCGGATATTCCTAGAGAAGTGGATCCTATAGTAGCGGTACTGCGCAGAGGCTATGCAGCGGATGGCAGAAGCAATGATTCAGCAGAACCAGAGAGCAGCTCAACAACAAGAAGCTACTGCAGATGCTCTAAATTTATCTGAATTTAGGCGTAGTAACCCGCCACAGTTTAGAGGCGAGCTTAATCCTGAGAAAGCAAATTTATGGATACAGGATCTGGAGAAGATATTTGAAGGGATGAGATGTCCAGATGACAAAAAGGTAACGTATGCTACTTATATGTTAAGAGGAGATGGAGAAAGTTGGTGGAGAGGAACCCGCCGGTTGTTGCAAGCTGAAGGCACTATAATAACCTGGGAAGTGTTTTCTACTAGGTTTATGGACAAGTATTTTCCTACCAGTGCTCGATATGCCAAGGAAAGAGAATTTCTTGGACTACGTCAAGGAAATATGACAGTTTCCGAGTATGCATCCAAATTTGAGAGTTTGTCTCAATTCTCAGATTATGCTCAAACCAGGCCAAACGATGAGTGGCGATGTAGGAAGTTTGAAGCAGGATTGCGAGTGGAGTTAAGACAAGGAGTATTGCCTTTGAGAATGACTCAATTCCATGCTCGGTAGATACATGTGCACACTGGAGGAATTGGAATCGTTAAAGGATCCCAAGACTCGTAATTTTGGACCAATGAGGTTTCGAGAGAGGAGGTAGCAAATCATAACAATCGGTTCAACGTAAGCCATACTCGAGACCACGGGGAAACCAATATCAACGACCACTTAGGTTGGAGGAAGCTCGCTAGTACTATTCCTAGTCAGAAAGCGGCGTTTGTACCAACTTGTTTTAAGTGTGGGAGGAAAGGCCATGTTTCTTCAGATTGTCCAATTAAAGGAACAATTTGTTTTAATTGTCGGCAACCTGGACATTTCTCTAAGGATTGTCCTCAGTTGGAAAAGAAACCTGCATTGAAGACTGTTCGGGCAAATCAGCCAAGATCCGGAGGACGAGTCTATACTATGACAGGAACTGAAGTTTCTCAGTCTGACAATCTTATTCAAGGGGAAGGAATCATAGGAGGTAAGCTTTTGACTGTCTTGTATGATTCAGGCGCAACACATTCTTTTATTGCCTATAGTTGTGTTAAGGAGTTGAAACTGTCTGTGTCTTCTTTGAATTTTCCATTAGTTGTTTCTACACCAACTACTAAGCCTGTGGTCACATCCAAAATATGTTTGGATTGTCCTGTTGTTGTGAAGGACCGTATGTTTATAGTCAACTTGATTTGTTTACCTCTAGTGGGGATAGATGTGATATTAGGAATGGATTGGTTGTCTTCTAACCATATCCTCGATAGATCTGCAACTAAAGCCATAGTTTTTCCAAAGGAAGAGAACTCTGGATTTTTGACTGCTGTTAAAGCTAAGTCATTGCTGAGAAATGGAGCTCAGGGATTTGTATTATTATCTTCTCTAAAAGTTGAAAATGAGAAAGATATATGCGCAATTCCCGTCGTTAATGAATTTCCGGAAGTCTTTCCAGATGATGTACCTGGTTTGCCGCCAGAGAGAGAAATCGAATTTGCTATCGATTTGGTACCAGGAACAGGTCCTATTTCGATTGCCCTGTATCGAATGTCACCAGCCGAATTGATAGAGTTGAAAAAGCAATTAGAAGAATTATTGGAAAAGCAATTTGTGCGACCAAGTGTGTCACCATGGGGAGCACCAGTGCTTCTAGTCAAGAAGAAGGATGGAACTTCTCGACTCTGTGTGGATTATCGTCAGTTGAATAAGGTCACTATAAAGAATAAATATCCACTTCCACGGATTGATGATTTGATGGATCAGTTGAAGGGAGCAGAAGTATTTTCTAAAATAGATCTGAGATCAGGCTACCATCAGATCCGTGTTAAGATGGAGGATGTACCTAAAACAGCCTTCCGAACTCGTTATGGGCATTATGAATATCAGGTTATGCCTTTTGGAGTGACTAATGCTCCTGCTATATTCATGGATTATATGAATAGAATTTTTCACCCGTATCTCGATAAATTTGTTGTTGTCTTTATAGATGACATTTTAATCTATTCTCGGTCTAAAGAAGAGCATGCCGAACATCTCGGTATAGTTCTTCGAGTTTTGAAGGACAAGCAGTTGTATGCAAAGTTGGCTAAATGTGAATTTTGGTTGGAAAAAGTGCAATTTTTAGGTCACGTAATTTCTAAGGAAGGAATTGCAGTGGATCCATCCAAGATAGAAACTATTCTGCAATGGGAGAGACCTAAAACATGTGACGAAGTTCGAAGTTTTGTTGGATTGGCGGGTATTATCGAAGATTCATAGAAGGCTTTTCCAAGATTGCTGGACCACTTACACAACTTACCAGGAAGAATCAAGCTTTCGAATGGACGGATGAACGTGAAGCCAGTTTTCAAGAGTTGAAGAAAAAGCTAACAACCTCACCAGTGTTGATCTTACCAGATTCTAATAGATCTTTTGATGTGTACTATGACGCTTCATACCAAGGGTTAGGATGCGTGCTAATGCAAGATCGGAATGTGGTGGCGTATGCTTCGAGGCAATTAAAAGTTCATGAGAGAAATTATCCAACTCATGATTTGGAATTAGCAGCGGTGGTGTTTGCATTAAAGATATGGAGGCATTATTTGTATGGGGCTATGTTCAATGTCTTTAGTGATCATAAGAGTTTGAAATACTTGTTTGATCGAAAAGAATTGAATATGAGGCAGAGCGATGGTTGGAATTTCTCAAAGATTATGATTTTCAACTCCAATATCATCCAGGAAAAGCTAATGTGGTAGCAGATGCCCGAGTAGAAAAGTACTTAGTGTTTCTACAATGATGATAAAGGAAGAGGAGTTACTCAATGAGTTCGAAATTTAGAAGTATCTATGGAATTAGTGCCTGGAAGATTTGTGTGGGTAGAATGGTAATTTTAAATGACTTGCTTAATATAATTCGAGATAAACAGGGAGGAGGATGCGTTTTTGCGAATGAGAGAGAACTGTTAAAGCAAGGTCACAAGGCAACAAAGTGGAAGAGGGATCAGATGGAATTTTAAGATTTCAAGGAAGAGTTTGTATACCTGACAATGCTTGAATTAAAGACGGCAATATTGGATGAAGCCCATACTAGTAATTTAAGTTTGCATCCAGGAATGACCAAGATGTATCAAGATTTGAAGAAATTGTTTTGGTGGCCAAGGATGAAAAGAGACGTAGCGAACGTGTGGCGTCTTGTTTAATTTGTCGAAAGCGAAAGTGGAACATCGAGGCCAGCTGGAATGTTGCAACCGCTTTCTATTCCAAAATGGAAATGGGACAGTATTTCTATGGATTTTGTTACTGGGTTGCCAAGAACGAGAAAAGGTCATGACTCAATATGGGTTATTGTTGATAGGCTCACAAAGTCAGCTCATTTCTTGCCTATTAATATTAAGTATTCGTTAGAAAGATTAGCCCATATCTATATCAATGAGATTGTTAGATTGCATGGGGTACCTATTTCCATAATTTCTGATAGAGATCCAAGGTTTACATCAAGGTTTTGGCCAAATCTACAGAAAGCAATGGGAACTAAGCTACATTTAAGCTCTGCTTATCATCCACAGACTGATGGACAGACTGAAAGAACTATACAATCTTTGGAAGATTTGTTGCGTGCTTGTGTGTTGGAGCAACAAGGGAGTTGGGATGAATTTTTATCTTTGATAGAATTCACCTACAATAATAGTTTTCACGCAAGCATAGGGATGGCACCCTATGAAGCCTTATATGGACGACGATGCCGAACACCTTTGTGTTGGTATCAAGATGGTGAAAGTATGACTATTGGGCCAGAATTAGTACAACAGACTACAGAGAAAGTAAAAATGATTCAAGAGAAGATGCGAACTACACAGAGTAGGCAAAAGAGTTATGCAGATAAAAGAAGGCGACCATTGGAATTTGAAGAAGGCGAGCATGTATTTTTGAGGGTGACTCCTACGACTGGTATTGGAAGAGTTATCAAATCCAAGAAGCTTACACCTAAGTTTATTGGACCTTATCAGATTATCCGTAGGATAGGTCCTGTCGCTTATCAAGTTGCCTTACCGTCGTTTTTGTCTAATCTGCATAATGTGTTTCATGTGTCCCAATTAAAGAAATATATTCCAGATCCGACACATGTGATACAACCTGATGAAGTACAGTTGAAGGAAAATTTGACGTACGAAACATTCCCTGTAAGGATTGAAGATAGAAAAGTGAAGCAGCTTCGAGGAAAGATGATTGAGCTGGTCAAAGTTGTATGGAACGATGTAACCGGAGATGCTACATGGGAATTGGAAGATAAAATGAGGGAACAGTATCCTCAATTATTTTAAGGTATGACAAATTTCGAGGACGAAATTTTTGTTGTTGGGGAGAGTTGTAACACCCTGAAAATTCTGACTTTAGGGTAAATGACAATTATGTCCCCAATGTACTGCTTTATGCTTGTCTGTATAAAATGTTATTTTTGTTTTATTTTTTTAGAGCAGAAGGAGTTTAGTAAACTCAATTCTGAAAGACACTGTTCTGAATATTTTAATTTTTAGAATTTAACGTGCGATAAAATAATTTTCAGTATTATTTTATTACTCAAGATAAAACTTGACAAAGGACCCGAATCTTTGTATATGTGGGACCCACGTATAGATAAAGTAAACAATAAGGAAATTAGGAATTTTGGACCAATAGGAACAAGACACCTAGAAGTCAAATTAATAAAGCTAAGTCAACAAAAATGGCTAAGCTAGTTAGATTAGAACTAGAATATTTAATTTAGTTAGTATAGTTACCTTAGAATCTAACTAAATTAATTACTACAACCTTAGTGTAACTAAATAGTGATAACTAGATAGTAATCTAGTTAGGCCTAACTAACTAGAATCCTAAACTAATTAATTTAATATGTAACTAAACCTACATTTAAATATATAACTAATTAATTGGAAGAAACAAATTTAGATGGCTTTTTGCATGGAGAATTCGGCCAAGTGAGGAGAGCCACCGAGAAAGCTCTAGATGAATGCTTATTCATGCCATGATTCATCACCCATCAACCAATAGGAAACAAGCTTATCTTGTAAGACCAAATCCTAGCCTTTGAACCATTGGATGGCCTAGATTCATTCTTGAATTTTAACACATGCATTTAGACTTTTTCCTACTCACTTCTACGGCCAACACTTCAAGTAAATGCCCAATTAATTCCTTCACTCTCTCCTTCATTTTCACCGTCCACCATTGGAGACTCAAAGAGGCTATTCGGTCAAAGCTTCATTCTCCATCATCCTTTCACTCAAAATTTCTCTTTTCTTATTTTTCTACTCCTAAACATTACTACAAGACCATCTCTAGTTGGAAGTTTCTTCTATTTCTTCCATTTTCAAGCTTGAAGACCACCTTTGAGAATCCATCTTCAAAGGTAAAACCCTTTTGTTTTTCAATTTTATTTTCATTTCTAAGCTTCTAAGCCATGAGTGAACCATGGTATTGTTCCTTTTTCTAGTAATAGCCTTTATAAAATTTTATTTATTTTCCTAGGACTCTAAGGAGGCAAAATCGAAATCACAAGGGAGAGGAAAAGAAGAAATTTTCATCATTTTAGGTAAGAGGAAGACCAAAATTTAATTAAATTAAAGAGTTATTAAGAAATTAAGGTTTGCTTGAATTTGTAAAATCCATAAGGATTCCTTTATGTGTTGATTTTTATAGCTTTTATTAATTGTTTAAGCTTTGATGTATTGTATATATATTATACATTGTATATGTTTTACATTGTATGTGTTAGATTAGTGTTAGAAATGCATGAGCATTCCAAAGAGTGCAAACCCTAGGTTCGGTCACATTACTGAATGGGAAGAATCAAAGTATTTTACAATGTTGTTAATGAATACTAAGTATATTTAGAAACTAATTTGAGTATTGTTAATATTTATAAAGAATACATAATAATATAAAATATTTTACCGTAATTAGGAAAAATATTTTAAATGGTCTCAAATGATTTAATAATTATTTTTATAGTTTAGAAGTATTTATGTGAGTAAATCACGAGAACATGATTTAAAAACTTACACGATTGAGAAAACAAAAAATGTATTTACGCGATTTGAAAATGTGATGTACATTGTGAAAACGGCAAGATTTTTGAAAACGAAATAAAATTTCTACGCGATTGATGATAACAGATGAGTTTTCTCTGTCGGGCCAAAGTGGTGGACCGGATGTGTGGACTGTATAAGTGCGCCAAGTGGGAGCGTACTGTATTTGGAGATTTTTGCCATGGAGGGCATTTTCGTAATTATTTTTGTCATAGAGGACAATTACGTGATTATTTTGCCATTGAGGGTATTTTTGTAAATAAATTAAGTTGGAGGGTATTTTCGTAAATAATTAAAGTTTGAAGTGTATTTTTGAAATTATTCAAAGTTTGATGGCATTTTTGTAAATAATAGAAGTTAAGGGCGTTTTTGTAAATAATGAAGATTTAATGGTATTTCTGTAAATAATTCAGAAATTTATGGCACTTATATAAATAATTGAAACCTGAGGGTATTTTGGTAATTACGCATCTGTTCATGCATTGAGTCATGCCAAATTCGAAATTTGGTGATTTGATTGACGAGATGAATAACATCGTATTGTCGATGTGATAGGCATAGTGTGTTCATTTTCTGATATGAACTTGGAGTTCATAGTGTGCCTATTCCATATGTGGACGGAGGAGGTAGCTCATACTTCCGTAGTGGTGCGTGATGACACACTTATGTTCTCGACGAGCACTAACCTTAATCAAGTTTTGAGAGGACTATCGAATACTGTAGTACACAATTGATTGACTGTGTGTCTGGGTTGTGTGCTATGCCACTATTGTTATATTTATTTTCGTGGGCTATAGACACAAAGTATTGACAGTGCAATAGCAATCACAACGATCAGCTATAGACACAAAGTTTTGACAGTGCAATAGCTGGTCGGGGTAGCCAAAGCTATAGACACAAAGGGTGGACAGTCAATAGTTGGATTGGTGGGCAGTATTAATAGAATTCTCATCTCATTCTCTCTGATATCTGGGTATGTGTTGTATCTCCATGGAGTAGGAATGAGTCATTTTATACTTTGTCATATTCATTTTAAATTCATTATATTGTGTGATGAATATTTTGAACTGCTATGGGATGTATGTACATTATGGATTTTATTTATGTTAATGTTGTATTATTATTCCATATGTGATATTTATTGGTTATTTTAAGTTGTCTTACCTCTCTATTTGTTGTATATATTGTTTGCTTTGTTTGTTGTATGTATATATATATATATATTTAGACTATGAAGAAGGGGTTGAAGAACCAGAGTTGGGCAGTGAGTACCTAGCAGAGGAAGAACCACGATCTACAGATTTTCAGTCAAGACCAAGCCTTAGATCATCTCTAGTGTTAGTACTATAGGGTGAGATGTCGACACCCTGGATTTTTGGGTTTTATCGGTTTGGAGTTCCACGGAGGAGCGGACGGTTAGGCGCATCTATGGAGAACGTAATGTGGTTGCTTATACAGGGATTATTACTATGTCTTTGCGACCGAGTCGTATTCCGTCCCGCTTTTGTATCGATTTCTATGTTCAGTTAGAGCTACCATTAGGAGTCCGCCGTCACTTTGGAACGGTCTATTTCGGACTCCCTATGAGTTTAGTGTTGTGTCTTCTGCTAGAACACCTGCTGTTCGGACCCCTAACTATATTCCGGTCCACAGAGCACCCAGAGTTCCTGCTCATAGGTCCTCTGGGAGGCGTCATGCGTTTATGTCATTGGAGGAATCATCCAGGAATGTTTCTCCAAGTGACTAAAATGTATGACGTGCACTTGGGTTTGTTATCTTCTGATACTGGGTTGTAAATATAAACTTTTATGCTTTCTTTTTCTTTTGGTATGTATTTTTATTTGGGTCTGTAAATTATGTGTAAATTATTTGTACAACTTAGGAAAATAAAACTTATGTAAATTTTTGTATATTAGTATCTGATGGATATGTTCATGGATATAATGTATATTGTACAGGGGTGTGCTGATATTATCTATGTATGTGTGTATAAGAATAATTTTTTTTTAGTAAAATATCTTGAGGATATAACTTTTGTGTTTTCGAAATAAAGCAAGTGCACAGGTTTTATTTCTTATTTACATATCAAAACCTTATAATTTAATTATTCTCGTTAATCGTTATTTTATTTTAATAACAAATGTGACACCCCACAAGAGTGTTACACTTTCCATTTTATGAATCCCTAATTAACTTCTAATCATTTCATTACTTAACTTTATTTGGTTCATCTTAGTACTAAAGCCTTATGATGAGTGGCCAAGGAGACTGGGGTCTTAAGGGGCTAGAAAAAGCCTAAAATCCTTCATAATCCAAGATTACACAGCCTAGAGAGAATACACGGTCACGACTACACGGCCTATCCAAAATACATAGCCATGTATCAATACATGGCCTAGGCTGTGTATTACTCTAGAGTTTCCATTCTGGCGCACTAGAGTACACGGCTGTGTACGATCACACGGCCTAGGCCGTGTACTCCTCTGCAAACGCAGAAACTCACCAGAAATCAGACCAACCTTCATACAATCCAAGATCTATCAACATACAACTAAATCCTACTAATCAAAACACCAATACATAACCAAAATCACTCAAACCAAAAGGGGTACCCACAAATGGGTTTCACCCCATCAACACAATAAAGACGTTTCTCATCACCAAAATGGGTTGAAGAGAATAATCTTCCTCTTACCTTAGTGAAGAACAAGGAAAACAAGCTCCTTTTTGCTTAGAAATTTCATGCTTCACCACCACAGAAACCTCGGGTGTTCAAATCCATAAAAATCAAGATCAAAGAGTGGAAATGGTATCCATAGTCACCAAGGTGACCATGGAACACAAAAATAAGGAGAAAAGGAGAAGAAAGTTGAGAGCTTTTACCTCAAAACTTGAAGCTTTGGAGTTGGGCTGCCAACCACGAAAATGGAAGAGTAAATGAGAGTTCCACAAAGAGGAAAGCTTGAAGATGATGAGGGGAAGCAATGGTCTATATTGGCTTGAGCAAAGAGAGCTTGAAATTCAACAATGGTGGGTGTGTGTGTGCAGCCATGTGAAGAAGAGAGAAAGAGAGAGCTGTGTGAGGGAGGAGGAGAAATGAGAGAATAGAAAGTGAAATAGCCCTTTTGTTTTTCCCCATCCCAACCGTGCAGCACCAAAAAGGGAGGAGAGAGAGAAGTGGTTGGGAAGAAGCTTCCTAGAAGTTTCCCTTGAAGCTTCCTTGAGAAGCTTCGCACGCTTCTCGATAAAGTGAAGTGTGGGGTCACTTAAATGATGTCGTAAAAGTAATCAGGCAGAAATAATCTACTGGAGCTATTTCTCAGTAGACAAAATTTACAATTAGCAGAAATAATATTTTATTATTTCTCAGATAATTAATTATTCTGTGATTTTATTTATTAGATAAAATCTCAAAAAATGTAAACCTCGTAAACTGTGCTCAGCCTCGGGTTTAGTAAGATCCCCCATCGACGTTTTCATAGTTCAAAGTTTACCAGCCTCAGGGAAAACATTTCGTTTTCCCAGCTCCGCTTAGTGCGCACGCAAAATGAGAAATATATTAAAATATTTGACGTTTTCAGAAAATTCCATAAAAATTCTCAAAATAAAAAATATTAGAAAATGACAATTCATCATAAAATAATCAATTTCCAGAGTGTTACACTGACACTGCTCAGTGTGTACGTAAAACGAAAAATATATTAAAATATTCAAATTTTTCAAAAAAATCTAGAAAAATTTCTAAAAATCAGAATATTATAAAATGATTATTTATAATGAAATAAATAATTTTTGGGATGTTATAGATGACGCCTTGGACATCGGATGTCTAATGCTGGCCACTATGAACTCTGTGTTCCAAAAGTAACACGAGAACATGGATGCTTACGATATGATCGTACACCTTAAGAATCTCTATCAAAAGCAGGCCAGGCATGAGAGATACGAAGTCTCTAAAGCATTGTTTCAATGCAAGCTGGTAGAAGGAAGCCCTGTTGGTGCTCATGTTGGTGTATGCCCTAGAGGCTGATACATTTGTCTGTATTTACATACATTCTATTATGCTTATTTTAATATATAAGGCATTTCATTTATTGTGTTCTTTTTTGATAAGCATAATAAAGTCCTTAGAATAGTAAGTTTGATGGCATAGGTTATCGAGTGGATGACTTGATCGTGAGATCCTTTTAGTTATAACACTATTCTTAAATGTCCCTAATTAAGTATTATTGTTAATTAGGACAGCAATAGTATATTGAGACTAGTATATGCATAGACTAATGACCATATCTCACGAGTCATGGATATGAGATATCAAGTCTTCACATGAGTACATATTAGAGTAATGATGTACTGGACTGACCCACCATGAGAATGTTATATGGTCGTTACGTGAGTGTCATAAGCGATTCTCATAGTAACAATGGTGTTTGTGGTCCTTTGACCTGAAATCACTACGATTCCTACATGAGGAGTTGTGTGTTTTAATACCATCAAACGTCATCTGTAACAAGGTGATTATAAAGTTAGTTATTGGACATACTGCGAATTATGCAGAGGGATGTGAGTGACCTAGATAGGACTTGTCACTCCTACATAACAGGAAGGATATCTTCGGGCCCCCTGATTGAGTGAGACTGTGAAATGCATGGCCATGCTCAAATGGGTCAATATGAGATATTGATTTCATTTGTTATTACAAAGTCTACTCGAGTATCAGGAAATGAATGATTGGACTATACAAGGGTGATGCATTCCATGCCTTGTGTTCAATCTAGATATCTTGACAAAGGGACTAAACGACACAGAAACATTGGTCATGGAAAGGTTATGTCAAATCACTGACATTCTTATTACTTGGGTAGCAACGATGTGTTGCTAGATACCGCTCACTGCTTGTAATTTTAAAATAGGATTTTAATATTACTACCAACGTAATGAGAACCTGTAGGGTCACATACATAGAGCAGACTAAAATTGGAGCAATGGATCCAAGTTGAACTCAAATTCAAATATGGGCTAGATTCATAACAGATGAGTCTAGGGTTGCACAACTTACCTTGCTGCTACTCACACTCACTTAAAACTGTCACTATTATAAATAGTACTACTAAGGGGCTGTTAAGATACACAATTTTCAGAACCCTAGCCGCACCTACAGAAAAGTAAGTGAGAGAGAGACAGGTTTCTTCTCTTCTCTTCGCAGCTAGCATTGTGTGTGAGACGTGAGGCTTCTCTTTGCGGACGTTGGACATTTGTGAGTCTGTTCATGTGGATACTGTAGAGACATCATTTCTATTACGGTGTTGGTGATTCGCGTCTTGTGAAACCATGATTTGGTTTTCTATTTTCATTTTTGCATGAGATAACATGTTTGTTGTTTTTATTTTTTTGATAAAAGATATGATCTTTAATATGTTATTTCAGAAAACAAATGAAACCCCTTTGTGAAAACATATTTAGTTTTATGTGTTGTATGCAAAACTGTGATGTTGTTTTCAAAAACCTATGAAGATGTTCATATGTTTTGTGAAAATCGTTTTGTATCAAGATGTATGTTTTTGCGAAGCTTTCTGGTATGTATGTGATACGTACAACGTTTAAGAAACCTTGTTTCTGCATAAGCGGCATAGCGCAAGGGGTTTTGGAAACCCTATTCCTATTTTGCGGCAGTAGTATCAAGTGTTGATGTCAAGCAGTCAAGGAGGCGCAAGGGTTCAAGTGTTGAACAGCGGCACAAGGGTTCCCCGCGGCGCATAAAGCGTTCATGCGTTTTCGGTTTAGGGTTCCTCTGCGTAGTGTGTTTTTTGAAAGTGCGATATTTTCTATCCAATTTTATGACTCACGAAAATAATAATGTATTATTGTTTTAAGTTTATATGTTCTTTGTTATGCTGGTGCATGGTTATGGCCTTAGTCCTTTCTTCTATGCTTTTGGTTTTTATAAATACGACCTGCGTGTCGTGCCTTTCTTTCCATATTCTGATTGTACATTCTCTTCTCACCTAACTCCCCTCGAATGTAAAAAAGGTTTCTATATAATGTAATTATGATGTGGAGGCAAGAAGACGATATTACGTGAGGACGTTGATGGGAGATGCTTGGTGAAGCTGGCTTAGTTAATGCTACTCTCATAGGGGGCTATAACCATGTCACTTTTATTATATGCTTTATATGTACGAGATGAATGGATAATGTTTATGGTATGATAAACAGTTTAATAAATGGTGAGATCTAATCATAATAAAAAATTCCCTCAAAGCAAATATTAAGTCATTATGTGATGCCTTCCAATGTGTGGTACTCGTCAAGACTAGTATCGATCAAGTGCAGGTTCGCCAAAGCAGGATGCCTTTACCTATATTAGTAAGACGCGATGGGATAAAGGTAATATCCAACTGCCAACCATTGGGTCTGACTTAACTAGGCCATTTCAATAGGATTGAAGGCTTAGAGGCATGAAGTTGGGCCTTAGTCTATTAGATGGATTTAAATAAGTGTTATTCACCCAACAATCCAAGAGTTACATGTGATGTAATTGGAAAGTGTTTCCTACCTAAATAACTGAATTTTGGGTGATCAGCCAAAGTTGACTCAAAACTAGGTGAAATATGGATCTTGGCCCACTAGGAAATCTTACGATGGGATTTTCTGAGTCAATGCTGAGGGTCATTGACTTGAATAAAATAGTGGAAGGAATATTTAATTAAAAGACCTCATTAAATATGTTTATGGCATGATACTTATATTTTGCATATTTCTGTTGATAGATTACCATGGCAACAAACACATCAAGTAACTTATCACTGCGATCCGTCCTTGAGAAGGACAAGTTATCTGGAACAAATTTTCTAGACTGGTACAAGAATTTGAGGATTGTCCTTAAGTAAGAGGAAAAGTTGTATGTACTAGAACAGTCTATTCCTGAGCCACCTGCTGCTAATGCCCTTAAAATTGAAAATGATGCTTATAAAAAGCATCAAGGTGATGCCTTGGACATCGGATGTCTAATGCTAGCCACCATGAACTCTGAGCTACAAAAGCAACACGAGAACATGGATGCCTACGATATGATCGTACACCTCAAGAAGCTCTATCAAGAGCAGGCCAGGCATAAAAGATTCGAGGTCTCTAAAGCATTGTTTCAGTGCAAGCTGGTAGAAGGAAGCCCTGTTAGTACTCATGTACTCAAGATGATTGGGTACATTGAAAACCTAGAGAGATTTGGTTTTCCTTTGGGCCAAGAGTTAGCCACTGACTTAGTCCTGCAATCGTTGCCAAAAAGTTTTAGTCAATTTGTCATGAGCTACAACATAAATGAGATTGACAAATCACTACTAGAGCTGCTAGGCATGTTGAGAACTGCTGAGCAAAACATTAACAAAGGCAAAGGGAAGGCCATAATGATGGTCCAAAAGAATAAGGGCAAGAAACAGCAGAAAAAGCCCAAGGACAACTGGAAGGGCAATGGCAAGGATAAGTCCAAACCTAGCACTTCTGGCTTGAAACCAGTGGGTGGAGTGGCTAAGGAAGGTACGTGCTTCCACTGTGGTCAGACCAGACATTGGAAGAGGAATTGTGCCAAGTTCTTGGAGGAGCTCAAGAAAAAGAAGGGAAGTGAGACTTCCACTTCAGGTATTTTTGTTATTGAAGTCAATTTATCTACTTCTGCATCATAAGTATTAGATACTGGATGTGGATCTCATATTTGTGTAAATGTGTAGGATTTAAAGAGCAGTAGACCATTGACGAAAGGCGAAGTCGACCTACGAGTGGGAAATGGAGCAAAGGTTGCTACATTAGCTGTAGGGACTTATTTATTATCTTTGCCCACTGGGTATGTAATAGAGTTAGAGAACTGCAATTTTGTGCCTGCTATTAGCAGGAATATCATTTCTGTTTCTTGTTTAGACAAGAAAGGTTTTTCTTTTATTATAAAGGATAAGTGTTGTTCCATTTATATGAATGATATTTTTTATGGTAGTGCAAAATTGAGTAATGGACTTTATGTCCTTGATCTCGAAATACCCGTCTATAACATAAATACAAAGAGGTTTAAATCAAACGATCTGAACCCAACTTTTCTCTGGCATTGTCGTTTGGGCCACATAAATAAGAAACGCATCTCCAAACTCCATAAAGATGGATTCTTGGACTCGTTTGATTTTAAATCATATGAGTTATGTGAATCTTATTTATTGGGGAAGATGACAAAGGCCCCATTCACTGGACAAGGTGAAAGGGCTAGTGATCTTTTAGGCCTTATACATAGTGATGTATGTGGGCCACTAAACACACTAACTAGAGGCGGTTTTCAATACTTCATTACATTTACTGATGATTTCAGTAGATATAGATTTGTATATCTTATGAAGCACAAATCAGAATCCTTTGAAAAGTTCAAAGAGTTCAAGAATGAAGTACAAAACTAACTTGGGAAGAGTATTAAAATCCTTCAATCAGATCGAGGAGGAGAATACTTAAGCCAACAGTTTGATGATCATCTGAAAGAGTGTGGGATAATATCTCAACTCACTCAATCGGGAACACCACAATGGAATAGTGTCTCTGAAAGGAGGAACCGGATCTTGTTGGACATGGTTCGATCCATGATGAGTCATGCAGACCTTCCAGGATCCTTCTAGGAACATGCTCTGTTAATAGCAGCTTTCACACTTAACCGTGTTCCATCTAAGACGATTCAAAAGACACCATATGAGATATGGACTCGGAGACGGCCTGGTATATCTTTCTTGAAGATTTGGGGCTACGAAGCTTATGTGAAATGCCAAGTTTTTGATAAGCTTGGACCTAAATAAGATAAATGCTTTTTGTGGGGTATCTAAAGGAAACCAAGGGATACTTTTTCTATAATCCTACCGAGGGCAAAGTGTTTATCGCACGAACAACTGTGTTTCTAGAAAGAGAGTTTAGCTCCAAAGGAACCAGTGGGAGAAAAGTAGAACTTGAAGAAGTTCAAGTTTCACAAAGCAGCAATGAACCAATGGTGAAAATAGAGCAGCCTCCACAAAATGTTATGGAATAACAACCTGCTCTAATAGCACAATACCTGCGTAGGTCTAACAGGATACGTCATCAACCAGAGAGATATGGATTTCTTATGACCCAACAAGGTGACGTATTGCTCATAGATCAAGATGAGCCTATGACTTACCAGAAAGCCATTATTGGCCCAGAATCTGAGAAATGGCTTGAGGCCATGAGATCTGAAATGGATTCCATATATGCTAACCAAGTATGGACCTTGGTTGACCCACCTAAAGGGGTAAAACCCATTAGGTGCAAGTGGGTTTTCAAGAAGAAAATTGACATGGATGGTAATGTACATACCTTTAAGGCGCAATTGGTGGCTAAAGGTTGTTGGTGTATGCCCTAGTGGCCAATACATTTTGTTTGTATTGACATACATTATATTATGCTATTTTTGATATATGAGGCATTTCATTTATTGTGTTCTTTTTGATAGACATAATAAAGTCCTTAGAATAGTAAGTTTGATACCATAGGACATCAAGTGGATGACTTGATGGTGAGATCCTATTGGATAAAATACTATTCTTAAATGTCCCTAGTCAAGTATTATTGTTAATTAGGACAACAATAATGCATTGAGACTAGTATGTGCATAGACTGATGACCACATCTCACGGGTCATGGATATGAGATATCAAGTCTACACATGGATACATATTAGAGTAATGATGTATTGGACAGACCCGCCATGAGAACGCTACGTGGATCATTACGTGAGTGTCATAAGCGATTCTCATAGTGATAATGGTGTATGTGGTTCTTTGACCTGAAATCACTACGATTCCTACATGAGGAGTTGTGTGTTTTAAATGCCATCAAACGTCATCTGTAACAAGATGATTATAAAGTTGGTTATTAGACATATTGCGATGCATGTGGAGGAATGTGAGTGACCTAGATGGGATTTGTCCCTCCTACATAACATGAGTAATATCTTCGGGCCCCCTGATTGAGTGAGACTATGAAATGCATGGCCATGCTTAAATGAGTCAATATGAGATATTGATCTCATTTGTTTTTACTATGTCTACTCGAGAATCAGGAAACTGAAGATTGAATTAAACAAGGGTGACACGTTCCATGCCTTGTGTTCAATCTAGATATCTGGACAAAGGGACTAAACTACACGGAAACATTGATCACGGATAGGTTATGTCAAATCACTGACATTCTCATTACTTGGGTAGTAGTGATGTGTTGCTAGATACCGCTCACTGTTTGTAATATTAAAATGAGATTTTAATATTACTACCAACGTCATGAGAACCTGCAGGGTCGCACACTTAGAACAGACTAAATTGGAGCAATAAGGATCCAAGTTGGACTCGGATTCAATTGTGGGCCTAACTCATGACAGATGAGGTTTTAGGGTTGCACAGACTTACCTTGCTACTTGCTCACACTCACTTAAGGCAGTCACTATTATAAATAGTACTATTAAGGGGGGTCTGCTATAGATGTTACATTACAACCCTAGCCGCACCTAAGAAAGTGAGTGAGAGACAGTGAAAGGTTCTTTTCTTCTATTCGCAGCTAGCACCGCGAAACAGAGGCGTGACTCCTTTTGCAAGTCTGTTCGTGTGGATACCGCAGAAACATCGTCGCTATTACGGTGTTGGTGATTCACCTCGCTTGTGTTTATCACGCTTCAAGAGGTAAATTTTAAAACCTCGGATTATGGACTTTTCGCATGGATCCTGTGTGGGAATCCTATTATTCCGCTGCGAGATATTTTGATCCGTAATTCCCAACAAAGGTTTCAAATAAAGTCATGGTGTAAAGTATGATGAGACTTTTTCCCTAGTTGCGATGCTTAAATCTGTTCGGATCTTGCTTGCTATTGCAACATACCATGACTATGAAATCTGGCAAATCGATGTCAAAACTACTTTTCTTAATGGAAATCTTCTCGAGAATGTGTACATGACACAACCTGAGGGTTTTGCCATTCCAGAGGATGTTGGAAAGGTATGCAAGTTGCAACGATCTATTTATGGATTGAAGCAAGCTTCCAGAAGCTGGAATCTTTGTTTTGATGATACAATAAAATAGTTTGGTTTCATCAAGAATGAAGAAGAATCTTGTGTCTACAAGAAGGTTAGTGGGAGCACTATTGTCTTTCTGGTATTGTATGTAGATGACATACTACTTATCAGAAATGACATCCCTACCCTACAGTTCGTAAAGACTTGGTCAGGAACTGCTTCTCTATGATGGACTTGGGCGAAGCCACCTATGTGTTAGCTATCAGGATCTATAGAGATAGATCACTAAGACTGCTTGGCCTAAGTCAGAGTACATATATAGATAAAGTATTAAGACGGTTTAACATGCATGAATCCAAGAAACGACTCTTGCCTATGTTGTATGGTGTAAGCTTAGCTAAGGCTCAATCCCCTTCCACCCAGGATAAGAGGGATCACATGAGAAAGATTCCATATGCATCTGCAATTGGATCTATCATGTATGCTATGTTATGTACTCGACCAGACATCTCGTATGCTTTGAGCATGACGAGTAAGTACCAGTCTGATCCTGGTGAGAGTCATTGGACTGCTGTCAAGAACATCCTTAAGTACTTGAGAAGGACTAAGGATTATTCTTGGTATATGGAGGTGAAGAAGAGCTAGTTGTAAAGGGTTACACTAATGCTAGCTTCCAAATCGATAAGGACGACTCCAGATCACAATCGGGTTATGTTTTTTTCCTAAATGGTGGGGCTGTGAGCTAGAAGGTTCAAAACAGGAGATAGTTGCTGATTTTACCATAGAGGCTAAGTATATTGCTGCCTCCAATGCAGCAAAGGAGACCGTTTGGATCAGGAAGTTCATTGCTGAACTTGGCACTATTTCTAGCATTGTAGACCCAATGGACCTCTATTGTCATAATAATGGAGCCATTGCATAAGCTAAGGAGCCTAGATCTCACCAGCGATCCAAACATATAATTAGGCGTTTTCATCTCATTCGAGAGATCATCGATAGAGGAGATGTGAAGATATGCAAAGTACCAACAGATGATAACATTACTGATCCACTGACGAAGCCTCTTGCACAGCAGAAGTATGAGGGTCACACTAGGTCTTTAGGCATTAGACATATGCCTGATTGGTTCTAGTGCAAGTGGGAGATTGTTGGTGTATACCCTAGAGGCTAATACATTTGTCTATATTTACATACATTCTATTATGTTTATTTTAATATATAAGATATTTCATTTATTGTGTTCTTTTTTAATAAACATAATAAAGTCCTTAAAATAGTAAGTTTGATGCCATAGGTTATCAAGTGGATGACTTGATCGTGAGATCCTTTTAGTTATAACACTATTCTTAAATGTCCTTAGTCAAGTATTATTGTTAATTAGGACAACAATAATACATTGAGACTAATATGTGCATAGACTGATGACCATATCTCACGGGTCATGGATATAAGATATCAAGTCTTCACATGGGTACATATTAGATTAATGATGTATTGGACTGAACCACCATGAGAACGCTACATGGATTGTTACATGAGTGTCATAAGCGATTCTCATAGTGACAATGGTGTCTGTGGTCCTTTGACCTGAAATCACTACGATTCCTACATGAGGAGTTGTGTGTTTTAATACCATCAAATGTCATTTGTAACAAGGTGATTATAAAGTTAGTTATTGGATATACCGCGAATCATGCAGAAGGATATGAGTGACCTAGATGGGATTTGTCACTCCTACATAATAGGAGCGATATCTTTGGTCTCCCTGATTGAGTGAGACTGCGAAATGCATGGCCATACTGAAATATGTCAATATGATATATTGATTTCATTTGTTGTTACAAAGTCTACTTGAGTATCAGGAAATGAAAGATTGGACTATGCAAGGGTGACGCATTCCATGCCTTGTGTTCAATCTAGATATCTTAACAAAGGGATTAAATGACACGGAAACATTGGTCACGAAAAGGTTATGTCAAATCACTGACATTCTTATTACTTGGGTAGCAGCGATGTGTTGCTAGATACCGCTCATTACTTGTAATATTAAAATGGGATTTTAATATTACTGCGAACGTAATGAGAACCTGCAGGGTCACACACATAGAGTAGACTGAAATTTGAGCAATAAATCTAAGTTGGACTTAGATTCAAATATGGGCCAGACTCATAACAGATGAGTCTTGGGTTGCACAGCTTACCTTACTGCTGCTCACACTCACTTAAGGCAATCACTATTATAAATAGTACTGCTAAGGGGCTGCTAAGACACACATATTACATAACCCTAGCCGCACCTATAGAAAAAAGAGTGAGAGAGCAACAAGTTTCTTCTCTTCTCTTCGCAGCTAGCACTGTGTAAGAGACGTGAGGCTCCTCTTTGCGGACGTTGGATGTTCATGAGTCTGTTCGTGTGGATACCGCAGAGACATCATTGCTATTACAGTGTTGGTGATTCACGTCACCTCCTTTTGATCACGCTTCAAGAGGTAAATATTTTAAAACTTGAATTATGGCTTTTCGCATAGATCCTTGGTGGGAATCCTATTTTTTCAGTACGTGATGTATCCGCTATTCCCAACATCCACAACCAAGACATTTCTCCAGGGATTGTCCACTAAACAAGGAAGATATGCCTACCTCAAAGCCGCTAGCTAAGGGGCGAGTTTATACTCTAGGTGTAACAGAGGTGGCCCAGTCTTCCGACCTCATCCAAGGTAAAGGCATAATTTGTAATCATCTTTTAAATGTGATGTATGATTCAAGAGCATGCCACTCAATTGTTTCCTATGACTTATCTTTTTCTACACCCATCGGTAAGCCAGTCATAACTTCGAAAGTGTGTCTTGACTATTGTATAAGAATCGAGGATAGATTTTTCTATGTAAACCTTATTTGTTTACCCCTTCTAGATATAGATGTCATTCTTGGTATGGATTGGTTACTGTCTAATCATTTGGTTTTGAACTGTTTAGATAAAACCCTAGTTTTTCTATCTGATGTTCCTACCAGAGTTGTTTCTTCAAAGTCTACCTATTTCAGTGCTAATCAGGTCAGTCACTGTTTGGTACAAGGAGCTCTAGGATATGTTCTTCTTTTTTCTTTAAATGTTGAGGTTGAGCAGAGCCTAGATAATATACCTGTGGTGAGGGAATACCTTGAGGTGTTTCTGAGTGACGTACAGAGTTATCGTAGGAGCAAGAAATAGAGTTTACTATAGATTTAGTGTCAAGTATATGACCTATATCTACAACACCCTATATGATGGTACCTCTAGAGTTACCTGAACTCAAGAAATAGTTAGAGGAGTCGTTGGAGAAGCAATTCTTTAGGCCTAGTGTTTCTCCATGGGGAGCACCAATTTGTTAATGAAAAAGAAAAGTAGTACTATGAGGTTATGTATTGACTACAAACTGTTGAATAATGTAACCATAAATAATAAGTATCCTTTGCCTAGAATAGATGATCTGATGGACCACTTAAGAGAAGCTTCAGTGTTTTCCAAGATTGATATGAGATTTAGTTATCATCAAATTAGAATTAAGGGAGAAAATATCCCTAAAACCACTTTTAGAACAAGGTATAGGCATTATGAATATCTTGTGATGTCCTTTGGGTTGACGAATACTCATGCAGTGTTTAAGGATTACATGAACAAAGTTTAGACCTTACCTAGACAAGTTTGTGGTAGTGTTTGTTGATGACATCCTTATCTATTCAAAGACAAGGGAAAAGCATAAGCAACATGTGAGGATAGTTTTAGATATCCTAAAGAAAAAGAAATTGTTTGCCAAATTGTCCAAGTGTGAGTTTTGGCTAATGGAAGATCAATTTTTGGCCCATGTTATTTCTAATGGAGGAATTGTAGTGGACCCTAGTAAATTTGAAGCAAAGTTGCAGTGGGAAAGACCCATCACTGTGACTGAGATCAAGAGCTTTATAAGCCTAGTTAGGTACTATAGAAGGTTCATTATGGGTTTTTCTCAATTAGCACTGCCTTTGACTAGGTTAACTAGAAAGGGTAGTACTTTTGAGTGGACTAAGGACTGTGAGAATAGCTTTCAAGAGTTAAAGAAGAGGTTGACTACTACACCAGTGTTAGTGATTCTGGATTCCCATAAGAACTTTGAGATCTTTTGTGACACTTCAAAGATAGGACTAGGGTGTATTTTGATGCAGAATAAGAGAGTAGTT
Organism: Ormosia semicastrata; assembly: GCA_029884595.1. NCBI lineage: Eukaryota > Viridiplantae > Streptophyta > Magnoliopsida > Fabales > Fabaceae > Ormosia > Ormosia semicastrata. Next base: position 64,745,464 of record JAQQTO010000061.1, on the reverse strand, counting down.
ACCTATGCATCAAGGAAGTTAAGGTCACAAGAGGAAAATAACCCTACGCATAATTTGGAGATAGCAACTGTAGTATTTGCCTTAAAGATTTTGAGGCATTATCTCTATGGAGTCCAGTTTGAGGTGTTTAATGATCATAAGAGTTTAAGGTATTTGTTTGATCAGAAGGAGCTAAACATGAGGCAAAGAAGATTGATAGAATTCTTAAAGGATTATGACTTTGAGTTAACATATCATCCGAGTAAGGCCAATGTAGTGGCTGATGCACTAAGTAGGAAATCCCTACAAGTATCCCGAATGAGGGTCCAAGAGAGTGAACTTGTCGAGAGTTTTAGAAATTTGAGACTCGCGGTGACTGTGTTGCCACAAAGTCTCTTTGTGAGTGGAGTGGACATAGTAAATGACTTAAGGACTTAGATTTTGGAAGCTCAAAAGGAGGATGATGCTTTAATGGACATTAGTGAGCAGATCTTTTTAGGAACTCTAGAGAATTTTGATATAGCTGATGATGGAATGATAAAGTTTAGAGATAGACCTTGTGTTCTAAGAGAGTCAAAGATCAAAGAAAAGATTCTAGAAGAAGCTCATATCAGTAAGTATACCATCCATGTTAGAACCACTAAGATGTATCAAGATCTGAAGAAAATGTTTTGGTGGTCTGGAATGAAGAGAGACATAATAGAGTATCTTGCAAGGTGTTTAGTTTGTCAAAAAGTGAAGATTGAATACCAGAAGCTGGCAAGACCGTTACAATCTTTAGGGATCCTAAAATGGAAATGGGAGAATATTTCTATGGACTTTGTAATAGGTCTACCCAAGAGTCAGCAAGGTTTTGATGCAGTTTGGGTCATAGTGGATAGATTAACTAAATTTGTCCACTTTCTGCCAATGAGAGCTAGCTATCATCTAGAGAAATTAGCTCAGCTATATCTAAAAGAGATAGTTAGGTTACATGGAGTCCCCGTTAGCATAGTTTCAGATAGAGATTCTAGATTCATAACTAGATTCTGGGGAGCCTTGCAAAGAACTTTTGGGACTAAGTAAAGCCTTAGTACAGCTTACCACCCGCAGACAGATAGGCAAATAGATAGGACTATCCAAACCCTTGAGGATATGCTTAGATCATGTGTTTTAGAACAACAGGGTAGTTAGGACAGGTTCTTATCATTAGCGGAGTTTGCTTATAACAATAGCTATCATTCTAGCATAGGTATAGCACCCTATGAGGCTTTGTGTGGACGAAAGTGTAGATTGCCTCTATGTTTGCATGAAGTTGGTGAGAGAACCATCTTAGGTCCAGAGTTAGTCTAGCAAATCGCAAAGCAAATCAAGATGATTAAGGATAGGTTGGTTTCTGCTTAGAGTCGGCAAAAGAGCTATGCTAACAAGAGAATGAGACCTCTTGAGTTTAGTGAGGGAGATAATGTATTCTTAAGAGTTACTCCTACAACAGGGATTAGTAGAGCATTGAAAACCCAAAAGTTAAATCCTTGTTTTCTTAGTCCCTACCAAATTCTAAAGAAAGTTGGACCCGTAACTTACGAAATAGCCCTTCCTCCCTGTTTGTCTAACATTCATGATGTTTTTCATGTGTCTCAGTTGAGAAAGTACAATCTAAATCTTTTGCATATCATAGAACATGAATCAATACAGTTAAGAGATGATTTGTCTTATGATGTACATCTGGTAAAGATCGTGTATAGAGGGGTCAAAGAACTTAGAGGTAATCAAATTCCTCTGGTCAAGGTTTTATGGGGTGGCAATGATGCCGAGGAGGCTACTTGGGAGTTACAATCCCACTTGCAGCTAGACTACCCAGATTTGTTCCTTTCAGGAGAGCAATTTTGGGGTCAAAATTTATGTGTTTAAAAAGGATGGGAGAAATGTAATACCCTCAATGACATGTTATACAAGTTTATGTGTTTAAAAGGTAGCATATGACTTGCTTAGCATGCATGTTTCATTTTATGACAATCTTAGTTAGTTTAGGTACTTAGTTACAATTCAGAATGTGAAAAGTAGCTTAAAAAGATTCAGATAATAGCATAAATTGCTTAGATGAGGAAAATAAATATGGATAATTTATTTCTTAGTCACAAATATATGAAACAAGTTACAGTTAAAGTTTCAAAATAAACTGAGCTAGTTTGGTAATTTTAGGCATACAAGTTATCGAATTATAGCCGGTTTGACTATTAGCATATATAGATATATTGGATAATGGTGAAACGACTTTTTATATGGATTCTAGTAATTATTTTAAAATTGTTGAAAGTTGAAAATCTTGATTTAGCTAAATTTAAGTGTTTTTAGCACATCAAGATTTTATCAGTTTTAGCCTAAAGGCTATTTGAGTATTTAGTTCCCCATTTATAAGCCTCATTCACGGCCTTTGCTTCACAAAACAGAAATAGAAAACTTGCAAGGAGAAAGAGAGAAAAGAGATGCAAATACCGAGGAGGAGGTAGAGAGAAAGAGGAAAGCCAAAGGAAAAGTCAAGGCTTGAGATCCAACCAAGCTTGAATCTCTACACAGCTGCCAAAGGTAGGGGTTTTATGATAATCTTTACTTCTTTTTACTCCTTTCACCATTTGTGCACTTAAGGTGCTTAATAGGCCAAATTGAGTTCTACAAGTGTTTGATGTGTTTTTCTTGCATAATTGAGCTTCTTTGGTCATTTATGACTTGTTCAAAGTATAAGTTGAAGTTAGAAACTTAGAACATCTCTTTTGGACCATTGATACTCATTTTGGGGCTTTAGGCTAAAGTTGAGTGATTTTGATTTGTAATCCAAATTAAGAGGTTTAAGTTTGTGATTGATGATTTCTAGGTGTTTAAGAACTAATTAGGGACTTAGAATCACTTAGAAACCAAGTTGAAATGGCCAAAATCCATGAAATTAACTAATTGAATAGTACCACGATTCTGCAGAATATGGCCTCTGTTTTGTATGTCGCGGCGTGAGTACGCCATGCTGTGGCGTGTGGTTGAATTTGCTCTTTGCACCGCGGCATGACGATGCTGTGCCGCGGCGTGAGAGAGATGCTAAGTCGCGACGTGAGTACGCCCCGTGGCGCCCAAATTAGTGCCGCGATGTGAGCACCAAGAACTCTAAAAATGTCACTTTTGATATTTTGAAGTTTTGAACTAGATGGGATCATTAGTATATATTTCCTAGAGTATATTGAGGCACAAACAGGGAATTAGTCCACAAGGTTCTTTTGAATAAGGATTCAACCCGAATTTCTCAGCGTGCCAGGATATGTGTAATGTGAGGATGAGCTTTTCCTCTATTCACCACAAGACAATACACTAAACCAGTATTCCTAAGCTATACATCTTGGTTCTAAGTTAAACTAAGTGTATGTATGAGATGTATGTTAACTTGGTTTATCTAAATGCTAGATTTAGACCTTGTAGATGCTTTAAACACATCTTTTTAGCATGCATTGAGATTATGTTATTTATACTATGTATGCTAGTTTTAGTTTACTCATACTGAGGAATGTTGTTTCTCTCCCCATTGTGTATCATGTAATTCGAGGTGAAACTTCTTCCAAGAGTCGTAAAAAGAAAAAGGAAGCTAAGGAATAGATTAGCTTTACGGTTTTCATCTCAAATGTTGTATCTTTTAGTACTTCTTTTGAAATGTATAGAATTATGTAATACTTCAAGTCTTTGCTAAGGCTAATGTTATATATGTATATTGATGCATTGTACAGATTTTGTATTTTCCATATTTTATAAGGCTCTCTGTCATGTTTCTAATGAACATTATGAATATATGTATTATATTAGTAAGTATGTATTGTAATGCTAGGTATCTCCTTGTATACTTCATATATTGAGATATTAGTATTAGGATGTTACATTATGGTATCAGAGTAGTTCATCCTACTAAGCCAGGTATGGACTGACTATGCTTAGGCATATTAGGAGTTCCTTCTTAGAAATTGTGCTTTTCTTCTTTCATATGTTAGATGTGATGATAGAATTGCATGATTTGTCTTAGATTGGTTTGTTATTAGATTTTGTCATATGTTGTTTCTGTGTGTACAGGAAACTATAGCACCAACAAGGCGATCTAGAGAAGCAAAGAACTAGACCCCACAAGGTCCAAATATGGCCGAAGCTGTTATGGGTATGACCAATGTTATGGTAAGGGTGCTTGAGAAGATGGAAGCAAATCAACCTCAGCAGCCTCCACCACCTAAGCACCCAGTGCAAGATGTACTGCAAGTTGGAAGGAATTAGAATTTCTTGAACTTGACTATGTTTCGTCAAATGAACCCTCCACCGTTCAAGGGTGAGTTAAATCCTGCAAAGGCTAAGGATTGGCTCAATGATATGGAGAAGATCTTTGATGTGATGGTTTGTTCGTAGGAGCAGAAAGTGGCCTTCGCCTCTTATATGCTGAAGGGAGAAGCGGAGAATTAGTGAAAAGGCACCAAAAGGGTACTGGAAGCCGCGGAAGACCAGATATCATAGGAAGTCTTGAAGACTGCTTTTCTAGAGAAATTTTTCCTGCAAATTCTGCATGATGCCAAGGAAGTGGAGTTTATGCAGTTAAAACAAGGAAGCATGTCAGTCGGCCAATATGTGGCCAAGTTTGATGAAATGTTGAAGTTCTCTTCACATTTTCGTTATCATCTGAACGAGAAATGGTGATGCTTGAAATTTATGACAAGTTTGAGAAGTGAGATCAAGTGCATGGTAAGACTTATGGAGATTAGGGACTTTCCTGCTTTGATCAACAAATATAGGATTGTGGAGTCAAGTGCTGACAGTCCTTCATCAGAGGAAAAGGTACTAAATGTTTCGAAGAGAAAGTAAGAGGATGAAAAGAGCAAGTAGGGTGCTTTTAAGGAGAGCAACCCTAAAGGAAAATGAAAGAAGGGGTACAAAGTACCTCAATGTGCTAAATGTGGAAAGGCACATGGAGGCAAGTGCTTGGTAGGCCAATCTGTGTGTTACATGTGTGCATAACCAGGATATTTCTCCAAGGATTGTCCACGGATCAAGGAAGATGTGCCTACCCCAAAGCCACTAGCCAAAGGGCGAGTTTATACTCTAGGCGGTATAGAGGTGGCCCAGTCTTCCAACCTCATCCAAGGTAAAGGCAAAATTCTAATCATCTTTTAAATGTCATGTATGATTCAAGAACATCCCACTCATTTGTTACCTATGATTGCGCAAAGATGTTGGATTTGCCTATGTCAGAGTTACCATATGACTTATCTATTTCCACACCTACGGTAAGCCAGTCATAACTTCGAAAATGTGTCTTGATTATTGTATAAGAATCGAGGATAGATTTTTCTTTGTAAACCTTATCTATTTACCCCTTGTGGACATAGATGTCATTCTTAGAATAGATTAGTTGTCGTCCAATCATGTGGTTTTGAACTGTTCAGATAAGACCCTAGTTTTTCTGTCTAATGTTCCTACTAGAGTTATTTCTTCAGAATCTACCTATCTCAGTGCCAATCAAGTCAATCACTATTTGGTAGAAGAAGCTTGATAGCTACATGGAATGCAGTTATCTGGACCCTATCCTTGTTCTAGAATGAATGCTATTTCCTTGTTTAAATGCATATTTGGAGGGTTTTGTGCTTATATTTGATATATTCTGAATCTAAGCCTTTGTGATATGTTATTGTGCAAAACTGAGCTTTAAATGATCATGGATTGAGTAGATTTATATATGTTATTGATTTGGTGTTTTCTCTATCATAGGAGGGGCTCCAAATAAGGTTAAATATGGAGCAATTGAGCTTAAAGAGGAAGAGGAAGCCAAATTGGCATTCCAGCAAGTAACGCTGCGGCGCAAGGCAGAGCACGCCGCGGCGCTGAGAGGATTTTTAGCCAGGCCATACTTGGACCCAGGGCAAGAGCGCCGCGACCTAGTGAAGTGGGCGCCACGACGTGGAGGCGGCTGCTGAGCCTATAAATAGATTTTCATGCGTTTTTCTCTCATTCTCTCTCAGTTTTTCTCTGTTCTAGCCATTTGGCCATTTCTAGTTTTTAGGTTTTGATAGTTTTTCTTAGTTTAGGTTAGTTTTAGGTTAGATAGCTTAGCTAGATCTTCATTGATGGTGGATTGGAGTCAAGGATCAAATGATTGAATGAGGATTCAAGCTTCAGAGACAAATAAATGAGCTTCTTTCTCTCTTTTCCCTTTCTCTCTTCTCTTCCTTATCTTGTGTATAGCTAAGCTTTGTTTAGGAATATTTTGGATCCTTTTATATATATTAATGATGTTTTCTTCTCTAAGTTTGTGTAGATGTTTGATTATGGTTCAATCATTATCTGTGTTTAATGCTTGTTCTTGGTTGGCCTCAATTGCATGATCCTAATATTGGTAAATGAACTAGACATAGGGATTTGTTGATATGGATATGGTATGATTGATGCATGTTCGGCGAGTTCAATTAGCTTGGATGAGTTGATTCGTTAACAGGATAGAAATATACCTATTGGCCATGTATAGTGTGTGATTGAGAATAGATCGTTCATGAGTGGAAGTTGCTTTGGCTCTCAAGGAAACTTAGTGAGTTAGACAAGTAGAAACCAGGGTTGATTGACCTAGACATGGGCTTTTGACTAATGAAGATTCTCAAGCTAACCTAATCAATGCATTTGTGTTTATGAGGGGAATTGCATGTTGTTGATAGATATAGGGGGTGAAGGAGGATTTCTTGAAACCTAACTGCTTTTAGGTTTATTGCTTTTGTAGGTTAGATAGTTTTTATATTGTTTTCCTATTTTTATGTCCTTGTCTAGAATTGATTAAGCTATTGGTTAGTACTTAGCTTTATAATCGAATATCCTCGTGGGAACGAACTTTTACTCTGTATCTGTATTACTTGTGCGATCCGTGCACTTGCGGTTAGCAAATGGGCAACACGTTTTGACCCTAACAAGTTTTTGGCGCCATTGCCAGGGATAGTTTTTATATTGCTAATATCAACAATGAGGTTGATTGGTTCTAATTCAAGTTGTATATAAGCTGTATATAATCTATCTTTCGTTTATGTTTTGTTTTAGTTTCAAATAAGAAGCCAAGTGATTTCATTCATACGAGGCCCTTGAGGGAATTCGCGACTCCTGAGAGGATAACCCTTGGATCAAGTCTTGAAGACTACTCATCCGCAATACTTCAATTTTGGTGACAAAGTCTTGCTGGGACTATAACTCAGGCCCTTCGTGGGAGGGTATCCTATGTTTATGTTTAATTAATGCTTTTACTTTATGTATAAATAGGTAGTATGTTAATAAGTTTATGTTAAATATGTGAGTATATTAGTATGTTTGTGTTTTGTTAGTTGTTAATATGTTTAGGTTAGTATGTTAGTATATATATGTGTTAGTTATGTTAGTTTTTGTTTTTAAAGTTTTAAGTTTGTTTCGGTTTGTATATAGGGTATTATGTTGTTTTTGTTGTTTTATTATGTGTGTATTGTACATTTTTGTAATTTAGCTTTTTGAACAAGTTTTGTTGCAATTAGAGACCCATAAGAGCCAAACTCGGCAGCAAAACTATGTTTGCTGCTAAATTTAGCAGCTAAGGTAGTTACACCGCGGCATAGGGTAGTGGGCGCCACGGTGCAAGGGGCGTTTCTACAGAATTCTGCAACTTTTTGTGAGCGTCGCGGCCCAGTCATGAGTGCGCCGCGGCGCTGACCCCTGTTTTTGCTGTTTTTGTTTTTATTTTTGTTATTTTTTCTATTCTGTAGTATTTAATAATGCTCAGTACTAGTCTCAGGTTCCCTATAGGCCATGTTCATTAAGGATACAATTCATTTTAGGTTTGGGGGAATATCTTTACATGTTTAATTCTTTTATACTTAATGTTAACATGTATTGGTATTTTGAGTATGTAGTGATTTTAGTCAACATATTTTCATGATTATATCTTGTTTTGACTGTCACTGATGTGCTGATGACAAGATTTTTAATTTTCAACTTTATACGAAAGATGTTGTGCATGCTTGAATTGAGAAGTGAATCTATTTGAAGGCATGACATGTTGCAAGAATGTTGGTGTTGTTTTGATTGTTCAAGATGTGAAAGGTTGCTATTTGCCCCCTTTTCAGTGAAACCTTATGTGATCTTGATGCATGTGAAACAATTTAGTTGCTTTTGATGCATGATTTACATCTCACTTAGATGCAAGTGTAACTTTGAAAATGATAAGAGTGCATGTTTTGAGAATGTTTATGGATATACATGTAGAGTTTTGATTATCCTAGAAATTATTTTTGAACTCTCTTGAGGCGAAATCCTAGGTTATGCATGATTGAGGAAATGATTAGGGCATTGTTTGGACCGATTGAGTCTTAAAAAAAGCTTACCCTGATATGATGATATCCTTAGGTCCCTTTTTGAAGCCTTAAATTATTTGGCCTTATTTGTTTTTCATTACCATTGTGTTCGTTAACCTGTAACCGCTCTAATGCATATGAAAGCATGTCATTTTCTTCCTACCCTTATTGTTTGTTGAGTATATGATGTGTTATTTCTTGAAATGAGTCTGATGATTAGGGGTATAAATATTCAATTCAAAATGAGCCTGAAGGAACCAGATGCAAAACAAACAAAAGAAAAAGCATTGCTTTGCAAAAATAGACAAGAAAAGAAAGAGAAAATAAAAAGAAAAATGAAAATGAAAAGAAAAGCAAAAGCTTAAGAAAAGTAAAGTTCAAAAAGCATCGAAAATGGTTCTGACAAGTTTTATGATTTCACAATTGAATACCCTGCTAGTATCATGTTTTGGCTCATGTCTTGGAATATCATGTTTATGTGTCTCAATATTTGTATTGTATCTTTCTCGTTCATTTCTTTCGCCCATACCATTGGCCTAACATTATAAGCTGATAAGTCCCTTTTGATCCTCAATCTTGTGTGATTTACATTAGTGGAGAGAGAGTTAATTTACAATCTTGTGGATTCTGTGAATCATATGTATGTATGCTTATAAACTTATCTGGATATGTATGACTTGATTAGGAGAAGTTTATCTTGCATGTTTGTGATAAATGTGAATTGCATGGAGAGTTTCCTGGCTTGTTAGCATGTTAAGGATTGTATATGTGTGGAACTGTTTACGGGGCATTTGCACTTTTTGAGGATTGAAGCAGTCAGTACACACTAGTATTTGTTTTTAATTAAAAATAAGAAGATTGAAATATATTTGCTGAATGAAAAATTGATTTTAATGTTTAAGTGATTTACTTAGTTCTATTTTGTTTTGCTCGAGGACTAGCAAAATGTAAGTTTGGGGGTGTGATAGCTACATGGAATGCAGTTATCTGGACCCTATCCTTGTTCTAGAATGAATGCTATTTCCTTGTTTAAATGCATATTTGGAGGGTTTTGTGCTTATATTTGATATATTCTGAATCTAAACCTTTCTGATATGTTATTGTGCAAAACTGAGCTTTAAATGATCATGGATTGAGTAGATTTATATATGTTATTGATTTGGTGTTTTCTCTATGATAGGAGGGGCTCCAAACAAGGTTAAATATGGAGCAATTGAGCTTAAAGAGGAAGAGGAAGCCAAATTGGCATTCCAGCAAATAACGCCGCGGCGTAAGGCAGAGCACGCCGCGGCGCTGAGAGGATTTTCAGCCAGGCCATACTTAGACCCGGGGCAAGAGCGCCGCGACCTAGTGAAGTGGGCGCCACGACGTAGATAGACCGACCCATTGGGCGCCGCGGCGTGAGTATGTGGGCGCCGCGGCGTGGAGGCGGCTGCTGAGCCTATAAATAGATTTTCATGTGTTTTTCTCTCATTCTCTCTCATTTTTTCTCTATTTTGGCCATTTGGCCATTTCTAGTTTTTAGGTTTTGATAGTTTTTCTTAGTTTATGTTAGTTTTTGGTTAGATAGCTTGGTTAGATCTTCATTGATGGTGGATTGGAGTCAAGGATCAAAGGATTGAAGGAGTATTCAAGCTTCAGAGATAAATAAATGAGCTTCTTTCTCTCTTTACCCTTTTTCTCTTCTCTTCCTTATCTTGTGTATTGCTAAGCTTTGTTTAGGAATATTTTGGATCATTTTATATATATTAATGATGTGTTCTTATCTAAGTTTGTGTGGATGTTTGATTATGGTTCAATCATTATCTATGTTTAATGCTTGTTCTTGGTTGGCCTCAATTGCATGATCCTAATATTGGCAAATGAACTAGACATAGGGATTTATTGATATGGATTTGGTATGATTGATGCATGTTCGGCGAGTTCAATTGGCTTGGATGAGTTGATTCGTTAATAGGATAGAAATATACCTATTGGCCATGTATAGTGTGTGATTGAGAATAGATCGTTCATGAGTGGAAGTTGCTCTGGCTCTCAAGGAAACTTAGTGAGTTAGGCAAGTAGAAACTAGGGTTGATTGACCTAGACATAGGCTTTTGACTAATGAAGATTCTCAAGCTAACCTAATCAATGCATTTGTGTTTATGAGGGGAATTGCATGTTATTGATAGATATAGGGGGTGAAGGAGGATTTCCTGAAACCTAACCGCTTTTAGGTTTATTGCTTTTGTAGGTTAGATAGCTTTTGTATTGTTTTCCTATTTTTATGTCCTTGTCTAGAATTGATTAAGCTATTGGTTGGTACTTAGCTTTATAATCGAATATACTCGTGGGAACGAACTTTTACTCTGTATCTGTATTACTTGTGCGATCCGTGCATTTACGGTTAGCAAATGGGCAACACGTTTTGACCCTAACAAAGCTCTAGGATATGTTCTTCTTTTTTCTTTAGATATAAAGGTTGAGTAGAGCCTAGATAGTATACCCGTGGTGAGGGAATACCCTGAGGTGTTTCTAAGTGACGTAGCAAAGTTGCCACCGAAGTTAGAAATTGAGTGTACTATAGATTTAGTGCTACGTATAGGACCTATATCTATAGCACCCTATTGGATGACAACTCTAGAGTTAGCTAAACTCAAGAAACAGTTAGAGGAGTTATTGGACAAGCAACTATCAAGAATAAGTAACCTTTGCTTAGACTAAACAATCTGATGGATAAATTAAGAGGAACTTCAGTGTTTTCCAAGATTGATATGAGATTTGTTTATTATCAAATTAGAGTTAAGGGAGAAGATATCCCTAAAACCATTTTTAGAACTAGGTATAGGCATTATGAGTATCTTGTGATGTCCTTTGGGCTGATGAATGCTCTAGTAATGTTTATGGATTACATGAACTGAGTTTTTAGACCTTACCTAGACAAGTTTGTGGTAGTGTTTATTGATGACATCCTTATCTATTCAAAGACAAGGGAAGAGCATGAGCTGCATGTAAGGATAGTTTTAGATATCCTAAAGAGAAAGAAACTATTCTCCAAACTGTCCAACTGTGAATTTTGGCTAACGGAAGTTCATTTTTTGGGTCATGTTATTTCTAATGGAGGAATTGTAGTGGACCCTTGTAAAGTTGAAGCAGTGTTGTAGTGGGAAAGTCCCACCACTTTGACCGAGATTAGGAGCTGTATAGGCCTAGCTGGGTACTATAGAAGGTTCATTAAGGGTTTTTCTTAGTTTGCGCTGCCTTTGACTATATTGAGTAGAAATGGTAGTACTTTTGAGTGGACTCAGAACTGTGAGTATAGCGTTCAAGAGTTAAAGAAGAGGTTGACTACTACACTAGTGTTGGTGATTCTAGATCCCCATGAGAACCTTGAGGCCTTTCGTGATGCTTTACAGATGGGACTAGGGTGTGTTCTGATGTAGAATAGGAGTAGTTGTGTAACATCCCAAAAATTATTTATTTCATTATAAATAATCATTTTATAATATTTATGATTTTGAGAATTTTTCTAAACTTTTTTGAATACGTCGAATATTTTAATATATTTCTCATTTTACGTGCATACTGAGTAAAGTCAGTGTAACATCTCAGAAATTGTTTGTTTCATGATAAATAGTTGTTTTCCAATAATTGTGATTTTTGAGAATTTTTCTGGAATTTTTTGAATTATTTGATTATTTTAATATTTTTCTCAATTTACGTGCACATTGAGCGAGGCCGGAAAAATGAAATATTTTCTCTGTGGCCAGAAAACTTTGAACTGTAGAAACGTTGATGGGGGATCTTATTAAACCCGAGGCTAGACACAGTTTATGAGGTTTTCGTTTTTCTAGATTTTATCTGAAAAATAAAATCGCAGTATATTTTATTATCTGTGGAATAATAAAATATTATTTCTGCTAACTAAAACAATTGTCCATTGAATAATAGCTCTAGCAGATTATTTCTATCTGGTCACTTTTATGATAACATCTAAGTGACATCATTATCATTCACTTTATCGAGAAGCGTGCGAAGCTTCTCAAGGAAGCTTCAAGGAAGCTTCCTACTCAACCATCACACTCTCTCTCCTCACAAATGGGTTGCACGGCCAGAAGGGGAGAAAAAGATGACAAAAGTCATCACAATCTCATTTCCCATTTCAAATTCATTTCACATTTTCTCTCTTCTCTCTCCTCCCTTCTCCCCTACGCCTTCTCCTCTTTTTTTCCTCTCTTCTCCTCCATCCAAACGGCTGCACCACCATTGGAGGCCACCACATTTCTTGCCAAAACAACCTTGTTTCTTACACCCTCTCCTCATCCTAAGACTTTTTCTCTTTGAGAGTCATCCCCTAAATCTTCCTCTTTCATCTTCCACTATTGAAGCTCAAAGCTTGGAGCTTTTGAGGGATTTTCTTGGAGGTGTTAGACGAATCTCAAGAGGCATCAAGGAGCTTGTTCTCTTGTCTTCTCTTGAGGTAAGAGGGAGATAATCCTCTTCACCCAATCTTGGTGGTGAGGAAGTGTCTTTGATGTTGATGGTGAGGAATCCATTGTGAGTTTCTGACTTTGTTGTGTTTTTTAATAATGTTAAGATTTGATTGTGATTGTATGATTTTATATGCTTAATATTGTGAATCTTGATGGATATGAAAGTATATAAATGCTTGGATATGTGTTTGGGAAGCAAGGGATTCATACCCATTCGATTTAGAGGCTGGGGGAGCATTTTTGCAAGTTTCTGGTGTTAGATCCACAGAGCAGAGGCATACACGGCCTAGGCCGTGCAACACTGCACGGCCGTGTAATCGAGCAATGTAAAAAGGAGCATTTTTCCAGAGAAGTACATGGCCTAGGTCGTGTATTTTGGCACGGCCGTGTATTCCAGGCCGTGTACTTTGGCAGGGTCATGTACTTTGGGTAATGAAGAATGGTTGGCTTTTCTAGCCCCTTAGAGGCTCACAGTCTCATTGGGCACTCATTGTGAGGCTTTATAACAAGCTAAAACTTAGTTAATTAAAGGAATATACACTTACTTAGGAAATCATAACGTGGAACGGATAAAGAACATGACCTTATCATAAGACTTAGAGTGAGGTTGGATAAAGAAAGAACATGAGTGTGAGGAGGGTTGTGAGGAACTCAAAGTAAATATTCTAGGAGAGTTAATGTAACATAATGGAATTAGAGCATAACTTTCGTAGTAACTTTGAATAGTATTTGTTCACCTTTGAGGTCTTAATATTGATTTGTCGTGGCCTGAGAATTTGGATAAGTTATGTTATCATTATGAATCTATGTATGTCTATATATATATATATATATATATATATATATATATATATATATATGCGCATTGAATCCACATGCATTGTGGCATGATTGAGAAAGTCGAACATGATGAGCATGCATCGACATTGTGATTATGAAACCGAAGTACCAGATCAAGAAATATCGGATGGACAATTTAGTCAGATGGGACTGGTTATCAGAGGAAACCCAGATAATAGTGGTACTATATAGTTGTATGGATGGCTATATAATATCACTGATGAAAATGGTATTGAACGATTGTATAGACGGTTGTTTCAATACCAATGAGAGTGGTACAACGGTGATTGAACTATTGTTAAGGCCAAGTTGCCTAGGAGTTGAATCACACCTTAGTGCGGGTACGAATAGACTAGTGTAGGTCCTGCAATTGATCTTGGGGGCGTCGGGGCGCGGGCGTCTTATAGCGGATAGTTGGCAGCCCCTCTGGACCGTAGGACAAACTGATGCAAATGCACCGACGATCCTAACGTGAGGCACTGTCCTATATCGCGATCTTGTGGGAATGCCGCTGTATAAAGCCTTATTGTGCAAAATGATTGATTATTTTCTGGAAAGCACTTGATTTTATGGCTGATGAGATATTGGTATGTCCCCCTGATCTTTCTCTCTGAATATTTTGTTTCTAGCTCCATAGAGTAGGAAATGAGTACATTGTACATGAGGATGGTCAGCATACGCATTGTGCATATGCATGGTCAGTTTACATATTGTCATAGCATGGTCAACATTTATATTGTGGAGACATAAATATTTGATATATATATCTATAGTGGATACTTGTTGTTATAGTGCTATTGATATTTATATTATTGTGGAATATGCTTTCTGATGATATCTATGCAAATGTTAACTTGAATGTATTTGTAATATCTGTATGTATGGAATGACTATGTCGTTCGTGTTATGTTCCTTTGCTGCCATGTTGGTAATGATGTAGGATGTCTTACCTCTTGCTTGCACCATTCTTGTTCTATGTGATTTTTAGGTAAAGACTGTAAAGGGGATGAGGTTGAATTTCCGAGACTATACATGGTATGATTTCTCGTGTTTGACGAGGGCGACAAGAAGGAGTTCTATCGATTTTGTCAAGATTGAGTTCACCTGGGGCGTTAATGCTTGGCGAGTCGACTGGACTGACAAGCGTATGCGATATGTTGGGGATCTGACCTTGACCATGAAGAGGACTACGATTGAAGATCCTATCTTGTATTCTCACTACACTAGTGTGTCTGAAGTTGCCTTACGCATTCGGAATCCGATGCAGTGCCCAACTCCTTAGTCGTAGATTTATTTATAGGTAGTTATGTTTCTTTTGCACTACCTATATAAAGTTTCTATTGAGTATATGTATGTTTGATGGTAAATATCCCGTCTTATGTGCTGTAATTTTAAGTATATCTCGTTAATTCATATTTTCAAACTGCTGTATGTGTAACTATTCATTTGTGGCTCATATTTTCTTTATATACAAAATGTTTCGATTTGAAAAACTTGTTATTTAAGTTGTAGCACGCCAAAATTTAGTGACTGTGGTGTAATGATGATTGTGCTGTGGTTATTAAATCGAGGGTATTACATTAGGTGGTATTAGAGCTCAGTTCATCCTGTTGAGCCAGAGTATGGATTGACTATGCTTAGACATGTCAGAAGTTTCTCTGTATGTTGTGCACTTCCTTGTCTCTTGATTGAGATGTTGGGAAAGGAAGGCATAGCTTGTCATAGGTTGAATGTTGGTAGCTACTGTTGCATAGTTACATGATATTGAGTATTGGCCCACTCAATGTGTAATGTTCTATGTCTACGGGAAACTATGACTTCACCTAGGTGTATTAAGGTAATAGAAGTTCTTTTAGTGAGAAGCTCAGCTGGCATGACTAAACTTGCTTAGGATTTGCTTGCATTTACACCCTTGTTGTGTTACCTCTAGAATTGTTTAAGCCAATGGATTAGGATAAAGGGTAGTTGAATAAGACTTGCAAGGTTTGTGGACTGAGACGTCCAAGAGGTTTTGGAGAACCAATTTTCTTGGGAAAAGAATATCTGGCGTAAGTATGGTTCGAGGAGCTACTCGAGAGTTAAGAGACTTACAGGAGATCGCGCCATAGAAGGCAGAATAGAGGAACTCAATTTAGAGTCCTTTGGGTTTGGTGGTTTGGTTTGCCTTACTGTATTGTGTGACTTTTTGTGTTCGGTTTCCAAAAGGAGACAATGATGTTTGGATTGATTGCTTTTGATTTTTTATTATGCTTTGATTTGTTTGCCCTTGAAGGAAGGCAATGGCTCGGGGTAGACATAAACATGTGAATGCAAGGAGTGACGATGATGATACGACTGCGGCAGCAGGAGTAATGTAAAGGATGGTTGATGTAACAATACGCCAGGATTAGAGGGCCGCACAACAGCAAGAATTGGAAGTTGAGGTTTAGAATTTGATGGAAGAAATTCAATCTTGGGGAAACTCTGGATTACCAAAGTTCCAAAGGAGGAATAATAAGAAGGTTAATCAGTTTAAGCAGAAACTGTATACACAACGACCAAAGGAGCAACAGCGACAACAAACCCATGAAAGAGGTGCAAATGGTAGTAAATCCAATCCGACTGTGGTAATGATTTATTTCAAGTATGGAAAGCTAGGACATGTGGCTAAGAATTGTGCTTTGTATAAGGTGAAGCCTTCCGTTGGAGATGTACGTACTTCAAAATCTCACAAAGAAGGGAGAGTTAACTTCTCAAGTAGAGTAGAAACATCCAAGACTGAAGACCCAAACGAGGGAGCTTGTACTGCGATAGATGACCCTATGATTTTATTGTATAATTCCAGGGGTAACCCATTCCTTTATGACGCATGACTGTATGAGTCTATTAAGGTCATTTGTATCTTCGTCATCTTTTGACTAAGCTATTTTACTTTTGCTACTAAGGACCTATTGTTAATAGCCAAGTGTTTAAGTTATCTTATGACCTGTTAAAGACAGAATCTTTCCTGTTGATCTAATTTGTTTATTTCTCTCACAAATTAGATGTAATATTGAAAATGGATTGGTTATTTTCGAACCATATCCTATTAAATTATCCCAATCAAACTTTAGTACTTCTTGAGACAGAGATTTTTGGATCTAAATCCATGAAGCTCATCCCAAAATTTTGTTGAACCATGTCAAATTCTTCATCAGATAGATCCGTTCCAAAAGTAGTACAATTAGAAAATAACATACCCTATATGACGTTTTTCGTTAAGATTAAGGATAGATGGCTTAATGAATCAACTGAAGGAAGGCGCTATTTTCTCCAAGATCAGCTTGTATTCTGGACTATCATCAAGTTAGCTCAAAGGTAGAAGATTTTTCTAAAATAACTTTCTGACGCATTATGGACACTACGGGTATTTCGTAATGTCGTTCCGTGCAACAAATACTTTGGTAGTATTCATCGATTATGTGAATAGGATCTTCTTCTCTGTTGAAATAGATTTGTTAATGTCTTTGTTGGTAATATTCTGATCTATTCTTAACGTTCGGAGGAATATATTGATCCTCTCGTTGTGACTCTTCAAATCCTGAAGAAAGAGGAGGTATATGTGAAGTTGGCCAAGTAGGAATTCTGGATAGAGGCAATTCAACATTCGGGTCACATAATCTCAAAGGAAGGAGTTGCTATGGATCTGTCAAAAGTTAAAGCGGTTCTTCAATGAGAACGACCGACAACCATAATGGAGATTCGTAACTCTATAGGATTAGTTGGTTAATATGGGAGACTCACCACAGAATTCTCAAAAATGGCAAGATTTCTCATCTAAGACATATGAGAGAGTCAAGTTTGTGGGATTGATACATATAAGGAAAAATTTTCAAGGATTGGAGAGGCACTCGACTACCTTGCCGACGATGATTCTGCCCAATCCCAACGAACCTTTTAGGGTGCCTAGTGATGCTTCGCGTTGGAAGTTTAGAACGTGTGCTTGATTGGAATAGAAGGAATGGTAACGTATGCTTCGAGACAATCGAGAGCACATGAGAAGTATTACTTTACACTAACCTGGAGTTAGCCTTTGTAGTTGCATTGAAGATCTGAAGACGTTTTCTTTTTCTACAAGGAGAAATTTCCAATGTTTATAGTAATCTCAAGAGTCAGAAGTAATTTGTCCGATTGGAATGAGTTGAATATGAGGCAGAGACGATGATTAAGAGTTTTGAAAGATTTCAATTTTTCCATTTTAGTATGATCCCGGAAGAAGCGAATGTCGTAGCGGATGCCTTAAGAAGAAAACAAACTTAGTTTGTCTACTACAGTGAGCAAGGAGAATAAGTTCGATAGAGCCACTTAGTGATGTACAATTGTTTGGGGAGTTGGCTGTTGGAATGGCCGAAGACTCAAAGGGCGTAGAATCTTTTATTGATCGGCCTACGACATCAACACGCTTTTGCCCGTTAATATAAGACACTCAATGGAAGGAAGCAACCTTAGTACCGGTGATTTGGATTGATGTAGATGGAGATGCAGCATGAGAACTAGAAGATAAAATGAAAGAAACATAGTCGCGTTTGTTCTAACATGTGATAAATTTCGAGGACGAAATTCCTTTTAGAAGGGGAGAGTTGTAACATCCCGAAAATTTTTTATTTCATTATAAATAATCATTTTATAATATTTATGATTTTTGAAAATTTTTCTAGATTTTTTCGAATACGTCGAATATTTTAATATATTTTTCGTTTTACGTGCATACTGAGCAGAATCAGTGTAACATCTCAGAAATTGTTTGTTTCATGATAAATAGTTATTTTCCAATAATTGTGATTTTTGAGAATTTTTCTGAAATTTTCTGAATTGTTTGATTATTTTAATATTTTTCTCAATTTGCTGCACACTGAGCGAGGCTAGGAAAATGAAATATTTTCCCTGTGGCCAGAAAACTTTGAACTGTAGAAACGTCAATGGAGGATCTTACTAAACCCGAGGTTGGACAAAGTTTACGAGATTTTCATTTTTCAAAATTTTATCTGGTTAATAAAATCGCAGTATATTTTATTATCTGTGGAATAATAGAATATTATTTCGGCTAACTGTAACAGTTGTCCACTGAATAATAGCTCTAACATATTATTTCTATCTGATCACTTTTATAATAGCATTTAAGTGACATCATCATCCTTCACTTTATCGAGAAGCGTACGAAGCTTCGCAAGGAAGCTTCCTACTCAACCATCACACACTCTATCCTCACAAATGGGCTGTATGGCTGGAAGGGGAGAAAAAGATGACAAAAGTCATCATAATCTCATTTCCCATTTCAAATTCATTTCACATTTTCTCTCTTCTCTCTCCTCCCTTCTCCCCCACGCCCTCTCCTCTCTTTTTCCTCTCTTCTCCTCCATCCAAACGATTGCACCACCATTGGAGGCCACCACATTTCTTGCCAAAACAGCCTTGTTTCTTACACCCTCTCCTCATCCTAAGACTTTTCTCTTTGAGGGTCATCCCCTAAATCTTCTTCTTTCATCTTTCACCATTGAAGCTCAAAGCTTGGAGCTTTTGAGGGATTTTCTTGCAGGTGTTGGACAAATTTCAAGAAGGATCAAGGAGCTTGTTCTCTGGTCTTCTCTTGAGGTAAGAGGGAGATAATCCTCTTCACCCAATCTTTGTTGTGAGAAAGTGTCTTTGATGTTGATGGTGAGGAATCCATTGTGGGTTTCTCACTTTGTTGTGATTTTTAATAATGTTAAGATTTGATTGTGATTGTATGATTTTATATGCTTAATATTGTGAATCTTGATGGATATGAAAGTATATAAATGTTTGGATATATGTTTGGGAAGCAAAGGATTCATACTCATTCGATTTGGAGGCTGGGGGGAGCATTTTTGTAAGTTTCTGGTGTTAGATCCACAGAGCAGAGGCATACACGGCCTAGGTCGTGCAACACTGCACGGCCGTGTAATCGAGCAACGTAAAAAGGAGTGCTTTTCCAGAAGATACACGGTCTAGGCCGTGTATTTTGGCACGGCCATGTACTCCAAGACGCGTACTTTGGCACGACCGTGTACTTTGGGTAATGAAGAATGGTTGGCTTTTCTAGCCCCTTAGAGGCTCATAGTCTCATTGGGCACTCATTGTGAGGCTTTATAACAAGCTAAAACTTAGTTAATTAAAGGAATATACACTTACTTAGGAAATTATAACGTGGAACGGATAAAGAACATGACCTTATCATAAGACTTAGAGTGAGGTTGGATAAAGAAAGAACATGAGTATGAGGAGGGTTGTGAGGCACTCAAATTAAATATTCTAGGAGAGTTCACGCAAGAACATAATGGAATTAGAGCATAACTTTTGTAGTAACTTTGAATTGTATTTGTTCACCTTTGAGGTCTTAATATTGATTTGTCGTGGCCTGAGAATTTGGATAAGTTTTGTTATCATTGTGAATCTATGTATGTATATATATATATACGCATTGAATCTACATGCATTGTGGCATGATTGAGAAAGTCAAACATGATGAGCATGCATCGACATTGTGATTATGAAACCGAAGTACCGGATTGAGAAATATCAGATGGATAATTTAGTCAGATGTGGTTCGCCTTTATAACCAGAAATGTCAGATAGATGACCGAGTCAGATGGGACTGGTTATCAGAGGAAACCCAGATAATAGTGGTACTATGTAGTCGTATGGATAGCTATATAATATCACTGATGAAAATGGTATTGAACGATTGTATGGATGGTTGCTTTAATACCTTTAGGAGTGGTACAACGATGATCGAACTATTGTTAAGGCCAAGTTGCCTAGGAGTTGAATCACACCTTAGTGCGGGTGCGAATTGACTAGTGTAGGTCCTACAGTTGACCTTGGGTGCGTCGGGGCACGGGCGTCTTATAGCGGGTAGTTGGTAGCCCCTCTGGACCATGGGATAAATTGATGCAAAATACACCAGTGATCCTGACGTGAGGCACTGTCCTACATCGCGATCTTGTGGGAATGCCACTGTATAAAGCCTTATTGCACAAAATGATTGATTATTTTCTGGAAAGCACTTGATTTTATGGCTGACAAGATACTGGCATGTTCCCCTGATCATTCTCTCCAAATATTTTGTGTCTAGCTCCATGGAGTACGAAATGAGTACATTGTACATGAGGATGGTCAGCATAAGCATTGTGCATATGCATAGTCAGTTTACATATTGTCATGGCATAGTCAACATTCATATTGTGGAGACATAAATATTTGATATATATATCTATAGTGGATACTTGTTATTATAGTGCTGTTGATATTTATATTATTGTGGAATATGCTTTCTAATGATATCTATGCAAATGTTAACTTGAATGTATTTGTAATATCTGTATGTATGGAATGACTACGTCGTTCGTGTTATGTTCCTTTGCTGCCATGTTGGTAATGATGTAGGATATCTCACCTCTTGCTTGCACTATTCTTATTCTATGTGATTTTTGGGTAAAGACTATAAAGGGGACGAGGTTGAATTTCCCCGACCATACATGGTATGATCTCCCATGTTTGACGAGGGCGACAAGAAGGAGTTCTATTGGTTTCTTTAGGATTGAGTTCACCTGGGGTGTCAATGCTTGGCGAGTCGACTGGACCAACAAGCATATGCGATATGTTTGGGATCTGACCTTGACCGTGAAGAGGACTGCGATTGAAGATCTTATCCTGTATTCTCACTACACTAGTGTGTCCGGAGTTGCCTTACACATTCGGGATCCGATGGAGTGTCCAACTCCTTAGTTGTAGATTTATTTATGGGTAGTTATGTTTCTTTTGCGCTACCTGTATAAAGTTTTTATTGAGTATATGTATGTTTGAAGGTAATTATCCCGTCTTATGTGCTGTAATTTTAAGTATATCTCGTTAATTCATATCTTCAAATGGCTGTATATGTAACTATTTATTCGTGGCTCATATTTTCTTTATATACAAATCGTTTCAATTTGGAAAACTTGTTATTTGAGTTGTAGCATGCAAAAATTTAGTGATAGTGTTATAATGACGATTGTGTTATGGTTATTAAATCGAGGGGTGTTACAAGTTGCCTATACATCAAGGCAGTTAAGGCCACTTGAGGAAAACTACCCTACGCATGATTTGGAGTGAGCAGCTATAGCATTTGCCTTAAAGTTTGGAGGCATTATCTTTACGGAGTCCAGTTTGAGGTATTCAGTGATCATAAGAGTTTAAGGTACTTGTTTGATCAGAAGGAGGTAAACATGAGGTAAAGAAGATTTATGGAATTCTTAAAGGATTATGACTTTGAGTTAACATATCATCCAAGTAAGGCCAATGTAGTGGCTGAAGCACTAAGTAAGAAATCCCTACATGTGTCCTGAATGAGGGTCTAAGAAAGTGAACTTCTCAATAGTTTTAGAAATTTAAGACTCGCAGTGACTGTGCTGCCACAGAGTCTCTTTGTGAGTGGAGTGGACATAATAAATGACTTAAGGACTCAGATTTTAGAAGCTCAAAAGGAGGATAATGCTTTAATGGACATTAGTGAGCAGATCTTTTTAGGAACCCTAGAGGATTTTGATATGGCTGATGATGGAATGATAAAGTTTAGAGATAGACTTTGTGTTCCAAAAGAGTCAAAGATCAAAGAAATGATTCTAGAAGAAGCTCATAGCAGTAAATATACCATCCATCCTAGCACCACTAAGATGTATCAAGATCTGAAGAAAATGTTTTGGTGGTCTAGAATAAAAAGAGACATAGTAGAGTATGTCGCAAGGTGTTTAATTTGTCAAAAGGTGAAGAATGAACACCAGAAGCCGATAGGACCATTATAGTCTTTAGGGATCCCAGAATGGAAATGGGAGAATATTTTTATGGACTTTGTAATGGGTTTACCTATGACTCAGCAAGGTTTTGATGTAGTTTGGGTCATAGTGGATAGATTAACCAAATCTGCCCACTTTCTGCCAATGAGAGCTAGCTATCCTTTAGAGAAATTAGCTCAGCTATATCTAAAAGAGATAGTTAGGTTACATGGAGTCTTCGTAAGTATAGTTTCAGATAGAGATCCTAGATTCACGTCTAGATTCTAGGGAGCCTTGCAATGAGCTTTTAGGACTAAGTTAAGCCTTTGTACAGCTTACTATCCGCAAACAGATGGGCAAATAGAGAGGACTATCTAAACCCTTGAGGATATGCTTAAAGCATGAGTTTAGAGCAACAGCGTAGTTAGGATAAGTTCTTATTGTTAGCGGAGTTTGCTTATAACAATAGCTATCATTCTAGCATAGGTATGGCACACTATGAGGCTTTGTATGGAAGAAAGTGTAGATCGCCTCTATGTTAGTATGAAGTAGGTGAGAGAACTATCTTACCTCCAAAGTTGGTCCTGCAGGCCACGGAGCAAATTAAGATTATTGAGGATAGGTTAGTTACTACTCAGAATTGGTAAAAGAGAAGGAGACCTCTTGAGTTTAGTGAGGGAGATTGTGTATTCTTAAGAATTACTCCTACAACAGCGATTAGTAAAGCATTGAAAACCCAAAAGTGAAATCCTCGTTTTCTTGGTCGCTGCCAAATTCTAAATAAAGGTGGACTCATAGCTTACCAAATAGCCCTTCCTCCTAGTTTGTCTAACCTTCATGATGTTTTTCATGTGTCTCAATTAAGAAAGTATAATCCAAACCCTTTGCATATCATAGAATATGAATCTGTATAGTTAAGAGATTATTTGCCTTATGATGTACATCCGGTAAGGATCATGGACAGAAGGGTCAAAGAGCTTAGAGGTAAGCAGATTTCTCTGGTCAAGGTTTTATGGGTTGGCAATGACACCAAGGAGGTTACTTGGGTGTTAGAGTCTCATTTGCAGCAAGACTACCCAAATTTGTTCCTTTAAGTGAGCAATTTTGGGGTCAAATTTTTAAAAAGGAGGAGAGAAATGTAATACCCTAAATGACATGTTAGACTTATTTATGTTTTTAAAAGGTAACGTATGACTTGCTTAGCATGCATGTTTAATTTTGTGACAATCTGGATTAGTTTAGGTACTTAGTTACAACTCGAACTGTGAAAAGTAGCTTAAAATGACTTTTATAATAGCATAAATTGCTTAGATGAGAGAAATAAATATGGATAATTTATTTGTATGTCACAAATATATGAAACAAGTTACAGTTAAAGTTTCAAAATAAACTGAGTTAGTTTAGAATTTTTAGACATCCTGGTTATATAATTATAGCCAATTTGACTATTAGTAGATATGGATATATCAGATAATGATGAAATGACTTTTTATATGAATTCTAGTATTTATTTTAAATTTGGTGAAAGCTGAAAATATTGATTTAGCTAAATCTGAGTGTTTTTAGCATATTACGATTTTATCAGTTTTGGCCTAAAGGCCATTTGAGTCTTTGGTTCCCCTTTTAAATGCCTCACTCACAGCCTATGCTTCACAAAATAGAAATAGAAAACTTGCAAAGTGAAAGAGAGAAAGGAGAAGCAAAAACCAAGGAGGAGGAAAAGAGAAAGAGGAAAACCAAAGGAAAAACCAAGGCTTGAGATCCAACCAAGCTTGAATCTCTACACAGCTGCCAAAGGTAGGGGTTTTATAATCATCTTCACTTCTTTTGACTCCTTTCACCATTTGTGCACTTAAGGTGCTTAATAGGCCAAATTGAGTTCTAGAAATGTTTGTTATGTTTTGCTTGCATAATTGAGTTTCTTTGGTCATTTATGACTTGTTCATAGTATAAGTTGAGGTTAGAAACTTAGAACATCTCTTTTGGACCATTGATACTCATTTTGGGGCTTTAGGTTAAAGTTGAGTGATTTTGGTTTGTTATTCAAAGTAAGAGGTTTAAGTTTGTGATTGATGATTCCTATGTGTTTAAGAACTGATTAAGGACTTAGAATCACTTAGAAACCAAGTTGGAATTGTAACGCCCCTTTTCTGGAAAGAACGTCACATTGTCAAATAAAATAAAATGCGGAAATTAAATAATTAATCACTTAAGACCCAGTTTAAATAATTAAAGGTTGAATTACCTGATACTTTAATATGTAAAAATAGCATATATATATATATATATATATATATATATATATATATATATATATATATATATATATTATATTATAATAATGATGACAATGCGGAATGTTAATTACCGTAAAATAAAACAGTAAACGAAATTTCACCTGAATAACATACATACATATACTTAAATATAACGGTATTTTAGTTACAAGCATGGAATCAATTCAAAAAGCAAAACTATACCTGCCTATGGATTTACACATCAACACCACTCCAGAATAACAAAATATACAACCCATAAGACAAAAATAACATCAGGCCCCCCAAAATAAAAGACTAGCAGCCATCAGTAGCTACCAGTGATGTCAATCCCTCATGTGAGGAGGAATCGTGTCAGGATCCTCTTCAGGTTCCTCTTCGGGGTCGTCCTCAGGGACTTCCTCGGGATCTTCCTCAGGATCTTCCTCCTCAGAGGAAACTTCCATCGGAACCACAGAAGCACGGGACGGGGCCCGAGCAGTAGAATCAAATGAGTCTTCACGCGGGTTGTGGAAACGAGAACCCCACATCTCGCGAATGGGTAGATAGAACTCCGACGTAGTCGAATATGGCGGTGAGAACCGGCATCTCGTGTCGCCTCCATCTCCAAGCAAATGCTAGTCGAGGTATGGCCACCCGCTCGAAGGTTCGTGTAGCAAACCTCCTTGCCGTCGTCTTCGACAATTATAAGGTATATACAAATAGTGCACAATAGCAATACGAAAAAGAGGTAAGATATCCTACCATCAATACCAATACAACAACCAAGAACCGAACGACGCATAGCGCCCACGTAGCATGTAAAGGCAATAAATAAATTTCTAAACAGATAACCAGTCAGGCAGTCATCGATAGGGATAATGAATAAGTCATAATATCCAGACAGTTAAATCCAGGCAGTTAAATCCAGGCAGTTAAATCCAGGCAGTCAATAATAAGAGCAGTCAACCATTCATAGTATACAAAACAGCATCAATAAATAAATGTATGATAATGTGATGCATATGCATGGATGCCCAATATCCTACTCCATGGAGCTAGACACAAAATAGTCGGAGAGAAAGATCAGGAGACGTGTACTGTATCTCGGCTGCCAAGGCCTTGTGCTATATAAACATATATATATTTTCCACGTGCACATCATGGCATTGTACAGACAGTCCGCGCTCGATCGCGATATAGGACAGTGTCTCGGTCCGGATCATCGGTGCGTTTGCATCGGTCTACCCCACAGAGCATAAGAGCTACCAACCGCCTATTGCGAGGAACCCGCACCCCGACACCCCAAGGTCATTAAAGACCTACACTAGTCTATTCGCACCCGCACAAAAGGTGTGTTCAATCTCCTAGGCAACTTGGCCTTACAACAAATCCATAGGACATTTCAATGCATAAAATATTATGCGTCATGATGATAATTCAAAATATGATAATCATCACATAATATGCCATAATTGGCCAAGAGAGTACAAATATGCAAATTAGCATTCAAGAGAACCCATCATCAGAATAGCATCAATTTAAAGTCAAGAAGCACATTTTAGGTTCATTATGGATTTCCCAAACTCTCCAAGTTTCACACTCTCTTGTTCTTTTCTTCTAGTAACCTCAAGTCTTATAATAATTATCTCATTGGCTCATTGAGGTTTATGAAACCCTTAATTTCTTGTACTCTTTAAATACTTGTAATTCAAGTTATGGGTTATGAAGTTTTAGCCCAAATCTCACTTAGAGGCCGTGGCCTTCCCAAGGTCTCAAGTAAGTCATGTTCACATGATTAGTCCCATTTAAGTGTTACTTGATTCAAATTATTTGATCACTATGATTACCTTCCAATTCTTGCTTATTTCCTAAGTCTTAACCATAATTCATTATAAGGATTAATGTTACAAATTATCTTCTATTAACCTTTACTTAATTTCTTGATTAACTCAAGTCATAGTATCTCACAATTTTAGTCATCATTCCCCTCATTCAAGCCCTCATAACCGTGACACTCAAGGGGTTACTAGATTACCATTTTCTTTTCATTAATTTGTCCTTCCTTTACTCAATTTACCTAGCATCATTCTTGACATAAATTCCATCCAAGTTCAGCCCACAAAACAGCCCCAAGAACCATAGGACTTCTAGCTAAAAATTTTCAGATTTTAGTCCACTTAACTTGCCCTTAATTCCTTGTCTTGATTAAGCTTTACATTGATCAAAATTTTAACATAATTTCCCCACATTTTCCAGCCAAAACCGTGGCACACTTAGGAGTCACACAACCAGAATTTTATTCCACTTAAACCAACATTAACCACTTGATTTAATTAAGCATGCATTGATAAAAAATTAAGCATCATTCACCATGCATTTTCCAAGCCAAAACAGCCCAAAACCGTGGCACACAATGCATGTCCAGCAACCAGAATTTTCAGCAAGCCAACATGGATTCCAATCACAAGCATACATGATTAAACAACCATTCAATCCATTTCTCAAAGCTAAACTATGGTACCAATCAAGTAAGCAAATTTAGCACATTCAAGAATAACCACTATGTGGTTTTTCTTCCAAAAATCAAATACAAGGTCCCTAGTTGCTAAAGAGGTTGAGGGGGATTAATCTTCCTCTTACCAAGAAGAAGAACCAAGAACACTTCCAAGAACCCCTTTTGATTTTCGGATTTTGGCCCCAAAAACCCTAGAAAATGCAATATGAGTTAGAACAAGGTTATGGTGTGAAAATGAAGAAGAGGATAGCCATTAAATCAAGGTGAAAATAGAAAACGAAAATGGAGTCCAAATCTGAAATTTTTCCAGCCATGGAAGCATACCTTCAAAGCTTGAAAAGAGGTTGAAGATGGAAGCTTTCTTGAAAACTCCAAGCACAAATGTTGAAGAGAATGAGTAGGAGATTAAGAAAGTATGATCAAGTATTGTTTTTGTGATGGTTGGGGAAATGGGAGAGTGGGCTGCCGTGAGGTGAGTGGGAGAGAAAGAAAGAAATGTTGAAGAAGACAATAGAAGAGGAAGAACGTAAATGAAGAAGGAAATAGGCTTTTGGGTGAATAAATGATGTAATGTGATATTTGGTTAATTAAAACCAATTCCTCCCCTTTTCCAAACAGCAATGACGTGAAAGAGAGAGTGTGAGTGGGAGGTCAATTTTGGCTTCCAAGGGAAGCTAATTGGTTGAGTCAAAGCTTGGGTCAAAGCTTGTCATGGAAGCTTAGAATAAAATACTATTAAATTTGAATTAAAGTGATTTAATTTGACACAATGTGAATTGCATTAAAATAATGTGATAGTATTTTTATTACACACTATTATCCAATAGATAATAGTTACAGTTGACAAAAAATTGAAATTTAATTAATCTGACAGATGAAATTTTCACTGTATTGATTTATTTTATCTGTTAAGATTTCTCGAAAAATGGTGCGAACCTCGTAAACTGTGTCAAGTCTCGGGTTTAGTAAGATCCCCCGTCGACTTATCCATAGTCCAAGATTCACAGAGAAAATGTCGCATTTTCTCAGTTCCGCACGGTACGCATGCAAAACGAGGAATATAGTAAAATATTCGACGTTTCCGTAAAATTCCAGAAAAATTCCCATAAATCACAAATATTAGAAAATGACTATTGGTGATGAAATAATCAATTTCCGGAGTGTTACACTCGGTCTCGAAATTCTCACCAATTTGTGCACGCAAAATGAGGAATATATTAAAATATTCGACGTTTCCGTAAAATTCTAGAAAAATTCCTAAAAATCAAGAATATTATAAAATGACATTTTATAAATGAATGAATAGTTTTCGGGATGTTACAGGAATGGCCAAAATCCATGAAAATAATCAATGAAACAGTACCACGATTCTGCAAAATTATACAGAATCTAGTCTCTGCTATGTATGCCACAGCGTGAGTACACCATGTCACAATGTGGGGTTGAATTTGTTGCTTGTGCCACGGCGTGAAGACGTCGTGCCACTGCGTGAGAGTGATGCTACGTCCTGTAATGAAACTCAAGGCTAGGGCGCCACAGCATGATCACTAGGAGCTCTAAAAAAGTCACTTTAGATGTTTTGATGTTCTGAACTAGATGAGATCATTAGTATATGTTTCCTAAAGTGTGTTGAGGCACAAATAGGGATATTTTCAAGGGAAAAATTATCACCTAATATGTATGAGAAGGTGTAACCTTTGAGAAATCAATAGTTATGGTTTGCTTTAGGTTAGTATCTAGCACCTTAGGCCACTTTACTGGTAATGTATGTCACTTAAGAGCAATGAGTGATGAGTTGGTGTTTATATATATGTATGATGAGAAGGATTGGTAGTATTGATCTTTGGGCATATCCTTTAATGCCCGTTCATGGAGGCCAAGGGAGATAGATGAGTGTTTGATAGACTCTTTCGAGAAAGGACATAACCCTAATATCTTGATAGTGCCAATGCCAAGGGAGATAAGTGGGGAGTCCGTAAGGTTCTTTTGAACAAGGATTCAGCCCGAATTTCTTAGTGTACTAGGATATGTGTAATGTGAGGATGCGTTTTTCCTCTATTCACCACAAGATAATGCACTAAACCAGTATTCCTAAGCTTTACATCTTGGTTCTAAGTTGAACTAAGTGTATGTATGTGATGTATGCTAACTTGGTTTATTTGAATGCTAGATTTAAACCATGTAGATGCTTTAAACATATCTTTTTAACATGTGTTGAGATTATGTTATTTGTGCTATGTATGCTAGTTTTGGTTTACTCATACTGAGGAATGTTATTTCCTATCCCGCTATGTACCATGTAATTCCAAGTGAAACTTCTTCGAAGAGTAAGAAAAAGAAGGAAGCTAAGGAGTAGATTAGCTTTATAGTTTTCATCTCAAATGTTGTATCTTTTAGTACTTCTTTTGGAAATTATAGAATTATGTAATTCATTAAACCTTTACTAAGGCTAATGTTGTATATGTATATTGATGCATTATGATATAGATACTATATTTTTTTTATTTCATAAGACTCTCTGTAATGTTTACAATGAACATTATGGATATATGTATCATATTAGTATGTTTGTAGTGACATTGTAATGCTAGGTATCTCCTTGTATACTTCATATATTGAGATACTAGTATTAGGATATTACATTATAGTATCAGAGCAGTTCATCCTGCTGAGCCAGGGTATGGACTGACTATGCTTTGGCATATTAGGAGTTCCTTCTTAGAAAAAAATGCTTTTCTTATTTCATATGTTAGATGTGATGATGGAATTGCATGATTTGCCTTAGATTGGTTTGTTATTAGATTCAGTTGCACAGTTATATGGTATTGAGACTGCAGCTCAATATATGTTGTTTCTGTGCATACAGGAAATTATGGCACCAACAAGGCGATCTAGAGAAGTAAAGAACTCAACCCCACAAGGTCCAGATATGGATGAAGCTGTTTTGGCTATGGCCAATGTTATAGCAAGGGTGCTTAAGAGGATGGAAGCAAATCCACCTCAGCAGCCTCCACCACCTGAGCACCCAATGCAAGATGTTCCGCAAGTTGGAAGGAATCAGAATTTCCTGAACTTGACTACATTTCATCAGGTGAACCCTCTACCATTCTGGGGCGACTTCAATCCCGCAAAGGCTGAGGAATAGCTTAATGAGATGGAGAAGATTGATGGTTTGTTCATAGGAGTTGAAAGTGGCCTCCGCCTCCTATATGCTGAAGGGAGAAGTGGAGCATTAGTAGAAAGGAACCAAAAGGGTACTGGAAGCTGCAAAAGACCAGATATCATGGGAAGTCTTCAAGACTGCTTCTCTAGAGAAGTTTTTCCCATAAATTCTACATGATTCCAAGGAAATGGAGTTTATGCAGTTAAAACAAGGAAGTATGTCAGTAAGCTAATATGTGGCCAAGTTTGATGAGTGGTTGAAGTTCTCTTCACATTTTCATTATCATCTGAACGAGAAATGGCGATGCTTGAAATTCGAGACAGGTTTGAGAAGTGCGATCAAGGGCATGGTGAGATCTATGGAGATTAGGGACTTTCCTGCTTTGGTCAACAAATTTAGAATTGTGGAGTCATGTGTTGACAATCCTCCATCAGAGGAAAAGGCACTAAATATTCCAAAGAGAAAGAGAGAGGATGACAAGTGCAAGCAGGGTGCTTTTAAGGAGAGCAACCCTAAAGGAAAAGGCAAGAAGGGGTCCAAAGTACCTCAATGCGCTAAATGTGGAAAGGCATATGGAGGTAAGTGCTTGGCAGGCCAATCTATATGTTACACGTGTGCACAACCAGGACATTTCTCCAAGGATTGTCCATGGAACAAGAAAGATGTGCCTACCCCAAAATCACTAGCCAAGGGGCGAGTTTATACTCTAGGCGGAACAGGGGTGGCCCAGTCTTCCGATCTCATCCAAGGTAAGGGAATAATTCAAAATCATCTTTTAAATGTCATGTATGATTCAGGAGCATCCCACTCTTTTGCTTCCTATAGTTGTGTAAGGATGTTAGATTTGCCTATGTTAGAGTTACCATATGACTTATTTGTTTCTACACCCATCGGTAAGCCAATCATAACTTCGAAAGTGTGTCTTGACTGTTATATAAGAATCGAGGATAGAGTTTTCTTTGTAAACCTAATTTGTTCACCCCTTGTAGACATAGATGTCATTCTTGGTATGAATTGGTTGTCGTCCATTCATGTGGTTTTGAACTGTTCAGATAAGACCCTAGTTTTTCTGTCTGAGGTTCCTACTGGAGTTGTTTCTTCATAATCTGCCTATCTCAATGCTAATCAGGTCAATCACAATTTAGTAGAATGAGCTCTAGGATATGTTCTTCATTTCACTTTAGATGTAGAGGTTGAGCAGAGCCTAGATAGTATACTCGTGGAGAGGGAATATCTTGAGGTGTTTCTGAATGACGTATCACAGTTGCCACTGAAGTAAGAAATAGAGTTTACTATAGATTTAGTGCCAGGTACAAGACCTATATATATAGCACCCTATAGGATGGCACCTCTAGAGTTGGTTGAAGTCAAGAAACAGTTAGAGGAGTTGTAGGACAAGCAATTCATAAGGGCTAGTGTTTCTCTATGGGGAGCACTAGTGTTGTTAGTGAATAAGAAAGATGGTACCATGAGGTTATGTGTTAACTACAGACAGTTGAACAAGGTAACCATCAAGAGTATGTATCCTTTGCCTAGAATAGATGATCTGATGGATTAATTAAGAGGAGCTTCAATGTTTTCCAAGATTGATCTGAGATCTAGTTATCATCAAATTATAGTTAAAGGAGAAGATATCCTTAAAACTGCTTTTAGAACTAGGTATGGGCATTATGAGTATCTTGTGATGTCTTTTGGGTTGACGAATTCTCCAGCAGTGTTTATGGATTACATGAACAGAGTTTTTTTACCTTACCTAGACAAGTTTCTAGTAGTATTTATTGATGACATCCTTATCTATTCAAAAAACTAAGGGCAGAGCATAAGTAGCATGTGAGGATAGTTTTAGATATCCTAAAGAAAAAGAAACTGTTCGCCAAACTGTCCAAGTGTGAGTTTTGGCTAATGGAAGTTCAGTATTTGGGCCATGTTATTTGTAATGGAGGAATTGCAGTAGACCTTAGTAAAGTTAAAGCAATGTTGCAGTGGGAAAGACCCACCATTGTGACCAAGATAAGGAGCTTGATAGGCCTAGCTGGCTACTATAGAAGGTTCATTAAGGGTTTTTCTCAATTAGCACTGCCTTTGGCTAGGTTGACTAGAAAGGGTAATACTTTTGAGTGGACTCAGGACTGTGAGAATAGCTTTCAAGAGTTAAAGAAGAGGTTGACTACTACACTAGTGTTGGTGATTCCGGATCCCCATGAGAACTCTGAGGTTTTTTGTGATGCTTCAAAAATAGGACTAGGGTGTGTTCTGATGCAGAATAGGAGAGTAGTTGCCTATGCATCAAGGCAATTAAGGCCACATAAGGAAAAGTACCCTACGCATGAGTTGGAGTTAGCAGCTATAGTATTTGCCTTAAAGATTTGGAGGCATTATCTCTATGGAGACCAGTTTGATGTGTTCAGTGATCATAAGAGTTTAAGGTACTTGTTTGATCAAAAAGAGTTAAACATGAAGCAAAGAAGATGGGTGAAATTCTTAAAGGATTATGACTTTGAGTTAACATATCATCCGGGTAAGGCCAATATAGTGGCTGATGCACCAAGTAGGAAATCCCTACATGTATCTCGAATGTTGATCCAAGAGAGTGAACTTCTCAAAAGTTTTAGAAATTTGAGTCTAGCGATGATTGTGATGCCACAGAGTCTCTTTGTGAGTAGAGTAGACATAGTAAATGACTTAAGGAGTTCGATTTTGGAAGCTCAAAAGGAGGATGAAGCTTTAATGGACATTAGTGAGCAGATCTTTTTAGGAACCCTAGAGGATTTTGATATAGCTGATGATGGAATGATAAAGTTTAGAGATAAATTTTATGTTCCAATAGAGTCAAAGATCAAAAAAAGGATTCTAGAAGAAGCTCATAGCAGTAAGTATACCATCCATCCTAGAATCACTAAGATGAATCAAGATCTGAAGAAAACGTTTTGGTGGTTTGGAATGAAGAGAGACTTCTTGCCAAAGAGTAACCAAATATGCCACTTCTTGCCAAAGAGTGTTAGCTATCCTATGGAGAAATTAGCCCAGCTATATCTAAAGAGATAGTTAGGTTGCACGGAGTCCCCGTAAGCATAGTTTCAAATAGAGATCCTAGATTCACATCTAGATTATTGGGAGCCTTACAAGAAACTGTTGAGACTAAGTTAAGCCTTAGTACAACTAACCACCTGCAGATAGATGGGAAAATAAAGACGACTATCCAAACCTTTGAGGATATGCTTAGAGCATGTGTTTTAGAACAACAGGGAAGTTGAGACAAGTTCTTACCGTTAGCAGAGTTTGCTTATAACAATAGCTATCATTGCAGCATAGGTATGGCACCCTATGAGGCTTTGCATGGAAGAAAGTGTAGATCACCTCTATGTTATTATGAAGTAGGAGAGAAAACCCTCTTAGGTCCAGAGTTGGTCCACCAGACCACAGACCAAATCAAGATGATTAAAGATAGGTTGGTTACTGCACAGAGTTGGTAAAAGAGATATGCTGACAAGAGAAGGAGACCTCTTGAGTATAGTGAATGAGATAATGTATTCTTAAGAGTTACTCCTATAACAGGGACTGGTAGAGCATTGAAAACTTGAAAGTTAAATCCTCATTTTCTTGGTCCCTACCAAATTCTAAAGAAAGTTAAACCTGTAACTTACCAAATAGTCCTTCCTCCCAGTTTGTCTAACCTTCATGATGTTTTTCATGTGTCTCAGTTGAGAAAGTATAATCCAGATCCTTTACATATCATAGAACATAAATCTGTACAGTTAGGAGATGATTTGTCTTATGATGTACATCCGGTAATGATCATGGACAGAGAGGTCAAAGAGCTTAGAGGTAAGCAAATTCCTTTGATCAAGGTTTTATACGGTGGCAATGACACCAAGGAGGCTACTTGGGAGTTAGAGTCCCACTTGCAGCAGGACTACCAACATTTATTCCTTTTAGGTGAGCAATTTTGGGGTCAAAATTTTAAAAAGGAGGGAAGAAATGTAATACCCTGAGTGACATATTAGACTTGTTTATGTGTTCAAAAGGTAGCATATGACTTGCTTAGCATGCAAGTTTAATTTTGTGATAATTTAATTTAGTTTAGGTACTTAGTTACAACCTGGAGTGTGAAAAGTAACTTAAAATGACTCAAATAATAGCATCAATTGCATAGATGAGGGACATAAATATGGATAATTTATTTCTAGATCACAAATATATTAAACAAGTTACAGTTAAAGTTTCAAGATAAACTGAGCTAGTTTAGTATTTTTAGGCATACTGATTGTCTAATTATAGCTGGTTTGACTATTAGCAGATATGGCTATATCATATAATGGTGAAATAACTTTCTATTTGAATTCTAGTATTTATTTTAAAGTTGTTGAAAGTTAAAAATCTTGATTTAGCTAAATCTGAGTGTTTTTAGCAGATCAGGATTTTATCAGTTTTGGCCTAAAGGTCATTTGAGTCATTAGTTCCCCTTTTATAAGCCTCACTCACGACCTTTGCTTTACAAAACAAAAACAGAAAACTTGTAAGGCGAAAGAGAGAAAGGAGAAGCAAATACCAAGGAGGAGGAAGAGAGAAAGAGGAAAGCCAAAGGAAAAGTCAAGGCGTGAGATTCAACCAAGCTTGAATCTCTACACAACTGCCAAAGGTAGGGGTTTTATGATCATCTTCACTTCTTTTTACTCATTTCACCATTTGTGCACTTAAGGTGCTTAATAGGCCAAATTGAGTTCTAGAAGTGTTTGATGTGTTTTGCTTGCATGATTGAGTTTCTTTGTTCATTTATGACTTGTCCATAGTATAAGTTGAGGTTAGAAACTTAGATCATCTTTTTTGGACCATTGATACTGATTTTCGGGCTTTAGGTTAATGTTGAGGTATTTTGGTTTGTAATGCAAATTAAGAGGTTTAAGTTTATGATTGATGATTCCTATTTGTTTAAGAACTGATGAGGGACTTAGAATCACTTAGAGACCAAGTTGAAATGACCAAAATCCACGAAAATAACCATTAGAATAGTACCATGATTCTGCAGAATCTAGTCTCTGCTATGTATGTCACCGCATGAGTATGCCATGCCATGGCGTGGGGTTGAATTTACTACTTTCGCCGCAGCTTGAAGATGTTGTGCCGCAACGTGAGAGTGATTCTATGCCCTGTAATGAAACTCGATAGTGGGCGCTGTGGAGTGCCCAAGTTAGTGTCGTGGCGTGAGCACCAAGAACTCTAAAAATGTCACTTTTGATGTTTTGAAGTTCTGAACTAGATGGGATCATTAGCATTTGTTTCCTAAAATGTGTTAAGGCATAAACAGGGATATTTTCAAGAGGAAAATTATCACCTAATATGTATGAGAAAGTGTAAACCTTTGAGCAATCAATAGTTATGATTAGCTTTAGGTTAGTATATAGCACCTTAGGCCACTTTAATGGTGATGAGTTGGTGTTTAGATATATGTATGATAAGAAGGATTGGTCGTATTGATCTTTGGGAGTATCCTTTGATGCCCATTCATGGAGGCCAAGGGAGATAGATGAGTGTCTCATAGACTCTTTTGAGGAAGGACATAACCCTGATATCTCAATAGTGCCAAGGCTAAGGGAGATAAGTGGGGAGTCCGTAAGGTTCTTTTGAACTAGGATTCAGCCCGAATTTCTCAGCGTGCTAGGATATGTGTAATGTGAGGATGAGCTTTTTCTCTATTCACCACAAGCTAATACACTAAACCAGTATTCCTAAGCTTTACATCTTGGTTCTAAGTTGAACTAAGTGTATGTATAAGATGTATGTTAACTTGGTTTATCTAAATGCTAGATTTAGACCTTGTAGATGCTTTAAACATATCTTTTTAGCATGTATTGAGATTATGTTATTTATGCTATGTATGCTAGTTTTGGTTTACTCATACTGAGGAATGTTGTTTCTCACCCCGCTACGTACCATGGAATTCCAGGTGAAACTTCTTCCAAGAGTAAGAAGAAGAAGGAAGCTAAGGAGTAGATTAGCTTTATGGTTTTCATCTTAAATGTTGTATTTTTTAGTACTTCTTTTGAAACATGTAGAATTATGTAATACTTCAAGTCTTTGCTAAGGCTAATGTTGTATATGTATATTGATGAATTATGATATAGACGTTATATTTTTTGCATTTCATAAGGCTCTCTGTAATGTTTCCGATGAACATTAAGGATATATGTATCGTATTAGTATGTATGTAGTGACATTGTAATGCTAGGTATCTCCTTGTATACTTTATATATTGAGATATTAGTATTAGGATATTACACTCAACCCAAGCAGAAATCTCCTCTTGAGATTGCACTTGAAAAGCTTTCACAACAAACATATTCTTTCATACAACAAACTTCTTCTTTTATGCTACAGACCTCCACTTTCATGCAAGAATCAAAGGATAATTATGCTATTAGAAATCTGGAAAATCAAGTAGGGTAAATTTCAAGATAACTTATAGAGAGACCTCCTCGTAGCTTGTCCAGTGACACTGTGCCCAACCCAAAAAAGCATTGTAATGTAATCACTGACACTTTGAGAAGTGGCAAGACCTTGGAAGAACATGTGGAAGGTGCACCTAGCTCTTTAGAGATTAAGAAAAAGAAAGAGGATGTTCCTACTAAAGAAGTAGCAATTCAAGATGACAATAATGATGAAAAAGCCAAAGAGGTACAACCGAGGGTGCAAAGAAGGAAGAAAGAATTTGAGCAAAAGAAAGCACTTGATCCTTCATTGTATGCTAGGCTTCCATTTCCTCAAAGGTTGAAGAAGGAGAACCAAGAGAGATAATTCTCGAAGTTTTTAGATGTCTTCAAAAAGCTATAGATTATCATTCCCTTTGCTGAAGCACTTGAGCAGATGCCCCTCTATTCCAAATTTATGAAGGATTTGCTCTCAAAGAAGAGGAAGCTAAAAGAAGATGAGATAGTAATGCTTACCGAAGAGTGCAATGCTATCATTTAGAGGAAAATACCACCAAAATTGAAAGATCTAGGTAGTTTCACCATTCCTTCCACTACAGGATAGCTTACTACTGGGAAAGCCCTGTGTGATCTTGGGGCAAGTATAAATCTCATGCCCATATCTATAATGCACAAGTTGGGAATTGAAAAGGTGAAGTCAACAATGATCTCCAATCAACTAGCAGATCGATCTATCAAGCATCCTTATGGTATAGTCAAAGATGTGTTAGTTAAGGTGGATAAATTCATATTTCTAGTTATTTTTGTTGTCTTAGATATGGAAGAAGATGCAGATATACTTCTCATTCAGGGCAAACCTTTCTTAGCAATCGAAAGAGCATTGATTGATGTACAGTAAGGTGAGCTTATGTTGAGAGTGCAGGATGTGAAGGTCACTTTTAGTGTATTCGAGGCAATGAAACATCCTATGGAGGAGGAACAATGCCTCAGGGTAGACATCATTAATTCTTTGGTTGATAAGACATTAGAATAGAACTTTCTAGCATCTCA
The DNA here is from genome assembly GCA_029884595.1 of Ormosia semicastrata. Lineage (NCBI taxonomy): Eukaryota > Viridiplantae > Streptophyta > Magnoliopsida > Fabales > Fabaceae > Ormosia > Ormosia semicastrata. Next base: position 64,707,628 of record JAQQTO010000061.1, on the reverse strand, counting down.
ACTTGAATCAGTAGTGGTTAATTCTAAATCCTCAGTGGACGATGATGAAGAGACAACACCAGAGACACTTGAGTGCATAGCCAATTTGGAATCTTTGCCAGTTTTCCCTTGTATAAACTTTTAGAAAAAAAGAGCTGAAGAAAGATGATGATGTTAAAGGGGCCCACCAAAGTTAGAATTGAAGTTGCTTCCCTCTAATCTCAAATATGTTTGTCTTTGTGAGAACAACATTTTTCTAGTGATAGCGAATGTTGAGCTCAATTATGAGGAAGAAGAGAAGCTTTTGAGTTTTCTGAGAGAATACAAGTTAGCTATAGGATGGACCATTGACGATCTTAAAGGTATTAGTTCTACAACTTGCATGCATAAGATCTCAATGGAAGATGACTACAAGCTGGTGATCTAACTACAAAGAAGATTGAATCCTACCATAAAGGAAGTGGAGAGAAAAGAAGTAATGAAGCTCTATAATGCAAGTATCATTTATCTAATCTCAGACAATTCACAAGTAAGTCTGGTACAGGTTGTTCCAAAGAAAGGAGGAATGATAGTAGTCGTTAATGAAAAAAATGAACTCATTCCTATAAGGACAGTCACCGGTTGGAGAATGAGCATCGACTATAGGTGACTCAACAATGCAACAAGGAAGGATCACTTTCCCTTTCCGTTCATTGATCAGATGGTAGAGAGGCTAGTGGGTCACACGTATTATTTCTTTTTAGATGGTTACTCTGGCTACAATCAGATCTTGGTGGTACTCGAAGATCAGGAGAAGTAATGCGCATAAAATACACTAAGAGCAAGTGCACTCTATCGCTAAGTAATATAGGACTTGATTCCTTGTTATCGATCCCACGAGGAATAAGTGGTAGTTACTAGATTCGTAAAACCCCTTGTTATTTAGACAATCAGAAGTAAAGAGAAATTTAAATTAAAAATAAAAGACAAATAAAGAAGAAAGATGGACAATCAAGCAAAGAATAGATAATCAATGTGAGAGAAACTAGGGCGCAAGGTTCACTTGAATCCAATTATTCATATTTTCTTTCATTTATCATGCAAGATAATTCTTTTTCTAATATTCTCTTACCTGCTATTGAATCCCAATAGTCATGGATGAAACAATATTCTAATCCTAAATTAAATCACCTATTTGGTCATTTAGTTGAATAAATTAGGAATACATTAAGTTTCAATTCAAGATATGAACTAACATACTTGTCAATTCCATTAGTAGGAAAAATTGATATTTAGTCATTCATTAATCTAATCCTAGGTTTATCATATAGATCGATTCATTGAATGCGGATGGTCACCAGCCAAACAATGAAATAACACATGCCAAAATTGATCATGTTATGATAAAAATGCAAGCAATATGACAAACCTTAAAAGAAATTACCTTAATCAAATTAAAAATCAAACCCAAATAATTAGGAAAATAAAATCCCCCATAATTCTAGCAATGAGTTTAGCTACTCATGTTCAATACAAATAAACTCATATCAAAATACAAACTCATGGAAAGAAAACCCAAATAAAGGGGAAAACTAGAGGGAAAGACAAATCAAAACTTCTTTTACGGTTATTATGATCTTTAAGCCTTCAAGAATTAAATCCTCCTTTTGAAGCCATCCTCTAAGGATTCATGCCAATTCTCTCTTTTCATCTGCCTTTCAAAGTTTGTCATCACAAAAGTCTGCTTCAGGTTTAGGGATGTGCTTCTATTTATAATGTTTGGGGTTAAAAACTGTCAATTTTACGCTCAGGAGACCTCACACGGCTATGTCTAAGCTAGACATGACTGTGAACTTAAAAAAATAGCATAACATTAATGTAGAAGGGAGACATGGCTGTGTGACCAAGAGACATGACCGTGTCTCCAATTCAGAAGCTTCATTCAAGTTAGACAATGTCATGTGAGCATGACAGAAATGTTTCCCAAGTTAGACACATCTATGTCTAACTTTACCTTTTGGAAAAATGTTCTACATGAAAGTTGAAGCTTTTTATCTTAGCTTTCCAATGCCACCAAAATCACCTCGTTTTGGCCTCCTTATCTCAAGTTATGCTCATTTTATTGCACAAAAGTCAAAAAATTCACGAATCTTATTCATATAAATTCCGAGTTCAACTCTATTGCAATGAATCTGTCCAAAGCTTCATAGAACCATGTAAAAACACCTATTTTGGACCTAAAAACATTGATAAAGACCAATCATGAGATACCAAGGATAATTAGATTAAAAGTGACATAAATTCTAACATAAACCAATCAAAGCACACCTAAATCCACCTCAAATCAAGCACAAGATGTGTGTATTTTAGCCAGACATCAAATTCCCCCACACTTGAGCTTTGCTTGTCCTCAAGCAAAGAATAGGAATCGATAACAAGATTAAACTCAATATCCAAAAACATGAATCAAGGAAAAATTCATAATTTTTTAAAAGATTCAAGTTCAACAATCAAATCCAATCAAGCAAGATTATTTAGCACTTAAAACAATTAGAGGCTTGAGTCTAGCTTGTAACTTTCCTCTTCACCAAACATCTGAGATCACTCATCTTTCCATCTCTCAAGTGTTTAAGGACAAAGATATCACTCAAATCTCTCTTGAAAAATGCAATACTATAGGCTTGGTTATCAATCTCATCTCCACTTCCAAGTTCGCATATAGCATAAGAATCAAAAGGACTTTCCTTTGGTTGTAACGGGTCTAAGGGTATAATGAAAGGTAGGAAAAAGATAAATGAAGGTAAAGAATATTTATGGATAAATTAATACAACACAGGATCAGGTTAAAAAGATGACAAATAGAGCATAATGCACAAGGATATAACAAATTCTCACTTTCAACCCAATATTCTCATTATTCTTCACCAACAAACTTTTCTTTCTTCTTCTTTTATCTTTTTTTTTCTTTTATTTTATTTTCTTTTTTTCCCTTGAGGACAAAAACAGCCTTTCAAAACCTTTCAATTAACACATTAGATGCTCCAAAGAATTCAACTTGATTATTCAATTAGGTATTCAAAGAAATCAATTTCAGGCTCAAATGGGGTAACTAATGGATTATTTTATCAATGCAACACTGAAAATCAAGAAAGAATAAAGCCTAATTGCCTTAATCATGTTCAAGTCTGTATGTGAATCATTAAAGTCTCTACAAGATATCAAAGCAAGTTCTAGCGCACATCAATCAAGAGAAATCTTACTCCAAAAGAAAAATAGGATTTTGTTTATGAAAAATCCAATCATTAAAGCTCAAAAGTCAATTTTTAGTAAGTTAATAAAGATAAAAAGCAAACAGACATGGCTAATTTCTAACTAAAATGCTAAATTTCACTTTACTTCATTGAACAAGATTGCTTCACACAAAATCAGCTCATGATCAATGGGATCCCCTTTAAAACATATCTCTATCAACTCAGAATAAATCAAGAAATTAACCCACAATTCTATCTTGATTACCAGTAATACTCAAGTGATCATCAGTTATGCAATTCTTTTTTCAGGAGTACCCGCCCACACTTAAGATAAACATTGTCCTCAACATGGAAGAAAAAGAAATAAAGGAGGAAAAGAAAAGAGCAACACAACCTGATGATAAGTGATACAGTGTCAGGCAAAGAAGAAGCATAAGAGTCAACGTCGCAACAAAACTTGAAAAATCCCAAAATTTTTAAAATAAATAAGTAGCATCTAAAAGAAAAACAAAAACAAAAATAACAAAAATAATTAAAATAATATAAATAAAGAAGAAACACAGGTTGCCTCCTGTGAAGCATTTATTTAACGTCATTAGCTTGACATTGCCTCTTTTAAGGTAAATCAAGGCGGCTTAAAGCGCCAAAAATAGGATGACCCTTTCTCCTTTTCAAAGCAATGCCTCGCATTCTGGCTATCTATCAAGAATGTTTGTGGGCCATCTATCTTCACCTCTAGCACACCGTATGATAAAACGCGAACAATCTCATATGGTCCACAACTTTTTAACCAAAACTTACCAGGAAGAAGATGAAGACACGCGTTATCGATAAGAATTTTATCCCCAATCTTAAAGTCACGCTACTTGATACACTTGTCCTGCTACTTCTTTGATCTCTTCTTACAGAGCTTGACATTCTCAAAGTTAGTGGTAGCCTTAGGCAAAATCTTTTTTAGCATATCAACAGTCAAAAATTTCTGCATAAATGAAGACACAACACTATCCACAACATCAGTAGCATCTATACGATTACATGAATCAAAGGAACTAGGATTTTTAACAGAATTTAAAACATTAAACACCAGTTCCTCATCATTCAATTGCAAAGTCAATTTCCTTTGAAGGACATCAATCATTGCCTTTCCAGTGGCGAGGAATGGACGTCCAAGTATGATTGAGATCTCGTTGTCCACCTCCATATCCAACACAATGAAGTTAGCTGGAAAAATAAATTTATCCACTTTTACCAAGACATTTTCCAATACACCACGAGGGCAAGTGATGGATCGATTGGCCAGCTGCAATGAAATGTTGATAGGCTTAGGTTTATACATACCTAATTTTTTAAACATAGAGAAAGGCATGAAATTAATATAAACACCTAAATCACATAATGCTTTCTCAAAATAAGAGTTACCAATAGAGCAAGGAATAGTAAAACTCCCTGGATCTTTTAATTTTAGTGGTAACTTCTTCAAGAGAATGATGGAGCACTCCTTATTTAAACATATCATCTCAAATTCCTCAAGCTTGCATTTCTTTGTAAGTATTTCCTTCAAGAATTTTGCATACTTGAGCATTTGAGAGATGACTTCAATAAACGGAATGTTAATTTGTAACTTCTTGAACATCTCCAAGAATATAGCAAATTACTTGTCTGGCTTATTGTTCTTGAGTCTCTGAGGGAAAAGGATCTTGACATATGGTGATGGTTTATATATTGTGTTCTGCTCATGATCCTTCTTCGTTCTCTTCCACTTTGGTTGTTCTTTCTTAACCTTTCTTTCTTTATTGCCATCTTGAATTGAGACATCTTCAATAAGAACATCATTTTTCTTTTTCTTAATTCTTAATGAAATAGGTGCTTCATTCATCTATCCTTCTAAAATCTTGCCACTTCTCAAGGTAATTGCATTAACTTGCTCCTTTAGATTTGGCTCAGTAGTTCCAGGCAATGTTCTTGGTGCCCTCGCTATCATCAATGTAGCCAACAGGCTAATCTGAGTCTCCGTGCTCTTCATTCGGACCTCTGAATTTTGCATGTACATCATTACAAAGTTTTCAAAATTTTGCTTCTCTACAGATGCTTGGAAACTTGGGAGCTCTCCACTGATTCTGTTGATTGCCCTATTGATTTCCCCATTTGAAATTAGGATAGTCCCTCCAACTGAGATTATACATATTTGAATATGGATTGTACTATTGCCAGTTAGAATTACCAACAAAATTTTCTCCTTCAGGCTCGGGGGTAAAGGGTCTACCAACTTGACAATTTGAACTTTTATGTCCCTGTCTGTCATATGCTTCACATATAATTGATGGAGCTGCACTGTTTGCTATCATCAAAATCTCCACCTTATTTGTCAATGCTTCCAATTGACTCAAAATAGCAGTAAAGGAGTCAACATCATGCACATTGACTTGTTTCTTAGGAGCCTGGCACTCATTTTGCCATTGAAAACTGTTAAACATCATTTCTCCAATCAGTGCTTGACTTTTAGTAGGTGTTTTCCTCCAAATTGTACCTCCCGTAACAACATCAATGAGTGAATGGTTTACAGGAGACAAACCATTGTAGAAAGTTTATACCTACTGCCATACGGGAAATCTATGATGTAGACATCTTCTCAATAACTCTTGAAAATATTCCCAAGCTTCATAGAGAGTGTCCATGTCAAACTGCATAAAAGAAGATATGTCATTCCTTAACTTTGTAAATTTAGAAGGAGGAAAATACTTAGCCAAAAATTGTTGTGTCAACTAATCCCATGTGGTGATGGAACCCCTCGGTAGTGATGTTAACCATTGACTTGCTCTGTCCCTAAGAGAGAAAGGAAAGAGTCACAATCGAATTGCATCATCCCTCAGCCCATTGTACTTTATAGCATCACACAACTGCAAGAACCTGGACAAATGTTAGTTTGAATCATCTAAAGGCAATCCACTAAACTAAACAAAATTCTGAATCATGGAGATCAATGCTAGTTTGATCTTAAAATTGTTAGTCACCATAGCTAGTCTTAACTTCAACAGTGGGCATGGAGTACTCAAGCATGGTCCACGCGGCTGGGGTAGCTCATTCTTCGCAGTTCGCCTCAACTATTGGTTATCTCTCCATCTTTCTTATAGCTTCTTCAGTCACAGCTTCCATATGAGATTGTTTCTTTAACCTGTGAGCTGTTTTCTTAATTTCTTAGTCAACTGTCAAATCAGGAAATTGAGATTGAGTGAGCATAAACAAGAAATATAAGTAGACAAATGAAGAAACAAATAAATTATAAATAAAAATAAAAGTAAATAAGAAATAAAATAAAAGTGTGTTTAAATTAACTAGAGTTATTCGCCTCTAATATTACCAAACTTATTCCTTAGCAATGGTGCCAAAAACTTGATATGCGTAAAATACACTAAGAGCAAGTGCACTATATCGCCAAGTAATATAAGACTTGAGTCCCAGTTATCGATCCCATGAGGAATAAGTGAAAATTAATAGATTCATAAAACCCTTTGTTATTTAGATAATCAAAAGTGAAGAGAAATTAAAATTAAAAATAAAAAACAAATAAAGAAGAAAGATGGACAATCAAGCAAAGAATAGATAATCAATGAGAGAGAAACTGGGGCACAAGGTTCACTTGAATCCAATTATTCAAATTTTCTTTCATTTATGATGTAAGATAATTCTTTCACCAATATTCTTTTACCTGCTATTGAATCCCAATGGTCATGGATGAAACAATATTCTATTCCTAAATTAAATCACCTATTTCGTCATTTAGTTGAATTAATTAGGAATTCATTAAGTTTCAATTCAAGAGATGAACTAACATACCAGTCAATTTCATTGGTAAGAAAAATTGATGTTTGGTCACTAATCTAATCCTAGGTTTATCATATAGATCCACTCATTGAATGCAGATGGTCACTAGTCAAACAATGAATTAACACATGCCAAAAATGATCAAGTTATGATAGAAATGCAAGCAATATGACAAACCCTAAAAGAAATTAACTTAATCAAATTAGAAATCAAACCCAAATAATTAGGAAAACAGGATCTCCCATAGCCCTAGCTATGAGTTTAGCTACTCATGTTCAATACAAACAAAGCTATATCAAAATAAAACCATGGAAAGAAAACCCAAAGAAAGGGGAATACTAGAGGAAAAGAGAAATCAAAACCCCTTTTACGGTGATTATAATCTTCAAGCCTTCAAGAATTGAATCCTCCTTTTGAAGTCATCCTCTAAGGATTCATGGCAATTTCTCTTCTAATCAGCCTCTCAAAGTTTGTCGTAGCAAAAGTCTGCTTTAGGTTTAGGGTTGTGCTTCTATTTATAATGTTTGGGGTGAAAAATTATCGTTTTTACGCTCAAAATACCTCACACTGCCATGTCTAAGCTCGACACGATCATGTAAGCTTAAAAAAATATCATAACATCAACGTAGAAGGGAGACACGACCGTCTGACTAAGAGACAAGACTATGTCTCCAAGTCAGAAGCTTCATTCAAGTTAGACAAGGTTGTGTGAGCATGACAAAAACCTTTCCAAGTTTAACACGGCCATGTCTAACTTCAAACGTTAAAAAACCTATTAAAATGTCATTGTTTGTAAAAGTGGTCTTCATGAAAGTTGAAGGTTTTTGTCTTACTTTTCCAATGCCACTAGAATCACCTCATTTTGACTTCCGTAGCTCACGTTATACTCATTTTATTGTGTAAAGATCAAAAACTCCGTGAATCTTAGCCATATAAATTCTGAGTTCAAGTCCATTGCAATGAATCTATCCAAAGCATTAGAGAACCATGCCAAAACACCTCTTTTGGACCTAAAAACATATAGAAAGACCAATAATGAGATATCAAGGATAATTAGATTAAAAGTGACATAAATTCTAACATAAACCAATCAAAACACACCTAAATCCACCTCAAATCAAGCACAAGATGTGTGTATTTTATCCACATATCAAGAAGACTGATTTCACTTATCTATATGGATTTTTTACATACCACAGGATGCCTTTTGAATGATGCAATGCTCTTGTAACTTTTCAAAGTTGTATGTTTTCTATTATTATTGATATGATTGAAAAGTTTGTTGAAATTTTTATGGATGATTTTTCTGTATTTGGATCTTCTTTTGATACTTGTCTTTCTAGTCTTTCTTTAGTTTTGAAAAGATGCCAAAAAACTAATTTGATATTCAATTGGGAGAAGTGTCATTTTATGGTGCAGGAAGGTATTATTTTAGGACATCGCATTTCTTCAACAGGCATTGAGGTTGATCGAGCAAAAGTTGAGGTTATTAAAAAATTACCTCCTCCTACCAATGTCAAGGGTGTAAGGAGTTTCCTTGGGCATGATGGATTTTACAAGACATTCATCAGGGACTTCTCTAAGATCACTAAGCCACTATGTGAATTGCTGGTCAAAGATGCACTGTTTGTTTTTGATGATGATTGTTTAAATGCATTCAAAGTTTTGAAAAGTAAACTTATTTCTAGTCCTATAATTGTTGCTCCTAACTAGAATTTACCTTTTGAATTAATGTATGATGCAAGTGACTTTGTTGTAGGTGTTGTGTTAGGACAAAGAAAAGATAAAGTTTTGCATGTCATTTATTATGCCAGTAGAGTCTTGAATGATGCATAGCTTAACTATGCAACTACAGAAAAAGAATTGCTTGCATGGTCTTTGCATTTGATAAATTTCATTCTTATTTGGTTGGGTCAAAAGCTATTGTTTATACTGATCGTGCAACTTTGAAATATCTTTTGACTAAACAAGATGCAAAGCCTAGATTAATCAGATGGATTTTGCTTTTACAGGAGTTTGAACTGGAGATTTGTGACAAGAAAGGAACAGAGAATTTGGTAGCTGACTACTTGTTAAGGATCACCTAAGAAGGAGATCCAGAAGAGGAACAAGTGCTAATTAAGGAAGAGTTCCCAGATGAGCAGTTACTTGCTTTACAAGAGCTTCCTTAGTATGCAGATCTTGTGAACTATAAGGCCACTAGATTTATCCCATCAGAATTAACATGGCAACAACAAAAGAAGTTTTTATATGATGCCAGATACTATGTTTGGGATGAACGATTTCTTTTAAGAATTGCATTGATGGTATATTGAGAAGATGTGTTCCAGATGAAAAAGTGTTAAGCATTCTTGAGCATTGTCATGGTTCTGATTATGGAGGTCACTTTGGAGGTAATAGAATAGCTGCTAAGGTATTACAATATAGTTTCTATTGGCCTACTCTTTTCAAAGATGCTCATAAATTTGTTGAAAGTTGTGACAGGTACCAACAAGTTAGTAACATTTCTAGGAAACAAGAAATACCCCTCAGCAATATTTTAGAAATGAAATTGTTTGATGTCTGGGGGATTGATTTCATGGGTCATTTTCCTTCTTCTTTCTATAATCAATTCATTCTAGTAGCCATTGACTATGTTTCTAAATGGGTGGAGGTCATAGACACACAAACCAATGATGCCAAGGTGGTTGTTAGGTTTATTAGAAAGAATATTTTCACTAGATTCAAAATCCATATGACAATAATCAGTGATAGGGGGAAACATTTCTGTAATAGGTAGTTTAAGGCTATTTTGAGCAAATTTGGCATTAGACATAAGATAGCCACTCCCTATCATCCCTATTCTAGTGGTCAGGTAGAGGTTTCTAATAGGGAATTAAAAAGCATTTTGGAAAAGACTGTTAGTGCCTCTAGGAAAGATTGGTCACTCAAGTTAGACGATGCATTATGGGCATACAGGACTACATTTAAGACTCCCATTAGTATATCTCCATATAGGCTAGTCTTTGGTAAATCTTGCCATCTCCCTGTGCAACTAGAGCATAAGGCTTTTTGGGCAATTCAATTTTTGAATTTCGATATTAAAGCTGCAAGTGAGAAAAGATTACTACAGATGAATGAAATGGATGAGTTCAAAAATGAGGCTTATGAAAATGCTTGTCTATACAAAGAGAAAACCAAGTTGTGGCATGATAGGAAGATTACTTCGAGACAATTGGAACCAGGTCAAGAAGTGTTATTATTTAACTAAAGGTTGAAGTTGTTTCCAGGTAAATTGAAATCTAGGAGGTTGGGCCCATTCCAAGTTAAAGAAGTTTCCTCTTTTAGAGTAATTGAGATTGTAGAACCTTATTCGGGAAGAAGCTTCAAAGTCAATGGCTAGAGGTTGAAGCATTATTGGGGAGGAGAGTTTGATAGACAGAAGTCCTCTCAGGCCCTTAGCCAGCCTAATTGATAACAGGCAACGTAGCTAATGACGTTAAACAAGCACTTTTTGGGAGGCAACCCAAATTTCTTTCTCATTTTATTTTTATTTTAATTTATTATTTTGTTTTTTTTAATTTAGTTAATTTAATTATATGTTATGTCTTTTTTTTTATGCGAAGCTATTTCTTTCTCAAAATTAATTATTTTGGTGCGTGTTTCTATTTCAAAAAAAAAAATAAGTGAACATGCGCTCAAGCATTGAAAGATAGAGCGCTCAAATGCACGTCTGGCAGAGATGCTTAAACTCAAGACAGAAGCTGAGCGCTTGAGCACGCTCTGTTTCATCTTCTTCGTCTTTTTTCTTCAATTTCCTTGCTTCCAAATCCTCTCAATCATTTTCTAGCAGTTAAATCAAGTTGCTTCTTCTTCATCTCATACTGCTCTTTTTCTCCATTCATCATCTGTGCACGCGTTCACAATGCACATTTTTTTCTGCCATTGTTGCATGGTTCAAGCATCTTCTCATGCACCCACTCACTTTTCTCACTATCTTGCTTCCATTTTTCACTCATTAAGGTATGTTCATCTATCCTTAATCTCAATTTAGTGTTCTATTTTGTTAATTTCATGGAATGTGTAAATTAGAGTTTTAGGGTTTGTGAATTGGGGCTTTTTGGGAGAATCTGAAATTGGGTAAATTGAGCTAAAATTGGTGAATCCAAATGTTGTATTTTGTTCCTAATTGCTGATTGGATGTATTTAGTGCATGAAATTGTTAATTTTGATGGTGGATAGTTGCCAATGTTCATATGTTCGTCTTGCTGAATGTGTTTTACATTGTGGGGCTGTTGATTATAGTGTTGATTGTGTATTTTGCTAGTAATTTTTGCTTAAGAGAGTTTTAATTGTGATATTACTGGCTATAATATTGAGAAATCTTTGCTAGATGTGATGTGCATTGTTTCATATGGTAGCATGTTTTGCATTTATTCAATGTACTTGAGCTTATGACTGATTTGCTTGAAAATAGTGCTGGGTGCTATCATTTATATGAATTATGTTAGATGTTCACTTGGGATAGGCTGACGTGATTAAGAATTCCATTATTGTATGATTTGATTGTTGTGGAAACTTGAACTTTTGCAATATGGGTTATTCATTTTGTGCTTTTATTTTTCAGGATACTCATCATGCCACCCAAAAGAAGAAGGGATGTTGTAGGGGAAGGCTCTAGCTCTTCCTCCTCTGATGCCAGACGTTTCCATTCTGTTGTTCACAAAAAGAGGTTTAATGATGTGCTGATAAAGAGGAACTTTATTTAGGAGCGGGGACTCATCTTAAAAGAGAATGAATACCCATAGATTAGTTTATAGATTGAGGAGAGAAAATGGGGCAAACTGTGCCAATTCCCAAATCTGGGGTCCCAAACATTGGTTCATGAATTCTATGCCAATGCTTTTGTCGACTCTAATGAAGCTAACCATTATTAAACCATGGTGAGGGGAACACCCATGGATTTCCAAAAGGATGTGTTGGACATATATTTTGGTCTCAAATATGATCACCTTGGGCAGTGCGGTTACCATGATTTACTTAGGAGACAGCTGGATCCTAACCTCGTCCTTACTGTGCTTTACAAGGAGGGTGTTGAATGGGTGTTGAAGATGAAAAATGCACCTAAATTTTTGAAGAAAGAAGATTTTAAACTAATCCTAAGGGTTTGGTGCACTTTTGTTCAATTCAACATCCTTCCATGCTCCAACACCTCAGAAGTACTGGTCAAGAGGGCGTTGCTTGTCTTCGCTATTGTGACTGGTGTTGTGGTTGATATTGGGAGGGTTCTGACTTTTCACATGCATATGGCACAAGAGACTTCTGGAAGCCTACCATATTCATCTCTCATCACCAGTCTATGCTCTGCGAGGGACATCCACATTACTGGGGATCAACTCATCTGCCCTGCACCTTCAGTCACTGCATCAATGATTGACAGGTATTTTCAAGAAGACGCAACAGCTCCATCAGCTCAACCCCATGGACCAGCAGCTAGGAAACCTCATTAGATTCTCACCATTGCCCAATGATTGGATAGATTGGAGCGTGTGCAGTGCCAAAACCTACACTATCCAATTGTTGCACGACATAGCAAAGCACCTAAACCTAGACACTGCACCTCTAGGTGATCCTCCTATGACTGACGAGGAGATCATGGCTAACATTAACTTCAGTGAGGAAGATGAAGAGGAGAACGATGATGATGAAAAGCAAGATTGATCTCCCACCAAAACAATAAGCTTTTCTTGACTCTCCACTTTTATTTTATTAATTTTTATTTTTCCTATCTGTTATTTGTATTTCATTGCTTTTACAGTGGGGGCACTGTTTATTTCAAGTTTGAGGGGGGATAGCTTCGCTATTTTGTTTATGCTTCTTTTTTGTGTTGAATTTTGTTTATTTTTCTTTTGTTTGTGTTGAGTCGGCTTAGGTGCCTCATCGAGTTCAGAGCCTTTGTAGGGGGAAGTATATAGTTGTCGCTGCCAAAAAGATTTTATTTTGATTTCTTCATTCTTTTGTGTTTTTTAGTCATTTTGTTGAAACTGTGCATACTGATTTGTTGAATTGAATATCCAATGATTGCTTAAATTGTGGATTGATCTAATTTCTTGGGATAATACATGAGAATCTATGAGTTACATTAATCTCCATTGTTTTAATTGTGTATGGATGCTCTTCCCATCTTTATGTTTGATAGACCTTAGATTATGCATACATATCAAGCTTAGAGAAAGTTTATTAGATTGAACTTATATGGATGACTTGCATCTAGAAGTTGTTACATTCTCTCTTAAGGCGAAATCCTAAGCAATGCATGATTAAGGAAATGATAAGGGCCTTCTTTGGACTGTTTGAGCCTTTCAAGCCAACCTATGAACATAGTATATCCTTAGGTCCCTTTTGACGTCTTGTTATTGTTTGGCCTTTATTTCTTTTCTTTTAGCCACATTTTCCTTTTCCAATACCCAAGAAAAAACAAAAAAAAAATTCCTCTCTTACACACCCTTTTGTTGAGTGCATATCTTGTATTATTTTATCTTTCAAGCTTTCATTACTTTTGTGCATGAAGTATTTTAGGAGCTAAAAGAAAATCAATTCAAAAAGAGAAACTTCACCCAAAGTATTGCAAAGAAATAAGTTTAGGGTGGAGGTTGTCGAAAAAGAAAGAAAGAAAAAAAAAGATGAATAAAGTGTTGTTTCTTATGCTCCGTTTTGCACTTTTCTACATTCTGCGGCTTGAATTTTTAAATTTGCATGATTATGTATATCAACTTTTGTTTTTATAATCCTATCCTTTCTTTCTTAACCCTCACCCATGGCCTTACATTACAAGCTTTGTAAAGACCCTTTTGATCCTTGATTATGTGCTATTTTCATTAATGGAGAGAGAGATGAAGAATAACCCTATGGATGTGGGTTTGATGTGCATTTGCGGTGTTATAAACCTATTTGGGCTTGTACTTTATAAGGAGATTAGGTCTTTCATTCATGTTTTTGAGAAGTCATTATTGCATGAGAGTTGCATGTGAGAGATAATGTAGCAATTGGATTGTACATATGTGACACTTTGAAATTAGATTGTGAAGCAATTTCTAAGGATATGAACGATTTCAATACCCGGTATTGCCATGTTTTAAGTCTTGTGTTTTGAGTTTTTACTTGTTTAGTCTTTTTGTTTTATTTTGTTTTTCCTTTTCTTTTTTCTTGTCATTTTGCTTACGGACAAGCAAGATCTTCAGTTTGGAGGAGTGATGAACCTACAAAAGTTCATATTTTTATGGTTCAAAATATTGGGTTTTCATCCTCTTTTAATCTCTTTGATTGAGTTTTGTTCTCAAGTCTTGTTATATTTTTAGTATTTTAATTATGTTCTTATTACATGTTTTTATGTGTTTTTGATAGGTAATTGAACATGGAAAAGATTAGATGAATGAGCAAGCAAGAAAAAGATGGAAATTCCATTTCAGCATACCTTGCTTGAGCGCGCAGGAGAATTCCTCTTTAGTGTCCCAGCGCCTGAGCGCTGGGAAGGCAGCACTTGAGTGCTGAACGCGTAACAACAACGTGATTCCTCTTTAAAAAGAAAATTTTTTCCAAATTAAAGACACTCTTGGACAGAACACAGCAATCATCAAGAGGCACAAACCCTAAAGTGGTGTGGGCGCAATTAAGCTTGGAGATTAGGAATTTTCTTCCACCTTTCCACCTTTCTACAGTGGAGTTTGTCATATTCTTCCCTTTGTGTTCTTCTTTTTCCATGTGTAACTAAACCTCTTTTGTTAGGGTGATGATGAATCTTGTTCTTGGATGATGTAAATTCTTTTATGGATTTTATTAATGTTTTTATTTTATGATTTATGTATTTATCTCTATTCTTAATGCTTTTCTAAACCTAATCAATTTGAGAATGATTTTTGGGTTGATGTATGATTTGGAAAAATTTTCATGAACCTAGAACTTGTGATAACATCATAATTTTTGCAATCGCTAGGAATAGACATTGTGGGTTATGTGGTCTTTCTTTTAATTCCCTCATTTTTTATATAGCCTTTTTCTATTTAGGGTTAGATTAAGGGTTTAGTTAATTCTATATAGTGTAAAGATGATTAATATACCAAGGAATTGGATATTGATTAATTTTGGGAATTGACTAAGAATCATTGGAACAGAACTTGATTAAACCAATATTTGAATTTTACATCGAAAGAGTTCAAGTGAAGTCTGAACCCTAACACTTTAATCTCGCTATTTTTCACCTTTGATCTAATTCTTGATTTATTTTTAATTATTTTTCTATTTTTTTTATTTTTATCAACTCTCACTTTTCGTTAGCTTAGATAGTGTTTATTTAACAAAATTAGTAATTGATAATATAATCCTCATGGGATGATACTCTTATTCACTCTTTATTACTTTTGTAATTTGGTGCACTTGTCGATTCCACAACAATAAGCAATGAGCAACTCCAAAACGCAATTGACCAGGTCTAGTTCCTTAATCTTAGGGTTGCCCTAACCTTGAATGGATTAGACTCCCATAAGTTGATTATTAATAGCCGCATGGTATTAGCAAAGGAAGTTCTACATGCCAAAAAATCATTGTCGAGGTTCTTGTTGCCAATCCTTCAAGTGGTATCCTTAACCTGACTGTAGGAGGGAATGGTGGCGCAGTGGGCGCAGACCACTAAGGTTCTGAAGGTTGTGATGCTGACACTTAGCTTGCTTCCTCTTTTTATTTTATTGCATTCTCTTGCCCCCTATGTGGGGTATTTAACTTTTGTAAAGACAATTTCTCCAGTTGACAGCATACATTAAATACATTTCTTTTGCCCTTATAACTTAGTGTTGTATACTTATTTCTTTTCTATGGTCTGAACTAGGTCCAACGCCTATTATAAATGTGCACTTAGTAACCGTTTAAGGACTTAGGAAAATTTTAATCAAGTAGAACATTGGTCTGGGGTCCAACGCCCAAAACATTTGAACACTCAGTATTCCACTTAGGACTTAGGCAAAATTTAAGGTGATCCATAATAGAGGTCTTTAGTGTTTATTGTCTAGTTTAAAAAATCTACTAACACTTAGGAATTTTCAACTTCGAAACTAATTTAATATAAGATATTCACAGTAGATACCTAGTGGCGGACCACGAATGTCGTAACCCATGCTGCCAATTAATTTTAAAACCACAAAATGGTTATGGGCAAGTGTTGAGGATATGGGTATGTGCCTATAACTCGTGACCAAAACACACAAATGAGTTTTTTGGGTTATTCCTCTTAACCTGGAATCTAAGAGACCTCAGATCTCATAAGGGATGGGCTTTAGACAATCTCAAGGCATTTTCCGGCTTAAAGGTCTTAAAATCTTTAAAAGAAAACTTAGATCCCATGAGGAACGGGCTCAGTAGACATTCTCAAGACAAATTATGGCCTGAGGGTCTTTTGAGACTTAAGTATATGTATATAAAAATAACTTCATTTTATTGACTGAGTAAAGGACCAAAACCCATACAATGTATACCCACAAAAACTATGGTAGATCAAACATAAAGTAAACTAAGACTAGGCCTTAAAAGGAACTTAGCTATAGTACTTTCTAAGTATGTTTGCATTCCAATAGGTTTTTATTTGCTTGCCAGTTAATGTTTCTAAGGTGTAAGCTCCTTTTCTAGTATAGATCACAATGTAGTAGGGGTCTTCCTAATTAGGGCTAACTTCTCTTGGGAGGCATTCCTACCACCAATGCCTGCTCTCTAGAGTACTAAGTCACCTAGCCAAAATTTCCTTGGGACAACCTTCAAGTTATAATGAGTTTTCGTCTTCTGTTTAATGGTAGCATTGCATATATGAGTGACGCACCTTCTTTCTTCCACCAGAAGATCCAAGTCTTCTAGTGTCGGGTGAGAACTATTGGAGACACCATCTTAGTTACCTTATCTCCATCGGGATCATAGCCTCATACCCATAAGTGAGTTTAAAGGGAGTTTCGCCTATTATAGAGTGAGGTGTAGTTCAGTAGGCCTAGAGGACATGATCTAGTTGTTCAGCCCAATTCCCCTTAGCTTCGTCCAACCTTCTTGTAATTCCTCAGACAATAATTCAGTTGGTGGTTTCATCTTGTCCATTTGTCTTGGGATTCTTAACTGAACTACAAAGATATTTGATTTTTAGCTCAGCAAACAGCTCTTTGAAGCCCTTATCTTTGAACTAGGTCTTGTTGTCCATCACAATAGACTCCAAAATTCTAAACCTGGTGATAATGTGATGCCAAGTGAACCTTTGGATCTAGGCAGAGGTGATCATGACCACAGGCTTTGATTTGATCCATTTGGTAAAATAATCCGTGACCACTACCAAGTATTTTAGTTGTCTAGGTACTTGAGGGAATGGATAAAGGATATCCATACCCCATCTGTAGAACGGTCAAGGTACATATGTTGTGGATAGTTCTTTTGGGGAGCTTGATAATGGTCCAAGTGGCACTGACATTTATCATAGACTTGGACATATGCAAGGGAGTTAGCTTCTATTGTTAGCCAATAGTATCCGGCTCTGAGTGATTTCAAAGCTAAGGCTTTGTCCCCTAAGTGGTGTCCACAACTCCTTTCATGGATCTCGGTAGTACATATTCTACTTCTCTTAGCATGAGACATTTAAGGTAAGGTGAGGAGAACCCACGTCAATATAACTACCCATCGTAGACGGTATACCTTACTGCAATTCTGATTAATTTGAAGGCTTCCTATGGATCATCGGGCCTGGCTCTGGACTGTAGATACTCCATGATTGGGGTGATCTAAGTACGCTATTCCCCTTTCACCTAGAAAATGGTTGTGTCCGTGATGGAAGGTTGAGAGAGGCTCTCTTGGACCATGTAGCGGTTGTTGCCTAGGCTCTTGGTGCTGCCCAATTTGGATAGGAGATCCGCACTCGAGTTCTACTCCTTGGGAATGTGCTCTATCTTAGCAACCTGGAAATGTTTGAGGAGCCCTTGGACTTTGGCTAAGTACTTGTAAAGGAGGGGCTCCTTGGCTTGGTAATCACCTTGGATCTGGAAGGTCACAAGTTGGGAGTCACTACAAAGTGTGATCTTTGCCGCTCCCCAGTCTTTGACCATTAGTAGTTCAGTGATGCATGCTTCGTACTCCGCTTGATTATTTGAAGTGGGAAACTAAAACTTCAGGGAGTTCTCTATGGTTACTCCTTCAGAATTTTTCAAAATTACCCCGGCACCACTTCCCTTAGGGTTCGAGGATCCATCAGCAAATACGGTCCATGCAATCCCCTTAGGATCGCCGGGGTTTGAAGTGACCTCTGCTAGGAAGTTTGAAAGTGTTTGTGCCTTTATTGCTAGCCCGAGCTCATACACTATCCTAAACTTAGAAAGCTCAATAAACCAAGCGATCATTCTTCTTGCTAAGTCTGGCTTATGCAGTATCTAACGGATAGGTTAGCCTGTCCTCACCACCACAAGATGACATTGAAAGTATTGTCTGAGTCTTCTAGCCATAGTGATGAGTGCAAAGGCACCCTAGTATATCTGACATATACTTGGATAAGCAGTATTAGACATGCTACTTCTAACTTATACTTCAACTAATCCATAATATTTAAACAAATAATTATGCAAAGCCAAAACTAAAAGTCAAACATATATACAACATTATACATACAACTTTTACATTCTTAAAGCAAATATAAATTATTATCGCATGCTCATAAAATCATTATTCTCACAGTATTTCACATACTCATACCTTTTCTTGACAGTATTACTTTTCAACATAACTGGGCCAATCACAACAGCCCGACAACAAAATTTTGTTATCTCCAATCGCATAAACATTTTATCGCATTTTTTCAATCGCAGAACATTTTTATTACGTTTTCAAATCGCATAAGTATTTTCCAACATTTTCTCAATCGCGTAAAAATTTTAAAATATTTTCTTAATCGCGTAGCTACAAATCACTGTTTTAAAATTGCGTAAAATATTTCTAACATATTCTAAGCTCAAAATAAGATTTTTCTTATGTAATATCAAAATTAGACTTTAATTCCATTATTTCCATAATAACCCACTTTAAATAATATTTTCAATATTTTCTCATTAAAAGCAATATTTTCTACTATTTCCCATAAAACTACTTTTCTTTTATTAAATTGGAATATTATAGCTCAAAATTTTCTAACGCGCTTCAAAACCCAACGTTTGAGCTATACGTCAGTAAATTTCAAGTTTCAACTTTTATTTTACTTCATGACTTAATTATACGAATTTTAATTTTAAAAAGTAGATTACTTTCTTTTTAGATCTAAAACCCATCTAGTTAATTTCTTATCAATTAAATACCTAAGTCTACACTTAGTAAAATAATTTTGGATCTAGGATATCAAAAATTTATATGTTGGTCAAAATTGCATTATAGACTTCTCAAATCATATTTAATTATTTTCTATCACTTTATTCTCTATAAAAAAATCTTTAATCCATTCTCTTAACACTAAATTATTTAAATCCATAATTACGAAAATAAATCAAAGCATTTTACTCTATTGTGGTGTTGGGGCTATGAGCCTCTAGGTTCTTTGGAACCATCATACATTTTCCCATCATGTAAATCACATCCTACTTTACGCAAATATCATCATACTTCCTTAATCACATACTCATGCATAATAAGCATACCAATCACATATTCAAACATATTTTCTAAGCTATCAAGCATACCAATCACAATCAATCATAAACAATGAAAACTTAAACAATCAAGTGAATAAATCCTTATGGATTTTTCTTCAAAAACAAGTCATTCCCTCACCACCAACACTTGGTTGATGAGGTTAATCTCCCTCTTACCTCAAGGAAGACAAAAACTCTTCAAGTTCCTTCTGCTTTAAATTTTGTGGGCTTCCTCAAGAAATCCTAACAAGCTTAAACCAATCTTAAAGTCATAAACCAAGCTTGAAAATAAGAAACCATGGATCAATCATGGTTTAGAAATTCAAGAATCCAACTTAGGATCAAGAAATCAAGAAGTTACCTTTAGGAGTAGAAAATCTAAGCTTGATTTTGGAGCACTTAGAAGATGAATTAGGTGAAACTCTCAAGATGAAAGATGTTTAGAATTGTGTTCAGGTTTAGAAAATAGGATTGGATGAAATTATAAGTGAGTGGTGGTTGATTTGGGTAGGGAGGCCAAAACCCTCAAGGAAGAGGAAAGAATGGAGTTCTTGGAAGTGAGAGAAAAGATGATAGGTTTTTGTTTTCACAAAGTGTTAGAAAATGAAGTAATAAGTCCTATTTTCCTAATGCATGGTCGTGGAGTGCATGGATAGGAAATATCAAAGCTTGTTTAACAAGATAAAATTTAATCACATGGGTTCACATGGTATCACATGGCCTAAGTCATCATGTAGTCGTCCTTTAGTCATCAGATGATTCAAGAACACCCTAGAATTGCCTTGTTGGCCGTGGAGCTGAATAGGTGTAAGTAACTAAGTTTTGTTTCATTTTAATTCCTAGTTACATCTAGTTTAGGTAGTTAGTTCATCTAGTTACATTTTAAGGTAACTTAGTTAGGTCATTTAGTTATATAACTAACCATCTAGTTACATGATTAGATCATGCATTTGTCATGCATTTGTCATCCTTCTAGAAAACTCTAGATATTTTCTTGTAACTATAGACTCTAAGTATTAGCTAACTTAGTTTGTTCCAATTAGTTATTAATTAGGCTTTTAGAGTAACTTAGTTAGATTACCTAGTTACTTAGTAACTAGTCTAACCACTTTTGTTGACCATTTTCTATTGATTAAGAAATTCAAGCCATTTATGTTGACTAATTCTTATTGGTTCATCAAGAATAGGTCTCAAAGATTTTTCCCGGTCTATTTTCTGACAGTTAATAGATACAGGATCCATTACTCAACTAGCAGAGACTACTATTTGCAAAACAGTAGATATTATCTGACAGATAATAAATTACAAAATATTTTTATTTCACAGATAAATTCTAAAAATTAAAAGGTTGGGTAACGTATCTCTCGGATTCGGGTTTAATAAGATCCCCTAGCTCCGAATAAATCAGTAAAGAATTTCCTCGGTCTGAAAATTATTATTTCCCTAACTTAGAGTAAATCACACACAACGATCAAAACCAGTCACAGAATAGTCAAAATAAATTTACAGTTCACAGAAAACACAAAATAGTACAATTCAAACTTTAGTGACTAACTGTAAATTTTTGGGTGTTACAACTCTCCACCACTAAAAAGAATTTCGTCCCCAAAATTTATCATACCATAAAATAATTGAGGATATTGTTCCCTCATCCTATCTTCCATTTCCCACGTAGCATCACCTGCCATTTCATTCCAGATTACTTTAACTAGTGGAATCGCTTTCCTTTTGAGTTGCTTTACCCTCTTGTCTTCAATCTTAACAGAAAGTGTCTCATACGTCAAATTTTCTTTCAATTGTACCTCATCGGCCTGAATGACATGAGAGGGAACAGGGATATACTTTCTCAACTAGGACACATGGAAAACATTATGGAGATTGGAAAGAAAAGGCAGTAAAGCTATTTGGTAAGCGACTGGACCTATCTGACGAAGAATTCGATAGGGTCCAATGAATTTAGGAGTGAGTTTTCTGGATTTAATAACCCTTCCGACACCAGTCGTGGGTGTGACTTACAAAAACACATGCTCACCTTCCTTAAATTCAAGAGGTCTTCTTCTTTTATCAGCATAGCTTTTTTGTCTACTCTAAGTAGCCCTCATTTTCTCTTATATCATCTTTACCTTCTCTGTCATTTGTTGCACCATCTCAGGTCTAATGGTTATACTTTCTCCATCTTGAGACCAACACAAAGGTGTTCGGCATCATCGTCCATATAGTGTTTCATAGGGTGCCATCCCTATACTTGAGTGAAAACTATTATTATAAGTGAATTCTACTAAAGGCAAGAATTCATCCTAACTCCTTCTTTGTTCTAACACACAAGCTCTTAGCAGATTTTCTAATGACTGGATAGTCCTCTCCGTTTGACCATCAGTTTGTGGATGGTAGGCAGAACTCAAATGAAGTTTAGTCCTCATTGCTTCATGTAGACTTTGCCAAAATCTCGATGTGAACCTTGGATCTTTATCGGAAATGATACTAGAGGGTACACCGTGAAGTCTAACAATTTCACCAATGTACACCTGGGTCAATTTCTCCATTGGATACTTGATATTGATTGGCAAGAAGTGAGCAGACTTTGTCAGTCGATCAACAACGACCCATATAGAATCATAACCTTTCCGAGTCTTTGGCAATCTAGTAATAAAATCCATTACAATAATATCCCATTTCCATTCTGGAATAGTGAGGAGCTGCAGCATACCTGCTAGTCTTTGGTGTTCAACTTTCACCTTCTGACACACAAGACAAGATGACACTTACTCAGCAACATCTCTCTTCATCCCAGGCCACCAAAATAATCATTTTAGATCTTGATACATCTTGGTCATTCCGGGATGTATACTCAATTGGCTTGTATGAGCTTAATCAAGAATCAACTTTCTCAGTTTCGAATCACTAGGTACGCAAACTCTGCCTTCAAATCTTAGAATACCATTGTGTCCTTCCTGAACCGTTGACACAATGTCTCGCTTCATTAGCTCCCTTTCAGTTTGCAGGAAATCGTCATCTTTCTACTTCTCTCGAATTTCTTCCATTAAATCACTTGTGATTGTAACCTTATTCAAACAAATCTTTCCTGACGTCAACTCCATTGACACCCACAAATTCTAGAATTGTTCTATTAATTCCTTTTCTTTGATTATCATAGCAGAGACACTAAGCATCTTCCTAGTTAAAGCGTCTGCCACTACATTCGCCTTTCCAAGATGATACTAAAGCTGAAAGTCATAATCCTTTAGAAATTCTAACCATCTCCTCTACCTCATGTTCAATTCTTTCTGATCAAACAAATATTTTAAACTTTTATGATCACTAAAGACATTGAATGTAGCTCCATAAAGAAATTGTCTCCAAATTTTCAAAGTAAACACAACTGCGGCTAGCTCCAAGTCATGAGTTGGGTAATTCCTTTCATGTACCTTTAGTTGTCTCAATGCATACGCTACAACTTTTCGATTATGCATCAGTACACATCCTAACCCTTGATAAGAAGCATCACAATATACTTTAAAAGACTCATTTGGATCTGGTAGAATCCACACTGGTGCGGTAGTCAACCTTTTCTTTAACTCTTGGAAACTCTCTTCGCATTCATCTGTCCAAATAAAAGCTTGATTCTTCCTCGTGGGTTGCGTAAGAGGTCCGGCTATCTTAGAAAAACCTTCAATAAACCTTCGGTAATATCTGGCTAATCCAATGAAACTCCAGATTTCAGTTACTGTCATTGGCCTTTCCCACTGAAGAACCGTCTCCACCGTTGCTGGATCCACCGCAATTCCATCCTTGGAAATCACGTGACCTAAAAATTGAACTTCTCCTAACCAGAATTCACATTTTGATAGCTTTGCGTACAGCTTCTTTTCTTTCAAAATCTGGAGAACTATATTGAGATGTTCAGCATGCTCGTCCTGAAATTATGAATAAATCAGAATGTCATCAATGAAAACAACAACAAATCTGTCTAGGTACGGACGAAAAATCCTATTCATGTAATCCATGAATATTGTAGGAGCATTCGTCACTCCGAATGGCATTACAAGATATTCATAATGACCATAGCGCGTTCAAAAAATAGTCTTTGGTGTATCCTCCGCCTTGGCACGAATTTGATGATAACCTGATCGTAGATCTATCTTAGAGAAAACAGCTGCTCCTTTAAGTTAGTCCATCAGATCATCAATCCTTTGAAATGGATACTTGTTCTTTATCGTAACTTTATTCAGCTGGTGATAGTCCACACACAAATGTGAAGTTCCATCATTCTTCTTAACTAACAACACTGGAGCTCCCCATGGTGAAACACTAGGTCTCACAAACTGTTTTTCCAATAATTCCTTCAATTGCTTCTTTAGTTCTGCTAATTCCGATGGTGATATCTGGTACGATGCAATCGAAATAGGACCCGCTCCTGGTACAAGATCAATAGAAAACTTTATCTCTCCCGATGGTATTCTGGGTACCTCATCAGGAAAAATTTTAGGAAACTCATTTACCACAGAAATAGCATTCACTTCATTCTTACTCTTGACTTCTAAAGAAGATAACAACATGTATCCTTGGGCTTCATCCCTCAATAAAGATTTAACTCGTTTGGCAGTTAAAAATCCAGAAATCGCATTATCAGGAAATACTAAGGTCTTTTTAGAACAGTCTAATAGGATATGGTTAGAAGATAACCAATCTATTCCTAAAATTATATCAATATCGGAAAGAGGCAAACAAATTAAATTAATAGAAAAGATTTGATTATTGATAGTAACAGGATAATTTAGGCATATTTTAGAAGTACTAACAGGCTTAGCAGTAGGAGTAGAAACAATCAATTGAAAACTCAAAGAAGACACAAGCAATCCCAAACGATCCACACAGTCATATGCAATAAATGAATGAGTTGCACCTGAATCATATAGTACAGTTAAAAGATTACCTGATATGACACCTTCTCCCTTAATAAGATCTTCAGACTGGGAGGCCTCAGCTCCACTCATTGTATACACTCACCCACCAACTTGTGGCTTAACAACACAAACATTGCTCACTGAAGGCTCCATCTTCGCTTGACCACAATCCTTTGAGACATAACCAGGCCTTCCACATCTAAAACAAATTATTCCCTTGATTGTACAGTCTCTTGTCATGTGGCCCTTTCCATACTTTAAATACCTCGTTGGCAGTGCCACAATCTAACCAAAGCGATTGTTACTCGAACCTCCTCCACGTGACTGTTGTTCTTGTTGCTGACTTCCTAAGGGTCGAGAATATAGTTTTTGCTGAAACTGGTTGTTGTTATTTCTTCCACCTCTTTGGAACCTTGACGGTCCAAAGTTACGGCTCCTTGTGTCTCTCGAGGGCTCCAATCCTTCGAGCCTACAATACATATCCATTAAGGTTAAAAATTAGTTCATTCGTATTGGCAACACTCCTCTCTTCAATTTGATTCATAAACCTTCTTTGAACTTGCGGCATTTCCAAACCTCATCTGGCTGCATTTGGAGATACCTTGAGAATTTTGACAAACTCTCAAACTTGGCAGTGTACTCATTAACTGTCATCCCTCCTCGTCGCAACCCAAGGAATTCTATCTCCTTGGCATGCCTCGCATTGTCCAGAAAATATTTTTCCAAAAAAACTTCACAGAATAGCTCCCATATAATCTCCCTCCCTTCAGGTTGTAGTACCCTTCGAGTGGCTTTCCACCAATTTTTGCCATCTCCCATCAACATAAACGTAGCGTAAGTCACTCTATGGTCATCTGCGTATCCTATTCCTTTAAAAATCTTCTCTAGCTCTTGGATCCATAAACCTGCTTTCTTAGGATCAAACTCGCCTTTGAAATGTGGTGAATTGTTCCAACAAAACTCAGACAAAAGCTGGGATTCTGCATTTGCTTCTTGTTGTTGTGCAGCCCATTGATTCTGTTGCATAATTACATCTGCCATTCGTTGCATTGATTCGATAACTACAGTCATTGCGTCGTTGTCACGTTCCGCATTCATACGTGTACCTCTACCACGAGATATAGCTTACTTCACAAGCAACAATACAAAACTTAATAAAAGTTAGATGTAACATTTTAAAAACCAACACACAGAGAATCACACGACACAAGCAAAACAGACCTAACCACAAAAACCCAAAAGACTCTAACCGGGAGCTCTGATGCCAACTAATGTAACACCCACCGTAGGGTATCACACTTAAGACTTATCCTAATATAACTTACCCAAGTTGTAAAAGAATTAATCTAGTAAAAACATCAATTTTAAAATTTTATTTACGAAATAAAATAAAAGAAGTAAATTAATTTAAAACCATAAGTACAACATGTAACAAAATAGAAACTCACCATAATATACATTAATATTACAAACCTTGTTCTTAAATAATTTACATAACTATTACACTACATTCCAAAAGATAGAATGTACAACATGTACACCAAAACATAACTATTAAACTAAAACTCCTAAAAACCAACCTAAGGATTTAGGTCCTCATAAGGATTCTCTTCCACTTCATCAATAAAGAACCCAGGCGGATATAACAGTCGCCTCACAGGGGTCCTTGCAGAAGACACTACAGAGTCATCACGTGATGTATACACAGTGCCACCCCAAAGTTCATGAATCGGCACCGTGAATTCTAGTCGCACAGACGCGTGTTGCATCAAAACAGGAATCCTATCGCAGGTTCCACTTAGGTTCTGAGTCAAGTCCCCAGTATATACAAAACGCTCGTTATCAAGATCAAACCTCCAAGCATCAGTCCCCCCATGGAACTGAACTCGAACAAAACCTAAAACTTGGCATCTCGCCGCCATCTCAACAAACAACAAGTGGTATTACTGATAATAAACAAAATTATCAGCTCCTTCGTCTCCTCGGTCTTCATCAGACATACAGTAAAATAAATATATTACAACAAAGAGGTGAGATTCCCTACATCAATACCAGTATGGCAGTATAGAAAATGATAGCAGATAAACAAATATAACATTGACATATTTAAATCATATTATCATATCACAAATAATAAATCAGATAAGCATAATTATCATGTCAATATGCTGACCAATTATGCATATGCACAACGACCAATTCCTACTCCATGGAGCTAAACACAATTTCGGAGAGAACAATAGGGAGTACATGTCTGTATATCGTCAGCCTCAAATCATGTGCCAATATATTATATCAATATGCACAACATAGCTTATACAAGACACTCTTAACCAATCACGAAAAGAGTAGTAATTCCGTCAAGACCGTCAGTGTGTTTGCATAGGATACCACGGCGCAAAGGTGCTACCATCTGGCCACATATGATATTCCACAACCCGACGTCTCTAAGATCACTGAAGATCGTAACTACGCGATTCTCACCCGCACGAAGGTGTAATTTCAGTTTCCTAAGCAAATAGCCTTAACAAATAAGTGGACAAGTTTTTTAATGCATTATGTATGATTCCAATACACATACAATCCTTATTCTCACAGTATTTCACATACTCATACCTTTTCTTGACAGTATTACTTTTCAACATAACCAGGCCCACCATAACAGCCCAACAACAAACTGCTGTTATCTCCAATCGCATAAACATTTTATCGCATTTTCATAATCGCATAACATTTTTCTTATGTTTTCAAATTGCGTAAGTATTTTTCAATGTTTTCTCAATAGCATAAAAATTTTAAAATATTTTCTTAACCGCGTAGCTACAAATCACTGTTTTAAACTCGCATAAAATATTTCTAACATACTCTAAGCTCAAAATAAGATTTTTCTTATTTAATATCAAAATTGAACTTTAATTCCATTATTTCCATAATAACCCTCTTTAAATAATATTTTCAATATTTTCTCATTAAAAGCAGTATTTTCTACTATTTCTCATAAAACTACTTTTCTTTGATTAAATTGGAATATTATAGCTCAAAATTTTCTAGCGCGCTTCAAAACCCAACGGATGAGCTATACGTCAACAAATTTCAAGTTTCAACTTTTATTTTACTTCATGACTTAATTATACTAATTTTAATTCTAAAAGGTAGATTGCTTTCTTTTTAGATCTAAAACCCATCAAGTTAATTTCTTATCAATTAAATACCTAAGTCTACACTTAGTAAAATAATTTTGGATCGAGGATATCAAAAACTTATATGTTGGCCGAAATTGCATTACAGACTTCTCAAACCATATTTAATTATTGTCTATCACTTTATTCTTTAAAAAAAAAGTCTTTAATCCATTCTCTTGACACTAAATTATTTAAATCCATAATTAGGAAAATAAATCAAAGCATTTTACTCTATTGTGGTGTTGGGGCCGTGAGCCTCTATGTACTTTGGAACCATCATACATTTTTTCATCATGTAAATCACATCCTACTTTACACAAATATCATCATACTTCCTTAATCACATACTCATGCATAATAAGCATACCAATCACATATTCAAACATATTTTCTAAGCTATCGAGCATACCAATCATAATCAATCATAAACAATGAAAATTTAAACAATCAAGTGAATAAATCCTTATGAATTTTTCTCCACAAACAAGTCATTCCCTCACCACCAATACTTGGTTGATGAGGTTAATCTCCTTCTTACCTCAAGGAAGACAAAAACTCTTCAAGTTCCTTCTCCTTTAGATTTCGTGAGCTTCCTTAAGAAATCCTAACAAGCTTAAACCAATCTTAAAATCATAAACCAAGCTTGAAAATAAGAAACCATAGATCAATCATGGTTTAGAAATTCAAGAATCCAACTTAGGATCAAGAAATCAAGAAGTTGCCTTTAGGAGTAGAAAATCTAAGCTTGATTTTGAAGCACTTAGAAGATGAATTAGGTGAAACTCTCAAGATGAAAAATGTTTAAAATTGTGTCTAAGTTTAGAAAATAGGATTGGATGAAATTATAAGTGAGTGGTTGTTGATTTGGGTAAGGAGGCCGAAACCCTCAAGGAAGAAGAAAAATGGAGTTCTTGGAAGTGAGAGAAAAGATGATAGGTTTTTGTTTTCACAAAGTGTTAGAAAATGAAGTAATAAGTCCTATTTTACTAATGCATGGCCGTGGAGTGCATGTATAAGAAATATCAAAGCTTGTTTAACAAGATAAAATTTAATCATATGGGTTCACATGGTATCACATGGCCTAAGTCATCATGTAGTCATCCTTTAGTCATAAGATGATTCAAGAACACCCTAGAATAGCCTTGTTGGCCGTGGAGCTCAACGGGTGTAAGTAACTAAGTTTTGTTTCATTTTAATTCCTAGTTACATCTAGTTTAGGTAGTTAGTTCATCTAGTTACATTTTAAGGTAACTTAGTTAGGTCATTTAGTTACATAACTAACCATCTAGTTACATGATTAGATCACGCTGTGAATGCTTATGTCCCCAAAGCATGTCAAATAGTTTTTGATGATAACAAAGGCAAAAGTGAAGATCAAGTGCAAAAGTGAGGATCAAGTGCAAAAGAAAAAATCAAGATCAAGGAAAGAAGTCAAGAGGTTTATTTAGTTATAAGACTTAGAACATTAATGTTAAATGCTCTCAAGATTTCTCAAATATTTTTTCAATATATCATTTCAAAATAAGTGGGAAATTTCAAAGTTAAACATGGTTTTCAAGAAACTTGAATTTCTATCTTAAAACTAACACTCTTAAAAGGATTTATGTTTAATCAATTGTCTTGAGGTGTTAAAATTGGCTTACAAGCTTTATTGGACTTAAAAAATGTGTTCAAAGGCCAATGTAATCGATTACATGATGTTTGTAATCAATTACACAGCAAACAGAGGCCTTGTAATCGATTATATGAGCAATGTAATCGATTACAAGCAAGTTAGAGGCCATGTAATCGATTACACAATTAATGTAATCGATTACAATAAATCCAGAAAGGCAAGAACACGTTCAAAGAGTCATGTAATCGATTACATGAATATTGTAATCGATTACACAGCAAGTCAGAAGTCATGTAATTGATTACATGGATAATGTAATCGATTACAAGCAAGTCAGAAGCCATGTAATCAATTACACCAATAATGTAATCGATTACACAGAGCCCAGAAAGCCAAGAACATGTTGGAACAATAATGTAATCGATTACATTTGTTGTGTAATCGATTACACGCACCTTAACAACATCCAATGGCTATATTAAATGCATGGCTAAAACCCTCCAACGGCTCCATTTATTGAGAAATGTATAAATACCAATGTTGGGTCTTTATTTGAGGTTGACCTTGAACCAAAATCTGATTACCAATACTTTCAAACGTGATTCAATCCTCAAATCCACTCTTGCTCTGTTTTTTACAAAAACGTGGGATAATCTTTGAGAGCATATTAGAGCTTCAATTTGTAATCATCTACTCTAGTGAGAGCTTCATTCAATCAATCTATATTGCTTTGTAAAGAGGGTGAGGTATCCTTTAGTTGAAGAGACTCAAGCTCCAAGGGTGAGGTATCCCAAAGTGTTGAGCGCTCAAGGTTGTAAAGGTTATCAAGCACCTATTGAAGCTTGAAGAAATAACGAAAAATCTCTAGCAGTTACTTGAGGACTGGACGTAGATCACAAGTGGATTGGTGATCGAACCAAGATAAATCATTGTGTTTGTTTTCTCTAAACCCTTCTCTTTACATTGAGTACTGTTTTATTGAATTGCTTGAATATTGGTCCCTTTGACTATTGCATTTATAAGTGAAAGTGTTTATCTCTTATATCTAATCATCTCTAATCATCAATTAGCTTCAACGAAAATTGTTTATTAAACGATTTGCGAAAGATTTGCGACCTTAGTTTTCATACTCAATTCACCCCCCTCTTGAGTATTGAGGCCACTTGGTAACAAGTGGTATCAGAGCTAGACTCTTGTATAAAGAGCTTAGCAGCTTTAAGAGAAGTGATGGCTTCAAATGGTTTTTCAAATGAAAGTTCTTCTATAAACAAACCTCCTTATTTCAATGGGGATGGTTATGCCTATTAGAAAGAAAGGATAAAAAATTTTATTGAAGCTATTGATTTAGATGTGTGGGACGCCTTTGAAAATGGTGTTTTTGTTCCAACACAAACTAAAGATGGTGTAAAAATCAATACACTTAGAAATGAATGGACCAATGATGATAAAAAGAAAGTTCAATACAATTTAAGAGCCATGACCATCATCACCACATCCTTGGGGTATGATGAATTCTTTAGGGTGTCAAATTGCAAGACCGCAAAAGCGATCTCGAATAAATACTCTTACTCATGAATACGAATTGTTTAGAATGAACCAAGGTGAGAGTATTCAAGATATGCAAAAGAGGTTTACTCATATTGTTAATCATCTCATCTCATTGGGAAAGACATTTCCTAATGAGGATCTTATTGACAAAGTCTTGAGATGTCTAAGTAGGAATTGGCAACCCAAAGTAATGGCGATTGCGGAATCAAGAGATTTATCAACAATGTCTCTAGACACCTTATTTGGAAAGCTTCAAGAACATGAGCTGGAACTAAATAGGCTCAATCAAAATGAAGAGCATGACAAAAAGAAGAAGGGAATCGCACTCAAAGCCACTTCCTTTACAATTGAAGATGATGATGAAGATGGTGAAGAGGATGCTGAAAGTGTTGAGCTAAGTGAGGAGAATCTTAGTCTCCTTGTGAGAAAATTTGGAAGATTCCTAAAGAAAAAGGGATTTCAAAGAAGACCACCCTTTCCTCAAAAGAAAGTGTATCACAAAAGAGAAGGATCCTCCACTCCTCCAAAATGCTATGAATGTGGAAAATCGGGGCACATGAAAATGGAGTGCCCTATGTATCTCAAAAAGACAGAGAAGTTTGAGAAAAGGCCTTCCAAAGAAAAAAAAGGAAGGAGAGCATACATAGCTTGGGAGGACAATAACTTAAGTTCCTCCGACAATTCAGAGGATGAAGAAGCTCATCTTTGTCTCATGGCTCAAGGAGAAGAAAGTGAAGAGAGCGACACTGAGGTAACTTCTTCTAACTCAGAATCTCTACCTTTATATGATGAATTACAAGATGCCTTTCAAGAATTGCATGATGAATCCTTAAGGCTCACAAAAATGGTTTTGTCCTCTAACAAAACAATTTCCTTATTGGTAAACAAAGTTTCTATCTTACGTAAGGATATAAATGAGCTTAAGATTGAAAATGAGACCTTAGGACTTATTGATGCTAATTCACTATGCATGACTTGTTCCTCACATGATAACACATCTATATCATTACCTTGTTCATCATGCAAAGTATTTGAAAAAGAAATTGAAGACTTGAACAACACTCTTGCAAAATTCACTTTTGGAAGAGACAACTTGAATGTGTTGTTAGGGAAACAAAAATGTGTGTTTCAAAAAGCCGATTTAGGATTTAATCCAAATAACCATCAAAAATCTTATAAAAACTTCTTTGTTTCCTCAAATACTTCAAGTAGTCCCTTTGTTAAATGTTTTCACTATGGTAAGAAAGGGCATAGTGCATCCACTTGTAATATTAGAAAGAACATAAATACTAAAGTTGGAATAAAAAGAGTTTGGGTTCCTAAAGGCACCATGCCTAACTCTAACACACAAAGACCCAAGACAATTTGGTACCAAAGGTTAAAACTTGAATGTGTATTGTAAGTGTGCTTGAAGACCAAGAGCTCAAGTTGGTATCTTGATAGTGGTTACTCCAAGCATATGACTGGTGATGGCTCCAAGTTCTCCCCCTTACTCACAAGAAACCTGGTCATGTCACATATGGTGATAACAACAAAGGGAAGATTCTTGGAATTGGCAAAGTTAGTAAGATCCCTTCATCATCTATTGATAATGTTTTGCTTGTTGAAGGACTTAAACATAATTTGCTTAGCATTAGTCAATTGTGTGATAAAGGCAATAGAGTTATATTTGATTCTTCTTGTTGCATAATTGAGGGAAAGGATGATAAGCAAGTTAAGTTTGTTGGTCATAGATTCAATAATATATATATGATTAGTCTCGATGATATCTCCTCAAATGATGTTAAATGCTTTATGAGTAAAGAAAATGATTCATGATTATGGCATAGAAGAATTGCTCACATTCACATGGATCACTTAAACAAATTGGCTTCTAAAGAACTAGTAATTGGTCTTCCAAAGCTCAAATTTGAAAAAGACAAACTTTGTGATGCATGTCAAAAGGAAAAACAAGTAAAGGTCTCTTTTAAAGCTAAAAACATGGTTTCAACTTCTAGACCTTTGCAACTTTTGCACATGGATCTTTTTGATCCCTCTAGAACTATGAGCTTTAGTGGGAGTTACTATGCATTAGTGATTGTGGATGATTTTTTTAGGTTTACATGGACATTATTCTTGGCTTACAAAAATGATGCTTTTCAATCATTTAAAAAGCCTGCCAAAGTTATCCAAAATGAAAAAGGTTTTTGTATTGCATCCATAAGAAGTGATCATGGTGGTGAATTTGAAAATCATGAATTTGAAACTTTTTGTAATGAACATGGCATTGAGTATAATTTTTCTGCCCCTAGAACACCACAACAAAATGGTGTTGTAGAAAGGAAAAATCGATCTTTAGAGGAAATGACAAGAACTATGCTCAATGAGGCCAACCTTCCTAAGTACTTTTGGGCGGATGCGGTTAACACCGCTTGTTATGTTATGAATAGAGCCCTAATAAGGCCAATTTTAAAGAAAACCCCATATGAATTGTACAAAGGAAGGAAGCCAAATATGTCACATTTTCATATCTTTGGATGTAAATGCTTTGTTTTGAATAATGGAAAGGATAACTTGGAGAAGTTTAATGCAAAATTTGATAAGGGAATATTCATTGGCTATTATATACATAGTAAGGCCTTTAGAGTCTATAATAAACGAACTATGACCATAGAAGAGTCCATACATGTTGCATTTGATGAAACTAACCCAAATGAGCCGAGAAAGGATTTTGTTGATGATGTTGCAGAAATCTTGGCAAAAACGCACTTGAAAAATCAAGAGAAAGAGTCCAAGAAGCAAGAAGAGAGACTCCTTGATCACTCATGGCAAAAAGACTTAGAAATCTTGGACCTACCCAAGGAATGGAGGACTTCAAGATATCACCTTCTCGACAAGGTGATTGGTGATGTATCAAAAGGGGTAATCACTCGAAACTCACTTAGAGATGCATGTAATCACCTAGCCTTTGTCTCTCAAGTTGCACCTAAAGACATAAATGAGGCCATTAATAATGAGCATTGGATCTTGACCATGCAAGAAGAACTAAACCAATTTGAGAGAAACCAAATTTGGGAATTAGTTCCAAGGCCCAATGATCATCCTATAATTAGCACCAAATGGGTCTTTAGGAACAAACTTGATGAAACGGGCTTAATAATAAGAAATAAAACTAGGCTTGTAGCTAGAGGATATAATCAAGAAGAAGGCATAGACTATGAAGAAACTTATGCTCCCGTAGCTAGGTCAGAGGCCATTAGAATGTTACTTGCATATGCTTGCATCATGGATTTCAAACTCTATCAAATGGATGTCAAAAGTGCCTTTTTAAATGGTTTTATACAAGAAGAGGTGTATGTAGAACAACCTCCTGGTTTTGAGGATTTTGAAATGCCCAACCATGTTTTTTAAACTGAAAAAGGCCTTGTATGACTTAAAACAAGCTCCTAGAGCTTGGTATGAAAGGTTGAGCAAATTCCTTATAGAAAAAGGTTTTTCTAGAGGCAAAGTCGACACTACCCTTTTCATAAAACATAAAATGCATGACATACTTCTAGTTCAAATCTATGTTGATGACATTATATTTGGAGCTACTAACAACTCTCTTTGTAAAGAATTTTCAAATATTATGCAAAGTGAGTTTGAAATGTCCATGATAGGTGAGCTCAACTTCTTCCTTGGTCTCCAAATCAAGCAAATAAGAGAAAGAACATTCATAAGCCAATCCAAGTATTGCAAGGAGCTACTCAAGAAGTTTGGAATGGACAATGCTAAGCATATGGCTACTCCTATGGGCACCTCTTGCTATTTGGACAAGGATGAATGAGGTAAATCAATAGAAATTACGAAATATAGAGGTATGATTGGCTCACTCCTTTATCTCACTGTAAGTAGGCCTGATATAATGTTTAGTGTATGCATGTGTGCTAGATATCAAGTTAATCCTAAAGAATCACACCTAAGTACTATTAAAAGAATAATGAAATATCTAATAGGCACATCACAAATGGGTTTATGGTACCCTAAAGGTGCCTCATGTAGCCTTATTGGGTATTCTGATTCTGATTTAGCTGGATGCAAAATGGATAGAAAGAGCACTAGTGGGACATGCCACTTGCTTGGAAGCTCACTAGTTTCTTGGCATAGCAAGAAGCAAAATATTGTGGCATTGTCTACAGCTGCAACTGGGAGTTATTGTTCTCAAATCCTTTAGATGAAACAATAACTCTTGGACTATGGTCTTGAGCTTGATCACATCCCCATAAGATGTGACAATACTAGTGCAATCAATTTATCCAAAAATCCCATTTTGCATTCTAGGACTAAACATATTGAAATAAGACATCATTTCATTAGAGACCATGATCAAAAGGGTGATTGTATGCTTGAATTTGTAGAAACCACTAAGCAACTAGCTGATATTTTTACTAAACCCCTAGCAAAAGAAGCATTTTTCTATATAAGAAATGAACTTGGTATATTGGAACAATCATGCATAAATTAACTATTTACTGCATAATCCTAAAACTAATGCATAAACTTGTGTTTTTCTGCATAATTATGCCACATTACTGCATAATCTCTGAATTTTTTCATCATATTAGAATTCAATACTGACTTGAGCATCGGAGATTTCCCCTAAGTTGTTTTGCAGGTGCTCCCTCATGTCCAAGACTTACAAGCAACTCAATAACCTCAAAATTTCACTAAAAAGGGTGAAATTCTTGGTAAAAATAGTAATTTTGAACAATTATATAAGTTGAATCATAATATGATTAGATTATATGTTTGTATGATGATTTGAATTGATCTAAGTTGCTTTGGAACTGATTTGAATGGATTAAAATTGATTCTATGCTGATTGGAATGCAAAATCTGAGTTAAAGTGTGCTGGTAATCGATTACAATGCCTTTGTAATCGATTACACAGGTTCTGTCAAGCATGTAATCGATTACACAACTTTTGTAATCGATTACAATCAACTCAGAACTCAGGTAATCGATTACATCAACTATGTAATCAATTACAAGGTTCCCCAGAAGCGTGGTAATCAATTACACTAAAAATCTAATCGATTACATATCCACCAGAATGCATGTAATAGATTACACACCCAATGTAATCGATTACACAGGATTTTTTAAAAGGTTTCTGACGTGCGCAGAGCTCATTTCTCAGAAACTTTTCACCTTCTTCATCTTCCTCCTCTGCTCCCACGCAACCCTAACCTCCCAATCTCTTATTTCTCACTCAAATCTCCCTTAAAATCCTTCATTTCACCTCTATTTAACTCGAAAAACTTCTCTCCCCACAGCCCATCTGTTAAATTCCCTCACATCCCTCACCCAAATCTCCCCATCACCTCTCACGAACCTCATCCCCACTCCTCTGCCCTAACCTCGTCCCTCTCTCTCTCCTCACTCATCCCCAAACACTTACCACTCATCCCACTCTACTCCCTCTCATCACATGGTTGAATCCTCTCATTGTTCAAAGCGCCCAAGAACAGGGGCTGCCATTGGAGGGTCCTCTGGTGGAGCTTCACGCAACATCTCTGGCCTAAACCTCACGCGCCACTTCTCCACAGTGAAGAGAGCTGAGTTGTTCCGGAAGAACTTCCAGCTATGCAAGATCATTTCTCCCAGGTATCTTCCCATCACCTTCTGCGAGAGTGAACCTTTGGAGAGCTTTAGAACCATAGAAAATTTAGGCTTGCTGGGTTTCCTAAGTATAGAGAAGGCTATCTACCCAAACCTTGTGAGAGTCTTTTATGAAAATCTGAAATTTGAAGATAATTGCCTAATATCTAAAGTGAAAAAGCAACAAATAAGGATAACTATGGCTGAGTGGTATAGGCTGACAAAGCTTACTCCTGATGGAGCCAACTTCTGGGGGAATGCAAATATCTTGGGGCATGAGTTTGAGTATAAGGCTACTCTTCTCTCACTGATTAGGACTAGTTACTACCCCCCTAGTGATCCTAAAAGGAGAATCATGGCCACTGGCCTAACTATGGAGAACAGGGTTCTCCACTACCTTTTGGTCAAAGGATTGATTCCTAGGGGAGGGAATTACTCCCAGGTTCTCAAGGATGATGTGGTGTCCTTATGGGCAATGACCATAGGACGACCAATAAATTGGGGTTACTACATTATAGAGCATATGTTAGATGTAAAGAAAAAGAAGAACTCTGCTCTCCCATTTGCTATGTTGGTAACAACCATCTTAGAGCACTGTCGCATTTCCCTGGCTGAGGAGTCCAAGGACACCAGCTCGAAAGGACCACAATCCATTGGCTTGCATACCTTGAAGAAGCTCCAGCTCTACAAAGTGGATGATAGGTGGCATTACATTACTCATGGCACTTTTGGTCATATCCATCATGATCTGGATAATGATGATGATGAAGAGGCTCAGCATCCTCCTCCTGCCCCTGCTCCTGCTCCTACTCCAGCTACACTTGACCTCCTGCTCCAAGAGATGAGAAACCTGAGTGCTACTGTAGACACACACATGGATCACTTAGAGCAGAAGATAGATCACCTTGAGCTGAGGATGGACTACTCAGATCAAGAGCTTGCCTCCATTTGATCCCTCCTGGGTGGACCTCCTATTCCTCCGAGTGCTGCTGCTGCACCTCCCACATCCTCTGCCTCTCCGGTTCCCCTGTCCTTTACTGGTTCATCTGGCGTCCCTACTGATAATGAGGAGCTTCTAGACTCTGAGGACGATCTTGAGCCCGGCGATGATAACGTTGATCTAGGAGACATTACTACGGATCTGACAGTGACAGCGAGGCTACTGATAGTGATCATGGCCCATTGCCCTGATGTTTTTGATGACTACCTTGTATTTTTTTTTGTTTTGACTCAGTTATATAATATTGGTATACATTCCTAGTGTTTTTGGTTATTGGCTATACTGGTTGTGATAAGTTACTTTGTATATGCTGATTAATGATATATGAACTTATTTTAGCTTTGCTTCTATTCTTTGAATGTTTGCCTTTTTGAAAAATTGATTGGACTGATTAGTCTCCTTGGATTTCTTGTTCTGGCAAAATTTGGGAAATCATGAAATATAGCTGTCATGCTGTCCATTTTTCTTTTAAATGCTTATGTCTTTTTGATAATGCCAACGGGGGAGAGAATAGGGAAAAATGAAATGAAATCTAATTAAGGTTGCATGAGTACGGGGGAGTTATTGAGCTTTTGAGCTCTTAAGCTTTTTTCATACAAAATCTAACTCAATATCATGCATAAACTCTGGGGGAGCATTGCGCCTAAATGTCTATTATACACAAATGTAAAAACTCTTTCTTTTTCCTATGATCAGTTTATCATCATCAAAAAGGGGAGAGAATGTGAATGCTTATGTCCCTAAAGCATGTCAAATAGTTTTTGATGATAACAAAGGCAAAAGTGAAGATCAAGTGCAAAAGTGAAGATCAAGCGCAAAAGGAAAAATCAAGATCAAAGAAAGAAGTCAAGAGGTTTACTTAGTTATAAGACTTAGAACATTAATGTTAAATGCTCTCAAGATTTCTTAAATGGTTTTTCAATATATCATTTCAAAATAAGTGGGAAATTTCAAAGTTAAACATAGTTTTCAAGAAACTTGAATTTCTATCTTAAATCTAACACTCTTAAAAGGATTTATGTTTAATCAATTGTCTTGAGGTGTTAGAAATGGCTTACAAGCTTTATTGGACTTGAAAAATGTGTTCAAAGGCCAATGTAATCAATTACATGATGTTTGTAATTGATTACACAGCAAACAGAGGCCTTGTAATCGTTTACATGAGTAATGTAATCGATTACAAGCAAGTCAGAGGCCATGTAATCGATTACACAATTAATGTAATCGATTACAATAAGCCCAGAAAGGCAAGAACACATTCAAAGAGTCATGTAATCGATTACATGAATATTGTAATCGATTACACAGCAAGTCAGAAGTCATGTAATCGATTACATGGATAATGTAATCGATTACAAGCAAGTCAGAAGCCATGTAATCGATTACACCAATAATGTAATCGATTACGCAGAGCCCAGAAAGCCAAGAACATGTTGGAACAACAATGTAATCGATTACATTTGTTGTGTAATCGATTACATGTACCCTGACAATGTCCAACGGCTATATTAAATGCATTAAATGCATGGCTAAAACCCTCCAACGGCTCCATTTATTGAGAAACTTATAAATACCAATGTTGGGTCTTCATTTGAGGTTGACCTTGAGCCAAAAACTGATTACCAATACTTTTAAACATGATTCAATCTTCAAATCCACTCTTGCTCTATTTTTTTGCAAAAATGTGGGATAATCTTTGAGAGCATATTAGAGCTTCAATTTGTAATCATCTACTCTAGTGAGAGCTTCATTCAATCAATCTATATTGCTTTGTAAAGAGGGTGATGCATCCGTCCAAAAGTGTAAAGGGTGAGGTATCCCTTAATTGAAGAGACTCAAGCTCCAAGGGTGAGGTATCTGAAAGTGTTGAGTGCTCAAGGTTGTAAAGGTTATCAAGCACCTATTGAAACTTGAAGAAATAGTAGAAAATCTCTAGCGATTGCTTGAGGACTGGACGTAGATCACAAGTGGATTGGTGATCGAACCAGGATAAATCATTGTGTTTGTTTTCTCTAAACCCTTCTCTTTACATTGAGTACTATTTTATTGAATTGCTTGAATATTGGTCCCTTTGACTATTGCATTTATAAGTGAAAGTGTTTATCTCTTATATCCAATCATCTCTAATCATTAATTAGCTTCAACGAAAATTGTTTATCCATCGATTTGTGAAAGATTTACGAACTTTGTTTTCATACTCAATTCACGCCCCCTCTTGAGTATTGAGGCCACTTGGTAACACATGCATTTGTCATCCTTCTAGAAAACTCTAGATATTTTCTTGTAACTATAGACTCTAAGTATTAGCTAACTTAGTTTGTTCCAATTAGTTACTAATTAGGCTTTTAGAGTAACTTAGTTAGATTACCTAGTTACTTAGTAACTAGTCTAACCACTTTTGTTAACCATTTTCTATTGGTTAAGAAATTCAAGCCATTTATGTTGACTAATTCCTATTGGTTCATCAAGAATAGGTCTCAAAGATTTTTCCCGGTCTATTTTTTGACAGTTAATAGATACAAGATCTATTACTCATCTAGAAAGGACTACTGTTTGCAAAACAGTAGATATTATCTGACAGATAATAAATTATGAAATATTTTTATTTTACAAATAAATTCTAAAAATTAAAAGATCGGGTAACGTATCTCTCGGATTTGAGTTTAGTGAGATCCCCCGGCTCCGAATAAATCAGTAAAGATTTTCCCCGGCCCAAAAATTATTATTTCCCTGACTCAGAGTAAATCACACACAATGATCAAAAACAATCACAGAATAGTCAAAATAAATTTACAGCTCACAGAAAATATAAAATAGTGCAATTCAGACTTTACTGAGAAACTGTAAATTTTGGGGTGTTACAGAGCCAATTCACTAGGTTCAACCTTATTGCATAAGGGATCCAATTCACTAGGCTCAACCTTATTACATAAGGGATCCAATTCACTTAGTTCAATCAATTTACTAGGGTTCAACCTTATTGCATAAAGGAGCCAATTCAGTAGGTTCAACCTTATTGCAGAAGGGATCTAATTCACTAGGTTCAACCTTATTGCATAAGGGATTCAATCTTGCTATGGTTCAACTTTGATGAACAAAGGAACCATTCTTGCTAAACACCCCATTTACTCCAACTTAATGAGATAACATACTATTCTTCTTAAAACTAGCATAATCAACTCATCTTTAACTATAAGAGAGTGAATCATGCTTATAACGTTCTTCTTAAACTTGTTTTTAAACTACCTTACCATCACATCACTAATGGTA
Source organism: Ormosia semicastrata (assembly GCA_029884595.1). Lineage (NCBI taxonomy): Eukaryota > Viridiplantae > Streptophyta > Magnoliopsida > Fabales > Fabaceae > Ormosia > Ormosia semicastrata. The sequence goes on along the minus strand of JAQQTO010000061.1, from coordinate 64,666,794 downwards.
TTACAAACCACACTAATATGATAAAAGGTCCTAGAATTCTATTCCAAACAAATCCTTCTCTTGAAAAGTTTAGAAACTCAACTTGTTCTTATATGCTAGATGGGTTATTTCCTTTGCGAAATATCCCAAAAAGTGTCTTACCATACTTAATAAAACACATATGAATGTTCTTAACTAGTAGGGAACCTTAAAACCTCAAGAATATAATTCTTGAAAAATCCTAGAACTCACGCCTAGGTGTGGCTGCCTCACGCCTAGGCATGGAATTCCCACGCCTAGGCGTGACATTCTCTGTCTCGCCTGGACTGAAAACTGATCAGCCCACACCTAGGCGTGGCTGCCTCACACCTAGGCGTGACCAATTCTGTAAAAAAATTTACAGAATTGAGCCACTGATTCCTTTGGCCCTAAATCATTTTCAATCACTCATGATCAGTTTTCTTGTGATTTCTAACACCAATTCATGCCCCTAAACTTGTTGCAACTCTCATACAACCTATTGGTTCACTTAGGCATAGATTTAAGTTCCAAATCACACTAACTCCAACCCTTTACCAATTCTTCATCTATGAACCTACATGGTTTGGGTTGAGCCATAAATGGCCATCTAACACTCATTGGGCTGAAACTAACCTAACTTAATCCTTGGTACAAGAATCAAACTAAGAACTAGGATTTGACTCCAAATCCCTTTTTCCATTCAAAATCCCTAACCCCATTCAAGAAGAACAAAGATGGGAAGATGAATAGAAATCCCCTACCTTGTGGTGATAACCTATCTTGGAGTCTCTTGGTCTTGCTCTTGATCTTCCTTGGGTCTTTCTTCTTCTCTTCCTCTTCCCCTCCTTTCTTTCTTCTCTTTCTCCCTTTCGTTTCTTTCTTTGTTTGTTTCTGCTGGGGATTTCGTGAGAGAGAGAAGAGAAAATGAGGAGAAAAAGGTAAACTTGGAAACTTAAGTTTCGGTTTTGAAACATATATCTGCTAAGGACACTTGAATCACACTAATTCAATTTTCCAACTTCCAACAACTTTAGAATAAATACTAGGATTCATCTAAATTGTTGTTTCACCTTTATCCTATTTTTTCATATCTGTTGTTAGTCAATCAGTATTAAAACACACAACTAGTATGCTTAAATATACCAACTAACTTTGATTATGCTAAAAAATTAACTACATCTTACTTAACTCATTTGTGACCTAGAAACAAATTATCCATACTTATTTCCCTTAACTTAGCCTTTAAAGCTATTTTCTGAGTTATTTTAGGCTACTTTTCACCTTCTGTGTCACAATAAAGTGCCTAAACTAACTCAGTTTGTCACAAAATTGAACTAGTATGTTAAGCAAGTGTTAGGCTACCTTTGTAACCCGTTTACCAGCCTAACATGTCACTGAGGGTGTTACAGAGCTTGGGGCCTTGCAGTACCTTGCTCTCAAAGTAAATCGACTTCTGCCCCTCCACCATCTCCTAGATCAACACTGAACTCACGGTCTCTTCATGGACTGAGAGGTACACGTACAATGTCTCACTAGGTTTCAGTATTGTCAGTATTAGGGGAGATGATAGAAGGTTCTTCAAGGATGTAAAGGCATCCTCACACTCTGGAGTCCACTCAAAACTTTCATGGTCTCTTCAAGGATGTAAAGGCATCCTCACGGTCTCTTATTTGATTCTTGAAATTCTAAGATCATATTTGATCTATGGTTACCTTAATCAAGCTTTAAATGTTAATTTTTATGTGTTTGTTTGGATCTTAAGAGACTACTTGGTGGTGGAAGTTGATACAAAGAGCTATACAAGGAGTTTAGGAAGCTACATCTAAGGAAAGAGGGAGATTAACCTCATCAACCAATTATGGAGGTGAGGAACGAAATTTGTATGAAGGTGATGAATCCATGTGAGGATTATTCAACTTGTTTGTAAGATTTTGTGATTTGTGTTTAATTGCTTTATTTGATTTTATTGCTTTGATATTATGCATGAATTTGATATAATAGAATTATGATGTTTTATGTATGTTGTATGATATAAATTGTGATTGAGAGGAAAGGAATTTTTTGTTCCAAAGACCATGAGGCTCACGGCCTCTATGCCCACAAATGGATAATCCATTACAAAAATGATTTATTAAATGATAACCTAGAGGATTAGTGGTAAGAAATGTAATTCAGGAATTACAAAATAAAAATGGAAATGAATATATTTTTATTATTAAATGGAAAGTAAATTTCGGCTATGATATTGAAAATAGGATGGAGAAATAATTTGCAAACTTAAAGTATTTTATTTGAATGTATTTTTAAAGAGGAAGATGGAAAATATTTTATTTAATTAAAATAAACATAAATTTTGGAAAGGATATTGGAAAATATTATTTAGAGGAGTTTTAGCAAGGAAATAATTTTTAATGATAGTTTGGAGTTTAAATTATTTTATTTAAGAAAGTTTTATTAAAAGTAAAGAACAAAGATTTTGAGGTATTTTGAATTAATTTAAATTATTTAGATTTTAGTGAGAAAATATTAGAAATATTATTTAAAGGTGATTTAATAAGGAAATATTGGAATTTAAGTCCAATTTTTATATTAAATAAGAAAAGTTTTAATTTCAGTTTAGAATATTGAGAAAATATTTTACGCGTTTGAAAATATGCAGAAAAACTCTTACGCGATTGAAAATGATGATTTTTAACTACGCGATTGAGAAAACATTAAAAAATTGTTACCCAATTTGAAAACGTAACAAAAGTTTTATGCAATTGTGAAAACGTGATAAAAATGCTACGCAATTGAGAGTAACAACAAGTTTTGCTGTCGGGCCAATATACAAGACCCGAAACTATTACTGTGTGTCTGTGGCCGATATTGGTTCATAGTATGCATAAAGTCATTTGACATGCATCATTTTACAGATGGGTGTTTGAAAGGCTATTGTTGCCTGAGAGTTGAATTATACCTAAGTGCGGGTGTGAATTTCATATATAGTCTGTTAGAAAGCGCTACTGTGTCGTGGCAACTGATGCAAACATACTGCCGATCTCGATGAGACACTATTCCTATTCCTGATCTGGCGTAGAATGTCTTGTATAATACCTGATGTACACATTGAAAAATTATAGCACTTGGTCTGAGGTGGCCAATATACAAACATATCTTCTGAATCATTCTCTCTGAAATTGTGTTTAGCTCCATGGAGTAGGAAATTAGTTCATTGTGCATGTGCATAGTCAGTCCTTATATTGTTGTGATATATATATGTATATTCTTGGTAATTATCTATTATTTGATGAAATGATTTTATGATGTCATGAATATGTTGCTAATGTTGTATATGTATAGTATGATTATTTTTATTGTTCTTTGCTGCCATGATGGTATTGATGTAGGGGATCTCACCTCTTTGTATTATTGTTTTGCCTATTCTGTGTTATGCTATTATTCTATGAAGACTACGATGTCAGTGAGGCAAGATCCATAAGGTTTTTTTAGTGTACAGTTTCACGGGGACATCGAAGCGTGGAATGTCCATTGGGACACGAGGCATATTCAGTATGTTGGAGACATTACCTTGCTTTGGAGTAGGACCCAGCATGCGGTTGCTATGTTTTCTTTGGATGCTGTTGGGGAGTTATGGGGTAATCGTAGAACTACCCCTAGGGAGGACTCTGTGAAGTGAATTGCTTGGACTCCCATCCGTAGTGACATGCCTCAATCGGGGAATTTGTCTGTTGGGGATCCTGAGGAGGATCTGGAGGAGGATCGGGTACAGGACCCTACTCTTCAAGTTTTTGGACTTGGGATAGGTTCAATTTTTATATGGTAATTATGTGTTGTTTGGAGTACGTAAGTTTTGTGTAATTAAGTTATTACCAATCTATGTTATGTACTAGAGATGTATATTATTCAGTTCTTGTATCTTATGTTTCTATAATTCAGTAAATTTATGTGATCCGCAAAAAAGAAATTTTAAAACTCATATTTTATAATATCAAATATTTTATAATTTGGGTAAAGAAATAAAAAGGAGTTAGTCTGAAATGTAATGCCCTTCGAAGGGTGTAACCTCTCCTCTCCTTGAGTTCTGTCTCGTGTTCACCATAGTTGAGTGAGAATAGAAGTTTATGGATCCCCACAGATGGCACCAATGTTCAGTAGTGGATACTAAGCTCTACCTAGACAGGCACGTTCTAGTGGTTTCCTCTTTGCGCAGCAACAACAAAGCGTGTTGGAACAGGAGGGGGGTTGGTACCTGCAAATGGACTCCAATGCTCAAGTCAGGCTATGCCCAAGAGGGGTTTATGCAGTAAGCAATAAGTTACTTGTAGAAGGTGAATAAGCTTGATATTTATAGAGTGTAATTAGGGTTTCGTCTTCCTTAATTGTAGTAGAAAATTCTTATAAGATCAGAACATTGATACTACAGTTATAAGCAGTTAAAGGCAACTATGGGCACTATAATTTCATAAGATCGTGATTTGCAGTTATAGATATTTTGGGATTTATCCACTGCGCAAATCTCGTGATCATGATGTAGTTGTCTAATGTCGTGGTTTGGTGTACATGGTACTGAGGTCTTGACAATGTGTCACCAATGTTAGGGTGTCCATGGCAGACTTTGGTGGTATGCGTGCCAGATTAATCCCCTGGACATAGTCCGAATCACGGTCCATAACATGAACAAAAAATTTTTTATGAAAAAATCATCAAAAAGGGTATGGAATAACTTAGAATGTTATTTATTGAAGAATAAATAAGATATTTTCCCCCAATACCTTTGAAATAATCTTTCAACAAGAGTAAAAATGCTTAAGATTTAGCTTATTGAAAAAAAAAAGAAAAACTATTTCAGTATATTGAAATTTGTGCGACAAATTTTTTTAGTTCTTTTTTAAAAAGTTATTTTAAAAATTAATTAAGTTAAATCAAAAAATAATTACTTTGGATGATTTTTTTGGACTTAATTACATTTTTAATTCCTATAAAATTGACCCTTATTTTTTGGTTTATACAATTTCAAAATTTTTAAAGTAGTCTTATAAGTTTTATTTCCTCCTAATCTTATCCTTTGTTGGTGTGCCATCTAAGAATATTGGCTTAACTTGTTTTTTGTTCTTAAAAAATTGACTTTTTTAAGTTTTTGTCCATCAACGAAGGTTTTTTTTTTAAATTAGTAAGTAAAAGTATATCTATCATTAAATTATTTAGTAGGTTTCTCTATCCACTGTTTAAGTGGAATTTTGGTCAATAGGTCAAGAGAAATTCCAACAAACAAATAATTATTTATCAAACGAATATGGGTTCAGAGTTATGTGGTAATCTTGTAGGTTTTGAAAATTAACTTAAAATAAAAGAAGCTTTAATGCACGTTTAAAGAAATAAACAAAAGTTTGGAAAGAAAAGCTTTGAAAAGTAAAGAAATAAAGAGACTGAACAAGAAGTTTAAATGCAGAAAGTTAAATGAAAGCATTAAAGGAAAGCATGTAAAGAAATTTAAAGAGCAAGACTAAAAAGTAAAGGAATTTAAAAGAACATTGCATTAAATTAAATGACTTGAAATGAAAAGGGAAGGCATACTTGGATCAAAATCTGTTAATCTGCTCGAGTGAGATTTTAGGATTATGTATCAGCAAATAACCTCCTCTTTTACATTGTGAATGCTGATATTTATAGACAAATTACAAAAATAACTGACATCCTAAGATTTTGACACATACATGGCAGTTATGCCACTAATATTTACTAATTTCTCGACAGAACCAACTTCTAACCATTTTAACATCCTTCGTCGGTTCAATCTCTTGGAAATGCAACCCTTCTGTCAGATTAACTACTTGTTCGACATCAAGATCTAGTGACTGCATTGGGTTTTCCTACCATTCAACACTTCCATCGGCTCAACACTTGGAAGATTCTTCCAACATCATCATCCATCCGTCGAATAGCAAAATTGTTTATTTTCAAGCCCGACAGATACCCCCCAAAATTTTTCTTTTGACACCGACAAGAGGAAGATAAATTTTAATCCAATCTTTTAATCAAAGTCCTTTCAATTTTTTTAAATACAGTAGAACCTTTCGTAAATATCTGGACGGCCATAACTAAACTTATCATTACAAACATTAAATAGTCATTTCTAATAAATAGGGCTCATAATTACCCCTATTTTTTTGCAAAAAAATAACTTTTCAAATTCACACACCTTTTCACTCTCTTGTCACTATTCATCATCTTCAACCTTTCTCACTATTCATCACCTTCAACCTCACTTTGTACATCCTCTCTGCAAATTTCTGCCTCTATCCATGGTTTCCAGCTCTCAATCCCCTAATGCACCAGTAGTAAACTTAGGCAACCATGCCATTGTTTAAGACCCAATTCTATAGAAATTTGAACTTTGGCATCTTTCGAAGGTAATTCTCTCCATTAATGACCCTTCACTTTTTTTAGACCCTCCAGCTGCATTCTTGGGCCCAGTTTTGCCCAAAGAATTCATCACTTCATCCCTTCACTGCTATCTTGGCTTCCCTTCCTTCCATCCTTATCAACTATTTTGGCAAGTCTGAAAGGCTCTTCAGAACTCCTCCTACCCATATTAATGGGTATCTTGAATGGCTTGATAGAATTCAAGCTTCTAAAGAAAGTTTATAGAGGGAAATAGGTATTTTTTATTGTATCCAACTCTCTTATTACCCCATAAAAATGGATTCTTGCATGTTGAGTGCTTCATTTTTCTTCTGGAACAAAACCACGAACTCCTTTCAATTTTCCTATGGTATGATGGGTCCTACGCTTTTTAACGTAGCTGCCATAACTGGTCTTTGACCAGATGTGGAAATCATCACATCTGTTCTTCAACCTTCAAATACTATCGATGTACACTCAAAAGCCCCAACTTCCTTTTCAAACTTCATCAATTTCTACCTTCCTGAAGCTAGTCCTGTAACTGACAAAGAACATGTAGCTTTCCTTCTTCTTTGGTTATCAACTTATGCTGTAGGATCTAGGTCAGTTTAGGTATCCAAATCTTTCCTTCAGCTTGCTAACCTTCTTCATGAAGGTCAACCATTAGCTCTTGGTCAATTTCTCCTCGCTAATCTCTACTTGAGCATAGGTGAAATTGTCCAAAGTATTAGATCTCAGGTGAAGAAAACTAACTCTGGTGGCCCAATGTGGCTACTCCAGCTTTGGTTGAATGCCATACTAGGAGACTTCTTGGTCGACACTTCTCCCCTGATAATTTCTCTTGCTACATATAGCATAAAACTTTGCCATATGAAACATAAAAAAGTTCACAAACAAAACTTAGAAAATTTCATGCACTTCTTCAGTATTTTTCATTCTATCTCATTTAATACTGAAAACATATATTTTACTCCTTTTGCTGACTGTTCCCTTGGTCTTGAGTGGTTCACCCAACCAAATCTCTCCAATGACCCTTCTACTTAGGCTGATAATATTTCCATTTAGTCTAACTTTCTTTGTCGACAAATCCTGGTTACTGGTCTTCCTGGTTCGACAGACCAATCCTTAGAGTTATAGCTACCAAATATGGTAGCTCGACAACTAGGATTTTGTCAAGCCATTCCAGCACCATTTTCACACAAGGCCAAAGAACACCTCATCAATGGCCATCTTCAGAGCATATCGAATCTAGCACGAGTAGCTTCAAGGAATGAAAGACACAAGTAGCACTTCAAAATCTCTACATTTACTCATTACAGAGGAGTCTCCAAAGATTTTGTCGAATGGTGGACTAAATACTATAGTCCTTACCATGTCGATATTGAAATCTGTCAAAGCTGCATCACTAAAACTTTGGTTCTTGTGCAGGGTCAGGATCCTTCGACAAAGACCAAAGGTAAGCATATTCAAGACATCAAAGCTTTTGAAAAATACTACAAAATCAAATGGGACTTCAGGTTTCCTAGCTTAATTGTTCGACACTGCAAAGGAGTCGTGGCCAAACTGAAACAAGCACACAAGGAAAAATGCTCCGCTAACTTCCTTTTAGTTTCCATAAAAAACCCTTTAGCACGACTTGAGCCTTTTCAAATTCCTTTTCCAAAACCAATGCTTCTTCCTTATGCTCGTTTTGGTTTGGCCGACGAATTCCCAGGTAAACCTACAAGGGCTGGTAATTTCCCTATTTTAGATAGGATCTATTCTGCGAGTAATATCTTTCTTACAAGAACTCCAAAAGTTGAGTTTACTCGTTGGTTTGCCTTATCGTACGAACAATTTGCCAGGAATACCCGGGTCATCACTGAAATACCTGAAGGTAGTTTTTCCTTTATATTATGACATTTTTTATTCTTTATCCCATCTACTAAATATACTTTTCTTCTTACAGTATTTCCATTAAAAAGACCCTTGGAGTACAAGTAACCTCAAGAAGATGATGAGGAGGAAGAAGAGGAAGCCACTTCTTCAAAAAAGAAGAAAAGCAAAAAGACTTAAAATCCTCTCATTCCCAAGGCTCCAAAGGCCAAATCAACTACATCAGTCTCTACAAAATACTCCTCAAAACATGACGTTGCTGCAAAGCCTCCAAAATCAAAAACCCTAAAGGTATACATACTTTTCGACAAATCATCAAAACTTGGTTTCTAAATTTGTTCAAGTTTAATTTGATGTCGAATACAGATTAGTGAATCTACCCCTATCACTTCTGCTGCATTTGTCGAGTCTTCAATCACATCTCCTGAACATCCTCTAAAGGTATGCCTTGTACTACTATATATTCTCTATCACTTGGTTAAATCTCACTTTATCTTTACCTTTGCAGAAGAAAAAGAAAAAGACTCAATCTACAAGTTCCACTTTGAAGCCTACTATCAAATTAGAGATAGAAACCATCTCTCTTTCATCCGAGGTAATATTTTAATTGACATACTTCTTTCCCTCAAAATTCTCAACTCTTACCATTCATCCAATATCTGATTCTATCAATTCAGGATCCGGAGGCTGAACAAACTACTGATCATCCTCTAGAACCTATTGTCGAACTAGGAATTGAAGAACCAATTCGACAGTCTCCCGAGGTAATGTATCTTACCAAACTCAACTATTTTCATGATGTTACTTATTCTAAAATTTCCTCTGTTTATCTACAAGATCAGCAAACTTGGCTATATCTAATAGCCCACAAAGGCTAGGAACCGAGAATCCTCTAAAATCCTAAACTTCTCTGGCCCTTGCACAACCTGTGGTTTCTCCACCACCTCCGACAGAAACCCAAACTGCCGTGGTCTTAGAAAAAACTCCAATTCCCCTAGGCATTGAGAGTTCTTCTCAATCAGACAGAGCTAATCCTGTCCAAATTCTCTCAGAAGAATTTGACATGGATACTCTCATGGCAGAATTTGCTCCAATCGATCCACCTTCATCTCCTCCAGCTAACTTGATTACTTCTGTGCCAGAAGATACTGAAGACATGGAAGCAGATTTGGATGAATTAATAACAATGTTGTCTGGAGGTCATAGAAGTTCTCCTAAATTAGCTCGCTCTTCGACACAACTTGGACAAGAATCTAGTGATTCACAAATCACTGGACTCTTGGCCGAATTAAAAAATGCCTTCACTTATTCTTTTGATTACTTGATTTCTGATCAACCCCTTTAAGAAAAAATGGTGGCAATTGTAACTGAACTTGAACCCCCTGCTCAATAATTACCAATAACCAGTCGAGCTCTTCCTTCGACTATTAAAGATTTTCTTCAAAGCTTAACAGCAAAGATGCCTATTATTTGTAACACCCTAAATTCTGATTCTGTTAACAGTAATAGCAGAATTTCACTGTTTTGCATTTTCTGTGTGTTATAAAAATAATTTGACTGTTTCGAGATCATTTTTGATTGTTTTGTGTGATTTGCTCCGGGTCAGAAAAATAATAATTTTCGGGCCGGGGAAATTATTATCTGATTTATTCGGAGGCGGGAGATCTTACTAAACCCAAATTGAGTGACACAGAAAAGAATCTTTTAATTTTTAGAATTTATCTGTGAAATAAAAATATTTTAGGATAAATATTTGTTGTTTTATTAATAGCAATTACTGCTATAATTTATTTGACCTGGTATATTTTAGTTGATAGAAAATGTGTTTAGAATATTTTCTGTAAGCTAATTGAGAGTGAACCAATAGGAACCAGTCAAAATAGGTGGCTGGACTTTTCTATCCAAAAGGAAGTGGCCAAATAAAGGGGCATGGACTTTATTGTAGACCATTAGATGAAAATCTTGATTAAGATGTTTTCGATCATAACCGTTGATCAGATTAACAGTGTGAAATGAATCCTGATAAAATCACTAAGTAATATCCACCTTAGATTAGATCAATGGATAGGAAACAAAGTTAAATTCAATGGTTAGGATTGAGTCAAATATAGTGGCTTGACTTTTACTTAGTAATTAATTAAACCTAATTTAGTCATCTTAATTGCCTAATTAAGAAACTAAGTAAACAAACCTAGTTATTAATTAGTTATAATCTAATTTCTAATTAGATATCCTAATTTTATTTAGAGGCTATGATATATGCAATTATATATTTAATTAATTAGTTATGTAATTAGAATGTTAATTAAGTGTAATTAGGAAACTTAACCTAAGTAATTAGCTAATTAATTAGCATGCAATTAGGCTTTAATTGAAGTCAAATTAAGTCCCTAATCCTCTAAGTGTTCCACGGCCAAGGAGGGCCATTCTACCAAGTTCCACAAGCTTCTAGGTTCATCCATGTGACATAGGCCATGTGCTTCAAGTGTGAACACACTTGTGATATTTTACTTCAAGTAAATCCTTTAATCACTCCTACACTCACCTCACACGGCTGCACACTCAAGATTACTATCAATATTCACTTTTTTCTCTCACCAAAAAGCAAGCATCATTCTCTCTCAAAAATTCCAAGAACACATAGAAGCTTTTCCCTTCTATTTTCTCTCTAGTGTTTCGACCCCTTCACCCAATACCACTATCCATCTTCTATAATTTTTGTTCTTAACATTTCCTAAACCTAAACCACCTCCTAAACACTTTTCATTTAGGAAGTTTTGTGAAAATCCTACCTTAAGTGCTTCAAAATCCAAGTTTGGTTTACTTCCCTAAAGGTAAACTTTGGTTTTTATGGTTTAAAATTAAGTTTATGATTTTCTAAACCATGATTGTTCCATGGTTTATCATTATTAAGCTTTGTTTGTCATTTTACTTATTGTTTAAGAATTTTAGGGAATTGTTTTGTGACTCACACGAAATCAAGAGAAGGAAGAGGAGCTTGAGGATTTGGTCTTCAAGAGGTAATAGGGAGACTTAACCTCACCAACCATGTTTTGGTGGTGAGAAGATTATTGTGTGTGGTGAAAAACCCATAAGGGTTTATTCACCTATTGTTTAATGCTTCTTTGATTTTTGTTTGTGGTGTTTATGCTTTCTTTTTATAATTACATGTGTGATATTATGATTATTGCTTTGATATATGCTTGTATGTATGATTGTGTAAGCATGAAAATGTATGAGTAGAGTAAGATGTGAATAACATGATGAAACAAATTCATGAGAGCTCCATAGAGCTTGAGGCTCACGGCCTTACCATGGAAAAGAGGACCAAAGTCCTGAAAATGATGGGTTCAGATTTGAGAATTGAAGCTTTAACTAAGAAAGAATTGATTTTGGAACAATTGGAATTTAGTAGTAAGCTAAATGATTTTTAGAAAGCAAATTGATAAAATTAAACAACTGAATTATGAAATTAATTCAGGTGTCAAATACTTGAAGTTTACTGACGTATAGCTCACCCTATGAGTTTTGAAGCGCGTCCGTAAAATTTGAGCTGTAATATGTGAAGTAAAAGAAAGAAATATCATTTTTGGGAAACATTACAAATATCGATTTTTAGAGGGATTATACTGCAAATTTTTATGAAAAAAAGGGATAAAATTATAATTAATATTTTAAGAAGGACCATAATTGTAATTTCTTTTTTAAAGAGGGGTCATATTACAAATATTTTATAAAAGAGGGGTCATTTCATAAATATTAGTTTTGAGGGACTATTTCATAAATATTAATTTATGAGGGACTATTTTGTAAATATTAGTTTTAAGAGAGACTATTTCGTAAATACTAATTTTATGAGGGACTATTGTGAAAATATTATTTAAGCGAGGACAAAAATATAAATATTAAAAATATAAATATTATATTTTTGAGGGATTATTATGCAAATATGGAAAATAAAGTTAATTTTAGTGTTAAATAAGAAAAATAGTATTTTTGATTTAAAACGTATGAAAAATATTATACGCAATTTGAAAACGCGACAGAATTGTTGCACGATTGAGAAAATATGGAAATATGATTACGCGATGAAAATACAGTAATAATACTGTTGAGTTATTGAGTGGACCCCGAATATGTGATAATGAAATTGAACTATGAATGATGCATAGTACATGCATTGGAAAGGTCCGAATGGACTGTATGAGGCTATTTTGCCTAGGAGAGAATACACCTCCTGAGTGGGTGCAATATACGTAGTGTAAGTCACTTGTTGACCTTGGGGGCATTAGGGTGCGGGTTGCCTAAAATGGGCAGTTGATAGCTCTTCTGTACCGTAGGTTTGACCGATGCAACACACAAATGATCCTGACCCGAGACATTAGTCATAATCAAGATCTGATAAAGACTGTCATTATATGCTAGATGTGCAAGATTGAGCATGTGGTCCGAGATATGTTGGTACCGACAAATCTTTTCGATCACTCTCTCCGACCTGAGTTTTAGCTCCATGGAGTAGGAAATTGAGTCTGTGTGCATACATGTAGTGATTGAGGGCATTATCGTAATTATGGTTTATGATAATTGAACTATTGAATAATTGGTTATTGATGATGGCATGATTGTAATTATTGTATATTACGTGTTTTGTGATGATAATGATGTTAGTGGCATAATTGTAATTATGGTATGATAGTTGTATGAAATATTGTATGTGTTTATCTTCATTGCTATCATACTGGTAATGGCGTAGGTGATCTCACCTCTTTGTATGTCTATTCTATATTGTATTTATAATATAAAAGATGTTGAGCAAGAAGTTGAGCGAGAAGTTGAGGAAGAGCAGATCCCTGTTGAAGACGCTGAGTTTTGAAGAGATGGAGATGTCGTGTTTCCTTGGATATATGAGATTGACGTTTCTTGGAGGATCAGAGGCATGGAACGTTGATTTGGATAGAGAGTGTATTTACGACTTGGGCGACCTAAATATTAGATTGAGTAGACACCAACTTGGACATTATTACTTTAGTGTTAATATTTATGTACAACTAGAGTTTCCAATATCTATTAGGCAGTACTGGGGGACTTATTATCGTACCCCTAATGAGGTCAGTATTGTGTCGTCTGGTTGGACACATGCCCGTAGGACTTCACGTCAAGCTGGATTCCTATATGCTGAGGAATCTAAGGAGGACCCGTCTGAGGGTTCTACTATCTAGTAGGACTTGGGCAATATGTTAGTTTAAAGTAAAGTTTAGTATTTTGAAAGTCTAGTTTGTAAATATTAAACTATGACAGTACTAAAGATTTGTATATGTTTATATGATGTAAATTATATGTGACAATGTTGTTATTTTTTTTTAATTTTCAACTAAGTTTATCTTATTATTATTAAGAAATTTTACAACTCGTATTTATATTACAAGCACGATTTCTAATGAAGGGGTAAATTAGTAATTAAGCAACATGAAATGTGATGCCCTAAGGAGGGTGTTACATTAGTTGGTATCAGAGCCCAAGTTAGAGTCTTTTTGGGTTTGTGGTTAAGTCTATCTTGTTTAAGTTGTGTGATTCTCTGTGTTTGTTTTCTGAAAGAAAACAGTATGGTTTGGAAGATTTACTCCAACTCTTCTTTGTGTTGTTCAGTCTATTTGTGATAACGAAATGGCTGGACGGGGAAGAGGACGCGTGAATGCGAGGGCAGGAGCTGGAAATGTCGACGACGACAATCAAAACATGGCTGCAGCTATAGTAGCAATACGACGAATGGCTGAGGTTGTTGCACAGCAAAACCAAAGAGCAACAGAGGATGCTCACAGCTTGTCGGAATTTCGAAGGAATAATCCACCGAAATTTCATGGAGAGTTTGATCTAGAGAAAGCTGATCTATGGATCAAAGAACTGGAAAAGATATTTGACGGCATGGGTTGTACTGATGAGAGAAAGCTTACTTTCATGACGTTTGTGCTAGTCGGTGATGGAGAGGCTTGGTGGGCAGGACCCCGGAGATTAATTCAAGCTGAAGGGAGAGTTGTGGCATGGCAGCTCTTCAAACAGAAGTTTCTAGGAAAGTATTTCCCAGCCAGTGTTCGACATGCTAAGGAGATGGAATTCCTTAATCTGAGGCAAAAGGCGATGTCTGTGAGTGAGTACGCTATAAGATTCGAAAGCTTATCTAAGTTTTCGAGGTATTTCCAAATGCATCCAGATGAGGAGTGAAAATGTAGAAAATTCGAAGAAGGGTTGAGACTTGACATCATGCAAGCTTTAGCAACTGTGGATGTTCATCAGTTTCCGGTATTGTTGGATAAATGCCGAAAGGTGGAGGAAATTGATCATCTCCATCAAGCGAGGAATAAGAACTTTGGACCTACACGGTTCCAAAGGGGTAAGAGTAGCGGTGGCAACCGTTATCAACATAAACTATACACCAAAACAGCAGGAAGTCAGAATTGGCAACAATCTTTTAGAGGAAGTTCTAGTGGCAGTAGGGCAGTTTCAACTGGAACTTCTGCACTTAAATGTTTTAAGTGTGGGAAAGGACATCTCACCAAGGATTGTCAGCATAAGGGGGTGATTTGTTATCGATCTGGGAAGCCTGGACATTTCTCTAGAGAGTGTGATCAGCAGAAGGCAGAACCATCAGTGGGCAGTGTTCGTATTTCAAGGCACAGGCAAGTGGTCGAGTGTATACCATGAGTAGGGAGGAAGCCGCTAAATCCGAGGACTTGATCATGGACGAGTGTGCCATTGAAGGTAATCGCTTAACAGTATTATATGATTCGGGAGCAACGCATTCTTTCATTACATGTGATTGTGTGAAGCGTTTGGGATTAACTGTGACTACATTACCATATGATTTGAGTGTTGTTATTCCTACTGATAAGCCTGTGATAACTATAGAAGTATGTTTGAATTGCCCTGTATGTGTTAGGGATAGAATCTTTCATGTGGATTTGATCTGTTTGCCTCTTTCCAAGATTAATATAATCTTAGGAATGGATTGGTTATCTTCTAACCATATCCTGATAGACTGTTTGAAAAAGACATTAGTTTTTCCTAAGGTTAAGGATTCTAGATTTCTAATGGCTACTCAAGTGGAAGCTTGTTTGAAGGAAGGAGATCGGGGGTACTTATTGATGTCTTCTTTGGAGGTTCAATGTAAAGACGTTTTGAAGGATATTTTCATTGTAAATGAATTTCCTAAGGTATTTCCTGAAGACATACCTGGAATACCGCCGGAAAGAGAGATTGAATTTTCTATTGATTTGGTACCTGGAGCTGGACCTATATCTATGGCGCCTTATAGGATGTCCCCAGTAGAGTTGGCGGAGCTTAAGAAGCAGTTGGAGGATTTATTGGAGAAGTAATTTGTGAGACCAAGTGTATCACCTTGGGGAGCTCCAGTGTTGTTAGTAAAGTAGAAGGATGGGACTTCTCGTCTATGTGTAGACTACAGGCAATTGAACAAGATTACGATCAAGAATAAATATCCGCTTCCAAGAATCGATGATTTGGTGGACCAATTACGAGGAGCCACAATATTTTCCAAGATTGACTTACATTCTGGTTACCACCAGATACGTGTGAAAGTGGAGGATATTCCTAAAACTGCGTTTCGGACGCGATATGGGCATTACGAGTATCAAGTGATACCGTTTGGAGTGACTAATGCACCTACGATTTTTATGGACTTTATGAACCGGATTTTCCATTCATACTTGGATAAGTTCATTGTTGTCTTTATTGATGACATCTTGATTTATTCCCGTAGTCAGGAGGAACATGTTGAACATCTCAGAGTGGTTCTCCAGATTCTGTGGGAAAATAAGTTATATGCCAAGTTGTCCAAATGTGAATTTTGGTTAAGCGAAGTTCAATTTTTGGGGCACGTTATATCCAAAGGAGGAATTGAGGTTGATGCCTCACAGGTGGAGACAGTTGTTGAATGGGACAGACTGAAGACTGTATCGGAGATCTGTAGTTTCATCAGATTAGCCAGTTATTATCTTCGATTTGTTGAGGGTTTTTCAAAGATTGCAAGACCTCTTACCCAACTTACACGAAAGAATCAACCATTTGTATGGACTCAAGCATACGAGGAAAGTTTTCAAGAGTTGAAAATATGACTGACTACTTCAGCGATTTTGATTCTACCTGATCCGAACGAATCTTTCAAAGTGTATTGTGATGCTTCGTATCAAAGGTTAGGTTGTGTACTTATGCAGAACCGTAAGGTTATGGCATACGCATCGAGACAATTGAAAGTGCATGAGAGGAATTATCTGACTCATGACTTGGAGTTAGCAGCAGTAGTGTTTGCATTAAAGGTGTGGAGACATTTTCTCTATGGGGCAACGTTCACTGTTTTTAGTGATCATAAAAGTTTGAAGTATTTGTTTGACCAGAAAGAATTGAACATAAGACAAAGGCGTTGGCTAGAGTTTCTAAAGGACTATGACTTTCAGTTACAATATCATCCTGGAAAAGCGAATGTCGTAGCGGATGCGTTAAGTAGGAAAGTGCTTAGTGCTTCTGTTATAATGATTAAGGAGAAGGAACTGATAGAAGAATTTCAGGATATGCAATTATCTGTGAAGTTGACATCGGGGAAGATGTGCTTGAACATGATCACTATTTCGAATGATTTGATGGATAGAATACGAGAAGGACAAAACAGTGATCAGTATTTGCAAGAAGCAAAAGAAGCAAGAAGTCAAGGAGCAGAATTGGAATTCAGCGAAGGTGTAGATGGGATTCTGAAATTCAAGGGAAGAGTTTGTGTGCCAAACGATTCTGAACTTAGGAGATTGATTTTGGATGAAGCTCATAGAAGTAAGTTGAGTTTGCATCCAGGAGCCACAAAGATGTATCAAGATTTGAAATAACTATATTGGTGGCAAGGAATGAAGAGGGATGTCGCTGAGTATATATCATCCTGTTTAGTTTGTCAAAAGGCTAAAGTGGAACACCAAAGACCATCGGGAATGTTGCAACCTTTGCCTATTCCTGAATGAAAATGGGATGACATAGCAATGGATTTCGTCATTAGACTACAAAGAACTCGGAAGGGTCACGATTCTGTCTAGGTAATTATTGATCGGCTTACAAAGTCAGCGCACTTTTTACCGATTAATATTAAGTACTCAATGGAAAAGTTGGCTCAAGTGTACATCAATGAAATTGTCAGACTTCATGGTGTACCATCTAATATTATTTCTGATCGAGATCCATGATTTACATCAAGATTCTGGAATAGTTTGCAAGAAGCGATGGGAACAAAGCTACATTAGACTTCTGCTTACCATCCACAAACAGATGGTCAGTCAGAAAGGACGATTCAGTCATTGGAGGACTTGTTGAGAGCTTGTGTTCTAGATCAAACTGGTTGCTGGGATGAATTTCTACCGTTGATAGAGTTCACCTACAACAATAGTTTCCATTCGAGCGTAGGGATGGCACCCAATGAGGCATTTTATGAGAGAAGATGTAGAACACTATTGTGTTGGTACCATGATGGTGAAAATACTATGGTAGGACCAGAATTCGTGCAGCAAACAACTGAGAAAGTGAAGATAATCCAAGATAAAATGAAGACAACTCAGACGCGACAAAAGAGCTATGCAGATAAAAGACGAAGACCACTTCAATTTGAAGAAGGCGATCATGTGTTTCTATGTGTGACACCTATGACTAGAGTTGGACGAGTGATCAAGTCGAGGAAACTCACTCCAAAGTTTATCGGGCCGTATCAGATACTTCGTCGGGCAGGTCCGGTAGCTTATTAGATTGCACTACCACCATTCTTATCAAATCTTCATAATGTATTTCACGTATCACAACTACGGAAATATATTTCTGATCTGACTCATGTTATCGAGCCAGACACCGTACAACTGAAGGAGAATTTAACCTATGAGATGTTTCCAGTCAAGATTGAAGATCAAAGGACGAAGCAACTTCGAGGTAGGGAGATCGCATTGGTTAAAGTGGTTTGGAACGATGTAAGTGGTGAAGCCACATAGGAGTTTGAAGAGAAGATAAGAGAGTAGTACCCATTTTTATTGTAAGTGTGTGTCAAGTTTCGAGGACGAAACTTATTTTTTAGAGGGGGAGAGTTGCAACACCCCAAATTCTGACTATGTTAACAGTAATAGCAGAATTTCACTGTTTTGCATTTTTTGCATGTTATAAAAATAATTTGACTGTTCCGAGATCATTTTTGATTGTTTTGTATGATTTGCTCCGGGTCAAGAAAATAATAATTTTCGGGCCGGGGAAATTCTTATCTGATTTATTCGGAGGCGGGAGATCTTACTAAACCCGAATCTGAGTGACACAGAAAAGAATCTTTTAATTTTTAGAATTTATCTGTGAAATAAAAATATCTTACGGATAAATATCTGCTATTTGATTTATAGCAATTACTGTTATAATTTATCTGACCTGGTATATTTTAGTTGACAGAAAATGTGTTTAGAATATTTTCTGTAAGCTAATTGAGAGTGAACCAATAGGAACCAGTCAAAATAGGTGGCTGAACTTTTCTATCAAAAAGGAAGTGGTCAAAAAAAGGGGCATGGACTTTATTGTGGACCATTAGACGAAAAGTTTGATTAAGATGTTTTTGATCATAACCGTTGATCAGATCAATGGTGTGAAATGAATCTTGATAAAATCACGAAATGATATCGACCTTAGATTAGATCAATGAATAGGAAACAAAGTTAAATTCAATGGTTAGGATTGAGTCAAATATAGTGGCTTGACTTTTACTTAGTAATTAATTAAATCTAATTTAGTCATCTTAATTGCCTAATTAAGAAATTAAGTAAACTAACCTAGTTATGAATTCTTTATAATCTAATTTCTAATTAGATATCCTAATTTTATTTAGAGGCTATGACATATGCAATTATATATTTAATTAATTAGTTATGTAATTAGAATGTTAATTAAGTGTAATTAGGAAACTTAACCTAAGTAATGAGCTAATTAATTAGCATGCAATTAGGCTTTAATTGAAGTCAAATTAAGTCCCTAATCCTCTAAGTGTTCCACGGCCAAGGAGGGTCATTCTACCAAGTTCCACAAGCTTCTAGGTTCATCCATGTGACATAGGCCATGTGCTTCAAGTGTGAACACACTTGTGATATTTTACTTCAAGTAAATCCTTTAAACACTCCTACACTCACCTCACACGGCTGCACACTCAAGATTACTATTAATATTCACTTTTTTCTCTCACCAAAACGCAAGCATCATTTTCTCTCAAAAATTCCAAGAACACATAGAAGCTTTTCCCTTCCGTTTTCTCTCTAGTGTTTCGGCCCCTTCACCCAATACCACTATCCATCTTCTATAATTTTTGTTCTCAACATTTCCTAAACCTAAACCACCTCATAAACACTTTTCATTTAGGAAGTTTTGTGAAAATCCTACCTTAAGTGCTTCAAAATCCAAGTTTGGTTTACCTCCCTAAAGGTAAACTTTGGTTTTTATGGTTTAAAATTAAGTTTATGATTTTCTGAACCATGATTATTCCATGGTTTATCAGTATTAAGCTTTGTTTGTGATTTTACTTATTGTTTAAGAATTTTAGTGAATTATGTTGTGACTCACACGAAATCAAGAGAGGGAATAGGAGCTTGAGGATCTGGTCTTCAAGAGGTAAGAGGGAGATTTAACTTCACTAACCATGTTTTGGTGGTGAGAAGATGATTGTGTGTGGTGAAAAATCCTTAAGGGTTTATTCACCTATTGTTTAATGCTTCATGATTTTTGTTTGTGGTGTTTATGCTTTGTTTTTATAATTGTATGTGTGATATTATGATTATTACTTTGATATATGCTTGTATGTATGATTGTGTAAGCATGAAAATGTATGAGTAGAGTAAGATGTGAATAACATGATGAAACGAATTCATGAGAGCTCCAAAGAGCTTGAGGCTCACGGCCTTACCATGGAAAAGAGGACCAAAGTCCTGAAAATGAAGTCCTGAAAATGATGGGTTCAGATTTGAGAATTGAAGGTTTAACTGAGAAAGAATTGATTTGGAAACAATTGGAATTTAGTAGTAAGCCAAATGATTTTTAGAAAACAAATTGATAGAATTAAACAAATGAATTATGAAACTAATTCGGGTGTCAAATACTTGAAGTTTACTGACGTATAGCCCACCCTATGGGTTTTGAAGCGCGTCCGTAAAATTTGAGCTGTAATATGTGAAGTAAAAGAAAGAAATATTTTTTTTGGGAAACATTACAAATACCAATTTTAAGAGGGGTTATACTGCAAATTTTTATAAAAAAAAGTGACTAAATTGTAATTAATATTTTAATAAGGAGCATTTTTGTAATTTTTATTTAAAGAGGGGTCATATTGTAAATATTTTATAAAAGAGGGGTCATTTCATAAATATTAGTTTTATGAGGGACAATTTCATAAATATTAATTTATGAGAGACTATTTCATAAATATTAGTTTTAAGAGGGACTATTTAGTAAATACTAGTTTTATGAGGGACTATTGTGAAAATATTACTTAAGTGAGGACAAAGATATAAATATTATATTTTTGAGGGGTTATTATGCAAATATGGAAAATAAAGTTAATTTTAGAGTTAAATAAGAAAAATAGTATTTTTGATTTAAAACGTATGAAAAATATTGTACGCAATTTGGAAACGCGACAGAATTATTGCGCGATTAAGAAAATATGGAAATATGATTACGAGATGAAAATACAGTAATAATATTGTTGAGTTATTGAGTGGACCCCGAATATGTGATAATGAAATTGAACTGTGAATGATGCATAGTATATGCATTGGAAAGGTCCGAATGGACTGTATGAGGCTATTTTGCCTAGGAGAGAATACACCTCCAGAGTGGGTGCGATATACGTAGTGTAAGTCACTTGTTGACACTGGGGGCATTAGGATGCGGGTTGCCTACAATGGGCAGTTGGTAGCTCTTCTGTACCGTAGGTTTGACTGATGCAACACACTAATGATCCTGACCCGAGACACTAGTCATAATCAAGATCTGATAACGACTGTCGTGTTTATCCTAGATGTGCAAAATTGAGCACGTGGTCCGAGGCATGTTGGTACCGATAAATCTTTTCGATCACTCTCTCCGACCTGAGTTTTAGCTCCATGGATTAGGAAATTGAGTCTGTGTGCATACATGTAGTGATTGAGGGCACTATCATAATTATGGTTTATGATAATTGAACTATTGAATATTTGGTTATTGATGATGGCATGATTGTAATTATTGTATATTACGTGTTTTGTGATGATAATGATGTTAGTGGCATAACTGTAATTATGGTATGATAGCTGTATGAAATATTATATGTGTTTATCTTCATTGCTACCAAGCTGGTAATGACATAGGTGATCTCACCTCTTTGTATGTCTATTCTATATTGTATTTATAATTTAAAAGACGTTGAGCAAGAAGTTGAGCGAGAAGTTGAGGAAGAGCAGAACCCTGTTGAGGACGCTGAGTTTTGAAGATATGGAGATGCCGTGTTTCCTTGGATATATGAGATTGATGTTTCTTGGAGGATCAAAGGCATGGAACGTTGATTTGGATGGAGAGCGTATTTACTACTTGGGCGACCTAAATATTAGATTGAGTAGACACCAACTTGGACATCACTACTGTAGTGTTAATATTTATGTACAACTAGAGTTTCCAATATCTATTAGGCAGTACTGGGGGACTTACTACCGTACCCCTAGTGAGGTCAGTATTGTGTCGTCTGCTCGGACACCTGCCCGTAGGACTTCACGTCAAGCTGGATTCCTATATGCTAAGGAATCTAATGAGGACAAGTCTGAGGGTTCTACTGTCTAGTAGGACTTGGGCAATATGTTAGTTTAAAGTAAAGTTTAGTATTTTGAAAGTCTGGTTTGTAAATATTAAAATATGACAGTACTAAATACTTGTATATATTTATATGATGTAAATTATTTGTGACAATGTTGTTATGTTTTTTTTTATTTTCAGCTAAGTTTATCTTATTATTATTAAGAAATTTTATAACTCGTATTTATATTACAAGCACGATATCTAATGAAGGGATAAATTGGTAATTAAGTAACATGAAATGTGACGCCCTAAGGAGGGTGTTACATTAGTTGGTATCAGAGCCCAAGTTAGAGTCTTTTTGGGTTTATGGTTAAGTCTGTCTTGTTTAAGTTGTGTGATTCTCTGTGTTTGTTTTCTGAAAGAAAACAATATGGTTTGGAAGATTAACTTTAACTCTTCTTTGTGTTGTTCAGTCTATTTGAGATAACGAAATGGCTGGACGAGGAAGAGGACGCATGAATGGGAGGACACGAGCTGGAAATGTCGGCGACGATAATCAAAACATGGCTGCAACTGTAGTAGCAATACAACGAATGGCTGAGGTTGTTGCACAGCAAAACCAAAGAGCAACTAAGGATGCTCACAACTTGTCGGAATTTCAGAAGAATAATCCACCGAAATTTCATGGAGAGTTTGATCCAGAGAAAGCTGATCTGTGGATCAAAGAACTGGAAAAGATATTTGACAGCATGGGTTGTACTGATGAGAGAAAGCTTACTTTCGCGACGTTTGTGCTAGTCGGTGATGGAGAGGCTTGGTGGGCAGGAGCCCAGAGATTAATTCAAGCTGAAGGGAGAGTTGTGACATGGCAGCTCTTCAAATAGAAGTTTCTGGGAAAGTATTCCCCAGCTAGTGTTCGACATGCTAAGGAGATGGAATTCCTTAGTCTGAGGCAAGAGGCGATGTCTGTGAGTGAGTACGCTGCAAGATTCGAAAGCTTGTCTAAGTTTTTGAGGTATTTCCAAATGCATCCAGATGAGGAGTGGAAATGCAGAAAGTTCAAAGAGGGGTTGAGACTTGACATCAAGCGAGCTTTAGCAACTGTGGATATTGATCAGTTTTCGATATTGTTGGATAAATGCCGAAAGGTGGAGGAAATTGATCATCTCCGTGAAGCAAGGAATAAGAACTTTGGACCAACACGGTTCCAAAGGGGTAAGAGAAGTGGTGGCAACCATTATCAACATAAACCATACACCAAACCAGCAGGAAGTCAGAATTGGTAACAATCTTATGGAGGAAGTTCTAGTAGCAGTAAGGCAGTTTCAACTGCAACTTCTGCACTTAAATGTTTTAAGTGTAGGAAAGGACATCTCACCAAGGATTGTCAGCATAAAGAGGTGATTTGTTATCGATGTGGGAAGCCTGGACATTTCTCTAGAGAGTGTGATCAGCAGAAGGCAGAACCATCAGTGGGCAGTGTTCGAACTGCAAGGCCACAGGTAGGTGGTCGAGTGTATACTATGAGCGGGGAGGAAGCCGCTAAATCCGAGGACTTGATCATGGAGGAGTGTGCCATTGAAAGTAATCCTTTAACAGTATTATATGATTCAGGAGCAACGCATTCTTTCATTGCATATGATTGTGTGGAGCGTTTGGGATTAACTGTGACTATATTGCCGTATGATTTGAGTGTTGTTACTCCTACTGATAAGCTTGTGATAACTACAAAAGTATGTTTGAATTGCCCTGTATGTGTTAGGGATAGAATCTTTCATGTGGATTTGATATGTTTGCCTCTTTCCAAGATTAATATAATCTTAGGAATGGATTGGTTATCTTCTAACCATATCCTGATAGACTGTTCATGAAAGACATTAGTTTTTCCTAAGTTTATGGATTCTATATTTCTAATGGCTATTCAAGTGGAAGCTTGTTTGGAGGAAGGAGATCAGGGGTACTTATTGATGTCTTCTTTGGAGGTCCAATGTGAAGACGTTTTGAAGGATATTTTCATTGTAAATGAATTTCCTGAGGTATTTCCTGAAGATATACCTGGAATACCGCTGGAAAAAGAGATTGAATTTTCTATTGATTTGGTACCTGGAGTTGGACCTATATCTATGGCGCCTTACAGGATGTCGCCAGTAGAGTTGGCAGAGCTTAAGAAGCAGTTAGAGGATTTATTGGAGAAGCAATTTGTGAGACTAAGTGTATCACCTTGGGGAGCTCTAGTGTTGTTGGTAAAGTAGAAGGATGGGACTTCTCGTCTATGTGTAGACTACCGGCAATTGAATAAGATTACGATCAAGAATAAATATCCACTTCCAAGAATCGTTGATTTGATGGACTAATTACGAGGAGCCGCAATATTTTTCAAGATTGACTTATGTTCTAGTTACCACCAGATACGTGTGAAAGTGGAGGATATTCCTAAAACTGCATTTCGGATGCGATATGGCCATTACGAGTATCAAGTGATGGCGTTTGGAGTGACTGATGCACCTGTGATTTTTATGGACTTTATGAACTGGATTTTCAGTTCATACTTGGATAAGTTCATTGTTGTCTTTATTGATGACATCTTGATTTATTCCCGTAGTCAGGAGGAATATGTTGAACATCTCAGAGTGGTTCTCCAGATTCTGAGGGAGAATAAGTTATATGCTAAGTTATCCAAATGTGAATTTTGGTTAAGTGAAGTTCAATTTTTAGGGCACGTTATATCTGAAGGAGGAATTGAGGTTGATGCCTTAAAGGTGGAGACAATTGTTGAATGGGAAAGAATGAAGACTATATCAGAGATCCATAGTTTCATCGGATTAGCCGGTTATTATCGACGATTTGTTGAGGGGTTTTCGATGATTGCAGGACCTCTTACCCAACTTACACGAAAGAATCAACCATTTGTATGGACTGAAGCATGCGAGGAAAGTTTTCAAGAGTTGAAATGACAACTCACTGCTTCACCGGTTTTGATTCTACCTAATCCGAACAAATTTTTCGAAGGGTATTGTGATGTTTCGTATCAAGGGTTAGGTTGTGTACTTATGCAGAACCGTAAGGTTATGGCATATGTGTCAAGACAATTGAAAGGGCATGAGAGGAATTATCCGACTCATGACTTGGAGTTAGCAGCAGTGGTGTTTGCATTGAAGGTGTGGAGATATTTTCTCTATGGGACAACGTTCACTGTTTTTAGTGATCATAAAAGTTTGAAGTATCTGTTTGACCAAAAAGAATTGAACATGAGAAAAAGGCATTGGCTAGAGTTTCTGAAGGACTATGACTTTCAGTTACAGTATCATCCTGAAAAAGCGAATGTCGTAGCGGATGCGTTAAGTAGGAAAATGCATAGTGCTTCTGTTATGATGATTAAGGAGAAGGAACTGATAGAAGAATTTCGGGATATGCGATTATCTGTGAAGTTGACATCGGGGAAGATGTGTTTGAATATGATCACTATTTCGAATGATTTGATGGATAAAATATGAGAAGGACAAAACAGTGATCAGTATTTGCAAGAAGCAAAAGAAGCAAGAAGTCAAGGGGCAGAATTGGAATTTAGCGAAGGTGTAGATGGGATTCTGAAATTCAAGGGAAGAGTTTGTGTGCCAAATGATTCTGAACTTAGGAGATTGATTTTGGATGAAACTCATAGAAGTAAGTTGAGTCTGCATCCAGGAGCCACGAAGATGTATCAAGATTTGAAATAACTGTATTGGTGGCAAGGAATGAAGAGGGATGTCGCTGAGTATGTATCATCCTGTTTAGTTTGTCAAAAGGCTAAAGTGAAATACCAAAGACCATCGGGAATGTTGCAACCTTTGCCTATTCCTGAATGGAAATGGGATGACATAGCAATGGATTTCGTCACTAGACTACCAATAACTCGGAAGGGTTATGATTCTATCTGGGTAATTATTGATCGGCTTACAAAGTCGCCGCACTTTTTACTGATTATTATTAAGTACTCAATGGAAAACTTGGCTCAAGTGTACATCAATGAAATTGTCAGACTTTATGGTGTACCATCCAGTATTATTTCTGATTGAGATCCGCGATTTACATCAAGATTCTAGAATAGTTTGCAAGAAGGGATGGGAACAAAGCTACGTTTGAGTTCTGCTTACCATCCACAAACAGATGGTCAATCAGAAAGGAAGATTTAGTCGTTGGAGGACTTGTTGAGAGCTTGTGTTCTAGATCAAACTGGTTGTTGAGATGAATTTCTACCGTTGATAGAGTTCACCTACAACAATAGTTTCCATTCAAGCATAGGGATGGCACCCTACGAGGCATTATATGGGAGAAGATGTAGAACGCCATTGTCTTGGTACCATGATGGTGAAAGTATTGTGGTAGGACCAGAATTCGTGCAGCAGACAACTGAGAAAGTGAAGATAATCCAAGACAAAATAAGGACAACTCAGATGCGACGAAAGAGCTATGCAGATAAAAGACGAAGACCTTGAATTTGAAGAAGGCGATCATGTGTTTCTATGTGTGACACCTATGACAGGAGTTGGACGAGTGATGAAGTCGAGGAAACTCACTCCGAAGTTTATCGGGCCGTATCAGATACTTCATCGGGTAGGTCCGGTAGCTTATCAGATTGCACTACCACCATTCTTATCAAATCTTCGTAATGTATTTCACGTATCATAACTACGGAAATATATTTCTGATCCGACCCATGTTATCGAGCCAGACACCGTACAACTGAAGGAGAATTTAACCTATGAGACGTTTCCAGTCAAAATTGAAGATCGAAGGATGAAGCAACTTCGAGGTAAGGAGATCGCATTGGTCAAAGTGGTTTGGAACGATGTAAGTGGTGAAGCCACATGGGAGTTTGAATAGAAGATAAGAGAGCAGTACCCATTTTTATTTTAAGTGTGTGTCAAGTGTCGAGGACAAAAATTATTTTTTAGAGGAGGAGAGTTGTAACACCCCAAATTTTGACTATGTTAACAGTAATAGTAGAATTTCACTGTTTTGCATTTTCTGCGTGTTATAAAAATAATTTGACTGTTCCGAGATCATTTTTGATTGTTTTGTGTGATTTGCTCCAGGTCAGGAAAATAATAATTTTCGGGCCGGGGAAATTCTTATCTGATTTATTCAGAGGCGAGAGATCTTACTAAACTCAAATTTGAGTGACACAGAAAAGAATCTTTTAATTTTTAGAACTTATCTGTGAAATAAAAATATTTTACGGATAAATATGTGCTGTTTTATTTATAGCAATTACTGCTATAATTTATTTCACCCGGTATATTTTAGTTGACAAAAAATGTGTTTAGAATATTTTTTGTAAGCTAATTGAGAGTGAACCAATAGGAACCAGTCAAAATAGGTGGCTGGACTTTTCTATCCAAAAGGAAGTGGTCAAATAAAGGGGCATGGGCTTTATTGTGGACCATTGGACGAAAATCTTGATTAAGATGTTTTCGATCATAACCGTTGATCAAATCAATGGTGTAAAATGAATCCTGATAAAATCACAAAGTGATATCCACCTTAGATTAGATCAATGGATAGGAAACAAAGTTAAATTCAATGGCTAGGATTGAGTCAAATATAGTGGCTTGACTTTTACTTAGTAATTAATTAAACCTAATTTAGTCATCTTAATTGCCTAATTAAGAAACTAAGTAAACTAACCTAGTTATTAATTAGTTATAATCTAATTTCTAATTAGATATCCTAATTTTATTTAGAGGCTATGATATATGCAATTATATATTTAATTTATTAGTTATGTAATTAGAATGTTAATTAAGTGTAATTAGGAAACTTAACCTAAGTGATTAGCTAATTAATTAGCATGCAATTAGGCTTTAATTGAAGTCAAATTAAGTCCCTAATCCTCTAAGTGTTCCAAGGCCAAGGAGGGCCATTCTACCAAGTTCCACAAGCTTCTAGGTTCATCCATGTGACATAGGCCATGTGCTTCAAGTGTGAACACACTTGCGATATTTTACTTCTAGTAAATCCTTTAATCACTCCTACACTCACCTCACATGCTGCACACGCAAGATTACTATCAATATTCACTTTTTTCTCTCACCAAAAAGCAAGCATCATTTTCTCTCAAAAATTCCAAGAACACATAAAAGCTTTTCCCTTCCATTTTCTCTCTAGTGTTTCGGCCCTTTCACCCAATACCACTATCCATCTTCTATAATTTTTGTTCTCAACATTTCCTAAACCTAAACCACCTCCTAAACACTTTTCATTTAGGAAGTTTTGTGAAAATCCTACCTTAAGTGCTTCAAAATCCAAGTTTAGTTTACTTCCCTAAAGGTAAACTTTGGTTTTAATGGTTTAAAATTAAGTTTATGATTTTCTAAACCATGATTGTTCCATGGTTTATCATTATTAAGCTTTGTTTGTGATTTTACTTATTGTTTAAGAATTTTAGGGAATTGTTTTGTGACTCACACGAAATCAAGAGAAGGAAGAGGAGCTTGAGGATCTGGTCCTCAAGAGGTAAGAGGGAGATTTAACCTCACCAACCATGTTTTGGTGGTGAGAAGATGATTGTGTGTGGTGAAAAACCCATAAGGGTTTTTTCAACTATTGTTTAATGCTTCTTTGATTTTTGTTTGTGGTGTTTATGCTTTGTTTTTATAATTGCATGTGTGATATTATGATTATTACTTTGATATATGCTTGTATGTATGATTGTGTAAGCATGAAAATGTATGAGTAGAGTAAGATGTGAATAATATGATGAAACAAATTCATGAGAGCTCCAAAGAGCTTGAGGCCCACGGCCTTACCATGGAAAAGAGGACCAAAGTCCTGAAAATGATGGGTTCAGATTTGAGAATTGAAGGTTTAACTGAGAAAGAATTGATTTTGAAACAATTGGAATATAGTAGTAAGCTAAATGATTTTTAGAAAGCAAATTGATAGAATTAAACCAATGAATTATGAAATTAATTCGGGTGTCAAATACTTGAAGTTTACTGACGTATAGCTCACCCTATGGGTTTTGAAGCGCGTCCGTAAAATTTGAGCTGTAATATGTGAAGTAAAAGAAAGAAATATCATATTTGGGAAACATTACAAATACCAATTTTTAGAGGGGTTATATTGCAAAATTTTATAAAAAAAGGTCAAAATTATAATTAATATTTTAAGAAGGACCATAATTGTAATTTTTATTTAAAGAGGGGTCATATTACAAATATTTTATAAAAGAGGGGCCATTTCATAAATATTAGTTTTATGAGGGATTATTTCGTAAATATTAATTTATGAGGGACTATTTCATAAATATTAGTTTTAAGAGGGACTATTTCATAAATACTAGTTTTATGAGGGACTATTGTAAAAATATTATTTAAGTGAGGACAAAAATATAAATATTATATTTTTGAGGGGCTATTATGTAAATATGGAAAATAAAGTTAATTTTAGTGTTAAATAAGAAAAATAGTATTTTTGATTTAGAACGTATGAAAAATATTGTACGCTATTTGAAAACGCGACAAAATTATTGCGCAATTGAGAAAATATGGAAATATGATTACGCGATGAAAATGCAGTAATAAACTATTGAGTTATTGAGTGGACCCTGAATATGTGATAACGAAATTGAACTATGAATGATGCATAGTACATGCATTAGAAAGGTCCGAATGGACTGTATGAGGCTATTTTGCCTAGGAGATAATACACCTCCTAAGTGGGTGCGATATGCGTAGTGTAAGTCACTTATTGACCTTGGGGGCATTAGGGTGCAGGTTGCCTACAATGGGCAATTGGTAGCTCTTTTGTACCGTAGGTTTGACCGATGCAACTCACTAATGATCCTGACTCAAGACACTAGCCATAATCAAGATCTGATAAAGACTGTCGTGTATATGCTAGATGTGCAAGATTGAGCACGTGGTCCGAGACATATTGGTACCGATAAATCTTTTCAATCACTCTCTCCGACCTGAGTTTTAGCTCCATGGAGTAGGAAATTGAGTTTGTGTGCATACATGTAGTGATTGAGGGCACTTTCGTAATTATGGTTTATGATAATTGAACTATTGAATATTTGGTTATTGATGATGGCATGATTGTAATTATTGTATATTACGTGTTTTGTGATGATAATGATGTTAGTGGCATAACCGTAATTATGGTATGATAGCTGTATGAAATATTGTATGTGTTTATCTTCATTGTTACCATACTGGTAATGGCGTAGGTGATCTCACCTCTTTGTATGTCTATTCTATATTGTATTTATAATTTAAAAGACGTTGAGCAAGAAGTTGAGCGAGAAGTTGAGGAAGAGCAGATCCCCGTTGAGGATGCTGAGTTTTGAAGATATGGAGATGTCGTGTTTCCTTGGATATATGAGATTGACGTTTCTTGGAGAATTAGAGGCATGGAACGTTGATTTGGATAGAGAGCGTATTTACTACTTGGGCGACCTAAATATTAGATTGAGTAGACACCAACTTAGACATCACTACTTTAGTGTTAATATTTATGTACAACTAGAGTTTCCAATATCTATTAGGCAGTATTGGGGGACTTGCTATCGTACCCCTAGTGAGGTCAGTATTGCATCGTCTGCTCGGATACCTGCCCGTAGGACTTCACGTCAAGCTAGATTCCTATATGCTGAGGAATCTGAGGAGGACCCGTCTGAGGGTTCTATTGTCTAGTAGGACTTGAGCAATATGTTAGTTTAAAGTAAAGTTTAGTATTTTGAAAGTCTATTTTGTAAATATTAAAATATGACAGTACTAAAGACTTGTATATGTTTATATGATGTAAATTATTTGTGACAATGTTGTTATGTTTTTTTTATTTTCAGCTAAGTTTATCTTATTATTATTAAGAAATTTTATAACTCGTATTTATATTACAAGCACGATTTCTAATGAAGGGGTAAATTGGTAATTAAGTAACATGAAATGTGATGCCCTAAGGAGGGTGTTACATTATTCGTCGAGTCATTCCTGCTTACGCAAAAGAAGTTCAAGAAAAGTCTAGAATCTTGAAGCAGCTGACCGATGCAAAGAGTGAAAATGCAACTTTGAAGGAAAATCTTGTAAAAGGAAAAACCAAAAAAGCAGAGCTCGACAAGGAAATTGAAAACTTGAAGAGAAAACTTGAAGCAGCCCATCGTCACAAACAAAAACTTCAAACAACATTACAATAAGGGGCCGATAGGCAGCAAAGTATTGCTAATAATACCAAACAATGGCCTGTCAAAGCCATAGCTGTGTTTGCAAAAATAAATTCCCTTGATGCGGAATATCAAATTGCTTGTTCCGACAGACAATCTTTAGAAGATTCTTAGGGGGTTCTACAAAAATTCTAAGTATAACTTTTCTTCCATTTCTACCTAATTGTTGAATCAAATTTTCCAAAGCAATTAATCTTTCATCACTCAATTCATTTAACTCATCAAACATTAAGTCCTAGTAGTGTTCAACTAGTAACTCGTCTTGTTTTTGAATACGAATTAACTGAAGATTAATTTCGACAGGTAATACTGCATCATGACCATATGCCAACTTGTATGGTGATGTGCCCGTTGCTTCTCTTAGTGAATTTCTATATGCTCATAGCACTTGATTAAGGGTATTATGCCAATTCCTAGGCTGTCAACCAATATACTTTTTAATCAGACTTATGATTATTTTATTCATAGCCTCTACCTGGCCATTTGCCTAGGCATAATATGACCTTGACGTGAGCATTTTAATTTTTCTTGAACTGGCATATTCGATAACTTTCTTTCCAATGAATACTGATCTTTAGTCGATTATCAAAGTTTGTGGTATTCCAAACTGATAAACTATATTATCTTCAATAAATTCAATCACATCCTGCTGGGTTACATCCTTCAAGGCTACAGCCTCAACCCATTTGGTGAAGTAATCAACTCCTACTAGAATATATTTGTGTCTCTTCTACGAGACAGGATGAATTTGGCCAATTAAATCCAAAGCCCACCCTCTGAAAGGTCAAGGTTTAACTATAGAATATAACTCACTAGCAAGAATATTTTGTATATGGCCATGTCTTTGACATTCTTCACAAGACTTAGCAAACATTATACAATCCCTAACCAGTGTAAGCCAATAATACCTTTGACGTCGAAGGACCCATTTAATCTTTTCACCTGCTTGATGAGCTCCACAAATTCCTTCGTGGACTTCTACCAAGGCAATATAAGCCTCTGCTTCACTCAAGCAAACCTCTAAATTTCTATCGACAGACTTTCTATACAAGGCTCCTTCTAATACTACAAATTTTGACGCTCTGTACTTGAGCTTTCTATCCACATCTTGACTCGAATTTTCTAAATAACATAGTATTGGTTGTCTCTAGTCATTAATCATCGAAATATCATTTTGTAGTATATCTCTTTCCTCCAATCGATATAAGAGTTCCCTTATTTCCATTAGATTTGTAAGAACCTTGGATGAAATTCTATACCCAGAGGCTACTTGTGCTAATTCATTAGCTTCTTCATTTAAACCTCTAGAAATGTGTTCGACAGTTACTTCGTCAAATTGCTTCATTAGCCTACTCGCCACAATATAATATTTTATTAGATTTTCATTAACACATTTATATTCTTGGGCAATCTGTTTAATGACCAACTGTGAATCACCAAAAATATGCACACTATGTGCTTTCGTTTTTACTAATATTTCTAATTCGACAATTAAAGCTTCATATTCAGCTTCATTGTTGGAACAGGTATACTTAAGTTCAAACATGAACTTAGTTGGAGTACCTTAAGGAGAAACAATTAAAATCCCCACTCCAATTCCATTTTGATGCCTTGAACCATCAAAATATTAACACCAAGGTTTTAAACCAATAACATTTATGTTATCCATATCCAAACAAGGGTGGTCGACCAAGAAGTCAGCAATTGCTTGGCTTTTCACTGCTCTCATTGGAACATATTGTAAAGAAAATTCTGACAAAGCAATAGTCCATTTTCCAATACATCCATTTAACACTGGTTTTGACAACATATATTTTATTATATCAGTTTTTGACATAACCAATACATTACAAGGCATCATATAATATTTGAGTTTAGTATATGAGAAATACAATGCTAAACAAAGTTTCTTTATTGCACTATATCTCCTCTCAACACCATTTAAAACTCGACTAAGATAATACACAGCTCTTTCGACGTTATTTTCATCTTCTTGAGCCAGCATACTTCCTATGGTTTCTTTTGATACTGATATATACAACTTCAACGGTCGATGAGGCACTAGAGGCATCATGACCGGTGGGTTTGTCAAATACAGCTTTATCTGGTTGAAGGCTTCTTAGTGACAAGGTTCCCACACAAAGTCTTGTTCAGCCTTCAACTTGATCAATGGAGCAAAAACTCTGGTTCTTCCCGACAAATTGGATATGAATCGTCTCAGGAAGTTAACTTTTCCTAAAAAAGATTACAATTCCTTTTTGTTTGTCGGTGATGCGGCCTCCAAAACTGCCTTGGCTTTATTCTTGTCCACTTCAATACTTTTTTTATAGACTAAGAAACCCAAGAATTTAGCAGCCGACACTCCAAAACCGCATTTTTCTGGATTCATCTTAAGGTTGTGCTTCCTCATCCTGTCGAATGCCTGCCTTAATGTATTCATGGAAAATTGTATTCATTGCTCTCTGATAGGTGGCCCTTGCATTTTTTAAACCGAAAGGCATGACTACCCATTCATATTTCCCAATGGCTCCTGGACATCTAAAGGCAATTTTTGACACGTCCTCGTCGGCTATAAAAATTTGATTATAACCTGCATGACCATCCATTAAACTTAACAATTCATGTCCAGATGCGGCATCAACTAACATGTTCGCAATTGGCATAGGATACTCATCTTTAGGTGTGGCAGTGTTCAAATTTCTAAAATTTACACATATTCTTAGCTTGCCATTTTTCTTGACTACAAGAACAATATTAGAAAGTCATTCGACATACCTGGTTGTTCTGATGAATTTGGCTTTCAGCAATCTTTCGACCTCTTCTTTTATCTTTAAGATCACCTCAGGTGCAAATCTCCTGTTGGCTTGCTTGACAGGTCTGCATCCTTCTTTCAAAGGCAATCTATGCTTGACAAGATCTCTACTCAATCCAAGCA
Organism: Ormosia semicastrata; assembly: GCA_029884595.1. Classification (NCBI taxonomy): domain Eukaryota; kingdom Viridiplantae; phylum Streptophyta; class Magnoliopsida; order Fabales; family Fabaceae; genus Ormosia; species Ormosia semicastrata. The sequence goes on along the minus strand of JAQQTO010000061.1, from coordinate 64,632,550 downwards.
TTTCATCATAATCCCAAGCAAAACAATCTTTATATTCCATAATTAATTTGACAAGCTTTTCCTTGAACTCCTTTAGCAGAAATAAACTCACAAATATATGCCTCCTTCTGTTTTAGTGCCCAAGTTTATTTCTTCCAAAGGATCTTTCATTTCCACATTTTGCTTTTCATCAAGTCCTTTTTCAAAACCTAAAGGACCGTCATCGATTACACAATCTGACAACATACTTTCAATAGTGTATACTGCTCTGCCGACCAAATAGGCCGACAGTCTTTCTGATAGATCCTTAACACTCATAACTAGTGCTTGGCCACTCTCCTTTGGCCTTCTCCACCAGTCGACTGCCAAACTGGTCCATCAAGCAAACTTCGAGTACCTCTTTGTTAATGACCTATCATTTGCTGAGACTGGCTTGACATTTAGAGCATATATTTTAAAATCGACGTGAAGTTGTTGTAGATAACAGAGACTATCATCTGCCTCTATTATTTCTACTTGATCATCTTCATTCCAAAGAATAAGCTTTTGATGAACCATCGATGGTATTGCCCCGACAACATGTATCCAATCTCTTCCTAGCAAAAGATTGTAACTTGATTTCGTTGGAATAACCACGAACAACGTCGGCCTTGCAATAGATCCGACTTGTACCTTCAGCATCACTACTCCATCCGACGGGGAGGTTTTACCACTGAAATCAGTGACAATCATGTTGGTCGACACCAAATCGGACTAACCTTTCCCAAGTTTCTTAAGCATCGCCCTTGGGATCAAATTAATAGTTGTCCCCCCCGTCTATCAAAACTCTATTGGTGGGCTTTCCTTCTAATATAGCCTTGACGTGTAATGGTCGTAGATGAGCCTTCTGCTTTTTTGTCAGTTTCTTAAGCTGCATTATGTTGTCAAATACTGTTACCATGTTGTCCTAAAAAAGAAGCCAGTGATCATCCAAGTCATCCAAATCTTCTTCATTTTCCCCAGTGTATTCAATCTCGTGAAATCCTTCAAATTCTGCAAGCAACACTGAAATTAAATTTACACTCATTAACTTTAGGAATTCTTCCTCATCAGACAGCTCTTCATCACTTCTATATCTTCTAATCCTGAAGTAATCTTATGACGGCAAGTTACTATCCATAGCCGTTAGAATGTCTTCCAAATCGTTATCCAAGTTGATGTCCATGTCAAATTGCTCATCATCACCAAGGCCTAAAAGATCTTCTGGATCATTTAAGGCCTCAATAACTTCATCAGTCATTAAGTCCATATCTTGGCAGTCAGGCTTTGCCAATCTTTCTCTTTCTTTATTTATGTCGAGCACTTTCTTCCTCTACTCAACATTAAGATTTTCCTGATTTCTTCTTTTGACCTGACCATTTCCTTATCTTTCTCGACTAGTAAATTATTTTTCCTTGCCTCTTCTTCTGCTGCTATCAATCCAATTGGCCATTTTCTCTTGGTTTTGTTTAGAATAGGCCTTTGGACTTGCTTACCCTTTTTTATCTCTTCTAACTTTTCTTGTCGAAGCTTATCATCTATGTCAAACTGACTAACTGCATTTGTTGTCGGCTCCATTGGAAACGACCTCCCTGTTTTTATGAATTCTTTTGTAACAATACTTTTCAACTTCCTACCATCTTCATTCTGATTCTGATTTGGTACTGGCTTGTTTTTGACCACCAGACAACCTGTTTCTGTTGGCTGTTCCTTGATCATTAATCCTTCAGCCATGTCCCTATTCTTTTGTGCTTGTCTTAATCTCTACAGTCTCCTTTTCTTACTTTTCAACATTGGAAGAGACTTTGACGGTGCTGCTACATCCTGGCCAGTCATAGTTTTACCTTGATCGATTCTACCATTTTTGTAATCTTCATTCCAAAAGGTTGATCCCTTTAGAATTTATTCTTCCTGGCAGCCACATTTCGTCGAAAATATGTGTGACTTGCCATTGCAGAATTTTTTACCCACCTATCCACAACAACATTCGCAGGTGGCACTCTGGTCTTAACTGGCCCAACATAACCTTTGCTTCCCACAGGCTCATGTGGTTCCACTAACCAACCATTCATGTTAGACCTAGGCGTATAGACTGGCTTTGACCTTGGAGCATAAAAGGGCTTTTGTGGTCTCCAGGTTTTCTTGTCGAAAACCTTCTTCTTACCTTGTGGAATACTCAACTGTTCTTCAGCAGCTTTCTTTGCAGCAATTTCATCAAAAACTGCATTACACCTTGGGCATAATCTTACGTTGCCCCTTTCTTTCTTTCTCTCAAGAAATACTTCAAGAGATTCTTCTAGTTTCGAATAGATGCCGAGTGCATCCTCTGTGTCGACGTCGAACCCTTGCAAATCCCTTATGTTGAGCATCCCAACATTCAAAGCAACCTGCTGATCAACACAAGATACTCCAGCCTGAAACGATCTATATCAACCTTCATATCCGCTTTAGGCTTGTCTGCAAACTTCAAACGCTCATCCATTATTACTTTCTGGATTATGTCTTTGAAACGAACACATTCATTAGTAACATGACCGAAATTATTATGAAACTTACAATATTTTCGGTCTTTTATTTCATCAAATTTTAACAACCTATGACCTTCCGATAACTTAATCTATTTATCTTTTAGTAACAAATCAAAGATTTTGTCATCTTTTGTTACGTCAAATTTATAAGTTTTTCTATTGACATAACTCATTTTCTCCTGATTTCTTGTTGGCTGTAGAGCCTGACAAACATAAGGGGGACCATTCTGAAGCTCAGCAATGTTAACTTCGAACTCATCATTGCAATCTTTAGTTTCATTGTCAGATTCATCTAATCCAACAAATGCTACCTTCTCTCTTTTAAGAAATCTTTTTTGTTTTTGAATCTTTTCAATTTTTAGTTGCCCTATTTGCCTAACCTTCTCACTTAATTGGGCAAGATCAGCTAAATGTTGATTCACTAATTTCTTCCTTATGTAATAATCTAAACCTCCTGCAGCTATCTTTACTATTTTGACCTCAAGTATAGGAGTAAAACATGTACTCCTTATTTGTCAAAACCTAACAAGATAATCATCCACAGTTTCATTGTACATTCTTTTGATATTGAAGAAATCTGTAAGTCCTACTTTCAAATCTCCTCTAAAGAATTGATCATGAAAACTTCTTTCCAATTGAGCCCAGGAATGGATGAGTTTGGTCTCAATGTCGAGAATCAGGAAAAAGCATTTTTTGTAAGGGAACTTGGGAAGAATCTCATTTTAAGGCCTTCAATAGTAGCCAACTCCCCCATTTCTATCGTATACTGTGCAATGTGTTCGATGGTCGATTCCCCAATTTCTTTTGTAAACTTAGAAAGTTTAGGAATTTTAATGCCTCTGGGCAACTCTGCTTGTTGCACCCACTCAGGAAATGCTAAAACAAAATAGGGTTGGTTGGCATATCCAACATCAAACTCGAACTTATTCAGCACTTGTTCCACTACTTGATTTACATTTTGTTCAGCCACTTAGTGCCCCCCAAGATTCTGTCGAAACAATCTTATGGCTACATAATTTCTAGCCATTTGATCCTCATCACCTCGACGGAGCATATGGACATTACCATATTCCAAACGTGGCTGATCATTTTGCCTAGGTTGATTTAAGTTTTGTTGATTTTGCCCTACATTTGCCTGAGGTGTAACCATTTCTCTATTCACCCCAGGCTAGGTTCCTTGAGCATTTTCATTGGCCAATATGCCTATTCCCAAGGTTTGATTTAGCCTTGCCATTTGCTGGGCCAATGCACTGTAAGCATTATTTGTATTTTCTATGATTGGCGTAATCATAGCACCCATTTGCTGAGTAAACATATGCACCCATTTCATGGTTGCTTTCATCCATTTGTTGTCGAAAGCTGACCAAAGAATACATAGTTGGCCCTGTTATACTTTGGGGATTATCTCTCGACATATTTGGGAAAACTAGTCCCAAATTCAATCTCTCTTGTCGAAAAAGAGTTGGATTGCTTGTACCTGCAACCCCTATTCCCTGACCATTAAAACTTACTAAGGCCGAACATATCTGTGTTTGGCCTTGTGAAGCCACTGATTGGCCAGCAGTATTGGCCAAAGTGGAGCCAAGTCCTATTTGTGCCATCACAGGAGGAACATAATTGGTTGGCAACCCATATTGGGGCACAAACCTTGATTTTGAATTTATTTTATGTTTTGGTTACTTGGCTGACTCAGCGATGGTTGAGTCATTCCAGGCAACACCTGTTCTACTACTAGATTACTCTGGAGAGCACCTGTTGTTATAGCATCATCCACCAGACCAGTACTGGCAACGGTCAAAGGTGGCACAGTAACGGCTGTCGAAGGTATATCTGACGCTTGACTACTTACATTACTCATGGTTTGCATATTTTTTCAGAAGAGTAGATAAATCTTCCACTTCTTAAATGCATTAAACCATTTCTTGTGACACTATGAGTTACTCTGAACTCGTCCCACCATGCGTGCCAATTTGTTTAAGTGGAATTTTGGTCAATAGGTCAAGAGAAATTCCAACAAACAAATAATTATTTATCAAACGAATATGGGTTCAGAGTTATATGGTAATCTCGTAGGTTTTGAAAATTAACTTAAAATAAAAGAAGCTTTAATGCACGTTTAAAGAAATAAACAAAAATTCGGAAAGAAAAGTTTTGAAAAGTAAAGAAATAAAGAGACTGAACAAGAAGTTTAAATGCAGAAAGTTAAATGAAAGCATTAAAGGAAAGCATGTAAAGAAATTTAAAGAACAAGACTGCAAAGTAAAGGAATTTAAAAGAACATTGCATTAAATTAAATGATTTGAAATGAAAAGAGAATGCATACTTAGATCAAAATCCGTTAATCTGCTCAGGTGAGATTTTAGGATTATGTATCAGCAAATAACCTCTTCTTTTACATTGTGAATGCTGATATTTATAGACAAATTAAAAAAGTAACTGACATTTTAGGATTTTGACACGTACTTGGCAGTTATGCCACTAATATTTTCCAATTTCTTGACAGAACCAACTTCTAACCATTTTAACATTCTTCGTCAGTTCAATCTCTTGGTAATGCAACCCTTCTTTCGGATTAACTACTTGTCCGACATCAATATCTAGTGGCTGCATTGGGTCTTCCAACCATTCAGCACTTCCGTCGGCTCAACACTTGAAAAATTCTTCCAACATCATCATCCATCTGTCGAATAGCAAAATTGTTTATTTTCACCCCAACACCACCCTTAGTTACTTAGTTTAAAAACAAATTCACTTTAACATAATTTTTTCTTTAGTACTCCAAACATCACTTGCCACATCTTGCTGCACATCAAATTAAGTGTGTGCAGAGTGGTAAAATAAAGGTCCTTGTGGAAAGATAACGTCAATTCTTAGACAATACATAATAGAAGGATGGGATTTCGTCGGAATAGAGCTTACAAAATGTCTTTAAAAATTTTGAAAATGTAGGGACCAAAACAAAAAAAAGGTCTATTTTATAAAAACTGAACCGCCCCCCCACCCCCCCCCCCCCCCCCCCACCACACACACACATCCCCTCATTTTTGTTTTGCATCGGATGTGCGATGCGGAAATACTTAGGTAAGAGAAGGAAAAATGAAGTATATATATGATAAAGGAATGAGCATCTAATATATAAATATCATATCAAAGTTTTAAAGACCTGAATACGTGCCAATTAAACTAAAACTCCTTGATAAAAGGCATTCTTTTTTTCTTTTTAATTAGATTAGAGAGGTGAATTAATAAAAATGTAAGTAAGATAGTCCAAACATTATGTAGTCGCAATAAAAAAAATATAATAAACCATATTACAAATGCAAAACAATAGATTTAAAAATAATTATTAAAAATTAATGTTAGATTCTCACATCACTCTTCAAATGTTGATGAGACACCGTTGTACTTTGATAAATGTTAAGAATAATATTACTCACATATATTTATACACACTATTTCATATCTACACAATTTTTAGTGTCTGATTACAATTGATTTTATTTTATTTTTTATATATTTATACTTTAATTCTATTACATACTCCCAATTTTAAGAAATGTGAAGTATGTGAATATGCACCTAACATTTTTCAACATTAATCTTCCGTAAATGTTAATAATTCATAACTAATACTATAAAAAATTCATATTCATTTATAGTATGCTTTCATTTTATATTATGAATTTATGACATTATATATGCCACAATAAATTTAATGGATATTGATACAAGTTTTTAAAAATATAAATAACTTATCAGCTTTGAAATGAACAACATTTATTTAAATAAAGAACACACCATAAATTTCCTTCAAACAAGTCTTTGAAATTTGTTGTAAAAATCCGTTTGCAAAAACATGTTGCTAACAAGTACAAACAGAGAGCCTCTTGTTTCTTACTCTATCTATCTCTTTTATTCTTTTCTACTCCAAATAAAAAAATCAAATTTATTAAGAAGTATTTTTAAGGTGTTGGTTAATAAATTAAAAATTAAAAGTATAAAATAAAAAATACAATTTTAATATATTAAAATTATAAAAAAATTATTATTATTTATTAAAATAATTAAAATAATTTAATAGAAAATTAGTAAAACTCCTTTTCAGTGTTTGTTTATATTTTGGTTTTAAAAAAAGAAAAATTACGAAATCCAATACATTTATGTAAGAAGTAAAGTTTTGTTTACTTCAATAAAAAAAAAAAGCCTTTTGACCCCATGGAAATATGAAACACATTAGAACAAACCAGCCCTATATTGTATTTACCATAATAAAAATCACCTAAGCCCAAAAAAAATGAAAAACGATCGATAATACAAATAATAATAAAATGTACCAAACAAATAATAATAATAAATTCCTTTTAAACCTTTTTCCTCCAGCTAGTGTCTTGCTTTCTTGTACTGACCACCTCGTATTTTGTACTGTCTTCTAAGCTCTCAGTTCTCTATACAAGAAATTATTATATATTTTTTGAGTGTTATATAAGATTATGATACTATTTATTCTGAATGGTGATATGGGACACTAATCTTATGGGTCAATTTGACATACATCCAGTCAGAGTCCGCTATTAACACCATAGTGAGAATTTACTTTTGGCAGTTGAGATCCTAATATAACGGATGTCGGATCACAACATTGGGTAATAATAACATTATCATGAGATTTACGCAGTGGATAAATTTTACAATTATCTGTAACTATTAATCATAATCTTGCGTAATAATAGTGCCTATAACCGCCATCTATTATTCGTAACTGTCAATCACAATTTTGCAGAATCAACATTTCAATTTTATAGGGATCCTCTCCAACGAATAAGAGAATGTGATTCTCTATTCATCATCTATAAATATTAGGTTTAATCACCTTTGACAGATAACTAGTGCTGTTTTGCTTAAACCCTACTTGTGCGCAACCTGACTTGAGCGTTAGAGTGCTTTTGTAGATATCAACCTATAACATTCCAATACTAGTACTAATAGCATGACTAGAATCATGCATTAGTAGTTAGGATTAGGTATGTCACTTCTATATTGGTAACGAATTTTGTAAAAATATTTATTACATATATGAAAATATGAGCCTGTTGTGGGTGAAGAATAGTATATTACACTAACAAGGGAAATTTATACAAAGATATAATTCATAATACATCAAATATGAGAGATAAGCCTTTAAGGCATAGTTTCATACAGATGATATACAACACTTTATCTAAAAATCCAAACTAAACTATTTCTCCATAATATTACTCTTTTCTTCTGCTTGCTGCAGACTTCGTTCCTGGAAATATTATGGAAATACAATAAAAATAGGAGTGAGAATTCTAACAATTCTCAATAATTTTATTAAAAACTATGTTATCATAATACCTCCTGCTGTTTCGAGAAAAAATCATTTCAAAACTCAAATTTTAAAGTAGAAAGGTGGCAAAAGTCAAATCAAGTCCTTTCTCTCCTTGAGGCAAAATCCCAATTAATAACATTACTTTAAAATTTATAATTTTAGTTACCAAAAGATCACATTTATATTCATATCATCATTCAAACACAAATTACAGTTTCATTATCATATTCCCAATTTCCACACTATGATCCTTGCTAATGTCATACCATATATTATATTCAAACATGTATCACACAAAAGCCATAACTCTATAACACGATCATATTCTCATATCCTTCAAATACGAGGAATATATAATCAATATTATGTCATTTAGATACAAAGATAACATTATTATATCCTTCAGATACAAGGATAATTAATATAACATCCTTTAGGTACAAGGATGATCAGTATAATATCCTATAGTTACAAAGATAATCAATATAACATTCTTCAAGTACAAGGATGATCAGTATAATATCCTTCATGAACAAGGATAATCAATATAACATCCTTCAGGTACAAGGATGCTCAATATAATATTTTCAACATCAAATTCCGCCTCTAGGTATGAGGTTCATGTTTGATATCTCTTAAATTCCAGTTTAAGTCACATTCATATCAATTTGATATAAGCTCAACTTTATTAATATAAAGGAGCAATACCATTTTGACATATCCATTGATCATAATAAGTGTACAATAAAGTCTTTTCAATAGATATTAGGTGTCTGATATCTCTTATTTTGTGAGCACTCATTATTCAGATTCAACTGTGACTTAACCTTAGAGTCTATGGATGTCATTCTCATTTCAGTATTCAAATACAATTTTGCTTTATATTCAATAGAGTAATGCAATCTTCTAGTATATAACAAGGGTACCATACCATTGATTCATCATATTCCATATGCATACATTAGTTACTTTGCTATTCATGTTACTACATACTTGAATTCATCATCTTTCAAATTTAATGAGTGCCCAATGTCATTGCTCACCAATGATTTGGGTGCTAAATCTTCATTTTAAAATCACAAGCAATCATACATAGTAGTTTGGATCATAATTTAAATTTATAATTGATTTACATGAGGTAAAGAACTCTATTTTTACAAAATAGGAGTATGGTAATAGATTACCATACCATGGTAATCGATCGATTACCAGCTAAATAGATGTCTGGTAATCGATTACCATCATGTGGTAATCGATTACCACATTTCTAGAAGCTTGGTAATTGATTACCACCTTATAATCGATTACCACCTGGTGGTAATCGATTACCATCTTCAACCTCATCTCCAAGAGCTATTTTGCAGGCTGGTAATCGATTTCCAGTCCATGGTAGTCAATTACCACCTTGGTTTTCAACAAAAATCTAGCTTTTAAATACACCAAACTTATCACGATCAAATATGATTCAACTACAACATAAATACACCATAGATACCCATTCAAATCACTCTTAAAATGACAAATAAAAAATGGGTCAACTCATAACCCATTTATTCAACCACAATCTCATAAAGTTTCAAGGCCAAATTCAAGCTCAAACACTTAGTCGTAATACAATAATACCATTCTTTCTTCATCAAACTATAATACAATCTATCAACTCAAAGTTTTAAAGAAACAAAAGGAAGACAACAAATGAACATCAACCCCTACCTCACTCCTTTGTGAAGCTGCTTCTTTGCTATCCTTGATCCTTTCTTTATTTCTCTTCTTCCCTTTCTTCCTTCTCTTCTTTTCTTTCCTACTTCTCTTCCCTTTGTTTTTGCTGCTCCTTCCTCTGTCTCTCTATTTTTTTTCTCTCTCTCTCTTTTCTAATTGCTTAACCATAAAAGAAAAGATAAGAAGAGAAAAGTCAAAGAAAAGATAAGAGAGAGTAAAGAGGTGAGGGAAAAAGAAATAGGAGGGATAAAGTTGGGATCCAATTGGAAATGCTATATCCCTTAGGGATATTTTAATCTCCCACTGATGAATTTTCTAACCTTCAAAGGTATTATAGAAAATTCTACAATTTTATTCAATTCTCAGTTTCATCATTCAACAACTATCGTTATACACCTTTATCAACCATTAAGCTTTATTATAGCTGCCAAACTAATTCATTTGATCCTCCAAAATTTTACTACAGCTCATTCCAATCACTTATAACCTAGAAATAAACTTTCCATGTTTATTTCTATCATCTCGATTGTTTATATTTAATTCTGAGCGTTTATAAGCTATATCTCAAATTCAGTATTATAGAATTATGCTCAAATTAATCCAAAAGATCACCAAAATTAACAAATAACTCATTCTGTATCACCCCTCGATTTAATAAAACATGGCACAATCATCATTATACCGCGGTCACTAAATTTTTGGCGTGCTACAACTTCTTCATAATACATTTTCCAAGTTTGAATATACTTTTTTTTCTTTATTTTATATATAAAGGAAATATGAGCCACGAATGCAATAATACGTAAGTTGTCATTAATAGATATGATTCCACAGAATGTATGCAAGATACAATACGTAGGAATAAATAATTAAGTTAAAGCATCCAGAGCGTGACACATTTCTCATACCACTCACAATGAAATATATTAAGATTCACTTAAAAAGGCAAATATATTAAAAATAATTCATAACATAATTAATGCAGAAGAAAAACAAAAACTACCCACAAGACATCTATGTCTAAGGAGTTGAGTACTCCATTGGATCCACCTCGGGATCCTTCCCCGGGTCGTCTGAAGATATAAGGATAGGACCGAGTGCGGTCCCATGGGCAGGTGCCTTAGTAGCTGATGCCATGGAATCCTTGTCCTCTCTAGGGGTGTGAATCGGATCACCCCATAGCTCCTGGATAGGCAAAGCGAACTCCAGATGTACCGAAGTAGTAAGTGTCAGGACAGGGTCTCCATCGCGGGTCCTCCTTACGGTCAGGATCAAGTCTCCAACATATCGTATACGCTGTCCAACCCAGTCGACTCGCCATGCATTGGCGCCACCGATAAACACGATTCTAACGAAACTGATAGAACCTCTTCTCAATGACATTGCCGAATATAGGGAATCAACCCAAATAAAATCCAGTAGGAAATCAACAACATCCTCTCAACAGTCTTTAACCAAAAGATTACATAGAACAACGACAGTACAAGAAAGAGGTGAGACACCCTACTTCATTACCAATTATGGCAGTAAGAAACATAAACGGCATAGGACGCCCACATAGCATAACAAAATGATGAACAGTATCGAGAAGCAGATATCAAGCAGTTTAACAGTTTCAGTCAGTATATCAACAATAAGATAGCAAATCTAATTATCATATAAATGAAATGCCAAGTATTGTATTGACTCACTATGCACATATACATGATGTCAAATTCCTACTCCATGGAGCTAGACACGAACATCGGAGTGAATGATCAGGGAGATATGCCAGTATCTCGTCCGCCTAGGACCAAGTGCTTCCAGAATTCATAATCAACAATTTTGCGCAATCAGGCTCTATACAGCGGTATTCTCACAATATCGCGATATAGGACAGTGCCTAGTCAGGATCGTCGGTGCATTTGCATCGGTCTGTCTCACAGTCCAGAGGGGCTACCAACTGCCCTCTGTGAGACGCCCGCGCCCCGACACCCCCAAAGTCAACAGCAGGACCTACACTAGTCTATTCGCACCCGCACTAAGGTGTGATTCAACTCCTAGGCAACATGGCCTTGAGCAATAGTCTATTGGACTTTCACAATGCATGATGACTCCATGCATATATCAGGTAATGTTTATTATCACATACTTTTTCACAATATGCCACAATTGGCCAAAGTAAGCATCAACAGATTTTGGGTCCCACTCATGGGCCCGTTAACAAAGTCGTCATTCATAATCTATTTAAGACTTACCATTGTCTCATAAAGTTTTATCATTGTTCTTCTCTTTGTCCTTAATAAGATTCATTTAATTAAATGTCCTATGATTCTCAAAGTCTCACTTACACTTTTAATTCTTGTTTCTCTTATTCCATATGTCGTCAATTAATACATTATACTTTTAGGCACATTATGAAATTTACGCATAACTTTCTATGCCCTTCTTAATAAGTTCCCCTCACATTATTCTTTTTATCTTTATTATTTTGATTATACAAGTTCATCATTAATTTATAGACAAAGTTGCATTAAAGTAATTTAAATTGAGATATTCAAGATTCTTACTTATAACTATGATCTTCCTTTGAATAGAAATTATTCTAAGTTTTATGACACAATTCCATTTTTGGATCATTTTCATTTTATGAATTCTTAATAAATTCTAATTGTTCAATTTATTTGAGTTTCACTTTGATTTAGTATTCCTTACGAAATTCTTCTATAGGGGAATTATTTTAATTATTTAGTTCCAGATTTTAAATTTGGTTACATTCATTTAGAAAATCATTCCAAGTCTCACACATCCTTATTCACTTTCTTGAGTCCAAAGATCCCCTTTAAGTTATCAAATTTGTTCCCTTCCATCTCATTATTAACCATTTAAATCACTTGATTAATTCAATTTCTAAGTTGTAAAAAGTTACATGGTTAAGCCCTAATGAGCTCTTGAGGCCGTGAGCCTCCCTAGAATTAGGAACCCTAAAATTTTCTTCCAAAACTGTGGCCTCACATTAGGTCATAGTGTTCCAATTTCTTTCCATATTATGCCTTAGTCTCTTAATATATAATCACTTAAATTTTAGTTCACACAAAATCAATCCAATCCCCTATAATTCAAGTCAAAACCGTGACCACACCCTAGTGTAGAAATCCCTCAAATTTTCCATTTCTTTTATTCTAATATCACCATCCAACATTTAATCACATAAGCTTCATTCTATTTGTATGCAAACACCAATTTATATCTCTAAATTCCAGTCAAAACCGTGGCCTCACATTAGGGTAGGAAACTCCAAATTTTCCATTTAACAACCCTAACATGATCAAGCATTTTCAACACATCTAACACATTTAAAAGCACCATTTAAGCATTAATCTGATTCAAGAATACATAAACATGCAAAATCCTCAAACAAAGTAAGCTGACAAAGATGGATTTCTCCATCAACAAGCACACAAGGTTCCCTCACCACCATAAATGGTTGAAGTGAGTAATCTCCCTCTTACCTAAGGGAGAATCACAAAAATGACTCCTACTTCCTCCTTGGTGATTTCGGTTTTGGGGTCTCCAAGAACCTTAAAATTTCCAACACAAAGAACCAATATTAAACATGGTAAAGCATGGATCTTTGGTCTCCATTGAGACCCTAGAGCACGAAAATGAAGAGAAAAAGGAAGAAGGATGGAAGCTTTACCTCAAAGCTTGAAGCTTTGTCTTGGATGACAATGGAGGAAAAGTTGGTTTTTGAAGAAACCCTTTCAAATAGAAGTTGTAGAGGAGGTTGAGAGGAGTATAGAAATGGTGTTTGTGAAGAGAAAAGTGAAGAGAATGATCTCTAATGGTGGCTGAAATTTCGTGGTAGTGAAGAGGAAGAAGCGAGGAGGAAGAGAGAAAATGGAGGTGAAGATGAAAAATGAAGAAACTTTCTAAATAAAGAAGGTAGAGGAGGTAAAGGTGAGTGTAGAAATGAGCTTGGTGGAGAGAAAAGATGAAGAGAAATGGTGGAGGAAGGGCTGCAATTTCGTAGCTATGGAGGAGGGTAGAGAGAAGGAGGAGAAACTTGAAGAAGACGAAGATTAGAGAGAGAAAGTAATAGTAAAGTGAAATAGTTTTTAGGGTTTTCTTACATTTTGAAATTTGAACGAATTGAATAGTCAAATGAAGCACAAATTTGGTTCCCAAATTGTGGGCAGCAGCCGTATGGGAGAGAGGGAGAGGAGAGAGAAAAAGAAGCTTCTTTGAGAAGCTTGTGGCATTTTTTAATAAAGAGGATTTGATTAGACATAAAGGAGATTACCTTTGGATAAGATAATGTGATTTAGGGATTAAATAATGAGGCGGTTAGGATTTTACTACAAGCTATTACCCAATGGATAATTGTTGTAGTATACAAGCCAGTATTAATTATGCATCAGATAATAGAGCTTACTGCAAAATTTTATTTAATAATGCGTACAAATATTTTATTTATCAGATGAAATCTTGAAAAACGTAAACTTTGTAAACTGTGCCCAGCCTCGGGTTTAATAAGATCCCCCATCGATGTTTCCACAGTTCAATGTTTACCAGCCTCAGGGAAAACATTTCGTTTTCCAGGCTCCGCTCAGCGCGCACGCAAAATGAGGAATATATTAAAATATTCAACATTTTTAGAAAATTTCTGAAAAATTCTCAAAAATCACAAATATTAGAAAATGACTATTCGTCATGAAACAAATAATTTCTGGAGTGTTACACTGATTCTGCTCAGTGTGCACGTAAAATGAAGAATATATTAAAATATTCAACATTTCCAGAAAATTCTAGAAAAATTTCTATAAATCACAAATATTGGAAAATGACTATTCGTCATAAAACAAATAATTTCCGGAGCGTTACACTGACTCTGCTCTGTGTGCACGTAAAATGAGAAATATATTAAAATATTTGACATTTTCAGAAAAATCCTGAAAAATTCCTAAAAATCTCAAATATTATAAAACGACTATTTATGATGAATGAGATAATTTTTGGGATGTTATAACTCTCCCCTTCAAAAAGAAATTTCATCCTCGAAATTTGATCTATCTTAGAATACACGTGGGTATGATCCCTTGTAGAACGTTTCCAGATCTTCAGCGCAATCCCAACGACTAATTTTGAGTTTTTGTGTAGAGTAACTCTCCTCATATGCTTCCAGTTGTCTTGAAGCACATGCCATTACTCCTCCTATCTGCACCAGCCCACGTCCCAAAATCTAACGCAAGGCATCAATGGGTATCTCAAAATATTCGTTGAGATTAAACAGAATCATCACTGGTAAGGTAGTTGAGTGTTTCTTCAACCCTTGAAAATTTCCCCTATATGCATCGGTCCACACAAAATTTGGCTCTCTCGTGTGAGTTAGATGAGAAGTCTCGCCACATTGGAAAATTCTACGACGAGTCTCCTGTATTAACCAACTAATTCCATCTGGCTACAAATCTCCGTTACGGTCGTCAGTCTTTCTCATTGAAGAACTATTTCGACTTTCGATGGATCCACAACAACTTTTTCCTTTGGGATCATGTGACCCAAAAGTTGAATTGTCTCTAACCAGAATTTTGCACTTGAATAACTTCATGCATATCTTCTTCTCCTTCTTCAGGATTTGAAGGATCACCACGAAAGGTTCGGTACGCTCCTCTGAATGTTAAGAATAGATCAGAATGTTGCCAACAAGGACAACGACAATTCTATTTTTTGCAGGGAAGAAGATCCTATTCACGAAATCAATGAATGTTACTGACGTGTTCGTTGCACGGTACGACGCTACCAAACACTCGTAGTGCCCATAACGTGTCTGAAAAGCCGTCTTGGAACATTATTCTGCCTTCAAACGAACTTGATGATAGTCTAGAACATAAGCTGATCTTGGAGAAAACAGCGGCTTCCTTCGGTTGATCTATCAAACTAATTAACCTTGACTTTAGCAAGAAATGTCCAACAAGGCAATTCTCATGTAATCACATTGCATTCGGCACTATGGTTTGAGTTGAGTTCGGGAACACCTTTTCTCAATCGAAGTATACTAGAAGCATTATAAGGGTTAGAAGGAAAAGATAATAAAGTCACTTGGTGTACTGTTAAACTCATCCGGCGAAGAACGTGATATGATGCGATAAGATTTAGGAATGAGTTTCATGGATTCTAATCCAGGAACCTCCGCTTTAAGAAACATTAAGGTTCTATCGGAACAAAATGGTGAGGTATGGTCAGAAAACAACCAATCCCTTTTCTGAGGTCAAGTCTATATAGGAAAAGGCTAATAATTACATTGGGTTTCAGTTTCTAACGATAATAAGATAGTTTAAACAAACTTTGTGTATTAACAACAGACTTGGAAATGAGAGGGACAATACTTAAATCAAAAGGAAACAAGTTCACAGATAATTCCAAATTCTAAAAATGAACTCTTGAAATCTCATTGGGAACAGTTTTACAAGATATGGTTAGAAGATAACCATTCACTTTTTGAGACCAAATTTGCGAGAGAAATAAACAATTGAAATCAACAAAAGATTCAACTTTTAACAGGTCGTAGGATAATTTAAACGACTTGGCTATCAAAAATAGGTTCTTAGTAGCCAAAGCAGAAATAGCTTAGTCAAAAGATGACAAAGACACAAATGATCCTAATAGACTAATACAATCATATGTCACCAAGAAATGGGTTATCCCTAGAATCATACAATGGAATCACAGGGTTATCCACTATAGCACAGTCCCTTTCTTCATTTTGGAATTCAGTCTGGGTGGAGGAATTAACTCTCCCTTCTTCTTGAGATTTTGAAGTACGTACATCTCCGATGTAAGGCTTCATCCTTTGAGAAGTACAGTTCCTCGCCACATGTCCTAGCTCTTTGCATTTGAAACAAATTATCCCTGTGATCGCATATGGAGGCTTCATCCCATGTAAAGCACAATCCCTTGACACATATCCTTGCTTTCCGCACTTGAAACAAATCATTCCTTTGATCTTACAATCCCTCGTGAAGTGGTCCTTTCCGCACTTCTTACACCTTGATAACGGTACCACAGTTCGATTGGACTTACTACCACTCGCACCACCATCATGTGTTTGCTGTCGCTGTTGCTCCCTCGGTTGCCACAAATACGGCTTCCATTTACGCTGATTGGTCTTTCTGTCATTCCTCCTTTGGAACTTTGGTAATCCTGAGTTTCCCCAAAATTAACTTTCTTCCAACAAATTCTAAACCTCAACTTCCAATTCCTGTTGCCGTGCGGCCCTCTGATCTTGGTGTACTGTTACATCAACCTTTCTTTGCATTACTTCCACAGTTGTATCCACTCCTTTGTTGTTGCGTTCCACATTCCTACGCCTACGTCTTCCGCGAGCCATTGTCTTCCTTTGAAAATAGACAGTCAGGCACAATGGAGACAAGAAGTAACCATTTCAGACAATATTGTCTCCTTTCGAAAACCAAACACAAGGAGTCACACAACACAACAAGGGTGAAATGCAAACAAATCCTAAACAAGTTCAGTCATACCAGCTAAGCTTCTTACTAAAAGAACTTCTATTTGCTTAATACGCCTAGGTGAAGTCATACTTTTCCATCCACACAGAACATTACACATTGAGTGGGCCAATACTCAATATCATGTAACTATGCAATAGCAGCTACGAACATTCAACCTATGGCAAGTCATGCCTTCCTTTCCTAAACATCTCTATCAAGAGACAAGGAAGTGCACAATATACAAAGAACTTCTAACATGCTTAAGCATAGTCAGTCCATACCCTGACTTAACAGGATGAACTGAGCTCTGATACCACCTAATGTAACACCCCTCGAATAAATAACCACAGCACAATCGTCATTATACCGCAACCACTAAATTTTTGGCGTGCTATAACTTCTTCATAATACATTTTCCAAGTGTGAATATACTTTTTTTTATTTTATATATAATGAAATATGAGCCACGAATGCAATAATACGTAAGTCATCATTAATAGATATGATTTCACAGAATGTATGCAAGATACAGTACGTAGGAATAAATAATTAAGTTAAAGCATACAGAGCGTGACGCATTTCTCATACCACTCGTAATGAAATACATCAAGATTCACTTAAAAAGGCAAATATATTAAAAATACATCATAACATAATTAATGCAGAAGAAAAACATAAACTACCCACAAGACATCCATGTCTAAGGAGTTGGGTACTTCATCGGATCCACCTCGGGATCCTCCCCCGGGTCGTCTAAAGATATAAGGACAGGACTGAGTGCCGTCCCACGGGCAGGTGCCCTAGCAGCTGATGCCATGGAATCCTCGTCCTCTCTAGGGGTGTGAATCGGATCACCCCATAGCTCCTGGATAGGCAAAGCGAACTCCAGATGCACCGAAGTAGTAAGTGTCAGGACAGGGTCTCCATCGCGGGTCCTCCTCACGGTCAGGATCAGGTCTCCAACATATCGTATACGCTGTCCAACCTAGTCGACTCGCCATGCATTGACGCCACTAGTAAACACGATTCTAACGAAACCGATAGAACCTCTTCTCGATGACATTGCCGAATATAGGGAATCAACCCAAATAAAATCCAGTAGGAAATCAACAACGTCCCCTCAATAGTCTTTAACTAAGAGATTACATAGAACAAGGACAGTACAAGAAAGAGGTGAGACACCCTACTTCATTACCAATTATGGCAGTAAGAAACATAAACGGCGTAGGACGCCCGCAAAGCATAACAAAATGATGAACAGTATCGAGAAGCAGATATCAAGTAGTTTAACAGTTTCAGGCAGTATATCAACAATAAGATAGTAAATCCAATTATCATATAAATTAAATGCCAAGTAATGTATTGACTCACTATGCACATGTACATGATGTCAAATTCCTACTCCATGGAGTTAGACACGAACATCAGAGTGAATGATAAAGGAGACATGCTAGTATCTCGTCCGCTTAGGACCAAGTGCTTCTAGAATTCATAATCCACAATTTTGCGCAATCAGGCTCTATACAGCGCCATTCTCATAAGATCGCGATATAGGACAGTGCCTAGTCAAGATCGTCGGTGCGTTTGCATCGGTCTGTCTCACGGTCCAGAGGGGCTACCAACTGCCCTTTGTGAGACGCCCGCGCCCTAATGCCCCCATGGTCAACAGTAGGGCTACACTAGTCTATTCGCACCCGCACTAAGGTGTGATTCAACTCTTAGGTAACATGGCCTTGAGAAATAGTCCATTGGACTTTCACAATGCATGATGACTCCATGCATATATCAGGTAATGTTTATTATCACATACTTTTTCACAATATGCTACAATTGGCCAAAGTAAGCATCAACAGATTTTGGGTCCCACTCATGGGCCTGTTAACAAAGTCGTCATTCATAATCTATTTAAGACTTACCATTGTCTCATAAAGTTTTATCATTGTTCTTCTCTTTGTCCTTAATAAGATTCATTTAATTAAATGTCTTATGATTCTCAATGTCTCACTTACACTCTAAATTCTTGTTTCTCTTATTCCATTTGTCCTCAATTAATACATTATACTTTTAGGAACATTATAAAATTTACGCATAACTTTCTATGCCATTCTTAATAAGTTCCCCTCACATTATTCTTTTTATCTTTATTATTTTGATTATACAAGTTCATCATTAAATTATAGACAAAGTTGCATTAGAGTAATTTAAATTGAGATATTCAAGGTTCTTACTTATAACTATGATCTTCCTTTGAATAGAAATTATTCTAAGTTTTATGACACAATTCCATTTTTGGATCATTTTCATTTTATGAATTCTTAATAAATTCTAATTGTTCAATTTATTTGAGTTTCACTTTGATTTAGTATTCCTTACGAAATTCTTCTCTGGGGGAATTATTTTAATTATTTACTTCCAGATTTTAAATTTGGTTACATTCATTTAGAAAATCATTCCAAGTCTCACACATCCTTATTCACTTTCTTGAGTCCAAAGATCCCCTTTAAGTTATCAAATTTGTTCCCTTCCATCTCATTATTAACCATTTAAATCACTTGATTAATTCAATTTCTAAGTTGTAAAAAGTTACATGGTTAAGCCCTAATGAGCTCTTGAGGCCGTGAGCCTCCCTAGAATTAGGAACCCTAAAATTTTCTTCTAAAACCATGGCCTCACATTAGGTCTTCAAGTTCCAATTTCTTTCCATATTATGCCTTAGTCTCTTAATATATAATCACTTAAATTTTAATTCACACAAAATCACTCCAATCCCTTATAATTCAAGTCAAAACCGTGACCACACCCTAGTGTAGAAATCCCTCAAATTTTCCATTTCCTTTATTCTAATATCACCATCCAACATTTAATCAGATAAGCTTCATTCTGTTTGTATACAAAAACCAATTTATATCTCTAAATTCTAGTCAAAACAGTGGCCTCACATTAGGGTAGGAAACTCCAAATTTTCCATTTAACAACCCTAACATGATCAAGCATTTTCAACACATCTAACACATTTAAAATCACCATTCAATCATTAATCCGATTCAAGAATACATAAACATGCAAAATCCTCAAACAAAGTAAGCATACAAAGATGGATTTCTCCATCAACAAGCGCACAAGGTTCCCTCACCACCATAAATGGTTGAAGTGAGTAATCTCCCTCTTACCTAAGGGAGAATCACGAAAATGACTCCTACTTCCTCCTTGGTGATTTCGGTTTTGGGGTCTCCAAGAACCTTAAAATTTCCAACACAAAGAACCAACATTAAACATGGTAAAGAATGGATCTTTGGTCTCCATTGAGACCCTAGAGCACAAAAATAAAGAGAAAAAGGAAGAAGGATGGAAGCTTTCTCTCAAAGCTTGAAGCTTTGTCTTGGATGACAATGGAGGAAAAGTTGGTTTTTGAAGAAACCCTTTCAAATAGAAGTTGTAGAGGAGGTTGAGAGGAGTATAGAAATGGTGTTTGTGAAGAGAAAAGTGAAGAGAATGATCTCTAGTGGTGGCTGAAATTTCGTGGTAGTGAAGAGGAAGAAGAGAGGAGGAAGAGAGAAAATTGTGGTGCAGATGGAAAATGAAGAAACTTTCTAAATGAAGAAGGTAGATGAGGTAAAGGTGAGTGTAGAAATGAGCTTGGTGGAGAGAAAAGATGAAGAGAAATGGTGGAGGAGGGGCTGCAATTTCGTAGCTATGGAGGAGGGTAGAGAGAAGGAGGAGAAACTTGAAGAAGATGAAGATTAGAGAGAGAAATTAATAATAAAGTGAAATAGTTTTTAGGGTTTTCTTACTTTTTGAATTTTGAATGAATTGAATAGTCAAATGAAGCACAAGTTTGGTTCCCAAATTGTAGGCAGCAGCCGTAGGGGAGAGAGGGAGAGGAGAGAGAAAATGAAGTTTCTTTGAGAAGCTTGTGGCATTTTTTAATAAAGAAGATTTGATTAGACATAAAGGAGATTACCTTTGGATAAGATAATGTGATTTAGGGATTAAATAATGAGGTGGTTAGGATTTCACTACAAGCTATTACCCAATGGATAATTGTTGTAGTACACAAGTTAGTATTAATTATCCATTAGATAATAGAGCGTACTGCAAAATTTTATTTAATAGTGCGTACAGAGATTTTATTTATCAGATAAAATCTTAAAAAACGTAAACTTTGTAAACTGTGCCCGGCCTCGGGTTTAATAAGATCTTCCATTGATGTTTCCACAGTTCAATGTTTACCAGCCTCAGGGAAAACATTTCGTTTTCCTGGCTCCGCTCAGTGCGCACGCAAAACGAAAAATATACTAAAATATTCAACATTTTCAGAAAATTCCTGAAAAATTCTCAAAAATCACAAATATTAAAAAATAACTATTCGTCATGAAACAAATAATTTCTGAAGTGTTACACTGACTCTGCTCATTGTGCACGTAAAATGAGAAATATACTAAAATATTCAACGTTCCCAGAAAATTCTAGAAAAATTCCTATAAATCACAAATATTGAAAAATGACTATTCGTCATAAAACAAGTAATTTCTAGAGCGTTACACTGACTCTGCTCAGTGTGCATGCAAAATGAGGAATATATTAAAATATTTGACATTTTTGAAAAAATCCTGAAAAATTCCTAAAAATCTCAAATATTATAAAACGACTATTTATGATGAATGAGATAATTTTTGGGATGTTACACATTCTAATATTATTAAGCTACTATAACTCCGATTAGGACTATTAGGTTAGTGAGGATGTTACAATTCTCCCTTCTTTTTAAAAATTTTGCCCTCAAGATTTGATTACTTAAGCAGAAGTTCTGAATGACCTCATATCATATTGGATTCAAACTTTCATGTAGCTTCCTCTAAGTCAATGTCATCTCACATATCACCTTTCTTGATTGTATCTAACCCATCATCTCTGGTTTCTATCTACCAAAACTTAGGGATCCCATTCCTGTAACATCCTAATACTGGTAACCTAGTATATTTGATATATACCTGGATAAGCAGTATTAGCTATGCTACTTCTAACTTAACATCAAACTAACCCATATCATTTATACAAATCATTATGGAGAGCTAAACTAAAAAGTCATACATATATACATCATAGCCTTGAAAGGGCAAAGTGTTACATATACAACTTTGAACATACTCAAAGCGAATATAAAACATTTACATAAGCTTTGTACTAAAAGTGATAAAACTAAACTACTATAGTCTTCATGCTCTTTCTTCTTTCCCTTTGGAAGGGTCTTGAGCTAGTTTTTCTTGGAAACATAGTGGGATGAGAAATCATATATTCTCAATAATGGTTTTCCAAAACTAGCATATATCCATTCACAATGAATAAATCATTATACATAAGATAATAAACATAATTTTAACTCATGCTAAAAAGATATGTTTACATATTCTACAAGGTTTAACTTTAGTAACTAAGGAAAACCAAGTTAACATACATATATACATACATACTTAGCTCAATTAAGAACCAAGATATTTTACTAGAAACTCTGGCTTCTTGTATTATCTTGTAGTAGAGAGAGGGAAAGCTCATCCTCACACTGCTCGTAACCTTGACACTATCGAGAAGCTAGGGCTGAATCTAGGCTTAAAAGAACCTTTCGAATTTCTCATTTATCTCCTTTGGCTAAATGACTATACACATCATTAAAGGATACTCATATAGGAAAAATACTACCAGACCATCCTAACATACATGCGTCTAAATGCCATATTATCACTCATTATATCTTAAGTGATATTCATACAACACTAAATTGCTTAAGGTGCTTGACACTTACCTTTGGCATGCCTCTACTCTTGGTTGCTCTAAGGTTCATACATATCATATACATACTAAAGGATCATTCCCTTACCGAAATACCTCTAGTAGTATCTTAAACATAACCTAAGTCAATCCATTACTCTTGGATGTACTAAGGTTCATACTTTTCACATACATACTAAATGAATAGCAAGTGTATGAAAGATGTAGTGCTATGTTAACCTCGCACATAAACACCACTATAACTTCATACCAAGTTCATTCTTGCATTTCTAACTCCTTTTTTACTCTTAGGAGCACTTATGCACTTAGACAAGCAACTACTACCAACTAAACTTAGCTTACTTATATCTAGTATACCCTATCTTCATCACCTCATATGTGATCTCAAATGCAACATTATGTTGCCTAAGGAACTCGATACTTATCTATGGCAACCTGTAACTATTGGATGCTTAAGGTCTCTTACTTTCTTATATATGCAAGGTAATCATTTCATGTATGAAATACCCTTACTAGTGTCTCAATACACTTACAAGACATATATAAGGGGACCTAACAAGTAGGGAACTCCAATTCTTCAAGATAAAAATCATGGTACTTATTGCCTTTGGGCGCATAGGCACCAACTTTCTCAGAGCTTAGGCACCCACTTTCTCAACATTTAGGTACTATATGATAGAAAACAGTGCTCTATTTTATTTGTCGTTGGGCACTTAATTGCCCAAACTCTGAGTGCATAATCGCTTAGCTCCAAAGCCCTCTGGACTTACGTGCTTAGGCGCTCACTTTCTGGGTGCTTAATCGCTGGCTTCCAGAACCTAAAACGAGCTCTCTGGCCTTGGGTGCTTAAGCGGCCAAAAACTGAGCGCTTAGTCGCCAGGCATCAGAAACTTCAGTTACTATTTTATTGGTTTCTAAACCGGTTTCTAACACTTTCAAATGCATTCCTAGAAGTTTTCCAACGTCAAACATGATCTTTAATCATGTCATAAACCTCATACATCTACTTTAGCTCATATAGGCATAGATTCAAGCCTTATCCTTCAACCTAAAATCCATTTATCAAACTCATCCTCAAAAGTTCCTATGGACTTCTTTAGGTTTGTAACTTATAAACTTACATAGAATAAGTCATGAACCACCATTTCAACCGTTGAAGACAGATTCATCACTTAGAAGATATCATACTCCTTTCAACACCCATTTTCTTTCCCAAACCCATATACATCATTCATGAAGAAAGGAATAAAAGATGAAGGAACTAGAGAGAAAACGCCCATATCTCTCGTAGACAAGATGATGATCTTCAAGCCTTGGCCTTTAATCTTCCTCTTTCTCTCCTCTTCTTTCTCTCCTCTATTTCTGCTGCCTTCAGTCGTGGGAATGAAGAGAAATAAGAAGAAAAGTCAAAGTTTGCCTTTTATATGATAGGAACAAGGCACTTTTGTTTCTATGCTGAAACTTATATCTCTTAGGAATATATTGATCTTACTAAATTAAGTTTCCTAACTTCTAACAATATTGAAATAAAACCTAAGATTCACCTAAATACTAGTTTTACCATTTCCATAACTATCTATATCTGTAATAAGTCAATATGGTATAAAAACACACAATCGGTGTACTTAAAAATACTAAACCAACTCAATTTATCTTGAAACCTTAACTATATCCTCATTCATATATTTGTGACCTATAAATAAATTATCCATATTTATTTCCTTTAACTTAGTCTTTAAAGTCATTATCTGAGTCATTTTAAGCTACTTTTTGCAATGTCCTAATACTAATATTCCAATATACATAGTGCACAAAAAGATACTTAGCATTACAACGTTACTACACAATATAATTTAATATATATATATATATCCATAATGTTCATTGGAAACATTATAGAGAGCCATACGAAATGCATTCTAGCCCGAAATATGTGATGAACAGTACTCATAGGTTAAGTTGTCAGGAACAACACTCTAGTTCTTGCTTCAATCCCAATTTGAGTTATCTACTCGTGTGATTGGGCCTTTGAGGTCTTCATGAAAGTTATAGAGATCTCTCTTATCTTTCAAATGCCACTAGAATCACCTCCAAATACCACCTACAGCCCAAGATATGGCCCAAATACAGAAACAATGTAAGATATGAATCATGCTGAAAAATTCAATTAAGTCCAATTTGAGCCCAAACTTACAAAACATAATAAAACTCAATCAATTAAGTACATAGAGAGTGTAAATGACTAAGAATGAAAGCTTATTAATGTATCAAATATGTGATCATCAAATTCCCCACACTTAGCTTTTTGCACTCCTGAGCAAAACACACAAGATCACTCACAAAAAAAAAAACGAAACAGACTCAAAAGCTAAACACTCTAAAAGACTCAATTTCTAATAATATTTAAAAAAATGTAGAGCAATCAATCATTCAAGTAATCAAAACATTCATGAGGTAATATATCTTCACATCTCAAATTAACAAGTAAGGATATTTCAATTGAAAAGCATGAGTCAAGAATGATAGATTTTCACAAGATTCACTCTCAATCCCTCAAGTGTTTAAAAGGTAGGTATTTCGCTCAATTCAACCCATGAAAATTGCACTACCATAAGCTTGCTTCTCTTCTACTTCTCCACTACTCAAAACACATGCACACAAAAATCATGAGGACTTTATTCAAGGTTGTAATGAGGTGAAGGTAAAGGAGGAGGTAATATGGATATGACAAGTTAAATACCAGAGAATAAAAGAGCATGAGAGCTGAGTTCAATTAACAAGTATGAAAGTTCATCTCAACTCCACTTAATACAAATTTCCTTTACCTATTCTTTTCCTTTCCTTTATTACCTTGTTGACCCTCTTCTTTTTACATTTTTTTTATTTTTTTTTATTTTTTTTTGAAGAATAAGAACATCATATATACACATTTTTTTTTTAAATATTCTGCACACACACCCCCACACTTGTTCAAGAACTCATCGAATGACAAACTAATGTTCTCTTATTCCCTAAGGTCAAGTAAGAATATGGTTTTTCATTTAAGGCATATAATGAGTTCAAACAAAGAATAGTCAAATAAGCTCAAAGGGGTTAAGCAAGGGAAAATAGGTCATTTCTAATGCTTTATGTTGACAGAATCGAGAATTTCCAAGAAGTCATAAGAGTGCTTGATATCATATTGAAACAACATACTTGCTAAACAAGGTCAAGCTATTTGATTAAAGTAGCTATTTCAAGAAAAATGCCTCAATCATATTCATGTATGCATATGAAAATGTAGTCTAAAAAGAATCAAAGCAAGTTCTAGAGCAACAATTCCATGAGTGAAATTCACACAAGAAAGAAAATAATGGTACAAATGTTCAATCCATTCATCAATAAGCTCAAAATCTCACAAGGCATAATTCTATCATTCTCAGTCCACCAATTCAACATCCATAACCAAGCATGTGAATTTTAAGAAAGAAGACAATTTACTCAATCATGCAAATTTCCCTGAATTTGAATTGCTACTTCCACATAAATTAGTTACTACCCTAATTACTCCTTACTCTGCTATCCTTAATTACTTTTGTTGTTAATAAATTGATGACAAACACAACAAACATATTCACAAACACACTTTTGAAATTTTTTTTTGTTTTTTTTTTAATGATAAACGCAATAAACATATTAACAAACACACTTCCTAATTTATTTATTTTTGAGTTTTTTGGGTTTTTTTTTTTACAACCATCCTTCCCCCCAACCAGATCACAACATTGTCCTCAATGTCAAAACATAGATAGGTAAAGGATAGAATATATTACCTGTTCTTTGCAATTACCTGAAAAGAAAAAAAATCTCACACAAATTTAAACAGAAACAAAGTACGATAAATAAAACCAAAGCTTGTAATTATTTAAATAGTTGGAGTGTCTTGGCTGGCTTTCTTTTCATTTTGCTTCCTTCACCACTTCCTTCACCGCTTCCTTCGGACCAATCTATCTGAGTTGTTCCTGGATCAAGTTCATAAACTAATGCTTCTAATTTATCAATCAATTCATCAACAGTAGAAGCAGAGATAAGGAATTGTCTTGTTGAAGGTGTGATAAATTTCTGTTCCACAACATGGTCAACAAAAGATAACAAATTATCAAATAAATTATTAACATTCAATAAACCTATGGGTTTATGGTGGATGTTCAATTGGGCCCAAGAGACAACTTGAAAGACTTCTTCCAAAGTACCAAAACCACCAGGTAAGACAATGAATGCATTAGAGTTTTCAAGCATTGCTTTCATTCGTTCATGCATAGATGATACTTGAATTTCCAGTCCAATTGTCTTTCCAACGATGTTCCTTCGAGTTAAAGGTTCAGGAATGACACCTAAAACTTGACCACCTCTTACAAATGCAAAAAGTGATACAAATTTCCATTAACCCAAGGCAACCTCCCCATATACTACACGAATGTTCCTCGCAAAGAAATATTCTACCAACAAGCTTGCTTTGCGTTTACAAACTCTAAATCATTCCCATAACTTGTCCCACAAAATACACCAATACTGAGAAATGTACGAACTGAAGAAGAAGCTCCCTCCATTTCTACACTCACTCTCTTTGAATGATTAAGAGTTGCAGAAAAGTAAAGAAAATGGAGTGTTTAAATAGGGAAGAGAATAGAAAAAGTAATAATAACTCCTATACAGGTAGGTTGGCTGGTGTCAGAAAAGTTTGAAATAATAATAATAATAATAATTTTTTTTTGTTTTGTTTTGTTTTGTTTTTTTTTTTTGACTTCAAGAAAACCATCAGGGTAAAGAAGTCTAGAAACCCCCGAAGGATCCTATCCAAAGGATCGTCTGTCCAAAACCAAAATTCAACAAAATCATACAAAGATAAAATAACAATAATAAATGATTACATACCTTTATGTACAGGTTTCATGGCAGATCTTTATACTACGCGTCATGAGTGCAGTAATACCAAGACGGCTCAGCCAATCTGGGCATTCTTCTCCCTCCCGCTTGTGGGATATTTTGGATTGAGCTACGACGCCACTAATTAAAGTGCGTAAATCTGACAGCTACCACCAACGACCACGGCCGGTGAGAGGTCGCCAAGAGCCCATGGCATTAAATCACAGGATCCAGCTCAGAGGCATTGTCATGCGAGAATGCAAACACGGACGCTTCTTTCCGTCCATCAACAAGCGTAGCCTTTGGTTAAAACACAGGAATGCTTGCGCGGCTCTCTCGCAGAGCATGACACACGAACCTTATTTACCGACCGGCGTGCGAAGGTCCACCCGAGTCAATGACGGTCTGCCACTCCACTAGCAAGGGCTCCTAATCTAATTAAAGACCAAGTACAACCGAAGTTTCGCCTTTTTTATTTTTTATTTTTTTTATTTTTTTATTTTTTTTTTTTTTTTCTTTTTTGAAAATATACAAGATAATATATACATGTTGTTGTGATTGTGGCACATCTTCCTCTGGTTTCACGTCCAGAAACGGCTTAAACGCCTTCTATGAGTCGAGGATAAGCTTCCTATCCAATTTTCTTATAAATTGGCAAACAGTGTCTTTTTGAGTCAGATTCCCAAGACTATAACGCTCTTGCTCGTCCTTGAAGAGATTCCACAAACTAAGAATTTCACACTGCACAACTCCACAAGAATGCGTCTCAAGAGTCAATAAGATATTATCTAATGACTCCTTACTCAGTCCATTCTTAATGAAGAATATTTTATCTTCTCTGTTTACGGAAACCATCCCAAAAGAGTGACATCGCGTATTGCAATTCCATCATGCACACTTGTAATAAACTTTCATTCTTTTTGCTCTTCTCCTTTTTGAAAATGAACTTTTACCGAGACCAGGCATGTATGGGACAAATGAATCTGAAGATTCACCAGCTAAACGAACCTTTGCTTCGATTATCCAGCGTATATCTTCTGGGATGCCCTTATACATTAACGATCTCAGTCTTTCACACCTAACTTCATAGACTTTTGTTAGAGCATTTAGAGGGAGAGAAGGAAAATGTTTTCTTAGATTTGAGAGAATGACATCCATTTTGAAAGGAGAAAAAATCAGTTATTATGGGAAACTGAAAAACAAACTGAATTGAGAGTCACGGAGTACCGTTATCCGCCATTTAACCAGGAACACAAAGAACTGCAAAAAGAAAGAAATAACATTAAAATAAATTCTACTCATAACAAGGATTAGAAAGAGAAATGGATTCTACCTCAACAACTTGATGTTCTAAAAATGGTTTGAGTCTTTGTCCATTAACCTTAAATACAATACCATTCCTAGGATTCTCAATGTCTATGGCCCCATAAGAATACACATGTTTGACAATATAAGGACCAATCCACCTAGATCTCAATTTTCCAGGGAATAGGTGAAGGCGAGAATTATAAAGCAAAACTTTTTGACCAATTTCAAAAGTTTTTCTGAAAATTGATTTGTCATGAAAAGTTTTTGTTCTAGCTTTATAAATCTTTGAGTTTTCATATGCATCATTTCTTAATTCCTCAAGTTCATTTAATTGCAATTTGCGTAACTTGGAAGCATCATCAATACTTAAGTTGAAAGCTTTAATGGCCCAAAATGCTTTATGCTCCAATTCTACAGGCAAATGACAAGGTTTTCCATAAACTAACCGATAGGGAGACATGCCCAAAGATGTTTTAAAAGCAGTATGGTAAGCCCAAAGTGCATCGTTTAGTCTTAAAAACCAATCTTTACGATTTGGGTTAACCGTTTTTTCCAAAATTTGTTTAATCTCCCTATTTGCTAATTCAACTTGTCCACTTGTCTGAGGATGATAAGGGGTTGCAATTTTGTGGGTAATGCAATATTTTTTTATTAAAGATTCAAATGGTTTATTGCAAAAATGTGTTCCCCCATCACTGATGATAGCTCGAGGAATTCCAAATCGACTCAAAACATTTTCTTTTAAAAATTTTAGAACAGTTTTATGATCATTGTGCCGACATGGAATTGCCTCAATCCATTTTGAGACATAATCAACTGCAACCAAAATGTATACAAATCCAAAAGATGATGGAAATGGACCAATGAAATCAATTCCCCAACAATCAAAAATTTCAATGACAAGGATAGGGTTCAAAGGCATCATATTTCTTTTAGAAATGGACCCCAATTTTTGACAACTTTCATAACTTTTGCAAAAAGTATAACTGTCCTTGAATAAAGTGGGCCAATAAAATCCACACTGCAAGATTTTTCCAGTTGTTTTCTTTGAAGAAAAATGACCTCCACATGCTTCTGAATGACAAAATTTAATGACACTACTTACCTCATTGTCGAGTACACATCTCCGAAAGATTTGATCAGGACAATATTTGAACAAATATGGGTTATCCTAAAAGAAAATTTTCACCTCAATCAAAAACTTTTTTCTGTCTTGGTGTGTCCACTGAGGCGGCATCTTACCTGTTACAAGAAAATTGACAATGTTAGCAAACCAAGGCATAGAATTGACAGAAAATAAAATTCATCAGGGAAAGAATCATTGATAGGTGTGCTATCAAAAGATGAGTCTGTTGTCAGCCTTGACAAATGATCTGCAACAATATTTTCGGCTCCTTTCTTGTCTTTTATTGTGATGTTAAATTCTTGAAGCAACAAGATCCACCGTATCAACCTAGGTTTGGCATCCTGTTTAGACATTAAATATCTAACAGCAGCATGATCAGTGAAAACAACAATGGATGAACCAATTAAATAAGTTCAAAATTTGTCCAATGCAAAAATTACAGCAAGTAGTTCTTTTTCAGTAGTGGTGTAATTCATTTGTGCACTATTCAAAGTTTGACTTGAGTAATAAATTACATGAGGCTTGCCTTCCTTTCTTTGGCCTAAAACAGCGCCAACAGCAAAATCACTAGCATCACACATCAACTCAAAAGGCAAAGACTAGTCAGGAGATTGCATGATAGGAGCAGAAGTCAAAAGACCGATTAATTTTTCAAAAGATTTTTGACAATCTTGAGTCCAATCAAATGGTGTATCTTTTGTTAGAAGATTACATAAAGGTCTAGATATAGCACTAAAGTCCTTTACAAATCTTCTGTAAAATCCTGCATGTCCTAAAAAGGAACGAACTTCTCTGACTATTTTTGGGAAAGGCAAATGAGCAATTAATTCAACTTTGGCCTTATCAACTTCAATTCCTTTAGAAGATATCACATGACCTAACACTATTCCTGAGGTAACCATGTAATGACATTTTTCCCAATTTAACACAAATCCTTTTTCTTCGCATCTTTTAAGAACTTTTTCCAAATTATCAAGACAATTTTCAAAAGAATTTCCAAAAAATGTCAGATCATCCATGAAAACCTCTAAATAATGCTCAATCATGTCACTGAAAATACTTAGCATGTATCTTTGAAAAGTTACTGGAGCATTACAAAGACCAAAAGGCATTCTTCTATATGCAAAAGTGCCAAAGGGACAAGTAAAAGTGGTCTTTTCTTGGTCCTCTAATGCAATTGGTATTTGATTATACCCTGAATAACCATCAAGAAAACAATAGTAGGGATGTCTTGCTACTCTTTCTAGAATCGATCAAGAAATGGCAATGGAAAATGGTCTTTCCTAGTGGTCGCATTCAATTTTCTCGAAATCAATACACATACGCCAACTAGATGAGACTCGGGTAGGTATTAATTCTCCTTTTTCATTTTCAACCACTGTTATTCCGATTTCTTAGGCACAACTTGTGTAGGGCTTACCCACCGGCTATCGAGATAAGATAGATAATTCCAACATCAAGTAATTTAAGAACTTCACTCTAACTACCTCTTTCATGCGTGGATTTAATCTTCTTTGAGGTTGTTGAGATGTTTTAGCATTATCCTCTAAATGTATTCTATGTGTACGTGATTAATGGATTAATGCCTTTTATATCCTTTAATGTCCATCCAATTGCACTTTTATGCCTTTTAAGTACTTCTATCAACTTACCTTCTTGTTCTTTGGTCAAGGATGAGGAAATTACCACTGGAGAGCTTTGTTCTTCTCCCAAAAATGTGTACTTCAACCCATCGTAATGGCTTCAGCCCAGTGTGGGTACTTCTTCATGGGCATCATTATTCATGGATTTTAGCTCTTCGAATCTTGGCTTCCATGCTTTGTATTCCATTTCTTGTGTACAATCAAGCAAAGAGCATATTTCAGAAACATCATCATCTAATTGTGTAGTCAATCAAATGAATTAATTAAACAGATTTCTAATGGGTCAGAAGAACTCCTGATTTGAAGATGATCATCTATAATGGCTTCAATCCCTTCAATCTCTTCCTTTTCATCATAAACTTCTTGTGGTTGCTTGCACATGTTGAAAACATTAAGCTCCAAAGTGTCATATTTCCAAAAGTTAGCTTCACCACTCCATTTCTCGCAATTTATCAAAGCATTAGATATTGCTAAAAATGGGCGACCCAAAATAACAGAACTGACTTAGAACTATCAACCATAGGTTCGCTTTCCAAGACAATAAAATCCACAGGGATATATGAATTTATCAACTTGTACCAACACATCTTCTATTATTCCTTTTGGAATTTTAATTGATCTATCGAAGTAGAAGAGTTACAGAAGTTGGTTTTAACTCACCAAGGTTGAGTTACTAATAAACTGAATATGGAAGCAAATTAACACTAGCACCAAGATCAAGTAAAGCTCGTTCAATTTTATGTTCACCAATAATGCATGAAACTGTAGGACAACTAGGGTCTTTATATTTCAACTCATTATTGTTTTGAATAATGGAGCTTACCTGTTCAGTCAAAAAGGCATTCTTTTTCACATTATGTTTTCTTTTAATAGTGCACAAGTCTTTCAAATATTTAGCATAAGAAGGAATCTGTTTGATAGCATCTAACAGAGGAATATTGACCTTCACTTGTTTAAAGATTTTAAAAATGTCACTGTTATGATTCACTTTACTTGAATTGTTTAATGCTTGAGGAAATGGGGGTGAAGACGAGGGTTTGATCTCCTTTGGGCTAGGTGGCTTATCAACTCCTTCCTCATCTTTGGGAATCGACTCATCATCTTTCTCAAAAAGTTTAGGAATTTGTTTTTCAACAACCTTTCCACTCCTAAGAGTAATCACTGAGTTGACTTAATCTATTTTTTGACTTTCTAAACTACCCTTATTTAGGCTAAACTGACCTTTAGGATTTGGTTGAGGTTGAGAGGAAAACTTTCCTTTCTCATGAATGGCAAGTGCAAAAGAAAGTTTAGCAAGAGTGTCTTTTATGTCAATCATGACTTAAGTGTTTTGACTATTGATGGCCTCTTATTTTTCCATGAATGCATGCAATGTTCCTTCAAGATTTTTCCTATATGGTGGGACATAGGGTGCATATCCTTGAGGATTTTGAGAATCTTGCTATGCCTGAGGAGGTGGTGGTTGCATGAATTGTGGCTGGTTGCTATTCCTCCAACTGAAATTCGGGTGATTTCTCCATCCCGGATTGTATGTATCTGAAAAAGAAGAAGTGAATGACTTTTTAAAAATTATTTATTGCATTTACTTGCTCATGCACAACTTCTTTAAAAACAGGAATTTTTGGACATTCATTTGTTGAGTGTCCTAATTCATCACAAATGCCACAAATTTCTTCATTTTGCACAGATTTGATTTGTTTTACTTTCCCGGATTCCATGGCTTCAACCTTTCTAGCCAAACTAGCAAACCTAGCATTCAGATCTTCTTCTTGACTAAGATGATATTTTCCTTTACTAGCATTTGTAAGGTTTGATCTAATTGAATTTTCAGAAGGATTAGTACCATGTCAAGATTGAGAATTTTCAGCCAAATGGTCTAAATAGTCTAAAGCTTCATAAGGTTCTTTATCAAGAAATTCACCATTGCACATTGTTTCCACAAATTGCTTGGTTTCAGGTGTTAACCCTTCATAAAAGAAACTTAAAGTGCGCCATTTTTCAAAACCATGATGTGGGTAAGAATTCAACAAATCTTTAAAACGTTCCCAACTTTGAAAATATGCTTCATTTGAATTTTGAGAAAAATTTTGGATTTGTCTTTTCAAAGCACTGGTTTTATGTGTTGGAAAAAATTTCTTCAAAAACTCACATTGCATTTCTTGCCATATGCCAATTGATCTTGGTTTCAAAGTGTTAAGCCAAGCTTTTGCTTTATCTTTCAAAGAAAAAGGAAATAATTTAAGCTTAACAACCTCTTCAGTGCAAGTTTGATCATGAAAAGCAGTACATACTTCCTCAAATTCTTTTAGATGTAAATATGGGCTTTCAGATTTTAAACCATAGAAATTAGGAAGTAAAGAAATCATACCTGGCTTGAATCTAAAATTGTTGGCATTGACTGGAAAGATAAAACATGATGGACTAGAATTTCGGGATGGTTGCAAATACTCACGCATGGTTCGCAACGGTTGATTTTCATGTTCATCATGCACACTTTCGTTTTCAGCCATTGTGCTTAATGTGTGTGATTGTGATTCAAACAAATCAATATGTAAAGTACCTGGATTAACTCTAACCAAACGACCAAAATTTAAATCACGATACCAATTAAGCATAAACAAGTAACTTACAGTATAAAATAAAATGCACAAGATAGTAATATAAACTGTCCATTAAATATTAACAAAGGTGTGGTATAAACTAACCCCCAAATAAGTTAATAAGCATAAAAATTAAAAAGTTAGTATACAGATAAATTAAAATGTTAGAAGCAGAAAAAGTAAAAAGTTAGATAGCTGATAAAGTAAAAAGTTTGATAGTTTGTAAGAGAATTAGTAAGTTAGTAAATAAAAAAAATGACAGAAAATAAATAACAAAAAAAATGATAGAAAATAAATACAAAAAATAAAGTAAAAAAAAAATAAAAGGGAGAGTTACCCCACTAAGTTAAAATGTACAAGAAAATAAAATGGAGAATTACCCCCACTATACAGAAATTAAAATACAGAAAATAAAGTGCAGAAAGTAAATTACAAAAAAATAAAATAAGTAAAAGGGAGAGATTCTCCCACTAAGTTAGTGCGTAAAATAAAAGGGAGAGGTTCCCCCACTAAGTTAGTATGCACAAAAATTAAAAAGGGAGAGGTTCCCCCACTAGTTAGTATGTTAGTATATATACAATTTTTTTTTTACACCAAAAATTCAGTCTTCAAATCAAGTCCCCGGCAACGGCGCCAAAAACTTGAGCACAATTTTTAGTTTCAAACAAGTCTACAAACTTGATGCAGGATTAATTGTTGCTTTGCGAACCCAAGTGCAGGTTGTCTCAAGTAATATATTTCTCAGGAGTCCAAGGTCGATCCACAGGGAATTGTTGAAGATTAATTAAGGTGAAGTAAATATTTTATTACTATGGTAAAAATTATTTACTTGGGTTAAAAGATCCACTCTTGGTAAATAAAGTAAAAGTAAGATTAATTTCTTTTATAACTCAATTAGAATCCTCGCAACATGGAGGTTCCAATCGGAAAATACAACATTAAAAGTCCATTTAAAATAATATACGTAATTATATTATATTTCCTAAAAATATTACCACCACTTATAAATGGGTTAAAGCATTCATTGTGCCAATATTTTGTTTACAACAAATCAAGAACTCTTCTTTACAAAGATGGTTTCTAAATTATAAGAAACAAATTATAATACGTATAATGGTTACTAGAAAAATATAAATAATTTAAGCACAAGAGAAGAATAAATCTAACCTTACTTTATTACCAAGGGCTTCACCCTTTCACCCAAGTAAAATGAAACTTAGTTACTCATAGATAAGAAGAAAGAAAAAGAGAAGAAGAAGAAGAAGAAGAAGAACATGACTTTAATTTAGAACAAAGGAAAATTACTACAAGAAAACCTAGTAACAAAATGGCATCATTTTTGTAACTAACACCTAACACCCCTAATGATCTGCCAAGGCCTCCTTTTATAGAGGATTAGAGATACAAAATGACAAGGGGGCTGAGTCATTAGTGGTTGGATGAGTGGAAAATGAGTGGAAAATGCCAAATGACTTTAGGTGAGTGGGAAATTATGGAGATTCCTTGTCTTCGAAATCATGCAGCTCTGAAGTCATTGCATTCGTCATTTTTGAACCCAGTGGTCTTCATGAAAGTTTTAGGCCTGGATCTTAGCTTTCAAATGGCTTTGGTGTGAGTCCAATATCATTTCTATAACTCCAAATACGTTCAAATTACTGCACACTACCCAGGCCCAGTCACAGCTCCTCTGTTCTGAGTTCCAAGCCCAATATCACCTTCAAGGAGTCCGATTCTGGAAAAGTGTTCAACATGAAAGTTGTAGATATGGGTCTTAGCTATTCAACATACAAATTTCAGCTTATGTTACAACTTCTAGCCTGAAATATATGATGAACAGTACTCATAGGTTAAGTTATTAGGAACAGCACTCTAGTTCTTGCTTCAATCCCAATTTGAGTTATCTACTCGTGTGATTGGGCCTTTGAGGTATTCATGAAAGTTATAGAGATCTCTTTTATCTTTCAAATGCCACTAGAATCACCTCCAAATACCACCTACAGCCCAAGATATGGCCCAAATACAGAAACAGTGTAAGATATGAATCATGCTGAAAAATTCAATTAAGTCCAATTTGAGCCCAAACTTACAAAACATAATAAAACTCAATCAATTAAGTACATAGAGAGTGTAAATGACTAAGAATGAAAGCTTATTAATGTATCAAATATGTGATCATCAAGAACCCTTAAAATTTTAGCAAAGAATTGCAGATCAAATTGTTAATCTATACTGTCCCTCTATGCCTGATTATAGATGGTATAGGGATATGTTTTTGTCTAAACTATATTTAAGAAGTGATGCATCAGCCGATTATTGGAAAGAAAGATTTATAGCTGGACTTCCTAAATTGTTTGCAGAAAAAGTAAAAGTAATGATCCAAAATCAAAATGGAGGTACAATTCCATATAATCAACTGACATTTGGACAACTGTCTAATTATTTTGTAAAAACTGGATTGCAAGTATGTTTTGATCTTAAACTTCAGCATAAGCTTAAAAATGAAGCCAAAACTACTCGAAAAGAACTAGGGTCATTTTGTTCCCAGTGGGGAATAGAAGGAGTCAAAGCTCCAAGTAGACAAAAGAAAGTTCAAAAATATGTTCCTCATAAATCAAGAAAATCTAAGCGCTACTAAAAAAAACATTATAGTGAAGAAGTAAGCTCATCAAAACCTAGATCATCAAAGAAAGATAAGTATCGATCGTCAAAGTCTAAAAGAGAGATAGTATGTTATAAATGTGGCCGAGTAGGACATTATAAGAAAGACTGTAAAGTAAAACAAAAAATTGATAACCTAAAAATTGATGAAGAATTAAAGAAATCTTTAATAAATATATTAATTAATGAATCTGAAACTTCTGAAGAAGAATACAGTTCTGAAGAAGAAATAGTTAATCAATTAAAAGATTCCTCTTCATTTGAATCAGAAAGTGAAAATGACAAAGAATGTACAGGCTTAGGACCAGAATTATGTGATTGTTCATCATGCTTAAAAACTATGAATGTAATTACTAGAGATCAACCATCATCATTATTATGCATAGCAGAAAACATGGAAGAATCATCTGTTAAGCAAGAATTCATTCAATAAATAAAAGAATTTTTAGAAAATGAAGATATGAAAAAAGAAGAAGTGCAAAAAATAGATATGAAAGAAGTATTAGAAAGATTTAATAAACCTCAAAGAAATGAAGTTACCCTAAAAGATTTACAGCAGAAAATAAAAAATTTAAAGAATGAAGTTAAATTACTTAAAAAGAAAAAGATACTGATTTAGAAATTAAAATGCTAAATTTACAAGCACAAATCATAGTACAAAATCAAGATATAAGTACTAGTCAAGACCCTGAAAAAGATCCTTATATTAATTTATTAAGTCAAGTAATTGTTCATAAATGGCATTGTCCGATAAAATTAGTAATAAAAGATGAAAGATTTGATTTTATAGCCTTAGTAGACTCAGGAATTGATATGAATTGTGTTCAAGAAGGATTAATCCCAGCTAAGTATTACGATAAGACAACAGAGTCGTTAAGTAGTGCTTCAGGAAATAAAATACAAATTAAATATAAGTTAAATAATGCTAAGATCTGTAAAAATAAAATTTGTTATAAAACAACATTCTTATTAGCAAAAAATATTTCTGAACAAATAATTCTAGGTACTCCCTTTTTATCCTTATTATACCACAGGATTAGTTACTAATGCATTAGGAAAAGAAATCTGTTTTGAGTTTATAAAATCACCCTTAATTAAAGAATTAAATATGGTTCAAGATTCACTAATCTCTAAGATTAACTTAATAGAAAAGAAAACAAAATACATAAATATGTTAAGCAAAGAAGTTCAATATAAAAGAATTCAAGAAAAAATAAATAAACCCCAAGTTCAAGATAAGATAAAATATGTTCAACAGAAATTTGAACAAGAAGTATGTAGTAAATTCCCTAATGCTTTTAATGAACGAAAAAGATATACAGTTACTTTACCGTGTGAAGAAGGATTTGAAGAAATTACTATCCCTACTAAAGCAAGACGTATCCAAATGAATCAACAATACTTTGAATATTGTAAGAAAGAAATTCAAGAATATTTAGATAAAAATTTAATTAGACCAAGTAAGTCCCCTTGGAGTTGTGCAGGATTTTATGTTATGAATGCTTCAGAAATAGAAAGAGGTGCTCTCAAGTTAGTAATTAATTATAAACC
The DNA here is from genome assembly GCA_029884595.1 of Ormosia semicastrata. Lineage (NCBI taxonomy): Eukaryota > Viridiplantae > Streptophyta > Magnoliopsida > Fabales > Fabaceae > Ormosia > Ormosia semicastrata. The sequence goes on along the minus strand of JAQQTO010000061.1, from coordinate 64,593,891 downwards.
CTTAAACAAGGTTTTAAGATGGATAAGGTATCTAATTCCCAATTAAAAGGACATAATAAGTAGAGTTCATCAGGCTAATATATTCTCAAAATTTGATATGAAATCTAGATACAATCAAATTGAAGTAGCTAAAGAAGAAAGGTACAAAACTGCTTTTGTAGTACCCTTTGGACATTACGAATGGAATGTAATGCCTCAAGGATTAAAAAATGCCCCTTTAGAATTTCAAAATATAATGAACAATATTTTGAATCCTTACTCAAAGTTCACCATAGTATATCTAGATGATGTATTAGTATTCAGTAACTCTATTAATAAACACCTTAATCATTTAGAAACTTTCTTTAATCTTATTAAAGAAAAAAGTTTAGTAATCTCTGCTAAGAAAATGAAACTATTCCAAACTAAGACTAGATTTTTAGGATTCGAAATTAATCAAGGTACTATTGTTCCCATAGAAAGATCCATAGAATTTGCAGATAAGTTCTCCAACGAACTCAAAGATAAGATTACTCTTCAGAGATTTTTAGGATGTGTTAATTATGTAGCACATTTTATTCCTAATATATGAATAATTTGTGCTCCTTTATTTACAAGGCTAAGAAAAAACCCTCCTCCTTGGGATACTCAGATGACTAATGCTGTTCAACAAGTTAAGAATTTATTTAAAACTATTCCTTGTTTAGGACTTCCAGATCCTCAAGCCTCTCTCATAGTAGAAACAGATGCCTCTGATTTGGGGTATAAGGGAGTGTTAAAGCAATTACTACCTGAGTCATCCAAAGAACAAGTCGTCAGATATCACTCTGGAGTTTGGCAACCGACTCAATAGAAATAAAGTACTGATAAGAAAGAAGTTTTATCTAAAGTGCTAAGTATCACAAAATTCCAAGATGATTTATTTAATAAAAGGTTTAAGTTAAAAACTGATTGTAAAGCTGCTCCTTCAATTATTCAAAAAGATGTTAAAAACTTGGTTTCAAAACAGATTTTTGCTAGATGGCAAGCACTGTTATCTTGTTTTGATATTGATATTCAATATATTAAAGGAAAAGATAATTATCTTCCTAATTTTCTAACCAGAGAGTTTTTGCAGGGCTACAATGGCCACTGGCTCTTCATCAAAATCAAAGGCTAAGAAGGTTACTCTGGATAAGTACATGCAGATTACTGTAGATAAGTACAAGGTCATCTACCTCCTTAAAAGGGTCTTCCACCCTACTTTCTGCTCCTAATCCTATTCAGTCTGTATGACCTTCGTCTCCTTCGCCCAATAGGTTTACACCTTTATCCTACTCACAAACCATTACTAGTACTCCTTCTAGAACTCCTCAAAAACCGAAACAACCTACACCGCTACTCACTAATTCTCCCACCACAGAAGAATGCAAATATATTAAGAAAAATATTTTTGAACCTATAATTACCCTTGAACCAGGATTCTTTTCTCCTCACTCGACCCCTCGAGAAATCATTCAAAACATGCTTCCCTAAGATTTTCATTTTATTCCTTAAGAGTCACTTAAAAAGAACATAATTTTTTATGAACTTATCCTCATTGATACTGAATCAATCTCTTTAGATCATTATTAAAGTTCTACCAATCCTGAGTATATTGATTTTTCTAAAGTAAAAATCCTTAAGGTCCTTGGTCCGAAAGAATGGAATCAAGCTCCTCACACTCCAAAATATTTCTCAATAAAATTTGATCCTCAAACATATACTTATTGGGATTATCAGCAAGCTTGGTATAAATTTATGCTCCTTAGGTCATATTCCCACTCTTGGTTCATTTGGTTCCAGAAAGGGTTAAAAAACTTTCCCTTATGGTTTACCAATTGGATGTGTATCACTGGTCCTTGTGTTGATATTCTTCCTCAACTTGCTAAGGATTCTTATAATTTGTTTACTTGAAAAATTGATTTTCCTCAAGTTTCCAAACTTTTACATTTTTATGCTGCTTTTGGAATTGCATGGATTAATGTTGGGGATTATAATTTCTATCATAAATACCAGTTTCCTCATCCAGAATAGGTTGCCAGAGAATTTAGTATTAAATGGTGGCCTCAGTTCAACATGAAATTAGTAAGTATTGATGCGGTTAATTAATGGTTCCTTGCTAATCCTTCTTTGGTTTAGAAAAACCATAAAAAGCCATCACAATTTGAAGAACTTAAGAACAAGCTTCTTCAAGAACTGGCGTCTTCTTCCTCAGAACAGGAATTGTTAAGCAAACTCAAGATAACCATATCTACCTCTGGTTCGTCTCCTCCCAGTGAAGGAAGTGAAAACCACGACCTTCTCGGTGATAATGAAGATGACTGTTTTGGTGTGGACCTTTCCAACCTGTAAAGGTCTACATGGTTAATTATGAAAGTTCCTTACTCGTTGTCTAGTTAAGCATAAAGATTCCTATGAAGGTTCCTTACTCATCGTCTAGCTCATTTGTCTAATTATGAAGGTTCCTTATTTGTTGTCTAGCTAAGCATGAAGATTTCTATGAAGGTTCCTTATTCATCACCTAGATAAGCATGAAGCTTCCTGATGGGACCCCTGTCCTTTACTCAAAGTTATTAGATTTTAATTTATTTGAGATCCACCGACAATTGGAAATGCTTCGGAGTCATTTCTCTATATAAGCCGAAGTTATTTTAGTGGAAGGCATCGAAGTTTTAGTTTTATGTTTTGAAAACACTCTATCTCCAAACACTTGTAATTTGTTTTCCTCTGTTAACATTTGGAATCCAGCTTTTTGTTCAAGAACTTGAACTTGTAATTTGCATCAAGTATTCTGTAAGTATTGTGAAATTATCAATAAAGTATTTTGATCCATATCTCTGATTTTCCTTCTCCTACTCTTCGTATGCATATTTTTACTACTATTGAGCCTATACCGTCGGTCCTGTCGTTAATAGAATTAGAGCCTCGTAAGAAGTTCTGAGTATCCAAAGCCTAAGGAAGGGAGAAGGACTTAACGTTGGTCAGCCATTGGTATATAGTCATTAATGTATTTACTCATATTTAATAGAACAACAGATCAATATATATTTCTTTGACTGGTTTGAAAAGTATTGCAAAGAAAATAATATGCAAAATCCTTTTATAAGAATACCAGAAATATTAGTCAATAATAAAATATCAACTTCTTGGAAAACAGAGAAAGATAAGATAATAATTTCAGAATTTCCTCCCTTATAAACTATTCAGGTAACAACAAAAGAAGGACTAGAAGTTGAAGCCACCCCTTTTAAGGCAATAAATTCACGAGCACATAATTTACCTATAGATAAGAGCGATTTTAATAAAGTTCATCAACAACTTAATTACTCTAATCAAATGCTTCATACTATGTCCAAAACACTGGAAAGAATAGATAATCAAATAGGTGAAAAACCTAAAGAATATATATCAGCTCCAAATATTAACAAAAATTTAGATCCTAATAGACCCATCTATAAAGTAATTAATGTCCCAGAATTAGATTTAAAAAACATACACTTTGGCTCAAAATCAGATAATTCTATTGAAGAAATTAAGAAAAAATTAGAACAGTTAACCATAGGAACAAGTTTTACACCAAAGATACATACTTTACAAAAAATTGAAGAATTAGAAAATGAAGTTTTAAATCTTCAAGTTAATATGTTAAGAAAAGATATGCCTATCTCAAAAACTAGGAATCATTACCTAAGACCCACATATCCTGATGTTCAGTATAAAGAAAGACCTTTTCAAGATTCTGTAGCCATTACTGGTGAATCAATTAATGAATGGAATATAGACAGATTAGGTGAACAACAAATTTTAGATGCTGTTCAACAAATGAATATGGCTGCAGTAACCTTTAAAGGGAAAAATAATACTGATAGAACTTCAGCCTCTTTAATTGTTATGGGATTTACAGGTGAGCTTAAAGGTTGGTGGGATAAAGTGCGAAGTCAAGAAGAAAAAAGATTTTATAATGAATTCAACAAAAATTGATCCTAATAGACAAGTATTTGAAGATGCAGTAACAACTCTTTTGTACACAATAACAAAGCATTTTATAGGAGAACCCTTAAAATTTTAGCAAAGAATTGCAGATCAAATTGTTAATCTATACTGTCCCTCTATGTCTGATTATAGATAGTATAGGGATATGTTTTTGTCTAAGCTATATTTAAGAAGTGATGCATCAGCCGATTATTGGAAAGAAAGATTTATAGTTGGACTTCCTAAATTGTTTGCAGAAAAAGTAAAAGTAATGATCCAAAATCAAAATGAAGGTACAATTCCTTATAATCAATTGATATTTGGACAACTGTCTAATTATATTATAGAAACTGGATTGTAAGTATGTTTAGATCTTAAACTTCAGCATAAGCTTAAAAATGAAGCCAAAACTACGCGAAAAGAACTAGGATTATTCTGTTCCCAATGGGGAATAGAAGGAGTCAAAGCTCCAAGTAGACAAAAGAAAGTGCAAAAATATGTTCCTCATAAATCAAGAAAATATAGGCGCTACTATAAAAACATTATAGAGAAGAAGCAAGCTCATCAAAACCTAGATCATCAAAGAAAGATAAGTATAGATCGTCTAAGTCTAAAAGAGAGATAGTATGTTATAAATGTGGCCAAGTAGGACATTATAAGAAAAACTATAAAGTAAAACAAAAAATTAATAACCTAAAAATTGATGAAGAACTAAAGAAATCTTTAATAAATATATTAATTAATGAATCTGGATCTTCTGAAGAAGAATACAGTCCTGAAGAAGAAAAGGTTAATCAATTAAAGGATTCCTCTTCATCTGAATCAGAAAGTGAAAATGACAAAGAATGTACAGGCTTAGGACCAGAATTATGTGATTGTTCATCGTGCTTAAAAACTATTAATGTAATTATTGGAGATCAAGCATCATCATTATTAAGCATAGTAGAAAACATAGAAGAATCATCTGTTAAGCAAGAATTCATTCAACAAATAAAAGAATTTCTAGAATACGAAGATAAAAAAAAAATGCAAAAGATAGATATGAAAGAAGTATTAGAAAGATTTAAGAAACCTCAAAGAAATGAAGTTACCCTAAAAGATTTACAACAAGAAATAAAAAATTTAAAGAATGAAGTAAAATTACTTAAAGAAAAAGATACTGATTTAAAATTTAAAATGCTAAATTTACAAGCACAAATCATAGTACAAAATCAAGATATAAATACTAGTCAAGACCCTGAAAAAGATCCTTATATTAATTTATTAAGTCAATTAATTATTCATAAATGACATTGTCCGATAGAATTAGTAATAAAAAATGAAAGATTTGATTTTATTGCCTTAGTAGACTCAGGAGCTAATATGAATTGTGTTCAATAAGGATTAATCCCAACTAAGTATTACGATAAGACAACAGAGTCGTTAAGTAGTGCTTTCGGAAATAAAATGCAAATTAAATATATGTTAAATAATGCTAAGATCTATAAAAATAAAATTTGTTATAAAACCTCATTCTTATTAGTAAAAAAATATTTCTGAGCAAATAATTTTAGGTACTCCTTTTTTATCCTTATTATACCCATTCTCAGTAAACGAAAAAGGATTAGTTACTACTGCATGAAGAAAAGAAATGTGTTTTGAGTTTATAAAACCACCCTTAATTAAAGAATTAAATATGGTTCAAGATTCACTAATCTCAAAATTTAACTTAATAGAAAAGAAAACAAAACACATAAATATGTTAAGTAGAGAAGTTCAATATAAAAGAATTCAAGAACAGATAAGTAAACCCCAAGTTCAAGATAAGATAAAATATGTTCAACAAAAATTTGAAGATGAAGTATGTATTGAATTCCCTAATGCTCTTAAGGAACGAAAAAGATATACTGTTACATTACCGTGTGAAGAAGGATTTGAAGAAGTTAATATCCTAACTAAAGCAAGACCTATCCAAATGAATCAACAATACTTTGAATATTGTAAGAAAGAAATTCAAGAATATTTAGATAAAATTTTAATTAGACTAAGTAAGTCCCCTTGGAGTTATGTAGGATTTTATGTTATGAACGCTTCAGAAATGGAAAGAGGTGCTCCAAGGTTAGCAATTAATTATAAACCCTTAAACAAGGTTTTAAGATGGATAAGGTATCCGATTCCCAATAAAAAGGACATAGTAAGTAGAGTTCATCTGGCTAATATATTCTCAAAATTTGATATGAAATCTGGATACTATCAAATTGAAGTAGCTGAAGAAGATAGGTACAAAACTGCTTTTGTAGTACCCTTTGGACATTACGAATGGAATGTAATGCCTCAAGGATTAAAAAATTTCCCTTCAGAATTTCAAAATATAATGAACAATATTTTGAATCCTTACTCAAAGTTCACCATAATATATCTAGATTATGTATTAGTATTCAAAAACTCTATTGATAAACACTTTAATCATTTAGAAACTTTCTTTAATCTTATTAAAGAAAATAGTTTAGTAATCTCTGCTAAGATAGTGAAACTGTTCCAAACTAAGACTAGATTTTTAGGATTCGAAATTAATCAAGGTACTATTATTCCCATAGAAAGATCCATAGAATTTGCAGATAAGTTCTCCAACGAACTCAAAGATAAGAATACTCTTCAGAAATTTTTAGGATGTGTTAATTATGTAGCATATTTTATTCCTAATATACGAATAATTTGTGCTCCTTTATTTAGAAGGCTAAGAAAAAACCCTCATCCTTGGGATACTCAGATGACTAATGCTGTTCAACAAGTTAAGAATTTAGTTGAAACTATTCTTTGTTTAGGAGTTCCAGATTCTCAAACCTCTCTCATAGTAGAAACAGATGCCTTTGATTTGGGGTATGGGGGAGTGTTAAAGCAGTTACTACCTGAGTCGTCCAAAGAACAAGTCATCAGATATCACTCTGGAGTTTGGAAACCGACTCAACAGAAATATAGTATAGTTAAGAAAGATGTTTAATCTATAGTGCTAAGTATCACAAAATTCCAAGATGATTTATTTAATAAAATGTTTTTGTGAAAAACTGATTGTAAAACTGCTCCTTCAATTATTCAAAAAGATGTTAAAAACTTAATTTCAAAATAGATTTTTGCTAGATGGCAAGCACTGTTATCTTGTTTTGATTTTGATATTCAACATAATAAAGGAAAAGATAATTATCTTCCTGATTTTCTAACCAGAGAGTTTTTGCAGGGCTACAATGGCCGCTATCTTTTCATCAAAATCAAAGGCTAAGAAAGTTACTCTTGGTAAGTACATGCAGATTACTGCAAATAAGAACATTGAGATAAGTACAAGGTCATCTACCTCCTTAAAAGGGTCTTCCACCCTACTTTCTGTTCCTAATCTTATACAATCTATACAACACTCACAAACCATTACTAGTACTCCTTCGACAACTCCTCAAAAACTGAAACAACCTACACCGCTACTCACTAATTCTCCCACCACAGAAGAATGCAAATATGTTAAGAAAAATATTTTTGAACCTATAATTACCCTTGAGCCAGGATTCTTTTCTCCTCACTCGACCCCTCTATAAATCATTCAGAACATGCTTCCCCAAGATTTTCATTTTGTTCCTCAAGAGTCACTTAAAAAGAACAAAATTTTTTATGAACTTATCCTCATTGATACTGAATCAATCTCTTTAGATCATTATTATAGTGTTACCAATCCTGAGTATATTGATTTTTTTAAAGTAAAAATCCTTAAGGTCCTAGGTCCGAAAGAGTGGAATCAAGCTCCTCACACTCCAAAATCTTTCTCAATAAAATTTGATCCTCAAACTTATACTTATTAGGATTATCAGCAAGCTTGGTACAGATTTTTGCTCCTTAGGCCATATTCCCACTCTTGGTTCTTTTGGTTCCAGAAAAGGTTAAAAAACTTTCTCTCATGGTTTGCCTATTGGATGTGTATCACTGGTCCTTGTGTTGATATTCTTCCTCAATTTGCTATGGATTCATATAATTTGTTTACTCAAAAAATCAATTTTCCTCATGGTTCCAGACTTTTACATTTTTATGCTGCTTTTGGAATTGTATGGATCAATGTTTGGATTATAATTTCTATCATAAATACCAGATTCCTCATCCAGAATGGATTGCCAGAGAATTTAATGTTAAATGGTGGCCTCAGTTCAACATGAAATTAGTAAGTATTGATGTGGCTAATCAATGGTTACTTACTAATCCTTCTTGGTTAAGAAAAATCATAAGAAGCCATCACAATTTGAAGAACTTAAGAACAAGCTTCTTCAAGAACTGGCCTTTTCTTTCTCAGAACAGGAATTGTTAAGCAAACTCAAGACAACCATGTCTACCTCTGGTTCGTCTCCTCCTAGTGAAGGAAATGAAAAGCATGACCTTCTCGTTGATAATGAAGATGACTATTTTGGTGTGGACCTTTCCACCCTGTAAAGGTCTACATGGTTAATTATAAAGGTTCCTTACTTGTCATCTAGTTAAGCATGAAGATTTCTATCAAGGTTCCTTACTCGTCGTCTAGCTCATTTGTCTAATTATGAAGGTTCCTTCTTTCTCGTCTAGCTAAGCATGAAGATTCCTATGAAGGTTCCTTATTCGTCGCCTAGCTAAGCATGAAGCTTCCTGATGGGACCCCTGTCCTCTACTCAAAGTTATTAGATTTAATTTATTTGAGATCCACTGACAATTGGAAATGCTTCGGAGTCATTTCTCTATATAAGCCAAAGCTATTCTCGTGGAAGGCATCAAAGTTTTAGTTTTATATTTTGAAAACACTCTGTCTCCAAACATTTGTAATTTGTTTTCCTTTGTTAACCTGTGGAGTCCAGCTTTTTGTTCAAGAACTTGAACTTGTAATTTGTATCAAGTATTCTATAAGTATTGTGAAATTATCAATAAAGTATTTTGATCCATATCTCTGATTTTCCTTCTTCTAGTCTTTGTATGCATATTTTTACTACTATTGAGCCTATGCCGTCGGTCCTGTCTTTGATTATATCAGAGCCTCGTAAGAGGTTCTGAGTATCCAAAGCCTAAGGAAGGGAGAAGGACTTAGCGTATACCGGAGAAGGTAGATTAGGTGGTCCCGTACGAGTATGTGGTAGTCCTGGTAAGAGAATTCCTTCATTATGTCTAGGATATTCAGAAACTTAAGCGAGCTCTCCTACCGTAGCGGGAAGGCTTCCAGCATAGGTTCCTCACAGTTTAGATCTGCATCCTCTAGATTAGAAGTAGATCAAGATCAAGTTCAAGAAAATGAATTAGAAATTGCTAATATTGAAAACAACCTTCAAAATTTGGCAATTCCTTATGTTCCTCCTAAAGAAATTTATAAGACTAGTACTTCTTTATTCTGACCTAAAGATTAGATCCATATGTTTGAAGCTACTCACATATTAGAAAAACCTTGGGAATTAATAAGTTTATTAAAAGATAATATTATTGATCAACTTGTTAAGGATAATTATCAGTTTATACATGTAGCTGCCAAAGGCCAACATAGGCTAGGAATTGATAATCCTGTGTTAATTTTATTAAGAGATAAAAGGTTAAGAAAACTTCATGATCAAATTACTGCTATTTTAGAATCTAATTTGCATGATGATCCTATTTTCTTTAACTGTTATCCTAATTATACCATGCCATTAAATGATTATATGACTAAGCAAGCTTTAGAATTAAATGTTAAGATATCAGATAATGTTTTCAAGAAGGAACTAAGCATATGTCTGTTATGTATAGAGTTCATTATAAAGTCTCTTATGAAGATCAAAACTTTAAAGCATTAAGACAATCCCCAAAGCATGAAACTGTAATTATGGAAGCAAATGTTAAGAAATCATCGATACTAACTCCTAAAAGATTATCTCATGAAGAAATCTTATCTAGGATTCCTAAAGATTGGGTGTTTCCCGATGTAAAACCCTCTCAACCGATAAGAAATACTAGAATAAGATCAATAGTTCAAGATGGTTCTAATATAAGAATATGGATGCTTAGGTCTAATTCATCTAGACTAAACACTCCTATGAATTTAGTAATCAACATTCCTTCAACTGCTCCTAATTCCTCAAGACATTCGGTAAATGGATCAGCCATTAATATAAATCTAACAGGTGTAAAATTTGAACCTAATGATCCTCAACTAATTCACCAGCAAACTCATAGATTAGAATTACCAGAATACTCACCCACCAGATCCCAAGTCATTAATGTATTAAATAAAGAAGAACCCTTTGAAATAGATAAAAAAATGGATAAGTAATGATTTTGAAGCCCCTTATAATAAAGATAAAAGAGATTGGTATTTTAAGAATTTTAGTAAAGAACAGACTACTAAATTTAGAGAAGAATTTACTGATATTTAATAGAACAACATATCAATATATATTTCTTTGACTGGTTTGAAAAGTACTGCAAAGAAAACAATATTCAAAATCCTTTTATAAGAGTACCAGAAATTTTAGTAAATAATAAAATATCAACTTTTTGAAAAATAGAGAGAGATAAGATAATAATTTCATAATTTCCTCCCTTACAAACTATTAAGGTAACCGCAAAAGAAGGATTAGAAGTTGAAGCCACCCCTTTTAAGGCAATAGCTTCATGAGCACATAATTTACCTATAGATAAGGGTGATTTTAATAAAGTTCATTAACAACTTAATTACTCTAATTAAATGCTTCATACTATGTCAAAAACACTGGAAAGAATAGATAATCAACTAGGTGAAAAACCTAAAGAATATACATCAGCTTAAAAATTAACAAAAATTTAGATCCTAATAGACCCATCTAAAAGATAATTAATGTTCCAGAATCAGATTTAAAAAATATACACTTTAGCTCAAAATCTGATACCTCTATTAAAGAAATTAAGAAAAAATTAAAACAGTTAACCATAAGAACGAGTTCTACACCAAAGATACATACTTTACAAAAAATTGAATAATTAGAAAATGAACTTTTAAATCTTCAAGTTAATAAGTTAAGAAAATATATGCCTGTCTCAAAAACTAGGAATTATTACCCAAGACCCACATATCCTGATGTTCAGTATGAAGAAAGACCTTTTCAAGATTCTGTAGCCTTTACTAGCGAATCAATTAATGAATGGAATATAGATGGATTAGGTGAACAACAAATTTTAGACACTATTCAACAAATGACTGTGGCTGCAACAGCCTTTAAAGGGAAAAATAATACTGATAGAACTTCAGCCTCCTTAATTGTTATGGGATTTACGGGCTAGCTTAAAGGTTAGTGGGATAATGTGCTATGTCAAGAAGAAAAATATTTTATAATGAATTCAACAAAAATTGATCCTAATGGACAAGTATTTGAAGATGTTGTAACAACTATTTTGTACACAATAACGACGCATTTTGTAGGAGAACCCTTAAAATTTCAGTAAAGAAATACGGATCAAATTGTTAATCTATACTATCCCTCTATGTTTGATTATAGATGGTATAGGGATATGTTTTTGTCTAAGCTATATTTAAGAAGTGATGCATCAGCCGATTATTAGAAATAAAGATTTGTAGCTGGACTTCCTAAATTGTTTGTTGAAAAAGTAAAAGTAATGATCCAAAATCAAAATGAAGGTACAATTCCTTATAATCAACTAACATTTGGACAACTATCTAATTATATTATAGAAATTGGATTGCAAGTATGTTTAGATTTTAAACTTCAGCATAAGCTTAAAATGAAGCCAAAACTACTCAAAAATAACTAGGATCATTCTGTTCCCAGTGGGGAATAGGAGTCAAAGTTCCAAGTAGACAAAAGAAAGTTCAAAAATATGTTCCTCATAAATCAAGAAAATCTAGGCGCTACTATAAAAAACATTGTGGAGAAGAAGCAAGCTCATCAAAACCTAGATCATCAAAGAAAGATAAGTATCGATCGTCTAAGTCTAAAAGAGAGATAGTATGTTATAAATGTGGTCGAGTAGGACATTATAAGAAAGACTGTAAAGTAAAATAAAAAATTAATAACCTAAAAATTGATGAAGAATTAAAGAAATCTTTAATAAATATATTAATTAATGAATCTGAATCTTCCGAAGAAGAATATAGTTTTGAAAAAGAAATGGTTAATCAATTAAAATATTCCTCTTTATATGAATCAGAAGGTGAAAATGACAAAGAATGTATAGGCTAAGGACCAGAATTATGTGATTGTTCATCATGCTTAAAAACTATTAATGTATTCATTAGAGATCAAGCATCATCATTATTAAGCATAGTAGAAAACATGGAAGAATCATCTGTTAAGCAAGAATTCATTCAACAAATAAAAGAATTTCTAGAATACAAAGATAAGAAAAAAGAAGAAGTGCAAAAGATAGATATGAAAGAAGTATTAGAAAGATTTAAGAAACCTTAAAGAAATGAAGTTACCCTAAAAGATTTACAAAGACAGAAATAAAAAATTTAAAGAATAAAGTAAAATTACTTAAAGAAAAAGATCTTGACTTAGAATTTAAAATTCTAAATTTACAAGCACAAAAAATAGTACAAAATCAAGATACAAGTACTAGTCAAGACCCCGAAAAAGATTAATATATTCATTTATTAAGTCAAGTAATTGTTCATAAATGGCATTGTCCAATAGAGTTAGTAATAAAAAAATGAATGATTTAATTTTATAGCATTAATAGATTCAAGAACTTATATGAATTGTGTTCAAGAAGGATTAATCCCAATTATGTATTATGATAAGACCACAGAGTCATTAAGTAGTGCTTCTGGATACAAAATGCAAATCAAATATAAGTTAAATAATGCTAAGATCTGTAAAAATAAAATTTGTTATGAAACCTCATTCTTATTAGTAAGAAACATTTTTGAGCAAATAATTCTAGGTACTCCCTTCTTATCCTTATTATACCCATTCTCAGTAACTGAAAAAGGATTAATTACTAATGAATTAGGAAAAGAAATCTGTTTTGAATTTATAAAACCCCCTTTAATTACAGAATTAAATATGGTTCAAGATTCACTGATCTCTAAAATTAACTTAACAGAAAAGAAAAGAAAACACATAAATATATTAAGTAGAGATGTTCAATATAAATGAAATCAAGAATAGATAAGTTAACCCTAAGTTCAAGATAAGATAAAATACGTTCAACAGAAATTTGAACAAGAAGTATGTAGTAAATTCCCTAATGCTTTTAAGGAACGAAAAAGATATATAGTTACTTTACCGTATGAAGAAGGATTTGAAGAAGTCAATATCCCTACTAAAGCAAGACCTATCCAATTGAATCAACAAATACTTAGAATACTGTAAGAAAGAAATTCAAGAATATTTAGATAGGAATTTAATTAGACTAAGTAAGTCCCCTTGGAGTTGTGCAGAATTTTATGTTATGAACTCTTCAGAAATAGAAAGAGGTGCTCCCAGGTTAGTAATTAATTATAAACCCTTAAACAAGGTTTTAAGATGGATAAGGTATCCGATTCCCAATAAAAAGGACTTAGTAAGTAGAGCTCATCAGGCTAATATATTCTCAAAATTTGATATGAAATCTGGATACTATCAAATTGAAGTAGCTGAAGAAGATAGGTACAAAACTGCTTTTGTAGTACCCTTTGGACATTACGAATGGAATATAATGCCTCAAGGATTAAAAAATGCCCCTACAGAATTTCAAAATATAATGAACAATATTTTAAATCCTTACTCAAAGTTCACCATAGTATCTCTAGATGATGTATTAGTATTCAGTAACTCTATTGATCAACACTTTAATCATTTGGAAACTTTCTTTAATCTTATTAAAGAAAATGGTTTTGTAATCTCTGCTAAGAAAATGAAACTGTTCCAAACTAAGACTAGATTTTTAGGATTCAAAATTAATCAAGGTACTATTATTCCCATAGAAAGATCCATAGAATTTGAAGATAAGTTCTCCAACGAACTCAAAGAAGGATAAGAATACTCTTCAGAGATTTTTAGGATGTGTTAATTATGTAGCATATTTTATTCCTAATATACGAATAATTTGTGCTCCAATGACTAATGTTGTTGAACAAGTTAAGAATTTAGTTAAAACTATTCCTTGTTTAAGACTTCCAGATACTCAAGCCTCTCTCTTAGTAGAAACAGATGCCTCTGATTTAGGGTATGAGGGAGTGTTGAATCAGTTACTACTTGAGTTGTCCAAAGAACAAGTTATCAGATATCACTCTAAAATTTGGTAACCGGCTCAAAAGAAATAAAGTACTGTTAAGAAAGAAATTTTATCTATAGTGCTAAGTATTACAAAATTTCAAGATGATTTGTTTAATAAAAGGTTTTTGTTAAGACCTGATTGTAAAGTTGCTCCTTCAATTATTCAAAAAGATGTTAAAAAATTGGTTTCAAAATAGATTTTTGCTTGATGGCAAGCACTGTTATCTTGTTTTGATTTTGATATTCAATATATTAAAGGAAAATATAATTATCTTCCTAATTTTCTAACCAGAGAGTTTTTGCAGGGCTACAATGGCCACTAGCTCCTCATCAAAATCAAAGGCTAAGAAAGTTCCTCTAGATAAGTACATGCAGATTACTGTAGATAAGAACACTGAGATAAGTACAAGGTCATCTACCTCCTTAAAAAGGTCTTCCACCCTAGTTTCTATTCCTAATCCTATTTAGTCTGTACGACATTCATCTCTTTCACCCAATAGGTTTACATCTTTATCTTACTCACAAACCATTACTAGTACTCCTTCTAGAACTCCTCAAAAATCGAAACAACCTACACTGCTACTTATTAATTCTCCCACCACAGAAGAATGCAAATATGTTAAGAAAAATATTTTTGAACCTATAATTACCCTTGAACCAGGATTCTTTTCTCCTTATTTGACCCCTCGAGAAATCATTCAGAACATGCTTCCCCAAGATTTTCATTTTGTTCCTCAAGAGTCACTGAAAAAGAACATAATTTTTTATGAACTTATCCTCATTGATACTGAATCAATCTCTTTAGATCATTATTATAGTGCTACCAATCCTGAGTATATTGATTTTTCTAAAGTAAAAATCCTTAAGGTCCTAGGTTTGAAAGAATGGAATCAAGCTCATCACACTCCAAAATCTTTCTCAATAAAATTTGATCCTTAAACTTATACTTGTTAGGATTATCAGCAAGCTTGGTATAGATTTATGCTCCTTAGGCCATATTCCCACTCTTAGTTCTTTTGGTTCCAGAAGGGTTAACAAAATTTCCCTCAGCGTTTGTCAATTGCATGTGTATCACTGGTCCTTGTGTTGATATTCTTCCTCAGCTTACTAAAGATTCTTATAATTTGTTTATGCAAAAAATTGATTTTCCTCAAGGTTCTAGACTTTTACATTTTTATGCTGCTTCTAGAATTGCATGGATTAAGTTTGAGATTATAATTTCTATCATAAATACCAGATTCCTCATCCAGAATGGGTTGCCAGAGAATTTAATGTTAAATGGTGGCCTCAGTACAACATGAAATTACTAAGTATTGATGCGATTAATCAATGGTTCCTTACTAATCCTTCTTTGGTTAAGAAAAACCAAAAGAAGCCATCACAATTTGAAGAACTTAAAAACAAGCTTCTTCAAGAAATAGCCTCTTCTTCCTCAGAACACGAATTGTTAAGCAAGACTTGTTAGTCATGGCAACCATTACCCAAGAGGGGGGGTGAATTGGGTATTAAAATTTTTTCACAAATGCTCTTAAAATAAACATAAATATTTAAGCTATTAAATAAAAGAAAAGAAATTGCGAGATGAAGAATAAAAGCTTTAAGAACAACAAATAAATATATGTGTAATAATATAAAATTACATAAAATAAAGAGATTGAGAAAAGAGAAGCAGACACGATATTTATCCTGGTTCGACCACTAACCCACTTGTGGTCTACGTCCAGTCCTCGAAAACAATCCGAGATTTTTCACTATGTATACAAGCTACAATAGGCGCTTGCAACCGTTACATAAAAGAGCACTTTTCACATACAGGGAAACTCTACCCTTGTGCTAAAGTCTTAGCCTAGAGGGATACCTCACCCTTATACAAACCTTGAAGGGATACATCACCCTTATACAAATCTTGAAGGATACCTCACCCTCAATACAGAAGAACAAAAATATAGATGAAGAGAAACTCTCACTCAGAGCAAAGAATACAAATTGAAGTGCTAAGAGGCTCTCAAAGAATATCTCAAAGTTTCAGTAAAAAGAGCACAGAAAATAGGCATAAATTGTAAATCACATTTTTCAAAACAAGCGTAAATTAAACAAATAGCTGGGCTCCTTGCAGATGAGACCCACGATCTCTATTTATAGAGTCAGATAGAAAATGGTCATTGGGTGTAATTAAAACTCGTAAATACAAAAGAATATAGCCGTTTGTTTCCATTTCAGTATTCGTAAATATTCGTGGTTATTCGAATAGATGAAGTGGTATTCGAATACCACTGTTCATAAAACAATCGTGAAAAGCAAATTGATATGGGTTATTCGAATACCAACATGAGGTATTCGAATACCACTGTTTTCATTTCTTAAAAAAATAGTTCAGAAGCAGGTTATTCGAATACCACAAGGAGGTATTCGAATACCTCTATTTTAAACACATTTAAACAGCTGTTTAGAAGGATGGTATTCGAATACCTTCAAGGGTATTCGAATAGACCACTCTGATTTTGAAAACTGACTTTAAATGGTCATTACTTCTTCATTTCTTATCCGTTTAAAGCAAATGACTAGTCATTGGAAAGATCTTTGAGTCTATTTTCAAATGAAAGAAGTTTCAAAATAAAACTCAAAGTATTTTGAAAGATATGATCAAAAGAGTAACTAAAGGTCAGTTTTGCAAAACTTAAACTTGGCTATTTTTCATAGATTTTAACTACCACCATAAATACCTTTTCAAAACTTGTTTGTTGGGTATTTTAGCATAGGAAAACCATTTGTGAAAACATATTTGAGATATCCATAAGACTTCTTACATAAAGACCCTAAGTCCTAAAAGATATACCATTTAATCTTCCTTTGGACTTGGTCTTTGACATGACTTTGATGTTATCAATACCTTCATGAAATATGCATTCATATTCTCTTTGTGTTGAGCTTAATTGAGATCATTTGCTTTCTTGTTGCAATGCTCACTCTTGGTACTTGGACTATCCTACAATGTATTGCTCACTTAAACGAGTATAGTTAGTCCAAATTCATAATTCAATATCTTCATATGCATGATTCATAAAAGTATAACTCTAGTTAGTTAAACATGCATATAAGACTTTCATAGACACATCTAAATAAGATATTTATCAATTACTAATGGATATGCTCTATATAGGATGCAACAAAGCGCATAAGCAAAGTATTCTATTTGTCTTGTATTTGTCATCATCAAAACTTAACATATAAAACCATTTGGGACAAACTTATTTCCACAATCTCCCCCTTTTTGATGATGACAAATCACTAAAGAAAAATATGTTGAATAATATACAAGAATGGATATTCATGTAAGCATATCAAACAATAAGCATATCAAGCACATATTTTTCTTTTCAATTTTTACTCTCCCTATTTGACATCAACAAAAAGGCTTAGAAAGAAAAAATTTTCTCCCCCTTATAGATACTACATATGATTCAAGAATAGAGAGATAAAACAATCATGCTTTCAAGATATCGAAGATTCTTCATGCAGTGCTTGTCATATTTTTGCATGTCAACATTTCGCATATGATAGTAGTAAAACACTTTATGTAATCAAACAGAGATGTAAGGCAAGAGATATAAATAACTTAAGAGCTTGGCTCCCCCTCAAGATATGCATATTATCAAAATAATAGATAAAGGAAATATGTATGCAAAGACCATGTAAGCACATTACCCTAAAGAAAAGCACAGTAAATATACATCTTCTTAATCCTTGAAACAAAAACCATTTTAAAACTTCTCCCTCTTTCAAAAAAATTTTTACAAGAGCACATTACATTTTCAAAAGCATTTTAGAAGGGTAGAGATGTTTTATATTAAAAAAAAAACATATTCATTGAGACAGATCAATCCAAGTTAAAAGAACATAAGTACATCTCCTTGATGGAATATGCTATAGGGATCAAAGCATGTATAGAACTAATATCATCCACCCTAAATGCAATGACAAATTAGCAAGTTAATATCTAATTAGGCACTTTGTCAAAGCTAAGCATACTTCTCATGTAAGGAAAGCATCTGATCATTTTAAGATCAATTTATCAACAAGGATCATATAATCCATATCATATAAAGTACCACAATAGCTTAGGGATAGAGATACTTATTGAGATAGATAAAGAGTGATGCTTCTTTAGAATGTTCTTCATTTATTTGTCCTTTGAGTTTGAGCTTTCTTCCATTGAGTATTCCATTCCATTGAACTTGAAGAAAATCTTCTTTATCTTCTTCTTCATTCTTTGAGTTTTTGTAGGTGACTCCAACTTCCACCGACTTCCAAGCTTCAAGTTTTCATGAGGGAATAGAAATTCTTTGCACCCCCTTTAAAAGTTGAATCCTTTTAAACTTTACTATCCTCAAGTTGAATGAACTTATTCCATTTAAATGCTTGGTTAAGGTAGTTGACACCCTACAAAATAATTCAAAGTACTTTCTTTGGTATCCATTAATTTTGGATCCATAGAGGTTAGTCATTATGCCAAACTCATAAGCAAATAAGCATTCAAAATAGTAAGGCGAAATAACAAATGAGTTTACAAGGGCAAAAGATGTTTTATTTCATTGATCAAATTAGCTAAGTACATATAATCATCAAAAGAATAGCCAATTACATTTGGTTAAGCAATTGCATTTTTCATACATATCATTAAGTGCATATTTCAGACAAAACAAACAAAGAATTCAGCATATATTGATTATGAATGCTATGCAATATATACAACAACAAATGCAGTAGAACCTTTCAAATAAAGACGGGGCAGGAATATCAGCAGCAGCAGTAGTAGGATCACCTTGAGGGTCGTCCTCATCATCATCAACTTCAACTGGGAACACCCAGCCTTCATCGGTCTTGATCATCTTCATTTTGTTGAGGGTAAAGGACCCAAACACGTGATGATGGTTTAGTGAAGTCACTCGCTCGGTTGGGAAATACCAAAGGACGCACCTTCTGATAGAAGGTATTCAAATACCTACCCAGGTTTTCGAATAAATAGGCCAAATTGGCTTGGCTGCCAGCCTATGGTATTCGAATGCTTTTTACAATATTCGAATGCCCACACACAAAATATGCAAAACAAGAGCAAGTATTCGAATAACTTCCAAGGTATTCGAATACTCCAGAGGCATGTAAAAAAAACACTGATATTAATAAGCCTCAGGTTATTCGAATAACTACTTAGTTATTCGAATACACCAGCTTATAAAAACATAGGAATACTGTACTGATGTATGGTATTCGAATAGCCATAGGTCTATTCGAATAGGCCCATCAGAAAATCACAGATTTACACGTATAAAAGAAATGGTATTCGAATACCATAGGGAGGTATTCGAATAACTTAAACAAGAAAACATATAAATTATGTCCAGGAAATGCATTTTGAGAGACGAAAGCTTACCTTTTGATCGAGGACCTGCAAAAACGATTTCGGGATAACTCCAACGCTTAAGTCAGTAATAATTCAAGAAGGATAAAAACCATGTTTAAGCAATAAATTCAAATATTTAATTATATATATGATTGATCAAGAACTCAAGCTCAAGGATATTCTCATTAGACATGTCATTTTAAGCAAGGAGCGTACTTTATCTAGCATATTAACATGTAGAAACATGTTCAAGATATAAAGCTGGAAAAGCATAACACAAGTTTCACTTATCCAAGGATTGCAAGTCTATGCTTCATGGAGACAAGGAAGAGAGCTTGAAATTATTTTTTATCTTTGTACTTAGAGCAGCACTTTCAAGATGCCAAAGTGAGTTCTTGACTTTCAAGCACACCTACAACACACTTCAATTTTTGACTTTTGAAATTATGCTCTCATAAAGATGAATTTTTCATAATATGTAAATTGAGCACAATAAATTAAATAATCAATTACCATTAAGCACATAGCTGATAGCATGCTTACTTTCATGATGTATAGACAATTTTAAAGCATATAAAGCATACATAAGCATTATAGACCCTTATGTACCAAGATATATAACAAATTAATGAATTATGATATAATGAGAATGAACATAATCATGTGTTAAACATAATATTCAAATTTTATCAAGTACACATGATTCTATTAATCACTTAAGGCCTACAAGGATATACCTCAAATTTATTGACTTTGCATATGAGTGTGCATAAGAGGTAAAAGCTTTTGATACCTTGGCCTTGGTAATCAAGGAAATACTTTTTCTTATCCATTGCTTCTCTTTTGGAGTCTTGAACTTTGAAAGTTCTACATTTTGTACTTGAGAAACTTTGGTTGAAGCCATCTTCCTTCTTTGACCAAAGTTTCTACCATTAAGCTTTGGAAGCATTCTCTTTGATGATTCCTCTTTCCTTTGACCAATTTGTCCATCCTTTTAAGAAATATTCTGCATAATTGAAACACTAGGAGGACACTTTGGTACCCACTTCATTTTGGGTCCTTGAATGTTAGTATTAGGGCGTTTAGGATTTTTAAGAACCCATACCATACAATTTCTCATATAAGGATTTCTCATATAAGGATTTCTTCTATAGGGCGTTGAGAAATATGTCCTAGATGACCATAAAAATTACAAATAATTGAATTTAATGATGGCTTGGTCTTTTGAAGATTATCTTTGAAAAACTTAAGCATTTTCTTGTTATTACATTCTATGTTATTTTTGCCACAAGCTTTACTTGAATCTCCATGTGGAATAACATTAATTTTATTTTCATTAACAAGCATAGAATGTAAGCAATTAGAATCATTAGCTTTGAAAAATTTGAAAGATAAGTCCTCAACTTGATTATCTAAATTAATGCATTTTTCACAAGAAGATGAGGTTTCATATTTCAAAGGCATTTCCTCATTAAGAAAAGCATATTCATTTTTTAAAGTCTCAATTTCATTTTCAATAGAGGAAATGTTTTCCAAACAAGATAAGTTTTTCTTTTCTAAATTCAACAAACTATCATACAATTCATTATATGCACATTGTAACTCATTGTAGGAGGGACTATAATCTAGTTTAGAATTATTTACCTCAAAGTCCTTTTTAGCCATATAGGAGGTAGTTTCAATTTCTAGCGTGCTTGGCTCTTTAAGAGAATCAATTTTTTTCTCATTAATTTTGTTTTGCTTTGCCTCTTCTTCAAATTGAGCACCATCGTCACCAAGAGGCATTTGACTTCCTTCAATAGTTTGAACATCTCTTTGAGGATGCGTTTCATGACAAGCTTCCTTTAATGGCTTTTGCTCTTTTTGCTTTCTATATACAACTTTATGCACAAAATCATTGTTAGCAAGATAAATAGCATTAAGAGCATCCCATATATCTTTAGCACTAGAGCAACTTTTAATTTTAGCATAAGCTTCATCATTCAAACTACTTCTCAAAATTTGCATAGCTCTAATGTTCAAAGAAAAGCATTTCTTGTCATAGGCAATCAAAGCTTGTTTTGGTTTACAAATAAATCCATTTAGCACAACATCCCATAAATCCAAATCAATAGATTGCATATAAAACTCTATTCTAACTTTCCAATAAACAAAATGCATATCATCAAAGAATGGTGGTTGATCAATTTCAAAACCTTTCATTTAAAAAAAACTTTTAAAGTTGCCAACAGACAAGAATCTTTAACTCTAAGCGGTTAAGCTTTCACCAAAGCACGAAATTCTGATACCACTTGTTAGTCAGGGCAACCATTACCCAAGAGGGGGGGTGAATTGAGTATTAAAACTTTTTCAAAAATGCTCTTAAAATAAACACAAATATTTAAGCTATTAAATAAAAGAAAATAATTTACGAAATGAAGAATAAAAGCTTTAAGAACAACAAATAAATATATGTGTAATAATATAAAATTACATAAAATAAAGAGATTGAGAAGTGAGAAGCAGACACGATATTTATCCTGGTTCGACCACTAACCGACTTGTGGTCTACATCTAGTCCTCGAAAACAATCTGAGATTTTTCACTATGTATACAAGCTTCAATAGGCGCTTGCAACCGTTACATAAAATAGCACTTTTCACACACAGGGAAACTCTACCATTGTGCTAAAGTCTCAGCCTATAGGGGTACCTCACCCTTATACAAACCTTGAAGAGATACCTCACCATATACAAATCTTGAAGGATACCTCACCCTCAATACAGAAGAATAGAAATATAGATGAAGAGAAAATCTAACTCAAAGCAAATAATACAAATTGAAGTGCTAAGAGGCTCTCAAAGGATATCTCAAAGTTTCAGTAAAAAGAGCACAGAAAATAGGCATAAATTGTAAATCACATTTTTCAAAACAAGCGTAAATTAAACAAATAACTGGGCTCCTTGCAGATGAGACCCACGATCTCTATTTATAGAGTCTGATAGAAAATGGCCGTTGAGTGTAATTAAAACTCGTAAATATAAAAGAATATGGCCATTTGTTTCCATTTTAGTATTCATAAATATTCGTGGTTATTCGAATAGATGAAGTGGTATTCGAATACCACTGTTCATAAAACAATCGTGAAAAGCAAATTGATATGGGTTATTCGAATACCAACATGAGGTATTCGAATACCACTGTTTTCATTTCTTAAAAAAATAGTTCAGAAGCAGGTTATTTGAATACCACAAGGAGGTATTCGAATACCTCTATTTTAAACACATTTAAACAACTGTTTAGGAGGATGGTATTCGAATATCTTCAAGGGTATTCGAATAGACCACTCTGATTTTGAAAACTGACTTTAAATGGTCATAACTTCTTCATTTCTTATCCGTTTAAAGCAAATGACTAGTCATTGGAAAGATCTTTGAGTCTATTTTCAAATGAAAGAAGTTTCAAAACAAAACTCAAAGTATTTTGAAAGATATGATCAAGAGAGTAACTAAAGGTCAGTTTTGCAAAACTCAAACTTGGCTATTTTTCATAGATTTGAACTACCACCATAAATAACTTTTCAAAACTTGTTTGTTGGGTATTTTAGTGTAGGAAAACCATTTGTAAAAACATATTTGAGATATCCATAAGGCTTCTTACATAAAGACCCTAAGTCCTAAAAGCTATACCATTTAATCTTCTTTTGGACTTGGTCTTTGACATGACTTTGATGTTATCAATACCTTCATGAAATATGCATTCATATTCTCCTTGTGTTGAGCTTAATTGAGATCATTTGCTTTCTTGTTGCAATGCTCACTTTTGGTACTTGGACTATCCTACAAAGTATTACTCACTTAAAGAAGCATAGTTAGTCCAAATTCATAATTCAATATATTCATATGCATGATTCATTAAAGTATAACTCTAGTTAGTTAAACATGCATATAAGACTTTCATAGACACATCCAAATAAGATATTTATCAATTACTAATGGATATGCTCTATATAGGATGCAACAAAGCACATAAGCAAAGTATTCTATTTGTCTTGTATTTGTCATCATCAAAACTTAACATATAAAACCATTTGGGACAAACTTATTTCCACAAGACTTAGTGGTGAAGGATTTAATTTCAACCCTTGATGGAATCAATGGTTTAGTAAGCAACTTGTAGGAGAAGGATTTAATTCCCTCCTTTGGATGAAGCTCACAGCCATGAAGCTTCCAAAGTGGCTAAAATTGATTTTTCTATCACATTTCCTAAAGTCTTCATCTTTTCATTCAAACTTGAACACAAAAATTCTCTCTTCCACTTTTCTTTCTCCTATCTCACAGCCAAGTACTTCTCAAATTAGCTAAGTCTTCTTTTTTCATTTCATTCAAGAAAGCTATCATCTTTCTCTCAAAAACCTTAACACTTTTCCTCTCATTTTTCTCTCCTCTAGCTCATGGTCGTGGTGCCTAAAATCACTTTCCAATCACTCATAATTCAAACCAACCATAATTCTTGATCCTAAACAACATTCTAAGCATCTTTCATGTTGTGATCAAGACTTGATTCCATCATCTTCAAGCTTGATTTTTGGATTCAAGTTCTAGGGTTCTAAGGTCATGATCATGGTTTTTCATTTCTTATTTGATTCTTGAAATTGTAAGACCATATTTGATCTATGGTCAACTTAATCAAGCCTTAGATATTAATTTTTGTATGTTTACTTTGATTTTCAAGAGTTACTTAGTGGAGAAAGTTGATGTAAAGAGCTATACAAGGTGTAACACCCCTCGATTTAATAACCACGACACAATCGTCATTATACCATGGATACTAAATTTTGGCATGCTACAACTTTCACATAATATTTATCCAAATTAAACCATTGTGCATATACAGAAAATATGAGCCACAGATGAAATAATACATAAGCTATCATTAGCACATATAATTTGACAAGCTAAAAAAATCAAAATACAGGTCATAGGTCTAGATAATTAATTTAAAGCATAGATAGCGCGACGCATTTCACATACCTCCCAAATAAAATACATCAAGTTGGACTTCAAAATGCAGGTATACTCAAATTACACCTTAAAATAAGTAATACAAAAGGAAACATAAACTATCCATAAAGACATCCACGTCTAAGGAGTTAGGCACTCCATCGGATCCACCTCGGGATCCTCCCCCGGGTCACCTGAAGACACAAAAACAGGATAGAGTGTAGTCCCGCGAGCAGGTGCCCTAGCAGCTGATGCCATCGAATCCTCGTCGTCTCTAGGGGTGTGAAGCGGATCACCCCATAACTCCCGAATAGGCAGAGCAAACTCCAGATGCACCGATGTAGTAAGAGTCAGGATAGGGTCTCCATCACAAGTCCTCCTCACAGTTAAGATCAGGTCTCCAACATACCGTATACGCTCTCCAGCCCAGTCAACTCGCTATGCATTGGCGCCACCAGTGAACACAATCCTAACGAACCCAATGGAACCCTTTCTTGACGACATTACCGAATATAAGAGTTTGAACCAAGTAAAGATCTGGAAGGAGTCAACCGCGTCCCCTCAACAATCTTTAAACAAGAATTACATAGGACAAGATAATGCAAACAAGAGGTGAGATATCCAACTCCATTACCAATTATGGTACTAAGAAACAGGACGAAAGACAATACTGTCTTTCACATATAACAATATTAAGTACAGGCAGACAATATCATGTCAATACAGGAATATTATATGATAATAAACATAGTCATATTATCACGGAGATATCGCAAGTCAACAAGCATAATTACATTTTCAATCGGTAAGTGATTCAACAATGTACATCACAATATATGAATATTAACTATGCCATGACAGTATGTATGATGACCATGCACATACACAATGCGTATGCTGACCATTCTCTTATACTATGTACTCATTTCCTACTCCATGGAGCTAGACACAAGAATTAGAGATGAACGTCCCAAAATATCTATCCCCCATAAATAGACAGTCTACGTCGGGCCACGAAAAGTAATAGTGTTCGTTGGGTCCTCATCGTGCGTTGCAACGGATCACCACGGCTAGGGGTATACAATGTGATAACATAATCACTAAGTGGATCACCACACACAAATGCCCCCTGAGATCCAGTGACAGATCGCACTATCCTGTAAGTTCTCACTCACTCCTTAGGCATAAAACACCACAACAGTATGCTGCTCAAACGCATATTCAATGCAATCGAATCACATCTGACCCAATAGTCTATCTGATGTTTCCAGGGTCCAGTTCGTCGGCCCAATAGCACAATGATGCCAATGCATGTTCTCTCAGAGTATCTCAATTATACAAATTCAAGAATCATGCATTTTAAAATCATAAGCCAAAATAGTCATCAACAGATTTGGGTCCCACTCATGGTCCTGATAACCAAGTTGTCATTCGTAATTAATTTAGGACATACCGTTGTCTCATAAAGTTTTATCATTGTTCTTCTCTTTGTCCTTAATAAGATTCATTTAATTAAATGCCTTATGATTCTCAAAGTCTCACTTACACTCTTAATTCTTGTTTCCCTAATTTAATTAGTCATTCTCTTTATTCATAATAAAACTTATTTAATTAAGTGTCTTATGATTCTCAAAGTCTCACTTTGATTTAGCATTTCTTATGAAATTCTTCTCTAGATGAATTCTCTCATTTTGTTAAGTTCCTAGCTTTAAATTTGGTCACATTTACTTAGAAAATTATTCTAAGGCTTCCTAAGTTTCACACATCCTTATTCATTTCTTAGTTTCAAAGGTTCCTTTTAGGTTATCAAATTGATTTCCTTCTATTACATTATTAACTATTTAATCACTTAATTAATTAAATGTTATAGTTGCATAAAGTTTCATGAATTAAGTCTCATTTAGCCCTAGAGGCCGTGGGCCTCTCTAGGATTAGGGATTCCAATTTTCATCCTTTTTATTGTGTGTTATCCTCTTGATTAATCATGTCTCCATCTTATTATAATTTTTCACCAAGAACACCCACTTTTAGGGTTCAAGGCCGTGAGCCTCATGGAGGAGGGCAAGAGCCATTTTGCTTCTATTCAAGTTTCCAATCCATCCAAGCACATCAATATACATATTAAATCAACCAAATAACTCAAACAAATTAAAAATAACACATAGTCAAAAAAGTCATACAACAAAGAGAGTAACCCTAGCAAGGGTTTCTCACAACCAGTCATATAATCAAGTTTTCTACTACCAAGAGAGGTTGAAGAGGATTATCTCCCTCTTACCTAGAGGAGAAAACAAGTAATGGGACTTCCTTGAAGCTCTTTGAAATTTTGGATTCACACCACCATAAACCCTAGAAATTTCAATCTCATCAAACCAATACCAAAGCTTGAAAGATAATAAATAAATGGTCACAAGGAAGACCTTAAAAATGAAAATGGAAGAAAGGTTAGGAGAAAACAAGAATCTCACCCAAAAGTTCCAAGCTTGAAGCTTGAAGCTTGAAGAAGAAGATGATGACAATGGAACCTTTTCAAGAAATTATCAACTAGAGATGTGTTTAGATGATGAAGGAGATTAAGAAAATGTAGTTAGTTAGAAATTATGTGATGGTAGAGGGTGGAGAAGAGGGCTGGCCGTGAGGTGAGTGTAGAGAGAAGGAGGAGAAAATGAGAGGAAAAAGAAGGTAGATAGAAAAGTGAATGAACTTTTTGGTTTTTTGAAATTAGAATTGATAAGTTAATTAAATGAAACACAATTCTTGGCTCCAAATTGAGGGGCTGCTGTTGTGTGGGAGAGAGGGAGGAGAGAAGAAAATGGTTGAGAGAAAAGAGAGAAAGAAAATCTAGAAAGAGAAGTTGATAGGAGAAAAAGATGATGACTTTTGACTTTGAAATTAGAATTGATTAGTTAATTGAGTGAAGCACATTTTTGGCTCCCAAAATGGAGCATGCAGCCATGTGGGAGTGTAAGGGAGGAGAGAGAAGATGAAGCTTCTTTGAGAAGCTTGGGAGCTTTTCCAATATAGAAGGATTTGATTAGACATAAAGGAGATTACCTTTGCATAAGATAATGTGATTTAATAGTTAAAATAATATGGTAACTAGGATTTTACTACAAGCTATTACCCAATGGATAATTGTTGTAGTACACAAGCCAGTATTAATTATCCATCGGATAATAGAGCGTACTGCAAAATTTTATTTAACAGTGCGTATAGAGATTTTATTTATTAGATAAAACCTTGAAAAATGTAAACCTCATAAACTGTGTCCAGCCTCGGGTTTAGTAAGATCCCCCGTCGACGTTTCCACAATTCAATGTTTACCAGCCTCAGGGAAAATATTTCGTTTTCTCGGCTCCGCTCAGCGCGCACGTAAAACAAAGAATATACTAAAATATTTGACATTTTCAGAAAAATTCATAAAAAATCTCAAAAATAAAAAAAATATTTAAAAATGACTATTCATCATGAAACAAACAATTTCTAGAGTGTTACACTGACTCTGCTCTGTGTGCACGTAAAACGAAGAATACATAAAAATATTCGATGTTTTCAAAAAATTTCAAAAAAAATTTCAAAAATCACAAATATTGAGAAATGACTATTCATGATGAAATAAACAATTTCCGGAGGTGTTACACTGACTCTGCTCAGAGTGCACACAAAACGAGGAATGTATTAAATATTTGACATTTCTGAAAAAATCCAGAAAATTTTCCAAAAATCACAAATATTATAAAATGATTATTTGTGATGAAACAAATAATTTTTGGGATGTTACAACTCTCCCCTTCTAAAAATAAATTTCGTCCTCGAAATTTTCATACCTTAGAATCTAGCTCCCACATTGTGCCCCCAATTACATCATTCCAATCGCTTTTACTGACATAGTATCTCTTCCCCTCGAATTATTTGCATCTCTTCCTGAGTCATCTTAACTTTATCCTCTGCTTGTTGTATAAGCTCGGGTCCAATCGCAACCCTTTACTATCTCGGTGCCAACACAAAAGTGTCTTACAGTCCACGTAATGCCTCATATCTAACTCCTTTTAATTAACCAGATATTTCTGACTCTTTATGATTACTGTAGACGTTAAATATTGCTTCATGTGGAAATGTCTCCATCTCTTCAACGCAGGCACACAACGGCTAGCTCTAAGTTTGTGGAGGGTAGTTCTCCTCTTGTACTCTCGATTGCCTTGGAGCATACACTACCATCTTCCAATTCTGCACAAGTACCTATCCCGAACCTGGATGTGAAATACCACAAATTTGCTGGAATCGCGAAGTAGTCAGTCGTCTCTTTAACTCTTGAAAACTTTTTTCACATGCCTTGTCCCATAGAAAAACTTGATTCTTTCTCGTAGGCTGAGTGAGAGGTTCTGCTATCTTGGAAAATCATGCGGTGGATCTTCGATACTAGCCAGATAATCCCACACAGTGACAAATTTCCAATACAGTCTTTGATCTTTCCCATTGAAGAACTGCTCCAGCCTTTGACGGATCTCCAATAATTCCTTCTTTTAAAGATCACGTGACTCAAAAGTTAAACTACCTCAAACTGAAATTTGCACCTGGATAGCTTCTTGCGTAACTCCTCATTCTTCTTCAGAATTTGAAGAACAACGTGACAATTCTGTCTCAATAGGGAAGAAAGATCCTGTTCGTGTAGTCATTGAGTACTACAAAAGCGTTCGTTACATGGAACGACATTACAAAATACTCGTAGCATTCACAGTGCATCAGAGAAGGTTGCTTTGGAAATATCTCCTACCCTCAGGTGATCTTGATGATAGTCGAGAACTCAAGCTGATCTTGGAGAAAATAGCGGCGTCCTTTAATCTATTTATCAAACTATCTTTCCTTGATCCAAACAAAATGTCTCATAGGTAAGTTCTCACTTAATTGTGCTGCACTTGGCACATTGTTATGGTTCAAATTCTGGAACACATTTCCTCAATCGAAGTATACTAGAAACATTATAATGGTCAAAAAGAAAAAGTAGGGAAGTCACTTGGTTTACCACTGGACCCGTCCAATGAAGAATATGATATGGTCTAATAAAATTTACGAATGAGTTTCATGGATTCAAATCCAAGAAATTTCTATCTCAAGAGACACTAAATTTCTATTGAAACAGAATGACGAGACATGGTTAGAAAACAACCAATCCCCTTTCTGATATTAAGCCTATTCATGAAGAAAGTAGATAATTGAATTGGTAAAAGGGTTCCAATTTCTAACAACAATAGGATAGTTTTAAACAAACTTGTGAAATGAGAGCAGGCTTACAAATGAGAATAGTAATATTCGGGTTGAAAGGAAACAAATACATAGACAACCCAATTCCAGAAATAAAATCTTAAAATTTCATTGGAATATTTCAACAAGATATGGTTGGAAGATAATCAATCCCTTTATTAACATTACATCTAATTTGTGAAAGAAGTAAACAAACCAGATCAATAGAAGCATTCAATCTTTAACAAGTCATAGAGATAATTTAAGCGACTTGGCTACCATTAGCAAGTTCTTAGTAGCAGAACTAGAAATAACTTAGTCAAAAGATGAAAAAGATACAAATAATCCTAACAGACTCATACAATTATATGTCACAAGGAAATGGGTTATCCCCAGAATTATATAATGGGATCACAGAGTTATCTACTGTAGCACAGTCCCTTCCTCATTTTAGTCTTAAGTCTGGGTGGAGGAATTAACTCTCCCTTGTTCGTGAGATTTTGAGGTACATACATCTCCGATGTAAGGCTTCATCCTTTGCGAAGTATAATTCCTCGCCACATGTCCTAGCTCTCTGCATTTGAAACAAATTATCCCCTTGATCGCACATGGAGGCTTCGTCCCATGCAAAGTACAATCCCTTGACACATGTCCTTGCTTTCCGTACTTGAAATAAATTATTCTTTCGATCGTACAGTCCCTTGTTAAGTGGTCCTTTCTGCACTTCCTACACCTTGATAACGATACTATGGTTGGATTGGGTTTACTACCACTCGCACCTCCTTCATGCGTTTGCTGTCGCTGTTGCTCCCTCGATCGTCGCGAATACGGTTTCCACTTACGCTGATTGATCTTTCTATTATTCCTTCTTTGGAACTTAGTCAATCCTGAGTTTCCCTAAAATTGACTTTCTTCCAACAAATTCTAAACCTCAACTTCCAATTCCTGCTGCTGTGCGGCCCTCTGATCCTGGTGTGTTGTTACATCAATCATTCTTTGCATTACTTCAGCTACAGCAGTCATACCATCATCGTCATTCCCCACACTCACACGCTTATGTCTACTCTGAGCCATTGCCTTCCTTCAAGGGCAAACAAATCAAAACATAAGGAAAATCAAAAGCAATCAATCCAAACATTATTGTCTCCTTTTGGAAACCAAACACAAAGAGTCACACAACCCAACAAGACAAACCCAAAAGACTCTAACTTGAGCTCCTTCATTCTGCCTTCTACAGTGTGATCTCCTATAAGTCTTTATCTTCCAAGCAGCTCCTCAAACCACACTTATGCTAGATATTCTTCTCCCAAGAGAATTCAATTCTCCAAAACGTCTTGGACGCTTCAGTCCACAAACCATACAAGTCCTATTTAACTACCCATTTCTAACCTATTGGCTCAAACAATTCTAGAGGTAACATAACAGGGTATAAATGCAAGTAAACCCTAGACAAGTTTAGTCATACCAGCTGAGCTTCTTACTAAAAGAACTCCTATCCCCTTAATACACCTAGGTGAAGTCATAGTTTCTCATCCACACAGAACATTACACATTGAGTGGGCCAATACTCAATATCATGTGTCTATGCAACAGTAGCTACCAACATTCAACCTATGGCAAGCCATGCCTTCCTTTCCCAAACATCTCTATCAAGAGACAAGGAAGTGCTCAACATACAAAGAAACTTCTAACATGTCTAAGCATAGTCAATCCATACCCCGGCTCCATAGGATGAACTGAGCTCTGATACCACCTAATGTAACACCCCTCGATTTAATAACCACGGCACAACCGTCATTATACCACGGATACTAAATTTTGGCATGCTACAGCTTTCACATAATATTTATCCAAATTAAACCATTGTACATATACAGAAAATATGAGCCACGGATGAAATAATACATAAGCCGTCATTAGCACATATAATTCGATAAGCTAAAAAAATCAAAATATGGTTCATAGGTCAAGATAATTAATTTAAAGCATACATAGCGTGTCGTATTTCATATACCTCCCAAATAAAATACATCAAGTTGGACTTCAAAATGCAGGTATACTCAAATTACACCTTAAAATAAGTAATACAAAAGGAAACATAAACTACCCATAAAGACATCCACGACTAAGGAGTTGGGCACTCCATCGGATCCACCTCAGGATCCTCCCCCGGGTCAACTAAAGACACAAAAACAGGATAGAGTGTAGTCCCACGAGCAGGTGCCCTAGCAACTGATGCCATCGAATCCTCGTCGTCTCTAGGGGTGTAAAGCAGATCACCCCATAACTCCTGAATAGGCAGAGCAAACTCCAGATGCACCGATGTAGTAAGAGTCAGGATAGGGTCTCTAACGTACCATATATGCTCTCCAGCCCAATCGACTCGCCACGCATTGGCGCCACCAGTGAACACAATCCTAACAAACCCAATAGAACCCCTTCTTGACGACATTGTCAAATATAAGAGATCGAACCAAGTAAAGATCCGGAAGGAGTCAACCACGTCCCCTCAACAGTCTTTAAACAAGAATTACATAGGACAAGGATAATGCATACAAGAGGTGAGATATCCAAATACATTACTAATTATGGCAGTAAGAAACACGATGAAAGACAATACTGCCTTTCACATATAACAATATAAAGTACAGGCAGATAACATCATGTCAATACAGGAATATTATAGGATAATAAACATAGTCATATTATCACGGAGATATCGCAAGTCAACAAGCATAATTACATTTTAAATCGGTAAGTGATTCAATAATGTACATCACAATATATGAATATTAACTATGCCATGACAGTATGTATGATGACCATGCACATGCACAATACGTATGCTGACCATTCTCATGTACTATGTACTCATTTCCTACTCCATGGAGCTAGACACAAGAATCGGAGATGAACGTCCTAAAAGATCTGTCCCCTCTAAATAGATAGTCTACGTCGGGCCACGAAAAGCAATAGTGTTTGTTGGGTCCTCATCGTTCGTTGCAACGGATCACCACGACCAGGGGTATACGATGTGATAACATAATCACTAAGTGGATCACCACACACAAATGCCCCCTGAGATCCAGTGACAAATCGCACTATCTTGTAAGTTCTCACTCACTCCTTAGACATAAAATGCCACAACAGTATGATGCTCAAACGCATATTCAATAAAATCGAATCACATCTGACCCAATAGTCTATTTGATGTTTCCAGGGTCCAGTTCGTCGGTCCAATAGCACAATGATGCCAATGCATGTTCTCCCAGAGTATCTCAATTATACAAATTCAAGAATCATGCATTTTAAAATCATATGCCAAAATAGTCATCAATAGATTTGGGTCCCACTCATGGGCCTGATAACTAAGTTGTCATTCGTAATTAATTTAGGACATACCGTTGTCTCATAAAGTTTTATCATTGTTCTTCTCTTTGTCCTTAATAAGATTCATTTAATTAAATGTCTTATGATTCTCAAAGTCTCACTTACACGCTTAATTCTTCTTTCTCTAATTCAATTAGTCATTCTCTTTATTCATAATAAAACTTATTTAATTAAGTGTCTTATGATTCTCAAAGTCTCACTTTGATTTAGCATTTCTTATGAAATTCTTCTCTAGACGAATTCTCTCATTTTGTTAAGTTCCTTGCTTTAAATTTGGTCACATTTACTTAGAAAATTATTCTAAGGCTTCCTAAGTTTCACATATCCTTATTCATTTCTTAGTTTCAAAGGTTCCTTTTAGGTTATCAAATTGATTTCCTTCTATTACATTATTAACTATTTAATTACTTAATTAATTAAATGTTATAGTTGCATAAAGTTTCATGAATTAAGTCTCATTTAGCCCTAGAGGCCGTGGGCCTCTCTAGGATTAGTGATTCCAATTTTCATCCTTTTTATTGTGTGTTATCCTCTTGATTAATCATGTCTCCATCTTATTATAAATTTTCACCAAGAACACCCACTTTTAGGGTTCAAGGCCGTGAGCATCATGGAGGAGGGCAAGAGCCATTTTGCTTCCATTCAAGTTTCCAATCCATCCAAGCACATCAATATACATATGAAATCAACCAAACAACTCAAACAAATTAAAAATAACACATAGTCAAAAAAGTCATACAACAAAGAGAGTAACCCTAGTAAGGGTTTCTCACAACCAATCACATAATCAAGTTTTCTACTACCAAGAGAGGCTGAAGAGGATTATCTCCCTCTTACTTATAGGAGAAAACAAGTAATGGAACTTCCTTGAAGCTCTTTGAAATTTTGGATTCACACCACCATAAATCCTAGAAATTTCAATCTCATCAAACCAATACCAAAGCTTGAAAGATAAGAAATAAATGGTCACAAGGAAGACTTTAAAAATAAAAATGGAAGAAAGGTTAGGAGAA
The DNA here is from genome assembly GCA_029884595.1 of Ormosia semicastrata. Classification (NCBI taxonomy): domain Eukaryota; kingdom Viridiplantae; phylum Streptophyta; class Magnoliopsida; order Fabales; family Fabaceae; genus Ormosia; species Ormosia semicastrata. The sequence goes on along the minus strand of JAQQTO010000061.1, from coordinate 64,559,696 downwards.
AACAAGAATCTCACCCAAAAGTTCTAAGCTTGAAGCTTGAAGCTTGAAGAAGAGGATGATGAAAATGGAAACTTTTCAAGAAATCACCAACTAGAGATGTGTTTAGATGATGAAAGAGATTAAGAAAATGTAGTTGGTTAGAAATTTTGTGATGGTAGAGGGTGGAGAAGAGGGCTGGCCATGAGGTGAGTGTAGAGAGAAGGAGGAGAAAAATGAGAGGAAGAAGAAGGTAGAGAGAGAAGTAGATAGAAAAGTGAATGAACTTTTTCATTTTTTTGAAATTAGAATTGATAAGTTAATTAAATGAAACACAATTCTTGGCTCCAAATTGAGGGGCTGCTACCATGTGGGAGAGAGGGAGGATAGAAGAAAATGGTTGAGAGAAAAGAGAGAAAGAAAATCTAGAGAGAGAAGTTGATAGGAGAAAAAGATGATGACTTTTTGACTTTGAAATTAGAATTGATTAGTTAATTGAGTGACGCACATTTTTGGCTCCCAAAATGGAGCATGCAGCCGTGTGGGAGTGTGAGGGAGGAGAGAGAAGATGAAGCTTCTTTGAAAAGCTTGGAAGCTTTTCCGATAAAGAAGGATTTGATTAGACATAAAGGAGATTACCTTTGGATAAGATAATGTGACTTAATAGTTAAAATAATATGGTAATTAGGATTTTACTACAAGCTATTACCCAATGGATAATTGTTGCAGTACACAAGCCAGTATTAATTATCCATCGGATAATAAAGCGTACTGTAAAATTTTATTTAACAGTGCCTATAGAGATTTTATTTACCAGATAAAATCTTCAAAAATGTAAACCTCGTAAACTGTGTCCGGCCTCGGGTTTAGTAAGATCCCCCATCGACGTTTTCACAGTTCAATGTTTACCAGCCTTAGGGAAAACATTTCGTTTTCTCGGCTTCGTTCAGTGCGCACGCAAAACAAAGAATATACTAAAATTTTCAAAATTTTCAAAAAAATCCACAAAAATTCTCAAAAATCATAAATACTCGACGTTTTCAAAAATTTTCAATTTTTTTTAAAAATCACAAATATTGAGAAATGACAATTCATGATGAAATAACAATTTTCGGAGGTTTTATACTGACTCTGCTTAGAGTGCACGTAAAACGAAAAATATATTAAAATATTCAATGTTTCTAGAAAAATCTAAAAAAATTTCCAAAAATTACAAATATTATAAAATGATTATTTGTGATGAAACAAATAATTTTCGGGATGTTACACAAGGAGCTTAGGAAGCTAAACCTAAGGTAAGAGGAAGATTAACCTCATCAACCAATTATGGTGGTTAGGGACACGAAATTGTATGATGGTGATGAATCCATATGAGGATTTACTCACCATAAGTGTGTGATTGTGTGATTTGTAATTAATTGTTATATATGATTTTATTGCTTTGATATTATGCATGAATTTTTTATTATAGGATTATGATGTTCTAAGTATGTGGTATGATATAAATTGTGATTGAAAGGAAAGGAATTTTTTGGTTCCAAAGATCATGAGGCTCAATGCCTCTATGCCCACAAATGGGTAATCCATCACAAAAATGATTTATTAAATGATAATATAGAGGATTAGTGGTGAGTAATGTAATTAAGGAATTACAAAATAAAAATGAAAATGAATATATTTTTATTACTAATTAAAAAGTGAATTTCGGCCATAGTATAGAAAAATATGATGGAGAATTAAATTTGAAACTTAAAGTATTTTATTTAAGAGGATTTTTTTTTAATATGGAAGATGGAAAAGGTTTTATTGAATTAAAATACGCAAGATTTAAAAAGAATATTTTAAAATATTATTTTGAGAAGTTTTATCAAGGAAGTAATTTCTAAGGATAGTTTGGAGTTTAAAATATTTTATTTAATCAAGTTTTATTTAGAGTAATGAACAAAAATTTTGAGACATCTAGAATTAATTTAAATGATATAAGTTTTTGTGGAAAACATTAGGAAATATTATTTGGTGGAGGTTTAGTGAGAAAATGTTAGAAATATTATTTAAAGGTGATTTATTAAGGAAATATTGAAACTAAAGCCCAATTTTAATATTAAATTAGAAAAGTTTTAATTTAAGCTTAGAATATGATTAAAATGTTTTACACAATTGAAAATACGCAAAAAAACTCTTACGCGACTTAAAAATGGTGATTTTTAGTCACGCGATTAAGAAATTTTTTTAAAATCTTTATGCGATTAAGAAAATGTTGAAAAACCGTTATGTAATTTGAAAACGTAATAGAAGATTTTCTGCGATTGTGAAAATGTAATAAAAACGCTACGTGATTGAGAGGAACAACAAGTTTTGGATGTATTGGATCCGAGTGGATCAGTGACATTGTGTAACTGTATGAGCGATTATATAATATCATTGATACTAATGGTATTAGACAATTGTATGAGCAGTTACTTTAATATCATTGGGAACTGTCCAACGATGGTTTGATTTCATGGATCATGCATTTTAGCATTATACAGTCAGTGCCTGTTGTGGCTTTTGTGCCTAGGAGTGAATGAGAATTTGGATAGTGTGATATATGATGGATCTCAAGGGGTGTCAGGGCGAGGTGATTCACTTAGTGATCTATTATCACATTATATACCTCTGGCTGTGAAAAACTGTTGCAACGCACTGACAAGGACTCGACAAACACTATTCTTTTCATGGTCCGGCGTAGACTGTCATTGAAGGTGGCAGATCTTCTAGAACGTTCATCTCTGGGTTTGTGTTTAGCTCCATGGAGTAGGAAATGGGTGCATTGTGTATAGGGATGGTTAGTATACACATTGTGCATTTGCATAATAAGTGTACATATTATTGTGGCATAGTTAGTATGTTTATTTTGTGGTATGGTTAGTTTTTATATATCGTGAAATATATATATTGTTAAATAAACTGTTAGTTGATAACATGATTATACCTGTTATTCTGTGATATTGCTGTATGTGAATGGCATTATTGTCATCATTGTTTCTATGCTGCCATGATGGAATTGATGTAGGGGATCTCACCTCTTTGTTATATTATTTTGTTTATACGTATATGTGATGAAGATTGTGAAGAGCAAAAGACAGGAACACCTCTTTTATATTGTGTTGATTTTATTTGTGTACTGAGATGGCATCAAGACCTGGTTTTCTTGGTTACGTGAATGTGCAGTTTCGAGGAGGCACTAATGCCTGGCGCTATGATGCTGATGTTGAGCGTGTTGTTTATTTTGGGGATACTGTTCTCTCTCTTGATGCTTGTGTGCATTTGGAGTTCTCTATGCCTAATAGAGATATGTGGAGTGATCTTTATGACACTCATAGTGAGGACTCTGATGTGTCGACTGCTCAAACGTCTGTCCGTAGTAACATGCCCCGTCTGGGAAGTTTGTCTGTTAGGGATCCCAAAGAGGATCTGGAGGAAGATCGGGTGCAGGACCCTACTCTTCTAGTGTTTGGACTTGGGCTGGGTTCAGTTTTTATATGGTAATTACATATTATTTAAAGTACGTAATTTTTATGTATTTAAAATTCTACTAATCTATGTTATATACGTGAGATGTATATTATTCAGTTCTTATGTCTTGTGTTTCTAAAATTGAGTAAGTTTATGTTATTCCCGAAAAAGAAATTTTGAAACCTGTATTACGATAATATTAAATACCTTACAACTTGGGTAAAGTATTGAAAGAAGTTCGTCTGAAATGTAATGGCCTAAGGAGGGTGTTACATTAGTTGGTATCAGAGCCCAAGTTCGAGTCTTTCAGGTTTGTGGGTAGGTTTGTCTTGTTTGTGCTGTGTGTTTCTCTGACACCGAACATAGAGATATATTATTTGGTTTCTGAAACAAGACAACCTTGTTTGAAATGGTTACATTTAGTTTTCATTGTATTATTGTTAGTTTGACATTGAAGATAGGAAATGGTTCGTGGTAGACATATGCATATGGCTAGTGGTAAACAAACGAAAGTGGATGCAAGATGTGACAATGATGATATGGTTGCAGTTGCGATAGCAATACAAAAGATGGCTGACGTGATTGTACAACAAAATCAAAGGGCTGCTAAGCAGTAGGAAGCGATAGCTGAAGCTCAAAATCTGTTAGAGTTGAATCAATCTCAGAGTACAAGACTCCGTAACTTTGGACCAACTAGGTTCCAAAAGGGGAGGAAATGTAAGGTTAATCGATCCGAGCGGAAATCGTACTTACAATCATCGGGGAATCAACAGCAACAACGAGCAAATGGAGAAAGTACTAGTGGCAATAGTTCTAGGCAGACCGTGAAGTTTTTACCTTATTGTAAGAAGTGTGGAAACGACCATTTGACGAAGGAATGTAAGAGTAAGGAAATAATTTGTTTCAAGTGCGGGAAGCTCGGACACGTTGCTAAAGATTGTACTAAATCAAAAATGGAACCTTCCGTGAAAAATGTACGTCCGACAAGATCTCAAGCTGGAGGAAGAATCTATACGTTAAGTAGAGTAGAAGCCTCCCAATCTAAAGATCTTATTGAGAGAGATTGTGCGTTAGAGAGTAATCCTTTAACTGTGCTGTATAACTCGGGGGGCAATCCATTCTTTTATTTCCTGTGACTGTGTGAACCATTTGGGTTTATCTATGTTTTCATTTCCTTTTGACTTGAATATTGCTACTTCTACTGCTAAACTTGTTATTACTACTCAAGCATGTTTAAAACTATCATATTATTATTCGAGATTAGAACTTTTCTGTTGATCTGATGTGTCTACTTTTTTTACAAATAGACAAAATCTTAAGGATGGATTGGTTACTTTCTAACCATATCCTATTATATTGTTTCAATAAAACTTTGGTATTCCCTGAGGCTGAGATTTTTGGATTTGAATAAAAAAAGTTCACTTCTAAATTTATTGGATCATATCAAATTCTTTGTTTGATAGGTCTTGTAATCTACCAAATAGCCTTATCTCTTTTCTTTCTAACCTTCATAGTGTCTTCCATATATCTCAACGAAGAAAATATATTCCTGATTCAACCCATGTCATAGCACCAAGTACAATACGATTAAAAAGAACTTGTTCTAGAAGAAATTTCCTGTTCAGATTAAGGATAGGCAAGTTAAACAACATACGTTGGTGAAGGTAATTTGGAATGATGTGATGGAAGATACAACATGGGAACTAGAAGACCAAATGAAGGGAGCTGCTATTTTCTCCAAGATCGATTTGCGTGAAAGTAGAAGATGTTCCAAGACAGTTTTTTAGACGCGTTATGGGCACTATGAGTATTTAGTAATACCATTCGGGGTAATGAATGCTTCTGCGATGTTCACAAATTACATGAATAGGATCTTTCATCCCTATTTAGACAGATTTGTCATTATCCTTATTGACGACATCCTAATCTATTCTCGTAGTCCGGAGGAACATGCTGAACATCTTAATGCAGATTTTCAAATTCTGAAGAAGAAGAATTATACGTGAAGCTGTCCAAGTGTGAATTCTAGTTAAAGGAAGTTCAACTTTTGGGTTTAGGTTGTGTATTGATGCAAAATAGGAAGGTTGTGGCTTATGCTTCGAGACAGTTAAAAGTGCATGAGAAGAATTATCTGACTCACGTTTTGGAATTGGCGGCAGTGGTGTTTGCAATAAAGATTTGGATACATTTTCTTTATGGGGCAACCTACAATATTTATAGTGATCACAAGAGCCTGAAGTACCTATTTGATCAAAAGGAGTCGAATATGAGGCAGAGAAAATGGTTAGAATTTTTGAAAGACTACGATTTTCAACTTTTGTGTCATTCTGGAAAGGGGAATATCGTGGCAGATGCCTTGAGTAGAAAAGTACTTAGCATATCTGCTATGATGATCAGGGAGAGTGAATTGATAAAACAATTCAGGGATATGCGGTTGTGTGTGGATTTGACACCGAGGAAAATTTTATTTGAATATAAGTACTGTTTCAAATAAATCTGATGGAAGAAATTTGAGACAAGCAGAAAGGTGATCTGTGTGAATGCTTATGTCTCTAAGGCATGTCGAAAGGTTTTTGATGATAACAAAAGCAAAAGAGAAGATCAAGCACAAAAGGAAAAATCAAGAAAGAAAGACAGAAGGTTTAATTAGTTATTTAGACTTAGGACATTAATGTTAAATGCTCTCAAGATTTCTCAAATGGTTTTTCAATATATATGATTTCAAAATAAATGGAAAATTTCAAAGATAAACATGGCTTTCAATAAAACCTGAGTTTCAACTTTAAATCTAACACTCTTAAAAGGATTTATGTTTAAACAAGTATCTTGAGGTGTTGGAAATGACTTACAAGCGTTATTGGACTTGAAAAATGTGTTCAAAGGCCAATGTAATCGATTACATAATGTTTGTAATCGATTACACATCAAACAAGATCAGTCGATTACATTGTAAATGTAATCGATTACAATCAAAATCGAGGTTATGTAATCGATTACACAATATATGTAATCGATTACACAAAACCCGAAAGGCAAAGAACACGTTCGACAAGAAATGTAATCGATTACATTGATGTTGTAATCGATTACAAACAAAGTCGAAGCCATGTAATCGATTACACAATATATGTAATCGATTACACAAAACCCAAACTCAAAGAACACGTTCGACGAGCCATGTAATCGATTACATGGATATTGTAATCGATTACACAGCAAGTCAAAAGTCATGTAATCGATTACATGAGCATTGTAATCGATTACAAGCAAAGTCAGAAGCCATGTAATCGATTACCTCAAGAATGTAATCGATTACACGAGCCCGAAAAGTTCGAAAACGTTGGAACAATAATGTAATCGATTACCTGAGATATGTAATCGATTACACGCATCCTGACAACGTCCAACGGCTATATTAAATGCATTAAATGCATGCCCAACTACCTCCAACGGCTCTATTAATTGAGAAACTTATAAATACCCAAGTTGGGTCTTTGTTTACTACGTTGACCTTGAATCGAAAAACTGATCATTATACTTCAAAACGTGAATCAATTCTTAAAATCATTTCTTGCTCTGTTTTTCGACTAAAAACGTGAAAAATCTTTGAGAGCATATTAGAGCTTCAATTTGTAAACACTTGCTCTAGAGAGAGCTTCTTCTATTTCAATCTTATACATTCTGATTAGTGAGGGTGAGGTATCCCTCAAGTATTGTAAGGGTGAGGTATCCCTTGGAAAATAGAGGCTCAAGCTTTTGGGTGAGGTATCCCATACTGTTGAGTGCTCAAGGTTGTAGTGGTTTTTCAAGCACCCATTGAAGCTTGAAGATATAGTGGAAAATCTCAAGGTGTTGCTTGGGGACTGGACGTAGATCACAAGTGGAGTAGTGATTGAACCAGGATAAACGACTGTGTTTGTTTCTCTAAACTCTCCTCTGTTTATCTTTGTGCACTGTTTCATTGTTTTATTTGGATATTGTCTCCTTGGCTATTACGTTCATTAGTAAAAGTACTTAACTCATCTATTCAATTATCTCTAATCATTCAATAGCTTCAACGAAAATTGATTGTCAAACGATTTGCGAAAGATTTGTGAACTTATTTTTAACTACTCAATTCACCCCCCCTCTTGAGTATTGAGGCCACTTGGTAACAAGTGGTATCGTGCTAGACTCTTGTATAAAGAGCTTAGCGCTTCAAGAGAAGTGATGGCTTCAAATGGTTTTTCAAATGAAGGTTCTTCTATAAATAGACCTCCTTATTTCAATGGGGATGGTTATGCCTATTGGAAAGAAAGGATGAAAATTTTTATTGAAGCTATTGACTTAGATGTGTGGGACGCAGATTGAAAATGGTGCTTTTGTCCCTACACAAACTAAGGATGGTGTAATAATTAATACACCTAGAAGTGATTGGACCGATGATGATAAAAAGAAGGTTCAATATAATTTGAGAGCCAAGAACATCATCACCACATCTTTGGGGTATGATGAATTCTTTAGGGTGTCAAATTGTAAGACCGCAAAAGAAATGTGGGATACCCTACAAGTAACACATGAAGGTACTAGTGAAGTAAAAAGATCTCGAATAAACACTCTTACTCATGAATATGAATTGTTTAGAATGAATCAAGGTGAGAGTATTCAAGATATGCAAAAGAGATTTACTCATATTGTTAATCATCTCATCTCATTGGGAAAGACATTTCCTAATGAGGATCTTATTAACAAAGTCTTGAGATGTCTAAGCGAGGAATTGGCAACCCAAGGTAACGGCGATTGCGAGAATCAAGAGATTTATCAACCATGTCTCTAGCCACCCTATTCGGAAAACTTCAAGAGCATGAGCTGGAACTAAGTAGGCTCAATCAAAATGAAGAACATGACAAAAAGAAGAAGGGAATTGCACTCAAGGCTACCTCTCCCATACTTGAAGATGATGATGAAGATGGTGAAGAGGATGCTGAAAATATTGAGCTAAGTGAGGAGAATCTTAGTCTCCTTGTGAGAAAATTCGGAAGATTCTTGAAGAAAAAGGGATTTCAAAGAAGACCACCGTTTCCTCAAAAGAAAGCATATCACAAAGGAGAAGGATCCTCCACTCCTCCAAAATGCTATGAATGCGGAAAACCGGGGCACATGAAAATAGAGTGTCCTATATATCTCAAGAAGACGGAGAAGTTTGAGAAAAGACCCTCCAAGGAAAAGAAAGGAAGAAGAGCATATATAGCTTGGGAGGATAATGACTTAAGCTCTTCCGATGATTCAGAAAATGAGGAATCCCATCTTTGCCTCATGGCTCAAGGAGAAGAAAGTGGAGAAAGCGACACCGAGGTAACCTCTTCTAACCTAGAACCTCCACCTTCTTATGATGAATTGCAAGATGCCTTTCAAGAATTGCATGATGAATCCTTGAGGCTCACAAAAATGATTTTGTCTTCCAATAAAACAATCTCCCTATTGACAAAGAAAGTTTCTACTTTAACCAAGGAGATAAATGAACTTAAAATTGAAAATGAGACTTTAGGATTCATAGATGCTAATTCATCATGCATGATTTGTTCCTCACATGATAATGCATCCATATCATTACCTTGTTTATCATGCAAAGCTTTTGAAAAAGAAATTGAAGACTTGAACAACACTCTTGCAAAATTCACTTTTGGAAGAGACAACTTGAATGTGTTGTTAGGAAGATAAAAATGTGTTTTCCAAAAAGCCGGTTTAGGATTTAATCCAAACAACCATCAAAAATCTTATAAGAACTTCTTTGTTTCCTCAAAAACTTCAAGTAGCCCCTTTGTTAAATGTTTTCATTGTGGTAGGAAAGGGCATAGTGCATCCACTTGCAATGTTAGAAAGAACATAAACACCAAGGTTGGAATCAAAAGGGTTTGGGTCCCTAAAGGCACCATACCTAATTCTAACACACAAGGACCCAAAACAATTTGAGTACCAAAAGTTAAATCTTGAATGTGTGTTGTAGGTGTGCTTGAAGACCAAGAGCTCAAGTTGGTATCTTGATAGTGGTTGCTCCAAGCACATGACCGGTGATGGCTCCAAGTTCTCCTCCCTTACACACAAGAAACATGGTCATGTCACATATGGTGACAAACAACAAAGAAGATTCTTGGAATTGGCAAAGTTGGTAAGATCCCTTCATCATCTATTGATAATGTCTTACTTGTTGAAGGACTTAAACATAATTTACTTAGTATTAGTCAATTGTGTGATAAAGGAAATAGAGTTATATTTGATTCTTCTTGTTGTATAATTGAGGGAAAGGATGATAAGCAAGTTAAGTTTGTTGGTCATAGGGTCAATAACATATATATGATTAGTCTTGATGATATCTCCTCAAATGATGCTAAATGCTTTATGAGTAGAGAAAATGATTCATGGTTATGGCATAGAAGAATTGCTCACATTCACATGGATCACTTAAATAAATTGGTTTCTAAAGAACTAGTAATTGATCTTCCAAAGCTCAAATTTGAAAAAGACAAACTTTGTGATGCATGTCAAAAAGGAAAACAAGTAAATGTCTCTTTCAAAGCTAAAAACATAGTTTCAACTTCTAGACCTTTACAACTTTTGCACATGGATCTTTTTGGACCCTCTAGAACTATGAGCTTTGGTGGGAATTACTATGCATTAGTGATTGTGGATGATTTTTCTAGATTTACATGGACATTATTCTTGGCTCACAAAAATGATGCTTTTTAATCATTTAGAAAACTTGCCAAAGTTATCCAAAACGAAAAAGGTTTTTGTATTGCATCCATAAGAAGTGATCATGGTGGTGAATTTGAAAATCATGAATTTGAAACTTTTTGTGATGAACATGGCATTGAGTATAATTTTTCTGCCCCTAGAACACCACAACAAAATGGTGTTGTAGAAAGGAAAAATCGATCTTTAGAAGAAATGGCAAGAACTATGCTCAATGAGGCCAATCTTCCTAAGTACTTTTGGGCGGATGCGGTTAACACCGCTTGTTATGTTATGAATAGAGCCCTAATAAGGCCAATTTTAAAGAAAACCCCATATGAATTGTACAAAGGAAGGAAACCTAATGTGTCACATTTTCATGTTTTTGGATGTAAATGCTTTGTTTTGAATAAAAGTAATGGAAAGATAACTTGGGGAAGTTTGATGCAAAATCTGATGAGGGAATATTCATTGGTTATTCTATTCATAGCAAGGCCTTTAGAGTCTATAATAAACGAACTATGACCATAGAAGAGTCCATACATGTTGCATTTAATGAAACTAACCCAAATGAGCCGAGAAAGGAACTTGTTGATGATGTTGCAGAAATCTTAGCAAAGACACACTTGGAAAATCAAGAGATAGAGTCCAAGAAGAAAGAAGAGAGACTCCTTGATCACTCATGGCAAGAAGATTCTAAAATCTTGGGTCTACCCAAAGAATGGAGGACTTCAAGGTATCATCCTCTTGACAAGGTGATAGGTGATGTATCAAAAGGGGTAATCACTCGAAACTCACTTAGAGATGCATGTAATCATCTAGCCTTTGTCTCTCAAGTTGAACCTAAAGACATAAATGAGGCCATTAATGATGAGCATTGGATCTTGGCCATGCAAGAAGAACTAAACCAATTTGAGAGGAATCAAGTTTGGGAATTAGTTCCAAGGCCCAATGATCATCCTATAATTGGCACCAAATGGGTCTTTAGGAACAAACTTGATGAAACGGGTTTAATAATAAGAAATAAAGCTAGGCTTGTAGCTAAGGGATATAATCAAGAAGAAGGCATAGATTATGAAGAAACTTATGCTCCCGTAGCTAGATTAGAGGCCATTAGAATGCTACTTGCATATGCTTGCATCATGGATTTCAAACTCTATCAAATGGATGTCAAAAGTGCCTTTTTAAATGGTTTTATACAAGAAGAGGTGTATGTAGAACAACCTCCTGGTTTTGAGGACTTTGAAATGCCCAACCATGTTTTTAAATTGAAAAAGGCCTTGTATGGCTTGAAATAAGCTCCTAGAGCTTGGTATGAAAGGTTGAGCAAATTTCTTTTAGAAAAAGGCTTTTCTAGAGGTAAAGTTGACACCACTCTTTTCATAAAACACAAAATGCATGACATTCTTCTAGTTCAAATCTATGTTGATGACATTATATTTGGAGCTACTAACAACTCTCTTTGTAAAGAATTTTCAAATATTATGCAAAGTGAGTTTGAGATGTCCATGATGGGTGAACTCAACTTCTTCCTTGGTCTACAAATCAAGCAAACAAGAGAAGGAACATTTATAAGCCAATCCAAGTACTGCAAGGAGCTGCTCAAAAAGTTTGGAATGGACAATGCCAAGCATATGGCTACTCCTATGGGCACCTCTTGCTATTTGGACAAGGATGAAGGAGGTAAATCGGTAGAAATTACAAAATATAGAGGTATGATTGGCTCACTCCTTTATCTCACTTTGCAAGTAGGCCTCGATATAATGTTTAGTGTATGCATGTGTGCTAGATATCAAGCTAATCCTAAGGAATCACACCTAAGTCTTTGTTAAGAGAATAATGAAATATCTAATAGGCACATCACAAATGGGGTTATGGTACCCTAAGGGTGCCTCATGTAGTCTTATTGGGTACTCCGATTCTGATTTTGCTTTGGATGCAAAATGGATCGAAAAAGAGCACTAGTGGGACATGCCACTTGCTTGAAGCTCACTAGTTTCTTGGCACAAAGAAGAAACAAAATAGTGTGGCATTGTCCACAAATTTGAAAATTTGAATATGTTGCGGTGGGAGTTCTTTGTGCTCAAGTCCTTTGGATGAAACAGCAACTCTTGGACTATGGTCTTGAGCTTGATCACATTCTCATAAAATGTGATAATACTAGTGCAATTAACTTGTCAAAAAATCCCATTTTGCATTCTAAAACTAAGCATATTGAAATAAGACATCATTTCATTAGAGATCATGTTCAAAGGGGTGATTGCATACTTGAATTTGTTGAAACAACAAAGCAATTAGCTGATATTTTCACCAAACCCCTTGCAAAAGAAGCATTTTTCTACATAAGGAATGAACTGGGTATATTGGACCATTCATGCATAAATTAAATATTTGCTGCATAATCCTAAAACAAATGCCTAAGCTTGCGTTTTTCTGCATAATTATGCCACATTGCTGCACAATCTCTGAATTTTCATTATATATTTGAATCCAATACTAACTTGAGCATCGGAGGTTTCCCCTAAATTATTTTGCAGGTGCTCCCTCATGTCCAACTTTGACAAGAAATTCAACAACCTCAAATTTCACCAAAAAGGGTGAAATTCTTGGTAAAAATGATAATTTTGATCAATTATATGAGTTGAATCATAATATGATTAGTCTATATGCTTGCATGATGATTTGAATTGATTTAAGTTGCTTTAAAACTATTTTGGATGGATTAAAATTGATTATATGCTTTGTTTGGAACGCAAAATCTGAGTTAAAGAGTCTTGTAATCGATTACAATGCCTTTGTAATCGATTACACGAGTTCTCATCACGCATGTAATCGATTACACACATTTTGTAATCGATTACAACCAACTCGAGACTTCAGTAATCGATTACATCATCTATGTAATCGATTACAAGGTTCCCAGAAAGCATGTAATCGATTACACTAAAAATGTAATCGATTACATACACACCAGGAAGCATGTAATCGATTACACCCAAAATGTAATCGATTACATACCCACCAGAATGCATGTAATCGATTACACACTCAATGTAATCGATTACACAGGTTTTTAAAAGGCTCCTGACGCGCGTAGAGGTCATTTCGTTTGGCTCTGTTCATCTTCCTCGTTCTCTCCTTCTCGCTCCCACGCACCTCAAATCTCCAAATCTCTCTTTTCTCACTCAAATCTCCATCAAAACCGGTCATTTCGCCTCTCTCAATCTCGGAAATCCCCTCTCCACATAACCCACCGATCAAATTCCCTCACATCCCTCATCCAAATCTCCCCATCTTCTCTCACGAACACCCTCTCCCCTTTTCTGACCTAATTTCGTCCCTCTCTCTCTCCTCACTCATCCCCAACCATTTACCACTCAACCCTTGCTTCTCCTTCTCATCAATGGCTGAATCCTCTCATCGCTCGAAGCGCCAAGAACAGGGGGCTGTTGTTGGGTTCCTCGGTGGCTCTTCACGCAATATTTCTGGCCTGGACCTCACGAGGCACTTCTCCACCGTGAAGAAAGCTGAGTTGTTCTGGAAGAACTTCCAGCTTCGCAAAATCATCTCTCCCAGGTATCTTCCCATCACCTTCTGCGAGAGTGAACCCTTAGAGAGCTTTAGGACCATAGAAAACTTAGGCTTGCTGGGATTCCTGAGTATAGAGAATGCCATCTACCCTAACCTTGTCCGAGTGTTTTATGCTAACCTGAAGGTTGAAGATAATTGCATCATCTCTGAAGTGAAAAAGCAACAAATCAGGTTAACCATGGCAGAGTGGTATAGGCTCACCAAGCTCACTCCTGATGGAGCTCAGTTCTGTGGAAATGCCAAAATCTGGGGGCATGAGTTTGAGCACAAGGCTGCTCTTCTTTCCTTGATTAGGACTGACTACCACCTCCCCAATGATCCTAGATGCAGAATAATGGTCACTGGCCTCACTATGGAAAACAGGGTCCTCCACTACCTCTTGGTTCGTGGATTGATTCCCAGAGGAGGGAATTACTCCCAAGTCCTCAAGGACGATGTAGTGGCATTATGGGCAATGACCACAGGGCACCCAATAAACTGGGGATACTACATTCTAGAGCATATGCTGGACATCAAGAAAAAGAAGAACTCTGCTCTCCCCTTCGCCATGTTAGTCACCACAATCCTTGAGTACTGTCGCATTTGGCTGACTGAAGAATCCAGGGACACCAGCTCAAAGGGACCTCAATCAATTGGGCTACATACTCTGAAGAAGCTTCAGCTCTACAAGATGGAGGATAGGTGGCATTACATTACTCATGGCACATTTGGCCATATCCATCACGATCCAGACAGTGATGATGAGGGAAGCTCAATATCCCCTCTGCTCCTGCTCCAGGCTTCTCTTGATCTTCTGCTCCAAGAAATGCGCAATCTGAGCGCCAACGTAAACACACGCATGGATCATATAGAGCAAAAGATCGACCATCTTGAGCCGAGGATGGACTACTCGGACCGGAGCTTGCCTCCATTCGTTCCCTCCTACGTGGACCTCCCGTTCCCGAGAGTCCCGCTGGCTGCTGCACACCCCCACATCCTCTCGCCCCTCCGGATCCCATATCCTTCGCCGGTCCATCCGGAGTTCCCGCCGATGATGAGGAGCTTACGGACTCGACGACGATCTTATGCCCGGCCGATGATGACATTGATCTAGGAGACTCTGCTGCGGATCCGAGGGTGATGTCTTTTGTGACAAATGGAGGACACCGATAGTGATCCTGGCCTTATGCCTTGATTTGTTTTTCCACCTTGTACTTATTTTGTTTTTTAACTCTGATTATATAAAATTGGTATACCTTTATGGTTATCTTTTGATTATTGCCTACTGGTTGTGATATGTTTATTTGTCCATGCTGATTATTAATACATAAACTTGTTTTCACTTTGAATGGTTGGCTCGTTGGAATATTGCTTGGACTGATCTTTGTGGCTTTTCTGTTATGGCAAACAATTGGGAATCATGAACTATAACTGTCATACTGTCCATTTTTTTTTTAAATGCTTATGTCTTTTTGATAATGCCAACGGGGGAGAAAATAAGGAAAAATGAAATGTAATTAATGGTTGCATGAGAAATTAAAGGTTGCATGAGTACGGGAGAGTTATTGAACTTTTAAGTTATTAAGCTTTTTATATGCAAAATCTAACCCAATGTCATGCATAATCTCCGGGGACAGCATTGTACCTAAATGACTATGATATACAAATGCAAAAACTCTTTCTTTTTCCTATGATCAGTTTGTCATCATCAAAAAGGGGGAGAATGTGAATGCTTATGTCTTTAAGGCATGTCGAAAGGTTTTTGATGATAACAAAAGCAAAAGAGAAGATCAAGCACAAAAGGAAAAATCAAGATCAAAGAAAGAAGACAGAAGGTTTAATTAGTTATTTAGACTTAGGACATTAATGTTAAATGCTCTCAAGATTTCTCAAATGGTTTTTCAATATACATGATTTCAAAATAAATGGAAAATTTCAAAGATAAACATGGCTTTCAATAAAACCTGAGTTTCAACTTTAAATCTAACACTCTTAAAAGGATTTATGTTTAAACAAGTATCTTGAGGTGTTGGAAATGACTTACAAGCGTTATTGGACTTGAAAAATGTGTTCAAAGGCCAATGTAATCGATTACATAATGTTTGTAATCGATTACACATCAAACAGAAGGTCTGTAATCGATTACATTGTAAATGTAATCGATTACAATCAAGTCAGAGGCTATGTAATCGATTACACAATATATGTAATCGATTACACAAAGCCCGTGAAAGGCAAAGAACACGTTCGACAAGAAATGTAATCGATTACATTGATGTTGTAATCGATTACAAACAAAGTCGAAGCCATGTAATCGATTACACAATATATGTAATCGATTACACAAAACCCAGAAACTCAAAGATCACGTTCGACGAGCCATGTAATCGATTACATGGATATTGTAATCGATTACACAGCAAGTCAGAAGTCATGTAATCGATTACATGAGCATTGTAATCGATTACAAGCAAAGTCAGAAGCCATGTAATCGATTACCTCAAGAATGTAATCGATTACACAGAGCCCAGAAAGTTCAGAAAACGTTGGAACAATAATGTAATCGATTACTTGAGATATGTAATCGATTACACGCATCCTGACAACGTCCAACGGCTATATTAAATGCATCAAATGCATGCCCAACTACCTCCAACGGCTCTATTAATTGAGAAACTTATAAATACCCAAGTTGGGTCTTTGTTTACGGTTGACCTTGAATCAGAAACTGATCATTATACTTCAAAACGTGAATCAATTCTTAAAATCATTTCTTGCTCTGTTTTCTGACTAAAAACGTGAAAAATCTTTGAGAACATATTAGAGCTTCAATTTGTAAACACTTGCTCTAGAGAGAGCTTCTTCTATTTCAATCTTATACATTCTGATTAGTGAGGGTGAGGTATCCCTCAAGTATTGTAAGGGTGAGGTATCCCTTGGAAAATAGAGGCTCAAGCTTTTGGGTGAGGTATCCCATTCATTGAGTGCTCAAGGTTGTAGTGGTTTTCAAGCACCCATTGAAGCTTGAAGATATAGTGGAAAATCTCAAGGTGTTGCTTGGGACCGGACGTAGATCACAAGTGGAGTAGTGATTGAACCAGGATAAACGACTGTGTTTGTTTCTCTAAACTCTCCTCTGTTTATCTTTGTGCACTGTTTCATTGTTTTATTTGGATATTGTCTCCTTGGCTATTACGTTCATTAGTAAAAGTACTTAACTCATCTATTCAATTATCTCTAATCATTCAATAGCTTCAACGAAAATTGATTGTCAAACGATTTGCGAAAGATTTGTGAACTTATTTTTAACTACTCAATTCACCCCCCCTCTTGAGTATTGAGGCCACTTGGTAACAATCTGGAACGACATAACTGGAGGTGCTACATGGGAGCTTGAAGACAATATAAAGGAGCAATATCCTCTTTTGTTTTAAATGTAAGAGAAATTTCGAGGACAAAATTCTTTTTAGAAGAGGAGATTTGTAACACCCCGATTTTTCATTTTCTTGATATAAATACATTTTAATAATTTTTGTAAATTATTATGAATTTTTGGGAATTTTTAATTATTTTGATTATTTTAGTATTATTTTGAGTTATATGTGTGTTTGAGGCGGGCCCAGAAAAATAATTTTTTTTCCTATTTTCCTTAGTTTCGAACTGTTAATGAGGGGCCGGGGGAATTTTTCAAAC
This sequence comes from Ormosia semicastrata, assembly GCA_029884595.1. Taxonomy (NCBI): domain Eukaryota; kingdom Viridiplantae; phylum Streptophyta; class Magnoliopsida; order Fabales; family Fabaceae; genus Ormosia; species Ormosia semicastrata. The sequence continues at coordinate 64,542,251 of JAQQTO010000061.1, read as the reverse complement.
CCGAAACCGAAAATAGTTGATGGAAATTTTCTGTATCTAAGTTTTTTGTTATCCATTAGGTAATGCCTTTATTTACTATGTAATGTTATTATCCATTGAATAATGACTAGCAGTAGCGATTATTCTTTGAGTAATAGTTTCTGAAAATATCTTTTGGAAAATATCTTGAGATTAGTCAACAATAGTGGCTTGGACTGTGATTTGCACCCTTGGATGGCAAGACTTAGTGGTGAAGGATTTAATTTCAACCCTTGATGGAATCAATGGATTAGGAAGTGACTTGTAGGGGAAGGATTTAATTCCCTCCTTTGGATGAAGCTTACGGCCATGAAGTTTCTAAAGTGGCTAAAATTGATTTTTCTATCACATTTCCTAAAGCCTTCATCTTTTCATTCAAGCTTGAACACAAAAATTCTCTCTTCCACTTTTCTTTCTCCTATCTCACGGCCAAGTACCTCTCAAATTGGCTAAGTCTTTATTTTCCATTTCATTCAAGAAAGCTATCATCAGTCTCTCAAAAACCTTAACACTTTTCTCTCATTTTTCTCTCCTCTAGCTGATGGCCTTGGTGCCTAAAATCACTTTCCAATCACTCATAATTTAAACCAACCATACTTCTTGATCCTAAACATCTTTTTTGTTTTGATCAAGACTTGATTCCATCATCTTCGAGCTTGATTTTTGGATTCAAGTTCTAGGGTTCTTAGGTGATGATCATGGTTTTTCATTTCTTATTTGATTTTTAAAATTCTAAGACCAAATTTGATCCATGGTCATCTTAATCAAGCCTTGGATATTAATTTTGTATATTTACTTTGATTTTCAAGAGTTACTTGGTTGAGAAAGTTGATGCAAGGAGCTATACAAGGAGCTTAGGAAACTACACCTAATGTAAGAGGGAGATTAACCTCATCAACCAATTATGGTGGTGAGGGACACAAAATTGCATGACAGTGATGAATCCATGTGAGGATTTACTCACCATATGTGTATGATTGTGTGATTTGTAATTATTTGTTATATATGATTCTATTACTTTGATATTATGTATGAATTTGTTATTATAGGATTATGATATTCTAAGTATGTGGTATGATATAAATTATGATTAAAAGGAAAGGACTTTTTTGGTTCCAAAGATCACGAGGCTCACAGCCTCTATGCCCACAAATGGGTAATCCATCACAAAAATGATTTATTAAATGATAACATAGAGGATTAATGGTGAGTAATGTAATTAAGGAATTACAAAATAAAAATGGAAATGAATTTATTTTTATTACTAATTAAAAAGTGAATTTCGGCCATAGTATAGAAAAATATGATGGAGAATTAAATTTGAAACTTAAAGTATTTTATTTAAGAGGATTTTTTTTTAATATGGAAGATGGAAAAGGTTTTATTGAATTAAAATATGCAAGATTTAAAAAGAATATTTGAAAATATTATTTTGAGAAGTTTTATCAAGGAAGCAATTTCTAAGGATAGTTTGGAGTTTAAAATATTTTATTTAATAAAGTTTTATTTAGAGTAATGAACAAAAATTCTGAGACATCTTGAATTAATTTAAATGATATAATTTTTTGTGGAAAACGTTAAAAATATTATTTGGTGGAGGTTTAGTGAGAAAATGTTAGAAATATTATTTAAAATTAAGGAAATATTGGAATTAAAGCCCAATTTTGACATTAAATGAGAAAAGTTTTAATTTAAGCTTAGAATATGATTAAAATGTTTTATACGATTGAAAATACGCAGAAAAACTCTTACGCGATTTAAAAATAGTGATTTTTAGTCACACAATTATGAAAACATTTTAAAATCTTTATGCAATTGAGAAAATGTTGCAAAATCATTACGCAATTTGAAAACATAACAGAAGTTTTCAACGATTGTGAAAACGTGATAAAAATGCTACGCGATTGAGAGGAACAACAAGTTTTGGATGTATTAGACCCGAGTGGATCAGTGGTATTATGTAATTGTATGGGCGATTGTATAATATCATTGATACTAATGGTATTAGACAATTGTATGGGCAATTGCTTTAATATCATTGGGAACTATCCAACGGTAGTTTGATTTCATGGATCATGCATTTGAGCATTATACAGTTGGTGGCTATTGTGGCTTTTGTGCCTAGGAGTGAATGAGAATTTGGATAGTGTGATTTATGATGGATCTCAGGGGGTGTTAGGGCGAGGTGACTCACTTAGTGATCTATTATCACATTATATACCTTTGGCCATGAAGAACTGTTGCAACGCAATGAGAAGGACCCGACAAACACTATTCTTTTCGTGGTCTGGCGTAGACTATCATTGAGGGTGGCAAATCTTCTGAAACGTTCATCTCTGCGTTTGTGTTTAGCTCCATGGAGTAGGAAATGAGTGCATTGTGCATATGGATGGTTAGTATACACATTGTGCATGTGCATAGTAAGTGTACGTATTGTTGTGGCATAGTTAGTATGTTTATTTTGTGGTATGGTTAGTTTTTATATATCGTGAAATATATATATTGTTAAATAATCCGTTAGTTGATAACATGATTATACCTGTTATTCTGTGATATTGCTGTATGTGAATGCTATTATTATCATTGTTGTTTCTATGCTGCCATGATGGTATTGATGTAGGGGATCTCACCTCTTTGTTGTATTATTTTGTTTATACGTATGTGTGATAAAGGTTGTGAAGAGCAAGAGGCAAGAACACCTCTTTTCAATTGTGTTGATTTTATCTGTGTACTGAGATTTCGTCAAGACCTAGTTTTCTTAGTTACGTGAGAGTGCAGTTTCGAAGAGGCACTGATGCCTAGTGCTATGATGCTGATGTCGATCGTGTTGTTTATTTTGGGCATACTGTTCTCTCTCTCAATGCTTGTGTTCATTTGGAGTTCTCTATGCCTATTGGAGATACGTGGAGTGATCTTTATGACACTCATAGTGAGGACTCTGATATGTCAACTGCTCGGACGCCTGTCCGTAGTAACATGCCTTGTCTGGGGAGTTTGTCTGTTAGGGATCCCAAGGAGGATCTGGAGGAAGATCTGGTGCAGGACCCTACTCTTCTAGTGTTTGGACTTGGGCTAGGTTCAGTTTTTATATGGTAATTACATATTATTTAAAGTACGTAAGTTTTATGTATTTAAAATTCTACTAATCTATGTTATGTACGTGAGATGTATATTATTCAGTTCTTGTGTCTTGTGTTTCTAAAATTTGGTAAGTTTATGTTATTCCCAAAAAAGAAATTTTGAAACCCGTATTACAATAATATTAAATACTTTACAACTTGGGTAAAGAATTGAAATGAGTTGGTCTGAAATGTAATGTCCTAAGGAGGGTGTTACATTAGTTGGTATCAGAGTCCAAGTTTGAGTCTTTCAAGTTTGTGGGTAGGTTTGTCTTGTTTGTGCTGTGTGTTTCTCTGACACCGAACACAGAGATATATTGTTTGGTTTCTGAAACAAGACAACCTTGTTTGAAATGGTTACATTTAGTTTTCATTGTATTGTGGTTAGTTTGACGTTGAAGATAGGAAATGGTTCATGGTAGACATATGCATGTGGCTTATGGTAAACAAACGAAGGTGGATGCAAGATGTGACATTGATGATATGGTTGCCACTGCGATAGCAATGCAAAAGATGGCTAACGTGATTGTACAACAAAATCAAAGGGCTGCTAAGCAGTAGGAAGCGATAGCTGAGGCTCAAAATCTGTTAGAGTTGAATCAATCTCAGAGTACAAGACTCCGTAACTTTGGACCAACTAGGTTCTAAAAGGGGAGGAAATGTAAGGTTAATCGATTCGAGCGGAAATCTTACTTACGATCATCGGGGAATCAACAACAACAATGAGCAAATGGAGAAAGTACTAGTGGTAATAGTCCTAGGCAGATCGTGAAGTTTTTACCATATTGTAAGAAGTGTGGAAACGACCATTTGACGAAGGAATGTAAGAGTAAGGAAATAATTTGTTTCAAGTGCGGGAAGCCCGGACACGTTGCCAGAGATTGTACTAAATCAAAAATGGAACCTTCGTGAAAAATGTACGTCCAACAAGATCTCAAGCTAGAGGAAGAATCTATACGTTAAGTGGAGCAGAAGCCTCCCAATCTAAAGATCTTATTGAGGGAGATTGTGCCATAGAGAGTAATCCTTTAACTATGCAGTTTAACTCGGGGGGCAATCCATTCTTTTATTGCCTGTGACTGTGTGAACCATTTGGGTTTATCTGTGTTTTCATTTCCTTTTGACTTGAATATTGCTACTTCTACTGCTAAACTTGTTATTACTACTCAAGCCTGTTTAAAACTATCCTATTATTATTCGAGATTAGAACTTTTCTGTTGATCTGATGTGTCTACTTCTTTTACAAATAGACAAAATCTTAGGGATGGATTGGTTACTTTCTAACCATATCATGTTATATTGTTTCAATAAAACTTTAGTATTCCCTGAGACTCAGATTTTTGGATTTGAATCCAGAAAGTTCACTACTAAATTTATTGGACCTTATCAAATTCTTTGTTGGATAGGTTTGGTAATCTACCAAATAGCCTTATCTCTTTTCTTTCTATCCTTCATAGTATCTTCCATATATCTCAGCTGAGAAAATATATTCCGGATTCAACCCATGTCATAGCACCAAGTACAGTATGATTAAAAAAACTTGATCTAGAAGACATTTCCTATTCAGATTAAGGATAGGCGAGTGAAACAACTTACCTTGGTGAAGGTAATTTGGAACGATGTGATGGGAGATACAACATGGGAACTAGAAGACCAAATGAAGGGAGCCACTGTTTTCTCCAAGATCGATTTGCGTTCTAGTTATCATCAGATTCACGTGAAAGTAGAAGATGTTCCAAGATAGTTTTTCAGACGCGTTATGGGCACTACTAGCATTTAGTAATATCGTTCGGGGTAACGAATGCTTCTGCGATGTTCAAAAATTACATGAATAGGATCTTTCACCCCTATTTAGACTAATTTGTTGTTGTCCTTATTGATGACATCCTGATCTATTCTCGGAGTCCGGAGGAACATGTTGAACATCTCAATGCAGATTTTTAAATTCTGAAGAAGAAGAAGAAGAAGTTACACGCGAAGCTGTCCAAGTATGAATTCTGGTTAAAGGAAGTTCAACTTTTGGGTTTAAGTTGTGTGTTGATGCATAATAGAAAGGTTGTGGCTTATGCTTCGAGATAGTTGAAAGTGCATTAGAAGAATTATCTGACTCACGTTGTGGAATTGGTGGCAGTGGTGTTTGCATTGAAGATTTGGAGACATTTTCTTTATGAAGCAACCTACAATATTTATAGGGATCACAAGAGCCTGAAGTACCTGTTCGATTAAAAGGAGTCAAATATGAGGCAAAGACGATGGTTAGAATTTTTGAAAGACTACAATTTTCAACTTCTGTGTCATTCTGGAAAGGGGAATATCGTGGCAGATGCCTTGAGTAGAAAAGTACTTAGTATATCTGTTATGATGATCAAGGAGAGTGAATCGATAAAACAATTTAGGGATATGCGGTTGTGTGTGGATTTGACACTGGCGAAAATTTTGTTTGAATACAAGTACTGTTTCGAATAAGTCTGATGGAAGAAATTTGAGACAAGTAGAAAAGTGATCTGGAATGATGTAACTGGTGGTGCTACGTGGGAGCTTGAAGACAAGATAAAGGAGCAATATCCTCTTTTGTTTTAAATGTAAGAGAAATTTCGAGGACGAAATTCTTTTTAGAGGGAGAGATTTGTAACACCCCGATTTTTCATTTTCTTGATATAAATACATTTTAATAATTTTGTGAATTATTGTGAGTTTCTGAGAATTTTTAATTATTTTGATTTTTTAGTATTATTTTGAGTTGTATGTGTGTTTGAGGCGGGCACGAAAAAATAAAATTTTTTCCTGTTTTCCTTAGTTTCGGACTGTTAATGTGGGGCCAGGAGAACTTACCAAACCTAAAACTAGAAATAGTTGATGAAAATTTTCTGTATCTGATTTTTTTGTTATCCCTTAGGTAATGCCTTTATTTACTGCGTAATGTTATTATCCATTGAACAATGACTAGCAATAGCTATTATTCTTTGGGTAATAGTTTCTGAAAATATCTTTTGGAAAATATCTTAAGATTAGTCAACAATAGTGGCTTGGACTTTGATTTGCACCCTTGGATGGCAAGACTTAGTAGTGAAGGATTTAATTTCAACCCTTGATGGAATCAATGGTTTAGGAAGTAACATGTAGGAGAAGGATTTAATTCCCTCCATTGGATGAAGCTTACGGCCATGAAGCTTCCAAAGTGGCTAAAATTGATTTTTCTATCGCATTTCCTAAAGCCTTCATCTTTTCGTTCAAGCTTGAACACAAAAATTCTCTCTTCCACTTTTCTTTCTCCTATCTCACGGCCAAGTACCTCTCAAATTGGCTAAGTCTTCATTTTTCATTTCATTCAAGAAAGCTATCATCTTTCTCTCAAAAATCTTAACATTTTTCTCTCATTTTTCTCTCCTCTAGCTCACGGCCTTGGTGCCTAAAATCACTTTCCAATCACTCATAATTCAAACAAACCATACTTCTTAATCCTAAACATCATTTTAAGCATCTTTCATGTTGTGATCAAGACTTGATTCCATCATCTTCAAGCTTGATTTTTGGATTCAAGTTCTAGGGTTTCTAAGGTGATGATCATGGTTTTTCAATTCTTATTTGATTCTTGAAATTCTAAGACCATATTTGATCTATGGTCATCTTAATCAAGCCTTGGATATTAATTTTTGTATGTTTACTTTGATTTTCAAGAGTTACTTGGTGGAGAAAGTTAATCCAAAGAGCTATACAAGGAGCTTAGGAAGCTACACCTAAGATAAGAGGGAGATTAACCTCATCAACCAATTATGGTGGTAAGGGACACGAAATTGTACGATGGTGATGAATCCATGTGAGGATTTACTCACCATATGTGTGTGATTGTGTGATTTGTAATTACTTGTTATATATGATTTGCAATTATTTGTTATATATGATTTTATTGCTTTGATATTATGCATGAATTTATTATTATAGGATTATGATTTTCTAAGTATGTGGTATGATATAAATTGTGATTGAAAGGAAAGGAATTTTTTGGTTCCAAAGATCATGAGGCTCATGGCCTCTATGCCCGCAAATGGATAATCCATCACAAAAATGATTTATTAAATGATAACATAGAGGATTAGTGGTGAATAATGTAATTAAGGAATTACAAAATAAAAATAAAAATGAATTTATTTTTATTACTAATTAAAAAATGAATTTCGATCATAGTATAGAAAAATATGATGGAGAATTAAATTTGAAACTTAAAGTATTTTATTTAAGAGGATTTTTTTAATTTGGAAGATGAAAAATGTTTTATTGAATTAAAATACACAAGATTTAAAAAGAATATTAGAAAATATTATTTTGATAAGTGTTATCAAGGAAGTAATTTCTAAGGATAGTTTGGAGTTTAAAATATTTTATTTAATAAAGTTTTATTTAGAGTAATGAACAAAAATTCTGAGACATCTTGAATTAATTTAAATGATATAAGTTTTTGTGGAAAACGTTAGGAAATATTATTTGGTGGAGGTTTAGTGAGAAAATGTTAGAAATATTATTTAAAGGTGATTTATTAAGGAAATATTGGAATTAAAGCCCAATTTTGATATTAAATGAGAAAAGTTTTAATTTAAGCTTAGAATATGATTAAAATATTTTACGCAATTGAAAATACGCATAAAAACTCTTATGCGTTTTTAAAATGGTAATTTTTAGTCACGCAATTAAGAAAACGTTTTAAAATCTATACGTGATTTAGAAAATATTGAAAAATCATTACGCGATTTGAAAACATAACAGAAGTTTTCTGCGATTGTGAAAATGCGATTGAGAGGAACAACAAGTTTTGGATGTATTGTACCCGAGTGGATCAGTGGTATTATATAATTGTATAGGCGGTTATATAATATCATTGATACTAATAGTATTAGACAATTTTATGGGTAGTTGCTTTAATACCATTGGGAACAGTCCAACGGTGGTTTGATTTCATGGATCATGCATTTGAGCATTATACAGTTGGTGGCTGTTGTGGCTTTTGTGCCTTGGAGTGAACGAGAATTTGGATAGTGTAATCTATGATGGACCTCAGGGGGTGTCAGGGCGAGGTGATTCACTTAGTGATCTGTTATCACATTATATACCTCTGGCTATGAAGAACCGTTGCAACGCATTGACAAGGACCCGACAAACACTATTCTTTTCGTGGTCTGATGTAGACTGTCACTGAGGGTGACAGAGCTTCTGAATCGTTCATCTATGAGTTTGTGTTTAGCTCCATGGAGTAGGAAATGAGTGCATTGTGCATAAAGATGGTTAGTATACACATTGTGCATGTGCATAGTAAGTGTACGTATTGTTGTGGCATAGTTAGTATGTTTATTTTGTGGTATAGTTAGTTTTTATATATCGTGAAATATGTATATTAATAAATTATTTGTTAGTTGATAACATGATTGTACTTGTTATTCTGTGATATTACTGTATGTGAATGGCATTATTGTCATTATTGTTTCTATACTGCCCTAATTGTATTGATATAGGGGATCTAACCTCTTTGTTGTATTATTTTGTTTATAACATATGTGTGGTAAAGATTATGAAGAGCAAGAAGCAGGAACACCTCTTTTCTATTGTGTTGGTTTTATCTGTGTATTGAGATGGCGTCAAGACCTAGTTTTCTTGGTTACGTGAGAGTGCAGTTTCGAGGAGGCATTGATGTCTGGCGCTATGATGCTGATGTTGTGCGTGTTGTTTATTTTGGGGACACTATTCTCTCTCTTGATGCTTGTGTGCATTTGGAGTTCCCTATGTCTATTAGAGATATATGGAGTGATCTTTATGACACTCATAGTGAGGACTCTGATGTGTCGACTGCTCAGATGACTATCTGTAATAACATGCCCCGTCTGAGGAGTTTGTCTGTTAGGGATCCCGAGGAGGATCTGGAGGAAGATCGGGTGCAGGACTGTACTCTTCTAGTGTTTGGACTTGGGCTGAGTTCAGTTTTTATATGGTAATTACATATTATTTAAAGTACGTAAGTTTTATGTATTTAAAATTCTACTAATCTATGTTATGTATGTGAGATGTATATTATTCAGTTCTTGTGTCTTGTGTTTCTAAAATTCAGTAAGTTTATGTTATCCGCGAAAAAGAAATTTTGAAACCCGTATTACGATAATATTAAATACTTTATAACTTGGGTAAAGAATTGAAAGGAGTTGGTCTAAAATGTAATGTCCTAAGGTGGGTGTTACAACAAGGATAATCAATATAACATCCTTCAGGTACATGGATGATCAGTATAATATTTCCAACATCAAATTCCACCTCCAGGTACGAGGCTCATGTCTAATATCTCTTAAATTCAAGTCACATTCATATCAATTTGATATAAGCTCAACTTTATTGATATAATGGAGCAATACCATTTTGATACATCTATTGATCATAATAAGTGTACAATAAAGTATTTTCAATAGATATTAGGCGTCTAATATCTCTTATTCTGTGAGCACTCATTTTTCAGATTCAATTGTGACTTAACCTAACAGTCTAAGGATGTCATTCTCATTTCAGTATTCAAATACAATTTTGCTTTATATTCAAAAGAGTAATACAATCTTCTAGGATATAACTGACAACTTCTGGAAATAAAGTTATTTCACTTGAATTTCAATATATATATGCGTGCTAGCTTTAAGTTTTCAGGCCCAAATGTTCAATTCTTGCATGGCTTTAATGATGTAAGTTTGTTAACTCAAAAATGATTAAGGGTTGCACATTTAAGAATTCTAATTAAGGAATTTGAATTGATCATTGTTTGATGGACTTTGGCATTGTCCTGGGGCAGGTATTAAGATGGAAAAACTTTGGAAAGGCGAAGGAACTCAAAGCTTAAAAGTGGAGGAAGATAAGAAGGGAAGCTGCTGCCCATGCCTAGGCATGACAAATCCACACCTAGGCGTGGCCCTCTCCGATTTTCAGGAATTTTCAGATAGAGACACCCATGCCTAGGTGTGGGAAATCCACTCCTAGGCGTGGCTAGCAACTGACAGTACGTGTTTCATTATCACACCTAGGTGTGGAAAAGCTGCGCCTAGGCGTGGAAAAAGCCCTGGTCCGTAAATTTGGCCTTTTTTATCTAATTTTTTAGGGCATTTTGAGGGAGTTCTATTTTTCACCAAGAACGAAATTCATAGAGGAGTGAGAGGAGGAGAAAACCACTCAAAATAGAGGTTATTCAAGTGAAGAATCAAGATCAAAGGAGGAAGATCAAGCTTGGATTCTCTCCAATTTTTGTTTATTCTTCCCCTTTTCTCTCTTGATTTATAATTTAATGGGTTTTAGGATTTCATATGTTTTCTCTTCTTCCATGATGTGTACCTAAACTCTAATCTAGGGGCTCTCTAGGATCTTACTATGGATTTGAGTATCTTGTGATTGGTTGAGTATTCTTTCAATGAAATTAGTTTTGTTCTTCCATATCTATGCTTAATGCTTGTTATTGATTGCCCATTAATTGCATGATTTTAATATTCTAATTGAACTAAAAATAGGGTGTTGTGAATATGGATATGGTATGGTTGATATATGTTCAATTACATTTTATTGGTTTCGGTGTGTTGATTAACTAAGGAGATGGACACGTACTCCTTGGTCATGCATAACAAGTGTTTGATAATTGATCTCAATGAGTGATTCTTATGCTAACTCACATGGACACATAGTGGATTAACTAGGTCTCATATGGGTAATTGTCTTAGACATAGGCTTTTATCTATTGCTTGTTTTTAGCTAATAAAATCAATTCATTGATAGGTGCTTGTGAATTGTAAATACTCATTGAAGTAGTAAGTGAATAAGGACCCCTAGGCCTTAATCATTCTCATCTTTCTCTTGTGAATTTGGTGTTTGGTGCATTCTTGTTTTTTTTCTTTTAAGTTGTCATTTTAATTGCAAACCACTCTCACATTTTGATTACTTGGATAAGATTTTGCGGAAATTGGCTAAGTTTTAGCACCTTCTAAGTGTCAATCCCTTGGGACACGATACTTTAACTCTCATATATTACTTGTCGACTCGTGCACTTGCAGATCATCCAAACAAGTTTTTGGCTCCATTACCGGGGATTGAATTTAGATTTTGTGTTATATTTTATCTCTATTCATAGTTCTTATTTCAAGTTTTGTTTGTTTGTTTTTGTTTTTTTTTTGTTTTAGGCACTTGGCTCTTGTATGCGAAGGACTCGGAGTGTATCTCAATTTCCTTACAATCCTGAGATTGAGAGGACCTTTCGTAGATTGCTAAGAGAACAACAAGTACAAGGGCAAACACTAAATTTGGACAGCGAATTTGAGATGGCAAAAGAAGCAAATACAGAAAGACTCCTGCTAGAGTATGCCACTCCAAATGCTAGAGACATCCGATCTAGCATTAGAAGACTAGATGTACAAGCACAAACTTTTAAGATCAAGCTTGCTATTATCCAGATGGTTCAGAATAATTTTCAATTTTCGTATCTACCCCATGAAGATCCTAATGCTCATCTAGCCAACTTTTTGGAGATTTGTGATACTTTCAAGCATCAAGGGATGACTGATGATGCAACTCGCTTGAGACTCTTCTCTTTTTCTTTAAGGGATAGGGCCAAGGCCTGGTTTCAATCATTACCTGAACATTCCATCACTACTTGGGATGAACTTACACAAAAGTTTCTAGACCGATTCTTCCCTCCGATGAAGTCAATGAAGTACAGAAATAATATCTTGTCCTTCAGGAAGTTTGAAGGAGAAACATTATATGAGGCTCGGGAGTGCTTTAAGGAGATGCTGAGGAAGTGCCCCTATCATGACATAGCAAAATGGATGTTGGTCCATACCTTCTATAACAGCTTAACAACATCCATTTGATCTATAATAGATGCAGCAACTAGAGGGGCTCTCATGAGCAAGACTGTAGATGTGGCATATGACCTTTTGGAGGAAATGGCCACTAATAACTATCAGTGGCCAGCGGAGAGTGGCAGCTGGTATACATGAAGTTGATGCTCTCACATCACTTTTAGCTCAAGTGGCTGCACTATCCTAGAAATTTGACACCATGGCAGTTAATTTAGTGGTGAGCGGAGCTAATATCTCAGCTGAGATTATTGATCATTGTGGGGACCGTCACTCTATTGCGAGTTGCACAGCTAACCAGGAGAGCGTGCAATATGCCAGTCAGTTCCACCTAATTAGTCGTAACAATGCTTTTGGTAATACTTACAACTCTACTTAGTAGAACCATCCTAATCTTTCTTGGTGTGGAAATTCTCAAGGTCCTTCTTCTTCCTATCAGCCTAGAGAAGCACCCTGTGCCCCTCCAGGTTTCCAACAACAGAGCTCCCCTCAATCCTAAAGTTCAACTTCAACTTCCAACTTGGAGAAGATGTTTGCCCAATTCATGACTAGCCAACAAGACTACATGACTAAAACTGATGCAAGGCTAGCCTCCCACGACGCTTTGGTGCAGAGCTAAGCAGCTTCCTTGAGGAATCTTGAAACTTAAGTTGGCCAACTTGACCAAGCTCTAAATAATAGGCCCCTAGGAACTTTTCCAAGAGACACCATTAATAATCCAAAAGGTGCCCCTCCTGATCATTGCAAGGCCATATTATTGAGGAGTATGAAGGAAATAGAAGAAAATCCCAAGACTCAGTTACTTAAAAAAGATGTCAAGGTGATAAAAATGAGGAGGGTGTAAGTCCTGAGGTGGAGAATAATGAGGAAACTGCAAGGAAGAAGGAGGACAAACCTTATACACCACCTCCACCTTTCCCTAATCGGCTTGCAAAGCAAAAGCTTGATCAGCAATTCAAAAAGTTCTTGGAAGATTTCATGAAACTACATATCAACATACCATTTGCTGAAGCTTTAAAGCAAATGCCAAGCTATGTGAAATTCATGAAAAATATTCTGTCAAGGAATAGGAAGCTTGGTGAGTTTGAAACTGTTGCTCTCATGGAGGAATGTAATTCTATCTTGTAAAATAAACTTCCTCCCAAGCTCAAAGATCCCGGAAGCTTCACCATCCCTTGCACCATTAGTGAGAAATTCTCTGGTCGGGCATTATATGATTTGGGGGCTAGTGTAAATCTCATGCCTTTTTCAATATACCAAAGACTAGGTTTGGGGGAAGTGAAGCCAACTTCAATTACTTTACAATTAGCTGAACGTTCTCTCACTTATCCAAAGGGAGTCATAGAGGATGTCTTAGTTAAGGTAGACAAGTTAATTTTTCCAGCTGATTTCATCATCCTAGATATGGAGAAAGATAGAAATGTCCTTCTCATCCTTGGAAGACCATTCCTTGTAACTGGAGGAGCTCTCATTGATGTTCAAAAATGGAAGCTTACCATGAGAGTGCAAGATCAAGAGGTAACCTTTAATATTTTCAAAGCAATGAAATGCCCTCAAGATCTTGAAGAATGTTCGTATGTGAATGTGCTTGATGGGACGGGAACTAAAAGATTTGGTGCAAGTGTCTCGTGTGACCCTCTTGAAGCTTTTTTGCTTTCTACATGTGAAAGGGAAGATGAGGAATTGAGAGAACTCAAGTTGTTACCATCTCATTTGAGCTATGTCTATCTTGGTGACAAAGCTACATCTCCCAGCTACTATTACAGAGAAAGTCCAACCTAGGACTATAAAAAATGGCCCTTCTTGGGAGGCAACCCAAGTTCTTTACCTTATCTTTATTTTACATTATTGATGTTTTTACATTCCTAGTTTAGTTATCTACTTGCTTTTGATTCTGTTGAGTTTTGAATTTCTTGATTACGTTTGATTTTGTTTACCTTATCTTTTTGGCTTTGCATTTACCTTATCTTTTTGATGAAGTAGTTTTTATGTTCTAATTGCTTTAGTGATAATGGTGATTACTTTTTGTTGTGTAATTGATGGATTTGAGAAAGCTTGTTTAGGATTAATGGGCTGCCTGAGAACATGCATTAAAATGATGAGTGTGCTTAGAGGCAGGTTGAACTTGTGCATGCTAGAATTTTGATTTGAGTATCTAATGATTGTGTGGATCAAAGATATGCCTCATTGCTTAGGAAATCACATGTAAAAATTCAAATTTTGTGCTTACACTTATTGCTATATTTTTGTATGAGTGTATTTCACTGTCGCATGTGTAGTAGAATTTGGAATATGAATGAAATGCATGATTGGAGAAAATTTATGAATGATATATGTAAAGTCAATTTGTATCTTTGAGGCTTGTCTGATTCCTTTTCGAGGTGAAATCCTAGGCAATGCATTTTTTTTGAAGAAATGACTATGGCAATTCTTTGGACCGATTGGGCCTTTCAAGCCAACCTTAACTGAATGAGTTCCCTAGTATCCCCTTTGAAGCCTAGTGTGCATGTGTGTAGCCTAATTTTTCCTTCTTAAAACCCACACTCTCCACCCCTTCAACCATGCTTGTGAAAAGAAAATCTCTTACCCTCATTACAGGTCCTTTGTTAAACACATGATTAGGCATTTTTGTTAGTTTGAGCTAAAGTATTTTGCATGATACCAAGAATCCAAGAATATTTGGTAACCAACTCTTATTCAAACAATTAAAAAAAAATAAGTGGGTTGTTGTGTAAATTGAAGCCCTTTTGTAATAAAAATAAATATGTACATATGTTCTTAGAAATATATATTAAAAAAAAGAAAAAAATGATGAGAAAATGGAATAAAGAGGTTGGTTCTTCATTTTGGATTCCGTTTGTGCATCATACATGCTTGGCTTGATTCAATGGAAATATGTGATTATGTGTTTGATATTTGAATTTAAATCCTTCCCCTTATTTCTTAACCATTACACTTAGCCTTACATTACAAGCTTAAAAGACCCTTGTGATCTTTGATTTTGTGTTGCCTACATTAGTGGAGAAAGGGATGAAAGAAAATATTTTGAGAGTGCATGTACATTTTAGAAATTCGTCCATCTTGCTCTTCAAGATTAGGAAAGGTCTTAAACACATGAGTTTGGGAAATCATTCATGTACAAAAATTACATTCAAGGGTAATCATGATAGTCGGAAATTTCTTGCATGTGTGAACCTTGTGTGAGGTTGAGAAGTGATTTCTGAGGGTATGAATGATGATTGAAAGCTGAATACGCTCTACTTCAATTTACCCTATGTTTTCTGTTCTTTGTATTAGAGTGTATTTCTTCTTCCCTTGCTTGGACTAGTTTGCTCGAGGACTAGCAAATCTTTAGGTTACAAGTTTACAATACCATTAATTCATCATATTCCATATGCATATATTTGTTACTTTGCTATTCATGTAACTACATACTTGAATTCATCATCTTTCAAATTTAATGAGTGCCCATTGTCATTACTCACCAATGATTTGGGTGCTAAATCTTCATTTTACAATCACAAGCAATCATACATAGTAGTTTGGATCATAATTTAAATTTATAATTGATTTACATGAGGTAAAGAACTCTATTTTTACAAAATAGGGGTGTGGTAATAGATTATCATACCATGGTAATCGATCACTAGCTATATAGATGTCTGGTAATCGATTACCATCATGTGGTAATTGATTATCACATTTCCAGAAGCTTGGTAATCGATTACCACCTGATGGTAATTGATTACCATCTTCAACCTTGTCTCCGGGAGCTATTTTGCAGGCTAGTAATCGATTACTAGTCCATGGTAATCGATTACCACCTGGGTTTTTAGCAAAAAATCATCTTTTAAACACACCAAACTCATCACAAACTAATTCCAATCAAATATGATTCAACCACAACATAAACACACCATAGATACCCATTCAAATCACTCTTAAAATGACAAATAAAAAATGAGTAAACTCATAACCCATTTATTCAACCACAATCTCGTAAAGTTTCAAGGCCAAATTCAAGCTCAAACACATGGTCATAATACAATAATATCATTCTTTCTTCATCAAACTATCCTTGATCGTTTCTTTATTTCTCTTCTTCCCTTTCGTCCTTATCTTCTTTTCTTTCCTTCTTCTCTTCCTTTTTTTTCTGCTGCTCCTTCCTCTATCTCTCTATTTTTCTCTTTCTTTTTTTCTAATTGCTTAACTATGAGAGAAAAGATAAGAAGAGAAAAGTCAAAGAAAAGATAAGAGATAGTAAGGAGGTGAGGGAAAAAGAAATAGCAAGGTCAAGGTTAGGATCCAATTAGAAATGCTATATCCCTTAGGGATATTTTAAACTTCCACTGATAAATTTTCTAACCTTCAAAGGTATTATATAAAATTATAGAATTTCATTCAATTATTAGTTTCATCATTCAACAACTATCCTTATACACCATTATCAACCACTATGCTCCATTATAACTGCCAA
This sequence comes from Ormosia semicastrata, assembly GCA_029884595.1. Lineage (NCBI taxonomy): Eukaryota > Viridiplantae > Streptophyta > Magnoliopsida > Fabales > Fabaceae > Ormosia > Ormosia semicastrata. Next base: position 64,525,773 of record JAQQTO010000061.1, on the reverse strand, counting down.
ACTAATTAATTTGATCCTCCAAAATTTTACTACTACTCACTCCAATCACTTTTAATCTAGAAATAAAATTTCCATGTTTATTTCTATCATCTCAGTTGTTTATATTAAACTCTGAGCATTTATAAGTTATTTCTCACATTTAATGTTATAGAATTATGCTCAAATTAATTCAAAAGATCATCAAAATTAACAAATAAGTCATACTAATATTATTGAGCTACTATAACCCAGATTAGGACTATTAGGTTAGGGAGAATGTCACACAACCACCCCTGTTTCAACATGCTCCACTGATGCTCAAGGAGGAAAACACTCGTACGTGCCTATTCAGGTATATCTCAATATCCACTACTGAACATTGGGGCCATCTATGGGGACTTTAAATTCCTATCCCCATCCAACCATGGTGAGAATAAGATAGAACTCAAAGAGAAGAGATGTTGCATGCACCCCGCAGGCCAAAGGTGAGGTCTAACAGCGCCCCATCTATAACATTCTCCTAAATTTGTTAGTCTTGAATATGGTTATAGAGGTACAATAACATTTTCATGAATTTCTTGTTAATTATAGTGACCATCTGAGTTAGTTAAGACACTTTTCCATAACATTGAAAATGAAAAATAGCTTATAATAGCTCATATTCGAACCTAAACTACTTAGATGAGATAAATAAATAAGGAGAATTTATTTCTAGGTCACACATGAATTGAATGTGAAGTGGTTACATTTTTAGAATTAACTGAGTTAATTTGATATTTTTAATATCATTGAATAAGTGTTTAAGGGCCGGATTAAATGGGAAGATATCTTGGAAAATTGTAAAATTTTGTGAAGATATCAAGTAAAGAATGAAGAATTTTCTGGTAATGAGTGTAGGTTAAGACATATAGATATCTGTAAGCCTATTAGTTTATTTCCTTAGGTTTAATTTAACTTGAGGAAGAGTAATAAAGTCTAAGTGATAGTTTTAGGTGTATGGAAGATTATGGGATGATAAAATTAGAATTGAGATGATTCCTAGGATTTTCTATAACACTTATGAAAGTTAAGGAACTTGATTTTGTAATATCAAAGTATTCTTAAGAGATATAATGTTTCCAGCTAAAAATATCTAAGTTCAACCTTATCCCTCCTTTGCTTCCATCACCTCTCACCTTTCAAGCCTTCATCTTTGAATTTCTTTATATTCAATTTTTCTCATTTCTCACATTACCAATAGAGGAAAGAAGAGAGAAAGGAAAAAGGAAAGAAAGAAGAGAAGGAAAGAAGGAAGGGAAGGAGGAAGATCAAAAGGAAAAAACCAAAACTTAACCATCAATCACATAACTTAAGGTAGGGGTGTTTGTTCTTGCATAACTCTTTTTCTCTCTATGCCTTCTTGATGCTTAATGTATGCTTGATCGGATAAAAATGGGTTTGAGGCATATATGGTTTCCTTGTTTAGTCCTTGCCTCCAATGGTTTGAAATGGAGTGTTCATGGATTATTTTATGCACAGTTATGATTTTGAGCATGTTTATATCCTTGTTTTTCCATTAGCTTGAGGTGTGGAAAATAGGTATGAAGGAGTTGCATTTGATTCATCTTTTCACTATATTAGTGGTTTGAATTTGTGTATGAATATTACAACATGCATAGAGACCATTTAGAATCCATTTTGGTGGTCTAAGTTTAGTTAGAAATTTAATGGAATAGGACATGAGAAGTTGGGTGTTGGCGCTTAATCACCCAGAAGTTGGGCGCTTCAACGCCCAAGGCCAGAGAGCAGAAGCGTGTTGGGCGCCTAAGTGCTCAAAGAGTGAGCACCTAATCGTACATGGCCATAGAGCCAAAGTGTTGGGCGACTAAGTGCTCAAAAGTTGGGTGCCTAAGTGCCCAATGACAGAAAAGCTATGGAAGTTTTGCTGTCATAGAGTGCTTAAGTGCTGGAAAGCTGAGTGATCAAGCGCCCAAGAACAATTTGTCCCTTATTTTATTTCTACGAAAATGGAGATCACTATTTGTTAGGATCCTCTATGTATACTTTGTAGTGTAAATTAAGACACTATTAGGAATATTTCAAGAAGGGAATAACCACCTAGCATTTATGTAACAAATCAAGTCTTTGTGCATCCAAATGTTGAGGATGTACGTAGGTATGCTTCTAGATCATTGATGAGCAATGGTGCTACACTTGATCTCACCTGAAATGTGATGATATGGTGTACTAGATGCATATTTTTGGAGAACTTTTATTTCATTTTATTAAGTTAAGCTAGAGAGGAATGTTTGTTAAGAATGACTTTTTTACTTGTTGAAGTTGAGCCATAACACATTCTATCCCAAAGTTAGGGGATAAGGAGTACACCTTGATATTACAAAGTAGTGAGAAAAGCACATCATGAAGGGTGTATTTGTGAGACAAGGGAGTGAGAAAAACACTTTGTCATAGTAGAGGAGTGAGAAAAAGCCTCTACCAAAGACAAAGGAGTGAGAAAAATACTTTGCCAAGGAACAAGATGTTTTACAATTGTATGGGTAATTATTTTTATCATTGAAAAAAGGTAGCTATGTTTGTGGATTATAGTTTAGCTTTGTGTTTGTTTATTCATTGTATATATGATTGTATTACTGAGAATTGTGAATTCTCATCCCGTTTGTTATTTTTATGATAAATCCAGGTCATGATTCTCCCAAGCGGAAAAAAAGAAATAGATAAACTAGTTTAGTTTTATTTGCTTTTGTTCAAAGCTTGTATTTATGATAATCGTTTGGGTTGTATAAGTTTATGTATTGTACTTACACCCTTTTAAGGCTTAGTTTGTACAAATAATGTAAATTTTTATATGTTTAAAAGTTCTATTCTCCCATTTATAATAACAAACATGGTTATTATGATTCTAGTATGACATGTATAAGTTAGAAGTAACACACCTATCTCTGTTTACCCGTGTAATTAGCTAATATAGTATAGTAATAGGAGTATGGACGTTATATTATGCTATCAGAGTAGTTCAGCCTATTGAGTCGAGATATGGACTGACTATGCTTAGGCATGTTAGTGATTCCTGATTTGTGTTATGCATTTTCTTTTTTCATGTGATATATATGGATAGAATTGCATGACAACCTTTGGTATGAATACTATTAGTTACTGTCGCACTGTTACATGATATTTTGATTGATCAAATGAAAATTTGTTGTTTTGTGTGTACAAGAAACTATGGCTTCTCTAAGGCAAACAGAGGGAAACATGAATTCTTCTAGTGAAGGTCTAGCTGACATGGATGGAGCATTTATGGCAATGGCAGCTACTATGAGGGAGCAGGCTACTACTACTACTATGATGCTTAAGAGGATGGAAGCTAATCGACCTCAACAGCCAGCTTCTCCTGTACCACCAGTACAACCAGTGCAAGAGGTACTTGTCGGTAAGAACCAGAACTTCTAAGATCTCTCGAAGTTTAGCAAGGCCAACCCTTCATCCTTTAAAGGAGAGTACAACCTAGTTAGGGTGGAGGGATGGTTGAAGGAAATGGAGAAGAGTGAGCACCTAATCGTACATGGCCATAGAGCCAAAGTGTTGGGCGACTAAGTGCTCAAAAGTTGGGTGCCTAAGTGCCCAATGACAGAAAAGCTATGGAAGTTTTGCTGTCATAGAGTGCTTAAGTGCTGGAAAGCTGAGTGATCAAGCGCCCAAGAACAATTTGTCCCTTATTTTATTTCTACGAAAATGGAGATCACTATTTGTTAGGATCCTCTATGTATACTTTGTAGTGTAAATTAAGACACTATTAGGAATATTTCAAGAAGGGAATAACCACCTAGCATTTATGTAACAAATCAAGTCTTTGTGCATCCAAATGTTGAGGATGTACGTAGGTATGCTTCTAGATCATTGATGAGCAATGGTGCTACACTTGATCTCACCTGAAATGTGATGATATGGTGTACTAGATGCATATTTTTGGAGAACTTTTATTTCATTTTATTAAGTTAAGCTAGAGAGGAATGTTTGTTAAGAATGACTTTTTTACTTGTTGAAGTTGAGCCATAACACATTCTATCCCAAAGTTAGGGGATAAGGAGTACACCTTGATATTACAAAGTAGTGAGAAAAGCACATCATGAAGGGTGTATTTGTGAGACAAGGGAGTGAGAAAAACACTTTGTCATAGTAGAGGAGTGAGAAAAAGCCTCTACCAAAGACAAAGGAGTGAGAAAAATACTTTGCCAAGGAACAAGATGTTTTACAATTGTATGGGTAATTATTTTTATCATTGAAAAAAGGTAGCTATGTTTGTGGATTATAGTTTAGCTTTGTGTTTGTTTATTCATTGTATATATGATTGTATTACTGAGAATTGTGAATTCTCATCCCGTTTGTTATTTTTATGATAAATCCAGGTCATGATTCTCCCAAGCGGAAAAAAAAAAGAAATAGATAAACTAGTTTAGTTTTATTTGCTTTTGTTCAAAGCTTGTATTTATGATAATCGTTTGGGTTGTATAAGTTTATGTATTGTACTTACACCCTTTTAAGGCTTAGTTTGTACAAATAATGTAAATTTTTATATGTTTAAAAGTTCTATTCTCCCATTTATAATAACAAACATGGTTATTATGATTCTAGTATGACATGTATAAGTTAGAAGTAACACACCTATCTCTGTTTACCCGTGTAATTAGCTAATATAGTATAGTAATAGGAGTATGGACGTTATATTATGCTATCAGAGTAGTTCAGCCTATTGAGTCGAGATATGGACTGACTATGCTTAGGCATGTTAGTGATTCCTGATTTGTGTTATGCATTTTCCTTTTTCATGTGATATATATGGATAGAATTGCATGACAACCTTTGGTATGAATACTATTAGCTACTGTCGCACTGTTACATGATATTTTGATTGATCAACTAAAAATTTATTGTTTTGTGTGTACAAGAAACTATGGCTTCTCTAAGGCAAACAGAGGGAAACATGAATTCTTCTAGTGAAGGTCTAGCTGACATGGATGGAGCATTTATGGCAATGGCAGCTACTATGAGGGAGCAGGCTACTACTACTACTATGATGCTTAAGAGGATGGAAGCTAATCGACCTCAACAGCCAGCTTCTCCTGTACCACCAATACAACCAGTGCAAGAGGTACTTGTCGGTAAGAACCAGAACTTCTAAGATCTCTCGAAGTTTAGCAAGGCCAACCCTTCATCCTTTAAAGGAGAGTACAACCTAGTTAGGGTGGAGGGATGGTTGAAGGAAATGGAGAAGAGTGAGCACCTAATCGTACATGGCCATAGAGCCAAAGTGTTGGGCGACTAAGTGCTCAAAAGTTGGGTGCCTAAGTGCCCAATGACAGAAAAGCTATGGAAGTTTTGCTGTCATAGAGTGCTTAAGTGCTGGAAAGCTGAGTGATCAAGCGCCCAAGAACAATTTGTCCCTTATTTTATTTCTACGAAAATGGAGATCACTATTTGTTAGGATCCTCTATGTATACTTTGTAGTGTAAATTAAGACACTATTAGGAATATTTCAAGAAGGGAATAACCACCTAGCATTTATGTAACAAATCAAGTCTTTGTGCATCCAAATGTTGAGGATGTACGTAGGTATGCTTCTAGATCATTGATGAGCAATGGTGCTACACTTGATCTCACCTGAAATGTGATGATATGGTGTACTAGATGCATATTTTTGGAGAACTTTTATTTCATTTTATTAAGTTAAGCTAGAGAGGAATGTTTGTTAAGAATGACTTTTTTACTTGTTGAAGTTGAGCCATAACACATTCTATCCCAAAGTTAGGGGATAAGGAGTACACCTTGATATTACAAAGTAGTGAGAAAAGCACATCATGAAGGGTGTATTTGTGAGACAAGGGAGTGAGAAAAACACTTTGTCATAGTAGAGGAGTGAGAAAAACCCTCTACCAAAGACAAAGGAGTGAGAAAAATACTTTGCCAAGGAACAAGATGTTTTACAATTGTATGGGTAATTATTTTTATCATTGAAAAAAGGTAGCTATGTTTGTGGATTATAGTTTAGCTTTGTGTTTGTTTATTCATTGTATATATGATTGTATTACTGAGAATTGTGAATTCTCATCCCGTTTGTTATTTTTATGATAAATCCAGGTCATGATTCTCCCAAGCGGAAAAAAAAGAAATAGATAAACTAGTTTAGTTTTATTTGCTTTTGTTCAAAGCTTGTATTTATGATAATCGTTTGGGTTGTATAAGTTTATGTATTGTACTTACACCCTTTTAAGGCTTAGTTTGTACAAATAATGTAAATTTTTATATGTTTAAAAGTTCTATTCTCCCATTTATAATAACAAACATGGTTATTATGATTCTAGTATGACATGTATAAGTTAGAAGTAACACACCTATCTCTGTTTACCCGTGTAATTAGCTAATATAGTATAGTAATAGGAGTATGGACGTTATATTATGCTATCAGAGTAGTTCAGCCTATTGAGTCGAGATATGGACTGACTATGCTTAGGCATGTTAGTGATTCTGATTTGTGTTATGCATTTTCCTTTTTCATGTGATATATATGGATAGAATTGCATGACAACCTTTGGTATGAATACTATTAGCTACTGTCGCACTGTTACATGATATTTTGATTGATCAACTGAAAATTTGTTGTTTTGTGTGTACAAGAAACTATGGCTTCTCTAAGGCAAACAGAGGGAAACATGAATTCTTCTAGTGAAGGTCTAGCTGACATGGATGGAGCATTTATGGCAATGGCAGCTACTATGAGGGAGCAGGCTACTACTACTACTATGATGCTTAAGAGGATGGAAGCTAATCGACCTCAACAGCCAGCTTCTCCTGTACCACCAATACAACCAGTGCAAGAGGTACTTGTCGGTAAGAACCAGAACTTCTAAGATCTCTCGAAGTTTAGCCAGGCCAACCCTTCATCCTTTAAAGGAGAGTACAACCTAGTTAGGGTGGAGGGATGGTTGAAGGAAATGGAGAAGAGTGAGCACCTAATCGTACATGGCCATAGAGCCAAAGTGTTGGGCGACTAAGTGCTCAAAAGTTGGGTGCCTAAGTGCCCAATGACAGAAAAGCTATGGAAGTTTTGCTGTCATAGAGTGCTTAAGTGCTGGAAAGCTGAGTGATCAAGCGCCCAAGAACAATTTGTCCCTTATTTTATTTCTACGAAAATGGAGATCACTATTTGTTAGGATCCTCTATGTATACTTTGTAGTGTAAATTAAGACACTATTAGGAATATTTCAAGAAGGGAATAACCACCTAGCATTTATGTAACAAATCAAGTCTTTGTGCATCCAAATGTTGAGGATGTACGTAGGTATGCTTCTAGATCATTGATGAGCAATGGTGCTACACTTGATCTCACCTGAAATGTGATGATATGGTGTACTAGATGCATATTTTTGGAGAACTTTTATTTCATTTTATTAAGTTAAGCTAGAGAGGAATGTTTGTTAAGAATGACTTTTTTACTTGTTGAAGTTGAGCCATAACACATTCTATCCCAAAGTTAGGGGATAAGGAGTACACCTTGATATTACAAAGTAGTGAGAAAAGCACATCATGAAGGGTGTATTTGTGAGACAAGGGAGTGAGAAAAACACTTTGTCATAGTAGAGGAGTGAGAAAAACCCTCTACCAAAGACAAAGGAGTGAGAAAAATACTTTGCCAAGGAACAAGATGTTTTACAATTGTATGGGTAATTATTTTTATCATTGAAAAAAGGTAGCTATGTTTGTGGATTATAGTTTAGCTTTGTGTTTGTTTATTCATTGTATATATGATTGTATTACTGAGAATTATGAATTCTCATCCCGTTTGTTATTTTTATGATAAATCCAGGTCATGATTCTCCCAAGCGGAAAAAAAAGAAATAGATAAACTAGTTTAGTTTTATTTGCTTTTGTTCAAAGCTTGTATTTATGATAATCGTTTGGGTTGTATAAGTTTATGTATTGTACTTACACCCTTTTAAGGCTTAGTTTGTACAAATAATGTAAATTTTTATATGTTTAAAAGTTCTATTCTCCCATTTATAATAACAAACATGGTTATTATGATTCTAGTATGACATGTATAAGTTAGAAGTAACACACCTATCTCTGTTTACCCGTGTAATTAGCTAATATAGTATAGTAATAGGAGTATGGACGTTATATTATGCTATCAGAGTAGTTCAGCCTATTGAGTCGAGATATGGACTGACTATGCTTAGGCATGTTAGTGATTCCTGATTTGTGTTATGCATTTTCCTTTTTCATGTGATATATATGGATAGAATTGCATGACAACCTTTGGTATGAATACTATTAGCTACTGTCGCACTGTTACATGATATTTTGATTGATCAACTGAAAATTTGTTGTTTTGTGTGTACAAGAAACTATGGCTTCTCTAAGGCAAACAGAGGGAAACATGAATTCTTCTAGTGAAGGTCTAGCTGACATGGATGGAGCATTTATGGCAATGGCAGCTACTATGAGGGAGCAGGCTACTACTACTACTATGATGCTTAAGAGGATGGAAGCTAATCGACCTCAACAGCCAGCTTCTCCTGTACCACCAGTACAACCAGTGCAAGAGGTACTTGTCGGTAAGAACCAGAACTTCTAAGATCTCTCGAAGTTTAGCAAGGCCAACCCTTCATCCTTTAAAGGAGAGTACAACCTAGTTAGGGTGGAGGGATGGTTGAAGGAAATGGAGAAGATCTTTATGGTCATGACTTGTCTGGATAAGTAGAAGGTTCTGTTAGATACCTACATGCTGGATAGGGAAGCTAAAGATTGGTGGATTTATGCCAAAAGATATTTTGAGGCATCAGGAACTCATATTACTTGGGAGGTGTACAGAAATTCTTTCTTAGAGAAATACTTCCTTAGAAATTTATAGAATGCTAAGGAAATGCAGTTCCTTAAATTGGAACAAGGTGATATGTCTATTAGTCAGTATGTGGCCAAGTTTGAAGAGTTTTCAAAGTTCTCGTCCTACTTTAGATTTAATCCAGACAGGCAATGGAAGTGTATCAAATTTGAAGAAGGGTTAAGGGATGACATTGAGAAGGCTATTCGACCTTTTGAGATTTGGGACATTTTGACTTTCGTGAACAAGTGTGGAATTATAGAAGGTTGTGATAGTTGTAACATCCTTTAAAACATGTTAGACTTGTAAATTATTACAGAGGTAGCTTAATATTTAATTAACATGCCTGCTTAATTTTGTGACAATCTAAGTTAGTTTCGACACTTTACTGCAACACAAAAGGTGAAAGGTAACTTAAAAGGACCTCAGATATTAACTTAAATGGCTTAGCTAATGGAAATAAGTATGGATAATTTGTTTCTAGGTCACAAATATGTGCACCGTGATATGGTTAAAATTTGAGAATAATCAGAGTTGGTTTGATATTTTTAAGCGTACTAGTTGTGTGTTTTAATATCAGATTGACTAGTCACAGATATGAAAAATTATGGAAATGGTGAAACAAGATTTTTGATGAATCCTATGATTTATTTCAAACATATTGGAAGTTAAAAAACTTGATTTGGAGGAATCTGAGTGTTCTTAACAATATAATGTTTGTTGCAAAATATCTTTTTGGTCTTAAGTTTTCCTTATGTTCTACGACCTTCATATATCTCATTTCTTTGACTTTTCTCTCATTCTCATCACTCTCACATTCTGCAAACTAGAGGCAGCCAAGGGAGAAAAGAAAAAGAGAGGGAAAAAAGAGGAAAGGGAGAAGGAAGAAGAGGAAAAGAGAAGGAAAGCTAAAGGCAAGGCAAAAGCTTGAATCCATCATCCATACTACAAGAGGCAGGGGTTCTTGTCTCTCATCTTCAAACTGCATCTTTCTTCTCTTCATGTTGTTCGATTCATGTTGAATGATAGAAAATTAGGTTTTTAGTGTTTTCTATGGTTTGAGATGTTGGAATTAGTTAAGAACTTGTTTGATGTATCGAACTGAGTTAGAATGTATTAGTTAGTTGTTTGAAACTTGGTTGCATCCTTGGAACCTCATATCCATAAGTTGAAAAAATAGATGTTGTGAATGGTTGGTTGAACCATTTGCTTTGAGGTGATGAGTGGATAGGTTGTATGATAGTTTCTTTCATCTTAGAGACCTTTAATGGTGTTGGAGGACTCTTAGAACCTGATTCTAGGTGTTAAATCGGGTTTGGAAGCCAATGGAACAGTGTGTGTATAAGCACCTAAGCGCCCGAAGCCAGAGGGCTCTATAGGTTACTGATTAGTCACTCAATTCTTGGGCTTAAGCGCCCAATGACAGATGAAACAAGGGAGTGTCTCTGCTATCGGGTGCTTATTCCTTGTGAAAATAGGTGCCTAATCACCCAAATATATAAACTTTCAAAGTGTTTTTCTTAGGAAATTGGAGTTCCCTACTTGTTGGAATCCTTCCTTTATGTGTTCTTAAGTGTATTGAGATGCTAATAGGGGCATTTCATGAAAGAAATATCCACCTAGCATATATGGGATTTGTGAGGAACTTTGAGCATCTATGTGTGTTGGAATGTTGTATGGTGGTACCTAGTACCTTATTCAACTTGAGGTTGATTTTGAATTCACTTATGGAGTGATGGTAGGAGGTGTAGGATACTAGAATTCTAATCACTTGATTCTCCTTACTCTGTGTGATAAGTTAAGCTACAATCTTAAGTTATTGGTATTGCCCTTCCACTTGGTTATAGAGAACCTTGTGTTGTGTTAAATGTGGAAATATCCTTGCATGTTTTCTTAACTTAATTTTCCTACGTATTATAACCTTAGATGGTGTGCACAACCATATGGCCTGAGAATGAGATGTTTGATCTAAATTCTCCTAGCATTTATGCTATTGTGGTCAAGGTTACCGATACGTGGAGTGGTAGTAGTACTCTTACTTTGGTGAGGGGAAGGAATCCACCGATGACTAGGTAGTATAATGGCTTCTTTGCCTATCCTACTAAAACAAGTACAAAGGAATGTGACTCCTAGGAATTAAGTAAGTGTTATGGTTTTCTAAAACAAAAACTTGCACAAGCATTACATAAACATTCTAATAGGACATTCTTTAGGCATATTCATATGTCATACTATACATTGTATTGTTGGACAATTGTAAGGGCAGTTGTCTTTTTAGTTGCTTGTAATTTCCCTTATTTTCAGTTGATATATTTGTGAATGCTAGTATTGAGATGCTTATACTGAAAAATTGTATATTCTCACCCCGTTTGTGTTTCTACGTAAATCCAGGTCGAGACCCTTAAAACGGAAAGAAGGAAAAGAAGAAGCAAAAGACCTAGAGTAGTTTATTCTTGTTTCTTTTGGTTAAAGCATGTATTTTTTGATGATGCTTATTTTTATGTAAAGTTTGTATATGACAACCAAATCGTTAGTGGCAAGTAGTGATATATTAAACTTTTCATCCTTCATGGCTCTCTTTAATGGCTTATATATTTGTTATAGAATACTTTATTGATGTGTTAAATTAAAAGTGACATGCTTAACTCTTTTACTATGGTATATATTAAATATACGGTTGTATTAGGGTTTGGGTGTTACAATAGTAAACCTCTTATAGAGCAAAAATCTCAAGGCTTTCAAAAGAAGAAGTGAATGGATGAGAAATTTAAGAAGAGCGCTCTTAGACCTACTTACCTACAAGATAAGGGTAAGCAAGTTCAAAGAGGACCTATGGGGCTTAAATATCCCAAGTTTGGGAGATAGCATGGAGATAGGCCTTGTTTGCGGGATAGTCAATATGTTATGCATGTGGTCAGCCGGGGCATTTTTCTCAAGAGTGTCCTAAAAAATAAGGAGCTACACCCAACCTGAGACCTCAAGCCAGGGGAACAGTTTATACTCTAAGCGGAAAGGAGGTGGCTTAATCTCCCGACCTTATTCAAGGTAAATACATAATCAACAATCATTTCTTAATTGTAATGTATGATTCAGGAGCATCCCACTCCTTTATTTTCTATGATTGTGTGAGACTGCTAGATTTACCTATGACCGAACTCCCTTATGACTTGTCTATATCCAAACCCATAGGAAAGCCTACAACAACTTCTAGTGTTAGTCTAGATTGTTGTGTGAAAGTGGAAGATAGGATTTTCTTCATAAATCTTATCTATTTACCTTTGGTTGATATGGATGTTACTCTTGGCATAGACTAGTTGTCTTCTAATCATGGTGTGTTGAACTATTCTAATAAGACCTTAATGTTCATGTCTGATATACCTTCTAGTGTTGTTCCTTTGGAGTCGGTGTACCTAAATGCTAATTAGGTTAACAACTGTTTAGTAGAAGGGGCTCAAGGATATATTCTCCTTTTCTCTTTAAATGCTAAGATCCAGTAGAACCTAGACAATATACCTATGGTAAAGGAATACCCTAAGGTATTTCTAAGTGATATAACTGAGTTGCCACCCAATCAAGAAATAGAGCAAGAAAAAGAGCTTACTATAGATTTAGTGTCAGGAATTAGACCTATATCTATAGCACCCTATAGAATGCCACCTCTAGAGTTAACAGAACTTAAGAAGTAGATAGAGGAATTATTAGACAAACAATTCATTAGGATTAGTATTTCTCCGTGGGGAGCACCCGTTCTTTTAGTAAAGAAAAAGGATGGTAGTATTAGATTGTGTGTTGATTATAGGTAGTTGAATAAGGTGACCATCAAGAACAAGTATCCATTACCTAGAATAGATGATCTAATGGATCAATTGAGAGAAGCTTTAGTTTTTTCAAAAATTGACCTAAGATCTAATTATCATCAAATAAGAGTTAGGGAAGAGGATATCCCTAAGACTGCTTTTAGAACTAGGTATAGACATTATGAGTACCTTGTAATGTCCTTTGGATTGACCAATGCACCTGTTATGTTCATAGATTGCATGAACATAATCTTTAGACCCTACCTAGATAAGTTTGCTGTTGTTTACATAGATGGTATCCTTATCTATTAAAGGAAAATAGAGGAACATGAGCAGCATGTTAGGCTGGTTTTGGAAATTCTTAAAGAGAAGAAGTTGTTTGCTAAATTGACTAAGTGTGAGTTTTGGCTAAAGAAAGTGCAGTTTTTGGGCCATGTGATTTCTCAAGGGGGAATATCAGTGGACCCTAGCAAGGTAGAGGTAATGGTACAATGTGTAATATCCTCCCTAACTAGTTAGTCCTAATTAGGGTTATAGAAGTTTAGTAACTCGTGCAGGAGTTACCTATTAACTTTTATGACCTTTTTAAGATAGTTAAGCTATTTTGCTATAGCACAAAGTATGAAAAGTAGCTATTAATAGCCTAAAGAGTAGTATAAGTTGTTAGATTGAGGAAAATAAATAAGGAGAATTTATTTCTATATCACAAATGTGTGGTTTATGATGTAGTTAATGTTTGAGGATAAACTGAGTTAGTTTGGTATTTTTTAGTACACTGAGTGAGTGTTTTAATATTGGATTGACTTAGTAGATATATTAATCATTATGGAAACATTGACAATAGGATTAAAATAAATCCTATGAATTTCTATAATACCTATGGAAGTTAGGAAACTTATATTTGTGAGATCAAAGTATTCCTAAGAGATATAAAATTTCAACAAAATATCCAAATGACTTTATGAGTCACCATTCTCATCCTCCTTTCTTTGACTTTTTTAGCATTTTCTCTTCCTTCTCATATCAAAGCAGTAGCAACAAAGGGTAGAAAAAATAAAGAAAACAAGAGGAAGAGGAAGAGAGAAGAGAAGAAGAAGAAGAAGAAGAAGAAGAAGAAGAAGAAGAAGAAGAAGAAAGAAGAAGAAGAAGAAGAAGAAGAAGAAGAAGAAGAAGAAGAAGAAGAAGAAGAAGAAGAAGAAGGAAGAAGGAGAAGAAGAAGAAGAAGAAGAAGAAGAAGAAGAAGAAGAAGAAGAAGAAGAAGAAGAAGAAGAAGAAGAAGAAGAAGAAGAAGAAGAAGAAGAAGAAGAAGAAGAAGAAGAAGAAGAAGAAGAAGAAGAAGAAGAAGAAGAAGAAGAAGAAGAAGAAGAAGAAGAAGAAGAAGAAGAAGAAGAAGAAGAAGAAGAAGAAGAAGAAGAAGAAGAAGAAGAAGAAGAAGAAGAAGAAGAAGAAGAAGAAGAAGAAGAAGAAAGAAGAAGAAGAAGAAGAAGAAGAAGAAGAAGAAGAAGAAGAAGAAGAAGAAGAAGAAGAAGAAGAAGAAGAAGAAGAAGAAGAAGAAGAAGAAGAAGAAGAAGAAGAAGAAGAAGAGGAGGAGGAGGAGGAGGAGGAGGAGGAGGAGGAGGAGGAGGAGGAGGAGAGGAGGAGAAGAGGAGGAGGAGGAGGAGGAGGAGGAGGAGGAGGAGAAGAAGAGGAGGAGAAGGAGGAACCATGGAAGATCAAAGGAAAAGCTAGAGCTTGAAGATAATCATCTATACAATTATAGGTAGGAGTGCTTGACTCTTTAATCTCATCTTTACTTCTCCAACATGCTAGTTGGTGTTTGTTTGTGAGTATGGAGAAAAATGGGATTTGAGGCAAAATATGGTTTCTTTGGTTAGTTCTTGCTTCCAATGGTTGAAATGAGTTGTTTTTAGCCTAGTTGTGCAAAGTGGCCATTTGTGGCTTTAGTTATATCCATTTAGTTCCTTAAGTAGAAAGTTAGAAAAATGGGTATTGAGTGATTTGAGTTTGAGTTGAATCCATGTTTTAATGAGTTAAGTTAGTGCTTGAGAGTCACAACATGACTAGTGATCATGTTTGTCATCGGAAACCACTTAGAACCCATGAATTGGGGGTTAGAAACTAGTTTGGAAACAAAAGGATCGAAAGATCCATTTCTGGTGCACTAGCGCCTAGGTTCCAGAACTGGGTGCCTAGGTGCCCACAGGCGCCCACTGACTAGAATGTGAGTGACAACAGGCTACCATGTTCGCACCTAGGCATCAAGTTTGGGCACCTGAGTGCCAATTGCCTAAAAATGAGACAACATGGTGTTGCCAGTGCGGCGCCTAGGATCTAGGTGATGGGTGCTTGAGCGCCAGCAATGAGGAAAAATAGGGTAAGTTCACTGCCCAGCCAACACCTAAGCGCTGGAGAGTGGGCACTTAGGTGCCCAGACCTGATTTTTTCAGGATCTTTATTTTGAGGAAATGGACTTCCCTACTTGTTGGGATCCCTTATATATGTTTTTTAACGTGTGTTGAGATACTAGTAAGGGTATTTCATAAAGGAAATAACCATCTTGCGTATATGGCAAAGTAGGAGACCTTGAGCATCCAATAGTTATGGATGGCTATAGGTAGGTATCTAGTCCCTTAAGAAACATAGTGTTGCATTGGATATCACATGTGAGCTGATGAGGTGAGGTACTAGATACAAGTAAGTTGAGTTTAGTTGGCAATAGCCATTTGTCATATTGTATGAATTGCTCCTTTAGAGTGAAAGTTGAGCTTAAGGTGCAGGAATGATGAGTGCTCCTTTGTTGACTAAGTTTGAGTTATGAGAAGTGCTAGAAGCATGGAATTGCTCCTTTATAAGATAGAATAGAGCCAATAGTACATGTTTTCTAGACTTAGTTACTTTACTTGGTTAGAGTGGACCTTGTGATGAGTTTTTGTGGTGTATATATTTGAGAAAAATATAACACTACATAGTTTTCCACACACTTGCTATTCCTATGTATTTGTAACTTTATGTGATGTGCACAACCATTTGGCCAAAGGAGAGAATAGGAAAGTCCAAAAGCTTCTTTCAATGAGGACTAGTCCTAGATTCTCAGAGTGTACAGGCTAATAGGGCCAGGGTTACTAGTTTTATAAAGTGGAACAATCCACTCATTTCAGGTAAGTTAAGGAGGAAACATATTCCCTCCCTACTAGGTAGGTTAATGAGGTAACACATTCCCTACCTACCAGGTAGGTTAAGGAGGTAACACATTCCCTCCTTACCCAGAGACATACAAGGAACCGAGTTCTTGGAAATGGCCAAGTTTCATGACATTGCACCAACACTATATTACTATATTTCATAATCATAATTTTAGGACATATGTTAGGCATAATCATACAACATAACATAAGTATTTACCTTTCGGTGACAATTGTATGAGCGATTGTCCTATCTTTGGGTATATGTTTGCTTGGGAATAATACATAGGGTGAGTATGTGAAGGTTCATTGATCATGAGTAGTGGTTCATGTACTTGTTGCGAACATAATCTAATGTTTATGGTTTGTTTATTCTTTGTGAATGACACAACTGTTGGTTTTGGAATACTTTTATTGAGAATTTGTGAATTCTCACCTCGTTGTTTTTCCATGTAAATCTAGGTCAAGACCCTTCAAAGGGAAGGAAGACAAGAAAGCAAGAGAACCAGTGTAGTTATTTGCTCTTAGAGACAAATCTTATGTATTTATTTATGTTTGCTTTGTTTTGTTTGAAAGTTTAATGTATTACAATGTGCCCTTTTGAGACTGAGGTTGTATTTATATAATCTTTCTTTTTTGCAAGGCTCTATATAATAACATGTACGGTTATTATGTATCTAGTTTGATGTTTTAAGTTTAGAAGTGACATGACTAATACTACTTATTCGAATATATCTAGATATACTAGGATACTTATATTAGGATGTTACACAATGGAATAAACTAACCACTATGACCGAGATTAGGTGTTTCATAGGCCTAGCCAGGTACTATAGGAGGTTTATTAAGGGATTTTCTCATTTAGAGCTACCTTTGATTAGGAAAGGCAGTTCTTTTGAGTGGACATAGGAATGTGAAGATAGTTTTCAAGAGGTAAAGTAGAGGTTGACCACTACACTTGTCTTAGTAATTCCGAATCCTCTGGAAAACTTTGAAGTGTTTTGTGATGCTTCAAAGAAGGGTTTAGGGTGTGTTCCAATGCAAAATAGGAGAGTAGTTGCCTATGCATCCAACAGTTAAGGCCTCATGAGGATAACACCATACTCATGCATGATCTAGAATTGGAAGCAGTGGTGTTTTCCTTAAAGATCTGGAGACACTATCTTTATGGAGTCCAGTTTAAGGTGCTCAGTGACCATAAAAGTTTAAAGTGCTTATTCAACTAAAAGGAACTAAGCATGAGGCAAAAGAGATAGATGGAGATTTTAAAAGATTATGACTTTGAGTTGAAGTATCACCTGGGTAAAGCCAATGTAGTGGCTGATGCACTAAGTAAGAAATTCCTACATGTGTCCCGGATTATGGTCCAGGAGAGTGAGCTTCTAGAGAGTTTTAGGGACCTGAATCTTGCAATGACTATGCCACCACATAGTCTCTGTATGAGTAGAGTAGATATTGTTGGGAATTACGGATACATCATGTAGTGAAAAAATAGGATTCCCACCAAGGATCCATGCGAAAAAGCCATAATCCGAGTTTTAAAATTATTTACCTATTGAAGCGTGATCAAAGGAAGTGACGTGAATCACTAACACCATAACAGTGATGATGTCTCTGCGATATCCACATGAATAGACTCATGAACATCCAACGTTCTCAAAAGGGAGCCTCACATCTCACACACAGTGCTAGCTGCGAAGAGAAGAGAAGAAACATGTCACTTTCTCACTCACTTTTCTACAGGTGTGGCTAGGGTTCAGTAATGTGTATCTTAGCAGCCCCCTTAGCAGTACTATTTATAATAGTGACTGCCTTAAATGAGTGTGAGCAGTAGCAAGGTAAGCTGTGTAACCCTAGACTCATCTGTTATGAGTCTGACCCACATTTGAATCCGAGTCCAACTTGGATCTATTGCTCCAATTTTAGTCTGCTCTATGCGTGTGACCCTGCAGGTTCTCATTATGTTGGCAGTAATATTAAAATTCTATTTTAATATTACAAGCAGTGAGCGGTATCTAACAACACATCACTACTACCCAAGTAATGAGAATGTCAATGATTTGACATAACCTTTCTGTGACCAATGTTTCAGTGTCGTTTAGTCATTTTGTCAAAATATCTAGATTGAACATAATGCATGGAATGCGTCACCCTTGTATAGTATAATCCTTCGTTTCATGACACTCGAGTAGACTTTGTAATAACAAATGAAATCAATATCTCATATTGACTCATTTGAGCATAGCCGTGCATTTCGTAGTCTCACTCAATCAGGGGGCCCGAATATATCGCTATTGTTATGTAGGAGTGACAAATCCCATCTAGGTCATTCACATCCCTCTGCATGATTCGTGGTATGTCCAATAACTAACTTTATAATCACCTTGTTATAAATGATGTTTAATGGCATTAAAACACATAACTCTTCATGTAGGAATCGTAGTGATTTCAGGTCAAAGGACCACAGACACCATTGTCACTATGAGAATCGCTTATGACACTCATGTAACGATCCATTTAGCATTCTCATAGGGGGTTAGTCTAGTATATCATTACTCTAATACGTACCCATGTGAAAACTTGATATCTAATATCCATGACCTGTGAGATGTGGTCATCAGTCTACGCACATACTAGTCGCAATGCATTATTGTTGTCCTAATTAACAATAATACTTGACTAGAGACATTTAAGAATAGTGTTCTAATTTTATCTAATAGGATCTCACGATCAAGTCAACCACTTGATGTCCTATGACATCAAACTTACTATTCTAAGAACTTTATTATGTTTATTAAAAAAGAACACAATAAATGAAATGTCTCATATATTAAAATTAGCATAATAGAATGTATGTCAATATAGACAAATGTATTAGTCTCTAGGGTATACACCAATAATCTCCCACTTGCACTAGAACCAATCAGGCATATGTCTAATGCCTAAAGACCTAGTGTAACCCTCATGCTTCTATTGTGCAAAAGGCTTCGTCAGTGGATCAACAATGTTATTATCTATTGGTACTCTGCATATCTTCACATCTCCTCTATCGATGATCTCTTGAATGAGATGGAAGCGCCTAAGTATATGTTTGGATCGCTGGTGAGATCTAGGCTCCTTATCTTATGCTATGGCTCCATTATTATCATAATATAGGTATACTGATCCAAACAGCCTCCTTTGCTGCATTGGAGGCAACAATATACTCAGCCTCTGTGGTAGAATCGGCAACTGTCTCCTGCTTTAAACTCTTCCAGCTCACAGCCTCACCATTTAAGCAAAAAACATAACCCAATTATGATCTGGAGTCATCCTTATCGATTTGGAATCTAGCATCAGTGTAACCCTTTATAACTAGCTCTTCCTCAGCTCCATATACTAAGAACGAATCCTTAGTCCTTCTCAAGTACTTAAGGATGTTCTTGACAGCAATCCAGTGACTTTCACTGGGATCAGACTGGTACCTGCTCATCATGCTCAAAGCATACGAGATGTCTGGTCGAGTACATAACATGGTATACATGATAGATCCAATTGCAGATGCATATGGAATCTTGCTCATACAATCCCTCTCGTCCTGGGTGGAAGGGGATTAAGCCTTAGATAGGCTTACACCATGTGACAGAAGCAAGAATCCATTCTTGGATTCATGCATGTTAAATCATCTTAACACTTTGTCTATGTATGCACTCTAACTTAGGCCAAGCAGTCTCAGTGATCTATCTCTATAGATCCTGATACCTAACACATAGGTGGCTTCGCTCAAGTCCTTCATAGAGAAGTAGTTCCCTAACCAAGTCTTTACAGACTGTAGGGCAGGGATGTCATTTTTGATAAGTAGTATGTCATTTACATACAATACCAGAAAGATAATAGTGCTCCCACTAACCCTCTTGTAGATACAAGATTATTCTTCATTCTTGATGAAACCAAACTATTTTATTGTATCATGAAAATGAAGATTCCAGCTTCTGGAAGCTTGCTTCAATCCATAAATAGATCGTCGCAACTTGCACACCTTTCCACCATCCTCTGGAGTGGCAAAACCCTCTGGTTGTGTCATGTACACATCCTTGAGAAGATTTCCATTAAGGAAAGCAGTTTTGACATCCATTTGCTAGATTTCATAATCATGGTATGCTGCAATAGCAAACAAGATCCAAACGGATTTAAGCATCGCAACTGGGAAAAAAGTCTCATCATAGTCTACACCATTAATTTGTTTGAAACCTTTAGCCACCAATCGCGCCTTAAAGGTATGCACATTACCATCCATGTCGATTTTCTTCTTGAAAACCCACTTGCACCCAATGGGTTTTACCCTTTCAGGTGGGTCAACCAAGGTCCATACTTGGTTGGCATACATGGAATCCATTTCAGATCTCATGGCCTCAAGCCATTTCTCAGATTTTGGGCCAATAGTGGCTTCTTGGTAAGTCACAGACTCATCTTGATCTATGAGCAATACGTTACCTTGTTGGGTCATAAGAAATCCATATCTCTCTGGTTGATGACGTATCCCATTAGACCTATGCAGGTCTTGTATGTGACGCCCCTTTTTCCCAAGGGAACGTCTCACTTTCAATTACAATGCGGAAATAAAATTTATGTGAGTTAAGACTCGGTTCATTTTAATAATATATATTTACTCGATTATAGTTGGGTAATTAAATTGGCGAGTATATTTTTTTTCTTTTTGTTACATTAACGTTAACGATAATCAATATCCACGATGACGAAACATACATGGGAAATTAACATTTATATATATATATATATATATATATATATATATATATATATATTATCAAACTGTTTAGTTACAAAGTCTGGCATATCAAAAAGCAAAACTATACCTGCCCCCAAAGGATTATACATACATATCCCTACGGTATCAGAATATACAGCCAACTATAGACAAAACATCAAGCCCCCCAAAATAAAAATACTGGTAGCCCTCAGTAGCTACAAGTAAGGTCAGTCCCTCAAGTGAGGAGGAATCGAGTCAGGGTCCTCTTCAGGATCCTCTTCGGGGTCGTCCTCAGGAACTTCTTCGGGATCTTCCTCAGGATCTTCTTCGTCAGAGGAAATCACTATAGGAATCGCAGAGTCACGGGACGGGGCCCGAGCTGTGGAACGAAAAGAGTCTTCCCACGGAGTGAAATAACGGTCACCCCATATCTCGCGTATCGGTAGTTGAAACTCCAAACGTAAACTAATACAGCAGGTGAAGACAGGTGGCTCGTGGCGTCTCCAGGCTAGAGATATCGACACATCCCCCGTATAGACGCAATGCTCAGAACCATAGTTGATGTACCAGCACTCTGGCCCTCCCAAGAAAGTCAGGCGCACATCTCCCAAAAATCTTTGCGTGCGTGGCTCCATATTCTTCTGCAGTCACTCAGTCGAGATGAGGCCAAAAACCAGGGAAGTCGGGGGCTTCCGGTTCCTTGCAGTTATCTTCTATGGAACGCAGTATACGGACAAAATAGAAGTGCAGAGACAGAGAAGAGGTAAGACATCCTACCATCATTACCAATCATAGCATCGAGAAACCAAACGGCGCAAAGCGCCCACATAGCATTTATGACAGCAATAATGGTAATAAACATTCAATAGTAATTATGATCAACCAAACAGTTCCAGGCAGTCGTATACATATAGATATATCAGAAGTACAACAGTTCCAATTATAATAACAATGTATGCCAGATGATTCATGGACTCACTATGCACACGTGCCCTCAATAACCAAAATCCTACTCCATGGAGCTAAACATAAAACAGTCGGAGAGAACGATCAGGAGGTATGTCTGTATTCTTGGCTGCCCAGGCCCTCAAGTGCTAAAATTCTCAAATTATCATTGTGTACATCATGGCAATTTACAAAACATTCCACACAGATCTCGACATAGGACAGCATCTTGGTCTGGATCGTCAGTGTGTTTGCATCGGTCTGCCCCACGGACAGAGAGCTAGCAGCTGCCCATTGTGAGGTACCCGCACCCTGACGCCCCCAAGGTCAACAAGTAACCTACACTTGTCTATTCGCACTCGCACAAAGGTGTAAGTTCAACTCCGAGGCTACCGGCCTTAACCAAGTCCAACAGACAATCTCTTTCTTTTTTTTTTGTTCAATGCATGACACAATCATACTCTTCATGACCAACTAGGTCCATCATGCTTCAAATGCATGTCATATCATTTTACAACAAGAATTGATCCCATTCACGGATCCACAACAAACCAATAGTACATTTTAAGGATAACCACAATTTCCATTCATAGTCATGATAGCAGTCAACCATTAAATTCATTATGTGCCTCACAAGCTCACCCATACTCATGTTCTTCCCTGTTTATGAATCCCTACTTAATCTCTAGTCATCCAATCATTTTATGATTTATGTGCTTTTATTAACCCAAGGGTTTTGAATCTAGGAAGATACATGGCCAGAATCACCAACAACGTCACAGATTTAATTGCTAGGTATTGGGTGATAAACCATAATTGTGAATTCGACGGAGACAATGCATTTAGTGGAAAATTGAGGCTGC
Source organism: Ormosia semicastrata (assembly GCA_029884595.1). Classification (NCBI taxonomy): domain Eukaryota; kingdom Viridiplantae; phylum Streptophyta; class Magnoliopsida; order Fabales; family Fabaceae; genus Ormosia; species Ormosia semicastrata. Next base: position 64,503,379 of record JAQQTO010000061.1, on the reverse strand, counting down.
CATTCGACGAAAACTAACATGGCAGAAGGATGAAAGATGGGAGAACATTTTATAACAAGATTGGATAAAAACCAATTTCTGTCGGATAGAGGTTCTGTCGAACAGAGATAAACACTGTCGAATTTTTCCAGAAGGTCAGCAGAAGTTCTATTTCGACGGATGTGGGTGTCGACGTTGGAGAAATCTCCCAAGTGTCGAACCAACAAAAAACACTATGGTCAGAACTCTAATTCGACGGATCTTGACATTCTACTCGACGAATATTAACTTTGGGAAGCTTCTGATAAATGGACAGAAGATCTACTCGACAGGTATGTCTCTCGATGGGTATTGGCATTCTAATTCGACGAATATGTCACTCGACGGATGTGGTCATTCAAATTCGACGGATTTTGCATTGGAGGAGTTTCTCTCCTAAGTGGTCAGGAGTTCATACTCGATGGATTTTAACTTTACTAAGTGATCAAGACATCAAATTCGACAGGTTGGCCAGGAGTTCACACTCGACGGATTTTAACTTTACTAAGTGATCAGGACATCAAATTCGACGGGTTTGGTCAGGAGTTCATACTCGACGGATTTTAACTTTACTAAGTGATCCAGACATCAAATTCGACGAGTTTGGCCAGGAGTTCATACTCGATGGATTTTAACATTTCATTAGATGATTAGGATATCATACTCAACGGGTTTGGCCAGGAGTTCATACTGTTACTAGTTTTCACAAGAAATTTCCAAATTTCTGGGCTCAACACCGTGACCATCCGAGAACTAATCGGAAGTCATTCCCTTCCATATTACACGTTCCAATACATCCAGATATATATCAAAACACACAAACAATCAAATAGCATATATACATCACCAACAACATGTAAACAAAGATGACTCTCAGTACCAATCACAAACAACGTCCCTAAATGCTAAAAGAGGTTGAGGAGGAGTGTCTTCCTCTTACCTTGGAGAAGCACAAAGAAAGGTGGCTCCTTTTTGGTCAGGATTTTGTTTTCAGCTTTTAGGAAATCCTTAAACATTTAAACTTGTAAGAATCAGAATCTTAATATTGAAATGGATACCCATTGTCATCAAAATGACAGTGGGTTACGAAAAAGAGAAGAGAGGGAGAAAAAGCTATGAGCTTTACCTTAAAGCTCCAACCTTTAGGCTTCAAAGACGTAAGAGAATGGAGATGGAGAAAATGGCAGAACTTTGAAGATGATTTCCTCAATGATGGTGGTCCTCCAAACACGAAATGGTGCAAAGATTGTGACGGTTTGAAGAACAAAATGGAGGTGTGGGTGGATGGTGTTGCTGCTGTGGGGTGAAAGAGAAGAGAGAAAGATGAGTCAATAGTAAACTACGTATTGGGAGGAGGGGAAATGTCAGGAAGAAAATGAATTAGACCCCTTAATTCAAACGTGCTGCACAAATTGGGAGGAGAGAGAAATGATAAAAATAATGGTTGGAGGAAGCTTTCTTGAGAAGCTTCGTGCGCTCCTCGATAAAGCACATAGTAAGCTTGTCTCCAAATTAAATACATCTGTCAGATGATTAATTACACTGTGGAATTATTTTCTCAGTGAATAAAATTTACAATTGATGAAAATAATATTTTATTATTCATCAGATAATTTTATGATACCGCAATTTTATTTAACAGATAAAATCTTGAAAAATGCAAATTTCTCAAACTGTGCCCGGCCTCGGGTTTAGTAAGATCCCCCATTGACACGTTAACAGTTCAAAGTTTACCAGCCTCAGGGAAAATATTCTAGTTTCCCCGGCTCCGCTCAGTGTACACGTAAAATGAAGAATATATTAAAATATTCATCATTTTCAGAAAAATCCACAAAAATTCCTAAAAATCATAAATATTATAAAATGATCGTTTATAATGAAATAAATAATTTTCAGGATGTTACAACACTCCCCTTCTAAAAAGGAATTTCGTCCTCGAAATTTGCATACCTTAGAATAACTGTGGGTGTTGCTCCTTCATCTTATCTTCCAGCTCCCAAGTTGCATCTCTTGTCACCTCGTTCCAGATCACTTTCACCAATGCGATCTCCTTGCCTTTTAATTGCTTTATCTTCCTATCCTCGATTCTTACAAGAGACGTCTCATAAGTTAAGTTTTCTTTTAATTGTACTGCATCCGGTGCTATGACATGACTTGGGTCAGGGAGGTATTTTCGAAGTTGTGACACATGGAAAACATTATGAATGTTTGAAAGGAAAGGAGGTAAGGATATTTGGTACGCTACATGACCTACACGACGAGTGATTTGGTATGGTCCAAGGAATTTAGGAGTGAGTTTTCTAGATTTTAAAGCCCGGCCTACCCCAGTCGTAGGTGTGACTTTCAGGAATACATGCTCGCCTTCCTCAAACTCAAGAGGTTTTCTCCTTCGGTCTGCATAACTCTTTTGCCAACTTTGAGCCGTTCTCATCTTTTCCTGAATTATCTTAACCTTCTCAGTTGTCTGCTGTATAATCTCTGGTCCAACAGTAAGGCGCTCGCCGTCTTGGTACCAACATAGGGGTATTCGACATCGTCGTCCATACAGAGCCTCATAGGGTGCCATTCCTATGCTCGAATGATAATTGTTGTTGTAGGTGAATTCTATCAAAGGTAGAATGTCATCCCAACTTCCAGTTTGCTCTATGGTACAGGCTCTAAGCAAATCTTCCAAAGATTGGATCATTCTTTCTGATTGACCGTCGGTCTGCGGATGATAAGCAGAACTCAGACGTAGCTTCGTCCCCAACACTTCTTGCAAACTCTCCCAGAGATTTGAAGTAAATCTCAGATCTCTATCCGACACAATACTCGTAGGCACACCGTGTAGTCTAACAATTTCTCCAATATAGATTTGAGTCAATCTCTCCAGTTTGTATTTTATGTCGATCGAGAGAAAGTGTGCCGACTTCGTGAGTCAGTCCACAACTACCCAAATTGAATTATGACCTTTTCTTGTCCTTGGCAATCCGACTACAAAATCCATTGCAATACTGTCCCACTTCCATTCCGGAATAGACAACGGTTGCAGCAACCCCGCTGGTCTCTAATGTTCCACCTTAGCTTTTTGACAAACTAGACAAGTCGATACACGTCTAGTGACGTCACTCTTCATTCCATGCCACCAGAACAACTTCTTCAAGTCATGGTACATTTTTGTTATGCCTGGATGCATACTCAGCTGGCTTGTATGAGCATGGTTAATGATGTATTCTCTAAGCTCTTTGTCACGGGGAATACAGACTCTTCCACGAAACCTCAAAATTCTATCCGTTCCTTCCGCAAACTCTGTTTCATCTCCTTGCTTCACTTGCTCTCTCACTTCTTGTAAGAACTTGTCAATCCTTTGCTTTTCCTTTATGTCATCCAGTAGTTCACTTGTGATGGTAACCATATTCATGCAAATCTTTCCAGGTTCTAACTCCACAAAAGACTACACATCTTTAAACTGCTCTAGCATATCCTTTTCCTTGATCATCAGGGTAGAGACACTGATCATCTTCCTACTTAGAGCATCTGTCACAACATTTGCCTTGCCAGGGTGATATAGAAGTTGGAAATCGTAATCCTTCAGGGGTTCTAACCACCTTCGTTGCCTCATGTTCAACTCCTTCTGATCATACAAATACTTCAGACTCTTGTGATCACTGAAAATATAGAACGTTACTCCGTAGAGAAAATGCCTCCATATCTTCAGAGCAAAAACTACAGCCGCTAACTCTAAGTCGTGTGTCGGGTAATTCTTCTCGTGCACTCGTAACTACCTTGAAGCATAAGCCACCACTCTTCCATGCTGCATAAGTACAGATCCTAGCCCTTGGTATGAAGCGTCGCAGTACACTTCAAACTGCTCATTCGGATCGGGTAGCACTAACACCGGTGAGGTAGTCAGTCGATTCTTCAACTCTTGGAAACTTTGCTCACAGCTGTCGGTCCACTCAAAAGCTTGGTTTTTCCTCGTGAGTTGTGTAAGTGGTCCAGCAATCTTGGAGAATCCCTCAATGAACCTCCGGTAATATCCAGCTCAACCCACGAAGCTTCGAATTTTCGTCATGGACGTTGGTCTTTCCCATTGCAGCACTGCCTCCACCTTCGATGGATCCATGGCAATCCCATCCTTCGAGATCACGTGACCCAGAAACTTAACTTCTTCTATCCAGAACTCACATTTTGACAGCTTGGCATACAATTCCTTCTCCTTCAGAATCTGAAGAACTACACTGAGGTGTTCAGCATGGTCCTCCTGATTTTGAGAGTATACCAGAATGTCATCAATGAAGACCACAACGAATCTGTCCAAGTAAGGACGAAAGATTCGGTTCATGTAGTCCATAAAGATAGTTGATGTGTTTGTCACACCAAACGGCATCACTAGATATTCGTAATGACCGTATCAGGTATGAAAAGCTGTCTTGGGTATATCCTCCATCTTCACTCGTATCTGATGATACCCAGACCGCAGATCGATCTTCGAAAACACCGCTGCTCCCTTCAGTTGGTCCATTAAGTCATCAATTCTCAGAAGTGGATACTTGTTCTTAATCGTTACCTTGTTCAGCTGCCGATAGTCCACACATAATCTTGAGGTGCCATCCTTCTTGCGAACTAACAAAGACTTGGTGCTCCCATGGTGACACACTTGGCCGACAAATTGCTTTTCCAAAAGCTCTTCTAGGCAAGTTTCTTGAGCTCGGCTAACTCTGTCGGTACCATCCTATACGGTGCTATAGACACGGGACCAGCTCCGGTACTAGGGTCGATAGCAAACTCTATCTCTCGAGCTAGTGGTAAACCAGGTACATCATCAGGAAAGACTTCGGGAAACTCATTCACCACTGGAATTGTGTTCACATCAACCTCGTTCTCGACTTTCAAAGAAGACAGTAGCATGTATCTGTGAGCTCCTTCTTTCAAGAGAGCTTGAACTCGGTTGGCCGTCAAAAATCTAGAATTCTCCTCTATGGGAAAAACTATGGTCTTTCTGGAACAGTCTAACAGAACATGGTTGGAAGACAACCAGTCCATCCCTAAGATAATATCTAGTTGGGAAAGGGGTAAACAGATCAGATAAACTGAAAAGGTTCGACCTTCAACAACCAATGGACAATTTAGACAGACTTTGGTAGTAACTACCGGTTTATCAGTGGGGGTAGAAATAGTTAACTCAAAAGGTAATGACGACACAGATAGACCCAGTCTTTGCACACAGTCATATGATATAAAAGAATGGGTTGTCCCAGAGTCATAAAGCACAATTAAAAGATTACCTTCTATGGTACCTTCCCCCTATATCAAATCTTCGGATTCGGAAGCCTCAGCTCCGCTCATAGTGTAGACTCGCCCTCCAGCCTGGGGTTTCTTGGCTCTTGCAGCATTCACTGAAGGTTCGGCCTTCGTTTGATTGCAGTCTCGGGACATGTGGCCAGCTTTGCCACGTTTGAAGCAGATGAATCCCTTCATGGTACAGTCCCTTGTGAGATGGTCTTTCCCACACTTCAGACATCTGGAAGGATACGCCGTGTTCTGGCCAGTCCGGTTCCCAGTAGAACCTCCACCAGAACTTCCACCCATGGCTTGTTGCCGATTCCCCGTGGGTCGGGAGTACGGCTTCTTCTGGAAACGGTTAGCACTGTTACTGCCGCCTCTCTAGAATCTCGTAGGCCCAAAGTTTCTGCTCCTCATGTCTCTAGATTGCTCCAGAGCCTCTACATCACAGCAAGTATCCAGTAGTCGTGAGAATTCATTAATCCTCAAGGTGATCACAGCCTTCTTCAGTTCATACCTCAGTCCTTCCGTAAATCTTCGGCATTTCCATGCTTCATCTGGTTGGTTCTGAAAGTACATCGAAAACTATGACAAGTTTTCAAATTTCACTGCGTACTTGCTGACAGTCATATTTCCTTGTCGCAGGTTGAGGAATTCTGACTCCTTCGCATGCCTTGCACTTGCAAGAAAATACTTATCCAAGAACTGTTCCTTGAATAAGCCCCAAGTAATCTCTCGGTTCGCAGCTTCCAACATTTGCTGCACTCCATTCCACCAATTTTCAACATTGCTTACCAGCATAAATGTAGCATAGTTCACCTTCTTGTCCTCGGCGCAACTCATTCCTCGAAAGACTTTCTCTAATTCCTTGATCCACAGACTAGCCTTGTCCGGATCAAATTCTCCTTTGAATTGAGGAGGGTTATGGCGTCGAAACTCTACTAAATTCTGAGCATCGGCAGTGGCCTCTAGCTGTTGAGCAGCTCGCTCTTGTTGTTGTGCAACTCTCTCTTGCTGCTGGGCAGCTTGCTCAGTTTGTTGTGCGATGTAACGCCCCTCTTCCAAGGGAACGTCACATGGTCGATTACAATGCGGAAATAAAGTTAGGTGAGTTGAGACCCGGTCCATTTTAATAAGACGCGTATATTCACTAGATTATAGTTGGGTATTTTAATTGGCGGTTATGTTATATATATACTTTTTTTTTCTTTTTAATTAGTAACCATGTTGACGAGACATCAATAGGAATAAAAGATCAAACAGAAGTAAAATATGCATAGGAATTAACATCTGCATCATATATATATATATATATAGGTTTATCAAAACATTTAGTTACAAGGCTGGTACATCAAAAAGCAAAGCTATACACTTTAAAAGTATTACATACACATACCCACGGTATCGATCGAATTTACAGACTCACTACAAACAAAACATCGGGCCCCCAAAATAAAATACTTGGTAGCCTTCGGTAGCTACGAGTAACATCAATCCCTCAAGTGAGGAGGAATCGTGTCAGGATCCTCTTCAGGGTCCTCTTCGGTCGTCCTCAGGGACTTCCTCGGGATCTTCCTCAGGATCTTCCTCATCATCAGAGGAAATCACCATAGGAATAGCAGAGACACGGGACGGGGCCCGAGCTGTAGAACGAAAAGAGTCCTCTCTCGGAGTGAAGTAACGATCGCCCCACATCTCACGTATCGGTAGGCCGAAACTCCAAACGTAGGCTAATACACCAGGTGAAGACAGGTGGTTCGTGGCGTCTCCAGGCTAGTGATATCGAGACATCTCCCATGTAGACACGGCGTTCGAATCGTAGTTGATATACCAAAGCACTCCCCCTCCTAAGAAAGTCGACGTACATCTCCCAAAAATCACGTGCGTACGGGGCTCCATAGTCTTCGTAGTCGCTCACCAAGATAAGGCCAAAAACCGGGGAAGTTGGGAGCTTCCGGTTCCTCACGGTTGTCTTCGATGAGACGCAATGTACAGATAAACAGGAATGGAGAGACAGGAAGGAAAAAGAGGTAAGACATCCTTCCGTCATTACCAATTATAGCATCAAGAAACCAAACGGCGCAAAGCGCCCACATAGCATTTACAACAACAGTAATAGTAATAGACATTCAAGAGCAGTTATGATCAAGCAAACAGTTCCAGGCAGTCATAGGTATATCAACAATATATCAATGCCAAACCATAATAATGATAAATGCAAATAATGCACGGACTCCATACACATGAGCCCTCAATAACCAAGATCCTACTCCATGGAGCTAGACACAAAACACTCGGAGAGAATGATCAGGGAGACATGCCAGTATCTCGTCAGCCATAAAAATAAGTGCTTTCCAGAAAATAATCAGTCATTTTGCGCAACAAGGCTTTATACAAGAAAGATTCTCACAAGATCTCGATATAGGACTGTGGCCGGTCGGGATCGTCGGATCGCGTTTGCGTTTGCATCGGTTTGTCTCACGGTCCCGGAGGGGCTACCACGCCCTTTGTGAAACACCCGCGCCCCCAACGCCCTCAAGGCCAACTACAGGACCCCACTTGTCTATTCGCACCCGCACTAAGGTGTGTTCAACTCCTAGGCAACTAGGCCTTACGACAGTCAATGGACAAATCACAATGCATACAGACTCTATGCATAATCATGTATGATTATTATCACATACTATTCCATCATATGTCACAATTTGCCAAAGTAATAATTAATACATCAATGGTCTCTCACATGGACCCACAATAGCATAATATTGTCATTAAATAGATCAATACCCTTTTCAAAACGTATTATGAGTTCTTGCTTAGGTTTAGCTTTACTTACGGGGGTTTGTCTCTAAAGGAATTCTCTTAGTTAACTTAATTCCTCTTAGGTAATTTATTCATATGCCCTTAGAAGGTTATTCTAAGATCTCATAATCTCACACTCTCATGTTCTTCCCTCGTTTATGCATCCCTAAGTAATTTCTAGTCATCCCATTTATTTATGATCAATATTCCTCTATTAGTCCCAAGGTTTTGGGTCCAGAAACTACACGGTCGGAATCACAAATTGAGTCACAGATTTCAATTACTAGGTGTTGGGTGATAAGTATACGTTTGAATTCGACAGAGACTAGGTTTTATGAATGATTGAAGTTGCCATTCGACGAAGAATAATGTAACAGGAGGAGGAAAGAATGGGAAACACATTTTATAATAGGATTGGTAAGAAATCATTTTCTCGTCGGATGGGGGTTCTGTCGGACGAAGAAATCATTTTCTGTCGGGTGGGGTTCTGCATCGGACGAAGATCAAAACTGTCGAACCCTCCGGATGGTCAAGCAAAAACCTCAATTCGACGGGTATAGGTGTCGACGTTGGAGAAAATCTCCCAAGTGTCGAACCGACGAACACCGGTCGAAATCTCTAATTTCGACGGTGCCGAGAAATTCATCTACTCGACAGGGCATTGTCTCTCAAATTCGACTATTATTGACTTTGGGGCATTTTCTTGTAAGTGTCCAGGGACTCTATTCGACGGGTTTTTGTCGGAAGATCAATCTCGACGGGCATGATCGAGGTTCATACTCGACGGATATTGACATTGTGTTTAGTGGTCGAAGATCTAAACTCGACGGATTTTCACTTAGTGTTTGCTGGTCAGAAATCTAAATTCGACGGGTTTGACATTCGACGGAAAGGGTCAGGAGTCTAAACTCGACGGATTTTAACATTTTACTAAGTAATTAGGTTATCACGTTCGACAGGTTTTAGGTTATCACGTTCGACAGGTTTTAGGTTATCACGTTCGACAGGTTTTAAGTTATCACGTTCGACAGGTTTTAGGTTATCACGTTCGACAGGTTTTGGGTTATCACGTTCGACAGGTTTGGCCATGGGTCCTTACTCGACGGATTTTATCATTCGACGAGTTTGGCCAAATTTCTTACTATTACTAGTTTCCACATTAAGTTTCCAAATTCCGGGCTCAACACCGTAACTATCCGAAAATCACTCGGAACTCATTCCCTTCAATATTACACATTCCAATACATCCAGTTATATTTATATATATGTACATTCAAAACTCAAACAATCAAATAACACATATACCATACAAACAACATACAAAAGCGAAAGACCCTCAACAAAATCACAGACGTTCCTAAATGCTAAGAGAGGTTGAGGAGGAGTGTCTTCCTCTTACCTTAGAGAAGCACAAAGAAAGGCACTCCTTTTGGTCGAAATTATATTTTCGGCTCCCAAGAGGTCCTTGAATATTCAAGCTCACCAAAATCAGAATCAAGTGTTGAAATGGATACCCATGGTCATCAAAATGACAAGTGTGTTACGAAAATGAGGAGAGATGAGGAAAAAGCTAAGGACTTTACCTTAAAGTTCCAACCTTTAAGCTTCAACCGTGGAGGAAAAAGAAGATGAAGAAAACGTAGAACTTTGAAGATGATTCCCTCGGTATGGTGTTTCTCCAAACACGAAATGGTGCTAGGAGTGTGACGGTATTGGAGGATGAAAATATGAAGGTGGGTGGATGGTGTGCTATTTGTAAGGAGAAATGGAAAGAGAGAAAGATGAGTGCTACGTACGGGAGGAGGAAAATGTGGGGATTGAAGAATGAATTAAGTCCCTTAATTCAAATGTGCAAAGACACAAAAATGGGAGGAGAGAGAAATAATAAAAAATGATTCAAAGAAGCTTCCTTGAGAAGCTTCGCACGCTTCTCTACGAAGTGCATAGTAAGCTTGTCTCCTTGATTAAATACCTCGATAGATGATTTATTACACTAGCGAGATAAAACCTCAAAAATGTAGACCTCGTAAGCGTGCCCGGACTCGGGTTTAGTAAGATCCCCGTTGACACGTTGATAGTCCAAGGTTTACCGGCTTCGGGGAAAATATTCTATTCTCCCTAGGCTCCACTCAAGACACACATAAAACGAAGAATATATTAAAATATTCATCATCTCCGAGAAAATTCCACAAAAATTCTTAAAAATTACAAATATTATAAAATGATCGTTTTTAACAAAATAGTAAATTTTGGGATGTTACAACACTCCCTTCTAAAAAGAAATTTCGTCCTCGAAATTTGCATACCTTAGAATAGTTTGTGGGTATTGCTCTCTCATCTTGTCTTCCAACTTCCAGGTTGCATCTCCAGCACCTCGTTCCAGATCACTTTCACCAATGCTATCTCCTTGCCTCTTAATTGCTTTATCCTGCTATCCTCGATTCTTATAGGAGACATCTCATAAGTTAAGTTTTCTTTTAGTTGTACTATATCTGGTGCTATGATATGACTTGGGTCAGGAAGGTATTTCCGAAGTTGTGACACATGGAAAACATTATGAATGTTTGAAAGAAAAGGAGGTAAGGATATTTGGTATGCTACAGGACCTACACGAGCAATGATTTGGTATGGTCCAAGGAATGTAGGAGTGAGTTTTCTAGATTTTAAAGCCCGGCCCACCCCAGTCGTAGGTGTGACTTTCAGGAATACATGCTCACCTTCCTCAAACTCAAGAGGTTTTCTCCTTCGGTCTGCAAAACTATTTGTCGACTCTGAGCCGTCCTCATCTTTTCCTGAATCATTTTAACCTTCTCGGTTAATCTCGTTGTATAATCTCGGGTCCAATAGTAAGGCGCTCGCCGTCTTGGTACCAACACATAGGTGTTCGACATCGTCGTCCATACGAGCTTCATAGGGTGCCATCCCTATGCTCGAATGATAATTGTTGTTGTTGGTGAATTCTATCAAGGGTAGAATGTCATCCCAACTCCCGCTTTTGCTCTATGGTGCAAGCTCTAAGCAAATCTTCCAAAGATTGGATTGTTCTCTCCCGACCGACCGTCGGTCTGCGGATGATAAGCGTAACTAAGTTGTAATTTTGTCCCCAATGCTTCTTGCAAACTCTCCCGAAATTTGAAGTAAACCTCGGATCTCTATCTCAAAACAATACTTGTAGGCACACCGTGCAATCGACAATCTCTCCAATATAGATCTGAGTCAATCTCTCTAGCTTGTACTTGATGTCGATCGGAAGAAAATGTGCTGATTTCGTGAGTCGGTCCACAATTACCCAAATCGAATCATAACCTTTTCTTGTCCTTGGTAATCCGACTACAAAGTCCATTGCAATACTGTCCCACTTCCATTCCGGAATAGATAACGGTTGCAGCAATCCTGCTGGTCTCTGATGTTCCACTTTAGCTTTTTGACAAACCAGACAAGTAGATACACGTCTAGTAACGTCACTCTTCATTCCGTGCCACCAGAACAACTTCTTCAAGTCTTGATACATCTTTGTCATGCCCGGGTGCATACTCAGTTGGCTTGTGTGAGAATGATTAATGATGTATTCTCTAAGTTCTTGATTCCGAGGGACACAAACTCTCCCATGGAATCTCAAAATTCCATCCGTTCCCTCTGCAAACTCTGTTTCATTTCCTTGCTTCATCTGTTCCCTCACTTCTTGCAAGAATTTGTCCTTCTTCGCTCTTCTTTTCTTATGTTGTCCATCAACTCGCTCGAGATGGTAACCATATTCATGCAAATCTTTCCAGGTTCTAACTTCACAAAAGACCATACATCTCTCGAATTGCTCTATTAGATCCTTTTCTTTGATCATCGGGCGTAGAGACACCGATCATCTTCCTACTTAGAGCGTCGCCACAACATTTGCCTTGCCGGGATGATACGAAGTTGGAAATCGTAATCCTTCGAGAATTCTAACCACCTCCGTTGCCTCATGTTCAACTCCTTCGATCATACAAATACTTCGACTCTTGTGATCACCGAAAATGTCGAACGTTGCTCCGTAGAGAAAATGCCTCCATATTTTCGAGCAAAAACTACACCGCTAGCTCCGGTCGTGCGTCGGATAATTCTTCTCGTGCACTTGCAACTGCCTTGAAGCATAAGCCACCACTCTTCCGTGTTGCATAAGTACAGATCCTAGCCCTTGGTATGAAGCGTCACAGTACACTTCAAACTGTTCATTCGGATCGGGTAGCACTAACACCGGTGAGGTAGTCAGTCGATTCTTCAACTCTTGGAAACTTTGCTCACAGCTGTCGGTCCACTCAAAAGTTTGGTTTTTCCTTGTGAGTTGTGTAAGTGGTCCAGCAATCTTGGAGAATCCCTCAATGAACCTCCGGTAATATCCCGCTAAACCCACAAAGCTTCGAATCTCTGTTGCTGACTTCGGCCTTTCCCATCGTAGTACTGCCTCCACTTTCGATGGATCCACAGCAATCCCACTCTTTGAGATCACGTGACCTAGAAACTTGACTTCTTCCAGCCAAAACTCACATTTTGACAGTTTGGCATACAATTCCTTCTCCTTCAGTCTGAAGAACTATACTTGAGGTGTTCAGCATGGTCCTCCCGATTTTGAGAGTATACCGAATGTCATCAATGAAGACCACAACGAACTTATCCAAGTAAGGTCGAAAGATTCGGATCATGTAGTCCATGAAGATAGGCTGGTGCATTCGTCACACCAAACGGCATCACCAAATACTCGTAGTGGCCGTATCGGGTGCGAAAAGCAGTCTTGGGCACATCCTCTGTCTTCACTCGTATCGATGATACCCGGATCGCGATCAATCTTGGAAAACACCGCCGCTCCCTTCGGTTGGTCCATCAAGTCGTCAATCCTCGGGAGTGGATATTTGTTCTTAATCGTCACTTTGTTCACCGCCGATAGTCCACACATAACCTTGAGGTGCCATCCTTCTTGCGAACTAACAAAGACTTTGGTGCTCCCCATGGTGACACACTTGGCCCGACAAATTGCTTTTCCAAAAGCTCTTCTAGTCATTTGTTTCTTTAGCTCGGCTAACTCTGTTGGTGCCATCCGGTGCGGTGTTATAGACACGGACCAGCTCCGTACTAAGTCGATAGCAAACTCTATCTCTCGAGCGGTGGTAAACCGTGCACACTCTCGGGAAAGACTTCGGGAAACTCATTCACCACTGGAATTGTGTCCACATCAACCTCGTTCTCGATTTTCAAAGAAGACAAGTAGCATGTATCCGTGAGCTCCTTCTTTCAAGAGAGCTTGAACTCGGTTGGCCGTCGAAATCTAGAATTCTCATTTATGGGAAAAACTATGGTCTTTACGGAGCAGTCTAATAGAACATGGTTAGAAGACAACCAGTCCATCCCTAGGATAATATCTAATTGGGAAAGAGGTAAACAAATCGATCGACCGAAAGGATCGACCTTCAACAATCAATGGACGGTTTAGACAAACTTTGGTAGTAACTACCGGTTTATCGGTGGGGGTAGAAACGGTTAAGTCAAAAGGTAAGGGCGACACGGGTAGACTCGCTTTTGCACACAACATACGATATAAAAGAATGGGTTGCCCCGAGTCATACAAGATGCAGCTTAAAAGATTACCTTCTATGATGCCTTCTCCTCAGTATCAAATCTTCGGATTCGGAGGCTTCACTCCGCTCATAGTGTAAACTCGTCCTCCAAATTGCGGTTTCTTGGCTTTCGCAACATTCATTGAAGGTTCGACCTTCGCTTGATTACGGTCTACGTGTAGATGTGTCCAGGTTTCCCACATCGAAAACAGATAATCCCTTTGATAGGACAATCCCTTGTCGGATGATCTTTCCACACTTCCGGCATTTGGAGGGTATGCCAAGTTTTGGCCGGTCCGTTCCCACTAGAACCTCCACTTGAACTTCCACCCATGGCTTGTTGGTGACTTCCCGTTGGTCGAGAGTATGGCTTCTTCCGAAGCGGTTAGCACCGTTATTGCCGCCTCTCTGGAATCTCGCAGCCCAAAGTTTCTATTCCTCATATCTCTAGATTGCTCCAGAGCCTCTACATCACAAAGCAAGTATCCAGCGGTTGTGAGAATTCATTGATCCTCAAGGTGATTACAGGCTTTCCTCGGTTCGTACCTCAATCCTTCCGTGAATCTTCGGCACTTCCAAGCCTCATCCGGTTGGTTCTCGAAAGTAGGTCGAAAACGTGACAAGTTTTCGAATCTCGCATTGCGTACTCGCTAACGGTCATATTCCCCTCGTCGCAGGTTGAGGAATTCCGACTCCTTCGCATGCCTTGCACTCGCAAGAAAATACTTGTCCAAGAACTTTTCTTTGAACAACTCCCAAGTAACCTCTCGGTTCGCAGCTTCTAGCATCCTCCGCACTCCGTTCCACCGGTTCTCGGCGTTGCCTACCAAAGCATAAAAGTAGCATAATCCACCTTCTTACCCTCGGCGCAATTCATTCCTCGAAATACCTTCTCCAACTCCTTGATCCACGACTAGCTTTGTCCTGGATCAAATTCTCCTTTAAATTGAGGAGGATTATGGCGTCGAAATTTCGCTAAATTCGAGCATCGGCGAGTAGCCTCTAACCGTTGAGCGGCTTCGCTCTTGTTGTTGCGTAACTCTCTCTTCTTTGTCGCGCGGCTTGCTCGGTTGTTGTGCGATGACCTCGGCCATCCTTTGCATCGTTGTAATAGTCTGCTTTGCCATGTCTTCCCTTCGTGCCATCTCACTTTCTCGGTTCGATTATCCGAAAACACGAAAAGTCGGTTGCATTCACTAAGAATACCAAACACTACTCCTTTACGAATACCATTCAGAGAACACACAGCACAAACAAGACAGACTCAACCACAAGACCCAAAGAAACATAAACCGGGGCTCTGATACCAAAAATGTAACGCCCCTCTTCCAAGGGAACGTCACATGGTCGATTACAATGCGGAAATAAAGTTAGGTGAGTTGAGACCCGGTCCATTTTAATAAGACGCGTATATTCACTAGATTATAGTTGGGTATTTTAATTGGTGGTTATGTTATATATATACTTTTTTTTTCTTTTTAATTAGTAACCATGTTGACGAGACATCAATGGGAATAAAAGATCAAACAGAAGTAAAATATGCATAGGAATTAACATCTCAGCATCATATATATATATATATAGGTTTATCAAAACATTTAGTTACAAGCCTGGTACATCAAAAAGCAAAGCTATACCTGCCCCCAAAGTATTACATACACATACCCACGGTATCAGAATTTACAGCTCACTACAAACAAAACATCGGGCCCCCAAAATAAAATACTGGTAGCCTTCAGTAGCTACGAGTAACATCAATCCCTCAAGTGAGGAGGAATCGTGTCAGGATCCTCTTCAGGGTCCTCTTCGGGGTCGTCCTCAGGGACTTCCTCGGGATCTTCCTCAGGATCTTCCTCATCATCAGAGGAAATCACCATAGGAATAGCGAGAGACACGGGACGGGGCCCGAGGCAGTAGAACGAAAAGAGTCCTCTCTCGAGTGAAGTAACGATCGCCCCACATCTCACGTATTGGTAGCTGAAACTCCAAACGTAGGCTGATACAGCAGGTGAAGACAGGTGGTTCGTGGCGTCTCCAGGCTAGTGATATCGAGACATCTCCCGTGTAGACACAGCGTTCAGAACTGTAGTTGATATACCAGCACTCTGGCCCTCCTAAGAAAGTCAGACGTACATCTCCCAAAAATCTGTGCGTACGGGGCTCCATAGTCTTCTGTAGTCGCTCAGTCAAGATAAGGCCAAAAACCAGGGAAGTTGGGAGCTTCCGGTTCCTCACGGTTGTCTTCGATGAGACGCAATGTACAGATAAACAGGAATGGAGAGACAGGAAGGAAAAAGAGGTAAGACATCCTTCCGTCATTACCAATTATAGCATCAAGAAACCAAACGGCGCAAAGCGCCCACATAGCATTTACAACAACAGTAATAGTAATAGACATTCAAGAGCAGTTATGATCAAGCAAACAGTTCCAGGCAGTCATAGGTATATCAACAATATATCAATGCCAAACCATAATAATGATAAATGCAAATAATGCACGGACTCCATACACATGAGCCCTCAATAACCAAGATCCTACTCCATGGAGCTAGACACAAAACACTCGGAGAGAATGATCAGGGAGACATGCCAGTATCTCGTCAGCCATAAAAATAAGTGCTTTCCAGAAAATAATCAGTCATTTTGCGCAACAAGGCTTTATACGAGCAAAGATTCTCACAAGATCTCGATATAGGACTGTGGCCAGTCAGGATCGTCGGTGCGTTTGCATCGGTTTGTCTCACGGTCCAGAGGGGCTACCACTGCCCTTTGTGAAACACCCGCGCCCCAACGCCCTCAAGGCCAACTACAGGACCCCACTTGTCTATTCGCACCCGCACTAAGGTGTGTTCAACTCCTAGGCAACTAGGCCTTACGACAGTCCAATGGACAAATCACAATGCATACAGACTCTATGCATAATCATGTATGATTATTATCACATACTATTCCATCATATGTCACAATTTGCCAAAGTAAGAATTAATACAGTCAATGGTCTCTCACATGGACCCACAATAGCATAATATTGTCATTAAATAGATCAATACCCTTTTCAAAACGTATTATGAGTTCTTGCTTAGGTTTAGCTTTACTTACGGGGTTTGTCTCTAAAGGAATTCTCTTAGTTAACTTAATTCCTCTTAGGTAATTTATTCATATGCCCTTAGAAGGTTATTCTAAGATCTCATAATCTCACACTCTCATGTTCTTCCCTGTTTATGCATCCCTAAGTAATTTCTAGTCATCCCATTTATTTATGATCAATATTCCTCTATTAGTCCCAAGGTTTTGGGTCCAGGAAACTACACGGTCGGAATCACAAATTGAGTCACAGATTTCAATTACTAGGTGTTGGGTGATAAGTATACGTTTGAATTCGACAGAGACTAGGTTTTATGAATGATTGAAGTTGCCATTCGACGAAGAATAATGTAACAGGAGGAGGAAAGAATGGGAAACACATTTTATAATAGGATTGGTAAGAAATCATTTTCTGTCGGATGGGGGTTCTGTCGGACGAAGAAATCATTTTCTTACGTCGGGTGGGGGGGTTACGTGGGACGAAGATCAAAACTGTCGAACCCTCCGGATGGTCGAAAAAACCTCAATTCGACGGGTATAGGTGTCGACGTTGGAGAAAATCTCCCAAGTGTCGAACCGACGAACACCGGTCGAAATCTCTAATTTCGACGTCCGTGGAGAAATTCATCTACTCGACAGCATTGTCTCTCAAATTCGACTATTATTGACTTTGGGGCATTTTCTTGTAAGTGTCCAGGGACTCTATTCGACGGGTTTTTGGTCGGAAGATCAATCTCGACGGGCATGATCGAGGTTCATACTCGACGGATATTGACATTGTGTTTAGTGGTCGAAGATCTAAACTCGATGGATTTTCACTTAGTGTTTGCTGGTCAGAAATCTAAATTCGACGGGTTTGACATTCGACGGAAAGGGTCAGGAGTCTAAACTCGACGGATTTTAACATTTTACTAAGTAATTAGGTTATCACGTTCGACAGGTTTTAGGTTATCACGTTCGACAGGTTTTAGGTTATCACGTTCGACAGGTTTTAAGTTATCACGTTCGACAGGTTTTAGGTTATCACGTTCGACAGGTTTTGGGTTATCACGTTCGACAGGTTTGGCCATGGGTCCTTACTCGACGAATTTTATCATTCGACGAGTTTGGCCAAATTTCTTACTATTACTAGTTTCCACATTAAGTTTCCAAATTAAGGCTCAACACCGTAACTATCCGAAAATCACTCGGAACTCATTCCCTTCAATATTACACATTCCAATACATCCAGCTTATATTTATATATATGTACATTCAAAACTCAAACAATCAAATAACACATATACCATACAAACAACATACAAAAGCGAGAAAGACCCTCAACAAAATCACAGACGTTCCTAAATGCTAAGAGAGGTTGAGGAGGAGTGTCTTCCTCTTACCTTAGAGAAGCACAAAGAAAGGCTCTCCTTTTGGTCGAAATTATATTTTCAGGCTCCCAAGAGGTCCTTGAATATTCAAGCTCACCAAAATCAGAATCAAGTGTTGAAATGGATACCCATGGTCATCAAAATGACAAGGGTTACGAAAATGAGGAGAGATGAGGAAAAAGCTAAGGACTTTACCTTAAAGTTCCAACCTTTAAGCTTCAACCGTGGAGGAAAAAGAAGATGAAGAAAACGTAGAACTTTGAAGATGATTCCCTCAGGTATGGTGTTTCTCCAAACACGAAATGGTGCTAGGAGTGTGACGGTATTGGAGGATGAAAATATGAAGGTGGGTGGATGTCTTCTTGTAAGGAGAAATGGAAAGAGAGAAAGATGAGTGCTACGTACGGGAGGAGGAAAATGTGGGGATTGAAGAATGAATTAAGTCCCTTAATTCAAATGTGCAACAAAAAAATGGGAGGAGAGAGAAATAATAAAAATGATTCAAAGAAGCTTCCTTGAGAAGCTTCGCACGCTTTCTCTACGAAGTGCATAGTAAGCTTATCTCCTTGATTAAATACCTCTGACAGATGATTTATTACACTAGCAGATAAAACCTTAAAAATGTAGACCTCGTAAACTGTGTCCGGACTCGGGTTTAGTAAGATCCCCCGTTGACACGTTGACAGTCCAAGGTTTACCAGCTTCAGGGAAAATATTCTATTCTCCCGCTCCACTCAACACACACATAAAAACGAAGAATATATTAAAATATTCATCATCTCCAGAAAATTCCACAAAAATTCTTAAAAATTACAAATATTATAAAATGATCGTTTTTAACAAAATAGTAAATTTTCGGGATGTTACATGCGACGGCCTCAGCCATCCTCTGCATCACTGTAATAGCTGCTACCATATCTTCCCTTCGTGCCATCTTACTTTCTTAGGTCAGATTAATTAAAAACATAGAAAAGTCAGTTGCATTCACTAGGAACACCAAACAATACACCCTTACGTATACTACTCAGAGAACACACAGCACAAACAAGACAGACTTAAACATAAGACCCAAAGAAACATAAATCGGGACTCTGATACCAACTTAGTGTGACGCCCCTTTTTCCTAAGGGAACGTCTCACTTTCAATTACAATGCGGAAATAAAATTTATGTGAGTTAAGACCCGGTTCATTTTAATAATATATATTTACTCGATTATAGTTGGGTAATTAAATTGGCGAGTATATTTTTTTTTCTTTTTGTTACATTAACGTTAATGATAATCAATATCCACGGTGATGAAACATACCTGGGAAATTAACATTTCATTTGTATATATATATATAATTATCAAACTGTTTAGTTACAAAGCCTGGCATATCAAAAAGCAAAACTATACCTGCCCCCAAAGGATTATATATACATATCCCTACAGTATCAGAATATACAGCCCACTATAGACAAAACATCAGGCCCCCAAAATTTAATACTGGTAGCCCTCAATAGCTACAAGTAAGGTCAGTCCCTCAAGTGAGGAGGAATCGAGTCAGGGTCCTCTTCAGGATCCTCTTCGGGGTCGTCCTCAAGAACTTCTTCGGGATCTTCCTCAGGATCTTCTTCATCAGAGGAAATCACTATAGGAATCGCAGAGTCACGGGACGGGGCCCGAGCTGTGGAACGAAAAGAGTCTTCCCACGGAGTGAAATAACGGTCACCCCACATCTCGCGTATCGGTAGTTGAAACTCCAAACGTAAACTAATACAGCAGGTGAAGACAGGCGGCTCGTGGCGTCTCCAGGCTAGAGATATCGACACATCCCCCATATAGACGCAACGCTCAGAACCATAGTTGATGTACCAGCACTCTGGCCCTCCCAAGAAAGTCAGGCGCACATCTCCTAAAAATCTTTGCGTGCGTGGCTCCATATTCTTCTGCAGACGCTTAGTCGAGATGAGGCCAAAAACCAGGGAAGTCGGGGGCTTCCGGTTCCTTGAAGTTATCTTCTATGGAACGCAGTATACGGACAAAACAGAAGTGGAGAGACAGAGAAGAAGTAAGACATCCTACCATCATTACCAATCATAGCATTGAGAAACCAAACGGCGCAAAGTGCCCACATAGCATTTATGACAACAATAATGGTAATAAACATTCAATAGCAATTATGATCAACCAAACAGTTCCAGGCAGTCGTATACATATAGATATATCAGAAGTACAACAGTTCCAATTATAATAACAATGTATGTCAGATGATTCATGGACTCACTATGCACACGTGCCCTCAATAACCAAAATCCTACTCCATGGAGCTAGACACAAAACAGTCGGAGAGAACGATCAGGAGGTATGTCTGTATTCTTGGCTGCCCAGGCCCTCAAGTGCTAAAATTCTCAAATTATCATTGTGTACATCATGGCATTTTACAAGACATTCTACACAGATCTCGACATAGGACAGCGTCTCGGTCCGGATCGTCAGTGTGTTTGCATCGGTCTGCCCCACAGACAGAGAGCTACCAGCTGCCCATTGTGAGGTACCCGCACCCTGACGCCCCCAAGGTCAACAAGTAACCTACACTTGTCTATTCGCACCCGCACAAAGGTGTAAGTTCAACTCCTAGGCTACCGGCCTTAACCAAGTCCAACAGACAATCTCTTTCTTTTTTTGTTCAATGCAAGACACAATCATACTCTTCATGACCAACTAGGTCCATCATGCTTCAAATGCATGTCATATCATTTTACAACAAGAATTGATCCCATTCACGGATCCACAACAAACCAATAGTACATTTTAAGGATAACCACAATTTCCATTCATAGTCATGATAGCAGTCAACCATTAAATTCATTATGTGCCTCACAAGCTCACCCATACTCATGTTCTTCCCTGTTTATGAATCCCTACTTAATCTCTAGTCATCCAATCATTTATGATTTATGTGCTTTTATTAACCCAAGGGTTTTGAATCCAGGAAGATACATGGCCAGAATCACCAACAACGTCACAGATTTAATTGCTAGTATTGGGTGATAAACCATAATTGTGAATTCGACGGAGACAATGCATTTAGTGGAAAATTGAGGCTGCCATTCGACGAAAACTAACATGGCAGAAGGATGAAAGATGGGAGAACATTTTATAACAAGATTGGATAAAAACCAATTTCTGTCGGATGGAGGTTCTGTTGAACAGAGATCAAAATTGTCGAATTTTTCCAGAAGGTCAGCAGAAGTCCTATTTCGACGGATGTGGGTGTCGACGTTAGAGAAATCTCCCAAGTGTCGAACCGACGAAAAACACTATGGTCAGAACTCTAATTCGACGGATCTTGACATTCTACTCGACAAATATTAACTTTGGGAAGCTTTTGATAAATGGACAGAAGATCTACTCGACAGGTGTGTCTCTCGATGGGTATTGGCATTCTAATTCGACGAATATGTCACTCAACGGATGTGGTCATTCAAATTCGACGTATTTTGCATTGGAGGAGTTTCTCTCCTAAGTGGTCAGGAGTTCATACTCGACAGATTTTAACTTTACTAAGTGATCAAGATATCAAATTCGACGGGTTGGCCAGGAGTTCATACTCGACAGATTTTAACTTTATTAAGTGATCAAGACATCAAATTCAACGGGTTTGGCGAGGAGTTCATACTCGACGGATTTTAACTTCATACTCGATGGATTTTAACTTTACTAAGTGATCAAGACATCAAATTCGACGGGTTTGGCCAGGAGTTCATACTCGACGAATTTTAACTTTACTAAGTGATCAAGACATCAAATTCGACGGGTTTGGCCTGGAGTTCATACTCGACGGATTTTAACATTTCATTAGATGATTAGGATATCATACTCGACGGGTTTGGCCAAGAGTTGATACTATTACTAGTTTTCACATGAAATTTTCAAATTTCTGGGCTCAACACCGTGACCATCCGAGAACCAATCGGAAGTCATTCCCTTCCATATTACACGTTCCAATACATCCAGATATATATCAAAACACACAAACAATCAAATAGCATATATACATCACCAACAGCATGTAAACAAAGATGACTCTCAGTACCAATCACAAACAACGTCCCTAAATGCTAAAAGAGGTTGAGGAAGAGTGTCTTCCTCTTACCTTGGAGAAGCACAAAGAAAGGTGGCTCCTTTTTGGTCAGGATTTTGTTTTCATCTTCCAGGAAATCCTTAAACATTTAAACTTGCAAGAATCAGAATCCTAATTTGAAATGGATACCCATTGTCATCAAAATGATAGTGGGTTACGAAAAAAAGAAGAGAGGGAGAAAAAGCTAAGAGCTTTACCTTAAAGCTCCAACCTTTAGGCTTCAAAGACGTAAGAGAATGGAGATGGAGAAAATGGCAGAACTTTGAAGAGGATTTCCTCAATGATGGTGGTCCTCCAAACACGAAATGGTGCTAAGATTGTGACGGTTTGAAGAACAAAATGGAGGTGTGGGTGGATGGTGTTGCTGCTGTGGGGTGAAAGAGAAGAGAGAAAGATGAGTGAATAGTGAGCTGCATATTGGGAGGAGGGGAAATGTCAGGAAGAAAATGAATTAGACCCCTTAATTCAAACGTGCTGCACAAATTGGGAGGAGAGAGAAATGATAAAAATAATGGTTGGAGGAAGCTTCCTTGAGAAGCTTCGCGTGCTCCTCGATAAAGCACATAGTATGCTTGTCTCCAAATTAAATACATCTGACAGATGATTAATTACACTGTGGAATTATTTTCTCAGTGAATAAAATTTATAATTGATAAAAATAATATTTTATTATTCATCAGATAATTTTATGATACTGCAATTTTATTTAACAGATAAAATCTTGAAAAATGCAAATCTCTCAAACTGTGCCCGGCCTTGGGTTTAGTAAGATCCCCCATTGACACGTTGACAGTTCAAAGTTTACCAGCCACAGGGAAAATATTCTAGTTTCCCCGGCTCCGCTCAGTGTACACGTAAAGCGAAGAATATATTAAAATATTCATCATTTTCAGAAAAATTCACAAAAATTCCTAAAAATCATAAATATTATAAAATGATCGTTTATAATGAAATAAAGAATTTTCGGGATATTACATTGTACTACTAGAGCAGGTTGCTGTTCCACAACATTTTGTGGAGGCTGTGCTATTTCCATCATCGGTTCGTTGCTACTCTATGAACCTTGAACTTCTTCAAGTTCTACTTTCCTCCCACTGGTTCCTTTGGAGATAAATTCCCTTTCTAGAAACACAGCAGTCCATGCGATAAACACTTTGCCCTCGGTAGGATTATAGAAATAGTATCCCTTGGTTTCCTTAGGATAACCTATAAAGAAGCATTTATTTGATTTAGGTCCAAGCTTATCAAAAAACTTGACGTTTCACATAAGCTTCGCAGTCCCAAATCTTCATGAAAGGCAAATTGGGCCGTCTCCCAGTCCATATCTCATATGGTGTCTTTTGAACCGTCTTAGACAGAACACGGTTAAGTGTGAAAACTGCTGTTAACAGAGCATGTCCCCAGAAGGAGCCTGGAAAGTTTGCATGACTCATCATGGATTGGATCATGTCCAACAAGGTCCAGTTCCTCCTTTTAAAGACACTATTCCATTATGGTGTTCCTGGTGGAGTGAGTTGAGATATTATCCCACACTCTTTCAGATGATCATCAAATTGTTGGCTTAAGTATTCACCTCCTCGATCTGATCGAAGGATTTTAATACTCTTGCCAAGTTGGTTTTATACTTCATTCTTAAACTCTTTGAATTTTTCAAAGGATTCTAATTTGTGCTTCATAAGATATACAAATTCATATCTACTGAAATCATCAGTAAATGTAAAGAAGTATTGAAAATCGCCTCTAGCGAGTGTGTTTAGCTGCCCACATACATCACTATGTATAAGGCCTAAAACATCACTAGCCCTTTCACTTTGTCCAGAGAATGGGGCCTTTGTCATCTTCCCTAATAAATAAGATTCACATATCTCATATAATTCAAAATCAAACGAGTCCAAGAATCCATCTTTATGGAGTTTAGAAATGTGTTTCTCATTTATGTGGCCTAAACGACAATGGCAGAGAAAAGTTGGGTTTAGATCATTTGATTTAAACCTCTTTGTATTTATATTATAGACGGGTGTTTCGAGATCAAGGACATAAAGTCCATTACTCAATTGTGCATTACCATAAAAAATATCATTCATATAAATGGAACAACATTTGTCCTTTATAATAAAAGAAAAGCCTTTCTTGTGCAAACAAGAAATAGAAATGATATTCCTGCTAATAACAAGCACAAAATAGTAGTTCTCTAACTTTATTACAAGCCCAGTGGGCAAAGATAACAAGTAAGTCCCTACAGCTAATGCAGTAACCTTTGCTCTATTTCTTACTCGTAGGTCAATTTCACCCTTCGTCAATGGTCTACTGCTCTTTAGATCTTGCACATTTACACAAATGTGAGATCCACATCCAGTATTTAATACCCATGATGCAGAAGTAGATAAATTGACTTCTATAACAAAAATACCTGAAGTGGAAGTCTCACTTCCCTTTTTCTTCTTGAGCTCTTCCAGGTACTTGGCACAGTTCCTCTTCCAATGTCCGGTCTAACCACAGTGGAAGCATGTACCTTCCTTAGCCACTTCACCCACTAGTTTCAAGCAAGAAGTGTTGGGCTTGGACTTATTCTTGCCTTTGCCCTTCCGCTTGTCCTTGGGCTTTTTCTACTATTTCTTGCCCTTATTCTTTTGGACCATCATTATGGCCATTCCCTTACCTTTATTTATGTAACGCCCCTTTTTAAAGAGGAAACGTCACACCATAACCACAAATGCGGAAATGAAACATATAAATTAAGACCCGGTTCTTTCTATTATATTTATATATATATATTGAGTAACCTGTTCATCAATGAAATATTCAAATGTACTAACACTTATAAAAGATACATAAATATGTATATATATATATATATATATATATATATTTATAAATATATATATATATTTATAAATATAAGTGGAAAACATAAAGATTAAACCATACATCTATGTAAAAAGTACATAATATATATATATATATATATATATATATATATATACTATTTAAGTACACATTGTAAGTCATTAATTACATCAAGGCTCATCAAAAAGAAGCCAAAGCTTTACATGCCCCAAAAAATGATATACAGACCCCTAAAAAGAATATCAAGCCCCAAGAGGAAGATAGATAGCCATCAATAGCTATCGACAGTATCAGCCTCTACGAAGAAAGAGAAAGAACCGCGTCAGGATCCTCCTCAGGGTCTTCCTCATTAGAAGAGACCCTCATCGGAGCCACTAAGTTGCGGGCCGGGGCTCGGGCAGTAGAGAGAAATGAATCCTCCCGTGGGGTGTAATAACATTCACCCCACATATCCCTAATGGGCAGATAAAACTCTAAGTGCAAATGAACGCTACATGTAAAGATAGGCATATCATATCGCCCCCAAGCTAGTGACACCGTCACGTCTCCCAGATAAACACAACAATCCGAGCTAAAGCTAATGTACCAATAATCCGGACCTCTGAGAAAAGTCAGCCTCACGTAACCCAAAAAGCCTTGGGGATGGGTCATCATGATCAAGTAGGTACTAGTCGAAGTCGGGCCAAAAACCTAGGAACTCATGTACTTCCCCTTCCTTGCCGACATCTTCAGAGAATCACATAAGTAAAATAGAATAGCAAAAAATATAGAAAAGAGGTAATACATTCTACATTCAGTACCAATTATGGCAGTAAAGAAACAAAACGGTGCAGGACGCCCACATAATATTTCAAGAATAGGAACCAGCATTAAAAACAGATAATAGATAACCTAGCAATTCCAGGCAGTTATAACAGTAATAAAACAACAGATTAAATTTTCATATAAATAAGTAAATGTCAAATGATATGATGACTCACTATGCACATGCACATGATACCAAAAATCCTACTCCATTGAGCTAGACAAAAACATCGGAGAGAATGATCAGGAGATATATCTATATTGCGGTTGCCGAGGCCTTCAACTGCTAAAGTTCTCAATTTATCAACGTGCACATTATGGCATTGTATAAGACATTCTACACAGATCTCGATATAGGATAGTGTCTCGGTCTAGATTGTCGGTGCATTTGCATTGGTCTGCCCCACGGACGAAAGAGCTACCAACTGTCCATTGCGAGGTACCCGCACCCCGACGCCCCAAAGGGCAATAAGAGACCTACACTTGTCTATTCGCACCCACACATAGGTGTGATTCAACTCCTAGGCAACATGGCCTTAACAATAGTTCAACGGACTTTCTCAATGCATGCTTCAATCATGCTCATCATGTCAGACTGTATCCATCATGCCTCAATGCATATGGATTCAAGGCAAACATATATATTCATATATGGATTCACAACCATATCATATCATGTCTAAAATCACATGTCATATCATTTATCAACATTCATTGATCCCATTCATGGACTCACATCAAGTCAATATCAATCCTTAAGGGTGAACACAACACCATTCAAAGTTACCATAAAAGTTAAAGCTTAATTTCATTATGTTTCTCACAACCTCACCTATACTCATGTTCTTTCTTGATTCAAAACTATTCTAAGCTATAAGACAAACTTTCATCCTTGATTCTTTCCATTTTATGAATCCCTAATCAACTTCTAATCATTTAATTAATTAAGTTTAATAAGTTTATCTTAGTACAAAAGCCTTATGTCAAGTGCCCAAGGAGACCATGAGCCTCTAAGGGGCTAGAAACGCCTATAATTATATTTTTTCCACCCAAGTTACACGGCCTTGAGGAATTACACAGCCTCGATTTCACGGTCGTGCCAAAATACACGACCGTGCCAAAATATACAGCCTAGGCTGTGTACACCTCTGGAATTCTATAGAAAATGCCCAGACCATTTTATGGCATGCCTGGATTACACGGTCGTGTGCCCTCACACGGCCTAGGCCGTGTAATCCTCTGGAAATGCAGAAAAAAACCCAAAATCTATTCCATCCTTCAAACATTCCAAGGTCCATCAATATACATCAAAATCATACCATTCAAACAATCAAAACACAGCCAAAATCACTTAAACAAATGGGTTTCACCCCATCAACACAACAATAAGTTCCTCACCATCAAAAATGGATTGAAAAGAATAATCTTCCTCTTACTGATAACATTATATTTTATACATTTTGTAATCCTCTCACTAGGCTTCTTAAGATTCAATTAGGCTTAATTTAGTTGGTTTTGACACATTTTATGATGTTGAGCCGAATTGGATCATTGAACGAATTATTACATAATTAGCCTTAATTCATTTCTTTGACAGTGTTTAGTAAATTGACTATATCTTGAATTGTAAATATCTGATTGATGTGATTTTGGTCTTGTAAAAAAACTAAGACAATTCCCCCACAACTTTCATGAAGACCTCAAAGGCCCAATCACACAGTTGGATAACTCAAATTGGAGTTGAAGTAAGAACTAGAGTGCTAATCCTGACAATTTGATCTATGTATACTGATCATGCTATATCTCGGGATATAGGATGTTAAATGGGCTGAAATTTTGACAGTTGATAGTAAGACCCATATCTACAACTTTTATCAAGAACACAAAACTTAGTTCAGACTCCTTGGAGGTGATATTGGGCTTGCAAGTCAGAATAGAGGAGTTGTCACTGGACCTGAGTAGTATGCAGTAATTTGGTAATATCTTGGGCTATAGGCGTCCAAATGAGGTGATTCTGGTGGCATTTGAAAGCTAAGATCTACGCCTACAACATTTATGAAGACCACTTTTCTCAAAAATAAAAAAAACATGAGACACAACCGTGTCTCCTCAAAACGTCATTGATGACGCATCAAACTTCTTGATTAAGTTTGAGACACGGCCGTGTCTATGGGAGACACTGTTGTGACCCCTGTAGCACTCAAAATTGCCTATAAATAGGCCTCTGGATGTCAGAAACGAACCATAGGGGGTGGGGGGTCTGGTACACGAAACAGAGAGGAAGAGAGGAGGAATTCTTCCTCTCTTCAGTCTCTCTTCCTCCTCTCTTCAGTCTCTCTTCCTCCTCTCTTCAATTTTCTTTCTCTTTCTTCCTTTCTTTTTCTTTCTTCTAGTCTATGTGTAATTAAGTTTCCCTCTACTTGGGTCAAAGTGTGAAGCTCTTACCAATAAAATAAGGTTAGATTTATTCCTCTCTTGTGCTTAAATGATTTATTTTTCTAGTAATTATTATACATGTTATATTTTGGCTTCCAATTAATTGTAGAAACCCTCCTTGTAAAGCGGAGTTCTTGATTTGTTGTAGACAAGATTTTGGCACAGTGAATGCTTTAACCCATTTACAAGTGGTGAAAAAAATTAAAGGAAATATAATATAATTACGAAATGGACTTTTAACATTATGTTTTTTTATTAGAACCTCCATGTTGTGAGGATTCTAATTGAGTTATAAAAGGAATTAATCTTACCTTTACTTTATTTACCAATAGTGGATCTTTTAACCCAGGTAAATAATTTTTATCGTATTAACAAAATATTTACCTTACCTTAATTAATCTTCATCAATTCCCTGTGGATCGACCTCGGACTCTCAAAAAATTTATTACTTGAGACAACCTGCACTTGGGTTTACAACCTAAAAATCTGCATCAAGTTTTTGGCACCGTTGCTAGGGACTTGATTTGAAGAACAAATTTATGGTATAAATATTTTGTATATATATATTTTTTTTCTGTAGATATTGTATATATATAATTTTTTTTACTCTTTTAATTTTTCTTTCTTTGTACTTACTAACATACTAACTTAGTGGGAGAAACTCTCCCTTTTATTTTCTCGTACATACTAACTTTGTGGGGGATACTCTCCCTTTTATTATTTGTATTTTACTAATTTCGTGGGGAAAACTCTCCCTTTTATTTTCTGTACTTACTAACACACTAACTTAGTGGGGAAACTCTCCTTTTTATTTTTTGTACTTTACTTTCTGCACTTTAAATTCTGTACTTTACTTTTTTGCACTTTATTTTCTTTATTTTATTTTCTGTATTTGGTGGTTGGTTTATTACCACACCTTTGTTAATTTTTATTTGGTGGCTAGTTCATACCACACCTTTGTTAATATTTATTTGATGGTCGGTTTATACCACACCCTTGTTAATATTTATTTATTACGAATTAATATATATATTTGGTGGTTGGTTTATACTACACCTTTGTAAATATTTATTTGGTGGTTGGTTTATATCACACCTTTGTTAATATATTTAACGTAAAGGTTAAAATCTGTATATATTTTTATTTTTTTATTTTTTTCTCTTTTGTCATGTGTAGTTAAATTTGTGTGTTTTTAGCGTGAAAACGTAACTTAATTCAATCGATATGTATTAAGATTAAAATTTTAATGAGTTTCTTTTCTATTCAATTTGAGTGCTTATTATGATTCTTAATACTTTTATGAATTGGCCACTCATAAATTGATCTAGTAAGGTTTATGTAGAATCAGAAGGTTTGCATATGACATAGACCATAAATAATAAGTATCATGATTTATAATTATCTAGGAATGGAGGTTATAGGTTGTGAGGGAAAATTATGGTATTTTCCATAAGAATCCCAAAAGTGAAGGTTTAGACCAAGGAATTGAGTTTTAATTAATTACTAGATTCTCCCCATCAATTGAATGATTAGAAATTGATTAGAAAGAAGATCACAAAGCTACTCTATTGTCTATGATAGATTATTGAATCAAGTGACGTCAGAGTCCTAGTATTTTAATTTCATGTGTTTTTTTTCCTCTTTATTTTGTGTGTCTTAGTGTTTATTTTTCTTTTTCCTCTTCATCATCAACTTTATTTGACAGTTTGGTCACTTGTCGATTTTCTTAACAAGTTTTTACAAACCTAGGTTAATACGGTGGATTTTGTTGCTTCAAGAATTCAAAATAAGCCGAAAATGTTATTGTAGATCATTTGTCCATACTTACAATAGGCTCACCTTTTTAAAATCACACCTATTAATGATCATTTTCCCGATGAATTTTTAATTTTTAATTTTATGTCTTGGTTTGCTAATATTGTCAATTTTCTTGTAACAATCGAAGTTGTTCTTTGGGGATGATATTCGTAAACAGAAAAGATAAGATATTCTTCATTAAAAATGGACTAAGTAAGGAGTCATTAGGTGATATCTTATTGACTCTTAAGATGCATTCTTGTGGAGTTGTGCATCATGAACTTGTTAATTTGTGGAATCTTTTCAAAGGCAAGTAAGCGCGTTACAGTCTTGGGAATCTGAATCAAAAAGACCCTGTTTGTCAATTTATAAAAAAATTGGAT
The DNA here is from genome assembly GCA_029884595.1 of Ormosia semicastrata. NCBI lineage: Eukaryota > Viridiplantae > Streptophyta > Magnoliopsida > Fabales > Fabaceae > Ormosia > Ormosia semicastrata. The sequence continues at coordinate 64,472,859 of JAQQTO010000061.1, read as the reverse complement.
GGGAAGCTTATCCTCGACTCATAGAAGGCGTTTAAGCCATTACTAGACGTAAAACTAGAGGAAGATGTGAGCCATAATCACAACTACATGTATATATTTTCTTGTATATCTTTTTCTTAAAAAAAAAGTGTTCCTTCATCTTATAACACAAGCCAACCTACCCATATAGGTGCTATCATTACTATTCTCTTCCCTATTTAAAAACTACATTTCCTTCACTTTCCTTCAACTCAAAATGATTCAAAGGAAATGTGAGTGTAGAAATGGAGGGAGCTTCTTCTTCTTCTGTTCGTAGACTTACCAGTATCTATATATTTTGTAGGTCAAGTTATGGGAAGGGTTTAGAGTTTGTAAAAGTAGCAAGCATTCTTAGTCGAATGCTTATTGCAAGGAACTTTTGTGTAGTATATGGGGGAGGTTGTCGTGGATTAATGGGGGCTGTATCACTTTCTACATATATAAGAGGCAATCAGGTTTTAGGTATCATTCCTAGAGCTTAACTCAAAAGAACATCACTGGAAAGACACTTGGAAGGGAACTTTAAGTATCATCTATGCATGGACGAATGAAGGCAATGCTTGAAAACTCTGATGCATTCATTGCCTTACCGAGTAGTTTTGGTACTTTGGAAGAAGTCTTTCAAATTGTCTCTTGGGCCCAATTGATCATCCACCATAAACCCATATGTTTGTTGAATGTTAATAATTTCTTTGATCTTTTGTTATTCTTTCTTGACCATGTTGTGGAACAGAAATTTATCACACCTTTGGCAAGACGACTCATTATCTCTGCTTCAACTGTTGATAAGTTGATTGATAAAATAGAAGCTTTTGTTTATGAACCTGATCCAGTAACAGCTCAAATAGAATGATCAGAAGGAAGCGGTGGGGGAAGCAGTATGAAAAGCAAGCCAGATCAGACACTCCAACTATTTAAATAATTACAAGTTTTGGTTTTATTTATCGTACTTTGTTTCTGTTTAAATTTGTGTGAGCTTTCTCTTTTCGGTAATTGCAACAACAGGTACTTTCTTCTATCCTTTACCTTTTTATGTTTTAACATTGAGGACAATGTTGTGATCTGGTTGGGGGGAAGGATAGTTGTGTCAATAGTTGTGTGAATAATTGTGTATAGTTGTGTGAATAATTGTGTAAAAAAAATGCTTGAAAAAAAATTTAGGAAGTGTGTTTATTAATATATTTGTCATGTTTACTAAAGCTAAACCAATTAAGGATGACAGAGTAAGGAGTAAATTTTACTGTAGAGGTAATTTTACTCTTGAGACGCATCTAGATTGGGGTAGATAACGAGTTTGTGTGGAAGTAGCAAATGGATTTAAGGAAATTTGCATGATTGAGTAAATTGTCTTCTTTCTTAAATATCACATGCTTGATTATGGATGTTGAATTTTTTTTTGACTGAGAATGATGGATATATGCCTTATGAGATTTTGAGTCTATCGATGAATGGATTGAACATCTGTACCATTCTTTTCTTTTCTGTGTGATTTTTTCACTCATGGAATTGTTACTCTAGAACTTGCATTGATTCTTTTTTAGGCTACATTTTCATATGCATACATAAATATGATTGAGGCATTTTTCTTGAAATAACTACTTTGACCAAATAACCAACCTTGCATATTTTTCCTTGTGTACCCCCTTTGAGCTTATTTGACCATTCCTTGTTTCTAGCTCATAACGTGCCTTAAATGAAAAACCATGTTCTTACCTGACCTTAGGGAATAAGAGAGCATTAGCTTTGTTATCGAATGAGTTTCTTGAATGAGTTTGGGGTTATGTGTGCAAGTATTTCTAAAACAAAAAAAAAAAAAGAGAAGAAAAAAAAAGAGAAGTAAAAAAAAGAGCTGACCAGTGGATGTTTGGAAATAACAGGAATAGAAGGAGAATGTTCAAGCCTAACAATAAATTCAACCTACCAATTGATCTTTAATAAAACATTAGTCAAATATTGGTCATTGCCCTTTATGAGAAAGAAACAAACAGAGAAAGAATTAAGAAAATCTTGGGAAAGTTAGACTGAATGTTCTCAAATATCTTCTCCACTCTAACTGTAACATAATGTTCTTTTATTCTCTTTGCTATTTAACTTGTATTATCTATATTACTTCCTTCTTTACCTTGACCCCATTATAACTTGAATAAAGTCCTCATGATTTGTGTATATATGTTATTTTTGAGTAGCGGAGAAGTAGAAGATAAGCAAGCTTATGGTAGTGCAATTGTTCATGGGTTGAATAGAGTGAAATACTTACCTTTTAAACACTTGAGAGATTGAGAGTGAATTCTGTGAGGATCTATCATTCTTGATTCATTCTTTTCAACTGAAGTTTCATGCTTGTTGATTTGAGATGCAAAGAAATGTTATCTTATGAATGTTTTAATCCCTTGAATGACTGGTTGCTCTTCTTGATTCATTGAATCCTTTAGAGTTTTTAGCTTTTGAGTCTGTGTCGTTTTTCTTTGTTCCCTAGTTTTTGTTTCTTGTGTTTTGCCCAGGAGTGCAAAAGTTAAGTGTGGGAGAATTTGATAACATTATATTTTATACATTTTATAATCCTCTCACTAGGCTTCTTAAGGTTCAATTAAGCTTAATTTAGTTGGTTTTGACACATTTTATGATGTTGAGCCGAATTGGATCATTGAACGAATTATTACATAATTAGCTTTAATTCATCTTTTGACAGTGTTTAGTAAATTCACTATATCTTGAATTGCAAATATCTGATTAATGTGATTTTGATCTTGTAGGAAATTTAAGACAATTCCCTACAACTTTCATGAAGACCTTAAAGGCCCAATCACATGGTTAGATAACTCAAATTACAGTTGAAGCAAGAACTAGAGTGCTGATCCTGATAGCTTGACCTATGTATACTGATCATGCTATATCTTAGGATATATGATGTTAAATGGGCTGAAAGTTTGATGGTTGATAGTTAAGACCTATATCTACAACTTTTATGGAGAACACAAAACTTAGTTCGGACTCATTGGGGGTGATATTGGGCTTGCAAGTCAGAACAGAGGAGCTGTCACTGGACCTAAGCAGTATGCAGTAATTTGGCCATATCTTGGGCTATAAGTGTCCAAATGAGGTGATTCTAGCAGCATTTGAAATCTAAGATCCATGCCTATAACTTTTATGCAGACCACTTTTCTCAAAAATGAAAAAAAACATGAGACACGACTGTGTCTCTTTGACACACGACCGTGCCTCCTCAAAACGTCATTGATAACGCATCAAACTTCTAGATTAAGTTTAAGACACGGCCATGTCTAAGGGAGACATGGCCGTGTCCCCTGTAGCACTCAAAATTGCATATAAATAGGCCTCTGGATGTCAGAAATGAAGCATAGGGGGGTGGGGGGTCTGGTACACGAAACAGAGAGGAAGAGAGGAGGAATTCCTCCTCTCTTCAGTCTCTCTTACTCCTCTCTTCAATTTTCTTTCTCTTTCTTTCTCTCTTTTTCTTTCTTCTAGTCTATGTGTAATTAAGTTTCCCTCTACTTGGGTCAAAGTGTGAAGCTCTTAGTAATAAAATAAGGTTAGATTTATTCCTCTCTTGTGCTTAAATGATTTATTTTTCTAGTAGTTATTATACGTGTTATATTTTGGCTTTCAATTAATTGTAGAAACCTTCCTTGTAAAGTAGAGTTCTTGATTTGTTATAGACAAGATTTTGGCACAGTGAATGCTTTAACCCATTTACAAGTGGTGGAAATAATTAAAGGAAACATAATATAATTACGAAATGGACTTTTAACATTGTATTTTCTGATTAGAACCTCCATGTTGCGAGGATTCTAATTGATTTATAAAAGGAATTAATCTTACCTTTACTTTATTTAATAAGAATGGATCTTTTAACCCAGGTAAATAATTTTTATCGTATTAATAAAATATTTACCTTACCTTAATTAATCTTCATCACTTCCCTGTGGATCGACCTCGGACTCTTGAGAAATTTATTACTTAAGACAACCTGCACTTGGGTTTGCAATCTAAAAATCCGCATTGTGGAAATAAGTGTATCTCAAATGGTTTTATATGTTAAGTTTTGATGATGACAAATATAAGACAAAAAGAATACTTTGTTTATGTTCTTTGTTGCATCCTATATAGAGCATATCCATTAGTAATTGATAAATATTTTATTTGGATGTGTCTATGAAAGTCTTATATGCATGTTCAACGAACTAGAGTTATATATTTATGAATCATGCATATGAAGATATTGAATTATGATTCTGGACTAACTATGCTTGTTTAAGTGAGCAATACTTTGTAGGATAGTCCAAGTACCAAGAGTGAGTATTGTAACAAGAAAGCAAAAAATCTTAATTAAGCTTAACACAAAGAGAATGTGAATGCCTATTTCATGAAGGTATTAATAACATCAAAGTCATTTCAAAGACCAAGTCCAAAGGAAGATTAAATGGTATAGCTTATAGGACTTAGGGTCTTTATGTAAGAAGCCTTATGGATATCTCAAATATGTTTTTCAAATCTTTACAAATGATTGCCACATGCTAAAATGTCCAACAAACAAGTTTTGAAAAGCTAGTTATGGTAATAGTTCAAATCTATGAAAAATAGCCAAGCTTGAGTTTTGCAAAACTGACCTTTGGTTACTCTTTTGATCATATCTTACAAAATAATTTGAGTTTTGTTTTTAAGCTTCTTTCATTTGAAAATAAACTCAAAGATATTTCAAATGACTGGTCATTTTCTTTAAACGGATAAGAAATGAAGAAGTTATGACCATTTAAAATCAGTTTTCGAATTTAGAATGGTCTATTCGAATAACATTCATCTAAACAGCTTTTTAAATGTGTTTAAAATACAGGTATTCGAATACCACCTTGTGGTATTCGAATAACCTGCTTCTAAACTTTTTTTTTAAGAAATAAAAATAGTGGTATTCGAATACCCCATGTTGGTATTTGAATAACCCATATCAGTTTACTTTTCACGATGGTTTTATAAACAGTGTTATTCGAATAACACTTCATCTATTCGAATAACCACGGATGTTTCCGAATACTAATATGGAAACAAACAGCCATATTCTTTCAAATTTACGAGTTTTAATTACACCCAATAGCTATTTCTTCAAAATTTCTCTATAAATAGAAGCCTTGGCTCATCTCTAAAATTGCCTAACACTCTGAATTATTTTCTACTTGCACTAACTCGTGAATTTATTTTCTACGCTCTAATTTTTATCAAAACTTTGAGATATCCTTTGAGAGCCTCTTAGCACTTCAATTTGAATTATTTGCTCTGAGTGAGAGTTTTTCTTCATCTATATTTCTGTTCTTCTATATTGAGGGTGAGGTATCCTTCAAGGTTTGTATAAGGGTGAGGTATCCCTTCAAGGTTTGTATAAGGGTGAGGTATCCCTACAGGCTGAGGCTTTAGTACAAGGGTAGAGTTTCCCTGTGTGTGAAAAGTGCTCTTTTATGTAACGGCTGCAAGCACCTATTGAAGCTTGTATACATAGTGAAAAATCTCGGATTATTTTCGAGGACTGGACGTAGACCACAAGTGGGTTAGTGGTCGAACCAGGATAAATATCGTGCCTGCTTTTCTCTTCTCAATCTCTTTATTTTACACAATTTTATATTATTGCACATTTATTTATTTGTTGTTCTTAAAGCTTTTATTCTTTATCTCGCAATTTCTTTTCTTTTATTTAATAGCTTAAATATTTGTGTTTATTTTAAGAGCATTTGTGAAAAGTTTTTAATACCCAATTCACCCCCCTCTTGGGTAATGGTTGCCATGACTAACAAGTGGTATCAGAACTTCGTGCCTTGGTGAAAGCTTAACCGCTTAGAGTTAAAGATCCTTTTTTATTGGCAACCTTGAAAGTTTTTCAAAATGGAAGGTTTTGAAATTGATAAACCACCATTCTTTGATGGTGTGCTTTTTGTTTATTGGAAAACTAGAATAGAATTTTATATGCAATCTATTGATTTAGATTTGTGGGATGTTGTGCTAAATGGATTTATTTGTAAACTAAAACAAACTTGGAATGTCTATGACAAGAAATGTTTTTCTTTGAATATTAGAGCTATGCAAATTTTGAGAAGTAGTTTGAATGATGATGCTTATGGTAAAATTAAAAGTTGTACTAGTGCCAAAGAAATTTTGAACACTCTTGATGCTATTTATCTTACTAACAATGATTTTGTGTATAAAGTTGTATATAGAAAGCAAGAAGAGCAAATGCTATTGAAGAAAGCTTGTCATGAAAAATATCCTCAAAGAGATACTCAAACTATTGAAGGGAGCCAAATGCCACTTGGTGACGATGGTGCTCAATGTGAAGAAGAGGCAAAGCAAAACAAAATTGATGAGGAAGAATGTGATTCTCTTAAAGAGGCAAGTACCCTAGAAATTGAAACTACTTCCTATATGGCTAAAAAGGACTTTGACGTAAATAATTCTAAACTATATTATAGTCCTTCCTATGATGAGTTGCAAAGTGCATATAATGAATTGTATGATGGTTTATTGAATTTAGAAAAGAAAAACTTATCGTGTTTGGAAAACATTTCCTTTATTGAAAATGAAATTGAAACTTTGAAAAATGAATATGCTTTTCTTAATGAGGAAATGTCTTTCAAATGTGAAACCTCAACTTCTTGTGAAAAATGCACTAATTTAGAAAATCAAGTTGAGGACTTATATTCTAAATTTGCCAAAGCTAATGATTCTAATTGCTTACATTCTATGCTTGTTAATGAGAATAAAATTAGTGTTATTCCATGTGAAAATTCAAGCAAGGCTTATGACAAAAATAATTTAGAATATAAAAATAACGAAAGACTTAAGTTTTTCAAAAATGATATTCAAATGATCAAGCCATCATTAAATTCAATTGTTTGTAATTTTTGTGGTCATCTAGGACATATTTCTCATTTATGCAATTATAGAAAAAATTCTTATATGAGAAATTATATGGTATAGGTTCCTAAAAATCCTAAAGGCCCTAATACTAACATTCAAAGACCCAAAATGAAGTGGGTACCAAAGTGTCCTCCTAGTGTTTCAATTATGCAGAATATTTCTCAAAAGGATGGACAAATTGGTCAAAAGAAAGAGGAATCATCAAGGAGAATGCTTCCAAAGCTTAATGGTAGAAACTTTGGTCAAAGAAGAAAGATGGCTTTAACCAAAGCTTCTCAAGTACAAAATGTAGAACTTGCAAAGTTCAAGACTCCAAAAGAGAAGCAATGGATAAGAAAAAGTATTTCCTTGATTACTAAGGCCAATGTATCAAAAGTTTTTACTTCTTATGCTAATTCACTTAAAAATGATAATAATGAATATGAGGTATATTCCTTGTAGGCCTTAGGTAGAGGATAGAATCATGTGTACTTGATGAAATTTGTTTAACACATAATTATGTTCATTCTTACTGTATCATAATTCATTAATTTGTTATATATCTTAGTACATAAGATTCTATAATGCCTAGGTATGTTTGCTATGCTTTAAAATTTGTCTATATATCATGAAAGCAAGCATGTTATCCAGCTATGTGCTTATTGGTAATTGGTTATTTAACGTGTTGTGCTCAGTTTACATATTACGAAAAAATTGATCTTTATGAGAGCATAATAGATTAATATTAAAAAACTAACACACAAGGACCCAAGAAAATTTGGGTACTAAAAGTCAAAAATTAAAGTGTGTTGTAGGTGTGCTTGAAGGCCAAGAACTCACTTTGGCATCTTGAAAGTGCTGCTCCAAATACAAATATCATAAATAATTTCAAGCTCTCTTCCTTGTCTCCATGAAGCATAGACTTGCAATCCTTGGATAAGTGAAACTTGTGTTATGCTTTTCTAGCTTTATGTCTTGAACATGTTTCTACACGTTAATATGTTAGATAAAGTATACTCCTTGCTTGAAATGGCATATCTAATGAGAATATCCTTGAGCTTGAGTTTTTGATCAATCATACATATAATTGAATATTTGTGTTTATTGCTTTATCATTGATTTATTACTCTTGAATTATTACTGACTTGAGTGTCGAAGTTATCCCGAAATCGTTTTTGCAGGCACTCCATCAAAAGGTAAGCTTTCGTCTCTCAAAATGAAAATCCTGGACATAATATATATGCTTTCTTGTTTAAGTTATTCGAATACCTCCTTATGGTATTCGAATACCATTGCTTTTATACGTGTAAATCTGTGGTTTTCTGATAAGCCTATTCGAATAGACCTATGGCTATTCAAATACCATACATCAGTACAGTACTCCTACAAGCTGGCGTATTCGAATAACTCAATAGTTATTCGAATAACCTGAGGCTTATTAATATCAGTGTTTTTCACATGCCTCTAGAGTATTCGAATACCTTGGATGCTATTCGAATACTTGCTTTTGTCTTGCCTTTTTTATGTGTGTGGGTATTCGAATACAGGAGAAAGTATTCGAATACCATAGGCTGGCAGCCAAGCCAAATTGGCCTATCTAATCGAATAACTGGTAAGTTAATCTAATACCTTCTATCAGAAGGGTGCATCCTTTGGTCTTTCCCAACCGAGTGAGCAACTTCGCTAAACTATCATCACGTGTTCGGGTCCTTTACCCTCAACAAAATGAAGATGATCAAGACCGATGAAGGCTAGGTGTTCCCAGTTGAAGTTGATGATGATGAAGACGACCCTCAAGGCGATCCTGCTGCCCCTGCTGTTGCTGCTGCTGATATTCCTGCCCCTGCTTTATTTGAAAGGTTCTGCTGCATCTATTGCTGTATATATTGCATAGCATTAATAATTAACATATGCTGAATTCTTTGTTTGTTTTGTCTGAAAATATGCACTTAATGATATGTATGAAAAATGCAAATGCTATTGGCTATTCTTTTGATGATTATATGTACTTAGCTAAATTGATCAATGAAATGAAATATCTTTTGCCCTTGTGAACTCATTTGTTATTTTATTATTTTGAATGCTTATTTGCTTATGAGTTTGGCATAATGAATAACCTCTATGGATCCAAAATTGATGGATACCAAAGAAAGTACTTTGAATTATTTTGTAGGGTATCAACTACCTCAAGCAAGCATTTAAATGGAATGAGTTCATTCAACTTGACGATAGTAAAGTTTAAAAGGATTCAACTTTTAAAAGGGGTGCAAAGAATTTCTATTCCCTCATGAAAGCTTGAAGCTTGGAAGTTAGTGGAAGTGAGAGTCATCTACAAAAATTCAAAGAGTACATTTTTGGTGATATCAAACTATAATCCTTATTTATGTTTTAAATTTGATATCATGTGATATTTGGAGAAATGGAGAGTTGTGTTATTCCTTAACATGACTTACATGATAATTATTTACCAAAAAATGTCTAAATAAGTTTTGATGATGATCATATGCTTTTTGCTAAACTTGAATCATGCCTTAAAATGCTTAAACTATTTTGGATTCAAGTGCATATGTGCTTCATACATTCTTGATAGAGCTAACATTGTATGGTTGCTAATATGATACATGCTTTAAATTATATATCAACCTAAATTATGCTTATAAATAGGCTTACATGATATTTGATGCTAACCTATGTTTTAGAGGACTTTTAAAGTTAACTTTGCAAGTTTCTCTATATATTTCAAATATAGCCATCAAATTTTGTACATACAAGGATATATGGATAAATGAGAAAAGCTGAATGGATTTCAAATGAAGAGGAAGATAAAGAAAACTTTCTTCTAGTGCAATGGAATGGAGAATTCAAAGGAGGAAAGCTCAAAGTTAAAGGACCAATAAAGAATGATCATCACTCTTTATATATCTCAATAAGTATCTCTATCCTTAAGCTATTGTGGTACTTTATATGATATGGATTGTATGATACTTGCTGATAAATTGATCTTAAAATGATTAGATGCTTTCCTTACATGAGAAGTATGCTTAGCTTTGACAAAGTGCCTAAATAGATATTAACTTGCTAATTTGTCATTGCATTTAGGGTGGATAATATTAGTTCTATACATGCTTTGATCCCTATAGCATATTCTATCAATGAGATGTACTTATGTTCTTTTAACTTGGATTAATTTGTCTCAATGAATATATCTTTTTTTTAATATAAAACATTTCTACCTTTCTAAAATACTTTTGAAAATATAATATGCTCTTGTAAAATTCTTTTTGAAAGGGGGAGAAGTTTTTAAAATGTTTTTGATTGATGGATTAAGAATAAAAATCTTTTGCCTTGCTTTACTTTATGGTATTGTGCTTACATGGTCTTAGCATACATACTTCACGCTATCCATCTCGTGTTTCAACAAAGGGGAGCCTAGCTTTTAAGTTGTTTATATCTCTTGCCTTACATCCTTGTTTAATTACATAAAGAGTTTTATTGCTATCATATGCTAAATGTTGACATACAAAAATATGACAAGCATTCCATGAATAATCTTCTATATCTTAAAAGTGTCATTGTTTTATCTCTCTATTCTTTAATCATATGTAGTATCTATAAGAGGGAGAAAATCTTTTCTTTCTACGCCTTTTTGTTGATGTCAAATAGGGGGAGTGAAAATTGAAAAGAAAAATATGTATATGCTTATTGTTTGATATGCTTACATAAATATCTATTCTTGTATATTGCTCAACATATTTTTCTTTGGTGATTTGTCATATTCAAAAAGGGGGAGATTGTGGAAATAAGTTTGTCTCAAATGGTTTTATATGTTAAGTTTTGATGATGACAAATATAAGACAAAAAGAATACTTTGTTTATGTTCTTTGTTGCATCCTATATAGAGCATATCCATTAGTAATTGATAAATATTTTATTTGGATGTGTCTATGAAAGTCTCATATGCATGTTAAACTAACCAGAGTTATATATTTATGAATCATGCATATGAAGATATTGAATTATGATTCTGGACTAACTATGCTTGTTTAAGTGAGCAATACTTTGTAGGATAGTCCAAGTACTAAGAGTGAACATTGTAACAAGAAAGCAAAAGATCTTAATTAAGCTCAACACAAAGAGAATGTGAATGCCTATTTCATGAAGGTATTAATAACATCAAAGTCATGTCAAAGACCAAGTCCAAAGGAAGATTAAATAATATAGCTTATGGATATCTCAAATATATTTTTCAAATCTTTACAAATGATTTTCACATGCTAAAATGTCCAACAAACAAGTTTTGAAAAGCTAGTTATGGTAATAGTTCAAATCTATGAAAAATAGCCAAGCTTGAGTTTTTCAAAACTGACCTTTGGTTACTCTTTTGATCATATCTTTCAAAATACTTTGAGTTTTGTTTTGAAACTTCTTTCATTTGAAAATAGACTCAAAGATCTTTCCAATGACTGGTCATTGCTTTAAACGGATAAGAAATGAAGAAGTTATGACCATTTAAAGTCAGTTTTCGAAATCAGAATGGTCTATTCGAATAACCTTGAAGGTATTCGAATAACATCCTTCTAAACAGCTTTTTAAATGTGTTTAAAATAGAGGTATTCGAATACCTCCTTGTGGTATTCGAATAACCTGCTTCTGAACTATTTTTTTAAGAAATGAAAATAGTGGTATTCGAATACCCCATGTTGGTATTCGAATAACCCATATTTGTTTTGTTAGTCATGGCAACCATTACCCAAGAGGGGGGGTGAATTGGGTATAAAAACTTTTTCACAAATGCTCTTAAAATAAATATAAATATTTAAGCTATTTAAATAAATGCACGAAGGAACGTGATGAAGAAAAGAAACTTTAAGAACAAATAGAAAATTAAATGTGCAATAAAATAAATTGCATAAAATAAAGAGATAAAGAGAAGAAGAGCAGGCACGATATTTATCCTGGTTCGACCACCAACCACTTGTGGTCTACGTCTAGTCCCCGAAACACAGTTCGAGATTTTTCACTATATGTACAACCTTCAATAGGTGCTTGCAACCGTTACATGAAAGAGCACTTTTCACACACAGGGAAACTCTACCCTTGTGCTAAAGTCTTAGCCCGCAGGGATACCTCACCCTTATACAAACCTTAGAGGGATACCTCACCCCCTTTACAAACCTTGAACGATACCTCACCCTCAATACAGAAGAACAGAAAATATAGATGAAGAGAAACTCTCAAACAGAGTATGTAATACAAGTTGAAGTGCTAATAGAGCTCTCACAGAAATATCTCAAAGTTTTTAAGCAAGAAGAGCGTAGAAAATAGTTTTCACAAAGACAGAGTAATCAGAAAATAGTTCAGAACAATGGGCAATCGAAAACGTGACCCAGGCTTGCTATTTACAGGGAAAACTAGGTTAATCAGCCATTGGGTGTAATTAAAGTCATTTAAAACAAAATTGAAAGCTGTCTGTTTCCATTTTCGTAAACAAAGATTCGTGTTTATTCGAATAAAGCAATAGCTTATTCGAATAATACTCAACGTGAAAAGCTCATCTGAAAAGGGTTATTCGAATAACCAACCTGTTATTCGAATAACTCTGTTAAAATCAGAGTTTCACAAAACCAAAGGTTATTCGAATGGCAGCTCAGTTATTCGAATAACGTAATTGAAAAAGAAGTTCAGACAGAAAGCGTTTATTCGAATAACATATGAGTTATTCGAATAACTCATTTCAACACAGGGTTCTGAAAACTTAGCTATTCAAATAAACGAAGGTTTATTCAAATAGCCACTTTAAAAACAGATTCTCGTGAAGATGTTTATTCGGATAGACAAAGTTTTATTCGAATAAATCAGGCCAAAAATTGTTTTAAAAAGAGAGGATTCAAAGATACTGAGTTTGTTTCAAAACAGATTTTTTTTTATCTTTTCTTTCAAAAACAAGGAGATATTAATTTGAGCTCCGTACAATAGATCCTAAGTCCTAATGCTAAACAACTATAAGTTTGGACTTGGTCTATATATCATCTTCATTTATTCCTCCCGTTTGTTATCATCAAAACAAGTCTTCAAAGATAAGCATCCAAACACATGTTTGCTTTTCACGATGGTTTTATAAATAGTGTTATTCGAATAACACTTCATCTATTCGAATAACCACGGATGTTTACGAATACTAATATGGAAACAAACGGCCATATTCTTTTAAATTTACGAGTTTTAATTACACGCAACGGCTATTTCTTCGAAATTTCTCTATAAATAGAAGCCTTGGCTCATCTCTAAAATTGCCTAACACTCTGAATTATTTTCTACTTGCACTAACTCGTGAATTTATTTTCTACGCTCTAATTTTTATCAAAACTTTGAGATATCCTTTGAGAGCCTCTTAGCACTTCAATTTGTATTATTTGCTCTGAGTGAGAGTTTCTCTTCATCTATATTTCTGTTCTTCTATATTGAGGGTGAGGTATCCTTCAAGGTTTGTATAAGAGTGAGGTATCCCTTCAAGGTTTGTATAAGGGTGAGGTATCCCTGCAGGCTAAGGCTTTAGCACAAGGGTAGAGTTTCTCTGTGTGTGAAAAGTGCTCTTTTATGTAACGGCTACAAGCATCTATTGAAGCTTGTATACATAGCAAAAAATCTCAGATTATTTTCAAGAACTAGACGTAAACCACAAGTGGATTAGTGGTCGAATCAGGATAAATATCGTGTTTGCTTTTCTCTTCTCAATCTCTTTATTTTACGCAATTTTATATTATTGCACATTTATTTATTTGGTGTTCTTCAATCTTTTATTCTTCATCTCGCAATTTCTTTTCTTTTATTTAATAGCTTAAATATTTGTGTTTATTTTAAGAGCATTTGTGAAAAGTTTTTAATACCCAATTCACCCTCCTCTTGGGTAATGGTTGCCATGACTAACACGGATGACTTACCTAAGAGAAGAACAAAGAAAGCAAACTCCTTTTGACCTTGGAAATTCATTCTTCACTACCTCAAAACCCTTAAAGCTTCAAGCTTTGAGCTTTAGTGGTGGAAGAAGATGAAGATGGAGAGAATGGGTGAGCTTCTTGAAGATGATTCTAACAAAAGGAAGTCTTCCAAGTAAAGAGGTGGATTTCAAACAAAAGGGAAGCTTGAAAATCAAGCAAATATGGTGGGTGGAAGGATGTGGCTGCCGTGGAGTTAGAGAGAGGGAGGAGAAAATGTGAAGAGAAAAAGATGAAGAGAGAGATGTTGATAGTAGGAAATGAAATGAACTCTTAATTTTTTTGAAATTAGAATAGAAAATTTAGTTAAGTGAAAGCACCACTTTGGCTCCAAAATGGCCATGCAGCCGTGGAATGTAGAAGGAGAGAGAGTGTGTGTAGCTTCCTTGAGAAGCTTGGGAGGAAGCTTCCTTGAAGCTTCCTTGAGAAGCTTCATGCGCTTCTCGATAAAGTGAAAGTAATGTTGTCTCCTAAAGTGAACACTCTAAAAAAGATGATTAACACTCTACTAGAGCTATTATCCGGTGAACAAAAGTTACAGTTAATAGAAATAGTATTTATTGTTCATCGGATAATTTTTACGATACAGCAAATTTGTTTATCAGATAAAATCTCAAAAAATGTAAATCTTGTAAACTATGCCCAGCCTCGAGTTTCGTAAGATCCCCCATCGACGTTTTCACAGTCCAAAGTTTACCATCCTAGGGAAAAATATTTTATTTTTCCGGCTCCGCTCATCGCGTACGTAAATTAAGAAATATATTAAAATAATCGACAGTTCTAGAAAAATCAACAAAAATTCTCAAAAATCATAAATATTAGAAAATGACTATTCATGATGAAAGAAATAATTTTTTAGGTGTTACACTAATTCTGCTCAGTGTGCACGTAAATGAGGAATATATTAAAATATTTGACATTTCTAGAAAAATCCAAAAAAATTCTCAAAAATCTTAAATGTTATAAAATGATTATTTATAATGAAACAAATAATTCTTGGGGTGTTACAATTTATGTTTTGCTTAACAGTTCTCAACATGCCACAAATCTCTAGTAGTGATTTGTTAATTTCATTCATGTTGTAGTTCATGACAGATTGACTAAAACTTTCCAGCAACGATTGCAGGACTAAGTCAGTGGCCAACTCTTGGCCCAAAGGAAAACCAAGTCTCTCTTGGTTTTCAATGTACCCAATCATCTTGATTACATGAGCACCAACAGGGCTTCCTTCTACCAGCTTGCACTAAAACAGTGCTTTAGAGACCTCATATCTCTCATGCATGGCCTGCTCTTGATAGAGCTTCTTAACGTGTATGATCATATCGTAGGCATCCATGTTCTTGTGTTGCTTTTGGAGCTCAGAGTTCATAGTGGCCAACATTAGACATCCGATGTCCAAGGCATCATCTTGATGCTTTTTATAAGCATCTTTTTCAATTCTAGGGGCATTAGTAGCAGGTGGCTTAGGAATAGGCTGTTCTAGAACATACAATTTTTTCTCTTGCTTGAGGACAATCCTCAAATTCCAGTACCAGTCTAGAAAATTCATTCCAGACAACTAATCATTCTCAAGGATGGATCGCAATGATAAGTTACTTGATATGTTTGTTGCTGATGTGTGTGAAACAACATCATGTTTTGTTCTTGTTTTGCATGCATTCTTGAGCATTTTAGGCATTTTAGTTTCCCTTTTTAGTTAGTTTTTCCCTTAGTTCGGATAACTGCGTTGTTTTTGGTGTTCCTGTGCAGGATTAATGTTGATTTGACCTTGGATTGAATGGAATGCTCGCACATTTGAAGTTGGAGCTTAATGGATAGCAATAAAGGTGCAAAAAGGCCATTCCAGAGGGATCCACGGCCTGCCCATGGATCAAACTACGGCCATGGATCGAGGGACAACTTAAAGAAGGAAAAGAGAACTCCAGTGAGTTCCACTGCCTGGCCGTGGAACCATCCACGGCCGTGGAATTCAATAGAGTGCAAGTTGGCCTGTGGCAGAGAGATCCACGGCCTGGCTGTGGAATGATCCACGGCCGTGGATCGCAGTGCGCAGCAGTTTTTAAGTTTTTATTTTTATTTCTTTTGTGGGCTTTTTAGCCAATGAAAACCCTAGGTTATAAATAGATGTTTTGAATACAATTAGGGAGCTCTAATTTGGTTTTGGAAGAGGCACGTTGGAGGCTTTGGTTCTTGATCTTTATTCCCTCTTCTCTCTTGGATTACGGGTTTGGATATCGATGAACATGTTTTCTGATTCTTTCTTCTCTATGTCTGAGTAGTTTCTTTTGTTTCTAGGATTGGGCAATGCCCTTTGATACATTGATAATGATTAATTGACGTTGTTTCCCCTTTTATTGATCTTGATTGTTCATTGATTTAATTCTTATTGCTCTTATTCATGTGAATTTGCTGGCCACTTATTTACATCTCATAGGCATTTAGGGACGTACTGAGAGGTGAACCTAAGTGTTGGAACCATAAGAATTAAACTTAAGGTCTAAATCACGAGAGTAGTTTTAGCCTTTCGAGGATTCAATGAATTACCACAAAGCGTAATGGGTTCAATTTAAATTCAATTACCACGAGAGTAGGAATTGGTTTAATTGGGCACGGATCTTGTATCTTGAGAAAGAACATTAACTAATTTAGGGTAATTCACCTTCAATTGAATTTCAGATTTAATAAAAGGGTTGTCAATTAGAATTTGTCTTGTATCATTGTGGTACCCCAATCTTGGAAGCTTTCTTGAATCTGAATACTATTCTTGATTACTTGCTATTTTTGTTCTGAATTCTGTTTTCTTGATTTTTATTTAATTGTTTTGTTATTACATTCTTCTTAATAAACAATCATATTCCCTTTTGTTTAATCTAATTGAATTAATTAATTAATTGGTATTCATAGACACAGTCCCTGTGGATTCGATCTTTTTATTACTTGACGACGAAACCGTACACTTGCGGATTTCACGCATCAGTTGCCATGGTAATTTATCAACAAAAATATGCAAAAATATAAGTATTATGCCATAAACATATTTAATGAGGTCTTTTAATTAAATATGCATCCCATTATTTTATTCAAGTCAATGACCCTCAGCATTGACTCAGAAAATCCCATCGAAAGATTTTCTAGTGGGCCAAGATCCATATTTCACCTAGTTTTGAGTTAACTTTGGATGATCACCAAAAATTCAGTTATTTAGCTAGGAAACACTTTCCAATTACATCATATGTAACTCTTGGATAGTTGGGTGAATAACACTTATTTCAATCTATGTAATAGACTAAAACCCAACTTCATGCCTCTAAGCTTTCAATCCTATTGAAATGGCCTAGTTAAGTCAGACCCAATGATTGGCAGTTGGATATTACCCTTATCACATCGCGTCTTACTAATATAGATAAAGGTATCCTACTTTGGCAAACCTACACTTGATCGATACTAGTCTTGACGAATACCACACATTGGAAGGCATCACATACTGACTTAATATTTGCTTTGAGGGAATTTTTATTATTATTAGATCTCACCATTTTATTAAACTGTTTATCATACCATAAATATTATCCATGCATCTGATACATATAAAGCATATAAAAAAAAGTGACATGGTTATGGCCCTCTAAGAGAGTAGCATTAACTAAGCTAACTTCACCAAGCGTCTCCCACCAACATCCTCACTTGATGCCATCTTCTTGCCTCCACATCAAGATTACATTATATAAAAATCTCTTTTACATTTGAGGGGAGTTAGGTGAGAAGAGAATGTACAATTAAAATATAGATAGAAAGGCATGACACACAGGTCTTATTTAAAATAACAAAAATAGAATAAAAGGAGGACTAAGGCCATAACCATGTACCATGTATCACAAAGAACATATAAACTCAAAACAATAATACATTATTATTTAGTGAGTCATAAAAATAGAATTAAATATCGCGCTTTCGAATAACACACTATGCAGAGGTAGCACGGGGGTCCCGCTAGAGTAGTAACACTTGAACCCTAAACTCGAAAACACATGAACACTTCATGCGCCATGAGGAACCCTTATGCTGTTGTTCAACACTTGAACCCTTGCGCCTCCTTGACGGCTTGACATCAACACTTGATGCTGCTGCCGTAAAACAGGAATAGGGTTTCCAAAACCCCTTGCACTGTGCCGCTTGTGTAGAAACAAGGATTCTATAACCCTTTATGCCGCAAACCAATAACAAGGTTTCCTAAACCCTTGCGCCGTGCATTGTGAATAAGGATTCCAAAACATTGTACGTATCACATACATACCAGAAAGCTTCGCAAAAACATACATCTTAATACAAAATGGTTTTCATAAAACATATGAACATCTTCATAGGTTTTTGAAAACAACATCATAGTTTTGCATACGACACATAAAACAGATTATGTTTTCGCAAAGGGTTTCATTTGTTTTTGTGAAATAACATATTAAAGATCATATCTTTTATCAAAAAAAGCAAGCATGTTATCTCATCTAAAAAAAAATAGAAAATTGAATCATGGTTTCACAAGACGCTCTGATACCACTGTTAGGAATTACGAATACATCACGCAGCGAAAAAATAAGATTCTTACCAAGGATCCATACGAAAAAGCCATAATCTGAGTTTTAAAATTGTTTAGGTGTTGAAGCGTGATCAAAGGAAGTGATGTGAATCACCA
The DNA here is from genome assembly GCA_029884595.1 of Ormosia semicastrata. Classification (NCBI taxonomy): domain Eukaryota; kingdom Viridiplantae; phylum Streptophyta; class Magnoliopsida; order Fabales; family Fabaceae; genus Ormosia; species Ormosia semicastrata. The sequence continues at coordinate 64,454,256 of JAQQTO010000061.1, read as the reverse complement.
ACACCGTAACAGCGATGATGTCTCTGTGGTATCCACATGAACAAACTCACGAATGTCCAACGTTCACAAAAGGGAGCCTCACTTCTCTCACACAATGCTAGCTGTGAAGAGAAGAGAAGAAACCAGTCACTCTTTCACTCACTTTTCTATAGGTGCGGCTAGGGTTCTGTAATGTGTGTCTTAGTAGCCCCCTTAGCAATACTATTTATAATAGTGAATGCTTTAAGTGAGTGTGAGCAGCAGCAAGGTAAGCTGTATAACCCTAGACTCATCTGTTATGAGTCTGGCCCACATTTGAATCCGAGTCCAACTTGGATCTATTGCTCCAATTTTAGTCTGCTCTATATGTGTGACCCTGTAGGTTCTCATTACGTTGGTAGTAATATTAAAATCCCATTTTAATATTACAAGCAGTGAGTGGTATTTAGTAACACATCGCTGCTACCCAAGTAATGAGAATGTCAATGATTTGACATAACCTTTTCGTGACCAATGTTTCCGTGTCGTTTAGTCCTTTTGTCAAGATATCTAGATTGAACACAAGGCATGAAATGCATCACCCTTGTATAGTCCAATCCTTCATTTCTAGCCACTCGAGTAGACTTTGTAACAACAAATGAAATCAATATCTCATATTGACTCATTTGAGCATGGCCATGCATTTCGCAGTCTCACTCAATCAGGGGGCCTGAAGATATCGCTCCTATTATGTAGGAGTGACAAATCCCATCTAGGTCACTCACATCCCTCTGCATGATTCGTGGTATGTCTAATAACTAACTTTATAATCACCTTGTTATAGATGACGTTTGATGACATTAAAACACACAACTCCTCATATAGGAATTATAGTGATTTCAGGTCAAAGGACCACAAACACCATTGTCACTATGAGAATCGCTTATGACACTCACGTAACAATCCATGTAGCGTTCTCATGGCGGGTCATTCCAGTACATCATTACTCTAATATGTGCCCATGTGAAAACTTGATATCTCATATCCATAACCCGTGAGATGTGGTCATCAGTCTTCGCACCTACTAGTCGCAATGCATTATTATTGTCCTAATTAACAATAATACTTGACTAGGGACATTTAAGAATAGTGTTCTAATTTTATCCAATAGGATCTCACGATCAAGTCAACCACTTGATGTCCTACGACATCAAACTTACTATTCTAAGGACTTTATTATGTTTATTAAAAAAGAACACAATAAATGAAATGCCTCATATATTAAAATTAGCATAATAAAATGTATGTAAATACAAAAAAAATTATCAGCCACTAGGGCGTACACCAATAAATATAGCTAGTGACTTAAGGACTCAAATCTTAGAAGCTCAAGAAGAGGATGAAACTCTAAAGGGAGTAAGTGAGCATATTTTGTTAGGAAACTAAAAAGATTTTAGCATGTTGAAAGATGGAATGATTAAGTTTAGAAATAGACTTTGTATTCCAATGGAATCTGAAATCAAAGAAAAGATCCTAGAAGAAGTTCATAAAATTCATTATACCACTCATCCCGGAGCCACAAAGATACACTAAGATCTTAAGAAGATGTTTTGGTGGCCTAAGATAAAGTGAACATAGCGGTATATATGTCTAAGTGCTTGACTTGCCAAAAAGTTAAGATAGAGCACCAGAAATCCTCTAGACCTCTACAATCTTTAAAAACTATTGAGTGGAAATAGGATAAAATCTCTATGGATTTTGTAATGGGATTACCTAGAACTTAGCTAGGGTTTGATGCTATCTGGGTCATAGTGGATAGAATGACCAAGTCTACCTACTTTTTACCAATTAAAGCTAACTATTCTTTGGATAAACTAGCTCAACTATACTTGCAGGAGGTAGTTAGATTGCATGGAATCCCCATAAGCATAGTATCTGATAGAGATCCTAGATTCACATCTAGATTTTAGGGAGCTTTGCAAAAAGCTTTTGGGACTAAGCTTAGTTTTAGCACATCTTACCACCCCCAAATAGATGGGCAAACAGAGAGGACTATCAGAACCTTTGAGAATATGCTTAAAGCGTGTGTTCTTGAGCAAAAGGAGAGTTGGGATAAATTCTTGCCTTTAGTGGAGTTTTCCTGCAATAATAGCTACCACACTAGCAAAAGTATGGCATCATATGAGGCTTTGTATGGTAGGAAATGTAGATCACTTCTATATTGGTATGAGGTAGGAGAGATAACTATCCTAGGTCCAGAGTTAATCCAACAAACCACAAAACAAATAAGAGTGATTAAGTATAGGTTGGTTACTGCTCAAAGTAGGCAAAAAAGCTATGCTGATAAGAGGAGAAAACCTCTTGAGTTTGAAGAAGGAGAATATGTTTTTCTCAAAGTCACTCCTACAACAGGGGTTAGTAGAGCATTGAAAACCAAATAGTTAAATTCTCGTTTTCTTAGTGCATTTTAGATTCTGAAAAGAATAAGACCTGTGGCCTACCAAATAGCCCTTCCTCCCAGTTTGTCTAACCTCCATAATGTTTTTCATGTGTCACAACTCAAAAAGTACAATCCAGGTCCTTCACACATCATAGAAAATGAATCAGTGCATTTAAAAGATGATTTGTCTTATGTAATACAGCCTATAAGGATCGTGGTCAGAGGAGTCAAAGAGCTTAGAGGATAGTAGATTCCTCTAGTGAAGGTCATATGGGATGGGACTGGCACTGAGGAGGCTATTTAGGAATTAAAGTCCCTTATGAAGCAAGATTATCCAGAGTTATATATATGAGGTAAGCAATTTTGAGAACAAAATTTTAAAAAGGAGAGGAGAAATGTAATATTCTCCTTAATTTGTTAGTCTAGAATATGGCTATAGAGGTACAATAACATTTGCATGAATTACCTATTAATTTTAGTGACCATCTGAGTTAGTTAAGACACTTTGCCATAATATTGAATGTGAAAAATAGCTTATAATAGCTCATATTCGAACCTAAATTGCTTAGATAAGATGAATAAATAAGGTGAATTTATTTCTAGGTCACACATGAATTAAATGTGAAGTTGTTAATTTTTGAGAATTAACTAAGTTAATTTGGTATTTTTAATAATACTGAATAAGTGTTTAAGGACCTGATTAAATAGGAAGATATCTCAGAAAATTATGAATTTTTGTGAAGATATCAAGTAAAGAATGGAGAATTTTCTTGTAATGAGTGCAGGTTAAGACAGATACTTGTAAGCCTATTAGTTTATTTCCTTAGGTTTAATTTAACTTGAGGAAGAGTAATAGAGTGTAAGTGATAGTTTTAGGTGTATAAAAGATTATGGAATGATGAAATTAGAATTGAGATGAATCCTAAGATTTTCTATAACACTTATGCAAGTTAGGAAACTTGATTTAGTAAGATCAAAGTATTCCTAAGATATATAATGTTTCTAGCTAAATATCTAAGTTCAACCTTATCCCTCCTTTTTTTTCCACTACCTCTCACCTTTCAACCCGTCATCTTTGACTTTCTTTATACTCAATTTCTCTCATTTCTCACATTAACAGCAGAAGAAATAAGAGAGAAGGGAAAAGGGAAAGAAAGAAGAGAAGGGAAGAAGGAAGATCAAAGAGAAAAAACCAAAACTTAAGCATCAATCACACAACTTGAGGTAGGGGTGTTTGTTCTTGCATAACTCTTTTTCTCTCTTTACCTTCTTGATGCTTGATGTATGCTTGTTTGGATAAAAATGGATTTGAGAGGGATATATGGTTTCCTTGTTTGGTTCTTGCCTCCAATGGTTTGATATGGAGTGTCCATGGCTTATTCTATGCATAGTTGTGATTTTGAACATGTTTGTATCCTTATTTTCCCATTAGCTTGAGGTATAGAAAATGGGTATGAAAGAGTTGCATTTGATTCATCTTTTCACTATGTTAGAGGTTTGAGTTTGTGTATGAATATTACAACATAATTAGAGACCTTGTATGAGGTTGAGAACCACTTAGAATCTGTTTTGGGGGGTCTAAGTTTGGTTAGAAATTAAATAGAGTAAGACATGAGAAGTTTGGTGTTGGGCGCTTCATTGCCCAAAAGTTAGGAGCTTTATCACCCAAGGCCAAAGAGCAAAAGTGTGTTGGGCGCCTAAGCACTCAAAGAGTGAGTGCCCAATTGTGCATGGCCATAGAGCCAAAGTGCTGGGCGACTGAGCGCTCAAAAGTTGGGTGCCCAAGCACCCATTGAAAGAAAAAATGGTAGTGTTTTGCTGTCATGGAGCGCCTAAGCACTGGAAAGCTCAGCGATCAAGCACCCAAGAATAGTTTGTCTCCTATTTTATTTTTGAGAAAATGTAGATCCCTATTTATTGGGATCCTCTATGTATGCTTTGTTGTGTAAGTTAAGACACTATTAGGGATATTTCAAGAAGGGAATAACCACCTAGTATTTATATAACAAATCAAGTCTTTGTGTATCCAATTGTTGAGGATGTACATAGGTATTCTTCTAAATCATTAATGAGAAATGGTGTTACACTTGATCTCACCTGAAATTTGATGACGTGCATAGTGTACTAGATGCATGTTTTTAAAGAACTACTCTTTCATTTTATTAAGTTGAGTTAGAGAGGAATGTTTGTTAAGAATGGCTTCTTTACTTGTTAAAGTTGAGCCACAACACAATCTATCCCGAAGTTAGGGGATGAGGAGTACACCTTGATATTGCAAAGTAGTTAGAAAAGCACTTCGTGAAGGGTGTATTTGTGAGACAAGAGAGTGAGAAAAACACCTTGTCATAGTAGAGGAATAAGAAAAACCCTCTACCAAAGACAAAGGAGTGAGAAAAATATTTTATCAAGGAACATGATGTTTTAAAATTGTCTAGGCAATTATTTATTATTGAAAAGAGGTAGCTATGTTTGTTGATTATGGTTTAGCTTTGTGTATGTTTATTCATTGTATATATGATAATATTACTAAGAATTGTGAATTCTCACCCTGTTTGTTATTTTTATGATAAATCCAGGTCATGATTCTCCCACGGGGAAGAAAAGAAGTAGATAAAATAATTTAGTTTTATTTTCTTTTGTTCAAAACTTGTATTTATGATAATCATTTAGGTTGTATAAGTTTACGTATTGTACTTATGCCCTTTTGAGGCTTAGCTTGTACATACAATGTAAATTTTTTATATGTTTAAAAGTTTACTTCTCCCTCATGGCTCTTCATAATAACAAAGATAGTTATTATGAATCTAGTATGACGTGCATAAGTCAGAAGTAACACATCTATCTCTGTTTACCCATGCAATTGGTTGATATAGTATGGTAATAGGGTTATGGACGGTACACCATCACCTTCACCCTGTCACACCACCACACAATCACTGCATGCCCAAAATCAACCAATTACTGAAACCTCCGCTGCGAGGAACCAAAAGCCCAACATTAGGCATTCGTATAATGGGAAAGAAACCTTACTTTCTGATGAAAGCCCACACCCATTGTGTAGGACCTCTGTGAGGGATTGACTTAGTCCCCATGTGCATAGAGCCAATTATAATGATCATAGGCCTAGAATCCCAGTGCATCAGCGCTAGGACCCAAGATCAATGATACTAATGATCGCGTGTCCTATCTAGAGGGCATGGTTCAATCTGATATGTCCAGAACTCATTTACTGGACTTAGTGTGTCAACAACCGGTAGCGCTGGAAGAGCAACATTGCACAATAGAAAATCTAGAGCGATCTGTGCATGAGGGCTAGTCCAAATCACACCAGGATGACGGAAGATGAAACACAACCAACGGCCAAGGAAGAATGCCGCACGCTGACGCCAGAATGTCCAATGTTGTTAATAATAACCCAGACCCCGACGATCAAGAGCAACTCTTCTCTGCCCAACTGATGGAGTATAGGGCTCCCAGACACTTCTAGTTTCTAGCCAACATGGAACTCTACGGTGGGACTATGCACCCTTAGGAACATATAGATGTCTATATTCAATCTTTGCGCTTCGCTACGAGGTCACCTCTAATTTGCCCAAATTCTAATGTTTAGACCACTTTTTCAATTTTCTAAGATTATTTATTTTACTATTTGGTAGTATTTTTGACTAATTTTCACCATGTGGTGGTCCCATATTTTTAAAAATCTGTAGATATAGTTTCTGTTGAGTTTTTGTGTGATTTTTACTAATGCTTTGTGCTTTTGTGTTTTGAGTCGATTAAGACCCTATGGTGTTACTGATGCATGACTAGGCTTTCTGATGGTCATATACTTGACGTTAATCCTGAAATTGAAAGAACCTTGCATGTATTGGATAGGACTCATAAGATTAGTGAAAGAATAACATTTGAGGTTGAGACTGACATTGATTTTGAAACTGAAGGTTGTAACATCCTAATACAGATATCTAGATATACCCTAGGAATACCAAGATATATAAAGATAAACAGTACTAGAGACATCACTTCTACCTACTAACTAATACATGTATCCATAATCACAACTAAGTAATTATAGAAAGTTTTGAGAGAATGTGAAAAAACTTAAACTCATATATATATATATACAACACTAGCCACAAGAGGGTATATTGTAATGCATACAAAACAAATGTAAACTGTATACATAAGTTCTGGCTAGAAAAGTATATGAAACTATACTAGTCTTCATGCTTCTTCTTCATTCCCTTAACAGGGTTTGTACCTCTGTATCTGGATTTACATGGAAGAACAACCGGGGTGAGAATTGCAATTCTCAGTAAAAGAAATTCCAATACCAGCTGGCTATCACATTGAATAACAAATATAACAATTACTATAACTACTAACATTAGAATTTTCCCCACTAATTCTCATAACTGCACGCTACTAAGTAGTGTGGTCTAAACTGATAGCCTACACACCATAAATATAAACAACTGCCTATACAACTGTAAATATCAATAGTAACAGACAATGCCTATACAACTGTCTGTAAATGCAATGAGAATGATATACAATATGATTATGCCTAAGAAAGATCCTAAATATATGCTTGTGCAATATTTTGTTTTAAAATACATGTAGAGGTTTATTTTGAAAACAAAGAAGTTCATTAGGAGCTAGTTCAGTATATTATCCCGTGGTGAATAGAGGAAAAGCTTATCCTCACATCACACATATCTTGGCACGTTGAGAAGTTCAGTCTTCATCCTTCCTCAAAGAGGCTTTAGGATTTCCCGTTTATCTCCCTTGGCCTTGGCATTATCGAGATATCAGGGTTATGTTCTTCCTCAAAAGAGTCTATCAGACACCCGTCTATCTTCCTTGGCCTTCATGAATGGGCATCAATGGATACTCACTAAGATTAATACTATTAGACCATTTCCATAGACATACATACATACTTATATACTTAGTTTATTTAAGACCTAAGCATATTCCACTAGGAAATTCTGACTTCTCATGTTTACCCCCTTGTAGATAGGAAAACTGAAATCTTCACACTACATGCAACCCTACCACTTGGTTAGGAATACTTATTCCCTCATGAACTTCTTGACTCCCTTCCTTCTTGGCTAAATGACCTTGCATCATGTAAGTCACATTCGCAGGTAGACAATGCCAACTTATCCTAGTCTCTTATATCTAAACACCACCTCATCACTCAAAACTCTTAAGTGATCTCTATGCAACATTGTGATGCTAAGGTGTTAGATACTATCCTATGACAAACCATTACTCTTGGTTACACTAAGGTTCTCATAGCTTTCACATACAAGCTAGATTAAGTAAATAGTGTGTAAAAAGCATAGTGTAATATTTATCTCGTACATAAATACTACCTTAACTTTCCTATAGACTCAACTCATCCTAGTGAAAGAGTCTATCTTAGCTAATGCCTCATTCAACCTTGCTTAAGGAAACAAATGAGAATTTCACTATAACTTTGCATACTTAATGAATTAACAAGCTTACAAGTCAACATTCATCCTATTGTGTATTCTACAATGCACAAGGTCTCATTTAACTAGAGACTTAGTACATAAAATTCCCTCTTCAGAACTAAATACACAACCTTATCTTCACTCAGGTGAATCTAACTCAAAGTGGTTCTTTCTTACAACTCTTTCTTGCTTAAGGTTCTAGGTACCTTCTCAAGGTAATCCACTACTCTTGGATCTCCTAAGGTTCATACCTTCCTTATTCTTACTAGAGTGAACCCTACAATCCATCCTAGTATACTTGTCTCCATTGCACCATCTCATCATATCTTGAGTGATATCTAATGCAACACTAGGTTGCCTAAGGTGCTATATCCTTACCTAAGGTAATCCTTCACTTTTAGCATCCTCAAAGGCCTAAGCTTTCTCATTCATTCTAGGTGATAATTTCTCTCTTGAAAATATCCCCATTTGTGCCTTAACACACTTTAGGAAACATATACTAATGATCCTATTTAGCCAAGAACTTGAAAACATCAAAAATGATATTTTTGAGGATTCTAGCCTTAGACACAGGCCATGTCTGATTACATGCCTCCCCCAACGCTGTGTCTTGCTCTGTTAGCACAGTTCCACGAATTAGAACAGGAAGAGAGGGGCACGCCCCCTGGTGTCTTTGAACATGGGTCGTGTCTCTCAACCAGACAACTTCTACAGAACCGTGGTACTGTTCCATTGGTTCTTTTCTTAGATTTTGGCCATTCCAATCCAGTTTGTAGGTAATCTTAGGTCCATAATCAGTTCTCAAATACTTAGGAATCATCAATCACTAACTTAAACCTCTTAATTTGGATTATGGATCAAAAATACACTTAGCTTAACCTATCCCCTCTTTTGGGCATCAATGGCCTAAATGAGATGTTCTAAGCTTCTATCCTCATCTTATGCTATGAACAAGTCATAAATAACTAAAGAAACACAAACATACAAGCCAAACACATCAAACACTTCAAGAACACAAAAACGATTTATTAAGCACCAAAGTGTATCAATGGTGGAAAGAGTGAAAAGAAGTGAAGATGAGCATAAACCCTACTTCTTGGCAACTGAGATGATCCATCTTCAAACTTGAACTTGATCTTGATCTTCCCTTGGTCTACCTCTCCTCCTTCTCCTTCTTCTTCTTCTTCCTTTCTCTCTTCTCTTCCTTCATTTCTTTCTTTCTCTGTCTTTTTCTATTTTTGCAGCTTCTGCTGCTTTTAACTAAGAGAGAAAAATAAGAGAATGACTATCATGTCCCATAGGATATTTTGCTAGAACTTCCATATCTACTAAGAACACTCGAATTATGCCAATTCAAGTTTTTCAACTTCCAAAAACTTTAGAATAAATCATAAGATTCATCTAAATTATTGTTTCACCATTTTCATGATTTTTCATATCTGCTGGTAGTCAATCTGGTATTAAATACATAACCAGTATGCCTAAAAATACCAAACTAACTCATATTAACTTGAAACTTTAACTGCATCTTATCTAACTCATTTGTGACATAGAAACAAACTCTCTATGTTTATTTCCTTCAAATTTACCTTTAAAGCCATCATCTAAGTCATTTTAAGCTACTTTTCAACTTCTGGGTTGCAGCTAAGTGCCTAAACGAACTCAGATTGTCACAAAACTTTACAGGCATGTTAAGTAAGTTATATGCTACCTTTTGAACTCATAAACAAGTCGAACATGTTACTAAGCATATTACAAAGGTGAGCATACAGATAACGCTACACCTATGACTGATAACACTACACCTGTGGCTGATAACACTACACTTATAGCTGATAACATGCAAAATAGGACCTTAAAGGAACTAGCTACACCTGATGTGAATTATCAATCACTGTGCATTCAATATCCTAATTTGGATGCTGATTTTGAACTTAAATCTGGTTTTGTTTACTTGCTGCTTAAGTTTCATGGCCTTGCAGGAGAGGACCCTCACAAGCACTTAAAAGAGTTCCATATGATCTATTCCAACATGAAACCACAAGGAATTGCAGAGGAACACATCAAGTTGAGAGCCTTTCCCTTTTCATTAGATGGTGTAGCCAAGGACTGGTTATACTACTTGCAACTAAGAGCTATCATTAGTTGGAATAATATGAAGAGACATGTGATAGGTTTTTAGACCTAAAAAGAAAGTAAACTAATTTTTAATTAAATTAGTGTGATTAGGTTATTAATTGAAATAACAGTTAAAACTTAAAATTTACTAACGTATAGCTCACCATTTGGGTTTTGAAGCGCGTTAGAAAATTTTGAGCTGTAATATTCCAAGTTAATTAAAGGAATATTATTTTGTGGAAAATAGTAGAAAATACTATTTTTAGTGAGAAAATGTTGGAATTATTATTTATAGATGAATTATTAAAGAAATATTGGAATTAAAGTCAAATTTTGAAAATAAATGAGAAAAGAGTTAATTTAAGCTTAGAATATGTTAGAAATATTTTACGCGATTTAAAAATAGTAATTTTTTACTATGCGATTAAGAAAATGCGATAAAACGTTTACGCGATTAAGAAAATGTTAAAAAATATTTACGCAATTTGAAAACATAAGAAAAATGTTTCACGATTGTAAAAATGCGATAATATCACTACGCGATTAAAAGTAATAGCAGTTTACTGTCGGGCTGTTGTGGTGGGCTCGATTATGTTGAATAATGATACCGCCAAGAGAAGGCGAGGGTATGTGAAATATTTTAATAATAATGATTGTATGTATGTTTGGATCATACATCATGCATTGAAAAGTGTGTCAACTTATTTGGTTAAGGCTGTATGTCTAGAAGATGAATTATACCTATGTGCGGCTGCGAGTAGACAAGTGCAGGTCACTTGTTGACCTTGGGGGCATCGGGGTGCAAGTACCTCGCAATGGATAGTTGGTAGCTTTTCTGTCTGTGAGGCAGACCAATGCAAACGCACCGATGATCCGGACCGAGACACTGTCCTATATCACAGTCTGGTGTAGAATGTCTTGTATAATGTCTTGATGTGCACGTTGATAAATTGATAGCACTTTTGGCCATGACAGCCAAGTTACAGACATGTCTTCTAGATCATTATCTCCGAAATTATGTTTAGCTCCATGGAGTAGGAATGGGTCTGTGTGCATATACACAACTGGTCAACATCTTGGCATGATAATTATGTTTATATGATATTTTATTTGTTGTGTGATAAAATGATCTACCACTTTGATAATATGTTATGTTTATTTGTTGTCATTTTCTCTATTGCCATACTGGTATTGATGTAGGGGATCTCACCTCTTTGTTGTATTATATTTGTTTTACTATGTATGTTTAATGAAGACCGGGAAGACGAAGGAGCATATAACTCTTTTTACTATCAGTGATATTACTCTTTGTTTGTTGAGATGGCGGCGAGGCGCCAAGTTTTAGGTTTTGTCCGAGTTCAGTTCCATCGGGGGACTGATGCTTGGAGGTTTGATTTTGACAATGAACAGTTTGTATATACGAGAGACTTGACTCTGAACTTAAGTGGAACAACTACAAAAAAATAAGTAATTTATGGCAGTTTTAATATGATAGTTCTTAAAAACTGCCATAATATATAATATAATATGACAGTTTTAAAACTAACATAATTTAAATTTATAAAATGGCAGTTTCATTCTTAAAATTGCTGTTTGAAACTTCCATTTTTTTTAATTTTAATTTTAATAAAAATATTTCATCTTCCCTCTCTTTTTCTGTTGCTCTCCCCCTCTTTTTTTCCTAACATTTTCTTTTCCTCACTTTCCCTATTATTGCTATCTGACCCACCCAGTAGCCACCTAGCTCTCTGACCAGCAAGGTCGTGGCTGCATCACGGGTCCTGGGTTAACAGATCTGGGCGAAGGCTGTGTGTGGGTGGTCACCGGACAACGTGTCGTGGCTGCATCGCGGTTGGTGGTCACGCTGTGATGGGTGTGGTGACTCGCGCGGTGGTGTGCATGGTTGGACTCGGTTGCAGCTTAGGCAGAGGTTGAAGCTCTGGAGGTTCAGATCAGTGAAGGACGATGGCGTGTCATGGTGGAGGATGGATTTGCTCGCGATGGTTGGTTGAGGACGGTTTGGCATGTCACGATTTAGATCTGTGGAGGATGGATCAACGTGTGATGGTGGAGGACGGATCGATGTGTCACAGTTTAGATCTATAGTGGTTGGGCTCGGTTTGGGCTCGGTGGTCTTGGCCGGGAACGATGGTGGTGGTTAGTGGCCACGGGTGAAGAAGGGTGACTGTTTGATGTGTGTTCGAGGTTGAGTTCATGTCATGGCTTCTTAATACACTACATGCAGATCTTAAAACTTCAAAGAAGAGTCTACACTGGGGACTCTTATACTGGGGAATGGTGTAACAGGCAAAGCCATGGCGTTGGAGTGCAGACTTGCAACGATGGTAGCTGTTATATTGGGGAGTTTAAGTATGGCGCCAAGCACGGCCTTGGATGTTACTATTTTAGGTCAGCTTCTTGTCCCTAGTGTATAATTTCCAGTTTGTGTTATCTGTTTGTTGTGTTGATTTTCCTAGCTGAAAACGGGGTGCTAAGTGAGTTTATAATTCTTAATTGTGCATGCGGGATTGAATTTTGGCTTGGATATGTTAAGGGTCTTTAGCATTAATGAAAATCTAGATGAGTTTTTTTGTTTTTTTAACTTTACTCTGAATTTACTGTGTTAAATTTGTAATTTTTATTATGTTTTTTCACTACATTTGTGTGCTGGGTTTGCAATTTATGAAATAGAATAGTGTAGTTCATTATTCGTGTTGTGATTGATTTCTTTTAAGGATTCGAGTTTTCTATCTGGTTCTGTTTTCTTTAGATTTGTGATCAACACTTTCTTGGAAGGATCCAGTCACCCAGATATATCTTAAGTGTCCCTAATTCAATTTTGAGTTCGTGATTTCTTGGATTATACCACTTTATGAGCTGCTACTTCTCATTTTTTCACCTTTTTTCCCCACTTTCTGCTTGCATAGCTATATAGAACTTGAAGAACTAAGTTTCACTTATTTTCTTAATCCTTTGCATTGTCTTTTGATAAAATTGATCATGCATTGATGTTGAATCAAGTTTGGATGTCTCAGTTGCTGAATTGATTGATATTTCCTATATTGATCTATGACCATTGTTCAAAGATATTACATGGTCTAACAATAAGTTGAATTAATGGCAGTATTGTGAAGTTTTTTTTTAAGTAACATGTATTATAAAATTCACTGGAGGCTATGGTAGAAAATAGCAGGTTCTGGATGTAGTCTTAATTTTTTTTCATTAGTCCTTGTATGTTCCATTTTGCCGCAGAAACGGAGATAGATATGCTAGAGAATATTTTGGAGACAAAATACATGGAGAATATCAGCATAATTTATGAGTGTTTTTAGGTTCTTTCTTATCCACTCTAATTTTCTTTTCTTTTGGTTGATGTTTGTTGTTAGCTGTAACTATCCACTTAAGTTGTGTTTATTGTTTATTTTACTGTGCTTACAGAGTGAACTTGAGGTTGTAAACCAGATTCCCAACAAAGTGTTCACTACTAAGAAAGAAAACAGTGAGGACCAGAACAACAATGAGAAACTTTTGGATAGTGGAACTGAACGAGATGCATTTGTCACAGAAACTTCCAAAATGCCATTCCTAATGTTAGGGCTGGACTTGCCACTAGATGTGATGGAGAAAAATACAATACCTTAGGTACTACTTCACTTAATGATACTTTGCTTCTTATATATGAAATGCTCTAGTTGATATAATTTACACTGAGGTAGTCCAACAGTGGAGTTTGGATCTTGTTATTATGGCTGTAACCGTTATATAAGAGACTGATAGGAAATTGGAAATGAATAGACTGTATATTATTGAATTCACTTGCTGAAACACCTTCCTAGCTACTAATATTCAGTGGATATCAAGGACAAGGAGGTTTACACATAGAAATAAGAAGGAAAACACTCAACACAAGAAAATACAGAGATAGGGCAGCACTTCGAGGGGCTGCACCCTCATTGGGTTTATGTTATTAACCTTCTTACATGTAGGCTCTGAATTGAAGCACTACAAATCTCAAGATCAGAAGACGTATTATGAAAGAGATGTCAAGCAATAGGTCTCTAGTGCTTCTGTTCGATAGGGATGGTGAGGAAATGGTAGATCCATGGGAATAATTTACAAAAGATCACATTCAAAGATAATTTACAAGATAAGCAAGCAAATTAATAGAAATAAAAGATAAGGAATCCAATTAAAAAAATAAAGATCATTTTACCTATCTTTTAAGTTGAGAGACTTTAAGTACTGAAATTGAAACTTGGTGCGGTTATTTGGGAATTTTAGGTGGGTTAGATATATGGATCTTTTAAGTACCGTCCAATTTTTGGCACCTTATTTGGTAAGCTTTGTTTGAGGCGGTGTTTGGCGTATATGTGGATCACCAATTGGGGCTTGCACCTAGTCCCTGAAATATGCTATGCCTGTCTCCTTACATATTGCATCATTACTAACTCCAATTTCTTGCCTGAGGTGAGCATAGAAAAATACAACTATCATTTATTTTCTATGAATATGCTACGTCGATTATATATGATATTGTAAAAGCGTAAATCAATTGAAGGCTTAAATTTATTGTGGAAAGACTAAAATAACTTCAATAGTTTCATTTAATTGGTCATCTTTTATATTTTGTTTAATTCAAGAATCTATAGGTCAACTTTATATTATGTTTATATTGCATTTATTATATCTAACAAATATATATAAGGTTAAGTTAGTTTATTTATTTATTTATTTTTTATAAATCTAGGAACTGGGTCTATGGATTCCTGTTACTCTTTTCGTAATTCACAAGGTATATACTCTATTAGAGTACTTGGTAACAGGGCTGTCAATCCGAGAATGGTGGAACAACCAAAGGATGTCAAGAATAACAGCCATGAATGCAAAGTTGTTATATATATACCCTCTACATTTTAATGTTTGATATAATATATGATTGATTCAATGTTGTATAATTTCATTGGTTAGATGATAGTTCTACTTTATTGTCTAATTCTAGAACTTATAGGAGATGTTGTTTTGGCTGCGTTTGGGCTTTGAAGAGCCAAGATCTATTAAACTCCATTTTAATAAATCTTCTATTATCTAAGCTTCTGTGTCATCTTTTTTGTACATGAAAATGCAAGACTGTTAAGTCCCTTTTGTTAGCTGCATTCTGATTAGCATCATGTTAATTGTTTGCTTTAACTTTGTTATTAATAAGTAACAAATGACACTCAAGGACAGTATTTCAGATATTAGTTTTCTTACCTTTCTTCTGTGCTTTTCCTTGTACACATCTTGTGTACATGGGTTTTGCTTTGCCTTTGCCTCTGATGTCTTGTTAATGGTCTTTACTTATAAAAAATGCTATATGTGCAATTATTTGGTCTTGTTCAAATATATTTATTTGAAAGTTAGCATCTCTCATACTTATGTGCAGAAATGAGAATTATAGTTCTGAAGCCATTGATTCTGTTTCATTACTTTCAAGTATTGGATTTAAGATATTATGCCTTGTCTTATTCTCTTTTAGGTTGGTGTTCTACCTGCGGATGAAATAATATCCAACTTAGAATTTTTGATAGCTAAGTGGTTCTTCTTTTATTTTCTTTTTGTAACCTTTCAGTGTTTTTTATTTTATTTTAATTTTAATTTTTAAATTTAATACCTACCAAAACAAATATGATAGCAACTTTCTATTCATTCCTGCTGGTGTATTGTTCCATTTGATCTGAACTTTTCATTTCTGGTGGAGCTTTTTAATTTTTTTTGTTGGTGTTATATAAATTACGGCAGTTCTAACCACCATAATTTATATTTTTTTTATTGGTGTTATGTAAATTACGGCAATACTAACTGCCGTAATTTACAATCTTTTTTGTTTGTGTTATGTAAATTACGGCAGTTCTAACTGCCATTTTATGCAAACAGTGAACTGCCATTTTATACATGGTAAATTGTGGCAGTTGTCATGGCGGTTAATGGAAAACCGCCGTATTATACCGAATAGCAAAGGTAATTACGTCAGTTTTAGAAACTGCCATTGACGCAAAAAAATGGCAATTGAAACTGCCGTAATTTACATAAAAAATTGCCATAATTTACCATTTTTTTTGTAGTGAACCTGTGACAGGATTCCTGTTTTGACGCAACACGTGTTTGTGCGCCTAGAATTTACGATGCCGATTCGTGAACTCTGGGGTAGCACTGTGTATACACTGTGTGAAGACTCTATGGTATCTTCCGCAAGGACCCCTGTGAGGCGAATGTTATATCTGCTTGGGTTCTTTAATGATGAAGTGGAGGAGGATCCTTATGAGGACCCAAATCCTTAGGTTAGTTTTTAGGAGTTTTAAGTTTAGTAGTTATATTTTGGAGTATTTGTTGTACATTTTATCTTTTGGTATGTAAGGGTATTATGTAAATTATTTGTAAACAAGGCTTTCAGTATTTATGTATAATATAGGCGTGATTTCAGTTACAAGTGATACTTATGGTTTTTATTTAGTTTATTTATTTAAATTTATTCCGCAACTAAAATTTTAAAATCAATGATTTTACAATATTAATTCTTTTACAACTTGGGTAAGTTATATTAGGATTAGTCTTAAATGTGATGCCCTACGATGGGTGCTACATTAGTTGGTATCAGAGCTCCCAGTTAAAGTCTTTTGGGGTTTTTGTGGTTAGGTCTGTTTTGCTTGTATTGTGTGATTCTCTGAGTTTGACTTCTAAAAGGTTACAACTGACTCTTCTTGGATTGTATTTGATTATTTGTGAAGAAAACTATGTCTCGTGGCAGAGGTACACGTACGAATACTAGACGTGACGACGATGCAATGACTACTGCTACCGGAGCGATGCAGCGACTGGCAGAAGTAATTGTACGACAAAATCAAAGAGCTGCATAACAACAAGAAGCTAATGCAGAAGTCCAGCATTTGTCGGAATTTCATTGGAACAATCTACCACATTTCAGAGGCGAGTTTGATCCTGAGAAAGCGGATTTGTGGATCCAAGAACTAGAGAATATCTTCGAAGGAATAGGATGTACAGATGATCGCAGAGTGACTTACGCTACATTTATGCTAATGGGTGATGGCTAGAATGGGTGGAAAGCCACTCGAAGGGTGCTACAAGCTGAAGTGAGAGAGATTACGTGGGAGCTGTTCTGCGAAGTATTTTTGGAGAAATACTTTTCGGAAAGTGCAAGGCAAGCCAAGGAGATAGAATTCCTTGGATTGTGACAAGGTGGAATGACCGTCAATGAATATGCTACAAAGTTCGAGATCTTGTCTAAGTTCTTACGGTATCTCTAAATCTAGCCGGATGAGGTTTGGAAGTGCCGCAAATTCGAGGAAGGTCTAAGAATTGAGTTGAAGAGAGGAGTGTTTCCAATGTGTATGAACCAGTTCTCAACATTAATGGATATGTGATGCAGATTAGAGGGATTAGAGCCAGCACGGGATACCAGGAATCACAACTTTGGACCATCTTGGTTCCAAAAGAGGGGCAACAGTAATAACAATCAGTTTCAGCAGAAACCATATTCTCAACCCTCAGGAAGTCAACAGCAACAACAATAGTAGCCATGCAGAGGAGGTTCAAGTGGCAATCGGTTTAATCAAACAGTGACATCGTTAATGAAATGCATGAAGTACGAAAAAAGCCATTTGACGATAGATTGCACGATCAAGGGTATAATTTGTTTTCGATGTGGAAAGCCTGGTCATGTCTCTAAGGATTGTGATCAAGCAAAGATGGAGTCTACAGTGAGTAATGTTTGTGCTATTAAGCCACAAGTTGGCAGACAAGTTTATACTATGAGTGGAGCTGAGGCCTCTCAGTCTGAAGATCTTATTCAGGGAGAAGGTGTCATATCAGGTAATCTTTTAACTGTACTATATGATTCGGGTGCAACTCATTCATTTATTGCATTTGACTGAGTGGATCGATTGGGATTTCCTGTGTCTTCTTTGAGTTTTCAACTGATTGTTTCTACACCTACTGCCAAACCTGTTAGTACTACTAAAATATGCCTAAATTGTCCCATTACTATCAATAATCGAGTCTTTTCTGTTAATTTAATTTGTTTGCCTCTTACCAATATTAATATAATTTTAGGGATGGATTGGTTATCCTCTAACCATATCCTATTAGACTGTTCTAAAAAGACCCTAGTATTTCATGATGAGGTTTCTGGATTTTTAACTGCCAAACAAGTTGATTCTTTATTGAGGGATAGAGCCCAAGGATACATGCTGCTATCTTCTTTAGAAGTTAATAGTGAGAAAGATGTGAATGCTATTTCTGTTGTAAATGAGTTTCCTGAAGTTTTTCCTGACGAAGTACCCGAATTACCACCGGAAAGAGAGATAGAGTTTTCTATCGATCTTGTACCAGGAGCGGGTCTTATATCAATTGCACCATACCAGATGTCACCATCAGAACTAGCAGAACTAAAGAAGCAATTGGAGGAGCTATTAGAAAAATAATTTGTGAAACCTATTGTTTCACCCTGGGGAACTCCAGTGCTGTTAGTCAAGAAAAAGTATGGGATGTCACGATTGTGTGTGGATTACCACTAGTTAAATAAGGTCACGATAAAAAACAAGTATCCACTTCCAAGGATTGATGATCTGAGGGACTAACTGAAAGGAGCAGCTATTTTCTCTAAGATAGATCTGCTATCAGGTTATCATCAAATTCGTGTCAAGGCAGAGGATATACCAAAGACTACTTTTCAAACACGCTATGGTCATTATGAATATCTTATAATGCCGTTTGGAGTGACGAATGCGCCTGCAATATTCATAGATTATATGAATAGGATTTTTCATCCATATTTAGATAGATTTGTCATTGTTTTTATTGATGACATTCTGATCTATTCTCAAAATCATGAAGAGCATGCTAAACATCTCAGTATAGTTCTCCATATTTTGAAGGAGAAAAAGTTATACGCGAAGCTGTCAAAATGTAAGTTTTGGTTGGAAGAAGTATAATTTTTGGGTCATGTGATTTCTAACGACGGAATTGCAGTGGATCCAGCAAAGGTGGAGACAGTTCTTCAATGGGAAAGGCCAAAGACTGTGATTGAGATCTGGAGTTTTGTTGGATTAGCCGGATATTACCGGAGATTTATTGAAGGTTTTTCCAAGATAGCCAGACCTCTTACGCAACTCACGAGGAAGAATCAAGCTTTTGTTTAGACTGTTGAATGCGAAAAGAGTTTCCAAGAATTAAAGAAGAGGTTGACTACTGCACCAGTGTTGATTCTACTAGATCCGAGAAAATCTTTTGAGGTATACTGTGATGCTTCTTACCAAGGGCTAGGATGTGTACTAATGCAGAATAGGAAAGTTATAGCGTATGCTTCAAGACAACTGAAAGTACATGAAAGGAATTATCCAACGCATGACTTGGAGCTAGCTGCAGTCGTTTTTGCATTAAAGATTTGGAGGCACTTTCTGTATGGAGGTACATTCAATGTCTTCAGTGACCATAAAAGTTTGAAGTATCTATTCGACCCAAAGGAGCTGAATATGAGACAAAGGAGGTGGTTAGAATTCTTGAAGGACTATGACTTTCAACTCCAGTATCATCCTGGAAAGGCGAATGTTGTGGCAGATGCTTTAAACAGAAAGATGCTTAGTGTATCTGCGATGATGATCAATGAGGAAGAATTAATAGAACAATTCTAGAATTTGTGGGTGTCCATGGAGTTGACGCTGGGAAAGATTTGTTTAAACAAGGTTACAATCACAAATGATTTAATGGAAGAGATCCGAGAGAAGCAAAAGGATGACGAATTTCTACAAACTGAAAGGAAGCTGATGAAGCGAGATATTATGTCAACTGTTCAGGAAGGACATGACGGTATTCTAAGATTTGAAGGCAGAGTTTGTGTGCCTAATGATCCAGAACTGAGAAAGTTGATTCTTGATGAAGCTCATACGAGCCAGCTGAGTATACACCCAAGAATAACTAAGATGTATCAAGATCTGAAGCGTTTGTTTTGGTGACCTAGAATGAAGAAAGATATTGCTAAGTATATGTCATCTTGTCTTGTGTATCAGAAAGCGAAAGTTGAACATCAAAGACCAGCAGGGATGCTGCAACCCCTAACTATTCCAGAATGGAAATGAGATAGTATTGCAATGGATTTTGTTACTGGATTGCCAAAGACTAAGAAAGGTTATGATTCTATATGGGTCATTGTTGATCGGTTTATGAAGTCTGCTCACTTCTTGCCAATCAATATCAAGTATCCAATGGAGAAATTGACTCAGGTGTACATTAGTGAAATTATTAGGCTTCACGATGTACCCTATAGTATCATTTTCGATAGAGATCCAAGGTTTACATCGAGATTTTGGCAAAGTCTACATGAAGTAATGGGGACTAAACTTCGTTTGAGTTTGGCTTACCATCCGCAAACTAATGGTCAAACGGAGAGGACTATTCAGTCATTGGAAGATCTATTGAGAGCTTGTGTTAGAACAAAGAAGGAGTTGGGATGAATTCTTGCCTTTGATAGAATTCACCTATAATAACAGTTTTCACTCAAGTATAAGGATGGAACCCTATGAAGCATTATACGGATGACGATGCCGAACACCATTGTGTTGGTATCAAGATGGGGAAAGTATGACCATTGGACCTGAGATGGTGCAACAAGCAACAGAGAAAGTAAGAAGGTAAAGATGATACAAGAGAAGATGAGGGCAACTTAGAGTAGACAGAAAAGTTATGCTGACAAAAGAACAAGACCTCTTGAATTTGAGGAAGGTGAGCATGTGTTTTTGCGAGTAACACCCACGACTAGTGTCAGAAGGGTTATAAAATCTAGAAAACTCACTCCTAAATTCATTGGACCCTATCAAATTCTTCGTCGGATAGGTCCAGTCGCTTACCAAATAGCTTTACTGCCTTTTCTTTCTAATCTTCATAATGTTTTCCATGTGTCCCAGTTGAGAAAGTATATCCCTGATCCCTCTCATGTCATTCAGCCCGATGAGGTACAATTGAAAGAAAATTTGACATATGAGACGCTTCCTGTTAAGATTGAAGATAGGAGGGTGAAGAAACTCAGAGGGAAAACAATTCCGTTAGTGAAAGTAATTTGGAATGAAATGACAGGAGATGCTACATGGGAGATGGAAGATAAAATGAGGGAACAATATCCTTAATTGTTTAAGGTATGATTAATTTCGGGGACGAAATTCTTTTTAGAAGAGGAGAGTTGTAACACCCCAAATTCTTGCTATTTTATAATAATGTCTTAATTGTACTGTTTTGTGTTTTCAGTGAGCTGCAAATTTATTTTGACTGTTTTTAATCTCTGTGTATGATTTACTCTGAGTCAGGAAAATAATAATTTTCAGGCTGGGCAAAATCTTTACTGATTTATTCGGAGTCGGGGGATCTTACTAAACCCGAATTCGAGAGACACATTACCTGATCTTTAAATTTTTAAAATTTATTTGTGAAATAAAAATATTTTACATTTTATTATCTGTCAAATAATATCTGCTATTTTGGAAACAATAGCTTCTACTCATTGAGTAATAGACTTGGTATCTTTTATCCATCGAAAAATAGACTGTAATTATTTCTAAATGAACTAATAAGAAATGGTCAACATTAATGGCTTGACTTTTTCTTAACCAATAGGAACTAGTCAACAAAAGTGGTTGGACTAGTTACTAAGTAACTAGATAAACTAACTAAGTTACCTTAAAAGCCTAACTAGTAACTAGATGGAACTAACTTAGTTACTAAATACTTAGGAACACTAGTTATAAAATGGATCTAGAATCATCTAGAAGGAATGACCAATGCATGACCTATGCAATGACTTAATCATGTAACTAAATAGTTAGTTATGTAACTAAATAACCTAACTAAGTTAGCTTAAGTGAACCAACTACCTAATCTAGGTGTAACTAGAAACTAGTTGAAATCAAACTAAGTTAGTCACTCCTTTGAGCCACACAGCCACTTGGTGTACTAGGAGGTTCTTGAATGATCTATTATGACCATTTGATGACCATTGGATTACATAGGCCATGTGAAGCCTGTAACACCCCTCGATTTAATAACTAATGCACAATCGTCATTATGTCACGGTCACTAAATGTCGGCATGCTAACATTGTCAAACAACAATATTTACCATAAATATTAAACATTTCTCATATGAGGAAAATAGGAGCTACGAATGAGTAGTTACATATACAACCAGTTAAATTATGAATTATAATATGTACTCAATTTACAACATTTAAGTTTGGATAATTGCCTTAAAGCATACATGTACTCAAAATACACTTTATATAGGTAATGCAAAATAAAATATAAACTACCCATAATATATCTACGACTAAGGAGTTGGGCACTCCATCGTATCCCGAATGCGTGAGGCAATTCCGGGCTCACCGGTGTAGTGAGAAATACAAGATAAGGTCTTCAATCGCAGTCCTCTTCATGGTCAAAGTCAGATCCCCAGCATGTCACATACGCTTGTCGGTCCAGTCGACTCTATAGGTCTTGGTATCAAAGCAAACACAATTCGAACAAACCCCAAAAAGAGCTCCCTTCGCGACGGCATCACCGAATGCAGTAGGTCAAACCAATAAAATCCAAAGGAATCCAACTTCGTTCCCACTTATAGTCTTTAACCAAAAATTAACATAGAGCAAGAAAAGTACAAGAAAGAGGTAAGACATCCTACCATCATTACCAGTCATAGCATCAAGAAACCAAACGGAGCAAGGCGCCCACATAGCATTCATGATAGCAATAATGGTAATAAACATTTAGTAGCAGTTATAATCAACCAGACAGTTTTAGGCAATCATATATATATATAGATATATCAGAAATACAAAAGTTCCAATTATAATAACAATGTATGCCAGATAATTCATGGACTCACTATGCACATGTGCCCTCAATAATCAAGATCCTACTCCATGGAGCTAGACACAAAACAGTCAGAGAGAATGATTCAGGGAGACATGCCAGTATCTCGTCAGCCATAAAAACAAGTGCTTTCCAGAAAAATAATCAGTCATTTTGCGCAACAAGGCTTTATACAGCGGCATTCTCACAAGATCTCGATATAGGACTGTGGCCAGTTAGGATCACCGGTGCGTGTGTATCGGTCTGTCTCCACGGTCCAGAGGAGCTACCACTGCCCTCTGCGAGACGCCCGCGCCCCGACGCCCTCAAGGTCATCTATAGGACCCCACGTGTCTATTCGCACCCGCACTAAGGTGTGATTCAACTCCTAGGCAACTCGGCCTTAACAAAGTCCAGCGGACATTCTCGTTCTTTTGTGCAATGCATGACTCTATCATGCTTCTCATGACAACTCGGTCAATCATGCCTCAAATGCATGTCATATGATTTATCCACAATGCATACAGACTCTATGCATAATCATGTATAATCATTATTACATAATATTCCATCATACGTCACAATTTGCCCAAGTAAGAATTAACCCAATCAATGGTCACCCACATGGACCCACAATAGCATGATATTGTTGTTAAATAAATTAATACATTTTAAAGCGTATTATGAATTCTTACTTAGGTTTAGCTTTACTTACAGAGTTTGTCTCTAAAGGAATTCTCTTAGTTAACTTAAATCCTCTTAGGTAATTTATTCATATGCCCTTAGAAGGTTATTCTAAGATCTCAAAATCTCACACTCTCATGTTCTTCCCTGTTTATGCATCCCTAAGTAATTTCTAGTCATCCCATTTATTTATAATCAATATGCCTCTATTAGTCCCAAGGTTTTGGGTCCAGGAAAATACACGGTCGGAATCACAAACTGAGTCACAGATTTCAATTACTAGGTGTTGGGTGATAGGTATACTTTTGAATTCGACGAAGACAATACGTTTTATGAATAATTGAAGCTGCCATTCAACGAAGAATAATGTAACAGGAGGAGGAAAGAATGGGGAAAACATTTTATAATAGGATTGGCAAGAAATCAATTTCTATCGGATGGGGGTACGTCGAACGAAGATCAAAATCGTCAAACCCTCCAGAGGGTCGAAGAAAAGCCTCAATTCGACGAGTATAGGTGTCGACGTTGGAGAAAATCTCCCAAGTGTCGAACCGACGAAACACCGGTCGAAATCTCTAATTTCGACGGTCCGGAGAAATTCATCTACTCGACGGGCATTGTCTCTCAAACTCGACGATTATTGACTTTGGGGCGCTTTCTCCTAAGTGTCCAGGGGACTCTATTCGACGGGTTTTGGTCGGAAGATCAATCTCGACGGGCACGATCGGGGTTCATACTCGACGGATTTTGACATTGTGTTTAGTGGTCAAAGATCTAAACTCGACGGATTTTCACATTGTATTTGGTGGTCGAAAATCTAAACTCGACGGGTTTTGACATTCGACGGAAATGGTCGAAGTCTAAACTCGACGGATTTTAACATTTTACTAAGTGATCGAGATATCAAATTCGACGTGTTTGGCCGAAGTTCATACTCGACGGGTTTTAACATTTTACTAAGTGATCGGATATCAAATTCGACGGGTTTGGCCGAAGTTCATACTCGACGGGTTTTAACATTTTACTAAGTGATCAGGATATCAAATTCGACAGGTTTGGCCAGAAGTTCATACTCGACAGATTTTAACATTTTACTAAGTAATTAGGATATCAAATTCAACAGGTTTGGCCAGAAGTTCATACTCGATGGATTTTAACATTTTACTAAGTGATCAGGATATCAAATTCGACAGGTTTGGCCAGAAGTTCATACTCGACGGATTTTAACATTTTACTAAGTGATCAGGATATCAAATTCAACAGGTTTGGCCAGAAGTTCATACTCGACGTATTTTGGCTAGATTTCACACTATTACCAGTTTTCTCATTAAGTTTCCAAATTTCTTGGCTTACACCGTAACTATCTGAGAACCAATCGGGACTCATTCCCTTCCTTATTCCACGTTCCAATACATCCAGATATATATATATATTCAAAACTCAAACAATCAAATAGCACAGATGCAATACAAAACAACATACAAAAGTAGAATGACCCTCAACACCAATCACAGACGTTCCTAAATGCTAAAATAGGTTGAGGAGGAGTGTCTTCCTCTTACCTTGGAGAAGCACAAAGAAAAACTGCTCCTTTTTGGTCAGAAATCACGTTTTCAGTTTCCAGGAGATCCTTAAAATTCCAACCTTTAAGCTTCAACAGTGGAGAAGATGAAGATGAAGAAAATGTAGGACCTTGGAGATGTTTTCCTCAGATATGGTGGTTCTCCAAACACGAAATGGTGCTGGGAGTGTGACGGTTTTGGAAGAACAAAACGGAGGTGTGGGTGGATGGTGTTGCTGCTGTGGGGTGAAAGAGAAGAGAGAAAGATGAGTGAATAGTGATCTGCGTGAGGGAGAGTGACCAGCGTGAATGAGGAGAATGGGAGAGAAATGAATTAGACCCCTTAATTCAAACGTGCTGCACAAAATAGGAGGAGAGAGAAATAATAAAATAATAGTTGGAAGAAGCTTCCTTGAGAAGCTTCGCGCGCTCCTCGATAAAGTGTATGGTAAGCTAGTCTCCAAATTAAATACATCTGATAGATGATCAATTACACTGTAGAATTATTTTCTCAGTGAATAAAATTACAAGTGATGAAAATAATATTTTATTATTCATCCGATAATTTTATGATACCGCGATTTTATCTAGCAGATAAAACCTTGAAAAATGCAAACCTCGCAAACTGTGCCTGGCCTCGGGTTTAGTAAGATCCCCCGTCGACGCATTGACAGTTCAAGGTTTACCAGCCTCAGGGCGAACATTTCGTTATCCCGGCTCCGCTCAGTGCATACGCAAAACGAGGAATATATTAAAATATTCAACGTTTCCAGAAAATTTGACAAAAATCACCAAAAATCACAAATATTATAAAATGATTATTTATAATGAAATAAGTAATTTTCGGGATGTTACAAAGCCATGTGATAATTCCTATCAAGTTGATTAAGCCTTGATCTTTTCTATCCATGCACTACACGGCCAAGACTTGAAAAAATAGTTATTCTATTTCATTTTACTACACTTTGTGACAAGAAAATCTCCTTCATCTTTTCTCTCACTTCAAGAACACCAAGAACACTCTAAACTCCATTCTTATCTTTTCTTTGAAGCTCACGACTACCACACCTAAACCCTACCTCCAAGCTTCCATAATTTTATTCAATCCTACTTTCTAAACCTAGATACAATCGTAAACACTTTTCATCTTGGGAGTTTTGTCTAAATCATCTTCTAAGTGCTTCAAAAATCAAGCTTTGATTTTCTACTCCTAAGGTAATGTCTTGATTTCTTGATCCTAAGATGGATTCTTGAATTTCTAAACCAGGATTGATCCATGGTTTCTTGTTTTTAAGCTTGGTTTATGACTTTAAGATTTGTTTAAGATTGTTAGGGTTTTTTTGGTGCTTCACGAAATCAAGAGGAGGACAAACTTGGAGAGTTTTTCTAACACCTCAAAAATTGTTTGTTTCATCATAAATAATCATTTTATAATATTTATGATTTTTGAAAATTTTTTGGATTTTTTCAGAAATATTGAATATTTTAATATATTCCTCATTTTACGTGCACACCGAGCAGAGTCAGTGTAACACCCTGAAAATTGTTTGTTTCATCATGAATAGTTATTTTCTAATATTTGTGATTTTTGAGAATTTTTGTGAATTTTATTGAAACTATCGATTATTTTAATATATTTCTCGATTTGTATGCACGATGAGCAGAGCCGGGAAAATGAAATATTTTCCCCAAGGCTGGTAAACTTTGGACTGTGGAAACATCGACGGGGGATCTTACTAAACCCGAGGTTGGGCACAGTTTACGAGGTTTATATTTTTTGAGATTTTATCTGATAAATAAAATCATTGTACCGTAAAATTTTTCGATAAACAATAAATACTGTTTTCATTAACTGTAACTTTTGTTCACTAGATAATAGCTCTAGCATAGTATTAATCATTTATTCTAGAATGTTCACTTTGTGTAACTACATTACTTTTCACATTATCGAGAAGCGTGTGAAGTTACACTGTCCCTCTCTTCTCCCCTCACCATACGGCTGCATGCTTTCTTAGAGCCCAAAAATTTTTCTTTCACTTAATTAAGTTAACTATTCTAATTTCAAAAATCAAAAGTCATCATCTTTATTTCTACTATTAACTTCTCTCTCTACTTTTTTTTCTTCTCTCAAGTTCTCCTCCTTCTCTCTTCCTCTCACTACACGGCCACACCATCTTCCATGCCCTCCACCATCACAAAAATCTCAAGCTACCACATTTTCTTAATCTCCACTACATTCTAAACACCTTTCTAAGTGAAGATTTCTTGAAAAGCCTCCATCTTCATCATCTTCTTCGAGCTTCAAGTTTGAAGTTTTAGGATAAGATTCATGATCTCTTATCTTTTCTTCTTCATTTTCGTTTTCATGGCTTTCACCATGACCATGGACCTATTCTTTTTCAAGCCTTAGTGTTGATTTCATGAAGTTGTAATTTCTAGGGTTTTTGAAAGAGTGAAAACCAAATTTCACTAGGAGCTTCAAGGGAGTTCTTGGCTTGTTTTCTCCCTTAGGTAAGAGGAAGACTATCCACTTCAACCTCTATTAGTAGTAGGAGACTTGTATTGTGTGTTGGTTGTGAGAAACCCTTGTTAGGGTTACTCTTTGTGGTATGTGATTTTGATGACTATGTATTGACTTTATCATGTATGATTTATTTGATGGAATGTATATATATAAATTGATGATTTTGGATTGGTTTTGATTGATTGGAAACATGAATTGGGGGCAAGAATTCCTTGCTTTTCCCATTGAGGCTCATGGCCACAACCTCTCCATAGGGTGTGAATGATTTAAAATTTTGCAATAAGTGAAGAGATGAGTAATCAAGTGAATAACAATTAATGAATCAAAGAAAAACTTTAGAGAGGCTCATGGCCTCTAGGCCCATTTTGGGTCCAATTGTATAATTCTTGTGTAACCTTGGATATTTAGTAATTAAGAGTTAAGCAATTAACATTGTGATCAGAAAGAAAACTAAATTGATAACCTAGAGTGAATTTTTGGAATCTAAGGGAAAAACAAGAGTGTGTGAGGCTTAGAGGACCTTAGAATAATTTTTTAAGTGAGTATGGATAAAACTTAAAAACAAGGAACCTAATAATCAAGAGAATTCCTCTAGAAAAGAATTTCATAAGAAATACTAAATTTAAGTGAAACTTAATTAATTGGATAATTTGGAATTAATTAGGGATTCATAAAATGGAAAGAATCAAGAATGAGATCTTATCCTAAAACTTAGAATAATTCTAAATTAAAGGAAGGACATGAGTGTAAGTAAGATGTTGAATAACTCAAATTAAATTAGCTTAAGAGAAATTTAATGAGAAAAATGTAGAAGATTAAGGCTTAATTCTATAATGAACCTTAAGCATGTAATATCTTATTTGAAGACTTGATGATGATTATCTTGGCCAAGTTGTGGCAAGTTGTGGCAAGTTGTGGAAAAGTATATTATTAATAAATATACATGTGTATGCATTGAGTTATCATGCATTGTGGAAGTCCGATGGACTGTTGTTAAGGCCATGTTGCCTAGGAGATTGAACAAACCTTAGTGCGGGTGCGAGTAGACTAGTGTAGGTCATAATGTTGACCTTGGGGGTGTCGGAGTGTGGGTACCTCACAATGGACAGTTGATAGCTCTTCTGTCGATGGGGCAGACCAATGCAAACGCACCGGCGATTCAGACCAAGACACTGTCCTATATCGCGATCTAGTGAAGAATGTCTTGTACAATGCCTTGATGTGCACGTGGATAATTTGATGATTATATCACTTTAGCCGCGACAGCCGAGTTACAAACATGTCTCCTGATCTTTCTCTCCGAATGTTTGTGTTTAGCTTGATGGAGTAGGATTTTGATAACATGTATACATGCATAGTGAGTCTATATATTATTGCGAATTTATTTATTTATGCGATGACTAGAATTGTTGCTTTATTAATATCATGACTGCCTGGATCTGCTAAACTATTTACTATTATTAATTAATGCTGATTATTATTGCTTTTGAAATGCTATGTGGGCGCTTCGCGCCGTTCTATTTCTTTACTACCATAATTGGTGATGATGGTAGGATGTCTTACCCTTTTACTGTATTTCTATTATTTCTGTCTATATTTATGTTCTATCAAAGACATCGGTGAAGAGGGTGAAGTACACGAGTTCCCCGATTTTTGGCCTGACTTCAACTAGTACTACTTTTGATCATGACGGCACATCCACAAGGATTTTTGGGTTATGTGCAGTTGGCTTTTCTCAGAGGTCCAGACTGCTGGCACATTAACTTTAGCTCAGATTGCTATGTCTACTTGGGAGACGTGATGGTGTCGTTAGCTTAGGGGCACTATGATCCGCCCATCTTCACCTGTACTGTCAGACTACATTTAGAATTTTACATGCCTATTAGGGACGTGTGGGGTGATCGTTACTACAGCCCACAAGAGGATTCATTCCTCCCTACTGCTCGAGCCCGACCCGTAATTCGGTGGCTCCGATAAGGGTTTCCTCTGATGAGGAAGACCCTGAGAAGGATCCTGACACGATTCCTTCTCTTTCTTCGTAGGGGCTGATACTATCGATAGTCACTAATGGCTATCTGTGTTCTTTTTGGGGCCTGATGATATTATTTTGTTGGGCTGTACAGTTATGACCTATTGGGGCATATATAGTTTTGCTTTTTGTACATCTGGGGTTGTAACTAAACAAGCTTGATATAATTATATATATGCATATGTATGTTGTTCAAATGTATGGTTTACATTTACCTTACTCTCTATTGCATTTACGTTCTGTCACTATATTTTATTAGTTATAAAAAAAATTCACCGTTTTATTTATACAACTATAATCAAACAAGTTTAATTATAATTTAATGAACCGGGTCTTAACTTATACTTTTATTTTCCGCATTGTAAATAATGATGTGACGTTCCCTCCCAAAAAGGGGCATTACATTCAGTTGGTATCAGAGTCCCGGTTTATGTTTCTTTGGGTCTTTGTGGTTAGGTCTGACTTGTTTGTGCTGTGTGATTCTCTGTGATTGGTATTCCGAAGGGATACACCTAATCCTTCATTGTATGTTTCAGTTAGTATGACTTGAAAGAACAAGATGGCACGAGGCGGAGATATGGTAGCAGCGATTGAAGCAATGCAAAGGATGGCAGAAGTTATTGCCCAACGAACGGAGAGAGTTGCCCAACAACAGGAGAGGGCTGCTCAACAGCTCGAAGCTGCGGCTAACACGCAAAATTTGGTAGAGTTCCGTCGCC
This sequence comes from Ormosia semicastrata, assembly GCA_029884595.1. Classification (NCBI taxonomy): domain Eukaryota; kingdom Viridiplantae; phylum Streptophyta; class Magnoliopsida; order Fabales; family Fabaceae; genus Ormosia; species Ormosia semicastrata. Next base: position 64,423,853 of record JAQQTO010000061.1, on the reverse strand, counting down.
ACAACCCTCCTCAGTTTAAAAGAGAATTTGATCCTGAGAAAGATAGTCTGTGGATCAAGGAGCTGGAAAAAATCTTCAGAGGCATGAACTGTGCCAACGACAAGAAATTGACTTATACCGTTTTTATGCTGATTGGGAATGTTGAAGACTGGTGGAACCATTACAAAAAATGCACAGGATTGCAATGATTTTTTTGTGGGGGTTATCAAACTTCACAAATTAACACATATTGCAGGAGTTTTTTTCCCTTTTAGTAGAGGTTATTAACCCCCACAAATTAAAAAAGCCTGAATTTTATATTCCCTCTAATTTTTTTTGCCCCCTCTCACTTTCCCTCTCACTTTGTCGCTTACTTTCCCTCTCACTCACCCTCTAATTTTTCTGCCTCCCTCTCACTCTCCCTCTCACTTTGTCACTCTCCCTCTCACTCACCCTCTAATTTTTCTGTCTCCCTCTCACTCTCCCTCTCATCAGCAAGATCTGGTGCAAAGGAACCCAGATCCGCCTTGCACAGCCACCATTGTCAAGTATGATTCACTCTTTGTTCCTCTCACTCTCACTGTTTCACTCTCTGTTCCTCTCTCTCGCTATCTCTCGCTCTCTGTTCCTTTCCACTGCTGCCGCTGTGCTGGACAAGAAAGGACCGATGCCCCCAAATCTCTCTTCGATTTGATTCTGGTCAGTTCGTATCATTTGTGTTGGTCACGTGGAACTCAGGTTTTCCTGAAATTTTGTACCAGTGAGTATGGACAAGGATGTATAAATGATAATAAAACGATTTTAAGGGATATCCCAAACTTCTTAATAGTGGTTATATTAGAATGCCAGTAGTAGATTACGAGGTCGAACTTGCCAGTTTGCACCACGGTAGATCTTGATACCCTTTACACCTAGGGATTGTTGTTTCTGTTAGCAACTGCTAAGCAATTATTCTTTAATGTAGCTTTCAAGACATCAATTACTAAGCAACTCTGATTATGTCAAGGGCATGTCTGGATTGCTTTGTGAGTAGTGGCAATGCCTATTCAAGCAATTAATATGCCTGCAACAAATCCCTTTCCCAGTTCATTCTTTAATGGTTAGTGGTTACTTGCTTTAATGCTAAAATTACATCAAAAGAACTAAGCTGGTGATGTTTGTCTTCTAGTTCTACTACACGAAAATGCTAAGGCTTCTTGCAAGGGAGAGGAGGTCACCTGCGAACGATCTTCCCGATCATGACTTTTCAAGCCAAGGGAACAATAATAAAAATGTAGTGGTTGTGATGGATAGGATAGCAGTGTTCAACATAGAGCCTCTTCAATGGGTACTTGATAACGTGGTTGATAAATAGGGTATTGTTCACCAAGAAAAAATAATTGATTAAGTTAAATAATTAATATGAATAACAGAAACATAAAATAACAATTAAAATTAAACTTAAATGATTAAATTAACCAAAATAAATAAAAAAAATTATAAAGAGTGATGAGTCTAAAATTGATTGATTGATTTGGTATAGGGATCAATTTTCAGGTTGAATTCAGCCAGTGAGTGATTATTGGAGTTACATGTGTGTGCCGACCTGAACCAATTAAAATAAAATTAAGATCAAATCTTTAAAAATAGAAGGAGCTGTAAACCAATTTTCCTAGTAAGGTGGCTAGGTTTGCGAGGGTAGCCCAAGTCATTTCTGTTCTATACATCCTCTTGGGGGGGAATGGATCAACAACACACTGTTGTGCTTAGCTCCTGTTTTGAGGAGAAGCTGCATACATTACATTTAGTTTAACTTTGTGTTTTTTGAAAATTTGTTCTTATTTTATGAGATGTTACCAGAAGCTTGAATTTGTTTTATAGTTAATTGGTCAGAGGAATGGTAAACATGATATACTGAAAACTTTATGTTGAGAGATTTTACATGTTGGTTGTGAAAGGATGAACATGGTTTGAAAATTAGACCCTAGGGTAGGTGGGGTAGTCAAATGTGAACCTGTCTGTATTTGGCTATGTTCAATTTTTACTCCATTGGTGTTAGACTAAAAGTTCTCTACATATTGGGAAAAGGCTTAAGTTGGGGTAGTTGTTCTTGGTGGTTCTAGACTGACAGTTACCAATCAGATTATAATCAATTTATGGGGTAAGTTGTGTAAAATAAATTTTTTTATGGTAAATTATGTTTTTTTTAAGATTAATATATATTTTTTTTTATTTTGTAAAGCCTAGAACTTATTCTGAGTTTAATGAGATCTCTAAGTGTCTCCCCTTAATAGGGTCCAGAGGAGTGGTGGGGGATAGAGAGTGAAAAAATGTGATTGATATATACTTAGTGGGGGATAGGAGTGGTGGGGGATAAAATAAATATAACTTTTCCTGTAAACCTACAGAATAAGCCGTAATGTTGTTTTCTTCAAGTAATTAAAAATAATAATAGTATGAAGCTGCCAAGGGGAAATATGCAAACGTTACATTATATGATGGTAGTCAGATTTTGAATTTAAATGCTATAAGATGATTGATAAATTAACTTAAAACTGTTGCTGCATGATGGCCACATTGAGATGTGCAATTTTTGTCATTTGGTGGAACCCATATGCAATTGTTTTTAACTCCAATCAGGCTTTTGGAACTCCTAGCTATTAGGTGCAGCATATGTTTAGAGAGTCCAGTGGAGCACTGTTTCTTAAGTCACAACTAACTGCTGATCCTACTTCAGTTGCTGCATCTACAATCCTTTGGCATAATCCTCAAGATAAGAAAACTTTCTTAAAAATAAAGGTAATGCATACTCTTTGTTTTAATTATATATTTGTTGTGCAAAGAGTTAGCACACATATATATTATATAAAAAGACTTGGGGAGGGGCGTTAAAAACTGATGCTATAATGTGAGCTTCTTTCTTTCTTCTCCTATTAAAATCAATAGAGATTTCTTCCACCGGTCCCCTTCTCTCTCTCTCTCTCTTTTAAAAAATAAAGAATCTATGAATATGTCAAATTGTCAATAGCTAACAACCATCAAGTTCATTCCAGCTTGTCCTGAGCTAGATTCTTGCTAAACATGAGTTTGTTCTTCTCCTGTCAGTCACTATTTGTATTAAATTTTCTATCCAAATAACAAAAAGGGTACTTTAGATTTGTCTTTTGCTCTCTAGCTTTGTTCATCCTGGTTCTGCTGCAGCTATAAGAGTATTAAAGGTGCCAACTTTCTTCTTGGTTCTTCCTCTATTTCTCTCTAGTTGACTTCTATGATTTTTGTGCTTAATAAGTAGAAGCTCCTTACTTTCTTTTCCTGCTTGTACTACAGATCTTAAATCCCAAACCTTCAAAAAGAAAAATTTTGAAAGAGAAAAAAAAATAAAAAAGAAAATACATCAACCCTAGTTAATCTTCCTTGAATCCATAGATGCCACAATGATGGATTGGAGAAAACTTGGTTTCTTTGCATGTGCGTTGTCTATCTTGCCCTTGGTATGCTTTTCTACTACCTTTGTTCCAGTAGATAATTACCTTATAAATTGATTTAAAGTTAATTTTAATTAAATAATTTATTATTATTTTAAATTATGATTTGAATCAAGCTCAAGCTCGAGCTTAGTTTTTCAGATTGAATAATGCTCTATTTTTTGGTATTTATCTCTTGTTTCAATTATTGGTATTTATCTTAAATTGTCAAATATTTATAAATTATTGATTGTATTTAGTACACTCTAAATATTTTTCATGAAATTAACAGTTAATAAATATTTGATAAAATAAATATTTTACAACTTACTTTAGGTGGTGTCATACCATTAACTCTCCAAATTAAATGACAATCCAACTATGCTTCAATGTTCCGCTGCATCATTTTCATTTTTTTTTGTTTCTACCTCATTTTCTTAAATCTATCTTTCTCCTCCCTCATTAAGAAAACAGGTTTGGCCCATATTCAGATGAGAATTTTTTAATTATACACAAATATAACACATTATTTTTATATATATTTTAAAAAATTAAATAAAAATAAGATGGATGAATTTAGTAAATTTTTTTTAATTTTTAATTTTTTATTATTTAAATCTATGTGATCTATCTGCCCTTGCTTGCTTTGAAGTGAGTTATCTTTCATCACTCATTCACTCTATTTTTTTTTCAAGTTAGTTACAATTTTCACTTTAAAGTTCTATTTATACTTGTTTGCTTTTTTAATGTAATTTTAGATAAAGTTAGGAATTTATTTTGTGAATGTAATGTTATGGTATTAGAATGATTATCCCTTGAGTTTATTTTGTCTATAATTTTTTTTTAAAAGTTTCCCTATATTTGAACTTCTTTCTTTTTAGCAGCATATTTGTGTTGAAATTTATCTTGTTCAGCCATCGTTTTCGTGATTTTCTGAAGTTCTACGTAAAGTTAATACTTGTCGATGGATAAATCTTGGATTGCAAAGCCAAGGAACAAAATTGAATACTCAATTGGTGTAAGTAACTTCCTCAATTTTGCATTTAAGAATGGGGCTGTTGGGGATACAATACGATGTCCATGCCCAAAGTGTGGGTTTAGGAAATGGCAAACTAGAGATGTAGTCCAAGATCACTTGCTTTGGAAACCATTTCCTGAAAATTATGTTATATGGAATCTTCATGGTGAGAAACAAGTATTAGAGTCTTCTAGAAATGTAGATGTTATGCAAGATACATCACACTCTGAAAATCTAACAGAGACGATGATTAGTGATGCATTTGGGCACTATAGGCACCAAGCTGCAAATGCAGGCATGTCACAACCACTAGATGCAGATGAAATATTAAATGAAGGGCCTAGGGAGGACAATGATTTTTATGAATTTCTCAAAGATGGAAATCAAACATTGTATGAAGGGAGCAAGTACACAAAACTAGAATTTGTAATAAAATTGTATCATATAAAGGTCTTATGTGGATTAAGTGACAAGGCAATGACTATGATACTAGATTTGTTGAGAGATGCATTTGAAGCAGCAAAATTGCCTTCTTCTTTTTATGAGGCCAAGAAAACCATTGGCAAACTTGGTCTTGACTACATCAAGATAGATGCATGTCCGAATGATTGTATGTTACACTGGGATGATGATCCAAAAAAAAAGTAATAAACATGCACGCATTGTGGTACATCTAGATGGAAACCTAAGAAGAAGAAGAAGCAAGCTGCAAAGGTTTTGCATTACTTTCCATTGAAACTAAGGTTACAAAGATTGTTTATGTGTCGTAAGACTGCTGAGCATATGAAATGGCATGTTTTGGATCAGAGTAACAAAGATGGGTTGATAAGGCATCCAAGGGATGGTGAGGCATGGAAGACATTTGATCTAGCACACTCTGAATTTGCTTTAGATCCTCGAAATGTTCGCTTGGCCCTTGCTAGTGATGGTTTCAATCCTTTTGGAACCATGAGTTCTACCTATAGCATTTGGCCAGTGTTCTTGATTCCATATAATCTTCCTCCTTGGATATGTATGAAGCACACTTCCTTCATCCTATCAATGATCATTCCAGGTAAGCAGATGCCCGAAAATAATATAGATGTGCATTTACAACCCCTTGTGAAGGAGTTGCGTGATCTATGGAATGATGGTGTGGAAACCTTTGATTCGTCATTGAATGAAATATTTTGAATGCGTGCAACTCTTATGTGGACAATTAGTGACTTTCCTGGGCTAGGTATCCTATCTGGCTGGAACACACATATTGGTTTGGCTTGTCCAACTTGCAACTTTGACACAGAACCTTGTTGTCTTCCTCACAGTAAAAAGTGGTGCTTTATGGGTCATCGGAGTTTTTTGGGAAGAAATCATAGATTTAGATTAAATCGAATTCGCTTTGATGGAAGCACAGAGGAATGGAATCCACCATTAAAATTATCAGGATCTGACATGTTGAGGCAAATGGAAAATCTTAATGTTACATTTGGGAGAGGAGCAGAGTTGGATGGTAGAAGGAAAAGATCTAGACAAGCAACTAAGCAATGGAACAAGAGAAGTATATTCTTTGACCTTCCATATTGGGAATCTAACTTGTTGCATCATAATCTTGATTTTATGCACATTGAAAAAAATGTATATGACAATATCATATATACTTTGCTCCATGAGAAACCTAAATCAAAAGACAATCTTAATGCCCGAAAGGATCTAAGAGAAATGGGCATAAGGCATGATCTTTGGCCGAATGATAATGGAACATACCACCTTGCTTTGTTTTCACTAACACGTGATACCAAAACGTTATTTCTCACAACTTTGAAGAATGTTACAGTACCAGATGGCTACTCAAGTAACATTTCTAGATGTGCTGATGAGGTACAAAAAAAAATTTTTGGGTTGAAAAGTCATGATTGCCATATTATTATAGAGCAATTACTACCATTAGTAATTCGTAATGTGTTGCCAAACCATGTAACTGTAGTCTTAGTGGACTTCTGCTCCTTTTTTAGAGTCCTTTGTGGTAAAAGCTTGAATCCTTCAGACCTTGATAAGCTCCAAGATCGCATTATGAATACACTGTGCCACCTGGAGATGTTATTCCCTCCATCATTCTTCACAGTCATGGTTCATTTAACTGTGCATCTAATAGAGGAAGCAAAGCTCAGAGGTCCAGTACATTATCTGTATATGTATCCTATGGAGAGGTAAAAGATTGTTACTTTTAATTTAAGGTCATTTGTGTTTAAGTCACTTAAAATAGTTGTTTACACTATTTATCCATCATTTTTGTAGGGAATTAGGTCATTTAAAATCACATGTACAGAATAAGGCACAACCTGAAAGTTCTATAGCTGAAGGTTACTTAGCTAAAGAGTCTCTTACTTTTGGTTCTCGGTACATAGAGGATATAGAAACAAGGTTCAATAGACCTACACGTGTTCGTGATGACCCAAATGACAATGAGCCTTCTAAAATGTCTTCTATCTTCCCTCGTATTGGTAAACCAGTAGGTGCTTCCTCAATGTTTACTTTAACTCAGATGCAAAAACTACAAGCTCACTGATATGTGACTCTGAATTGTGAAATTGTCACGCCATTTGTGGAGTGAGTAAATAAGATAAACTTTATATGGTTTGTAGTTATACAATTAAAATAAACTAGTCATGTGCATTGGTTGTAATGTAATTATTTCATGTAGTGAGTTTAGGCAAAACATAAAGAGGACTTCAAGGGGAAGAAGATCTTCAGCTACAGAGATAGAAAAGAGAGTTAATAGAGAGTTTACTGATTGGTTTCGAAGACGGGTAAAAAATCAATCATTAGCTATGTTTCCTTTTACCGTATTTGATTTGAGATTAGAAACTTGACTAATATAATTATTTTATTTAGATTATGAATCCAGACACAATAGACACAATGTCTACTGATTTAAAGTTTCTAGCACGAGGTCCATTGGATAATGCAAGAAGATTTATAGCATATAACATCAATGGGTTCAAATTTCAAACTTTGGCTCAAGAAGAAGGATTGAAAACACAAAATAGTGGAGTTTTCTTAACCTCTAACACATCTTGTGTTGCGAGTAGTGTTGATGGCAACTTAAGGCAAGCAGACTTACCATATTATGGGAAGTTGGAAGATATCATTGAAATTAACTATTATGGTCTATTCATGGTTACTCTTTTCAAATGTAAATGGGCTGGCACTACTCGAGATAGAGGGTATAAAAAGGATCCTTGGAATTTTAATTGTGTTAATTTTGATATACTGATTCATACTGGTGAACATGAAGACCACAAACCTTACATCGAGGCATCTCAAGCACAGATGGTGTACTATGTAGATGATGTGGTTAATAAAGGATGAAGTGTTGTTGTACATTTAAAGCTAAGAGATTTGTATGAAATGAGAGAAGAAGTAGAAGATGAAGTATATGAGAATGAGCCATACCAAGAGCAAGAACTTGAGCAATTTTTTTTGGCCCTGTTGATGAGTATATGCAATTGGCTACAGACCATCTCAATGATGATGTAGTTGATGCAAATGTTCCTACTAACTTGGCAACAGATGCATACATGTTTAATTAAAAATGTGATCATATAGTGTTAGTAATTTAGCAATATGGTGCTTTATCTCAAGGTAATGGTTTTACATAATTAAAGCTATGATTATTTCATTTATTTTTCTTTAATACATATTTAGAAATATGATTGTAAACATTTAAATTTCATTTCATTTCTAAATGTCTTTATTTTCTCAAGAATATGCAGTCATGACAAAGAGTAAACGTTTTTAGAATCCACTGAAGTCAGCACCTCAACCACAATGCCATGCCTATCCTCCAACACGGGCTCCTGTACATTCTTCACTATCAATTCATACTCAGCCAGAAACTCCTATTGAGACCCCATTAGCTCATGCCCTACCACATGATCTAGTAAATCCTTTACCGATAATTTAAGTCCCCCCACATGCTCCAGTAAATTCTGCACCAACAGTTGAAATCCTAGAACAAGTTCCAACTCAGCCTTTTAATTCAACAACATCTTCACGTTGTGCTGGATGTGAGTCTACACAGCATTGGACTGTGGAGGCGATAAGTATATGCATTATATGTTTATGGTTAAGTAACTTTGAGATTATATAATATTGGTAACTTTGTGAAGTTTTTATTTTTAATTTTTTTCATTGACTTGTTTTCTTGTTAAAGACTCAAAAGGAGCTATAAAAAAAATTAAGCTCAAGGTTAAGGAAGTCAACAACTTATGTAGTGGGGAATGCATTATTGTGAACTTTGATGAGTACGACGCAGCATATGGTGAAGCGCAAGGCCTACTTACTGGATATTGTGGAACATTGGCAACAGATTGCAAGTTGTTTCCAATTCACTTTGAGAGGTGGTCAGCAACATTTCCTATACCTACACCTAAAGATTACTTTAACGATTATTTTGAAACAATCATAAAGGTATAAACATACTTACACATATCTTTTTGTTGCTACTAGATTTCATGGTTGCATGTAAATGCATAACTAACCTTACTTTGTTTTTTATTTGAAGCCTCGATTTTGTTTTAGGACTACTAAAGGCATTGCAAAACGATATTGCAATGCTAGTATCGAGGATAAGTAGGCTGCATATAGGCAAAAATTTTGGAATGATTTCTATGACACATGCATGACAAGAGATGAAATCATAAGTAATGTGCCAAGAGGTATATAGAGAGATCAATGGGTTGCTTTTGTTCATTACCATCTAAAGCCATCAGCACAAGTAAGATGTTGTACTTTGATCAGTTTATTGTTGTTATAATTCATTTCTATATGAATATTTAATTGCTTTATTTATAGGAGCTTTGTAGAAGAAACAAAGAAATTCGAAGCAAGCAAACAATTCCACATACTGGTGGTTCTAAACCTAATTCAAGAAGGAGGAATGAGATAGTAGTTACACTACCATGATCTTTATTATTATTTTGCAATGTTAATGTCTATTTTTATTTTTATTTTTTTAACTTCTTTCTATCTTAGTTGCTAGAAACTGGACAGGAAGTTGGTCGAGGAAAAATGTATAAAATAACTCACACAAAAAAAGGATGGATTATTTGTAAGTACTGCCGCAATAGATAAAGTGGTAAGTTTAGCCTGAGTGTCTTTATAATATTAGGTTAATTATCTTGTTTTCTAACCTTCTACATTTAAATCTTGACAATTTGTTATTGATAATGTTGCATGCTTGTAGGAAGCAATTGATCAGATTATGACTCAAAGCACTAATGATAAATCTGAAATTTCTCCTAATGATGCTTTTGGTAAAGTGTTTAGGGAAGAGCACTCTGGGAGAGTACGAACCATGGGTATGGGAGCAGCTCCTACTAATACATTCAAGAATACTAAACTTCGACTAAGTAATGTGAGTCATTCTTCAGCTAAGACTGCTACATCATCATCATTTACCTAATGGCAAGAGAGGCACCTCCGGTTGGAAAATGCACTTAAGGCGTACATGATAATGAAGGAAGGAAGCATCCCTTAAGAATTGGCTGACTTCTTTGCTCCTCAACCAGAGGTAAAGTATTTTAATGAGACTCTTGATTGGATTTGGAATTCTCCTGCTGGTTATGCCACTGGACTCTTAAATTGTGTTCTATCTATGAATGAGATGATAGTTATACACTCTAGTTTTGTTTGTTGGACTGTGAAAATCATATGCAAGTAGTTTTTTTGGTTGGCTTCTGTCCAAAAGTGATGATGAATTTGTGATGATGAATATTTATCCGAAAGTGATTTTCTATATGCTTACTCCTTTTTACTGGTTCACCTGTGACAGTTATTACTACTCTTCAGTATATTCGGTGGAATATGGATATAAGATATGGTTGTACAAAGTGAAATCAGACTCCCCTAGCATTAACAAACAAATTTCAAAGCTTTAATTTATTGTACTTGTACTTGTTATATTTCAAAGCATGGTTTTTTGCCTGCCATATTTCTGTGCTTATTATTCCAAAATTCCAGAATCTTAGTCAACTTAGTTTAAGATGGCAAGAAGATTGGCAGAATTCACTACATAATTCAATACATTATGGTGCAAATTGTGCTATGTTATTGTTATGTTTGATAACCAGAACAAGACTGTTGTGACTGTTATATTTTTGGACTGAGGTTGCATGAAAACAAGCTAGGAAAGGTTGGAATCCGAGATCCACTGAACTTCAAAATAGACATTAATGACATTATCTTGGCAGGCATATATGTTACTCAATCAACTTGTAATTATTTAGAACCAATAACAAGTGGATTAAATGCTTATTACTCTACTTCTACTAGTTCCAATTATTTAGGCTTCATGTTGCACGCACTAACAAAGTAGTTGACCTCTTAGTTTTCATTTACACCAACATATGCAATCAGAGATTGATTATTGGCTTTGTGTCGTGAAATGTAATACCAAGTCTTAGACCCATCACACGAGTACTATTTTACACAGAGTTTGTGAATTAATTACTAGCTATATGAACATTATAAAAGAAAAGGGTACCTGAAACGGGAGTGCAATGTTTCCTTCCCTTCCCGTGGTTCATATTATAACTCGGTCATCTATTTCTAGGACAGGTATCTGAACAATGTTGGACCAATGTTCCCCTATCTGACTGTCGTACCTTGCTTCAAAGGTGTTTCTTTCAATAAAATTATATATATAGTGCCAGAAAGGAAAACCATTGAAGGTTGACCTAAATTTCTAAGCTGCAAGAATGTTGTTTATCAATAGGAATTTTTAATACTCTGATGCCATGCTTTTGGATAAAATTTAGGTTTATTTCTTACTGTGTTGTTACCTGCAGAGTAGTTATATTCATGAAATACACTCATTCAATTCCTTTATAGCTAAATTGAATACCTGTGAAGTATTAGAGGACTATGATATGTCTAGCTAGATAATTGCTATTCATGCTAAGCTGAAGTGAGAATAAACTCTTCAAAATACTGTGCGAGGCTCAATGGACTTGTATGACCCTCATTTCTTCCTCTGTTTTGCAGACTGTTCTGTGCAAAACCTAACCATGTTTATATACTTAGTTAGAGATCTGCTATATGTTTGACGTATAATCTGTAGCCACTAGTCAGTAATGAACTGTGTTTGTATAGCTTTTTTTCTTTACTATAGAAGGAATGCACAATTAATATCATAGAGCAATTTTGTTTTACTTTTCATTACTCTTGTATGCATTGATTCATTACTTCATGATTCTATTTATCTCTTTGTAGTTTCTTACTAAATGTCTTTTATTATTTTAGCCAGGTGATGCTTCAAGTAAACTTACTACGCCATTGGATGTAAGAAGATCATCTGGCGGTAGTAATACAAACAACTAATAGCATATTTAGTGTTACTTTAGGTTAACGATTTTAAGTTGTAAGTTTATGTTACAAGGGATGAATTTATTTAGCTTATTATGGATTCGAACTTGTGTATTTTATGTTACTATGAATATTTTTAATGCAATTTGGTTCACATTTATATTAGCAATTTGTTACAATTAATTATTTTGATTGTGCATCCTAAACATTATTATAATTAAAAATTAAATATGTACTAAATCTTTCCTTTAAAAAAAGGTTCATCAGATGAATAAGAAAGTAAAAAATGTTGTTTACAACAATCAAATAGCGGCGGTTTTCAACCTCTGCAATTTTTTTATAAACAAAATCAAGAACATAGATAGTGGAGGTTAAAAACCACCGCCAATTAATCAAAAACCGCCACAATTTTTTTTGGTTAATAGATTCAGTAAATAGATAGTGGAGGTTAAAAACTTAAAAAACCACCGCAAAATTGTGGGGCTTTTAAACCACCACAAATTAATCATTGTTGTGGGGGTTGCTAAAAATCGCCGCAATATATTGCGGCGAACGTAAATGCAGCATTTTTTAAAACCGCTGCAATGAAATTTGAGGGGGTTAAAAACCCTTACAAATTGTAAAAAAAATCGCCACAATCTAGCACATTTTTTATAGTGAACGGGACACAGAGAGTGTAGGAAGCTGAAGGTCGCGCAATCACTTGGGAGGTATTCAAGAATAAGTTCTTGGAGAAATATTTCTCAGCTTGAGACAAGGAAACTTGTCTGTCAACAAATACGCCGCAAAGTTCGAAAGCTTATCCAAGTTTTTGACATATTTCCAGCACTAGCCAGACGAGGTGTGGAAATGTCAAAATTTTGAGGAATGACTGAGGCACGAAGTGAAAAGAGTAGTCATCACCTTGCCAGGTGGAAGCTCTGGATTAAGCTCGAGACACAAGAAATCGAAACTTTGGACCTACCAGGTTCCAAAGAGGGGGCAGCAACAACACAAACTGTTTCCAAAAAAAGCCTTATTCCTGACCGCTGGGAAATCAGTAGCAGACATCTGGTGGAGGTTCCAGTGTAGGTTCCGGTGGGAACCGAACCGAACAGAATATGGCATTTTCTTTGAAATACTTGAAGTACGGGAAGGGTCACGCAACAAGAGACTGCACCATCAAGGGGATCATCTATTTCTGATGTGGGAAGCCTGGACATGTCTCCTAAGATTGTAACCAAGCTAAGGCTGAGCCTTCAGTCAACGCCGCATGAGCTACAAAGCCGTAAGTAGGGGGTCGAGTCTATACCATGAGTGGAGCTGAAGCCTCCAAATTTGAAGATCTGATACAGGGAGAAGGTGCCATAGGAGGTAATCTTTTAACATTACTGTATGACTCTGGGGCAATCCACTCTTTCATTTCTTATGACTGTGTGCGATAACTTGGTTTACCTGTGTCTTCTTTACCCTTTGACTTGACTGTTTCTACTCCCACTGATAAACCTGTTGTTATTACCAAAGTCTGTTTGAATTGTCCATTGATTGTTGAGGGTCAAATCTTTTTTGTTGATTTGATCTGTTTACCCCTTTCTCAGTTAAATGTAATTTTAGGAATGGATTAGTTATCTTCCAACTATATCCTGTTGGATTATTCTAGTAAAACCATAGTTTTCCAATGGATGAGGATTCTAGATTTTTGATGACTAACCAAGTTCGAGCTTTCTTGAAAGAAAGAGCTTAGGGATACATGCTATTGTCTTCCTTCAAGATCAAGAGCGAGGTAGATGTGAATACAATCCCAGTGGTTAACGAGTTTCCTGAAGTCTTTCTTGATGATGTACCTAGTTTACCGCCGAAGCGGGAGATAGAGTTCACTATTGATTTGGTGCCAAGATCTGGTCCTGTATCTATAGCGCCTTATAGAATGTCACCATCGGAGTTGGCAAAGCTTAAGAAGCAGTTGGAAGAACTCTTGGAAAAGAAGTTCGTTAGACCCAGTGTGTCCCCATAGGGAGCACCAGTGTTGCTAGTCCGAAAGAAGGATGGTACTTCGCGATTGTGTGTGGACTATCGCCAACTAAATAAGGTCACAATCAAGAATAAGTATCCACTTCAGAGGATAGACAACTTAATGGATCAACTGAAAGGAGCAGCAGTGTTCTCTAAGATCGATCTGCGATCGGGCTACCATCAGATTCGAGTAAAAGTGGAGGATATTCCCAAGACAGCTTTTTGTACCCGATACGGTCATTATGAATATCTTGTGATGTCGTTTGGTGTAACGAATGCACCTGCTATCTTCATGGACTACATGAACAGAATCTTTCATCCTTGGACAAATTCATTGTTGTCTTCATTGACGACATTCTGATCTACTCTCAAAATCAAGGAGGATCATGCTGAGCACCTCAGTATAGTTCTCCAGATTCTAAAGGAGAAGAAGCTGTATGCCAAATTATCAAAGTGTGAATTTTGGCTAGACGAAGTCACGTTTTTGGGACTTGTAATCTCAAAGGAAGGGATTGTAGTGGATCTATCAAAGGTGGAAGCAGTTCTACAATGGGAACGACCGAAGACAGTGACAGAAATTCGAAGCTTTGTGGGTTAGGTGGATACTATCGGAGGTTCATTGAAGGATTCTCTAAAATATTAGGACCTCTTACTTAACTCACAAGAAAGAACCAAGCCTTTGAATGGACAGATGCTTGTGAAGAAGATTTCCAAGAATTGAAGAGATGACTAACCATTTCACCAGTGTTAGTTTTACCTGCTCCGGATGAACCCTTTGAAGTGTACTGCGATGCTTTATATCAAGGGTTAGGAGCTGTGCTTATGCAAAATGGAAAAGTAGTGGCTTATGCTTCGAGGCAGTTACGAGTACATGAGAAGAACTATCCAACACATGACTTGGAGTTAGCAGCTATAGTTTTTGCTTTGAAGATATGAAGGCACTTCATGTATAGAGCGACGTTCAACATCTTTAGTGACCACAAGAGCTTGGAGTACATATATGATCAAAAGGAGTTGAATATGAGATAGCATAGGTGGTTAGAATTCCTGAAGGATTATGATTTCTAACTCCTGTATCACCCTAAAAAGGCAAACGTCATGGCAGACGCATTGAGTAGGAAGATGCTTAGTATTTCTACCATGATGAGCAAGAAAAAAGATTTGATAAGGCAGTTCAGGGATGTATGGTCTTTCATGGAATTAGCACCGGGAAAAATTTGCATGAACATAGTTACTATCTCAAGCGAATTAATAGAAGACATCCGAGAAAAGTAAAAAATTGATAAGTTCTTATAAGAGGAAAAAGAGCTAATAAGGCAAGGCAATTCGATAACATTCGAGAAAGGAAGGAAGGAAATTCTAAATTCTGAGGTAGAGTTTGTATATCCAGGGATCAAGAGCTTAAAAAGTATATTCTCGCACACGCTCACACGAGTAAGTTGAGTATGCACCCGGGGATAACTAAAATGTACCAAGACCTAAAGAAGTTATTTTGGTGGCATGGGATGAAGAGCGACATTACCAGATGTGTGTCTTCTTGTCTGGTTTGCTAGAAAGTAAAGGTGGAAAAACCCGAAAATTCTTTATTTCATTATAAACGATCATTTTATAATATTTATGAGTTTTTAGTAATTTTTGTGGATTTTTCCGGAAATGATGAATATTTTAATATATTCTTCGTTTTACGTGTACACTGAGCAGAGCCAGGGAAAATAGAATATTTTCCCTGAGGCTGGTAAACTTTGAACTATCAACGTGTCAACGGGGGATCTTACTAAACCTGAGGTCGGGCACAGTTTGCGAGATTTATAATTTTCAAGGTTTTATCTGCTAAATAAAATTGTGGTATCATAAAATTATCTGATGAATAATAAAATATTATTTTCATCAATTGTAAATTTTATTCACTGAGAAAATAATTCCACAGTGTAATTAATCATCTGTCAGATGATTAATTTGGAGACAAGCTTACTATGTACTTTATCGAGGAGCGCGCGAAGCTTCTCAAGGAAGCTTCCTCCAACCATTATTTTTATTATTTCTCTCTCCTCTCATTTTGTGCAGCACATTTGAATTAAGGGGTCTAATTCATTTTCTTCCTCACATTTCCCCTCCTCCCAATACGCAGCTACTATTCACTGATCCTTCTCTCTTCTCTTTCACGCCACAGCGCAACACCGTCCACCCACACCTCTATTTTGTTCTTTAAAAAATGTCACACCCCTTGCACCATTTTGTGTTTGGAGGACCACCATCATTGAGGAAATCATCTTCAAAGTTCTGCATTTCCTCCATCTTAATTCTCTTACGTCTTTGAAGCTTAAAGGTTGGAGCTTTAAGGTAAAGCTCTTAGCTTTATCTTCCTCTCTTCTCATTTTCGTAACCCACTGTCATTTTGATGACCATGGGTATTCATTTCAATATTGGGTCCTGATTTTGCAAGTTTAAATGTTTAAGAATTTCCTGGAAGCTGAAAACGAAATCCTGACCAAAAAGGAGCAACCTTTCTTTGTGCTTCTCTAAGGTAAGAGGAAGACACCCCTCCTCAACCTATTTTAGCATTTAGGAACGTCTGTGATTGGTGTTGAGGGTCATTTTGTTTTTGAATGTTGTTTGTATTGTATATGTGCTATTTGATTGTTTGTGTGTTTTGATATATATCTGGATGTATTGGAACGTGTAATATGGAAGGGAATGACATTCGATTGGTTCTCGGATGGTCACGGTGTTGAGCCCAGAAATTTGGAAATTTCAAGTGAAAACTAGTAACAGTATGAAATCCTGGCCAAATCCGTCGAATATGATATCCTAATCATCTAGTGAAATGTTAAAATCCGTCGAGTATGAACTCCTGGCCAAACCCGTCGAATATGATATCCTAATCATCTAGTGAAATGTTAAAATCCATCAAGTGTGAACTCCTAGCCAAACCCGTCGAATTTGATATCTTGATCACTTAGTAAAATGTTAAAATCCGTTGAGTATGAACTCCTGGCCAAACCCGTCGAATATGATATCCTAATCATCTAGTGAAATGTTAAAATCCGTCGAGTGTGAACTCCTGGCCAAACCCGTCGAATTTGATGTCTTGATCACTTAGTAAAATGTTAAAATCCGTCGAGTATGAACTCCTGGCCAAACTCGTCGAATATGATATCCTAATCATCTAGTGAAATGTTAAAATCCGTCGAGTATGAACCCCTAGCCATGCCCGTCGAATTTGATTCCTGGTCATTTAGTGCAATGTCAAAATCCGTCGAGTATGAACTCCTGTCTATGTCCGTCGAAATTAATCTTCAGGCCAAACCCGTCGAATTAGAGTTTCTGACCACTTAGGAGAGAAACTCCTCCAATGCAAAATCCGTCGAATTTGAATGACCACATCCGTCGAGTGACATATTCCTCGAGTTAGAATGCCAATACCCATCGAGAGACATACCCGTCGAGTAGATTTTCTGTCCATTTAACAGAAGCTTCCCAAAGTTAATATTCGTCGAGTAGAATGTCAAGATCCGTCGAATTAGAGTTTCTGACCATAGTGTTTTTCGTCGGTTCGACCCTTGGGGGATTTCTCCAACGTCAACACTCACATCCGTCGGATTAGGATTTCTGCTGACCTTCTGGAAAAATTTGACAGTTTTGATCTCCGTTCAACAGAACCTCCATCTGACAGAAATTGATTTTTATCTAATCTTGTTATAAAATGTTCTCCCATCTTTCATCCTTCTGCCATGTTATTTTTCGTCGAATGGCAGCCTCAATCCTCCACTAAATACATTGTCTCCATCAAATTCACAAGTATGGTTTATCACCCAATACCTAGCAATTAAATCTGTGACTTTGTTGGTGATTCTGGCCATGTATCTTCTTGGACTCAAAACCTTTGGATTAATAAAAGCACATAAATCATAAATAATTGGATGACTAGAAATTAATTAGGGATTCATAAACAGGAAAGAACATGAGTATGGGTGAGCTTGTGAGGCACATAATGAATTTAATGGTTGACTTCTATCATGACTATGAATGGAAATTATGGTTATCCTTAAAATGTATTATTGGCTTGTTGTGGGTCCGTGAATGGGATCAATTCTTATTGTTAAATGATATGACATGCATTTGAAGCATGATGGACCTAGTTGGTCATGAAGAGTATGATTGTGTTATGCATTGAACAAAAAGAATGTGATTGTCCGTTGGTTAAGGCCGGTAGCCTAGGAGTTGAACTTACACCATTGTGCGAGTGCGAATAGACAAGTGTAGGTTACTCGTTAACCTTGGGGGCGTTAGGGTGCAGGTACCTCGCAATGGGTAGTTGGTAGCTCTCTGTCCGTGGGGCAGACCGATGCAAACACACTGACGATCTGGACCAGGACGCTGTCCTATATCGAGATCTGTGTAGAATGTCTTGTAAAATGCCATGATATGCACGATGATAATTTGAGAATTATAGCACTTGAGGGCCTGGGCAGCCAAGGAATACAGATATACCTCCTGATCGTTCTCTCTGACTGTTTTGTGTCTAGCTCCATGGAGTAGGATTTTGGTTATTGAGGGCACGTGTGCATAGTGAGTCTATGAATTATCTGGCATACATTGTTATTATAATTGGAACTGTTGTACTTCTGATATATCTATATGTATATGACTACCTGGAATTATTTGGTTGATCATAATTGCTATTGAATGTTTATTACCATTATTACTGTCATAAATGCTATGTGGGCACTTTGCGCCGTTTGGTTTCTCGATGCTATAATTGGTAATGATGGTAGGATGTCTTGCCTCTTCCCTGTCTCTCCATTATTGTTTTGTCCGTATACTGCGTTCCATAGAAGATAACTGCAAGGAACCGGAAGCTCCCGACTTCCCTGGTTTTTGGCCTTATCTCGACTGAGCGACTGCAGAAGAATATGGAGCCACGCACGCAGAGATTTTTGGGAGATGTGCGCCTGACTTTCTTGGGAGGGCCAGAGTGCTGGTACATCAACTATGGTTCTGAGCGTTGCGTCTATACGAGGGATGTATCGATATCTCTAGCCTGGAGATGCCACGAGCCGCCTGTCTTCACCTGCTGTATTAGTTTACGTTTGGAGTTTCAACTATTGATACGCGAGATGTGGGGTGACCGTTATTTCACTCCGCGAGAAGACTCTTTTTGTTCCACAGCTCGGGCCCCGTCCTGTAACTTTGCGATTCCCATGGTGATTTCCTTTGACGAAGAAGATCGTGAGGAAGATCCCGAAGAAGTTCCTGAGGACAACCCCGAAGAGGATCTTGAAAAGGATCCTAACTCGATTCCTCCTCACTTGAGGGGTTGATTTTCCTTGTAGCCACTGAGGGCTACCTGTATTTTATTTTGGGGGTCTGACATTTTGTCTATAGTGGGCTGTATATTCTGATACCATAGGGATATGTATGTATAATCCTTTGGGGGCAGGTATAGTATTGCTTTTTGATGTACCAGGCGTTGTGACTAAACAGTTTGATATATATATATATATATGCATATAATGATGCAACGTTAATTCCTATGTATGCTTTACTTCTGTTTCATTCTTTGTCCCATTTATGCTTCGTCAACATGGTTATTAATTATGATTGTTATAACAGCAACGAAAAAAATATATATATAATATACTCACCGATTTAAATACCCAACTGTAATTGAGTGAATATACATGTATTGTTAAAATGAACCGGGTCTTAAGTCACATAATTTTATTTTCGCATTGTAATTGAAAATGAGACGTTCCCTTGGGAAAAAGGGGCATTCCATTAAGTATTTCGAGGAATGAGCTGCGCCGAGGACAAGAAGGTGAACTATGCTACATTTATGCTGGTAGGCAATGCTGAAAATTGGTGGAATGGAGTGCAGCAAATGCTGGAAGCTGCGAACCGAGAGATTACTTGGGGCTTATTCAAGGAAAAGTTCTTGGATAAGTATTTTCCTGCGAGCGCAAGGCATGCAAAGGAGTCGGAATTCCTTAACCTGCTACAAGGAAATATGACTGTTAGCGAGTACGCATTGAAATTTGAAAACTTGTCACAGTTTTCGACGTACTTTCAGAACCAACCAGATGAAGCATGGAAATGCCGAAGATTTACGGAAGGACTGAGGTATAAAGTGAAGAAGGTTGTGATCACCTTGAGGATCAATGAATTCTCACGACTACTAGATACCTGCTGTGATGTAGAGGCTCTGGAGCAATCTAGAGACATGAGAAGCAGAAACTTTGGGCCTACGAGATTCTAGAGAGGCGGCAGTAACAGTGCTAACCGTTTCCATAAGAAGCCGTACTCCCGACCCACGGGCAATCGGCAACAAGCCATGAGTGGAAGTTCTGGTGGAGGTTCTACTGGGAACCGGACTGGCCAGAACACGGCGTATCTTTCCAAATGTCTGAAATGTGGGAAAGACCATCTCACAAGGGACTGTACCATGAAAGGATTCATCTGCTTCAAATGTGGCAAACCTGGCCACGTGTCCCGAGACTACAATCAAACGAAGGCCAAACCTTCAGTGAATGCTGCAAGAGCCAAGAAACCACAGGCTAGAGGGCGAGTCTACACTATGAGCGGAGCTGAGGCCTCCGAATCCGAAGATTTGATGCAGGGGGAAGGTACCATAGAAGGTAATCTTTTAACTGTGCTGTATGACTCTGGGGCAACCCATTCTTTTATATCATATGACTGTGTGCAAAGACTAGGTCTATCTGCGTCGTCTTTACCTTTTGACTTAACTGTTTCTACTCCCACTGATAAACCGGTAGTTACTACCAAAGTCTGTCTAAATTGTCCATTGGTTGTTGAAGGTCGAACCTTTTCGGTCGATCTGATCTATTTACCCCTTTCCCAACTAGATATTATCTTAGGGATGGACTGGTTATCTTCCAACCATGTTCTGTTAGACTGTTCCAGAAAGACCATAGTTTTTCCTATAGAGGAGAATTCTATATTTTTGATGGCCAACCGAGTTCAAGCTCTCTTGAAAGAAGGAGCTCACGGATACATGCTACTGTCTTCTTTGAAAGTCGAGAACGAGGTTGATGTGAACACAATTCCAGTGGTGAATGAGTTTCCCGAAGTCTTTCCTAATGATGTACCTAGTTTACCACCGGCTCGAGAGATAGAGTTTACTATCGACCTAGTACTGGGAGCTGGTCCCGTGTCTATAGCACCGTATAGGATGGCACCGACAGAGTTAGCTGAGCTCAAGAAACAACTAGAAGAGCTTTTGGAAAAGTAATTTGTCAGGCCAAGTGTGTCACCATGGGGAGCACTAGTGCTGTTAGTTTGCAAGAAGAATGGAACCTCAAGATTATGTGTGGACTATCGGCAGCTGAACAAGGTAACGATTAAGAACAAGTATCCACTCCGGAGAATTGATGACTTAATGGACCAACTGAAGGGAGCAGCGGTGTTTTCAAAGATTGAACTGCGGTCTGGGTATCATCAAATACGAGTGAAGATGGAGGATATACCCAAGACAGCTTTTCGTACCCGATACAGTCATTACGAATACCTCATGATGCCGTTTGGTATAACGAACGCACCAGCTATCTTTATGGACTACATGAACCTAATCTTTCATCCTTACTTGGACAGATTCGTTGTGGTCTTCATTGATGACATTCTGGTATACTCTCAAAATCAGGAGGACCATGCTGAACACCTTAGTGTAGTTCTTCAGATTCTGAAGGAGAAGGAATTGTATGCCAAGCTGTCAAAATGTGAGTTCTGGATAGAAGAAGTTAAGTTTCTGGGTCACATGATCTCGAAGGATAGGATTTCAGTGGATCCATCGAAGGTGGAGGCAGTGCTGCAATGAGAAAGACCAACGTCCGTGATGGAGATTTGAAGCTTCGTGGGTTTAGCTGGATATTATCGGAGGTTCATTGAGGGATTCTCCAAGATTGCTGGACCAGTTACATAACTCACGAGAAAAAACCAAGCTTTTGAGTGGACCGACAACTGTGAGCAAAGTTTTCAAGAGTTGAAGAATCGACTGACTACCTCACCGGTGTTAGTGCTACCCGATCCGAATCTGCAGTTTGAAGTGTACTGCGACGCTTCATACCAAGGGCTAGGATCTGTACTTATGCAGCATGGAAGAGTAGTGGCTTATGCTTCAAGGCAGTTACGAGTGCACGAGAAGAATTACCCGATGCACGACTTGGAGTTAGCGGCTGTAGTTTTTGCTCTGAAGATATGGAGGCATTTTCTCTACAGAGCAACGTTCAACATTTTCAGTGATCACAAGAGTCTGAAGTATTTGTATGATCAAAAGTAGTTGAACATGAGGCAACGAAGGTGGTTAGAATTCCTGAAGGATTACGATTTCCAACTTCTGTATCACCCTGGCAAGGTAAATGTTGTGGCAGATGCTCTAAGTAGGAAGATGATCAGTGTCTCTGCCTTGATGATCAAGGAAAAGGATATGCTAGAGCAGTTTAGAGATGTGTGGTCTTTTGTGGAGTTAGAACCTAGAAAGATTTGCATGAATATGGTTACCATCACAAGTGAGCTACTGGATGACATAAAGGAAAAGCAGAAGATTGACAAGTTCTTACAAGAAGTGAGAGAGCAAGTGGAGCAAGGAGATGAAATAGAGTTTGCGGAAGGAACGGATGGAATTCTGAGGTTTCGTGGAAGAGTTTGTATTCCCCGTGACAAAGAGCTTAGAGAATACATCATTAACCATGCTCATACAAGCCAGCTGAGTATGATCCAGGCATAACAAAAATGTACCAAGACTTGAAGAAGTTATTCTGGTGGCATGGAATGAAGAGTAACGTCACTAGACGTGTATCGACTTGTCTAGTTTGTAAAAAAGCTAAGGTGGAACATCAGAGACCAGTGGGTTTGCTGCAACCGTTGTCTATTCCGGAATGGAAGTGGGACAGTATTACAATGGATTTTGTAGTCGGATTGCCAAGGACAAGAAAAGGTCATGATTCGATTTGGGTAATTATGGACCGACTCACGAAATCGGCACACTTTCTCCCGATCGACATAAAATACAAACTGGAGAGATTGACTCAGATCTATATTGGAGAAATTGTTAAACTACACGGTGTGCCTACGAGTATTGTTTCGGATAGAGATCCAAGATTTACTTCAAATTTCTGGAATAGTTTGCAAGAAGCGTTGGGGATGAAGTTACGTTTGAGTTCTGCTTATCATCCACAGACCGACGGTCAATCTGAGAGGACGATCCAATCTTTGGAGGATTTGCTTAGAGCCTGTACCATAGAGCAAACTGGAAGTTGGGATGACATTCTACCCTTGATAGAATTCACCTACAACAACAGTTATCATTCGAGCATAGGGATGGCCCTATGAAGCTCTGTATGGACGACGGTGTCGAACACCTCTGTGTTGGTACCAAGATGGCGAGCGCCTTACTGTTGGACCAGAGATTATACAGCAGACAACTGAGAAGGTTAAGATAATTCAGGAAAAGATGAGAACGGCTCAAAGTCGGCAAAAGAGTTATGCAGACCGAAGGAGAAAACCTCTTGAGTTTGAGGAAGGAGAGCATGTATTCCTGAAAGTCACACCTACGACTAGGGTAGGCCGGGCTTTAAAATCTAGAAAACTCACTCCTAAATTCCTTGGACCATACCAAATCATTCGTCGTGTAGGTCCTGTGGCGTACCAAATATCCTTACCTCCTTTCCTTTCAAACATTCATAATGTTTTCCATATGTCACAACTTCGAAAATACCTTCCTGACCCAAGTCATGTCATAGCACCGGATGCAGTACAATTAAAAGAAAACTTAACTTGTGAGACGTCTCTTGTAAGAATTGAGGATAGGAAGATAAAGCAATTAAGAGGCAAGGAGATCGCATTGGTGAAAGTAATCTGGAACGAGGTGACAGGAGATGCAACTTGGGAGCTGGAAGACAAGATGAAGGAGCAACACCCACAATTATTCTAAGGTATGCAAATTTCGAGGACGAAATTCCTTTTTAGAAGGGGAGTGTTGTAACATCCCGAAAATTCTTTATTTCATTATAAACGATCATTTTATAATATTTATGATTTTTTAGGAATTTTTGTGGATTTCTCGAGAAATGATGAATATTTTAATATATTCTTCGTTTTACGTGTACACTGAAAGGAGCCAGGGAAAATAGAATATTTTTCCTGAGGCTGGTAAACTTTGAACTATCAACGTGTCAACGGGAGATCTTACTAAACCCGAGGCCGGGCACAGTTTGCGAGATTTGTATTTTTCAAGGTTTTATCTGTTAAATAAAATTGCGGTATCATAAAATTATCTGATGAATAATAAAATATTATTTTCATCAATTGTAAATTTTATTCACTGAGAAAATAATTCCACAGTGTAATTAATCATCTGTCAGATGTATTAATTTGGAGACAAGCTTACTATGTACTTTATCGAGGAGCGCGCGAAGCTTCTCAAGGAAGCTTCCTCCAACCATTATTTTTATTATTTCTCTCTCCTCCCATTTTATGCAGCACGTTTGAATTAAGGGGTATAATTCATTTTCTTCCTCACATTTCCCCTCCTCCCTATACGTAGTTACTATTCACTGATCCTTCTCTCTTCTCTTTCACCCCACAGCAGCAACACCGTCCACCCACACCTCCATTTTGTTCTTCAAAAAACGTCACACCCCTTGCACCATTTTGTGTTTGGAGGACCACCATCATTGAGGAAATCATCTTCAAAGTTCTGCATTTCCTTCATCTTCATTCTCTTATGTCTTTGAAGCTTAAAGGTTGGAGTTTTAAGGTAAAGCTCTTAGCTTTTTCTTCCTCTCTTCTCATTTTCATAACCCACTGTCATTTTGATGACCATGGGTATTCATTTCAATATTGGGTCCTGATTTTACAAGTTTAAATGTTTAAGGATTTCCTGGAAGCTGAAAACGAAATCCTGACCAAAAAGGAGCAACCTTTCTTTATGCTTCTCTAAGGTAAGAGGAAGACACCCCTCCTCAACCTATTTTAGCATTTAGGAACGTCTGTGATTGGTGTTGAGGGTCATTTTGTTTTTGAATGTTGTTTGTATTGTATGTGTGCTATTTGATTGTTTGTGTGTTTTGATATATATCTGGATGTATTGGAACGTGTAATATGGAAGGGAATGACTTCCGATTGGTTCTCGGATGGTCACGGTGTTGAGCCCAGAAATTCAGAAATTTCATGTGAAAACTAGTAACAGTATGAACTCTTGGCCAAACCCGTCGAATATGATATCCTAATCATCTAGTGAAATGTTAAAATCCGTCGAGTATGAACTCCTGGCCAAACCCGTCGAATATGATATCCTAATCATCTAGTGAAATGTTAAAATCCGTCGTGTGTGAACTCCTAGCCAAACCCGTCGAATTTGATGTCTTGATCACTTAGTAAAATGTTAAAATCCGTCGAGTATGAACTCCGGGCCAAACCCGTCGAATATGATATCCTAATCATCTAGTGAAATGTTAAAATCCATCGAGTGTGAACTCCTGGCCAAACCCGTCGAATTTGATGTCTTGATCACTTAGTAAAATGTTAAAATCCATCGAGTATGAACTCCTAGCCAAACCCGTCGAATATGATATCCTAATCATCTAGTGAAATGTTAAAATCCGTCGAGTATGAACCCCTGGCCATGCCCGTCGAATTTGATTCTTGGTCATTTAGTGCAATGTCAAAATTCGTCGAGTATGAACTCCTAACCATGTCTGTCGAAATTAATCTTCAGGCCAAACCCGTCGAATTAGAGTTTCTGACCACTTAGGAGAGAAACTCCTCCAATGCAAAATCCATCGAATTTGAATGACCACATCCGTCGAGTGACATATTCGTCGAGTTAGAATGCCAATACCCATCGAGAGATATACCCGTCGAGTAGATTTTCTGTCCATTTAACAGAAGCTTCCCAAAGTCAATATTCGTCGAGTAGAATGTCAAGATCCGTCGAATTAGAGTTTCTGACCATAGTGTTTTTCGTCGGTTTGACCCTTGGGGGATTTCTCCAACGTCGACACCCACGTCCGTCGGATTAGGATTTCTGCTGACCATCTGGAAAAATTCGACAGTTTTGATCTCCGTTCGACAGAACCTTCATCCGACAGAAATTGATTTTTATCCAATCTTGTTATAAAATGTTCTCCCATCTTTCATCCTTCTGCCATGTTATTTTTCATCGAATGGCAGCCTCAATCCTCCACTAAATACATTGTCTCCGTCGAATTCACAAGTATGGTTTATCACCCAATACCTAGCAATTAAATCTGTGACTTTATTGGTGATTCTGGCCGTGTATCTTCCTGGACTCAAAACCTTTGGATTAATAAAAGCACATAAATCATAAATAATTGGATGACTAAAAATTAATTGGGGATTCATAAACAGGGAAGAACATAAGTATGGGTGAGCTTGTGAGGCACATAATGAATTTAATGGTTGACTTCTATCATGACTATGAATGGAAATTGTGGTTATCCTTAAAATGTACTATTGGCTTGTTGTGGGTCCGTGAATAGGATCAATTCTTGTTGTTAAATGATATGACATGCATTTGAAGCATGATGGACCTAGTTGGTCATGAAGAGTATGATTGTGTTATGCATTGAACAAAAAGAATGTGATTGTCCATTGGTTAAGGCCGGTAGCCTAGGAGTTGAACTTACACCATTGTGCGGGTGTGAATAGACAAGTGTAGGTTACTCGTTGACCTTGGGGGCGTCAGGGTATGGGTACCTCGCAATGGGCAGTTGGTAGCTCTCTGTCCGTGGGGCAGACTGATGCAAACACACTGACGATCTGGACCGGGACGCTGTCCTATATCGAGATCTGTGTAGAATGTCTTGTAAAATGCCATGATGTGCACGATGATAATTTGAGAATTATAGCACTTGAGGGCACAGGCGACCAAGGAATACGACATACCTCCCGATCGTTCTCTCCGACTGTTTTGTGTCTAGCTCCATGGAGTAGGATTTTGGTTATTGAGGGCACGTGTGCATAGTGAGTCCATGAATTATCTGGCATACATTGTTATTATAATTGGAACTGTTGTACTTCTGATATATCTATATGTATATGACTGCCTGGAACTGTTTGGTTGATCATAATTGTTATTGAATGTTTATTACCATTATTGCTGTCATAAATGCTATGTGGGCGCTTTGCGCCGTTTGGTTTCTCGATGCTATAATTGGTAATGATGGTAGGATGTCTTACCTCTTCCCTGTCTCTCCATTACTGTTTTGTCTGTATACTGCGTTCCATAGAAGATAACTGCAAGGAACCAGAAGCTCCCGACTTCCCTGGTTTTTGGCCTTATCTCGACTGAGCGACTGCAGAAGAATATGGAGCCACGCACGCAGAGATTTTTGGGAGATGTGCGCCTGACTTTCTTAGGAGGGCCAGAGTGCTGGTACATCAACTATGGTTCTGAGCGTTGTGTCTATACGGGAGATGTATCGATATCTCTAGCCTGGAGACACCACGATCCGCCTATCTTCACCTGCTATATTAGTTTACGTTTGGAGTTTCAACTACCGATACGCGAGATGTGGGGTGACCATTATTTCACTACGCGGGAAGACTCTTGTCGTTCCACAGCTCGGGCCCCGTCCCGTAACTCTGCGATTCCCTTGGTGATTTCCTCTGACGAAGAAGATCCTGAGGGAGATCCCGAAGAAGTTCCTGAGGACGACCCCGAAGAGGATCCTGAAAAGGATCCTGACTCGATTCCTCCTCACTTGAGGGATTGATTTTCCTTGTAGCCACTGAGGGCTACCTGTATTTTATTTTGGGGGTCTGACATTTTGTCTATAGTGGGCTGTATATTCTGAAACCGTAGGGATATCTATGTATAATCCTTTGGGGGCAGGTATAGTTTTGCTTTTTGATGTACCAGGCTTTGTGACTAAACAGTTTGATATATATATATATACATATAATGATGCAACGTTAATTCCTATGTATGCTTTACTTCTGTTTCATTCTTTGTCCCATTTATGCTTCGTCAACATGGTTATTAATTAGGATTGTTATAACAACAACGAAAAAAAAATATATAATATACTCACCGATTTAAATACCCAACTGTAATTGAGTGAATATACATTATTGTTAAAATGAACCAGGTCTTAACTCACATAATTTTATTTTCGCATTGTAATTGAAAATGAGACGTTCCCTTGGGAAAAAGGGGCATTCCAATCAGGACTGTTACAACCTCTATCTAATCCCTAATGGAAATGGGATAGCATTGCGATGGATTTTGTGGTTGGATTATCGAAGACTAGAAAAGGGTATGACTCAATATGGATAATCGTTGATCGACTCATGAAGTCAGCACCTTTTCTCCTAATCAACATAAGGTACAACATGGAGAAGTTGACTCAGCTGTACATCGGTGAGATTGTTAGGCTACATAGTGTACCTACCAGTATTGTTTCAGATAGGGATCCAAGGTTCACTTCAAATTTTGGCAAAGTTTGCAAGAAGCATTGGGAACAAAGCTACAATTGAGTTCTGCTTATCATCCACAAACCGATGAGCAATCGGAAAGGACGATCCAATCATTGGAGGATTTGCGTTGGGCTTGCGCTTTAGAACAGACTAGAAGTTGGGATGAAGTTTTACCATTGGTAGAGTTCACCTACAACAATAATTTTCATTCAAGTATAGGGATGGTACCCTATGAAGCTCTGTATGGATGACAGTGCCGAACACCTTTGTGTTGGTACCAAGACGGAGAGCGCCTTACTGTTGGACCTGATATTATACAGCAGACGACTGAGAAGGTCAAGATGATTCAGCAAAAGATGAGGATGACTCAAAGTTGACAGAAGAGCTATGCGGACAAGAGAAGAAAGCCAATTGAGTTTGAAGAAGGTAAGCATGTGTTTTTGAAAGTCACACCAATGACTGGGGTCGGCCAAGTTCTGAAATTTAGAAAATTCACTCCCAAATTCCTTAGACCTTACCAAATTCTTCACCAAATAAGTCCAATAGCTTACCAGATAGCCTTACCACCTTTTCTTTCAAACCTTCACAATGTCTTTCATGTGTCACAATTACGAAAATATATTCCTGACCCGAACCATGTCTTAGCACTGGACACGGTACAATTGAAAGAGAACTAAACCTATGAGGCTCCTCCCGTAAGGATTGAAGATAAGAGACTAAAATAACTCAGAGGAAAAGAAATATCATTGGTGAAGGTGATTTGGAACGAAACGACCGGAGATGCGACATGGAAACTAGAAGACAAGATGAAAGAGCAATACCCAGGTATGAAATTTCGAGGAGGAAATTTCTTTTTAGAAGGGGAGAGTTGTAACACCTCGAAAATTATTTATTTCATCATAAATAATTATTTTATAATATTTATGATTTTTGAGAAATTTTCTAGATTTTTTTTAAAACATCGAATATTTTAATATATTCCTCATTTTTGCGTGCACACTGAGCAGAGTCAGTGTAACACTCCAGAAAATTGTTTGTTTCATCATGAATAGTTATTTTCTAATATTTGTGATTTTTGAGAATTTTTTGTGGATTTTTCTGGAACTGTCGATTATTTTAATATATTTCTCAATTTACGTGCGCAATGAGCGGAGCCGAGAAAATAAAATATTTTCCCTGAGGCTGGTAAACTTTGGACTGTGAAAATGTCGACGAGAAATCTTACTAAACCCGAGGCTGGGCACACTTTACGAGGTTTATATTTTTTGAGATTTTATCTAATAAATAAAATCACTCTACCGTAAAAATTTTTGATGAACAATAAATACTATTTTCATTAACTGTAACTTTTGTTCACAAGATAATAACTCTAGCAGAGTGTTAATCATTTGTTCTAGAATGTTCACTTTGTGTAACCACATTACTTTTTACTTTATCGAGAAGCATGCGAAGCTTCTCAAGTAAGCCTCAAGGAAGCTTCAAGGAAACTTCCTCCCAAGCTTCTCAAGGAATCTACACTCTCTCTCTCTTCTCCCCTTACCACACGGCTGCATGCTTTCTTGGAGCCCAAAAATTTTGCTTTCACTTAATTTAGTAAACTATTCTAATTTCAAAAATCAAAAGTCATCATCTTTATTTCTACTATCAACTTCTCTCTCTACTTTTTTTCTTCTCTCAAGTTCTCCTCCTTCTCTCTTCCTCTCACCACACAGCCACACCATCTTCCATGCCCTCCACCATCACAAAAATTTCAAGCTACCATATTTTCTTAATCTCCACTACATTCTAAACACCTTTCTAGTTGAAGATTTCTTAAAAAGACTCCATCTTCATCATCTTCTTCAAGCTTCAAGTTTGAAGCTTTAGGGTAAGATTCATGATCTCTTATCTTTTCTTCTTCGTTTTTGTTTTCATGGCCTTCACTAAGACCATGGATCCATTCTTTTTTAAGTCTTAGTGTTGATTTGATGAAGTCGTAATTTCTAGGGTTTTTGGAAGAGTGAAAACCGAATTTCACTAGGAGTTTCAAGGGAGTTCTTGGCTTGTTTTCTCTCTTAGGTAAGAGGAAGACTATCCACTTCAACCTCTATTGGTATTAGGAGACTTGTATTGTGTGTTGGTTGTGAGAAACCCTTGTTAGGGTTACTCTTTGTGGTATGTGATTTTGATGACTATGTATTGACTTTATCATGTATGATTTATTTGATGGAATGTATATATATAAATTGATGATCTTGGATTAGTTTTGATTGATTGGAAATATGAATTGGGGGCAAGAATTCCTTGCTTTTCCCATTGAGGCTCACGACCACATCCCCTCCATAGGGTGTGAATGATTTAAAATTTTGCAACAAGTGAAGAGATGAGTAATCAAGTGAATAACAATTAATGAATCAAAGAAAAATTTGGGTTCTCACCCTTTAGAGAGGCTCACGGCCTCTAGGCCCATTTTGGGTCCAATTGTGTAATTCTTGTGCAACCTTGGATATTTAGTAATTAAGAGTTAAGCAATTAACATTGTGATTGGAAAAAAAAACTTAATTGATAACCTAGGGTGAATTTTTGAAATCTAAGGGAAGAACAAGAGTGTGTGAGACTTAGAGGACCTTAGAATAATTTTCTAATTGAGTATGGATAAAACTTAAAATAAGGAACCTAATAATCAAGAGAATTCCTCTAGAAAAGAATTTCATAAGAAATACTAAATTTAAGTGAAACTTAATTAATTAGATAATTTGGAATTAATTAGGGATTCATAAAATGGAAAGAATCAAGAATGAGATCTTATCCTAAAATTTAGAATAATTCCAAATTAAAGGAAGGACATGAGTGTAAGTAAGATGTTGAATAACTCAAATTAAATTAGCTTAAGAGAAATTTAATGAGAAAAGTGTAGAAGATTAAGGCTTAATTCCACAATGAACCCTAAGCGTCTAATGTCTTATTTGAAGAATTGATGATGATTATCTTGGCCAAGTTATGACAAGTTGTGGGAAAGTATATTATTGATAAATATACATGTGTATGCATTGAGTTATCTTGCATTGTGGAAGTTTGATGGACTGTTGTTAAGGCCATGTTGCCTAGGAGATTGAACACACCTTAGTGCGAGTGCGAGTAGACTAGTGTAGGTCATAATGTTGACCTTGGGGTCATTGGGGTGCGGGTACCTCGCAATGGACAGTTGGTAGTTCTTCTTTCCGTGGGGCAGACCGATGTAAATGCACCGACGATCCTGACCAAGACATTGTCCTATATCGTGGTCTAGTAAAGAATGTCTTGTACAATGCCTTGATGTGCACGTGGATAATTTGATGATTATAGCTCTTTGGCCACAGTAACCGAGTTACAGACATGTCTCCTGATCTTTCTCTCCGAATGTTTGTGTCTAGCTCCATGGAGTAGGATTTTGATAACATGTATACATGGATAGTGAGTCTATATATTATTGCGAATTTATTTATTTATGTGATGACTGGAACTGTTGCTTTGTTAATATCATGATTGCCTGGATCTGCTAAACTGTTTACTATTATTAATTGATGCTAATTATTATTGCTTTTGAAATGCTATGTGGGCATTTCGCGCTGTTCTGATTCTTTACTGCCATAATTGGTAATGATGGTAAGATGTCTTACTTCTTTCCTGTATTTTTATTATTTCTGTCTATATTTATGTTCTATCGAAGACGTCGGTGAAGAGGGTGAAGTACACGAGTTCCCTGATTTTTGGCCTGACTTCGACTAGTACTGCTTTTCATCATGACGGCACGTCCACAAGGATTTTTGGGTTATATGCTGTTGGCTTTCCTTGGAGGTTCAGACTGTTGACACGTTAACTTTAGCTCAGATCACTGTGTCTACTTGGGGGACGTGATTGTGTCGTTAGCTTGGGGGCGCTATGATCCGCCCATCTTCACCTGTAGTGTCAGACTACATTTAGAAGTTTACATGCCCATTAGGGACATGTGGGGTGATCGTTACTACAGCCCACAGGAGGATTCATTCCTCTCTACTGCCCGAGCTCCGGCCCGTAATTCGGTGGCTCCGATGAGGGTTTCCTCTGATGAGGAAGACCCTGAGGAGGATCCTGACATGGTTCCTTCTCTTTCTTCTTAGGAGCTGATATTGTTGATAGTCACTGATGGCTATCTGTGTTCTTTTTGGGGCCTGATGATATTATTTTGGTGGGCTATACAGTTATGACCTATTGGGGCATATATAGTTTTGCTTTTTGTACATCTGGGGTTGTAACTAAACAAGCTTGATATAATTATATATATGCATATGTATGTTGTTCGAATGTATGGTTTACATTTACCTTACTCTCTATTGCATTTACGTTCTGTCACTATATTTTATTAGTTATAAAAAAAATATTCATCATTTTATTTATACAACTGTAATCAAACAAGTTTAATTATAATTTAATGAACCGGGTCTTAACTTATACTTTTGTTTTTCGCATTATAAATAATAATGTGACGTTCCCTCCCAAAAAGGGGCATTAAAGTTTTTGTCTTCCTAGAGGTAAGAGGGAGATTAACCTCATTAACCATGTGTTGGTGGTGAGGAAATGGAATTGTTTGTGGTAAAAAATCCATAAGGATTTATTCACTTAATTGTTTAAGCTTTCTTTTTTTGTGATTGGTATGTTATAGCTTTAAATGTATGATTGAATATGAGATTGGTATGCTTATAGCTTTGATAGTATGTTTGAATATGTGATTTAGAAAGCATGTTGATTTTTGTGTAAAGTAGGATGTGATTCACATGATGGGAAATTGTATGATGGTTCCAAAGAACCTTAGAGGCTCACGGCCTCAATACCACCAAGGGAACCAAGTGTTCTAAATTATTTTTCTAATCAAGGATTAAGTGATTTTATGACAATAAATTAAATTAAGTGTTTTTGCAAGGAATAAAGTAATAGAAAATAATTAAATGTGATTTATGGAGGATAGTATGAAATTCGGTCAACATACTCATTTTTGATATCTTAAGTCCAAAATTATTTTACTAAGTGTAGGATTAAATATTTGATTGATAGGAAATTAATGTGATAGGTTTTTAGACCTAAAAATAAGTAAACTAATTTTTAATTAAATTAGTATGATTAGGTTATTAATTGAAATAACAGTTAAAACTTGAAATTTACTGACGTATAGCTCACCCTTTGGGTTTTGAAGCGTGTTATGAAATTTTGAGTTGTAATATTCCAAGTTAATTAAAGGAATGCTATTTTGTGGAAAATAGTAGAAAATACTATTTTTATTGAGAAATGTTAGAATTATTATTTATAGATAAATTATTAAAGAAATATTGGAATTAAAGTCAAATTTTGAAAATAAATGAGAAAATAGTTAATTTAAGCTTAGAATATGTTAGAAATATTTTACGCGATTTAAAAAAAGTAATTTTTGGCTACGCGATTAAGAAAATGCGATAAAATGTTTACACGATTAAGAAAACATTGAAAAATCTTTACGCGATTTGAAAACATAAGAAAAATGTTTTGCGATTGTAAAAATACGATAATATCACTACATAATTAAGAGTAATAGTAGTTTGCTATCAGGCTGTTGTGGTGGGCCCAATTATGTTGAATAATGATACTGCCAAGAGAAGGTGAGGGTATGTGAAATATTTTAATAATAATGATTGTATGTGTGTTTAGATCATACATCATGCATTGAAAAATGTGTCCACTTATTTGGTTAAAGCTGTATGCCTAGGAGATGAATCACACCTATGTGCGGGTGCGAGTACACAAGTGTAGTTCACTTGTTGACCTTGGGGGCGTCAGGGTGGGGGTACCTCGCAATGGACAGTTGGTAGCTCTTCTGTCCGTGCGACAGATCAATGTAAACGCACCAATGATCCGGACCGAGACACTGTCCTATATCACGATCTAGTGTAGAATGTCTTGTATAATGCCTTGATGTGCACGTTGATAAATTGATAGCACTTTTAACCATAGCAGCCCAGTTACAGACATGTCTTCTAGATCATTCTCTTCGAAATTGTGTTTAGCTCCATGGAGTAGGAATGGGTCTGTGTGCATATGCATAACTGGTCAACATCTTGGCATGATAATTATGTTTATCTGATATTTTATCTGTTGTGTGATAAAATGATCTACCGCTTTGATAATATGTTCTGTTTATTTGTTGTCATTTTCTCTATTGCCATACTGGTATTGATGTAGGGGATCTCACCTCTTTGTTGTATTATATTTGTTTTACTGTGTATGTCTAATGAAGATCGGGAAGACGAAGGAGTAGATAACTCTTTTTACTATCAGTGATATTACTTTTTGTTTGTTGAGATGGCGTTGAGGCGCCAAGTTTTAGGGTTTGTCCGAGTTTAGTTCTATGGGGGGACTGATGCTTGGAGGTTTGATTTTGACAATGAACGGTTTGTATATACAGGGGACTTGACTCTGAACTTAAGTGGAACTTGCGATGGGATTCCTGTTTTGACGCAACACGCGCTGTGCGCCTAGAATTTACGATGCCAATTCGTGAACTCTGGGGTGGCATTGTGTATACACTGCGTGAAGACTCTATGGTATCTTCCGCAAGGACCCCTGTGAGGCGAATGTTATATCTTCCTGGGTTCTTTAATGATGAAGTGGAGGAGGATCCTTATGAGGACCCAAATCCTTAGGTTAGTTTTTAGGAGTTTTAAGTTTAGTAGTTATATTTTGGAGTGTTTGTTGTACATTTTATCTTTTGGTATGTAAGGGTATTATGTAAATTATTTGTAAACAAGGCTTTCAATATTTATGTATAATATAGATGTGATTTCAGTTACAAGTGATACTTATGATTTTTATTTAGTTTACTTATTTACATTTATTCCGCAACTGAAATTTTAAAATCAATGATTTTACAAGATCAATTCTTTTACAACTTAGGTAAGTTATATTAGGATTAGTCTTAAATGTGATGCCCTACGGTGGGTGTTACACTCCTCAAAAACTTCTAACCGGCCAAGATAGAACACATACCTAGGGAGCAAAATTTCAAGGCGGACCTCTTATCCAAACTAGCCATTACCAAAAGACCCTTTCTCAACCTTTCATCACGGACTCAGCCATTTTCCAGGTGGAAGGAGAGGAGCATACTTGGATCACCCTAATAATGGAGTACATTCAGTCTGGAGTCTGTCCTGATGATCCAAAGGAAGCCTCCAACTTGGCCATAACTACGGTCTAGTACATTATCTACAATGGACAGCTGTGCCACTGTGGGTTCTCTTTACCTCTCCTCAAATGCCTCACACCAAAAGAAGCAGAATATGTTATGGCCAAGGTCCATATGGGGAGTTGTGGACACCACTTGGGGGGCAAAGCCTTAGCTTTGAAAGAACTCAAGGTTAGATACTATTGACCAACAATGAAAACTGACTCCCTCACACATGTCCGAGTTTGTGATAGATGCCAACGACACTCAGACCATTATCAAGCTCCTCTTGAAGAACTATCCATGATGTTTGCACCTTGACCATTCTATAGATGGGGTATGGATATCCTAGGTCTGTTCCCTCAAGCACCTGAGCTACTGAAGTACTTGGTGGTGGCTGTGGATTATTTCACTAAATAAATCGAAGCAGAGCCTCTAGTCATGTTCACCTCCGCTCGGATCTAGAAATTCAATTAGTGCCACTTCATCACCAGGTTTAGGGTCCCAGAGTCCATCATGATGGATAACTGAACCCAGTTCAAGGATAAAAGGTTTCGAAAAGCTACTTGTCGAGCTCAAGATCAAGCACCATTGCAGTTTCGTTGAGAATCTCAAAACTAATGGACAAGCTTAAGCCGCCAACCGAGTTATTGTTTGAGGAATTAAAAGGAGGCTAGACAAAGCTAAGGAAATTTGGGTCGAGCAATTAGACCATGTCCTCTGGGTCCACCGGACTACGCCTCACTCCATAACAAAGGAAATCCCCTTTTAAAATCACTTATGGGTGTGAGGCTATGATCTTGGTGGAGATAGGGGAACTCAGCTAGCATCACCAACAATTTTGGTTTGAAAATAATCCCGAACTAATTAGTTAAGACTTAGATCTTTTAGAAGAAAGAAGGCACGTTGCTCACGTACATGACATTGCCCTCAACCAGAAGACGACGACTCAATATAACTTGAAAGTTGTCCCAAGAAAGTTCAAGTTGGGCGATCTAGTACTTCAGAAAGCAGACATTGGTGGTAAGAATGCCTCCCAAGGGAAGTTGGCCCTAAATTAGGAAGGCCCTTACTAGATTATGATCAGCACTGGCAAGGGAGCCTACATCTTGGAAACATTAATGGCAAGCCAATCAAAAACTATTGGAATGTGAATAAACTGAGAAAGTACTATAGCTAAGTGTCTTTTAAGGCTTAGTCTCTTTGTTTTCTTTTATGTTTGATCTGCGCTAATTTGTGAGCATCCAGTGTACGGACTCTGGTCCTTTGTTCAATCCATAAAAAGGTGAAGTTGTTTCTGTACATATGCTTCTACTTTCTGTTTAAAGCTTTAACACCCTCAACCTAAACCACAACTTGAGAATGTCTACAGAGCCCACTCTGTAACATCCTGAAAATTCTTTATTTCATTATAAACGATCATTTTATAATATTTATGATTTTTTAGGAATTTTTATGGATTTTTCTGGAAATGATGAATATTTTAATATATTCTTCATTTTGCGTGTACACTGAGCAGAGCCGGGGAAAATAGAATATTTTCCCTGAGGCTGGTAAACTTTGAACTGTCAACGTGTCAACGGGGGATCTTACTAAACCCGAGTAGCCGAGCACAGTTTGCGAGATTTGTATTTTTCAAGGTTTTATCTGTTAAATAAAATTGCGGTATCATAAAATTATCTGATGAATAATAAAATATTATTTTCATCAATTGTAAATTTTATTCACTGAGAAAATAATTTCACAGTGTAATTAATCATCTGTCAGATGTATTAATTTGGAGACAAGCTTACTATGTACTTTATTGAGGAACACGCGAAGCTTCTCAAGGAAGCTTCCTCCAACCATTATTTTTATTATTTCTCTCTCCTCCTATTTTGTGCAGCACGTTTGAATTAAGGGGTCTAATTCATTTTCTTCCTCACATTTCCCCTCCTCCCAATACGCAGCTACTATTCACTTGATCCTTCTCTCTTCTCTTTCACCCCACAAAGAAGAACACCGTCCACCCACACCTCCATTTTGTTCTTCAAAAAACGTCACACCCCTTGCACCATTTTGTGTTTGGAGGACCACCATCATTGAGGAAATCATCTTCAAAGTTCTGCATTTCCTCCATCTTCATTCTCTTACGTCTTTGAAGCATAAAGGTTGGAGCTTTAAGGTAAAGCTCTTAGCTTTTTCTTTCTCTCTTCTCATTTTCGTAACCCACTGTCATTTTGATGACCATGGGTATTCATTTCAATATTGGGTCCTGATTTTGCAAGTTTAAATGTTTAAGGATTTCCTGGAAGCTGAAAACGAAATCCTGACCAAAAAGGAGCAACCTTTCTTTGTGCTTCTCTAAGGTAAGAGGAAGACACCCCTCCTCAACCTATTTTAGCATTTAGGAACGTCTGTGATTGGTGTTGAGGGTCATTCTGTTTTTGAATGTTGTTTGTATTGTATGTGTGCTATTTGATTGTTTGTGTGTTTTGATATATATCTGGATGTATTGGAACGTGTAATATGGAAGGGAATGACTTCCGATTGGTTCTCGGATGGTCACGGTGTTTAGCCCAAAAATTTGGAAATTTCATGTGAAAACTAGTAACAGTATGAACTCCTGGCCAAACCCGTCGAATATGATATCCTAATCATCTAGTGAAATGTTAAAATCCATCGAGTATGAACTCCTGGCCAAACCCGTCGAATATGATATCCTAATCATCTAGTGAAATGTTAAAATCCGTTGAGTGTGAACTCCTGACCAAACCCATCGAATTTGATGTCTTGATCACTTAGTAAAATGTTAAAATCCGTCGAGTATGAACTCCTAGCCAAACCCATCGAATATGATATCCTAATCATCTAGTGAACTGTTAAAATCCGTCGAGTGTGAACTCCTAGCCAAACCCGTCGAATTTGATGTCTTGATCACTTAGTAAAATGTTAAAATCCGTCGAGTATGAACTCCTGGCCAAACCCGTCGAATATGATATCCTAATCATCTAGTGAAATGTTAAAATCCGTCAAGTATGAACCCCTGGTTATGCCCGTCGAATTTGATTCCTGGTCATTTAGTGCAATGTCAAAATCCATCGAGTATGAAATCCTGACCATGTCCGTCGAAATTAATCTTCAGGCCAAACCCATCGAATTAGACTTTCTGACCATAGTATTTTTCGTCGGTTCGACCCTTGGGGGATTTCTCCAACGTCGACACCCACATCCATCGGATTAGGATTTCTGCTGACCTTGTGGAAAAATTTGACAGTTTTGATCTCCGTTCGACAGAACCTCCATCCGACAGAAATTGATTTTTATCCAATCTTGTTACAAAATGTTCTCCCATCTTTCATCTTTCTGCCATGTTATTTTTCGTCGAATGGCAGCCTCAATCCTCCACTAAATACATTGTCTCCGTCGAATTCACAAGTATAGTTTATCACCCAATACCTAGCAATTAAATCTGTGACTTTGTTGGTGATTCTGGCCGTGTATCTTCCTGGACTTAAAACCTTTGGATTAATAAAAGCACATAAATCATAAATAATTGGATGACTAGAAATTAATTAGGGATTCATAAACAGGGAAGAACATGAGTATGGGTGAGCTTGTGAGGCACATAATGAATTTAATGGTTGACTTCTATCATGACTATGAATGGAAATTGTGGTTATCCTTAAAATGTACTATTGGCTTGTTGTGGGTCCATGAATGGGATCAATTCTTGTTGTTAAATGATATGACATGCATTTGAAGCATGATGGACCTAGTTGGTCATGAAGAGTATGATTGTGTTATGCATTGAACAAAAAGAATGTGATTGTCCATTGGTTAAGGCCGGTAGCCTAGGAGTTGAACTTACACCATTGTGTGGGTGCGAATAGACAAGTGTAGGTTACTCGTTGACCTTGGGGGCATCAAGGTGCGGGCACCTTGCAATGGGCAGTTGGTAGCTCTCTGTCCGTGGGGCAGACCGATGCAAACACACTGACGATCCGAACCGGGACGCTGTCCTATATCGAGATCTGTGTAGAATGTCTTGTAAAATGCCATGATGTGCACAATGATAATTTGAGAATTATAGCACTTGAGGGCCTGGGCAGCCAAGGAATACAGACATACCTCCTGATCGTTCTCTCCGACTGTTTTGTGTCTAGCTCCATGGAGTAGGATTTTGGTTTTTGAGGGCACGTATGCATAGTGAGTCCATGAATTATCTGGCATACATTGT
Organism: Ormosia semicastrata; assembly: GCA_029884595.1. NCBI lineage: Eukaryota > Viridiplantae > Streptophyta > Magnoliopsida > Fabales > Fabaceae > Ormosia > Ormosia semicastrata. Next base: position 64,384,218 of record JAQQTO010000061.1, on the reverse strand, counting down.
TATTATAATTGGAACTATTGTACTTCTGATATATCATTATGTATATGACTGCCTGGAACTGTTTAGTTGATCATAATTGCTATTGAATGTTTATTACCATTATTGCTGTCATAAATGCTATGTGGGCGCTTTGCGCCGTTTGGTTTCTCGATGCTATAATTGGTAATGATGGTAGGATGTCTTACCTCTTCCCTGTCTCTCTATTACTGTTTTGTCCGTATATTGCGTTCCATAGAAGATAACTACAAGGAACCGGAAGCTCCCGACTTCCCTGGTTTTTGGCCTTATCTCGACTGAGCGACTGCAGAAGAATATGGAGCCACGCACGCAGAGATTTTTGGGAGATGTGTGCCTAACTTTCTTGGGAGGGCCAGAGTGCTGGTACATCAACTATGGTTCTGAGCGTTGCGTCTATACGGGGGATGTATCAATATCTCTAGCCTGGAGACACCACGAGCCGCCTGTCTTCACCTACTGTATTAGTTTACGTTTGGAGTTTCAACTACCGATACACGAGATGTGGGGTGACCGTTATTTCACTCCGCGGGAAGACTCTTGTCGTTCCACAGCTCGGGCCCCGTCCCATAACTCTGTGATTCCCATGGTGATTTCGTCTGACGAAGAAGATCCTGAGGAAGATCCCGAAGAAGTTCCTGAGGACGACCCCGAAGAGGATCCTGAAAAGGATCCTGACTCGATTCCTCCTCACTTGAGGGATTGATTTTCCTTGTAGCCACTGAGGGCTACCTGTATTTTATTTTGGGGGTCTGACATTTTATCTATAGTGGGCTGTATATTCTGATACCGTAGGGATATGTATATATAATCCTTTGGGGGCAGGTATAGTTTTGCTTTTTGATGTACCAGGCTTTGTGACTAAATAGTTTGATATATATATATATATATATACATATAATGATGCAACGTTAATTCCTATGTATGCTTTACTTCTGTTTCATTCTTTGTCCCATTTATGCTTCGTCAACATGGTTATTAATTATGATTGTTATAACAACAACAAAAAGAAATATATATATATAATATACTCACCGATTTAAATACCCAACTGTAATTGAGTGAATATACATGTATTGTTAAAATGAACCGGGTCTTAACTCACATAATTTTATTTCCGCATTGTAATTGAAAATGAGACGTTCCCTTGGGAAAAAGGGGCGTTCCACACTCCTTATGGGATCTGGGGTCTCTTAGATTCCAAGTTAAGAGGAATGACCTGCAAAATCGATTTCTATGGTTTTGTTGTAAGTTATGGGTGCTTACCCAAATCCTCAACACTTAACCATAACCATTTTGTGGTTATGCATAATTTTTTAGCAACACGGGTTACAGTATCTGTGGTATATCATTCGAAACCTATAGTGGATGTTTTATGTTAGATTAGTTCTAAACTTGGAATTTCCTAAGTGCTAGGAAGTTTTCTGAATTAGACCATTGGCATTAAAGACCCTGATTATTGTTTACCATTTATTTTGCCTAAAGTCCTCAAAGGCGTTCCGAGTGCTAAAAAGTTTAGGCATTGGACCATGGACCAAGGTTTCACGTGATTGTAATTCTCCTGACTCCCTAGATGGCTACCAAATACACATTAATGATGGGAGTTGGACCCAATACGAACCATGGAAAAAGAAATGAGCATACACAAGTTATAAGGAGAAAGTAAGTATATTTAGTACGGCCTGGTGACAGGGAAAATTGTCTTTACAAGAATAAAATGCCCCATGCAGGGGGCAGAGGAAAGCAGTAGAAGGAAAGAAAAGTAAGCTAAGCTCTAGCAACACCGCCCTCTGAGCTTTGATGCTCCACGCATGTTGAACCACCATCCCCTTTAGTAAAAGTTACATTGAGGATAGTAGTGGGAGGGACCCCAGCAGCAACTCGATTGGCCTCCTAAGCTTCCTATGATGATATCAGGCGAGCGATGAGGATGACCTTCTCGGAGTTCCAATTCATCCAAGGCCAGGGTGACCCTAGGATTGAAGAACTGGACTTGGGTGACTACATTCCAGAATTGCTCACTACTGATGTTCGTACATATTTGCATCAGCTGTGTACTATCTTCTTGTGGCCGTGCCACTCTAGTCTAGAGATTTTGGTTCTCAGTGCGAAGGTTAGCGATGGCCGGCCTCGAAGTCTGCTAATTTATTCCTCAACTCATTAACCTTTGCCCTGACATCCTCTAGGGCCTTTTTTATTTCCTCTTTGGCCTTGAGGGCCAAGTCAAGGTTCTGATCTCCCTCTTCCATGGCTGCCCTCACCGTCTCAGTCTTCTCCTCCCCCAACTGGTCCAAGCTCCTTTGGAGGAAGTGGGTTTTAGCAACAATTTGGAGTCCGTAGGTCTGGGACCTTGACAAAATCTTTGACATACTCTTCTTGGAGATGTGGGACACGACCTCATCATCTAAGAGCTAGAAGTCCAAAAATGGTTCAAGCTCTGGATCCTTCCTATACAAGGCTATCAGACCTTGCCCATCAGTTGCCTCCCTAGCCACCATCTTTCTATGGTCCTCCGCCCTACTGCCTTCAGCAGCTTTCCTTGTCAATCTGGAACCACCTTAGTAACCAAATGCTGGATAGCAAGGGCCGGAGCAACATGTTCAGGAATGTTAGAGGGCCCGGCAGCCCCTTTCCTCACTTTCATGGCCTGGAGGGTGAAAAGAGCTAGTCTGGATGCCATGCTTTCTGTAAAATGGATAGAACACAAGTTAAAACAGCAAGAAGATTATTTAAAAGAAAATACTATAAGCAAAAAGTGAAGATGGACTACGGCCTAAGCTCTACCTAACATTGTCTCAAGGGTTTCATCATTGGTGGCATCCAGAACATCCTTACAAGAAACGAGTTGGACTTTCTCTGCCCACATATTGATGAATTTAACGCACTCGGCATCCTCTCGACTAAGTTTGGACCATTCCACCTTAATCATCTCAATTATAGTGTCCTATGCTCAGGTGGTCCTGTACAAATTGAACACCGGAGTCCCATAAGTCTCCTCAAAGAATAGGCGAACTCTGAGTGCCGCCATTAGCTTAAAGAACTTGTTTTTGAAGTTCTTAAAGCTTTCCTAAAAGACTTTGAAAACTTTCTTCTACCTCTAGCCTGAAGTGTGAGTCAATTTTTCTTCGCTGCTCTCCCCTTAAGGGGACCACCAACTAAAGAAGTAGAAGAATGCCTTCAGCAAGTACCATAGCCCGACCACTTGGTAGAACCTCTCAAAAGCAAAGATGAAACCCCAACTGTTTGGATGGAGTTAAGATGGTACCACATTCAAGTGGTGGAGAACTCCAATCTAGAAATTGATGAAAGGTAAATGAAGCCCCAATCGGCAAAAGAAGTCCTCGTATAAAAACATGAAGTGTTCACCTTCTGTCTAGGATAAACACACTCTTTCATCCTCTATTGGGGCTATAACTTGATACTTGTCATCTAGTCTGCCACCCTCGCTCAACTCTAAATAACTTGTGATGTTTTCAATATCCTCCTCAGTCTGAATACGAACATGCTACCCTAAACATCATCTCCAACCCATGGGTACATGTTCCTCCTAGGAGCAAATATCATAGGCCTCTCTACAGCTAGTTTCCTTGGTCTTGCCACTCGTCTCCTCACAATGGAATCCTTAGCAACACCCATAGAGGACGAAAATGTGTTGTCAGAATCAGAATAAAAAACCTATAGATTCAAACATGAAGGGGGGATGGATCACAAAGGAAAAGCCTATTAAAGGTTATCTACATCTGCCTCTACCCTTCGTCTCTAGTTATCTACACCCTTTTTAGACATCAACCTCTGCGCCCTCAAAGATCTATAAACCCTAGTTAGGCACCTCCCCCACTCAAGGCGCGATGAAGAGGGTATTCTAGAGAGCAACACCACTAAGTGAGCCAAGAACTGTTGGTATCCCTATTCATTTCGCCAAAAAACAAGTAGGGATACCCCAAAATAGAGAAAGGCATAATAGAAAAATATAAATTTTCTCCCTAGGGTTGGTATTAAGGACAGTAATAACGAGGGGCGAGAAGACACACACCTTGAAGAAATTAAGAGAATTGGTGACTAGAGGTTAGTTAATAAGTGAAAACCACTTAAAAACATCGCTTCTCTATCGTGCGCAGTTGCTGGAAATCACTTCAAGTTGCCAGAAATTTGGGAGAGATAGCAAAAGTATGGAGGGGGCACCATTATTCCCTATTTACAGAGACAAGGCTGGGGGGAAATTTCGTCCTAACACTTCGAATTTCAAAAATCCTCATTATGGCACTCAGAACTACGCGAAACCATGATGGCAGTCCCTATTTAGAATGTGCCATATGGAGAACCATAGCTGTCAAGCTAGACAAGGTAACGTTCGCTCAAAAAGCCAAATGTCACACGAACCTCGTTGTTTTGAGTAAGGGTTTGTTTTACGGAACACAATAATAATCCTAATTTATTATATGGACCCCGGTTGCACATCGAAATATCCACCTCTAATCACCTAACGCGTGGATCATGGCCAGACTACAGTGCATCCACGAGTGTCAAGTGACTTAGTCATAATAACGCCTCCAAAGTAGAACTTTTGATCCCTTGGGGGCTTTGCAGACTCCGACTTCATGTAAAGCACGAATCCCATGACCCGTGGGCATTGAAACTTACCTTGATACTTAGCCATGTTAGCTAAGCACCAAGCTAGGGGCAACATAATGAGGTTGAGCATATTTTTACATGATTAGCATTGGACTCATCTCTATGAAGGGAGCAGACAATGAAAAATAGAACATTCAAGAAAAAAAAAGGAAATTTTTTATTATTTACATTCCATACATCAACAACTTTACAAGAAGGACCTATAAGCTATGCTTATCCAAGATGGCCACTTGAAGGAACCCAAAAAGGTAGCGTGTAGAGATGATGATGAAGATCAAGCACTGACCACAACCACCTCAATGATTCCTCAAGATGCGAGCACCCATCTCCTCCTTCTTAAGAAACATGAGCAGAAGCTTTCATAATCCCACACATCCAATTGCACACCTACGCACCCATGACATAGCGAGTGCCCTCAGTAACAACCAGGAGGGCAGAGGAAGGAGAACGGTGAAATCCCTCCATGCCTCACAGGAGCTACATTAGAAACAATGAATCCTTCTGGGAAGTGTGGCGTCCCGGGGCCGACGAGGGCGGGGAGTGATCGCCGTTGCAATGAAGCACGGACAAGGAGCGGCTCCTGGCAGGCTTCTAGGCGGAGGGTCTGCATGAATGAACTGAATACACACCGGAATGAGAGGGATTCAGAGACTGTGCAGGTATGGGACTACATAGTTGAGGATGACTTAAAGGAATTGATTTGGTGTAGCCATATCAACAAGTTGCAACTTCTTTTCGGGAGCCTAGAACATAAGAACTCCATGGTTAAGCGTGCTTGACCTGGAGCAATTGTAGGATGGGTGACCTCCTGGGAAGTTTCCTAGGATGCGTGTGAGTGAGGACAAAGCACGCTGAGAAGACCCGTGTTGGTTTGTGGAGACACTCATCAATCCTGCAGGCAGTCCTGGGTCATTACAGGAAGCGCGAGAAGGTTGTACATGTAATACCCTATATAACATTTTAGGCTTGTATATGGTTATAGAGGTAGCCTAATACTTGTTTGACATGTTAGTTAAGTTTTGTGGCAAATTTAGTTTAGGCACTTTACTGTAACACAAAAGTAAAAAGTAGCTTAAAATAACTCAGATAGTAGCATAAATTGCTAAGTTGAGGGAAATGAATCTAGAGAATTTGTTTCTAGATCACAAATAGATGGAAGATGATGTAGTTTGAGGATAATCGGTTGGTTTAGTGTTTTTAAGCAAACTAAGAGTGTATTTTAATGCTAGATTGACTAGTCATAATAGAAAAATATGATAATAGTGAAACAAGAATTTAGATGAATCATAAGATTTATTCTAAAGTTATTGGAAGTTAGGAAACTTGTTTTAGTGAGATTAAAGTATTCCTAAGAGATACAAAGTTTTAGCTAAACTTGGTTCCTATCCTATAAGTGGAAAAGTTTGACCTTTCCTCCCTATTTTCTCTTCCTTTTCACAGTTGTAGATGGGTCGAAAATAGAGAAAGAAAAGAAAGAAAGAAAATAAATAAGAGAAGAAGAGGGGAAAGAATGGAAAATCCAAGAGCCAAGCTCAAACTTGAAGACTAGCTACGCTTCAAAAGGTAGGGGTTTTATTTCATCTTTTCCTACTCATCCTTATCTTGTTTTCTTAGTTTTTCTTGATAAAGGAAAAATGGGTTTAAGAGGTAAATGATGTTTTCTTGGTTGGTTATGGCTTCCAATAACTAAGTTTGGTTAGTTCATGACCTAACCTATGCTTGGATGTAGTTTATGAACCTAGGAACCTCCACTGATAACTTGAGTGGATAGTTGGAAAATGGGTAGAGAAAGTGTTGCTTATGTAACATCCTGAAAAAATCATGTTAGGCTTGTATAAGGTTACATAGGTAGTCTGATACTTGTTTAGCATGTCAGTTAAGTTTTATGTCAAACTGAGTTAGTTTAGGCACTTTGCTGCAACATAGAATGTGGTAAATAACCTTAAATGACTCAGAAAATAACATAAACTGCTATTTGAACGCAAACATATGTGGATAATTTGTTTTTAGGTCACAAATGAGTTAGGTAAGGTGTGGTTAAAGTTTCAAGACAATCGGAGTTAATTTGGTATTTTTAGGCATATTGGTTGTGCTTTTAATGCCGAATTGACCCCCAACAGATATGGAAAAATAGAGAAAAAGTACAATATGATTTTTAATGAATCTTAGGATTTATTTTGAGTCAGTTTAAAGTTAGGAACCTAGATTCAAAGGAATCTAAGTGTTCATAGCAAATCGAGATTTCCAGTACCACATTAGTGGTAATCCTTTAAGAAGCAAAGTGAGACTTCTTTTCCTTACTTCCACGGCTGACAGCAAAAATAGAGGAGAGAAAGTGAGAAAAGAAGGAAACCAAGGGAAGAAAGAGGGGAAAGAGGAGAGGGGAAAGAGGAGAGGAAAAAGAAGGAAATCAAAGGGGAATCTCCAAGAGCAAGAGCAAGGCTTCAAGATCTTCATCCAAGCAAAAGGTAGGGGTGTTTTCTATCTTTGTTTCTTCATCTTTTCTATGCTTTGGACTTAAGTCTTTATATGGAGAAGTTAGGTTTTAAAGAGGGAAAACTAGTTTCTTTAGCTTGATTCTTACTTTCATTGATTGGAATTGGTTATTTCAACTTAATGAAAACAAGATTGATGGATTTATCCATAGTTTGAGCTAGTTGATTCTTGAGGTGGAAACTAGGTTTTCAAGGAACTAAGTGGATGATTTTTGGTGTTTAATCCAAGTTTTGTGGATCAATAGGTTGTAATGGCATTACAACATGTTTAGAAGTTGTCAGTGGTGTTAGGAACCAACTAGAAACCAAGTTTAGAGGATTGAAAGCTGACATGGTTTAATGGAACAGTGTAGAACCGTGTGTTTTCTGCAGAAAACTAACTTGCACCGTGGCATGGAGAGATCACACCGAGGCATGAGACAAGTTTGGCTTCGAGTGCCGCGGCGTGAAGAGGCTATGTCACGGTGTGAGGTGCATCACCTTGTTGCCCGAGAGTAGGGCACTGCAGCGTGAAAAGGGAGTGTCGCAGTGTGAGGGTCTGAAACTCACCAAGATGCTGATTTTGATGGGTTGAGTTCCCTAGTTGTTAGAATCCTTTGTTTATGCCCTTTTAAGAGTGGTGAGGCACTAAAGAGGGTGTTTCTTAGAGGGAAAGACTTAGTGGCCTACAAGGGAAGATAAAGGAAAAATTGTACAATTCATTAAGTATGGATTGTCATAGATTAAAGGTCAACTTATGAGTAACAAAATGTTGCTTAGCTATCACTTGGGAAGTGATGAGAAAGTGAGAAACAAGTGTACAAGCTAGATGGCAAGAGTTGAGTGCCATAGACCCTAACTGGCAAGGATGAATGTCATGGTGCATGAAAGCTCTTAAAGTGTGAAATAAAGTTAGTAATGCAAAGTTAGAAAGTGTACTAAGTCTCGTTGGCATTGGATAAGTGTCGTAGTGCATGAACTACTCTTACAAAGAAGAGGTAGTCTTAGTAGTGAAAGATGGACTTAGTATAGAATGATGTGGTAGTTATATTAGAGTTAGGACATAACTCTAGATTTTCACACACTTCACTTCACATATACTTGATATCCCTAAAGATCAGATAGTGGAGGCATCCACTCAGTTTGGTGGCGATATCCACCCAGTTTATGGTAGACTACTTAGTAGGATAAGGGGGATACATGTTATGATAACAGACTTTGCTCCTACTAGGTAGGCTATAAAAGGTCACACATTATTATGGCAAAGTATCTCCTTGAGCAGGGGGCATAGTTAAGTATCACGACATTGCACCTACACTGCATATTATTTTCTTTGAGCATACATCATCACATCATTTCATTATTCAATAATTGTGTTGGTTGGTGTTATGTGTTCTTGTTGTGTGTATGTTAGTTGTGCCTTCGGTGATAGTTATATGGGCGGTTGTCTAGTAGATGATTCCAAATGGTTGTATGGCAGTTGTTTGTTATCATCGTGGTTTCAGTTATCAAATTAGAAGCATATAACTACTTCGGAACGTTACATAGAGAGAAGAAGTTTTGTAATGGTTCTTATGCAATGAGTTTTTAGTATGTTTATTAGTTTAAGTTGGGTTTATTCATTTTGAATGTTTAGATTGCTAGTTTTGGTATACTTATACTAAGGAAAATGATTTCTCACCCTATTTGTTGCCATGGAAATCCAGGTGGAAGTTCATCCAAGGGTAAGAAGAAAAAGTATGAAGACTAGGATAGGTCTTATACTTAGTAGTTTAAAGCTTTGTATTTATTTACGTGTTTTTAGTTTGTGTAATGTTTATGTACACAATGAGCCCTTTTGTGGCAAAGGTGTATGTATAACTTTAGTTTTCCGCAAGGCTCTCCATTATTATTTTCTTAAATGATATGGATTAGTATGATGTTAAGTTAGAAGTAACATAACTAATACTGTTTATCCTAGAGTATGCTTGATATACTAGGTTACCGGTGTTAGGGTGTTACAGTTTAGCTCATGAAATCTATGCTTTAATGAGTTAAAGTTAGTGTTTGATGATTCTAATATGATTAAAGTCATGTTTAGGATTGGAAATCACTTAGAATCCACGATTTGAGGATTAGAACTTGGTTAGAAATCAAGTTATGCAAAAAACTAGTTTTTGCTATCTTTCTAGTGCAACTGGTGCCTAGGCACCCACTGATCAGAACCAAAAAAGTGAAACCCGCAAGCCTGATGCCTAGGTGCCAGTAAATCGTGCCTAGGGGCAGTTGTACCTAAAGACCAGTAGAACAGGGAAGCATCCTAACAGTTTGTAGTGTTTGTAACATAACTTGAGTTGTAGTCTTCAAAACAACCTGCTACTTTTTCATTTGAAAGCTAAGACACAAGGCTTCATGTAGTAAAAATTTTAGATTTTTAGAACAACCCAAGTAGCACCAGTTTCAATTTGAAGTTGAGTCAAATTCTACAGAAACAGGCAGACTGACACCTAGTAAACCAGATTGCATAACTTCTTGCTCTGAGGTGTAAAATACATTATACCAGTGGCATTTTGAACCTAACATGTAAGGATATAAGAGTTAAAATTTTCAATAATTTTGCACTCTTTATGCGTTCCCAATTTCTATTTAAAGTAAGGTCAGATTCTGGTAAAATAGCTAGTTACCCTGTTTCAGCCTCTGCTTTTTGTTACATTTCTTTAGGTACACCAAGTCAAATGAAGTGAAGTTTTTTCATTTGAAAAATATCAGATAAGGCTATTTTCCTATAAAATTCTAGAATTTTTTAAGTTAGGATGTACATTTGGTGCATTCATGGAAGCCAGCCTTTCTAGGTACCCAGAGTAGCTCCTCCTAAATAGTTTTATGGGAAATTGGAGTTCCTTACTTGCTTGGATCCCTTATATATGACTTGTAGAGTGTGTTGAGATACTAGTAGGGGTATTTTATGGAGGAAATGATTACCTTGCATATATGAGAAAGTATGTGACTTTAAACATCCAATAGTTATAGGTTGCTATAGGTAGGTATCTAGTTCCTAAGGCAACATAGAGTTACATTTGATATCACATATGAGGTGATGAGGATAAGGTATACTAAATACGAGTAAGCTAATTTTAGTTGGCAATAGTCACTTTTCATAGTGCATATGTTGCTCCTAAGAGAGAAAGTGGAGTTAGTGATGCATGAATGGACTTAGTATGAAGATAGTATAGAAGTTCCAATCTTGAAGCATTCCTTAAGTTAAGAATTGCTTAAAATAGGTATCTAGGACCTTGAGCACACTAGTGTGGCATAGGTTACTACTTGTCGTGTGAAAATAAGGCAAGATAGATACAAGAATCATTAGTATAATTAATTAACTAGAAACATGGAATATGCCCCTTTATGAGTTAGAAGTGAGCTGAGAGTACATATTTACTAGAGTTTAGTTCTTCACTTGGTTAAAGAGAATCATATGATGAGTTAATGTGGTGGTTTTGTATGAGTTAAACATAACACCACATAGTTTCCTGTACTTGCTAATTCCCAAGTAGAGTAATCTTTAATGATGTATAATCATTTAGCCAAAGGAGATAAATGGAAAAGTTCAAAATTCTCTTTGAGTGAGGATTTAGCCCTAGCTTCTTGTTAGTGCCAAGATTATTAGTTTCTATGCAATGAAATCAGTAATCTCACTAGTGTGAGTAGGAACCAATCCACTCATTACCAAGTAGTTTGAAGAGTCAGTCTTCTTAACTATAAGTTTAAAGAGAACACGAAATATGCAAGTGACTCACACACAATTCTACACTTACACAATCACATTGCATTTCATAATTATCATTACCGAACATTGCACACACATGAGGATATTGCATCCACATTCATTTCCTATTCCTTGGCAATTGTATGGGCAATTGCCTAGTATTAATGATATTTTACAATTGTATGGGCAGTTGTTTGATATCATTGATGGTTTTATATATGAGTTTAAGGTTATGGATTGGCTTAGTGAATGTTTACAAAGAGTAAGGAAATAAATATTGTAGTGGTATCGAGTAAAGACTCAATTTCCCGTTGCGAATCCAAAATCCTAAGTTAGTAAGTTTATTCATAGAAGAAGGTTATATGTGTAGTACCTATAACAAGTTTATGAATGAACTAGCTATGATATGCTACGATTGTGTAGATAGTTGTACTTATCATATTAATGATGACCTTATGTTTATAAATTATATTTTAGCTTAAGGAACCTTTGCATAAGAGATGTGAATGTTCTGGTGATATTGAGTAGAGATTCAATGTCTTTATGAATTCATAATCTATTGTTAGTAAGTTCAAGTATTAATGTATGTATTTTGGGTTTAGTTATTCAATATGAATATTACCAATCCTGGTTTTGGAATTACTTTTACTGAGAATATATGATTTCTCACCCCATTGTGTTTCCATGATAATCCAAGGTAAGACTCTTCAGAGGGTAAGAAGATAAAGAAACAGAAAAACTAGTGTAGTATAGTTTTATTTGTTTCTTTTATAGACAAAGCTTATATATTTATTTATATTTGCTTTGAGGATGTAAAAGTTGTATGTATAACACTTTGCCCTCGGGGCTATTGATGTATATGTGTATGATTGTTAGTTATGGCTCTCCATAATAATTATGTAACAATAATGGATTAGTAGATGTTCAAGTTAGAAGTAGCATAGTTATTACTGTTTATCCAGGTATTTGTTAGTTATACTAGGGTAACAGTATTAGGATTTTATAGTACACCCTTGCGTACGCCTAGAAGAAAAGACTTCCACCGCTCAGAGACCTGTCAACTGATAGCTATCGAGACTATCAAATTAAATCAATTTAAAAACTGATTCACCAAAATACTTGTAGTAAAAGGCATAACCGGGTTGAGCCCTTAGATCACTGTAATCAAATAATCAAATTAAGAGGTTAACAGGGAGGAAAGAGGGTTGCAAAATTAATTAACAGAAAGTAATTAAAAATTGTAAATAGAATTATGTAAACAACAAATCCAAAGAAATTAACAAATCTTGAATTTAATCCATCATTGATCACTAGGAATTCATTCAATTCCTAACCAAATTATTGGTCTTAGATCACATCAAGAAGCCTTAAGATTATCTATGAATTCTCTACTAGATAAGCATCCAAAATTTAATTAATCAAGGTTAAACGAATTAAGCACCCATCTAATCCTAAATTAATCTAAAACCTAAAATTCAACTAAGCTTAACAAACAACATCCAAGAAGCCTTTGATGCATTATTTAGTCTCTATAATCCTCATTAAAAATGAGATAATTATGCAATTATCACATCAACATCAAAATCAAATTAAGTAATTTAATTCAAATTTAACAAAATTAAAGAGGAACTTGATTAACAAGTAAAAGAGAAACTCGATTAGCAACTAAAAAATAAACTTGACTAACAAGTAAAAGAGAAACTTGACTAGCAATTAAATGTAAAACAATCAAAACAAGATCTCAAAATTAAACATCAAGATTGTCGATTCCTCATATTGATTTAAAAGGGTCTAGCCCTCCATGGATGGAAGGGAAAAACAAAAAAGAATGACAACTAGAGAGAAAGGAGAAGAAGAAAGATGAAGAGAGGAAGTGCAAGCAAGAGCGGCTAGGAGAAAATTAGGGTTGAGTTTTGTAGTTGCAGTTGATACTTAAACACATCAAAAAGCCTTAAGATGATCTATGAATTCTATACTGGATATGCATCAAGAATTTAATTAATCAAGGTTAAATAAATTAAGCACCCATCTAATCCTAAATTATTCTAAAACCTAAAATTCAACCAAGCTTAACAAACAACATCCAAGAAGCCTTTGATGCATTATTTAGTCTCTATAATCCTCATTAAAAATGTGGTAATTATGTAATTATCACATTAACATCCAAATCAAATTAAGAAATTTAATTCAAAATTAACAAAATTAAGAGGAACTTGATTAACAAGTAAAAGATAAACTTGACTAACAAGTAAAAGAGAAACTTGACTAGCAATTAAATGTAAAGCAATCAAAACAAGATCTCAGAATTAAACATCAAGATTATTAATTCCTCAGATTGACTTAAAAAGGTCTATCCCTCCATGGATAGAAGGGAAAAATAAAAAAGAATGAAAACTAGAGAGAAAAGAGAAGAAGAAAGATGAAGAGAGGCAGTGCAAGCAAGAGCGACTGAGAGAAAATTAGGGTTGAGTTTTGTAGTTGCAGTTGATGCTTAAATAACTATATCTAAAATTAAAAATCTAATTCTTCCCTCAGCTTAGGGTTAATCCTCTTCCGCTTAGCTTTAATTTGACACCCAATTCGCATCATTTGGGCTAAAGGTGAGAGAGTTATTCCCAAAACATTGTTAACAGCTCTCTAAACCAGTCAGCCGACTTTAAAGGATGAAAACACCATCAAAACGTCACCGTTTGGATAAGTGATCTTCATAAACATTTAAGATATATGTCATACCTTTCAAATGTCATCAGTTTCAGGTCCATATCACATCTACAGCCAGAATTATGGCCCAATCTTTACACTTCGTCTAGGTTCTAGAGACAACATCTCTATTCTAATTTTGTGGCCCAATTTGACCTACTAAACATCCGATTCAGCCTTTGAGCTCTCATCAAAGTTGTAGATATTTCTATCAAATTTTTCAAAAGGAAAAATTCATAATTTTTAGATGTCTATAACTCAAGTTATGCCCAAAATACAGAAATAGGGTAAAATTTCTAATAATGCTAAAAAATACAATTAAGCCCAATTTGAATCCAAACTTAGAAAGTGTGACCAAAACTAATCAATTAAGCATATAAGAGGTCTAAGAGACTAAATATGAGGGTAAACTAATATATGAAAATGGTGTGTATCAAATTCCCTCACACTTAGCTTTTGCACTCTTAGGTAAAACTATAAATTTAACATAGAGAACAAGGAACAACAGTACAAACTCAAAAATTAAGAACTCTAAAAGACTCGCTTTCTAATGATGTTCAAGAATGCAAAAGAAGAGCAAAAAGAGCAACCAAAGTTTCAAGGAATTAAAACATTCATGAAATAACATTTCTTTACATCTCAAATTAACTAGCAAGGTAACTTCAATTGAAAAATATAAATAAAAAATGATAGAACCTCACAAAATTTACTCTCAATCTCTTAAGTATTTAGAAAGTACATGTTTCACTCAATTTAACCCATAAAAATTTGCACTACCATAAGCTTGCTTATTTTCTACTTCTCCACTACTCAAAACACATGTACATACAAATCGAGATGACTTTATTCAAGGTTGTAATGAGGTTAAGGTAAAGGAGAGAAGTAATATGAATATGAAAAGTTAAATACTAAAGAGAATAAAAAAGCATTAGGATTGAGTTCATGTAACAAGTATGAAAGTTTATCCCAACTCTATATAATGCAAATTCTCTTTACATATTTTTTCCCCTTGCCAACTTTTCTTTACATTTTTTTCTTTTTTTCTTTTTTTTTTTAATTTCAATTGGCCACTCTTTTCTTTTTCATCAATCCTTTTGCACACTAATTAGCACACCCCCCACACTTATTCAAGAACTCATCCAATAACTATACCAATGCTCTCTTATTCCCTAAGGTTGGGTAAGAACACGGTTTTTCATTTAAGGCATGTAATGAGCTAAAAACAATGAATGGTCAAATAAGCTCAAAGGAGTTAATCAAGGAAAAATATGCAAGATTAGCTATTTGGCTAAAGTGGCTAATTCAAGAAAAATGCCTCAATCATATATTCATGCATACATGTGAAAATGTAGCCTCAAAAAGAATCAAAGCAAGTTCTAAAGTAACAATTCCATGAGTGAAAATCACACTAGAAAGAATAGAATGACACAAATACTCAATCTATTCATTCAAAGGCTCAAAGTCTCAAAAGGTATGTTTCTATCAAACTCAATCTACTAATTTAATTTCCATTACTAAACTAGTTAATCTCAAGATGAAAGACAATTTATTCACTTATGTTACCTCAATTTATGCATGTTCACAACTTTCATTAACTCAAAGTTTCATTGGAAAGCAATTAAAAACACAATTTATTATATATATATATATATATATATATTTTTTTTTTCTAAAATAGAAAAATAGAATTGAAAAACAAAACAGAAACAGTAAAATTAAAAACATAAAATAGAAAATGGAATGTAAATTCCTTCCCCGCACTTAATTCTTACATTATCCTCAATGTAAAGCTTATAAAACATCAAACCATCAATAAATTTAAGACAAATAAAATAAAGAAGACAAGGAAGAAACATCCTTATTAAGTGATGTATATGGCCACTTGCAAATAGACCTCCTCAACTATGCCTTCTTAAGCTCCCTCATAGAATTGCTTGAGGCGATGTCCATTGACCTTGAAAGCTTTGTTAGTTTCCTCACTTGTGATCTCCACTGCTGTTGGTGTATGCTCTAGAGGCTGATACATTTTGTCTGCATTGATATACATTCTATTATGCTAATTTTAATATATGAGGCATTTCATTTATTGTGTTCTTTTTAATAAACATAATAAAGTCCTTAGAATAGTAAGTTTGATGTCATAGGACATCAAGTGGTTGACTTGATCATGAGATCTTATTGAATAAAGTTAGAACACTATTCTTAAATATCCCTAATTAAGTATTATTGTTAATTAGGACAGCAATAATGCATTGAGACTAGTATGTGCATAGACTGATGACCATGTCTCATAGGTCATATATATAAGATATCAAGTCTTCACATGGGTACATATTAGAGTAATGATGTATTGGACTGACCCGCCATGAGAACACTACATGGATTGTTATGTGAGTATCATAAGCGATTCTCATAGTTATAATGGTGTCTATGGTCCTTTGACCTGAAATCACTATGATTCCTACATGAGGAGTTGTGTGTTTTAATGCCATCAAACGTCATCTGTAATAAGGTGATTATAAAGTTGGTTATTGGACATACTACGAATCATGCAGAGGGATGTGAGTGACCTAGATGAGATTTGTCACTCCTACTTAATAGAAGCGATATCTTTGGGCCTCCCCTGATTGAGTGAGACTACGAAATGCATGGCCATGCTTAAATGAGTCAATATGAGATATTCATTTTATTTGTTATTACAAAGTCTACTCAAGTATCAGGAAACGAAGGATTGGACTATACAAGGGTGACACATTCCAAGTCTTGTGTTCAATCTTAGATATCTTGACAAAGGAACTAAACGACACAGAAATATTGGCCATGAAAAGGTTATGTCAAATTACTGACATTCTATTACTTGGGTAGCAGTGATGTGTTGCTAGATACCACTCACTGCTTGTAATATTAAAATGGGATTTTAATATTACTGTCAACGTTATGAGAACCTGTAGGGTCACACACATAGAATATACTAAATTGGAGCAATATATCCAAGTTGGACTCAGATTTAAATTTGGGCCAGACTCATAACAGATGAGTTTAGGGTTACACAGTTTACCCTGCTACTGCTCACACTCACTTAGTCACTATGATAAATAGTACTGCTAAGGGGGCTGTTAAGGCATGAATTAAAAAAAAACCCTAGCTGCACTTGACAGAAAGAGTGACTGAGAGAGTAACAGGTTTCTTCTCTTCTCTTTGTAGCTAGCACTGTGTGAGAGACGTGAGGCTCCTTTTGCAGACATTAGACGTTCATGAGTCTGTTCATATGGATACCGCAGAGACATCATCGCTGTTACGGTGTTGGTGATTTACGTCACTTCCTTTTGTTCACGCATCAAAGAGGTAAACAATTTTAAAACTCAGATTATGACTTTTTTCACATGGATCCTTGGTGGGAATTTTGTTTTCTGCTGCGTGATGTATCCATAATTCCCAACAATTGCACCATAAGAAAAAACCTCAGTGACCATAAAAGGACCTATCTACTTAGAATGGAGCTTACTGGGAATGAGCTTGAGGCGAGAATTGTAAAGGAGAACTTTCTGACTAATCACAAATTCTTTTCTTATAATCATCTTATCATGAAAGACTTTGGTCTTCTCTTTGTAGATATGAGAGTTCTCATAAGCTTCCAACTAAATCTCTTCAAGTTCTTGGAGTTAGAGTTTTCTTTGGGATCTGGTTAGTTTAGGTCAAGGCTGCACTTCTTTACATCCCAATAGGCCTTGTGCTCAATCTCCACTAGAAGGTGACATGCCTTGCCGAAGACTATCCTATAGGGAGACATGCTTATAGGAGTCTTGAAAGCAGTCTTATACGCCCACAATACGTCCTCAAGCCTTTTGCTCCAATATTTTCTATTCAGTAAAACTATTTTTTTCCAAGATTTGTTTCAACTTGCAATTCAAAACTTTAGTTTGCCCATTGGTTTGTGGATGATAGGGAGTCGAAACCTTATGTATCACACCATATATCTTCAACAATTCCTCCATGCTTTTATTACAGAAATAGGAGCCTTGGTCACTTATTATGGCTTTCAAAACTTCAAACCTACAAAAAATATGAGACCTAACAAAGTCTAAAACAACATGAGAATCATCAGTCCAAGTGACCTTTGCCTTCACCCACTTAGATACATAATCAATAGCAAACAAAATGTAAACAAAACTAAAGGAATTCGGAAAGGGACCCATGAAAATAATGCCCCACACATCAAATATATCACAAAACGATAATGGTTGTTGAGGCGTCTCATTCCTATGGGAAATGTTACCTATTTGTTAGCTTTATTCACAATTCGTACAATAATTGTAAGCATCATGAAGCATGGTGGGCCAATATAATCCAGAGTCTAAAATCTTCCTAGCAGTGTGTTATGGTCCAAAGTGACCACCACATGCAAGGGTATGACAAAAATGCAGAATAGATTGAAACTCATAATTAAAACTCATAATTAGGCACACAACATCTAATCACTTGGTCACTACACAGTCTCCACAGAAAAGGATCATCTCATATATAATATTTAGGCTCACTCTTAAGCCTATCAATTTGATGCTTTTTAAAATAAGTAGGTAACTCAGATGCAACTAAATAATTCACTAAATCAGTATACCAAGGGTCCTTACCTCATAGCTAAAATAACTATTCATCTGGGAAGGTCTCTCAGATAGGAAGAATGTCCACTGCCTATGGGATCCGACTCAAATGATCTACCACCAAGTTCTCAGCTCCACTCTTAACTCTTATATCAACATCAAACTCTTGTTATAGTAACATCCACCGAATGAGTCTAGCTTCACCTTGGGCTTCTTCAGCAATAAATTCAAGGCTGCATGGTAAGAGAAAATAATAACTTTAGTGCCCAGTAAATAGGAACAAAATTTATCTAAAGTGAAAATAATTGCTAAAAGCTCATTTTCAATGGTGGTGTAATTGGCTTTGAAAGAATCCAAAGTATGAGAGGCATAAGATATCACATGAGGTTGCTTGCCAACTCGTTGAGAAAGGATGGTGCCAACTGCAAAGTTGGAGGCATCGCACATCAGCTCAAAAGGAAGCTCCCAATTTGGCGGCTGAATAATGGGAGAAAAGGTCAAGTTCTTCTTCAATTGATCGAAGCCTTCTTGCAATGTTCATCAAATTCAAACTCGACTTCTTTTTTAATAAGCTTGGACAATGGAAGGGAAATTTTGCTAAAGTCCTTAATGAAACGCCTGTAGAACCTTGCATGATCAAGAAAGGAATGCACTTCCCATACACAAGTAAGGTAGGTTAAAGAGGCAATAACATCGATCTTTGCTTTATCTACTTCAACACCTTTGCTAGAAACTACATGCCCTAAGACTATGCCTTGTTCTACCATGAAATGACATTTCTCAAAATTAAGAACAAGATATGTCTCAATGCACCTATCAAGCACCCTAGTATGGCTATCTAAACATGCTTCAAAAGAAGATCCATAAACTGTAAAGTCATTTATAAAAACTTCCATGCAGTGTTCTAACAAGTCAGAGAAAATGCTTACCATACATCGTTGAAATGTACCTGGGGCATTACAAATCCCGAAAGGCATTCTCCTATAAGCAAATGTGTCAAATGGGTAGGTGAAGGTTGTCTTCTCTTGGTCCTCTGGGGCTATGTGAATCTGAAAATAGCCTAAAAATCCATCAAGGAAGCAATAGTGTGATTTTCCAGCCAACCTTTCCAATATCTTATCAATGAAGGTCAATGGAAAGTGATCCTTCCTAGTGGCTTGGTTAAACTTCCTATAATCAATACAGACTCTTCAATTGTTTTGTACTCTAGTGGGGACCAACTCATTCTTCTTGTCGATAACCACAATCATCCCAGTCTTCTTGGGAACTACTTTCACTGGACTCACCCATTTGCGATGAAATAGGGTAAATGATGCTAATTGACAACAGTTTGCTCACTTCTTTCTTCACCACATTCAAAATTAGAGCGTTAAGTCTTCTTTGAGGTTGTCTCACTGGTTTGGTTTCCTCCTCTAATAAAATCCAATACATGCATGTGGAGGAGCTAATCCTAGGAATATCTTTGCAAGCATCCATCCAATGACTTTCTTGTGCTGCTTTAAGATTTGTAACAATTTCTCTTCTTGTTTAGGCTACAAATTATTTGCTATTATCACTGGTAGCTTCTCATCTGCTTCTGAGAACATATACTTTAAATGTTTAGGTAAAGGCTTTAACTCAAGGGTAGGTGGTTGTTGCACTGAAGGTGTCAATCTGGTTGAAGAAACTAATTCTACCTACTTAACTGCAACATCACCTGTAATCTATGTACAATATTCCAAAACAACATAATCATATCACATATAATCAAAAAATTCAGAACACACAGTATCATTTCCTATATATGCATAAATCTCATAACATGTGGCACACATACTAGTCTCATCACAAACAAAAACAGAACATCCAGAAAAATCAACACTATCTAAAAAACTCACAATTTCATGGAATTTAGCTAGTATATCAACATGCATATCATCAACAAGCAAATTAATCACATCTAACTAAAAAATAAAATGCTCTTCTAAAGGATATTTCATGGCATTATCCCCAAATTCCATGGAAAGGGTACCACGCACATCAATCTTAGTTTTTGAAGTTTTCAAGAAGGGTTTACCTAAAATCAATGATAGTTGACCAGATGCAAATTCATCTTCCATGTTCAGAACATAAAAATCTATTGGAAATATTAAATTATTTATTCTTACTAAAACATCCCCAAGCACTCTTGTAGGATGAGTTGTGCTCTTATTTGCTAGTTGAATGATAACTCAGGTTGGCTTCAACTCTCTAATCTGCAGAGATTCATAAACTAATTTTGGCATCACATTAATTGAGGCACCCAAATCTAATATTGCATGAGTAAACTGCTTGTTTCCCATTGTGCAAGGAATGGTGAATGTTCTAAGATCTTTGCATTTAGGAGGCATATTTGGTTGGATTAAGGTAGAAACATTTCTTCTTATGCTCGCTTTCTCATTTCCTTTCAACCTCGTCTTATGAGTGCATAATTCCTTTAAAAACTTAGCATATTTTGGAATTTGTTTTATTGTGTCTAAGAGAGGTATATTGACTTCTACCTTTCGAAAGGTATCCATAATCTCCCTATCCAATTCAGTTTCAGTTATCTTCTTTGATTGAGTCATTCTGTTGAGAAAAGGAAGAGGAGTACTGAGAGCAGATTTTTTTGTAGAATTTTTCTTTAACTTCTTATTTTTCTTTGAATTCTCTGCATGTTCTATATTATGTTGTATTGAGTCTTATGCAAAATTATAGTTTGCTAGATCTAAGTTTTCTACACAATCCTGCTACAAAATCTCTTGTTGGAGTTGGGTTGGATCACAATGATGCATAATTGTATTCTCTACATAATCCTGCTACAAATTCTCTGCATTATTGTATTCTTCTAATGGTAGCTCTTCTGTCTGTGGGCAGACCGATGCAAACGCATCGACGATCCAGACCGAGACACTATCCTATATCGAGATCTGTGTAGAATGTCTTGTACAATGCCATGATATACACTTTAATAAATTGAGAATTTTAGCACTTGAAGGCCTCGACAGCCGTGATACAGACATATCTCCTTATCATTCTCTCCGATGTTTGTGTCTAGTTCATGGAGTAGGATTTTTGGTACCATGTGCATGTGCATAGTGAGTCGCCATATCATTTGACATTTACTCATTTATATGACAATTTAATCTGTTATCATATTACTATTACAACTGCCTGTAAATGCTAAGTTGTTTATTATCTATTTTTAATGTTGGTTACCACTTCTGAGATGTTATGTGGGTGTCATGCACTGTATTGTTTCTTTACTGCCATGATAGGTAATGATTGTAGAATGTCTTACCTCTTTTCTGTATTTGCTACTATTTTGTTTGTAATTATGTTCCATCGAAGACGTCGGCAAAGGGGGCGAAGTTCATGACTTCCCCTGTTTTTGGCCCGACTTCAACTAGCACCTGTTTTGGATCATGGCAGCACGTCCATGAGGATTTTTGGGTTATGTGCATTTAGCCTTCCTCGGAGGTCCAGACTGCTAGAACATAAACTTCAGTTCAGATCATTGTGTCTACGTGGGGGACGTGACGATATCGCTGGCTTAGGGGCGTTATGATCCGCCCATCTACACCTGCAGTGTCAGATTACATTTAGAGTTTTACATGCCCATTAGGGACATGCGGGGTGATCGTTACTACACCCCACAGGAGGATTCTTTCCTCTCCACTGCCCGAGCCCCTGCCCGTAATTTGGTGGCTCCGATGAGGGTTTCCTCTGATGAGGAAGACCCTGATGAGGAACCTGAGGAGGATCCTGATACGGTTCCTTCCTTCTCTTCTTAGGGGCTGATACTGTAGATAGTCACTGATGGTTATCCGTCTTTTGGGGCTTGATATTCTTTTTGGGGGTCTATATATCATTTTTGGGGGCTTGTAAAGCTTAGGCTTCTTTTTGATGAGCCTTGATGTAATTAATGACTCATAGTCTGTATCTAAACAGTATATATATATATGATGTATCTTTCGCTTGGATGTATGGATTAGTCTTTATGTTTTTCCGCTTACAATTAAACAAGATATAAATACATACTTGTGAATCTTTTATAAGTGTTAGTACATTTGAATACTTCATTGATGAACAAGTTATTGAGTACAAATATATATACATATAATGAAAAAAATATATATATTCACCATTTTATTAACACAACTATGATCCAAACTGAGAAGGATCATTTATCAAGGTTATGGCACTCACATTGCCTCTTGGATTGTTAATTGTTTGGGAGGGCAATTGACCAAAACCTTGAGTCTTCAACTCATTGATGTAAGTTTCAAGTTGACTAATTTGAGTCTTCAAGTTTTGAATGGTGGTCTCAGTTCTCTATTGAAATAGAAGGTTACCGGTTGCTAACTGCTTCACCGAGTCTGTCAAGCTAGGTTTTGAATTGTTACTTTGTTGCATAGGCTATTTCACTGGTTGTTGAAACTGTTGTTTACTCGGGCCTACTATATTATATCTAATCTGCTACTACTGTTGCTGAAGTTGGCCAGAATTGTTGCCATACCACACATTGAGATGGTCTCTCCATCCAACGTTATGTGTTAGAATAATGGTCATACTTTGGTTGTTGCTGGTATGGTCTGCCAGGAAAGATTCTAGCCACTGCTTCACTACTTTCTTGGAGTACAGGACAGTGGTCTGTTGGCTGATCTGGCAAAGAGCAAATTCTATGAAGTTTTGTTGAGGACTGAATTTGTTTTTGTTCCAATGCTATTTGCCTAACCAAGGAGATCAGCTCTTCCAATTTGTTCTCAATTCTCTGTTGATCAGCATCAGAAACCTTTACTTCATTGACTCCTTTGGTTGAGGTAATAACTTGTGTGCCAAATTGTTGTGCATTTGCTGCCAAGTTCGCTATTAAATCTCTTGTTGTTGCAGGGGTTTTGTCCACTAAAGCTCTTCTAGAGGCAGCATCTACCATACTTCTATCCATGGGTAAAAGTCCCATATAGAAATATTGTATTAGCAACTAGTCACTGATCTGGTAATGAGGACAGCTTGCACACAACTTCTTGAGTCTCTCCCAATACTCATGCAGAAATGAGTTTCTCTTGATATCTTTCGTTTTCCACATATATCCTTCCTAACGGTAGCAGCTCTGGAAGCAGGGAAGAACTTTTCTAGGAAAAGTCTCTTCATGTCATTCCAACTTGTTACGGTAGCAGGTTACAAGTAATACAACCAATTCTTAGCTGCTCTATCTAATGAGAATGGAAAGGCTCTCAATTTGATGTGTTCTTCAGGAATACCTTGTGGTTTAATGGTGGAGCACACCACATGGAACTCCTTCAAGTGCTTATGGGGATCTTCACCTGCAAGTCCATGAAACTTTCACAGCAAATGTGTTATTCTAGATTTTAATTCAAAATCAACATTTAAATCAAGATATTGAATGCACAAAGATTGGTAATTAACATCAGGTGTAACTAGTTCCTTAAAAGTCCTATTATCCATATTTTCAGTCATAGTTGCAGTGCTACTTGTATTCTTAGGTTCAGTTTCAATTTCAGAATTTATCCTTTCACTATGCCTACGAGCTCTATTAAGTGTATGCAAGGTCTTCTCAATTTCAAGGTTAATGTTAAACAAATGATTACTAGAAGACTTGGTCATAAAACATGCAAAAGTGTAGAAACACAATATAAAATGGATAACACAACACTAAAATTCTACTAAAATAACAAATAACACTAGTTACCCTACCTACACAATTTTAAAAATTATGAGACCACCACAGGGTGAAAACTACTCAAAAATGATATTAAAAATGTAATAAAAATATTTAAAAAATGGAAAAATGATCTAAATGATGGAATTTGGCCAAAATAGGGTAGATCACACTTTTTTAGCAAGCCTTGCAGAACACACTGTTTTCCTTCAACTGACAATTTTCAGCCCAATCTAAAATTGTTTGTTGGTACAAAATCCCACTTGGAAGCTTAAATTGAGTTGGAAATGTAACACCCTAGCTCTAGGGCCCAACTAATGTAACACCCTAGCTCTGGGCATCACATTTCTGACTTCCGACTCATAATCTGAAAATAAGTTCGCACAAAGTTTGAGTTATAAAAGATGGGTTTCAAAATTTCTTCTTTACTGAAACGTAAGTTTACTGAAAATATTAGGTAATATTGAAAATCATATTTCAATTATTCATTATGCAATATTGACACCAATTAATATCACAATTTAAAGAGAAATATAAAATTAACGGACTTATTTTTTTTTTCTTTTTGACAGTAGCAAACCCCATGACGGTTCCTACTTAATAGCACGGTACAACACTAACAAGAAATTTTGACATACTTATTCCTTTTTCTGTCCATCTTGATGCATCAGACATCTGTTTCTTTGTCAACATTGCACACCTTCGAGTCTTGAATGTCCACTCCTTATTGTTGTCACCAATCTCAGAGTATCCATCGCCCGTTATGTCTAAGACAACTCGATCTTTCTATTATTTGATTTTAACAAGATGAGACACAAAGAAAACAAAGATAATAAAGAGGTGAGATCACCTACACTAATACCAATATGGCAGCACAGAGATAACACAAACAGCAATATCATACAGATAGATCATACCATAATCATGCTATCAGCATTATCATCATCATCATCCAATCATTTATCAGTTAATCATCATCCAATCATTTATCAATTCAATTATCATAACCAATAACCAATATTCCTCAATTAATATATCACACAGATATAAATGCTCAGATTTATGCATATGTACAAAGACTCATTTTATCAAAAACGACTCCATGGAGGTTTTCACAATTTCGAGAAGAATGCTCTGGTTAATTGTCAGCCTTAACCCAAAGACAATCTCTCAGTCGTTGAAAAGAATCGTGTTCTTGTCGGGTATCGTCAATGCGTTGCAACGGACTGCATCGCCAAGTGGCACAGGGTACTCGCCAACTGTCCACTGGTCGACCACCGCGCCTCGACGCCCCCAAGATCCATCATAGACCTCACTATCAATTCTCATTCCCTCTTCAACCACAAGGGCCATAATAGCTATTAGCTATATTTTATACAATGCACGAATATATCAGTGCAAGTCCAATCCCAAAGGGCCAAATCTTTTCAATGCATATATAATGCACCAAATTCAAATACAGATATCTCTTTCCAATGTATATATATATAATGCACCAAATGCCAATCATAGGCAAAACATGTCATTTTCTCATACAGTGTCCATACACTGGTTCAACAGTAATTATACTATATTTTCAACACAAAATCATGTTATCATGTTTTCATAGTTATAAAACACTTTCGCCTTGTTTTCACAAAATTGCGTAACTCAAAAATCATTCTTTTAAGTTACGTAAATCATTTTCTATCATTCTCAAAATATTTAAAACACTTTCCAAATCTTATAACAATTTTCCACCATTTTTCATAATCGCATAAAAACATTTTTTTCGTTGTTCAATCACGTAAAAATATTTTATTACTTTTAAATCACATAGTGATTTTTCAACAGTAGTTCAAATTACGTAAAATATTCCTCAATATTCCAAAATAATATTAATTTGGACTTTCAAATAATTTAATATCATTTTCAACACGTTTTTAAGATACGTAAATAATTTTTCACCACAATTCTATTACGAAAAATATTTCTCAACCTTCAAAAATTTCATTTCATCTTTTCTTAAAATATTATGACTTTGTATTTCATTTTTCACATTTTCTTACTCAAGAAAATCTTTTTCCACGCTTTCTTTACTCAAGAAATTCTTTTCAAATATAATCCACAAAACTTGAAAATAAGTTATACTTGAGTAAATTCTCAAAATACCATTATATTCTCTATTTTCCCTCAAATCATTTCCAAATTAACCTACTTCAAAATAAATTGAAGTTTGAAAACATTTTCGTTTACAAAACTTAATTTTTCAAGTGAGTAAAATACTCTGATTCCCTTTTCAAATTTCTTGTATTAAATCAATTATATTTTCACTTGAAAAAATTACTTTGTTTCATCAAAATCTAGGCATTACTATTGAAAAATTATCAAAACATTTTCCTTTTAAATTGATATGGTTTTACACAAACAAAACCATTAAAGTTTTATTTTCAAAACCAAAGTACCAATTGGTCATAACACAAACCCATTTGTTCAAATTCATTTTCACTTTCTTTGCAAATCCTTTTTCATTCTTAGTCAAAAATCTTTTCCTTAATATATATTTTCTCAAAATCACTTTTTATTAACCTAGTCCTACAAAATCATATTGAGTTGATTTAATTATTGTTTCTTAACTTTAAATTTCCTAACGTTTTCCAAAACCCAATAAATAAATTCTCTGTTAGAAATTTTAAGTTACAAACGTTTTCCTTTATATTTCTAAATCACTTCTAAAAAAATTGATTAATTTGAAGTTCAATACTTTCAATCTTCTTTTTCTTTTATTTATGAAAATTCCACTTCACTTAATTTATAACACTTAATTCCCTTTTCAAAAATCCTTATTTGAAAATTCTTGTATTTCATAGCATCAAAACATTTTTTCTAAATTATCAAAACCTTATAGATGGCCATTGGAACCATGAAATATTTTTCTTCTAACTTAAATAAATTCCATTCTTGTTTCTACACAAAATAAAATAATAAAATTTCATTCTAAAATTTGTGTTCATGTTTTCTTAAAAAAAACAAACCTTTAGTTCATTTTCCATACTCTTCAAATCAATCCAATTTTATTCTTCCATAAACATATTAATTTGTAAACACCTATTTTGAGGTGTCTTGGCCAAAATTCTCATTGTTCTAGGGATCAAAATTTAATTTCCTTGTTCTTGAAAACTTTCAACATTTACCCAAACCAAGGGCATCAAACCGTAGTTCTTCCTTGACCATTGGAACCAAGATCAATTTTCTTTTCATCCACACATCATGGCATACGTATATATATTTTATTGTAAATATCACAAACATGCCATATACTCATCATGCATATTATAAGTATACTATCAAAGCCATAAAATCATGCAAAGCATATTAAGCATAGACAAAAATAATCAAAGCACAAGAAAATAAAGCAAAACTCATAAACACACAATTAATTATTACATGACCATGGATTGGAATTCTCACATGAATTCACAATCCATCAAATATAAGACCATCTCCCACCACCATAATTGGTTGGTGAGATGGATCTCCCTCTTACCTCTTGAAGATCCTCAAAAGTTTCTTGATTTGCTTCTTTTTCCAAGTCCTTCACCACCAAGGGCTTCTCAAATACAAAACAAAATACATAAAAATTAGTATACTAAGCTTGATTAAGAGGAACCATGGATCAAACATGGTTTAGATCATGAAAAAGAGAAAAGAAATGAAGTTTCCTTACACTTCACCTCAAAAATCCAATAACTTTGATCTTGAAGAAAGTCCATGAAGATGAATGATTTAGAGAAAATCTCCAACATGAAAGTTGCTTAGAATATCATGTAGATTCAAGATCTATGGTTGGATGAAATTAAAAGAGATTGGATGGTGGTTTTGAGTGTCTTGACCGAATGGTTTCTCTTGAAGCACAAAGATGGAATTTTTGATTTTTGATAGAAACTTGAAGCTTGGATTTGAAGCTCAAAATGAATGATTTTGGAAAAACTCATAACTAGAGATGTTCTTAGAATGGTGTTTAAGTTTAGAAAATCAAGTTGGATGAAATTATAGAAATTTGGATGATGGTTCTAAGGTGCTTGACCGAATTTGAGAGAGAAAATGGAAAGAAATGTATGCTTGGGTTCTTGGAGTTTTTGAGAGAAAGTGTTGTAAGCTTTTGATGTGAGAGAAAATGAAATTAGGAGGGTGAATGAAAGTGAGCAGCTGCCGTGGGAGTCTTGGAGAGATTAAGTGATATGCTTGACTCACAATATCACCAAATGGATGCATATGGAGTAGCACATGGCCTATGTCCCTATATGTCCTCCAATAATCATAAAAGTCCATTCAAGAAGACTTGAGAAGCCTCCTTGGGCTGCATGGCCATGTGGCCTCTCATGAATTAGGGACTTAATTTGTTTTTAATTCAAGTCCAATTACTTGCTAATTAAGTAGCTAATTAATTAGGTTTAGTTTCCTAACCAATCTTAATTAATTATCTAATTAAATAACTAATTAATTAGATATATAATTACATATATTATAACCTCTAAATAAAATTAGGATATTTAATTAAGAATTAGATTATAACAATTTAACATTTAATTTAGTTTACTTAACTTGTTAATTAGGCCATTAGATTAATCAAATTAGGCTTAAATAGTTACTAATCAAATTCAAATGGCTATTATTGACTTCATCTTTTTCCTTGGCCTAAAAAGCCTATGCTAACTTTGTCTCCTCTCCAAAATGCATGCAAAATCGTCCCCCCCTTCTCCTTGCATGCAACATGTGATTAATTTGCATGGTCATCTTTCCTAAGCCATCCTAGCCCTTGATTAAAAGGATGGTTTGGATTAAAATAGCCATTAGGTTTAGGTTGTAGATGGAAGACTTCTTTTGAGCCATTGGATCTTTCTCCTTTAATTCCTAGCCCTTAGATGAGTCTTCAAAATGGAAGGTCAAGATTACACCTTCAAACTTTACATCCAAGGGTCCAAAATGGTTGTAGTAAATTTTTTTGTTGACTAAATCTACACCATTAATTCAAATCCAATGGTTATTAATGGTCCATCTCAACTATTGATTTAATCTTCATCCAAGGGTTCATAATGGTCAAAGTTATTTTACAAGACTAAATCTCCATCCTTGATTTAATTTTCCATCCAACGGTTATAATTAATCCTATTTATTTTCAAGATTAAATCTCCACCGTTGATTAAATCAAGATTAAATCTCCAATGTTAATTAAATTAATGGTGGATATCCAATCCACCAATATTAACTTAATAATATAGAATATTATTTTGATTCACTGTAAGCCCACAAAACATACATTTACTATATTTTCACCGTCACAGTAAATAAATACAGTAAAAATACGGTAAAGGAAATTTTCTAAAACTATTTTCGGATTCAGGTTTAGTAAGATCCCCTGTCTCCGTCTAAACAGTACAAATTTTTCTATGCGTAGAAAAATTTTTACTTTGCGGGACCCACCTGGGCCCACGTAAGGTCACCTGGGCCCACCTAAGACCACCCGGGCCCACATACAGTCAAAAATTTCATAATCATCCATAAAAATCACAAATATTAGAAAACGTATGAAAATCAAGTCAGATTGTTAAAAATAATTAACAATCAAGAGAAATAAATACAGAAAGATTTTCCCCGGCCCAGAAATTATTATTTTCTTGACACAGAGTAAATCACTCAAAACGATCAAATACGCTGACGGAATAAACAAAATAATTTTACAGTATCCAGAAATTACTAAATAGTAAAATTCTATTAACTGTCAAAATTACTGTTTAAGATATAGGAAATTTGGGGTGTTACAGGAAACTACCTGAAATAAGGAAAACAAGGGTTAGTGAAGGGTTAGTAGTTAATTATACTCCTAATATGATTGATTAAATTTAGAATGATCCCTGGTAACGGTGCCAAATTTTGATAGTTATCGAGACTATCAAATTAAATCAATTTATAAATCAATTCACTAAAATACTTGTAGTATAAGACACAACTAGGTCGAGCCCTTGTATCACTCTAATCAGGCAATCAAATTAAGAGGTTAACAGGAGGAAAAAGGGTTTCAAAATTAATTAACATAAATTAATTAAAAATTGTAAACAGAATTAAGTAAACAACCAATCCAAGGAAATTAACTAATCTTGAATTGAATCTATCATTGATCACTAGGAATCCATTCAATTGCTAACCAAATTATACTTCTTACATCACATCAAAAAGCCTTAAGATGATCAATGAATTCTTTACTAGATAAGCATCCAGAATTTAATTAATTAAGATTAAATGAATTAAGCACTCATCTAATCTTAAATTAATCTAAAACCCAAAATTCAACTAAGCTTAACAAACAACATCCAAGAAGCCTTTGATGCATTATTTAGTCTCTATAATCCTTATAAAAAAAGTGGTAATTATGCAATTATCACATTAACATCTAAATCAAATTAAGGAATTTAATTCAAATTTAACAAAATCAAAGAGGAACTTGATTAACAAGTAAAAGAGAAACTTGATTAGAAAGTAAAAGATAAACTTGATTAACAAGTAAAAGAGAAACTTGACTAGCAATTAAATATAAAACAATGAAAACAATATCTCAGAATTAAACATCAATATTGTCAATTCCTATTATTGATTTAAAAGGGTCTAGCCCTCCATGGATAGAAGGGAAAAACAAAAAAGAATGAAAACTAGAGAGAAAGGATAAGAAGAAAGATAAAGAGAGGAAGTGCAAGCAAGAGCAGCTAGGAGAAAATTGGGGTTGAGTTTCGTTGTTGCAGCTGCTGCTTAAATAACTATCTCTAAAATTAAAAATCCAAGTTTGCTCTCAGCTTAGGGTTATTCCTCTTCCTCTTAGCTTTAATTCGACACCTAATTCTCATAATTTGGGCTAAGGGTGAGAGAGTTATGCCCAAAACATTCTTAACAGCTCTCTAAACCTGTCAGCCAAATTCAAAGGATGAAAACACCATCAAAACGTCACTTTTTAGATAAGTGTTCCCATAAGAATTTAATATATATGTCTTATCTGTCAAATTCCACCAGTTTCAGGTCCATATCACACATAAAGCTCGAATTATGGCCCAATCTTTGCACATCATCCAGGTTCTAGCGATAGTATCTCTATTTTGACTTCGTGGCCCAATCTGACCTACTATACATCCGATCCAGCCTTCAAGCTCCTCACCAAAG
Source organism: Ormosia semicastrata (assembly GCA_029884595.1). Taxonomy (NCBI): domain Eukaryota; kingdom Viridiplantae; phylum Streptophyta; class Magnoliopsida; order Fabales; family Fabaceae; genus Ormosia; species Ormosia semicastrata. Next base: position 64,353,183 of record JAQQTO010000061.1, on the reverse strand, counting down.
TTGTAGATCTTTCTCTCAGATTTTCTAAAATGTAAAATTCATAATTTTTAGATGTCTAAAACTCAAGTTATGCCTAAAATACAAAAACAGTGTAAATTTTTCAATAATATTGAAAAATACAATTAAGCACAATTTGAACACAAATTTATAAAATATGATCAAAACTAATCAATTAAGCATATAAGAGGCCTAAGAAACTAAATATGAGGGTGTTAGTCATGGCAATCATCATCCAAGAGGGGGGTGAATTGGGTGATTATAAATTTTAAAACACCTTTGAGAAATTAAGCATTTTGAATAACTCAATTGACAAATGTAATGGAATAAGTTTAATAAAGGTGCAACTATTAGAGATTTCACAAATACCACTTGGGCTATAGGATAAATCAAGCAAATAAGCTAGATATCAAATTCAACTCAAGCATATATAATTAAAGCACAAATGTAAAGGAGATAGAGTTAAGAAGAGCAAACACAAAGATTTATCCTGGTTCAGCTACCAACCACTTGTGGCCTACGTCCAGTCCTCAAGTGAACCACCCGAGATTTTTCACTAAACCTTCAAGCTTAAACGGGTGCTTGATGACCTTTACAAATTTAAGTATTCAACACACCTTGGGATACCCCTCCCTTTGTGCTTGAGCCGCTACTTTCAAGGGATACCTCACCCTTATAACTTTGAGGGATACCTCACCCTCTCTTTTACAGTTTATACAAAGTATAGATGATAAGAAACTCTCTCAAGAGTGGATAATACAAATTGAAGCACTATGGATACCAAGGATTTACACTTTAAAGCTCAAAATATGATTTTGATGATTCAAGGATCAAATCAAGTGTTCAAGAGTTGCAAGAGTTTCAAAAATCACTTATATATAGATCCCAAGTGATAAAATAGTCGTTGGTGGTGTTTAGAAATGATTTTTTTATGAAAACTAGCCGTTTATAGCCGTTGGGAACATTTCTAGGCACTTGGTAATTGATTACATGGATGTTGTAATCCATTACATGCCTTCTGCTAGAGTTGTAATCGATTACAGAAATTATGTAATCGATTACATCACTTATAGTTTTGAAAACTGACTTTAAAAAGTCATAACTTCTTCATTTTTTATCCAATTAAAGAAAATGACCACTCAGTGAAAAGATCTTTGAGTCTATTTTTATATTTCAAAATAAAACTCAAAGTATTTTGAAAGTTATGATCAAAATGGTAACCAAAGGTCAGTTTTTCAAAACTCAAACTTAACTATTTTTCATAGTTTAAAACAAATGGTCATAACTTCTTCATTTCTTATTCGTTTAAAGCATATGATCACTCATTGGAAAGATCTTTGAGTCTATTTTTATATTTCAAAATAAAACTCAAAGTATTTTGAAAGTTATGATCAAAATGGTAACCAAAGGTCAGTTTTTCAAAACTCAAACTTAACTATTTTTCATAGTTTAAAACAAATGGTCATAACTTCTTCATTTCTTATTCGTTTAAAGCATATGATCACTCATTGGAAAGATCTTTGAGTCTATTTTTATATGAAACAAAACTCAAAGTATTTTGAAAGATATGATTAAAAGAGTAACCAAAGGTCAGTTTTACAAAACACAAACTTGGCTATTTTTCAAAGGTTTGAACTACCACCAAGACTAACTTTCCAAAAACAGTTTGTTGGGCATTTAAACATGTAAGAGACACTTTTAAATATGTTAAAACATATTTGAACTTAATGTGGTTCCTTTTTACCTTTACACAAAATCTAAGTCCTATAAGCTATTCTTGAAGAACCTTGGGACTTGATCTTTTGCCATCAACAATTCTTGATGTAATCCAAGCTTCCAAAAAATTTTTCTCTTCAAATCCTGAAAATGCTTAGAACATCTTTATCATTTTCATTCTTCTTAAGTTGAGCATAATTATGATCTTTTACTTTCTTGTTGCAATGCTCACTCTTGGTACTTAGACTATCCTACAAAGTATTACCCACTTAAAACTATGGATATATGACCCTAATATGTTTTGATTAATGACTAAACTTAATATGATTATTATTTTGAGTCACTAATTGCTTGTAAAACTTGAATTTTTCAATGAGATTTAAAAGAGCAAGTAAAGTCAATGTAAGGATCAAGAAGGATTACTTGAAGAAGAAGCATCATGAAGAAGTAATACAATGAAGATCATTAGGAACATGTTGTAAAGAAAAGACTTAGTTTAATTCTTTGATTAAGCTCTCTCAAATAAGTAAAAAAAGTTTTTCAAAAGAATAAATGGACTAAGAATGAACAAGGTTAATTAATAAGTTTGTACATCTAAGTGTACATCAATGTACTTTCAGTTAATTAACTAACTTTTGTTAAAAACCTATGTGTACATCTATGTATAAATGTTATACATCTATGTATACATCGATTGATTCTAGACTTACTTGATCAATATGCACGTTTGCATATATACATCGATTGGTACATCGATGTATAAATAAAACAGAGGCTAGAATGCATTTGACATATATATACATCGATTCTTACATCTATGTATAAGTCAAGACAGAAATTTTTGACATATATACATCGATTAGTAGATCTATGTATAAGTCAAAACAGAAGCATTTTACTTTAATACATCTATTGATACATCGATGTATAAGCCAAAACAGAAGAAAGAACGTTTTAAAATAACTATACAATCGATTAGTTAATCGATGTATAATTTTCTGGGCTGAAATTTAAAGTGTTTTTGAAGAACAACATTGATGTATTCATGTGTGTATCTTTCAAGATCAAGAACATCCAAGATAACAATCGATTAGGCAATCGATGTACATATGTTATAAAAGTGAAATCTTGTTAAAACATCTGTGTACACATCGATTGACTAATAACAGAATTTTTCTGTTAAGTATGTTATGATCTCAACTGATTTGTAAAGTATATTCAACTAATCTATTTTGAGATATACCTATATAAGGACATTGGCAAACACTTTTTCAACAACGATTGATTCAATATACAAAATCATACACTCAATGGCACTGATACCAAGTGGTATCAAGCTTTCACTCTTGTGTAAAGCTTAACAGCTTAAGAGGATGGCTTCAAATGATATCTTAGGAGATGGGGCTTCCTTGGCAAGACCCTCTGCTTTCAATGCAATTGCTTATATGTATTGGAAAGAAATGATGTTAATATTTCTTGAGGCTAGTAGCATTGATGTCTTAGATGCTGTTGAGAGTGGCCCATACATTCCTCACTCTCTTGATGCAAATGGCAATAAGAAAGAAAAACTAAGAAGTGATTGGGATGATGAGGACAAAAAGAAAGTAGGTTATAATGCTAAAGCTAAAAATATTATAACTGTTGCCCTGAGTTATGATGAATTTTTCAGGATTTCAAATTGTAAGACAGCCAAGCAAATGTGGGATACGCTGCAAATTACTCATGAAGGAACCAGTAATGTAAAAAGAGCAAGAATGAACTCACTCATGCATGAGTATGAACTATTTCACATAAAGAATGGTGAAGACATCAATGATATGCAAAGAAGGTTCACTTACATTGTGAATCAGATGAATGGACTTGGAAAGAGCATTTCAGATGAACAACAAATCAACAAGATCATGAGATGTTTGACAAGAGAATGGCAACCAAAGATTACTGCTATAGCTTAATCAAAGGACTTGGAAACCATGAATATTGCTACACTATTTGGCATACTCAAAGAACATGGGATGGAGTTGCATAGATTGAATGATCATGAAGAGAAAGAGAAGAAGAAAAGAGGATTATCACTTAAAGCAATTGTCTCCAAAGAAAGTCTTGATAGTGATGAAGATGAAGAAGTTAAAGATGAAGATGAATCTGAAGAGGATATGGGACTGCTAGTAAGAAAATTCAAAAGATTCCTCAAAAAGAAGAAAACCTTCAACAAAGGGCCCTCAAATTTCTTTTCCAAGAACACTTCAAAAGCTGAAAGTTCAACATCAAATATGAAGTGCTATGAATGTGGTAGACCTGGACATTACAAGAATGAATGTCCTAAACTTCAAAAGAAGGACAAGCATGACAATCATGAGTCCAAGGACAAGAAGAATAGAAAGCCAAGAAGAGCATACATAGCTTGGGAAGAAAATGATATGGATTCCTCTAAACATTCTAAGGAAGAAGAGGCCAATCTTTGTCTTATGACTAACCATCAAAGTGATAATAAAGATGAGGTAAATGAAATCCCCCTACCTATGATGAACTACAAGATGCTTTTGATGAATTACATAGTGAATATCTGAAAATTGCTAAGCAATTAATGTCATCTAGGAAAGTCATTGCTAAACAATGTAGTGAATATACATCTCTTCAAATTAAAATTAAAGAATTAGAAGCTAAGAACATTAAGCTAAGTACATCTAGTTCTATATGTTCTAATTGCAAAATTTTGGAAAAAGAAGTTGAAAAACTGGAAACCACTCTATCTAAATTTGCTATGGGAAGAGATAATCTAAATGTCATGCTAGGACAGCAAAAAAGAGTATATGACAAAGCTGGAATAGGCTATAAACCAGTAATGCATGAAAAGGCTTTTAAGAAACTCTTTGTTGCACCTAAATCCTCTACTAGTCCTTTTGTTAAATATTTCTATTGTGCAAGAAAATGACATATAGCTTCTACATGCTATCTTAGAAATCCTTCAAGGATTAGTGTTAAACAAATTTGGGTTCCCAAGGGAACATATGTTATGACTAACACTACAGGACCCAACAAAATATGGGTACCTAAGAGAAATGCTTAAATCTGTTTGGTAGGTGTGTTTGAGAGCCAAAAGTTCAAATTAGTATCTTGATAGTGGCTGCTCCAAACATATGACTAGAGATATCACTAAGTTCTCATCCTTCACTCCTAAACAAGGTGGAAGTGTCACCTATGGTGATAACAATAAAGGAAGGATCTTAGGAGTTGGAACAATTAGAAGAAGCACAACTACCAAGATAAAAGGTGTACTATATATGGAAGGGTTCAAGCACAATCTACTAAGCATTAGCCAACTATGTGATAAAGGTTATAAAGTATTCTTTAACTCTAGTAGTTGCATTATAGAAAATATGCATGATAGTAATGCAAAACTGATAGGTAATAGATTGAATAACATATACATGATAGACTTAGAATGCATTTCTGCTAGTGATGTGTGTTGTTTGATATCTAAGGAAGAGGAAAATTGGCTATGGCATAGAAGAATAAGACATATTTATATGGATCAACTAAATAAACTCATTTCTAAAGAATTGGTAACTGGACTTCCTAAAACTAAATTCTCAAAAGATGGTTTATGTGATGCATGCCAAAAGGACAAGCAAACTAAAGTATCTTTTAAGGCTAAGAATACAATTTCAACTGAAAGACCTTTATAACTATTATACATGGATTTATTTGGACCCTCTAGGACCAAAAATTTTGGAGGAAATTTGTATGCATTAGTCATAGTTGATGATTACTCTAGATTTACATGGACCTTCTTCTTAGCACATAAAAATGAAACTTTTACAGCCTTTAAGAAAATGGCTAAGTTAGTACAAAATGAAAAAGACATGAAAATAACTGCCATAAAGAGTGATCATGGTGGAGAATTTCAAAATGAAGAATTTGATAATTTCTGTGAAGAGTTGGGAATTCAACATAATTTCTCTGCTCCAAGAACTCCACAACAAAATGGAGTTGTGGAAAGGAAAAACATATCCTTAAAAGAAATAGCAAGAACTATATTGAATGACTCAAACATGCCAAAATATTTTTGAGCAGATGTTGTAAACACAGCTTGCTATTTAATGAACAGAGTCTTGATCAGACCAATTTTGAAAAAGACTCCATATGAACTCTATAACGGTAGAAAACCAAATGTTTCACATTTTCATGTTTTTGGTTATAAATGTTTTGTACTAAATAATGGAAAGAACAATCTAGGTAAGTTTGATCCTAAAGCTGATGAAGGAATCTTTCTAGGCTATTCATCATCTAGTAAAGCTTTTAGAATTTTTAATAAAAGAGCACAAATAATTGAAGAATCTGTACATGTTACATTTGATGAAACTAACTCCAAAAAGATGGGAAAGGAATCTGTTGATGATGTTGCAGAAGTTTTAGAAGAGATTCAACTTGAAGAAAAACAGGACAATGCCAAAGTGGATGAAGCAGTGAAAATTCCAGAAGATTCTCAACATGAAGATCTACCTAAAGAATGGAAAACTGCAAGGAATCACCCTCTGGACAACATAATTGGTGAAATATCCAAAGGGGTAACCACTAGACATTCCTTAAGAAATGCATGCAATAATATGACTTTTGTATCACAAGTTGAACCTAAAACTATAGATGAAGCAATTATTGATGAAAACTGGATTATGGTAATGCAAAAAGAACTTAATCAGTTTGAAAGAAATAAAGTTTGGAAACTTGTTCCTAAACCCAAGGACAAATAAATAATTAGTAGAAAATGGGTGTTTAGGAATAAGCTTGATGAAAATGGTATAATAATAAGAAATAAAGCAAGATTAGTAGCCAAAGGCTATAATCAAGAAGAAAGATTTGACTATGATGAAACATATGCACCTGTGGCTAGATTAAAGGCTATTAGAATGTTGTTAGCATATGCATGTATTATGGATTTTAAATTGTATCAAATGAATGTTAAGAGTGCATACCTAAATAGATATATACAAGAAGAAGTGTATGTTAGTCAACCCCCTAGATTTGAAATAAATGAATTTCCTAATCATGTGTATAAACTCACTAAAGCCTTGTATGGACTTAAACAAGCTCCAAGAGCTTGGTATAAAAGGCTAAGTAATTTCTTACTTCAAAGGGGATTTACAAGAGGAAAAGTTGACACAACACTTTTCACTAAAAGACAAGCACAAAACATACTACTTGTTCAAATTTATATTGATGATATTATATTTGGTACTACTAATGAATCTTTGTGTAAGGAATTTGCCAAATTAATGCAAAACGAGTTTGAAATGTCTATGATGGGAGAGCTTACATTCTTCCTTGGACTACAAATCAAATAATGTAATGATGGGACTTTTATAAGCCAAACTAAGTACTGCAAAGAACTATTGAATAAGTTTGGAATGGAGAATGCAAAGGAAATGGCTACTCCAATGAGTCCATCATGTTACTTGGACAAAGATGAGAAAGGTAAATCAGTAGATGTTTCCAAGTACAGAGGTATGATTGGTTCCTTACTTTATTTAACTACTAGTAGACCTGATATAATGTTTAGTATTTGTATGTGTGCTAGATATCAATTTAATCCTAAGGAATCACATTTAACTACTTTAAAAAAAATCATGAAATACTTGTTAGGAACCAAAGAAATGGGATTATGGTATCCTAAAGGATCAACATGTAACTTAGTAGGATATTTTGATTCTGACTTTGCTGGATGCAAGCTAGATAGGAAAAGTACTAGTGGAACCTGCCACCTTCTAGGAAACTCATTAGTTTCTTGGTTTAGTAAGAAACAAACAAGTGTGGCTTTATCAACTGCTGAAGTAGAATATATTGCAGTAGGAAGTTGTTGTGCACAAATCCTATGGATGAAACAACAACTTATTGATTATGGTGTTCTCTTAAAGAAAGTACCAATCAAATGTGATAATACTAGTGCTATAAATCTTACTAAGAATCCTATAATGCATTCTAGAACTAAATACATTGAGATAAGACATCATTTCATAAGGGGTCATATTCAAATTGGAGATATAATCATTGAATATATTGATACATCTAAACAATTAGCTGATATTTTCACTAAACCATTAGCTAAAGAACGCTTTTTCTACATAAGAAGAGAGTTAGGAATAGTTGATCCTACCTATGCTTGATGTTTTGAATGTTAAATGTGTGACATTTTGATGTTTGATGTTATACAATCGATTGATATAAGTATGAACTGTATACATGACTCTCTGGAAGTCATTATACATAGATTAAATAATCGATTATTGTGATAAAATAAGTACAGGAAATTTTATTAATTGATTGGACAATCGATTACTTTTAATTAAATAGGTCCAGTATATAATAGAAATCAATTTACACATCGATTGAATAACTAATCTTAAATACACTACTTACTATAAGATATTATGCATCGATTGACACATTGATTAGAATGATTTTAAAACATTGACCCTATGTATACATCGATTGTAACGTCGATTGCATGGTAAATCCAAAATTTAGAACTCACTGACTTACTCTATACATCGATTTATACATTGATTGAATGCATGCTGTAATTATTGGACTCTCTGACATTGCTTATACATCGATTGACAAATTGATGTATATGATTTAAAATTAAAATCTTGATGCTAAGTACATCAATTAGCATGTGTATTGGAGGTAAAAACCCCTTAATACATCGATTGGGAAATCGATTGACTGTTCTGGGTTTATTAATTTCAACTTCCCTCCAAAATCTTTACTCGTCTAAACCAAACTTTCAGAAAATCAAAACCCTAGCAGAGCTCGTGAACGTATCCAATGGCTCGTGTGAAGCAACCTCAACCCTATACTCCTGTTCCCTCTAACTTTACATCTTTCTCCTCAACTCAATCCTCCACCCCTCAACGTGTATCACCCACAGCAACCCCTGTTCGTCCTAAAAGAAAAGGGATTGAGAAAGCTCAGCCTTCTCAAAGAATTGACAAGCTTCAAATCAAAAGCTTGAAGAAGAAAACACAGGGCAAAGGAAAGAAGGTTGCTGAATCTTCAAGACCAACACCTATGAAACAAGAAAAGAAGAAGAAGGTGGTGAAGGACACCCAAAAAGAAAACTGTCCAAAAGAAAAGAAAGAGGACAGAGGAAGAAGAAGATGATGATGAAAGAGTTACTGAGATTGAACTTCTCAGGAGGTATTTCTCTGATGAAGAGCACATTATGCTTTATAAGAACAATTTTAAGCACAGAGATACTCATGAAGCTAGAACTGTAGATTTCAATTATTTTGAAGCTTATGAATTTACTTTTCACAAAATTTTAGAAGAGTACAATCTGAGTCAATTTCTACAGATTAAGAGTGATATTTACCCTACATTGATCAAAGCATTTTATTGTACATATGAAATGGATAATGATGGATTCTCTGCTAAAGTAAAGAACACTAAAATTGAGATGACTTTTGAAGAATTTACTCAATTTACTGGATTAGATTACAAAGGAAGTAATTTTACTGGTACTGGAATAGATAGTATTTGGATTAAGACCTTTGATAAGGAAGAAGCAAAGAAGGTGCTTCTAATTGAAAATGCACCAGAAGGGAGACTGATTAATATCAGTTTAATGCACATTCAGCATAGGCTCCTGCAATATGTGCTGAGCAGGATACTGCTACCAAGATCAGGATATCATGCTGTGGTGCAGAACAATGACATCTTAATGCTCTGGGCTATGCTACAAAAGAAGCAATTAAGTTAGAGCTACATAATTGCTAGACACATGTTGGACTGTAAAATCAGTGGAGCTACCTTACCATATCTTGGATTGGTGGTGTGTCTGCTGGAACATTTTGGTGTTTCTTTGGAAAACGAAGAGAAATTTGATGCCACAAAGGTAACTCACAAATTTGGTGAATGAACAATTAGCAAGATGAAGCTTGCTAAAGTAGATGGAGAATAGGTTAGAATAGCTGGTGAAGAACCAACAAGAGCTACTGAGGAAAATTCAGAGCTAAATAGCAAAATGGACAAGTTAATACAAATGTTTGAAGGCTTTGAGGCTAGGCAAATAAAACACCATATGATTCAAAAACAATTTATTGACTACTTGAGTATTAGACTCAATACTTTGGAAGGCCAAATGGCCACTCTACATCAACATCTAAGCATTTCTATCACTGCACCTCCAGAAGTTCATCCTACTTCTGAAGATGTAGTAAACATAGCAAGAACTGCTACTGCACCTGAAGAGGAAGTTAATCCTGAAGGGTAAGCAAGTCAAGCTTCACAGCACACAGAAGAACCTAGAACCAATGAAGATATTTAGGTCTTAGGATGTCTTAAGTGTGTCTGTATGACTTGTTTTGATCATGTTAATATTCATTGAACTATTTTCAATGTAATGTTGCTTTTGATATTCATTGAACTATTTTCAATTCTGCTTTGAACAATGATGATGATAAATGACTGTATGACTTGTTTTGATCATGTTAATATGACTGAATGAATGATGGATATAAATGAATGATTGAATTTTAAGAATGTACTTTGTTTTATATACTTTTGTACTTTGATTCTCCCTTATATATATATTTTTTTGATAATGACAAAGGGGAGAAATAGGTACCATACAAATATACTACATACATACTAAATCAACTTAAACTAATGATCTAAAATATAAAAATAATGATGCAATGATCCTATACATGTTTACATGTTAAAGAACTGTCAATTAGACAGGGGGAGTAAATGGCAATATTACTTTGATATACATTTTAATTACTCTGATATATTGAATGTTAAACATGTTATGTATGGTAAGTTTGTCATCAATCAAAAAGGGGGAGTTTGTGGATAAATGACCCTAATATGTTTTGATTAATGACTAAACTTAATATGATTATTATTTTGAGTCACTAACTGCTTGCCAAGCTTGAATTTTTCAATGAGATTTAAAGGAGCAAGTAAAGTCAATGCAAGGATCAAGAAGGATTACTTGAAGAAGAAGCATCATAAAGAAGCAATACAATGAAGATCATTAGGAACATGTTGTAAAGAAAAGACTCGGTTTAATTCTTTGGTTAAGCTCTCTCAAATAAGTAAAAATGATTTTTCAAAAGAATAAATGGACTAAGAATGAACAAGGTTAATTAATAAGTTCGTACATCTATGTGTACATCAATGTATTTTCAGTTAATTAACTAACTTTTGATGAAAACCAATGTGTACATCTATGTTTAAATGTTATACATCTATGTATACATCGATTGATTCTGGACTTACTTGATCAATATGCACATTTGCATATATACATCGATTGGTACATCGATGTATAAACAGAGGCTAGAATGCATTTGAAATATATATACATCGATTTGTACATCTATGTATAAGTCAAGACAGAAATTTTTGACATATGTACATCGATTAGTACATCTATGTATAAGTCAAAACAAAAGCATTTTACTTTAATACATCTATTGATACATTGATGTATAAGCCAAAATAGAAGAAAGAACATTTTAAAATAACTATACAATCGATTAGTTAATCGATGTATAATCTTCTGGGCTGAAATTTAAAGTGTTTTAGAAGAACAACATCGATGTATTCATGTGTGTATCTTTCAAGATCAAGAACATCTAAGATAACAATCGATTAGGCAATCGATGTACACATGTTATAAAAGTGAAATCTTGTTAATACATCTGTGTACACATCGATTGACCAATAACAGAATTTTTCTGTTAAGTCTGTTATGATCTCAACTGATTTGTAAAATATATTCAACTAATCTATTTTGAGATATACCTATATAAGGACATTGGCAAACACTTTTTCAACAACGATTGATTCAATATACGAAATCATACACTCAAAATTCAGAGAGCTTTTCATTGAAGAAAAACAGAGTATTTTTTCTCTAGAAATTCAATTTGTAATATCTAATTTCTTGGAATCTGATTCAATCTTTTCATAGTTTGTAAAACAGAGATAAGAGAGAAGGTTCTCTCACTGGTTCGATTAAGAGTAGAAGGGACTCTTGGTGCTGTGCAAGAATAGAAGGAATTCTTGTGGGTTTTGCAAGATTGCTTTGACTGAAAAGCTGTCATTTGGGTAGAAGGAACTAAGAAGTGAAGCTTTTGTAAAGAATCTTATATATTGATTTTCTATAGTGGATAAATCTCACAATGGTGTGGGGACTGGATGTAGGTTACCAGAGGAGGTAGCTGAACTAGGATAAATCTCAGTTTGCAATTTTCTTTATCACTTAACTCTTTATTTGCTTTACTATTGAATGTATGAATTAAGCAATATGTTAGGGATGCTTGTATGATCTGATTTGTTAATGATCATGTTTTAATCTGAAATCAATCTTATTGCGAATATTTCTTTATAAATTTCAATTCTTGATTGCAATACATCTTACAAAAACACATTTTGATTTGTTAGTTGACAAAATCTCTTTCTTTGATTAAATAAAAAATCAGTTTTTGCAAAAAATGTGGAAAAGTTTCAAAAGCCTATAATACTCAATTCAACCCCCCTTCTTGAGTAATCAGAAGCCACAACCAACAAAAACAAGTATAATTAGTCCAAATTCATAACTCAATATCTTCATATGCCTGATTCATAAATATATAACTCTAGTTAGTATAACATGCATATAAGACTTTCATAAACACATCCAAATATGATATTTATTAATTACTAATAGATATACTCTATATAGGATGCAACAAAGAACACTTTTTATATTTTCATGGAGCGAAATCTAATATTAATTTAATACAACTCATATAAAGCATTATTGAATATATTATATGAAAAATATTGCACATATCACATTGCATGATTATTAAGTGAAATATAACTAGATAAAGTACATAATCATGCATGATCTAATATAATCTATTAAGCACATTTATGTAACATGATCAATATTCTTTTGTAATGTATTTGTCATCTATTAAGCACATCTATCAAGTATAAGCATCATTCTTTTTGTCTTGTATTTGTCATCATCAAAACTTAACATATTAAACCATTGGGGCAAACTTATTTCCACAATCTCCCCCTTTTTTATGATGACAAATCACCAAAGAAAAATATGTTGAGCAATATAGAAGAATAGATATTCATGTAAGCATTTCAAACAATAAGTATAAGAACATATTTTTCTTTCCAATTTTCACTCCTCCTATTTGACATCAACAAAAAGGCTTAGGAAGGAAAAATAATATTTTCACTCCCTTTATAGAGAAAACTTGTGTTGTCAAAAAGAGTAGGATCATCAAAACTTAAAAACTTTTTCAAGTTCTTCAAATCATAATTATCTCACCTTATTTCATTTTATATATGATTGAAGAATAGAGAGATGAAACAAGCATGCTTTCAAGATATAAAAGGTTATTCATGTCATGCTTGTCACATTTTGGTACATCAACATTTAGCATATGATAGCAATAAGCTTAAGAAATTATGTCTAGCATATAATATATTACATACCACATGATAAATAAGTACCACTTAATATCACTTGTTAGGAGTTACAAAATATTTGTGTAAGATCATGGAATTAAAGTTTTTAAATGAAAGATCATACAACTTGCCATATATCAAGCATTTCTCAATGAAAGAATCAAAAGATATGAAGTTTAAGAATGTTTACCTTCTTTCATTGATAGAAGAAAAGAGAATAAGAGATGATCTTTATTGATATGTTGATAGTATTAATAATAAAACACTTCATGTCAAACAAAGATGTAAGCCAAGAGATATAAACAACAATTTAAGAGCTAGGCTCCCCTCAAAATATGCATATTATCAAAATATAATAGTTTAAGATAGTCATGCATATATTATTAGTCAACAAGGACATGGAAGAAAGATATGTAAGATAAGTAAGATAAGCTCCCCCTTATTGAAGCACAAGATAGATAAAAGAAAATATGCATGTCAAGACCATGTAAGCACATTACCATAAAAGGTCATATTCTTAATCCATCAATCAAAAATCATTTTAAAACTTCTTCCCCTTTCAAAAAGAATTTTACAAGAGCACATTATATTTTCAAAAGCATTTTAGAATGATAGAGAGGTTTTATATTAAAACCACATATTCCTTGAGAATGATCAAACCCAAGTTAAAAGAACATATAAAAGTACATCTCTTCTCTTTCTCGTTGAACAAGAGCCTTGAGAAAATAAAACACTTTGAAAAATAAGGCTTATCTTTTGAAGTATCAAGATGGGCTTTATAGAATATTTCAAAAGATTTATTTGGAAACTTTCTTATGCATTTTCTCAAGATTTAATAAAATATTTCAAAGTAAATGAAGAGAATACTATATTTATAACACATATCCAATGATTTATAAATTTTCAAGACAATTAGGAGATGAAAATACTTTCAAAAGTCTTAAGAAAAGTTCAAATGATTCTCGAGGATGTGGAACTTTAAAAGTTTCTTTCAAATATAATAAGAGATTTTGCTTAAAAAAAACTTTTTAATCAACCAAGAAACTCTTTTCAAAAGAAGAGCATGATTCTCATAAGTGTTATACCACTAAGAAACCATAGATCAAGAGAATCATAAATATCAATCATTCACCATGATGAAATATGCTATAGGGATCAAAGCATGTATAGGACTAACATCAACCACCCTATATGCAATGACAAAATTAGCAAGTTGATATCCAATTAGGCACTTTGTCAATGTTAAGTATACTTCTCATATAAGGAAAGCATCTAATCATTTAAGATCAATTTATCAACAAGTATCATACAATCCATAGCATAAACAATACCACAATAGCTTAAGGATAGAGATACTTATTGAGAAAGTTATGCTTCTTTAGAATGTTCTTCATCTGTTAGTCCTTTGAGTTTGAGCTTTCTTCCATTGCGTATTCTATTCCATTGCACTTGAAGAAAGTCTCTTCATGTCCTTCTTTATTCAACTCTTCTCATTTATCCACATATACTTGACATTTCAATATTTGATGACTATATTTGAAGCACATAGAGACACTTGCAAAGCTAACTCTAAAAGTTTTCTAAAACATAGGTTAGCATCAAATATCATTTAAGCTCAATTACAAGTATAATTTAGATTGATATATAATATAAAACATGTACCATATTATCAACCATGCAATGTTAGCTCTAACAAGAACAAAAGAAGGATATATGCACTTGAATCCAAAAGCATAGTTTAAGCATTTTCAAAACAAGATTCAAGTTTATCAAGAAACACATGATCATCATCAAAACATAAATAAGCATTTTGGGACAAACAATGATCATGTAAGGCATGTAATATCAAGTAAAGAATTCTAGTATGCACACATGCCAATAGCATACTTACTTTCATGATATATAGACAATTTTAAGTGAAAATGGTTGTTCTCGCGTTGAAAACCTTTTTAAAGCTGTTGTGTAATCGATTACAATAGGTGTGTAATCGATTACCAGCCCTCTGGAATACTTGTAATCGATTACAAGTTTGGTGTAATCGATTACCAAATTTCTGGGAACCTTGTAATCGATTACAAGGTTGGTGTAATCGATTTCTTGCTTGACAGAACCTTTGTAATTAATTACAAAGGTCTTGTAATCGATTACCAGTTTTCTAAAACTCAATTTTTGCATTTTAAACAGTAAATGACTAATCTTAAAGTTTTCAAATTAGTTTCAAAATGTCTCAAAGTAATTTCAAACATCATGCAAGTATACCTAGGCATTGTAGAACCTTATGTTACAATAAGAATAAACATAATCATATGCTAAACATAATATTCAAATTTTACCAAGTACACATGATTCTATCCTTTACCTAAGGCCTACAAGGAATATATCTCATATTCATTATCTTTACAAATGAATGTGTGTAAGAGGTAAAAGCTTTTGATACCTTGGCCTTGGTAATCAAGGAAACTCTTTTCCTTACCCATTGCTTCTCTTTTGGTGTTTTGAAATTTGCAAGTTTCACATTTTGTACTTAAGAAGCTTTGGTTGAAGCCATCTTTCTTCTTTGACCAAAACTTCTACCATTGGCCTTTGGAAGCATTTTCCTTGATGATTCATATTTTCTTTGACCAATTAGTCTGTCCTTTTTAGAAACTTTTTGCATAATTGAAACACTAGGAGGACATTTTGGTACCCACTTCATCTTGGGTCCTTGAATGTTAGTACTAGAACTTTTAAGACTTTTAGGAACCCAAACCATGTTATTTTTCATATAAGGATTTCTTCTATAATTGCACAAATGAAAAATATGTCATAGATGACCACAAAAATTGTAAACAAGTGAATTCAATGATGACTTGATCCTTTGAAGATCATTTTTGAAAAACTTGAGCCTTTGGTTGTTATTACATTCTATGTTATTTTTCTCACAAGCCTTACTTGAAATTCCATGTGAAGTAACATCAATTTTATTCTCATTAGCAAGCATGTAATGTAAGCAATTAGAATCATTAGCTTTGGCAAATTCGAAATATAAGTCCTCAACTTGATTTTTTAAATCAATGCACTTTTCACAAGAAGTTGAGGTTTTATATTTCAAAGGCATTTCCTCATCAAGAAAAGCATATTCATTTTTTAAAGTCTCAATTTCATTTTCAATAGAGGAAATGTTTTCTAAACAAGATGAGTTTTTCTTTTCTAAAAACAATAAGTCATCATATAATTCATCATATGCACATTGTAGCTCATCATAGGAAGGACCATAAAAAGGATAAGCATCATTTACCTCAAAGTCCTTTTTAATCATATATGAAGTGGTCTCAATTTCAAGCATACTTGGCTCTTTAAGGGAATAAACATTTTCCTCATTGTTGTCCATCCAAGATTCAAGAACATCTTCCTTCTCAATTTTATTTTGCTTTGTCTTTTCTTCAAATTGAGCACCATCATCACCAAGAGACATTGAGCTCCTTTTCTTACTTTGAACATATTCTTGATGACATTTTTCAATGTTATCTTCCTCTAGAGGCTTTTGCTCTTCTTGCTCTCTATATACAACTTTATGCAAAAAATCATTATTAGCAAGATAGATAACATCAAGAGCATCTCATATATATTTAGCACTAGAGCAACTCTTAATTCTATCATAAGCATCATCATTCAAACCATTTCTCAAGATTTGCATTGCTCTAATGTTCAATGAAAAGCATTTCTTAACATAGGCATTCCAAGTTTATTTTGATTTGCAAGTAAATTCATCAAGCATAATATCTCACAAATTAAGATCAATAGATTGCATATAAAATTCTATTCTAGTTTTCCAATAAACAAAATTCACACCATCAAAGAATGGTGATTTATCAATTTCAAAACCTTCCATTTTGAAAAGCTTTCAAGGGTTACCAAACAAATAAAGATTTTTAACTCTAAGCGGTTAAGCTTTTAACAGAGCATGAAGCTCTGATACCACTTGTTAGCCATGGCAACCATCACCCAAGAGGGGGGGTGAATTGGGTGATTATAAATTTTAAAACACCTTTGAGAAATTAAGCATTTTGAATAATTTAATTAATAAATGCAGCAGAATAAGTTTAATAAAGGTGCAACTATTAGAGATTTCATAAATACCACTTGGGCTATAGGATAAATTAAGAAAATAAACTAGATATTAAATTCAACTCAAGCATATATAATTAAAGCATAAATGTAAAGGAGATAGAGTTAAGAAGGGTAAACATAAAGATTTATCCTGGTTCAACCACTAACCACTTGTGGCCTATGTCAAGTCCTCAAGTGAACCACCCGAGATTTTCCACTAAACCTTCAAGCTTGAACGGGTGCTTGATGACTTTTACAAATTTGAGTACTCAATACTCACCTTGGGATACCTCACCCTTTGTGCTTGAGCCTCTACTTTCAAGGGATACCTCACCTTTACAACTTTGAAGGATACCTTACCCTCTCTTTTACAGTTTATACAAAGTATAGATGATAAGAAACTCTCTCAAGAGTGAATAATACAAATTGAAGCACTATGGATACCAAGGATTTACACTTTGAAGCTCAAAATATGATTTTGATAATTCAAGGATCAAATCAAGTGTTCAAGAGTTGTAAATGCTTCAAAAATCATTTATATAGAGAGCCCAAGTGATAAAATAGTCATTGGTGGTGTTTAGAAATATTTTTTTAATGAAAACTAGCCATTTATAGCCGTTGGAAACATTTCTAGGCACTTAGTAATCGATTACATGGCCTCTGCTAGAGTTGTAATTAATTACAGGAATTGTGTAATCGATTATATCACTTCTAGTTTTGAAAACTGACTTTAAAAGGTCATAACTTCTTCATTTCCTATCTGATTAAAGCAAATGACCTCTCATTGGAAAAATCTTTGAATCTATTTTCATATGAAATAAGTTTCAGAATAAAATTCAAAGTATTTTGAAAGTTATGATCAAAATAGTAACCAAAGGTCAATTTTTCAAAACTCAAACTTAACTATTTTTCAAAGTTTAAAGCAAATGGTCATAACTTCTTCATTTCTTATCCGTTTAAAGCACATGATCACTCATTGGAAAGATCTTTGAGTCTATTTTTATATGAAATAAGTTTTAAAAAAACTCAAAGTATTATGAAAGATATGATCAAAAGAGTAATCAAATGTCAGTTTTACAAAACACAAACTTGGCTATTTTTCAAAGGTTTGAACTACTACCAAGACTAACTTTTCAAAAATAGTTTGTTGGGCATTTAAACATGTAAGAGACACTTTTAAAGATGTTAAAATATATTTGAGCTTAGTATGATTCCTTTTTACTTTTACACAAGATCTAAGTCCTATAAGCTATTCTTGAAGAACCTTGGGACTTGATCTTTTGCCATCATCAATTCTTGATGTAATTCAAGCTTCTAAAAATTTCTTCTCTTCAAATCTTGCAAATGCTTGGAACATCTTTATCATTTTCATTCTTCTTGAGTTGAGTATAATTGTGATCTTTTGCTTTCTTGTTGCAATGTTCACTTTTGGAACTTGGATTATCCTACAAAGTATTACTCACTTAAAACAAGCGTAGTTAGTCCAAATTCATAACTCAATATCTTCGTATACATAATTCATAAATGTATAACTCTAATTTGTCTAACATGCATATAAGAATTTCATAGACATATCCAAATAAGATATTTATCAATTACTAATAGATATGCTCTATATAGGATGCAACAAAGAACACTTTTCATATTTTCATAAAGCAAAATTCAATATTAATTTAATACAACTCATATAAAGCATTATTGGGTATATTATATGAAGAATGTTGCACATATCACATTGCATGATTATTAAGTGAAATATAACTAGATAAAGTACATAATCATGTATGATCCAATATAATCTATTAAGCACATCTATGTAACATTATTAATATTCTTTTGTAATGTATTTGTCATCTATTAAGCACATCTACCAAGCATAAGCATCATTATTTTTGTCTTATATTTGTGATCATCAAAACTTAACATATTAAACCATTGGGGCAAACTTATTTCCACAGAGGGTAAACTAATATATAAAAATGGTGTTTATCATCGACCAAGCCACACAAAGCAGTCACTTGGCCCTCATCGTGCCATTACGCTTAGAGAGAAAGACCTCTACTAAGAAAACATGTAGGGAAAGGAAACACCTTTAAGAATTTGAAAAAGAAATATAATATGATTTTAGAAAGAGACATGACTATCGACACACTCACAAGAAAGGAACAGGTGACAACCTCACTGTAAGCATTCCTTATTTATAATGGGGATCATGCACTCTGTTTGGTTTCCTAAATGGCAAATCAACTGCACATTCGAAGCCACGTTTAGTTATTCCTCCCCTGTGATTGGTCACATGGGCAGTGGGTAGTTGGAAAACGGGACAAAAAACTGCTAACCTCATTAAAACATTTTATTCTCAATAAATTCACAGCAACGGTTCCCAAGTAAGCACAGACTATTGTTAACCGTAGAGTAAAGGCTACCAGAGGGACATCAAATCCCTGAGTAATGAAGTTCGTACCCTCCTTCAAGAAACACTCAAGACCCTGCGAACTACACCTAGGGGCAACCATGACATACCCCAGGTAGCGAAATGATGATCCAACTCAGATCCCAACTTTACTCATTAACCCTAGAGGCATACTATGATATATCACAGACCTCGGCCATTTGGAAGAAACATTGTGAGATTTGACGTTAACACTATGACTAGGATCCTTTTGTCCATTACGTGTCGTGTGCTCTTATTCAACTCGGATACTTTGATACTTAACTGTCTCATCTAAGTGCAAAGTTGGGGCAACTGTTCTAGACCGTGATCAGGGACACTAGTCCCATAGGTCAACCCGACACGCATCTGACCAGAGTCCGCTATTAACACCCCAGCGGGAATTTACTTTTTTCCAGTTGAGATCCCAACACAAGGATGCCGGATCACGGCATTGGGTAGCAACAACATTACCGTAAGATTTACACAATAGATAAATCCCATAATTATCCATAACTGTCAATCACAATCTTGCGTAATAATAGCACCAATAACTGTAACACCCACCTTAGGATGCCACATTTATGTTACATAATTACCAAATTTAACCTTATATAGATAACGTACATTGTAGGGAAAAATACGAAATTCAAAATTTCTTAATAACAAGAAAATAAACTTAGCAGAAAATAAAACATCACAGCATCATTACAAATAATTTACATCATTTATACATATCCAATTCTCTGGTTATACATATACAAATCTTTGACACTGTCATACTATAAATATTACAACTAGTCACTCCAAAAAGTTTAAACACTATTTACATTGACATCTTTGCCCAAGTACAACTAGGTAGCTGAACCCTCAGAAGTAGCCGGATCCTCAGATGGATCCTCCTCTGATTCCCCGGGTGGGGGAATTCCAACCCGACGTAAAGTCCGGGGAGGAAATGTCCGAGCGGACGATACAACACTACTCTCTCTACGGGTGCGATAGTACGCTCCCCAGTGCTGCCTGATAGATATAGGAAACTCTAACTGTACATAAATAGTAACAGAAAAGTAAGGGTTCCCTGACTGTAGTCTACTCAGTCTAATATTTACATCTCCTAAATAGTATATACTTTCTCTCTCAAGATCTTCAGTCCATGCTTTGTTCCCTCCGATAAATGTCAGTCTCATGTAACCCAGGAAGCTAGGAATCTCCACCGCCATCAAAACTCAAAATTCTCAACGGAATCTGGACCTTTTTCTGCTTCTCGCTCTACGTCTGGCTCAGTGTCTTAACAACACATAAACATAATACAACATATACATACAAGAGGTGAGATCACCTATGCCAATACCAGTATGGTAGCAATGAAGATAAACACATCCAAAATATCATACAGATGTCATACTATAATTACAGTTATGCCATTAACCTTATATATATCATTATACAATAAATAAAAGAAGAATTACGATTATGCTACTTTCAATACTCAAGTATTCAATATATTAATTACCACAAGCAAGAATTATACATGAGTAAGAGTTACAATGATATATCATCTGGAATGCAAATATGAATGTAATGTACACTGACTCAATATCCTACTCCATGGAGCTACAACTCAAGTCGGAGAGAATGACTGAAAAGATCTGTCGGCACCAACGTGCTTCAGACCACGTGCTCATTTTCTGCACATCTAGCACATGCACGACAATCTTTAACAAATCATGATTAGGGATAGTGTCTCGGTCCGGATCATTGGTGTGTTGCATCGGTCTAACCCACGGTACAGAAGAGCTACCAACTGTCTATTGTAGGCAACCCGCACCCCAATGCCCCCAAGGTCAATTAGTGACCTACACTACGCTTATCGCACCCACTCAGGAGGTGTAATCTCTCCTAGGCAACTTGCCTTACACAGTCCTTTGGACCTTTTCAATGCATGTACTATATACTATTTACAATTTTCATTGATATCCTATGTGCAGGGTTCATATAATAATTTAACAGCAATGTTACTGTAATTTAATCGCGTAATCATATTTTCGTATTTTCTCACTCGCGACTCAATTGTCATCGCTTTTCAAATCACGTAGTGATTTTTCAGTGTTTTCCAATCGCGTAACTATTTTTCATACGTTTTAAATCAGAATTACTGTTTTACTCATTTTAATATTGAAATTTACTGTATTTTTCTCATATTTGCAAAATAGTCCTTTAAAATACATAATTACATATTCGTCCCTCAAAATAGATTAATTATACTTTCGTCCCTCAAAACACATAATTTATATTTTCGTCCCTCAAAATACAGTATTTTCACTATAACCCCTCAAAATTTTATATTTACATAATGACCCCATATTTCCATGGCATTTCCAATTGAGCCCTTCCTCATAAAATTTACCGTGTAAATTTCACATACATACAAGATAAGTTTCGCTACAAGATATATTTCACAAACACACATATTATCGGTTCCTTAAGCATTATAGCATACGAGGCAAGAATCGAAATAAAATCGGATCTCACAGATACTACACGTACGCATGACATAGAAACACAAGCAAATCACATCCCAAATACAATCCAAACATAGAAACACAATCAAGCACATCTCAATACAGTCCAATCAATACAGTCCAAGAACCTCAAACAATAGGTGAATAAATCCTTAAGGATTTTTCACCGAATAAACCATCCTCATACAAGAATCAAGGTTGAAAACCATGGAAGAATCATGGTAAAACAATTAAAATCAAACTTGGAATTCTTGAATCAAAGCTTACCTTTTTAAGAAAAGATTGAAGAAGCTTAGGTTGATGAAGCTTTGAAGCTTTGAACAAGGTAGGATATTAGAGTAGAGTTTAAGTTAAAACAAGCCAAAAGATGAGTGTTTAAAAAGGATGGATGGTGTGATTTTAGAGATGGTGACCGATTGGAAGAAGAAAGGAGAATGGGTGATACGTGAGTTCCTCCTTGGTGTTTGAGAGAAATAGATTTATATCTTGATAAGTAGAAAGTGAAGAATGAATACGTTTTGGCGAGGCTGCTGGCCGTGTATATTTGGGAGATAATTGGCTTATGTTTGAGAAGTAACAAGTGAAGGGTGAGGTTGTGGGAATGCTGCTGTCCAGCCGTGTAATAACACGTGAAATGTGGATAATTTCACTTGAAAAATTTATCTCATTTTGAGTATAAAATACAGCTGCCAGCCGTGAATCATTATGGTGATAAAATAAGAAATTCACTTGCAATTATCCCCTCCATCCAGCTGCTGTTGTGTTGTGCCTTTGTGATAGACGTGAGTGACATTTGCTTGAGCAAATAGCCATGCATTAATTGCACAAGGACTCTCTCTTCTCATTGGTTGCAAACTTGACTTTGCATGACTTTGTGATATTCAAATATCACTTGTATGTTCAAGTGTTACGTAGAAGCTCCCCATTTTGCTGCTGCTGGCCCGTGAATTTTCTGCTGTTGGGCCGTTTATTGCTGGACCGTGGAGCTCCATTCTGCTGCTCCAATCAGCTGCTGGTCCATGGTGGTTTTAGGTGAGTTTAAACCCTTTAATTGGTTGTTAATTCCAAGCTCAATTCTGCTGCTATTGGGCCTCCAATTCTGCTGCTGTCCATGATGGTTTAGGTGGGTTTAAGTCTTTAATTCATCATTAGTTCAAGCCTAATTACTAGTTAATTGGTTAGCTAATTAATTAAGTTTAATTTCCTAACCATTCTTACTTAATCCTTCAAGTACATAACTAATTTAACTTAACATATTTAGAATGCATCTAATACATATTTAACATGCATCATCACTTCTAATTAGAATTAGAATATTAAATTAAGGATTAAGTTATAACAATTCCCTAATCAAGTTAGTATACTTAATTTCTTAATTAGGTAATTAGGATAACTAAATTAAGGTTAATTAGTTTCCTAAGTAAAAGTCAAACAATTAATGTTGACTCAATCTTATCCATTAATCTTATCTATGGTAAATATTACTTGATAATTTTGATAGGATTTGTTTTACACCATTGATTGAATTAATGGTGAAGATCAAAGCTCCTAAGTCAAGCTTCAAATCTAATGGTCCACAAGGAAGTCTAAACTTCTTTCCTTGACCAATTCTCATTGGTTAGAAAAGTCCAACCATTTGTTTTGACTACATCCTATTGGTTCACTTTAATTTTAATTTCAAGAAATATTCTAAACATATTTTCTATTAATTAAAATTTATCGGGTCCAACGTTCATAGCAACGACTGCTATAAATATAATCACAGATATTTATCAGTACAATATTTTTGTTTTTTATAGATAGGTTCTAAAAATTAAAAGATTCTTTTCTGAGTCACTCAGATTCGGGTTTAGTAAGATCCCCCGTCTCCAAATGAGGCAGATCAGAATTTCCCCGACCTGAAAAATATTATTTTTCTTAGCCAGGAGCAAATCACACAAAATGATCAAGTATGATCTCAGAACAGTCAAATTATTTTTATACCACACAGAAAATATAAAACAGTGCAATTCTGCTATTACTATTCATATAGCCAGAATTTGGGGTGTTACAATAACCGCCTTTGGACTCCTCATAACTACAGTATCAACATTATGGTTTTATAGGGATCATCTCCGACAAATAAGGGAACACAATTACCTATTCATCATTTATAAATATCAGACTCAATCATCTTCGACAAGTAACTATTACTCTTATGCTTAAACCCTACTTGTGCATAGCATGACTTGAGTATTGGAGTACTTTTGCAAGTACCAACCACCCTCGTTTCTATACGCTCCGCTGCTGCTCAAGGAGAAAAACACTCGTACGTGTTTATTCAAGTATATCTCAATATTCACTACTAAATACTACTATTCATATATTAATATTTCAATATTTATTAATTTATCGTTGATTTATATATTTATTATTTTATCTTTTTTAATTTTTTAAAATAATAAATAATAAATATATAAATTCATAATAAATCTCATCATTACTAATAATTAAAATATTAATATGTGACAATAATATAAGTAAAAAGTTATGTGAAACTTTAAAAATATATAATAATTTCTCTTCACTCCACCTATTCTTTTTTTAGAGAGTTTAAATCTACTTATATAATACAATCATCATATTAGAAAAAGTTAAACATAAATTTTATCATAAAAATATCCATTATAATTAGTTATAAGAATTATTAATTATATGCTCAAAAGAAATTCTCTATCTATCTACAAGATGATTCTCTCATCCTATTCTGTCATCTTGAGTTCTCTTCTTACATGCACATTGCTTCCTCACTCCATGACCCTATAACCCCATTTGCTCTAAATATCCTTTTTTCCTCCTCTTTCTTACTCTCACTCTTGCCTTTCCTGCTCCAAATCTAAACCCAGAAGCATCCTCAAAATCCATCCCATTTTCTTTCACTTGGGGTCCTGACATTTAAGAGATTCAGACTCCTCAACTTGATGTGCTTTCCTAACTAGTTAAGCGACTCTCACATGTGCAGTATTCATTTCTCAAGTGTGCAAGTCCCTCCTTTTTCCTTCTACGATAATTTGGGAGCTGGATTTTTTATATATTTTTTTTAGTAAAACAGAAAGAAAATTAGAAGTAGGAGCTGGAATTTGGTGCATTCAGGTTGAATATTCCCCAGTTCGGAGCTCTAGCTTTCCTCCTATTCAGATCTCTCTCTCTCTCTCTCAAAAAAAATGCTAAGCAAACTCTTTTCAGCTATCAGTGATTTCGTACCAATTTGAGGTTTGCATTTTTGAAATTTAGCTTTATCCCTTTTTCATGTTTTTTGGGGTCTTCTTGTTGATTAATTTGTAACATTCAAGGCTGCACCGCTGCAATATCATATTCAACTTTCAAGACTCTTTGTCTCTTTGACCCCTGAAAAGTTATTGCATTATGGAAATTGGGTTCCTCATTGGCCTAATTTGGGCCCCATTTCTGTCGAAAGTCCCAATTTTTATTACTCAAATTTAATTTGTTTTCCCTGTTATTTTTCACAAGAATAAGAGGGGTTTCCTCTTAGGAATCTCCTATCTTCCTTTTGCAGCTAAGTCATACATGGCTCTAAACACTTCCCGATTTCAAGTTGCTTTGTCAAATTTTATGTTGCTACCTTGTCAATTTGTTTGTGGGAATAGCTAAGTTTTTGTGATGCTCATGGTAACAGTCTGCGGCGGCTTCTTGAATTTCTGAGCTTTTGACTATCCTTTCAGTTCAGGTACCAAACTCATGTTTTTTTCTTTCCCACTTGGATCTTTTTGAAATTTTCTTCCCAGACCTTCAAATTTGTTGCCATTCTTTACCTAATATCACTATAAAATGTGTTTTTGAGTTCTAATCATTGCACCAGTGTATAGCACTTTGGGGCTTGAGAAAAACCTCTATCAGCTTACCTCTTCCCAGGTATATGTGATAATTACTGAGATGGAGTTCAATATCTTTCACATGTAACTGAGACTTGGGGAATAGAATTGATTGTTATATCTCTTAATTTGCCCCTCTGAGCATATCTAGATATGCTTGAACAGGAGGATTGTCACTTTAGATCACCATTCTTGCTTTGTATCTTCATTGCCTTCTTGATACATTCTGTCGTGACAGCTGAGATTCCATTGGGTTCCAAACTTTCTGTGGTTGACAATGACTATTGGGTTTCCTCCAATGGTGATTTTGCATTTGGATTCTTTAACATTTCAGATCAACCTAACCAGTTTAGTGTTGGCATTCGTTTCAATTCTAAGTCTATACCATATAGCCAACAAACTGTGGTCTGGGTAGCTGGTGCTCAGGTCACAGTAGGTATCATGTCCTATTTTGAACTCACCCAGGAAGGGGAACTGGTCCTGTTTGATTCCTTACATGGAGGTTCTGCATGGACCAGTGACACAGGAAACCGATCTGTTGTTTCAGCTGCTCTTCATGACAAAGGAAATCTTGTTCTAATGGACAGAGAGCAAAACATCATTTGGCAAAGTTTTGATAGTCCATCTGATACACTTCTCCCTGGACAGAGTTTATCTGTTAATAAATCACTTCGAGCTGCAAGCAAGAATCCCAAGTCCAGTTACTTTAGTCTTCACATGAATGCTTCAGGTCATTTAGAGCTACACTGGGAAAGCAATGTTATCTACTGGATGAGTGAAAGCCCTTCTACTTCAAATCTAAGTGCTTTTCTTACAACCAGTGGAGCTCTGGAACTTCGAGACCAAAGTTTGAAACCTGTTTGGTCTGTGTTTGGAGAAGATCACAATGATTCTGTAAATTACAGATATCTTAGGCTCGATGTGGATGGCAATCTCCGCTTATATTCATGGGTTGAAACTTTACAATCATGGAGATCAGTCTGGCAAGCTGTTGAGAATCAGTGCAAGGTCTTTGCAACTTGTGGTCAACGTGGTATCTGTGTCTTCAATTTCTCAGGTTCTGCTGATTGCAGATGCCCATTTGAGGTAACTGGGACTAACAGATGTTTGGTTCCATATGAACAGGAGTGTGAATCTGGCTCCAATATGATGGCATATAAGAACACATATCTATATGGAATCTACCCCCCTGATGATTCTGTTATCACAAGTAGTTTTCAGCAATGTGAACAGTTGTGCCTGAATGACTCACAATGTACGGTTGCAACCTTTTCCAATAATGGAACTCCACAGTGCTCAATAAAGAAAACTGAGTACGTCACTGGTTATGCAGATCCATCTCTAACCTCAATATCATTTGTCAAGAGATGCTCAGGTCCATTTGCTGTAAATCCCAATCTCACAAAATCGCCTCCATCCAGACCGCCTCCAAGGCTCTGTGTTCCCTGTCTAATAGGAGCTGCCTCAGGCACAGTTTTCATCGTTGTTATCCTCCAGTTGGTGATTGGGTTCTGCATCTACAGAAGAAAAAACTCTACTACAAAAAAAGCCACTTTAGCTCTCACATGCCCAAACTCAAAGGGCTTAATTGTGTTATCCTTCTCAGAAATAAAGAGCCTCACTGGGGATTTCAAGAATCAAATTGGGCCAAAGTTGTTCAAGGGTGTGCTACCAAACAATCACCTGATTGCAGTTAAAGACCTGAATGCATCCATAGAAGAAAGGAAGCTTCGGAGTGCTGTTCTGAAGATAGGGAGCATCCACCACAAGAACCTTGTGAAGCTGGAGGGTTATTGTTGTGAGTTTGATCATAGATTTTTGGTCTATGAATATGCCAAAAATGGTTCAGTGGACAAGTATATAGAAGATTCTACCCTTTGCAGGAGGCTTACTTGGAGAAAGAGAGTTGAAATATGCTCAAGTGTGGCAAAGGCCATCTGTTATCTGCATTCTGGGTGTAGGGAGTTTATAAGCCATGGTAATTTGAAATGTGAAAATGTCATGTTGGATGAAAACTTAGGGGCCAAGGTGACTGAATTTGGGTTTGCAAGAGTAGATGGTGAGGTCACATATTGTGGCTTTTCAGCTGAGAAGGATGTAGAAGATTTTGGCAAGTTAGTATTAACCTTGTTAACTGGGTGTCGTGATCACTTGGAACTTTGTGAGTGGGCATACAAAGAATGGATGGAAGAGAGGGTAGTTAATGTGGTTGATAAAAGATTGGGAGGGGGTTATAATTCAGAGGAACTGGAGCGTGCATTAAGAATTGCATTCTGGTGCCTTCAAATGGATGAACGTAGGAGACCTTCCATGGGGGAGGTAGTAAGAGTACTTGATGGTACATTGAATGTTGATTCCCCACCACCTCCTTTTGCCTTCCAGAGGCCGTTGCAGGAAGATGATTCACAAGAAAATGGTTCAGAATTAGAACTATAGACTGTAGAGGCCAGCTCAATTTGTAGGAACTTTTTGTTCGTTTATTTTACATTTTTAGTTGCCTTCATAGTCAATGTATATAGTAGGACTAACTTCTAGATGCCAAATAGTAATGCTTATTTTTTTTGGTCCCATAACCTATGTGAGGTAGTGACTGTAATCTGTGAAGACTATTCTGTTCATTTGAGATCTTCGATATCTGCCTTAATTTAAAGTCTCCACTTGAGCACATAGTCGAGAATGAGCATTATGCCTTTGATAAGGACAAAGAAGGCTAAGATAGTTCAGTTTTCAATTGTCTGGGTGCATTCCAGTTGTAGTGAGTGTTTCTTTGAATAGTGATGCTTGCACATGCATGCTCCTTATATACTCTTCCCATTAGACAACATTTTGGGTTTCATTACAAGTTACAACTATTTTTTATGGGTCTAAATTCAAAACGTATTTTACATCGTATGTTTAATTTTAAATATAAGGCTGTACTACAAATAAATTAAATACATTCTTTGGTGTTGCTATTCTATATTTTTCTGGTGTTTCTAAATCAAAGCATAATAACTGGTGGCTGGCTGGCTGCAATGTTGCCAAATCAAATCCGCTTGTACACAATTCTGGCGCAAAGTAATACAACCTGGTAGTTAGCCTAGAAAAATATGGTTCAATCAGTTTTCTAATCTTAAAGGAGGTGAATAGGTTGGGTACTTTATGTGCCCATTGGGCTACAATGCCTCTTGTTAAATTGGTAGGTCCAGATACTAGGGATTGTCATTTGTCCCTACCGCCGGAAAAGTGAATGGTAGATGGAGCTCAGACTAATAGATAATGCATCATTATAACAATCACATACTAAATTGCCCGTTTAGCTCAGTCGGTAGAGCACAAGGCTCTTAATCTTGTGGTCTTAGGTTCCATGCCATGGGCACCTTAAAGAGAAATTTTAAATTTTCTGATTCATAGTCAAAAGTCAAATATAAATATATATACAATATACAATAAATATGAATCAGCCATGAGATGAAAAGAAGCCAACTGAAGAGTTGGGCCACTATCTAGTCCATTAAAAGTTCACAACCAAAAGAGTTAACCTTTAATGTTTTATGGTCCAAATGAAAGCTAAATTACACGAAATAGCTAACTTTTCTTTTGGTGAAAATGAAAGCTAAATTATACGAAATAAGTTTGGATTAAGATTCCTGCATTTAGTATATAAATGTAGTATTGGATTGGGATTTCATTGCTGACACAAATAAACGTGAAATGCATGATTCGCTATTGTTAGTGAACAATTATATATTGTTTTAAATTGTAACATCCTTCTTAATAATAATAATAATAATAACACGAAGCAAGGAGCGTGCTCTACAATTTAATCTAATAGAGTAAAACAAATCATTACAAGGGATAAGGATAAAAGATAATAAAATCACAAGTTTCAGGAGGGAATGAGGTTAAGAAGATATGAAAAGATATACCAATTAATGGAAAGATAAAAGAGTATAAAAAAAAATTAAAGTGAATGAGCACGTGAAGTGCTCTACAGTTTTCTTTAAAATATCTAAAGTAACGCATTAGCCGAGAAAAGGAGGTGAAGTAAAGCATGATAACATAAGATAAATGATTGAGAATAAAAATAAAATAAAATAATAATACAAACAAAATTATAAGCTATGCTATAAAAGGAAAATCGTCTTTACTCTTCTATAAGTTAGAAACACCATGTTAGAGTAATAGGAAGTTGGAGTTTAGCAGAAAACTTCTCTCTCTCTCGTTTAATCTTCAAAAAAGGTAGAGGAACGAAAAACTCTTCTCTTTTTGCCAATACTCCTCTTATTTTAGTCTTTGATTCTGTGAATTTCAAAAGTTTTTAATATCTTTTTCTCATCTTGGACAAGATTATGATTTCAACTCAATGGTGGTCAAATTTTCTGACTCAGTTTTGGCTTTGTGAACCATCTATGGACTTTGAATGGGGCTGAAATCCTAAGTAATTGTGTTCCTTGGAATTTTGATTTTTTATATTATTTTTGGTTGCTGAATTTTGATTCTATGAGTTTCAAAAGCTTTCAATATCATTTTTTCATCTTGGATAACATTCTGATTTCAACTCAATGGTGGCCAAATTTTCTAACTCAGTTTTGACTTTGTGAACCATGTATAGGCTTTGAATGGGGTTGAAATCCTAAGTAATTGTGTACCTTTGATTTTGATTTTTTAGATTATTTTTGGTTGCTGAATTTCATAAAAAAGAACAAGACCTTATCTGTTTTTTTTATTTTTGGGTTTTATGATGATAAAACCTTCAGTCCTAATTTTGTTATGATCATCTTATTCAACTTGTCTTGACTACGTGAATCAAAAATTTATTTTTCTGCTCTTACTCTACTGTAAATTTGAGATTAATGCTCCAGTTTCTGCTCTTATTATTTTTCTGCTCTTATTATTTTTTTGCTCATCTTATTTTCTATTTGATATTATTTTAGCTACTCTTATTTTTCTATTTAAAAGATAATAGTGATTTTGTTTAAAGCTTGCTACTAATTTGTTTACCTATGGATGATGCATCTTTTGAAGAGTCTTGACCAAGACAGAAGGAAGTTGTGGATTTTTTTAACATGTAGAATCTTTGTTTACTTACCATATACGGTTTTTGTTAGACAAAAGAATAATTTCGTAAAATAAAGAAAATACAAGAAAGTATATCCTTAAGGTACCAAAGATCAAATGTGCAAGCTTATGGCCATGAGGAGAAATTCTTAGGGGATGCCTTGAGTAGATATGAGCTCATATAATGTGATGTGCAAATGAGAGATCAAGAATGAATAATTTGGGATTAAAATCCTAAAAATGATGGTACAAGAATTAAAAGGGGATGAGAAAAGATTTTTTTTTATGAGTATTTAGAAAAAAACGCACAATTCCTTTTAATTTATGATTATTTAATATTGGTGTTAATTTTTTACTTAATTTCTTTGATACAAATGTTTTAGAAAGACTTATGAATTTTAGATTGTAGCATGATGGAAAATTGAGAAAAGGGGATGCAATAAAATTGTTTTCTATACCCGTGATGGTTGGAATATCATTAGTTAAAAAATAAATTCCCATTATTTTTCTTACCTCTATTGAGTTTTATCTCACTTATTTTGGCATGATATTTCAAACAACACCAATCCTGAGATTCATAATTGACTTTCAAGTTGAACAAGTACAGAGATCAAAATTGGGAGACTATGTCTTCTCTTTCACACTAGGAGAAGTTTTCTTAATTATACTAATATTTGACTAGTAGTAATAGTGAAATCTTGAAAATATGTAAAAAATGTAGCACTTCATGAGTACTTCAAGTTTTTTTTAGCTCTTTATTTAGGCTTAGGTGAGCCTAATTTTTGTGACAGTAGGTGCTAACTAGTTTTAGAAGTGCTACTTAAAACTACGTCATGTATGCATTATCTACACCTACTGTAACGTCATGTATGCATTAACTAATTTTTTTTACTAATGACAGTGTTATATATGATAAAATATCTCTAACTATTTTGTAAATATACTAGAGTAATAATTAATTCTAGAAAATTAAAATATGACGTTACAGTTTGCTATCAAAGCAGTTATCTAGGCAATGTGGTTTGGGAACCATTACTGCATTCTAACAAAATAAGAAAGTTATTGTAGGAAAATATGTCTCACAAGGGGGAATAATCCAAACCCCGAGGACAGAGTAAATAAAATGATGGATACACTCATAGAAATTTTTACTGCAATGCGAGAACAAACAACTACAACTAGTCATTTTTTTCAACATATGTAAGAACAAAGGTCTAGAACCAAGCACTCCTACAATAAATCCAAATTTTCAAGGACTGTCTGAATTCCAAAAAGTGAATACGCCAACCTTTAAAGGCGAATATGACCCAGTTATCGCAGAAAACTGGCTCATGGAGCTAGAAAAGATTTTTCCTGCTCTAGGGTGTACTAATGCCCAAAAAGTGACTTTTGCCACGTATATGCTATCTAGAGAGGCTGAACACTGGTGGCGTGGAACCAGAAGACTCTTAGAGACCCCAGATGCACCTATTACCTGGGAAGTTTTCCAAACTGCCTTTCTGGATAAATTTTCCTGCTAGTGTTAGAAATGAGAAAGAGTTGGAGTTTCTACAGTTGCGATAAGGGAATATGACGGTCGGGCAATACGTAGTGAAGTTTGAAGAGCTGGAAAATTTTTCCTCTTATCTTCAACTTTTTCACAATGAGGAATGGAAGGCTACAAAATTTGAATATGGTCTAAGGTTAGAAATAATAAAAAAAAAAGATAAGTAAGTTGGAAATTAAACAATATTCTATACTGGTTAATAAGTGTAGAATCGTAGAAAGGGATTTTTTGGAGTATGAAGCTGAAAAGGAGAAACAATCCTAGCTTATGTGTAAATGATAGAATGATAGGAAAAGAGCCGAAAATAATAGATTCAGGCCAAATGTAAACAAGGGAAAACAGGTCCAGCCTGAAGCAAATTGCCCAAAGTGTGGAAAGGCATATGGAGACAAACCCTATCTGTTTGGGCAGCGTGTATGTTACACTTGCGGGAAGCCTAGACATATATTCAAGGATTGCATATTCGGCAAAAAGAAAAATCCGCCAATGAAGCCATAAGTTTCGGGAAAAATCTTTGCCCTTAGTAGTCGTGAAGTAGATCAATCTCCAGATCTTATTCAAGATCAGTGCCTCATAAAAAAAACTCTTTTCATTGTATTATATGATTCAGTAGCCACCTACTCCTTTATATCTAATGATTGTGTGAAAAATTTAGAATTACCTGTGATTAAGTTGTCTTATAATTTATTAGTAACCATTCCTATTGGAAATCGAGTCCAAACCTCTTATGCATGCCTAAATTATCCTATTCTTGTTGAAAATAAACCTTTTGTTGCAAATTTAATTTGTATGCCCTTGCAAAAGCTTGATATCATCTTGAAAATGGATTGGATGTCCTCTAACCATATGATACTAAATTGCCTTGATAAATCTGTTTCTTTTCCCTCAAACCATGATAAAGAAAAATCCCAGTGTACTTAGTTATCTATCATTCAAGTTAGTAGGGGTATAATGGAAAAAGTTCAAGGATACATTCTTCCTCTTTCTTCTGAAACAAAGAGTGAGCTGAATTTGAAATCTATCCCTATAGTCAAAGACTACCAAGAAGTTTTTCCTTTAGATATATCTAACCTGCCTCCAGAAAGGGAAATAGAATTTTCCATTGGCCTAATGCCAGGTGTAAGTCCCATTTCAATTGCACCTTATATAATGTCCCCTATAGAACTGAGTGAACTTAAAAAATAATTTGAGGAGTTACTGAAAAAACAATTTATAAGGCCTAGTGTATCACCTTGGGGAGCTTCGATGCTTTTAGTGAAAAAGAAAGATGGTAGTCTTAGATTATGCATAGATTATAGACAACTAAATAAAGTGACCATTAAGAATAAATATTCACTCCCTAGGATAGATGATTTGTTAGATCAAGTACGTGGAGCAGCAGTTTTTTCAAAAATAGATCTAAGGTCAGGATACCATCAGATTAGAGTAAAAATAGAAGATACTCCTAAAACCTCATTTAGGAATAGATACGGACACTATGAATATTTGGTAATGCCGTTTGGTTTAACTAATGCACCAGCTATATTTTATGGATTATATGAATAGGGTGTTTAGACCATACTTAGATAAATTTTGTTACCAAGTGGCTCCAATACTCAAGAGGGGGGTGAATTGAATATAATTTTTTTTTCACAAATGCTTTTAAAACAAAATACTTTGAAGCTATTCAATAAAAGATGTGAATACAAAGAGAGGATAAAAAGCTTTAGGAACAGAAAATAAACAGTTAAGCAATAATAGGTAAATTGCAGTAAATAAAGAGATTAAGATGAGAAGAGCAGACATAATATTTATCCTGATTCGACCACCAAACCACTCGTGATCTACGTCCGGTCCTCAAAAAATTATCCGAGATTTTTCACTATGAATACAAGTTTAAACAGGTGCTTGCTACTGTTACAAATTAGAGCAATTTTCACATATAGTGAAACTCTACCCTTGTGCTAAAACCTCAACCTTCAGGGATACCTCACCCTTATACAAAACTTGAAGGATACCTCACCCTCGTTAAAGAAGTAGAAAATAAATGAAGAGAAACTCTCACAAAGACTAAATATCACAAATTGAAGCACTAGGAAGCTCTCTAAGGATATTTCAACGTTTTGGCGAAAAGAGCACAAAGAATATGCAAAAACTGTAAGTCACGTTTTAAAGCAAGCAAAGATTAATTCAGATGGTTGGGCAAAATTCAAAAGTGACCCACGATCACTATTTATAGAGTCTTTGAAGAAAATAGTCGTTGGAAGATTTAGCTCTCGTAATTAATATGAATATGGCTGTTTCTTTCTAAATTTGTAACCCATGTTTATTTGAATAACTCTTGTATTATTTGAATAACACGTTTTCAAATAACTAGTTCTGATATGGGTTATTCGAATAACATGAGGGTTATTCGAATAACACTGCTTTAAAACATTTTCTGAGAAACAGGTCTTTCGAATAACTTTGGGGTCATTCAAATAACTTATATAAAAAGAAGTCATTCTAAAAGCTTTTATTCGAATAGCACTTGTAAAACCAGAGGCGCGCAACAGGATTTTGAAAACCTTATTCAAATAACTCTGGGGTTATTCGAATAACTCAGTTAAAAAATAATTTTTCTAAGCTTGGTTTATTCGAATAAAGAGACCTTTATTCAAATAACCTTGTTTAAAAAAATTTGAAAATACTTTTAGAAAAAGCCCAGATGATTTTCAAAACACCAAAACCCTTTAATTTATTTTCAAGACTATTTTCAGTTTTGGGATTTTAGTTTAAAACCATTTTTATCTTATCTTGTAAAAACAATGAGATTTCCAAAAAGATCTCCATACAAAAAAGACTCTAAGTCCTAAAATAAATTTTGAAGTTCTTGGACTTAGTCTACTCATCATCTTCATGTTTGTTATCATCAAAACTAGTCTTCACGGTAGCATAGCCAACCACATTCTCTCCCTTTTTTATGATGACAAACTATCATTAGGAAAAGTATTAGTTCAAATAAATTAGAATTCACAAAGTTAAAGCTTAGAGAACTTACTCCCCCTCTTTTTCGTAAGAGGTGATTTATATCAGAGATGTGCGCAACTCCCCTTTTCTTTTGGAATCCAATAGTTTGTTTTATTCTTACCTATCTTTTCTCAAGTGTTATCAGTTATTATATTTCTCCCCCTTTGGGATGATAAAAAAGCATAGGGGACCAAGGCAAATAGATAATATGCATTGCAAAAAATATTCACATAATTTCAAGCCCAAAAGGAATAGACAATGCATCAAAACAGACATTTCATTAATATTAAATTGGCCAAACAAAGATACATGTATAATAAGAAAATAAACGGCCATTAAAAAAATAATCCAAGAAATAAAAGGCAAAGCCTAAAAATAAGCATCCGGTGGAGGAGGAGGATCAAACAGGATAGAGAAAGTGTTCTCCATATAGGCACTGTTGTCCTGCAGGGCTACCATGATTTGATCCAAAGTGACTGGATCAGTAGCAGGAACAGCAGGAGCAAGAATCTCAGCAGCAGGGGCAGCAGGGTGGTCTTCTTGGTCATCATCTTCAACTTCGTCAAGGTACACCCAGTTGTCAGAAGTTCTGATCATTTTCATTTTGTTTAGGGTAAAGGACCCAAAAATATGATGATGAGTCAGTGTGATCACCCACTTAGTTTCCAAAATTTGAGGGTATTTGCCTAAGAAGGAATAAATGATTAAACCATAAGGCAATTCAGACCATTCTTTACTCTTTGCCTTCATCATATGCTTCATGATGAAGGTGGGCTAGTTAACCTAGTACCCTTTCTTCATGAGCCACATCATAAAGATGTCATCTTCACTCAAGTAGGCGTAGTTGCCCCCTCGAGGTGCTAGAATATGAGCGTAGGCATAATGTAAGAGCCTATCTTGGCTCTTCATCATTCCTCCCTTGACGCCCTTTTGAGGCAAGGCCAGACTAGGTTTCAGCATGTCTTTAATGGCCTGGATCTTCTTGTACTTTTGGTCCAGAGTACTGATGTCTTCCTTAAAGTTGCGACCAATGGTCTGCAACCCAAACATCTATTCCCAGTCACGATGGGTGATAACCATATATTGATAAGAGATATCAGAGTGCAGGTCCTCCCCATCAATCTTCAGGTTGCAATAGAACATTTTCACTAAGTCTAGGTAGAGGACAGACTTGTGAGTGCAGAGATGAAGCACACCTTGATGGTTCATAAGGTTGAGAAAGTCAAATCCACCTTCATTCTCAAAGAAGCCCAAGTCAAGGTACTTCGGTTGCACAAGATTTTGCTCCTGAAAGTGAGAAATGAAGCGACCTAGTTGCTTATTATTGGCGGATAACCTTCATAGGTCCAGCGGGTTGTTGCAAGGGGCAGCCTTCATGCGAGGATGCTTGATGTGGGAAGAGGAAGAGGCCATGGTTGGATGATGAGATTTAGGATGGTGTATAGTGAGGGTGGTTGTGAGAGTGGAGAAATGGTGGAGGATAATGGTGGATGTAGAGAAGAAATGGAGGGAGAAACATGTTTGGGCTGAGGGATGCATAAGGTTGAGAAAGAGAGAGGAGAGAATCAAATAGAACAGAGAGAAATGAAGTTTGGAAAACGCTGGGAATATATATAAGAAGCCTATGTTTATTCAAAAAACAAGGTTGAATAAACTTGTATGGAGACCAACGGTCGTGGCGTTTCTGCCAAAAGTTATTTGAATAGTTTTAAGGTTATTCGAATAGCTAGCTCGATAACTTGGCTGTCTGCCAAGGATTTATTCAAATAACCTTCTGGTTATTCGAATAACTAGATAATGGAAAAAGCCTCATGAAAGCATTATTCGAATAAGATTCCACTAATTCGAATAGGACAGATATAAGAAAGATATAGATAAAGGCTTATGTAGCATAAATATTCGAATAACACAGAGTTTATTCAAATTAGACAGATATCAATTATAAGCACTGTGATTGCTGGTCTTAAATTATTTGAATAAATTGAATTTTATTCGAATAGAACTAACATGCAACCCATTTTTCTCAGCAACTGATTGAGTTTATTCGAATAAACTTATTAGAAAAACATTAGTAAACATGTTCAAAAACTTAGACCTAGAATGCATAATGGGATTCTTAGTCAAATTGATTGTACTAGTATTATCACATCTTATAGGGATGTGATATACCTGAAGTCCAAAGTCTAGAAGTTGTTGCCTCATCCATAGGATTTAGGCACAACAACTTTCGGCTGCAACATATTCAGCCTTAGAGGTAGATAATGCCACACTATTTTGTTTCTTGTTATGCCAAGAAACTAAAGAGCTTCCAAGCAGGTGGCATATCCCACTAGTGCTTTTCCTATCCAATTTGTAACCAACGAAATCAGAGTCGGAATAACCAACAAGACTACAAGTGGCACCTTTGGGGTACCACAAGCCTACTTGTGAAGTGGCACCAAGATATTTCATAATTCATTTAACTGCACTTAAGTGCGATTCTTTAGGATTGACTTGGTATATAGCACATATGCAGATGCTAAACATGATATCCGGTCTACTAGCAGTGAGATAGAGGAAGGATCCAATCATACCTTTATATTTAGTGATTTCAACGGGATTACCTGTTTTATCCTTGTCTAAGTAGCATAAGGTGCTCATTGGAGTGTTCATATGCTTTGAGTTATCCATCCCAAATCTTTTGAGGAGTTCTTTGTAATACTTGGATTGGCTAATGAAGGCTCTACTCCTTGTTTGCTTAATTTAAAGCCTGAGGAAGAAATTGAGCTCTCCCATCATGGACATCTCAAATTCATTTTGCATGATATTAGAAAAATCCTTGCATAGAGACTCATTAGTAGCACCAAAGATAATATCATCTACATAAACTTGTATAAGGAGAATATCATACTTTTTATTCTTAATAAAAAGGGTTGTATCAACTTTGCCTCTTGTAAAACCATGTTCTAAAAGAAACTTACTCAGTCTTTCATACTAAACTCTAGGAACTTGTTTTAAGCTATATAAAGTCTTTTTCAGTTTGAAAACATGGTTGAGTAGTTCATGATTTTCAAACCTTGGAGGTTGTTTGTAATACCCCTCAATTTAAT
The DNA here is from genome assembly GCA_029884595.1 of Ormosia semicastrata. Lineage (NCBI taxonomy): Eukaryota > Viridiplantae > Streptophyta > Magnoliopsida > Fabales > Fabaceae > Ormosia > Ormosia semicastrata. The sequence continues at coordinate 64,314,409 of JAQQTO010000061.1, read as the reverse complement.
AACCACGACAGAACAAAGACAGAACATTATGCGGTCTCTCGAGCAGGTGCCCTATTACTGATGCCATAAAAATCCTCGTCCACTCTAGGGGTATGAATCAAGTCACTCCATAGCTACCGAATGGGTAAGGCAAGCTCCAGATGCACTGATGTACTGAGAGTCAGGATAGGATCTTCATCGTGGTCCTCCTCACGGTCAAGATCAGATCCCCAACATACCATATACATTCGCTAGCCTAGTCGACTCATTAAGCATTGGTACACCCGGTGAACACAATCCTGACGAAACCAATGGAACCCCCTTCTTGTTGTCCTCACCGAACGCAGGAGATCAAATCAAGTAAAGTCTAGGAGATTCACCCTCGTCCCCTTTACAGTCTTTAACAAAAAAAAAATCACATAGAACAAGAATAGAGCAAGCAATAGGTGAGATATCCTACATCATTCCCAACATGACAGCGAAGGAAAATAATACGAATGACGAAGTTATTCCATACATACAGATATTACAAATATATTCAAGTTATCAATTGTATATATATATATCATCAGAAAACATATTCCACAATAATATAAATGTTAACAACACTATAACAACAGATATCCATCATAGATGTATAAATAATAATCATGACACCACAATATATATGTTGATCATGCCATGACAATATGTGAACTGACCATGCATATGCACGATGCGTATGCTGACCATCCTCATGTACAATGTACTCATTTCCTACTCCATGGAGCTAGACTCAATTTTCAGAGATGAACGTCCCAGAAGATCTGTCCCCTCTCAATAGACAATCTACGTCGGGCCACGAAAAGTAATAGTGGATTGTTAGGCTGCCAGTGCGTTACAACAATGTTCACGGCCAGGGATATACAATGTGATAGCATAATCACAAATGAATCACCGTGCCCTAATGTCCCCATAGGTCTATTCAAGGCCCCACTATCCTGTAAGTTCTCGTTCACTCCTAGGCATAAAACGCCATAATTGTATAATGCACAAATGCATATTCAATGGGATCAACCCTCCGTTGTACCATTCCCAATGATATTAAAGCAATTGTCCATACAATTGTTTCAATACCATTTGCATCAATGATATTATATAACCGTCCATACGACTACATAGTACCATCGATATTTGGGTTTTCTCTGATAACCAGTCTTTTCTGACTAAATCTTTAACCTGATGTTTCTGGTTATAAGAGCAAACCTCATTTGACTAAATCATCTATCTAATGTTTCTTGGTCTGGTACTTCAGTTCCAAAAGCACAATGTTGATGCATGCTTATCATGTTAGACTTTCTCAATCATGCTTCAACGCATGTGGATTCAATACATACATATATCCATATATAGATTCACACTGATAGCATAGCTTATCCAAAATCACATGCCATATCGAGCCCAATCATTCATCCAAAACCTTTAATCTCAATCATGGATCCACATCAAGTCAATATTAAAACCTCAAAGATGAACATATACTATTCAAAGTTGTTACAAAAGTTATGCCTCAATTCTATTATGTTTTTGCGTTAAACTCTCTTAGAGTATTTACTTTAAGTTCCTCACAACCCTCCTCGCACTCATTTTCTTTCTTTATCCAAACGTCACTCTAAGTTGTATGATAAGGTTGTGTTCTTTATCCTTTCCACATTATGAGTTCCTAATTAAGTGTATATTCATTTAATTAACTAAGTTCTAGCTTGTTAAAAAAGTCTCATAATGAGTGCCCAATGAGGCCGTGAGCCTCCAAGGGACTAGAAAACCCAACCATTCTCACAACCTTAATTACATGGCTGTGTCAAGTTACACGGCCTGGAGTACACGACCGTGTCAAATTACATAGCCTAGGTCGTGTACTCCTCTGGAAGTACCTGAAAATGTGTCTAAACTGATATGCCCGATTACACGGCCGTGTAATATTACACGGCCTATGCCGTGTGACAGTCTGTCTTATGTGTTGAGCTGTGTACCCAAGGGGGAACATAATTTGGGCCGTGTAAATCCACACAACCTGTGAATCTACACTAGAATCCATGAAAATGAGCTTCTCCAAGCTTCCAAATCAAATGGGTACCAATTGATATGCATATTTGAGCATTTAGAAACATACAAATCCATCAAGATTCACAATATCAAGCATAGAAGATCATACAACACATTCAAATCATAACATTATTAGAAATCACTAACAAAGTGAGAAACCCACAATGGATTCCTCACCTTCAACACCAAAGACATTTCCTCACCACCAAGATTGGGTGAAAAGGATTATCTCCCTCTTACCTCAAGAGAAACCAAGAGGACAAGCTTCTTGATGCCTCTTGAAATTCGTCCAACACCTCCAAGAAAACCCTAAGACAGTGAAACCAAAGAAATCCAAAATCAAAGCTTGAAAGGGGAGTCCTTGATCACAATGGTGGCCAAGGACCACGAAAATGAGAAGAGAAAATGAAGATCAAGAACATTACCTCAAAAGCTTCAAGCTTTGGGCTTCAATGGTGGAAGATGAAAAAGGAAGATTTAGGGGATGACCCCCAAAGAGAAGAGTCTTAGGATGATGAGAGGAAGCAAGAAATAAGATTGGTTTAACAAGCTAGTGAAAATGGCCTCCCCTTGGTGTGGCTGCCGTGGAGTAAAGAGGAAGAAGAGGAGAGAACACGTGAGGGAGAAGAGAGAAATAGAGAGAGAAAGGTGAAATGGGTTTGAAATGGGAAATAAGAAGTGAAAATATGATGACTTTTGTCATCTTTTTCTCCTCCCAACCGTGGAGCCCAAATGAGGAGAGAGGAAAATATGGTGTTGGGTAGGAAACTTCCTTGAAGTTTTCTTGAAGCTTCCTTGAGAAGCTTCGCACGCTTCTCGATAAAGTGAAGGATGGTGATGTCATTTAGATGCTATCATAAAAGTAACCAAATAGAAATAATCTGCTAGAGCTATTATCCAATGGACAAATGTTACAGTCAACATAAATAATATTTTATCATCCCACAGATAATAAAATATACGGTGATTTTATTTATCAGATAAAATTTTGAAAAACAAAAACCTCATAAACTGTGTCTGGCCTCGAGTTTAGTAAGATCTCCCATCGACGTTTCTACAGTCCAAAGTTTTCCGCCCTCAGAAAAAATATTTTATTTTTTTGGCCCCGCTTAGTGTGCACGTAAATTAAGAAATATATTAAAATAATCAAACAATTCAGAAAATTCTAATTTTTTTTTAAAAATCACAAATATTATAAAATGAATATTTATCATGAAGCAAGTAATTTTCGAGATGTTGCAACTGCATGTGTGTCCCGGGACCGATGACGGCGAGAAGTGATTACCGGTGCAATGAAGCACGGACAAGGAGCGGCTTCTGGCAGGCTTCTAGGCGAAGGGTCGCATGAAGGAACTGAATATGCACTGGAATGAGAGGGATTCAGAGACTGTGTAGGCATGGGACTGCATAGTTGAGGATGACTTAAAGGAATTGATTTGGCGTAACCATATCAACAAGTTGCAACTTCTTTTTGGAAGCCTAGAACATAAAAATTTCATGGTTAAGCATGCTTGACCTGGAACAATTGTGGGATGGGTGACCTCCTGGGAAGTTTCCTAGGATGCGTGTGAGTGAGGACAAAAGCACGTTGAAAAGACCCGTGTTACTTTGTGGAGACACTCGTCAATCCTGTAGGTAGTCCCGGGACGTTACAAATGGTATTAGAGACGAGACCTCTCCTAGTACGGTGTGGTTCAGGGACGAACCAAGCTAAAGTTGGTGGGTATATGTGTCCCAGGACCGACGAGGGCGGGAAGTGATCATCGGTGCAATGAAGCACGGACAACGAGCGGCTTCTGGCAGGCTTCTAGGCGAAGGGTCGCATGAATGAACTGAATATGCACCGGAATGAGAGGGATTCAGAGACTGTACAGGTATGTGACTGCATAGTTGAGGATGGCTTAAAGGAATTGATTTGGCGTAGCCATATCAACAAGTTGTAACTTCTTTTTGGGAGCCTAGAACATAAGAACTCCATGGTTAAGCATGCTTAACCTGGAGTAATTGTGGGATGGGTGACCTCTTGAGAAGTTTCCTAAAATGCGTGTGAGTGAGGACAAAAGCACGCTGAAAAGATCTGTGTAGGCACTCGTCAATCCTGCAGGAAGTCCCGGGACGTTACATTGCTCAACGTATACTTCATCTTGAATAATACCATTTAAAAATGAGCTTTTAACATCCATTTGATATAACTTAAAATCCATGATGCAAGCATAAACATGTAACATTCTAATAGCTTCTAGTCTAGCTACAGGTGCATAGGTTTCTTCATAATCTATTCTTTCCTCTTGATTATACTCTTTAGCTACAAGCCTAGCTTTATTTCTTGTTATGAGGCCAGCTTCATCAAGTTTGTTCCTAAAGACCCATTTGGTGCCTATAATTGGATTATCATTGGGCCTTGGAACTAATTCCCATACTTGGTTTCTTTCAAATTGATTTAGCTCTTCTTGCATTGCCAAGATCCAATGTTCATCATTAAAGGCTTCATTTAAGTCTTTAGGTTCAATTTGAGAAACAAAAGTCATATGGTTGCAAGCATTTGTAATTAAGTTTCGAGTACTTACACCTTTGGATACATAACCTATTACTTGGTCAAGCGGATGGTACCTTGAGGTTCGCCATTCTTTGGGAAGGTCTATGGCTTGTGAGTTCTCTTGATTTAGGAGGTCCTCTTAACTTTCTTCTTGCTTCCTCTCTTCTTTCTCCTCGTTATCCAAGTGAGTTTTTGCCAAAGCCTTTGCAACATCATCAACAACAAAATCCTTTCTTAGTTAATTTGGGTTAGTTTCGTCAAATGCAACATGAATGGATTCTTCGACAGTCATAGTTCTTTTATTATAAATTCTAAGGGCTTTGCTATGATTTGAAAAACCAAGAAATATACCTTCATCAGACTTAGCATCAAACTTGCCTAGGTTATCCTTTACATTATTCAAAATAAAACATTTACAACTAAAAACATGAAAATATGAGATATTAGGCTTTCTTCCTTTGTATAATTCATATGGAATTTTCTTTAAGATTGGCCTTATAAGGGCCCTATTCATTACATAACAAGTGGTGCTTACCGCATCCACCCAAAAATACTTAGGAAGTGTAGCCTCATTGAGCATAGTTCTTTCCATTTCGTCTAAAGAACAATTTTTTCTTTCTATAACTCCATTTTGTTATGGAGTTCTAGGGGCAGAAAAATTATGCTCAATGCCATGTTCATCACAAAAAGTTTCAAAAGTCATGATTTTCAAATTCGCCACCATGGTCACTTCTAATGGATGTAATTGAAAAACTTTTTTCATTTTGAATAACTTTAGCAAGTTTCTTAAAAGCTAAAAATGTATCATTTTTGTGAGAAAGAAATAAGGTCCATGTGAACCTAAAAAAATCATCCATAACCACTAACGCATAGTAATTCCCACCAAAGCTCATAGTTCTAGATGGTCCAAAAAGATCCATGTGTAAAAGTTGTAAAGGTCTAGAGGTTGAAATGATATTTTTTACTTTGAAAGAGACCTTTACTTGTTTTCCCTTTTGACATGCATCGCATAATTTATCTTTTATAAAATTGAGCTTGGGTAATCCAATTATTAGCTCTTTAGAGACTAATTTTTTTAAGTGGTCCATGTGAATGTGTGCAATTCTTCTATGCTACAACAAAGAATCATTTTCCTTACTTAAGAGGCATTTTGCATCATTTGAGAATATATCGTCGAGGCTAATCATATAAATGTTGTTAACTCTATGACCCACGAATTTAATGTGCTTATCATTTTTACCTTCAATTATGCAACAATTTGAATCAAAGATTACTCTATTTCCTTTATCACATAATTGGTTAATACTAAGCAAGTTATGTTTGAGTCCTTCAACAAGCAATACATTATCAATAGAGGAATTAGGACTCTTACCGACTTTGCCAATTTGAAGAATCTTCCCTTTGTTGTTATCTCCATAGGTTACATGTCCATGATTCTTAGGAACAAAGGATGTGAACTTGGAGTCGTCTCTGGTCATGTGCTTGAAGTAGTCGCTATCGAGGCACCAATTTGAGCTCCTGGCCTTCAAGTACACCTACAACACATGTTTAATTTTTAACTTTTGGTGCCCAAATTTTCTTGGGTCATTGAATATTAGTTTTGGGTATAATACCCTTAGGAACCCAAACTATTTTTGTTCCACTTTTTGTATTTATGTTTTTCCTTGTATTACATGTTGATGCACTGTATCCTTTCTTCTCACAATAGAAACATTTAATAAAAGGACTACTTGAAGTACTTGAGTGAATAAAGAAATTTTTATAAATTTTTTATTTATTTTTAGGATTGTACCCAATCCCAGATTTTTGAAAAGCCACATTTTGTTTTCCTAATAAAATATTTAAATTATCTCTTCCAAAAGTGAATTTAAAAAGAGTGTTCTTTAAGTCTTCAATTTCTTTTTCAAGAATTTGGCATGATAAACAAGATGAAGATGATGAGGTATGCGAAGAGCAAATTGTGCAAGCATCAATTAATTCTAATGTAGCATTTTCAATTTTTAATTCTTCAATTTCTTTGTTTAAAGCAAGAATTTGATTTTCCAAAGAAGAAATTATTTTCTTAGATGAGGAAATCAATTTTGTCAGCCTTATTAATTCATTATGCAATTCTTCAAAATCATTTTGTAATTCATCATAAGAAGGCGATAAGTCATAGTTAGAATTTACCTCATTGTCGCTTTCTTCTTCTTCTTCTCCTTTGGCCATAATACATAGATGGGCTTCTTTGCTATCTGAACAATTAGTAGAGTCTATATCATTGTCATCCCATGCTATGTAAGCTCTTCTTCCTTTTTTGTCCTTGGAGGGTTTCTTTTCAAATTTCTCCATTTTCTTTTGGTAAATTGGGCACTTCATCTTCATGTGGCCCGATTTTCCACACTCGTAACAGGTTGGAGTTGATGATGCTCCTTCCCCTTTCTGATGGGTCTTCGTTGGGGGGAAAGACGGTCTTCTTTGAGTTCTTTTCTTTTTCAAGAACCTTCCAAATTTCTTTACTAGGAGACTGAGGTTCTCTTTATTTAACTCAACGTTGTTTGCTTCATCTCCATCATTTTCATCTTCATTATCAATAGTGGAGGAGGTGGCTTTAAGTGTGATCCCCTTTTTCTTCTTATCATTTTCTTCACTTTGACTTAATCTGTTCAGCTCCAATTCGTGTTCATGAAGTTTTCTGAAAAGGGTAGCTAGTCTCATTGTTGACAAATCCCTTGATTCTGATATGACTGTCACCCTGGGTTACCAAATCCTACTCAGACATCTCAAAACTTTGTTAATTAAATCTTCGTTAGTAAAATTCTTTCCTAAAGATGTAAGTTGATTTACAATGTAGGTGAACCTCTTTTGCATTTCCTGAATTCTTTGTCCTTGGTTCATTCTAAATAATTCATATTCGCGAGTAAGAGAACTAATTCTTGACCTCTTTACTTCACCAGTACCCTCATGGGTGACTTGTAAAGTGTCCCACATTTCTTTAGCAGTTTTACAATTTAAAATTCTTAAAAATTCATCATACCCCAAATGGTGGTAATAATGTTTTTGGCTTTTAAATTATGTTAAACTTTTCTTTTATCCTTATTAGACCAATCACTTCTTGGTATCTCAGTTTTTACACCATCGACCTCTTTTGTAGGTATAAATGCACCTTTTTCAACAGCATCCCACACATCAAGATTAATAGTTTCGATGAAGATTTTCATTCTTTCCTTCTAATAGGCATAGTCATCCACATTGAAAAAGGGTGGTCGGTTTATGGAAGATCCCTCTAAAAAACCATTTGAAGAAGTCATGTTCTCTTGAAGCTGCTAAGCTCTTTAAACAAGAGTCTAGCTCTGATACCACTTATTACCAAGTGGCTCCAGTACTCAAGAAGGGGGTGAATTGAGTATAATTTTTTTTCGTAAATGCTTTTAAAACAGAATACTTTGAAGCTATTTAATAAAAGATGTGAATACAAAGAGAAGATAAAAAGATTTAGTAACAGAAAATAAACTGTTAAGCAATAATAGGTAAATTACAGTAAATAAAGAGATTAAGATGAGAAGAGCAGGCACAATATTTATCCTGGTTCGACTACCAAATCACTCGTGGCCTACGTCCAGTCCTCAAAAAATTATTCAAGAATTTTCACTATGAATACATGCTTAAACAGATACTTGCTACTGTTACAAATTAGAGCACTTTTCACACACAGGGAAACTCTACCCTTGTGTTAAAGCCTCAACGTTCAGAGATACCTCACCCTTATACAAAACTTGAGGGATACCTCACCCTTGTTAAAGAAGCAAAAAATAGATGAAGAGAAACTCTCACAAAGAGTAAATATCACAAATTGAAGCACTAGGTAGTTCTCTAAAGATATCTCAAAGTTTTGGCGAAAAGAGCACAAAGAATATGCAAAAATTATAAGTCATATTTTAAAGCAAGCAAAGATTAATTCAGATGGTTGGTCAAAATTCAGAAGTGACCCATGGTCACTATTTATGGAGTCTTCGAAGAAAATAGCTATTGGAAGAATTAACTCTCGTAATTAATGTGAATATGTTTCTTTCTAAATCTGTAACCGATGTTTATTCGAATAACTCTTGGGCTATTCAAATAACACGTTTTCAAATAACCAGTTCTGATATAGGTTATTTGAAAAATATGAGGGTTATTCAAATAACACTGCTTTAAAATATTTTCTGAGAAATAGGTCTATTCGAATAACTTTGGGGTCATTCGAATAGCTTATATAAAAAGAAGCCATTTTAAAAAGTTTTTATTTGAATAGTAGATATGCTATTTGAATAGCACTTGTAAAACCAGAGGCGTGTAGCAGGATTTTGAAAAAATTATTCGAATAACTCGGGTTATTTGAATAACTCAGTTAAAAGACAGTTTTTCTAAGCTTGGTTTATTCGAATAAAGAGATCTTTATTCGAATAACCTTGTTTAAAAACATTTGAAAATACTTTTAGAAAAAGCCCAGATGATTTTCAAAACACCAAAACCCTTTAATTTATTTTCAAGACTATTTTCAGTTTTGGGATTTTAGTTTAAAACCGTTTTTATCTTATCTTGTAAAAACAATAAGATATCCAAAAAGATCTCCGTACAAAAAATACTCTAAGTCCTAAAACTAATCTTAAAGTTTTTGGACTTGGTCTACTCATCATCTTCATGTTTGTTATCATCAAAACTAGTCTTCACTATAGCATAGCCAACCACAAATTTGTGGTAGTTTTCATTGATGATATTCTGATTTATTCAAAAACAGAAGAGGAACATGCAATTCACTTGAGAATAGTGTTAGAAATTTTACAAGAAAAATAATTGTATGCAAAATTGGAAAAATATGAATTTTAGATGAGAGAAATTAAATTTCTAAGACATGTAGTAACCAAAGAAAGAGTTGTAGTGGATCCTAGTAAAGTGGAACCAGTCATGCATTGGGAGCAACCAAAGACAATAACTGAAATAAAGAGTTTCTTGGGCTTATCAGGATACTATTGTAGGTTCATAAAAGGATTTTCTCAGATAACTATGTCATTAACTAGGTTGACTAGAAAAGGGACTCCATTTGTGGGGACAAAAGTTTGTGGAGAAAGTTTTCAAGAATTAAAGAAGAGACTCACTACTACCCCTATTTTAGTAATCCTTGATCCTTTAGGACATTTTGTAGTTTATAATGATGCCTTTAAAAATGGATTAGGTTGTGTGCTAATGCAAGAAGGTAAGGTAGTAACTTATGCCTCTAGACAGCTCAAACCTCATGAGGAAAATTACCGAAAACATGATATGAAATTAGCAGCAGTAGTTTTTGCTCTGAAAATATGGAGACATTATTTGTATGGGGTCAAATTTGAGGTGTACACTGATCATAAGAGTTTAAAATATATGTTTTGATCAAAAGGAATTGAACATGAGGCAAAGAAGGTGGATTAAATTTCTTAAAGATTATGATGTGGAAATTAAATATCATCCAAGAAAAGCAAATATTGTAGTTGATGCTCTAAGTAGAAAATCCCTCTATTTGTCATACATGATGGTTTAGGAAATTGATTTGATAGAAAAGTTTAGGGATTTAAATCTTTTAGTAACCTTTGAACCAAATAAAATTTGTTTAAATGCTTTACAAGTTACTTGTGATCTGAAAGTAAAAATTAGGGAGGCACAAAAACAAAATCAGTTTTTGCAAGCTCTTGAAGAAGAGATACCTAAGGGAAAACATCCGGATTTTAAATTAATAGATGATGAAGTGGTCATGTACTAAAACAGATTGTGCATACCTAATAATTTAAATTAAAAAAAAAAGAAATCTTAGAAGAAGCTCATAAGAGTAAATATACAATTCATCTAAGAATTAATAAAATGTATCAGGATCTTAAAAATCAATTTGGTGGCCTGGAATGAAATCCGAAATAGCTAAATATGTGTCATAATGTTTGACATGTCAAAAAGTTAAAATAGAACATAAAAACCATCTGGTTTGTTGCTACCTTTAGAAATCCCAGAATGGAAATGGGATAGTATTTCTATGGATTTTGTTGTGGGTTTACCAAGAACCACTTTAGGACATGATGCTATATGGGTAATTGTAGATAGATTGACTAAATCTGCACATTTTCTACCCATTAAGATTAATTATCCACTAAATAAGTTGGCCCAATTGTATATTAAAGAGATTGTAAGATTTCATGGTGAACTAACTTTCATAGTTTCTGATAGAGATCTAAGATTTACCTCTAAGTTTTGGGAATCGTATAGGAAGCTTTTGGGCGAAGCTATCTTTTAGTACTACTTACCCATCCCCAAACTGATGGTCAAATTGAAAGAACAATTCAAACCTTAGAAGACATGCTTAGGGCCTATATTTTAGATTTTAAAGAAAATTGGGATACCTATCTACCATTAATAGAATTTGCGTACAATAACAATCATCATTCCAATATTGGTATGACACTGTATGAAGTATTGTATGGAAGGATATGTCAATCTCCTTTATGTTGGTTTGAAACTGGAGAAAGAAATTTAATAGGACCTAATCTAGTACAACAGACCTCAGAACAAATAAAACTAATCAAAGATAGAATGTCAGCAACTCAAAGCAGACAAAAAAGTTATGCAAACAAAAAAAGAAAACCCTTAGAATTTCAGGAAGGAGAACACGTATTCCTTCGAGTTACCCCAATGACTGGAATTGGCAGGTCTTTGAAAACAAAGAAATTGAGTTCCATATATATTGGACCTTTCCAAATCCTCAAAAGAGTCAGAACAGTTAGTTATCAAATCGCTTTACCTCCTAACCTGTCAAATCTTCACGATGTGTTTCATGTGTCACAACTCTAAAAGTATTGTTCTGATTTTTCACACATCATAGAGGCAGAATCTATATAATTAAAAGATAATTTGACATATGAGGTATAACATGTACAAATAATGGACAAAATTTACAAGCAATTAAGAAATAGAAATATTCCTATAATCAAAGTTTTGTGGCAATGATAAGATATAGAAGATGCTATGTGGGAAACAAAAGAAGATTTTAAACAAAAGTATCTAAATCTCTTTTTAGCAGGTACTAAATAGAAATTTTGAGGAAATTTTTTTTTAAGTTGAAATAACAAGTTTCAAGAGAGAATGATGTTAAAAAGATATGAAAAGATATAGCAATTAATGTAAAGATAAAGAGCATAAAAAAAATTAAAGCGAATGAGCATGTGAACTGCTCTACAGTTTTCTTTAAAATATCTAAAGTAACACGTTATTAGAGATAAGGAGGTGAAGTAAAGCATGATGACATAAGATAAATGATTGAGAATAATAAAATAAATAATAATACAAACAAAATCATAGGCTACATTATAAAAGGCAAATCATCTTTACTCTTTTTTAAGTCAGAAACACCATATTAGAGTAATAGAAAGTTGGAGTTCTGCAGAAAACTTCTCTCTCTCTCGTTTAATCTTCAACAAAGGTAGAGGAACGAAAAACTCTTTCCTTTTTATCAATATTCCTCTTGCTTTAGTCTTTTTTTTTTATGAGTTTCAGAAGCTTTCAATATCTTTTTCTTATCTTGGACAAGATTTTGATTTCAACTCAATGGTGGCCAAATTTTCTGACTCGGTTCTGGCTTTGTGAACCATGTATGGGCTTTGAATGGGGTTGAAATCCTAAGTAACTGTGTTCCTTGGGACTTTGATTTTTCAGATTATTTTTGGTTGCTGAATTTCATCAAATAGAACTAGACCTTATCTTTTTTTTTTTTGGTTTTATGATGATAAAACCTCCATTCCTAATTTTGTTATGATCATCTTATTCAACTTGTCTAGACTACGTGAATCAAGAATTAATTTTTCTGCTCTTACTCTACTATAAATTCAAGATTAATGCTCCAGTTTCTACTCTTATTATTATTTTTTGTTTGATATTATTTTAGCTGCTTTTATTTTTCTATTTAAAAGATAATAGTGATTTTGTTTAAATCTTGCTACTAATTTGTTTATCTATGGATGATACATCTTTTTAAGAGTCTCGGCCAAGACATAAGGAAGTTGTGGATTTTTTTAACATGTATAATCTTTGTTTACTTACCACATACAGTTTTTGTTAGACAAAAGAGTAATTTCGTAAAATGAAGAAAATACAAAAAAAGTATATCTCTAATGTGCAAGCTTGTGGTCAAGAGGAGAAATTCTTAGGCGACGCCCTGTGTAGATATGAGCACATACAATGTGACGTGCACATGAGAGATCAAGAATGAATGATTTGGGATTAAAATTCTAAAAATGATGGTACATGAATTAAAAAGGGGATGAGAAAAGATTTTTTATTAAAGAGTTTTTAGGAAAAACACACAGTTCCTTTTAATTTATGATTATTTAATATTGGTGTTAATTTTTTACTTAATTTCTTTGATACAAACTGTTTTAGAAAGACTTATAAATTTTAGATTATAGCATGATAGAAAATTGAGAAAAAAGGGAAGCAATAAAATTGATTTCTATACACATGACGGCTGAAATATCATTTGTGAAAAAAAATCTCATTATTTTTCTTACCTCTACTGAGTTTTATCTTACTTATTTTGACGTGATATTTCAGACAATGCAAATAATGAGATTCATAGTTGACTTTCAAGTTGAACAAGTATAGAGACTAGAACTGGGAGACTATGTCTTCTCTTTCACACTGGGAGAAGTTTGCTTAATTATACTAATATTTGAGTAGTAGTAATAGCAAAATCTTGTAAATATGTAAAAAAGTAGCACTTCATGAGTACTTCAAGTTTTTTTTGGGCACCTTATTTAGGCATAGGTGAGCCTAATTTTTGTGACAGGATGTACTAACTAGTTTTAGAAGTGCTACTTAAAACTACGTCATGTATGTACTAATTACACCTTTGAGGGATCTACCCCGCTTTTGAATGTAAAATGTTACTAATGATAATGTTATGTATGATAAAATATTTCTAACTGTTTTGTAAATATACTAGAGTAATAATTAATTCTAGAAAATTAAAATAGGACGTTACATAAATCATTAAAAGAGTTTGATTGTAACATTGTCATTAAACTCAGATTAGAAAATGAACTAGTGCGACTTTAAGTTTAGGTTTAATTAGTTTAACCGTTTAAATTGTATGGTTTAATCTGATGGCATCATAAAAGTAATTTACATAGTATAATATGAAATATATAAGAATATTTATGAAATATAAAAAATAATTAGCAGTTAGTTCAACTAGGTTAACTAGTCGGTTCAAATGAATTTTGACTAATCTTAACTAGTTTAAAGAGATCAGATTGTTAATTCAGTTATGAGATTGAACCATAGTCAGCTAAATGTTCAGTTTAAGGTCAGATTGATTGAACCATCCTTTCTGGTTCAATTCTAATAACTTTGAATTATAGCAACAACTATTTGATATGTTAAGCTTTTTAAATGATGTGGTATCATACAATTGAATGATAGTGAATTTATACTTGGATGAATCAAAATTGTACTCTTAAAAAATATTGATTATTTATTCAATTGAAAATGCATTAACATACGTAAAATTTGGAGAATGCTATGAGATTTCAAGGAAAAAAATGTGTAGACCCTTAACTTTACTTCATTTTGAAATAGTTACCTTGAAATTTTAAATTAAGGTGAAACGTCCTTAAATTTTCTAAAACATGAAAAAAGGCCTTTATGTTCACTAATGCATGATTATCTATTGATTGTGATCAATTATATACTGTTTTATTCATTAAAAGAGTTTGATTATAACAATGTCATTAAACTCAAATTGGATAATGAACTGGTGCAACTTCTAGTTCAAGTTTAATTAGTTTGATCGTTTAAATCAAATGGTTGAATTGGGTAGCACATAAAAGTAATATACATCGTAAAAAATCGCATTATATAAGAATATTTATGAAATATAAAAAAATATTGAATTTTTTTAATAAAAAAATAATTAGCAGTTGTTTCAATTAGTTTAACTGACCGTTTCAATAGAATTTTTATTAATCTTAACCAATTTAAAGTGGTTTTACCGTTAATTCAATTATGAGATTGAATCATAATCAATTAAATGTTTAATTCATGGTCAGATCGATCGGACCATTTATTCTGGTCTGATTTTAATAACATCGAATCTATCTATAAATAATACAATTTCAAAGAAGTTTTTTTACTATAGCATCTACAGTAACACACGTTACTTCCAAGACATTTCACAGTTATGGACTTACTATTTTTATGTTTTTTTAATCTATTAATTGTCCACTATAATCTACTATATATCATTTACTATCTACTTCTACTATACTAATACAATTCAAAGGTTTTGTTACAAGGTAAATTTAACACATATCATCTTCTCGTGTTGTTTAAAAAATTTACAAGGACACATGTCCTTCTCTCGTATAAAGAGATAGTTTTATTACTTTTCAATATTTATATATTAAAATTAAAATATTAAATATTTTAAAATTTTAAAATATATTAAAAGCAAAAAATAAAAAAATAAATATTAAATAATAAAATTTTAACATATTAAATTTCTTTTAAATATTAAAATATTATATATTTTAGAATTTTATATTTTTATATGTATATTTTTGTTATTATTTTTATATTGTTATATGCACTTTAATATACTTTATGATGACAATATTGTTATCATTGCATTTTCAAGATAAATTCAGTATAATTTTGGTTGGATATCTTTTGTACTATTGCTTTAGAGCAATACAAGTGTGTGAATTTTTTGTTTTAACTATCTTCTAAATAAATTTTTATTCTTTTGACATGGTGTTAAAATTCTTAAATTATTTTGATATTAAATAAATCATAGGAATATAGAGTCATATATTATTAGAAATTTAATCCTTTCAAATAATTCAGGATACTTTTCATTAAAAGTTATGTTATTATTTTATATTTAAAATTGTATTATTTTTTATTTGCATCATTCTAAAATAATTATTTTACTTAAAAATATATCAATATCGATATGAGTTTGAATATTTTATAAGAAATCATAATAAAATTGATTCAAATAAAATTTATTATTAGCCAACTAAATTAATTAATTATATTTTTAAATTATTATATTTATCTATATATATATATATATATATATATATATTTTGTCTTTAATACTTTAAAAACTTGAATATGTACATTGACGGGAGTGAAAACTTTACATGAATATATAATAAAATTAATTAACTATAATTTATTATGAAAAAATTAAAGATTTATTAAATATATTTTTTAATTTTTTTCTTATATAGAATATATAATATCTAATTATCTTATATTTATATTTCATGAGTTTGAAAGCTTTATAAGAAAATATATTAATATTTACATTTATGAAATACAAACTTTACAAGAAAACACGATAAAATCAATTAAAAAGTATGAATTTATAATAATAAAAATTTTATAAGGTCGCTGAAATACAATTGAGCAAAACCCGTAATATATAACATCAAGGTTTCATTTATGTTTTAAGTGAAATTGTTTGTAGAAGTTAGATAGTTTTTGTGGACAAGTAAGTCAAGAAATTGTCCTCAATGAGAGCATTGATAGAAAAGATGTAATAGGTAAGATATAGTTGTAAGTAAAAAGAACAAGATTAAAAAAAAACCTAACAAGTCATATGTCAATAGATTGAATGAAGCATAAGAATATAGAGAGTTATATATTGTTAGGAATGTAAGTTCAAATTACTAAGTACATGTTTCATGGTGATAATCGTTTCTTCGATTAAATAAATAAAATATAACTGATCATTAAAAGTGATGTTATTATTTTATATTTAAATAATTTTTATTCATGTTGTACTAGATTAAGAACTTACATAAGAATATATTAATATCTACATAAGTTTGAATATTTCATAAGAAATTTATAGTAACATTGATTCAAATAAAATTTATTATTAGAAAATTAAATTAATTAATTAATTATTTTTTAAATTACTATATTTATTCTATGTTATTTAAAAAACTTCAATATGCATGTTGAATGGGAGTGAAAGTTTTACATGAAAATATAGTAAAATTAATTAAATATAATTTATTAGGAGGAAGTTGTATTTTTTAAAAATTTCATTCATATATATAATATATAATATTTAAATATTTATATTTATATTTTTCGAGAAAACTTGAAATATATATATATATATATATATATATATATATATATATATATATAATCAATTGAAAAGTTCAAATTTATAATAAAATTTGCTTAGTAAGATCATTAAATGCATTTGAGTAAAACATGTATCATATAACATCAAGGTTTCATTTATGTTTTGAGTGAAATTTTTTGTAGGAGTTGAGATAGTTTTTATGGACAAATAAGGTAATAAATTGACTTAATGGGAGCATTGATGAAGCAAATGTAATGGGCAAGTTATAGTTGTGTGTTATAGTGAAATAAATTAGATTTGTCAAAAAGAACAAGATTAAAGAACCTAAGAAGTTATATGTCAATTGATTAATTTAACTAATATGTTATTTTATTTAGTCTACTTAAATTGTGTAAATTAAATGAATATGTTATAAAATGTTAAGGTCCTTGAATGCATTAAGTATCATTTGGTTATATAAGAAGGAACCTCGAACAACGGACGAATTCAGGGCAAGGGTAGACAAGTACATCAATGCGAAAGATGTCATATGCGTGTGGAAATATGTAAATAAAAACAAGGAGACAAGGCCAATGCCAACCCAAGCCCCCTCATAACCTCGGAACTCCAGCCACCACCAAAGGAGAGGTATTAGAACTACACCCCTTTTAACACACCCTATACCCAAATTTACCAAGAAATGAGGAACACAAAGTTTTGGGACATCCCTAAACCTACCCCACTAAGGAAGCATGCTCAGAAAGACTGCATATGCCTTCAAGACGCAATTGAATCCTTATTCCGGGATGGCATTTAGGGCATTATGTATGCCAATCTCAAAATGAAAATGACAGGGGAAACGAGAACTACAAAAAAAGAATCTATAGTCCTCGAAGAAGCCCTTCTCCATATCAAAGAAGACAGCCTTCAACCAGGAATGACCACTAAAGCCCTAGGGTAATGCCCAAAACCAAGACAAAGGGCTACCCCAGAACCACCCCCTCAAAATGACGATCGCCGCCACATAGAGTTGACCCACACTATCAACACAATTTTTGGAGGCTTTGAGAATGGCAGTGAGTTTAGCAATGCAAGAAAGAAAGCTCTTTGAGCTGTGCCAAGTGTGGCTTCCCATCCAATCTCTAAACTGGAGAGCGGATCACAAAAGGCCCACAATCTCCTTTTCAGAAGATGATTACGAAAATACAATCTCGAACCATGATGATCCTATGGTGATATCCGAGATAATCATAAATATCGAAGTCCAATGTATATTTGTTGATCAAGGGAGTTCGCCTGATATTATGTTCTTAGACTTATTCCAGAAGTTGGGGCTCTCAAATAAAGAACTAATCTCATACACTAACGAGTTGATTGGTTTCATTGGAGACAAAATCACCCTGGTGGTATATGTGGAGACTTACTTGACCTTGGGAAAAGACCCTTTGTTTAAAACACTCAAGGTTGAGTTCCTTGTGATGGATTGCCTTTTCGCCTACAATGTGATCCTAGGTTGTCCTTCTCTCAATGCCTTTGGAGCCATGATATCCACCCCACACTTGGTTATGAAATTCCTTGACCAATATAATAGGATAGTAAAACATAATGTGAGACTGAACCCCAGAGAAATGCACTTTTGAGGTGCAAGCTGTCAAATACCTAGGATTTCTACTAACAAACTACGACATTGAGGCCAACTCGAATAAATGCCAAGCAATGCTCGACATACAACGCCCGCAATCCGTGAAAGAGGTACAACAACTCAGGACGGATAGAGGCCCTCACTCATTTTATGGACAAAGCCGCTCACAAATCTCTTCCCTTGTTCAAACTCCTTAAAAAGGAAAAGGGTTTTGAGTGGAGCCTGGAGTGCGAGGCTGCATTCCTAGATTTGAAGAATACATTGCCATCACCCCCATCTTGACAATACCGGAGCACGAAAAAACCCAATATGCTTACTTTTCCATCAACGATAAAGCTATCAACTTCGTCTTGATAAGAGAAACTCTCAATGACCAGAGACTGGTATACTTTGTGTGCAAGGTATAATAGGGTCCCGAGCTATGGTACTAGAAAATTGAGAAATTGGCATTGGCACTCCTAACTGCGACACGACGTCTTAGACAATACTTTTAATGTCATCCCGTCATGGTAAGGATGAATTAACCAATCTGGTAGGTATTGCACAAGCTGGACCTCGTCGAAAGAATGATTGCTTGGTCTGTGGAGCTTTCTGAGTTTGGGATAACCTACAAGCTAAGACAGGAAATAAATGCTTAGGTGCTATCTGATTTCCTAGCAAACTTACACCAGATATCGGCCATCCAAAAAGGAGATATCTAGGGAATGGCACTGGGGTCATATTGGAGAACGGAGCCAGACTTACTTTGGAGCATCCTTGAGGTTCGAGTTCCCAACCTTAAACAGCTAGGTGGAATATGAAGTTTGCATTGCTAGGATTACTATGGCTAAGGAAATGGGGGCCACTGACATAGTACTCTACAACTACTCACAGTTGGCAACTTCCTAGATCCAGGGAGAATACCAGGCCAAAGAACCCCTCCTTTAGAAATACTTAGTCAAAATGAAAAAACTTCTAGAGAGTTTTGCAAGCTTTAAAGTTGAACACATTCTTAGAGAACAAAATTCACGTGCCAACATCTTTTTGAAGCTTGCTAGCACAAAAAGCCTCGGTGATAACAGATCCATGATCTAGGAGACCCTATTAACACTAAGCATTATGGATTCTGAAGTCCTCCTGCATGAAGAACAAGAAACTTGGATCATCTCAATTTCTACCTACCTCCGAGACTGAACCCTACCTAAAGACTGGAATGAGGCCCAGAAGTTAGTATGGACTGCGACGTAGTACACACTTTATGACAATTAGTTATACCGCTGTAGTTTTTCATCTCCTATCCTCAAGTATCTCGGACTAAAAGAGGCTGAATATGTTTTGGTTGAGATCTATGAAGGGAGTAGCGGACACCACCTTCGAGGAAAGGAACTGGCCCAGAAAGCGTTGTGGGCAGGATACTATTGGCCTAGCATGGAAGCCGATTTAATGGAACATGTCTAGAAATGTGATAAATGTCAGTAGTTCTCGAATGTCTACTCAGCCCTTCCAGAAAAACTATCAACGATGTTCGTACCCTGGTCATTCTATTAGTAAATGATGGACATCCTGGGTTCTTTTCCCGAAGCACCTGGACAAGTGAAATATTTAGTAATAGTTGTGGACTACTTCACTAAGTGGATTGAAGCAGAGTTGTTATCTACCATCACCTTAGCTTGAATCCAAAAATTCACCTACAGGAACATCATTAGCAGGTTTTGAGTCCCAGAGTCCATAGTCACAGACAACAACACCTAGCTCGGTAACCAAAAATTTTAAAATTTGCTCTTCGGACTCCGAATAAAATATCACTTCATCTCAGTGGAACATCCAAAGACGAATAGCCAAGCTAAAGCTAGCAACTAGGTTATTCTTCGTGGCCTCAAAAAGAGGTTGGATGAGGCAAAAGGGAACTGGGTAGAGTAACTTGATCATGTCTTTTGGGCATACCAGACCATGCCACATTCTATAATCGGAGAAACCCCTTCAAGTTAACCTATGGCTATGTGGCAAAGATTATGGTTGAAATTGGAGAGCCCAGTTGGCGAAGACAACACTTTTTCGAAGAGACCAACTCAGATCTCATTCGGCAGAACCTGGACTTGTTAGAAGAACAACATGTTGGGAATTACGGATACATCATACAGTGAAAAAACAAAATTCCCACCAAGGATCCATGCAAAAGACCATAATCTGTGTTTTAAAAATTACCTCTTGAAGCGAGATGAAAACACAAGCGACATGAATCACCAACACCATAACAGCGATGATGTCTCTGCGGTATCCACACGAACAGACTTACGAACGTCCAACGTTCGCAAAAGGAGCCTCACATCTCTGACACAGTGCTAGTTTCGAATAGATGAGAAACTTGTCACTCTCACACTCACTATTTTCTGTAGGTGTGGTTAGGGTTCTATTATGTGTGTCTTAGCAGCCCCCTTAGCAATACTATTTATAATAATGATTGCCTTAAGTGAGTGTGAGCAGTAGGAAGGTAAATTATGTACCCTAGACTCATCTGCTATGAGTCCGACCCACATTAGAATCCAAGTCCAACTTGGATCTATTGCTCTAATTTTAGTCTGCTCTATGTGTGTGACCCTGCAGGTTCTCATAACATTGGTAGTAATATTAAAATCTCATTTTAATATTACAAGCAGTGAGTGGTATCTAGCAACATATCGCTGCTACCCAAGTAATGAGAATGTCAGTGATTTGACATAACTCTTTCGTGACCAATGTTTTCGTGTCGTTTAGTCCCATTGTCAAGATATCTAGATTGAACACAAGGCATGGAATGCGTCACCCTTGTATAGTTCAATCCTTCGTTTCTTGATACCCGAGTAGACTTTCTAACAACAAATGAGATCAATATCTCATATTGACTCATTTGAGCATGGCCATGCATTTTGAGTCTCTCTCAATCAGGAGGCCTAAAGATATCCCTCCTATTATATAGAAGTGATAAATCTCATCTATGTCACTCACATCCCTCTGCATGATTTGTATGTCCAATAACTAACTTTATAGCCACCTTGTTACAGATGACGTTTGATGGCATTAAAACACACAACTCCTCATGTAGGAATTGTAGTGATTTCAAGTCAAAGGACTATAAAGACCATTGTCTCTATGAGAATCACTTATGACACTCACGTAACGATCCATGTAGTGTTCTCATGGCGGGTCAGTCCAATACATCATTACTCTAACATGTACCCATATGAAGACTTGATATCTCATATCTATAACTCGTGAGATGTGGTCATCAGTCTACGCATATACTAGTCTCAATGCATTATTGTTGTCCTAATTAACAATAATACTTGACTAGGGACATTTAAAAATAGTGTTCTAATTTTATCCAATAGGATCTCATGATCAATTCAACCACTTGGTGTCCTATGGCATCAAACCTACTACTCTAAGGACTTTATTATGTTTATCATAAATAACACAATAAATGAAATGTCTCATATATATTAAAAATAACATAATACAATGTATGTAAGCACTGTTAAAAAAAATCAGCCTCTAGGGCATACACCAACACAACGTCGTATTGCGTACATCCACGAAGCCACTGTCAAGTAAAGAATGGTAGCCCAGTACAATATTAACTTGATTCTATAGAGGTTTGTGCCTATTGATCTTGTTTTGCGTAGAGCAGATGTTAGTGATAAGAATGCATTCAAATTTCAAACATTGTCATTTCTCATCCAGATGATGACGAAAATGCGAAGAGAATTTTGATAACTCATCAAATTTGGCCACATACTGGCCTACTGACATGCTTCCTTATTTTAACTGCATAAACTCCACTTCCTTGTCATCATGTAGAGTTTGTAGGAAAAACTTCTCTAGAAAGGTTATCTTGAAGAGTTCCCATGACATCTAGGTTCCTGCAACTTCCAGTACCCTCTTGGTACCTTTGCACCAATGCTCCGCCTCACCCTTCAACATATAGGAGACGAAGGACACTTTTTGCTCCTCCGAGCAAACCATTACTTTGAAGATCTTCTTCATCTCATTAAGCCACTCCTTAGCCTTAGCGGGGTTGTACTCGCCCCTAAAAGGTGGAGGGTTCATCTGATGAAAAACTGTCAAGTCCTGAAAGTTCTGGTTCCTTCCAACTTGAACTTCTGGCACTGGTTGCACAGGTGGTGGAGGTTGCTGAGGTGGATTTGCTTGCATCCTCTCAAGCACCCTTGTCATAACATTGGCTATAGCCTTGAACGCTTTAGCCATATCTGGACCTTCAGAGGTCAAGTTCCTTGTTCCCCTAGCTTGCCTTGGCGGTGCCATAGTTTATTGTATACACAGAAACAACATATATTGAGCTGCAGTCTTAATATCATGTAACCGTACAATAGTAGCTAACAACAAACCAACCTAAGGAAAATCATGCAATTCTATCAAAGCATCTCATACAAGAGACAAGAAAAGCACAATTCCTAAAAAGGAACTCCTAAACATGCATAAGCATAATCAGTCTATACCCTGACTCAATAGGATGAGCTGATCTAATACCATAATGTAATGTCCTAATATTAATATCTTGATATAAATAACATTTAAGGAGATAACTAGCATTACAACGTTACTACGTACTTAATAACCTGAATATATATCCATAATGTTCATTGGAAACATTATAGAGAGCCATATAAAATGCAAAAAACATAGAACTCGTAGCAAAATGCACACATATATATATATATATATACAACATTAGCCTTAGCAAAGGCATGAAGTAATACATAACTTTTTACATTACAAAAGAAGTATTAATAATTACAACAATTGTAATATAATCTTTAAAGCTAATCTAATCTTTAGTTTCCTTTTTCCTCTTGTTCTTTGAAAAACTTTCACCTGGAATTACATGGAAATACAGCCGGGTGAGAATCAACATGTCCTCAATATGAGTAAACCAAAACCAGTCATACATAACATAATAAACATAATCTTAACACATGCTAAATAAGATATGTTTAAAGCATCTACAACGTTGAACTTTAATATCTAGATAAACCAAGGTAACATACATTCACACATACATACTTAGTTCAATTTAGAATCAAGATGTTCATCTAGGATTTCTAGTTTAGTGTATTATCATGTGGTAAATAAAGGGAAAGCTCATCCTCACATTACATGTACCCTGACATTATTGAGAAGTTCAGGTTGAATTGTTGTTCAAAAGAACCTTCTGGATTCCCTATTTATCTTCCTTGGCCTTAATGATGGTGCATAATATCAAAGGATACTCATAATGATCAATACTACTAGACAATCCTTCATACATACATCTAAACATGACATCATCACTCATTACTCTCAAGTGATACACATATACCACAATAGTGGCCTAAGATGCTAGATGTTTACCATAAGCAAACCACAACTCTTGAATGCTCACGGATTCATCCATATAATATACATACCAAAGGATCATTCCTTTACCGAATTACCTCTAATGGTATATCATTCATAACCTATGTCAATCCATAGCCAATGGATGCACAAATTCATTTTACTTTCCCTTGTATGCCATTTAGTCTCTCTCTAAGAAATACCCTCTCTAGTGTCTCAACACTCTTAAAAAGGCATAAACAAAGGATTCTAATAATTAGGGATCTCAAATCATCAAAAATCCACTTCTTGTTGAATTCTGCGATGGGCGCCTAGGCACCCTCTCCTGAAGCGCCTGAGCTCTCATTAGGCAGAACACCACCTTATGTTGTTTCGCGACTAGCGCCTAAGCGCTCTAGACTGAGCATCTAAGCGCTCATCGCCCTGCTGCGCGATCACTTATCTCTGGTCCACTAGCGCCTAAGCGTTCAGTGTAGAGCGCCCGGGCGCTCTCCGCAGGGCAACAAATCTGCATAATTTTGTAGATTTGTGCAACTATTCCATTAGAACTTTTCATGGTTTTTGGCCATTCCAAATCATTTTCTAAGTGATCCTAAGTCCTTAGTTAATTCATTAACACATAGGAGCCATTAGTCGCTAACTTAAACCTCTTAATTTAGATTATGAACCAAAATCCTGCATACTTGACCTAAAGCTTCATTTTGTAAATCAAGGGTTCCCATGAGATGTTCTAAGTTTCTAATTTCAACTTATACTATGAACAAGTCATAAACAACCGTAGAAACATAATCATGCAAGCCAAATATGTAACACCCCAAAATTTCCTATCTTGTAAACAGTAATTTTGACAGTTAATAGAATTTTACTATTTAGTAATTTTTGGATGCTGTAAAATTATTTTGATTATTCCATCAGCGTATTTGATCGTTTTGAGTGATTTACTCCGTGTCAGGAAAATAAAAATTTTCAGGCCGAGGAAAACTTTACGTAATTTAATTTTTACCATTAGGTTTTAATTATTTTACGTGATCTGATCTGATATTTGTGTGTTTTCTAATTTTTGTGATTTTATGTGTGATTATGAAAATTTTTACTATTTGTGGGCCCGGGGGTGTATGTAGGGCCCAGATGACCTAACGTGGGCCCAGGTGGGTCCCGCAAAGTGAAAATTTTTTCTACGGATAGAAAAATTTGCACTATTTAGACGGAGACAGGGGATTTTACTAAACTTGAATCCGGAAACAGTTTTAGAAAATTTCTTGTACTATATTTTGTACTGTATTTAATTTATCGGATGATAAAAATACAGTAAATATATTCTTTCGTGGGGTTTTAGCAAATAAAAATAGAAATTAAATTACTTAAGTCAACATTGGTGGTTTGGATATCCACCATTGATTTAATTAACGATGGAGACTTGATCTTGATTTAATCAACAGAGGAGATTAGATCTTAAAAGTGAATAAGATTATTTATAACCATTAGATGGAGATTAAATCAAGGGCAGAGATTTAATTTTATATAATGGCTATGACAATTTTCCATTGGATTTAGAAGTGATCAAGGGTGGAGATTTGGTCTTGTAAAGTAGCAATGACCATTTATGACCATTGGATGAAGATTTAATCAATGGTGAAGATTTAGTCTTAAAAAGTGACAAAGACTAATTATGACCCTTGGATTTAAAGTTTGAAGGAGCAATCTTGACCCTTTATTTTGGAGACACATTTAATAGCTAGAATTTAAAGAAGAAAGATCCAATGGCCTAGATTAAGTCTTCTAAATCAAAATTCTACCTAAATCCTAACCATTGAATTAATCAATGGTTAGAAAGGCTTCAAATAATGGCTTGAAAAAGATGACAAATTATTGCATGCAAAATAGAGGAATGGGACGGTTTTGGATTGTTTAGAAGACAAAGAAAAAAAAAGCTTTATGACCATTATTACATGTCATGGTCAATATTACATCGTCCTTGATTATGATTTCTTTGTTTGCATCCTTAGGAAATTTCTTGGAGGGATGCCAAAATTATTTCATGCATTATCACCTTCATTTTTCATCACACTCCACGGCCATACACTTGAGAAGGAAGACATTTCATTTCATTGTCTTCACTTTGTGACAAAAGGAAGCTATCATCTTTTAATGCAAAGCTTAGTCAATTTTAGTGACTTTGCACATGTACCCTATAGTCATCATCCTACTCAATATCTATTAAAGCTATCAAATAATTCTCACTTTCTCTCTTCTTGATATCCCACAGTCATACACTCAAAAGTAGGAGACAATACTCATTTATTGATTTCACTTATTCAATTGCTCATCATTGTATCCAAAGAACCAAGAATCAATACAAGAAATTCTCTTATTTTCTCTTCTCCAAGCAAGTTTCGGTCAAGCACCTTAGAACCATCATCCAAATTTCTATCATTTCATCCAACTTAATTTTCTAAACCTAAACACCATTCTAAGAACATCTCTAGTTATGAGTTTTTCCAACATCATTCATCTTGGGCTTCAAATCCAAGCTTCAAGTTTCTATCAAAAATCAAAAATTCCATCTTTGTGCGTCAAGAGAAACCATTCGGTCAAGACACTCAAAACCACCATCCAATCTCTTTTAATTTCATCCAACCATAGATCTTGAATCTATATGATATTCTAAGCAACTTTCATGTTGAAGATTTTCTCTAAATCATTCATCTTCATGGACTTTCTTCAAGATCAAAGTTATTGGGTTTTTGAGGTGAAGTGTAAGGAAACTTCATTTCTTTTCTCTTTTTCATGTTCTAAACCATGTTTGATCCATGGTTCCTCTTAATCAAGCTTAGTATACTAATTTCTATGTATTTTGTTTTGTATTTGAGAAGCCTTTGGTGGTGAAGGACTTGGAAAAAGAAGCAAATCAAGAAGTTTTTGAGGATCTTCAAGAGGTAAGAGGGAGATCCATCTCACCAACCAAGCATGGTGGTGAGAGATGATTTTATATTTGATGAATGGTGAATCCATGTGAGGATTCATATCCATGGTCATGTAATAATTTGTGTGTCTTATGTGCTTTGATTATTTTTGTCTATGCTTGATATGCTTTGCGTGATTTACTTGTGTATGCATGCTTAGTATGATTTTTATTTGCTTATATAGTATGCTTATGATATGCACGATGAAGATATATTGAATATATTATGATGAAAGTATGATAAAACAAGACATTTTGGCTCCAAAGGCCATAGAGAAGGCTACAGTTTTGGGCTCCCAAAAATTAGAGTTCATGCTGAAAATTTTCAAGAATAAGGGAATTAATTTTTGGTCCCTAGAACTTAGTGAATTTCGGCCAAGACACCTCTAAATAGGTGTTCATAAATTAATAATTTCATGAAGGATGAAAATGGATGATTTGAAGAATATGGAAAATAAACAAAGGGTTTGTTTTTCAAGAGAACAAGAATACGGTCTTTGAGGAATTTTTATTGATTTATTTTGTGTAAAAAGATCCTAAGTGTTTTTCTAAATATGAGTTTTGAATGATACGAGCAAACATTGATTTTAAGGATTTTTAAAGAAAGTGAACAAGGATTTGCAAAGAAAGTGAAAAAGGATTTGTAAAGAAAGTGAAAAAGGATTTGAACATATGGGTTTGGTTTTTATAACCATCGGTATTTCGGTTTTGAAAATAAATTTTTAATGGTTTTGTTTGTGTAAAACCATATCAATTTAGAAGGAAAAATGTTTTGATAATTTTCAATAGTCATGTCCACGTTTTTGAAGACTTGTAATGCATTGATTTTGATGAAACAAAGTGATTTTCCAAGTGAAAATATAATTAATTTAATACAAGGAATTAGAAAAGGGAATCAGAGTATTTTAGCACTTGAGAAATGAATTTTTATGTAAATGAAAAAGAGAGGTTGCAAGTGAGCCTCAATTTGTTTTAAAAAGAATTTATTTTTGTTAAAATTTCGTTGAATTTTGGAAAGCGTTAGTAATTTTTAAAGTTAGAAACATTGATTTAATTCAATGGAATTGTGAATTTGTGGAATATACTGTGAAAAAAGATTTTCTTGAATAAGAAGATGTATTAAATGAAGTATAAACTTATATTATTTTGAGGAAGGTTAATTTGGAAATGATTTGGGAAAAATGGAGAATATAATGGTATTTTGAAAATTTACTAACGTATAACTTAGTTTCGAGTTTTGAAGTACGTTAGAAAATGTTAAGTTTTGAAACGTTGATTTATATCAATAGAAAAGGGATTTTGTAAATTATATTTTGGAAAAGGATTTCTTGAGTAAAGAAATGTGGAAAAAGATTTTCTTGAGTAAAAAAAATGTGTTAAATAATGTATAAAGTCATATTATTTTGAGAAAAGTGGAAAAGGAATTTTTGAAGAAATGAGAAATATTTTCTGTAATGGAATTGTGGTGAAAAAATTATTTACGTATCTTAAAAATGTAATTTTTAAAGTACGTGATTTGAAATACAGTAAAATATTTCTAAGTGTTTGGAAATACAAGAAATATTTTTACATGATTTGAAATATGATAAAATATTACTACACAATTGGAGATGCGTTAAAACATTTTAAGTGATTTGAATTACGTTTAAACATTTTATGTAATTTGAACTATTATTGAAAAATCACTATGTGATTTAAAAGTGATAGAATATTTTTACGTGATTGTGAAAATGACGGAAAATCGTTATGTGATTTAAAAAGTGTTATAAATATTTTGAGAATGATGGAAATTGTTTTATGCGACTTAAAAGAATGATTTTTAAGTTTTGCGATTTTGAAAATGATGGAAAATCATTATGCGATTTTAGAAACGTATATTTTTATGCGATTGAGAAAAATGTTGAAAAATTTAATACGTGATTTAAAGGTGCAACAAAAGGTTGCAGTATTGTGAAAACGTAACAGAAACATTTTGGAATTGTGAAAACGAAATAGAAATGTTGCGCAATTTTGTGAAAACACGACGAAAGTGTTTTATAACTATGAAAATGTGATAATATGATTTTTCTGTTAAAAATACAGTATAAATACTGTAGAACCAGTATATGGATGCTATGTAAGAAAATGACATGTTTTGTCCGTGATTAGATTTGGTGCATCATACGTGCATTGAAAAAATATGCGTTGAAGTATATGATTACTTTGAACAAATGAAATTGAAAAGATTTGGCCATTTGGGGTTGGACTTGCATTGATATATTCGTGCTTTGTATAAAATATAGCTAATAGCTATTATGACCATTGTGGTTGAAGAGGGAATGAGAATTGATAGTGAGGTCTATGATGGATCTTGGGGGCGTCGAGGTGCGGCGGTGGACCAGTGGACAGTTGGCGAGTACCCTGTGCCACTTGGCGATGCAGTCCGTTGCAACGCATTGACGATACCCGACAAGAACACTATTCTTTTCAACGACTGGGAGATTGTCTTTGGGCTAAGGCTGACAATTAATCAGAGCATTCTTCTCGAAATTGTGAAAACCTCCATGGAGTTGTTTTTGATAAACTGAGTCTTTGTGCATATGCATAAATCTGAGCATTTATATCTGTATGATACATTAATTGAGGAATATTAGCTATGACAATTGTTTTGATTACTTGGATGATGATTGAACTGATAAATGATTAGATGATGATAGTTGATTAATGCTGATAGCATGATTATGGTATTATCTACCTGTATGATATTGCTGTTTGTGTTATCTCTGTGCTGCCATGCTGGTATTGGTGTAGGTGATCTCACCTCTTTGTTATGCTATTTTGCTGTGTCTGTACTGTTAAAATCAAATAATAGAAGGATCGAGTTGTCTTAGACATAACGGGCGATGGATACTCTGAGCTTGGTGACAACAATAAGGAGTGGACATTCAGGACTCGAAGGTGTGCAGTGTTGACAAAGGAACAGATGTCTGATGCATCAAGATGGACAGAAAAAGGAAAAAGTTTGTTAAGGTTTCTCGTTAGTGTTGTACCGTGCTATTAAGTAGGACCCGTCATGGGGTTTGCTACTGTTAAAAAAAATAAGTCTGTTAATTTTATATTTCTCTTTAAATTGTGATATTAATTGGTGTCAATATTGCATAATGAATAGTTGAAATATGATTTTCAATATTACCTAATATTTTCAGTAAATTTACGTTTTAGTAAAGAAGAAATTTTGAAACCCATCTTTTATAACTCAAACTTTGTGCGAACTTCTTTTTAGATTATGAGTCGGGAGTCGGAAATGTGATGCCCTAAGGAGGGTGTTACATTAGTTGGTATCAGAGCACAGTTTGAGTCTTTTGGGGTTTGTGGTTAGGTCTATTTTGCTTGTGTTGTGTTCTCTGTGTTTGTTTTTTGAAAGGAAATAATGTTGTTTATAATGGATATTAGATCCATTGTATTTCGATCCAAAAAAAAAAAAAAGAAATGGCTTGGGATAGTTATAATTGTGTGGAAGTGGAATATGTTACTAGTAATACAGTTGCAGCTACGGGAGCAACGAGAGCAATGTGGAAAGATGACTGCACGAACAAAGGATCGCTGTTCAGTGGAAACTGGAAGTTGAAGTTTAGGATCTAATGGAAGAGAATCAGTCTTGGAATATAAGATTTTGTAATTTTGGAACCTGGTATTCTTTTTAAGATATTGAGAAAGTAATTGATTTTGACGGAAGATGTATTTATAACCATTAAGGAAACCAAAAACAGTAAAGTGATGTGAAAGAAGGTACTTAATGAAGGAATGTACGTCAAGAAAATGATTTGTGGAAAAGTTGGACACATTTTCCAAGAGATTACGCTCTTTGAAAACAGAGTTTTCTATTAGTAAAATTTTTGATAGTAAGGGAAGTTATTACTCTGAATGGAACGGGAGTGTTCTGAGCAGAAGATTTAATCAATGGAGATTGCGTCATTAGAGCTAATCCTGTAAACCATACTGAATATTTCTGTGAATAACCTATTCCTTATGACATATGATTGAGTAGATCAATTATATGTTAGAGTTATTCGTTATTCTTTGATTTGTTTACTTCTGTTTCTATTCTTAGCTAATCGAGCTATTCAAGTTATTCAAATTGTTATTATAGATCAAAATTTTTGTGTTAGTTTGATCTGTTTCATAAACAGACGTGGTCTTTGAAAATAGATTGGTTATTTTCCAACCATATCCAATGAGATTATTTCAACAGAGTGTGAGTAATCCAGAGAAAATTCATTTTTGAAAATTGGGTTACATCCAATTCTTTGCTGGATATGTTCAATTACAAGTTCGATTCGTTTTGTTATCTTCCATGATGTTTTCTTTCATCTCCTGCAATTGAACGAACAAGAAACGATATTCCTATTTAACTCTATGTCATAGTATTTGGTATAGTGCTGTGGAAAGGAAAACTCGGTTAGTGAGACATTTCTTGTTAAAAGCAAAAATCTAGAATATGTAGTGATACGAGGATAAGGAAATTTTAAGTAATACATTACATTAGTTGGTATCAGAGATATGAAAATTCTTTCTTTCTGGAGTAACATTCAACATCTTCAGTAATTATAGGAGTCTGAGATATCTGTTTGATAAGGAGAAGTTGAACATCAGCAAAGAGATTTTGTTGGTTAGAATAGTATAGCAAGATGTAAGAGAGGAAGTTTCATGAGAATTGAAAAATAAGATAAAAGAGTAATGTTCATATTTATTCTGAGGGTGTGAAATCATGGTTATTAAATTTCGAGGATGAAATTTCTTTTTAGAGGGGGAGTAATGTAACACCCCAAAATTTCCTATCTTGTAAACAGTAATTTTGACAGTTAACAGAATTTTACTTGTTTAGTAATTTTTGGATCTTTGTAAAATTATTTTGATTATTCTGTCAGCGTATTTGATCATTTTGAGTGATTTACTCCGTGTCAGGAAAATAAAAATTTTCGGGCTGAGGAAAACTTTACATAATTTAATTTTTACCGTTAGGTTTTAATTATTTTACGTGATCTGATTTGATATTTGTGTATTTTCTAATTTTTGTAATTTTATGTGTGATTATGAAAATTTTTACTGTTTATGGGCCCGGGGGTGTATGTGGGCCCAGGTGACTTTACGTGGGCCCAGGTGGGTCTCGCAAAGTGAAAAAATTTTCTACGGATGAAAAAATTTGTACTGTTTAGACGGAGACAAGGGATCTTACAAAACCTGAATCCGAAAACAGTTTTTGAAAATTTCTTGTACTGTGTTTTGTACTGTATTTAATTTATCAGATGATAAAAATACAATAAATATATTCTTTCGTGGGGTTTTAGTAGATAAAAATAGAAATTAAATTGGTTAAGTCAACATTGGTGGTTTGGATATACACCATTGATTTAATTAACGATGGAGACTTGATCTTGATTTAATCAACGGAGGAGATTAGATCTTAAAAGTGAATAAGATTATTTATAACCATTAGATGGAGATTAAATCAAGGGTAGAGATTTACTTTTATATAATGGCTATGACCATTTACCATTGGATTTAGAAGTGATCAAGGGTGGAGATTTGGTCTTGTAAAGTAACAAGGACCATTTATGACCATTGGATGAAGATTTAATCAATAGTGAAGATTTAGTTTTAAAAAGTGACAAAGACTAATTATGACCCTTGGATTTAAAGTTTGAAGGAGCAATCTTGACCCTTTATTTTAGAGACACATCTAATTGCTAGAATTTAAAGGAGAAAGATCCAATGGCCTAGATTAAGTCTTCTAAATCAAAATTCTACCTAAATCCTAACCATTGAATTAATCAATGGTTAGAAAGGCTTCAAATAATGGCTTGAAAAAGATGACAAATTATTGCATGCAAAATGAAGGAATGGGATGGTTTTGGATTGTTTAGAAGACAAAGAAAAAAAAAAGCTTTATGACCATTATTACATGTCATGGTCAATATTACATCATCCTTGATTATGATTTCTTTATTTGCATCCTTGGGAAATTTCTTGGAGGGATGCCAAAATTATTTCATGCATTATCACCTTCATTTTTCATCACACTCCACGGCCATACACTTGAGAAGGAAGACATTTCATTTCATTGTCTTCACTTTGTGACAAAAGGAAGCTATCATCTTTTAATGCAAAGCTTAGTCAATTTCAGTGACTTTGCACATGTACCCTATAGTCATCATCCTACTCAATATCTATTAAAGCTATCAAATAATTCTCACTTTCTCTCTTCTTGATATCCAATGGTCATACACTCAAAAGTAGGAGACAATACTCATTTATTGATTTCACTTATTCAATTGCTCATCATTCTATCCAAAGAACCAAGAACCAATACAAGAAATTCTTTTATTTTCTCTTCTCCAAGCAAGTTTCGGTCAAGCACCTTAGAACCATCATCCAAATTTCTATCATTTCATCCAACTTGATTTTCTAAACCTAAACACCATTCTAAGAACATCTCTAGTTATGAGTTTTTCCAAAATCATTCATCTTGGGCTTCAAATCCAAGCTTCAAGTTTCTATCAAAAATAAAAATTCATCTTTGTGCTTCAAGAGAAACCATTCGGTCAAGACACTCAAAACCACCATCCAATCTCTTTTAATTTCATCCAACCATAGATCTTGAATCTACATGATATTCTAAGCAACTTTCATGTTGAAGATTTTCTCTAAATCATTCATCTTCATGGACTTTCTTCAAGATCAAAGTTATTGGGTTTTTGAGGTGAAGTGTAAGGAAACTTCATTTCTTTTCTCTTTTTCATGTTCTAAACCATGTTTGATCCATGGTTCTTCTTAATCAAGCTTAGTATACTAATTTCTATGTATTTTTTTTTGTATTTGAGAAGCCTTTGGTGGTGAAGGACTTGGAAAAAGAAGCAAATCAAGAAGTTTTTGAGGATCTTCAAGAGGTAAGAGGGAGATCCATCTCACCAACCAAGCATGGTGATGAGAGATGGTTTTATATTTGATGGATGGTGAATCCATGTGAGGATTCATATCCATGGTCATGTAATAATTTGTGTGTGTTATGTGCTTTGATTATTTTTGTCTATGCTTGATATGCTTTGCATGATTTACTTGTGTATGCATGCTTAGTATGATTTTTATTTGCTTATATAGTATGCTTATGATATGCATGATGAAGATATATTGAATATATTATGATGAAAGTATGATAAAATAAGAAATTTTGGCTCCAAAGGCCATAGAGAAGGCTACGGTTTTGAGCTCCCAAAAATTAGAGTTCATGTTGAAAATTTTCAAGAATAAGGGAATTAATTTTTGGTCCCTAGAACTTAGTGAATTTCGGCCAAGACACCTCTAAATAGGTGTTCATAAATTAATAATTTCATGAAGGATAAAAATGGATGATTTGAAGAGTATGGAAAATAAACAAATGGTTTGTTTTTCAAGAGAACAAGAATACGGTCTTTGAGGAATTTTTATTGATTTATTTTGTGTAAAAAGATCCTAAGTGTTTTTCTAAATATGAGTTTTGAATGAAACGAGCAAACATTGATTTTAAGGATTTGCAAAGAAAGTGAACAAGGATTTGCAAAGAAAGTGAAAAAGGATTTGTAAAGAAAGTGAAAAAAGATTTGAACAAATGGATTTGGTTTTTATAACCATCGGTATTTCGGTTTTGAAAATAAAATTTTAATGGTTTTGTTTGTGTAAAACCATATCAATTTAGAAGGAAAAATGTTTTGATAATTTTCAATAGTCATGTCCACGTTTTCGAAGGCTTGTAATGCATTGATTTTGATGAAACAAAGTGATTTTCCAAGTGGAAATATAATTAATTTAATACAAGGAATTTGAAAAGGGAATCAGAGTATTTTAGCACTTGAGAAATGAATTTTTATGTAAATGAAAAAGAGAGGTTGCAAGTGAGCCTCAGTTTGTTTTAAAAAGAATTTATTTTTGTTAAAATCCCGTTGGATTTTGGAAAGCGTTAGTAATTTTTAAAGTTAGAAACATTGATTTAATTCAATGGAATTGTGAATTTGTGGAATATACTGTGAAAAAGGATTTTCTTGAATAAGAAGATATATTAAATGAAGTATAAAGTTATATTATTTTGAGGAAGGTTGATTTGGAAATGATTTGGGAAAAATAGAGAATATAATGGTATTTTGAAAATTTACTAACGTATAACTTATTTTTGAGTTTTGAAGTACGTTAGAAAATGTTAAGTTTTGAAACGTTGATTTATATCAATGGAAAAGGGATTTTGTAAATTATATTTTGGAAAAGCATTTCTTGAGTTAAGAAATGTGGAAAAAGATTTTCTTGAGTAAAGAAAATGTGTTAAATAAAGTATAAAGTCATATTATTTTGAGAAAAGTGGAAATGAAATTTTTGAAGAAATGAGAAATATTTTCTGTAATGGAATTATGGTGAAAAAAATTATTTATGTATCTTAAAAATGTAATTTTTAAAGTACGTGATTTGAAATACAGTAAAATATTTCTAAGTATTTGAAAATACAGTAAAATATTTTTACACGATTTGAAATATGATAATATATTACTACGCGATTGGAGATGCGTTAAAACATTTTAAGTGATTTGAATTACGTTTAAATATTTTATGTAATTTGAACTATTATTGAAAAATCACTATGTGATTTAAAAGTGATAGAATATTTTTACGTGATTATGAAAATGATAGAAAATCGTTATGTGATTTGGAAAGTGTTTTAAATATTTTGAGAATGATGGAAAGTGTTTTATGCGACTTAAAAGAATGATTTTTAAGTTTTGCGATTTTGAAAATGATGGAAAATCATTACGCAATTTTAGAAACGTATATTTTTATGCGATTGAGAAAAATGTTGAAAATTTTAATACGTGATTTAAAGGTGCAACAGAAGAGTTGCAGTATTATGAAAACGTAACAGAAACATTTTGGAATTGTGAAAACGAAATGAAAATGTTGCGCAATTTTGTGAAAACACGACGAAAGTGTTTTATAACTATGAAAATGTGATAATATGATTTTTCTATTGAAAATACAGTATAAATACTATAGAACCAGTATATGGATGCTGTGTGAGAAAATGACATGTTTTGTCTGTGATTGGATTTGGTGCATTATACGTGCATTGGAAAAATATACGTTGAAGCATATGATTACATTGAATAAATGAAATTGAAAAGATTTGGCCCTTTGGGGTTGGACTTGCACTGATATATTCGTGCATTGTATAAAATATAGCCAATAGCTATTATGGCCCTTGTGGTTGAAGAGGGAATGAGAATTGATAGTGAGGTCTATGATGGATCTTGGGGCGTCGAGGCACGCGCGGTCGACCGAGTGGACAGATTAGCGAGTACCTTGTGCTACTTGGCGATGCAGTCCGTTGCAACGCATTGACGATACCCAACAAGAACACGATTCTTTTCAACGACTGGGAGATTGTCTTTGGGCTAAGGCTGACAATTAACCAGAGCATTCTTCTCGAAATTGTGAAAACCTCCATGGAGTTGTTTTTGATAAACTGAGTCTTTGTGCATATGCATAAATCTGAGCATTTATATCTGTATGATACATTAATTGAGGAATATTAGCTATGATAATTGTTTTGATTACTTGGATGATGATTGAACTGATAAATGATTAGATGATGATAGTTGATTAATGCTGATAGCATGATTATGGTATGATCTACCTGTATGATATTGCTGTTTGTGTTATCTCTGTCTGCCATGCTGGTATTGGTGTAGGTGATCTCACCTCTTTGTTATGCTGTTTTGCTGTGTTTGTACTGTTAAAATCAAATAATAGAAGGATCGAGTTGTCTTAGACATAACGGGCGATGGATACTCTGAGCTTGGTGACAACAATAAGGAGTGGACATTCAGGACTCGAAGGTGTGCAGTGTTGACAAAGGAACAGATGTCTGATGCATCAAGATGGACAGAAAAAGAAAAAGTTTGTTAAGGTTTCTCGTTAGTGTTGTACCGTGCTATTAAGTAGGACCCGTCATAGGGTTTGCTACTGTTAAAAAAAATAAGTCTGTTAATTTTATATTTCTCTTTAAATTGTGATATTAATTGGTGTCAATATTACATAATGAATAGTTGAAATATGATTTTCAATATTACCTAATATTTTCAGCAAATTTACGTTTTAGTAAAGAAGAAATTTTGAAACCCATCTTTTATAACTAAAACTTTGTGCGAACTTCTTTTCAGATTATGAGTCGGGAGTCAGAAATGTGATGCCCTAAGGAGGGTGTTACAAAATACATCAAATACCTCTAGAACTCATTTTAACTTCTTATGCACCAAAAGTGCATTCATGGAGAAAATGATGAAAAGAGATGAAAAGAAGCTCTAAACCCCTACCTTTGGCAGCTGACATGAAGCTTCAAACTTGGTTGATCTCAAACCTCTATTTTTCTCCTCCTCTTCCTTCTTCTTTGTTTCCTCTTCTTTCCCTTGATCTTGCACATTTTCTATTTCTGTTTTTAGTGTAGAAAGAAGCCGTGAGAGAGGACTTATAAAGGAGGAAACAAAAGACTTTTAAGGCCTTTAGGCCATAACTGATAAACATTAATCTGCTAAGAACACTTAGATTTAGCTAAATCAAGATTTTTAACTTCCAATAACTTTAAAATAAATACTAAGATTCATATAAAAAGTTGTTTCATCATTAACTAATATTCTATATCTGCTGCTAATCAATCCGACTTTAAATGCACAACTATTATGCCTAAAAATACCAAATTAACTCAGTTTACCTTGAAAAACATCTTGTTTCATATAATTGTGACCTAGAAATAAGTTATCCATATTTATTTCCCTCATCCAAGCAATTTATGCTATTATTTGAGTTATTTTAAGCTATTTTTCACACTCTGAATTGCAATAAAGTACTTAAACTAACTCAGTTCATCACAAAATTAATCATGCATGTTAAGCAAGTCAAGTGCTACCTTTGGTACACATACACAATTCCAATATGTCATTAAGGATATTATACAATAACCTAGAAATGTGATTGATAATGTCATGATACCATATTCGGGAACTCAGTTCCATGGTAATGTTATGATATGTCATGAGTCTTGAGCAAAACAGAGGAACCCAGTTCCATAAGTCTTGAACAAGCACTGGAACCCAGTTCTAGATTCTCCGAGTGGTGAGGGAATGTCCCTCCTCAACTACTCAGTGATAGGGAGGGCATGTTACCTCCTCACAATATCAACAACATTGGATCACCTCCGATAGTGAGGGAATGCCCATCCTCAACTATCTTCCATTTAGGATAATACCTAGCAAAAAGAGAGGGAAAAACACCATCCTTAGCTCAACTACCAAGATAATGAGGGAGGGAATTGACCATCCTAAGCTCATCACTATGATAGGGAGGGCATGTTACCTCCTCACACTATCATATATTATCACCAAATGTGAGGATCACATTCTTCATTAATCACAAGTATGAAAAATAATGACTAATTACCACAATAATTAGCATGCTAATTAATTTACATTCATCATATTATCACTTCATTAAATACCCCTATTAGAGTCTCAATACTCAATAGAAAGCATACATGAAGGATCTACACAAGTTAGGAGCTTCATTTTAACAAAATAAGGATCCAGGCCAAATTTGGACTTGGCGCCTAGGCGCCCATGACTAGGGCTTAGGTGCCCATGTGGCGCTCAGGCGCCCCTTGGCTAGCGCTTAGGCACCCTGCGTGCACATCAGTAGGGAAAATTCTTTGGGCAATGGACGCTCAGGTGCCCAACTAGTGCCAGAAGATTTCCCCTGTCTTTCTGAGCAGTGGGCGCCTATGCACCCAAAGCTGCCACCTAGGCGCCAGTGCACTAGATTAGTTTCTACATAATTTTACAAAAATTAGGTCACTGTTCCATTAGGAACAAACCCTCTATTCACCTCTCAAACTCAAATCCTAAAGGGTTTTCAACATCAAACATGATCCCTTAACATGTGATACTCCTCAAACACCAAATTCAATTCATCAAATGATGGATTTAAGGTCACTCAAACAAGAAAATACCCATTTACTAACTTACTCAACAAAGACACTCATGGATATCTACCAAGTTAAAACAAGCAACCATACCTCTAGCAAGTTGAAAACACTCAAACTTAAGTCTTAGAACAAAGAATTAAGCTGAGAACACAGATTTGCTCACCAAACCCATTTCTCTCTACTCATGTAACCTAACATCACACAAAAAGAATAAAAAAAAGGGAAAGATAAGTAAAAACCACCCCTACCTCTAATGTCTTGAAAGAATGAGCTCAAGAGTTCCTCTCTACCTCTTCCTCTTTCTTCCTCCTTCTTTCCTCCTTCGTTTTCTCTTTTTCCTCTGTCTTCTTTCTTTTCTTTTCTATTTTGCTTTCCTGATGGCCAGTCGTGTGAGTAGGTGAGAATGAGAGTAAAATATCTCATGAAACAAAGAAAGTCAAGACAGAAAAGAAAGAGAAATGTGAGGTACTTGGCCACTTTTGATATTTTGGCTGGAACTTTCGATCTGTTAAGAACACTTAAAATTTACCAAATCAAGTTTCTTAACTTCTAAAGGTATTAGAATAAATCCTAAGATTAATTTAAAACCTAGCTTTACCATTTTCCTATTTTTTCATATCGTAAATTCGGTACTAAGACAGACTCTCAATATGCCTAAAAATACCAAACTAACTCTGATTATCCTCAAATTTTAACTACATCTTCTTCCACACATTTGTGACCTAAGAACAAATTTTCTTAATTTATTTCCATTAACTAAGCAGTTTAAGCCAACTCTAGAGCTAATAACAACTATTTTTCACATATAGTGTTACAACAAAGTGACTAAACTACCTCAGAAAGTCACAAAATTAAACAGACATGTTAAGTAAGTATTAAGATACCTTTGTAATCATATACAAATCTAACATGTTTTCAAGGGTGTTACAATATCCACAATGAATCCATCCCGGACTCGGCAGTGGGATTTGACGCATTCTGTGAATAGCCTAGTAGGGTTCAAAGTCTGAAGTTGTTCCAGAGCATTTGCAAAGGATTCATCCATAGGCTTTGCCCATTTGTCCTCAATCTCATCGATCATAGCCTCCAAAGCTTTATTCACCTCCTCCAACTAGGCCATTTTTGTTCGAAGACTGGAGCCTACCTCTTTTTTCTCCTAACCAGTGATTTGCTACTCAAGAGTTTGGATCTCCTCTTGGGGCCCTAGGTTTATTGCTAGCTTCCTCTTTTTTTGTGCACTCTGCCCTAAGATCTTTCTCTAGATTTTCCTTCTTCCCCCATAGCTTTTCCAGCTCAGCCTCCAACTTCACCGTTTTGTTGGCCTTGGGAAGGCTCTTCCCTAAGAAATGGAACAGAGCCACATTCCTCAAACTCTAGATCTCGCTAAGTAGGATTTGATGAGAAACGTCGGCCTCGACTAGCTTCTCCATGTTGCCCTCCACCAATAGAGATTTCCCTATGAGTTCGGAGACATGAAAGTCTTTGCCCTAGATTGAGGCGCCCCCGAATTGGACTAGGGCATTGGGGCATAATTTCTTTGCTCTGAGGGGTAGTCAAGTCCAAGATCGAACCCTTTGCTTGCGGCCTCTAGGGTTGGCCACCTTAGCCTACCACCCTGCGCTTGCGAGGTTGGAGTTGGGTGTTGGGATCCGTTGGCTTTGCTAGATCCCAAACCTCTACCAATGGTTTATTTTGAGGGGCAAAGGCTACCCCTTTTCCTTTGGCCGCTCTCCGGGAAGCCCTTTCACAAGTCGCTAGTGAAGATCTTCAAGGTTGTCAGCGGGGGTCATACTTTTTACACAGAAAGAAAAGAAAAATATAAGTCCAAAAATAACTACATAGAAAATATAAGCGAAATAGAATAAGTTATATGGCTGCACCTAGATGAGTGCGGAGTGATAATCATATATTCTACACATTAATAAACCCCCATGTTTAGTTATTTACACCTTCCATGTCCTTAATTGTTTGAGTTTGGTCATGTTTTATGTAACACCCCAAAATTTACAGTTTCTTAGTAATGTCTGAATTGTACTATTTTGTGTTTTCTGTGAGCTGTAAATTTATTTTGACTATTCTGTGACTGTTTTTGATCTTTGTGTGTGATTTACTATGAGTCAGGAAAATAATAATTTTCAGGCCGGGGAAAATCTTTATTGATTTATTCGGAGCCGAGGGATCTTACTAAACCCAAATTCGAGAGATATGTTACCCGATCTTTTAATTTTTAGAATTTATATGTGAAATAAAAATATTTCATGCTTTTATTTATTTGGACAGTAATTACTAATTTGTGAGCAGTAATTTCTGCCAATTGGGTAATAGATTCTATATCCTTTGTCCGTTGGAAAATAGACTAGGAAAAGTTTTGTGACTCACAATTTGGTGAACCAATAGAAATTGGTCAATGTTAATGGCTTGATTTTTCTAAGCCAATAGGACTTGGTCAACAATAATGGTTAGACTAGTTAGCCAAGGAACTAAGTAATCTAACTAAGTTACTCTAAAAGCCTAAGTAGAAACTAAATGGAAGAAACTTAGTTTGCCAATCCTTAGAGTCTATGGCTACAAAGAGGATCTAGAGTCTTCTAGAATGCATGACAATGCATGACCTAAGCTTGTAACTAGATAGTTAGCCTTGTAACTAAATGAACTAATTATAAGAAACTAGGTGAACTAACTACCTAAACTAAGTGTAACTAGGAAACTAAT
The DNA here is from genome assembly GCA_029884595.1 of Ormosia semicastrata. Lineage (NCBI taxonomy): Eukaryota > Viridiplantae > Streptophyta > Magnoliopsida > Fabales > Fabaceae > Ormosia > Ormosia semicastrata. The sequence goes on along the minus strand of JAQQTO010000061.1, from coordinate 64,272,989 downwards.
TGAATCAAAACCTAGTTACTTACCTCTATGTGCTCCACGGCCACTAGGTGGTTCTAGGGAGTTATTGAACAATCTATTCATCTATTATGACCAAAGGATGACCATCTAATGACCTAAGCCATGTGAAGCAATGTGATTAATTTCTATCTTATTGAACAAGCTCTAGTCTTTCTATGCATGCATCTACACGGCCATACACTAGAGAAATAGGATATTTTACTTCATTTACTATCACTTTGTGACTTAAGACATTTCTCTCCATTCTCTCTCTTCCAAGATCAAACACAAAACTCCATTCTCTCCCTTTCTTGAAGCATTCGGCCACCACCCTCAAAACCAACATCCAAGCTTCTATAATTCTATCCAACATCATTTCCTAAACCTAGACAATATCCTAAACACTTTTCATCTTATAAGTTTCACTTAGTTCATCCTTTTGGAGCTTCTAAATCGAGCTAGGGTTTTCTACTCTATAAGGTAAAATTCTTGTTTCTTGTTTCTAAGTTGGATTTTTGAGTTTCTAAGCTATGATGATCCATGGTTTTCCTTTTTCAAGCTTAGTTTATGACTTTGTTTTGGTTCAAGCTTGTTAGGGTTTTCTTTGGTGGTTCACGAAATTCATAGGAGAAGCAACTTAAAGGGTTTTTGTCTTCCTTGAGGTAAGAGGGAGATTAACCTCAATAACCAAGTGTTGGTAGTGAGGGAATGACTTGTTTGTGGTGAAAAATCCATAAGATTTATTCACTTATGTAGTTTAAGCTTACTTTGTTTATGGTGATTTTTGGTTGGCATGATTTATAGTTTTGATTATATACTTGAATATGTGATTTTGAAAGCATGTCGATTATTGTATATAATAGGATGTGATATGCATAATGTAATGCCCCTTTTTGGGAGGGAACGTCACATCATTATTTATGATGCAAAAATCAAAAGTATAAATTAAGACTGAGTTCATTATATAAATATAAACTTGTTTGGTTGTAAACGCATGGTTAAATTAGCGAATATTTTTTTTATACTAAAAATGATAAAATAAAGTGAGGAGAAGTAGTTACAACAAAGGGTAAAATAAAAGTAAACCATACATTCGAACAACATATATAAATATATATAATCATATCAAACTTGTTTAGTTACAACACCTGATATACAAAAAACAAAAACTATGCATGCCCCAAAAGATTATACATGTACAGCCCACCAAAAAGATAAGTCATCAGGCACCAAAAAGAACACAGATAGCCATCAGTAGCTATCGATAGTATCAGCCCCTAAGAAGAAAGGGAAGGAACCATGTCAGGATCCTCCTCAGGGTCTTCCTCATCAGAAGAGACCCTCAACGGAGCCACCGAGTTATGGGGTCGGGGCTCGGGCAGTAGAGAGAAATGAATCCTCCCGTGGGGTGTAATAACGTTCACCCCACATATCCCTAATGGGCAGGTAAAACTCTAAATGCAAACGAACGCAACAGGTAAAGATAGGCGGATCATAATGCCCCCAAGCTAGAGACACTGTCACGTCTCCCAGATAAACACAGCGGTTCGATCTAAAGTTAATGTGCCAACAGTCTGGACCTCCGAGGAAAGTCAGTCGCACATATCCCAAAAAGCCTTGCAGACGGCGTCATGATCAGAACAGGTACTAGTCAAAGTCAGGCCAAAAACCAGGGAACTCGTGAACTTTCCCTTCCTCGTCGACGTCTTCGGAGAAACAAACAGATAGACAGAATAGTAGTGATACAGAAAGGAGGTAAGACATCCTACCATCATTACCAATTATGGTAGTAAAGAAACAGATAGTGCGAAGTGCGCACATAGCATTTCAAAAATAATAATAATCAGCATTAAATAGCAACAGTAAACAACTAAACAGTTCCAGGCAGTCATGATATTAACAAAGCAACAGTTCCAATCAACATATAAATAAATAAATTCCAAATAATATATAGACTCACTATGCATGTATACATATTATCAAAATCCTACTCCATGGAGCTAGACACAAACAATCGGAGAGAATGATCAGGAGACATGTCTGTAACTCGGCTGCCGAGGCCAACAAGTGCTATAATTTCTCAAATTTTTAACATGCACATCATGGCATTGTACAAGACATTCTTCACTAGATCGTCATATAGGACAGTATCTCGGTCCGGATCGTCGATGCGTTTGTATCGGTCTATCCCACGGTCTAGAAGAGCTACCAACTGACTATTGTGAGACACCCGCACCCCGACGCCCTCAAGGTCAACCGTATGACCTATACTAGTCTACTCGCACCTGCACAACAGGTGTGATTCAACCTCCTAGGCAGCATGGCTTTACCAATAGTCTATCGGACTTTCACAATGCATGATGACTCAATGCATATTCATGTATATTTAACAATAATATACTTTTCCACAACATGCCACAATTTGACCAAGGTAAGCATCAACGTATTCTTGGTCCCACTCATGGACCCATAATAATTATCATCAAGTCTTCAAATAAGACATTACATCTTAAGGGTTCATTATGGAATTATGCCTTAATTTTCTATATTCATCTCATTAAGTTTTCTCTTGAAATAATTTAATTTGAGTTATTTAACATCTTACTTTCACTCATGTCCTTCCTTTAATTTAGAATCATTCTAGGTTTTTGGATAAAGTCTCATTCTTGGTTCTTTCTAGTTTATGAATCCCTAATAAATTCATAATTATCCAATTAACTAAGTTTCACTTTAATTTAGCATTTCTTATGAAATCCTTTTCTAGAGGAATTCTCTTGATTGTTAAGTTCCTTGTTTTAAGTTTATTCATACTCACTTAGAAAGTTATTCTAAGGTTTGCTAAGTCTCACACACTCTTATTCTTTCCTTAAGTTCCAAAATCACTCTAGGTCACCCAATTATTTTCTTTCCAAGCATAATGTTAATTACTTAACACTTAATTACTAAATTTCCAAGGTTGCCTAAAAATTACACAATTGGGCCCAAAATGGCCCTAGAGGCCGTGAGCCTCTCTAAAGGGTAAGGACCCTAATTTTTCTTTAATCCATTAATTGTTATTTACTTGATTAATCATTTCTCCACTTGTTGCAAAATTTTAAACCTTAAACACCCTAAGGAGGGGTTATGGTCGTGAGCCTCAATGGGGAAAGCAAGGAATCCTTGCCCCCAAATCATGTTTCCAATCAATCAAAACCAATCAAAGATCATCAATATATATATACATTCAATCAAATAAATTATACATGATAAAATCAATACATAGTCATCAAAATCATATATAAAAAAGAGTAACCCTAACAAGGATTCCTCACAACGAACACAATACAAGTCTCCCACTACCAATAGAGTTTGAAGTGGATAGTCTTTCTCTTACCTAAGGGAGAAAACAAGCAAAGAAGCTCTCTTGAAGCTCCTAGTGAATTTCGGCCAAGCTCACTAAAAACCCTAAGAATCAAAACTGAACAAATCAACACCATGGCTTGAAAAAAAATGGATCAATGGTCATGGTGATGGCCATGAAAACGAAAATGAAGAAGAAAAATGAGAGGTCAAGAATCTTGCCCTAAAGCTTCAAACTTGAAGCTTGAAGAAGATGATGAAAATGGATGATCCAAGTGATGCTTACCAAAGAGAAAAGAGTAATGGTGATGAGAAGAGCTAAGAAATGTGGTTAGTTGGAGTAAACAAAAGAGAATGGAGGGTAATGGTGGTGTGGCCGTGAATGGAGAGGTAGAGAGAGGGAAGAGAAAACTTGAGAGAAGAAAAGGGTAAAGAGAGAAGTTGATAGTAAAAGTGATGCACACTTTTAGGGTTTTTGAAATTAGAAAGGTAAAGTATTAAGTGAAAAGTTTATTTTTAACTCCAAAAAGGCCCTCTTGGCTGTTGAGTTGGGAGGGTAGAGAGAGGGTTTGTAACTTCCTTGAGAAGTGTCGCACGCTTCTCGATAAAGTGAAAAGTAATGTTGTCTCCTAAAGTGAACACTCTAGAAATGTTGATTAACACTCTACTAGAGCTATTCTCCAGTGAACAAAAGTTACAGTTAATAGAAATAATATTTATTATTCATCGGTTCATTTTACGGTAGAGCGATTTTATTTATCAGATAAATCTTGAAAAATGTAAATCTCGTAAATTCTGCCCACCCTCGAGTTTTGTAAGATCTCCCGTCGAAGTTTCCACAGTTCAAAGTTTACTAGCCTCTGAAAAAATATTTTATATTCCTAGCTCTACTTAATGCGCACATAAAATGAGCAATATATTAAATATTCAACATTTCCAGAAAAATACACAAAAATTCTCAAAAATCACAAATATTAGAAAATGACTATTCATCATGAAACAAACAATTTCTGGGGTGTTACACCGACTCTGTTCAGTGTGTACGCAACATGAAGAATATATTAAAATATTCGACGTTTCCAGAAAAATACAGAAAAATTCTCAAAAATCATAAATATTATAAAATGATTATTTATGATGAAACAAATAATTTTCAGGGAATTACAACTCTCTCCTTCTAAAAAGAAATTTCATCCTCGAAATTTTCATACCTTAGAACAGTTATGGGTGTTGCTCTTTCATCTTGTCTTCTAATTCCCATGTTGCATCTACGATCGTTTCGTTCCAGATCACTTTCACCAATGAGATTTCCTTTCCTCTGAGTTGTTTTACTCTCCTATCTTCAATCCTTACGGGAGATGCCTCATAGGTTAAGTTCTTTTTCAATTGTACTGTGTCCGATGCTATGACATGGTTCGGGTCAGGAATATATTTCCGTAGTTGTGACACATAAAAGACATTGTGAAAGTTTGAAAGAAAAGGTGGTAAGGCTATCTGGTAAGCTACTAGACCTATCCGGTGAAGAATTTGGTAAGGTCCAAGGAATTTGGGAGTAAGTTTTCTAGATTTCAGAACTCGACCGACCCTAGTCGTTGGCGTGACTTTCAAAAATACATGCTCACCTTCCTCAAACTCAAGAGGCTTTCTTCTTTTGTCCGCATAGCTCTTCTGCTGATTTTGAGCCGTCCTCATCTTTTCCTGAATCATCTTGACTTTCTCAGTCGTTTGTTGTATAATATCAGGTCCAATAATAAGGCACTCCCGTCTTGGTACCAACACAAAGGTGTTCGACACCGTCATCCATATAGAGCTTCATAGGGCACCATCCCTATGCTTGAATGAAAACTGTTATTGTAGGTGAACTCTACTAACGGTAAAACTTTATCCCAACTTCCAATCTGTTCTAAAGCGCAAGCTCTGAGCAAATCCTCCAATGATTGGATCTTCCTTTTCGATTGCCCATCGGTTTGTGGATGGTAAGCAAAACTTAGTCGTAAGTTTGTCCCCAATGCTTTTTGCAAACTTTGCCAGAACTTGGAAGTGAACCTTGGATCCCTATCCGAAACAATACTAGTAGGCACACTGTGTAGCCTAACTATTTCACCAATATACAGCTGGGTTAACTTCTCCATGTTGTATCTGATGTTGATTGGTAGGAAGTACGCTGACTTCATGAGTCAATCAACGATTACCCATATTGAGTTATACCCTTTTCTGGTCTTCGGTAGTCCAACCACAAAATCCATCGCAATACTATCCTACTTCCATTCGAGAATAGATAGAGGGTTCAATAGTCCTGACAGTCTTTGATGTTCCACCTTTGCTTTCTGGTAAACCAGACAAGAAGAAACACGTCTGGTTATATTGTTCTTCATCCTGTGCCACCAAAATAACTTTTTCTGGTCTTGGTACATTTTAGTTATCCCCGAGGGCATACTCAACTTGCTCGTGTGAGTGTGTTCAAGAATATACTTCCTTAGCTCTTGATCCCCAGGTATACAAACCCTACCTCAGAACCTTAGAATTCCATCAATTCCTTCCTCGAATATGGTCACACCACTTTGCTTCATCAGATGCCTCTCTTCTTACAGAAACTTGTCAACTTTCTATTTTTCCCAGATGTCCTCCATTAACTCACTTGAAATAGTGACCATGTTCATGCAAATCTTCCCCGGTGCTAATTCCACGAAAGACCATACATCCCGGAATTGCTCTATCAAATCTTTTTCCTTGATCATCATGGCTGAGATACTGAGCATCTTCCTACTCAATGCGTCTACCACGAAGTTTGCCTTTCTAGGGTGATACAGAAGTCAAAAATCATAATCCTTCAGAAATTCCAACCACCTGCACTGTCTCATATTCAACTCCTTTTGATCATATAAGTACTTCAAGCTCTTGTGGTCACTAAAGATGTTGAATGTCGCCCCATACAGGAAGTATCTCCATATCTTCAAGGTAAAAACTATAGCTACTAACTCCAAGTCATGTGTTGGATAGTTCTTCTCATGCACTCGCAAATGTCTCGAAGCATAAGCCACCACTTTTCCATTTTGTATAAGCATAACTTCTAATCCTTGATATGAAGCATCGCAATATACTTCGAAGGGTTCATTCGGATCAGGTTGAACTAACACTGGTGAAGTAGTTAGCCATCTCTTCAATTCTTGGAAATCTTCTTCGCAAGCATTAGTCCATTCAAAGGCTTGGTTCTTTCTTGTGAGCTGAGTGAGAGGTCCTGCTATTTTAAAGAATCCTTCAATGAACCTCTGATAATATCTAGCCAAACCCACAAAGCTGCAAATTTCTGTCACCGTCTTTGGTCTTTCCCACTGTAGAACTGCTTCCACTTTTGACGGATCTACAGCAATCCCTTTGTTTGAGATTACATGGCCCAAAAACTTGACTTCGTCTAGCCAAAATTTACACTTTGACAATTTGGCATACAGTTTCTTCTCCTTCAGAATCTGGAGAACTATACTGAGGTGTTCAGCATAATCCTCCTAATTTTGAGAGTAGATTAGAATGTCGTCAATGAAGACAACAACGAATCTGTCCAAGTAAGGAAGAAAGATTCTATTCATGTAGTCCATCAAGATGGCAGGTGCATTCGTTACGCCAAACGGCATCATAAGGTATTCGTAATGACCGTAACGGGTACGAAAAGCCGTCTTAGGAATATCCTCCGCCTTTACTCGAATTTGATGGTAACCCGATCGCAAATCGATCTTAGAGAACACTGCTGCTCCTTTCAGTTGATCTATTAAATCATCTATCCTTGGAAGTGGATATTTATTCTTAATTGTGACCTTATTCAGTCGGCGATAGTCACACACAATCACGAAGTACCATCCTTCTTTCGGACTAGCAACACTGGTGCTCCCCAAGGTGACACACTGGGCCTAACAAACTACTTTTCCAAAAGTTCTTCGAACTGCTTCTTAAGCTCTTCTAACTCCGATGGTGACATTCTGTAAGGCTCTATAGATATAGGACCAGGTTTAGGTACAAGGTCAATAGCAAACTCTATCTCTCGCTCCAGCAGTAGACCAGGTACATCATCAGGAAAGACTTCGGGGAACTCGTTAACCACTAGAATTGTATTCACATCAGCCTCGCTCTCGAACTTCAAGGAAGACAATAGCACGTATCCCTGAGCTCCTTCTTTCAAGAAAGCTTGAACTTAGTTGGCCGTTAAAAATCCTTAATCCTCCTCCATAAGGAAAACTATGATTTTACTAGAACAATCCATCCCTTCCTAAAATTATATCTAATTGAGAAAGGGGTAAACAGATCAAATCAACAGAAAAGATTTGACCCTCAACAATCAACGGACAATTCAAGCAGACTTTGGTAGTAACAACAGTTTTATCAATGGGAGTAGAGACAGTCAAGTGAAAAGGTAAGGAAGACATAGGTAAACTAAGTCGTCACACACAGTCATAAGAAATGGAAGAGTGGGTTGCCCTAAAGTCATACAGTACAGTCAAAAGATTACCTCCTATGGCACATTCTCCCTGTATCAGATCTTTGGATTTGGAGGCTTCGGCTCCACTCATGGTATAGATTCGGCCCCCTGCTTGCGGCTTTGTAGCTCGTGCGGCGTTGACTGAAGGCTCAGCCTTAGCTTGGTTGCACTCTCTGCAGATATGTCTAGGCTTCTCACATCGGAAACAGATGATCCCTTTGATGGTGCAGTCTATTGTCGCGTGATCCTTCCCACATTTCAAACATTTCGAAGAAAATGCCACATTCTGTCCGGTTCGGTTCCCACTAGAACCTCCACTGGAACCTCCACCAGATGTTCGCTACTGACTTCCCAATGGTCGGGAATAAGGCTTCTTCTGAAAGCGATTCGCATTGTTGCCGCCTCCTCTTTGGAACCCAGTAGGTCTAAAGTTTCAATTTCTTGTGTCCCGAGCTAGATCCAAAGCTTCCACCTGGCAGCATGTATCTAACAGCTTCAAAAATTAGTTGATATTTAAGGTGATGACTGCTCTTTTCACTTCATGCCTCAGTCTTTCCTCGAATTTTTGACACTTCCACACCTCATCCGACTGGTGCTAGAAATATGTTGAAATTTTTGACAAGCTTTCAAACTATGCAGCTTATTCACTGACAGTTAAGTTCCCTTGTCTAAAGCTAAGGAACTCCATCTCCTTTTCAATGACTTGCACTTTCGAGAAAATATTTTTCCAAGAACTTATTCTTGAATACCTCCCAAATGATTACGTGACCTTCAGCTTCTAACACTCTCTGTGCCCCGTTGCACCTGTCTTCAGCATCCCCAATCAGTATAAAAGTGGCATAAGTTGCCTTCTTGTCGTTAGCCCAATGCATGCCTCTAAAGATTTTCTCCAGCTCCTTGATCCACAGATAGTTTTCTCCAGATCAAATTCTCCTTTAAACTGTGGAGGGTTGTGGCGACAGAACTCCGCCAAATTTTGAGCATCAGCCAATGCTTCCAGTTGTCGCGCAGCCCTTTCTTGCAGCTGAGCGATCCTCTCCATTTGTTACGCGATAACCTCATCCATTTGTTGCATCGCCTCAATTGCTACAACCCTGTCTCTACCTCGTGCCATTACGCTCTTTCAAGTAACACTAACTGAAAACACAAGGAAGAATTAAATGTATCCTTTTGGAATACCAAACACAGAGAATCACACAGCATAAACAAGTCAGACCTAACCACAAAGACCCAAAGAAAACATAAACCGGGACTCTGATACCAACCAAATGTAACGCCCTTTTTTGGGAGGGAAACGTCACATCATTATTTACGATGTGGAAATCAAAAGTATAAATTAAGACCCGGTTCATTACATAAATAAAAACTTGATTGGTTGTAAATGCGTGATTAAATTAGCGAATATTTTTTTTATACTAAAAATGATAAAATAAAGTGATGAGAAGTAGTTACAGCAAAGGGTAAAATAAAAGTAAACCATATATTCGAACAACATACATAAATATATATAATCATATCAAACTTGTTTAGCTACAACACCTGATATACAAAAAGTAAAAACTATGCATGCCTATAAAGATTATACATGTACAGCCCACCAAAAAGATAAGTCATCAGGCCCCAAAAAGAACACAGATAGCCATCAGTAACTATCGACAGTATTAGCCCCTAAGAAGAAAGGGAAGGAACCGTGTCATGATCTTCCTCAGGATCTTCCTCATCAAAAGAGACCCTCATCAGAGCCACCAAGTTGCGGGTCGGGGCTCGGGCAGTAGAGAGAAATAAATCCTCCCATGGGAATTAATAATGTTCACCCCACATATCCCTAATGGTTAGGTACAACTCTAAATGCAAATGAACGCTACAGGTAAAGATAGGTGGATTATAACGCCCCTAAGCTAGCAACACTGTCACGTCTCCCAGATAAACATAGCGGTCCGAGCTAATGTTGATGTGCCAACAGTCTGGACCTCCGAGGAAAGTCAGTTGCACATATCCCAAAAAGCCTTGTAGACGGGTCATCATGATCAGAACAAGTACTAGTCAAAGTCAGGCAAAAAACCAAGAAAATCGTGAACTTCCCCTTCCTCACCGACGTCTTTGGAGAAACATACAGATAGACAGAATAGTAGAGATACAAAAAGCAGGGAGGACATCCTACCATCATTACCAATTATGGCAGTAAAGAAACAGAACAGCGTGAAACGCCCACATAGCATTTCAAAAATAATAATAATCAGCATTAAATAGCAACAGTAAACAACTAAGCAGTTCTAGGCAGTCATGATATTAATAAAGCAATAGTTCCAATCATCATATAAATAAATAAATTCCAAATAATATATAGACTCACTATGCATGTATACATGTTATCAAAATCCTACTCCATGGAGCTAGACACAAACAATCAGAGAGAATGATTAGGAGACATGTCTGTAACTCGACTACCGAGGCCAACAAGTGCTATAATTTCTCAATTTTTTAACATGCACATCATGGCATTGTACAAGACATTCTACACTAGATCACGATATAGGACAGTGTCTCGGTCTAGATCGTCGGTGCGTTTGCATCGGTCTATCCCACGGTCTAGAAGAATTACAAACTGACCATTGTGAGACACTCGTACCCCGACGCCCCCAAGGTCAACAGTATGACCTACACTAGTCTACTCGCACCCGCACAATAGGTGTGATTCAATCACCTAGGCAATATAGCCTTACCAATAGTCCATCGGACTTTCACAATGCATGATGACTCAATGCATATTCATGTATATTTAACAATAATATACTTTTCCACAGCATGTCACAATTTGGCGAAGGTAAGCATCAACACATTCTTGGTCCCACTCATGGACCCATAATAATTATCATTAAGTCTTCAAATAAGACATTACATCTTAAGGGTTCATTATGGAATTATGCCTTAATTTTCTATATTCATCTCATTAAGTTTTCTCTTGAAATAATTTAATTTGAGCTATTTAACATCTTACTTACACTTATGTCCTTCCTTTAATTTCGAATCATTCTAGGTTTTTGGATAAAGTCTCATTCTTGGTTCTTTCCATTTTATGAATCCCTAATAAATTCCTAATTATCCAATTAACTAAGTTTCATCTTAATTTAGCATTTCTTATGAAATCCTTTTCTTGAGAGATTCTCTTGATTGTTAAGTTCCTTGTTTTAAGTTTATTCATACTCACTTAGAAAGTTATTCTAAGGTTTGCTAAGTCTCACACGCTCTTATTCTTTCCTTAAGTTGAAAAATCACTCTAGGTCACCCAATTAATTTCTTTCCAAGCATAATGTTAATTACTTAAGATTTAATTACTAAATTTCTAAGGTTGCCTAAAAATTACACAATTGGGCCCAAAATGGCCCTAGAGGCCGTGGGCCTCTCTAAATGGTAAGGACTTTAATTTTTCTTTGATCCATTAATTGTTATTTACTTGATTAATCATTTCTCCACTTGTTACAAAATTTTAAACCTTAAACACCCTAAGGAGGGGTTATGGCCATGAGCCTCAATGGGGAAAGCAAGGAATCCTTGCCCCCAAATCATGTTTCCAATCAACCAAAACCAATCCAAGATCATCAATATATATATACATTCAATCAAATAAATTATACATGATAAAATCAATACATAGTCAAAAAATCATAAATAAAAAAGAGTAACCCTAACAAGGATTCCTCACAACCAACACACAATACAAGTCTCCCACTACCAATAGAGGTTGAAGTGGATAGTCTTCCTTTACCTAAGGGAGAAAACAAGCAAAGAAACTCCCTTGAAGCTCCTAGTGAATTTTGGCCAAGCTCACCAAAAACCCTAAGAATCACAACTCAACAAATCAACACCAAGGCTTACAAAAAGAATGGATTAATGGTCATGGTTATGGTCATGAAAATGAAAATGAAGAAGAAAAATGAGAGCTCAAGAATCTTATCCTAAAGCTTCAAACTTGAAGCTTGAAGAAGATGATGAAAATAGATGATCCAAGTGATGCTTACTAAAGAGAAAAGAGTAATGGTGATGAGAGGAGCTAAGAAATGTGTTACTTGGAGTAAACAAAGGAGAATGGAGGGTGATGGTGGTGAGGCCGTGAATGGAGAGGTAGATGGAAGGAAGAGAAAACTTGAGAGAAGAAAAGGGTAGAGAGAGAAGTTGATAGTAAAAGTGATACACACTTTTAGGGTTTTTGAAATTAGAAAGGTAAAGTGTTAAGTGAAAAGTTTATTTTTGGCTCCAAAAAGACCCTCTTGGCCGTGGAGTTGGGAGGGAAGAGAGAGGGTGTGTAGCTTCCTTGAGAAGCTTGGTAGGAAGTTTCCTTGAAGCTTCCTTGAGGCTTCCTTGAGAAGCTTCGTGCGCTTCTCGATAAAGTGAAAAGTAATCTTGTCTCCTAAAGTGAACACTCTAGAAAAGATGATTAACACTCTACTAGAGCTATTATCCAGTGAACAAAAGTTACAGTTAATAGAAACAATATTTATTGTTCATCGGATAATTTTACGGTACAACGATTTTATTTATCAGGTAAATCTTGAAAAATGTAAACCTCGTAAACTGTGTCCGGCCTTAGGTTTTGTAAGATCCCCCATCGACGTTTCCACAGTTCAAAGTTTACTAGCCTTGGGAAAAATATTTCATTTTCCCAACTCCACTCAATGCGCACGTAAAATAAGAAATATATTAAAATATTCAACATTTTTAGGAAAATTCATAAAAATTCTCAAAAATCACAAATATTAGAAAATAACTATTCATCGTGAAACAAACAATTTCTGAGGTGTTACACTAACTCCGCTTAGTGTGCACGCAAAATGAAGATTTATTAAAATATTTGACATTTCCAGAAAAATACAGAAAAATTCTCAAAAATCATAAATATTATAAAATGATTATTTATGATGAAACAAATAATTTTCAGGGTGTTACAACTCTCTCATTCTAAAAAGAAATTTCATCCTCGAAATTTTCATACCTTAGAACAGTTGTGGGTGTTGCTCTTTCATCTTGTCTTCCAATTCCCATGTTGTATCTCCGGTCATTTCGTTCCAGATCACTTTCACCAATGAGATTTCCCTTCCTCTGAGTTGTTTTACTCTCCTCTCTTCAATCCTTACGGGAGGTGCCTCATAGGTTAAGTTCTCTTTCAATTGTACTGTGTTCGGTGCTATGACATGGTTTGGGTCAGGAATATATTTTCGTAGTTATGACACATAAAAGACTTTGTGAAAGTTTGAAAGAAAAGGTGGTAAGGCTATCTGGTAAGCTACTGGACCTATCCGGTGAAGAATTTGGTAAGGTCCAAGGAATTTGGGAGTAAGTCTTCTAGATTTCAGAACTCGGCCAACCCTAGTCATTGACGTGACTTTCAAAAATACATGCTCGCCTTCCTTAAACTCAAGAGGTTTTCTTCTTTTGTCCACATAGCACTTCTGTTGATTTTGAGCCGTCCTCATCTTTTCCTGAATCATATTGACCTTCTCAGTCGTTTGCTGTATAATATCAAGTCCAACAGTAAGGCACTCTCCGTCTTGGTACCAACACAAAGGTGTTCGGCACCGTCGTCCATATAGAGCTTCATAGGGCACCATCCTTATGCTTGAATGAAAACTGTTGTTATAGGTGAACTCTACCAATGGGAAAACTTCATCCCAACTTCCAGTCTGTTCTATAGCATAAGCTCTAAGCAAATCCTCCAACGATTGGATCGTCCTTTCCGATTGCCCATTGATTTGTGGATGGTAAGAAGAACTCAGTCGTAGCTTTGTCCCCAATGCTTCTTGCAAACTATGCCAGAACTTGGAAGTGAACCTTGGATCCCTATCCGAAACAATACTGGTAGGCACACCGTATAGCCTAACTATTTCACCAATATACAGCTGGGTCAACTTCTCTATGTTGTATCTGATATTGATTGGTAGGAAGTGCACTGACTTCATGAGTCAATCAATGATTACCCATATTGAGTCATACCCTTTTCTGGTCTTCGGTAGTCCAACCATAAAATCTATCGCAAATACTATCCCACTTCTATCCAGGAATAGATAGAGGTTGCAATAGTCCTGACGGTCTTTGATGTTCCACCTTTGCTTTCTGGCAAACCAGACAAGAAGACACACATCTGGTAATATTGTTCTTCATTCCGTGCCACAAAAATAACTTTTTCAGGTCTTGGTACATTTTAGTTATCCCCATGTGCATACTCAACTTGCTCGTGTGAGCATGTTCAAGAATATACTTCCTTAGCTCTTGATCCCTGGGTATACAAACCCTACCTCAGAACCTTAGAATTCTATCAATTCCTTCCTCGAATGTGGTCACACCGCCTTGCTTCATCAACTCCCTCTCTTCTTGCAGAAACTTGTCAACTTTCTATTTTTCACGGATGTCCTCCATTAACTCACTTAAAATATTGACCATGCTCATACAAATCTTCCTCGGTGCTAATTCCACGAAAGACCATACATCTCAGAATTGCTCTATCAAATCTTTTTCCTTGATCATCATGGCTTAGATACTGAGCATCTTCCTACTCAATGTGTCTACCATGAAGTTTGCCTTTCCAGGGTGATACAGAAGTCAAAAATCATAATCTTTTAGAAATTCCAACCATCTGCGCTATCTCATATTCAACTCCTTTTGATCATATAAGTACTTCAAGCTCTTGTGGTCACTAAAGATGTTGAACGTCACCCCATACAGGAAGTGTTTCCATATCTTCAAGGCAAAAACTACAGCTGCTAACTCCAAGTCATGTGTTGGATAGTTCTTCTCATGCACTCGCAACTGTCTCGAAGCATAAACCACCACTTTTCCATTTTGTATAAGCACAGCTCCTAGTCCTTGATATGAAGCATCGCAATATACTTTGAAGGGTTCATTTAGATCAGGTAGAACTAACACTAGTGAAGTAGTTAGCCATCTCTTCAATTCTTGGAAACCTTCTTCGCAAGCATTAGTCCATTCAAAGGCTGGGTTCTATCTTGTGAGTTGAGTGAGAGGTCCTGCCATTTTAGAGAATCCTTCAATGAACCTCCGATAGTATCTAGCCAAACCCACAAAATTACAGATTTCTGTCACCATCTTCGGTCTTTCCCACCGTAGAACTGCTTCCACTTTTGACGGATCTACAGCAATCTCTTCCTTTGAGATCACATGGCCCAAAAACTTGACTTTGTCTAGCCAAAATTCACACTTTGACATTTGGCGTACAGCTTCTTTTCCTTCAAAATCTGGAGAACTATATTGAGGTGTTCAACATAATCCTCCTGATTTTGAGAGTAGATTAGAATGTCGTCAATGAAGACAACAATGAATTTGACTAAGTAAGGATGAAAGATTCTGTTCATGTAGTCCATGAAGATGGTAGGTGCATTCGTTACGCCAAACGGCATGACAAGGTATTCGTAATGATCGTAACAGGTACGAAAAGCCGCCTTTACTCGAATTTGATGGTAACCCAATCACAAATCGATCTTAGAGAACACTGTTGCTCCTTTTAGTTGATCTATTAAATCATCTATCCTTGGAAGTGGATACTTATTCTTAATTGTGACCGTATTCAGTTGGTGATAGTCCACAGACAATCGTGAAGTACCATCCTTCTTTCGGACTAGTAACACTGGTGCTCCCCAAGGTGACACACTAGGCCTAACAAACTGCTTTTCCAAATGTTCTTCCAACTGCTTCTTAAGCTCTGCTAACTCCGATGGTGACATTCTGTAAGGCGCTATAGATACAGGACCAGGTCCAGGTACAAGGTCAATAGCGAACTCTATCTCCCGCTCCGACGATAGACTAGGTACATCATCAGGAAAGACTTTAGGGAGCTCGTTAACCATTGGAATTGCATTCACATCATCCTCACTCTTGACCTTCAAGGAAGACAATAATATGTATCCCTGAGCTCCTTCTTTCAAGAAAGCTTGAACTTAGTTAGCCATAAAAAATCTAGAATCCTCATCCATAGGAAAAACTATGGTTTTACTAGAACAATTCAACAGGATATGGTTGGAAGACAATCAATCCATTCCTAAAATTATATCTAACTGAGAAAGGGGTAAACAAATCAAATTAACAGAAAAGATTCGACTCTCAACAATCAACAGACAATTCAAACAGACTTTGGTAGTAACAATAGGTTTATTAGTGGGAGTAGAGACAATCAAGTAAAAAGGTAAGGAAGACATAGGCAAACTAAGTCATCGCACACAGTCATAAGAAATGAAAGAGTGGGTTGCCCCAGAGTTATACAGTACAGTCAAAAGATTACCTCCTATGGCACCTTCTTCCTGTATCAGATCTTCGGATTTGGAGGCTTCGACTCCACTCATGGTATAGATTCGGCCCCCTTCCTGCGGCTTTGTAGCTCGTGCGGCGTTGACTGAAGGCTCAGCCTTAGCTTAGTTGCAGTCTCTGGAGACATGTCCAGGATTCCCACATCAAAAACAGATGATCCCTTTGATGGTGTAGTCTCTTGTCGCGTGATCCTTCCCATATTTTAAACATTTCAAAGAAAATGCCACATTTTGTCCGGTTTGGTTCCCACCAGAACCTCCACTAGAACCTCCTCCAGATGTCTGCTGCTGACTTCTCGATGGTCGGGAATAAGGCTTCTTCTGAAAGTGATTCGCGTTGTTGCCGCCTCCTCTTTGGAACCTAGTAGGTCTAAAGTTTTGATTTCTTTTGTCCCGAGCTTGATCCAGAGCTTCCACTTGGCAGCACATATCTAATAGCTCTGAAAATTGGTTGATCTTTAAGGTGATGACTGCTCTTTTAACTTCATGCCTCAGTCCTTCCTCGAATTTTTGAAACTTCCACACCTCGTCTGGCTGGTGCTGGAAATATGTTAAAAATTTTGACAGGCTTTCAAATCGTGCAGTATATTCATTGACAGTTAAATTCCCTTGCCTCAAGCTAAGGAACTCCATCTCCTTTTGCATGCCTTGCGCTTGCGGGAAAATATTTTTCCAAGAACTTATTCTTGAATACCTCCCAAGTGATTGCGTGACCTTCAGCTTCTAATACTCTCTGTGCCCCGTTCCACTAGTGTTTAGCATCCCCAATTAGCATAAAAGCGGTATAAGTTACCTTCTTGTCATTGGCACAGTTCATGCCTCTGAAGATTTTCTCTAACTCCTTGATCCACAGACTAGCTTTCTCCGGATCAAATTCTTCTTTAAACTGAGGAGGGTTGTGGAGACGGAACTCCGCCAAATTTTGAGCATCATCCAATGCTTCCAGCTATCGCGCAGCCCTTTCTTGCTGCTGAGCGATCCTCTCCATTTGTTGCATAATAACCTCATCCATTCATTGCATCGCCTCAATTGCTACAGCCCTGTCTCAACCTCGTGCCATTACGCTCTTTTAAGTAACACTAACTGAAAACATAAGGAAGAATTAGATGTATCCTTTTGGAATACCAAACACAGAGAATCACACAGCACAAACAAGTCAGACCTAACCACAAAGACCCAAAGAAAACATAAACTGGGACTCTGAGACCAACTAAATGTAACGCCCCTTTTTAGGAGGGAACGTCACATCATTATTTATGATGCGAAAATCAAAAGTATAAATTAAGACCCGGTTCATTATATAAATATAAACTTGCTTGGTTGTAAACACGTGATTAAATTAGTGAATATTTTTTTATACTAAAAATGATAAAATAAAGTGACGAGAAGTAGTTACAGCAAAGGGTAAAATAAAAGTAAACCATACATTCGAACAGCATGCATAAATATATATAATCATATCAAACTTGTTTAGTTATAACACCTGATATACAAAAAGCAAAAACTATGCATGCCCATAAAGATTATACATGTATAGCCCACCAAAAAGATAAGTCATCAGGCCCCAGAAAGAACACAGATAGCCATCAGTAACTATCAACAGTATCAGCCCCTAAGAAGAAAGGGAAGGAACCGTGTCAGGATCTTTCTCAGGGTCTTCCTCATCAGAAGAGACCCTCATCGGAGCCACCGCGTTGCGGGCCGGGGCTCGGGCAGTAGAGAGAAATGAATCCTCCCGTGGGGTATAATAACGTTTGTTGGGAATTGCGGTTACATCACGCAACAAAAAAATAGGATTCCCACCGAGGATCCATGTGAAAAGCCATAATCTGAGTTTTTAAATTATTTACCTCTTGAAGCATGATCAAAAGGAAGGACGTGAATCACCAACACCGTAATAGAAATGATGTCTATGCGGTATCCACACGAACAGACTCACGAACGTCCAACATTCGTAAAGAGAAGCCTCATGTCTCTCACACAATGCTAGCTGCGAAGAGAAGTGAAGAAACCTGTCACTCTCTCACTCACTTTTCTCTAGGTACGGCTAGGGTTCTGAAAATTGTGTATCTTGGCAACCCCTTAGTAGTACTATTTATAATAGTGACTGCCTTAAGTGAGTGTGAGCAGCAGCAAGGTAAGCTGTGCAACCCTAGACTCATCTGTTATGAGTCTGACCCATATTTGAATCTGAGTCTAACTGGGATCCATTGCTCTAATTTTAGTTTGCTCTATGTGTGTGACCTTGCAGGTTCTCATTACATTGGCAGTAATATTAAAATCTCATTTTAATATTACAAGCAATGAGCAGTATCTAGCAACACATCACTGCTACCTAAGTAATAAGAATGTTAGTGATTTGACATAACTTTTCTGTGACTAATGTTTCCATGTCGTTTAGTCCCTTTGTCAAGATATCTAGATTAAACACAAGGCATAGAATGCATCACCCTTGTATAGTCCAATCATTTGTTTCCTAATACTTGAGTAGACTTTATAACAACAAATGAAATCAATATCTCATATTGACTCATTTGAGCATGGCCATGCATTTCGCAGTCTCACTCAATCAGGGGGCCTGAAGATATCGCTCCTGTTATGTAGGAGTGACAAATCCCATCTAGGTCACTCACATCCCTCTGCATAATTTACGGTATGTCCAATAACTAACTTTATAATCACTTTGTTACATATGATGTTTAATGGTATTAAAACACACAACTCCTCATGTAGGAATTGAAGTGATTTCAGGTCAAAGGACCATAGACACCATTGTCATTATGAGAATCGCTTATGACACTCACGTAATGATCCATGTAACGTTCTCATGGTAGGTCAGTCCAATACATCATTACTCTAATATGTACCCATATGAGGACTTGATATCTCATATTTATGACCCATGAGATATGGTCACTAGTCTATGCACATACTAGCCTCAATGTATTATTGTTGTCATAATTAACAATAATACTTGACTAGGGACATTTAAGAATAGTGTTATAACTAAAAGGATCTCACGATCAAGTCATCCACTCGATAACCTATGGCATCAAACTTACTATTCTAAGGACTTTATTATGTTTATAAAAAAGAACACAATAAATGAAATGTCTCATATATTAAAATAAGCATAATAGAATGTATGTAAATACAGATAAATGTATTAACCTCTAGGTCATACACTAACAACGGTCACCCCATATATCCCTAATGGGCAGGTAAAACTCTAAATGCAAACGAACACTACAGGTAAAGATAGGTGGATCATAATGCCCCCAAGCTAGCGACACTGTCACGTCTCCCAGATAAACATAGCGGTCTGAGCTAAAGTTGATGTGCCAACAATAGGGACCTCCGAGGAAAGTCAGTCGCACATATCCCAAAAAGCCTTGTAGATGGGTCGTCATGATCAGAACAGGTACTAGTCAAAGTCAGGTCAAAAACCAGGGAACTCGTGAACTTCCCCTTCCTCGCTAACGTCTTCAGAGAAACATGCAGATAAACAGAATAGTAGAGATACAAAAAGGAGGTAAGACATCCTACCATCATTACCAATTATGGTAGTAAAGAAACAGAACGGCGCAAAGCATCCACATAGCATTTCAAAAATAATAATAATCAGCATTAAATAGCAACAGTAAACAACTAAGCAGTTCCAGGCAGTCATCATATAAATAAATAAATTCTAAATAATATGTTGACTCATTATGCATGTATACATGTTATCAAAATCCTACTCCATGGAGCTAGGCACAAATAATCAGAGAGAATGATCAAGAAACATGTCTGTAACTCGGCTATCGAGGCCAACAAGTGCTATAATTTCTTAATTTTTTAACATGCACATCATGGCATTCTACAAGACATTCTACACTAGATCGCGATATAGGACATTGCCTCGGTCCGGATCGTCGGTGCTTTTGCATCGGTCTATCTCACGGTCTAGAAGAGCTACCAACTAACCATTGTTAGACACCGGCACCCCGACGCCCCCAAGGTCAATAGTATAACCTACACTAGTCTACTCGCACCCGCACAATAGGTGTGATTCAATCTCCTAGGCAACATGGCCTTACCAATAGTCCATCGGACTTTCACAATGCATGATGACTCAATGCATATTCATGTAAATTTAACAATAATATACTTTTCCACAGCATGCCACAATTTGGCCAAGGTAAGCATCAACACATTCTTGGTCCCACTCATGGACCCATAATAATTATCATCAAGTCTTCAAATAAGACATTACATCTTAAGGGTTCATTATGGAATTATGCCTTAATTTTTTATATTCATCTCATTAAGTTTTCTCTTGAAATAATTTAATTTGAGTTATTTAATATCTTACTTACACTCATGTCCTTCCTTTAATTTAGTATCGTTCTAGGTTTTAGGATAAAGTCTCATTCTTGGTTCTTTCCATTTTATGAATGCCTAATTAATTCTTAATTATCCAATTAACTAAGTTTCACCTTAATTTAGCATTTCTTATGAAATCATTTTCTAGAGGAATTCTCTTGATTGTTAAGTTCTTTGTTTTAAGTTTATTTATACTCACTTAGAAAGTTATTCTAAGGTTTGCTAAGTCTCACACACTCTTATTCTTTCCTTAAGTTCCAAAATCACTCTAGGTCACCCAATTAATTTCTTTCTAAGCATAATGTTAATTACTTAACACTTAATTACTAAATTTTCAAGGTTGCCTAAAAATTACACAATTGGGCCCAAAATGGTCCTAGAGGCCGTGAGCCTCTCTAAAGGGTAAGGACTCTAATTTTTCTTTGATCCATTAATTGTTATTTACTTGATTAATCATTTCTCCACTTGTTGCAAAATTTTAAACCTTAAACACCCTAAGGAGGGGTTATGGCCGTGAGCCTCAATGGGGAAAGCAAGGAATCCTTGCCCCCAAATCATGTTTCCAATCAATCAAAACTAATTCAAGATCATCAATATATATATATACATTCAATCAAATAAATTATACATGATAAAATCAATACATATTCATCAAAATCATACATCAAAAAGAGTAACCCTAACAAGGGTTCCTCACAACCAACACACAATACAAGTCTCCCACTACCAATAGAAGTTGAAGGGGATAGTCTTTCTCTTACCTAAGGGAGAAAACAAGCAAAGAAACTCCCTTGAAACTCCTAGTGAATTTCGGCCAAGCTCACCAGAAACCCTAAGAATCACAACTCAATAAATCAACACCAAGGCTTGAAAAAGAATGGATTAATGATCATGGTGATGGCCATAAAAATGAAAATGAAGAAGAAAAATGAGAGGTCAAGAATATTACCCTAAAACTTCAAACTTGAAGGTTGAAGAAGATGATGAAAATGGATGATATAAGTGATACTTACCAAAGAGAAAAGAGTAATGGTGATGAGAGGAGCTAAGAAATGTGGTTAGTTGGAGTAAACAGAAGAGAATGAAGGGTGATGGTGGTGTGGCCATGAATAGAGAGGTAGAGAGAGGGAGGAGAAAACTTGAGAAAAGAAAAGGGTAGAGAGAGAAGTTGATAGTAAAAGTGATGCACACTTTTAGGGTTTTTGAAATTAGAAAGGTAAAGTGTTAAGTGAAAAGTTTATTTTTGGCTCCAAAAAGGCCCTCTTGGTCCTGGAGTTGGGAGGGAAGAGAGAGGGAGTGTAGCTTCCTTGAGAAGCTTGGTAGGAAGTTTCCTTGAAGCTTCCTTGAGGCTTCCTTGAGAAGTTTCGTGCGCTTCTCGATAAAGTAAAAAGTAATGTTGTCTCCTAAAGTGAACACTCTAGAAAAGATGATTAACACTCTACTAGAGCTATTATCCAGTGAACAAAAGTTACAGTTAATAGAAATAGTATTTATTATTCATCAAATAATTTTACGGTACAACGAATTTATTTATCAAATAAAATCTTAAAAGATGTAAACCTCATAAGTTATGCAAAACCTTGGGTTTAGTAAGATCCACCGTCAACGTTTTCACAGTTCAAAGTTTACCGGCCTCAGGAAAAATATTTCATTTTCCCGGCTCTGCTCAACGCGCATGCAAAACGAGGAATATATTAAAATATTCGATGTAACCAGAAAAATCCACAAAAATTCTAATCACAAATATTAGAAAATGACTATTCATCCCGAAATAAACAAATTCTGGGGTGTTACACTGATTTTGCTCAGTGTGCATGTAAAACGAGAAATATATTAAAATATTTGATGTTTCCAGAAAAATACAAAAAAATTCTCAAAAATATAAATATTATAAAATAATTATTTATGATGAAACAATAATTTTCAAGGTGTTACACGTAATGAGGAAGTGTATGAAGGTTCCGAAGAACCTATGGAGGCTCACGGCCTCAACACCACAATGGAGGCAAAGTGTTTTAAATTATTTTCCTAATCAAGGATTAAATGAGTTAATGACAAGAAATTGGATTAAAGGTTTTTGCAAAGAATAAAGTGATAGAAAATAATTAAATATGATTTATGAAGTATATATTGTAATTCGGCCAACTTGCCTAAATTTGAGGTTTTAGATCCAATATTATTTTACTAAGTAGGCTTAGATGTTTAATTAAGAGGAAATTAATTTGATGGGTTTGTAGATATAAGAAGAAAGGTAACCAATTTTTAGAATTAAATTAGTATAATTAAGTTATGAAGTAAGATAACAGTTAAAACTTAAAATTTACTGACGTATAGCTTACCCTTTGGGTTTTGAAGCGCATTAGAAAATTTTGAGCTGTAATATCCAAATTAAATCAAAGAAATATAATTTTGTGAGAAATGATGGAAAATATTACTTAAAGGATTTTTAATTGTAAAATATGGTAAATAAAGCTAAAATAATTATTTATGTGAAAATTATTAGAGAAATGTCACTTATTCTCAAAATAGTGATTTTTAAGCTATTAGATTGAGAAAATGATTTAAAATTACTACGCGATTGAGAAAACGTTTAAAAATCCCTATGCGATTATGAAAATATTGGAAAATACTTATGCGATTTGAAAATGTAAGAAAAATGTTCTACGATTGTGAAAATGTGATAAAATATTTACGCAATTGGAAATAATAGCAGTTTGATGTCGGGCTATTGTGGTGGGCCTGGTGATATTGAACAATGATACCGCCAAGAGATGGCGTGTGTATGTGAAATACTGTGAGAATAATGATTATATGTGCATTTTAATCATACATCATGCATTGAAAAGCGTGTCAACTTATTGGTTAAGGCTATTTGCCTAGGATATTGAATTTACACCTTCATATGGGTGAGAATCGCATAGTTACGATCTTCAGTGATCTTGGAGACGTCAGGGTGTGGAATGTCATATGTGGCCAGCTGGTAGCACCTCTGCACCGTGGTATCCTATGCAAACACACTGATAATCTTGATAGAGTTACTACTCTTTTTGTGATTGGTTGAGAATGTCTTGTATGAGCCATGTAACGCCCCGAAAAATTGTTTATTTTATCATTAATTATCATCTCATAATATTTATAATTTTTCAAAATTTTTGTGGATTTTTTCAAAAATGTCAAATATTTTAATATATTTCTTATTTTGTGTGCACACTGAGCAGAGTCAGTGTAACACCCCAGAAATAATTTGTTTCATTAAGAATAGTCATTTCCCAATATTCATGATTTTTGGAGATTTTTCTGAAATTTTCCAGAAACGCTGAATATTTTAATATATTCCTCGTTTTGCATGCGCACTGAGCAGAGTCAGTCAAACGCCCCAGAAAATTGTTTATTTCATGACAAATATCCATTTTCTAATATTTGTGATTTTTAGGAATTTTTGTGGGTTTTTCTAAAAATGTTAAATATTTTAGTATATTTCTCGTTTTGCGTACACGCTGAGCAGAGTTGGGATAACAGAACGTTTTTCCTGAGACTGGTAAATCTTGAATTGTCAACGTGTTGACAGGGGATCTTACTAAACCCGAGGTCGGGCACAATTTACGAGGTTTGTGTATCCCAAGGTTTTATATGATAAATAAAATCACTGTATCATAAAATTATCCGATAAATAATAAAATATTATTTTCATCAATTGTAACATTTATTCACTGGGAAAATAATTCTAACAGTGTAATTAATCATCTGTTAGATGTATTTAATTAAGGAGACAAGCTTACTATGCACTTTATTGAGAAATGTGCAAAGCTTATCAAGGAAGCTTCTTGAAAATTTCCTCCAAGCTTCCCATGGAAGCTAACCAATTTTCACTCTTTCCCCTCTCTCTCCTAGCTCACGGCTGCTGCACTTTTGGGGGGGGGGGGGAATTTATACTTCAATTCATTTAATTAAAACTGCACAAGTTTTCAAAATTCAAAAGCTAT
Organism: Ormosia semicastrata; assembly: GCA_029884595.1. Classification (NCBI taxonomy): domain Eukaryota; kingdom Viridiplantae; phylum Streptophyta; class Magnoliopsida; order Fabales; family Fabaceae; genus Ormosia; species Ormosia semicastrata. The sequence goes on along the minus strand of JAQQTO010000061.1, from coordinate 64,248,525 downwards.
CACTTCAATTTTCCTATTCACTTCTCACTCTACCTTATTCTCCTCCCTTTGAAATTTTTCTCTCCTCCTTCTCTCTAGAGCTATTCGGCCAGCAGCCCTCCATGCACTCATCCATCACAAAATTTTCATCCAACCCCATTTTCTTAATCCTCTCCATCTCCTAAACACTTTTCTAGTTGGTGGTTCTTTGAAAATTCATCATCTTCACCATTTTCTTCAAGCTTCAAGATTAGGGTTTTTGGGTAAGCTTCTTGATTCTTCCCTTCCTTTTCTCATTTTCGTTTCTATACTATTGGATTGATTGTTTGTGTATATTGATATATTGGAATGGATTGGATGGCATGAAATAGAAGAAAATGATGTTGGATTTTCTCTTGTGTGGCCACGGTTTTGGGGGCCCAAATTTAGGGTTCTTTGTGAACAACTGTAATAAGTGAAAATCATAATTAATCAAGTGTACATTAGGTAATTAATGGAGAGAAAAATTTGGGAACTTAATCCCTAGGGAGGCCACGGCCTCTAGGGCCTTGTTGGGGCTTAATTATACAACTTTGGCAACCTTGGAACTTGAATAATCTAGTGATTAAATTGTTGGTAATAGGATGGAAAATTAATCAATCGGAAGATTAGAAAAATAATTGGAGACTCATAAAATTTGAAAGAACCAAGAATAGAATTTTTCATAAGACTTAGGAAAATTTAATTAGGGCAAGAACAAGAGAGTGTGAGATTTTGAGATCTTAGAATAACCTTCTAAGTGTATGGGAATAAATTACATTAGAAAAATTTAATTAATTATGAGAATTCATTTAGAGACGAACTTTGTAAGAAAGGCTAACCTTAAGTAAGAATTCATAATAGACCTTAAAAATGTATTAATTTATTTAATTCCAATATTATGATTTTGTGGGTCCATGTGAGTGACCAATGATGTGTTGATTCTTACTTTGGCCAATTGTGGCATATTGTCAAATAGTATGTAGTGATGATCATACATGATTATGCATAGAGTCTTTATGCATTGTGAAAGTCCTTTGGACTGTTGTTAAGGTCAAGTTTCCTAGGAGATTGAACACACCTTAGTGCGGGTGCGAGTAGACTAGTGTAGGTCATATTGTTGACCATGGGGGCGTCGGGGTGCGGGTACCTCGCAATGGAAAGTTGGTAGCTCTTCTGTCTGTGGGGCAAACCGATGCAAACGCACCGACGATCCTGACCGAGCACTGTCCTATATCGTGATCTAGTGTAGACTTTCTGTACAATGCCATGATTTGCACGTGGATAAACTGATGAATTATAGCACTTTGGCCGTAGTAGCCGAGTTGCAGACGAGTCTCCTGATCTTTCTCTCCGACCGTTTGTGTCTAGCTCCATGGAGTAGGATTTTGACTTTGTACGCATGTGCATAGTGGGTCCATATATTATCTGGCATCTGTTTAGTATTATTTTTATTGGGACTGTTGTGTTACTATTATATATATTTACCTGTAACTGCTTATTTGTTTATTTCTGCTATTTAATACTTATGCTTATTATTTGATATGCTCTATGGGCGCTTTGCGCCGTTTTGTTTCTTGCTGCTATAACTGGTAATGATGGTAGGATGTCTTACCTCTTTCTTGTATTTCTGTTATTTTCTATCTGTATATTGTGTCTCATCGAAGATGACGGTAAGGAGGTTGGAGCTCCCGATTTCCCCAACTTCTGGCCTAATCATGATTAGCATCTACTGTGGAGCATAGAGGCACGCATGCACGGATTTCTGGGTGATGTGCGTCTGACCTTCCTTGGAGGGCTAGAATGCTGGCACATTAACCTGAATTCTGACCGCTGTGTCTACCTGGGAGACGTGTCGATCTCTTTGACCTGGAGGCGTCATGAGCCGCCGATCTTTACCTACTGCATCAGCCTGCGTTTGGAGTTTTATCTGCCCATCCGGGAGATGTGGGGTGACTGCTACTACATCCCGCAGGAGGACTCTTTTGATTCCACTGCTCGGGCTCCGGCCCATGGCTCTGTGGCTCCTATGCAGGTTTCCTCAGACGAGGAAGACCCTGAGGAGGTTCCCGAGGATGACCTCGCGGAGGATCCTGAAGAGGATCCTGATACGATTCCTCCTCATCTGAGGGACTGATATTACTGGTAGCTACTGAGGGCCACCAGTGTTTTATTTTGGGGGCCTGATGTTTTAACTGTAGTGGGCTGTATATTATGGTATCTTGGGGATGTATATGTATGATCCTTTGGGCAGGTATAGTTTTGCTTTTTGGTATATCGGGCTTTGTAATCAAACAGATTTGATATGATTATATATATATATATATGAATATGCAATGTTGATCAGATGTATGCTTTACTTCTGTTTTGCTCTTTATTTCCATTTATGTTTCGTAACTACATTTTATTAAATATTATTGTAAACAAAAAAAAATAGTCACCATTTTATTTATATAGCTTTAACCGGATAAATTTAATCGTAATAAAATGAACTGGGTCTTAACTTATATAATTTTATTTTTTGCATTGTAATTGACAATGTGACGTTCCCTTCCTAAAAGGAGCGTTACATTAAGTTGGTATCAGAGCCCCAGTTTATGTTTCTTTGGGTCTTGTGATTGAGTTTGTCTTGTTTGTGCTGTGTGTTCTCTGAACATTAAACGCAAAGATGTATTGTTTGGTATTCCTAGTGGATGCAACTGATATTCCTTGTGTCTTTCAGTTACTCTGACTTGAGATAGTAAGATGGCACAATGTGAAGACATGGCAGCAGCTATAGCGGCGATGCAGAGGATGGCTGAGGTCGTCGCGCAACAAACTGAACAAGCTACTCAACAACAGGAGAGAGTGGCTCAACAACAAGAATGAGCTGCTCAACAGCTCGAGGCTACTGCAGATGCTTAGAACTTGGCAGAGTTTCGTCGCCACAACCCTCCTCAATTCAAAGGAGAATTCGATCCGGACAAAGTTGGTCTGTGGATCAAGGAGTTAGAAAAGGTCTTTCGAGGGATGAACTGTGCTAAGAACAAGAAGGTGACCTATGCAACCTTTATGCTGGTGGGCAACACTGAGAACTGGTGGAATGGCGTGCAAAGAATGCTGGAAGCTGCAAATCGAGAAATCACTTGGGAGTTATTCAAGGATAAGTTCTTAGATAAGTATTTTCCTGCGAGTGCAAGACATGCGAAGGAATCGGAGTTCCTTAACTTATGGTAAGGGAGTATGACCGTTAGTGAATACGCAGCCAGATTTGAAAACTTGTCACAATTTTCAACATACTTTTAGCACTAACCAAATGAAGCCTGGAAGTGTCGGAGATTCACAGTAGGACTGAGGTATAAGGTGAAGAAGGTTGTGATCACCTTGAAGATCAATGAATTCTCAGAATTGCTGGATACATGTTGTGAAGTAAAGGCTCTGGAGCAATCTAGAGATATGAGGAACAGAAACTTTGGGCCCACGAGGTTCCAAAGAGGCGGTGGTAACAGCTCTAACCACTTCCAGAAGAAGCCCTACTCCCGACTAATGAGAAATCAGCAACAAACCATGGGTGGAGGTTCTGGTGGAGGTTCTGTTGGGAACCGGACTGGCCAGAACATGGCGTATCCTTCCAAATGCCTGAAGTGTGGGAAAGATCATCTCACAAGGGACTGCACCATAAAGGGGGATCATCTGCTTCAGATGTGGCAAACTTGGCCACGTATCCTGATATTGCAATCAGGCAAAGCCTGAACCTTCGATCAATGCTGCAAGAGCCAAGAAACCACAAGCTGAAGGGCGAGTTTACACCATGAGCGGAGCTGAAGCCTCTGAATCCGAAGACTTGATTCAAGGGGAAGGCACCATAGAAGGTAACCTTTTAACTATACTGTATGACTCTGGGGCAACCCATTCTTTCATATCATATGACTCTGTGCAAAGACTTGCTTTACCAGTGTCTACCCTACCTTTTGACTTAACTGTTTCTACCCCAACTGATAAACCTGTAGTTACTACCAAAGTCTGTCTAAATTGTCCATTGGTTGTTGAAGGTCAAACCTTTTCGGTCGATTTGATCTGTTTACCCCTTTCCCAACTAGATATAATTTTAGGGATGGACTAGTTGTTTTCCAACCATGTTCTATTAGACTGTTCAAGAAAAACCATAGTTTTTCCCCTAGATGAGGATTCTAGATTTCTGACGGCCAATTGAGTTCAAGCTCTCTTAAAAGAAGGAGCTCACAGATACATGCTACTGTCTTCTTTGAAAGTCGAGAGCGAGGTTGATGTGAACAAAATTCCAGTGGTGAATGAGTTTCTCGAAGTCTTTCTTGAGGATGTACCTGGTTTACCACCGGTGCGAGAGATAGAGTTTGCTATTGACCTTGTACCGAGAGCTGGTCCCGTGTCTATAGCACCTTACAGGATGGCACCGACAGAATTAGCTGAGCTCAAGAGGCAGCTAGAGGAGCTTTTGGAGAAGCAATTTGTCAAACCGAGCGTATCACCGTGGGGAGCACCATACTGTTAGTTCACAAGAAGGATGGTTCATCAAGATTATGTGTGGACTACCAGTAGCTGAACAAAGTGACGATCAAGAATAAATATCCACTCCCAAGAATTGATGACTTAATGGGCTAACTAAAGGGAGCAGCGGTGTTTTCGAAGATCGATCTGCGATCTGGGTATCATCAGATACGAGTAAAGATGGAGGATATACCCAAGACTGCTTTTCATACCGATACGACCATTACAAATACCTCGTGATGCCGTTTGGCGTGACGAATGCACCAACTATCTTTATGGACTACATGAACCGAATCTTTCGTCCTTACTTGGACAGATTCGTTGTGGTCTTTATTGATGACATTTTGGTATACTCTCAAAATCAGGAGGACCATGCTGAACACCTCAGTATAGTTCTTCAGATTCTGAAGGAGAAGGAATTGTATGCCAAACTGTCAAAATGTGAATTTTGGCTAGAAAAAGTTAAATTTTTGGGTCATGTAATGTCGAAGGATGGGATTGCGGTGGATCCATCAAAGGTGGAGGCAGTGCTACAATGGGAACGGCCTAAGTTGATGACGGAGATTCGTAGTTTCGTGGGATTGGTAGGATATTACCGAAGGTTCATTGAGGGATTCTCCAAGATTGTAGGACCACTTACTCAACTCACAAGGAAGAACCAAGCTTTTGAATGGACCGACAGCTGTGAACAGAGTTTCCAAGAGTTGAAGAATCGGCTGACTACCTTGCTAGTGTTAGTGCTACTCGATCTGATTGAACAGTTTGAGGTGTACTGTGATGCTTCATACCAAGGACTAGGGTCTGTACTTATGTAGCATGGAAGAGTAGTGGCTTATGCTTTAAGACAATTGCGAGTGCATGAGAAGAACTACCCGATGCACGACTTGGAGTTAGTGGCTGTAGTTTTTGCTCTGAAGATATGGAGGCATTTTCTCTACGGAGCGACATTCAACATCTTCAGTGATCACAAGAGTCTGAAGTATTTGTATGATCAAAAAGAGTTGAACATGAGGCAGCGAAGGTGGTTGGAGTTCCTGAAGGACTACGATTTCTAACTTCTATATCACCCTGGCAAGGCAAACGTCGTGGCGGACGCCCTGAGTAGGAAGACGATCAGCGTCTCAGCCCTGATGATCAAGGAAAAAGATCTAATAGAGCAGTTCAGAGATGTATGGTCTTTTGTGGAGTTAGAACCAGGAAAGATCTGCATGAATATGGTTACCATCGCAAGCGAGCTAATGGATGACACACGGGAAAAGTAGAAGGTTAGTAAGTTCTTGCAAGAAGTGAGAGAGCAAATGAAGCAAGACAACGAAATAGCATTTGCGGAAGGAACAGACGAAATTCTAAGATTCCAAGGTAGAGTCTGTATTCCCCGTGACTAAGAGCTTAGAGAGTACATCATCAACCATGCACACACAAGTCAGCTGAGTATGCATCTAGGCATAACAAAAATATATCAAGACTTGAAGAAGTTGTTTTGGTGACATGGAATGAAGAGTGCGTCATTAGACGTGTATTGACTTATCTGGTTTGTCAAAAAGCTAAAGTGGAACATCAGAGACCAGTGGGATTGCTGCAACCATTGTCTATTCCTGAATGGAAGTGGGATAGTATTGTGATGGATTTTGTAGTGGGTTTGACAAGGAAAATAAAAGGTTATGACTCGATTTGGGTAATCGTGGACCGACTCACGAAATCAGCACATTTTCTCCCAGTCAACATAAGATACAAACTGGAGAGACTGACCCAGATCTATATTAGAGAGATTGTTAGACTGCACGGTGTGCCTACGAGTATTGTTTCAGATAGGGATCTGAGATTTACTTCAAATTTTTTGCGGAGTCTACAAGAAGCATTAGGGATGAAGTTACGTCTAAGTTCTGCTTATCACCCACAGACCGATGGTCAATCAGAGAGGATGATCCAATCTTTGAAAGATTTGCTTAAAGCTTGTACTATAGAACAGACGGGAAGTTGTGATGACGTTCTGCTGTTGATAGAATTCACCTACAGCAACAGTTGTCATTCAAGTATAGGGATGACACCCTATGAGGCTCTGTATGGACGACGGTGTCGGACACCTCTGTGTTGGTACCAAGACGGTAAGCACCTTACTATTGGACCAGATATTATACAGCAGACAACTGAGAAAGTTAAGATGATTCAGGAGAAGATGAGGACGGCTCAGAGCCGACAGAAGAGTTATGCAGACAAAAGAAGAAAGCCTTTTGAGTTTGAGGAAAGCAAGCATGTATTCCTGAAAAGTCACACCTACGACTGGGGTAGGTCGGGCCTTGAAATCTAGAAAACTCACTCCAAAATTCCTTGGATCATACCAAATCATTCACTGAGTAGGTCCAGTAGCCTATCAAATAGCCTTACCTCCTTTCCTCTCAAACTTTCATAATGTTTTCCATGTGTCACAACTTCGAAAATACCTTCTTGACCCAAGTCATGTCATAGCACTAGATACAATACAATTAAAAGAGAACTTAACCTACAAGGCATCTCCTGTAAGAATCGAGGACAGATGGACAAAGCAACTACGAGGCAAGGAGATCTCATTGGTGAAGGTAATTTGGAAGAAAATGACTGGAGATGCAACGTGGGAGTTGGAAGACAAAATGAAGGAGCAACACCCACAATTATTCTAAGGTATGCAAATTTCGAGGACGAAATTCCTTTTTAGAAGAGGAGTGTTGTAACGCCCCGAAAAATTGTTTATTTTATCATTAATTATCATCTCATAATATTTAAATTTTTTGGAATTTTTATGGATTTTTTCGAAAATGTTGAATATTTTAATATATTTCTCATTTTACGTGCACACTGAGCAGAGTCAGTGTAACACCCCAGAAATGATTTGTTTCATCATGAATAGTCATTTCCCAATATTCATGATTTTTGGAGATTTTTCTGGAATTTTTTAGAAATGTTGAATATTTTAATATATTTCTCATTTTACGTGCACACTGAGCAGAGTCAGTCAAACGCCCCAAAAAATTATTTATTTCATGACGAATATCCATTTTCTAATATTTGTGATTTTTAGGAATTTTTATAGATTTTTCTGAAAACGTCGAATATTTTAGTATATTTCTCATTTTACGTGCACGCTGAGCAGAGCTGGGATAACGGAACGTTTTCCCTGAGGCTGGTAAACCTTGAACTGTCAACATGCTGATGGGAGATCTTACTAAACCCGAGGCCGGACACAGTTTACGAGGTTTACGTTTCCTAAGGTTTTTTCTGATAAATAAAATCACTATATCATAAAATTATTCGATGAATAATAAAATATTATTTTCATCAACTGTAACTTTTATTCACTGGGAAAATAATTCTAACAGTGTAATTAATCATCTGCTAAATGTATTTAATTAAGGAGACAAGCTTACTATGCACTTTATTGAGAAATGTGCAAAGCTTATCAAGGAAGCTTCTTGGAAATTTCCTCCAAGCTTCCCAAGGAAGCTAACCAATTTTCACTCTTTCTCCTCTCTCTCCTAGCTCACGGCTACTGCACTTTTGGGGGGGGGGGGAAATTTGTGCTTCAATTCATTTAATTAAAACTACACAAGTTTTCAAAATTCAAAAGCTATCACTTTAATTTTCCTATTCACTTCTCTCTCTACCTTCTTCTTCTCCCTTTGAAATTTTTCTCTCCTCCGTCTCTCTAGAGCCATTCGGCCAGCAGCCCTCCATGCACTCATCCATCACAAAATTTTCATCCAACCCCATTTTCTTAATCCTCTCCATCTCCTAAACACTTTTCTAGTTGGTGGTTCTTTGAAAATCCATCATTTTCACCATTTTCTTCAAGCTGCAAGCTTAGGGTTTTTAGGTAAGCTTCTTGATTCTTCACTTCCTTTTCTCATTTTCGTTTCTATAGTCTTCTTGGTGATCACCTATGCCTTATTTTTCAAGCATTGGTGCTATTTTAATGATATTGAAATTTTAGGGTTCTTGGAAGTACCAAATCCGAAAATCCAAAGAGCTTCAGGGAGTTCTTTGTTTGTTCTTCTCTTAGGTAAGAGGAAGACACTCCTCCTCAACCTCTATTAGCATTAAGAAACCTTGGTTGTGATTGATTTTGAGAAAAACCCTATTGAGGGTTATTCTTTGTTTGCATGATTAGTATGTTTACATGTTGTTTAAAATTTGTTTATGCTATTGGATTGATTGTTTGTGTATATTGATATATTGGAATGGATTGGATGGCATGAAATAGAAGAAAATGATGTTGGATTTTCTCTTGTGTAGCCATGGTTTTGGGGGCCCAAATTTAGGGTTCTTTGTGAACAATTGTAACAAGTGGAAATCATAATTAATCAAGTGTACATTAGGTAATTAATGGAGAGAAAAATTTAGGAACTTAATCCCTAGGGAGGCCACGGCCTCTAGGGCCTTGTTGGGGCTTAATTATACAACTTTGGCAACCTTGGAACTTGAATAATCTAGGGATTAAATTGTTGGTAATAGGATGGAAAATTAATCAATTGGAACATTAGAAAAATAATTGGAGACTCATAAAATTTGAAAGAACCAAGAATGAAATTTTTCATAAGACTTAGGGAAATTTAATTAGGGCAAGAACAAGAGAGTGTGAGATTTTGAGATCTTAGAATAACTTTCTAAGTGTATGAGAATAAATTACATTAGAAAAATTTAATTAATTATGAGAATTCATTTAGAGACGCCAACCTTAAGTAAGAATTCATAATAGACCGTAAAAATGTATTAATTTATTTAATTCCAATATTATGATATTGTGGGTCCATGTGAGTGACCGATGATGTGTTGATTCTTACTTTGGCCAATTGTGGCATATTGTGGAATAGTATGTAGTGATGATCATACATGATTATGCATAGAGTCTTTATGCATTGTGAAAGTCCTTTGGACTGTTGTTAAGGCCAAGTTGCCTAGGAAATTGAACACACCTTAGTGCGGGTGCGAGTAGACTAGTGTAGGTCATATTGTTGACCATGGGGGCGTTGGGGTGCGGGTACCTCACAATGGAAAGTTGGTAGCTCTTCTGTCTGTGGGGCAAACCGATGCAAACGCACCGACGATCTTGACCGGGCACTGTCCTTTATCGTGATCTAGTGTAGACTGTCTGCACAATTCCATGATGTGCACGTGGATAAACTGATAAATTATAGCACTTTGGCCGCGGCAGCCGAGTTGCAGACGAGTCTCCTGATCTTTCTCTCCGACCATTTATGTCTAGCTCCATGGAGTAGGATTTTGACTTTGTACGCATATGCATAGTGGGTCCATATATTATCTGGCATCTGTTTAGTATTATTTTTATTGGGATTATTGTGTTACTGTTATATATATTTGCCTGCAACTGCTTATTTGTCTATTTCTGCTATTTAATACTTATGCTTATTATTTGATATGCTTTGTGGGCGCTTTGCGCTATTTTGTTTCTTGCTGCTATAACTGGTAATGATGGTAGGATGTCTTACCTCTTTCTTGTATTTCTGTTATTTTCTATCTGTATATTGTGTCTCATCGAAGACGACGGCAAGGAGGTTGGAGCTCCCAATTTCCCCGGCTTCTGGCCTGATCACGATTAGTATCTATTGTGGAGCATGGAGCCACACGTGCATGGATTTCTAGGTGATGTGCGTCTGACCTTCCTTGGAGGGCCAGAATGCTGGCATATTAACCTGAATTCCGATCGCTATGTCTACCTGGGAGACGTGTCGATCTCTTTGGCCTGGAGGCATCATGAGCTGCCGATCTTTACCTACTGCATCAGCCTACGTTTGGAGTTTTATCTGCCCATCCGGGAGATGTGGGGTAACCGCTACTACACCTCGCAGGAGGACTCTTTTGATTCCACTGCTCGAGCTCCGGCCCGTGGCTCTATGGCTCCTATGGAGGTTTCCTCAGATGAGGAAGACCCCGAGGAGGTTCCTGAGGATGACCTCGCGGAGGATCCTGAAGAGGATCTTGATACGATTCTTCCTCATCCGAGGGACTGATATTACTGGTAGCTACTGAGGGCTACCAGTGTTTTATTTTGGGGGCCTGATGTTTTAACTGTAGTGGGCTGTATATTCTGGTATCTTGGGGATGTATATGTATGATCCTTTGGGTAGGTATAGTTTTACTTTTTGGTATATCGGGCTTTGTAATCAAACAAATTTGATATGATTATGATATATATATATATATATATATATATATATATATATATATATATATATATATATATATATATATATATATATATATATATATGAATATGCAATGTTGATCAGATGTATGCTTTACTTCTTTTGGTCTTTATTTCCATTTATGTTTCGTCACTACATTTTATTAAATATTATTATAAACAAAAAAAAATACTCACCATTTTATTTATACAGCTTTAACCAGATAAATTTAATCGTAATAAAATGAATCAGGTCTTAACTTATATAATTTTATTTTTCGCATTATAATTGACAATATGAAGTTCCCTCCCTAAAAGGGGCATTACAAGCCATGTTGCACACATTGATATAATATATTGGCACATGATTTGTGGCTGACGATATATAGACATGTACTCCCTATCTTTCTCTCCGAAATTGTGATTTGCTCCATGGAGTAGGAATAGGTCTGTGTGCATATGCATAGTTGGTCAGCATATTGATATGATAATTATGATTATCTGTTATTTTATCTGTGATGTGATAATATGATTCAATGTGTTAATATTGTATCTATATATCTACTGTCATTTCCTATACTGCCATACTGGTATTGATGTAGGGGATCTCACCTCTTTGTTGTATTATATCTGTTTTATTGTGTATGTTTGATGAAGACTAAGGAGACGAAGAAGCTGGAAATTATGTTTTCCATTATTGATTATTCCTTTGTTTATTTTAAATGGCGGCAAGGCACCAAGTACTTGGTTTTGTTAGAGTACAGTTCCATGGGGGGACTGATGCTTGGAGGTTTAACTTAGATAATGAATGTTTTGTGATACCGAGGATTTGACTCTGAATCTTAGTAGAACTAGAGATGAGGTTCCAGTTATGACGATGAATGTATCTGTTCATTTGGAGTTCACGATGCCTATTCGAGAGCATTGGGGTGCTAATATCTATACTCCACAGGAGGACTCGGTGGTGTCTTCGGCTAGAACCTCTGTTAGGCAAGTGATGTACCCGCCTGGGTTCTTTGATGATACTGAGGAGGAGGATCCTTCCAAGGGCCCAAATCCTTAGTCTTTAAAAGTTTTAGTCAAACAGATTATGTTTTGATGTATATGGTGTACATATTTATCTTTTGGGGTGTAATATATTTATATAAATTATTTGGGGACAATCTTTTGAAATGTCTATGTATATTTTAGTGTGTTCTTTTCAGTTATAAGTTGTACTTTTGATTTTTATTTATTTTGTTTCTTTTCACTTATTCCGCAAATGAAATTTTAAAATTAATATTTTTAAAAGATTAATTATTTTAAAACTTGGGTAAGTTATATTAGGATTAGTCTTAAGTGTGATACCCTATGGTGGGTGTTACATTTTATAAGTTTGGGCTCAAATTAGGCTTAATTGATAATTCTCAGCATTATTAAGGTTTTACACTATTTCTGTATTTTGGCCATATCTTGAGTTCTAGATATCTAATAATTATGCATTTTACCTTTTAGGAAAGCTGAGAGGAAGCTCTACAACTTTGATGAAGAGCTCGAAGTCTTAATCAGATGTTAGTAGACCGAATTGGGCTTGGAACTCAGAATACGAGTCTTGTGACCCTTTGATATTGTTTTGATCATAACTTGAGTTCTAGAACTCCAAATTGCTTGGGGTTTAGGCTAAATTGCTCATAATGGACCCAACTTTGCATCTAAGTGGATTCTAATCATGTGAGGCCAAAATAGGAGGAATCTTTAGTAGTTTTACGTAAAAATCCGAGGCTTGGCAGATTGACCTCTCATTCTACACTTTTCTCTTCTTCTCTCTAGAACTTCTTCCTCCTCCTTCTCTCTAGAATTTCATTTTCTCTTCTTTTATTTTTCTGAGTTCTCCCCTTCTCATGGAGGGGTAGGGCCTTTAGATCAGTCCAAGAGATTGAACAACTTGATGCTTAATCTTAAGATTCTGCTTTAATTGTTATATTCATCTGTTAATCAAGTCTCTCTTCTTCTTATTCTCTTTGTTAATTCTGGTTGTTTGATTAGAATTTTCATATGTTAATTGCTTAATTATCATGTGCAAAGAGATGAACTCAAAGATTAAACAAGACATTGAAGGTGTTTGATGAAATGTTTAACTTGGTTGTATCTTGGCTTTTAAGTTAATTTCGGTTTGGATGGGTGCTTAATTTGTTTGACCTTAATTAATTAAATTTTGGAAGCATTTCTAGTAGAAGATCCATGGATCATTGAGAGGCGTCTTGAAGTGATCTAAAACCAAGGACTTAATTAATAACTGAATGGACCTATAATAATCAAGGATGGATTAAAATCAAGTTTGGTTAATTCTCTTGGATTGGTTGCTTTATTAATTCTGTTTTATCCATTTTTGTTTGAATTTTGTTATTTACGTTTTTTTGTATACTCAACCCCCTTCCTAATTTCAGCTTGATCTGGTTAAATTGTAACTAAAATCCTTGAGAGACGATCCAGTGTTGACTCCTATGCTACAAGCCATAGGTATAACTCGGTTTTAATTTTGATTGACTTCGGCGCTCGTCACGGAGTTCATTCTTTAGTGTCTCAATCAGATCCCTTGAATGGATAAAGTCCTTGTGGGTGACCCAGTGAATTAAAAAGGTTGCCACATCAGCCTCATCCTCCATCAGGTCCTCGTCTCAGACCTCATATTTGTTTGGGTGGAAATTGAAGTGCCATGATGGCTAATAGAGGTACATAGCCGGTTTCTCTTCTACAGTAAGAAAGAATTGTCACGTTCTGGGGGCCACCTCCAGTTGGAAGTGCTCTTCCTGGAAATTCTTGTAAAACTCGACAAAAGTCTCCAAGATTTTCCTATTGCTCCTAGCACAAAGCGCAACCCAAGCTTTTATTGGTCCTCCACTATTCGGCCTCACTACTTGGAAGAAATTGAAAAATGAACTAACTGAAAATGGTAGATTTAGATGCTAATGCAACAGTTGGTATGCTCGAACATAGGCCCAAGCATTTGGGTGTAGCTATGTTGGCACCAGCCGTAGGTGGTTTAGAACATCCATCTCAGAAAGGGAGAATGGGAGATGGATGCCAAGACTGACGAATATGGTCTTGTACAAATACATAAAGTGTTTGCCACATGAGGTCCACGCTATACAAACCCTCTCCTCCTTGCTAATGGGATGCACTTCGAACTCTTCATCCCGGATGTCGTTCTTTGTCAACTAGAGACATGCCCTCTGGTTGGCTACCTCTATCATGGTCATGAAGCGGGATGCAATATCCTTTACCTTTAGGTTCACCCATCTGTATATATCTGAGGTAGAAGCCATATTTGGTGCGAGTGCCGTGATTGTGACTGGAGCTGAGGTCTTTCTTTTTCTACCCATTTCCTGAACCACGGATGGACAACCTACAGAGGCCAAACTTTCGTCAAAACCAGAAAGAGAAAAGTTCTTTTGTTTCAGTTCTTTCATGATCTCAGAAGTCGGATGCAAGGGTCTAAGTTTAGCTGCCTCCACCCTCTGGATAGCATCATGGACCCCTAAACTTGAAAGTGGCCTCTGCATCGTAGTGGTGTCCCTACAAGAGACCCTTTGTGTGCCTCCACTATACTTGGAGGCGGTGATACAGACAACACCTCCGTGGAGTTACTACCCTCCTCATTGTGGTTCTCTAGTTCCCTCACCATGACCCCAAACAAAAAGGAAAAAAAGGGACTGGAATAAAAAATAAGGATTGGTAAGTGAATGTAGTTCCTCTGTGAATTGAAAGAAAGAAAAATCGAAGAATAACATTGGGAAGTTGAAAACAAGAGCACCTCCGTGAACCACCATATGAAACTTGCCTAATATTGCCTAAAGTCACCAGAAAACCTTCTAGGCAATGTTGGAGAAGCAGAAAAGTGGGAGCTTTTCTCCCACTTTTCTATTTATACCCATGAAATCCCTAACTACCACCATCATGGCAAGGACACGTTAGTCCTTCCTAAAAGTTTGAAATGATGCAACACGAAACCCTAACGGCAGCTTCCACTCCCATTCTGCCACGTGTCCACCAAAAGCTGCACACAGCAGATGAAACGACTTTGGTCACAGACAAAGCGTTGTAGACAAGCCACGCGTCAATCGCCCCTTGGACACTATCATGGACTGCGGTCTCATGTGATCCCAAATGAAGGACACCGAGATACCTTCCCGAAACCACGTCTATTCAAGATAAGGTCAATTTGGATCCCAACTGAAGGAATGATATCCCTTTGAGACATTCCCGGATCTTGGTACACCCAATATGCCATTTCATCCAAGGTATTACAAATAACACAAAGAATGTAGGGGGCATGTATCTCAGAAGGTTCACAGACACTAGATTCGCAAAAAGAATGTGAAACTAGCGCTCTCGTTAGCTTGTGTCTGAGATAACTTGACACTCCACTTGCAGTGAAGTGCTAAGCTAGGGGCAACTATTCTGGACCGAGATCCGGACCCACTCCCTTGGGGGCATCTCGGCCAATATGAGCTCCCCGGCACCATTGACACCATAGGCATGGCTTGAGTCAGTGGCACATCATACATAGCAATTACACAATCAAAAGGTACTTTAATCACTTCCAGTAAATCTTACATAAATAGGTGTTGATACGTATCTCAAAATTAGCTATAACTACCTATTAATGAGAATTCAAATTAGAATTTCCCTCATATTCTACTTAACCGTTAAGCAGCATTCTCCTATAAATATCAAACTTGATCACTCAGGTAACTCTAAGCCCTAACACTGCCTCCTAGTACATCACCTGACTTGAGCGTTAGAGTGTCTTTTGTAAATATACCCTCCTCTCTATTCCACCACTTTGGCAGCCACACTATGGAGGAAAACATTATCATCTTTTCACTAACAAACCCTTCAGATAAACCTTTCTGATCCTTTCAGAACATGTACACTACTTGAGTAGTTATTTTCTTCTCTTTTTATTAAAATCTTTTTATAAAGAAACTTTAAGTCCGCGGGATCCTTTACGTACGTAATATGTTTCATATGAAACGAAGTAAGTAATATATTTCTTTATGCTGAAAAAAATTACAGTAATATTTCATTCTTATTAATATTGTTTAATATAATAAAGATTACATGTTTTGTTTAGTAGTTTTTAGGCCGTTATATTAAATATTTCTTTTTCTTGTTTAATAAACTGGTGAGATGGTTTTTGTAAAATGAAAAAAAAAAATATTTATGAAAATTCACTATTTCCTTTATAATACACTTTTTTTTTTTATCTGTTCCCTTTATAACAAACTTTATAATACACTTAAAAAAATTAATATATGGTAAAGAATTTCACTTTTACGGACTTCATATATTGAAGAGGAAAACTTGCGTGTAATAAATATGGTAACGAAATTTATATAAATTCATTACATGTGGATTCGTTATATTCATATATATACGATACGAATTCACTACAATAGTCAATAGTAACATGTATATACTTTTTTCAAAAACATAGTAAAACTTATAAATTGAAAGAGTAAGATTTACCCAATAACGAAATTTAATAGAGTTATAAATCATTTTAATTTTTAATTAATAATTATAAATTTTGTTGAAATAATAAATATATACATATTGAAATACTAAAAATATGTAATTAATGATTTGGCTTAAATATGATTTTGATCCCTGAAAATATATTATATTTTGGATTTGGTCCCTATAAATTTTTTTTTTTGTTTACGTCCAAGTTTTTCACAAATAGATGGTTTTAGTCATTGCCGTTAAGGAGCTTTTGTTAACTGATGATATGCCAAACAGAAGTACAGCTCAGCGAAACCATGTATCATTACTAATCCTACGTGGCGAGCCCTTGGTCCATGTAAGTTGTCAAATTAGCATGTGGGACCCACATGCACATGAGTATGCACATGAGTAAAGTAAAATAAGATAGACTTAAATACGATTTTGGTCCCTGAAAATATACCACATTATATTTTGATTTTGGTCCTTATAATTTTTTTTTAGTTTACGTCCATGTGCTGGTCATGTGACTTGAAATTCATTTCCCTACATCGTCCTTGTCCATTTCCCCCCAATTCCCCCATTTTCCATCCCTAGGGTTACAAAGCACTGTTGAGGTGATAGCTTAGAAGCCTCTCTATTGAATAACCCATTATGCCTCTGCCTCCCAAAACTCATCTGCACCATTTTCCGAACACAACCCCCAAACAAAACCCATGATTTCACCAAACCTAGCTTGTCACAAGTTCTCTACAATATCCAAATCTCATCTTTCCTAAACACACAAAAACCAATAAATCAAACCACCAACCTTCCTTCAGCAATCATGAATCACACCAAACAAAAACCCATCAACAATGAAACCCACACAAAACCTTTTTGTTTTTCCTTAAACCATAAGCCTTCCACCATCACTATAAACACAAACCCCAAAAAAAAAAATTATACTGACCTCTCCTAAGGTTTGGCTTAATTACACTCGACACCCCTCTTGTTTCAGAAATTACACTAACCTCCCTTGAGGTTTATATTGTCATTACATTGATCTTTCCTTGATCATTGCACTTATCTACCCTGTAGGGGAGGTCAGTCTAAGGGTGCAAACAAGAGGGGTGTCGAGTGGAATTAGGCTAAACCTTAAGGGAGGTCAGTGTAATTTTCCAAAAAAAATCCATCCTCTACTTCCTACAACCAAACCTCCAAAAGCCACAACCAGTCATTCCTAAACACACCATCTAACAGCACAACACAAAATCGAACCGTCCATGACCACTGTGGTCGTTGTCGCCAACTCTAGTCATTGTGTCTCACCCCTGTCAAACTCAAACAGTGGCTACTCTCCGTCTTTGCTACACCACCATACTCGTCCCCTATCAAAGCTCCCTCCACTATGCACCAATCACTTGTTGATTTTGTTGATTTTTATGTGGAGATGAATAAAAGGGTGGAGAAGGGAGGGATTTAAAATCGAAAAAGATTATCAAAATTGATATGAAGATGAGAAGGTAACTGGGTGAGGAAGCTTGTTAATGTTTTGTTGCTTCACCATTTTTGTTTTGTTTTTTGGGTGAGTTTAGCTCTACAACTTTAGGGCTCAAAATTAGGGGAATTGTGGAGGAAGAAGATGGAGGGAGATGAAAATTGGGTCGTGTGACTAGCACATGGCACCACTTAACGGTACATGTGGGTCTCATATGCCAATTGGGCTACCATGTGGATAAGTTGTGCCACATGGCATCGGTGATGTGGACCTCTGTTTGACACCTCATCATTTAACAGATGCCCACTAACATCATGCACTAAAACCACCTATTTTCGAAAAACTTAGATGAAAAGTAAAACAAAACAAAAATTATAAGGGCCTAAACCAAAAAAATAATATATTTTCAAAGACCAAAAATATATTTAAGCCTTAATAAATTTTATAATTTCTTAAGTAGGGTTAAGATTCAAATTCTCTTTCTTCATTAAATCAATTTTATTATTCTCTCTCCTTATTAAAGTGACTTTTAACTTTTCTCTCTCATCATTAATTTAAGTGATTTTGAGTCATTAGATTAAAGAGTTATCTATGGTCAGAAATTGGTGCAAGAGTTTTAATCTTACACTGATGTCAATTGATGATCTTATAATAAAATGAAAAGAATTAACACTTTAACATCAAAATTGGGGCAAAAGTCTTAGATTTATCAATCTTACAGAACTAATGTTACATTTGGTGTGCAGAATGATGATTCCATTCTTTGAAATGAGTATTTTCATGTTTATTAGTAAAAAAAGAGAGAGCATGAAATGGAATAAAACACATGGAATGGTGATTGTTTCCCATGACTCATTCTGTATAGGAATCACCATTTCGCCCTAAAAAGGTACGATTAGTGATTCCATGCTTCATGGAATAAGATTTAGTTTCTTTTTCCTAACATATACTCATTTATTTTTTTAGAGTCAAATATTACCTTTCATTAAATTTATCTTTTATAAATCCTAATTCTATTTTCAACTTATCCTTCGTTATGCAATTTTTTAAAGTAATAATTATATAAATATGTGAAAAATTATTGTTAAAAATATATAATAATGTTGTGAAACATGATTATTATCTAAAGTATCATAAAAAAATATATGGAATAATACATCCAAAATATTATACGCATGTTAACCTTTTCTCACAAATAAAACGATGTTTGCTCATTTTTAACAACAACATTTTTGTCATTAAGTTATAATAAGATTGAATTCGAATATTATACATGAGAAAAGTTAATCTTCTTTGTTTTTCTCATGAGGATGTTTATGTCATTTAGATCAAACTTGATTCCATGTACCAAACAATTGAATGGCTTGAAGATTTATTCCATTTCAAAAGCTATCAAACTGTGGGTTGAGAATTTTCATTTTATTCTAGCCCATTTTATTCTATTTTGATTCCATTCTTATTTCGTTGAATCATCATTCCATATACCTAACATGAAATAAGGACTTAGGAGAAATAATTAGTGGAATACTAGGTGCAATTAGATGTCTTGTGATATTTAGTTCTTATGGACTTCTACTATACATTAGGCTTTAGCCTCTAGAGTGTAAGCTTTTGCCTCTTATACATCGACTATGACTGACTGTTTAGAGACAAGGGGTCTCTTTAATACTCTACTTAAGTCTTTGACCTTCCGTTAGTCGGATTCTGTGGGGAACTATTCTGGACTAGATATCGAGTTCTTGGATCCCGACCCAATGGGCTGCAAGGCTTAGTAAGGTTTGAACCAACCTTGTGACCTAGTAAGACCACCTTCTAGAATTGAACTTAGGGCTATTATAGAATCTCATGCTTAAATAGAATAAAGGAGTTAAATCTCTAAATCATCTTCTAGATTCCTAATCATGAAGAAACTGTTGAATATTGAATTAGTTAGCATGGGAAATATGATAGTTAGCTTTGGAAACAATAGTGTCATGGGGAATGGTTTAAGCCTTTAATTATTCTTCTTGTAAATAGAAGTTGTACTTAATTTCATGAGTATAAATACCTATATACTGAGTGAAATTTACTCAGGGCAATTCAGTAATAATCAATTGTTTAACTATTGTTCCTTATTTTCAAGTTGGCATCAAAGCGAGTTTCGACCTGGATCTGGTTTTCCTTTCTTCCGGTTGAACCACTTTCAGCCGTGTCAGTTCTTATTTTTTTTTCGCGCTGTGTGTCCATTTTCTCTTTCCTCTTGCAACTTTCTTCTCTAATCTACACCTCTGCACTCCATTTTTCCTTTGGTCGACCACACCACCATGTTCACCACTTTCCACTTGGCCTACCATCATAACCGAGTTACTGTCGGAGCTCTGACGTGCCACCACACGCCGATCACTGGAATCTGCCCAAGTTCAGTATCTTTTGTGTGCGTGGGAGTGCGTGAGACCCTCTTTTCAGTAGCTGCTTCCATCGACCAACTTGCCGTGCTATTTTCGGTGAAGCCCAGTCCTTGTCGACCTCTTCCATGACCTATTTGGCCTTTATCTTATGTAATTCCCTTGTTTGGCCCTCTGTTTTGCCTCTATTGTTATGTTATTGGGTTTGCTTCAGGTTTTATCTTGCCTTTTTCTCTCTTTGTTTGGATTGTTGGTATTTTTTGTGGTGGTTTATTACTTTCTGTTGTGTCATTGTTATTCCAGCATCATTTCCAGGTTATTTTTAGCATTTCTATACCTCTACCCAACCTCTTTATTCTTGTTCCAGTATGTTAGAATCAGAGGTAACGTCCTCCAATGGTGAGAAATCACTTATACTAACCTCTGTTGTTTCCTGAAGTACTACTATGACTACTGAAAAGTTGGCAGGTGGTAAGAATTATCTAGCACGGTCTGATTCTATGTAACTTTGGTTCATGGGCCAACGATATGAAGATCATCTTTCCAAGAAAGAAGATGATATTCCAGCAGCTGATCGAGCAACTTGGAAGAAAGTTTATGTCCAATTATGTAATATGATGTGGCAGTCTATTGATCCAAAGAAAATCTCAATGTTTCGGGCACACAAGACATGCGAAAAGCTATAAGATTGTGTTAAAGCCTTGTATTCAAATGATATTGCAAGGATGTATAACATTATCCCAAAGATGCATAGTTTGAAGCTTGAGCGTACAAATATGGAATCATATGTTGGAGCTGTAAAAGCTATTATTCCAGCAGCTGATCGAGCAACTTGGAAGAAAGTTTATGTCCAATTATGTAATATGATGTGGCAGTCTATTGATCCAAAGAAAATCTCAATGTTTCGGGCACACAAGACATACGAAAAGCTATAAGATTGTGTTAAAGCCTTGTATTCAAATGATATTGCAAGGATGTATAACATTATCCCAAAGATGCATAGTTTGAAGCTTGAGGGTACAAATATGGAATCATATGTTGGAGCTGTAAAAGCTGTTATGGAGGAATATTCAAACCTGTTTCCCTATGCTGCAAATGCTAATGCTCATAGTGCTCAAGAACAAAAACTATTTTTGATAATTGTTAGCCATGGCAACCATTACCCAAAAGGGAGGATGAATTGGGTGATTACAAGTTTTAATGCAACTTTAAAAAATTATGCATTTTGATATTTTCAATCGACACATGGAGTGGAATAAGTCTATCAAATATACAACTATTATAGATTACTCAAATATAACTTGGGTTATGGGATAAATCAAGCAAATAAG
Source organism: Ormosia semicastrata (assembly GCA_029884595.1). Taxonomy (NCBI): domain Eukaryota; kingdom Viridiplantae; phylum Streptophyta; class Magnoliopsida; order Fabales; family Fabaceae; genus Ormosia; species Ormosia semicastrata. The sequence continues at coordinate 64,227,165 of JAQQTO010000061.1, read as the reverse complement.
TTAGATATCAAATTCAACTCAAGCATATATAATTAAAGCACAAATTTAAACGAGATAGAGTTGAGAGAAGCAAACATAATATTTATCCTGGTTCAGCCACCAACTACTTGTAACCTACATCCAGTCCTCAAGTAAACCACCTGAGATTTTCATTATCTTCAAGCTTCAACGGGTGCTTGACAACCTTTACAACACAGAGCACTCACACCGTGGGATACCTCATTCTTTGTGCTTGAGTCTCAAACAGGGATACCTCACCCTTTACAACTTTTGAGATATACCCCACTCTCTAAGGGATACCTCACCCTTTACAATCCTTGAGAGATACCTCACTCTCTAAGGGATACCTCACCCTTTACTCAAGAGGGATACCTCATCCTGTTCACAGAGAATCAAATAAAGTTTATATGAAAAGAAACTCTCTCAAAGAGTAGATAATATAAATTGAAGCTTATGGTATCAAAGAATCATACACTTAAGTCAAAAATAGAGATTTGGATAAAAAGATGATGAAACACGAATTTAATGCTTAAGAGTCATTTTCAAATTGTTCTCTAACCTTTTTTTAATGCCTAAACATTTGTATTTATAGTCCAAAGCAAATAAGAGTCGTTGGTGGTGGTTAATAGGCATTAAATGCCAAAATATAGCCATTGTACGTGTTTACTGGTTTTCCAGATAACCAGTTAGGGAGAAATCCTAATTGGTTAGACCTTTAAGAATGACCTTTGATTTATCAAATAACTTGTTAGGCAATGAGCCTAATCAGTTAGGCCTCATTAGAAGCCTTTCTATGTGATTTTTAAAACCATACTAACCGGTTAGGGAGTTACCCTAATCGGTTAGGCCATTTAAATGCCCAGTTTATGTTTCATTTAAAACACATGCTAACCGGTTAGGCAATTAGCCCTAATCGGTTAGGCTCTTTTTTAAAAACCTATTCACGTACCATTTAAAACACTACTAACTGGTTAGGAAATGAGCCCTAATCGGTTAGGGCCTTTATGAATGAAGAGGCAATACCTCTGACTTGTAAAATAACTGGTTAGGTAAACTTCCTTATCGGTTAGGCCTTTCAAGAAATAGCCTCTGACTTTAAATGATCATAACTTATTGGTTTCTTATCTGTTTTAAGTAAATGACCATTCATTGGAAAGATCTTTGAGTCTATTTTCATATGAAATATTTCAAAGCAAAACTCAAAGGATTTTGAAAGATGTGATCAAAAGAGTAACCAAATGTCAGTTTTGTAAAACACAAACTTAGCTATTTTTCAAAGGTTTGAACTACCACCAAGACTAATTCTCCAAAACAGTTTGTTGGGCATTTAAACATGTAAGAAACACTTTTAAAGATGTTAAAACATATTTGAGCTTAGTGTAATTTCTTTTTATCTTTACACAAGATCTAAGCCCTATAAGTTAAACTTGAAGAGTCTTGGGACTTGATCTTTGCACTTCCATTCCTTTCTTGTTTGTTATTATCAAAACCATTGTTGTAGTTAATGCCCATTACAATAATTACTCTATTGGAACTTCTAACAGAACTTAAATCTCTTAAAAGGCAATAAATCTTGGGCACCATATTTATTCCCTCCATTGAAAATGTCTTTGCATGACTTCTACAATCAAGCCCCTTACTTGAAGCTAGCATTGTTGATCATGCCGCATTAGCATCCTAATCCTCTTCCTAGGTTTCCACTCGAGGAGGACCTGGAAGTGGTCATGGTTGTGGTAACAATTGTAGTAATTGTGCTTCACGACTTACTTGTACCTATTGCCATCGAGTAGGCTACACCCAAGACCAATGTTATACACTTCATGGTCATGCTCCAAAGGTTGCTAATGTGGTACAATCTGATGAGACTCCTGAAACTCCTTCCAATCCAAAAGAAACACATGGTATTTATGTTTCAGGAAATGACTATAATGAGTTTCTCAATACCAAGTATCTAACTAGGCTTCTACTTCCATTGCTTCGGTTGCACATTCTGGTAATCTTATTACCTATATTTCTCATTCTTCCTTTCTTGGACCATGGGTCCTTGATTCAGGTACTTCTGATCACATTTCTGGTAATTCTTCTATCCGTTCTTGTTACCAAGTGGCCTCAATACTCAAGAGGGGGGGTGAATTGAGTAGTTAAAAATAAGTTCACAAATCTTTCACAAATCGTTTGACAATCAATTTTCGTTGAAGCTATTGAGTGATCAGAAATAATTAAATAGATGAGTTAAGCACTTTTACTAATGAACGTAATAGTCAAGGAGACAATATCCAAATAGAACAATGAAACAGTGCACAAAGATAAACAGAGGAGAGTTTAGAGAAACAAACACAAATCGTTTATCCTGGTTCAATCACTACTCCACTTGTGATCTACGTCCAAATCCCAAGCAACACCTTGAGATTTTCCACTATATCTTCAAGCTTCAATGGGTGCTTGAAAAACCACTACAACCTTGAGCACTCAACAAGTATGGGATACCTCACCCAAAAGCTTGAGCCTCTATTTTCCAAGGGATACCTCACCCTTACAATACTTGAGGATACCTCACCCTCACTAATCAGAAAGTATAAGATTGAAATAGAAGAAGCTCTCTCTAGAGCAAGTGTTTACAAATTGAAGCTCTAATATGCTCTCAAAGATTTTTCACGTTTTTAGTCAGAAAACAGAGCAAGAAATGATTTTAAGAATTGATTCACGTTTTGAAGTATAATGATCAGTTTTTGGTTCAAGGTCAACCGTAAACAAAGACCCAACTTGGGTATTTATAAGTTTCTCAATTAATAGAGCCGTTGGAGGTAGTTGGGCATGCATTTAATACATTTAATATAGCCGTTGGACGTTGTCAGGATGCGTGTAATCGATTACATATCTCAGGTAATCGATTACATTATTGTTCCAACGTTTTGAACTTTCGGGCTCGTGTAATCGATTACATTCTTGAGGTAATCGATTACATGGCTTCGACTTTGCTTGTAATCGATTACAATGCTCATGTAATCGATTACATGACTTCTGACTTTGTTTGTGTAATCGATTACAATATCCTTGTAATCGATTACATGGCTCGTCGAACTTGTTCTTTGAGTTCTGGGTTTTGTGTAATCGATTACATATATTGTGTAATCGATTACATTTCTTGTCGAACGTGTTCTTTGCCTTTCGGGCTTTGTGTAATCGATTACATATACTTGTAAATCGATTACATATAATCGATTACATTGTTCATGTAATCGATTACATGCTGTTGATGTGTAATCGATTACAAGCATTGAGTAATCGATTACATTTGCCTTTGAACACATTTTTCAAGTCCAATAACTCTTGTAAGTCATTTCCAACACCTCAAGGTACTTGTTTAAACATAAATCCTTTTAAGAGTGTTAGATTTAAAGTTGAAACTCGGTTTTATTGAAAGCCATGTTTATCTTTGAAATTTCCCATTTATTTTGAAATCATATATATTGAAAAACCATTTGAGAAATCTTGAGAGCATTTAACATTAATGTCCTAAGTCTAAATAACTAATTAAACCTTCTGTCTTCTTTCTTTGATCTTGATTTTTCCTTTTGTGCTTGATCTTCTCTTTTGCTTTTGTTATCATCAAAAACCTTTCGACATGCCTTAGAGACATAAACATTCACATTCTCCCCCTTTTTGATGATGACAAACTGATCATAGGAAAAAGAAAGAGTTTTTGCATTTGTATATCATAGTCATTTAGTTACAATGTTGTCCCCCTGGAGATTATGCATGATATTGGGTTAGATTTTGCATATGAAAAGCTTAATAACTTAAAAGTTCAATAACTCCCCCGTACTCATGCAACCTTTAATTACATTTCATTTTTCCTTATTTTCTCCCCCGTTGGCATTATCAAAAAGACATAAGCATTAAAAAAAATGGACAGCATGACAGTTATGGTTCATGATTCCCAATTATTTGCCATAACAGAAAAGCCACAAAGATCAGTCCAAGCAATGTTCCAACAGCCAACCATTCAAAGTGAAAACACGTTTATGTATTAATAATCAGCATGTACAAATAAACATGTCACAACCAGTAGGCAATAATCAAAAGATAACCATAAAGGTATACCAATTTTATATAATCAGAGTTAAAAAACAAAAATAAGTACAAGGTGGAGAAAAAAAAAACAAATCAAGACATAAGGCCAGGATCACTATCAGTGTCCTCGCTGTCACAAAAGACATCACCCTCTGGATCCGCAGCAGAGTCTCCTAGATCAATGTCATCATCGCTGGGCATAAGATCGTCGTCAGAATCCAGAAGCTCCTCATCATCGCAGGAACTCCAGATGGACCAAATAAGGATATGGGATCCGGAGGGCGAGAGGATGTGGGGGTGCGGCGACGCGGGACTCTCGGGAACAGGGAGGTCCACGTAAGAGGGATCGAATGGAGGCAAGCTCCGGTCCGAGTAGTCCATCCTCGGCTCAAGATGGTCGATCTTTTGCTCTATATGATCCATGCGCGTGTTGACGTTGGCGCTCGGGTTGCGCATCTCTTGGAGCGAGAAGATCAAGAGAAGCCGGAGCAGGAGCGAGGCGGGATACTTGAGCCCCCTCATCATCACTGTCGGATCGTGATGGATATGGCCAAATGTGCCATGAGTAATGTAATGCCACCTATCCTCCATCTTGTAGAGTGAAGCTTCTTCGAGTATGCAGCCCAATTGATTGGGGTCCCTTGGAGCTGGTGTCCTTGGACTCTTCGGTCGGCCGAAATGCGACAAGTACTCAAGGATTGAGGTGACTAACATGGCGAAGGGGAGAGCGAGTTCTTCTTTTTCTTGATGTCCAAAGCATATCTTTGTAGAATGTAGTATCCCCGCTTATTGGGTGCCCCGTGGTCATTGCCCATAATGCCACTACATCGTCCTTGAGGACTTGGGAGTAATTCCTCCTCTGGGAATCAATCCACGAACCAAGAGGTAGTGGAGGACCCTGTTTTCCATAGTGAGGCCAGTGGCCATTATTCTGCGTCTAGGATCACTAGGGAGGTGGTAGCCAGTCCTAATCAAGGAGAGAAGAGCAGCCTTGTGCTTAAACTCATGCCCCCAGACTTTGGCATTCCCACAGAACTGAGCTCCATCAGGAGTGAGCTTGGTGAGCCTATACCACTCTGCCATGGTTAACCTGATTTGTTGCTTTTTCACCTCAGAGATGATGCAATTATCTTCAAACTTCAGGTTAGCATAAAACACTCGGACAAGGTTAGGGTAGATTGCCTTCTCTATACTTAGGAATCCCAGCAAGCCTAAGTTTTCTATTGTCCTAAAGCTCTCTAAGGGTTCACTCTCGCAGAAGGTGATGGCTAAATACCTGGGAGAGATGATTTTGCTGAAGCTGGAAGTTCTTCCGAACAACTCGGCTTTCTTCACGGTGGAGAAGTGCCTCGTGAGGTCCAACCCGAGAGATGTGCGTGTAGAGCCACCGGAGGAACTTCCAACAAAGCAGCCCTGTTCTTGGGCGCTTCGAGCGATGGGAGGATACACCATTGATGAGAGAGAGAAGCACGGGTTGAGTGGTAAATGGTTGGGGATGAGTGAGGAGAGAGAGAGGGACGAAATTAGGTCGAGAAAAGTGGAGAGGGTGTTCGTGAGAGAAGATGGGGAGATTTGGATGAGGGATTTGAGGGGATTTGATCGGTGGGTTATGTGGAGAGGGGATTTCCGAGATTGAGAGAGGCGAAATGATGGGTTTTGATAGAAATTTGAGTGAGAAATGAGAGGTTTTGAGATCTGAGGTGCGTGGGTGCAGAAGGAGAGAACGAGGAAGATGAACGGGGCCAAACAGAAATGACCACTACGCGCGTCGGGAGCCTTTTAAAAAACCCCGTGTAATCGATTACATTGAGTGTGTAATCGATTACATGCATTCTCAGTGGGTATGTAATCGATTACATTTTTAGTGTAATCGATTATATGCTTTCTGGAACCTTGTAATCGATTACATAGATGATGTAATCGATTACACTGAAATTGTTCTGAGTTGGTTGTAATCGATTACAAAATGTGTGTAATCGATTACATGCGTGATGAACTGTGTCGATTGCAAAGGCATTGTAATCGATTACAAGACTCTTTTAACTCGATTTTGCGTTCCAAACAGCATATAATCAATTTTAATCCATCCAAAACAGTTTTAAAGCAACTCAAATCAATTCAAATCATCATCCAAGCATATAGATTAATCACATTATGATTCAACTCATATAATTGATCAAAATTATCATGTTTACCAAGAATTTCACCCTTTTTGGTGACTTTTGAGGTTTGTTGAATTTCTTGTCAAAGTTGGACATGAGGGAGCACCTGCAAAATAATTTAGGGAAACCTCCGACGCTCAAGTTAGTATGGGATTCAAATATATTTAATGAAAATTCAGAGATTGTGCAAAAATGGTGGCATAATTATGCGAAAAAGCGCAAGCTTAGGCTTTTGTTTTAGGATTATGCGACAAATATTTAATTTATGCATGAATGGTCCAATATACTTGATTCGTTTCTAATGTAGAAAAATGCTTCTTTTGCAAGGGGTTTGGTGAAAATATCAGCTAATTGCTTAGTTGTTTCAACAAATTCAAGTATGCAATCACCTCTTTGAACATGATCTCTAATGAAATGATGTCTTATTTCAATATGCTTAGTTCTAGAATGCAAAATGGGATTTTTTGACAAGTTAATTGCACTAGTATTATCACATTTTATGGGAACGTGATCAAGCTCAAGACCATAGTCCAAGAGTTGTTGTTTCATCCAAAGGACTTGAGCACAAAGAACTCCCGGTAACATATTCAACTTGACTATGGACAATGCCACACTATTTTGTTTCTTCTTTGTGCCAAGAAACTAGTGAGCTTCCTAGCAAGTGGCATGTCCCACTAGTGCTCTTTTTCGATCCATTTTGCATCCAAAGCAAAATCAGAATCGGAATACCTAATAAGACTACATGAGGCACCCTTAGGGTACCATAAACCCATTTGTGATGTGCCTATTAGATATTTCATTATTCTCTTAACAAACACTTAGGTGTGATTCCTTAGGATTAGCTTGATATCTAGCACACATGCATACACTAAACATTATATCGGGCCTACTTGCGGTGAGATAAAGGAGTGAGCCAATCATACCTCTATATTTTGTAATTTCTACCGATTTACCTCCTTTCATCCTTGTCCAAATAGCAAGAGGTGCCCATAGGAGTAGCCATATGCTTGGCATTGTCCATTCCAAACTTTTTGAGCAGCTCCTTGCAATACTTGGATTGGCTTATAAATGTTCCTTCTCTTGTTTGCTTGATTTGTAGACCAAGGAAGAAGTTGAGCTCACCCATCATGGACATCTCAAACTCACTTTGCATAATATTTGAAAATTCTTTACAAAGAGAGTTGTTAGTAGCTCCAAATATAATGTCATCAACATAGATTTGAACTAGAAGAATGTCATGCATTTTGTGTTTTATGAAAAGAGTGGTGTCAACTTTACCTCTAGAAAAGCCTTTTTCTAAAAGAAATTTGCTCAACCTTTCATACCAAGCTCTAGGAGCTTGTTTCAAGCCATACAAAGCCTTTTTCAATTTAAAAACATGGTTGGGCATTTCAAAGTCCTCAAAACCAGGAGGTTGTTCTACATACACCTCTTCTTGTATAAAACCATTTAAAAAGGCACTTTTGACATCCATTTGATAGAGTTTGAAATCCATGATGCAAGCATATGCAAGTAGCATTCTAATGGCCTCTAATCTAGCTACGGGAGCATAAGTTTCTTCATAATCTATGCCTTCTTCTTGATTATATCCCTTAGCTACAAGCCAAGCTTTATTTCTTATTATTAAACCCGTTTCATCAAGTTTGTTCCTAAAGACCCATTTGGTGCCAATTATAGGATGATCATTGGGCCTTGGAACTAATTCCCAAACTTGATTCCTCTCAAATTGGTTTAGTTCTTCTTGCATGGCCAAGATCCAATGCTCATCATTAATGGCCTCATTTATGTCTTTAGGTTCAACTTGAGAGACAAAGGCTAGATGATTACATGCATCTCTAAGTGAGTTTCGAGTGATTACCCCTTTTGATACATCACCTATCACCTTGTCAAGAGGATGATACCTTGAAGTCCTCCATTCCTTGGGTAGATCCGAGATTTTAGAATTTTCTTGCCATGAGTGATCAAGGAGTCTCTCTTCTTTCTTCTTGGACTCTATCTCTTGATTTTCCAAGTGCGTCTTTGCCAAGATTTCTGCAACATCATCAACAAGTTCCTTTCTCGGCACATTTGGGTTAGTTTCATCAAATGCAACATGTATGGATTCTTCTATGGTCATAGTTCGTTTATTATAGACTCTAAAGGCCTTGCTATGGATAGAATAACCAATGAATATTCCCTCATCAAATTTTGCATCAAACTTCCCCAAGTTATCCTTTCCATTATTCAAAACAAAGCATTTATATCCAAAGACATGAAAATGTGACACATTAGGTTTCCTTCCTTTGTACAATTCATATGGGGTTTTCTTTAAAATTGGCCTTATTAGGGCTCTATTCATAACATAACAAGCGGTGTTAACCGCATCAGCCCAAAAGTACTTAGGAAGATTGGCCTCATTGAGCATAGTTCTTGTCATTTCTTCTAAAGATCGATTTTTCCTTTCTACAACACCATTTTGTTGTGGTGTTCTAGGGGCAGAAAAATTATGCTCAATGCCATGTTCATCACAAAAAGTTTCAAATTCATGATTTTCAAATTCACCACCATGATCACTTCTTATGGATGCAATACAAAAACCTTTTTCGTTTTGGATAACTTTGGCAAGTTTTCTAAATGATTGAAAAGCATCATTTTTGTGAGCTAAGAATAATGTCCATGTAAATCTAGAAAAATCATCCACAATTACTAATGCATAGTAATTCCCACCAAAGCTCATAGTTCTAGAGGGTCCAAAAAGATCCATGTGCAAAAGTTGTAAAGGTCTAGAAGTTGAAACTATGTTTTTAGCTTTGAAAGAGACCTTTACTTGTTTTCCTTTTGACATGCATCACAAAGTTTGTCTTTTTCAAATTTGAGCTTTGGAAGACCAATTACTAGTTCTTTAGAAACCAATTTGTTTAAGTGATCCATGTGAATGTGAGCAATTCTTCTATGCCATAACCATGAATCATTTTCTCTACTCATAAAGCATTTAGCATCATTTGAGGAAATGTCATCAAGACTAATCATATATATGTTATTGACCCTATGACCAACAAACTTAACTTGCTTGTCATCCTTTCCCTCAATTATACAACAAGAGGAATCAAATATAACTCTATTTCCTTTATCACACAATTGACTAATACTAAGTAAATTATGTTTAAGTCCTTCAACAAGTAAGACATTATCAATAGATGATGAAGGGATCTTACCAACTTTGCCAATTCCAAGAATCTTCCCTTTGTTGTTGTCACCATATGTGACATGACCATGTTTCTTGTGTGTAAGGGAGGAGAACTTGGAGCCATCTCCGGTCATGTGCTTGGAGCAACCACTATCAAGATACCAACTTGAGCTCTTGGTCTTCAAGCACACCTCGGTGTCGCTTTCTCCACTTTCTTCTCCTTGAGCCATAAGGCAAAGATGGGCTTCCTCATTTTCAGAATCATCGGAAGAGCTTAAGTCATTGTCCTCCCAAGCTATATATGCTCTTCTTCCTTTCTTTTCCTTGGAGGGTCTTTTCTCAAACTTCTCCGTCTTCTTGAGATATATAGGACACTCCATTTTCATGTGCCCCGGTTTTCCACATTCATAGCATTTTGGAGGAGTGGAGGATCCTTCTCCTTTGTGATATGCTTTCTTTTGAGGAAACGGTGGTCTTCTTTGAAATCCCTTTTTCTTCAAGAATCTTCCGAATTTTCTCACAAGGAGACTAAGATTCTCCTCACTTAGCTCAATATTTTCAGCATCCTCTTCACCATCTTCATCATCATCTTCAAGTATGGGAGAGGTGGCCTTGAGTGCAATTCCTTCTTCTTTTTGTCATGTTCTTCATTTTGATTGAGCCTACTTAGTTCCAGCTCATGCTCTTGAAGTTTTCCGAATAAGGTGGCTAGAGACATGGTTGATAAATCTCTTGATTCCGCAATCGCAGTTACCTTGGGTTGCCAATTCTGCTAGACATCTCAAGACTTTGTTAATAAGATCCTCATTAGGAAATGTCTTTCCCAATGAGATGAGATGATTAACAATATGAGTAAATCTCTTTTGCATATCTTGAATACTCTTACCTTGATTCATTCTAAACAATTCATATTCATGAGTAAGAGTGTTTATTCGAGATCTTTTTACCTCACTAGTACCTTCATGAGTTACTTGTAGGGTATCCCACATTTCTTTTGCGGTCTTACAATTTGACACCCTAAAGAATTCATCATACCCCAAAGATGTGGTGATGATGTTCTTGGCTTTCAAATTATATTGAACCTTCTTTTTATCATCATCGGTCCAATCACTTCTAGGTGTATTAATTGTCACACCATCCTTAGTTTGTGTAGGGACAAAAGCACCATTTTCAATCTGCGTCCCACATCTAAGTCAATAGCTTCAATAAAAATTTTCATCCTTTCTTTCCAATAGGCATAGCCATCCCCATTGAAATAAGGAGGTCTATTTATAGAAGAACCTTCATTTGAAAAACCATTTGAAGCCATCACTTCTCTTGAAGTCTGCTAAGCTCTTTATACAAGAGTCTAGCTCGATACCACTTGTTACCAAGTGGCCTCAATACTCAAGAGGGGGTGAATTGAGTAGTTAAAAATAAGTTCACAAATCTTTCGCAAATCGTTTGACAATCAATTTTCGTTGAAGCTATTGAGTGATCGAAATAATTAAATAGATGAGTTAAGCACTTTTACTAATGAACGTAATAGTCAAGGAGACAATATCCAAATAGAACAATGAAACAAAGGCACAAAGATAAACAGAGGAGAGTTTAGAGAAACAAACACGGTCGTTTATCCTGGTTCAATCACTACTCCACTTGTGATCTACGTCCAGACCCCAAGCAACACCTTGAGATTTTCCACTATATCTTCAAGCTTCAATGGGTGCTTGAAAAACCACTACAACCTTGAGCACTCAATAGTATGGGATACCTCACCCAAAAGCTTGAGCCTCTATTTTCCAAGGGATACCTCACCCTTACAATACTTGAGGGATACCTCACCCTCACTAATCAGAAAGTATAAGATTGAAATAGAAGAAGCTCTCTCTAGAGCAAGTGTTTACAAATTGAAGCTCTAATATGCTCTCAAAGATCTTTCACGTTTTTAGTCAGAAAACAGAGCAAGAAATGATTTTAAGAATTGATTCACGTTTTGAAGTATAATGATCAGTTTTGGTTCAAGGTCAACCGTAAACAAAGACCTAACTTGGGTATTTATAAGTTTCTCAATTAATAGAGCCGTTGGAGGTAGTTGGGCATGCATTTAATGCATTTAATATAGCCGTTGGACGTTGTTAGATGCGTGTAATCGATTACATATCTCGGTAATCGATTACATTATTGTTCCAACGTTTTACGAACTTTCGGGCTCGTGTAATCGATTACATTCTTGAGGTAATCGATTACATGGCTTCGACTTTGCTTGTAATCGATTACAATGCTCATGTAATCGATTACATGACTTCTGACTTCTTTGTGTAATCGATTACAATATCCTTGTAATCGATTACATGGCTCGTCGAACTTGTTCTTTGAGTTCTGGGTTTTGTGTAATCGATTACATATATTGTGTAATCGATTACATTTCTTGTCGAACGTGTTCTTTGCCTTTCTGGGCTTTGTGTAATCGATTACATATACTGTGTAATCGATTACATGCTTTCTGTTTGATGTGTAATCGATTACAAACATTGTGTAATCGATTACATTTGCCTTTGAACACATTTTTCAAGTCCAATAACTCTTGTAAGTCATTTCCAACACCTCAAGGTACTTGTTTAAACATAAATCCTTTTAAGAGTGTTAGATTTAAAGTTGAAACTCAGGTTTTATTGAAAGCCATGTTTATCTTTGAAATTTCCCATTTATTTTGAAATCATATATATTGAAAAACCATTTGAGAAATCTTGAGAGCATTTAACATTAATGTCCTAAGTCTAAATAACTAATTAAACCTTCTGTCTTCTTTCTTTGATCTTGATTTTTCCTTTTGTGCTTGATCTTCTCTTTTGCTTTTGTTATCATCAAAAACCTTTCGACATGCCTTAGAGACATAAGCATTCACAGTTCTAAACTTGAACAACCTATTTTTCTTCCACCCATTACTTTGGTTGATGGTTCTAAAATTTATGCTAAAGGAATAAGTCAAGCTAATCCTCTTCCCACATTACCTTTTAAATATGTTCTCTATATGCCTAACTATCCCTTTAATTTAATTTCTGTTAGCCAACTTACTCATTCACTTAATTATTCTGTTATCTTTTTTGCTGATTTCATTATTATACAGGATCAGGGAACGGGACAGACGATTGGTACTAGATGTGAATCTGAAGGACTATATCGATTGACCATACCAAGTTCATCAGTATCTTGTGCCATAGTTGAGACTCCAAAATTGATTCATTGTCACTTGGGACATCCCAGTTTATCCAAGCTCCAAACTATGATTCCTAATCTATCGAGTCTTAATAACTTAGAGTGTGAGTCTTGTCAATTAGGAAAACATGTTCGCACTTCTTTTTCAAATCGTGTCAATAAGAGGGTTGCGTCTCCATTTGCCATTATTCATTCAGATGTTTAGGGTCCAAGTCGTGTTCCCTCTTGTCAAGGTTTTCGTTACTTTGTTACCTTTATTGATTACTATTCTCATTGTACTTGGTTATAGTTAATGAAAGAAAGATCTGAATTATTTTCTATATTCAAATCCTTTTGTTATGAAATTCATACACAATTCATTACTTCTATCAAAATTTTGCGTAGTGATAATACTTGTGAATATTTTTCTGCATCTTTTTCATTTTTATGGTTTCACAGGGTATTCTCCATTAGTCTTTTTGTCCACACACTTCACAACAAAATGGAGTTGCTAAGCACAAACACCACCACTTACTAGAAACCGTTCGCACTCTGCTTATTCATACTCATGTTCCCCTTCGATTTTGGAGTGACGCTATCCTTACTGCGTGTTACCTTATTAATCATATGTCTTCCTTTGTCAAGCAAAATCAAATCCCTTATTCGATTTTATTTCCTCACGAGTCTATTTTCTCTCCTCCACTATGCATATTTAGTTATACTTGTTTTGTTCATGATCTTACACAGGGGAAAGATAAGTTAACTGCTCATTCTATTAAGTGTGTCTTCTTGGGATATACTAGATTACAAAAGGGATATCGATGTTATTCCCCTGAACTTAACCATTTTATTATGTCTATAGATGTTACCTTTCTTAAAAATACTCATTTTTCCTCTACATCTGATATTATCTCTCATTTTGTCATTGATGTTTTACCTATTCCTTACTTAGACGGACCTCTTGTCACTACTCTGGCTTCTACGCCATTTGTCCTTGTAGATAAACCTCTCTAAGTTTATCATCGTCGACCTCGTACGACTAATGGTCCAGATGCAATCCCTGCTGATTCACAACCAGAACCAGTGGCTGAACCGTCCTTAGATCCTGCTCTGGATGTTATCTCCAGTCCTCCCATTGCTATTCAAAAAGTTACTCATTCTACTCGTAATCCTTATCCCATTTATAGTTTTTTAAGTTATCATCGCTTATCCTTTTCCCATTATGCTTTTATCTCTTCTTTGTCTTCTGTGACTATACTAAAAATAACAACCAAAGCCCTCTCCCATCCAGATTGGTGCCATGCAATGTTAGAAGAGATGTCGGCATTACATGCCAATGGTACTTGGGAACTTGTTCCATTACCACCTGGAAAATCTACTGTGGGTCGTCAGTCGATTTATATAGTTAAGGTGTGACTTGATGGAGCTGTTGATCGATTGAAAGCTCGTCTTGTTGCTAAAGGTTTTGCTCAAAATTTTGGCCTTGATTATGGTGATACTTTCTCTCCGGTTGAAAAGATGGCGTCAGTTCGTTTTTTCCATTCCATAACAGCCATCTGCCATTGGCCACTTTATCAACTTGATTTTAAGAATGCATTCTTACATGATCTCTAAGAAGAAGCATACATGGAGCAACTTTCGGGGTTTGTTGCTTAAGGGGAGTCTGGCTTGGTTTGTCATTTGCTCAAATCTTTATATGGCTTGAAACAATCTCCTTAAGCTCGATTTGGTAGATTCAGTACTATTATATCATATTTTGGTATGGTTTGTAGTAAAGCCGATTACTCAATTTTTGATCATCATTCCTCCTCTGGAACTTCTATATATCTGATTGCTTATATCGATGATATTATTATCATTAAAAATGATCAAGAAGGAACTATGAAGTTAAAACAACACCTATTTGATCACTTTCAGACTAAGGATCTTAGAAGGTTGAAATATTTCCTAGGAATAGAAGTGACATAATCTAATGTAGGGATTTGTATCTCACAAAGAAAATATGCATTAGACATTCTCAAGGAAACTGGAATGTTCTAGACTAATAGATATACCAATGGATCCTAATGCCAAACTTTGCCCAGATCAAGGAGAACCATTATCTGATCTAGCCAAATATCGCAGGTTGATTGGCTGATTAAATTATTTAACTGTTACTCGACCAAATATATCCTTTGCTATGAGCATCCTTAGTCAATTTATCGACTTACCATGCGAAGGACATTGGGATGCAACCATTAGAGTTCTTAGATATATCAAAGGGACTCCAGGAAAAGGCCCATTGGATGAAAATAAAGGACATACTCGAATTGTGGGATACACAGATGCAGATTGGGCAAGTTCTCCATTCGATAGATGTTCTACATCAGGTTATTTTATTCTTTTTGGTGGAAACCTAATATCCTAAAAAAGTCAGAAACAAAGTATTGTGACAAGATTGAGTACAAAAGCAAAGTATTGTGCTATGACACTTGCAACATGTGAGCTAATATGGTTAAAACGATTAATCAGTGAACTCAAATTGTGTGAACCAGGAAAGATGGAGCTTATATATGATAATCAAGCAGCCCTACATATCGCTTCTAACCTGGTGATTCATGAGAGGACCAAACACATAAAAATTGATTGTCATTTTGTGAGAGAGAAGATACAAAATGGAGAAGTAGTGACTGCCTCTGTCAGCTCAAATAATCAGCTTGTAGATATTTTCATCAAATCTCTTAGGGGTTCTCAGGTACAGTTCATATGTAACAAGCTTGACACATATGATTTATATGCTCCAGCTTGAGGGGGAGTGTTGAATATTGAATTAGTTAGCATGGGTAATATGATAGTTAGCTCTGGAAACAATAGTGTCATAGGGAATGGTTTAAGTCTTTAATTATTCTTCTTGTAAATAGAAGTTGTAATTAATTTCTCATTAATATAAATACCTATATGCTGAGTGAAATTTACTAAGGGAAATTTAGCTATAATCAGTTGTTTTATCTGTTGTTCCTTATTTTCAAGTGAAACCAAATCTCTAAAGGATTGCTCCCTAAGTAAGCATCCCCATACTATAAATAAATGGTTTAGCCACTCTGTAACATCTTTTAAAACATGATAGACTTGTAATTAGTTACAGAGGTAGCTTAATACTTGCTTAACATGTCTGTTTAATTTTGTGACAATCTGAGTTAGTTTAGGCACTTTGTTACAACCCAGAAGGTGAAAAATAGCTTAAAATAACCCAAATATTAGCATAAATGGCTTAGCTAATGAAAATAAATGTGGATAATTTTGTTTCTAGGTCATAAATATGTGAACTATGACATGGTTAAAATTTGAGAATGATCAAAGTCAATTTGATATTTCTAAGCATACTGATTGTGTGTTTTAATGCCTGATTGACTAGTCACAGATATGGAAAAATATGATATTAGTGAAACAAGATTTTTAATGAATCTTAGGATTTATTTTAAACTTGTTAGAAGTGAGAAAGCTTGATTTGAAAAAATCTAAGTGTTCTTAGCAGATATAAGTTATGCTACAAAATATCTAATTTTCCAAGACTTTCACGGCTGAAACTAGCCACTTTCTTTGACCTTTTTATGATATTTGTTTCTCATTTCTCACTTTCTCTCTTCTCTTCATGGCTGAAACACAAGAGCAGCAAAGGAGGAAGTGCAAAGTGGAGAAAGAGAAAACAAGGAGCAAAAGAGGAAGAGGAAATCTATAATCAAATATTGAAGCTCGAATCTCCATCCTTGCAGCACCAAAAGGTAGGGTTTTTGAGTTCAAAATAGCTTTTCCTTCTCATATCCATCTTTTATGCTTGGTTGAGATATAATGGGTCAAAATGAGATTTTGAGGTGTTTTGAATGATTTTCTTGCATGGATGTGTTTTAAGGATTGTTTATGACTTGTTCATGGTATCAGTTTAAGTTAGAAACTTAGAACTCTTCATTTGGAACTTTAATGCACAAAGTGAGAAAATGGGTGTTTTGGATGATTAATTGGTTCATGGTTAAAGAACTTTTTAGAGACTTAAAATCACTTAGAAACTAAATTGGAGTGACTGAAATTCGTAGTTTGCACCAATAGAACAGTGCAGCCATTTATAGAATTCTACAGATTTGTTGTTGGGCAACTAGCACCTAGGCGCTGGGAGTGCCCAATGCCCAGAGGCATTTTCTTTTAGCTTCACGCGTTGGGCGCCCAAGCGCCAATAGCCAATGCCCAAGCGCCCATCATCCAAAGAGTTTCTCCTAGTACAGTTATCTGAGTACCTGAGTGCTGGGTTTTAAGCGCCTAAGTGCTGAGACAGGGCAAAGACAAAATTTAGCATGTGTTGCTAATTGAATTCCCTACTTGATAGGATCATTTATGAAAGTCTTTTAGAGTGTAATGAGACACTTTTGGGGATATTTCTTGGAGAGAATTATCAACTTGTACATATGAAAAGTTTGGGAATTTTAGACTTTCAAAGTGTGATAGAATGTCTATGTTAGTGTTTAGAACCTTGATCAACATGAGGTTGATTTTGAAATCACTTGTGAAGTGATTGTGTGAGGTACTAGATACTGTTTTAGCTAGTGACATGAATCTTGCTACTTTGTGGGATAAGATGAATTATAATTTTGTGGTTGCTAGCTTTAGGTTCACTAAGTTAATGAAGAGCTTGTGATATCTTTGCATGTTTTAATTTTAAATTTGTTATTTGCTATTTCTTATGTATTGTGACCTTAGATGGTGTGCACAACCATGTGACTTGAGAATAAGGTGTTGGATCTGATTTCTCCTAGCATTACTACTATTATGGCTAGGGTTACCGGTGTATAGGGTCAGTATTAGTACTCTCACTTTGGTAAGGCGAACGAGTCTACACATCACTAGGTAGTGTTAGGACTTTTTATGCCTATCCTACCCAGTATATACAAGGGAACGAGGTTCTTAGGAATAAGTAAGTAACATGTGCTTCTTAAAACCAAAACTTTTACTTGCATTGCACAATCATATTCATAATACATTTTCCCGGCATAAGCATACATTATAATACGCATTGCATTGTGTAACATCTGTATGGAAGATTGTTTAGTTTCCTGTTATCACTTAAGTATGAATAGTATTGTTTACTTTATGAATTTTTATGTTATGTGTATGTAATGATTCTTATAGTTGTAACTTGAGGTTTACTTTACTATTGCAAATGATATCTGGAGTGTTAGTTGTTTATTTCTTGTAAATGAATAATTGTTGGTTTTGGTATACTTATACTGAGAATTTTATGAATTCTCACCCCTATTTGTTTCCATGTAAATCTAGGTTAAGACTCTCCAAAGAGAAAGGGCAAAAAGAAGAAGCAAAAGGCTTAGTTTTAGTTATTATGTTTCTTATGTAACAACTTGTATCTATATACTTTGCTTTCCAATTTGTGAAAGTATTTGTATTACTGTATGACTTTTTAGCTTGCGATGTATGTATATATGAACCTTTTTCATCTTCGTGGCTCTCTATAATAACTACACAGGTTGTTGTGGATTTATGCATTATGTATTTTTTTTAGAAGTGACATACTTGATACGTTTAATCTTGAAATATTCTGCTTATTTTACAATAATTGTATTAGCGTGTTACACACTTAAGTATGAATCTAATCTCTTATATACTAGCCTCCTAGTGCAGACCCTAACATAAGTGTCGAAGTGCCTTCCAAGTACATCACCCCTCTCTGTCGCAGCACAAGGAGGCGCCACCACCCTCAACCACTTTAATTGAGACTAGGTACACCATCCTTGTTCTCGGATCAGAAAAAATCTCTGTTTAGAACAGGAACTTTTCTCCAAGTTCGTAACTAATGGTATACTTGATTAGAGATTTGAAAATTTTATGTTTCATGACTTAACAATATCTTAAAATTTGGGTTGTAGAATTTTGGAAAATGATTAATATTTTTTAACTATTTAATGTACATTGTGTATGATTAGACTATTTTGTTTTGTTGGGGTTGACCCAAATTCCTAATTTGAAGATTGTTATTGATAGTTTCCTATTTTATTGGTAGGTTCATATATCGTAACAAATATTGATATTTGTAAAATATATATATGATAAATATGAAAGACAAGTGAGAGATAGGCAAGATATGAGAGATTATTTTCAATAGGAAACTAAGAAAGTCATTAAGAGTGTAAAAATGGTAGTTACTTGTTAAGCAAGCTCTCCCATAAATACTTGTGTTGAGGAATTGGTAGAGTTATGAGAAGGGGTGTGAAGATTGAGATACCTCATAAAGATGTAGGGATAATAGTGAGGAATTGTAGGATAGAAGAGATTGAGAATGCTCATAGACATTATCTTGTAAACTTATTTTCATAGTAGACTCTTCTCATCGATGGATGTAGATATATTGGGATGAATCTCGTTAAACTTTGTGCATGATTTATTCGTAATGATTTTTCCTAATTGCTCTTGTTTATGCATAAGCGTGAAGAAGGGGATCAGGTATTCCCTAAAAAGATTGAAGATTGAAGGTGGGGGATGTGGTATCCCCCCCAACAAGTGGTATTAGAGCTATGGTTTGAGGAGCTATGCGATGATAAAATGTCCTTTTGGCCCTTAGTGTCGAAAGTCTTCCTGTTGAAGATCAGGTGGTGTCTTTTGTTATATGGCGTCTCTAATTATATGGCGGTAGATGTGTCAAAAATTGACGAGCACCGAACTCAATCAAAATTAAAACCGAGTTGTACCTATGGCTTGTAGCATAGGAGTTAACATCAGATCGTCTCTCAAGGATCTTAGTTTGCAAATTAATCAGACCAAGCCGAGATTGGGGGGGTTTGAGTCAATGAACAAAATATGAAATAACAGAAATAAGGAAAGAACAATCAATTAAAAGCGCAATCAATCCAGAAATCTATTCGAAATTTGGTGGATTCTATCACAGATCACTAAACAAACATTTGGATTGCATTTGAATGATTAACTTGGACTTAACCGAGATCTCAGCATTAAATCCAAAATTCTTACTAGACAATCATCTAGAATTCAATTAACAATTGATACATAAATTCACAATCGTATAATTCATGTTAAATCTATGTTAATTTTAGATCCGAATTCAATTAATCTAAGCACAAATAAGCACCTAACTTCTAATTTTGTGACTAAACTAGATTAATCAACCTAATTTAATCACACTTCTTAATCCCAAATCAAGATCCAATCAAATCAAGAAAAAGAAAAGAAGGGGAAGAAGAAGAATCCAAATACAATTCAAAATAAGAAATTAGAACAGAATCTCAAGAATCCAAACCAAAATTTCTTCAAGAATCCCGAATTGATTACAAGGTGTCTAGCCCTCCATCTGAAGAGGAAAACCTAGAAATGAAAATCTAGAGAGAAGGGAGAGAAGAGAAGTGAGTTCTAGAGAGAAGTGAGAAAAGTATGAAAAATGAAAAACTGATTTTCGGATCCCTCTTTCTCAAACTATAAACTGCCCCCTAAATTGGCCTCTAGTGCCTCATTACATTTCCCAAACACAGTTGGGCCTTGTAGGAATGAAATGGCTCAAGTTTCATCTAAATTGGACTTGAATTGACCAAGATATACTCACTTTAGTGCCATATGCTCCTCAAACCCGAGTCTGAATTTCCAGGCCCAATTAGGCCCACTAGACATCTGATTGAGACTTTGAGCTCTTCATCAAAGTTGTAGAGATTCGTCTCAGCTTTCCTATAAGGTAAAATGCATAATTTTTAGATATCTAGAACTCAAGTTATGGCTGGAATACAGAAACAACATCAAAACTCAATAATGCTGGGAAAATTCAATTAAGCCCAAATTTAAGCCCAACTTATAAAACATGTCCAAGGTCAAACAATTAAGTACATGAAGAGTGTAAATCACTAAAAATGAGGGCTTATGAATGTGTAAAATATGTGATTATCAAATTCTCCCACACTTAGCTTTTGCACTCTTGGGCAAAACACAAGAGACCAAAACTAGAGAATAAAGAAAAGTGAAAACTCAAAAGCTAAAAACTCAAAAGCACTCAAATTCCATTGATATTCAAGAATGCAAAAGCTTACAAGCAAGAGGAGCAATAAAAGATTCAAGGAAACAAAACATTCATGAATTAAAATTTCTTCACATCTCAAACCAACAAGTAAGGTAGCTTCAACTTGGAAAGCATTAATCAAGAATGATAGATCCTCACAAGATACACTCTCAATCCCTCAAGTGTTTACAAGGTAAGTATTTCACTCAATTCAACTCATGAACAATTACACTACCATAAGCTTGCTTATCTTCTACTTCTCAACTACTCAAAACACATGCATACACAAATCAAGAAGACTTTATTCAAGGTTGTAATGGGGCCAAGGTAAGGGAAGGAAACAATATGGATATGGTAAGATAAATACCAAAGAGAATGAAAGAGCATTGGGGAGGAACTCAAATGACAAGTAAGAAACATGAAATTTTATTCCCCAACTTTAAATAATGCACATTCTCTTTACATATTTCCTCTTCTCTTAATTAAAATATTTTTTTCTTTCTTTCACAACCTTTCTTGAATTTATTCTTTTTCTTAATTTTTTTCTTTCATTTGGCTTTTTCTTTCTTTTTCTTAATTCTATTTTTTTCTCTTTTTTTTATATCACCAAACATCTTGCAAATTGCACATCAAATTACACAACCCCCACACTTGAACTACTACCCACAAGCCAAAAGAGCTCCTCCAATGAAAATGAATCAATGCTCTCTTATTCCCTAAAGTAAAGGTAAAAATATGATTTTTCACATAAGATACACAATGAGCTAAACAAATAATAGGCAAGTAGGCTCAAGGGGGTTAAACAAAGGGAAATGATGCAAGGTTGGCTATTTGGCCAAAGTAGTTAATAAAAAAAGAATGCCTCAATCATGTTCATGCATGCAAGCGAAAAATGTAGCCTAAAAAAGAATCAAAGCAAGTTCTAGAGTGATCAAATGACATGAGTGAAAATCACACAAAAAAGAAGAGAATGGTGCAAATGTTAAATCCACCAATAGGCTCAAAATCTCACAAGGTATGCATCTATCAAACTTAATCCATCAATTCAAACATTCACCACCAAGCATATCAAATTCAAGAAGAAAGGAAATTTATTCAATCATGTTATGAACCTTGAATTTCAATTGTCTCAAACTTTTCAACTTCACAAACCTCAAAACATCATTGGAAAGCAAATCAAAACACGCTCTTTCTTTTTTTTAAAACAAAAAACAGAATTAAAAGCGAGAAAACAAAAACAAAAATAGAAAAATAACACAAAATACAAAAACAAAAGACAGCAAAAATAGAAAATAGAAACAAAAAATAGTAGAAACAAAAAATAGAAACAAAAAATAGCGAAAGAAAAAATACAAACAAGAGAAACTAAAAATAGAAAAAAAAAACAAAAATAGAAAACAAAAATAGAAACAAAAAAACTAAAAACAACAGAAAATAGCGAAGTAAATGAAAATAGAAAAACAAAAATAAAAAAATAGAAACAACAGAGAAATTAAAAATAGTAGAAAACATAAACAGAAAATAGAAAACAATTATGACAACAAAAAAATTTATGACAAAAAAATAGCATACAACAACAAAATAAAAAATAGCAGCAAAATAGAAACAGAAGACAAAAAATATAAACAGCAAAATAGAAATAGTTATGACAACAAAAAATTTATTACAGCAGAAAATAGCAAACAGAAGATTATGCAGAAAATAGAAACAGTAAAAATAGAATGCTAAATTTCCCCCCTGCTTAAATTCCGCATTGTCCTCAATGTAAACACAAAGCAAAAGACAAGTAGGCATGTGAAATAAAATAGTAAGGGAGGAAAACACCCTCATCAAGGTGGAAAGATCTGCACTTGGGGAAAGATAGGCTTTTCCAAGGAGAGCTCCTCCACAAGTGCGGGGTTCGCGGGGCTCTTAAGAAAGGGCTTAAGACGGTGCCCATTAACCTTGAAACTCTTGTTGGTGGCTTCATTTGAAATCTCCACTACACCATAAAGAAAGATGTTAGTGACAACAAAAGGACCATCCTACCTAGAATGGAGCTTACCGGGCATGAGTTTAAGGCAAGAGTTGAACAAAAGCACTTTTTGGCCAATGGAGAACTCGTTTCTAGAAATCATCTTGTCATGGGAATGCTTAGTCTTTTCCTTATAGATCTTAGAATTCTCATAAGCCTCCAAATGAAGTTCCTCAAGTTGTTGCAATTGAAGCTTCCTCTCTAAACTTGCTTGGTCAAAAGCTAAGTTGTAACTTTTCACTGCCCAGTACGCACGATGCTCTATCTCCACTAGAAGGTGGCAGCTTTTACCAATGACAACCCTGAAGGGAGACATCCCTATAGACGTATTGTAAGTGGTACGATAAGCCCAAAGAGCATCTTCTAATCGACGGTTCCAATCCTTCCTATTTGGATGCACCATCTTTTCCAAAATCTACTCGAGCTCTCAGTTAGAAACCTCAACCTGCCCGTTAGTTTGGGGATGATATGCTGTAGACACTCTATGCACGACCCCATACTTTCAAAACAAGGCCTTCATAGTCCAGTTACAAAAAAGAATCCCCTGGTCACTAATGATAGCTCGAGGCACTCCAAACTTGCAAAATATGTTAGACCGGACAAAATCCACAACAACTCGAGCATCATTAGTCCTGGTGGCCTTGGCTTCCACCCATTTAGAGACATAATCAACCGCAAGCAAAATATAAGAAAAACCAAAAGAGACATAGAAAGGGCCCATAAAATCGATACCCCAAACATCAAAGACCTCGCAGAAAAGAATGGGCTGCTAGGGCACCTCCTGCCTCCGGGTGATGGCCACTCCTGCTCTTTGGCACTGCTCACAAGTAGTGAAAGCCTGATGCGCATCTCTGAAAATGGTGGGCCAGTAGAATCCAGAGTCCAGCACATTCCTAGTTGTCTGCTGTGGTCCAAAGTGTCCTCCGACTGGAGAGGCGTGATAGAAGTGAAGAACTGATTGGATCTCATGGTCAGGTATGCATCTGCGAATCACCTGGTCACTACAAAATTTTTATAAATATGGATCATCCCAAACATAATATTTATCATCGCTCTTTAGCTTAGCTCTCTGTGACCTAGATGCATGAGGGGGAAAAATAGATGCAACTAAGTAATTAACTAAATCAGCAAACCAAGGGGAAAGTGAGGTATCATGCAACTGCATAAGCTGCTCATCTAGAAAATCATCTCTGATAGGAGAAGGGTCAACAACTCTTTCGGTCCTGCTCAATTGATCCACTACCAAATTCTCTGCTCCACTCCTATCTCTAATCTCCAGATTAAACTCTTGGAGAAGCAGAATCCATCTAATCAACCTAGGCTTCGAATTTGCCTTCTTCAACAGGAACTTTAAGGCTGCATGATCAGTAAAGATAACCACTTTAGAGCTAAGCAAATATGATCTAAACTTATCAAGTGCAAATACAATAGCAAGCAACTCTTTCTCAGTGGTAGTATAGTTAGCCTGGGCAGCATCTAAAGTCCTGGAAGCATAGGAGATGACATGAGGCAGCCTGTCAACTCTCTATGCAAGGACAGCTCACACTACATAGTTAGATGCATCACACATGAGTTCAAAAGGGAGTGTCCACTCGGGTGGCTGAATGATGGGAGTGGTGGTCAAAGCTCTTTTGAGGCAATCATAAGCCTCTCTACACCTGTCATCAAAATCAAAAACAACATATTTCTGCAACAAGTGGGACAATGGAAGGGCCTTTTTGCTGAAATCTTTAATGAACCGCCTGTAGAAACCTACATAGCCAAGAAAAGAATGAACCTCTGACACGCAAGAGAGGTAAGGTAACTGAGAAATAACATTAATTTTAGCAGGATCTACCTCTATATCTTTCCGAGAGATCACATGGCATAAGACTATGCCCTGTTCTACCATAAAATGACACTTCTCATAATTAAGAACAAGGTTAGTCTCAATGCATCGATGCAAAACTCTATCCAAACTGTCCAAATAGGCATCAAAGGAGGAACCATAAACAGTAAAATCATCCATAAACACCTCAATGCAATATTCTAATAAGTCTGTAAAGATACTTACCATGCATCGCTGGAAAGTTCCAGGGGCATTGCATAGGCCGAAAGGCATCCTCCTGTAGGCAAAAGTGCCAAAGGGGCAGGTGAATGTGGTCTTCTCTTGGTCCTCTGGTGCTATGTGGATCTGGAAATAATCTGAAAAGCTATCAAGAAAATAGTAGTAAGATTTTCCAGCCAAGTGCTCAAGCATCTGATCAATAAAGGGCAAAGGAAAATTATTCTTTCTGGTCGCTTGGTTGAGCTGCCTGTAATCAATACAAGCTCTCCAGCTACTCTGCACTCTAGCAAGAATCAGCTCATCTTGATCATTCTTCACTACTGTGATTCCTGACTTCTTTGGAACCACTTGAACTGGACTCACCCAAGCACTATCTAATATAGGATAGATGATGCCAGCTTGCAGAAGCTTGGTCACCTCCTTCTTTACCACATCCAGGATCAAAGGGTTAAGTAGCCTCTGTGGTTTCTCACTGGCTTAGCTCCTTCCTCAAGTAGTATCCTGTGCATGCACATGGAAGGACTAATGTCAGGAATGTCATCCAAGGTCCACCCGATAGCCCTCTTATACTTCCTCAGTATTTGCAGTAACCTCTCTTCCTGCTCATCATGGAGGTTAGTAGAAATGATCACTGGCAGCTTCTTATCCTCCTCTAAGTAAGCATACTTAAGGTGTTGTGGGAGTGGCTTAAGCTCAAGTATAGGTGGCTGCACTATAGATGGAAGTATCCTGGTGGTAGGAACTGTGTCTACAGCCTGCAACCCTACAAAATCAGATTTGTGTGTACTTGTTGTAATCAAACTGCTACTTTCTGACTCCATTGAATTTACAGGTGCACCAATATGTAAACCACCATCAAACTATTCAGAACCTGTACAATCTGCATCAAAATCACCATGTAAATAGGATGCAATCTCAGTACAAACACTACATATTTCAGACTCAGTACAAGAAGCACATGTGTAAATATCATCAAAATCAGGAAGAATTGGGAAATCAACAACAAAGAACTCAGACAGGTTATCATCAACTACATCAGCTAGCAAATCTACATAGAAAACAGAATGCTCCTCCATGGGATGCTTTATGGCATCCAAAATGTTAAATCTAACCACACTATCTCCAAACTCCATGGAAAGAGTACCTACATAGACATTAATTTTGGTTCTGGTAGTTTTGAGAAAAGGTCTGCCTAGAATGCTGGGAGCCTTGATGGATTTAGATTCTCCATCCATATCCAAAATATAGAAATTTGTAAGAAAAATCAAATCATTAACTCGAACAAGAACATCCTTAATGAGTCCAGCAGGGTATGCATTACTCTTGTTTGCTAACTGAATGATAACACCTGTATTCTGCAAAGGTCCAAAGGCAAGAGAGTTAAACACAGATATAGGCATAACATTAATTGAAGCACCTAAATCTAACATAGTATTTTTGAATTTGCTACTGCCTATGGTACATGGAATAGTAAAAATCCCTGGATCCTTGCATTTCTGGGGCATCGTAGGCTATATAAGTGCAGACACATTTCGCCCTATACTAATCTTCTCATTTCCCTTTAGTCTCCTCCTGTGAGTGCACAGGTCTTTAAGGAACTTGACATATCTTAGAATTTGCTTGATTGCATCAAGGAGAGGAATGTTCACCTCAACCTTCCTAAATGTCTCCAAGATCTCTCTATCTATGTCAGTCTCATTAGTCTTCTTAATCTGCACAACCCTCTGAGGGAATGGAAATGGAATGGACTGCTCCTGCTCATCATTAACTACACTGGGAGCGGAGACAGGATCTGTTTTCTTAATTTTACTGCTGCATAAAAATTCTGGTATGGCTTGCTGCTCCTTAGTCTCCTTATCTAAACCATGTTACAACCTACAATCTGGTGCATCAACGGTCTTACCAGATCTTAGAGTGATGGCACTCACAATTCTGGGATTCACCACAGTTTGTGTAGGCAACTTGTTAGAATCTTGTGACTGCAATTGATTCATTGAACTGGCAAGCTGTCCAATCTAGTTCTCCAAATTCTGAATGGTAGCTTCAGTTCTCTACTGGAACTACAAGTTGTTCACTGCCATTTGTTTCATTAAGTCCTCCAAGGTTGGCTCAGATTTAGGAGGTGTTGCACTAGGCTGCTGTATATTCTGCTGCAGCATGAAGGGTGGCTGATATGGTCTACTGGATCCTGCAGTGGACTGGAAGAGGATCTGTTGTTGCTGCCTTAAATTGAGTAAGGGCAGATGGTGTAGAGTTATTCCCCCACCTCAGATTGGGATGATTCCTCCGACCTGAGTTATATCTGTTGAAGGACAAATCATAACTCTGCTGTTGCCAAACTGTTGGGAATTAGTGGCCATATTCTCAATCAGATTCCTTGCAGCCATAGGAGTCTTGTCTACCAATGCCCCTCCACTAGCAGCATCAACCATACTCCTATCCATAGGCAACAGACCTTCATAAAAATACTGGATGAGTAACTGGTCACTAATCTGATGGTGAAGGCAACTTGCACACATCTTCTTGAACCTCTCCCAGTATTCATATAATGTCTCTCTGTTAAACTGCCTAATGCCACATATTTCTTTTCTGATTAATGCAGCTCTTGATGCAGGAAAGAATTTCTCCAAAAATAGCCTCTTAAGATCATTCCAGCAAATGATAGAACTTGGATGCAAATAATACAACCAGTCCTTAGCAGCATCCTGTAATGAGAAAGGGAATGCTCTAAGTTTAATGTGATCTTCTGGAATGCCTTGAGGCTTCATGGTAGAACACACAATGTGAAACTCCTTAAGATGCTTATGAGGGTCCTCACCTGCATGACCACTGAACTTAGGCAACAAATGAATCAAACCAGATTTAAGTTCAAAAGGAGCATCAACATCAGGATACTGAATGCATAAAGACTGATATGTAACATCAGGGGCTGCAAGCTCTTTCAAGGTTCTTTCGTCCATAATATCAATGTTCTCAGTTGGACCAGAATGGAAAGATTGATCAATGACAGAATGCACAGAATCAGAAAATTCAGATGCAAAATCACTAGTATGATTACTATGTGCAGAATCACTAAAAACAGCAAAATGTACACTACTTCCTATATGCTCATCAAGTGTAGAATCAATCCTATTAAACCTATGCAAGGAATGAAAAGTCCTATCTATCTCAGGATCAAAAGGATGCAGTATACCAGGGTTAGACCTAGTCATGTAACATAGAAAACTCAAAAACATAAAACAAGCAAAATTGACTATCCAACATGAAAAATGCACCAAAATAAATCTAATTGACCTATCAAATGATTTTTAAAAGTTATGGGACCACCACACACTAAAAACTACACAAAAATGGAACTAAAAAATGTAATACAAAATCTTGAAAAAAAGAAAAAGAGGTCTAAATGAAGGATTTTGGGCAAAACAGGGTGGTACTCACAAATTTTGTGAGCCTTGTGGAGAAGGCCATTTTCCTTCAACCCACCAATTTTCAGCTCAATCGGAGCATGTTTTTTAGTACAAAAATTACCAAAATGCCATTCTGTCAACTAAATGTGCTCAAAAACCTTACCAAATGATGGATTTTGGCCAAATTCTGAAAAATGATCCTTTTAAGATCACTTTGCTTAAAATATGGTGTTTTACTTTCGGAGACCAAGTTTCACTTCAAAATTCCACCATTTGACATTTTCAATCCTACTAGTACTTTTTTGGCTAAAAAAAAATGGAAACCAAGTGAAGAAAAGTGCTGGGGTGGGAAAAAATGTGAGAAAATTAAAAAACTCATCCAAAATGATTCAATGATACTTACAAGAGCAACTTGCAATGCAATTATCAATAGAGGAGGGCTGACAGTGGCAAAACCCAATGGAAAAGTGATTATACAGCAGAATTGTAAGTATGTGAACAATTGTGATTATTGTAACATAATGAGCAGTGTGGTATGCTAAGTAATGCAATACGAGTATGAGGCAATCATGTAATGTACAATAACATAATACAATGCAATGCAATGTAGCAGAATCCAATGGAACAGTAACACCAAAATTATGCAGCAGAATGCAAACACAGCAGAATGAACAATTATGATCAGAATGCTCAATATATAATGCAGCAAAATAATGCAATGCAAAAGTATGCAACAGAATGCACCTAATACAACTATATGAATGTAACAGGATGCAGAAACAGGATGCAAATGCAACTACAACTACAACTTAATATGATCAAATTACAACTAAAGGATCCCCAGCAACGGCGCCAAATTTTGAAGAGCGCTGAACTCAATCAAAACTAAAATCGAGTTGTACCTACGGCTTATAGCATAGGAGTTAACATCAGATCATCTCTCAAGGATCTTAGTTTATAAATTAATCAGACCAAGCTGAGATTGGGGGGTTTGAGTTAATGAACAGAATATGAAATAATAGAATTAAGGAAAGAACAATCAATTAAAAGCGTAATCAATCTAGAAATCTATCTGAAATTTGGTGGATTCTATCACAGATCACTAAACAAATATTTGGATTGCATTTGAATGATTAACTTGGACTTAACCGAGATCTTAGCATTAAATCCAGAATTCTTACTAGACAATCATCTAGAATTCAATTAACAATTGATACACAAATTCGCAATCGCATAATTCATATTAGATCTATGTTAATTTTAGATTTGAATTCAATTAATCTAAGCACAAATTAGTACCTAACTTCTAATTCTGTGACTAAACCAGATTAATCAACCTAATTCAATCACAATTCTTAATCACAAATCAAGATCCAATCAGATCAGGAAAAAGAAAAAGAAGGGGAAAAAGAAGAATTCAAATACAATTCAAAATAAGAAATTAGAACAAAATCTCAAGAATCCAAATTGAAATTTCTTCAAGAATCTCGAATTGATTACAAGGTGTCTAGCCCTCCATCTGAAGAGGAAAACCCAGAAACGAAAATCTAGAGAGAAGGGAGAGAAGAGAAGAGAGTTTTAGAGAGAAGTGAAAAAAGTATGGAAAATGAAAAACTGATTTTCGGATCCCTCTCTCTCAAACTATAAACTTCCCCCTAAATTGGCCTCTAGTGCCTCATTACACTTCTTAAACACAGCTGGGCCTTGTAGGAATGAAATGGCTCAAGTTTTATCTAAATTGGACTTGAATTGACCAAGATATACTCACTTTAGTGCCATATGCTCTTCAAACCCGAGTCTGAACTTCCAGGCCCAATTAGACCCACTAGACATCTGATTAAGACTTTGAGCTCTTCATCAAAGTTGTAAAGCTTCGTCTCAGCTTTCCTACAAGGTAAAATGCATAATTTTTAGATGTCTAGAACTCAAGTTATGGCTGGAATACAGAAATAACATCAAAACTCAATAATGCTGGGAAAATTCAATTAAGCCTAGATTTAAGCCCAATTTATTAAACATGTCCAAGGTCAAACAATTAAGTACATGAAGAGTGTAAATCACTAAAAATGAGGGCTTATGAATGTGTAAAATATGTGATTATCAAAAGTCTTCTTGACGTGGAGGACAAGTGGCTTGTTCCATATAACGATGGTGCAAGTAAGATGTGTTGATTTGAAGATTTGTTTGGCAATTATGTTCATGGTAGGCGGTATGTTGATTCAAATTTTTCAAGGTGGAGAAGACGATGTTTTGAAGATATGCATATTTGAAGATTGTTCATTGATGATGGAATTTGGATCAAGGTGGAGATTATTGGGATTGACCCAAATTTCTAATTTGAAGATTGTTATTGATAGTTTCCTATTTTGTTGATAAATTCATATCTTGTAACTAGTATTGAGATTTGTAAAAGTTATATGTGAAAAATATGAAAGACATGTGAGAGATATGCAAGATATTAGAAATATTTATTTTTAATAGAAAACTAGTAAAGTTATAAAGAGTGTAAAAATGGTAATTACTTGTCAAGCAAGTAAGAGGTTATAAATACTTGTATTGGAGAATTGGTAGAGTTATGAGAAGGGATGTGAAGATTAAGAGGCCTTGCATTGAGAGTGCACACAAACATTATTCTATAATCTTATTTTGATAGTGGACTCTTCTTATTTGTAGGTGTAGGCATATTTGAACCATATTAAACTTTGTGCATGATTTGTTTGTGATGCTTTTCCCGAATTACTCATATTTATGTATGCGCGTGAGAAAGGGGGCGAGGTATTTCCCAAAAAGATTGAATATTGAGAGTGGGGGATGTGGTATTCCCTCAACATATTTAACCCAATCATGCTTGAGACTTCTCTACTACTCATTGGGTTCATATTCACCATCTCATCTCTACTTTTTTTTTATATATATATAACATTTGGGTAGCCAATACTCCTCAATAGATTATCTTGTTATTTTGTTTCGGAGAAATCCTGTTTGAGATCTTAGGCATGGAAATGGAGATGTTTTGAAAGCTTAGCTAGTTCTGGAAGCCTTCTTCATACACACATGCATGGCCCTTTTATGACCTTAGAATTTGTTTGGAATTTTGCATTATATGTATATGTTGTATAGAGGTTATGTCTATTGTTTTTCAAAAAGCTTTACATTTTTTAATGATTTTATTAATATGCGTACACATACAAATTTACAAGTATACATCATGCACCTAGATTTGTGGTTTTTTTTTTGTTAGCTTCTTAACCCATACTCGTTATCTTGTTTGAGGTGATTTGTCCTTTTTGTTTTCGGCCATGCTAATTGTTTGAATTCATTAATTAGTTTTACATGCGCTAGAATTCTCAATTAACCCACCAAAAGCAGAAGTAATATTGTAATATACATTAGGTAAGTTTTTTGATATAGATGCATTAGGTAAGTTTACTTTTCTTTCCAGGATTTATTAGGTAATTTAGACTTCATAGATTGTGGATGGAACAAAGATCGTAACTCTGAACAGTAAGATACGTGATCTGTTATTACAACATATAGACAACTATTGGGTTTCAACAAGCCACAACTTTGCCAAATTTTAATAGTTTTGGTCCTTTTTGGACCAACGATTCTTTGATAGAATAAACAAATAAAAATAATCAAGAATTTTTACACTATACATACCCTCTATCACTTTTTGATTTTCAACTTAAAAAGATTTTATTGTTTATAAAAAGAAAAGAAAATGAAAAATAAAACCATAAAGATGATCTCTCTTTCTACGTGTCTTCTCTGAATTTTGTTATAAAATAATACTATTACATGGGGCTATCTTATATAACCCAGAGCACAAAGTTGATCTTTAAATTCATAGAGGGGAAAGCTGCCTCAGAGGCCTCAGAGGGTTTTCTATCTTATTAGGATTTGGTACAGGCGCTTCATTAGAATAAAATTAATCTCCCAGTGGTAGTAGTTGTTACTGTAGTTGTCATGTGGTTCTTTGGATTTACCAAATATATTATGTCAGGACAGTAACTTTTCAACCTCAAGTAGGTTTTTGGCATAAAAGTTCCTTGATATTTCAAAATTAGAAGATATATGTGCTATTAAGTGATGACTATATGGTTTCTCTACTAATATTACTTCCCAACTAGGTTTCAGCAGAAACCACACAAAGTAAGGGTCTATTTCTATGTCCCCCTTTAGATAACAAATTGAGCTTTTCCACTAATTTTTGTGCAAGTGTTTAGGGAAGACCCGTTTAAGATTTAGCTAGTAGTACCTAAGATGGCACCAACTTCTACAAGAACTCGAATGAAGTGGTGAATGCTTGAGGAAAGAAAGAAGCAAAAATCAGTGCCAAGACCTTGCAAGTATACTACAACTACCTTTTCAGGCACCCAACAATTGGGTAATAAAAAGGTTGAAAAGGATAATGAAGAAGATATTTGTTCAAGTGGTTGTTCTACCAGATCCAAAGAATAGAAGAGTAATGCCTATATGCTCATACAATAGATCCCCAATAACATTTTTTTCTTCACCAGATATAGAGTTATTTTTCTTTTTTGCACTAAAAATGAATCAACTTGAAGTTTCACTCCAAGGAGTATGAAGTTCAATTTAGTTCATGTTTCTAATTCTTTGAAGTGATAGGGTTTATGATTATTTTGTAGTATTCAAGTGCAGATTTTGCATACCCTAATTATTAGCCTTGACAATTTGATTCTTAAAACTTTATTCAATTTTCATTTTGCTGGCTGGAGCCTGGAGTGATAGTATTAATCTAGCTAGCTTTGTTAAGCATGAAATTCCTTAAATTTGTATGTTTGTATATTTGAATTATCTGTTATCTTTACCCTTCTCAAGGTGTGGAATATCTCAAAGGGTATGTAGTTTTAATTAGTATCTCAACTTTGTGATAGAACAAAGGATAACAACCAATCTTATCTTAAGATTTGGTTTTATGTTATCTTATGTTATCTTTAGTCATGTTTATCTTTTGTTATCTTTTGTTATCTTAGTAACTATTTCCTATATATAATAAACTCTCTGGCGTGACTCATACTTGAGCTCAATTGGCCTTTTACTCAAAAAAATTCACGGTATTAGAGTAGCTTTTTAATGTCTAACACCGCACCTAACACCGCACCTAACACCATAATTCTTGGTGGCTTTATTAGAGAAACACACCTCGACCTTGGTGGCTTTACTGATAGAGAAACTATAGCGCGCCTCACTAGTATGTGCATATCACCTTGGAAGAAGCTCGAACATCTCTAGTCAGACGTTCATCTTAACGTATATCTAATTATTTTTTTCAAGTATGGCTCACAAGTCCTCTTATTGAGGACTCCCTCAGTCTAGACATAGATGTGGAAACCTCATGTGAGATTTGGTTTATATTCCAATATACATTTGATAATTACATTAGGTACTTCATGATCATATGATATGTGATGATCTTGCCCTCATTGGCAAGATTGTTTCTGATCAAAAGATGGATTATTTCACCTTCTCTGTGGACTAAGCACACCCATCTTCAAGCTCTTAAGAGACATTTTCATTTTCAACAAGTTAACTTTGATAACCTTTGCATAGCGACTTTCCATTTGAAGGAGGTGACAAAACAAAGGATAACAACCTATCTTGTCATAGGATTTAGTTTTATTTTATCTCATGTTATCTTGAGTTATGTTTATCGTTTGTTGTCTTATTTGTTATTCTTGTAACTACTTCTTTTACATAACAAATTCTCTAACTTGACTTATACTTGAGTTTAATCGACCTTTATTCAATATGTCTTCACTTTGACCTTCTGGTAATGCCTGCAAAGAACTTGATTGTATTTGACTTCATCAATATGATTTACATTATTATAATAAGTTATATAAGTGATTAATATATACACTTTTCTTGATCAATATGTTGATACATATCATTCTTTCAAAAGTTAAAGCTTATGAAATATATGTGCTTTTCATTTTCTAGCTCTCTTTGCTCAAATGTTACCTTGGATAGGATCATCTCCCCACAACACATAGAAAGGAGAGAGAGAAAAAGTAACTTTTGAATGTGGAGGTCGATACTTTTGAATATTTCTTCTTCTACTCTTTTTATCTCTTCTCTTTTCACTTCTTCCTTTTTCATTGATACTTATCAAAAGGCATTTGGTCCGGACTGGAGACTTGGGTCTAAAAAGGGACTAAGCCCAATCAAAGGATGGGGAATGCCACCTCAGTAGAGTAGATGTCACCATCCTTTTTCAATCAAGGAATATTCTTCCATAAATGTCAGTGATTGGCTAGCACACTAAAAAGGGAAATGTATTAGAATCTTCCCAATATATTTTGCATAGTAGAGGAAAAGACCATCCTATTCCTATAACCACTTGCTTCCCAAGTCACTCATATAAATAGAAGGAATGATCTTCAAGGTATGGATCTTTGCTTCACACTCTGTCTCCTTCTACATTCTCTAACTTGAGCATTGGAGTACCTTATTGGTACATCATCCCCTCACTCCATTGTTGCAAGAAAGTGCAACCGTGAGCCACCATTTGTACCGAGAAGGAGCCACCCCCTTATCTTAATACAAAATAGTATTCCACACCTGCAACAATAATATTTTCTTTCATGGTAAATAGCTACAATATATTTTTTTGCTTAGTTATACACATAATATTTTTTTCTTTGGCTAAGTTATACATATGTAGTATATTTCTTTATGCATTGCATGTACTCGAACAATGTCCAGCCTACTTTATAGAATTAAAGTTGCATTTATTAAAAAGATCACATCATTGGTAAATTAAGATGTTGTCTGTCATTATCCCTACCTCCCTTATCTTCTACATCGCCCCAAAAAGAATATAAAAATATAAAAAAGAGGTATTGCATCTACAGCTTCAAAATGACAATACAAAGATAATAGATAGCTTTGTAATGGAATATGTAAACGACAAAAGTTGTCGATATACATGCAACATTTGAGTTAATTATTTGATGATGAAAATGGTGTCTTGGAAGAGGATACACATAGAGAAAGAGAAAAAGAAAGAGTAGGGCACATGGATAAGGAGAACCCAATGAAGAGGCTCGTGCAGGTGCTGATCATTTTAATTTACATTTTCTCTGGACACAGGTAAGGGGAATCTCCAAAAATTCCTTGTGAAGATTTTAATTCTTACAATCTAGTTTCCCGACATAAACAAAAATAGTTCTATAGTTGGTGTTGGCACATTATTATTTTGAAAAGGTTGTTACTATAACTTAATCTTAAGGAGAATAGTCAATTTAATTTATTCATTCTGATTTTTGTAATAGCTCCAAATGTTAATAACAAAAAACACAATTTTTATCACATACATTCTTATATTTTGGATTAGGAGTTTGGTTTCTTTTGGTCAACTTTTGGAGGAGGTATTATTTTGTTGAGGTGTTCAGACCTTATAGAGAGCATGCCTAAAAGTTTTGCTGCGCTTGATGGGTCAAAATGGGCTTCCTAATAGTACTTGTGTTTGGAGCTTTTACGCACCAGTTTAGCTACTTTTATTTAATATGAAGTATATAGGCTAAGATGGGCTTTCCAATATATAGTAATTGGCTTTAGGGATTTGTTATTGACAAAGGCCTGAATAATTTGCACAAATGGCAATAAAAACGTGGGCCTGAATAGGTTTAAATTTGGCATAGTCAGATTCAGTTTTAGATTTTGTTGGTTGTCACTCTACCTCTAGTACACATAATCAGTGCCCGTGTAAATGTCATATCCAACATTAATAAGCATGTCAAAGTGACTCAACTGCAGACCTGTCCTTGGACAAGAACCAAACCAATTTGCATACCAACTTAGAGCAACCCAAATCCTAATTTTGCTCACCTTTGGGATTTAGTGCCTTAAGCAAAGACGTGCACACCCATAAGCCATGTAACTTCTTCTGAATGGAATTACATTTAAGATTAACTTTTTATTTTAAAATTTTATTTTTTTAAAACTTTATCCAAGTCATAATTAAGATTTAGTATTATAAAATACAAACTTTAAAATTTCTTTTCGCGGATAGCATAAACTTAACAGAACAAAAATAAATACAAGATATGGAGAACTGAAGTAAACACACCACAAATATATACAAAGTTTACTAAAACTAGAAGTACATAATACTTATATACCAAAAGGACATAATTATAATATATCATAACAAACTTAAATTGGTCCAAGTTCATTATACCTAAGGGAATGTGTAACACCCCAGAATTTCTTATCTTGTAAATAGTAATTTTGACAGTTAACAGAATTTTACTGTTTAGTAATTTTTAGATGCTGTAAAATTATTTTGATTATTCCGTCAGCGTATTTGATCGTTTTGAGTGATTTACTCCATGTCAGGAAAATAAAATTTTTTTTGGCTGGGAAAAACTTTACGTAATTTAATTTTTACCGTTAGGTTTTAATTATTTTATGTGATCTGATTTGATATTTGTGTGTTTTCTAATATTTGTGATTTTTGTGGATGATTATAACTTTTTTTACTGTATGTGGGCCCAAGTGGTCCTATGTGGGCCCAAGTGGCCATACGTGGGTCCAGGTGGGTCCCGCAAAGTAAAAATTTTTCTACGGATAGAAAAATTTATACTGTTTAGACAGAGACAGGGGATCTTACTAAACCTGAATCTGGAAACAGTTTTTATAATTTTTTTTTACTGTGTTTTGTACTGTATTTATTTATCAGGTGATAAAAATACAGTAAAAATATTATTTGTAGGGTTGTAGCAGATAAAAATAATAAAAATTATACTGCGTAGTCAACAAAGAGGGCTTGACTTGATTTGTACCCTTGGATGAGAATACTTAGTTTGAAGATTAATCATTGATTTAATCAACGGTTAAGAAACAAACTTAATAAAGAAGCATTGGATAATCACCATTGATTTAATCAATGGCGTGAGAATAAATTTGATTAGGAAGGCTTTGATATCAGCCGTCGATTTAATCAATGGTGTAGAATTGGTCTTGAAAAGTGACAGAGATCATTTATAACCATTGGATTTAGATTTAATCTATGGTGGAGATTTAGTCTTATAAAGTAACAAGGACCATTTATGACCATTGGATTTGGATTTAATCAATGGTAGAGATTTGGTCTTCTAAAAAGGCTATGACTAATTATAACCCTTGGATTAAAAGTAAGAAGGAGTAATCTTGACCCTTTACTTTGGAGACACATCTAATGGCTAGGATTTAAAGGAGAAAGATCCAATGACCTAGATTTAGTCTTCTAAAAATCAAAAGTCTACCTAAATCCTAACCATTGAATTAATCAATGGTTAGGAATGCTTCAAGTAATGACTTGAAAAAGATGACAATATTATTGCATGCATAATGCAAGGAGGGGACGATTTTTGTAGTATTTTGGAGCTAAAGAAAAAAAAAATTTATGTCATTATTAGATGTCTTGATCAATTATACATAATTATTGGTCATTTTCCTAAAGCAAAAATATTTTCTTCTTTCTCTCCATGCAAGCTATGGACATGCACTCTAAAGGGGGCTAATTCCTTTACTCATTTTACTTGGTTATTCTTCTAACAATAATTCAAGAAAGCTAAATAAAAGTAAGTCAATTTTGGTGGCTTATTTCCTTTGCATCTCTACGGCAATGGAGAGCAAAATTGCTCTAAATTATTATATCTTTGTGATATATAATAGAATGCATTTAATTGAACAAAGTAAGACTAAGTCAAATTTGGTGGCTTCTCCAAGTGCTTCCTATGGCCATGCAAGGAAAAAGGGGGGCCAAAAAAAATCATTTCATTCATTTGCTATCTCACTTTATCACCTTTTTCTCTCAATGACTTAGTACCAATTATTTGTTCAAATAATTCACTCATTTCTCACTCACTTTCCACGGCAATGCATCCATTTGTGAGGCAAATTATTACAAATCAATTCCTATCATTTTCTATCACTTTGTCTTGGTCTACATGCATTATTATTGATTTGTTTGCATTCTTAAGAGAGTGTTTGGAGGGGGGCATGGTTTTTGGTGCCTTAAGGGGATGGCAAAGTGGAAGACCATCATAATTACTCATTCTTGATCTTTCTTTGTAAATTTCAAGAAGCTAAACTTAGAAAATTTTCTCTCCTTTCTCTTCTCCTCTATGTTTCGGCCATGACCATCAAGAACACCTTCCATCACTTTTTAATTTCATCCAACCATAGATCTTGAATCTACATGATATTCTAAGCAACTTTCATGTTGGAGACTTTCTCTAAATCATTCATCTTCATGGACTTTCTTCAAGAGCCAAGTTATAGGGTATTTGTGGTGAAGTGTAAGGAAACTTCATTTCTTCTCTTTTTTTTCATGTTCTAAACCATGTTTGATCCATGGTTCCTCTTAATCAAGCTTAGTATACTAATTTCTATGTATTTTATTTTGTATTTGAGAAGCCTTTGGTGGTGAAGGACTTGGAAAAAGAAGCAAATCAAGAAGCTTTTGAAGATCTTCAAGAAGTAAGAGGGAGATCCATCTTACCAACCAAGCATGGTGGTGAGAGATGGTTTTATATTTGATGGATGGTAAATCCATGTGAGGATTCATATCCATGGTCATGTAATTATTTGTAGGTGTTTAAGTGCTTTGATTATTTGCCTATGTTTGGTATGATTTGCATGATTTATTGCTTTGATTATGGCATGTTTGTGATATATATTTAAATATGTATATGTATGCCATGATTTGATGGTGGAAAGGAAATTGATTTTTAGCTCCAAAGGCCAAGGGGGAGGCTACGGTTTTGAGCTCCCAAAAATTAGAGTTCATGTTGAAAGTTTTCAAGAATAAGGGAATTAATTTTTGGTCCCTAGAACTTAGTGAATTTCGGCCAAGACACCTCTAAATAGGTGTTCATAAATTAATAATTTCATGAAGGATGAAAATGGATGATTTGAAGAGTATTGAAAATAAACAAAGGGTTTGTTTTTCAAGAGAACAAGAATACGGTCTTTGAGGAATTTTTATTGATTTATTTTGTGTAAAAAGATCCTGAGTGTTTTTCTAAATATGAGTTTTGAATGAACAAGGATTTGCAAAGAAAGTGAACAAGGATTTGCAAAGAAAATGAAAAAGGATTTGTAAAGAAAGTGAAAAAGGATTTGAACAAATGGGTTTGGTTTTTATAACCATCGGTATTTCGGTTTTGAAAATAAAATTTTAATTGTTTTGTTTGTGTAAAACCATATCAATTTAGAAGGAAAAATGTTTTGATAATTTTCAATAGTCATGTCCACGTTTTCGAAGGCTTGTAATGCCTTGATTTTGATGAAACAAAGTTATTTTCCAAGTGAAAATATAATTAGTTTAATACAAAGAATTTAGAAAGGAAATCAGAGTATTTTAGCACTTGAGAAATGAATTTTTATGTAAATGAAAAAGAGAGGTTGCAAGTGAGCCTCAATTTGTTTTAAAAAGAATTTATTTTTGTTAAAATTGATTTAAGAAAAAAAAATGAAGAATACAATAGTGATTTGATATTTTCTAACGTGTAACTCATTTGTTGGATTTTGGAAAGCATTAGTAATTTTTAAAGTTAGAAACATTGATTTAATTCAATGGAATTGTGAATTTGTGGAATATATTGTGAAAGAGGATTTTCTTGAGTAAGAAGATATATTAAATGAAGTAGAAAGTTATAGTATTTTGAGGAAGGTTGATTTGGAAATGATTTGGGAAAAATGGAGAATATAATGATATTTTAAAAATTTACTAATGTATAACTTATTTTTGAGTTTTGAAGTGCGTTAGAAAATGTTAAGTTTTGAAACGTTGATTTATATCAATGGAAAAGTAATTTTGTGAATTATATTTTGGAAAATGACTTCTTGAGTAAAGAAATGTGGAAAAAGATTTTCTTGAGTAAAGAAAATGTGTTAAATAAAGTATAAAGTCATATTATTTTGAGAAAAGTGGAAATGGAATTTTTGAAGAATGAGAAATATTTTCTGTAATGGAATTGTGGTAAAAAAATTATTTACGTATCTTAAAAATGTAATTTTTAAAGTACGTGATTTGAAATACAGTAAAATATTTCTAAGTGTTTGGAAATACAGTAAAATATTTTTACGTGATTTGAAATATGATAAAATATTACTACGCGATTGGAGATGCGTTGAAACATTTCAAGTGATTTGAATTATGTTTAAATATTTTACGTAATTTGAACTACTGTTGAAAAATCACTATGTGATTTAAAAGCGATAGAATATTTTTACATGATTGTGAAAATGACATGTTTTGCCTGTGATTGGCATTTGGTGCATTATACATGCATTAGAAAGATATGTCTGTGATTGGATTTGGTGCATTATACGTGCATTGGAAAAATATGTGTTGAAGCATATGATTACATTGAACAAATGAAATTGAAAAGATTTGGCCCTTTGGGGTTGGACTTGCACTGATATATTCGTGCATTGTATAAAATATAGCTAATAGCTATTATGACCCTTGTGGTTGAAGAGGGAATGAGAATTGATAGTGAGGTCTATGATGGATCTTGGGGGCGTCGAGGCGCGACGGTCGACCAGTAAACAGTTGGCGAGTACCCTGTGCCACTTAGCGATGTAGTCCGTTGCAACGCATTGACGTTACCCGACAAGAACACGATTCTTTTCAACGACTGGGAGATTGTCTTTGGGTTAAGGCTGACAATTAACCAGAGCAATCTTCTCGAAATTATGAAAGCCTCCATGGAGTTGTTTTTGATAAACTGAGTCTTTGTGCGTATGCATAAATCTAAGCATTTATATCTGTTTGATATATTAATTGAGGAATATTGGTTATGACAATTGTTTTGAATACTTGGAAGATGATGATGATGATAATGCTGAGGGCATTATCATAATTATTGTTTATGATAATTGAATTGATAAATGATTGGATGATGATAGTTGATTAATGTTGATGGTAAGATCATAATTGTGGTATGATCTATCTGTATGATATTGCTGTTTGTGTTATCTCTGTGCTGCCATGTTGATATTGGTGTAGGTGATCTCACTTCTTTGTTACATTATTTTACTTTGTCTGTATTGTTAAAATTATACAGTAGAAGGAATGAGTTGTCTTAGACATAACGGGTGGTAGATACTCAGAGATTGATGGAAACATTGAAAAGTGGCTGTCTCAAGTTCGAAGATGTGCCGGGTAGACAAGGAGTAAAGTTCTGATGCATCAAGTTGATACAAGAGAAGGAACGAGTATGTTAAGATTTAATGTTAGTGTTGTATCGTGCTATTAAGTAGGACCCGTCATGGGGTTTGCTACTGTTAAAAAAATAAGTCTGTTAATTTTATATTTCTCTTTAAATTGTGATATTAATTGGTGTCAATATTGTATAATGAATAGTTGAAATATGATTTTCAATATTACCTAATATTTTCAGTAAATTTATGTTTCAGTAAAGAAGAAATTTTGAAACCCATCTTTTATAACTCAAACTTTGTGCGAACTTCTTTTCAGATTATGAGTCGGGAGTCGGAAATGTGATGCCCTAAGGAGGGTGTTACAGAATGGTCTTCCATTGGATCCTCCTCTGGATCCTCAATAGACAAATTCCCTAGCCAGGAAATGTCTCAACAAAAGGGAGTCCGAGCAGAAGATATCTCAGAATCCTCCCTAGGAGAATAGTGAAGATCACTCCACAAATCCATTATAGCCATATGAAACTCTAGATAAACAGTAGTAGATAAAGAAAAAGTAGTAATCCCATGGCGGGTCCTACTCAAGGATAGAGTAATATCTCCATAGTACTCTATCCGCTCCGTTTCCAAATGGATACGCCAGGCATCAGTGCCTCTAAGAAATTGCACTCTAACGTAACCCAACAAATCTCTCATTGTCATCATCACAGTCTTCATAGAGCATAACATAAAACAGAACAGACAGAACAAAACCATAAAGAGGTGAGATCCTCTACATCACATACTAGTATGGTAGCAAGAAAAAATAATAAAAATAAAGCCACATAGTACAGAGTTAACAATTACAAACATAATATTTATCAGCAAATAATTTAATAATCTATATATATCACAACAACATGTCCAATGACTATGCAAATGCATAATGAACCGACCCCTACTCCATGGAGCTAAAACCAAACATCGGAGATAATGATCGGGGAGTCATGTCTGTATATCGTTAGCCTCAAATCAAGCACTTTCAAATATATCAGCGTACACATAATGCCTTATACAAGAAATTCTACATCGGATCGGGAATAGGAATAGTGTCTCATCGAGATCGTCGATGCGTTGCACAGTCACCATGTCACAGTAGAGCTACTAATTGGCCACTTGTGGGATACCCGCGCCCTGATACCTCCAAGGTCATTCA
The DNA here is from genome assembly GCA_029884595.1 of Ormosia semicastrata. Taxonomy (NCBI): domain Eukaryota; kingdom Viridiplantae; phylum Streptophyta; class Magnoliopsida; order Fabales; family Fabaceae; genus Ormosia; species Ormosia semicastrata. Next base: position 64,184,703 of record JAQQTO010000061.1, on the reverse strand, counting down.
TAGACCTTCACTACGCAATTCGCACCCGCACAAAGGTGTAATTCATCTCCTAGTCATACAACCTTAACAACAAAGTCACCAAGACTTTCACAATGCATGATCACATGACTTAAATAAATCAATACTCATTAACAGCATAAATTCCATGAAAAACAAACTACCACTGGGTTAAACCATCAACTGATATCTTTGGGTCCAATACATCGGCCCGATAGTAAAACTACAATTTTTCTCAAAACGTGAAACATTTTCATTGTTTTATCACAAACGCGTAATACTTTTTGTTACGTCACAAAACCACATAACATCTTTACATCATTTTTCAATCGTGTAAACATTTTACAACATTTTCCTTTACTGTTACTAATGACTCCCTTAAATTCCAAATCATCCTTCAAAGCTTATTTCTATTACTAAGGCCAAAAATTAATTCTTGTTAAAAAACAAAACTTTGTTCATTTTCTTTTTAACTTGTGAATCCTTAAATCCTATTCTAGTCCCATAATCATCTAAGTTTTCAATTAATAAAATATTTTTACCTTGGATACCCCTTTTGGGCTAAGTGGCCGTGAGCCAAAAGTGGTCCTTGGGACCAAAAAGCTTGCCTTTCACACATGAATCAAATCATACAAAGCACTTTAATCATCAATTCATGTAATAACAATTTCATGCATACAATAAAAATCATATAATCACATATAGCCAAACAAACATAAATCACAAAATACACACAACCAAGTAAATAAATCCTCACATGGATTTTTCACCAACAAATCACAAATTAGTTCCTCACCACCAAGATGGTTGATGAGGTTAATCTCCCTCTTAACTTAGATGATGATCAAAGCTCCTTGTTGTCTTCTTGAAAAAGCTTCTCCTTCCAAAAAGATCCTTAAAACAAATCAAACATACAATCATCGACATCTAGGGCTTGAAACAAGATGACCATGAATCAAGATTATGGTCTAGAGCTTGAGAATAAAACTTAGAAATGAAGATAAAAAACTTCACCTAAAACCTTCAAACTTCAAGCTTTGAGAAATAGATTGAAGATGGATGATTTTGAAGAAACTCACAACAAGAAAGTGTCTCAAAAAGGTATTTGGATTCAAGAAATAAGGTTGTTTAGAATTGGTCAAGATTGAAAGGTGTTTGGAAGGTGTTGGCCGTGACTTGCAAAGGAGAGAAAAGAGAGAGTTTTGGTATATTATTTCTCAAAAACCAAACAAGAAAGGCTTAAGAGAGATAAGAAACTATTTTGGTCACAAAGCTTCTCTGGCAAGATTACTTTTCAAGCTTGTTTAGGAAGCTTTCCTCTTATTGGTGCAACACAAAAGGTCAAAGTTACTAAACTTGACTCCAACAAGCTTCTCTTGGAAGCTTTCTTCTCATTGGCTCAAAAACAAGTGTCATGAAGAGAAAAGATAAAAGGTTATGACTAGGTTCCTGACTAGTCATCTAACTAGATATTTACTGGTAGCTATTATTCAATGGACAAAGGCTACTGCTAGCAAAACTAGTATTTATTGTCCAAAGGATAATAAAACGTACCTATATTTTATCAGTCAGATAAAATCTTAAAAAAATAAAAATTTTGAAATCTATTCGCAGTTTTGGGTTTTGTAAGCTCCCCCGGCACTGCGTGAACAGTCAAAATTTTTTGGCCTCGAATTTTTTTTATTTTTCTAGCACCACCTCAAACACACAGAAGGCCAAAAAGATAATAAAATAATCAAAATAAAGCAAACAATTCACAAAAATCACAAAGAAAACATAAATAATAGGAAGAAAAAATTTCAGGGTGTTACAACTCTTCCCCTCAAAAAGGAATTTCATCCCTGAAATTATCATGCCTTAGAACAACTGCGGATATTACTCCTTCATTCTGTCTTCTAGTTCCCATGTCGCATCTCCAGTCACATCATTCCAGATTACCTTTACTAAGACAATTTCTTTTCCTCTGAGTTGTTTCACTCTCCTATCTTCGATCTTAATAAGAAGTGTCTGATAGGTTAAGTTCTCTTTTAATTGTACTGCATCAGATGCTATGACATGGTTTGGATCAGGAACATATTTTCACAATTGCGATACATGGAAAACATTATGAAGGTTAGAAAGAAAAGGTGGTAAAGCTATTTGATACATTACTGGACCTATCCGACGAAGAATTTAATATGGTCCGATGAATTTGGGAGTGAGCTTTCTGGATTTAATAACCCGACTGACCCCAGTGGTGGGTGTGACTTTCAAAAATACATGTTCAGCTTCTTTAAACTTAAGGGGTCTCCTTCTCTTGTCAGCATAGCTCTTTTGTCGACTCTGAGTTGTCCGCATCTTTTCTTGGATCACCTTAACTTTTTCTGTTGTTTGTTGTACAAGTTCGGGTCCTAACACAAGATTTTCCCCATCCTGGTACTAGCATAAAGGCGTTTTACATTGTCGTCCATATAAAGCCTCATAGGGTGCCATCCCTATGCTTGAGTGAAAACTATTATTATAGGTGAATTCTATTAGAGGTAAGAATTAATCCCAACTCCCAATCTGTTCTAAAACACAAGCTCTTAACAGATCCTCCAACGACTAATTTGTTCTCTCTGATTGACCATCTATTTGTGGATGATAAGCAGAACTTAGACAAAGTTTTGTCCCCATAACTTCTTGCAGACTCTGCCAAAACCATGACGTAAACCTTGGGTCTTGATCAAAAATAATACTAGAAGGTACACCATCTAGTCTAACAATTTCACCAAATATATACCTGAGCCAATTTCTCCATTGAATAACTTATATTGATGGGTAAGAAGTGTGCTGACTTTGTAAGCTGATCAATGTCACCCATATGGAATCATAACCTTTTCGAGTCTTTGGCAGTCCAACCACAAAGTCCATTGCAATGCCATCCCATTTCTATTCTGGAATTGCCGGAGGTTGTAACATTCCTGAAGGTTTTTGATGCTCAACTTTAGCTTTCTGACAAACTAAAGAAGATGCTACATACTTGGTTACGTCCCTTTTCATTCCTTGCCACCAATATAACTATTTCAAATCCTGATACATCTTGGTCGTTCTTGGATGCATACTCAACTTACTCTTATGGGCTTCGTCAAGAATCAATCTTCTAAGCTCTGAATCACTTGGTATACAAACTCTATCTCTGAACCTCAGAATTCTATCTGGCCCTTCCTTAAATTCTGATACAGCGCCTTGCTTCACCAGCTCCCTTTCATCCTATAAGTATTGATCACTTCTTTGTGTATCTCTAATTTCTTCCATAAATCCATTTGAAATAGTAACCATGTTCAAGCAAAGTCTTCCCGATGTTGATTCCACAGATAATCGCATATCCCTGAATTGTTCTATCAATTCTCTTTCCTTGATTATCATAGCAGAGACACTAAGTATCTTCCTACTCAAAGCATCTGCTATGACATTCGCTTTTTCGGGATGATTTTGAAGTTGGAAATCATAATCTTTCAAAAATTGTAACCACCTCCTCTGCTTCATATTTAACTCCTTCTGGTCAAACAGGTACTTCAGACTCTTATGATCATTGAAAACATTGAATGTTACTCTATACAGAAATTGTCTCCAAATCTTCAATGCAAACACAATAGCAACTAACTCCAAATCATGTGTAGGGTAGTTCTTCTCATGCATCTTCAACTGTCTCGAAGCATATGCCACTACTTTTCTGTTCTGCATAAGTACACAGCCTAAACCCTGATGCAAAGCATCACAATATACTTCAAAAGGTTCATTGGGATCAGGTAAAACTAATACTGGGGAAGTAGTCAATCGTCTCTTCAACTCTTGAAAATTCTCTTCATATGCATCTGTCCATGCAAAAGTTTGATTCTTTCTTGTAAGCTGGGTAAGAGGTCCTACTATCTTGGAAAATCCATCGATAAATCTTTGGTAATAACCGACTAACCCCACAAAACTATGGATCTTTGTTACGGTCTTCGGTCTTTCCCATTTAAGAACTATTTCAACCTTCAACGGGTCCACCGCAATTCCTTCCTTTGAAATCACGTGGTGTACAACTGCTTCTCTTTTAGAATCTAGAGAACCACATTAAGATGTTCAGCATGTTCCTCCTGACTTCGAGAATATATTAGAATGTCGTCAACAAAGACAACAACAAATCTGTCTAGGTAAGGATGAAAGATCCTATTCATGTAATCCATGAATATTGCAGGGGCATTCGTTACTCCTAACGGTATCACTAGCTATTCATAATGCTCATAACGTGTCTGAAACCCCGTACTGGGACATCCTCAATCTTTACACGAATCTGGTGATAACCAAAACATAAATCAATCTTAGAGAAAATAGCGGCTCCCTTCAGTTGATCCATCAAATCATCTATCCTTAGAAGTGGATACTTATTCTTGATCGTGATCTTGTTCAACTGGTGATAATCCACACATAAGCGAGAAGTTCCATCCTTCTTCTTAACCAACAGCACTGGAGCTCCCCATGGTGATACACTAGGTCTCACAAACTACTTTTCAAATAGTTCTTTCAACTATTTCTTTACATCAGTTAACTCTAATGGTGATATCCGGTATGGTGCCATGGATATAGGACCAGATCCTGGTACAAGATCGATAGAAAACTCTATTTCTCGTTCTAGTGGTAGTTTGGGTATATCATCAGGAAAAACTTCAGGAAACTCATCGACTATAGGAATAGGATTCACATTCACTTCACCCTTGACCTCTAAAAAAAACTGTAACATGTATTTGATAACTCCATGATATGTAGTTATTTGTGCCCCATATCTATGCTATATTGATTGGCTAGTCCTTGTTTGCATGCATAAATAGAAGATTTTAGCATCATATTCATCTAATTTCATTTTGATGACTTCCATTATGTTTTTGAGCAAATATTTCCAAATCTTTGATAAATTGAGTGCATTTACAATTGCTTTTCCACACCTAGGCGTGGGTGTCTCTGCCTGAAATTCCTGAAAACCTGAGAGGGCCACGCCTAGGCATGGATTTGTCACGCCTAGGCGTGGGTTGGCAACAGCTCCCATTCTTAGGTTCCTCCACTTTTAAGGTTGTCTTTGAGTTCCTTGTCCCTTTCAAAGCTTTTCCATCTTAATACCTACACAGGACAATGCCAAAGTCCATCAAACAATGATCAATTCAAATTCCTTAATTAGAATTCTCAAATGTGCAATTCTTAATCATTTTTGAGTTAACAAACTTAAATCATCAAAGCTATGCAAGAATTGAACATTTGGGCTTGAAAACTTAAGGCTAGCATGCTCATATATATTCAAATTTAAGTGAAATAACTTCATTTCTAGAAGTTATCACAGATATTACTGCTTCATTCAGTCTTCTAGTTCCCACATCGTGTAACACCCCAAGTTTTAGACTATGTTACAATAATGACAGAATTTCACTATTTAGTATTTTCTGTGTGATATAAAAATAATTTGACTATTCTGATATCAATTTTGATCATTTTATGTGATTTGCTCCGGGTCAGGAAAATAATAATTTTTGGTTCGGGGAAAATTCTTATCTAATTTGTTCGGAGGCGGGGATCTTACTAAACCCAAATCTAAGTGACACAGAAAAGAATCTTTTAATTTTTAAAATTTATTTGTGAAATAAAGATATTTCACTGATAAATATCTGCTGTTTTATTTATAGCAGCTTCTGCTATGAATTATTAGACCCGATATATTTTAATTGACAGAAAATGTGCTTAGAACATTTTCTGTAGCCTAAATTAGAATGAACCAATAGGAACCAGTCAAAAATGATGGCTGGACTTTTCTAAACTAATAGGAATTGGTCAAATAAAGTGACATAGACTTTATTATGGACCATTGGATGAACAACTTGATTAAGAAGCTTTGATCATAACCATTGATTAGATCAATGGTGTGAGAACAATTCAGATAAAGTAACTTATGATATCCTCCTTAGATTAAATCAATGGTTAGGAAATGAACTTAAATTCAATGGTTAGGATTTAGTCAATAATAATGGCTTGACTAGTTACTAAGTAACTAAATAAACCTAATTTAGTTACCTTAATTGCCTAATTAAGAAACTAAGTGAACTAACCTAGTTACTAATTAGTTATAATCTAGTTACTAAGTAAATATCCTAATTTCATCTAGAAGCCATGACTAAGCATGACATATGCAATGACCTATTAAATTAATTAGCTATGTAATTAGATAGTTAATTAAGTGTAATTAGGAAACCTAACCTAACTAAATGGCCATCTAATTAGCATGTAATTAAGCTTTAATGTAAGTTAAACATAGTCACTAAATGGCTAGAGGCCACACGGCCAAGGAGGCCAAGTGGGCTTCTCCAAGCTTCTTGAATGGTCTTTTGTGACCATTTGATGACCACATGATGACCATAGGCCATGTGCTTCCTAATGTGAACACACCATGATATTTTACTATCAAACTTATCTCTTAATCTCTCCTATACACACTCACACGGCTGCACCCTCATTTTCACTCTCATTATTCACTTTTTCACTCACCTAAAAAGCTAAGCATCCTTTTCTCTAAAAATTCCCAAGAACATAAGAACACATTTGCTTTCCTTTTCTCTATTGAGTCTCGGCCCCATCACCCAAAATCACTGTAACACCCTCCTTAGGGCGTCACACTTCATGTTGTTTAATTACCAATTTACCCATTCATTAGAAATCATGCTTGTAATATAAATGCGAGTTATAAAATTTCTTAATAATAATAAGATAAACTTAGCGAAAAATAAAAACATAACAACATTGTCACAAATAATTTATATCATATAAACATATACAAGTCTTTAGTACTGTCATATTTTAATATTTACAAACTAGACTCTCAAAATATTTAAAACATTATTTAAAATAACATACTACCCAAGTCTTACTAGACAGTAGAACCCTCAGACGGGTCCTCCTCAGATTCCTCAACATATAGGAATCCTGCTTGACGTGAAGTCCTACGGACAGGTGTCCGAGTAGACGGCACAATACTGACCTCACTAGGGGTATAGTAGTAAGTCCCCTAGTACTGCCTAATAGATATTGAAAACTCTAGTTGTACATAAATATTAACACTAAAGTAATGATGTCCTAATTGTTGTCTACTCAATCTAATATTTAGGTCACCCAAGTAATAAATACGCTCTCTATCCAAATCTACGTTCCATGCCTCAGATCCTCCAAGAAACGTCAACCTCATATAACCAAGGAAACAGGGCATCTCCATCTCTTCAAAACTCAGTGTCCTCAACTGGGATCTGCTCTTCCTCAACTTCTCACTCAACTTCTTGCTCAACGTCTTTTAAATTATAAATATAATGTAGAATAGACATACAAAGAGGTGAGATCACCTACGCCATTACCCGTATGGTAGCAATGAAGATAACACATACAATATTTCATACAGTTATCATACCATAATTATAGTTATGCCACTAACATCATTATCATCACAAAACATGTAATATACAATAATTACAATCATGCCATTATCAATAACCAAATATTCAATAGTTCAATTATCATAAACCATAATTATGATAATACCCTCAATCACTATATGTATGCACACAGACTCAATTTCCTACTCCATGGAGCTAAAACTCAGGTCGGAGAGAGTGATCGAAAAGATTTATCGGTACCAACATGCCTCAGACCACGTGCTCAATCTAGCACATCTAGCATATACACGATAGTATTTATCAGATCTTGATTAAGAATAGTGTCTCGGTTAGGATCATTGGTGTGTTGCGTGTAACACCCCAAATTCTGACTATGTTAATAGTAATAGCAGAATTACACTGTTTTACATTTTTTGTGTGTTATAAAAATAATTTGTCTGTTCTGAGATCATTTTCGATCATTTTGTGTGATTTGCTCCGAGTTCAGAAAATAATAATTTTTTGACCGGGACAAATCTTATTTTAATTAATTGGAACTGGGGGATCTTACTAAACCCAATTCTGATTGATATATATATTAATCTTATAATTTTTAGGATTTAACTGAGTAATAAAATAATTTTATATTATTATAATATTATTTTATTCAACAGTACCTACTGTCTCAAAAATAGTAGAAAATTTGTCAGTGGACCCGAAAAAGTTATGGGGCCCACGTTTAGTGTAGCAGTCAACGATTCTGACTAAATAGAATTCTGAACCAATAAAAACAAGTCAAAATAGGTGGCTTGACTTTTTAAACCAATGAGAATGAGTCAAACAAAGAAGCATAGACTTCAATATGGACCCTTGGATAAAAAGCATAATTTAGATGCTTTTGATCCTAACCGTTGATCCGATCAATGGTGTAAAACTAATCCTGATAAAACCACTAAGTAATATCGATCGTAGATGAGATCAATGGATAGGAAACCAAGTTGATTTTCAATGGCTAAGATGAAGTCAACAATAGTGGCTTGAATTTGATTAGTATGATTAGTAACTAATTAAACCTAATTTGGTTAATCTAATGGCCTAATTAGCAAGTTAAGTAAACTAAATTAATTGTTAATTTGTTATAATTTAATTCTTAATTAGATATCCTAATTTTAATTAGAGGTTATAATATATGTAATTATATGTTTAATTAATTAGTTATATAGTTGGATAATTAATTAAGAATGGTTAGGAAACTAAACCTAATTACTTAGCTATTTGATTAGCAAGTAATTGGACTTAAATTAAAAGCAAATTGAACCCCTAATTGCCCTTGAAACTCACGGCCATGCAGCAGCTTGGAGGAGAATTCTACATGATTCTTGAACAATCCATAAAGCCTTGAAAGTCAAGTGAATGACATAAGCCATGTGGAATTGCATGTGCACTCAAGTGGTGATATTTTGATGCAAGTAAATCCTCTAATTTCACTACACTCTCATGGCAGCAGCCTTCCATAATTCAATCTCACAAATTTCATTTTCTCTCTCACCCAAAAAGCTTTCATCTTTTCTCTAAAAAAATTCAAGAACACCAAGCAACCATTTCCTTCCATTTTCCTTGAGTGGTTCGGCCAACACACCTAGATATACTATCACTCACGTATAATTTTCACTCTCACCATTTCCTAAATCTAAACAACATTCTAAACACTTTCCATTTAGAAAGTTTTCCCAAAATCACACCCTAAGTGCTTCAAAATCCCACTTCTAGCTTACTTCCTTGGAGGTAAACTTTGATTTCTATGGTTTAAATTCATGTTTATGAGTTTCTAAGCCATGTTTGTTCCATGGTTTGTTATTATTGAGCTTTGTTTGTGATTTTACTAATTATTTTAGAATTGTTAGGAATTATTGTGAGCCACACAAAAATTAAGGAGAAGGAGGAGAGCTTGAAAAGCTTGTCTTCAAGAGGTAAGAGGGAGATTTAACCTCACCAACCAAGTTTGGGTGGTGTGAGGATGGTTTTGTACGGTGAAAAATCCATAACAGTTCTTCACCGATTATTTGAAGTGCTTTGATTGTGGTTGTGTTGTGTTTGATTGTGTTTCTATGCTTGCATGTGTGATAAAATGCTTAAAGCTTTGATATTATGTGTGTATGTATAATTATGAAAGCATAAGAATGTATGTGTAAATTAGGATGTGAATAACATGATGAATTGATTGTATGAGTACTCCAAAGAGTATAGAGGCTTACGGTTATACTATGGAAAAGAGGACCAAAGTCCTCAAACTGATGAATTAAAATGAGAACTGAGTGATTTAAAATGAATTCAGAAAATATTTGCGTATAGCAAAGTAAAATGATTTTTATGTGAAGTAAATAAAAGAAATAACAAATTTTGGGAAACAATACCATTACTGATTTTTAAAGGGGTTATACCGTAAATTTTTATAAAGGAGGGACTAAATTATAAATATTATGTAAATAAAGGGCCATTGTATAAATACTTATTTTTAGAGGGGTTATATTGCAAATATTATTTTTCAAGGGGTCAAATTATAAATATTATGTAAAAGAGGGATGATTTTGTAAATATGAATTTTATGAGGGACTATTTCGTAAATATTAATTTCTGAGGGACTATTTTGTAAATATGAATTTTATGAGGGGCTATTTCGTAAATATGAGTTTTGAGGGACTAGTGTGCAAATATGGAAAATAAAGCTAATTTTAGTATTAAAATGAGAAAAATAGTATTTTTGATTTAAAACATATGAAAAATATTTACGCGATTGGAAAACATTGAAAAATCTCTACGCGATTTGAAAAGGTGACAGAATTGAGTCGCGATTGAGAAAATGTGAAAATATGACTACGCAAATAAAATGTAGTAATAATACTGTTAGATTATTGTGTGGACCCCGAATGTGTTATACAAATTGGAAATGTGAATAGTGCATGATACATGCATTGGAAAGGTCCGATGGACTATATGAAGCTAGTTGCCTAGGAGAGACTACACCTCCTGAGTGGGTGCGATATGCGTAGTGTAAGTCACTCGTTGACTTTGGGGGCATTGGGGTGCGGGTTGCCTATAATGGGCAGTTGGTAGCTCTTCTGTGCCGTAGGTCAGACCGACGCAATACACTAATGATCCTAACCGAGACACTATCCTTAATCAAGATCTGATAAAGACTATCGTGTATATGCGGGATGTGCAAGACTGAGCACGTGGTCTGAGGCATATTGGTACCGACAAATCTTTTCTATCACTCTCTCCGACCTGAGTTGTAGCTCCATGGAGTAGGAAATTGAGTTTGTGTGCATACATATAATGATAGAGGGTATTATCATAATTTCTGTTTATGATAATTGATTTATTGGTTATTTGATTATTGATAATGGCATGATTGTAATTATTGTGTATTACATGATTTGTGATGATAATGATGTTAGTGGCATAACTGTAATTATGGTGTGATAGTTGTATGAAATATTGTATGTGTTTATCTTCATTGCTACCATACTGGTATTGGTATAGGTGATCTCACCTCTTTGTATGTATGTGCTGTATTATATTTATATTTGTTAAGACGTCGAGCAAGAGATAGAGCGAGAAGGTGAGGAGGAGCAGATTCCTGCTGAGGACGTCGAGTTTTGAAGAGATGGAGATGCCTAGTTTCCTTGGCTACCTGAAGCTGACATTTATTGGAGGAGATGAGGCATTGACTGTAGATTTAGAGAGAGTGTGTGTATACTATATAGGAGACCTAAACATTAGACTAAGTAGGCAACATTTAGGACACCCATACTTTTCTATTAATCTTTTTGTACAACTAGAGTTCCCAATATTCATTAGGCAGTATTTGGGAGCTTACTATCATACTCCTAGTGCGATTAGTATTGTGTCGTCTGCTGGGACACCTGTCCGTAGGACTGCACATCATGACGGATTCCTATATGCTGAGGAATCTGAGGAGGACCCATCTGAGGGTTCTGCTGTCTAGTAGGACTTGGGCAGTATAATAGTTTAAACTAAAGTTTAAAGTTTAAATATTTTGAAAGTCTAGTTTGTACTTATTTAAGTTTGACAATACTAAAGGCTTGTATGAATATATGATGTAAATTATTTGTGACAATGTTGTTATGTTTTTATTTTCTGCTAAGTTTATCTTATTATCATCAAGAAATTTTATAACTCGTATTTATAATACAAGCACGATTTTTATTTGAAGGGTAATTTGGTAATTAAGTAACATAAAGTGTGGCACCCTACGAAGGGTGTTACATTGCATTGGTCTATCCTACGGCACAGAAGAGCTACCAACTGCCCATTGTAAGCAACCCGCACCCCAATGCCCCCAAGGTCAACGAGTGACTTACACTACGCGTATCGCACCCACTCAAGAGATGTAGTCTCTCCTAGGTAAATAGCCTCATACAGTCCATCGGACCTTTCCAGTGCATGTACTATGCACCATTTACAGTTCCAATTCATATCACATATTCGAGATCCACTCAATAATCTAATAGTATTATTACTGTATTTTCATCGCGTAGTCATAATTTCACGTTTTCTCAATTGCGCAACCATTTTGTCGCATTTTCAAATCGCGTATCAATTTTTCAACATTTTCCAATCGCGTAAAATATTTTTCATGCGTTTTAAATCAAAAATACTATTTTTCTCATTTAACACCAAAATTTGACTTTATTTTTCATATTTGCATAATAACCCCTTAAAATATAATATTTACATTTTCATCCTCACTTAAATAATAACAATAGTCCCTCATAAAACTAGTATTTATGAAATAGTCCCTCATAAATTAATATTTACGAAATAGTCGCTCATAAAACTAATATTTATGAAATGACCCCTCTTTTATACAATATTTGCAATATGACCCCTCTTTAAATAAAAATTACAATATGGTCCTTCTTAAAATATTAATTATAATTTTGTCCCTCTTTTATAAAAATTTACAGTATAATCCCTCTAAAAATCAGTAATTGTACTATTTCCCCAAAAATGATATTTCTTTCTTTTACTTCACATATTACAGCTCAAATTTTACGGACGTGCTTCAAAACCCGTAGGGTGAGCTATACGTCAGTAAACTTCAAGTATTGATACTCAATTTATTTCATAACCTATTTATTTAATTATATCAGATTATTTTCCCAAAACCATTTTGCTTGCTACATTCAAACTTGTTCAAATTCATTTCCTTTTCATTTAAATCCTTAATTCTCATTTGAATCAATCATTTTCAGGACTTTGGTCCTCTAAACCCTAATATGGCCGTGAGCCTTAAGCTCTTTGGAGCTCTCATAAATTCGTCTCATCATGTTATTCACATCTTACTTTACTCATACATTTTCATGCTTACACAATCATACATACAAGCATATATTAAAGCAATAATCATAATAGCACACATGCAATTATAAAAACAAAGTATAAACACCACAAACAAAATCAAAGAAGCATTAAACACTAGTGAATAAACCCTTATGAGTTTTTCACCGTACAAAACCATCCCCACACAACCAAAACTTGGTTGGTGAGGTAAAATCTCACTCTTACCTCTTGAAGACAAGAATCCACAAGCTCTTTCTCCTGTTTGATTTTCGTGGGAACCAAAACAAAGTCCTAACAATTCTTAAATAATTAGTAAAATCACAAATAAGGCTTAATAATGATAAACCATGGAACAAACATGGTTTAGAAAATCACAAACTAAATTTTAAACTATAAAAACCAAAGTTTACCTTTAGGGAAGTAAATCAAACTTGGATTTTGAAGCACTTAGGATAGGATTTTGATGAAACTTCCTAAATGAAAAGTGTTTAGGAGATAGTTTAGGTTTATAAAAGCTAAGAGAAAAATTTATAGAAGATGGATAGTAACTTTGGGGAAGGGAGCCAAAATTAGAGAGAGAAAATGGAAGGAAAAGCTTCTATGTGTTCTTGAAAATTTTGAAAGGAAATGATGCTTGGTCTTTGGTGAGAGAAAAGTGAAATTTTGAGAGTGAAATTGTGAGAGGTGTTGCCGTGAGTGTGTAGGGAAATATTAGAAGATTTACATGAAATAAAATATCCTATTTGTGTTCACACTTGAAGCACATGACCTATGTCACATAGATTATCCTAGAAGCTTGTGGAACTTGGTGAAATGGCCCTCCTTGGCCGTGGGGTGTCTAGGGAATTAAGGCTTAATTTGATTTCAATTAAAGCCTAATTGCATGCTAATTAACTAGCTAATTAATTAGGTTAAGTTTCCTAATTACACCTAATTAACATTCTAATTACATAACTAATTAACTAAATATATAATTGCATATCTCATAGCTTCTAAATAAAATTAGGATATCTAATTAGTAATTAGATTATGACTAATTAATAACTAGGTTACTTTACTTAGTTTGTTAATTAGGTAATTAAGATAATTAAATTAGGTTTAATTAACTACTAAGTAAAAGTCAAGCCACTATATTTGACTCCATCCTAGCCATTGAATTTAACTTTGCTTCCTATCCATTGATCTAATCTAAGGTGGATATTACTTAGTGATTTTATCAAGATTCATTTCACACCATTGATCTGATCAACGGTTACGATTGAAAACATCTTAATCAAGCTTTTCATCTGATGGCCCACAATAAAGTCCATGCCCCTTTATTTGACCACTTTCTATTGGATAGAAAAGTCCAACCACCTATTTTGACTGATTTCTATTAGTTCGTTTTGATGTAGGTTACAGAAAATATTCTAAGCACATTTTCTGTTAACTAAAATTTATCAGGTCAAATAAATTATAGCAGAAGCTGCTATAAATAAAATAGCAGATATTTATTCGTGAAATATTTTTATTTCATAAATAAATTCTAAAAATTAAAAGATTCTTTTCTGTATCACTCAGATTTGGGTTTAGTAAGATCCCCCGCTTCCAAATAAATCAGATAAGAATTTTCCCGGCTAGAAAATAATTATTTTCCTGACCAGGAGCAAATCACACAAAACAATCAAAAACAGTATCGAAACAGTCAAATTATTTTTATATTGCACAGAAAACACAAAACAGTGTAATTCTGTCAATTTTGTAACATAGTCTAAAATTTGGGGTGTTACAATCAACACCCATATTCTATAATTTTTTCTCTTTACATTTCCTAAACCTAAACAATCTTCTAAACACTTTTCATTTAGAAAGTTTTGTGAAAATCCTACTCCTAGTGCTTCAAAATCCAAGCTTTGGTTTACTTTCCTAAAGGTAAACTTTTGATTCTTTGGTTTAAAATTTAGTTTTTGATTTTCTAAACCATGATTGTTCCATGGTTCTTCATTATTAAGCCTTATTTGTGATTTTGGTAATTATTTAAGAATTTTTAGGGATTTGTTGTGGTTCACACAAAATCAAGGAGAAGGAGAGGAGCTTGAAGATCTTGTCTTCAAGAGGTAAGAGGGAGATTTACCTCACCAACCAAGTTTTGGTGGTGAGAAGATGGTTGTGTATGGTGAAAAACCCATAAGGGTTTATTCACCTATTGTTTGATGTTTCTTTGATTGTGATTGTGATGTTTATAGTTTTGTGTTTATGATTGCATGTGTGATGGTATGACTATTGCTTTGAATATATGTTTGTATATATAATTGTGGAAGCATGCAAGTGTATGTGTAAATTAGGATGTGAATAACATGATGGAACGAATTCATGAGAGCCCAAAGAGCTTGAAGGCTCACGGCCTTACTATGCAAAAGAGGACCAAGAGTCCTAAAATGATGGTTTTAATTGAGGATCGAAGGTTTAAGTGAGAAGGAAAGCAATTTTGAAAGAGTTTGAAATTAGTAGCAAGCACAATGCTTTTAGGAAACTAATTGGTACAATTAATTAAGGGGATTATGAAAATAAAATGAGTAGCAATACTTAAAGTTTACTAACGTATAGCTCACTCTATGGGTTTTGAAGCGCGTCCGAAAAATTTGAGCTGTATTATTGGAAGTAAAAGAAAGAATTACCATTTTCTGGGAAACAGTACAAATACTGATTTTTAGAGGGGTTATATTGTAAATATTTTCTAAAGAGGGACTATATTGTAATTATTATTTAAAGAGGGGCTATATTGTAAATATTTGATAAAAGAATGACTAGTTTGTAAATATAATTTTTGTGAGGGACTATTGTGAAAATATTATTTAAATGAGGACTATAATGTAAATATTATGTTTTTGAGGGACTATTATGCAAATATGAAAAATAAAATCAATTTTTAGTATTTGATGAGAAAAATAGTATTTTTGATTTAAAACATATGAGAAATATTTTACGCAATTGAGAAACGTTCAAAAATCGATATGCGATTTGAAAATGCGATAGAATTGTTGCGCGATTGAGAAAATGCAAAAACATGGTTTCACAATGAAATTACAATAAAGATACTGTTGGGTTAATATGAGGACCCCGAATATGAGATGATAAATTTGAACTGAGAATATGAGATAATAAATTAGAACTGTGAATGGTGCATAGTACATGCATTGAAAAGGTCCGATTGACTATATAAGGCTAATTGCCTAGGAGAGAATACACCTCTTGAGTGGGTGCGATATGCGCCGTGTAAGTCACTCGTTAACCTTGGGGGCATTGGGGTACGGGTTGCCTACAATGGGCAGTTGGTAGCTCTTTTGTACCATGGGTTAGACCGACGCAACACACCAATGATCCTAACTGATACGCTATTCTTAATCAAGATCTGATAAAGACTGTCGTGTATATGCTAGATGTGCAAAATTGAGCACGTGGTCTGAGGCATGTTGGTACAGACAGATCTTTTCGATCATTCTCTCCGACCAGAATTTTAGCTCCATAGAGTAGGAAATTGAGTCTACGTGCAAATGCATAGTTATTGAGGGCATTATCATAATTATTATTTATGATAATTGAAATGTTGAATATTTGAATATTGTTAATGGCATGATCGTAATTATTGTGTATTACATGTATTGTGATGATAAATGATGTTGATGGCATAATTGTAATCGTGGTATGATAACTGTATGAGATATTGTATGTGTCTATCTTCATTGCTACCATACTGGTATTGGCGTAGGTGATCTCACCTCTTTGTATGCCTGTTTGTATTGTATTTATAATTTTAAAGACGTTGAGCAAGGACTTGAGCAAGAAACTGAGGAAGAGCAGATCCCTGTAGAGGAAGCTGAGTTCTGAGAAAATGGAGATGCCCTGTTTCTTAGGGTATATGAGGTTGACATTCTGTGAAGGATCGGAGACGTGGCACGTTGATTTGGATAGAGAGCATATATACTACATGGGAGACTTAAATATTGTTTTGAGTAGACTACATCTTGGACATCCTTATTTTAGTGTGAATATCTATGTACACCTAGAGTTTCCACTATCCATTAGGCAGTACTGGGGAACTTATTTCCATACTCCTAGTGAGATCAGTGTTGTGTCATCTGCGCGAACACCTGTCCGTAGGACTTCACGGAAAGTCAGATTCCTACCTACTGAGGAATCTGAGGAGGACCCGTCTAAGGGTTCTACTGTCTAGTAGTACTTGGGCAGTATATAGGTTTTAATTAAAGTTTAAATATTTTGAAAGTCTAGTTTGTAAATAGTTAAGTATGACAGTACTACGACTTGTGTATATATGATGTAAATTATTTGTGATGATGTTGTAATGTTTTATTTTTTGCTAAGTTTATTTTATTGTTATTAAGAAATTTTATGACTCGTATTTACATTATAAAGCACGATTTCCAATGAAGGAGTAATTTGGTAATTAAGTGACAATAAATGTGGCACCCTACGGTGGGTGTTACATTAGTTAGTATTAGAGCCCAAGTTAGAGCCTTTTTGGATTTGTGGTTAGGTCTGTCTTGTTTAAGTTGTGTGATTCTCTGTGATTGTTTTCCGAAAGAAAAACAATATTGTTTGAAGTTTGACCTTAACTCTTCCTTGTGTTGTTCAGCTTGAATAGCGAAAACGTAATGGCTGGATGAGGAAGATGACTTGCAAACACGAGAGCAGGATTTGGAGACGTTGGTGATGATAACCAAAATCTGGCTGCAGCTGTAGCAGCAATGCAAAGGATAGCTGAAGTTGTTGTTTAGCAAAACCAAAGAGCAACTGAGGATGCTCACAGTTTGTCAGAATTTCGGTGGAACAATCCACCGAAGTTTCATGCAGAGTTTGACCCAGGGAAAGCTGATCTGTGGATCAAAGAATTGGAAAAGATATTTGAAGGTATGGGTTGTACTGAGGAGAGGAAGCTGACTTTCGCGACATTTGTGTTAGTCGGTGATGGAGAAGCTTGGTGGGCAGGAGCCTGGAGATTGATTCAAGCTAGAGGGAGAGTTTGTGACATGGCAGCTCTTTAAGCAGAAATTTCTGGGAAAGTATTTTCCAGCGAGTGTTCGACATGCTAAGGAGATGGAATTCCTTAGTTTGAGGCAGGGAGTAATGACCGTAAGTGAGTACGCTGCAAAATTCAAAAGCTTGTCTAAGTTTTTGAGATACTTTCAGATGCACCCAAATGAGGAATGAAAGTGCAAAAAGTTTGAAGAGGGATTGAGGCTTGATATTAAGCAAGCTTTAGCAACAGTGGATATCGACCAGTTTCCAACATTATTGGATAAGTGTCATAAAGTTGAAGAGATTGATAACCAACGAGAGGCGAGGAACAGAAACTTTGGACCTGCACAGTTCCAAAAGGGAAAGGGTAGCAGTGGTAACTGTTATCAACAGAAGCCGTATAGTAAACCAGCTGGAAGTCAGAATCGGCAACAATCTTTTGGAGGAAGTTTTAGTGGCAGCAAGGCGAGTCAAGCTGGGACTTCTACACTAAAATGCTTCAAGTGTGGGAAGAATCATCTCACCAAAGACTATCAGCATAAGGGGGTGATCTGTTATAGATGTGGGAAGCCAGGACATTTCTCTAGAGAATGTGATCAGCTGAAGGTGGAACCATCAGTGGGCAGTGTTCGTACTGCGAGGCCACAGGCGGGTGGTCGTGTGTATACTATGAGCGGGGAAGAAGCCGCTAAATCCGAGGACTTGATTATGGAGGAGTGTGCCATCGAAGGTAATCCTTTAACAGTATTATATGATTCGGGAGCAACACATTCTTTCATTGCATGTGATTGTGTGGAGCATTTAGGATTGACTGTGACTACATTGCCCTATGATTTGAGTGTTGCTATTCCTACTGATAAGCCTGTGATAACTACAAAAGTATGTTTGAATTGCCCTGTGTGTGTTAGGGATAGAATCTTTCATATGAATTTGATTTGTTTGCCTCTTTCCAAGATTAATATAATCTTAGGAATGGATTGGTTGTCTTCTAACCATATCCTGATAGATTGTTCCAGTAAGACATTAGTTTTTCTTAAGGATAAAGATTCTAGATTCCTAACGGCTACTCAAGTAGAAGCTTGTTTGAAGGAAGGAGATCAAGGGTACTTGTTGATGTTTTCTTTGGAGGTTCAGTGTGAAGATATTTTGAAAGATATTTCTATAGTTAATGAATTTCCTGAGGTATTTCCTAAAGATATACCTGGACTACCGCCGGAAAGAGAAATCAAATTCTCTATTGATTTGGTACCTGGAGCTGGACCTATATCTATGGCGCCTTATAGAATGTCGTCAGTGGAGTTGGCAGAGCTTAAGAAACAGTTGGAGGATTTATTGGAGAAGCAATTTGTGAGACTAAGTGTATCACCATGGGGAGCTCCAGTGTTGTTGGGAAAGAAGAAGGATGGGACTTCTCGTCTATGTGTAGACTACCGGTAACTGAACAAGATTACGATCAAGAATAAATATCCGCTTCCAAGAATCGATGATTTGATGGACCAATTGTGAGGAGTCGCAATATTTTCCAAGATTGACTTACGTTCTGGTTACCACCAAATACGTGTGAAGGCGGAGGATATTCCCAAAACTACGTTTCGGACGCGTTATGGATATTATGAATATCAAGTGATGCCATTTGGTGTGACTAATGCACCTGCAATATTCATGGACTTTATAAATTAGATTTTTCGTTCATACTTGGATAAGTTTATTGTTGTCTTTATTGATGACATTTTGATTTATTCTCGAAGTCAGGAGGAACATGCTGAACATCTCAGAGTGGTTCTCCAGATACTGAGGAAGAATAAGTTATATGCCAAGTTGTCCAAATGTGAATTTTGGTTAAGCGAAGTTCAATTTTTGGGACACGTTATATCGGAGGATAGAATTGAAGTTGATGCTGCAAAAGTGGAGACAGTTGTTGAATGGGAAAAACCAAAGACTGTATCAAAAATTCGTAGTTTCATCAGATTGGCTGGTTACTATCGAGGATTTTTTAAGGGGTTTTCAAAGATAGCAGGACCTCTTACCCAACTTACACGAAAGAATCAACCATTTGTATGGACTGATGCATGCAAAGAAAGTTTTCAGGAGTTGAAAAGATGACTGACTACTTCACCGGTTTTGATTCTGCCTGATCCGAACGAATCTTTTGAAGTGTATCGTGATGCTTCATACCAAGGATTTGGTTGTGTACTTATGCAGATCCGTAAGGTTGTAACATATACGTCGAGGTAGTTGAAGGTGCATGAGAGGAATTATCCAACTCATGATTTAGAGTTGGCAGCTGTAGTGTTTGCATTGAAGGTGTGGAGACATTTTCTCTATGGAGCAACGTTCACTGTCTTTAGTGATCATAGAAGTTTGAAGTATCTGTTTGACCAAAAAGAGTTGAACATGAGACAAAGGCGTTGGCTAGAGTTTCTGAAGGACTATGACTTTCAGTTACAGTATCATCCCGAGAAGGCAAATATTGTAGCGGATGCTTTAAGTAGGAAAATGCTTAATGCTTCTGTTATGATGATTAAGGAGAAGGAACTGATAGAAGAATTTTGGGATATGCGATTATATATGAAGTTGACACCGGAGAAGATGTGTTTGAACATGATCACCATTCCGAATGATTTAATGGATAGAATACGAGTAGGACAAAATAGTGATCAGTACTTATAAGAAGCAAAGGAAGCAAGAAGTCAAGGAGCAGAATTGGAATTTAGTGAAGGCGCTGATGGAATTCTGAAGGTTAAAGGGAGAGTTTGTGTGTCAAATGATTCAGAACTTAGGAGATTGATTTTGGATGAAGCTCACAGAAGTAAGTTAAGTATGCATCCAGGAGCCACGAAGATGTATCAAGATTTGAAACAGCTGTATTGGTGGTAAGGAATGAAGAGAGATGTCGCTGAATATGTATTATCCTGTTTAGTTTGTCAAAAGGCTAAAGTGGAACATCAACGACCATCGGGAATGTTGTAACCTTTGCCTATTCCTAAATGGAAATGGGATGACATAGCAATGGATTTCGTAACGGGACTACCAAGAACTCGGAAAGGTCACAATTCTGTTTAGGTAATTGTTGATCAGCTTACAAAGTCGTCGCACTTTTTACTAATTAATATTAAGTACTCAATGGAAAAGTTGGCTCAAATGTACATCAATGAAATTGTTAGACTTCATGGTGTACCATCTAGTATTATTTCTGATCAAGATTCGTGATTCACATCAAGATTTTCGAATAGTTTGCAAGAAGCGATGGGAACAAAGCTACGTTTAAGTTCTGCTTACCATCCACAAATAGATGGTCAGTCAGAAAGGATGATTCAGTCATTGGAGGACTTGTTGAGAGCTTGTGTTCTAGAGCAAACTGGTTGTTGGGATGAATTTTTACCATTGATAGAGTTTACATATAACAATAGTTTTCATTCTAGCATAGGGATGACACCCTATGAGGCATTATATGGGAGAAGATGTAGAACGCCGTTGTGTTGGTATCATGATGGTGAGAGTACTGTGGTAGGACCAGAATTTGTACAGCAGACAACTGAGAAAGTGAAGATGATTCAAGACAAGATGAGGACAACTCAGACGCGGCAAAAAAGTTGTGCTGATAAAAGACGAAGACCGCTTGAATTTGAAGAAGGTGACCATGTATTTCTACATATGACACCTATGACTAGAGTTGGACGAGTGATCAAGTCGAGAAAACTCACTCTGAAGTTTATCGGGCCGTATCAGATACTTCGTCGAGTAGGTCCGGTAGCTTATCAGATTGCACTACCACCATTCTTATCAAATCTTCATAATGTATTTCACGTATCCAAACTATATAAATATATTTCTGATCCGACTCATGTTATCGAACCAGACACTGTACAAATGAAGGAGAATTTAACCTATGAAATGTTTCCAGTCAAGATTAAAGATCGAAGGACAAAGCAACTTTGAGGTAATGAGATCACATTAGTTAAAGTGGTTTGGAATGATGTAAGTGGTGAAGCTATATGGGAGTTGGAAGAGAAGTTAAGAGAGCAATATCCATATTTATGTTAGGTGTATGTCAAGTTTCTCGGATGAAACTTCTTTTTAGAGGGGGAGAGTTGTAACACCCCAAGTTTTAGACTATGTTACAGTAATGACAGAATTTTACTATTTAGTATTTTCTATGTGATATAAAAATAATTTGACTGTTCCGATATCATTTTTGATCGTTTTGTGTGATTTGCTCCGAGTCAGGAAAATAATAATTTTCGGGTCGAGGAAAATTCTTATCTGATTTGTTCAGAGGCGGGGGATCTTACTAAACCCAAATCTGAGTGACACAAAAAAGAATCTTTTAATTTTTAGAATTTATCTGTGAAATAAAAATATTTCACTGATAAATATCTGCTATTTTATTTATAGCAGTTTCTGCTATGAATTATTGGACCCGATATATTTTAATTGACAGAAAATGTGCTTAGAACATTTTCTGTAACCTAAATTAGAATGAACCAATAGGAACCAGTCAAAAATGATGGCTGAACTTTTCTAAACCAATAGGAATTGGTCAAATAAAATGGCATAGACTTTATTGTGGACCATTGGATGAACAACTTGATTAAGAAGCTTTGATCATAACCATTGATCAGATCAATGGTGTGAGAATAATCCAGATAAAGTAACTTATGATATCCACCTTAGATTAAATCAATGGTTAGGAAATGAACTTAAATTCAATGGTTAGGATTTAGTCAATAATAATGGCTTGACTAGTTACTAAGTAACCAAATAAACCTAATTTAGTTACCTTAATTGCCTAATTAAGAAACTAAGTGAACTAACCTAGTTACTAATTAGTTATAATCTAGTTACTAAGTAAATATCCTAATTTCATCTGGAAGCCATGACTAAGCATGATATATGCAATGACCTATTAAATTAATTAGCTATGTAATTAGATAGTTAATTAAGTGTAATTAGGAAACCTAACCTAACTAAATGGTCATCTAATTAGCATGTAATTAAGCTTTAATGTAAGTCAAACATAGTCACTAAATGGCTACAGGCCACACGGCCAAGGAGGCCAAGTGGGCTTCTCCAAGCTTCTTGAATGGTCTTTTGTGACCATTTGATGACCACATGATGACCATAGGCCATGTGCTTCCTAATGTGAACACACCATGATATTTTACTATCAAACTTATCTCTTAATCTCTCCTATACACACTCATATGGCTGCACCCTCATTTTCACTCTCATTATTCACTTTTTCACTCACCTAAAAAGTTAAGCATCCTTTTGTCTCAAAATTCCCAAGAACACAAGAACACATTTTCTTTCCTTTTCTCTCTTGAGTTTCGGCCCCATCACCCAAAATCACCACCCATCTTCTATAATTTTTTCTCTTTACATTTCCTAAACCTAAACAACCTTCTAAACACTTTTCATTTAGAAAGTTTTGTAAAAATCCTGCTCCTAGTGCTTCAAAATCCAAGCTTTGGTTTACTTTCCTAATGGTAAACTTTTGATTCTTTGGTTTAAAATTTAGTTTTTGATTTTATAAACCATGATTGTTCCATGGTTCTTCATTATTAAGCCTTGTTTGTGATTTTGGTAATTATTTAAGAATTTTTAGGGATTTGTTGTGGTTCACACGAAATCAAGGAGAAGGAGAGGAGCTTGAAGATCTTGTCTTCAAGAGGTAAGAGGGAGATTAACCTTACCAACCAAGTTTTGGTGGTGAGAAGATGGTTGTGTATGGTGAAAAACCCTCTTGGTGAGAAGATGGTTGTGTATGGTGAAAAACCCATAAGGGTTTATTCACCTATTGTTTGATGTTTCTTTGATTGTGATTGTGATGTTTATATTTTGTGTTTATGATTGCATGTGTGATGGTATGACTATACCTTTGAATATATGCTTGTATGTATAATTGTGGAAGCATGCAAGTGTATGTGCAAATTAGGATGTGAATAACATGATGGAACGAATTCATGAGAGCTCCAAAGAGCTTGAAGGCTCACAGCCTTACTATGAAAAAGAGGACCAAGAGTCCTAAAATGATGGTTTTAACTGAGGATCGAAGGTTTAAGTGAGAAGGAAAGCAATTTTGAAAGAGTTTAAAATTAGTAGCAAGCACAATGCTTTTAGGAAACCAATCGGTACAATTAATTAAGGAGATTATGAAAATAAAATGAGTAGCAATACTTAAAGTTTATTGACGTATAGCTCACCATATGGGTTTTGAAGCGCATCCAGAAAATTTGAGTTGTATGATTGGAAGTAAAAGAAAGAATTACCATTTTTTGGGAAATAGTACAAATAATGATTTTTAGAGGGGTTATATTGTAAATATTTTCTAAAGAGGGACTATATTGTAATTATTATTTAAAGAGGGGCTATATTGTAAATATTTGATAAAAGAGGGACTATTTTATAAATATGATTTTTATGAGGGACTATTGTGAAAATATTATCTAAATGAAGACTATAAATGTAAATATTATGTTTTTGAGGGACTATTAGGCAAATATGAAAAATAAAGTCAATTTTTAGTATTTGATGAGAAAATAGTATTTTTGATATAAAACGTATGAGAAATATTTTACGCAATTGAGAAACGTTGAAAAATCGATACGCGATTTGAAAATGCCACAGAATTGTTGCGCGATTGAGAAAATGCAAAAATATGGTTTCGCGATGAAATTATAGTAAAGATACTGTTGGGTTAATATGAGGACCCCGAATATGAGATGATAAATTTGAACTGAGAATATGAGACAATAAATTGAAACTGTGAATGGTGCATAGTACATGCATTGGCAAGGTCCGATGGACTGTATAAGGCTAATTGCCTAGGAGAGAATATACCTCTTGAGTGGGTGCAATATGTGTAGTGTAAGTCACTCGTTGACCTTGGGGGCATTGGGGTGCGGGTTGCCTATAATGGGCAGTTGGTAGTTCTTCTGTACCGTGGGTTAGACTGACGTAACACACGAATGATCCTAACCGAGACACTATTCTTAATCAAGATCTAATAAAGACTGTCGTATATATGCTAGTTGTGCAAAATTGAGCACGTGGTCTGAGGCATATTGGTACAGGCAGATCTTTTCGATCACTCTCTCTGACTTGAGTTTTAGCTCCATGGAGTAAGAAATTGAGTCTACGTGCATATGCATAGTTATTGAGGGCATTATCGTAATTATTATTTATGATAATTGAAATGTTGAATATTTGGATATTATTAATGGCATGATCGTAATTATTGTGTATTACATGTATTGTGATGATAAATGATGTTGATGGCATAATTGTAATCATGGTATGATAGCTGTATGAGATATTGTATGCGTTTATCTTCATTGCTACCATACTGGTATTGACGTAGGTGATCTCACCTCTTTGTATGCCTATTTGTATTGTATTTATAATTTTAAAGACGTTGAGCAAGGACTTGAGCAAGAAGTTGAGGAAGAGCAGATTCTTGTAGAGGAAGCTGAGTTCTGAGAAAATGGAGATGCCCTGTTTCTTAGGGTATATGAGGTTGACGTTCCGTGGAGGATGAGAGGCGTGGCATGTTGATTTGGATAGAGAGCATATATACTACATAGGAGACTTAAATATTGTTTTGAGTAGACTACATCTTGGACATCCTTATTTTAGTGTGAATATCTATGTACACCTAGAGTTTCCACTATCCATTAGGCAGTACTAGGGAACTTATTTCTATACTCCTAGTGAGATCAGTGTTATGTCATCTGCGCAGACATCTGTCCGTAGGACTTCGCATCAAGTCGGATTTCTACCTGCTGAGGAATCTGAGGAGGACTCGTCTGAGGGTTCTACTGTCTAGTAGTACTTGGGTAGTATGCAGGTTTTAATTAAAGTTTAAATATTTTGGAAGTTTAGTTTGTAAAATAGTTAAGTATGACAATACTACGACTTGTGTATATATGATGAAAATTATTTGTGATGATGTTGTAATGTTTTATTTTTCGCTAAGTTTATTTTATTGTTATTAAGAAATTTTATGACTCGTATTTACATTACAAAGCACGATTTCCAATGAATGGGTAATTTGGTAATTAAGTGACAATAAATGTGGCACCCTACGGTGGGTGTTACACATCGCATCTCCAGTCATATTATTCCAGATTACCTTTACTAAGGCAATTTCTTTTTTTAGGAGTTATTTCACTTTCCTATCTTCGATCTTAATAGGAAGTGTCTCATAGGTTAAATTCTCTTTTAATTGTACTGTATCAGGTGCTATGACGTGGTTTGGATCAAGAACATATTTTCGCAATTGTAATACATGGAAAACATTATGAAGGTTAGAAAGAAAAGGTGGTAAAGCTATTTGATACGCTACCGGACCTATCCGATGAAGAATTTGATATGGTCCGATGAATTTGGGAGTGAGCTTTCTGGATTTAATAACCCGACCGACCCCAGTCATGGGTGTGACTCTCAAAAACACATGTTCACCTTCATTAAACTCAATGGGTCTCCTTCTCTTGTCAGCATAACTCTTCTGTCGACTCTGAGTTGTTCGCATGTTTTCTTAGATCACCTTAACTTTTTTTGTTGTTTGTTGTACAAGTTCAGGTCCTAACATAAGATTTTTCCTATCCTGGTATCAGCACAAAGATATTCTACACCGTCGTCCATATAAAGCCTCATAAGGTGTCATCCCTATGCTTGAGTGAAAACTATTATTATAGGTGAATTCTATCAAAGGTAAGAATTCATCCCAACTCCCAATCTGTTCCAAAACACAAGCTCTTAACAGATCATCCAACGACTGAATTGTTCTCTTTGATTGACCATCTATTTGCGGATTATAAGCAAAACTTAGATGAATTTTTGTCCCCATAGCTTCTTGCAGACTTTGCCAAAACCTTGACGTAAACCTTGGGTCTCGATCAGAAATAATACTAGAAGGTACACCATGCAGTCTAACAATTTCACCAATATACACCTGAGTCAATTTCTCCGTTGAATACCTTATGTTGATGGGTTAGAAGTGTGCTGACTTCGTAAGCCGATCAATGATCACCCATATGGAATCATAACCCTTTCGAGTCTTTGGCAGTCCAACCACAAAGACCATTGCAATGTCTTCCCATTTCCATTCCAGAATAGTCAGAGGTTATAACATTCTTGAAGGTTTTTGATGCTTAACTTTAGCTTTCTGACAAACTAGACAAGATGCTACATACTTGGCTATGTCCCTCTTCATTCCTTGCCACCAACATAACTGTTTCAAATCCTGATACATCTTGGTCGTTCCTAAATGCATACTCAACTTCCTCTTGTGGGCTTTGTCAAGAATCAATCTTCTAAGCTCTAAATCACTTGGTATGCAAACTCTATCTCTGAACCTTAGATTTCCATCCGGCCCTTCCTTAAATTCTAACACAGCGCCTTGCTTCACTAGCTCCCTTTCATCCTGAATTTCTTCCATAAATCCATTTGAAATAGTAACATGATCAAGCAAAGTTTTCCTGGTGCTAATTCCACAGATAACCGCATATCCCTGAATTGTTCTATCAATTCTCTTTTCTTGATCATCATAGCAGAGACACTAAGTATCTTCCTACTCAAAGCATCTACTACAACATTCACTTTTCCGGGATGATACTGAAGTTGGAAATCATAATCTTTCAAAAATTCTAACCACCTCCTCTGCCTCATATTCAACTCCTTCTGGTCAAACAGGTACTTCAGACTCTTATGATCACTGAAAACGTTAAATGTTGCTCTGTATAGAAAATATCTATAGATCTTCAATGCAAACACAACAGCAACTAACTCCAAATCATGTGTAGGGTAGTTCTTCTCATGCGTCTTCAACTATCTCGAAGCATATGCCACTACTTTTTTGTTCTGTATAAGTACACACCATAAACCCTGATGCGACGCATTACAATATACTTCAAAAGGTTCATTGGGATCAGGTAAAACCAATACTGGGGAAGTAGTCAATCGTCTCTTCAAATCTTGAAAACTCTCTTCATATGCATCAGTCCATGCAAAAGTTTGATTCTTTCTTGTAAGCTGGGTAAGAGGTCCTACTATCTTGGAAAATCCATTGATAAATCTTCGGTAATAACTAGCTAACCCCACAAAACTACGGATCTCTATTATAATCTTTGGTCTTTCCCATTTAAGAACTATTTCAACCTTCAACGGGTCCACCGCAATTCCTTCCTTTGAAATCACGTGACCCAAAAATTGAACTTCCTTTAACCAAAACTCGCACTTTGACAACTTGGCGTACAACTGCTTTTCTTTCAGAATTTGGAGAACCATACTGAGATGTTTAGCATGTTCCTCCTGACTTCGAGAATATATTAGAATGTCATCAATAAAGACAACAACAAATCTGTCTAGGTAAGGACGAAAGATCCTATTCATGTAATCCATGAATATTATAGAAGCGTTTCTTACTTCGAACGGCATCACTAGGTATTCATAATGCCCATAACGTGTCCGAAATGCCGTCTTGGGAACATCCTCAACCTTTACACGAATCTGGTGATAACCATAATATAAATCAATCTTAGTGAAAACAGCGGCTCCCTTCAGTTGATCCATCAAATCATCTATCCTCAGAAGTGGATACTTATTCTTGATCGTGATCTCGTTCAACTGGAGATAATCCACACATAAGCGAGAAGTTTCATCCTTCTTCTTAGCCAACAGCACTAGAGCTCCCCATGGTGATACACTAGGTCTCACAAACTGCTTTTCTAATAGTTCTTCCAACTGTTTCTTTAGATCAACTAACTCTAATGGTGACATCCAGTATGGTGTCATGGATATAGGACCAGATCATGGTATAAGATCGATAGAAAATTCTATTTCTCGTTTCGGTGGTAGTTTGGGTATGTCATCAGGAAAAACTTCAAGAAACTCATCGACTATAGGAATAGCATTCATATTCACTTCACCCTTGACCTCTAAGGAAAGCAGTAACATGTATCCTTGAGCTCCTTCCCATAAAGAAGCTTCAACTTGGTTAGTTATCAAAAATTCAGAAATCTCAGTTTCAGGAAACACTATGATTTTATTGGAACAATCTAACAAGATATGGTTTGAATATAACCAATCCATTCCTAAGATCACGTCTATTTGTGAAAGAAGTAAACAAATCAAATTAACAAAAAAGTTCTGATCTCTAACAGTAATAGGACAGTTTAAGCAGAGTTAAGAAGTAATAATAGGTTTAGCAGTGGGAGTGGCAATTATCAAGTCAAAAGGTAATGAAGACACAGACAATCTTAGTTGATCCACACAGTCATAAGCAATAAAAGAATGGGTCACCCCGAGTCAAATAGTACAGTTAAAGGCTTACCTCCTATGGCACAATCTCCCTTGATTAGATTTTTAGATTGGGAGGCTTCTGCTCCAGTTATGGTGTAGACTCTCCCTCTTGCTTGAGACCTTGATGAACATACATTGCTAACGGAAGGCTCCATATTTGGTTGAGTACAATCTCTAGAAATGTGTCTTGTAACACCCCTAGATTTAATAACCACGACACAATCGTTATTATACCACGGTCACTAAATTTTGGAGTGTTACAACTCAAATAACAAGATTTCTAATTCCAACCATTTTACATATAAAGAAATTATGAGCCATGAACACAATATGTTTATTGCATAACTCTCAAAATACAATTACATAGTGAAAACATCAAATATATATATATATAATGAATACAAGGCACTATTAACATGAAAAACGTAGCACTTACATACAAAGAATGACAAATGATATGAACCAAAACACTAAAGGGTAAGTAGTAACCCTGGGATAGGTACTACCTGTGGACAGAGCTACTACCCCTATATACTGTGAAACGTTCGGTGTCTCGTTTGACCCACTACGCATCAATGCCCCAAGGAAGCTGCAGGTGTGGATGGGCGAATCATAACATCCCCAAGCCACGACACCGTCACATCTCCCACGTAGACACAGCGATCTGAATTGTAGTTAATGTGCCAGCAGTCTGGACCTCCGAGAAAGGCCAGATGCACGCATCCCAAAATAATCCTCGTGGATGTGCCACCATGATCCAGAAGTAGGTGCTAGTCGTAGTCGGGCCAAAAGTCGGGGAACTCGTGAACTTTGCCCCCTTCGCTGGCATCTTCGATGGAACATAAATACAAACAGAATAGCAGAAAAATACAGAAAATAGGTAAAACATTCTACATCATTACTTATTATGGTAGCAAAGGAACATAACCCGAATGACAAAGTCATTCCATACATACAGATATTACAAATATATTCAAGTTATCAATTGCATATATATATATATATATATATATATATATATATATATATATATATCATCGAAAAGGCATATATCACAACAACATAAATATCAACAACACTATAACAACAGGTATCCACTGTAGAGATATATCAAATATTCATGTCTCCATAATATATATGTTGACCATGCCACGACAATATGCAAACTGACCATGCATATGCATAATGCGTATGTTGACCATCCTCATGTACAATGTACTCATTTCCTACTCCATAGAGCTGGACTCAAAGTTTTTCAGAGATGAACGTCCCAAAAGATCTGTCCCCCCTCAATAGACAGTCTATGCCGGGCCACAAAAAGCAATAGTGGTTTGTCAGGTAGCCAGTGCATTGTAACAGCATTCACGGCCAAGGATATACAATGTGATAGCATAATCACAAGTGAAATGCCGCACCCCGACGCCCTCAAAGGACTCATACAATGCCCCACTATCCTATAAGTTCTCGTTCACTACTAGGCATAAAACGCCATAACTGTATAATGCACAAATGCATATTCAATGGGATTCAACCCACCGTTGTACCATTCCCAATGGTATTGAAGCAACCATCCATACAATTGTTCAATACCATTCTCGTCAGTGATATTATATAACCGTCCATACGACTACATAGTACCACTGTTATCTGGGTTTTCCTCTGATAACTAGTCCTTTCTGACTAAATCATCCACCTGATGTTTCTAGTTATAAAGGCTAACCACATCTGACTAAATCCTTTACCTGATGTTTCTTGGTCCAGAACTTCAGTTTCATAATCACAATGTCGATGCATGTTCATCATGTTGGACTTTCTCAATCATGCCTCAATGCTTGTGGATTCAATACATACATGTATATTCATATACCAATCACAATCTATATCATATCCTGTCATATCATTTATCAACAAGTTTTGATCCCATTCACGGATCCACATCACGCCAATAACAAACTTTAAGGGTAAACACAACCCCATCCATAGTTATGATAACAGTTAAACCTTAGGTTCATTATGTTTCTCACAACCTCACCCATGCTCATGTTCTTTCTTTATTCCAACATTATTCTAAACTATAAGGCAAACTATCATTCTTGGTTCTTTCCATTTTATGAATCCTTAATCAACTTCTAATCATTCAATTAATTATGTTTAATAACTTCAACTTAGTACTAAAGCCTCATAATGAGTGCCCAAGGGGATCGGAGGCTCAAGGGGCTAGAAAAAGCCTAAAATCCTTCATAATCCAAGATTACATGGCTCAAAGAGAATACACGACCCCGAATACCGGCTTGTCCAAAATACACGGTCATGTATGACTCTGGAGTTTTTGTTCTGGCACGCTGGAGTACACGGCCGTGTACTCCCCTGTAGATGCAGAAAACCACCAGAAATCAATCCAACCTTCATACAATCCAAGATCCATCAACATATAACTCAATCCTACCATTCAAACAATCAAAATACAACCAAAATAACTTAAACAAATAGGTATCCCATAAATGGGTTTCAACCCCATCAACACAACAAAGAGTTTCTCACTACCAAAATGGGTTGAAGAGAATAACTTCCTCTTACCTTAGTGAAGAACAAGGAAAAGCAACCTCCTTTTGTCCTTGGAATTTCGTGCTTCACCACTACAAAATCCTTGGGTGTTCAAATCCAACAAATCAAAATCAAAGAGTGGAAATGGCATCCATAGTCACCAAGGTGACCATGGACCCGAAAATGAGGAGAAGAGGAAAAGAAAGTTGAGAGCTTTACCTCAAAACTTGAAGCTTTGGAGCTGGGCTATGGAGGACGAAAATGGAGGAGCAAGGAGGAGTCCCACAAAGAAGAAAGCTTGGAGATGAGAAGGGGAAGCAATAGTTTAAGTTAGCTTGAGCATAGAAAGCTTGAAAATCAACAATGGAGTGTTCGTGTGTGGGAGAAGAGAGGAAGAGAGGCTGAGTTGCGTGAGGGAGAGAAAATGAGGGAATGAATTGTGATATTTCCCTCCCCAACCGTGTAGCACATAGGAGAGGAGAGAGAATGGAGTGGTTGGGAGGAAGCTTCTTAGAAGTTTCCCTTGAAACTTCCTTGAGAAGCTTCGCACGCTTCTCGATAAAGTGAACTGTGGGGTCACTTAAATGATGTCATAAAAGTAACTAGATAGAAATAATCTACTAGAATTATTACTCAGTGGACAAAATTTACAGTTGGCAAAAATAATATTTTATTATTCCACAGATAATAAAATATACTGTGATTTTATTTATTAGATAAAATCTTGAAAAACGAAAACCTTGTAAATTGTGTTCAGCCTCAGGTTTAGTAAGATCCTCGTCAACGTTTCTACAGTTCAAAGTTTTCTGACCTCGAGGAAAATATTTTATTTTCCCAGCCTCAATCAGTGTGCATGTAAATCGAGAAAAATATTAAAATAATCAAACAACTCAGAAAATTTCAAAAAAATTCCTAAAAATCACAAATATTAGAAAATAACTATTTATCATGAAACAAATAATTTCTGAGATGTTATACTGTCTCAGCTCAGTATGCACATAAAACGAAGAATATATTAAAATATTCAATGTATTCAAAAAATTCTAGAAAAATTCAAAAAAATCATAAATATTATGAAATGATTATTTATAATAAAATAAATAATTTTCAGGATGTTACATGTTTGGGCTTCCCACATCTGAAATAGATTATCCCTTTGATTGCACACTCCCTTGTCAAGTGATCTTTTCCACACTTTGAACATTTTGATGAAGATGCCACGGTCTGACTGAATCTATTGCCACTAGCACTTTCTCTAATTGTTTGTTGTTGTTGTTGATTCCTCGGTAGCCACGAATACAGCTTTCGGTTGAATCAATTGACATTACTATTACCCCCCTTTGGAATCGAGATGGCCCAATGTTATGGGGTCTCGTATCTCGAGACTGATCTAACTCTTCAATCCTGTAACACTAGTCCAACAAAGTTGGGAATTGCTCAATCCCCAAGGGTAGCACTACTCGCTTCAGATCATGCCTTAAACCTTCTTCAAACTTCCGGCACTTTCATTCCTCATCAAGTTGGAGCTGAAAGTACCTTGAGAACTTTGATAGGCTTTCAATCCTAGCAGCATACTCACTGACGGTCATTCCCCCTTGCTTCAGTCCAAGGAACTCCATCTCCTTGGCGTACCTCGTACTAGCTAGAAAATACTTCTCTAGAAACTTCCTCCGAAAGACTTCCCACATGATAAACCTTCCTTCAGCTTCCAACAACAGTTGAGTTCCTACCCACCAATCCTCACCATCTCCAACGAGCATGAAAATAGCATAAGGTACCTTCCTTTCATCCGTGCATCTCATGCCTCTAAAGATCTTCTCTAACTCCTTGACCCAAAGATCCACTTTCTCTAGATCAAATTTGCCTTTAAACTGTGGTGGATTATTGTGACAAAACTCTGACAAATTCTGAGTCACAGCTGTTGCTTCCTGCTACTAAGCAGCCCTCTGATTCTATTGTACTATTACATCAGCCATTCTTTACATCGTTGCTGCAGCTGCAGCCATACTATTATTGTCACGTCCCGTGTCCACATGCGCACCTCTACCATAAGCCATTGCCTTTCTTCAATGCTAGACTAAACAGAACATAATGAAAATTAAGCACAATCATTCAAGCAACTTTGTCTCCTTCTGGAAACCAAACACAGAGAAACACACAGCACAAACAAGATAGACCTAACCACAAACTCGACAGACTAAACTTGGGCTTTGATACCAACTAATCTAACACCCTCCGAAGGGAATTACATTTAAGACTAACCTTTTGTTTTAAAACTTTATTTTTTTAAAACTTTACCCAAGTAATAATTAAGATTTAATATTATAAAATACAGACTTTAAATTTTCTTTTCATAGATAGCATAAACTTAACAGAACATAAATAAATACATGATATGGAGAACTGAAATAAACACACCACAAATATATACATAGTTTACTGAAACCAGAAGTATATAATACTTATATACCAAAAGGACATAATTACAATATATCATAACAAACATAAACTGGCCCAAGTTCATTACACCTAAGGGAAGGGTCTTCCATTGGATCCTCCTCTGAATCTTTCTCAGGATCCTCACTAGACAAATTCCCTAGCCAGGGAATGTCTCCACGAAAAGGAGTCTGAGCATAAGATATCTTGGAATCCTCCCTAGGAGAATAGTGAAGATCACCCCACAAATTCCTTATAGGCATATGAAACTCTAGATAAATAGTAGTAGAAAAAGAAAAAGTAGTAACCCCATGGCGGATCCTACTCAAGGATAGGGTAATATCTCCATAGTACTCTATCTGCTCCATATCCAAATGGATACGCCAGGCATCAGTGCCTCCAAGAAATTGCACTCTAACGTAACCCAACAGATCTCTTCTCACACCATCACAGTCTTCATAGAGCATAATATAAAACAGAACAGACAGAACAAAACCATAAAGAGGTGAGATCCCCTACATCACATATCAGTATGGCAACAAGAAACAATAATAATAATAAAGCCACATAGTATAGAGTTAACAATTACAGACATAATATTTGTTAGCAGATAATTCAACAATGTATATATATCACAACAACATGTCCAATGACTATGCAAATGCAAAATGAACTGACCCCTACTCCATGGAGCTAAAACCAAACATCGGAGAGAATGATCGGGAAGTCATGTCTGTATATCGTTAGCCTCAAATCAAGTGCTTACAAATATATCAGCGTACGCATAATGGCTTATACAAGAAATTCTACATCAGATTGGGAAGAGGAATAGTGTCTCATCAAGATCGTCGGTGCGTTGCACAGTCACCACGACATAGTTAATCTACTAACTGGCCACTTGTGGGATACTTGTGCCCTGATGCCTCCAAGGTCATTCATAGACCTTCACTACTTAATTTGCACCCACACAAAAGTGTAATTCATCTCCTAGGCATACAGCCTTAACAAGAAAGTCATCAAGATTTTCACAATGCATGATCACACGACTCAAAGAAATCAATACTCATTAACAGCATAAATTCCATGAAAAACAAACCACCACTGGGTTAAACCATCAACTGATATCCCTAGGTCCAATATGTCAGCCCGATAGTAAAAATACTCTTTTTTTCAAAACGTGAAGCATTTTCACTATTTTATCACAAACGCGTAACACTTCTTGTTACGTCACAAAACCACGTAACATCTTTACATCATTTTTCAATCGCATAAACATTTTAAAATATTTTCCTTTACTGTTACTAAAAACTCCCTTAAATAAAATTCTTTAAATTCCAAATCATCCTTCAAAGCTTATTTCTATTACTAAGGTCGAAAATTAATTCTTGTTAAATAACAAAACTTTGTTCATTTTCTTTTTAACTTGCGAATCCTTAAATCCTATTCTAATCCCCTAATCATCTAAGTTTTCAATTAATAAAACATTTTTGCCTTGGACACCCCTCTTTGGGCTAAGTGGTCGTGAGCCAAAAATGGTCCTTGGGACCAAAAAGCTTGCCTTTCACACATGAATCAAAGCATACAAAGCATTTCAATCATCAATTCATGTAATAGCAATTTCATGCATACCATAAAAATCATATAATCACATATAGCCAAACAAACATAAATCACAAAATACACACAACCAAGTGAAAAAATCCTCACATGGATTTTTCACCAACAAATCACAAATTCGTTCCTCACCACCAAGATGGTTGATGAGGTTAATCTCCCTCTTACCTTAGATGATGATCAAAGCTCCTTGTTGTCTTCTTGAAAAAGCTTTTCCTTCCAAAAAGATCCTTAAAACAAATTAAACATACAATCATCAACATCTAGGGCTTGAAACAAGATGACCATGAATCAAGATTATGGTCTAGAGCTTGAGAATAAAACTTAGAAATGAAGATAAGAAACTTCACCTAGAACCTTCAAACTTCAAGCTTTGAGAAAGAGATTGAAGATGGATGATTTTGAAGAAACTCACAACGAGAAAGTGTCTCAAAAAGGTATTTGGATTCAAGAAATGAGGTTGTTTAGAATTAATCAATATTGAAAGGTGTTTGGAAGGTGTTGGTCATGACTTGCAAAGGAGAGAAAAAAAGAGAGTTTTGGTATATTGTTTATCAAAAACAAAACAAGAAAGGCTTAAGAGAAATAAGAAACTATTTTGGTCACAAAGCTTCTCCTAGAAGCTCCTTATGGCCGTGGGCCATCAAGGGTGTGGGTGGACAAGCTTCTCCTCAAAGATTGCTTTCCAAGCTTGTTTAGGAAGCTTTCCTCCTATTGGTGCAACACAAAATGTCAAAGTTACTTAACTTGACTCAAACAAGCTTTTCTTGGAAGCTCTCTTCTCATTGGCTTAAAAGTAAGTGAGTCATGAAAAGAAAAGATAAAAGGTTATGACTAGGTTCATGACTAGTCATCTAACTAGATATTTACCAGCAGCTATTATCCAATGGACAAAGACTACTGCTAGCAAAACCAGTATTTATTGTCCAATGGATAATAGAATGTACTTAAATTTTATCAGTCAGATAAAATCTCAGAAAAAGAAAAATTTTGAAATTTGTTCCCGATTTTGGGTTTAGTAAGCTACCCCGGCCCTGTGTGAATAGTCAAAAAATTTTCGTCTCCGAATTTTTTTTTATTTTTCTGGCACCGCCTCAAACACATAGAAGGCCAAAAAATAATAAAATAATCAAAATAAAGCAAACAATTTACAAAAATTACAAAAATCACAAAGAAAACAAAAATAACAAGAAAAAGGAATTTCGGGATGTTGCAAGTCACTTTTGAGTTTAGGTAGAAGTTTGACTAATTAGTACTATATGAATAAGAAAGTAAGTCTGGTTTAACTAATTTCTCGCAAACTCTGCATATTTTTTCTGCCTTTGATTAGGTATTCTCGTAAATATTACTGTGAAACTAATCCTTCTAGCATGTTGGGACTAGTTACTAACTAGGAGATCCATCCAACAATTATCTTTTCAAGGCTTCAAACAAACTTTGCATAAATGATTGCATATCTGATATATAATTTATTTGCATTTAGACATGATATGCTATGCAAATAGTGAGACCAAAACTCGTGTCTCATGTCAAAGAAGTTGTAGTTCAATTGGCATATGTTTAAGTCTTTAAGCCTTTAAGACTTGAATGATATTAATGTTAAAGTTTCTACCAAGTCACTTTTTCTCCATCTCTATGCAAGTGCTTGCACCTCTTATGTAGCAATAAAAAACAAATCATTTTGCTCACGCCTAATCGACACTAATAAAGTACTATATATTAGTAGTATTGATTGTTATAGTTTCACTTGAATTCAATTTTAATTTGGTCATTTAAATTTATTTAGTGAAATACAATCATCAAATTAGTGGTACAGCTAAACATTATTTTTTTTGGGTGAACATGTGTATGAAACTAAACATAAATTTCAAAGTGATGCAAATAATAATTTTTGGTTTTGCAAGGTATCCTCACACTTATTGGGTGTAAGACTAACCCTTCGGGCATAGAGCAATATGGCTAGGCCCTCCTCACAAGTGGTGTTTCCAGGGCTCGAAGCTATATCCTTCCCAATAAAAGTAGTTTGCCTACCATATGCCTAACCCCTTGTAAGTAAAGTGAAATAAATAATTTAACAATTAAAACGAATGATAATTTTTCACAATAAAAATTTAATTGTACAAAATAAAATATTTTTAAAAACTTATCATCTTAAAAGTATTATACAAATGCAAAAGTGTGTCAAAGAGAGAGAGAGGGGGGGAAAGAAAGAATTCTATCTTACCCATAATAAGCACCCGTACTCTTAAATGATGGTGATGTCTCAAAATTTTGAAGTTACATATTTATTGTGTGTATCTATCATTATTTAAATTTAAAGTAGAAGGAAGAGGTGAGAACTGATAGTATTACGAGTTGCATTTCCATTTCATTACTACTTGTTTTGGAGATAAGCATCAAGAAGCACGCCCAAGAATGAGGGAGTGCACTGGCAAGAGAGCTAAGCTAAGGACAACTCTTTGCATCTCTTGAAACAAATGGGGGGCTTACCTCCACCGCGCTTGGAAACTACTTCTCTATATGGTTTGGTAGGATTTAGGATGGAGGAAAGCTTCCTTGGGATGATTAATCTCAGAGCAGGAAGCCTTGTGTTTAGCAAAGCGCAGCGTTCCTAGAGCTCATGACCATTTAGAAGCATGCCTACTATTGGTCAACCTGTCATTTCGAATATCACCTACCCACTAGTACACAAAAACCCCTAAAGCACCAGCAAATCCAGACATGTCTCTTTCACACTAACACTGTACGATTGTCCTCTGAAGCATCCGTTAAGCAGTCAACACTTTGCTTTGTTGCGGAGAAATTCTTAGGTGGGCACGGTCTACCACGTCATCATTTAGGCATTCAAATCATTATTTGATATGTGTAAAAGTATTGTTAATGATTGGTGTAATTCTATAATAGTCCCCGCTACCTTACACATGTCAAATAATGATTTAAGTGCTTATGGTGAACCGTGCCCACTCAAGAATTACTCCTTTGTTGCGACATTCTTTTTCTACCACGCATTAAATATGAGATAGCAACGCTTCCTTGACCAATAGGAAGCCAACATAACGTTCACCTCAAGAATAGCCCTATAAATGCTTAGTCTTACGCTAAAAGAAGACAACCCAAAAAGTGAATACGAGGAACAACAAGAATTGCTTTGTTCCTTCACAAACCTAAACACCTAACCCTTTTACCATCATTCATTTCTCATTCCCTTTGTCCCCTACACACACTTGAATAATTCCTAACCCAACCATGACATAAAGTCTAGAATACTCAATGACGTTAGCAATCATGCTCTAAATGTTGCAACTAACCTACTTCATTAGTCACAGCGCTCCATCCATTCTATACCATCTTTATTTGGTATTCACGTCTCTTGGGTAGAGAACCCTCATCTTGAAACATTTGGCGACTCCACTAGGGAGGCATGGAAGAACCAGAATGTCGCGAAACAGCCGCTTAGCACTTCATCTCTCTTTCAAGTTGGAGGACTTCCTTGACAGTGAAGAGAAGGTAGGAAGAAGTAGCAGGGAGGCATACATATTGGATCTGACTTGGTGTCTCTTCCCTAGATTCAAAGCACTTACCAAAAAGAAAAGTAGGGGAGGGAAATGCGCTGAAGCAAGAAATGATTCAGCCAGATCAAAGATGTTTAGGGTGCTATAGTGTGCGCGCACCTCAACAGCTAAGTGCATCATCGAACTTCAGAAAATGGAAGTGTTCAAGTGATAGGAAATGCTTAATACATCTTTGACAAGTTGTAGCTGGAATTTTGCATGCTTCCCAAGGGCAAGCCTCCATGAAGTCAATGGCCCTTTTACCTTTAACCCTTCAACTTTAAAATCTCGATCCGGCTTCTCTCCAGCTACTGGAGATCCAGCAGCAATCTGGATCATTTATTTTTCATCCAATGATTAATATTAAAAAATATTAATTTAATATTAAAAAATATTAATTTAATATTAAAAAATATTAATTTAATATTAAAAAATATTAATTTAATATTAAAAAATATTAATTTAATATTAAAAAATAAAAAAAATATTGGACCATTGGATGAAAAATGAAAGGTTTAGATTGTCATTGTTGGAGGTCCAACAGCTGGAGAGAAGCTGGATTCTTAAAATCTTGACTCTGTTCTATATTTTCAATCTTTTCATATTTTCTTGATTTCATCTTGTTCTTACATTTGATATATCCTCAGAAAAATTTGCACCTAAGACTCTGAGATGTTCTCAGGTCAAATGCCTATATGGCTCCTTCAACGCCCTTAAAGATGTGGTGTGCCCAAAGTGTCTCAACTAACCCATCTCAGTGATGACCTAGCGCATAGTCACCCTAGCACAAGGGTGCCCTAGTATAATGAAGGTCAAAGGCTCAAAAAGTGTTCTCACACTTTTGCTAGAAGCACTAGAGCATACTTTGCAATAGATTAACAACAACCTCTATATTCTTATACCATTTTTTTAACATCACTTTTAACACCTAGTTAATGATGTATAAATTTGTGATTAATCAACTTATTAGTTAGTTAATGAGTAAATTCAAGCTTCAAAACCTAAATTATAGATTTACTCATTAACCAATCAATACATGTGATTAACTATGAATTTATACATCATTAACCAGATGTTAAAAATGATATTAAAAATATGATGTAAGATGATATTTTTTCGATTAACAATGAACATCTTGTACACCATAGCGCTTTTGCTCCTTTCGATACCGTAAGCGTACACACAGCTCAAAATGCCCATATGCTTCAATCTTTCCTCATCTTGAGCAATAACATGCTCCTTAGTACTCTCATATGTCTGAAGCGTTAACATTGCCCAAAGTCCCCACGTCCTGTTACATCAATGCGCTCTAATGCTCTTTGGTCTAACTGCGTACACTACATAACACCTTGTGCAACAAATACACTTGGTAACTCGCAATGCTCCCGCTGTGCGCGCACTGCCCATACCAACAGAATTTTTAAAGCTAATAACTCGCAATGCTCCCGCTGTGCGCGCACTGCCCATACCAACAGAATTTTTAAAGCTAAGTCCAACTAACTTGTCATTTACCTCGAAAGATGCAATGTTATATAGTCTTCCACTTCTTTGTTTAAATACCATGTTGTAGTTCACCTCTTTGTTTGAAAATTTTGTTGCATGATTATGTTTTGGTTTTCATGTTATTACAGATTAAAACATAATGAAAGGATGATGCTTATGAAAGAAATTTTTTCGGATCTATTAATCCTAATAATTTATGACATATTAATTCATATAAAAGTTTTAGGGTTACCTTGAAATAGCATCGATGAGGAAGTCATTGTTGAAACCCTGAAAAAGAAAATACGATGAGGGAGAGATACTATTCCTATCCCATAATAGTCGCTCCCGCGTCAGTATCAAAGGGGCAACTGTACACACTAGAGTGGTTAGGAATAGGGGCATCTCCTTGTATATATAAAATAATTAAAATAAGTTAAACCTACCCACTATGGCAAACCCATATACAGGACCTATGAAACAAAACCCACATATATGAGCAGTGCTATAATAACAATAGGCCCATTAACAATACTGATCACAATTTGGGCTAAACAAAATTGCTCTAATAATTTTGACATCCAATTAATCTAGGTTCTATATAATATGATTTATGTTTGTCCATAAATAAAAAATTCTAACATTCTCCCACTTGGACAACATAAGTCACATTATATCACTTTAATAAAAAAAAACAATTCTCCAGATTTATCAAACAATATGTGGCCACAACATAATGTCAAAATTAAGCTAGCACTCTCAACAACTGGTCCAAAATGAGACTACAAGTATCTCAACAATGCAGAAAATCATACTCGAAGGAGTACTAATATCATACATGCAATATACTTATATCTCGGTAACCCATCAAAATGTGGTAAATGGGTAATGGGAAAGCACATCCAAAATTTGCATGCCAATATGTTATCTAAGTGCATTTCCCAACAAAATGGCCCCAAGCATCCGCCTAAGATGCTTTCTGAGATTTAAAAAAAAAACTCAGCACAACAATAAAATGAGACTGGGTCCAAAATGTCTCCATAATATGTCATATCATGAATAAACAAAACTGCAATAACAACATTATATGGCAATAATAATAATAATAACAATATAATTATCTCGAGACATAATAAAATGAGGTCATAACAAAATTACAAAATTAAACTCCCACTAACCCAAAACATCAAAAGACCTCACTATACCCATACGGATCACATGATCAACAAAAACTTTAACAGGTAAACCTTTGGTTAGTGGATTTGCAACCATAAGTCCTGTAGGGGTATGCTCGACACGAGTCTGAAACTCCTGAATCTTCTCTCTAACAAACATGAATTTTGTATCAAAATGCTTTGAACGCTTTGAGCTTTTATTAATTTAAGAGAAGCATACTATGACAGAATTATCACAATAAATAGTAAGAGGCCTGGAAATACTCTCCACAATAAGAAATTCAGTAATCAAATTTTTCAACCATATCGCTTGACGCGTAGCCTCATAACAAGCTATATATTCTGCCTCCATGGTAGAAGTAGCTGTAAGTGTCTATTTAACACTCTTCCAAGAAACAGCTCCTCCTGCCAACATAAAGATATACCCTGATGTGGACTTGTAGTCATCTGGACAACCACCATAATCAGCATCAGTATAACCTATCACCTCAAGACGGTCAGACCTCCTATAGGTGAGTATACAATCTTTGGTACCTTGTAAATACCTCATAACTCATTTTGAGGCCTGCCAATGAGCCACACCAGGTTTGCTCAAGTATCTCCCAAGTACGCTAACAACAAAAGCAATATCAGGACATGTACAAACTTGAGCATACATAAGGCTGCCAACAGCGGAAGCATATGAGACTTTCTCCATTTCAGCAACATCTTTATTACTTTGAGGACACTGGTATTAGAGAGTCTTTCACCCTTTGAATAAGTGCAGTATAAGGATTACAAGATTTCATATTAAATCTATTCAGAATCCTTTCAATATAAGCTTTCTGAGATAAGCCAAGAATACCACTAGATCTGTCACGGTGAATCTTAATACCTAATACAAAAGAGGCATCACCAAGATCTTTCATATCAAAATGTGCTGTCAACATCTGCTTTGTTTCATTCAGAAAAATAATATCATTACTAGCTAACAATACATCATCAACATATAAAACAAGAATGATGAATCTGCTCTCACTAAACTTCAGATAAATGCATTGGTCAACAGTATTCTCTTTGAAACCAAGAGAACTAAGAATATAATCAAATTTCAAATACCATTGCCTGGAAGCCTGTTTCAATCCATAAATGGATCATCTCAATTTGCACACCATATGATCTTTACCATTTTCAACAAAACCATCAGGTTGATCCATATACATATCCTCATACAAATCACCATTTAGGAAGGCGGTCTTAACATCCATTTGATGAAACTCCAAATCAAAATGAGCAACCAATGCCATCACAACACGAAAAGAGTCTTTAGTGGAGACCAGTGAGAAAGTCTC
Source organism: Ormosia semicastrata (assembly GCA_029884595.1). Classification (NCBI taxonomy): domain Eukaryota; kingdom Viridiplantae; phylum Streptophyta; class Magnoliopsida; order Fabales; family Fabaceae; genus Ormosia; species Ormosia semicastrata. The sequence goes on along the minus strand of JAQQTO010000061.1, from coordinate 64,141,480 downwards.
CTTATAATCAATGCCTTCCCTCTGGTTATATCCCTTAGCAACAAGTCTGGCCTTATACATCTCAATTTCACCTCTAGCATCACGTTTGGTCTTAAAGATCCATTTACAACCAACAATTTTACAACTAGTAGGCAATGCTACCAATTCCCAAACATTATTCTTTCTCATAGAAGCCAACTCATCCTCTATAGCCACTAGCCATTGTGCACTATCAGGACTAGCCATTGCCTCTTGAAAAGAAATAGGATCAGAATCCTCAACTGAATTAAACTCATGTTCCTGTAGGTACACAACATAATCCTTGAATCTAATAGACTCAGTGGATATAGGAACCCGCTCAAATCTTCTCAGTGGAGTCACAACAACATCTGGAATCTGTACATTATTTTTGACTTGTTGAGGGATATCGACATTATCTACAGGATCAACAACGTTATCATTATAGATCAGAGGAGATGGCATTATCTCTAGAAAGGGATCAATAGGAATAGGAACAACAACATGCTCATCACTGAAATCAACAATACGCGGCTCTTGAGTTCCACCATGTCCTAAGTCCCCTTCAAAGTAGACAGCCCGATCAGATTCAATAACTCTAGTAGTATGAGAAAGACAATAGAACCTAGAACCTCTTGAGCCAATACAATAGCCAATGAAGAAATCACTGATGGTTTTGGGATCAAGCTTCTTTAAATGTGGGTTGTAAGGTCTCACCTCTGCCCTACATCCCCAAACACGGAAATGCCTCAAGGTAGGTCATTTGCCTATCGTAAGCTCATATGGAGTCTTCAGCACATATTTACTTGACACATGATTCAATATATAAGCAGCAGTCTTCAAAGCATCTCCCCACAAGAATTCTGGAAGAGTAGAATGACTAAGCATACATCTCACCATATCCATAAGAGTACGATTTCGTCTCTCTGCAACTCCATTTTGTTATGGAGTGCTAGGCATGGTGTACTGTGCCTCAATACCACAGTCCTGTAAGAACCTAGCAAAAGGTCCAGGATTTCTACCAGTTTCATCATACCTGCCATAGTATTCACCACCTCTATTAGACCTCACACATTTGATCTGCTTACTAAATTTCAATTCAACAGCGACTTTGAATGCTTTAAAGGTATCTAAAGAATCAGATTTCTCACGCAACAAATCAATCCACCTGTATCTAGAGAAGTCATCAATAAACGTGATAAAGTACCTAAAATTACCCATAGCAATAGGAGTAATAGGCCCACAAATATCTGTATGAATCAACTATAGTATTCCTTCGCTCCTGGTAACCCCACTCTTTCTGGCTCTAGCTGTGAGTTTTCCTCTTATACAATCAACACAGGTATCAAAATCAGAGAAGTCCAGATCATGAAGAATATTCTCCTTAATCAACTTCTCCATTCTCTCCCTAGAGATGTGTCCTAAACGTTTATGCCATAACATAGAAGATTTTTCAACAACTCTACCACGCTTGTTCCCAACAACATTATTGACATATGAATCCCGTTGATCAACAGAGAAAGAATCAACATTTAACATGTATAAACCATTAGACAGGACTCTAGAACCAACAAGAACAGAATCATAGTATAAAGAAACTTTTGCATTACTAAAATGGAAAGAGTAGCCACAACTATCCAAAAGAGAAACTGAAATCAAATTCCTCATCATAGAAGGTACATAAACTGTATCTTTCAAAACTAAATCGTGTCCAGTACATAACTTTAATGAAACCATTCCTATGTGTTCAACTTTGACTTTAGCTCCATTTCCTACTGTCATCATTAACTCCCCTTCACTTGGTTTCCTCTTGCTTCTAAATTCTTGCAATGAATTTGTAACATGAATAGTTGCACCAGTATCTAACCACTAGGTATTTAAAGGAACATCAACTAGATTTGATTCAAAACATACTAGAGCCAAGGGGTTACCTTTCTTTTTCTCAAGCCAACTCTTAAACTTCAAACAATCAGACTACTTATGCCTATATATATCATAGAACTTACAATTTCCATTAAAATGATATCTGGGCTTAACACTAGAAGGTTCACCAGGACCAGAAGATGGCTTAGAAGAATATCCAGGCTTATCATTCCACTTTTTCTTAAACTGAGGCTTATTATTCTTCCTTTTGGCAAATTTCTTCTTCTTCTTTTCACCACTCTTGTGAGAAACAAACTGAGCACTATGGGCCTTGCCCTTCTTCATGGTATGCTTCTCTTGAGTAAGAACAGATATAAGCTCATCAACAATCCAATCCTCCTTTTGAGCATTGTAAGTGGTTCTTAAGACATCAAAACTAGCCAAAAAAGACTCAAACACCTGCCAAACCAAGAAATCCTCTCCCAACTCTACTTTCATGGACCTCAACTTGTTGTACCAGTTCACAAGCTTCAAAACATATTCACTCACACCACTCACACCATTATATGTAGTCTTTGTCAACAAAAAGAGGTAATAGGCCTTTTCAGTTTTATCGAACTTCTTGAATTTCTCACCAACAGACTTGAGGAACTCTTTAGCATTATTTGTTTCAGGAATGCTCTCTTTAATAGTCTTTTCCATGCTATACTTCATGGTCATCAAACAAACTTTATTGGATTGAACCCACCTTTCATACTTCTTCTTTTTTGTAGCAGAAGATGCATTTGTGGGTCTCTGAGGTTCATCCTCAGTGAGAGCAGCATCAACATTAGAGACAGCAAGGAACAATTTCACAGAATTCACCCAGTCCTCAAATTTAGTCTCATTCAATTTCATTATAGCACTCATTTGTATCGATGAATCTGAAAGAACGATACATTAAAGGGAGATTTCGTCAAGCATATAAACATGTACAATATTTGAGCAAAATCATAATTGAGTTTTCCCATGCAATTGCAATCCCGCCTAAGGGTCCTGAATTACAACACATGAGTAGACTCCCACAGACATCAAAATCATGTCCTTAAAGCTAGTACCGAAAGGATACTGAGAACTCTAAGGTCAGAACCTCAATGCCTTTAACAAATCATTAGGAATCACATTAATAAAAGTAAACCGATAGGGTAAGCACATTACAAATATAATCCCCAAAGCCACAACATAACAATATTTTATCAACAAAATAGCACATTACAATAATTGGTCCCGTGAAGGCGAGCTCACAATTATGAAAAGTGCCCCAAATGACATCACTCAACAAATCACTAGAAATTACATTAATAAAAGCAAACCAATAGGGTAGGCGCATTATTAATATAAATCCCAATGCAACATTATTAACAAAATATTAACAAAATTAACACCTCAACATAATTGGTCCCGCGAAGGCGAGCTCACAATTATGAAAGGTGCTTCAAAACATTACAACAATACTTTAAATAGCAACTCTCAGAATTAATTGCATAAATAACAATAAAACATATAGTTTTCAAAACATTATATATCAATTTATGTACAAAATAGCACTAAAATTATTTAAGTGACCAAACAATATCACCTCTGAGAGTGTGCAGTATATATCATGCCCAACAACATCACAATAACACATAAAATTTTCCAGAAGCAAAATTTGAGAGTACCATATATTTTTAATAATTTTAATCCTTAGAAATTTTGAAATAAATAGAAAATGGGTATTAAAAAATAAATAAAAATTACCAAAAGATAGGAAAGGGTGCGTGGAGCACAACCCAAAAAATAGAAGTTGAAAATCACTCTCCGTGAGGCCACACGCTCCTCCATGCGCCACCAGTGCGAGTGAGCATCGTCTGGGAGGAAGATTCATCTTCCTCACCCATTTCTCTGAAGCGGGTTGCACGACCCGGTTCGTCTAGGAACGGGTCGCGCTGACTTTCTCCATTAATTCTCCACCAAATCTCAAGTTCTTGGTGTCTAACGATTCAGAAAAATGGGTTCTTCAAAATCCCTATGTTAATTTCCAAAAAAAAAAAATGACACAAAGGGATGGGTTTTCTCAACCAAACGAAGAACACACGTGTATTGTATTTTGAGGAATTTTAGGTTGTTTCACAAAAAAAAAATGATCCATACGTTTTCTAGACTCAGGAAACAGGGATCTACAATAGCCCTAAATCAATTTCTTGAAATAATCTTCTAAACGAAAACGAATCATAAAGATTGCACATTTAGGGTTCTTTGGGTTTGTGTAAAATTATTTGTAAATTCACAATATCAAAATGTAATAAACATGTTTCTGAATTTAGGACAACGCAATATACAAAAAACCCTAACTTTAATTTTTTGAAATCAATTTATTTATTTTTTAATTAAACATCACATACGTTAAGATTTCAAGATTAAAACAAAATATTGATAGTCATAATCAGGATTAAAACGTAATCTTTGATACCCATTGAAAGAAAATTTTTTGGATCTATTAATCCCAATAATTTATGACATATCAATTTATATAAAAGTTTTACGGTTACCTTGAAATAGCATCGATGAGGAAGTTATTGTTGAAACCCTGAAGAAGAAAATACTATGAGGAAGAGATATTATTCCTATCCCACAATAGTCGCTCACGCGTCAGTATCAATGGGGCAACTGTACGCACTACAGTGGTTAGGAATAGGGGCCTCTCCCTGTATATATAAAATAATTAAAATAGGTTAAACCTATCCACTATGACAAACTCATATACAGGACTCATGAAACAAAACTCACATATATGAGCAGTGCTATAACAACAATAGACCCATTAACAATATTGATCACAATTTGGGCTAAACAAAATTGCTCTAATAATTTTGACATCTAATTAATCTAGGTTCTATATAATATGATTTATGTTTGTCCATAAATAAAAAATTCTAACAGCTTATAGGTCCAGCATACCTAAATCTCTTTTGTACTCTAATATCCATTTTGATTAAGGTTCCATATTGCTCCAAGTTTCTATGCGCTCTAGCACACAAGGCCATATACGCTTAGAAATTCATATGCGCCCAAAGCCTCAGTGCACATGCTTATCAAAGTAAAACTTTAACAAGGAAATGAGGGCATTAGAAAAGATCTGAAGGAGAATCAACGAAGTGATATATCAAAGTTTAAAAAGAAAAGGATGGGATGGCCACATAAGAAAGAAACAAATATCCTAAAAAAAGCTTCACAAAAAAAAAAAGTCACCTACCTCAAAAGCTAACAATATGAGTGTTGAAATTCATGGTTTTAGAGTAGAGGGAGAAGAGAAAGATGAGAGAAATGGAGAAATTTTGTATATTGATAAAATGAAGAAGTTAAAAAATACAATAGGTAATCTTGGCTTATATAGCCAACTAATCCAAGTAAGCTAACTAATCATTAAAACTAATTCTAATTAACTCTAACTAATTCTAACTATTTTAATAGCCCCCCGCAAGCTGGAAGGTGTACATTACACTTCCAGCTTGGGATGACCAATACAAATGCATATCCAAAAAAAAATACAATGATAATGCCAAGGATCGATAAGACACGCAGACCAACAAATGCTTAACCACCATAAAAGGCAGAAGCTCCAAATGTTTAACCACCATACAAGGCAGAAGCTCCAAATGCTTAACCACCATATAAGGCAGAAGCGAAAATCAATAAAGCCAACAAAGGGCAAAAGCTTAACCATTAAGCAAAAGCCACAACTCAAGGCTTAACCACTTAACAGAAGCAAGAACATCCATCAATGCTTAACCACCACCATGGGCAGAAGCTTACAACAAAAAAAAAATATCAATGCTTAACCATCCATGACAGAAGCTCACAGCAACACTTAACCATCATGGACAGAAGCTTACAACAAAAAAAAAATATATATATATATCAAAGAAGCAAATCTCCAAACAGTTGGTGTACACAGAACTTAAAAAAAAATATTGGAAATACATCTTAATCAAATCAAAGAACCCAGCCTGTGCTTCCAACTCATCAAACTAACCAAAGAACCACGTGAAACCAGATAATCAACCAGCTTTGATCATTTCATCCTGATTTGGAATGAGCAATTTAACTCGTTCAATTGGAGCAGCAGCCGTCTTAGATACAGCAGCAGACACTCCTCCCATGAGAAAATCCACTAAAAACGCATATGCTCCTTTCTCAGCCGGAGCATGCACAGTAATTGGAGATACAGACGAGACAATCGCCAAACCGGAAGAATACACGCCTCCATTGAAGTAAGTACCAGTGGTAGAATAGTTTCCGGAGTGAAAGTTGGGGGTGAGCTTGGACACCAGATAAGATTGTCCAGCTAACTTTTGAACTATCGATGGATGCTGCGATCCAGCCGCCATGATTGCAGTTTAGACAGTGACACAAAAAGAGCACCAAGAAAAGCTTCGTGTCCTCCACAGATTGTGAGGAACCAGTAATAAGAGCAGCAAATTGATGCCGGAAAACGCCATTTCCGGCCACAAAGAACATCGCCGAGACCAGATCGAAAAATAAGAAACAAATCGAGTGCGAATCTGAAGAAAACGAACCGTATTTGAGGAGAAGAAGATGTGGACGCCGAGGTCGCGGTGCTTGCTGGAGCACACGAGGCACGGGAAGACGTCGTAGGAGACGGAGGCCCACTGCGGGTTCTTCTGGGAGCAGTTCACGCAGATCTTGTTCCCAGGCTGGGATTGCATCTCCCAGAGCCGCCGCGACGCCATCATGGATGGATGGAAGTTCATGAGAAAACGTAGAACCAGTAGAGGAACACAACCGAGAAGGAGTGCAGTAGACGAATTCGACGCATGGGGATGGTGAATGTCATAAAAAATTCAGAAAACATTGGGGTGTTTTGCAAGAGCCCTATGCTCACATCCCACAAATCAAACCCAAATCAAATCAAACCCAAATCGGAACATGATAAGGACCGGGAAACCCTAGATCTGCAGCAGATCTGATTCTCCGAGACGCGATTTTTCGAAACGGAGAAGACTCAACGAGGAAAGATTGAAGAATAAAGAAACAAAGCTAAAGATGAAAAATGTTTAGATGGGTGAAGAGATTAATAACGGAAAAAAAAATGTGTCAAAAGGGCTATGGGAAAGAGTAAAAGAGAAGAAAATAAACTAAGAAAGGGAAAAGGAAAAGAAAATGCAGCAGAAGAGTATTCAAGGTGGGTGGAAAGTCTTTGATACCATGTTGAAATTCATGGTTTCAGAGTAGAGGGAGAAGAGAAAGATGAGAGAAATGGAGAAATTTTGTATATTGATAGAATGAAGAAGTTAAAAAATACAATAGGTAATCTTGGCTTATATAGCCAACTAATCCAAGTAAACTAACTAATCATTAAAACTAATTCTAATTAACTCTAACTAATTCTAACTATTTTAACAATGAGAAGCGTGTGGATTGGCGACATGTGTTAATGGTTCCTATGTGATTAAAGTGGTCGCGTCCCATAAATTATTACAAGCTCAAGACTTTGACATGCACAAAGACACCCACAGCCAAAGGAAGCAAGAATGAGAGTGCCCTACACGTTCACCGCACCGAGGATGAAGTAAGGAGCATACTAAAACTTCTCAACCTTAAGTTTTATTACTTAAGGGCATGGTGAAGTATGATATTTTGATGAAATTTGCCTTTCAAATTTTGTTGCAAATATTATTTCCTTTAAGTATAGCTATTGGACATGCATATGTTATTTTGTGGATAACTTAATTAATTTTGCAGATGTATCTTAGCTTTAAATGAAGTTATCTTTGACAATAAGGCCCTAAACTTTTGCTTAGGAAGAGGCACGAGAGTAACCTAAGAAGGCCTAAGCTCCAAAGAAGCTCAGGAAGAGGCCAATGTGCCTATAAGGCCCTAAGCCTAAAATAGCTTAGGAAGACTAGAGTAGCCTAAGAAGCCCTAAGCTCCAAAGAAGCTTAGGAAGAAGCCAACGCGCCTACAAGGCCCTAATCTTAAGTTTAAAAAGCTTAGGAAGAGACACAAAAGTAGCCTATGAGGCCCTGAACTCCAAATAAGCTCAAGAAAAGGCCAGTGCACCTATGAAAGCCCCTAGCTTATAAGGGCCATCAATGTGCAAGGATCCTATAAAAGATCACCAGGATGCCAATTTGAGCGACATGTGAGCCTTTTTCTCACCACAAAGTAATTCCAAATAGGCCTCACCATGTTGGAATCCTATAAAGATCACCAGTTTGCCGGCCCAGGAGACTTGTGAGCTTCTTTATTGCCATAAGATCGATTTTGAATGGTCATGATCGTGCTAGGATCATAAAGAATCACCTGATTGCCGACCCAAAGAGACATATAAGCCATGTTGCGGTAGGATTTGGGACCATAATGGAACGAGCGACCTACACACACTGCCAAACTTGGTGACACATAGTGAACATACAACGCCTTGTAACATAGCCTAAGAGGTAAAAGTAGACATTGAAAATTTGAAGTATGGCATTTCAATGCATTCATAATACGTCAACACATCATCATAGAAGTTTCAAAAAAATATAACATTTCATTACATTCATGAGGCATACCGTCCCATATATGAATGAATGCTTTGCACTCTATCTCCCAATGCTAACTCAGTCAATATCTAAGTGGAAAGATCTTCAAGCTTCGAGATTCAAAGAAGCTTCGCTTCTTCATTAGTCAGGGGGCTAAGGTACTAGACCACACAACCCACACACTGCGCCACATGAACACATAATACATCCCAAGAGGAAGCTTAGAGGAAGCATGCTTAGAAGAAGCTTCAAAGCACTCACCTATTGAAGATGTGTGAGTGAAGTTGCTCAAGACTCCCTTTAGGGCACTCATTGCAAGATACAACATCAACCTCCTAAATATCAATCTCTATAAGATGCAGATAAGTTAACCAACTCTTACAAATCTAGAAATTAATAAAGAAGTAGGACCACCAAACTTTCAGTTCATTAAAAAGTATTATGCTTAAAATAGATATTATCAATGCCTTTTAGTGGATAGGGTACCTTTTCTAGAATTACACATGACATATTTTGGTTCTTCTTAGCCTGCAAGTTCATAAACCTTTTTTGTGATATATATGTATATATATATATATATATATATACACACACACACACACACATTGAAAGTGTATTTTGAGTACTAAATATCCTTGAGCATTGTGTAAAGTGTTGATAATTGTACATGTATATATGATAAAGATATCCATAAAAAATAAACAAACAAAACTCTCTACGTGCATAAGCAAGAAAAAAAATCAGAAAATAAGTGCCAAGTGCACATCAAAGGTCATAAATAGATCTGTAAAGAGCCAAGAAGCAATATAATCAAGCCGTGAGCTCTAGGGGGCACTGTAATACTCCTTCTATTTTGTAGAGGGATCTTTGCACTATTGAAGGAGTCTCTTGTGCTCCTCCTCTTTGGTTTTCCTCTGCGGTGGCTAGAAAGGTTAAGAATGGGGAACACATAAGATTCTAGCATGACTCTTGGATTGACAACTCTAGTCTTAAGGATACTTTTCCTAGATTATATCAAATCTCTTTTGACAAGAATGCATGCATTGCTCACATGGGTGAGTGGTTTAATGAGGTGTGGTGTTGGAAATGGAGGTGGAGGCGGAATTTGTTTTTGTGGGAAGAAGACCTTCTATCTGAATTACTTTTTTTGTTAAATTCAGTGAGTTTATGCAAGGAGGAGCAAGATGAATGGATTTGGATGGAAGACAGCTCTAAGATCTTTTCCCTCAAATCCGCTTATTCTTTTCTGCAAATTCAGTTGAACCTTGGGGCTTCTAATAGTTTGGAAGTTGTCGTGTTAAGCGTTTCTGGAAGTGTCATGTTCCCTTGAAGATGTTAGCTTTTTCATAGAGTGTACTGATTGATAGACTGCCTACCCACCTAAACTTACCTCGGAGAGGGGTCTTAAATGACTAACAAGGGGTTTCTTGTGTCTTCTGCGTCTTGCAGGATGAAGACTCTAATCATTTGTTCTTTTCCTACCCGGTATCTTATCAGGTTTGGTCTAATATTTATGCTTGTTTAGGTTTCTCTGCTATCTTACCGTATGGTGGTCAAGCTCATTATTTTCGACATGTTAGCTATTTAAGAGGTAAGCGGTTTAGAAATTTTAGTCATATTTTCTGGCATGTTGTTACGTGGTCTATCTGGTTGATGCGTAATAAGATTTTGTTTAAAAGGGGTTCCTTTGATTTGATTAGTGTCTTGGACCTTATTAAAGTTAGATCTTGGTCCTGGTTTATGGTAAGGGTAGGGAGTGCTCGATGTACTTTCTCATATTGGTGTATGTGTCCTATTGAGTGTATTAGGACTTGCTGTTAGTTCTACTTTTAGTAAGACTTTTGTATACGGGTTAGAGTACCCCTTGTACTCTTTTTAATATATCTTTGCTTATAAAAAAAATCAAGCTAAGGATTGTAAAAGACCGACAAATAAGTGCCAAGTGCACCTTGAAGGTCGTAAATAGATCCTTTGCTTCCTTATTCACGAAGGTAATTAGTTAGTGGCTTTGGCAAACTAAAGATCGTATATAGATCCATAAAAGAAGTAAATAAAGTGTATTATGGATCATAAAAATATCAATAGAAATCTAGCCTAAGAAACCTCATGCCATAAAGTTCATAAATAGACCACCCTATAACATGTGATCATAAAATAGATCAATGAAAAGGTGCTAATAACTCCATGTAAAAGAAAAAGAAGGGTGAAATAAAATGAATTCTGTACACATATAATGCCTCATTACAACCCGAGAGTATAAAAAAAAAATAGAAAGAAAAGAAGTAGAATCAACACTTAGCAAACACAATGCTACAAGTCCTTATATTTTGAAATTCCCAAAACTTACATGATTTGCAGGAGTAGCAATAGCAAAACAAGAAGTCATGGTGTAAAGCCAATCTTACAAATAAGCCACATGAAGTTCGACTACATAAAAAAAAAGAATCCACAAAAAGAATAGAGACCTAAGCAAGTAAACCAAAAAAAAGTATTGTTCATAAAAGAAGCTCAAAAGTCTATATGAGCATCCAAAGTTGCAAATAGTTCAACTTTGCAGACAATAAGACCTTCCACCAACACAACTAGAAAAGATAAACGAGCATTCACTTCAATCAGGTGTGCTTAAAGCTTTGAAGCATCTAAGCAAAGCATTTCCATCTCGAGTGCTACTTGTTGCTTAGCGGTGCGGACCTCCCTTAGTGTATGTGGAGGAGAACCATTAGCTAGAGAAATTAAATGAGCCTTTAAGTCATTCAACAAACTCTTGTCAAAAGGGAAGTAACCCAGCACCTTTCAAAGCTAAGAATTCATCATGCTTATCCCCCAAGAGAGTTAAAAAAACTATATGACTTAACAAAAGACAAAAGGTCAAACAAACAAGAGTACATATAGCCTTTGAATGATAGGAAGTGAGGAACCTTGATCAAACACATGGAAGGGTGAGCATTGTGTGGAAAAGCAATGATCAAGTATACATCTTGGTGGAAAGATGTTACCAACAAAGAAGCTGTGCATTTTCATTGGTTAGGGGGCTAATGTTTTGGAGATAAGCATCAAGAAGCACACCCTAGAATATAGGAGCATGTTGACGAGAGCGCCGAGCTAAGAATAACGCTCTGCATCTCTTGAAACAAATAGGGGGCTTACCCCCACTGCGCTTGGCAACTGCTTCTCTATGTGGATTGGTAGGATTTGGGATAGAGGAAACATTCCTAGGATGACTAATCTCAGAGCAGGAAGCCTTGTGGTTAGCAGAGCACAACATTCCTAGAGCTCATAATCATTTAGAAGTGCACCTACTATTAGTCAACCTCTATCATTTTCAATCTCACCTACCACTAGTACACAAAACCCCTAAGTATGTTCGGATGGAAGGTTTTGGAGGAAAAAGAAAGGAAAGACTTATTTTTCATTTCTAAATTAAGAGAATTATAAAATGTTTATAAAAATAAATAAAAGATGATTGAAAAGTTATATTGGCATCTTTCATTTTATTCTTTCATTTTAAAAAAAAATCTCAAATATTAAAAGTGTTTACTCAAAATAAAGAACAAGTCCTCCCTTCCCTTTCCCTCCAAAACCTTCCAAAACTTCAATTCCTAAGCACACCTAAGCGATAGCAAATCGCAGACATGTCCTTTTCACACCCTAATTGTAACATCCCTTCCTCTACTAGGGTCAATTTCACTATAATTGTGATTTGTTCTTGATAGTCTTTCAATGCCTTGTATGCGTCTTGCTTGAATTTAGGAGTTAATAATTTCATTTTATAGAACAATGTTTTCAATAAGCATCTATGTATGTTTGTGTGTGTGAGTGTACAACTTCACGCCAAAAATAAAAAAAGAGAAATACAACTTAGGATATAAAAATAAGTTAAAAGAATAATTAAGAAAATTTTATACATATGGCAACCTAGGGGAAGCGCACATGGTATGGAAAGAAGGGAAGAAAAAAAATAAAGTAATAGATGATAGAGATAATAAAATGGTGTTGGGTGGAAGTACAACACATGGTAAATGAGGGAATGAATTTAACTAAGCCCTCTAGGTGTACTACATGTGGAAAGGCATGCTACATAGGAAAAGCAAGAAGGAAAATGTGTGGAAATAAAATTTGATTATGCATGGGGGACAAAAGTGGGAAAGTATTTAAGGTTTGACATAAGTAGTCTTGGAAAGGTAGAGTCTAGGAAGAAGGAGGAGTTTCCCTAACTCCTACTAAGGTATTAACTCTCATTGGTCAAGTAGCACAGGGAAGTGATGAGAGATTTAACTTTTATAATGGGGAACCACCAAGGAAGATTAAGGTGTGGCAGTAAACTTAACACAACACTAAGGAAGGGCAAACAAAAAGCTTTCCATCATCCCCAAGAGACCATTTGGTCTCCACTCTTCTCCTAATTTTAGAATCTCATCATTTTTCTTACTACCACAAGGAAACAAATGGCCACAAGAATCCCTTCTCCTCTACCAGACATTCTACGTTACTTTCACTCCCACACATGACCCCATTTTCACTTTTCTATCCTTCATATGCCTTCCCACACTCACACCACTTTGAGAAGAAAGAAAAAAAAACTAGGTGGAACTTTGACAAAGGCAGAAGGAAACCAAGGGCCTTGAGGGAAAGAAAGAGAAGATTACTTGAGGAGGGAGGGAAGACACCACCATAGGCTTTTCCCTAAACCATCCTCAGCCACCATTCCTTTCTCATTCTCTATTCTCAACTAGGTAAGGGGAACTTTGACTCTTTCCTCTCTCTTTAAAAATATTATAAGGCCATCAAGATGATAATAAGACTAAGCCTATCATCTCCATGTTTCCATATATGAAGGTTGCTTTGCTAAATTCGATTTTAAGACCTTTCTCATGCATGCTTCTTCTTCTTTCTTGGTTGAAAGCATGTTTCATTTCTTGGAGTTAATGGTTATGATTCATAAAGGAAAATGGAGCGAAGTCATTGATTCATCCTTGCATGCATGTCTCAAACTAGATGGTTCCTTATTCATTCATGCATGTTGGGATTTGCCTGATGGTTGTTGAATTAGTTAGAAGACTTTAGTGGAAAAATCTCTTTAAAAGCCAAAACTTCAATAAAGTCATGAAATTTTTCTTAAGTATTTTGGGTTCTATAGGCTTATAAGCATGCGTGACATTTTCCCTTAATAAAGGATCTTCCTTTAAGAAGATAGTCAAGTGAGACCACTGATTCTATCAATTTGAAGGATTGAAAGACTGTTGTTTCCTTGCATGTAAGATTTTTGGCCAAAATAGATATGTGGAGCCTCTGCTTGTTTGATAAGCCAATTATGGAGTACAACAAGTTCTTGTTCATATGTTTGAATAATTAACATAATCAATTCCTAAAGAATGGCATCTTAAATCTCTATAAGAAATTGGCTAAGTGAGGGTTTTGTTTAAAGGGAGGTTAAAAAGTAATTTTTTCTCAACCAAGACTTGCTTTCTTATTGTTATGACTAAGATTACGGCGGAAGCGACGAAAAAAAGTATTAGGAGTCGGCACCAATTTTATTTGAATTAGGAAAAATTGAAAAAAATTTCTTAGAACATAGTCTTTGAAACCAGATTGGATTCAAGAGTCGATTATGTATAGGGAAAGATGGAAACTTAATCCCACAACACCTCTAACACACTTGTCCTGAGACAGTACCTTAAGTTAATTGTGCAAATTCTTGATAACTCTAAAAAATATCTGTTTTATTCATTTTGTTAAAAGATAAACTAAATAGATATATAAATTATTATAATTTAATTTTGACTTGACAGAATAGGAGTTCCGCTCCTACGTATCCCTGGGTGCAATGAAGAACTCAAAGTCACATAGTTCTTTAGAAAATAATTGTGGGTTAGTTAATTTTAATCTTGAAAAGACTATTTTTTTTTGAAAATTTATTTGATTTTTTTTAAAAATGAATCCTCAAGTCGTCACAAATTAAATAATTCTAAAAGTTATAGGATTAACAAGCTGTCTCAACTCAGCTAATCCTATTTTATCAAAATAAAACTTTCATTTGTAAAATTAGTGCAAGATCACTATTTAAAACAAAAATTAATAATGTAATAAACATACCAATTCAATAAGTCAACAAAGAAAACAAAACATTATTTTATTTTATTTTTGTTTGTATCTTCAACCATTCTAACCTTAGCCCAAGTTATGTGACTAAAAATTATGTTAACAATTTGTTTTTTATTTTATTATTTTATTTACTATTTAAAAAAAAACTAACTTTAAGAAAGCTCATAATTTCTTGATAACTCTTAACTCACTAATTTAGTTCTAGCCCAACTAAAACATCACTTGCCCAAATTCAAACAAACACGAAGTCAAAGCCACTAAACAACTTTCATACTCCAACCTAAAGACCGGTTCAAGCCCATTTGAGGTTGTTTATTATTATTTTTCTTTTTTTATCTTTTTTTTAAAAATAGCATAAGAACCAAGGCCTAAATTTACCTTATTCTTAAAAATTTGAGCCCAACCCCAACATCCCCAAAACAACAAAACATTCACCTAAATAAAGGTCAGCAATCCAATTAGAAAAATAAAAACAAATAATTGCACAAACAAATGAAATGGAAGAAAATGAAAGATAGAAACAGAGAAATAAAGGGGAGATTTGAACTCTGTTCATAACAAAAAAAATAAGATCTAGATGGCGGCATGGTTATCAAGGTGCAAATCAGAAGCGACCACGAGGACGCAACAGCGAGCAAGGTCCCCAGATGGCGCGATTGGGTTGATTGATGCGTGGTGGACAAAGGTTCACAGTTTAGGCGGCTTGGTTCGAGCTGCGATGGGCGACGGAGTAGGATGGTTCACGGTGGAGGACACGTAGAACAGGGGCGTTGGTGGCTCATTCACGTTGTTGCAGATCTGGGCATGGTAAATCTATTGGGCTTGCGGCAGAGCAGGTTTGCGACTATGATGGGCGGCACGCACGGAGGTGGAGTAGATTTGAGTGTGGTTGGGGTGATTATTGTTGGGTGGTTTAGTGAGGAAGGTGAGTCATGAGTTAAAGATAATGATGGTGGTGGTGATGGTGAGAGTGAAGGTTGACGGTGAGTTTGTTTATGGTGGCTCTTTCTGATGTGGGTGTTGATTTGGGGATGGGAGGTGAGGTTTTATGTTGTTGTGGCTAATGGGCTCAAGTGGAAATTAGATAATTTTGCAGCTCGGTTTCATATTTGGGGCTATGGTGGGTGTGATTTTGTTTGCAGTTGTGATTTTGCTTGTGAGTGGGTGAGAACCAAAATGTGAAGAGAGAAGAAAAAATGCAGCAATTCAGAGCAAACATCAATAGCAAAAATCCAAATGCATAATGGAAGAAAGAATGAATATACCTCAAACCAAGTTCCTTTTCACACACTATTTTTTTTCTCCAACCTTACTTCTCCCTATTCATTACACTAGCCAGCTGAAAAAAAAAAATTCCTACTCTTTACATTGCTCCCCTTTATATTGGCACAAAGAAGAAAAAAGAAATCTCTAGCTTGGGCTGCATGAGAACAGATTGTGTAGTCCCTTTCCACTCTATTTTCTTGACTTGCTTCATTTTTTGCTTTTCTCTTGTAAGGCTGCAACCCTCCCATTTAGTGTGTTTAGTCCCTTGATTCTCTTTTTTTCATCATTGACTTTGCATGGCTTGCAAGTGTTGCAAGAGGTGCAGTTGCTCCATTTCCTCCTTGGTGTTTCATCTTTTTTGGCTCTATTTTCTTTATGGCTACATATCCATTCTCTTTTGGTGTTTCATTTTGAAAAATTTTAGCATCACTCTTTTTCCTTTATGATGCTATAACCAAAAAAACTTGTTTTGTCTTTTTGTTTTTGGGCTTTGTTCATTTGGTCTATTGCCGGCATGCAATGTTAACTTCTTCTCTTTCTTTTTTTTTTAAGAAACTCAAGAAAAATAGGTCAAGGTAGTTAAATGGACTTGAACACATTTCTTATTAGGTTGGACTTGATTTGGGTAAAAAATTAAGAAAATGAGACAAAAGAAAAATGAACACTTATTAGTGTAATTATTATTATTTTTATTTTCATTTTTTTATTTTTTTGTTTGCCTTTTTGTTTTTTGATTTGTTTTTTTCTTATTCTAAATTAAAAAGCTTTAATGACCTAGAAAAAAAATTGAGTGTTCACACTTATGAATATGTATGAACTTGTGGTTTCTTAAATTTGAAAAAACTCCATGATTTTGCCCTTGTGAGTTTCAGACAAGAGGGTTTAGAAACATGCATCCTTTGTTTAATTACTTGAACCATTTTCAAAACTAACAAAAGTCACCTTAGAAGAGTACTGATACTTCTTTCAAGCAATTAAATGTAATCTTAGACTACATGCATGGACAAATAAGGTTTCAGCCTTGGAACCTAAGGAACCTTAAAAACATAATATTGAAATCTAAATTATGTGCTTATTAGATGGCTTGATGATCTTATGATGAAATATGTATATGTATATGTATATGTATACATACTAACTAATTTGTATACTTGATTTCCTTGACCTTTACATTGGTAAATTGATTTGTAATTCCTTGTATACGGTGTTGTATTATTCAGCCAGCAAGTACCATAAGTAGAAATGTAGGTGTATAAAAGTTTTTATCCTCCAATTATAAGCCTGCATGTTGTCCACTTGGGTTGTGAATCAAGATAAATGGTACTTGGTTGTAGGAGACCAAATTCAGTCAAGTATAGGTCTAACATTACCAATTTTCCTTTTTTATGTTTTACTTAATTATGCTTAAAAGTTGACAAAACAAAAAAAAAGATCAAGAGACAAGCATATTTAAGGCTCATGATGATTTAAAGGTGAAAAAGAGACCCTTTATGAGTACATGAGGTGCAAGAAAGCAAGGTCCTTAAGGATTGCATGGTAAAAGTTTAAGGTTCAGCCTTTTTAAAATGATATAAAGGATTAAAGCAAATTTCTATGTGCATGATGATTATTGTTTGATCTTATGATACATATATGGCCATGTAATGATGTTTACCTCCTTGTCTTATATCTTTGTTTATGAATATAGCTGGAAACACCACAACATTTCTTTATATTTACTCTGACTCAATTTTTATCTATTCTTTGAATTCTCACCTCTTATATGGTGGTGTTTTCAAATCCAGGTTCTAATTGCAACTATCATAGTGGTGCTTAATTATGGGTGGGTCTATTCACCCAAGGAAGGAGGATTTGTGAGGACCCTCCTCAATGTAGATGTGAATTTCTATGAAGAGACCTAGTTTGATGCTTGTTGAATTTTACTTTTATGTTTATGGACTAATTTTTAGTAGTGCATACTAAGGTGTACTTGAGAAGGCACAAACAGGTGTTTTCCTCCTTGAGTTGTAGTGAAGCATATTGAAACGGGGGTAGTTGGTACCTACAAAGGGATTCCAATGCTTAAGTCAGATTGTGCACAAGTAGGATTTATGCTAAAGGGGAATAGTTACCTGTTGAAGGTGATTGAGTATGACATTTATAGAGAAAGGTTAGGGAAATACGTTCCCTTGACTGTAGTAGAGGATCCCTGTAAAATTGAAATATTGATACTGCAATTAAGAGTAGTCAAAGGCGATTATGATCGCTATTCTTACATAAGATTGTGATTGGCAATTATGGATAATTATGGGATTTATAATGTTGTTGGTTACTGATAGCAAATTCTTGGTCCTTTCATAAGATAAAAACTTATTTTCTTGACCAAAAACTTGTTAGACCATTTGTACCGCAAGTGGACTGGTCATTCAAGTAATACAGATACAGAGTAAGAGATCGTTCCCATAAGGATAAAGGCTTCCATAACTAAGTAATAACTAATAGCTTATTCAATTCTATTCAAGGACATAAAAATAGAGAAAACATAAATAAACTAAATCTAAACTACAAAGCAATAAAGATAATGGTTTAGAGATCTAGAGAATCTTCTTCACCTCTTATTTCATACTAACGATATGCAACCCTTACAAGTAATATCAATGAATTGTTAAGTTAGATTGAGAATCTGATTTAGCTAAAAGCCTATGTCTAGGTCAATTAACCATAGTTTCATTTACCTAATTTACTATGTTTCCTTGAGAACCAGTGCAAACTCCACTCATGAACGATCTATTCTCAATCACACGCTATACATAGCTAAAAGGTATATTTCTATCCAGTTAGTGAATTAACTCATCCAAGCCAATTGAACTCATTGAACATGCATCAATCATACGTTAGATCTAAAATTCAAATTCCTATGTCTAGGTTCATCAGACTTCAACAAATCAATCAAAAGTTGATCAAACCTGCAAAAGCATTAAGAACCATATGATTAAATATAACTAAATATCAATATATACTCAAAAGATAACAAAATCATCAATAATCATACAAGGATCCAAAGTATCCCTAAATACAGCTCAGCTAATCCATGAATACAAAATACAACTCAAAAACTATGCCCAAATGATAAGGAAGAGAAAAGAAAGAGAAAGGAGAAGGAGGAAACTCTTTAAATATGATCATTCATGCTTGAATCATCTTCCCTAAGGAAAAAGATCTCCATCCTTCACTCCCTTGGCCTCCTCAGCCTCCAACCAAGAAGTCTTGGCCGCAGCTTCTCTAAACTAAGTAAAACATAACCCTAAAATCTAATAAAATCCTATTTATAGGCACAAAAAATAGGGGACGCCGCGGCACACGTCATGCCACGTCGCGGCGCGCTCTCGTATTAGGTCACCAACGCTTGAGGCATTCACACTTCATGTCATGGTGCCTTGGCCTCAGGTATTTTGTACTGACGTAGGGTATAATCAATGTCGCATCGTCACATTGCCCATGTCATGGCGTTGCCTGCTGAGATGCCGATTTGGCTTCCTCTTCCACTTTTAGCTCAAATGCTCCACATATCATCTTGTTTGGAGCCTTTCCTAATATAGAGAAATCACCAAATGACTAACAATAACAAATCCACTCAATCACATATCATTTAAACACAATTTGCTCAATATCACATAGGAAGGCATCAGAATTAGAATATGAAAAATATAAGCATAAAACCTTCCAAATATGCATTGTAAACAAGGACTAAACATTCTTTATTACACAGAGATAGGGCACCAATAACTATATTTTATGGAGTTATCACACCCAATGTTGTGGTCTGATATTCATTGTGTTGGGATCTCAACTGGCAAAAGTGAATTCCCACTTGGGTGTTAATAGCATACTCCAACTAGATGTGTGCTAGGTTTACCCATAGGACTAGTGTCCCTGATCACAGTCTAGAATAGTTGTCCCTAGTTTAGTACTTAGCTAGCATAGCTAAGTATCAAGGTAAATCTCAATGCCCCCAGGTCATAGGATCCACGCTTTACACGAAACTGGAGTTTGCAATGCCCCAAAGGGATTGAGAGTTTTAATTTTGAGGCATTAACATGACTTGACACTCGTGGGCGCACCATGGTCTGGCCATGGTCCACGCGTCAGGTAATTAGAGGTGGACATTCCAATGTGCAACCGGGGTCCGTAGAATGAACTAGGATTATTGTCGTGTTCCGTAGCACAAATCGCAACTCGGAACGCCTTTGAGGACTTATGTAAAATATAAGGTGAACCATAATCGAGGTCCTTAATGCTAACGGTCTAGTTCAGAAAACTGCCTACCACTTAGGAATTTTCAAGTTCAGAACCAATTTAACATAAAACATTCACGGTAGGTACCGAATGGCGGACCACAGATGAAGGTCCAAATGGACAACGGATGCATTCACCCGTGTTGCCAATTCATTACACAACCACAATATAGTTATGCTAAATGTCAAGGATTTGGGTCAGGACCAATAACTCTCAAAAAACCATAGAAGTCAATTTTATGGGTCATTCCTCTTAACTTGGATTCTAAGAAATCTCGGATCCCATAAGGAACGGGCTCTGTAAACATTCTCACAATGAGTTCTGGCTTGAGGGTCTTAAAGCTAACCCCAGATCCCATAAGGAATGGGCTCTGTAGACATTCTCAAGACGGGGTCTGACTTGAAGGTCTTAAAGCTAACCACGGATCTTATAAGGAACAGGTTCAGTAGACATACTCAAGACAGGGTCTAACTTGAGGGTCTTAAAACTAACCCTGAATCCCATAAGGAATGGACTCGATAGACATTCTCAAGACAGGGTCTGGCTTGAGCTGACATTCTTATTGAACCACCATGAAAACACCTTGTTAAGTGGTGGAAGGGGATTAAGAAGCAAGGTCTGCGTTCGAACTTGAAGTGGTCGTGTAGTTGTGAACTGGCTACTTCAGTCGCTGATCTTGGATGCCTGAGTGGGTGCTGAGCCTGGTTGCGGTGGTCGTGAACTTGGAACTCGTGATGTATTACAATTCGTGGTTGATCTAGTAACATTCCCCTCCATAATGGCTACTGGTGTGCGGGGTATCTTTGCTACAAAGTTAAGAAGTGTGACATTTACGAAATGAAGCCACAAAATCTTGGCCTTTATCTGCTTCCTTATCTAAATCTCACATGAAGCAAAAGTTGAGAATAAATGAGAAAAGGAGCCACTGTGGTTGGTTCTTGCAGAATGTTGTGCAGTAGCTATAAGCAAGTTTTTGAAATAACATCCTAATAACGGCCCCTGTGCTAATGTTGGCTTATAACAAATAGAGTAAGGAAAATAGCGTATTCACCCAATCAAGGAGCAGCAAATCTTAGACACCTTCAAATCCTGGCCTTAAGGATGATGTCAAGAGGATCATGCCAGTCCAAAAATAGATTCAAGTGGGCAGGCTAAAGAAACCAATTCAAGGCCTTCATTGTTGTCAGCGACAGAAATGGCCATGTGGGTCTCGGCATCAAGTGCAACAAGGAGGTGCGCTGGCTCTACATCGCTGGCTAGAAGGGAGGCAGAGGGTTGTGTTGCCTTGTTAGCAAAGGTGATTCATGGTGGGAATGATGTGCAGCCATAAGAGACCATGTGGGTCTCAATCAAGATAGCAGACTTGACCATCTCCACACATTGATTTCTACACGAAATCACTTTAGCCACGAGAACCCATAAAACCTATGGTTTGAGGAAGGAACTGCTATCCTAGCGAGTACTCTTCTCAGATCTGTGTCAATAGTCGCGACCTACTACCGATGAGCACGAGCAGGGACCAAAATGACTGCGACCACAACATAGCACATCTATCGACTGCCATTACTTTGATCTGCCACCACCATGACCCACGACCTCCATGCGCTGTCAATGCCATCAAACTCCACCTCGTCAACTTCCATATTCGTGGGTGGAGGACGATGGAGTGCTAGTGCTTGTGGAGCGATGGCTCACCATCATCAAAGTCTCAAATCTGCAACTCGTGGGTGGAGGATGATGGCTCGCCAATGGGTGTGGTGGTGGTAGTTTTCAAAGCAAAGGTTGGATCTTGAATCTCTGCTTGTGGCATTCTGAACTGGGTTTTGATCTGTTCTTCTCCTTTTGCTGTATTCCATGATGATGGTAGTAAAGGGAGCATCGATAGTGTTGTTGGGAGTAAAAATTTATTGTTGATCCCATAGACAGTGCCAATGTTCAGTAGTGGATACTGAGGTGTACCTAAGAAGGCACAAACTGGTGTTTTCTTCCTTGAGTAGTAGCAGAGCGTGTTGAAATGGGGGTGGTAGGTAACTACAAAGGTACTCTAATGCCCAAGTTAGGCTGTGCACATGTAGGATTTAATCTAAAGAGGAATAGTTACTTATTGAAGGTGATTGAGTCAGACATTTATAGAGAATGGTTAGGGAAACATATTCCATTGATTATAGCAGAGGATCCCTATAAAATCAAAATGTTGATACTATAACTATGAACAGTCAAAGGCAATTATGGGCGCTAGTATTACGTAAGATTGTGATTGGTAAGTACAAATAATTTTGGAATTCATCCACTGTGTAAATCTCGCAGTAATGTTGTTGGTTACCTAATGTCGTGGTCCAACATCCGTTGTGTTGGGATCTCAACTACTAAAAATGAATTTCATTTAATTTTAAGATCATCGACCAATTTCATTCAGTTATAGACACATAGGCTTATTTCATTTAGTTTTAGACTCAGAGGTCAATTTTACATAGTGTAAAGGCTTATAGGCCTAATTCATTCAGTTATAAGCCTATAGGCCCAATTTATTTAATTTTAGGCTTATACCCATTTCATTTATTTTTAGACATATAGGCCTTTTTCATTTACTTGTAGGCTCACAGGCCTAATTCATTTGGTTGCAAGCTCCTAGGTTCATTTCATTCGATTTTAAGCTCATACGCACTAATAACCCCAATCGCGCCATTTTCGCCACCCATGGACGCCACCAGCTGTGGCCTGATCACTGGGGGCCCTGTTCGCCGTCGCGTGCCCATGGTCATCAAGGTGCAAATCGAAGGTGACCGTGAGAAGTGACGGTGAGTAGGTACCTCGACGATCAGGCCACAGCTGGTGGCGCCCATGGGTGATGGAAATTGCGTGATTGGGTTGATTGGTGCATGGTGGACAAAGGTTCACGGTTTGGGGGGCTTTGTTCAAGCTACGGTGGGTGACAGCGTAGGCTAGTTCACAGTGGAGGATACGTAGAATAGGGGCGTTGGTGGCTTGTTCACGTTGTTGCAGATCTGGGCATGGCAGATCTATTTGGGCTTGGGGTAGAGGAGGCTTGCGGCTACGGTGGGAGGCACGCAAGAGGTGGGGCAGATCTAAGTGTGGTTGGGGTGATTTTTGTTAGGTGGTTTGGTGAGGAAGGTGAGTCACGAGTTAAAGATGGTGATAGTGGTGGTGAGAGTGAAGGTTGATGGTGGGTTTGTTTATGGTGGTTGTTTCTCATATGGGTGTTGATTTTGGGATGGGAGATGAGGTTTTATGTTGTTGTGGCTAATGGGTTCAAGTGGAAATTGGATAGTTTTGCATTTGGGTTTCAGGTTTGGGGCTACCGGTAGGTGTGATTTTGTTTGCAGTTGTGATTTTGCTTGTGAGTGGTGAGAACTAGAACGTGAAGAGAGAAGAAAAAAAATGCAGCAATTCAAAGCAAACAACAATAGCAAAAATCCAAATGCATAATGGAAGAAAGAATGAATATACCTTAAACCAAGTTCCTTTTCACACACTATTTTTTTTCTCAAACCTTACTTCTTTCTATTCCTTACACTAGCTAGCCGAAAAAAAAAATTCCCGCTCTTTACATTGCTCCCCTTTATATAGGCACAAAGAAGAAAAAAAAAATCTCTAGCTTGGGTTGCATCATAACAGATTGTACAGTCCCTTTTCACTCTATTTTATTGGCTTGTTTCTTTTTTTTTTTTCTCCTGCAAGGTTGTAACCCTCTCCTTTACTGTGTTTAGTCCCTTGATTCTCTTTTTTTCTTCTTTTTATGGTTGACTTTGCATGGCTTACAAGTGTTGCAGGAGGTGCAATTGCTCCATTTCCTCCTTGGTGTTTCATCTTTTTTGGCTTTGTTTTCTTTATGGCAGCATATCCATTCTTTTTGGTGTTTCATTTTGAAAATTTTTAGCATCACTCTTTTTCCTTTCTTATGCTATGACCAGGAAAGCTTGTTTTGTCTTTTTGTTTTTTAGCTTCGTTCATTTGGTTGATTGTTGGCATACAACATTAGCTTCTTCTCTTTTTTCTCTTTTTTAATTTTTTTAAGAAACTCAAGACAAATAGGTCAAGGTAGTTAAATGGACTTAAACATATTTCCTATTGGGATGGGCTTGATTTGGGTTAAAAATAAAGAAAATGAGCCAAAAGAAAAAGGAACACTTATTAGTGTAATTTTTTTTTCTTTTTTTAATTTTTTTATTTTTAATTCTAAATTAAAAATCTTTAATGACCCGAAAAAAATTGGGTGTTCACACTTATGAATATGTATGAACTTATGGCTTCTTAAATTTGAAAAAACTCCATGATTTTGCCCTTATGAGTTTCAGCCAAGAGGATTTGGAAACATGCATCCCTTGTTTAATTACTTGAACCATTTCAAAACTAACAAAAGTCATCTTAGAAGAGTACTGGTTCTTCTTTCAAGCAATTAAATATAATCTTAGACTACATGGACAGATAAGGTTTCAGCCTTGGAACCTAAGGAACCTTAAAAACATAATATTGAAATCTAAATTATGTGCTTATTAGATGGCTTGATGATCTTATGATGAGATATGTATATGTATATGTACGAACTCATTTGTGTACTTGATTTCCTTGACCTTTACATTGGTAAATTGATTTGTAATTCCTTGTATATGGTGTTGTATTATTCGGCCAGCAAGTACCACAAGTAGAAATGTAGGTGTATGAAAGTTTTTATCCTCCAATTATAAGCCTAGACGCTGTCCACTTAGCTTATGAATCAAGATAAATGGTACTTATTGGTATGAGACCAAATTCAGTCAAGTATTGGTCGAGGTTAACAATTTTCCTTTTTTATGTTTTACTTAATTATGCTTAAAAGTTGACAGAACAAAAAAAGGATCAAGAGATAAGCATATTTAAGGCTCACGATGATTTAAAGGTGAAAAAGAGACCCTTTATGAGCATGTGAGGTGAAAGAAAGCAAGGCTCTTAAGGATTGAGTGGTAAAAGTTTAAGGTTCACCCTCTTGAAAATGATATAATGGATTAAAGCAAATTTCTATGTACATGATCATTATTAACTGATCTTATGTTACATATATGGCCATGTAATGATGTTTACCTCCTTGTTTTCTATATTTGTGTATGAATATAGCTAGAAACACCACAACAATTCTTTATATTTACTCTACCTCAGTTTTTATCTACTAGGGATTCTTTGAATTCTCACATCTTATGTGGTGGTGTTTTTAGATCCAGGTTCTAAGAACTAACCATGCCACTTGTAACTATCATAGTGGTGCTTAATTATGAGTGGGTCTATTCACCTAATGAGGGAAGATTTGTGAGGACCTTCCTCAATGTGGATGTGAATTTCTATGAAGAGACCTAGTTCAATGCTTGTCGAATTTTACCTTTTTGTTTATGGACTATTGTTTAGTAGTGGATACTGAGGTGTACTTGAGAAGACACAAACTGGTGTTTTCCTCCTTGAGCAGTAGCGAAGCATGTTGAAACGGGGGTGGTTGGTACTTGCAAAGGGACTTCAATGCTCAAGTCAGATTGTGCACAAGTAGGATTTAAGCTAAAGAGTAATAGTTACCTATTGAAGGTGATTGAGTATGACATTTATAGAGAAATGTTAAGAAAATGTGTTCCCTTGATTGTAGCAGAGGATCCCTATAAAATCAGAATGTTGATACTATAATTATGAGTAGTCAAAGGTGGATAATGACTTAGGTAAAATAAAAGGTGAACTATAATTGAGGTCCTTAACGTTAATGGTCTAGTTTAAAAAACTACCTACCACTTAGGAGGTTTCAAGTTCAGAACCAATTTAACATAAAACATCCACAGTTGGCACCCAATGGTGGACCACGGATGCTGTCACCCATTTTGCCAATTAATTACACAACCAAAATATGGTTATACCAAGTATCAAGGATTTGGGTCAAGACCAACAACTCTCAACAAAACCGCAAAAGTTAGTTTCGTGGGTCAGTCCTCTTAACTTGGATTCTAAGAAACCCTGAATCCTATAAGGAACGGGCTCTGCAGACATTCTCAAGATGGGGTCTAGCTTGAGGGTTTTAAAGCTAACCCTAGATCCCATAGGGAACGGGCTCTGTAGACATTCTTAAAATGGGGTCCGACTTGAGGGTCTTAAAGCTAACCCCATATCCTATAAGGAACGTGCTCGGTAGACATACTCAAGATAGGGTCCGACTTGAGGGTCTTAAAGTTAACCCTGGATCCCATAAGGAACGGGCTCGGTAGACATTCTCAAGATGGGGTCTGGCTTAAGGTGGTGTTCTTATTGAACCACCATAGAAAACACCTTGTTAAGCGGTGGAAGGGGGATCAAGCAGCAAGGTCTACGATCGAACTTGAAATGGTTGTGTAGTCGTGAACTCAGAGTAGTGGTAACTTCACAATATGTAGTTATTTGTATCTCATATCTGTGTTATATTAGTTGCTTAGTCCTTGTTTTTATCCATGAATGGAAAACTTTAGCATCATAGTCATCTGATTTTATCTTGATGTCTTCCATTAAGATTTTGGGAAAATATTTCCAAATCTTTGATAAATTGAGTACCTTTGCATTTGTTATTAAAGTGGTGATTTCTCTATTACAATAAGGGCTCCAATTAAGTATAAATATGAAGAATTTGGATAGCATTGGACCAAGAAGCCTATGAGAATACCAAGTGCAAAGACCAGCATTCAATGTCGCAGCGCAGACATATCAATGCCGCGACGTGGTGCATCCCCTACTTCAGACAGAAAAACCCGAGGCTAAAGTGCCTCGACGCAAATGGATTCAACGTTGCGACGTGGTGACCTAATTTGTATACGCGCCATAGTGTGATATGGTTAATACCACGGCGTGAAGAATAGAGATGGGCCTATAAATACTGTTTTATCAGTTTTCACAGCAGCTTTTGACTTTTTTAGAACACAACTGCTAGGTTTTGGTGTTTGAGACCTAGAGAAAGCTAGGGAAGCCAAGGTTGGAGGTCATCTTCTACTTGGAGGATGATTCAAGTATAAGAGATCACATCTATTGTGCTTTCTTCCATTCTTTTCATCTTTTTCTCTTTTTCATATTCATGAACATGATGTATATGCTTGTATTTTCGTGTTTCATGGCTAGTTAAGCTGTGTATAGGGTTTTCTTTGGATCTTCCTATGGATATTGAATGATTTTATAATCCTTTGAGTTTATATACATGATTTGGTTTTGTTCAATCATATGGATCTTAATGCTCTTGATTGTTTGATCAGCTTTTAAGTGATTTGTTAAAATCTAATGAACCTAGACATAGGAATTTGGATTTGAGATCATATGTATGGTTGATGCATGTTCGATTTCATTCAATTGGCTTGGATAAGTTGATTCGCTAATGGGATAGAAATATACCTCTTAGTCATGCATAGTAACTAATTAAGAATAGATCTTAATGAGTGGATTTTGCACTAGCTCTCTGGAAACATAGTGAATTAGGTAAATGAAATATAGTTGATTGACTTAGACATAAGCTTTTAACTAAGTTATATTCTCAAGCTAACGTAATCATTTCGTTTATATTGCTCATAAGGATTGCATGTTATTAATTGAAGTAGGAGGTGAAGAAGGATTCCCTATTCTTTAATTAACATCTTTATTTCAGATTTATTGTATTTTAGTCTTTATAGTTATTTTAAACAACCTTTTATAAATTGAATGTGGTTGGATAGTATTAATTAAACTATTGGTTAATACTTGGTTTTTGTGATTAGCGTATTTCTTGTAGGAACGATATCTGACTCTTTACTATATTACAAGTGCGATCCGTGCACTTGCGGTAAGTAAAAAAGTGAACAAGTGGCAGCATAGGTCACTGATCTCAGACGCTTGAGTGGCCACTGAGTCTGGTCGTGGTGATCGCAAACTCGAATCTCGTGATGAACTATAATTCGTGTTTGATCTAGTAACATTGCCCTCCATAATGGCTACTAGTCTGCGGGGTATATTTGCTACAAAGTTAACAAGTGTGACATTTACTGAATGAAGCCACAAAATCTTGGCCTATAACCTCTTCCTTATCTAAATCTCACATGAAGCAAAAGTTGAGAATAAATGGGAAAATGAGCCACTGTGGTTGGTTCTTACAGAATGATGTGCAGTAGCTATAAGCAAGTAGGTGTTTGAAATAACATCCTAATAATGGCCCATGTGCTAATGCTGGCTCATACACAAATGAAGTAAGGAAAATTATGTATTCACCCTATCAAGGAGCAGTAACTCGTAAACACCTTTGGATCCTGGCCTTAAGGATGATGTCATAAGGATCATGCTAGTCCAGAAATAGATTCAGGTGTGCCAGAGAAATCTGTTCAAGGTCTTCATTATCGTCGGTAATGGAAATGGCCATGGGGGTCTCAGTTTCAAGTGTAGCAAGGAGGTGCCTGGCTCTGCGTTGCCAGCTAGAAATGAGGCAGAAGGTTTTGTTGGCTTGTTAGCAGAGGTGATTCGTGGTGGGAATGATGTGCACCTATAAGAGACCATGTGGGTCTCAATCAAGATAGCAGACTTAGCCATCTCCATGCACTGATTTCCACGTGAAATCACTTCAGCCACTAGAACCCACAAAACCCATGGTTCAAGAAAGGAACTGCTATTCCAGCGAATACTCTTCTCAGATCTGTGTCAATAGCCGCGACCCACTGCCGACGAGCCCGAGCAAGGACTGAAATGGTTGCAAGCACAACACAGCACGTCTACTGGAAACCACTGCTTTGATCTACCACCACCTTGACCTGTGACCTCCACGCATCATCAATGCTATCAAACTCCACCTCGTCAACTTCCATTTTCGTGGGTGGAAGACGATGGAGCTCTAGTGCTTGTAGAGCAATGGCTCGCCATTATCAAAGTCTAAAATCTGTAACACGTGGGTGGAGGACGATGGCTCGCTAATAGGTGCGGTGGTGGTAGTTTTCAAAGCAAAGGCTGGAACTTGAATCTCTGCTTGTGGCATTCTGAACTAGGTTCTGATCTGTGCTTTTCCTTTTGCTGTATACCATGATGATGGTGGCAACGAGAGCATCTATAGTGGTGTTGGGAGTAGAAATTTATTGTTGATCCCACAGATAGTGCAATGTTTGTAACACCCACCGTAGGGTATCACATTTAAGACATTACTGGGAAATAATAAATTTTGGGGTGTTACAACTCTCCCTCACTAAAAAGAATTTTGTCCCCGAAATTTATCATACCTTAGAACAATTATGTATATTGTTCTCTTATATTATCTTCCATCTCCCATGTAGCATCTCCTGTATTTTCATTCCAAATCACTTATACAAATAGAATCTTCTTCCCTCTAAGTTGCTTCACTCTCTTGTCTTCAATCTTAACAAGAAGTGTCTCATACGTCAAATTTTGTTTTAATTGTACCTCATTGGACTGAATGACATGAGAGGGATCAGGGATATACTTTCTTAACTGAGACACATGAAAAACATTGTGAAGGTTAGAGAGAAAAGGCGGTAAAGCAATTTGGTAAGCAACTAGACCTATCCAACGAAATAATTTGATAGGGTCCAATGAATTTAGGAGTGAGTTTTCTGGATTTTATAACCCTTCTGACACCAATCGTGGGTGTGACTCGCAAAAACACATGCTCACCTTCTTCAAATTCAAGAGGTCTTCTTCTTTTATCAGCATAGATTTTCTGTCTACTCTAAGTTTCCCTCATTTTCTCTTCAATCATTTTCACCTTCTCCGTCGTTTGTTGCACCATCTCAGGTCCTATGGTCATACTCTCTCCATCTTGATACCAACACAAAGGTGTTCGGCATCGTCATCCATACAGCCCTTCATAAGGTGCCATCCCTATACTTGAATGAAAACTGTTGTTATAGGTGAATTCTACCAAAGGCAAGAATTCATCCCAACTCCCTTTTTGTTCTAACACACAAGCTCTTAGCAGATCCTCCAGTGACTGTATAGTTCTCTCCGTTTGACCATCAGTTTGCGGATGGTAGACAGAACTCAAACGAAGTTTAGTCCCCATTGCTTCATGTAGACTTTTCTAAAACCTTGATGTGAACCTTGGATCTCTATCGGAAATTATACTAGAGGGTACACCGTGAAGTCTAACAATCTCACTAATATACACCTGGGTCAATCTCTCCATTGAATACCTGATATTGATTAGCAAGAAGTGAGCAGACTTCGTAAGTCGATCAACAACAACCCATATAGAATCATGACCTTTCTTAGTCTTTGGCAATCCTGTAACAAAATCAATTGTAATACTATCCCATTTTCATTCTGGAATAGTTAGGGGTTGCAACATACCTACTAGTCTTTGATATTCAACCTTTGCCTTTTGACACACAGGACAAGATGACACGTGCTCAGCAACATCTCTCTTCATTCCAGGCCACCAAAATAATCGCTTCAGGTCTTGATACATCTTGGTCATTCTGGGACGTATACTAAACTGCTGGTGTGAGCTTCATCGAGAAACGTCGTCCTTAGATCAGGATCATTCGGTATACAAATCCTACCTTTGAATCTTAAGACCCCGTCAGATCCTTCCTCAACCGTTGCCACACGACCTTGCTTTAAGAATTCCCTCTTGTTCTGCAAAAACTGATCATCTTCCTACTTTTCTCGAATTGTGATTAAACAAGTGACCATATTGAAACGAATTCTTCCTGGCGCTAATTTTACCGATAGCCAGATATCTCTAAATTGCTCTATCAATTTTTCCTCTTTGATCATTGGTGTGTGAAATCCGTAAGTGTACAGTTTTGTCGTCAAATAATAAAAAGATTGAATCCACAGGGACTGTGTCCATGAATACCAATTAATTAATTAATTCAATTCAATTAAACAAAAGGGAATATGATTGTTGATTAAAAAGAACGTAGTAACAAAGTAATTAAATAAAAAAAAATCAAAGTGCAGAATTTAGAACAAAAATAGTAAGTTATCAAGAAGGGGTTTTTCAGATTCAAGAAAGCTTCCAAGATTGGGGTACCACAATGATACAAGACAAATTCTAATTGACAACCTTTTTATTAAATCTGAAATTCAATTGAAAGTGAATTACCCTAAATTAGTTAATGTTCTTTCTAAAAATACAAGATTTGTGCCCAATTAAACTAATTCCTACTCTCATGGTAATTGAATTTAAATTAAACCCATTACGATTTGTGGTAATTCATTGAATCCTCGAAAGGCTAAAACTACTCTCGTGATTTAGACCTTAAGTTCAATTCTTATGGTTCCAACACCTAGGTTCACCTCTCTGTACGTCCCTAAATGCTTATGAGATGCAAATAAGTGGCCAGCAAATTCACATGGATAAGAGCAATAAGAATTAAATCAAAGAACATTCAAGATTAATAAAAGGGGAAACAACGTCAATTAATCATTATCAATGTATCAAAGGGCATTGCCTAATCCTAGAAACAAAAGAAACTACTCAGACATAGAGAAGAAAGAACAAGAAAACATGTTCATAAACATCCAAACCCATAATCCAAGAGAGAAGAAGGAAGAAAGATCAAGAACCAAAGCCTCCAATGTGCCTCCTCTAAAACCAAATTAGAACCCCCTAATTCTATTCAGAACATCTATTTATAACTTAGGATTTTAATTGGCTAAAAAGCCCCCAAAAGAAATAAAAATAAAAACTTAAAAACTGTTGCGCACTGCGATCCACGGCCGTGGATCATTCCACGGGCTGGCCGTGGATCTTGCTGTCAGAATTCCATGGCCATGGATCATTCCACGGCCGTGGATCATTCCACGGCTAGGCCGTGGAACTCCTTAGAATCTCTCTTTTCCTCCTTCAAGTTGCTACTCGATCCATGGCCATGGTTTAATCCACGTGCAGGCCATGGATCCCTCTAGAATAGTCTTTTTGCACCTTTTTGCTATCCATTAAGCTCCAACTTCAAACATGCAAGCATTCTATTCAATCCAAGGCCAATTCAACATTAATCCTGCACAATAACACCAAAAACATCACAGTTATCCGAACTAAAGGAAAAACAAACTAAAAGGGAAACTAAAATGCCTAAAATGCTCAAGAATGCATGCAAAACAATAACAAAACATGATGTTGTTTCACACACATCAATCATCATAGCAGAAAAACTGAGCATCTTCCTACTCAAAGCATCTGCCACAACATTCGCCTTTCCAGGATGATATTGAAGTTGGAAATCGTAATCCTTTAGAAATTCTAACCATTTTCTCTGCCTCATATTCAACTCCTTCTGATCAAACAAATACTTCAAACTTTTGTGATCACTGAAGACGTTGAATGTAGCTCCATACAAAAAATGTCTCCAAATCTTTAATGCAAAACAACTGCGGCTAGTTCTAAGTCATGCGTTGAGTAATTCTTTTCATGTGCCTTCAATTGTCTTGAAGCATACGCTGCCACATTTCTATTCTGCATCAATACACATCCTAATCCTTGATAAGAAGCATCACATTACTCATTCGGATCTGGTAGAATCAACACTGGTGCAGTAGTCAATCTTTTTTTTAATCCTTGAAAACTCTCTTCGCATTCATCTGTCTAAACAAAAGCTTGATTCTTCCTTGTGAGTTGTGTAAGAGGTCCGACTATCTTGGAAAAACCTTCAATAAACCTTCGGTAATATCCAACAAATCCAACAAAACTCCGAATCTCAGTTACTGTCCTTGGCCTTTCCGACTGAAGAACCGTCTCCACCTTTACTGGATCCACTGTAATTCCTTCCTTGGAAATCACGTGACCCAAAAACTGAACTTCTTCCAACCAGAATTCATATTTTGATAACTTTGCGTATAACTTCTTTTCCTTTAAAATCCAGAGAACTATGCTAAGATGTTCAGCATGCTCTTCCTGACTTTGTGAATAGATCAGAATGTCATCAATAAAAATAATGATAAATATGTCTAGTTATGGATGAAAGATCTTATTCATGCAATCCATGAATATCGCAGGAGCATTCGTCACTCTGAACGGTATCACAAGATACTTATAATGACCGTAGTGTGTTCAAAAAGCTATCTTAGGTATATCCTCTACCTTGACACGAATTTGATGATAACCTGATCGCAGATCTATCTTAGAGAAAATAGTTGCTTCTTTCAATTAGACCATCAAATCATCAATCCTTGGAAGTGGATATTTGTTCTTTATCGACACTTTGTTTAATTAGTGGTAGTCCACACACAAACGTGAAGATCCATCCTTCTTTTTGTCTAACAACACTGGAGCTCCCCATAGTGAAATACTAGGTCTCATAAACTATTTTTCCAATAGTCCCTCCAATTGTTTCTTTAACTTTGCTAATTCCGACGGTGACATCCGGTACAGTGCAATCGAAATAGGACCCGCTCCTGGTACAAGATTGATAGAAAACTCTATCTCTCTTTCCGGTGGTAATCCGGGTACCTCATCAGGAAAAATTTTAGGAAACTCATTTACAACAGAAATAGCATTAACATCCTTCTCACTCTTAACTTCTAAAGAAGACAGCAGCATGTATCCTTGGGATCCATCCCTCAATAAAGATTCAACTTGTTTGGCAGTCAAAAATCCAAAAACCTCATTCTCAGGAAATATTAAGGTCTTTTTAGAACAGTCTAATAGGATATGGTTAGAAGATAACTAATCCATTCCTAAGATTATATCAATATCGGTAAGAGACAAACAAATTAAATCAACAGAAAAAGCTTGATTATTAATAGTAATAGGGCAATTTAGGCATATTGTAGAAGTACTAACAGGTTTGGCAGTAGGTGTAGAAACAATTAATTGAAAGTTCAAAGAAGACACAGGCAATCCCAAACGATCCACACAGTCATATGCAATAAACGAATGAGTTGCACCCGAATCATATAGTATAGTTAAAAGATTATCTTATATGACACCTTCTCCCTTGATAAGATCTTCAGACTGAGAGGCCTCAGCTCCACTCATTGTGTACACTCATCCTCCAGCTTGCAGCTTAGTAGCACAAACGTTACTTACTAAAGGCTCCACCTTCACTTGATCACACTCCCTCGAGATATGACCAGGCTTTCCATATTTAAAGCAAATTATTCCCTTGATCGTGAGGTCCCTTGTCATATGGCCCTTTCCACACTTCAAACACTTGTTGGGGGTGCCGCAGTCTGACCAAAATGATTGCTACTAGAACCTGCTCCACGTGGCTGCTATTGTTGCGATTGACTTCCTGATGGTCGAGAATATGGTTTTTGTTGAAACCAGTTGTTGTTATTGCTTCCTCCCCTTTGGAACCTAGATGATCCAAAGTTATGGCTCCTTGTATCTCACGATGGCTCTAATTCTTCAAGTCTGCAACACATATCCATCAATGATGAGAACTGGTTCATTCGCATTGGCAGTACCCCTTTCTTAAATTCAACTCTTAAACTTTCCTCGAACTTGTGGCATTGCCAAACCTTATCTGGTTGGATCTAGAGATATTGTGAGAACTTCGACAAGCTCTCAAACTTCGCAACATACTCGTTAACCGTCATTCCACCTTGTCGTAACCAAAGAAATTCTATCTCCTTGGCATGCTTTACACTATCCGAAAAATATTTTTCCAGAAATACTGCACAGAATACCTCCTACGTAATTTCCCTTCCTTCAGCTTGTAATACTCTCCAAGTTGCTTTCTACCAATTTTCACCGTCTCCCATCAACATAAATGTGGCATAAGTCACTTTGTGATCGTCCGTACATCCTATTCCTTCAAAAATCTTTTCCAGCTCTTGGATCCACAAACTCGCCTTCTCCGGATCAAACTTACCCCTAAAATGTGGCAGATTATTTCAACGAAACTCAGACAAATTCTGGGCTTCAGCATTTGCTTCTTGTTGTTGTGCAGCTCGTTGATTCTATTGCATAATCACGTCTACCATTCGTTCCATTGCTTCGGCAACAGCAGTCATCGCATCATCGTCACGTCCCGCATTCATACGTGTAGCTCTGCCACGAGACATAGCTTTCTTCACAAGTGACCAAACAAAACTCAATAAGAGTCAGATGTAACCTGTTGGAAACCAAAACACAGAGAATCACATAACACAAGCATAACAAACCTAACCACAGAAACCTAAAAGACTCTAACCGCGGCTCTGATACCAACTAATGCAACACCCATCATAGGGTATCACATTTAAGACTAACCCTAATATAACTTACCCAAGTTGTAAAAGAATTAATCTTGTAAAATCATTAATTTTAAAATTTTAATTGCAGAATCAATGAAAATAAATAAAATAAATAAAAACCATAAGTATAACTTGTAACTGAAATAAACACACCAGAATATACATAGTTATTACAAACCTTGTTCCCAAATAATTTACATAAATACATTACACTCCAAAAGATAAATATGTACAACATATACATCAAAATATAAATTGTCTAACTAAAACTTTTAAAGACTAATGATTTGGGCCCTCGAAAGGATCCTCCTCCTCAGTATCATCAAAGAACCTAGGCGGGTACATCACTCGCCTGACAGGGGTTCTAGCTGAAGATACTATAGAGTCCTCCTATGGGGTATAAATAGTACCACCCCAGAGTTGTCATATTGGCATCGTGAACTCCAGACGAATAGATACATTCATCGTCATAACTGGAACCCCATCCCTAGTTGCACTAAGATTCAGAGTCAAATCTCTGGCATACACAAAACGTTCATTATCTAAGACAAACCTCCACGCATCAGTTCTCCCATGGAACTGTACTCTAACAAAACCTAGTACTTGGCACCTTGCCGCCATTTCAAACAAAGAAAGAAAACTGTCACTGATGGAAAGTATAATTTCTGGCTTCCTCGTCTCCTTGATCTTCACCAAACATACACAATAAAAATAGATATAACACAATAAAGAGGTGAGATCCCTTACATCAATACCAGTATGGCAGTATAGAAAATGATAATAAATATACAGATATAGTATTAACACATTGAATAATATTATCACATCCCAGATAAAATATCAGATAAATATAATTGTCATGTCAATATGTTGACCAAATATGCATATGCACACAGACTCATTCTTACTCCATGGAGCTAATCACAATTTCAGAGAGAAAGATAGGGAGTACATGTTTGTATATCGTTAGCCTCAAATCATGTGCCAATATATTATATCAATGTGCGCAACATGGCTCATACAAGACATTCTCAACCAGTCACGAAAAGAGTAGTAACTCCGTCAAGATCGTCAGTGTAGCACAGGATACCACGGCCCAGAGGTGCTACCATCTGACCACATATGACATTCCACACCTCGACGTCTCCAAGATCACTGAAGATTGTAACTACACAATTCTCACGCACACGAAGGTGTAAATTCAATCTCCTAGGCATGCTGCCTTAACCAAATAAGCTCACATGCTTTTCAATGCATGATGTATGATTCAAATACACATAAAATTATTATTCTCACAGTATTTCACATACACACGTCATCTCTTGGCGGTATCACTTTTTAACATAACTGGGCCCACCACAACAGCCCGATAGTAATTTGCTGTTATTTCCAATTACGTAAACATTCTATTGCGGTTTCACAAACTCAAAACATTTTTTTTACGTTTTCAAATCGCATAAGTATTTTCCAGTGTTTTCATAATCACAAAAATATTTTCAAATGTTTTCTAAATCGCGTAGGGATTTTTAAACATTTTCTCAATTGCGTAACAATTTTAAATCATTTTCTTAGTCTGTTAGCTTTAAAAATCACTATGTTGAAATCAAGTGATGTTTTTCTAATATTTTTCACATAAAATAATTATATTGGCTTTATATATCAAATTTTGCTATTAAAAATTCTTTAAGTAGCATTTTCCATTATTTCTCACAAAATTACATTTTTTTTATTTACTTGGATATTACAGCTCAAAAATTTTTTAACGCGCTTCAAAACCCAAATTGTTAGCTATACGTCAATAAATTTCTAGTTTTAAATTTTATCTTACCTCATAACCTAATTATACCAAATTGATTCTAAAAATTACTTCATTTTCTTTTTATTTATATATAGAAAACTCATTAAATTGAGCTCTTGTTACTTCATTACCTAAGTCTACACTTAGTAAAATAATTTTGGATCTAGAATATCAAAAATAGGCATATTGGCTAAATTTCACTATATGCTTCATAGATCATATTTAATTATTTTCTATCACCTTATTCTTTACAAAAACCTTTAATCCAATTTCTTATCATTATCTCATTTAATCCATGATTGGGAAAATAATTTAAAACATTTGGCTCCCTTGATGGTGCCGAGGCCGTGAGCCTCTAGGGTTCTTTGGAACCTTCATACACTTCCTCATCATATAAATCACATCATGCCATATACAAGAACCAACATGCTTTCATAATCACATATTCAAGCATATAATCAAAGCTATAAATCATACCAACCAAAAATCATGACAACAAAGTAAGCTTACATCACACAAGTGAATAAATTCTTATGGGTTTTTCACCACAAACAATTCCATTTCCTCACCACCAACACATGGTTGATGAGGTTAATCTCCCTCTTACCTCAAGGAAGACAAAATCCTTCAAGTTGCTTCTCCTATGGATTTTGTGAGCCTCCAAAAAGAACCCTATCAAGCTTAAACCAAACTAAAGTCACAAACAAAGCTTGAAAATAAGAAATCATGGATCAATCATGGTTTAGAAACTCAAGAATCTTAGGAACAAGAAATAAGAATTTTATCTTGTAGAGTAGAAAACCTTAACTTGATTTCCAAGCACCAAATGGTTGAACTAGGTGAAACTCACAACATGAAAGGTATTTAGAAACTTGTCTAGGTTTAGAAAATGGTATTAGATGAAATTATAGGAGAGTGGATATTGGTATTGGGTGTGGAGACTGAGAGCTTCAAGAGGAAAAAGATGGAGTTTCTTTGTTTGTTCTTGGAAAAGAGAGAATGGAGAGAAATGTTTGTGTCACAAGGTGATAGTAATGAAATAAAATGTCCAAATTTCTTTGAGCTTGGCCGTGTAGGTGCATGGATAGGAAGATTAAAACTTGTTCAATAAGATAGAAACTAAGCACATGGTTTCACATGGCTTAGGTAATTAGATAGTCACACTTTGGTCACTCTAATTCCTATTGGTTAAAGCAAGTGAGTCATGCAAATCTAGAAGGCTCAAGAACACCCTTGGCCGTGTAACTCAATCGAATAGGCTAACCAAGTTTTGATTCAATTTGTTTCCTAGTTACACTTAAGCTAACTTAGTTAGTTCACTTAGTTACAAGACTAACTTGTTTAGTTACAAAGCTTACATCAAGTATTGTCTTGCATTGATCATGCATTCTAGAAAGCTCTAGAATCTCCTTGAAACCATGGAGCTCTAAGGAGTAGCAAACTAAGTTTGTTCCATTTAGTTACTACTTAGACTTTAGGATAACTTAGTTAGATTACTTAGTTTCTTAGCTAACTAGTCTAGCCATTATTGTTGACCACATCCTATTAGCTTAGGTAATTCAAGCTATTAACACTAACCAATTCCTATTAGTTCACCAAATTGTGAGTCACAAAGATTTTTTCCAGTCTATTGTCCAACGGACAAAAGATACAAGATCTATTACCCAATGGGCAGAAGCTACTGCTCGTAAATCAGTAGATACTGTCTAACAGATAATAAAATGTGAAATATTTTTATTTCACAAATAAATTCTAAAAATTAAAAGATCGGGTAACGTATCTCTCGGATTCGGGTTTTGTAAGCTCCCCCGGCTCCGAATAAATCGTCTTAGTTTTTTTTCGGCCCAAAAATTATTATTTCCCTGACTCAGGGTAAATCTCACACAAAGATCAAAAACAGTCATAGAACAGTCAAAATAAATGGTCTTTTTAGAATAGTCTAACAGGATATGGTTAGAAGATAATCACTCCATTCCTAAGATTATATCAATATCGGTAAGAGGCAAACAAATTAAATTAATAGAAAAAGCTCGATTATTGATAGTAACAGGGCAATTTAGGCATATTTTAGAAGTACTAACAGGTTTGGTAGTAGGTGTAGAAACAATCAATTGAAAGTTCAAAGAAGACACAGGCAATCCCAAACGATCCATACAGTCATATGCAATAAACGAATGAGTTGCACCCGAATCATATAGTACAGTTAAAAGATTACCTGATATGACACCTTCTTCGTTGATAAGATCTTCAGGCTGAGAGGCCTCAGCTCCACTCATTGTATACACTCATTCTCCAGCTTGCGGCTTAGTAGCACAAACGTTACTTACTGAAGGCTCCACCTTCGCTTGATCACAATCCCTCGAGATATGATCAGGTTTTCCACATCTAAAGTAAATTATTCCCTTGATCGTGCAGTCCCTTGTCATATGGTCCTTTCCATACTTCAAACACTTTATTGAGGGTGCCACAGTCTGACTAAAATGATAGCAACTAGAACCTCCTCCACGTGGCTACTGTTGTTGCTGTTGACTTGCTGATGGTCGAGAATATGGTTTCCACTAAAATTGGTTGTTGTTATTGCTTCCTCCCCTTTGGAACCTAGATAGTCCAAAGTTACGGCTCCTTGTATCTCGCGATGGCTCTAATTCTTCAAGTCTGCAACACATATCCATCAATGATGAGAACTGGTTCATTCGCATTGGCAGTACCCCTTTCTTAAATTCAACTCTTAAACCTTCCTCGAACTTGCGACCTTTCCAAACCTCATCCGACTGGATCTGGATATACCGTGAGAACTTCGACAAGCTCTCAAACTTTGCAGCATACTCGTTAACGGTCATCCCACCTTGTCGTAACCCAAGAAATTCCATCTCCTTGGCATGCCTTGCGCTATCTAGAAAATATTTTTCCAGAAATACTGCACAAAATACCTCCCACGTAATTTCCCTTCCTTTAGCTTGTAATACTCTCGGAGTTGCATTCCACCAATTTTCACCATCTCTCATCAACATAAATGTAGCATAAGTCACTTTACGATCGTCCGTACATCCTATTCCTTCAAAAATCTTTTCCAGCTCTTGGATTCACAAACTCGCCTTCTTCGGATCAAACTCACCTCTAAAATGTGGCAGATTGTTTCGACAAAATTCAGACAAATTCTGGGCTTCAGCATTTGCTTCTTGTTGTTGTGCAGCTCATTGATTCTATTGCATAATCACGTCTGCCATTTGCTGCGTTGCTTCGGTAGTAGCAGTCATCGCTTCATTGTCACGTCCCGCATTCGTACATGTACCTCTGTCACAAGACATAGCTTTCTTCACAAGCAACCAAACCAAACTCAATAAAAGTCAAATGTAACCTTTTGGAAATCAAACCGCATAGAATCACACAACACAAGCAAAACAGACCTAACCACAGAAACCCAAAAGACTCTAATCGGGGCTCTGATACCAACTAATGCAACACCCACCGTAGGGTATCACATTTAAGACTTACCCAAGTTGTAAAAGAATTAATCTTATAAAATCATTAATTTTAAAATTTCAATTGCGGATTCAATGAAAATAAATAAAATAAATAAAAACCATAAGTACAACTTGTAACTGAAATAAACACACCAGAATATATATAGATATTACAAACCTTGTTCCCAAATAATTTACATAAATACGTTACACTCCAAAAGATAAATATGTATAACATATACATCAAAACATAAAATGTCTAACTAAAACTTTTAAAGACTAAGGATTTGGGACATCGAAAGGATCCTCCTGCTTAGTATCATCAAAGAACCCAGGCGGGTACATCACTTGCCTGACAGGGGTTCTAGCCAAAGACACTACAGAGTCCTCTTATGGGGTATAAACAATACCACCCCAGAGTTCTCGTATTGGCATTGTGAACTCCAGACAAACAGACATATTCATCGTCATAACTGGAACCCCATCCCTTGTTCCACTAAGATTCAGAGTCAAATCCTCGGTATACACAAAACGTTCATTATCTAAGACAAACCTCCGCGCATCAGTTCTCCCATGGAACTGTACTCTAACAAAACCCAGTACTTGGCGCCTTGCCGCCATTTCAAACAAAGAAAGAAAACTGTCACTGATGGAAAGTATAATTTTTGGCTTCCTCGTCTCCTCGGTCTTCACCAAACATACACAATAAAAATAAACAAAACACAATAAAGAGGTGAGATCCCCTGCATCAATACCAATATGGCAGTATAGAAAATGACAGTAAATATACAGATATAGTATTAACACAGTGAATAATATTATCACATCATAGATAAAATATTAGATATATATAATTATCATGTCAATATGTTGACCAACTATGTATATGCACACAGACTCATTCCTACTCCATAGAGCTAATCACAATCTCAAAGAGAAAGATAGGGAGTACATGTCTGTATATCGTCAGCCTCAAATCATATGCCAATATATTATATCAATGTGCACAACATGGCTCATACAAGACACTCTCAACCAATCATGAAAAAAGTAGTAACTCCATCAAGATTGACGGTGTGTTTGCACAGGATACCACGGCCCAGAGGTGCTAACATCTGGCCACATATGACATTCCACACCTCGACGTCTCCAAGATCACTGAAGATCGTAACTACGCAATTCTCACCTACATGAAGCTATAAATTCAATCTCCTAGGCATACTGCCTTAACCAAATAAGCTGACATGCTTTTCAATGCATGATGTATGATTCAAATGCACATAAATTTATTATTCTCATAGTATTTCACACACACACGCCATCTCTTGGCAGTATCACTTTTTAACATAATCGGGCCCACCACAACAGCCCGACAGCAATCTGCTGTTATTTCCAATGGCGTAAACATTTTATCACAATTTCACAATCGCAGAACATTTTTCTTACGTTTTCAAATCGCGTAAGTATTTTCTAGCATTTTCATAATCGCAAAAATATTTTCAAACATTTTCTAAATTGTGTAGGGATTTTTAAACATTTTCTCATTCGTGTAGTAATTTTAAATCATTTTCTTAGTCTATTAGCTTTAAAAATCACTATTTTAAAAATAAGTTACATTTTTCTAATATTTTTCACATAAAATAATTATTTTGGCTTTATTTATTAAATTTTGTTATTAAAAATTCTTTAAGTAGCATTTTTCATTATTTCTCACAAAATTACATTTTGTTGATTTACTTGGATATTATAGCTCAAAAAGTTTCTAAGGCGTTTCAAAACCCAAAGGGTGAGCTATACGTCAGTAAATTTCAAGTTTTAAATTTTAGCTTACCTCATAACTTAATTATACCAAATTAATTCTAAAAATTACTTCATTTTCTTTTTATTTCTAAATAGAAAACTCATTAAATTGAGCTATTGTTACTTAATTACCTAAGTCTACACTTAGTAAAATAATTTTGGATCTAGAATATCAAAAATAGGCATGTTGGCCGAATTTCATTATATGCTTCAAAGATTAGTTTTAGTTATTTTCTATCACCTTATTCTTTACAAAAACCTTTAATCCAATTTCTTATCATTATCTCATTTAATCCATGATTAGGAAAATAATTTAAAACATTTGGCTCCCTTGATGGTGTTGAGGCCGCGAGCCTCTAGGGTTCTTTGGAACCTTCATACACTTCTTCATCATATAAATCACATCATGCCATATACAAAAATCAACATGCTTTCATAATCACCTATTCAAGCATATAATCAAAGCTATAAATCATACCAACCAAAAATCATCACAACAAAGCAAACTTAAATCACACAAGTGAAAAAATTCTTATGGATTTTTCACCACAAACAATTCCATATCGTCACCACCAACACATGGTTGATGAGGTTAATCTCCCTCTTACTTCAAGGAAGACAAAATCCTTCAAGTTGCTTCTCCTATGGATTTCGTGAGCCTCCAAAGAGAACCCTAACAAGCTTAAACCAAACTAAAGTCACAAACAAAGCTTGAAAATAAGAAACCATGGATCAATCATGGTTTAGAAACTCAAGAATCAAACTTAGGAATAAGAAACAAGAATTTTTACCTTGTAGAGTAGAAAACCTTAACTTGATTTCAAAGCACCAAATAGTTGAACTAGGTGAAACTCACAACATGAAAGGTATTTAGAAACTTGTCTAAGTTTAGAAAATGGTATTAGATGAAATTATAGGAGAGTGGATGTAGGTATTGGGTGTGGAGGCTGAGAGCTTCAAGAGGAAAAAGATGGAGTTTCTTTATTTGTTCTTGGAAAAGAGAGAATGGAGAGAAATGTTTGTGTCACAAGGTGATAGTAATGAAATAAAATGTCCAAATTTCTTTGAGCTTGGCCGTGTAGGTGCAAGTAGGAAGATTAAAACTTGTTCAATAAGATAGAAACTAAGCACATAGTTTCACATGGCTTAGGTCATTTGATGGTCACACTTTGGTCACTCTAATTCCTATTTGTTAAAGCAAGTGAGTCATGCAAACCTAGAAGGCTCAAGAACACCCTTGGTTGTGTAACTCAATGGAATAGGCTAACCAAGTTTTGATTCAATTTGTTTCCTAGTTACACTTAAGCTAACTTAGTTAGTTCACTTAATTACAACACTAACTTATTTAGTTACAATGCTTAGGTCATGCATTATCTTGCATTAATCATGCATTATCTTGCATTGATCATGCATTATCTTGCATTGATCATGCATTCTAGAAAGCTCTAGAATCTCCTTGAAACCATGGAGCTCTAAGGAGTAGCAAACTAAGTTTGTTCCATTTAGTTACTACTTAGGCTTTAGGGTAACTTAGTTAGATTACTCAGTCTCTTGGCTAACTAGTCTAGCCATTATTGTTGACCATATCCTATTGGCTTAGGTAATTCAAGCTATTAACACTAACCAATTCCTATTGGTTCACCAAATTATGAGTCACAAAGACTTTTCTCAATCTATTGTCCAACAGACAAAAGATACAGTATCTATTGCCCAATGGGCAGAAGCTACTACTCACAAATCAGTGGATACTATCCAGCATATAATAAAACGTGAATTATTTTTATTTCATAGATAAATTCTAAAAATTAAAAGATCATGTAATGTATCTCTCGGATTCGGGTTTAGTAAGCTCCCCCAGCTCTGAATAAATCGTCAAAGATTTTTCCCGGCCCAAAAATTATTATTTTCCTGATTCGGAGTAAATCACAAACAAAGATAAAAAATCATCATAGGATAGTCAAAATAAATTTACTGCACACAGAAATCACAAAATAGTACAATGTAGACATTATTGAGAAATAGTAAATTTTAGGTTGTTACAATGTTCAGTAGTGGATACGAAGGTGTTCCTAGGAATGCACAAACTAGTGTTTTCTTCCTTGAGCAGAAGCGGAGTGTGTTGAAATGAGGATGATTGGTACCTGCAAAGGGACTCCAACACCCAAGTCAAGCTGTGCACAAGTAGGATTGAATCTAAAGAGCAATAGTTACTTATTGAAGGTGATTGAGCCTGACATTTATAGAGAATGGTTAAGGAAACACATTCCGTTGATTGTAGCAGAGGATCCTTATAATATCAGA
This sequence comes from Ormosia semicastrata, assembly GCA_029884595.1. Lineage (NCBI taxonomy): Eukaryota > Viridiplantae > Streptophyta > Magnoliopsida > Fabales > Fabaceae > Ormosia > Ormosia semicastrata. The sequence continues at coordinate 64,096,907 of JAQQTO010000061.1, read as the reverse complement.
ATGTTGATACTACAACTTTGAGTAGTGAAAGGCAGTTAAGGGCACTATTATTACACAAGATCATGATTAGTAGTTACGGATAATTTTGGATTTCATCCACTGTGTAAATCTCACGATAATGTTGTTGGTTACCTAATGTTGTGGTTTAACATTCGTTGTGTTAGGATCGCAAGTGCCAAAAGTGAATTTCATTTAATTTTAAGATCATCGACCAATTTCATTCGGTTATAGACACATAGGCCTATTTCATTTAGTTTTAGACTTAGAGGTCAATTTTACGTAGTGTAAAGGCTCATAGGCCCAATTCATTTAGTTATAGGCCAATAGGTCCAATTTATTTAATTTTATGCTTATGCCTATTTCATTTAGTTTTAGGCACACATACCAATTTTATTTACTTGTAGGCTCAAAGGCCCAATTCATTTGGTTGCAAGCTCCTAGGTTCATTTCATTTGGTTTTAGGCTCATAGGCCCATTTCATTTAGTTTTAGCATCATTGGCCAATTTCATTTAGTTTCAGGCTCAGAGACCAATAATTTTATTTTGTTTTAGGCTCATAGACCTATGTCAATCAATTTTAGGCTCACAAGCCCATTTCATTCAATCTTAGACTCATAGGCCCATTTTATTTAATTCCAAACTTATATGCCCGTTTCATTTAATCATAGATGCAGAGCCCCAATTCTTTTAGTTGTGGGGTCATTGGCCCATTTCATTCAGTTGTAGGCTCAAATGCCCGTTTTACTTAGTTTTAACGCAAATTAGCCCATTTCATTCAGTTATAGGCTTATAGGCCCATTTCATTAGGATTATAGCTCAGATGCCAATTAGACTTAGTCTTAGGCTTAAAGGCCCATTTCTTTTAGATACAAGTTCATAGGCTCATTTCATTTAATTTTAATATTAGAGGCCCGCTTTATTTAGTTTTAGTTTCAGAGGCCTAATTCATTCAATTATAGGATCATAGGCCCATTTCATTCAATTTTATACTCAAAGGCCCATTTTATTTAATTCCAAACTTATATGCTCGTTTCATTTCATCTTAAAGCTCACAGACCCATTTCATTCAGTTATAGGCTCATAGGCCCATATGATTTATTTATAGGCACATAGGCCCATTTCAGTTAATTTCAGGCTCATAGGCCCATTTCACTTAGTTTCGAGCTCATTTTCTAATTCATTGGCCTATTTCATTTTATTTTAAACTCATAGCTCCATATCCTTTAATGTCTGATTTAGAGGCCCATTTCATTTATTTTTCAGCTCAGAGGCCTATATCATTCAATTTCAAGCTCATAGACCCATTTCAATTAGTCTTAGGCTCAGAGGACTATTTCATTTGTATAACCTTAATGACTTGTTAGACTTGTATATGTGTACAAAGGTAGCATATGACTTACTTAACATGCTTGTCTAATTTTGTGACAAACTAAGTTAGTTTAGGCACTTTGTTGCAACCCAAAAGGTGAAAAGTAACTTAAAATTACTCAGATAATAGCATAAATTGCTTAGGTGAGGGAAATGAATATGGATAATTTATTTCTAGGTAACAAATGTATGAAACAAGATGTGGTTAATGTTTCAAGGTAAACTGAGTTAGTTTGGCATTTTTAGGCATACTGGTTGTGCATTTTATGCCGGATTGACTAGCAGCAGATATGAAAAAATAAGATAATGGTGAAATGACATTTTTTAATGAATATTAGTATTTCATTTTAAATTTATTGGAAGTTGGAAATCTTGATTTAGATAAATCTAAGTATTTTTAGCATATTAGGATTTATCAGTTATGACCTTAAGGGACTAATGAGTCTTTTGGAACCTCTTTTTAAGCCTCATTCACTGTTTCTTTTGCTGCACAATTCAGAAACAGAAAACGTGCAAGAGCAAAGGAAAAAAGAGGAAAGAAAGAAGAAGGAAGAGGAGGAGAAAAAGAGGAAAGCCAAAGGAAAATCCAAGGTGTGATCATCTCAAGCTTGAATTTCCATTTTTAGTTGCCAAGGTAGGTGATTAGAACTCTTTTCACTTCTATTCTTCACTTTCTCCATTGATGCACCTTTTGTTCATAGTAGGTCAAAATGAGTTTTAGAGGTGTTTCATGTGATCTAATTGCTTGAATATGTTTCTATGGTTGTTTATGACTTACTCATAGCATGAGTTTGAGTTAGAAATTTAAAACATCTCATTTAGACCTTTGATGCACAAAAGAGAGGTATTCGATCAAGCATGTGTGATTTTGGTTCATAATCCAAATTTAGTGGTTTAAGTTAGTGATTGATGATTCCTATATGTTAATGAACTGATTAGAGACTTAGAATCACCAAGAAACTATTTTGGAATGGCCAAATCTCAAGAAAAGAACCAATGGAACAATGCAATTCTGCAAAACCCAGTTTCTGCTGTTTACGCCACGATGTGAAGAGGCCACACTAAGGCATATGTTGTAGAGTATATGCACCCTAGAGCATGATGCCGCGGTGTGAGATGCACCATGCCGAGGAGTGAAAACCAGAGAGTTGCGCCTCGCGGCGTGCCAAGGGCTGTGTAGAGGCTTGAGATGCAAAATTTCTCAAATATGAGATTTAGATGCATTGATGTTTCCTATTAGTTGGAATCATTTATGATTGTTTTCTAATGTGTGTAAAGACACAAATAGTGAAGTTTCAAGAAGGAAATTATCACCTAACATGTATTAGAAAACTTAAGCCTTTGAGCATCTAAGATAAATGTTTTGCCTTAAGTAAGTATCTAGCACCCTAGGCCACTTTATGTGGTGTTTGTATTACTTAAGATGTAATGAGTGATGATGTCGTGTATTAGATGCTAATGAGCTAGGATGGATTGGTAGTGTTTTTCCTAAGGAATCAGAAGTTCTTAAGGGGACAAGTTATTCCTGACCAAGAGCTAGGGTTACATGTAGTAAGAGGTTGTAGCTCTTCCTCTCTACAATGGATAAACAAAAGAAGCCAGAGTTCGTAGTCAAATATGCTTGGGTCTTAAATGAACTAAGTATGTAAGTATGAATGAATGTATGATTAACTTAGTTTATCTAGTTATTAAAGTTAGACCTTGTAGAATATGTAAATATATCTCATTAGTGGCATGTTTTAATATTATGTTTATTATGCTATGTATGACTGGTTTTGGTTTACTCATATTGAGAATTATTGATTCTCACCTCATTGTGTTACCATGTAATTCCAGGAAAAGTTCTTCAAAGAATAAGAAGAAAAAGGAAACTAAAGATTAGACTAGTTATAGTGTTATGCTTTATATTACAATTGTTATATATTTTTTTGTACTTCTTTTGTAATGTAAAGAATTATGTAATACTTCAAGCCTTTGCTAAGCCTAATGTTGTATATATATGCATTTTGCTGTGAGTTTTATGTTTTCCACATTTCATGTGGCTCTCTATAATGTTTCCAATGAACATTATGAATATATGATCAGGTTATTATGTATGTAGTGACGTTGTAATGTTGTTTATCTCTGTAAATGTTATTTATATCAAGATATTAGTCTTAGGATGTTACATCATTCAAGTATAGGCTCAACAGTCCATTTCATTCAAATATGGGCATTGAGGCCAATTTCTTTTAGTTTTAGGCTTATAAGCTCATTTCATTTTAGCTTTTAGGCTTAAAAGCCTATGTCTTTCATTGTCAAGCTCATAGGCCCATTTCATTTATTCGTAGGGTCATAGACCCATTTCAATTAGTTATAGGCTCAGATCCATTTAGTTATGATTTCAGAGGCCTATTCTATTCAGTTATAGGCTAATAGGCACATTTCATTGAATTTTAGGCTCAAAGGTCAATTTCATTTAGCTGAAGACTCTTATGTTCATTTCATTTAATTTTTGGATCATAGGCCAATTTAATTCAATTATAGACTCACAGGCCCTTTTCATTTGGTTTTAGGCTTTGAGGCTCGTTTTGCATGGTTTACTGGCTACTTGGCCTAGTTCATTCAGTTATAAGCCAATAGTCCCATTTCATTTAATTTTACGCTCATACGCCCATTTCATTTTGTTTTAGGCGCATAGGCCCATTTCATTTAGTTTTACGCTCATTTATGGGGTCATAGGCCCATTTCATTCAGTTTTAGGCTCAAATTCCCATTTTACTTAGTTTTTCGGTAAATTAGCCCATTTCATTCAATTTTTTGTCTATTTCATTTTGTTTTAAGACTCATAGGCCCATGTCATTTAATGCCAGGCTCAGAGGACCATTTCATTAATTTTAGCCTTAGAGGCCTATATCATTCAGTTTTAGGCTCATAGACCCCTTTCAATTAGTCTTAGGCTTAGTGACCTATTTCATTCAGTATTAGGCTCAATAGCCCATTTCATTTACTCACAGGCTCAGCAACCCATTTCATTCAATTATGGGCCTAAAAGCCTATTTCTTTTAGTTTTAGGCTCATAGGCCCATTTCATTTTAGCTTTAGGCTTAGAAGCCCATGTCATTCATTTTCAGGCTCAAAGGCCCATTTCATTTATTCATAGGCTTATAGACCCATTTTATTCAGTTACAAGCTTAGATGCCTGTTCCATTTAATTGTAAACTCCTAGGCCTATTTCATTTAATTTTAGGCTCATAGGCCAATTTCATTCAGTTGTAGGCACTTAGGCCCATTTCATTTGATTATTGGCTCAAAGGCCAATTTCATTCAATTATATACTCACAAGCCCATTTCATTTGGTTTTAGGCTCGGAGGCCTATTTTGTAGAGTTTACTAGCTCTTTGGCCCAGTTCATTCAATTATAGGCTCACTGTCCCATTTCATTTAATTTTAGGCTCACACACATATTCCACTTGGTTTTAGGTGCAGAGGCCCATTTCATTTAGTTGTAGGCTCAAATACCCATTTTTCTTAGTTTTAAGGCAAATTAGCCCATGTCATTCAGTTATAGGCTATAGGCCCATTTCATTAGGTTTATGGCCTAGATGCCAATTAGACATAGTCTCAGGCTCAAAGGTCCATTTCATTTAATTTCAAGATCAGGGGCCCATTTTATTTAGTTTAAGTTTCAGAGGCCTAATTCATTCAATTATAAGATCACGGCCTAATTCATTCAATTATATGATCATAGGCCTATTTCATTTAGTTTTAAGCTCAGATGACCATTTTACTTTGTTTACAAGCTTACAGGCCCATTTTAATATGTTACAGCCTCATAGGCTCATTTCAATTTTGTTTAAGGCTTAGAGGCCCATGTCATTCAGTTTTAGGCTCAGAGGCCCATTTCATTCAATTTTAGACTTTGATGCCGATTTCATTCATTTCTTGGCTAATAGGCCCATTTTATTTAATTTAATACTCAAAAGCCTATTTCATTGAGTCTTAGGCTCCTAGGTCCCTTTCATTTATTTCCAGGCTCATAGGCCCATTTCATTTAACTTTAGGCTTATAGGTCCATTTCACTTAATCTTAGGCTCATAGGCCCAGTACTTAGTTTCATGTTCATAGGCCTATTTCATTTTATTTTCTGGCTCATAGACCTAATTCATTTAGTTCTAGGCTCATAGGTTTATTTCATTTAGTTATACAGTTATATTTACCCATTTCATTTATTCTTAGGCATAGACGCCCAATTTTTTTTCTATTATACAATCATAAGCCATTTCAATCAATTATTGGCTTATAGGTCTTTTTCCTTTAGTTTAAGGCTCATAGACACACTTCATTTACTATTAGGCAAAAAGGATCATGTCATTCAGTTTCATGCTCATAGGTCTATTTCATTTAGTCTTAGACCAATTTCATTCAATTATAGGCTCAGAGGCCCATTCTATCTAGTCATAGACTCATATGCCCATTTCATTTAGTTTTTGACTCAGAGGTCAATTTTACATAGTGTACAGGCTTATAGGCCCTGTTCATTTAATTTTAGGTTTATATTGGGTGGTTGTTGCACTGAAGGTATCAATCTAGTTGAAAAGCTAATTCCATAATGTGATTCACATTGACTCAAGAAATGATTTTGATGATAACAAAGCAAAAAAAGGAAGGCAAATGCACAAGACAATCCCAAAGAGCATTAAGTCTAGAATATAGGCTTTAGAACTTGTGTAAAGATAGTTGAAGGATTCACACTAAGCTCATAAAATGTTTTCTTACTCAAATCAAATACGTTTTGAAAAATAAGAATTTACATCTGTTAAGATGACTTTTATGATTAAGCAAAATGTTCTTGAAAACCTCTTTGAAATTTGTAATGTGAATGCTTATGTCTTGAAGCATATCAAATGGGTTTTTGATGATAACAAAGACAAAAGCGAAGATCAAGTGCAATAGTGAAGATCAAGCACAAAAGGAAAAATCAAGATCAAAGAAAGAAGACAAGAAGGTTTATTTAGTTATAAGACTTAGGACACTAATGTTAAATGCTCTCAAGATTTCTCAAATGGTTTTTCAATATATGATTTCAAAATAAATGGGAAATTTCAAAGATAAACATGGCTTTCAAGAAAACTTGTGTTTTAATCTTAAAACTAACACTCTTAAAAAGATTCATGTTTAAACAATTGTCTCAAGGTGTTAGAAATGACTTACAAGCTTTATTGGACTTGAAAAATGTGTTCAATGGCCAATGTAATCGATTACACGATGTTTGTAATCGATTACACAGAAAAATGAGAGGCATGTAATCGATTACATGAGCAATGTAATCGATTACAAGCAAGTCAGAGGCCATGTAATCGATTACACAATATATGTAATCGATTACATCAAGCCTAGAAAAGCATGAACACATTCAAAGAGTCATGTAATCGATTACATGGATATTGTAATCGATTACACAGCAAGTCAGAAGTCATATAATCGATTACACAGATATTGTAATCGATTACACACAAGTCAGAAGCCATGTAATTGATTACACCAAGAATGTAATCGATTACACAGAGCCCAGAAAGTCAAGAACACGTTGGAACAACATATGTAATCAATTACCTGAGCTGAGTAATCGATTACAAGAATCCTGACAATGTCCAACGGCTATATTTAATGCATTTAATGCGTGCCCAAACCACCCCAACGACTCTATTAATTAAGAAACTTATAAATACCAAAGTTGGGTCTTTATTTGAGGTTGACCTTGAACCAAAAACTGATCACCAATACTTCCATATGTGAATCAATCCTCAAATCCATTTCTTGCTCTGTTTTCTGCCAAAAACATGAAAAATCTTTGAGAGCATATTAGAGCTTCAATTTGTAATCATCTACTTTAGTGAGAGCTTCAATTTGTATTAATCTACTATTTGAGAGAGTTTCTATCATTCAAACACTTTGCTTATTGTGTAAAGAGGGTGAGGTATCCCTCTAGTGAAAAAGGGTGAGGTATTCCTTGTTGAGAAGAAGGTGAGGTATCCTTCAAAGGTGTAAAGAGGGTGGGGTATCCCTCAAAGGTTGTATAGGGTGAGGCATCCCTATTTTGAGGCTCAAAGCACAAGGGTGAGATATCCCAAGGTGTTGTTGAGTGCTCTAATCTGTAAAGGTTTTTCAAGCACCCATTCAAGCTTGAAGTTTAGTGAAAAATCTCGAATGGTTCGCTTGAGGACTGGACGTAGGTCACAAGGGGTGACTGAACCAGGATAAATCCTTGTGTTTGATTCTCTCAACCCTATCTCTTTACATTTTTGCATTTACTTTATATGCTTGCTTGAATATTATTCATCTTGGTTTATTTAATTTGTGAGTGAAGTATTCAATCTCATTTATCTATTCACTTCAATTATCCAATAGCTTCAACGAAAATTGTTTAACAAACGTTTTACAAAAGATTGCGAAAATATTTCATAAACTCAATTCACCCCCCTCTTGAGTTTGAGGCCACTTGGCTAACATGTAACACCCCGAATTTTCTTTCTTTCTTTGTTATATGTCTTTTTCTAATTTTTGTGAATTATTTGAATTATTTTGATTATTTTATTATTATTTTTGGATTGTATGTGTGTTTGAGGTAGGTCAGGAAAAATAAAAATTTTTCAGGGCTGAAAAGTTTTGGACTGTTAATGCGGAGTCGGAAGAACTTACTAAACCCAAAACTGGAAACAGTTTTTGAAAATTTTTTTTATCTGAGTTTTTGTTACATTCTATTATCCATTGGATAAATCTATTATTCATTAGGTAATGTTATTATCTATTGGACAATAAATAATAGTATCTTTTGTTCATTGGTTAATAACCAATCAGTAAATATGTTAGAGGAAGCCTAGTCATAAGCCTAGAATCTTCTTTTTTTTGACTCACCTTGTGACTAGATAGGTGACTCACCTAGTGAGTCATTGAATGACATCCTTATGACTCCTTTGCGACACAATGGTGGGTGACTCACTTGGCCACCTTGCAAGTCTAGAACCTTCTTCTTATGACTCACTTAAGTGACTCACCACATAACAACTTGATGACTCCATTGTGACACAATTTGTGACTCACCCTATGACTCACTATGATGACTCATTATGATGCACCAATGGATGGCAAGCTTGGAGGAGAAGTCTTGATCTCCACCCTTGATGAGGTTCACGGCCAAGATCTCTTGGAGAAGCTTAAGTGATCAATTTGATCACTCCTTCCTTCTACGTTTATCTTGTTTTGTTTTTCGTGAAGCAAAATATCTAAAGCTATCACAAAATACTTTCTCATTCTCTCTTCCTTTGAGACCCATGGTCATGAAGCTCTAAAGAGGCCAAAACCATTTTTTACCACTTTGTTAAGCTTGTCATCATTTCATGCAAACCAAGAACCAAGAAGTCAAAATAAAAAACTCTCTCACTTTTTCTCTTGGAATCCTCAAAGCCAAGCACCTTAGATGCACTTCCAATCTTCTAAAATTCAAATCAACCTTATATCTTGAACCTATACACAATTTTAAGATACTTTGATGTTGTGATCAACCCCTCATTCTATCATCTTCAAGGTTTTTCTTCAATCTCAAGATCAAAGGTTTCTAAGTAAAGTTCTTGAAACTTTGTTTCTTGATTCATTTCTAAAAGTTCTAAGACCATTCTTGGCCCATGGTCATCTTAATCAAGCCTTAGATGTTAATATGTTTGTGTTACTTTGATTTTTAAGAGCAACTTGGTGGTGAAAGTTGACACAAGGAGTCCTACAAGGAGCTAGGAGGCTACATCTAAGGTAAGAGGGAGATTAACCTCATCAACTAATTATGGTGGTGAGGGACACGAAATTGTATGAAGGTGATGAATCCATGTGAGGATTTATTCACCATATGTGTGTAATTATGTGATTTGTATTTATTTATTCTATGTGATTTTTATTGCTTTGATATTTGCACGAACTTGATATAGTAGGTTTATGATGCTTATAGTTTTGTTGTATGCTATAGATTGTGATTAAGAGGAAAGGAATTTTTGGTTTCAAAGACCAAGAGGCTCACGACCTTTATGCCTACAAATGGGTAAACCTATGCAAAATTGGTTTATTAAATGCTAACCTAGGTGATTAGTGATAAGAAATTTAATTAAAGAATTAAAAAATAAAAATGAAAATGAACAAATATTTATCATTAAATAAAATGGTGAATTTCGCGAATATAGTGGAAATAGGATTGAGAAGTAATTTGGAGATTTGAAGTATTTTATTTAAGACGATTTTTGATAAGTTAAATGGAAAGGATTTATTTAGAATTAGAATAATGAAAGTTTTGCAAAGAATGTTAGAAAATATTACTTAGATGATTTGGGGACTAAATTAAGATTAAAGGATTTACAAGTAAAAAAAAAAAAAAAGAAGAACACGATTTTATAATTTAAGGAGTAATGACTTTTGGCTATATCAATGGATATAATTTTTAAGGATGGTATGGAATTTAAAAATATCTTATTTAAGAAAGTTTTTATTTAGAGTAATGAACAAAGAGTGATTTTCGGCCTTAGTATGGGAATAAAGGTAGAATGATGTTTTGAAAATTAAGGTATCTTATTTAATAAGAGTAATGAAGATGGATTTTTGTAGTATCTTGATTTAATGAAAATAATATAAGTTTTTGTGAAAAACATTTGGAAATATTGATTAAAGGAGGTATAGTGAGAAAATGTTGGAATCAATGTCCAATTTTTATAAACTATGAGAAAAGTTTTAAATTGAGCTTAGAATATTGAGAAAATGATTTACGCGATTGAAAATATGTAGAAAAACTCTTATGCGATTTAAAAATGGTGATTTTTAGCTACGTGATTAAGAAAACGTTTGAAAATATTTACACGATTGAGAAAACATTGGAAAAATGTTACGCGATTTGAAAACGTAATAAAAGTGTTACGCGATTATGAAAATGCGATAAAATAATGCTACGCGATTGGTTGTAGCCGGTAGAGGCTTGTGATATGCATTGAGTCATTAATCATGCATTATTTATTAGATGGTATCTGTTAAGGATATTGTTGTCTAGGAGATTGAATTACACCTTAGTACGGGTGAGAATTACGTAAATGAAGGTCTATGAATGACCTTAGGAGCGTCGGGATGCGGGTAACCCATATGTGGCCAGTTAGCCGCACTACTGTGCCGTGGGGACTGACGCAAACGCACCAACGATCTCGACGAAACACTACACCTTTCATGATCTGGCGTAGAATGTCTTGTACAAGCCATGATGTATACACTGAGAAAATTTTTATAGCACTTGAATTGAGGCGAATGACATATAGACATATCTTCTGGATCATTCCCTCTGAATATGTGTTTAGCTCAATAGAGTAAGAAATGGATGCATTATGCATAAGGATGGTTAGTATACACATTGTGCATGTGCATAGTCAGTGTACATATTGTTGTGGCATAGTCAGTATACATATTATTATGGTATGGTTAGTATTCATGTTATTGTGATATACATTGCTGAATTATCTATTAGTTGATAACATGATTATACCTGCTGTTATGTGATATTGCTGTACGTGAATGACATTATTGTCATTATTGTTTCTTTGCTGCCATGATGGTATTGATGTAGGGGATCTCACCTCTTTATTGTATTGCTCTTTTTGTTCTATTCTATATTTATGTTTTAAGAAGACTGTGATGGCGACAAGTTTATAGTTTACAATTTCACGGGGACAATGAAACATGGCACGTCCATTGGGACACGGGGCGCATTCAATATGTTGGAATGTTACTTTGTTTAAGAGTAGGACCCAGCGTGGGGTTGCTACGTTTTCTGTGAATGTTTCTGTTTATTTGGAGTTCTCTATGCCTATTATTGAGTTATGGACTAATCGTTATAGCACTTCTAGGGAAGACTCCGAGGAGTCGTGTAACACCCTCCTTAGGGCATCACACTTCATGCTACTTAATTACCAAATTACCCCTTCATTGAAAAATCATGCTTTGTGATGGAAATACGAGTTGTAAAATTTCTTAATAATAACAAGATAAACTTAGCGGAAAATAAAAACATTACAACATCATCACAAATAATTTACATTATATATATATAAGTCACAATATTGTCATATTTTAATATTTACAAGCTAGACTCTCAAAATATTTAAACTTTAATTTAAACTAATACACTACCCAAGTACTACTATACAGTAGAACCCTCAGACGGGTCCTCCTCAGATTCCTCAGAAGATAGGAATCCAGACTGACGCGAAGTCCTACGGACAGGTGTCCGAGCAGACGACACTATACTAATCGTACTAGGAGTACGATAGTATGCTCCCCAGTACTGTCTAGTAGACAATGGGAACTCTAGGTATTAATATTCACACTAATGTCCAAGATGTAGCCTACTCAATCTCATATACACAAGGAAACAAGACTCCTCCATCACTTCAAAACTCAGCGTCCTCAACAGGAATCTGCTCTTCCTCAGCTTCTCGCTCAAATCCTCGCTCAACGTCTTTAAAATTATTATTACAATACAAATAGACATACAAAGAGGTGAGATCACCTACGCCAATACCAGTATGGTAGCAATGAAGATAAACACATACAATATCTCATACCAGCACATCATACATAATTACAATTATGCCACCAACATCATTTATCATCATAACTCATGCAATAAGCAATAATTATAATCATGCCATTACCAATATTCAAACACTCAACATTTCAATTATCATAAACCATAATTACGATAATACCCTCAATAATTATGCATATGCACCTAGACTCAATTTCCCACTCCATGGAGCTAAAACTCAGGTCGGAGAGAGTGATCGAAAAGATCTGTCTGCACCAACATGCCTCAGACCACGTGCTCAATGTTTTGCACATCTAGCATATGCACGACAATCTTTATCAGGTCTTGATTAAGGATAGTGCCTCGGTCCGGATTATTGGTGTGTTACATCGGTCTAACCCACGATACAGAAGAGCTACCAACTGTCCATTGTAGGCAACCCGCACCCCAATGCCCCCAAGGTCAATGAGTGACCTACACTACGCATATCGCACCCACTCAGGAGGTGTATTCTCTCCTAGGCAATCAGTCTTAATCAGTCTATCGGATATTTCCAATGCATGTATTATGCACTATTTACAGTTCCAATTCATTATCTCATATTCTCAATTCAATTTCTTTATCTCATATTCGGGGTCCTCATATTGGCCCAACAGTATCATTATTGTAATTTCATCGTGAAACCATATTTTTGAATTTTCTCAATCGCGTAAAATATTTTTCACACATTTTAAATCAAAAATACTATTTTTCTCATTTAACACCAAAATTTAACTTTATTTTTCATATTTGCATAATAACCCCTCAAAACATAATATTTGCATTATAATCCTCATTTAAATAATATTTTCACAACAGTCCTTCATAAAATTTATATTTATGAAATAGTCCATCATAAAATTCATATTTATAAAAATGTCCCTCATAAAATTTATATTTACGAAATAGTCCCTTATAAAATTCATATTTATGAAATAGTCCTTCCAAAACATAATATTTACGTTTTAGTCCTTTTTCAAATAATAATTTCATAATAGTTCCTCATAAAATAATATTTTACGAGATAGTCCCTCTTTTATAAAATATTTGCAATATAGCCCCTCTAAAATCAATAATTGCAATATGACCCCATTAAAAATGAAAATTACAATATTGCCCCTCTAAAAATCATAATTACAATATGGCCCCTTTTAAAAATGAAAATTACAATATTACCTCTTTTAAAAATTGGTATTTGCATTGTTTCCCCAAAAATGTTATTTCTTTCATTTACTCCACATATTACAGGTCAAATTTTACAGACGCACCTCTAAACCCGTAAGGTGAGCCATACGTCAGTAAAATTCAAGTATTGACACTCATTTCATTTTAAACCCTTTTTATTTAATTATATCAAATTATTTTCCCAAAATCGTTTTGTTTACTACATTCAAACTTGTTCAAATTCATTTTTTTTTTCATTTAAATCCTTCATTCTCATTTGAATCCCTCATTTTCAGGACTTTGGTCCTCTAATCCCTAGTATGACTGTGAGCCTCATTGCTCTTTGGAGCATTCATACAATCATTTAATCATGTTGTTCACATCTTACTTTACACATACTTTCTCATGCTTTCATAATTATACATACACACATAATATCAAAGCTTTAAGCATATTATCACACATGCAAGCATAGAAACAAAATCATACACATCACAAACACAATCAAAGAACATCAAACAATAGGTAAATAAACCCTTATGGGTTTTTCACCGAATAAAACCTCCCCACACCACCAAAACTTGGTTGGTGAGGTAAAATCTCCCTCTTACCTCTTGAAGACCAGTCTTTCAAGCTCCTCTCCTTCTCCTTGATTTCGTACAAGCCACAAACAATTCCTAAAAATTCTTAAACAATTAATAAAATCACATACAAAGCTTAATAATGATAAACCATGGAACAATCATGGTTTAGAAAATCACAAACTAAATTTTAAACCATAAAAACCAAAGTTTACCTTTAGGGAAGTAAACCAAACTTGAATTTTGAAGCACTTAGAGTGAGGTTTTGAGAAAACTTCCTAAATGGAAAGTGTTTAGAAGGTAGTTTAGCTTTAGGAAATGATGAGAGTGAAAATTATAGATGATGGATGGTGTATTTGGTGTTGGGGCCGAATTCTAGAGAGAAAAAGGGAAGGAAAATGTTCTATGTGTTCTTGGAATTTTTGAGAGGAAATGATGCAAGCTTTTAGGTGAGAAAAAAAATGAATAATGAGAGTGAATTGAATGGTGCAGCCGTTTAGTAGTTTTTAGGTAATATTAGGAGATAAGTTTGAACCCAAAATATCACCAATTATGCTCACATTGAAAACACATGGCCTAGGTCACTTAATTGTCATGCAATGGTCATAAAAGACCATTCAAGAGGACTTGAGAAGCCTTCCAAGCTGCATGACCGTGTGGCTCTCTTGAATTAGGGACCTAATTTGTTTTCAATTATTGTCTAATTACTTGCTAATTAATTAGCTAATTAGTTAGGTTAAGTTTCCAAACCATTCTTAATTAATTATCTAATTACATGACTAATTAATTAAACATATAATTACATATATAATAGTCTCTAAATAAAATTAGGACATTTAATTAGTAATTAGATTATTACTAATTAATAATTAGATTAGTTCACTTAACTTGTTAATTAGGCCATTAAGATGATTAATTTAAGTTTAATTAGCTACTAAGTAAAAGTCAAGCCACTATTGTTGACTTCATCTTAGCCTTTTAAATAAACTTTGTTTCCTATCCATTGATTAGATCTATAGCCAATATTCAATGCTTGCTAATCAAGCTCACATCCACACCATTGATTTGATCAATGGTCAACATCCAATGCTTGCTAATCAAGCTCACATCCACACCATTGATTTGATCAATGGCTAACATCCAAGACTTCCTTATTAAGTTTGCTCCTACACCATTGATTAGATCAATGGTGATAAATCAAAACTTCTTCATCAAGATCATCATCCAACAGTTCACACTAAAGTCCAAGCCACTAAGTTTGACTCCTTCTTATTGGTTTAGAATTTTCAAGCCACTTTTGTTGACTTGTTCCTATTAGTTTAGAATTCTGTCTAGTGAGAATCGTTGACTACTACTCTAGACGTGAGTCCTACAGACTTTTTCGGGTCCATGATCATTTTCAAGCAGATTTCTACTATTTTTGAGATAGTAGGTACTGCCAAATAAAATAATATTATAATAATATAAAATATTTTATTACACAGTTAAATCTTAAAAATTAAAATATTAATATATATATCAATCAGAATTTGATTTAGTAAGATCCCCCAGTTTCGAATAATTAAAATAAGAATTTTTTCGGCCCGAAAATTATTATTTTCCTGACCCGAAGCAAATCACACAAAACAATCAAAAATAGTATCGGAATAATCAAATTATTTTTATATTGCACAGAAAACACAAAACAGTGTAATTCTGTCAGTTCTGTAACATAGTCTAAAATTTGGGGTGTTACAAGTCGACCGCTCGGACTCCCGTCCGTAGTGACATGCCCCAACTGGGGAATTTGTCGGTTAGGGATCCCGAAGAGGATCTGGAGAAAGATCAGGTTTGGGACCCTACTCTTCAAGTTTTTGGACTTAGGTTAGGTTCAATTTTGATATGGTAATTATACATATTATTTGGAGTGTGTAAGTTTTATGTATTTAAGTTGTTACTAATCTATGTTATGTACATGAAATGTATATTATTCAATTTTTATGACTTGTGATTCTAAAATTCGATAAGTTTATGTTATCCGTGAAAAATGAAATTTTGAAATCGTATTCAAATAATATCAAATATTTTATAACTTGGGTAAATAATTAAAAGGAGTTGGCTTGAAATGTAATGCCGTTCGGGGGGTGTTACAAAATCTATCTTGAGAAAACCCTTCACAGGAGCTAAAAGACTAAGGCTCCTAACCGATTAGTATAGCCATCTAATCGATTATTTTGTTTCACAAAAGCCAAATACTTAAGTTCCTAACCGATTAGGAAATGCTCCTAACTAGTTATTTAGTTTCACAGAAGCCAAATACTTAAGTTCTTAACCGATTAGGAAATGCTCCTAACTGGTTATTTGATTTCATAGAATCCAAATAATTAAGTTCCTAACCGATTAAGAAATGCTCCTAACTGATTATTCCAATTTACAGAAGCTAAAATCTAAAGACCCTAACCGATTAGCAATATCATGTAATCAATTAGGAGATGTATTTGGAGTCAATTCTTGACTCTTAACCGATTAGGAAAAAGTACTAATCAGTCATCTAGGCAACCAGAACTTACGTTCAATGGCTATATTAAAGAGCATTTAATGCTCTCAACTACCCCAACGGCTCTTAATTGCTTTTAGTTATAAGTTTAAGGTGTTGGGCATTCATGAATGGTTAGAGAAACTAAGAGAAACAATCTGAAAACCATTTTCTGAGCATTAAATACTTGATTTTGACTTCCCTTTGATCATACTCTGTTTTGAGCTTAGAACATATGAATCTTCAATACCCCATAAGTTTCAATTTGTATTATCCATTCTAAAGAGAGAGTTTCATTTCTTCTATATTTTGTTCAATCTGTAAAAGTGGGTGAGGCATCCCTCAAAGCTTTGTAAGGGTAAGGCATCCCTTATTTGAAAAGGCTCAAGCTACAAAGGGCGAGGTATCCCAAGGTGGTGTTGAGTGCTCTAATTTGTAAAGGTTACAAGCACCTGATTCAAGCTTTGAATTTAGTGAAAAATCTCAAGTGTTTACTTGAGGACAGGACGTAAGCCACAAGTGGATTGGTGGCTAAACCAGGATAAAGCTTGATGTTTGTTTTCTTTAAACTCTACTCTTTACTTGGAGCACTGTTTTATTACTTTATCTAAATTCTATCTCTCTTGGTTAATTCATTTAAGAGTGAAAAACTTATATCTTCTCTATCCATTCATCTCTAACAAACAATAACTTCAATGAAAACAAGAATTCAAGTATTTTATGAAAGATTTGTAAACTTATTTTTTATGCTCAATTCACCCCCCTCTTGAGTATTGAGGCCACTTGGTAACAAGTGGTATCAGAGCTAAACTCTTGTGTAAAGAGCTTAGCAGCTTCAAGAGAAGTGATGGCTTCAAATGATTTTTAAAAATGAAGGTTCTTCCATTAGTCAACCTCCCTATTTCATTGGTGATGGTTATGCCTATTGGAAAGAAATATTAAAATTTTTTATTGAAGCTATTGATATTGATGTGTGGGATACCATTGAAAATAGTGCCTTTATTCCCACACATATAATTGATGGTGTAAGAACTAACATACCTAGAAGTGAATGGACGGATGAAGATAAAAAGAAGGTTCAATACAACTTGAGAGCGAAGAACATCATTACCATATCCTTGGGGTATGATGAATTCTTTAGGGTATCAAATTGTAAGACTGCTCAAGAAATATGGGATACCCTACAAGTAACTTATGAGTGCACAAGTGAGGTAAAAAGATCAAGAATAAACACTCTCACTCATGAATATGAATTATTTAGAATGAATCAAGGAGAAAGCATTCAAGAAATGCAAAAAAGGTTTACACATATTATAAATCATCTTGCTTCATTGGGAAAAACTTTTCATAATGAGGATCTTATTAACAAAGTCTTGAGATGTTTGAGTAGAAATTGGCAACCCAAGGTGACGACTATTGCGGAATCAAGAAACTTATCAACAATGACCTTGACCACATTATTCGGGAAGCTCCAAGAGCATGAATTGGAGCTAAATAGGCTCAATTAAAGTGAGGAACATGAGAAGAAGAAGAAGGGGATTGTCCTCAAGGCCATCTCATCTACAATGGAAGAAAATGATGAAAATGATGGAGATGGCATAGAAAATCGTGAGCTAAATAAAGAGAATCTTAGTCTCCTTGTGAGGAAATTTGAAAGATTCCTAAAGAAAAATGGATTTCAAAGAAGAACACCTTTTTCTCAAAAGAAAACATATTAGAAAGGGGAAGGAAACTCATCCACTCCAACATGTTATGAATGTGGAAAACCAGGACACATGAAGATGGAATGTCCTGTGTACCTCAAGAAAGTGGAGAAATTTGAGAAGAGACCTTCCAAAGAAATGAAAGAAAGAAGAGCATATATTGCATGGGAAGATAATGACATGGACTCCTCCGATAGCTCAGAAAATGAAGAAGCTCATCTTTGTCTCATGGCTCAAGGAGAAGAATGTGTAGAGAGTGACGTCGAGATAACATCTTCTAACTTAGATTCTCCACCTTCTTATAAAGAATTACAATATGCTTTTCAAGATTTGTATGATGAATTTATGAGGCTCACAAAAATGGTTTTATCTTCCAACAAAATAATCTCCTTATTGGAAAATAAAGCTTCTATTTTAAACAATGAGATTAATGAGCTTAAGATTGAAAATGAGACCTTAGGACTTATTGATGCTAACTTATTATGCATGACTTGGTTCTCACATGATAACATATCCATACCCTTACCTTGCTTATCATGCAAAGCATTTGAAAAAGAAATTAAAGATTTAAACAACACTTTTGCAAAATTTACGTTTGGAAGAGACAATTTAAATGTGTTATTAGGGAAGCAAAAATGTGTTTTTCAAAAAGCCAGTTTAGGATATAATCCAAATAACCATCAAAATTCTTATAAGAATTTCTTTTTTTCCTTAAGTACGTCAAGTGGCCCCTTTATCAAATGCTTTCATTGTGGTAAAAAAAGGTATAGTGCATCAACATGTAATGTAAGAAAGAATATCAACACTAAGATTGGAACTAAGAGGATTTAGGTCCCTAAGGGCACCTTGCCTAATGCTAACACATAAGGACCCAAGATAATTTGGGTACCAAAGGTTAAAATCTAAATGTGTGTTGTAGGTATGCTTGAAAACCAAAAGTTCAAGTTGGTATCTTGATAGTGGTTGCTCCAAGCACATGATTGGTGATGGCTCCAAGTTTTCCTTCCTTATCCCCAAGAAGAGTGGTCACATGACATATGGTGACAACAATAAAGGGAAGATCCTTGGAGTTGCTAAAGTTAGTAAGATCCCTTCCTCATCCATTGATAATGTCTTGTTTGATGAATGACTTAAACATAACTTGCTTAGCATTAGTCAATTGTGTGACAAGGGCAATAGCGTGATATTTGATTCTAATTGTTGCATAATTGAGGGTAAGGATGATAAGCATGTCAAGTTTGTTAGTTATAGGGTCAATAATATATATATGATTAGCCTTGATGACATTTCCTCAAATGATGCTAAATGCTTTATGAGTAAAGAAAATGATTCATGATTATGGCATAGAAGAATTGCTCACATTCACATGGATTACTTAAACAAGTTAATTTTTAAAGAACTAGTAATTGGTCTTCCAAAACTCAAATTTGAAAAAGGCAAACTTTGTGATGCATGTCAAAAGGAAAAACAAGTAAAGGTCTCTTTTAAAGCTAAAAATATAGTTTCAACTTCTAGACCTTTACAACTTTTGCACATGGATCTTTTTGGTCCCTCTAGAACTATGAATTTTGGTGGAAATTAC
Organism: Ormosia semicastrata; assembly: GCA_029884595.1. Taxonomy (NCBI): domain Eukaryota; kingdom Viridiplantae; phylum Streptophyta; class Magnoliopsida; order Fabales; family Fabaceae; genus Ormosia; species Ormosia semicastrata. Next base: position 64,077,370 of record JAQQTO010000061.1, on the reverse strand, counting down.
TAGGCATTAGTGATTGTGGATGATTTTTCTAGGTTTACATGGACATTATTCTTGTCTCACAAAAATGATGTTTTTCAATCTTTCAAAAAGCTTGTCAAAGTTATCTAAAACGAAAAAGGTTTTTGTATTGCGTTCATAACAAGTGACCATGGTGGGGAATTTGAAAATCATGAATTTGAAACCTTTTGTGATAAATATGGCATTGAGCATAACTTTTCTACACATAGAACACCATAACAAAATGGTGTTGTAGAAAGGAAAAATTGATCTTTAGAAGAAATGACATGAACTATGCTCAATGAGGGCAACCTTCCTAAGTATTTTTGGGTGAATGCAGTTAACACCACTAGTTATATTATGAATAAGGCCCTAATAAGGCCAATTTTAAATAAAACCCCTTATCAATTGTACAAAGGAAGGAAGCCAAATATTTCACACTTTCATGTCTTTTAATATAAATGCTTTGTTTTAAATAATGGAAAGGATAACTTAGGAAAGTTTGATACAAAATCTGATGAGGGGATATTTCTTGGATATTCTATATATAGTAAGGCCTTTAGATTTTATAATAAATGAACTATGATCATAGAAGAGTCCATACATATTGCTTTTGATGAAACTAACCAAAATAAGCCAAGAAAGGAGCTTGTTGATGATGTTGTAGAAATCTTAGCAAGAACACACTTGGAGAATCAAGAGAAAAAGCCCAACAAGCAAGAAGAGAGACCCTTTGATCACTCTTGGCAAGAGGATTCAGAAATCATGGATTTACCCAAAGAATGGAGGACATCAAGATATCATCCTCTCGACAAGGTGATAGGTGATGTATCAAAAGGGGTAATCACTCGAAACTCTCTTAGAGATGCAAGTAATAATTTAGCTTTTGTCTCTCAAGTTGAACCTAAAGACATAAATGAGGCCATCAATGATGAACATTGGATCTTTGCCATGCAAGATGAACTAAACTATTTTGAGATAAATCAAGTTTGGGAATTAGTTCTAAGGCCCAATGATCATCCTATAATTGGCACCAAATAGGTATTTAGGAACAAACTTGATGAAATGGGATTAATAGCAAGAAACAAAGTTAGACTTGTTGCTAAAGGTTATAATCAAGAAGAAGGAATAGATTATGAGGAAACATATGCTCCCGTAGCTAGATTAAAGGCCATTAGAATGTTACTTGAATATGCATGCATCATGGATTTTAAGCTTTATTAAATGGATGTTAAAAGTACCTTTTTAAATGGCTTTATACAAGAAGAGGTGTATGTGGAGCAACCTCCTGGTTTTGAAGATTTTGAACTGCCCAACCATGTTTTTAAACTGAAAAATGCCTTGTATGACTTGAAACAAGCTCCTAGAGCTTAGTATGAAAGGTTGAGCAAGTTTCTTTTAGAAAAAAGGCTTCTCTAGGGGAAATGTTGGCATTGCTCTTTTCATCAAGCATAAAAAGCATGACATACTTCTTGTATAAATATATGTTGATGATATAATATTTGGTGCTACTAATGACTCTCTTTGTAAAGAATTTACTAACACCATGCAAAGTGAGTTTGAGATGTCCATGATGGGTGAGCTCAACTTCTTCCTTGGTCTCCAAATCAAGTAAACGAAGCATGGGACTTTCATAAGTCAGTCCAAATATTGCAAGGAGTTGCTCAAGAAGTTTGGAATAGAAGGTTCAAAGCAAATGGCTATACCAATGGGCACTTCTTATTACTTGGACAAGGATGAATGAGGTAAATCTATAGAAATTACAAAATATAGAGGTATGATTGGCTCACTCCTTTATCTTACAGCAAGTAGATCAGATATTATGTTTATTGTATACATGTGTGCTAGATATCAAACAAATCCTAAAGAATCTCACTTATGTGCTATAAAACGAATTATGAAATACCTAATAGGTACTTCACAAATGGGTTTGTGGCATCCTAAGGGTGCCTCATGTAGCCTAATTGGATATTCTGACTTTGATTTTGCTAGATGCCAAATGGATAGGAAGAGCACTAGTGGGACATGCCACTTGCTTGGAAGCTCACTAGTTTCTTGGCATAGCAAGAAACAAAATAGTGTGACATTATCAACAGCTGAAGCTGAATATTTTGCAGCTGAGAGTTGTTGTGCTCAAATCCTTTGGATGAAGCAACAACTTCTAGACTATGGTCTTGAGCTGGATCACATCCCTATAAGGTATGATAACACAAGTGCAATCAATTTGTCCAAAAATCCCATTTTGCACTACATAACAAAGCACATTGAGATTAGGCATCATTTCATAAAGGATCATGTTTAAAAAGGTGATTGCTTGCTTGAATTTGTTGAAACTACTAAGCAACTGGCTGATATCTTCACTAAACCATTAAACAAAGAAGCATTCTTCAATATAAGAAGAGAACTTGGCATTTTGGATCAATTATGCATTTAATTTTACTGTATCTTATGTGTTTATGGTGCAACACTTGTCATATTGATGCATAATATGCTAATTTGCTGCATAATGTGGAATGATTGCATAGCTATTTTGTTTTAATTATTTTTAAATCTAATACTGACTTGAGTGTTAGAGTTTCCCCTAAGTTTGTTTTGCAGGTACTTAGTCTATGCTTAAGTCCCCCAATTTCCAATAATCAAGTTCTTAATGAAGAAAAATACTTTCTGGTTCCATTGAAGAAGAAAATTTTGTACTTAAGATGCTTTTATAATGGGTAAAGTTGATGAAAAATGGAACCAATTTGAGATGGCACAAGTTGATGATATAAGGACTAAATTCTTGAAGATGTTTTGGCTTTGGAAGCGCAATAATCAGTAGAGGAAAGAAAATCAGCTTATGAATTGTATTGAAAATAGCCAACCTCAAAAAGACATGAGTTAGAGATTTCCAATACTTCTGAAGGAGACTAAACTGTGCTGGGATGCATTCTTGGTGCTCAGAATGAATGAAGTTGAGCCAAAGTCTAAGTGAACCTCAAAAAGACAAGGGTTAGTGTTTTAGAGGCTAAGCTCTCAAGGATTATGTCTGTTTTGGTTAGTATACAAGGCAGAGGCCAAAATATTTTTGGAAATATCAAGCTAACCGATTAGCTAATTGATCTAATCAGTTATGTAGGCAAAAGAGGCTCTGTTTTGTTTTAAAATTCAAGCAACTAACTGATTACCCACTTGTCCTAATCGGTTAGTGCAAATAAGTCAAAGACCCCAGCATTTCTTACCAACATATCCTAATCGGTTAGCCATCCATTCTTAGCCGATTATTATCATAAAATAGAGTCTCCCCATTTCTTTTCTTAAGCTTCACTAACTGGTTAGTCATCCACACACCTAAGGGGTTATTCCTCTTGACCGAGAGAAACCCTTCCTCCCATTTAAATGAACTAGTCGTAGCCTCCATTTTCATTTTCACGGCCCCCATTCCTCCATTTTTATCTTCTTCCTCCTCTTCCCTCAAACACCCACTCTTCTTCACTCACACATACTCACTCAAACACCTTTACCACTCCAAGTCCACCACAAATCCATCACTAGAACACCATTTCCACTAAAAATCCTTCAAATTCCACCATTCAAAACTTCCACTTGCTTATTAAATTTTACTCCATTCTTTTTCAAAACTGTGACCTGGCCTCTACATTTTTCAAACCATGGTAAGTAGTTCTTCTCACCCCAAGCACTCTCACAGCAAAAATCCCAATGTACCCCTGCCAACACCTACTTCACCTCTTGACCAAAACTTTTCAATTAGCCTCAACATTGGAAGGTACTTCTCCTACAAGAATCAAATGAAGGCATACACACTGTATTTTCATGCGTGACGTCTCATTCAACCCAAGTACATGGACTGGGACTTCTTCGCTAGAGAAGGATTCACATACCTCACAAAGCTCTTAGAATTCCATAGGCTGAAAACTCTTGTCACCACCAACCCTGGGTACTTCTATCTTGAACCCACAAAAGTTTTTTTCTGCAATTTAAATTTGTTGGTGGAAATCTAGTTTCTGAGTTTAAAAGACATAGAATCATTGTGCAACTAAGTCACTGGACTTCCCTGTTTGGTCTCACTTATTCTAGAGACAAACTCCTTGTGGAAAATCATAATTCATAGGAGGATTTTGATCGAGACCAAGCAGTAGCAAATGTGCTTCAACCAGGAACTCAAGTGCCAAAATGATCTTTTACTGCTAGTATTCTGAATTTACAGGATCATCTTCTTTACTTCATAGTCATACACATCTTAGTACCAAAGGCAAGCAACTATGCCTTGGTTGAAGAAAAAGATAATTTCTTGATATGGGCACTTAAAAGACATGTGAAGATCAACTGCCCTTATTACATCATGCATTACATGATAAAAGCTAAAGAAAAGGTAGTTATGAATCTTCCTTATGCTCTATTGGTTGCTCGAATTCTAGACCAATATAAGGTCAACCTAGAGGATGACGAAATTGTGAACACTATGGGTCCCTACAAGTTTGGACTTGCCTCTCTAAATCACATGCAAATGAAGAAAGTAAATGGCGAATGGATTTATGGTCGTGGATGTCTGGTAGTAGCACCACAAGAAGAAATTCCTATTACTCCGGTTGGCGTGCCTATAGAAGAGGGCCCTACCACTAATGAGGACTACATCTTGGAAGCAATTACAAATATGCAAGTTAGTATTGAAGCTCGCATTGCAGATCTGAGAACCTATCAAGAACACAGCAACACAATCATCTATGACAGTTTGAGTGCTATAGAAGATCGCCTAGATAGGCTTGAACGTCGCTACCCAGCACCAGAGGATCGTGGGGCTTAGGCATGGAGTACCTATTTCAGTTATAGCAGTGTTTCTGAACTTATTTACTTTACTTACAACTATGTTTTAGATATGATGTTTAACTATGACTTAAATATTTTGGATATTATCTTAGAACCATGGTATGTTTAACTATGACTTGAATGTTTTTGGATGGTATCGTATAACTTGAATGTATCTGTTTATGAATGGATTGCTGAATTTGCTGACATTGTGGCTAAATTGTTACTGGTTATTTATTCCAAACCACTGGTTATGCATTCCCTCTCATTTGTTTTTATCATGACAAAAAGAGGAGAAGGATAGGCTCTTAGTTTTTGAGAAAAGAAGGTAAAAGAACAGAAAGTTTTTTTAATGGTCTTCGAATTCCAAAACAAAGAGGGAGTTGTGCATCTCTGATTCAATCACCTTTTGAACCATAAAATGGGAGTAAGTCTCTAAATCCTGTTATGAATTCTAATTATTATTTGAACTAACATTTTCTCAATAATTGTTTGTTATCATAAAAAAGGGGGAGAATGTGATTCACATTGACTCAAGAAATGGTTTTGATGATAAGAAAGGAAGGCAAATGCACAAGACAATCCCAAAGAGCATCAATTCTAGAATATAGGCTTTAGAACTTGTGTAAAGGTAGTTGAAGGATTCACACCAAGCTCGTAAAATGTTTTCTTACTCAAATCAAATACGTTTTTCAAAATAAGGATTTACATCTGTTAAGATGGCTTTTAAGATTGAGCAAAATGTTCTTGAAAACCTCTTTGAAATCTTTCTTGAGAAAACCCTTCACAAGAGCTAAAAGACTAAGGCTCCTAAACAACTAGTATAGCCATCTAATTGGTTATTTGGTTTCACAGAAGCCAAACACTTAAGTTCCTAACCATTTAGGAAATGCTCCTAACTGGTTATTTGGTTTCACAGAAGCCAAATACTTAAGTTCCTAACCGATTAGGAAATGCTCCTAACCGGTTATTTGATTTCACAGAAGCCAAATAATTAAGTTTTTTACAGATTAGGAAATGCTCCTAACTGATTATTCCAATTTATAGAAGCCAAAATCTAAAGACCCTAACCAATTAGCAATCTCCTGTAATCGGTTAGGAGATGTATTTGGAGTCAATTCTTGACTCCTAATTAATTAGGAAAAAGTCCTAATCAGTTATCTAGGCAACCAGAACTTACGTTCAATAACTATATTGAAGAGCATTTAATGCTCTCAACTACCCCAACGACTCTTAATTGCTTTTAGCTATAAGTTTAAGGTGTTGGACATTTATGAATGGTTAGAGAAACTAAGAGAAACAATCTGAAAACCATTTTCTGAGCATTGAATACTTGATTTTGACTTTCCTTTGATCATACTCTGTTTTGAGCTTAGAACGTGTGAATCTTCAATACCCAAAAGCTTCAATTTGTATTATCCACTTTAAAGAAAGAGTTTTATTTCTTCTATATCTTGTTCAATCTGTAAAAGAGGGTGAGACATCCCTCAAAGCTTTGTAAGGTAAGGCATCCCTTGTTTGAAGAGGCTCAAGCTACAAAGGGTGAGGTATCCCAAGGTGGTGTTGAGTGCTCCAATTTGTAAAGGTTACAAGCACCTGATTTAAGCTTGGAATTTAGTGGAAAATCTCAAGTGTTTATTTGAGGACTGGACGTAAATCACAAGTGGATTAGTGGTTGAACCAAGATAAAGCTTGGTATTTGTTTTCTCTAAACTCTACTCTTTACTTTGAGCACTATTTTATTGCTTTATCTGAATTCTATCTCTCTTAGTTAATTCATTTAAGAGTGAAAAGCTTATATCTCCTCTATCCATTCATCTCTAACAAACAATAGCTTCAACGAAAATAATAATTCAAGTATTTTGTGAAAGATTTGCGAACTTATTTTTTATACTCAATTCACCACCTCTTGAGTTTTGAGGCCACTTAGTAACAAATTCTACTGATTTAACTACAACATCACCTGTAATCTATGTACAATCTTCCAAAATAGCATAATCATACCGCATATAATTAAAAAATTCACAACATGCAGTATCATCTCCCGTATATGCAGAAATCTTAGAACATGTAGCACATATACTAGTCTCATCACAAATAGAAACAAAACATCCATAACATCTAGAAAAATCAACACTATCTATATCAACATGCATATCATCAGCTAGCAAATCAATGGCATCTAACTGAAAAATAGAATACTCTTCTAAAGGATATTTCATGGCATCAAAGATATTAAATTGAACTATGTTATCCCCAAATCTCATGAAAAGGGCACCAGCATACACATCAATCTTAGTTTTTGTAGTTTTTAAGAAAGGTCTACCTAAAATCAATGACAGTTGACTAGATGCAAATTCGTCTTCCATGTTCAAAACATAAAAATCTACTAGAAATATTAAATTCTTTACTCTTACCAAAACATCCTCAAGCACTCCTACTAGATGACTTGTGCTCCTATTTGTTAGCTGAATGATAATTCTGGTTAGCTTCAACTCTCTAATCTACAGAGATTCATAAACTGATTTTGGCATCACATTAATTGAGGCACCCAAATCCAACATTACATGTGTAAACTACTTGTTGCCTATTATGCAAGGAATGGTGGATGTTCTAGGATCCTCGCATTTAGGAGGCATATTTGGTTGGATCAAGGCAAAAACATTTCTTCCCATGCTCACTTTCTCATTTCCTTTCAACCTCCTCTTATGAGTGAACAATTCCTTCAGAAACTTAGCATATTTTGGAATATGATTTGAGAGGTATATTGACTTCTATCTTTCGAAAGCTATCCATAATCTCCCTGTCCAATTCAGTTTCAACTATCTTCTTTGATTGAGTCATTATGTTAGAAAAAGGAAGAGGAGTGTTGAGAGCATATTTTTCTGTAGAATTTTTCATTAACTTCTTATTTTTCTTTGAATTCTCTGTATATTATATATTTTGTTGTATTAAATCTTTTGCAAAATTCTTGTTTGTTGGATTTGATTTTTCTGCATAATCTTGTTGCACAATCTCTGGTTGGAGTTTAGTTGGACTACTCACTTCTTTGCCAGTTCTCAAGGTTATGGCACTCACATTATCTCTTGGATTGTTAATTGTTTGGGAGGGCAATTGACTGGAACCTTGAATCTTCAACTCATTAATGGAAGTTGCAAGTTGACCAATTTGAGTCTCCGAGTTTTGAAGAGTTATTTTGATTCTCTATTGAAACTGAAGGTTATTAGTTGCTAATTGCTTCACCAAGTTTGCCAAGTTAGGTTCTAAACTGCTACTTTGCTGTGTGGGCTATTTCACTAGATGTTGAAATTGTTGCTTACTTGGGCCTATTGTAGTATATCTAGTTTGTTGCTGCCATTGCTGAAGTTGGCCAGAATTGTTGCCATAACACAAATTGGGATGGTCTCTCTATCCAAGGTTATATGTGTTAAAATAAAGGTCATAGTTTGGCTGCTGCTAGTATAGTCTGCCAGGAAAGGTTCTAGCTACTAATTCACTACTTTCTTGGAGTGCAGATCACTGGTCTGTTGAGTGATTTGGGAAGGAGCAGATTCCATAAAGTTTTATTGGGGATTGAATTTGTTTTTGCCCTATTGCTAGTTGCCTATCTAAGGATTTCAGCTCCTCTAATCTGTTCTCAATTCTCTATTGATCAGCATCAGAAACCCTTACTTGATTGACTCCTCTGGTTGAGGTAATGACTCATGTGCCAAATTGTTATGCATTTGCTGTTATGTTTGCTATTAAATCTCTTGTTGCAGCAGGGATTTTGTCTACTAAAGCTCCTCCAGAGGTAGCATCTACCATGCTTCTATCCATGGGTAAAAGTCTCTTATAGAAATACTATATTAGCAACCGGTCACTGATCTGGTAAAAAAGACATCTTGCACACAACTTCTTGAATTTGTCCCATTAGTCATGCATAGTTTCTCATCATATTTGCCTTCTGCCACATATATCGTTCCTAATGGCAGCAGCTCTGGAAGCAGGGAAGAACTTTTCTAGGAACAATCTCTTCATATCAATCTAACTTGTTATGTCAGCTGACTGCAAGTAATACAAACAATCCTTGGCTGCTCCATCTAATGAGAAAGTAAAAGCTCTCAATTTGATGTGTTCTTCAGGAACGCCTTATGGTTTCATGGTGGAGCACATCTTATGGAACTCCTTAAAGTGCTTATGGGGATCCTCATCAGCAAGTCCATGAAACTTTGGTAGCAAGTGTATAAATCTAGATTTTAATTCGAAATAAGCATTTAAATCAGGATATTGAATGCACAAAGATTGGTAATTCACATAAGGTGCAACTAGTTCCTTAAGAGTCGATTATCCATATTATCAGTCATGTTTGTAGTGTTATTTGTATTCTCATGTTCAGTTTCAGTTTCAGTATTATCAGCCATAGTTGTAGTGCTACTTATATTCTCAGGTTTAGTTTGAATGTCAAAATTTATCCTTTCATTGTGCCTACGAACTCTATTAAGTGTATGAGAGGTCCTCTCAATATCAAGGTCAATGTCAATCAAATGATTACCAAAAGACTTGGTCCTAAAGCATGCAAAAGTGCAGAAACACAAAATATGCAAAATGGACTACACAAGACTAAATTCTACTAAAATAAATTAGTTACCCTACCTACACAATTTTAAAAAATATGGACCACCACAGGGTGAAAACTACTAAAAAATGGTACCAAAAAATGCAATAAAAAACCTTTAAAAAAGGAAAAGTTGTCTAAATGGTGGAATTTGGCCAAAATAGGGTGGACCTCATTGTTACCTCATTGTAACAATGAGCCTTGTAGAACATACCATTTTCCTTCAACTGTCAAATTTTTAGCCTAATCTGAAACTATTTGTCTGCACAAAATTCCACTTGAAAGCCAAAACTGAGTTAGAAACTACTTAAAACAAGAAAAACAAGGGTTAGTGAAGGGTTAGTAGTTAATTATACTCATAATATGATTGATTAAACTTAGATTGATCCCTCGCAACAGTGCCAAAATTTTGATAGTTGTTAAGACTATCGAATTAAATCAATTTATAAAATGATTCACTAAAATACTTGTAGTATAAGGTATAACCGAGTCAAGCTCTTGGATCACTCTAATCAAGCAATCAAATGAATAAGTTAACAGGGGGGAAATTGGTTACAAAATTAATTAATAGAAAGTAATTAAAAATTATGAACAGAATTAAGCAAACAACCAATCCATGAAAGTCAACTAATCTTGAGTTTAATCTATCACTGTTCACTAGGAATTCATCCAATTGCTAATCAAATTCTTGGTCTTAGATCACATCAAGAAGCCTTAAGATGATCCATGAATTCTCTACTAGATAACCATCTAGAATTTACATGGAAACACAGAAGCGTGAGAATTCACAAAATCCTCAGTATGAGTATACCAAAACTAGTAGTTATTCATTCACAGCTAATAAACAAACTAAATACATCAGATTAATCTTGCAATAGATAAATGAGCCACTGCTCAACACTACTAGAATACATACATACTCTCTATGTAACAAAGTATACGACAATCAATGATATCAAACTATCGCCCATACAATTTTAAGATATCATCAAGCCATCAAGACAACCGCCATACAATTGTCAACAAATGCAATGCTTTATGTTATGATGTATGATTATGCTCACACAATATCCTAATAATATGACTATGCAATGCTAATGCAGATTTTAATTTTAGAAAACATATGTTACCTGCTTATTCCCAAGAACCACATTCCCTTGTATATACTAAGCAGGATAGGCCTAAGAGCTAGGTGAATACCTTACCCTCACAAATGTAAGAGTACTACTACCACCCCCATACTAGTAACCGTAACCATAATAACATAAATGCTAGGAGAATATAGATCCAACACTTCATTCTTAGGCATTTGCTTGTACACACCATCTAAGGTTACAATACATAAGAAAATAGCAAATAACAAGTTTGAAAACCAAATATGCAAGAGTATTTTCAATTCACATATCAAATCACAGTACATGTGAACCTTAACCTCACTTATCCAATAAAGTAGCAAGAACCATGTCACTAGCACTCTTATATCTACAACCTCACGTCATCACGTCATAATTGATTTCAAAGTCAACCTCATGTTGAACAAGGTCCTAGGTACTCCCTTATGGCATTCTGCATATCAAAGGATGCCTAAGATTTCTCAACTCCTCATATATGTTAGGTGGTTATTCTCTCCAAGAAATACCCCTATTAGTGTCTTAACGCACTTAAAAAGGCATATATGAGTGATTCCAAAACTTAGGGAATCCTAAAACATCAAGAATACAATTCTTGAAAAATTCTGGAACTCACGCCTAGGCATGACTTTTTTCACATGCCTAGGCGTGGCTGGTGCCCTGTCTCACGCCTAGGCATGGAATTACTAAGCCTAGGCGTGGCACTCTTTGTCTGGTCTGAACTGAAAGTTTTTTAGTCCACGCTTAGGAGTGGAAAACCTACGCCTAGGCGTGACCCTACTGTAGAAAATTCTGCAGAACTGAGCCACTATTCCATTGGTTCCAAACTAACTTCTAATCCTCTAATCTTGGATTCTAAATGTTTTCCAACTCTAATAATGGTCTCTAATCATGTTAGAATCATTAAATACTAAACTCAACTCATTAATCATGGATTTAAACTCAATCAAGCAAAGAGAATATCTATTTACCAAAATGCTCATCAAAGTGGCCTATGGACATCTACCAAGCAAAAATAAGCTACCATGCTTCCAACAAGCTGAAAATACCCTAACTCAACTCTTAGGATCAAGAACCAAGCTAAAAGCATAGATTTGGCTCACCAAACCCAAATTTCTATTCATGAACCCTAACTTCATTCAAGATAAACAAGAAGAGAATAGATAAATAAAAACTCCCCTACCTCAAAACTTTGGTGATGAAGGTTAAAGGATCACAAGCTTGCCCCTTTGATTCCTTATTCTTTCTCTCTTCTTCCCCCTTTGTTTTCTCTTCCTTCCTTTGCTTGTTTTCTTTCTCTTTTGCTAGAGCTGCTGAGGGTCGTGAGAGAGAAAAGAGAGAGTGAGTGAAAAAGTGGAGAAATATCTATAGGAAGTCAAATATAAAGACTGTAAAACGTGGGTGACATAAGTCACTTAGATATTTACTTGTATCAACTATATCTGCTAAGAACATTTAGATTTCTCCAAATCAAGTTTCCTAACTTCCAACAAGTTTAAAATAAATCCTAAGATTCATCAAAAATCTTGTTTCAGTAAAACTATATTTTTCTATATCTGTGACTAGTCAATATGGCATTAAAACACACAACTAGTAGGCTTAAAAATACCAAACTAACTCTGATTATTCTCAAATTTTTGACCATATCACAGTCTACACATTTATGACATAGAAACAAATTATCCACATTTATTTCCATTACCTAATCCATTTATGCTAATATCTGGGTTATTTTAAGCTACTTTTCACCTTCCAGGTTGCAGCAAAGTGCCTAAAGTAACTCATATTATCACAAAATTAAACAAATATGTTAAACAAGTATTAAGCTACCTCTATAACTATTTATAAGTCTAACATGTTTTACAAGATGTTAAAACCTGTTATTTGTAATTTCTCCCACAAGGGGACAATTGCCACTAAAGGCTTTATTTGAAAAGTCTTTTGTCTATTTACACAACTTGCATATACACCTTTCTAGCCATAATCGTTAACACAAATTGATAAGTGTTCTGAAGTGGATTTAGAGGTGTACTTGAGATAAGCTCGTCACAGGGGTTTCCTCCTTGCATAGTAGCAACAGAGCGTGTCGAGATAGAGGGTTGGTACCTGTAAAGGGAGTCTAATGCTCAAGTCAAGTTGTGCACAAGTAGAGTTATGCAATGAATGATAAGTTACCTGGAGAGGTATATAAGCCTGGTATTTATAAAGGTTGGAAAGATACATTCCTGTAATAGAGAGATATGCTCTCATAATAGTAGCAGGAAAAGATATATTCCTTATTTAATTGTAGAGGATCCCTATATTATCAGAATATATATAACTCAATTATGGGTAGTTAGAGGCAATTATGGGTGCTATTATTCCATAAGATCATGATTGTCAATAATATATATTATCGGGATCTATCAATTGAGCAGATCTTACAGTAAAGCTATTGCTACCCATTGTTGTGGTCCAATAAGCATAGAGCTGGGATCTTGTCCGCATGTTATAAGTGAACTCCTGCCGAGGGGACGATGTCGGATTCTGACATACTATGTGCCAGGCTGACCTATAGGACATGATCCTAGATTACGATATGGAACAGTTACCCCCAGCTTGTCTCTTAAGAGAAACTGTTAAGTGTCAAGGTACTAAATTTTAAAGGAGCACATGACGCACAATAGACATGGGAATCCAAAGGGTCGAGGTCCATTATTCATTGTAGAATACCTCCAGGGTTGGCATGTGAGGTCAAAATCCGTGATGGATTACTGCTCACATTGCTATCCCATTATCCGTGGTATATCCTTTGTTTCCCATGTGCATGGTTCACATGAGCTTTATCAGAAATTAAAGATCCTTTAAAATAGGATAGCAATTTTGTGCTATTTCCTAACTACCCACTGCTCCCATGACTAATCAGAGATGGGAAACATTAAAACATAGCTTCCAACGTGCAATTAGTTCACCTTTTCTGGGGCTAATCAGAATGCTCTTTCCCTTTATAAATAGGGAATGTTTACATTGAGGTTGGCATTCTTTTTGTTATGTGGTTTTGCTTGAGAATGATCCCTTTTCAGAGAGTGATTTCTCTTCTATTTTTTGTACATTCTGCTAAAATCATCTTCCTGTTCTTTCCAAAGTCGTTAAAGGTGTTTTATTTTTTTGCGGTCGATTTCTTTGGTGGAGGCCTTTGTTTCTCGGCGTAACGGCTTGGTAGGGACCAAGTAACTGCTCTACATGGGTTGGCCAATATGCATCTCGACAACATAAGCCTTTCTCTCCCAGCGTACATCAGAAAGTACAACTTTTCCACGTGTACCAAGAGGGACTTGTTGCATCTGTATAGTTCCTGAGATGCATGGAGGTAATCCATGCTTCGTCTTCTTCCTTTCCCACTGTTGTGGAGGCATTTGGCCAAGCACTTCCATAATTTCTTTTCCTAAGTGCAGTGGGATATACAGGAAGGCTCTGAGTTTGAAAAGAATCTCCTTGAGTGACTTGGGGTGATTTAAAGCAACATAGAGTGATTGTGAAACATGTTGTAGTTCTGATGGAATAATCTTTTGATGCGAAGTAATCTCATATTAGTTAGCAGGGAAGAGATGGTTACTAGTTTCTAGAAGAACCATAGAGGTGGTAATGATTGGTGACCGTCATCGTTGACGATGCACGACCTCTCTAGTAGGCGTTCTTCACTTTTTTTTTTATCTTGGAGGAAACTTTTATGTATATCTTTTTGTTAGAGCTGACGATGTATAAAATGTGAATAATAATAAAATTCTTTTTTCTGAATCTTGTATCTTCTATTTTCTCTTTCTGTTATCCACTTTTTCTTTTTCCTTCTGGTGAGTCCAACACTTACCCTATAATGATGCTATGTTACTCCCAGCTTGGTACTTGGTTGGTATAGCAAAGTGGCAAGATTAAGTCTCTATGCCCCTGGAAGGCAGTATCTAAATTTCACTTGAAACCATGGTCTTCATTTCGTATTTTAACTTGGTCGTTCATGATCAAGCTGACCTTTTTGGGAGTGCCGTGGTCCGGATTACCCTTCTATCATCTTAACACAAATGGACAATCCGGGTGTAGCCGGGGTCCGTGGAAAATTTTTGGACTTAACTTGTAGAGGTTTCGTGTCGCTTAGTCTACTGCGTAACCATCCTTTTAACTGCCGTGATAGCTGTGAGGGCCACGTAGCACACCTTGGTTGGGTAGTCGTGCTTAGTGCTTCGCGCGCCATAATGGGCGTCTTTCAAAATTTGAACGATTAGGATGGAAATGCCCCATAACTGTCTGGCCTCTATAAATAAGGGCTAGAGCTCTTCTTTTCCACTTTTACTATTTCTTTTTGAAATCTGGTGGCCTGAGACGATTTTTGGTAGTTTTTCTCGGTGAAGGAGTATATTTTCCCGCAGTTTTCAACAGTTCAGCCTTTTAATTATCAATTTCCATTAATTTCTTCAAGGTATTTTTCCTTTCCCTATTTTGCTTTTGTTGTTTTTAGCATCATAGAGTGGTCGTACACCTTTTTTTGGGGTACATTCTGTAACATCCCAAATTTAATAACAACAGTATAATCTATATTATACCACGGTAATTAGATCTAGGCATGCTACCTATAACATAAACATTTTCGATATAACATAACACATTATATAAGAAAATGTGAGCCACGAGTTATCGAACTTTTACATAACAATAATATTTCTCATAAATACAAACTATAATCAAAGATTACAACTAAGCCTCTCTAGGCATGAAAGATACAATCTTTGTCCATGTAAAGTGTAACACCCTCCCTAAGGCGTCACATTTTAAAATAAAAACTTAAACCAATTATAATTATTTTATAAAAGCTTGAGTTTCAAAATACAAATTTTAAAATTTCTTTTCGCAGAAATATAAACTTACCAAAAATTAAGAGTAACAATGAAATTAGATTGAACTGATTAACATACATATGCCATATACATCACAAAATAATCAACAATAAATTAAAACATGAAAATTACAGACTCAGAGAAACAGTAGTAAACCCGAAGAAAGTTACTACTAATAGCACGGTAATAACACTAACGAGGAAGAATAAAACTCAACTAAAAAAAAATTCCATTTCTTCACCAACTGCATCATGTTGAAACTTGGAAGATTACTTCTTGACGCTGTCACCATCTTCAGAATATTGTTTCCAATAAGCCTCAAAATACGCTTCGCCTACTACACGAATTTAAACAATACAAACCAAACAAAACAATACAATAAAGAGGTGAGATCCCCTTTCACCTTTACCAGTACGGTAGCAAAGAATGATACGATGACTAGATCATTCCATACACACAGTCAATACACGAATTTAGTCATATTATCGATTTACAATTAATTCTAATAAGCATATATTGTAATCGAATAAACCACAATAACATTACCAGGATAGATATAACAATTCACACTATATAAAATGCCATAACAATAAATCATAATAATATAGAATAAAGATTAAATGCAATATCAACATATAATATCCCAAATAAAAGATCATAGGTAAACGATCACAGATAAAAGATAATAATGTACCACATATAAACATATGCAATGTGACACAATCCTACTCCATGGAGCTACAACACACACAACGATATCGAGAGAGAATGAGTTGAGACTTCTATTAGTATCTTGCTTGACCAATCCAAATTATTGCCTTGTCAAAACTTTGTGTCTATAGCTTTGGCTACCCCGACCAGTATTGCCTTGTCAAAACTTTGTGTCTATAGTGGCCGTTGTGATTGCTATTGCAGACTTGTCAATACTTTGTGTCTATAGCCCACGAAAAATAAACATAATGGCATAGCATACAACCCGGACACACATCCAATTAATTGTATACTACAGGCGATCGATAGTCCTCTCAAAACTTGATTAAGGATAGTGTTTGTCGAGAACATAAGTGTGTTATCATGCGCACTGAAGACCCGAATGAGCTACCTCCATGTCCACATATGGAATAGTGCACACTATGAACTCCAAGTCCATATCGAACCGAACACACTATGCCTATCACATCGACAACACGATGTTATTCATCTCAAATCAATCAAATCACCAATTTGGCACGACTCAATGTATGAACAAATGCGTAATTACCAAAATATCCTCAGGTTTCAATTATTTATATATGTGCCATCAATTTCTAATTATTTACAAAAATACCATCAAATCTCCATTATTTACAAAAACGCCACTAAACTTCCATTATATACAAAAATGCCATCAAACTTTCCATTATTTACAAAAATGCCATCAAACTTTAAATAATCACAAAAACGCCCTCGATTTCAAATAATGTCATAAACGCCTCAATAGCGAAAATAATTACGTAAATGCCCTCATGGCATAAATCTCAAAATACATACGACGCTCCCACTTGGCGCACTATCTTTTTCATAAAACCAAATCACAATACGCACCCACTTGACGCAACATAACTTCTCATATATCTGGGTTCACCACATTGGCCCAATAGTAAAATTTGCTGTTTTTGTCAATCGCGTAGAAAATATCTTGTCGTTTTCACAATATATATATCACATTTCCAATCGAGTAAATATAATTTGTCAGTTTCCTCAATCGCGTAATAATTTTATATCATTTTCTCAATCGCATAAGCTTTTTAAATCATTTTCTTTTCCGTTTTCCTCAAATAAACAGTTTTTGACTAATAAACAAAATTATTAAGCAATTTAAAATCATTTAAAATATTTTTCAAGCTACTGTAAAATATTTCAAATTAATGTATAATCTTTGTAAATACTAACAATACTTAAATTAGTTTCTAAAATTCAATTCGACCATTTCATTTTTAATAATCAAAACATTTTGATAAAATTCCTTTAACATGCTTACTTACCTTAGATTATTTAGAATCCAATTTTTCTCACTTTTTGGCATGTTGGCCGAAATCTCATAGTATAAATAAAATTCCAAAAATTCATTTCTTTGTTCTAATTCACTTGAATTCACTTGATATTCATTAAAAACATTGTAAATCACCTTAATTCCTTCCATTCAATGGTATGACCGAACCTAGGGTTTTGCATTCTTTGGAATGCTCATGCATTTCTAACATTATAATAACACATACAATACATATGCCACATATTTCAACACTATAGGCATGCAAAATATTCTAAAGCTATAATCATGCATATAAAAATAAATAAATCACCAACCGAAAAACACTTAAATAATCAAATAATTAACACAAGCCACAACAATTCAAACCACCACAATTACACAAACCGAATCCTCATGGATTCTTCATACACAGACAAAAACATTCCTCACCACCAATACATGGTTGATGAGGGTAATCTCCCTCTTACCTCTTGAAGCAAAATAACCGGTTAGTCTCCTCCTTCTCCTTGAAATTTCGGGTAGCCTCCAAACAAAATCCTAACAATTTAAAACAATTAGTAAAAACTCATACAAGGTTTAATATGGAAAAACCATGGAACAATCATGGTTAAAAATTTTTAAAAATCAAAACTTAAATTAAAGAATCCAAACTTACCCTTGAGGAAACAAGAAAAATGATGGATTTTGAACTAGATAGAATAGGATTTTGGCAAGATCTTGTGAAGAAAAAGTGTTTAAAATATGGTTTTGATTTAAGAAAGATGAAGAGGAAAAATTATGGAGGTTTGGTTATGTGGGTAAGAAGCTTGACCGAATAGAGAGAAAAAAATAGAAGAAGAAAGAAGCTTGGGGTTTTGGTGTTTTTGGAGAGAAAATGGATAATTTTTCTAAGATATGTGTGAAATAAAAGTGAAGAGTGATAGAGAGAGAGTGCTGCCGTGGGGTTGGAGAAGAAAAAGAGAAAGAATATTTGAGAGCTTTGCTTGATAGCTTTGGAGAATAGATGAAGACTTTGATTAAATGAAATAAGTCTCCTCCAAATGCATGGCCGTGAATCACTTTGAGAGAAAGAATGAATTATGTTTGATTTTGTTTCCTCCAAATGCATGGTCGTGAAAAGCAAATGGATAGCCACCAATATTGACAATCCAAGACTCCATCCAAGCCTTAGAATTCACCAAGGGTCAAGATTAAATCTTAATCACTAAGCTTGTTTCCTATTGGCTACTCCAAGCTTTGTCACATGTTCTTGAATATTCCATTTTGCCTCCACTATTGCAGCTGCCCAACCGTGTAAATCCTTCACTAATTAAGTATAAAAATTGTTTTCCATATATATCTAATTATATGCTAATAAATTGGTTAATTAGTTAGGTTAATTATCTTAACAAATCTTAATTAATATACTAACCACATAACTAATTAATTTAACATATATTAACATATATCATAGCCTTTAGTTAATATTAGTATATCTAATTAACATTTAGATTATAATTAGTTAAGAATTAAACTAGTCTACTTAATTATTTATCTAATTACATAACTAATTAATTAGACACATAATTACATATTTTATAATCTCTAAACAATATTAGCACATCTAATTAATATTTAGATTATAATTATTTTATAACTAAACTAGTTTAATTAGTTTGCAAATTAAGTAATTAATCTAGTCAAACTAAGCTTGATTAATTACTAATCCTAAAGTCAAACCTACAACTTTTGACTTAATCCTAGCCATTGATTCATCTTTAAATCCTATCCATTGATCAAATCCATGGTCATCTTCAAAGCTTATCCATCAAGATTCAATCCTAGCCATTCATCAAATCTATGGTCATCATTCAAGCTTATCCACCAAGATTCAATCCTAGTCTTTTATCAAATCTATGGTCATTATTCAAGCTTATCCACCAAGATTAAATCTAATGGTCCAAAATGGTCAAGCCACTTTTGTTGACTTCTCTTTATTAGTTTGACTTCTAGGTGTCTTATTTCTATTGGTCCAAGTTTCTAATCTATCCATTGGTTACTTTATTTATACGTGGGTCCCACACACACACAGTATCGGGTCCACTGTCAAAATTTATACTGAGTAATAAAATAATACTAAAAATTATTTTATCGCACAGTTAAATTCTAAAAATTACGAAACTAATTTATATATCAATCAGAATTGGGTTTAGTAAGATCCCCAACTCTAATTAATTAAAATAATATTTTTCCGACCGAAAAATTATTATTTTCCGTCTCCCGAGCAAATCTCACAAAAAGTCCAAATAAAATCACAGACAAGTAATATCAAACATCATCATGTAGAAAAATTGAAAACAAGACATTCGGGATGAAATGGTCATTTTTCCATTTTTCCCCATCACGAAGCAAAACACTCAAAACGGTCAAATAAAATAACAGACAAGATATATGTCCGTATTTCATACGTAAAAATAAGAAACAAGAAAAATAAGGATACATCGGTCTTTTACCCAAAAATTGGGGTGTTACAACTCTCCCTCCTAAAAAGAATTTCGCCCCGAAATTGTAGCGATTTCGAGAATAGTCTAGGATACTACTCTTGCATCACCGTTTACGTCACCTCCGTCATTCCAGATTACCTCGACCAACGAAAACTCCTTGCGTCGCGTAAAACATGGAGAACTATTTTAGTATGGTTCCTCATAATTTCAAGAATAGATCAGAATGTCGTTAATAAAAATAATAACAATTAAATGTCTAGAGAGAAAAAAAATGAAAGATACTATCCACCATGCTTCCGCTACGCCACTCTGATCAGTATCACTTGAAATTTCCATGCCTTTGTACAGCTTCACTCTCTTGCCTTTGCTTTTAACAGGAAGTGTCTCACAATACAAGTTCTCTTTTTAACAATACTGTATCTGATACTATGACACGATTTTAACTCGAATATCCTTTCTTTTGCAATTTCAATATACGAAAAGATATTATAAAGATTTAGAAAGAAAAGGTAGAGAAACTATCTATCTGAATTGTTACCGACATGTCCAACAAAGAATTTGACATTACCCGATTTTAAGAATGAGTTTTCTCGAGACACTAAAATTCTCTTTGAAACAATTTACGGGATATGATTAAAATAACCAATCCATATATAAGATCACATCTATCCTATGAAAGAGGTAGACAATTTAGATTAACCGAAAAGATTATTTAAGGAACTAGATAGTAATAACGGATTTGATAACAAAAGTAGAAATAGATAAGTTAAAAGGTAACAAAGATACCAGTAATTCTAATTAACCCAAATAGTCAATTAGTCATAAAAGAATGGGTTAAACCAAAGTATATTTCTGCAATTGCGGCATATGAAGGATATCATGAAAACATAGAAATAAGAGATAATAGAATCATCCATACCACCGAACCTATCCAATAGAGAAATTGATATGGTCCGTTGAATTTAGAAGTAAACTTTTTAACTTGAACAATTTGACCAACTGGTCTAACAGAGCATGGATGGTTAGAAAAATACCCAATCCATATTTTTAGATTGTGTTTGTTTTGAAAAAGAAGCATACCAATTAAATCAACAAAAAAAAATTTAATTATTTAACAGACTTAGGATGGTTTAAGCAACTCAAGTACTCAACCACATGTTTTAGAACCAGAAATAGAAACAACCAGGTCAAAAGATAATGAAGGCACAAATAACTCTAAATGACTCACACAATTATATGCCATAGAGAAATAGGTTACCTTCGGAATTATACAGTATAGTTAAAAGATCACCTTTTTATGATACACACTTCTTTATTTAGATCCTCAGTCTAAAACACTTTTGCTCCACTTGATGAATCGTTGTTCCATTCCACTTGAGATGTCGAAACACATCCTGCTTCCTCACGTGTACATTTACTACAAATCATCGCCTTTCTTCAAAGACAGATGAATCATAATACAATGGAAACCAAAGTAACCATCTCAAACAACGTTGTCTCCTCTCGAGTCCAAACACGAGAGAGTTACACAACAAAAACAAGACAGACCTAACCACAAACCCCAAAAAGACTCTAACCGTGCTCTGATACCAACTAATGTAACACCCTCCCTAGGGCGTCACATTTTAAAATAAAAACTTAAACCAATTATAATTATTTTATAAAAGCTTGAGTTTCAAAATACAAATTTTAAAATTTCTTTTCGCAGAAATATAAACTTACCAAAAATTAAGAGTAACAATGAAATTAGATTGAACTGATTAACATACATATGCCATATACATCACAAAATAATCAACAATAAATTAAAACATGAAAATTACAGACTCAGAGAAACAGTAGTAAACCCGAAGAAAGTTACTACTAATAGCACGTAATAACACTAACGAGGAAGAATAAAACTCAACTAAAAAAAAATTCCATTTCTTCACCAATCGCATCATGTTGAAACTTGGAAGATTACTTCTTGACGCTTTGTCACCATCTTCTAATATTGTTTCCAATAAGCCTCAAAATACGCTTCGCCTACTACACGAATTTAAACAATACAAACCAAACAAAACAATACAATAAAGAGGTGAGATCCCCTTTCACCTTTACCAAGATCGGTAGCAAAGAATGATACGAATGACTAGATCATTCCATACACACAAATCAATACACGAATTTAGTCATATTATCGATTTACAATTAATTCTAATAAGCATATATTGTAATCGAATAAACCACAATAACATTACCAGGATAGATATAACAATTCACACTATATAAAATGCCATAACAATAAATCATAATAATATAGAATAAAGATTAAATGCAATATCAACATATAATATCCCAAATAAAAGATCATAGGTAAACGATCACGGATAAAAGATAATAATGTACCACATATAAACATATGCAATGTGACACAATCCTACTCCATGGAGCTACAACACACACAACGATATCGAGAGAATGAGTTGAGACTTCTATTAGTACTTGCCCACCAATCCAAATTTATTGACCTTGTCAAAACTTTGTGTCTATAGCTTTGGCTACCCAGACCACTATTGCCTTGTCAAAACTTTGTGTCTATAGTGACCGTTGTGATTGCTATTGCATCACAATACTTTGTGTCTATAGCCCACGAAAAATAAACATAATGGCATAGCATACAACCCAGACACACAGTCAATTAATTGTATACTACAGGCAGTCTGATAGTCCTCTCAAAACTTGATTAAGGATAGTGTTTGTCGAGAACATAAGTGTGTTATCATGCACCAAGACCCAGAAGGAGCTACCTCCTGTCCACATATGGAATAGTGCACACTATGAACTCCAAGTCCATATCAGGAACTGAACATACTATGCCTATCACATCAACAACACGATGTTATTCATCTCGTCAATCAAATCACCAATTTGTACGACTCAATGTATGAACAAATGCGTAATTACCAAAATATCCTCGGTTTCAATTATTTATATATGTGCCATCAATTTCCAATTATTTACAAAAATACCATCAAATCTCCATTATTTACAAAAACGCCACTAAACTTCCATTATATACAAAAATGCCATCAAACTTTCCATTATTTACAAAAATGCCATCAAACTTTAAATAATCACAAAAACGCCATCAGATTTCAAATAATGTCGAAACGCCTCAATAGCGAAAATAATTACGTAAATGCCCTCAATGGCATAAATCTCAAAATACAAGATCGCTCCCACTGCTACGCACTATCTTTTCATAAAACCAAATCACAATACGCACCCACTTGGCGCAACATAACTTCTCATATATCCGGGTTCACCACATTGGCCCAATAGTAAAATTTGTCATTTTTTGTCAATCGCGTAGAAAATATCTTGTCGTTTTCACAATATATATATCACATTTCCAATCGAGTAAATATAATTTGTCGTTTCCTCAATCGCGTAATAATTTTATATCATTTTCTCAATCGCATAAGCTTTTAAATCATTTTCTTTTCCGTTTTCCTCAAATAAACAGCTTTTGACTAATAAACAAAATTATTAAGCAATTTAAAATCATTTAAAATATTTTTCAAGCTATTTGTAAAATATTTCAAATTAATGTATAATCTTTGTAAATACTAACAATACTTAAATTAGTTTCTAAAATTCAATTCGACCATTTCATTTTTAATAATCAAAACATTTTGATAAAATTTCCTTTAACATGCTTACTTACCTTAGATTATTTAGAATCCAATTTTTCTCACTTTTTGGCATGTTGGCCGAAATCTCATAGTATAAATAAAATTCCAAAAATTCATTTCTTTGTTCTAATTCACTTGAATTCACTTGATATTCATTAAAAACATTGTAAATCACCTTAATTCCTTCCATTCAATGGTATGACCGAACCTAGGGTTTTGCATTCTTTGGAATGCTCATGCATTTCTAACATTATAATAACACATACAATACATATGCCACATATTTCAACACTATAGGCATGCAAAATATTCTAAAGCTATAATCATGCATATAAAAATAAATAAATCACCAACCGAAAAACACTTAAATAATCAAATAATTAACACAAGCCACAACAATTCAAACCACCACAATTACACAAACCGAATCCTCATGGATTCTTCATACACAGAACAAAAACATTCCTCACCACCAATACATGGTTGATGAGGGTAATCTCCCTCTTACCTCTTGAAGCAAAATAACCGGTTAGTCTCCTCCTTCTCCTTGAAATTTCGGGTAGCCTCCAAACAAAATCCTAACAATTTAAAACAATTAGTAAAAACTCATACAAGGTTTAATATGGAAAAACCATGGAACAATCATGGTTAAAAATTTTTAAAAATCAAAAATTAAATTAAAGAATCCAAACTTACCCTTGAGGAAACAAGAAAAATGATGGATTTTGAACTAGATAGAATAGGATTTTGGCAAGATCTTGTGAAGAAAAAGTGTTTAAAATATGGTTTTGATTTAAGAAAGATGAAGAGGAAAAATTATGGAGGTTTGGTTATGTGGGTAAGAAGCTTGACCGAATAGAGAGAAAAAAATAGAAGAAGAAAGAAGCTTGGGGTTTTGGTGTTTTTGGAGAGAAAATGGATAATTTTTCTAAGATATGTGTGAAATAAAAGTGAAGAGTGATAGAGAGAGAGCTGCTGCCGTGGGGTTGGAGAAGAAAAAGAGAAAGAATATTTGAGAGCTTTGCTTGATAGCTTTGGAGAATAGATGAAGACTTTGATTAAATGAAATAAGTCTCCTCCAAATGCATGGCCGTGAATCACTTTGAGAGAAAGAATGAATTATGTTTGATTTTGTTTCCTCCAAATGCATGGCCGTGAAAAGCAAATGGATAGCCACCAATATTGACAATCCAAGACTCCATCCAAGCCTTAGAATTCACCAAGGGTCAAGATTAAATCTTAATCACTAAGCTTGTTTCCTATTGGCTACTCCAAGCCTTGTCACATGTTCTTGAATATTCCATTTTGCCTCCACTATTGCAGCTGCCCAACCGTGTAAATCCTTCACTAATTAAGTATAAAAATTGTTTTCCATATATATCTAATTATATGCTAATAAATTGGTTAATTAGTTAGGTTAATTATCTTAACAAATCTTAATTAATATACTAACCACATAACTAATTAATTTAACATATATTAACATATATCATAGCCTTTAGTTAATATTAGTATATCTAATTAACATTTAGATTATAATTAGTTAAGAATTAAACTAGTCTACTTAATTATTTATCTAATTACATAACTAATTAATTAGACACATAATTACATATTTTATAATCTCTAAACAATATTAGCACATCTAATTAATATTTAGATTATAATTATTTTATAACTAAACTAGTTTAATTAGTTTGCAAATTAAGTAATTAATCTAGTCAAACTAAGCTTGATTAATTACTAATCCTAAAGTCAAACCTACAACTTTTGACTTAATCCTAGCCATTGATTCATCTTTAAATCCTATCCATTGATCAAATCCATGGTCATCTTCAAAGCTTATCCATCAAGATTCAATCCTAGCCATTCATCAAATCTATGGTCATCATTCAAGCTTATCCACCAAGATTCAATCCTAGTCTTTTATCAAATCTATGGTCATTATTCAAGCTTATCCACCAAGATTAAATCTAATGGTCCAAAATGGTCAAGCCACTTTTGTTGACTTCTCTTTATTAGTTTGACTTCTAGGTGTCTTATTTCTATTGGTCCAAGTTTCTAATCTATCCATTGGTTACTTTATTTATACGTGGGTCCCACACACACACAAGATGTCGGGTCCATTGTCAAAATTTATATTGAGTAATAAAATAATACTAAAAATTATTTTATCGCATTAGCTTAAATTCTAAAAATTACGAAACTAATTTATATATCAATCAAATTGGGTTTAGTAAGATCCCCAACTCTAATTAATTAAAATAATATTTTTCCGACCCGAGAAAAATTATTATTTTCCGTCCCGAGCAAATCTCACAAAAAGTCCAAATAAAATCACAGACAAGAATATCAAACACTCAGTATCATGTAGAAAAATTGAAAACAAGTACATTCGGGATGAAATGGTCATTTTTCCATTTTTCCCCATCACGAAGCAAAACACTCAAAACGGTCAAATAAAATAACAGACAAGATTATATGTCTCACGTATTTCATCTGAAAAAATAAGAAACATAAAATAAGGATACATCGGTCTTTTACCCAAAAATTGGGGTGTTACAACTCTCCCTCTAAAAAGAATTTCGCCCCGAAATTGTAGTAGCGATTTCAGAATAGTCTAGGATACTACTCTTGCATCACCGTTTACGTCACCTCCGTCATTCCAGATTACCTCGACCAACGAAAACTCCTTGCGTCGCGTAAAACATGGAGAACTATTTTAGTATGGTTCCTCATAATTTCAAGAATAGATCAGAATGTCGTTAATAAAAATAATAACAATTCAATGCTCAGAGAAAAAAAAATGAAAGATACTATCCACCACGCTTCCGCTACGCCACTCTGATCAGTATCACTTGAAATTTCCATGCCTTTGTACAGCTTCACTCTCTTGCCTTTGCTTTTAACAGGAAGTGTCTCACAATACAAGTTCTCTTTTTAACAATACTGTATC
The DNA here is from genome assembly GCA_029884595.1 of Ormosia semicastrata. Taxonomy (NCBI): domain Eukaryota; kingdom Viridiplantae; phylum Streptophyta; class Magnoliopsida; order Fabales; family Fabaceae; genus Ormosia; species Ormosia semicastrata. The sequence goes on along the minus strand of JAQQTO010000061.1, from coordinate 64,050,830 downwards.
TGATACTATGACACGATTTTAACTCTGAATATCCTTTCTTTTGCAATTTCAATATACGAAAAGATATTATAAAGATTTAGAAAGAAAAGGTAGAGAAACTATCTGAATTGTTACCAGACATGTCCAACAAAGAATTTGACATTACCCGATTTTAAGAATGAGTTTTCTGAGACACCAAAATTCTACTGAAACAATTTACAGGATATGATTAAAATAACCAATCCATATATAAGATCACATCTATCCTATGAAAGAGGTAGACAATTTAGATTAACCGAAAAGATTATTTAAGGAACTAGATAGTAATAACGGATTTGATAACAAAAGTAGAAATAGATAAGTTAAAAGGTAACAAAGATACCAGTAATTCTAATTAACCCAAATAGTCAATTAGTCATAAAAGAATGGGTTAAACCAAAGTATATTTCTGCAATTGCGGCATATGAAGGATATCATGAAAACATAGAAATAAGAGATAATAGAATCATCCATACCACCGAACCTATCCAATAGAGAAATTGATATGGTCCGTTGAATTTAGAAGTAAACTTTTTAACTTGAACAATTTGACCAACTGGTCTAACAGAGCATGGATGGTTAGAAAAATACCCAATCCATATTTTTAGATTGTGTTTGTTTTGAAAAAGAAGCATACCAATTAAATCAACAAAAAAAAATTTAATTATTTAACAGACTTAGGATGGTTTAAGCAACTCAAGTACTCAACCACATGTTTTAGAACCAGAAATAGAAACAACCAGGTCAAAAGATAATGAAGGCACAAATAACTCTAAATGACTCACACAATTATATGCCATAGAGAAATAGGTTACCTTCGGAATTATACAGTATAGTTAAAAGATCACCTTTTTATGATACACACTTCTTTATTTAGATCCTCAGTCTAAAACACTTTTGCTCCACTTGATGAATCGTTGTTCCATTCCACTTGAGATGTCGAAACACATCCTGCTTCCTCACGTGTACATTTACTACAAATCATCGCCTTTCTTCAAAGACAGATGAATCATAATACAATGGAAACCAAAGTAACCATCTCAAACAACGTTGTCTCCTCTCGAGTCCAAACACGAGAGAGTTACACAACAAAAACAAGACAGACCTAACCACAAACCCCAAAAAGACTCTAACCGTGCTCTGATACCAACTAATGTAACACCCTCCCTAGGGCGTCACATTTTAAAATAAAAACTTAAACCAATTATAATTATTTTATAAAAGCTTGAGTTTCAAAATACAAATTTTAAAATTTCTTTTCGCGAGAAATATAAACTTACCAAAAATTAAGAGTAACAATGAAATTAGATTGAACTGATTAACATACATATGCCATATACATCACAAAATAATCAACAATAAATTAAAACATGAAAATTACAGACTCAGAGAAACAGTAGTAAACCCGAAGAAAGTTACTACTAATAGCACGGTAATAACACTAACGAGGAAGAATAAAACTCAACTAAAAAAAAATTCCATTTCTTCACCAACTGCATCATGTTGAAACTTGGAAGATTACTTCTTGTGTTGTCACCATCTTGAGAATATTGTTTCCAATAAGCCTCAAAATACGCTTACGCCTACTACACGAATTTAAACAATACAAACCAAACAAAACAATACAATAAAGAGGTGAGATCCCTTTCACCTTTACCAAGATCGGTAGCAAAGAATGATACGAATGACTAGATCATTCCATACACACAGTCAATACACGAATTTAGTCATATTATCGATTTACAATTAATTCTAATAAGCATATATTGTAATCGAATAAACCACAATAACATTACCAGGATAGATATAACAATTCACACTATATAAAATGCCATAACAATAAATCATAATAATATAGAATAAAGATTAAATGCAATATCAACATATAATATCCCAAATAAAAGATCATAGGTAAACGATCACAGATAAAAGATAATAATGTACCACATATAAACATATGCAATGTGACACAATCCTACTCCATGGAGCTACAACACACACAACGATATCAGAGAGAATGAGTTGAGACTTCTATTAGTACTGCCCAGCCAATCCAGCTATTGCACTGTCAAAACTTTGTGTCTATAGCTTTGGCTACCCCGACCAGCTATTGCACTGTCAAAACTTTGTGTCTATAGCTGACCGTTGTGATTGCTATTGCACTGTCAAAACTTTGTGTCTATAGCCCACGAAAAATAAACATAATGGCATAGCATACAACCCGATTACACACCAATTAATTGTATACTACAGGCAGTCTGATAGTCCTCTCAAAACTTGATTAAGGATAGTGTTTGTCGAGAACATAAGTGTGTTATCACGCACCAAGACCCAGAAGGAGCTACCTCCTGTCCACATATGGAATAGTGCACACTATGAACTCCAAGTCCATATCAGGAACTGAACATACTATGCCTATCACATCAACAACACGATGTTATTCATCTCGTCAATCAAATCACCAATTTGGCACGACTCAATGTATGAACAAATGCGTAATTACCAAAATATCCTCAGGTTTCAATTATTTATATATGTGCCATCAATTTCCAATTATTTACAAAAATACCATCAAATCTCCATTATTTACAAAAACGCCACTAAACTTCCATTATATACAAAAATGCCATCAAACTTTCCATTATTTACAAAAATGCCATCAAACTTTAAATAATCACAAAAACGCCATCAGATTTCAAATAATGTCAGAAACGCCCTCAATAGCGAAAATAATTACGTAAATGCCCTCAATGGCATAAATCTCAAAATACAGTACGCTCCCACTTGGCGCACTATCTTTTTCATAAAACCAAATCACAATACGCACCCACTTGGCGCAACATAACTTCTCATATATCTGGGTTCACCACATTGGCCCAATAGTAAAATTTGCTGTTTTTGTCAATCGCGTAGAAAATATCTTGTCGTTTTCACAATATATATATCACATTTCCAATCGAGTAAATATAATTTGCTGTTTCCTCAATCGCGTAATAATTTTATATCATTTTCTCAATCGCATAAGCTTTTTAAATCATTTTCTTTTCCGTTTTCCTCAAATAAACAGTTTTTGACTAATAAACAAAATTATTAAGCAATTTAAAATCATTTAAAATATTTTTCAAGCTACTGTAAAATATTTCAAATTAATGTATAATCTTTGTAAATACTAACAATACTTAAATTAGTTTCTAAAATTCAATTCGACCATTTCATTTTTAATAATCAAAACATTTTGATAAAATTTCCTTTAACATGCTTACTTACCTTAGATTATTTAGAATCCAATTTTTCTCACTTTTTGGCATGTTGGCGAAATCTCATAGTATAAATAAAATTCCAAAAATTCATTTCTTTGTTCTAATTCACTTGAATTCACTTGATATTCATTAAAAACATTGTAAATCACCTTAATTCCTTCCATTCAATGGTATGACCGAACCTAGGGTTTTGCATTCTTTGGAATGCTCATGCATTTCTAACATTATAATAACACATACAATACATATGCCACATATTTCAACACTATAGGCATGCAAAATATTCTAAAGCTATAATCATGCATATAAAAATAAATAAATCACCAACCGAAAAACACTTAAATAATCAAATAATTAACACAAGCCACAACAATTCAAACCACCACAATTACACAAACCGAATCCTCATGGATTCTTCATACACTGAACAAAAACATTCCTCACCACCAATACATGGTTGATGAGGGTAATCTCCTCTTACCTCTTGAAGCAAAATAACCTAGGTTAGTCTCCTCCTTCTCCTTGAAATTTCGGGTAGCCTCCAAACAAAATCCTAACAATTTAAAACAATTAGTAAAAACTCATACAAGGTTTAATATGGAAAAACCATGGAACAATCATGGTTAAAAATTTTTAAAAATCAAAAATTAAATTAAAGAATCCAAACTTACCCTTGAGGAAACAAGAAAAATGATGGATTTTGAACTAGATAGAATAGGATTTTGGCAAGATCTTGTGAAGAAAAAGTGTTTAAAATATGGTTTTGATTTAAGAAAGATGAAGAGGAAAAATTATGGAGGTTTGGTTATGTGGGTAAGAAGCTTGACCGAATAGAGAGAAAAAAATAGAAGAAGAAAGAAGCTTGGGGTTTTGGTGTTTTTGGAGAGAAAATGGATAATTTTTCTAAGATATGTGTGAAATAAAAGTGAAGAGTGATAGAGAGAGAGTGCTTGCTGTGTGGGGTTGGAGAAGAAAAAGAGAAAGAATATTTGAGAGCTTTGCTTGATAGCTTTGGAGAATAGATGAAGACTTTGATTAAATGAAATAAGTCTCCTCCAAATGCATGGCCGTGAATCACTTTGAGAGAAAGAATGAATTATGTTTGATTTTGTTTCCTCCAAATGCATGGTCGTGAAAAGCAAATGGATAGCCACCAATATTGACAATCCAAGACTCCATCCAAGCCTTAGAATTCACCAAGGGTCAAGATTAAATCTTAATCACTAAGCTTGTTTCCTATTGGCTACTCCAAGCCTTGTCACATGTTCTTGAATATTCCATTTTGCCTCCACTATTGCAGCTGCCCAACCGTGTAAATCCTTCACTAATTAAGTATAAAAATTGTTTTCCATATATATCTAATTATATGCTAATAAATTGGTTAATTAGTTAGGTTAATTATCTTAACAAATCTTAATTAATATACTAACCACATAACTAATTAATTTAACATATATTAACATATATCATAGCCTTTAGTTAATATTAGTATATCTAATTAACATTTAGATTATAATTAGTTAAGAATTAAACTAGTCTACTTAATTATTTATCTAATTACATAACTAATTAATTAGACACATAATTACATATTTTATAATCTCTAAACAATATTAGCACATCTAATTAATATTTAGATTATAATTATTTTATAACTAAACTAGTTTAATTAGTTTGCAAATTAAGTAATTAATCTAGTCAAACTAAGCTTGATTAATTACTAATCCTAAAGTCAAACCTACAACTTTTGACTTAATCCTAGCCATTGATTCATCTTTAAATCCTATCCATTGATCAAATCCATGGTCATCTTCAAAGCTTATCCATCAAGATTCAATCCTAGCCATTCATCAAATCTATGGTCATCATTCAAGCTTATCCACCAAGATTCAATCCTAGTCTTTTATCAAATCTATGGTCATTATTCAAGCTTATCCACCAAGATTAAATCTAATGGTCCAAAATGGTCAAGCCACTTTTGTTGACTTCTCTTTATTAGTTTGACTTCTACGTATCTTATTTCTATTGGTCCAAGTTTCTAATCTATCCATTGGTTACTTTATTTATACGTGGGTCCCACACACACACAAGATGTCGGGTCCATCATTGTCAAAATTTATCTTGAGTAATAAATAATACTAAAAATTATTTTATCGCACAGTTAAATTCTAAAAATTACGAAACTAATTTATATATCAATCAGAATTGGGTTTAGTAAGATCCCCCAACTCTAATTAATTAAAATAATATTTTTCCGACCAGAAAAATTATTATTTTCCTGTCCCGGAGCAAATCTCACAAAAAGTCCAAATAAAATCACAGACAGTAATATCAAACACTGTATCATGTAGAAAAATTGAAAACAGTACATTCGGGATGAAATGGTCATTTTTCCATTTTTCCCCATCACGAAGCAAAACACTCAAAACGGTCAAATAAAATAACAGACAGTATTATATGTCTGTATTTCATACAAAAAAATAAGAAACAGTAAAATAAGGATACATCGGTCTTTTACCCAAAAATTGGGGTGTTACATAAAGTATATAAACTATACTAGTCTTCATACATCTATTGCTTCCCATTTGGAGAGCTTGCACCTGGATTTACATGATAACACAATCGGGATGAGAAATCATAATTCTCAGTAGAAGTATTCCAAAACCAGCATTACATACATTCACAAAGAATACGCAATTGCCCATACAATTGCAATGCATGAATATGTTATGATTAGTAACCACCCATACAATTCCTATGCTATGCCAAATTATGACTTATGTTCATGTCTACGCAACATCCTAAATATGCATGTAAATAATGTCATGATTTCCTCAAACATAGTTAGGGAACTCATCCTAAGCCACTTTGGAATTGTTATGATGTGCATGAGCCTTGATCAAAGCAAAGGAACCTGGTTCCATAAGCCTTGAACTAGTACTAGAAACCTAGTTCTAGATATTCCACGGGATGTGAGGGAATGAACCATCCTCAACTCATCACTATCATAAGGAAGGTATATTACCTCTTCACTTACAATCATGTATGATCAGCTAAAAGTAAGGATCTCATCCTCACTAACATAGGTATGAAAAACAATTATTCCAATTACTACAATAACTAGCATGCCAATTGGTTTACATTCATGACCATAAGTGTGAAATACAATGATGTCAATTATCATAATAGATAGCATACTAATTGAATTACATTCATCTCATCTCAAGCATGAACAACAATAATGCTAAGTATCACAATAAATCATATACCAATTTATTTACATTCTCCACACAAACACTTCATTAAATACTCCTATTAGAGTCTCAACACTCATTAAGAAGCAAATAAGAAGAATCTACACCAGAAGATAACTCCATTGCATCAAACAACACTTTTTGTTCAAGTCTAGAAGTCACGCCCCGGCGCAGCATTGCTCACTCCGTGGTGCTGAGCTCTTTGGTGTCTCTTGCCTCGGCATGGTGCATTTATGCCATGGCGTGCTGCTCTCGGGTTCACTCACTAAAACTCATGCCTCGTTGTGGCATCACTCACACCGTGGCATGGGTGGTTTTTCTGCATAATTCTGCAGAAAAAATAGGATCGGGTACTGTTCCATTGGAACTAATCCCCCCTCTAATCACTCAAAAGTCAATTCCAAGTGATTTCCAACCTTACACAAGTTCTGTTAACCAATTGCAACTCTCAAAACCATTTTCAAATCACTTATTATGCATCAATGCATCATCCATCACCATAAAAACTTAAAACCCCATTTTTAACGAGATTATGAGTGTTTAAGAGATGAAAAATGCATCACCATGCAACCAATAACTCAAAAACAGGCTATCCTCCAGTTCTTCAACAAGAATCAAGCCTAAAACCCCAAAATCACCCTAGAATTCCATTTCTCACATCAAGAACTCTCTAGAACAAAATGAAGAACATGGAAGAAAAGAGTGAAAACAACGTTCCCCCAACCTCAAATTTTAGAAGTTGAAATCACTTAATAGCTCTTCACCACCCTCTTCTTATTCCTCTTTAGTTGATGCTTGCTTTCCTTTTGCTTGTTTCTTGGATTTCCATTTTGCTTCTCCTGCTAGCAGTTGTGAAAGAGAGTGAGAAAATGAGAGAAATATCTCATTTTGAAAGAAATAAATAGTCAAGGCAGAAAAAAAGCAATCATGAGGCAATTGACCTCTTAGTTCCTAAACTAATATCCTCGATCTACTAAAAACACTTAGATTTCTCCAAATCCAATTTCCTGGCTTCCAACAAGTTTAAAATAAATCCTAAGATTCATCAAAAACCTTGTTTCCCCATTTCCATATTTTTCCATCTGCTGGTAGTCAGTCCGACATTAAAACACACACTTAGTATGCTTAAAAATGTCAAACTAACTTTGATTTACCTCAAATTTTAACTACACCACCTTCCACACATTTGTGACCTAGAAACAAATTTTCCACATTTATTTTCATAAACTAAGTTGTTTAAGCCAATTTTGGGGCTAATAACAACTATATTTCACACATACTGCTACAGTAAAGTGACTAAACGTGCTCAGAAGGTCATAAAAATTAAATAGGCAGTTAACTGTAACATCCTAATATTTTTATCCCGAAATATCTGACATATATAAGAATAAAAAATACTGGCCATGCTACTTCAAAACATACATAAACTAAACCTATAACATTTATACAAATAATTTTGGAGAGCCACAATAACAAAAGTTTTATATATATATATACACACATCACTGCCTTAACAGGCACATTGTAATACATAAACTTTTATAACAACAAGATCTAGTATAATATATACAAGCTTTGTCAACATAAAGCCTATAAACTATACTAATCTTCATACATCTTCCACTTCCTTTTTGAGGAACTCACACCTAGATTTACATGGCAACACAACTGAGGTGAGAAATCACAACTCTCATTAGAAGTATTCCAAAACCAGCATTTATACATTCACAAAGAATTCACAACTATTAAATTAACACTTCAATCACGGAAGTACATAACATCTCCATCTTAGAGATATATAATTGCTCATACAATTGCAATGTTATGAGTTCATGTCATGGTGGCAACTGCCCATACAATTGCCATGTTATGCCAAATTATGTCTAGTGTTTATGCCTATGCAATAACTTAAGTATGAAATGAGTAATGTTCTGATACCAAGTCCATGGCAATGTCATGATATGCATGAATCCTGAACAAAGTAATGGAAATCACATCCATAACCTTGAACAAGCATTGAAACCCAGTTTCAGCAATTTTATCTCCGGGTAGTGAAATCCATCAACTACATGTTGTAACACCCTCCGTAGGGAATTACATTTTAGACCAACTCTCTCTTTTAAAAAAAAAACTTTACACAAGTCATAATTAAGATTTAATATTATAATATACGATTTTAAAATCTTTTTTTGCGGATAATATAAACTTAATAGAATATAAATAGACACAAGATATAAAGAATTGAATAATACACTCCACATATATACACATAGTTTACTGAAAATAGGAATACATAATACTTACACACCAAAAAGACATAAATACAACTATCTTAACAAACCTAATCTGGCCCAAGTTCATAACACCTAAGGGAAGGGTCCTCCACTGGATCCTTCTCCGAATCCTCCTCAGGATCCTCACTAGACAAATTCCCTAGTCGGGGAATGTCTCGACGAACGGGAGACCGAGCAGAAAATACCTCAGAATCTTCCCTAGGAGTATAGTGAAGATCACCCCATAAATCCCTTATAGGCATATAAAACTCTAGATAAATAGTAGCATTAAAAGAAAAAGTAGTAACCCCATGGCGGGTCCTACTCAAAGATATAGTAATATCTCCATAATACTCTATGCACTCCGTATCCAAATGGACATGTCAGGCATCAATGCCTCCATGTAACTGCACTCTAACGAAACCTAGCAGATCTCTCCTTGCCGCCATCACAGTCTTTATAGAGTATAAACATAAAACAGAACAAAACGATAAAGAGGTGAGATCCCCTACATCACATACCAGTATGGTAGCAAAGAAATAGTAATAATAATAAAGCCATATAGTATAGAATTAACAATCACATTCATGATATTTATCAATAGATAATTCAATAATATGTATATCACGACAACATATTTACTGACTATGCAAATGTATAATGAACCGACCCCTACTTCATAGAGCTAAAACCAAATATTGGAGAGAATGATCAGGAGATATATCCGTATATCGTCAGTCTCAAATCAAGTGCTTCAATTGTTGGTGTATGCCCTAGAGGCCGATACATTTTCTACATTTACATACATTCTATTACGCTATTTTAATATATGAGGCATTTTATTTATTGTGTTCTTTTTTAATAAACATAATAAAGTCCTTAGAATACTAAGTTTGACGCCATAAGACATCAAGTGGATGACTTGATCGTGAGATCCTTTTGGTTATAACACTATTCTTAAATGTCCCTAGTCAAGTATTATTATTAATTAGGACAACAACAATGCATTAAGACTAGTATGTGCATAGACTGATGACCACATCTCACGGGTCATGGATATGAGATATCAATTCTTCATATAGGTAAATATTAGAGTAATAATGTACTGGACTAACCCGCCATGCGAATGCTACATGGATCGTTACGTGAGTGTCATAAGTGATTCTCATAGTGACAATGGTGTTTGTGGTCCTTTGACCTGAAATCACTATGATTCCTACATAAGGAGTTGTGTGTTTTAATGCCATCAAACATCATTTGTAACAAGGTGATTATAAAGTTGGTTATTGGATATACCATGAATCATGCAGAGGGATGTGAGCGACTTAGATGGGATTTGTCACTCCTACATAACAAGAGCGATATCTTCAGGCCCCCTGATTGAGTGAGACTATGAAATGCATGGCCATGCTCAAATGAGTCAATATGAGATATTGATTTCATTTGTTGTTACAAAGTCTACTCGAGTATCAGGAAATAAAAGATTAGACTATACAAGGGTGACGCATTTCATGCCTTGTGTTCAATCTAGATATATTGACAAAGGGACTAAACGACACGGAAACATTGGTCACGGAAAGGTTATGTCAAATCACTAACATTCTTATTACTTAGGTAGTAACGATGTGTTGCTAGATACTGCTCACTGCTTGTAATATTAAAATGGGATTTGATATTACTACCAACCTAATGAGAACTTGCAGGGTCACACACATAGAGCAGACTAAAATTGGAGCAATAAATCCAAGTTGGACTCGGATTCAAATATGGGCCAGACTTATAACAGATGAGTCTAGGGTTGCATAGCTTACCTTGCTGCTGCTCACACTCACTTAAGGCAGTCACTATTATAAATAGTACTGCTAAGGGGCTTCTAAGACATACATATTACATAACCCTAGCTGCACCTACAGAAAAGTGAGTGAGAGAGCTACAAGTTTCTCTCTTCTCTTTATAGCTAGCACTGTGTGAGAGACGTGAGGCTCCTCTTTGTGGACGTTGGACATTCGTGATTCTGTTCATGTGGATACCACAGAGACATCATTGCTATTATGGTGTTAGTGATTTAAGTCACTTCCTTTTTTATCACGCTTCAAGAGGTAAATATTTTAAAACTCAGATTATGTTTTTTCGCATGGATCCTTAGTGGGAATCTTATTTTTCCGCTACGTGATGTGTCTGCAATTCCCAACAGTGGTATCAGAGAGTCTTGCGAAACCATGATTCAGTTTTCTATTTTTGTTTTGCATGAGATAACATATTTGCTATTCTTATTTTTTGACAAACGATATGATCTTTAATATGTTATTTTAGAAAATGAATGAAACCCTTTTGCAAAAACATATTCTATTTTACGTACTGTATGCAAAACTGTGATGTTGTTTTCAAAAAATCATGAAGATGTTCATATGTTCTGTGAAAATCCTTTTGTATCAACATGTATGTTTTTGCGAAGCTTTTTGGTATGTATGTGATACGTATAACATTATGGAAAACTTGTTCTTGGTTTGCGGTAGCAAGGATTATGGAATCCTTATTTCTGCACAAGCGACGCGGTTCAAGTGTTGAACAACCGCACAAGGGTTCCTTGCGGCACGTGAAGTGCTCATGTGTTTTTGGGTTTAGGGTTCAAGTGTTGATACCCTAGCCATCAAGTGTTGACCGGGCAAAGGGACCCCCGTGCTACCTCTGCGTAGTGTGTTATTTGAAAGCGCGATATTTTCTATCCAATTTTATTACCGAAGAAAATAATAATGTATTATTGTTTTGAGTTTGTATGTTCTTTGTGATGCATGGTGCATGGTTATGGCCTTAGTCCTCCTTTTATGCTTTTTGGTTTTTATAAATATGACCTATGTGTCGTGCCTTTCTCTCTACATTCTGATTGTACATTCTCTTCTCACCTAACTCCCCTCGACTGTAAAAGAGGTTTCTATATAATGTAATTATGATACGAAGACAAGAAAATAGCATCAAGTGAGGACGTTGGTGGGAGATGCTTGTTGAAACTGGCTTTCTTTATGCTACTCTCTTAGGGGGCCATAACATGTCACTTTTATTATATGGCTTTTATGTATGAGATGCATGGATAATGTTTATAGTATGATAAACAGTTTAATGGTGAGATCTAATAATAATAAAATTCCCTTAAAGCAAATATTAAGTCATTTTGTGATGCCTTCCAATGCGTGGCACTCGTCAAGACTAGTATCGATCAAGTGTAGGTCTGCCAAAGCAGGATGCCTTTATCAATATTAGTAAGACGTGATGGGATAAGGGTAATATCCAACTGCCAACCATTGGGTCTGACTTAACTAGGCCATTTCAATAGGATTGAAGGCTTAGAGACATGAAGTTGGGCTTTAGTCCATTACATGGATTGGAAAAAGTGTTATTCACCCAACTATCCAAGAGTTACATATGATGTAATTGGAAAGTGTTTCCTACCTAAATAACTGAATTTTGGATGATTAGCCAAAGTTAACTCAAAACTAGGTGAAATATGGATCTTAGCCCACTAGGAAATCTTACGATGGGATTTTTTGAGTCAATGCTAAGGGTCATTGACTTGAATAAAATAGTTGGAGACATATTTAATTAAAAACCCTCATTAAATATGTTTATGGCATGATACTTATATTTTGCATATTTCTATTGATAGATTACCATGGCAACAAACACATCAAGTAACTTATCACTACGATCCGTCCTTAAGAAGGACAAGTTGTCTGGAACAAATTTTGTAAACTGGTACAAGAATTTGAGGATTCCTCAAGCAAGAAAAAAAGCTGTATGTACTAGAATAGCCTATTCCTGAGCCACCTGTTGCTAATGCCCCTAGAATTGAAAAGGATGCTTATAAGAAGCATCAAGATGATGCCTTGGACATCGAATGTCTAATGCTGGCCACCATGATGTCTAAGCTCCAAAAGCAATACGAGAACATAGATGCCTACGATATGGTCATACACCTTAAGAAGCTCTATCAAGAGCAGGCTAGGCATGAGAGATACGAGGTCTCTAAAGCACTGTTTTAGTGCAAGCCCGTAGAAGGAAGCCCTGTTGGTGCTCATGTACTGAAGATGATTGGGTACATTGAAAACCTAGAGAGACTTGGTTTTCCTTTGGGCCAAGAGTTAGCCACTGACTTAGTTCTGCAATCATTGCTGGAAAGTTTTATTCAATTGATCATGAACTACAACATGAATGAAATTGACAAATCACTACCAGAGTTGCTAGGTATGTTGAGAACTACTGAGCAAAACATAAAAAAAGGCAAGGGAAAGGCCATAATGATAGTCCAAAAGAATAAGGGCAAGAAACAGCAGAAAAAGCCCAAGGACAACTGGAAGGGCAAGGGTAAGGATAAGTCCAAGCCCAGCACTTCTGGCTTGAAACCAGTGGGTGGAGTGGCTAAGAAAGGTACATGCTTCCACTGTGGTCAGACCGAACATTAGAAAAGGAACTGTGCCAAGTTCCTAGAGGAGCTTAAGAAAAAGAAGGGAAGCGAGACTTCCACTTCAGGTATTTTTGTTATTGAAGTCAATTTATCTACTTCTGCATCATGGGTATTAGATACTCGATGTGGATCTCACATTTGTGTAAATGTACAGGATCTAAAGAGTAGTAGACCATTGACGAAGGGCGAAGTCGACCTACGAGTGGGAAATGGAGCAAAGGTTGCTACATTAGCTGTAGGGACTTACTTATTATCTTTGCCCATTGGGCTTGTAATAGAGTTAGAGAACTGCTATTTTGTGCCTACTATTAGCAGGAATATCATTTCTGTTTCCTATTTGGATAAGAAAGGTTTTTCTTTTATTATAAAGGACAAATATTGTTCCATTTATATGACTAACATTTTTTATGGTAGTGCATAATTGAGTAATGGACTTTATGTCCTTGATCTCGAAATGCTCGTCTATAACATAAATACAAAGAGGTTTAAATCAAATGATCTGAACTTAACTTTTTATGACATTGTCATTTAGGCCACATAAATGAAAAATGCATCTCTAAACTCCATAAAGATGGATTCTTGGACTCATTTGATTTCGAATCATATGAAATATGTGAATCTTGTTTATTGGGGAATATGACAAAGGCCCCATTCATTGGATAAGGTGAAATGGCTAGTGATCTTTATGGCCTCATACATAGTGATGTATGTGGGCCACTAAACACATTGGCTAGAGACGATTTTCAATACTTCATTACATTTACTGATGATTTCAGTAGATATGGATTTGTATATCTTATGAAGCACAAATCTGAATCCTTTGAAAAGTTCAAAGAATTCAAGAATGAAGTACAAAACCAACTTGGAAAGAGTATTAAAATCCTTCAATCAGATCGAGGAGGTGAATACTTAAGCAAACAGTTTGATGATCATTTGAAAGAGTGTGGGATAATATCTTAACTCACTCCTCCAGGAACACCACAATGGAATGGTGTCTCTGAAAGGAGGAACCGGACCTTGTTGGACATGGTCCGATCCATGATGAGTCATGCAGACCTTCCAGGCTCTTTTTGGGGACATACTCTATTAACAACAGCTTTCACACTTAATCGTGTTCCATCTAAGATGGTTCAAAAGACACCATATGAGATATGGACTGGGAGACGGCCCAATATGTCTTTCATGAAGATTTGGGGCTGCGAAGCTTATGTGAAACATCAAGTTTCTGATAAGCTTAGACCTAAATCAGATAAATGCTTCTTTGTGGGGTATCCAAAGGAAACCAAGGGATATGTTTTCTATAATCCTACCGAGGACAAAGTGTTTGTCGCATGGACTGCTGTACTTCTAGAAAAGGAGTTTATTTCCAAAGGAATCAGTGGGAGGAAAGTAGAACTTGAAGAAGTTCAAGTTTCACAAAGCACAATGAACCAATGGTAGAAATAGAGCAGCCTCCGCAAAATGTTGTGGAGCAACAACCTGCTCTAGTAGCACAAGACCTAAGTAGGTCTAATAGGATACATCATCAACCAAAGAGATATGGATTTCTCATGACCCAGCAAGGTGACGTATTGCTCATGGATCAAGATGAGCCTGTAACTTACCAAGAAGCCATTATTGGCCCAGAATCTGGGAAATGACTTGAGGCCATGAGATCAAAATTGGAGTCTATGTATGCCAACTAAGTATGGACTTTAGTTGACCCACCTGAAGGGGTAAAACCCATTGGGTGCAAGTGGGTTTTCAAGAAGAAAACTGACATAGATGGTAATGTGCATACCTTTAAGGCGCAATTGGTGCCTAAAGGTTTCAAACAAATTTATGGTGTAGACTATGATGAGACTTTTTTCCCAGTTGCGATGCTTAAATCCGTTCGGATTTTGCTTGCTATTGCAGCATACCACGATTATGAAATCTGGCAAATAGATGTCAAAACTGCTTCCTTAATGGAAATCTTCTCGAGGATGTATACATGACACAACCTGAGGGTTTTGCCACTCCACAGGATGCTGGAAAGGTGTGTAAGTTACAACGATCTATTTATGGATTGAAGCAAGCTTCCAGAAGCTGGAATCTTTGTTTTGATGATACAATAAAATAATTTGGTTTCATCAAGAATGAAAAAGAATCTTGTGTCTACAAGAAGGTTAGTGGGAGCAGATTTGTCTTTCTGGTATTATATGTAGATGACATATTACTCATCGAAAATGACATCCCTACCCTATAATTTGTAAAGACTTAGTTAGGGAAGTGCTTCTCTATGAAGGACTTGGGCGAAGCCACCTATGTGTTAGGTATCAGGATCTATAGAGATAGATCACTGAGACTGCTTGGCCTAAGTCAGAGTACATACATAGACAAAGTGTTAAGATGATTTAACATGCATAAATCCAAGAAAAAACTCTTACCTATGTAACATGGTGTAAGCCTATCTAAGGCTCAATCCTCTTCCACCTAGGATGAGAGGGATCGCATAAGCAAGATTCCATATGCATCTGCAATTGGATCTATCATGTATACCATGTTATATACTCGACCAGACATCTCGTATGCTTTGAGCATGACGAGTAGGTACTAGTCTGATCCCGGTGAGAGTCACTGGACTACTGTCAAGAACATCTTTAAGTACTTGAGAAGGACTAAGGATTTGTTCTTGGTATATGAAGGCGAGGAAGAGCTAGTTGTAAAGGGTTACACTGATGCTAGCTTCTAAACTGATAAGGACGACTCCAGATCATAATCGGGTTATGTTTTTTGCCTAAATGGTGGGGTTGTGAGCTGGAAGAGTTCAAAGCAGGAGACAGTCACCGATTCTACCACAGAGGCTGAGTATATTGTTGCCTCCAATGCAGCAAAGGAGGTCGTTTGGATTAAGAAGTTCATTGCTGAACTTAGCACTATTCTTAGCATTGTGGACCTAGTGGACCTCTACTGTGATAATAATGGAGCCATTGCACAAGCTAAGGAACCTAGATCTCACCAGTGATCTAAACATATACTTCGGCGCTTCCATCTCATTCGAGAGATCATCGATAGAGGAGATGTGAAGATATGCAGAGTACCAACAGATGATAACATTGCTAATCCACTGACGAAGCCTCTTGCACAGCAGAAGCATGAGGGTCACACTAGGTCTTTAGGCATTAGACATATGCCTGATTGGCTCTAGTGCAAGTAGGAGATTATTGGTGTATGCCCTAGAGGCCGATACATTTTCTGTATTTACATACATTCTATTATGGTATTTTAATATATGAGGCATTTCATTTGTTGTGTTCCTTTTTAATAAACATAATAAAGTCCTTAGAATAGTAAGTTTGATGCCATAGGACATCAAGTGGATGACTTGATCGTGAGATCCTTTTGGTTATAACACTATTCTTAAATGTCTGTAGTCAAGTATTATTGTTAATTAGGACAACAATAATGCATTAAGACTAGTATGTGCATAGACTAATGACCACATCTCACGGGTCATGGATATGAGATATCAAGTCTTCACATGGGTACATACTAGAATAATAATGTACTGGACTGACCCACCATGAGAAAGCTACATGGATCGTTATGTGAGTGTCATAAGCGATTCTCTTAGTGACAATGGTGTCCGTGGTCCTTTGACCTAAAATCACTACGATTCCTACATGAGGAGTTGTGTGTTTTAATGCCTTCAAACGTTATCTGTAACAAGGTGGTTATAAAGTTTGGTTATTGGACATACCGCGAATCATGCAGAGGGATATGAGTGACCTAGATGGGATTTGTCACTTCTACATAACAGAAGCGATATCTTCGGCCCCCCTGATTGAGTGAGACTGCGAAATGCATGGCCATACTCAAATGAGTGAATATGAGATATTGATTTCATTTGTTGTTACAAAGTCTACTCGAGTATCAGGAAACAAAAGATTGGATTATACAAGGGTGACGCATTCCATGCCTTGTGTTCAATCTAGATATCTTGACAAATGGACTAAACGACACGGAAACATTGGTCACGAAAAGGTTATGTCAAATCATTGACATACTTATTACTTGGGTAGCAGCGATGTGTTGCTAGATACCACTCATTGCTTGTAATATTAAAATGGGATTTAATATTACTGCCAACGTAATGAGAACCTGCAGAGTCACACACATAGAGCAGATTAAAATTGAAGCAATAAATCCAAGTTGGACTCGGATTCAAATATGGGCCAGACTCATAACAGATGAGTCTAGGGTTCCACAGCTTACCTTGCTACTGCTCACACTCACTTAAGGCAGTCACTATTATAAATAGTACTGCTATGGGGCTGCTAAGACATACATATTACATAACCCTAGCCGCACCTATAGAAAAGTGAGCGAGAGAGCGACAGGTTTCTTCTCTTCTCTTCGTAGCTAGCACTGTGTGAGAGACATAAGGCTCCTCTTTGCGGACGTTGGACGTTCGTGAGTCTGTTCGTGTGGATACTTCAGAGACATCGTTGCTATTACGGTGTTGGTGATTCACGTCACTTCCTTTTTTATCATGCTTTAAGAGATAAATATTTTAAAACTCGGATTATGGCTTTTCGCATGGATCCTTGGTGGGAATCCTATTTTTTTGCTGCGTGATGTATCCGCAATTCCCAACATCAATGTTTTCACAGCGTACGCATCATGGCTTATACAAGACATTCTACACTAGATCGGGAATAGGAATAGTGTCTCATCGAGATCATCAGTGCATTTGCAACAGTCACCACGGCACAGTAGAGCTACTAACTAGCCACGTGTGGGATACCCGCGTCCAGATGCCTCCAAGATCAGTAATTGACCTTCACTACACAATTCACACCCGCACAAAGGTGTAATTCAATCTCCTAGGCATACGACGTTAATAACAAAGTCACAATGACTTTCACAATGCATGATAGAATAACTTAATAAATCAATAATCATTAACTTCATACATTCCATGAAAAATAAGCCACGACTAGGCTTAGGCCGTCAACTGATGTTTTCGGGTCCAATATGTCGGCCTGACAATACAACTACTATTTTTCTCAAATGTGAAGTACTTTTATTGTATTTTACAAATGCGTAACACTTTTTGTTACGTCACTAAATCACATAACATTTTATGTCATTTTTTTCAATCGCATAAACATTTTAAAACATTTTCTCAATCGCGTAACTCAAAAACTAACATTTTTTAAATTGCGTAAGGTTTTATCAACATTTTTCAATCCCATAAAACGTCCTAAGCATACTTTTTGAAACTTTCCATGTTTAATATAAAGTTTGAACCTTAATCCTAATACTTTCTTACCAAATCTCCTTTAAGTGATATTTTCTAACATTTTTCATAAAAATCTATATTATTTTAATTAAATCAAGACATTTCAAAAATCCTTTTCCATTACTTTAATTAAGAACTCTCTTAAGTAAAATACTTTAAATTTTAAAACCATCTTTCAAACTTATTTCTATTATCATGGCCGAAAATTAATCCATTCCAAATAATAAAACTTTGTTCATCTTATTTTTAACTTATAAATCCTTAAATCCTATTCTAGTCCCCTAATCATCTAAGTTCTCAATTAATAAAATATTTTTGTCTTAGATACCCTATTTTAGGCTAAAAGGCTATGAGCCATAAGTGGTCTTTGGGACCAAAAAGCTTGCCTTTCACACATGATTCAAAGCATGTAAAGCATTTCAATCATCAATTCATGCAATAGCAATTTCATGCATACTATAAAAATCATATAATCACATATATCCTAATAAACATAGACCATTAAATTCACACAATCAAGTGAATAAGTGCTCACATGGATTTTTCACTAACAAACCACAAATTCGTTTCTCACCACCAAGATTGGTTAATGAGGTTAATCTTCCTCTTACCTTAGATGATGATCAAAACTCCTTGTTGTCCTCTTGAAACAACTTCTACCCCCAAAAGGATCCTTAAAACAAATCAAACATGTAATTATTAAAATCTAGGGCTTGGAACATGATGACCATGAATCAAGATTATGGCCTAGAACTTTAGAATAAAATTTAGAAGTGAAGATAAAGAACTTCACCTAGAACCTTCAAATGTTAAGCTTTGAGAAAGAGATTGAAGATGGATGATTTTGAAGAAACTCACAACATGAGAGTGTCTCAAAATGGTATTTAGATTCAAGAAATGTGGTTGTTTTGAATTGATCAAGATTGAAGATGAATGAGAGATGTTGGCAGAGACTCACAAAGGAGAGAAAAAAAAGAGAGTTTTAATAGTTTGTTTCTTGAAAACAAGACAAGATAAACTTAAGAAATGATAAGTAAATATTTTGGTCACAAAACTTGTCCTAGAAGCTCCCCCTTGGCCGTGAGCCTCTAAGGGTGTTGGTGGTCAAAGCTTGTCCTCCAAGATTCTCTCCAGGCTTGCTTTGGAAGCTTTCCTCACATTGGTGCAACACAAAGAGTCAAAGCCACTAAACTTGACTCCATCAAGCTTCCCTTGGAAGCTTTCTTCTCATTGGCTCAAAAACAAGTGAGTCATGAATGGAAAAGATGAAAGGTTATGACTAGGCTCATGATTAGTCATCTAACTAGATATTTACTAGTAGCTATTACCCAATAGATAAAGGCTACTACTAGCAATATCAGTGGTTATTGTCCAATGGATAATAGAACATACCTAGATTTCATCAGTCAGATAAAATCTTAGAAAAAGAAAAATTTTAAAATTTGTTCCCGGTTTCAGGTTTAATAAGCTCCCCTGGCCCCGTGTGAACAGTCAAAATTTTTTCGGTCCTCAAAATTTTTTTATTTTTTCGGCACCGCCTCAAACACATAGAAGTCCAAAAATAATAATAAAATAATTGAAATAAAGCAAACAATTCACAAAACTAACAAAAATCATAGAAAAAACACAAATAACAGGAAAAGAAATTAGGGGTGTTACACACGTTCGTCAACATCACAAGGAAATTCATCCTCATTTCACGCATTATAAAATATATATATATATAGCCATGTCTAATTACTTCCCATAATTAGCAATTTACTAAACAATTTGATTCATCACATTCACACTTCATTAAATACTTCTATTAGAGTCTCCACACTCACCAAGAAGCATAAAAGAAGAAACTACACCATTCACAGGCTCCTTTACATCACACAGCTATCTTAGGGAAAAATTGGAGCTCACATCGCGGAACAAACACGACCAAGCCACGATGCCCTGCTCTTGGGTTCCAAATACTAAAGGTGCATCACTCGAACACCGCGACGTGCCACACCTTACGCCGCAGTGCAAGCTGCAGAACATGGATTCTGTAAAATTTTGCAGATCCAGGTACTGTTCCATTAGAACTTACCCCTCCTCCCATCACTCAAACCTCACATCCAGGTGATTTCGAACCTTACACAAGCTCCCTTTACATATTCCAACTCTTATACAAGTTTAATTTCACTCAATCAAACAACCATGAATGAATCAACCACTTAAATCGTAAATCCCCATTTTCATCTCAACTAGATACCAAGGGAGTCTAAGAGCTTAAAGGCCATCTCAAAACATTTAATAACTCATAATCAAGTCATCCACAAGTTTTATATCATGATTCAAGTCAAAAACAACTCAAAAACCTAAATCCCCACATCAAACCAAAACTCATGAACAAGATGAAGAAAATAGGAAGATGAGTCAAAAACAAGGTGTCCCTCTACCTCAAACTTCAGAAGTTGAAGTCATTAAGTAGCTCCTCTTTGCTTGATGATCCTCCTCCTTTACCTTGATTCTTGCTCTTGCCTTTTAGCTTTCCAACTACAACCATGAAAGAGAAGAGAGAAATGAGACAAAGTATCTCATTTGTGGCTTAAATAAGCCAAGGCAATAGAAATTAAGAGAGTCGTGTCTCTCATGGTCACTTTAGTGACTTACCATAACTCCGATCTATTAAGAACGCTTGGATATCACTAAACCAAGTTTCCTAACTTCTAACAAGTTTAAAATAAATACTAAGATTCATCAAAAATCTTGTTTCCCCATTTTCATATTTTTCCACATCTGTTGGTAATCAATCTGACATTAAAACACACACTCAGTATGCTTAAAAATGTCAAGTGTAACATCCTAATATTTATATCTTGATATATCTGACATATATAAGAATAACAAATACTAGTTGTAATATCCTAATACTAGTATCTCTATATATAAAATATACAAGGAGATACCTAGCATTACAATGCCACTACATACATACTAATACGATATATATATCCATAATACTCATTGGAAACATTATAGAGAGCCTTATGAAATGCGAAAAATACAACATCTATAGCATAATGCATCAAAATACATGTATACAACATTAGCCTTAGCAAAGGCTTGAAGTATTATATAACTTTACAACGTTTCAAAAGAAATACTAATAGATACAACAATTATAACATAAACTATAAAGCTACTCTAATCTTTAGCTTCCTTCTTCGTCTTCTTACTCTTGGAAGAAGTTTCACCTAGAATTACATGATACACAGCGTGGTAAGAACCTACATTCTCAGTATAAGTAATCAAAACCAACATACATGGCATATTAAACATAATCTTAACACATGCTAAGTAAGATAGGTTTAAAGCATCTACAAGGTCTAACTATAGCATCTAGATAAACCAAGTTAACATATATTTCATACATACATACTTAGTCCAACTTAGAACCAAGATATTAAGCTTAGGAATATTGGTTTAATGTATTATCCTGTGGTAAATAGAGGAAAACTCATCCTCATATCACACATATCCTGGCACGTTGAGAAGTTCGGGCTAAATCCTTGTTCAAAAGAACCTTACGAACTTCCTAGTTATCTCCCTTAGCCTTGGCACTATTGAGATATTAGGGTTATGTCCTTCTTTAAAAGAGTCTATCAAACATCCATCTACCTCCCTTGGCCTCCATGAATGGGCATCAAAGGATACTTACAAGATCAATGCTACTAATCCTTCGCATCGTACATATATCCAACACCGACTCATCACTCAATGCTCTTAAGTGACATACATTACCACTAAAGTGGCCTAAGGTGCTAGATACTAACCTAAAGCAAACAATAGCTAATGAATGCTCAAGGGTTTACACTTTCTCATACATACTAGGTAATAATTTCTCTCTTGAAATTATACCTATTTGTGTCTCAACACACTTTAGGAAACATATACTAACGATCTCATCTAGTTCAGAACTTCAAAATATCAAAAACAACATTTTTTGAGTTCTTAGTGCTCACGCCGCAACATGACTTTCTTAAGGTTGCGGCACCATAGCCTCGAGTCTCAATACTGGTGCAACATTACTCTCACGCTGCAGCACATCGTTATTCATGCCGCGGTGCATGCTGTGAAATTTAACCCCACGCCGCGACATGGCATTCTAGTAGAATCCAGATTCTACAGAATTCTGCAGAACCGTGGTACTATTCCATTGGTTCATTTCTCAAATTTTGGCCATTCCAATCAGTTTCTAAGTGATTCTAAGTCCCTAATCAGTTCTTTAACACATAGGAATCATCAATCACAAACTTAAACCTCTTAATTTGGATTAATGCACCAAAATCATCTATAGGGTGACCTAACCCCTCTTTTGGCAATCCAAGGTCCAAATGACATATTCTAAGCTTCAATCTTAAACTTATGCTATGAACAAGTCATAAATGACCAAAGAAACTCAATCATGCAAACAAAACACATCAAATACCTTTAGAACTCAATTTGTCCTATTAAGATCCTTAAGTGGATAAATAGTGAAAAGAGTGAAAAGAAGTGAAATTGATCATAAAACACCTACCTGGCAACTGTGAAGAGATTCAGGCTTGGTTGGATCTCGAGCCTTAGCTTTTCCCTTGGCTTTCTTCTTTCTCTCTTCCTCCTCCTTGGTCTTTGCTTCTCCTTCCTCTCTTTCTCCTTGCAAGTTTTCTATTTCTATTTTGTAAAGAAAAGAGCCATGAGTGAGGCTTATAAAAAAGGAAACTAAAGACTCAAATGACCTTTAGGCCAAAACTGATAAAACCCCAATCTGCTAAAAATACCCAAATTTAGCTAAATCAAGATTTCCAACTTTTAACAACTTAAAAATAAATACTAAGATTCATATAAAATTTCATTTCATCATTATTTGATATTTTCATATCTACAGCTAGTCAAATTGGCTATAAATAGACAATCAGTATGCCTAAAAATACCAAACTAGCTCAGTTTACCATAAAAACTATAACTGTAACTTGTTTCATATATTCGTAACTTAGAAATAAATTATTCATATTTATTTCCCATGTCTAAGCAATTAATGTTATTATCTGAGTCATTTTAAGTTATTTCATAGTCTAGTTTGCAACTAAGTACTTAGACTAACTCAGATTGTCACAAAATTAAACATACATATTAAGAAAGGCATATGCTACCCTTTGAACACATAAATAAGTCTAACATGTCATTTTAGGGTATTACACTAGCCATGCTACTTCAAAACTTACATAAACTAAACCCATAACCTTTATACAAATAATTATGGAGAGCCACAATAACAAAAGTTATTACATCACTACCTTAACAGGCACATTATAATACATAAATTTTTATAACAACAAGATCTAGTATAGTATATACAAGCTTTGTCAACATAAGGCCTATAAACTATACTAATCTTCATACATCTTTTGCTTCCCTTTTGAGAAACTTGCAGCTGGATTTACATAGCAACACAAACGGGGTGAGAAATCATAATTCTTAGTAGAAGTATTCCAAAACTAGCATTTATACATTCATAAAGAATTCACAACTATTAAATTAACACTTCAATCACAGAAGTATATAACATCTCTATCTCAGAGATACGCAATTGCTTATACAATTGCAATGTCATGAGTTCATGTCATGGTGGCAACCGCCTATACAATTGCCATGCTATGCCAAATTATGTCTAGTGTGTATGCCTATGCAATAACTTAAGTATGAAATGAATAATGTTATCATACCAAGTACATGGCAAACGCATTCATAACCTTGAATAAGCACTGAAACCCTGTTCAAGCAATTTTCTATTTGGGTAGTGAAATCCATCAACTACATGGTCATCAACATCACAAGGAAATCCATCCTCAATTCATGCATTATATATATATATATATATATATATATATATATATATATATATATATATATATATCCATGTCTAATTACTTCCCATAATTAGTAATTTACGAATCAATTTGATTCATCACGTTCTCACTTTATTAAATACTTCTATTAGAGTCTCCACACTCACTAAGAAGCATAAAAAATGAAACTACACCACTCACAGGCTCATTTGCATCACACAACTATCTTAGCGAAAAACTAGAGCTCACGCAATGGCACACCACGGCCATGCCGTGGCACTCGGCTCTCTGCCCCTGCACGCCATGGCACAAACACAGCCATGTCGCAGTGCCCTACTCTCGGGTTCCAAATACTGGAGGTGCATCACTCACATGCTGCGGTGTGCCGCACCTTTCGCCGTAACGCAAGATGCAGAACATGGATTTTGTACAATTTTACAGATCCGAGTACTGTTCCATTAGAACTGACCCCTCCTCCCATCACTTAAACCTCACATTGAGGTAATTTCCAACCTTACACAAGCTCCCTTTATATATTCCAACTCTTATACAACTTTAATTTCACTCAATCAAACAACCAGGAATGAATCAACCACTTAAATCCTAAAACCCCATTTTCATCTCAAATGGATACCAAGAGTGTCTAATAGTTTAAAGGTCATCTCAAAACATTCAATAACGCATAATCAAGCCATCCTCAAGTTTTATATCATGATTCAAGCCAAAAACACTAAAAACAACTCAAAATCCTAAATCCCTACATCAAGCCAAAACTCATGAACAAGATAAAGAAAATAGGAAGATAAGTCAAAAACAAGGTTTTCTCCTACCTCAAACTTTAGAAGTTAAAATCACTAAGCAGCTCCTCTTTGCTCGATGATTCTCCTTCTTTACCTCGATTCTTACTCTTTCCTTTGAGCTTTCCAACTACAACCATGAAAGAGAAAAGAGAAATGAGACAAAGTATCTCATTTGTGGCTTAAATAAGCCAAGGCAACAGAAACAAAGAGAGTCGTGTCTCTCATGGTCACTTAAGTGACTTACCATAACTCTGATCTGTTAAGAACGCTTCGATTTCACCAAAATAAGTTTCCTAACTTCTAACAAGTTTAAAATAAATCCTAAGATTCATAAAAAAAATTTTTTCGCCAAAACCACATTTTTTCATATTTGCTGGTAGTCAATTCAGCATTAAAACGCACAACCAGTATGCTTAAAAATGTCAAACTAACTCCGATCAACCTTAAACTTTAACTATAGCATAGTTCACACATTCGTGACCTATAAATAAATTCTCCACATCTATTTCTATTAACTGAGTAGTTTAATCCATTTTTGAGGCTAATAACAATTATATTTCACACATAGTGTCATAGCAAAGTGACTAAACATGTTCCAAAGACCACAAAACTTAACAGACATGATAAACAAGTATTAGGCTACCTCCGTAACTATATACAAGTCTATCATGCTTTGTTTTTCATGGGTGCTACATTAAGCAAGTATTAGGCTACCTTTGTAACCATATATAAGTCTAATATGTTTTCACGGGTGTTAGATTTGTTCCCCCTTTTTTAAAATTTTGTCCCCAAAATTTAGTTTACCTTATATAAAAAATCCTAAATAATTCACATGCCAAAAACAGGTATAGACAAATGTCAAAGAACAATCCACCAATGCTCGGCATCCCGCTTCAGCGTGTATTTAGCAAAGGACATATTCTGGTCCTTTGTGCACCTTACGACTGCAAAGATATTCTCCAACTCTATTATCCACTCTTCAGCTTTTGCTGGATCATACTCTTCTCAAAAGGATAGAGGACCAGCCTTCCAAAACTGTGACAGATTATGAAAATCCTTGTTCCATTCAACCTGCACCATTTGTGTTGGCTGAGGTTATGTTGGTTGTGCATTTCCCATTTGCTCAAACATTTTGGCAATTGCAGCTATTTTCTCCCTTATAGCAGTAACAGTTGCAGTCATTTGCGTTTCCATTGCAATGGCCATTACCATCACAGCCTCAGCCATACTTGGACTTTCCCTAGGTTAGTTCCTTGTTCACACAGAATAATACATATTGAGTCGATCAGTTCTCAATATCATGTAACCTTGTCACAGTAGCTAATAATAGTCTAACCTAAGGCAAGTCATGCAATTCTATCCAAACATCTTAAACAAGAGAAAAAAAAATGCATAACACACAAAGGAACTCCTAAACATGCCTAAGCATAGCTAGCCCATACCTCAGCTTAACAAGATGAACGACTCTGATTCCAAAATGTAACATCCCAAATTTAATAACAACAATATAATCTATATTATACCACAGTAATTAGATCTAGGCATGCTACTTACAACACAAACATTTTTAATATAACATAACACATTATATAAGAAAATTTGAGCCACGAGTGATCAAACTTTTACATAACAACAATATTTCTCATAAATACAAACTATATACAAAGATTACAACTAAGCCTCTCTAGGCACAAAAGATACAATCTTTGTCCATATAAAGCATATAAACTATACAAGTCTTCATATATCTTCTGCTTCCCTTTTGGAAAGCTTGCACCTGCATTTGCATGGCAACACAATTAGGGTGAGAAATCACAATTCTCAGTAGAAGTATTCCAAAACCAGCATTACATACATTCACAAAGAATATGCAATTTCCCATATAATTACAATGCATGAATATGTTATGATTAGAAACTACCCATACAATTGTCATGCTATGCCAAATTATGCCTTATGTTCATGTATATGCAACATCCTAAATATGAATATAAATAATGTCATGATTTCCTCAGAAGTAGTTAGGGAACTCATCCTAAGCCACTCTGGAATTGTTATGATGTGCATGAGCCTTAATCAAAGTAAAGGAACCCGATTCCATAAGACTTAGACAACTACTGGAAACCCAGTTCCAGTTATTCCATGGGGTGTGAGGGAATGAACCATCCTCAACTTATCACTATGATAAGGAAGGTATATTA
The DNA here is from genome assembly GCA_029884595.1 of Ormosia semicastrata. Taxonomy (NCBI): domain Eukaryota; kingdom Viridiplantae; phylum Streptophyta; class Magnoliopsida; order Fabales; family Fabaceae; genus Ormosia; species Ormosia semicastrata. The sequence continues at coordinate 64,023,438 of JAQQTO010000061.1, read as the reverse complement.
CCTCTTTAGTTACAATCATGTATGATCAACCAAAAGTAAGGATCTCATCCTCACTAACATAATTATGAAAAACAATGATTCTAATTACTACAATAACTAGCATGCAAATTGGTTTACATTCATGACTATAACTGTGAAATAAAATGATGTCAATTATCATAATAGATAGCATACCAATTGAATTACATTCATCTCATCTCAAGCATGAACAACAATGATGCTAAGTATCACAATAAATCACATACCAATTGATTTACATTCACCACACAAACACTTCATTAAATACTCCTATTAGAGTCTCAAAACTCATTAAGAAGCATATAAGAAGAATCTACATCAAAAGACAACTCTATTGCATCAAACAACACTTTTTGTTAGAGTCTGGAAGTCACGCCCTGGCACAGCATTGCTTACTCCATGGCACCGAGCTCTTTGGTCCCTCACGCCTCGATGTGGTGCATTCATGCTGTGACATACTGCTCTTGGGTTCACTCACTGAAACTCATGCCTCAGCGTGGCTTCACTAATGCCACGACGTGGGTGGTTTTTCTGCAAAATTTTGTAGAAAAAATAGGGTTGGGTATTATTCTATTGGAATCAATCCCTCCTCCAATCACTCAAAACTCAATTCCAAGTGATTCATAACCTTACACAAGGTTCGTTAACACATTGCAACTCTCACAACCATTTTCAAATCACTTCTTATGCATCAATGCATCATCCATCACCATAAAAAGGTGAAACCCCATTTTTAACTCAAATGATATTATGAGCGTTTAAAAAATGAAAAATACATTACCATGCAAACAATAACTCAAAAACAGGCTATCTTTTAGTTCTCCAATAAGAATCAAGCCTAGAACCCCAAAATCACCCTAGAAATCCATTTCTCACACCAAGAACTCTCTAGTACCAAATGAAGAACATGGAAGAAAAGAATGAAAACAAGGTTCCCCTTACCTCAAACTTCAGAAGTTGAAATCGCTTAATATCTCCTGATCATTTTCTTCTTCTTCCTCTTTAGTTGATGCTTGCTTTCTTTTTACTCATTTCTTGGAATTCCCTTTTGCTTCTCCTACTAGAAGTCGTGAAAGAGAGTGAGGAAATGAGAGAAATATCTCACTTTGATAGGAATAAATAGTCATGACAGAAAAAAAGCAACTGTGAGGCAATTGACCTCTTAGTGCCTAAACTAATATCCCAATATATTAAGAACACTTAGATTTCACCAAATCCATTTCCTAGCTTCCAATAAGTTTAAAATAAATCCTAAGATTCATAAAAAATCTTGTTTGCCCATTTCTATATTTTTTCATATCTGCTAATAGTCAATCTGACATTAAAACACTCACTCTGTATCATTAAAAATGTCAAACTAACTCCGATTTACCCTAAATTTTAACTACACCATCTTCCACACATTTGTGACCTAGAAATAAACTTTCCACATTTATTTTCATAAACTTAGTAGTTTAATCCAATTATGGGGTTAATAGCAGCTATTTTTCACACATAGTGCTACAACAACATGACTAAACGTGTTCAAAATGTCACAAAAATTAAATAGGCATGTTAAGCAAGTATTAGGCTACTTTTATAACCATATACAAATCTAACATGTTTTCATAGGTGTTACATATTCCTTTTTTCTTTTTTGTAAAACGAGTTAGGAAACCCTTATTTTTGGGTCCCTTCAATGGCTTTGCTCTGTGGAGCACCTTCTATATTGTGATATGAGTGATGGAGGTTTCCATCTAAGGCTTAAGCCTTAGTAGGCATGGAGGCCAGTTTATGGGCGTGAACTATTTCTTTTCAGTCTACCCCCTTCCATGTCTAAATCTTTAAGTTAATTAATTCTGACAATTTCTCACCGGCCTCTATTGGTGTTTCCAAGAACTTAATGGCTAGAAAACAAGTGGATATGCCCCAAGTGCCAGGTCCAGAAGTTCGGGTGCTGGTTGTCAAAGACTCTATAGTGATTTCCCGTGGTCCAAGGCTGGTGTATCCGTGGGTTGGTGATGACATTTATGATCAAGTGTCCGTCTTCCAACCTGGTGAAGAGCTTAAAAAACTTGAAGATTACTTGATGCTGACAGAGGAAGGAAGAAGGGATCACGAGTTCCAGATCCTGTCCTCAGAGAATGAAAGGGTGTGCTCCTCATGGGAGGAAGTGCACACTACATGTTCTTGTACAAGGATTTCTTCACCTAGCTTAGACTCCAGATCCCCTTCAATGACTTCCAGCTTGCTATCCTCCATACTTTCAACGCTGCTCCGATACAAATTCATCCCAACAGTTAGGCAAACATCCTTGCCTTCGAGAGAATTTGTCGATTGGTTGGATTATGGTTTTCGAAGAGGGTGTTTTTTTTATTTCCATACCCGGTGGAGTCTTTAGGGTGGTGGTGCTTCTCATTGGACTTGGCTCACAGTCTAGTAGAGGCTTAGTCAAAAGATCTTTTACGTTTTACAAGATAGTTATAAGGACTTCAAGGAAAAATTCTTCAAACTAATGGCAGCCCCAAGGACTCGTCGTTTCTGGCTAGATAATGACGAGAAGTCGAGGTTTTGCCTGTATTGGACCAAGAAGGCATAGAATACCTCTCTTGACTTTATTGAAAAGGAGAGACACCACCTAGACCAGGATGAGATTGATTGTGTTGACTTCTTTACTATGTGGGTTCGGTAAGTGGGCCTTATTTCTTCTAAGGACATGTTAGATGCCCCTGAAGATGCAACTCTTTGGGCCATTATCGGTAGTATAGGCCATAGATCGCATTTAATTTTGTGCATGATAATTTTCTTTATATATTTTTCTTGTTATCTGATTCTTGCTGTGTTTTGCAATGAGTTTGGCTATAATGGCATTTGGGAATGCTCTGGAAACTCTCGAGGTCCTCAAAGTTAAGAATGCAGCTAGTCCTTCTGATGTTCCCATATCGCTACACCGGCCCCTCTGCCCCCACCAGTTGAGGCTCCAATGATAAACGGGGAGCTTATTTAACTAGAGCGTTCCCCTCGCAACCACTCAAGAAGCAGAAGAGGAGGGCTGTAGAGGACGGCAGGTCAGACTACCAAGGTAAGAGGATGGCCATCGAGGCGAATGTTGAGGGCCTAATTAGCTTGTATGAGAACAATTCGGACCCCAGGGATTTCATTGATTTCAATATTCTAGATGACCAAGTCCTGTGTTATGTTGATCAGCATGACACGAAGGAGATTTTTTCGACATTTCAAACTTACGCCCTCCGTCTTATTACCGAATGTCATTTTCTTGAGCGATGCTATGACGAGTATAATCAATAGATAGTGAAGAAGGTGGCGGTAGTTGAGCAGGGTGAAAATCAAGTCCTCAAGGCCAAAAAAGAGGCAGAGAAGGCCAAGAACGATGTTGAAGCTAATACCCAAGAACTGGAGAAGGAATTGGCGACCTTGAAGGACATTTTGAAGTAGAAAGAGATCAGTTTGGTGGAAGTTCAGAGGGAGGTCACTAAACTTCATGCGGAAAGTGAGAACCTCCATCTTGAGAATCACGGTATGCACGAATATCAGTATGGAACAGTTCCAAAAAGCTGTTGACCAAGTCTAGCTCTTTAATCCTGGGGTGGCCTTGGTATTGGATGCAGTGCACCCCTGGAGGGTGATTTGAGATAGTCATCTCGAGTTTCCAAACCTTGCTCTGGGAGATCAAAGTATCGTTGAGGCCTTGGCCACTGCTATTCGGGATCAGGACATTGTTGAGGACTTGGGAAATACATCTTAGTTTGCCTAGCTTTTGCCCACAGCATGGGGCATTTTGCCTTTGTCAAGATAATTACCCCAGTTGCCGGGGTGTTTTAATTTATTTCCTTTACTTATTTCTCATCCATGGTCCTTACTGGGTTTAACACCTATTGCACTTCGTAACCACTTAAAGGACTTAGGACTTATTTGGTTTAAATCAAAACCTTAGTCTGGGGTCCAACACCCACTGATTTGGAACTTAGGATCCCACTTGACTTAGGTATAAGTTAAAATCAAAACCTTGGTCTAGGGTCCAATGCCTACTATTTTGGCACTTAGGATCCCACTTGACTTAGGTATTAAGGTGATCTGTAACCCAAGTCTTTACTATTTACAGTTTATAGCAAAAAATTTCTTATCACTTAGGAATTTTCGACTTCAAAGCCTATTTAACATAAGACTTTTAGTGTATACCTGATGGTGGACCATAGATATCGTAACCTACACTACCACTTTTTCTTAACCTTAAAATGGTTAAGGCTAAATGTTGAGGATTGGGTATTGACTAATAACTTACGACTAAAATGCTCGCAGTTTGGTGTGTTATTCCTCCTAACCTGGACTTTTTAAGATGCCTTCTACTCCATAGGTAATGGGCTTTAGGCTCTCTCAAGCTTGAGGGTTTTGGGGCTTTAGAAAATGAAAGATGATATATGAATAACTCCATTTTATTGATAAATTGGAGGACAGAAGTCCGTACAGAATATATGCTCAATGATCAAACATAGTAAACTAAAAGACTAGGCATTAAGGAGCACTTAGCTATAGTACTTTCTAAGTTTGTCTACATTTCAATAATTCTAAATTGGCTTTCCTGTTAATGTTTCAAGGTGTAAGCTCCTTTGCCAGTGTTGATCACAATACAATAGGGGCTTTCCCAATTAGGGGCTAGTTTCCATTAGGAGGCATTCTTTCGATATCTGTTCAACGGAGCAACAAGTCTCCCAGTAAGAACTTTCTTAAAACAACCTTTAGATTGTACCTAGTCATCGTTCGCTGCTTGATGGCGGCATCGCATATATGGGCAACACGCCTTCTTTCCTCCATAAAATCTAGGTCTTCCCTGATTAGTTCGAGGTTAGGTGAAAACTGTTGGAGGCGCCAGCTCAATTCTCCTATTTTGATCAGGATCATAACCTCGCACCCATAAGTGAGTTTGAAAGGTGTTTCACCTATTGTAGAGTGGGGCGTAGTTCGATAGGCCCGAAGAACATGTTCTCCCGGATTAGTACCGAGCTTATAGCCTCTTTATGAACTAAAAGGTACAAGTATAGTGTTTCACCAGGTTTTGGTCTTGTCATTATAGGGGGATAAGACAGAAGGCTCTTCAAAGAGGAAAAGACATCCTTACACTCCTGAGTCCGCTCAAAATCCTTCCTTTTTCTTGAGTAGTTTGAAAAGGAGAAGGGATTTATGAGTAGCTTTGGTAAGGAATTGTGTGAGGGTCGCAATTTGACTAGTTAGCTGTTGAACTTCTTTAACATTCTAAGGGCATAACATATTGAGCACTGCTTGACATTTGTCTACATTAACCCAATTCTGCAGTGGGTTAACATGAAACCTAAGAACTTGCCTACTTGGATTTCGAAGGTGCACTTTTCTAAGTTAAGTCCCATATTGTACTTCCAAAATTGTGCAAATACTTTTTTGAGGTCCATGATATGTGTTTCACCTTGTGGGATTTTTACTATCATATCATCGATATAGACCTCTAGCATCTTCCCTACTTAGTCTTCAAAGACCCTGTTCATCATTTTCTAGTATGTGGCTCCTGTATTTTTCAAACTAAAAGGCATGACCTTATAACAATAGCTTGCCCTATTAGTAATGAAAGCAGTCTTGTCTTCGTCTTCGAGGTGCATTGGGATTTTGTTGTACCTGGAGTATGCATCCATGAATGATAACAATTGGAAACCTGAGGAGCTATCCACTAGTTTATCTATATTGGGAAGTGGGTACGGATCTTTAGGGCAGACTTTGTTTAAGTCTGTGTAATCTAGGCACATTCTCCACTTCCCATTAGAATTCTTCACCAGGGCTATGTTGGATAATCATGTTGTATAAGGTACTTCTCTGATGAAGCCGCCACGAGCAACTCCTTCACCTGTTCTTCAATAATCTACTATCTTTCAGGGCAAACTTTTCTTTTCTTCTGGGTGATTGGCCTTGCATCCTCCTTCATGGAAAAGTGATGGCAGATGAAGCCAGGATCAAGCCCAGGCATGCCAGAGGACATCCAGGTGAATAAATCTTTATTTTTAAGCAAGAGGTTAATCAGTTAGCATCTTTTTCTTTCTTCCAAGTTTACTCCAATCTTGGTTACCTGATCTGGCTTAGCACCAAGTTGGACAGGCAATAATTCACCCTCCGGCTGGGGTCTGGTACTCCAGAATTCCTCTCGAACATCCAGCTTGTTCATAAAAATGTTGACCTGATCCAAGACCGGGCTAAATGTAGTAGCTTTTGCTTTTTTGGGAACCCTGCCAATTATGAGGCTCTCATTATAACATTTCTGGGCTACAATTTAGTCCCCTTTTATTGTGATAACCTCATCATTCTTGCTAGGAAACTTCATGACTTGGTGGGTGGTGGACACTATGACGCCAAGTGCATTTAAGGAAGGGCGACCCAAGATGATGTTGTAGGCTGAGGGTCAATCCACTACCAGAAATCTTACCTTGACTGTCTTGAAGAGTTTAGAGGACCCTAGGGTCAAATGGGTTTCATAATAACCTGTTAGGGTGATCTTCTCACTAGTGCACCCTATAAGTTCTCCGTCATAGGGGGTTAGCTCTGTGCATAGAAGTTCTAGCTTCTAATAAAAATCCATGAACATGATGTCCGCTGAACTCCCTTAGTCTATGAAGATACACTGAACTTCGGCATTGGAGATTATTTGTAAGATGACTAGTTGGTCATCGTGATTCGAGATAATTCGGGCATAGCCCTCATCCAAAAAAGTGATGGAGGGCATCTTCCTCTCCCCACTATGGGACTTAGACTCAGAGTGGAAGACGCTAAACACCGTCATACTAAGGGCTTTCTTCTAAGCACCATTAGACGAAACACCACCAGTAAATCCACCAGCTCTAGTGTTGATTGTTCAATTCGATTGGGCCTGGCAGTTATCATTATCATCAGATGGAGTGTCCTTGTTCCTATCCCGTCGATCGTTTGTATCATGGCGAGTGTTGGGAAATCCATGAATAAAAGCACAGTGGAAAAGGATTCCCACCAAGGATCCATACGAAAAAAAAAGCCATGAAACGTGATTTTTTGAGTTTTTCTCTTGAAGTTAGACAAAAAATGATCAAGCAGATCACTAGCATCACAGCAACGACGGTAACTCTATGTTGTCCACACGAACAGACTCACAAGCATCCAACGTCTGCAATCTTGGAATCTCACATCGTATAGTGCTAATCATGAAGAGAAGAGAAACATGTCACTCACTTACTCACTATTTCTGTTAGGGAGCTACTAGGTTTTCAACTAATGCTTCTTGACAGCCTGTTAGCAGTACTATTTAAAATAATGATTGCCTTATGGGAGTGAGAGTAGTAGTAGGTTTAGTAGTGCAACCTTGGACTCATCTATTATAAGTCTAGCCCATGATAGAACCCCTAGTCCAACTTGGATTCTAATTGCTCCAACTTAATCTGTTCTATGTGTGTGACCCTGCAGGTTCTCATGACGTTAGCAGTAGTATTAAAATCCCATTTTTGTATTACAAGTTATGAGCGGTATCTAGCAACACATCACTACTACTCAAGTAATGAGAATGTCATTGATTTGACATAACCATTCCGTGACCAATGTTTCTATATATTTTAGTCCCTTTGTCTAGATATATAGATTGAACATAAGGCATGAAATGTGTCACCCTTGTATTATTCAATCTTTTATTTCCTGATGCTCAGTAGACTTAGTAATAACAAATGAGATCAATATCTCATATTGATTCATTTAAGCATGGTCATGCATTTTGTAGTCTCACTCAATCAAGGGCCCCGAAGATATCGCTCTTGTTATATAGGAGGGACAAATCCCATTTAGGTCACTCACATGCCTCTACATGATTCACGGTATGTTCAATAACTAATTTTATAATCACCTTGTTATAGATGTTATTTGATGGCATTAAAACATACAACTTCTCATGTAGGAATCGTAGTGATTTTTGTTCAAAGGACCACATATACCATTATCACTTTCAGAATTGCTTATGACACTCATGTAATGATCCCACGTAGCATTCTCATGGTGGGTCAATCTAATACATCATTACTGTACTATGTATCCATGTGAAGACTTGATGTCTCATATCCATGACCTGTGATATGTGGTCATTAGTCTACGCACATACTAGTCTCAATGCATTATTATTGTCTTAATTAACAATAATACTTGAATAAGCACATTTAAGAATAGTGTTCTGATTTTGTCCAATAAGATCTCATGACACTACAAGAATTTTATCAATTAGCTACTAAATTTAGCTACGAAAAATTTTGGTAGCTAATCCGTAGCTAATTAGCTACGGATTAGCTACGGATTAAATTTTCGTAGCTAAATTTCGGAGAAAATTTTGTCCAACAAATAGCTACAGATTAGCTACGCTTTAGCTACGAAATTTAGCTACGAAAAATCTTGGTAGCTAATCTGTAGCTAATTAGCCACGGATTAGCCACAGATTAAATTTTCGTAGCTAAATTTCGAATAAAATTCTGTCCAATAAATAGCTACAGATTAGCTACGGTTTAGCTACAAATTTTAGCTACAAAATTTTGCTACGAAATATTTTGGTAGCTAATCCGTAGCAAATTAGCTACGGATTAGCTACGAAATAAAATTTCCTAGCTAAATTTCGAATCACAAAAAGAAAATTTTGATCAAGTAAATAATTACAAAATTACTACAATTTAGCTACAAAATTTAACAAAAAAAATCATTTCACAGCTAATCCATAGCTAAGTCATAGCTAATTAACTATGTATTAGCTACTAAAATTTTTCGTAGCTAAATTTCAATTGCATTAAAAAATTTGAACAAATCTTCTCTTTAATCTTTTAGGCCCGCACGTAGTAAACTTTCCCAAATCCTCAAATCCCTCCTCGGTCCTTCCCTCCCTCTCATTTTTTCTCCCTCTCTCAAATCCCTCTGCCTAGACCAATCTCAAATCTCTCAATCTCAATCTCAAATCATTTTTTTTCTTTCTTTCTCTCTCTCTCTCATTATTCGCTGAATGCATCTCCCATTATGGATACGCCCATTATTGTTTCACTAACACTTTCTCAGATCAGATCTCCTCTCATCTCCATGATTATGGCGCCAAGAAGACCTCGCGACCGTGACATGGTGATGGATTTGGTCATTGCATTATCTTCGTCCTTGTCCCTTGCGTCAAGCTCTGCAACGGCGCCACCATCATCGACGTCTATCGCCTCATCTAGTACGACATGTCGGGCGTTCCCTTCGGATCTCGACTCGCCAGCCTCAACCGCCATGCTGCTTCTCTTCACTTCTCTCCCCACGCTGATCTCTCTCGCTCCGTCCTCCTCATACCCCTTCGCGAACTCAACATGTCATTTGTCAAAGGTTCTTTTTCTTCTTCTTTTTGCCTTTTTTTTTTTTGGTTTTTTGTTGATTGTGCTGTGTAACGCAATTGAAATTTTGCAAGTTATGAACAGTGTTTGCGAAACAGCTAAAATGATTGTGTTAGTTAAACTAAATCTCGAGTTCTCAACTAATGAGAGCCAAGCTTGGATTTAGGTCAGTTTAGCGGTTATCATACAAATCATTATAGGACTATTTTGCAGGTCTTCAAATTGTGATGTTCAAGGTTAGGGAGAGGAAGGGGCGTTTGATTTTGATGTAACCTTCTCGGTTACGAGTATGAAAAGATGGATTTGGGTAACTAATAGTTTGGGGTTAAAAAAGAATTACAGAATTTAATTACTTGTTTAAATGGTATAATTCATTAATATTCTAACAGAATCTATTTATACTAGTCTGAGAAGTGTATAAAGGAGGAATAATAGAAATCCATAATGAGAAAGTGCTAGTGAAACAATAATGGGTAATTTGCATTGGGATATGAAGTTCTTGATACTAAAATATTATATAAATAAATAGATTGAAATGCAAATTATGGGCTTTTAATGGGAATTGTCATGTACAGTGCAATTTTATAAACTTAGTCAATCGATCAATTACTTTCTTGCATATTCAAATACACCATTTTCTTTGTTTTATCTTTCTGCTTTTTAAATCTATATGACATTTTCCTTGGTCAAATTTTAAGAATAATGGATATGTTTATTCAAAAGTGGACCCTACATAATTTAATTATTGGAGAAATTGATGGTATTAAAATTATTATGCTGATATATAGTGCCAAAAATAATATGACGCTGGCAATAGTAATTCTACTATTTTGTTGACTTAAATGTACTACTAATGTGACTACAGTTCTATTGCTTTTATTTTTTGAGTAATATTTGTGTGTCTTTGATGCTATAGGTTCTATGCATCTGAGGTAGTGGTTCTAAGGTGTCTTGGGTCCAGTCCGTGATCATCATGGGCAACTGGAGCTCGGGTAGCTTGTCCTTTCCTAAGGGCAATTGCAGGGATGTACCACAAGTCATTTTGTTGTCATTGATAGGCAATTGGCTCCTTGTGTTTTCTTAAATTTTGTGAAAGTGAATTATCTCTAACCTCGGGATCAATATTTTGAAGTTCATGCTTTCTCCATCAATATTTAAGAATAAATTTATCTATATTATATATTTACTGTCTGGATCAGTATATATACTTTTATGCAATATGTATTCTTTGACTTCTTTCTAATGATTTCACCTACAAGTTTATATATTTGATGCTAATTCTGCTGTATATCACAGTATTACTTTGCTGTTCCAATTTATGCAACCTGTTCTGACTTTTTTTTTTACCTCTCAGTTGGTGCCAATAGTCACAGAGCTTCTTATATCAGAATCGATGTACATGCAGTAGATGGATCCTAAAGAACCAATATATATTTACATAAATTCCACTGGCACTACTTATGATTATGGTGAAATGGTAAACTTGGAAGTTTGAATGCTTTCTAGCTTGCAGTTTATTATACGATATGTTTATATAGTAAGGACGTGCTCCTGCTGCTGTTTAGATATCTATAATTTAGGATAATCTATTAAGCTTCCTGCCTGCCTTCCCTCATCTCCTACCCTCTCCTGCATTTTTAAATTCTTGCATTCATGTAGGGATGGAGATTGAAGGTTTTGCCATTTATGATGCAATGATGTAGTTAAAAAATGAGGTTTGTCTTTTCATTAAAATTAAACATCGCACAAGTATATATTTGTATATCTGGTAGTTTTTTTTATTGATGATGGTATTAATATAATGAGAAATAATTGTGGGATGTTATGGGAATCTAGAAAATGTGAAGAATTGTCCAGTTTGACTGACAATAAGTCAAGTGATATTGAGAATAATTTGGTATTCCTTCTTACACAATCTTTTAGATAATTATAAAGAACATAGTTTATCATAGTGTTTGATGCAATGATGGGCCTGCATTGGATTTTAGATAATATTAACAAGACTTTATTGTTAATAATTTGATTGATTCCGTGTAAGACAAAGTGAAGTCCACATAGTTATTAGATTTTTGGAGTTGTTATTAGATTGATGTTTGATGCAAAAATTCTTTTAAGTCTACATATGTAGTAAAAAGTATTAGTTTGGTTGCATAAACTATGCTCTCTGTTATTTGGTGGACTATGAAGTAAATACCAAAATAGTCTATCAATAGTCTATCCTTTGCTATGTTGGGAATTACTGTTTTTGAACCAGTTTTTGAACCAGGATGTATATCCCTCTTATATCATGTATAATATATCATATCAAGATCCCTGTGAAGTGTCTTGTGTCAGAAATCATCAAGAGCCGAAGAGTTCAAGGGAGAGAATGCTATGAGGTTTCTTGGGAAGAAATGGATGGACTTGAAACTTCAATAGTACCTGCAGATCTTTTAGAAAGGTAATGTAATTGATGAACCTGCTTTATTCCCTTAATCACCACAATGTAATGTAATTTGTCTGCAGATCATTTTGCTTAATGTAGAGTGCCCACTAAAAAATTAATACATTGGTTATTAAATCTCTTGCCCAATAATGGGTAAAGAAGCTAATCATCCTTAATATATTTTGATACTACTATGGCCCAGAGAATGTAGTTCCTATTCTGCACTCACATTGTGATTATCAAAACGTTTCAGTAAATTGATTGCTACATGAAATTGTCATCTGTGACATTAATAGTTTAATACTATCATTATTGTTTCATTATTAATAATCTACAGTGACTTAGCCAATGAGTTTGTCAAATATATATATATATATATATATATATATATATTCAATTATTCTAAGCATCAATCAGGGGTCTTTCAAGGACTAATCAAATTTGTTAAGTTGTTAATTGTTTTGATAAAGTTTTTGAGGTTTTTTGTTTTAAGACTCTTATGACATCATGATATTAGACAAGTATGGAGAAGACTCTTCATTGCATCCTATGGTAGATCAGGAGGTGTGGATGGAGGTGACGAGTCCCAATAAGAAGGGACGAGTCCATGGCATTAGTTACAGTTTAGGTATTGACATTCATAGATCTAGCACTTATTCATAAAGGAAGCTGATAATGAAGTGATGACTTCCTTTGTCCAGACGCAGTTGGTGCCCATCCTCCGTGAGATTGTTGGCTCCCAAGAAGGAAGTGGTGTGACGCAGACACCATAACAAAGCGATGCAGTTAGGGATGATCATGAAGTTGATGATCATAGGGTTAACTTGGATTGATTAGTTGTGTTTGTTGATGATAGGGCTAATTTATTTAAAACTATTTGTATTAACTTAGACTTATTGATTAGTTATCCTTTCTTTGTAGAATATATTTTGATCTTACTAATGCAATTATAATATTTTGTTGCTTTGTACAACTTTTTTGTTAGGTTTTTCTGTTTGGATTGAAATATTTATACACGCATAATTTTAGAATATATCAATTATTATTATAAAATTAATTTTGGTTAGCTAGGGAATTGCTACGGATTAGTTAAGAAATTACTACGGATTAGCTATGAAACTGCTATGGATAATTGCTAGGGAATAGCTACGGATTTGCTACGGATAATTACTACGGATTAGCTACAGATTTAGTAACATAATAGTTAGGAAATAACTACGGAATTGCTAGGGATAATTAACTATGGATTAGCTATAGAATTGCTACGGAATTAGCAACATAATAGCTAGGAAATAACTATGAAATTGCTACAAATTGTTAAAATTAACTACAGATTAACTACAGAATTGCTACAAAATTTTTTGTAGCTAATTACCTACGAAAATGAAGGAAATTCTACAAAAAAATTAGCTACAATTTAACTTCGGATTAGCTACGAAAATTTAAAAATTAGCTACGGATTAGCTACGAAAATTTTTGGTAGCTAATTAGTTACGAGATTTAGATTATGGACTAATCCGTAGCTAATTCGTAGCTAATCCTTAGGTAATAAATTTAACTACGGATTAACTACAGATTTGCTACGAATTTTTCCGTAGCTAATTTGTAAAATTCTTGTTGTGTGATGAAGTTATCCACTTAATGTCCTATAGCATTAATCTTACTATTCTAAAGACTTTATTATGTTTGTAATAAATAACACAATAAATGAAATACCTCATATATTAAAATAGCATAATACAATGTATGTATATACAGTCAAAACAAAATGGCCTCTAGGGCATACACCAACAATGAGGTGGACTCTGGGATCTTTTCCAAGGGCTCCGAGTTCTTCTCCTTTAGCATGGAGATAGGCTTCGTCGAGGGCTGCATCTCCTCTTTCTTCGCCTTCCACGACATTCATCATCTTAGACTCAGTTAATGTATTATTGTAGACGTCCAGCCCTGATTAAAAACTCAATTGCATTGCAGAGTTAATAGTAATCCTAGGTTTCATGGCCTTAGCTTTTGTGCCATGTGTAATGTTTAGGGTGATCTTTCTGCTTGTGCTTCTTTATAAGGGGTGGCCTCTTGATGTCCTGAAACTTGGTTTACAACATTTCCCTCAAGATTGTTTCTCATGGAGTGTTTAGAGAAGTGCAATTAGAGTACTTGGCCCGAGGTGGACTATCCATGGAGTTCTGGGACCGTGAGGAATTTTGGTTAGATTTATGGGGAGAGGACTCACCTTTCTCCCATCTCCTCTAGTCCTCGGTTGCTTCCTTAAGGCATACATATTTCTAAGACAATTGCCAAAATTCTTGCATGTTCTCCGGCTTCTTCTTTGCCAAAGATGCAAAGAACTCAGAACTGACTCAAAGACCTATTTTGGCATAATGGAGGGCAATTCTATCTTTGAAATTCTCCACATTAGTACATGTCGCGTTGAACCTTTTGACGTAGTCACGGAGGGGTTCGTCAGGCCCTTGGTGAATCTTGAATAAGGATTCAATGAGCCTAGATTGTTCCTTGCTAGTAGTATATTAGAGCAAGAAACGTTGTCTGAGGTCTGACCAGTTAGTGATGGACCCTCATGGCAAGGTAACAAACCACCTGAGGGCTTCTTTCTTCAGGGAAAGGGGGAAGGCATGACATAATAACTATGTGGGTTCCCCGTGGAAGCACATACATTGGACATTAGCGTCTATGTGTTCTTGGGGGACCGTGGTCCCATCGTAGAGCTCCACATTAGCTGGAAATTTGAAGTTTCTTAGGCTCACTACTCCAAGAGTTAAGCAGGGAAGGGTTGTTCTTGAACATCGTGGTCTGGGTTGTTATTGAGAACATTGGACATTGTGGCATCAGTATGCAATTCATCCAGGTTATTATCTGCATTCCACCTTTCATTCTAACGTTGCGACCTGGGCTAATCTTCATGCACAACCCATCCTAGATTCTCCAATATGCAAAACTATTCTTCTAACATCATCATGTGTTGTTTCACCATATCTTGTGTTGGTGTATGCCCTAGAGGCCGATACAATTTCTGTATTTACATATATTCTATTATGCTATTTTAATATATGAGGCATTTCATTTATTGTGTTCTTTTTTTAAAAAACATAATATAGTCCTTAGAATAGTAAGTTTGATGCCATAAGACATCAAGTGAATGACTTGATCGTGAGATCCTTTTGGTTATAATACTATTCTTAAATGTTCCTAGTCAAGTATTATTGTTAATTAGGACAATAATAATGCATTGAAACTAGTATGTGCATAGACTGATGACCACATCTAACGGATCAAGGATATGAGATATCAAGTCTTCACATGGGTACATATTAGAGTAATGATGTACTGGACAGACCCACCATGAGAATGCTACATGGATCATTATGTAGTGTCATAAGTGATTCTCATATGACAATGGTGTCTGTGGTCCTTTGACCTAAAATCACTACGATTCCTACATGAGGAGTTGTGTGTTTTAATGCCATCAAACGTCATCTCTAACAAGGTGATTATAAAGTTAGTTATTGGACATACCGCGAATCATGGAGGGGGATGTGAGTGACCTAGATGGGATTTGTCACTCCTACATAACATAAGCGATATCTTTGGGTCCACTGATTGAGTGAGATTACGAAATGCATGGCCATGCTCAAATGAGTCAATATGAGATATTGATTTCATTTGTTGTTACAAAGTCTACTCAAGTATCAGGAAATGTAGGATTGGAATATACAAGGGTGACGCATTCCATGCCTTGTATTCAATCTAGATATCTTGATAAAGGGACTAAACGACATAGAAATATTGGTCACGAAAAGGTTATGTCAAATCACAGACATTCTTATTACTTGGGTAGCAGTGATATGTTGCTAGATATCGCTCACTACTTGTAATATTAAAATGAGATTTAATATTACTGCCAACGTAATGAGAACCTGTAGGGTCACACACATAAAGCAGACTAAAATTGGAGTAATAAATCTAAGTTGGACTCGGATTCAAATATGGGCCAGACTCATAACAGATGAGTCTAGGGTTACACAACTTTCCTTGTTGTTGCTCACACTCACTTAAGGCAGTCACTATTATAAATAGTACTGCTAAGGGGCTGCTAAGATACACATATTACATAACCCTAGCCGCACCTATAGAAAAGTGAGTGAGTGAGTGACAAGTTTCTTCTCTTCTCTTCACAGCTAGCACTATGTGAGAGACGTGAGGCTCCTCTTTGTGGACGTTGGATGTTTGTGAATCTGTTCCTCTGGATACCGCAGAGACATCGTTGCTCTTACGGTGTTGGTGATTCACATCACTTCCTTTTGATCATGCTTCAAGAAGTAAATATTTTAAAACTCGGATTATGGCTTTTTGCATAGATCCTTGATGGGAATCCTATTTTTTCGTTGCGTGATGTATCTGCAATTCCCAACATCTTGAAATTGGGTCTTGGAAATATGGGATTGATAGTGCTCTGGTGAGACGCACAGTCATCATCTTCAACGTTTGTGGGTCCTAGGCACTACTGCATCAAAATTCTAGACCCTTGAACGTTTGAGTTGGCTCTTTCAAAACTGATAGAGTGAGCTCTACGTTAGTATTTTTCAAGCACTGGCTTTAATTCTTACTTAAAATAAATTCTACTAATTTAGAATTCTAGAACTAAGTTCATTCCTTTTATTTTCTCAAAGATTCATTGGAAACAAATTCTTTTGTAAATTAATTACCTAACCAATATTAGAAAATAAAATGGTATTCAATTATACATTAAATGACATGTTGGCCATAATTAACCTAAATCATTCTTGAATTTATTATTTCACCTAGATTCTTTAAATCATTGATTTAGAAAATGGTTGAGAATATTTTGGTTCTCTGTTTAATGGTAAGGCCGTGAGCCTCTTTGTGTTCTTTAGAACACTCATACGAATCGTTACATGTTATTCATATCCTACTTTAATAATCATACAACTGTAAACACATACAATATATAAACACATGCAATATATTTTAAAACTATCGACATGCATAGCAAATAAAATAATCACAATTAGGAAAGCATTTAAACAACAACACAAATAAGAAAAACAATAAGCAACCACACAAATGAATCCTTATGGATTATTCACACACATATAATTCTATTTTCCCATCACCACTTAGGGTTGATGAGATTAAATCTCCCTCTTACCTCTTGAAGACAAAGGTCTCTTAGTCTCCTCCTTCTCCTTGTTTTCTTGAAAACCAACACAAAATCTTAATAATTCTTAAATAATTAGTAAAAACACATACAAGGATCAAGATTGAAAAACCATGGAACAAACATGGTTTAGAAAATCAAAAATCAAACTTTAAACCAAAGAATCAAAACTTACCCTTAGGGAAGTGAACAAAAGCTTTGATTTTGGACTAGATAGAGTAGGTTTTAGACAAAACCTTGTGAAGGAAAAGTGTTTAGAATATGATTTTGGTTTAGGGAAAGTGAAGAGGTAAAATTATAGAAGATTGATGGTGGGGTTTTGGGTGTTGGGCGAATTCTAGGGAGAAAATGGAAGAGAAAATTGCTTGGTGTTCTTGGTGTTTTTGAGAGAAAAGAAAGCTTAAATTTGGATAAGTGTAAAAAGTAAATATCAAGTGTAAAAATGAGGGGGCTGCCGTGAGGTTAGTGTGGGTGAGGTTGAGTGTTTAATTTGAATAGGTAAATATCTACTTGTGTTCACACTAAGTAAGCACATGGCTTATGTCATGGATGGTTCAAGAACCATGTAGAAATTGTGAAGACTTGGCCATTTGGCCTTCATGGCCGTGGGGTTCCTTGGGTTTAGGGGCTTGGGTTAATTTTAATTACAAGTTAATCACATGCTAATTAAATAGGTAATTAATTAGGTTAAACCTCCTATTAACACTTAATTCTTATTCTAATTATATAACCAATTAGTTTAATATATATTAGCATATATTATATCTCCTAAATAAAATTAGGATATCTAATTAATAATTAGATTACAACTAATTAATAACTAGGTTAGCTTACTTAGATTGCTAATTAGGTAATTAGTTTAATCAAATTAGGCTTAATTAGCTACTAAGCAAAGTCAAGCCACTATGTTTGACTTAATCTCAACCTTTGATTTAAACTTTAATTCCTAGCCCTTGATGTAATCTAAGGTGGATATTGATTGGTGATAAAACTTGAATTCTTATCTCACCATTGATTTGATCAACGGTTAAGATCAGAAGCTTCCTAACTAAGTCTTCATCCAACGGTCCATATTAAAGTTCATGCTTCTTTCTTTGACCTATTCCTATTGGTTAGAATTTTTCAAGCCTCCTTTGTTGACTTGCTCCTATTGGCTTAGAAATTTGTCCAGTCAGAATCGTTGACTGCTTTTCTAAACACGGGTCCCACAGATTTTTAAGGGTCCATGGTCATTTTGAAGCAGATTTCTAGTATTTTCGAGACAGTAGGTACTGTAATATAAAATAATATTATAATAATATAAAATTATTTTATTGCACTGATTAAAACCTAAAAATTAAGATATTAATATATATAAATTAGAATTGGGTTTAGTAAGATCATTTAGCTCCAATTAATTAAAATAAGATTTTTTCAACCAGAAAATTATTATTTCCCTGACTCGAAGCAAATCACATACAACAGTCAAATACACTCACGAAACAGTCAATTTTAATTTACTACTCACAGAATTCACAAAACAGTACATTTCAGGATAATATTGTAATTATCCCAAAAGTTGGGGTGTTACAATTCTCCCCTACTAATAAGAATTTCGTCCCCGAAATTCATCATACATCAAAACAATTGAGGGTATTGCTCCCTCATCCTATCTTCTAGCTCCCATGTAGCATCTCCCGTTACATCATTCTATACTACCTTTACCAGCTCAATCATCTTCCCTCGAAGTTGCTTCACTCTTCTGTCCTCGATCTTAACAGGAAGTGTTTCATACGTCAAATTTTCCTTCAGCTGTACTTCATCTGGCTGTATAACATGAGTTGGATCTGGAATATATTTCCTCAGCTGAGACACATGGAATACATTATGTAGATTGGATAGAAAAGGTGGTAAAGCTATTTGGTAGGCTACAGGACCAATCCGACGAATAATTTGATAAGGCTCTATGAATTTAGGAGTAAGCTTCCTAGACTTGATAACTCTTCCGACACCAGTTGTTGGTGTTACTCTTACGAATACATGATCACCTTCTTCAAATTCCAGAGGTCGCCTTCGCTTATCAGCATAGCTCTTTTGTCGGTATTGAGTCATTCGCATCTTCTCCTGTATCATCTTCACCTTTTCCGTAGTCTGCTGCACAAGATCAGGCCCAATAGTCATACTTTCTCCATCCTGATACCAACACAAAGGTGTTCGGCATCGTCGTCCATAAAGAGCTTCATAGGGTGTCATCCCTATGCTCGAGTGAAAGCTATTGTTGTAGGTGAATTCTATCAAAGACAGAAATTCATCCCAATTCCAATGTTGTTCCAATACACAAGCACGCAACAAATCCTCCAATAACTGAATCGTTCTCTCCATTTGACCGTCAGTCTGCAGATGATATGCAGAACTCAATCGTAGTTTAGTTCCCATGGTTTCTTGCAAACTTTGCCAGAACCTTGACGTAAACCTCGAATCTCTATCAGAAACTATACTTGCGGGCACACCATGTAGTCTAACAACTTCGTTGATGTATATCTGGGTTAATTGCTCCAACGAATACTTAGTATTGATCGGCAAGAAGTGTGCTGACTTTGTAAGCCTATCAACTATAACCCATATAGAATCATGACCCTTCCTCGTCCTTGGCAATCTGGTAACAAAATCCATCGAGATACTATCCCATTTCCACTCTGGGATAGTTAAAGGTTGTAACATACCGGCAGGTCATTGATGTTCCACATTTGCCTTCTGACAGACAAGACAAGACGTCACATGTTCTGCTACATCTCTTTTCATTCTTAGCCACCAAAACATCTGCTTCAAGTCTTGATACATCTTAGTCATCCCTGGATGCATACTCAAATTACTAGTATGAGCTTCATCCAAAATTGCTTTCTTAAGTTCGGGATCATCAGGTATACAAACTCTTCCTTCAAATCTCAAGATTCCATCCGATCCTTCTTCTACCGTCGCCTTATGACCTTGCTTCAAAAATTCCTTTTCATTCTGTAAAAATGGATCTTCATCTTGTTTCTCTCTTATTACTTCCAACAAGTCATTCAAAACTACAACATTACTTAAATGAATCTTTCCGGGTACCAACTCCACTGACAACCATAGATCTCTAAATTGATTAATCAGCTCCTCCTCTTTTATCATCATGGTAGAAACACTAACCACCTTTCTGCTCAAAGCGTCCGCCACCACATTCCTCCTCCTTTTGATCAAACAAGTATTTTAAGCTCTTGTGATCGCTAAAGACATTGAATATAGCTCCATATAGAAAATGCCTCCACACTTTCAACGCAAAGACTACCGTGGCTAGTTCCAAATCGTGCGTTGGGTAGTTCCTCTCATGAACCTTTAACTGTCTTGAAGCATAAGCTACCACATTTCGATTCTGCATGAACACGCATCCTAACCCTTGATAAGAAGCGTCACAATACACCTCAAAATATTTGTTAGGATCCGGTAAAATTAACACTGGTGCAGTCGTCAATCTCTTCTTCAACTTTTGGAAACTCGCTTCAAGTTCCTCTGTCCAATCAAAAGCTTGGCTCTTCCTCGTGAGTTGTGTAAGTGGTCCAGCTATCTTGGAAAAACCTTCAATGAACCTTCGGTAATATCCAGCTAATCCAATAAAACTTCGGACCTCAGTCACTGTCTTAGGCCTTTCCTACTACAAAACGGTCTCCACCTTTGATGGGTCTACCGCAATACCTTCCTTGGAAATTACGTGACCTAGAAATTGAACTTCTTCCAACCAAAACTCGCATTTTGCCAATTTTGCATATAGCTTCTTCTCTTTCAAAATCTGGATAACTATACTGAGATGTTCAACATGCTCTTCTTGACTTTGAGAGCAGATCAGAATGTCATCGATAAAGACAACGACAAATTTGTCTAAGTACGGACAAAAAATCCTATTCATATAATCCATAAATATTGCAAGAGCATTCGTCACTCCGAACGGCATCACTTGATACTCATAATGCCCATAACGAGTTTGGAAAGCTGTCTTAGGTACGTCATCAACCTTGACACGAATCTAATGATAACTTGATCGTAGATCTATCTTAGAGAATACAGTGGCTCCCTTCAACTGATCCATCAAATCATCAATTCTCGGTAGTGGATACTTATTCTTTATAGTAACCTTGTTCAATTGACGATAATCAACACAAAGTCGAGAGGTTCCATCCTTCTTTTTGACTAGTAGCACTGGTGCTCCCCATGGCGAAACACTAGATCGCACAAACTGCTTCTCCAACAGTTCCTCCAATTGCTTCTTCAATTCTACCAACTCTGCAGGTGACATTCGATATGGTGCAATCAAAATAGGACCTGCTCCTGGAACCAAATCGATAGAGAACTCGATCTCCCTTTTCCGGTGGCAAACCGAGTACATCATCAGGAAAAATCTCTGCAAACTCATTAACGACAGGAATAGCGCTCACATCCTTCTCGCTCTTGACTTCTAAAGAAGACAGCAACATAAACCCCTGAGCTCCATCTCGCAACAATGACTTGACTTTAACAGCAGTCAAGAATCCAGAACTTTCTTCCTTAGGAAAAACTATGGTTTTGCTTGCACAATATATAAGGATATGGTTAGAAGATAACCAATCCATTCCTAGTATTATGTCTATCTCAACAAGAGGTAAACAAATCAATTTGATCGAAAACATACGATCCTTTATAACAATAGGACAGTTCATACATATTTTGGATGTAACAACAGGCTTGGCAGTTGGCGTAGAAACAATCAATTGAAAACTCAGAGAAGACACAGGCAGTTTCAATCGTTCCACACAATCATATGCAATAAATGAGCATGTTGCACCCGAATCATAGAGCAAAATCAGGTGATTACCTTCAATGACACCTTCTCCTTGAATAAGATCTTCAGATTGAGAAGATTCAGTTCTAGTCATTATATATACTCACCCTCCAGATCGCGGCTAAGTAGCACGAACATTACTTACAGCAAGTTTCTTTTCCGGCTGAGTGCAATCCCTAGAAACATGTCCAGGTTTTCGGTAGTTAAAGCAGATCGTTCCTCTGATCGGACAATCTGTAGATATATGGCCACTCTTTCCACACTTAAAACATGTCGGCGTAAACGCTACTTTTTGACCAACTCGATTACCACTAGAACTTCCTCCAGTAGACGGACGTTAAGGCTGACTTCCCGATGGTCTTGCATAAGGTTTGCGCTGAAACCGATTATTACTGCTATTACCTCCCCTTTAGAACCTAGTCGGTCCAAAGTTACGATTCCTAGAATCTCGTGACGGCTCCAACTCCTCGAGTCGTTGACAAGTATCCATCAAAACAGGAAACTCCCTCATTCTCATTGGTAGCACTGCTCGCCTCAGTTCTACCCTTAATCCATCTTCAAACTTTTGGCACTTCCATACCTCATTTGGCCGAATTTAGAAATACCTTGAAAACTGCAACAAGCTTTCAAATTTAGCAGCATATTCTCCAATAGTCATATTTCCCTTACGTAAACCAAAAATTTCCATCTCCTTGGCATGTCAAGCACTACCAAGAAAGTACTTTTCCAGAAATACTTCACTAAATACTTCCCAAGTAATCTCAGTCCCTTCAGCTCACAATAATTGGCGGGTTTCTCCCAACCAATTCTCAGCATCTCCTCTCAACATAAATGTAGCATATGTCACCTTCCTACTCTCTGCGCACCCCATTCCTTCAAATACTCTTTCCAAGTCTTGAATCCAAACACTCGCCTTCTCGGGGTCAAACTCGCCTCTAAGCTGCGGCGAATTATTGCGCCTAAACTCAGACAAATTCAGAGCATCAGCAGTCGCATCTTGCTATTGAGCTGCTCGTTGATTTTGCTGGGTAATCACTTCCGCCATTCACTGCATAGCTTCAGCAGCTGCAATCATTGGATCCACATCACGTTCCACATTCGCACGCGTTCTTCTTCCTCCAGACATCCTCTTTCTTCAACAAGGCAAAACAATGTCAGATGTAACCTTTTGGAAACAAACCTCAGAGAATTACACAACACAAGCAAAAATAGACCTAACCACAACCCCAAAAGACTCTAACTTGGGCTCTGATACCAACTAATGTAACACCCTTATGGGAGTGTCACATTTATGATGTAATAAAATAAAATAAAATAAAATTCTTACCCAAGTTATAAAACATTTGGTACATAAATAATATTAGTGGTAAATTTTTTTCCCTTTTATACTTATAACATTAAATAAAATAACACAGAATTCAAAATAAAACAAACATAACCACACTATAATATACATATGATTTTTATCTTAAATATACATATAATTTACAACTACAAATATTTAACAAAGCAGTAAAAAGTTAACATAAAACTAAAACATAGTATTGCCCAAGTGCATCTCGAAAGATTTCTAACCCTCCGATGGATCATCTTCAGAGAGATCATCGAAAGACAGAACTCTTGGAGGTCCCACAGCTCTACAGACACGAGTCCGAGCTGTTGACTCACTATTGAGCTTGCTAGGAGCATGGAATATTCCTTGCCAGTAACGCCTAAGAGTCAGAGGCAACTCTAAATGTAAATACAACATAGTAGTAAATATAACATCTCCATCGTACTCTCTACATAGGGACACAGTCAAACCTCCCACGTAGACAATTGTTCCTCTATCCACTCGCATACGCCAGGCCTCCGAACCTCCGTGAAACTCAAGTCTCACAAACCCGAAAAATCCCAGCAACGCCATGATCTCAAGATCAGTCTTGATGGTAAGAATGATCTATCGGCTCGTCTTCCTCGTACGGTTCACTCAACTGTCGATCGTCTGGATACTGTATCTCAAGAGGTTGTTCCTCCTCCTCTTCCTCAAACTCTTTACGGAAATAAAATAATAGTATAGAGCAAATCATATAAAGAGGTGAGATAATCTATATCATTACCCGCATGACAATAAAGAAAATGACAATACAACAGATATCACAACAACACATACCATTATATCATATACAATATAGCAATTTAATACATCATGCATTTTATCACAGATTATAATAAACATTAAAATGCAGATAATGAATGAACACACACCGACTCGTTCCTACTCCATGGAGCTAAACACGGATATCTGAGAGAATGATCCAAAAAGAACTAATAGTACCTCAGGCTGCCCAACCGAACTATTGCATTGTCTAACGTCGTGTCTATAGCCCACAGTCCAAACATCGTGTAGTAGTACACAGTCCAAACATCGTGCACTACAAGCATAGTACATAGTAGTCCTTAAGATCTTAATTAAGAATAGTACTTGTTGAGATCATTAGTGTGTTGCTCGTTACCACGGCCCAGAGGAGCAACCCACTGTCCCCATGTGGAATTCTCCGCACACTAATGCCTCCAAGTTCATATAATGAACCACACTACGCCTATCACACCACAACTCGGTGTAATTCATCTCGTTAACCAATCGCCAATTATTAACCAAATTGACACAACCCTCTAAGTATGATAAAAAATTACCAAAATACCCTTACTCTCAATATTTCACCATATTTACGAAAATACCATTAGTCACAATATTTCAAAATATAGCATGTCTCCACTTGACAGTACTATCTCACAACATGTCCGGGTCCACCACTTTGGCCTGACAGTAAAACTTGCTGTATCATTTAATCGCGTAGTAATTTTATCGTATTTTCATAATCGCGTCACTTTTACAAACGTTTTAAAATCGCATAAATATATTTTGACATTTTTGAACATCGCATAATGTTTTTAAATCATTTTCTCAATCACATAAGATTTTTAATTCGTTTTCTTAACCGAATAGCTTAAAATCATCATTTTAAATCTGTGTAGACTATATCTAGTACTTTTAAACTGCGTAAAGTATTTTCCTTATGTTATAAATATATTATGAAATTTTTTCATTTTATTCATCTGATTTTAGTAAATTTCAGCAGCATTTTGCCTATAAAATCAGTATAAGGTATTTTTGACATTTTCCTCTAAATTCTATTTATTTTAATCTTACCCAATAGTTACACTTTGAAACTTGCTAACGCGCTTCAAAACTTATAGAGTGAGCTCTACGTTAGTATTTTTCAAGCGTTGGCTTTAATTCTTACTTAAAATAAATTCTGCTAATTTAGAATTCTAGAACTAAGTTCATTCCTTTTATTTTCTCAAAGATTCATTGGAATCAAATTCTTTTGTAAATTAATTACCTAACAAATCTTAGAAAATAAAATGGCATTCAATTATACATTAAATGGCATGTTGGCCATAATTAACCTAAATCATTCTTGAATTTATTATTTCACCTAGATTCTTTAAATCATTGATTTAGAAAATGGTTGAGAACATTTTGGTTCTCTGTTTAATGGTAAGGTCGTGAGCCTCTTTGTGTTCTTTGGAACACTCATACGAATCGTTACATGTTATTCACATCCTACTTTAATAATCATACAATTGTAAACACATACAATATATAAACACATGCAATATATTTTAAAACTATCGACATGCATAGCAAATAAAATAATCATAATTAGGAAAACATTTAAACAACCACACAAATAAGAAAAATAATAAGCAACTACACAAATGAATCCTTATGGATTATTCACACAAATACAATTCCATTTTCCCATCACCACTTAGGGTTGATGAGATTAAATCTCCCTCTTATCTCTTGAAGACAAAGGTCTCTTAGTCTCCTCCTTCTCCTTGTTTTCTTGAAAACCAACACAAAATCCTAATAATTCTTAAATAATTAGTAAAAACACATATAAGGATCAAGATTGAAAAACCATGGAACAAACATGGTTTAGAAAATCAAAAATCAAACTTTAAACTAAAGAATCAAAACTTACCCTTAGGGAAGTGAACAAAAGCTTTGATTTTGGACTAGATAGAGTAGGTTTTGGACAAAATCCTGTGAAGCAAAAGTGTTTAGGATATGATTTTGGTTTAAGAAAAGTGAAGAGGTAAAATTATAGAAGATTGATGGTGGGGTTTTGGGTGTTGGCCGAATTCTAGGGAGAAAATGGAAGAGAAAATTATTTGGTGTTCTTGGTGTTTTTGAGAGAAAAGAAAGCTTGAATTTGGATAAGTGTAAAAAGTAAATATCAAGTGTAAAAATGAGGGGGCTGCTGTGAGGTTAGTGTGGGTGAGGTTGAGTGTTTAATTTGGATAGGTAAATATCTACTTGTGTTCACACTAAGTAAGCACATGTCTTATGTCATGGATGGACCCATGTAGAAATTGTGAAGACTTGGCCATTTGGCCTTCATGGCCGTGGGGTTCCTTGGGTTTAGGGGCTTGGGTTAATTTTAATTACAAGCTAATCACATGCTAATTAAATAGGTAATTAATTAGGTTAAACCTCCTATTAACACTTAATTAGTATTCTAATTATATAACCAATTAGTTTAATATATATTAGCATATATTATATCTCCTAAATAAAATTAGGATATCTAATTAATAATTAGATTACAACTAATTAATAACTAGGTTAGCTTACTTAGTTTGCTAATTAGGTAATTAGTTTAATCAAATTAGGCTTAATTAGCTACTAAGCAAAGTCAAGCCACTATGTTTGACTTAATCTCAACCTTTGATTTCAACTTTAATTCCTAGCCCTTGATGTAATCTAAGGTGGATATTGATTGGTGATAAAACTTGAATTCTTATCTCACCATTGATTTGATCAACGGTTAAGATCAAAGGCTTCCTAACTAAGTCTTCATCCAACGGTCCATATTAAAGTTCATGCTTCTTTCTTTGACCTATTCCTATTGGTTAGAATTTTTCAAGCCTCCTTTGTTGACTTGCTCCTATTGGCTTGGAAATTTGTCCAGTCAGAATCGTTGACTACTTTTCTAAACGCGGGTCCCATAGATTTTGAAGGGTCCATGGTCATTGTGAAACAGATTTCTATTATTTTTGAGACAGTAGGTACTGTAATATAAAATAATATTATAATAATATAAAATTATTTTATTGCATAGTTAAATCCTAAAAAATTAAGATATTAATATATATATCAATCAGAATTGGGTTTAGTAAGATCCCCAAGCTCCAATTAATTAAAATAAGATTTTTTCGGCCAAAAAATTATTATTTCTCTGGCTCGGAGCAAATCACACACAACAGTCAAATACACTTGCGAAATAGTCAATTTTAATTTACTACTCATAGAATTCACAAAACAGTACATTTCAGGAAAATATTGTAATTATCCCAAAAGTTGGGGTGTTACACAAATAGACTCCAACACTCAAGTCAGGCTGTAAACAAGTAGAGTTATGCAATGAGTGATAAGTTACCAAGAGAGGTATGTAAGCCTAATATTTATAGAGGTTGGAAAGATACGTTCCTGTTATAGAGATATACGCTCCCATAATAGTATCATGAATAAATATGTTCCTTATTTAATTGCAGATGATCCCTATATTATTAGAATATAGATACTACAATTATGGGCAGTTAAAGGCAATTTTGGGTGTTATTATTCCACAAGATCATGATTGTCAATAACAAATATTAACAGGATCTATCCATTACGTAGATCTTATGGTAAAGTTATTGCTACCCATTGTCATGGTTTGATAGGCATAGAGTGGGGATCTTGTCTACATATTATAAGTGAACTCCTACCAAGGGCGTCGATGTCAGATTCTGGCATACTGCATACCTGGTTAACCTATGGAACATGATCCTTAATTATAGTTCGAAACACTGAGATATTGTATCCCACATTTAACTTAAACTTGAAACTAATTGCATTCTTTAGGGTACGTCTGAATGGAAGAGAAAGAAGAAAAACAAAGTAACAATGAAAAGCTTTGAGCAACAAAACACTTATTTGGGAAATTTATAAAATGAAGAGATAGAGATAGAGAGAGCACAAGAGGATTATCGTGTGATCCTTCAAAACCTTCGCTTATTCATTATTGTGAATATTTCAAAGTTCCTTCAATTTTTGTTATAAAAAAAAAATTCCTTCAATTTTGAAAGATATTTTAAGCTTTTGAACAATAAAGGAAAAGAAGATCGTTACTTAACCTATCGATCATCATCTTCTCTTAATGCTATTTCTTTTTCCCTTGATTTCTTCTTTTTTCTTCCCTTGTACACATTCAACCATACCCTAAGATCTTTGTGCCCAACCCAAGTACAAAACCTTTGTAACACCCATCGATTTAATAACCAATGCACAATCGTCATTATGTCACGGTCACTAAATGTCGGCGTGCTAACTTTGTCAAACAACAAATTTACCATAAAATTTTAAACATTTCTTATATGAGGAAAATAAGAGCCACGAATGAGTAGTTACATATACAACCAGTTAAATTATGAATTATAATATGTACTCAATTTACAACATTTAAGTTTGGATAATTGCCTTGAAGCATACATGTACTCAAAAATACACTTTATATAGGTAATGCAAAATAAAATATAAACTACCCATAATATATCTACGACTAAGGAGTTGGGCACTCCATCGTATCCCGAATGCGTGAGGCAATTCCGGGTTCACCGGTGTAGTGAGAAATACAAGATAAGGTCTTCAATCACAGTCCTCTTCATGGTCAAAGTCAGATCCCGAGCATGTCACATACGCTTGTCGGTCCAGTCGACTCTATAGGTCTTGGTATCACCAGTGAACACAATTCGAACAAAACCCAAAAAAGAGCTCCCTTCGCGACGGCATCACCGAATGCAGTAGGTCAAACCAATAAAATCCAAAGGAATCCAACTTCGTTCCCACTTATAGTCTTTAACCAAAAATTAACATAGAGCAAGAAAAGTACAAGAAAGAGGTAAGACATCCTACCATCATTACCAAATAGCATCGAGAAACCAAACGGCGCAAGGCGCCCACATAGCATTTATGATAGCAATAATGGTAATAAACATTTAGTAGCGATTATAATCAACCGTACGCTTTCGAGCAATCATATATATATGTATGGATATATCGAAATACAACAGCCCAATTATAATAACAATGTATGCCGATAATTCATGGACTCACTATGCACATGTGCCCTCAATAATCAAGATCCTATTCCATGGAGCTAGACACAAAACAGTCGGAGAGAATGATCGAGGAGACATGCCAAGATCTCGTCACCATACAAGTGCTTACCATATAATATAATCACTATTTTGCGCAACAAGGCTTTATACAAATGGCATTCTCACAAGATCTCGATATAGGATCGTGGGCCGATTAGGATCGTCGGTGCGTGTGTATCGGTCTGTCTCCACGGTCCGGAGGAGCTACCACGCCCTCGCGAGACGCCGCGCCCGACGCCCTCAAGGTCATCTACAGGACCCCACGTGTCTATTCGCACCCGCACTAAGGTGTGATTCAACTCCTAGGCAACTCGGCCTTAACAAAGTCCAACGGACATCCTCGTTCTTTTGTGCAATGCAAGACTCTATCATGCTTCTCATGACAAGCTAAGTCAATCATGCCTCAAATGCATATCATATGATTTAACAATCAGGTTTGTTCCCATTCTTGGATCCACAAGACATTTACAATGCATAATATGTATGATTCAAAATTTCATACAATTTCATAATATGCCACAATTGGCCAAAAGAGTATCAATATACAAGTGGTCATTCACGTGGACCCTTAGCATCATAATATTAAGGTCAAACATTATGTTCATTATGTTCCTTACTACCTCACCCATACTCTGGTTCTTCCTTTATTCCAAGTTCTCACTAGTTGTAAGGCTCAATCACGCTCCTTGTTTTTCCTTCATTATGTGTCCCTACTTTTTTTCTAGTCATCTGATGTTATTTATGATTAATATAGTGTATATTAGTCCCAAAAGTTGAAATCGAGGAGGTCACAAGGCCGAATCATCCATTCGTTTGCTAGGTAAAAAGAATTGAAATATACTTATAATTTCGACGAACAGTGTATCTAGTGAGAAATCGGAGTCGCTGCCGTTCGACGAGTAGTAGCACGACAGATCAAGGTAAATGGAAAACAATCCGGGGGGGATAAACTCTAAGTGCTATCGAATTGGGAACGAACTTCGACCGGATGAAGTATATAACTGTCGGATATGCTACCACATTTACGAAAACATGATTCGATGGACACGACATTAGGTCGGTTCCTCTATTAAACCTTCGAATTCTACTCGACGGATTTGGAGAAAATCTCTCTATTTAATAATCGGGAACTCCACTCGACGGGCATTCACATCCTAACTCGACGATATAATTCTCACCTAACCCGATGGATTTTCACATCTTAACTCGACGGATTTCCACACTTTAGTTCGACGGATATTCTCATTGGGTAAGTTTCTCCATTAAACCTTCAGAACTCTACTCGACGGACTTTCACACCTTAACTTCGACTGATATTCCCATCCTAACTCGACAGATTTTCACATCTTAACTCGACGGATATGATTCACAGCCTAACTCGACGAATTTTAACTTTGAAGGAGTTTCACTCGTGTTCAACCGACGAATACGCTAAAAGTTCAATTCTAACTCGACAGATTTTGGATAATGGGGAAAGTCCCGTTCCTGTCGAACCGACAAGAATGTTAGGGTTACAAGGTTCTAATTCGACGGATTCTGGAAACGTTGAGATTTCACTCCTACTGATCCGACAGATGCAACTCGACAGATCCTGGAAAACGCTAAGGTTTCACTTATGCTAATTCGACAAATACACTCGACAGATCCTGGAAAATGCTAAGGTTTCACTCATGCTAATTCGACAAATACACTCGACGGGTTTTGACATTCAACGGAAAAGTAAGAAGTCTAAACTCGACGGATTTTCACATTGTGCTTTAGTGGTCAGAAATCTAAACTCGACAGGTATGTCACTCGACGGATTCTGACTTTGGGAAAATGTTGAGGTCTCACTTAAGCTGATCCGACGGATTTAACTCGACCAATTTCTGGAAAAATGTTGAGGTTTCACCTATACTAGTCCGACAGACACTAAGAGGGCCACACTTTCTAATTCGACGAATTCACCGACGGAGGTGTTAATGGGGGGGGGTCACTAGCTTCGACAACTTTTGACATGATGAAGGGCCCCACTTGTCGACAGGTTTGGCCAGGAGCTCATACTCGACAGGTTTTAACATCTTAATTCGACGGACATGGCTTACTCACTCTCGATGGATTTTAACATTTACTTTAGAATGGATCAAAGAAACCAAGTCATTACCATTTTCAATATAGGATCTCTGTTTTACGGGTTCAAAACCGTGACCATACGAGAACCAAAACAGGGGCTCATTTCTTTCCATATTACACATTCCAAATATATATATATATACATACAAAACTCCAAAGAATCAGCTAGCATCTATACATCACAAACAACATTTGAAAACAGAAAGACCCTCAACACAAATTACTGATGTTCCTAAATGCTAAGAGAGGTTGAGGAGGAGTGTCTTCCTCTTACCTAAGTGAAGAACAGGGATAAAGAAGCTCCTTTCATGCTTGAAAATCTGATTTTCTTCACCACCACCAAAACTTGGGCGTTCAAGATTCACAAAAATTAAGGTCAAGAGAGAGAATGGCAAACGAAACCGAATGCACGAAAATGAGGAGAAGAGAAAAAGTTAAGAACTTTACCTTAAAGGTCCAAGCTTTGGGGCTGTTTTGAGCGAAAAGAAAAATGAAGACACGAGGGAGGAGTTCCAGCGAGAGCAAGGTGTGAAGGTGGAGAGGGAAAATGGTCTCTGTCGGGTTGAGTAAAGGAGGCTTGAAGGATCAACAATGGTGAATGTGGGTGGTGTGCACCGTGAAGAAGAAGAGAGAAAAGAGAGTGAGAGCTGCGTGAGGGGGAGGAGCAACGTGAATGAGAGAAAATGGGAGAAATGAAATGGAAAATGTGAATGAGTAGCAGACGTGGGGGAGTGGGAAAAATGGAATAGTCAATGTAATAATTCCTCAACAAGATGGCCGTGCAAAAGATAAATTGGGGAGGAGAGAGGAAAGGTTGATTAGATGGAAGGAAGCTTCCTTGAGAAGCTTTGTGCGCTTCTCGAGGAAATGAAGTGTAAAGTTGTCACCTTAATTAAATTCATCCGACGGATGAATAATTAAGTTGCTAAAATTATTTTCTCAATGAAATAAAATTACAATTGATGAAAATAATATTTTATTACTCATCGATGATTTTATGATACGGTGATTTCATGTATCGATAAAGTCTCGTGAAGCGTAAACCTCGTAAACTGTGTCCAAATTTCGGGTTTAGTAAGATCCCCGTTAACGTTTCCACAAATCCAAAGTTTATCAAATTTAGGAAAAAAATATTTTATTTTCCCTACTCAAGAAAATATACACGTAAAATGAAAAATATATTAAAATATTCATCGTTCACGAGAAAAAAAATCCAAAAATTTCCTAAAATTCACAAATATTATAAAATAATTATTTATAATGAAATAAAGAATTTTCAGGATGTTACAACCTTCATAGTCCATCTCTAAACCATCCATAATCCATAAGGATTGCCATGACTCGATTCTCAAGGCATAACCTGATTCGACTCCTAACACACCCGACCCAACAAAACCCATTGGGTTTTACCTACCTACCTAGATCTGACCTTTTAGTTATAACTCGACCTAAAACCCTAAGGCACCACTACACCCAAGCTTGACTGTCATGCCCAAGTATCAAAATATCTTGTAACCGTTAGACACCCGTCACCACGCCTATGGAGAGTTTTTCCTCAAATTGTAACATTCTACTATAGGGTTCACAATATGCACCCTACCTTCACCACTATAAATAACTACTGTTCACACATTACATGGGGTTTTTTCTTTCTCTCTACTATTTTTCTATATATATATATATATATATTTCTTGCTTTATTTCTTTATATGCATTAGTAACTTGAGTGTCGAAGTGCTTGCCAATGGGTCCTGTTGGTGTATGCCCTATAGACCGATACATTTTCTATATTTATATACATTCTATTATGCTATTTTAATATATAAGGCATTTCATTTATTGTGTTCTTTTTAATAAACATAATAAAGTCCTTAGAATAGTAAGTTTGATACCATAGGACATCAAGTGGATGACTTGATTGTGAGATCCTTTTGGTTATAACACTATTCTTAAATGTCCCTAGTCAAGTATTATTGTTAATTAGGACAACAATAATGCATTGAGACTAGTATGTGCATAGACTGATGACCACATCTCACGGGTCATGGATATTAGATATCAAGTCTTCTCATGGGTACATATTAGAGTAATGATGTACTGGACTGACCCGCCATGAGAATGCTACATGGATCGTTACGTGAGTATCATAAGCGATTCTCATAATGACAATGGTGTCTATGGTCCTTTGACCTGAAATCACTACGATTCCTACATGAGGAGTTGTGTGTTTTAATGCCATCAAACGTCATCTATAACAAGGTGATTATAAAGTTAGTTATTGGACATACTGCGAATCATGCAGAGGGATGTGAGTGACCTAGATGGGATTTGTCACTCATACATAATAGGAGCGATATCTTCAGGCCCTTGATTGAGTGAGACTGCAAAATGCATGGCCATGCTCAAATGAGTCAATGTGATATATTGATTTCATTTGTTATTACAAAGTCAACTCGAGTATCAGGAAATGTAGGATTGGACTATACAAGGGTGACGCATTCCATGCCTTGTATTCAATCTAGATATCTTGATAAAGGGAATAAACGACACGGAAATATTGGTCATGGAAAGGTTATGTCAAATCACAGATATTCTTATTACTTGGGTAGCAGCGATATGTTGCTAGATATCGCTCACTACTTGTAATATTAAAATGTGATTTTAATATTACTGCCAACGTAATGAGAACCTGCAGGGTCACACACATAGAGCAAACTAAAATTGGAGCAATAAATCCAAGTTGGACTCGGATTCAAATATGGGCCAGACTCATAACAGATGAGTCTAAGGTTGCACAGCTTACTTTGCTGCTGCTCACACTCACTTAAGGCAGTCACTATTATAAATAGTACTGCTAAGGGGCTACTAAGACACATATATTACAGAACCCTAGCCGCACCTACAGTCTGTAAAGACTTAGTTAGGGAACTACTTCTCTATGAAGGACTTGGGCGAAGCGACCAATGTGTTAGGTATCAAGATCTATAGAGATAGATCACTGAGATTGCTTGGCCTAAGTCAGAGTACATACATAGACAAAGTGTTAAGATGGTTTAACATACATGAATCCAAGAAAGGACTCCTGCCTATGTCATATGTTGTAAGCCTATCTAAGGCTCAATCCCCTTCCACCCAGGATGAGAGGGATCGCATGAGCAAGATTTCATATGCATCTGCAACTGGATCTATCATGTATGCCATGTAATGTACTCGACCAGACATCTCGTATGCTTTGAACATGATGAGTAGGTACCAGTCTGATCCTGGTGAGAGTCACTGGACTACTATCAAGAACATCCTTAAGTACATGAGAAGGACTAAGGATTCGTTCCTGATATATGGAGGCGAGGAAGAGGTAGTTGTAAAGGGTTACACTGATGCTAGCTTCCAAACTGATAAAGACGACTCCAAATCGCAATCAAAGTTATGTTTTTTGCCTAAATGGTGGGGCTGTGAGTTAGAAGAGTTCAAAGCAGGAAATAATCACTGATTCTACCATAGAGGTTGAGTATATTGCTGCCTCCAATGCAGCAAAGGAAGCCGTTTAGATCAGGAAGTTCATTGCTGAACTTGGTACTATTCCTAGCATTGTGGACCTCTATTGTGACAATAATAGAGCCATTGCGTAAGCTAAGGAACCTAGATCTCACCAGTGATCCAAACATATTCCTAGACGCTTCCATCTCATTTGAGAGATCATCAATAGAAGAGATGTAAAAATATGCAGAGTAACAACAGATGATAACATTGCAGATTCACTGATGAAGCCTCTTGCATAGTAGAAGCATGAGGGTCACACTAGGTCTTTAGGCATTAGAAATATGCCTGATTGGCTCTAGTGCAAGTGGGAGATTGTTGGTGTATGCCCTAGAGGCCTGATACATTTTCTGTATTTACATACATTCTATTATGCTATTTTAATATATGAGGCATTTCATTTATTGTGTTCCTTTTAATAACATAATAAAGTCCTTAAAATAGTAAGTTTGATACCATAGGACATCAACTGATGACTTGATCGTGAGATCCTTTTGGTTATAACACTATTCTTAAATGTCCCTAGTCAAGTATACAATAATACATTGAGACTAGTATGTGCTTAGATTGATGACCACATCTCACGGGTCATGGATATGAGATATCAAGTCTTTACATGGGTACATATTAGAGTAATGATTTACTGGACTAACTCACCATGAGAACACTACATGGATTGTTACGTGAGTGTCATAAGCGATTCTTATAGTGACAATGGTGTCTGTGGTCCTTTGACCTGAAATCACTAAGATTCCTACATGAGGAGTTGTGTGTTTTAATGCCATCAAACGTCACCTGTAACAAGGTGATTACAAATTTAGTTATTGGACATATCGTGATTCATGCAGAGGAATGTAAGTGACCTAGATGGGATTTGTCACTCCTACATAACAGGAGCGATATCTTTGGGCTCCCTGATTGAGTGAGACTGCGAAATGCATGACCATGATCAAATGAGTCATTATGAGATATTGATTTCATTTGTTATTACAAAGTCTACTCGGTATCAAGAAATGAAGGATTGGACTATACAAGGATGACGCATTCCATGCCTTGTGTTTAATCTAGATATCTTGACAAATGGACTAAACGACATGGAAACATTAGTCACGGAAAGGTTATGTCAAATCATTGACATTCTTATTACTTGGGTAGTAGCGATGTGTTGCTAGATACCTCTCATTGCTTGTAATATTAAAATGGGATTTTAATATTACTACCAACATAATGAGAACTTGTAGGGTCACACACATAGAGCAGACTAAAATTGAAGCAATAAATCTAAGTTGAACTCGGATTTAAATATGGGCCAGACTCATAACAAATAAGTCTAGGGTTGCATAGCTTACCTTGCTACTGTTCACACTCACTTAAGATAGTCACTATTATAAATAGTACTACTAAGGGGTTGCTAAGACACATATTTTACAGAACCCTAGCTGCACCTATAGAAAAATGAGTGAGAGAGCGATAGATTTCTTCTTTTCTCTTCACAGCTAGCACTGTGTGAGAGACGTGAGGCTCCTCTTTGCGGATGTTGGACGTTCGTGAGTCTGTTCATGTGGATACCACAGAGACATCATTGCTATTACGGTGTTGGTGATTCACGTCACTTCCTTTTGATCATGCTTCAAAAGGTAAATATTTTTAAAAACTCAGATTATGGTTTTTCGCATGGATCCTTGGTTGGAATTCTATTTTTTTCACTACGTGATGTATCCGCAATTCCTAACAGTGGTATCAGAGCATCTTGCGAAATCATGATTCGATTTTCTATTTTCATTTTGCATGTGATAACGTGTTTGTTGTTCTTGTTTTGATAAAAGATATGATCTTTAATATGTTATTTTAGAAAATTAATGAAACCCTTTTGCGAAAACATATTTTGTTTTATATGTTATATGCAAAACTATGATGCTGTTTTCAAAAACCCATGAAGATGTTCATATGTTCTGTGAAAACCATTTTGTATCAAGATGTATGTTTTTGCGAAGCTTTCTGGTATGTATGTGATACGTAGAATGTTATGGAAACTTTATTCTTAGTTTATGGCAGCAAGGATTGTGGAATACTTGTTTCTGCACAAGGACAACTGGAAGGATAAGGGCAACGATAAGTCCAAGCCCAACACTTCTGGCTTGAAACCAGTGGGTGGAGTGGCTAAGGAAGGTACATGCTTCCACTGTGGTCAGACCGGACATTGGAAGAGGAATTATGCCAAGTTCCTGGAGGAGCTCAAGAAGAAGAAAGGAAGTGAGACTTCCACTTCAGGTATTTTTGTTATTGAAGTCAAATTATCTACTTCTGCATCATGGGTATTAGATACTGGATGTCGATCTCACATTTTTGTATATGTACAGGATCTAAAGAGCAGTAGACCATTGACGAAGGGTGAAGTCGATCTGCGAGTGGGAAATAGAGCAAAGGTTGCTGCGTTAGCGGTAGGGACTTACTTATTATCTTTGCCCACTGGGCTTGTAATAGAGTTAGAGAACTGTTATTTTGTGCCTGCTATTAGCAGGAATATCATTTCTATTTCTTGTTTAGACAAGAAAGGTTTTTCTTTTATTATAAAAGACAAATATTGTTCCATTTATATGAATGATATTTTTTATGGTAGTGCACAATTGAGTAATGGACTTTATGTCCTTGATCTCGAAATGTCCGTCTATAACATAAATACAAAGATGTTTAAATCAAATGATCTGAACTAAACTTTTCTCTGGCATTGTCGTTTAGGCCACATAAATGAGAAACGCATCTCCAAACTCCATAAAGATGGATTCTTGGACTCGTTTGATTTCAAATCATATGAGATATGTGAATCTTGTTTATTAGGGAAGATGACAAAGGCCCCATTTACTGTACAAGGTGAAAGGGCTAGTGATCTTTTAGGTCTCATACATAGTGATGTATGTGGGCCACTAAACACACTGGCTAGAGGCGATTTTCAATACTTCATTACATTTACTGATGATTTCAGTAGATATGGATTTATATATCTTATGAAGCACAAATCAGAATCCTTTGAAAAATTCAAAGAATTCAATAATGAAGTACAAAACCAACTTGGAAAGAGTATTAAAATCCTTCGATCAGATCGAGGAGGTGAATACTTAAGCTAATAGTTTGATGATCATCTAAAAGAGTATGGGATAATATCTCAACTCACTCCTTCAGGAACACTACAATGGAATGGTGTCTCTAAAAGGAGGAACCGGACCTTGTTGGACATGGTCCGATCCATGATGAGTCATGCAGACCTTCCAGGCTCCTTTTGGGGACATGCTCTATTAACAGCAGCTTCCACACTTAACCGTGTTCCATCTAAGATGGTTCAAAAGACACCATATGAGATATGGACTGGGAGACGACCCAGTATGTCTTTCATGAAGATTTGGGGCTGCGAAGCTTATGTGAAACATCAAGTTTCTGATAAGCTTGGACCTAAATCAGATAAATGCTTCTTTGTAGGGTATCCAAAGGAAACCAAAAGATATTTTTTCTATAATCCTACTGAGGGCAAAATGTTTGTCACACGGACTGCTGTATTTCTAGAAAAGGAGTTTATCTCCAAAGGAATCAGTGGGAGGAAAGTAGAACTTGAAGAAGTTCAAGTTTCACAAAGCAGCAATGAACCAATGGTGGAAATAGAGCAGCTTTCGCAAAATGTTGTGGAGCAATAACCTACTCTAGTAGCATAAGACCTGCGTAGGTCTAACAGGATACGTCATCAACCAGAGAGATATGGATTTCTCAACCAGAGAGATATGGATTTCTCATGACCCAGCAAGGTGATGTATTGCTCATGGATCAAGATGAGCCTGTAACTTACCAGGAAGCCATTATTGGCCCAAACTCTGAGAAATGGCTTGAGGCCATGAGATCTAAAATGGAGTCCATGTATGCCAACCAAGTATGGACTTTAGTTGACCCACCTGAAGGGGTAAAACCCATTGGGTGCAAGTGGGTTTTCAAGAAGAAAACCGACATGGATGGTAATGTGCATACCTTTAAGGCGCGATTGGTGGCTAAAGGTTTCAAACAAATTCATGGTATAGACTATGATGGCACTTTTTCCCCAGTTACGATGCTTAAATCCGTTTGAATTTTGCTTGCTATTGCAGCATACCACAATTATGAAATCTGACAAATAGATGTCAAAACTGCTTTGCTTAATAGAAATCTTCTCGAGGATGTGTACATGACACAACTTGAGGGTTTTGCCACTCCACAGGATGCTGGAAAAGTGTGCAAGTTGCAACGATCTATTTATGGATTAAAGCAAGCTTCCAGAAGCTGGAATATTCGTTTTGATGATACAATAAAATAATTTGGTTTCATCAAGAATAAAGAAGAATCTTATGTCTACAAGAAGGTTACTAGGAGCAAAATTATCTTTCTGGTATTATATGTAGATGACATATTACTCATCGAAAATGACATCCCTACCCTACAATCTATAAAGACTTGGTTAGGGAACTACTTCTCTATGAAGGACTTGGGCGAAGCGACCAATGTGTTAAGTATCAAGATCTATAAAGATAGATCACTGAGATTGCTTGGCCTAAGTCAGAGTACATACATAGACAAAGTGTTAAGATGGTTTAACATACATGAATCCAAGAAAGGACTCCTACCTATGTCATATGTTGTAAGCCTATCTAAGGCTCAATCCCCTTCCACCCAGGATGAGAGGGATCGCATGAGCAAGATTCCATATGCATCTGCAACTGGATCTATCATGTATGCCATGTTATGTACTTGACCAGACATCTCATATGCTTTGAGCATAACGAGTAGGTACCAGTCTGATCCTGGTGAGAGTCACTGGACTACTATCAAGAACATCCTTAAGTACTTGAGAAGGACTAAGGATTCGTTCTTAGTATATGGAGGCGAGGAAGAGCTAGTTGTAAAGGGTTACACTGATGCTAGCTTCCAAACTGATAAGGACGACTCCAAATCACAATCGGGGTTATGTTTTGTGCCTAAATGGTGGGGCTGTGAGCTGGAAGAGTTCAAAGCAGGAAACAGTCACTGATTCTACCATAGAGGTTGAGTATATTATTGCCTCCAATGCAGCAAAGGAAGTCGTTTAGATCAGGAAGTTCATTACTGAACTTGGTACTATTCCTAGCATTGTGGACCCAGTGGACCTCTATTATGACAATAATAGAGCCATTGCGCAAGCTAAGGAACCTAGATCTCACCAGTGATCCAAATATATTCCTAGACGCTTCCATCTCTTTCAAGAGATCATCAATAGAGGAGATGTAAAAAAATGCAGAGTACCAATAGATGATAACATTACAGATTCACTGATGAAGCCTCTTGCATAGTATAAGCATGAGGGTCACACTAGGTCTTTAGGCATTAGAAATATGCCTGATTGGCTCTAGTGCAAGTGGGAGATTGTTGGTGTATGCCCTAGAGGCCTGATACATTTTCTATATTTACATACATTTTATTATGCTATTTTAATATATGAGGCATTTCATTTATTGTGTTCCTTTTAATAACATAATAAAGTCCTTAAAATAGTAAGTTTGATACCATAGGACATCAATTGATGACTTGATCGTGAGATCCTTTTGGTTATAACACTATTCTTAAATGTCCTTAGTCAAGTATTATTGTTAATTAGGACAACAATAATACATTGAGACTAGTATGTGCGTAGATTGATGACCACATCTCACGGGTCATGGATATGAGATATCAAGTCTTTACATGGGTACATATTAGAGTAATGATTTACTGGACTAACTGACCATGAGAACACTACATAGATCGTTATGTGAGTGTCATAAGCGATTCTTATAGTGACAATGGTGTCTGTGGTCCTTTGACCTGAAATCACTACGATTCCTACATGAGGAGTTGTGTGTTTTAATGCCATCAAACGTCATCTATAACAAGGTGATTACAAATTTGGTTATTGGACATATCGTGATTCATGCAGAGGAATGTGAGTGACCTAGATGGGATTTGTCACTCCTACATAACAGGAGCGATATCTTTGGACCCCCTGATTGAGTGAGACTGCGAAATGCATGGCCATGATCAAATGAGTCATTATAAGATATTGATTTCATTTGTTATTACAAAGTCTACTCGAGTATCAAGAAATGAAGGATTGGACTATACAAGGATGACACATTCCATGCCTTGTGTTCAATCTAGATATCTTGACAAATGGACTAAACGACATGGAAACATTGGTCACAGAAAGGTTATGTCAAATCACTGACATTCTTATTACTTGGGTAGTAGCGATGTGTTGCTAGATACCGCTCACTGCTCGTAATATTAAAATGGGATTTTAATATTACTACCAACATAATGAGAACTTGCAGGGTCACACACATAGAGCATACTAAAATTGGAGCAATAAATCTAAGTTGAACTCGGATTCAAATATGGGCCAGACTCATAACAAAAAAGTCTAGGGTTGCATAGCTTACCTTGCTGCTGTTCACACTCACTTAAGGCAATCACTATTATAAATAGTACTACTAAGGGGTTGCTAAGACACATATATTACAGAACCCTAGCCGCACCTACAGAAAAGTGAGTGAGAGAACGATAGATTTCTTCTCTTCTCTTCGCAGCTAGTACTGTGTGAGAGACGTGAGGCTCCTCTTTGTGGATGTTGGACGTTCGTGAGTCTGTTCATGTGGATACCACAAAGACATCATTGCTATTACGATGTTGGTGATTCACGTCACTTCCTTTTGATCATGCTTCAAAAGGTAAATATTTTTAAAAACTCAGATTATGGTTTTTCGCATGGATCCTTGGTGGGAATCTTATTTTTCCGCTGCGTGATGTATCCGCAATTCCCAACAGGTCCGACCTACCTTAGGCTTTCTAGTGAGTTTAGTATGTGAAGGAATAGAACACTGATGTCATCTGTGGGAATTTGGTAAAATAGTCTCTGACTCTCTATCTCTTTCCTCCTACCCAACCACTACAAACCCAACCTATCACTTCAGTCCTCCTAATAAAACACACCAAGATACCCAGGGATGTAACGACAATAGAAATACCACCACAACCAGCCTTAATATGGAGAATAATCAACTTGGCCCAAGTACAAAGAATGGAGAGCAATCATCAAGAATGAACACGCTACATAGCTGATACAACAACTTAGACAATGCCTTTAACAACTAGAAAATTGATATGGCCGCCAAGAAAAGCAAAGAGAGACTCACTAAGGAGACTCCACCGAACTAGAAATTTTCCAATCAGCAATACTGAGCATCAACAATACCATCTCACTACACAGCTTCCAACAAACCCAGGGTAGCCCTTTTATGAATTCATTATGTTAGAACCATTGCAAGCAAATTTACGTCCTTTTGCTACAACTGACACATATGATGAGCATGACCAACACACAAGAACACTTGGGAGCCTTTAACCCCTTAGATGTCGAACTTTTCTAGCCACTTTGAAGCCTCAGCCTTAAAATGGTTCTCTTCGGTAGCCCTCGATCAATCAATGATTTCTTTGAGTTCTCAAACTATTTTCTAACCCAATTTGCCACCATCCGAGTGCACTCAAAAACCTTAGCTAGCCTAATAAACTTCAAATAGGGGCCAAGGGAATTCCTAAGAAAGGTCATAACCTGCTTCAACCTAGAAACCTTACAAATTAGAGGATTAAACCTAATCGTGGCATTTCATGAGATATTTACTAGATTGCGCCCTAGCCTATTTGGCAATTCTCTATCAAAGCGGCCCCAGAACGACCTTAATGGCCTTCTTGCCTGATCAACAAAATATATTAATATTGAGAAAGCCACCAAAGCTTGAGAAACAATAAAAACCACACAGGTATATCTTTTATGGCCAGGTAGCCCCGACTGACCCCTAAGAAGATAGATAGGAGGAGCAAGAAGAAATGATATAGTGGGTTAGATGCAAAATATCCCACTCAGAGTGATTGATCAACCACCCAAGTTCTATCAATACAT
This sequence comes from Ormosia semicastrata, assembly GCA_029884595.1. Classification (NCBI taxonomy): domain Eukaryota; kingdom Viridiplantae; phylum Streptophyta; class Magnoliopsida; order Fabales; family Fabaceae; genus Ormosia; species Ormosia semicastrata. The sequence continues at coordinate 63,980,718 of JAQQTO010000061.1, read as the reverse complement.
ATCTCTCACCACCAGATGAGAAGAAATACTAAGGGAGATTTATAACACTGGCTTAATATATTGATTAGTTGTAGTGGTGTGAATTCCACCGAGCATGTGGACACACAACAGATAACTGCCTCGATCTACAAGATGTGATTGAAGATCTTGTAAGAAAGGGTATGTTGGATAAGTATTTAAATAGGAGGAAGGACTAGAGCAATGAAAGAAGGGCAAATAGAAATCAAGTAGTCCATAACCAACAAAGAATCCAACATTAAAGACAAGAAGTACAAGAAAATTAGTAGGGAAACAACAATAGAGCTATGGAACCTCATGGGGGAATCAAGGGAGTAATAAACACAATAATAAGAGGATTTGTAGGGGTGAGTCATCCAATATGAGAAAAAGACACTTAAAAGCAATCAAAACCATAATGGTCATTGAACACCAATCCCGACCCAAGCCTAACAAAAACCTGCAACCATTGATCTTTATGGAGGAAGACTTTCAAAGAATAGATCAAAATAAAGAAGATCCAATGGTCATTACAATAACCTTTGCAAACTACGATTTGAGAAGGGTGCTAGTTGATCAGGGTAGCTCAACGAATGTCCTGTATAAAGATGCTTTCAAAACATTAGGAATCCCTAACATTGATTTGAAACCATTTGATGGCAACTTAATAAGGTTTTCAAGAGAGCAGGTAGAAGTCAAAGGGTATATTAAATATATGGTCATCAATTTCTAAGCACCGTAAAATGCAATACTCAGTTGTTTGTCGCTAAATAAGCTCAAAGCAATTGTTTTGACTCCTTACTTAACAATGAAGTTCTCGATTGATGATGAGAATATGGAAGTAATTCACACAGATCAAGTTGAAGGTTGATAGTGTTTTGATGATGCTTTAAAACTAAGAACCCCGATCCAAAAGAGCGATGCAAGATTTCAGAGGAAGAAATCAAAATCAAGGTTTTCACAAAGTATGCATGATCGAGCTGGATACAAGGTAGGAATTGAAAAATTCAAGACACCAAGCAGAGGGAGACTTGGCAGTGATATTATATGGCAAAAAACCAAACTAGATAGTTAAGTCGGTGCTAATCTCTCCCCGGACCAAGCTGACTGACTTACGAAGCTGTTGCAAAAGAACACTGATCATTTGCTTAGGACTTGACCAATATGCTAGGCATTAACCCAAACTTCATGTGTCACAAGGTTGCAATAAAACCTGAAGGTAAAGCCTGTAGAGCAAAAGAAATGAAGTCTCAGGGAAGAAAAGAGAAAAGCAATGGCAACAGAAGTAAAGAGACTTTCTAACGCTGGAATTATCAAGGAAGTGAAATATACCACATGGCTCTCAAATGTCATGATGGTGAAGAAAACAAATGGAAAATGGAGGATGTGTGTAGATTTCATTAATTTGAACAAAGCTTGCTCGAAAGATTCATATCCACTCCCAAGTGATAATTTGGTAGATAGTGCATTAGGATAACAATTCTTAACTTTTATAGACACCTACTCAAGCTATAATCAAATTTTGATGCACTAGGATAATAAGGAGAAAACAACATTCATCACTGTTAGAGTAAATATTTGGTAAAAGATAATACTGTCTGGACTGAAGAATGCTAATGTGACGTATCAAAGGCTTATGGATAAAGTATTTGTAGAACAAATGGGAAAGATAAATGAAGTTTGTATTGATGATATAGTGGCTAAAACCATTGGGTGATTATTCCTCTGAACTAAAAAAAGTTTTGATTAGCTAAGGAACCATAATACGTGTTTGAACCCAAAAAAGTGTGCCTCTGGTGTACCCGTAGGAAAGTTTCTCGGATTTATGCTCACAAATCGAGGGATTGAGGTTAATCCCAAGAAATGCAAAGCAATCATGGAAATGAGAACCTCAACTACTATTAAAGAAGTACAATAGTTATCTAGAATAATTATGGCACTATCTCGCTTCATATCCTAGTTAGCTGATTGAGCTCTACCCTTCTTTAAGTGCTAAAAGAAGCCAAACTAATCCTAGTGGGACCAAGAATGTGAAGAAGCTTTCCAAAAGTTGAAAGAATTTTTAACATCCCCACCAATCCTAAAAAATATGTACTTGTAATTGTCAGTCTTAGGTTACATTATCAGTTTAGTACTAGTGAAAGAAAAAGTAAAAGACCAATATCGATTTGCTTTGTTAATCAAATTCTGTAAGGACTAGAGACACAATATCAAAAGATTAAAAACTGGTATTAGCCCTCATAATAATCGCTCGACCTGAGACCTTATTTTCAAAGTCACCCCATCATAGTGTGATCAAACTAATCTATCTGTCAAATCCTAAGGAAACCCGAGTTGGCCCAGAGAATGATCTCATGGTTAATTGAGCTATCTGAGTTTGGAACCCAACATCAACCAAGATGACCTATCAAGGCTCAACTGTTATCGAATTTTTTGGAACAATCTTCTGAAGAACCCAAGCGAAATCTTTTTAGGAGTGGGCTTTACTCATGGATGGTGCTTCTAATGTAAAGGGGAGTGGGGCAAGAGTCATTCTTGAGGTGCCCGATGGGATAATGGTAGAGTAATCACTAAAGTTTGATTTCTGTTCGAGGAACAATCTAGCCGAGTATGAGGCTCTAATAGCTAGCATGACCTTGGCCAAAGAAATAGGGGGCAGTAGACCTGGTGGCAAAAAGCAACTCACAGCTAATAGCTCAACAAGTTAAGGGAGAATACCATACAAAAGACTCACAATTAGCCAAATATTTGGGAAATGTGAGAAACATGGAAAAAGAATTTACAACTTTCAGAATGGAGCACATGCCAAGGGATCAGAACTTAAGAGTCAACCTTTTATCTAAGTTAGCTAGCACCAAAAGGCCAAGGAACAATAAATCAGTTATCTGTGAAATAATTAGCAAGCCCAGCGTAGAAGAAGAGTGGATAATGGTAGTGATATTGAAACTTGACTCTTGGAAATACCTTATCCTCAAATAATTACAAAGTGGAGTAACACCAAAAGATGAAAAGCAAGCTAAAATACTTAGAAGATCATCCAGCATATAAATTATCCTGAATGATGTCTTATACAAACAAGGATTCAGTGCCCCATTGTTGAAATCTTTAAGCTCAAATCAAACTGAGTATGTAATGGCAAAGGTACATGAGGGAGTTTGTGGCCAACACATGGGAGGAAGTTTACTGGTAGCAAAGATTTTAAGGGCAGGATACTATTGGTCCACAATGAAGAGGGATTGCTTAGGGTAAGTCAAGAAATGAGATAAATGTCAATAATTTGCTTAGCTCAACTAAGCACCATCACACACATCTTGCTCAACATAACCATTTTGTTGGTAAGGAATGGACATCCTTGGCCCTTTCCCTACTACCCCAGGACAAGTAAAGTTTCACTTGGATGCTATTAAGTATTTCACAAAGTGGATATAGGTGGAACCCTTGGCTTGGATAACAGCAAAGAAAGTAGAAAAGTTCACATGGAGAAATCTGATATGTTGGTACGACCTCCCTTATCCAGTTGTTTTAAACAACAACACTCAATTTGTAAATAAAGGATTCAAATAATTCTATGAAGGATATGGAATTTGGTAGTAATTCATGTCGGTCGAGCATTCTCAAGCAAATGGCAAGGTAGATTCATCGAACAAGGTCATCTTGAATAGATTCAAGAAATGCCTGGAGCGAGCTAAGCAAAATTGGGTGGATGAATTGCCTAAGGTGCTATGGGGCTATCATACAACAATATAGTCATCTACTCAAGAGTCACCTTTCCAATTCACCTATGAAGCCAATGCTATGATATCAAATAAGTTAGGTGATCCAAGCCTGAGAAGGGTGGATTTTAAGGAAGATTAGAAAAAGGAGGACTGAAGGATGGAACTCAATTTGCTAGAAGACCAAGAAATATCTCATATTCAAGAAGATGCAACAAAAAGGAAGGTAGCCAAAAAATATAATCTAGGCGTTATTTCCAAAAAATTTCAAGTTATGAACCTCATACTCTGGAAAACTGAGATCTATGGAAAATAGCCAAGAAAAGGAAAACTTGAAGCAAACTAGGAAGGTCCATATAGAGTAACAGTTGATATAGGAAAAGATCGTACAATTTAGCTAATTTCGCAAGAAAGCCAATACTCAAAAGCTGGAATATGAACAATATGAAAAAAAATTGCGTTTGAGCCGAAAGGTACTTTAACACACTAATACTAATATCCCAATATACATAGTGCACAAGGAGATACTTAGCATTACAACGTCATTACATACGTATTAATATGATACATATGTCCATAATGTTCATTGGAAACATTATAGAGAGCCATATGAAATGCAAAAAACATTAAGACTTATAGCAAAATGCACATAACTATATATAACATTAGCCTTAGCAAAGGCTTGAAGTATTACATGGTTCTTTACATTACAAAAAAAGTACTAATATAATACAACAATTGTAATATAAACTATAAAGCTAATCTAATCTTTAGCTTCCTTTTTCTTCTTGTTCTTGGAAGAACTTTCACCTGGAATCACATGGCAACATAGCGGGGTGAGAAACAACATTTCTCAGTATAAGTAAACCAAAACCAGCCATACATAGCATATTAAACATAATCTTAATACATACTAAAAAGATATGTTTAAAGCAACTACAAGATTAAAGTTTAGCTACTAAAGAAACCAAGTTAATCATATATACATGCTTAGTCCAACTTAGAACCAAGATATTAAACTTAGGAATATTGGTTTAGTATATTATCCAGTGGTAAATAGAGGGAAAGTTCATCCTCATATTACACATATCCTGGCACTATCGAGAAGCTCAGGCTGAATTCTTGTTCAAAAGAACCTTTTGGACTTCCCACTTATCTCCCTTGGCCTTAATGATGGTGCACAACATCATAGGATACTCATAGAGACCAATACTACTAATCCTTCTTATCATACATACATCTAAACATCACATCATCACTTGTTACTCTTAAGTGACACATACATTATCACAAAAGTGGCCTAAGGTACTAGATACTTACCTAAAGCAAACTATAACTCTTGAATGTTCAAAGGTTTAAAATTTCTCATACATGCTAGGTAACAATTTCCCTCTTAAAATTATACCTATTTGTGTCTTAACACACTTTAGAAAACTTACATAAATGATTCCAACTAACCAAGAACTTGAAAACATCAAAAATGACATTTTTGGAGTTCTAGGGCCTCACGTCGCGACACAAACCTGGGCACGCCATGGCATCCAACTCTCAGGTTCTATACTGAAGCACCTTACGCCTCGGCATAACCTTCTCCATGCCGTAGCACACTATGTAAAATAGCCTCACGCTGTTGCGTGGGTTCTGCAGAATTCTGAGAACCGTGGTACTGTTCCATTGGTTCTTTTTCAAGGATTTTGGTCATTCCAAAAAAGTTTCTAAGTGATTCTAAGTCCCTAATCAGTTCATTAACACATAGGAATCATCAATCACCAATTTAAACCTCTAATTTTGGATTATGAACTAAAATCCTACATACTTGACCTAAGACTTCATTTTGTGAATCAATGGTCTAAATGAGATGTTCTAAGTTTTTAACTTCAACTTATGCTATGAATAAGTCATAAGCAACCAATGAATCATATTCATGCAAGCTAAACACATCAAACACCTCTAGAATTCAATTTTACCTATTATGCACTGAATGTGCATCTATGGTGAAAATGAAGCAAAGAGATGAAAAGAGCTCTAATCCCCTACCTTGGCAGCTGGATTGAAGCTTTTAAACTTGGTTGATCTTTAAACCTTGGCTTTGCCCTTGGCTTTCCTTTTATTCTCCTCATCTTCCTTCTCTTTTCTTTCATCTTGCTCTTTCATGTTTTCTATTTCTAGTTTTTGAAGCAAAAACAGTCGTAAGTGAGGCTTATAAAGGAGAAACTAAAGACTCATAAGTTCTTTAAGCCATAACCGATAAATCCTGATCTGCTAAAAATACTTAGATTTATCTAATTCAAGATTTTTGACTTCCAACAACTTTAAAATAAATACTAAGATTCATATAAAAAGTTGTTTCATAATTATTTGATATTTCCATATCTGTTGCTAGTCAATCCGGCTTTAAATAGACAACCAGTAAGTTTAAAAATGTCAAACTAACTCAGTTTACCTCGAAGCTTTAACTGCATCTTGTTCCATACACTTTTGACCTAAAAACAAATTATCCATATTTATTTCCCTCATCTAAGCAATTTATGTCATTATCTGAGTCATTTTAAGCTACTTTTCACACTTTGAGTTGCAACAAAGTACCTAAACTAATTCAGTTTGTCACAAAGTTAAACATGCATATTAAGTAAGTCATATGCTATCTTTTAAACACTTACACAAGTTTAACATGTCATTGAGCGTATTATAGGAACTATAAGAACCAAAGGGTCCTAATCTTGACCCATGCTAAATCATCATCACTTTGCTCTTTGTCTTTTCAATTCTTGTTTTATACATCCCCTAAAGGTCAAAACTCTATAAATATTGGCTAAGTGAAAGCTTTGATGTAAAAAAGGATGATGTGTTCTTTTTCCTACCAATAGGATTTTTCCGACTGGGTTTTACCTATTGGAGGTTTTAATGAGACACATCCATCAAAATTTATAAAAATATTCAATTCCTAACCTATACTTGGAGTAAATTTCTATGTTCTAGTCATGAACAGATTGTATCGTTTAAAATAATCTAAATACCTGAGCTTACATGTATCATCTTTACCATTATTTGTAATTATTCAAGTGTCTAAATATGAATGAATAGCTCTATCTTGTTCATTTGATTCATTAAAATTATCTACTTGATTGATTGAGTTTCACAATGTGAATTAATGATGTTATGGGTGTTAAAGCATCTGAATAGGAATGCCCAATTTCAAATGTGATCCTTGTAACATCCCGAAAATTTATTATTTTGTTAAAAACGATCATTTTATAATATTTGCAATTTTTAAGAATTTTTGTGGAATTTTCTGGAGATGATGAATATTTTAATATATTCTTCGTTTTATGTGTGTCTTTGAACCGGGGAGAATAGAATATTTTCCCGACGCACTTAGTAAACCTTGACCGTCAACGTGTCAACGGGGGATCTTACTAAACCCGAGTCCGGGCACAGTTTACGAGGCCTACATTTTTGGGGTTTTATCTGCTAGTATAATAAATCATCTGTTGTATTTAATCAAGGAGACAAGCTTACTATGCACTTCGTAGAGAAGCGTGCGAAGCTTCTCAAGGAAGCTTCTTTGAATCATTTTTTATTATTTCTCTCTCCTCCTATTTTTGTGCTGCACATTTGAATTAAGGGGCTTAATTCATTCTGCACTCCACACATTTCCTCCTCCTGTACGTAGCACTCATCTTTCTCTCTTTCCATTTCTCCTTCCAGCAGCACCATTTTCCCCCCACCTTCATATTTTCATCCTCCAATACCATCACACTCCAAAGACCATTTCGTGTCATGAGGGAATCATCTTCAAAGTCCTACGTCTTCTTCATCTTCTTTTCCTCCACGGTTGAAGCTTAAAGATTGGAACTTTAAGGTAAAGTCCTTAGCTTTTTCCTCATCTCTCCTCATTTTCGTAACCCACTGTCATTTTGATGACCATGGGTATCCATTTCAACACTTGATTCTGATTTTGGTGAGCTTGAATATTCAAGGATCTCTGGGAGCTGAAAATATAATTTCTGACCAAAAGGAGCAGCCTTTCTTTGTGCTTCTTTAAGGTAAGAGGAAGACACTCCTCCTCAACCTCTCTTAGCATTTAGGAACGTCTGTGATTTTGTTGAGGGTCTTTCTGCTTTTGTATGTTGTTTGTATGGTATATGTGTTATTTGATTGTTTGAGTTTGAATGTACATATATATATATATATATATAATCGGATGTATTGGAATGTGTAATATTGATGGGAATGAGTTCCAAATTGTTCTCGGATAGTTACGATGTTGAGCCCGAATGTGGAAACTTCATATGGAAATTAGTAATAGTATGAAATCTGCCAAACTCGTCGAATACAATAACTCGACCATTTTCGTCGAATGACAAAATCCGAGTAAGGACCTATGGCCAAACTGTCGAACGTGATAATCTAATCACTTAATAAAATGTTAAAATCAGTCGAGTAAGGACCCATAGCCAAACTCATCGAACGTGATAATCCAATCACTTAATAAAATGTTAAAATCCGTCGAGTAAGGACCTATGGCCAAACTCCGTCGAACGTGATAATCTAATCACTTAATAAAATGTTAAAATCCGTCGAGTAAGGACCATAGCCAAACCATCGTCGAATTTGATATCTTGATCACTTAGTAAAATGTTAAAATCCGTCGAGTTTAGACTCCGACCTTTCCGTCGAATGTCAAACCCGTCGAATTTAGATCTCGACCAAACACTAAGTGAAGATCCGTCGAGTTTAGATCTTCGACCACTAAACACAATGTCAACATTCGTCGAGTATGAACCTCGATCATGCCCGTCGAGATTGATCTTCCGACCAACAACCCGTCGAATAGAGTCTCTGGACACTTACAAGAAAATGCCCCAAAGTCAAAAATCGTCGAATTTGAGAGACAATGCCTGTCGAGTAGATGAATTTCTCCAGACCCGTCGAAATTAGAGATTTCGACCAGTGTTCGTCGGTTCGACACTTGGGAGATTTTCTCCAACGTCGACACCTATACTCGTCGAATTGAGGCTTTTGCTGACCATCTGGAGGGTCCGACAGTTTTGATCTTCGTCCGACAGAACCCCCATCCGACAGCAAATGATTTCTTCGTCCGACAGAACCCCCATCCGACAGAAAAATGTTTTCCCCATTCTTTCCCCCTCCTGTTACATTATTCTTCGTCGAATAGCAACTTCAATTCTTCATGAAACGTAGTCTCTGTCGAATTCAAATGTATACCTATCACCCAACACCTATTAATTGAAGTCTGTGACTCAAATTGTGATTTCCGAAGTTTCCTGGACCCAAAACCTTGGGACTAATATAGGAATATTGATCATAAATAAATGGGATGACTAGAAATTGCTTAGGGATGCATAAACAGGGAAGAACATGAGAGTGTGAGATTTTGAGATCTTAAAATAATCTTCTAAGGGCATATGAATAAATTACCTAAGAGGATTTAAGTTAACTAAAAGAATTCCTTTAGAGACAAACCCTGTAAGTAAAGCTAAATCTAAGCAAGGACTCATAATACGTTTTGAAAAGGGTATTGATCTATTTAATGAAAATATTATGCTATTGTGGGTCCTTAAGAGAGACCATTGACTGTATCAATTCTTACTTTGGCAAATTGTAACATATGATGGAATAGTATGTGATAATGATCATACATGATTATGCATAGAGTCTGTATGCATTGTGATTTGTCCGTTGACTCGTCGTAAGGCCTAGTTGCCTAGAGTTGAACACACCTTAGTGCGGGTGCGAATAGACAAGTGGGGTCCCGTAGTTGGCCTTGAGGGCGTTGGGGCGCGGGTGTTTCACAAAGGGCGGTGGTAGCCCCTCCGGGCCGTGAGACAAACCGATGCAAACGCACCAACGATCCCGACCGGCCACAGCCCCATATCGAGATCTTGTGAGAATGCCGCCGTATAAAGCCTTGTTGCGCAAAATGACCGATTATTTTCTCGGAAAGCACTTGTTTTTATGGTGACGAGATACTAGCATGTCTCCCTCGATCATTCTCTCCGAATGTTTTGTGTCTAGCTCCATGGAGTAGGATCTTGGTTATTGAGGGCTCATGTGTATAGAGTCCGTGCATTATTTGCATTTATCATTATTATGGTCCGCATTGATATATTGTTGATATACCTATGACCGCCCTGGAACTTTTGCTTGATCATAATTGCTCTTGATTGTCTATTACTATTCTTGTTACCGTTGTTGTAAATGCTATGTGGGCGCTTTGCGCCGTTTGGTTTCTTGATGCTATAATTGGTAATGACGGAAGGATGTCTTACCTCTTTTTCTTTCCCTGTCTCTCCCTTTCTGTTTATCTGTACATTGCGTCTCATCGAAGACAACCGTGAGGAACCTAAGCTCCCAACTTCCCCGGTTTTTGGCCTTATCTTGATTGAGCAACTATAGAAGACTATGGAGCCCCGTACGCACGTATTTTTGGGAGATGTACGTCTTCTTAGGAGGGCCGAGTGCTTTGGTATATCAACTACGCTTCGAACGCCGTGTCTACACGGGAGATGTCTCGATATCACTAGCCCGGAGACGCCACGAACCACCCGTCTTCACCGCCGTATTAGCCTACGCTTGGAGTTTCAGCCACCGACACGTGAGATGTGGGCGATCGTTACTTCACTCGAGAGAGGACTCTTTTCGTTCTACGCCCGGGCCCCGTCCCGTGTCTCTGCTATTCCTATGGTGATTTCCTCGATGATGAGGAAGATCCCGAGGAAGATCCCGAGGAAGTCCCCGAGGACGACCTCGAAGAGGACCCGAAGAGGATCCCGACACGATTCCTCCTCACTTGAGGGATTGATGTTACTCGTAGCTACCGAAGGCTACCAAGATATTATTTTGGGGGCCCGATGCTTTGTTTGTAGTGGGCGTAAATTTCGATACCGTGGGGATGTGTATGTAATATTTTGGGGCGGGTATAGTTTTGCTTTTGATGTACCAAAGCTTGTAACTAAATGCTTTGATAAACTTATATATATATATATATGATGATGCGAGATGTTAATTTCTATGCATATTTTACTGCTTTGATCTTTTATTTCCATTGATGCCTCGCCAACATGGTTACTAATTAAAAAGAAAAAAAAAATGTATATATAACATAACCGCCAATTAAAATACCCAACTATAATCTAGTGAATATACGCGTCTTATTAAAATGGACCGGGTCTCAACTCACCTAACTTTATTTCCGCATTGTAATCGACCATGTGACGTTCCCTTGGAAAAAGGGGCGTTACAATCCTGACAAGTATAATTGCAACATGACTGACAAATCAAGAGAACAAAATGGGGTCATCTCACTTAGATACATAAGTTAGGTCATTAAACCATGAACCCGTCGAGCGCTCCAAAAAATCTTATGTCCATGTTCTTTGGCCTAGGTCATCACTCGGGTACACGGGTTAGGTCCTTAAAGCCCTTGAGACCTTGAGTGTTCCAAAGAATCCTGTGCCCATGATCTTCAGCTTAGGTCGTCACTCAGATCAAAGTCGGATGAGATGATTATCATAACAATCAATAACTAATCCTCTTCCGTCACCCCTATCTCGAACAATACTTGATAGTTAGTATTGCTTTAAGCTATTACTCTTCAACTGATTATTACACCAATTATCAGTACTTAGACAACCTACATATTTCACCAAATATTATTGCTTTATACAGAAATGTACCACAATCTGTTACTTTAACGTGACTTGTAGACTTAACAAGAAAATTACAAATGTTATAATCGATCGTATTTTGTTGAAAATATTTATGTTTTAAAATCGGTCAGGTGACATACTACATTAATATTGACTTAGTTAGGAAATGATAATATTTGCATGAAATTGACACATATTTCTAGGGAAAGTCGCAACAAAAATTAAACAATCTAGTGATAGTAAAGCGGCTCATAGCTAGTGCTCAAAATCATGCACAAGAACGAATGATTCAATACATCCCCAATGCAAGGTATACCTCACCGAAAAAGCAAAACAGGTAAAAAGTACAAGTTATGCATGGATCTCCCCTCGTCTTGATCAATAGTCGATCGCCCTTCCCCGTTAACTCTTTGCTCCTCTCCTCAGTCAGCTTCGTTAGTCACGTCATGCACAACAATAGGTATTTCAGAATCCTCGGGACCCTCAAGTTGACCGTCTTTGACAACCTTCCAAGTGTTGGTACTAGTCAACTCAATGTTGCAATGGAGAAACCAAGCCTGATCCATAGCACACTTAAAGCCTTCCCAATACTGGTGGATACAGGCTCGCTCTATTTGATCGACCGAGACCTTCATATCACTGATATCTTTTTTAGCATCCTTGAGCTATCGAACAACCTCTTGAGCCTCCCTCTTAGCATCATCAGAACAACAATTGTTAGCCCTTAAATCTTTCTCTAGAGAGTCAGCTTTTTCCTTTGAAGTTTTCAGCTCGGTCTTCAGAGAATCTGACGCATCCTTCAACTTCTAATTATCATAGATTAGCTTTTCGTTGCTCTCTTTCAGCTCCCTATTCTCCCTCTAAAGCTCTCCAAAATAGTCGATTCTGTAAAAGCTTATTTCTTGAGGTTTTGATTGTAACACTCTAATACAGATATCTGAATATATTCAGATTATATCGAGATAAACAATACTAGTTGCATCACTTACTACATAACTAATTAATAACATATATCCACAATCACAACCAAGTAATTATAACAAGCCTTGAGAGAATGTGAAAAAGCATAAACTCATATATACATATACAACCTCAACCATAAAAGGCATATTGTAATACATAACTCTTAATACATACAAAGCAAATATAAACTTATACATAAACTTTGTCTACTAAAGCATATAAAAATATACTAGTCTTCATGCTTCGCCTTCTTTCCCTTAGCAGGATCTGATCCTAGATTTACATAGAAGAACAAACGAGGTGAGAATTATATTTCTCAGTAAAAGCAATTCTAATGTCAGTTAGTTATAACATTGTATAAACAAATGTATAACATCTAACATAGGAGTTACCTCCACTTTTTCTCATAATTGCACACTACATTGTAGTGTGGTCTAAATCAATAGCCTACATACTCTTAGATATAAACAACCGCCTATACAATTATAAATACCAATAGCAACAGACAATTACCCATACAACTATCTTTAAATGTAATGCTAATGATATGCAATATGGTTATTTCTAAGAAATGTCCTAATGATATGTTTGTACAAGATTTTGTTTTGAAATACATGCAGAGTTTAATTTTGGAAACCAAGAATACCTGTTCATTCTGGGAACCTTAACGTTCCATGTAATCTACTATGGTAGGGAGGAAAGGCTCATCCTTATTCTACCTGTAACCTTTGGCTTTTGGTCAAGAATGACTTGTTCCCTTAGGAACTTCTGAGTCTCGTCTGCCTGACTAAATGATTGTGCACATCATAGGCTACCATACATTGGAAGAGCAAGTAAAAACATCATACATACATACTTAGCTCAATTAAGAACCAAGATGTTTACTAGGAACTGGTTTAGAATATTATCCTGTGGTAAATTGAGGGAAAGTTCATCCTCACATTACACGTATCCCGGCACTATCGAGAAGTTAGGGCATTAATCTAGGCTCAAAGGAACCTTTACGGACTTCCCACTTATCTCCCTTGGCCTTGGCGCTATCAAGATGTCAAGGTTGAATCCCTGTTCAAAGAACCTTTTGAACTCCTCATTTATCTCCCTTGGCCTATATGATTGTGCATAATGTAATACCCCTTCTAAATTAAATTCTTATATATGTCAGTTCTAAATTAAATTCTTATATATGTCAATATTTAATTCGTATTCTGTACTCATAGGATATATGTGTAATTTATAAAATTGTTATTAAGGACGTACGTGAAATTAAAAATTTTTGCGCACAAGGGACGTACGTGAAATTAAAAAGATTTTGCGTACAAATTTAATTATTTGTATACAGTAAGTCTAAAGGACTAACAGAAGATGTCCTATAACACTTGAAATTGTGAAAAAGGTTTATAAGTTATTTAAGATATAAATTTACTAGTAGACAACTTATTAATTATAAAAATTGGAGTAGTCTTAACTTGATTGGTTGATGATTAACCAACAGTAAGAAGACATCAATTCTAAGGTGATTGGCTAATGAATTACACTAGTTTCAACGTGATTAGTTATTAAGGAGTAGCCAATAGGAGTTAGACAACTTACAAGACACTAGCTTCAATGTGATTGGTTAGTAAGGAGTAGCCAATGGGAGTTAGACAACTTAGTGTGATCAACCAATAGAAAGTAGACAATAACATACAAGACATAAGTACAAAATTGATTAGTTAATGATTAACCAATAGGAATTTGACATTATGCAAGACATGAGTTTAAAATGATTAGTTCTTAGAAACACTAGGTTATTTCCTATTGGTGGATTGAAGACACTAAACCCATTCTAAGTTGTTGGTTTAGTGGCCAATGAAGGTTAGCCACCATAGAAACTCCTAACTAGATGTTCTAACTTCTATTTACAGCCAAACAAAATTCTTCAGTAGTGGGTGAAACACAAAGTGAGAATCAATGTCAATCAATAGAGTGATGCGTACCATGCTTGGCTGAAAACACCAAATTGTGACAAAGAATATTTTCTTCTCATTCTCATCATTTCAAGACTATTTCTAGCATCAAAAATCCATTTTTAATATCAATTTCATATTAAATCCAAGTTTAGATCAAAATTCCCAAATTAATTTGAATAAAAACCTAGTTTTTAATTCTTTGTCTCTTAACCATTTTTCCTCAAAATTAGCATCATCCTTATAATTGTTCCTTCATCAACAACTCCATTCATCAATAATCGTCCATACAAACTCAAACAAAATATCAAGAACACAACTTAAGTCTTACTAACCTAGGGTTCTAATTTAGCAAAAATTGTCATAAACAAACCTTCTTGATTCAAAGGCATGGTGAAAAGCATACTAAAACACTTTTAGAAACAATAAAAACTCAAGAAACTTTGGAGAAAAAGTATGACTCCCTACCACTTGTCCTTGAAAGAATTTGCAAGAAAGTTGAAGATCTTGAGCCTAACTACTTGATTCTCTTGAAATCTAGCTTGAAAATCCATGGATCCTTCTTGATCTTGGCTTTTCTCCTTTTTCCCTTATTTTTCTTCTCCTCTTTCTCCTTTTCCTTGCCTTGGCCGAATTCTCTAGCACCTTTGGGAGAGTTCCTTTTCTTTATTTTCTATTCATTTTTTTCCTTTTATATTTTCTAGCCAACTAATCATAAGTGAACCAAGTGTTTCTTTTTTACGTTTCTAGCCAATTAGAAACTTACCAAATGTGTAGCTTTTCATTGGTTCTTAGTTGTATCATGATGACTTAGTTAGAGTAACTAAACTAACCTAACTTAGTTAACTTTCTAGTTACATAAACTAACTAAATTACTAACCAAACTAATCTAACTTCTAGTTAGGACATCTAGTTAGGAGTTTCTATGGTGGCTAACCTTCATTGGCCACTAAACCAACCACTTAGAATGGGTTTAGTGTCTTCAATCCACTAATAGGAAATAACCTAGTGTTTCTAAGAACCAATCATTTTAAAATCCTATCTTGCATAATGTCAAATTCCTATTGGTTAATCATAACCAATCAATTTTGTACTTATGTCTTGTATGTTGTCTAATTTCTATTGGTTGATCACACTAGTTGTCTATCTCTTATTGGCTACTCCTTACTAACCAATCACATTAAAGCTAGCGTCTTGTAAGTTGTCTAACTCCCATTGGCTACTCCTTATTAACTAATCACATTGAAACTAGTGTAATTCATTAGACAATCACCTTAGAATTGATATCTTCTTACTATTGATTAATTATCAACCAATTAAGTTAAGACTCCTCCAATTTTTATAATTAATAAGTTTTCTGCTGGTAAATTTATATCTTAAATAACTTATAAACCTTTTTCACAATTTCTAATATTCTAGGAAATTTTCTATTAGTCCTTTGGACTTACTGTACACAAATAATTGAATTTGTATGCATAAATTTTTTAATTTCACGTACGTCCCTTGTGTGCAAAAATTTTTAATTCCACATACGTCCTTAATAACAATTTTATAAATTACACATACGTCCTATGAATACAGAATACGAATTAAATACTGACATATATAAGAATTTTATTTAGAAGGGATATTACATTTCTCCCCTCCTTTAAAAAAATTTTGTTCTCAAAATTCACTTGGTGACAATAACTTTAGATACTTCTGTTGCATTTCCTCTGTCTTTTCCTAAGTAGCCTCTTCTATTGTTAATCTTTCTCATAATACCTTGACCAAATGAATTTTTTTCCTCTTTACTATTTATTAGAAATGTCCAAAATCTATACAGGTCTAATGGGATAAGTCAAATTTTTCTCTTAACTGTATTGGTTCACTAGATAGGATATGAATGTGAATGCTTATGTCTCTAAGGCATGTCAAATGGTTTTTGATGATAACAAAGGCAAAAGCGAAGATCAAGTGCAAAAGAGAAGATCAAGCGCAAAAGGAAAAATCAAGACCAAAGAAAGAAGTCAAGAGGTTTATGTAGTTATAAGACTTAGAACATTTATGTTAAATGCTCTCAAGATTTCTCAAATGGTTTTTCAATATATCATTTCAAAATAAATGGGAAATTTCAAAGTTAAACATGGCTTTCAAGAAAACTTAAGTTTCTATCTTGAATCTAACACTCTTAAAAGGATTTATGCTTAATTAAGTGTCTTGAGGTGTTAAGAATGACTTACAAGCTTTATTGGACTTGAAAAATGTGTTCAAAGGTCAATGTAATCGATTACATGATATTTGTAATCGATTACACAGCAAACAGAAGCCATGTAATCGATTACATGAGCAATGTAATTGATTACAAGAAAGTCAGAGACCATGTAATCGATTACACAATATATGTAATCGATTACATCGAGCCCAGAAAGGCAAGAACACATTCAAAAAGTCATGTAATCGATTACATAGATATTGTAATCGATTACACAGCAAGTCAGAAGTCATGTAATCGATTACATGGATATTGTAATCGATTACAAGAAAGTCAGAAGCCATGTAATCGATTATACAAATAATGTAATCGATTACACAGAGCCCAGAAAGCCAAGAACACGTTGGAACAACAATGTAATCGATTACATAAGTTGTGTAATCGATTACACGAACCCTGACAACGTCCAATGACTATATTAAATGCATTAAATGCATGCCCAAACCACCCCAGCGGCTCTATTAATTGAGAAACTTATAAATACCAAAGTTGGATCTTTATTTGAGGTTGACCTTGAACCAAAAACTGATCACCAATACTTCCAAACGTGAATCAATCCTCAAATCCATTTCTTGCTCTGTTTTCTGCTAAAAACATGAAAAATCTTTGAGAGCATATTAGAGCTTCAATTTATAATCATCTGCTCTAGTGAGAGCTTCTTTCAATCTATCATTATTGATTTGTAAAGAGGGTGAGGCATCCCTCCAAAGTGTAAAGGGTGAGGTATCCCTTAGTTGAAGAGACTCAAGCCCCAAGGGTGAGGTATCCCAAAGTGTTGAGTGCTCAAGGTTGTAGTGGTTGTCAAGCACCTATTGAAGCTTGAAAATATAGTGAAAAATCTCAAGTTGTTGCTTGGGGACTGGACGTAGATCACAAGTGGATTGGTGATCGAACCAGGATAAATCATTGTGTTTGTTTTCTCTAAACCCTACTCTTTATATTAAGTACTATTTTATTGATTTGCTTGAATATTGGTACCTTTGGCTATTGCATTTATAAGTGAAAGTGTTTATCTTTTATATCCAATCATCTCTAATCATCAATTAGCTTCAACAAAAATTGTTTATCAAACGATTTGCGAAAGATTTGCGAACTTAGTTTTCATACTCAATTCACCCCCTCTTGAGTATTGAGGTCACTTGGTAACAAGTGGTATCAGAGCTAGACTCTTGTATAAAGAGCTTAGCAGCTTCAAGAGAAGTGATGGCTTCAAATGGTTTTTCAAATGAAGGTTCTTCTATAAATAGACCTCCTTATTTCAATGGGGATGGTTATGCCTATTGGAAAGAAAGGATGAAAATTTTTATTAAAATTATTGACTTAGATGTGTGGGACGCCGTTGAAAATGGTGCTTTTGTCCCAACACAAACTAAAGATGGTGTGACAATTAATACACCTAGAAGTGAATGGACTGATGATGATAAAAAGAAGGTTCAATACAATTTAAGAGCCAAGAACATCATCACCACATCCTTGGGATATGATGAATTCTTTAGGATGTCAAATTGTAAGACTGCAAAAGAAATGTGGGATACCCTACAAGTAACTCATGAAGGTACTAGTGAGGTAAAACGATCTCGAATAAACACTCTTACTCATGAATATGAATTGTTTAGAATGAACCAAGGTGAAAGTATTCAAGATATGCAAAAAAAGTTTACTCATATTGCTAATCATCTTATCTCATTGGGAAAGACATTTCCTAATGAGGATCTTATTAACAAAGTCTTGAGATGTCTAAGTAGGAATTGGCAACCCAAAGTAACGGCGATTGCGGAATTAGGAGATTATCAACCATGTCTCTAGCCATTTTATTTGGGAAGCTTCAAGAACATGAGCTGGAACTAAATAGGCTCAACCAAAATGAAGAGCATGACAAAAAGAAGAAGGGAATCACACTGAAAGCTACTTCCTCTACAATTGAAGATGATGATGAAGATGGTGAAGAGGATTGTGAAAGTGTGGAGCTAAGTGAGGAGAATCTTAGTCTTCTTGTGAGAAAATTTGGAAGATTCCTAAAGAACAAGGGATTTCAAAAAAGACCACCCTTTCCTCAAAAGAAAGTATATCACAAAGGAGAAGGATCCTCCACTCCTCCAAAATGCTATGAATGTGGAAAACCAGGACACATGAAAATGGAGTGTCCTATGTATCTCAAGAAGACGGAGAAGTTTGAGAAAAGGCCTTCTAAGGAAAGGAAAGGAAGAAGAACATATATAGCTTGGGAGGACAATGACTTAAGCTCTTCCGACGATTCGGAGAATGAAGAAGCCCATCTTTGTCTCATGGCTCAAAGAGAAGAAAGTGAAGAAAGCAACACCGAGGTAACCTCTTCTAACCTAGAACCTTCACCTTCTTATGATGAATTGCAAGATGTCTTTCAAGAATTGCATGATGAATCTTTGAGGCTCACAAAAATGGTTTTATCTTCCAATAAAACAATCTCCTTATTGGCAAACAAAGTTTCTATTTTAACTAAGGAGATAAATGAGCTTAAAATTGAAAATGAGACTTTAGGACTCATTGATGCTAATTCATTATGCATAACTTGTTCCTCACATGATAATACATCCATATCATTATCTTGTTTATCATGCAAAGTTTTTGAAAAAAAAATTGAAAATTTGAATAACACTCTTGCAAAATTCACTTTTGGAAGAGACAACTTAAATGTTTTGTTGGAGAGACAAAAATGTGTTTTTCAAAAAGCTGGTTTGGGATTTAATCCAAACAATCATCAAAAGTCTTATAAGAACTTCTTTGTTTTCTCAAATACCTCAAGTAGTCCCTTTGTCAAATGTTTTCATTGTGGTAAGAAAAGGCATAGTGCGTCAACTTGCAATGTTAGAAAGAACATAAACACTAAAGTTGGAATAAAAAGAGTTTGGGTTCCTAAAGGTACCATGCCTAACTCTAACACACAAGGACCCAAGACAATTTGGGTACCAAAGGTTAAAACTTGAATGTGTGTTGTAGGTGTGCTTGAAGACCAAGAGCTCAAGTTGGTATCTTGATAGTGGTTGCTCCAAGCACATGACCGGTGATGGCTCCAAGTTCTCCTCCCTTACACACAAGAAACATGGTCATGTCACATATGGTGATAACAACAAAGGGAAGATTCTTGGAATTGGCAAAGTTAGTAAGGTCCCTTCATCATCTATTGATAATGTTTTGCTTGTTGAAGGACTTAAACATAATTTGCTTAGTATTAGTCAATTGTGTGATAAAGGCAATAGAATTATGTTTGATTCTTCTTGTTGCATAATTGAGGGAAAGGATGATAAGCAAGTTAAGTTTGTTGGTCATAGAGTTAATAATATATATATGATTAGTCTCGATGATATCTCCTCAAATGATGCTAAATGCTTTATGAGTAAAGAAAATGATTCATGGTTATGGCATAGAAGAATTGCTCACATTCACATGGATCACTTAAACAAATTGGTTTCTAAAGAACTAGTGATTGGTCTTCCAAAGCTCAAATTTGAAAAAGGTAAACTTTGTGATGCATGTCAAAAAGGAAAACAAGTAAAGGTCTCTTTTAAAGCTAAAAACATAGTTTCAACTTCTAGACCTTTACAACTTTTGCACATGGATCTTTTTGGTCCCTCTAGAACTATGAGCTTTGGTGGGAATTACTATGCATTAGTAATTATGGATGATTTTTCTAGGTTTACATGGACATTATTCTTGGCTCACAAGAATTATGCTTTTCAATCATTTAGAAAACTTGCCAAAGTTATCCAAAACGAAAAAGGTTTTTGTATTGCATCCATAAGAAGTGACCATGGTGGTGAATTTGAAAATCATGAATTTGAAACTTTTTGTGATGAACATGGCATTGAGCATAATTTTTCTGCTCCTAGAACAGCACAACAAAATGGTGTTGTAGAAAGAAAAAATCGATCTTTAGAGGAAATGGCAAGAACTATACTCAATGAGGCCAACCTTCCTAAGTACTTTTGGGCGGATGCGGTTAACACCGCTTGTTATGTTATGAATAGAGCCCTAATTAGGCCAATTTTAAAGAAAATCCCATATGAATTGTACAAAGGAAGGAAACCTAATGTGTCACATTTTCATGTCTTTGGATGTAAATGCTTTGTTTTGAATAATGGAAAGGATAACTTGGGAAAATTTGATGCAAAATCTGATGAGGGAATATTCATTGGTTATTCTATTCATAGTAAGGCCTTTAGAGTCTATAATAAACGAACTATGACCATAGAAGAGTCCATACATGTTACATTTGATGAAACTAACCCAAATGAGCCGAGAAAGGAGCTTGTTAATGATGTTGCAGAAATCTTGGCAAAAACACACTTGGAAAATCAAGAGAAAGAGCCCAAGAAGCAAGAAGAGAAACTCCTTGATCACTCATGGCAAAAAGATTCAGAAATCTTGGATCTACCCAAGGAATTGAGGACTTCAAGATATCATCCTCTTGACAAGGTGATAGGTGATGTATCAAAAGGGTAAATCACTCGAAACTCACTTAGAGATGCTTGTAATCACCTAGCCTTTGTCTCTTAAGTTGAACCTAAAGACATAAATGAGGTCATTAATGATGAGCATTGGATCTTGGCCATGCAAGAAGAACTAAACCAATTTAAGAGAAATCAAGTTTGGGAATTAGTTCCAAGGCCCAATGATCATCCTATAATTGGCACCAAATGGGTCTTTAGGAGCAAACTTGATGAAACGGGCTTAATAATAAGAAATAAAGCTAGGCTTATAGCTAAGGGATATAATCAAGAAGAAGGCATAGACTATGAAGAAACTTATGCTCCCGTAGCTAGGTTAGAGGCCATTAGAATGTTACTTGCATATGCTTGCATCATGGATTTCAAACTCTATCAAATGGATATCAAAAGTGCTTTTTTACATGGTTTTATACAATAAGAGGTGTATGTAGAACAACCTCCTAATTTTGAGGATTTTGAAATGCCCAACCATGTCTTTAAACTGAAAAAGGCCTTGTATGGCTTGAAACAAGCTCCTAGAGCTTAGTATGAAATGTTGAGTAAATTCCTTTCAGAAAAAGGTTTTTCTAGAGGCAAAGTTGACACTACCCTTTTCATAAAACATAAAATGCATGACATACTTCTAGTTCAAATCTATGTTGATGACATTATATTTGGAGCTACTAACAACTCTCTTTGTAAAGAATTTTCAAATATTATGCAAAGTGAGTTTGAGATGTCTATGATGGGTGAGCTCAATTTCTTCCTTGGTCTCCAAATCAAGCAAACAAGAGAAGGAACGTTCATAAGCCAATTCAAGTATTGCAAGAACTGCTCAAGAAGTTTGGAATGGACAATGCCAAGCATATGGCTACTCCTATGGGCACCTCTTGCTATTTGAACAAGGATGAAGGAGGTAAATCAGTAGAAATTACAAAATATAGAGGTATGATTGGCTCACTCCTTTATCTCATTGCAAGTAGGCCTGATATAATGTTTAGTGTATGCACGTGTGCTAGATATCAAGCTAATCCTAAAGAATCACACCTAAGTGCTGTTAAAAGAATAATGAAATATCTAATAGGCACATCACAAATGGGTTTATGGTACCCTAAAGGTGCCTCATGTAGTCTTATTGGGTATTCCGATTCTGATTTTGTTGGGTGCAAAATGGATAGACAGAGCACTAGTGAGACATGCCACTTGCTTGGAAGCTCACTAGTTTCTTAGCATAGCAAGAAGCAAAATAGTGTGGCATTGTCTACAGCTGAAGCTGAATATGTTGCAGCTGGGAGTTGTTGTTCTCAAATCCTTTGGATGAAACAACAACTCTTGGACTATGGTCTTGAGCTTGATCACATCCCCATAAGATGTGATAATACTAGTGCAATCAATTTGTCCAAAAATCCCATTTTGCATTCTAGGACTAAACATATTGAAATAAGACATCATTTCATTAGAGACCATGTTCAAAAAGGTGATTGTATGCTTGAGTTTGTAGAAACCACTAAGCAACTAGCTGACATTTTCACTAAACCTCTAGCAAAAGAAGCATTTTTCTATATAAGAAATGAACTTGGCATATTGGATCAATCATGCATAAGTTAAATAATTGCTGCATAATCCTAAAAACTAATGCATAAACTTGTGTTTTTCTGCATAATTATGCCACACTGCTGCATAATCTCTGAATTTTTCATCATATTTGAATCCAATACTGACTTGAGCGTCGGAAATTTCCCCTAAGTTGTTTTGCAGGTGCTCCCTCATGCCCAAGACTCCCAAGCAACTCAACATCCTCAAAATTTCACCAAAAATGGTGAAATTCTTGGTAAAAATGGTAATTTTGATCAATTATGTGAGTTGAATCATAATATGATTAGATTATATATTTGAATGATGATTTGAAATGATCTAAGTTGCTTTGGAACTGTTTTGGATGGATTAAAGTTGATTACTTGCTGTTTGAAATGCAAAATTTGAGTTAAAGAGTGCTGGTAATCGATTACAATGCCTTTGTAATCGATTACATCAACTATGTAATCGATTACAAGGTTCCCAGAAAGCATGTAATCGATTACACCAAAATTGTAATCGATTACATACCCACCAGAATGCATGTAATCGATTACACACTCAATGTAATCGATTACACAGGTTTTTTTTTTTTTTAAAAAAAGGTTTCCGATGCGCGTAAGAGCTCTTTTTTTTTTCAGAACCTATTCATCTTCTTCATCCTCCTCCTCTGCTCCCACGCACCCCAAACCTCTAAAACCTCAAAATTTCTCATTTCTCACTCAAATCTCCATCAAAATCCCTCATTTCACCTCTCTCAATCTCGAAAATCCTCTCCACACACCCTATCTCTCCAAATCTCCTCACATCCCTCACCCAAATCTCCCCATCTTCTCTCACGAAACCCATCTCCATTTCTCTGACCTAACCTCGTCTCTCTCTCTCTCCTCACTCATCCCCAACCATTTACCACTCATCCCACTCTACTCCTACTCATCAATGGCTGAATCTTCTCATCGTTCAAAGCGCCCAAGAACATGGGCTGCCATTGCAGGGTCCTCTGGTTGCTCTTCACGTAACATATCTGGTCTGGACCTCACGAGACACTTCTCCACTGTGAAGCGAGCTGAGTTGTTTCGAAAAAACTTCCAGCTTCGCAAGATCGTCTCTCCCAGGTATCTTCCCATCACCTTCTGCGAGAGTGAACCTTTACCGAGCTTTAGAACCATAGAAAATTTAGGCTTGCTAGGTTTCCTAAGCATAGAGAAAGCCATCTACCCTAACCTTGTGCGAGTCTTTTATGCGAACCTGGAAGTTGAGGATAATTGTATCATCTCTGAAGTGAAAAAGCAACAAATAAGGTTATCAATGGCTAAATGGTATAGGCTAACGAAGCTCACTCCTGATGGAGCTCACTTCTGTGGAAATGCCAATGTTTGGGGGCATGAGTTTGAGCACAAAGCTGCTCTTCTCTCATTAATTAGGACTGGCTACTCCCCCCTAGTGATCCTACACGAAGAATCATGGCCACTGGCCTCACTATGGAGAACAGGGTTCTCCACTACCTATTGGTCCGAGGATTGATTCCCAGGGGAGGGAATTACTCCCAAGTCCTCAAGGATGATGTGGTGGCCTTATGGGCAATGACCACCGAGTGGCCAATTAACTGGGGTTATTACATTTTAGAGCATATGCTGGACATCAAGAAAAAGAAGAACTCTGCTCTCCCCTTCGCCATGTTGGTAACCACAATCCTCGAGCACTGTCGCATTTCGCTGGCTGAAGAGTCTAAGGACACCAACTCAAAGGGACCACAATCAATTGGGTTGCATACTCTGAAGAAGCTCCAGCTTTACAAGGTGGATGACAGGTGGCATTACATCGCTCATGGCACCTTTGGTCATATCCCTCATGATCTGGATAGTGACGATGATGAGGAGGCTCAGCATCCTGCCCCTGCTCCTGCTCCCGCTTCTACTACTCTTGATCTCCTGCTCCAAGGAATGCGCAACCTGAGCGCTAATGTAAACATACGCATGGATCATGTAGAGCAGAAGATTGACTATCTTGAGCTAAGGATGGACTACTCAGATCAGGAGCTTGCCTCCATTCGATCTCTTTTGGGTGGACCTCCTATTCCTCAGAGCGCTGCTGCTGCACCTCCCATATCCCTGGCCTCTCCGGTTCCCCTGTCCTTCGCTGGTCCATCTGGAGTCCCTGCTGATGATGAGGAGCTTCTGGACTCCGACAATGATCTTGTGCCCAGCGATGATAACGATGATCTAGAAGACACTGCTGCGGATCCAGAGGGTGATGTCTTTTGTGACAGCGAGGCCACTAACAGTGATCATGGCTCATTGCCTTGATGCTTTGTTTTTATTTTGATAACTACCTTGTATTTACTCTGTTTTGACTCTGATTATATAACATTGGTATACATTTATGATGTTTTAAATATTGGCTACTGGTGTTGTGATAAGTTCCCTTGTACATATTGATTAATGATATATGAACTTGTTTCTGCCTTGAATGATTGACTGTTTGATAATATTGATTAGACTGATTAATCACTTTAGATCTCTTGTTCTGACAAAATTTTGGGGAATCATGAAATATAGCTGTTATGCTGTCCATTTTTATCTTTAAATGCTTATATCTTTTTGATAATGCCAATGGGGGAGAAAATAAGGAAAAATGAAATGAAATCTAATTAAAGGTTACATGAGTACGGGGGAGTTATTGAAAAATCTAACCCAATATCATGCATAAACTCTGGGGGAGCATTGCGCCTAAATGTCAATTGCAAAAACTATTTCTTTTTCCTATGATCAGTTTGTCATCATCAAAAAGAGGGAGAATGTGAATGCTTATGTCTCTAAGGCATGTCAAATGGTTTTTGATGATAACAAAGGCAAAAGCGAAGATCAAGTGCAAAAGAGAAGATCAAGCGCAAAAGGAAAAATCAAGACCAAAGAAAGAAGTCAAGAGGTTTATGTAGTTATAAGACTTAGAACATTTATGTTAAATGCTCTCAAGATTTCTCAAATGGTTTTTCAATATATCATTTCAAAATAAATGGGAAATTTTAAAGTTAAACATGGCTTTCAAGAAAACTTAAGTTTTTATCTTGAATCTAATACTCTTAAAAGGATTTATGCTTAATCAAGTGTCTTGAGGTGTTAAGAATGACTTACAAGCTTTATTGGACTTGAAAAATGTGTTCAAAGGTCAATGTAATCGATTACATGATATTTGTAATCGATTACACAGTAAACAGAAGCCATGTAATCAATTACATGAGCAATGTAATCGATTACAAGAAAGTCGAGGTTGTAATCGATTACACAATATATGTAATCGATTACATCAAGCCCAGAAAGGCAAGAACACGTTCAAAGAGTCATGTAATCAATTACATGGATATTGTAATCGATTACACAGCAAGTCAGAAGTCATGTAATCGATTACATGGATATTGTAATCGATTACAAGAAAGTCAGAAGCCATGTAATCGATTACACAAATAATGTAATCGATTACACAGAGCCCAGAAAGCCAAGAACACGTTGGAATAACAATGTAATCGATTACATAAGTTGTGTAATCGATTACACGAACCCTGACAACGTCCAACGGCTATAATTAAATGCATTAAATGCATGCCCAAACCACCCCAACGGCTCTATTAATTGAGAAACTTATAAATACCAAAGTTGGGTCTTTATTTGAGGTTGACCTTGAACCAAAAACTGATCACCAATACTTCCAAACGTGAATCAATCCTCAAATCCATTTCTTGCTCTGTTTTCTGCCAAAAATGTGAAAAATCTTTGAGAGCATATTAGAGCTTCAATTTGTAATCATCTGCTCTAGTGAGAGCTTCATTCAATCTATCATTATTGATTTTTAAAGAGGGTGAGGCATCCCTCCAAAGTGTAAAGGGTGAGGTATCCCTTAGTTGAAGAGACTCAAGCCCCAATGGTGAGGTATCCCAAAGTGTTGAGTGCTCAAGGTTATAGTGGTTGTCAAGCACCCATTGAAGCTTGAAGATATAGTGGAAAATCTCAAGTTGTTGCTTGGGGACTGGACGTAGATCACAAGTGGATTGGTGATCGAACCAGGATAAATCATTGTGTTTATTTTCTCTAAACCCTTCTCTTTATATTAAGTACTATTTTATTGATTTGCTTGAATATTGGTACCTTTGGCTATTGCATTTATAAGTGAAAGTGTTTATTTTTTATATCCAATCATCTCTAATCATCAATTAGCTTCAACGAAAATTGTTTATCAAACGATTTGCGAAAGATTTGTGAATTTAGTTTTCATACTCAATTCACCCCCCTCTTGAGTATTGAGACCACTTGGTAACAATGAAAAGGATCTAAACAATATTTTCTAAGCTAAAATACATGGAAGAAATAATAAAGATTTGACAGACAAGGTGGAAGAGCTATTTGGTAAGGTACTGACCCTACTTTCTTGAGAATTTGAAATGGACCAAGGAATCGAGGACTCAATTCTTGGATTTAAGTGCTCTGCCTATTCTAGTTATAGGAGAAATTTTTAAAAATACATGTTCTCCTTCTTGAAATTCTAGAGGTCTTCTTCTTTAATCAGCATAACTTTTTTTGTCTACTTTGTGCAGTAAGCAATCTATCCTTGATGAATTTTATTTTCTCTGAAGTTTGTTGTACTATGTCTGGTCCTAATAAATTCCTCTCTCTAACTTCATACCGACATAGTGTGATCTACACTTCCTACAATATAAAGCTTTATAAGGTGTCATCCCAATACTAGAATGGTGACTGTTATTGTATGCAAACTCTATTAATGACAAATATCAATTCCAATTTCTTGTCTGTTCTAAGACATAAACTCTCACTATCTCCATTAGTGTTTGAAAGGTCCTTTCAGTTTGTCCATCATTTGAGGATGATACATTGTACTAAAACAAAATCTAGTGCCTAACACCTGCTATATTGTTTCCCCACAATCTAGAGATAAATCTAAGGTTCCTATCAGATATAATACTAGAAGGAACACCATGTAATCTGACATTCTCATTAATGTATATTTGAGCTAGTCTATCTAATGAATAAGTGTCTTTGATTGCTAAAAAAATGGGTTGTTTTGGTTAATCTATCTACAATGACCCTAACAACATCATGCCCTGAAGAAGTTCGTGGCAATCCCATCACAAATTCCATTGCCACACTATCCCATTTCCATATAGGGTTCTTTAATGATTGAAGCAAATCAGTTGGTCTTTGGTGTTTTATCTTAACTTTTGACATATTAAACACGTAGCTACAAATCTTGCAATTTCATCTTTTATCTTAGGCCACTAGAAAATTTTCTTAAGATCTTGATACATTTTGGTGGTTCTTGGATGAATAGTATATTTACTACAATGAGCTTCCTCCAGCATTTGATTTTCAATTCTTTATCATCTGGATCACACAATTTGTTTCTATACATCACAGTCTCATCATTTGTTACTTGAAATTTCCTTTGTTTTCCTTGAACAATCTGGTCATTGATCATTTGTAAGAATTGATTAGTATGCTATCTTTTTTTTGACTAATTTTGTGATTTAATGTCACTGAAAGTTTTCGTTTGACTTATGCACAAATTTTAGGTTGCACGGTTATTGAGAGATTTAAATCTCAAAATTTCTCTGACAACTCAAACTCTTGAATCATCAAGTAGGATATATGTAGTGACTTTCTACTGAGGGCATTAGTTACCATATTAGCTTTTCTTCAGTGATATTTCAGTTCAAAATCATAATCTTTCATAAATTCTACCCTCCTTCTTTGCCTCATGTTAAGTTTCTTCTGATCAAAGAGATATTTTAAACTCTTATGATCATTGAATACTTCAAAATTAACTCCATATAGATAATGTCTCCATATTTTCAAGGCAAAAACTACAGCTGCCAATTCTAAATCATGGGTTAGGTAGTTTTCCTCATGTGGTCTCAATTGTCTTGAAGCATAAGCCACTACTCTATCATTTTGCATCAAAACATATCCAAGATCCTTCTTGAATGCATCACTATACATGCTGAATTTTCCTTGAGGATCGGGGATAATTAATACAAGAGCCGTTATTAACCTAACTTTTAATTCCTGAAACAATTTTCACATTTATCAGTCCACTTAAAAGGCTTTTCCTATCTGGTTAATCTAGTCAAAGTTAATACCAATTGAGAAAACCCTTTAATGAATCTTCTGTAATACTTGACTAATCTTAGTAAACTCCTAATTTCAGTGATGGTTGTTGGTCTCTCCCATTACATTACCGCTTCCACTTTACTAGGATCAACTAAAACTCCTCCTTGTGATATTACATGCCCTAAAATATTTTACTTCTTGAAGTCAGAATTCACATTTTTCTAACTTAGCAAACAATTGTTTTTCTCTTAAGATTTGAAGGACCTATCTAAGATGTTGTTCATGCTCTTCTGCTGTCTTCGAATATATGAGAATATCATCTATGAAAACAACCAAAAATTGATCCAAATAAGGTCAAAAATGTGATTCATGTAATCCATAATACTATTGGGGCATTAGTCAATCCAAAAGGCATAACTAGATATTCATAGTGCCTATATCTAACTCGAAAAGTAGTTTTAGGAATGTCTTCTAGCTCAATTCTGATTTGATAGTATCCTGATCTCAAATCTATCTTTGAAAATATTGATGCTCCCCTAAGTTGATCTAAAAAATCATCAATTCTTGGAAGTGAATATTTATTTCTAATGGTTAATTTATTCAATTATTTATAATCCACACACAACCTTAAACTTCCATCCTTCTTCTTTACAAAGAGCACAGGGACTCCCTAGGTTGACATACTAGGCCTAATAAATTTCTTGGCCAAGAGTTCCTCTATTTGTTTTTTAAGTTCACTTAACTCTAATGGGGACATTCTATAGGGGCTATTGAGATAGGACCTGATCCTGGTATCAAGTCAATAGAGAAAGAGATTTCCCTTTCTGGAGATAAATCATTTATTTATGAGGAAAATTCTTCTGGAAATTCTCTTACTACAAGGATAGTTTCTAATTTTTACTATTCCTCTGAATTTAAAGAAAATAAGAGAACATATGCTTATGCACTTTCTTTCAAATATTCTCTAACTTGAATGGCGGAGCAATACATAGATTCATCCTCAATAGATTTAGACACAGAAGTTTTAACAAAATTCACAGATTTCTTCGAACAATTAAGAACAACTTGATTTTTAAGACATCCAGTCCATTCCAACAACAATTTTTTGTTTGTTCTTATCATTTTTTCGTAATTAGAACTTAGTTCATAGACTTTAGTTGGCACTTAAAAAATTGATCATTATCTATCACATCTTCACAACATCTCATTTACTAGTTAAATTTTTCTACACAAACATGATTGCATTGAGAGTATCTTGGAACAAGTTCATCATGCAAAATTTGTTCTATGGTACTTAATTAATTTGGATGAATTAACCTCATTTACTTATTCAGATATTTGAGATGTCTTCTTTTTGTAGTTTCTTGTAACTTTTGGGATTTTTTTAAATATTCTAGACAAATGTCCTGGCACACCAGATGTAAATATTAAATATAAATTCATTTAGTGTGTTACTATAAGTTTTCTATTTGTATTTTATTATAATTATATTCTAATAATATGTGAGTTTTATAGTTTTACAACTATAAATAATAATTTCAACCTAATTGGTTTAAGTATTAATTCAATTCCATTATGTAATAAGCCATTGCACTTATTTTAATAAATAAGAAATTATAAACATAGTAAGTAATATTCTATTAGTAATATTAAATTATAATAAAATCACTGGTAGGATGTTACACATAACATCAAAGGATGCTCACAACGATCAATACTATTAGACCATTTTCACATACATACATCTAGACAAGTATAAGATACTTATCTTGATTGTATTTAGCTTTCCTTATTATCACATCTGTAGTGGTAGCCTAAGTTACACTAAAGTGTTTAAGGTCCCAGATACCTATTTTAGCAATTCCTAACTCATGGAATGCCTAAGGACTTCAAATCCCATACTTAACTTTGTATTTAAGGAGAGTAAATCCCACTCATCTTGCAATTTCAACTAAGTTTTACTAATTAAGGAGTTATTGCATAATTCTGCTATACTTCATAAATATGACAAATTTACTAGTCACAATTCATCTTATTGTGTATTTAGTAATGTATAGGATCCCACTTGCCTAGAGAACTCAATAAATCAAACATCTCATCACTTAGGAGATAAATACACAACTCTATCTTCACTCAAAGGAATCTAGTTCAAGAATGGTTAGCAAATGCAACACTTTGTTGCTTAAAAGTCTAGGTACCTTCCCAAGGTAATCCACTACTCTTGGATATCCTAAGGTTCATACCTTTCTCATACTTACTAGAATGAATATTATAAATTCATCCTAGTGTACTTGCATCTAATGCACCACATCATCACGTCTTGAGTGATATCTAATGTAACATTAAGTTGCCTAAGGTGATAGATACCTACCTAAGGCAAACCATTACTTCCAGTAGTACCTTAACATATGCTAAAAAGCATGCATAAGGGATCCAAGCAAGTAGGAAACCCTGTTCTAAAAACATAAAAATTCTATGGAATTTTGTACTACACACTCAAGCATTAAGCCCTGGGGTGCTCAGGCGCTATGGGGTGGGCACTCAGTCGCTCGCAGTGTGCATTAGGCAGCAAACTCTCTAGTCTTGGGCACTTGAGCGCTCATGCTCAACGTGCTTAGGCGCCCATATACCAGAATTGATTCTACAGAATGCTTTCTGCAGAATTGGTTTTTCAAACCAATTCCAATAATCATTTCATGGATTCTAGATATTAACCAATCCTAAACATGATCTAAAACATGATAGAATCATCAAAGATCAATATAATATATTTTATATAGATTGATGAATAAGAATTTAGTCCAAAAACACTGAATTTCTCACTTTAGAGGTTATGGAGGATCATGGACATAACCAAGCCCTAACTCACAATCAATCATCAAACATCACAAATTCATGCCATCAACAAGCCATCACCATGAACAACTTGACATAAGAAGAGAGATGAAGTTATGAAAGTAAATCCCTTACCTCTTATAGTGCAGTTAACTTCACACCTTGGATTTCCCTTTAGCGTTTTTCTTTTTTTCCTCCTCTTCCTCCTTCTTTCTTTCCTCTTCTTTCCTCTCTTCTCCCATGCATTCTACTTTTGCATTGCAAAAGAAAGAACTGAGAGAATGTGGATTAAAAGATGAGATCTTTTGACTTATAAAGCCATTAGGCCATACAATGTAACTTATTTCTCTTAGGAATACTTTAATCTCAATGATTCAAGTTTCCTAACTTCCTCCAACTTTAGAATAAATACTAAGATTCATCTAAATTGTTGTTTCACCATTATCTTATTTTTTCATATCTGCTGCTAGTCAATCTGGCATTAAAAGCACAACCAGTATGCCTAAAAATACCAAACTGACTCTGATTATCTTGAAACTTTAACCACACCTTATTTCATATATTTATGACCTAAAAATAAATTATCCATATTTATTTCTCTCATCTAAGTAATTTATGCCTTTTTTTGAGTCATTTTGAGCTACTTTTCAACTTCTGGGTTGCAACTAAGTGCCTAAACAAACTCATTTTGTCACAAAAATTCACAGGCATATTAAGTAAGTTATATTTTGCCTATGTAAGCATATTCAAGCCTAACATGTTACTAAAGGTATTACACGAATGATAACAAAGTCATGACAAAGACCAAGTCCAAAGGAGGCTTTAAAGAAATAGATTTATAGGACTTAGGATCTTTTTGTGAGAAGTGATCTAAGATATCTTAAAAATTTTAAAATGATTTTTGAAAAGTCCATCATGAAGCCTTTTAGCTAGTGGTTATTGGTTTGAAAAATTTGGGTGGTTTTACACAAAATCATGTTTTAAACTTGGGTTATGAAAATCTTGTTTGAATCCTTGAAAAATCCAAGTTTTAGTTGTTGAAAATCTTTATGAAGCTTATTTGGGCTCAAAAGTTAGTTTTAGAATGGTTATAATCTCCTACAAGAGCTTTGTAATCCATTACGAGTATATCAGAAAGCTCATAATTGATTGACATGAGCTTGTAATCGATTACAAGCTTCCCAAAATTGGTTTTCCTCAAAACAAGAGCTTGGTAATTGATTACCATGAGCCTAGGAACTAGTTTTTAAAGTTGGTAATCGATTACCATGTGTTGTAATCGATTACCAAGTGTTTCATACACCCAGAAAGCGTTATTAAGGTATGTTAATCGATTACATATGCTGGTAATCGATATCCACTCCTCTGAAACCAGCAATGACTAGATCATTTTAAAATGCTAACTTGAGCTTGGACTTAGCCTTGGGACTCTTAATGCTAACTAAAAGACTCGTAATGCTTCATAGTCCTTGGACTTAGCCTTGGGACTCTTAATGACTATCTCACAAGTGCTTGGACTTAGCCTTGGGACTCTTAATGCTAACTCTTGAACATCTTATAACCTATTCCCAAGCAATAAATTTGAGCTTTAATCCTTTCATCAATCTTGCTCTGTTTTAAACTTTTTTGAGATATCTTTGAGAGCTTCATAGTGCTTCAATTTGTATAATCTACTCTTTGAGAGAGTTTATTACTTTTAATCTTTGTTGTAAACACTTGTGAGGGTGGAGGATCCCTTTAGGAAACAAAGAGGCTTCTACACATAAAGGTGGATGATCATTGAAGTGTAAGAAGGGCTCAAAACTTGTAAGAGTTTGTCAAGCATGTAACACCCTAATACGAATATCTCAATATATCATACATATATAAAGATAACCAGCACTAGTAGCATCACCTACTACATAATAACATATAAATATATCCATAATCACTAATCAGGTCATTATAGAAAGCCTTATGGAATGTAGGAACATGCATACATAAATATACAACATTAGCCTCACAAAGGGCATGAAGTAATACATAATTATTTTTACATTACAAATCAAGTATAACTAAATGCAAGCTTTAAATTAGAAGCAATAAAAACTAAAACTAATCTAATCTTTTAGTTTCTTTTTCTTCTTTTTTCCCTTAGCAGGGTCTTGACTTGGACTTGTTATGGAATAGCAAATGGGGTGAGAATCAACAATTCTTAGTACATGTATCCCACAACTAATCATACATAACATAATAAACATAATATCAACACATGCTAAGTAAGATATGTTAAAAAATTTATAAGGTTTAACTTTAATAATTAAAGAAACCAAGTTAACTTACATTCATACATACATACATATATTCTTAGCTCATTTAAGAACCAAGATGTTTTACTAGGAACTTTGACTTTTCGTATTATCCTGTAGTAGGAAAGGAACGCTTATCCTCACACTACTCGTAACCATAGCACTATGGTTAGGTATATATGATTCCCTTCTTCTTACCAAGTGCTTATGCACATCATGTAAGGCTATACACTCATAGGAGAAATACTAGTAGTCCATCCTAGTATACATGCATCTAATACACCACATCATCACATCTTAAGTGATGTTTATACAACACTAAGTTGCTTAAGATGATAGATACTTACCTAAGGCAATCCATTACTTTTGGTTGCATTAAGGTTCATACATTTCATATACATACTACATGGTCATTTGCTTTTTGAAATACCTCTAGTAGTATCTTAACACACACTAAAAAGCATGCATAAAGGGTCCAAGTCAGTAGGATACTTCATTTCATCAAAATAAAGGTCCTATCATATTCTGGATCTAGTGCATAGGCACCCATTACTGGTGCTTAGGCACTAAAGGCTGGCACTCAGGCGCCCTAGATTGGCACTTAGGCACCCTAGGCATGCACCATGCTGAAAAATCTCTGGCACTGGGCACTTAGATGTAACATTCTAATACTACTACTAATGACATATCCAGAAAGTAATTATATTAGAGCACGCCACTTAGAATAATATCAATCTTTTTATGAAGATGCATATACGTAATATACAAAAATATGTCCCACATAACACTTATCTTTAGAACTGTGTTCTATACAAAGTTGTACATCAACAAACTATAGTTACATAATTTGCACATGGTATACAACCATGTACAGAAATAAAATAAAATAAAACAAAACGTCTCTAAGTCCAGGTCCTTCTTCTCTGTTGTCTACACATGGTTTGCAACACCCACCATAGGGTATCACATTTAAGACTAATCCTATTATAACTTACCCAAGTTGTAAAAGAATTAATCTTGTAAAAATATTAATTTTTAAAAAATTCATTTGTGGAATGAGTGAAAAGAAATAAAATAAGTAAATACCATAAGTACAACATATAACAGAACAAAACTCACCATACTATACATTAATATTACAAACCTTGTTCCCAAATAATTTACATAAATATTACACTCCAAAAGGTAAATATGTACAACATGTACATCAAAACATAAACTGGCTTACTAAAACTTTTAAAGACTAAGGATTTGGGCCCTCGGAAGGATCCTCCTCCTCAGTATCATCAAAGAACCTGGGCGGATACATCACTTGCCTGACAAGGGTCCTAGTCGAAGACACCACCGAGTCTTCCCGTGAAGTATAGACATTATCACCCCAAAATTCTCGAATAGGCATCGTGAACTCCAAACGAACAGATACATTCATCGTCATAATTGGAACCCCATCCCTAGTTCCACCAAGATTCAGAGTCAAATCCCCGGTATACACAAAACGTTCATTATCTAAGTTAAACCTCCAAGCATCAGTCCCCCCATGGAACTGTACTCTAACAAAACCAAGTACTTGGCGCCTTACCACCATTTTAAATAAACAAAGGAACAGTCACTAATGGAAAACAAAATTTCCAGCTTCTTCATCTCCTTGGCCTTCATCAAACATAAATAATAAAACAAATATAATACAACAAAGAGGTGAGATCCCCTAATTAATACTAGTATGGCAGTATAGGAAATGACAGTAGATATACAGATACAATATTAACACATTGAATCATATTATCACATCACAAATAAAATACCAGATAAGCATAATTATCATATCAATATGCTGACCAACTATGCATATGCACGCAGACCTATTACTACTCCATAGAGCTAATCACAATTTCGGAGAGAAAGATAGGGAGTACATGTCTATATATCGTCAGCCTCAAATCATGTGCCAATATATTATATCAATATGCGCAACATGGTTCATACAAGACACTCTCAACTAATCACGAAAAGAGTAGTAACTCCATCAAGATCATCGATGTGTTTGCATAGGATACCACGGCACAGAGGTGCTACCATCTGGCCACATATGACATTCCACACCACGACGTTTCCAAGATCACTGAAGATTGTAACTACGCGATTCTCACCCGCACGAAGGTGTAATTTCAATCTCTTAGGCAAATAGCCTTAACCAATAAGTTGACATGCTTTTCAATGCATGATGTATGATTCAAATACACATACAATCATTATTCTCACAGTATTTCACATACACATGCCATCTCTTGGCGGTATCACTGTTCAATATCACCGGGCCCACCACAATAGCCCGATAGCAAACTGCTGTTATTTCCAATCACGTAAACATTTTATTGCTTTTTCACAATTATAGAATATTTTTCTTACGTTTTCAAATCGCATAAGTATTTTTCAACATTTTTATAATCGCAAAAATATTTTCAAACATTTTCTAAATCACGTAGAGATTTTTAAACATTTTCTCAATTGCGTAGCAATTTTAAATCATTTTCTCAATCTAATAGCTTAAAAATCACTATTTTGAGAACAAGTGACATTTCTCTAATATTTTTCACATAAATAATTATTTTAGCTTTATTTACCATATTTTACTATTAAAAATCCTTTAGGTAGCATTTTCCATCATTTCTCACAAAATTACATTTCTTTGATTCAATTTGGATATTATAGCTCGAAATTTCCTAACGCACTTCAAAACCCAAATGGTGAGCTATACATCAGTAAATTTCAAGTTTTAACTGTTATCTTGCTTCATAAGTTAATTAATTTAATTCTAAAAATTGGTTTACTTTCTTTTTATGTCTACAAGCCTATCAAATTAATTTCCTCTTAATTAAACATCTAAGTCTACTTAGTAAAATAATTTTGGATGTAGAACCTCAAAATTAGGCATGTTGGCCAAATTACAATATATACTTCATAAATCATATTTAATATTTTTTCCTATCACCTTATTCTTTGTAAAAACCCTTAATCCAATTTCTTGTCATTAAATCCTTTTAATCCATGATTAGGAAAATAATTTTAAAACACTTTGCTCCAAAACTTGATGTTGAGGCCCTGAGCCTCTAGGGTTCTTTGGAACCCTCATACATTTCCTCATCATGTAATCACATCATGTCATATACAATAATCAACATGCTTTCACAATCACATATCTAAGCATATAATCAAAACTATAAATCATACCAAGCAAAAATCATCACAAACAAAGCAAGCTTAAACCACACAAGTGAATAAATCCTTATGGATTTTTCACCGCAAACAAGCCATTCCCTCACCACCAACACTTAGTTGATGAGGTTAATCTCCCTTTTACCTCAAGGAAGACAAAAGCCCTTCAAGTTACTTCTCCTATGGATTTCGTGAACCACCAAAGAAAACCCTAACAAGCTTGAACCAAAACAAAGTCATAAACTAAGCTTGAAAAAGGAAAACCATGGATCAATCATGGCTTAGAAACTCAAAAATACAACTTAGAAACAAGAAACAAGAATTTTACCTTGTAGAGTAGAAAACCCTAGCTTGATTTAGAAGCAACAAAAGGATGAACTAAGTGAAACTTATAAGATGAAAACTATTTAAGATCTTATCTAGGTTTAGGAAATGATGTTGGATAGAATTATAGAAGCTTGGATATTGGTTTTGAGGGTGGTGGCTGAATGCTTCAAGAAAGGGAGAGAATGGAGTTTTGTGTTTGTTCTTGGAAGAGAGAGAATGGAGAGAAATGTCTTAAGTCACAAAGTGATAGTAAATGAAGTAAAATATCCTATTTCTCTAGTGCATGGCCGTGTAGATGCATGCATAGAAAGACTAGAGCTTGTTCAATAAGATAGAAATTAATCACATTGCTTCACATGGCTTAGGTCATTAGATGGTCATCCTTTGGTCATAATAAATGAATAGATTGTTCAAGATCTCCCTAGAACCACCTAGTGGCCGTGGAGCACATGGAGGTAAGTAACTAGGTTTTGATTTAATTAGTTTCCTTGTTACACTTAGTTTAGGTAGTTAGTTCACCTAGTTTCTTATAATTAGTTCATTTAGTTACAAGGCTAACTATCTAGTTACAAGCTTAGGCCATGCATTGCCATGCAATCTAGAAGACTCTAGATCCTCTTTGTAACATAGACTCTAAGGATTAGCAAACTAAGTTTGTTCCATTTAGTTTCTACTTCGGTTTTTAGGGTAATTTAGTTAGATTGCTTAGTTCCTTGGCTAACAAGTTTAACCATTATTGTTGACCAAATCCTATTGGCTTAGAAAATTCACGCTATTAACATTGACCAATTTCTATTGGTTCACCAAATTGTGAGTCACAAAACTTTTCCCAGTCTATTTTCCAATGGACAAAGGATACAAAACTTATTACCCAATAGTAAAAATTACTGCTCGTAAATCAGTAATTACTATCCAAATAAATAAAAATGCTAAATAATTTTATTTTATAGATAAATTTTAAAAATTAAAAGATTGGGTAACATATCTCTCGGATTCGGGTTTAGTAAGATCCCTCGACTCCGAATAAATCAGTAAAGATTTTCCTGACCCAAAAATTATTATTTTCCTGACTCAGAGTAAATCACACACAAAGATAAAAAATAGTCATAGAACAGTCAAAATAAATTTATAGCTCATAGAAAACACAAAATAGTAGAATTCAGACATTACTGAGAAACTGTAAATTTTGGGGTGTTACAACTCTCCCCCAATAAAAAGAATTTCATCCCCGAAATTTATCATACCTTAGAACAGTTGTGGATATTGTTCCCTCATCTTATCTTCTATCTCCCATGTAGCATCTCTTGTTGTTTCATTCCAGATCACTTTTACTAATGGAATCGCTTTCCCTCTGAGTTGCTTCACCCTCTTATCTTCAATCTTAACAGGAAGTGTCTCATACGTCAAATTTTCTTTCAATTGTACCTCATCGGGATAAATGACATGAGAGGGAACAAGAATATACTTTCTTAACTGGGATACATGGAAAACATTATGAAGATTGGAGAGGAAAGGCGGTAAAGCTATTTGGTAAGCAACTGGACTTATCCGACAAAGAATTTGATTGGGTCCAATGAATTTAGGAGTGAGTTTTTTGGATTTTATAACCCTTTCGACATCAGT
This sequence comes from Ormosia semicastrata, assembly GCA_029884595.1. NCBI lineage: Eukaryota > Viridiplantae > Streptophyta > Magnoliopsida > Fabales > Fabaceae > Ormosia > Ormosia semicastrata. The sequence continues at coordinate 63,941,729 of JAQQTO010000061.1, read as the reverse complement.
CGTAGGTGTGACTCGCAAAAACATATGCTCACCTTCCTCAAATTCAAGAGGTCTTATTCTTTTGTCAGCATAACTTTTTTGTCTGCTCTGAGTTGCCCTCATTTTCTCTTGAATCAACTTTACCTTCTCTGTTGTTTATTGCACCATTTCGGGTCCGATGGTCATACTCTCCCCATCTTGATACCAACACAAAGATGTTTGACATCGTCGTCTGTACAGTGCTTCATAAGGTGTCATCCCTATACTTGAGTGAAAATTGTTGTTATAGGTGAATTCTGCTAGTCATGGCAACCATTAGCCAACAAGGGAGGGTGAATTGGGTATTAAAAACTTTTCACAAATGCTCTTAAAATAAACAAAAATATTTAAGCTATTAAATAAAAGAAAAGGAATTGCAAGATGAAGAATAAAAGCTTTAAGAACAGTAAATAAATAAATGTGTAATAATATAAAATTACGTAAAATAAAGAGATTGAGAAGAAAGAAGCAGGCACGATATTTATCCTAGTTCGACCACTAACCCACTTGAGGTCCAGTCCTCAAAAAATAATCTGAGATTTTTCACTATGTATACAAGCTTCAATAGATGCTTGCAATCGTTACATAAAAGAGCACTTTTCACACACAGGGAAACTCTACCCTTGTGCTAAAGTCTCAACCTAGAGGGATACCTCACCTTTATACAAACCTTGAAGGATACCTCACCCTCAATATAGAAGAACAGAAATATACATGAAGAGAAACTCTCACTCAGAGCAAATTATACAAATTGAAGTGTTAAGAGGCTCTCAAAGGATATCTCAAAGTTTCAGCAAAAAGAGCATAGAAAATAAGCGTAAATTATAAATCACATTTTTCAAAGCAAGCGCAAATTAAACAGATAGCTGGGCTGCCAACAGATGAGACCCACGGTCTCTATTTATAAAGCCTGAAAAATTAGCCGTTAGAGCAATTAATTCCGTGATTATTATAAAAATATGTCCGTTAGTTTCTATATCCAGAACTATGTTTACCGTGTTTATTTGAATAGCATAAATCATTATTCGAATAACATTGTTCATAAAACTATCGTGAAAAGTAAACTGATATGAGTTATTCGAATACCAACATGGGGTATTCGAATACCACTATTTTCATTTCTTAAAAAAATAGTTCAGAAGCAGGTTATTCGAATACCACAAGGAGGTATTCGAATACCTCTATTTTAAACACATTTAAAAAGCTGTTTAGAAGGATGTTATTCGAATACCTTCAAGGTTATTCGAATAGACCACTTTGATTTTGAAAACTGACTTTAAATGATCATAACTTCTTCATTTCTTATCCGTTTAAAGTAAATGAGTAGTCATTGGAAAGATCTTTGAGTCTATTTTCAAATGAAAGAAGTTTCAAAACAAAACTCAAAGTATTTTGAAAGATATGATCAAAAGAGTAACTAAAAGTCAGTTTTGCAGAACTCTAACTTTGCTATTTTTCATAGATTTGAACTATTACCATAACTAGCTTTTTAAAACTTATTTGTTGGACATTTTAACATGTGAAAACCATTTGTAAAGATTTGAAAAACATATTTGAGATATCCATAAGGCTTCTTACATAAAGACCCTAAGTCCTAAAAGCTATACCATTTAATCTTCCTTTGGACTTGGTCTTTGACATGACTTTGATGTTATCAATACCTTCATGAAATAGGCATTCACATTCTCCTTGTATTGAGCTTAATTAAGATCTTTTGCTTTCTTGTTGCAATGCTCACTCTTGGAACTTGGACTATCCTACAAAGTATTGCTCACTTAAACAAGCATTGTTAGTCCAAAATCATAATTCAATATCTTCACATGCATGATTCATAAATATATTTTTCTAGTTTGTTTAACATGCATATAAGACTTTCATAGACACATCCAAATAAAATATTTATCAATTACTAATGGATATGCTCTATATAGGATGCAACAAAGAACATATGCAAAGTGTTCTTTTTGTCTTGTATTTGTCATCATCAAAACTTAACATATTAAACCATTTGGGACAAACTTATTTCCACAATCTCCCCCTTTTTGATGATGACAAATTACCAAAGAAAAATATGTTGAGCAATATACAAGAATGGATATTCATGTAAGCATATCAAACAATAAGTACAAGAACATATTTTTATTTCCAATTTTCACTCCCCCTATTTGACATCAACAAAAAGGCTTAGAAAGAAAAATATTTTCTCCCTTTTATTCATTCTACATATGATTCAAGAATAGAGAGATGAAATAAGCATGTTTTTCAAGATATAAAAAATTATTCATGCAATGCTTGTCATATTTTTGTATGTCAAAATTTATCATATGATAGGAATAAAACACTTTATGTAATAAAATAAAGATGTAAGGTAAGAGATATAAACAGCTTAAGAGTTAAGCTCCCCCTCAAAATATGCATATTATCAAAATAATAGATAAAGGAAATATGTATGCGAAGACCATGTAAGCACATCACCTTAAAGAAAGGCAAGGCAAATATACATCTTCTTAAATCCTCAAACAAAAAAGTCATTTTAAAACTTCTCCCCCTTTCAAAAAGAATCTTACAAGAGCACATTATATTTTCAAAAGCATTTTAGAAGGGTAAAGATATTTTATATTAAAAACACATATTCATTGAGATAGATCAATCCAAGTCAAAAGAACATAAGTACATCTCCTTGATGAAATATGCTATAAGGATCAAAGTATGTATGAACTAATATCATTCACCCTAAATGCAATGACAAAATAGCAAGTTAATATCCAATTAGGCACTTTGTCAATGCTAAGCATACTTCTTATGTAAAGAAAGCATATAATCATTTAAGATCAATTTTTCAACAAGTATCATATGATCTATACCATATAGAATACCACAAAAGCTAAAGGATAGAGATACTTATTGAGTTAGACAAAGAGTGATGCTTCTTTAGAATGTTCTTCGTTTATTTGTCCTTTGAGTTTGAGCTTTATTCGTTTGAATTCTCCATTCCATTGCACTAGAAGAAAGTCTTCTTTATCTTCCTCTTCATTTGAATTCCATTCAGTTTTTCTCATTTATCCATATATGTTTGTATGTAAAAATCTGATGGCTATATTTGAAACACATAGAGAGACTTGCAAAGCTAACTTTAAAAGTTCTCTAAAACATAGGTTAGCATCAAATATCATGTAGGCCCATTTATAAGCATAATTCAGGTTGATATATAATTTTAAAGCATGTATCACATTATCAACCGTGCAATATTAGTTCTAACAAGAATGCATGAAGCACATATGCACTTGAATCCAAAAAATAGTTTAAGCATTTTAAGGCATGATTCAAGTTTATCAAGAAGCATATGATCATCATCAAAACTTATTTAGGCATTTTTAGGCAAATAATTTTCATGTAAGGCATGTAAAGGTATAACACAACTCTCTACTTCTCCATATATCATATGATATCAAATTTAAAGCATAAATAAGGATAATAGAATGATATCACCAAGAATGTACTCTTTGAGTTTTTGTAGGTGACTCCAACTTCCAAGCTTCAAGCTTTCATGAGGGAATAAAAATTCTTTGCACCCCTTTAAAAGTTGAATCCTTTTAAACTTTACTATCCTCAAGTAGAATGAATTTGTTCTATTTAAATGCCTGCTTGAGGTAGTTATCACCCTACAAAATAATTCAAAGTACTTTATTTGGTATCCATCAATTTTGGATCCATAGGGGTTAGTCATTATGCCAAACTCATAAGCAAATAAACATTCAAAATAATAAAATAACAAATGAGTTCATAAGGGCAAAAGATATTTTTTTTCATTGATCAAATTAGCTAAGTACATATATTCATCAAAATAATAACCAATTACATTTGGTTAAGCTAACATATCATAAAGTGCATATTTTCAGACAAAACAAACAAAGAATTTGGCATATATTGATTATTAATGCTATGCAACATATACAACAACAAATGCAGCAGAATCTTTCAAATAAAGCAGGGGTAGGAATATTAGCGACAGCAGCAGCAGGGGCAGCAGGATCGCCTTGAGGGTCGTCCTCATCATCATCAACTTCAACTTGGAACACCCAGCCTTCATCGATCTTGATCATCTTCATTTTGTTGAGGGTAAAGGACCCAAACACGTGATGATGGTTTAGCGAAGTCACTCGCTCGGTTTCCAGAATATGAGGAAGACCAAAGGACGCACCCTTCTAATAAAAGGTATTCGAATACCTTCCCTAGTATTCGAATAGATGAGCCAAATTGGCTTGGCTGCCAGTCTATGGTGTTCGAATGCTTTTTACAGTATTCGAATACCCACACACAAAATATGCAGAATAAGGGCAAGTATTCGAATAGCATCAAGGTATTCGAATACTCCAGAGGCATGTGAGAAAAACTGATATGCTAAGCCTCAGGTTATTCGAATAACTATTGAGTTATTCGAATACACCAGCTCGTAGGAGTACTGTACTGATGTATGGTGTTCGAATAGCCATAAGTCTATTCGAATAGCCTTATCAGAAAATCCCAAATTTGCACGTATAACAGCAATGGTATTCGAATACCATAGGGAGGTATTCGAATAACTTAAATAAGAAATCATATATTATGTCCAGGATTTGCATTTTGAGAGACGAAAGCTTACCTTTTGATGGAGTACCTGCAAAAACAATTTCGGGATGACTCCGACGCTCAAGTCAGTAATAATTCAAGAAGGATGAAATCATAATTAAGCAATAAATTCAAATATTTAATTATATATATGATTGATCAAGAACTCAAGCTCAAGGATATTATCATTAGACATGTCATTTTAAGCAATGAGCATATTTTATCTAGCATATTAACATGTAAAAAATATTTTCAAATTATAAGGCTAGAAAAGCATAATAAAGGTTTTCACTTATCCAAAGTTTGCAAGTCTAAGCTTCTTGGAAATAAGGAAAAGAGCTTGGAATTATTTCTAGTCTTTGTACTTAGAGCAACCACTTTCAAGATGTCAAAGTCAGTTCTTGGCCTTCAAGCATACCTACAACACACTTCAACTTTTGACTTTTGGTACCCAAATTTTCTTGGGTCCGTGTGTGTTAATTTTTGAATATTAATCTATTATACTCTCATAAAGATCAATTTTTCATAAAATGTAAACTGAGCACAATAAATTAAATAATCAATTACCATTAAGTATATAGTCGATAACATGCTCACTTTCATGATATATAGATAATTTAAAGCATATAAAGTATACATAGTCATAGAATACCTTATGATCAAGAAATATGCAAAATAGTGAGCAAAAGGGTGTAAGAATATAATCATGTGCTATATATGATATTCAAATTTTACTAAGTACACATGATTCAATCAATCACTTAAGGCCTGCAAGGAATATACCTCATATTAATTGACTTTACAGGTAAGTGTGCATAAGAAGTAAAAGCTTTTGATACCTTGGCCTTGGTAATCATGGAAATACTTTTTTCTTATCCATTACTTCTCTTTTGGAGTCTTGAACTTTACAAGTTCTACAATTTGTACTTGAGAAGCTTTGGTTGAAGCTATCTTCCTTCTTTGACCAAAGTATCTACCATTAGGCTTTGGAAGCATTCTCCTTGATGATTCCTCTTTCTTTTCACCAATTTGTCCATCCTTTTGAGAAATATTCTGCATAATTGAAACACTAGGAAGATACTTTGGTACCCACTTCATTTTGGGTCCTTGAATGTTAGTATTAGGGCCTTTAGGATTTTTAGGAACCCATACCATACAATTTCTCATATAAGGATTTCTTCTATAATTGCATAAATGAGAAATATGTCCTAGATGACCACAAAAATTACAAACAATTGAATTTAATGATGGCTTGATCATTTGAATATCATTTTTGAAAAACTTAAGCCTTTTCTTGTTTTTATATTTTAAATTATTTTTGTCATAAGCCTTGCTTGAATTTTCACATGGAATAACACTAATTTTATTCTCATTAACAAGTATAGAATTTAAGCAATTACAATCATTAGCTTTAGCAAATTCGGAATATAAGTCCTCAACTTGATTTTCTAAATTAATGCATTTTTCACAAGAAGTTGAGGTTTTACATTTTAAAGACATTTCCTCATCAAGAAAGGCATACTCATTTTTCAAAGTTTTAATTTCATTTTCAATAAAGGAAATGTTTTCCAAACACGATAAGTTTTTCTTTTCTAAATTCAATGAACCATCATACAATTCATTATATGCACATTGTAACACATCATAGGAAGGACTATAATATAGTTTAGAATTATTTACCTCAAAGTCCTTTTTAGCCATATAGGAAGTAGTTTCAATTTCTAAGGTACTTGCCTCTTTAAGAGAATCATATTCTTCTCATCAATTTTGTTTTGCTTTGTCTCTTCTTCAAATTGAGCATCATCGTCACCAAGTGGCATTTGGCTCCCTTCAATAGTTTGAGCATCTCTTTGAGGATATTTTTCATGATAAGCTTCCTTCAATGACTTTTGCTCTTCTTGCTTTCTATATATAACTTTATGCATAAAAATATTGTTAGCAAGATAGATATCATCAAGCGCATCCCATATATCTTTAGCACTAGAGCAATTTTTAATTTTAGCATAAGCATCATCATTTAAACTACTTCTCAAAATTTGCATAGCTCTAATGTTTAAAGAAAAACATTTTTTGTCAAAACTATTCCAAGTTTGTTTTGATTTGTAAGTAAATCCATTTAGCACAATATCCCACAAATCTAAATCAATAGATTGCATATAAAACTCTATTCTAGTTTTCCAATAGACAAAATGCACACCATCAAAGAATGGTGGTTTATCAATTTCAAAACCTTTCATTTTGAAAAACTTTCAAGGTTGCCAACAAATAAGGATCTTTAACTCTAAGCGATTAAGCTTTCACTAGAGCACGAAGCTCTAATACCACTTGTTAGTCATGGCAACCATTACCCAAGAGGGGGGTGAATTGGGTATTAAAAACTTTTCACAAATGCTCTTAAAATAAACACAAATATTTAAGCTATTAAATAAAAGAAAAGGAATTGCGAGATGAAGAATAAAAGCTTTAAGAACAGCAAATAAATAAATGTGCAATAACATAAAATTATATAAAATAAAGAGATTGAGAAGAAAGAAGGAGGCACGATATTTATCCTGGTTCGACCACTAACCCACTTGTGGTCTACGTCCAGTCCTCGAAAAATAATCTGAGATTTTTCACTATGTATACAAGCTTCAATAGGTGCTTGCAACCGTTACATAAAAGAGCACATTCACACACAGGGAAACTCTACCCTTGTGCTAAAGTCTCAGCCTGCAGGAATACCTCACTTTTATACAAACCTTGAAAGGATACCTCACCCTTATACAAACCTTGAACGATACATCACCCTTAATATAGAAGAACAAAAGTATAGATGAAGAGAAACTCTCACTCAGAGCAAATTATACAAATTGAAGTGCTAAGAGGCTCTCAAAGGATATCTCAAAGTTCCAGCAAAAAGAGCACAAAAAATAGGCGTAAATTATAAATCACATTTTTTCAAAGCAAGCGCATATTAAACAGATAGCTTGGTTGCCAACAGATGAGACCCACGGTCTCTATTTATAAAGCCTGAAGGAAAATTAGCCGTTGGAGCAATTAATTCCGTGATTATTATAAAAATATGTCTGTTAGTTTCTATATCCAGAACTATGTTTACCATGTTTATTCGAATAGCATAAATCATTATTCGAATAACATTGTTCATAAAACCATCGTGAAAAGCAAACTGATATGGGTTATTCGAATACCAACATGGGGTATTCGAATACCACTATTTTCATTTCTTAAAAAAATAGTTCAGAAGCAGGTTATTCGAATACCACAAGGAGGTATTCAAATACCTCTATTTTAAACACATTTAAAAAGTTGTTTAGAAGGATGTTATTCGAATACCTTCAAGGTTATTCGAATAGATCACTCTGATTTTGAAAACTGCCTTTAAATTGTCATAACTTCCTCATTTCTTATCCATTTAAAGCAAATGACATGTCATTGGAAAGATCTTTGAGTCTATTTTCAAATAAAAGAAGTTTCAAAACAAATCTCAAAGTGTTTTGAAAGATATGATCAAAAGAGTAACCAAAGGTCTACTTTGCAAAACTCAAACTTGACTATTTTTCATAGATTTGAACTATTACCATAACTAGCTTTTCAAAACTTGTTTGTTGGACATTTTAACATGTGAAAACCATTTGTAAAGATTTGAAAAACATATTTGAGATATCTATAAGGCTTCTTACATAAAGACCCTAAGTCCTAAAAGCTATACCATTTAATCTTCCTTTGGACTTGGTCTTTGACATGACTTTGATGTTATCAATACCTTCATGAAATAGGCATTCACATTCTCCTTATGTTGAGCTTAATTAAGATCTTTTGCTTTCTTGTTGCAATGCTCACTCTTGGTACTTGAACTATCCTACAAAGTATTGCTCGCTTAAACAAGCATAGTTAGTCTAGAATCATAATTCAATATCTTCATATGCATGATTCATAAATATATAACTCTAGTTAGTTTAACATGCATATAAGACTTTCATAATCACATCCAAATAAAATATTTATCAATTACTAATGGATATACTCTATATAGGATGCAACAAAGAACATATGCAGAGTGTTCTTTTTGTCTTATATTTGTCATCATCAAAACTTAACATATTAAACCATTTGGGACAAACTTATTTCCACAAATTCTACTAAAGGCAAGAATTCATCCCAACTCCCTTTTTGTTCTAACGCACAAGCTCTTAGCAGATCCTCCAGTGACAGTATAGTTCTCTCCATTTGACCATCAATTTGCGAATGGTACGCAGAACTCAAATGAAGTTTAGTCCCCATAGCTTTATGTAGACTTTGCCAAAACCTTGATGTGAACCTTCGATCTCTATCGGAAATGATACTAGAGGGTGCACTGTGAAGTCTAACGATTTCACCAATATAAACCTGGGTCAATTTCTCCATTGAATACTTAATATTATTGGCAAGAAGTGAGTAGACTTCGTAAGCCGATCAACAACAACCCATATCGAATCATGACCTTTCGTAGTCTTTGGCAATCCAGTAACAAAATCCATTGTAATGCTATCCCATTTCTATTCTAGAATAGTTAGGGGTTGCAGCATACTTGCTGGTCTTAGATGTTCAACCTTTACCTTTTGACACATAAGATAAGATGACACATGCTCAGCTACATCTGTAACACCCCAAATTCTGACTATGTTAACAGTAATACCAAAATTACACTGTTTTGTATTTTTTTTTGTTATAAAAATAATTTGACTGTTCCGAGATCATTTTTGATCATTTTGTGTGATTTGCTCCTGATCAGGAAAATAATAATTTTCGGGCCGGGAAAATTCTTATCTGATTTATTCGGAGGCTGGGGATCTTACAAAACACAAATCTGAGTGACACAGAAAAGAATCTTTTAATTTTTAAAATTTATCTGTGAAATAAAAATATTTCATGGATAAATATCTGCTATTTTATTTGTAGTAGCTTCTGCTATAATTTATTTGACCCAATATAGTTTAATTGATAGAAAATGTGCTGAGAATATTTTCTGTAACCTAAATCAAAATGAACCAATAGGAATCAGTCAAAATAGGTGGCTGAACTTTTCTATCCAATAGGAAGTGGTCAAATAAAGGGGCATGGACTTTATTGTGGACCATCGGATCAAAAGCTTGATTAAGATGTTTTCGATTATAACCGTTGATCAGATCAATGGTGTGAGAAGAATTATGATAAAATCACTAAGTGATATCCACCTTAGATTAGATCAACAGGTAAAAACAAAGTTAATTTCAATGGCTAAGATTGAGTCAAATTTAGTGGCTTGACTTTTACTTAGTAACTAATTAAACCTAATTTAGTCATCTTAATTGCCTAATTAAGAAACTAAGTAAACTAACCTAGTTATTAATTAGTTATAATCTAATTTCTAATTAGATATCCTAATTTTATTTAGAGGCTATGATATATGCAAATACATATTTAATTAATTAGTTATGCAATTAGAATGTTAATTAAGTGTAATTAGGAAACCTAACCTAATTAATTAGCTATCTAATTAGCATACAATTAGGCTTTAATTGAAGTTAAATTAAGTCCCTAACTCCACTAGAGTCCCACGGCCAAGGAGGGCCATTCCACCATGTTCTCTAATGTTCTAGGTCCATCCAAGTGACCATTGCATGACCAAAAGGTGACCAATGTAACATTCCAAAAATTATTTATTTCATTATAAATAATCATTTTATAATATTTATGATTTTTGAGAATTTTTGTGAAATTTTCTGAGAATGTTGAATATTTTAATATATTCTTTGTTTTGCATGCGCGCTGAGCGGAGCCGGGATAACGAAATGTTTTCCCTTAGGCTGATAAACTTTGAACTGTGGAGACGTCGACGGGGGATCTTACTCAACCCGAGGCCGAGCACAGTTTACAAGGTTTACGTTCTACGAGATTTTATTTGATGAATAAAATCACTGTATCATAAAATCATTTGATGAATAATAAAATATTATTTTCATCAACTGTAACTTTTATTCACTGGAAAATAATTCTAACAGTGTAATTAATCATTTGTCAGATGTATTTAATTAAGGAGACAAGCTTACTATGCACTTTATCGAGAAGCGCGCGAAGCTTCTCAAGGAAGCTTGGAGGGAAGCTTCTGGGAAGTTTCCTTCCCAACCACTTTCTCTCTCCTCCCTTTTTGGTGCTGCACAGTTGGCTAAGAGGGATATTACATTTTCATTCCCCCATTTTCTCTCATTCACGCTGCTCTTTCTCTCTTCCTCTCACTCTCTTCCTCTCTTCTCCATACGGCTACACATCCACAAACACCGTTGTTGATTTTCAAGCTTCCCTTACTCAAGCCAAACTTAACCCATTGTTTCTCCTCACCATCTTCAAGCTTTCTTCTTGGTGGAGCTTTTCTTTATTCCTCCATTTTTGTACTTCACAGCCAGCCCAAAGCTTGGAGCTTTAAGGTAAAGCTCTCAACTTTCTTCTCCTTTTTCCCTATTTTCGTGTTCCATGGTCACATTGGTGACTATGGATGCCATTTCCACTCTTTGATCTTGATTTTTATGGATTTGAACACCAAGGTTTCTGCGGTGGTGAAGCACGAAATTTCTAAGCAAAAAGGAGCATCCTTTCTTTGTGCTTCTCTCAGGTAAGAGGAAGACACTCCTCCTCAATCTCTATTAGCATTTAGAAACGTTGTTTGTGATTGATAGTGAGGGAAACCTATTGAGGGTTATCCTTTGTTTACATGTTGTTTGTAATGTGTTTGTGCTATTAGATTGTTTTTGTGTATATTGATGCATCTGAATGGATTGGAATGTATAACATGGAAGAAAAGGATGTCGAATTAGTTCTCGGATGGCCACGGTTTTAAGGCCCAGAATTTGGGGATTCTTTGTGAACAATTGTAACAATTTGAACTTCTGACCATTTAATAGAGAAACTTCCCCAATGCCAAATCCGTCGAGTTAGGATGTCAATATTTGTCGAGTAGAATTTCTGACCATTTAGTAAAGAAACTTCGCCAATGTCAATATCCATCGAGTTAGGATGTCAATATCCGTCGAGTAGAATTTCTGACCATTTAGTAGAGGAACTTCCCCAATGTCAATATCCGTCAAGTTAGAATGTTAATATTTGTCGAGTAGAATTTCTGACCATATCGTACTTTCGTCGGTTCAACACTTGGAAGATTTCTCCAACGTCACACCCATCCGTCGAATTAGGATTTCTGCTGGTCTGTTAGTATATTCGACAACCCTATACATTCGACAGAACTAACCTTCTAGTATATTCAATAGTTTTTTATCTTCATTCGACAGTATCTTCATTCGACAGAGATTGATTTTTTAGCCATTCTTATCAAAATTGTAACTCAGCCATTTCCGTCACCAAATCCCCATTATGGCTGACATCTTCCATCATTCTGTCGTGTTAATTTTTGTCGAAAGGTAGCCTTACAATTGTACACTAGAGACAATTCTTCGTCGGATCCAAAATCATAATTTATCACCTTAACACCTAGTGATTAAATTAATGGTTATAGGATGCAAGAATTAGCAATTCAGAAAATTAAATTATACTTTGAGATTCATAAATTTTAAAGAACCAAGAATGAAATTTTCATAAGACTTAGGATAATTTTAATTAGGGTAAGAACATGAGAGTGTGAGACTTTGAGGTCTTAGAATAACCTTCTAAGTGTATATGAATAAGCTATCTAAGAGAATTTAGTTAATTAAGAGAATTCAATTAATTAAGAGAATTCCTTTAGAGACAAACTTTGTAAGAAAAGCTAAACCTAAACAATAATTCATAATACACTTTAAAAATGTATTAATTTATTTAATAACAATATTATGTTATTGTGGGCCCATGTGAGTGACCATTGATTGTGTTAATTCTTACTTTGGCAAATTGTGACATATGATGGCATAGTATATAATAATGATCATACATGATTATGCATAGAGTCTGTATGCATTGTGAATATCCGTTGGACTGTCGTAAGGCCTAGTTGCCTAGGAGTTGAACACACCTTAGTGCGGGTGTGAATAGACAAATGTAGGTCATCGGTTGACCTTAGGGGCGTCAGGGTGCGGGTACCTCGCAATGGGCAGTTGGTAGCTCTCTGTCCGTGGGGCAGACCGATGCAAACACACTGATGATCCGGACCGAGACACTGTCCTATATCGTGATCTAGTGTAGACTGTCTGTATAAGGCCATGATGTGCACGTGGGTAAATTCAGAATTATAGCACTTTGGCCTCGGCAGCCTAGTTGCAGACATGTCGCCTGATCTTTCTCTCCGACCATTTGTGTCTAGCTCCATGGAGTAGGATTTTGACTTTGCATGCATATACATAGTGGGTCCATGAATTATCTGGCATTTATTATGATTATAATTGGAACTGTTGTATTACTGATATATATAACTGCCTGGAACTGTTTGGTTGATTATAACTGCTACTTAATGTTTATTACCATTATTGCTGTCAATAAATGTTATGTGGGCGCTTTGCGCCATTTAGTTTCTTGTTGCTATAATTGGTAATGATGGTAGGATGTCTTACCTCTTTCTTGTACTTTTCTGGTTCTACGTAAATTCTTGGTTAAAGACTGTAAGTGGGAACAAGGTTGGATTATTTTGGACTTTCTTAGTTTGACCCACTGTATCCGGTGATGTCGTCGCGAAGGGAGTTCTTTTGGGTTCGTTCGAGTTGTGTTCACTGGTGGTGCCAAGACCTGGCGAGTTGACTGGACCAACAAGCGTATGCGATATGTTGGGGATCTGACTTTGACCATGAAGAGGACTACGATTGAAGACCCTATTCTGTATTTCTCACTACGCCAGTGAGCCCGGAGTTGCCTCACGCATTCGGGATCCGATGGAGTGCCCAACTCCATAGTTGTGGATATGTTGTGAGTAGTTTATATTTTATTTTACATTACCTGTATAAAATTGAATTTGTGGTATATGTATGTTTTAAGGTGATTATCCAGTCTTAAATGCTGTGATTTAAGTACATCTTATAATTAATATTTTAACTGGTTGTATATGTAACTACTCATTCGTGGCTCCTATTTTCCTCATATGCGAAATGTTTTAATATTTTTGTAAAGTTTGTTATTTGACAATGATAGCACGCCGAAATTTAGTGACCGTGACATAATGTCGATTGTGCCATGGTTATTAAATCAAGGGGTGTTACAACCAAGCCATGTGCAATTGCATGTGCACTCAAATTGTGATATTTTGTTTCAAGTAAATCTCCTAATTCCCCTATACACTCACAGGGCAACCCACTCCAATTTCACTCTCAATATTTACTTTCTCTCACCTAAAAAAACTTAGCTTCATTTTCTCTCAAATTTCCCAAGAACACCAACCATTTTCCTTTCTATTTTCTCTCTAAGTTTCGGCCTCTCCACTCAAATCCACTACCTATCTTCTATAATTTTCGTTCTTAGCATTTCCTAAACCTAAACCACCTTCTAAACACTTTTCATTTAGGAAGTTTTATGAAAATCTCACTCCTAGTGCTTCAAAAATCCAAGTTTGATTTACTTCCCTAAAGGTAAACTTTGGTTTTTTTGGTTTAAAATTTAGTTTGAGATTTTCTAAACCATGTTTGTTCCATGGTTTATCATTATTAAGCTTTGTTTGTGATTTTACTTATTGTTTAAGAATTTTAGGGAATTGTTTTTGACTCACACGAAATCAAAGAGAAGGAGAGGAGCTTGAGGATATTGTCTTCAAGAGGTAAGAGGGAGATTTAACCTCACCAACCATGTGATGGTGGTGAGAAGATGATTGTGTGTGGTGAAAAACCCATAAGGGTTTATTCACCTATTGTTTAATGCTTCTTTGATTTTTGTTTATGGTGTTTATGCCTTGTTTTTACAATTGCATGTGCGATACTATGATTATTGCTTTGATATATGCTTGTATGTATGATTACATAAGCATAAAAATGTATGAGTAAAGTAAGATGTGAATAACATGATGAAACGAATTCATGAGAGCTCCAAAGAGCTTGAGGCTCACGACCATACTAGAGTAAAAAGGGCCAAAGTCCTGAAAATGATGGTTTTAAGTGAGGATTGAAGGTTTCAGTGAAAAGGAAATGAATTTTGAAAGAACTTGAATCTAGTAGTAAGCACAATGCTTATTAGGAAACAAATCGATACAATTAAATAATGAATTATGAAATAAAATGAGGGTCAATACTTGAAGTTTACTGATATATAGCTCACCCTACAGGTTTTGAAGCGCGTTGGTAAAATTTGAGCTGTAATATGTGAAGTAAAAGAAAGAAATATCATTTTCTGGGAAACAGTACAAATACCAATTTTTAGAGGGGTTATACTGTAAATTTTTATAAAAGAGAGACAAAATTATAATTAATATTTTAAAAAGGACCATATTGCAATTTTTATTTAAAGAGGCGTCATATTGTAAATATTTTGTAAAAGATGGGTCATTTCATAAATATTAGTTTTATGAGGGACTATTTCATAAATATTAATTTATGAGGGACTATTTCATAAATATTAGTTTTAAGAGAGACTATTTCGTAAATATGAATTTCATGAGGGACTATTGTGAAAATATTATTTAAATGAGGACAAAAATATAAATATTATATTTTTGAGGGGTTATTATGCAAATATAGAAAATAAAGTTAATTTAAGTGTTAAATAAGACAATTAGTATTTTTTATTTAAAACGTATGAAAAATATTGTACGCAACTTGAAAATGCGACAAAATTGTTTCGCGATTGAGAAAATATAGAAATATGATTACGTGATGAAAATACAATAATAATACTGTTGAGTTATTGAGTGGACCCCGAATATGTGATAATGAAATTGACCTATGAATGATGCATAGTACATGCACTGGAAAGGTCCAAATGGACTGTAAGAAGCTATTTGCCTAGGAGAGAATACACCTCTTGAGTGGGTGCGATATGCGTAGTGTAAGTCACTTGTTGACCTTGGGGGCATTGGGGTGCGGGTTGCCTACAATGGGCAGTTGGTAGCTCTTCTGTACCGTAAGTTTGACCGATGCAACACACTAATGATCCTGACCCAAGACACTAGTCATAATCAAGATCTGATAAAGACTGTCGTGTATATGCTAGATGTGCAAGATTGAGCACGTGGTTCGAGGCATATTGGTACCGATAAATCTTTTCGATCACTCTCTCCGACTTGAGTTTTAGCTCCATGGAGTAGGAAATTGAGTCTGTGTGCATACATATAGCTATTGAGGGCATTATCGTAATTATGGTTTATGATAATTGAATTATTGAATATTTGGTTATTGGTAATGGCATGATTGTAATTATTGTATATTACATGTTTTGTGATGATAATGATGTTAGTGGCATAACTGTAATTATGGTATGATAGTTGTATGAGATATTGTATGTGTTTATCTTCATTGCTACCATACTGGTAATGGCGTAGGTGATCTCACCTCTTTGTATGTCTATTCTGTATTGTATCTATAATTTAAAAGACGCTGAGCAAGAAGTTGAGCAAGAAGCAGATTCCAGTAGAAGAAGCTTAGTTCTAGACGATGGAGATGCCTTGTTTCCTTGGATATATGAGATTGGCATTTCTTGGAGGATCAGAGGCATGGAACGTTGATTTGGATAGAGAGTGTATTTACTACTCGGGCGACCTAAATATTAGATTGAGTAGACAACAACTTGGACATCATTGCTTTAGTGTTAATATTTATATACAAGTAGAGTTTCCAATATCTATTAGGCAGTACTGGGGGAGTTACTACCGTACCCCTAGTGAGGTCAGTATTGTGTCGTCTGCTCGGACACCTGTCCGTGGGACTTCACGTCAAGCTGGATTCCTATATACTGAGGAATCTGAGGAAGACCCATCTGAGGGTTCTACTGTCTAGTAGGACTTGGGCAACATGTTAGTTTAAGTTAAAGTTTAAGTGTGTGTTTGGGATAGCTGCAAAAATTTGATTATGCTTAGTAATCGATTATTGTATAAAAGCTTTTTGTTATAATCGATTATAATTGATTCATTTTTATGTTTGGATGCATTAGCTGTAAAGCGATTTTACGTTAATCTAATTCATTTGGATGATATAAAAAAGAATCGCTTTTATGTATTAAATTACTAAAATAGGTATAGAATGATTAAAAAAATTATTTGACTGAGGACAAAATAGTATTTACATATCAAAATGTAAGAAATAATCTATAAGCTAAAATCATAAGCTTCAATCTTCAGCATTATAAAAATCAGCTTTAAAAAGCTTTTATTTTACATTGAATTTCGTGTAAAAGCTAAAGCTAATTTTACCAAACATGATTAAACACTATTCAAACAGCTTTTTTCCCAAAAAAAGCTGTTGAAAAGCCATACCAAACATGCACTAAATATTTTGAAGGTCTAGTTTGTAAATATCTAAGTATGATAATACTAAAGACTTATATATATATATATATGATGCAAATTATTTGTGACAATGGTGTTATGTTTTTATTTTCCGCTAAGTTTATCTAATTATTATTAAGAAATTTTACAACTCGTATTTATATTACAAGCACGATTTCTAACGAAGGAGTAATTTGGTAATTAAGTAACATGAAATGTGACGCCCTAAGGAGGGTGTTACATTAGTTGGTATCAGAGCCCAAGTTAGAGTCTTTTGGGTTTGTGGTTAGGTCTGTCTTGTTTAAGTTGTGTGATTCTCTATGTCAGTTTTCTGAAAGAAAATAATATTGTTTGGAAGATTAACTTTAACTCTTCTTTGTGTTATTCTGTTTATTTGAAATAACGAAATGGCTGGACGAGGAAGAGGATGCATGAATGTGAGGGCAGGAGCTGGAAATGTCAGCGACGACAATCAAAACATGGCTGCAACTGTGGTAGCAATACAACGGATGGCTGAGGTTGTTGCACAGCAAAACCAAAGAGCATATGATGATGCTCACAGCTTGTCAGAATTTCAGAGGAATAATCCACCGAAGTTTCATGGAGAGTTTGATCCAGAGAAAGCTGATCTATGGATCAAAGAACTGGAGAAGATATTTGACGATATGGGTTGTACTGATCAAAGGAAGCTTACTTTCACAACGTTTGTGCTAGTCGGTGATGGAGAGGCTTGGTGGGCAGGAGCCCACAGATTAATTCAAGCTGAAGGGAGAGTCGTGACATGGCAGCTCTTTAAACAGAAATTTCTAGGAAAGTATTTTCCAGCGAGTGTTCGACATGCTAAGGAGATGGAATTCCTTAGTTTGAGACAAGGAGAGATGACCATAAGTGAGTATGCAGCAAGGTTCGAAAGCTTGTCTAAGTTTTCGAGGTATTTCCAAATGCACCCAAATAAGGAGTGGAAGTGCAGGTAATTCGAAGAGGGGTTGAGGCTTGACATCAAGCGAGCTTTAGCAACTGTGGATATTGATCAGTTCCCGATATTATTGGATAAGTGCTAAAAGGTGGAAGAAATTGATCATCTCCGTGAAACGAGAAATAAGAATTTTGGACCAGCACGGTTCCAAAGACGAAGGGGTAGCGGTGGTAACCGTTATCAACAGAAACCATACACCAAACTAGCAGGAAGTCAGAATAGGCAACAATCGTTTGGAGGAAGCTCTAGTGGTAGTAGAGCAGTTTCAACTGGCACTTCTGCACTTAAATGTTTTAAGTGTGGGAAAGGACATTTCACCAAGGACTGTCAGCATAAAGGGGTGATTTGTTATCGATGTAGGAAGCCTGGGCATTTCTCTAGAGAGTGTGATCATCAGAAGGCAGAGCTATCAGTGGGCAGTGTTCATACTGCTAGGCCACAGGTAGGTGGTCGTGTGCATACAATGAGCAGGGAAGAAGCTGCTAAATTCGAGGACTTGATAATGGAGGAGTGTGCCATTGAAGGTAATCCTTTAACAATATTATATGATTCGAGAGCAACACATTCTTTCATTGCATGTGATTGTGTGGAGCGTTTGGGATTAACTATGACTACATTGCCATATGATTTGAGTGTGGTTACTCCTACTGATAAGCCTGTGATAACTATAATAGTATGTCTAAATTGCCCTGTATGTGATAGGGATAGAATCTTTCATGTCGATTTGATCTGTTTACCTCTTTCCAAGATTAATGTAATCTTAGGAATGGATTGGTTATCTTCTAACCATATCTTGATAGACTGTTCGAATAAGACATTAGTTTTTCCTGAGGTTATGGATTCTAGATTCCTAATGGCTACTCAAGTGGAAGCTTGTTTGAAGGAAGGAGATCAGGGGTACTTGTTGATGTTTCTTTGGAGGTTCAATGTGAAGACAATTTAAAGGATATTTTCGTTGTGAATGAATTTCCTGAGGTATTTCCTAAAGACATACCTAGATTACCGCCAGAAAAAGAAATTGAGTTCTCTATTAATTTAGTACCTAGAGCTAGACCTATATCTATGGCGCCTTACCGGATGTCGCCAGTAGAGTTGGCAGAGCTTAAGAAACAGTTGGAGGATTTATTGGAGAAGCAATTTGTGAGACCAAGTGTATCACCCTGGGGAGCTCCAGTGTTATTAGTAAAGAAGAAGAATGGGACTTCTCGTCTATGTGTAAACTACCGGTAATTGAACAAGATTACGATCAAGAACAAGTATCCACTACCAAGGATTGATGATCTGATGGACCAATTGCGAGGAGCCGCAATATTTTCCAAGATTGACTTACGTTCTAGCTATCACCAGATACGTGTGAAGGCGGAGGACATTCCAAAAACTGCGTTTCGGACACGATATGAGCATTACGAGTATCAAGTGATGCATTTTGGTGTGACAAATGCACCTACGATATTCATAGACTTCATGAACAAAATTTTTCATTCATACTTGGATAAATTAATTGTTGTCTTTATTGATGACATTTTGATTTCTTCTCGAAGTCAGGAGGAACATGCTGAGCATCTCAGAATGGTTGTCCAGATTCTGAGGGAGAATAAGTTGTATGTCAAGTTGTCCAAATGTGAATTTTTGTTAAGCAAAGTTCAATTTTTGGGACACGTTATATCGGCGGATGGAATTGAAGTTGATGCTGCAAAGGTGGAGACAATTGTTGAATGGGAAAGACCGAAGACTGTATCGGAGATTCATAGTTTCATCTGATTAGCCGGTTACTATCGACGTTTTATTAAGGGGTTTTCAAAGATTACTGGACCTCTTACCCAACTTACGCGAAAGAATTAACTGTTTGTATGGACTGATGCATGCGAAGAAAGTTTTCAGGAGTGGAAAAGACGACTGACTACTTCACCAGTTTTGATTCTACCTGATCCGAATGAATCTTTCGAAGTGTATTGTGATGCTTCGTATCAAGGGTTAGGTTGTGTACTTATGCAGAATCGTAAGGTTGTGGCGTATGCGTCAAGGCAATTAAAAGTGCACGAGAGGAATTATGCAACTCATGATCTGGAATTAGCAGCTGTGGTGTTTGCATTAAAGGTATGGAGACATTTTCTCTATGGGGCAACGTTCATTTTTTTTAGTGATCATAAAAGTTTGAAGTATCTGTTTGACCAAAAAGAGTTGAACATGAGACAAAGGCGTTGGCTAGAGTTTCTAAAGGACTATGACTTTCAGTTACAGTATCATCCCGGAAAGGCGAATGTCGTAGTGGATGCTTTGAGTAGGAAGACGCTTAATGCTTTTGTTATGATGATGAAGGAGAAGGAACTGATAGAAGAGTTTTGAGATATATGATTATCTGTGAAGTTGACACCGGGGAAGATGTGTTTGAACATGATCACTATTTCGAATGACTTGATGGATAGAATACGAGTAGGGTAAAACAGTGATCAGTATATGCAAGAAGCAAAGGAAGCAAGAAGTCAAGGAGCAGAATTAGAATTCAGCGAGGGTGTTGATGGAATTCTGAAGTTCAAGGGAAGAGTTTGTGTACCAAATGATCCGGAACTTAGAAGATCGGTTTTGGATGAAGCTCATAGAAGTAAATTGAGTATGCATCCAGGAGCCACGAAGATGTACCAAGATTTGAAATAGCTGTATTGGTGGCAAGGACTGAAGAGGGATGTCGCTAAATATGTATCATCCTATTTGATTTGTTAGAAAGCCAAAGTGGAACATCAGAGATCATCAGGAATGTTGCAACCTTTGCCTATTCCTGAGTGGAAATGGGATGACATAGCAATGGATTTCGTAATTGGATTACCAAGAACTCGGAAGGGTCACGTTTCTAAATGGGTAATTATTGATCTGCTTACAAAGTCGGCGCACTTTTTGCCGATTAATATTAAGTACTCAATGGAGAAGTTGGCTAAAGTGTACATCAATGAAATTGTCAGACTTCATGGTGTACCATCCAGTTTATATCTGATCGAGATCCACGATTTACATCAAGATTTTGGAATAGTTTGCAAGAAGGGATAGGGACAAAGCTACGTTTAAGTTATGCTTACCATCCACAAACAGATCGATGATTCAGTCATTGGAGGACTTGTTGAGAGCTTGCGTTCTAGAGCAAACTGGTTATTGGGATGAATTTCTACCATTGATAGAGTTCACCTATAACAATAGTTTCCATTCGAGTATAGGGATGGCACCCTATGAGACATTATATGGGAGAAGATGTAGAACACCGTTGTGTTGGTACCATGATGATGAAAGTACTGTGGTAGGACTCGAATTCGTACAACAGACTACTGAGAAAGTGAAGATGATCTAAGACAAGATGAGGACAACTCAGACACGACAAAAGAGTTATGCTGATAAAAGACGAAGACCGCTTGATTTTGAAGAAGGTGACCATGTGTTTCTACGTGTGACACCTATGACTGGAGTTGGACGAGTGATCAAGTCGAGGAAACTCACTCCGAAGTTTATCGGGCTGTATCAGATACTTCGTCGGGTAGGTCTGGTAGCTTATCAGATCGCACTACCACCATTCTTATCAAATCTTCACAATGTATTTCACGTATCACAACTACGAAAATATATTTTTGATCCGACTCATGTTATCGAGCCAGACACCGTACAAATGAAGGAAAATTTAACCTATGAGACATTTCTAGTCAAGATTGAAGATCGAAGGATAAAGCAACTTCGAGGAAAAGAGATCGCATTGGTTAAAGTAGTTTGGAACAATGTAAGTGGTGAAGCCTGCAACGCCCCTTTTTGGGAGGGAATGTCACATTGTCAATTACAATGCGAAAATAAAATTATATAAGTTAAGACCCGGTTCTTTATAATATGATATAAATTTACTTGATTATGGTTATGTAATTAAATTGGTGAATATTTTTTTTTGTTATAGTAGCAATAGTTAATAAACACAGTGACGAAACATAAATGGAAATAAAGAGTAAAAACAGAGGTAAAGCATACATTGGAATTAACATTGCATATTCATATATATATTTATCAAACTGTTTGGTTACAAAGCCTGGTATACCAAAAAGTAAAACTATACCTGCCCCAAAGGATCAAACATATACATCCTCAAGATATCAGAAATATACAGCCCATTACAAAAGACATCAGGCCCCCAAAATAAAAATACTGGCAGCCATCAGTAGCTACCAACAATATCAGTCCCTTAGATAAGGAGGAATCGTATCAGGATCCTTTTCAGGATCCTCCGCAAGGTCATCCTCGGGGACCTCCTCGGGGTCTTCATCATCTGAGGAAACCTCCATAAGAGCCATAGAGCCACGGGCCGGGGCCTAGGCAGTGGAATCAAAAGAGTCCTCTTGCAGGGTGTAGAAGCGGTTACCCCACATCTCCCGGATGGGCAGATAAAACTCCAGACGCAGGCTGATACAGTAGGTAAAGATCGACGGCTCATGACGCCTCCTGCCCAAAAAGATCGACACGTCTCCCAGGTAGACACAGTGGTCGGAATTCAGGTTAATGTTCCAGCACTCTGGCCCTCCAAGGAAGGTCTGACACACATCACCCAAAAATCCGTGCATGCGTGCCTCCATGCTCCACAGTAGATGCTAATCGTAATCAGGCTAGAAGCCAGGGAAATCGGGAGCTCCAACCTCCTTGCCGTCGTCTTCGATGGAACATAATATACAGGTAGAAAATAAGTAAAATACAGGAAAGAGGTAAGACATCCTACCATCATTACTAGTTATAGGAGCAAGAAACAAAACAGCGCAGAGCGCCCACATAACATATTTGACAACAATAAAAGTAGTAAATAGTAAGCAGCAGTAATAATCAACCAAGCAGTTCTAGGCAGTTATATACATATATCAGTAATACAACAGTTCCAATTATAAAGATGAATAGATGCCAGATAATACATGGACTCACTATGCACATCCATACAAAGTCAAAATTCTGGTGCATGGAGCTAGACACAAATGGTCGGAGAGAAAGATCAGGAGACACGTCTGCAACTCGACTGCCGCGGCCAAAGTGCAATAATTCTTCAGTTTATCCACGTGCACATCATGGCATTGTATAGACAGTCTACACTAGATCACGACATAGGACAGTGTCCGGTCAGGATCGTCGGTGCATTTGCATCGGTCTGCCCCACGGACAGAAGAGCTACCAACTGTCCATTGCGAGGTACCCACACCTCGACGCCCCCATGGTCAACAATATGACCTACACTAGTCTACTCGCATCCGCACTAAGGTGTGTTCAACTCCTAGGCAACTCGGCCTTAACAACAGTCCAACAGACATTCACAATGCATACAGACTCTATGCATAATAATGTATGATCATTATTACATGCTATTCCATAATATGCCACAATTGGCCAAAGTAAGACTCAACACTATCATTGGTCACTCACATGGACCCACAATAACATAATATTGTTATTAAATAAATTATTACATTTTTAAGGTGTATTATGAATTCTCGCTTAGGTTTAGCTTTTCTTACAAAGTTTGTCTTTAAAAGAATTCTCTTAATTAATTAAATTCTTTTTGGTAATTTATTCTCATACGCTTAGAAGGTTATTCTAAGATCTCAAAGTCTCACACTCTCTTGTTCTTCCTCAAATTAAGTTGCCCTAAGTCTTATGAAAAATTCCATTCTTGATTCTTTAAAATTTATCAATCTCAAAGTATAATTTAATTTTCCAATTTGCTAATTCTTACATCCTATTACCATTAAATTAATCACTAGATTATTAAGTCCCAAAGTTACCAAAGTTGCACAATCATGCCCTAAATAGCCTTAGAGGCCGTGGCCTCTCTAGTGATTTAAGTTCCCAAATTTTTCTCTTCATTAATTACATAGTGTATACTTGATTAATTATGTTTTCCATTTGTTTAAATTGTTCACAAAGAACCCCATATTTTGGGCCTCAAAACCGTGGCCACCCATGGGAGATTCCAACATTATTTTCTTCCATTTCATGCCTTCTAATCCAATCCAATATATCAATATACATGAACAAACAATCTAATGGCATAAACACATTATAAATAACATGCAAACATACTAATCATGCAAATAAAGAATAACCCTCATTAGAGTTTTCTCATAATCAACCACAAACAAGGTTTCTAAGTGCTAAAAGAGGTTGAGAAGAAGTGTCTTCCTCTTACCTAAGTGAAGAACAAACAAAGAACTCCCTTGAAACTCTTTGGATTTTCAGATTTGGTACCTCCAAGAACACTAAAATTTCAAACTCTTTAAAATAGCACCATTTCTTGAAAAATAAAGCATGGATGGTCACCAAAAAGACCATAGAAACGAAAATAAGAAAAGGGGATGAAGATTCAAGAAGCTTACCCAAAAAGCCCTAGGCTTGAAGCTTGAAGAAGATGGTGAAAATGATGGATTTTCAAAGAACCACCAACTAGTAAAGTGTTTAGGAGATGGAGAGGATTAAGAAAATGGGGTAGATGAAATTTTTGTGATGGATGAGGGGATTATGGGGCTGCTGGCCGAATGGGTCTAGAGAGAAGGAGGAGAAAATGGTTTTGTGAAGAAGAAAGATGAAGCTTAGAGCGAGAAGTGAATAGGAAATTAAAGTAATAGCTTTTGAATTTTGAAAGCTTGCATAGTTTTAATGAAATGAATTAAAGCACAAATTTTCCCCCCAAAAAGTGTGCAGCCATGAGTGCATAGAGAGAGGAGAGAGAGTATGTGGCTTCCATAGGAAGCTTAGAGGAAATTTTCAAGAAACTTCCTTGAAGCTTCCTCGAGAAGCTTTGCACAATTCTCAATAAAGTGCATAATAAGCTTGTCTCCTTATTTAAATACACTTGATAGATGATTAATTACGCTATTAGAATTATTTTCCCAGTGAATAAAAATTACAGTTGATGAAAATAATATTTTATTGTTTATCGAATAATTTTATGATACAGTGATTTTATTTATCAAATAAAACCTTGAGAAATACAAAACTCATAAATTGTGCCTGGCCTCGGATTTAGTAAGATCCCCCGTCGACACGTTGACAGTTCAAGGTTGACTAGCCTCAGGGAAAATATTTCGTTATCCCGGCTCCGCTCAGCGCGCACGTAAAATGAAGAATATACTATAATATTTGACGTTTTCAGAAAAATCTACAAAAATTCCTAAAAATCACAAATATTGAAAAATGACTATTCATCGCAAAACAAGCAATTTTCCAAAGCGTTTGACTGACTCTGCTCAGTTCACACGTAAAATGAGGAATATATTAAAATATTCAGTGTTTCCGGAAAATTTCAGAAAAATCTCCAAAAATCATGAATATTGGAAAATGATTATTCATGATGAAGCAAATCATTTCTAGGGTGTTACACTGACTCTGGTCAGTGTGCACGTAAAATGAGAAATATATTCACGTAAAACGAAAAATATATTAAAATATTCGACGTTTCCAGAAAAATTCAAAAAAAATTTCAAAAATTATAAATATTATAAAATGATGATTAATGACAAAATAAATAATTTTCGGGGTGTTACAGCACTCCCCTTCTAAAAAGGAATTTCGTCCTCGAAATTTGCATACCTTAGAATAATTGTGGGTGTTGCTCCTTCATCTTGTATTCCAGCTCCCAGGTTGCGTCTCCAGTCATCTCGTTCCAGATTACCTTCACTAATGAGATCTCCTTGCCTCTTAATTGCTTTATCTTTCTATCCTCAATTCTTACAGGAGATGCCTCATAAATTAAGTTCTCTTTTTATTGTACTGTGTCTGGTGCTATGACATGACTTGGGTCAGGAAGGTATTTTCGAAGTTGTGACACATGGAAAACATTATGAATGTTTGAGAGGAAAGGGGGTAAGGCTATTTGGTAGGCTACAGGACCTACTCGGTGAATAATTTGGTATGGTCCAAGGAATTTTGGAGTGAGTTTTCTAGATTTCAAGGCCTGGCCTACCCCAGTCGTGGGTGTGACTTTCAGGAATACATGCTCGCCTTCCTCAAACTCAAGAGGCTTTCTTCTTTGGTCTGCATAACTCTTTTGTCAGCTCTGAGCCGTCCTCATCTTCTCCTGAATCATTTAAACCTTCTCAGTTGTCTGCTGTAAAATCTCTGGTCTAATAGTAAGGCGCTCGCCATCTTGGTACCAACATAAAGGCGTTCGACACCGTCATCCATACAAAGCCTTATAGGGTGTCATCCCTATGCTCGAATGATAACTGTTGTTGTAGGTGAATTCTATCAATGGTAGAATGTCATCCCAACTTCCAGTCTGTTCTATGGTGCAGGCTCTAAGCAAATTTTCCAAAGATTGGATTGTCCTCTCTGATTGACCATCGGTCTGTGGATGATAAGCAGAACTCAGATGTAACTTTGTCCCTAACGCTTCTTGCAAACTCTTCCAGAAATTTGAAGTAAATCTCGGATCCCTATCTGAAACAATACTTGTAGGCA
Organism: Ormosia semicastrata; assembly: GCA_029884595.1. Classification (NCBI taxonomy): domain Eukaryota; kingdom Viridiplantae; phylum Streptophyta; class Magnoliopsida; order Fabales; family Fabaceae; genus Ormosia; species Ormosia semicastrata. The sequence goes on along the minus strand of JAQQTO010000061.1, from coordinate 63,915,270 downwards.
TACCGTGCAATCTAACAATCTCCCCAATATAGATCTGAGTCAGTCTCTCCAGTTTGTATCTTATGTTGATCGGGAGAAAATGTGCTAATTTCGTGAGTCAGTCCACGATTACCCAAATCGAGTCATGACCTTTTCTTGTCCTTGGTAATCCGACTACAAAATCCATTGCATATTGTCCCACTTCTATTCAGGAATAGAAAATAGTTGCAGCAATCCTGCTGGTCTCTGATGTTCCACTTTAGCTTTTTGACAAACCAGACAAGTCGATACATGTCTAGTGACATCACTCTTCATTCCATGCCACCAGAATAACTTCTTCAAGTCTTGATACATTTTTTTTATGCCCAGATGCATACTCAGCTGGCTTGTGTGAGCATGGTTGATAATGTACTCTCTAAGCTCTTGGTCACGGGGATTACAAACTCTATCTCGAAATCTCATAATTCCGTATGCTCCTTCCGCAAACGCTGTTTCATTGCCTTGCCTCATTTGCTCTCTCATTTCTTGTAAGAACTTGTCAACTTTCTGCTTTTCCCTTTTGTCATCCATAAGCTCGCTTGAGATAGTAACTATATTCATGCAGATCTTCCCTGGCTCTAACTCCACAAAAGACCATATATCTCTGAACTGCTCTAGCATATCCTTTTCCTTGATTATTAGGGCAGAGACACTCTTTCTACTTAGAGCGTCTGCCACAACATTTGCCTTTCTAGGGTGATACAGAAGTTGGAAATCATAATCCTTTAGGAACTCCAGCCACCTTTGTTACCTCATGTTCAACTCCTTCTGATCATACAAACACTTCAGACTCTTGTGATCATTGAAGATGTTGAACGTCGCTCCATAGAGAAAATGCCTCCATATCTTCAGAGCAAAAACTACAGTCGCTAACTCTAAGTCGTGCGTTGGGTAGTTCTTCTCGTCCACTCGCAACTGCCTTGAAGCATAAGCCACTACTCTTCCATGCTGCATAAGTATAGATCCTAGCCCTTGGTATGAAGCATCACAGTACACCTCAAATTGTTCATTCGGATCGGGTAGCACTAACACTGGCGATGTAGTTAGCTAATTCTTCAACTCTTGGAAACTCTGCTCATAGCTGTCGGTCCACTCAAAAGCTTGGTTCTTCCTCGTAAGTTGAGTAAGAGGTCCAGCAATCTTAGAGAATCCCTCAATGAACCTCCTATAATATCCAACCAAACCCAAAATACTTTGGATCTCCGTCACTGACTTTAGTCGTTCCTATTGCAGCACCGCCTCCACCTTCGATGGATCCACCGCAATCCCTTCCTTCGAGATTACGTACCCCAAAAATTTAACTTCTTCCAGCCAAAATTCACATTTTGACAGTTTGGCATACAATTCCTTCTCTTTCAGAATTTGAAGAACTATACTGAGGTGTTCAGCATGGTCCTCCTGATTTTGAGAGTATACCATAATGTCATCAATGAATACCACAACGAATCTGTCCAAGTAAGGATGAAAGATTTGGTTCATGTAGTCCATAAAGATAGCTGGTGCATTCGTCACACCAAACAGCATCACGAGATATTCGTAATGACCATATCGGGTATGAAAAGCAGTCTTGGGTACATCTTCCGTCTTCACTCGTATCTGATGATACCCAAATCGCAGATCGATCTTTGAAAATACCACTGCTCCCTTCAGTTGGTCCATTAAATCGTTAATTCTTAGGAGTGGATATTTGTTCTTGATCGTCACTTTGTTCAGCTGCCGGTAGTCCACACATAATCTTGATGTACCATCCTTCTTGCGAACTAATAGTACTGGTGCTCCCCATGGTGACACACTCAGTCTGACAAATTGCTTTTCCAAAAGCTCCTCTAGCTGCTTCTTGAGCTCGGCTAATTCTGTCGGTGCCATCTTGTAAGGTGCTATAGACACGGGACCAGCTCCCGGTACAAGGTTAATAGCAAACTCTATTTCTCGCGCCGGTGGTAAACCAGGTACATCCTCAGGAAAGACTTCGGGAAACTCATTCATCACTAGAATTGTGTTCACATCAACCTCACTCTCGACTTTCAAAGAAGACAATAGCATGTATCCGTGAGCTCTTTCTTTCAAGAGAGCTTGAACTCGGTTGGCCGTCAGAAATCTAGAATCCTCATTTATGGGAAAAACTATGGTTTTTCTGGAATAGTCTAATAGAATATGGTTGGAAGACAACCAGTCCATCCCTAAGATTATATCTAGTTGGGAAAGGGGTAAACAGATCAAATCAACCGAAAAGGTTCGACCTTCAATAATCAATGGACAATTTAGACAGACTTTGGTAGTAACTACAGGTTTATCAGTGGGGGTAGAAACAGTTAAGTCAAAAGGTAATGTGGACACTGGTAAACCAAGTCTTTGCACATAGTCATACGATATGAAAGAATGGGTTGCCCTAGAGTCATACAGTACAGTTAAAAGATTACCTTCTATGGTGCCTTCCCCTTGTATCAAATCTTCGGATTCGGAGGCTTCAGCTTTGCTCGTGGTGTAAACTCGCCCTCCAGCTTGTGGTTTCTTAGCTCTCGCAGCATTAATCGAAGGTTCAGCCTTCGCTTGATTGCAATCTCGGGACAAGTGGCCAGGCTTGCCACATCTAAAGCAAATGATCCTTTTTATGGTGCAGTCCCTTGTGAGATGATCTTTCCCACACTTTAGACATTTTGAAGGATACGCCATGTTCTGGCCAGTCCAGTTCCCAGCAGAACCTCCGCTAGAGCTTCCACCCATGGTTTGTTGCTGATTTCCCGTTGGTCGGGAATAAGGCTTTTTCTAGAAGTGGTTAGAACTGTTACTGCCGCCTCTCTGGAACCTCGTAGGCCCAAAGTTTCTGTTCACCGTATCTCTAGATTGCTCCAGAGCCTCTATGTCACAGCATGTATCCAGTAGTTCTGGGAACTCATTGATCTTCAAGGTGATCACAGCCTTCTTCACCTCATACCTCAGTCCTTCTGTGAATCTCTGACATTTCCATGCTTCATTTGGTTGATGCTGAGAGTATGTTGAAAACTGTGACAAGTTTTCAAATTTGGTCGCATACTCACTAACGGTCATATTCCCTTGTCGTAAGTTGAGAAATTCTGAGTCCTTTGCGTGTCTTGCACTTACAGGAAAATACTTATCAAAGAATTTCTCCTTGAATAAGTCCCAAGTAATCTCACAGTTTGCAGCTTCCAGCATTCTTTGCACTCCATTCCACCATTTCTCAGCATTGCCCACTAGCATAAAAGTTGCATAGGTCACCTTCTTGTTCTCAACGTAGTTCATCCCTCGAAAGACTTTTTCTAACTCCTTGATCCACAGACTAGCCTTGTCCAGATCAAATTCTCCTTTGAATTGAGGAGGGTTGTGGCATCGAAACTCTGCCAAATTCTGAGCATCTGCAGTAGCCTCGAGCTGTTGTGCAGCCCGTTCTTGTTGTTGCGCAACTCTCTCCTGTTGTTGAGTAGCTTGCTCGGTTTGTTGTGCGACGGCCTCAGCCATCCTCTGCATCGCCGCTATAACTGCTGCCATGTCTTCCCTTCGCGCCATCTCACTTTCTCAGATCAGATTAACTGAAAACATAGAAAAGTCAGTTGCATCCACTAGGAATACCAAACAATACACCTTTGCGTTTACTATTCAGAGAACACACAGCACAAACAAGACAGACTCAATCACAAGACTCAAAGAAACATAAACCGGGGCTCTGATACCAACTTAATGCAATGCCCCTTTTTGGGAGGGAACGTCACATTGTCAATTACAATGCGGAAGTAAAATTATATAAGTTAAGACCCGATTCTTTATAATATGATATAAATTTACTTGATTATGGTTATGTAATTAAATTGGCGAATATTTTTTTTTTGTTATAGTAACAATAGTTAATAAACACAGTGACAAAACATAAATGGAAATAAAGAGTAAAAATAGAGGTAAAGCATACATTGGAATTAACATTGCATATTCATATATATATTTATCAAATTATTTGGTTACAAAGCCTAGTATACTAAAAAACAAAATTATACCTGCCCCAAAGGATCATATATATACATCCCCAAGATATCAGAAATATATAGCCCACTACAAAAGACATCACGCCACCAAAATAAAAATACTGGTAGCCATCAGTAGCTACCAGCAATATCAGTCCCTTAAATGAGGAGAAATCGTATAAGGGATCCTCCGCGAGGTCATCCTCGGGGACTTCCTCGGGGTCTTCCTCATCTGAGGAAACCTCCATAGGAGCCACAAAGCCACGGGCCGGGGCCCTAGCTGTGGAATCAAAAGAGTCCTCCTACAGGGTGTAGAAGCGGTTACCCCACATCTCCCGGATGGGCAGATAAAACTCCAGACGCAGGCTGATGCAGCAGGTAAAGATCGGCGGCTCATGACACCTCCAGGCCAAAGAGATTGACACGTCTCCCAGGTAGACACAGCGGTCTGAATTCAGGTTAATGTGTTAGCACTCTGGCCCTCCAAGGAAGGTCAGACACACATCACCCAGAAATCCGGGCATGCGTGCCTCCATGCTCCACAGTAGATGCTAATCTTAATCAGGCCAAAAGCTAAGGAAATCGGGAGCTCCAACCTCCTTGCTGTCGTCTTCGATGGAACACAATATACAAGTAGAAAATAACAAAAATGAAATAAAGAGGTAAGACATCCTACCATCATTACCAGTTATAGCAACAAGAAACAAAACGGCGCAGAGCACCCACATAGCATATTTGACAGCAATAAAAGTAGTAAACAGTAAGCAGTAGTAATAATCAACCAATCAGTTCCAGGCAGTTATATACATATATCAGTAATATAATAGTTCCAATTATAAAGATGAACAGACGCCAGATAATACATGGACTCACTATGCACATGCATACAAAGTCAAAATCCTACTCCATGGAGTTAGACGCAAATGGTCAGAGAGAAAGATCAGGAGAAACGTCTGCAACTGGACTGCCGCGGCCAAAGTGCTATAATTCATTAATTTATCCATGTGCACATCATGGCATTATACAGATAGTCTACACTAGATCACGGCATAGGACAGTGCCCGGTCAGGATCATCGATGCATTTGCATCGGTCTGCCCCACGGACAGAAGAGCTACCAACTGTCTATTGCGAGGTACCTGCACCCCGACGCCCCCATGGTCAACAATATGACCTACACTAGTCTACTCGCACTTGCACTAAGGTGTGTTCAACTCCTAGGCAACTCGGCCTTAACAACAGTCCAACGGACATTCACAAAGCATGCAGGTATGATCATTATTACATACTATTCTATAATATGCCACAATTGGCCAACATAAGACTCAACACTATCGTTGGTCACTCACATGGACCCACAATAACATAATATTGTTATTACATAAATTATTACATTTTTAAGGTGTATTATGAATTCTTGCTTAGGTTTAGTTTTTCTTACAAAGTTTGTCTCTAAAGAAATTCTCGTAATTAATTAAATTCTCTTAGGTAATTTATTCTCATACACTTAGAAGGTTATTCTAAGATCTCAAAGTCTCACACTCTCTTGTTCTTCCTAAAATTAAGTTGCCCTAAGTCTTATGAAAATTCCATTCTTGGTTCTTTAAAATTTATCAATCTCAAAGTATAATTTAATTTTCCAATTTGCTAATTCTTACATCCTATTACCATTAAATTAATCACTAGATTATTAAGTCCCAAGGTTACCAAAGTTGCACAATCATGCCCTAAATAGCCGTAGAGGCCGTGGCCTCTCTAGTGATTTAAGTTCCCAAATGTTTGTCTTCATTAATTACATAGTGTATACTTGATTAATTATGTTTTCCATTTGTTTAAATTGTTCACAAAGAACCCCACAATTTGGGCCTCAAAACCGTGGCCACCCATGGGAGATTCCAACATTATTTTCTTCCATTTCATGCCTTCTAATCCAATCTAATATATCAATATACACAAACAAACAATCTAATGGCATAAACACATTATAAACAACATGCAAACATACTAATCATGCAAACAAAGAATAACTCTCATTAGGGTTTTCTCACAATCAACCACTAACAAGGTTTCTAAGTGCTAAAAGAGGTTGAGGAGGAGTGTCTTCCTCTTACCTAAGTGAAGAACAAACAAAGAACTCCCTTGAAGCTCTTTGGATTTTTGGATTTGGTACCTCCAAGAACCCTAAAATTTCAAACTCATTAAAATAGCACCATTGCTTGAAAAATAAAGCATGGATGGTCACCAAAAAGACCATAGAAATGAAAATAAGAAAAAGGGATGAAGATTCAAGAAGCTTACCCAAAAAGCCCTAGGCTTGAAGCTTGAAGAAGATGGTGAAAATGATGGATTATCAAAGAACTACCAACTAGTAAAGTGTTTAGGAGATGGAGAGGATTAAGAAAATGGGGTAGATTAAATTTTTGTGATGGATGAGGGGATTATGGGGCTACTGGCCGAATGGGTCTAGAGAGAAGGAGGAGAAAATGGTTTTGTGAAGAAGAAAGATGAAGCTTAGAGAGAGAAGTGAATAGGAAATGAAAGTAATAGCTTTTGAATTTTGAAAGCTTGCATAGTTTTAATGAAATGAATTAAAGCACAAATTTCCCCCCCAAAAAGTGTGCAGCCGTGAGTGCATGGAGAGAGGAGAGAGAGTGTGTGGCTTCCATAGGAAGCTTGGAGGAAATTTTCAAGAAACTTCCTTGAAGCTTCCTTGGGAAGCTTTGCACAATTCTCAATAAAGTGCATAATAAGCTTATCTCCTTATTTAAATACACTTGACAGATGATTAATTACACTATTAGAATTATTTTCTCAGTGAATAAAAATTACAGTTGATGAAAATAATATTTTATTGTTTATCGAATAATTTTATGATATAGTGATTTTATTTATCAGATAAACCTTGGAAAACACAAACTTCGTAAACTATGCCCTGCCTCGGGTTTAGTAAGATCCCCCGTCGACACGTTGACAGTTCAAGGTTTACCAGCCTCAAGGAAAACATTTCGTTATCCCGGTTGCGCTCAGCGCGCACTTAAAACGAGGAATATACTATAATATTTGATATTTTCAAAAAAATCCACAAAAATTTTTAAAAATCACAAATGTTGAAAAATTACTATTCATCACAAAACAAACAATTTTCTGGAGCGTTTGACTGACTCTACTCAGTGTGCACGTAAAATGAGAAATATATTAAAATATTCAACATTTCCGAAAAATTCCAAAAAAATCTCCAAAAATCATGAATATTGGAAAATGACTATTCATGAAGAAGCAAATCATTTCCGAGGTGTTACACTGACTCTGGTCAGTGTGCACGTAAAACAAGAAATATATTCACACAAAATGAGGAATATATTAAAATATTCAACATTTTCAGAAAAATCCACAAAAATTCTGAAAAATTATAAATATTATAAAATGATGATTAATGATAAAATAAATAATTTTTGGGGTGTTACAAAGTCACATGGGAGTTGGAAGAGAAGATAAGATAAGAGAGCAGTATCCGTTTTTATTTTAAGTGTGTATCAAGTTTTGAGGACGAAACTTATTTTTTAGAGAGGGAGAGTTGTAACACCTCAAATTCTGACTATGTTAACAGTAATAGCAGAATTACACTGTTTTATATTTTCTGTATGTTATAAAAATAATTTGACTTTTCCGAGATCATTTTTGATCGTTTTGTGTGATTTGCTTCTAGTTAGGAAAATAATAATTTTTGGGCCGGGGAAATTTTTATCTGATTTATTCGGAGGCGGCAGATCTTACTAAACCCAAATCTGAGTGACACAGAAAAGAATCTTTTAATTTTTAGAATTTATCTGTGAAATAAAAATATTTCACGGATAAATATCTACTATTTTATTTATAACAGCTTCTGCTATAATTTATTTGACCCGGTATAGTTTAATTAACAGAAAATGTGCTGAGAATATTTTCTGTAACCTAATCAAAACGAACCAATAGGAATCAGTCAAAATAAGTGGCTGGACTTTTCTATCCAATAGGAAGTGGTCAAATAAAGGGGCATGGACTTTATTGTGGACCATCAGATGAAAAGCTTGATTAAGATGTTTTCGATCATAACCGTTGATTAGATCAATGGTGTGAGAAGAATTCTGATAAAATCACTAAGTGATATCCTAATTTTATTTAGAGGCTATGATATATGCAAATACATATTTAATTAATTAGTTATGTAATTAGAATGTTATTTAAGTGTAATTAGGAAACCTAACCTAATTAATTAGCTATCTAATTAGCATGCAATTAGGCTTTAATTGAAGTTAAATTAAGTCCCTAACTCCACTAGAGTCCCACGGCCAAGGAGGGTCATTCCACCATGTTCTCTAATGTTCTAGGTCCATCCAAGTGGCCATTGCATAACCAAAAGGTGACCAAGCCATGTGCAATTGCATGTGCACTCAAATTGTGATATTTTGGTTCATGTAAATCTCCTAATTCCCCTATACACTCACACGGTAGCCTACTCCAATTTCACTCTCAATATTTACTTTCTCTCACCTAAAAAGACTTAGCTTCATTTTCTCTCAAATTTCCCAAGAACACCAACCATTTTTCCTTTCCATTTTCTCTCTAAGTTTCGGCCTCTCCACTCAAATCCACTACCCATCTTCTATAATTTTTGTTCTTAACATTTCCTAAACCTAAACCACCTTCTAAACACTTTTCATTTAGGAAGTTTTGTGAAAATCTCACTCCTAGTGCTTTAAAAATCCAAGTTTGATTTACTTCCCTAAAGGTAAACTTTGGTTTTTATGGTTTAAAATTTAGTTTGTGATTTTCTAAACCATGTTTGTTCCATGGTTTATCATTATTAAGCTTTGTTTGTGATTTTACTTATTGTTTAAGAATTTTATGGAATTGTTTTTGACTTACACGAAATCAAAGAAAAGGAGAGGAGCTTCAGGATCTTGTCTTCAAGAGGTAAGATGGAGATTTAACCTCACCAACCATGTTTTGGTGGTGAGAAGATGATTGTGTGTGGTGAAAAACCCATAAGGGTTTATTCACCTATTGTTTAATGCTTCTTTGATTTTTGTTTGTGGTGTTTATCCCTTTTTTTGACAATTGCATGTGTGATACTATGATTATTGCTTTGATATATGCTTGTATGTATGATTGTGTAAGCATGAAAATGTATGAGTAAAGTAAGATGTGAATAACATGATGAAACGAATTCATGAGAGCTCCAAAGAGCTTGAGGCTCAAGGCCATGCTAGAGTAAAAAGGACCAAAGTCCTGAAAATGATGGTTTTAAGTGAGGATTGAAGGTTTAAGTGAAAAGGAAATGAATTTTGAAAGAACTTGAATTTAGTAGTAAGCACAATGCTTATTAGGAAACAAATCGATACAATTAAGTAATGAATTATGAAATAAAATGAGGGTCAATACTTGAAGTTTATTGACATATAGCTCACCCTACGAGTTTTGAAGCGCGTTGGTAAAATTTGAGCTGTAATATGTAAAGTAAAAGAAAGAAATGTCATTTTTGGGAAACAGTACATATACCGATTTTTAGAGGGGTTATGCTGTAAATTTTTATAAAAGAGGGACAAAATTATAATTAATATTTTAAGAATGACCATATTGCAATTTTTATTTAAAGAGGGGTCATATTACAAATATTTTATAAAAGAGGGGTCATTTCATAAATATCAATTTTATGAGGGACTATTTCATAAATATTAATTTTTGAGGGACTATTTCATAAATATTAGTTTTAAGAGGGATTGTTTCGTAAATATGAATTTTATGCGGGACTATTGTGAAAATATTATTTAAATAAGGATAAAAATATAAATATTACATTTTTAAGGGGCTATTATGCAAGTATTGAAAATAAAGTTAATTTTAGTGTTAAATAAGAAAATTAGTATTTTTGATTTAAAACGTATGAAAAATATTGTACGCAAATTGAAAACGCGACAGAATTATTGCGCGATTGAGAAAATACGTAAATATGATTACGTGATGAAAATACAGTAATAATACTGTTGAGTTATTGAGTGGACCCCGAATAAGTGATAATGAAATTGAACTATGAATAATGCATAGTACATGCATTGGAAAGGTCAGAATGGACTGTATGAGGTTATTTGCCTAGGAGAGAATACACCTCCTGACTGGGTGCGATATGCGTAGTGTAAGTCACTTGTTGACCTTAGGCGCATTGGGGTGCGGGTTGCCTACATTGGGCAGTTGGTAGCTCTTCTGTACCGTAGGTTTGATCGATGCAACACACTAATGATCTTGACCCGAGACACTAGTCATAATCAAGATCTGATAAAGACTGTTGTGTATATGCTAGATGTGCAAGATTGAGCACGTGGTTTGAGGCATATTTGTACCGATAAATTTTTTCGATCACTCTCTCCGACCTGAGTTTTAGCTCCATGGAGTAGGAAATTGAGTCTGTGTGCATACATATAGTTATTGAGGGCATTATTGTAATTATAATTTATGATAATTGAATTATTGAATATTTGGTTATTGGTAATGACATGATTGTAATTATTGTATATTACATGTTTTGTGATGATAATGATGTTAGTGGCATAATTGTAATTATGGTATAATAGTTGTATGAGATATTGTATGTGTTTATCTTCATTGCTACCATACTGGTAATGGCGTAGGTGATCTCACCTCTTTGTATGTCTATTTTGTATTATATCTATAATTTAAAAGACGCTGAGCAAGAAGTTGAGCAAGAAGCAGAGGAGGAGCAGATTCTAGTAGAAGAAGCTGAGTTCTCGACGATGGAGATGCCTTGTTTCCTTGGATATATGAGATTGACGTTTCTTGGAGGATCAAAGGCATGGAACGTTGATTTAGATAGAGAGCATATTTACTACTTGGGCAACCTAAACATTAGATTGAGTAGACAACAACTTGGACATCATTACTTTAGTGTTAATATTTATGTACAACTAGAGTTTCCAATATCTATTAAGCAGTACTAGGGGACTTACTACCGTACCCCTAGTGAGGTCAGTATTGTGTCGTCTGCTCAGACACCTATCCATAGGACTTCATGTCAAGCTGGATTCCTATATGCTGAGGAATCTGAGGAGGACCCGTCTGAGGGTTCTACTGTCTAGTAGGACTTGGGCAACATGTTAGTTTAAGTTAAAGTTTAAATATTTTGAAGGTCTAGTTTGTAAATATCTAAGTATGACAATACTAAAGACTTGTATATGTATATATGATGTAAATTATTTGTGACAATAGTGTTATGTTTTTATTTTTCACTAAGTTTATCTGATTATTATTAAGAAATTTTACAACTCGTATTTATATTACAAGCACGATTTCCAACGAAGGAGTAATTTGATAATTAAGTAACATGAAATGTGATGCCTTAAGGAGGGTGTTACAACATCTCTCTTCATTCCAGGCCACCAAAATAACCGCTTCAGGTCTTGATACATCTTGGTCATTCCAGGATGTATACTCAACCTGCTGGTGTGAGCTTCATCGAGAATCGCCTTCCTAAGATCGGGATCATTCCGTATACAAATCCTACCTTTGAACCTTAAGACCCAGTCATATCCTTCCTCAACTGTTGCCACACGACCTTGCCTCAAGAATTCCCTCTTATTTTGTAAAAATTGATCATCTTCCTACTTTTCTCGAATTTCTTCTAGCAAATCATTCAGAATAATGACCATATTCAAACAAATTCTTCCTGGCGCTAATTTTACCGATAGCCACATATCTCTAAATTGCTCTATCAATTTTTCCTCTTTGATCATCATAGCAGAAACACTGAGCATCTTCCTACTTAAAGCATCTGCCACAACATTCGCCTTTCCAGGATGATATTGAAGCTGAAAGTCATAATCCTTTAGAAATTCTAACCACCTTCTTTGCCGCATGTTCAACTCCTTTTGATCAAACAAATATCTCAGACTTTTATGATCACTGAAGACATTGAACATAGCTCCATATAGAAAATGTCTCCAAATTTTCAATGTAAAAATAACTGCGGCTAGTTCCAAATCATGCATTGGGTAATTCTTTTCATGTACTTTCAGTTGTCTTGAAGTATACGCTACCACATTTCTATTCTGCATCAATACACACCCTAATCCTTGATAAGAAGCATCACAATATACTTCAAAAGATTCGTTTGGATCTGGTAGAATCAACACTGGTGCGGTAGTCAACCTTTTCTTTAATTCTTGGAAACTCTCTTCGCATTCATCCGTCCAAATAAAAGCTTGATTCTTTCGTGTGAGTTGTGTAAGAGGTCCATCTATCTTAGAAAAATCTTCAATAAACCTCCGGTAATATCTAGCTAATTCAATAAAACTCCGGATCTCAGTTACTGTCCTTAGCCTTTCCCACTGAAGAACCGTCTCCACCTTTACTGGATCCACTATAATTTCATCCTTCGGAATAACATGACCTAAAAACTGAACCTCCTCCAACCAAAATTCACATTTTGATAGTTTTGTGTACAATTTTTTTTCCTTTAAAATATGGAGAACTATGCTAAGATGTTCAGCATGCTTTTCCTGACTTTGAGAATAGATCATAATGTCATCAATGAAAACAACAACAAATCTGTCTAGGTATGGACGAAAGATCCTATTCATGTAATCCATGAATATCGCAGGAGCATTTGTCACTCCGAATGGCATCAAAAGATACTCATAGTGCCCATAGCGCGTTCAAAAAGCTGTCTTAGGTATATCCTCTACCTTGACACGAATTTGATGATAACCTAATCGCACATCTATCTTAGAGAAAACAGTTGCTCCTTTCAGTTAATCCATCAAATCATCATTCCTTGGAAGTGGATACTTGTTCTTTATCATGACCTTGTTTAACTGGCGGTAGTCTACACAAAAACGCGAAGATCCATCCTTCTTTTTGACTAGCAACACTAGAGCTCCCCATGGTGAAACACTAGGCCTTACAAATTATTTTTCCACCAGTTCCTCCAATTACTTCTTTAACTCTGCTAATTTTGACGGTGACATCTGGTATGGTGCAATTGGTATAGGATCTACTCCTGGTACAAGATCAATAGAAAACTCTTTCTCTCTTTCCGGTGGTTATTCGGGTACCTCATCAGGAAAAACTTCAGGAAACTCATTTATAACAGAAATAACATTCACATCCTTCGCACTCTTGACTTCTAAGGAAGACAATAGCATGTATCCTTGGGCTCCATCCTTTAATAAAGATTCGACTTGTTTGGCAGTCAAAAATCCAAAAACCTCATTCTCAAGAAATACTAAGGTCTTTTTAGAATAGTCTAACAAGATATGGTTTGAAGATAACCAATCCATTCCTAAGATTATATCAATATCGGTAAGAGGCAAACAAATTAGATCAATAGAAAAAACTCAATTATTGATAGTAACAGGGCAATTTAGGCATATTTTAGAAGGATTAACAGGCTTAGCAGTTGGTGTAGAAACAATCAATTGAAAGTTCAAAGAGGACACAGACAATCCCAAATGATCCAAATAGTCATATGCAATAAACGAATGAGTTGCATCCAAATCATATAGTACAGTTAAAAGATTACCTGATATGACACCTTCTCCCTAGATAAGATCATCAGACTGAGAGGCTTCAACTCCGTTCATTGTATATACTCGTTCACCAACTTGCAGCTTAGCAGCATGAACGTTGCTCATCGAAGGTTCCACTTTCGCTTGATCACAATCCCTCAAGATATAACCAGGCTTTCCACATCTAAACAAATTATTCCCTTGATTGTGCAGTCCCTTGTCATATGGCCATTTCCACACTTTAAACACCTCATTGGCAGTGCCACAGTCTAACCAAAATGATTGCTACTCGAACCTCCTCCACATGATTGCTGTTGTTGTTGTTGGTTTCCTGATGGTCGAGAATATGGTTTCCGCTGAAACCGATTGTTGTTATTGCTTCCTCCCCTTTGGAACCTAGATGGTCCAAAGTTATGGTTCCTCGTATCCCGTGATCGCTCTAATTCCTCAAGTCTGCAACACATATCCATCAATACTAAGAACTGGTTCATTCGCATTGGCAGTACTCCTCTCTTCAATTCAACTCTCAAACCTTACTCGAACTTATGGCATTTCCAAACCTCATCCAGCTAGATCTGGAGATACAGTGAGAACTTCGACAAGCTCTCAAAGCATACTCATTAACTGTCATCCCACTTGTCGTAACCCAAGAAATTCCATCTCCTTGGCATGCCTTGCACTTTCAGAAAATACTTTCCCAGAAATGCATCACAAAATACCTCCTAGGTAATTTCCCTTCCTTCCACTTGTAGTACTCTCTGAGTTGCTTTCCACTAATTTTCGCCATCTCCTATCAACATAAATGTAGCATAAGTCACTCTGCTATCATCCGTACATCTTATTCCTTCAAAAATCTTTTCCAGCTTTTGGATCCACAAACTCGCCTTCTCCGGATCAAACTCACCTCTGAAATATGGCGGATTGTTTTGACGAAACTCAGACAAATTTTGAGCTTCAGCATTTACTTCTTATTGTTGTGCAGCTCATTGATTCTGTCGCACAATCACGTCCGCCATTAGCTACATTGCTTCAGCAGCAGCAGTCATCGCGTCATCATCACGTCCTACATTCATACGTGTACCGCTGCCACGAGACATAACTTTCTTCACAAGCAACCAAACAAAACTCTATATGAGTCAGATGTAACCTTTTAAAAACCGAAACACAGAAAATCACACAACACAAGTAAAACAGACCTAGCCACAAAAACCCAAAAGACTCTAACTAGGACTCTGATACTAACTAATGCAACACCCACCGTAGGGTATTGCATTTAAGACTAATCCTAATATAACTTACCCAAGTTATAAAATAATTAATCTTGTAAAAATATTAATTTTAAAAAAATTCATTTACGGAATAAGTGAAAAGAAATAAAATAATTAAAAACCATAAGTACAACATGTAACAAAATAAAACTCACCATGCTATACATTAATATTACAAACCTTGTTCCTAAATAATTTACATAAATATTACACTCCAAAAGGTAAATATGTACAACATGTACATCAAAACATAAACTATCTTACTAAAACTTTTAAAGACTAAGGATTTGGGACCTCGGAAGGATCCTCCTCCTCAGCATCATCAAAGAACTCAGGCAGATACATCACTTGCCTGACAGGGGTCCTAGCCGAAGACACCACTGAGTCCTCCCATGAAGTATAGACATTATCACCCCAAAGTTCTTGAATAGGCATCGTGAACTCCAAATGAACAGATACATTCATCGTCATAACTGGAACCCCATCCCTAGTTCCACTAAGATTTAGAGTCAAATCCCCAATATACACAAAACGTTCATTATCTAAGTTAAACCTCCAAGCATCAGTCCCTCCATGGAACTGTACTCTAACAAAACCAAGTACTTGGCGCCTTGCCACCATTTAAAATAAACAAAGGAATAGTGACTAATGGAAAATAAAATTTCCAGCTTCTTCGTCTCCTTGGTCTTCATCAAACATACATAATAAAACAGATATAATACAGCAAAGAGGTGAGATCCTCTACATCAATACCAGTATGGCAGTATAGGAAATGACAGTAGATATATAGATACAATATTAACACATTGAATTATATTATCACATCACAGATAAAATACCAGATAAGCATAATTATCATATCAATATGCTAACCAACGATGCATATGCACACAGACCCATTCCTACTCCATGGAGCTAATCACAATTTCGGAGAGAAAGATAGGGAGTACATGTCTGTATATCGTCAGCCTCAAATCATGTGCCAATATATTATATCAATGTTCACAACATGGCTCATATAAGATACTCTCAACCAATCACGAAAAGAGTAGTAACTCCGTCAAGATCGTCGGTGTATTTGGATAGGATACCACGGCGCAGAGGTGCTACCATCTGGCCACATATGACATTCCACCCCCCGACGTCTCCATGATCACTGAAGATCGTAACTATGCGATTCTCACCTACACGAAGGTGTAATTTCAATCTCCTAGGCAAATAGCCTTAACCAATAAGCTAACATGCTTTTTAATGCATGATGTATGATTCAAATACACATAGAATCATTATTCTCACAGTATTTCACATACACACGCCATCTCTTGGCAGTATCACTGTTTAACATCATCGGGCCCACCACAACAGCCCGATAGCAAACTGCTATTATTTCCAATCACGTAAACATTTTATCACATTTTCACAATTACAGAACATTTTTCTTACATTTTCAAATCGCATAAGTATTTTACAACATTTTTATAATTGCAAAAATATTTTCAAACGTTTTCTCAATCGCGTAGCAATTTTAAATCATTTTCTCAATCGCGTAGCAATTTTAAATTATTTTCTCAATCTAATAGCTTAAAAATCACTATTTTGAGAACAAGTGACATTTCTCTAATATTTTTCACGCAAATAATTATTTTAGTTTTATTTACCATATTTTACTATAAAAATCCTTTAAGTAGCATTTTCCATTATTTTTCACAAAATTACATTTCTTTGATTTAATTTGGATATTAAAGCTCAAAATTTCCTAGCGCGCTTCAAAAAACAAAAGGTGAGTTATACGTCAGTAAATTTTAAGTTTTAACTGTTATCTTGCTTCATAAGTTAATTAATTTAATTCTAAAAATTGGTTTACTTTCTTTTCATGTCTACAAGCCCATCAAATTAATTTCCTCTTAATTAAACATCTAAATCTACTTAGTAAAATAATTTTGGATGTAGAACCTCAAAATTAGGCATGTTGGTCGAATTACAATATATACTTCATAAATCATATATATTTTTTTCCTATCACCTTATTCTTTGTAAAATCCCTTAATCCAATTTCTTGTCATTAAATCCTTTAATCCATGATTAGGAAAATAATTTTAAAACACTTTGCTCCAAAACTTGATGTTGAGGCCGTGAGCCTCTAGGGTTCTTTGGAACCCTCATACATTTCCTCATCATGTAATTACATCATGCCATAGACAATAATCAACATGCTTTCATAATCATATATCCAAGCATATAATCAAAGCTATAAATCATACTAACTAAAAATCATCACAAACAAAGCAAGCTTAAACCACACAAGTGAATAAGTCCTTATGGATTTTTCACCACAAATAAGTCATTCCCTCACCACCAACACTTGGTTAATAAGGTTAATCTCCCTTTTACCTCAAGGAAGACAAAAACCCTTCAAGTTGCTTCTCCTATGGATTGTGTGAACCACCAAAGAAAACCTTAACAAGCTTGAACCAATACAAAGTCATAAAATAAGCTTGAAAAAGGAAAACCATGGATCAATCATGGCTTAGAAACTCAAAAATCCAACTTAGAAACAAGAAACAAGAATTTTACCTTGTAGAATAGAAAACCCTAGCTTGATTCAGAAGCACCAAAAGGATGAACTAAGTGACACTTATAAGATGAAAAATGTTTAGGATCTTGTCTAGGTTTAGGAAATGATGTTGGATAGAATTATAGAAGCTTGGATGTTGGTTTTGAGGGTGGTGCTGAATGCTTCAAGAAAGGGAGAGAATGGAGTTTTGTGTTTGTTCTTGGAAGAGAGAGAATGGAGAGAAATGTCTTAAGTCACAAAGTGATAGCAAATGAAGTAAAATATCCTATTTCTCTAGGGCATGGCCATGTAGATGCATGCATAGAAAGACTAGAGCTTGTTCAATAAGATAGAAATTAATCACATTGCTTCACATGGCTTAGGTCATTAGATGATCATCCTTTGGTCATAATAGATGAATAGATTGTTCAAGAACTCCCTAGAACCACCTAGTGGCCGTGGATCACATGGAGGTAAGTAACTAGGTTTTGATTCAATTAGTTTCCTAGTTACACTTAGTTTAGGTAGTTAGTTCACCTAGTTTCTTATAATTAGTTCATTTAGTTACAAGGCTAACTATCTAGTTATAAGCTTAGGTCATGCATTGTCATGCATTCTAGAAGACTCTAGATCCTCTTTGTAACCATAGACTTTAAGGATTAGTAAACTAAGTTTGTTCCATTTAGTTTCTACTTAGGCTTTTAGAGTAACTTAGTTAAATTACTTAGTTCCTTGGCTAACTAGTCTAACCATTATTGTTGACCAAATCCTATTGGCTTAGAAAAATCAAGCCATTAACATTGACCAATTTCTATTGGTTCACCAAATTGTGAGTCACAAAACTTTTCCCAGTCTATTTTCCAACAGACAAAGGATATAGAATCTATTACCCAATTAGTAGAAATTACTGCTCGCAAATCAGTAATTACTGTCCAAATAACTAAAAACATAAAATATTTTTATTTCACAAATAAATTCTAAAAATTAAAAGATTGGGTAACGTATCTCTCAGATTCGGGTTTAGTAAGATCCCCCGGTTCCGAATAAATCAGTAAAGATTTTCCCTGGCCCAAAAATTATTATTTTCCTAACTCGAAGTAAATCACACACAAAGATCAAAAATAGTTACAAAACAGTCAAAATAAATTTATAGTTCACAGAAAACACAAAACAGTACAATTTAGACATTACTGAGAAACTGTAAATTTTGGGGTGTTTCATGGTTGTCCTAGAATCATTATGGAAATTCAAGCAAATATGGTGAGGATTGTAATGCCCTTTTTTGAGGAGGGAATGTCACACCATTAATTACAATGCAGAAAACAAAAGTATAAACTAAGACTCGGTTCATTATATAAACATAAACTTGCATGTTGTGAACGTATAAGTAAATTAGCAAATTCTTTTTCTTTTTTTGTTGCGATAAGATAATCGTATATGGTTATAACAAAAATTAATCATAAGACGTAAAACATACATCCATACATCTTGCTATACATATATATATATATATATATATATATTATATCATGTCGTTTAGTTACATCATCAGATATACAAAAAGCAAAAGCTTTACCTGCCCCCAAAATGGTTATACATACACAGCCCACCAAAAAGACAAAATATCAGGCCCACAAAATATTTATCGATAGCCATCAACGGCTACCCATAGCATCGGCCCCTAGGGCGAACGGGAGGAATCCACAGTTGGATCCTCCTCAGGGTCTTCCTCATCAGAGGAAACCCTCATTGGAGCTACTGAGTTACGAGCAGGGGTTCGTGCAGTAGAGAGGAATCAATCCTCCTATGAGGAGTAGTAACGTTCACCCCACATGTCTCGTATGGGCAAATAGAATTCTAAATGTAAACGAACACTACAAGTAAAGTAAAGATAAGTGGATCATAACGCCCCCATACTAGAGACATCATCACGTCCCCAAGATAAATGCAGCAGTCCGTACCCAGATTGATATGCTAGTAGTTTGGACCTCCAAGGAAAGTTAGTCTCACATATCACAAAAAGCCTTACGGACGGGACGTCATGATCAGAACAGGTACTAATTAAAGTCGGGCCAAAAGCCAGGGAACTCATGTACTTCCCTTCTTCACCAACGTCTTCAGAGTAACACATAAATAAACAAGGTAGTAGAAATACAAAAAAGAGGTAAAACATCCTACATTCATTACTAATTATGGCAGTAAAAAAACAAAACGGCGTGAAGCGCCCACATAGCATTTCAGAAATAGTAATAATCAACATCAAGAAATAAATAGTAAACAACTAAATAGTTCCAGGCAGTTATGACATTAATAAGGCAACAGTTTCAATCATCATATAAATAAATGCTAAATAATATGTAGAATCACTATGCATGTGCACATGATATCAAAATCCTACTTCATGGAGCTAGACACAAACATCGAAGAGAATGATTAGGAGACATGTCTGTAACTCGACTGCCTAGGCCAACAAGTGCTGTAATATCTCAATTTTCCAACGTGCACATCATGGCATTGTACAAGACATTCTACACTACATCGCAATATAGGACAGTGTCTCGGTCCGGATCATCGGTGCGTTTGCATCGGTCTGCCCAACGAACAGAAGAGCTACCAACTGTCCATTGCGAGGTACCCGTACCCCGACTCCCCCAAGGTCAACATTATGACCTACACTAGTCTATTTACACCTGCACATAGGTGTGATTCAAACTCCTAGGCAACATGGCCTTGACAACAGTCCATCAGACTTTCACAATGTATGTTAACACAATGCATATACATGTATATTCAACAATAATGTACTTTTCCATAATCATGCCCCAATTTGGCTAAGATAAGCATCAACACATTCTTGCTCCCACTCATGGACCCACAATAAATATCATTAATCCTCAAATAAGACATTACACTTTTTGGGTTCACTATGGAATTGAGCCTTAATTCCTATGTTCTTCTTCTTAAGTTTCTCTCTAGGGAAATTCTCTCGCATTTTCACTTAATCTTCAATACTTTAATTAAACAAGTCCATTACTTAATTTTAAACTTAATTCCCTTAAAATAACTTTAATATGAGTTATTCAACATCTTACTTACATTCAAGTTCTTCCTTTAATTAAGAATTATTTCAAGTTTTTGGATAAAGTATCATTCTTTGTTCTTTCCATTTTATGAATCCCTAATTAATTTTTAATTATCCAATCAACTAAGTTTCACTTTAATTTAGCCTTTCTTAGGTCCAAAGAATCATTTTAGGTTATCAAATAGATTTCTTTCCATCACATTGTTAACTACTTAACACTTGATTAATTAAATTCCAAGGTTACATAAAATTACATGATTGGACCCTAAAATGGCCCTAGAGGCCGTGAGCCTCCCAAGGGTAAGAACTTGGCTAATTATGTCTCCAACTTGATTACGAAATTTCAACCATGATCACCCTATTCAAGGGGTGTGGCCGTGAGCCATAATGAGGAGGGCAAGGAGCCCTAGCTTCTATTTCATGTTTCCAATTCACCAAAATCACTCCAAGGTCATCAATATATACATACATTCAATCAAATAGATCATATATGGTAAAATCAACACATAGTCATCAAAATGACACATCAAAAAGAGTATCCCTAACATGGGTTCATCACAACCAACACACAATCAAGTCTCCCACTACCAATAGAGGTTGAAGTGGATAGTCTTCCTCTTACCAAGAGGGAAAACAAGCAAAGAAACTCCCTTGAAGCTCTTACTGAAATTCGGCCAAGCACCATCAAAACCCTAGAAATTACAACTTCATCACATCAACACCAAGGCTTGGGAAAAAGAGGACAAATGGTCATGAAGATGACCATTAAAATGAAAATGAAGAAGAGAAGATGAGAGATCAAGAATATTACCAAAAAGCTTCAAACTTTGAGGCTTGAAGAAGATGATGAAGATGGAAGCTTATCAAGTAGATTCAAACTAGAAAGATGTTTAGAAAGTGATGGAGATTAAGAAAATATGTTCTCTTGAAATTTTTGTGATCAAGGAGGCATAGAGAGGGGGTGAGGTCATGTGGAGAAGAAAAGAGAAGGAGGAGAAACTTAAGAGAAAAAGAGAGAGAAGGAAAATGTAGAGAGAGAAGTTGATAGTAAAGAAATGGTAACTTTTTAGATTTGAATTTAGAATTGGAAATGATAAAAATGAAAAAAAATTATTTGGCTCCCAAATGGCCTTTATGACCATGTAGAAGAGAGAGAGAGTGAGGGAATTTGGCTTCTCAAACAAGCCAATAGGAAATTTCTAGGAAGCTTCCTCCAAAGCTTCTTCAAGAAGCCAAATTTTCCCATTTTGAAAAGTCAACAATGATGTCATCAAGATGATGTCACTTAAAGTGAACACTCTAGAAAAGATGATTAATACTCTACTAGAGCTATTATCTTGTGAACAAAAGTTACAGTTAATAAAAATAGTATTTTTTGTTCATCGGATAATTTCACAATACAGCGATTTTATTCATCAGATAAAATCTCAAAAAATATAAACCTCGCAAATTATGCCCAGCCTCGGGTTTAGTAAGATCCCTCTTCGATGTTACCCCAGTTCAAGGTTTACCAGCCTCGGGAAAAATATTTCATTTTCTCGGCTCTGCTCAGTGCGCACGAAAAATGAGAAATATATTAAAATATTTAACATTTTTGAAAAAATTCACAAAATTTTTTATAAATCACAAATATTATAAAACTACTATTTATGATGAAAATAACAATTTTCGTGGTGTCACACTGACTCTGCTCAGTGTGCATGCAAAACGAGGAATATATTAAAAAATTTGACATTTTCAAAAAAACCTAGAAAAATTCCCAAAAATCACAAATATTATAAAACTACTATTTATGATGAAACAAATAATTTTTGGGGTGTTACAACTCTCCCCTTCTAAAAAGAAATTTCGTCCTCAAAATCTTCGTACCTTAGAATAGTTGTGGGTGTTACTCCTTCATCTTGTCTTTCAACTCCCATGTTGCATCTCCAGTCGTTTGGTTCCAAATCACTTTTACTAATGAGATCTCCTTTCCTCTGAGTTGCTTTACTCTTTCGTCTTCAATCCTTACAGGAGGTGCCTCATAGGTTAAGTTCTCTTTCAATTGTACTATGTCCGGTCCTATGACATGGCTCGGGTCAGGAATATATTTCCGCAATTGCGACACATGAAAGACATTGTGAAGGTTTGAAAGAAAAGGTGGTAAGGCTATTTGGTAAGCTACTGGACCTATCCGGCGAAGAATTAGGTAAGGTCCATGGAATTTGGAGGTAAGTTTTCTAGACTTCAGAACTCGGCTGACCCTAGTCGTTGGCGTGACTTTCAAAAACACATGCTCGCCTTCCTCAAACTCAAGAGGCTTTCTCCTTTTGTCTGTGTAGCTCTTCTATCGACTTTGAGCCATCCTCATCTTTTCCTGAATCATCTTGACTTTCTCAATTGTTTGTTGTATAATATCAAGTCCAACGGTAAGGCGCTCTCCATCTTGGTACCAACACAAAGGTGTTCGGCACCTTCGTCCATATAGAGCTTCATAAGGTGCCATCCCTATTCTTGAATGAAAACTGTTGTTGTAGGTGAACTCTACCAATGGTAAAACTTCATCCCAACTTCCAGCTTGTTCCAAAGTGCAAGCTTTGAGCAAATCCTCCAATGATTGAATTGTCCTTTCCGATTGACCATCGGTTTATGGATGGTAAGTGGAACTCAATCGTAGTTTCATTCCCAACACTCCTTGTAAGCTCTGCCAAAACTTCGATGTGAACCTTGGATCCCTATCAGAAATGATACTGGTAGGCACACCATGCAGCCTAACTATCTCACCAATATATAGCTGAGTCAACTTCTCCATGTTGTATCTTATGTTGATTGGTAAGAAATGTGCTGACTTCGTGAGTCGATCAACAATTACCCATATCGAATCACAACCTTTTTTGGTCTTTGGCAATCCAACCACAAAGTCCATCGCGATACTATCCCATTTCCATTTGGGAATAACTAGGGGTTGCAACAGTTCTAACCGTCTTTGATGCTCAACCTTCACTTTCTGACAAGCCAGATAAGACGACACGCATCTGGCAATATCACTCTTCATTCCGTGCCACCAAAATAATCATTTCAAGTCTTAATACATCTTTGTTATTCTCGGATGCATACTCAACTTGCTCGTGTGAGTGTGTTCGAGAATATACTTTCTAAACTCTTGATCCCAGGGTATACAAACCCTATCTTGGAACCTTAGAATTCCATCAGTTCCTTCCTCAAATGTTGTCACACTACCTTGCTTCATTAGCTCCCGTTCTCCTTGCAGGAACTTGTCAACTTTTTGCTTTTCTCGGATGTCTTCCATTAACTCACTTGAAATGGTGACCATGTTTATGCAAATCTTCCCCGGTGCCAATTCCACAAAGGACCAAACTTCCCTAAATTGCTCTATTAAATCATTTTCCTTGATCATCATAGTAGAGATACTGAGCTTCTTCCTACTGAAAGCATTTGCCACGGCGTTTGCCTTTCCAGGGTGATACAGAAGTTAAAAATCATAGTCTTTCAGAAATTTCAACTACCTTTGTTGTCTCATATTCAACTCCTTTTGGTCATACAGATACTTCAAGCTCTTGTGGTCACTAAAGACGTTGAATGTCACCCCATAAAGGAAATGCCTCCGTATCTTCAAAGCGAATACTATAGCTGCTAACTCCAAGTCATGTTTTAGGTAGTACTTCTCGTGCACTCATAACTGTCTCAAAGCGTAGGCTGCCACTTTTTCATTTTGTATAAGCACAGATCCTGATCCTTGGTATGAAGCATCGCAATACACCTCGAAGGGTTCACTTAAATCGGGGAGAACTAACACTGGTGAAGTAGTTAGTCATCTCTTCATTTCTTGGAAACTTTCTTCGTAAGCATTAGTCCATTCAAAGGCTTGGTTCTTTCTCGTGAGCTGAGTGAGAGCCCTGCTATTTTAGATAATCGTTCAATGAACCTCCGATAGTATCCAGCCAATCCTGCAAAGCTTCAGATTTTTATCATCGTCTTTAGCCTTTCCCATTGTAGAATTTCTTCCACTTTTGACGGATCCACTCCAATCCCTTCGTTCGGGATCACATGGCCCAAAAACTTGACTTTGTCCAGCCAAAATTCACACTACGACAATTTGGTGTACAACTTCTTCTCCTTCAGAATCAGGAGAACTATACTGAGGTGTTTAGCATGATCCTCCTGATTTTGAGAGTAGATCAAAATGTCGTCAATGAAGACAACAAGGAATCTGTCTAAGTAAGGATGAAAGAGTCTGTTCATGTAGTCCATGAATATGGCAGGTGCATTCATTACACCAAATGGCATCACAAGGTACTTGTAATGACCGTAATGGGTACGAAAAGCCGTGTTGGGAATATCCTCTGCCTTTACTCGAATTTGGTGGTAGCCCGATTGCAGATCGATCTTAAAGAACACTGCTGCTCCTTTCAGTTGATCCATTAAGTCATCTATCCTCGGACGTGGATACTTATTCTTGATTGTGACCTTATTCAATTGGCGATAGTCCACACATAATCGTAAAGTACAATCATTCTTTCGGACTAGCAACACTGCTGCTCCCTATGGTGACACACTAGGTCTAACAAACTGCTTTTCCAAGAGCTCTTCCAGCTACTTCTTTAGCTCAACTAACTCTGATGGTGACATTTTGTAAAGCGCTATAGATATAGGACCAGATCCAAGTATAAGATCAATGGCGAACTCTATCTCCTTCTCCGGCGGTAACCCAGGTACATCATCAAGAAAGATTTTGCGGAACTTGTTAACCATTGGAGTTGTATTCACATATGCCTCACTCTCGACCTTCAAGGAAGACAATAGTATGTATCCCTGAGCTCCTTCTTTCAAGAAATCTCGAACTTGGCTGGCTGTCAAAAATCTAGAAACTTCATCCATAGGGAAAACTATGTTTTGCTTGAATAATCTAACAGGATATGGTTGGAAGATAACCAATTCATTCCTAAAATTACATCCAATTGGGAAAGAGGTAAACAGATCAAATCAATAGAAAAGATTAGACCTTCAACAATTAAAGGGCAATTTAAACAAACTTTGGTGGTCACAACAGGTTTAGCAGTAGGGGTAGAAATAGTTAAGTCAAAAAGTAAGGAAGACACAGGTAAACCAAGTCATCGCACACAGTTATAAGGGTCAACATTTGCATCGATCTGCCCCACGGACAGAAGAGCTACCAACTATCCATTGCGAGGTACCCCGCACCCTGACGCCCCCAAGGTCAACATTATGACCTACACTAGTCTATTCACACTTGCACATAGGTATGATTCAAACTCCTAGGCAACATGGCCTTGACAATAGTCCATCGGACTTTCACAATACATGTTAACACAATGCATATACATGTATATGTTGGGAATTGCGGTTACATCACGCAACGGAAAAATTAGGATTCCCACCGAGGATCCATGGCGAAAAAGCCATAATCCGAGTTTTTAAATTATTTGCCTCTTGAAGCGTGATCAAAAGGAAGGACGTGAATCACCAACACCAAAATAGAAATGATGTCTCTACGGTATCCACACGAACAGACTCATGAACGTCCAACGTCCAATGTCCGTAAAGAAGAGCCTCACATCTCTCATACAGTGCTAGCTATGAAGAGAAGAGAAGAAACATGTCACTCTCTCACTCACTTTTTTGTAGGTGTGGCTAGGGTTCTGTAATTGTGTATCTTAGCAGCCCCTTAGCAATACTATTTATAATAGTGAAACGGCCGCAAGGTGTTGTGTGCAGCGCTTGCGGAGTACAGCTATGCAACGCAGAAGTGTGAGTCGACAAGATTCGAAGAATATTCTTTGGCAATCAGTCCAATAATTTCATGACATCAACAGGGAAAAAGGTAAGCAATATGCAACCTCTAAAACCATCTCCGTCTCCACTTCGGTCTCCAACCCATATCACGGGCTCACCATCTTGCTCCCGGCGCTCCGCAATCGCGGGAGTTCTCTCCCATCTCGAGTTTTGTTTCCGTGTTGTGAAATTTATTTTGGGGTTGAATGTTAGATTTGGGAGCAGTCCTGGTCGTGGACGAACCGGCAGAGAGAGGAAGAAGGGTCGGTCCATATTTGAATCCGAGTCCAACTTAGTTCCATTGCTCCAATTTTAGTCTGCTCTATGTGTGTGACCCTGCAGGTTCTTATTACGTTGGTAGTGTTGGTGTATGCCCTAGTGGCCAATACATTTTGTTTGTATTGACATACATTATATTATGCTATTTTTGATATATGAGGCATTTCATTTATTGTGTTCTTTTTTGATAAACATAATAAAGTCCTTAGAATAGTAAGTTTGATGCCATAGGACATCAAGTGGATGACTTGATCGTGAGATCCTTTTGGTTACAACACTATTCTTAAATGTCCCTAGTCAAGTATTATTGTTGAATAATTAGGACAACAATAATACATTGAGACTAGTATGTGTAGAGACTGATGACCGTATCTCACGGGTCATGGATATGAGATATCAAGTCTTCACATTGGTGCATATTAGAGTAATGATGTACTTGGATTGACCCATCATGAGAACGCTACATGGATCGTTACGTGAGTGTCATAAGCGATTCTCATAGTGACAATGGTGTTTGTGGTCCTTTGACTGAAATCACTACGATTCCTACATGAGAAGTTGTGTGTTTTAATGCCATCAAACGTCATCTATAACAAGGTGATTATAAAGTTGGTTATTGGACATACCGCAAATCATGCAGAGGGATGTGAGTGACCTAGATGGAATTTGTCACTCCTACATAACATATTATGAGGATGATATCTTCGGGCCCCTCATTGAGTGAGACTTGAGAAATGCATGGCCATGCTCAAATGAGTCAATATGAGATATTGATCTCATTTATTATTACAAAGTCTACTCGAGTATCAGGAAACGAATGATTGGACTATACAAGGGTGACGCATTCCATGCCTTGTGTTCAATCTAGATATCTTGACAAAGGGACTAAACGACATGGAAACATTGGTCACGGAAAGGTTATGTCAAATCAATCGACATTCTTATTACTTGGGTAGCAGCGACGTGTTGCTAGATACATTTACATCGCTTGTAATATTAAAATGAGATTTTAATATTAACCCACCAACGTAATAAAAACCTTGATGGAACGCAGGTCACACTTAGAAAGAAACACTAAATTGGAGCAATAAGGATCCAAGTTGGACTCGATTCAATTATGGGCCTAACTCATGACGACAAATGGGTTTTAGGGGTGCATAGCTTACCTTGCTTACTTCACTACAAATTGCACATCACACTCACTTAAGGCACAAAAACTTGTCCACTATTATAAATAGTATTTCAAGAAGTTAAAATGGGGAGTACTGCTATAGATGTTACATCACAACCCTAGCCGCACCTAAGAAAGTGAGTGAGAGACGGAAAAGGTTCTTCTTCGATCTTCTATTCGCACTAGCACTTCGCGAAACAGGGGCGTAACTCCTTTTGCAAGTCCACCATCTTTCGTGTGGATACCGCTAGAAACATCGTCGCTATTACGGTGTTGGTGATTCACCTCGCTTGTGTTTATCACGCTTCAAGAGGTAAATTTTAAAAATTCAGATTATGGACTTTTCGCATGGATCCAATAATTATGTTATTTTAGTTATGGAATCCTATTAATCCTATTTGCATTCCGCCGCGAGATATTTTGATCCGCAATTCCCAACAAGTGTATCGAGCCACTTGCGAAACTATGATTCGGTTTTTATAAACATAATAAAGCTTTTCTTGTTATATGCGATAACATGATTCGTTGCTTTCCTTTCATAAAAGATATGATCTTTATATGTTATTTCTTGGTGCGAAATCGAAATAATGATGTATGAAACCGTGTTCTGTTTTTATTTGTTGTTTACGATCAATCACTACGAACATGTTGATGTTTTTAAAACCATGAAGATGTTCATATAATTCACTCCTACAAAAACGGTTTTGAATGCTTTCAAATTTGCATTTTTTTTACATATCTATATATGTGATATGTATGATTCTTGCAAAGAAAAACGATTTTGAATGCTTTCTATTTTTAGCGTTTTTCTAGATATCTATATATGTGATATGTATGATTCTCGCGAAAATGATTTTGAATGCTTTCTGTTTTCTGCGCTAGCACCGCGAAACAGGCGTAACTCCTTTTGCAAGTCTGTTCGTGTGGATACCGCAGAAACATCGTCGCTATTACGGTGTTGGTGATTCACCTCGCTTGTGTTTATCATTTTTTCGTATGAATCCCGTGCGAATATTATTCACAAGCGAGATATTTTGATCCGCAATTCCCAACAAGTGGTATCGAGCCACTACTGCGAAACTATGATTCGTTTTTCTGCTTTTCTTGTTATATGCGATAACATTTCGGATATACACGAAACATGCTTACACACAAGGTTTTGGAAACCTTGTTTCCGTTTGCGACGGCTATGAAGCTTCCTCGTGACATGAAGTGTTCATGTCTTCACGAATTCGAAACCTGTTTCGGATAGGTGATGGCGGTGAGTTACCCCTGCGGCACATGAAGCGTTCATGTTTTTGCGGGCCTTAGGGTTCAAATGTTGTTGCCCTAGCCGTCATGGAGGCAGAAGGGGTCCAACTCGAATTTTTCTCCAAGAAACCAGTGGTGGTATATGAGTGAAAACACATGAGATGCATGGTGCATGGTGTGTGATATTCGAAAGCGCGATATTCAAATCTTTGTTTTTATAATTCACAAAATAATAATGTGTTATTTCTTTGTGTTTATGTATTCTTAGAGATGCATGGTGCATGGTTATGGCCTTAGTCTTTATTTTATGCTTTTTGGTTATTGTAAATACGACCTGCATGTCGTGCCTTTCTCTCTACATTCTGATTGTACATTCTCTTCTCATCTAACTCCCCTCGAATGTAAAAGAGGTTTCTATAATGTAATCATCATGTGGAGACAAGGAGATAGCATCAAGTGAGGACGTTGGTGGGAGACGCTTGGTGAAGCTGGCATTTTTAATGCTAATCTCTTAGAGGCCATAACCATGTCACATTTATTATATGCTTTATATGTATGAGATGCATGGATGATGTTTATGGTATGTTAAACAAGTTTAATAAATGGTGAGATCTAATAATAAAATTCCCTTAAAGAAAATATTAAGTCATTATGTGATGCCTTCCAATGCATGGCACTCATCAAGACTAATATCGATTAAGTGTAGGTCTGCCAAAGCAGGGTGCCTTTATCTATATTAGTAAGATGCGATGGGATAAGAGTAATATCCAAATGCCAACCATTGGGTCTGACTTAACTAGGCCATTTCAATAGGATTGAAGGCTTAGAGGCATGAAGTTGGGCTTTAGTCCATTAGATGGATTAGAATAAGTGTTATTCACCCAACTATCTAAGAGTTGCATGTGATGTAATTGGAAAGAGTTTCCTACCTAAATAACCGAATTTTGGGCGATCAGCCAAAGCTGACTCAAAGCTAGGTAAAATATGGATCTTGGCCTACTAGGAAATCTTACGATGGGATTTTCCGAGTCAATGTTGAGGGTCATTGACTTGAATAAAATAGTGGGAGACATATTTAATTAAAAGACCTCATTAAATATGTTTATGGCATGATACTTATATTTTGCATATTTCTGTTAATAGATAACCATGGCAACAAACACATCGGGTACTTTATCATTGCGATCCGTCCTTGAGAAGGACAAGTTGTCTGGAACGAATTTTCTAGACTGGTACAGGAATTTGAGGATTGTCCTCAAGCAAGAGAAAAAGCTGTATGTTTTGGAACAGCCTATTCCTGAGCCACCTGCTGCTAATGCCCCTAGAACTGAAAGAGATGCTTATAAGAAGCATCAAGATGATGCCTTGGACATTGGATGTCTAATGCTGGCCACCATGAACTCTGAGCTCCAAAAGCAACATGAGAACATGGATGCATACGATATGATCGTACACCTTAAGAAGCTCTATCAAGAGCAGGCCGTAATGAGAGATTCGAGGTCTCTAAAGCACTGTTTCAGTGCAAGCTAGTAGAAGGAAGCCCTGTTGGTGCTCATGTACTCAAGATGATTGGGTACATTGAAAACCTAGAGAGACTTGGTTTTCCTTTGGGCCAAGAGTTGGCCACTGACTTAGTCCTGCAATCGTTGCCGGAAAGTTTCAGTCAATTTGTCATGAACTACAACATGAATGAGATTGACAAATCACTACCAGAGCTGCTAGGCATATTGAGAACTGCTGAGCAGAACATTAACAAAGGTAAAGGGAAGGCCATAATGATGGTCCAAAAGAATAAGGGCAAGAAACAGCAGAAAAAGCCCAAGGACAACTAGAAGGGCAAGGGCAAGGACAAGTCCAAGCCTAGCACTTCTGGCTTGAAACCAGTGGGTGGAGTGGCTAAGGAAGGTACATGCTTCCATTGTGGTCAGACCGGACATTGGAAGAGGAACTGTGCCAAGTTCCTAGAGGAGCTCAAAAAGAAGAAGGGAAGTGAGACTTCCACTTCAGGTATTTTTGTTATTGAAGTCAATTTATCTACTTCTGCATCATGGGTATTAGATCTTGGATGTGGATCTCACATTTGTGTAAATGTGCAGGATCTAAAGAGCATTAGACCATTGACGAAGGGCGAAGTCGACCTACGAGTTGGAAATGGAGCAAAGGTTGCTGCATTAGTCAGTAGGGACTTATTTATTATCTTTGCCCACTAGGCTTGTAATAGAGTTAGAGAACTGCTATTTTGTGCCTGCTATTAGTAGGAATATCATTTCTGTTTCTTGTTTGGACAAGAAAGGTTTTTCTTTTATAATAAAGGACAAGTGTTGTTCTATTTATATGAATGATATTTTTTATGGTAGTGCACAATTAAGTAATGGACTTTATGTACTTGATCTCGAAACGCCCATTTATAACATAAATACAAAGAGGTTTAAATCAAACGATCTGAACCCGAATTATCTCTGGCATTGTCGTTTGGGCCATATAAATGAGAAACGCATTTCCAAACTCTATAAAGATGGATTCTTGGACTCGTTTGATTACGAATCATATGAGACATGTGAATCTTGTTTATTGGGAAAGATGACTAAGGCCCCATTTACTGGACAAGGTGAAAGGGCTAGTGATCTTTTAGGCCTTATACATAGTGATGTATGTGGGCCACTAAACACAGTCGCTAGAGGCGGTTTTCAATACTTCATTACATTTACTGATGATTTCAGTAGATATGGATTTGTATATCTTATGAAGCACAAATCAGAATCCTTTGAAAAGTTCAAAGAGTTCAAGAATGAAGTACAAAACCAACTTGGCAAGAGTATTAAAATCCTTCGATCAGATCGAGGAGGAGAATACTTAAGCCAACAGTTTGATGATCATGTGAAAGAGTGTGGGATAATATCTCAACTCACTCCACCAGGAACACCACAATGGAATGGTGTCTCTGAAAGGAGGAACTAGACCTTGTTGGACATGGTCCGATCCATGATGAGTCATGCAAACCTTCCAGGCTCCTTCAGGGATATGCTCATTAATAGCAGCTTTCACACTTAACCGTGTTCCATCTAAGACGGTTCAAAAGACACCATATGAGATATGGACCGGGAGACGGCCCAAGATGTCTTTCATGAAGATTTAGGGGCTGCGAAGCTTATGTGAAACGTCAAGTTTCGATAAGCTTGGCCCTAAATCGATAAATGCTTCTTTGTGGGGTATCCAAAGGAAACCAAGGGATACTTTTTCTATAATCCTACCGAGGGCAAAGTGTTTGTCGCACGGACAGGTTGTGTTTCTAGAAAGGGAGTTTATCTCCAAAGGAACCAGTGGGAGAAAAGTAGAACTTGAAGAAGTTCAAGTTTCACAAAGCAAAGAATGAACCAATGGTGGAAATAGAGCACCTCCACAAAATGTTGTGGAACAAAGAACCTGCTCTAGTAGCACAAGACTGCGTAGGTCTAACAGGATACGTCATCAACCAGAGAGATATGGATTTCTCATGACCCAACAAGGTGACGTATTGCTCATGGATCAAGATGAGCCTGTGACTTACCAGGAAGCCATTATTGGCCCAGAATCTGAGAAATGGCTTGAGGCCATGAGATCTGAAATGGATTCCATGTATGCCAACCAGGTATGGACCTTGGTTGACCCACCTGAAGGGGTAAAACCCATTGGGTGCAAGTGGGTTTTCAAGAAGAAAACCGACATGGATGGTAATGTGCATACCTTTAAGGCGCGATTGGTGGCTAAAGGTTTCAAACAAATTCATGGTGTAGACTATGATGAGACTTTTTCCCCAGTTGCGATGCTTAAATCCGTTCGGATCTTGCTTGCTGTTGCAGCATACCATGATTATGAAATCGGCAAATGGATGTCAAAACTGCTTTCCTTAATGGAAATCTTCTCGAAGATGTGTACATGACACAACCCGAGGGTTTTGCCACTCCACGGGATGCTAGAAAGGTATGCAAGTTGCAACGATCTATTTATGGATTGAAGCAAGCTTCCGTAAGTGGAATCTTCGTTTTGATGATACAATCAAACAGGTTTGGTTTCATCAAGAATGAAGAAGAATCTTGTGTCTACAAGAAGGTTAGTAGGAGCACAGCTTGTCTTTCTAGTATTGTATGTAGATGATATACTACTAATTGGAAATGACATCCTACCCTACGATCTGTAAAGACTTGGTTAGGGAAGTGCTTTTCTATGAAGGACTTGGGCGAAGCCACCTATGTGTTAGGTATCGGGATCTATAGAGATAGATCACGTAGATTGCTTGGCCTAAGTCGAGTACATACATAGACAAAGTGTTAAGACGATTTAACATGCATGAATCCAAGAAAGGACTCTTGCCTATGTCACATGGTGTAAGCCTATCTAAGGCTCAATCCCCTTCCACCCGGGATGAGAGGGATCGCATGAGCAAGATTTCATATGCATCCGCAATTGGATCTATCATGTATGCCATGTTATGTACTCGACCGGACATCTCATATGCTTTGAGCATGACGAGTAGGTACCGGTCGATCCCTATGGTGAAAGTCATCGGATCACTACAAGAACATCCTTAAGTACTTAAGAAGGACTAAGGATTCGTTCTTGGTATATGGAGGCGAGGAAGAGCTAGTCGTAAAAGGTTACACTGATGCTAGCTTCCAAACCGATAAGGACGACTCCAGATCGCAATCAGGTTATGTTTTTTTGCCTAAATGGTGGGGCTGTGAGCTGGAAGAGTTCAAAGCAGGAGACAGTCACCGATTCTACCACAGAGGCTGAGTATATTGCTGCCTCCAATGCAGCAAAGGAGGCCGTTTGGATCAAGAAGTTCATTACTGAACTTGGCACTATTCCTAGCATTGTGGACCCAGTGGACCTCTATTGTGATAATAATGGAGCCATTGCACAAGCTAAGGAGTCTAGATCTCACCAGCGATCCAAACATATACTTAGGCGCTTCCATCTCATTCGAGAGATCATCGATAGAGGAGATTTGAAGATATGCAGAGTACCAATAGATGATAACATTGCTGATCCACTAACGAAGCCTCTTGCACAGCAGAAGCATGAAGGTCACACTAGGTCTTTAGGCATTAGAAATATGCCTGATTGGCTCTAGTGCAAGTGGGAGATTATTGGTGTATGCCCTAGTGGCCAATACATTTTGTTTGTATTGACATACATTATATTATGCTATTTTTGATATATGAGGCATTTCATTTATTGTGTTCTTTTTTGATAAACATAATAAAGTCCTTAGAATAGTAAGTTTGATGCCATAGGACATCAAGTGGATGACTTAATCGTGAGATCCTTTTGGTTACAACACTATTCTTAAATGTCCCTAGTCAAGTATTATTGTTAATTAGGACAACAATAATACATTGAGACTAGTATGTGTAGAGACTGATGACCGTATCTCACGGGTCATGGATATAAGATATCAAGTCTTCACATTGGTGCATATTAGAGTAATGATGTACTGGACTGACCCATCATGAGAACGCTACATGGATCGTTACGTGAGTGTCATAAGCGATTCTCATAGTGACAATGGTGTTTGTGGTCCTTTGACCTGAAATCACTACGATTCCTACATGAGAAGTTGTGTGTTTTAATGCCATCAAACGTCATCTGTAACAAGGTGATTATAAAGTTGGTTATTGGACATACCGCAAATCATGCGAGAGGATGTGAGTGACCTAGATGGAATTTGTCACTCCTACATAACAGAGCGATATCTTCGGGCCCCCGATTGAGTGAGACTGCGAAATGCATGGCCATGCTCAAATGAGTCAATATGAGATATTGATCTCATTTATTATTACAAAGTCTACTCGAGTATCAGGAAACGAATGATTGGACTATACAAGGGTGATGCATTCCATGCCTTGTGTTCAATCTAGATATCTTGACAAAGGGACTAAACGACACGGAAACATTGGTCACGGAAAGGTTATGTCAAATCACTGACATTCTTATTACTTGGGTAGCAGCGATGTGTTGCTAGATACCGCTCACTGCTTGTAATATTAAAATGAGATTTTAATATTACTGCCAACGTAATAAGAACCTGTAGGGTCACACACTTAGAACAGACTAAATTGGAGCAATAAGGATCCAAGTTGGACTCGGATTCAATTGTGGGCCTAACTCATGACAGATGGGTTTTAGGGTTGCACAGCTTACCTTGCTACTGCTCACACTCACTTAAGGCAGCCACTATTATAAATAGTACTGTTAAGGGGGCTGCTATAGATGTTACATCACAACCCTAGCCGCACCTAAGAAAGTGAGTGAGAGACAGTGAAAGGTTCTTCTCTTCTATTCGCAGCTAGCACCGCGAAACAGAGGCGTGACTCCTTTTGCAAGTCTGTTCGTGTGGATACCGCAGAAACATCGTCGCTATTACGGTGTTGGTGATTCACCTCGCTTGTGTTTATCACGCTTCAAGAGGTAAATTTTAAAAATTCGGATTATGGACTTTTCGCATGGATCCTGTGTGGGAATCCTATTATTCCGCTGCGAGATATTTTGATCCGCAATTCCCAACAGGTAGTAATATTAAAATCCCATTTTAATACTACAAACAGTGAGCGGTATCTAGCAACACATCGCTGCTACCCAAGTAATAAGAATGTCAGTGATTTGACATAACCTTTCCGTGACCAATGTTTCTGTGTTGTTTAGTCCCTTTGTCAAGATATCTAGATTGAACACAAGGCATGGAATGCGTCACCCTTGTATAGTCCAATCATTCGTTTCCTGATACTCGAGTAGACTTTGTAACAAACAAATGAAATCAATATCTCATATTGACTCATTTGAGCATGGCCATGCATTTCGCAGTCTCACTCAATCAGGGGGCCCGAAGATATCGCTCCTGTTATGTAGGAGTGACAAATCCCATCTAGGCCACTCATATCCCTCTGCATGATTCGCGGTATGTCCAATAACCAACTTTATAATCACTTTGTTATAGATGACGTTTGATGGCATTAAAACACACAACTCCTCATGTAGGAATCATAGTGATTTCAGGTCAAAGGACCACAAACCCCATTGTCACTATGAGAATCGCTTATGACACTCACGTAACGATCCATGTAGCGTTCTCATGGTGGGTCAGTCCAGTACATCATTACTCTAATATGTACCCATGTGAAGACTTGATATCCCATATCAAGGACCCGTGAGATGTGGTCATCAGTCTATGCACATACTAGTCTCAATGCATTATTGTTGTCCTAGTTAACAATAATACTTGACTAGGAACATTTAAGAATAGTGTTGTAACCACAAGGATCTCACGATCAAGTCATCCACTTGATGTCCTATGGCATCAAACTTACTATTCTAAGGACTTTATTATGTTTATCCAAAAAGAACATAATAACTGAAATGCCTCATATATTAAAAAAAGCATAATAGAATGTATGTAAATACAGAAAAAAGTATCGGCCTCTAGGGCATACACCAACAGTATATTCAACAATAATGTCCTTTTCCATAATCATGCCCCAATTTGGCTAAGATAAGCATCAACACATTCTTGCTCCCACTCATGGACCCACAATAAAGATCATTAATCCTCAAATAAGACATTACACTTTTTGGGTTCACTATGGAATTGAGCCGTAATTCCTATGTTCTTCTTCTTAAGTTTCTCTCTAGGGAAATTCTCTCGCATTTCACCTAAACTTCAATACTTTAATTAAACAAGTCCATTACTAAATTTTTAACTTAATTCCCTTAAAATAACAATAATTTTAGTTATTCAACATCTTACTTACATTAATGTTCTTCCTTTAATTAAGAATTATTCCAAGTTTTTGGATAAAGTATCATTCATGGTTCTTTCCATTTTATGAATCCCTAATTAATTTTTAATTATCCAATCAACTAAGTTTCACTTTAATTTAGCCTTTCTTAGGTCCAAAGAATCATTTTAGGTTATCAAATAGATTTCTATCCATCACATTGTTAACTACTTAACACTTGATTAATTAAATTCTAAGGTTGCATAAAATTACATGATTGGACCTTAAAATGGCCCTAGAGGTCGTGAGCCTCCCAAGGGTAAGAACCCTAAGTTTACCATTACTATATTACATTTTAGTCACTTGGTTAATTATGTCTCGAACTTGAATACGAAATTTCAACCATGATCACCCTATTTAAGGGGTGTGGCCGTGAGCCATAATGAGGAGGGCATGGAACCCTAGCTTCCATTTCATGTTTCTAATTCACCAAAATCACTCCAAGGTCATCAATATATACATACATTCAATCAAATAGATCATATATGGTAAAATCAATACATAGTCATCAAAATCACACATCAAAAAGAGTAACCCTAACATGGATTCCTCACAACCAACACACAATCAAGTCTCCCACTACCAATAGAGGTTGAAGTTGATAGTCTTCCTCTTACCAAGAGGGAAAACAAGCAAAGAAACTCCCTTGAAGCTCTTAGGGAAATTCGGCCAAGCACCTTCAAAACCCTAGAAATCACAACTTCATTATATTAACACCAAGGCTTGAGAAAATGAGGACAAATGGTCATGAAGATGACCATAAAATGAAGAAGAGAAGGTGAAAGATCAAGAATATTACCTAAAAGCTTCAAACTTTGAGGCTTGAAGAAGATGATGAAGATGAAAGCTTAATAAGTAGATTCAAACTAGAGAGATGTTTAGAATGTGATGGAGATTAAGAAAATATGTTCACTTGAAATTTTTATGATCAAGGAGGCATAGAGAGGGGGTGAGGCCATGTGGAGAAGAAGAGAGAAGGAGAAGAAACTTGAGAGAAAAAGAGAGAGAAGGAAAATGTAGAGAGAGAAGTTGATAGTAAAGAAATGGTAACTTTTAGATTTGAATTTAGAATTGGAAAAAATAAAAATGAAAACAAATTTTTTGGCTCCGAAATGGCCTTCATTGCCATGTAGAAGAGAGAGAGTGAGGGAATTTGGCTTCTCAAACAAGCTAATAGGAAATTTCTAGGAAGCTTCCTCCAAAGATTCTTCAAGAAGCCAAAATTTACCTTTTTGAAAAGTCAATGATGATGTCATCAAGATGATGCCATTTAAAATGAACACTCTAGAAAAGATGATTAACACTCTACTAGAGCTATTATCAAGTGAACAAAAGTTACAGTTAATAAAAATAGTATTTATTGTTCATCGGATAATTTCACGGTATAGCGATTTTATTTATCAGATAAAATCTCAAAAAATATTAACCGCGTAAACTGTGCTCGGCCTCGGGTTTACTAAGATCCCCCATCGACGTTTGCACACTTCAAGATTTATCAGCCTCGGGAAAAATATTCATTTTCCCGACTCCGCTCAGTGTGCACGTAAAACGAGGAATATATTAAAATATTAAATATTTTTGGAAAAATCTGAAAAAAATTCTCAAAAATCACAAATATTATAAAACTACTATTTATGATGAAACAAATAATTTTTGGGGTGTCATACTGTCTCTATTCGGTGTGCACGCAAAATTAAAAATATATTAAAATATTCAACATTTAAGAAAAAATCTAAAAAAATCTCTAAAAATCATAAATATTATAAAACTACTATTTATGATGAAACAAATAATTTTTGGGGGCGTTACAACTCTCCCCTTCAAAAAAGAAATTTCGTCCTCGAAATCTTCGTACCTTAGAATAGTTGTGGGAGTTGCTCCTTCATCTTGTCTTCCAAGTCCCATGTTGCATTTCCAGTCGTTTTGTTCCAGATCACTTTTACTAATGAGATCTCCTTTCCTCCGAGTTGCTTCACTCTCCTGTCTTCAATCCTTATAGGAGGTGCCTCATAGGTTAAGTTCTCTTTCAATTATACTGTGTTCGGTGCTATGACATGGCTCGGGTCAAGAATATATTTTCGCTATTGCGACACATGAAAGACATTGTGAAGGTATGAAAGAAAATGTGGTAAGGCTATTTGGTAAGGTACTCGACCTATCCGGCGAAGAATTAGGTAAGGTCCATGGGATTTGGGGGTAAGTTTTGTAGACTTCAGAACTCGACCGACCCCAGTCATTGGCGTGACTTTCAAAAACACATGCTCGCTTTCCTCAAACTCAAGAGGCTTTCTTCTTTTGTCTGCGTAGCTCTTCTGTTGACTTTGAGCCATCCTCATTTTTTCCTGAATCATCTTGACTTTCTCAGTCGTTTATTGTATAATATCAGGTCCAATGGTAAGGCGCTCTCCGTCTTGGTACCAACACAAAGGTGTTCGGCACTATCGTCCATATAGAGCTTCATAGGGTGCCATCCCTATTCTTGATTGAAAACTGTTGTTGTAGGTGAACTCTACCAATGGTAAAACTTCATCCCAACTTCCAGCTTGTTCCAAAGTGCAAGCTCTGAGCAAATCCTCCAATGATTGAATTGTCCTTTCCGATTGACTATCGGTTTGTGGATGGTAAGCGGAACTCAATCGTAGTTTCGTTCCCATCACTCCTTGTAAGCTCTGCCAAAACTTTGATGTGAACCTTGGATCCCTGTTA
Source organism: Ormosia semicastrata (assembly GCA_029884595.1). Taxonomy (NCBI): domain Eukaryota; kingdom Viridiplantae; phylum Streptophyta; class Magnoliopsida; order Fabales; family Fabaceae; genus Ormosia; species Ormosia semicastrata. The sequence goes on along the minus strand of JAQQTO010000061.1, from coordinate 63,875,804 downwards.
GAAATGATGCTGGTAGGCACACCATGCAGCCTAACTATCTCACCAATATACAGTTGAGTCAACTTCTCCATGTTATATCTTATGTTGATTGGTAAGAAATGTGCTGACTTCGTGAGTCAATCAACAATTACCCATATCGAATCATAACCTTTTTTGGTCTTTGGCAATCCAATCATAAAGTCCATTTCGATACTATCCTACTTCCATTTGGGAATAGCTAGGGGTTGCAACAGTCCCGACAGTCTTTGATGCTCAACCTTCGCTTTCTGACAAACTAGACAAGACGACACGCATCTGGAAATATCACTCCTCATTCCGTGCCAGCAAAATAATCGTTTCAAGTCTTGATACATCTTTGTTATTCCCGGATACAAGCTCAACTTGCTCGTGTGAGCGTGTTCGAGAATATACTTTCTAAACTCTTGATCTCGGGGTATACAAACCCTACCTTGGAACCTTAGAGTTCTATCAGTTCCTTCTTCAAATGTTGTCACACTACCTTGCTTTATTAGCTCCCGTTCTCCTTGCAGAAACTTGTCAACTTTTTGTTTTTCTCGGATGTCTTCCATTAACTCACTTGAAATGGTGACCATGTTCATGCAAATCTTTCCCGGTGCTAATTCCACAAAGGACCAAATAACCCAGAATTGCTCTATCAAATCCTTTTCCATGATCATTTTAGTAGAGATACTGAGCATCTTCCTACTCAAAGCGTTTGCCACAGCATTTGCCTTTCCAAGGTGATACAGAAGTCAAAAATCATAGTTTTTTAGAAATTCCAAACACCTTTGTTGTCTCATATTCAAATCCTTTTGGTCATACAGATACTTCAAGCCCTTGTGGTCACTAAAGATGTTGAATGTCGCCCCATAAAGGAAATGCCTCTATATCTTCAAAGCAAATACTACAGCTGCTAACTCCAAGTCGTGTGTTAAGTAGTTCTTCTCGTACACTCGCAACTGTCTCGAAGCGTAAGCCACTGTTTTTCCATCTTGCATAAGCACAGATCCTGATCCTTGGTATGAAGCATCGCAATACACCTCGAAGGGTTCACTCGGATTGGGGAGAACTAACACTGGTGAAGTAGTTAGTCGTCTCTTCAATTCTTGGAAACTTTCTTCACAAGTATTAGTCCATTCAAAGGCTTGGTTCTTTCTCGTGAGCTGAGTGAGAGCCCTGCTATTTTAGAGAGTCGTTCAATGAACCTCCGATAGTATCCAGCCTATCCCACAAAGCTTTGAAGTATTAGTCAATTTTAAACAAGTCCTTTACTTAATTTTAAAGTTAATTCCCATAAAATAACTTTACTTTGAGTTATTCAACATCTTACTTACATTCATGTTCTTCCTTTAATTAAGAATTATTCCAAGTTTTTGGATAAAGTATCATTCTTGGTTCTTTCCAATTTGTGAATCCCTAATTAATTTTTCATTATCCAATCAACTAAGTTTCACTTTAATATAGCCTTTCTTAGGTTCAAAGAATCATTTTAGGTTATCAAATAGATTTCTTTCCATCACATTGTTAACTACTTAACACTAGATTAATTAAATTCCAAGGTTGCATAAAATTACATAATTGGACCCTAAAATGGCCCTAGAGGCCGTGAGCCTCCCAAGGGTAAAAACCCTAAGTTTTCCAATACTCTATTACATTTTAGTCACTTGGCTAATTATGTCTCCAACTTGATTATGAAATTTCAACCATGATCACCCTATTCAAGGGGTGTGGTCGTGAGCCATAATGAGGAGGGCAAGGAACCTTAGCTTCCATTGCATGTTTCCAATTCGCCAAAATCACTCCAAGGTCATCAATATATACATACATTCAATCAAATAGATCATATATGGTAAAATCAATACATAGTCATCAAAATCACACATCAAAAAGAGTAACCCTAACATGGGTTCCTTACAACCAACACACAATCAAGTCTCCCACTACCAATAGAGGTTGAAGTAGATAGTCTTCCTCTTACCAACAGGGAAAATAAGCAAAGGAACTCCCTTGAAGCTCATACTGAAATTCGGCTAAGCACCTTCAAAACCCTAGAAATCATAACTTCATCACATCAACACCAAGGCTTGAGAAAAAGAGGACAAATGGTAACAAAGATGACCATTAAAATGAAAATGAAGAAGAGAAGATGAGAGATCAAGAATATTACCTAAAAGCTTCAAACTTTGAGGCTTGAAGAAGATGATGAAGATGGAAGCTTATCAAGTAGATTCAAACTAGAAAGATGTTTAGAATGCGATGGAGATTAAAAAAAAATATTCACTTGAAATTTTTGTGATCAAGGAGACATAGAGAGGGGGTGAGGCTGTGTGGAGAAGAAGAGAGAAGGAGGAGAAACTTGAGAGAAAAAGAGAGAGAAGGAAAATGTAGAGAGAGAAGTTGATAGTAAAAAAATGGTAACTTTTTAGATTTGAATTTAGAATTGGAAATGATAAAAATGAAAACAAATTTTTTGGCTCCCAAATGGCCTTTATGGCCGTGTAGAAGAGAGAGAAAGTGAGGGAATTTGGCTTCCCAAACAGGCTAATAGGAAATTTTTAGGAAGCTTCCTCCAAAGCTTCTTCTAGAAGCCAAAATTTACTTTTTTGAAAAGTCAACGATGATGTCATCAAGATGATGCCACTTAAAGTGAACACTATAAAAAAATGACTAATACTCTACTAGAGTTATTATCCAGTGAACAAAAGTTACAGTTAATAAAAATAGTATTTTTTGTTCATCGAATAATTTCACAATACAGTAATTTTTTTTATCAGATAAAATTTTAAAAAACGTAAGCCTCGTAAACTGTGATCGGCCTCAGGTTTAGTAAGATCTCCCTCGACATTTCCAAAGTTCAAGGTTTACCAGCCTCGGGGAAAATATTTTATTTTTTTAGCTCCGCTCAGTGTGCACGTAAAATGAAAAATATATTAAAATATTCAATATTTTTAAAAAAATCTAAAAAATTCTCAAAAATTACAAATATCATAAAACTACTATTTATGATGAAACAAACAATTTTTACAGTGTCACACTAACTCTGCTCAGTGTGCAAGTAAAATGAAGAATATATTAAGATATTCAACATTTTCAAAAAAATCTTGAAAAATTCCCAAAAATCACAAATATTATAAAACTACTATTTATGGTGAAACAAATACTTTTTGGGGTGTTATAACTCTCCCCTACTAAAAAGAAATTTTGTCCTCGAAATCTTCGTACCTTAGAATAGTTGTGGGTGTTGCTCCTTCATCTTGTCTTCCAACTCCCATGTTGCATCTCCAGTCATTTCGTTTAAGATCACTTTTACTAATGAGATCTCCTTTCCTCTGAGTTGCTTTACTCTCCTGTCTTCAATCTTTACAGGAGGTGCCTCATAGGTTAAGTTCTCTTTCAATTGTACTGTGTTCAGTGCTATGACATGGCTCGGGTCAAGAATATATTTTCGCTATTATGACACGTGTAAGACATTGTGAAGGTTTGAAAGAAAATGTGGTAAGGCTATTTGGTAAGTTACTGGACCTATCTGGCGAAGAATTAGGTAAGGTCCATGGAATTTGGGGGTAAGTTTTGTAGACTTCAAAACTCGGACGACCTCAGTCGTTGGCGTGACTTTCAAAAACACATGCTCGTCTTCCTCAAACTCAAGAGGCTTTCTCTTTTTGTCTGCGTAGCTCTTCTATCAACTTTGAGGCATCCTCATCTTTTCCTGAATCATCTTGTCTTTCTCAGTCGTTTGTTGTATAATATCAGGTCCAACGGTAAGGCGCTCTCCATCTTGGTACCATCACAAAGGTGTTCGGCACTGTCGTCCATATAGAGCTTCATAGGGTGCCATCCCTACTCTTGAATGAAAACTGCTATTGTAGGTGAACTCTACCAATGGTAAAACTTCATCCCAACTTCCAGCTTGTTCGAAAGTACAAGCTCTGAGCAAATCCTCCAATGATTGAATAGTTCTTTCCAATTGACCATCGGTTTGTGGATGGTAAGTGGAACTCAATCATAGTTTCGTTCCCAACACTCCTTGTAAGGTCTGCCAAAACTTCGATGTGAACCTTGGATCCCTGTCAGAAATGATACTCGTAGGCACACCATGCAGCCTAACTATCTTACCAATATACAGCTGAGTCAACTTCTCCATGTTGTATCTTATGTTGATTGGTAAGAAATATGCTGACTTCATGAGTTAATCAATAATTACCCATATCGAATCATAACCTTTTTTGGTCTTTGGTAATCCAACCACAAAGTCCATCGCGATACTATCCCACTTCTATTTGGGAATAGCTAGGGGTTACAACAGTCCCGATGGTCTTTGATGCTCAACCTTCACTTTCTGACAAACCAAAAAAGACGACACACATCTGGCAATATCACTCTTCATTCCGTGCCACCAAAATAATCGTTTCAAGTCTTGATTCATCTTTGTTATTCTCGGATGCATACTCAACTTGCTCATGTGAGCATGTTTGAGAATATACTTTCTAAACTCTTAATCCCGGGGTATACAAACCCTACCTTGGAACCTTAGAATTCCATCAGTTCCTTCCTCAAATGTTGTCACACTGCCTTGCTTCATTAACTCCAGTTCTCCTTGTAGAAACTTGTCAACTTTTTATTTTTCTCGGATGTCTTCCATTAACTCACTTGAAATGGTGACTATGTTCATGCAAATCTCCCCTAGTGCCAATTCCACAAAGGACTAAACATCCCTGAATTGCTCTATCAAATCCTTTTCCTTGATTATCATAGTAGAGACAGTGAGCATCTTCCTACTCAAAGCGTTTACCACGGCGTTTGCTTTTCCAGGGTGATACAGAAGTCAAAAATCATAGTCTTTCAGAAATTCCAACCACCTTTGTTGTCTCATATTCAACTTCTTTTGGTCATACAGATACTTTAAGCTCTTGTGGTCACTAAAGACGTTGAATGTCGCCCCATAAAGGAAATACCTCTATATCTTCAAAGTGAATACCACAGCTGCTAACTCCAGGTCGTGTGTTAAGTAGTTCTTCTCGTGCACTCGCAACTGTCTCGAAGCGTAAGCCACCACTTTTCCATTTTGCATAAGCACAGATCCTGATCCTTGGTATGAAGCATCATAATACACCTCGAAGGGTTCACTTAGATCGGGGAGAACTAACACTAGTGAAGAAGTTAGTCGTCTCTTCAATTCTTGGAAACTTTCTTCACAAGCATTAGTCCATTCAAAGGCTTAGTTCTTTCTCGTGAGCTGAGTGAGAGCCTTGCTATTTTAGAGAATCGTTCAATGAACCTCCGATAGTATCCAACCAATCCCACAAAGCTTTGGATTTCTGTCACCATCTTTGGCCTTTCCCACTGTAGAACTGCTTCCACTTTTGACGAATCCACTGCAATCCCTTCCTTCGAGATCACATGGCCCAAAAACTTGACTTCGTCCAGCCAAAATTCACACTTCGACAATTTGGTGTACAATTTCTTCTCCTTTAGAATTTGGAGAACTATACTGAGGTGTTCAGCATGATCCTCCTGATTTTGAGAGTAGATCAGAATGTCATCAATGAAGACAACAACGAATCTGTCTAAGTAAGGATGAAAGAGTCTGTTCATGTAGTTCATGAATATGGCAGGTGCATTCGTTACACCAAACGGCATCATAAGGTACTTGTAATGACCGTAACGGGTACGAAAAGTCATCTTGGGAATATCCTCCGCCAGTACTTGAATTTGGTGGTAGCCCGATCGCAGATCGATCTTAGAGAACACTGCTGCTCCTTTCAATTGATCCATTAAGTCGTCTATCCTCGGAAGTGGATACTTATTCTTGATTGTGACCTTATTCAGTTGGTGATAGTCCACACACAATCGCGAAGTACCATCCTTCTTTCGGACTAGGAACACTGGTGCTCCCCATGGTGTCAAACTGGGTCTAATAAATTGCTTTTCGAAGAGCTTTTCCAGCTGCTTCATAAGCTCAACTAACTCTGATGGTGATATTCTGTAAAGCGCTATAGATACAGGACCAAATCCAAGTACAAGATTAATGGTGAACTCTATCTCCCGCTCCGACGGTAACCCAGGTACATTATCAGGAAAGATTTCAGGGAACTCGTTAACCATTGGAATTGTATTCACATCTGCCTCGCTCTCGACCTTCAAGGAAGACAATAGCATGTATCCCTGAGCTCCTTCTTTCAAGAAAGCTCGAATTTGGTTGGCCGTCAAAATTCTAGAAACTTCATCCATAGGGAAAACTATAGTTTTACTTGAACAGTCTAACAGGATATGGTTGGAAGACAACTAATCCATTCCTAAAATTACATCTAATTCGGAAAGAGGTAAACAGATCAAATCAACAGAAAAGATTCGACCTTCAACAATTAAAGGACAATTTAAACAAACTTTGGTGGTCACAACAGGTTTAGCAGTAGGGGTAGAAACAGTTAAGTCAAAAGGTAAGGAAGACATAGGTAAACCAAGTCTTCGCACACAGTCATAAAGGTCAATATTTGCATCAGTCTGCCCCACGGACAGAAGAGCTACCAACTGTCCATTGTGAGGTACCTGCACTCCGACGCCCCCAAGGTCAACATTATGACCTACACTAGTCTATTTGAACCTGCACATAGGTGTGATTCAAACTCCTAGGCAATATGGCCTCGACAATAGTCCATCGGACTTTCACAATGCATGTTAACACAATGCATATACATTTATATTCAACAATAATGTACTTTTCCATAATCATACCCTAATTTGGCTAACATAAGCATCAACACATTCTTGCTCCCACTCATGGACCCACAATAAATATCATTAATCCTCAAATAAGACATTACACTTTTTGGGTTTATTATGGAATTGAGCCTTAATTCCTATGTTCTTCTTATTAAGTTTCTCTCTAGGGAAATTCTCTTGCATTTTCACCCAATCATTAATACTTTATTTAAACAAGTCCATTACTTAATTTTAAACTTAATTCCCATAAAATAACTTTAATTTGAGTTATTCAACATCTTACTTACATTCATGTTCTTCCTTTAATTAAGAATTATTCCAAGTTTTTGGATAAAGTATCATTCTTGGTTCTTTCCATTTTATGAATCCCAAATTAATTTTTAATTATCCAATCAACTATGTTTCACTTTAATTTAGCCTTTCTTAGGTACAAGGAATCACTTTAGGTTATTAAATAGATTTCTTTCCATCACATTGTTAACTACTTAACACTTGATTAATTAAATTTTAAGGTTACATAATATTACATGATTGGACCCTAAAATGGCCCTAGAGGCCGTGAGCCTCCCAAGGGTAAGAACCCTAAGTTTTCCATTACTCTATTACATTTTAGTCACTTGGTTAATTATGTCTCCAACTTGATTACGAAATTTCAACCATGATCACCCTATTCAAGGGGTGTGGCCGTGAGCCATAATGAGGAGGGCAAGGAACCCTAGCTTCCATTTCATGTTTCTAATTCACCAAAATCACTCCAAGGTCATCAATATATACATATATTCAATCAAATAGATCATATAAGGTAAAATCAACACATAGTCATCAAAATCACACATAAAAAAGAGTAACCCTAACATGGGTTCCTCATAACCAACACACAATCAAGTCTCCCACTACCAATAGAGGTTGAAGTGGATAGTCTTCCTCTTACTAAGAGGGAAAACAAGCAAAGAAACTCCCTTGAAGCTCCTAGTGAAATTCGGCCAAGCACCTTCAAAACCCTAGAAATCACAACTTCATCACATCAACACCAAGGCTTGAGAAAAGAGGACAAATGGTCATGAAGATGACCATTAAAATGAAAATGAAGAAGAGAAGATGAGAGATCAAGAATATTACCTAAAAGCTTCAAACTTTGAGGCTTGAAGAAGATGATGAAGATGGAAGCTTATCAAGTAGATTCAAACTAGAAAGATGTTTAGAATGTGATGGAGATTAAGAAAATATGTTCACTTGAAATTTTTGTGATCAAGGAGGCATAGAGATGGAGTGAGGCCGTGTGGAAAAGAAGAGAGAAGGAGGAGAAACTTGAGAGAAAAAGAGAGAGAAGGAAAATGTAGAGAGAGAAGTTGATAGTAAAGAAATGGTAACTTTTTAGATTTGAATTTAGAATTGGAAATGATAAAAATGAAAACAAATCTTTTGGCTCCCAAATGGCCTACATGGCCGTGTAGAAGAGAGAGAGTGTGTGGGAATTTTTGCTTCTCAAACAAGCCAATAGGAAATTTCTAGGAAGCTTCCTGTAAAGCTTCTTAAAGAAGCCAAAATTTACCTTTTTGAAAAGTCAACGATGATGTCATCAAGATGATGTCACTTAAAGTGAACACTCTAGAAAAGATGATTAACACTCTACTAGAGCTATTATCCATTGAACAAAAGTTACAGTTAATAAAAATAGTATTTATTGTTCAAAGGATAATTTCACGGTACAGTGATTTTATTTATCAGATAATATCTCAAAAAATGTAAACCTCGTAAATTGTGCATGACCTCGGGTTTAGTAAGATCCCCCGTTGACGTTTCCACTGTTCAAGGTTTACCACTCTCGGGGAAAATATTTCATTTTTTCGGCTCCACTCAGTGCGCACGTAAAATGAAGAATATATTAAAATATTCAACATTTCTAGAAAAATCCACAAAAATTCTCAAAAATCATAAATATTATAAAACTGCTATTTATGATGAAACAAACAATTTCTGGGGTGTCACACTGACTCTGCTCAGTGCGCACGTAAAATCAAAAATATATTAAAATATTTAACATTTTCAAAAATATCTAAAAAAATTCTCAAAAATCACAAATATTATAAAAATACTATTTATGATGAAACAAATAATTTTGGGGGTGTTACAAGGATCTCATAATTATCAGTAGTCATTAAAAAAAATTTGTCATCATAATAATTCTAGCTGTTTTGGGGAAAATCATTTCAATTCAGTCAAATATATATATATGGTAGAAAGGTGGCAAAAGCTAAATCAGGTCTTTTCTTTTCCCGAAACAAAGATCTAATTATTAATTACTTAAAAACTCATAGTTTTAATTGCTAATAGATCACAAACTATATTCAAATCATCATTCGAATACAAATCACAGTTTAGTATCATATTCTCTATTCCATACTATAATCTCTTATGATATCCCATATAGATACACACATCATATTAAAAAATGTAGTACACACAAGACATAATGCTCTATAACAAATTCATAATCTCACATTCTCTAGACACGAGTGCAGGCTGGATACATAAAAAAATTTCACTCTTTTCTTAGAGAGAGGTTAGTGTGAGAAACTCTCTCGTCTCCCTCTGTAATCTTTTCCTCAATCATTAATAAATCAATTCTTCTTCATCTCTTCTCCCTCACTGGAGCAAAAATGCGGCTTACCGCTTCTTTGGTTTTCATTTTTTCTTTATTTACTTTACTGCACTGCATCTACATATCATGTAAAGCAGTCCGTCTATTCTCCTACTTTGTATCATCTTGATCTTCCGCTTTTTCCTGTGATCTTCAACCCTACGCTCTGGTGTGTGTGTGTGTGTGTGTGTGTATATATATATATATATATATACTTATACTCTCCTACATGATTGTATGTGCGATTGTATAATGTTGTTATCAATTATGTGTATGTGTAATTTATATTAATGAATGCCATATGATACATGTATAATACTGGGAATTTTTAAGTTATCATCTCTTTTTATGTTTCCATGGTAAAAGTAGGTCCGGACCCTAGTAAGGGAGTAAAGCATCTAAAGAAGGAGCAACAAGACTAAATAGATAGCTTGTAGTTTTTGTTATTGAACAACTCGTGTATATTGTACTTTAAGTTGTAGTTTATTAGTAGTTTGTTGTTGTATATATGACACTATGCCTTTAAGGCTTTTAATGTATATATTTATGACCTACTTTTATCGTGGCTCTTCATATTTAATTCTTTAATTATATGAGTTTAGAATGATAGTAATAGTACCAGTAACATGTGTAATGTTAAATATCTTTATATAGGTAGTAACATGTTTAACTACCAAGATATTCATATTAGGGTGTTACATTATGGTACTAGAGTAGTTCATCCTGTTGAGCTAGAGTATGGACTGACTATGCATAGGCATGTTGATGTGATTTGATATGTGTTGCTGCAAACCCAAGTGCAGGTGTTCTCAAGTAATAAATTCATGGGAGTCCGAGGTCGATCCCTAGGAAATTAATGAAGAAAAATTATTTGAGGTAAGGAAAGGATTTGTCATAATAAGAAAGGTGATAAAACTTGTTCATAATTAAAAAAGATTTGCTTAGGCTACGAGATCCACTCTTGGTATATAAATTAAGGTCAAGATTATTTCTTTTTATAACTCAATTAAAATCCATGCATAACGAAGGTTCCAATCAAAAAATACAACATTCAAAATTCTTTTAAAGTTATATATGTAGTTATATTATGATTCCTTTAATTATCCACTAATGCCAACACTTATAAATGGGTTCAAGCATTCATTGTGCCATTCTCTTGTCTACAACAAATCAAGATATCCACCTTACAAGGAGGGTTTCTAACGCCAACACTTGTAAATGGGTCCAAGCATTCATTGTGCCAATCTCTTGTCTACAACAAATCATGATCTCCACTTTACAAGGAGGGTTTCTAAATTGATTGGAAACAAAATACAACACATATAATGATCACTTGATAATATATCATTCAAGCACAAGAAAGAGATTAATCTGACCTTATTTTATTACCAAAAGCTTCACCCTTTTACCCAAGTAAAATGAAAACTGATTACTCATAAACTAGAAGAAAGAAAGCGAGAAAAAGAAGGAGATGAACATAATTTCTATTTAGAACAAAAGAAAATTACAACAAGAGAAACAAGTATTACAAGAACAAGATCTTGATCTCTAAACCAAGATGCCTCTAATAAGCAACTAATGCATCATTTTATAGAGCATAAAAAGTACAAGATAACAATGGAGTTGTTTAATAAGTGGGTGGATGAGTGGAAGATGACAATGGAGTTGTTTAATGAGTGGGTGGTTGAGTGGAAGATGACAATGGAGTTGTTTAATGAGTGCTTGGATGATGAGTAGATGAGTGGAAAATTATTATCATGCTTGTTTTTCCACTTGCACCAACCAATTCAGCTGTCTTCACATGACTATAACTATATCATAACATCATCATATAGAAAAGTTGTCTTAATAGAGTTCAAGGTTTATGTCTTAAATTTCTAATGCCACCTATGTTCTGACTTTCAATCCTAATCTGACCCACTAGACATCTAATCTACTCTTTTGTTCTTCATGAAAGTTGTATATTTAGGTCTTAGCTTTCATTTGGGCTTAGTTTGGTGTCAATTGAACTCCTATAGCTCTAGAAATGGGCTGATGTGTACGCAAAGATCAAGCTGTCAGGAACAGTATTTTGGCTCTTACTTCCACTTCAATTTAAATTATCTGAACGTATGATTATGCTCTTGAGGTCTTCATGAAAGTTGTATAGAATTGTCTTACCTTTCCTACAAGACTAGAATCATATCAATCAAATATTTGTAACTCATATTATAGCCAATTTACTTAAAGCTGACAAATAGACAAATTAAGGTCAATTCATGTAATAATTCCTTCAATGATCTAATTCAGCTCAATATCATAAAATGTGACTGTAACACCCCGATTTTTTATTTTTCTTTATATAAATGAATTTTATAATATTTGTAAATTTTTATGAATTTTTGAGAATTTTTAATTTATTTTGATTATTTTAATATTATTTTGAGCTATATGTGTGTTTGAGGCGGGCCCCGAAAAATAAAATTTTTTCCCAGATCTGAAAGTTTTGGACTATTGATGCGGGGCCGAAGGAACTTACTAAACTCAAAACCGGGATCAATTGATGAAAATTTTATTTTATTTGAGTTTTATTATCCATTGGGTAAAGCTATTATCCATTGTGTAATGTTATTATTCATTGGACAATAACTAGCAGTAGCTATTATCCATTGAGTAATAATATCTGAAAATGTCTAGCTTGGTCAAGGAAGGTGGCTATGACACCTTTATGATTAACCAATTAGAAGCAAACTTAGTGTTGAAGTCTTGCATAACCACCCTTGATCTAATCAATGGTTGTGGGAGCAAGCTTAGTGTTGAAGCCTAGGATGTCCACCATTGATTCAATCAATAGTTGTGATAGCTTGTAGTAAATCAAATATCTCTTTCTCTCTCTTCATGGAGGTTCACGGCCATATAGTTCTAAAGTGACTAAAAATTCATTTTTATCACATGCAAAAAACTATCACCTTTTCTCTTAAAATCTAAACACATTTTCTCTCACTTTCTTTCATTTTCTCTCTTCTACCTCACGGCTTCCTACACAAATACACTATACAATCATTTTTAATTCAAGCAAATCATACCACTTAGTCCTAAACATCATTCCAAACAACTTTGAAGTTGTGATCAAGCCTTGATTCGATCATCTTCAAGCTTGATTTTTGGATTCAAATTCTATGGTTTCTAGGTAAAATTCTTGAAACTTGGTTTCTAAATTGATTCTTGAAATTCCAAGACCATACTTGATCTATGGTTGTCTTGCTCTAACCTTGGATGTTAGTTTTTTTGTGTTTGCTTTGGTTTTTAAGAATCACTTGGTGAAGAAAGTTGACAGAAATAATCAAACAAAGAGCTTAGGAAGCTATATACAAGGTAAGAGGGAGATCAACCTCATCAACCATTTGTGGTGGTGAGGGAACGAAATTTGATGTGCTTGTGTGATTGTATTTATTTATCCTATGTGATTTATTACTTTGATATTATGCATGAACTTGTTAAAGTAGGATTTTTGATGTTTAAACATGTTGTATGCTATGACTTAAGTTTGAAAGGAAAGAAATTTTGGCTCCAATGGCCAAGTGAGGCTCACAGTGTAACACCCCAAAAATTATTTGTTTTATCATAAATAATCATTTTACAATATTTGTGATTTTTAGGAAATTTTATGGATTTTTTCAAAAATGTCAAATATTTTAATATATTCCTCATTTTGCGTACACACTGAGTAGAGTTAGTGTAACACCTCAAACATTGTTTGTTTTGTGATGAATAGACCTTTTCTAATATTTGTGATTTTTGATTATTTTATTGGATTTCTCTAGAAATGTTGAATATTTTAATATATTTCTTATTTTGCGTGCACACTGAGCAGAGCCGGGAAAACAAAATATTTTTCCTGAGGCTGTAAACTTTGAACTGTGGAAACGTCGACGGGAGATCTTACTAAACCCGAGGCTGAGCACAGTTTACGAGGTTTACATTTTACGAGATTTTATCTGATAAATAAAATCACAGAATATTTAATTATCTGAGAGACAATAAAATATTATTTCTGCTAACTGTAATTTTTATCCACTGAGAAATAGCTCTAGTAGATTATTTCTACTTAGTTACTTTTATGACATCATTTAAGTGACCCCACACTTCTCTTTATAGAGAAGCATGCGAAGCTTCTCATGAAAGCTTCAAGGGAAACTTCTAGGAAGCTTCCTCCCAACCAGTCCACTCTCTCTTCTTTCTTATGTTGCTGCACGGTTGGGGGAGGGAAATATCACATTTCATTCTCTTATTTCTCCTCCTCTCTCCCTCACGCAGGTCTCCCTCTCTTCCTCTCTTCTCCCTCACACAAACACTCCATTGTTGAACCTTCAAGCTTCCTTGCTCAAGCCAACTTAAAACCATTGTTTCCCCTCTTCATCTCCAAGCTTTTTCTTTGTGAGATTCTTCCATTTTCGTCATTCACAGCCAGCTCCAAAAGCTTGAAGCTTTAAGGTAAAGCTCTCAACTTTCTTCTCCTCTTCTCCTCATTTTCGTGTGTCACTTTGGTGAATATGGATACTATTTCCACTCTTTGATTTTGATTTTTATGGATTTGAACACTCAAGGATTTTGAGGTGGTGAAGCACGAAATTTCAAGGACAAAAGGAGCTTGCTTTCCTTGTTCTTCACTAAGGTAAGAGGAAGATTATTCTCTTCAACCCATTTTGGTAGTGAGAAACTCTTTATTGTGTTGATGGGGTGAAACCCATTTATGGGATACCCCTTTGTTTGAGTGATTTTGGTTGTGTATTGATTATTTGAATGGTAGGATTTAGATGTATGATGATGGATATTGGATTGTATGAAGGTTGGATTGATTTCTGGTGGTTTTCTGCATTTACAGAGGAGTACATGGCCTATGTCGCGTACTCGTACACGACTGTGTACTCCAGCGTGCTAGAACAGAAATTCCAGAGGCGTACACGGCCCAGGCCGTGTATTTTGGCTAGGCCGTGTAATCGTGGCCGTGTATTCTGCCTAGGCCGTGTAATTTGGACAGTAAAGGATTTTAGGCTTTTCTAGCCCCTTGGAGGCCCCCGGTCTCCTTGGGCACTCATTATGAGCTTTAGTACTAAGATAAACTTATCAAACTTGATTAATTGATTGATTAGAAGTTGATTAGAGATTTATAAAATGGAAAGAACCAAGAATGATAGTTTGCCTTAATAGTTTAGAACAATTTTTGGAGTAAGGAAAGAATATGAGTATGGGTGAGGTTGTGAGAAACATAATGAACCTAAGGTTTAACTTTTATCATAACTATGGATGAGGTTGTGTTTACCCTTAAAGTTTGTTATTTACTTGATGTGGATCCGTGAATAAGATCAAAACTTGTTAATAAATGATATGACATGATATGATGTAAATTGTGATTCGTATATGAATATACATATATGTATTAAATCCATATGCATTTGAAGCATGATTGACGTAGTTGTCATGATAAGCATGATTGAAACATGCAATGAGAAGTCCGTTGGACTATTGATAAGGCCAAGTTGCCTAGGTGTTGAATCACACCTTTGTGTGGGTGCGAATAGACAAGTGTAGGTCACTCGTTGACCTTAGGGGCGTCGGGGATCGGGTACCCCGCAATGGATAGTTGGTAGCTCTTCTGTCCGTGGGGCAAACCGATGCAAACGCACCGATGATCCAGACCGAGACACTGTCCTATATCGAGATCTGTGTAGAATGTCTTGTACAATGCCATGATGTGCACTTGGATAAATTGAGAATTTTAGTACTTAAAGGCCTCTGCAGCCGCGATACAGACATATCTCCTGATCATTCTCTCCGAATGTTTTGTGTCTAGCTCCATGGAGTAGGTTTTTGGTACCATGTGCATGTGCATAGTGAGTCGCCATACCATTTGATAGTTACTTGTTATTATGGTAATTTAACCTATTGTTTCATTACTGCTATAATTGCCTGTATATGCTAAATTGTTTATTATCTGTTTTAATGCTATTTACTATTTCTGAAATGTTATGTGGGCGTCATGTGCCGTTTTGTTTCTTTACTGCCATCATAAGTAATGAATGTAGAATGTCTTAACTTTTTCTATATTTACTGCTATTCTGTTTGTATTTATATTCCATCGAAGATGTCGACGAATGGGGTGAAGTCCACGAGTTCCCCGGTTTCTGGCCCGACTGCGACTAGCACCTGCTTTTGGATCATGGCGGCACGTCCACGTGGATTTTTGGGTTATGTGCATTTGGCCTTCCTCGGAGGTCCAGACTACTGGCACATTAACCTTAGTTTTGATCGTTGTGTCTACGAGGGGGACGTGACAGTATCGCTGGCTTGGGGGCGTCATGATTTGCCCATCTTCACCTGTAGCATCAGTTTATGTTTAGAGTTTTACTTGCCCATTAGGGAGATGTGGGGTGATCGTTATTACACCCCACCGGAGGATTCTTTCCTCTCCTCTGCCCGAGCCCTGGCCTGTAATTTGGTGGCTCCAATGAGGGTTTCCTCTGATGAGGAAGACCCTGAGGAGGAACCCGAGGAGGATCTTGACACGGTTCCTTCTCCTCTTAGGGATTGATATTGTCGATAACTACTGATGGCTATCTGTCTTTTTGGAGCCTTGATATTCTTTTGGGGGTCTATATATCATTTTTGGGGGCTTGTAAAGCTTAGGCTTCTTTTTGATGAGCCTTGATGTAATTAATGACTCATAGCCTATATCTAAACAGTATATATATATATATATATATATATATATATATATATATATATATATATATATATATAATGTCTCTTTTGTATGGATGTATGAATTAGTCTTTATGTTTTTTCACTTACAATTAAACAAAAGTATATATACATATTTATGAATCTCGTATAAGTGTTAGTACATTTGAATACTTCATTGATAAACAGTTATTGAGTACAAATATATATATATATATATATATATATATATATAAGAAAAAAAAAAAAAATTCACCATTTTATTCTACCCAACTATAATCAAGTAAGATCAATTATAATGAAATGAACCGGGTCTTAATTTATGTTTTCATTTTTCGCATTGTATATAAATGATGTGACGTTCCCTCTCAAAAAGGGGCATTACATTAAGTTGGTATCAGAGCCCTGGTTTATATTTTCTTTGGGTCTTTGTGGTTTAGTCTGTCTTGTGTGTGCTATGTGATTCTCTGTGATTGGTATTCTGAAAGGATACATCTAATTTTTCTTTGTGTATTTCAGTTAGTATTACTTGAAAGAACAATATGGCACGAGGCGTAGATATGGTAGCAGCAATTGAGGCTATGCAATGAATGGCCGAGGTTATCACGCAACAAATGGAGAGAGCTGGTCAACAATAAGAAAGAGCTGCTCAACAACTCGAAGCTACGGCCGATGTGCAAAACTTGGCAGAATTTCGTCGCCATAACCCTCCTCAATTCAAAGGAGAATTTGATCCAGAAAGGGCTAGTTTATGGATCAAGGAGCTAGAGAAAATCTTCCGAGGCATGAACTATGCCAATGATAAGAAGGTGACTTACGCCGCTTTTATGCTAATTGGTGATGCTGAAGACTGGTGGAATGGAGCACAGAGAGTGCTAGAAGCTGAAGGTCCCGCCATCAATTGGGAGGTATTCAAGAATAAGTTCTTGGACAAATATTTCCCTGCAAGCGCCAGACATGCGAAGGAACTGGAGTTCCTCAGCCTAAGGCAAGGAAACTTGTCCATCAGTGAATATGCCGCAAAGTTTGAAAGTTTATCCAAGTTTTCGACGTATTTTCAGCACCAGCCAGATGAGGTGTGGAAATGTCACAAGTTTGAAGAAGGACTAAGGCATGAGGTGAAGAGAGCAATTATCACCTTGAAAATCAACCAATTTTCAGAGTTGCTAGATACATGTTGCCAAGTGGAGGCTCTAGATCAAGCTCGAGACATAAGAAACTAAAATTGTGGACCTACCAGGTTCCAAAGAGGGGGCAGCAACAACGTGAATCACTTTCAGAAAAAGCCTTATTCCCGACCATCGGGAAGTCAGCAGCAAACATCTGACAGAGGACCCAGTGGAGGTTCTGGTGGGAACCAGACTAGACCGAATGTGGCATCTTTGCCAAGGTGTATGAAGTGCGGGAAGGATCACCTAACAAGGGATTGTTCCATCAAGGGAATTATCTGCTATCGATGTGGAAAGCCTGGACATGTCTCCAGAGACTACAACTAAGCTAAGGCTGAGCCTTCAGTCAATGCTACACAAGTTGCAAAGCCACAAGCAGGAGGAAGAGTTTATACCATGAGCGAAGCTGAAGCCTCCAAATCTGAAGATCTTATACAAGGAGAGGGCACTATACGAGGTAATCTTTTAAAAGTACTATATGACTCTGGGGTGACCCACTCTTTCATTTCATATGACTATGTGCGACGACTTTGACTTAACTGTGTCTACACCTACTGATAAACCCGTTGTTACCACCAAAGTTTGCTTGAATTGTCCTTTATTCGTTGAGGGTCGAATCTTTTCTGTTGATTTGATCTATTTACCTCTTTCTCAGTTAGATGTGATTTTAGGAATAGATTGGTTGTCTTCCAACCATATCTTGTTGGATTGTTCTAGTAAAACCATAGTTTTTACCATAGATAAGGATTCTAGATTTTTGACGGCCAACCAAGTTCGAGCATTCTTGAAAGAAGGAGCTCAGGGATACATGCTATTGTCTTCCTTGAAGGTCAAGAGCGAAGCTGATGTGAATGCAACTCCAGTGGTAAATGAGTTTCCCGAAGTCTTTCCTGATGATGTACCTGGTTTACCGCCAAAACGGGAAATAAAGTTCGCTATTGATCTGGAACCTGGATCTGGTCCAGTATCTATAACACCTTATAGAATGTCACCATCGGAGTTGGCAGAGCTTAAGATGCAGTTGAAAAAGCTTTTGGAAAAGTTGTTCATTAGACCCAGTGTGTAACCTTGGGGAGCACCAGTGTTGCTAGTCTGAAAGAAGGATGGTACTTCACGATTGTGTGTGGATTATCGCCAACTAAACAAGGTCATAATTAAGAATAAGTATCCACTTCCAAGGATAGATGACTTAATGGATCAATTGAAGGGAGCAGCAGTGTTCTCTAAGATCGATCTGTGATTAGGTTATCATCAGATTCGAGTAAAGGCAGAGGATATACCCAAGACAGCTTTTCGTACCTGATACGGTCAATACGAATATCTTGTGATGCCATTTGGCGTAACGAATGCACATGCTATCTTCATGGACTACATGAACAGGATCTTTCATCCTTACTTGGACAAATTCATCGTTGTCTTCATTGATGACATACTGATCTATTCTGAAAATCAGGAGGATAATGCTGAACACCTCGGTATAGTTTTCCAGATTCTGAAGGAGAAGAAGCTGTATGCTAAATTGTCAAAATGTGAATTTTGGTTAGACGAAGTCAAGTTTTTGGGCCATGTGATCTCGAAGGAAGAGATTGCAGTGGATCCATCAAAGGTGGAAGCAATTCTACAATGGAAACGATCGAAGACAATGACAAAAATCCAAAGCTTTATGGGTTTGGCTGGATACTGTCGGAGGTTCATTAAAGGATTCTCTAAAATTGCAAGACCTCTCACTCAACTCACAAGAAAGAACCAAGCTTTTGAGTGGAGTGATGCTCGCGAAGAAGGTTTCCAAGAGTTAAAGAGATGGCTAACTACTTCACTAGTGTTAGTTTTACCCAATCTAGATGAACAGTTTGAAGTGTACTGTGATGCTTCATATCAAGGATTGGGAGCTGTGCTTATGCAAAATAGAAAAGTGGTGGCTTATGCCTCGAGACAGTTGCGAGTGCATGAGAAGAACTATCCAACGCATGACTTGGAGTTAGCAGCTGTGGTTTTTGCTTTGAAAATATGGAGAAACTTCTTGTATGGAGCGACGTTCAACATCTTCAGTGACCACAAGAGCTTGAAGTACTTATACGATCAAAATGAGCTGAATATGAGACAACGTCGGTGGTTGGAGTTCATGAAGGATTATGATTTTTGACTTCTATATCACCCTGGAAAGGCAAACGTCATAGCGGACGCATTGAGTAGGAAGATACTCAGTATATCAACCATGATGATTAAGGAAAGAGATCTGATAGAGCAGTTCAGGGATGTATGGTCTTTTGTGGAATTAGAACCGGGAAAAATTTGCATGAACATGGTTACTATCTCAAGCGAATTGATGGAAGATATCCGAGAAAAGTAGAAGATTGATAAGTTCTTACAAGAGGAAAGAGAACTGATGAGCAAGGGCAATGCGACAACATTCGAGGAAGGAACAGATGTGATTCTAAGATTCTGAGGTAGGGTTTGTATACCTAGGGATCAAGTACTCAGAGAGTATATTCTTGAGCAAGCTCACATGAGCAAGTTGAATATGCACCCAGGAATAACTAAAATGTATCAAGACCTGAAGAAGTTATTTTGGTGGCATAGAATGAAAAGCGATATTGCCAAATGTGTGCCTTCTTATCTGGTTTGCCAAAAAGTAAAGGTGGAACATCAAAGACTGTCAAGACTATTGCAACCTCTATTTATTCCCGAATGGAAGTGGGACAGCATTACGATGGATTTCGTGGTTGGATTGTCGAAGACCCGGAAGGGTTATGACTCAATGTGGGTAATCGTTTATCGACTCACGAAGTCAGCACACTTTTTACAGATCAACATAAGATACAGTTTACTTCCAAGTTTTGGCAAAGTTTGCAAAGAGCATTGGGAACAAAGCTACGACTGAGTTCTGCTTACCATCCACAAACTGATGGGCAATCGGAAAGGACAATCCAATCATTGGAGGATTTGCTCAGGGCTTATGCTATAGAACAGACTGGAAGTTAGGATGAAGTTCTACCATTGGTAGAGTGCACCTACAATAACAGTTTTTATTCAAGCATAGGGATGGCGCCCTATGAAGCTCTGTATATACGACGGTGTCGAACACCTCTATGTTGGTACCAAGATGGCGAGCACCTTACTGTTGGACTTGACATTATTCAACAGACGACTGAGAAGGTCAAGATGATTCAGGAAAAGATGAGGATGGCTTAGAGTCAGCAGAAAAGCTATGCAGATAAGAGAAAAAGGCCTCTTGAGTTTGAGGAAGGCGAGCATGTGTTTTTGAAAGTCACACCAACGATTGGGGTCGGTTGAGTTTTGAAATCTAGAAAACTCACTCCCAAATTCCTTAGACTTTACCAAATTCTTCGTCGGATAGGTCCAGTAGCTTACCAGATAGCCTTACCACCTTTTCTTTCAAACCTTCACAATGTCTTTCATGTGTCACAACTATGAAAATATATTCCTGACCCGAATCATGTCTTAGCACCGAACACAGTACAATTGAAAGAGAACTTAACCTATGAGGCACCTCTTGTAAAGATTGAAGATAGGAGAGTGAAACAACTCATAGGAAAGGAAATTGCTTTAGTGAAAGTGATCTGAAATGAAAAGACCAGAGATGCAACATGGGAATTATAAGACAAGATGAAGGAGCAACACCCACAACTGTTCTAAGGTATGAAAATTTCGAGGATGAAATTTCTTTTTAGAAGGGGAGAGTTGTAACACCCCGAAAATTATTTGTTTTATCATAAATAATCATTTTATAATATTTATGACTTTTAGGAAATTTTCTTGATTTTTCTGGAAATGTTGAATATTTTAATATATTTCTCATTTTATGTGCACACTGAGCGAGTCAAGTAACACCCCGAAAATTGTTTGTTTTGTGATGAATATACCTTTTTTAATATTTGTGATTTTTTTATGATTTTTTTGGATTTCTTCGAAAATATTGAATATTTTAATATATTTCTCATTTTACGTGCGTCTTTGAATGTAGTAGGAAAACGAAATATTTTTCCTAAGGCTGGTAAACTTTGAACTGTGGAAATGTCAATGGGGGATCTTACTAAACCCGAGGCTGAGCATAGTTTACGAGGTTTACATTTTACGAGATTTTATCTGATAAATAAAATCACAGAATATTTAATTATCTGAGAGACAATAAAATATTATTTCTGCTAACTGTAATTTTTATCCACTGAGAAATAGCTCTAGTAGATTATTTCTACCTAGTTACTTTTATGACATCATTTAAGTGACCCCACACTTCTCTTTATCGAGAAGAGTGTGAAGCTTCTCAAGGAAGCTTCAAGAGAAACTTCTAGGAAGCTTCCTCCCAACCACTCCACACTCTCTCCTCTCTTACGCTGCTGTATGGTTGGGGGAGGGAAATATCACATTTCATTCTCTCATTTCTCCTCCTCTCTCCCTCACGCAGGTCTCCCTCTCTTCCTCTCTTCTCCAACACACAAACACTCCATTGTTGAACCTTCAAGCTTCCTTGCTCAAGCCAACTTAAAACCATTGTTTCCCCTCATCATCTCCAAGCTTTTTCTATGTGAGATTCTTCCATTTTCGTCATTCACAGCTAGCTCCAAAAGCTTGAAGCTTTAAGGTAAAGCTCTCAACCTTCTTCTCCTCTTCTCCTCATTTTCGTGGCCATGGTCACTTTGGTGAATATGGATACCATTTCCACTCTTTGATTTTGATTTTTATGGATTTGAACACTCAAGGATTTTGAGGTGGTGAAGCACGAAATTTCAAGGACAAAAGGAGCTTGCTTTCCTTGTTCTTCACTAAGGTAAGAGGAAGATTATTCTCTTCAACCCATTTTGGTAGTGAGAAACTCTTTGTTGTGTTGATGGGGTGAAACCCATTTGTGGGATATCCCTTTGTTTGAGTGATTTTGGTTGTATATTGATTGTTTGAATGGTAGGATTTAGATGTATGATGATGGATATTGGATTGTATGAAGGTTGGAATGATTTCTGGTGGTTTTCTGCGTTTACAGAGGAGTACACGGCCTATACCGTGTACTCATACACTGTCGTGTACTCTAGCATGCCAGAACAGAAATTCCAGAGGCGTACATGGCCCAGGTCGTGTATTTTGGCCAGGCCATGTAATCATGGCTGTGTATTCTCCCTAGGCCATGTAATTTGGACAGCAAAGGATTTTAGACTTTTCTAGCCCCTTGGAGGCCCCCGGTTTCCTTGGGCACTCATTATGAGGCTTTAGTTCTAAGATAAACTTATCAAACATGATTAATTGATTGATTAGAAGTTGATTAGGGATTTATAAAATGGAAAGAACTAAGAATGATAGTTTGCCTTATAGTTTAGAACAATTTTTAGAGTAAGGAAAGAATATGAGTATAGGTGAGGTTGTGAGAAACATAATGAACCTAAGGTTTAACTTTTATCATAACTATTGATGGGGTTGTGTTTACCCTTAAAGTTTGTTATTGGCTTGATGTGGATCCGTGAATGAGATCAAAACTTGTTGATAAATGATATGATATGATATGATGTGAATTGTGATTCATATATGAATATACTTGTATGTATTGAATCCACATGCATTTGAAGCATGATTGACCTAGTTGTCATGATAAGCATAATTGAAACATGCATTGAGAAGTCCGTTGGACTATTGATAAGGCCAAATTGCCTAAGAGTTGAATCACACCTTTGTGCGAGTGCGAATAGACAAGTGTAGTTCACTCGTTGACCTTAGGGGCGTCGGAGTGCGGGTACCTCGCAATGGACAGTTGGTAGCTCTTCTGTCCGTGCGGCGGACTGATGCAAATGCACCGACAATCCGGACCGAGACACTATCCTATATCAAGATCTATGTAGAATGTCTTGTACAATGCCATGATGTGCACTTGGATAAATTGAGAATTTTAGCACTTGAAGGCCTCGGTAGCCGTGATACAGATATATCTCCTGATCATTCCCTCTGAATGTTTTGTGTCTAGCTCCATGGAGTAGATTTTTTGTACCATGTGCTTGTGCATAGTGAGTCGCCATACCATTTGATAATTACTTGTTCATATGGGAATTTAACCTGTTGTTTCATTACTGCTATAACTGCCTGTATATGCTAAATTGTTTATTATTTGTTTTAATGCTATTTACCATTTCTGAAATGTTATGTGGGCATCATGTGTCGTTTTGTTTCTTTACTACCATCATAGGTAATGAATGTAGAATGTCTTACCTCTTTTCTATATTTGCTACTATCTGTTTGTATTTATGTTCCATCGAAGATGTCGACGAAGGGGGTGAAGTCCACGAGTTCCCCAATTTCTGGCCCGACTACGACTAGCACCTGCTTTTGGATCATGGCGGCACGTCCACGTGGATTTTTGGGTTATGTGCATTTGGCCTTCCTCGGAGGTCCAGATTGCTGGTACATTAACCTTAGTTCTGATCGTTGTGTCTACGAGGGGGATGTGACGATATCGCTGGCTAGGGGGTGTCATGATCCGCCCATCTTCACTTGCGGCATCATATTACGTTTAGAGTTTTACTTGCCCATTGGGAGATGTGGGGTGATCGTTATTACACCCCACAGGAGGATTCTTTCCTCTCCTCTGCCCGAGCCCCAACCCATAATTCGGTGGCTCCAATGAGGGTTTCGTCTGATGAGGAAGACCCTAAGGAGGAATCCGAGGAGGATCCTGACACAGTTCCTTCTCTTATTAGGGGTTGATACTGTCGATAGCTATTGATGGTATCTGTCTTTTTGGGACCTTGATATTCTTTTAGGGGTCTGTATATCATTTTTGGGGGCTTGTAAAGCTTAGGCTTCTTTTTTATGGGCCTTGATGTAATTAATGACTCATAGCTTTGTATCTAAATAGTATATATATATATATATATACATATGATGTCTCTTTTGTATGGATGTATGGATTAGGGTTTACATTTTTTCACTTACAATTAAACAAAAGTACATACACATATTTATGAATCTCGTATAAGTGTTAGTACATTTGAATACTTCATTGATGAACAGGTTATTGAGTACAAATATATGTATATATATATATATAAATAAAGAAAAAAATATTCACCATTTTATTCTACCCAACTATAATCAAGTAAGATTAATTACAATGAAATGAACCGGGTCTTAATTTATGTTTTCATTTTCCGCATTGTATATAAATGATGTGACGTTCCCTCCCAAAAAGGGCGTTACACACACCTCTTAGCCCTTCAAAGGGGTATCCATTTCAAAAATGTTTTTTTAAATGGTAATCTAGAGGATTACTGATAATAAACCAAAGTAAGGATTTATAAAATAAAAATAGAAATGAATATATTTTTATTACTAATTAAGAAATTGATTTTTCGCCAAATAGTGAATTTAGGACTAAAATGTAATTTGGAGACTTTAAAATAATTTATTTATGATGATATAAATAAATTAAATGGAAAAGGATTTTTATTTAAAATTAAGACAATACGAATTTTTAGAAAAATGGTAGAAATATTGTTTAAAGGGAATTTAATAGAGAAATAATGGAAATAAAGTCTAATTTTGATATTGAATAAGAAAAGTTTAAATTTGAGTTTAGAATATTGAGAAAATGTTTTATGCGATTGAAAATACATAGAAAAACTTCTACGCAATCTAAAAATAGTAATTTTTAACTACGCGATTGAGAACATGTTTTAAAATCCCTACGTGATTGAGAAAACATTGAAAAATTGTTATGAGATTTGAAAACATAATAGAAGTTTTCTGTGATTGTGAAAATGCGATAAAAACGCTACGCGATTAAAAGGAACAGCAAATTTTGCTGTCGAGCCAATATAATGGACCCAGATATATCACTATGTGTTTAAGGCCAATAATGGCCTATATTGTGTATGAAGTCATTAGACATGCATTTGTCAAACAGACGGTGTCTATTAAGGCTATTGTTGCCTTGGAGTTGAAATACACCTAAGTATGGGTGCAAATTGCGTAATGTTGTTTAATTGTTGAACTAAGAGGCGTAGGAGCACAATAATTCCACAAATGAACAGTAGGTAGCTCCACTGGGTCGTGGTAACTGAGCAATGCTCCGACGATCATGACTAAACACTGTTCTACTCATGATTTGGTGTAGAATGTCATGTATAATGCTTGATGTGCACTTTGAGAAATTATAGCACTTGGTCTGAGGCGGCTGATATACCGACATATCTTCTGGATCGTTCTCTCCTAAATTGAGTTTAGCTCCATGGAGTAGGAAATTGGTTTATTATACATGTGCATAGTCAATCATCATTCTTGTGATATATATATATATATATATATATATATATATATATATATATATATATATATATATATATATATATATATATATATGCATTGTGTTAATTATTTGCTATTTGATACTATGATCATATGATGCTATGAATGTATTTGTTAAATGTTTGTGTATGAATAGTAGGTCGTTTTATTATCTTTTGCTGCCATGATGGTATTGATATAGGGGATCTCACCAATTTGTTATGTTAATATGTTTATTTGTATGATTGTTTTAGAGTGTGAAGAAGAGGAAGAAAGATCGCTTCATTTCGGTCTAGGTTAATTTGTCTGCTATTGTTATGGTGTCGAGGGGTTTTCTGGGAAATGTGAAGGTTTTGTTTAGAGGTGATACGAACGCCTGGCGCTATGATATTGACGAGGACCGTGTAGTGTATATTGGAGCAGTATCTGTGACCCTTAGTAGGACTTTTCATGGGGTCCCTATATTTTCTTTTAATTCTTTTGTGCATTTACGTTTTTCTATGCCTATGGAGTTTTTGTGGAGTACTTGTCGTGCTACTCCTACGGAGGATTCAATTGTTTCTTCTGCGCGGACTCCTGTCCTTAGCCCTATGACCTATCAGGGGTTGTTGTCTTCTGAGGAGTCGGAGGAAGATCCGGAGGAGGATCCGGATGAGTACCCTTCTGACTAGATGTGGGTGCTAGGTTAGTTTATATTTGGACTATAGTACCTGTATAGTTATTTTGAGAACAAAACTGGATGTTTTAAAGTTTTAGATCTTGGTATATATGTAATGTAATTTATTTTAATTTAGTATATTTTGTAATTTATTTAATTGTCGGTTTTAATTATTCGCAAAGAAAAATTATTTGAAAAACATATAAATAATATTTACAAATAATTTTTATAACTTGGTAAAATTTGGTAAGTGAGAATCTGTAAATGTGATGCCTTAAAGGGGGTGTTACATTAGTCGGTATCAGAGGCCAAGTTTGAGTCTTTTGGGTTTGCGAGTAGGTCTGTCTTGTTTGTATTGTGTGATTCTCTATGTTTGGTTTCCGTAAGGAGACAACATTGTTTGAAATGATTTTCAAATGATTTTATTTGACTTTGATTTTGTATTGTTTAGTTTAACTTCAAAGGAGTACAATGGTGCGTGGAAGAGGTTCAAGTGTGGAGACAGGACGCAAAAATGAGAGCATAGTTGCAACTACAGAAGCTATGCAAAGGATGGTGGATGTCATCATGTAGCAGAATCAAAGAGCTGCCCAAAAACATGCCGAGAATGCCGAAGCTTAGAATTTATCAGAGTTTCGTCGTAACAACCCTCCACAGCTTAAAGGAGAGTTTGATCCTAAGAAGGCGAATCTCTGGATCAAAGAGCTAGAGAAGATTTTCTGAGGAATGGGTTGTGCTAACGAGAGGAAAGTGACTTACGCTATTTTTATGCACGTGGGAGACGGAGAGGACTGGTGGACTAGAACACAACAACTGTTAGAAGCTAAAGGGAGAGTGATTACATGGGGACTCTTCAAGAACAAGTTTCTGGAAAAGTATTTTCTAGCAAGTGTAAGGGATGCTAAGGAGACAGAATTTCTTTGTCTGCGTTAGGGAGGAATGATGGTCAGAGAATATGCCACAAAGTTCGAGAGCTTATCTAAGTTCTCGTGGTACTTCTAACTTCATCCTGACGAAGAGTGGAAGTGTAGAAAGTTTGAACATGGTTTGAGGCACGATTTGAAGCGTGCAGTGCTGTCTCTAGGGATTGACCAGTTCCCAGTTTTGGTTGACAAATGTCATAGAATAGAGGAGATTGATTAGTCTCGCGACACCAGGAATCATAACTTTGGACTAACACGGTTCCAAAGAGGAGGAAATAACAACAGCCGATTCCAGCGAAAGTCGTACTCACGGCCAATGGGGAGTCAGTTTCAATAAAGATCTTATGGAGGAAGTTCAAGCAATAAAAAATTCAGTCAGACAGTGGCATCGATATCAGAATGCTTTAAATGTAGGAAGGACCATTTGATAAAAGACTATACAATCAAAGGCATCATTTGTTTCCAATGTAGAAAACCAGGGCATTTTTCAAAGGACTGTGATCAACCTAAGATGGAGCCCTCAGTCAGTAATGTTCATGCTGCTAAGCTACAGGCAGGAGGACGAGTGTACACTATGAGTGGAGAGGAAGCCTCACAATCGGAGGATCTAATTACGGGGGAATGTGCCATAGAAGGTAATTCTTTAACTGTACTGTATGATTCTGGAGCGACGCATTCTTTTATTGCATATGACAGTGTGGATCATTTAGGATTATCTGTGTCATTATTGCCTTTTGAATTAGTTGTTTCTACCCTTACTGATAAGCCTGTTGTCGCTATAAAAGTTTGTTTAAACTGTCCTGTTTGTGTTGAAAATTGAATCTTTTCTGTTGATTTGATTTGTTTGCCTCTGTCCGAAATAAACATAATCCTAGGAATGGATTGGTTATCTTCTAACCATATCCTATTAGATTATGCCAATAAGACTTTAATTTTTCCTAAACCTGAGAATTCTAGATTTTTAACGATGAACCAAGTTGAATCTTACTTGAGGGAAAGAGCTCGAGGATACATGCTGTTATCTTCCTTAGAGGTCAAAAGTGAAGAAGATGTGAATGCTATTCCAATAGTAAACGAGTTTCTAGAAGTTTTTCCTGATGACATTCCAAGACTGCCATCGGATAGAGAGATAGAATTCTTTATTGATCTTATACCAGGTGCTGGTCCTATTTCGATGGCACCATACCGGATGTCACTAGCAGAGTTGGTTGAATTCAAGAAGCAATTAGAGAAACTGTTGGGGAAATAGTTTGTGTGACCTAATATGTCTCCGTGGGGAGCTCCAGTACTATTGGTGAAGAAGAAAGATGGAACTTCACGGTTATGTGTAGATTACCATCAGTTGAATAAGATCACGATTAAGAATAAGTATCCACTTCCGAGGATAGACAACTTGATGGATCAAATGAAGGGAGCAACTATTTTCTGAAAGATCGATTTGCGTTTTGGTTATCATCAGATTCGCGTGAAGGTTGAGGATGTTCCTAAGACAGCTTTTCGAACGCGTTATGGGCACTACGAATATCTAGTAATGCCATTTGGGGTAACGAATGCTCCTACGATATTCATGGATTACATGAATAGGATCTTTCATCCCTATCTAGACAAATTTGCCATTGTCTTTATTGATGACATTCTGATCTATTCTCAAAGTCAGGAGGAACATACAGAACATCTTAGTGTGGTTCTTCAGATTTTAAAGGAGAAGAAGTTATATGCGAAGTTGTCCAAATGTGAATTCTAGTTGAATGAAGTTTAGTTTTTGGGGCATGTGATCTCAAAAGATAAGATTGCAGTGGATCTAGCAAAAGTAGAATCAGTTCTTTAGTGGGAAAGGCCGAAGACTGTGACAAAAATTCATAGTTTTGTTAGTTTGGCTGGGTATTATCGAAGGTTTATTGAAGGGTTTTCAAAGATAGCAGGACCTCTCACTCAACTCACATGGAAGAATCAAACTTTTACATGGACGGATGCATGTGAGAAGAGTTTCCAAAAACTGAAGAGGCGTTTGATGACCGCACCAGTGTTGATTCTACCTGATCCCAACGAACCGTTTGAAGTGTATTGTGATGTTTCATATTTGGGTTTCGGTTATGTGTTGATGTAGAATATAAATGTCTTGGCGTATGCTTCAAGGCAGTTAAAAGTGCATGAGAAGAATTATCCTACTCATGATTTGGAATTGGCGGCAGTGGTGTTTGCGTTGAAGATATGGAGGCATTTTCTTTATGGAGCAACCTTCAATGTTTACAGTGACCATAAAAGTCTAAAGTATCTATTCATCAAAAGGAGTTGAATATGAGGCAGTGAAGATGGTTATAATTTTTGAAGGACTACGATTTTCAACTTCAATATCACCCTGGAAAGGCGAACATCGTAGCGGATGCTTTGAGCATAAAAGTACTTAGTGTATCTGCTATGATGATTAAAGAGAATGAATTGATAGAGCAATTTAGGGATATGCGGTTGTCAGTGGATTTGACATCGGGAAGGATTTGTTTGAATATGATGACCATTTCGAGTAGTCTGATGGAGGAAATTAGAGAGGAGAAGAAAGGTGATGAATTTTTACAGAATGAAAGAGAGCTTGTAAGGCAAGGTGCGGAGACATCATTTAGGGAAGGACTTAATGGGATTCTAAGATTTGGAGATAGAATTTATGTGCCAAGCAATTCAGAACTTAGAAGATTGATTCTCGATGAAGCCCATAGAAGCAAGTTGAGTATGCACCCTGGATCGACCAAGATATATCAAGATCTGAAGAGATTGTATTGGTGGCAAGGGATGAAGAGAGATGTTGCAGAATATGTATTATCTTATTTGACCTATCAAAAAGCAAAGGTTGAGCCTCAAAGACCATCTGGAATGTTGCAACCTTTGCCTATTCCCAAATAGAAATGGGATAGCATCGCTATGGATTTTGTTGTCGGATTGCTAAGACTCGAAAGGGTTATGACTCTATTTGGGTAGTGGTTGATCGACTTACAAAGTCAGCACATTTCTTAACTATTAATATAAGATATTCAATGGAAAGATTGGCTCAAGTGTACATCGGCGAGATCGTTAGACTTCATGGCGTACCCTCCAGCATTATTTCTGATAGAGATCCGAGGTTTACGTCGAGGTTTTGGCAAAGTCTGCAAGAAGCATTGGGAACTAAACTTCATTTAAGTTTTGCATATCATCCGCAAATAGATGGCAAGTCATAGAGAAAGATTCAGTCACTGAAAGATCTGTTATGGGCTTGTGTTTTAGAGCAGAATGGAGGTTGGGATGAATTCTTGCCTCTGATAGAATTCACTTACAATAACAGTTATCACTCAAGCATAGGGATGGTACCCTATGAGCCATTGTATGGGCGACGATGTTGAACACTTTTGTGTTGGTTTCAAGATGGGTAGAATCTTACTTTAGGACCTGAACTTGTGCAATAAACGACAGAAAAAGTGAAGATGATTAAGGAAAAGATGAGGATAACTCAGAGTCGACAAAAAAGTTATGCTGATAAGAGAAGGAGACCACTTGAGGTCGGACGGGTTATAAAATCCAGAAAGCTCACTCCTAAATTTATCGGACCATATCACATTCTTCGTTGGATAGGTCCGGTAGCATATCAGATAACCTCACCGCCTTTTCTTTCAAACATTCATAATATCTTTCATGTGTCTCAGTTGAGAAAGTACATTCCTGATCCCACCCATGTTATAGCTCCGGATACGGTACAATTAAAAGATAACTTAACCTATGAGACGTTTCTTGTAACTATTGAAGATAAAAGAGCAAAGCAACTCAGAGGGAAAGAAATTTCCTTGGTAAAGGTGATCTAGAATGACGTGACTGGAGATGCTACATGGGAGCTGGAAGACAAGATGAAGAAGCAATATCCTCATTTGTTTTAAGTGTAAGAGAAATTTCGAGGACGAAATTTTTATTAGAAGGGGAGAGTTGTAACACCCCGATTTTTCGTTTTTCTTGATATGAATGAGTTTTATAATATTTGTGAATATTTGGAAATTTTTAATATATTTTGATTATTTATTTTAATATTATTTTGAGATATATGTGTATTTGAGGCGGGCCCGAAAAAATAAAATTTTTTTCTGGATTCAAAAGTTTCAGACTATTGATGCGAGGATAGGGGAACTTACTAAACCCAAAATCGAGAATAGTTGACAAAAATTTTATTTTATCTGAGTTTTATTATCCATTGGGTAAAGCTATTATCCATTGTGTAATGTTATTATTCATTGGACAATAACTAGTAGTAGCTATTATCCATTGGGTAATAGTATCTGAAAATATCTAAAAATATTTAGCTTGGTCAAGGAAGGTGGCTATGACACCTTTATGATCAACCAATTAGAAGCAAGCTTAGTGTTGAAGTTTTGCATATCCACCCTTGATCTAATCAATGGTTGTGGGAGCAAGCTTAGTGTTGAAGCCTTGGATGTCCACCATTGATTCAATCAATGGTTGTGATAGCTTGTAGTAAATCAAATATCTCTTTCTCTCTCTTCATGGAGGCTCACGGCCATATAGTTCTAAAGTGACTAAAAATTCATTTTTTATCACATGCTAAAAGCTATCACCTTTTCTCTCAAAATCTAAACACATTTTCTCTCGCTTTCTTTTATTTTCTCTCTTCTACCTCACGGCTCCCTACACAAATACACTATCCAATCACTTTTAATTCAAGCAAATCATACCACTTAGTCCTAAACATTATTCCAAACAACTTTGAAGTTGTGATCAAGCCTTGATTCCATCATCTTCAAGCTTGATTTTTGGATTCAAATTCTAGGGTTTCTAGGTGAAATTCTTGAAACTTAGTTTCTAAATTGATTCTTGAAATTCTAAGACCATACTTGATTTATGGTTGTCTTGCTCTATGTAACACCCCCTCTGAAGGGTATCACATTTATACCAACTAATGATAATTAATTAATTTCCTAAGTTATAAAATATGTAATCTTATTTAAATAAGGGTTTCGAAATTTCTTTTTCGTGGAAAATATAAATTGATCAAATTGAATTAACTCAAAATGTAATAACTGAATAATATACTTTTCATATAAACAGAGTTTACAACAATTATACATTCATTATCTTTACATACCCAAAAACATAACACCTAAGATATGAGCCCTTGTCAGAAGACAAATTCCCTAGCTGGGATGTCTCGACGGATAAAAATCCGAGCCAAGGATAAATCGAAGTCCTCTCTAGGAGTATAGCGAAAGTCATTCCACAACTTCCTGATGGGTAAAACAAACTTTGCATAAGCAACTGCAAAAGATGTAGTAATAGTCCCATGTCGAGCCCTACTAGCGGATAAAGAAATGTCACCGCAATACTCTATATACTCTGAGTCCCAATTGACACGCCAAGCCTCAGCGCCTTCAAGAAATTGTAGTCTAAAGAAACCTAGCTGACCCCTCCTTGTCGCCATTTCAGTCTTTATAGACGTAAACATAAAATAGAAATAGACAGAATAAAATAGTAAAGAGGTGAGATCTCCTACATCGCATACCAATATGGCAGCAAAGAAACGATATGAACAACAATGTCATTCCATACATACAATCCATAGATTAATATAAAATCCGTAGATATGTTCAGGATAATAAATAGACAAACAATATAATAAACTTGTAACGCAACATCAGGTATAATGATAATACCACAATCATATTATATGACAATAGCGTAAATGCTAAATATGCATATGCTCAATGAAAAAAGTTCCTACTCCATGGAGTTTACTCGAATTCAGAGATGAACGCCCAAAAGATCTGTCCCTTCTAAATAGACAGTCTATGCTGGATAATGAAAAGCGATAGTGTTTGTCGAGATGTTAATGCGTTGCAATCGGTGTTCACGGCCATGGGTATATATATATATGACTCAATGTCAATTGACTCAATGTTAATAAGTGAATCACCGCACCCTGACATCCCCCAGGATTCCTCCCACTATCCTGTAAGTTCTCGTTCACTCCTTAGGCATAAAACGCCACGATAAATCAAGCGAATACGCTTTTCTATGCATGATAAATGATTCAAACATATACTGTCATTGATCACACAGTATTTCATATTCACACGCCGTCACAAGGCTATATCGCAGTATATTGCTTAAAAACACTTTTGTTCAAAACAAAGTACCTTTGTACTATTCCCAATGATATTAACGCAATTGCACATGCACATACAGTTGTCTAATACTATTAGTATCTATGATATTATATAACTGCCCATACAATCGATAATATCAAAGATCCACTCGGGTCCAATACTCCAGTTTCCACAATTACAAATCACTTGATTAAATATATTGGCCCTACGACACAACTCGTTGCTCCTTTCAATCGTGTAACAATATTTTTGCATTTTCACAATCGTGTAACACTTCTGTTACGTTTTCAAATCACATAATGATTTTTCAACATTTTCTCAATCGCCTAAAGATTTTAAAACATTTTCTCAATCGCATAGCTAAAAATTACTATTTTTAAATCGCGTAAGAGTTTTTCTACGTATTTTCAATAGCGTAAAATATTTCTAATATATTTTAAGTCCAAAATGAGATTTTTCTCATTTAATATCACAAATTAACCTTATTTTCATTATTTGCATAATAATAGTCGTTTTATAAAATAATATTTACATAAAAGTCCATCTTCAAATAATATTTTCAAAATAGTCCCTTTTTAAAGAATATTTTCAGCATAGTCCCTATTTAAAGAATATTTTCAGTATAGTCCCTCTTTAAAGAATATTTTCAATATAGTCCCTCTAAAAATCAGTATTTCTATTGTTTCTCAAAAAATTGTGTTTCTTTAATTTACTTGGGATATTACAGCTCAAAATTTCCTAACACGCTTCAAAACCAATAGGGTGAGCTATACGTCAGTAAATTTCAAGTATTGGCTTTTATTTTACTACATAGCTTAATTAGGCTAAATTTTAACTCTAAAAATTAATTACTTCATTTTAGATCCAAAAATCTACCAAATTGATTTCTTTTCATTTAAACACTTAAGTCTACACTTAGTAAAATAATTTTGAATCTTGAACATCAAAATGGCATATTGGCCAAAAATCAACTTATATTCCATTATCAAATATTGAATCATTTCCTATTTCATTTCTCTTTGTAAAACTTCTTAATCCAATTACTTGTTACATAACCATTTAAAATCCATACTTTGTAAAATATTTTCAATTGGTTTATTTTAAAATCCTCATGAAAACCGTGAGCTTCTTGCTTCATTGTAACCAAAATAATTTTCCTTTCCACATGATTCTTATTATACTCAACATATCATTCATAATAATTATACTATGACATGTTCATGCTTATTATTAAAGCAATAAAAATCATGTTAACCATTTAATCACAATTTAAACAATATCATACCATCTCATAAAATTATTCAAGTAATAAAATCATGCATAATTAATAAACAATAAAATCACATATCATAGAACATAGAACACATGAACATACACAAACAAGTGAATAAATCCCTTAAGGGATTTTTCACCACAAACACAACCAAGTCCATTCCCTCACCACCACATATAGCCGATGAGGTTAATCTTCCTCTTACCTTAAAGAAGACAACAAACTTCAAGCCTCTCCTTTCACTTGAATTCATGTGGCACCAAGAAAAATCCTATGAAATCTTAAACAAATTTAAAAGTCATAAACAAAGCTTGAAAACAACAAACCATGGATCAATCATGGTATAGAAAATTAGAAATTCAACTTAGAATCAAATATTCAAGAAATTACCTTTGATACAGGAAACTAAAGCTTGATTTTTAAAGCACTTAGAGAGAGATTTAGACAAAACTCACTAAAGGAAAACTATTTAGAATGATATATGGGTTTAGAAAGTAAGGTTAGATGAAATTATAGAAGTGAAGAGGTTGGTTTGGTGAGTGGAGGCCGTGAGCTTTCAAAGAAGAGCAAGGATGGAGTTTTTGGTTTTCTTTGGATGAGAGAGAATGGAGAGGACGGTTAAACTACAAAAATGATAGGAAATGAAATGAAAAATGCTATTCCATCAAGTGATTGCTGTGGAGTTAAGTGTGTAGGAGAATTATGACTTGTTTAACAAGATTAAAAAATATCACATGCAATCACATGACATATGTCATCTTGGAGTCATTAATTGGTCATAAAAGACCATTCAAGAATATGGTAGAAGGCCTCATGGCCGTGTGGTGCATGGAGAGAGAAGAATGAGATATTTTTGCATTAACATTTCATGTAAATATTTTAGGAGGCATGGATATTTACTACAAGTGATAGGCATGAAAATTAAGCCTTTGAACCCTTCCATTTTGTACCTTGGCCATAGATTCCTCCAAACAAAAAGAGTAGTCATAGTTTTCACCTTCTAACTTGTTCATCCAATGGTGTAGCACCAAAAAGGTCAAAGCCACTATTATTGACTATTTCTTAGTTACTTTATTAATTAATAGAAAGGTGACAGAAATGAATGAATTAGCCTATTCTTCAATGCATGGCCGTGAGACACTCTAGGAAAAGGCACAAAAATCTTGAGTCAAGCCACTTTGTGAGACTAGCTTCCTATTGGTGGCCACTTTCTTTGACTACTCCTAAACTTGTTTCTTATTGGTTCATCAAGGAAGACTAAATTCCTATTGGTTCATGGAAAGTCCAAGCCACTATGTTGGACTCATCACCACCATTGGTTAGATCAAGCGTGGAGATCCAAAGGCTTCCCCTCTAAGCTTGTTCAAGATATTTTCTAGCAAATATTACCCAATGGACAATAACTACTGCTATTATTACATAATGGATAATAGAAAACTCAGATATAGAAAATCCCAGTCAACTGGTCCCGATTTCAGGTTTAGTAAAATCCCCCGATCCCGCCTTGATAGTTCGAAACATTCTGGTTCAGGAAAATTTTTTATTTTTCCGAGCCCGCCTCAAGCACACATACAGCTTAGAATAATATTAAAATAATCACAGACTCATAAAAATCTACAAAAATTTCTAAAAATCATAAAAATTATAAAACTCATATTTTCAGAAAAAACTAAATTCAGACATATATTTTATAAATAATATTAAAATAATCAAAATAATATTAAAATATTTAAAATAATTAAAAATTCTCAAAAATTCACAAAAACTCATAAATATTATAAAACTCATTTATTTCAAGAAAAAATGAAAAAATGGGGTGTTACACTCTAACATTGGATGTTAATTTTTTTTTTTTTTACTTTGGTTTTTAATAATCACTTAGTGAAGAAAGTTGATAGAAAGAATCAAACAAAGAGCTTAGGAAGCAACATACTAGGTAAGAGGGAGATTAACCTCATCAACCATTTGTGGTGGTGAGGGACACAAAATTTGATGTGCTTGTGTGATTGTAATTATTTATCTTATGTGATTTATTGCTTTGATATTATGCATGAACTTGTTAAAGTATGATTTTTGATGTTTAAACATGTTGTATGCTATGATTTAAGCTTGAAAGGAAAGAAATTTTGGCTCCAATGGCCAAGTGAGGCTCATGGCCTCTAAGCCCTTCAAAGGGGTATCCATTTCAAAAATATTTTATTAAATGGTAATCTAGAGGATTAGTGATAATAAACCTAATTAAGGATTTATAAAATAAAAATGGAAATGAATATATTTTCTTTACTAATTAAGAAATTGATTTTCGGCCATATAGTGAATTTAGGACTAAAATGTAATTTGGAGACTTTAAAATAATTTATTTATGATGATGTAAATAAATTAAATGGAAAAAGATTTTTATTTAAAATTAAGATAATACGGATTTTTAGAAAAATGGTAGAAATATTGTTTATAGGGGATTTAATAGGAAAATAGTGGAAATAAAGTCTAATTTTGATATTGAATAAGAAAAGTTTTAATTGAGTTTAGAATATTGAGAAAATGTTTTACGCGATTGAAAATACGTAGAAAATCTTCTATGCGATCTAAAAATGATAATTTTTAACTACGCGATTGAGAAAACGTTAAAAAATTATTACGCTATTTGAAAACATAATAGAAGTTTTCTGTGATTGTGAAAACGCGATAAAAACACTACGCGATTGAAAGGAACAACAAGTTTTGCTGTCAGGCCAATATAATGGACCTGGATATATCACTATGTGTTTATGGCCAATAATGGCCTATATTGTGTATTAAGTCATTGGACATGCATTTGTCAAACAGACGGTGTCTATTAAGGCTATTATTGCCTAGAAGTTGAATTGCACCTAAGTGCGGGTGCGAATTGCGTAGTGTTGTTCACTTGTTGAACTAGGAGGTGTAGGAGCACAGTAATTCCACAAATGGACAGTAGGTAGCTCCACTGGACCGTGGTAACTGAGCAATGCTCCGACGATCTTGACTAAACACTATTCTATTCATGATTTGGCGTAGAATGTCGTGTAGAATGCCTAATGTGCACTTTGAGAAATTATAGCACTTGGTCTAAGGCTGCCGATATACTGACATATCTTCTGGATCATTCTCTCTGAAATTGAGTTTAGCTCTATGCAGTAGGAAATTAGTTCATCATACATGTGCATAGTCAATCATCATTTTGCTGTGATATATATATATATATGCATTGTGTTAATTATTTGCTATTTGATACTATGATCATATGATGCTATGAATGTATTTGTTAAATGATGTGTATGAATAGTAGGTTATTTTACTGTCTTCTACTACCATGATGGTATTGATGTAGGAGATCTCACCTCTTTG
The DNA here is from genome assembly GCA_029884595.1 of Ormosia semicastrata. Lineage (NCBI taxonomy): Eukaryota > Viridiplantae > Streptophyta > Magnoliopsida > Fabales > Fabaceae > Ormosia > Ormosia semicastrata. The sequence continues at coordinate 63,837,914 of JAQQTO010000061.1, read as the reverse complement.
CTATGTTATTCTGTTTATTTGTATGATTGTTTTAGAGTATGAAGAAGAGGAAGAAGGATCGCCTAATTTCAGTCTAGGTTAATTTGTCTGTTGTTGTTATGGCGTCGAGGGGTTTTCTAGGATATGTGAAGGTTTTATTTAGAGGTGGTACGAACGCCTGGCGCTATGATGTTGACGAGGACCGTGTAGTGTATATTGGAGCAGTATCTGTGACCCTTAGTAGGACTTTTCATGGGGTCCCTATATTTTCTTTTAATGCTTTTGTGCATTTACGTTTTTCTATGCCTATGGAGTTTTTGTGGAGTACTCATCGTGCTACTCCTATGGAGGATTCGGTTGTTTCTTTTGCACGGACTCCTACCGTAGCCCTGCAACCCACCAGGGGTTGTTGTCTTCTGATGAGTTGGAGGAAGATCCGGAAGGGGATTCAGATGAGTACCCTTCTGACTAGATGTGGGTGCTAGGTTAGTTTATATTTGGGCTATAGTACCTGTATAGTTATTTTGAGAACAAAACTAAATGTTTTAAAGTTTTAGAGCTTAGTATGTATGTAATGTAAATTATTTTAATTTGGTATATTTTTTAATTTATTTAATTATCAATTTTAATTATCCAAAGAAAATTTATTTGAAAAACATATAAATAATATTAATAAATTTTTTTATAACTTGGTAAAATTTGGTAAGTGAAAATCCGTAAATGTGATGTCCTAAAGAGGGTGTTACACTAACAAAACTAACTTAATTAAGCCCAATTGAACCTTAAGAAACCCAGTGAAAGGATTATTAAATGAATAAAATATATTGCTATCAAATTCTCTTACACTTAGCTTTTGCACTCCCAGGCAAAACTCATAAGACCAACGCTAGGGAACAAGGAAAAATAACACAAACTCAAAAACTAAAAACTCTAAAAGACTCAATTTCTAATGATATTTAAGAATGTAAAAATTTATAAGGAAGAAGAGCAACCAAAGATTTAAGGGATCAAAACATTTATGAGGTAATATTTCTTCACATCTCAAACCAACATGCAAGAAAACTTCAATAAAAAATCATGAGTCAAGAATGATAGATCCTCATAAGATTCATTCTCAATCCCTCATATGTTTGAAAGGTAGGTATTTCACCCAATTAAACCCATGAAAAATTACACTACCATAAGCTTGCTTATCTTCTACTTATCCACTACTCAAAACACATGCACACACAAATCAAAAAAGGACTTTATTCAAGGTTGTAATGGGATCAAGGTAAATGAAGGGGTAATATGGATATGACAAGTTAAATACCAAAGAGAATAAAAGAACATTAGAGTTGAGTTCAAATAACAAATATGAAAAGTTCATCCTAACTAAACATAATGCAAATTCCCTTTTACATATTCTTTTCCCTTCCTTTTTTTCCTTGTTGACATTTCTTTACACATTTTTTTCTTTTTATAAATATATTCATTATTTTTTTCTTTTTTTTTTCAGTTGGCACTCTTTCCTTTTTTACCAACCATTTTGAACACACACCTCCACACTTGTTCAAAAACTTATCCAATAACAAAGTCAATGCTCTCTTATTCCCCAAAGTTAGGTAAGAACATAGTTTTTCATTTAAGGTATGTAATGAGCTAAAAATAAGGAATGGTCAAATAAACTCAAAGGGGTTAAGTAAAGAAAAATATGCAAGGTTGGCTATTTGGTTAAAGTAGCTATTTTAAGAAAAAAGTCTCAATCATGTTTATGTATACATGTGAAAATGTAGCCTAAAAAAGAATCAAAACAAGTTCTAGAGTAATAGTTTTATGAGTGAAAATCACACAAGAAAGAAGAGAATGGTACAAATGTTCAATCCATTCATCAATAGGCTCAAAATATCACAAGGCATACATTTATCATTCTTAATCCACTAATTCAGCATTCATAACCAAGCATATAAATTTTAAGAAAGAAGACAATTTATTCAATCATGTTATGATCCCTGAATTTCAATTACTTCAAAGGATGCGAGAGTGCATTCACTTGAATCTTTTAAAGGAAATGAAATGATAAAACTTCGTTACTTCAACACAAAATAGTTACTTCCCTAATTTAGATGCGTCTCAAGAGTAAAATTACTTCAAGATTAAAATTTACTCCTTACTCTACCATACTTAATTGTTTTGCTGTTAGTAAATTACTGACAATCATATTAATAAACACATTTCCCCAATTTGTTTTATGTCAACTATCCTTCCCACCCAACCAGATCACAATATTGTCCTCAATGTTAAAATATAGATGAGTAAAGGATAGAAGATATTACTTATTGTGGCTATTATGGAAAAGAGAAACCTGACACAAATTTAAGCAGAAACAAAGTATGATAAATAAAACCAAAGGTAAAGGTAAGTTATAAATGGAGTGTCAGATCAAACCCATGTTTCTTGCTGCTTCCCTCTGACCAATCTATCTGAGCTATTACTAGATCAGGTTCATAAACAAAAGCCTGTAATTTATCAATTAACTCATCAACAGTGGAAGCAGAGACAAGGATTCATCTTGCCGAAGGTGTGATAAAGTTCTATTCCACAGCATGGTCAAGAAAATATAACAAACCATCATAGAAATTATTAACATTCAACAAACCTATGGGTTTATGGTGGATGTTCAGTTGGGCCTAAGATACAATTTGAAAAACTTCTGTCAAAGTACCATAGCCACCTGGTAAGGCAATGAATGCATCAAAATTGTTAAGCATTTTAGCCATTCGTCTATGCATAGTTAATACTCATAGTTCCTCCCCAATTATCTTACCAGTGATGTTCCTTTGAGTTAAAACTCTAGGAATGTGACCTAAATCAAACTGCCTCTTAGATGTGCAGTGATTGATACAACCCCCATTAACCCAATGCTACCTCCTTTGTATACTACACGAATTTTTCTCGCAGCAAGCACTCCACCAAGGGTACCTGTTGCTTCTACAAACTCTATACCCTTCCTAAAACTTGACCCACAAAATACACAGATATTTGTAAATCGACGAACAGAAGCTCCCTCCATTTCTACACTCACCCTCCCTTTGAATGATTATGAGTTGGACGGAAATGAAGAAAATGAAGTGTTTAAATAGGGAAAAAGTGGAAAATATAATGATAGCACCTATATGGGTAGGCTAGTTGTTGTTAGAAAAATTTGAAAATAAGAAATACAAATATTTTTTTTTATCTTTTTATTTTTTTATTTTTTTATTTTTTATTTGTAAGAAAACGAGAGCTGGAACCCGTCCAAAACTGGAAGCTTGGCTCCCATGCTTGTTTATTCAACAAAGATGACATATCTTTATACTGTGTGTCACCAGTACAGTATCTTTATACTGCACGTCATGAGTGCAGTCCATCCTCAAAAGGCATGGCTTCAGACCTCTGCCTAGGCTAGAGTTACACCCTAGGAAGTCATGTACTCATTAGAGCACAAAATCTAGCATTTGTAAGTGCTTGACCCCCTCGACATGACCTGGCGCATCAGAGCTCATACAGTTAAGTACAAGATAATGCTCAGTAGTTGTTTACGTTCAGAGCAAAGACAAAACTCCTCTTTTGGTCCAACAGTGCTACAGAGCCTAGGTTCCAAGAATTGAGAATGTAGCACATGACTCTCTACAGAGCATAGCACACGAACCTTATTTACAGACCGGAGTGCGAAGGTCTCCTCCTAAGTTTATGACAGGACAGGCATCTGCCCGAGGCTCCTGATCTAATTAAAGACCAGGTACAACTAAAGTTTCGCCTTTATTTTTTTATAGATGAACATAATAATAACATGCATGTTGTTGTGATTGTGTCTCACATCTTTGTAACATCCCTAATACCAATATCCTAGTATATTAGACATATGCTTGGATAAACAGTATCAGTCATGCTACTTCTAACTTATACATCAACTAATCCATAACATTTAAACAAATAATTATGGAGAGTCATAGCTAAAGTCATACATACAAATATTGTACATACAACTTATTCCATTCTCAAAGCAAATATAAATAAGCTTTGAACTAGTACATAGAAACTAAACTCTTTTAGTCATTCTATTTTCTTCATCTTCTTACCCTCTTGTAGGGCCTTAACCTACTAACCATGAAACATAACGGGGTGAGAATATAAAAATTCTTAGCAATAACATATATATCTTATGGCACTCAACAAATATGCTGGATAACTGAAGTTTGAAACTGAATATACTATATTCATAACTTGTTTAATCTTAGGAACTACATTCCTTGTACTTATCTATGTAGAATAGGCTAATCAACCTTTAGACTACCTTGAATAAATGGACTATTCCATCACACAATAGTGTGTGTACTATTCCCACATCATATCTGATCCACAGCCTAGCATAGAACATACTCAACCATAGCCCAACATAGGATATACTAATCCATAGCCTAGCGTAGGATATACTCATCAACAGCCTAGCATAGGATATACTAATCCATAGCCTGGCATAGGATATACTATTCCATAGCCTAGCATAGGATATACTCATTCATAGCCTAGTATAGGATATACTGATCCATAGCCTAACATAAGATATACCCATCCATAGCCTAGCATAGGATTTCTCTAGTCCACCGCGTAGCTTAGGATTTTCTCTAGTCCACTGCCTAGCATAGAATTTCTCTAGTCCACCGCCTAGCTTAGAACTTTCTCTAGTCTACCACCTAGCTTAGGACTTCCTCTAGTCCACTGCCTAGCTTAAGACTTTCTCTAGTCCACCGCCTAGCTTAGGACTTCCTCTAGTCCACCGCCTAGCTTAAGACTTTTTCTAGTCCACCGCCTAGCTTAGGACTTTCTCTAGTCACATCCTAGCTTAAGACTTTCTCTAGTCCACTGCCTAGCTTAGGACTTTGTCTAGTCCATTGCCTAGCTTAGGACTTCCTCTAGTCCACTGCCTAGCTTAGGACTTTAAATTAAGAACAAGTAATATATACAACTATAAATTATAACTCACAAGTTCTCTGTTGATATTTGACAAATGATTACTCAATTGTAGAATATCAATTTCACTTGTATAATATGGTTCAACTTTATTTAGTAAAGGAACCAATTTACTAGGGTTCAACCTTATTTCATAAGGGAGCCAATTCACTAGGGTTCAACCTTGTTACATAAAGGAGCCAATTTACTAGGGTTCAACCTTATTGCATAAGGGAGCCAATTCTTGCTAAACACTCCATTTAATTCCAACTTAATATGAGAATAGAGTATTTGTTCCATAACTAGCTTTCTTAACCCAACTTATAGGATTTAACTTATGTGAATGCTTATATCCTGTAGTATCTCAAATGGTTTTTGATGATAACAAAGCCAAGATGAAGATCAAGATCAAAAGAGAAGACCAAGATCAAAAGAAGAAAACCAAGATCAAAAGAGGTATATTTGTTATAGGTTATAGGTCTTAGAATATCAATGTTAAATGCCCTTAAAGTATCTCAATAATTCTCAAATGGTTTTCCAAATATCATTTTCAAAATCAGCTTGTAAATTCAAAGTTAAACATGTTTCTCAAGAAATGTTGATTTTAATCTTGGATTCAATATTCATGGAGGCATTTATGTTTAATCCAATGATCTAAGTATTAGAAATGGCTTACATACTCAATTGGACTTGAAAAATATGTTCAAAGGCCAAGGTAATCGATTACAAGATGTTTGTAATCGATTACAATCAAGTCAGAGGCCTTGTAATCGATATCACCAAGCTAATAATCGATTACAATGAGCCCAGAAAAGTAAGAACACATTCAAGAAGCCTTGTAATCGATTACAAAGAAATGGTAATCGATTACAAGATAGTCAGAGGCCTTGTAATCAATTACACCAAGCTGGTAATCGATTACTAAGTGCCCAAAAATCCAAGAACATGTTCAAATAGCCATGTAATCGATTACAGAGATTGTGTAATCGATTACCAGTGGTTTGACAATGCCTAACGACTATTTAATCAGCTTTTAATGCTTGGCTTTTCACCCGCCAATGGCTCTTTAATGAAAAATAGTTTATATACATGTCTTGGGGCATCATTTATGGCTAACCAACAACTGAGAAACATATTTCAATCATTCTAATCCGAGAATCATCTTTGAAACATTTTTGCCCTATTTTTTGTGAGAAAACTTGAGATATTCAAAAAAGGCATTCTAGAGTTTCAATTTGTATCAATCTACTCTTTGAGAGAGTTTTTGTGGATAAATGACCCTAGTGTGTTTTGATTAATGACTAAACTTAATATGATTATTATTTTGAGTCATTAACTACTTGCCAAGCTTGAATTTTTTAATGAGATTTAAAGGAGCAAGTAAAGTCAATGCAAGGATCAAGAAGGATTACTTAAAGGAAAAGTATCATGAAGAAGTAATACAATGAAGATCATTAGGAACATGTTGTAAAGAAAAAACTCAGTTTAATTCTTTGATTAAGCTATCTCAAATAAGTAAAAATGGTTTTTCAAAAGAATAAATGGACTAAGAATGAACAAGGTTAATTAATAAGTTTATACATCTATGTGTACATCAATGTACTTTCAGTTAATTAACTAACTTTTTATGAAAACCTATGTGTACATCTATGTATAAATGTTATACATTTATGCATACATCAATTGATTCTGGACTTACTTGATCAATATGCACGTTTGTATATATACATCGATTAATACATCAATGTATAAATAAAACAGAGGCTAGAATGCATTTGACATGTATACACATCGATTAGTACATCTATGTATAAGTCAAAACAGAAGTATTTTACTTTAATACATCTATTGGTACATCGATGTTTAAGCCAAAATAAAAGAAAGAACATTTTAAAATAACTATACAATCGATTAGTTAATCGATCTATAATCCTCTGGGCTGAAATTTAAAGTGTTTTTGAAGAACAACATCAATGTATTCATATGTGTATCATTCAAGATCAAGAACATCTAAGAAAATAATCGATTAGGTAATCGATGTACACATGTTATAAAAGTGAAATCTTGTTTAATGCATCTGTGTACACATCGATTGACCAATAACATAATTTTTCTTTTAAGTCTGTTATGATCTCAACTGACTTGTAAAGTGTATCCAATGGATCAATTTTGAGATATACCTATATAAAGACATTGGTAAACACTTTTTCAAAGACAATTATTCAATATACAAAATCATACACTCAAAATTCAGAGAGCTTTTCATTGAAGAAAAACAGAGTATTACTTTTCTCTAGAGTTTCAATTTATAATTTCTGATTTCTTGGAATCTGATTCAATCTCTTCAAATTTTGTAAAAGAGAGATAAGAGAAAAGGTTCTCTCGCTAGTTAGATCAAGAGTAGAAAGGATAAAGACATTGGTAAACACTTTTTCAAAGACAATTATTCAATATACAAAATCATACACTCAAAATTTAGAGAGCTTTTCATTGAAGAAAAACAGAGTATTATTTTTCTCTAGAGTTTCAATTAATAATTTCTGATTTCTTGGAATATGATTCAATCTGTTCAAATTTTGTAAAAGATAGATAAGAGAAAAGGCTCTTTCACTGGTTAGATCAAGAGTAGAAGGGACTCTTGGTGTTGTGCAAGAGTAGAAGGAACTCTTGTGGGAATTGCAAGATTGCTTTGACTGAAAAGCTGTCATTTGGGTAGAAGGAACCAAGAAGTGGAGCTTTTGTAAAGAATATTGTATATTGATTTTCTATAGGGGATAAATCTCACAGTGGTTTAGGGACTGGATGTAGGTTACCAGAGGAGGTAGCTGAACCACGATAAATCTCAGTTTGCAATTTTCTCTATCCCTTAACTCTTTATTTACTTTATTGTTGAATGTATGAATTAAGCAATATGTTAGGTATGCTTGTGTGATCTGATTTGTTAATGATAATGTTTTAATCTGAAATCAATCTTATTGTTAATATTTCTTTATAAATTTCAATTCTTGATTGCAATACATCTTGTAAAAACACATTTTAGTTTATTGGTTGACAGAATCTCTTTCTTTGATTAAAGAAAAGAATCAATTTTTTCAAAAAGGGAAAAAGTTTCAAAAACCTATAATACTCAATTCAACCCCCCTTCTTGAGTAATCAGAAGCCACAACCAACAAGTGGTATCAGAGCTTTCATTCTTGTGTAAAGCTTAACAGCTTAAGAGGATGGCTTCAAATGATATCTTGGGAGAAGGGGCTTCCTTGGCAAGACCCCTTGCTTTCAATGGCACTGCCTATATGTATTGGAAAGAAAGCATGTTAATATTTCTTGAGGCAAGTGGCATTGATGTTTTAGATGCTATTGAGAATGACCCATACATTCCTCACTCTCTTGATACTAATGGCAACAAGAAAGAAAAACTTAAGAGTGATTGGGATGATGAGGACAAAAAGAAAGTAGGTTATAATGCTAAAGCTAAGAATATTATAACTGCTACCTTGAGTTATGATGAATTTTTCAGGGTTTCAAATTGTAAGACAGCCAAGCAAATGTGGGATACGCTGTAAATTACTCATGAAGGAATAAGTGATGTAAAGAGAGTAAGAATGAACTCACTCATGCATGAGTATGAACTCTTTCACATGAAGAATGGTGAAGACATCAATGATATGTAAAGAAGGTTCACTCACATAATGAATCAGCTGAATGGATTAGGAAAGAGCATTTCAGATGAACAATAAATCAATAAGATCATGAGATGTTTGACAAGAGAATGGCAATCAAAGATTACTGCTATAGTTGAATCAAAGGACTTGGAAACCATGAATATTGCTACACTATTTGGGAAACTCAAAGAACATGAGATAGAGTTGCATAGATTGAATGATCATGAAGAGAAAGAGAAGAAGAAAAAAGGCTTATCACTTAAAGCAGTTGTCTCCAAAGAAAGTCTTGATAGTGATGAAGATGAAGATGAATCTGAAGAGGATATGGGACTGCTAGTTAGAAAGTTCAAAAGATTCCTTAAAAAGAAGAAAACCTTCAACAAAAGGCCCTTAAATTTCTTTTCCAAGAAGAACACTTCAAAAGCTGAAATTTTAACATCAAATGTGAAGTGTCATGAATGTGGCAGACCTGGACATTGTAAAAATAAGTGTCCTAAACTTTAAAAGAAGGACAAGTATGACAGTCATGAGTCCAAGGACAAGAAGAATAGAAAGCCAAAAAGAGCATACATAGCTTGGGAAGAAAATTATATGGATTCCTCTGAACATTCTGAGGAAGAAGAAGCCAATCTTTGTCTCATGACTAACCATCAAAGTGATAATGAAGATGAGGTAAATGAAATCCCCCTACCTATGATGAACTACAAGATGCTTTTGATGAATTGCATAGTGAATATTTGAAAATTGCTAAGCAATTAATGTCATCTAGGAAAGTCATTGCTAAACAATGTAGTGAATATGCATCTCTTCAAATTAAGATTAAAGAATTAGAAGATAAAAATATTAAGGTAAGTACATCTAGTTCTACATGTTCTAATTGCAACATTTTGGAAAAAGAAGTGGAAAAACTGAAATCCACTCTCTAAATTTACAATGAGAAGAGAAAATCTAAATGTCACGTTAGGACAACAAAAGGGAGTATATGACAAAGCTGGAATAGGCTATAAACCAGTAATACATGAAAAAGCTTTTAAGAAACTTTTTGTTGTACCTAAATCCTTTACTAGTCCTTTTGTTAAATGTCTCTATTATGCAAGAAAAGGATATACAGCTTCTACATGCTATTTTAGAAATCCTTCAAGGATTAGTGTTAAACAAATTTGGGTTCCCAAGGGGACATATGTTATGACTAACACTAAAGGACCCAACAAAATATAGGTACCTAAGAGAAATGCTTAAATCTGTTTTGTAAGTGTGTTTGAGAGCCAAAAGTTCAAATTGGTATCTTTATAGTGGCTGCTCTAAACATATGACTGGAGATATCACTAAGTTCTTATTCTTCACTCCTAAACAAAGTTGAAGTGTCATCTATGGTGATAACAATAAAGGAAGAATTCTAAGAATTGGAACAATTGGAAGAAGTATAACTACCAAGATAGAAGGTGTACTATATGTTGAAGGGCTCAAGCACAATCTACTAAGCATTAGTCGACTATGTGATAAAGGTTATAATGTATTCTTTAACTCTAGTAGTTGCATTATAGAAAACACGCATGATAGAAATGCAAAGCTGATAGGTAATAGATTAAATAACATATACATGATAGATTTAGAAAGTATTTCTGCTAATGATGTATGTTGTTTGATTTTTAAGGAAGAGAAAAATTGGCTATGGCATAGAAGAATAAGACATATTCACATGGATCATCTAAACAAACTTATTTCTAAAGAATTAGTAATTGGACTTCCTAAAATCAAATTCTCAAAAGATGGTTTATGTGATGCATGCCAAAAGGGCAAACAAACAAAAGTATCTTTTAAGGCTAAAAATATAGTTTCAACTGAAAGACCTTTACAACTACTGCACATGGATTTATTTGGACCCTCTAGGACCAAAAGTTTTGGAGGAAATTTGTATACATTAGTTATAGTTTATGATTGCTCTAGATTTACATGGACCTTCTTCTTAGCACATAAGAATGAAGCTTTTACAGCCTTTAAGAAAATGGCTAAGTTAGTACAAAATGAAAAAGACATGAAAATAACTACTATAAGGAGTAATCATGGTGGAGAATTTCAAAATGAAGAATTTGATAATTTCTGTGAAGAGTTGGGAATTCAACATAATTTCTCTGCTCCAAGAATTCCACAACAAAATAGAGTTGTAGAAAGGAAAAATAGATCCTTAGAAAAAATAGCAAGAACTATGTTGAATGACTTAAATATGCCAAAATATTTTTGGGCAGATGCTGTAAACACAGCTTGCTATTTAATGAATAGAGTCTTGATTAGACCAATTTTGAAAAAGACTCCATATTAACTCTATAAAGGTAGAAAATCAAATGTTTCACATTTCCATATTTTTTGTTGTAAATGTTTTGTACTAAATAATGGAAAGGACAATCTAGGAAAGTTTGATCCTAAAGCTGATGAAGAACTATTTCTAGGCTATTCATCATCTAGTAAAGCTTTTAGAATTTTCAATAAAAGAACACAAATAATTGAAGAATCTGTACATGTTAATTGGATGAAACTAACCCCAAAAGGTTGGGAAAGGAATTTGTTGATGATGTTGCAGAAGTTTTAGAAGAGATTCAACTTGAAGAAAATCAGGAAAATGCCAAAGTGGATGAAGCAGTGGAAATTTTAGGAGAAGCTCAACATGAAGATCTACCTAAAGAATGGAAAACTGCAAGGACTTACCCTCTAGACAACATAATTGGTGAAATATCCAAATGGGTAACCACTAGACATTCCTTAAGAAATGTATGCAATAATATGGCTTTTGTATCACAAGTTGAACCTAAAACTATAGATGAAGCAATTATTGATGAAAACTGGATAATGGCAATGTAAGAAGAACTTAATCAGTTTGAAAGAAATAAAGTTTGGAAACTTGTTCTTAAACCCAAGGACAAACAAATAATTAGTACAAAATGGGTGTTTAAGAATAAGCTTGATGAAAATGGTATCATAATAAGAAATAAAGCAAGATTAGTAGCCAAAGTATATAATCAAGAAGAAGGAATTGACTATGATGAAACATATGTACCTGTGGCTAGATTAGAGGCCATTAGAATGTTGTTAGCATATGCATGTATTATGGATTTTAAATTGTATCAAATGGATGTTAAGAGTACATTCCTAAATGGATATATACAAGAAGAAGTGTATGTTGGTCAACCCCCTGGATTTGAAATAAATGAATTTCTTAATCATGTGTATAAACTCACTAAAGCCTTGTATGGACTTAAACAAGCTTTAAGAGCTTAGTATGAAAGGCTAAGTAATTTCTTACTTCAAAAGGGATTCCTAAGAGGAAAAGTTGACACAATACTATTTACAAAAAGAAAAGCACAAAACCTACTACTTGTTTAAATTTATGTTGATGATATTATATTTGGTGCTACTAATGAATCTTTGTATAAGGAATTTGCCAAATTAATGCAAAACGAGTTTGAAATGTCTATGATGGGAGAGCTTACATACTTTCTCAGACTACAAATCAAACAATGTGATGATGGGACTTTCATAAGCCAAACTAAGTACTGCAAAGAACTATTGAAGAAGTTTGGAATAGAGAATGCAAAGGAAATGGCTACTCCAATGAGTCCATCATGTTACTTGGACAAAGATGAGAAAGGTAAATCAGTAGATGTTTCCAAGTATAGAGGTATGATTGGTTCCTTACTTTATTTAACTGCTAGTAGACCTGATATAATATTCAGTGTTTGTATGTATGCTAGATATCAATCCAATCCTAAGGAATCACATTTAACTACATTAAAAAGAATCATGAAATACTTGTTAGGAACTAAAGAAATGGGATTATGGTATCTTAAAGGATCATCATGTAACTTAGTAGGATATTCTAATTCTGACTTTGTTGGATGCAAGTTAGATAAGAAAAGTACTAGTAGAACCTGCCACCTTTTAGGAAACTCATTAGTTTCTTAGTTTAGTAAGAAACAAACAAGTGTGGCTTTATCAACTGCTGAAGCAGAATATGTTGCAGCAGGAAGTTGTTGTGCACAAATCCTATGGATGAAATAACAACTTATTGATTATGGTGTTCTCTTAGAGAAAGTACCAATCAAATGTGATAATACTAGTGCTATAAATCTCACTGAGAATCCTATAACGCATTCCAGAACCAAACACATTGAGAAAAGACATCATTTCATAAAGGATCACATTCAAAGTGGAGATATAATCATTGAATATATTGATACATCTAAATAATTAGCTGATATTTTTACTAAACCATTGGCTAAAGAAAGCTTTTTCTACATAAGAAGAGAGTTAGGAATAATTGATCCTACCTATGCTTAATGTTTTGAATGTTGAATACATAATATTTTGATGTTTGATGTTATACACCGATTGCACAATCGATTGATATAAGCTTTATATACTTAAAATAACTAGAATATCAATTTGTACATCGATTGAAGTCAAAAATCAGAAAACATGTCTCTCTGAAAATCATTATGCATCGATTGGATAATCGATTCATTTGATTAAATAGGTACAGTATACGGTAGGCATCGATTGACCTAATATGGAATTTTAGCAATTCCAATTTAATATGTTAGAAATTGATTTACACATCGATTGTATAATTAATCTTAAATACACTACTTACTGTAAGAGATTATGCATCGATTGACACATCGATTAGAATGTTTTTAAAACACTGACCCTGTGTATACATCGATTGTAACATCGATTGCATGATAAATCCAAAATTTAGAACTCACTGACTTACCCTATACATCGATTTATACATCGATTGAATGCTTCTATAATTATTGGACTCTCTGACATTGCTTATACATCGATTCACACATCGATAGCATTGAAGTTTTAAAATTTGGTACTCTCTGACTTAGATTATACATCGATTGACACATCGATGTATATGATTTAAAATTAAAATCTTGATGCTAAGTACATCGATTAGCATGTGTATTGGAGGTAAAAACCCCTTAATACATCGATTGGGAAATCGATTGACTGTACTTGGTTTATTAATTTCAACTTACCTCCAAAATCTTCACTCGTCTAAACCAAATCTCAGAGATCTTAAACCCTAGCAGAGCTCGAAATCTTCTCCAATGGCTCGTGTGAAGCATCCTGAACCCTCTACACCTGTTCTTTCTAACTCTACATCTTCCTCCTCAACTCAATCCTCCACACCTCAACGTGTATCACCCACAGCAACCCCTGTTCGTCCTAAAAGAAAAGGGACTGAGAAAGCTCAGCCTTCTCAAAGAATTGACAACCTTCAAATCAAAAGCTTGAAGAAGAAAACATAGGACAAAGGCAAGAAGGTTGCCGAATCTTCAAGATCAACACCTATGAAACAAGAAAGGAAGAAGAAGGTGGTGAAGGATATACCCAAAAAGAAAACTGTCCAAAAGAAAAGATAGAGGACAGAGGAAGAAGAAAAAGATGATGAAAGAGTTACTGAGATTGAACTTCTCAGGAGGTATTTCTCTGATGAAGAGCACATTATGCTTTATAAGAACAATTTTAAGCATAGAGATACTCATGAAGCTAGAACTGTAGATTTCAATTATTTTGAAGCTCATGAATTGACTTTTCACAAAATTTTAGAAGAGTACAATCTGAGTTAATTTTTGCAGATTAAGAGTGACATTTACCCTACATTGATCAAAGCATTTTATTGTACATATGAAATGGACAATGAGGGATTCTCTGCTGAAGTAAAAAACACTAAAATTGAGATGACTTTTGAAGAATTTACTCAATTTACTGGATTAGACTACAAAGGAAGTAATTTTGCTGGTATTGGAACAGACAATATTTGGATTAAGACCTTTGATAGGGAAAAAGCAAAGAAGGTGCTTCTAATTGAAAATGCACTAGAAGGAAGACTGATAAACATCAGTTCAATGCACATTCAGCATAGGCTCCTGCAATATATGCTGAGCAGGATGCTACTACCAAGATCAGGAAATCATGTTATGGTGCAGAACAATGACATTTTAATGCTCTGGGCTATGCTACAAAAGAAGCAACTAAGTTGGAGATACATAATTTCTAGACATATGTTGGACTATAAAATCGATGGAGCTACCCTACCATATCCTGGATTGGTGATGTGTCTACTGGAACATTTTGGTGTTTCTCTGGAAAATGAAGAGAAATTTGATGGCACAAAGGTAACTCACAAATTTGGTGAAGGAACAATTAGCAAGATGAAGCTTGCTAAAGTAGATGGAGAATGGGTCAGAATAGCTGGTGAAGAACCAACAAGAACTACTGAGGAAAATTCAGAGCTGAATAGCAAAATAGACAAGTTAATACAAATATTTGAAGGCTTTGAGGCTAAGCAAACAAAACATCATATGATGCAAAAATAATCTATTGACTACTTGAGTATTAGACTCAATACCTTAGAAAGCCAAATGGCCACTCTACATCAACATCTAGGCATTTCTATCACTGCACCTCTAGAAGTTCATCCTACTTCTGAAGATGTTGTGAACATAGCTAGAGATGCTGCTGCTGCACCTGAAGAGGAAATTAATCTTGAAGAGCAAGCAAGTCAAGCTTCACAGCACACAGAAGAACCTAGAACCAATGAAGAAATTTAGGTCTTAGGAAGTCTTAAATGTGTCTGTAATGTTGCTTTTGATATTCATTGAACTATTTTCAATTCTGTTTTGAACAATGATGATGATAAATGACTGTATGACTTATTTTGATCAAGCTAATATGACTGAATGTTTGAATTTTAAGAATGTACTTTGTTTTATATACTTTTTTACTTGGATTCTCCCTTATATATATTTTTGATAATGACAAAGGGGAGAAATAGGTACCATACAAATATACTACATACATACTAAATCAACTTAAACTAATGATCTACAATATAAATAATGATGCAATAATCCTATACATGTTTACATATTAAAGAACTGTCAATTAGACAGGGGGAGTAAACGGCAATATTACTCTGATATACATTTTAGTTACTCTGATATATTGAATGTTAAACATGTTATATATGGTAAGTTTGTCATCAATCAAAAATGAGGAGTAAAGTTTGAGAGAGTTTCTGTGGATAAATGACCCTAGTGTGTTTTAATTAATGACTAAACTTAATATGATTATTATTTTGAGTTACTAACTGCTTGCCAAGCTTGAATTTTTCACTGAGATTTAAAGGAGCAAGTAAAGTCAATGCAAGGATCAAGAAGGATTACTTGAAGAAGAAGAATCATGAAGAAGCAATACAATGAAGATAATTAGGAACAAATTGTAAAGATAAGACTCAGTTTAATTCTTTGATTAAGCTCTCTCAAATAAGTAAAAATTGTTTTTTAAAAGAATAAATGGACTAAGAATGAACAAGGTTAATTAATAAGTTTGTACATCTATGTGTACATCAATGTACTTTCAGTTAATTAACTAACTTTTGATGAAAACCTATGTGTACATCTATATATAAATGTTATACATCTATGCATACATCGATTGATTCTGGACTTACTTGATCAATATGCACATTTGTATATATACATCGATTAATACATTGATGTATAAATAAAACAGAGGCTAGAATGTATTTGACATATATATACATCGATTAGTACATCTATGTATAAGTCAAGACAGAAGTTTTGGACATATATACATCGATTAGTACATCTATGTATAAGTCAAAACAGAAGCATTTTACTTTAATACATCTATTGATACATCGATGTATAAGCCAAAATAGAAGAAAGAACATTTTAAAATAACTATACAATCAATTAGTTAATCGATGTATAATCTTCTTTTTGAAGAACAGCACCGATGTATTGTGTATCATTCAAGATCAAGAACATCCAATAAAATAATCAATTAGGCAATCGATGTACACATGTTATAAAAGTGAAATCTTGTTTAATACATCTATGTACACATCGATTGACCAATAACAGAATTTTTCTTTTAAGTCTGTTATGATCTCAACTGACTTGTAAAGTGTATCCAACGGATCTATTTTGAGATATACCTATATAAGGACATTGGTAAACACTTTTTCAAAGACAATTATTCAATATAAGAAATGATACACTCAAAATTCAGAGAGCTTTTCATTGAAGAAAAATAGAGTATTATTTTGCTCTAGCATTTCAATTTGTAATTTCTTATTTCTTGGAATCTAATTCAATCTCTTCAAATTTTGTAAAAGAAAGATAAGAGAAAAGGTTCTCTCACTGGTTAGATCAAGAGTAGAAGGGACTCTTGGTACTGTGCGAGAGTAGAAGGAACTCTTGTGGGAATTGCAAGATTGCTTTGACTGAAAAGCTGTCATTTGGGTAGAAGGAACCAAGAAGTGGAGCTTTTGTAAAGAATCTTGTATATTGATTTTCTATAGTGGATAAATCTCATAGTGGTGTGGGGACTGGATGTAGGTTACCAGAGGAGGTAGCTGAATCAAGATAAATCTCGGTTTGTAATTTTCTCTATCCCTTAACTCTTTATTTGCTTTCTTGTTGAATGTATGAATTAAGCAATATGTTAGGGATGCTTGTATGATTTGATTTGTTAATGATTATGTTTTAATCTGAAATCAATCTTATTGTTAATATTTCTTTATAAATTTCAATTCTTGATTGCAATACATCTTGCAAAATCACATTTTGGTTTGTTGGTTGACAAAATCTCTTTCTTTGATTAAAGAAAAGAATCAATTTTTGCAAAAAGGGAAAAAGTTTCAAAAACCTATAATACTCAATTTAACCCCCCTTCTTGAGTAATCAGAAGCCACAACCAACAGTTTCTATCATTCAAACACTATGTTTATTCTGTAAAGAGGGTGAGGTATCCCTCTAGTGAAAAAGAGTGAGGTATCCCTTGTTGAAAAGAAGGTGAGGTATCATTCAAAGGTGTAAAGAGGGTGAGGTATCCCTCAAAGGTTATAAAGGGTGAGGCATCCATATTTTGAGATTCAAAGCACAAGGGTGAAGTATCCCAATGTGTTGTTGAGTGCTCCAATCTGTAAAGGTTTTCAAGCACCCGTTCAAGCTTGAAGTTTAGTGAAAAATCTCAAGTGATTCGTTTAAGGATTGGACGTTGGTCACAAGGGGTGGCTGAACTAGGATAAATCCTTGTGTTTGATTCTCTCAACCCTATCTCTTTACATTTGTGCATTTATTTTATATGCTTGTTGTAACACCCCAAAATTTTTTATATTGTAAACAGTAATTTTGACAGTTAATAGAATTTTACTATTTAGTAATTTTTAGATACTGTAAAATTATTTTGATTATTTCGTCAGCGTATTTGATCGTTTTGAGTGACTTACTCTGTGTCAGGAAAATAAAAATTTTCAGGCCGGGGAAAACTTTACGTAATTTAATTTTTACCATTTAGTTTTAATTATTTTACGTAATCTGATTTGATATTTGTGCGTTTTCCAATATTTGTGATTTTTGCGGATGATTATGATTTTTTTTTACTATTTGTGGGCCTGGGTGTATGTGGGCCCAGGTGGCCATACGTGGCCCAAGTGGGTCCCGCAAAGTGAATTTTTTTTCTACATATAGAAAATTTTATACTGTTTAGACAGAGACAGGGGATCTTACTAAACTTGAATCTGGAAACAGTTTTTATAATTTTCTTTTACTGTGTTTTGTACTGTATTTATTTATCGAACTATAAAAATATAGTAAATATATTCTTTCGTGGGGTTATAAAGGATAAAAATAAAATTCTATACTGTTAAGTCAACATTAGTGGTTTGGATATCCACCATCGATTTAATCACCGTTGGAGATTTAATCTTGATTTAATCAACGGTAGAGATTTGATCTTAAAAGTGAATAGGATCAATTATAACCGTTGGATGGAAATTAAATCAAGGGTAGAGATTTAGTCTTATAAATGACTATGGCCATTATCAACCCTTGGATGTAAAATTAATCAATGGTGGAGATGGATCATTAATGACCATTGGATTTGGATTTAGATCAATGGTGGAGAATTGGTCATCAAAAATGACTACAACCATTTTGGAGACACATTCAATGATTAGGATTGCAATCCAAAAAAAGATCCAATGGCTCAAATAAAGTCTTCCATCTATAGCCTAAACCTAGTAACTATTTTTAATCCAAACCATTCTTTTAATCAATGGTTAGGATAGCTTAAAGTGATGGTTATGAAATTGTCACATTTGGAATGCATGAAGAGGGGGGGACGGTTTGGAGTAGGTAGAGGGGAGACAACTTTGAATAGGCTTTTTAGGCCAAAGAAAAAGATGAAGTCAACAATAGTAACTTCAATTTGATTAGTAACTAATTAATCCTAATTTGGTTAATCTAATGGCCTAATTAACAAGCTAAGTAAACTAAATTAAATGTTAAATTGTTATAATTTAATTCTTAATTAGATATCCTAATTTTAATTAGAGGTTATAATATATGTAATAATATGTTTAATTAATTTGTTATATAGTTAGAATGTTAATTAAGATTGATTAGGAAATTTAAGCTAACTAATTACCTAATTAATTAGCATGCAATTAGGTGTAAATTGAAAATAATTAATTCCTTAAACACTCAAGAAGTCCCACGGTTTTGGCAGCAACTTGGGGAGGCTTCTACATGAATCTTGAACAATCCAAATAGTCATGCAAAGTCAAGTTGATGACATATGCCATGTGCACATCCATGTGCATCCAATTAGTGATATTTTGAGTCAAGTACATCACTTAAATCTCCATGACTTTCACGGCAGCAGCAGCCCTTCATTCACTCTCACAAATTTCATTCTCTCACATAAAAAATCTTACAACACTTTCTCTCAAAAATCCCAAGAACCAAAGCATCATTTTTCCTTCCTTTTTCCTCCATAGGTTCGACCTCCTCCACCAAATTCACTATCCATCACCTATAATTTTCACTCTCACCATTTCCTAAAGCTAAACAATATTCTAAACACTTTTCATTTAGAAAGTTTTCCCAAAATCACACTCTAAGTGCTTCAAAATCCCACTTTTAGCTTACTTCCTTGGAGGTAAACTTTGATTTCTATGGTTTAAATTCATGTTTATGATTTTCTAAGTCATGTTTGTTCCATGGTTTGTTATTATTAAGTTTTGTTTGTGATTTTACTAATTATTTTAGAATTGTTAGGAATTATTGTGAGCCACACGAAAATTAAGGAGAAAGAGGAGAGCTTGAAAAGCTTGTCTTCAAGTGGTAAGAGGGAGATCCATCTCTCCAACCAAGTATGGTGGTGAGAGATGGTATTATATTTGATGAATGGTGAATCCATGTGAGGATTCCAATCCATGGTCATGTAATAATTTATGTGTGTTTATGAGCTTTGATTTATTTGCTTATGCTTGATATGATTTGCATGATTTATTGCTTTGATTATGGCATGTTTGTGATATATATTTAAATATGTGTATGTATGCCATGATTTGCTGGTGGAAATGAAATTGATTTTTGGCTCCAAAGGCCAAGGGGGAGGCTACGATTTTGAGCTCCCAAAAAAATTAGAGCTCATGTTGAAAATTTTCAAGAATAAGGGAATTAATTTTTGGTCCCTAGAACTTAGTGAATTTTGGCCAAGATACCTCAAAATAGGTGTTCACAAATTAATATTTTCATGAAAAATAAAAATGGATGATTTGAAGAGTATGAAAAATAAACAAAGGGTTTGTTTTTCAAGAGAACAAGAATACGGTCTTTGAGGAATTTTTATTGATTTATTTTGTGTAAAAAGATCCTAAGTGTTTTTCTAAATATGGGTTTTGAATGAAACGGGAAACATTGATTTTAAGGATTTGCAAAGAAAGTGAACAAGGATTTGCAAAGAAAGTGAAAAAGGATTTGTAAAGAAAGTGAAAAAGGATTTGAACAAATGGGTTTGGTTTTTTTATAACCATCGGTACTTCAGTTTTGAAAATAAAATTTTAATGGTTTTGTTTGTGTAAAACCATATCAATTTAAAAGGAAAAATGTTTTGATAATTTTCAATAGTCATGTCCACATTTTTGAAGGCTTATAATGCCTAGATTTTGAAGAAACAAAGTAATTTTTCAAGTGGAAATATAATTGATTTAATACAAGGAATTTGAAAAGGGAATCAGAGCATTTTAATCACTTGAGAAATTAAGTTTTTGTAAACAAAAATGTTTTCGAACTTCAATTTATTTTGAAGAAGGTTGTGTTTAGAAATGATTTGGAAAAAATGAAGAATATAGTGGTATTATGAAAATCTACTAACATATAACTTATTTTGAGTTTTGAAGTACGTTAGAAAATGCTAAGTTTTGAAACCATTGATTTATATCAATGGAAAAGTGATTTTGTGAATTATATTTTGGAAAAGGATTTCTTGAATTAAGAAATGTGAAAAAGATTTTCTTGGATAAGAAAAATATGAAAAATAAAATACAAAGTTATATTATTTTGAGAAAAGTTAAAAAGGAATTTTCGAAGGCTAAGAAATATTTTCTGTAATGAAATTGTTATAAAAAATGTTTTATGTATCTTAAAAATGTGATTTTTAAGCTACGCAATTTGAAGAATGTGTTGAAATTAATATTGATTTATTTAAGTCCAAAATAATGTTTGAAATATTGAGGAATATTTTACGTAATTGTAAAATGTTAAAAAATATTTTACGTATCTTAAAAATGATTTGAAATACAGTAAAATATTTCTACGAGATTTGAAAAATATTAACGTATTTCTACGTGATTTGAAAAATGTTAAAATATTTCTACGTGATTTGGAAAGCGTTTAAATATTTTACACTATTGAAAATATTATTGAAAAATCACTACGTGATTAAATAATGAGAGAATATTTTTACGTGATGTGAACTATTGTTAAAAAATCACTATGTGATTTAAAAGTGATAGAATATTTTTACGTAATTGTGAAAATGATGAAAAATCGTTATGTGATTTGGAAAGTATTTTAAATATTTTGAGAACGATGAAAAATGTTTTAGGCGATTTAAAAGAATGATTTTTAAGTTACGCGATTTTGAAAACAATAGAAAATCATTACGCGATTTGAGAAACATATATTTTTATGCGATTGAGAAAAATGTTAAAAAATTTAATACGTGATTTAAAGGTGCAACAGAAGAGTTGCAGTATTTTGAAAACGTAATAAAAACATTTTGGAATTTTAAAAACGTAACAAGAGTGTTACGGTCTTGTGAAAATGTAAAAGAAACATTTTGGAATTGTGAAAACGTAACAGAAACGTTTTGGAATTGTGAAAATGAAATTGAAATGTTGCGCAATTTTGTGAAAATACGACGAAAGTATTTTATAACTATGAAAATGTGATAATATGATTTTCCTGTTGAAAATACAGTATAAATACTGTAGAACCAATATATGGATGCTGTGTGAGAAAATGACATGTTTTGCCTGTGATTGGCATTTGGTGCATTATACATGCATTGGAAAGATATGTCTGTGATTGGATTTGGTGCATTATACGTGCATTGGAAAAATATGCGTTGAAGCATATAATTACATTAAACAAATGAAATTGAAAAGATTTGGCCCTTTGGGGTTGGACTTGCACTGATATATTCGTGCATTGTATAAAATATAGCTAATAGCTATCATGGCCCTTGTGGTTGAAGAGGGAATGAGAATTGATAGTGAGGTCTATGATGGATCTTGGGGGCGTTAAGGCGCGGCGGTCGACCAGTGGACAGTTGGCAAGTAACCTATGCCGCTTGGCGATGCAGTCCGTTGCAACGCATTGACGATACCTGACAAGAACACGATTCTTTTCAACGACTGAGAGATTGTCTTTGGGCTAAGGCTGACAATTAACCAAAGCATTCTTATCGAAATTTTGAAAACCTCAATGGAGTTGTTTTTGATAAAATGAGTCTTTGTGCATATGCATAAATCTGAGCATTTATATCTGTGTGATATATTAATTGAGGAATATTGGTTATTAGTTATGACAATTGTTTTGAATACTTGGATGATGATTGAATTAATAAATGATTGGATGATGATAGTTGATTAATGTTGATGGCATGATCATAATTGCGGTGTGATTTATCTGTATGATATTGCTGTTTGTGTTATCTCTGTGCTGCCATGTTGGTATTGGTGTAGGTGATCTCACCTCTTTGTTATATTGTTTTGCTTTGTCTGTATTGTTAAAATCAAATAATAGAATGATCGAGTTGTCTTAGACATAACGGGCGATGGATACTCTGAGATTGGTGACAACAATAAGGAGTGGACATTCAGGACTTGAAGGTGTGCAGTGTTGATAAAGGAACAGATGTCTGATGCATCAAGATGGATAGAAAAAGGAATAAGTATGTTAAAGTTTCTCGTTAGTGTTGTACTGTGCTATTAAGTAGGACCCGTCATGGGATTTGCTACTGTTAAAAAAAATAAGTCTGTTAATTTTATATTTCTCTTTAAATTGTGATATTAATTGGTGTCAATATTGCATAATGAATAGTGAAATATGATTTTCAATATTACCTAATATTTCAGTAAATTTACGTTTCAGTAAAGAAGAAATTTTGAAACCCATCTTTTATAACTCAAACTTTGTGCGAACTTCTTTTCAGATTATGAGTCGGGAGTCGGAAATGTGATGCCATAAGGAGGGTGTTACACTTGCTTGCATGTTATTCATCTTGGCTTGTTTAATTTATGAGTAAAGTATTCAATCTCATTTATCTATTCACTTCAATTATCCAATAGCTTCAACGAAAATTGATAAACAAACGTTTTACAAAAGATTTGAGAAAATATTTCATAATCTCAATTCACCCCCCTCTTGAGTCTGAGACCACTTAGTAACAAGTGGTATCAGAGCAAGGCTCTTATGTAAAGAGCTTAGCAGCTTCAAGAGAAAGTGATGGCCTCTTCAAATGATTTTACAGAAAGTTCTTCTCTCTATAGACCTCCCTTTTTCAATGGGGATGGGTATGCTTATTGGAAAGAAAGAATGAAAATTTTTATTGAAGCTATTGACTTAGATGTGTGGGATGCTGTTAAAAAGGGTCTTTTTGTCCCCACACAAGTTGTAAATGGTGTAAGAGTTAACACACCAAGAAGTGAATGGACTGATGATGATAAGAAAAAGGTCCAATATAATTTGAGAGCCAAAAACATCATTACCACAGCTTTGGGGCATGATGAGTTCTTTAGAGTCTCAAATTGTAAATCTACCCAAGAAATGTGGGACACTTTACAAGTAACCCATGAGGGTACTAGTGAAGTGAAAAGATTAAGGATTAATACTCTCACTTATGAATATGAGCTTTTTAGAATGAACCAAAATGAAAGCATTCAAGAAATGTAAAAATGTTTTGCACTTATTGTAAATCATCTTGCTTCATTAGGAAAGACTTTTCCTAATGAAGATCTTATTAACAAAGTGTTGAGATGTTTGAGCAAACATTGGCAACCTAAAGTGACGGTTATTGCGGAGTCAAGAAATCTCTCAACCATGACCTTAGCCATACTTTTTGGCAAGCTCCAAGAACATGATTTGGAATTGAATAGACTCAACAAAAGTGAGGAGCTGGACAAGAAAAAGAAGGGAATACCTCTTAAGGCGACTGTGTTTGATGCTAAGTCTGATGAAGGTATATTTCTTGGCTACTCAAATCATAGTAAAGCTTTTCGCATTTACAATAAAAGAACTATGACTATTGAAGAATCTATACATGTTGCATTTGATGAAACTGACCAAAGTGGATCGATAAAGGATCTTGTTGTTGATGATATTGCAGAAATCTTGGCGGAAACACATTTGGATAGTAAAGAAAAGGAAATCAAGGAGAAAGAGGATGAACAAGGACAAGAAGATTCACAAGCTTTGGAACTTCCCAAAGAATGGCGAACTTCAAAATATCAGTCCCTTGATCAAATTATCAGTGATGTATCTAAAGGTGTAAGTACTCGTAACTCCCTTAGAAATACTTGTAATCACTTAGCGTTTGTTTCTCAAATTGAACCTAAGGATTTAATTGAAACTTTTGATGATGAACTTTGGATCTTAGCTATGCATGAGGAATTAACTCAGTTTGAAAGAAATCAAGTTTGGGAATTAGTTGCTAGACCTAATAATCACCCTATAATTGGAACTAAATGGGTTTTAGGAAACAAACTTGATGAAAATGGATTAATAACTAGAAACAAAGCTAGATTGGTTGCTAAAGGGTATAATCAAGAAGAAGGTATAGATTATGAAGAAACCTATGCACCTGTAGCTAGACTAGAAGCTATTAGAATGTTACTTGCTTATGCTTGCATCATGGATTTCAAATTATATCAAATGGATGTCAAGAGTACTTTTCTAAATGGTTTTATTCAAGAGGAGGTATACGTTGAACAACCTCCAGGTTTTGAAAATCATGAACTACCCAACCATGTTTTTAAACTTAAAAAGGCTTTATATGGCTTAAAGCAAGCTCCTAGAGCTTGGTATGAAAGGTTGAGTAAGTTTCTTTTGGAAAATGATTTTTCAAGAGGAAAAGTCGACACTACTCTTTTTATTAAAAATAAAATGCATGACATTCTTCTTGTGCAAGTATATGTGGATGATATTATCTTCGGTGCTACTAATGAATCCCTTTGCAATGATTTTGCTAAGTCAATGCAGAATGAGTTTGAAATGTCAATGATGGGAGAATTGAACTTCTTCCTCGGACTTCAAATCAAACAAACGGACGAAGGGACTTTCATAAGTCAAACCAAATACTGCAAGGAATTGCTCAAGAGATTCGAAATGGAAAGCGCTAAACACATGGCCACTCCGATGGGCACATCTTGCTACTTGGATAAAGATGAAGGAGGTAAATCAGTAGAAATAACAAAATATAGAGGTATGATTGGATCTCTCCTTTATCTTACTACTAGTAGGCCCGATATTATGTTTAGTGTGTGCATGTGTGCTAGATATCAGGCAAACCCTAAGGAATCTCACTTAAGTGCTGTCAAACGAATAATGAAATACTTAGTAGACACTTCACAAATGGGCTTATGGTACCCTAAGGGTGCCTCTTGTAGCCTAATAGGTTATTCTGACTCTGATTTTGCTGGGTACAAATTGGACAGAAAAAGTACTAGTGGGACATGCCACTTACTTGGTAGTTCTTTAGTTTCTTGGCATAGCAAAAACAAAATAGTATGGCTTTGTCTACCGCTGAGGCTGAATATGTTGCAGCCGGGAGTTGCTGCGCTCAAATCCTATGGATGAAGCAACAGCTCTTAGCTTACGGTCTTCAGCTTGATCACATCCCGATAAGATATGATAACACTAGTGCAATAAACATCTCTAAGAATCCTATACTGCATTCTAGAACAAAGCATATAGAGATAAGACATCACTTTATCAGAGATCATGTACAAAAAGGGGACTGCATTCTTGAGTTTGTTGAAACATCTAAGCAACTTGCAGATATCTTTACTAAACCCTTAGCAAAAGAAGCATTCTTTTATATTCGAGGAGAATTGGGCATAATTGATCAATCAAATATTTGAATTGCTTATTTGTCATTGATCATTACCATGTTTGTATGCCTTAAAATTCATATATGTATATGCTTCTGTGTGAGTTTTTATTCGAATAAGCAAAACGTTATTCGAATAAACTCATTCTCTGCGTGTTAATATATCAGCCTTATTCAAATAGAATTCAGTTTATTCGAATAAACTGATACCTTTGCTTATTTCTGTGTTTTTCATCTCTGCTTATTTGAATAAAACATTCTCTATTCGAATAACCAGAAACCTGCGCCTATCAGTGTTTCTTTCTGCCTTCTGCTTATTCGAATAAACCCCTTTTTATTCTAATAACCAGCGTCTATTTTTTATAAGTCTCTGATCTTGGTCTCGGTCTATTCGAATAGACCCCAGGTTATTCGAATAACCTGAACCTTGTTCTATCAGTACTAACTGTTTGGCCTCAGTCTATTCGAATAACTCCCATAGTTATTCGAATAAACCCTTTCAGCTAGCCAAAACGCTTAGCTTTCCCAGTCGTTTTATTCGAATAGAACACCTCTTATTCGAATAAACCCTAGCTGCCTCACCTCTTCAGTTTCCTACGCGCCTGTCTGTTCACCTTTCGTGCAAGGTTTATTCGAATAAAACCTCTATTTATTCGAATAAACACGGGGTTCTTGAAATAAACCCCTGCGCGCCCAAAGCCTTTCACCCTCCATCTTCTCTACTCTTCTCGGCTCTTCACTCCTCCCTCTCCAAACCTTTCACTATCTGGGTCTCTTCCTCTCTTTCTCACACCTTCCTCCATGGCCTCTCCTCCTCCAGCAAGCGTCCACGCACGAAGAATGCTCCAGGCACCAACCCGCTTGATCTTCGAAGGCTCTCCTCCAATGAAGAGCACCGTGCACGCTTCATCTCTCACTTCTGGGAGCGAAACTTGGTTCAACCCAAGTATCTCGGATCTATCTTTATTCCAAAGACCACGGCTTCGACTTCCGACCCCGCCGCAAAACCAGGGAGTTCTTCGCCTTTTTCTCACCGGCCACCATCTACCCACCTTGGTGAAGATGTTCTTCCGCAATCCGGCTTTCGACGGCCGAATCTCCTTTCGAGGTATGTGATCGTAACGTAGTGATCACATTGCTTTGGACCGGTCAACTCGTTCGGGCTGCAATTCTCCGCGCCCTTGTTGAAGAGGATGACACGCCCTTCCTTGAAGACTTCAACAAACTTCAAGCAGTTGAGGACCTGCTGAAGCCTGGCCTGGCTCTTCCTGATAAAGGCCTCAAGGGTGGAATGCTGAAAAGCCAAGATAGGCTTCTGCACTACGCCTATGCTCACATTCTGGCTCCTCGCGGTGGAAACTACGCCTACCTCAGCGAGGAAGATGTCTTCATGCTATGGTTTCTGAAGAATGGCCATCAGGTCAACTGGCCTGTGTTCATCATGAGGCACATGATGAGGGCCAAGGGCAAGGACAAATCAGACCTACCTTATGGCATCATCGTCACTACCTTGCTGAGCAAGTATCCTCAGGTCTTGGAGACTGAGCGGGCCATTGCTCTGACTCATCACAACGTCTTTGGCGCTCACACCTTACGGAAGATGAAGATGATTCAAACCGATGAAGGTTGGGTGTACCCAGATGAGGTTGCTGAGGATGAGCTTGACCCTGCTGCCGCCCCTGCTGCCCCGGCTGCTCTTGCTGATATACCTGCTGCTGCACCTGCTCCTGTCACTTTGGAACAGATCATGGCCACCTTGCAAGACAACAGAGCTTACATGGAACATACCTTCTCTATTCTGTTTGACAGAATAGAAGGCGTTGAATGTGAGGTTGCGGCTCTTCGATCTACTTAACCTGCTCCTGCACCAGATATCTTCACCACCACCTTCGGATGCTTACTTTTAGTTTTCTTTTGTTCTTAGGCTGTTTGTGTTTGGATCTATGCAATTTATTTTCTGGCTTGTGTATTTGAACCATTTTATTAATGCATAAATGATATTTCTTGATTTGAATTTGTTCCCTTTTCTACACTTTGCTATATGTTTATGGGACTTATCCCTCCTTTTTGCTCATGACAAAAAGGGTAGAAATATTTGATCACTTGACTTTAATTGCGAAAAGACAGGTATTTTTTTAAATAATAGGATTGGTTTCAAATTGAAAGGGGGAGCTGCGCACTTATCTGATATATATTACCTCTTATTTAAAGAAGGGGAGTAAGCTTTTATACCTTCTGTGAATTCCAATTATATGCACTAATGCTTTTCTCTTTGATAGTCTTATTAATAGTTTGTCATCATCAAAAAGGGGGAGAATGTGTTTGATGCTCATCTGTGAAGACTTGTTTTGATGATAACAAACAGGAAGAATAAATGAAGATGATATATAGATCAAGTCTGAGTTTATATTTTGTTTAGCATTAGGACTTAGGATCTATTGTACGGAGCTCACATTGATATCTCGTTGTTTTTGAAAGAAAAGAGGAAAATTGTTTTAAACTCAGTATTCTTGAAAACATCCTTTTGAAACTCTTTTTTAAACTGAGTTATTCGAATAAAGCTTTGCTTATTCGAATAACCATGCTCACGTGGTTTGTTTTCTAAAAGATGTTATTCGAATAAATACCCCGTTATTCGAATAACCAAGGCTTTTCGTAAATCTGTTTATAAATGGCTATTCGAATAAACCGTCTCTTATTCAAATAAATGAAGTTTTCAGAACTTAGCCTTGAGTAAGTTATTCGAATAGATCATACGCTATTCGAATAAAACCCTTCTTTTAAAACATGTTATTCGAATAGAGGAGTCGTTATTCGAATAAACGTGCGTT
The DNA here is from genome assembly GCA_029884595.1 of Ormosia semicastrata. Lineage (NCBI taxonomy): Eukaryota > Viridiplantae > Streptophyta > Magnoliopsida > Fabales > Fabaceae > Ormosia > Ormosia semicastrata. The sequence continues at coordinate 63,808,969 of JAQQTO010000061.1, read as the reverse complement.
TTCACAAACTCTAGTTTTAACAGAGTTATTCGAATAACAGGTTGGTTATTCGAATAACCCATCTTGAATGAGTTTTTTAGAAACAGTGTTATTCGAATAAGCCTTCGCTTTATTCGAATAAACACGGAACTTGGTTTATGAAAATGGAAATAGACAGCTTTCAAATTTGTTTTTAAATGACATTAATTATACCCAACGGTTGATTAACCTAGTTTTCCCTATAAATAGCACGCCTGGGTCACGTTTTCCATGATCTATTATTCTGAACTATTTTCTGATTACTCTGTCTTTGTGAAAACTATTTTCTACGCTCTTCTTGCTTAAAAACTTTGAGATATTTCTGTGAGAGCTCTATTAAGACTTCAACTTGTATTACATACTCTGTTTGAGAGTTTCTCTTCATCTCTATTTTTTGATAATCTGTATTGAGGGTGAGGTATCCCTCAAGGTTTGTATAAGGGTGAGGTATCCCTGCAGGCTGAGACTTTAGCACAAAGGTTTAGTGTCCCTGTGTGTGAAAAGTGCTCTAATTTGTAACGGTAGCAAGCACCTATTGAAACTTGTATACTTAGTGAAAAATCTCGGCTTTCGAGAACTGGACGTACACCACAAGTGGGTTAGTGGTCGAACCAGGATAAATACTGTGTCTGCTTCTCTTTTCCCTAATCTCTTTATTTTATGCAATTTATTTTATTGCACATTTATTTTACGCTGTTCTTTATTGCTTCTTTTCTTCTTCTCATTTTTTCTGTGCATTTATTTATTAAGCTTTTGATATTCGTTTTAATTAAAAAGAAGTTTTGTGAAAAAGTTTTTATACTCAATTCACCCCCCTCTTGAGTACTAGAAGCCACTTGGTAACAGCGACTTCCTCCATGATTAATGACGATGATGATGATGAAGATGATAGAGATGACTTAGAAATAGATGAGGAGAATCTTGCTCTATTAGTAAAGAAATTTGGAAGATTCTTTAAGAAGAATGGAGCTCAAAGAAGACCTCCCTTTTCACAAAAGAATGTCTATCATAAAGGGGAAGGAACCTCATCCACTCCTAAATGCTATGAATATGGAGAATTGGGTCATATGAAGATGGAGTGCCCAATTTATCAAAGAAAAGTGGAAAAGTATGAGAAGAAGTCCTCAAAGGAGAAGAAAGAAAGAAGAGTCTACATAGCTTGGGATGATAATAACATCGATTCAACTGATAGCTCGGACAATGAGAAAGCCAATCTATGTTTCATGGTTAGAAGAGAAGAGGAAGATGAAGACGACATGAAGGTAACATCCTCAAATTCTGAATCAAATTCTTCCCTTTCCTATGATGAATTGTAAGATGCATTTGAAGAATTACATAATGAATCTATAAGGCTTGCAAAAATGATTTCATGTTCAAAGAAAATAATTTTCTCATTTGAAAATTAAATTTCTGCTTTAAACAAAGAAATTAAGGAATTGAAATTAGAAAATGAAACTCTTGGGTTGATAGATGCAAATTCTTCATGCATAACATGCTCTTCACATAATAATGCATCTACACCCTCATCTTGCTCATCATGTAAAGCATATAAAATTGAGATTGAGGATTTGAAAAACACTTTTTCAAAATTTACCTATGGAAGAGATAATTTGAACATATTGCTTGGGAACCAAAGATTCATTTTTCAAAAGGCTGATTTTAGGTATAATCCTAATAACCAACAAAAGTTGCTCAAGAATTTATTTGTTTCATCAAGTACATCAAGTAGTCCCTTTATTAAATGCTTTCATTGTGGTAGGAAAGGGCATAGTGCATCAACTTGCAATATAAGGAAGAATATCATTAACAAGTTAGGAACTAAAATGATTTGGGTTCCCAAAGGCACATTGCCTAAACCTAACACACAAGGACACAAGAAAATTTTGGTACCAAAAGCCAAAAATTAAAGTGTGTTGTAGGTGTGCTTGAAGGCCAAGAATGGACTTTGAAATCTTAAAAGTGGTTGCTGCAAGCACAAGTTCAGAACATACTTCAAGCTGTCCTCCTTGTCTCCAAGAAGCTTGAACTTGCATCCTTTAGTTAAGTGGAGACTTGCTCTATGCTTTACTAGTTTAACATCTTAAAAAATATCTCTATATGTCTTGAATATGCTAAATGAATATGCTTCTTGTGTGAAATGGCATGTATAATATCAATACCTTTGAACTTGACATAATGGATCAATCATGCATCTAATTCTATCATACAATATATTGGTCTGCTGCATAATATGCTTATTTGCTGCATAAATTGGTCATCTTGTTGCATAATGCCTTATTGCATAATACATTAACTTGCTGCATAATATGCTATTTTGATGCATAATATATATTGTTTTGCTGCATAATGTGATATCTTGCTGCATAATATGATATCTTGATGCATAATATGTTGTCTTCTCCATAATCATGACCTTTTACTGCATAATTTTTTATTTTTAATCATATTTAAATCCAATACTGACTTGAGCATCAGAGATTCCCCCTAAGTCGTTTTGCAGGTGCCTCCTCATGTTAAAAACTTCCAAGAAACCCAAAAACTTCACAAATCCATCCAAATGGTGTATTTCTTGGTAAAAGTAATAATTTTGCACAATCATGTGTTTTGGATCATAATCTGATTGGACTATATGCTTAAATGATGTTTGGAATTGATTTGCAATGATTTGGAATAATTTTGAATGATTCAAGTTTGGTCCTTTACTGTTTAAAATGTAAAAACTGAGCTTTAGTAGTCTGGTAATCGATTACAGGACCATTGTAATCGATTACAAAGGCTTTGTCAAGCGTTCCAAGCTAAGTCAAAAGGCATGTAATCAATTACACAAACTTTGTAATCGATTACAAGGAAAATAGAACTCGTGTAATCGATTACAATAAAAGTGTAATCGATTACAAAACTTTATTTTTGATAATTTTGCTTAATCTTGATGTTCTGTTCTTTCATGATGCTTTCCTTATGCTTAATCTTTATCTAACCCCATAATTGCTCTTGTATATGACTCTGAATTCTATTAGCATAAATGATAAATACTATCTAAAATTTTCTTCATATGCATTTGCTATTGGTATCACATATTGATGTGCTAAACGATTTATACTCTGATATTGATCCTACTGGGCTGAAATGATTATATCCAATCTGAATGCTTATGTCTTCTTTTTTATAATGCCAACGGGGGAGAGATTAGTGAAATATATTGCATATGTACAGGGGAGTTTTACGTTTTCATATATTCTATCTCATGCATACATTACGGGGGAGAGTTGCGCTTAAATCTCTGATAATGAAATAAATGCAAATATTTCTCCTTCTGTTGAATGTTTAGTTTAACATCATCAAAAAGGGGGAGAATGTGAATGCTTATGTCCTATAGCATGTCAAATGGTTTTTGATGATAACAATGCCAAAGATGAAGATCAAGATCAAAAGAGAAGACCAAGATCAAAAGAAGAAAACCAAGATCCAAAGAGGTATATTTGATATAGGTTATAGGTCTTAGAATATCAATGTAAAATGCCCTTTAAGTATCTCAATGATTCTCAAATGGTTTTCCAAATATCATTTTCAAAACCAGCTTGTAAATTCAAAGTTAAACATGTTTCTCAAGAAATGTTGATTTTAATCTTGGATTCAATATTCATGAAGGCATTTATGTTTAATCCAATGATCTAAGTATTAGAAATGGCTTGCATACTCAATTGGACTTAAAAAATGTGTTCAAAGGCCAAGGTAATCGATTACAAGATGTTTGTAATCGATTATAATCAAGTCAGAGGCCTTGTAATCAATTACACCAAGCTAATAATCGATTACAATGAGCCCAGAAAGGCAAGAACACGTTCAAGAAGCCTTGTAATCGATTACACCAAGCTGGTAATTGATTACTAAGTGCCCAGAAAGCCAAAAACACGTTCAAACAACCATGTAATCGATTACAACAATTATGTAATCGATTACCAGTGGTCTGACAATGCCCAATGACTATTTTATCAGCTTTTAATGCTTGGCTTTTAACCCCCAATAGCTCTTTAACGAAAAATAGTTTATATACATGTCTTGGGGCATCATTTGTGGCTAACCAACAACTGAGAAACATATTTCAATCATTCTAATATGAGAATCATCTTTGAAATGTTTTTGCCCTATTTTTTCTATCAGTTAAACACTTTGTTTGTTTTGTAAAGAGGGTGAGGTATCCCTTGTTAAAAAGAAGGTAAAGTATCCTTCAAAGGTGTAAAGAGGGTGAGGTATCCCTTAAATGTTGTAAAGGGTGAGGCATCCCTATTTTGAGGCTCAAAGCACAAGGGTGAGGTATCCCAAGGTGTTGTTGACTGCTCCAATCTATAAAGGTTTTCAGGCACCCATTCAAGCTTGAAGTTTAGTGGAAAATCTTGAGTGGTTTGCTTGAGGACTGGATGTAGGTCACAACGGGTGGCTGAACCAGGATAAATCCTTGTGTTTGATTCTCTCAACCCTATCTCTTTACATTTGTGCATTTATTTTATATACTTACTTGAATGTTATTCATCTTGGCTTGTTTAATTTGTGAGTAAAATATTCAATCTCATTTATCTATTCACTTCAATTATCCAATAGTTTCACCGAAAATTGATAAACAAACGTTTTATGAAAGATTTGTGAAAATATTTCATAAACTTAATTCACCCCCCTCTTGAGTTTGAGGCCACTTGGTAACAACTTATCCTGCTCAATCTTAACCTTTGACCTTTGCTCGGTAAAATGAGCATAACTTGACCTACAAAGGCCAAAATGAGGTGATTCTAGTGGCATTTGGAAAGCTAAGAGAAAGAGCTACAACTTTTATGAAGTTCACAAGAGTTGATTCTTATTCCAGAATGAACCACAGACCCCCTGTGGGAAATTCCATGGGGCCGTAGAATCTGGTGCTGAAACGAGGAAGTTGGTCGAGAGAACCATGGCCCTCCCCGTGGGAAATTCCATAGGGCCACGGAAATCTTGTAAAAACTAAAAATTCTTTGGTTTTGGTTTCAGCACCTAAATCTCACCATCCAATCCAATTTAAAATAGCTTTCTTGTGATTTCTAACACCAATCTAGGCCCTTAAACCTGTTGTAACTCTTTTACAACCTATTGATTCATATGGTCATATATTTAGGTTCCAAATCATAATAACCCCAACTACCAATTCCTCATCTATGAACTAACATGGTTTGGGTTGAGCCATAAATGGCCATCTAGCACTCATTGAGCTGAAACTAACCTAACTTAATCCTTGGAATCAAGAATCAAGCTAAGAACTAGGATTTGACTCTCCAAATCCTTTTTTCCATTCAAAATCCCTAACCCCATTCAAAAAGAACAAAGATGGAGAAAGAATAGAAATCCCCTACCTCTTGGTGATGATCAATCTTCAAGCCTCTTGATTTTGTCCTTGATCTTCTTTTCCTCTTTTTCCTTTTCTCTTTCTTCCTTACTTCCCCTTTTCCCCTCTTCTCCTTTTATTTCTTTCGCTTCTCTGCTTTTCTATTTCTATTTTTTTGTGGAGAGGGAGAGATAAAGAGAGAAAGGAAATAAAGAAAAAGGATAGGAACTAATTTCTGTATTGAAACTTATATCTGCTAAGGATACTTGAATTACACTAATTCAAGTTTTTCAACTTCCAACAACTTTAGAATAAGTTTTGGGATTCATCTAAATTGTTGTTTCACTTTTATCCTATTTTTTCATATCTGCTGCTAGTCAATCGGTATTAAAACACACAACCAGCATGCTTAAAAATACCAATCTGACTTTGATTCTTCTTAATTTTTAACTACATCTTACTTAACTCATTTGTGACCTAGAAACAAGTTATCCATACTTGTTTCCCTCAACTTAGCCCTTAAAGTTATTTTCTAAGTCATTTTAGGCTACTTTTTAACTTCTGGGTTATAATTAAGTGCCTAAACTAACTCAGTTTGTCACAAAACTGAACTGGCATATTAAGTAAGTATTAGGCTACCTTTGTAACCCGTTTACTAGCTTAACATATTACTGAGGGTGTTACAATCTTCCTCTGGTTTTACGTCCAATAACGACTTAAACACCTCCTATGAGTCAATGATAAGCTTCCAATCCAATTTTCTTATAAATTAGTAAATAGGGTCTTTTGATCAAATTCCCAAGACTATAATGCTTTTGTTCGTCTATAAAGAGATTCCACAAATTAAGAAGTTCATGATGTACAAGTCCACAAGAATGCGTCTCAAGAGTCAATAAGATATCATCTAATGACTCCTTACTCAGTCCATTCTTAATAAAGTATATTTTATCTTCTCGATTTGCGAAAACCATCCCCAAAGAACAATATTGCTTATTACAATTCTATCATGCACATTTGTGACAAACTTGTAATCTTTTTCCTCTTCTCCTTTTAGAATACTAACTTTTACTAAGACCTAGCATGTATGAGGTAAATGAATCTGAAAATTCACCTGTTAAATGAACCTTTGCTTCGATTATTCAGCGTATATCTTCGGGGATGCCTTTGTGCATTAAAAGTCTCGATCTTTCACGCTTAGCTTTGTAAATTTTTGTTATAGCATTTTGAGGAAGAGTCGAAAAATGTTTTCTTAAATTCGAGAGAATGACATCCATTTTAAAGGAAAAGGAATATTCAGTTATTATAAGAAACTTAAAAACAAACCGACTTGAGAGTCACGGATTACCGTTATCCGCCACTTAACCAGGGTCACAAAGAACAGCAAAAAGAAAGCAACAGAATTAATATAAATTCTTTTTATAACAAGGATTAGAAAGGAAGATGGATTCTACCTCAACAACTTGGGTTTCCAGAAATGGTTTGAGTCTTTGTTCATCGACCTTAAACACATTACCATTTCTAGGGTTCTCAATGTCCATACCCCCATGAGGATACACATGTTTGACAACAAAAGGGCCACTCCACCTAGATCTCAATTTTCCAAGGAATATGTGAAGACGAGAATTATCAAGTAAAACTTTTGACCAATTTCAAAAGATTTCCTCAAAATTGATTTGTCATGAAAAATGTTTGCTCTAGGTTTATAGATTTTTGAGTTTTCATAAGCATCATTTCTCAATTCCTCAAGCTCATTTATTTTCAATTTGCATAATTTGCAAGCATCATCAAGGTTTAGGTTGAAAGCTTTAATGACCCAAAATGCTTTATGTTCAAGTTCTGCAGGCAAGAGACAAGGTTTTTCATAGACTAATTGATAGGGTGACATGCCCAAGGAAGTTTTGAAAGCACTATGATAAGGCAAAGTGCATCGTTTAGTTTTAAAAATCAATCTTTACGATTTGGGTTAACCATTTTTTCTAAAATTTATTTAATCTCCCTTTTTGCTAATTCTACTTATCCACTTGTCTGAGGGTGATAAGAGGTGGCAATTTTGTAGGTAATGTCATATTTTTTCATTAAGGATTCAAATGGTTTATTACAAAAATGTGTTCCCCCATCACTGATGATAGCTTGAGGAATTCTAAATCGACTTGAGACATTTTCTTTTAAACAATTAAGAACAGTTTTATGATCATTATGTCATTATGGAATCACCTCAATCCATTTTGAGATATAATCAACTGCAATCAAAGTATACACAAATCCAAATGATGATGGAAATGAATCCATGAAATTTAATTCCTCAACAATAAAAAATTTCAATGACAAGGATAGGGTTTAGAGATATCATGTCTCATTTAGAAATGGAGCCCAATTTTTGATAATTTTCATAACTTTTGCAGAATGTATAGCTGTCTTTAAATAAGGTGGGCCAATAAAATCCACACTGCAAGATTTTTACAGTAATTTTCTTTGAATAAAAGTGACCTCCACATGCTTGAGTGATAAAATTTAATGACATTACCTACCTCACTGTTGGGCACACATCTTCGAATAATTTGATCAGGACAATACTTGAACAAATATGGGTTATCCCAATAAAAAATTTTCACCTTAATCAAAAATTTCCTTCTGTCTTGGTGCGTCCATTGAGGCAGCATCTTTCCTGTTACAAGAAAATTGACTATGTTAACAAACCAAGGCATAGAATTGATAGAAAATAAAAATTTATCCAGAAAAGAATTAATGATAGGTGTGATATCAAAAGGTGAGCCTGTCGTAAGTTTGGACAAATGATCTGTAACCATATTTTTGGCTCCATTCTTATCTTTTATTGTGATGTTAAATTCTTGAAACAACAAGATTCACTATATCAACCTTGGTTTGGCATCCTGCTTAGACATTAAATACCTAACAACAGCATGATCGGTGTAAACAACAGTAAAAGAACTAATTAAATAAGCTCAAAATTTATCCAATGCAAAAATTACAACAAGTAGTTCTTTTTCAGTAGTGGTGTAATTCATTTGTGCATTATTCAAACTTTAATTTGCGTAATAAATTACATGAGGCTTACCTTCCTTTCTTTGGCCTAAAACAGCGCCAACAGCAAAATCACTAGCAACACACATTAACTCAAAAGGCAAAGACCAGTCAGGAGCTTGCATGATAGGAGCAGATGTCAGAAGACTAATTAATTTTTCAAAATATTTCTAACATTCTTGAGTCTAATCAAATGGTGCATCTTTTATTAGAAGATTACATAATGGTCTAGATATGGAACTAAAGTCCTTAATGAATCTTCTGTAAAATCCTACATGTCCTAAAAATGAACAAACTTACCTGACTGCTTTTGGTGAAGACAGATGGGCAATTGATTCAACTTTAGCCTTATCAACTTTGATTCCTTTAGAAGATATCACATGACCTAACACAATTCCTGAGGTAACCATGTAATGACATTTTTCCCAATTTAACACAAGTCCCTTTTCTTCGCATCTTTTAAGAACTTTTTCCAAATTATTAAGACAATTTTCAAATGAATTTCTAAAAATTATCAAGTCATCCATGAAAACTTCTAAATAATGCTCAACCATGTCACTAAAAATACTTACCATGTATCATTGGAATGTTGCAGATGTTGGGAATCGCGGATACATCACGCAACGAAAAATGGAATTCCTACTAAGGATCCATGTGAAAAAGTCATAATCTGAGTTTCTAAAATTGTTTACCTCTTGAAGCGTGATCAAAAAGAAGTGATGTGAATCACCAACACTATAACAACAACGATGTCTCTACGGTATCCACATGAACAAACTCACGAATGTCCAACGTCTACAGAAGGAGCTTCACGTCTCTCACATAGTGCTAGCTGCGAAGAGAAGATAAGAAACCTATCACTCTCTCACTCACTTTTTCTGTAGGTGCGACTAGGGTTCTGTAATGCGTGTCTTAGCAGCCTCCTTAACAATACCATTTATAATAGTGATTGCCTTAAGTGAGTGTGAACAGCAGCAAGGTAAGCTATATAACCCTAAACTCATCTGTTATGAGTCTGGCCCACATTTGAATCTGAGTCCAACTTGGATCTATTGCTCCAATTTTAGTCTGCTCTATGTGTGTCACCCTGCAAGTTCTCATTACGTTGGCAGTAATATTAAAATCTCATTTTAATATTACAAGCAGTGAGCAGTGTCTAGCAACACATCGCTACTACCTAAGTAATGAGAATGTCAGTGATTTAACATAACCTTTCCATGACCAATGTTTCTATGTCGTTTAGTCACTTTGTCAAGATATCTAGATTGAACATAAGGCATGGAATACATCACCCTTGTGTAGTCCAATCCTTCATTTCTTGATACTCGAGTAGACTTTGTTACAACAAATGAAATCAATATCTCATATTGACTTATTTGAGTATAGCTATGCATTTCGCAGTCTCAATCAGAGGCCCCGAATATATCACTTCTGTTATGTAGGAGTGACAAATCCCATCTAGGTCACTCACATCCCTCTGCATGATTCACAGTATGTCCAATAACTAACTTTATAATCACCTTGTTATAGATGACGCTTGATGGCATTAAAACACACAACTCCTCATATAGGAATCGTAGTGATTTCAAGTCAAAGGATCACAGACACCATTGTCACTATGAGAATTACTTATGACACTCATGTAATGATCCATGTAGTGTTCTCATGGCGGGTCAGTCTAGTACATCATTACTCTAACATGTACCCATTTGAAGACTTGATATCTCATATCCATGACGCGTGAGATGTGGTCACGAGTCTATGCACATACTAGTCTCAATGCATTATTGTTGTCCTAATTAATAATAGTACTTGATTAGGGACATTTAAGAATAGTATTTTATCCAATAAGATCTCACAATCAAGTCATCCACTTGATGTCCTATGGTATCCAACTTACTATTCTAAGGACTTTATTATGTTTATTAAAAGAACACAATAAATGAAATGCCTCATATATTAAAATAGCATAATAGAATGTATGTAAATACAGATAAAGTGTATCAGCTTCTAGGGCATACACCAACAGTCGAAGTATTACAAAGGCCAAAAGGCATTCTTCTGTATGCAAAAGTACCGAAAGGACATGTAAAATTGGTTTTTTCTTTATCCTCTAATGCAATAGGTATTTGATAATAGCTCGAATAACTATCAAGGAAATAGTAGTAGGGATGTCCTTCTACCCTTTCCAAAATTTGATCAAGAAATGGCAAGGGGAAGTGATCTTTCCAAGTGGCAGGATTTAATTTTTTAAAATCAATACACATATGCCAACTGGATGAAACTCGCATAGGTCTTAATTCACCTTTTTCATTTTCAAGCTCTCTTATTCCAGATTTCTTAGGCATAACTTATGTAGGGATTACCCATTGGATATTAGAGATAGGATAGATAATTTCAACATTAAGTAATTTAAGAACTTCAGCTCTAACTACCTCTTTCATTTGTGGATTTAATCTTCTTTGAGGTTATTGAAATGTTTTAGCATTATTCTCTAAATGTGTTTTATGTGTACGAATTAATGGATTAATACTTTTTATTTCCTTTAATGTCCATCTAATTGCACTTTTATACCTTTTAAGTACTTCTATCAACATACTTTCTTGTTCTCCAGTAAGGATCGAGGAAATTACCACTAGAAAGCTTTGTTCTTCTCCCAAAAATGTGTACTTCAAACTAGCAGGTAATGACTTTAGTTCCAGTGTGGGTACTTCTTCATGGATATTATCATTTATGGGTTTTAACTTTTTGAATTTCAGCTTTCATCCTTTGTATTCCATTACCTATGTACAGTCAAGCAAAGAATATATTTCAGAAATATCATCATCTAATTGTATACCTGAATCAAATGAATTGATTAAACAAATTTCTAATGTGTCAGAAGAACACCTGGTTTGAAGATGATCATCTATAATGACCTCAATCCCTTCAACTTCCTCCTTTTCATCATAGACTTCTTGTGGTTGCTTGCACAAGTTAAAAACATTAAGCTTTAGTGTCATATTTTCAAATGTTAGCTTGACCACTCCATTTCTGTAATTTATCAAAGCATTAGATGTTGCTAAAAATGGGCGACCTAAAATAACAGGAATTAACTTACAACTATTAACCATAAGTTCAGTTTCCAAGACAAAAAAATCCATTAGATATATGAATTTATCAACTTGTATGAACACATCTTTCACTATTCAATTTTAAATGATCTATCAGCAAGTAGAAGAGTTACAGAAGTTGGTTTTAACTCACCCAAGTTGAGATGCTGATAAACTGATTATGGAAGTAAATTAAAATTAGCACCAAGATCAAGTAAAGCTCGTTCAATTTTATGTTCTCCAATAATGCATGAAACTGTAGGACAACCAGCGTCTTTATATTTTAACGCATTATTATTCTGAAGAATGGAGCTTACCTGTTCATCCAAAAATGCTTTCTTTTTCACATTTAGTTTCCTTTTAACAGTGCATAAGTCCTTCAAAAATTTGGCATAAGAGGGAACCTGTTTGATAACATCTAATAGAGGAATATTGACCTACACTTGTTTAAAAATTTTAGTGTTGTGGTTCAATTTACCTGAATTGTTTAATGCTTGAGGATATGGGGGTGAAGGTGAGAGTTTGGTCTCCTTTTGGTCAGGTGACTTATCAACTCCTTCTTTATCTTGGGAAATTAATTCATCATCTTTCTCACAAGGTTCAGGAATTTATTTTTCAATAACCTTTCCACTCCTGAGAGTTATCACTGACTTGACTTGATCTATTTGTTGGCTTTCTGAACTACCTTCATTTAGACTATACTGACCCTTGGGATTTAGTTGAGGTTGAGAAAGAAATTTTCCTTTCTCTTGAATGGTGACTACAGAAGAAATTTTAGCAAGAGTGTTTTTTATGTCAATCATGGCTTGAGTGTTTTGATTATTAATGGCCTCTTGCTTTTCCATGAATGCATGCAATGTTCATTCAAGATTTTTCCTATATGGTGGGACATAAGATACATATCCTTCAAAAATTTGAGAGCCTTGTTATGCCTGAGGAGGTAGTGGCTGCATAAATTGTGCATGATTATCATTCCTCCAGCTAAAGTTCAGGTGATTTCTTTATCCCAGATTATATGAATTTGAAGAAGAAGAGGTGAATGACTTTTTAAAATTGTTCATTGCATTTACTTGCTTATGCATAACTTCTTTAAAAATAAGAATTTTTGGGCATTCATTTGTTTAGTTTCCTAATTCATCACAAATGCCACAAATTTCTTTATTTTGTACAGATTTGACTTCTTTCACTTTCCCTAATTCCATGGCTTCAATCTTTCTAGCCAAATTGGCGAACCAAGCATTTAGATCTTCTTCTTGACTAAGGTGATATTTTCCTTTGCTAGCACTTGCAAGGTTAGATCTAATTGAATTTTTAGAAGGATTAGTATCATGCCAAGATTGAGAATTCTCAGTCAAATGGTCTAAATATTCTAAAGTTTCTTCAGGTTCTTTGTCAAGAAACTCACCATTGTACATTGTTTTCACAAATTATTTATTTTTTAAGTGTTAACCCTTCATAAATGAGGCTAATAATGCACTATTTTTCATAACCATGATGTGAGCAAGAATTTAACAAATCTTTAAAATGTTCCCAACATTGAAAATATACTTCGTTTAAAGTATGGAAAAAATTTTGGTTTTGTCTTTTCAAAGCATTGGTTTTATGTGTTAGAGAAAATTTCTTTAAGAACTCACTTTTCATTTCTAGCCATGTGCCAATTGATCTTGGTTTCAAAGCGTTAAGCCAAGTTTTTGCTTTATCTTTCAAAGAAAAATGAAACAATTTAAGCTTAACAATTTTTTCAATGTAATTTTGATTATTGAAAGTGATACATACTTTCTCAAATTCTTTTAGATGTAAATATGGGCTTTTAGATTCTAAACCAATGAAGTTAGGACGTAATGAAATCATACTCGGTTTAAATCTAAAATTGCTAGCATTGAGTGGAAAGTTAAAATATGATGGACTAGAATTTCGAGGTGGTTGTAAATATTCACGCATGGTTCACAACGGTTGATTTTCATGTTTATCATGTACACTTTGATTTTCAGCCATTGTGTCAATTGTGTGTGGTTGTTATTCAAACATATCAATATATAAAGTACCAGGATTAGTTTTAACCAAACGACCAGAATTTGAATCATGATACTAATTAAGCATAAATAAGTGACTTAAAATAGAGAGGAATATGTACAAGTAGGCAGTATAAACCGGCCATCAAATATGATAAAACTAGAAAATTCAAAGAGTAGTGAAAGAATATACCAAGTAGTGAAGTTTACTTAAAGAAAGAAAACCTCAATAAATATATTCTTCAAATCAAGTCGCCGACAACGGCGCCAAAAACATGATGTGAATTTATATGTGTTGCTCAAACCTAAGTATAGGTTATCTTAAGTAATAAATTCTCGGGAGTCTAAGGTCGATCTATAGGGAATTGATGAAGAAAAATTCTTTGAGGTAAGCAAAGGATTTGTCACAACTATAAAGGTGATAAAACTTGTTCACTATTAAAAAGGATTTGTTTGGGTTAGGAATCCACTTTTGGTATATAAATTAAGGTCAAGATTATTTCTTTTTATAACTTAGTTAGAATCCACGCATAATAGAGATTCTAATCGAAAAATACAACATTTAAAGTTCTTTTAAAGTTATATATGTAGTTATATTATAGTTCCTTTAATTATCCACTAACGCCAACACTTGTAAATGGGTTCAAGCATTCATTGTGTCAATCTCTTGTCTACAACAAATCAAGATCTCCACTTTACAAGTAGGGTTTCTAAATTGATTGTAAACAAAATACAACACATATAATGATTACTTGATAATATATCATTCAAGCACACGAAAGAGATTAATCTAAGCTTATTTCATTACTAAAAGTTTCACCATTTCACCCATGCAAAATAAAAATTAGTTACTCATAAACAAGAAAAAAAAAGAAAGAAGAAGGAGATGAACATAATTTCTATTTAGAACAAAAGAAAACTACAATAAGAGAAACAAATATTACAAGAACAAGATCTTCATCTCTAATCCAAGATGCCTCTAATGAGCAACTAATGCAGTATTTTATAGAGCATAAAAAGTACAAGATGATAATAGATTTATTTAATGAGTGGATGGATGATGGGTGGTTGAGTGGAAGATGACAATGGAGTTGTTTAATGAGTAGGTGGATGATGGGTGGATGAGTGGAAAATTATTGTCATGCTTGTCTTTCCACTAGCACCAACTAATTCAGCTGTCTTCACATGACTATAACTCTATCATAATATCATCATATTAAAAAGTGGTATTCATGAGAGTTGAAGTTTTTGTCTTAGCTTTCCAATGCCACCAGTTTCAGTCAAATCCAACTCCTACAGTCCAACTTATGGCCCAATCTGTGTACATTGTTCAGGTTCTAGTAACAACACATGTGTTCTGACTTCCAATCCTAATCTGACCCACTAGACATCTGAATCTACTCTTGTGTTCTTCATGAAAGTTGTAGATTTAAGTCTTAGCTTTCATTTGAGCTAAGTTTGGTGTCAATTGAACTCTTATAACTCAAGAAATTGGATGATGAGTGTGCAAAGGTCTAACTGTCAGGATCAACATTCTAGCTCTTGTTTCAACTTCAATTTAAATTATCCAAACATATGATTATGGTGTTGAGGTCTTCATGAAAGTTGTAGAGAATTGTATTAGCTTTCTTTCAAGGCTAGAATTACATCAATCAAATATTTGAAACTCAAATTATAGCCAATTTACTAAACATTTCCAAATAGACAAATTAAGGTCAATTCATGTAATAATTCCTTCAATGATCCAGTTAAGCTCAATATTATAAAATGTGACAAAATTAACTTAATTAAGCCCTATTGAACCTTAAGAAACCCAGTGAGAGGATTATTAAATGATTAAAATATATTGCTATCACATGTTAGTAGTTTTAACGTGTGTTGTGTATTCCTTGTCTCTTTTATGAAATGTTTGCATAACTTGTATTATGTTTTTAATGTTAATAGCTACTGTTACAGTATTACATGGTGTTGAGACTAATCAACTCGATATTTAATGTGCTGTGTATGCAGGACACTATGGCTTCTCCTAGGCAAACTAGAGGGAATGAAAATTCTTCTAGTGTCAGCCCTTGCATGGCTGAGGCCTTTATGGAAATAGCCAAAGCAATGCAAGATCAGACAGCTGCTACCAAAAGAATGTTGGAGAGGTTAGAAACTCAACAATCTCTGCCACTAGAGGACCTCTCAGAGTTCAGGAATTCTACTCCATCATCTTATAGAGGTGAGTATGACCCATTCAGAACTGAGGGTTGGCTCAAGGAAATGGAGAAGATCATCATAGTTATTGTAACACCCCAAATTCTGACTATGTTAATAGTAATAACAGAATTACACTATTTTACATTTTTTGTGTGTTATAAAAATAATCTGTCTATTCTGAGGTCATTTTTGATCATTTTGTGTGATTTGCTCCGAGTCGAGAAAATAATAATTTTCTGACCGGGAAAAATCTTATTTTAATTAATTGGAGTTAGGGGATCTTACTAAACCCAATTCTGATTGATATATATATTAATCTTATAATTTGTAGGATTTAACTGTGTAATAAAATATTTTAATATTAATATAATATCATTTTATTCAACAGTACCTACTGTCTCAAAAACAGTAGAAAATTTGTTAGTAGACCTGAAAAAGTTCATGGGACCCACGTTTAGTGTAGCAGTCAACGATTCTGACTGAATAGAATTCTGAACCAATATGAACAAGTCAAAATAGGTGGCTTGACTTTTTAAACCAATGAGAATGAGTCAAACAAAGAAGCATAGACTTCAATATGGACCCTTGGATAAAAAGCATAATTTAGATGCTTTTGATCCTAACCGTTGATCCGATCAATGGTGTAAAACGAATCTTGATAAAACCACTAAGTAATATCTATCGTAGATGAGATCAATGGATAGGAAACTAAGTTGATTTTCAATGGCTAAGATGAAGTCAACAATAGTGGCTTGAATTTGATTAGTATGATTAATAACTAATTAAACCTAATTTGGTTAATCTAATGGCCTAATTAGCAAGTTAAGTAAACTAAATTAATTGTTAATTTGTTATAATTTAATTCTTAATTAGATATCCTAATTTTAATTAGAGGTTATAATATATGTAATTATATGTTTAATTAATTAGTTATATAGTTGGATAATTAATTAAGAATGGTTAGAAAACTAAACCTATTTAATTAGCTATTTGATTAGCAAGTAATTGCACTTAAATTAAAAGCAAATTGAACCCCTAATTGTGTTGGGAATTGCGGATCAAAATATCTCGCAGCGGAATAATAGGATTCCCACACAGGATCCATGCGAAAAGTCCATAATCCGAGTTTTTAAAATTTACCTCTTGAAGCGTGATAAACACAAGCGAGGTGAATCACCAACACCGTAATAGCGACGATGTTTCTGCGGTATCCACACGAATAGACTTGCAAAAGGAGTCACGCCTCTGTTTCGCGGTGCTAGCTGCGAATAGAAGAGAAGAACCTTTCACTGTCTCTCACTCACTTTCTTAGGTGCGGCTAGGGTTGTGATGTAACCTATTTAGCAGCCCCCTTAACAAGATCTATTTATAATAGTGGCTGCCTTAAGTGAGTGTGAGCAAGCAAAAGGTAAGTCAGGCAACCCTAAAACCCATCTGTCATGAGTTAGGCCCACAATTGAATCCGAGTCCAACTTGGATCCTTATTGCTCCAATTTAGTCTGTTCTAAGTGTGCGACCCTGCAGGTTCTCATGACGTTGGTAGTAATATTAAAATCTCATTTTAATATTACAAACAGTGAGTGGTATCTAGCAACACATCACTGCTACCCAAGTAATGAGAATGTCAGGGATTTGACATAACCTTTCCGTGACCAATGTTTCCGTGTCGTTTAGTCCCTTTGTCAAGATATCTAGATTGAACACAAGGCATGGAATGCGTCACCCTTGTATAGTCCAATCATTCGTTTCCTGATACTCAAGTAGACTTTGTAACAACAAATGAGATCAATATCTCATATTGACTCATTTGAGCACGGCCATGCATTTCGTAGTCTCACTCAATCAGGGGGCCCGAAGATATCGCTCCTGTTATGTAGGAGTGACAAATTCCATCTAGATCACTCACATCCCTCTGCATGATTTGCGGTATATCCAATAACCAACTTTATAATCACCTTGTTACAGATGACGTTTGATGGCATTAAAATACACAACTCCTCATGTAGGAATCGTAGTGATTTCAGGTCAAAGGACCACAAACACCATTGTCACTATGAGAATCGCTTATGACACTCACGTAACGATCCATGTAGCGTTCTCATGGTGGGTCACCCAAAGACATCATTACTCTAATATGTACCCATGTGAAGACTTGATTTCTCATATCCATGACCCGTGAGATGCGGTCATCAGTCTCTACACATACTAGTCTCAATGTATTATTGTTGTCCTAATTAACAATAATACTTGACTAGGGACATTTAAGAATAGTGTTGTAACCAAAAGGATCTCACGATCAAGTCATCCACTTGATGTCCTATGGCATCAAACTTACTATTCTAAGGACTTTATTATGTTTATCAAAAAGAACACAATAAATGAAATGCCTCATATATAAAATAGCATAATAGAATGTATGTAAATACGTAAAATGTATTAGCCTCTAGGGCATACACCAACAATCTCCCACTTGCACTAGAGCCAATCGGGCATATATCTAATGCCTAAAGACCTAGTGTGACCCTCATGCTTCACCTGTGCAAGAGGCTTCGTCGAAGTGGATCAAAGAATGTTATCATCTCGTTGGTACTCGCATATCTTCACATCTCCTCTATCGATGATCTCTCGAATGAGATGGAAGCGCCTAAGTATATGTTTGGATCGTTGGTGAGATCTAGGCTCCTTAGCTTGTGCAATGGCTCCATTATTATCACAATAGAGGTCCACTTTGGGTCCACAATGCTAGGAATAGTGCCAAGTTCGGTAATGAACTTCCTGATCCAAACGGCCTCCTTTCTTTGCATTGGAGGCAAAGAATATACTCGGCCTACTCGTGGTAGAATCGACGACTGTCTCCTGCTTTGAACTCTTCCAGCTCACAGCCCCACCATTTAGGCAAAAAACATAACCTGATTGCGATCCGAGTCGTCCTTATCGGTTTGGAAGCTAGCATCGTGTAACCTTTACAACTAGCTCTTCCTCGCTTCTCCATATACCAAGAACGAATCCTTAGTCCTTCTTAAGTACTTAAGGATGTTCTTGATAGCAGTCTAGTGACTTTCACCGGGATCAGACTGGTACCTACTCGTCATGCTCAAAGCATACGAGATGTCTGGTCGAGTACATAACATGGCATACATGATAGATCCAATTGCAGATGCAAATGGAATCTTGCTCATGCGATCCCTCTCATCCTGGGTGGAAGGGATTGAGCCTTAGATAGGCTTACACCATGTGACATAGGCAAGAGTCCTTTCTTGGATTCATGCATGTTAAATCGTCTTAACACTTTGTCTATGTATGTACTCGACTTAGGCCAAGCGAGCTCGGTGATCTATCTCTATAGATCCCGATACCTAATACACAGTGGCTTTGCCCAAGTCCTTCATAGAGAAGCGCTTCCCTAACCAAGTCTTTACTGACCGTAGGGTAGGGATGTCATTTCCAATAAGTAGTATGTCATCAACATACAATACTAGAAAGACAACTGTGCTCCCACTAACCTTCTTGTAGACACAAGATTCTTCTTCATTCTTGATGAAACCAAACCGTTTGATTATATCATCAAAACGAAGATTCCAAATTTTCCGGAAGCTTGCTTCAATCCATAAATAGATCGTTGCAACTTGCATACCTTTCTAGCATCCCGTGGAGTGGCAAAACCCTCGGGTTGTGTCATGTACACATCTTCGAGAAGATTTCCATTAAGGAAAGCAGCTTTGACATCCATTTGCCGATTTCATAATCATGGTATGTTGCAACAAAGACAAGCAAGATCCGAACGGATTTAAGCATCGCAACCGGGGAAAAAGTCTCATCATAGTCTACACCATGAATTTGTTTGAAACCTTTAGCCACCAATCGCGCCTTAAAGGTATGCACATTACCATCCATGTCGGTTTTCTTCTTGAAAACCCACTTGCACCCAATGGGTTTTACCCTTCGGTAGGTCAACCAAGGTCCATACCGGTTTGTCATACATGGAATCCATTTCGATCTCATGGCCTCAAGCCATTTCTCGGTTCTGGGCCAATAATGGCTTCCTGGTAAGTCACAGTGCTCATCTTGATCCATGAGCAATACGTCACCTTGTTGGGTCATGAGAAATCCATATCTCTCTCGGTTGATGACGTATCTGTTAGACCTACGCAGTCTTGTGCTACTAGAGCAGTTCTTCGTTCCACAACATTTTGTGGAGGTGCTCTATTTCCACCATTGGTTCATTGTCGCTTTGTGAAACTTGAACTTCTTCAAGTTCTACTTTTCTCCCACTTGGTTCCTTTGGAGATAAACTCCCTTTCTAGAAACACAACTGTCCGTGCGACAAACACTTTGCCCTCGGTAGGATTATAGAAAAAGTATCCCTTGGTTTCCTTTGGATACCCCACAAAGAAGCATTTATCTGATTTAGGTCCAAGCTTATCAGAAACTTGACGTTTTACGTAAGCTTCGCAGCCCCAAATCTTCAAGAAAGACATACTGGGCCATCTCCTAGTCCATATCTCATATGGTGTCTTTTGAACCGTCTTAGATGGAACACGGTTAAGTGTGAAAGCTGCATTAATGAGCATGTCCCCGAATGAGCCTGGAAGGTTTGCATGACTCATCATGGATCGGACCATGTCCAACAAGGTCCTGGTTCCTCCTTTCGAGACACCATTCCATTGTGGTGTTCCCGGTGGAGTGAGTTGAGATATTATCCCACTCTCTTTCGGATGATCATCAAACCGTTGGCTTAAGTATTCTCCTCCTCGATCTGATCGAAGGATTTTAATACTCTTGCCAAGTTGGTTTTGTACTTCATTCTTGAACTCTTTGAACTTTTCAAAGGATTCTGATTTGTGCTTCATAAGATATACAAATCCATATCTACCGAAATCATCGAAATGTAATAAAGTATTGAAAACCACCTCTAGCGATCGTGTTTAGTGGCCCACATACATCACTATGTATAAGGCCTAAAAGATCACTAGCCCTTTCACCTTGTCCAAGGAATGGGGCCTTTGTCATCTTCCCTAATAAACAAGATTCACATATCTCATATGATTCGAAATCAAATGAGTCCAAGAATCCATCTTTATGGAGTTTGGAGATGCGTTTCTCATTTATGTGGCCCAAACGACAATGCCGAGAAAAAGTTGGGTTCAGATCATTTGATTTAAACCTCTTTGTATTTATGTTATAAATGGGCATTTCGAGATCAAGTACATAAAGTCCATTACTCAATTGTGCACTACCATAAAAAATATCATTCATATAAATAGAATAACACTTGTCCTTTATTATAAAAGAAAAACCTTTCTTGTCCAAACAAGAAACAGAAATGATATTCCTACTAATAGCGTGCACAAAATAGCGCTTCTCTAACTCTATTACAAGCCCAAAGTGGGCGAGATAATAAATAAGTCCCTACAACTAATGCAAAGCAACCTTTGCTCCATTTCCAACTCGTAGGTCGACTTCGCCCTTCGTCAATGGTCTCTTGCTTCTTTAGATCCTCGCACATTTACACAAATGTGAGATCCACATCCAAGATCTAATACCCATGATGCGTAAGTAGATAAATTGACTTCAATAACAAAAATACCCGAAGTGGAAGTCTCACTTCCCTTCTTCTTTTTGAGCTCCTCTAGGAACTTGGCACGCTTCCTCTTCCAATGTCCTGGTCGACCACAATGGAAGCATGTACCTTCCTTAGCCACTCCACCTCTGGTTTCAAGCCGAAGTGCTAGGCTTGGACTTGTCCTTGCCCTTGCCCTTCCAGCTTGTCCTTGGGCTTTTTTGTCGTTTCTTGCCCTTATTCTTTTGGACCATCATTATGGCCTTCCCTTTGCCTTTGTTAATGTTCTACTCAGCAGCTTCTCAACATGCCTAGCACTGGTAATGATTTGTCAATCTCATTCATGTTGTAGTTCATGACAAATTGATCGAAACTTTCCTAAGAACGATTGCAGGACTAAGTCAGTGGCCAACTCTTGGCCCAAAGGAAAACCAATTCTCTCTAGGTTTTCAATGTACCCAATCATCTTGAGTACATGAGCACCAACAGGGCTTCCTTCTACCAGCTTGCACTGAAACAATGCTTTAGAGACCTCGAATCTCTCATGCCAGTCCGCTCTTGATAGAGCTTCTTAAGGTGTACGATCATATCGTATGCATCCATGTTCTCATGTTGCTTTTGGAACTCGAGTTCATGGTGGCCAGCATTAGACATCCAATGTCCAAGGCATCATCTTGATGCTTCTTATAAGCATCTCTTTCGCTTCTAGGGGCATTAGCAAAGCAGGTGGCTCAGAATAGGTGTTCCAAAACATACACTTTTTCTCTTGCTTGAGGATAATCCTCAAATTCCTGTACAGTCTAGAAAATTCATTCCAGACAACTTGTCCTTCTCAAGGACGGATCGCAATGATAAAGTACCCGATGTGTTTGTTGCCATGGTTATCTATTAACAGAAATAT
This sequence comes from Ormosia semicastrata, assembly GCA_029884595.1. Lineage (NCBI taxonomy): Eukaryota > Viridiplantae > Streptophyta > Magnoliopsida > Fabales > Fabaceae > Ormosia > Ormosia semicastrata. The sequence goes on along the minus strand of JAQQTO010000061.1, from coordinate 63,786,798 downwards.
GCAAAATATAAGTATCATGCCATAAACATATTTAATGAGGCCTTTTAATTAAATATGTCTCCCACTATTTTATTCAAGTCAATGACCCTCAACATTGACTCGAAAAATCCCATCGTAAGATTTCCTAGTAGGCCAAGATCCATATTTTACCTAGCTTTGAGTCAGCTTTGGCTGATCACCCAAAATTTGGTTATTTAGGTAGGAAACTCTTTCCAATTACATCACATGCAACTCTTGGATAGTTGGGTGAATAACACTTATTCTAATCCATCTAATGGACTAAAGCCCAACTTCATGCCTCTAAGCCTTCAATCCTATTGAAATGGCCTAGTTAAGTCAGACCCAATGGTTGGCATTTGGATATTACTCTTATCCCATCGCATCTTACTAATATAGATAAAGGCACCCTGCTTTGGCAGACTTACACTTAATCGATATTAGTCTTGATGAGTGCCACGTATTGGAAGGCATCACATAATGACTTAATATTTTCTTTGAGGGAATTTTATTATTAGATCTCACCATTTATTAAACTTGTTTAACATACCATAAACATCATCCATGCATCTCATACATATAAAGCATATAATAAATGTGACATGGTTATGGCCTCTAAGAGATTAGCATTAAAAAATGCCAGCTTCACCAAACGTCTCCCACCAACGTCCTCACTTGATGCCATCTCCTTGTCTCCACATGATGATTACATTATAGAAACCTCTTTTACATTCGAGGGGAGTTAGATGAGAAGAGAATGTACAATCAGAATGTAGAGAGAAAGGCACGACACGCAGGTCGTATTTAAAATAACCAAAATAGCATAAAATAAAGACTAAGGCCATAACCATGCACCATGCATCTCTAAGAATACATAAACACAAAGAAATAACACATTATTATTTTGTGAATTATAAAAACAAAGATTTGAATATCGCGCTTTCGAATATCACACACCATGCACCATGCATCTCATGTGTTTTCACTCATATACCACCACTGGTTTCTTGGAGAAAAATTCGAGTTGGACCCCTTCTGCCTCCATGACGGCTAGGGCAACAACATTTGAACCCTAAGGCCTGCAAACACATGAACGCTTCATGTGCTGCAGGGGTAACTCACACCGCCATCACCTATCCAAAAAGGGGTTTCCGAATGTGAAGACATGAACACTTCATGTCACGAGGAAGCTTCATAGCCGTCGCAAAACGGAAACAAGGTTTCCAAAACCTTGTGTCACGCTGCTGTGTATATCGCATTCATACAGAAAAATGCAAAAACAGAAAGCATTCAAAATCGTTTTCGCAGAATCATACATATCACATATATAGATATCAGAAAAATGCAAAAATAGAAAGCACTCAAAATCGTTTTCGCAGAATTATATGAACATCTTCATGGTTTCAAAAACATCAACATGTTTCGTAAACAACAAATAAAACAGAACACGGTTTCATACATCATTATTTCGATTTCAGAAATAACATATAAAGATCATATCTTTTATGAAAGGAAAGCAACGAATCATGTTATCGCATATAACAAGAAAAGCAGAAAAACCAAATCATAGTTTCGCAAGTGTCTCTGATACCACTGTTGGGAATTGCGGATCAAAATATCTCGCAGCGGAATAATAGGATTCCCACACAGGATCCATGCGAAAAGTCCATAATTCGAGTTTTTAAAATTTACCTCTTGAAGCGTGATAAACATAAGCGAGGTGAATCACCAACACCGTAATAGCGACGATGTTTCTGCGGTATCCACACGAACAGACTTTCAAAAGGAGTCACGCCTCTGTTTCGCGGTGCTAGCTGCGAATAGAAGAGAAGAACCTTTCACTGTCTCTCACTCACTTTCTTAGGTGCGGCTAGGGTTGTGATGTAACCTATTTAGCAGCCCCTTAACAAAGTACTATTTATAATAGTGGCGCCTTAAGTGAGTGTGAGCGTAGCAAGGTAAGTGTGCAACCCTAAAACCCATCTGTCATGAGTTAGGCCCACAATTGAATCCGAGTCCAACTTGGATCCTTATTGCTCCAATTTAGTCTGTTCTAAGTGTGCGACCCTGCAGGTTCTCATGACGTTGGTAGTAATATTAAAATCTCATTTTAATATTACAAACAGTGAGCGGTATCTAGCAACACATCACTGCTACCCAAGTAATGAGAATGTCAGTGATTTGACATAACCTTTCCGTGACCAATGTTTCCGTGTCGTTTAGTCCCTTTGTCAAGATATCTAGATTAAACACAAGGCATGGAATGTGTCACCCTTGTGTAGTCCAATCATTCGTTTCCTGATACTCGAGTAGACTTTGTAACAACAAATGAGATCAATATCTCATATTGACTCATTTGAGCATGGCCATGCATTTCGCAGTCTCACTCAATCAGGGGGCCCGAAGATATCGCTCCTGTTATGTAGGAGTGACAAATTCCATCTAGATCACTCACATCCCTCTGCATGATTTGCGGTATGTCCAATAACCAACTTTATAATCACCTTGTTACAGATGACGTTTGATGGCATTAAAACACACAACTCCTCATGTAGGAATCGTAGTGATTTCAAGTCAAAGGACCACAAACACCATTGTCACTATGAGAATCGCTTATGACACTCACGTAACGATCCATGTAGCGTTCTCATGGTGGGTCGATCCAAGACATCATTACTCTAATATGTACCCATGTGAAGACTTGATATCTCATATCCATGACCCGTGAGATGCGGTCATCGGGCCTCTACACATACTAGTCTCAATGTATTATTGTTGTCCTAATTAACAATAATACTTGACTAGGGACATTTAAGAATAGTGTTGTAACCAAAAAGGATCTCACGATCAAGTCATCCACTTGATGTCCTATGGCATCAAACTTACTATTCTAAGGACTTTATTATGTTTATCAAAAAGAACACAATAAATGAAATGCCTCATATATAAAATAGCATAATAGAATGTATGTAAATACAGAAAATGTATTAGCCTCTAGGGCATACACCAACAAATTGCCCTTGAAACTCACGGCCATGCAGCAGCTTGGAGGAGAATTCTACATGATTCTTGAACAATCCATAAAGCCTTGAAAGTCAAGTGAATGACATAAGCCATGTGGAATTGCATGTGCACTCAAGTGGTGATATTTTGATGCAAGTAAATCCTCTAATTTCACTACACTCTCACGGTAGTAGCCTTCCATAATTCAATCTCACAAATTTCATTTTCTCTCTCACCCAAAAAGTTTTCATCTTTTCTCTAAAAAAATTCAAGAACACCAAGTAACCATTTCGTTCCATTTTCCATGAGTGGTTTGGCCAACACACCTAGATATACTATCACTCACCTATAATTTTCACTCTCACCATTTCCTAAAGCTAAACAACATTCTAAACACTTTCCATTTAGAAAGTTTTCCCAAAATCATACCCTAAGTGCTTCAAAATCCCACTTCTAGCTTACTTCCTTGGAGGTAAACTTTGATTTCTATGGTTTAAATTCATGTTTATGATTTTCTAAGCCATGTTTGTTCCATGATTTGTTATTATTGAGCTTTGTTTGTGATTTTACTAATTATTTTAGAATTGTTAGGAATAGTTGTAAGCCACACGAAAATTAAGGAGAAGGAGGAGAGCTTGAAAAACTTGTCTTCAAGAGGTAAGAGGGAGATTTAACCTCACCAACCAAGTTTTGGTGGTGTGAGGATGGTTTTGTACGGTGAAAAATCCATAAGGGTTCTTCACCGATTATTTGATGTGCTTTGATTATGGTTGTGTTGTGTTTGATTGTGTTTCTATGCTTGCATGTGTGATAAAATGCTTAAAGCTTTGATATTATGTGTGTATGTATAATTATGAAAGCACGAGAATGTATATGTCAATTAGGATGTGAATAATGTGATGAATCGATTGTATGAGTACTCCAAAGAGTACAGAGGCTTACGACCATACTATGGAAAAGAGGACCAAAGTCCTCAAACTAATGAATTAAAATGAGTACTGAGAGATTTAAATGAAATTGGGAAAAATTTGAGTATAGCAAGGTAAAATAATTTTTATGAGTTGTAAAGAAAAGAAATAACAAATTTTTAGAAATAATACAATTACTGAATTTTTAGAGGAGTTATACCACAAATTTTTATAAAGGAGGGACTAAATTGTAAATATTATGTAAATAAAGGGCCATTGTATAAATACTTATTTTCAGAGGGGTTATATTACAAATATTATTTTTCAAGGGGTCAAATTACAAATATTTTATAAAAGAGGGACGATTTTGTAAATATGAATTTATGAGGGACTATTTCATAAATATTAATTTCTGAGGGACTATTTTGTAAATATAAATTTTATAAGGGGCTATTTCGTAAATGAGTTTTGAGGGACTAGTGTGCAAATATGGAAAATAAAGCTAATTTTAGTATTAAAATGAGAAAAATAGTATTTTTGATTTAAAACATATGAAAAATATTTACGCGATTGGAAAACATTGGAAAATCTCTACGCGATTTGAAAAGGTGACAGAATTGAGTCGCGATTGAGAAAATGCGAAGATATGACTACACGAATAAAATACAGTAATAATACTGTTAGATTACTGTGTGGACCCCGAATATGTGATATAAATTGAAAATATGAATAGTGCATAGTACATGCATTTCGAAAGGTCCGATGGACTGTATGAGGCTAGTTGCCTCGGAGAGACTACATCTCCTGAGTGGGTGCGATATGCGTAGTGTAAGTCACTCGTTGACTTTGGGGGCATTGGGGTGCGGGTTGCCTACAATGGGCAGTTGGTAGCTCTTCTGTGCCGTAGGTCAGACCGACGCAACACACCAATGATCCTAATCGAGACACTATCCTTAATCAAGATCTGATAAAGACTGTCGTGTATATGCGGGATGTGCAAGACTGAGCACATGGTCCGAAGCATGTTGGTACCGAGAAATCTTTTCGATCACTCTCTCCGACCTGAGTTGTAGCTCCATGGAGTTGGAAATTGAGTCTGTGTGCATACATATAATGATAGAGGGTATTATCATAATTTCTGTTTATGATAATTGATTTATTGGTTATTTGATTATTGATAATGCCATGATTGTAATTATTGTGTATTACATGATTTGTGATGATAATGATGTTAGTGGCATAACTGTAATTATGGTGTGATAGCTGTATGAAATATTGTATGTGTTTATCTTCATTGCTACCATACTGGTATTGGCGTAGGTGATCTCACCTCTTTGTATGTATGTGTTGTATTATATTTATATTTGTTAAGACATCGAGCAAGAGATAGAGCGAGAAGGTGAGGAGGAGCAGATTCCTGCTGAGGACGTCGAGTTTTGAAGAGATGGAGATGCCTAGTTTCCTTGGCTACCTGAAGCTGACATTTATTGGAGGAGATGAGGCATGGACTGTAGATTTAGAGAGAGAGAGTATATACTATATGGGAGACCTAAACATTAGACTGAGTAGGCAACATTTAGGATACCCATACTTTTTTGTTAATCTTTTTGTACAACTAGAGTTCCCAATATCCATTAGGCAGTATTGGGGAGCTTACTATCGTACTCCTAGTGCGATTAGTATTGTGTCGTTTGCTCGGACATCTGTCCGTAGGACTGCACATCATGACAGATTCCTATATGCTAAGGAATCTGAGGAGGACCCGTCTGAGGGTTCTGCTGTCTAGTAGGACTTGGGCAATATAATAGTTTAAATTAAAGTTTAAAGTTTAAATATTTTGAAAGTCTAGTTTGTACTTTTTTAAGTTTGACAATACTAAAGGCTTGTATGTATATATGATGTAAATTATTTGTGACAATGTTGTTATGTTTTTATTTTCTGCTAAGTTTATCTTATTATCCTCAAGAAATTTTATAACTCGTATTTATAATACAAGCACGATTTTTAATTGAAGGGTAATTTGGTAATTAAGTAACAAAGTGTGGCGCCCTAAGGAGGGTGTTACATTAGTTGGTATCAGAGCCCAAGTTAGAGTCTTTTGGGTTTGTGGTTAGGTCTGTCTTGTCTAAGTTGTGTGATTCTCTGTAATTGTTTTCCGAAAGAAAAACAATATTGTTTGAAGACTGACCTTCACTTTTCTTTGTGTTGTTCAGTCTGATTGATAGAATACGAAATGGCTGGACGCGGAAGAGGACGCATGAATGCGAGGGCAGCAGCTGGAAATACCGGTGATGAGAATCAGAATATGGCTACAGCTGTAGCAGCAATACAACGAATGGCTGAGGTTGTTGCACAGCAAAACCAAAGAGCACATGATGATGCTCATAGCTTGTCGGAATTTCGGAGAAACAATCCACTGAAATTTCATGGAGAGTTTGATCCAGAGATGGCTGATCTGTGGATCAAGGAACTGGAGAAGATATTTGAAGGCATGGGTTGTACTGATGAGCAGAAGCTTACTTTCGCCACATTTGTGCTAGTCGGTGACGGAGAGGCTTGGTGGGCAGGAGCCCACAGATTAATTCAAGCTGAAGGGAGAGTTGTGACATGGTAGCTCTTTAGGCAGAAGTTTCCGGGGAAGTATTTCCCAGCTAGTGTTCAACATGCTAAGGAGATGGAATTCCTTAGTCTGAGGCAAGGAGCGATGACTGTGAGTGAATACGCAGCAAGGTTCGAAAGCTTGTCTAAGTTTTCGAGGTACTTCTAGGTGCATCCAGATGAGGAGTGGAAGTGTAGGAAGTTCGAAGAGGGGCTGAGGCTTGACATCAAGCGAGCTTTAGTAACTGTGGATATCGATCAGTTTCCGGTATTACTAGATAAGTGCCGAAAGGTCGAGGAGATTAATCATTTGCGAGAGGCTAGGAATAAGAATTTTGGGCCAGCACGGTTCCAAAGGGGGAAGAGTAGCGGTGGCAACCATTTCCAACAGAAACCATATACTAAACCAGCAATAAGTCAGAATCGGCAACAATCATTTGGAGGAAGTTCAAGTGGTAGTAGGGCAGTTTCAACTGGAACTTCTACACTTAAATGTTTTAAGTGTGGGAAAGGACATCTCACCAAAGACTGTCAGCGTAAGGGGGTGATTTGTTATCGATGTGGGAAGCCTGGACATTTCTCAAGGGAATGTGATCAGCAAAAGGCGGAGCCATCTGTAGGAAGTGTTCGCACTGCAAGGCCACAGGCGGGTGGTCGAGTGTATACTATGAGCAGAGAGGAAGTCGCTAAATCTGAGGACTTGATAATGGAGGAGTGTGCTATTGAAGGTAATCCTTTAATAGTATTATATGATTCAGGAGCAACACATTCTTTCATTGCATGTGATTGTGTGGAGCGTTTGGGATTAACTATGACTACATTGCCATATGATTTGAGTGTTAGTACTCCTACTGATAAGCCTGTGATAACTACAAAAGTATGCTTGAATTGCCCTGTATCTGTTAGAGATAGGATCTTTCATGTGGATTTGATCTGTTTGCCTTTTTCAAAGATTAACATAATCTTAGGAATGGATTGGTTGTCTTCCAACCATATCTTGATAGATTATGCTAGTAAAACATTAGTTTTTCCTGAGGTTAAGGATTCCAGTTTCCTAACGGCTACTCAAGTGGAAGCCTGTTTGAAGGAAAGAGATCAAGGGTACTTGTTGATGTCTTCGATGGAGGTGCAATGTGAAGACGTTCTGAAGGATATTTTCGTAGGGAATGAGTTTCCTGAAGTGTTTCCTGAAGATATACATGGAATACCGCCGGAAAGAGAAATTGAATTCTCTATTGATTTGGTACCTGGAGCTGGACCTATATCTATGGCGCCTTATCGGATGTCGCCAGTAGAGTTGGCAGAACTTAAGAAGCAGTTGGAGGATTTATTGGAGAATCAGTTTGTGAGACCAAGTGTATCACCTTGGGGAGCTCCAGTGTTGTTGGTAGAGAAGAAGGATGGGACTTCTCATTTATGTGTAGACTACCAGTAATTGAATAAGATTACAATCAAGAACAAATACCACTACCAAGAATCGATGATCTAATGGACCAATTGCGAGGAGCCGCAATATTTTCTAAGATTGATTTACGTTCTGGTTATCACCAGATACGTGTGAAGGTGGAGGATATCCCAAAGACTGCGTTTCGGACACGATATAGACATTACGAGTATCAAGTGATGCCTTTTGGTGTGACTAATGCACCTGCGATATTTATGGACTTCATGAACTGGATTTTCCGTTCATACTTGGATAAGTTTATTGTTGTCTTTATTGATGACATCTTGATTTATTCTCGAAGTCAGGAGGAGCATGCTGAACATCTCAGAGTGGTTCTCCAGATTTTGAAAGAGAATAAGTTGTATGCCAAGTTGTCCAAATGTGAATTTTGGTTGAGCGAAGTACAATTTTTAGGGCATGTCATATCGGCGGATGGAATTGAAGTTGATGCTGCAAAGGTGGAGACAGTTGTTGAATGGGAAAGACCGAAGACTGTATCGAAGATTTGTAGTTTCATCGGATTGGCCGGTTACTATCAACGATTCATTGAGGGGTTTTCGAAGATTGCAAAACCTCTTACCTAACTTACACGAAAGAATCAACCGTTTACATAGACTGAAGCATGTGAGGAAAGTTTTCAGGAGTTGAAACGATGACTGACTACTTCACCGGTTTTGATTCTACCTGATCCGAATGAGCTTTTTGAGGTATATTGTGATGCTTCGTATCAAGGGTTAGGTTGTGTATTTATGCAGAACCATAAGGTTGTGGCGTATGCGTCGAGGCAGTTGAAAGTGCATGAGAGGAATTATTTGGCTCATGACTTGGAGCTAGCCGCTGTAGTGTTTGCATTGAAGGTGTGGAGACATTTTCTCTATGGGGCAACGTTCACTGTTTTTAGTGACCATAAAAGTTTGAAGTATCTGTTTGACCAGAAAGAGTTGAATATGAGACAAAGGCGTTGGCTCGAGTTTCTGAAAGATTATGACTTTCAGTTACAGTATCATCCCGGGAAGGCGAATGTCATAGCGGATGCTTTGAGTAGGAAAGCGCTTAATGCTTCTGTTATGATGATGAAGGAGAAGGAATTGATAGAAGAGTTTCAGGATATGCGATTATCTGTGAAGTTGACATCAGGGAAGATATGTTTGAACCTGATCACTATTTCGAATGACTTGATGGATAGAATACGAGAAGGGCAAAACAGTGATCAGTATTTGCAAGAAGCAAAGGAAGCAAGAAGTCAAGGAGCAGAATTAGAATTCAGCGAAGGTGTTGATGGAATTTTGAAGTTCAAAGGGAGAGTTTGTGTACCAAACGATCCAAAACTTAGAAGATCGATTTTGGATGAAGCTCATAGAAGTAAGTTGAGTATGCATCCAGGAGCCATGAAGATGTACCAAGATTTGAAACAGCTGTATTGGTGGCAAAGAATGAAGAGGGATGTCACTGAATATGTATAATCCTGTTTGATTTGTCAGAAGGCCAAAGTGGAACATCAGAGACCATCAGGAATATTGCAACCTTTACCTATTCCTGAGTGGAAATGGGATGACATAGCAATGGATTTCGTCATGGGATTACCGAAAACTCGAAAGAGTCACGATTCTATATGGGTAATTATTGATCGGCTTACAAAGTCGGCACACTTTTTACTAATTAATATTAAGTACTCAATGGAGAAGTTGGCTCAAGTGTACATCAATGAAATTGTCAGATTTCATGGTGTACCATCCAGTATAATTTCTGATCGAGATCCGCGATTTACATCGAGATTCTGGAACAGTTTACAAGAAGCAATGGGAACAAAGCTACGTTTGAGTTCTGGTTACCATCCACAAACAGATGGTCAGTCAGAAATGACGATTCAGTCATTGGAGGACTTGTTGAGGGCTTGTGTACTAGAGCAAACTGATTGTTGGGATGAATTTCTACCGTTGATAGAGTTCACTTACAACAATAGTTTCCATTCGGGCATAGGGATGGCACCCTATGAGGCATTATATGGGAGAAGATGTAGAACACCGTTGTGTTGGTACCATGATGGTGAAAGTACTATGGTAGGACCTGAATTTGTGCAGCAGACTACTGAGAAAGTAAAGATGATCCAAGACAAGATGAGGACAACTCAGACGCGGCAAAAGAGTTATGCAGATAAAAGACGAAGACTGCTTGAATTTGAAGAAGGTGATCATGTATTTCTACGTGTGATGCCTATGACTGGAGTTAGACGAGTAATCAAGTCGAGGAAGCTCACTCCGAAGTTTATTGGACCATATCAGATACTTCATCGGGTAGGTCCAGTAGCTTATCAGATTGCACTACCACCGTTCTTATTAAATCTTCACAATGTATTTCACGTATCACAACTACGGAAATATATTTCTGATCCGACTCATGTCATCAAGCCAGACACTGTACAACTGAAGGAGAACTTGACCTATGAGACGTTTCTAGTCAAGATTGAAGATCGAAGGATAAAACAGCTTCGAGGAAAGGATATCGCATTGGTTAAAGTGGTATGTAACGATGTAAGTGGTGAAGCCACATGGGAGTTGGAAGAGAAGATAAGAGAGTAGTATCCGTTTTTATTTTGAATATGTGTCAAGTTTCGAGGACGAAATTTATTTTTAGAGGGGGAGAGTTGTAACACCCTAAATTCTGACTATGTTAATAGTAATAGCAGAATTACACTGTTTTACATTTTCTGTGTGTTATAAAAATAATCTGTCTATTCTGAGATCATTTTTGATCATTTTGTGTGATTTGCTCCGAGTCGAGAAAATAATAATTTTCTGACCGAAAAAAATCTTATTTTAATTAATTGGAGTTGGGGGATCTTACTAAACCCAATTCTGATTGATATATATATTAATCTTATAATTTTTAGGATTTAACGTGTAACAAAATAATTATATATTATTATAATATTATTTTATTCAATAGTACCTACTATCGCAAAAATAGTAAAAAATTTGTTAGTGGACCCGAAAAAATTCGTGGGGCCCACATTTAGTGTAGCAGTCAACGATTCTGACTGAATAGAATTCTGAACCAATAAGAACAAGTCAAAATAGGTGGCTTGACTTTTTAAACCAATGAGAATGAGTCAAACAAAGAAGCATAGACTTCAATATGGACCCTTAGATAAAAAGCATAATTTAGATGCTTTTGATCCTAACCGTTGATCCGATCAATGGTGTAAAACGAATCCTGATAAAACAACTAAGTAATATCCACCGTAGATGAGATCAATGGATAGGAAACTAAGTTGATTTTCAATGGCTAAGATGAAGTCAACAATAGTGGCTTGAATTTGATTAGTATGATTAGTAACTAATTAAACATAATTTGGTTAATCTAATGGCCTAATTAGCAAGTTAAGTAAACTAAATTAATTGTTAATTTTTTATAATTTAATTCTTAATTAGATATCCTAATTTTAATTAGAGCTCATAATATATGTAATTATATGTTTAATTAATTAGTTATATAGTTGGATAATTAATTAAGAATGATTAGGAAACTAAACCTAATTAATTAGCTATTTGATTAGCAAGTAATTGGACTTAAATTAAAAGCAAATTGAACCCCTAATTGCCCTTGAAACTCACGGCCATGCAGTAGCTTGGAGGAGAATTCTATATGATTCTTGAACAATCCATAAAGCCTTGAAAGTCAAGTGAATGACATAAGCAATGTGGAATTGCATGTGCACTCAAGTGGTGATATTTTGATGCAAGTAAATCCTCTAATTTCACTACACTCTCACGGCAACAGCCTTCCATAATTCAATCTCACAAATTTCATTTTCTCTCTCACCCAAAAAGCTTTCATCTTTTCTAAAAAAAAAATTCAAGAACACCAAGCAACCATTTCCTTCCATTTTCCTTGAGTGGTTCGGCCAACAGACCTAGATATACTATCACTCACCTATAATTTTCACTCTCACCATTTCCTAAAACTAAACAACATTCTAAACACTTTCCATTTAGAAAGTTTTCCCAAAATCACACCCTAAGTGCTTCAAAATCCCACTTCTAGCTTACTTCCTTGGAGGTAAACTTTGATTTCTATGGTTTAAATTCATGTTTATGATTTTCTAAGCCATGTTTGTTCCATGGTTTGATATTATTGAGCTTTGTTTGTGATTTTACTAATTATTTTAGAATTGTTAGGAATTGTTGTGAGCCACACGAAAATTAAGGAGAAGGAGGAGATCTTGAAAAGCTTGTATTCAAGAGGTAAGAGGGAGATTTAACCTCACCAACCAAGTTTTGGTGGTGTGAGGATGGTTTTGTACGGTGAAAAATCCATAAGGGTTCTTCACCGATTATTTGATGTGCTTTGATTGTGGTTATGTTGTGTTTGATTGTGTTTCTATGCTTGCATGTGTGATAAAATGCTTAAAGCTTTGATATTATGTGTGTATGTATAATTATGAAAGTATGAGAATGTATGTGTAAATTAGGATGTGAATAACATGATGAATTGATTGTATGAGTACTCCAAAGAGTACAGAGGCTTACGGCCATACTATGGAAAAGAGGACCAAAGTCCTCAAACTGATGAATTAAAATGAGTACTGAGAAATTTAAATGAAATTGGGAAAATTTTGAGTATAGCAAGGTAAAATAATTTTTATGGGTTGTAAAGAAAAGAAATAACAAATTTTGAGAAATAATACAATTACTGAATTTTTCGAGGAGTTATACCGCAAATTTCTATAAAGGAGGGACTAAATTATAAATATTATGTAAATAAAGGGCCATTGTATAAATACTTATTTTTAGAGGGGTTATATTATAAATATTATTTTTCAAGGGGTCAAATTGCAAATATTTTATAAAAGAGAGACGATTTTGTAAATATGAATTTTATGAGGGACTATTTTATAAATATTAATTTTTGAGAGACTATTTTGTAAATATAAATTTTATGAGAGCTATTTCGTAAATATGACTTTTGAGGGACTAGTGTGCAAATATAGAAAATAAAGCTAAATTTAGTATTAAAATGAGAAAAATAGTATTTTTGATTTAAAACGTATGAAAAATATTTACGCGATTGGAAAATGTTAGAAAATAGCTACGCAATGTGAAAAGGCGACAGAATTGAGTCGCGATTGAGAAAATGAGAAAATATGACTTCGCGAATAAAATACAATAGTAATACTGTTAGATTACTGTGTGGACCCTTAATATGTGATATAAATTGAAAATGTGAATAGTGCATAGTACATGCATTTGGAAAGGTCCGATGGACTGTATGAGGCTAGTTGCCTAGGAGAGACTACACCTCTTGAGTGGGTGCGATATGCGTAGTGTAAGTCACTCGTTGACTTTGGGGGCATTGGGGTGCGGGTTGCCTACAATGGGCAGTTGGTAGCTCTTCTGTGCCGTAGGTCAGACCGACGTAACACACCAATGATCCTAACCGAGACACTATCCTTAATTAAGATCTGATAAAGACTGTCGTGTATATGCGGGATGTGCAAGACTGAGCACGTAGTCCGAGGTATATTGGTACCGACAAATCTTTTTGATCACTCTCTCTGACTTGAGTTGTAGCTCCATGGAATAGGAAATTGAGTCTGTGTGCATACATATAATGATAGAGGGTATCATCATAATTTCTGTTTATGATAATTGATTTATTGGTTATTTGATTATTGATAATGGCATGATTGTAATTATTGTGTATTACATGATTTGTGATGATAATGATGTTAGTGGCATAACTGTAATTATGGTGTGATAGCTGTATGAAATATTGTATGTGTTTATCTTCATTGCTACCATACTGGTATTGGCGTAGGTGATCTCACCTCTTTGTATGTATGTGTTGTATTATATTTATATTTGTTAAGACGTCGAGCAAGAGATAGAGCGAGAAGGTGAGGAAGAGCAGATTCCGGCTGAGAACGTCGAGTTTTGAAGAGATGGAGATGCCTAGTTTCTTTAGCTACCTGAAGCTGACATTTATTGGAGGAGATGAGGCATGGACTGTAGATTTAGAGAGAGAGAGTATATACTATATGGGAGACCTAAACATTAGACTGAGTAGGCAACATTTAGGACACCCATACTTTTCTGTTAATCTTTTTGTACAACTAGAGTTCCCAATATCCATTAGGCAGTATTGGGGAGCTTACTATTGTACTCCCAGTGCGATTAGTATTGTGTCGTCTGCTCGGACACCTGTCTGTAGGACTGCACATCATGACGTATTCCTATATGCTGAGGAATCTGAGGAGGACCCGTCTGAGGGTTCTGCTGTCTAGTAGGACTTGGGCAGTATAATAATTTAAATTAAAGTTTAAAGTTTAAATATTTTGAAAGCCTAGTTTGTACTTATTTAAGTTTGACAATACTAAAGGCTTGTATGTATATATGATGTAAATTATTTGTGACATTGTTGCTATGTTTTTATTTTCTGCTAAGTTTATCTTATTATCCTTAAGAAATTTTATAACTCGTATTTATAATACAAGCACGATTTTTAATTGAAGGGTAATTTGGTAATTAAGTAACAAAGTGTGGCGCCCTAAGGAGGGTGTTACATTAGTTGGTATCAGAGCCCAAGTTAGAGTCTTTTGGGTTTGTGGTTAGGTCTGTCTTGTCTAAGTTGGGAGATGTGCGCCTGACCTTCTTAGGAGGGCCAGAGTGCTGGCACATCAACTTTGATTCCGAGTGCTGCGTCTACTTGGGGGATGTATCGATATCTCTAGCCTGGAGGCGCCATGAGCCGCTTATTTTCACTTGCTGTATTAGCCTACGACTGGAATTTCATCTTCCTATACGAGAGATGTGGGGTGACCGTTATTACACCCCGCGGGAAGACTCCTTTCATTCCACAGCTCGGGCCCCGTCCCGTAACTTTGCTGTTCCTATGGTGGTTTCCTCTGACGAGGAAGATCCTGAGGAAGATCCCGAGGAGGTCCCTGAGGACGACCTCGAGGAGGATCCTGACACGATTCCTCCTCATTTGAGGGACTGATTTTACTTGTAGCTACTGAGGGCTACCAGTATTTTATTTTGGGGGCCTGATGTTTTAACTGTAGTGGGCTGTATATTCTGATACCGTGGGGATATGTATGTATAATCCTTCGGGGGGGCAGGTATAGTTTTGCTTTTTGATATACCAGGCTTTGTAACTAAACAGTTTGATAATGATATATATATATATATAGATGCGAGGTTAATTTCCCATGTATGCTTTACTTCTGCTTTGATTCTTCATTTCCATTATGTTTCATCAACGTGGTTATTAATTATGGTTATTATATAAAAATATATATAATACATAATAAATAATAATAATAAATATATTCGCTAATTTAATTACCCAACTATAACTGAGTAAATATATATTATATTAAAAGAAACCGGGTCTTAACTTAGAAAATTTTATTTCCGCATGGTAATTGACAATGTGACGTTCCCTTTTTCCAAAAAAGGGCATTACATTAAGGTTGTATCAGAGCCCCGGTTTATGTTTCTTTGGGTCTTGTGATTGAGTCTATCTTGTTTGTGCTGTGTGTTCTCTGAATAGTATACGCAAAGGAGTATTGTTTGATATTCCTTGTGGATGCAACTAACTTCTCTGTGTTTTCAGTTAATCTAATCTGAGAAAGTAAGATGGCACAAAGGGAAGACATGGCAGCTGCTATAACAGCGATGTAGAGGATGGCTGAGGCCGTCGCACAAAGAAATCAAGCCAGAGCAAGCAAAGGCAGAAGAGAGAGAGTTGCACAACAACAAGAACAGGCTACTCAACAGCTCAAAGCTACTGCAGATGCTCAGAACCTGGTGGAGTTTCGACGCCACAACCCTCCTCAATTCAAAGGAGAGTTTGATTCGGACAAGACTAGTCTGTGGCTCATGGAGTTAGAAAAAGTCTTTCGAGGAATGAACTGCGCTGAGGACAAGAAGGTGAACTATGCTACTTTTATGTTGGTAGGCAATGTTGAAAACTGGTGGAATGGAGTGCACAAGATGTTAGAAGCTGCAAACCGAGAGATTACTTGGGACTTTTCAAGGAAAAGTTCTTGGATAAGTACTTTCCTGCAAGCGCAAGGCATGCGAAGGAGTCAGAATTCCTCAACCTGCGACAAGGGAATATGACCGTTAGCGAGTACGCAGCAAAATTCGAAAGCTTGTCACAGTTTTCAACATACTTTCAGAATCAACCAAATGAAGCCTGGAAATGCCGAAGATTCACGGAAGGACTAATGTACGAAGTGAAGAAGGCTGTAATCACCTTGAAGATCAACGAGTTCTCAGAATTACTGGATACCTGTTGTGATGTAGAGGCTCTGGAGCAATCTAGAGATACCAGAAGCAGGAACTTTGGGCCTGCGAGGTTCCAGAGAGGCAGCAGTAACAGTGCTAACCGCTTCCAGAAGAAGTCGTATTCCCGACTAATGGGAAATCAGCAACAATCCATGGGTGGAAGTTCTGGTGGAGGTTTTACTGGGAATCGGACTGGCTAGAACACGACATATCCTCCTAAATGCATGAAGTGTGGGAAAGACCACCTCACGAGGGACTGTACCATAAAGGGGATCATCTGTTTCAGATGTGGCAAACCTAGCCACGTATCTCAAGACTGCAATCAGGCGAAGGCCGAACCTTCAATGAATGCCATAAGAGCCAAGAAACCACAAGCTGGAGGGCGAGTTTACACCATGAGTGGAGCTGAAGCCTCCGAATCCGAAGATTTGATACAAGGGGAAAGCACCGTAGAAGGTAATCTTTTAACTATACTGTATGACTCTGGGGCAACCCATTCTTTCATATCATATGACTGTGTGCAAAGGCTGGGTCTACCTGTGTCGTCTTTACCTTTTGACTTAACTGTTTCTACCCCTACTAATTAACTGGTAGTTACTACCAAAGTCTGTTTAAACTGTCCATTGGTTGTTGAAGGTCGAACATTTTCGGTCGATCTGATATGTTTACCCCTTTCCCAACTAGATATTATCTTAGGGATGGACTGGTTGTCTTCCAACCATATTCTGTTAGATTGTTCCAAAAAGACCATAGTTTTTCCCATAGATGAGAATTCTAGATTTTTGACGGCCAACCGAGTTCAAGCTCTCTTGAAAGAAGGAGCTCACGGATACATGCTACTGTCTTCTTTGAAAGTCGAGAGCGAGGTTGATGTGAACACAATTCCAGTGGTGAATGAGTTTCCTAAAGTCTTTCCTGAGGATGTACCTAGTTTACCACCGGCTTGAGAGATAGAGTTTGCTATCGACCTAGTACCGGGAGCTGGTCCCGTGTCTATAGCACCTTATAGGATGGCACCTACAGAGTTAGCTGAGCTCAAGAAATAGCTAGAGGAGCTTTTGGAAAAGCAATTTGTCAGACTAAGTGTGTCACCGTGGGGAGCACCAGTGCTGTTAGTTCGCAAGAAGAATGGCACATCAAGATTATGTGTGGACTATCGGTAGCTGAACAAAGTAACGATCAAGAACAAATATCCACTCCCGAGAATTGATGACTTAATGGACTAACTGAAGAGAGCAGCGGTGTTTTCGAAGATCGATCTGCGATCTGGGTATCATCAGATACGAGTAAAGACAGAGGATGTACCCAAGACTACTTTTCGTACCCGATACGGTCATTACAAATACCTCGTGATGCCGTTTGGCATGACGAATACACCAACTATCTTTATGGACTATATGAACCGAATCTTTCGTCCTTACTTGGACAGATTCGTTGTGGTCTTCATTGATGACATTCTGGTATACTCTCAAAATCAGGAGGACCATGCTGAACACCTCAGTATAGTTCTTCAGATTCTGAAGGAGAAGGAATTGTATGCCAAACTATCGAAATGCGAGTTTTGGCTGGAAGAAGTTAAGTTTCTGGGTCATGTGATCTCGAAGGATGGGATTGTAGTGGATCCATCGAAAGTGGAGGCAGTGCTACAATGGGAAAGGCCAAAGTCAGTGACAGAGATTCCTAGCTTCGTGGGTTTAGCAGGATATTACCGGAGGTTCATTGAAGGATTCTCCAAGATTGCTGGACCACTTACACAACTCACAAGGAAAAACCAAGCTTTTAAGTGGACCGACAGCTGTGAGCAGAGTTTCCAAGAGTTGAAGAATCAACTGACTACCTCACCGGTGTTAGTGCTACCCGATCCGAATGAGCAATTTGAGGTGTATTGCGACGCTTCACACCAAGGACTGGGATTCGTACTTATGCAATATGGAAGAATAGTGGCTTATGCTTCAAGGCAGTTGCGAGTGCACGAGAAGAACTACCCGACGTATGACTTGGAGTTAGTGGCTGTAGTTTTTGCTCTAAAGATATGGAGGCATTTTCTCTATGGAGCGACGTTCAACATTTTTAGTGATCACAAGAGTCTGAAGTATTTATATGATCAGAAGGAGTTGAACAGGAGGTAGCGAAGGTGGTTAGAGTTCTTGAAGGATTATGATTTCCAACTTTTGTATCACCTTGGCAAGGCAAATGTTGTGGCAGACGCTCTAAGTAGCAAGATGATCAGTGTCTCTGCCTTGATGATCAAGGAAAAGGATATGCTAGAGCAGATCAGAGATGTATGGTCTTTTGTCGAGTTATAACCAGGGAAGATTCGCATGAATATGGTTACCATCACAAGTGAGCTAATGGATGACATAAGAGAAAAGCAGAAGGTTGACAAGTTCTTACAAGAACTGAGAGATCAAGTGAAGCAAGGCGATGAAACAGTGTTTACGGAAGGAATGGACAGAATTTTGAGATTTCGTGGAAGAGTTTGTATTCCCCGTGACAAAGAGCTTAGAGAATATATCATCAACCATGCTCACACAAATCAGCTGAGTATGCATCCAGGCATAACAAAAATGTACCAAGACTTGAAGAAGTTGTTCTGGTGGCATGGAATGAAGAGTGACGTCACTAGATGTGTATCGACTTGTCTAGTCTGTCAAAAAGATAAAGTGGAACATCAGAGACCAGCGGGATTGCTGCAACCGTTGTCTATTCCTGAATGGAAGTGGGCCAGTATTGCAATGGATTTTGTAGTCGGATTGCCAAGAACAAGAAAAGGTCATGATTCAATTTGGGTAATTGTGGACCGACTCACGAAATCAGCACATTTTCTCCCGATCGACATAAAATATAAACTGGAGAGATTGACTCAGATCTATATTGGAGAATTTGTTAGACTGCACGGTGTGCCTACAAGTATTGTTTCGGATAGAGATCCGAGATTTACTTCAAATCTCTGGGAGAGTTTGCAAGAAGCGTTGGAGACGAAGTTACTTCTGAGTTCTGCTTATCACCCGTAGACCGACGGTCAATCTGAGAGGACGATCCAATCTTTGGAAGATTTGCTTAGAGCTTGTACCATAGAGCAGACTGGAAGTTGGGATGACGTTCTACCATTGATAGAATTCACCTACAACAACAGTTATCATTCGAGCATAGGGATGGCACCCTATGAAGCTCTGTATGGATGACGGTGTCAAACACCTCTGTGTTGGTACCAAGACGGCGAGTGCCTTACTATTGGACTAGAGATTATACAACAAATAACTGAGAAGGTTAAGATGATTCAGGAAAAGATGAGGACGGCTCAGAGTTAGTAAAAGAGTTATGCAAACCAAAGGAGAAAGCTTTTTGAGTTTGAGGAAGGCGAGCATGTATTCCTGAAAGTCATACCTACGACTGGGGTAGGCCGGACTTTAAAATCTAGAAAACTCACTCCAAAATTCCTTGGACCGTACCAAATCATTCGCCGAGTAGGTCCTATAGCCTACCAAATAGCCTTACCTCATTTCCTTTCAAACATTCATAATGTTTTCCATGTGTCACAACTTCGAAAATACCTCCCTGACCCAAGTCATGTCATAGCACCGGATATAGTACAATTAAAAAAAACTTAACTTATATGGCACCTCCTGTAAGAATCGAGGATAGAAGGATAAAGCAATTAAGAGGCAAGGAGATCGCTTTGGTGAAGGTAATCTGGAACGAGGTGACTGGAGATACAACCTGGGAGCTGGAAGACAAGATGAAGGAGCAACACCCACAGTTATTCTAAGGTATGCAAATTTCAAGGACGAAATTCCTTTTTAGAAGGGGAGTGTTGTAACATCCCGAAAATTATTTATTTCATTATAAATGATCATTTTACAATATTTAAGATTTTTAGGAATTTTTGTGGATTTTTTTGGAAACGATGAATATTTTAATATATTCTTTGTTTTGCATGTGCACTGAGCTGAGCCGGGAAAATAGACTATTTTCCCTGAGGCTGGTAAACCTTGAACTGTCAACGTGTTGATGGGGGATCTTACTAAACCCGAGGCAGGGCACAGTTTGCGAGGTTTATATTTTTCGAGGTTTTATCTGCTAGATAAAATCGCGGTATCATAAAATTATCTAATGAATAATAAAATATTATTTTCATCAATTGTAACTTTTATTCACTGAGAAAATAAATTTAACAGTGTAATTAATCATCTGTCGGATGTATTTGATTAAGGAGACAAGCTTACCATGCACTTTATCGAGAAACGCGTGAAGCTTCTCAAGGAAGCTTTGAGGGAAGCTTCCTCCAACCACTTCTTTCTCTCTCCTCCTTTTTGGTGCTGCACGGTTGACTAAGGGGGGCATATTGCATTTTCATTCTCTCATTTTCCCTCCCTCATGTCTGCTCTCTTCCTCCCTTTTCTCTCTTCTTCACACAGCAGCAACACCATTACCACCCACACCTCCATTTTATCTTCAAGCTGTCACACTCCTTGCACCCTCTTCATGTTTGGAGGACCACCATCATTGAGGAAGTCATCTTCAAGAGTTCACCATTCTTTCTATCTTCATTCTTTTCCACTTTTGAAGCTTAAAGGTTGGAGCTTTAAGGTAAAGCTCTCAACTTTCTCTTCCTCTCTTCTCATTTTCGTAACCCACGGTCATTTTGATGACCATGGGTATCCATTTCAAGGTTTGGTTCTGATTTTGTAAGTTTGAATGTTCTAGGACTTCCAGGAAGCTATGCATGAAATTTCTGACAAAAAAGGAGCAGCCTTTCTTTGTGCTTCTCTAAGGTAAGAGGAAGATACTCCTCCTCAACCTCTATTAGCATTTAGGAACGTTGACTGTGATTGATAGTGAGGGAAACCTATTGAGGGCCACCCTTTGTTTGCATGTGTTTGTAAGGTGTTTATGCTATTGGAATGTCTGTGTGTATATTGATATATATTGGATTAGATTGGAATGTATAATATGGAAGGAAATGACGTCAGATTGGTTCTCGGATGACCACGGTTTAGAGCCTAAACTTTGGGGTCCTTTGTGAACAATTGTAATAATTTGAACTTCTGACCATTTAGTAGAATGTCAATATCTGTCGAGTTAGGATGTCAAGATTCGTCGAGTCAGAATGCCAATACCCATCGAGTCAAGATGTCTGGCCATTGAATAGAAACTTCTCCAATGTCAATATCCGTCGAGTTAGGATGTCAAGATTCGTCGAGTCAGAATGCCAATACCCGCCGAGTTAAGATGCCTGGCCATTGAATAGAAACTTCTCCAATGTCAATATTCGTCGAATTTGAATTTCTGACTAGTTACGTTTTCGTCAGTTAAACACTTGGAAGATTTCTCCGACGTCAACACCACCCGTCGAATTAGGGAATTCTGCAGATCTTCTAGTGGGTTCGACTGTTGGTGTATGCCCTAGTGGCCAATACATTTTGTTTGTATTGACATACATTATATTATGCTATTTTTGATATATGAGGCATTTCATTTATTGTGTTCTTTTTGATAGACATAATAAAGTCCTTAGAATAGTAAGTTTGATACCATAGGACATCAAGTGGATGACTTGATGGTGAGATCCTATTGGATAAAATACTATTCTTAAATGTCCCTAGTCAAGTATTATTGTTAATTAGGACAACAATAATGCATTGAGACTAGTATGTGCGTAGACTGATGACCAT
This sequence comes from Ormosia semicastrata, assembly GCA_029884595.1. NCBI lineage: Eukaryota > Viridiplantae > Streptophyta > Magnoliopsida > Fabales > Fabaceae > Ormosia > Ormosia semicastrata. Next base: position 63,764,879 of record JAQQTO010000061.1, on the reverse strand, counting down.
ATCTCACGGGTCATGGATATGAGATATCAAGTCTACACATGGATACATATTAGAGTAATGATGTATTGGACAGACCCGCCATGAGAACGCTACGTGGATCATTACGTGAGTGTCATAAGCGATTCTCATAGTGATAATGGTGCATGTGGTTCTTTGACCTGAAATCACTACGATTCCTACATGAGGAGTTATGTGTTTTAAATGCCATCAAACGTCATCTATAACAAGATGATTATAAAGTTGGTTATTAGACATATTGCGATGCATGTGGAGGAATGTGAGTGACCTAGATGGGATTTGTCCCTCCTACATAACAGAGTGATATCTTCGGGCCCCCGATTGAGTGAGACTATGAAATGCATGGCCATGCTCAAATGAGTCAATATGAGATATTGATCTCATTTGTTATTACTATGTCTACTCGGGAATCGAGAAACGAAGATTGAATTAAACAAGGGTGACACGTTCCATGCCTTGTGTTCAATCTGGATATCTGGACAAAGGGACTAAACTACACTAAAACATTGATCACGGATAGGTTATGTCAAATCACGACATTCTCATTACTTGGGTAGCAGTGATGTGTTGCTAGATACCGCTCACTTTGTTTGTAATATTAAAATGAGATTTTAATATTACTACCAACATCATGAGAACCCGGGGTCGCACACTTAGAACAGACTAAATTGGAGCAATAAGGATCCAAGTTGGACTCGGATTCAATTGTGGGCCTAACTCATGACAGATGGGTTTTAGGGTTGCACACCTTACCTTGCTACACTCGCTCACACTCACTTAAGGCAGCCACTATTATAAATAGTACTTGTTAAGGGGCTGCTATAGACGTTACATCACAACCCTAGCCGCACCTAAGAAAGTGAGTGAGAGACAGGTGAAAGGTTCTTCTCTTCTATTCGTAGCTAGCACCGCGAAACAGGAGGCGTGACTCCTTTTGCAAGTCCTTTCGTGTGGATACCGCAGAAACATCGTCGCTATTACGGTGTTGGTGATTCACCTCGCTTGTGTTTATCACGCTTCAAGAGGTAAATTTTAAAAACTCGGATTATGGACTTTTCGCATGGATCCTGTGTGGGAATCCTATTATTCCACTGCGAGATATTTTGATCCGCAATTCCCAACATCGACAACTCTATACACCACTCGACCGAACCTTCGTTCGACAAAAATTGATTTTTTAGCCATTCTTGTCAAACAATGTCTTTCTACCAACATTGCTTCTGTCAGGACATTTTCCGTCGAAAGGCAGCCTCAATTGTACACTTGAGACAATTCTTCGTCGAATCCAAAATTTTAATTATCGCCTGACACTTAGTGATTTAATTAGTGGTAACAGGATGCAAGAATTAGCAAATTGGGAAATTAAATTAAACTTTGTCATTCATAAATTTTAAAGAACCAAGAATGGAATTTTCATAAGACTTTAGATAATTTTAATTAGGGTAAGAACAAGAGAGTGTGAGACATTAAGATCTTAGGATAACCTTCTAAGTGTACGTGAACAAATTACCTAAGAGGATTTAGTCAATTAAGAGAATTCCTTAGAGACAAACTTTGTAAGAAAAGCTAAACCTAAGCAAGAATTCAGAATACACTTCAAAAAGGTACTGATTATGATATCGTGGGTCCATGCGAGTGACCAGTGACTGTATTGATTCTTTCTTTGGCAAATTGTGGCATGTTGTGGAACTATATGTAATAAGGATCATACATGATTATGCATAGAGTCGGTATGCATTGTGAATGTCCGTTGGACTATGTTAAGGCCGAGTTGCCTAGGAGTTGAACACACCTTAGTGCGGGTGCGAATAGACAAGTGTAGGTCATTGGTTGACCTTGGGGGCGTCAAGGTGCGGGTACCTCACAATGGACAGTTGGTAGCTCTTCTGTCCGTGGGGCAGACCTATGCAAATGCACTGACAATCTGGACCGAGACACTGTCCTATATCGTGATCTCGTGTAGACTATCTGTACAATGCCATGATGTGCACGTGGATAAATTGATGGATTATAGCACTTTGGCCTTGGCAGCCGAGTTACAAATGAGTCTCCTGATCTTTCTCTCCGACCGTTTGTGTCTAGCTCCATGGAGTAGGATTTTGACTATTGAATGCATGTGCATAGTGAGTCCATGAATTATCTGGCATTCATTGTTATTATAATTGGAACTGTTGTATTTCTGATATATATATATATATATGACTGCCTGGAACTGTATGGTTGATCATAACTGCTACTAAATGTTTATTTCCATTATTGCTGTCAAAACTGCTAGGTGGGCGCTTTGCGCCATTTTGTTTCTTGATGCTATAATTGGCAATGATGGTAGGATGTCTTACCTCTTTCCTGTCTTTCCAATATTGTTTGTCTGTATATTGCGACCCATTGAAGACGACTGTAAGGAAGCGGAAGCCCCAGACTTCCCCGATTTTTGGCCCCACCTCGACTAGCGACTACTGAAGAGTATGGAGACACGCACGCACAGATTTCTGGGAGATGTGCGCCTGACCTTCTTAGGAGGGCCAGAGTGCTGGCACAACAACTTTGATTCCAAGCGCTGCGTCTACTTGGGGGATGTATCAATATCTCTAGCTTGGAGGCGCCATGAGCCGCCTATTTTCACCTGCTGTATTAGCCTACGACTGGAATTTCATCTTCCTATATGAGAGATGTGGGGTGATCGTTATTATACCCCGCGGGAAGACTCCTTTCATTCCACAGCTCGGGCCCCGTCCCGTAACTCTGCTGTTCCTATGGTGGTTTCCTCTGACGAGGAAGATCCTGCGGAAGATCCCGAGGAGGTCCCTGAGGATGACCTCGAGGAGGATCCTGACATGATTCCTCCTCATTTGAGGGATTGATTTTACTTGTAGCTACTGAGGGCTACCAATAATTTATTTTGGGGGCCTGATGTTTTGACTGCAGTGAGCTGTATATTCTGATACCGTGGGGATGTGTATGTATAATCCTTCGGGGGGGCAGGTATAGTTTTGCTTTTTGATATACCAGGCTTTATAACTAAACAGTTTGATAATTATATATATATATAGATACGAGGTTAATTTCCCATGTATGCTTTACTTCTGCTTTGATTCTTCATTTCCATTATGTTTCGTCAACGTGGTTATTAATTATGGTTATTATATAAAAAAATATATATAATACATAATACATAATAATAATAAATATATTCGCCAATTTAATTACCTAACTATAATCGAGTAAATATATATTATATTAAAAGGAACCGGGTCTTAACTTAGAAAATTTTATTTTCGCATGGTAATTGACAATGTGACGTTCCCTTTTTCCAAAAAGGGGCGTTACAAAAACTATGTCTCATGGTAGAGGTGCACGTGCGAATACGGGACGTGACGACGATGCAATGATTGCTGCTGCCGAAGCAATGCAGTGATTGGCAGAGGTGATTGTGTAACAAAATCAACGTCCTACACAGCAACAAGAAACTAATGCAGAAGTCCAGCATTTGTCAGAGTTTCATCAGAACAATTTGCCACACCTTAGGGGCGAGTTTGATCTTGAGAAAGCTAGTCTATGGATCCAAGAGTTACAGAAGATCTTTGAAGGAATAGGATGTGTAGATGATCGTAGAGTGACCTATGCTACTTTCAAGTTAATGGGAGATGGCGAGAATTAGTGGAAAGCCACTAGAAGGGTGTTACAAGCTGAAGGTAAAGAAATCATATGGAAGCTATTCTGTGAAGTGTTTTTAGAGAAATACTTTCCGGACAGTGCGAGGCACGCTAAAGAAATGGAATTTCTGGGATTACGTCAAGGTGGAATGACCGTCAATGAATATGCTGTGAAGTTCGAGAGCTTGTCTAAGTTCTCAAGGTACCTCCAAATCCAACCAGATGAGGTTTAGAAGTGCCACAAGTTCGAAGAAGGTTTACGAATTGAGTTGAAGAGAGGAGTGATATCAATGTGCATGAATCAGTTTTCAACACTAATGGATATGTGCTGTAAGCTGGAAGGGTTGGAGCCAGCATGTGATAACAGGAACCACAACTTTGGACCGACTAGGTTCCAAAGGGGAGGCAACAACAATGACAACCGGTTTCAACAGAAACCATATTATCGACCCTTGGGAAGTCAGCAACAACAACAACAGCCACGCGGAGGAGGTTCAAGTAGCAATTGGGTTTTCATCAAATTCATGTCAAGGGTATAATTTGTTTTAGATGCGGAAAGCCTGGTCACGTCTCTAGGGATTGTAATCAAGCGAAGATGGAGCCGTTAGTAAGCAATGTCCGCATAGTTAAGCTGCCAGTTAGTGGGAGAGATTATACTATGAGTGGAGCTGAGGCCTCCCAGTTTGAAGATTTTATTCAGGGAGAAGGTGTCATCTCATGTAATCTTTTAACTGTACTATATGATTCGGGTGCAACTCATTCATTTATTGCATATGACTGTGTGGATCAATTGGGATTTCTTGTGTCTTCTTTAAACTTCCAATTAATTATTTCTACACCAACTGCTAAACCTGTTTATACTGCTAAAATATGCCTGAATTATCCTATTACTATAAAAAATTGAGTATTTTCTATTAATTTGATTTGTTTACCTCTTGTCGATATCGATATAATCTTAGAGATGGATTGGTTATCTTCTAACCGTATCCTATTAGATTACCCTAGAAAGACCTTAGTTTTTCCTGATGAGGTTTCTGGATTTGTAACTGCCAAATAAGTCAAATCTTTATTGAGGGATGGAGCTCAAGGATACATGTTGCTATCTTCTTTAGAAGTTAAGAGTGAGAAGGACGTAAACGCTATTTTTGTCGTAAATGAGTTTCCTAAAGTTTTTCCTGATGAAATACCCAGATTACAACCAGAAAGAGAGATAGAGTTTACTATCGATCTTGTACCAGGAGTGGGTCCCATATCAATTACACCGTATCGGATGTCACCGTTGGAGTTAATAGAGTTAAAGAAGTAGTTGGAGGAGTTGTTAGAAAAATAGTTGTGAGACCTAATGTTTCACCTTGGGGAGCTCTAGTGTTGTTAGTCAAGAAGAAGGATGGAACTTCACGTTTATGTATCGACTACCGCCAGCTGAACAAGGTCACAATAAAGAATAAATATCCACTTCCAAGAATTGATGATTTGATGGACTAACTGAAAGGAGCAGTTATTTTTTCCAAGATAGATCTGCGATTAAGTTATCATCAAATTTGTGTCAAGGTAGAGGATATACCTAAGACAGTTTTTTGAACGCGTTACGGTCATTATGAATATCTTGTAATGCCATTCGGAGTGACGAATGCTCCTGCTATATTCATGGATTACATGAATAGGATCTTTCATCCATACCTGAACAGATTTGTCGTTGTTTTTATCGATGACATTCTAATCTACTCCCAAAATCAGGAAGAGCATGCTGAACATCTCAGTATAGTTCTTCAGATTTTGAAAGAAAAGAAGTTGTACGCGAAGTTGTCAAAATGCGAATTTTGGTTGGATGAAGTTCAGTTTCTGGGTAATGTGATTTCTAAGGATGGAATTGCAGTGGATCCAGCAAAAGTGGAGACAGTTCTTTAATGGGAAAGACCAAAGACTGTGACAGAGATCCGGAGTTTTGTTGGATTAGCTGGATATTACCGAAGGTTTATTGAATGTTTTTCTAAGATAGCTGAACCTCTTACACAACTTACAAGGAATAACCAAGTTTTTGATTGGACGGATAAGTGTGAAGAGAGTTTGCAAGAATTGAAGAAGAGGTTGACTACTGCACCAGTGCTGATTCTACCAGATCCGAATGAATCTTTTGAAATATACTGGGATGCTTCTTATCAACGGTTAGGATGTGTACTGATGCAGAACAGAAAAGTTGTTGCGTATGCTTCAAGATAACTGAAGGTGCATGAAAAGAACTACCTAACGCATGATTTGGAATTGGCCACAGTTGTTTTTGCACTGAAGATTTGGAGACACTTTTTGTATGGAGCTACATTCAACGTCTTTGGCGATCACAAATGTTTAAAGTATTTGTTTGATCAAAAGGAATTGAATATGAGGCAGAGGAGATGGTTGTAATTCCTAAAGGATTACGACTTTCAACTCTAATATCACCCTAGAAAAATGAATGTCGTGGCAGATGTTTGATTCAGAAGATGCTCAGTGTTTCTGCTATAATGATCAAAGAGGAAAAATTGATTGAACAGTTTAAAGATATGTGGTTATCAGTGGAATTATCACCTGGAAGAATTCGTCTGAATATGGTCACAATTCTGAATGATTTATTGGAGGAAATTCGGGAAAAGCAGAAGCATGACCAATTTTTGGAAAATAAGAGAGAATTTCTGAAGCAAGGTCATAAAGCAATGGTTGAGGAAGGATCTGACGGGGTTTTAAGGTTTAAAAGTAAGATCTGTATACCCGATGATCCCGATCTTAAGAAGGCAATTCTTGGTGAAACTCATACCAGCAGATTGAGTATACATCCTGGAATGACCAAGATGTATCAAGATCTGAAACATATGTTTTGGTGTCCTGGAATGAAAAGAGATGTTGCTGATTATGTGTCATCTTGTCTAGTATGCCATAAAGCAAAAGTTGAACACCAAAGACCGACAGGCATGTTACAGCCCTTAACTATGCCAGAATAGAAATGGTACGGTATTGCTATGGATTTCGTTACTGGGTTACCAAAGACAATGGAAGGTTATGATTCTATATGGGTCATTGTTGATTGGCTTACGAAGTCTGCTTGCTTCTTGCCAATAATTATAAGATATTCTATGGAGAAACTGACCCAGTTGTACATTGGTGAAATCGTGAGACGTCACGGTGTACCTACTAGTATCATATCTGATACAGATCCAAGGTTTACATCGAGGTTTTGGCAAAGCTTACATGAAGCAATGGGGACTAAATTACGTTTAGTTTTGCCTATCATCCGCAAACTGATGGACAAACAGAAAGAACTATACAGTCACTGGAGGATCTGCTGAGAGCTTATGTGTTAGAACAACGAGGGAGTTAGGATGAATTCTTACCTTTAGTGGAATTCACCTATAATAACAATTTTCACTCAAGCATAGGGATGGCACCCTATGAGGCACTTTACGAACGATGATGCCGAATACCTTTGTGTTGGTATCAAGATGGAGAGAGTATGACCATCGGACCCGAAATGGTGCAACAAACAACAGAGAAGGTAAAGTTGATTCAAGAGAAAATGAGGGCAACTCAGAGCAGACAGAAAAGCTATGCTGACAAACGAAGAAGACCTCTTGAATTTGAGGAAGGTGAGCATGTGCTTTTGCGAGTCACACCCACGACTGGTGTAGGAAGGATTATAAACTTTAGAAAACTCACTCCTAAATTCATTGGACCCTACCAAATTCTTCGTCAGATAGGTCCAGTAGCATACCAAATAGCTTTACCATATTTTCTTTCAAATCTTCATAATGTTTTCCATGTGTCCCAATTGCGAAAGTATATCCCTGATCCCTCGCATGTCATACATCCCGATGAAGTGCAATTGAAAGAAAATTTGACATATGAGACACTTCCTGTTAAGAATGAAGATAGGAGGGTGAAGCAGCTCAGGGGGAAAGCGATTCCCTTAGTGAAAGTAATCTGGAACGAGACAACCGGAGATGCTACTTAGGAAATGGAGGAGAAAATGAGGGGACAATATCCTCAGTTGTTTTAATGTATGATCAATTTCGAGGACAAAATTCTTTTTAGTGGGGGAGAGTTGTAACACCCCAAATTCTGCTATTTGATAGTAATGCATAAATTGTACTATTTTGTATTTTCTATATGATATAAAATTATTTTGACTGTTTTGAGACTGTTTTTGATCGTTGTAAGAGATTTACTCCGAGTCAGGAAAATAATAATTTTCGGGCTGGGGAAAATCTTATTTGATTCATTCGGAGCTGGGGGATCTTACTAAACCTGAATCTGAGAGACACGAAAACAAATCTTTTAATTTTTAGAATTTATCTGTGAAATAAAAATATCTCACAAAAAAATATCTGCTATTCTATTAACAGCAACTTCTGCTATCAGGTAATAGACTGGTATATTTTATCTGTTAGAAAATAGACTGAAAATAATTTTTGTAACTAATTTTGAAATGAACCAATAGGAATTGGTCAACATTAGTGGTTAGACTTTTTCTAACCAATAGGAAATAGTTATATAAACGGTTGGACTAGTTACGAAGCAACTAGATAAACTAACTAAGTTACCTTAATAGCTTAATTAGTAACTAAATGAACTAACTTAGTTACTAAGTACTTAGAAACCCTAGCTACAAAATTAATCTAGAACCATCTAGAAGCAATGACAAAGCATGACATACACAATGATCTAATCAAGTAACTAAATAGTTAAAAGGTAACTAAATGTCCTAACTAAATTAGTTTAAATGCAACTAGATGAAATAACTAATTAATCTAAGTGTAATTAGGAAATTAGAATGAAACCAAACTAGTTTCATCCTTCATTGAGTCCCACGGCCAACAAGGCCTTCTACCATGTTCTTGATTCTTCTAAATGACCAAAAGATGACCACTTTGTCACTTAAGCCATGTGAAATGCATGTGAACACTTTGTGATATTTACTATCATCATAATTAGGCTTTGATCTTTCTATCAAGCCATTCCCACGGCCATGCATATGTAATATAGCATAATTTCAATTCATTAGAACACTTTGTGACACAAAGCCTTCATCTTTTTCTCTCACCTTTCAAAAACACCAAGAACTCATTTCTTCTCTTCTCCTTAAAGCCATGTGATTTTGAAAGCATGCCAAGTTTTGTGTAATTTAGGATGTAATTTACATAAAGGAAAAATTGTATAAGGGTTCCAAAGAACCTATGAGGCACACGACCTCAACACTACAAAGGGAACCTAGGGTTCTAAATTATTTTTCTAATCAAGAATTAGATGATTTTATGACAATAAATTTCATTAAGTATTTTGCAAGGAATAAATGATAGAAAGAATTAAATAATGATTTATGAAACCTATATATGAATTTCGGCCAAGATGCCATTTTTAATAAACTAGATCCAAATTTATTTTGCTAAGTGTAGATTTAGGTGTTTAAATGATAAGAAATTAATTTGGTAGGTTTTGAACCTAAAATCAAAGAAATATACTTTTTAGAATTAAAATTAGCATAATTAAATAATTAAGTTATAAAGTAAAATAAATGTTGATACTTGAAATTTACTAACTTATAGCTCACCCTATGGGATTTGAAGCGCGTTGGGAAATTTTGAGCTGTAATGTCTCAAGTAAAATTAAAGAAATGCATTTTTCTGGGAAATAGTAAAACATATTGATTTTAGCAAGAATATATTGGAAATATTATTTAAAGAGAGATTATTATGGAAATAAAATCACATTTTGATATTAAATAAGAAAAATCTTATTTAGAGCTTAAAATATGATAGAAATAATTTACGCAATTGAAAATATGCAAAAAAACTTTTACCCAACTTAAAAATAGTAATTTTTGGCTCTGCGATTGAGAAAATGGGATAAAATATTTACGCAATTTAGAAAACGTTGGAAAATCTTTATGTGATTTGAAAACGTAAGAAAAATGTTCTGTGATTTTGAAAATGCGATAATATTGCTATGCGATTTAACGCAAATAGCAGTTTGCTGTCGGGTAGTCGTGGTGGGCCTGGTTATGTTGAATAATGATACCGCCAAGAAAAGGTGAGGGTATGTGTTATATTATAAAAATAACAATTGTATGTGTGTTTGAACCATACATCATGCATAAAAAAACGTGTCAGCTTGTTTGGTTAAGGCTGTATGCCTAGGAGGTTGAATTACACCTCAATGCGGGTGTGAGTAGACAAGTGTAGGTCACTTGCTGACCTTGGGGGCATCGGGGTACGGGTACTTCGCAATGGACAATTGGTAGCTCTTTTGTCCGTGAGGCAGACCGATGCAAACGCACCGACAATCCACACCGAGACACTGTCCTATATCACGATCTGGTGTAGAATATCTTGTACAATGCCTTGATGTGCACATTGATAAACTGATAAATTGATAGCACTTTTAGCCATGGTAGCCGAATTACAGACATGTCTTCTAGATCATTCACTCCGAAACTGTGTTTAACTCCATGGAGTAGGAATGAGTCAGTGTGCATATGCATAGTTGGTCAGCATATTGATGTATTAATTATACTTATCTAATTCATTATCTGTGATGTGATAATGTGATTTAAATATGTTAATATTGTATCTGTATGCTTGTTGTCATTTCCTCTATTGCCATACTAGTATTGATATAGGGGATCTCACCTTTTTATTATATTGTATCTATTTTGCTATATATGTTTGATAAAGATTGGGGAGACGAAAAAGCTGGTAATTCTATTTATCATCACTAGCAGTTTGTTTGTTGGTTGAGATGGCAGCAAGACGATAGGTGTTAGGTTTTGTCCGGGTACAGGTCCATGGTGGAATGATGCTTGGAGGTTTGATTATGATAATGAACGTTTTGTTTATACGGGAGATTTGACTCTGAACTTGAGTGGGACCCTCAATGAGATCCCTGTTTTAACGCAACATGCGTCGGTGTGCCTAGAATTCATGATGCCCATTCGTGATCTCTAGGGTGGCGCAACCTATACTCCGCGTGAGTACTCTATGGTGTCTTCCGCAAGGACCCCTATGAGGCTACTGTATCCGCCTGGGTTGTTTGATAACAATGTAGAGGAGGAAGAGGAGGAGGATCCTTCCGAGGAACCAAATCCTTAGTTTGATGTTTAGAGTTTCTATTTTTAGTACTTATGTTTGTATTTTACTTTTGAGCTATGTTTGTATTTATGTAAATTATTTGGAAGTTTGTAATATCAACATATATTTTAGGTGTGTTTCTTTTAATGACAAGTTCTACTTATGACTTTTTGGTTTTATTTATTTATTTTCTTTTATTCTGCAAATGAAATTTTAAAATTTATGTTTTTACAAGATTAATTCTTTTACAACTTGGGTAAGTTATATTATGATTAGTCTTAAATGTGGCACCCTATAGTGGGTGTTACAGTATGACCATGCTCAAATGAGTCAGTATAAGATATTTATCTTATTTGTTGTTACAAAGTCTACTCGAATATCAGGAAATAAAGGATTGAACTATACAAGGGTGACGTATTCCATGCCTTGTGTTCAATCTAGATATCTTGACAAAAGGACTAAACTACGTAAAAACATTAGTCACAGAAAGGTTATGTCAAATCACTAACATTCTCATTGCTTGGATAGCAGTGATGTGTTGCTAGATACCACTCACTGCTTGTAATATTAAAATTGGATTTTAATATTATTGCCAATGTTATGAGAACGTGTAGGGTCACACACATAGAGCAGACTAAATTGGAGCAAAAAGGATCCAAGTTGGATTGGGATTCAATCGTGGGCCAGACTCATAATAGATGAGTATATGGTTACACAGCTAACCCTGTTGCTGCTCACACTCACTTAAGGCAGTCACTATTTTAAATAGTACTACTAAAGGGAATGCTAAGTACGCATAATAGAACCCTAGCCGCACCAACAGAAACAGTGAAAGAGAGAGTGATAGGTTTCTCTTCTCTTCGCAGCTAGCATTGTGTCCGAGACGTAGGACTCCTTTTTGTGGATGTTAGATGTTCGTGAGTTTGTTCGTGTGGATACCACAGAGACATCATTGTTGTTACGGTGTTGGTGATTCATGTTGTTTTCTTTTCATCTCGCTTCAAGAGGTAAACTCAAAAATACGGATTAAGGTCTCTTTTCGCATGGATCCTTTGTGAGAATTTTTGTTTTTTTCGCTGCGTGATGTATCCGCAATTCCCAACAGGGGTATCAGAGCCACTTGCAAAACCATGATTCGATTTTTCTATTTTTCTTGTTATGTGAAATAACATGATTAATTATTTTTGGTAAAAGATATGATCTTTAATGTGTTATTTCAGAAGTCGTATGAATCCTTTGTGAAAAAATAATCTATTTGATATGTTGTATGCGAAACCATGATGATGTTTTCGAAAGAATGAATTTGTTTTATTTGTATGTATGTCTTTATAAAGTTTTCTGGAATATATGTGATATATACAGTGGCACAGCGTAAGGTTTTGGAAACCTTGTTTCTGGTTAGTGGCGGCATCAAGTGTTGATGTAAAGTGAAACCTTGTTTCGGATAGCAGACAATAGCGTTAAGGGTTCGTCGTGACATGAATTGTTCATGTCCTCACGCATTCAGGAAACCTTATTTTTGGATAAGTGACAGCAGCTATGAGGGTTCAAGTGTTGATGCCCTAGCTATCAAGGAAGCGCAAGAAGTTTTAGCTCTTATTTTTCTTAGAAGTTTCAGGGCGCTGCCCCGAGCCTCGCAAGGGGCGGCCTCCCATTGACCCCCAGTTAGTGGCACCACTGCTCGCTGACCGGGTAGCTGGACCCCCTGTGGTCATGGCACTGCCCGGAACCCTATACCACACAACATAGTGTGTGTTATTCGAAAGCGAGATATTCAATTATGTTTTTATGACTCACAAAATAATAATGTATTATTGTTTAGAGTTTATATGTTCTTTGTGGTATATGGTGCATGGTTATGACCTTAGTCTTCTTTTTATGCTTTTGGTTATTTTAAAATACGGCCTGAGTGTCATGCCTTTCTCTCTACATTCTGGTTGTACATTTTCTTCTCACCTAAATCCCCTCGTATGTAAATCGAGGTTTCTTTATAATTTGTAATGTAATCTTGATGTGGAGGCAAGAAGGCGGCATCAAATGAGGACGTTGGTGAGAGGCGCTTGGTGAAGCTGTTTGCTCTCTATGTTTAGTTAATGATACTCTCATTGGCTTGGGAAAATCATTGCGTTAGGGGCCATAACCATGTCACATTTATTATATGCTTAATATGTATGAGATGCATGAATTATGTTTATGGTATGTTAAACAATTCAATAAATGGTGAGATCTAATAATAATTATAAAATTCCCTCAAAGCAAATATTAAGTCATTATGTGATGCCTGTCAATACGTGACAATTGTCAAGACTAGTATCGATTAAGTGTAGGTCTGCCAAAGTAGGATACCTTAATCTATATTTGTAAGACGTGATGGGATAAAGGTAATATCCAACTATCAACTATTGGGTCTAACTTAACTAGGCTATTTCAATAAGATTGAAGGCTTAGAGACATGGAGTTGGGCTTTAGTCCATTAGATGGATTAGAATAAGTGTTATTCACCTAACTATCTCAGAGTTGCATGGGATGTAATTAGAAAATGTTTCCTACCTAAATAACTAAATTTTGAGTGATCAGCCAAAGCTGACTCAAAGCTAGGTGAAATATGGATCTTGGCCCACTAGGAGATCTTTCGATGGGATTTTCTGAGTTAATGCTGAGGGTCATTGATTTGAATAAAATAGTGGGAGACATATTTAATTAAAGACCTCGTTAAATATGTTTATGGCATGATACTTATATTTTACATATTTCTGTTAATAGATTACCATGGCAATAAACACTTCAAGTAACTTATCATTACGATTCGTGCTTGAGAAGGACCAGTTGCCTTGAACAAATTTTCTGGACTGGTACAAGAATTTGATGATTGTCCTCAAACAAGAGAAAAAGTTGTATGTTCTAAAATAGCCTATTCTTGAGCCACCTGCTACAAATACCCCATGAGCTGAAAAGGATGCTTATAAGAAGCATCAATATGACGCCTTAGACATCAGATGTCTAATGTTAGCCACTATGAACTCTGAGCTTCAGAAGCAACATGAGAACATGGATGCCTACGATAGGATCATACACCTCAAAAAGCTCTATTAAGAGTAGGCTAGGAATAAGAGATATAAGGTCTCAAAAGCACTATTTTAGTACAAGCTGGTAGAAGGAAGCCCTGTTGGTGGTCATATACTCAAGATGATTAGGTACATTAAAAACCTAGAAAGACTTAGTTTCCCATTGGGCCAAGAGTTGGCCACTGACTTAGTCTTGCAATCATTGTCAGAGAGTTTTAGTCAATTCATCATGAACTACAACATGAATGAAATTGACAAATCATTTTCAGAGCTGCTAAGCGTGTTGAGAACTGCTGAGCAGAACATATATAAAGGCAAAGGAAAGGCCATTATGATGGTCTAAAAGAATAAGAGCAAGAAACAGTAGAAGAAGCCCAAGGACAAGTAGAAGGGCAAAGGCAAGGATAATTCCAAGCCCAACACTTCTAGCTTAAAACCAGTGGCAGAGTGGCTAAGGAAAGTATATGCTTCTACTGTGGTCAGACCAGACATTAGAAGAGGAATTGCGCCAGATGCCAGGAAGAACTTAAGAAAAAGAAAGGAAGTGAGGCTTCCACTTCAGGTATTTTTGTTATAAAAATCAATTTATCTACTTCTGCATCTTAGGTATTAGATATTAGAAGTGGGTCTCACATTTGCGTAAATGTGTAGGATCTAAGCTAAGGGTAAAGTTGACCTACGAGATGGAAATGGAGCAAAGGTTGTTGTTTTAGCCATAGGGACTTATCTTTGTCTTTGCCCACTGGGCTTGTAAATAAGTTGGAGAACTGTTATTTTGTGCTTGCTATTAGTAGGAATATCATTTCTGTTTCTTGTTTGGATAAGCAAGGCTTTACTTTTATTATAAAGGATAAAAGTTGTTCTATTTATTTAAATGATATTTTTTATGGTAATGCACAACTGAGTAATGGAATTTATGTCATCGATCTTGAAACACCCGTTTATAACATAAATACAAAGAGGTTCAAGTCAAATGATATGAGCCCATCTTATTTCTGGCATTTTCGTTTGGGCCACATAAATGAGAAACGCATCTCCAAACTCCATAAAGATGGATTCTTGGACTCATTTGATTTCGAATTATATGAGATATGTGAATATTGTTTATTGGGGAAGATGACAAAAGCCCCATTCACTGGACAAGGTGAAAGGGCTAGTAATCTTTTGGGCCTCATACATAGTGATGTATGTGGACCCCTAAACACACAAGCTAGAGGTGGTTTTCAATACTTAATTACATTTACTGATGATTACAATAGATTTGGATTTATGTTTCTTATGAAACACAAATCAGAATCCTTTGAAAAGTTCAAGGAATTCAAGAATGAAGTACAAAACCAACTTGGCAAGAGTATTAAAGTCCTTCGATCAAATTGAGGTCGTGAATACTTAAGCCAACAATTTGATGATCATCTGAAAGAGTGTGGGATAATATCTTAACTCACTCCTCCAGGAACACCACAATGGAATAATATTTCTGAAAGGAGGAGCCGGACCCTGTTGGACATGGTCCGATCCATGATGAGTCATGCAGACCTTCCAAGCTCCTTCTGGGGACATGCTCTATTAACAACAACTTTCATACTTAACTGTGTTCCATCTAAGACGGTTCAAAAGACACCATATGAGATATAGACTGGAAGACGGCCCAGTATGTCTTTCATGAAGATTTAGGATTGCGAAACTTATGTGAAACGATAAGTTTCTAATAAGCTTGGACCCAAATCAGATAAATGCTTCTTTGTGGGTTATCCCAAGGAAACCAAGGGATACTATTTATATAATCCTACTGAAGGCAAATTATTTGTCACACGGACTGCTTTGTTTCTAGAAAGGGAGTTTATCTCCAAAGGAACCAGTGGGAGGAAAGTAGAACTTGAAGAAATTCAAGGTTCATAGAGTAGCAACGAACCGATGGTGAAAATAGAGCAACCTCCATAAAATGTTGTGGAACAACAACCTGCTCTAGTAGCACAAGACCTGCATAGGTCTAACAAGATATGTCATCAACTAGAGAGATATGGATTTCTCATGACCCAATAGGGTGACATATTACTCATGGATCAAGATGAGCCTGTGACTTACCAAGAAGCCATTATGGGCCCAAAATCTGAGAAATGGCTTAAGGCCATGAGATCTGAAATGGAATCTATGTATGCCAACCAACTATGGACCTTGGTTGACCCACCTAAAGGGGTAGAACCCATTAGGTGCAAGTGGGTTTTCAAGAAGAAAACTAACATGGATGGTAACGTGCATACCTTTAAGGTGCGATTGGTGGTTAAGGGTTTCAAACAAATTCATGGTGTAGACTATAATGAGACTTTTTCCCCAGTTGCGATGCTTAAATCCGTTTGGATTTTGCTTGCTATTGCAGCATACCACGATTATGAAATCTGGCAAATGGATGTCAAAATTACTTTCCTTAATGGGAATCTTCTCGAGGATGTGTACATGACACAACCTGAGGGTTTTGGCACTCCATAGGATGCTAGAAAGTTGTTCAAATTATAATGATCTATTTATGGATTGAAGTAAGCTTCCAAAAGTTGGAATCATTGTTTTGATGATATAATAAAACAATTTGGTTTCATCAAGAATGAAAGAGAATCTTATGTCTACAAGAAGGTTAGTGGGAGCACAATTGTCTTTCTGGTGTTGTATATAGATGACATGCTACTCTTTAGAAATGACATCCCCACCCTATAGTCTTTAAAGACTTGGTTAGGGAATTACTTTTCTATGAAAGAATTAGGCGAAGCCACCTATATGTTAGGTATCAAGATCTATAGAGGTAGATCACAAAGGCTGCTTGGCCTAAGTCAGGGTACATACATAGACAAAGTGTTAAGATGGTTTAACTTGCATGAATCCAAGAAAGGACTCTTACCTATGTCATATAGTGTAAGCCTATCCAAGGCTCAATCCCCTTCCACCTAGGATGAGAGGGATCACATGAGCAAGATTCCATATGCATCTGTAATTGGATCTATCATATATACCATTTTATGTACTTGACCAAACATCTCGTATGCTTTGAGCATGATGAGTAGGTACCAGTCTGATCATAGTGAGAGTCACTGGATTGCTGTCAAGAATATCCTTAAGTACTCGAGAACGACTAAGGATTCGTTCTTAGTATATGGAGCCGAGGAAGAGCTAGTTGGAAAGGATTACATTGATGCTAGCTTCCAAACTGATAAGGATGACTCCAGATCACAATTGGGTTATGTTTTTTGCCTAAATGGTGGGGCTGTGAGCTGGAAGAGTTCAAAATAAGAGACAGTCGCTGATTCTACCACAGAGGCTGAATATATTACTGCCTCCAATGCAGCAAAGGAGGCCGTTTGGATTAGGAAGTTCATTGTTGAACTTGGCATTATTCCTAGCCTTGTGGACCCAGTGAACCTCCATTATGATAATAATAGAGCAATTGCACAAGCTAAGGAGCCTAGATCTCACCAGCGATCGAAACATATACTTAGGCACTTCCATCTCATTCAAGAGATCATCGATAGAGAAGATGTGAAGATATGCAGAGTACCAACAAATGATAACATTGTCGATCCACTGATAAAACCTCTTGTGCAGCAAAAGCATGAGGGTAATACTAGATCTTTAGGCATTAGACATATGCTTGATTAGCTCTAGTGCAACTGGGAGATTGTTGGTGTATGCCCTAGCGACCGATATATTTTGACAATACTTACTATATTGTATTATGCTATTTTTTAATATATGAGGCATTTTATTTATTGTGTTATTCATGATAAACATAATAAAGTCCTTAGAATAGTAAGTTTGATGCCATAAGACATCAAATGGTTAACTTGATTGTGAGATCCTATTGATAAAATTAGAACACTATTCTTAAATGTCCCTAGTCAAATATTATTGTTAATTAGGATAATAATAATGCATTGAGACTAGTATGTGCGTAGATTGATGACCACATCTCACGGGTCATGGATATAAGATATCAAGTCTTCACATGGGTACATATTAGAGTAATTGTAATGCCCCTTTTTAGGAGGAAACATCAATCATTATTTACAATGCGAAAAACAAAATTATAAGCTAAGACCCGGTTCATTATATTATAACTAAACTTGTTTGATTATAGTTGTATTAATAAAATGGTGAATATTTTTTTTTGTTATAATTAATAAAATATAGCAACAGAATGTAAATGCAATAAAGAGTAAGGTAAATGTAAACTATACATTCAAACAATATACATATGCATATATATATATAATTATATCAAGTTTGTTTAGTTACAACCCCTGATGTACAAAAAGAAAAACTAGGTATGCCCCAAAAGATCATAACTGTATAGCACACCAAAATAATATCATCAGGCCCCAAAAAACACAGATAGCCATCAGTAACTATCGACAGTATCAACCCCTATGCAGAAAAGGAAGGAAATGTGTCAGGATCCTCCTCAGGGTCTTCCTCGTTGAAGGAAACCATCATTGGAGGCACCGAGTTATGGGCCGAGGCTCGAGTAGTAGAGAGGAAAGAATCCTCTTGTAGGGTGTAATAACGATCACCCCACATGTCCCTGATGGGCATGTTAAATTCTAAATGCAACTTAACACTACAGGTAAAGACGGGTGGATCATAGCGCCCTCAAGCTAACGGCACCGTCACGTCCCCCAAGTAGACACAGCGATCTGAGCAAAAGTTAACATGCCAACAATCTAGACCTCTGAGGAAAGCCAATAACACATAACCCAAAAATCCTCGTGGACGTGCCATTATGATCAAAAGTAGTACTAGTCGAAGTCAGGCCAAAAATTAGGGAACTCGTGTACTTCACCCTCTATGCCGACATTTTCAGAGAAACATAAGTAATGACAAAAATAGTAGAAATACAGGAAAGAGGTAAGACATCCTACCATCATTACCAATTATAGCAGTAAAGAAACAGAACGGTGCGAAGCACCCACATAGCATATCAAAAGCAATAATAATTAGCATCAAATAATATAAGTAAAGAGTTTAGAAGATCCAAGCAGTTATGATATTAATAAAGCAATAGCTCCAGTCATCATGTAAATAAATAAATTCCAAATAATATGTAGACTCATTATGCATGTATACATGACATCAAAATCCTACTCCATAGAGTAAGACATAAACATTCGGAGAGAAAGATAAAGAGACATGTCTGTAACACGGCTGCCGTGGCCAAAGTGCTATAATCATCAATTATCCACGTGCACATCAAGGCATTGTACAAGACATTCTTCACTAGATCGCGATATAGGATGGTTTCTCGGTCTGGATCGTCGGTGCGTTTGCATCGATCTGCCCCATGGATAGAAGAGGTACCAATTGTCCATTACGAGGTACCCACACCCCGACGTCCCCAAGGTCAACATTATGACCTACACTAGTCTACTCGCACCCGTACTAAGGTGTGTTCAATCTCCTAGGCAACATGGCCTTAACAATAGTCCGTTTGGACTTCCACAATGCATGATAACTCAATGCACACTCAGGTATATTTGACAATAATATACTTTTTCACAACATGCCACAATTTGGCCAAGATAAGCATCATCAAGTCTTCAAATGAGACATTACACATTTAGGGTTCATTATGGAATTAAGCCTTAATCTTCTACATTCTTCTCATTAAGTTTCTCTCAAGATAAATTAATTTGCGTTGCTTTACATCTTACTTACACTCATGTCCTTCCTTTAATTTAGAATTGTTCTAAGTTTTAGGATAAGATCTCATTCTTGATTCTTTCTAATTTATGAAGCCCTAATTAATTCCTAATTATCCAATTAATTAAGTTTCACTTAAATTTAGTATTTCTTATGAAATTCTATTCTAGAGGAATTCTCTTGATTATTAGGTTCCTTGTTTTAAGTTTGCCCATACTCATTTAGAAAATCATCCTAAGGTTCTCTGAATCTCACACACTCTTATTCTTCCCTTAAATTCCAAAAATCATTCTTGGTTATCAATTTAATCTTCTTTCTAATCACATTGCTAATTACTTAACTCTTAAGTACGAAGTATCCAAGGTTGCCCAAAAATTACACAATTGGACCCAAAATGAGCCTAGAGGCCGTGAGCCTCTCTAAAGGGTGAGAATCCAAATTTTTCTTTGATTCATTAATTGTTATTCACTTGATTACTCATCTCTCCACTTGTTGCAAAATTTTAAATCATAAACACCCTAAGGAGGGGTCATGGCCGTGAGCCACAATAGGGAAAGCAAGAAGTTCTTGCCCCAATTCATGTTTCCAATCAATCAAAACCAATCCAAGATCATTAATATATACATACATTCAATGAAATAAATCATACATGATAAAATCAATACATGGTCATCAAAATCACATATCACAAAGAATAACCCTAACAAGGGTTTCTCACAACCAACACATAATACAAGTCTCCTACTACCAATAGAGGTTGAAGTGGATAGTCTTCCTCTTACCTAAGGGAGAAAACAAGCAAAGAACTCCCTTGAAACTCCTAGTGAAATTCGTTTTCGCTCCTCCAAAAACCCTAGAAATTACAACTTCATCAAATAAACACTAAGACTTGAAAAAGGATGGATTCATGGTCATGGTGAAGGCCATGAATATTAAAATAAAGTAGAAAAGATAAGAGATCATGAATCTTACCCAAAAGCTTCAAACTTGAAGCTTGAAGAAGATGATGAAGATGGAGGCTTTTCAAGAAATGTTCAACTAGAAGGGTGTTTAGAATGTAGTGGAGATTAAGAAAATGTGGTTGCTTGAATTTTTTGTGATGGTGGAGGGCATGGAGATTGTTGGCCATGTGGTGTGGTGTTAGAGAGAAGGAGGAGAACTTGAGAGAAGAAAAGGGTAGAGAGAGAAGTTGATAGTAAAAAAGATGATGACCTTTTGATTTTTGAAATTAGAATAGGTAACTTAATTAAGTGAAAGCATAATTTTGGCTCCAAGAAAGGCATGCAGCCGTGTGGTGAGGGGAGGAGAGAGAGCATGTGTAGCTTCCTTGAGAAGCTTGGGAGGGAACTTCCTTAAAACTTCCTTGAGAAGCTTCACACGCTTCTCGATAAAGTGAAAAGTGATGTGGTTACACTGAGTGAATATTCTAGAACAGATAATTAACACTCTGCAAGAGCTATTATCCAGTGAACAAAAGTTATAGTCAATGAAAATTGTATTTATTGTCCATTGGATAATTTTACGGTACAGCAATTTTATTTATCAGATAAAATCTCAAAAAATGTAAACCTCATAAACTGTGCCCAGCCTCGGGTTAGTAAGATCCCCCATCGATGTTTACAGAGTCCAAAGTTTACCAACCTCGGGGAAAATATTTCATTTTTCCAACTCCGCTTATCGTGCACGCAAATTAAGAAATATATTAAAATAATCAATAATTCTGAAAAAATCTACAAAAATTCTCAAAAATCACAAATATTAGAAAATGACTATTCATGATGAAATAAACAATTTCTGGGGTGTTACACCGACTCTGCTCAGTGTGCACATAAAATAAAGAATATATTAAAATATTCGACGTTTCCGTAAAAATCCAGAAAAATTCCCAAAAATCATAAATATTATAAAATGATTATTTATGATGAAACAAATAATTTTCGGGGTATTACAACTATCTCCTTCTAAAAAGAAATTTCATCCTCGAAATTTTCATACCTTAGAACAGTTGTGGGTGTTGCTATTTCATCTTGTCTTCCAGTTCCCACATCGCATCTCTGGTCGTTTCGTTCCAGATCACCTTCACCAATGAGATTTCTTTTCCTCTGAATTGTTTTACTCTCCTATCTTCAATCCTTATAGGAGGAGCCTCATAGGTTAAGTTCTCTTTCAATTGTACTATGTCCGGTGCTAAGACATGGTTCGGGTCAGGAATATATTTTCGTAGTTGTGACACGTGAAAAATATTGTGAAGGTTTGAAAGAAAAGGTGGTAAGGCTATCTCGTAAGCTACTGGACCTATCCGGCAAAGAATTTGGTAAGGTACAAGGAATTTAGGAGTGAGTTTTCTAGATTTCAGAACTCGACTGACCCTAGTCGTTTGCGTGACTTTCAAAAATACATATTCGCCTTCCTCAAACTCAAGAGGCTTCCTTCTCTTATCCGTATAGCTTTTCTGCCGGCTTTAAGCCGTCCTCATCTTTTCCAGAATCATCTTGACCTTCTCAGTCATCTGCTGTATAATATCAGGTCCAACAGTAAGGCATTCTCCATCTTGGTACGAACAAAAAGATGTTCAGCACTATCATCCATACAGAGCTTCATAGTATGCCATCCCTATGCTTGAATGAAAACTGTTGTTGTAGGTGAACTCTACTAATGGTAAAACTTCATCCTAACTTCCAGTCTATTCTAAAGCGCAAGCCCTGAGCAAATCCTCCAACGATTGGATCGTCCTTTCTGATTGCCCATCAGTTTGTAGATGGTAAGCAGAACTCAATTGTAGCTTTGTCCCCAATGCTTCTTGCAAACTTTGCCAAAACTTAGAGGTAAACCTTGTATCCCTATCCGAAACAATACTGATAGGTATACCATGTAGCCTAACAATCTCACCGATGTACAGCTAGGTCAGCTTCTCTATGTTGTATCTTATGTTGATCGGTAGGAAATGTGCTGACTTCATGAGCCGATCAACGATTACCCATATCGAATCATAACCTTTTCTGGTCTTCGGCAATCCAACCACAAAGTCCATTGCTATACTATCTCACTTCCATTCAGAAATAAATAGAGGTTGCAACAGTCTTGACAGTCTTTGATGTTCCACTTTTGCATTCTAGTAAACCAGACAAGAAGACACACATCTGGTAATATCACTCTTCATTCCATGCTACCAAAATAACTTTTTTAGCTCTTGGTACATTTTAGTTATCCCCGGGTGCATACTCAACTTGCTCGTGTGAGCGTGTTCGAGAATATACTCTCTAAGCTCCTGATCCCTAGGTATACAAACCCTACCTCGGAATCTTAGAATTCCATAAGTTCCTTCCTCAAATGTTGTCAAATTGCCTTGCCTCATTAGCTCTCTTTCCTCTTGTAAGAACTTATCAATTTCTGCTTTTCCCTGATATCTTCCATTAATTTGCTTGAGATAGTAACCATGTTCATGCAAATTTTTTTCGGTGCTAATTCCATGAAAGATCATATATCCCTGAATTGCTCTATCAAATCTTTTTCTTTGATCATCATGGCTGATACACTGAGCATCTTCCTACTTAATGTGTCTGCCATGATGTTTGCCTTTCTAGGGTGATACAGAATTCAAAAATCATAATCCTTTAGGAATTCCAACCACGTGCGTTGTCTCATATTCAATTCTTTTTTATCGTATAGATACTTCAAGCTCTTGTGGTCACTAAAGATGTTGAACGTCGCCCTATATAGGAAGTGTCTCCATATCTTCAAAGTAAAAACTATAGTTGCTAACTCCAAGTCATGCGTTGGATAGTTCTTCTCATGCACTCGCAACTGTCTCGAAAGCATAAGCCACCACTTTTCCATTTTGCATTAGCACAACTCCTAATCCTTGATATGAAGCATCGCAGTATACTTCCAAGGGTTCATTTGGATCAGGTAGAACTAACACGAGTGAAGTAGTTAGTCATCTCTTCAATTCTTGGAAACCTTCTCGCAAGCATCAGTCCATTCAAATGCATGGTTCTTTCTTGTGAGCTGAGTGAGAGGTCCTGGTATTTTAGAGAATCCTTCAATGAACCTCTGATAATATCCAGCTAAACCCACAAAGCTTTGAATTTCTGTCACTGTCTTCAGTCGTTCCCATTATAGAACTGCTTCCACCTTTGACGGATCCACTACAATCCCTTCCTTCGAGATTACATGTCCCAAAAACTTGACTTCATCCAGCCAAAATTCACACTTCGATAATTTGGCATACAGTTTCTTCTCCTTCAGAATTTAGAGAACTATACTGAGGTGCTCAGCATGATCCTCCTGATTTTGAGAGTATATCAGAATGTCGTCAATGAAGACAACAATGAACCTGTCTAAGTAAGGACAAAAGATTCTGTTCATGTAGTCCATAAATATGGTAGGTGAATTCGTTACACCAAACAACATCACAAGATATTCGTAATGACTGTATCGGGTACGAAAAGCCATCTTAGGTATATCCTCCGCCTTTACTCGAATCTGATGGTAACCCGATCGCAGATTGATCTTAGAGAACACTGCTGCTCTTTTCTGTTGATCCATTAAGTCATTTATTCTCGGAAGTGGATACTTATTCTTGATTGTGACCTTATTTAGTTGACGATAGTCCACACACAATTGCGAAGTACCATCCTTCTTTTGGACTAGCAACATTGGTGCTCCCCATGGTGACACACTGGGTCTAACGAACTACTTTTCCAAGAGCTCTTCCAACTGCTTCTTAAGCTCTGCTAACTCCGATGGTGACATTCTGTAAGGCGCTATAGATACAGGACCAGATCCCAACATAAGATCAATAGCAAACTCTATCTCCCACTTTGGCGGTAAACTAGGTATATCATCAGGAAAAACTTCAAGAAACTCGTTAACCACTAGAAGTGTATTCACATCTGCCTCGCTCTCGACCTTCAAGGAAGACAATAGCACGTATCTCTAAGCTCCTTCTTTCAAGAAAGCTTGAACTTGGTTCACTGTCAAAAATCTAGAATTCTCATCTATGGGAAAAATTATGGTTTTACTAGAACAATCCAACAGGATATAGTTGGAAGACAACCAATCCATCCTAAAATTACATCTAACTGAGAAATGGGTAAACAGATTAAATCAACAGAAAAGATTCGACCCTCAACAACCAATGGACAACTCAAACAGACTTCGGTACTAACAACAGGTTTATCAGTGGAGTAGAAACAGTCAAATCAAAGGGTAAGAAAGACATAGGTAAACCAAGTCGTCGCACACAGTCATGAGAAATGAAAGAGTGGATTGCCCCAGAGTCATATAGTATAGTTAAAAGATTACCTCCTATGGCACCTTCTCCCTGTATCAGATCTTCAGATTTGGAGGCTTCAGTTCCACTCATGGTATAGACTCGGCCCCCTGCCTATGACTTTGTAGCTCGTATGGGGTTGACTGAAGGCTCAGCCTTAGCTTGGTTACAATCTCTAGAAACATGTCCAGACTTTTCACATCGGAAACAGATGATCCCCTTGATAGTGCAGTTTCTTATTACATGATCCTTCTCGCACTTTAAGCATTTAAAAAAAAATGCCACATTTTGTCCGCTTCGGTTCCCACCAGAACCTCCACTGGTTCCTCCACCAGATGCCTGCTCTTGATTTCCCAGGGTCGGGAATAAGGCTTCTTTTGGAAACGGTTTGCGTTGTTGCCACCCCCTCTTTGGAACCTGGTAGGTTCAAAGTTTTGATTTCTTGTATCCTGAGCTTGATCTAGAGCTTCCACCTAGAAACACGTATCTAGCAGCTTCGAGAATTGGTTGATCTTTAAGGTGATGACTGCCCTTTTCACTTCGTGCCTCAATCCTTCCTCAAATTTTTGACATTTCCACATCTCATCTGGTTGGTGCTGAAAATATGTCAAAAACTTAGATAAGCTTTCAAACTTCGCGACATATTCACTGATAGACAAGCTTCCTTGCATCAAGTTGAGGAACTCCATTTCTTTTACATGTCTGGCGCTTGCGGAGAAATATTTCTCCAAGAACTTATTCTTGAATACCTTCCAAGTGATTGTGCGACCTTCAGCTTCTAACATTCTCTGTGTCCCGTTCCACCAGTCTTCAGCATCCCCAATCAGCATAAAAGTGGCATAAGTCACTTTCTTGTCTTTGGTACAGTTCATGCCTCTGAAGATTATCTCTTGCTCCTTGATCCACAGACTAGATTTCTTCGAATCAAATTCTCCTTTGAACTGAGGAGGGTTGTGGCGACGGAACTCTGTCAAATTTTGTGCATCAGCCGTAGCTTTGAGCTGTTGAGCAGCCCTCTCCTGTTATTGGGTAGCTCTCTCCATTTGTTGGGCAATAACTTCTGCCATCCTTTGCATTGCTTCAATCGCTGCTGCCATATCTCCGCCTCATGCTATATCGTTCTTTAAAGTAAAACTAACTAAGAAAACACAAGAAAAGATTAGATACATCCTTTCGGAGTACCAATCACAGAGAAATCACACAGCACAAACAAATTAGACCTAACCACAAAGACCCAAAGAAAACATAAACTGGGGCTCTGATACTAACCAAATGTAACGCCCCTTTTTAGGAGGGAATGTCACATCATTATTTACAATGCGAAAAACAAAAGTATAAGTTAAGACCAAGTTCATTATATTATAATTAAACTTGTTTGATTATAGTTGTATAAATAAAATGGTGAATATTTTTTTTTTGTTATAATTAATAAAATATAGTGACGGAACGTAAATGCAATAGAGAGTAAGGTAAATGTAAACCATACATTCGAACAACATACATATGCATATATATATAATTATATCAAGTTTGTTTAGTTTCAACCCTTGATGTACAAAAACCAAAACTAGGTATGCCCCAAAAGATCATAAGCGTACAGCCCACCAAAATAATGTCATCAGGCCCCAAAAGAACACAGATAGCCATCAGTGACTATCGACAGTATCAACCCCTATGCAGAAAAGGAAGGAATCGTGTCAGGATCCTTCTCAGGGTCTTCCTCATCGAAGGAAACCCTCATTGGAGCCATCGAGTTACGAGCCGGGGCTCGAGTAGTAGAGAGGAAAGAATCCTCCTGTGGGGGTGTAATAACGATCACCCCACATGGCCTTGATGGGCATGTAAAATTCTAAATGCAACCTAACACTACAAGTAAATATGGGCGGATCATAGCGCCCCCAAGCTAACGACACTGTCACGTCCCCCAAGTAGACATAGTGATCCAAGCTAAAGTTAACATGCCAGTAGTCTGGACCTCCGAGAAAAGCCAATCGCACATAACCTAAAAATTCTCGTGGACGTGCCATCATGATCAAAAGCAGTACTAGTCGAAGTCAGGCCAAAAGTTGAGGAACTCGTGTACTTCACCCTCTTTGCTGACGTCTTTAGAGAAACATAAGTAAAGACAGAAATAGTAAAAATACAGGAAAGAGGTAAGACATCTTACCATCATTACCAATTATAGCATTATAGACACAGAACGATGCGAAGTGCCCACATAGCATATCGAAAGTAATAATAATCAGCATCAAATAATAATAGTAAATAGTTTAGCAAATCTAGGCAGTTATGATATTAATAAAGCAATAGTTCCAGTCATCATGTAAATAAATAAATTCCAAATAATATGTATACTCACTATGCATATATACATGACATCGAAATCCTACTCCATGGAGCTAGACACAAACATTCGGAGAGAAAGATCAGGAGACATGTCTGTAACTCGGTTGCCAAGGCCAAAGTGCTATAATAATCAATTATCCACGTGCACATCAAGGCATTATACAAAACATTCTTCACTAGATCACGATATAGGACAGTGTCTCGGTCCAGATCGTCGGTGCGTTTGCATTGGTCTACCCCACGGACAGAAAAGCTACTAACTATCCATTGCGAGGTACCCGCACCACGTCGCCTCTAAGGTCAACCTAATGACCTACACTAGTCTACTCGCACCCGCACTAAGGTATGTTCAATCTCCTAGGAAACATGGCCTTAACAATAGTCCGTTCGGACTTCCACAATGCATGATAACTCGATGCACACTCTTGTATATTTGACAATAATATACTTTTCCACAATATGCCACAATTTGACCAAGATAAGCATCATCAAGTCTTCAAATAAGATATTACACATTTAGGGTTCATTATGGAATTAAGCCTTGATCTTCTACATTCTTCTCATTAAGTTTCTCTCAAGATAAATTAACTTGAGTTGCTTTACATTTTACTTACACTCATGTCCTTCCTTTAATTTAGAATTGTTCTAAGTTTTAGGATAAGATCTCATTCTTGATTCTATCCATTTTATGAAGCCCTAATTAATTCTTAATTATCCAATTGATTAAGTTTCACTTAAATTTAGTATTTCTTATGAAATTCTTTTCTAGAGGAATTCTCTTGATTATTAGGTTCCTTGTTTTAAGTTTACCCATACTCACTTAGAAAATCATCCTAAGGTTCTCTAAATCTCACACACTCTTATTCTTCCCTTAAATTCCAAAAATCATTCTTGGTTATCAATTTAATCTTCTTTCTAATCACATTTTCAATTACTTAACTCTTAAGTACTAAGAATCCAAGGTTGCCCAAAAATTACACAATTGGAACCAAAATGAGCCTAGAGGCCGTGACCCTCTCTAAAGGGTGAGAATCCAAATTTTTCTTTGATTCATTAATTGTTATTCACTTGATTACTCATCTCTCCACTTGTTGCAAAATTTTAAATCATAAACACCCTAAGGAGGGGTTATGGTCGTTAGCCTCAATGGGGAAAGCAAGAAGTTCTTGCCCCCAATTCATGTTTCCAATCAATCAAAACCAATCCAAGATCATCAATATATACATACATTCAATCAAATAAATCATACATGATAAAGTCAATACATAGTCATCAAAATCACATATCACAGAAAGTAACCCTAACAAGGGTTTTTCATAACCAACACACAATACAAGTGTCCTACTACCAATAGAGGTTGAAGTGCATAGTCTTCCTCTTACCTAAGGGAGAAAACAAGCAAAGAACTCCCTTGAAGCTCCTAGTGAAATTTAGTTTTCACTCCTCCAAAAACCCTAGAAATTACAACTTCATCAAATAAAAACTAAAGCTTGAAAAAGGATGGATCCATGGTCATGGTGAAGGCCATGAAAACGAAAATGAAGAAGAAAAGATAAGAGATCATGAATCTTACCCTAAAGCTTCAAACTTGAAGCATGAAGAAGATGATGAAGATGGAGGCTTTTCAAGAAATCTTCAACTAGAAAGGTGTTTAGAATGTAGTGGAGATTAAAAAAATATGGTTGCCTGAATTTTTTATGATGGTGGAGGGCATGGAGATGGTTGGCCATGTGGTGTGGGGTTAGAGAGAAGGAGGAGAACTTGAGAGAAGAAAAGGGCAGAGAGAGAAGTTGATAGTAGAAAAGATGATGACTTTTTGATTTTTGAAATTAGAATAGGTAACTTAATTAAGTGAAAGCATAATTTTTGGCTCCAAGAAAGGCATGCAGCCATGTGGTGAGGGGAGGAGAGAGAAAATATGTAGTTTCCTTGAGAAGCTTGGGGGGAAACTTCTTTGAAGCTTCCTTGAGGCATCCTTGAGAAGCTTCACACGCTTCTCGATAAAGTGAAAAGTGATGTGGTTACACTAAGTGAATATTCTAGAACAAATAATTAACACTCAGCTAGAGTTATTATCCAGTGAACAAAAGTTACAGTCAATGAAAATAGTATTTATTTTTCATCAGATAATTTTACGGTACAACGATTTTATTTATCAGATAAAATCTCAAAAAATATAAACCTCGTAAACTGTGCCTAGCCTCGAGTTTAGTAAGATCCCCCATCGACGTTTCCACAGTCCAAAGTTTACCAGCCTCGGAGAAAATATTTTATTTTTCTGACTTCACTCATCGCGCACACAAATTAAGAAATATATTAAAATAATCGACAGTTTCAAAAAAATCCACAAAATTCTCAAAAATCATAAATTTTAGAAAATTACTATTCATGATGAAACAAACAATTTCTGGGGTGTTACACTGACTCTGCTTAGTGTGCACACAAAATGAGAAATATATTAAAATATTCAATGTTTCTGAAAAAATCCAAAAAAATTTTCCAAAATCATAAATATTATAAAATAATTATTTACGATGAAACAAATAATTTTTGGGGTGTCACAGTAATGATGTGCTGGACTAATCCACTATGAGAACGCTACATGGATCGTTACGTGAGTGTTATAAGCGATTCTCATAGTGACAATGGTGTATGTGGTCTTTTGACCTAAAATCACTACGATTCCTACATGAGGAGTTATGTGTTTTAATGTCATCGAATGTCATCTGTAAAAAAGTGATTATAAGGTTAGTTATTGGACATACTGTGAATCATGTAGAGGGATGTGAGTGACCTAGATGGGATTTGTCACTCCTACATAATAGGAGCGATATCTTCGAGCCTCCTAATTAAGTGAGACTATGAAATGCATGGCCATGCTCAAATGAGTCAATATGAGATTTTGATCTCATTTGTTGTTACAAAGTCTACTCGAGTATCAGGAAATAAAGGATTGAACTATACAAGGGTGATGCATTCCATGTCTTGTGTTCAATCTAGATATCTTGATAAAGGGACTAAACTATACGGAAACATTAGTCACGGAAAGGTTATGTCAAATCACTAACATTCTCATTGCTTGGGTAGCAGCGATGTGTTGCTAGATACTGCTCATTGCTTGTAATATTAAAATGAGATTTTAATATTACTGCCAACGTTATGAGAACCTGTAGGGTCACACACATAGAGCAGACTAAATTAGAGCAATAAGGATCCAAGTTGGACTGGGATTCAATTGTGGGCCAGACTCATAACAGATGAGTCTAGGGTTATACAGCTAACCCTGTTGCTGCTCACACTCACTTAAGGCAGTCTCTATTATAAATAGTACTACTAATGGGGCTGCTAAGTATGCATAATACAACCCTAGCCGCACCTACAGAAACAGTGAGTGAGAGAGTGATAGGTTTCTCTTCTCTTCACAGCTAGCACTGTGTTAGAGACGTGGGACTCCTTTTTGCGGACATTGGACGTTCATGAGTCTATTCGTGTGGATACCGCAGAGACATCGTCGCTGTTATGGTGTTGGTGATTCACATTATTTGTTTTTCATCTCGCTTCAAGAGGTAAACTCAAAAACACGAATTATAGTCTATTTTTACATGGATCCTTTATGGGAATTTTTGTTTTTTTTGCTGCATGATGTATCCACAATTCCTAACATGATCTTCCTCCCTTGATCTTGATTCTTCCCTTGAATCTCCTCGTTTCCAAGTAGAAGTTCCCTTCTCTCACTTTCTTTCTCGAATTCTACTTTTTGAAAAACCTAAAAAGTGCTTCCAATGCTCTCCAAAATTTGATAAAAAGGCTAATTTCGCGGAATTGAGCTTTTTCCACACCTAGGCAAAACATTTTCACGCATAGACGTGACTACAAAACACGTGCTATCAGCTTGCTACCTATGCCTATGCGTGACTTTTCCATGCCTAGGTGCAGCTTTACCAAGCTTAGGCGCCACTAGGCGTGGGTTTTTCTATCTGATTTTCCTATAAAGTCGAGAGTGTCATGCCTAAGCATGACTTTTGCATGCCTAGGCATGGCTTTTCAACTCATCCTTATTTTAAGCTTTCTTCCATTTTAAGCTTCTCTTCACATCCCTCATCTCTTCCAAGACCTTCTCATCTTAAATACCTGCATTAAAACAATGATAAAGTTCATGAAACCAGATCCATCCAATTTTCTCAAATAAAATCATTAAATATTTAATTCTTAATCATTTGAGACAAGAAGCTTTAATCATCAAAATCATGCATGAATTGAACCTTTGGACTTAAAAACTTAAGAATATCATGCACATAAACATTCCAATTCAAGTTAAATAACTTCATTCCCTAGAGTTATCAGTTATGGACATTATGAGTATCTTGTGATGTCCTTTTGGTTGACAAATGGACCAGTGTTATTCATGGATTACATGAATAAGATTTTTAGACCCTACCTTGATCAGTTTGTAGTGGTGTTCATAGATGACATCCTAATCTATTCCCAGACAATGGAGGAACATGAGCTGCATGTTAGAACTATTTTAAAGATTCTTAGAGAAAAGAAACTATTTGCCAAGCTATCAAAGTGTGAGTTTTGGCTTACAAAAGTTGAGTTTCTAGGGCATGTGATCTCTCAATGAGGGATTTCAGTGGACCCTAGTAAGGTAGATACAATGTTGTAATGGGAGAGACCTACCACTGTGATAGAGATAAGAAGTTTCATAGGCCTAGCTGGGTACTATAGGAGATTCATTAGTGGATTCTCTCAGTTAGCACTACCCTTGACTAGATTAACTAGGAAAGGTAGTACTTTGTTTGGACTCAAGAATGGGAGGATAGTTTCCAATAGCTTAAGTTGAGGATGACCACTACCCCAATTTTGGTAATTCTGGATCCACAAGAGAACTTTGACTTATTTTGTGATGCTCCAAAGATGGGCTTAGGGTGTGTTCTGATGCAACATAGCTAAGTAGTTGCTTATGCATTAAGGCAGTTAAGGCCTCACAAGGAGAACTATCCTATCCATGATCTGGAATTAGTAGCCATAGTGTTTTCCTTGAAAATGTGGAGACATTATCTTTATAGAGTTCAATTTGAGGTGTTCAGCGACTATAAGAGTTTAAAATTTTTGTTTGATTAAAGAGGGTTGAACGTGAGACAAAGAAGATGGATGAAGTTTCTAAAGGACTATGACTTTAAGCTTAAGTATCATCCGGGTAATGCTAATGTAGTGGCCAATGCACTAAGTAGGAAATCCCTACACATGTCTCAGATGATGATTCGAGAGGGTTAACTTCTTGAGAGATTTAAAGACTTGAGTCTTAGTGTAACTGTGGCACCCCCAGAGTCTTTTTATGAGTAGGGTGGACATAGTTAGTGATCTAAGAGCTCAAATTCTAGAAGATCAAAGTGACGATGAAACCGTAGGCGAGGTAAGAAAATAAATCTTCTTAGGGGATCAGATAGATTTTTATATGGCAGATGATGGAATGATTAGGATTAGGGATAAACTTAGCATTCCAAGAGATTCTTCAATCAAAGAGAGGTCTTAGAGGAAGCTTATAGTAGTCGATACATTATCCATCCAGGAGCCACTAAGATGTATCAATATTTGAGGAAGTTGTTCTGGTGTCTAGCAATGAAGAATGAAATAACAAAGTTTGTGTCTAGGTGATTGGTATGCCAGAAAGTTAAGATAGAGCACCAAAAACCTTTAGGACCTCTCCAATCCTTAGCAATTCTTGAATGGATGGGAGAACATCACAATGGATTTTGTTACAAGTTTCCCTAGGACTTAGTTAGGTTATGATACGATTTGAGTCATAGTTGATAGACTAACTAAGTCTGCCCACCTTTTGCCAATGAGAATGAACTACTTCTTAGAGAAATTCGCTCAAATGTACCTACAAAAGTAGTTAGGTTGCATGGAGTTCCCCTTAGCATAGTTTTAGATAGAGATCCTAGATTTATATGTAAATTTTGGAGCCTTGCAAAAGGCCTTTGGGACTAGGCTCGGTCTTAGTACAACATATCATCCACAAACAGATGGACAGTCAAAGAAAATTATCCAGACCCTAGAAGATATGCTTAGAGCATGTGTTTTAAATCAACAGGGTAGTTGGGATAGACTCTTGTCTTTAGTGAAATTTGCCTATAACAACAGTTACTATACCAGTATAGGAGTGACACCATATAAGGCACTTTATGGTAGAAAGTATAGATTCCCTTTATGTTGGTATGAGGTAGGAGAGAAAGCTATTCTAAGACCTGATTTAGTACAACAGACTTTAGAGCAGATTAGAATTATCACGTATAGAATGGCTGTAGCTCAGAGTAGATAAAAAAGTTATGCTGATAGGAGGAGGAGACCTCTAGAGTTTAAAGAAGGTGAACATGTTTTCTTGAGAGTCACTCCTACAACAGGAATTAGTAGAACATTGAGAACTAGAAAGTTAAACCCACATTTCATTGGTCCCTACCAAATTCTAAAAAGATTCGAACCAGTAGCCTACCAAATAGCCCTTCCACCCAGTTTGTCAAATCTTCATGATGTTTTTCATGTATCCTAACTCAGAAAGTACAATCTGGATCCTTAACACATCATAAGAAATGAATCTATACAATTAAGAGATGATTTGTCTTATGTAGTGAAACCGATAAGGATTGTAGACAGAGGGGTCAAAGAGCTTAAAGGTAAGCAGATTCCTTTAGTGAAGGTCATGTGGGGTGAAGCAGGCATAAAGGAGGCTACATGAGAATTAGAGTCCCGTATGCAACTAGATTACCAGACTTGTTTATATGAGGTAAACATATTTGGGGACAAAATTTTAAAAAAGAGGGGAGAAATGTAACATTCTCTTTTTTAGCATGTTAGACTAGTTTATGGTTACAAAGGTAGCATAACACTTATTTAATGTGTCTGTTAATTTTTATGGCAAGCTGAGTTAGTTTAGGCACTTTGTTGCAACTCAGAGTGTGAAAAGTAGCTTAAAATGACTCAAATAGTAGCATAAATGGCTAACTTGAGAGAAATTAATCTAGAGGATTTGTTTCTAAGTCACAAATATATGTAAGAAGATGTAGTTAAAATTTGAGAATAATTAGAGTCAGTTTGGTATTTTTAGGCATACTAGTTATGCATTTAATGCCTGATTGACTAACAGCAGATATGAAAAAATATTATAATGGTAAAACAACATTTTTTAATGAATCTTAGTATTTATTTTAAAGTTGTTGGAAGCTAGAAAAGTTGATTTAGCTAAATCTAGGTATCCTTAGCAGATTGAGATTTATCAGTGAAGTTTATGAAGGTTATAAGTGGTATCCGGGAAAGTCCTTATAGCAACTTGTCTCTTAATATTTCACTTTATTCTCTCATCTGTTTTTACTTGGCTTTTCTCATGGTTGAACCAAAAATAGAAGCAACCAAGGAGAGCAAAGAGGAAAAGCTCAAGAAGGAAGAGGAAAAGAGGAAGAAAGGGAAGGGTAAGGCCAAGATTGAACAACCACCATCACCAAGTACTTGAGGTAGGGGATTCTAAACTTGAAACTCATCACTTTCCTTAATATTTTCTATTGATCAAAGTTAGGTCATTAGATGAAGAAAATGGGTTTTAAAGAGTGAAAATATGTTTTCTTTGCTTGATTCTTATTGTCTTTGATTGAAATTAGCTATCACAGATTAATAAGAGCATGAGAATTGAATTGGACATTAGATATGGTCAATTAGTCCCTAAAGTGGAAATTTAAGCAATGAACAAGTTGGTATGTGAATTTGAGAATTAATCCAAGTTTAAGTGAACTAATAAGTTATAAAAGTATTACAACATATTCAGGAAGTGTTGGTGAAGCTAGAAATCACCTAGGAGCCAAGTCCAGATGATTAGAAGTGAATTTTGGTCAATGGAACAATGCACATTCCTGACAAAATGCCCTTGCAATGCAGTGTGAGTGATTCCATGCTGAGGCGTGACTTATAATGTGTGCACTTGAGAGCAGCACGTCGCGGAATGACTAAGAATCATGCCGAGGCATGTGAGATAGAAAGTTACATGCCACAACGTGACCATCCTGTGCCACAGCGTGAGATCCAAGAATCTTCAAAGATGATATTCTTGATGTTTTGAGGTTCTCTACTAGTTGAGATCATTTATATATGATTACTTGAGTGTAGTAAGATACTTTTAGGGATATTTCACAAAGGAAATAACCACCTAGCATATAAGAACAAGTTTGAGTTTTCTAAGCTTTTCTTAGAGTTCAGAATTGCTTGAAATGAAATATTAGTTAAGTATTGGTTCCTATATCAGTTATAATGGAGCCATAGTACGATTGTCTTAATTAAGGGAGTGAGTTAAACCCTAAATTTTGTAAAGTAGTGAGTAAAGCTCTTTGTTAAAGAGGTAATTGTGAGAGGCAAATGTCAGTACAATATTTTACCTAGGACAAAGCAGTGAGCTAAGCTATTTGTCAAGTAACATGAGGAATATGATCAACTTTAGGTAGTGTAGTGAAGTGAGTTAATCTTACTAACACAAGCCTTAGGATGAGTTAGTTAAGTCCTAAGTTAGGCAATGAGGTGAGATAAGCAATTTGTCAAGTTTAGTTGATGTTACATTGTTGTATGGGCGATTGTGTAATATCGAGATTAGGTTATATTTCTATATGTTATACAGTTGTATGGGCGATTGCATAATGTTGTTATCAATTATGTGTATGTGTAATTTATATTAGTGAATGCCATGTGATACATGTATATTATTGGAAATTTTTAT
Organism: Ormosia semicastrata; assembly: GCA_029884595.1. Lineage (NCBI taxonomy): Eukaryota > Viridiplantae > Streptophyta > Magnoliopsida > Fabales > Fabaceae > Ormosia > Ormosia semicastrata. The sequence continues at coordinate 63,728,988 of JAQQTO010000061.1, read as the reverse complement.
GTTCTCACCCTTTTTTATGTTTCTATGGTAAAAGCAGGTCCAGACCCTAGTAAGGGGGTAAAGAAGCTAAACAAGGAGCAACAAGATTAAATAGATAGGTTTTAGTTTTTGTTATTGAACAACTCGTGTATATTGTACTTTGAGTTGTAGTTTACTAGTAGTTTGTTGTTGTATATATAACACTATGCCTTTGAGGCTTTCGATATATATATTTATGACTTACTTTTATCGTGGCTCTCTATATTTAATTCTTTAATTATGTAGGATTAGAATGATAATAATAGTAGCAGTAACAAGTTTAAATTTAAATATCTTTATATAGGCAATAACATGTTTAACTACTGAGATATTCGTATTTGGGTGTTACACCTTTCTCCTTACTCTTCCTTTCTTTTTCTTCCTTCTTCTTCCTCTTCTCTTCTTTCCTCTCTTTCCTCTCATTTTCTACTACTTCTTATGCTACACAAGTTGTGTGTGAGAGGAGAAAGAGGATAGAAAGTCAAGGAAATAGATAGGATCGTGGAAAAATAAGGCCATTTGAATCATAAGCTAAAACTTTATATCTATTAGGAATACTTTGATCTTACCAAATTTTGTTTCTTAACTTCCATAGGTATTAAAATAAATCTTAAGATTCATCTAAATACTCATTTCATCATTTACGTAAGTTTCCATATCTATGACTCATCAGTCCGGTATATAAATACTCAACCAGTGTACTTAAAAATACCAAACTGATTCAGTTTATCCTTAAACTTCAACTACATCATACTTAGTTCATTTGTGACTTAGAAACAAATTCTCCATATCTATTTCGCTTAACTAAGCAAACTTATGCCATTATTTGAGTCATTTTAAGCTACTTTTCACATTCTGTGTTGCAGCAAAGTGCCTAAACTAACTCAGAAAGTCACAAAATTACACAATATGTCAAACAAGTATTATGCTACCTCTGTAACCATAAACAAGACTAACATGCTAAAAGGATGCTTCAAAGCACCTATTGAAGCTTGAAGAGTAGTGGAAACTCTAGGGTAGATGATCCTACGGACTAGACGTAGATTACAAGGGTGACTGAATTGGCATAAATCTTATTTGCACTCATCTCTTCCTTTATCTCTTTACTTTCAAGCTTGTTATTGATTTTTCATACTTATTGCTTGATCCTCTACTTATTCACTTTCTTTAAATTTATGAGAGATCTTTTTGTTGTCATAATTCTACTCACCACATAAGAAAACAACTTTAACAAAAATCAAAAAGGACTTATTTGCGAAAAGTTTTTCAAAACTCAATTCACCCCCCTCTTGAGTTTTGAAGCCATTTGGTAACAAGTGGTATAAGAACTTAACTATTGTTTAAAGAACTTAACAGTTTCAAGAGGAGTGATGGCTTTTTTTCAAATTGTTTTACCTGAAGATGCCTCAATCAATAGGCCCCTTACTTTTAATGGCACTGGATATACCCATTGGAAAGAAAGAATGAAAATTCTTATTGAAGCTATTGATCTTGATGTTTGGGATGCTATTGAAAATGGCCCATTTATTCGTACCAAGATGGTTGAAGGTAGAGAAGTTGCTAAGCCAAGGCTGAATGGAATGATGAGGACAAAAAGAGAGTCTAATATAATGTTAGAGCTAATAACATCATTACTAGTGCTCTAGGGTATGATGAGTATTTTAACATTTCTAATTGAAAAACAACACAATAAATATGGGATGTTCTTCAAGTTATCCATGAGGGAACTAGAGAGGTGAAAAGAGCTAGAATCAATACACTCACACATCAATATGAGTTGTTTAGAATGAATCAAGGAGAAAGCATATAAGATATTTAAAAGAGGTTTACTCATACTGTTAATCATCTTGCCTTATTAGGAAAAACATTTCCCAATGAAGATTTGATTAAAAAAGTGTTGAGATGTTTGAGTAGGGAATGACAGCCCAAGGTGACAGCCATAATTGAATAAAGAAATATTGCCACCATGACTCTTCCAACACTCTTTGGGAAGCTCTAAGAACATGAGGTAGAATTGTCAATGCTTCACCAAAATGAGAATGTTGATAAGAAGAAGAAAGGACTAGTTCTCAATGCCTCGTCATCCCACAATGATGAAGATGATGATGAAGATGAGCTTGAAGACTTGGAGATTAACGAAGAAACATTCAACTTTCTTGTTAGAAAATTTGGAAAATTTCTAAAGAAGATGGGAAATAGAATAAGATCACCATTTCCTCTAAAGAAAAATTATGTGAAGGGTGACATCTTAACTCTAACTCCTCCCACTTGCTTTGGATATAGAAAACTTGGGCATATGAAGATGGATTTCCCTCTAAATCAAAAGAAGGGAGAGAAGTTTGAGAGAAGGCCAAACAAGAGAAGAAAGGATGAAGAGCATATGTTGCTTAGGAAGATAATGACATGGACTCTTCGGATGCATCGAATGATGATGTAACATTCTCCTTAACCTAATAATCCTAATCAGTGTTACAGTAGCTCAGTAACTATAGTATCAGTTATCTGTTAATTCGAGTAATCTTCTAAACCAATTTGAGCTTAATTTGGTAACTCTGAATGCAAGATAATAATTAAAGTATTTGCGTAAACAGTTGATATCATGGAAATAAAAATGAAAAATTTATTTCCTAGCTAAGAACCTTTAGTAAGAATTGAAGAAAATTTTGGAAAATCAATTGAATTAGTTTGGTATTTTTAAAGATACCGAAGAGGAATCAATGGAACAGTTAAGAAACAGTTACATAGTTCAGAAAATTATGAAATTTCATAGAGATGATAAGTAAGATATGTGAAATATTTTGGTATGAAATACTAACTAAGATAAGTATCCGTAAGTAGATTTACCTAATTCCTAAGTTTAACATAACTTAGGATCGAGTAATGAAACTTCATTGATAAATACCAGTATACAAAAAATTATGGAAAAATTGATCCGAGGACTAAGTTGAGTTCTAAAATTTTCCATAATATTTATGGTAACTTGAAAACTCAATTTTGGTAGATTTAAATGTTTTTAGCAAATCCAAAAGTTCTAGCACCATAATATTAGCTTAACTTTGACCATTACCGCCACCAGATTTCTCTCTTCAAATTCTCTAGAATTCTCTTTATTTTTCTGCATCTTTCACACAGCTAAGAACAACCCAAAATTAGTTAGAAACATAAGCAATTCATGGCTTCTTCATTCACTCTTCAACTTCACTTTTCTTTCATTTTTCACCCTTTATCTCCATCAATATCTAACCTTGTTCTTCTTGCCTTTTTCTCCATTGTTCTCACGATTGGACAGCAGTAGAAACAACCAAAAAAGGGAAGCAAAATAAGAGAAAATAAGAAGAAAGAAAGCATCAAGAACAAGAAGAAAATAAGGTGAAAAGGAAAGGAATTCTAGGAGCTAAGTTTAGGGAGTGTGGTAGGGGCTGTTTATCTTTTTTTTACTCTTCATCATCCATGGTTTTTGAATCAAAATTCTGATTGTAATACAAGAGAGGATTACGACCAAATCTAGGGGAAATAAGGACTTCCTCGCTTTTAATTGTTTCTCTATTTCTATTGTATGTTAAATGGAATTTGTTGTTCTATTTTTTGATTATTTCTATAGTTCTATTTTCTATTTTATTTTGCTGTTTTGTTTTCTATTTTATTTTTCTGTTCTGTTTTCTATTTTATTATGTTGTTCTATTTTTTGTTTTATTATGTTACTGCTGTAATGATATTAATTGTGCTATTATTATTTATTCTGCTTCTGCTATTTATTTCTACTGCTGCTATTTATTTTTTTATTGCTATTTTATTTTGTTGCTACTATTTATTTGTACTGATGCTATTTTTTAAATAGAATTTGATTATTTGTGTGCAAGAAATTGTGATTAGAATGATAGCTTGATTTGAGTGAAAATAAACAGCAGATTGCTGCCTCTAGGTGATTAAAATTGTGTTGCTTTTGTGCAATATATTTTTACTTAAAATGTGATAAAAAACCATAGTCGTGGACTGCCTTGTTTTGGCCTTGAATTTTAATGCTTTTGTATCATGTTTTGATATCAAATTTTGGTTGAAAATGTGAAGCTTGAAGTGTTCATAATTTTCATATTTATATATTGAGTAAATTAAGAGAGTTGGAATATATCTTGTAGCCATGACCTACTTGAATTCAAAGTGTTTGATATTGGTCATTTGTGGTGCTAAGACTAAGTTCTAGCATTAGTAATCTTGAAATAATTAAGTATATTTTAAATCTGGCCATATAGGCCGAATGATGATTTAAAGAGGTGTTTTCTTTATTAGTGCTCTTGAGTAATGAATTTGAATTGTATATGTAAACTGTGGATATTATCCTTGAATGGGGAAAGAGAATTATTCTAATACTTATTCCCAATGTATGGGTATCCTCTTGTGTTAGAATTTGTTTGGGCATTAGTGAATTCTGGAGTTGATCCTCTGTGAGGGAAGCGTATCCAAAATTCCATTAGAATTATGGAGATGAACCTCCTTGAGGAAGGGAATTCTATATTCTTAAAATTCCTCACTAATTTCCCTAATGTAAATAATAATATCTGGAATAGTTTTGTGTGACAAGTAAATCGTCATAGATAGGTTGGAGTGTGCCAACCTGAAAGCAGATTATTGCCAAGCTGTATAGGATACTCGGAGTAGTTCTATGTGACAAGTGAATGGACATAAATAGGTTAGAGTCTGCCAACCTGAAAGCAGACTATTACTAAGTTAGAATTCAGGTTATGTGAGGTGACCTGATTATGTGGGAATTAGCATTGGATAATGAGCACTAATAAGAATTTAAAGTTGGACGTCATATTATCATTTTAATATGTTATAAGAAACATTGCATAAGTTGATATAATGTTTCTTATTTGGAAACTGTTTTTGAAATTACTTGTAGTTGTAAAAATTATGTTGTTTGATAATAAATGTTTTTAGAAAACATTAATAAATAAAATTCTATTTTGGGAAGAGGAAGGATTGGATTTGGCTTTTGCCACCTTCCTACGTTATAAATTGAGTTTTTTCTTTAAAAGTGATTTTTTTCTCAAAACAGCTTGAAGTATTATGATGACACGTATTTATAAATAATGTTACTGAGAATTCTTAGAATTCTTACTCCTTTCCTGTTTATATTTCCATAATATTTCTAGGGATGCATGCTACAGGTACCACGCAAAGGAAGCAAAAGACCTAGAATAGATTTAATATTACTTTGTACTTGTGATGTAAAATTTGTATTTTTTAATACATTATGTAATTACCGAGTACTGTAATACAAATTGTATCCTTGTATAAATTTCCTTTCTTAGTAATACATGCATAATATAAATAAATTTAACCACAAAAAGCTCATATTTTGTATATCTCTTATATTTATTTTCAAAAGGTTTTAAATTAATTATATGTGACATGCTTAATTTAAATTACTAATACGTACTTCCGGATACATCATTAGTAATTGTATTAAGGATGTTATAGATGAAGTAGCCAACCTTTGTCTCATGGCCAAAGATGACCTAAAGGTGGAATCTCAAACTCATGAATCTCAATCTTACGAGGAATTGCAAGATGCCTTTCCGAAATAGCATAAAGAATTAATGAGACTTGCAAAATGGTTTCATCTTCAAAGAAAACATTTTTCCTTTCTTGAAAATCAAATTTCTTCTTTAAACAAAGAAATTGAGGAATTGAAATTAGAAAATGAGACTCTTAGATTAATTGATGCTAATACCTCATGCTCTGCTTGCTCTTCTAAAAAAGATGCTCCTTTTTCATCTTCTTCATGTTATTCATGTTTATCTTTGGAAAAAGAAGTTGAAGATTTGAATAAAAACCTTGCTAAGTTTATCTTGGGAAGGGATAACTTGAACATCTTACTTGGGAAACAAAAAATGTGTGTTTAACAAGGTTGGATTTGGTTAGAATCCTAAGAAACAACAAAAGTTTTATAAGAACTTCTTTGTTTCCTCAAGTGGTTCAAGTAATCCTTTTGTTACATGTTTTTGTTGTGGAAGAAAAGGTCATAGTGCATCCACATGTAGCATGAGGAAGAACTCTTTTGTTGGCCAAAAGAAAATATGGGTTCCAAAGGGCTCTATGCCCAAAACTAACATACAAGAACCCAAAAAGATTTCAATACTTAAAAATAAAACTTGAATATGTTTTGTAGGTGTGCTTGAAGACCAATAGCTCAAATTGGCACCTTGATAGTGGTTGCTCGAAGCACATGACTGGTGATAGATCCAAGTTCTCTTTTCTTGCTCCTAAGAAACATGGACATGTCACTTATAGGGACAACAATAGAGGAAGAATCCTTGGAGTTAGAAAAATTGGTAAAAACCCTTCTACCTCAATTGATAATGTTTTGTACGTAGAATGACTCAAATATAACTTGTTTAGCATAAGTAAGTTATGTGACAAAGGAAATAGAGTTGTCTTTGACTGTAATTGCTGCATAATTAAAGGTAAGGATGACAAGCAAGTTAAGTTTGTTAGTCATAGGGTTAATAATATTTACATGATTAACCTAGATGATATAACCTCTTAAGATGCTAAATGTCTTATGAGTATGGAAAGTAATTCATGGCTTTGACATAGAAGAATTGCCCATATTCATATGGATCATCTAAACAAATTGATTTCAAAAGATTCGGTAATTAGACTACCTAAGCTCAATTTTGAAAAAGATAAACTTTGTGATGCATGTCAAAAAGAAAAACAAGTAATGGTCTCTTTTAAAGCTAAAAATGTTATTTCTACCTCCAGACCTTTACAACTTTTGCACGTGGATCTTTTTGGACCTTCAAGAACTATAAGCTTTGGTGAGAATTATTATGCTCTTGTGATTGTGGATGATTACTCTAGATACACATGGACACTATTTCTTACTCACAAGAGTGAAGGTTTCAATGCATTTAGAAAACTTGTCAAAGTTATTCAAAATGAGAAAAATTATAGCATTGTATCTATTAGAAGTGATCACGATGGGGAATTTGAAAATTAGAGTTTGAGATTTTTTATAATGAAAATGGCATTGACATAATTTCTTGGTCCCTCTAGAACTCCATAACAAAATGGAGTAGTGGAAAGGAAAAATAGATCTTTGGAAGAATTGGCTAGAACTATGCTTAATAAAACAAACCTTCTTAAGTATTTTTGGATGGATGTGGTAAGTACCGCTAGTTATGTAACGAATAGGGCTCTAATAAGGCAAATTTTAAAGAAAACCCCCCATGAATTATAAAATGGTAGGAAACCAAACATTTCCCATCTTCATGTTTTTGGATGCAAATGCTTTCCTTTGAACAATGGAAAAGAAAACTTGGGAAAGTTTCATGCAAAATTTGATGAGGTAATATTTCTTGGTTATTCTCTTAGTAGTAAAGCCTTTAGAGTCTACAATAAGATAACTACAACCATAGAGGAATCTATAAACGTTGCATTTTGTAACACCCCGAAATTTCTTTCTTTTTCTGTTATTTGTGTTTTTATGATTTTTGTGATTTTTGTGAATTATTTAATTTATTTTGATTATTTTATTATTATTTTTGGATTTCTGGGTGTTTGAAATGATGCCAGAAAAATAAAAAATTTTCGGGGCTAGAAAAATTTTGACTATTAATGTGGAACCGTGGGAGCTTACTAAACCCGAAACCGGGAATAGATTTTGAAAATTTCTTTTTCTGAGATTTTATCTGACTAATGAAATCTAGGTGCTTTCTATTATCCATTTGATAATAACCACTGATTTTCTAGTAGTAGCTTTTGTCCATTGGTTAATAGCTGCCAGTAAATACCTAGTTAGATGATTAGTTATGAGCCTAGTCATAACTTTTCATCATTTCTTTTCATGACTCACTTGTTTTTAAGCCAATGAGAAGAAAGCTTCTAAGGGAAGTTTGTATGGAATCAAGCTTAGTGGCTATGACTCATCTTGTTTCACCAATGGAAGGCAAGTTTGGAGGAGAGGCTTTGACCACTCAATACCATGAAGAGTGCACGGCCAAGGGGGGAGCTTGTAGGACAAGCTTAGGAGACCAAAATGGTTACTTAACTCTCTTAAGTTTATCTTGTCTTGTTTTAAGAAACAAACTATCAAAAACTCTCATTTTCTCTCCTTGCAAATTTTGGCCAACACCTTAAACATACACTTTAACCTTGTTCAATCTAAACTAACCATATATCTTGAATCTAAACACTATTTGGAGAGACTTTCTTGTTGTGAGTTTCTTCAAATTCAACTATCTTCAACGACTTTCTCAAAGCTTAAGTTTGAGGGTTTTAGGTGAAGTTCTTGATCTTCACTTCTAAAATTTATTTTAAAGATCTAGACCATAATCTTGATCCATGGTCATCTTATTTCAAGCCGTATATTTTAATAATTGTATGTTTGATTTGTTTTAAGGATCTTTCTAGAGGTAGAAGTTATTTCAAGAAGACAACAAAGGAGTTTTTGATCATCACTTAAGGTAAGAGGGATATTAACCTCATCAACCATCTTGGTGGTGAGAAACAAATTTGTGATTTGTTAGTGAAAAATCCATGTGAGGATTTATTCACTTGATTGTGTGAATTTAATGGTTTATGCTTGCTTGCTATATGTGATTATATGATTTTTTTTAGTATGCATGAAATTGCTATGGTAGAAATTGATGATTAAAATGGTTTACATGCTTTGAATCATGGGTAAAAGGCAAGATTTTTGGTCCCAAAGACCATGTATGGCTCACGGCCATTTAGCCCAAAAAGGGATGCCGAAGGCAAAAATATTTTCTAAAGCGAAAACTCGGATGATTAAGTGATAAGGATATGATTTAAGGATTTACAAGTTAAAAAGAAGACAAACAAAAATCTTATTAGTTTAAAAAGAATTAATTTTTTTGGTTATGCTAACGAAATTAAGTTTAGAATGATGATTTGAAATTTCAAGTATTTTATATAAGAAAGTTTTAGAAAAAGTAATGGAAAAAGATTTTTGAAATATCTTGATTTAATTAAAATAATATAGATTTTTATGAAAAACGTTAGAAAATATCATTTAGAGGAGATTTGGTAAGAAAATGTTAGAATTAAAGTCCAAATTTTTAGTAAATAAGGAAAGTCTTAAAATTAAGCTTAGAATATCAATAAAATGTTTTATGCGATTAAAGAGTATAGATAAAACCTTAATTAAAAATGTTAATTTTTGAGTTACGCGATTAAGAAACTGTTTTAAAATTTTTACGAAATTAAAAAATGATGTAAAAATGTTACATGATTTAGAGACGTAACCAAAAGTGTTACGCGTTTGTGATAATACAGTAAAAGTACTTCACATTTGAGAAAAATAACAAATTGCTGTCTGGCCGACATACTGGACCCGGAGACGTCAGTTGACGGTTTAGCCCAGTGGTGGCTTGTTTTACGTGGAAGTCACGTAGATATTAATTATTGATTTATTATGTCATTTGATCATGCATTGTGAAAGTTGTGATGACTTTATTTGTTAAGGCTGTATGCCTAGGAGATTGAATTACACCTTTGTGCAGGTGCGAATTGCGTAGTGAAGGTCAATAACTGATCTTGGGGGCGTCGGGATGCGGGTATCCCATAAGTGGCCAGTTAGTAACTCTACTGTGCTGTGGTGACTGATGCAAACATATCGACGATCTCGACGAAACAATATTCTTATTCCCGATTTGGTGTAGAATGTCTTGTATAAGCCATGATGCGTATGCTGATAATTTTAAAGCACTTGAATTGAGGCTGACGATATACGAACATATCTCCCGATCATTCTCGCTGTTGTTTGGTTTTAGCTCTATGGAGTATGAGTCGGTTCATTTACATTTGCATAGTATATGGGCATGTTGTTCTGATGTATGTTCATTGAATTATTTGTTGATAAATTTCATGACTGTAATTATTAATTTTGAATTATATGGCTTTATTGTTATTACTGTTTCTTTGCTGTCATATTGGTATGTGTTGTAGGGGATCTCACCTCTTTATGATATTGTTCTGTTTATTCTGTTTTATGTTTATGTTCTACGAAGACTATGATGGCAACAAGCTGGGATCTTCTATGTTTCGTTAGAGTATAGTTCCACAAAGGTACGGATGCATGGCGTGTCCATTTGGATACGGAACGCATAGAGTACTATGGAGATATTACTCTATCTTTGAGTAGGACCCACCATGGGGTTACTACTTTTTATTTTAATGCTACAGTTTTCTAGAGTTCTATACGCCTGTTAGGGATTTATCGGGTGATCTTCACTATACTCCTAGGGAGGATTCTGAGGTATTTCTACTTGGACTCCCATTCGTTGAGACATACCCCGGCTGGGGGATTTGTCTGCTGAGGATTTTGAGGAGGATCCAGAGGAGGATCTTGTGGAGGACCCTTCCCTCTAGGTGTTTTGAACTTGGGCCAATTTAGGTTTATTATGTTAGTTGTATTTATGCTTTTTGGGTATGTAAGTCTGATGTATTTATGTTCCTAGTAAACTATGTATATATATATGTAGAGTGTATTATCCAGTTCTTTATGACTTGTGTTCTTTATATTCTGTTAAGTTTATATTATCTTCAAAAAAAAAATTTAAAACCTGTATTTTATAATATTAAATCTTTTATGACTTGGGTTGAGTTTTAAAAGAGTTGGTCTGAAATGTAATTCCCAAGCGAGGGTGTTACACATTTGATGAGACTAACCCCATTGGACTTGGAAAAGATGACATTGATGATGTTACAGAGATTTTAACTAATACTCACTTGAAGAACAAAAAGGTAGAGCAAAGGAAAGAAAGCCAAAGTGAAGAAACACCACCACAACAAGAGAAGCAACAATCTAATGGTCTTCAAAAAGAATGGAGAACTTCAAGAAACAACCATCTTGACAAGGTTATTTGTGATGTTTCACAAGGGGTAACAACTCAAAACTTATTTAGAGATGCATGTAATTGTATGGGTTTTATTTCTCAACTTGAACCTAAAGGCATAGATGAGGCCATTAATGATGAACATTGGATCTTGGCTATACAAGAAGAGTTAAATCAGTTTGAAAGGAATCAAGTTTGGGATCTTGTTCCAAGTGTAACACCCTAATACAGATATCTTAATATATCAGACATATGCAAAGATAAACAGTACTAACCACGTCACTTCTTACTTACTAACATTATAATATATCCATAATAAGCACACAAGCTATTATAGAGAGCCTTGAGGGAATCCGAAAAAAATAAACTTATATAATTATATACATCATTAGCCTAAAAAAGGGCATATTGTAGTACATAACATTATGTACATAAGCAAGCAATTACAAGGTTTGTTCTAGAAGAAGAGAAAAACTAAAACTACTCTAGTCTTTCAGTTTCTTTTTCTTATTTTCCTTAGCAGAATCTTGACCTGGATTTGTCGTAGAATAGCAAACGAGGTGAGAATTTATAATTCTCAGTAAAAGCATCCTATAACTAATCATTCATAACATTATAAACACAATCTTAACAACTAATGAATAAAATAAGTTATAAAGCTTTTTCAAGGATTAACTTTAGCAACTAAAGAAACCAAGCTAAGTAAACATTCATGGTTTATAAACACCAAGCTAATCATATAACATGATCCAATTAAGGAGCCAAGCTGAATTTTACATCAGGGTCCAGTTAAGGAACCAAATGTATATAACATGGTCCAATTAAGGAACCAAGCTGGTTTATCATGGCTAAATAGAGAACCAAACTGATTTGTCATGGTCCAATTAAGGAACCAAGCTACATATAACATGGTCCAATTAAGGAACCAAGCTGGTTTATCATGGCTCAATAGAAAACCAAGCTAGTTACCTAAAGTCACACTATTGTGCTCAATTCCTAAGGCATTCCACTCCTTATTGGATGCTCCAAGGTCTATACTTGCACATACATGCTAGATGACCATTTCCCTTGTGAAATATCCCTAAAAGTGTCTTAACACACAATAGCAAGCATGCATGAATGATTCCAACAAGTAAGAAACTTTATTTTGTCAAAATAAGCATCTTGACAAAATCTAGTAGTGATGCTTAGGCGCCACTTTCCCATGCCTAGGCGTGGTCCATGCCCTGTTTCTAAACCTATGGCATTTAGATGTGGCCCGTTGGCGCCTAGGCACCATGCTGCACCAAAAAATTATGCAAAAATTGTGGCTACTATGCTATTGGTTTCTAACCAATTTCCAACTTTCCAATCTTGGATTCTAAGTGGTTTTCAGCTCCATACATGGTCAATAGGATCTAAGAAACTCTCATACAATCTTACAACACATAAACTCATGGTAAATGACCAAAATCAATAATCCACAAAACCCATTTTTGAAACTCATGGATGTGAAGTTTTAAAGATGACAACAAGTTTCAATCCATCCTCCATGTATAAACTAACACAAACTGAACCATAAAAATAGGGTGACCACAAGTTTATCTACTCTAACCATGGAAAAACACATTAAAACCAATTTTTGGAACTTAAACATGCATCACAAACATGAAGAGAAAAGAACAAATAATAGAAGATGGAATCAATCACCCTTACCTCAACGGTGTGATTGATAATCAAACCTTGGATTTTCCCTTTACTTTATTCTTCTTTCTTCCTTCTTCCTCCTTGAGCTTTTCCCTCTTTCTTTATTATTTTTCTTCTACTACTGCTGGTACTAATTTCATGAGAAGAGAAAGTGAAAAATAGATGCAGAGTGAAAGAAAATATCACAAGAGAAAGTCAAGAATGTTGGCTGCAAACATTAGTAACTTGTGACACGTAAGATATTTTGCACAAACTTTATATCTCTTAGGTATACTTTGATCTTACTAAATCAAGTTTCCTAACTTCCAAAACTATTAAAATAAATCCTAGGATTCATCTTATTCCTTGTTCCACCATTTTTATAAGTTTCCATATTTGTGTCAAGTCAATCTGGTATTAGAACACTCACTCAATGTACTTAAAAATACCAAACTAGCTTTGTTTACCTTCAAAAATTAACTACATCCTCTTCCACTTATTTGTGACCTAGAAATAAACTCTCCATATTCATTTCCCTTATCTAAGCAATTTATGCCACTATTTGAGTCATTTTAAACTATTTTTCATCTTTTGTGTTGCAACAAAGTGTCGTAAACTAACTCAGAATGTCACCAAATCAAGCGGACATGTCAAACAAGTATTATGATACCTCTATAACCACATATAAGTCTAACATGCTAAAAAGAGGATGTTACATTTCTCCCCTCCTTTTTAAATTTTTTCCCCTAAAATTACTTTCCTCATATAAACAACTCTGTGTAGTCTCACTGCATGGGGGACTCTAGCTCCGATGTAGCTTCCTCAGTGCCTGTTGCACCCCATAAAACCTTCATTAGAGGAATCTGCTTACCTCTAAGCTCTTTGACCCCTCTGTCTATAATCCTCACCGGTTGCATTACATAAGACAAATCATCTCTTAACTGTATAAATTCATTCCTTATGATGTGTGAAGGATCTGGATTGTACTTTCTGAGTTGAGACATGTGAAAAACATTATGAAGGTTTAATAAACTGGGAGGAAGGGCTATTTAGTAAGCTACAAGTCCAACTCTCTTTAAACTTTAGTAAGGACTAAGAAATGAGGGTTTAACTTCCTTGTTCTCAATGCTCTACCAATCCCTGATGTAGGAGAGACTCTCTAGAAAACATGTTCTCCCTCTTCGAACTCTAGAGGTCTTCTCTATTTATCAGCATAGCTCTTTTGCCTACTTTGAGCGGTAGCTATCCTATCCCTGAACATTCTGATTTGGTTTGAAGTTTGTTGTACTAACTTAGGTTCTAGGATAGCTTTTTCTCCAACCTCATACTAACATATAGGTGACCTACACTTCCTACCATAAAAGTGCTTCATACAGTGTCATTCCTAAGCTGGTATGATAATTGTTGTTGTAGAAAAATTCCACTAAAGGTAAGAGTCTATCCCAACTACCCCGCTAACCTAGTACACATGCTATAAGCATATCCTCCAGGGTTTGGATAGTTCTCTCTGACTACCCATTAGTTTGTGGGTGGTATGTTGTACTAAGGCTTAGCCTAGTCCTGAAGGCCGTTTGCAAGGCTCCTCAAAATCTAGATGTGAATCTACGATCTCTATCTGAAACTATACGAAGGGGAATTCTATGCAACCTAACTATCTCCTATATGTACAATTAGGCTAGTTTGTCTAAGGAGTAGTTAACTTTAATTGGCAAAAAGTGGATAGACTTGGTTAGTTTATCCACTATGACCCAAACTACATCATATCCTCATTGAGCTCTGGGTAACCCCATCATAAAATCCATTGCAATATTATCCCACTTCAATTCAGGGATTGCTAAGGATTGAAGAGGTCCAGAAGGTTTTTGGTGCTCTATCTTAAGTTTTGATAGACCAAGCACATAGACACAAACTCCGCTATTTCCTTCTTGGTACATTTTAGTGGCTCCAAGAGAGATGGTATATTGACTCTTATGAGCCTCCTCTAAGATCTTTTCTTTGATCGCAGATTATCTTGGAGTGTAAATTCTATCTCTAAACTTAAACACTCCATCGTCCGCCATATCAAACTCTTTTGAACTCCTAAGAAGATTTGCTCTCTGATCTCATTTAGGGTTTCATCCCCGCTTTGAGCTTCAAGAATTTGAGCTCTAAAGTCACTAACTGTGTCCACCTTACTCATGAATAAACTTTGTGGTGTTATAGTTACCTTAAGGCTCAAGTCTCTAAACCTCTCAAGAAGTTCGACCTCTTGGATAATCATCCGAGACACATGTAGGGATTTCCTACTTAGTGCATCGGCCACCACATTGGCCTTACCCAGATGGTACTTAAGCTCAAAGTCATAATCCTTTAAGAACTCCATCCATCTCCTCTGCCTCATGTTCAACTCCTTCTGACTAATCAAGTATTTTAAACTCCTATGATCTCTAAGCACCTCAAACTGGACTCCATAAAGATAAATGTCTCCATACCTTTAAGGTAAACATCACTGCAGCTAATTCCAAATCGTGACTAGGGTAGTTCTCCTCATGAGGCCTCAACTACCTCGATGTATAGGCAACTACTCTACTATTTTCCATTAGAACACACCCTAAACCCATCTTGGAAGCATCACAAAACACCTTAAATTTCTCCTAAGGATCCGGAATAACCAAAACTAGTGTAATAGCCAACCTCAACTTAAGCTTTTGGAAACTGTCCTCACACTCGAGTCCAAACAAAAGTACTACCTTTCCTAGTTAATCTAGTTAAGGGTAGCACTATTTGAGAAAATTCACTAATGAATCTCCTATAGTACCCACCCAGGCCTATAAAACTCCTGATCTCAGTCATAGTGGTGGGTCTTGTAACATCCTCTCTAACCTAATAACCCTAATTAGGGTTATAGAAGCTCTATAGTACTGGTAAGGGTATCTATTAATTTAGGTAATTTTTTGAACCAGTTTGAGTGTAATTCTTTAACACTGAATACAAAGAAATAATTAAAGTATCTGCAAAAATAGTTGATATGATGAAAATAAATATGAAAAATTTATTTCCTAGCAAAGAACCATTGATAAGAGTTGTATAAAATTTTGGAGAATCAATTGAGCAAGTTTGGTATTTTTAAGGAAACTGAAGAGAAACAGCTAGGATAGTTAAATAGTTTAGAAAATTATAAAATTACTTGGAGATGGCAAGTAAGACATGGAGAATATTTTGGTATAAAATGACAACCAAGATAAGTATCAGTAAGCACATTTACTCAATCCCTCGGTTTAATTTAACTTGGGACTGAGCAATGAAACTTAATTGATAAATAGTAGTATATGAAAAGTTATAGAAAAAGAGATCTAAGAAGTAAGTGGATTCCTAAAATTTTCTATAATACTTATAGTAACTTGAAAACTCAACTTTGGAATATTAAAATGTATGTAATAGATACAATTTTTAGCATGGAAAATTGGTCATCTTTTGTTACCAATCCATCGCCACTCACACATCCACACTTTTCTTCATCTTTCTTGAATTGTCTTGATATTTTATCTCCATCCTTCCATGTGTAAAAAATAAATAGAAAATAAAGGAGAAACCAGACCACACAGTCACTCACTCTTCACCATTCATCTTCCATTTTTTTCATCCTGCTAACTTCACCTACATCTAGGTTGATATGATGAAAATAAATATAGAAAATTGATTTCCTAGCTAAGAATGATTAATAAGAGTTGTGCAAAATTTTGGGGAATGAACAGAGTAAGTCTGGTATTTTATGGTATTTTGGAGAATATTTTGTTATAATTATTAACCAAGACAAGTATCAGTAAGTAGATTACTTAATCCCTTGGTTTAATTTAACCTGGGATCGAGTAATAAAGTTTAACTAATAAATAGCAGTATATGGAAAGTTCTGAAAAAATGGATTTCAGGACTAAGATGAATCTTCAAATTTTTCCTAATACTTATAGACATTTGAAAACTCAACTTTTGAAGATTTAAAATAAATGTAACAAATATAAAAGTTCCAATATAGAATTTTTAATTACAAAACTTTGGACAATAGCCGTCCAAAGCTCCAGACTTTCCTACACCTTTCCTCATTCTTTTCTCTTCATCTTTTCGTCTCTCTTTCTTTATTTTCTCTTCTTTGTTTTGGAGCAGCAATAGCCCACTTTCTCCATATCATTCTTCATTTTCCATTCCTTCCATTTCCAACCAAATCAACCTTGTTCTTACTTGTCTTTCCTCCTTTGTTTTTCACGGTTGAATAGCCTAAAAAATAGTTATAAATAGTGGCCAAACAGCAGTAGAAATAGAGGTAAAAACAACAAGGAAAAAGAGAGAAAAAGAAGGGAAAAAATGAAGAAAAATCAAGGAACCAAAGGTTTGGAAGTGAGGTAGGGATTTCTTGCTTTCAATCCTCTCTTCTTCTGACATGATTTGGTGCCAAAAAAAATTTGGTTGTAGTGACCATTAGGTCACGACTTTACTAGAGAAAATAAGAGGAGAAATGGTGACCTTGTTTTTTAAATTTCACTAGCTTTTAATTTTTTATGAAAGTTTGATTGTGAAATTTAGGATATTGGTCGAATTCTTTTATGATGAAGCTCACGATTTTAGCCTAAAATGTTTCAATTAAAGTTGTGATGTTGGAAATGACAAGAAAGATAAGATTTCATTGTGTATTTGGGCTAAATTGTTGAGGTAGCTTGCTGCCCTATTTTTGAATTGAATTTGTGATGTTTTTGTGCTTGAAATAGGTGGTTATATGGCTGGAATTGTTTTGGAAGATTGCTTCTTAATAAGACCAGAAGTTTGATGTTTGTGTGCTTAAAATTATGACTAAAATGATGATGAATGGCTTAAGCAGAGTGCTGCCCTTTTGTGGCCATAATTTTGAAGTAGAATTGCATGATAATGTTGCATGAATAATGCTTGAAGGTCTTGGCAAAATGCAGCCCTTTGAGACCAAAATTTAGTATGTTTGTATATGATATTGCGACTTTAAATGTTGATTAGAAATTCCAAGAAAGTATTGTATACAATATCTAAGAATTTGATGTGTAAATGTTATTGATAAAGTTTACTTGTTAAAGTTCTTTTAATATAATGGATAATGTAGAATTGTACATTGGATGTGTAACAGAGGAATTAATGCTCCTTGATTTATCAAGTAGAGCTTGTATTTGAAATAGTATTGATTTACTAAGTAGAGCTTGTATTTGAAATGGTGTTGCTCCTTAAATACTCAAGTTAAGCTAAAATGAGAATTTGGAATTTGCATTGCTCCCTTAAGTCATTAGGGTTGAGCTAGTATTTGAAATTGTAATATTGTGCTTTGGCTATGTATTAAAGAATTTATTGCTCCTTGAATTATCAAGTTGAGTTTGAATTTGGATATATGAATTGAGAATATGCTCCTTTAATTAAAGAGGTTGAGCTAGAATGATATATTGAATGGATGTAATTGAATTTGAATTGAGAATGAGAATTAGGCAATTATCCTTGAATGGGGAGGTAATTGTTCATGCATTCCCACTCAGTATCCTTTGTATTTGTATGAACCATTGGTTCACTCAGTATAGTGGATTCAGAGATGATCCTGTATAAGGGTAGGGTATTTGAGATTCCATTTGAACCATGGAGATGACCTCTTGTGAGGAAGAGGGATCCTGTGTTCTGGTATAAATTCCTGACAGTATCAGTATCAATATCAGTATATTCCTACGTATTTATTCCCTCGTTGGATACTAGTGGTAGTGTGAGGCCCAAAATCACTCCCTACCATAAGTATATAGAACCCGAGCTATGTGAGGTGGCTCCCACCCTTTGTGGTACTTGAGATATGGGTTCTATGGGATAGCGAGTATTTGAATGAGCAATAAGATTTGAATTGTATATGTCATGATATGACTTGAAAGTGTATCCGAATATTTGAATGAGATTGGTACTATAGAATTGGTATTTGGAGATAAATTTCTAGAAGTTTTTTATGATTAAAATTTGTATTGAATTTGAACATGAATGTTTGTATGCTTGGTACATTATGAATACAAATATTTGTATGAAATGGATATTTCGGTAGTTATGTTTAGTACAATTATTGGAACTACATATATTTGGAATTTCTATTGTTGGTAAAGAATATTTTTGTAAATTATTAAATGGAATTCTATTTCGGGAAGAGAATGGACCAGATTTGGCATTTTACTTCCCTTCTAACTATATATATACGTATATATTTAAATTGATTTCAAAGAAATGTATTTTTTCCCGAAACAGCTGGAATTATTGTGATGACACGTATTTCAAAATAGTATCTACTGAGAATTTGTATTCTCACCCCATTATTACTATGTATTCCGTGATAATTCTAGGTTCAGTATTTGCAGCGCAATGGCACAGACAAAGGAAGATATTTGCTTTGGATTTAGATTTTGTATAATAAATGTATGGAAAATGCCTTAAGGGCATATGTTATGTATTTGTACTATAATGTATACTTTGTATAGCCATCCTTCAGTATATGTAAATTATTATGACACCCTATCCAGGCTCATATTTTTGTAAATTAAAGAAAAGTATATTCGAATTTTTGTGGTAAAATTTTAAGTGATGTGCTTACTATTGTTGCTATGGTGTAAATCTGAATACACTATTAGTAATAATAGTAAGGGCGTTACATATATGAGGTGACTCTCACCCATTATGGTGCATGTGATATGGGTTTTGTGGGAAAAAGCGGATATTATGAGTATATAACACCCGAACTATATGAGATGGCTCTCACCTCTTATGGTGCATGTAATATAGGTTCTGTGGAAATAAGCAGACATTTAAATGAGCACTGATATGGAATTGAATTTGAATGTCATGTTGTGACTTATTTATGTTATAAGTATCCTAGAATGAATTTGTGATTATGGTTCTTATCTGAAAATTATTTCTGAAAGTATTATGAATATAAATTGTGATGTATTTGAATTTAATGCTATATTATGACTTATTTGTGCTATAAGATTCATTGCTTGAGTTTAAGATTATGGTTCTTGATTGGAAACTATTTTGTTAAAATTACTTATGAATGTAAATTGTATTGTTTGACAAAAAATGATTTTGGAATTCGGTTTCTGGAAGAAGAATGACTAGATTTGGCTTTTGCCACCTTCCTACTTTAAAAAATGAATTTTTAAATGGTTTTTCCCTAAAGCAACAGGAAGTATTATGATGACATGTATTTTTAGATAGAACTACTGAGAATTCCTAGAATTCTCACACCTCTTGTTTGTATTTTTGTAATATTTCCAAGTATGTGTTCTTCAGCAAGGAGACAAAAGTTGAAGTCGTAGTCTAGTTTTATTAGTATTTTGTATTTGAGATGTATATATAGTATCTTGGAACTGATTATGTAATCATTCTATATTGTAATATAATTTGTACATTGTACTTCATATTATAAGTTTATTATCTCAACCATAACAGGCTCATATTTTGTATATCTCTTATATTTATTTTCAAATATATTATATTAATTATAATTGACATGCTTAATTTAAATTACTAATGTGTACTCCTGGATACGTAGTTAGTAACAGAGTTAAGGATGTTACAAGTCTCTCCCACTGTAACATTGCCTCAACTTTACGAGGGTCCACTAAAATCCCTCCTTGAGAGATTACATGCCCTAGAAACTGTACATCTGTAAGACATAACTCACACTTTGATAGTTTGACAAACAATTTCTTTTCCTTTAGGATCTCTAAAACTATTCTCACATACAAATGCTCTTCCACTGTCTTGGAATAGATCAAGATATCATCTATGAACACTATTACAAACTTATCTAGGTAGGGTCTAAAAATCCTGTTCATGTAATCTATGAACACTGCTGGTGCATTTGTTAACCCAAAGGACATCACGAGATACTCATAATGTCCCTACCTAGTCTTGAAAGCAGTCTTATGGATTGTCTCGTCCCTAACTCTTATATGGTGATATCCTAATCTTAGATCAATCTTTGAGAACACTGATGCTCCTCTCAACTGATCCATCAGATTATCTATCCTAGGCAACAAATATTTATTCTTGATGGTTACCTTGTTCAATTGTCTATAGTAAACGCAGCGCCTCATGGTACCATCCTTCTTCTTTACTAGTAACACAGGTGCTCCCCAAGGAGAAATACTCAGTCTTATGAATTATTTATCTAACAATTCCTCTATTTACTTTTTAAGCTCTGCTAGCTCTAGTGGTGCCATCCTATAGGGTGTTATAGATATAGGTCCCATCCTAAGCGCTAAATCTATAGTAAACTCTATTTCTCTAATGGGTGGCAACTTTACTATATCACTCGGGAATACTTCTGGGTACTTCCTAACCACTGGTATATCCTCTAGGCTCTGTTCAACATTAACACTTAAGGAGAAAAGAAGAACATATCCTAAAGCTCCCTATACTAAACAGTGATTCACTTAGTTCGCATTGAGATACACTGACTCAGAAGAGATAACTTTAATGGATACATTTGATATAAACACAAGGGTTTTATCTGAATAGTTTAAAACTACAAGGTTGAAGGACAATCAATCCATGCCGAGAATGACATCAATATGTACAAGGGGTAAACAGATAAGATTTACAAGGAAGATATAACACCCCGAAATTTATTTTTCTGTTAATTATTTTTTTTTTATGATTTTTGTGATTTTTATGAATAATTTGATTTATTTTGATTATTTTATTATTATTATTTGACTTTTGTGTGTTTAAAGCGATGCTGGAAAAAAAATTATTTTCGGGGCTAGAAAAATTTTGACTATTAACGCAGGCCTGGGGAAGCTTACAAAACCCGAAACTAGGAACAAATTTTGAAATTTTTATTTTTCTAAGATTTTATCTTACCGGTGAAATCTAGGTGCTTTCTATTATCCATTGGACTATAAACACTAGTTTTGCTAACAGTAATCTTTGTCCATTGGTTAATAGCTACTGGTAAATATCTAGTTGGATGACTAGTCATGAGGCTAGTCATAACCGTTCATAATTTCCATTCATAACTCACTTTATTGTGACCCAATGGAAAACAAGCTTCCAAGGGAAATTTGTAAGAAGTCAAGCTTAGTGGCAATAACTCATCATGGTGAATGAATGAGGAGCAAGCTTCCAAGGCAAGCTTGGAGAGAACTGGAGGACAAGCTTTGACTACTCAACACCCTTTGGTGTTCACGGCCAAGGGGAGTTTCAAGGACATGTTAGTCATGGCAACCATTACCCAAGAGGGGGGTGAATTGGGTATTAAAAAACTTTTCACAAATGCTCTTAAAATAAACACAAATATTTAAGCTATTAAATAAAATAAAAAGAATTATGAGATGAAAAATAAAAGCTTTAAGAACTGCAAATAAATAAATGTGCAATAATATAAAATTGCGTAAAATAAAGAGATTGAGAAGAGAAAAGCAGACATGATATTTATCCTAGTTCGACCACTAACCCACTTGTGGTCTACGTCCAGTCCTCGAAAATAATCCGAGATTTTTCACTATGTATACAAGCTTCAATAGGTGCTTGCAACCGTTACATAAAAGAGCACTTTTCACACATAGGAAAACTCTACCCTTGTACTAAAGCCTCAGCCTGCAGGGATACCTCACCCTTATACAAACCTTAGAGGGATACCTTACCCCCTTTACAAACCTTGAAGGACACCTCACCCTCAATATAGAAGAATAGAAATATAGATGAAGAGAAACTCTCACTCAAAGCAAATAATACAAATTGAAGTGCTAAGAGGCTCTCAAAGGATATCTCAAAGTTTTGATCAAAAATAGAGCATAGAAAATAAATTCACGAGTTAGTGCAAGTAGAAAATAATTCAGAGTGTTAGGCAATTTTAGAGATGACCCAAGGCTTCTATTTATAGAGAAATTTCAAAGAAATAGCCGTTGGGTGTAATTAAAACTCATAAATTTGAAAGAATATGGCCGTTTGTTTCCATATCAGTATTCGTAAACATTCATGGTTATTCGAATAGATGAAGTGGTATTCGAATAACACTGTTTATAATACCATTGTGAAAAGCAAATTGATATGGGTTATTCGAATACCAACATGGGGTATTCGAATACCACTGTTTTCATTTCTTAAAAAAATAGTTCAGAAGCAGGTTATTCGAATACCACAAGGAGGTATTCGAATACCTCTATTTTAAACACATTTAAAAAGCTGTTTAGAAGGATGTTATTCGAATACCTTCAAGGTTATTCGAATAGACCACTCTAATTTCGAAAACTGATTTTAAATGGTCATAACTTCTTCATTTCTTAGCTGTTTAAAGCAAATGACCAGTCATTGGAAAGATCTTTGAGTCTATTTTCAAATGAAAGTTTCAAAACAAAACTCAAAGTATTTTGAAAGATATGATCAAAAGAGTAACCAAAGGTCAGTTTAGCAAAACTCAAACTTGGCTATTTTTCATAGATTTGAACTATTACCATAACTAGCTTTTCAAAACTTATTTGTTGGACATTTTAACATGTGAAAACCATTTGTAAAGATTTGAAAAACATATTTGAGATATTCAAAAGGCTTCTTACATAAAGACCCTAAGTCCTAAAAGTTATACCATTTAATCTTCCTTTGGACTTGGTCTTTGACATGACTTTGATGTTATCAATACCTTCATGAAATAGGCATTCACATTCTCCTTGTGTTGAGCTTAATTGAGATCTTTTGCTTTCTTGTTGCAATGATCACTCTTGGTACTTGGACTATCATACAAAGTATTGCTCACCTAAACAAGTATAGTTAGTCCAAATTCATAATTCAATATCTTCATATGCATGATTCATAAATGTATAACTCTAGTTTGTTTAACATGCATATAAGACTTTCATAGACACATCCAAATAAGATATTTATAAATTACTAATAGATATGATCTATATAGGATGCAACAAAGAACATAAGCAAAGTATTCTTTTTGTCTTGTATTTGTCATCATCAAAACTTAACATATAAAACCATTTGGGGCAAACTTATTTCCACAATCTCCCCCTTTTTGATGATGACAAATCACCAAAGAAAAGCTATGTTGATAAGCAATATTCAAGAATGGATATTCATGTAAGCATATCAAACAATAAGCATATCAAGCATATATTTTTCTTTCCAATTTTTAATCCCCCTATTTGACATCAACAAAAAGGCTTAGAAAAAATTTTCTCCCCCTTATAGATACTGCATATGATTCAAGAATAGAGAGATGAAACAAGCATGATTTTCAAGATATAGAAGATTATTCATGCAATGCTTGTCATATTTTTGT
Organism: Ormosia semicastrata; assembly: GCA_029884595.1. NCBI lineage: Eukaryota > Viridiplantae > Streptophyta > Magnoliopsida > Fabales > Fabaceae > Ormosia > Ormosia semicastrata. The sequence goes on along the minus strand of JAQQTO010000061.1, from coordinate 63,705,135 downwards.
ATGTCAACATTCAGCATATGATAGCAATAAAAACACTTTATGTAATCAAACAAAGATGTAAGGCAAGAGATATAAACAACTTAAGAGCTAGGCTCCCCCTCAAAATATGGATATTATTAAAATAATAGATAAAGGAAATATGTATACGAATATCATGTAAGCACATTACCTTAAAGAAAAGCAAGGCAAATATATATCTTCTTAATCCTTCAAACAAAAACCATTTTAAAACTTCTCCCCCTTTCAAAAAGAATTTTATAAGAGCACATTATATTTTCAAAAAGCATTTTAGAAGGGTAGAAATATTTTATATTAAAAAAAAACATATTCATTAAGACAGATCAATCCAAGTTAAAAGAACATAAGTACATCTCCTTGATGAAATATGCTATAGGGATCAAAGCATGTATAGAACTAATATCATTTACCCTAAATGCAATGACAAAATAGCAAGTTAATATCCAATTAGGAACTTTGTCAATGCTAAGCATACTTCTCATGTAAAGAAATCATATAATCATTTATGATCAATTTTTCAACAAGTATCATACGATCCATATCATATAAAGTACCACAATAGCTTAGGGATAGAGATACTTATTGAGATAGATAAAGAGTGATGATCCTTCTTTATTGGTCCTTTAACTTTGAGCTTTCTTCCTTTGAAGTGACCATAAAAGTTTGAAGTATCTGTTTGACCAGAAAGAGTTGAACATGAGACAAAGGCGTTGGCTCGAGTTTCTGAAAGATTATGACTTTCAGTTACATATATCATCCCGGGAAGGCGAATGTCGTAGCAGATGCTCTAAGTAGGAAAGCGCTTAATGCTTCTGTTATGATGATAAAGGAAAAGGAACTGATAGAAGAGTTTCGAGATATGCGATTATCTGTGAAGTTGACACCGGGAAAGATATGTTTGAACCTGATCGCTATTTTGAATGATTTGATGGATAAAATACGAGAAGGGCAAAACAGTGATCAGTATTTGCAAGAAGCGAAGGAAACAAGAAGTCAAGGAGCGGAATTGGAATTCAGCTAAGGTGTTGATGGAATTTTGAAGTTCAAAGGGAGAGTTTGTGTACCAAACGATCCAGAATCGAGGAGATCAATTTTGGATGAAGCTCATCGAAGCAAATTGAGTATGCATCCGGGGAGCCACGAAGATGTACCAAGATTTAAAACAAATATATTGGTGGCAAGGGATGAAGAGGGATGTAGCGTAATATGTATCATCCTGTTTAATTTGTCAGAAGGCCAAAGTGGAACACCAGAGACCATCGGGAATGTTGCAACCTTTGCCTATTCCTGAGTGGAAATGGGATGACATAGCAATGGATTTCGTAACTGCACTGCCGAAGACTCAGAAGGGTCACGATTCTATATGGGTGATTATTGATCGGCTTACAAAGTCGGCACACTTTTTACCGATTAATATTAAGTACTCAATGGAGAAGTTGGCTCAAGTGTACATCAACGAAATTGTCAGACTTCATGGTGTACCATCCAGTATAATCTCTGATCGAGATCCGTGATTTACATCGAGATTCTGGAACAGTTTGCAAGAAGCGATGGGAACGAAGCTACGTTTAAGTTCTGCTTACCATCCACAAACTAATGGTCAGTCAGAGAGGACGATTCAGTCATTAGAGGACTTGTTGAGGGCTTGTGTTCTAGAGCAAACTGGTTGTTGGGATGAATTTCTACCGTTGATAGAGTTCACCTACAACAATAGTTTCCATTCGAGCATAAGGATGGCACCCTATGAAGCTTTGTATGGGAGAAGATGTAGAACGCCGTTGTGTTGGTACCATGATGGTGAAAGTACTGTGGTAGGACCCGAGTTTGTGCAACAGACAACTGAGAAAGTGAAGATGATCCAAGATAAGATGAGGACGACACAAACGCGGCAAAAGAGTTATGCAGATAAAAGAAGAAGATCGCTAGAATTTGAAGAAGGTGACCATGTATTTCTACGTGTGACGCCTATGACTGGAGTAAGACGAGTAATCAAGTTGAGGAAGCTTACTCTGAAGTTTATTGGACCGTATCAGATACTTCGTCGGGTAGGTCCGGTAGCTTATCAGATTGCACTACCACCGTTCTTATCAAATCTTCATAATGTATTTCACGTATCACAACTACGAAAATATATTTCTGATCCGACTCATGTGATCGAGCCAGACACTGTACAACTAAAGGAGAATTTGACCTATGAGACATTTCAGACCAGAATTGAAGATCGAAGAGTTAAGCAACTTCGAGGAAAGGACATCGCTTTAGTTAAAGTGGTATGGAATGATGTAAGTGGTGAAGCCACATGGGAGTTGGAAGAGAAGATAAGAAAGCAGTATCCATTTTTATTTTGAATGTGTATGTCAAGTTTCGAGGATGAAACTTTATTTTAGAGGGGGAGAGTTGTAACACCCCAAATTCTGACTATGTGAATAGTAATAGCAGAATTACACTATTTTACATTTTCTATGTGTTATAAAAATAATTTGAATGTTCTGAGATCATATTTGATCATTTTGTGTGATTTGCTCCGAGTCAAGAAAATAATAATTTTCTGACTGGGAAAAATCTTATTTTAATTAATTAGAGCTGGGGGATCTTACTAAACCCAATTCTGATTGATATATATATTAATCTCGTAATTTTTAGGATTTAACTGTGCAATAAAATAATTTTATATTTTTATTATATTATTTTATTCAACAGTACCTACTGTCTCAAGAACAGTAGAAAAATTATTTGTGGACCCGAAAAAGTTCATGGGGCCCACGTTTAGTGTAGCAGTCAACGATGCTGACTGGATAGAAACCTAAACCAATAGGAAATGGTCAAAATGGATGGCTTGACTTTCTAAACCAATTAGAAATAGTCAACAAAAGAAGCATTGACTTCTTTGTGAGCCATTGGATTTTAAAGCTTACTTTAGAAGCTTTAATCTTAGCCGTTGATCTAATCAATGGTGAGATTAGAAGGATAGTTTTATGATCAATTGATATCTACCCTAGATGTGATCTATGGCTTGAAATTAAAGATGAATCATGGGTTAGGATTTAGTGAAAGATTGTAGGCTTGAAAAGGGTTAGTAACCTAATTAAGCTTAATTCAACTAATCTAATTACTTAATTAGCATACTAAGTGAACTAACTTAGTTATTAATTAATTATAATCTAAATACTAATTAGATATCCTAATATTAATTAAAGGTTATAATATATGCTAATATATATTAAATTAACTAGTTATATGATTGTTATGTTAATTAAAATTGGTTAGGATATTTAACCTAACTAATTCCCTAATTAGTTAGCAAGTAATTAGGACTAATTTGGAAATAATCAAGTCACTAAATGGATGAGGGGCTGCACGAAATTGGGGCTGCAAAATGAGGAGGCAAGTGGGCTTGAATCTACATGGTTCAAGAACCATCCAACATGACATAAGCCATGTGCACAAGTGTGAACACTTTAGGATATTTTAGCATGCAAAATTGATCACTCAACCTCCCTAAAACAGCTCACACGGCAGCTGCACTCCATATTCACTCTTCATTTTCTATTTCACACTTATCACAATTTAGCTATCCATTTCTCTCTCTAAAAACACAAGAAAACTCAAGACTTTTCTCTCTCATTTTCTCTCACAAGATTCGGCCACCACCCTCACATACTCACCCAAGCCTTCATAATTTTAGCTCATCACATTTCTTGAACCCAAATATCATTCTAAGCATCTTTCATTCACAAAGTTTTCCCAAATTCCTACTCTATCTTGCCTAAAATTCCACTTCTTGCTTACTTACTTAAGGGTAAGTTTGGTTTCTATGGTTCAAAACTGAATTTTTAATTTTTCTAACCATGATTGTTCCATGGTTTTTCAATATTGTACCTTGTATGTGTTTTTACTAATTGTTTAAGAATTTTAGGGATTTGTTTGGTGGATAGTATGAATTTGAAGGAAGGAAGGAGAACCAACCGATTAAAATTGTCTACAAGAGGTAAGAGGGAGATTTAACCTCACCAACCGAGTTTTGGTGGTGTGAGGATGGTTTTGTACGGTGAAAAATCCATAAGGGTTCTTCACCGATTATTTGATTGTGTTTGAGATGTGTTTGATTGAGTTTTATGCTTGCATGTGTGATTAAATGCTTAAAGTTTTGATATTCTGTGTGTATGTGTAATTATGAAAGCATGAGATTGTATGTGTAAATTAGGATGTGAATAACATGATTAATCGTTTGTATGTGTACTCCAAAGAATATTGAGGCTTACGGCCATACAATGGAAAAAGGACCAAAGTCCTTACACTGATGAATTAAAATGAGAACTGAGACATTTAAATGAATCTGGGAAAAAATTTGAGTATGGTAAAATAATATGATTTTTATGGGTATTAAAGAAAGGAAATAACAAATTTTGAAAACAATACCATTTACTGATTTTTAGAGGAGTTATATCGGAAATTTTTATAAAAGAAGGACTAAATTGCAAATTTTATCAAAATGAGGGGCCATAGTATAAATATTGATTTTTGAGGGGTCATAATGTAAATATTATTTTTAGAGGGGTCAAACTATAAATATTTTATAAAGGAGGGACGATTTTGTAAATATAAATTTGATGGGGGGCTTTTTTATAAATAATAATTTATGAGGGACTGTTCTGTAAATATTAAATTTTGAAGGACTATTTTGTAAATATGGATTTTATGAGGGGTTGTTTCGTAAATATGAATTTTTGAGGGACTAAAGTGTAAATATGGAAAATAAAGCTAATTTTGGTATTAAAATGAGAAAAATAGTATTTCCGATTTAAAACGTAAGAAAAATATTTATGCGATTGGAAAACATTGAAAAGTCGCAACGCGATTTTGAAAAGGCGGCAGAATTGAGTCGCAATTGAGAAAACGCAAAAATATGACTACGCGATTAAAGTACAGTAATAGTACTGTTATATTACTGTGTGGACCCCGATTATGTGATATAAATTGCAAAAATAAATAGTGCATGGTACATGCATTGGAAAGGTCCGATGGACTGTATGAGGCTAGTTGTCTAGGAGAGACTACACCTCCTGAGTGGGTGCGATATGCGTAGTGTAAGTCACTCGTTGACCTTGGGGGCATTGGGGTGCGGGTTGCCTACAATGGACAGTTGGTAGCTCTTCTGTACCGTCGGTTAGACCGACGCAACACACCAATGATCCGGACCGAGACACTATCCTTAATCAAGATCTGATAAAGACTGTCGTGTATATCTTTGGAAGTGCAAAAAGCGAGCACGTGGTCCAAGGCATGTTGGTACCGACACTTCTTTTCGATCACTCTCTCCGACCCGAGTTGTAGCTCCATGGAGTAGGAAATTGAGTCTATGTGCATACATATAATGATAGAGGGTATTATCGTAATTTACGTTTATGATAATTGATTTATTGATTATTGATAATAACATGGCTGTAATTATTGTGTATTACATGTCTTGTGATGATATTGATGTTAGTGGCATAACTGTAATTATGGTATGATAACTGTATGAGATATTGTATGTGTTTATCTTCATTACTGCTATACTGGTATTGGCGTAGGTGATCTCACCTCTTTGCACGTATGTTTGGTATTATATTTATATTTGTTAAGACGTCAAGCAAGAAAAAGAGCGAGAAGTTGAGGAGGAGCAGATTCCTGTTGAGGACGTCGAGTTCTGAAGAGATGCAGATGCCTAGTTTCCTTGGCTACCTGAAGCTGACATTCATTGGAGGAGATGAGGCATGGACTGTAGATTTAGAGGGAGAGAGTATCTATTATAGAGTTTAAAATATCTATTAGGCAGTATTGGGGAGCTTACTATCGTACTCCTAGTACGGTTAGTATTGTGTCGTCTGCTCGGACACTTGTCCGTAGAACTGCACATCATGACGGATTCCTATGTACTGAGGAATCTGAGGAGGACCCATCTGAGGGTTCTGCTGTCTAGTAAGATTTGGGCTATATGTTAGTTTTAAAGTTTAAAGTTTAAATATTTTGGAAGTCTAGTTTGTAAGATATCAAAGTGTGACAGTACTAAACGCTTGTATGTATATGTGATGTAAATTATTTGTGACAATGTTGTTATGTTTTTATTTTCTGCTAAGTTTATCTTATTATCATCAAGAAATTTTATAACTCGTATTTATAATACAAGCACGATTTTTAATTGAAGGGTAATTTGGTAATTAAGTAACATAAAGTGTGGCGCCCTAAGGAGGGTGTTACATTAGTTGGTATCAGAGCCCAAGTTAGAGTCTTTTGGGTTTGTGGTTAGGTCTGTCGTGTGTAAGTTGTGTGATTCTCTGTAAATTGTTTTCTGAAAGAAAAACAATATTGTTTGAAGACTGACCTTCACTTTTCTTTGTGTTGTTCAGTCTGATTGATAGAGCAAAATGGCTGGACGTGGAAGAGGACGCATGAATGCGAGGGCAGCAGCTGGAAATGCCGGCGACGATAATCAGAATATGGTGCAGCTTGTAGCAGCAATGCAATGAATGGCTGAGGTTGTTGCACAGCAGAATCAAAGGGCACATGATGATGCTCATAGCTTGTCAGAATTTCGGAGGAACAATCCACCGAAATTTCATGGAGAGTTCGACCCAGAGAAGGCTGATATGTGGATAAAGGAACTGGAAAAGATATTTGAAGGCATGGGTTGTACTAATGAGCGGAAGCTTACTTTTGCCACATTCGTGCTAGTCGGTGACGGAGAGGCTTGGTGGGCAGGAGCCCGGAGGTTAATCCAAGCTGAAGGGAAAGTTGTGACGTGGCAGCTCTTTAGACAGAAGTTTCTGGGAAAGTATTTCCCAACCAGTGTTCGACATGCTAAGGAGATGGAATTCCTTAGTTTGAGGCAAAGGGCGATGACTGTAAATGAGTACGCAGCAAGGTTCAAAAGCTTGTCTAAGTTTTCGAGGTACTTCCAAATGCATCCAGATGAGGAATGGAAGTGTAGGAAGTTTGAAGAGGGGCTGAGGCTTGACATCAAGCGAGCTTTAGCAACTGTTGACATTGATCAGTTTCCGGTATTGCTAGATAAGTGCCGAAAGGTTGAGGAGATTGATCATCTGAGAGAGGCGAGAAATAAGAATTTTGGACCAGCACGGTTCCAAAGGGGGAAGAGTAGCGGTGGCAACCGTTACCAGCAGAAACCATATACTAAACCAGCAGTAGGTCAAAATCGGCAACAATCATTTGGGGGAAGCTCTAGTGGTAGTAGAGCAGTTTCAACTGGAACTTCTGCACTTAAATGTTTTAAGTGTGGGAAAGGACATCTCACTAGGGACTATCAGCATAAGGGAGTGATTTGTTATAGATGTGGGAAGCCTGGACATTTCTCTAGGGAGTGTGATCATCAAAAGGCGGAGCCATCAGTGGGCAATGTTCGTACTGCACGGCCACAGGCGGGTGGTCGAGTGTATACTATGAGCGGGGAGGAAGCCGCTAAATCTGAGGACTTGATAATGGAGGAGTGTGCTATTGAAGGTAATCCTTTAACAGTATTATATGATTCGGGAGCAACACATTCTTTCATTGCATGTGATTGTGTGGAGCGTTTGGGATTAACTGTGACTACATTGCCGTATGATTTGAGTGTTAGTACTCCTACTGATAAGCCTGTGATAACTACAAGAGTATGCTTGAATTGCCCTGTATCTGTTAGAGATAGAATCTTTCATATGGATTTGATCTGTTTGCCCCTTTCCAAGATCAATGTAATCTTAGGAATGGATTGGTTGTATTTGAACCATATCTTGATAGACTGTTCGAATAAGACATTAATTTTTCCTGAGATTAAGGATCCTAGATTCTTAACGGCTATGCAAGTGGAAGCTTGTTTAAAGGAAAGAGATCAAGGGTACTTGTTGATGTCTTCTATGGAGATTCACTGTGAGGATATTTTAAAGGATATTTTCGTAGTGAATGAGTTTCCTGAAGTGTTTCCTGAAGATATACCTGGAATACCGCCGGAAAGAAAGATTGAATTCTCTATTGATTTGGTACCTGGAGCTGGACCTATATCTATGGCGCCTTATCGGATGTCGCCAGTAGAGTTAGTAGAGCTTAAGAAGCAGTTAGAGGATTTGTTGGAGAAGCAGTTTGTGAGACCAAGTGTATCACCTTGGGGAGCTCCAGTATTGTTGGTAAAGAAAAAGGATGGGACTTCTCGTCTATGTGTAGACTACCGACAATTGAACAAGATTACGATCAAGAATAAATATCCACTACCAAGAATCGATGATTTGATGGATCAATTGCGAGGAGCTGCAATATTTTCTAAAATTGATTTACATTCTGGTTATCACCAGATACGTGTGAAGGTGGAGGATATCCCGAAGACTGCGTTTCGAACACGATATGGGCATTACGAGTATCAAGTGATGCCTTTTGGTGTGACCAATGCACCTGCGATATTTATGGACTTCATGAATCGGATTTTCCGTTTATACTTGGATAAGTTTATTGTTGTCTTTATTGATGACATCTTGATTTATTCTCGAAGTCAGGAGGAACATGCTGAACATCTCAGAGTGGTTCTCCAGATTTTGAGGGAGAATAAGTTGTATGCCAAGTTGTCCAAATGTGAGTTTTGGTTGAGCGAAGTACAATTCTTGGGGCATGTCATATCGGCAGATGGAATTGAAGTTGATGCTGCAAAGGTGGAGACAGTTATTGAATGGGATAGACCGAAGACTGTATCGGAGATCCGTAGTTTCATCGGATTGGCCGGTTACTATCGACGATTCATAGAAGGGTTTTCGAAGATTGCAGGACCTCTTACCCAACTTACACGAAAGAATCAACCGTTTACATGGACTGAAGCATGTGAGGAAAGTTTTCAGGAGTTGAAACGATGACTGACTACTTCACCGGTTTAGATTCTACCTGATCCGAATGAACCTTTCGAGGTGTATTGTGATGCTTCGTATCAAGGATTGGGTTGTGTACTTATGCAAGACCGTAAGGTTGTGGCATATGCGTCGAGGTAGTTGAAAGTGCATGAGAGGAATTAACCGACTCATGACTTGGAGTTAGCAGCAGTGGTGTTTGCATTGAAGGTATGGAGACATTTTCTCTATGGGGCAACGTTCACTGTTTTTAGTGACCATAAAAGTTTGAAGTATCTGTTTGACCAGAAAGAGTTGAACATGAGATAAAGGCGTTGGCTCGAGTTTCTGAAAGATTATGACTTTCAATTATAATATCATCCCTGGGAAGGCGAATGTCGTAGCAGATGCTCTAAGTAGGAAAACGCTTAATGCTTCTGTTATGATGATAAAGGAGAAGGAACTGATAGAAGAGTTTCGAGATATGCGATTATCTGTGAAGTTGACACCGGGAAAGATATGTTTGAACCTGATCGTTATTTCGAATGATTTGATGGATAAAATACGAGAAGGGCAAAACAGTGATCAGTATTTGCAAGAAGCGAAGGAAGCAAGAAGTCAAGGAGCGGAATTGGAATTCAGCGAAGGTGTTGATGGAATTTTGAAGTTCAAAGGGAGAGTTTGTGTACCAAACGATCCAGAACTGAGGAGATCAATTTTGGATGAAGCTCATCGAAGCAAATTGAGTATGCATCCAGGAGCCACGAAGATGTACCAAGATTTAAAACAGCTATATTGGTGGCAAGGGATGAAGAGGGATGTAGCAGAATATGTATCATCTTGTTTAATTTGTTAGAAGGCCAAAGTGGAACACCAGAGACCATCGGGAATGTTGCAACCTTTGCCTATTCCTGAGTGGAAATGGGATGACATAGCAATGGATTTCGTAACTGCACTACCGAAGACTCAGAAGGGTCACGATTCTATATGGGTGATTATTGATCGGCTTACAAAGTCGGCGCACTATTTACCGATTAATATTAAGTACTCAATGGAGAAGTTGGCTCAAGTGTACATCAACGAAATTGTCAGACTTCATGGTGTACCATCCAGTATAATCTCTGATCGAGATCCGCGATTTACATCGAGATTCTGGAACAGTTTGCAAGAAGCGATGGGAACGAAGCTACGTTTAAGTTCTGCTTACCATCCACAAACTAATGGTCAGTCAGAGAGGACGATTCAGTCATTAGAGGACTTGTTGAGGGCTTGTGTTCTAGAGCAAACTAGTTGTTGGGATGAATTTCTACCGTTGATAGAGTTCACCTACAACAATAGTTTCCATTCGAGCATAGGGATGGCACCCTATGAAGCTTTGTATGGGAGAAGATGTAGAACGCCGTTGTGTTGGTACCATGATGGTGAAAGTACTGTGGTAGGACCCGAGTTTGTGCAACAGACAACTGAGAAAGTGAAGATGATCCAAGATAAGATGAGGACGACACAGACGCAGCAAAAGAGTTATGCAGATAAAAGAAGAAGATCGCTAGAATTTGAAGAAGGTGACCATGTATTTCTACGTGTGACGCCTATGACTGGAGTTAGACGAGTAATCAAGTCGAGGAAGCTTACTCCGAAGTTTATTGGACCGTATCAGATACTTCATCGGGTAGGTCCGGTAGCTTATCAGATTGCACTACCACCGTTCTTATCAAATCTTCATAATGTATTTCACGTATCACAACTACGAAAATATATTTCTGATCCGACTTATATGATCGAGCCAGACACTGTACAACTAAAGGAGAATTTGACCTATGAGACATTTCAAATCAGAATTGAAGATCGAAGAGTTAAGCAACTTCGAGGAAAGGACATCGCTTTAGTTAAAGTGGTATGGAATGATGTAAGTGGTGAAGCCACATGGGAGTTGGAAGAGAAGATAAGAGAACAGTATCCGTTTTTATTTTGAATGTGTATGTCAAGTTTCGAGGACAAAACTTTATTTTAGAGGGGGAGAGTTGTAACACCCCAAATTCTGACTATGTGAATAGTAATAGCAGAATTACACTGTTTTACATTTTCTGTGTGTTATAAAAATAATTTAACTGTTCTGAGATCATATTTGATCATTTTGTGTGATTTGCTCCGAGTCAAGAAAATAATAATTTTCTGACCGGAAAAAATCTTATTTTAATTAATTAGAGCTGGGGGATCTTACTAAACCCAATTCTGATTGATATATATATTAATCTCGTAATTTTTAGGATTTAACTGTGCAATAAAATAATTTTATATTTTTATAATATTATTTTATTCAACAGTACCTACTGTCTCAAAAACAGTAGAAAAATTATTTGTGGACCCAAAAAAGTTCGTGGGGCCCACGTTTAGTGTAGCAGTCAACGATGCTGACTGGATAGAAACCTAAACCAATAGGAAATGGTCAAAATGGATGGCTTGACTTTCTAAACCAATTAGAAATAGTCAACAAAAGAAGCATTGACTTCTTTGTGAGCCATTGGATTTTAAAGCTTACTTTAGAAGCTTTAATCTTAGCCGTTGATCTAATCAATGGTGAGATTAGAAGGATAGTTTTATGACCAATTGATATCTACCCTAGATGTGATCTATGGCTTGAAATTAAAGATGAATCAAGGGTTAGGATTTAGTCAAAGATTGTAGGCTTGAAAAGGGTTAGTAACCTAATTAAGCTTAATTCAACTAATCTAATTACTTAATTAGCATACTAAGTGAACTAACTTAGTTATTAATTAATTATAATCTAAATACTAATTAGATATCCTAATATTAATTAAAGGTTATAATATACGCTAATATATATTAAATTAACTAGTTATATGATTGTTATGTTAATTAAAATTGGTTAGGATATTTAACCTAACTAATTCCCTAATTAGTTGGCAAGTAATTAGGACTAATTTGGAAATAATCAAGTCACTAAATGGATGTGGGGCTGCACGAAATTGGGGCTGCAAAATGAGGAGGCAAGTGGGCTTGAATCTACATGGTTCAAGAACCATCCAACATGACATAAGCCATGTGCACAAGTGTGAACACTTTAGGATATTTTAGCATGCAAAATTGATCACTCAACCTCCCTAAAACAGCTCACACGGCAGCTGCACTCCATATTCATTCTTCATTTTCTATTTCACACTTATCACATTTTAGCTATCCATTTCTCTCTCTAAAAATACAAGAAAACTCAAGACTTTTCTCTCTCATTTTCTCTCACAAGATTCGGCCACCACCCTCACATACTCACCCAAGCCTTCATAATTTTAGCTCATCACATTTCTTGAACCCAAATATCATTCTAAGCATCTTTCATTCACAAAGTTTTCCCAAATTCCTACTCTATCTTGCCTAAAATTCCACTTCTTGCTTACTTACTTAAGGGTAAGTTTGGTTTCTATGGTTCAAAACTGAATTTTTAATTTTTATAACCATGATTGTTCCATGGTTTTTCAATATTGTACCTTGTATGTGTTTTTACTAATTGTTTAAGAATTTTAGAGATTTGTTTGGTGGATAGTACGAATTTGAAGGAAGGAAGGAGAACCAACCGATTAAAATTGTCTACAAGAGGTAAGAGGGAGATTTAACCTCACCAACCGAGTTTTGGTGGTGTGAGGATGGTTTTGTATGGTGAAAAATCCATAAGGGTTCTTCACCGATTATTTGATTGTGTTTGATTGAGTTTTATGCTTGCATGTGTGATTAAATGCTTAAAGTTTTGATATTCTGTGTGTATGTGTAATTATGAAAGCATGAGATTGTATGTGTAAATTAGGATGTGAATAACATGATTAATCGATTGTATGTGTACTCCACAGAGTATTGAGGCTTACAGCCATACAATGGAAAAAGGACCGAAGTCCTTACACTGATGAACTAAAATGAGAACTGAGACATTTAAATGAATCTGGGAAAAAATTTGAGTATGGTAAAATAATATGATTTTTATGGGTATTAAAGAAAGGAAATAACAAATTTTGAAAACAATACCATTTACTGATTTTTAGAGGAGTTATATCGCAAATTTTTATAAAAAAGAAGGACTAAATTACAAATTTTATCAAAATGAGGGGCCATAGTATAAATATTGATTTTTGAAGGGTTATAATGTAAATATTATTTTTAGAGGGGTCAAACTATAAATATTTTATAAAGGAGGGATGATTTTGTAAATATAAATTTGATGGGGGACTTTTTTGTAAATAATAATTTATGAGGGACTTTTCTGAAAATATTAAATTTTGAAGGACTATTTTGTAAATATGGATTTTATGAGGGGTTGTTTCGTAAATATGAATTTTTGAGGGACTATAGTGTAAATATGGAAAATGAAGCTAATTTTGGTATTAAAATGAGAAAAATAGTATTTCCGATTTAAAACGTAAGAAAAATATTTACGCGATTGGAAAACGTTGAAAAGTCACTACGCGATTTTGAAAAGGCGGCAGAATTGAGTCGCAATTGAGAAAACACAAAAATATGACTACGCGATTAAAGTATAATAATAGTACTATTATATTACTGTGTGGACCCCGATTATGTGATATAAATTGCAAAAATAAATAGTGCATGGTACATGCATTGGAAAGGTCCGATGGACTGTATGAGGCTAGTTGCCTAGGAGAGACTACACCTCCTGAGTGGGTGCGATATGCGTAGTGTAAGTCACTCGTTGACCTTGGGGGCATTGGGTTGCGGGTTGCCTACAATGGGCACTTGGTAGCTCTTCTCGCACCGTGGGTTAGACCGACGCAACACACCAATGATCCGGACCGAGACACTATCCTTAATCAAGATCTGATAAAGACTGTCGTGTATATCTTTGGATGTGCAAAACTGAGCACGTGGTCCAAGGCATGTTGGTACCGACACTTCTTTTCGATCACTCTCTCCGACCTGAGTTGTAGCTCCATGGAGTAGGAAATTGAGTCTGTGTGCATACATATAATGATAGAGGGTATTATCGTAGTTTCTATTTATGATAATTGATTTATTGATTTATTGATTATTGATAATAACATGACTGTAATTATTGTGTATTACATGTCTTGTGATGATATTGATGTTAGTGGCATAACTGTAATTATGGTATGATAACTGTATGAGATATTGTATGTGTTTATCTTCATTACTGCCATACTGGTATTGGCGTAGGTGATCTCACCTCTTTGCATGTATGTTTGGTATTATATTTATATTTGTTAAGACGTCGAGCAAGAAAAAGAGCGAGAAGTTGAGGAGGAGCAGATTCCTATTGAGGACGTCGAGTTCTGAAGAGATGCAGATGCCTAGTTTCCTTGGCTACCTGAAGCTGACATTCATTGGAGGAGATGAGGCATGGACTGTAGATTTAGAGGGAGAGAGTATCTATTATAGAGTTTAAAATATCTATTAGGCAGTATTGGGGAGCTTACTATCGTACTCCTAGTACGGTTAGTATTGTGTCGTCTGCTCGGACACTTGTCCGTAAAACTGCACATCATGACGGATTCCTATGTACTTGAGGAATCTCGAGGAGGACCCATCTGAGGGTTCTGCTGTCTAGTAAGATTTGGGCTATATGTTAGTTTTAAAGTTTAAAGTTTAAATATTTTGGAAGTCTAGTTTGTAAGATATCAAAGTGTGACAGTACTAAACGCTTGTATGTATATGTGATGTAAATTATTTGTGACAATGTTGTTATGTTTTTATTTTCTGCTAAGTTTATCTTATTATCATCAAGAAATTTTATAACTCGTATTTATAATACAAGCACGATTTTTAATTGAAGGGTAATTTGGTAATTAAGTAACATAAAGTGTGGCGCCCTAAGGAGGGTGTTATAGAGAGACTTGCAAAGCTAACTTTAAAAGTCCTCTAAAACATAGGTTAGCATCAAATATCATGTAAGTCCATTTATAAGCATAATTTAGATTAATATATAAAGTAAAACATGTATCACATTATCAACCATGTAATATTAACTCTAACAAGAATGCATGAAGCACATATGCACTTGAATCCAAAAAAAATAGTTTAAGCATTTTAAGGTATGATTCAAGTTTATCAAGAAACATATGATCATCATCAAAACTTATTTAAGAATTTTTAGGCAAATAATGATCATGTAAGACATGTAAAGGTACAACTTTCTACTTCTCCAAATATCACATAATGTTCAATTTAAAGCATAAATAAGGATAATAGATTGATATCACCTAAAGTGTACTCTTTGAGTTTTTGTAGATGACTCCCACTTCCACCAACTTCTAAGCTTCAAGCTTTCATGAGGGAATAGAAATTCTTTGCACCCCTTTTAAAAGTTGAATCCTTTTGAACTTTACTATCCTCAAGTTGAACTTATTCCATTTAAATGCTTGCTTGAGGTAGTAATCACCCTACAATACAATTCAAAGTACTTTCATTGGTATCCATCAATTTTGGATCCATAGAGATTAGTCATTATGCCAAACTCATAAGCAAATAAGCATTCAAAATAATAAAACAACAAATGAGTTCATAAGGGCAAAAGATATTTCATTGATCAAATTATCCAAGTACATATAATCATCAAAAGAATAGCCAATAGCATTTGTTTAAGCATTTGCATTTTTTATACATATCATTAAGTGTATATTTTCAAACAAAACAAATAAAGAATTTAGCATATATTGATTATTAATTCTATGTAATATATACAGCAACAAATGCAGCAGAACCTTTCAAAAAAAGCAGGGGCAAAAATATCAGTAGCAACAGTAGCAGGGGCAGCAGGATTGCCTGGAGGGTCATCGTCATCATCATTAACTTCAACTGGGAACACCCGACCTTCATTGGTCTTGATCATCTTCATTTTGTTGAGGGTAAAGGACCCAAACATGTGATGATGGTTTAGCGAAGTCGCTCGCTCAGTTGGGAAAGGCCAAAGGATGCACCCTTCTGATAGAAAGTATTCGAACACCTACCCAGGTCTTCGAATAGATGGGCCAAATTGGCTTGGCTGCCAGTCTATGGTATTCGAATGCTTTTTACAGTATTCGAATACCCACACACAAAACTATGCAAAATAAGAGCAAGTATTCGAATAGCATCTAAGGCATTCGAATACTCCAGAGGCATGTGAAAAAAAAACTGATATGCTAAGCCTCAGGTTATTCGAATAACTATTGATTTATTCGAATACACCAGCTTGTAGAAGTACTATACTGATGTATGGTATTCGAATAGCCATAGGTCTATTTGAATAGCCCTATTAGAAAATCACAAATTTGCACGTATAACAGCAATGGTATTTGAATACCATAGATAGGTATTCGAATAACTTAAATAAGAAATCACATACATATGTCCGGGAATTGCATTTTTGAGAGACGAAAGCATACCTTTTGGTGGGGTACCTGCAAAAAGGATTTCGGGATAACTCCGACACTCAAGTCAGTAATAATTCAAGAGTAATAAATCAATGATAAAGCAATAAACACAAATATTCAATTATATGTATGATTGATCAAAAACTCAAGCTCAAGGATATTCTTATTAGACATGTCATTTCAAGCATGGAGCATACTTTATCTAGCATATTAACATGTAGAAACATGTTCAAGACATAAAGCTAGAAAAGCATAACACAAGTTTCACTTATCCAAGGATTGCAAGTCTATGCTTCATGAAGACAAGGAAGAGAGCTTGAAATTATTTATGATATTTGTATTTGGAGCAGCCACTTTTAAGATGCCAAAGTCACTTCTTGGCCTTCAAGCACACCTATAACACACTTCAATTTTTGACTTTTGGTACCCAAATTTTATTGGGTCCTTATGTGTTAGTTTTTGAATATTAATCTATTATGCTCTCATAAAGATTAATTTTTCATAACATGTAAATCGAGCACGATAAATTAAATAATTAAATACCATTAAGCACATAGTTGATAGCATGCTTACTTTCATGATATATAGATAATTTTAAAGCATATAAAGCATACATAAGCATTATAGATCCTTATGTACCAAGATATATAACAAATTAATGAATTATGATATAATAAGAATGATCATAATCATGTGTTAAATATAATATTCAAATTTTATCAAGTACACATGATTTTATTAATCATTTAAGGCCTACAAGGAATATACCTCAAATTCATTGACTTTTCATGTGAGTGTGCATAAGAGGTAAAAGATTTTGATACCTTGGCCTTGGTAATCAAGGAAATACTTTTTCTTATCCATTGCTTCTCTTTTGGAGTCTTGAACTTTGCAAGTTCTACATTTTGTACTTGAGAAGCTTTGGTTGAGGCCATCTTCCTTCTTTGACCAAAGTTTCTACCATTAGACTTTGAAAGCATTCTCCTTGATGATTCCTCTTTCTTTTAACCAATTTGTCCATCCTTTTGAGAAATATTCTGCATAATTGAAACACTAGGAGGACACTTTGGTACCCACTTCATTTTGGGTCCTTAAATATTAGTATCAGGGCCTTTACGATTTTTAGGAACCTATACCATACAATTTCTCATATAAGAATTTTTTCTATAATTGCATAAATGAGAAATATGTCCTAGATGACCACAAAAATTACAAACAATTGAATTTAATGATGGTTTGATCATTTGAATATCATTTTTGAAAAACTTAAGCCTTTCGTTATTTTTATATTTTAAATTATTTTTGTCATAAGCCTTGCTTGAATTTTCACATGGAGTAACACTAATTTTATTCTCATTAACAAGTGTAGAATTTAAGCAATTATAATCATTAGCTTTGGCAAATTCGGAATATAAGTCCTCAACTTGATTTTCTAAATCAATGCACTTTTCACAAGAAATTGAGGTTTTACATTTTAAAGACATTTCCTCATCAAGAAAAATATATTCATTTTTTAAAGTTTTAATTTTATTTTCAATAAAGGAAATATTTTCCAAACACGATAAGTTTTTCTTTTCTAAATTCAATAAACCATCATACAATTCATTATATGCACTTTGCAACTCATCATAGGAAGGACTATAATATAGTTTAGAATTATTTACCTCAAAGTCCTTTTTAGCCATATAAGAAGTAGTCTCATTTTCTAGGATACTTGGCTCTTTAAGGGAATCACCTTTGTAACACCCTCCTTAGGGCGCCACATTTGGTGTTACTTAATTACCAAATTACCCCTCAATTATAAATCGTGCTTGTAGTATAAATATGAGTTGTAAAATTTCTTAATGATAGTAAGATAAACTTAGTAGAAAATAAAAACATAATAACATTGTCACAAATAATTTACATCATATATATATACAAGCCTTTAGTATTGTCATACTTAAATATTTTACAAACTAAACTTTCAAAATATTTAAACTTTAAACTTTAACTTAAACTATTATACTGCCCAAGTCCTACTAGACAGCAGAACCCTCAGACGGGTCCTCCTCAGATTCCTCAGCATATAGGAATCCATCATGATGTGCAGTCCTACGAACAAGTGTCCGAGCAGACGACACAATACTAATCGCACTGGGAGTACGATTGTAAGCTCCCCAATACTGCCTAATGGATATTGGGAACTCTAGTTGTACCAAAAGATTAACAGAAAAGTAAGGGTGTCCTAAATATTGCCTACTCAATCTAATATTTAGGTCTCCCATATAGTAAATACTCTCTCTCTCCAAATCAACAGTCCATGCCTCATCTCCTCCAATGAATGTCAGCTTCAGGTAGGCAAGGAAACTAGGCATCTTCATCTCTTCAAAACTCAACGTCCTCAACGGGAATCTACTCCTCCTCAGCTTCTCACTCTTCCTCTTACTCGACGTCTTGACAAATATAAATATAATACAGAACATGCATACAAAGAGGTGAAATCACCTACGCCATTACCAGTATAGTAGCAATGAAGATAAACACATACAATATTTCATACAGCTATCATACCATAATTACAGTTATGTCACTATCATCATTATCATCATAAAACATGTAATATACAATAATTACAATCATGCCATTACCAATAATCAAATATCCAATAAATCAATTATCATAAACATAATTATGATAATACCCTCAATAACTACATGTATGCACACCGACTCAATTTCCTACTCCATGGAGCTATAACTCAGGTCGGAGAGAGTGATCAAAAAGATTTATCAATACCAACATGCCTCGGACCACGTGCTCAATCTTGCACATCTAGCATATACACGACGGTCTTTATCAGATCTTGATTAAGGACAGTGTCTCAGTTAGGATCATTGGTGTGTTGCGTCGGTCTAACCTACGGCACAGAAGAGCTACTAACTGCCCATTGTAGGCAACCTGCACCCCAATGCCCCCAAGGTCAACTAGTGACTTACACTACGCATATCGCACCCACTCAAAAAGTGTAGTCTCTCCTAGGCAACTAGCCTCATACAGTCCATCGGACCTTTCTAATGCATGTATTATGCGCTATTCACATTTTTAATTCATATCACATATTCGGGGTCTACACATTAATCTAACAGTATTATTACTGTATTTTAATCGTGTAGTCATATTTCACATTTTCTTAATCGCGACTCAATTCTGTCGCCTTTTCAAAATCGCGTAGCGATTTTCCAATATTTTCCAATCGTGTAAATATTTTTCGTACATTTTAAATTCAAAAATACATTTTTCTCATTTAACATTAAAAATTCACTTTATTTTTTCATATTTACATAATAGTCCCTCAAAAACTCATATTTATGAAATAGTCCCTCAAAATTTAATATTTATGAAATAGTCCCTCATAAATTAATATTTACAAAATAATCTCTCTTTTATAAAATATTTGTAATATAACCCCTCTAAAAATAATATTTACAATATGACCCCTCTAAAAATAAGTATTTATACAATGGCCCCTTATTTACATACTATTTACAATTTAGTCCCTTTTTTAAAATTTTGCGGTATGACTCCTCTAAAAATCAGTAATCGTACTGTTTCCTAAAAATTGTTATTTCTTTTCTTTACTTCACATAAAAATCATTTTACTTTGCTATACTCAAACTTTTCCAAATTCATTTAAATCTCTCAGTTCTCATTTTAATTCATCAGTTTGAGGACTTTGGTCCTCTTTTCCATAGTATGGCCGTAAGCCTCACTGCTCTTTGGAGCACTCGTACAATTGATTCATCATGTTATTCATATCCTAAATTATACATACATTCTCATGCTTTCATAATTATACATACACACATAATATCAAAGCTTTAAGCATTTTATCACACATGCAAGCATAGAAACAATATCATACACATTACAAACACAATCAAAGCACACCAAACAATAGGTGAATAAACCCTTATGGGTTTTTCATTGAACAAAACCATCACCACACCACCAAAACTTGGTTGGTGAGGTAAAATCTCCCTCTTACCTCTTGAAGATAAGTCCTTCAAGCTCCTCTCCTTCTCCTTGATTTCGTGTGGCTTAGAAACAATTCCTGACAATTCTAAAATAATTAGTAAAATCATAAATAAAGCTTAATAATGATAAACCATGGAACAAACATGGTTTAGAAAATCACAAACATGAATTTAAACCATAAAAACCAAAATTTACCTCTAGGGAAGTAAGGTAGAAGTTGGATTTTGAAGCACTTAGAGTGTGATTTTGGGAAAACTTCCTAAATGGAAAGTGTTTAGAATGTTGTCTAGCTTTAGAAAATGATGAGAGTGAAAATTATAGGTGAGTGATGGTGTATTTGGTGTTGGGGGCCGAACCTATGGAGGAAAAATGGAAGGAAAGTATGCTTGGATTCTTGCCAAATTTTAAGAGAAAAATGGAGCTAAGTCTTTCGTGAGAGAAAATGAAATTGTGAGAGTGAAAATAGAAGAGCTGCTACCACGAGAGTGTAGGGAATTTTAGTGATATACTAGACTTAAAATATCACCAATTGACTGCACATGCATGTGCACATGGCTTGGTCATATATTGGTCATGCAATGGTCATCAAAGATGGTTCAAGAACCTTGGAGAAGCCTCCCCAAGGCTGCTGGCCGTGTGACTCTTCATAGGATTAAGGACTCAATTGTTTTCAATAAACACCTAATTACATGCTAATTAATTAGATAATTTATTAGGTTAAGTTTCCCAATTTCACTAAATTGGCATTCTAAGTATATAACTAATTAATTAAACATATTATGACATATATCATAGTCTCTAATTAAAATTAGGATATTTAATTAGTAATTAGTTTATAACTAATTAATAATTAAGTTAGTTTACTTAGCTTGTTAATTAGGCCATTAGATTAACCAAATTAGGTTTAATTAGTTCCTAAGCAAAGTCAAGCCACTATTGTTGACTTCATCTTAGCCATTGAAAATCAACTTGGTTTCCTATCCATTGAACTCATCTACGGTGGATATTACTTAGTGGTTTTATCAGGATTCATTTCACACCATTGATCGGATCAACGGTTATGATCAAAAGCATCTAAATCATGCTTTTCATCCAAGGGTCCATATTGAAGTCTATGCTTCTTTATTTGACTTCTTCCTATTGGTTTAAAATAGTCAAACCACCTATTTTGACTAATTCTTATTGGTTTAGAATTCTGTCAAATCAAAATCGTTGACTGCTACACTAAACGCGGGTCCCACATACTTTTTTGGGTCCACGATCATTTTGAAGCAGATTTCTACTGTTTTTAAGACAGTAGGTACTGTCACATAAAATAATATTATAATAATATAAAATTATTTTATTACACAGTTAAGTCCTAAAAATTAAAAGATTAATATATATATCAATCAGAATTGGGTTTAGTAAGATCCCCCAGCTTAAAATAAGATTTTTTCGGTTAAGAAAATTATTATTTTCTTGACTCGAAGCAAATCACACAAAATGATCAAAAATGATCTCAGAATAGTCAAACTATTTTTATAACACACAGAAAATATAAAACAGTGTAATTCTGCTATTACTATTAACATAGTCAGAATTTGGGGTGTTACAAGTCTCCCCCTCTAAAAATAAGTTTCGTCCTCGAAACTTGACACATATTCAAAATAAAAATGGATATTGCTCTCTTATCTTCTCTTCTAACTCCCATGTGGCTTCACCACTTACATCGTTCCATACCACTTTAACCAATGTGATATCCTTTCCTCGAAGCTGTTTTATTCTTCGATCTTCAATCTTGACTGGAAACGTCTCATAGGTCAAGTTTTCCTTTAGTTGTACGATGTCTGGCTCAATAACATGAGTCGGATCAGAAATATATTTCCGTAGTTGTGATACGTGAAATACATTATGAAGATTTGATAAGAATGGTGGTAGTGCAATCTGATAAGCTACCGGACCTACCCGACGAAGTATCTGATACGGTCCAATAAACTTCGGAGTGAGCTTCCTCGACTTGATTACTCGTCCAACTCTAGTCATAGGCATCACACGTAGAAATACATGGTCACCTTCTTCAATTCAAGCGGTCTTCATTTTTTATCTGCATAACGTTTTTGCCGCATCTGAGTTGTCCTCATCTTGTCTTGGATCATCTTTACCTTCTCAATAGTCTGCTGCACAAATTCAGGTCCTACCACAGTACTTTCACCATCATGGTGCCAACACAATGGTGTTCTACACCTTCTCCCATATAATGCCTCATAGGGTGCCATTCCTATGCTCGAATGGAAACTATTATTGTAAGTGAGCTCTAACAATGGTAGAAATTCATCCCAACAACCAGTTTGGTCTAGAACACAAGCCCTCAACAAGTCCTCCAATAACTGAATCGTCCTTTCTGACTGACCATCTGTTTGTGGATGGTAAGCAGAACTCAAACGTAGCTTCGTTCCCATTGCTTCTTGCAAACTGTTCCAGAATCTTGATGTAAATTGTGGATCTCGATCAGAAATTATACTAGATGGTACACCATGAAGTCTAACGATTTCATTGATGTACACTTGAGCCAAATTTTCTATTGAGTACTTAATATTAATCGGTAAAAAGTGAGCCGACTTTGTAAGCCGATCAATAATTACCCATGTAGAATCGTGACTCTTTCAAGTTTTCGATAGTCCCGTGACGAAATCCATTGCTATGTCATCCCATTTCCACTCAGGAATAGGCAAAGGTTGCAACATTCGTGATAGTCTCTGGTGTTCCACTTTAGCCTTTTGACAAATCAAACAAGATGATACATATTCAGCTACATCCCTCTTCATTCCTTGCCACCAATACAACTGTTTCAAATCTTGGTACATCTTCGTGGCTCCCGGATGCATACTCAACTTACTTCTATGAGCTTCATCCAAAATCAATCTTCTCAGTTCTGGATCGTTTGGTACACAAACTCTCCCCTTGAATTTCAGAATTCCATTAACACCCTCGCTGAATTCCAATTCTGCTCCTTGACTTTTTGCTTCCTTTGCTTCTTGTAAATACTGATCACTGTTTTGCCCTTCTCATATTCTATCCATCAAGTCATTCGAAATAGTGATCAGGTTCAAACACATCTTCCCTGGTGTCAACTTCACAGATAATCGCATATCCCGAAACTCTTCTATCAATTCCTTCTCCTTCATCATCATAATAGAAGCATTAAGCGTTTTCCTACTTAAAGCATCCGCTACGACATTCGCCTTTCCGGGATGATACTGTAACTGAAAGTCATAGTCTTTCAGAAACTCTAGCCAACGCCTTTGTCTCATGTTCAACTCTTTTTGGTCAAACAGATACTTCAAACTTTTATGGTCACTAAAAACAGTGAAAGTTGCCCCATAGAGAAAATGTCTCCATACCTTCAATGCAAACACTACTGCTGCCAACTCCAAGTCATGAGTCGGATAATTCCTCTCATGCACCTTTAACTGCCTCGATGCATATGCCATAACCTTACGGTTTTGCATAAGTACACAACCCAATCCTTGATACGAAGCATCACAATATACTTCAAAAGATTTGTTCGGATCAGGCAGAATCAAAACCAATAAAGTAGTCAGTCATCTTTTCAACTCCTGAAAACTTTCCTCACATGCTTCAGTCCATGCAAACGATTGATTATTTCGTGTAAATTGGGTAAGAGGTCCTGCAATCTTTGAAAACCCTTCAATAAATCATCGATAGTAACCGGCCAATCCGATGAAACTACGGATCTCTGATACAGTCTTCGATCTCTCCCATTCAACAACTATCTCCACCTTTGAAGCATCAACTTCAATTTCATCCACCGATATGACATGCCCCAAAAATTGTACTTCGCTCAACCAAAATTCACATTTGCACAGCTTGGCATACAACTTACTCTCCTTCAAAATCTAGAGAACCACTCTGAGATGTTCAGCATGCTCCTCCTGACTTTGAGAATAAATCAAGATGTCATTAATAAAGACAACAATAAACTTATCCAAGTACGAATGAAAAATCCGGTTCATGAAGTCCATAAATATCGCAGGTGCATTAGTCACACCAAAAAGCATTACTTGATACTCGTAATGCCCATATCATGTTTGAAACGCAGTCTTTAGGGATATCTTCTACCTTCACACGTATCTGGTGATAACTAGAATGTAAATCAATCTTAGAAAATATTGCGGCTCCTCGCAATTGGTCCATCAAATCATCGATTCTTGGTAGTGGATACTTATTCTTGATTGTAATCTTGTTCAATTGCCGGTAGTCTACACATAGACGAGAAGTCCCATCCTTCTTCTTTACCAACAATACTGGAGCTCCCCAAGGTGATACACTTGGTCTCATAAATTGCTTCTCTAATAAATCCTCCAACTGCTTCTTAAGCTCTGCCAATTCTACTGGCGACATCCGATAAGGCGCCATAGATATAGGTCCAGCTCCAGGTACTAAATCAATAGAGAATTCAATCTCCCTTTCCGGTGGTAGTCCAGGTATATCTTTAGGAAACACTTCAGGAAACTCATTCACTACAAAAATATCCTTCAGAACGTCTTCACATTGAACCTCCAAAGAAGACATCAACAAGTACCCTTGATCTCCTTCCTTCAAATAGGCTTCCACTTGAGTAGCCGTTAGGAATCTAGAATCCTTAACCTCGGGAAAAACTAATGTCTTATTTGAATAGTCTATCAAGATATGGTTGGAAGACAACCAATCCATTCCTAAGATTACATTAAACTTGGAAAGAGGCAAACAGATCAAATCCACATGAAAGATCCTATCTCTAACAGATACAGGGCAATTCAAGCATACTTTTGTAGTTATCACAAGCTTATCAGTAGGAGTACTAACACTCAAATCATACTGCAATGTAGTCACAGTTAATCCCAAACGCTTCACACAATCACATGCAATGAAAGAATGCGTTGCTCCCGAATCATATAATACTGTTAAAGGATTACCTTCAATAGCACACTCCTCCATTATCAAGTCCTCGGATTTAGCGGCTTCCTCCCCGCTCGTAGTATACACTCGACCACCCGCCTGTGGCCTTGCAGTGTGAACACTTCCCACAGATGGCTCCGCTTTTTGCTGATCACACTCTCTAGAGAAATGTCCAGACTTCCCACATCAATAATAAATCACCCCCTTATGCTAACAGTCCCTGGTGAGATGTCCTTTCCCACACTTAAAACATTTAAGTGCAGAAGTTCCAGTTGAAACTGCTCTACTACCACTTGAACTTCCTCCAAATGATTGTTGCCGATTCTGACTTACTGTTGGTTTAGTACATGGCTTCTATTGGTAATGGTTGCCACTGCTACTCTTCCCCCTTTGGAACCACGTAGGTCCAAAGTTCTTATTCCTAGCCTCTTGCAGATGATCAATCTCTTCGACCTTTCGGCACTTATCTAGCAATACCGAAAACTGATTGATATCTACAGTTGCTAAGCTCGCTTGATGTCAAGCCTCAGCCCCTCTTTGAACTTTTTGCACTTCCACTCCTTATCTAGATGCATTTAGAAGTACCTCGAAAACTTAGACAAGATTTCGAACCTTGCTGCGTACTCACTTGCAGTCATCGCACCTTGCCTTAGACTACGGAATTCCATCTCCTTAGCATGTCGAACACTGGATGGGAAATACTTCCCCAGAAACTTCTGCCTAAAAAGCTGCCATGTCACAACTCTCCCTTCAGCTTGTATTAACCTCCGAGCTCCTGCCCACCAAGCCTCTCCATCACCGACTAACACGAACATCGCGAAAGTAAGCTTCCGCTCATCAGTATAACCCATGCCTTCAAATATTTTCTTCAGTTCCTTGATCCATAGATTAGCCTTCTCTGGATCAAATTCTCCGCGGAACTTCAGTGGATTGTTCCTTTAAAATTCTGACAAGCTATGAGCATTATCATGTGCTCTTTGGTTCTGTTGTGCAACAACCTCGGCCATTCGTTGTATTGCTACTATAGCTGCAGCCATATTCTGATTGTCGTCACCAACATTTCCAGTTGCTGCCCTCGCATTCATGCGTCCTCTTCCGTGTCCAGCCATTTCGTTCTATCTATCAGACTGAACAACACAAAGAAAAGTGAGGGTCAGTCTTCAAACAATATTATTTTTCTTTCAGAAAACAATTACAGAGAATCACACAACTTAGACAAGAAAGACCTAACCACAAACCCAAAGGACTCTAACTTGGGCTCTGATACCAACTAATATAACACCCTCCTTAGGGCGCCACACTTGGTGTTACTTAATTACCAAATTACCCTTTAATTATAAATCGTGCTTGTAATATAAATACGAGTTGTAAAATTTCTTGATGATAGTAAGATAAACTTAGCAGAAAATAGAAACATAACAACATTGTCACAAATAATTTATATCATATATACATACAAGCCTTTAGTATTGTCATACTTAAATATTTTACAAACTAGACTTTCAAAATATTTAAACTTTAAACTTTAACTTAAACTATTATACTGCCCAAGACCTACAAGACAACAGAACCCTCAAACGGGTCCTCCTCAGATTCCTCAGCATATAGGAATCCATCATGATGTGCAGTCCTAAGAACAGGTGTCCGAGCAGATGACACAATACTAATCGCACTGGGAGTACGATAGTAAGCTCCCCAATACTGCCTAATGGATATTGGGAACTCTAGTTGTACCAAAAGATTAACAGAAAAGTAAGGGAGTCCTAAATGTTGCCTACTCAATCTAATATTTAGGTCTCCCATATAGTAAATACTCTCTCTCTCTAAATCAACAATCCACGCCTCATCTCCTCCAATGAATGTCAGCTTCAGGTAGCCAAGGAAACTAGGCATCTCCATCTCTTCAAAACTCAACGTCCTTAACGGGAATCTGCTCCTCCTCAGCTTCTCGCTCTTCCTCTTGCTCGATGTCTTGACAAATATAAATATAATACAGAACATGCATACAAAGAGGTGAGATCACCTACGCCATTACCAGTATGGTAGTAATGAAGATAAACACATACAATATTTCATACAGCTATAATACCATAATTACAGTTATGTCACTAACATCATTATCATCATAAAACATGTAATATACAATAATTACAGTCATGCCATTACCAATAATCAAATATCCAACAAATCAATTATCATAAACATATTTACGATAATACCCTCAATAACTACATGTATGCACACCGACTCAATTTCCTACTCCATGGAGCTACAACTCAGGTCGGAGAGAGTGATTAAAAAGATTTATCAGTACCAACATGCCTCGGACCACATGCTCAATCTTGCACATCTAGCATATACATGACAGTCTTTATCCGATCTTGATTAAGGATAGTGTCTCGGTTGAGATCATTGGTGTGTTGCGTCGGTCTAACCTACGGCACAGAAGCTACCAACTGCCCATTGTAGGCAACCCGCACCCCAATGCCCCCAAGGTCAACTAGTGGCTTACACTACGTATATCGCACCCACTCAAGAGGTGTAGTCTCTCCTAGGCAACTAGCCTCATACAGTCCATCGGACCTTTCCAATGCATGTATTATGCGCTATTCACATTTCCAATTCATATCACATATTCGGGGTCCACACATTAATCTAACAGTATTATTACTATATTTTAATCGCGTAGTCATATTTTCGCATTTTCTTAATTGCGACTCAATTCTGTCACCATTTCAAAATCACATAGCGATTTTCCAACATTTTCCAATCGCGTAAAAATTTTTCATACGTTTTAAATTCAAAAATACATTTTTCTCATTTAACACTAAAAATTCACTTTATTTTTCCATATTTGAATAATAGTCCCTCAAAAACTCATATTTATGAAATAGTCCCCCAAAATTTAATATTTATGAAATAGTCTCTCATAAATTAATATTTACAAAATAATCCCACTTTTATAAAATATTTGCAATATAACCCCTCTAAAAATAATATTTGTAATATGACCCCTCTAAAAATAAGTATTTATACAATGGCCCCTTATTTACATACTATTTACAGTTTAGTCCCTTTTTTATAAAATTTTGCAATATGACTCCTCTAAAAATCAGTAATCATCTTGTTTCCCAAAAATTGTTATTTCTTTTCTTTACTTCACATAAAAATCATTTTACTTTGCTATACTCAAACTTTTTCAAATTCATTTAAATCTCTCAATTCTCATTTTAATTCATCAGTTTGAGGACTTTGGTCCTCTTTTCCATAGTATGACCGTAAGCCTTAGTGCTCTTTGGAGCACTTGTACAATCGATTCATCATGTTATTCACATCCTAAATTATACATACATTCTCATGCTTTCATAATTATACATACACACATAATATCAAAGCTTTAAGCATTTTATCACACATGCAAGCATAGAAACAATACCATATGCATCACAAACACAATCAAAGCACACCAAACAATAGGTGAATAAACCTTTATGGGTTTTTCACTGAACAAAACCATCCCCACACCACCAAAACTTGGTTGGTGAGGTAAAATCTCCCTCTTACCTCTTGAAGACAAGTCCTTCAAGCTCCTCTCCTTCTCCTTGATTTCGTGTGGCTCACAAACAATTCCTAACAATTCTAAAACAATTAGTAAAATCACAAATAAAGCTTAATAATGATAAACCATGGAACAAACATGGTTTAGAAAATCACAAACATGAATTTAAACCATAAAAACCAAAGTTTACCTCTAGGGAAGTAAGGTAGAAGTTGGATTTTGAAGCACTTAGAGTGTGATTTTGGAAAAACTTCCTAAATGAAAAGTGTTTAGAATGTTGTCTAGCTTTAGGAAATGATGAGAGTGAAAATTATAGGTGAGTGATGGTGTATCTGGTGTTGGGGGCCGAACCTATGGAGGAAAAATGGAAGGAAAATATGCTTGGGTTCTTGGGAAATTTTAAGAGAAAAATGGAGCTAAGTATTTGGTGAGAGAAAATGAAATTATGAGAGTGAAAATAGAAGAGCTACTGCCATGAGAGTGTAGGGAATTTTAGTGATATACTTGACTCAAAATATCACCAATTGAGTGCACATGCATGTGCACATAGCTTGATCATACATTGGTCATGCGATGGTCATCAAAGATGGTTCAAGAACCTTGGAGAAGCCTCCCCAAGGCTGCTGGCCGTGTGACTCTTCATAGGATTAGGGACTCAATTATTTTCAATTCACACCTAATTACATGCTAATTAATTAGTTAATTTATTAGGTTAAGTTTCCTAATTTCACTAAATTGACATTCTAACTATATAACTAATTAATTAAACATATTATGACATATATCATAGTCTCTAATTAAAATTAGGATATTTAATCAGTAATTAGTTTATAACTAATTAATAATTAAGTTAGTTTACTTAGCTTGTTAATTAGGCCATTAGATTAACCAAATTAGGTTTAATTAGTTCCTAAGCAAAATCAAGCCATTATTGTTGACTTCATCTTAGCCATTGAAAATCAACTTGGTTTCCTATCCATTGATCTCATCTACAGTGGATATTGCTTAGTTGTTTTATCAGGATTCGTTTCACACCATTGATCGGATCAACAGTTATGATCAAAAGCATCTAAATCATGTTTTTCATCATCATGTTTTTCATCCAAGGGTCCATATTGAAGTCTATGCATCATTATTTGACTTTTTCCTATTGGTTTAAAATAGTCAAGCCACCTATTTTGACTGATTCTTATTGGTTTAGAATTCTGTCCAGTCAGAATCGTTGACTGCTGCACTAAACGCGGGTCCTACAGACTTTTTCGGGTCCACGATCATTTTGAAGCAAATTTCTATTATTTTGAAAACAATTGGTACTATCGTATAAAATAATATTATAATAATATAAAATTATTTTATTGTACAGTTAAATCCTAAAAATTAAAAGATTAATATATATATCAATCAGAATTGGGTTTAGTAAGATCCCCCAGCTTAAAATAAGATTTTTTCGGTCAAGAAAATTATTATTTTCTTGACTCGAAGCAAATCACACAAAATGATCAAAAATGATCTCAGAACAGTCAAACTATTTTTATAACACACAGAAAATATAAAACAGTGTAATTCTGCTATTACTATTAACATAGTCAAAATTTGGAGTGTTACAACTTTCTTCCTCATCAATTTTATTTTGCTTTGCCTCTTCTTCAAATTGAGTGTCATCGTCACCAAGAGGCATTTGGCTCCCTTCAATAGTTTGAGCATCTCTTTGAGGATAATTTTCATGATAAGCTTCCTTCAATAGCTTTTGCTCTTTTTGCTTTCTATATACAATTTTATACACAAAATCATTGTTAGCAAGATAAATAGCATCAAGAGTGTCTAAAATTTCTTTGGCGCTAGAACAACTTTTAATTTTATCATAAGCATTATCATTCAAACTACTTCTCAAAATTTGCATAGCTCTAATGTTCAAAGAAAAGCATTTCTTGTCAAAACTATTCCAAGTTTGTTTTGATTTGTAAGTAAATTCATTTAGCACAACATCCCACAAATCCAAATCAATAGATTGCATATAAAACTCTATTCTAGCTTTCCAATAAACAAAATGTACACCATCAAAGAATGGTAGTTTATCAATTTCAAAACCTTTCATTTTGAAAAACCTTCAAGGTTGCCAACAAATAAGGATCTTTAACTCTAAGCGGTTAAGCTTTCACCAGGCACAAAGCTCTGATACCACTTGTTAGTCATGGCAACCATTAACCAAGAGAAGGGTGAATTGGGTATTAAAAAACTTTTCACAAATGCTCTTAAAATAAACACAAATATTTAAGCTATTAAATAAAATAAAAAGAATTGCGAGATGAAGAATAAAAGCTTTAAGAACAGCAAATAAATAAATGTGCAATAATATAAAATTGTATAGAATAAAGAGATTGAGAAGAGAAAAGTAGGCACGATATTTATCCTAGCTCGACCACTAACCCGCTTGTGGTCTACGTTCAGTTCTCGAAAACAATCCGAGATTTTTACTATGTATACAAGCTTCAATAGGTACTTGCAACCGTTACATAAAAGAGCAATTTTCACACACATGGAAACTCTACCCTTGTGCTAAAGTCTCAGCCTGTAGGGATACCTCATCCTTATACAAACCTTAGAGGGATATATCACCCCCTTTACAAACCTTGAAGGATACCTCACCCTCAATATAGAAGAATAAAAATATAGATGAAGAGAAACTCTCACTCAGAGCAAATAATACAAATTGAAGTGCTAAGAGGCTCTCAAAGGATATCTAAAAAATTTGATCAAAAATAGAGCGTAGAAAATAAATTCACGAGTTAGTGCAAGTAGAAAATAATTCAGAGTGTTAGGCAATTTTAGAGATGACCCAAGGCTTCTATTTATAGAGAAATTTCAAAGAAATAGCCATTGGGTGTAATTAAAACTCGTAAATTTGCAAGAATATGGCCGTTTGTTTCCATATCAGTATTCATAAACATTTGTGGTTATTCGAATAAATGAAGTGGTATTCGAATAACATTGTTTATAATACCATCATGAAAAGCAAATTGATATGGGTTATTCGAATACCAACATGGGGTATTCGAATACCACTATTTTCATTTCTTAAAAAAACAGTTTAGAAGTAGGTTATTCGAATACCACAAGGAGGTATTTGAATACCTCTATTTTAAACACATTTAAAAAGCTGTTTAGAAGGATGTTATTCGAATACCTTCAAGGTTATTCGAATAGACCACTCTGATTTTGAAAATTGACTTTAAATGGTCATAACTTCTTCATTTCTTATCCATTTAAAGCAAATGATTAGTGATTGGAAAGATCTTTGAGTCTATTTTCAAATGAAAGAAGTTTCAAAACAAAACTCAAAGTATTTTGAAAGATATGATCAAAAGAGTAACCAAAGGTCAGTTTAGCAAAACTCAAACTTGGCTATTTTTCATAGATTTGAACTATTACCATAACTAGCTTTTCAAAAATTGTTTGTTGGACATTTTAACATGTGAAACCATTTGTAAAGATTTGAAAAACATATTTGAGATATCTATAAGGCTTCTTACATAAAGACCCTAAGTCCTAAAAGCTATACCATTTAATCTTCCTTTGGACTTGGTCTTTGACATGATTTTGATGTTATCAATACCTTCATGAAATAGGCATTCACATTCTCCTTGTGTTGAGCTTAATTGAGATCTTTTACTTTCTTGTTGCAATACTCACTCTTGGTACTTGAACTATCCTATAAAGTATTGCTCACTTAAACAAGCATAGTTAGTCCAAATTCATAATTCAATATCTTTATATACATGATTCATGAATGTATAACTCTAGTTAGTTTAACATGCATATAACACTTTCATAGACACATCCAAATAAGATATTTATCAATTACTAATAGATATGCTCTATATAGGATGCAACAAAGAACATAAGCAAACTATTCTTTTTGTCTTGTATTTGTCATCATCAAAACTTAACATATAAAAACATTTGGGGCAAACTTATTTCCACAGGACAGGCTTAGGAGACAAAAATGGTTAATTTATCTTGTCTTGTTTTTAGGAAACAAATTCTCAAAACTCTCTTATTTTCTCTCCATAGCAAAATTCAACCAACACCTTAAACATACACTTCAACCTTGTTCAATCTAAACTAACCTTATATCTTGAATCTAAACACTATTTGGAGATACTTTCATGTTATGAGTTTCTTCAAATTCAACCATCTTCAATGACTTTCTCAAAGCTTAAGTTTGAGGGTTTTAGGTGAAGTTCTTGATCTTAACTTCTAAATTTTATTTTAAAGTTCTAGACCGTAATCTTGATCCATGATATCTTATTTCAAGCCCTAGATTTTAATAATTGTATGTTTGATTTGTTTTAAAGATCTTTTTGGAGGTAGAAGTTAATTCAAGAAGACAACAAAGGAGTTTTTTATCATCACTTAAGGTAAGAGGGAGATTAACCTCATCAACTAACTTGGTGGTAAGAAATTGAATTTGTGGTTGTTGGTGAAAAATCCATGTAATGATTTATTCACTTAATTGTGTGAATTTAATAGTTTATGTTTATTTGGCTATATGTGATTATATGTTTTGATGGTATGCATGAAATTACTATGGTAGGAATTGATGATTGATATATTTTACATGCTTTGAATCATGCGTGAATGGTAAGATTTTTGGTCCCAAAGACCATGTATGGCTCACAACCATTTAGCCCAAAAAGGGGTACCTAAGGCAAAAATATTTTATGAAGTGAAAACCCAGATGATTAAGTGATAAGGATATGATTCAAGGATTTACAAGTTAAAATGAAGATGAACAAAAATTTTATTAGTTTAAAAAAAATAATTTTTTTTGTTATGGTAATGGAATTAAGTTTGGATGGATGATTTGAAATTTCAAGTATTTTATTTAAGAAAGTTTTAGAAAAAGTCATGGAAAAGATTTTTGAAATATCTTGATTTAATTAAAATAATATAGATTTTTTTGAAAAACGCTAGAAAATATCATTTAGAGGAGGTTTGGTAAGAAAATGTTGGAATTAATGTCCAAATTTTTAGTAAATAATGAAAGTCTTAAAATTAAGCTTAGAATATCAATAAAATGTTTTACGCGATTAAAAAGTATAGATAAAACCTTAATTAAAAATGTTGATTTTTGAGTTACGTAATTAAGAAAATGTTTTAAAATTTTTACGCATTTCAAAAATGACGTAAAAATGTTACATGATTTAGAGATTTAACCCGAAGTATTACGCATTTGTGATAATACAGTAAAAGTACTTCACGTTTGAGAAAAATAGCAAATTGTTGTCGGGCCAACATATTGGACCTGGAGACATCAGTTGACGGTTTAGCCCAGTGGTGGCTTGTTTTACGTGAAAGTCACGTAGATATTAATTATTGATTTATTAAGTCATTTGATCATGCATTGTGAAAGTCATGATGACTTTGTTTGTTAAGGCTGTATGCCTAGGGTATTGAATTACACCTTTGTGCAGGTGCGAATTGCGTAGTGAAGGTCAATAACTTATCTTGGGGGCGTCGGGGCGTGGGTATCCCACAAGTAGCCAGTTCGTAGCTCTATTGTGCCGTGGTGACTGTTGCAAACGCATCGACGATCTCGACGAGACACTATTCGTATCACCGATCAGGTGTAGAATGTCTTGTATAAGCCATGATGCGTACGCTAATAATTTTGAAGCACTTGAATTGAGGCTGACGATATACAGTTATATCTCCCGATCTTTCTCTTTGATGTTTGGTTTTAGCTCTTTGGAATAGGAGTCGGTTCATTTACATTTGCATAGTCTGTGGACATGTTGTTGTGATGTATGTTCATTGAATTATTTGTTGATAAATATCATGACTGCAATTATTAATTTAGTATTATATGGCTTTATTGTTATTATTATTTCTTTGCGGCCATACTAGTATGTGATGTAGGGGATCTCACATCTTTATGGTATTGTTCTGTTTATTCTATTTTATATTTATGTTCTATGAAGACTATGATGGCAACAAGCTGGGATCTTCTAGGTTTCGTTAGAGTGCATATCCACGGAGGTATGGACTAATAGTGTGTCCATTTGGATACGGAACATATAGACTACTATGGAGATATTACTCTATCTTTGAGTAGGACCCGCCATGGGGTTACTACTTTTTATTTTAATGTTACTGTTTATCTAGAGTTTTATATGCCTGTTAGGGATTTAAGGGGTGATATTCACTACACTCCTAGGGAGGATTCCGAGGTATCTTCTGCTCGGACTCTCATTCGTTGAGACATACCCCGGCTGGGGGATTTGTCTTCTGAGGATTCTAAGAATGATCCGGAGGAGGATCCTGTGGAGGACCCTTCCCTCTAGGTGTTTTGAACTTAGGCCAGTTTAGGTTTGTTATGTTAGTTGTATTTATGCTTTTTGGGTATGTAAGTCTGATGTATTTATGTTCCTAGTAAACTATGTATATATATATAGAGAGTGTATTATCCAGTTTGTTATGACTTGTGTTCTTTATATTCTGTTAAGTTTATATTATCCGTGAAAAGAAATTTTAAAATCCATATTTTATAATATTAAATCTTTTATGACTTGGGTTGAGTTTTAAAAGAGTTAGTCTGAAATGTAATTCCCAAGCGAGGGTGTTACACATTTGATGAGACTAACCCCATTGGACTGGGAAAGGATGACGTTGATGATGTTACAGAGATTTTGACTAATACTTACTTGAAGAACAAAAAGGAAGAGCAAAGGAAAGAAAGCCAAAGTGAAGAAACACCACCACAATAAGAGGAGCAACAATCTAATGGTCTTCAAAAAGA
This sequence comes from Ormosia semicastrata, assembly GCA_029884595.1. Taxonomy (NCBI): domain Eukaryota; kingdom Viridiplantae; phylum Streptophyta; class Magnoliopsida; order Fabales; family Fabaceae; genus Ormosia; species Ormosia semicastrata. Next base: position 63,669,567 of record JAQQTO010000061.1, on the reverse strand, counting down.
ATGGAGAACTTCAAGAAACAACCATCTTAACAAGGTTATTGGTGATGTTTCACAAGGGGTAACAACTCAAAACTTATTTAGAGATGCATGTAATTGTATGGGTTTTATTTCTCAACTTGAACCTAAAGGCATAGATGAGGTCATTAATGATGAACATTGGATCTTGGCTATACAAGAAGAGTTAAATCAGTTTGAAAGGAATCAAGTTTGGGAGCTTGTTCTAAGTGTAACACCCTAATACATATATCTCAATATATCTGACATAGACAAAGATAAACAGTACTAACGCCGTCACTTCTTACTTACTAACATTATAATATATCCATAATAAGCACACAAGCTATTATAGAGAGCCTTGAGGGAATCCGAAAAAAATAAACTTATATAACTATATACATCATTAGCCTCAAAAAGGGCATATTGTAGTGCATAACATTATGTACATAAGCAAGCAATAACAAGGTTTGTTCTAGAAGAAAAAAAAAACTAAAACTACTCTAGTCTTTCGGTGTCTTTTTCTTATTTTCCTTAGCAGAATCTTGACCTGGATTTGTCGAAGAATAACAAACGGGGTGAGAATTCATAATTCTCAGTAAAAGCATCCCATAACTAATCATTCATAACATTATAAACACAATCTTAACAACTAATGAATAAGATAGGTTATAAAGCTTTTTCAAGGCTTAACTTTAGCAACTAAAGAAACCAAGCTAAGTAAACATTCATGGTTTATAAATATCAAGCTAATCATATAACATGATCCAATTAAGGAGCTAAGCTAAATTTTACATTAGGGTCCAGTTAAGGAACCAAGTGTATAGAACATGGTCCAATTAAGGAACCAAGCTGGTTTATCATGGCTCAATAGAGAACCAAGCTGATTTGTCATGGTCCAGTCAAGAATGTTGGCTGCAAACGTTAGTGACTTATGACACTTATGATATTTTGCAGAAACTTTATATCTCTTAGGTATACTTTGATCTTACTAAATCAAGTTTCATAACTTCCAAAACTATTAAAATAAATCCTAGGATTCATCTTATTCCTTGTTCCACCATTTTCATAAGTTTCCATATTTGTGTCAAGTCAATCTAGTATTAGAACACTCACTCAATATACTTAAAAATACCAAACTAGTTTTGTTTACCTTCAAAAATTAACTACATCCTCTTCCACTTATTTGTGACCTAGAAATAAACTCTCCATATTTATTTCCCTTATCTAAGCAATTTATGCCACTATATGAGTCATTTTAAACAACTTTTCACCTTTTGTGTTGCAACAAAGTGTCGTAAACTAACTCAGAATGTCACCAAATCAAGCGAACATCTCAAACAAGTATTATGATACCTCTATGACCACATACAAGTCTAATATGCTAAAAAGAGGATGTTACATTTCTCCTCTCCTTTTTAAAATTTTTTCTTTAAATTTACTTTCCTCATATAAAGAACTCTGGGTAGTCTAACTGCATGGCGGACTCTAGCTCCGATGTAGATTCCCCAGTGCCTGTTGCACCCTATAAAACTTTCACTAGAGGAATCTGCTTACCTCTAAGCTCTTTGACCCCTCTGTCTATAGTCCTCACCGGTTGCACTACATAAGACAAATCATCTCTTAACTATATAGATTCATTCCTTATGATGTGTGAAGGATCTGGATTGTACTTTCTGAGTTGAGACATGTGAAAAACGTTATGAAGGTTTGATAAACTGGGAGGAAGGGCTATCTGGTAAGCTACAAGTCCAACTCTCTTTAGAATTTGGTAAGGACTAAGAAATGAGGGTTTAACTTCCTTGTTCTCAATGCTCTACCAATCCCTGATGTAGGAGAGACTCTCTAGAAAACATGTTCTCCCTCTTCGAACTCTAGAAGTCTTCTCATTTTATCAACATAGCTCTTTTTCCTACTTTGAGTGGTAGCCATCCTATCCTTGAACATTCTGATTTGGTTTGAAGTTTGTTGTACTAACTCAGGTTCTAGGATAGCTTTTTCTCTAACCTCATACCAACACATGGGTGACTTACACTTTCTACCATAAAAGTACTTCATACGGTGTCATTCCTAAGCTGGTATAATAATTGTTGTTGTAGGAAAATTCCACTAAAGGTAAGAGTCTATCCCAACTACCCCACTAATGTAGTACACATGCTCAAAGCATATCCTCAAGGGTCTGGATAGTTCACTTTGACTACCCATTTGTTTGTGGGTGGTATGTTGTACTAAGGCTTAGTCTAGTCTCGAAGGCCTTTTGCAAGGCTCCTCAAAATCTAGATGTGAATCTAGGATCTCTATTTGAAACTATACGAAGGGCAATTCCATGCAACCTAACTATCTCTTGTAAGTACAATTGGGCTAGTTTGTCTAAGGAGTAGTTAGCTCTAATTGGCAAAAAGTGGACAGACTTAGTCTATCCACTATAACCCAAACTGCATCATATCCTCACTAAGCTCTGGGTAACCCCATCATAAAATCCATTGCAATATTATCCCACTTCCATTCAGGGATTGATAAGGATTGAAGAGGTCCAGAAGGTTTTTGATGCTCTATCTTAAGTTTTTGATAGACCAAGCGCATAGACACAAACTCCGCTATTTCCTTCTTCATTCTTGGCCACCAAAACATCTTCCTAAAATCTTGGTACATTTTAGTGGCTCCGAGAGAGATGGTATATTGACTCTTATAAGCCTCCTCTAAGATCTTTTCTTTGATCACATATTATCTTGGAGTGTAAATTCTATCTCTAAACTTAAACACTCCATCGTCCGCCATATCAAACTCTTTTTAAACTCCTAAGAAGATTTGCTCTCTTATCTCATTTAGGGTTTCATCCCCGCTTTGAGCTTCTAGCATTTGAGCTCTAAAGTCACTAACCGTGTCCACCTTACTCATGAATAGACTCTGTGGTGTTACAGTTACCTTAATGCTCAAGTCTTTAAACCTCTCAAGAAGTTCGACCTCTTGGATAAACGTCTAAGACACATGTAGGGATTTCTTACTTAGTGCATCGGCCACAACATTGGCCTTACCTATATGGTACTTAAGCTCAAAGTCATAATCCTTTAAGAACTCCATCCATCTCCTTTGCCTCATGTTCAACTTCTTCTGATCAATCAAGTATTTTAAACTCTTATGATCGTTAAACACCTCAAACTGGACTCCATAAAGGAAATGTCTCTATACCTTTAAGGCAAACACCATTGCAACTAATTCTAAATCGTGAGTAGGGTAGTTCTCCTTATGAGGCCTCAACTGCCTCGATGTATAGGCAACTACTCTCTTATTTTCCATCAGAACACACCCTAAACCCATCTTTGAAGCATCACAAAACACCTCAAATTTCTCCTAAGGATCTGGAATAACTAAAACTAGTGTAATAGTCAACCTCAACTTAAGCTTTTGGAAACTGTCCTCACACTCGAGTCCAAACAAAAGTACTACCTTTCGTAGTTAATCTAGCTAAAGGTAGCACTATCTGAGAAAATCCACTAATGAATCTCCTATAGTACCCACTCAGGCCTATAAAACTCTTGATCTCAGTCACAGTGGTGGGTCTTGTAACATCCTCTTTAACCTAATAACCCTAATCAGGGTTATAGAAGCTCAATAGTACTGGTAAGAGTTATCTATTAATTTAGGTAATTTTTTGAACCAGTTTGAGTGTAATTCTTTAACACTGAATACAAAGAAATAATTAAAGTATCTGCAAAAATAGTTGATATGATGGAAATAAATATGAAAAATTTATTTCCTAACTAAGAACCATTGATAAGAGTTGTATAAAATTTTGGAGAATCAATTGAGCAAGTTTGGTATTTTTAAGGAAACTGAGCAGAAATAGCTAGAACAGTTAAATAGTTTAGAAAATTATGAAATTACTTGGAGATGACAAGTAAGACATGGAGAATATTTTGGTATAAAATGACAACCAAGATAAGTATCAGTAAGCACATTTACTCAATCCCTCAGTTTAATTTAACTTGGGACTGAGCAATGAAACTTAATTGATAAATAGTAGTATATGAAAAGTTACAGAAAAATGGATCTGAGGAGTAAGTTGAGTCCTAAAATTTTTCATAATACTTATGGTAACTTGAAAACTCAACTTTGGAATATTAAAATGTACGTAACAGATACAAAATTTTCAGCATGGAAAATTGGTCATCTTTTGTTACCAATCCACCGCCACTCACACATCCACACTTTTCTTCATCTTTCCTGAATTGTCTTGATATTTTATCTCCATCCTTCCATGTGTAAAAAATAAATAGAAAATAGAGGAGAAACCAGACCGCACAGTCACTCACTCTTCACCATTCATCTTCCATTTTTTTCATCCTACTAACTTCACCTACATGTTGCTTATTCTTCTTGCCCATTTTCTATTGTTTCTTACCGCTAAAACAACTCCATAAAGAATCAGAAAATAGCAAGGAAACAAGAGAGAACTTGAAGGAAGGAAGAAATAAGAGGAAGGAGAAAGTGAAGGAAAGTCAAGGAAACAAAGCTAGGAAGTGAGGTAGGTGTGCTTGTCTTTCATTTATTCTTTTTTTTTCTATTGATTGTGAATAAAAAATAATGGATTTTTAAACCCCTAGGGTCACGGCCAAAGCAGCTTGAAATAGGGGAAATTCTTGTATTTAGAGTTTAATTGCTTGCTACCTACTTGTTCTTTTTATTTTATGGATTGTGGGTGAAAATTTCTGTTTTGGTTGTGTATGTTTGGATGTACGTACTCTCAGCCAAATGGTGAAAGTGTAGACATTTTTCTATTTTAATTGTTCCTCCTTTTCTATTGATGCTTCAATTAAAGTTGTGATGTTAAAAATGATAAGAAAGATGAGATTTCATTGTGTTCCTTGGGCTGAACTGTTATGGAAGATTGCTGCCCTATTTGTGACATGAATTGTAATTATTTTTATGCTTGAAATTGTGACTTAAATATTGATTGAAAATTATGGCAGAATGCTGTCTTACTTTGACAAAATTTTTGATGTTTTTTGTGTTTGAAATTGTGGCATGAATGGTGGTAGAAAGCTGTGGAAGAATACTACCCTATTTTAACCAAAATCTTATTATTTTTATGTGTGAAATTGTGGCTTGAGAGGCTAAATTGGCCTTGGTAGAATGCTGCCCTGTTTTGACAGACTTATTGATGCTTTTATGATTAAATTTGTGACTTAAATGGTGATTGAAATTGTAGCAAAATGTTGTCCTGTTTCTGATAGAATTTTTGATGTATTTGTGTATGGTGGAAAGGTCACAACAATTGCTTCCTTTTGGTGACTAGAATTTATATGTAATTATGTCATGCATTAGTGATAAGTTTTGATGGGAGATGATAAGAAGGAATTGCACTTAAATACTAGTTTAAGATGGAAGTTAACTGATGTGACCACGGCAAGTGTACCGGATCGTCAAGTAATAAAAACGGTGAGAAAACCGGATATCGTTCTCAGGGATCAATAACCAATTACTAATTCACGAACTTAGCTACTATTTAAATAGAACTTTGGTTCAAAGGGAGCTCAATTGTAAACAATTAAGCATGAAAGAAATTAAATTAAAGTAAAAGATTCTTTTTGGTATTTTGGCTTTGACAATTTGACAAACACTTAGAACACAAAAGAGATAGGAATCCAAAGATAAGAAAGAGTTGGGATCAAGTTTCATTTGATTTCATTTACTGTATGTTAACCTAGAGTTAAGACAAATTTCCACTTCTATTTTGTTATCGGATTCTCCAATATATCCAAGTCCTAATTCCTTAGGCACAAGAATCTTAAATCCTAGTTAAAAACCCTAATTCCTTAGGTGATTCTAAAAGGGAAAAAGCATTAAGATTAAGAATCCAACGAGATAACAAGCATTCATCGACTATTCCTAGCACAACAATCACAAAGTTCACAATCTCAAGCATAGTTCACACATTAAATTTCCATCCAATGCATAAACCTAAAGAAAATATTCTAAGGATGATCAAACCCTAGAAAGCTTTGAGAAAAGAGATTATAAACTCAAAATAGAAATATTCATTAAACATAACTGAAACCTAAGTCAAATACAAGCAAAATCCATCAAAATCTTCTCAATCCTAACAAGGGAGAGTTTAGCTAGACATAGAAACAAAAACAGAAATTAAAACAATAGAGAAGAAGAAGTAAAACTCCATTGAAGCTTGAAGAAAATCTGAGCTCCCACTCTTCTTCCCTTCAAGTCCACCTCCAAGCTTTCCAAATTAGGTCAAGTCTTCCCTTCTTCCTCGTCTCCAGCAGCCCAAAGATCCCCTCTTTCTAGAAAGAATGGGTTTTTATATGTGTCAGGAAGGAGCAGGGCGCCTGGCGCTCAGGAATCCAGTGCCTGGCGCTCAGGAGTCCACTTAAAACTAAATCTCGGGAATGTGAGCGCCTGGCGCTCAGAATTTGGGCACCTGGCGCCTGAAATCCAGGAAGTGTAGTCTGCTGTATGCTGAGCGCCTGACGCTCTGAATTTGGGCGCCTGGCGCCTGGACTTCAGCAACCTTCCTTCTCCACATTGAGCTTCATCCTGTTTCCTTTGGTGCCTACAATCAAAACATTAACAAATGAGATAAAACACTAGTAATTCTAATCAGAATGACTTAATCTAATAAGCTAGAATGAATTAACTAAAAAGATAAAATAAATTTGTCTTAAGATCAAAACAACGTCAAAAGTTGGGCTTAAGCGGTGAAATCCACTCAAAAAGTTATGGAAAAATAGATAATCTAGTAGATTATCATTAACCTAATGCATTTGCTACAATTTTTGATGTGTTTAATAAGCCTTGTTGGCTGAATTGGAAACCAAGAAAGTATTGCATCCAATATTTAAAGAATTGATGTTTGAATGTCATAGATAATGTTTACTTGTTAAGAATTCTTGAAGTGTGCTGGATGAAATAGATTTGTGTTCTAATTATGTATTAGAGATTATATTGCTTCTTAAATAGCCTAGTTGAGCTATTTGATATCGATATATGAATTGCTCCCTTGACTCATTAAGTTTGAGCTAGAATATGTGATTGAATAATCAATGCTCATGAGAATTGAATTTGAATTATATATAAGAATTTTGGGACATTTATCCTTGAATGGGAAGGAAAATGGTTCTGATATGCTTTTCCCACTCAGAGTATCCTTTTTATGTGAACTGTTGTTTCACTGGATATAGTAGATTTTGGAGTTGATCCTTTATGAGGGAAGGGTATCCAAAATTCCATTAGAATCATGGAGATGATCCTCTGTGAGGAAAGGGATCCTATATTCTTGAAAATTTCTCATTATGTTTCCTCATTACGTTTCCCTCATAGGATACTAGTGGTAGTATGAGGCCTTAATTCACTCTCTACCATGAGTATATAAAACCCGAGCTATATTGCAACATCCTCCCTACCTAATAACTTTAATCAGAGTTATAGAAGGTCAGTAATACTGGTAAGAATTATCTGTTAATTTGGATAACTTTTCAAACTAGTTTGAGCATAATTCTATAATCTTGAGTACAAGAGAATAATTAAAGTATCTGCTGAATCAGTTGATATGATGAAAATAAATATAGAAAATTGATTTCCTAGCTAAGAATGATTAATAAGAGTTATACAAAATTTTGGGGAATCAACAGAGTAAGTCTGGTATTTTTAAGGATACTACTGAGAAATAGTCGGGATAGCAAAGAAGTTCAGAAAATTATGAAATTTTATGGAGATGATAAGTAAAATATGGAGAATATTTTGTTATAATTATTAACCAAGACAAGTATCAATAAGTAGATTACTTAATCCCTCGGTTTAATTTAACCTAGGATCGAGTAATAAAGTTTAACTAATAAATAGTAGTATATGGAAAGTTATGAAAAAATGGATTTGAGGACTAAGATGAATCCTCAAATTTTTCCTAATACTTATGGACATTTGAAAACTCAACTTTTGAAGATTTAAAATAAATGTAACAGTTATAAAAGTTCCAATATAGAATTTTTAATTACAAAACTTTGGACAATAGCCGTCTAAAGCTCCAGACTTTTCTACACCTTTCCCCATTCTTTTCTCTTCATATTTTTGTCTCTCTTTCTTTATTTTCTCTTCTCTATTTCGGAGCAGCAGCAGCCCACTTTCTCCATATCATTCTTCATTTTGCATTCCTTCCATTTCCAACCAAATCAACCTTGTTCTTACTTTTCTTTCCTCCTTTGTTTTTCACGATTGAATAGCCTCAAAAATAGCTATAAACAATGGACAAACAGCAGCAGCAATAGAGTTAAAAACAACAAGGAAAAAGAGAGAAAAAGAAGGGAAAAAATGAAGAAAAATCAAGGAACCAAAGGTTTGGAAGAGAGGTAGGGGTTTCTTGCTTTCAATCCTCTCTTCTTCTTACATGATTTGGTGCCAAAAAAAATTTGGTTGTAGTGACCATTAGGTCACGGCTTTACCAGAGAAAATTAAAGGAGAAATGGTGACCTTGTTCTTTACATTTCACTAGCTTTTAAATTTTGATGAAAGTTTGATTGTGAAATTTAAGATATTAGTCGAATTCTTCTATGATGAAGCTCGCGATTTTAGCCTAAAATGTTTCAATTGAAGTTGTGATGTTGGAAATGACAAGAAAGATGAGATTTCATTGTGTATTTGGGCTAAATTGTTGAGGTAGCTTGCTGCCCTAATTTTGAATTGAATTTGTGATGTTTTTGTGCTTGAAATGGGTGGTTATATGGCTGGAATTGTTATAGAAGATTGCACCCTATTAAGACCAGAAGTTTGATGTTTGTGTGCTCGAAATTATGACTAAAATGATGATGAATGGCTTAGGCAGAGTGCTGCCCTTTTGTGGCCAGAATTTTGAAGTAGAATTACATGATAATGTTGCTTGAATAATGCTTGAAGGCAAAATGCAGCCCTTTGAGACCAAAATTTAGTATGTTTGTATATGATATTGTGGCTTTAAATGTTGATTAGTAATTCCAAGAAAGTATTGCATACAATATCTAAGAATTCGATGTGTAAATGTTATTGATAATGTTTACTTGTCAAAGTTCTTTTAATATAATGGATAATGTAGAATTGTACATTGGATTTGTAATAGAGGAATTAGTGGTGTTGAAATGGTGTTGCTCCTTGAATACTCAAGTTGAGCTAAGATGAGAATTTGGAATTTGCATTGCTCCCTTAAGTCATTAGGGTTGAGCTAGTATTTGAAATTATAATATTGTGTTTTGGTTATGTGTTAAAGAATTTATTGCTCCTTGAATTATCAAGTTGAGTTTGAATTTGGATCTGTGAATTGAGAATATGCTTCCTTGAATTAAAGAGGTTGAGCTAGAATGATATATTGAATGGATGTATGAATAATCAGTGCTCAAAGAATCAGAAGTTAAATTTGAATTGAGAATGAGAATTAGGCAATTATCCTTGAATGGGGAGGTAATTGTCCATGCTTTCCCACTCAGTATCCTTTGTATTTGTATGAACCGTTGGTTCACTCAGTATAGTGGATTCGGAGATGATCCTGTATAAGGGCAGGGTATTTGAGATTCCATTTGAACCATGGAGATGACCTCTTGTGAGGAAGGGGGATCCTGTGTTCTGGTATAAATTTCTCATAGTATCAGTATCGATATTAGTATATTCCTCACGTAATAATTCCCTCATTGGATATTGGTGGTAGTGTGAGGCCCAGAATCACCCCCTACTATAAGTATATAGAACCCGAGCTATGTGAGGTGGCTCCCACCCTTTGTGGTACTTGAGGTATGGGTTCTGTGGGATAGCGAGTATTTGAATGAGTATTGAGATTTGAATTGTATTTGTATGTCATGATATGACTTGAAAGTGTATCCAAATATTTGAATGAGATTGGTACTACAGAATTGGTATTTGCAGACAAATTTTTGGAAGTTATTTGTGATTAAAATTTGTATTAAATTTGACCATGAATGTTTGTATGCTTGGTACATTATGAATATGAATATTTGTACAAAATTGATATTGTGGTAGTTGTGATTAGTACAATTACTGGAACAATATATGTTTGTGTTCTGAATGGATTCAGATGAGTACCTCAAGAAGGTATAGTGTAGTGGTTTCCTCCCTAATGCAGCTGCGTTCCACCGTCAAGGTCCGGCGGGGGTGGTACCTGCAAAAAGGACTCCAACGCTCAAGTCAGCTTCAATGCTCAGACAAGAATAATGACTGTTCCCTCATCCAGAACGTTACCCATTTAGGTTTACTTAGCTTGATCTTTATGGAGCATGACTGGAGTTAGAGCATTCAATGTAGGTATTATGGTAATATGGACGTTATAATCATTTATTGAGAGGTTACAGAGTCAAGGAGATTCGTATTGGCGGTTATGAAGATCTGTTGATTTCCTGATCCTCATGACTTAGACATTCCGAGATCTTATTGCACTTTTCGGGGTGTTGATAGAGGAGTACGGTGGGGCGTGTGCCGGGTTGATCCTTTTGAGTAGGATCCCGGCCCACGGTCCAGAACAGTTGCCCCCAGCTTGGTGCTTCGACGGGGTAGTCGAGTGTCAAGGTACTCTACTTCATAAAACGTGACGGGCTATGCCCTGACTTCAAAGCCAGGTTTCGCGATATTTGGTGCCGAGGTCAACGTTCATTGTATCAAAAAGTCGTTGGGGTTGGAGATCGGTAAATCCATACCCTTTGTCCCGAAGTCTGGATCTTGCTGCTCCCTCAGAGTCTGTATTTTATTCCTAGACTTTCTTGAAACTTGTAAAAAATCTGAATCCTTATCTTTGGAAACTGTTGCTTCTGATTTAATTGGAAGATACGGATCCTTTAAAAGAGGATCAGTTTCAACATTTTCCCAGATATCCGTTGCTCTCGTAACCAATAGGAAAGGGAGGGCATTTAATGCTGTTGATTTGATTCGTAGAGTTGGTCAAATATCTTTCCGCTCTATAAATACAAAGGGCTCAAGCCTGGGATGATCATTCCTTTTTCCTCCTATTCTTGCAATCTTCAAGAATGGGTTTGCTGTTCCTACGCCTGCGCTTGTGTTCAGTTAGAGAAATTTTGCCTTCTGCAAAGGTCACCTTTTTCCTATTTTTCCCAAAGTATTTGAGGATACTTCATTTCCTGCTAAAACCCTTGTTTCACTAGGAACTTTTCTTTCCCAGCGTAATGAGGACGGGGACTTTACCTTCCCAGCGTACGAAGGAATGTCAAATTCATACTTTCTCGCTGGGAAGTTCAGTAACCCCTGTCATGTTGGATGGAGGTAATTGGAGAAATAGAGTCCTTCTTTGCCCTCCTTTTAGATAAGCCAGGGGGACCATTGAAGTGATTGCTTCCAAGCGTCCTGGAATGATCATGAAAAAGTTCATTCCACGCTCAACTCTATTCGACCGAAGAGGATGCACGTTAGTCTTCTTTTATCCTTGTGAGTGAACCCCTGAGTGGTATGGCTGAAACTTCTCGAGTCCGTGGCAGTGTTCTGTTCCGGTTATCTTCAGTTTCTTGAAGCCAATCCACTTTTTCAAAAAGCCTCAACAGGGAAGTGACTGGTGTGTGCTTTAGAGAATCTGGATGTGAAAGTACACAGCAAAAAGTTAGCCTCCGGCCTCCAGGCTCACAGTGTTGTTTAACCTTTTCATATCCCTTGCTTTCCTTCTCCTTGAATTGATGTATGACGATGTATGGAATGAAATAAAAATGTAATTGAATTGCCAAGCAATTTGTTTTACCATCTTTAACTTGTGAAATTTTTATACTGGAGCGGGGCGAGTCCAATGCTCGTTCACCGGGGTGACTCTAATGCGTGTCCTGTATAACTTGCCCCCAGCTCTGCGCTTTGCCGAGGCGGGCAAAGTGCAAAGCTTAAGTAATAAAACCGAGGTTATTTGAAATCGGGAACAAATTTACCGGGATATGTAACGAGCTGTGGTATTTAATATTTTGTAGACGTTGTAGATACTAGAGTTGGTTTGTTCTTACCACCACCGGGTGGCATTGGAAATATTGCCTCAGCCTTCTGGCCGCAACGATGAGTGCGAATGCGACCTTTTTAATCTTCTGATATCGGAGTTCGGGGCCTTGCAATGCTTTACTCACAAAATAGACCGGCTTCTGGACACCGTCGGATTCTCTGACAAGTACTGCACTAACGGCCTCCTCGTGAATGGAGAGGTATATGTACAGCGTTTCTTCTAGCTCAAGTCTTATGAGAATTGGGGGGGATGACAGGATATTCTTCAAGGAGATGAAAGCGTCCTCACACTCCCGAGTCCATTCAAAATCGGTACCCTTTTTCAGCAATTTGAAAAGTGGGAGGGATTTGTGGGCAGCTCCAACTAAGAAATGTGTAAGAGCCGTGATCCGCCCATTTAGCTGCTGTACTTCTTTCACATTTCGGGGGCTGTGCATGTCGAGCACGGCCTTACATTTGTCGGGGTTTGCTTCAATTCCCCGGTGTGTCAGCATGAAACCCAAAAACTTTCCAGCCTGGACCCCGAATGCACATTTCTCAGGGTTAAGCCTCATATTGTGTTTTCTGAGCTGTTCAAATACCTCCTCTAAATCCGAGGTATGCGATCCTGACACCGAGGTCTTGACTATCATATCGTCAATGTAGACTTCTAGCATTCTCCCTATCTGATTCTCAAAGACCCGGTTCATCATTCTCTGATAAGTGGCTCCGGCGTTCTTCAACCCAAAAGGCATTACTTTGTAGCAGTAACTTGCCTTTTCGGTGATGAACGCGATTTTATCCTCGTCCCCGGGGTACATTGGAATCTGATTGTACCCGGAGTATGCGTCCATGAAAGATAGTAACTGAAAACCGGAGGAACTATCGACCAGTTTGTCCACATGAGGGAGGGGGTATGGATCTTTAGGGCACGCCTTGTTCAGGTCAGTGTAGTCCACACACATCCTCCATTTGCCGTTGGATTTTTTAACCAGGACAACGTTGGACAGCCAGGTGGTATACGTGATCTCCCTGATGAATCCGGCGTTCAAAAGCTCCTTTACTTGTCCTTCGATGACTTGCTGCCTTTCCGGTCCGACCCTCCTCTTTTTCTGAGAGACCGGCTTTGCATCTCGTTTAATAGATAAACGATGACAGATGAAAGCGGGGTCAATTCCAAGCATATCAGCAGACGTCCAGGCAAAAAGATCTTTGTTTTCTTTCAAGAGTTTTACCAACTGAGCTTTCTCCTGCTCGTCGAGGTTCGCCCCAATTTTGGTTGTGTGTCCAAGTTCATCATCAAGCTGCAACAGGATCAAGTCTCCGTCGGGCTGGGGTCTAGTGCCTCGGATTTCTTCTCGTGCATCTAGTTCGGTCATCAAAACATTAACTTGATGGGTTGGAATGGGTGTGCACGCCTTCTTGTTTCTGGATGCCCTACTAATTTTCAGGCTTTCGTTGTAGCATTTGCGGGCTACAATCTGATCGCCCTTGACCGTGACCACTTTATTATCCTGGTTAAGGAATTTCATTGTTTGGTGAGCGGTGGAGATTACGGCGGCCATGCTGTTCAACGTAGGACGCCCCAAGATGATGTTGTAGGCCGAGGGACAATCCACAACCAAGAATCTCACCTTCACGGTTCTGTACGCGCTATCGTCACCTAGGGTCAGGAAAGTATCGAAGTATCCTACCGGGGTGACCTTCTCCCTGGAGAAACCAATGAGCTCATCTTCATATGGTGTTAATTTAGACAAGGGGAATTCCAATCTTTCAAACGCGTCCATAAACATGATATCTGCCGAACTTCCCTGGTCCACAAAAATTCGACGGACTTCTGCGTTGGATATTATTCCGGAGATCACCAGTGGGTCATCGTGATCCTGGATGATATCGCCGTAGTCATCCTCGGAAAAAGAAATGGGAGGTGCTCCACTATTCTGAGCGGGTGGTCTTAGTGAAGAGCTCGACACGCTTAAAACCGCCGTCCGAAATGCCTTTCTCTGAGAATTATTTGACACTCCTCCTCCAACAAATCCTCCAGCGATGGTATGGATTAGCCTATCCTTCCGGTATCCGCCCTCTTGAACATCCCGGTTTGGTCCTTGTCTATTCTCACCATCTCGGCGTGTCAGGGTTTGAGATCTCTTGACAGGACTCCGATTTTTTCCGGCCGGACTGCGGGTTCTTTGCCGGGGTCGATCTGGACTTTGCCGAGGACTTCGGCTTCGTCTCTGATTCCTTCTCCTTCTGTGGTCTTGGTTGCCACGAAAGCCACCAATGTACTTTTGCAAACGTCCCTCTTTGATCAGGGACTCGATAACATCTCGGAGCTGATAGCAATCTTCGGTTTCATGACCATAACTGTTGTGTCACCTGCAGTGCTTAGATTTGTCCCTCTGGGATTGTTCTTTGACAGGTAGTGGCCTTTTAATATCCTGGAACTTGGTTTGAAGGACCTCCTTAAAGATTGTCTCTCGAGGGGTGTTCAAAGGAGTACATTCAGAATATTTAGGCCTATAACGTTCGCTCTTAGAGGGATCTCGGGACTGGCCTGAGTGGTGATTCTTTTTTTGAATGGGTTCACCTTTCTCAAGGCTTTCTTTTGCCCTGGTGATCTCTTCCAATTCCACGTACTTATCTGCTCGTAGGTGGAACTCATCTAAATTGGTCGGCTTCTTTTTCGCCAGTGACCGGAAGAAGTCTGAGTCAGTCCGTAGACCATTTCTGGCGTAATGGAGGGCTATTCTGTCGTCGAGGTTTTCGATCCCCACACAAGCATGACTGAATCTCTTGATGTATTCTCGCAGGGATTCATCACTCTTTTGGCGAATTCCCGATAGAGAATCAATTGACTTCGGTCTCTCTTTGGCCGTGGTATAATGCAACAGGAACCGCTGCGTGAGGTCCCCCCATCTTGTAATTTTTGTCCGTAAAGTCACGAACCAACGAAGAGCATCCTTCTTCAGGAAGAGAGGGAAAGCACGGCATAACAGTTCTGGGGTATACCCGTAGAGTTGCATGGACTGCGTATAGGCATCCAAATGCTCCTGTGGATCCGTGGTCCCATCATAGGGCTCTATATTGCTTGGGGGCTTAAAGTTCCTCGGGACCCTATATGCCATTAAGGCATCAGAGAATTGCTGCTGACGGCCAGGGACTGGGTCAATATTTTCTATTACCCCGGCACTGACATGTTGGGTTTCCCTGTGAGCAGCGGCTCGCTCACCCCCCTCATTGCCAGCCTGCGTAAGCCTTTCTAAATTGTCCAGGCGGCGGCGCTGCTCCTCCAGCTGATGCCGTTGGTTATCAATCAGTGCGGTCTGTTGGCGCAGTAATTCTCGTAGTTCATTTCTCGCCATTCCGGATTGCGAATTGTCCTCATAATGTGATCGGTCAGCATCTAAATTAGGGATTCCCAAACGAGCATGCGCTGGGACCCTTGCAGCTTGATTTGCGTTGTTCTCTCCGGTTGGGGGGTATACAAGTCTATCCCGGACAGAGATCCTTCGCGAGGGGACTGGGCTTTCAGCTAATGCTGAAGTTTCATGTCCCCCGTTTAGCGTTTCTACCAGAACAGGCCTGTTCCTTACAACGGAGGTTTCCGGAGGTGCGACGGAAGGAGGATCGCGCTGGACTGCTGGGCCCTGTCCGTGAGTAGGGGCAGCATGTGCAGCACTTCCTCTTCGCTGATTTTGCCTCGTACTCACCATGATGGAAATGGGAATAGTAATTTATAATTTGCCACAGACGGCGCCAAATGTTCTGAATGGATTCAGATGAGTACCTCAAGAAGGTATAGTGTGGTGGTTTCCTCCCTAATGCAGCTGCGTTCCACCGTCAAGGTCCGACGGGGGTGGTACTTGCAAAAAGGACTCCAACGCTCAAGTCAGCTTCAATGCTCAGACAAGAATAATGACTGTTCCCTCATCCAGAACGTTACCCATTTAGGTTTACTTAGCTTGATCTTTATGGAGCATGATTGGAGTTAGAGCATTCAATGCAGGTATTATGGTAATATGGACGTTATAGTCATTTTTTGAGAGGTTACAGAGTCATGGAGATTCGTATTGGCGGTTACGAAGATCTGCTGATTTCCTGATCCTCATGACTTAGACATTCCGAGATCTTATTGCACTTTCCGGGGTGTTGATAGAGGAGTACGGTGGGGCGTGTGCCGGGTTGATCCTCCTGAGTAGGATCCCGGCCCACGGTCCAGAACAGTTTGGAATTTTTATTGATGGTAAAGAATATTTTCGTAAATTATTAAATGGAATTCTGTTTCAGGAAGAGAAGGGACCAGATTTGGCATTTTGCCACCCTTCTAACTATATATATATATATACATACGTATATATTTAAATTGAATTTCAAAGAAATGTATTTTTCTCTGAAATAGCTGGAATTATTGTGATGACATATATTTCAAAATAGTATCTACTGAGAATTAGTATTCTCACCCCATTATTATTATGTATTTCATGAAAATTCCAGGTTCATTATTTGCAACGTAATGGCACAGATAAAGGAAGATATTTACTTTGGATTTAGATTTTGTATAATAAATGTATGGAAAATGCCTTGAGGGCATATGATATGTATTTGTACTATAATGTATACTTTGTATAGCCATCCTTCAGTATATGTAAATTATTATGACACCCTGTCTAGGCTCATATTTTTGTATATTAAAGAAAAGTATATTCGAATTTTTGTGGTAAAATTTTAAGTGATGTACTTACTATTGTTGTTATGCTATAAATCTGAATACACTATTAGTAATAATAGTAAGGGCGTTACATATATGAGGTGGCTCTCACCCATTATGGTGCATGTGATATGGGTTTTGTAGGAAAGAATGGATATTATGAGTATATTGAACCTGAACTATATGAGATTACTCTCACCTCTTATAGTGCATGTGATATGGGTTCTGTGGAAATAAGCGGACATTTAAATGAGCACTGAAATGGAATTGAATTTGAATGTCATGTTGAGACTTATTTATGTTATAATGATCCTAAAATGAATTTGTGATTATGGTTCTTATCTGAAAATTATTTCTAAAAGTATTATGAATATAAATTATGATGTATTTGAATTTAATGCTATATTATGACTTATTTGTGCTATAAGATTCATTGCTTGAGTTTAAGATTATGGTTCTTGATTGGAAAATGTTTTTTTAAATTACTTATGAATGTAAATTGTGTTGTTTGATAAAAAATGTTTTTGGTAAAAGTTAATAATTGGAATTCTGTTTTTACAAAAAAGAAGGACTGGATTTGGCTTTTACCACCTTCCTACTTTAAAAAAATAAATTTTTAAATGGTTTTTGCCTGAAGCAACTGGAAGTATTGTGATCACATGTATTTTTAGATAGAACTATTGAGCATTCCTAGAATTCTCACCCCTCTTGTTTGTATTTTTATAATATTTCCATGTACGCATTCTTCAGTAAGGAGACAAAAGTTGAAGATGTAGTCTAGTTTTATTAGTATTTTGTATTTGAGATGTATATACAGCATCTTGGAACTAATTATGTAATCATTCTATATTGTAATATAGTTTGTACATTGTACTTCACATTATAAGTTTATTATCTCAACCATAACAGGCTCATATTTTGTATATCTCTTATATTTATTTTCAAATATATTATGTTAATTATAAGTGACATGGTTAATTTAGATTACTAATGTGTACTTCTGGATATATAGTTTGTAATAAAGTTAAGGATGTTACAAGTCTCTCCCACTGTAACATTGCCTCAACTTTACTAGGGTCCACTGAAATCCCTCCTTAAGAGATTACATGCCCTAGAAACTATACATCTGTAAGCCATAACTCACACTTTGATAGTTTGGCAAACAATTTCTTTTCCTTCAGGATCTCTCAAACTATTCTCACATACAAATGCTCTTCCACTGTCTTGGAATAGATCAATATATCATCTATGAACACTACTATAAACTTATCTAGGTAGGGTCTAAAAATCCTGTTCATGTAATCTATGAACACCATTGGTGCATTCATCAACCTAAAGGACATCATGAGATACTAAGAATGTCCATACCTTGTCTTGAAAGCAGTCTCAAGGATAGTCTTGTCCCTAACTCTTATATGGTGATATCATAATCTTAGATCAATCTTTGAGAACAGTGATGCTCCTCTCAACTGATCCATCAGATTATCTATCCTAGGCAATAAATACTTATTCTTGATGGTTACCTTGTTCAACTGTCTATAGTCAACGCAGAGCCTCATGGTACCATCCTTCTTCTTTACTAGTACCACAGGTGCTCCCCAAGGAGAAACACTCGATGTTATGAATTATTTGTCTAACAATTCCTCTATTTGCTTTTTAAGCTCTGCTAGCTCTAGTGGTGCCATCCTATAAGGTGTTATAGATATATGTTCTGTCCTAGCCACTAAATCTATAGTAAACTCTATTTCTTTTATGGGTGGCAACTCAACTATATCACTCGAGAATACTTCTGGGTACTTCCTAACCACTGGTATATCCTCTAGGCTCTGTTCAACATCAACACTTAAGGAGAAAAGGAGAACATATCCAAAAGCTCCCTATACTAAACAGTGATTCACCTGGTTCGCATTGAGATACACTGACTCAAAAGAGATAACTTTAGTGGATACATTTGACATAAACACGAGGGTTTTATCTGAATAGTTTAAAACTATAAGGTTGGAGGACAACCAATCCACGCCAAGAATGACATCAATATGTACAATGGGGTAAACAGATAACATTTACAAGGAAGATGTAACTCCCCAAAATTTCTTTTTCTGTTAATTGTGTTTTTTTTATGATTTTTATGATTTTTATTATTTTTGTGAATTATTTAATTTATTTTGATTATTTTATTATTATTTTTGGACTTTTGTGTGTTTGAAGCGGTGCTAGAAAAATAAAATATTTTCGGGGCCAGAAAATTTTTGACTATTAACGCGAGCCCGGTGGAGCTTACTAAACCCGAAACTAGGAACATATTTTGAAATTTTTGTTTTTTTGAGATTTTATCTGACTGATGAAATCTAAATGCTTTTTATTATCCATTGGACAATAAACACTAGTTTGGGTAGTAGTAATCTTTGTTCATTAGTTAATAGCTACAAGTAAATATCTAGTTTGATAACTAGTCATGAGCCTAATCATAACCCTTCATCATTTCCTTTCATGACTCACTTTATTGTGAGCTAATGGAAAACAAGCTTCCAAGGGAAATTTGTAAGAAGCAAGCTTAGTGGCTATGACTCATCATGGTGAACCAATGAGGAGCAAGCTTCTAAGGCAAGCCTGGAGAGAACTAGAGGACAAGCTTTGACTACTCAACACCCTTTGGTGTTCACGGCCAAGGGGAGCTTCTAGGACATGCTTAGGAGACCAAAATGGTTACTTAACCACTCTTAAGTTTATCTTTTCTTGTTTTTAGGAAATAAATTATCAGAACTCTCTTATTTTCTCTCCTTAGCAAATTTCGGCCAACACCTTTCAATTACACTTCAATCTTGTTCAATCCAAACCAACCTTATATCTTGAATCTAAACACCATTTGAAAATACTTTCACATTGTGAGTTTCTTCAAATTAATCCATCTTCAATCACTTTCTCAGAGCTTAAGTTTGAAGGTTTTTAGGCGAAGTTCTTGATCTTCATTTGTAATTTTATTCTCAAGTTCTAGACCATAAACTTGATCCATGGTCATCTTATTTTAAGATTTAGATTTTAATAATTGTATATTTAATTTGTTTTAAGGATCTTTTTGGAGGTAGAAGTTAATTCAAGAAGACAACAAAGGAGTTTTTGATCATCACTTAAGGTAAGAGGGAGATTAACCTCATCAACCATCTTGGTGGTGAGAAATTCAATTTGTGGTTGTTGGTGAAAAATCCCTATGAGGATTTATTCACTTATTTGTATGAATTTAATGGTTTATGCTTGTTTGGCTATATGTGATTATATGTTTTTTATGGTATGCATGAAATTGCTATAGTAGGAATTGATGATTGATATGTTTTACATGCTTTGAATCATGTGTGAATGACAAGATTTTTGGTCCCAAAGACCTTATATGGCTCACGGCCATTTAGCCCAAGATGGGGTATCCAAGGCAAAAATATTTTATGAAATGAAAACCTAGATGATTAGGTGATAAGAATATGAATTAAGGATTTACAAGTTAAAAAGAAGATGAACAAAAATTTTATTATTTGAAAATAGTTGATTTTCGACCAAGATAATGGAAATAAGTTTGAAAGATGGTTTGAAATTTAAAGTATTTTATTTAAGAGAGTTCTTAGTAAAAGTAATGGAAAAAGATTCTTGAAAGGTTTTGGTTAAATCAAAATAACGTAGATTTTCTGAAAAACGTTAGAAAATATCACTTAGAGGAGATTTAGTAAGAAAATATTGGAATTAAGGTTCAAATTTTATATTAAACATAGAAAATCTCAAAATTAAGCTTAGAATGTCAATAAAATTTTTACGTGATTAAAAAGTATTCATAAAACCTCACGCGATTCAAAAACGTGGATTTTTTATTTACGCAATTAATAAAATGTTTTAAAAATTTTTACGCAATTGAAAAACAACGTAAAAATGTTAAGAAATTTAGAGACGTAACCAAAAGTGTTACGCATTTGAGACAATACAGTAAAAATACTTCGCATTTGAGAAAAATAGTAGATTACTGTTGGGCCAATGTACTAGACCCGGAGATGTCAGTTGACAACTTAGCCTATTGGTGGCTTGATTTTACATGGAAGTCACGTACTTATTAATTATTGATTCGTGAAGTCATTCGATCATGTATTGTGAAAGTTGTAGTGACTTTGTTTGTTAAGGTTGTATGTCTAGGAGATTGAATTACACCTTTTTGTGGGTGCGAAGTGCATAGTGAAGGTCAATAATTGATCTTGGGGACGTCGGGGTGTGGAAATCCCACAAATGGCCAGTTAGTAGCTCTACTATGCCGTGGTTCTTTTGTGCCGTGGTTACTGATGCAAATGCATCGACGATCTCGATGAGACACTATTCCTATTCTCGATCTAGTGTAGAATTGTATAAGCCATGATGCGTATGCTGAAAACAACGAAGCACTTGATTTGAGGCTGACGATATATAGACATATCTCCCGATCATTCTCTCAGATGTTTGGTTTTTAGCTCCATGGAGTAGGGGTCAATTCATTGTACATTTGCACTGTCAATAGACATGTTGTTGTGATGTACATTCGTTGAATTATCTATTGATAAATATCATGACTATAATTGTTAATTCTGTACTATATGTCTTTATTGTTATTACTATTTCTTTGCTGCCATACTAGTATGTGATGTAGGGGATCTCACCTCTTTATGGTATTGTTCTATCTGTTTTGTTTTATGTTTATGTTCTATGAAGACTGTGATGGCGGCAAGGTGAGATATTCTGGGTTTCGTTAGCGTGCAGATCCATGGAGGCACTGACGCATGGCGCGTCCACATGGATACTGAGTGTACTGAGTATCATGGATATGTTACTTTGTCTTTGAGTAGGACCCGCCATGAGGTTACTACTTTTTCTTTTAATGCTACTGGTTATCTAGAGTTCTATATGCCTATTAGGAATTTATGGAGTGATCTTCATTACACTCTTAGGGAGGATTTTGAGGTATCTTCTTCTCGGACTCCTGTTCGTTGAGACATACCCCGACTGAGGAATTTGTCTGCTGAGGATTCAGAGGAGGATCTAGTGGAGGCCCAATCCCTCCAGGAGGTTTGAACTTGGGCCAGTTTAGGTTTTGTTATGGTAGTTGTTATTATACTTTTTGGTATGTAAGTCTTATGTATTCATGTTCTCAGAAAACTATGTATATATATGTAGAGTGTATTATTCAGTTCTTTATGTATTGTGCTGTCTATATTCTGTTAAGTTTATGTTATCTGCGAAAAAAATTTTTGAAACCCGTATATTATAATATTAAATCCTTTATGACTTGGGTTTAGTTTTAAAATCGTTAGTTTGAAATGTAATTCCCAAAGGAAGGTGTTACATTAGTTGGTAACAGAGCCCAAGTTTAGTCTGTCAGGTTTATGGTTAGCTCTGTCTTGTTTGTGCTTTGTGTTTATTTTTGTTTTGTTTTCTGGAAGGAGACAATATTGCTTGAAATGATTATATTTAGTTTTCATTGTATTTTGATTAGTCTAACATTGAAGAAAGGCAATGGCTCTAGGTAGAGGTGTGCATGTGGACACGAGACGTGACAATGATAATATGGCTGCGGCTACGACTGCAATGCAAAGAATGGCTGACGTAATAGTACAGTAAAATCAGAGGGCTGCTCAATAGCAGGAAGCGACAGCTGAGGCTAAGAATTTGTCAGAGTTTCACCGCAATAATCTGCCACAGTTTAAAGGTGAATTTGATCCAGAGAAAGCGGATCTTTGGATCAAGGAATTGGAGAAAATCTTTAAAGGAATGGGTTGCACGGACGAAAGGAAGGTAACTTATACTGCTTTTATGCTCATTGGAGACGGTGAGGACTAGTGGGCAGGAACTCAACGGTTGTTGGAAGCTAAAGGAAAATTTATCATGTGGGAAGTCCTTTGGAACAAATTTCTAGAATAGTATTTTCCAGCAAGTACTAGCCACACCAAGGTGACGGAGTTCCTTGGACAAAAGCAAGGGGGAATGACTATTAGTGAATATGCTACTAGGTTTGAAAGCCTATCAAAATTCTCATGATACTTTCAACTCCATCCCGATGAAGAATGGAAATGCCAAAAATTCGAAGAAGGTTTGAGGCATGATCTGAAGCGAGCAGTGCTACCTTTGGGGATGGAGCAATTCCCAGATTTGTTGGACAAGTGTCACTGAATCGAAGAGTTGGATTAATCTCGGGATACGAGACCCCGTAACTTTGGACCATCTTGATTCCAAAGAGGGAGTAATAATAATACCAACCTTTTTAAAATAGCAACTCACGAGATTTTAAAAGATGAAAAATAGAGTTGCCACTAATTTTATTTAAATTAGGAAAATTTGGAAAACCTTTTTTTGAAAATGGTCTTTGAAATCATATTGGATTCGGGAGTCGGTTATGGATAGGGAAGGGCGAAAACTTAATCCCACTGCACCCCTAACACACTCGTCTTGTGATGATACCTTAAGTCAGTTGTACAAAAACTTGATAATCTCAAATATATTTATTTTACTTCTCTTAAAAAGACTTTGTAACTATTTTTTTAATAAAAAAAATTATGAAAATTTAATTGTTGACTTGACAAAATAAAGATTCTTCTCCTACGTATCCCTAAGTGCAATGAGGAACTCAAAGTCATGTAGTTTTCTAGAAAAACAATGTGGATTGATTATTTTTAATTTAAAAAAAATAATTTTTGATTTTGAAAGTTTGAATCAATAAGTCGTCACGACTTAATTAATCTAGTTAAGATTTGAATAGGTGAAGCTCGGTGTCACGCTAAAGACGTCACCCATTGCTCATCAAGTTTATTAAAAAATTTATTAAAAAAAGGTTTTGAGTCTTTATCGATTAGTAATTTATTTTATAAAAAGTTGAAGACAAAATAATAACGATAATAATAATAATAGTAATAATAATAATAATTTAAATCATCAAGTTGTCACAACTCAGATAATTATAAACGTTACATGATTAGCAAGTTGTCACAACTTAGCTAATACCATTTTTATTTTTTTTCTCAACAATGTTTAATTTTTTTATTTTTATTCTTTCTTTTATTTTGTAGCTTTTTCTTATGCATAACAAGAAACTTTTTAAAAAAAATTAATTTACTAAAAATGGTCCACTATGATGTAAAACAAAATCAACTAAAACTAAACCTATTAAGCCCAAACCTAAGATAATAAACTTTTTTTTCACCATTCTAAAAAAAAAAACTATCAGGCCCATCTATTTTTTTTATTTCTTTATTTACCAAATTAACAAAACAGCCCAGTAGAAACTCACATCTTTTTAAACAAATAAAAAAAACAAAATAAACACAACGAAAATAAAAGAAAAGAAAAAAAGCTTCTGGTTCTTAAGACACCAAATGAAGGGGAGAAGGGGAGGCTCACCCCCACCAGCAGAACGGACGGTGGCTGTGTAGTGGTTGGTGCAGGTGGCGCGAGGCGAGTTGCGGTTGAAGCAGCGAGGTCGGGCAGTGGTGGCTTGCGTGGTTCTGGCGGAGTGCGTGGATGCGGAGATCAATGCTAGCAGCGGCGCAACGAGATTTGTGGTTGTGTGTGGTGCGACGGTGTTGGGGAGTTGTGGATCTACTGGGTCACGGTGGTGGGTCACGGTTTGGGTCTGCTAGTTCGGTGAAGAAGATGGTGATGGGTCACGGTTTGGGTGCTGTGTGGTGGTCTCACGGTGGTGAAGGTTGGAGGGTGATAACTCCATGTAATGTAGTTATTTGTGCCCCATAATTATGCTTCATAGAATGTTATGTCCTTGTTATTATGCATATATGTGAGATTCTATACTTATATTGGTTAAATTTCCTTTGGATGTCTCTCTATATGATTATGAGCAATTTGTCTGTATTCATTAAATGATTAAGTGGATTTATAATTTGTATTTAACTTGGTGATTTTCCTAATGTAGGATGGGCTTAAAATAGAGGAATTGGAGCGATTCAAAGTTCAAAAGCCCAAGAGAAAGCCAAGGAGGCATTCCAGGAGAGAACACCGCGGCGCAGGTTGTTGCACGCCACGACGCAAAGGTGCATCATCAAGCTGCCATACTGAGGCTCGAGGCTAGAGCATCGCGGCACAAAGGAGTGTGCATTGCAGCTCTAGGTGATTGACTCAATGCGCGCCGTGGCACAAAGGAGTGTGCGCCATGGCGTGAGGTGCAGAACTGAGCCTATAAATAGAATTTTATCAGATTTTCTTAAGATGGCTTTTTAGGTTAGAGAAGCTGCACCTGGCTCTTCATTTTCTGAGGCTGAAAGAGGTCGAGGGAGCCAAGGTTGGAGGCTATCTTCCTCATAGAGGGAGATTCAAGCATCAATGGCAACATCGATAAGCTTTTCCTCTTTTCTCCCTTTGTTTTCTTCTCTTTCTCATTCTTTGAGCATGTATTTTGATTTGTATTTTCATGTTCAATGATGTAGCAACTGTTTTAGGGAATACTTTGAATCCTTTTTATGTATATTAATGATTTTGTTCTCCTTTGAGTTTATATGGAAGTATGGTTTTGTTCAATTGTATTGTGCTTAAAGCTCTTGAGTGTCTGATCATCATTTAAGTGATTTGATGGAATCTAATGAACCTAGACATAGGAATTTGGATTTGAGATCATATGTATGGTTGATGCATGTTCAATTCTATTCTAATGGCAAAATGAGTTGATTCACTAATGGGATAGAAATATACCTCTTAGCCATGCATGGCGTGTGATTGAGAACAGACCTTAAAGAGTACATTTTGTGTTAGCTCTCATGGAAACATAGTGAGTTGGGCAATTGAAACTATGGTTAGATGACCTAGACATAGGCTTTTAGCTAATAAAGATTCTCAAGTTAACCTAATCATTGTGTTCATATTTATGATGAGGATTGCATGTTGTTAGTTAAAGTAAAGGATGAAGAAGGATTTCCCTAATCTCTAATTGATTATCTTTATCACTTTTTAGTCTTTAGTTTAATTGCTTTCCCCTTTTTTATGTTCTTGAATAGAATTAGGTAAGCTATTGGTTAATATTTAGCATTGGAATTAAACTTATCCTCGAGGGAACAATCTTTACCTTCCACTTTATTACTTGAATGACCTATGCACTTGTGGCCTATTTTGGGATAAACAGAGGATGGTGGTGATTGGGTTGGATGATAGTGGGTGGCATGGTTTGGCTGCTACGATGGAGTATTGGCCTACATAAATCTGCTATGGACAGCGTGATGGTGGCTGAACAACGGGTTGGGTCACGGTTTGGATATGGAAGGGGATGGTTTGGCCATTTAGATGGTTTGGGTGTTGTTGAAGGGTGGTAGTCACAGCGGAGGTTGATGGTGAAGTGGGTTCATGGAGGTGGCTTGATGTTTGGGTAGTGCTTGAGTATGATGGTGATGGTGGTTATGATGAAGATGGAATGGTGGCTGTGTGTTTGGTGGGCTTGGACGTTGGGGTGGAGATGGTGAAGTGTTGAAGATGGGTGGTTTCTATGGAGTGGGTGACAGTGGGTTGTGCATTTGGTGAAGGTGGAGGACATGGAGATGGAGGGTAATTGTGGGTTCTTGATGGATTGGTGATGGTGAAGATGAGAATAGAGTTGATGAGGTTGGTTGGGTCACAGTTTTATTGCGTGGCCAGACAGATCTGGGACGGGGCTGGCGCGACGCTACAGAGACGCGACTCGGTAATGAAAGTAGCAGTGATAGCGGTAGCAGAAACAGCAGTGGTAGACGGTGGTTTCGGGCTTAGTGGGTGAGGCGTGAAATTTCAGTGGTGATGTGGGTTTAGTGGTCGCATGGCTTGGGCAGAGGTTGAAGACGATGGAGTCTGGGGTGTGTTGGTGAGGACAGTGGCTTTGGAGATTGATGTAGATTGGTGAAGGATGATGATGATGAAATAGTTGCAAGGGGAAGGTGCGTGAGTGATGAGTGTTTTAGGGGAATGGTGAAGATGGTTTAGGGGCTTGGCTAGAAGACGCAAGGTTATCGGGTGGTTTTTTGTGGTGCTTTCACGATGAGGATAGGAATGGTGATGATGAAGGTGGTAGGCTAACGTAATTGGAGTTTGGCATAAGTGGTGGTTATTATGAGGTTGAAAGTGATTTGATGGGCAGCAGCAAAGTGGTTCCCAGTGGAGGAGGATGGAGATGATTGGTGAATATGATGCTTAGAAAATGGAAGGTTGAAGGGGAAAAATAGAGGTTGAAGACAAGTGCCATAATTTGTGCCGAGGTTCACGACTTTGGGGAGCTCAAATGGTTAAAAAAATGTGGAGAGTAGTTAAAGATGAAAATTTGTTGTTTAGTTCACGGTATTGGGAATATGAGATGGCTGAAAAAATATAGAGAGTGGTTGAAGATCGACGGTCGAGGTGTGATTAAAGGTAGCTGAGTCTGTGAGAGTAAGTGTGAAAATGAGTGAAATTGTGTAGGGGGTTGTATGAGAGTGTACATGAAGCTGAGTGGGTGTGTGTGTGTGCAGGTGAGGAACATAAAAGTAGGGTGAATAGGGAGCAAAGGAGGCTTGTCCCCTCTATCACAGTGTGTGCTGCAGTGTAGTGGTG
This sequence comes from Ormosia semicastrata, assembly GCA_029884595.1. Taxonomy (NCBI): domain Eukaryota; kingdom Viridiplantae; phylum Streptophyta; class Magnoliopsida; order Fabales; family Fabaceae; genus Ormosia; species Ormosia semicastrata. The sequence goes on along the minus strand of JAQQTO010000061.1, from coordinate 63,642,359 downwards.
GTTAATGTATAATGCATGGCCTAAAGAACATAAAGCAAGAAAAGAAAATTGTCTCTTTCTAAAAGTAGAAAAAACAGGCAGCAGCCAACATTTTTTTTATTTTTTTTTATTTTGTCATTTTTTTGTTTTTTTTTTTTTTTTTTTTTTTTTTTTTGTTTTTTGTTTTTAGACTAAGGTGTGTTACCAAGTGCCTCCAGTACTCAAGAAGGGGGTGAATTGAGTATAAAAACTTTTCACAAATACTTTTAAAATAAAGATAAATATTGAGGCTACTTAATAAATATAGAGAAATTATGAGAGGAAGAAGAAAAGTTTTAAGAACAGCAAATAAATAAATATGCAATAATATTAAACTGCAGAAATAAAGAGATAGAGAACAAAAAAGCAGGCACAATATTTATCCTGATTCGACCATTAAACCACTTGTGGCCTACGTCTAGTCCTCAAAAAATTATCTGAGATTTTTCACTATGTGTACAAGTTTCAATAGGTGCTTGCAACCGTTACACAAAAAAGCACTTTTCACACACAGGGAAACTCTATCCTTGTGCTAAAGCCTCAACCTACAGGGATACCTCACCCTTATAAAAACCTTGAGGGATACCTCACCCTCGATACAGAAGTGCAGAATATAAATGAAGAGAAACTTTCACACATAGTAAATATTACAACTTGAAGCACTAAGAGGCTCTCTAAGGATATCTCAAAGTTTTAGCAAAAAAAGCACAAAAAATATGTTAAAATTGTAAATCACGTTTTCAAAGCAAGCGTAAAATTAATCAGATAGCTGGGAAAGAAACAAAAGAGACCCATGGTCTTTATTTATAAAGTCAAAGAAGAAAATTAGCAGTTGAAGCAATTAATCTCGTAATTAAAATGAAAATATGCCCGTTTCTTTCTATATCAGGATCCCGTGTTTATTCGAATAAACCTTGGGTTATTCGAATAACTCAATTTCTAACATATGTGTAAATACTTAAAAAAGAAGCCCAGAGGTTTTTCAAAAACACCAAAACTTGTTAAGTTATTTTCAAGATCAAATACAATTTTGGAAAATGTTTAAGAAAACGTTTTTGTTTTATCTTGTAAAACCACGAGATATCCAAAAAGATCCTTGTACAAAGAGATTCTAAGTCCTAAAGCTAATCTTGAAATTCTTGGACTTGGTCTTCTTATTATCTTCATGTTTGTTATCATCAAAACTAAACTTCATTACGCATAGTCAAATACTGTCTCCCCCTTTTTGATAATGACAAACTATCATTGAGAAAAGCATTAGTTCAGATAAATTAGAATTCACAAAGATAAAGTTTGGAGAGAACTTACTCCCCCTCTTTTTCATAAGAGGTGTTTTTAATATCAGATGTGCGTAGCTCCCCCTTACCTTTGGAATCCAATAACTGGTTTATTTTTATCTGACTTTTCTCAAGAAGTACCTGTTTTTATTTTTCTCCCCCTTTGGCATGATCAAAAAGCATAGGGGATCAAGGCAAAAACATGTAATAGGCATGGCAAACATATAATATGCGTATAAATAATAGGCATGGCAAACATATAATATGCATATAAACTCAAAAGCATAGAAATAGATAACATGATCAAAACATTAATGTCATTTATATTAAATTTCCAACTTCATGTACAACCAGGACAAAACAAATACATCAAGAAACAAACAAAAGCAACACAAAGCCTAAAAGTAGGCATCTGGTGGTGGAGGAGGGGAGTCAGGAGCTCGCTGAGTCAGCAAAATACGAAGGGCAACCTGCTCACGTTCCACACCTTCTATTCTATCAAACAAAATAAAAAAGGTGCTCTCCATGTAGGCTCTATTATTCTGTAGGGCTTCCATGATCTGATCCAAAGTAACTGGTTCAAGAGCAGTAGGAGTAAGAGCATCAACAGCAGGGGCAGCAGAGGCTTCTTCTTGGTCTTCATCTTCAACTTCATCAAGATACACCCATCCATTAGAAGACTTGACCATCTTCATTTTGTTTAGGGTGAAGGACCCAAAAACATGATGGTGGATCAGCTTTGTCGCCTGCTCAATTTCCACAACCTGAGGATACTTACCTAGGAAGACAGAGATAATCAAACCATAGGGCAAATCAGATCATTCTTTGCCTTTTGCCTTCATCATATATTTCATGATAAAGGCAGGCCAGTTCACCTGGTATCCTTTCTTGATGAGCCACAGCATGAAGATGTCATCCTCACTTAGATAGGCGTAGTTGTTTCCCTAAGGTGCTAAGATGTAAGCAATGGCATAGTGTAAGAGCCTATCTTGGCTCTTCATCATGCCTCCCTTGACTCCCTTAGGAGATAGGGCCAAACTAGGCTTTAGCAGGTCTTCAATGGCTTGAAGCTTCTTGTACTCTTGATCCAGAGCTTCAATATCATCATCAAGGTTGCGCCTAATGGATTGTAACCCAAACATCTGTTACCAATCACTGGGAGTGATGACCATGTGCTGATCAGAGATGTTAGAATGCAAGTCTTCACCAACTATCTTCATGTTGCAGTAGAACATCTTTACCAAGTCTGGGTAAAGAGGGGCTTAGTGTGAGTAGAAGCAAAGAACACCCTATGTGTCTAGAAGGTTGAGGAAGTCAAAGCCGCCTTCATTTTGGAAGAAGTTGAGGTCTATGTACTTTGGATGCACAAGGTTATGCTCCTGAAAATGCGTAACGAAGCGACCTAGTTCCTCTTGGTTAGAGGATAGCCTTCAAAGATCCAGAGGGTTGTTGCAGGGGGCTGTCTTCATCCGTAGGCGCTTTGCACGTGAAAAGGAGGATGCCATGGTGGGATGGTGGTTACAATGAGAAACGTAGAGAGAGATATGGAGAGAGGCGAAGGTGATGGTGGTAGAAGAGCAGAGAGGCATATAGAACAGAGAGAGAGAAATAAGAAAACAAATAGAAAACAGATAGAAAGACATTGAAAAGCACTGGGACAATTTATAGACCTCCTGTGTTTATTCAAATAACAGGGGTGTTATTCAAATAAAAACACCGTGGAAACCAACGGTCGTGGCATTTCAACCACAAGTTATTCGAATAACTCTGAGTTTATTCGAATAACCAAAACAGAATGAATACTTTAATGAGGCTTTGATTCGAATAACTAATGAGTTATTTCAATAAAGCAGAAAAGATAAAACACAGGAACAGAGAAACCACATCAGGTTTATTCGAATAGAGCATTATTTATTTGAATAAAGCATGAAGATAAAGCACTTTTAACACATATATTCGAATAACATTGGAGTTATTCAAATGAGACATATATGATAAATTAAAAACTGTAGTTGCTTAACTCAGTTTATTCGAATAAATGGAGGTTTATTCGAATAACATTAATATACAACCCTTCTATTTCAACAACTGATGATGTTTATTCGAATAGCTACAAGTTTATTCGAATAAACCTATCAAAAAACAAGAATAACACGTTCAGAAGATGCAATGATAGATTTAGAGACTTACCTCATGATATTTTACATAGAAAAAAAGAATTTGAGGATATCTCCAACGCTCAAGTCAGTAAAAATTCAAGTTTAATAATCAAATAATAGATCAATAAATATAAACACTATATGCAATATTGATCTAGAATTCCAAGTTCTCTTCTTAATTGGAAGAAGGTGTCTTTAGGCAAAGGTTTTGTGAAAATATCAGCAAGTTGATTAGTTGTTTCAACAAATTCTAAAATACAATCACCTTTTTGAATATGATCCCTTATAAAATGATGTCTAATCTCAATATGTTTAGACCTTGAATGCATAATAGGGTTCTTAGTCAAGTTGATTGCACTAGTATTGTCATATCTTATAGGGATGTGATTAAGCTGAAGACCAAAATCTAGAAGTTGTTGCTTCATCCATAGGATTTGAGCGCAACAACTTCCAGCTGCAACATATTCAACCTCAGCGGTGGATAAAGCCACACTATTTTGTTTCTTGTTATACCAAGAAACTAAGGAACTCCCAAGCAAGTGGCATGTTCCACTAGTGCTTTTCCTATCCAATTTGTAACCAGCAAAATCGAAGTCAAAATAACCAACAAGACTACAAGTGGCACCTTTAGGGTACCACAAGCCCACTTGTGAAGTGCCACCAAGATATTTCATAATATGTTTTATTGCATTTAAGTGCAATTCTTTAATATTAGCTTGGTATCTAGCACACATGCATACGCTAAACATGATATCAGGTTTACTAGCAGTGAGATAAAGAAGGGATCTAATTATACCTCTGTATTTGGTGATTTCAACAGATTTACTTACTTCATCCTTGTCTAAGTAGCAAGAGGTGCTCATTGGAGTGTCCATATGCTTTGAGTTATCCATTCCAAATCTTTTGAGGAGTTCTTTGCAATACTTGGATTGGCTAATGAATGTTCCACTCCTTGTTTGTTTGATTTGAAGTCCAAGGAAAAAGTTAAGCTCTCCCATCATGGGCATCTCGAATTCGCTTTGCATGATATTAGAAAAATCCTTGCATAGAAATTCGTTAGTAGCACCAAATATAATATCATTTACATAGACTTGAACAAGGAGGATGTCATGCTTTTTATTTTTAATAAAAAGAGTTGTATCAAGTTTGCCTCTTGAAAAATCGTGTTCCAAAAGAAACTTGCTCAACCTTTCATACCAAGCTCTTGGAACTTGTTTTAAACCATTTAAAGCCTTTTTAAGTTTGAAAACATGGTTGGGTAGTTCATGATTTTCAAAACCTGGAGGTTGCTCAACGTATACCTCCTCTTGAATAAAACCATTTAGAAAAGCGCTTTTAACATCCATTTGATATAATTTAAAATCCATGATGCAAGCAAAAGCAAGTAATATTCTGATAGCTTCTAGTTTGGCTACAGGCAAATAGGTTTCTTCATAGTCTATTCCTTCCTCTTGATTATACCCTTTAGCTATAAGCCTAGCTTTATTTCTTGTTATTAGGCCACCTTCATCAAGCTTGTTTCTAAAGATCCATTTGGTGACCAATTCCCATACTTGGTTTCTTTCAAATTGATTTAACTCTTCTCGCATTACAAAGATCCAATGTTCATCATCAAAGGCTTCATTTAAGTCTTTATGTTCAATTTGAGAAACAAAAGCCATATGGTTGCATGCATTTCTAATTGAGTTTTGAGTACTTACACCTTTGGATACATCACCTATTACTTGGTCAAGCGGATGGTATCTTGAAGTTCGCCATTCTTTGGGAAGGTCCATGGCTTGTGAATTCTCTCAAGTTGGGGGGTCCTCTTGACTTTCTTCTTGCTTTCTTTCTTCTATCTCATTGTCATCCAAATTGGTTTTTGATCAAGCTTCTGCAACATCATCAACAAGATCCTTTCTCGATCCATTTGGGTCAGTTTTGTTAAATGCAACATGAATAGATTCTTCATCAGTCGTAGTTCTCTTATTATAAATTCTAAAATCTTTGCTATGATTAGAATAACTAAGAAATATACCCTCATCAGACTTAACATCAAATTTGCCTAGGTTATCCTTTTCATTATTCAAAATGAAACATTTGCAATCAAAAACATGAAAATGTGAGACATTTGACTTTCTTCTCTTGTATAATTTGTATGAGGTTTTCTTTAAAATTGGCCTTATAAGGGCCCTGTTCATTACATAACAAGTTGTACTTACAGCGTTATCCGAAAAATACTTAGGAAGAGCAGCCTCATTGAGCATAGTTCTTGCCATTTCTTCTAAAGATCGATTTTTCCTTTCTACAACTCTATTTTGTTGTGAAGTTCTAGAGGTAGAAAAATTATGCTCAATGCCATGTTCATCACAAAAGGTTTTAAAAGCATGGTTTTCAAATTCACCACCATGGTCATTTCTTATAGAAGAAATTGAAAAAACATTTTCGTTTTGGATAACTTTGGCAAGTCTTTAAAAATCTAGAAATGCGTCATTTTTATTTGAAAGAAATAAAGTCTATGTGAACATAGAAAAATCGTCCACAATCACTAAAGCATAGTAATTCCCACCAAAGCTCATAGTTCTATATGGTCCAAAAAGATCCATGTGCAAAAGTTGTAAAGGTCTAGAAGTTGAAACTACATTTTTTTGCTTTAAAAGGAACCTTTACTTGTTTTCCCTTTTGACATGCATCACATAATTTATCTTTTATAAAATTGAGTTTGGGTAGTCCAATTACTAGCTTTTTAGAGACCAAATTTTTTAGGTGATCCAAGTGAATGTGTGCAATTCTCCTATGCCATAACCATGAATCATCATTCTTACTTAACATGCATTTCACATCATTTGAGGATATATCATCAAGGCTAATCATATAAATATTATTAACTCTATGCCTGATGAACTTAACATGCTCATCATTTTTATCTTCAATTATGCAACAATTTGAATAAAAAATTACTCTATTTCATTTATCACATAATTGGCTAATACTAAGCAAGTTATGTTTGAGTCCTTCAACAAGTAATACATTATCTATTGAGGAGTTAGGACTTTTACCAACTTTACCGATTCCTAGAATCTTTCTTTTGTTGTTATCATCATATGTAACTTGTCCATGATTTTTGGGAACAAGAGATGTGAATCACTACAACAAAATTGGTCTATGGCAACCCTTCAAAAGTGTACTCTAAAATACACTTAAGTGTAACCTTTGATGAAGGCTACACTTTTTGGCCTTAAGGCAACGCTTTTAGAGGAGTGGCCTATTCAGGTGTGGCTATTATCTAAGGCTACGCTTTTTCAGAGTCGAAGGCAACACTTTTCTTCTTCACTCTATGGGTACGCTTATAAAGCGTTAACTTATGTCAAACCCTATGGGTATGTTTACAAAGCGTTCCCTTATGTCAAACACTATGGGTACGTTGGAAAACGTATTCTTATGTCTAATGCTATGGGAACGCTGGAAAAGCATTCCCTTATGTCTAACTCTATGGGTATGCTTTCAAAGCGTTTTCATATGTCAAACGCTATAGGTATGCTGGAAAAGCGTTCTCTTATGTCTAACTATGTGGGTACGCTAGAAAAGCATTCCCTTATGTCTAACTATGTAAGTACACTTGCAAAGCGTTCCCTTATATCATTTTATATGTTTCGCCTAAGGCATCACTTTACAAGTGTTCCCTTATGTTGCTATTTTTTTTTAAACCTTCTATATTGACTACTCTTTTATCATTTGTAAAAATAACATTTGTTAATCAAATATTATTACCTTGTAATTAAATTTAATAAAACATTAAAAATACTTCATTTTTTAATATTTTAATGCCATTTATTTTATATATTATTTTTATAGAATTTTAATTTTAGAATATAAACAAATTTATATATAGTATAAAATTTCAAACAATAATATAAACTAATTTTAATATTTAACACATTGTTCAAAATATTAACCAAAGTATTCACAATAACACATTGATGAAAGTATTAATGAAATGATCCAAAATACTCACCATCATCATAATCCAAAGCACTTAATCAAAATAAAAATAGATATAATTTACAATGTATGAGAAAATTATCTTCATCAGGTTCTCTTCATGAACATCAAATATACTAAGTAGTTCTATTACCATCCCCAAATGCAATACCACCATTGTCTTACAAATTTAAATTAAACTAAAGGATTAGTAATGTATAAATTCATTTTTAAAAAGCCAAAAAATCTCAACAACTCATACAAATAAAAAAAATAAAATCATTCAAACACATGGCCTGTCAGTTATTATTTCAAGAAATTGTCACTGGTCAAATTAAAATAAATAAACCCAAAAAAAATTGAAAGTATCAAGCTTTGTAAAAGCCTAACAGTATAATTTATCTCAGCTTATGCAGAAAAATATCTGTTTTATAAAACCATTGTAACCAAATCAACTGAGAAACACTCATATATTCACACCCAGATAAAGATTTTCCACTCCAAATATAAAGTAGCATACAAAGGAGAATTTCCATTACTAACAGACACCCATCAAACCAAGCAACCAATAACAAAATCAACATGCACCCCCACCAAGCACACACCTAGCACCACATGAAGGGACCCCACACCAATCAATAAGCACAAAATTAACATCAAGTACCACCAAGTCCTTATTCATTTGATTGATTAATTAGATCTACTCTTGCTCTCTATAAGAGATTCATATTATTTTTCACGGGTTCAGTTCCACAAACAAAACGTGCAGACACAGCAACATTCTGCTTAATTTGTTTCAAAGCCAGCATGAAGCAACTTCTTTCAATTTTTACACACCACTTTTTGCCTACCTTGTCTACGTGTAATACACAATAGTAATACACATATATGATTAGGATTGGTTTTGAATTACAACTTGTTTAACACAAGTATTAAAGCTTAGGATCCCCGAAACCAAAGAATATGATGTCCAAGGTTTTACAGCATTATCACTATTTAGAAATCTGAAAATGACATAAAAGACACCACGCATGAGATATTTACTGCCTTTAGCTGGTTTCACTGGCTTTATTGATATTTTAAGTGAGTCTAATTACCATTTGTCCTGCATGATTTAAGGGGACTAGTCAAGATATAGGCACGAGAATATAAACTGTTTGAAACAATACAAGATGAAGAAAGGATACCATTTCATGGTTTGGAACATGAGTTGATTTAGAAGAACGTGGAAGATGGTGGCCTGCGACACCTTGTGCACTATTCGCATCCGGTGGAGAGTGTTGGGTAGATTACAGTAATGCTTCAACTTTTTCTGCACTCATTCTGGGGTTGTTTTGCTATAACAAAATCTTTTCAATATGCCGCAATCCTTTAACCTCTCCTTTCAAATCTCCAACTTCAGTTTGTAAGGATTCAACCTTCTCATTGTGTTGTTATTTGATTATGTTGATTTCTGCATCTTTTTTCACGTACATTACTGTAACTAATCTACCATAGCATCGAACCCGCCTGGGCTGCTCCTTCCCAAACACTACTTGAAATGCATCCTCATCACTTTCTCCAGCCTCTTGGCGATTTTGAAGTTTTGACTGTTAAAAAGAAACATTAATAGTAACATCAATACTAACATTAATAATATCATTAATAATAACACACTTCATTTGCTTACAATTGCATCTTTTGTCTCTAAATCAACTTCTTTTCCTTTACTATTTGTGAACATTTAAGATTTTGTTGGATCTGCCTTGTTCTCTTTGGTTGAGCGCCACAAGAATGAAAAGAAAAGTACAAACAATCAAGACAATACTAGCAAGGTATGAGAAGAAAGGAAAGTCATGTTGCCAACCCAAGTGTCTAAGATTAATACCAGTCTCATGCGTACTATTCCAAAATTTACAGGCCCCATCCGATGCCCAAACTTCTACTTTTTTCTATTTACAGAATTCATTTGACACATAGACTACATTTCAATAAAAAAAGAAAAAAATATATATCAAATCATAAAAAAAATATAACTAGATCAGTAATTTGACTAAGGTTAGAAAAGATTGTTCTATCTCACTTTGACAATGGGAAGACTCCAATAGTTGATCAATTTGGTGAAAGTTACTCCTGGTATGTCAGCAGGACGATTTTTCAACATATCTTCAATGGTATCATACTTATAAAAATGCTTCTTCTTGATCTTTTCCTTGTGTCGCTTCTAAGCATCACAAATAGTAGCCATCACCCATTTCTTTGCATCATTCAGAATGATGAACTTGGACTATGCAAAACACAACATAGATGTTAATTTCATTTAGTAAGAACAACTAGATAAAAACTGAAATAAGAAAAAGTGGTTGTTCTTATATTAACATAGTTCCACATGTGTTTTTTATTTTCTTTTGGCACAGCTGTCCAATTAGTGTATAGCAGGGTGATAAATCTTGGATTCCTAGCAATTGTGCCTAAAAAATTACTTAAATCAGACACTCTTTTATTAGTTGGTCCTACTGCTTGTCCCATATCAAATGTCACCTCCTCTCGTTTTTCCATAGTTCTTGCATGAATTGATTTGCAAGTTATTTTTCCTCGAGTTTTTTTCTTTTCCATTGTACCTAGTTCAATGTAATAGCCAAAACTAAAAAAAAAGTTATAATAGTTGAACGATAAGCATGCAATATTTTCATAATGAGCATAACATATACAAGTAATTAAAAAAGTAAGTTTCAAATATACTGCCTTCAACATGATCAATGTCCATAACTTGATCTCCAGTAAAGTCATTTTCACCAACTTCATGATCAGAAACATCATTGTCATCCAATGACATATTATTTCCTCCAAAATCATCCATTGGCTGAATATTATTTCCTCCAAAATCATTCGTTGGCTGAATATCAGGCTGTTTCTCTCCCTCCACATATATCCCTTATTTTTCTAGAAATTGATCAAGACTTATTACTGGATGAATTGGCTTCCTTTTAGCCTTTTTAAGACCGTGTTGCTCTTCAATAGCAGGCTGGTCTTTTACTTCAGCTTGTGGGATGATCTCGGTTATAGGTAAAGAAGATTGGGTAGCTTTATTCATAGGATTCTTCCTTTTATGAATTCCTGGGGCCTGATTTTGCATAGCTTTATTCTACCCTTGCCTTTGGATGCAGTTAGCTTGAATTAAATTTAGCATACTTTGTCCTTCACTTGCACCACATGCTGTAGGCATAGGGTTCTTCCTTTATGAGCTTGTATACTCACATTCTTCCATTCATTTGCAATTTGTTCTCTCTTATTTTCAAATTGCCTAAGCAATTCAATACTTGATCGTGCTTGTAGTTCAAAATTGAAACCTTTATTCTTTATAGGACTTCAACCTTTGTTTGGGGTCAAAACCTTCTTCTTAAGAGCTCCTCCTTTGTACATTCTTTATATTGAAAAAAATAAAGGCAGCAATCCTATAAGTAGAACAAATTTATAGTTTGTCTCGAAGCAAATACAAATCAATAAGAATAGAGCATCTGAAACTGATTTGTTAGTATATTAGTGTTAGTGATCATATAGTTGCAAACTTATGTATTTACGACTGAGATTTGTCATCGCTGTAAAGCGTTAAAGGTTGTTTTATGGGATACTAGCATTAGAACCGAGATTATGGTTATTTAGGATCTTAAATCATGTTGGTTGGGTTGTTACACATATGGTATCCCAATCAAAACTTTTGTCTATTCAAAAACACGGGGGGAGGGGGGGCGTGTTGTTGGGAATTACGGATACATCACGCAGCCTAAAACAGGGATTCCCACCGAGGATCCATGCGAAAAAATCATAATCTAACTTTTTTTAAAATGATTTACCTCTTGAAGCGTGAATCACCAACACCATAATAGAAACGATGTCTCTGCGGTATCCACACGAACAAACTCACGAACGTCCAACGTCTGCAAAGAAGAGCCTCACGTCTCTCACACAGTGTAAGCTGCGAAGAGAAGAGAAGAAACCTATTGCTCACTCACTCACTTTTTTCTGTAGGTGCGGCTAGGATTCTGAATTGTGTCTCTTAGCAGCTCCCTTAGCAGTACTATTTATAATAGTGACTGCCTTAAGTGAGTGTGAGCAGCAGCAAGGTAAGCTGTGCAACCCTAGACCCATCTGTTATGAGTCTGACCCATATTTGAATCCAAGTCCAACTTGGATCCATTGCTCCAATTTTAGTCTGCTCTATGTGTATGACCCTACAGGTTCTTATTACGTTGGCAGTAATATTAAAATCCCATTTTAATATTACAAGCAGTGAGCGGTATGTAGCAACACATCACTGCTACCCAAGTAATAAGAATGTCAGTGATTTGACATAACCTTTCTGTGACCAATGTTTCCATGTCATTTAGTCCCGTTGTCAAGATATCTAGATTGAACACAAGGCATGGAATGCGTCACCCTTGTATAGTCCAATCATTCGTTTCCTGATACTCGAGTAGACTTTGTAACAACAAATGAGATCAATATCTCATATTGACTTATTTGAGCATGGCTGTGCATTTCACAGTCTCACTCAATCAGGGGGCTCGAAGATATCATTCCAGTTATGTAGGAGTGACAAATCCCATCTAGGTCACTCACATCCCTCTACATGATTCGCGGTATGTTTAATAACCAACTTTATAACCATCTTGTTACAGATGACGTTTGATGGCATTAAAACACACAACTCCTCATATAGGAATCGTAGTGATTTCAGGTCAAAGGACCACAAACACCATTGTCACTATGAGAATCACTTATGACACTCACGTAACGATCCATGTAGCGTTCTCATGGTGGGTCAGTCCAATACATCATTACTCTAATATGTACCCATGTGAAGACTTGATATCTCATATCCATGACCCGTGAGATGTGGTTATCAGTCTATGCACATACTAGTCTCAATGTATTATTGTTGTCCTAATTAACAATAATACTTGACTAGGGACATTTAAGAATAGTGTTGTAACCAAAAGGATCTCACGATCAAGTCATCCACTTGATGTCCTATGGCATCAAACTTACTATTCTAAGGACTTTATTATGTTTATCAAAAAGAACATAATAAATGAAATGCCTCATATATAAAAATAGCATAATAGAATGTATGTAAATACAGAAAATGTATTGGCCTCTAGGGCATACACCAACACGTGTATGCATATAAAACATATTTTGGCAAAATGTTAAGATATGTGGATGTGATACAAGGTATATATATATATATATATATATATATATATATATATATATATATATATATATATATATATATATATATATAATATATATATATATAGATATATATATATCTATATCTATATATATATATAAAGAAAGAAATGAAGAAGAAAAGAAGAAAAAGTTGATGGTTGTGTGGATTGAGGTTGCAAAGTGCTGGGAATTTAAATCAATATCTAGTATAAGGTAATGCAATATATATCTTAGGGGTCTTGGTAACCCTAACACAAGGTCTTTTATTAAAAAGCTTTGTAGTATGCATAAACCAGATTTTCTTTTTGTGTCTGAACCTTGGATTACTTCTTATCAGGTTCCTTTTAGTTTCTTTAATAGTTTAAATATGAAGATTTTTGCTGAAAACAATAGGGGTGATCTTCCCTCTAATATGTGGTGCCTTTGTACAAATTCTTTTTCTCCTACCATTATTGCCTACTCAAAGCAACATGTTTCTTTTTCGGTTGGTGTTGGTAATCATCTGATTTATATCTCAGCTATATATGCTGCTGTTAATTATATTGCCAGGAGAGATCTCTGGTTTGATTTGGAGAGGTTACAGCAGTCTTATAATGCTCCTTGGTGTTTTATAGTAGATTTTAATGCTGTCTTGGGAGCTCATGAACATAGAGGTAAAAATTTGCCCCCTCGGATTTCTTGTGAGAACTTTAGGAACTGGTCTGATTCTAATCATTTGATCCATCTTCCTACTCGAGGCTCTCCTTATACATGGTCTAATGGCAGAGTTGGCAGTAATTATACTGAGCGAAGACTAGATAGATCAATTTGCAATTCTGATTAGATCAATTTCTGGAGTAGTGTTGCTTGCAGCACCTTAACTCGTAGTCAATCAGATCATTTGCCCATCATGCTTAAAATGAACATGGTTAATAGGGAGCATGCTTCTTCTTTTAAATTCATGAAAATGTGGTCTAGGCACCCTTCTTGCATAAAAATTATTAAAGATGTTTGGAAAACTACAGTTGTTGGCTGTCCAATGCATATCTTATCCCAGAAATTAAAATTGTTGAAAGTTAAGCTCAAAGATTGGAATAAAAATGTTTTTGGGGATGTCCACAAAAATGTCAGCTCTGCCTTATCTAATGTGGACAAAATTCAAGAGCTGATTACTCTTAATGGAGGTTCAGATGAGTTATTAAAACAGGAAATAGAAGCTCAATTGTTGTTGCAGCAGGCTTTATGCTATGAAGAAGATTTCTGGATAGAGAAGTCTAGGCTGGATTGGCATTTGCAGGGTGATAGGAACACTGAATTCTTCCATAGATCTGCTAAAATCAGGTCTGTTACAAAGCAAATCTCTGTTTTAAAAAAGGGAGATCAGGTTTTGGACAACTCTGATGATATTGAGCAGCACATTTTGGCATATTATAAGGATTTGTTTGCTTCTGGGAATGCTTGTCAGCCTAATGATCTTATTCAAAGTGTCATTCCTTCTATGGTTACTCTTCAAGATAATGTTATGCTCACTAATCTTCCCTCATTGGAAGAAGTTAAAGCTACTGTTTTTTCTTTAAATGGCAATAGTGCTCCTGGTCCTGATGGGTTTGGTGGTTTTTTCTTTCATCAATACTGGGATATAATTGCTCAAGATGTTCATAATGCTGTTCTACAATTTTTTCAGCAAGGTTGGATACTTCCAAATTTGAATTCTAATGTTGTTGTCTTGATTCCAAAAGTCTCTGAGGCAGATAAGATTGATCAATATAGACCTATTGCATTAGCAAACTTTCAGTTCAAGATTATAACCAAGGTGTTGGCTGATAGACTAGCCACTGTTGCCTCTAGGATTATTTCTAAAACCCAAAGAGGTTTTGTTAAAGGGAGGCAGATTTCTGATTGTATTTGCACTGCTTCTGAAGCCATTAATTTAATTGATAAAAAATCTTATGGTGGACAAGTTGCTATAAAGATTGATATTAAAAAAGCTTTTGATACTTTAGATTGGAATTTCCTTATTCAAGTGCTTCATTCTTTTGGTTTCGATGACAAGTTCTGTAATTGGATTAGTCAAATTTTACACACTGCTAAACTCTTTATTTCAATTAATGGTAAGGCTGTTGGTTTCTTCAATTGTAAGAGAGGGGTTAGACAAGGTGATCCCTTATCTCCTATTCTTTTTTGTCTTGTTGAGGAAGTGTTAAGTAGAGGTATAACAAAACTGGTCATGGATGGTCAGTTACAACTCATGTCTGGTCCCAGAGGTGTTGTCATGCCTAGTCATATACTGTATGCGGATGATGTACTGGTTTTCTGCAGAGCTACTAAAAGGAGCCTTCTAAACTTAATGAATCTGTTCAAGGATTATGAGCAGGCTTCTGGTCAGGTTGTTAGCAATGAAAAGTCCAAATTCTATTTGGGTACAACTTCCAGATCAGATGATATTTCTTCAATTCTTGGTTTCAATGCTGGTTGTCTTCCCTTCACTTATCTTGGGGTGCCCTTATTTAAGGGAAAGCCCAAACGTGCTCACTTAATGCCAATTGCTGACAGAATTAAAAGTAAACTCTCCTCTTGGAAAGGATCTTTGCTGTCTTTAATGGGGAGAATTTTACTGGTTAAGTCAATTATTCATGGTCTGCTATTTTATAGTTTCAGTATCTATGCTTGGCCTGCTAATCTCATTAAAATGATGGATGGTTGGATTCGAAACTTTGTTTGGTCAGGAGATATAAATAATAGGAAATTGGTTACTGTTGCTTGGAGCAAAGTTTGTAAACCTGTGTTGGAGGGTGGCCTTAGCATAAGGTCCATTAAGTCTATCAATACTGCAGGCATACTTAAGCTGGGTTGGGAATTTCTTTCTTGTAATGAGAAATGGAATACTCTTTTGAAGCCTTCGGGAAAAATAAACCCGTTAGTTATCACATTTCTTCTTCGATCTGGTCTGGTATTAAGCCCTTTATTCATATCATTCAAGAACACTCCTTGTGGCAGCTTGGCAATGGGGCTACTATTAATTTTTGGACTGATCCCTGGTTATCTAGTCCAATTGTGGATATCATTGGTGTTCCTGCTGTTTTGCACTGCTCTCTGGAATCAAAAGTTAAAGATTTCATTGACAATGGCAGGTGGTCAATTCCTAGTGATCTGGTTTCCAAGTTTCCAGTTTTGAAATCCGAAATTCAGCAGGTTATAATTCCTTTTCAATCTTGTCAGGATTCTCTAATCTGGTCTAAATCAGATTCTGGTGAATTGGGTTTTAAGGATGCTTACTCTTTTCAAAATCCCATTGAATACGTTGTTCCCTGGGCTAAGCACATATGGAGTAAATGCATTCCTCCTTCTAAATCATTTTTGCTATGGAGAATTATTCATGACAAAATGCCAACTGATGACAAGCTTTAGTCTAAAGGGTGTACTATCGTTTTTGTTTGTTGTCTCTGTGGTCATGCAGCTGAAACCACTCATCATCTGTTTCTTGAGTGCATTTTTGCAAAGCATATTTGGAAATGGTTTGGCAACATTATTGATATGCATGTGGACTGTTCCAGCTTTCTTTCTGTCCTTTCTTTGTGCAGCAGAGGATGGAGCTCTCAGGCCCGAGATGTTGTCCTTGCTGCCATCATTTTCACTCTTTGGGCTATTTGGTTCTGCAGAAATAGGGCTCGATTCCACAACAAAAATATTTCTGTGCAATCAACCATTGGTTTAATTGTGGCTAATGTTTCTCTCTCTGGTAACTCGAGTGATGGCAACTTGTCTTCATCAGTAACAGAATTAAGGATTCGCCAAGCCTTTAAGGTTGCTTCTCATCAGAAGAAAATGCCTGTTATTAAGGAAGTTTATTGGTTTCCTCCTTCCAGTTATGTGATCAAATGCAATGTGGATGGTGCTGCCAAAGGGTGCCCTGGTCCAGCCGGCTGTGGTGGTATTTTTAGAGATAGTAGAGCGGCTTCTCTTGGCTGTTTTGCTTCTAATCTTGGTATTAAAATCGCCCTCTTTGTTGAATTATCAGCAGCTATTCTAGCTATTGAGATAGCTCATAAAAACCATTGGTTTAACCTTTGGCTTGAATGTGACTCTCTTTTGGTTGTTTCTGCCTTCAGCAATATAAATATTGTTCCCTGGCAGCTACAAAACAGATGGAAGAATTGTTTATTCTTATCCAAGCAAATGAGATTCTCTTGCTCTCACATTTATAGAGAAGGAAATACTTGTGCAGACAAACTTGCTTGTCATGGCTCTTCTATTTGTGGTTTTGTTTGGTGGAATTCAATTCCTTTTTTCATTGTAGAAGATTTCTCTAAAAATAGGTACGGTGTTACTAGCTATAGATTTACAAATTTGTAACTCTTTCATGGGTTTGGTTCATGTCCCCCCATGTTTTCTTTTGTTTTCTTTTTCCTTTATTAATATATTTATGGTTTGCTGCAAATGATTAATATTGGCAAGGGTGCAACTTAGTTGGGATGCCTGCCTTTAGAGTGATGCCTTTGCAAACCATTTGCTTAAAAAAAAATGCAATATATATCTTAATTGGGAATCCACCTCTTAACTAGTATAAGGTAATCTTAGATCAGTTTCTGAGAGTGTTTCATTCAGATTTCACCAAAGAAAAACAAAACAAAGCAACACATCAAAGAAAATGCAATATATAATAATGGAGAGGTTTTACCCCGCAAAAATCACAACCAGCTCCTATGTGAACTTTCAAGCCAGGATCAGATCATCCTATCTTTCCTCCTTTACTATTATCTAATGAACCTGAAAACACAAGATCGTGAAGAGAGCAATCAACGTCATACTATATTACTATATCACTAGAATAATTTTCCTGAACTAGAATAATTTGTGTATGAATATATTATGTCAAAGGTAGCAAAATGAAATTACCTTCTGGATACAATATTACTATGAGTGCAGGGTTGCTTTAGTTTTACACAAGAAAACTAAGGTAAACAAGCCTCATATATATATAATTCTTATGGACAATAAGAATCAGAAGTATAAAACATATTTTGAAAGTCAGATGGAGCAAGGTTAACTTCGCACAGGCCATACATAAAAGGATCCAGATTCTGTTACGGGCCAAATTCTAAAGCCCCTAACCGGTTAGGAATAGCTCCTAATCGGTTAGTCTGATAAAACAGAGGCATTGCCTCTTTGTCCTTTCAATACCTAACTAATTAGAAACTTGGTCTAATCAGTTATTTGCTTAAACAGAGGCCAATTCATTTAATTCCTAACTAGTTAGAATATGGCTCTAACTGATTAGCTACTTTCCCAGAAGGCAATTTGCTTAAGTCCTAACCGATTAGGATATGGCCCTAATCAGTTATTCAATCTCACAGAAACCAATTTGTTTAAATCCTAACTGTAACATCCCGAAAATTAATAATTTCAGGATAAATGATCATTTTACAATATTTGAGATTTTCTGGAATTTTTCTGGATTTTTCTGAGAACGCAAAATATTTTAATATATTTTTCGTTTTGCGTGCACACTGGGTTGAGAATTTCTGAGACCAGTGTAACACTCAGAAATTGATTATTTCATCACCAATAGTCATTTCCTAATATTTGTGATTTATGGGAATTTTTCTGGAGTTTTACGGAAACGATGAATATTTTAATATATTTCTCGTTTTACGTGAATATTGAACAGAGTTGTGAAAACGACTGTAATGCTTCAAAAATTGGAAAATTATATGACGGATAGTCGTTTTATAATATTTGCAATTTTTGAGAATTTTCTAGGAATTTTCTGGAAACGTCGAATATTTTAGTATATTCCTCGTTTTGCGTGCGCGCTGAGCGGAACTGAGAAAATGCGATGTTCTCTCTGTGAACCTTGAACTATGGATAAGTCGACGGGGGATCTTACTAAACCCGAGACTTGACACAGTTTACGAGGTTTCACAATTTTTGAGAAATTCTAACAGATAAAATAAATCAATACAGCATTAGTAAAAATTCATCTCATCCAGATTAATTAAATACGACTTAAATCATTGTAACTATTATCCATTGGATAATAGTGTGTAATAAAAATACTATCACATTATCCCAATGCAATCCCCTTTATGTCTAATCAAGTCACTTTAATTCAAAATTAATGGTTAAATAATCAAGCTTCCTTAAGAAGCTTTGACCCAAACATTGACCCATGTGCTTTAGCTTCTTTTGGAAGCCAATTCACACCCACTTTTCTCTCCTTTCACGTCGGCAGCAGCACATGGGGGGGGATGAATTGATTTCATTTAACCAAATATTACATTTAATTCATTATCACCAAAACACCTTTTCTCTCTTCATTTACGTTCTTTTTCTTCTTCTTCCTTGAATTTTCTCTCCTCCTTCTCTCCACCATTGCTACGGCCAGCCCTCCTTCTTCTTCCCTAATCTTCACAAAAATTTCTTCTAATTACATTTTCTAAATCCCCTCCCCATTCTAAACATCTTTTCTTCTTGGAGTTTCTTGAAAATCCATCATCTTCACCATTTTTCCAAGCTTCAAGCTTTGAGCTTTTTTGGGTAAGTTTCAAGACCTCTCTTCCCTTCTCTTCATTTTCATGGTTATGGTCTATATGTTGGTTATCCATACTTCATTTTTTAAGCATTGGAATTGATTTAACAAAGTTGGAATTTTTAGGGTTCTTGGGGGGGTGCAAATCCGAAAATTTGCAAAGGAGATTTCTTGGTGTTTCTCTTGATTTCTCTCCATTCTCTTCTCATTTTCGTTTTCCTTGGTTACCTATGTGACCAAGGATCATTCTTTTCAAGTTTTAATTTGTAAATATGAGAATTTGACCACTTTATGGTTTTCTTGAAGGTGGAATCCGAAAATTGAAAATCAAGGAACCAAGAAGTTGTTTTCTTGCATTGTCTCCTCTAGGTAAGAGGGAGACTACTCACTTCAACCACTTATGGTGGTGAGGAGACTTTGTATGTGTGTTGATGGGGAAAATCCATCCTTGTATGCTATTTGTATGCTTGCTTGAATTATAAATTGTGAATGAATTGGCATTCTTGAATTTGATTGATACTTGATTATGCTATTGAATTTGATTGATACTTGATTATGCTCTTGAATGTGTTTGATGTATTAATTGTGCTTGATCATGTTGAGGTTGCTAAATGGAAAATTTGGAGTTTCCTACCTTAACATGGTGCCACGGTTTTGATTAGAAATTAGGGGTGAATATTGGTTTGTTGTATATAATGGTATGTTGGATTGGATTACGTGATTGGAAATGGAAGAAAAATATTTGGGAATCTCTTGGAGTGCCACAGTTTTGGAGTGGAATTTAGCTTATTGAGAATGAAATATATGGATTTATCCATAGATTGGAGCTAGTTGGTTCTTGAGTTTGAACCTAGGTCATGAACAACTAAGAGAGTGATTTTTTTTGGGTTTGATTCAAATCAAGAGGTTTAAGTTAGTGATTAATGTTTTCTAAGTGTTAATGAACTAGTTAGGAACTCAAAATCACATAGAAAATGATCTTGAATGATTGAAATTGAGAATTGTTTCAAAAGAACCATTTTCGGATTCAGCAGAATCCAGTGAGCAGTCAGCGATGTTTGCTGCATAACTCGAGCTACCGATATCGGAATGACCTGATTCTAGAGCCATTTTAAAGCTAAGACATAAGGCTTCATGTAGTAAAAATTTCAGAATTTTTGAGCAAGCCAATCAATACCAGTTTCTGTTTGAACCCACGACAGATTCTGCCGAAAAAGGTATTCTGGCAGTCAGTAAACAAGGTTGCATAATTTCTTGATCCGATGTCGTATGGACATGAAACCGGTGCCATTTGAAAGCTAAGACATGAGACTTCATGTGATAAAAATTTCAGAATTTTCCCACATGTAGTATGTTCCCAGTTTTAATTTAAAGTTAGGTCAAGAAATTAGGGTTTTAGAGGAGTGACATGTAGATGATGACTTGAATGAATTTGAGATTTGAGCCATTGTGAGGCCACAACCTCTAAGGTATTTTTGAGTGTAAGTATTTGATTTTGATAAATTGGAATCATAAGGAATTAAGAAAATTAGGAACCTATGTAATGAAATGGATAATTAATGAGTTGGAAGGTGTGATTTTGATAAATTGGAATCATAAGGAATTAAGAAATTAGGAACCTATGTAATGAAATGGAAAATTAATGAGTTGGAAGGATTTAATAAAATCAAGACTTAATAAATCTTAAAGGACTAAGAGTGAAAGCATCATAAAATTTAAGGTAATCCTAAGTGAGTGAAGAACATGAGAGTGTGAGGCCTAAGAGCTTAAATAAATTACAAGTTTTGGGAAATTGAATAGCCTTGGAATGTTAAATTGGTTTTAAGAATTGATTTTGAATATGAACCTTGAAAATGGGAAACAAATACTAAGTTAGGATTCATAATGAACATAATGACGCATCAATTGACTTGATCCTTGTATTCTGATGTTATGGGTCCATGTGAGTGACCATTTGTATATTGATGCTTATATTGGTCAATTGCGACATATTATGGAATTGTATGAAATTGTGAATCATACATATTAATGAATGAGATTGTGGTTATCCTTGAAATGTACCATTGGCTTGATGTGGATCCGTGGATGGGATCAAACCTTGTTGCTAAATGATATGACATGCATTTGAAGCATGATTGACCTAGTTGTCATGAGGAGCATGATTGAGTCATGCATTGCACAAAAAGAATGAGAACGTCCGTTGGACATTGTTAAGGCCGAGTTGCCTAGGAGTTGAACACACCTTAGTGCGGGTGCGAATAGACAAGTGTAGGTCATCGGTTGACCTTGGGGGCGTCAGGGTGCGGGTAGCTCGCAATGGACAGTTGGTAGCTCTTCCGTACCGTGAGTTAGACCGATGCAACACACCGATGATCCGGACCGAGACACTGTCCTATTCATGATCTAGCGTAGAATGTCCGTACAATGCCATGATGTGCACGTGGATAAATTGATGAGTTATAGCACTTTGGCCGCGGCGACGGAGTTCTGAGACATGTCTCCGATCTTTCTCTCCGATTTGTTTATGTCTAGCTCCATGGAGTAGGAATTGTGGTGTCATAATGCATTGTGCATCGTTCATTGTCGAGTCTCATAAACTGTGGGCATGAATACTGTGAATGTGAAGATAATTGTTGTACTTCGTAAACGATTATCTTATTGTTGTGTTGATTCTGGAAATACTATTGTGATCTGCACTGCTATTGCTTATTGTTGTTTTACCTATACTATAAATATCAACACCGTTGTATTGATTCGATATTTGCTTAAAATTGAATTGCTTTTATTATAAATTTCACTATTTCTGTTGATGAATATATGAATCGTATTGCTTGGTGGGCGCTTTGCGCCGTGTCTTGTTTTTCTTCTTGCCAATAATGGTAATGAAGGATGGGTGTCTCACCTCTTTTCTATATTTGTGCATTTACATTTTATATTTATATTTGATAAGAGATCGTGAGGAAGATAAAGAGAGACCACACCTTGGTTGTTTGGCTTGAGCATCTGGACAAGATTTCTTCGACTACGTAAGGGTGCAGCCGCGTGGAGGCATTGATGCCCGTCGTGTCAACCGGGACACTATGCGTTATGTACATATGGGGTTGCGGCTTTGTCTGCTGGTAGTGCCCATCCCTGGGTTACTACTTTTCCCCTTTTGTATTTTATCTCCGCTGTATTTGATTGGACTCTGTAATTGTTATATTCTATGTCATTAGTGATTTGTGTAAAATGACTATAAAATATGTATATGTGAGTAATACGATTTTATTTCAATGGTTGTATTATGGGTTGAATATACTTATATTTCATTCGAGGCTTATATTTTCTATTGATGCAAATAAAAAAAAAATAAATACATATATATATATATATAGACTCTTGAGAATTTAAAATTACTGTTGTCATGATTGTGACACACTAAGATTTAGTAACTGTGGTATAATGACGATTATGCTCCGGTTGCTACATCAAGGGGTGTTACATTAGGTGGTATCAGAGCAGTTCATCTGTTGAGCCGGGTATGGACTTGCTATGTTTAGGCATATTAGAACACAGTCCGTTGTGCACTTCCTTGTCTCTTGATTGAGATGATGGGAAAGGAATGCATGACTTGCCGTAGGTTGAATGTTAATAGCTCTTGTTATACGGTTGCATGATATTGAGGATTGATCCACTCAATATGTAATGTTACTGTGTGTACAGAAACTATGACTTCTCCTAGGCGTCTTGTGTTGGGAAAAAAATAGGAATTCTTTTGTGAGGAGATCAAAAGATTTTGGAAAATCGATCTTCGGAGAAAGAAATAGCTGGTGTAAATTAGGTTTGTGAAAGCAGCTTTAGAAGTTGACATGACTTACAAGAGATTAGGCCGTGGAGGCGGAGAATGAAGAAGTTCGGCTGGAAGCTATTAAGATTCGTAAATTAGCTTGTCTTGCTTGAATGGTATGCATTGTGTGAATCTTTGTGTTTGACTTCCGAAAGGAGGCAATATTGTTTGAAATAATTACGTTTGTTTTATTGTGTTATGTTTGGTTCGTCTTCGAAGAAAGACACCACGTGGCAGATGTACACATCAACGTAGGATAAGACCATCAAGTATGGCTGCGATCGTAGGAGAAATATGAAGAATAGCTGATGTGACAATTCACCAAGATCAGAGGACCGCACAGTAACGAAAATTGGAAGTTGTGGTTTAAAATCTATTGAAGGAAAGTCAAACTTAGGATGATCATGGGCTGCCTAGATTCCAGAGGAGAAATAATGGAAAAGTCAATAAGTTTAAATGGGAACTACGTTCACGGGTACTAAGAAAGTAATAACAACGCCCAACCCGTAGGGAAGGTGCTAGTAGTAGTAGATCCAATCAGACCTCAACATTTGGAGATCTAAACAAGGGAAGTACGCCTCAAATGACGATCCGATAATCGTGCTATATAATTCTGGGGGTAACTCTTTCCTTTTACAATTTGTGACTGTATGGATCATTTGGATTCATCTGTGTCTTTCTTATCTTCGACGTAGTTGTTTCCATTTCTGTTACTAAGACTTATCATTGACACTTAAGTTTGTTTAATCTATCCTACTTCTCATAAAGATTAAACCTTTTGTTGATCTATCTTGCTTACCAAGAATCATACCTATTAGATTTCATGATTTCAAAGATTGATCAGTTATTTTCTGGTCATTATCTACTAGAGCATTCCGATAAGAACCTTAGCGATTTTCGAAAACCAAGGCTTTTGAGTTCATAACAGCCAACAAAGTTGAAGCGTTGTGAGGGAAAAGAAATCCAAGGATACGTGTTACCTTTTGTAGAGGACGAAAGAAAAAGGAATATGACCGTCACCATTGTAGTCGGGATGAACTACTGATCTTTGTTAGTTAAGGAGAAAATGGAACATCTCGGTGAGATGAGCATCATCGTCAAACGAACAAGATTATGATCAAGGGTGAGTATCCTCGGAGAAAGATGAACGTCCTGCTCATCATTAAGTTCGCGGGAGATTGAGAATGTCCCCAAATGATTTTGAATGCACTATAGGCAATATGGGTGTCTAGTGATGCCATTCGGAGTAACAAATCCTCTTGTCGTATCCATGAGTGACATGAATTGTATCTTTTGTCCTTACCTAGAACAGAATTGTCAATGTCATTAATGATGACATTCTGATCTATTCTTGAAAATATGGAGATACACGTTGGACACCTCGGCATAGTTTTCCTGACTTTAAAGGAGAGAGAGTAAATGCCAAAGCATCAGAGTATGGATTCTTAATTGAGAAGGTTCAGTTTTGGATCATGAAATTCCAAACGGAGGGATTATTGTGAATTCCTAAGAGATTGGAGCAGTTCTTCAAAAGGAAAGATCGGAGACCGTAAAAGAGACACATAGCTGGTGGAATTAGTTAGTTTTATCGAAGAAGACATATAGATTGAAGGAGTGTCAATGGATCCTCCAAGATAGCCGGATATTTTGCTCAGTTACGAGAAGAGAATCAAAACTTTTATGGACTAACGAGTGTGAAGAAAGATTTTAAAGGTCGAGGAGACATTCGAATACTTGTCAGATTTGGTTCTACGATCCCATGGAACTGTTTAGAGAATTTTATGCTTCACAGTAAAATCTAGGATATATGTTCATGCAAGGTTGGGAAAGTTGTGATTTACACCTCAAGGTAGTTGAGGACACATTGGGAATTGCCTAACTCACAGTTTGGTGCTAGCCGTAGTTAAAATTGCTCTGAGAATATGGAGACATTTGCTACGATCAATGCCTTTAGCAATCACAAGGACCTGAAGTATCCATTCGATAAAAGGGGTGAACATGAGACAGGAAAGGTGATTAGAGTTTTTGAAGGAGTATGACGTCTAGTTTCAGTGTCGTCCTGTCTGGGTCACTAATAAACCCATTTCAAAATTCTTTGGACTATATCAAATTTCGTTTCGGGTTTGGTTCAATAGCTTGTCAACAGATTTTGTCATCCTTTCTTTCTAAATCTCCATGATATCTTCCATATGTCACGATCGCGAAAGTATGTCACCGATCCAGCCACGTCATCAAACTAAACCTAGTGTAATTCAGAGAGAATCTGATCTATGAGAAACTTCTCGTGAAGATTGAGAATAGAAGAATAAAGCAACACAAAGATATAGAGATTACGTTGGTAAGGGTGATTTAAATAGATGTAACTAAAGACACAATCTGAGGGTAAGAAAATAAGATGAGGAAACACGTTAATGTTTAATCTAAGGGATGAAAATTTCGAGGACGAAATTTCTATTTGAAGGGGAGTATTGTAACATCCCGAAAATTAATAATTTCAGGATAAATGATCATTTTACAATATTTGAGATTTTCTGGAATTTTTCTGGATTTTTCTGAGAACGCAAAATATTTTAATATATTTTTCGTTTTGCGTGCACACTGGGCTGAGAATTTCTGAGACCAGTGTAACACTCCTAGAAATTGATTATTTCATCACCAATAGTCATTTCCTAATATTTGTGATTTATGGGAATTTTTCTCGGAGTTTTACTAAACGATGAATATTTTAATATATTTCTCGTTTACGTGAATATTGAACGAGTTGTGAAAACGATCAGAATGCTTCAAAAATTGGAAAATTATATGACGGATAGTCGTTTTATAATATTTGCAATTTTTGAGAATTTTCTAGGAATTTTCTAGAAACGTCGAATATTTTAGTATATTCCTCGTTTACGTGCTCCCTGAGCGGAACTGAGAAAATGCGATGTTCTCTCTGTGAACCTTGAACTATGGATAAGTCGACGGGGGATCTTACTAAACCCGAGACTTGACACAGTTTACGAGGTTTCACAATTTTTGAGAAATTCTAACAGATAAAATAAATCAATACAGCATTAGTAAAAAATTCATCTGTCAGATTAATTAAATACTGACTTCTGTCAACTGTAACTATTATCCATTGGATAATAGTGTGTAATAAAAATACTATCACATTATCCCAATGCAATCCCCTTTATGTCTAATCAAGTCACTTTAATTCAAAATTAATGGTTAAATAATCAAGCTTCCTTAAGAAGCTTTGACCCAAACATTGACCCATGTGCTTTAGCTTCTTTTGGAAGCCAATTCACACCCACTTTTCTCTCCTTTCACGTCGGCAGCAGCACATGGGGGGGGGGATGAATTGATTTCATTTAACCAAATATTACATTTAATTCATTATCACCAAAACACCTTTTCTCTCTTCATTTACGTTCTTTTCTTCTTCTTCCTTGAATTTTCTCTCCTCCTTCTCTCCACCATTGCTACGGCCACCCTCCTTCTTCTTCCCTAATCTTCACAAAAATTTCTTCTAATTACATTTTCTAAATCCCCTCCACATTCTAAACATCTTTTCTTCTTGGAGTTTCTTGAAAATCCATCATCTTCACCATTTTTCCAAGCTTCAAGCTTTGAGCTTTTTGGGTAAGTTTCAAGACCTCTCTTCCTTCTCTTCATTTTCATGGTTATGGTCTATATGTTGGTTATCCATACTTCATTTTTAAGCATTGGAATTGATTTAACAAAGTTGGAATTTTTAGGGTTCTTGGGGGGTGCAAATCCGAAAATTTGCAAAGGAGATTTCTTGGTGTTTCTCTTGATTTCTCTCCATTCTCTTCTCATTTTCGTTTTCCTTGGTTACCTATGTGACCAAGGATCATTCTTTTCAAGTTTTAATTTGTAAATATGAGAATTTGACCACTTTATGGTTTTCTTGAAGGTGGAATCCGAAAATTGAAAATCAAGGAACCAAGAAGTTGTTTTCTTGCATTGTCTCCTCTAGGTAAGAGGAGACTACTCACTTCAACCACTTATGGTGGTGAGGAGACTTTGTATGTGTGTTGATGGGGAAAATCCATCCTTGTATGCTATTTGTATGCTTGCTTGAATTATAAATTGTGAATGAATTGGCATTCTTGAATTTGATTGATACTTGATTATGCTATTGAATTTGATTGATACTTGATTATGCTCTTGAATGTGTTTGATGTATTAATTGTGCTTGATCATGTTGAGGTTGCTAAATGGAAAATTTGGAGTTTCCTACCTTAACATGGTGCCACGGTTTTGATTAGAAATTAGGGGTGAATATTGGTTTGTTGTATATAATGGTATGTTGGATTGGATTACGTGATTGGAAATGGAAGAAAAATATTTGGGAATCTCTTGGAGTGCCACAGCTTTGGAGTGGAATTTAGCTTATTGAGAATGAAATATATGGATTTATCCATAGATTGGAGCTAGTTGGTTCTTGAGTTTGAACCTAGGTCATGAACAACTAAGAGAGTGATTTTTTTTGGGTTTGATTCAAATCAAGAGGTTTAAGTTAGTGATTAATGTTTTCTAAGTGTTAATGAACTAGTTAGGAACTCAAAATCACATAGAAAATGATCTTGAATGATTGAAATTGAGAATTGTTTCAAAAGAACCATTTTCGGATTCAGCAGAATCCAGTGAGCAGTCAGCGATGTTTGCTGCATAACTCGAGCTACCGATATCGGAATGACCTGATTCTAGAGCCATTTTAAAGCTAAGACATAAGGCTTCATGTAGTAAAAATTTCAGAATTTTTGAGCAAGCCAATCAATACCAGTTTCTGTTTGAACCCACGACAGATTCTGCCGAAAAAGGTATTCTGGCAGTCAGTAAACAAGGTTGCATAATTTCTTGATCCGATGTCGTATGGACATGAAACCGGTGCCATTTGAAAGCTAAGACATGAGACTTCATGTGATAAAAATTTCAGAATTTTCCCACATGTAGTATGTTCCCAGTTTTAATTTAAAGTTAGGTCAAGAAATTAGGGTTTTAGAGGAGTGACATGTAGATGATGACTTGAATGAATTTGAGATTTGAGCCATTGTGAGGCCACAACCTCTAAGGTATTTTTGAGTGTAAGTATTTGATTTTGATAAATTGGAATCATAAGGAATTAAGAAAATTAGGAACCTATGTAATGAAATGGATAATTAATGAGTTGGAAGGTGTGATTTTGATAAATTGGAATCATAAGGAATTAAGAAATTAGGAACCTATGTAATGAAATGGAAAATTAATGAGTTGGAAGGATTTAATAAAATCAAGACTTAATAAATCTTAAAGGACTAAGAGTGAAAGCATCATAAAATTTAAGGTAATCCTAAGTGAGTGAAGAACATGAGAGTGTGAGGCCTAAGAGCTTAAATAAATTACAAGTTTTGGGAAATTGAATAGCCTTGGAATGTTAAATTGGTTTTAAGAATTGATTTTGAATATGAACCTTGAAAATGGGAAACAAATACTAAGTTAGGATTCATAATGAACATAATGACGCATCAATTGACTTGATCCTTGTATTCTGATGTTATGGGTCCATGTGAGTGACCATTTGTATATTGATGCTTATATTGGTCAATTGCGACATATTATGGAATTGTATGAAATTGTGAATCATACATATTAATGAATGAGATTGTGGTTATCCTTGAAATGTACCATTGGCTTGATGTGGATCCGTGGATGGGATCAAACCTTGTTGCTAAATGATATGACATGCATTTGAAGCATGATTGACCTAGTTGTCATGAGGAGCATGATTGAGTCATGCATTGCACAAAAAGAATGAGAACGTCCGTTGGACATTGTTAAGGCCGAGTTGCCTAGGAGTTGAACACACCTTAGTGCGGGTGCGAATAGACAAGTGTAGGTCTTCTGTGACCTTGGGGGCATCGGGGTGCGGGTTGCTCGCAATGGACAGTTGGTAGCTCTTAATACCGTGAGTTAGACCGATGCAACACACCGATGATCCGGACCGAGACAACTTGTCCTATTCATGATCTAGCGTAGAATGTCCGTACAATGCCATGATGTGCACGTGGATAAATTGATGAGTTATAGCACTTTGGCCGCGGCAAATGAGAGTTGACGTACATGTCTCCCGATCTTTCTCTCCGACCGTTTATGTCTAGCTCCATGGAGTAGGAATTGTGGTGTCATAATGCATTGTGCATCGTTCATTGTCGGTCTCATAAACTGTTGGGCATGAATACTGTGAATGTGAAGATAATTGTTGTACTTCTGTAAACGATTATCTTATTGTTGTGTTGATTCTGGAAATACTATTGTGATCTGCCTGCTATTGCTTATTGTTGTTTTACCTATACTATAAATATCACTGTTGTATTGATTCTGATATTTGCTTAAAATTGAATTGCTTTTATTATAAATTTCACTATTTCATTGATGAATATATGAACTTGTATTGCTTGGTGGGCGCTTTGCGTCGTGCTGTTTTCTTACTGCCAATAATGGTAATGAAGGATGGGTGTCTCACCTCTTTTCTATATTTGTGCATTTCTGTTTTATATTTATATTTGATAAGAGATCGTGAGGAAGATAAAGAGAGACCACACCTTGGTTGTTTGGCTTGAGCATCTGGACAAGATTTCTTCGACTACGTAAGGGTGCGAGCCACGTGGAGGCATTGATGCCCGTCGTGTCAACCGGGACACTATGCGTTATGTACATATGGGGTTGCGGCTTTGTCTAAGTGCCCATCCCATTACTACTTTTCCCTTTTGTATTTTATCTCCGCCGTATTTGATTGGACTCTGTAATTGTTATATTCTATGTCATTAGTGATTTGTGTAAAATGACTATAAAATATGTATATGTGAGTAATACGATTTTATTTCAATGGTTGTATTATGGGTTGAATATACTTATATTTCATTCGAGGCTTATATTTTCTATTGATGCAAATAAATAAAAAAAAATACATATATATATATATATAGACTCTTGAGAATTTAAAATTACTTGTTGTCATGATTGTGACACACTAAGATTTAGTAACTGTGGTATAATGACGATTATGCTCCGGTTGCTACATCAAGGGGTGTTACACTAACCAATTAGGATATGGCCCTAATCGGTTATTCACTAAAACAGAAGCATGTTTTATTTGCTTTAGAGAGCCTAGGTAACCGATTAGGCTATTTTCTGGAAGGATTTTCAAGCAAGCAAATAAAGGGATGGCAAAACTCCAAAATTTAAGTCTTTGTAGCTATCAAAACTTATATTAAGCTAAATGTCAAAGTAAATACAAGAAATATGGACAAAGAGCTATTTATTTATGTATAAAAAGTCAAAAAGCAAATAAGCCACATTTAAACTAAACCAATAATTGTATAAGTAAAAGTGATGTCTCATGATACGTCCTCAAAACTAGTCTCTTCTCCTTATTTTATTTCATGTTCTTGGGCAAGAAACACTTGTGGAGTCGCATCAATAATGGTCGGTGGTACATCATTCCTTTCTAAAATAACTTCACCATCATTAATGGGTATAAAAGGACCCATGGAATTTCAAATGGCTCATTTCAACGCTATGGTGGGCATCAAACTCAGGTTGGTCACTTATGTTAAACAAGTCTCTTGGAATTGTCTTCATGACATAATGTTTGTTTTGATCAAATGGGTCTTGAACATAAAAGCTTTGGTGTGCTTGAGATGCTAGCACAAAAGGCTCTTCTTGGTAGCATTTCTTGTTGAAGTGAACATATGTAAGGCCATAAATATCTTCTCCAACTTCATACCAGTCACACCTGAATAAAATAACCTTAAAATGGCCATAATAATCTAACTCAACTATATCAACTATTCTACCATAATAAGTTAGATTTGCATCAATCGAACTTATATCCTTTGAGCTTGCAAAGCTTGTAGTTAATGCAACTAATGTGACACCACTATTCTGTATTTTTTCTCTTGCATCATGCCGCCTAGAATGAAATTTATATCCATTAATCAGATACCCAAAATATCTTCTTGCAATTGAATTTGGCCCCGTAGACAGGTCTTTTATCCAATTTGGCACATCCTCATGCATAACACGAGTTTCAAACCACTGAGAGAAGTTTTGATTATGGTTTTTGGCTTTGCTCCATTTTGATCCTCGTCGTTGATTATTAACTTCATGCTCATGCTCTCTAATGTTGACAAGTATTGTTATATATTAGTAAAAAATAATAATAATAATTTAGTGAGTAATAGGAAATATTACAGGTGAGTCAAAGTACCTAACATATTCTTGAACTTCATCAAAATTATTTAGTATATATGCATGGACTTGGCTATGTGACTTGTCATCCAGAATAAATGGAGCACCTTTTTTTCCTCCTAAAGGACACCCTTTGTTTGGGAATAAATTTGAAGATTCCACTTCATTTGAACTACATTCATCATTGTTTCGGGGTCTTCTATTAAATCTGGTCTACACACCTCCATATAAATATCGTGAGCAAAATGTCAAACACTCGTCAACCAAATATGCCTCCACAATAGATCCTTCTGGATGACTTTTATTGCAAACATACGACTTTAATGTACACATATATCTTTCTGGAGGATACATCCATCGAAATTGAACTGGGCCACCTAATCTTACCTCGTTCACTAAATGAATAGGCAGATGAACCATTATATCAAAAAAACTAGGACGAAAAATCCTCTCAAGCTGACACAGTGTTTCTACAATCTCTTTCTCTAAACAATCTATCTCTTCTAGTGTGATAACTTTTTGACACAAATGACGAAAGAAGGAACTTATACGGATCAAAAGGATGGCAACATGATCAGGAAGTATGCTTTTGATTGGTATTTGTAACAAGTAATGTAACATGAAATGGGCATCATGGGTCATATAACCAGAGGCTTTTCTTTCAGCTAGTTACATACATCGTGAAATGTTGGAAGCACTACCATCAGGTAGTTTTGCTATATTCAAAACACTACAAAAAATTGACTTCTCTCCAGCAGTCATTGAGAAGCATGCTTTTGCAAACTTTGTTCTCTTGCCATCCTTTGTATCTTTTGGTTGAAGTTCCTTCTAATGCCCATCTCTTTTAGATCATATCGAGTATTTGCATGGTCCTTTATCTTACCCAGAATATCTAATAGAGTTCCAATTATGTTATCAACTATGTTCTTCTCTATATGCTTGACATCAAGGTTGTGGCGGAATGTGTTGTGCTGCCAATAAGGTAATTAAAAAAAATTGACCTTTTCTTCCATGGGCCATCATTTGATTTCTTT
The DNA here is from genome assembly GCA_029884595.1 of Ormosia semicastrata. Lineage (NCBI taxonomy): Eukaryota > Viridiplantae > Streptophyta > Magnoliopsida > Fabales > Fabaceae > Ormosia > Ormosia semicastrata. The sequence continues at coordinate 63,610,119 of JAQQTO010000061.1, read as the reverse complement.
TGCTTCTTCCTAAATACATTATCAAAATTTTGTAAGCTCTCAAACACATTTGTACCCTTTAAGAAGGGCAGGGGAGGCCTAGATTCTATTTTTCCATTGAAAGACCTTTTATTAGATCTCCATTGATGATCCATGGGTAGAAAAACACGATGGTCCATAAAACATATCTTTCGACTATGTTTCAGATAGGTAGATGAAGTCTCATAATTACAGCAAGGGCAAGCCAACTTTCCTTTTGTACTCCAACCAGACAATATAGCGTATGCTAGGAAGTTGCTAATTGTCCACAACAAAGTTGCTCGCATTTGAAAGGTTTCATTCCTTGAAGAATCATATGTTTCTACCCCAGTCTCCCATAACACCTTCAAGTCTTCTATCAGGGGTTGTACATAAATGTCAATGTCATTTCCAAGTGATTGCGGTCCAGCTATAAGCAAAGAAAGCATAGAATATTTTGGTTTCATGCACAACCAAGGAGGCAATTTATATGCCATCAAGACAACTGGCCAAGTCTCAAATTACGAAAATCTTTAGCAAATTCTGGATGAAGGCTATCAAAGTCTTTCCATGATTGGCCATCAGTAATATGCCTTAACTTCTCATCTTTAGAACGTTCCTCATCATGCCACCTCAATGTATCCGCTGTCCTTGAGCACATAAATAGCCTTTGAAGTCTAGAAATTAAGGGAAAGTATCTTAAAGTCTTAGCAGGAATAGGACGAGCTTTTTTGGAAAGCTAAAGCTCACTATCAACTTTAGGATATTCAATATATCGAGACGCTCCACAAACATGGCAATGACTATCACGCTTATGGCCATTCCTATATAGCATGCAGTCATTGGAACATGCATCAATCTTTACATAGTCAAGACCTAAGTCTTTCACCATAGCCTTCATTTTATTGAAAGATAAAGGAATGTTCAAGTCAAGTATCGCCTCTTTCAATAACTCTAAGAGAGAAGTGAAGGATGCATTGCTCCATCCATGTAGACACTTCAATAAGTATAGACGAATGGTGAAAGATAAGGTAGAGAATCTTTTACAACCCGGATATAGTTCTTGGCTTGCCTCATCAACTAAGTTATAAAATTTCTTTGCATCTTCATTTGGGCCTTCATAAACTCCTTCAGCTTGTGCCATATATCTTAATGTATCATTTAATAACCTATCAATGTTGTCATATGAATTAATTTCATCATTCGTGTCACCATTGACATCCATTTGGATTTCTCGTTCCCCATGATTAAACCAAACTATATAACCTTCAACAAATCTGTAGCATATTAGATGATCATATACTACATTCCTCTAATACCAATAGATATTACAACACTTTGCATAGGGACAATGAATTTCTTTGCCTTCGGGATTTCTAACAGAATAAGCAAAGTCTAAGAAACATTAAACACCATCACGATACTCTTTGCTTTACCTCAGTAAATCTATCTATTGCTTGGATACATCTTGAGAAAACCTAATTAATCAAAATTTGAAATTAAACCTCCATGTAAATATTCATTTATGCATTAACTAGACTTTACAGGCATACCAATAATGTGTGTTAAATCAATGACTTGTTAAATTCACACTTGGGGATTAAGATACAATATCATTAGTATTTGTTAATCATTTACTCAACGCATGACTTCATCAATATTCAAAAAGTAAAGAAAGAATCCAAACCAAGAAAAAGAAAAAAAATGTTGTATAAATAATAACAGCATAAGAAAATAAAAATGATAAGAGTTTCTTACTTAGTCATGACACTGATTGTAACTCAACTTAACTTCAAGCCCACTATAGATCTTCCCAAGTCTTGATTAAGCTCCCTTAAACAAAGAACAATCAATAGCATGTCATGTATAAAAATCATAGTTATGACATAGATACAATCAATAGATGTGCAATTAGTTTTATTCCCCCTCCCTTCCCACCCTTTTCTTTCTTTGAGGAAAAGTTAATTTAAGTCAATGAAATGGGTGAACTTTTATTCTGTCTGATATTTGGTATTGGATCAAATTGAGAATTGTGACAAAGATGAACTCATTGACTGGTTTGCGGGACTTGTCAATTGGGCACATAACATAAATATGAGGTAACAAAGTGTATATTTCTTTGAAAGAAACTATCTGTAGGATCTCAATTAGCAAAAATAACAAGTGTAATTTACTTTCAATTTACTCTCTATGAAATACGCATCACACATCTACTATGAAAAAGGGCAACTAAAGTGACATAAATTATTATTACCCAATAAGAAGTAAGTTACAACCATCTAAATAACATAACATAAGCAATATACATATAGTAATAATACAAAAAAAAATCTGATAGAGAGAGAGAGGAAGGGGAATGGGGGGAATATATGTCTGTAAACTATGTATGTGATATGAACCCAGGAATTTGAGGAGTCACCATTACTGAGAGAAGGAGATGAGGCCGACGAAGAGCAGAGGCCGATGAAGAACAGAGGGAGTGGGTATGTTCTTCGAGCCTTACATGGTGGGGATGTGCAGTGGCTTGGTGGCGGTCAGAGTGTGGTGGGTGCTTGTCGTGGCTCAGGTTCGATTTTGGTGAGGCAGAAGTTGCTTGGGACTTTGTTTGCGGTGTAAGGGTCTGAGGGGTTTGGGTGACTTTGGCTATTTTCTAGTGACAAAGGAGTTACAATTTTTGGATTTGTGGGAGAAGGCCCGATTTAAGATAAGGGAAGGAAGTGACAATGGGTTCGCTATCTTTGTAGAGAAGGTCCACGGATGTCAGGGGAGTGATTTGGCTTTTAGGTTCTGAAAGGAAAAGAAGCAGAAATGTATTAGATGTTTAGAAAGGTTTGCAAAAAAAAATTTAGTGGGAAACAATATGTTGCGCGCATAATAGAAATGTATTTGGGCACGTTTAGAAAACGTTGCCTCAGATTGTTCAATACGCTACACTTTATTAGTGTTGTATTTTATCAAAAAAAAATGCCCAAATGTATAATATGGCAATGCTTAAAAAGCGTACCCTTTACATTTTAAGGGTACGCTTTTCAAGTGTTGCCAAAAAAGCTGTTGCCAAAACCACTCAAAATAGGCTACTCTTATAAAAGTGTTGCCTATTAAGACTTTAGACTACACTTTTTAAGTGTAGCTTAAAAAAATGTAGCCATAGGCCAATTTTGTTGTAGTGAAACTTAGAGTCATCTCCGGTCATGTACTTGGAGCAGCCGCTATCGAGATACTAATTTGAGCTCCTGGCCTTCAAGCACACCTACAACACATGTTTAATTTTTAACTTTTGGTACCCAAATTTTCTTGGGTCCTTGAGTGTTAGTTTTAGGAATAGTGCCCTTGAGAACTCAAACTATTTTCGTTCCACTCTTTATATTTATATTTTTCCTAGCATTGCATGTTGACGCACTGTGTCCTTCCTTTTCACAATAAAAATATTTAATAAAAGGACTACTAGAAGAACTTGAATGCACAAATAAATTTTTATAAAATTTATGTTGATTTTTGGTATTGTAACCTATCTCAACTTTTTGAAAAATAGCTCTTTGTTTTCCTAACAAGATATTTATGTTATCTCTTCCAAAAGTGAATTTAGAAAGTGTGTTTTTTATGTCTTCAATTTCTTTTTGAGAATTTGACATGATGAGTAAGATGGAGATGTTGAAACATGTGAAAAGCAAATTGTACACGCATTAAATAATCCTAATGTTTCATTTTCAATTTTTAATTCTTCAATTTATTTGTTTAAGGCAAGAACTTGATTTTCTAGAGAATAAATCATTTTCTTAGAAGAAGAAATTAATTTTGTTATTTTTACTGATTCTTCATATAATTCTTTAAAAGTATTTTGTAATTCATCATAAGAAGGTAATAAGTTTAAACTAGAAATTACCTCATTGTCGATTTCTTCTTCTTTTCCTTTGGCTATAAGATATAGATGGGCTTCTTCCCTATCTAAACTATCAGTGGAGTCCATATCATTGTCATCCCATGCTATGTAGGCTATTCTCCCTTTTCTGTCCTTGAAGGGCTTCTTTTCAACTTTCTCCATTTTCTTCTGATAAATTGGGCATTCCATCTTCATATGACCCAATTTTTTACACTCGTAGCAAGTTGGAGTTGACGATGCTCCTTCCCCTTTGTGATGAGTATTCTTTTGGGGAAAAGGCGGTCTTCTTTGTGTACCTTTCTTTTTGAGAAACCTTCCAAATTTCTTCACTAGGAAACTGAGGTTCTCTTCATTCAGCTCAAGGTTGTCCGCTTTATCTCCATCATTTTCATCTTCATTATCGATATTGGAGGAGGTGGCTTTAAGTGCGATGCTCTTTTTCTTCTTGTCATTTTCTTCGCTTTGGCTTAACCTACTCTGCTCCAGCTCGTCTTCATCAAGTTTGCCAAAGAGGATAGCTAATGTCATTGTTGACAAATCCCTTGATTCTGATATGGCTGTCACTTTGGGTTGCCAAATCCTGCTCAGACATCTCAAACTTTGTTAATCAAATCTTCATTAGAAAAATTCTTTCCTAATGATGCAAGGTGATTAACAATGTGGGTGAACCTCTTTTGCATTTCCTGAATGCTTTCTCCTTAGTTCATTCTGTATAGTTCATATTCACGAGTAAGAGAGTTTATTCTCGACCTCTTTACTTAACTAGTACCCTCATGGGTGACTTGTAAAGTATCCTACATTTCTTTAGAAGTTTTACAAATTGAAATTCTAAAAAATTCAATATACCTTAAGGCAATGATAATGATGTTTTTGGCTTTTAAATTGTGTTGAACTTTTCTTTTATCCTCATCTGACCAATCACTTCATGGTGTCTTGGTTTTAACAATATTGACCTCTTTTGTAGGAATAAATGTGCCATTTTCGACAGCATCCCACACATCGAGATCAATAGCTTCGATGAAGATTTTCATTTTTTCCTTCCAATAGGCATAACCATCCCCGTTGAAAAAGGGCGGTCGGTTTATGGAAGATCCCTCTGAAAAGCCATTTGAGGAAGTCATGTTCTCTTGAAGCTACTAAGCTCTTTAAACAAGAGTCTAGCTTTCATACCACTTGTTACCAAGTGGCTCTAGTACTCAAGAGGGGGGTGAATTGAGTATAAAAACTTTTCGAAAATACTTTTAAAATAAAGACAAACATTGAGGCTACTTAATAAATAAAGAGAAATTATAAGACGAAGAAGAAAAGCTTTAAGAACAGCAAATAAATAAATATGCAATAATATTAAACTACAGAAATAAAGAGATAGAGAAGAAAAAAGCAGGCACAATATTTATCTTGGTTCGACCACTAAACCACTTGTGGCCTACGTTCAGTCCTCAAAAAATTATCTGAGATTTTTCACTATGTGCACAAGCTTCAATAGGTGCTTGAAACCGTTACACAAAAGAGTACTTTTCACACACAGGGAAACTCTACCCTTGTGCTAAAGCCTCGGCCTACAGGGATACCTCACCCTTATAAAAACCTTGAGAGATACCTTACCCTTATGTAAGTCTTATGTATTTATGTTCTCAGAAAACTATGTATATATATGTAGAGTGTATTATTCAGTTCTTTATGTATTATGTTCTCTATATTCTATTAAGTTTATGTTATCTGTGAAAAGAAATTTTGAAACTCGTATATTATAATATTAAATCTTTTATAACTTGGGTTTAGTTTTAAAATCGTTAGTTTGAAATGTAATTCCCAAAGGAGGGTGTTACAGAAGATCCTATCTTCTAGCTTTATACAACAATCTATACAAACTTTAGAAGTTGTAACTGATTTACTGGTGGGAGTGGAAATAGATAAGTCATAAGGAAGGTCTGTCATAGGTAAACCCAACATTTTCTCACAATCAAAAGAAACAAAGGAGTGGAATACTCCTGAATCATATAAAATAGTTAAAAGGAAATTATGGATTATGCATTTACCTTTGATCAGATCAAATGACTGAGTCACCTCTTTACCACTCAGAGTGTAAACTCTTGCTGCAGCTTGTGGTTTAGGGGTGAATGCAGCTTTCTGCTTTACTGGACAATCCTTGGAAAAGTGTCCTGGTTGTTCACAGGAGAAACATATTAATTGTCCTGCCAAGCATGGTCTACTTATATGTAGTTCCCATATCTAGTATATTTATGTCCCGTTGACTCTGTCTCTACTTATTATCTTGCACTTGTTCACTAATGTTGCAAAGTCTCAGATCTTAAAAGGTTGGATGACCTTCTAGATATCCTCTCTCAATCCTTCCTCAAATTTAACAAAATTTGATATAAGATGAGAACTTCAACAACTCGCTGAATTTGGCTACATACTGATCAACAGACATGTCGCCTTGCTCTAACCTCAAGAATTCCATCTCCTTTGCATTTTGCAAACTTTAAGGGAAAAACTTCTCTAGGAAAGAACCTTTGAAATCTCTCACATGACAAGAGTTCCTAACACATCAAACACTCTCTTGGCATCAATCCACCAATCCTCTATTTCCCCCTCCAACATATAGGAAGCAAAGAGCACTTTCTGCTCATCCGAGCAAGCCATGATAGTAAAAATATGTTCCATCTCCTTGAGCTTAACCTCCGCTCTGACCGGGTCGTACTCCCTCTTGTAGGATGATAGGTTAAACTTTCTGAATTCCAAGAGGTCTTGGAAGTTCTGATTTTTTCCCACAAGTACCTCTTGAACTGGTTGCACCCGGCTGAACTGGTGGCAGTGGCGATGTAGGCTGTGGAGCTGGAGTTGCCCCCATCCTTTCCAGCATCCTGGCATTCATAGCAGTCTGCTCCCTCAAAGCATCTACCGTAGCCATAAAGGCTCCAGCCATATCTAGGCATTCATTAGGTGAGTTCCTATTCCCTCGGGTTTGCCTTGGAGGTGACATAGTTTCCTATACACACAGAACAATACATATTGAGTTGATCAGTCTCAATATCATGTAATTGTGTAACATTATCTAGTAATATTCCAGCCTAAGGCAAATCATTCAATTCTATCCAAGTATCTCATATAAGAAACAAAGAAATGCATAACTCACAATGGAACTCTTAAACATGCTTAAGCATAGTCAGTCCATACCTCGAATCAATAGGATGAACTGCTCTGAAACCATAATGTAATGCCTAATACAGATATCTCAATATATCTGACATATACAGAGATAAACAGTACTAACCATGTCACTTCTTACTTATTAACATTATAATATATCCATAATAAGCACACAAGTTATTATAGAGAGCCTTGAGGGAATGCAAAAAACATAAACTTATATAACTATATACATCATTCGACTTAAAAAGAGCATAGTGTACTACATAACTTTATGTACATAATCAAGCAATTACAAGGTTTGCTCTAGAAGAAAAAAAACTAACACTACTCTAGTCTTTCAGCTTCTTTTTCTTCTTTTCCTTACGAGATCTTGACCTGAATTTGTCATAGAATAGAAAACGGGGTGAGAATTCACAATTCTCAGTAAAAGCATCAAACAACTAATCATTTATAACAGTATAAACATAGTCTTAACAACTAATGAATAAGAAAGGTTATAAAGTTTTTTCATGGCTTAACTTTAGCAACTAAAGAAACCAAGCTAGGTAAACATTCATGGTTTATAAACACCAAGCTAATCATATAACATGGTCCAATTAAGGAGCCAAGCTGAATTTTACATTAGGGACCAGTTAAGGAGCCAAGTGCATATAACATGATCCAATTAAGGAACCAAGCTAGTTTATCATGGCTTAATAGAGAACCAAGTTGATTTGTCATGTTCCAATTAAGGAACCAAGCTACATATAACATGGTCAAATTAAGGAACCAAGTTGGTTTATCATAGCTCAATAGAGAACCAAGCTAGTTGCCTAAAGTCACACTATTGTGCTCAAGGTCTTACTAACAATCCTAAGGTGTAACACCCAAATACTGGTAACCTCGTATATTAAACATACTCTAGGATAAATAATATTAGTTATGCTACTTCTAACTTAACATCAAACTAATCCATATCATTTAAGCAAATAATAATGGAGAGCCTTGTGGAAAACTAAAGTGATACATACACCTTTGCCATAAAAGGGCTCATTGTATACATAAACTTTATACAAACTAAAAGCACGTAAATAATTACAAAGCTTTAAACTACTAAGCATAAAAGTTAAACTACTCTAATCTTCATACTTTTCTTATTGTCCTTGGATGAACTCCCACTTGGATTTACATGGCAACAAACGGTGTGAGAAATCACATTTCTCAGTATAAGTATACCAAAACCAATACTCTAAACATTCGAAGTGAATAAACCAAACTTAAATAAATAAACATACTAAAACTCAATGCATAAGAACCATTACAAAACTTCCTCTCTATGTAACGTTCCTAAGAAATCTATACTTCTGATCTGATAACCGAAACCACGATGATAACAAACAACTACCCACACAATCATTTGGAATCATCTACTCGACAACAGCCTATATAGCTGTCGCTGAAGGCACAAAGCAAAACATACACAACCAACACACAAATAAATCCATCAAAACAAATAATAAATAATGTAGTGATGAAATGATGTATGCTCAAAGAAAAGTGTATGCAGTGTAGGTGTAGTGTTATGGTACTTAACTATTCCCCCTACTTAAGGAGATACTCTGCCATAATAATGTTTGACCTGTTATAGCCTACCTAGTAGGAGCAAAGTTTATTACCATAACATATATCCTCCTTATAATACTAAGTAGTCTGCCAAGTAGTCTACCGTAAACTGGGTGATTATCGTCACCAAATTGAGTGGATTCGTCCACTATCTGATCTCTAGGGATAGCAAGTATATGTGAAGTGAAGTGTCTGAAAATGCAAAGTTATGTCTTAACTTTAACATAACCACCACATAACACTATACTAAGTCCATGTTGCACTACTAAGACTACCTTTTTCTCTATAAGAGCAGTTCTACAGCACTTATCCAATGCGAACTAGACTTAGTACACTTCTATCCTTGCATTGCTAGATCTACTTCTCTTTAAGAGAACTTTTATGCACTATGGCATTCACCTTTGCCAACTAGGGTCTAAGGCACTCAATTCATGCCATCTAGTTCCTTGACTCTTTTATCACCTCTCTTGTGACATCTATGAAACACTAGGTCGCTTAAGAAACTAACTCTTAGTTTATGGCAATCCATGTCCAATGGATGCATACACTTTCCTTTACTTTCCCTTGTATGCCACTAGGTCTTTCTTTCTACGAAATACCCTTTCTAGTACCTCAACACTCTTAAAAAGGCATAAACAAAGGATTCTAACAACTAGGGAACTCAAACCCTCAAAATCAACATCTTGGTGAGTTTTAGACCCTCACGATGTGACACTCCTTTTTTACTCTGCGGTGCCCTATTCTTGGGCGCCAAGGTGATGCACCCCACGTCACGGCGCTACCATTTCATGCCACGACACTTGAAGCCAAACTAGTCTCATACCTCGATGTGAGCTCTCCACGCTGCGGTGCAAGCTAGTTTTTTGTAGAATTTTGCAGAAAAGTCATGGTTTTGCACTGCTTCATTAATCCATGTTAGCTTCTAATCCTCTAAACTTGGTTTCTAGTTGGTTTCTAACACTACCAACAACATCTAAACATGTTGTAGCACCATTACAACTTGTTGATTCACTAAACTTGGATCAAACATAAAAAATCACCCACTTAGTTCTTTAAAAACTTAGGTTCCAACTCAAGAACTAACTAGCTCAAACTATGGATAAATTCATCTATCTTGTTTTCATTAAGTTGAAATAACCAATTCCAGTCAATGAAATGAAGAATCAACCTAAAGACACTAGTTTTTTCTCTTTAAAACACAACTTCTCCATCTAAAGAGCTATGTCCAAAGCATAGAAAAGATGAAGAAACAAAGATAGAAAACACCCCTGGCTCTGGTTTGGATGAAGATCTTGAAGTTGTGCTCTTACTCTTGGAGCTTCCCCTTTGATTTCCTTCTCTTTCCTCTCTTCTTTCCCTTTTTTCTTCCTTTGGTTTCCTTCTTTTCTCACTTTCTCTCCTCTGTTTTTGCTCTCAACCGTGGAAGTGAGGAAAAGAAGTCTCACTTTGCTTCTTAGAGGATTACCACTAATGTGGTATTGAAAATCTTGATCTGTTATGAACATTTAGATTCCTCCGAATCAAGGTCCCTAACCTCCAACAGACTCAAAATAAATTCTAAGATTCATTAAAATTCATGTTACACCTTACTTAGCTCATTTGTGACCCTTCAACAAGTTATCCATACATGTTTCCCTTCAAATAGTAGTTTATGCTATTTTCTGAGTCATTTTAGGCTATTTACCACATTCTGTGTTGTAGCAAAGTGCCTAAACTAACTCAGTTGGTCATGAAACTTAACTGACATGCTAAACAAGTATCAGACTACCTATGTAACCTTATACAAGCCTAACATGATTTTTCAAGATGTTACATTCTCCCCTCCTTTTTAAAAATTTTATCCTTAAAATTTGGCCTACCTCATACAAGAAATCATAAGCAACTCACATTTAAAACAAGTACAACCAAATCATAAAGAAACAAAATCAAACACTAACCTTTGTCTGAACCCGTAAGTTGCTATGCCTCCTGAACCTGCAAGATGTAAACCCTTCCCTGAGCTATGGGTCTACTATTTGGCTGGGCTTCTTCCTTCTATGGACATTCTTTGAAAAAATGCCCTTGTTGCCCACACTTGTAGCTTACAGATTGCCCTGCCAAGCAAGGTCTATCACCATGCTGCCTTCCACACTTAGGGCACTGACCCTTCTTTGAATCCACTTGATCTGGTTTGCCCTTTTCACCCTTTGTGAACTTCTGATTACTATGCTTCCTTCCATACTTCGTACACTTTTGGTTCCACTCTCCCACTTGAACCTGTTTTCCCTTATCTAGTAGAAACTGAGACCAACATATACTCTCACTAGCTTCAACACTTGTCCTTTTCCTTTTTAGAGAACTTCTTACTTCGTTCTCCCTTTCACTTAACTGCTCCTTAGCTGCCGCTAGAGAAACTAGCTGTTGAGATGGATCAACTTCAATCCTCTCAAGAATCCTGCTAACAACAACAACTTGCTCCCTCATAGTTGTTGTCATTGCCATTAATGTTTCTACCAAAGTAGGGCTCTCACCAAATAAGCTCCTATTCTTCTAAGTTCACTTAAGAGGTGTCATAGTTTCCTGTACACAAAGAAACAATAAATATTGAGCTACAGTCTCAACATCATGTAACCGTGCAATAGTAGCTAATAACAAACCAACCTAAAGCAACTTATGCAATTCTAGCATCACATTTAACATATGAGACAAGAAATGCATAACACTAGATGAAAATCTCTAAACGTATCTAAGCCTTGTCAGTTCATACCCCGACTCAACAGGATGAATTTCTCTGATACCATAGTGTAACACTCTAATACTAGTAACCTAGTATATCAACCATACTCTAGGATAAACAGTATTAGTTTTGCTACTTCTAACCTAACATGATACTAATCCAAATCATTTAAGAAAATAATAATAAAGAGCCTTGTGGAAAACTAAAGTTATACATACACTTTTGCCACAAAATGGCTCATTGTAAACATAAACTTTATACAAACTAAAAGCATGTAAATAAATACAAAGCTTTAAACTACTAAGCATAAAAACTAAACTACTCTAATCTTCATACTTTTCTTCTTGTCCATGGATGAACTCCTACCTGGATTTACATGGCAACAAACAGGGTGAGAAATCACTTTTCTCAGTATAAGTATACCAAAACCAGCAGTCTAAATATTCGAAATGAATAAACCCAACTTAAACTTATAAATATACTAAAACTCATTGCATAAGAAGCATTACAAAACTTCCTCTCTATGTAATGTTCCTAAGCAATCTATACTTCTGATCTAATAATCGAAATCGTGAATGATAACAAACAACTGCCCATACAATCATTTGGAATCATCTACTAAACAATCTCCCATACAACTGTCACCGAAGGCACAAAGAAAAATATACACAACCAACACACAAATAAATCAATCAAAACAAATAATAAATAGTGTAGTGATGAAATGATTTATGCTCAAATAAAAGTGTATGCAGTGTAGGTGTAGTGTCGTGATACTTAACTATTCCCCTTGCATAAGGTGATACTTTACCATAATAATGTCTGACCTCTTATAGCCAACCCAGTAGGAGCAAAGTCTGTTACCATAACAAGTATCCTCCTTATCATACTAAGTAGTCTACAGTAAACTGGGTGGATATCGCCACCAAACTGAGTGGATGCCTCTACTATCTAATCTCTAGGGAAAACAAGTATATGTGAAATGAAGTGTGTGAAAATGTAAAGTTATGTCCTAACTCTAACAAAACCACCATATAACTCTATACTAAGTTCATCTTGCACTACTAAGACTACTTCTTCTTTGTAAGAGCAGTTCATGCACTATGGCACTTATCCAATGTCAACTAGACTTAGTACACTTCTATCCTTACATTACTAGCTCTACTTCTCTTTAAGAGAACTTTCATGCACTATGGCATTCACCCTTTCCAACTAGGGTCTAAGGCACTCAACTCATGTCATCTAGTTCCTTAATTCTTTAATCACCTTTTTTGTGACGTCTATGCAACACTAGGTTACTTAAGAAACTAATTCTTAGTTTATGGCAATCCATGTCGAATGGATGCACACACTTTCCTCTACTTTCCTTTGTATGCCACTAGATCTTTCTCTCTACAAAATACCCTCTCTATTGACTCAACACTCTTAAAAAGGCATAAACAAAGGATTCTAACAACAAGGGAACACAAACCATCAAATCAGCATCTTGGTGAGTTTCATACCTTCACGCCGCGACTCTCGTTTTTCATGACGCGGCACTCTTCTCTAGGGTGCCAAGGTCATGCACCCCATGTCATGGCATGGCCACTTCACGCTGCGGCACTCAAAGCCAAACTAGTCTCACACCTCAGCATGAGCTCTCCACGTCAAGGCGCAAGCTAGTTTTCTGTAGAATTCTACAGAAAACTCACAGTTCTGCACTTTTTCATTAATTCGTCTCATCTTCCAATCCTCTAAACTTAGTTTCTAGTTAGTTTCTAACATCACCAATAACTTCTAAACATGTTGTAACACCATTATAATTTATTGATTCACTAAACTTGGATCAAACACCAAAAATCACCCACTTAGTTCCTTAAAATCCTAGGTTCCAACTCAAGAATCAACTAGCCCAAACTGTGGATAAATCTATTTATCTTGTTTTCATTAAGTTGAAATAACTAATTCCAATAAATGAAATCAAGAATTAATCTAAAGAAACTAGTTTTCCCTCTTTAAAGCCCAACAACTGAGTCAGCATAGTGAGTCGTAATGCTGAGTCATCAAGAGAAGCTTCTGGAATGTATGACTCATCGTGACAAGTCACTGGGTGAGTCAGCATTCCACATTCTTCTAGAACATGGCAAGTCATCACTTCTAGAGAAAAAGAATGATAAGACAAGCTTAAAATATCTTGAAAGAGTAAGTAGTCAAATTGAATTTCTCTTCTTCAAGTTGAGTATCCAATTTGCCTTCTTCCTGCTTACCATTGGTCCATCGCTTTGACTCAACGCCATCAAGATATTGTCTAACAGATATTTCCCAATGGACAATAGCTACAGCTATTATTACATAATAGATAATAGAAAACTTAGATAAAGAAAATCTCTGTCAACTGTTCTCGGTTTCGGGTTTAGTAAGATCCCCCGATCCCGCCTTGACAATCCGAAACTTTCTGGTCCAAGAAAAATTTTTATTTTTCTGAGCCCGCCTTAAGCACACATACAACTTAGAATAATATTAAAATAATCACAGACTCAGAAAATTTCACAAAAATTCTCAAAAATCATAAAAATTATAAAACTCATATATTTTTAGAAAGAAAATGGAGTTTGGAAATATTTTAAAAATAATATTAAAATATTCAAAATAATATTAAAATATTCAAAATAATTTAGTATTCCCAAAAATTTATAAAAACTCGAAATATTATAAAACTTATTTATTTTCAAGAAAAATGAAAAATCGGGGTGTTACAACTCTCCCCCTCTAAAAAGAATTTCGTCCTCGAAATTTCTCTTACATATAAAAACAAAAAAGATATTACGTCTTTATCTGTCTACCAGCTCCCACGTAGCATCTCCAGTTACGTCGTTTCAGATGATCCTCCAACTTTTCTTGAATTCCTCCATCAGATTATTCGAATCATAATCGTAGTCCTTTAAAAATTCTAACTGTCATCTCTTCCTCATATCCAACTCCTTCTTGATCGAACAAGTACTCCAAGCTCATGTGATTTACCGTAGACATTGTAGAAAAGAAACGTCTTTAGATCTTCAATGCAAAACAGCAATCGCAAAATCCAAAACATGAATCGGCTAATTCTTCTCATGGATTTTCCTTGTCTTGAAGCATACATCACTACCATTCCTTAAATCAAAATTTGCACTTGACCAGTTTCGCGTATAACTTCCTCTTCTTTAGAAATTTGAAGAACTGCATCCAGATGTTCAGCATACTCCTTCAAATTTCGAGAATAGATCAGAGTGTCATCAATAAAGACAATGACAAATTTGTCTAAATAGGAAAGAAAGATCCTTATTTACGTAATTCGTGAATATCACAGAAACATTCGTTACTCCGAATTGATCTTGAAGAAAACAGCAGCATCTCTTCAATTTGTCTTCTAATTTCCATGTTGTATCTCCCATCATATCACTCCAGATTACCTTTTCCATGATAAGTTGTTTCACTCGTTTATCCTTAATTTTAACAGAAAAAGTATCATAGATCAGGTTTTCTTTCTAATTATACTGTATTTAATACTATAACATGGTTTGAATCAAGAATATATTTTCTCAATTAGGATTCATAAAAGACACTTTGAAGGTTAGAAAGAAAAGTGATAAGGCTATTCGGTAGATTATCGGATTTATCCAACAAAGAATTTGAGATGGTCTAATAGATTTCGAAATGAACATGATCCAATAAATTTAGAAATGAACTTTCTGGATTCAATTTCTGGATTGAAATCCAAAAATCTCAGTTTCAAGAAACACTAAAGTTTCATTGAAACAATCTAATAGGATATGGTTGGAAGATAACTAATCCATTTATAAAATCATGGACTCAAATAGATGTGATTTTAGATAAGCAAATCAAATCAATAAAAAAGATTCGATCTTTGATAGAAATAGATAGATTAAACAAACTCGAGTAATAACAATAGGCTTAGTAACAAAAGTTGAAATATTCAGATCAAAAGATAACAAAGACACAGATAACTCAAATGGTTCACACAGTCATAGACAACAAAAGAATGGTCACCTTACAAATTATACAGTACAATTTTAGGATTACTCTCTATGGACAGCTTCCTCGAATCTTAAGTCTTTGTATTTAAACGTTCCCATTCCATTCTTTGTATTGACTTCTTCCTCTACTTGAGATCTTGAAACACGTGCATTACTAATGAAAGGTTCCGTCTTCAGTTGATCATAATCCTTCGAGACATGACCAGACTTTCTGCATCTAAAACAAATTATACCCTTTATCGTGCAATCTCTTGTCGTATGGCTCTTTCCACACTTCCAACACTTCATTGGCGGTGCCACAGTCAGACCAAATCCCTTGCCACTAATACTTCCTTTATTTATTCATTGTTGCTTCCCCGGTGGTCGTATATACGACTTTTGCTGAAATCGATTGACCTTACATTTCCTTCCCTTTTGGATTATCGAAGGTTCAAAGTTACAACTTCTTGTATCCAGTGACTGCTCCAACCCTAACAAGCTTTGAAGTTTAGCTATAAGTTCCTGTTGCTAAGCAATCTTCTGACTCTGTTGTACTGCCACATTAGTCATCCTCTGCATCACACTTCTAGCTGCAGCTATACGATCATCATCACGTCTTGTGTCCACATGCCCACATCTACTACGATCTATTGTCTTTCTTCAAAGACAAACAAAATCAAAACACAACGAAACTAAACGTAACTATTTCAAATAACATCGTCTCCTTTCGAAAACCAAACAATATATTTCTGTGCTCAATGTCAGAGAAAAATACAGCACAAACAAGACAAACCTACCCACAAGCCCAAAAGACCCTAACTTGGGCTCTGATGCCAACTAATGTAACACCCCCTCTGAAGGGTATCACATTTCAAACCAACTCCTTATAATTAATTACCCAAGTTGTAAAATATTTAATATCATTTAAATACGGGTTTCAAAATTTCTTTTTTACGGATGAAAGAAACTTTATTGAATTAGAAAAACACACAATATAAGAACTAAATAAAATACATCTCTCGCATATAACATAGATTCGTAACGTCATCATTACATAAAACTTATATTCTAAGCAATATTTAATTACCACATAAAAACTTGACCTGGCCTAAGCCAAAACACCTGGAGAGTAAGGTTCTGAACCTGATCCTCTCCCAAATCCTCTAAAGACACATTCTCTGGTAGGGAAGTGTCTCTTTGGACAGGAGTCCGAGCAGTTGACTCCGTAGAGTCTTCACTAAGCAAACGGTGAGCAATGTCCCATAGTTCTACAATAGGCATGGAAAACTCTACATGTACACAAGCAGCATTATATGTAATAGTAGGGTTTCCATGGTAGGTATCACTTTGGGATAGAGTCACCTCTCCTATATAACTAAAACGTTGAGTATCTGAGTCGACATGCCAGGCATCAATGCCATCGTGGAACTGCACTTGCATATAGTCAGGGAAATCCCTACTTACAACCATTGCAAAATGATCAAATAAAACCAGTCCAACTCAAACCTAGACGATCCAATCTTGTCCCTTTTACTGTCTTTGCCAAAGATAATCATAACACATAACAGACAAACAATACAGCAAAGAGGTGAGATCCCCTACATCGCCTACCAATATGGTAGCAAAGAAACGATAAACATACCAATATAGTATAGCATACAATCCATTGAATAGCATAAAATCAGCTGATGGTTAATAAATAAATAATCTAATAAATTTGCAGCATAATATCAGGCATAAACATAATACCACAACAATATTATATCATCATAATGTAAATGCTGAGTATGCTCATGAATAGTGTGTACACTAACTATGCTCATACTCAACGAGTACAAGGACCATCATTATGCACAATGCAACCTAATCCTACTCCATGGAGCTAACTCAAGATCAAAAATGAACGTTCCAGAATGTAACACCCCAAATTTTCTAACTATTTAACAATAATAACAGAATTTTATTGTTTAGTGATTTCTGTGTATTGTAAAATTATTTTGAGTATTCTGTGAAAACATTTAATCATTTTGTGTGATTTACTCCGTGTCAGGAAAATAATAATTTTTGGGTCACAAAAAAATCTTACGTAATTTAATTATTGCTGTTAATTCTTAATTCTTTTTGCTAATCTAATTTGATTTTCATAAGTTTTATAATTTTTATGATTTTGTGGATTATTATGAGATTATTATATATTTTTTTATTATTTTAATATTATTCTTGAGTTGTTGTGGGCCCAAGAGGTCATGACGTGGGCCCCAAAGTGGAAAAAGTGAAAAAAATTTAGAGCCAAAATATTTTGTACTGTTGAGACGGGGACGGGGGATCTTACTAAATTCAAAACTTGAAATAGTTTTGAAAATTTTCTTTTACTATGTTTTGTGCTGTATTTAATTATCGGGTAATAAAAATTACAATTAATTGTATCCATAGGGTAGTAGTAGATAAAAATAAATATCATACTACTTAGTCAACATTAGGTGTTATGGCGACTTTATGACGGACCAATAAGAAGCAAGCTTAATGTTAAAGCCTTGGGTATCCACCATCGATTTAATCAAGGGTGTAAATTCGGTCTTACTAAGTGGCTAGGACCATTTGTGACCTTTGGATGTAAAGCATGAAGAAGAGATCTTGACCCTTCATTTTGGAGATACATCTAATGGCTACGATTTTAAGGAGAAAGATCCAATGGCTTAGATTTAGTCTTATCAATATAGAAGCTATGCTTAGAAGCTACATTAATGTAAACCATTGATCTAATCAATGGTTAACAATGCCCAAAAAGGTGGCTAGTGAAATTTGTCACTCATTGAGTGTACAAGAGGGGGGTTCGGTTTTTGATGGCTTAAGGCCATAGGAAATTTCAAGACCACTTCATTATTCATCTTTGCCTTCTCTAAAAACCTAAAGTTTTTACAAAAATTTTCTCTCCTCTCTCTTCAAGCTAGTTTCGGCCAAAGCACCCAAATTACCTTCCATCACTCTATAATTTTAAACAACGATATATATTGCATCCTTACATCAATCCAAGAACCTTTGTAGTTAAGTCCAAGCTCTAAATCTTTCATCTTCAAGGACTTTCTTCAAGATCAAGTTCTAGGTTTTTGAGGTGAAATGTAAGGAAACTTCACTACTTGTCTTATTTTCATGTTCTAAGCCATGTTTGATCCATGGTTCTCCTTGTTCAAGCTTAATATGCTAATAAACTTGTGTTTTATTTTGTGTTTAAGAAGCTTTTGGTGGTGAATCACTTACTCAAGGAGCAAACCAAGGAGCTTGGGAGGTTCTTCAAGAGGTAAAAGGGAGATCCATCTCACCAATCAACTATGGTAATGCGAGATGAATCTTGTATTTGATGGATGGTGAATCCATGTGAGGATTCATATCCTTGGTTGTGTAATTATTTGTGGGTGTTTATGTGCTTTAAATTATTTATTTGTGTTTGCATGCTTTAGGTGATTTTTATTGCTTTAAGGTATGCTTGATTATATCATATGACGAATATATACATGTATGCCATGATTTGATGATGAAAGGAAAATAAATTTTTGGTTTCAATAACCATGAGGATTTCGGCCTTAACACCTCAAAATAGGTATTTCCAAACTAAAATTTTCATGAATGGTAAAATTGAATAATTATAAAGGAAAGGAAAAAGAAAAGATGGGTTAGTTTCAAGGAACAAGTGTTCATAGTTTTTGGAGGAATTTTAATGGTTTTGTTTCTGTAAAAACATGAACGAAACTTAGTTGATTTAGAAGGAAAAATATATGATGGTTTCAATGGCCATGTAGCACGATTTTTGAAGGCTTGTATTGCCTTGGTTTTGTGAGACAAAGTGATTTCAAAATGGAAATATAATTGATTAAGTACAATGATTAAAGAAATGGAAACAAAGTGTTTTGTCACTTGAAAAATGGAATTTTTGTATATGAATGGAAAAGAGAGATTGAAAGTGTTTGAACCTCAATTTATTTTAAAAAGGATTGATTTGAGCTATAATATCCCAAGTAAAACTATGAAATACAATTTTCTAGGAAACAGTAAAAATACTAATTTTTAGATGGACTATATTGAAAATTATATTTTTAGAGGGACTATATTGAAAATATTCTTTAAAAATGACCTTTATTGTAAATATTATTTAATGAGGGATTATTTTGGAAATATTATTTGAAGAGGGGCTATTATGTAAATATTGTTTTATGAAAAGGGGCTATTATGTAAATATTGTCGTATAGAAGGACTAATAGGCAAATAATGAAAATAAGGATAATTTTTAATATTAAATGAGAAAAATCTTATTTTGGATTTAAAATACGTTAAAAATATTTTACATAATTTAAAAGTAGTAATTTTAGCTATGCGATTGAGAAAATGCGAAAATATGATTACGCGATGAAAATATAGTAAAGATACTATTGGGCCAATGTGTGAACCCTGAATATGAGATGATGAATTTGAACTGAGAATGGTGCATTGTACATGCATTGGGAAGGTCCGATGGACTGGATAAGGCTAATTGCCTAGGAGAGAATACACCTCTTGAGTGGGTGTGATATGTGTAGTGTAAGTCACTTGTTGACCTTGGGGGCATTGGGGTGCGGGTTGCCTACAATGGGCAGTTGGTAGCTCTTCTATACCGTGGGTTTGACCGATGCAATACACCGATGATCCTGATCGAGACACTATTCTTAATCAAGATCTGATAAAGGCCGTAGTGTATATGCTAGATGTGCAAATACATATGAGAATTATGGCACGTGGTCTGAGGCATGTTGGTACAGACAGATCTTTTTGATCACTCTCTCCAACCTGAGTTTTAGTTCCATGGAGTAGGAAATTGAGTCTATGTGCACATGTATAATTATTGGGTATTGATATCGGTGTGATATTTGAACTATTGAATATTTGGAAAATATTGAGGGTATTATCGTAATTATTATTTATGATAAATGAATGGTTAAATATTTGGATATTGTTGAGGGTTTGATCGTAATTATTGTTTATTACATCTGTTGTGATAATAAATAATGTTGATGGCATAAATATAATTATGGTATGATTTATCTGTATGATATATTGTATTTGTTTATCTCTATGCTACCATGTTGGTATTGGCATAGGTGATCTCACCTCTTTGTATGCCTATATTGTACTATATTTATATGTGTAAAGACGTTGTGCAAGGAATTGAACAAGAAGGTAAAGAGGAGTAGATTCCTGTGGAGGAAGCTGAATTCTAAGAAGATGGCGATGTTTAGTTTCCTAGGATATATGATGTTGAAATTTCATGGAGGACCAGAATCATGGCATGTTGACCTAGATAGAGCGTGTATTTTCTATATAGGAGACTTGAAAGTTACCCTAAGTAGGCTTTATGAAGGGAACCCTTATTTCAGTGTAAATATTTATGTACACTTAGAATTTCTGTTGTCCATTAGGCAGTACTGGGGAGCTTACTACCGTACTCCTAGTGAGATTAGTATCGTGTCATCTGCGCGGACACCTATCCGTAGGACTTTGTGTCAAGTCGGATTCTTACCTACTGAGGAATCTAAGGAGGACCCGTCTGAGGGTTCTGCTATTTAGTAATACTTGGACAGTATATTAGTTTTAAAAAAATGTTCAAATACTTTGAGAACTTGGTCTGTAAATATTTAAGTATGACAGTACTAAGACTTGTGTATATATGATATAAATTATTTGTGATGATGTTTTAATATATTTATTTTTCACTAAGTTTATCTTATTAATATTAAGAAATTTTACAACTCATATTTACATTACAAAGCATATTTTATAATGAAGGGGTAATTTGCTAATTAAGTAACATAAATGTGATACCATATGGTGGGTGTTTCATTAGTTAGTATCAGAGCCCAAGTTAGAGTCTTTTTAGGTTTGTGGTTAGGTCTGTCTTGTATAAGTTGTGTGATTCTCTGTGTTTGTTTTTCGAAAGAAAATAATATTGTTTGAAGATTGACTTTAACTCTTCTTTGTGTTGTTTAGTTTGATTTGAGAAAACATAATGGCTTGACGAGGAAGAGGACGCGTGAATACTAGAGCAGGATTTAGAAATGTTGGAGACGATAACCAAAACATGGCTGTAGTTGTAGCAGCAATGGAACGGATGGCTGATGTCGTTGTGCAGTAAAACCAAAGAGCAACTGAGAATGCTTAAAGTTTGTCAGAATTTCGTAGAAACAATCCACCAAAGTTTCATGGAGAATTTGACCCAGAGAAAGCTGATCTGTGGATCAAAGAACTAGAAAATATATTTGAAGGTATGAGTTGTACCGATGAGCGAAAGCTTACTTTTGTAACTTTTGTGTTAGTAGGAGATGGAGAAGCTTAGTGGGCAGGAGCCCGAAGATTGATTCAAGCTGAGGGAAGAGTTGTGATGTGGCAGCTCTTTAAGCAGAAATTTTTGGGGAAGTATTTTCCAGCTAGTGTTCGTCATGCTAAGGAGATGGAATTCCTTAGTTTGAGGCAAGGGGTGATGTCCAAAAGTGAATATGCTGCAAAATTTGAAAGCTTGTCTTAGTTTTTGAGGTATTTTCAAATGCACCCGGATGAGGAATGGAAATGTAGAAAATTTGAAGAGGGATTGAAATTTGACATTAAGCGAGCTGTAACAACCTTGGACATTAACCAGTTTCCAGTATTGTTGGACAAGTGTCGAAAAGTTGAAGAAATTGATTATCAATGTGAGGTAAGGAATAGGAACTTTGGACCTACACGGTTCCAAAGAGGAAAGGGTAGCGATGGCAACCGTTATCAGCAAAAATCGTATACCAAACCGGCAGGAGGTCAAAATCGACAGCAATCTTTTGGAGGAAATTCTAGTGGCAATAAGGCAAGTCAAGCTGGAACTTCTACACCTAAATGCTTCAAGTGTGGGAAATATCATCTCACCAAAGATTGCCAACATAAATGGATTATGTTATTTAGATGTGGAAAGCCTGGACTTTTCTCCAGAGAATGTGATCAGTTGAAGGCAGAACCATCGATGGGGAGTGTTCATACGACGAGGCCACAGGCGGGTGGTCGTGTGTATACCATGAGCGGGGAAGAACCCACGAAATCTAAGGACTTGATTATGGAGGAGTGTGCCATCAAAGGTAATCCTTTAATAGTGTTATATGATTCGGGAGCAACACATTCTTTCATTGCATGTGATTGTGTGGAGCGATTGGGATTGACTGTGACTACATTGCCTTATGATTTGAGTGTTGCTACTCCTACTGATAAGCCTATGATAACTACAAATATATGTTTGAATTGCCCTGTATGTGTTAAGGATAGAATCTTTTATGTGGACTTGATTTGTTTGCCTCTTTCCAAGATTAATATCATCTTAGGAATGGATTGGTTGTCTTCTAACCATATCCTGATAGACTATTCCAGTAAGACATTAGTTTTTCCTAAGGTTAAGGATTCTAAATTCCTAACGGCTACTCAAGTAGAAGCTTGTTTGAAGGAAGGAGATCAGGGGTACTTGTTAATATCTTTTTTGGAGGTTCAGTGTGAAGATGTCTTGAAGGATATTTTCGTAGTTAATGAATTTCTAGAGGTATTTCCTGAAGATATACCTGGACTACCACTGGAAAGAGAAATTGAGTTTTCTATTGATTTAGTACCTGGAACTGGACCTATATCTATGGTGCCTTACAGGATGTCGCCAGTAGAGTTGGCAGAGCTTAAGAAACAGCTGGAGGATTGAAAAATCAATTTATGAGACCAAGTGTATCACCATGGGGAGTTCCAGTATTGTTGGTAAAGAAGAAGGATGAGACTTCTCGTCTATGTGTAGACTACCAATAGTTGAACAAGATTACGATTAAGAATAAAAATCCACTTCCAAGAATCGATGATCTGATGCATCAATTGTGAGGAGCCACAATATTTTCCAAGATTGACTTACATTCTGGTTATCACCAGATACGTGTGAAAGTGGAGGATATTCCCAAAACTGCGTTTCAGACACATTATGGGCATTATGAATATCAAGTGATGCCGTTTGGTGTGACTAATGCACCCGCCATATTCATGGACTTTATGAACAGGATTTTTCGTTCATACTTGGATAAGTTTGTTGTTGTCTTTATTGATGACATTTCGATCTACTCTCGAAGTCAGGAGAAACATGCTGAGCATCTCAGAGTGGTTCTCCAGATTCTGAAGAAGAATAAGTTGTATGCCAAGTTGTCCAAATGTGAATTTTGGTTAAGTGAAGTTCAATTTTTGGGACATGTTATATCGGAAGAAGGAATTGAAGTTAATGCTTCAAAAGTGGAAACAGTTATTGAATGGGAAAGGCCGAAGACTATATCGGAGATCCGTAGTTTTATCGGATTAGCCAGTTACTATCGACAGTTTATTAAAGGGTTTTCAAAGATAGCAGGACCTCTTACCCAACTTACACAAAAGAATCAACCGTTTATATATACTGATGCCTACGAAGAAAGTTTCCAGGAGTTCAAAAGACAACTAACTACTTCACTGGTTTTGATTCTACCTAATTCGAATGAACCTTTTGAAGTATATTGTGATGCTTCATACCAAGGATTGGGTTGTGTACTTATGCAGAACTGTAAGGTTGTAGCATATGTGTCGAGGCAGTTGAAAGTGCATGAGAGGAATTATTCGATTCATGATTTGGAGTTGGCAGTTATAGTGTTTGCGTTGAAAGTGTGGAGACATTTTCTTTATGGGACAACGTTCACTGTCTTTAGTGATCATAAAAGTTTGAAGTATCTGTTTGACCAAAAAAAGTTGAACATGAGACAAAGCCATTGGCTAGAATTTCTGAAGGACTATGACTTTCAGTTACAGTATCATCCCGGAAAAGCGAATGTTGTAGCGGATGATTTAAGTAGGAAAATGCTTAGTGCTTTTGTTATGATATTAAGGAGAAGGAATTGATAGAAGAATTTTGGGATCCACCAAGGAAGATGTGTTTAAACATAATCACCATTTCAAATGATTTAATGGATAGAATACAAGTAGGACAAAACAGTGACCAGTATTTGTAAGAAGCAAAGGAAGCAAGGAGCCAAGGAGTGGTATTAAAATTTAGCGAACGTGTTGATGAAATTCTGAAGTTTAAAGGAAGAGTTTGTGTGGCAAACGATCCAGAACTTAGGAAATTGATTTTGGACGAAGCCCACAAGAGTAAGTTGAGTATGCATCCAAGAGCCACAAAGATGTATCAAGATTTGAAACAGCTATATTGGTGGCAAGGAATGAAGAAAGATGTCGCTGAATATGTATCATCCTGTTTAGTTTGCCAGAAAGCTAAGGTGGAACACCAAAGACCATCGGGAATGTTGCAACCTTTGCCTATTCCTGGATGGAAATGGGATGATATAGCAATGGATTTTGTAACAGGACTACTAAAGACTCAGAAAGGTCACGATTCTATCTGGGTAATTGTTGACCGGCTTACAAAGTCGGCACACTTTTTACCGGTTAATATTAAGTACTCAATGGAAAAGTTAGCCTAAGTGTACATTAATGAAATTGTTAGACTTCATGGTGTACCATCCAATATTATCTCAGATCGAGATCAATGATTTACATCAAGGTTTTGGAATAGTTTGCAAGAAATGATGTGAACAAAGCTACGTCTAAGTTCTGCTTACCATCCATAAACAGATGGTCAGTCAGAAAGGATGATTCAGTCATTAGAAGACTTATTGAGAGCTTGTGTTCTAGAACAAACTGGTTGTTGGGATAAATTTTTGCCATTGATAGAGTTCACATACAACAACAGTTTTTATTCGAGCATAGGGATGGCACCCTATGAGGCATTGTATGGGAGATGATGCAGAATGCCATTATGTTGGTATCATGATGGTGAAAGTGCAGTTGTAGGGCCATAATTTGTACAACAGACAACTGAGAAAGTGAAGATGATTCAAGACAAGACAAGGACAACTCCGACTCGACAAAAGAGTTATGCTGATAAAAGACGAAGACCACTTGAGTTTGAAGAAGGTGACCATGTGTTTCTACATGTGACACCTATGACTGGAGTTGGATGAGTGATTAAGTCAAGGAAACTCACTCCATAGTTTATCGGGATGTATCAGATACTCTGTCGGGTAAGTCCAGTAACTTATTAGATTGCATTACCACTTTTACTGTCAAATCTTCACAATGTATTTCATGTATCACAACTATGAAAATATATTTCTGATCCTACTCATGTTATCGAACCAGACACCGTACAACTAAAGGAAAATTTAACCTATGAAACATTTCCAGTCAAGATTGAGGATCGAAGGACAAAGCAACTTTGAGGTACGAAAATTGCATTGGTTAAAGTAATTTGGAATGATGTAAGCGGTGAAGCTACATGGGAGTTAGAAAATAAGATAAAAGAGCAATATCCATATTTATTTTAAGGGTGTGAAATCAAGTTTCGAGGACGAAACTTTTTTTAGAGGGGGAGAGTTGTAACACCCTAAATTTTCTAACTATTTAACAGTAATAATAGAATTCTACTGTTTAGTGATTTCTGTGTACTGTAAAATTATTTTGAGTAATCCGTGAATATATTTGATTATTTTGTGTGATTTACTCTGTGTTAGGAAAATAATAATTTTCGGGCCGGGGAAAAATCTTACATAATTTAATTATTGTTGTTAATTCTTAATTCTTTTTGCTAATCTGATTTGATTTTCATAAGTTTTATAATTTTTTTATGATTTTATGGATTATTATGAGATTTTTATATTTGTTCTAATTATTTTCATATTATTCTTGGGCTGTTGTGGGCCCAGGGGACTGTACGTGGGCCCAGGTGGGGCCGAAAAAATAAAAAAAAATTCGAAACCAGAAAATTTTGTACTATTGAGATGGGGACGGAGGATCTTACTAAACCCGAAATCAAAAATAGTTTTAGAAATTTTCTTTTACTATGTTTTCTGCTGTATTTAATTATCGGGCGATAAAAACTACAGTTAATTGTATCCGTAGGGTAATAACAGATAAAAATAAATATTATAATATTTAGTCAACATTAGTGGTTATGACGACTTTATGACGGACCAATAAGAAGCAAGCTTAGTGTTAAAGCCTTGGGTATCCACCATCGATTTAATCAAGGATGGAGATTTGGTCTTACAAAGTGGCTAGGACCATTTGTGACCTTTGGATGTAAAGCATGAAGAGTAGATCTTGACCCTTCATTTTGGAGATACATCTAATGGCTACGATTTCAAGGAGAAAGATCCAATGGCTTAGATTTAGTCTTATCAATATAGAAGCTATGCTTAGAAGCTACATTAATGTAAACCATTGATCTAATCAATGGTTAACAATGCACAAAATGGTGGCTAGTGAAATTTATCACTCATTGAGTGTACAAGAGGGGGGGTTCAGTTTTTAATGGCTTAAGGCCATAGGAAATTTCAAGACCACTTCATTATTCATCTTTGTCTTCTCCAAAAACCTAAAGCTTTTACAAAAATTTTCTCTCCTCTCTCTTCAAGCTAGTTTTAGCCAAAGAACCCAAATTACCTTCCATCACTCTATAATTTTAAACAACCACATATCTTGCATCCTTACATCAATCCAAGAACCTTTGTAGTTAAGTCCAAGCTCTAAATCTTTCATTTTTAAGGACTTTCTTCAAGATCAAGTTCTAGGTTTTTGAGGTGAAGTGTAAGGAAACTTCACTACTTGTCTTATTTTCATGTTCTAAGCCATGTTTGATCCATGGTTCTCCTTGTTCAAGCTTAATATGCTAATAAACTTGTGTTTTATTTTGTGTTTAAGAAGCTTTTGGTGGTGAATCACTTACTCAAGGAGCAAACCAAGGAGCTTGGGAGGTTCTTCAAGAGGTAAGAGGGAGATCCATCTCACCAATCAAGTATGGTAGTGAGAGATGAATCTTATATTTGATGGATGGTGAATCCATGTGAGGATTCATATCCTTGGTTGTGTAATTATTTGTGGGTGTTTATGTACTTTAAATTATTCATTTGTGTTTGCATGCTTTAGGTGATTTTTATTGCTTTAAGGTATGCTTGATTATATGATATGATGAATATATATATGTATGCCATGATTTGATGATGAAAGGAAAATAAATTTTTGGTTAAAATGACCATGAGGATTTTGGCCTCAACACCTCAAAATAGGTGTTTCCAAACTAAAGTTTTCATGAATGGTAAAATTGAATAATTAGAAAGGAAAGGAAAAAGAAAAGATGGGTTGGTTTCAAAGACCAAGTGTTCACGGTTTTTGGAGGAATTTTAATGGTTTTGTTTGTGTTAAAACATGAACGGATCTTAGTTGATTTAGAGGCAAAAATATATGATGGTTTCAATGGCCATGTACCACAGTTTTTGAAGGCTTGTATTGCCTTGGTTTTGTG
Organism: Ormosia semicastrata; assembly: GCA_029884595.1. Lineage (NCBI taxonomy): Eukaryota > Viridiplantae > Streptophyta > Magnoliopsida > Fabales > Fabaceae > Ormosia > Ormosia semicastrata. The sequence continues at coordinate 63,582,385 of JAQQTO010000061.1, read as the reverse complement.
AGACAAAGTGATTTCAAAATGGAAATATAATTGATTAAGTACAACGATTAAAGCAATGAAAACAAAGTGTTTTGTCACTTGAAAAGTGGAATTTTCGTATATGAATGGAAAAGAGAGATTGAAAGTGTTTGAACCTCAATTTATTTTAAAAAGGATTGATTTGAGCTATAATATCCCAAGTAAAACTACGAAATACAATTTTCTGGGAAATAGTAGAAATACTGATTTTTAGAGGGACTATATTAAAAATTATATTTTTAGAGGGACTATATTGAAAATATTCTTTAAAAATGGACTTTATTGTAAATATTATTTAATGAGAGATTGTTTTGGAAATATTATTTGAAGAGGGGCTATTATGTAAATATTATTTTATGAAGAGGAGCTATTATGTAAATATTGTCGTATAGAAGGACTAATAGGTAAATAATGAAAATAAGGTTAATTTTTTATATTAAATGAGAAAAATCTTATTTTGGATTTAAAATATGTTAGAAATATTTTACGCGATTTAAAAGTAATAATTTTACCTATGCGATTGAGAAAATACGAAAATATGATTTCGCGATGAAAATACAGTAAAGATACTGTTGGGCTAATGTGTGAACCCTGAATATGAGATGATGAATTTGAACTGAGAATGGTGCATTGTACATGCATTGGGAAGGTCCGATGGACTGGATAAGGCTAATTGCCTAGGAGAGAATACACCCCTTGAGTGGGTGCGATATGCATAGCGTAAGTCACTTGTTGACCTTGGGGGCATTGGGGTGCGGGTTGCCTACAATGGGCAGTTGGTAGCTCTTCTGTACCGTGGGTTTGACCAATGCAACACATCAATGATCCTGACCAAGACACTATTCTTACTCAAGATCTGATAAAAGCTGTAGTGTATATGCTAGATGTGCAAATACATATGAGAATTGTGGCACATGGTCTAAGGCATGTTGATATAGACAAATCTTTTCAATCACTCTCTCCGACCTGAGTTTTAGCTCCATGGAGTAGGAAATTGAGTCTATGTGCACACGTATAATTATTGAGTATTGATATCGGTGTGATATTTGAACTATTGAATATTTGAAAAATATTGAGGGTATTATCGTAATTATTGTTTATGATAAATGAATGGTTGAATATTTGGATATTGTTGAGGGTATGATCATAATTATTGCTTATTACATCTGTTGTGATAATAAATAATGTTGATGGCATAAATGTAATTATGGTATGATGTATCTGTATGATATATTGTATTTGTTTATCTCCATGCTACCATGTTGGTATTGGTGTAGGTGATCTCACCTTTTTGTATGCCTATTTTGTACTGTATTTATATTTGTAAAGACGTTGAGCAACGAATTGAACAAGAAGGTGAAGAGGAGCAGATTCCTGTGGAGGAAGCTGAATTCTAAGAAGATGGAGATGCCCAGTTTCCTAGGATATATGAGGTTGAAATTTCGTGGAGGACCAGAAGCATGGCATGTTGACCTAGATAGAGCGTGTATTTTCTATATAGGAGACTTGAAAGTTACCCTAAGTAGGATTTATCAAGGGAACCCTTATTTCAATGTAAATATTTATGTACACTTAGAGTTTCCGTTGTTCATTAGGCAGTACTGGGGAGCTTACTACCGTACTCCTAGTGAGATTAGTATCTTGTTGTCTACGCAGACACCTATCTGTAGGACTTCGCGTCAAGTCAGATTCCTACCTGCTGAGGAATCTGAGGAGGACCCGTCTGAGGGTTCTGTTGTTTAGTATTACTTGGGCAGTATGTTAGTATAAAAAAAAATGTTCAAATACTTTGAGAACCTAGTCTGTAAATATTTAAGTATGACAATACTATGACTTGTGCATATATGATGTAAATTATTTGTGATGATGTTGTAATATATTTATTTTTTGCTAAGTTTATCTTATTGATATTAAGAAATTTTACAACTCGTATTTACATTACAAAGCATATTTTAAAATGAAGGGGTAATTTGGTAATTAAGTAACATAAATGTGATATCCTATGGTGGGTGTTACACAGAAGATCGGTTCCCCCTAAAAAGACTATCTATACTGGATCATGAAAAGCAATAGTGGTTGTCAGGCCTGCCAGTGCGTTGTGATTAGTGTCCACAGGCCAGGGGTATTACGTGATATAATAATCACGGGTGGTAACATCTCCACTGTGTGAATCATTGCGCCCTGACATTCCCTAAGATCTATCACGATCCATTATCTTGTAAATTCCCATTCATTCTTTAGGCATAAAATGCCCCAACAAATCATGCGAATACGCTTTTCTGTGCATGATAACTGATTCAAACATATACTATCATTGATCACATAGTCTTTCTTATTCACATGCCATCACATGGCGGTATCACCACATAATGCTCAAAAGCACCTTTAATCAAAACAAAGTATCGTTGTACTATTCCCATTGATATTAATGCAACCGCCCATACAATTATCTAATACCATTAGTATCAATGATATTTTGTAACCGCCCATACAACTACATAATACCAAAGATCCACTCGAGTCCAATACTTCAGTTTCACAAAGTACTAGGTTCAATATGTTGGCTCTATAACAAAACTCGTTGTTCCTTTCAATCGCATGGCAATATTATCGTGTTTTTACAATCGCGTAACATTTCTGTTACATTTTCAAATCACGTAAAGATTTTTCTACGTATTTTCAATCGCGTAAAATATTTTTAACATATTTTAAGCTCAAAATAATACTTTTCTCCTTTATTATCAAAATTTGACTTTATTTTCATTATTTGCATAATAGTTCTTCTAAAATAATATTTATATAATAATCCCTCTTCAGATAATATTTCTAAAATAGTCCCTCTTTAAATAATATTTCCAAAATAGTCCCCTTAAAATTAGTATTTTCTACTATTTCTTAGAAAACTGTATTTCTTAATTTTACTCAGGATATTACAGCTCAAAATTTCCTAACGCACTTCAAAACCCAGGGGGTGAGCTATACGCTAGTAAATTTCAAGTATAGGCTTTTATTTTACTACATAGCCTTAATTAAGCCAATTTTAATTCTAAAATATCATTTTAAATTCATAAACTTACCAAGTTGAATTCTTACTATTAAAACACCTAAGTCTACACTTAGTAAAATAGTTTTGGATCTTGAACATCAAAAATGGCATGTTGGCCAAATTCACATGTTGCTTCAAAATTCATATACAAATCATTTCTTAACAGTTTAAATCCTTATAAAATTACTTAATTAAATTTCTTGTCATAAAATCATTTAATCTTCAATTTAGAAAATAATTTAGAATCCTTAGTCCTCTTTGTAGTAATGAGGCCGTGTGCCTCTAGGCTCTTTAGAGTCTTCATACAAATTTTCTCATCATGTGAATCACATCTTAAGTTACACAGAAATTATCATGCTTTCCAAATCACACATGTAAGCATATTATCAAAGCTATAAGCATACCAAAAATATATATAAATCATGCATACTTATCAAAGCAATAAAACAATCACACAATATAATCCAATAAACACAAACCAATGATTACACAATCGAGTGAATAAATCCTCACATGGATTTTCCACTCATAAACACAAACAATTCCATTCCTTCACCGCCACATATGGCCGATGAGGTTAATCTCCCTCTTACCTTAAGGAAGACAATAAACTTCAAGTTCCTCCTTCCTCTTGAATTCATGAACAACCCAAACAAATCCTTAAAAATCTTAAACAAACCCTAAAGGCATAAACCAAGCTTAAGAACAAGAACCATGGATCAATCGTGGTCTAGAAAATTAAAAATCCAACTTAGGATCAATGAATCAAAAGATTACCTTAGGAGTAGAAAACCAAAGCTTGATTTTTGAAGCACTTAGAGAAAGATTTAGGTAAAACTCACAAAAGGAAAAGTGTTTAGAATTGCATCAAGGTTAAGAAAGTAGGATTGGATAAAATTATTGAAGTTTGGAGGTTGGGTTTTGATATAGTGGCTGAAACTCCAAGAGAAAAAGAAAATGGTGTTCTTGGTTGTTCTTGAAGTGAGAGAAAAGATGATAGATGTTAGCTTCACAAAGTGTGAGAGAATGAAGTAGAATAGGCTATTTTGTTATGTATGGCCATGGGGTTCTTCGGAGAAAAAGTGAGAGAATTGGTTGTTAGCTTTTATGAAAAAGATGCTAAGATAGAAAAAATGTTGGAAATGAAATGAAAAGCCTAATATCCAATGCATGGCCATGGGAGTGCTTGCATAGAAGGCTCAAGGCTTGTTTTGCAAGACAAAACTTAAGCACATGGGCTCACATGCTCTCACATGACCTAGGCCATCATGTAGTCACCTATTGGTCATAAAAGATATTTCATGAACATGCTAGAATATTCTAGTAACCGTGTGACTCAATAGGATAGCTAACTAAGTTTTGTTTCCATTAGTTTCTTAGTTACATTTAAGCTAATCTAGTTAAGTCATCTAGTTACATGTCTAACTATCTAGTTATATAATTATGTCATGCATTTGTCATGCATTGATCGTGCTTCTACAAAACTCTAGATATTTTCTTGTAACTATAAATTCTAAGTATTTGCTAACTTAGTTAGTTTCATTTAGTTACTACTTAGACTATTAGAGTAACTAATTTAGATTATCTAGTTTTGCAACTAATAAATCTAACCATTAAAATTAACTTCATCTCCTAACCATTGATTAAATCTAAGGTGGATATCATAGGCTCCTTTATCAAGATTACTCTCACACCATTGATTAGATCAATGGTGATGCTCTAAGGCTTTTTTATCAAGTTTTCCATCCAACGGTTCATAATAAATTCCAGCCACTAAGTTTGACCAATTCCTATTAGTTAGTCAAAAAGTTATGTAATGATGGCTCATCATTAAACTTAAGATATTTATCTTAGATATTTTCATCTTTCATGATTACACTTGAGATATTTAGCATAGATATTTTATGCTTAGATATTTTCACCTAGATATTTGTATTCAGACATTTGTCTAAGATATTTTACTAAGATATTTTCTCGTTAGATATTATCCTTAGATATTTACAAGGTGAGTCATCATAGAATTTTCTAGAACAGCTGAGTCAGCATGGTGAGTCGTAGTGCTGAGTCACCAGCTGAGTCATCAAGAGAAGCTTCTGGAATGTATGACTCATCGTGACAAGTCACTGGGTGAGTTAGCATTCCACATTCTTCTAGAACATGGCAAGTCATAGCTTTTAAAAAAAAAAGAATGACAAGACAAGTTTAAAATATCTTGAGAGAGTAAGTAGTCAAATTGAATTTCTCTTCTTCAAGTTGAGTATCCAATTTGCCTTCTTCCTGCTTACCATTGGGCCATCACGTTGACTCATCGCCATCAAGATATTCTCTAATAGATATTACCTAATGGACAATAGATACTGCTATTATTACATAATGGATAATAGAAAACTCAGATAAAGAAAATCCCTGTCAACTGTTCCCGGTTTCGGGTTTAGTAAAATCCCCCGATCTCGCCTTGACAATCCGAAACTTTCTAATCTAGGAAAAATTTTTATTTTTCCAGGCCTGCCTTAAGCACACATACAGCTTAGAATAATATTAAAATAATCAAAGACTCAGAAAATTTCATAAAAATTCTCAAAAATCATAAAAATTATAACACCCATATATTTTTAAAAAAAAAACAGAGTTCGGATATATATTTCAAAAATAATATTAAAATATTTAAAATAATATTAAAATATTCAAAATAATATTAAAATATTTAAAGTAATTTAGAATTCCCAAAAATTTATAAAAACTCAGAAATATTATAAAACTTATTTATTTTCAAGAAAAATGAAAAATTGGGGAGTTATAACTCTCCCCCTCTAAAAAGAATTTTGTCCTCGAAATGTCTCTTACATATAAAAACAAAAAGGATATTACGTCTTTATCTGTCTACCAGTTCCCACGTAGCATCTCCAGTTGCGTCGTTTCAGATGATCCTCCAGCTTTTCTTCAATTCCTCCATCAGATTATTCAAATCATAATCGCAGTCCTTTAAAAATTCTAACTGTCATCTTTTCTTCGTATCCAACTCCTTCTTGATCGAACAGGTACTCCAAGCTCATGTGATATACCGTAGACATTGTAGAAAAGAAACGTCTTTAGATCTTCAACATAAAATAGCAATCGCAAAATCCAAAACATGAATCGGCTAATTCTTCTCATGCACTTTCCTTGTCTTGAAGCATACATCACTACTGTTCCTTAAATCAAAATTTGCACTTGACCAGTTTTGCGTATAACTTCTTCTTCTTCAGAAATTTGAAGAACTGCATCCAGATGTTCAGTATACTCCTTCGGATTTCGAGAATAGATCAGAATGTCATCAATAAAGATAATGACAAATCTGTCTAAATAGGAAAGAAAGATCCTTATTTATGTAATTCGTGAATATCACAGAAACATTTGTTACTCCGAATTGATCTTGAAGAAAACAGCAGCATCTCTTCATTTTGTCTTCTAATTTTCATGTTGTATCTCCTGTCATATCGCTCTAGATTACCTTTTCCATGGTAAGTTGTTTCACTCGCTTATCCTTAATTTTAACAGAAAAAGTAGCATAGATCAGGCTCTCTTTCTAATTGTACTGTATTTAATACTATAACATGGTTTGAATTAAGAATATATTTTCTCAATTAGGATTCATAGAAGACACTTTAAAGGTTAGAAAGAAAAGTGATATGGCTATTCGGTAGATTACCAGATTTACCCAACAAAGAATTTGAGATGGTCTAATAGATTTTGAAATGATCATGATCCAATAAATTTAGAAATGAACTTTTTGGATTCAATTTCTGGAGTCAAATCCAAAAATCTCAGTTTTAAGAAACACTAAAGTTTCATTGAAACAATCTAGTAGGATATGGTTGGAAGATAACCAATCCATTTCTAAAATCATGTACTCAAATAGATGTGATTTTAGATAAGCAAATCAAATCAATAGAAAAAATTCGATCTTTGATAAAAATAGATAGATTAAACAAACTCAAGTACCAACAGTAGGCTTAGTAACAAAAGTAGAAATATTCAAATCAAAAGATAACAAAGACACAAATAACCCAAATGGTTCACACAGTCATAGACAACAAAATAATGGGTCACCTTGCAAATTATACAGTACAATTTTGGGATTACTCTCTATAGATAGCTTCCTCATTTCTTAAGTCTTTGTATTTAAACGTTCCCATTCCATTCTTTGTATTGACTTCTTCCTCAACTTGAGATCTTGAAACACGTGCACTACTAATGAAAGGTTCCTTCTTCAGTTGATCACAATCCTTCGAGACACAACCGGGCTTTCCGCATCTAAAACAAATTATACCCTTTATCATGCAATCTCTTGTCATATGGCTCTTTCCACACTTCCAACACTTCATTGGCGGTGGCACAGTCTGACCAAATCCATTGCCACTAGTACTTCCTTTATTTTTTCGTTGTTGCTTCCCCGGTGGTCGTATATACGACTTTTGCTGAAATCAGTTGACCTTACATTTCCTTCCCTTTTGGATTATCGAAGGTTCAAAGTTACAGTTTCTTGCATCCGGTGACTGCTCCAACCATAACAAGCTTTGAAGTTCGGCTATCAGTTCCTGTTGCTGAGCGATCTTCTGACTATGTTGTACTGCCACATCAGTCATCCTCTGCATCAAACTACTAGCTGTGGCTATACGATCATAATCACGTCTTGTGTCCACATGCCCACATCTACTATGATCCATTGTCTTTCTTCAAAGACAAACAAAATCAAAATACGACGAAACTAAACGTAACTATTTCAAACAACATCGTTTCCTTTCGAAAACCAAACAATATATCTCTGTGTTCAATGTCAGAGAAAAACACAACACAAACAAGACAAGCCTACCCACAAACCCAAAAAACTCTAACTTGGGATCTGATACCAACTAATGTAACACCCCTTCCGAAGGGTATCACATTTCAAACCAACTCCTTATAATTAATTACCTAAGTAAAATATTTAATATCATTTAAAAACGGGTTTCAAAATTTCTTTTTCGCAGATAAAATAAACTTTATTGAATTAGAATACATAATATAAGAACTAAAGAAAATACATCTCTCGCATATAACATAGAGTCGTAACGTCATCGTTACATAAAACTTATATTCTAAGCAATATTTAATTACCACATAAAAACTTGACCTGGCCCAAGCCAAAACACTTGGAGAGTAAGGTTCTGAACCTGATCCTCTCTCGGATCCTCTAAAGATGCATTCTCTGGTTGGGAAGTGTCTCTTTGGACAAGAGTCCGAGCAGTTGACTCCGTAGAGTCTTCACTAGGCAAACGGTGAGCAATGTCCCATAGTTCTACAATAGGCATGGAAAACTCTACATGTACACAAGTAGCATTATATGTAATAGTAGGGTTTCCATGGTAGGTATCACTCTGGGATAGAGTCACCTCTCCTATATAATTAAAACGTTGAGTATCTGAGTCGACATGCCAGGCATCAATGCCATCGTGGAACTGCGCTTGCATATAATCAGAGAAATCCCTTCTTGCAGCCATTGCAAAATGATCAAATAAAACCAGTCCAACTCAAACCTAGACAATCCAATCTTGTCCCTCTTACTATCTTTACCAAACATAATCATAACACATAATAGACAAATAATACAGCAAAGCGGTGAAATCCCCTACATCGGCTACCAATATGGCAACAAAGAAATGACAAACATACTAATACAATATAGCATAAAATCTGCTGATGGTTAACAAATAAATAATCTAATAAATTTGCAGCATAATATCAAGCATAAAAATAATACCACATCAATATTATATCATCATAATGTAAATGCTGAGTATGCTAATGAGCAATGTGTACACTAACTATGCTTATACTCAATGAGTACAAGGACCATCATTATGCACAATGCAACCTGATCCTACTCCATGGAGCTAACTCAAGATCAAAGATGCACATTCCAGAAGATCGGTCCCCCCTAAAAAGACTGTCTATACTGGATCATGAAAAGCAATAGTGGTTGTCAGGCCTACCAGTGCGTTGCAATCAATGTCCACAGACCAGAGGTATTACATGATATAATAATCACGGGTGGTAACATCTCCACCATGTGAATCATCGCGCCCTGACATTCCCCAAGATCTATCACGATCCACTATCTTGTAAGTTCCCGTTCATTCTTTAGGCATAAAATGCCCCAATAAATCAAGCGACTACGCTTTTCTATACATGATAACTGATTCAAACATATATTGTCATTGATCACACAATATTTCTTATTCACACGCTGTCACATGGCAATATCACCATATAATGCTCAAAAGCACCTTTAATCGAAACAAAGTACCATTGTACTATTCCCAATGATATTAATGCAACCACCTATACAATTGTTTAATACCATTAGTATCAATGATATTATGTAACCGCCCATACAATTACATAATATCAAAGATCCACTTGGGTCCAATACTTCAGTTTCACAAGTTACTTGGTTCAATATGTTGGCTCTACAGCAAAACTCGTTATTCCTTTCAATCACGTAGCAATATTATCGCATTTTCATAATCGCGTAACACTTCTGTTACGTTTTTGAATTGCATAAAGATTTTCCTATGTATTTTCAATCTCGTAAAATATTTCTAACATATTTTAAGCTCAAAATAATACTTTTCTCATTTATTATCAAAATTTGACTTTGTTTTCATTATTTGCATAATAGTCCTTCTAAAATAATATTTACATAATAGTCTCTCTTCAGATAATATTTCTAAAATAGTCCCTTTTTAAATAATATTTTCAAAATAGTCCCCTTAAAATTAGTATTTTCTACTGTTTCTCAGAAAACTAAATTTCTTAATTTTACTCAAGATATTACAGCTCAAAATTTCCTAACGAGCTTCAAAACCAAGAGGGTGAGCTATACGTTAGTAAATTTTAAGTATTGGCTTTTCTTTTACTACATAGCCCTAATTAAGCCAATTTTAATTCTAAAATATCATTTTAAATTCATAAACTTACCAAATTGAATTCTTACTATTAAAACACCTAAGTCTACACTTAGTAAAATAGTTTTGGATCTTGAACATCAAAAATGACAGATTGGCCGAATTCACATATTGCTTCAAAATTCATATATAAATCATTTCCTAACACTTTAAATCCTTATAAAATTACTTAATTAAATTTCTTGTCATAAAATCATTTAATCCTCAATTTGGAAAATAATTTAGAATCCTTAGTCCTCTTTGTAGTAATGAGGCCGTGTGCCTCTAGGCTCTTTAGAGTCTTCATACAAATTTTTTCATCATGTAAATCACATCTTAAGTTACACAAAAATATCATGCTTTTCAAATCACACATGTAAGCATATTATCAAAGCTATAAGCATACCAAAAAAATATATAAATCATGCATACTTATCAAAGCAATAAAACAATCATACAATATAATCCAACAAGCACAAACCAATGATTACACAATCAAGTGAATAAATCCTCACATGGATTTTCCACTCATAAGCACAAACAATTCCATTCCTTCACCGCCACATATGGCCGATGAGGTTAATCTCCCTCTTACCTCAAGGAAGACAATAAACTTTAAGTTCCTCCTTCCTCTTGAATTCATGAAGCACCCAAACAAATCCCTAAAAATCTTAAACAAACCCTAAAGTCATAAACCAAGCTTAAGAACAAGAAACCGTGGATCAATCATGGTCTAGAAAATTAAAAATCCAACTTTGTATCAATGAATCAAAAGATTACCTTAGGAGTAGAAAACCAAAGCTTGATTTTTGAAGCACTTGGAGAAAGATTTAGGTAAAACTCACAAAAGGAAAAGTGTTTAGAATTACATCAAGGTTAAGAAAGTAGGATTGGATAAAATTATTGAAGTTTGGAGGTTGGGTTTTGATATGGTGGCCGAAACTCCAAGAGAAAAAGAGTATGGTATTCTTAGTTGTTCTTGAAGTGAGAGAAAAGATGATAGATGTTTAGCTTCACAAAGTGTGAGAGAATGAAGTAGAATAGGCTATTTTGCTATGTATGGCCGTGGGGTTCTTTGGAGAAAAAGTGAGAGAATTGGTTGTTAGCTTTTATGAAAAAGATGCTAAGATAGAAGAAATGTTGGAAATGAAATGAAAAGCCTAATATCCAATGCATGGCCATGGGAGTGCTTGCATAGAAGGCTCAAGGCTTGTTTTGCAAGACAAAACTTAAGCACATGGGCTCACATGCTCTCACATGGCCTAGGTCATCATGTAGTCACCTATTGGTCATAAAAGATATTTCATGAACATGCTAGAATACTCTAGTAACCATGTGACTCAATGGGATAGCTAACTAAGTTTTGTTTCCATTAGTTTCTTAGTTATATTTAAGCTAATCTAGTTAAGTCATCTTGTTAGATGTCTAACTATCTAGTTATATAATTATGTCATGCATTTGTCATGCATTGATCATGCTTATAGAAAACTTTAGATATTTTCTTGTTACTATAGATTCTAAGTATTTGCTAGCTTAGTTAGTTTCATTTAGTTACTACTTAGACTATTAGAGTAACTAAGTTAGATTATCTAGTTTCGCAACTAACAAATCTAACCATTAAAATTAACTTCATCTCCTAACCATTGATTAAATCTAAGGTGGATATCATAGGCTCCTTTATCAAGATTGCTCTCACACCATTGATTAGATCAATGGTGATGATCTAAGTCTTTTTCATCAAGTTTTCCATCCAACGGTTCATAATAATGTCCAGCCACTAAGTTTGACCAATTCCTATTAGTTAGTCAAAAAGCTATGTAATGATGGCTCATCATTATCCTTAAGATATTTAACTTAGATATTTTCAACTTTCATGATTACACTTGAGATATTTAGCGTAGATATTTTCTGATTAGAAATATCTTAGATATTTTTTGCTTAGATATTTTCACCTAGATATTTGTTTTCAGATATTTGTCAAAGATATTTTACTGAGATATTTTCTCATTAGATATTATCCTTAGATATTTACTAGGTGTGTCTTCATAGAGTTTTCTAGAACAGCTGAGTCAGCATGGTGAGTCGTAGTGCTGAGTCACGAGCTGAGTCATCAAGAGAAGCTTCTGGAATGTCTGACTCATTGTGACAAGTCACTGGGTGAGTCAGCATTCCACATTCTTCTAGAATATGGCAAGTCATCGCTTCTAGAAAAAAAGAATGACAAGACAAGCTTAAAATATCTTGAAAGAGTAAGTAGTCAAATTGAATTTCTCTTCTTCAAGTTGAGTATCCAATTTGCCTTCTTCCTGCTTATCATTGGTCCATCGCTTTGACTCATCGCCATCAAGATATTGTCTAACAGATATTACCCAATAAACAATAGCTACTGCTATTATTACATAATGGATAATAGAAAACTCAGATAAAGAAAATCTCTATCAACTGTTCCCGATTTCGGGTTTAGTAATATCTCCCGATCCTGCCTTGGCAGTCCGAAAGTTTCTAGTCTAGGAAAAAATTTTCGGGCCCCCTCAAGTGCACATACAGCTTAGAATAATATTAAAATAATCAAAGACTCAGAAAATTCCATAAAAATTCTCAAAAATCATAAAAATTATAAAACTCATATATTTTTAGAAAAAATGGAGTTCAAAAATATATTTCAAAAATAATATTAAAATATTCAAAATAATTTAGAATTCCCAAAAATTTATAAAAACTCAGAAATATTATAAAACTTATTTATTTTCAAGAAAAATGAAAAATCGGGGTGTTACAGAAAACACTTGTACCTCTTGCTTGGACGAAGACCTTGAAGCCTTGCTCTTGCTCTTGGAAGTTCCCCTTTGATTTCCTTCTCTTTTCTCTCCTCTTTCCCTTCTTTCTTCCTTTGGTTTCCCTTTTTTCTCACTTTCTCTCCTCTATTTTTGTTCTCAGCCGTGGAAGTATCTGAGTCGAAGTCCCACTTTGCTTCTTAAAGGATTACCACTAATGTGGTACTTAAAATCCTGATCTATTATGAACACTTAGATTCCTCCAAATCAAGGTTTCTGACCTCCAACAGACTCAAAATAAATTCTAAGATTCATTGAAAATCATGTTATACCATTTCTCTATTTTTTTATATCTGTTGGGGGTCAATCCGACATTAAAAGCACAACCAGTATGCCTAAAAATACCAAATTAACTCTGATTGTCTTAAAACCTTAACTACACCTTACTTAGCTAATTTGTGACTCAGAAACAAGTTATTCATGAATGTTTCCCTTCAAATAGCAGTTTATGCTATTTTTTGAGTCATTTTAGGCTATTTACCACATTCTATGTTGCACCAAAGTGCCTAAACTAACTCAGTTTTTCATGAAACTTAACTGACATGCTAAACAAGTATCAGACTACCTATGTAACTTTATACAAGCCTAACATGATTTTGTGGGATGTTACATAAGGCATTCCACTCCTTTTTGGTTGCTCAAAGGTCTATACTTGCACATATAAGCTAGATAACCTTTTCCCTTGTGAAATATCCTTAAAAATGTCTTAACACACATTAGCAAGCATGCATGAAGGATCCCAACAAGTAGGAAACTCTATTTCATCAAAATAAACTTCTTAACAAAATATGGTAGCGGCGCATAGGTGCCACTTTCCCATGCCTAGGCGTGGTCCATGCCCTATTTCCAAACCTATGGCGCTTAGGCGTGGCCAGCTGGCGCCTAGGCGCCAAGGTCTCTACCTAAACCTGGACTGACATTCCTTAAGCTACGCCTAGGCGCCATGCTCTCTCTCACAATGGCACTTAGGCATGGTTCAATGTCGCCTAGGCACCATGTTTCACTAGAAAATTATGCCAAAAATGTGGCTACTGTGCTATTAGTTTCTAACCAATTTCCAACCTTCCAACCTTGGATTTTAAGAGGTTTTCTGCTCCATACATGGTCACTGGGATCTAAGAAACTCTCATACAATCTTACAACACATAATCTCATGGAAAATGATCAAAATCAATAATCCACAGAACCCATTTTTAAAACTCATGGATGTAAAGTTTTAAAGATGACAACAAGTTTCAATCCATCCATCATGTATAAACTAACACAATATGAACCATAAAAATAGGCTTACCACAAGTTCATCCACTCTAACCGTGGAAAAGCACATTAAAACCCATTTTCTGAACTTAAAACATGCATCACAAATCTGAAGAGAAAAGAGCAAAGAATAGAAGATGGAATCAAACACCCGTACCTCAATGGTGTGATGGATGATCAAACCTTGACTTTTCCCCTTTGCTTTCCTCTTCTTTCTCCCCTCTTCCTCCTTGAGCTTTTCCCTCTTTTCTTTGCTATTTTTCTTCTGTTGTTGTTGGTACTATTTTTGTGAGAAGTGAGAGTGAAAAACTGATGGAGAGTGAAGGAAAATATCATAAGAGAAAGTCAAGAATGTTGGTTGCAAACATGAGTGACTTGCGACGCTTAGGATATTTTGTAGAAACTTTATATCTCTTAAGTATACTTTGATTTTACTAAATCAAGTTTCCTAATTTCCAAAACTATTAAAATAAATCCTAGGATTCATCTCAATTCTTGTTCCACCATTTTCATAAGTCTCCATATCTACGTCAAGTCAATATGGTATTAGAACACTCACTTAGTGTACTTAAAAATACTAAACTAGCTCTGTTTATCTTAAAAAATTAACTACATCCTCTTCCACCTATTTGTGAACTAGAAATAAACTTTTCATATTTATTTCCTTCATCTAAGCAATTTATGCCACTATCTGAGTCATTTTAAGCTACGTTTCACCTTCCGTGTTGCAACAAAGTACCATAAACTAACTCAAAATGTCACAAAATTAAGCAGACATGTCAAACAAGTATTATGATACCTTTATGTCCACTTACAAGTCTGACATGCGAAAAAGAGGATGTTTCACCAAGATCTAATAATCATCCTATTATTGGCACCAAATGGATCATTAGGAACAAACTTGATGAAACGAGAGTAATAATAAGAAGTAAAGCTAGGGTGGTTGCCAAAGGATATGATCAAGAGGAAGGAATTGATTATGAAGAAACTTATGCTCCTTTTGTTAGATTAGAAGTCATTAGAATGTTACTTGCATTTGCTTACATGATGGATTTCAAGTTTTACCAAATGGATGTAGAAAGTACTTTTCTAAATGGTTTTATTAAAGAAGAAGTGTATATAGAACAACCTCCTGGTTTTGAAAGTTATGAGCTGCCAAACCATGTTTTCAAATTGAAAAGGCCTTGTATGGCTTAAAACAAGTTCCTAGAGCTTGGTATGAAAGGTTAAGTAAGTTCCTTTTAGAAAAAGATTTTTTAAGATGCAAGGTTGATACACCACTTTTTATTAAAAACAAAAAGTATGACATTCTCCTAGTACAAATTTATATTGATGATATTATATTTGATGCTACTAATGAATCTTTGTGTAAGGAGTTTGCTAGTATTATGCAAAGTGAATTTGAAATGTTTATGATAGGTGAACTTAACTTCTTCCTTAGACTTCAAATCAAACAAACAAAGGATGGAACATTCATTAGTCAAACTAAGTATTGCAAGGAGTTGCTCAAGAAGTTTGGGAAAGACAATGCTAAACAAATGGCTACACCAATAAGCACCTCTTGCTATTTGGAAAAGGATGAAAGAGGTAAGCCCATAAAAAATTACTAAATATAGAGGTATGATTGGCTCACTCCTTTACCTTACCACAAGTAGACTAGATATAATGTTTAGTGTGTGCATGTGTGCTAGATAACAAGCTTGTCCTAAAGAATCTCAACTAAGTGCTACAAAAAGAATAATGAAATATCTTGTTCGCAGTACGTAAATGGGCTTGTGGTACCCCAAGGGTGCTTCATGTAGTTTAATTTGTTATTCTAATTCTGACTTTGCAGGAGGCAAAGTGGATAAGAAGAGTACTAATGGAACATTCCACTTGCTTGGAAGCTCATTAGTTTCTTGGCATAACAAGAAACAAAATAGTGTGCATTATCTACAGTTGAAGTTGAGTATGTTGCAGTCGGAAGTTATTGTGCTCAAATAATTTGGATGAAGCAACAACTTTTGGATTATGAACTCCAGCTTGATCATATCCCTATAAGATGTGATAATGCTAGTACAAGCAATTTAACTAATAACCCAATCTTGTATTCTAAGACTAAGCATATTGAAATTAGCCACCACTTTATAAGAAACCACGTATAAAAAGGGGATTGTGTGCTTAAATTTGTGGAAACATCAAAACAATTAGTTGATATCTTTACAAAACCTTTAGCAAATGAAAGTTTCTTTTATATAAGAGGTAAACTTGGCATAATTGATCAATCATGCATGTGAAGTGAATGTTTGTGTTTGTTACATATTTTTTTTCTTATTGATTTTGTTTCATGAATCCTATACTAACTTGAGCATCAAAGGTTCATCTAAATTTGTTTTGCAAGTGCTCTCATCATGATTAAGTCCTCCAATTTGCTCAAGAAGTATTTTGTTGAAGAATTGGTTGCAAAAACATCAAGTTTTCTAATATAGTAATGGATTATGTGGAATGTGAAAATCTACAAGTTTGTGGAATTACAAAGGATGTGCCTTTTTTATTCAAAGCAATGGATTAAAAGGAGGTATAATGTAACACCTGTGGAAAACATGTTAGACTCGTATATAGTTACATAGGTAGCCTAATACTAGCTCAACATGCCTGTGTAATTTTGTAGCCATCTAAACATGTTTAGTCACTTTGTTGTAGCACTATATGTGAAAAATAACTGTTATGAGCCCTGAAAATGGCTTAAACTGCTTAGTTAATGGAAATAAATGTGAAGAATTTGTTTATAGCTCACAAATGTGTGGAATATAATGTAGTTAAAATTTGAGATAAATCAGAGTTAGTTTGGCATTTTTAAGCATACTAAGTATGTGTTTAATGGCCGATTGACTACCAGCAAATATGAAAAAATATGAAAATGGTGAAACAAGATTTTTTATGAATCTTACGATTTATTTTAAATTTGTTGGAAGTTAGAAAACTGGATTTGGTGAAATCTAAGTGTTCTTAACAAATCGGGAGTTATAGCTTGGTCACTTAAGTGACTAAGTCTCTCACGTTCCCTCACCCTTTTCTGCTGTCTTGACTTTTGAGTCTTTAAAATGAGATATTTTCTCATTTTCTCTTATCAATTCACAGCTACAGTTGGGAAAAATAAAGGGAAAGGAAAAAAACAAGGCAAAGGAGGAGGATCAACTAACAAAGAGGAGGAAGAAGGAAAGGAAGGAGAGGAGCTGCTTAGTGACTTCATTTCTGACCATTAGAGGTAGGGGAAGTTTGTATTTCACACTTTCTTTCCATGTTCTTCATTTGGTTCTTGAGTGTGCTTGATTTGAGAAATGGATTCTTAGTGTGATTTTGGTGTCTTAGCTTGAATCTTGTTGTAGAACTTGAGGATGACTTGTTTTTGGTTTGATGCTCGCTTGGTGATGAATTTTTCATCACTTAAACACTTAGGACCTCACATGAGCCAAGATGAGGGTTTTAGGTTTTTAGGATGATGAGTAATTCATTGTTTCATGTGGAAGTGTTTTTAAAATTGTATAAGAGTTACAATGTGTTAATGAACCTTGTGAGGGATTGGAAATCACATCAATTTGAGGTTTCAGTGATTGGAAGAGTGTTTATTCCCAATGGAACGGTGACCTAATTTGCAGAATTTTGTAGATTTTGCTACTGGGCAACCAGTGCCTAAACATTGGGAGCTGAGCACCTAAGCGCCCACTATCCAGCAAGAATGTCTGTGTTGCTATGCAGCCAGCGACTAAGCGCCCATGGTGGAGCATGTAACACCCTGATTTTTTGTTTTTCTTGAAATAAATACATTTTATAATATTTATGAGTTTTTGAGAATTTTTGAAAATTTTTAATTATTTTGAATATTTTAATATTATTTTAATTATTTTGAAATATATGTCAGAATTTAGTTTTTTTCTGAAAATATGAGTTTTATAATTTTTATAATTTTTGAGAATTTTTATAGATTTCTCTGAGGTTGTGATTATTTTAATATTATTTTAAGCTATATATGTGTTTGAGGCGGGCCTTGAAAAATAAAAAATTTTCTTAGACCAGAAAGTTCCAGACTGTGAAGGCGGGATCGGGGGATCTTATTAAACTCGAAACCAGGAACAGTTGACTGGGATTTTCTATATCTGAGTTTTCTATTATCCATTGTGTAATAATAGCAGTAGCTATTATCCATTGGGTAATAATTGTTAGAAAAATATCTTGATGACTGAGCTGGTGACTCGGCGCTATGACTCACCATGCTGACTTAGCCGTATAAGAAGATTCCATGATGACTCACCTAGTAAATATCTAAGGATAAATATTTAGGTGAAAATATCTAATCAGAAAATATTGAAGCTAAATATCTTAAGTGTAATTATGAAAGAAGAAAATATCTAAGAGTAATGATGAGCCATCATTACTAAGCTTTTTGATTAACTAATAAGAATGGTCAAGCATAGTGGCTGGACTTTAATATGAACCGTTGGATGGAAAACTTGATGGAAAAGCCTTAGATCATCACCAATGATCTAATCAATGGTGTAGGAGCGATCTTGATAAAGAAGCTTATGATATCCACCTTAGATTTAATTAATGGGTAGGAGATTATTTTAATTTTTTATGGTTAGATTTGTTAGTTAAGTAACTAGATAATTTAACTTAGTTACCCTAATTAATAGCTAAATTAGTAACTAAATGAACTAATTTAGTTGCTAAATATTTAGAAGCTAGTTACTAAATAAATATTTAAATTCTCTAGAAACATGACATAACTACGACACATACAATGACATAATGATGTAATTAACTAGTTAGAATACAACTAAATGAATAAACTATCTAAGTTAAGTGTAATTATAATTTAGTTGGAATTAAAAACTTAGTTGCTTGCTCCTTGAATCCCACGGCTACCTAGGATTTTCTAGAAGGTTCTTGATTCATCTTTTATGATCAAAAGATGACAACTTCATGACCTTGGCCATGTGTACCCATGTGAGATCATGTGCTTATGCTTAATCTTACAAAACAAGTCATAATTCTCCTACACATTCATTCCCACGGCCATGCATAGAAAGGATAGGCTTTTCATTTCTTTTCTATTACTATGTGAGACAGCAAACTATCTCACCTTTTCTCCAAAGGCACCATACGGCCAAGTCTTAAACAATAGACTATTTCACTTCATTTTCTACACTTTGTGATTATAAACCTTCATCATCTATTCTCTGTCTTCCAATTATTCAAGAACACCATTAACTCCATCTTCTTTCTTTCTTGAACCATTCTGTCTCCACTCCTAAATCCCACTTACAATCTTCAATAATTTTATACAACCTTAGATCTTAAACTTATACACAATCCTAAGATACTCTGTAGTTGAGATCTTAACCTAGTTCTATCATCTTCAACCTTGTTCTTCAAGTTGAAGATCAAAAAGTTCCTACCATGTTCATTTATGAAGCTCACGACCTCACTCCATAAATCACCTTCCAAGTTTGTTTAATTTTATCCAACCATACTTCTTGAATCCTTACATCATTCTAAGACTCTTTGATGTTGAGACTATGGTCTAAATCCATCATCTTCATGCTTGAATCTTGGATTTAAGTTCTAGGGTTTCAAGGTAAAAATCTTGAAAACTTGATTTCTAGTTTGACTTTTAGAATCCTAAGACCATGTTTGATCTATGGTCATCTTAATCAAATTTTAGATACTAATTTATATGTGTTTGTTGTGATTCTAAGATCTATTTGGTGGTGAAAGATTGATACAAAAAGAAAGTTCTACAAAGAGCTAGGAAGCATCAACCAGGTAAGAGGGAGATTATCCTCATTGGCCATATGTGGCGGTGAAGAAATGGAATTGTTTGTGTTTGTGAGTGGAAAATCCATGTGAGGATTTATTCACTCGGTTGTATAATCATTGGTTTGTGCTTTATATTGTGTGATTGATTTACTACTTTGATAAGTATGCATGATTTGTATATGTGTTTAATATGCTTATTGTTTTGAAAATATGCTTACATAAGTGATTTGGAAGCATGATGATACTTGTGAAATTTAAGATGTGATTCACATGATGAGAAAATTTGTATGAGGACCCCAAAGAGCCTAGAGGCACACAGCCTCATCACTACAAAGAGGACTAAGGATTTTAAATTATTTTCCATATTGAGGATTAAATGATTTTATGACAAGAAATTCAATTAAGTAATTTTATAAGGATTTAAAGTGTTAAGAAAGGATTTATATATGAATTTTGAAGCAATATGTGAATTCAGCAAACATGCCATTTTTGATGTTCAAGATCCAAAACTATTTTACTAAGTGTAAACTTAAGTGTTTTAATAGTAAGAATTCAATTTAGTAAGTTTATAAATTTTAAAAATGATATTTTAGAATTAAAATTGACTTAATTAAGGCTATGTAGTAAAATAAAAGCCAATACATGAAATTTACTAACGTATAGCTCACCCTATGGGTTTTGAAGCGCGTTAGGAAATTTTGAGCTGTAATATTCCAAGTAAATTAAAGAAACACAATTTTTTAGGAAACAAATGTAAATACTTGATTTTTAGAGGGACTATATTGAAAATATTCTTTAAACAGGGACTATATTGAAAATATTCTTTAAAAATGAACTATTTTGGAAATATTATTTAAAGTGGGACTGTTATGTAAATATTATTTTCTAGAAGGATTATTATGCAAATAATGAAAATCAAGTCAATTTTTAGTATTAAATGAGAAAATTCTTATTTTGAGCTTAAAAATATTTTACGCGAATGAAAATATTTGGAAAAACTCTTACACGATTTAAAAATAGTAATTTTTAGCTGCACGATTGAGAAAACGTTTTAAAATCTTTACGCAATTGAAAAAATATTGAAAAATATTTACCTGATTTAAAAACGTAACGAAAATGTTATGAGATTGTGAAAATGCAAAAATATTATTACGCGATTGAAAGGTGTTACAACAAGTTGTGCCGTAGGGCCAATATGTTTAATCAAGAAATTTGTAAATTGTGGATACTGGAGTATTGGACCCGAGTGGATCTTTGATATTATCGATTGTATGAGCGGTTATATAATATCATAGATACTAATGGTATTGGACAACTTTATGTGCATGTGTAGTTGCGTTAATATCACTGGGAATAGTACAATGGTACTTTGTTTTAATTAAAAATGTTTTTGAGTAATAAACTGCGATATAGCCATGTGACGGCATATGAATATAAAATACTGTGTGATCAATGACAGTATATGTTTGAATCATTTATCATGCATAAAAAAGTGTATTCGCTTGATTTGTCGTGGCATTTTATGCCTAAGGAGTGGACGAGAACTTACAAGATAGTGGGAGGGATCCTGGGGACGTCAAGGCGTGGTGATTCACTTATTGACATTAAGTCAGATATATATATATATACCCCTGGCCATGAACACCGATTGCAATGCACTGACATCCCGACAAACACTATTGTTTTTCATTATCTAGCATAGACTGTCTTTTTAGGGGGGATAGATCTTTTGGGCATTCATCTCTGAATTTAAGTAAACTCCATGGAGTAGGAACTAGATGCATTAAGCATATGCATATTCAGCATTTATGCTATTGTAATATAATTTGATTGTGGTATTATCATTATACCTGATATTGCGTTGCAAGTTTATTATATTGTTTATCAATTTATTATCTTGAATATATCTGCTGATTTTTATGGATTGTATGTATGGAACGACATTGTTATTCGTATCATTTCTTTGCTGCCATGTTGGTATACGATGTAGGGGATCTCACCTCTTTGCTATTTTATTCTATCTATTTCTATTTTATGTCTATGTCTGTGTAGACGGTGATGATTGCAAGGAGGAGTCAGCTAGGTTTCTTTAGATTACAGTTTCTTGAAGGCGCTACTGCTTGATGTGTTCATTGGGACTTAGAGTATATAGAGTATTGTGGAGACATTCCTGGCTAGGGAATTTGTCTTCTGACAAGGGCTCATGTTTTAGGTGTTATGTCTTTGGGTATGTAAAGATAATGAATATATAGTTGCAATAACCTCTGTTTATATGAAAAGTATACTTTATTTAGTTATTACAATTTGAGTTACTTTAATTTGATCAATTGATGTTTTTCACAAAAAAGAGATTTTGAAACTTGTATTTAAATAAGATTAAATATTTTATAACTTGGGAAATTAATTAAATATCATTAGTTGGTATAAATGTGATACCCTTCGGAGAGGGTGTTGCATTAGTTGGTATCAGAGCCCAAGTTAGAGTCTTTTGGGTTTGTGGGTAGGTTTGTCTTGTTTGTGCTATGTTTTTCTCTGACACTGAATACAAAAATATATTGTCAGGTTTTCGAAAGTAGATGATGTTGTTTGAAATAGTTACGTTTAGTTTTGTTGTGTTTTGAGTTTTGTTTGTCTTTGAAGAAAGACAATGGATTGTAGTAAATGTGGACATATGGACACGAGATGTGATGATGATCGTATAGCCGCACCAAAAAGTGTGATGCAGAGGATGATTGACTTAACAGTACAACAAAGACAGATGATTGCTCAGCAACAGGAACTGATAACCGAACTTCAAAGCTTGTTAGGGTTGGAGCAGTCTCAAGATACGAGAAGCTGTGACTTTGTATCAACCAGAATCCAAAGAGATAAGAAGTACAAAATCAATCGATTTCAGCCAAAGTCATATACACAATCACCAGGGAAGCAACAACAAATAAATAGAGGAAGTACTAGTGGCAATGAATTTGGTCAGACTGAGGCACCGCCAATGAAGTGTTTGAAGTGTGGAAAGAGACATATGATAAGAGATTGCTCGATCAAGGTATAATTTGTTTCAGATGCGGGAAGCCCGAACACGTTTTTAGAGACTGTATGCAACTGAAGATGGAACCTTCCATTAGTAATACACGTGTTTCAAAATCTCAAGAAGAAGAAAGAGCCAATGGAAGCGTTCAAATATAAAGATGTAAGAAACAAGGAAGTTGTACCACAGAGAGGAATCTTAAAACTATTTTTATAACTCGCAAAGTAACCCATTCTCTTATGGTCTATTACATTATAACTGTGTGAACCTTTTGAGGTTATTTGTGTTTTGTTTCCTTTTGACTTGAATAATGCTACTTCAACTTCTAAATTTGTTATCATTACTCGAGTCTGTTTAAAACATATCCTATTACTATTGGAGTTTGAAACTTTTCTATTGATCTGGTTTGTCTACTTCTTTCACAAATAGACTGAGTAAATCAATTTGAGTTATCCATGTCTTTGCTATCATTTGATCTGAGTATTTTTACTCTTCGTGTTAAACTTGTTGTTTATACTCAAGTTTTCTAAATCTACCCTATTTTTGTTAAAGATCAAATCTTTTCTGTTGATTTGATTTGCTTATCTAAAATTATATTGATTTGGGAGCTTGACTTCATAAATAGATTGGTTATTTTCCAATCATATCCTACTATATTATTTCAATGAAACTTTAGTGTTTCCTTGAACTAAAATTTTTGGATTAGAATCCAGAAATTGAATTTAGAAAGTTCATTTCTAAATTTATTGGATCATGTTCATTTCAAAATCTATTAGCTCATCTCAAATTCTTTGTTAGATAAATCCGGTAATATACCGAATAGCCTTATCATTTTCTTTCTAACTTTCAAAGTGTCTTCTATGAATCTCAATTGAGAAACTATATTCTTGATTCAACCCATGTCATGGTATCAAATGTAGTACAATTAGAAGAGAACTTGATCTATACGATATTTTCTGTTAAGGTTAAAGATAGGCGAGTGAAATAACTTACCTTGATGAAGAAAAAAATCTAGAACTATGCGATGGGAGATACAACATGGGAACTAGAAGATCAAATGAAGAAAGCCGCTGTCTCCAAGATCGATTTACGTTATGATTATCATTAGATTTGTGTGAAAGAAGAAAATATTCCAAGGCAGATTTATCGTTATCCTTATTGACGACATTCTGATCTATTCTTGAAGTCCAAAGGAGCATGCTAAACATCTGGATGCAGTTTCAAATTTCGAAGAAGTTATATGTGAAGTTGGTCAAGTGCGAATTTTGAATTAAGGAACGGTAGTGATGTATGTTTCAAGGCAAGGAAATTGCATGAGAAGAACTATCCGATTCATGTTTTAGATTATGCGATGGCTATTTTGCGTTGAAGATCTAAAGACGTTCTCTTTATGAATCAACCTATAATGTCTACGGTGATCACATGAGCTTGGAGTACCTATTCGATCAAGAGGAGTTTGATACGAGGTAGAGGCGAAAGTTAGAATTTTCAACAACAACGGATTTTCAACTTCTGTGTCATTCTGGAAAGGCGAATGTCACAACGGATACCTTAAGTAGAAAATGTACCTAGCGTATCTGCTACGATGGTTAAGGAGTAATGTTCTTTTTATTTTTGTATGTAAGAGAAATTTCGAGGACGAAATTCTTTTTAGAGGGAGAGAATTGTAACACCCCGATTTTTCATTTTTCTTGAAATAAATACGTTTTATGATATTTATGAGTTTTTGTGAATTTTAAGAAATTTTTAATTATTTTGAATATTTTAATATTATTTTTGAAATATATGTCCGAATTTAGTTTTTTCAGAAAATATATGAGTTTTATAATTTTTATAATTTTTGAGAATTTTTGTAGATTTTTCTAAGGTTGTGATTATTTTAATAGTATTTTAAGCTATATATGTGCTTGAGGCGGGCCCGGAAAAAAATTTTTCTTGGACCAGAAAGTTCCGGACTGTCAAGGTGGGATCAGGGGATCTTACTAAACCCGAAATCAGGAATAGTTGACTGAGATTTTCTATATCTGAGTTTTCTATTATCCATTGTGTAATAATGGCAGTAGCTATTATCTATTGGGTAATAACTGTTAGAAAAATATCTTGATGACTGAGCTGGTGACTCGGTGCTACAACTCACCATGCTGACTTCTGTTTTAGAAGATTCTATAATGACTCACCTAGTAAATATCTAAGGATAAATATTTAGGTGAAAATATTTAATTAGAAAATATCAAAGCTAAATATCTTAAGTGTAATTATGAAAGTAGAAAATATCTAAGAGTAATGATGAGCCATCATTACTAAGCTTTTTGATTAACCAAAAAGAATTGGTCAAACATAGTGGCTGGACTTTAATATGAACCGTTGGATGGAAAACTTGATGGAAAAGCCTTAGATCATCACCATTGATCTAATCAATGGTGTAGGAGCAATCTTGATAAAGAAGCTTATGATATCCACCTTAGATTTAATCAATGGGTAGGAGATGATTTTAATTTTTAATGGTTAGATTTGTTAGTTGAGTAACTAGATAATTTAACTTAGTTACCCTAATTAATAGCTAAATTAGTATCTAAATGAACTAATTTAGTTGCTAAATAATTAGAAGCTAGTTACTAAATAAATATTTAAATTCTCTAGAAACATGACATAACCATGACATATACAATGACGTAATGATGTAATTAGAATTTAGTTGGAATTAAAAACTTAGTTGCTTGCTCCTTGAATCCCACGGCTACCTAGGCTTTTGTAGGAGGTTCTTGATTCATCTTTTATGATCAAAAGATGACAACTTCATGACCTTGGCCATATGCACCCATGTGAGCCCATGTGCTTACGCTTAATCTTGCAAAACAAGTCATAATTCTCCTACACATTCATTCCCACGGCCATGCATAGAAAGGATAGGCTTTTCATTTCATTTCTATTACTTTGTGAGACAACAAACTATCTCACCTTTTCTCCAAAGGCACCACACAGCCAGGTCTTAAACAATAGACTATTTCACTTCATTTTCTACACTTTGTGATCATAAACCTTCATCATTTATTCTCTCTCTTCCAATTATTCAAGAACACCAAGAATAAACACCATGAACTCCATCTTCTTTCTTTCTTGAACCATTCGGTCTCCACTCCTAAATCCCACTTCCAATCTTCAATAATTTTATACAACCTTAGATCTTGAACCTATACACAATCCTAAGATAATTTGTAGTTGAGATCTTAACCTAGTTCTATCATCTTCAACCTTGTTCTTCAAGTTGAAGATCAAAAAGTTCCTACCTTGTTCATTTATGAAGCTCACGGCCTCACTCCATAAATCACCTTCCAAGTTTGTTTATTTTTATCCAACTATACGTCTTGAATCCTCACATCATTCTAAGACTCTTTGATGTTGAGACTTTGGTCTAAATCCATCATTTTCATGCTTGAATCTTGGATTTAAGTTCTAGGGTTTCAAGGTAAAAATCTTGAAAACTTGATTTCTAGTTTGATTTTTAGAATCCTAAGACCATGTTTGATCTGTGGTCATCTTAATCAAGTTTTAGATACTAATTTGTATATGTTTGTTGTGATTCTAAGATCTATTTGGTGGTGAAAGATTGATACAAAAAAAAAGTTTTACAAAGAGCTAGGAAGCATCAACCAGGTAAGAGGGAGATTAACCTCATCGACCATATGTGGCGGTGAAGGAATGGAATTGTTTGTGTTTGTGAGTGAAAAATCCATGTGAGGATTTATTTACTCGATTGTGTAATCATTGATTTGTGCTTTATATTGTGTGATTGATTTACTACTTTGATAAGTATGCATGATTTTTATATGTGTTTAATATGCTTATAGTTTTGCTAATATGCTTACATATGTGATTTGGAAGCATGATGATACTTGTGAAATTTAAGATGTGATTTACATGATGAGAAAATTTGTATGAGGACCCCAAAGAGCCTAGAGGCACACGGCCTCATCACTACAAAGAGGACTAAGGAT
The DNA here is from genome assembly GCA_029884595.1 of Ormosia semicastrata. Lineage (NCBI taxonomy): Eukaryota > Viridiplantae > Streptophyta > Magnoliopsida > Fabales > Fabaceae > Ormosia > Ormosia semicastrata. The sequence continues at coordinate 63,555,446 of JAQQTO010000061.1, read as the reverse complement.
TTTAAATTATCTTCCAAATTGAGGATTAAATGATTTTATGACAAGAAATTCAATTAAGTAATTTTATAAGGATTTAAAGTGTTGGGAAATGATTTATATATGAATTTTGAAGCAATATGTGAATTCAGCCAACATGCTATTTTTGATGTTCAAGATCCAAAACTATTTTACTACGTGTAAACTTAAGTGTTTTAATAGTAAGAATTCAATTTAGTAAGTTTATAAATTTTAAAAATGATATTTTAGAATTAAAATTGACTTAATTAAGGCTATGTAGTAAAATAAAAGCCAATACATGAAATTTACTAACGTATAGCTCACCCTATGGGTTTTGAAGCGCGTTAGGAAATTTTGAGCTGTAATATTCCAAGTAAATTAAAGAAACACAATTTTTTAGGAAACAGCAGAAATACTGATTTTTAGAGGGACTATATTGAAAATATTCTTTAAACAGGGACTATATTGAAAATATTCTTTAAAAATGAACTATTTTGGAAATATTATTTAAAGTGGGACTGTTATGTAAATATTATTTTCTAGAAGGATTATTATGCAAATAATGAAAATCAAGTCAATTTTTAGTATTAAATGAGAAAATACTTATTTTGAGCTTAAAAATATTTTACGCGAATGAAAATATTTGGAAAAACTCTTACATGATTTAAAAATAGTAATTTTTAGCTGCACGATTGAGAAAACGTTTTAAAATCTTTACGCAATTGAGAAAATATTGAAAAATATTTACCTGATTTAAAAACGTAACGGAAATGTTATGAGATTGTGAAAATGCAAAAATATTATTACGCGATTGAAAGGAACAACAAGTTGTGCTGTAGGGCCAACATGTTTAATCAAGAGATTTGTAAATTGTGGAAACTAGAGTATCGGACCCAAGTGGATCTTTGATATTATCGATTGTATGCGCGGTTATATAATATCATAGATACTAATGGTATTGGACAACTATATGTGCATATGTAGTTGCGTTAATATCATTGGGAATAGTACAACGGTTCTTTGTTTTAATTAAAAATATTTTTGAGCAATAAACTACGATATAGCCATGTGACGGCGTGTGAATATGAAATACTGTGTGATCAATGACAGTATATGTTTGAATCATTTATCATGCATAGAAAAGCGTATTCGCTTGATTTGTCATGGCATTTTATGCCTAAGGAGTGAACGAGAACTTACAGGATAGTGGGAGGGATCCTGGGGACGTTAGGGCGCAGTTATTCACTTATTGACATTGAGTCAAATATATATATATACCCTTGGCCATGATCACCGATTGCAACGTACTGACATCCCGACAAATACTATTGCTTTTCATTATCCAGCATAGACTGTCTTTTTAGGGGGGATAGATCTTCTGGGCATTCATCTCTGAATTTGAGTAAACTCCATGGAGTAGGAACTGGATGCATTGAGCATATGCATATTCATCATTTATGCTGTTGTAATATAATTTGATTGTGGTATTATCATTATACCTGATATTGCGTTGCACATTTATTATATTGTTTATCTATTTATTATCCTGAATATATTTGTTGATTTTTATGGATTGTATGTATGGAACGACATTGTTGTTCGTATCGTTTCTTTGCTGCCATGTTGGTATGCGATGTAGGGGATCTCACCTCTTTGCTGTTTTATTCTTGTCTATTTCTATTTTATGTCTATGTCTGTGAAGACGACGATGATTGCAAGGAGGAGTCAGCTAGGTTTCTTTAGATTACAGTTTCTTGAAGGCGCTACTGCTTGACGTGTTCATTGGAACTCAGAGTATATAGAGTATTGTGGAGACATTCCTAACTAGGGAATTTGTCTTCTAACAAGGGCTTATGTTTTAGGTGTTATGTCTTTGGGTATGTAAAGATAATGAATATATAGTTGTTGTAACCTCTGTTTATATGAAAAGTATACTTTATTTAGTTATTACAAATTGAGTTATTTTAATTTGATCAATTGATGTTTTTCGCGAAAAAGAGATTTTGAAACTCGTATTTAAATAAGATTAAATATTTTATAACTTGGGAAATTAATTAAATATCATTAGTTGGTATAAATGTGATACCCTTTGGAGGGGGTGTTGCAGAGCACCTAAGCGCGCGATGAGCGCCCAAGATTTAGCACCTAAGCGCTAGGCTTGAGCGTCTGAGTTCCCATTATAAAATCCTAATACTTAAGCTAATGACATATCCAGAATTATGCATTAACAATCGTATTCGCGAATGTCACTTAGATTAATATCACAATTTCAAGAGAAGATAAGTAAATAATATACAACTTATGAGCCTGAAGCGGGAGTACATAATACATATCATTAGAATGGAATCATATACAAATCATTTCCCAGTACAACAAAATAAATATGTATATCAAGTACATCATTTGGAACTAACCATATACAAAATATAACATCAAAAAGAATGAAGCCTCTATCAAGCTCAAGCCCAAGCCCAACTCCATCATTACAAGCTGTAGGGGCGTCATCTTGGAATCATTATGGAAATCAAAGAATTGGGGGTGAGAATCCTAAAATTCTCAGTAGTTTGTAAAAAATCATATCATCACAACAATTCTAGCTGTTTCGGGTAAAAATCATGTCAAATCATTTCTGCATAATCTGTAGGAAGGTGGCTAAAGCAAAATCAGGTCCTTCTTCTTCCCGAAACAGAGGTTCATTAATTATGAAAATCATTTATGATCACCAAAATCACATCATATACCATATCTTTAAAATCTCATATTATTCAGTCACAATTTCATGATATCCAAACTCATATCTTCAAATCATCAAATATCATTAAATCTCTAGTCTTGAAAATCATTTAGCACATCATATAAATCAGATGTTTCAAATCCATCATATCTAAAGTCAATAAGACTCAAATCATTAAATCAGAAATCTATTTGTCAAATCTTATATTTCAAATCTTTAAAACATATTAAGAATTCTCATGATTATGTTAAAAAAAATGTCTATCATGTCTCAAATCATCAAGGCACATGTGTCATCTCAAATCAAATGGTATGGAGGGAATTATGTGTCCTCACAATATCGATCACTTAGTTGTAGCTTGCTTTCAGGTTGGTGCCCTTCAACCCATCAGTAGCAGTCGATCACGCCATACACAGGACTACTTCGGGTAACTAGGCCATATAAATCTTAAATTCAAAGGTAGCGGTCTATCATGCTACCATAGTGGTATGGAGGGAATGTCCATCCTCACAATACCAATCATCAGGGATAGGGGAATCTTGATATGCTCCCACACTATCCAAGATTTAGGATAGTCCCAAGTAAAGAGGTCTTCCCCTACTACTTAATGTCTAGGGAAGCATGGGTAAAGAGGAAGGTCTTCCTCAACCTCAATTACTCTAGTGCAAAGAGAGATTCTCAAATTCTCTCTTACCATTATCCAAGACTTACCCTAGTAAAGGCATATCCAAAACCCAATCAGCCTAGTTCCACAAAGGGATACCCATGAAAATCAAATCATTTTTGTCAAATATCTTTGTTTATCAAATCATCCAAATATACAATATAATGCATAATCCAATCAATCTCATCATGGGTATTCAAATTCATCAATCAATCACACTTGATGTAACAACATCATAAAAAAATCATTTCTCAAATCATCAATTTCATTTAATTAAATCATGTCATGGTACTAGGCCTCTCATTTCATCAATATGCAATTTCTCCAATCAATCCAATGACATGCTCAATGCATAATTATTTCTCAATTCATCAATAAACTTATGCATAATCACATTAACATAGAAAATGTATATTTTTCTTCATCTAATATGTCTAAAAAATATCTTGCATTGCAATTGGAAAGCAAATTTTCAAGAAACAGACCAGAATTCTAATTCTGTCCGGCTGGCGCCCAAGCACCTACCGTTCACCCGCCTGAGTGCTCGCCCACCTAGGCGCGCATGAGCTGGCGCCGCTGCGCCGGACACGCAACAGAACCAGAGTTTTCTGGTTTTTCAGCTAGATTTCTCCCTTTCTCATAATCAAACAAGACAAGTCCAAAACAACAACAAATCATTAACAACAACTTCAAATTCATCACCTTCAAGGGTCCAAAACAATCTCAAAACAAACAATCAAAACAAGGGTTTCATACCCCTCTTTTAAAGTTTAACACTTTTCAAGAAATTGATAACTGTCGAGATTACCAAATTTAAATCAATTTATAACCGATTTACCAAAACTACTTATAGCATAAGGTAACACTGGGTCAAGCTCGTAGATCACTCTAATTATGAAGTCAGATTAAGAGGTTAATAAATAGGGGGGAAAGGGGTTTGCAAGATTAAACTACAAAAAGCAATTAAAAAGAGTAAATAAAATTAGGAAAATAACTAATCCAAGAGAATTAACCAATCTTGATTTTAATCCATCCTTGATCTTTATAAATCCATTCAACTATCAACCAAATCCTTGGTCTTAGATCACATCAAGATGCCTCTCAATGATCCATGGATAGAAATGCTTCTAGAATTCAATTAATTGAGGTTAGACAAATTAAGCATTCATCCAAAACCCAAATCAACTTAAAAACCAAGATCCAACCAAGCTAAATATTTCATCAAACATCTTTGATGCATTGTTTAACCTCTGAATTCATCTCTTGGCATATGATAATTATGCAATTAATATATGCAAATCCCAATCAAATTAAGCATTGAATCAGAATTTAAACAAGAGAAGAAGAAAGGTAGAAACTTGATTAATAGATGAATGTATAGCAATTAAAATAAGATCTCAAGATTAATCATCAAGAATGTCAATCTTTTGGATTGATTAAAGGCTCTACCCCTCCATGAATAGGATGGAAAAACTCAAAAAAATAAGAGAAAAACTAGAGAGAAGGGAGAGAAGAGAGAAAATATCTAGATCTAGAACTAAATCTAGAGAGAGGATGAAAAGATGAGAATGAATGATTGATCCCAGATTTTTGCCTTATACCCCCTATAACTACCTCCTAATTTTGGCTCACATGATCAAAAACCTATTAGATACAAAGCTGGGTCTATTAGGAATCATTACGCCAAGTCCCATGTCAATTAGAGGCCTACAACTCAAGTTATGCCTAATTAAGTGACATAAACTCGCCACCAACTCGTATCTATTTTCTAGCTGCAATTGCACACCCAAAAAGATATATTTTAGCTTAGTAGTCTTCATAAGAGTTGTAGATTTATGTTTGAAATTTCAAATATCACCCGTTTCAGGCCTATATCACATCTACAACCCAAGTTATGCCCTGATTAGTGCACACTGTTCAGATTCTAGTCACAAGAGTTGTGTTCTGAATTCCAGACCCAATTAGCTCCACTAGATGTCTGATTGAGACTTTAAGCTCTTCATAAAAGTTGTAGAGTTCTCTCTTATCTTTCCTACAAGATAAAATGCATAATTATTAGATATCTAGAACTCAAGTTATGGTTGAAATACAGAAGCAGCGTAAAGTCTCAACAATGCTGAAAATTATCAATTAAGCCAAATTTGAGCCCAAACTTACAAAACATGACCAAGCTCAATCAATTAAGTACAAGGAGAGTGTAAATGACTAAAAATGAGGATTTATTAATGTATACAATATGTGATTATCAGAAATCAAGAAGAGAAATCAAGGCATCACGTTATGATTCAAGCACAAACACATGAATCTTTCATTCTCAAGTAAAATCTCAACATTTCCATCAAAGTTTCAATTTTGAAGAAAAACAAAAATAAAGAGGAAAGATGAGAAAAATCCCCCTACCTAGCTTGTAGTTGCCTTAATCTTTCCTTTCTTGGCTTTCTTTCCCTCTTCCCCTTGTTCCTTCTTTCCCTTTTGCTCTTGCTTGCTCTTGTTTCTGTTCCTTCCTTTTGCTGCTAGCCATGGAGATGAAAAGCTAAAATGTGAGAGATGAGAAATGGAAAGAAAGAAAAGTGAGGGAGAGAAAATGGTACTGTAAAAGAGTGGAAATAAAATGATGGAGAGTCAAAAAAATATCTTGGGGTTTGGTGAGCATCCCGCTGGAAGCTACAGTAGAGAGGGACGAGAAATGGTTCCAAATTTTAAAATCCAACTACTACATGCTTTATATATGCTAAGGACACTTTAATTTACCAGAAATGAAATTTCTCATCTTCGTAAGCTTCATAGAAAATTATAAGATTTCATCTTATTTTCTGATTTACCATTCCACTAATTCTATTATATGACGTTACTAATCTCTAAACTTTAGTATTGTCTTCCTCTATATTAAGAAGCTTCTAAATACCCATTAGACTATTTCCCACTTTAGTGTTATGAGTTTATTCTCAGATTATCCCAAATCATTTCTAAGGTTATTAAACATCTTATACCAATCTTTATTGAGCTTCTATATCCTGATTAAGTCTATTAGGTTGGAGAGATTATTACACCCATCGCAGGGGAAAATAGGGGAGAGCCTCTGCCATCCCAGTGCTTGAGCGCCCAGTGCTAAGCGCCTGAGTGCCTAATCCAGAATCTGAGAGGACTTTGTTTTTGTTGAAATGAAGTGCTTAACTTGTATAGTTCCTTCTTTTATGCTTCTTAATGAGTGAGGAGACCCTAATAGGTGTATTTAATGAATGGTTTATGTAATGAACATAAATCAATTGGAATGTTAATTATTGAGATATTTCGCATCATTCTTGTTCATATTTGAGATGATGGATGTAATCCAATTGGTATGTTATCTATTGCTATAATTGACATTGTAACACCCTAATACCGATATCCTAGTATATTAAGCATACTCTAGGATAAACAGTATTAGTTATGCTACTTCTAACTTAAACATCAAACTAATCCATATCATTTAAGCAAATAATAATGGAGAGCCTTGCAAAAAACAAAAAGTCATATACATACAAATTGCTGCAAAAGGACTCATTGTGGATATAAACTTTATACAAACTAAAATCAAAGTAAATAAATACAAAGCTTTAAACTACTAAGCATAAAAACTATTCTAGTCTTCATACTTCTTCTTCTTGTCCTTAGATGAACTTGCACCTGGATTTACATGGCAACAAACAGGGTGAGAAATCATACTTCTCAGTATAAGTATACCAAAACTAGTAGTTTAAACATTTGAAATGAATAAACCCATCTTAAACTAATAAACATACTAATACTTTCTGCATAAGAAACAAACACATACTTCTGTATAACATTCCTAAGCAATCAATACTTCTGATCTAATAACTGAAACCACGATGATAACAAACAACTGCCCATACAATTATTTAGAAATCATCGTCCAGATAACTGCCCATACAGCTGTCATCGAAGGCACAAAGCAATAACCAACATACACACAGGAACACAAATTCCAAACTAAACAAACATTAAATTGTGAAATAATGAGATGATGTATGCTCAAAGAAAAATATGTGTAGTGTAGGTGTAGTTTCATGATACTTAACTATTCTTCCTGGTCAAGGAGATACTCTACCGTAAACTAGGTGGATTTTGCCACCAAACTTTGAGTGGATACCTCCATTCACTACTCTCTCGAGATAACAAGTATATGTGAAGTGAAGTGTGTGAAAATGCGGAGTTATGTGATAACTCCATGAAATATAGTTATTTGTGCCCTATAGCTGTGCTTTATTGATTACTTAAATCCTTGTTATTATGCATGTTGGAAGGTTTTATGCTTATGTTTGTAATATTCAATTCTGATACCTTCCATTATGATATTAAGCAAATATTGTGTATTATTTGATTGATTGAGTGGATTTACAACTATTATTTATTTGGTAATTTCTCTATTATAGGAAGAGCTTCAAACAAGATGATATATGGAGCATTTGAGCAAAAATGGGAAGAGAAAGCCAAATTGTATTCCAATACTTCAATGCCGCGGCGTGGTGTATCTCCTGTATCCAGACAGAGAGCTACAAAATTTAAATGCCACGGCGCAAGGATGTGATGCCACGGCGTTGGTGATCTAAATGTACACTGCGGCATAGGCATGTTAATGCCATGGCGTGACTCTGTTTTCTGAGCCTATATATACTATTTTATTAGATTTTAAAGGGAGAGTTTTTAGGTTTTAGAGAAGTTGCAGCTAGAATTCACATTTTGGAGGCTGAGGAAGCTAGGGGAGCTAATGTTGGAGGCCATCTTCTTCATGGAAGGAGATTCAAGCTTCAAAGATGATATGTAGGAGTTTCCTTCCTTCTCCTTATGCTTTCTTTTCTCTTCCTTATCTCTTGAACACTGTTTTTGATGTATATTTTCATGTTCAATGATTGGCTGAGCTGTATTTAGGGATTACTTTGGTTCTTTGTATGAATATTGATGTTTATGTAATACTTTGAGTATATATTGATGTTTGGTTTTGTTTAATCATATGGATCTTAATGCTCTTGAAGGTATAATAAGCTTTTAAGTGATTTGATGAAATCTGATGAACCTAGACATAGAAATTTGGATTTTAGATCATACGTATGGTTCATGCATGTTCGATTTCATTCAATTGGCTTGAGTAAGTTAATTTGCTAATGAGATAGAAATATACGTCTTAGCCATGCATAGCGGGTGTTTGAGAATAGATCTTAATGAGTAGAGTTTGCACTAGTTCTCATGGAAACATAGTGAATTAGGAAAATGAAACTATGGTTAATTGACCTAGACATAGGCTTTTAACTAAAGTAGATTCTCAAGCAAACTTAATAATTCATTGATGTTGCTTGTAAGGATTGCATATCATTAATTGAAGTATAAGGTGAAAAAGGATTTCCTAAATCTCTAAACCATTATCTTTACTTTCATTTATTGCTTTTCTGTCTTTAGATAAGTTTTACTACACTTTCCTCTATTTTATATGTTCTTTGTTGGTGTATGCCCTAGTGGCCAATACATTTTGTTTGTATTGACATACATTATATTATGCTATTTTATATATGAGGCATTTCATTTATTGTGTTCTTTTTTGATAAACATAATAAAGTCCTTAGAATAGTAAGTTTGATGCCATAGAACATCAAGTGGATGACTTGATCGTGAGATCCTTTTGGTTACAACACTATTCTTAAATGTCCCTAGTCAAGTATTATTGTTAATTAGGACAACAATAATACATTGAGACTAGTATGTGTAGAGGCCCGATGACCGCATCTCACGGGTCATGGATATGAGATATCAAGTCTTCACATTGGTACATATTAGAGTAATGATGTCTTGGATGACCCACCATGAGAACGCTACATGGATCGTTACGTGAGTGTCATAGCGATTCTCATAGTGATAATGGTGTTTGTGGTCCTTTGACCTGAAATCACTACGATTCCTACATGAGGAGTTATGTGTTTTAATGCCATCAAACGTCATCTGTAACAAGGTGATTATAAAGTTGGTTATTGGACATACCGCAAATCATGCGAGAGGGATGTGAGTGACCTAAATGGAATTTGTCACTCCTACATAACAGAGCGATATCTTCGGGCCCCACGATTGAGTGAGGCGCAAAATGCATGGCCATGCTCAAATGAGTCAATATGAGATATTGATCTCATTTATTGTTACAAAGTCTACTCGAGTATCGGAAACGAATGATTGGACTATACAAGGGTGACGCATTCCATGCCTTGTGTTCAATCTAGATATCTTGACAAAGGGACTAAACTACACGGAAACATTGATCACGGATAGGTTATGTCAAATCACTGACATTCTCATTACTTGGGTAGCGGTGATGTGTTGCTAGATACAGCTCACTTGTTTGTAATATTAAAATGAGATTTTAATATTACTACCAACGTCATGAGAACTGTGAGGGTTTTAGAACAGACTAAATTGGAGCAATAAGGATCCAAGTTGGACTCGGATTCAATTGTGGGCCTAACTCATGACGTGAGATGGGTTTTAGGGTTGCACGACTTACCTTGCTACTTGCTCACACTCACTTAAGGCAGCCACTATTATAAATAGTACTTGTTAAGGGGCTGCTATACATGTTACATCACAACCCTAGCCGCACCTAAGAAAGTGAGTGAGAGACGGTGAAAGGTTCTTCTCTTCTATTCGCGACTAGCACCGCGAAACAGAGGCGTGACTCCTTTTTAAGTCTATTCGTGTGGATACCGCAGAAACATCGTCACTATTACGGTATTGGTGATTCACCTCGCTTGTGTTTATCACGCTTCAAGAGGTAAATTTTAAAAACTCGGATTATGGACTTTTCGCATGGATCCTGTGTGGGAATCCTATTATTCCGCTGCGAGATATTTTGATCCGCAATTCCCAACAGTGGTATTAGAGACACTTGCGAAACTATGATTCGGTTTTTCTGCTTTTCTTGTTATATGCGATAACATGATTCGTTGCTTTCCTTTCATAAAAGATATGATCTTTATATGTTATTTCTAAAATCGAAATAATGCTGTATGAAACCGTGTTCTGTTTTATTTGTTGTTTACGAAACATGTTGATGTTTTTGAAACCATGAAGATATTCATATAATTCTACGAAAACGGTTTTGAATGCTTTCTGTTCTTGCGTTTTTCTGATATCTGTATATGTGATATGTATGATTCTGCGAAAAACGATTATGAATGCGATATACACAGCAGCGCGACACAAGGTTTTGGAAACCTTGTTTCCATTTTGCGACGGCTATGAAGCTTCCTCGTGACATGAAGTGTTCATGTCTTCACGAATTCTGGAAACCCTTTTTCGGATAGGTGATGGCGGTGAGTTACCCTGCGGCACATGAAGCGTTCATGTGTTTGTGGGCCTTAGGGTTCAAATGTTGTTGCCCTAGCCGTCATGGAGGCAGAAGGGGTCCAACTCGAATTTTTCTCCAAGAAACCAGGTGGTGGTATATGAGTGAAAAATTTAGGGCGGGCGCTGCCCGCACCCCGCACTCAGCAAGCGGGACCCGTCAAATTTGCCGCCCGAACCCGTGCGTGGTGTGTGATATTCGAAAGCGCGATATTCAAATCTTTGTTTTATAATTCACAAAATAATAATGTGTTATTTCTTTGTGTTTATGTATTCTTAGAGATGCATGGTGCATGGTTATGGCCTTAGTCTTTATTTTATGCTATTTTGGTTATTTTAAATACGACTGCGTGTCGTGCCTTTCTCTCTACATTCGATTGTACATTCTCTTCTCATCTAACTCCCTCGAATGTAAAAGAGGTTTCTATAATGTAATCATCATGTGGAGACAAGGAGATGGCATCAAGTGAGGACGTTGGTGGGAGACGCTTAGTGAAGCGGCCTTTTAAAGCTAATCTCTTAGAGCCATAACCATGTCACATTTATTATTTTGCTTTATATGTATGAGATGCATGGATGATGTTTATGGTATGTTAAACAAGTTTAATAAATGGTGAGATCTAATAATAAAATTCCCTCAAAGAAAATATTAAGTCATTATGTGATGCCTTCCAATGCGTGGCACTCATCAAGACTAATATCGATTAAGTGTAGGTCATTAAAAGCGAGTGCCTTTATCTATATTAGTAAGATGCGATGGGATAAGAGTAATATCCAAATGCCAACCATGGGTCTGACTTAACTAGGCCATTTCAATAGGATTGAAGGCTTAGAGGCATGAAGTTGGGCTTTAGTCCATTAGATGGATTAGAATAAGTGTTATTCACCCAACTATCCAAGAGTTGCATGTGATGTAATTGGAAAGAGTTTCCTACCTAAATAACCGAATTTTGGGCGATCAGCCAAAGCTGACTCAAAGCTAGGTAAAATATGGATCTTGGCCCACTAGAAAATCTTTCGATGGGATTTTCCGAGTCAATGCTGAGGGTCATTGACTTGAATAAAATAGTGGGAGGCATATTTAATTAAAAGACCTCATTAAATATGTTTATGGCATGATACTTATATTTTTGCATGTTTACTTAATAGATAATCATGGCAACAAACACATCGGTACTTTATCATTGCGATCCGTCCTTGAGAAGGACAAGTTGTCCGGAACAAATTTTCTAGGCTGTACAGGAATTTGAGGATTGTCCTCAAGCAAGAGAAAAAACGTATGTTTTTGGAACGACCTATTCTTGAGCCACCCGCTACTAATGCCCCTAGAATGAAAGAAGAGATGCTTATAAGAAGCATCAAGATGATGCCTTGGACATTGGATGTCTAATGCTGGCCACCATGAACTCTACGAGCTCCAAAAGCAACATGAGAACATGGATGCATACGATATGATCGTACACCTTAAGAAGCTCTATCAAGAGCGGGCCGAGGCATGAGAGATTCGAGGTCTCTAAAGCAACTTTTTTCGGTGCAAGGCAGTAGAAGGAAGCCTGTTGGTGCTCATGTACTTAAGATGATTGGGTACATTGAAAACCTAGAGAGACTGGGTTTTCCTTTGGGCCAAGAGTTGGCCACGACTTAGTCACCGTCGTTCTTGGAAAGTTTCGATCAATTTGTCATGAACTACAACATGAATGAGATTGACAAATCACTACCAGTAGCTGCTAGGCATGTTGAGAACTACTTGAGCGAAACATCAACAAAGGTAAAGGGAAGGCCATAATGATGGTCCAAAAGAATAAGGGCAAGAAACAAGCAGAAAAAGCCCAAGGACAATTTGGAAGGGTAAGGGCAAGGACAAGTCCAAGCCTAGCACTTCTAGCTTGAAACCAAAGTGGGTGGAGTGGCTAAGGAAGGTACATGCTTCCATTGCGGTCGAATGCCGGACATTGGAAGAGGAACTGTGCCAAGTTCTGGAGGAGCTCAAAAAGAAGAAGGGAAGTGAGACTTCCACTTCCGGTATTTTTGTTATTGAAGTCAATTTATCTACTTACGCATCATGGGTATTAGATCTTGGATGTGGATCTCACATTTGTGTAAATGTGCGGGATCTAAAGAGCGATAGACCATTGACGAAGAGGCGAAGTCGACCTACGAGTTGGAAATGGAGCAAAAGTTCTTTGCATTAGGCTGTAGGGACTTATTTATTATCTCGCCCACTTGGGCTTGTAATAGAGTTAGAGAATTGCTATTTTGTGCTGCTATTAGTAGGAATATCATTTACATTTCTTGTTTGGACAAGAAAGGTTTTTCTTTATAATAAAGGACAAGTGTTGTTCTATTTATATGAATGATATTTTTTATGGTAGTGCACAATTGAGTAATGGACTTTATGTACTTGATCTCGAAACGCCCATTTATAACATAAATACAAAGAGGTTTAAATCAAACGATCTGAACCCAACTTTTCTCGGCATTGTCGTTTGGGCCACATAAATGAGAAACGCATCTCCAAACTCCATAAAGATGGATTCTTGGACTCATTTGATTTCGAATCATATGAGATATGTGAATCTTGTTTATTAGGGAAGATGACAAAGGCCCCATTCAACTGGACAAGGTGAAAGGGCTAGTGATCTTTTAGGCCTTATACATAGTGATGTATGTGGGCCACTAAACACAGATCGCTAGAGGTGGTTTTCAATACTTCATTACATTTATGATGATTTCGGTAGATATGGATTTGTATATCTTATGAAGCACAAATCGAATCCTTTGAAAAGTTCAAAGAGTTCAAGAATGAAGTACAAAACCAACTTGGCAAAAGAATTAAAATCCTTCAATCGGATCGAGGAGGTGAATACTTAAGCCAACGGTTTGATGATCATCGAAAGAGTGTGGGATAATATCTCAACTCACTCCTCCGGAACACCACAATGGAATGGTGTTTCGAAAGGAGGAACCGGACTTTGTTGGACATGGTCCGATCCATGATGAGTCATGCGGACCTTCCAGGCTCCTTCGGGGACATGCTGCATTAACAAAGAAACTTTCACACTTAACCGTGTTCCATCTAAGACGGTTCAACGGACACCATATGAGATATGGGTGGGAGACGGCCCAAGTATGTCTTTCATGAAGATTTGGGGTTGCGAAGCTTATGTGAAACGTCAAGTTTCGATAAGCTTGGCCCTAAATCGATAAATGCTTCTTTGTGGGGTATCCAAAGGAAACCAAGGGATACTTTTTCTATAATCCTACCGAGGGCAAAGTGTTTGTCGCACGGACGACTATGTTTCTAGAAAGGGAGTTTATCTCCAAAGGAACCAGATGGGAGAAAAGTAGAACTTGAAGAAGTTCAAGTTTCACAAAGCGACAATGAACCAATGGTGGAAATAGAGCCCTCCACAAAATGTTGTGGAACAAGAACTGCTCTAGTAGCACAAGACCTGTGTAGGTCTAACGGGATACGTCATCAACCGAGAGAGATATGGATTTCTCATGACCCAACAAGGTGACGTATTGCTCATGGATCAAGATGAGCTGTGTGACTTACCAGGGAAGCCATTATTGGCCCAGAATCGAGAAATGGCTTGAGGCCATGAGATCTGAAATGGATTCCATGTATGCCAACCATGTATGGACCTTGGTTGACCCACCCTTTGAAGGGTAAAACCCATTGGGTGCAAGTGGGTTTTCAAGAAGAAAAGCCGACATGGATGGTAATGTGCATACCTTTAAGGCGCGATTGGTGGCTAAAGGTTTCAAACAAATTCATGGTGTAGACTATGATGAAACTTTTTCCCAGGTTGCGATGCTTAAATCCGTTCGGATCTTGCTTGTCATTTGCGGCATACCATGATTATGAAATCGGCAAATGGATGTCAAAACCGCTTTCCTTAATGGAAATCTTCTCGAAGATGTGTACATGACACAACCGAGGGTTTTGCCACTCCGAGAGGATGCTAGAAAAGTATGCAAGTTGCAACGATCTATTTATGGATTAAAGCAAGCTTCCGTGAAAGCCGGAATCTTCGTTTTGATGATACAATCAAACAGTTTGGTTTCATCAAGAATGAAGAAGAATCTTGTGTTTACAAGAAGGTTAGTGGGAGCACAGTTGTCTTTCTAGTATTGTATGTAGATGACATACTACTAATTGGAAATGACATCCCTACCCTACGATCTGTAAAGACTTGGTTAGGGAAGTGCTTTTCTATGAAGGACTTGGGCGAAGCCACCTATGTATTAGGTATCGGGATCTATAGAGATAGATCACCGAGAGGCTAGCAGGCCTAAGTCGAGTACATACATAGACAAAGTGTTAAGACGATTTAACATGCATGAATCCAAGAAAGGACTCTTGCCTATGTCACATGGTGTAAGCTTATCTAAGGCTCAATCCCCTTCCACCCGGGATGAGAGGGATCGCATGAGCAAGATTCCATATGCATCTGCAATTGGATCTATCATGTATGCCATGTTATGTACTCGACCCGGACATCTCGTATGCTTTGAGCATGACGAGTAGGTACCGATCGATCCGGTGAAAGTCAACTGGATCGCTATCAAGAACATCCTTAAGTACTTAAGAAGTACTAAGGATTCGTTCTTGGTATATGGAAGCGAGGAAGAGCTAGTCGTAAAGGTTACACGATGCTAGCTTTCAAACCGATAAGGACGACTCAGTTGCAATCGGGTTATGTTTTGTGCCTAAATGGTGGGGCATGAGTGGAAGAGTTCAAAGTAGGAGACAGTCGCCGATTCTACCACGGAGGTGAGTATATTCTTTGCCTCCAATGCAAAAAGGAGGCCGTTTGGATCGGGAAGTTCATTCTTGAACTTGGCACTATTCCTAGCATTGTGGACCCGGTGGACCTCTATTGTGATAACAATGGAGCCATTGCACAAGCTAAGGAGCCTAGATCTCACCGTGATCCAAACATATACTTAGGCGCTTCCATCTCATTCGAGAGATCATCGATAGAGGAGATGTGAAGATATCGAGTACCAACGGATGATAACATTCTTGATCCACCGACGAAGCCTCTTGCACAGCGAAGCATGAGGGTCACACTAGGTCTTTAGGCATTAGATATATGCACGATTGGCTCTAGTGCAAGTGGGAGATTGTTGGTGTATGCCCTAGTGGCCAATACATTTTGTTTGTATTGACATACATTATATTATGCTATTTTATATATGAGGCATTTCATTTATTGTGTTCTTTTTGATAAACATAATAAAGTCCTTAGAATAGTAAGTTTGATGCCATAGGACATCAAGTGGATGACTTGATCGTGAGATCCTTTTGGTTCTGACAAAGACTATTCTTAAATGTCCCTAGTCAAGTATTATTGTTAATTAGGACAACAATAATACATTGAGACTAGTATGTGTAGAGAATGATGACCGCATCTCACGGGTCATGGATATGAGATATCAAGTCTTCACATTGGTACATATTAGAGTAATGATGTCTTGGATGACCCACCATGAGAACGCTACATGGATCGTTACGTGAGTGTCATAAGCGATTCTCATAGTGATAATGGTGTTTGTGGTCCTTTGACCGAAATCACTACGATTCCTACATGAGGAGTTATGTGTTTTAATGCCATCAAACGTCATCTGTAACAAGGTGATTATAAAGTTGGTTATTGGACATACCGCAAATCATGCGAGAGGGATGTGAGTGACCTAAATGGAATTTGTCACTCCTACATAACAGAGCGATATCTTCGGGCCCCCGATTGAGTGAGGCTATGAAATGCATGGCCATGCTCAAATGAGTCAATATGAGATATTGATCTCATTTATTGTTACAAAGTCTACTCGAGTATCGGGAAACGAATGATTGGACTATACAAGGGTGACGCATTCCATGCCTTGTGTTCAATCTAGATATCTTGACAAAGGGACTAAACTACACGGAAACATTGATCACGGATAGGTTATGTCAAATCACGACATTCTCATTACTTGGGTAGCGGTGATGTGTTGCTAGATACCGCTCATTTGTTTGTAATATTAAAATGAGATTTTAATATTACTACCAACGTCATGAGAACCTGCAGGGTCGCACACTTAGAACAGACTAAATTGGAGCAATAAGGATCCAAGTTGGACTCGGATTCAATTGTGGGCCTAACTCATGACGGATGGGTTTTAGGGTTGCACTGACTTACCTTGCTCTTGCTCACACTCACTTAAGGCACCACTATTATAAATAGTACTTGTTAAGGGGCTGCTATACATGTTACATCACAACCCTAGCCGCACCTAAGAAAGTGAGTGAGAGACAGTGAAAGGTTCTTCTCTTCTATTCGCAGCTAGCACCGCGAAACAGAGGCGTGACTCCTTTTTTAAGTCTGTTCGTGTGGATACCGCAGAAACATCGTCACTATTACGGTGTTGGTGATTCACCTCGCTTGTGTTTATCACGCTTCAAGAGGTAAATTTTAAAAACTCGGATTATGGACTTTTCGCATGGATCCTGTGTGGGAATCCTATTATTCCGCTGCGAGATATTTTGATCCGCAATTCCCAACATTCTTGAATAGAAATAGCTAAGCTATTGGTTGATATTTAGTATTAGGAAGCCAATTTCATCCTCGTGGGAACGATCTCTTACTTTATATTTGTATTATTTGAATGACCCATGTGTAACACTCTTGTGGGGATGTCACATTTTTAATGCAATAAAATAAAATAAAATAAAATAAGATAAAATTTTTACCCAAGTTGTAAAACGTTTGGTACATAAATAATATTAATGATAAAAATTTTCCTTTTATACTTGTTAACATTAAATAAAATAACATAGAACACAAAATAATTCAAAACATAATCACACCATAATATACATATGATTTTTGTCTTAAGTATACAAATAATTTACAACTACAATTATTTATCAAAGCAGTAAAGTGTCAGTATAATATTAAAACATAACATTGCCTAAGTGCACCTCGAAGATTACTAACCCTCCGATGGATCATCTTCAGAGAGATCATCGAATGACAGAAATCCTGGAGGTCCCACAGCTCTACGGACACGAGTCCGGGCTGTTGACTCACTACTAAGCTCGCTAAGCGCATGGAAAATTCCTTCCCAATAACGCCTAAGAGTTAGAGGCAACTCAAGATGTAAATACAAAGTAGTAGTAAATATAATCTCCCCATCAAACTCTCTACTCAGGGACACAATCAGACGTCCCATGTAGACTACTGATCCTTCATCCTCACGCATTCGCTAGGCCTCTAAACCTCTATGAAAATCAAGTCTCATAAAACTGAAGAATCCCAGCAACACCATGATCTCAAGATCAATCCTGATGGTAGGGGTGATCTATCGGCTCGCCGTCCTCGTACTGCTCACTCGGTTGATGCTCGTCCAGATATTGAATCTCAATAGGCTGTTCCTCTTCCTCTTCCTCAAACTCTTTACGGAAATATAATAATAATATGGAGAAAAGCATATAAAGAGGTGAGACAATCTACATCATTACTAGCATGGAAATAAAGAAAACGATAATACAGACAAATATTACAATAACACATACCATTATATCATATACAATATAGCAAACTAATAAACATCATGCATTTTATCACAGATTATAATAAACATTAAAATGCAGATAATGAATGATAACACACACTGACTCGTTCCTACTCCATGGAGCTAAACACAGATATCTCAGAGAATGATCCAGAAAGAACTAATAGTACCTCAAGCTGCCCAACCAAACTATTACACTGTCCAACATCGTGTCTATAGCCCACGGTCCAAAACATCGTGTAGCAGTACACAGTCCAATACATCGTGCACTACAGGCATTGTACTAAATAGTCTCCACATGATCTCGATTAAGAATAGTGCTTGTCGAGATCATTAGTGCGTTGCCCATTACCACAGCCTAGAGGAGCAACCCACTGTCCATATGTGGAATTCTCTGCACACTAATGCCTCCAAGTTCATATAATGAACCACACTACGCCTATCACACCTACAACACGGTGTAATTCATCTCGTCAATCAATCACCAATTATCAACCAAATTGACACAACTCTCTAAGCATGATCAAGAATTACCAAAATACCCTTAGTTCCAATATATTACTATATTTACAAAAATACCCTCAGTCTCAATATACCAAAATATAGTATGTCTCCACTTGACAATAATATCTCACAACATATCCGGGTCCACCACTTTGACCCAACAATAAAACTCTCTGTTCCATTTTGTCGTGCAGAAATTTTATCGCATTTTGACAATCGCATCGCTTTTACAAACATTTTTAAATCGCGTAAATATATTTTGACATTTTTGAACATCGCGTAATATTTTTAAATCATTTTCTCAATCGCGTAAAATTTTTAAATCATTTTCTTAACCATATAGCTTAAAGTCTTTATTTTAACAATGCATAGGCTTTATTTAGTACTTTTAAACTATGTAGAATATTTTCCTTACGTTATAAATATATTATGGAATCTTTTCATTTTATTTGTCTGATTTTAGTAAATTTCGGTAGCATTTTGCCTAGAAAATCAGAATATGATATTTTTGATGTTTTTCTCTAATTACTATTCATTTTAACCTTACCCAATAGTTACACCTTGAAACTTGCTAACGCGCTTCAAAACTCAGAGAGTGAGTTCTACGTTAGTATTTTTCAAGTGTTCGCTTTATTTCTTGCTTATAATAAATTCTGCTAATTTAGAATTCTGATTAGCTACTTAACCTAACTTAGAAAATAAATTCAGAATTCAAATATACATTAAATGGCATGTTAGCCAAAATCGATCTAAATCATTCTCAAATTCATTATTTTACCTAGATTCATTAAAATCATTGTTTTAGAAAATGGCTGAGAACATTTTGGTTCTCTTTTTATTGGAGAAGCCGTGAGCCTCTATTGTGTTCTTTGGAACACTCATACAAACCTTACATGTTATTCACATGCTACTTTAATAATCATACATTTATAAACACATGCAATATATTTTAAAAACTATAGACATGCATACAATTAAAATCAATCCACAAATAGGAAAGCATTAAACAAACACATAAATGAATCCTTATGGATTCTTCACACACAAACAATTCCATTTTCTTATCACCATACAAGGCTGATGAGATTAAATCTCCCTCTTACCTCTTGAAGACAAGGATCTCAAGTCTCCTCCTCTCCTTGGATTTTCATGTAGCCTTCAAAATAAATCCCTAAAATTCTTAAACAATAAGCAAAATCACATACAAGGCTTCATGATGGAAAACCATGCAACAAACATAGTTTAGAAAATCACAAACTAAACTTTAAACCATAAAAACCAAAGTTTACCTTTAGGGAAATAAACAAAAGCTTGGATTTTGAACTAGAAGGAGTAGGTTTTTGACAAAAGTTTCTAAACAAAAAGTGTTTAGGTGATAGTTTAGGTTTAGGAAAAATAAGAAAGAAAAATTATAGAAGATAGATAGTGGATTTGAGGGTGAAGGTCGAAACTTGAGAGAAAAATAGAAGAGAAAAGATGCTTGGTGTTCTTGGGAATTTTGGAGAGAAAATAAGCTAAGCTTTTAGATAAGTGTAAAAGTGAATATTGAGAGTGAATTTGTGAGGGGCTGCCGTGAGTGAGTTTGTAGGAGAGATTGAGTGATAAGCTTGGATAGTAAATATCCATTTGTGTTCACACTTGAAGCACATGACTTATGTCACTTGGATGGTTCAAGAAACTTGTGGAACTTGATAATTTTGGCCTTTTGGCCGTGGGGTATTAAAAGGATTAGGGGCTTGGTTTGATTTTAATTAAAAGCTAATCACATGCTAATTAAATAGGTAATTAATTAGGTTAGGTTCCCTAATTACACTTAATTAACATTCTAATTACATAACTAATTAATTAAACATATAATTGCCTATATCATAGCTTCTAAACAAAATTAGAATATCTAATTAGTAATTAGATTATAACTAATCAATAACTAGGTTAGTTTACTTAGTTTGTTAATTAGGCAATTAAAATGGTCAAATTAAGTTTAATTAGTTACAAAGCAAAGTCAAGCCACTATGTTTGACTCAATCTCTGTTAGCCAAGTGGCCTCAAACTCAAGAGGGGGGTGAATTGAGTTTATGAAATATTTTCACAAATCTTGCGTAAAACGTTTGTTAAACAATTTTCATTGAAGCTATTGGATAATTGAAGTGAATAGATAAATGAGATTGAATACTTCACTCACAAATTAAATAAACCAAGATGAATAATATTCAAGCAAGCATATAAAGTAAATGCACAAATGTAAAGAGATAGGGTTGAGAGAATCAAACACAAGGATTTATCCTGGTTCAGCCACCCCTTGTGACCTACGTCCAGTCCTCAAGCGAACCACTCGAGATTTTCCACTAAACTTCAAGCTTGAACGGGTACTTGAAAACCTTTACACAATAGAGCACTCACCAACACCTTGGGATACCTCACCCTTGTGCTTTAAGCCTCAAAACAGGGATGCCTCACCCTTTACCACTTTTTGAGGGATGCCTCACCCTCAAGGGATACCTCACCCTTTTCTAACTTTGAGAGATACCTCACTCTCTAAGGGATACCTTACCCTTCACTCTAGAGGGATACCTCACCTTCTCCTTTTCAGATTACACAAAGTATAGAAGATAGAAACTCTCTTAAAGAGTAGATAAATACAAATTGAAGCTCTTAATATGCTCTCAAAGATTTTTCACGTTTTTGACAGAAAACAGAGCAAAAAAAAGATTTGAGGATTGATTCACGTTTGGATGTATTGGTAATCAGTTTTTGGTTCAAGGTCAACCTCAAATAAAGACCCAACTTTGGTATTTATAAGTTTCTCAATTAATAGAGTCGTTGGGGTGGTTTGGGCATGCATTTAATGCATTAAATATAGCCGTTGGACGTTGTCAGGATTCTTGTAATCGATTACTTAACTTATGTAATCGATTACATATGTTGTTCCAACGTGTTCTTGACTTTCTGGGCTCTGTGTAATCGATTACATTCTTGGTGTAATCGATTACATGGCTTCTGACTTGTGTGTAATCGATTACAATATCTGTGTAATCGATTACATATGTTGTTCCAACATGTTCTTAACTTTCTAGGCTCTGTGTAATCGATTACATTCTTGGTGTAATCGATTATATGGCTTCTGACTTGTGTGTAATCGATTACAATATCTGTGTAATCGATTACATGACTTCTGACTTGCTGTGTAATCGATTACAATATCCATGTAATCGATTACATGACTCTTTGAACGTGTTCTTGCCTTTCTGGGCTTTATGTAATCGATTACATATATTGTGTAATCGATTACATGGCCTCTGACTTGCTTGTAATCGATTACATTGCTCATGTAATCGATTACATGCCTTCTGTTTGCTGTGTAATCAATTACAAACATCATGTAATCGATTACATTAGCCTCTGAACACATTTTTCAAGTCCAATAAAGCTTATAAGTCATTTCTAACACCTCAAGACACTTGATTAAACATAAATCCTTTTAAGAGTGTTAGATTTAAGATTGAAACTCAAGTTTTATTGAAAGCCATGTTTAACTTTGAAATTTTTCACTTATTTTGAAATCATATATTGAAAAACCATTTGAGAAATCTTGAGAGCATTTAACATTAATGTTCTAAGTCTTATAACTAAATAAACCTTCTTGTCTTCTTTCTTTGATCTTGATTTTTCCTTTTGCGCTTGATCTTCACTATTGCACTTGAACTTCACTTTGACCTTTGTTATCATCAAAACCCATTTGATATGCTTCAAGACATAAGCATTCACATTCTCCCCCTTTTTGATGATGACAAACTAAACATTCAACAGAATGAGAAATATATGCATTTATTTGATTATCAGATAATTAAGTGCAACACTCCCCCGTAATGTATGTATGAGATAGAATATTTGAAATGCAAAACTCCCCCATACACATGCAATATATTTCACTAATTTCTCCCCCGTTGGCATTATCAAAAAGAAGACATAAGCATTCAGACTTGATATATTTATTTCAGCCCAGCAGGATCAATATAAGAGTATAATCGTTTAGCACATTAATATGTGATACCAATAGCAAATGCATATGAAGAGAAACTTAGATAGTATTTATCATTTATGCCAATAGAAATCAGAGTCATATACAAAAGCAATATGAGATTAGATAGAGATTAAGCAAAAGGAAAGCATCATGAAGGACCAAACTTGAAACAATAAAAAAAGGTTCCAAATCATTCCAAGACAATTTCAAACATCATTTAAGCATATATTCCAGTCAGATTATAATCCAAAACATATTATTGTGCAGCAAAACAACATATTATGCATTGAGATATCATATTATGCAGCAACTTAATGTCTTATGCAGAAGATTGTGACATTATGCTGCAAAAAGTTATGCAACAAGACATTATGCAACACGGTGACCAATTTATGCAGCAGATAAGCATATTATGCAGTAGACCAATATATTGTACAGCAGAATTAGATGCATGACTGATCCATTATGACAAGTTCAAAGATATTGATATTATACATGCCATTTCACACGAAAAAAAATATTCATTTAACATATTCAAGATATTAAACCAGTAAAGCATAGAGCAAGTCACACTTAACCAAAGGTTGCAAGTTCAAGCTTCTTGGAGATAAGGAGGATAGCTTGATGTATTTTTCTGGTTTTGTGCTTGGAGCAGCCACTTTTCAGGATATCCAAAGTTAATTCTTGACCTTCAAGCACACCTACAACACACTTCAATTTTTGACTTTTGGTACCCAAATTTTCTTGGGTTCTTGTGTGTTAGTTTTTGGTAAAGTGCCTTTGGGAACCCAAACCAATTTAGTTCCTAACTTGTTATTGATATTCTTCCTTATATTGCAATTTGATGCACTATGCCCTTTCCTACCACAATGAAAGCATTTAATAAAGGGACTATTTGATGTACTTGATGAAACACAGAAGTTCTTAAGAAACTTTTGTTGTTTATTGGGATTATACCCCAAACCAGCGTTTTGAAAAATACGTCTTTGGTTTCCAAGCAAAATGTTCAAATTATCTCTTCCATAGGTAAATTTTGAAAGAGTGTTTTTCATGTCCTCAATCTCAATTTCAAATGCTTTACATGATGAGCAAGATGAGGGTGTAGATGCATTATCAAGTGATAAACATGTCATACATGAAGAATTTGCATCAATCAACCCAAGAGTTTCATTTTCTAATTTAAGTTCCTCAATTTCCTTATTTAACATAGATATATTGTTTTCAAAAGAGGTAATTGATTTCTTGGAAGATGAAACAAGTTTTGCAAGTCTTATAGATTCATTATGTAATTCTTCAAAAGCATCTTGCAATTCATCATAGGAAGGGGAAGAGTTTGATTCAGAAATTGAAGATGTTACCTCTATATCATTTTCATCTTCCTTTTCTCCTCTAGCCATGAAACATAGATTGGCTTTCTCATTATCCGAGCTATCGGTTGAGTCGATGTCATTATCATCCCAAGCTATGTAGGCTCTTCTTTCTTTCTTCTCCCTTGAGGATTTTTGGTGGTATTTTTCCACTTTACTTTGATAAATCGGGCACTCCATCTTTATGTGACCTAACTCTCCACATTCATAGCATTTTGGAGTGGATGAGGTTCCTTCCCCTTTGTGATAGACATTCTTTTGGGGAAAGAGAGGTCTTCCATAAGCTCTATTCTTCTTAAAGAATCTTTCAAATATTTTGACTAGTAGAGCAAGATTCTCCTCATCTATTTCCAAGTCATCCTCATCATCTTTATCATCTTCATTCACCATGGAGGAAGTGGCTTTGAGAACAATTCCCTTCTTTTTGTTGTCAACTTCTTCATTTTGTTTGAGTCTATTCAACTCCAATTCATGTTCTTGGAGCTTGCCAAAAAGTGTGGCTAAGGTCATGGTTGAGAGATTTCTTGACTCCGCAATAGTCGTCATTTTAGGTTGCCAATGCTTGCTCAAACATCTCAACACTTTGTTAATAAGATCTTCATTAGGAAAAGTCTTTCCCAATGAAGCAAGATGATTTACAATATGTGTAAAACGTTTTTCCATTTCTTGAATGCTTTCATTTTGATTCATTCTAAAAAGCTCATACTCATGAGTGAGAGTATTGATCCTTGATCTTTTCACTTCACTAGTACCCTCATGGGTCACTTCTAAAGTGTCCCACATTTCTTGGGCAAATTTACAATTTGAGACTCTAAAGAATTCATCATACCCCAAGGATGTGGTAATGATGTTTTTGGCACTCAAATTATATTGGACCTTTTTCTTATCATCATTGGTCCATTCACTTCTTGGTGTATTAACCCTTACACCATTAACATCTTTTGTGGGGAAAAAAGGACCATTTTCAATAGCATCCCATACATCTAAATCAATAGCTTCAATAAAAATTTTCATTCTTTCTTTCCAATAAGATACCCATCCCCATTGAAAAAAGGAGGTCTATAGATAGAAGAACTTTCTGAAAACTCCTTTGAGGAGGCCATCACTTTCTCTTGAAGCCGCTAAGCCCTTTACACAAGAGTCTAGCTCTGGTACCACTTGTTAGCCAAGTGGCCTCAAACTCAAGAGGGGATGAATTGAGTTTATGAAATATTTTTGCAAATCTTTTGTAAAACGTTTGTTAAACAATTTTCATTGAAGCTATTGGATAATTGAAGTGAATAGATAAATGAGATTGAATACTTCACTCACAAATTAAATAAACCAAGATGAATAATATTCAAGCAAGCATATAAAGTAAATGCACAAATGTAAAGAGATAGGGTTGAGAGAATCAAACACAAGGATTTATCCTGGTTCAGCCACCCCTTATGACCTACGTCCAGTCCTCAAGCGAACCACTTGAGATTTTCCACTAAACTTCAAGCTTGAACGGGTGCTTAAAAACCTTTACACAATAGAGCACTCATCAACACCTTGGGATACATCACCCTTGTGCTTTAAGCCTCAAAAACAGGGATGCCTCACCCTTTACCACTTTTTGAGGGATGCCTCACCCTCAAGATATACCTCACCCTTTTCTAACTTTGAGAGATACCTCACTCTCTAAGGGATACCTCACCCTTCACTCTAGAGGGATACCTCACCCTCTTCTTTTCAGATTACACAAAGTATAGAAGATAAAAACTCTCTTAAAGAGTATATAAATACAAATTGAAGCTCTTAATATGCTCTCAAAGATTTTTCACGTTTTTGACAGAAAACAGAGCAAGAAAAAGATTTGAGGATTGATTCACGTTTGGACGTATTGGTCATCAGTTTTTAGTTCAAGGTCAACCTCAAATAAAGACCCAACTTTGGTATTTATAAGTTTCTCAATTAATAGAGCCGTTGGGGTGGTTTGGGCATGCATTTAATGCATTAAATATAGCCGTTGGACGTTGTCAGGATTCTTGTAATCGATTACTCAACTTATGTAATCGATTACATATGTTGTTCCAACGTGTTCTTGACTTTCTGGGCTCTGTGTAATCGATTACATTCTTGGTGTAATCGATTACATGGCTTCTGACTTGTGTGTAATCGATTACAATATCTGTGTAATCGATTACATATGTTGTTCCAATGTGTTCTTAATTTTCTGGGCTTTGTGTAATCAATTACATTTTTGGTGTAATCGATTACATGGCTTCTGACTTGTGTGTAATCGATTACAATATCTGTGTAATCGATTATATGACTTCTGACTTGCTGTGTAATCGATTACAATATCCATGTAATCGATTACATGACTCTTTGAACGTGTTCTTGCCTTTCTGGGCTTGATGTAATCGATTACATATATTGTGTAATCGATTACATGGCCTCTGACTTGCTTGTAATCGATTACATTGCTCATGTAATCGATTACATGCCTTCTGTTTGCTGTGTAATCGATTACAAACATCATGTAATCGATTACATTGGCCTCTGAACACATTTTTCAAGTCCAATAAAGCTTGTAAGTCATTTCTAACACCTCAAGACACTTGATTAAACATAAATCCTTTTAAGAGTGTTAGATTTAAGATTGAAACTCAAGTTTTATTGAAAGCCATGTTTAACTTTGAAATTTCCCACTTATTTTGAAATCATATATTGAAAAACCATTTGAGAAATCTTGAGAGCATTTAACATTAATGTTCTAAGTCTTATAACTAAATAAACCTTCTTGTCTTCTTTCTTTGATCTTGATTTTTCCTTTTGCGCTTGATCTTCACTATTGCACTTGAACTTCACTTTGGCCTTTATTATCATCAAAAACCCATTTGATATGCTTTAAGACATAAGCATTCACAATGTCAACCTTTGATTTTAACTTTAATTCCTAGCCCTTGATTTGATCTAAGGTGGATATTACTTAGTGATTAAACTAGATTTGTTCTCACACCATTGATTTGATCAACGGTTATGATCAAAAGCATCTTAAACAAGCTTTACATCTAATGGTCCTTAATGAAGTCCATGCTTCTTTATTTGACCAATTCTTATTGGTTTAAAATCTTCAAGCTAGTTTCGTTGACTGATTCCTATTGGCTCAAATTTTAGTCCAGTCAGAATCGTTGACTACTATTTTAAATACGGGTCCTACAGACTTTTCAGGATCCATGGTCATTTTAAAGTAGATTTCTACTATTTTTGAGACAGTATGTACTGTCAAATAAAATAATATTATAATAATATAAAATTATTTTATTACACAGTTAAATCCTAAAAATTAAAAGATTAATATATATATCAATCGAAATTGGGTTTAGTAAGATCCCCCAGCTCCGAATAATTAAAATAAGATTTTTTCGGTCAGAAAATTATTATCTTCTTGACTCGGAGCAAATCACATACAATAGTCAAATACACTCACAAAACAGTCAAATTTAATTTACTACTCACATAAATCACAAAATAGCACATTTAGGACAATATCGTACTTATCCCAAAAGTTGGGGTGTTACATCGTGCACTTGCAGTAAGAAAATGGGCTAACAAGTTTTTGGTCAAGAAAACAAGTTTTTTATCTATTAAAAGGACTAAGAATTTGCTTATCATCATGTCCTAACTCTAACATAACTACCACATAACTCCATACTAAGTCCATCTTGTACTATTAAGAATACCTCTTCTTTATAAGAGCGGTTCATGCATTATGGAACTTATCCAAATGCCAACTAGACTTAGTACACTTTCCAACTTTGCATTACTAACTCTATTTCACTCTTTAAGAGTTTTCATGCACTATGGCATTCACCCTTGCCAACTAGGATCTATGGCACTCAACTCTTGCCAACTTGGCACTTGTTTCTCATTTTGTCATCACTTCTCAAGTGATATCTAAGAAACACTTTGTTACTCTTAACCTAAACTTTAATCTACACTAACTCATCACTCATTACTCTTAAGTGACATACTTTACCACCAAAGTGGCCTAAGGTGCTAAATACTTACCTAAGGCAAACTATAACTCTTGAATGCTCAAACGTTTATACTTCCTCATTTATGCTAGGTGATAATTTCCTTCTTGAAAATATCTCTATTTGTGCCTTAACACATTTAGGAAACATCTACTAATGGTCCCATCTACCTAAGAACTTAAAAACATAAAAAATGACTTTTTTGAAGATTCTGACCTCAGACATAGGCCATGTCTGATTACACAGGCCATGTCTAAAAACATGCCCCCCTTGCTTTGCTCTGTGAGCACTGTTTCATGAATTCAACTAGCAGAGAGGGACACTACCCCCTAGTATCTTTGGACATGGGTCGTGTTTCTCAACCAGAGAACTTCTGCAGAACCATGGCACTGTTCCATTAGTTCTTTTCTTTGATTTTGGCCATTCCAATCTAACTTCTAGGTAATCTTAGGTCCCTAACAAATTATTAAACACTTAGGAATTATCAATCATCAATCGCTAACTTAAACCTCTTAATTTGGATCATGGATCAAAATCCCTCTTAACTTCACCTAACCTCTCTTTTTGGGCATCAAAGGCCTAAATCTTACTTCCAACCTTCTGAAACTAGTTTCTAGTTGGTTTCTACCATCACCAATAACTTCTAAACATGTTGTAACATCATTAGAACCTATTAATTCACCAAAATCAGATCAAATACCAAAAATCACTCTCTTGGTTCATCAAACCCTAAGTACCAATTCAAGAACTAATTAGCTCAAACTATGGATAAATCCATCTATCTTGCTTTCATTAAGTTGAAATAATCAATTCCAATCAATGAAAATAAGAATCTAACTATGGAAACTAGTTTTCCTTCTTTAAACCCAACTTCTCCATCTAAAGTCCTAAAACCAAAACATAGAAAATATGGATAATCAAAGCTAGAAAACACCTCTACCTCTGATCTTGGATGGAGATCTTCGAGCTTGGCCTTTGTCCTTGAGCTTCTCCTCTTCCTCTTTCTCTCCTACGGCTACTACCTCCTTTTTCTCTCTTTCTCTCTTTACTTTTCTTTTCTCTGCCGTGAAGAAAGAAAATAATACAAAAAGCAAATCCTAATTTTGCTTCTTATAAGATAACCACTAATGTGGTACTGAAAAACTTCATCTGCTATGAACACTTAGATTCCTCCGAATCCAGGTTCCAAACCTGCAACAGACTCAAAATAAATCATAAGATTCATTAAAAATCATGTTGTACCTTTTCTCTATTTTTCCATATCTGCTGAGAGTCAATTCGACATTAAAAGCACAACCAGTATGCCTAAAAATATCAAATTAACTCTGATTGTCTTGAAACTTTAACCACACCTTACTTAACTCATTTGTAACCTCAAAACAAGTTATCCACACATGTTTCCCTTCAAATAGCAGTTTATGCTATTTTTTGAGTTATTTTAGGTCATTTACCACATTCTGTGTTGCAGCAAAGTGCCTAAAGTAACTCAGTTTATCACGAAACTTAACTGACATGCTAAACAAGTATGAGACTACCTATGTAACCTTATACAAGCCTAACATGATTCTTCGAGATGTTACAGACATCATTGTATTTCATGCTCGTAGTTATGAATGTAAACTAATTGGCATGCTAATTAGTAGTAATTGGCATCATTATTTTTCATATCTATATTGATGAGGACTCCATCCTCATTGTTGATGACCAAATATGATTTTGAATGGGACGATAACCAATCCTTCTTATCATACTGATCATTATTGAAGACCGTGTAGTTGATGAATTCACTACCCAGATTTGTTGAAGACCGTGTAGTTGATGAGTACTGTAACATCCAAATACTGATACCTTAGTATATTAGACATATACCTGGATGACCAGTATCAGTCATGTTACTTCTAACTCAAAAATTAATTTATCCATAATATTTAAACAAATAATTATGGAGAGCCATAACTGAAAGTCATACTTGTATACAACTTTTACATTTTCAAAGAAAATATAAATTAATATATAAGCTTTAAATTGAAAACTTTAACTAAACTAATCTAGTTCTTCTATATCTTTGTCTTCATACACTCTTGAAGGGCCTTCTCCTGGATTTACATGGAAACACAATGGGTTGAGAAATAAAATTCTCAGTATGAGTAACCAATACTAGTAATAAAGCATTTATACTGAATAAATGTTTTATGAAACTAAATATACTATAGTAATTTTCCTGGTCTAGTTATTCATTATCATGATATAAGTACTATATGAATATCACCCTATAATGAATAACACTATAAACATTGGATTAACAGTTGCACTAGGTAAGTGAGACTATACTCACTGCCATTAGAACATTCACATTGTCTATTTTCTTTAGGTTTTGGTTAATTTAGAAACTGCTCAAATTAAGCCCTAATCACTAGTTAGCTACAAAGCAATCACTTTTATATCTACCTAATGATCGCATTAAGATTTAGAAAATCAATCATGCTAAGGTCCAATCACACACCGAGATTGAATCACGTAGATCATATATCTCACTAGTCCTACCACCGCAATCGCGCATAGAAATATTAGTTTTACCACTTTTGAAATTGGCAGAGTATAAAAACCTTTATACTAAATTAAGATAAAAAACATATGAATAAAAACACAAGTATATTGAAATAAAGAACTATGTAGGATTCACAAGATCAAAACTAAGGTTTCATCTTCCCTTAACCAAATAACAAACTTAGCCACGCATGGCGAATTCAAAATCAAAAGAAAAATGAAATAAAGATATTGTCAAGAATACAAGAGCAAAAAAAAACTGAAGGTCAAACTAGTTTCCAATGATTGACGTTGATTGATCTCTAATGGCTCGAATCCGATTCTCCAATCTTTCATCGAATCTCCCTCTGTCATCTTCTTCCAATTCTTTTTAGTTGCTTAGTGACTTCTATCCTAGATCACTCTCCTTTGGAACCCTAAATAGTCCTATTTATACCTTTGGGCCTATAGCTCATTATTCAGATTCGAAATTGATTTTCTGGGCCACAGACATGGGCCGTGTCTGATGACATGACCCCCTTGTGTCGTAGTCCGTTAACCTAATTTTCATAGGATTGAGTAGGTAGAGAGGTACATAACCCTCCCCCCGCCCCCCGTGTCTAGGGACACGGGCTGTGTCACTTGGTTTCTTCATGTTCAACCTTGATTCTTCACATATGATCTTCTCTCCTCGCTTCTAGAGGTGATGTTGATCTCCTTAAGTTTTTAGCTTTCTCCTTAAGTGGATAGCAAGCTTGGTTTAATGCTAATGGACTCCATCACTCAAAGAAATCTTGAAAAGCACAATTCAATTATGAACGCTTATAATCACACTTAAGCATAGTTTCACAATAAGGATCTGATTAAGCTTTATATCTAGAAACTTAGGTAAATGTTAACAATTAAGCATATATGGAGTCTAATTAGATTAAACATAAGACACTTAAGATATAGAAATAATCAACAAATCAAATACCCCCACACTTAGCCTTTTGCACTCCTAGGAAAAAATATACAATTAAGCACATGTTTCCCAACAAGCAATGAAAGTGTAGAACAAAGAGCAAAGACCCATACACCTTAATCATTTTAAGGAATCAAACCAATCATGAATTTCTTCCCTTGGCAATCCTATAACACCCACCTTAGGATGCCACATTTATGTTACATAATTACCAAATTAACCTTATTTAGATAACGTACTTTGTAGGGAAAAATACGAAATTCAAAATTTCTTAATAACAAGAAAATAAACTTAGCAGAAAATAAAACATCACAGCATCATTACCAATAATTTACATCATTTATACATATTCAAGTCTCTTGTTATACATATACAAGTCTTTAACACTATCATACTATAAATATTACAAACTAGTCACTCCAAAAATTTTAAACACTATTTACATTGACATCTTTGCCTAAGTACTACTAGACAGCTGAGCCCTCAGAAGTAGCCGGACCCTCAGATGGGTCCTCTCAGACTCCCTAGGTGGGGGAATTCCAACATGACGTAAAGTCTGGGGGACAAATGTCTGAGCGGACGATACGACACTACCCTCTCTAGGGGTGCGATAGTATGCTCCCCAGTGCTGCCAGATGGATATAGGAAACTCTAATTGTACATAGATAGTAACAGAAAAGTAAGGGTTCCCTGACTGTAGCCTACTCAATCTAATATTTACATCTCCCAGATAATATATACTCTCTCTCTCTAGATCTTCAGTCCATGCCTCGTCCCCTCCAATGAATGTCAGTCTCATGTAACCCAAGAAACTAGGGATCTCCACCGCCATCAAAACTCGAAGTTCTCAATGGAATCTGGACCTTTCTCTGCTTCTCGCTCTACGTCTGGCTCAGTCTCTTAACAACACATAAACATGATACAACATATATATACAAGAGGTGAGATCACCTATGCCAATACCAGTATGGTAGCAGTGAAGATAAACACATCCAAAATATCATATAGACGTCATACTATAATTACAGTTATGCCATTAACCTTATATATATCATCAATTACACAGGAAATAAAACAAGAATTACGATTACGTTATTTTCAATACTCAAATATGTAATATTTTAATTATTACGAGCTATAATTACACATGAGTAAGAATTACAATGGTATATCCTCTATGAATGCAAATGTACACTGACTCAATATCCTACTCTATGGAGCTACAACTCAAGTCAGAGAGAATGACTGAAAAGATCTGTCGGCACCAACATGCTTCAGACCACGTGCTCAATTTCTGCACATCTAGTATAAAGTTGTAGGCAATAGTGTCTCGGTCTTTATCGAATCATGATTAGGAATAGTGTCTCGGTCCGAATCATTGGTGTGTTGCATCGGTCTAACCCACGGTACAGAAGAGCTACCAACTGTCCATTGTAGACAACCCGCACCCCAATGCCCCCAAGGTCAACAAGTGACCTACACTACGCTTATCGTACCCACTCAGGAGGTGTAATCTCTCCTAGGTAACTTGCCTTACACAGTCCTTTGGACCTTTCCAATGCATGTATTATGCACTATTCACATTTTCCATTATATCACATGTGCAGGGTTCATATAATAATTTAACAGTAGTATTACTATAATTTAATCACGTAGTCATATTTTTATATTTTCTCACTCGCGACTCAATTCTGTCGCCTTTTCAAATCACGTATTGATTTTTTCAACGTTTTCCAATCGCGTGAATATTTTTCATACGTTTTGAATCATAATTACTGTTTTACTCAATTTAATATTAAAATTTACTGTATTTCTCTCATATTTGCAAAATAATCCCTCAAAACACATAAATTACATTTTCGTCTCTCAAAATAGATTAATTATATTTTCATCCTTCAAAATACATAAATTACATTTTTGTCCTTCAAAAACATATTAATTATGTTTTCGCCCCTCAAAACACATCAATTTACATAATGACCCCATATTTCCATAACATTCACAATTGAATCCCTTTCTCATAAAAATTATAGTACAAAGTTCACATACATACGGTATAAATTTCTCTACAGTATATATTTCACATACACCCATATTATCAGTTCCTTAAGCATTACAAAGATACGTGCAAGTATTGAAATAAAATTATACCTCACAGATATTACACATACGAACATAGAAACACAAACAGACACATCCCAAATACAAATCCAAACATAGAAACACAAGCGAGGCACATCTCAAATACAAATCAATCAATACAGTCCAAGAACCTCAAACAATAGGTGATTAACCTCAAACAATAGGTGAATAAATCCTTAAGGATTTTTCACCGAACAAACCATCCTCACACTACCAGAACATGGGTGGTAAGGTTGAGTCTCCCTCTTACCTCTTGAAGACAAGCTTTCTAAGCTTTCCTCCTTTCCTTGAAACTTTGTTAATCTCCTAAACAAGCCCTAAAATTTTCAAAAAAATTAGTAAAGAATCACACAAGAAATAAGATTGAAAACCATGGAGAAATCATGGTTAACAAAATTAAAATCAAACTTGGAATTCTTGAATCAAAGCTTACCCTTTAGGAAAAGGTTGAAGAAGCTTAGGTTGAAGAAGCTTTGAACAAGGTAGGATAGGTTTGTGACAAAACCTTGTAAAGAAGAAATGCCTAGAACATGACTTGAGTCAAAATAAAATCAAGAGATGGATGTTTAAAGGCTTAATGGTGTGGTTTGTAGGTGATGGCCGATTGGGAGAAAAGATGGAAGAGAGGTGCGTGGTTTTTCCTTTACACTTTGAGAGAAATGACTTATATTTGATAAGTATAAAAGTGAAGAGTGAGGACGTGAGAAGGTCACTACTCTTGGCCGTGTGATAACATGTGAGATTTGAAAAGAATTACTTGAGTGATTATCTA
The DNA here is from genome assembly GCA_029884595.1 of Ormosia semicastrata. Lineage (NCBI taxonomy): Eukaryota > Viridiplantae > Streptophyta > Magnoliopsida > Fabales > Fabaceae > Ormosia > Ormosia semicastrata. Next base: position 63,520,799 of record JAQQTO010000061.1, on the reverse strand, counting down.
ATTTTTGAGTGCATGAAGACAGCTGCCAGCCGTGTGACTTGTGAGAAGAAATAAAGAAATTTATTTGCATAATTATCCACTCCATCCAGCTGCTGCCGTGAGCTGTCTTGGTGTGACCGTGAATGACATTTTACTTGAGTAAGTAGCTATTCTTTAATTACACAAGGACACTCACTTCTCATTGGTTACCAACTTGACTTTGCATGACTTTGCATGACTTTGTGATATTCAAATATCACTTGGAAGCTTCTTCAAATTCTGCTGGACGGTGGGCTGCTGCTGGACGTCCATTCTGCTGCTCCAAAACGTTGCTGAACCGTGGTTGTTTAGGTAGGTTTAAACCCTTTAATTGGTTGCTAATCCTAGCTTATTTACTAGTTGATTAATTAGCTAATTAATTGGTTTTAATCTCCTAACCATTCTTACTTAATCATCCAAGTATATAACTAATTTAGTTTAACATGTTTAGCATGCATCATCACCTCTAATTAGAATTAGGATATTAAATTAAGGATTAAGTTATAACTAATCCCTAATTAAGTTAGTTTACTTAATTTCTCAATTAGGTAATTAGGACAACTAAATTAAGGTTAATTAGTTTCCTAAGCAAAAGTCAAGCAATTATTGTTGACTAAATCTTATCCATTGAAAATTCAATTTGATTTCCTATCCATTAATTTTATCTATGGTGGATATTACTTAATAGTTTTGGTAGGATTTGTTTTACATCATTGATTGAATCAATGGTGTGGATCAAAGCTTCTAAATCAAGCTTCAAATCTAATGGTCCACAAGAAGTCTAAGCTTCTTTCCTTGACCAATTCTCATTGGTTAGAAAAGTCCAACCATTTATTTTGACTATATCCTATTGGATCATTTTAATTTTAATTACAAGAAATATTCTAAACACCTTTTCTATTAATTAAAACTTATCGGGTCCAACATTCATAGCAACAACTGCTATAAATATAATCACAGATATTTCTCAATACAATATTTTTGTTGTTATAGATAGATTCTAAAAATTGAAAGATTCTTTTCTGAGTCACTCAGATTCGGGTTTAGTAAGATCCCCCATCTCCAAATGAGGCAGATCAGAATTTCCCCGGCTTGAAAAATTATTATTTTCCTGGCCAGGAGCAAATCACACAAAACGATCAATTATGATCTCAGAACAGTCAAATTATTTTTATACCACACAGAAAATACAAAACAGTGTAATTCTGCTATTACTATTCATATAGCCAGAATTTGGGGTATTACAACTCTCCCCCTCTAAAATAAAGTTTCGTCCTCGAAACTTGACATACACTTAACATAAAAACGGATACTGCTCTCTAATCTTTTCTTCCAACTCCCATGTGGCTTCACCACTTACATCGTTCCAAACTATTTTAACTAATGCATTGTCCTTTCCTCAAAGCTGCTTTATCCTTCGATCTTCAATCTTGACTGGAACTGTATCATAGGTCAAGTTCTCCTTTAGTTGTACAGTGTCTGGTTCGATAATGTGAGTCGGATCTGGAATATATTTCTGTAGTTGTGATACGTGAAATACATTATGAAGATTTGATAAAAACGGTGGTAGCGCGACTTGATAAGCTATCGGACCAATCCGACGAAGTATCTGATACGGTCCGATAAACTTAGCAGTAAGCTTCCGTGACTTAATTACTCGTCTAACTCCAGTCATAGGCGTCACACGTAAAAATACATGGTCACCTTCTTTGAATTCCAGTGGTCTTCGCCTTTTATCTGCATAGCTCTTTTGCCGCGTCTGAGTTGTCCTCATCTTGTCTTGGATCATCTTTACCTTCTCAGTTGTCTGCTGCATAAATTCTGGTCCTATCACAGTACTTTCACCATCCTGGTACCAACACAATGGTGTTCTACATCTTCTCCTATATAAGGCTTCATAGGGTGCCATCCCTATACTCAAATGGAAACTATTGTTGGTGAACTCTATCAATGGCAGAAATTCATCCCAACAACCAGTTTGCTCTAGAACGCAAGCCCTCAACAAGTCCTCCAACGACTGAATGGTTCTTTCTGACTGACCATCAGTTTGTGGATGGTAAGCAGAACTCAAATGTAGATTTGTCCCCATCGCTTCTTGTAGACTAGTCCAGAATCTAGATGTGAATCGCGGATCTCGATCAGAAATTATACTGGATGGCACACCATGAAGTCTAACAATTTCATTGATGTATATCTGAGCCAACTTCTCCATTGAGTACTTAATATTAATCGGTAAAAAGTGCACCGACTTTGTAAACCGATCAATAATTACCCATATAGAGTCGTGACCCTTTCGAGTTCTTGGTAGCCCCGTGACGAGATCCATTGCTATGTTATCCCATTTCCATTCAGGAATAAGCAAAGGTTGTAACATTCCTAATGGTCTCTGGTGTTCTACTTTGGCCTTCTGACAAGTCAAACAGGATGATACGTACTCAGCTACATCTCGCTTCATTCCTTGCCACCAATACAGCTGCTTCAAATCTTGGTACATCTTTGTGGCTCCTGGATGCATACTCAACTTGCTTCTATGAGCTTCATTCAAAATCGATCTCCTGAGTTTTGGATCGTTTGGCTCGCAAACTCTCCCTCTAAACTTCAAAATTCCATCAACACCTTCGCTGAATTCCAATTCTGCTCCCTGACTTCTTGCTTCCTTTGCTTCTTGCAGATATTGATCACTATTTTGCCCTTCTCGTATTTTATCCATCAGATCATTCGAAATGGTGATCATATTCAAACACATCTTCCCCGGTGTCAACTTCACAGATAATCGCATATCCCGAAAGTCTTTTATCAACTCCTTCTCCTTCATCATCATAATAGAAGCATTAAGCGATTTTCTACTCAAAGCATCCGCTACGACGTTCGCCTTTCCAGGATGATATTGTAACTGAAAGTCATAATCTTTCAGAAACTCGAGCCAACGCCTCTGTCTCATGTTCAACTCTTTCTGGTCGAACAGATACTTCAAACTTTTGTGGTCACTAAATACAGTAAATGTTGCCCCATAGAGAAAATGTCTCCATACCTTCAACGCAAACACCACTACTGCTAGCTCTAAGTCATGAGTCAGATAATTCCTCTTATGCACTTTCAACTGCCTCGATGCATATGCCACAACCTTACGGTTCTGCATAAGTACACAACCCAATCCTTGATAAGAAGCATCACAGTACACATCGAAAGGTTCATTCGGATCAGGTAGAATCAAAACTGGTGAAGTAGTCAGTCGTCGTTTCAACTCCTGAAAACTTTGCTCGCATGCATCAGTCCACACGAACGGTTGATTCTTTCGTGTAAGTTGGGTAAGAGGTCCTGCAATCTTTGAAAATCCTTCTATGAATCGTCGATAGTAACCGGCTAATCCGATGAAACTACGGATCTCCGATACAGTCTTCGGTCTTTCCCACTCAACAACTGTCTCCACTTTAGAAGCATCAACTTCAATTCCATCTGCCGATATGACATGCCCTGAGAATTGTACTTCACTCAACCAAAATTCACACTTGGACAACTTGGCATATAGTTTGTTTTCCTTAAAAATCTGTAGAACCACTCTGAGGTGTTCCGCATATTCCTCCTGACTTCGAGAATAAATCAAGATGTCATCAATAAAGACAACAATAAACTTATCCAAGTATGAACGGAAAAGTCTGTTCATGAAATCCATAAATATTGCAGGTGCATTAGTCACACCAAAAGGCATCACTTGGTACTCATAATGCCCGTATCGAGTCCGGAACGCAGTCTTCGGGATATTCTCCACCTTTACACGTATCTGGTGATAACCAGAACGTAAATCAATCTTAGAAAATATGGTGGCTCCTCGCAATTGATCCAGCAGATCATCAATCCTCGGTAGAGGATATTTATTCTTGATTGTAATCTTGTTCAGCTATCGATAATCCACACATAGCCGAGAAGTCCCATCCTTCTTCTTTACCAACAACACTGGAGCTCCCCAAGGTGATACACTTGGTCTTACAAATTGCTTTTCTAACAAATCTTCCAATTGCTTCTTCAGTTTGACCAACTCTACTGGTGACATTCTGTAAGGTGCCATAGATATAGGTCCAGCTCCAGGTACCAAATCAATAGAGAATTCAATCTCTCTTTCCGGTGGTAATCCCTGTATATCTTCAGGAAACACTTCGGGAAATTCATTCACTACAAAGATATCCTTCAGAACATCTTCACAGTGAACCTCCAAGGAAGATATCAACAAATACCCTAGATCTCCTTCCTTTAAACAGGCTTCCACTTGAGTAGCCGTTAAGAATTTAGAATCCTTAACCTCAGGGAAAACTAACGTCTTACTCGAACAGTCAATCAGGATATGGTTAGAAGATAACCAATCCATTCCTAAGATTACATTAATCTTAGAAAGAGGCAAACAAATCAAATCTACATGAAAGATTCTATCCCTAACACAAACAGGGCAATTCAAGCATACTTTTGTAGTTATCACAGGTTTATCAGTAGGGGTAACCACAGTCAAATCATATGGCAATGTAGTCACATCAATCCCAAACGCTCCACACAATCACATGCAATGAAAGAATGTGTTGCTCCAGAATCATATAACACTGTTAAAGGATTACCTTTAATGGCACACTCCTCCATTATCAAGTCCTCAGATTTAGCGGCTTCCTCCCCGCTCATAGTATATACTCGACCACCCGCCTGTGGCCTTGTAGTGCGAACATTGCCCACTGATGGCTCTGCCTTCAACTGATCACAATCTCTGGAAAAATGTCCAGGCTTCCCACATCTATAACAGATCACCCCCTTATGCTGACAGTCCCTAGTAAGATGTCCTTTCCCATACTTAAAACATTTAAGTGCAAAAGTTCCAGTTGAAGCTGTCTTATTACCACTTGAACTTCCCCCAACTAACTGTTGTCGATTCTGAATTGCTGCTGGTTTAATGTAGGGCTTTTGTTGATAACGGTTGCCACCGCTACCCCTTCCTCGTTGGAACCGTGCTGGTCCAAAGTTTTTAGTCCTTGCCGCCCGTTGATTATCGATCTCCTCAATCTTGCGACACTTGTCTAATAACACTGGAAATTGATCAATATCCACCGTCGCTAAAGCTCTCTTGATGTCAAGCCTCAACCCCTCTTCGAATTTCCTACACTTCCATTCCTCATCTGGATGCATCTGAAAGTACCTCGAAAACTTAGACAAGCTTTCGAACCTTGCTGCGTACTCACTCACAGTCATTGCTCCTTGCCTCAGACTAGGGAACTCCATCTCCTTAGCATGTTGCACACTCGCTGGAAAATATTTTGCCAAAAACTTCTGTCTAAAAAGTTGCCATGTTACAATTCTTCCTTCAACTTCAATTAATCTTCGGGCTCCTGCCCACCAGGCCTCTCCATCACCAACTAGCACAAACGTCGCGAAAGTAAGTTTTTGCTCATCAGTACAACCCATACCATCAAATATCTTTTCTAGTTCCTTAATCCACAGATCAGCCTTCTCTGGATCAAACTCTCCATGAAACTTAGGCGGATTATTCATTCAAAATTCTGACAAGCTATGAGCATCGTCAGTTGCTCTCTGATTCTGCTGTACAACAACTTTAGCGATCCTTTGTATTGCTGCTATAGCTGCAGCCATATTTTGATTGTCATTGCCGGCGTTCTCATATTCTGCTCTAGTATTAACACGCCCTCTTCCTCGTCCAGCCATTTCATCTTTCTCAAGTCAACTGAACAACACAATTAATAGTTGAAATTAATCTTCTAGTAATATGGTTTCCTTTTCGACAAATAAACAAAGAGAAACACGCAACTTAAACAAGACAGACCTAACCACAAACCCAAAAGACTCTAACTTGGGCTCTGATACCAACTAATGTAACACCCACCTTAGGATGCCACATTTATGTTACATAATTACCAAATTAACCTTATTTAGATAACGTACTTTGTAGGGAAAAATACGAAATTCAAAATTTCTTAAAAATAAGAAAATAAACTTAGCAGAAAATAAAACATCACAGCATCATTACCAATAATTTACATCATTTATACATATTCAAGTCTTTTGTTATACATATACAAGTCTTTAACACTATCATACTATAAATATTACAAACTAGTCACTCCAAAAATTTTAAACACTATTTACATTGACATCTTTGCCCAAGTACTACTAGACAGCTGAGCCCTCAGAAGTAGCCGGACCCTCAGATGGGTCCTCCTCAGACTCCCCGGGTGGGGGAATTCCAACACGACGTAAAGTCCGGGGGACAAATGTCCGAGCGGACGATACGACACTACCCTCTCTAGGGGTGCGATAGTACGCTCCCCAGTGCTGCCTGATGGATATAGGGAACTCTAATTGTACATAGATAGTAACAGAAAAGTAAGGGTTCCCTGACTGTAGCCTACTCAATCTAATATTTACATCTCCCAGATAATATATACTCTCTCTCTCTAGATCTTCAGTCCATGCCTTGTCCCCTCCAATGAATGTCAGTCTCATGTAACCCAAGAAACTAGGGATCTCCACGCCATCAAAACTCGAAGTTCTCAATGGAATCTGGACCTTTCTCTACTTCTCGCTCTACGTCTGGCTCAGTCTCTTAACAACACATAAACATGATACAACATATATATACAAGAGGTGAGATCACCTATGCCAATACCAGTATGGTAGCAGTGAAGATAAACACATCCAAAATATCATACAGACGTCATACTATAATTACAGTTATGCCATTAACCTTATATATATCATCAATTACACAGGAAATAAAACAAGAATTACGATTACGCTATTTTCAATACTCAAATATGCAATATTTTAATTATTACGAGCTATAATTACACATGAGTAAGAATTACAATGGTATATCCTCTATGAATGCAAATGTACACTGACTCAATATCCTACTCCATGGAGCTATAACTCAAGTCGGAGAGAATGACTGAAAAGATCTGTCGGCACCAACATGCTTCAGACCACGTGCTCAATTTCTGCACATCTAGCATATGCAAGACAGTTTTTATCGAATCATGATTAGGAATAGTATCTCGGTCCGGATCATTGGTGTGTTGCATCGGTCTAACCCATGGTACAAAAGAGCTACCAACTGTCCATTGTAGGCAACCCGCACCCCAATGCCCCCAAGGTCAACAAGTGACCTACACTACGCTTATCGCACCCACTCAGGAGGTGTAATCTCTCCTAGGTAACTTGCCTTACACAGTCCTTTGGACCTTTCCAATGCATGTATTATGCACTATTCATAATTTCCATTATATCACATGTGCAGGGTTCATATAATAATTTAACAGTAGTATTACTGTAATTTAATCACGTAGTCATATTTTTATATTTTCTCACTCGCGACTCAATTCTGTCGCCTTTTCAAATCACGTATTGATTTTTTGAACGTTTTCCAATCGCGTGAATATTTTTCATACGTTTTGAATCATAATTACTGTTTTACTCAATTTAATATTAAAATTTACTGTATTTCTCTCATATTTGCAAAATAATCCCTCAAAACACATAAATTATATTTTCGTCTCTCAAAACAGATCAATTATATTTTTGTCCTTCAAAATACATAAATTACATTTTTATCCTTCAAAAACATATTAATTATGTTTTCGCCCCTTAAAACACATCAATTTACATAATGACCCCATATTTCCATAACATTCACAATTGAATCCCTTTCACATAAAAATTATAGTACAAAGTTCACATACATACGGTATAAATTTCTCTACAGTATATATTTCACATACACCCATATTATCAGTTCCTTAAGCATTACAGCATACAGGCAAGTATTGAAATAAAATTATACCTCACAGATATTACACATACGAACATAGAAACACAAACAGACACATCCCAAATACAGTCCAAACATAGAAACACAAGCGAGACACATCTCAAATACAAATCAATCAATACAGTCCAAGAACCTCAAACAATAGGTGATTAACCTCAAACAATAGGTGAATAAATCCTTAAGGATTTTTCACCGAACAAACCATCCTCACACTACCAGAACATGGGTGGTAAGGTTGAGTCTCCCTCTTACCTCTTGAAGACAAGCTTTCTAAGCTTTCCTCCTTTCCTTGAAACTTTGTTAATCTCCTAAACAAGCCCTAAAATTTTCAAAAAAATTAGTAAAGGATCACACAAGAATCAAGATTGAAAACCATGGAGAAATCATGGTTAACAAAATTAAAATCAAACTTGGAATTCTTGAATCAAAGCTTACCCTTTAGGAAAAGGTTGAAGAAGCTTAGGTTGAAGAAGCTTTGAACAAGGTAGAATAGGTTTGTGACAAAACCATGTAAAGAAGAAATGCTTAGAACATGACTTGAGTCAAAATAAAATCAAGAGATGAATGTTTAAAGGCTTAATGGTGTGGTTTGTAGGTGATGGCCGATTGGGAGAAAAGATGGAAGAGAGGTGCGTGGTTTTTCCTTGACACTTTGAGAGAAATGACTTATATTTGATAAGTATAAAAGTGAAAAGTGAGGACATGAGAAGGCTGCTGCTGGCCGTGTGATAACATGTGAGATTTGAAAAGAATTACTTGAGTGATTATCTAATTTTTGAGTGCATGAAGACAGCTGCCAGCCGTGTGACTTGTGAGAAGAAATAAAGAAATTTATTTGCATAATTATCCACTCCATCCAGCTGCTGCCGTGAGCTATCTTGGTGTGACCGTGAATGACATTTTACTTGAGTAAGTACCTATTCTTTAATTACACAAGGACACTCACTTCTCATTGGTTACCAACTTGACTTTGCATGACTTTGCATGACTTTGTGATATTCAAATATCACTTGGAAGCTTCTTCAAATTCTGCTGGACGGTGGGCTGCTGCTGGACGTCCATTCTGCTGCTCCAAAACGTTGTTAAACCGTGGTTGTTTAGGTAGGTTTAAACCCTTTAATTGGTTGCTAATCCTAGCTTATTTACTAGTTGATTAATTAGCTAATTAATTGGTTTTAATCTCCTAACCATTCTTACTTAATCATCCAAGTATATAACTAATTTAGTTTAACATGTTTAGCATGCATCATCACCTCTAATTAGAATTAGGATATTAAATTAAGGATTAAGTTATAACTAATCCCTAATTAAGTTAGTTTACTTAATTTCTCAATTAGGTAATTAGGACAACTAAATTAAGGTTAATTAGTTTCCTAAGCAAAAGTCAAGCAATTATTGTTGACTAAATCTTATCCATTGAAAATTCAATTTGATTTCCTATCATTAATTTTATCTATGGTGGATATTACTTGATAGTTTTGGTAGGATTTGTTTTACATCATTGATTGAATCAATGGTGTGGATCAAATCTTCTAAATCAAGCTTCAAATCTAATGGTCCACAAGAAGTCTAAGCTTCTTTCCTTGACCAATTCTCATTGGTTAGAAAGTCCAACCATTTATTTTGACTATATCCTATTGGATCATTTTAATTTTAATTACAAGAAATATTCTAAACACCTTTTCTATTAATTAAAACTTATCGGGTCCAACATTCATAGCAACAACTGCTATAAATATAATCACAGATATTTCTCAGTACAATATTTTTGTTGTTATAGATAGATTCTAAAAATCGAAAGATTCTTTTCTGAGTCACTCAGATTCGGGTTTAGTAAGATCCCCCGTCTCCAAATGAGGCAGATCAGAATTTCCCCGGCCTGAAAATTTATTATTTTCCTGGCCAGGAGCAAATCACACAAAACGATCAATTATGATCTCAGAACAGTCAAATTATTTTTATACCACACAAAAAATACAAAACAGTGTAATTCTGCTATTACTATTCATATAGCCAGAATTTTGGGTGTTACAAATCCAAACCTGTAACACCCCAAAAATTTCTTATTTTTTGTTATGAACATTTTTTATAATATTTGTGATTTTGAGAATTTTTGTGAATTATTTCGGTGAATTTGATTATTTTAATATATTTCTCACTTTGCATGTGCGCTGAGCAGGGCCGAGAAAATAAAATATTTTTCCTGAGGCCAAAAAACTTTAGACTGTGGAAACGTCAACGGGGGATCTTATTAAACCCGAGGCCAGACACAGTTTATGAAGTTTTCATTTTTTGAGATTTTATCTGATAAATAAAATCACGATAATGTTTTTTTATCCGTTGGATGATAAATACTATTTTTGCTAACTGTAACCTTTGTCTATTGGATAATAACTTTAGTAGAGTGTTAGTCATTTTTTCTAGAAAGCATTTTAATGATATCACCAAGATGACATCATCACCATGACATCACCCTTGACTTTTTCAAAAAGTGTGTGAAACTTCTCAAGGAAGCTTCACATTTTCTCTCTCCTCCCTTTGTGACCCTATAGAAATTTGGGGGGAAAAGATGACCAAAAGTTGTCATCTTTTTCACTTACCTATCACTTTTTCATTTCAAACAAAGTTTCACTTTTCATTCTCTCATTTTCCTTTCTCTCACTTTTTCTCTCATCTCCATTCTCTCTCTACTACCACGGCCTCAACACCATTGTTGGCTACCCAAGCTTGCTTATTCAAGCCAATCTAGATTATTGAATCCTCTCATCATCTTGTAGCTTTCCTTATTGGTGATCATCTCTTTATTCTTCCATCTTCATCACTTTCTTCCAAACCCTAAAACTTGAAGCTTTGAGGTAAAGTTCTTGATTTTCATCTTTTCTCTTTTCATTTTCGTAATCCTTGGTCACCTTTGTGATGAAGGACTCCTCTTTTCAAGCTTTGGTTGTTGATTGTGTGAGTTTGACTATCCTAGGGTTTCATTGGTGGTCGTGGACGAAAATTTGTAAGAAATCATCAAGGAGATTGCTTTCTTTTGTTGTCTCTTTATGTAAGAGGGAGATTTCTCTTGTCATCGTTCCATGGTGGTGAGGGACAGTTTGTGGTGTTGAGAGTGGAGAATCCATGTGAGGGTTCTTCACTTGATTTATGTTTGACTCTTGGTGATTTTTGTTGTCATTTTTACTTTATATGATTTTGTGACTTGGTAATGTTTATGACTTTGACGGAAAACAAAATTCTTGATGGTTGATGTAAATTAATGGCTTGAAATTCCTTGTGGGAGTTGAAAATTTTGAGACCCTAATACCCTAGAGAGCTAACGGCCAAGAGGCCATAAAAAAGGGTATCCAAGATAAAAATTTGTGTTGAATTAGAAATTGGAAACTTAAATGAAAAGGGGATGTAATTAGGGATTCCATAATCATGATGTAGTGGTAAAATTAAAATCTTGACTACTTAGTTAGAGAGAGAGGTTTCGGCCATGAGAGGGAAAAATAAGTTAGGAAGAGAACTTATAATGACTTAAAGTATTTTAGGACTTAGGAAGAAAAAGAAATGAATTTGTGAAATCAATGCAATGTGGTTTTCTTTTTTAGTCTTTTGTGAGAAGTGTGAGGGAATATCACCTAGACGAACTTAACTAGGAGAGTTTTAATTTAAAGTAAATCTTTATGTGAATTTTTAAAAGTTTTAAAAAGAAAGACTTATGAGAATGTTCCATGAAGTTGAGAATGACGATTCCTGAATTGGCACAATGGAAGTGCTTTGTGAATATATGGAATAGCCTTGTGCTATTGGGCTAACGTATTGGACCCAAAAATATCAGTGGTTGACTTAAACCTATTGTGGCTCTTTTAATAGAATCTATATGTTTATGAATATTTCCTTATTCATGTCTTATGATCATGCATTGTGAAAGTCGGAATGACTTATTGTCAAGGCTGTATGCCTAGGAGATGAATTACACCTTTGTGCAGGTGTGAATTGCGTACTATAGTTCACTTATGGCTAAACTTGGAGCCGTTAGGGCGCGGGTCTCCCACATGTGGACAGTTGGTAGCTCCACTGGGCCGTAGTGACTGTGCAACGCACCGACGATCTCAACGAAGCATTATCCTATTCTCGATCCGGTTGAGAGTGTCTTGTAGAGCCATGTTGCATATATTGATTATATTGAGAAGTATATGATTTGAGGCTAACGATATACAGACACTGACTCCCCGATGTTGGTTTTAGCTCCATGGAGTAGGTGTTAGTCTATTTTGAATCCATATAATCATTGAGCATTTTATTGTGATATGCTTATACTATGAAAATAATTGTTATTATACTGTGGATTTACCGTTGAGATATATTATTGAGATATCTGATGAGAAACATTATGACTGTAAATTGCTATGTTTGTACTCTGTGATTCTATTTATGTTGTTGTTTCTTGCTACCATGTTGGTAACGATGTACAGAGTCTCACGTCTTTCATTGTATTATCATGCTTGTCTCTGTCTTATGCTCATGTCTGTAAAGACTGCGATGGCGACAAGACAAGATCCGCGAGGTTTCACTAGACTGCAGTTCCACGGGGACGTCGAAGCGTGGAATGTCCAATGGGATACGGGGCGCTGCTACGTTTACTATGGATGTAGCTGTTCACTTGGAGTTTTGTATGCCTCTTGGGGAGCTTTAGGATGATTGGCGAGCTTCCTCTAAGGACTCTGTGGAGTCGACTGCTCGGACTCCCGTCCGTGTTGACATATCCCGTTTGGGGGCTTTGTTTGCTAGGGATCCCAAAGGGGATCTGGTTGAAGATCGGGTGCAGGACCCTACTCTTCAAGTGTTTGGACTTGGACCAGGCTCAGTCTTCATATGGTATATATATATGTATATATATATATATATATATATTTATTTCTCGGAGTATCTAAGTTTTATGCTTTTGGAACATGAGAACATGTATTCATGGAGGTAGTAAACTTTGTTTTATGAAAAGTCTTTTATTTCGTTCTTATAACTTGTATTTTTGTATTTCGGTAAGTTAGTGTTATCCTTTTGAAAAGAAATTTTGAAATTCATATTTCACGATATCAATGATTTTATAACTTGTGTAATTATAAGAAGCTTGTAAAAAATATAATGCCCTTTGGAAGAGGTGTTACATTTAGGTAGTATCAGAGCAGTTTATCCTATTGAGCTAAGGTATGGACTGACTATGCTTAGACATGTAGAAATTTCTATATGCGTGTGGTGCATTTCCTTGTCCCTAGGTTGGGATGTTGAAAGAGGATTGCATGACTTGCTTTAGGCTAGGTGTTAGTAGTTACTGTTACATAGTTACATGATATTGAGGACTGGCCCACTCAATATGTAATGTTCTATGTCGACAGGGAACTATGACTTCAATAAGGCTAATTAGGAGAAATTGGAGTTCTTTTAGTAAGAGTCCAGTTGGATGACTGAACTTGTGTAGAGTTATTTGTACCTACACCTTTGGAAGTGGTACCTCTAGTGTGAGTAAAGTCCAAGTCTGAGTCTTTTAGGTTTGTGGGTAGGTCTGTCTTGTTAGTGCTGTGTGTCTCTCTGAGACCAAACACAGGGTTGTATTGCTTGGTCTCTGAAAGGAGACAATATTGTTTAAAATAGTTACTTCTTGTTTTCATTGTGTTTTGATTAGTCTGTTTTTCGAAGAAAAGGAAATGGCTCGAGGTAGGAGCACGCATGTGAATGTGGAACACGACAACAAGGGGATGGTTGCGACTATAGAAGTGATGCAAAGGATGGCTGATGTAACAGTACAATAAAAACAGAGGGCCGCTTAGTAGCAGGAATTGATAGCTAAGGTTCGGATTTTGTTAGAGTTGAATCAGTCTCAGGATGTGGAATCCCATAACGTTGGACCATATCGGTTATGAGAAAGGAGAAATCGTAAGGTCAAGCGACTCCATCCGAAATCATATTTGCAACCACCAGGAAATCAATAACAACAGCAACCATATGGAGGTAGTGCTAGTGATAACAGACTCAGTCAGACCGTGACACTTTTACAGACATGTATGAAGTGTGCAACAAGTCATGCAACAAAGAAGTGTACAACCAAGGGGGAATTTGCTTCAGACGTGGAAAGCCTGGACACATCTCCAGAGATTGTAACCAACCCAAGGCGAAGCCTTTTGTCAACAATGTACGAGTTGCAAAACCTCAGGTAGGAGGTAGAGTTTATACAATGAGTGGAGCAGAAGCCTCCCAATCTAAAGATTTGATAAAAGGGAGATGGTACCATAGGAGGTAATCTTTTATCTATACTGTATGACTCAAGGACGACTCATTCTTTTATTGCTTATAACTGTGTGCACCAATTAGGTTTACCTGTGTCTTCTTTGCCCTTTGATTTGAGTATTTCTACCCCTACTGTTAAACCTATTGTTACTATCCAAGTTTGTTTGAACTATCCTTTATCTATTGAAGGTCGAATCTTTCTGTTGATTTGATCTGTTTACCTCTCTCTCAAATAGATGCGATCTTAGGAATGGATTAGTTATTTTCTAACCATATCCTGTTAGACTGTTCCAATAAAACCATAGTTTTCCCTATGGCTGAAGTTTCTAGATTTTTTACGGCTAACCAAGTTCAAGCTTTCTTGAAAGAAGAAACTCAGGGATATATGCTATTGTCTTCCTTAAAAGTCGAGAGCGAGATGGATGTGAAGGCTATTTCGATAGTCAATGAGTTTCCCAAAATCTTTCTTGATGAGGTACCGGGTTTACCGCCTGAGCGGGAGATAGAGTTTACTATTGACCTTGTGCCTGGATTCGGTCCTATATCTATGGCACTATATCGAATGTCACCATTAGAGTTATCCAAGCTCAAGAAGTAGTTGGAGGAACTGTTGAAGAAGAAGTTTATGAGACCTAGTGTTTCACCGTGGGGAACTCCAGTGCTGTTGGTCAAGAAGAAGGATGGGACTTCTCGGTTATGTGAAGACTATCACCTGCTAAACAGGGTTACGATCAAGGATAAGTATCCACTTCCAAGGATAGATGATTTAATGGATCAGCTGAAAAGAGCCGCTGTTTTCTCCAAGATAGATTTGCATTCTGGCTATCATCAGATCCTAGTGAAGGTAGAGGATATCTCCAAGATGGCTTTTCGTACATGTTATGGGCATTATGAGTATCTTGTGATGCCGTTTGGAGTGACGAATGCACCTACCATATTCATGGATTACATGAATAGAACCTTTTATTTTTACCTAGACAGATTTGTTATTATTTTTATCGATGACATTCTGGTCAATTCTCGAAATCAGGAGGAACATGTTGAACATCTCAGTGTAGTTCTCTAGATCCTGAAAGAGAAGACATTGTATGCTAAGTTGTCAAAGTGTGAATTCTAGCTGGAAGAGGTTAAGTTTTTGGGTCATGTAATCTCGAAGGATGAAATTGTAGTGGACCCGTCGAAAGTTGAAGCAGTTTTGCAGTGGGAAAGGCTGAAGACTGTGATAGAGATCCGTAGCTTTGTGGGATTAGCTGGTCATTATCAAAGATTCATTGAAGGATTTTCTAAGATAGCAAGACCTCTCACTCAACTTACGAGAAAGGACCAAGCCATTGTATGGACCGATGATTGTGAAGAGAGCTTCCAAGAATTGAAGAGATGACTGACTACTTCACCAGTTTTGGTTCTACCTGATCCTGATGAACCTTTTGAGGTGTTTTGTGATGCTTCACATCAAGGTTTTGGCATATTCTTTAAGAACCAATGGGAATGAAACTTCGTTTGAGTTTTGCTTATTATCCTCAAACCGATGGTCAATCGGAAAGGACGATCCAATTATTGGAAGATCTACTTAGAGCTTGCACTTTGGAATAGACTAGAGGTTGGGATGAATTATTACCTTTAATAGAGTTCACCTACAATAACAATTTTCACTCGAGCATAGGAATGACACCTTATGAAGCTTTATACGGATGACGGTGCAAAACACCTTTGTGTTGGTACCAAGATGGAGAGCAATTCACGATTGGACCTGATCTTGTGCAACAAACAATGAAAAAGGTTAAGATGATTCAGGAAAAGATGTGATCGGCTCAGAGTCAACAGAAAAGCTATGTGGATAAAAGAAGGAAGCCTCTTGAGTTTGAGGAAGGTGAGCATGTGTTTTTGAAAGTCACACCCACGACTAGGGTCGGCCGAGTTCTTAAATCTAGAAAACTCACTCCAAAGTTCATCGGACCTTACCAAATTCTTCGTTGGATAGGTCCAATAGCCTGTCAAATAGTTTTATCACATTTTCTTTCTGACCTTCATAATGTCTTTCATGTGTCGCAATTGTAAAAATACATTCCTGATCAAAACCACGTCATAGCACCGGATATAGTACAATTAAAAGAGAATTTGACCTATGAGACACTTCCTGTAAAGATTAAGGATAGGAGAGTGAAGCAACTCAGAGGAAAGGAGATTCCATTGGTGAAAGGGATTTGGAATGATATGACCGGAGATGCGACGTGGGAGTTAGAGGACAAGATGAAGGAACAACATCCACATCTATTCTGAGGTAGAAAATTTCGAGGACGAAATTTCATTTTAGAAGGGGAGAGTTGAAACACCCTAAAAATTTATTATTTTCTATTATCAATGTTTTTTTATAATATTTATGATTTTTGAGAATTTTTGTGAATTATTTCAATGATTTTGATTATTTTAATATATTTATCATTTTGCATGCGCACTAAGTAGGGCCGAGAAAATAAATTTTTTTCCCAAGGCCAGAAAACTTTGGACTGTGGAAACGTCGATGGGGGATCTTACTAAACCCGAGGCTAGACACAATTTATGAAGTTTTTATTTTTTGTGATTTTATCTGATAAATAAAATTGGGATAACATTTTATTATCCGTTGGATGATATATACTATTTTTGCCAACTGTAACCTATGTCTACTAGATAATAGCTTTAGTAGAGTGTTAGTCATCTTTTCTAGAGAATACTTTAATGACATCACCAAAATGACATCATCACCATGACATCACCCTTGACTTTTTCAAAAAAGTGTGTAAAACTTCTCAAGGAAGCTTCACCTTTTCTCTCTCCTCCCTTTATGACCCCACGACAATTTAGGGAGGGGGAAATATGACCAAAAGTTGTCATCTTTTTCACTTACCTATCACTTTTTCATTTCAAACAAAGTTTCACTTTTCATTCTTTCATTTTCCTTTCTCACACTTTTTCTCTCATCTCCATTCTCTCTCCACTACCACGGCCTCAACACCATTGTTGGCCACCCAAGCTTGCTTGCTCAAACCAATCTAGATTCTTGAATCCTTTCATCATCTTGTAGCTTTCCTCTTTGGTGATCATCTCTTGATTCTTTGATCTTCGTCACTTTCTACCTAGCCCTATAACTTGGTCACCTTTGTGATCAATGACTCCTCTTTTCAAGTTTTGGTTGTTGATTGTGTGAGTTTGACTATCCTAGGGTTTCATTGGTAGTGGTGGACAAAAATTTGTAAAAAAACATGAAGGAGCTTACTTTCTTTTGTTATCTCTTTAGGTAAGAGAGAGATTTCTCTTGTCATCCTTCCATGGTGGTGAGGGACGGTTTGTGGTGTTGAGAGTGGAGAATCCATGTGAGGGTTCTTCACTTGATTTGTGTTTGACTCTTAGTGATTTTTGTCGTCATTTTTGCTTTATATGATTTGTGACTTGGTAATGTTTATGACTTTGATGAAAAATGAAATTCTTCATGGTTGATGTAAATTGATGGCTTGAAATTCCTTGTGGGAGTTGAAAATTTTGAGACCTTAATACCCTAGAGAGCTCACGGCCAATAGGTAATAAAAAGGGTATCCAAGATAAAAATTTGTGTTGAATTGGAAATTAGAAACTTAAATGAAAAGGGGATTTAATTAGGGATTCCACAATCATGAAGGAGTGGTAAAAACAAAATCTTGACTACTTAGTTAGAGAGAGAGGTTTCAGCCATGAGAGGGAAAAATAAGTTAGGAAGAGAACTTATAATGACTTAGAGTATTTTAGGGCTTTGGGAGAAAAAGAAATGAATTTGTGAAATCAATGCAATGTGGTTTTCGTTTTTGGTCTTTTGTGAGAAGTGTGGGGGAATATCACCTAAAGGAACTTAACTATGAGAGTTTTAATTTAAAGTAAATCTTTAGGTTAATTTTTAAAAGTTTTAAAAAGAAGGACTTGTGAGAATGTTCCATGAAGTTAAGAATAACGATTCCTAAATTGGCACAATGGAAGTGCTTTGTGAATATATGGAATAGCCTTGTGCTATTGGGTCGACTTACTGGACCCGAAAATGTCAGTGGTTGACTTAAGCTGTTGTGGCTCTTTCAATAGAATCTATATGTTTATGAATATTGCCTTATTCAAGTCATGTGTTCATGCATTGTGAAAGTTAGAATGACTTATTATCAAGGTTGTATGCCTAGGAGATGAATTACTCCTTTGTGCGGGTGCGAATTGCATAGTGTAGTTCACTTGTGGTTGAACTTGGAGGCGTCGGGCCGCGGGTATCCCACATGTGGACAGTTGGTATCTCCACTAGGCCGTGGTGACTATGCAACGCACCGACGATCTCGACCAGGCACTATCCTATTCCAGATCCGGTTAAGGGTGTCTTATAGAGCCATGTTGCGCATATTGATTATATTGAGAAGCACATGATTTGAGGCTAACGATATAAAGACACTAACTCTCCGATCATTCTCTCCGATGTTGGCTTTAGCTCTATGGAGTAGGTGTCGGTCTATTGCGCATCCACATAATCATCGAGCATTTTATTGTTGTATGCTTTTACTATGAAATTAATAGTTATTATACTGTGGATTTGTCGTTGAGATATATTATTGAGATATCTGCTGAGAAATGTTATGACTGTAAATTGCTATGTATGTACTCTATGATTCTATTGACATTGTTGTTTCTTGCTACCATGTTGGTAACGATGTAGAGAGTCTCACCTCTCTCATTGTATTTCCTGCTTGTCTCTGTCTTATGCTCATGTTTGTAAAGACTGCGATGGCGACAAGGCAAGATCCTCCAAGTTTCACTAGACTACAGTTCCAGGGGGGCATCGAAGCATGGAATGTCCAATAGGATATGAGGCGTATTCAGTATATCGGAGATGTCAACCTGTTGTAAAGTAGGACTCGATATGACGCTGCTACGTTTACTGTGGATGTAGCTGTTCACTTGGAGTTTTGCATGCCTTTTAGGGAGCTTTGGGATGATTGGAGAGCTTCCTCTTAGGAGGACTTTATGGAGTCGGCTGCTCGGACTCCCGTCCTTAGTGACATGCCTCGATTGGGGGCTTTGACTGCTAGGGATCCCGAATAGGATCTGGTTGAAGATCAGGTGCAGGACCCTATTCTTCAAGTGTTTGGACTTGGACTAGGCTCAGTCTTCATATGGTATACATATATATATATATATTTATTTATTTTTGGAGTATGTAAGTTTTATGCTTGTGGAACATGAGAAAATGTATTCATGGAGATAGTAAACTTTGTTTTATGAAAAGTCTTTTATTTCATTCTTATAACTTGTATTTCTCTATTTTAGTAAGTTGGTGTTATCCTTTTGAAAAGAAATTTTGAAATTCATATTTCACGATATCAGTGATTTTATAACTTGTGTAATTATAAGAAGCTGGTCAGAAATGTAATGCCCTTTGAAGGGGGTGTTGCAAAACCAGCACATAAAGTAAATCAAATATCAAGGTTAAATCAAAATGATATATCCTCACAAATATACTCTTTCACTCAAGTGTTTAGAGCTTGTGTTTACTCTCAACCCACTTATGGAAACATGCCCTACCATAAGCTTGGCAAGCCTCTACTTCTCTACCACCTAGGCCACATGCATACAAATATCAAAAGGTCTTTAATTAAGTTGTAATGGGTTTAGGGTTAAGGTAAGATACACCAAGGATAAGCAAGTTAGACCATAGGAAATAGAAGAGCAAAGGGGAATATATTTAATCATTACAATAAAATTACCCCAACACTTTTCAACCTCAACTCTCTTTTTGTATCTTTACCCTTTTCTTGCCTCTCTCTATACAACAATCAAACTTCCTTTTCTTCTTTATTTCTTTCTTTTTCACTTTTGAACTTCTCTTATTTCTTTTTTTTTTTTTTTTGAATGCCTTGCATTACATCCAAACATCTTAATATTTTGCCAATACTTATACAAAACCTTTATATGCATACATAGCTAGGCAAACACAATATTAAATCCCCCCACACCTATTCAAAACCAATTTCTAGCACAATTACTAAGCTCTTCTACGCCCTAAGGTAGGGTAGCATAATGGTTTTTTGCTTTTAGGCTTGTATTGAGCTATGATAGAAGGAAAGGAAGAAGAAGTCAATTTGGCTCAAAGGGGTAAACAATGGATGAAAATGCAAGGATGGCTATTTGGCCAATAGCTATTTGACAGAAATGCCTTTGTCATTTCAAATGTGTGCAGTGGTCATTTGTAGCTTAAAAAGAGTCAAGACAAGTTCTGAAGAACACATAGTCATGAGTGGAATCACACAACAAAGAACGAAGATGGCATAATATTAGCCATTCAAACTAAGGCCTAAAATCTCACCAGGTCTCACTCTATCACATTTGAATTAACCCTTCAATTTTTCAAAACCTCATTTGACAAATTTAAAGCAAGAAAGTCTACTCATTCAAGCTTAAAAACTTATCAGAATTTTGTTTTTCTTTTAAATGGATCTTTTGCTCACCACTTAAATCACTCTAAAACTCATTGGAGAGACATGCACCTTATATTTAACTAAGATCATTACCCCCCATACTTAAAATAGACATTATCCCTAATGTCAAGGTATGCACACATCAATAAGGAAATTGAATCCATAACCAGTAGTCATAGTGATATCCCAAAATAAGATCCAAATACAATGCCAAAATACCAACAATCAAAGCTAAAGCATAATCCAAAACAAAAAGGGTAATAAATCAAGATAGGGTGGGGGATAAAATGGCCTCTGAAGCAATGCATCCAGCTTGCCATACATGGTATCCATCCGCTGGGCAGTCAATTCCTCAAACTGCTGGATCGGTCCTCCAAGTGCTGGAATCGAGTGGCATAATCTAGTTCTAGTCTATCAATACGGGCCATGACCTCATCATATGAAGCAGCTCTAGTGGAGGGCTCTGCATCTACTGTAAAAAGGGGAACATACTCCAAAGGAACTGATGCTGCAACATGCGCCTATGGCTCGGGGATCGGAGCTCTCCTAGGTAGGACATTACCATTTGTACTAACCAAGTGGAAGGCACCATTCTGGTTCACGTACCTGCCCATGGCTACTAGAATAGGCCCATTAATAGCACTAGGACCCTTTATAAGATTCTCCTCCAGTAACAAGTCCAGATCAACTCCACATTGTTCCACGATAGTAGTGATGTAACCTCCAAGTAATATTCATCTAGCTCTAGTGGACCCTATATGCTTGAATTGATTACAAAAACAACAACCCCCATTCACTTTTTCCCCATGTACCATGCAGTGGATGAAAAACAACTTGGGCCTACTAAGGACCCCCTGGCTTTCCCCTCTCGCACAAATTGTATTTGCCAACCACTTTTAGATGTATCTAAAGCCAAGGGATGGGAGCTTGGAAGCCTTAGAAGATTTGGGATCATAATTACCAGGATTTGCAATAGTCAACTCATACCAAGCATGCTCCTGACGGAAGTCAGAGGGAATACGATTGTGCCCCATAAGAAAGCCAAAGATGGTGCTAAACTGATGAATGTTTAATTCATAGGGTGCTCCTAAGAATTTAAAAGTTATCTCTCCTGGCCAACCAGTTTGATCACCTAAGGGGGTACAGTTTACAGGAAGAATTAGAAAAAAACTCTCTAGTCAAATTAATATAAGTAGGCCTACGCATGTTGGCAAACTCAACCCATCCTATTCTGCGTAATAAATCATAGACCTCATCATGTAAATATTGGTTCTTAATGTATCCTCATATAGATACCGAGTGGTTACTATCTTCTTCCTATCTATAGGATGCACTTGTACCTGTTAAGATGGCTCTGCAGGTGGAGGTGGGGGAGGTGCCCTTGCTCGCCTAGATGGTTCGCTGTTAGGGTAATTAGAGCATGAAGTCCCTACCGTGGTCTCCATTCGCTTCTTTGGAGCCATTGGAGATGAAACTGTTGGTGTATACTCTAGAGGCCGATATATTTTGACAATACTTATATACATTGTATTATGCTATTTTTTAATATATGAAGCATTTTATTTATTGTGTTATTTATGATAAACATAATAAAGTCCTTAGAATAGTAAGTTTGATGTCATAGGACATCAAGTGGATGACTTGATCATGAGATCCTTTTTGATAAAATTAGAACACTATTCTTAAATTTTCCTAGTCAAGTATTAATGTTAATTAGGATAACAATAATGCATTGAGACTAGTATGTGCATAGATTGATGACCACATCTCATGGGTCATGGATATGAGATATTAAGTCCTCATATGGGTAAATATTAGAGTAATGATGTACTGGACTGACCTGCTATGAGAACGCTACATGGATCATTATGTGAGCGTGATAAACGATTCTCATAGTGACAATGGTGTATATGGTCCTTTGACTTGAAATCACTATGATTCCTACATGAGGAGTTGTGTGTTTTAATGCCATCAAACGTTATCTGTAACAAGGTGATTATAAAGTTAGTTATTGGACATACCGCGAATCATGCATAGGGATGTGAGTGACCTAGATGGGATTTGTCACTCCTACATAATAGGAGCGATATCTTTGGACCCCCTGATTGAGTGAGACTGCGAAATGCATGGCCATGCTCAAATGAGTCAATATGAGATATTGACCTCATTTGTTGTTACAAAGTCTACTCGAGTATCAAGAAATGAAGGATTAAACTATACAAGGGTGACGCATTCCATGCCTTGTGCTCAATCTAGATATCTTGACAAAGGGACTAAACTACACAGAAACATTGGTCACAGAAAGGTTATGTCAAATCACTGACATTCTCATTACTTGGGTAACAGTGATGTGTTGCTAGATATCACTCACTGCTTGTAATATTAAAATGAGATTTTAATATTACTGCCAACATTATGAGAACCTACAGGGTCATACACATAAAGCAGACTAAATTGGAGCAATGAGAATTCAAGTTGGACAGGGATTCCATCATGGGCTTAACTCATAACAGATGAGTCTAAAGGCTGTATAGCTATGTCTGTTGCTACTCACACTCACTTAAGGCAGTCACTATTATAAATAGTACTACTAAAGGGGCAACTAAGCAAGTATAACAGAACCCTAGCCACACCAATAAAAATAGTGAGTGAGAGAGTGACAGGTTTCTCTTCTCTTCACAGCTAGCATTGAGTCAGAGATGTGGGACTCCTTTTTGCAAACATTAGACATTCGTGAGTCTGTTCGTGTGGATACCACAGAGACATCGTAACTGTTATGGTGTTAGTGATTCACGTCGTTTGTTTTTCATCTCGCTTCAAGAGGTAAACTCAAAAACATATATTATGGTCTCTTTTCGTATGAATCCTTGGTGGGAATTTTTTATTTTTCGACTATGTGGTGTATCCGCAATTCCCAGCAAAAACTAAAGGGAAATGGAGATGGGTAGCATGAAGAAGATGTAAGGAGAGAATTTTGGGGCGTTGGGAGTGGATTAGGAAGAAAGAGGGGGAGTGTTTGGTGCTTGAAAATGGATGGAAGGAGGAAATATGAGCTTTATTGGTGCTTGAATGGAAGAAATTTGGGAAATAAGGTGGTGGGAGGGCAGTAGCTCATGAAAATTTGAGGGAGAAAGCAGCCTAGAAACCCTAAGTTAGGGTTAAATGGGATCTGCCACATAAACACGAGCCGTGTCTAATGACACATCCCCCTATGTATGGCTCTTTGACGAATTGGGGTTTAGTGTTCAAAGACACGGGCCATGTCTAATGACACGACCCCTCCTGTGTATGACTCTATGAGCAAATGGGGCTTTACCTTGTTGGAGATATGGGGTATGTCTTGAAACACCCCCCATGTTGTCCACTGACTTGGAAACTCTATAATCCACACTAATTCCCTACTATATTACTAATTCCCAAGGGTTCTCATTCACCTAAAACACTTATCATGACCTCAAAAACTCATCAAACAAATAAATCATGTATTCAATCACAATTCCAACATTACAAAACACAAAGATTTCTAAGGATTCCTAGATATTCATTCAAAAAACACACCAAGATCTACTTAACCTAAGAAACTAATTAAGAAAACAGAAAGAAACACAAGATAAGAGGGACAAAGAAAACAAATCTGGTTTATCTTGGTGATGGGTTGCCTCCCATTGAGCGCTTGGTTTATTGTTCTCATCCTGACATTATGTCACTCCTTAATGTTCTTCATAATGTGGATAGAGTAGGGTCATCTCTTCCACTTCTTCACTATCTAGAAGCTCATGGTAAGGCTTGAGGCAGTGTCCATTAACCTTGAATGTTTTTCCAAATGCCTCATTCATGATCTCCACTGCACCAGAAGGAAAAAACATGAGTTACCACAAATAGTCCAATCCATTTAGAATGTAATTTACCTGGAAACATTTTAAGTCTGGATTGGTATAGTAGCACTCTTTGTCTTTCTTTGAAGCTTTTCCTAGAGATCATTTGATCATAGAATGCCTTGGTTTTTAAATTGTAAGTAAAGGCACTCTCCTAAGCCTTAGTCCTCAATTCTTCTAACTCTTGTAATTAGAGCTTCCTTTGCTTTACAACACCTTCCAAATCCAAGTTGACTTGCTTAATAGCCTAATAAGATTAATGCTCTAGCTCCACAGACAAATGATAGGGCTTCCCATATATCAACCGAAATGGTGACATGCCAATCAAGGTCTTATATGTAGTCCTATAAGTCCATAATGCATCATCATGTCTGGTACTCCAATCCTTACGTGTTGGATTCACTGTCTTTTCAAGGATGGACATGATTTTCCAGTTGGACACTTTGGCCTGCCCATTTGTTTATGGATGGTAGGGAGTAGAAGTCCTATGCATCACACCATATCTCTTCAAGAGAGCCTCAAATGTTCTGCTACAAAAATATATCCCTTAATCACTAATTTTGGCCCTTGGAGTCCTAAACCTATAGAAAATGTGAGACTTCACAAAATCCACAATAATTTTAGAGTCATCAGATCTGGTTACTTTTACTTCCACCCATTTTGATACATAATCAAGAACTAGGAGAATGTATGAAAAATCAAATGAGGGGGGAATGGTCCCATAAATTCAATGTCCCAAACATAAAAAACATCCACAAAAATTAATAAAGTTTGAGGCATTTGATTTCTAAGACCAATATTACCTGTCATTTGACAGCGGTCACAAGACTTACAAAAGTTGTAAGCATCCTCGAAAATTGTAGGCTAGTAGAAACCACTGTCAAGCACCTTGTTGGCTGTCCTCTTCATGCCAAAATGCCCTCCACATGTGTAACATCCCGAAAATTCTTTATTTCATTATAAACGATCATTTTATAATATTTATGATTTTTAGGAATTTTTGTGGATTTTTCTGGAAACGATGAATATTTTAATATATTCTTCATTTTGCGTGTGCACTAAGCGAAGCCGGGAAAATAAAATATTTTCCCTGAGGTTAGTAAACTTTAAACTGTCAACGTGTCAACGGGGGATCTTACTAAACCCGAGGCTGAGCACAGTTTGCGAGGTTTACATTTTTTTGAGGTTTTATCTGTTAAATAAAATTGGGGTATCATAAAATTATCTAATGAATAATAAAATATTATTTTCATCAATTATAAATTTTATTCACTGAGAAAATAATTCCACAGTGTAATTAATCATCTGTCAGATGTATTTAATTTGGAGATAAGCTTACTATGTGCTTTATCGGGGAGCGCGCAAAGCTTCTCAAGGAAGCTTCCTCCAACCATTATTTTTATCATTTCTCTCTCCTCCCAATTTGTGCAGCACGTTTGAATTAAGGGGTCTTATTCATTTTCCTTTTCTCACATTTTCTCTCCTCCCTGTACGCAGCTCACTATTCACTCATCTTTCTCTCTTTTCTTTCACCCTACAGCAGCAACACCATCCACCCACACCTCTATTTTGTTCTTCAAACCGTCACAATCTTAGCACCATTTCGTGTTTGGAGGATCACCATCATTGAGGAAATCATCTTCAAGGTTCTGCCATATCCTCCATCTTCATTCTCCTACGTCTTTGAAGCTTAAAGGTTGGAGCTTTAAGGTAAAGCTCTTAGCTTTTTCTCCCTCTCTTCTCTTTTTCGTAACCCACTGTCATTTTGATGACAATAGGTATCCATTTTAATATTAGGATTCTGATTCTTGCAAGTTTAAATGTTTAAGGATTTCCTGGAAGCTGAAAACGAAATCCTGACCAAAAAGGAGCCACTTTTCTTTGTGCTTCTCCAAGGTAAGAGGAAGACACTCCTCCTCAACCTCTTTTAGCATTTAGGGACGTTGTTTGTGATTGGTACTGAGAGTCATCTTTGTTTACATGCTGTTGGTGATGTATATATGCTATTTGATTATTTGTGTGTTTTGATATATATCTGGATGTATTGGAACGTGTAATATGGAAGGGAATGACTTTCGATTGGTTCTCAGATGGTCACGGTGTTGAGCCTAGAAATTTGGAAAATTTCATGTGAAAACTAGTAACAGTATGAACTCCTGGCCAAACCCGTCGAATATGATATCCTAATCATCTAATGAAATGTTAAAATTCATCGAGTATGAACTCCTGGCCAAACCCGTCGAATTTGATGTCTTGATCATTTAGTAAAGTTAAAATTCGTCGAGTATGAACTCCTGGCCAAACCCGTCGAATTTGATGTCTTGATAGTAAAGTTAAAATCCGTCGAGTATGAACTCCTGGCCAAACCCGTCGAATTTGATGTCTTGATAGTAAAGTTAAAATCCGTCGAGTATGAACTCCTGGACAAATCCGTCGAATTTGATGTCTTGATCACTTAGTAAAGTTAAAATCCGTCGAGTATGAACTCTTGGCCAAATCCGTCGAATTTGATGTCTTGATCACTTAGTAAAGTTAAAATCTGTCGAATATGAACTCCTGACCACTTAGGAGAGAAACTCCTCCAATGCAAAATCCATCGAATTTGAATGACCACATCCGTCGAGTGACATATTCGTCGAATTAGAATGCCAATACCCATCGAGAAACATACCTGTCGAGTAGATCTTCTGTCCATTTATCAGAAGCTTCCCAAAGTTAATATTCGTCAAGTAGAATGTCAAGATCCGTCGAATTAGAGTTCTGACCATAGTGTTTTTTTTCGGTTCGACACTTGGGAGATTTCTCCAACGTCGACACCCACATCCGTCGAAATAGGACTTCTGCTGACCTTCTGGAAAAATTTGACAGTTTTGATCTCTGTTCGACAGAACCTCCATCCGATAGAAAATTGGTTTTTATCCAATCTTGTTATAAAATGTTCTCCCATCTTTCATCCTTCTGCCATGTTAGTTTCATCGAATGGCAGCCTCAATTTTCCACTAAATGCATTGTCTCCGTCGAATTCACAATTATGATTTATCACCCAATACCTAGCAATTAAATCTGTGACATTGTTGGTGATTCTGGCCATGTATCTTCCTGGATTGAAAACCCTTGGATTAATAAAAGCACATAAATCATAAATAATTGGATGACTAGAGATTAAGTAGGGATTCATAAACAGGGAAGAACATAAGTACGGGTGAGCTTGTGAGGCACATAATGAATTTAATGGTTGACTTCTATCATGACTATGAATGGAAATTGTGGTTATCCTTAAAATGTACTATTGGTTTGTTGTGGATCCGTGAATGGTATCAATTCTTGTTGTAAAATGATATGACATGCATTTGAAGCATGATGGACCTAGTTGGTCATGAAGAGTATGATTGTGTCATGCATTGAACAAAAAAAAAAGAAAGAGATTGTCCGTTGGACTTGGTTAAGGCCGGTAGCCTAGGAGTTGAACTTACACCTTTGTGCGGGTGGGAATAGACAAGTGTAGGTTACTTGTTGACCTTGGGGGCGTCAGGGTGCGGGTACCTCACAATGGGCAGCTGGTAGCTCTTTGTCTGTGGGGCAGACCAATGCAAACACACTGACGATCCGGACCGAGACGCTGCCCTATGTCGAGATCTGTGTAGAATGTCTTGTAAAATGCCATGATGTACACAATGATAATTTGAGAATTTTAGCACTTGAGGGCCTGGCGCCCAAGAATACATACATACCTCCTGATCGTTCTCTCCGACTATTTTGTGTCTAGCTCCATGGAGTAGGATTTTGGTTATTGAGGGCACGTGTGCATAGTGAGTCCATGAATCATCTGGCATACATTGTTATTATAATTGGAACTGTTGTACTTCTGATATATCTATATGTATATGACTGCCTGAAACTGTTTGGTTGATCATAATTGCTATTGAATGTTTATTACCATTATTGCTATCATAAATGCTATGTGGGCGCTTTACGCCGTTTGGTTTCTCAATGCTATGATTGGTAATGATGGTAGGATGTCTTACCTCTTCTCTGTCTCTCCACTTTTGTTTTGTCCGTATATTGCGTTCTATAGAAGATAACTGCAAGGAACCGGAAGCTCCCGACTTCCCTGGTTTTTGGCCTCATCTCGACTGAGCGACTGCAGAAGAGTATGGAGCCACGCATGCAAAGATTTTTGGGAGATGTGCGCCTGACTTTCTTGGGAGGGCCAGAGTGCTGGTACATCAACTATGGTTCTGAGCATTGCGTCTATACAGGGGATGTGTCGATATTTCTAGCCTGGAGACGCCACGAGCCGCCTGTCTTCACCTGCTGTATTAGTTTACATTTGGAGTTTCAACTACCGATACGCGAGATGTGGGGTGACCATTATTTCACTCCGCGAGAAGACTCTTTTCGTTCCACAGCTCGGGCCCCGTCCCGTGACTCTGCGATTCCTATGGTGATTTCCTCTGACGAAGAAGATCCTGAGGAAGATCCCGAAGAAGTTCCTGAGGACGACCCCGAAGAGGATCCTGAAGAGGACCCTGACTCGATTCCTCCTCACTTGAGGGACTGACTTTACTTGTAGCTACTAAGGGCTACCAGTATTTTATTTTAGGGGCCTGATGTTTTGTCTGTAGTGGGCTGTATATTTTGATACCGTAGGGATATGTATGTATAATCCTTTGGGGCAGGTATAGTTTTGCTTTTTGATATGCCAGGCTTTGTAACTAAACAGTTTGATAATTATATAGATATATATATATATAAATGAAATGTTAATTTCCCATATATGTTTCGTCACCGTGGATATTGATTATCGTTAACGTAAATGTAACAAAAAGAAAAAAAAATATACTCGCCAATTTAATTACCCAACTATAATCGAGTAAATATATATATTATTAAAATGAATCGGGTCTTAACTCACATAAATTTTATTTTCACATTGTAATTGAGAGTGAGACGTTCCCTTGGGAAAAAGGGGCGTCACAACATGCATAGGTATGACAAAAATAAAGTATGGAGTGAGTTTCTAAGTCCTGAATGCGCCTCCTAATCACTTGATCTGCACAATACTTCCAGAGGTAAGGATCATCCCAAATATAATATTTGCAATCATTCCTCAGTTCATCCCTTTATGCTTTGTTCAAGCCCTCCGGAAATTCCTTGGTGGCCAAGTAGTTGGCAATATCAGCATACCAAGGAATTGTAGTCTTGATGACCATTAGATGCTCATCCAGAAAACTCTCTTTGATAGGCATCTCCTCCTCCTCAATCACTAACCTACTCAAATGGTTTGCCACGAAGTTGTCGCTCTTTTTTTGTCTTTCATCTCCAAATCAAACTCTTGGAGTAGTAGAATCCATCGGAGTAATCTAGGCTTCGCATCCTTCTTCGCAAGTAGGTACTTTAAGGTTGCATGATTAGAAAAAAACAATTACTTTAGAACCAATTAGATATGATCTAAATTTTTCTAAAGCAAAAACCACAGCTAGAAGCTCTTTTTTAGTTGTAGAGTAATTGAGTTGAGCATCACTTAGGGTCCTTGATGCAAAGTAGATAGATAACATACGACACCCTATTAACTCGTTGTCCTAGGACAGCCCCTACCACGAAGTCACTAGCATCACACATTAACTTGAATGGTAGCTTCCAATTTGGTGACCTAATGATAGGCATCGTAATCATCAACTCCTTGAGTTTGGTGAAAGCCTCCATACACTTCTCATCAAAATGGAATGGAACATCCTTTTGAAGTAGTGTGCAAAGAGGCAATGATATCTTAGAGAAATCCTTGATGAATCTTTGGTAAAACCCTGCATGACCAAGAAAAGAACAAATTTCCTACAAACTAGTGGGCGGGGGTAAGGAATGCACAAGCTCTACCTTAGCTCTATCAACCTCGATTCCCCTAGCAAAGACCACATGACCTAACACCATACCCTTTTCTACCATGAAGTGGCATTTTTCCCAATTCAACACAAGTTTAGTGTCAATGTATCTTTTTAGTACTAATTTTAATTGTTCTAAACAATTCTCAAATCCATTCCTAAATACACTAAAATAATCCATGAAAACGTCTATAATATTCTCTATATAATTAGAAAATATGCTCACCATACATCTCTGAAAGGCTCTTGGTGCATTGCAAAGTCCAAAAGGCATTCGCTTATACGCAAAAGTGTCAATAGGACAAGTGAAAGTGGTCTTGTCCTGATCTTCTGGAACAATAGCAATCTGGTTATATCCTGAAAATCCATCCAGAAAATAGTAGTGAGTATGACTAGCTAATCTGTCCAACATCTAATCAATAAAAGGCAAAGAAAAGTGGTATTTTCTAGTGGCAACATTTAATTTTCTAAAAATCTATACAGACATGCCACCCTGTTTGTAGCCTAGTGGGAATAAGCTCATTTTCAGCATTTCTTACCACAATGATTCTAGATTTCTTTGGTATTACCTGGATCAGGCTTAGCCACTTACTATCAGAAATGGGGTAGATCACCCCCACACTTAGGAGCTTCAGTATATCCTTCTTTATAACCTCCATCATAGGAGGATTCAACCTCCTCTGGGGATCTCTCACTGGCTTAGCCCCCTCCTCCATTAAGATTTTGTGCATGCAAATGGAGTGGCTAATTCCCTTGATGTCTGCTATAGTCCAACCAATGGTCATCTTATGCTCGTTCATTATAGACACTAATTTCTCATCTTGTTCTTGGGTGAGTGACTTAGCAATTATCACTAGAAGTGTTTCCTTCTCTCCCAAGAATACATATTTGAGATGATTAGGCAATTCCTTCAATTCCAACTCTAGTGCCTGCACAATAGAAAGTTTAGGTGCATCATTGGTATCTGGTAGCTTAACATAAGAAACCTCATGTCCTTCTGAAGTGGAAGAGAGCTCATGCAAGGCTGCTACTACATCATTAATGTCTTCACTCCATGGTTCTCCTACATATTCCCTATTCTCTTCTTGTAAATCTAAACTATGAGTCAATACTGTATCAAGAGCATCAAAATGATTAGACTCAAAAGCTACAAAAATTAAATAGTCAAAAGCATCAAGGGAGTCAATCAAACAAGCAGAATGCACATCACTTGGGTATCTCATAGCCTAAAAAATGTTGAATCTGATTATGTCCCCATCAAATTCCATAGTCAACGTCCCTGAGTGCACATCAATCTTTGTCCGTGTAGTCTTCAAGAATGGTCTCCTGGTATCACCCCTCGATTTAATAGCCACAGCACAATCGTCATTATACCATGGTCACTAAATTTTGGCGTGCTACAACTCAAATAACAAGTTTTCCAAATCGAAACATTTTGTATATAAATAAAATATAAGCCATGAATGAATAGTTACACATACAGCCGTTTGAAAATATGAATTAACGAGATATACTTAAAATTACAGCACATAAGATGGGATAATTACCTTAAAACATATATATACTCAATAGAAACTTTATACATATAGTGCAAAAGAAACATAACTACCCATAAATAAATCTACGACTAAGGAGTTGGGCACTCCATCGGATCTCGAATGCGTAAGGTAACTCCGGACACACTGGTGTAGTGAGAATACAGGATAGGATCTTCAATCGCAGTCCTCTTCACGATCAAGCTCAGATCCCCAACATATCGTATATGCTTGTCAGTCCAGTCGACTCGCCAAGCACTAATGCCCCAGGTGAACTCAATCCTGACGAAACCAATAGAACTCATTCTTGTCACCCTCGTCAAACACGGGAGATCATACCATGTATGGTCTAGGAAATTCAATCTCGTCCCCTTTACATTCTTTACCCAAAATTACATAGAACAAGTGATCTGTCGATTATTTCCATATTTTAATTGCCTTATGATTGATTTAATTGGACTCTATATGTGCTTAATTGTTGATATTTAGCTAAGTTTCTGCTTTAGAGCTTAATTGGATGTTTATTGTGAAACTATGCTTAAATATGGTTATAAACACTCATAAATGAATTATGCTTTTCAGGATATCTTTGAGTGTTTGAGTCCATTAGCATCAAACCAAGCTTGATGGCCATTTGAGGAGAGAGATGAATACTTAAGAAGATTAGTTTTACCCTCAGAAGCAAAGGAAGAAGGGTATTCATGAAGAATCAAGGTTGGATTAGAAGAAAATGATCAACACGGCCCGTGTGAAATAACACGGGGTAGGTCGTGTATCATTCTGAGTTTGAAGACTAGAAGATTTTGAAGAACACGGCCCGTGTCAAGTGACACGGGGTAGGCCGTGTACTCCTCTGACTTCACGAGGAAGAATTAATTTGAAGCCTTAACCGAGAACACGGCCCGTGTCAATTGACACAGGGTAGGCCGTGTTCCTTTCTGACCTTGGAATAGCTGAAAATTTGTCTCCAGAATCAGACACGGGTTGGGCCGTGTAGAATGACACGGCCCGTGTCGTCGCACCAGGAAGTTAATTTCGGGCTTTAATGTTAAATTAGGTTCCCAAACTTATAAATAGTGTGGCTTAGAGCCCTTAAAGGGGGTCTGGACAGAGAGACGTGAAGGAAACTGAGAGAAACACAAAGACCAAGAAGGGGAAGGATTCGATCGAGGATTGGAGACTCGGATTCGAGCGATCAAAGATCAATCACTCTCAAGCCTTGGAAACTAGTTTGATCTTTAGTTTTTCTTTTCTTCTTTTGTTCTGAACAATGTTTTCTTTTAATTCTTCTTCTATTTTTGAATTTGCCATGTGTGGCTAGTTTTCTTATTTGGTTAAGGGAAGATGAAACCCTAGTTTTGATTATGTGAATCTTGCATATTTCTTTATATCAATACAGTTATGTTTTTATTCATATATTTCTGAATCTATTGTTGGTATGAAGGTTTTTATACTTGTTCCCGCTTTCAAAGTGGTAGATCTGGGTTTATTATGCGCGGTTGCGGTAGTAAATCTAGCAGAATGTATGATGTTCATGTGGGTATAATTATCTTTATGCTATTTACCAATTATAAAAGTGGTAGATCTGGATATATTATGCGCGGTTGCGGTAATAGATCTAGTGAAATATATGTTCTAAGTAATTTAATCCCGGTGTGTGATTAGATCTTAGTGTGTTTGGTTTTCTAAATCTTAATGCAATTGTTGGATAGTTGTAAGAGCGGTTGCTTTATAACTAATCAATGATTAGGAGTTGATTTGAGCGGTTGCTAAATTGGCCAACACTTAAGGAAAACAAGGGATTTATCTCACAATCACATAAGAACATAATTGATCATGTTAGTATAAAGAGTATGTAAGTTAGCATAATCATATAAATCTAGTGGTGGATTCCATCTCTTAACCAATATCTTTAACTTGATAATTCAATTTGTGTTTACTGTTTTGGTTTAAGTTTAATTTCTCTTTTTAGTTTTAATCAACAAAACCCCCTTTTAATTTTACTATTTAATTTTCTATCAGAGTTTAATTTAGGAATTGGATTGATAGTGTTAATTGAATTGGTTCTCTGTGGATCGACCCTAGCTTACTACAACTGGTTGCAAGGTTTTTATATTTTTGGTGGAACTTGGCAACTGTTTTTAATATTAATTTTTAATCGCATTCCACACCACACCAAATTTTGGCGCCGTTGCCGGGGAACCAATTTTCCAATTGCGCTATTAATTTGTTTCCTATTTTTACTCTGTTTTTGTTTTTTTTTATTTTTAATTTTTGATTCTTTCTTTCTGAGTATTTGTAGGTGTTGATGTCCATTGATCATGGATGCTTGTGAGATTTGCTTATCATCTGGACATCCCACTGATTTGTGTCCCACTTTCCTAGTAGACACAAATGAGGAGGTAGAGGCAGTATGGGGATATTCTGAACCATCCGACAACTACAACCCCTACTCCAATACATATTATCCAGGGTGGTGGGATCCTCCTAACTTGAGTCATGGGCAGCAACAAGTTCAACCTCCTAGGCAACCTGAACCTTCACTGGAGGAGCTAATAAGACAAATGGCCACTAATAACATTCAGTTTCAGCAAGAGACAAAGGCCATGAGCGATGACCTGCAAAACTCTTTGGGGCAGTTAGCCACAGAATTCAGTAAGATGTCGAGCCTAATTTCTGGGAGACTTCCCTCACAATTCGAAGAGGATATGAAGGAAGATCCTAGTCTGTCACATTGCACAGTGGGAAGACGTTAGATGAACCCACCTCTCATCCACAAGCTATTGAAGAGAAAGAAATAGAGCCTGAAGAGGTAAGTGAGGAGGGGGAAAACTCTAAGGCCCCCAAGGTAAGTATTCTTGAACCCCTTCCTAAGGTAGTGGAGAGACAGTATGATGAGTTGTGTGATGAATTTCCTGATTTTATTGGTTTCAATAATTATACTCATTGTAACTCATGTACTGATTGTGATGGTGACATGATATGTGTTATTTGTGCTGAAATTTTTGCATTCTTGAGAGCTGATGATTCTGTTTATACAAAAGCTAATGTTGTTGAAGGATCTATCAATAATGCTTTTGATGCAGTTGTAGGGTCTAAGATACAAGGAGAGATAGAATTGCAGGCTAGTGAAGAGTTTTCAGTGAAGGGTGAAGAGCACCAGATGACAGACACTACTGAAGTGAATTTTATTTTTGGGCCATGGTCCAATAGAAACAATGCATATGAAGTTGATGAAGTGCACATATTACTTTTCAGTGGTGAAGTCAAGGCAATTAAGGAAGGCCAATGGGACCCTGGTGGAAGCCCTCATTTTTGTTTCAACCATAACTTGGTCATTACGTTTTAGCCAATGGGACCCCAGTGGAAGCTTTCATGTTATTTCAAGCATAAATTGGTTATTATGCTTTCGCCAATGGGATCCTGGTGGAAATTTCTTCATCTACCTCTGTTACTTCAATTGATAAGGATGTTTCTTCCCTCTCTTTTATTTTACTTGTCCTAGATTTATTAATGATTGTTTATTGTTGAGGTTTACATTGAGGACAACGTAGAATTTAAGTGTGGGGGAGGAATTGACATTTTGTTTTCTATTTTATTTTTGTTTTTATTTTAATTTCTATTTTCTGTTTTTGAAAAAAAATTGTGTTTTTATTTAATTTCCAATGATGTTTTGAGATTTGTGAAGTATATGAGTTTGAAGCAATTGAAATTCAAGGTTATGATTTATAAATTTCTTCTGCCATCTTGAATTTGGCATGCTTGGTTTTGGATGTTTGATTGATGAATTGAGTTTGATAGATGCATACCCGGTGAGATTTTGAGCCTTTTAATGGATGGATTTAACATTTATACCATTCTTTTCTTTCTTGTGTGATTTTCACTCATGTCATATTGATCACTCTAGAACTTGCTTTGATTCTTTTTGAAGTTACATTTTCACTTGCATACATGAACATGATTGAGGCATTCTTTTGTGATTGACTACTTTGGCCAAATAGCCAACCTTGCATTATTTCCCTTTGATTAACCCCTTGAGCCTATTTGCCTATTCTTTGTCTTACCTCATTATATGCTTTATGTGAAAAACCATGATTTTACCTTACCTTGGAGAATGGGAGAGCATTTGTTCATTTTCATTGGAGGAACTCTTTTGCTTGCAAGTGTTTAATAGGACAAGTGTGGAGGTTGTGCAAGTTGATGTGTAATATGCAAGGTGTTGAAAAAAAATGCAAAGAAAAAGAAAGAAAAAATTTCAAGAAAGATTGTAAAAGAAAAGAAAGAAAAAGGAAAGGAAGATGTAAAGAGAAAGTGCATTATATAGATTTGAGGGGATAAAAATTTCATGTTTGTCAATTGAGTTCCTCCCCAATGTTCTTTCATTCTCTTGGGTGCTCATCTTACCATATCCATATTATTTCCTTCCCTTACCTTAGCCCCATTACAACCTTAAATAAAGTCCTCTTGATTTGTGTGTGCATGTGTTTGAGTAGTGGAGAAGTAGAAGATAAGCAAGCTTATGGTAGTGCATTTTTCATGGGTTGAATTGAGTGAAATACTTACCTGGTAAACACTTCAGAGATTGAGAGTGTATCTTGTGAGGATCTATCATTCTTAATTCATGCTTTTCAAATTGAAGATGCCTTGTTTGTTGGTTGGAAATGTGAAGAACTGTTATCTCTTGAATATTGTGATCCCTTGAATCTTTTCTTGCTCTTTTTGCCTCTCTTGAATATCATTGGAAATTGAGTTCTTTAAATTGTTAAGTTTTTGAATTTGTTTTGTTTTTCTTGTTCCTTGGTTTGGTCTTATGTTTTGCCCAAGAGTGCAAAAGGCTAAGTGTGGGGGTATTTGATCTGTCGATTATTTCCATATTTTAATTGCCTTATGATTAATTTAATTGGACTCCATATGTGCTTAATTGTTGATATTTAGCTAAGTTTCTGCTTTAGAGCTTAATTGGATGTTTATTGTTAAACTATGCTTAAATGTGGTTATAAACACTCATAAATGAATTATGCTTTTCAGGATATCTTTGAGTGTTTGAGTCCATTAGCATCAAACCAAGCTTGATGGCCATTTGAGGAGAGAGATGAATACTTAAGAAGATTAGTTTTACCCTCAGAAGCAAAGGAAGAAGGGTATTCATGAAGAATCAAGGTTGGATTAGAAGAAAATGATCAACACGGCCCGTGTGAAATAACACGGGGTAGGCCGTGTATCATTCTGAGTTTGAAGACTAGAAGATTTTGAAGAACACGGCCGGTGTCAAGTGACACGGGGTAGGCCGTGTACTCCTCTGACTTCACGAGGAAGAATTAATTTGAAGCCTTGACCGAGAACACGGCCCGTGTCAATTGACACG
This sequence comes from Ormosia semicastrata, assembly GCA_029884595.1. Classification (NCBI taxonomy): domain Eukaryota; kingdom Viridiplantae; phylum Streptophyta; class Magnoliopsida; order Fabales; family Fabaceae; genus Ormosia; species Ormosia semicastrata. Next base: position 63,483,580 of record JAQQTO010000061.1, on the reverse strand, counting down.
GGGTAGGCCGTGTTCCTTTCTGACTTTGGAATAGCTGAAAATTTGTCTCCAGAATCAGACACGGGTTGGGCCGTGTAGAATGACATGGCCCGTGTCGTCGCACCAGGAAGTTAATTTCGGGCTTTAATGTTAAATTAGGTTCCAAAACTTATAAATAGTGTGGCTTAGAGCCCTTAAAGGGGGTCTGGACAGAGAGACGTGAAGGAAACTGAGAGAAACACAAAGACCAAGAAGGGGAAGGATTCGATCGAGGATTGGAGACTCGGAGCGATCAAAGATCAATCACTCTCAAGCCTTGGAAACTAGTTTGATCTTTAGTTTTTCTTTTCTTCTTTTGTTCTGAACAATGTTTTCTTTTAATTCTTCTTCTATTTTTGAATTTGCCATGTGTGGCTAGTTTTCTTATTTGGTTAAGGGAAGATGAAACCCTAGTTTTGATTATGTGAATCTTGTATATTCTTTTATATCAATACAGTTATGTTTTTATTCATATATTTCTGAATCTATTGTTGGTATGAAGGTTTTTATACTTGTTCCCGCTTTCAAAGTGGTAGATCTGGGTTTATTATGCGCGGTTGCGGTAGTAAATCTAGCAGAATGTATGATGTTCATGTGGGTATAATTATCTTTATGCTATTTACCAATTATAAAAGTGGTAGATCTGGATATATTATGCGCGGTTGCGGTAATAGATCTAGTGAAATATATGTTCTAAGTAATTTAATCCTGGTGTGTGATTAGATCTTAGTGTGTTTGGTTTTCTAAATCTTAATGCAATTGTTGGATAGTTGTAAGAGCGGTTGCTTTATAACTAATCAATTATTAGGAGTTGATTTGAGCGGTTGCTAAATTGGCCAACACTTAAGGAAAACAAGGGATTTATCTCACAATCACATAAGAACATAATTGATCATGTTGGTATAAAGAGTATGTAAGTTAGCATAATCATATAAATCTAGTGGTGGATTCCATCTCTTAACCAATATCTTTAACTTGATAATTCAATTTGTGTTTACTGTTTTGGTTTAAGTTTAATTTCTCTTTTTAGTTTTAATCAACAAAACCCCCTTTTAATTTTACTATTTAATTTTCTATCAGAGTTTAATTTAGGAATTGGATTGATAGTGTTAATTGAACTGGTTCTCTGTGGATCGACCCTTGCTTACTACAACTGGTTGCAAGGTTTTTATATTTTTGGTGGAACTTGGCAACTGTTTTTAATATTAATTTTTAATCGCATTCCACACCACACCAACAAGAATGGTGCAAGCAAGAGGTGAGACATCCTACATTATTACCAATATGGCAGCAAAGGAACATAACACGAATGATGTATGTGTTTGTTGGGATTCTAAGATCTATTTGGTGGTGAAAGCTTGATACAAAAAGAAAGTTCTACAAAGAGCTAGGAAGCATCAACCAGGTAAGAGGGAGATTATCCTCATTGGCCATATGTGGCGGTGAAGAAATGGAATTGTTTGTGTTTGTGAGTGGAAAATTCATGTGAGGATTTATTCACTCGGTTGTATAATCATTGGTTTGTGCTTTATATTGTGTGATTGATTTACTGCTTTGATAAGTATGCATGATTTGTATATATGTTTAATATGCTTATTGTTTTGATAATATGCTTACATATGTGATTTGGAAGCATGATGATACTTGTGAAATTTAAGATATGATTCACATGATGAGAAAATTTGTATGAGGACCCCAAAGAGCCTAGAGGCACACAGCCTCATCACTACAAAGAGGACTAAGGATTTTAAATTATTTTCCATATTGAGGATTAAATGATTTTATGACAAGAAATTCAATTAAGTAATTTTATAAGGATTTAAAGTGTTAGGAAAGGATTTATATATGAATTTTGAAGCAATATGTGAATTCGGCCAACATGCCATTTTTGATGTTCAAGATCCAAAACTATTTTACTAAGTGTAAACTTAAGTGTTTTAATAGTAAGAATTCAATTTAGTAAGTTTATAAATTTTAAAAATGATATTTTAGAATTAAAATTGACTTAATTAAGGCTATGTAGTAAAATAATAGCCAATACTTAAAATTTACTGACGTATAGCTCACCCTATGGGTTTTGAAGCACGTTAGGAAATTTTGAGCTGTAATATTCCAAGTAAATTAAAGAAACACAATTTTCTAGGAAACAGCAGAAATACTAATTTTTAGAGGGACTATGTTGAAAATTTTCTTTAAATAGGGACTATATTAAAAATATTCTTTAAAAATGAACTATTTTGAAAATATTATTTAAAGAGAGACTATTATGTAAACATTATTTTCTAGAAGGATTATTATGCAAATAATGAAAATCAAGTCAATTTTTAGTATTAAATGAGAAAAATCTTATTTTTAGTTTAAAAATATTTTACGCGAATGAAAATATGTAGAAAAACTCTTACGCGATTTAAAAACAAAAATTTTTAGCTACGCAATTGAGAAAATGTTTTAAAATCTTTATGCGATTGAGAAAATGTTGAAAAATCTTTATGCAATTTAAAAACGTAACAGAAATGTTATGCGATTGTGAAAATGCAAAAATATTATTACGCGATTGAAAGGTGTTACAACAAGTTGTGCTGTAGGGCCAACATGTTTAATCAAGAAATTTGTAAATTGTGGAAACTGGAGTATTGGACCCGAGTGGATCTTTGATATTATCGATTGTATGAGCGGTTATATAATATCATAGATACTAATGGTATTGGACAACTATATGTGCATGTGTACTTGCGTTAATATCACTGGGAATAGTACAATGGTACTTTGTTTTAATTAAAAATGTTTTTGAGCAATAAACTGTGATATAGCCATGTAACGGCGTATGAATATAAAATATTGTGTGATCAATGACAGTATATGTTTGAATCATTTATCATGCATAAAAAAGTTTATTCGCTTGATTTGTCGTGGCATTTTATGCCTAAGGAGTGGACGAGAACTTACAAGATAGTGGGAGGGATCCTGGGGACGTCAAGGCGCGATGATTCACTTATTGACATTGAGTCAGATATATATATATATATACCCCTGGTGATGAACACCGATTGCAACGCACTGACATCCTGACAAACATTGTTGTTTTTCATTATCCAGCATAGACTGTCTTTTTAGTGGGGATAGATCTTTTGGGCATTCATCTCTGAATTTGAGTAAACTCCATGGAGTAGGAACTGGATGCATTAAGCATATGCATATTCAGCATTTATGCTGTTGTAATATAATTTGATTATGGTATTATCATTATACCTGATATTGCGTTGCAAGTTTATTATATTGTTTATCAATTTATTATCTTGAATATATCTGCTAATTTTTATGGATTATATGTATGGAACGACATTGTTGTTTGTATCATTTCTTTGCTGCCATGTTGGTATATGATGTAGAGGATCTCACCTCTTTGCTGTTTTATTCTATCTATTTCTATTTTATGTCTATGTTTGTGAAGACGGTGATGATTGCAAGGAGGAGTCAGCTAGGTTTCTTTAGATTACAGTTTCTTGAAGGCGCTACTGCTTGACGTGTTCATTGGGACTTAGAGTATATAGAGTATTGTGGAGACATTCCTGGCTAGGGAATTTGTCTTCTGACAAGGGCTCATGTTTTAGGTGTTATGTCTTTGGGTATGTAAAGATAATGAATATATAGTTGCAATAACCTTTGTTTATATGAAAAGTATACTTTATTTAGTTATTACAATTTAAGTTACTTTAATTTGATCAATTGATGTTTTTTGCGAAAAAGAGATTTTGAAACCCGTATTTAAATAGGATTAAATATTTTATAACTTGGGAAATTAATTAAATATCATTAGTTGGTATAAATGTGATACCCTTCGGAGAGGGTGTTGCATTAGTTGGTATCAGAGCCCAAGTTAGAGTCTTTTGGGTTTGTGGGTAGGTTTGTCTTGTTTGTGCTATGTTTTTCTCTGACACTGAATACAAAGATATATTGTCAGGTTTTCGAAAGTAGATGATGTTGTTTGAAATAATTACGTTTAGTTTTGTTGTGTTTTGAGTTTTGTTTGTCTTTGAAGAAAGACAATGGATTGTAGTAAATGTGGACATGTGGACACGAGATGTGATGATGATCGTATAGCCGCAGCAAAAAGTGTGATCCAGAGGATGATTGACTTAACAGTACAACAGAGACAGATGATTGCTCAGCAACAAGAACTGATAACCGAACTTCAAAGCTTGTTAGGGTTGGAGCAGTTTCAAGATACGAGAAGTTGTGACTTTGTACTAACCAGAATCCAAAAAGATAAGAAGTACAAAATCAATCGATTTCAGTAAAAGTCATATACACGATCACCAGGGAAGCAACAATAAATAAATAGAGGAAGTACTAGTGGCAATGAATTTGGTCAGACTGAGACACCGCCAATGAAGTGTTTGAAGTGTGGAAAGAGACATATGATAAGAGATTGCTCGATCAAGGGTATAATTTGTTTCAGATGCGGGAAGCCCGAACCCATTTCTAGAGACTGTACGCAACTGAAGATGGAACCTTCCATTAGTAATACACGTGTTTCAAAATCTCAAGAAGAAGAAAGAGCCAATGGAAGCGTTCAAATATAAAGATGTAACAAACAAGGAAGCTGTACCACAGAGAGGAATCTTAAAACTATTTTTATAACTCGCAAAGTAACCCATTCTCTTATGGTCTGTTACATTATAACTGTGTGAACCTTTTGGGGTTATTTGTGTTTTGTTTCCTTTTGACTTGAATAATGCTACTTCAACTTCTAAATTTGTTATCATTACTCGAGTCTGTTTAAAACATATCCTATTACTATTGGAGTTTAAAACTTTTCTATTGATCTGGTTTGTCTACTTCTTTCACAAATAGACTGAGTAAATCAATTTGAGTTATCCGTGTCTTTGCTATCATTTGATCTGAATATTTTTACTCTTCGTGTTAAACTTGTTGTTTATACTCAAGTTTTCTAAATCTACCCTATTTTTGTTAAAGATCAAATCTTTTCTGTTGATTTGATTTGCTTATCTAAAATTATATCTATTTGGGAGCTTGACTTCATAAATAGATTGGTTATTTTCTAATCATATCCTACTATATTGTTTCAATGAAACTTTAGTGTTTCCTTGAACTAAAATTTTTGGATTAGAATCCAGAAATTGAATTTAGAAAGTTCATTTCTAAATTTATTGGATCATGTTCATTTCAAAATCTATTAGCTCATCTCAAATTCTTTGTTAGATAAATCCGGTAATATACCGAATAGCCTTATCATTTTCTTTCTAACTTTCAAAGTGTCTTCTATGAATCTCAATTGAGAAACTATATTCTTGATTCAACCCATGTCATGGTATCAAATGTAGTACAATTAGAAGAGAACTTGATCTATAAGACATTTTCTGTTAAGGTTAAAGATAGGCGAGTGAAATAACTTACCTTGATGAAGAAAAAAATCTAGAACTATGCGATGAGAGATACAACATGGGAACTAGAAGATCAAATGAACAAAGCCGCTGTCTCCAAGATCGATTTACGTTATGATTATCATTAGATTTGTGTGAAAAAAGAAAATATTCCAAGGCAGATTTATCGTTATCCTTATTGATGACATTCTGATCTATTCTTGAAGTCCAAAGGAGCATGCTAAACATCCAGATGCAGTTTCAAATTTCGAAGAAGTTATATGTGAAGTTGGTCAAGTGCGAATTTTGAATTAAGGAACGGTAGTGATGTATGTTTCAAGGCAAGGAAATTGCATGAGAAGAACTATCCGATTCATGTTTTAGATTATGCGATGGCTATTTTGCGTTGAAGATCGAAAGACTTTCTCTTTATGAATCAACCTATAATGTCTACGGTGATCACATGAGCTTGGAGTACCTATTCGATCAAGAGGAGTTTGATACGAGGTAGAGGCGAAAGTTAAAATTTTCAACAACAACGGATTTTCAACTTCTGTGTCATTCTGGAAAGGCGAATGTCGCAACGGATACCTTAAGTAGAAAATGTACCTAGCGTATCTGCTACGATGGTTAAGGAGTAATGTTCTTTTTATTTTTGTATGTAAGAGAAATTTCGTGGACGAAATTCTTTTTAGAGGGGGAGAATTGTAACACCCCGATTTTTCATTTTTCTTGAAATAAATACGTTTTATAATATTTATGAGTTTTTGTGAATTTTAAGAAATTTTTAATTATTTTGAATATTTTAATATTATTTTGATTATTTTAATATTATTTTTGAAATATATGTCCGAATTTAGTTTTTTCGGAAAATATATGAGTTTTATAATTTTTATGATTTTTGAGAATTTTTGTAGATTTTTCTAAGGTTGTGATTATTTTAATATTATTTTAAGCTATATATGTGTTTGAGGCGGGCCAGGAAAAAAAAATTTCTTGGACCAGAAAGTTCCGGACTATCAAGGTGGGATCGGGGGATCTTACTAAACCCGAAACCGGGAATAGTTGACTGAGATTTTCTATATCTGAGTTTTCTATTATCCATTGTGTAATAATAGCAGTAGCTATTATCCATTAGGTAATAACTGTTAGAAAAATATCTTGATGACTGAGCTGGTGACTCGGTGCTACGACTCACCATGCTGACTTAGCTGTTTTAGAAGATTCTATAATGACTCACCTAGTAAATATCTAAGGATAAATATCTAAGTGAAAATATTTAATCAGAAAATATCAAAGCAAAATATCTTAAGTGTAATTATGAAAGTAGAAATTATCTAAGAGTAATGATGAGCCATCATTACTAAGCTTTTTGATTAACCAATAAGAATTGGTCAAACATAGTGGCTGGACTTTAATATGAACCGTTGGATGGAAAACTTGATGGAAAAGCCTTAGATCATCACCATTGATCTAATCAATGGTGTAGGAGCAATCTTGATAAAGAAGCTTATGATATCCACCTTAGATTTAATCAATGGGTAGGAGATGATTTTAATTTTTAATGGTTAGATTTGTTAGTTGAGTAACTAGATAATTTAACTTAGTTACCCTAATTAATAGCTAAATTAGTAACTAAATGAACTAATTTAGTTGCTAAATAATTAGAAGCTAGTTACTAAATAAATATTCAAATTCTCTAGAAACATGACATAACCATGACATATACAATGATGTAATGATGTAATTAACTAGTTAGAATGCAACTAAATGAATAAACTATCTAAGTTAAGTGTAATTAGAATTTAGTTGGAATTAAAAACTTAGTTGCTTGCTCCTTGAATCCCACGGCTACCTAAGCTTTTGTAGGAGGTTCTTGATTCATCTTTTATGATCAAAAGATGACAACTTCATGACCTTGGCCATGTGCACCCATGTGAGCCCATGTGCTTATGCTTAATCTTGCAAAACAAGTCATAATTCTCCTACACATTCATTCTCACGACCATGCATAGAAAGGATAGGCTTTTCATTTCATTTCTATTACTTTGTGAGACAACAAACTATCTCACCTTTTCTCCAAAGGCACCACACGGCCAGGTCTTAAACAATAGACTATTTCACTTCATTTTCTACACTTTCTGATCATAAACCTTCATTTATTCTCTCTCTTCCAATTATTCAAGAACACCAAGAATAAACACCATGAACTCCATCTTCTTTCTTTCTTGAACCATTCGGTCTCCACTCCTAAATCCCACTTCCAATCTTCAATAATTTTATACAACCTTAGATCTTGAACCTATACACAATCCTAAGATACTTTGTAGTTGAGATCTTAACCTAGTTCTATCATCTTCAACCTTGTTCTTCAAGTTGAAGATCAAAAAGTTCCTACCTTGTTCATTTATGAATCTCACGGCCTCACTCCATAAATCACCTTCCAAGTATGTTTATTTTTATCCAACCATACGTCTTGAATCCTCACATCATTCTAAGACTCTTTGATGTTGAGACTTTGGTCTAAATCCACATTTTCATGCTTGAATCTTGGATTTAAGTTCCAGGGTTTCAAGGTAAAAATCTTGAAAACTTGATTTCTAGTTTGATTTTTAGAATCCTAAGACCATGTTTGATCTGTGGTCATCTTAATCAAGTTTTAGATACTAATTTGTATATGTTTGTTGTGATTCTAAGATCTATTTGGTGGTGAAAGATTGATACAAAAAAAAAATTTTACAAAGAGCTAGAAAGCATCAACCAGGTAAGAGGGAGATTAACCTCATCGGCCATATGTGGCGGTGAAGGAATGGAATTGTTTGTGTTTGTGAGTGAAAAATCCATGTGAAGATTTATTTACTCGATTGTGTAATCATTGATTTGTGCTTTATATTGTGTGATTGATTTACTACTTTGATAAGTATGCATGATTTTTATATGTGTTTAATATGCTTATAGTTTTGACAATATGCTTACATATGTGATTTGGAAGCATGATGATACTTGTGAAATTTAAGATGTGATTCACATGATGAGAAAATTTGTATGAGGACCCCAAAGAGCCTAGAGGCACACGGCCTCATCACTACAAAGAGGACTAAGGATTTTAAATTATCTTCCAAATTGAGGATTAAATGATTTTATGACAAGAAATTCAATTAAGTAATTTTATAAGGATTTAAAGTGTTGGGAAATGATTTATATATGAATTTTGAAGCAATATGTGAATTCGGCCAACATGGTATTTTTGATGTTCAGGATCCAAAACTATTTTACTAAGTGTAAACTTAAGTGTTTTAATAGTAAGAATTCAATTTAGTAAGTTTATAAATTCTAAAAATGATATTTTAGAATTAAAATTGACTTAATTAAGGCTATGTAGTAAAATAAAAGTCAATACATGAAATTTACTAACGTATAGCTCACCCTCTGGGTTTTGAAGCGCGTTAGGAAATTTTGAGCTGTAATATTCCAAGTAAATTAAAGAAACACAATTTTTTAGGAAACAGCAGAAATACTAATTTTTAGAGGGACTATATTGAAAATATTCTTTAAACAGGGACTATATTGAAAATATTCTTTAAAAATGAACTATTTTGGAAATATTATTTAAAGTGGGACTATTATGTTAATATTATTTTCTAGAAGGATTATTATGCAAATAATGAAAATCAAGTCAATTTTTAGTATTAAATGAGAAAATTCTTATTTTGAGCTTAAAAATATTTTACGCGAATGAAAATATTTAGAAATACTCTTACACGATTTAAAAATAGTAATTTTTAGCTACATGATTGAGAAAACGTTTTAAAATTTTTTCGCAATTGAGAAAATATTGAAAAATATTTACCTGATTTAAAAACGTAATGGAAATGTTATGAGATTGTGAAAATGCAAAAATATTATTACGCGATTGAAAGGAACAACAAGTTGTGCTGTAGGGCCAACATGTTTAATCAAGAGATTTGTAAATTGTGGAAACTAGAGTATTGGACCCGAGTGGATCTTTGATACTATCGATTGTATGCGCGGTTATATAATATCATAGATACTAAAGGTATTGGACAACTATATGTGCATGTGTAGTTGCGTTAATATCATTGGGAATAGTACAACGGTTCTTTGTTTTAATTAGAAATATTTTTGAGCAATAAACTACGATATAGCCATGTGACGGCGTGTGAATATGAAATACTGTGTGATCAATGACAGTATATGTTTGAATCATTTATCATGCATAGAAAAGCGTATTCGCTTGATTTGTCGTGGCGTTTTATGCCTAAGGAGTGGACGAGAACTTACAGGATAGTGGGAGGGATCCTGGGGACGTTAGGGCGCAGTTATTCACTTATTGACATTGAGTCAAATATAAATATATACCCTTGGCCGTGATCACAGATTGCAAAGCACTGACATCCCGACAAATACTATTGCTTTTCATTATCCAGCATAGACTGTCTTTTTAGGGGGGATAGATCTTCCGGGCATTCATCTATGAATTTGAGTAAACTCCATGGAGTAGGAACTGGATGCGTTGAGTGTAACACCCTAACTTTTGGGATAATTACAATATAATCCCGATTTATACTGTTTTGTGAATTCTGTGAGCAGTAAATTTAATTTGACTGTTCCGTGAGTGTACTTGACTGTTGTATGTGATTTGCTCCGACCTAAGAAAATAAAAATTTTCTGGCCGGATAAATCTTATTTTAATTAATTGGAGCTGGGGGATCTTACTAAACCCAATTCTGATTGATATATAAATTAATAGCGTAATTTTTTGGATTTAACTGTGCAATAAAATAATTTTATATTTTTATAATATTATTTTATATTACAGTACCTACTGTCTCAAAAATAGTAAAAATCTGCTTCGGTTTGACCACAGATCTTTAAAAGTCTTTGTGGGACTGCAAGTAGGAAAAATAGTCAATCAGTCTTTGACCGTACAATTTCTAACCAATGAGAGCAAGTCAACAAAGGTAGGCTTGACTTTCTAAACCAATAGGAATTGGACACCTAAGGGAGCATGTGTTTTCATTTGAACCGTTGGATGAAGACTTAATGATGAAGCCTTTAATCTAAGCCGTTGATCTAATCAATGGTGAGATTAGAATGATAGGTTTTTGATCAAGTGATATCTACCCTAGATCTAATCAATGGTTAGGAATTAAAGATGAATCAAGGGCTAGGATTGAGTCAAAGATTGTAGGCTTGAAAATGGTTAGTAACCTAATTAAGCTTAATTAAACTAATCTAATTACCTAATTAGCATACTAAGTGAACTAATTTAGTTATGAATTAATTATAATCTAAATACTAATTAGCTATATTAATATTAATTAAAGGTTATAATATATGTTAATATATACTAAATTAATTAGTTATGTTGTTAGTATGTTAAATTAGATTGGTTAGGATAATTAACCTAACTAACTATCTAATCTATTACCATGTAATTAAGTGTAATTGGAAATCAATTAACCCCTAATAAGATGAAGGAGTGCACGGTTTTGGGCTGCATAAGGAGGCAAAGTGGCTTGGTTCTACAAGGTTCAAGAAGGATCCAACATGACTAGGCCATGTGCTAGCTAGTGTGAACACAATTGTGATATTTTTACCAAGCAAATTCACTCACTCAAGCTCACCTAAAGGCCACTCACTGCATGCTGCACTCTTTATTCACTCTTCACTTTAGTTTTTCACCCTTATCACATTTTGGCTATTCACTTCTCTCTCTAAAATATCAAAAGCTCAAGCAAACATTTCTCTCCTATTTCTCTCACTAGGTTCGGCCAGCCCCCTTCCATACTCACCCAAGCCTTCATAATTTTAGATCATCACATTTCTTGAACCTAAATACCATTCTAAGCATCTTTCATTCACAAACTTTTCCCAAATTCCTACTCCATCTTGCCTAAAATTCCACTTCTTGCTTACTTACTTAAGGGTAAGTTTGGTTTCTATGGTTCAAAATTGAAATTCTGATTTTTCTAACCATGATTGTTCCATGGTTTTCCTATTTTGTACCTTGTATGAGTATTTACTAATTGTTTGAGAATTTTAGGAATTTTTTTGGAGGTCACATGAAATTTGGAGGAAAGGAAGGAATCTTACCGATTGTTTTGTCTACAAGAGGTAAGAGGGAGATTTAATCTCATCAACCCTAAGTGGTGATGAGAAAATGGATTGTGTTTGTGTGTAGAATCCATAAGGATTCGGTTGTATGGTTTATTTGTGATTTTTATTGTTTTTGATTGTTTAAATGCTTTACTAATTGTGATTTTAATTTGCTATGCATGATTATATTTTTTATTATTTTTGCTATGCATAATTATGGCTTAAAATATATTGTATGTGTTTTATATGTGATTACATAAATGTAATTATAATTGTGTATTTATTTAAGTAGGATGTGAATAACATGTACGAAATGCATGAGTGTTCCAAAGAACACATTTAAGGCTCACGGCCTTCTCACAAAAATAGAGGACCAAAATGTTCTCACAATTTTCTAAATCAAGGATTTAATGAACCTAGGTAAATAATGGATGATTTAAGTTAATTATGGCCAAAATGCCATTAGTGTATAACCAAGTGCCATTTTATTTTGATGTGGCCAACATGCCATTTTATTTCCTAAGATAGGTAAGGTAATTATTTTATAACATAAATTGATTCCAAAGAATCATTGAGAAAATCAAAGGAATTAATTCTGTTTTAGAATTCTAAACTTAGCAGAATTTAGTTTAAGTAAGAAATTAATCAAACACTTGAAAAGTACTAACGTAGAGCTCATACTATAAATTTTGAAGCGCGTTAGTGAATTTCAAAGTGAAATTATTGGGTAAAAATAAAATAAACTATATTTAGAGGAAAACGTTAAAAATACCTTATACTGATTTTATAGGCAAAATGTCTGCCAAAATTTATTAAAATCGAGACGCATAAAATGAAAAGATTCCATACTATATTTAGAACACAAGGAAAATACATTACGTATTTTAAAAGTACCAGATATAGTTTTACACATATTAAAAATAATAATTTTAAGCTATTCAGTTAAGAAAATGAATTAAAAATCCTACGCGATTAAGAAAATAACTCAAAAACAATTTACGATATTTAAAAACATCAAAATATCTTTATGCGATTTAAAAACGTTTGTGAAAACATCAAGATTGTGAAAACGTGATAAAATTCCTACGCGATTAAACAATACTGTGAGTTTTGCTGTCGGGCCAAAGTGGTGGACCCAGACATGTTGTAGTATAGTACTGTCAGGTAGGACGTACTATACTTTGTTTTCTGGTGACTAGGGGTATTTTGGTAATTTTCCATAAATATGGTAAAATTGGGATAATAGGGGTATTTTGGTAATTTTTAGCTCATGTTTAGAGTGTTGTGCCAATTTGGGTTATAATTGGTGATTGATTGACGAGGCGAATTACACCGTATTTGGTGTGATAAGCGTAGTGTGGTTCATTTATGAACTTGGAGGCATTAGTGTGCGGAGAATTCCACATGCGGACAGTGGGTTGCTCCTCTGGGCCGTGGTAACGGGTAACACACTAATGATCTTGACAAGCACTATTCTTAGTCGAGATCTTGAGGGGACTATTAAGTACTATACCTGTGGTACACGATGTTTGGACTGTGTACTGCTACACGATATTTTGGACCGTGGGCTATAGACACGACGTGTTGACAGTGCAATAGCTTGGTTAGGCAGCCATAAAGTATTATTAGTTTCTGATCGGGTCATTCTCTCAGATATCCGTGTTTAGCTCCATGGAGTAGGAACGGGTCAGTGTGTGTATCATTCATCATCTGCATTTTAAAGTTCATGCATTATCTGCATTTTACTATTTATTATAATCTGTGATAAATTATATGATTTATTGTTTTAATATATTATGCATGACATTGTGATAGGTATTATTGTTATATATTACTTGATATATTATGCATGATGTATTGGTATGTACTGTTGTGATAACTATTTTGTACTGTCGTTTTCTTTATTGCCATGCGGGTAGTGATGTCGATTGTCTCACCTCTCTATATGTTTTCTCGATATTACTGTATTACTTCCGTAAAGAGTTTGAGGTAGAGGAGGATTAGCCTCCTGAGGTACAGTACCCTGACGAGCGACAGTCGGGCGACTTATACGAAGAGGAGGAACCGGTAGATCACGCTGATCGTCAAGACTGATCTTGAGATCATGGCACTTGCCAGGATTCTTCGGGTTCGTGCGACTGGAGTTTCACGGGGTTCGAGGCGTGGCGTATGCATGCCGACCGAGGACGGTAGCTTATGTGGGACGATTGATGTGTCCCTATGTAGGGAGTATGACGGGAGGTCATATTCACTACTATGCTTTATTTACATTTAGAGTTACCTTTGACCATTAGGCGTTATTGGCGGGGAGTTTTCCACGCGCCTAGTCGAGTTGAGTAGCGAGTCGACAACTCGGACTCGTGTCCGAAGTGCTGTGAGATCTCATAGATGCACACTTTTCGATGGTTATTCTGGAGGTGACGGATGGTGATTCATCGGAGGGTTTGATATCTACTGGGATGCACTTAGGCAGTATTATGTTTTAGCTTTGTGTCAACTCTTTATTGCTTTATTAAATACTTGTAGTTTGTAAATTATGCTTGTACTAAAAGAGAATCATATGTATATTATGGTGAGTTTATGTTTGTTATATCTTGTGTTTTGTGTTATTTTATTTAATGTCATAATTATAAAAAGAAAAAAAATATTCCGCAAATATTATGTAAGTATCAAATGTTTTACAACTTGGGTAAGAGTTTTATTTTCATTTTATTTCATTGCATTCATAAATGTGGCATCCCCACAAGGGTGTTACATTAGTTGGTATCAGAGCCCAAGTTAGAGTCTTTTGGGGTTGTGATTAGGTCTGTTTTTGCTTGTGTTGTGTGAATCTCTGTGATTTGTTTCCGAAAGGTTACATCTGACATTGTTTTATCTTGTTGAAGAAAGAAGATGTCTGGAGGAAGAGGAAGGCGTGCGAACGTGGCACCTAATGTGGATCCGATGGTTGTCGTTGCTGAGGCTATTCAGCAAATGGTAGCAGTGATTGCTCAGCAAAATCAGCAAAATCAAAGAGCTGCCCAACATCAAGATATGACTGCTGATGCTTTGACAATCCGCCACAGTTTAGAGGCGAGTTTGACCCTGAAAAGGCAAGTCTTTGGATTCAAGACTTGGAACGAATATTCGAAGGAATAGGGTGCGCGGAGAATAAGAAGGTAACATTTGCTGTTTATATGTTGAGAGGAGATGCCGAACATTGGTGGAGGAATACCCGCCAGCTGTTGCAAGCGGAAGGAACTGAAATCACCTGGGAGGTTTTGTGAAGTATTTCTGGAGAAGTACTTTCCGGATTTCGACATGCCAAGGAAATGGAATTTCTTGGTCTCAAGCGTCAAGGGAATATGACCGTGGGAGAATATCTTTGCAAAATTTGAGAGTTTGTCACAATTCTCTCGGTATTTCCAGAACCAACCAGATGAGGTATGGAAGTGCCAGAAGTTTAAGGATGGGTTAAGAATGGAGTTGAGACGTTCAGTGTTACCGATGAGAATGAAGGAGTTTCCTGTGTTGATAGACACTTGTCGAAGACTCGAGGCATTGGAGCCGTCCCGAGATTAAAGGAATCGTAATTTTGGGCCGACTAGGTTCCAAAGAGGGAGTAGTAGCAGTGGTGGTAGGTTTCAGAGGAAGCCTTATGCGAGACCATCTGGGAGTCAACCTCAACGTCCATCTGTTGGGGGAAGTTTTGGAGGAAATCAAGCTAATCAGAATGTGGCGTTTACGCCGACCTGTTTCAAATGTGGCAAGAAAGGCCATCTATCTACAGATTGTCCGATAAGAGGAACGATCTGTTTTAAATGCAAAAAGCCTGGACATATTTCAAGGGATTGTACGCAGCCTGAGAGGAAGCCTGCAGTGAGGAATGTCCGTGCTACTCAGCCAAGATCTGGAGGGCGAGTTTTTATACAATGACCGGAACTGAAGCTTCTTAGTCTGAGGATCTTATACAAGGGGAAGGTGTCATTGAAGGTAATCACCTGACTTTGCTATATGATTCGGGTGCAACACACTTATTTATTGCATATGACTGTGTGGAACGTTTGAAACTGCCTGTGTCTTCTCTGAGTTTTCAATTGATTGTTTCTACACCGACTGCCAAGCCTGTTGTTACATCCAAGATATGCATGAACTGTCCTATTGTCATAAAGGATCGTAAGTTTTCGGTCAACTTGATTTGTTTACCTCTTGTTGAGATAGACATAATATTAGGAATGGATTGGTTATCTTCTAACCATATCCTTATAGACTGTGCGAGTAAGGCCATAGTTTTTCCTAAGGAAGAAAGTTCTGGATTCTTGACTACTGTAAAGGTCAAGTCATTGTTGAGGGATGGAGCTCAAGGGTTTATGTTGCTGTCTTCTTTGGAAGTCAAGTCTGAGAAGGATGTGAGCACTATTCCTGTCGTCAATGAGTTTCCAGAGATTTTTCCTGACGATGTACCTGGTTTGCCACTGGAAAGGGAAATCGAATTCTCTATCGACTTAGTATCTGGAGCTGGTCCTATTTCGATTGCACCGTACCGAATGTCACCAGTAGAGTTGGCAGAGTTGAAGAAGCAATTGGAGGAACTGTTGGAGAAGCAGTTTGTGCGACCTAGTGTTTCACCATAGGGAGCACCAGTGCTGCTAGTTAAAAAGAAGGATTGAACTTCGCGCCTTTGTGTAGATTATCGACAGCTGAACAAGGTGACTATAAAGAACAAGTACCCACTACCGAGGATTGATGACTTGATGGATCAATTGAAGGGAGCCGCTGTATTCTCTAAGATAGATCTGCGATCAGGTTATCATCAGATTCGTGTCAAGATCGATGATGTACCCAAAACAGCTTTCCGAACTCGTTATGGACATTATGAGTATCAAGTAATGCCGTTCGGAGTGACAAATGCTCCTGCGATATTCATGGACTATATGAATAGGATTTTTCATCCATACTTAGACAGATTTGTCGTTGTCTTCATCGATGACATTCTGATCTATTCTCAAAGTCAAGAAGAGCATGCTGAACATCTCAGTATAGTTCTCCAGATTTTGAAGGAGAAGAAGCTGTTTGCGAAGTTGTCAAAGTGCGAGTTTTGGTTGGATGAAGTTCAATTTTTAGGTCACGTAATTTCCAAGGAAGGTATTGCGGTAGACCCATCGAAGGTGGAGACTGTTTTACAGTGGGAAAGGCCTAAGACTGTGACTGAGGTTCGAAGCTTTGTTGGATTAGCCGGATATTACAGAAGATTTATTGAAGGTTTTTCCAAGATAGCTGGACCACTTACATAACTCATGAGGAAGAGTCAAGCTTTCGATTGGACGGAGGAACGTGAAGCGAGTTTTCAAGAACTGAAGAAAAGATTAACGACTACACCAGTGTTAATTTTGCCGGATCCTAACAAATCTTTTGAGGTGTATTGTGATGCATCTTATCAGGGGTTAGGATGTGTGTTGATGCAAAATCAGAACGTGGTAGCTTATGCTTCAAGACAGTTGAAGGTTCATGAGAGGAACTACCCAACGCACGATTTAGAGCTAGCTGCAGTAGTTTTTGCGTTGAAAGTGTGGAGGCATTTTCTGTATGGGGCTATGTTCAATGTCTTTAGTGATCATAAAAGCTTAAAATACTTGTTTAATCAAAGAGAATTGAATATGAGATAGAGGCGATGGTTGGAATTTTTGAAGGATTATGATTTTCAGCTTCAATACCATCCAGGAAAAGCGAATGTGGTGGCTGATGCCTTAAGCAGAAAGGTAGTAAGTGTTTCTACTATGATGATTAAAGAGGAGGAGTTGATGAAGCAATTCAGAGATCTATGGTTATCAATAGAATTGGTACCTGGAAAGATTCGTCTAAGTAGAGTTGTGGTTTTGAATGACTTGTTGGAGATCATAAAGGAGAAACAAGATGTAGATGCGTTTTTACAGAATGAGAAAGAATTATTGAAGCAAGGTCATAAAGCGACGGTGGAGGAAGGATCTGATGGAATCATGAGATTTCAAGGAAGAGTTTGTATACCTGATGATCCCGAACTCAAGAGAGCGATCTTGGATGAAGCTCATACAAGTAATTTGAGTATGCATCCGGGAATGACAAAGATGTATCAAGACCTGAAGCGACTGTTTTGGTGGCCAAGAATGAAGAAAGATGTAGCTGAACGTGTGGCGTCTTGTCTTGTCTGTCAGAAGGCAAAGGTGGAACACCAAAGGCCTGCTGGTATGTTACAACCTTTGACTATTCCAGGGTGGAAGTGGGATAGTATTTCGATGGATTTCGTTACTGGATTTCCGAGGACGAGGAAAGGTCATGATTCGATATGGGTTATAGTTGATAGGCTTACGAAATCAGCGCATTTCTTGCCAATCAATATTAAGTATCCGTTGGAACGCTTAACCCAGATATATATCGACGAAGTTGTTAGACTTCATGGTGTGCCGGTAAGTATAGTTTCTGATAGAGATCCGAGGTTTACGTCAAGACTCTGGCAAAGTTTGCAAGAAGCTATGGGGACTAAATTGCGATTGAGTTCTGCATACCATCCGCAGACTGATGGTCAGACAGAGAGAACAATTCAGTCGCTGGAAGATCTGTTGCGTGCTTGCGTGTTAGAACAGCAAGGGAGTTGGGACGAATTTCTGTCTTTGATAGAATTCACCTATAACAATAGTTTTCACTCGAGTATAGGAATGGCGCCCTATGAAGCACTTTATGGACGACGATGCCGAACACCTTTGTGTTGGTATCAGGATGGAGAGAGTATGACTGTTGGTCCTGATCTTGTGCAGCAGACTACAGAAAAAGTGAAGATGATACAAGAAAATAAGAGAACGACTCAGAGCCGTTAGAAAAGTTATGCTGATAAACGTAGACGACCCCTGGAATTTGAAGAAGGCGATCATGTATTCTTACGAGTTACACCTACAACGGGTGTCGGAAGGGTTCTTAAGTCAAGGAAGCTTACACCTAAGTTTATAGGACCTTATCAGATTATTCGTCAGATTGGTCCTGTAGCTTATCAGATAGCTTTACCGACTTTTCTATCCAATCTTCATAATGTATTTCATGTGTCTCAGTTGAGGAAATACATTCCCGATCCAACCCATGTGATACAACCTGATGAAGTACAGCTGAAGGATAATTTGACGTATGAAACACTTCCTGTTAGAATTGAGGACAGGAGAGTGAAACAACTTCAAGGGAAGATGATAGAACTGGTGAAGGTAGTGTGGAATGATGTAACGGGAGATGCTACATGGGAACTAGACGATAGGATGAGGGAGCAATATCCTCAATTGTTTGATGTATGATGAATTTCGGGGACGGAATTCTTATTAGCAGGGGAGAGTTGTAATACCCTAATTTTTGGGATAATTACAATATAGTCCCGATTTGTACTGTTTTGTGAATTCTGTGAGCAGTAAATTTAATTTGACTGTTCCGTGAGTGTACTTGACCATTGTATGTGATTTGCTCCGACCTAAGAAAATAATAATTTTCTCGGCTCTGATAAATCTTATTTTAATTAATTGGAGCTAGGGGATCTTACAAAACCCAATTGGATTGATATATAAATTAATAGCTTATTTTTTAGATTTAACTGTGCAATAAAATAATTTTATATTTTTATAATATTATTTTATATTACAAGATACCTATTGTCTCAAAAACAATAAAAATCGCTTCGGTTTGACCACGATCTTTAAAAGTCTTTGTGGGACTCGCGTGTAGGAAAAAGCAGTCAATGTCTTGATCACAATTTCTAACCAATGAGAGCAAGTCAACAAAGGTAGGCTTGACTTTCTAAACCAATAGGAATTGGACACCTAAGGGAGCATGTGTTTTCATTTGAACCGTTGGATGAAGACTTAATGATGAAGCCTTTAATCTAAGCCGTTGATCTAATCAATGGTGAGATTAGAATGATAGGTTTTTGATCAAGTGATATCTACCCTAGATCTAATCAATGGTTAGGAATTAAAGATGAATCAAGGGCTAGGATTGAGTCAAAGATTGTAGGCTTGAAAATGGTTAGTAACCTAATTAAGCTTAATTAAACTAATCTAATTACCTAATTAGCATACTAAGTGAACTAATTTAGTTATGAATTAATTATAATCTAAATACTAATTAGCTATATTAATATTAATTAAAGGTTATAATATATGTTAATATATACTAAATTAATTAGTTATGTTGTTAGTATGTTAAATTAGATTGGTTAGGATAATTAACCTAACTAACTATCTAATCTATTACCATGTAATTAAGTGTAATTGGAAATCAATTAACCCCCTAACTAATAAGATGAAGGAGTGCACGGTTTTTGGGCTGCATAAGGAGGCAAGGTGGCTTGGTTCTACAAGGTTCAAGAAGGATCCAACATGACTAGGCCATGTGCTAGCTAGTGTGAACACAATTGTGATATTTTTACCAAGCAAATTCACTCACTCAAGCTCACCTAAAGGCCACTCACGGCTGCTGCACTCTTTATTCACTCTTCACTTTAGTTTTTCACCCTTATCACATTTTGGCTATTCACTTCTCTCTCTAAAATATCAAAAGCTCAAGCAAACATTTCTCTCCTATTTCTCTCACTAAGTTCGGCCAAATTTCCCTTCCATACTCACCCAAGCCTTCATAATTTTAGATCATCACATTTCTTGGACCCAAATACCATTCTAAGCATATTTCATTCACAAACTTTTCCCAAATTCCTACTCCATCTTGCCTAAAATTCCACTTCTTGCTTACTTACTTAAGGGTAAGTTTGGTTTCTATGGTTCAAAATTGAAATTCTGATTTTTCTAACCATGATTGTTCCATGGTTTTCTTATTTTGTACCTTGTATGAGTATTTACTAATTGTTTGAGAATTTTAGGAATTTTTTTGGAGGTCACACGAAATTTGGAGGAAAGGAAGGAATCTTACCGATTGTTTTGTCTACAAGAGGTAAGAGGGAGATTTAATCTCATCAACCCTAAGTGGTGATGAGAAAATGGATTGTGTTTGTGTGTAGAATCCATAAGGATTCGGTTGTATGGTTTATTTGTGATTTTTATTGTTTTTGATTGTTTAAATGCTTTACTAATTGTGATTTTAATTTGCTATGCATGATTATAGTTTTTATTATTTTTGATATGCATGATTATGGCTTAAAATATATTGTATGTGTTTTATATGTGATTACATAATTGTAGGTAATTATAATTGTGTATTTATTTAAGTAGGATGTGAATAACATGTACGAAATGCATGTGTGTTCCAAAGAACACATTTAAGGCTCACGGCCTTCTCACAAAAATAGAGGACCAAAATGTTCTCACAATTTTCTAAATCAAGGATTTAATGAACCTAGGTAAATAATGGATGATTTAAGTTAATTATGGCCAAAATGCCATTAGTGTATAACCAAGTGCCATTTTATTTTGATGTGGCCAACATGCCATTTTATTTCCTAAGATAGGTAAGGTAATTGTTTTATAACATAAATTGATTCCAAAGAATCATTGAGAAAATCAAAGGAATTAATTCTGTTTTAGAATTCTAAACTTAGCAGAATTTAGTTTAAGTAAGAAATTAATCAGACACTTGAAAAGTACTAACGTAGAGCTCATACTATAAATTTTAAAGCGCGTTAGTGAATTTCAAAGTGAAATTATTGGGTAAAAATAAAGTAAACTATATTTAGAAGAAAACGTTAAAAATACCTTATACTGATTTTATAGGCAAAATGCTGCCAAAATTTATTAAAATTGGACGCATAAAATGAAAAGATTCCATACTATATTTAGAACACAAGGAAAATACATTACGTATTTTAAAAGTACCAAATATAATTTTACACATATTAAAAATAACAATTTTAAGCTATTCGGTTAAGAAAATGAATTAAAAATCCTACGCGATTGAGAAAATAACTCAAAAACAATTTACGACATTTAAAAACATCAAAATATCTTTACGCGATTTAAAAACATTTGTGAAAATGTTGAGATTGTGAAAACGCGATAAAATTCCTATGCGATTAAACAATACTGTGAGTTTTGTTGTCGGGCCAAAGTGGTGGACCCAGACATGTTGTAGTATAGTACTGTCAGGTGGGACGTACTATACTTTGTTTTCTGGTGACAAGGGGTATTTTGGTAATTTTCTGTAAATATGGTAAAATTGGGATAATAGGGGTATTTTGGTAATTTTTAGCTTATGTTTAGAGTGTTGTGCTAATTTGGGTTATAATTGGTGATTGATTAACGAGGCGAATTACACCGTATTTGGTGTGATAAGCGTAGTGTGGTTCATTTATGAACTTGGAGGCATTAGTGTGCGGAGAATTCCACATGCGGACAGTGGGTTACTCCTCTGGGCCGTGGTAACGGGCAACACACTAATGATCTTGACAAGCACTATTCTTAGTTGAGATCTTGAGGGGACTATTAAGTACTATGCCTGTGGTACACGATGTTTGGACTGTGTACTGCTACACGATGTTTTGGACTGTGGGCTATAGACATGACGTGTTGACAGTGCAATAGCTTGGTTGGGCAGCCATAAAGTATTATTAGTTTCTGATCGGGTCATTCTCTCAGATATCCGTGTTTAGCTCCATGGAGTAGGAACAGGTCAGTGTGTGTATCATTCATCATCTGCATTTTAATGTTCATGCATTATCTGCATTTTACTGTTTATTATAATCTGTGATAAATTATATGATTTATTGTTTTAATATATTATGCATGACATTGTGATAGGTATTATTGTTATATATTACTTGATATATTATGCATGATGTATTGGTATGTACTGTTGTGATAACTGTTTTGTACTCTCGTTTTCTTTATTGCCATGCGGGTAGTGATGTAGATTGTCTCACCTCTCTATATGTTTTCTTGATATTACTGTATTACTTCCGTAAAGAGTTTGAGGTAGAGGAGGATCAGCCTCTTGAGGTACAGTACCCTGACGAGCGACAGTCGGGCGACTTATACGAAGAGGAGGAACCGGTAGATCACGCTGATCGTCAAGACTGATCTTGAGATCATGGCACTGCCAGGATTCTTCGGGTTCGTGCGACTGGAGTTTCACGGGGGTTCCGAGGCGTGGCGTATGCATGCTGACCGAGGGACAGTAGCTTATGTGGGACGATTGACTGTGTCCCTATGTAGGGAGTATGACGGGGAGGTCATATTCACTACTATGCTTTATTTACATTTAGAGTTACCTTTGACCATTAGGCGTTATTGGCAGGGAGTTTTCCACGCGCCTAGTGAGTTGAGTAGCGAGTCGACAGCTCAGACTCGTGTCCGAAGTGCTGTGAGATCTCATAGATGCACACTTTTCGATGGTTATTCTGGAGGTGACGGATGGTGATTCATCTGAGGGTTTGATATCTACTGGGATGCACTTGGGCAGTATTATGTTTTATCTTTGTGTCAACTCTTTATTGCTTTATTAAATACTTGTAGTTTGTAAATTATGCTTGTACTAAAAGAGAATCATATGTATATTATGGTGAGTTTATGTTTGTTATATCTTGTGTTTCGTGTTATTTTATTTAATGTCATAATTATAAAAAGAAAAAAAATATTCCACAAATATTATGTAAGTATCAAATGTTTTACAACTTGGGTAAGAGTTTTATTTTCATTTTATTTCATTGCATTCATAAATGTGGCATCCCCACAAGGGTGTTACATTGAGCATATGCATATTCAGCATTTATGCTGTTGTAATATAATTTGATTGTGGTATTATCATTATACCTGATATTGCGTTGCACATTTATTATATTGTTTATCTATTTATTATCTTGAATATATCTGTTGATTTTTATGGATTGTATGTATGGAACGACATTGTTATTCGTATCGTTTCTTTGCTGCCATGTTGGTATGCGATGTAGGGGATCTCACCTCTTTGCTGTTTTATTCTTGTCTATTTCTATTTTATGTCTATGTCTGTGAAGACGACGATGATTGCAAGGAGGAGTCAACTAGGTTTCTTTAGATTACAGTTTCTTGAAGGCGCTACTGCTTGATGTGTTCATTGGGACTCAGAGTATATAGAGTCTTGTGGAGACATTCCTAACTAGCGAATTTGTCTTCTAACAAGGGCTCATGTTTTAGGTGTTATGTCTTTGGGTATGTAAAGATAATGAATATATAGTTGTTGTAACCTCTGTTTATATGAAAAGTATACTTTATTTAGTTATTACAATTTGAGTTACTTTAATTTGATCAATTGATGTTTTTCGCGAAAAAGAGATTTTGAAACCCGTATTTAAATAAGATTAAATATTTTATAAGTTGGGAAATTAATTAAATATCATTAGTTGGTATAAATGTGATACCCTTTGGAGGGGGTGTTGCAGAGCACCTAAGCGCGTGATGAGCACCAAGATTTAGCACCTAAGCGCTAGGCTTGAGCGTCTGAGTTCCCATTATAAAATCCTAATACTTAAGCTAATGGCATATCTAGAATTATGCATTAACAATCGTATTCGCGAATGTCACTTAGATTAATATCACAATTTCAAGAGAAGATAAGTAAATAATATACAACTTATGAGCCTGAAGCGGGAGTACATAATACATATCATTAGAATGGAATCATATACAAATCATTTCCCAGTACAACAAAATAAATATGTATATCAAGTACATCATTTGGAACTAACCATATACAAAATATAACATCAAAAAGAATAAAGCCTCTATCAAGCTCAAGCCCAACTCCATCATTACAAGCTGTAGGGGGTCATCTTGGAATCATTATGGAAATCAAAGAATTGGGGGTGAGAATCATAAAATTCTCAATAGTTTGCAAAAAATCATATCATCACAACAATTCTAGCTGTTTCGAGTAAAAATCATGTCAAATCATTTCTACATAATCCGTAGGAAGGTGGCTAAAGCAAAATTAGGTCCTTCTTCTTCCCGAAACAGAGGTTCATTAATTATGAAAATCATTTATGATCACCAAAATCACATCATATACCATATCTTTAAAATCTCATATTATTCAGTCACAATTTCATGATATCCAAACTCATATCTTCAAATCATCAAATATCATTAAATCTCTAGTCTTGAAAATCATTTAGCACATCATATAAATCAGATGTTTCAAATCCATCATATCTAAAGTCAATAAGACTCAAATCATTAAATCAGAAATCTATTTGTCAAATCTCATATTTCAAATCTTTAAAACATATTAAGAATTCTCATGATTATGTTAAAACAAATGTCTATCATGTCTCAAATCATCAAGGCACACGTGTCATCTCAAATCAAATGGTATGGAGGGAATTATGTGTCCTCACAATATCGATCACTTAGTTGTAGCTTGCTTTCAGGTTGGTGTACTTCAACCCATCAGTAGCAGTCGATCACGCCATACACAGGACTACTTCAGGTAACTAGGCCATATAAATCTTAAATTCAAAGGTAGCGGTCTATCATGCTACCATAGTGGTATGGAGGGAATGTCCATCCTCACAATACCAATCATCAGGGATAGGGGAATCTTGATATGCTCCCACATTATCCAAGATTTAGGATAGCCCCAAGTAAAGAGGTCTTCCCCTACTACTTGATGTCTAGGGAAGCATGGGTAAAGAGGAAGGTCTTCCTCAACCTCAATTACTCTAGTGCAAAGAGAGGTTCTCAAATTCTCTCTTAACATTATCCAAGACTTACCCTAGTAAAGGCATATCCAAAACCCAATCAGCCTAGTTCCACAAAGGGATACCCATGAAAATCAAATCATTTTTGTCAAATATCTTTGTTTATCAAATCATCCAAATATACAATATAATGCATAATCCAATCAATCTCATAATGGGTATTCAAATTCATCAATCAATCACACTTGATGTAACAACATCATAAAAAAATCATTTCTCAAATCATCAATCTCATTTAATTAAATCATGTCATGGTACTAGGCCTCTCATTTCATCAATATGCAATTTCTCCAATCAATCCAATGACATGCTCAATGCATAATTATTTCTCAATTCATCAATAAACTTATGCATAATCACATTTACATAGCAAAATGTATATTTTTCTTCATCTAATATGTCTTACAAATATCTTGCATTGCAATTGGAAAGCAAATTTTCAAGAAACAGACCAGAATTCTGATTCTGTCCGGCTGGCACCCAAGCACCTACCGTTCACCCGCCTGAGTGCTCGCCCACCTAGGCGAGCATGAGTCAAGGCCATTGCTACGGACACGCAATGTAACCGAGTTTTCGGTTTTTCAGCTAGATTTCTCCCTTTCTCATAATCAAACAAGACAAGTCCAAAACAACAACAAATCATTAACAACAACTTCAAATTCATCACCTTCAAGGGTCTAAAACAATCTCAAAACAAACAATCAAAACAAGGGTTTCATACCCCTCTTTTAAAGTTCAACACTTTTCAAGAAATTGATAACTGTCGAGATTACCAAATTTAAATCAATTTATAACCGATTTACCAAAATTACTTGTAGCATAAGGTAACACTGGGTCAAGCTCATAGATCACTCTAATTATGAAGTCAGATTAAGAGGTTAATAAATAGGGGGAAAGGGGTTTGCAAGATTAAACTACAAAAAGCAATTAAAAAGAGTAAACAAAATTAGGAAAATAACTAATCCAAGAGAATTAACCAATCTTGATTTTAATCCATCCTTGATCTTTATAAATCCATTCAACTATTAACCAAATCCTTGGTCTTAGATCACATCAAGGTGCCTCTTAATGATCCATGGATAGAAATGCTTCTAGAATTCAATTAATTGAGGTTAGACAAATTAAGCATTCATCCAAAACCCAAATCAACTTAAAAACCAAGATCCAACCAAGCTAAATATTTCATCAAGCATCTTTGATGCATTGTTTAACCTCTGAATTCATCTATTGGCATATGATAACTACGCAATTAATATATGCAAATCCCAATCAAATTAAGCATTGAATCAGAATTTAAACAAGAGAAGAAGAAAGGTAGAAACTTGATTAATAGATGAATGTATAGCAATTAAAATAAGATCTAAAGATTAATCATCAAGAATGTCAATCTCTTGGATTGATTAAAGGCTCTACCCCTCCATGAATAGGATGGAAGAACTCAGAAAAATAAGAGAAAAACTAGAGAGAAGGGAGAGAAGAGAGAAAATATCTAGATCTAGAACTAAATCTAGAGAGAGGATGAAAAGATGAGAATGAATGATTGATCCCGGATTTCTGCCTTATACCCCCTATAACTACCTCCTAATTTTGGCTCACATGGTCAAAAACCTATTAGCTACAAAGCTGGGTCTATTAGGAATCTTTAGGCCCAAGTCCCATGTCAATTAGAGGCCTACAACTCAAGTTATGCCTAATTAAGTGACATAAACTCGTCACCAACTCGTATCTATTTTCCAGCTGCAATTGCACACCCAAAAAGATATATTTTAGCTTAGTAGTCTTCATAAGAGTTGTAGATTTATGTTTGATATTTCAAATATCACCCGTTTCAGGCCCATATCACATCTACAACCCAAGTTATGCCCTGATTAGTGCACACTGTTCAGATTCTAGTCACAAGAGTCGCGTTCTGAATTCCAGGCCCAATTAGCTCCACTAGATGTCTGATTGAGACTTTAAGCTCTTCATGAAAGTTGTAGAGTCTAGAACTCAAGTTATGATTGAAATACAGAAGCAGCGTAAAGTCTCAACAATGCTGAAAATTATCAATTAAGCCAAATTTGAGCCCAAACTTACAAAACATGACCAAGCTCAATCAATTAAGTACATGGAGAGTGTAAATGACTAAAAATGAGGATTTATTAATGTATACAATATGTGATTATCAGAAATCAAGAAGAGAAATCAAGGCATCACGTTATGATTCAAGCACAAACACATGAATCTTTCATTCTCAAGTAAAATCTCAACATTTCCATCAAAGTTTCAATTTTGAAGAAAAACAAAAATAAAGAGGAAAGATAAGAAAAATCCCCCTACCTAGCTTGTAGTTGCCTTAATCTTTCCTTTCTTGGCTTTCTTTCCCTCTTCCCCTTGTTCCTTCTTTCCCTTTTGCTCTTGCTTGCTCTTGTTTCTGTTCCTTCCTTTTGCTGCTAGCCGTGGAGATGAAAAGCCAAAATGTGAGAGATGAGAAATGAAAAGAAAGAAAAGTAAGGGAGAGAAAATGGTACTGTAAAAGAGTGGAAATAAAATGATGGAGAGTCAAAAAAATATCTTGGGGTTTGGTGAGCATCCCGCTGGAAGCTACAGTAGAGAGGGACGAGAAATGGTTCCAAATTTTAAAATCCAACTACTACATGCTTTATATATGCTAAGGACACTTTAATTTACCAGAAATGAAATTTCTCATCTTCGTAAGCTTCATAGAAAATTATAAGATTTCATCTTATTTTCTGATTTACCATTCCACTAATTCTATTATATAACGTTACTAATCTCTAAACTTCAGTATTGTCTTCCTCTATATTAAGAAGCTTCTGAATACCCATTAGACTATTTCCCACTTTAGTGTTATGAGTTTATTCTCAGATTATCCCAAATCATTTCTAAGGTTATTAAACATCTTATACCAATCTTTATTGAGCTTCTATATCCTGATTAAGTCTATTAGGTTGGAGAAATTATTACACCCATCGCAGGGGAAAATAGGGGAGAGCCTTTGCCACCCCAGTGCTTGAGCGCCCAGTGCTAAGCGCCTGAGTGCCTAATCCAGAATCTGAGAGGACTTTGTTTTTGTTGACATGAAGTGCTTAACTTGTATAGTTCCTTCTTTTATGCTTCTTAATGAGTGAGGAGACCCTAATAGGTGTATTTAATGAATGGTTTATGTAATGAACATAAATCAATTGGAATGTTAATTATTGAGATATTTAGCATCATTCTTGTTCATATTTGAGATGATGGATGTAATCCAATTGGTATGTTATCTATTGCTATAATTGACATTGTAACACCCTAATACCGATATCCTAGTATATCAAGCATACTCTAGGATAAACAGTATTAGTTATGCTACTTCTAACTTAAACATCAAACTAATCCATATCATTTAAGCAAATAATAATGGAGAGCCTTGCAAAAAACAAAAAGTCATATACATACAAATTGCTGCAAAAGGACTCATTGTGGATATAAACTTTATACAAACTAAAAGCAAAGTAAATAAATACAAAGCTTTAAACTACTAAGCATAAAAACTATTCTAGTCTTCATACTTTTTCTTCTTGTTCTTAGATGAACTTGCACCTGGATTTACATGGCAACAAACAGGGTGAGAAATCATATTTCTCAGTATAAGTATACCAAAACCAGTAGTTTAAACATTTGAAATGAATAAACCCATCTTAAACTGATAAACATACTAATACTTCTGCATAAGAAACAAACACATACTTCTGTATAACATTCCTAAGCAATCAATACTTCTGATCTGATAACCGAAACCATGATGATAACAAACAACTGCCCATACAATTATTTAGAAATCATCGACTAGATAACTGCCCATACAGCTGTCATCGAAGGCATAAAGCAATAACCAACATACACACAGGAACACAAATTCCAAACTAAACAAACATTAAATTGTGAAATGATGAGATGATGTATGCTCAAAGAAAAGTATGTGTAGTGTAGGTGTAGTTTCATGATACTTAACTATTCCTCCTGGTCAAGGAGATACTCTACCGTAAACTAGGTGGATTTCGCCACCAAACTTTAAGTGGATACCTCCATTCACTACTCTCTCGAGATAACAAGTATATGTGAAGTGAAGTGTGTGAAAATGCGGAGTTATGTGATAACTCCATGAAATATAGTTATTTGTGCCCTATAGCTGTGCTTTATTGATTACTTAAATCCTTGTTATTATGCATGTTGGAAGGTTTTATGCTTATGTTTGTAATATTCAATTCTGATACATTCCATTATGATATTGAGCAAATATTGTGTATTATTTGATTGATTGAGTGGATTTACAACTGTTATTTATTTGGTAATTTCTCTATTATAGGAAGGGTTTCAAACAAGATGACATATGGAGCATTTGAGCAAAAATGGGAAGAGAAAGCCAAATTGTATTCCAATACTTCAATGCCGTGGCGTGGTGTACCCCTTGCATCCAGACAGAGAGCTACAAAATTTAAATGCCACGGTGCAAGGATGTGATGCCACGGCATTGGTGATCTAAATGTACACTGTGGCATAGGCATGTTAATGCCATGACGTGACTCTGTTTTCTGAGCCTATATATACTATTTTATTAGATTTTAAAAGGAGAGTTTTTAGGTTATAGAGAAGTTGCAGCTGGAATTCACTGTTTTTGATGTATATTTTCATGTTCAATGATTAGTTGAGCTGTATTTAAGGATTACTTTGGTTCTTTGTATGAATATTGATGTTTATGTAATACTTTGAGTATATATTGATGTTTGGTTTTGTTTAATCATATGGATCTTAATGCTCTTGAAGGTATAATCAGCTTTTAAGTGATTTGATGAAATCTGATGAACCTAGACATAGGAATTAGGATTTTAGATCATACGTATAGTTCATGCATGTTCGATTTCATTCAATTGACTTGAATAAGTTAATTCGCTAATGAGATAGAAATATACGTCTTAGCCATGCATAGTGGGTGTTTGAGAATAGATCTTAATGAGTAGAGTTTGCACTAGTTCTCATGGAAACATAGTGAATTAAGAAAATGAAACTATGGTTAATTGACCTAGACATAGGCTTTTAACTAAAGTAAATTCTCAAGCAAACTTAATAATTCATTGATGTTGCTTGTAAGGATTGCATATCATTAATTGAAGTATAAGGTGAAAAAGGATTTCCTAAATCTCTAAACCATTATCTTTGCTTTCATTTATCGCTTTTATGTCTTTAGATAAGTTTTACTACACTTTCCTCTATTTTATATGTTCTTGAATAGAAATAGCTAAGCTATTGGTTGATATTTAGTATTAGGAAGCCAATTTCATCCTCGTGGGAACGATCTCTTACTCTATATCTGTATTACTTGATGACCCGTGTGTAACACTCTTGTGGGGATGTCACATTTTTAGTGCAATAAAATAAAATAAAATAAAATAAGATAAAATTTTTACCCAAGTTGTAAAACGTTTAGTACATAAATAATATTAATGATAAAAATTTTCCTTTTATACTTGTTAACATTAAATAAAATAACACAGAACACAAAATAATGCAAAACATAATCACACCATAATATACATATGATTTTTGTCTTAAGTATACAAATAATTTACAACTACAATTATTTATCAAAGCAGTAAAGTGTCAGTATAATATTAAAACATAACATTGCCCAAGTGCACCTCGAAGATTACTAACCCTCCGATGGATCATCTTCAGAGAGATCATCGAATGACAGAAATCCTGGAGGTCCCACAGCTCTACGGACACGAGTCCGGGCTGTTGACTCACTACTAAGCTTGCTAGGCGCATGGAAAATTCCTTCCCAATAACGCCTAAGAGTTAGAGGCAACTCAAGATGTAAATACAAAGTAGTAGTAAATATAATCTCCCCATCAAACTCTCTACTCAGGGACACAGTCAGACGTCCCATGTAGACTACTGATCCTCCATCCTCACGCATTCGCTAGGCCTCCAAACCTCTATGAAAATCAAGTTTCACAAAACTGAAGAATCCCAGCAACACCATGATCTCAAGATCAATCCTGATGGTAGGGGTGATCTATCGGCTCGCCGTCCTCATACTGCTCACTCGGTTGGTGCTCGTCCAGATATTGAATCTCAATAGGCTGTTCCTCTTCCTCTTCCTCAAACTCTTTATGGAAATATAATAATAATATGGAGAAAAGCATATAAAGAGGTGAGACAATCTACATCATTACCAGCATGGAAATAAAGAAAACGATAATACAGACAAATATTACAATAACACATACCATTATATCATATATAGTATAGCAAACTAATACATCATGCATTTTATCACAGATTATAATGAACTTTAAAATGCAGATAATGAATGATAACACACACTGACTCGTTCCTACTCCATGGAGCTAAACACAGATATCTGAGAGAATGATCCAGAAAGAACTAATAGTACCTCAGGCTGCCCAACCAAACTATTACATGTCCAACGTTGTGTCTATAGCCCACAGTCCAAAACATCGTGTAGCAGTACACAGTCCAATACATCGTGCACTACAGGCATTGTACTAAATAGTCTCCACAAGATCTCGATTAAGAATAGTGCTTGTCAAGATCATTAGTGCATTGCCCATTACCACAGCCCAGAGGAGCAACCCACTGTCCATATGTGGAATTCTCTGCACACTAATGCCTCCAAATTCATATAATGAACCACACTACGCCTATCACACCTACAACACGATGTAATTCATCTCGTCAATCAATTGCCAATTATCAACCAAATTGACACAACTCTCTAAGCATGATCAACAATTACCAAAATACCCTTAGTTCCAATATATTACCATATTTACAAAAATACCCTCAGTCTCAATATACCAAAATATAGTATGTCTCCACTTGACAGTACTATCTCACAACATGTCCGGGTTCACCACTTTGACCCAACAATAAAACTCTCTGTTCCATTTTGTCGTGTAGAAATTTTATCGCGTTTTCACAATCGCATCGCTTTTACAAACATTTTTAAATCGCATAAATATATTTTGACATTTTTGAACATCGCATAATATTTTTAAATCATTTTCTCAATTGCGTAAGATTTTTAAATCATTTTCTTGACCATATAGCTTAAAGTCTTTATTTTAACAATGCATAGGCTTTATTTAGTACTTTTAAACTACGTAGAATATTTTCCTTATGTTATAAATATATTATGGAATCTTTTCATTTTATTTGTCTGATTTTAGTAAATTTTGGTAGTATTTTGCCTAGAAAATCAGAATATGATATTTTTGATGTTTTTCTCTAATTACTATTCATTTTAACCTTACCCAACAGTTACACCTTGAAACTTGCTAACACGCTTCAAAACTCAAAGAGTGAGTTCTACGTTAGTATTTTTCAAGTGTTCGCTTTATTTCTTGCTTATAATAAATTCTGCTAATTTAGAATTCTGATTAGCTACTTAACCTAACTTAGAAAATAAATTCAGAATTCAAATATACATTAAATGGCATGTTGGCCAAAATCGATCTAAAGCATTCTCAAATTCATTATTTTACCTAGATTCATTAAAATCATTGTTTTAGAAAATGGCAGAGAACATTTTGGTTCTCTTTTTATTGGACAAGCCATGAGCCTCTATTGTGTTCTTTGGAACACTCATACAAACCTTACATGTTATTCACATGCTACTTTAATAATCATACATTTATAAACACATGCAATATATTTTAAAAACTATAGACATGCATACAATTAAAATCAATCCACAAATAGGAAAGCATTAAACAAACACATAAATGAATCCTTATGGATTCTTCACACACAAACAATTCCATTTTCTTATCACCATACAAGGTTGTTGAGATTAAATCTCCCTCTTACCTCTTGAAGACAAGGATCTCAAGTCTCCTCCTCTCCTTGGATTTTCGTGTAGCCTTCAAAATAAATCCCTAAAATTCTTAAACAATAAGCAAAATCACATACAAGGCTTCATGATGGAAAACCATGGAACAAACATGGTTTAGAAAATCACAAACTAAACTTTAAACCATAAAAACCAAAGTTTACCTTTAGGGAAATAAACAAAAGCTTGGATGTTGAACTAGAAGGAGTAGGTTTTTGACAAAAGTTTCTAAACAAAAAGTGTTTAGGTGATAGTTTAGGTTTAGGAAAAATAAGAAAGAAAAATTATAGAAGATAGATAGTGGATTTGAGGGTGAAGGTCGAAACTTGAGAGAAAAATAGAAGAGAAAAGATGCTTGGTGTTATTGGGAATTTTGGAGAGAAAATAAGCTAAGCTTTTAGATAAGTGTAAAAGTGAATATTGAGAGTGAATTTGTGAGGGGCTGCCGTGAGTGAGTTTGTAGGAGAGATTGAGTGATAAGCTTGGATAGTAAATATCCATTTGTGTTCACACTTGAAGCACATGACTTATTTCACTTGGATGGTTCAAGAAACTTGTGGAACTTGAGAATTTTGGCCTTTTGGCCGTGGGGTGTTAATAGGATTAGGGGCTTGGTTTGATTTTAATTAAAAGCTAATCACATGCTAATTAAATAGGTAATTAATTAGGTTAGGTTCCCTAATTACACTTAATTAACATTCTAATTACATAACTAATTAATTAAACATATAATTGCCTATATCATAGCTTCTAAACAAAATTAGAATATCTAATTAGTAATTAGATTATAACTAATCAATAACTAGGTTAGTTTACTTAGTTTGTTAATTAGGCAATTAAAATGGTCAAATTAAGTTTAATTAGTTACTAAGCAAAGTCAAGCCACTATGTTTGACTTAATCTCAACCTTTCATTTTAACTTTAATTCCTAGTCCTTGATTTGATCTAAGGTAGATATTACTTAGTGATCAAACTAGAATTGTTCTCACACCATTGATTTGATCAACGGTTATGATCAAAAGCATCTTAAACAAGCTTTACATCTAATGGTCCTTAATGAAGTCCATGCTTCTTTATTTGACCAATTCTTATTAGTTTAAAATCTTCAAGCCACTTTCGTTGACTGATTCCTATTGGTTCAAATTTTAGTCCAGTCAGAATCGTTGACTGCTACTTTAAATGCGGGTCCTACAGACTTTTCAGGATCCATGGCCATTTTAAAGCAGATTTCTACTATTTTTGAAACAGTATGTACTGTCAAATAAAATAATATTATAATAATATAAAATTATTTTATTACACAGTTAATTATTATCTTCTTGACTCGGAGCAAATCACATACAACAGTCAAATACACTCACAAAATAGTCAAATTCAATTTACTACTCACATAAATCACAAAACAGCACATTTAGGACAATATCGTACTTATCCCAAAAGTTGGAGTGTTACATCGTGCACTTGCAGTAAAAAAATGGGCTAACAAGTTTTTGGTCAAGAAAACAAGTTTTTTATCTATTAAAAGGACTAAGAATTTGCTTATCATCATGTCCTAACTCTAACATAACTACCACATAACTCCATACTAAGTCCATCTTGTACTATTAAGAATACCTCTTCTTTATAAGAGCGGTTCATGCATTATGGAACTTATCCAAATGCCAACTAGACTTAGTACACTTTCCAACTTTGCATTACTAACTCTATTTCACTCTTTAAGAGTTTTCACGCACTATGGCATTCACCCTTGCCAACTAGGATCTATGGCACTCAACTCTTGCCAACTTGGCACTTGTTTCTCATTTTGTCATCACTTCTCAAGTGATATCTAAGAAACACTTTGTTACTCTTAACCTAAACTTTAATCTACACTAACTCATCACTCATTACTCTTAAGTGACATACTTTACCACCAAAGTGGCCTAAGGTGCTAAATACTTACCTAAGGCAAACTATAACTCTTGAATGCTCAAACGTTTATACTTCCTCATTTATGCTAGGTGATAATTTCCTTCTTGAAAATATCCCTATTTGTGCCTTAACACATTTAGGAAACATCTACTAATGGTCCCATCTACCTAAGAACTTAAAAACATAAAAAATGACTTTTTTGAAGATTTTGACCTCAGACATAGGCCATGTCTGATTACACAGGCCATGTCTAAAAACATGCCCCCCTTGTTTTGCTCTGTGAGCACTGTTTCATGAATTCAACTAGCAGAGAGGGACACTACCCCCTAGTGTCTTCGGACATGGGTCGTGTTTCTCAACCAGAGAACTTCTGCAGAACCATGGCACTGTTCCATTAGTTCTTTTCTTTGATTTTGGCCATTCCAATCTAACTTCTAGGTAATCTTAGGTCCCTAACAAATTATTAAACACTTAGGAATTATCAATCATCAATCGCTAACTTAAACCTCTTAATTTGGATCATGGATCAAAATCCCTCTTAACTTCACCTAACCTCTCTTTTTGGGCATCAAAGGCCTAAATCTTACTTCCAACCTTCTGAAACTAGTTTCTAGTTGGTTTCTAGCATCACCAATAACTTCTAAATGTAACACCCACCTTAGGGTGCTACATATATGTTACATAATTACTAAATTAATCTCATCTAGATATTGTACATTGTAATAAAAAATATGAAATTTAAAATTTCTTATTTACAAGAAAATAAACTTAGCAGAAAATAAAACAGAGCAGCATCATTACAAATAATTTACATCATTATACATATCAAAGTCTCTGGATATACATATACAAACTTTTAACACTGTCATACTATAAATATTACAACTTAGTCACTCCAAAAAGTTTAAACACTATTTACATTGACATCTTTGCCCAAGTACAACTAGGCAGCTGAGCCCTCAGAAGTAGCCGGATCCTCAGATGGATCCTCCTCATACCTTCCGGGTGGGGGAATTCCAACCCGGCGTAAAGTCCGTGGAGCAAATGTCCGAGCGGACGACACAACACTGCTCTCTCGAGGGGTGCGATAGTATGCTCCCAATGCTTTGCCTAATAGATATAGGAAATTCTAACCGTACATATATAGTGACGAGAAAAGTAGGGATTTCCGACCGTAACCTACTCGCTAATATTTACATCACCCAAATAATAAATACTCTCTCTATCTAGGTCTTCACCCATGCATTGTCCCCGTCAATGAAGGTCGGTCTCGTGTAACCCAAGAAGCTAGGAATCTCTACCGCCATCGAACTCTAGGTTCTCACAGAAATCTGGATCTTTCTCTACTTCACGTTCTATGTCCGGTTCAGTGTCTTAACAATACATATACATGATACAATATATATATACAAGAGGTGAGATCACCTATGCCAATACCAGTATGGTAGCAATGAAGATAAACAAATCTCAAAATATCATACAGACATCATACTATAATTACAGTTATGCCATTAATCTTAAATATAATCATTACACAAGAAATAACAGAAAAATTACAATTATGCTACTTTTAATATTTCAAGTATTCAATATAATAATTACCATGAACAAGAATTACACATAAATAAATTTATAATGATATATCCGTTATGAATGCAAATGTACACTGACTCGATATCCTACTCCATGGAGCTACAACTCAAGTCGGAGAGAATGACTGAAAAGATCTGTCGGCACCAATGTGCTTCAGACCACGTGCTCATTTTCTGCACATCTAGCACATGCACGACAGTCTTTATCAAATCATGATTAGGGATAGTATCTCGGTCCGGATCATTGGTGTGTTGCATCGGTCTAACCCACGGTACAGAAGAGCTACCAACTGTCCATTGTAGGCAACCCGCACCCCAATGCCCCCAAGGTCAATCAGAGACCTACACTACGCTTATCGCACCCACTCAGGAGGTGTAATCTCTCCTAGGCATCTTGCCTTACACAGTCCTTTAGACCTTTCCAATGCATGTACTATGCACTATTCATAATTTCTACTAATATCACATATACAGGGTTCATAAAATAATTTAACAGTGATAATACTGTAATTTAATCACGTAGTCATATTCTCATGTATTTTCATTCGCGACTCAATTCTGTCGCCTTTTCGAATCACGTAGTGATTTTTCAACGTTTTCCAATCGCGTGAACATTTTTCGTACGTATTAAATCAGAATTACTGTTTTACTTATTTTAATATCAAATTTTACTATATTTCTCTCATATTTATAAAATAGTCCCTCAAAACACAAAATTTACATTATAGTCCCTCAAAACCTATAATTTACATTTTCGTCCTTCAAAACAGAATATTTCCACTTTAGTCCCTCAAAACAGAAAATTTACATTTTAATTACATATTTCCACAATATTTCCAATTAATTCCATTTCTCATAAAATTTACGTATAAATTTCATACCCGTACTGTATATATTTTACATACCCATACATTATCATTTCTTTAAGCATCACAACATATAAACAAGTACTGAAATAAAATCGTATCTCATAAATACTACACATACAAACCTAGAAACACAAGCAGCCACATCTCAAATACAGTCTAATCAATTCAGTCCAATCACAACAGTCCAATCAATATAGTCCAAGACCCTCAAACAGTAAGTGAATAAATCCTTAGGGATTTTTCACCAAACATACCATCCTCATACTACCAAAACATGGGTGGTAAGGTAGAGTCTCCCTCTTACCTCTTGAAGACAAGCTTTGTAAGCTTTCCTCCCTTGTCTTGAAACTTTATAAATCTCCTAACAAGCCCTAAATTTTTCAAGAAAAATTAGTGAAGAACCATAGAAGCATCAAGGTTGAAAACCATGGAAAAATCATGGTTAAACAAATTAAAATCAAACTTAGAATTCTTAAATCAAAGCTTACCTTTTTAAGAAAGATTGAAGAAGCTTAGATTGATGAAGCTTTGAACAAAGTAGGATATTAGAGTGGAGTTTAAATTTAAACAAGCCAAAAGATAAGTGTTTAGAAAGGATGGATGGTGTAGTTTTGTAGATGGTGACCGGTTGTGAAGAAAAGAAATGGAATATGCGTGAGTTCCTCCTGGGTGTTTGAGAGAATTAGATGGATATTTGATAAGAAGAAAGTGGAGAATGAAGAGGTGTTTGGGAGGCTGCTGACCGTGTATGTTTTGGGAAGCAAATGGCTTATATTTGAGGAATAAAAAGTGAAGAATGAAGATAAAATTCAGCTGCTGTCCAGCCGTGAATTGCACGTGAAAAATGAGTGATTTTACTTGAGAAAAATATCTCATTTTAAGTGTAAAAATCCAGCTGCCCATCGTGAATACTTGTGGTGATAAAATAAGGATTTTATTGCATGATTATCCATCCCAATTCCAGCTGCCCTTGCTGCTGCCGTGTGCCTTCCTTGGTGATGGACGTGAGTGACATTTGCTTGAGCAAATGGCCATGCATTAATTGCATAACAACTCTCTCTTCTCATTGGTTGGTTACTTGACTTTTGCATGGTGTTTGAAGCTTCAAATATCACTTGAATCTTCACAATTTGCTGGACGGTTGCTGCTGCCCTTTGGACGTCTTTCTGCATGCTGTTTGGGCCAGTTTTCTGCTGCTGTTTGTCCGTGAGTTTGCTGGACCGTGGAGCTCAGTTTGCTGCCCCAATTCAGCTGCTGATCCATGGTATTTTTAGGTAAGTTTAAGTCCTTTAATTTATGGTTAATTCAAGCTAAATTCTGCTGCTATTGGGCCACAAATTCTGCTGCTATTTGGGCCCAAAATTCTGCTGCTCAAAACTTCTATTGGACCATGAGTTTAGGGGCTGCTGTCCATAATAGTTTAGGTGGGTTTTAAATACTTAATTCCTCATTAGTTCAAGCCTAATTACTAGTTAAGTGGTTAGCTAATTAATTGGGTTTAATCTCCTAACCGTTCTTACTTAATTCTTCAAGTACATAACCCATTTTAGTTTAACATATTTAGCTTGTATCTAATACTTTTTAATCATACATCATTACCTCAAATTAGAATTAAGTTATTAAAGTAAGAATTAAGTTATAACTAATCTTCAATTAAGTTAGTTTACTTAATTGTTTAATTAAATAATTAGGACAACTTAATTAAGGTTCATTAGTTTCCTAAGTAACAATCAAGCTATAAGTGTTGACTCATTCTCATTCATTAATCTTGTCTATGGTAAATGCTACTTGATAGTTTTAGTAAGCTTTGTTTTACACCATTGATTGAATCAATGGTAAAGATCAAGGCCTCTGAGTCAAGCTTCAAATCTAATGGTTCATAAAGAAGTCTAAACTTCTTCCCTTGATCGATTATCATTGGTTAGAAAAGTCTAACCAACTGTTTTGACTATATCCTATTGATTTACTTTAATTTTACTTACAAGAAGTGTTCTAAACACTTTTTCTTATTAATTAAGACTTATCGGGTCCAACATTCATAGCCACGATTGCCATAAATGCAATTGCGGACATTTATTAATACAATCTTATTTATCTTCATAGATGGATTCTAAAAGTTAAAAGATTCTTTTCTGAATCACTTAGAGTCGGGTTTAGTAAGATCCCCGCTTCCAAATGAGACAGATCAAATTTCCCGACCGAAAAATATTATTTTTCCTAGCCAGGAGCAATCACACAGAATGATCAAATATGATCTCAGAACAGTCAAATTAATTTTATACACACAGAAAATGCAAAACAGTGTAATTCTGCTATTACGATTCATATAGTCAGAATTTGGGGTGTTACACTAAACATGTTGTAACATCATTAGAACCTATTAATTCACCAAAATTGGATCAAATACCAAAAATCACTCTCTTGGTTCATCAAACCCTAAGTACCAATTCAAGAACTAATTAGCTCAAACTATAGATAAATCCATCTATCTTGCTTTCATTAAGTTGAAATAATCAATTCCAATCAATGAAAATAAGAATCTAACTAAGGAAACTAGTTTTCCTTCTTTAAACCCAACTTCTCCATCTAAAGTCCTAAAACCAAAACATAGAAAATATGGATAATCAAAGCTAGAAAACACCTCTACCTCTGATCTTGGATGGAGATCTTCAAGCTTGGCCTTTGTCCTTGAGCTTCTCCTCTTCCTCTTTCTCTCCTACGGCTACTACCTCCTTTTTCTCTCTTTCTTTCTTTACTTTTCTTTTCTCTGCCGTGAAGAAAGAAAATAATACAAAAAGCAAATCCTAATTTTGCTTCTTATAAGATAATCACTAATGTGGTACTGAAAAACTTCATCTGCTATGAACACTTAGATTCCTCCGAATCCAGGTTCCAAACCTCCAACAAACTCAAAATAAATCATAAGATTCATTAAAAATCATGTTGTACCTTTTCTCCATTTTTCCATATCTGCTGAGAGTCAATTCGACATTAAAAGCACAACCAGTATGCCTAAAAATATCAAATTAACTCTGATTGTCTTGAAACTTTAACCACACCTTACTTAACTCATTTGTAACCTCAAAACAAGTTATCCACACATGTTTCCCTTCAAATAGCAGTTTATGCTATTTTTTGAGTTATTTTAGGTCATTTACCACATTCTGTGTTGCAGCAAAGTGCCTAAAGTAACTCAGTTTATCACAAAACTTAACTGACATGCTAAACAAGTATGAGACTACCTATGTAACCTTATATAAGCCTAACATGATTCTTCGAGATGTTACAGACATCATTGTATTTCATGCTCGTAGTTATGAATGTAAACTAATTGGCATGCTAATTAGTAGTAATTGGCATAATTGTTTTTCATATCTATATTGATGAGGATGGAGTCCTCATTGTTGATGACCAAATATGATTTTGAATGGGACGATAACCAATCCTTCCTATCATACTAATCACTATTGAAGACCGTGTAGTTGAAGAATTCACTACCCAGATTTGTTGAAGACCGTGTAGTTGATGAGTACTGTAACATCCAAATACTGATACCCTAGTATATTAGACATATACCTGGATGACCAGTATCAGTCATGTTACTTCTAACTCAAAAATTAATTTATCCATAATATTTAAACAAATAATTATGGTGAGCCATAACTAAAAGTCATACTTGTATACAACTTTTACATTTTCAAAGAAAATATAAATTAATATATAAGCTTTAAATTGAAAACTTTAACTAAACTAATCTAGTTCTTCTATATCTTTTTCTTCATACCCTCTTGAAGGGCCTTCTCCTGGATTTACATGAAAACACAATGGGTTGAGAAATAAAATTCTCAGTATGAGTAACCAATACTAGTAATAAAGCATTTATACTGAATAAATGTTTTATGAAACTAAATATACAATACTAATTTTCCTGGTCTAGTTATTCATTATCATGATATAAGTACTATATGAATATCACCCTATAATGAATAACACTATAAACATTGGATTAACAGTTGCACTAGGTAAGTGAGACTATACTCACTACCATTAGAACATTCACATTGTCTGTTTGCTTTAGGTTTTGGTTAATTTAGAAACTACTCAAATTAAGGCCTAATCACTAGTTAGCTACAAAGCAATCACTCTTATATCTACCTAATGATCGCATTAAGATTTAGAAAATCAATCATGCTAAGGTCCAATCACACATCGAGATTGAATCACGTAGATCATATATCTCACTAGTCCTACCACCGCAACCACGCATAGAAATATTAGTTTTACCACTTTTGAAATTGGCAGAGTATAAAAACCTTTATACTAAATTAAGATAAAAAACATATGAATAAAAACACAACTATATTGAAATAAAGAACTATGTAGGATTCACAAGATCAAAACTAAGGTTTCATCTTCTCTTAACCAAATAAGAAACTTAGCCACGCATGGCGAATTCAAAATCAAAAGAAAAATGAAATAAAGATATTGTCAAGAATACAAGAGCAAAAAAAAACTGAAGGTCAAACTAGTTTCCAATGATTGACGTTGATTGATCTCTAATGGCTCGAACCCGATTCTCCAATCTTTCATCGAATCTCCCTCTGTCATCTTCTTCCAATTCTTTTTAGTTGCTTGGTGACTTCTATCCTAGATCACTCTCCTTTGGAACCCTAAATAGTCTTATTTATACCTTTGGGCCTATAGCTCATTATTCAGATTCGAAATTGATTTTCGGGGCCACAGACATGGGCCGTGTCTGATGACATGACCCCATTGTGTCGTAGTCTGTTAACCTAATTTTCATAGGATTGAGCAGGTAGAGAGGTACATAACCCTCCCCCCGCCCCCCGTGTCTAGGGACACGGGCTGTGTCACTTGGTTTCTTCATGTTCAACCTTGATTCTTCACATATGATCTTCTCTCCTCACTTCAAGAGGTGATGTTGATCTCCTTAAGTTTTTAGCTTTCTCCTCAAGTGGATAGCAAGCTTGGTTTGATGCTAATGGACTCCATCACTCAAAGATATCTTGAAAAGCACAATTCAATTATGAACGCTTATAATCACACTTAAGCATAGTTTCACAATAAGTATCTGATTAAGCTTCATATCTAGAAACTTAGGTAAATGTTAACAATTAAGCATATATGTAGTCTAATTAGATTAAACATAAGACACTTAAGATATAGAAATAATCAACAAATCAAATACTCCCACACTTAGCCTTTTGCACTCCTGGGAAAAAATATACAATTAAGCACATGTTTCTCAACAAGCAATAAAAGTGTAGAACAAAGAGCAAAGACCCATACACCTTAATCTTTTTAAGGAATCTAACCAATCATGAATTTCTTCCCTTGACAATCCAAACCTGTAACACCCCAAAAATTTCTTATTTTCTGTTATAAACATTTTTTATAATATTTGTGATTTTGAGAATTTTTGTGAATTATTTCGGTGAATTTGATTATTTTAATATATTTCTCACTTTGCATGTGCGCTGAGCGGGGCCGAGAAAATAAAATATTTTTCCTGAGGCCAAAAAACTTTGGACTGTAGAAATGTCAACAGGGGATCTTATTAAACCCGAGGCCAGACATAGTTTTCGAAGTTTTCATTTTTTGAGATTTTATCTGATAAATAAAATCGCGATAATGTTTTATTATCCGTTGGACGATAAATACTATTTTTGCTAACTGTAACCTTTGTCCACTGGATAATAGTTTTAGTAGAGTGTTAGTCATTTTTTCTAGAAAGCACTTTAATAACATCACCAAGATGACATCATCACCATGACATCACCCTTGACTTTTTCAAAAAGTGTGTGAAACTTCTCAAGGAAGCTTCACATTTTCTCTCTCCTCCCTTTGTGACCCTATAGAAATTTGGGGGGAAAAGATGACCAAAAGTTGTCATCTTTTTCACTTACCTATCACTTTTTCATTTCAAACAAAGTTTCACTTTTCATTCTCTCATTTTCCTTTCTCTCACTTTTTCTCTCATCTCCATTCTCTCTACTACCACCACAAATTTCAACACCATTGTTGGCTACCCAAGC
Source organism: Ormosia semicastrata (assembly GCA_029884595.1). Classification (NCBI taxonomy): domain Eukaryota; kingdom Viridiplantae; phylum Streptophyta; class Magnoliopsida; order Fabales; family Fabaceae; genus Ormosia; species Ormosia semicastrata. The sequence continues at coordinate 63,440,061 of JAQQTO010000061.1, read as the reverse complement.
TTGCTTGTTCAAGCCAATCTAGATTATTGAATCCTCTCATCATCTTGTAGCTTTCCTTATTGGTGATCATCTCTTTATTCTTCCATCTTCATCACTTTCTACTAAATCCTAAAACTTGAAGCTTTGAGGTAAAGTTCTTGATTTTCATCTTTTCTCTTTTCATTTTCATAATCCTTGGTCACCTTTGTGATGAAGGACTCCTCTTTTCAAGCTTTGGTTGTTGATTGTGTGAGTTTGACTATCCTAGGGTTTCATTGGTGGTCGTGGACGAAAATTTGCAAGAAATCATCAAGGAGGTTGCTTTCTTTTGTTGTCTCTTTATGTAAGAGGGAGATTTCTCTTGTCATCATTCCATGGTGGTGAGGGACAGTTTGTGGTGTTGAGAGTGGAGAATCCATGTGAGGGTTCTTCACTTGATTTATGTTTGACTCTTGGTGATTTTTGTTGTCATTTTTACTTTCTATGATTTTGTGACTTGGTAATGTTTATGACTTTGACGGAAAACAAAATTCTTGATGGTTGATGTAAATTAATGGCTTGAAATTCCTTGTGGGAGTTGAAAATTTTGAGACCCTAATACCCTAGAGAGCTAACGGCCAAGAGGCCATAAAAAGGGGTATCCAAGATAAAAAATTTGTGTTGAACTAGAAATTGGAAACTTAAATGAAAAGGGAATGTAATTAGGGATTCCATAATCATGATGTAGTGGTAAAATCAAAATCTTGACTACTTAGTTAGAGAGAGAGGTTTCGGCCATGAGAGGGAAAAATAAGTTAGGAAGAGAACTTATAATGATTTAAAGTATTTTAGGACTTAGGAAGAAAAAGAAATGAATTTGTGAAATCAATGCAATATGGTTTTCTTTTTTGGTCTTTTGTGAGAAGTGTGAGGGAATATCACCTAGAGGAACTTAACTAGGAGAGTTTTAATTTAAAGTAAATCTTTATATGAATTTTCAAAAGTTTTAAAAAGAAGGACTTGTGAGAATGTTCCATGAAGTTGAGAATGACGATTCCTGAATTGGCACAATGGAAGTGCTTTGTGAATATATGGAATAGCCTTGTGCTATTGGGCTAACGTATTGGACCCGAAAATATCAGTGGTTGACTTAAACTTGTTGTGGCTCTTTTAATGGAATCTATATGTTTATGAATATTTCCTTATTCATGTCTTATGATCATGCATTGTGAAAGTCGGAATAACTTATTGTCAAGGCTGTATGCCTAGGAGATGAATTACACCTTTGTGCAGGTGTGAATTGCATAGTATAGTTCACTTATGGCTGAACTTGGAGCCGTTAGGGCGCGGGTCTCCCACATGTGGACAGTTGGTAGCTCCACTGGGCCGTAGTGACTGTGCAATGCACCGACGATCTCGACGAAGCATTATCCTATTCTCGATCCGGTTGAGAGTGTCTTGTAGAGCCATGTTGCATATATTGATTATATTGAGAAGTATATGATTTGAGGCTAACGATATACAGACACTGACTCCCCGATGTTGGTTTTAGCTCCATGGAGTAGGTGTTAGTCTAATGTGCATCCATATAATCATCGAGCATTTTATTGTGATATGCTTATACAATGAAAATAATTGTTATTATACTGTGGATTTACCGTTGAGATATATTATTGAGATATCTGATGAGAAACATTATGACTGTAAATTGCTATGTTTGTACTCTGTGATTCTATTTATGTTGTTGTTTCTTGCTGCCATGTTGGTAACGATGTACAGAGTCTCACGTCTTTCATTGTATTATCATGCTTGTCTTTGTCTTATGCTCATGTTTGTAAAGACTGCGATGGCGACAAGGCAAGATCCACGAGGTTTCACTAGACTGCAGTTCCACGGGGACGTCGAAGCGTTGAATGTCCAATGGGATACGGGGCACTGCTACGTTTACTAAGGATGTAGCTGTTCACTTGGAGTTTTGCATGCCTCTTGGGGAGCTTTAGGATGATTGGAGAGCTTCCTCTAAGGACTCTGTGGAGTCGACTGCTCGGACTCCCGTCCGTGTTGACATATCCCGTTTGGGGGCTTTGTTTGCTAGGGATCCCAAAGGGGATCTGGTTGAAGATCGGGTGCAGGACCCTACTCTTCAAGTGTTTGGACTTGGACCAGGCTCAGTCTTCATATGGTATATATATATATATATATATATATATATATATATATATATATATATATATATATATATATATATATATATATATATATATATATATATATATATATATATATATATATATATATATTTCTCGAGTATCTAAGTTTTATGCTTTTGGAACATGAGAAAATGTATTCATGGAGGTAGTAAACTTTGTTTTATGAATAGTCTTTTATTTCGTTCTTATAACTTGTATTTCTGTATTTCGGTAAGTTAGTGTTATCCTTTTGAAAAGAAATTTTGAAATTCATATTTCACGATATCAATGATTTTATAACTTGTGTAATTATAAGAAGCTTGTAAAAAATGTAATGCCCTTTGGAAGGGGTGTTACATTTAGGTAGTATCAGAGCAGTTTATCCTATTGAGCCAGGGTATGGACTGACTATGCTTAGACATGTAGAAATTTCTATATGCGTGTGGTGCATTTCCTTGTCCCTAGGTTGGGATGTTGAAAGACATGTAGTTACTGTTACATAGTTACATGATATTGAGGACTAGCCCACTCAATATGTAATGTTCTATGTCGACAGGGAACTATGACTTCAATAAGGCTAATTAGGAGAAATTGGAGTTCTTCTAGTAAAATTCCAGTTGGATGACTGAACTTGTGTAGAGTTATTTGTACCTACACCTTTGGAAGTGGTACCTCTAGTGTGAGTAAAGTCCAAGTCCGAGTCTTTTAGGTTTGTGGGTAGGTCTGTCTTGTTAGTGCTATGTGTCTCTCTGAGACCAAACACAGGGTTGTATTGCTTGGTCTCTGAAATGAGACAATATTGTTTAAAATGGTTACTTCTTGTTTTCATTGTATTTTGATTAGTCTGTTTTTCGAAGAAAAGGAAATGGGTCGAGGTAGGAGCATGCTGTGAATGTGGAACACGACAACAAGGGGATGGTTGTGACAGTAGAAGTGATGCAAAGGATGGCTGATGTAACAGTACAATAAAAACAGAGGGCCGCTTAGTAGCAGGATTTGATAGCCAAGGTTCAGATTTTGTTAGAGTTGAATCAGTCTCAGGATGTGGAACCATATAACGTTAGACCATATCGGTTTTGAGAAAGGAGAAATCGTAAGGTCAAGCGACTCCATCCGAAATCATATTTGCGACCAGCAGGAAATCAATAACAACAGCAACCATATGGAGGTAGTGCTAGTGATAGTAGACTCAGTCAGACCGTGACACTTTTACAAACATGTAATAAGTGTGCAACAAGTCATGCAACAAGGAAGTGTACAACCAAAGGAGGAATTTGCTTCAGACGTGGAAAGCCTGGACACATCTCCAAAGATTGCAACCAACCCAAGGCGGAGCCTTTTGTCAACAATGCACGAGTTGCAAAACCTTAGGTAGGAGGCAGAGTTTATACAATGAGTGGAGCAGAAGCCTCCCAATCTAAAGATTTGATAAAAGGGAGATGGTACCATAGGAGGTAATCTTTTATCTATACTGTATGACTCAAGGACGACCCATTCTTTTATTGCTTATAACTGTGTGCACCAATTAGGTTTACCTGTGTCTTCTTTGCCCTTTGATTTGAGTATTTCTACCCCTACTGTTAAACCTATTGTTACTATCCAAGTTTGTTTGAACTATCCTTTATCTATTGAAGGTCGAATCTTTCTATTGATTTGATCTGTTTACCTCTCTCTCAAATAGATGCGATCTTAGAAATGGATTAGTTATTTTCTAACCATATCCTGTTAGACTATTCCAATAAAACCATAGTTTTCCCTATGGCTGAAGTTTCTAGATTTTTTACGGCTAACCAAGTTCAAGCTTTCTTGAAAGAAGAAACTCAGGGATACATGCTATTGTCTTCCTTAAAAGTCGAGAGCGAGATGGATGTGAAGGCTATTTCGATAGTCAATGAGTTTCCCAAAATCTTTCTTGATGAGGTACTGGGTTTACCGCCTGAGCGGGAAATAGAGTTTACTATCGACCTTGTGCCTGGATTCGGTCCTATATCCATGGCACCATATCAAATGTCACCATTAGAGTTAGCCAAGCTCAAGAAGTAGTTAGAGGAACTGTTGAAGAAGAAGTTTGTGAGACCTAGTGTTTCACCGTGGGGAACTCCAGTGTTGTTGGTCAAGAAGAAGGATGGGACTTCTCGGTTATGTGTAGACTATCACCTGCTAAACAGGGTTACGATCAAGGATAAGTATCCACTTCCAAGGATAGATGATTTAATGGATCAGCTGAAAGGAGCCGCTGTTTTCTCCAAGATAGATTTGCAGTCTGGCTATCATCAGATCCGAGTGAAGGTAGAGGATATCTCCAAGATGGCTTTTCGTACATGGTACGGGCATTATGAGTATCTTGTGATGCCGTTTGGAGTGACGAATGCACCTACCATATTCATGGATTACATGAATAGAACCTTTTATTTTTACCTAGACAGATTTGTCATTATTTTTATCGATGACATTCTGGTCAATTCTCGAAATCAGAAGGAACATGTTGAACATCTCAATATAGTTCTCCAGATCCTGAAAGAGAAGACGTTGTATGCTAAGTTGTCAAAGTGTGAATTCTAGCTGGAAGAGGTTAAGTTTTTGGGTCATGTAATCTCGAAGGATGGAATTGTAGTAGACCCGTCGAAAGTTGAAGCAGTTTTGCAGTGGGAAAGGCTGAAGACTGTGATAGAGATCCGTAGCTTTGTGGGATTAGCTGGTTATTATCAAAGATTCATTGAAGGATTTTCTAAGATAGCAAGACCTCTCACTCAACTTATGAGAAAGGACCAAGCCATTGTATGGACCGATGATTGTGAAGAGAGCTTCCAAGAATTGAAGAGATGATTGACTACTTCACCAGTTTTGGTTCTACCTGCTCCTGATGAACCTTTTGAGGTGTTTTGTGATGCTTCACATCAACGTTTTGGCAGATTCTTCAAGAACCAATGGGAATGAAACTTCGTTTGAGTTTTGCTTATTATCCTAAAATCGATGGTCAATCGGAAAGGACGATCCAATCGTTGGAAGATCTACTTAGAGCTTGCACTTTGGAATAGACTAGAGGTTAGGATGAATTATTACCTTTAATAGAGTTCACCTACAATAACAATTTTCACTCGAGCATAGGAATGACACCTTATGAAGCTCTATACGGATGACGGTGCAAAACACCTTTGTGTTGGTACCAAGATGGAGAGCAATTCACGATTGGACCTGATCTTGTGCAACAAACAATGAAAAAGGTTGAGATGATTCAGGAAAAGATGTGATCGGCTCAGAGTCAACAGAAAAGCTATGTGGATAAAAGAAGGAAGCCTCTTGAGTTTGAGGAAGGTGAGCATGTGTTTTTGAAAGTCACACCCACGACTGGGGTCGGCTGAGTTCTTAAATCTAGAAAACTCACTCCAAAGTTCATTGGACCTTACCAAATTTTTCGTCGGATAGGTCCAATAGCTTGTCAAATAGTTTTACCACATTTTCTTTCTGACCTTCATAATGTCTTTCATGTGTCGCAATTGTAAAAATACATTCCTGATCAAAACCACGTCATAGCATCGGATATAGTACAATTAAAAGAGAATTTGACCTATGAGACACTTCCTGTAAAGATTAAGGATAGGAGAGTGAAGCAACTCAGAGGAAAGGAGATTCCATTGGTGAAAGTGATTTGGAATGATATGACCGGAGATGCGACGTGGGAGTTAGAGGACAAGATGAAGGAACAACATTCACATTTATTCTGAGGTAGAAAATTTCGAGGACGAAATTTCATTTTAGAAGGGGAAAGTTGAAACACCCTAAAAATTTATTATTTTCTATTATCAATGTTTTTTATAATATTTATGATTTTTAAGAATTTTTGTGAATTATTTCAATGATTTTGATTATTTTAATATATTTATCATTTTGCATGCGCACTAAGTAGGGCCGAGAAAATAAAAATTTTTTCCCAAGGCCAGAAAACTTTGGACTGTGAAAACGTCGATGTGGGATCTTACTAAACCCGAGGCTAGACACAATTTATGAAGTTTTTATTTTTTGAGATTTTATCTGATAAATAAAATTGGGATAACATTTTATTATCCGTTGGATGATATATACTATTTTTGCCAACTGTAACCTATGTCCACTAGATAATAGCTTTAGTAGAGTGTTAGTCATCTTTTCTAGAGAATACTTTAATGACATCACCAAAATGACATCACCACCATGACATCACCCTTGACTTTTTCAAAAGTGTGTAAAACTTCTCAAGGAAGCTTTATACCAAGCTTCTCAAGGAAGCTTCACCTTTTCTCTCTCCTCCCTTTATGACCCCACGACAATTTGGGGAGGGGGAAATATGACCAAAAGTTGTCATCTTTTTCACTTACCTATCACTTTTTCATTTCAAACAAAGTTTCACTTTTCATTCTTTCATTTTCCTTTCTCACACTTTTTCTCTCATCTCCATTCTCTCTCCACTACCACGGCCTCAACACCATTGTTGGCCACCCAAGCTTGCTTGCTCAAACCAATCTAGATTCTTGAATCCTTTCATCATCTTGTAGCTTTCCTCTTTGGTGATCATCTCTTGATTCTTTGATCTTCGTCACTTTCTACCAAGCCCTATAACTTGGTCACCTTTGTGATCAATGACTCCTCTTTTCAAGCTTTGGTTGTTGATTGTGTGAGTTTGACTATCCTAGGGTTTCATTGGTAGTGGTGGACGAAAATTTGCAAAAAAACATGAAGAAGCTTTCTTTCTTTTGTTATCTCTTTAGGTAAGAGAGAGATTTCTCTTGTCATCCTTCCATGGTGGTGAGGGACAGTTTGTGGTGTTGAGAGTGGAGAATCCATGTGAGGGTTCTTCACTTGATTTGTGTTTGACTCTTAGTGATTTTTGTTGTCATTTTTGCTTTATATGATTTTGTGACTTGGTAATGTTTATGACTTTGATGAAAAATGAAATTCTTCATGGTTGATGTAAATTAATGGCTTGAAATTCCTTGTGGGAGTTGAAAATTTTGAGACCTTAATACCCTAGAGAGCTCACGGCCAAGAAGTAATAAAAAGGGTATCCAAGATAAAAATTTGTGTTGAATTGGAAATTAGAAACTTAAATGAAAAGGGAATGTAATTAGGGATTCCATAATCATGATGTAGTGGTAAAATCAAAATCTTGACTACTTAGTTAGAGAGAGAGGTTTCGGCCATGAGAGGGAAAAATAAGTTAGGAAGAGAACTTATAATGATTTAAAGTATTTTAGGGCTTAGGGAGAAAAAGAAATGAATTTGTGAAATCAATGCAATGTGGTTTTCGTTTTTGGTCTTTTGTGAGAAGTGTGAGGGAATATCACCTAAAGGAACTTAACTAGGAGAGTTTTAATTTAAAGTAAATCTTTAGGTTAATTTTTAAAAGTTTTAAAAAGAAGGACTTGTGAAAATGTTCCATGAAGTTAAGAATAACGATTCCTAAATTGGCACAATGGAAGTGCTTTGTGAATATATGGAATAGCCTTGTGCTATTGGGTCGACGTATTGGACCCGAAAATGTCAGTGGTTGACTTAAGCCTGTTGTGGCTCTTTCAATAGAATCTATATGTTTATGAATAGTGCCTTATTCAAGTCATGTGATCATGCATTGTGAAAGTTAGAATGACTTATTATCAAGGTTGTATGCCTAGGAGATGAATTACTCCTTTGTGCGGGTGCGAATTGCATAGTGTAGTTCACTTGTGGTTGAACTTGGAGGCGTCGGGCCGCGGGTATCCCACATGTGGATAGTTAGTAGCTCCACTGGGCCGTGGTGACTATGCAACGCACCGACGATCTCGACCAGGCACTATCCTATTCCTGATCCGGTTAAGAGTGTCTTATAGAGCCATATTGCACATATTGATTATATTGAGAAGCACATGATTTGAGGCTAACGATATAAAGACACTGACTCTCCGATCATTCTCTCCGATGTTGGCTTTAGCTCTATGGAGTAGGTGTCGATCTATTGTGCATCCACATAATCATCGAGCATTTTATTGTGGTATGCTTTTACTATGAAATTAATAGTTATTATATTGTGGATTTGTCGTTGAGATATATTATTGAGATATCTGCTGAGAAATGTTATGACTGTAAATTGCTATGTATGTACTCTATGATTCTATTGATGTTGTTGTTTCTTGCTACCATGTTGGTAAGGATGTAGAAAGTCTCACCTCTCTCATTGTATTTCCTACTTGTCTCTGTCTTATGCTCATGTCTGTAAAGACTGCGATGGCGGCAAGGCAAGATCCTCCAGGTTTCACTAGACTACAGTTCCAGGGGGACATTGAAGCATGGAATGTCCAATAGGATATGAGGCGTATTCAGTATATCGGAGATGTCAACCTGTTGTAAAGTAGGACCCGATATGACGCTGCTACGTTTACTGTGGATGTAGCTGTTCACTTGGAGTTTTGCATGCCTCTTGGGGAGCTTTGGGATGATTGGAGAGCTTCCTCTTGGGAGGACTCTATGGAGTCGACTGCTCGGACTCCCGTCCTTGGTGACGTGCCTCGATTGGGGGCTTTGACTGCTAGGGATCCCGAATAGGATCTGGTTAAAGATCAGGTGCAGGACCCTATTCTTCAAGTGTTTGGACTTGGACTAGGCTCAGTCTTCATATGGTATACATATATATATATATATATATATATATATATATATATATATATTTATTTATATATTATTTTATTTATTTATGTAAGTTTTATGCTTGTGGAACATGAGAAAATGTATTCATGGAGATAGTAAACTTTGTTTTATGAAAAGTCTTTTATTTCGTTCTTATAACTTGTATTTCTCTATTTTAGTAAGTTGGTGTTATCCTTTTGAAAAGAAATTTTGAAATTCATATTTCACGATATCAGTGATTTTATAACTTGTGTAATTATAAGAAACTGGTCAGAAATGTAATGCCCTTTGAAGGGGGTGTTGCAAAACCAGCACATAAAGTCAATCAAATATCAAGGTTAAATCAAAATGATATATCCTCACAAATATACTCTTTCACTCAAGTGTTTAGAGCTTGTGTTTACTCTCAACCCACTTATGGAAACATGCCCTACCATAAGCTTGGCAAGCCTCTACTTCTCTACCACCTAGGCCACATGCATACAAATATCAAAAGGTCTTTAATTAGGTTGTAATGGGTTTAGGGTTAAGGTAAGATACACCAAGGATAAGCAAGTTAGACCATAGGAAATAGAAGAGCAAAGGGGAATATATTTAATCATTACAATAAAATTACCCCAACATTTTTCAACCTCAACTCTCTTTTTGTATCTTTACCCTTTTCTTGCCTCTCTCTATACAACAATCAAACTTCCTTTTCTTCTTTATTTCTTTCTTTTCACTTTTGAACTTCTCTTATTTCTTTTTTTTTTTGTTTTTTTGAATACCTTGCATCACATCCAAACATCTTAATATTTTGCCAATACTTATACAAAACCTTTATATACATACATAGCTAGGCAAACACAATATTAAATCCCCCCACACCTATTCAAAACCAATTTCTAGCACAATTACTAAGCTCTTCTACGCCCTAAGGTAGGGTAGCGTAATGGTTTTTTGCTTTTAGGTTTGTATTGAGCTATGATAGAAGGAAAGGAAGAAGAAGTCAATTAGGCTCAAAGGGGTAAACAATGGATAAAAATGCAAGGATGGCTATTTGGCCAGTAGCTATTTGACAGAAATGCCTTTGTCATTTCAAATGTGTGCAGTGGTCATTTGTAGCTTAAAAAGAGTCAAGACAAGTTCTGAAGAACACATAGTCATGAGTGGAATCACACAACAAAGAACAAAGATGGCATAATATTAGCCATTCAAACTAAAGCCTAAAATCTCACTAGGTCTCACTCTATCACATTTGAATTAACCCTTCAATTTTTCAAAACCTCATTTGACAAATTTAAAGCAAGAAAGTCTACTTATTCAAGCTTAAAAACTTATCAGAATTTTGTTTTTCTTTTAAATGGATCTTTTGCTCACCACTCAAATCACTCTAAAACTCATTGGAGAGACATGCACCATATATTCAACTAAGATCATTACCCCCCATACTTAAAGTAGACATTATCCCTAATGTCAAGGTATGCACACATCAATAAGGAAATTGAATCCATAATCAGTATTCATCAGTGATATCCCAAAATAAGATCCAAATACAATGCCAAAATACTAACAATCAGAGATAAAGCATAATCCAAAACAACAAGGGTAATAAATCAAGATAGGGTGGGGGATAAAATGGCCTCTGAAGCAATGCATCCAGCTTGCCATACATGGTATCCATCCGCTGGGCAGTGAATTTCTCAAACTGCTGGATCGGTCCTCCAAGTGCTGGAATCGAGTGGCATGATCTAGCTCTAGTCTATCAATACGGGCCATGACCTCATCATATGAAGCAGCTCTAGTGGAGGGCTCTGCATCTACTGCAAAAAGGGGAACATACTCCAAAGGAACTGATGCTGCAATATACGCCTATGGCTCGGGGATCGGAGCTCTCCTAGGTAGGACATTACCATTTGTACTAACCAAGTGGAAGGCACCATTTTGGTTCACGTACCTGCCTATGGCTACTAGAATAGGCCCATTAATAGCACTAGGACCCTTTATAAGATTCTCCTCCATTAACAAGTCCAGATCAACTCCACATTGTTCCACGATAGTAGTGATGTAACCTCCAAGTAATATTCATCTAGCTCTAGTGGACCCTATATGCTTGAATTGATTACAAAAACAACAACCCCCATTCACTTTTTCCCCATGTACCATGCAGTGGATGAAAAACAACTTGGGCCTACTAAGGACCCCCTGGCTTTCCCCTCTCGCACAAATTGTATTTGCCAACCACTTTTAGATGTATCTAAAGCCAAGGGATGGGAGCTTGGAAGCCTTAGAAGATTTGGGATCATAATTACCAGGATTTGCAATAGTCAACTCATACCAAGCATGCTCCTGACGGAAGTCAGAGGGAATACGATTGTGCCCCACAAGAAAGCCAAAGATGGTGCTAAACTGATGAATGTTTAATTCATAGGGTGCTCTTAAGAATTTAAAAGTTATCTCTCCTGGCCAACCAGTCTGATCACTTAGGGGGTACAGTTTACAGGAAGAATTAGAAAAAAACTCTCTAGTCAAATTAACATAAGTAGGCCTACGCATGTTGGCAAACTCAACCCATCCTATTCTACGTAATAAATCATAGACCTCATCATGTAAATATTGGTTCTTAATGTATCCTCATATAGATACCGAGTAGTTACTATCTTCTTCCTATCTATAGGATGCACTTGTACATGTTAAGATGGCTCTGCAGGTGGAGGTGGGGGAGGTGCCCTTGCTCGCCTAGATGGTTCGCTGTTAGGGTAATTAGAGCATGAAGTCCCTACCGTGGTCTTCATTCGCTTCTTTGGAGCCATTGGAGATGAAACTATTGGTGTATACTCTAGAGGCCGATATATTTTGACAATACTTATATACATTGTATTATGCTATTTTTTAATATATGAAGCATTTTATTTATTGTGTTATTTATGATAAACATAATAAAGTCCTTAGAATAGTAAGTTTGATGTCATAGGACATCAAGTGGATGACTTGATCATGAGATCCTTTTTGATAAAATTAAAACACTATTCTTAAATTTTCCTAGTCAAGTATTAATGTTAATTAGGATAACAATAATGCATTGAGACTAGTAGGTGCGTAGACTGATGACCACATCTCACGGGTCATGGATATGAGATATTAAATCCTCATATGGGTACATATTAGAGTAATGATGTACTGGACTGACCTGTTATGAGAACGCTACATGGATCATTATGTGAGCGTGATAAATGATTCTCATAGTGACAATGGTGTATATGGTCCTTTGACTTGAAATCACTATGATTCCTACATGAGGAGTTGTGTGTTTTAATGCCATCAAACATGCATAGGGATGTGAGTGACCTAGATGGGATTTGTCACTCCTACATAATAAGAGCGATATCTTTGGGCCCCCTGATTGAGTGAGACTGCGAAATGCATGGCCATGCTCAAATGAGTCAATATGAGATATTGACCTCATTTGTTGTTACAAAGTCTACTCGAGTATCAAGAAATGAAGGATTGAACTATACAAGGGTGACGCATTCCTTACCTTGTGCTCAATCTAGATATCTTGACAAAGGGACTAAACTACACAGAAACATTGGTCATAGAAAGGTTATGTCAAATCACTGACATTCTCATTACTTGGGTAACAGCAATGTGTTGCTAGATATCACTCACTGCTTGTAATATTAAAATGAGATTTTAATATTACTGCCAACATTATGAGAACCTACAGGGTCATACACATAAAGCAGACTAAATTGGAGCAATGAGAATTCAAGTTGGACAGGGATTCCATCATGGGCTTAACTCATAACAGATGAGTCTAAAGGCTGTATAGCTATGTCTGTTGCTACTCACACTCACTTAAGGCAGTCACTATTATAAATAGTACTACTAAAGGGGCAACTAAGCAAGTATAACAGAACCCTAGCCACTCCTACAAAAATAGTGAGTGAGAGAGTGACAGGTTTCTCTTCTCTTCGCAGCTAGCACTGAGTCAGAGACATGGGACTCCTTTTTGCGAACATTGGACATTCGTGAGTCTGTTCGTGTGGATACCATAGAGACATCGTAACTGTTATGGTGTTGGTGATTCACGTCGTTTGTTTTTCATCTCGCTTCAAGAGGTAAACTCAAAAACACATATTATGGTCTCTTTTCGTATGAATCCTTGGTGGGAATTTTTTGTTTTTCCACTATGTAGTGTATCCGCAATTCCCAGCAGAAACTAAAAGGAAATGGAGATGGGTAGCATGGAGAAGATGTAAAGAGAGAATTTTGGGGCATTGGGAGTGGATTAGGAAGAAAGATGGGGAGTGTTTGGTGCTTGAAAATGAATGGAAGGAGGAAATATGAGCTTTATTGGTGCTTGAATGGAAGAAATTTGGGAAATAAGGTGGTGGGAGGGCAGTAGGTCGTGAGAATTTGAGGGAGAAAGCAGCCTAGAAACCCTAAGTTAGGGTTAAATGGGATCTGCCACATAAACACGAGCCGTGTCTAATGACACATCCCCCTATATATGGCTCTTTGACGAATTGGGGCTTTAGTGTTCAAAGACACGGGCCATGTCTGATGACACGACCCCTCCTGTGTATGATTCTATGAGCAATTGGGGCTTTACCTTGTTGGAGATATGGGGTATGTCTTGAAACACCCCCCATGTTGTCCACTGACTTGGAAACTCTATAATCCACACTAATTCCCTACTATATTACTAATTCCCAAGGGTTCTTATTCACTTAAAACACTTATCATGACCTCAAAAACTCATCAAACAAATAAATCATGTATTCAATCACAATTCCAACATTACAAAACACAAAGATTTCTAAGGATTCCTAGATATTCATTCAAAAAACACACCAAGATCTACTTAACCTAAGAAACTAATTAAGAAAATAGAAAGAAACACAAGATAAGAGGGACAAAGAAAATAAATCTGGTTTATCTTGGTGATGGGTTGCCTCCCATTGAGCGCTTGGTTTATTGTTCTCATCCTGACATTATGTCACTCCTTAATGTTCTTCATAATGTGGATAGAGTAGGGTCATCTCTTCCACTTCTTCACTATCTAGAAGCTCATGGTAAGGCTTGAGGCGGTGTCCATTAACCTTGAATGTTTTTCCAAATGCCTCATTCATGATCTCCACTGCACCAGAAGGAAAAACATAAGTTACCACAAATGGTCCAATCCATTTAGAATGTAATTTACCTAGAAACATTTTAAGTCTGGATTAGTATAGTAGCACTCTTTGTCTTTCTTTGAAGCTTTTCCTGGAGATCATTTGATCATAGAATGCCTTGGTTTTTAACTTGTAAGTAAAGGCACTCTCATAAGCCTTAGTCCTCAATTCTTCCAACTCTTGTAATTAGAGCTTCCTTTGCTTTACAGCACCTTCCAAATCCAAGTTGACTTGCTTAATAGCCTAATAAGATTAATGCTCCAGCTCCACAGACAAATGATAGGGCTTCCCATATATCAACCGAAATAGTGACATGCTAATCAAGGTCTTATATGTAGTCCTATAAGTCCATAATGCATCATCATGTCTGGTACTCCAATCCTTACATGTTGGATTCACTGTCTTTTCAAGGATGGACATGATTTTCCAGTTGGACACTTCGGCCTGCCCATTTGTTTATGGATGGTAGAGAGTAGAAGTCCTATGCATCACACCATATCTCTTCAAGAGAGCCTCAAATGTTCTGCTACAAAAATATATCCCTTAATCACTAATTTTGGCCCTTGGAGTCCTAAACCTACAGAAAATGTGAGACTTCACAAAATCCACAATAATTTTAGAGTCATCAGATCTGGTTACTTTTACTTCTACCCATTTTGATACATAATCAAGAACTAGGAGAATGTATGAAAAATCAAATGAGGGGGGAATGGTCCCATAAATTCAATGCCCCAAACATCAAAAACATCCACAAAAATTAACGAAGTTTGAGGCATTTGATTTCTAAGACCAATATTACCTGTCATTTAATAGCGGTCACAAGACTTACAAAAGTTATAAGTATCCTCGAAAATTGTAGGCTAGTAGAAACCACTGTCAAGTACCTTGTTGGCTGTCCTCTTCATGCCAAAATGCCCTCCACATGCATAGGTATGACAAAAATAGAGTATGGAGTGAGCTTCTGAGTCCTGAATGCGCCTCCTAATCACTTGATCTGCACAATGCTTCCAGAGGTAAGGATCATCCCAAATATAATATTTGCAATCACTCCTCAGTTCATCCCTTTATGCTTTGTTCAAGCCCTCCGGAAAGTCCTTGGTGGCCAAGTAGTTGGCAATATCAGCATACCAAGGAATTGTAGTCTTGATGACCATTAGATGCTCATCCAGAAAACTCTCTTTGATAAGCATCTCCTCCTCCTTAATCACTAACCTACTCAAATGGTCTGCCATGAAGTTGTCGCTCCTTTTTTTGTCTTTCATCTCCAAATCAAACTCTTGGAGTAATAGAATCCATCGGAGTAATCTAGGCTTCGCATCCTTCTTCGCAAGTAGGTACTTTAAGGTTGCATGATTAGAAAAAAATAATTACTTTAGAACCAATTAGATATGATCTAAATTTTTCTAAAGCAAAAACCACAGCTAGAAGCTCTTTTTTAGTTGTAGAGTAATTGAGTTGAGCATCACTTAGGGTCCTTGATGCAAAGTAGATAGATAACATACGACACCCTATCAACTCGTTGTCCTAGGACAGCCCCTACCACGAAGTCACTAGCATTACACATTAACTTGAATGGTAGCTTCCAATTTGGTGACCTAATGATAGCCGTCGTAATCATCAACTCCTTGAGTTTGGTGAAAGCCTCCATACACTTCTCATCAAAATGGAATGGAACATCCTTTTGAAGTAGTGTGCAAAGAGGCAATGATATCTTAGAGAAATCCTTGATGAATCTTTGGTAAAACCCTGCATGACCAAGAAAAGAACAAATTTCCTGCACACTAGTGGGCGAGGGTAAGGAACGCACAAGCTCTACCTTAGCTCTATCAACCTCGATTCCCTTAGCAAAGACCACATGACCTAACATCATACCCTTTTCTACCATGAAGTGGCATTTTTCCTAATTCAACACAAGTTTAGTGTCAATGTATCTTTTTAGTACTAATTTCAATTGTTCTAAACAATTCTCAAATCCATTCCTAAATACACTAAAATAATCCATGAAAATGTCTATAATATTCTCTATATAATTAGAAAATATGCTCACCATACATCTCTGAAAGGCTCTTAGTGCATTGCAAAGTCCAAAAGACATTTGCTTATATGCAAAAGTGTCAATAGGACAAGTGAAAGTGGTATTGTCCTGATCTTCTAGAACAATGGCAATCTGGTTATATCCTAAAAATCCATCCAGAAAATAGTAGTGAGTATGACTAGCTAATCTGTCCAACATCTGATAAAAAAAAGGCAAAGAAAAGTGGTATTTTCTAGTGGCAACATTTAATTTTCTAAAAATCTATACAGACATGCCACCCTGTTTGTAGCCTAGTGGGAATAAGCTCATTTTCAGCATTTCTTACCACAATGATTCTAGATTTCTTTGGTACTACCTGGATCAGGCTTACCCACTTACTGTCAGAAATGGGGTAGATCACCCCCACACTTAGGAGCTTTAGTATATCATTCTTTATACCCTCCATCATAGGAGGATTCAACCTCCTCTGGGGATCTCTCACTGGCTTAGCCCCCTCCTCTATTAAGATTTTGTGCATGCAAATGGAGCGGCTAATTCCCTTGATGTCTGCTATAGTCCAACCAATGGTCATCTTATGCTCGTTCAATATAGACACTAATTTCTCATCTTTTTCTTGGGTGAGTGACTTAGCAATTATCACTAGAAGTGTTTTCTTCTCTCCCAAGAATACATATTTGAGATGATTAGGCAATTCCTTCAATTCCAACTCTGGTGCCTACACAATAGAAAGTTTAGGTGCATCATTGGTATCTGGTAGCTCAATATAAGAAACTTCATGTCCTTCTGAAGTGGAAAAGAGCTCATGCAAGGCTGCTACTACATCATTAATGTCTTCACTCCATGGTTCTCCTACATATTCCCTATTTTCTTCTTGTAAATCTAAACTATGAGTCAATACTGTATCAAGAGCATCAAAATGATTAGACTCAAAAGCTACAAAAAATAAATAGTCAAAAGCATCAAAGGAGTCAATCAAACAAGCAGAGTGCACATCACTTGGGTATCTCATACCTAAAAAATGTTGAATCTGATCATGTCCCCATCAAATTCCATAGTCAACGTCCCTGAGTGCACATCAATCTTTGTCTGTGCAGTCTTCAAGAATGGTCTCCTGGTATCACCCCTCGATTTAATAGCCACAGCACAATTGTCATTATACCATGGTCACTAAATTTTGGCATGCTACAACTCAAATAACAAGTTTTCCAAATCGAAACATTTTGTATATAAAGAAAATATGAGCCATGAATGAATAGTTACACATACAGCCGTTTGGAAATATGAATTAACGAGATATACTTAAAATTACAGCACATAAGATGGGATAATTACCTTAAAACATATATATACTCAATAGAAACTTTATACATATAGTGCAAAAGAAACATAACTACCCATAAATAAATCTACGAATAAGGAGTTAGGCACTCCATCATATCTCGAATGCGTAAGGCAACTCCGGACACACTGGTGTAGTGAGAATACAGGATAGGATCTTCAATCGCAGTCCTCTTCATGATCAAGGTCAGATCCCCAACATATCGTATATGCTTGTCAATCCAGTCGACTCGCCAAGCACTGATGCCCCAGGTGAACTCAATCCTGACGAAACCAATAGAACTCATTCTTGTCACCCTCGTCAAACACAGGAGATCATACCATGTATGGTCTAGGAAATTTAATCTCGTCCCCTTTACATTCTTTACCCAAAATTACATAGAACAAGAATGGTGTAAGCAAGAGGTGAGACATCCTACATTATTACCAATATGGCAGCAAAGGAACATAACACGAATGACGTAGTCATTCCATACATACAGATATTACAAATACATTCAAGTTAACATTTGCATAGATATCATCAGAAAGCATATTCCATAATAATATATATATATATCAATAGCACTATAACAACAAGTATCCATTATAGATATATAACAAATATTTATGTTTCCACAATATATATGTTGACCATGCCATGACAATATGTGAACTGACCATGCATATGCACAATGCATATGCTGACCATCCTCATGTACAATGTACTCATTTCCTACTTCATGGAGGTAGACACAAAACATTCAGAGAGAATGATCAAGGGGACATGCTAGTATCTTGTCAGCCATAAAATCAAATGCTTTCCAGAAAATAATCAATCATTTTGCGCAATAAGGCTTTATACAATGGCATTCCCACAAGATCACAATATAGGATAGTGTCTCACGTCAGGATCGTCGATGCGTTTGCATTAGTTTGTCCCATGGTCCAAAAGGGCTACCTACTGCCCGCTGTGAGACGCCCATGCCCCCAAGGTCAACTGCAGGACCTACACTAGTCTATTCGCACCCGCACTAAGGTGTGATTCAACTCCTAGGCAACATGGCCTAAACAATAGTTTAACCACTGTTGTACCATTGCCAATGGTATTTCCATATAATTGTTCAATACCATTTTCATCAGTGATATTATATAATCGTCCATACGACTACATAGTACCACTCTTATCTGGGTTTCCTCTGATAGCCAGTTCCATCTGACTCGCTCGTCTATCTGACGTTTCTGGTTATAAAGGCAAACCATATCTGACTAAATTGTCCATCTTATATTTCTTGGTCCGGTACTTCGGTTTCATAATCATAATGTCAATGAATGCTTCAATCATGATCATCATGACAAACTATATCAATCATGCTCCAAATGCATGTGGATTCAACGCATATATGTATATTCATATATGAAATCACAATTATATCATATCATTTATCAACAAGGTTTGATCCCATTCACAGATCCACATCAAGCCAATATTAAATCCTCAAAGGTAAACACAAACTATTCAAAATTGTTACTAAAGTTATGCCTCAATTCCATTATGTTTTTGCGTTGAACTCTCTTAGAATGTCTACTTTGAGTTCCTCACAACCCTCCTCACACTCATGTTCTTTCTTTTTCTAACCTCACTCTAAGTCTTATGATAAGGTCATGTTCTTTATCCGTTCCACTTTATGATTTCCTAAGTAAGTGTATATTCCTCTAATTAACTAAGTTTTAGCTTGTTATAAAGCCTCACAATGAGTGTCTAATGAGACTGTGAGCCTCTAAGGGGCTAGAAAAGCCAACCATTCTTCATTACCCAAAGCACACGGCCTAGAGTACACGGCCGTGCCAAAATACACGGCCTAAGCTGTGTACTCATCTGGAAAAATGCTCCTTTTTACGTTGCTCGATTACACGGCCGTGCAGTGTTGCACGGTCTAGGCCATGTATGCCTCTACTCTGTGGATCTAACACCAGAAACTTGCAAAAATGCTCCCCCCAGCCTCCAAATCGAATGGGTATGAATCCCTTGCTTCCCAAACACATATCCAAGCATTTATATGCTTTCATATCCATCAAGATTCACAATATTAAGCATATAAAATCATGCAATCACAATCAAATCTTAACATTATTTGTAACACCCCAAATTTTAGACTATATTGCAAGAGCTGACAGAATTACACTACTTTGTGTTTTCTGTGCATTATAAAAATAATTTGATTATTTCGATACTATTTGTGATTATTTTGTGTGATTTGCTCCTGGTCAAGAAAATAATAATTTTCGGTAGGAAATTCTTGTCTGATTATTTAGAGACGGGGATCTTACTTAACCCGAATCTGAGTAACACGTAAAAGAATTTATTAATTTTTAGAATTTATCTCAGTAAAATAATTCTATTTTACTAATAAATATATGTTGCTTGATGCATAGTCATTATTGCTATGAATTATTTTGACCCTAGATAGTTTAATTTGCCATTATACTCAACCGACCAAAATTCTGAATTCTAATTCGACCAAAATTAAAAATCCCAATCCGACGAAGTTCCTCAAAGATTTTCCCAAATGGTTTTCATTTCAAAACCTGTTTCGACAAACATAATTCGACAATTTCTTTTGAGAATATATTCTTGTCGATACTGACTTCATTTCAAGCCTATTCCGACAAACAAAGCTCGACAATTTTATGAATATACTCCTGTCGATAGACTCGGTCTTTCTCAAGCCTTACAGGGATCCAAAAGATCAATCTCACATAACTCATTCGACAATCCAAGATTTTTGAAGGTCTTGACATTGACAGAATTTGGACAAAATCCAAACACTTGAAGAAATTTTCCTAACATTTTGATCCCGTCGGATTTAATTACTGAATGCAAGCATAAGTTAAATAGTGAGTTGAATCCGACACTTCCAGATCATTTCCCGACAACATCAATCGGTAGTTCGACAGAACCCAAAATACCTCAAGACTGGATGAAACTGATTCTCAATTCTTGGATCAGAAATCAAAGATTTTGGCTGTTATGGCTGCCTCTTCCGACAAAGACCATCTTTCCGACAGAAGATTATCTATTCCAAAACATGGAAGACATCGTCGGATTCGACAAGACGCTGGACGTTGCTGTTAGCAGAGAATCAGTTAAAGAAAATAACTTGGTCCTCCTTTTCTCTCAAATCTTGTCGGACGATTCTCCAAATCAAAATGAAGATGACTGCTATGTAATTGACTTAACTGATGATAAATAGTACTACTATTCGTTGTCGAACACTATTTTATGTCAAAGGTTGCGCATTGTTGGACAAACACTTATCGTCGAATTTTATCTTCAGACCATTTAGGACAATGTTAATATCTGTCAAATTTGATTCTCTGATCATTGAGGAGAATGCTAAAATCCGTCGAATTAGATTTTTTTGATTATTAAGTACCAAGTTAAAATTTGTCGAGTGAGGATGCTAGTATCAGTTAAGTGAAAATGTCAATATTCGTCGAGTGAGGATGCTCATGTCTGTTGAGTTAGAATGTCAATTTCCATCGAGTGGGGATACCAATGTCCGTCGAATTTGAATGATAATGTTCGTCGAATTATGGTGCTAACGACCGTCGAGTAAGAATTCCTGATTTCAGTAGAAAAACTTCTCTAATGTCAAAATCCGTCGAATTTGATCTTCTGACCATATAGTATTTCGTCGATTCGACAATTGGAAGATTTCTCCAACATCAACATCTGTCCGACGAATTAGGATATTTGTTGACCTTTTCAAGTTCATCCGACAGCCTTTCATTTCGTTTGACAGAATCACCATTCGACAGAGTTCTCATCCGACAACACTTGATTTTAACCATTCTTGGGGAAATGATGTTCTCCCATTTTATCGAATTTTGTTGTCGTTTTTCGTCGAAAATTTCCTTGGAAACTCACGTTCATGCAGCAATTTGGAGGGGTTCTACGTCGGCTACGTAGCAGCTTGAAGGAGGTTCTACAAGGTTCTTGAACAATCTAAAAGCCTTGAAAGTCAAATGAATGACATCAGCCACGTGCATTCAGAATAAGATATTTTACTTCATGTAAATTCTAAACTTTATTTAAGCTTATCCCACGGCAGCAGCATTGAAAAATTTCACTCTCTCACAATTTCATTTTCTCTCACATCAAACAGTATTCATCTTTTCTCTCAAATCCCACGAACCTGAGCATCATCTTTCTTCCTTTTCTCTCCATTTCATCCTCACAAATTCACCTTCTCTCACCCAAAGACTTCACTCCATTTTCTCTCAAAATAGTTTACGGCCATGCATAGTCAAAGTCTTCATCTTTCTTCAAAATTCTCCAAATAGCAAAAGCTCTCAAATTTCCTTCTTCTTTTCTTCTCCAACCTCACGGTCTTCCACCCTCTTTCCATCAATCACTCTTCTATAATTCTAAACTACCTTATTTCTTGCTTTTCTACTTTATTTCAAGACATTTTGTAGTTAAAACCTAAGCCTAAATCATCTATCTTTTTATCTTGTTCTTCAAAGCTCAAGTTTGAAGCCTTGAAGAAGCTCTTGGTGGAGGGAGTTTGCTTGAAGGAGACATACAAGGAGCTTTGGAGGTTCTTCAAGAGGTAAAAGGGAGATTTAACCTCACCAACCAAGTTTTGGTGGTGTGGAGATGGTTGTGTCTGGTGAAAAACCCTTAAGGGTTTATTCACTTATTGTTTAATTGCTTCTTTAGTTGTGATTGTGTTATTGGTGATTTTATGTTTGTGATTGTGATGTTTATGGCTTTGAAAATTATGATTGCATGTGTGATAATATATTTATTGTTTTGATAAATGTTTGTATGTATGAAACTGAATGCATGTAAGTGTATGTGTAAATTAGGATGTGAATAATATGATGGATTAAACTGAGAATTTGGGATTTGAAAGAAAAGGAATTGAATTTGGAAGAGTCAAATACAACAAGATGAAATAATTTTGGAGAAACAATACAAATTATGATTTTATAGGGGCAATATTGTAATTTTTGTGTTTAATGGGGCCATGTTGTAATTATTGATTTTTGAATGGTTATATTATATTTTGGAGGAACTAATTTGTAAATATGATTTTTGAGGGACTATTTCATAAATATAATTTGTATGAGAAACTATTTCGTAAATGTGATTTTATGAAGGACTATTTCGTCAATAGGATTTTTATGAGGGACTATTGACGAAATAGTCCTTCATAAATATAATTTGTATGAGAAACTATTTCGTAAATGTGATTTTATGAAGGACTATTTCGTCAATAGGATTTTTATGAGGGACTATGTTGTAAATTATGAATTTTATGAAAGATTATTTCGTAAAAAGGAATTTTATGAAAAACTATTTTGTAAATATGAATTTTTAAGGGACTATTTTGTAAATATGAATTTTATGAGGGATGATTTCGTAAAATATGAATTTTTCAAGGGACTATTTCGTAAATGTGACTTTTATGAGGGACTGTTGTGAAAATATTATTTGAATGAGGAGTATAATGCAAATATGAAAAATGAAGTTGAGTTTTGGTGTTAACTGAGGAAACTAGTATTCTTGATTTAAAACGTGTGAAGAGTATTTTACGTGATTGAGAAATGATGAAAAATTGATACATGATTTGAGAAAATGCGAAAAATATGGTTTCGCGATAAAATTACAGTAATAATATTTTTGGGACTATATGAGGACCCCGAATATGAGATAAAGAAAATTGAATTGAGAAAATGAGAGACTGAATTGACTTGAGAAAGGTGCATTTGATTGTGCAATTAAAAAAAAGTCCGATGGGCTGAATAAGACTGATTCTGATTGCTGAAAGAAGGAAAGAACACACCTCCTGAGTGGGTGTGATGTGCGTAGTGTAGGTCACTCGTTGACCTTGGGGGCATCGGGGTGCGGGTTGCCTACAATGGACAGAGAATAAAGCTTCTGTACCGTAGGTTAGACCGATGCAACACACCGATGATCCGGACCGAGACACTATCCATAATCGAGATCTGATAAAGACTGTGATGCATATGCTAGATGTGCAAATGCTAAATGAGCAAATGCTAAATGAGCAAAGAGAATGAGCACGTGGTCTGAGGCATGTTGTGCAGATAGATTCTTTTCGATCACTCTTTCCGACCTGAGTTTTAGCTCCATGGAGTAAGAAAATTGAGTCTAGGTATATGAGTCTAGATGCATATACAGAGGTACTGAGGGTATTTTCATAATTATTGATAACTGAATTATTGAATAAGTGAATATTGATAAGGACATGGACGTAATTATGAATTATGATGATAAATGATGTTGGTAGCATAATTGTAATTATGTATGATGTGTTGATATGAAATATAATGTGTGTTAGATAAATGATATTGATGATATAATTGTAATTATGTATGATGTATAGTATGAGAATTTGTATGTGTTTATCTTCATTGCTACCATACTGGTATTGGCGTAGGTGATCTCACCTCTTTGTCTGTCTATTTCTGTATTGTATTTATAATTGTAAAGAGATTGAGCAAGACGTTGAGTAAGAACGCAGGGAAGATCAGATTTTCGAGAAGGAAGTTGAGTTCTAAAGAGATGGAGATGCTGAGTTTTCGTAAGGTTTATGGGAACCGGAGGCTTAGTGCGTCGAGCTTGCTGGAAAATGTATTTCTCACACAAACAGTAATAGGGAGCTTACTATCGTACTCTTGGTACGGTTAGTATTGTATATTTTGTGTCAAGCTGGATTCCTCCCTGTTGAGGAGTCTGAGGAGGACCCGTTTGAGGGTTCTGCATGTTTAGAGTTACTTGGGCATTATGTAATTTAATTAATGTGTAAATATTTTTAGAGTCCAATTTTGTAAATATTAAAGTGTGACAGTACTACGACTTATGTATGTATAATGTAAAATTATATTGTAATGATGCTGTAATGTTTTAATTTCCGCTAAGTTTATCTTACTACCACCAAGAAATTTTACAACTCGTATTTATATTATAAGCATGGTTCATAACGAAGGGGTGATATGATAATTGAGTAACACGAAGTGTGACGCCCTAAGGAGGGTGTTACATTATTAAAAATCACAACATAGTGAGAAACCCACAATGGATTCCTCACCATTAACACCAAAGACACTTCCTCACCCCCAAGATTAGGTGAAGAGGATTATCTCCCTCTTACCTCAAGAGAAGACAATAGAACAAGCTTCTTGATGCCTCTTGAAATTCGTCCAACACCTCCAAGAAAATCCCTCAAAAGCTTCAAGCTTTGGGCTTCAATGGTGGAAGATGAAAAAGGAAGATTTAAGGGATGACCTCCAAAGAGAAAAGTCTTAGGATGAGAAGAGGATGTAAGAAATAGAAGTGGTTTAACAAGTTAATGAAAATGGCCTCCAATGGTGGTGCAGCCGTGTGGGAGAAGAGAGGAAGAGAGGAGAGAGCGTGGGGGAGAAGAGAGGAAATGTGAAATGAATTTGAAATAGGAAATGAGATTGTGATGACTTTTGTCATCTTTTTCTCCCCTTCCAACCGTGCAGCCCATTTGAGAGGAGAGTGTGTGTGATGGTTGAGTAGGAAACTTCCTTGAAGCTTCCTTGAGAAGCTTCGCACGCTTCTCGATAAAGTGAAGGGTGATGATGTCACTTAGATGCTATCTTAAAAGTGATCAAATATAAATAATCTGCTAGAGTTATTATCCAGTAGACAAATGTTACAGTTAGCAGAAATAATATTTTATTATTCCACAGATAATAAAATATACTGTAATTTTATTTATCAAATAAAATCTAGAAAAATGATAACCTCGTAAACTATGTCCAACCTCGGGTTTAGTAAGATCCCCAGTCGACGTCTCTACAGTTCAAAGTTTTCGGCCTTAGGGAAAATATTTCATTTTCCCAGCCTCACTTAGTGCGCACACGAATCGAGAAAAATATTAAAATAATCAAACAATTCAAAAAATTCCAAAAAAATTCTCAAAAATCACAAATATTAGAAAATAACTATTTATTATGAAACGAACAATTTCTGAGATGTTACACTGACTCAGCTCAGTATGCATGCAAATTGAGGAATATATTAAAAATATTTGACGTATTCGAAAAAATCTAGAAAAATTCTCAAAAATCATAAATATTATAAAATAATTATTTTAATGAAATAAATAATTTTCAAGATGTTATAACTCTCCCCTTCTAAAAGCATTTTCGTCCTCAAAATTTATCATAGCTTAGAACAAACGCGACTATGTTTCTTTCATTTTGTATTCTAGTTCTCATGCTGCATCTCCAGCTGTATCAATCCAAATCGCTGGTACTAAGGTTGCTTCCTTCCATTGAGTATCTTATATTAACGTGCAAAAACGTGTTGACATCGTAGGCCGATCAATAAAAGGATTTATGCCCTCTGAGTCTTCAGCCATTCAACAGCCAACTCCCCAAACAACTGTACATCGTTGAGTGGCTCTATTGAACTTATCCTCCTTGCACACCGTAGTAGACAAACTAAGTTTGTTTTCTTCTTAAGGCATCCACTACGACATTCATCTCTTCCGAGATTATACTAAAATGGAAAATTGAAATCTTTCGAAACTTCTAATCATCGTCTCTACCTCATATTCAACTCATTCCGATCGGACAAAATACTTCTGACACTTGAGATTACTATAGACATTGAGAATTTCTCCTTGTAGAAAATGCCTCTAGATCTTTAATGCAACAACAACGACTAACTCCAAGTTAGTGTAAGGTAATCCTTCTCATGTGTTCTCGATTATCTCGAAGCGTACATTACCATTCCTTCTATTCCGATTAAGCACACGTTCCAAACTTCCAATGCGATGCATCACTAGGCATCCTAAAAAGGTTCGTTAGGTTTGGGCAGAATCGTTGTCGGCAGGGTAGCTGAGTATCTCTTCAATCCTTGAAAATATTTCCTTATATGCACCAATCCTACAAACATGACTCTCTCATACGAGTTAGATGAGAAGTCTCTCCATTTTGGAGAGTTCTGTGATGAGTCTCCCATGTTAACCAGCTAATCCTATAAAGTTACGAATCTTCGTTACAGTCGTCAGTCGTTCTTATTGAAGAACAGCTTCAACTTTCGACGGATCCATAACAACTCTTTCCTTTGAGATCACGTGACCTAAAAGTTAAATTGTCTCTATCCAAAATTCATACTTAGCCAACTTCACACATACCTCCTCTTTCTTCAGGATTTAAAGAATCACAACGAGAGGATCGATACATTCCTCCGAACATTAAGAATGGATCAGAATATCGCCAACAAAGACAACGATAAATCTGTTTTTAACAAGGAAGAGAGATTCTATTCACATAATCGATGAATGCTACCGAAGAGTTCGTTACACAGAACAACATTACGAAATACTCCTAATGCCCATAACGCGTCAGAAAAGTTGTTTTGGAAAAGTCTCCTACCTTTGAGTGAACTTGATGATAGTCAAGAACACAAGCTGATCTTGGAGAAAATAGCGTCTTCCTTCGGTTGATTCATTAAGCCATCTATCCTTAATCTTAACGGAAAGTGTCTTATAGTGTATGTTTTTTTCTAATTGTACTACTTTCGGCACAGATTTATTTGATGAAGAATTTGACATGGTTCAACAAAATTTTGGAATGAGCTTAATGAATTCAAATCCAGAAATCTCTATCTCAAGAAACACTAAAATTTGATTGGGATAATTTAACAAGATATGGTTGGAAAATAACCAATCCATTTTCAATATAACATTTAATTTGTGAAAGAAGTAAACAAATCAGATCAATTGAAAAGATTCCATCGATAACAGGTCATAGAATAATTTGAACAACTTGACTACCATTAAGAAGTTCTTAGTAGCAGAAGTAGAATAACTTAGTCAAAAGATAATGAAGATACAAACGACCTTAATAGACTCATACAGTCATGTGTCATAAAGGAATGGGTTACCCCCAGAATTATATAGTAAAATCACAGGGTCATCTATCGTTGTACAAGCTCCCTCGTTTAGGTCTTCAGTCTTGAATGTTTCTACTCCACTTGAGAAATTAATTGTTCATTCTCCGTGAGATTTTGAAGTACGTACATCCCCAATGGAAGACTTCATCCTATGCAAAGTACAATTCCTAGCCACATGTCCTAGCTTTTCACACTTGAAACAAATTATTCCTTCAATCGCACAGTGCCTTGTTAAGTGGCCCTTTCCGCACTTCTTACATTTTGGTGAAGATACCACGGTTGGATTGGATTTATTACCACTCGTACCTCCTTCATGCGTTTGCTGTCGCTGTTGCTCCGTCGGTCGTCTTGTATACAGTTTCTGCTTAAACTAATTAACCTTCCTATTAGTCCTCCTTTCGAACTTTGGTAATCCAGAGTTTCCCCAAAATTGACTTTCTTCCATCAAATTATGAACCTTAACTTCCATTTCCTGATGCTGTGTGGCCCTCTGATCTTGGTGTGTTGTTACATCACCCATTCTTTGCATTACTCCAGCTGCCGTAGTCGTATCCTCATCGTCACTCCCTACATTCACATGCGTACGTCTACCTCGAGCCATTGCCTCCCTTTAAGGATAAATGAATCGAAACATAACGAAAATCAAAGTAATCAATCCAAACATTATTGTCTCCTTTTGGAAACCAAACACAAAGAGTCACACAACCCAACAAGACAAACCCAAAAGACTCTAACTTGAGCTCCTTTATTCTGCCTTCTACGGTGCGATCTCTTGTAAGTCTTTATCTCCCAAGCAGCTCCTCGAACCAAACTTATGTCAGATACTCTTTTCCCAAGAGAATCAGTTTTCCAAAACCTCTTGGACGTCTCAGTCCACAAACCTTGCAAGTCTTATTCAACTACCCATTTTTCCTAATCCATTGGCTTAAATAATTCTAGAGGTAACACAACAAGGGTGTAAATGCAAACAAATCCTAAGCAAGTTCAGTCTTGGTAACTGAGTTTCTTACTAAAGAACTCCTATTACCTTAATACGCCTAGGTGAAGTCATAATTTCCCGTAAACACAAAACATTACATATTGAGTAGGCCAATACTAAATATCATATAATTGTGCAACAGTAGCTACCAACATTCAACCTATGGCAAGCCATGCCTTCCTCTCCCAAGCATTTCAATCAAGAGACAAGGAAGTACACAACATACAAAGAAACTTCTAAAATGTCTAAGCATAGTCAGTCCATACCCCGGCTCAATAGGATGAACTGCGCTTTGATACCACCTAATGTAACACCCCTCGATTTAATAACTACAGCACAATCGTCATTATACCACGGTCACTAAAATTTGGCGTGCTATAACTCAAATAACAAGTTTTCCAAATCGAAACATTTTGTATATAAAGAAAATATAAGCCACAAATGAATAGTTACACATACAGTCGTTTGAAAATATGAATTAATGAGATATACTTAAAATTACAGCACATAAGACGGGATAATTACCTTAAAACATGCATATACTCAAAAGAAACTTTATATAGGTAGTGCAAAAGAAACATAACTATCCATAAATAAATCTACGACTAAGGAGTTGGGCACTCTATCGAATCCCGAATGTGTAAGGCAACTCCGGACACACTGGTGTAGTGAGAATACAGGATAGGATCTTTAATCGTAGTTCTCTTCACGGTCAAGATCAGATCTTTAACATATCGCATACACTTGTTAGTCCAGTCGACTCACCAAGCATTGACGCCCCAGGTAAACTCAATCCTGATGAAACTAATAGAACTCCTTCTTGTCGCCCTCGTCAAACACGGGAGATCATACCATGTATGGTCTAGGAAATTCAACCTCGTCCCCTTTACAGTCTTTACCTAAAAATCACATAGAACAAGAATGGTGCAAGTAAGACGTGAGACATCCTACATCATTACCAACATGGCAGCAAAGGAACGTAACACGAATGATGTAGTTATTCCATACATACAGATATTACAAATACATTTAAGTTAACATTTTCATAGATATCATCAGAAAGCATATTTCACAAAAATATATATATATCAACAGCACTATAACAACAAGTATCCATTATAGATATATAACAAATATTTAGGTTTCCACAATATATATGTTGACCATGCCATGACAATATGTGAACTGACCATGTATATGCATAATGCGTATGTTGACCATCCTCATATACAATGTACTCATTTCCTATTCCATGGAGCTAGACACAAAACATTCAGAGAGAATGATCAGGGGGACATGCCAGTATCTCCTCAGCCATAAAATCAAGTGCTTTCCAGAAAAAAATTAATCATTTTACGCAATAAGGCTTTATACAGCGGCATTCCAACAAGATCATGATATAGGACAGTGTCTCATGTCAGGATCGTCGGTGCGTTTGCAT
The DNA here is from genome assembly GCA_029884595.1 of Ormosia semicastrata. Lineage (NCBI taxonomy): Eukaryota > Viridiplantae > Streptophyta > Magnoliopsida > Fabales > Fabaceae > Ormosia > Ormosia semicastrata. The sequence goes on along the minus strand of JAQQTO010000061.1, from coordinate 63,410,383 downwards.
TGGTTTGTCCCACGGTCCAGAGGGGCTACCAACTGCCAGTTGTGAGATGCCCACGCCCCGACGCCCCCAAGGTCAACTGCAGGACCTATACTAGTCTATTCGCACTTGCACTAAGGTGTGATTCAACTCCTAAGCAACATGGCCTTAACAATAGTTCAACCACCGTTGTACTGTTCCCAATGGTATTAAAGTAACTGTCCATATAATTGTTCAATACCATTTTTATCAGTGATATTATATAACCGTCCATACGACTACATAGTACCACTGTTATCTGGGTTTCCTCTGATAACTAGTTCCAATTGACTCGCTCGTCTATCTGACGTTTTTGGTCATAAAGGCGAACCGCATCTGACTAAATTGTCCATCTTATATTTCTTGGTCCTGTACTTCAGTTCCATAAAACAATGTCAATGCATGCTTCAATCATGCTCATTATGACAAACTATATCAATCATGCTCCAAATGTATGTGGATTCAACGCATATATGTATATTGATATATGAAATCACAATCTTATCATATCATTTATCAATAAGGTTTGATCCTATTCACGGATCCACATCAAGCCAATATTAAATCCTCAAAGGTGAACACAAACTATTCAAAATTGTTACTAAAGTTATGCCTCAATTTTATTATGTTTTTGCATTGAACTCTCTTAGAATGTTTACTTTGAGTTCCTCACAACCCTCCTCACACTCATGTTCTTTTTTTATCCAACCTCACTCTAAGTCTTATGACAAGGTCATGTTCTTTACCCATTCCACATTATGATTTCCTACGTAAGTGTATATTCCTTTAATTAACTAAGTTTTAGCTTGTTATAAAGCCTCACAATGAGTGTCCAATGAGTTTGTGAGCCTCTAAGGGGCTAGAAAAGCCAACCATTCTTCATTACTCAAAGTACACGGTCATGCCAAAGTACATGGCCTAGAGTACACGGCCGTGCCAAAATACACGGCCTAGGCTGTGTACTCCTCTACAAAAATGCTCCTTTTTACGTTGCTTGATTACATGGCCGTGCAGTGTTGCACGACCTAGGCCGTGTATGCCTCTGCTCTGTGGATCTAACACCAGAAACTTGCAAAAATGCTCCCCCCAGCCTCCAAATCAAATAGGTATGAATCCCTTGCTTCCCAAACATATATCCAAGCATTTATATACTTTCATATCCATCAAGATTCACAATATTAAGCATATAAAATCATGCAATCACAATCAAATCTTAACATTATTAAAAATCACAACAAAGTGAGAAACCCACAATGGATTCTTCACCATCAACACCAAAGACACTTCCTCACCACCAAGATTGGGTGAAGAGGATTATCTCCCTCTTACCTCAAGAGAAAACAAGAGAACAAGCTCCTTGATGCCTCTTGAAATTCGTCCAACACCTCTAAGAAAAATCCTTCAAAAGCTTCAAGCTTTGGGCTTCAATGGTGGAAGATAAACGAGGAAGATTTAGGGGATGACCCCCAAAGAGAAAAGTCTTAGGATGAGAAGAGGATGTAAGAAATAGAAGTGGTTTAACAAGTTAGTGAAAATGGCCTCCAATGGTGGTGCAGCCGTGTGGGAGAAGAGAGGAAGAGGGGAGAGAGTGTTGGGGGGAAGAAAGGAAATGTGAAATGAATATGAAATGGGAAATGAGATTGTAATAACTTTTTTCATCTTTTTCTCCCCTTCTAACCGTGCAGCCCATTTGAGAGGAGAGAGAGTATGATGGTTGAGTAGGAAGATTCCTTGAAGCTTCGTTAAGAAGCTTCGTTAAGAAGCTTCGCACGCTTCTTGATAAAGTGAAGGGTGATGATGTTACTTAAATGCTATCATAAAAATGATTAGATAGAAATAATCTGCTAGAGTTATTATCCAATGGACAAATATTACAGTTAGCAGAAATAATATTTTATTATTCTACAGATAATAAAATATACTACGATTTTATTTATCACATAAAATCTAGAAAAACAAAAACCTTGTAGACTGTGTCCAGCCTCAGGTTTAGTAAGATCCCCCATCGATGTCTCTACAGTTCAAAGTTTTTCGATCTCAGGGAAAATATTTTATTTTCTCAGCCTCACTTAGTACACACGCAGATCAAAATAAATATTAAAATAATCAAACAATTCAAAAAATTCCAAAAAAATTCTCAAAAATTATAAATATTAGAAAATAATTATTTATCATGAAGCGAACAATTTCTGAGATGTTACACTGACTCAGCTCAGTATGCATGTAAAATGAGAAATATATTAAAATATTTGACGTATTCGAAAAAATTTAAGAAAATTTTCAAAAATCATAAATATTATAAAATGATTATGTATAATGGAATAAATAATTTTCAGGATATTACATTTCCCAACAAAATAAGAGCAGAGTTAGGATATTTATCCTCCTCCATGTCCAGCATATAGAAATCTATCAGACATACTAGTTCATTCACCTGCACCAACACATCCTCAACAATCCCCCTTGGGTATGCATTAGATCTATCTTCCAGTTAAATGATAACACTAGTTAGCTCTAAAGAACCCAGATAGAAAGATGCATAAATAGAATAAGGCATGACATTTATGGATGTACCTAAATCCAGCATTGCCCTCTCAAACCTTGTGCTACCTATAGTGCATGGTATGGTGAATATGCCAGGGTCCTTACACTTAGTTGGGAGTTTCTTTTTAATTACAACTGATACACTCTCTCCAACTTGGACCTTCTCATTACCTTTTAACTTTCTTTTGTTGGTGCATAATTCCTTTAAGAACTTAGCATACCTAGGCTCTTGCTTAACGACATCTAATAAAGGAATGTTAACTTTCACTCTCTTAAAGGTCTCTAAGATCTCTTTATCTACTTCATCTTTTTTATTCTTAACTAACCTACTAGGGAATGGGGCCTTAGTGATATACTTAGGAAGGGGTTCAAGAATACTTACCTTTGGGGTCTTAGAGTTTTGCCCCTCCCTATTTACCTCCTTAGGCTCTTGATCTTCCTCTTTAGTGACTTGTGGAGAAGATGTAGGTTCATCTAGCACCTTCCCACTTTACAATATGACAGCACTAGCATTTTCCCTCGGATTCACTTCTAATTGTGAGGGAAGTCTCCTAGAAAGTTGCCTTTGAACCTTGTTGAGGTCTATGGCTAATTGCCCTACTTGGTTTTGCAGGTTACTGATAATGGCCCTTGTTTCTTATTGGAAGCTTTGCATAGTGGCCTTTTGCTCCTGCTGAAATTGAATGTTACTAGTGGCCATTTGCCTCATTAACTTCTCAAGTGAGGGTTCAGATTGCCTAAGAGCTAGAGCTTGTTGTTGTCTTTGAGGGAAAGGTGCTTGCCTTTTTTGAAATCCTGGAGGTCCATAGGCTTGAGGTTGATTCTAGGGCTGCTTTCCATAGCTCAAGTAAGGATGATCCCTCCACCCTAGATTATATGTATTAGAGTAGGGGTTGTAGTTTTTAGAAGGTTTAGAATATCCCACTATGGCCTTTACCTCCTCATTTGTGTCTTCTTGTAGAGTAGGACACATATTAGTAGGATATCCAAAAGAGCAACAAATTCCACAAGCATTTACCGATGCTTTCCTATTATCCATTAGCCGCTGAACCATGGTAGTCAACTGAGCCAATTATTGCTGTAAACTGGTTATTTCTACCTTTTTAACTGCTCTTACTCTGGTGTCATTCCTGGTGAAAAATTGTTGAGTGTTTGCAGCTATTCTTGATATCAAGTTCCTAGCCTCTTAAGGAGTCTTATCAACCAAAGCTCCTCCACTAGCAGCATCAATCATGTTATGGTCTATCACTAGCAAACCCTCAAATAAATACTGAATTAGAAGTTTCTCACTGATTTGATGTTGAGGGCAGCTAGCACATAATCTCTTAAACCTATCCCAATAGTTATGAAGTGACTCCCCATGCCTTTGTTGGATGCCGCATATTTCTTTTCTGATGGTTGTGACTTTTGAGGCAGGGAAGTATTTGTCTAGGAAAGCTCGAGCCATGTCCTGCCATGACTGGATGGATCCGGGTGGCAAATAGTATAGCCACTCCTTTGTGGAATCTTTCAGTGAAAACGAAAAAGCTCTTAGCTTAACTTGTTCTACAGGAATTCGCATAGGCTTCATGCTAGAACACACTATATGGATCTCCTTCAAAGTTTGTTGGGATCCTCCCCGGCTAATCCATCGAAAGAAGGTAAAAGATGGATTAGGCCGGACTTCAACTCAAATGCCTCTTCATTTTTAAGAATCTCTATGCATAGAGGCTGTTGGTCCAAATTTAGAGCACCCAACACCCTTAGAGTAGACTCTACCATCGCCTCATCTTCAAATGTCTCATAACTTAATAGATCTATATGGCGGGGCAGCTTCAATGTCAGCAAGTTTGAATTGAAAATTAGTTGGATGGATAGGAAACTGAGGATGTGAGCTGACTTGATCAATGTAGTGCCTCAAATCCCTCACTTTCTCATCCAATCCTTCAATGCACATAGACACCTGCAAAACTGTCAGAAAGAACTAATTAAAGTATTAAAAATTGAAATAAAAATAGAGTGAAAAATAGGAACCAATTTAATAACACAATCGGAAAATTAGTTCCCCGGCAACGACGCCAAAATTTGGTGTAGTCTGGATTGTGAATAAAATTAAGATAAAAATCAGTGCCAAGTTCCACAAAAAATATAAAACCCTTACAACCAGTTGTAGTTAGCAAGGGACGATCCACAAAGAACTAGTTCAATTAACACTATGAACTGATTCCTAAATTAAACTCTGTAGAATAATAAACAGAAAAAAGGGATTTTGTTTGTTAAAACTAAGAATAGAAATTAAGTCTAAAGCAACAGCAGTAAACACAATTTAAATTACTAATTTAAAGATATTGGTTAAGAGATAGAATCCACCACTAGATTTATATGATAATGCTAACCTACATATCCTTTATCCTAACATGATCAATTATGTCGTTATGCGATTGTGAGATTAATTCTCTGTTTTCCTTAAATTTTGGTTAATTTAACAACTACTCAAACTAAGCCCTAATCACTAGTTAACTATAAAGCAATCGCTCTTATATCTATCTAATGATCTCATTAAGATTTAGAAAATCAATCACAGTAAGGTCCAATCACACACTAAGACTGAATTGCTTAGATCATATGTCTCACTAATCCTATCACCACAACTGCGCATAGCAATCCTAGTTTTACCACTTTCAAAATTGGCAAAGAGTATAAAAACCTTTATACTAAATTAAGATTACAAACATATGAATAAAAACATAGCTATATTGAAATAAAGAACTGTGTTGGATTCACAAGATCAAAACTAAGGTTTCATCTTCCCTTAACCAAATAAGAAACTTAGCCATGCATAGCGAATTCAAAATCAAAAGAAAAATAAAAGAAAGACATCGTCAATAATACAAGAGCAAAAGAAAACTGAAGATCAAACTAGTTTCCAATTATAGAGGTTAATTGATCTCTGATGGCTCGAATCTAATTCTCCAATCTTTGATCAAATCTTCCTCTCTCCTCTTCTTCCAATTCTCTTCAGTTGCTTAGCGGCTTCTGTCCCATATCACACTCCTTTGGAACCCTAAACAGTCCTATTTATACCTTTGGGCCCATAGCTCATCATTTAGATTTGAAATTGATTTTCTAGGCCGCAGACACGAGCCATGTCTGATGACATGACCCCCCTTGTGTCTTAGTTTGTTAACATAATTTTCGTGAGATTGAGCAGGAAGAGAGGTATATGACCCCCCCGGTGTTTGGGGACACAGGTCGTGTCTTCTATTATGCTCAGCACTGGGTCCAATTGAGGTGCCAAAGAAGGACATGACCCCTCTGTGTCTGAGGACACGGGCCGTGTCACTTGGTTTCTTCATGTTTAGCCCTGATTCTTCACATATGATCTTCTCTCCTTGCTTCTAGAGGTGATATTCATCTCCTTGAGTCTTTAGCTTTCTTCTTAAATGGATAACAAGCTTGGTTTGATGCTAACGGACTCCATCACTCAAAGATCTAATGAAAAACATAATTTAGTTATGAACACTTATAATCACACTTAAGCATAGTTTCACAATAAGGATCTAATTAAGCTTCATATCTAGAAACTTAGCTAAATGTTAACAATTAAGTACATATGGAGTCCAATTAGATCAAACATAAGGCATTTAAAATGTAGAAATAACTGACACATTATAATGCTCCTTTTTAAGGAGGGAACGTCACACCATAACCACGAAACGGAAACAAAATGTATAAACTAAGATCCAGTTCATTATAATATAGATAAGCTTGTTTTAGTTGTAATCGTATAAATGATTTGGCGAATTCTTTTTTTTGTTATAAAATAAAATGAGATGATAGACGTAGTTGCAACAGAAAGTAACATGAGAAGTAAACCATACGTTCATGCCTCGTACATATATATATATATACTTATACTATGTTTGTTTAGATACATCATTAGATATACAAAAAAAAAGCAAACACTTTACATGCCCCAAAATGATTACACATATACAGCCCACCAAAAGATAAAACGTCAAGCCCCAAAAGAATTATAGATAGCCATCAGCGGCCATCAACAGCATCAGCCCCTAAAGCGAATGAGAAGGAACCATAGTTGGATCCTCCTCAGGGTCTTCCTCGTCAGAGGAAATCCTCATTGGAGTAATTGAGTTTTGAGCGGGGGCTCGTGCAGTGGATAAGAACGAGTTCTCTTATGGGAAGTAATAGCGATCACCCCACATATCATGTATGGGCAAGTAAAACTCTAAATGCAAGTGAGCATTAAAAGTAAAGATAGGTGGATCATAACGTCCCCAAGCCAGAGACACAGTCACGTCTCCAAGGTAGATACAATGATCTATGCTAAAGTTGATATACCAGTAGTCCGGACCTCCAAGAAAAGTCAATCTCACCCCAAATAGCCACACGTACAGGACGCCATGTCCTAACAGGAAACTAATCAAAATCAGGCCAGAAGCCAGGGAATTCGTGTACTTCCCCTTCTTCATTGACGTCTTCAGAGAAACACATAAATAAACAGAATAGCAGAAATATAGGAAAAAGGTAAGACATCTTACATTCAGTACCAATTATGGCAGTAAAGAAATAGAATGGCGCAAGATGCCCACATAGCATTTCAGGGATAATAATCAGAATCAAGAAGCAAATAGTAAACAACTTAACAATTCCAGGCAATTATAACATCAATAAGACAACAGTTCCAATCATCATATGAATAAATGCCAAATAATATGTTGACTCACTATGCACATATACATGATATTGAAATCTTACTCCATGGAGCTAGACACAAACATTGGAGAGAATGATCAGGGAGACATGCCAATATCTCATTAGCCTAAAATCAAGTACTTTCCAGAAAATCAATAATTTTGTGTAACAAGGCTTTATACAGCGGCATTCTTCATAAGATCACGATATAGGACAATGTCTCAGTCTGGATCATTGGTGCATTTGCATCGGTCTATCCCACAGCTCAGAGGAGCTACCAACTGTCCATTTGTGAGACACCCGCACCCCGACGCCCCCAAGGTCAACAAATAACCTACACTAGTCTATTCGCACTCGCACTAAGGTGTGATTCAACTCCTAGGCATAAAGTCTTACTTCAATAATGCATGATGACTCAATGCATGTTTCAATCATGCTCATCATGTCAGACTTTATCAATGCATGTTTCAATCATGCTCATCATAGATGTTCAAATTCATAAATCAATCACATATGATTCAATATAATCAGAAAGTCATTTATCCAATTTGTTAGGACGTATAGTCTTTTCACAATTTGATGAATTTTAATCATTCAATTCAAGATTTAAGATTTGTATTTAAGTTATTAGGGTTAAAGAGCTCTAATTCCATCATTTTCAAACTAAAATCCTTAAATTTGGGGTCTGGTAATCGATTACATAGTCTTGGTAATCGATTACAAGCCTAACAGAAATGATGTAATCAATTACATCTTGCCCAGAAGCCTTGTAATCGATTACATGAGCCATGTAATTGATTACAAGCTGCCCAGAAACACATTTCGCAGCTCTAGAAGCTTGGTAATCGATTACATGAACTATGTAATCGATTACAAAGCAAAAATTTGTAGAAAACAGAGTCTCTAAACCATTTAAACCCAACCCAAACCATCAAACCTCAACAATAACATCATAATCATATCATACAAGCACTCATAGGTCAACCAAGTCACCAATCCATCAAAATCAAACCATGATCATCAACATACACTAATACAACCAATAAGCCACATAAAAGAAAAATAATACAAAGATCATTAGAAAAACATATAACCAAGAGAGCAACCCTAATATAGGTTTCTCATACCTAACACATAAACAAACTTCCCACTACCAATAGAGGTTGAAGTGGATAATCTTCCTCTTACCTTAAGAGAAAACAAGAGAACAAGCTCCTTGATGCCTCTTGAAATTCATCCAACACCTCCAACAAAACCCTACGAGATTCAAACCTCCAAAATCAACCATCAAGTCTTAAAAGAGAAACCCTTGGTCACAAAGAGGACCAAGAATCACGAAATCAAGAAGAGAAAATGAAGATTCAAGAACATTACCTTAAGAGGTCCAAGTCTAGGACTTGAGAGAAAAAAGGTGAAAATGGAATAATCAAGTGATGCTCACCAAAGAGAAAAGGATCATGGTGATGAGAGGATTTAAGAAATATGATTAGTTGGAGCAAACAGAAATGGAGAGGTGATGGTGGTTTGTGTGTGGCCAGCGATTTGGAGAGAAAAAGGAGAAGAGAAAAGTGAAGAGAAGAAAATGTGAGAGAAAATGAAAGAGTTTGAAATGAAAGGTGAATAGGAAAATGAAAAAGATGATGGCTTGTCATCTTTCTTTCCCTCCCAAAATGTGGAGCCCAAAATTGAGAGGAGAGAGAATGTGTGTAGGAAGCTTCCTTGAAGTTTCCTTGAAGCTTCCTTGAGAAACTTCACACGTTTCTCGATAAAATGAAGTGTGATATCACTTAGATGATATCATAAAAAAAAATGACTAGATAGAAATAATCTACTAAATTTTTATTGCAAGCTATTATCCAACGAATAATAGTCACAGTTGACAGAGTCGGTATCCATTGTCCAACGGATAATAAAACGTACTACGATTTTATTTATCAGATAAAATCTCAAAAAATGAAAACTTCGTAAATTGTGTCCAACCTCGGGTTTAGTGAGATCCCTTGTCGACGCTTTTATAGTTCAAAGTTTTTCAGCCTCAGGGAAAATATTTTATTTTTCCAGCCCCGCTCAACGTGCACATAAATTGAGAAATATATTAAAATAATCAATAGTTCTAGAAAAAATTTAGAAAAATCATAAATATTATAAAATAATTATTTATCATGAAACAAATAATTTTTGGAGTGTTACACATATCACCTGACATGGGATATGCTTAACCTTAGCCTAACATAGGATATATTGATTCATATTTTATTAGGCTCAACTTTAATAAATAAAGGAACCAAGTCATACTAGGGTTCAACCTCATTAAGGGAACCAAGTCTTGCTTAGGTTCAACCTCATTAAGGGAACTAATTACTAGAGTTCACCTCATTAAGGGAACCAGATGCTAGGGTTCAACCTTATTAAGGGAACTAGATGCTAGGGTTCAACCTCATTGCATAAGGGAACTAGATACTAGGGTTCAACCTCATTGCATAAGGGAACCAGATACTAAGGTTCAACATCATTGCATAAGGGAATCGAATGCTAGGGTTCAACCTCAATGTATAAGGGAACCAGATACTAGGATTCAACCTCTTTGCATAAGGGAACTAGATACTAGGGATCGACCTCTTTGCATAAGGGATCCAATTTACTAGGGTTCAACCTTATTGCATAGGGGAGCCCAGCTTGCTAAATACTCCATTTATCCCCAAATTAATAAGATAATAGAGTATTTCTCTTAAAACTACTATAATCAACTCAACATTATCTATAATAGATTAATTATGCATCATTGATAAGTATCACCTTCCATCTTTGCATTACTAACTCCATCACAACTCTATGAGAGTTTTCATGAACTAAGGCATTTGACTACAGCCAACTAGGCACCATTGCACTTAACTCTTGCTAAACAAATTAGTTTACTTGCATCTAATATCCCACCTTCTCATCACTCCATAAGTGATGTCTAATGCAACATTATGTTGCCTAGAGAACTAGACACCTAATATTGGCTATCCATAGCTAATGGAGCCACAAAGTCTCCTTACTTTCCTTTGTATGCAACTTGGCATTTCTCTTTATGAAATACATCTATTAGTGTCTCAACACTCCTTAAAGCATAAACAAAGGGTTCTAACAAGTAAGTAACTCAACTTATCAAAAATAGCATTTTTGAGAGTTCCTAGTACTCACGCCTTGGCCCAGGCCTTCTCACGCCACGGCACGTAGTCCTCGGCCTCACTCACTGATAATTATGATTTTTAACATATTAATTATCCACACAATTACCTTATTAATGATGTCCAGATTGTAATTAAGTGATCTTAGCACTCATTTAGATCATTGGGTTGAATTGGGCTTTAAAGCAAAATTTTCGGAATTTAATGCATATTGATAGTGGTTCAGTATTTTAACCATAACTTGAGTTGTAGATCTCTGATTTTGATGTTCGTTATATGCTAGGAAAGATGAGAAAAAGATCTACAAGTTTTGTGAAATGTCAAATTGGAAGATTCGGATGTTTACATGGTCAAATACAGCCTTGAAGTTGGACCAGCGGTACTGTTACAAATTCTGGACACACCTTCACTATTTTGGGCATATCTCACTCATTTCAAGCCCAAATTAAGCATATGAGTACTCCTTGGAAAGCTTACTTCAAAGGCTATCTGATGGACTTGATTTGAATTTGAGATTATGACAGAAATTGAAAAGATAGCAATGTGGAAAAAGTAGAGGAATCATTGGAAGGTGGGAGACACACTTTCATAATGAGAAAATAATTCAATGGAAGGTGGGAGACATACTTTGATAATGGATGAATAATTAACAAGAGTGGGTGAACTACTTTTGACTCTTTGTGAATGATTAAGAGGAGAGCAATCAGATTTGTAAAGAAAGAGGGGAGAGCTTCTACGAGGGTGTGATTTTGTAGTTGGTTCTTATAGTTTTAGTGTTTTCATTTTTGGAGAATTCTCTTCTTCTCTTCCTCTCCTCCTCTCTCTTTGTTATTTTCATTTTGTATGGTTGTTGAAGGTTCTCCAATGGTGATGGCTATGGAGAGCTAAACTTCTTTAATCAATCCAAGAGATTGACATTCTTGATGATTAATCTTGAGATCTTGTTTTAATTGCTATACATTCATCTATTAATCAAGTTTCTCTTTTTCTTCTTCTCTTGTTTAAATTCTGATTTAATGCTTAATTTGATTGGGATTTGCATATGTTAATTGCATAATTATCATATGCCAAGAGATGAATTGAGAGGCTAAATAATGCGTTAAAGGTGTTTGATGAATGTTTAGCTTGGTTGGATCTTGGTTTTTAAGTTAATTTGGGTTTTGGATGGATGCTTAATTTGTCTAACCTTAATTAATTAAATTCTAGAAGCATTTTTAGTAGAAGATCCATGGATCATTGAGAGGCGTCTTGATGTGATCTAAGATCAAGGATTTGGTTGATAGTTGAACGGATCTATAAAGATCAAGGATGGATTAAAATCAAAATTGGTTAATTCTCTTGGATTGGTTGTTTTCCTAATCTTGTTTACTCTTTTTAATTGCTCTTTGTTGTTTAATTTTCCAAAACTTTTCGCCCCTGTTTATTAACCTCTTAATCTGACTTCATAATTAGAATGATCTACGGGCTCGACCCGGTGTTACCTTATGCTACAAGTAGTTTTGGTAAATCAGTTATAAATTGATTTAAATTTGGTAATCTCGACAGTTGTCAAATTTTTGGCGCCGTTGCCGAGGATCATTCTGATTTTGTTTAATCTTATTAAGAGTATATTTAACTACTAATCCCTCACTAACCTTTGTGTTGCTGTGTTTTGGTGATTTTTAGGAGAAAACGGGTGATTATGGGTCATTTTGCGAGAATTTCGTCTTGACGAAAAATGCCCCGAATGAGCTGAAACTTGGTCGATTGAAGGAAAACACCTAATAAACAAGACTCACAGTTAACTGTGATGTCACCCCTGGTTTTTCCAAAATCCATCGTTTAGACCAGTTTTTCAATTTTTTAATATTTTTTATTGTATTTTTTAGTTTCATTTTTGTGTAGTTTTTATGCTGTACAAGTCCCATAATTTTTAAAAATGTTTAGATAGGTGAATTATATTTATTTTGGTAGATTTTTAGTGTTGTCTAGTGTATTCTACTTGTTTGTTATTTTTGTGTTTTATGTGCTTTGGATAATGCATGACTAGGTCTTTTGCTAGGCAATTACTTGATATTGATTCTGAGATTGATATGACTTTGCGTAATGGAGTACAAACTTGAGGAATTGACTTCTTTGGTGAGACAGTTAGTAGTGAGACAACAATTACCTATGCAAATAGCTGCAACTGTGTGTGCCATTTGTTCTTGTTCATCTCATCCCACATATGCATGTCATACACTTCAAGATGGTAGTTCTGTTTTTCCATATCAATCTGTTGCTACAACAGGTGTCTTTCTTAGTAAACCACCCATACCAAGAAACCTATGCAACAACCAAGTCCAAGTAGCCATGAAACTGAGCCATCATTGGAAGATTTGGTAAAGCGGATGGCCACTAACAATATTCAATTCCAACAGAGGACGAGGCAATCACACACAATTTAGAAACCCAGATTGGACAATTGGCCTCCTCATTGAGTCGAAGAACGTGCCCAAGGTTCTAGCCAACTCCCTTCCCAAACAATTCCCAATCCAAATGGGAATGTGAGTGCCATTATCTTGAGGTCTAAAAAATCTGTAGAAGCATCATCTGAGCCTCAACTAGCCAGCAAGCATCAACCAGTAGAAGAAACATTTTCTGATGAACCAGCCCTAGAATCTGAGGGTCAGAAGAAATTAGTTATGGCCCATGAGCAGCAGCAACAGCCTGCGGTGGCTCTTTCCTTTCCACAGAGAGCCATTGAGACCAAAAAGATACATGAGGCTGAGAAGGATAAAGAGCTCCATGAAGAACATTCTATTTTTCATGTTGATTTAATTGATAATTTGGTTGATAATTCATATGCTGACTTGTGTGAGGAGTTTCCTGAGATTGCTGATTTTGAAGACTTTGTGTGTGGTGATTTGTGTGCTTCTTGTGATGGTGATAAGTTGTGTGCTATATGTTCTGAAATTTTTACTGTTGTGGGAGATACTGCTACATGTTCGAAATTTCCTTATTCTAAGAGTTATGATCATGTTGTTTTGGAAGATGGTACACATATTACAGGTGATGCTGCAATTAAATCAGCAGAATTAATTTCTTCAACTAGCTTGATACCTTCAGTGCAAGAACCACCTACCCTTGAGTTGAAAGCCATTGAAGAATTTTCGAAAAAAGGGAGAAGAAGAGCACCGGATGGCGGTCACTACTTGTGGTGGATTTTATTTTTGAGCCATGGTCCAACATAAACAAGGAAAATCAAGTTGATCAAGTATACATATTGCAATCTAGTCTTGAAGCCAAAGGAATTAAGGAAGGCCAATGGGACCCCGATGGAAGCTCTCCTGTTTCAAGTCATGTTTCCAGTCATGTTTCAAGCTTAACTTGGTCTCGGACATTATACTTCAAGCAATGGGACCCCGGTGGGAGTTTCTCTATAACTCCCGCCTCAAGCTCATGCCCGGAAAGCTCAGATCTAGGTGGCTTGGTCCATTTGTTGTTACTAAGATTTTTCCTTATGGTGCTGTGCAGATTACAAGTGAGACTACTACAAAAACTTTCACAGTCAATGGACATCGCCTCAAACCTTTTTATGAGGGAGCTCAAGAGGATATTTTGGAGGAGGTCCACTTGCAAGAAGTCGTCTACCCCACTTGATAAGTAAGATGCCGCCTCAATGGACAAAAAAAAAAAACACAAAAAAAGAAAAACAAAAAAAAAAGTTTTTGATTGAGGTAAAAAAAAAAAATTTGTGATGACCCATATTTGTTCAATTATTGTCCTGATCAAATCTTTTGGAGATTTGTACCCGACAATGAGGTAAGTAGTGTCATTGACTTTTGTCACTCGGACGCATGTGGAGGTCATTTTTCTTCTTCAACGACAACAACTGCGAAAATCTTGCAGTATGGATTTTATTGGCCTACTTTATGCAAGGTCTGTTACACCTTTTGCAAAAGCTGCGGAAATTGGTCAACAAAAGTTCTGCTTTGAGATTATCATCTGCACCTACTCCTTGGAAAATTGAGATCTAGTTGGCGCGGTTCTTTGGTTGTCAAACACGTGGGGCCGTAGATATTGAGGATCCTAGGAATGGTAATGCGCTTAAAGTTAATGGCCAAAGACTCAACCATTCCTGGAAAACCAAGTTCTTGAGTTCTTTGTGTTCCCGGTTAAGTGGCGGATACGGTACTCCGTGACTCTCAAGTCGGTTTATTTTTCAGTTTCCCAAAATAACTGAATCCTTCTTCTCCTTCAAAATGGATGTCATTCTTTCAAACCTGAGCAAATATTTTCCTTCTCTTCCTCAAAATGCTTTGAGAACAATCTACAAAGTTCGATGTGAAAGATTGAGACTGTTAATGCACAAAGGTATGCCAGAAGATGTACGTTGGATAATTGAAGCAAAGGTCCGATTAGCAGGTGAGTCCTCAATTTCATTTAACTCATATATGCCTAGTTTTGGAAGAAGTTCATATTCTAAAAGGAGAAGAGCAAAAAGGTTACAAGTTTGTCACAAATGTGGACGATGGAACTGTAACAAGCGATGTCGTACTTTGGGGATGGTTTCCGCAAACAGAGAAGATAAAATATTCTTCATTAAGAATGGACTGAGTAAGGAGTCATTAGATAATATCTTATTGACTCTTGAGACGCATTCTTGTGGAGTTGTGCAGCGTGAACTTCTTAGTTTGTGGAATCTTTTCAAAGACGAACAAGAGCGTTATAGTCTTGGGAATCTGACTCAAAAAGACCCTGTTTGCCAATTTATAAGAAAATTGGATGGGAAGCTTATCCTAGACTCATAGAAGACGTTTAAGCCGTTACTAGACGTTAAACCAGAGGCAGATGTGAGCCATATCCACAAACAATCTGTACGTATCATCCTCTTCTTCTTCTTCATGTCATCTTTCGAAAAAAAAAACCCAAAAAAAAAAAGATTTTATGTTTCTAAAATTCAACCTTTTCTGACAACAGCCAACCTACCCTTATAGGTGCAATTATTTCCCTTCCCATTCTTTTTCTTATTTAAACACTCCATTTCCTCTACTAACCTTCAACTCAGAAACACTCAAAGAGAGGAAGAGTATAGAATGGGGCCTTCTATTCGTAACCTCAAAAATGTCTGTGTTTTTTGTGGGTCGAGTTATGGGAAGGGATTAGAATTTGTAAACGCAGCTAGCTCTCTTGGTCGATCACTTGCTGTGAGGAATATTCATCTTGTATATGGGGAGGTTGTCGTGGGTTAATGGGGGCTGTTTCACTTTCTGCTTTTATAGGAGGCAGTCAGGTTTTAGGTGTTATTCCTAAACCTTTAGCTGAAAATAACATCACTGGCAAGACAGTTGGAGAAGAGCTTCAAGTATCATCTATGGATGAACAAATGAAGACAATGCTTGCAAATTTTGATGCATTCATAGCCTTACCAGGTGGTTTTGGTACTTTGGAAGAAATTTTTCAAATTGTCTCTTGGGCTCAACTGAACATCCACCATAAACCCATAGGTTTGCTGAATGTTAATAATTTCTTTGATCTTTTGTTATATTTTCTTGACTATGCTGTGGAATAGAAATTCATCACACTTTCGACAAGACAACTCCTTATTTTTGCTTCCACTGTTGATGAGTTGATTAATAAATTAGAAGTTTTTGTTTATAAACCTGATCCAGTAACAGCTCAGATAGATTGGTCAGCAGACAGCAGCAAAAGAAGCAACAGTAAGGGAGGCAGCAAGGAGCAAGAGTGTGATTTATCACTTCATCTATAACTTTCCTTTATCTTTAGTTTTCTTTATCGTATTTTTTTTCTTTCTGTTTAAATTTGTGTGAGATTTTTCTTTTCAATAATTGCAGCAACAGGTAATATATTCTATCCTTTACCTATCTGTGTTTTGACATTGAGGACAATGTTGTGATTTGGTTGGGGGGAAGGATGGTTGTTGTAAAAAAAAAAAGGATGGTTGTTGTTAAAAAAAAAAAGAAAAAAAAAGAAAAAAATTGTGTTTGTTAATATGTTTATTGTATTTGTCATCAATTTAGTAGTTAGGGATGGCAGAGTAAAGAGTAAATTATTTACTCTTGAGACACATCTTAATTGGTGGCGAGTAAGGAGTGTTTTTAGGTAGTAAATAATTAGTATTAAATTGTAGAAGTACTAAAGTTTTATGATTTGATTTCTTTTCGAGTCGATGCGGCAAGACTTGACAAGTGTGCTTCTTTTACGCTTGGCGTTGATTCACTTCTTATCAGGTTGTGTTGCTCTTTTCTATATCTCTCTTTCACATTGAGGACAATGCTTATATTAAGTGTGGGGGAGAGATTTTAGCATTTTCAAAAAAAAAAATTTCTTAATTTCAAAAAAAAAAAAAGTTCATTGCATGATTGAATAACGTTTCTCCCTTCTTAAACTGATATGCTTGGTTATGGATGATTGAATTGATGAATTGAGTTTGATGGATGCATACCTTATGAGATTTTGAGCCTAATGGATGGATTCAACATTTATGTCATTCTCTTCTTTCTTGTGTGATTTTCACTCATGTTAATGATCCCTCTAGAACTTGCTTTGATTCTTTTTGAGGCTACATTTCACTTGCATGCATGAACATGATTGAGGCCCTCTTTCTTAGCTAGTTTAACCAAATAGCCAACCTTGTTTTCAATATGATATCAAGCACTCTTTTGACTTCTTGAAAATTTTCTGATTCTTGCCAACCTTGTATATTTTCCTTTACTTAACCCCTTTGAGCTTATTTGATCATTCCTTGTTTCTAGCTCATTATGTGCCTTAAATGAAAAATCGTGTTCTTACTTTACCTTAGGGAATAAAAGAACATTAGCTTGGTTAATGGATGAGTTTTTGAACAAGTGTGGGGGTGTGTGTACAAAATGGTTGTTGAAAAAGGAAAGAGTTCCTAAAAAAAACAAAAAAACAAAAAACAAAAAAAAACAAAAACAAAAAGAGAAAAAAAATGTATGTATATAGTTATGTTCATTTATATATAAAAAAAACAAAAAAAAAAGGATTGAGAAATGAATATGTAAAGGGTTATACATTAGAGTTGGGATGAACTTTTATGCTTGTTATTTGAACTCAGCTCTCATTTGCTTTTATTCTCTTTGGTATTTATCCTCTCATATCCATTTTACCCTCTTCTATTACCTTGACCTCACTACAACTTTGAATAAAGTCCTCATGATTTGTGTATGCATGTGTTTTGAGTAGTGGAGAAGTAGAAGATAAGCAAGCTTATGGTAGTACAATTTTCATGGTTGAATTGAGTGAAATACCTACCTTTTAAATACTTGAGAGATTGAGAGTGAATTCTGTGAGGATCTATCATTCTTTACTCATGCTTTTCAATTGAAGTATACTTGCTTGTTGATTTGAGATCTGAAGATGTGTTACCTCATGAATGTTTTGATTACTTGAATTATTAATTGCTCTTCATTCTTAAATATTATTAGAAATTGAGTCTTTTAGAATGTTTAACTTTTGAGTCAATTTTATTTTATTTTATTTTATTTTATTTTTTTCTGTTTTGCCTGAGGACGTGCAAAAGAGTAAGTGTGGGGGTATTTGATAATTATGATTTTTAACATATTAATTATCTACACAATTACCTTATTAATGATGTCCAAATTGTAATTAAGTGATCTTAGCACTCATTTAGATCATTGGGTTGAATTGGGCTTTAAAGCAAAATTTTCGGAATTTAATGCATATTGACAGTGGTTCAGTATTTTAACCATAACTTGAGTTGTAGATCTCTGATTTTGATGTTCTTTATATGCTAGGAAATATGAGAAAAATATCTACAAGTTTTGTGAAATGTCAAATTGGAAGATTCGGATGTTTACATAGTCAAATACAGCCTTGAAGTTAGACCAGCGGTACTGTTACAAATTCTGGACACACCTTCACTATTTTGGGCATATCTCACTCATTTCAAGCCCAAATTAAGCATATGAGTACTCCTTGGAAAGCTTACTTCAAAGGCTATCTGATGGACTTGATTTGAATTTAAGATTATGATAGAAATTGAAAAGATAGCAACGTGGAAAAAGTGAAGGAATCATTGGAAGGTGGGAGACACACTTTCATAATGAGAAAATAATTCAATGGAAGGTGGGAGACATACTTTGATAATGGATGAATAATTAATAAGAGTGGGTGAACTACTTTTAACTCTTTGTGAATGATTAAGAGGAGAGCAATCAGATTTGTAAAGAAAGAGGGGAGAGCTTCTACGAGGGTGTGATTTTGTAGTTGGTTCTTGTAGTTTTAGTGTTTTCATTTTTGGAGAATTCTCTTCTTCTCTTCCTATCCTCCTCTCTCTTTGTTATTTTCATTTTGTATGGTTGTTGAAGGTTCTCCAATGGTGATGGCTATGGAGAGCTAAACTTCTTTAATCAATCCAAGAGATTGACATTCTTGATGATTAATCTTGAGATCTTGTTTTAATTGCTATACATTCATCTATTAATCAAGTTTCTCTTTTTCTTCTTCTCTTGTTTAAATTCTGATTTAATGCTTAATTTGATTGGGATTTGCATATGTTAATTACGTAATTATCATGTGCCAAGAGATGAATTCAGAGGTTAAATAATGCATCAAAGGTGTTTGATGAATGTTTAGCTTGGTTGGATCTTGGTTTTTAAGTTAATTTGGGTTTTGGATGGATTCTTAATTTGTCTAACCTGAATTAATTAAATTCTAGAAGCATTTTTAGTAGAAGATCCATGGATCATTGAGAGGCGTCTTGATGTGATCTAAGATCAAGGATTTGGTTGATAGTTGAACGGATCTATAAAGATCAAGGATGGATTAAAATCATGATTGGTTAATTCTCTTGGATTGATTGTTTTCCTAATCTTGTTTACTCTTTTTAATTGCTTTTTGTTGTTTAATTTTCCAAAACTGTTCCCCCCTGTTTATTAACCTCTTAATCTGACTTCATAATTAGAATGATCTACGGGCTCGACCCGGTGTTACCTTATGCTACAAGTAGTTTTGGTAAATCGGTTATAAATTGATTTAAATTTGGTAATCTCGACAGTTGTCACTCACACCTCAGCATGATTCTCAGTTATGCTGCAGCATACTACTCTTGGCCACTATCACGCCTCTGCGCATGGATGTCACGCCGTGGCGTGAGTTGCAGAAACTGGATTTTGCAGAATCTGAATTCTGCCCCTTTAGAACTTTGGTCATTTCTAATCATTCAAGATCAGATTTCTTGTGATTTCTAATACTAATCTAGGCCCCTAAGCTTCTTGTAACTTTCATATAACCTATTAAATCACTTAGACATAGATTTAGGCTAAAAACTACAACACTTTAATCCATTTTTCTAAGTTCCTCACGAACCAAAAATGGATTAACTTAAGCCATAAATGGCCATATAGCATTCAATAAGCTAAAACTATCCTAACTTAATCCTTTGAATCAAGAATCACGCTAAAAACTAGGATTTGACCCTCCAAATCCATTTTTCCATTCAAAAACCTTAACCCCATTCAAAAAGAACAAAAAGGGAAAAAGAATAGAAATCCTCTACCTCTTGTGATGATCAATCTTCAAGCCTCTTGATCTTGCCCTTAATATGCTTCCTTGGTCCTTTTTCTTATCTTCCTCTTCCCCTCGTTTCTTTCTTCCCTTTTCTCTTTTTTTCCCTTTGTTTCTTTCTTTCTTTTTCTGTTTCTGCTGAGGCCTATGAGAAAGGAAAGAAAATAAGGAAAAAAGGGTAACTTAAGTTTCTACACTAAAACTTATATCTGCTAAGGACACTTGAATCACACTAATTCAAATTTTTCAGCTTCCAACAACTTTAAAATAATTATTAGGATTCATCTAAATTTTTGTTTCACCTTTATCTTATTTTTCCATATCTGTTGTTGGTCAATCAGTATTAAAACACACAACCAGTATGCTTAAAAATACCAAACTAACTCTGATTATTCTCAAATTTTAGTTGCACCTTACTTAACTCATTTGTGACCTATAAACAAGTTATCCACACCTATTTCCCCCAACTTAGCAATTTATGCTACTATTGAAGTCATTTTAGGCTACTTTTCACCTTCTATACTGCAACAAAGTGCCCAAACTAACTCAGTTTGTCACAAAACTGGACTGACATATTAAGCAAGTATTACTTTACCTTTATAACCTATTTACAAGCCTAACATGTTACTGAGGGTGTTATATTTCTCCTTTCCTTTTTAAAATTTTGTGCTCAAAATTACTTTTCTCTTACTACAACTCTGGGTAAACTTATTGTATATGAGATTCCAACTCCCAAAAAGCTCCTTCAGTGCTAGTTTCACCTTAAGCTATTCTCTAGAAAAAAAAGGCACTTGGAATAGGTCACTAAAATTATCTAAAGATCTTGGTACATTTTAGTAGCCTCTAGATGAATGGTATAGCTATTCTTGTGAGCTTCCTCTAGAATCCTTTCTTTGATTCTTGACTCTCTTGGAAGACAAAGTTTGCCTCTAAACTTTATCATTCCATCCTTAGACATCTTCTTGGTTTCCTAAGAGAATCTGCTCACTCATGTCCCTTAGAGCTTCATCATTCTTTTGAGTTTCTAAAATCTAAGTCTTTAAGTCACTATTATGCCTACTCTGCTCATTACTAGACTATGTGGTATTATAGTCACCGCGAGACTCAAACTCTTGAAACTCTCAAGAATTTCACTCTCATGTACCTTCATCAGGGACACATGTAGCAATTTCTTACTTAGTGCATCAGCCGTTTTAGTGGCTTTACCCGGATAATACTATAACTCAAAGTTATGTTCTTTTAACCATAGCCGAGTTCTACTTAGCATTCCATCCATCATCTCTGCCTCATGTTCAACTTCTTCTAATCAAACAAGTGTTGCAAACTCATATGATCACCGAACACCTCAACTAACTTGACTTGTACCATATCTATAAAGAATTCTACTTCTCTCTCTTAGGTGGTACTCGTTTACTTTCCTAGGAAATACCTCTGGATGTTTTCTTATCACAAATATATTCCCTAAGACTTACTCAACTTCCACATTCGAGGAGAAAAAGAAACAAATCCTTAAGTCCCCTCTACTAAAGAGTTATTCACTTGTTTAACTCTCACAACATAGATTCTAAAGAAATAGGTATAGAAGAATCATTAGATATTTAATCTAATTAATGTTCAATCTAATTAATCCAAAAACATGTCTAATCTAACGTCAATGTTAAGAGAAGATAAACTGATAAGATCCACAAAAGAAATCTTACCTTCTATCTTTGCATAACCATCCAAACTTGATAAAGATAAAACATAGGAAAAACTCAAACATAGGTAAATCTAATCTGTTTACATACTCATATGAAATCAAGGAGTGGGGTACTCTTGAATCATATACTAAAACTTAGAGATCATCTTTAACATTTTTCTTACCTTATATAAGATCGGGAGTCTAAGTCGTCTCCTTACTATTCAGAGTATAAACTCTTACTTTAACTTGAGGTTAGGCACTGCCCCTACTTCTACACACACTTAATTAAAAGTGTTATGGTTAGCTTGAAGTATAACATACTATTTGGCCAACTTAAACTTGGTCTGCTCCAATGTCATCTCCCATATCTATCACACTTTAGTCCCTTCACTTTTACATAAGCTCACTTAATGTCCATGTAACAGCCTCCCTTTACTCCTATGGGGCCGTTAACATCTACTTAGGTATTGTCTAGCATTGGCATAACATTCAATTCCCACCTTCGGTCTGCAGCCCATCCTAAGAATCGAACCTGCGACCAAGCCTTTTGTTTCCTTTAAAAGGAACGCCTCTCACCAGTTGAGTTGTAGCTTAACTGGTCTTTATCTTGAGGATGACTAGGTCTAGAAGCACACTTCTTATACCTATCATCCTCTCACTTCCTCTAGTGAGAACCTTGTAACTTCTGTTCCACTTGAGGCTAGCCGTAGGGACCCTTAATTGTTCTCTTGAATAGCACTATTGGACTATTCTACCTTATTCGATTAATCGAAAATAAGCTTCTATTTGCCTGTTTCGACTAATCGAAACTATGCTAATTGAATAACTCTTATAATATACTCGATTAACCTTAAACTCTCGCCAAATGAATAGCTCCCTTTATTTACTTAGTTAACTTAACATACCATTCTGTAATTGCCTATTCGAATAGTTCTCCATCTACTCGATCAACTTTGAAAGCACATCATTCTGAACTACTACTCGAGAGCTAACATTATATTTTGATTAACATTGAAATCTTACTTAATCGAATAGCACACTCAGTCTATCCAATTAAAGCTAGCCTGTCTCCCTGAATAGTGCCAATCGAATAGCTTTCTTAGTTTATTTAATTATCCTTGAGGACAATGTTATTCAAAATTTGTTTACTTGGTAAACTTTGATTCATTACAAAAAACTTTCAAATTTGAATAACTAATGCAAAAAAAACCTGATACCATCTATTCTATTCGAACTACCACTCCAGTCTGATTCAAAATGAATAATGCACGAGAACAAATTGAAAATTTCCAGAACAATGACTTTCTTACTTTTTCACTTCCCTAACAATCATTTGCTCTACGAGTATCTAATGACACCATAACTCTGTGAATGCTTATGTCTCTAAGGCATGTCAAAAGGTTTTTGATGATAACAAAAGCAAAAGAGAAGATCAAGCACAAAAGGAAAAATCAAGATCAAAGAAAGAAGACAGAAGGTTTATTTAGTTATAAGACTTAGGATTTTAATGTTAAATGCTCTCAAGATTTCTCAAATGGTTTTTCAATATATATGATTTCAAAATCAATGGGAAATTTCAAAGATAAACATGGCTTTCAATAAAACTTGAGTTTCAACTTTAAATCTAACACTCTTAAAAAGGATCTATGTTTAAACAAGTATCTTGAGGTGTTGGAAATGACTTACAAGCATTATTGGACTTGAAAAATGTGTTCAAAGAGTAATGTAATCGATTACATAATGTTTGTAATCGATTACACATCAAACAGAAAGCATGTAATCAATTACATGAACAATGTAATCGATTACAAGCAAGTCAGAGGCCATGTAATCGATTACACAATAAATGTAATCGATTACACAAAGCCCAGAAAGGCAAAGAACACGTTCGACGAGTCATGTAATCGATTACATGGATATTGAATCGATTACAAACAAAGTCAGAAGTCATGTAATCGATCACATGGGCAATGTAATCGATTACACAAAACCTCAGAAAACTCAAAGAACACGTTCGACGAGAAATGTAATCGATTACATGTATATTGTAATCGATTACACAGCAAGTCAGAAGTCATGTAATCGATTACATGGGCATTGTAATCGATTACAAGCAAAGTCAGAAGCCATGTAATCGATTACCTCAAGAATGTAATCGATTACACGAGAGCCCGAAAGTTCGAAAACGTTGGAACAATAATGTAATCGATTACGAGATATGTAATCGATTACACGCATCCTGACAACGTCCAACGGCTATATTAAATGCATTAAATGCATGCCCAACTACCTCCAACGGCTCTATTAATTGAGAAACTTATAAATACCAAAGTTGGGTTCTTATTTGCGGTTAACCTTGAATCAAAAACTAACCATCATACTTCAAAACGTGAATCAATCCTTAAAATCATTTCTTGCTCTGTTTTCTGACTAAAAACGTGAAAAGTCTTTGAGAGCATATTAGAGCTTCAATTTGTAAACACTTGCTCTAGAGAGAGTTTCTTCTATTTCAATCTTATACATTCTGATTAGTGAGGGTGAGGTATCCCTCAAATATTGTAAGGGTGAAGTATCCCTTGGAAAATAGAGGCTCAAGCTTTTGGGTGAGGTATCCCATATTGTTGAGTGCTCAAGATTGTAGTGGTTTTTCAAGCACCCATTAAGCTTGAAGATATAGTGGAAAATCTCAAGGTGTTGCTTGGGGACTGGACGTAGATCACAAGTGGAATAGTGATTGAACCAGGATAAACGACTGTGTTTGTTTCTCTAAACCCTCCTCTGCTTATCTTTGTGCACTGTTTCATTGTTTTATTTGGATATTGTCTCCTTGGCTATTACGTTCATTAGTAAAAGTGCTTAACTCATCTATTCAATTATCTCTGATCATTCAATAGCTTCAACGAAAATTGATTGTCAAACTATTTGCGAAAGATTTGTGAACTTATTTTTAACTACTCAATTCACCCCCCCTCTTGAGTATTGAGGCCACTTGGTAACAAGTGGTATCAGAGCTAGACTCTTGTATAAAGAGCTTAGCAGCTTCAAGAGAAGTGATGGCTTCAAATGGTTTTTCAAATGAAGGTTCTTCTATAAATAGACCTCCTTATTTCAATGGGGATGGTTATGCCTATTGGAAAGAAAGGATGAAAATTTTTATTGAAGCTATTGACTTAGATGTGTGGGACGCAGTTGAAAATGATGCTTTTGTCCCTACACAAACTAAGGATGGTGTGACAATTAATACACCTAGAAGTGATTGGACCGATGATGATAAAAAGAAGGTTCAATATAATTTGAGAGCCAAGAACATCATTACCACATCTTTGGGGTATGATGAATTCTTTAGGGTGTCAAATTGTAAGACCGCAAAAGAAATGTGGGATACCCTACAAGTAACTCATGAAGGTACTAGTGAGGTAAAAAGATCTCGAATAAACACTCTTACTCATGAATATGAATTGTTTAGAATGAATCAAGGTGAGAGTATTCAAGATATGCAAAAGATTTACTCATATTGTTAATCATCTCATCTCATTGGGAAAGACATTTCCTAATGAGGATCTTATTAATAAAGTCTTGAGATGTCTAGCAGGAATTGGCAACCCAAGGTAACGGCTATTGCGGAATCAAGAGACTTGTCAACCATGTCTCTAGCCACCCTATTCGGAAAACTTCAAGAGCATGAGCTGGAACTAAGTAGGCTCAATCAAAATGAAGAACATGACAAAAAGAAGAAGGAATTGCACTCAAGGCCACCTCTTCCATACTTAAAGATGATGATGAAGATGGTGAAGAGGATGGTGAAAATATTGAGCTAAGTGAGGAGAATCTTAGTCTCCTTGTGAGAAAATTCAGAAGATTCTTGAAGAAAAAGGGATTTCAAAGAAGACCACCCTTTCCTCAAAAGAAAGCATATCACAAAGGAGAAGGATCCTCTACTCCTCCAAAATGCTACGAATGCGGAAAATCGGGGCACATGAAAATGGAGTGTCCTATATATCTCAAGAAGACGAAGAAGTTTGAGAAAAGACCCTCCAAGGAAAGGAAAGGAAGAAGAGCATATATAGCTTGGGAGGACAATGACTTAAGCTCTTCCGACGATTCAGAAAATGAAGAAGCCCATCTTTGCCTCATGGCTCAAGGAGAAGAAAGTGGAGAAAGTGACACCGAGGTAATCTCTTCTAACCTAGAACCTCCACCTTCTTATGATGAATTGCAAGATGCCTTTCAAGAATTGCATGATGAATCTTTGAGGCTCACAAAAATGATTTTGTCTTCCAATAAAACAATCTCCCTATTGACAAAGAAAGTTTCTACTTTAACCAAGGAGATAAATGAACTTAAAATTGAAAATGAGACTTTAGGACTCATAGATGCTAATTCATCATGCATGATTTGCTCCTCACATGATAATGCATCCATATCATTACCTTATTTATCATGCAAAGCTTTTGAAAAAGAAATTGAAGACTTGAACAACACTCTTGCAAAATTCACTTTTGGAAGAGACAACTTGAATGTGTTGTTAGGAAGACAAAAATGTGTTTTCCAAAAAGCTGGTTTAGGATTTAATCCAAACAACCATCAAAAATCTTATAAGAACTTCTTTGTTTCCTCAAAAACTTTAAGTAGCCCCTTTGTTAAGTGTTTTCATTGTGGTAGGAAAGGGCATAGTGCATCCACTTGCAATGTTAGAAAGAACATAAACACCAAGGTTGGAATCAAAAGGGTTTGGGTCCCTAAAGGCACCATACCTAATTCTAACACACAAGGACCCAAAACAATTTGGGTACCAAAAGTTAAATCTTGAATGTGCGTTGTAGGTATGCTTGAAGACCAAGAGCTCAAGTTGGTATCTTGATAGTGGTTGCTCCAAGCACATGACCGGTGATGGCTCCAAGTTCTCCTCCCTTACACACAAGAAACATGGTCATGTCACATATGGTGACAACAACAAAGGGAAGATTCTTGGAATTGGCAAAGTTGGTAAGATCCCTTCATCATCTATTGATAATGTCTTACTTGTTGAAGGACTTAAACATAATTTACTTAGTATTAGTCAATTGTGTGATAAAGGAAATAGAGTTATATTTGATTCCTCTTGTTGTATAATTGAGGGAAAGGATGATAAGCAAGTTAAGTTTGTTGGTCATAGGGTCAATAACATATATATGATTAATCTTGATGATATTTCCTCAAATGATGCTAAATGCTTTATGAGTAGAGAAAATGATTCATGGTTATGGCATAGAAGAATTGCTCACATTCACATGGATCACTTAAACAAATTGGTTTCTAAAGAACTAGTAATTGGTCTTCCAAAGCTCAAATTTGAAAAAGACAAACTTTGTGATGCATGTCAAAAGGGAAAACAAGTAAAGGTCTCTTTCAAAGCTAAAAACATAGTTTCAACTTCTAGACCTTTACAACTTTTGCACATGGATCTTTTTGGACCCTCTAGAACTATGAGCTTTGGTGGGAATTACTATGCATTAGTGATTGTGGATGATTTTTCTAGATTTACATGGACATTATTCTTGGCTCACAAAAATGATGCTTTTCAATCATTTAGAAAACTTGCCAAAGTTATCCAAAACGAAAAAGGTTTTTGTATTGCATCCATAAGAAGTGATCATGGTGGTGAATTTGAAAATCATGAATTTGAAACTTTTTGTGATGAACATGGCATTGAGCATAATTTTTCTGCCCCTAGAACACCACAACAAAATGGTGTTGTAGAAAGGAAAAATCGATCTTTAGAAGAAATGGCAAGAACTATGCTCAATGAGGCCAATCTTCCTAAGTACTTTTGGGCGGATGCGGTTAACACCGCTTGTTATGTTATGAATAGAGCCCTAATAAGGCCAATTTTAAAGAAAACCCCATATGAATTGTACAAAGGAAGGAAACCTAATGTGTCACATTTTCATGTTTTTGGATGTAAATGCTTTGTTTTGAATAATGGAAAGGATAACTTGGGGAAGTTTGATGCAAAATCTGATGAGGGAATATTCATTGGTTATTCTATTCATAGCAAGGCCTTTAGAGTCTATAATAAACGAACTATGACCATAGAAGAATCTATACATGTTGCATTTGATGAAACTAACCCAAATGAGTCGAGAAAGGAACTTGTTGATGATGTTGCAGAAATCTTAGCAAAGACGCACTTGGAAAATCAAGAGATAGAGTCCAAGAAGGAAGAAGAGAGACTCCTTGATCACTCATGGCAAGAAGATTCTAAAATCTTAGATCTACCCAATAAATGGAGGACTTCAAGGTATCATCCTCTTAACAAGGTGATAGGTGATGTATCAAAAGGGGTAATCACTCGAAACTCACTTAGAGATGCATGTAATCATCTAGCCTTTGTCTCTCAAGTTGAACCTAAAGACATAAATGAGGCCATTAATGATGAGCATTGGATCTTGGCCATGCAAGAAGAACTAAACCAATTTGAGAGGAATCAAGTTTGGGAATTAGTTCCAAGGCCCAATGATCATCCTATAATTGGCACCAAATGGGTCTTTAGGAACAAACTTGATGAAACGGGTTTAATAATAAGAAATAAAGCTAGGCTTGTAGCTAAGGGATATAATCAAGAAGAAGGCATAGATTATGAAGAAACTTATGCTCCCGTAGCTAGATTAGAGGCCATTAGAATGCTACTCGCATATGCTTGCATCATGGATTTCAAACTCTATCAAATGGATGTCAAAAGTGCTTTTTTAAATGGTTTTATACAAGAAGAGGTGTATGTAGAACAGCCTCCTGGTTTTGAGGACTTTGAAATGCCCAACCATGTTTTTAAATTGAAAAAGGCCTTGTATGGCTTGAAACAAGCTCCTAGAGCTTGGTATGAAAGGTTGAGCAAATTTCTCTTAGAAAAAGGCTTTTCTAGAGGTAAAGTTGACACCACTCTTTTCATAAAACACAAAATGCATGACATTCTTCTAGTTCAAATCTATGTTGATGACATTATATTTGGAGCTACTAACAACTCTCTTTGTAAAGAATTTTCAAATATTATGCAAAGTGAGTTTGAGATGTCCATGATGGGTGAGCTCAACTTCTTCCTTGGTCTACAAATCAAGCAAACAAGAGAAGGAACATTTATAAGCCAATCCAAGTATTGCAAGGAGCTGCTCAAAAAGTTTGGAATGGACAATGCCAAGCATATGGCTACTCCTATGGGCACCTCTTGCTATTTGGACAAGGATGAAGGAGGTAAATCAAGTAGAAATTACAAAATATAGAGGTATGATTGGCTCACTCCTTTATCTCACCAAGTAGGCCTCGATATAATGTTTAGTGTATGCATGTGTGGTAGATATCAAGCTAATCCTAAGGAATCACACCTAAGTGTCTTTGTTAAGAGAATAATGAAATATCTAATAGGCACATCACAAATGGGTTTATGGTACCCTAAGGGTGCCTCATGTAGTCTTATTGGGTACTCAGATTCTGATTTTGCTAGATGCAAAATGGATCGAAAAGAGCACTAGTGGGACATGCCACTTGCTTGGAAGCTCACTAGTTTCTTGGCACAAAGAAAAACAAAATAGTGTGGCATTGTCCACAGTGAAGTTTGAATATATTACGGTTTGGGAGTTCTTTGTGCTCAAGTCCTTTGGATGAAACAGCAACTCTTGGACTATGGTCTTGAGCTTGATCACATTCCCATAAAATGTGATAATACTAGTGCAATTAACTTGTCAAAGAATCCCATTTTGCATTCTAGAACTAAGCATATTGAAATAAGACATCATTTCATTAGAGATCATGTTCAAAGGGGTGATTGCATACTTGAATTTGTTGAAACAACTAAGCAATTAGCTGATATTTTCACCAAACCCCTAGCAAAGGAAGCATTTTTCTACATTAGAAATGAACTGGGTATACTGGACCATTCATGCATAAATTAGATATTTGCTGCATAATCCTAAAACAAATGCCCAAGCTTGAGTTTTTCTGCATAATTATGCCACATTGCTGCACAATCTTTGAATTTTCATTATATATTTGAATCCCATACTAACTTGAGCGTCGGAGGTTTCCCCTAAATTATTTTGCAGGTGCTCCCTCATGTCCAACTTTGACAAGAAATTCAACAACCTCAAATTTCACCAAAAAAGGGTGAAATTCTTGGTAAAAATGATAATTTTGATCAATTATATGAGTTGCATCATAATATGATTAGTCTATATGCTTGCATGATGATTTGAATTGATTTAAGTTGCCTTAAAACTGATTTGGATGGATTAAAATTGATTATATGCTGTTTGGAACGTAAAATCTGAGTTAAAGAGTCTTAATCGTGTCGATTACAATGCCTTTGTAATGGATTACACAGTTCATCACGCATGTAATCGATTACACACATTTTGTAATCGATTACAACCAACTCAGAACTTCAGGTAATCGATTACATCAACTATGTAATCGATTACAAGGTTCCCAGAAAGCATGTAATCGATTACACTAAAAATGTAATCGATTACATACCCACCAGAATGCATGTAATCGATTACACACTCAATGTAATCGATTACACAGGGTTTTTAAAAGGTTCCTGACGCGCGTAGTGCTCATTTCTGTTTGGGCACATTCATCTTCTTCGTTCTCTCCTTCTCGCTCCCCACGCACCTCAAATCTCAAAATCTCTCTTTTCTCACCCAAATCTCCATCAAAACCGGTCATTTCGCCTCTCTCAATCTCGGAAAACCCCTCTCCACATAGCCCATCGATCAAATCCCCTCACATCCCTCATCCAAATCTCCCCATCTTCTCTCACGAACACCCTCTCCACTTTTCTGACCTAATCTCGTCCCTCTCTCTCTCTCCTCACTCATCCCCAACCATTTACCACTCATCCCTTGCTTCCCTTCTCATCAATGGTGAATCCTCTCATCGCTCGAAGTGCCCAAGAACAGGGGCTCTTTGTTGGAGGTTCCTCCGGTGGCTCTTCACGCAATATATCCGGCCCGGACCTCACGAGGCACTTCTCCACCGTGAAGAAAGCGAGTTGTTCGGAAAGAACTTCCACTTCGCAAAATCATCTCTCCCAGGTATCTTCCCATCACCTTCTGCGAGAGTGAACCTTTAGAAAGCTTTAGGACAATAGAAAATTTAGGCTTGCTAGGATTCCTGAGCATAGAGAAGGCCATCTACCCTAACCTTGTCCGAGTGTTTTATGCTAACCTGAAGGTTGAAGATAATTGCATCATCTCTGAAGTGAAAAAGCAACAAATCAGGTTAACCATGGCAGAGTGGTATAGGCTTACCAAGCTCACTCCTGATGGAGCTCAGTTCTGTGGAAATGCCAAAGTCTGGGGGCATGAGTTTGAGCATAAGGCTACTCTTCTCTCTTTGATTAGGATTGGCTACCACCTCCCCAGTGATCCTAGACGCAGAATAATGGCCACTGGCCTCACTATGGAAAACAGGGTTCTCCATTACCTCTTGGTTCGTGGATTGATTCCCAGAGGAGGGAATTACTCCCAAGTCCTCAAGGATGATGTAGTGGCACTATGGGCAATGACCACAGGGCACCCAATAAACTGGGGATACTACATTCTAGAGCATATGTTGGACATCAAGAAAAAGAAGAACTCTGCTCTCCCCTTCGCCATGTTGGTCACCACAATCCTTGAGTACTGTCGCATTTCACTGACTGAAGAGTCCAAGGACACCAGCTCGAAGGGACCCCAATCAATTGGGCTGCATACTCTGAGGAAGCTTCAGCTCTACAAGATGGAAGATAGGTGGCATTACATTACTCATGGCACATTTGGTCATATCCATCACGATCCAGATAGTGATGATGAGGAGGCTCGATGTACCCCGCCTCTCTGCTCCTCGCTCCAGCCTTCTCTTGATCTTCTGCTCCAAGAAATGCGCAACCTGAGCGCCAACGTAAACACACGTATGGATCATATAGAGCAAAAGATCGACCATCTTGAGCTGAGGATGGACTACTCAGACCAGGAGCTTGCCTCCATTCGATCCCTCCTACGTGGACCTCTCTGTTCTGTGAGTCCTGCTGCTGCTGCACCCCCCACATCCTCTGCCGCTCCGGATCCCCTATCCTTCGCTGGTCCATCTGGAGTTCCTGCTGATGATGAGGAGCTTCTGGACTCTGACGACGATCTTATGCCCGGCCGACGATAACATTGATCTAGGAGACTCTGCTGCGGATCCAGAGGGTGAAGTCTTCTCGTGACGTGACGAGGACACTGATAGTGATCATGGCCTATTGCCTTGATATTTTTTTTTTGTATTGATGACCACCTTGTACTTATTTTGTTTTAACTTTGATTATATAAAATTGGTATACCTTTATGGTTATATTTTGTTTTTGCCTACTGGTTTGTGAATGTTTGGCTTTTAAAATATTGATTGGATTGATTATTAATACATGAACGTGCTTTCCCCTTGAATGGTTGGCTTTTGGAATATTGATTGGACTGATCTTTGTGGATTTTCTGTTATGGCAAAATTTGGGAATCATGAAATATAGCTGTCATGCTGCCTTTTTTTTCTTCTTA
The DNA here is from genome assembly GCA_029884595.1 of Ormosia semicastrata. Taxonomy (NCBI): domain Eukaryota; kingdom Viridiplantae; phylum Streptophyta; class Magnoliopsida; order Fabales; family Fabaceae; genus Ormosia; species Ormosia semicastrata. The sequence goes on along the minus strand of JAQQTO010000061.1, from coordinate 63,378,197 downwards.
AATGCTTATGTCTTTTTGATAATGCCAACGGGGGAGAAAATGAGGAAAAATGAAAATGAAATTAAAGGTTGCATGAGTACGGGGGAGTTATTGATCTTTAAGTTATTAAGCTTTTCATATGCAAAATCTAACCCCATATCATGCATAATCTCCGAGGGCGAAAGATTGTACCTAAATGACTATGATATACAAATGCGAAAACTCTTTCTTTTTCCTATGATCAGTTTGTCATCATCAAAAAGGGGGAGAATGTGAATGCTTATGTCTCTAAGGCATGTCAAAAGGTTTTTGATGATAACAAAAGCAAAAGAGAAGATCAAGCACAAAAAGAAAAATCAAGATCAAAGAAAGAAGACAGAAGGTTTATTTAGTTATAAGACTTAGGATTTTAATGTTAAATGCTCTCAAGATTTCTCAAATGGTTTTTCAATATATATGATTTCAAAATCAATGGGAAATTTCAAAGATAAACATGGCTTTCAATAAAACTTGAGTTTCAACTTTAAATCTAACACTCTTAAAAAGGATCTATGTTTAAACAAGTATCTTGAGGTGTTGGAAATGACTTACAAGCATTATTGGACTTGAAAAATGTGTTCAAAGAGTAATGTAATCGATTACATAATGTTTGTAATCGATTACACATCAAACAGAAAGCATGTAATCGATTACATGAACAATGTAATCGATTACAATCAAGTCAGAGGCCATGTAATTGATTACACAATAAATGTAATCGATTACATAAAGCCCAGAAAGGCAAAGAACACGTTCGATGAGTCATGTAATCGATTACATGGATATTGTAATCGATTACAAACAAAGTCAGAAGTCATGTAATCGATCACATGGGCAATGTAATCGATCACACAAAACCCAGAAACTCAAAAAACACGTTCGACGAGAAATGTAATCGATTACATGTATATTGTAATCGATTACACAGCAAGTCAGAAGTCATGTAATCGATTACATGGGCATTGTAATCGATTACAAGCAAAGTCGAAAGCCATGTAATCGATTACCTCAAGAATGTAATCGATTACACGAGCCCTAGAAAGTTCGAAAACGTTGGAACAATAATGTAATCGATTATCTGAGATATGTAATCGATTACACGCATCCTGACAACGTCCAACGACTATATTAAATGCATTAAATGCATGCCCAACTACCTCCAACGGCTCTATTAATTGAGAAACTTATAAATACCAAAGTTGGGTTCTTATTTGCGGTTGACCTTGAATCAAAAACTGACCATCATACTTCAAAACGTGAATCAATCCTTAAAATCATTTCTTGCTCTGTTTTCTGACTAAAAACGTGAAAAGTCTTTGAGAGCATATTAGAGCTTCAATTTGTAAACACTTGCTCTAGAGAGAGTTTCTTCTATTTCAATCTTATACATTCTGATTAGTGAGGGTGAGGTATCCCTCAAATATTGTAAGGGTGAGGTATCCCTTGGAAAATAGAGGCTCAAGCTTTTGGGTGAGGTATCCCATATTGTTGAGTGCTCAAGATTGTAGTGGTTTTTTAAGCACCCATTGAAGCTTGAAGATATAGTGGAAAATCTCAAGGTGTTGCTTGGGGACTGGACGTAGATCACAAGTGGAATAGTGATTGAACCAGGATAAACGACTGTGTTTGTTTCTCTAAACCCTCCTCTGCTTATCTTTGTGCACTGTTTCATTATTTTATTTGGATATTGTCTCCTTGGCTATTACGTTCATTAGTAAAAGTGCTTAACTCATCTATTCAATTATCTCTGATCATTCAATAGCTTCAACGAAAATTGATTGTCAAACTATTTGCGAAAGATTTGTGAACTTATTTTTAACTACTCAATTCACCCCCCCTCTTGAGTATTGAGGCCACTTGGTAACAAACTCATGTAGAAAAGAATTAGAAATTCAATTTCACTTATTCATGATTTTACTTCGAGTATCATGAAGAACTCGATACTATCCATTCTTCGTCAGCCTTCAAAAACAAAGAATGATGATCACAGGAAAATGACATCACAACCCTTTAACTTAGAGTTCTATGAGTTAAAGTTTGATTATTTAGCTTACTCTGTACTTATCACTTACTTCTAAAACTTAGCCATTTACTAGTGTACTAACATGCTTCCTTGTTCAGGTCTTGAGAACTCTATCTTCTTAGCATTCTGCTCACCAAAACTTTGCCTCCCTTTCTAACATATAGGAGACAACCAAAACTCCCAAGTCATCTGAACAAACCTCAACTGTAAGGATTTTCTCTGCTCTCCTAAGCCACTTCCACCTACTCCCAGTGGGTCTTACTTACCCTTATAGGATATAGGATTAGGCTTTCTAAACTTTGAGAGATTTAGGGAGTTTTGGTCATTTACTACCATCACTTCATACACTGACTATACTAGTGGTACTAGTTGTTGAGATGAAATTACTTTCATCCCTTCTGAAACTTTGCTTGCGATAACAATCAGCTTCCTCTTAGCAGTTGCGATCTCTCAAAACTTCTTCAGCTATTTTAGTTGAATCTTCACTAGAAGAATTCTTACTTCTCCTAGTTTGCCTTGGTGAAGTAATGGTTTCCCAATCACACTATGTGTAACGGTAACCATTAACACTCCTATCCAAGGCCTGTCATGAAATCCTATCCACATACCCTGCATATGGGACAAGAAATACACAACACTTAGTGAAAAACTCTAAATTTGTCTGAACTTAGTCAGTCCACACCCCAGCTCACAGTATGAACTGCTCTGATACCATAATGTAACATCCTAATACCGACACCCTAGTATATTAGACATATCCCTGGATGAACAGTATCAATCACGCTACGTCCAACTCAAACATCAACTAATCCATAACATTTAAACAAATAATTATGGAGAGCCATAACTAAAAGTCATACTTATATACAACTTTTACATATAACTTTTAAATTTTCAAAGCAAATATAAATTAATACATAAGCTTTAAATTGAAAACTTTAACTAAACTAATCTAGCTCTTCTATATCTTTGTCTTCATACCCTCTTGAAGGACCTTCCCCTAGATTTACATGGAAACAAAGTGGGTTGAGAAATAAAATTCTCAGTATGAGTAACAAGTACCAATAATAAAGCATTTATACTGAATAAATGTTCTATGAAACTAAATATACTATACTAATTTTAATGGTCTAGTTATTCATTATCATGATATAAGTACTATACGAATATCACCTTACAATGAATAACACTAGAAACATTAGATTTACAGTTGTACTAGGTAAGTGAGACTATACTCACTGCTACTAAAACATTCATATTTTGTCTTTATATAGACATTCATCTAATAACTATGTAATTTGTTACTAAGCTCATACATGTAGCTTAACTATTTTTAGGAACAGAATTCTTACATCTGGCTTTTTACTTACTTATCCTTAGCCTAACATAGGATATGCTTATCCTTAGCCTAGCATAGGATATACTGATTTATATTTTATTAAGCTCAATTTTAATAAATAAAAAAACCAAGTCTTACTTCAGTTCAACCTCATTATGGGAACCAAGTTACTAGGGTTCAACCTCATTAAGGGAATCGGATGCTAGGGTTCAACCTCATTAAGGGAACCAGATGCTAAGGTTCAACCTCATTAAGAGGACCAAATGCTAGGGTTCAACCACATCATACAAGGGAACCGAATACTAGGGTTCAACCTCATTGCATAAGGGAACTGAATGCTAAGGTTCAACCTCATTGCATAAGGGAAACAAATACTAGGGTTCAACCTTATTGCATAAGGGAACTGGATACTAGGGTTCAACCCCATTGCATAAGGGAACCAAATGCTAAGGTTCAACCTCATTGCATAAGGGAACCAGATACTAAGGATCAACCTCATTGCATAAGGGAACCAGATACTAGGGTTCAACCTGATTGCATAAGGGAGCCAATTTACTAGGGTTCAACCTTATTGCATAAGGGGGACAAACTTGCTAAATATGCCATTTATCCCCAAATTAATGAGATAGCAGAGTATTATTCTTAAAACTAGCATAATTAACTCAACATTATCTATAATGGATTAATTATACATCATTGATAAGTATCACTTTCCATCTTTTCATTACTAACTCAACATTATTACTAATGGATTAATTAATCATGCATTAAGGCATTTGACTATAGCCAACTAGGCACCATTACACTTAACTCTTACTAAACAAATCAGTTTACTTGCAACTAATATCCCACCTTCTCATCACTTCACAAGTGATGTCTAATGTAACATTATGTTGCCTAGCGAACTAGACACATAATCATGGCTATCCATAGCTAATGGGGCCACAAAACCTCCTTACTTTCCCTTGTTTGTAACTTGGTATTTCTCTTTAAGAAATACCTCTATTAGTGTCTTAACACTCCTTAAAAGCATATACAAAGGGTTCTAACAAGTCAGTAACTTAACTAATCAAAAATTACATTTTTAAGAGTTCCTGGTACTCACGCCTTGGCGCAGGGCTTCTCACGCCGTGGCGCGTACCCCTCGGCCTCACTCATGCCTTGACATGATTCTCAGTCACGCTGCGGTGTGCTACTCTTGGTCACTATCATGCCTTGGCAGAGGGATATCATGTCACAGTGTGAGTTGCAGAAACTAGATTCTGCAGAATTTTACAGAATCTGAATTTTGTCCCTTTGGGACTTTGGTTATTTCCAATCATTCAAGATAAGATTTCTTGTGATTTCTAACACTAATCTAGGCCCCTAAACTTGTAACTTTTGTATAACCTATTAGCTCACTTAGGCATAGATTTAGGCTAAAAACCACAATAACTCTAATCCATTTTTCTAAGTTCCTCATGAACCAAAAATGATTAACTTAAGCCATAAATGACCATGTAGCACTCAATAAGCTAAAATTATCCTAACTTAATCATTGGAATCAATAATTAAGCTAAGAACTGGGATTTGACACTCCAAATCCCTATTTCCATTCAAACATCCTAACCCTATTCAAAAAGAACAAAAAGGGAAAAGAATAGAAATCCCTTACCTATTGTGATGATCAATCTTCAAGCCTCTTGATCTTGACCTTTGTATGCTTCCTTAGTCCTTCTTCTTCTCTTCCCCCTCCCCTCCTTTCTTTCTTCCCTTTTCTCTCTTTCTCCCTTCATTTCTTTTTTTTTCTATTTCTGCTGAGGCCCATGAGAAAGGAAAGAAAATAAGGAAAAAGAGTTACTTAAGTTTCTACACTGAAACTTATATCTGCCAAGGACATTTGAATCATACTAATTCAAGTTTTTCAGCTTCCAACAACTTTAAAATAAGTACTAGGATTCATCTAAATTGTTGTTTCACCTTTATCTTATTTTTCCATATCTGTTGCTGACAATCAGTATTAAAACACATAACCAATATGCTTAAAAATACCAAACTAACTCTGATTAGTCTCAAATTATAACTACACCTTACTTAACTCATTTGTGATTTAGAAAGAAGTTATCCATACTTGTTTCCCTCAACTTAGCAATTTATGCTACTATTTGAGTTATTTTAGGCTACTATTCACCTTCTATGTTGTAATAAAGTGCCTAAACTAACTCAGTTTGTCACAAAACTGAACTGGCATGTTAGGCAAGTATTAGGCTACCTTTGTAACCCATTTACAAGCTTAACATGTTACTAAGGGTTTTACATTTAATGTAATGTGACCGAGGTCTTCCCGGCGTGTTATAAGTACCATTACTTAGAGAGAATTTCCAGAACTAGGTTCCACTGCTTGTTCAAGGCTTATGGAACCGGGTTCCTTTGCTCTGTTCAAGGCTCATTTATATCATACATTTCCTAAAGGACTGAGGATGAGTTTTTTAACTAAGTCTGAGGAATCATGACATTATCTACATACATGTTTAGGTTATTACATAGGCATGAACATAAGGCATAATTTGGCATAGCATGACAATTGTATGGGCGGTTGCTAATCATAACATCTTCATGCATGGCAATTATATGGGCAATTGCTCATTTTTGAGAATGTGATGAATATGTATGAAAATGAGTTTTCTATACAAGCTTCTATGAATTTTGTGTGGAAATGAGTTTTCTATACAATTTATAAAATGAGAACCTATTTCGGAAATAGAAAGGACATGGTTTTTGTTTTCGCCACCTTTCTAGTATACATATTGATGATCACATATTTGATACATTAATAAGCCTTCATTTTTAGTCATTTACACTCTCCATCTACTTAATTGATTGATTTTGATTATGTTTTGTAAATTTGGACTCAAATTGGACTTAATTGAATTTTTCAGCATAATTTACGTCTTACATTATTTCTGTATTTGGACTATATCTTGGGATGTAGGTGGTCAAATGAGGTGAATATGATGGCATTTTAAAGACAAGAAAGAGCTCTATAACTTTCATGAAGACCTCAAAGGCCCAATTATACGAGTAGATAACTCAAAGGCCCAATACAGTCTAAATGATGGTAATTCAGAAAATCAACAAATAGATCAAATCAAGTTAGTGATAACCCTTAAGAATGAAAATGTTGTTGAAGAAAATAAGGAGATAAAGAGTCAAGTGTCCAAAGTGTTGAACTCCTTGAGTGTGAATGAGCTAGAGGATGTGGAAAAGAATCAAGATAGTAGTGATGCTGAGCTACCCAAGGAACCTGAGGTGATAAAAAGTCTTGTTAAGCCAGAAAATGATGACGAGGGCCACCAGACATACATGATTGACTCAATCATGGATAGGGGAGTTTCTACAACCTATGATTTTGATCTCCTTGAGAATTTTCTTGTCAATTCTGAGTTTGATTCTATCAGTAATCCCTCTGATATAGTTGATATTTCTACTTTTTTTTAATAAAACTCAGGATCATGACCCTTAGGCATGGCAACCAAAGTTTAAGGAGTTTCCTAAGAAAGGTTGGAACATTGATGATAAAAAAAGGTGTTTGTCCCTTGGTCTATTCTTATAAAATTAATTTGGAAGAAAGTAAATGGTCAGCGGTTGAAGCTATAACTTGAGTTGAAGGATCCAGATGTAGTAGAGACTTTGGTAAACGATCCTGTCTACTAAAGCTGAGGTAAGTTTTTAGTATTTCGTGTTTTTATTGAGTCGGCTTAAGTGCCTCCCAAATTTCGGAGCCTTTGTATGGGGATATAAATAGTGTCGGCCAACAAAAAAAAATATTAAACAAAAGAACCCAAAAAAAAATGTTTGCATGCTTGTTTATTTCTTTTTTTTTTTTGTCATTGCTAACCATTGTCAAGATGTAGTTATTCTCTTCTCATCTAAGCATTTCAGGTATGTGACTTCTCCCCATTACTTTGTTTAATTTTGTCCCAATAATTTCTTTGATGTATATTGATGATTATTTCTTTAGTCTGGATTTAATTGTTAACGTTGAGGACAATGTTGTGATCTGGTTGGGAGGAAGGATAGTTGTGTAAAAAAAAACCAAAAAAAAAATTTAGGAAGTGTGTGTATTAATATGTTTGTTGTGTTTATACGTTTGTCATTAATTTACTAAACCAATTAAGGATGGCAGAGTAAGGAGTAAATTTTACTCTTGAGACGCATCTTAGTTGGGGTAGACAACTAGTTTGTGTGGAAGTAGCAATTCAAATTCATGGAAATTTGCATGATTGAGTAAATTGTCTTCTTTCTTAAAATTCACATGCTTGGTTATGGATGTTGAATTGGTGGACTGAGAATGATAGAATTATGCCTTGTGAGATTTTGAGCCTATTGATGAATGGATTGAACATTTGTACCATTCTTTTCTTTCTTGTGTGAATTTCACTCATGGAATTGTTGCTCTAGAACTTGCTTTGATTCTTTTTGAGACTATAATTTCATATGCATACATGAAAATGATTGAGGTATTTTCTTGAATTAACTACTTTGACCAAATAGTCAACATTGCATATTTTCCTTTGCTTAACCCCTTTGAACTTATTTGACTATTCTTTGTTTCGAACTCATTATGTGCCTTAAATGAAAAATCATGTTCTTACTTGACCTTAGGGAATAAGAGAACATTAGTTTTGTCATTCGATGAGTTCTTGAACAAGTGTGGGGGTGTGCGTGCAGAATGGTTAAAAAAATGTATATATGATGTTCTTTTTGAAAAAAAAATTAAAAAAAATCAATAAAAAAATATAAAAAGAAGAGGGTCAACAAGGTAATAAAGGAAAGGAAAAGAATATGTAAAGGGAATTTGTATTAGGTGGAGTTTGGATGAACTTTCATGCTTGTTAATTGAACTCAGCTCTCATGCTCTTTTATTCTTTAGTATTTAACTTGTCATAATCATATTACCTCCTCCTTCACCTTGACCCCATTATAACCTTGAATAAAGTCCTCATGATTTGTGTGTGCATGTGTTCTGAGTAGTGGAGAAGTAGAAGATAAGCAAGCTTATGGTAGTGCAATTTTCATGGGTTGAATTGAGTGAAATGCCTACCTTTTAAACACTTGAGGGATTGAGAGTGAATCTTGTGAAAATCTATCATTCTTGACTCATGCTTTTCAATTGAAATATCCTTACTTATTGATTTGAGATATGAAGATATATTACCTCATGAATGTTTTGATTAATTGAATGATTGGTTGCTCTTCATTTTTAAATATTATTAGAAATTGAGTCTTTTAGAGTGTTTAACTTTTGAGTCTGTTTCGTTTTTTTTTTTAGTTTTGGTCTTGTGTGTTTTGCCCAAGAGTGCAAAAAGCTAAGTGTGGGGAAATTTGATGATCACATATTTAATACATTAATAAGCCTTCATTTTTAGTCATTTACACTCTCCATGTACTTAATTGATTGATTTTGATTATGTTTTGTAAGTTTGGACTCAAATTGGACTTAATTGAATTTTTCAGCATAATTGACGTCTTACATTATTTCTGTATTTGGACTATATCTTGGGATGTAAGTGGTCAAATGAGGTGAATATGATGGCATTTTAAGGACAAGAAAGATCTCTATAACTTTCATGAAGACCTCAAAGGCCCAATCACACGAGTAGATAACTCAAATTGGGGTTGAAGTAAGAACTAGAGTGCTGTTCCTGATAGCTTGACCTATGTATACTGTTCATCCCATTTTCAGGCTAGAGGCTGTCAAATGGGCTGAAATTTTGATGCTGAATAGTTGAGACCTATATCTACAACTTTTATGTTGAACACTTTTCCAGAATCGGAGGCCTAATGGGTGATATTAGGCTTACAAGTTAGAACAGAGGAGCTGTGACTGGGCCTGGGTAGTGTGCAGTACTTTGGACGTTTCTAGAGTTATAGAAATGATATTAGACTCAAACTAAAGCCATTTGAAAGCTAAGATCCAGGCCTACAACTTTCATGAAGACCACTTGGTTCAAAAATGGTGAATGCAATGACTTCAGAGCTGTATGATTTCGGAGACAAGGAATCTCTATAATTTTCCACTCACCAAAAGTCATTTGGCATTTTTCACTCATTTTCCACTCATCCACCCACTAATGACTCAGCCCACTTATCATTTTGTATCTCTAATCCTCCATAAAAGGGGTGCTTGATAGATCATTAAAGGGTGTTAGGTGTTAGGTACCAAAATGATGCTAGTTTGTTACTAGGTTTTCTTGTAGTAATTTTCCTTTGTTCTAAATTAAAGTCATGTTCTTCTTCTTCTTCTCTTTTTCTTTCTTCTTATTTATGAGTAACTAAGTTTCATTTTACTTGGGTGAAAGGGTGAAGCTCTTGGTAATAAAGTAAGGTTAGATTTATTCTTCTCTTGTGCGTAAATGATTTATATTTTCTAGTAACCATTATACGTATTATAATTTGTTTCTTATAATTTAGAAATCATCTTTGTAAAGAGGAGTTCTTGATTTGTTGTAGACAAAATATTGGCACAATAAATGCTTTAAGCCATTTATAAGTGGTGGTAATATTTTTAGGAAACATAATATAATTACGTATATTATTTTAAATGGACTTTTAATGTTATATTTTTCGATTGGAACCTCCATGTTGCGAGGATTCTAATCGAGTTATAAAAGAAATTAATCTTACCTTTACTTTATTTACCAAGAGTGGATTTTTTAACCCAAGTAAATAATTTTTACCATAGTAACAAAATATTTACTTCACCTTAATTAATCTTTAACAATTCCCTGTGGATCGACCTTGGACTCTTGAGAAATTTATTACTTGAGACAACCTGCACTTGGATTCGCAATGCAACAATTAATCCCGCATCAAGTTTATAGACTTGTTTGAAACTAAAAATTGTGCATCAAGTTTTTGGCGCCGTTACCGGGGACTTGATTTGAAGAACATATTTTTGGTGTAAATATTTTGTATATATACTAACGTACTAACTTAGTGGGGGAATCTCTCCCTTTTATTTTTTTAATCTTTAATCATTAATGAAATAATCTTTCTTCTTCTCTTCTCTCTCGCCAAAGCAAAAAATCGGCTTTGCCGATTCTCTTGTTTTCATATTTTAAATTTATTTTCTGTACTTTATTTTCTGCATTTTAATTTCTGTACAGTGGGAGTAATTCTCCCTTTTATTTTCTTGTACATATTAACTTAGTGGGGGTAACTCTCCCTTTTATTTTTTTTTGTACTTTACTTTTTGTATTTTATTACTAACTTACTAACTATCCAACTTTTTACTTTATCAGCTATCTAACTTTTTAATTTACTTGCTTCTAACATTTTAATTTATCTGCATACTAACTTTTTAATTTTTCTATTTACTAACTTATTTGGTAGTTGGTTTATACCACACCTTTGTTAATATTTAATGGACGATTTATACTGCTAACTTGTACATTTTATTTTATATTTTAAGTTACTTGTTTATGCTTAATTGGTATCATGATTCAAATTCTGGTCGTTTGGTTAAAGTTTATCCTAGTACTTTATATATTGATTTGTCTGGATCACAATCACACACATGAAACACAATGGCTAAAAATGAAAGTGTGCATGATGAACATAAAAATCAACTGTTGCGAACCATGCATACATATAATCCAGGATGGAGAAATCACCCGAACTTCAGTTGGAGGACCAACAATCACGCACAATTTCTGCAACCACCACCTCCTCAGGCACAACAGGGCTATCAAAATTCTGAAGGATATGCACTTTTTGTCCCACCATATAAAAATAACCTTGAAGAAACATTGCATGCATTCATGAAAAAGCAATATGCCATTTTTAATCAAAACACTCAAATCATGATTGACATAAAAGACAGTCTTGCTAAACTTTCTTCTGCACTCACCATTCACGAGAAAGAAAAATTTCCTTCTCAACCTCAACTTAATCCCAAGGGTCAATACAGTCTAAATGATGGTAATTCAGAAAACTAACAAATAGATCAAATCAAGTCAATGATAACCCTTAGGAATGGAAAGGTTGTTGAAGAAAATAAGGAGATACAGAGCCAAGTGTCCAAAGTGTTGAACTCCTTGAGTGTGAATGAGCTAGAGGATGTGGAAAAGAATCAAGATAGTAGTGATGCTGAGCTACCCAAGGAACCTGAGGTGACAAAAAGTCTTGTTAAGCCAGAAAATGATGACGAGGGCCACCAGACATACATGATTGACTCAATCATGGATAGGGGAGTTTCTACAACCTATGATTTTGATCCCCTTGAGAATTTTCTTGTCAATTCTGAGTTTGATTCTATCAGTAATCCCTCTGATGTAGTTGATATTTCTACTTTTTTTTATAAAACTCAGGATCATGACCCTCAGGCATGGCAACCAAAGTTTAAGGAGTTTCCTAAGAAATGTTGGAACATTGCTAATAAAAAAAGTGTTTGTCCCTTGGTCTGTTCTTATAAAATTAATTTGGAAGAAGGTAAATGGTCAGCGGTTGAAGCTAGAACTTGAGTTGAAGGATCCAGATGTAGCAGAGACTTTGGTAAACAATCCTGTCTACCAAAGCTGAGATAAGTTTTTAGTATTTCGTGTTTTTATTGAGTCGGCTTAAGTGCCTCCCAAATTTCGGAGCCTTTGTATGGGGATGTAAATAGTGTCGACCAACAAAAAAAAATATTAAACAAAAGAATCCAAAAAAAAAAATGTTTGCATGCTTGTTTATTTCATTTTATTTCATTTTTTTTTGTCATTGCTAACCATTGTCAAGATGTAGTTATTCTCTTCTCTTCTAAGCATTTCAGGTGTGTGACTTCTCCCCATTACTTTGTTTAATTTTGTCCCAATAATTTCTTTGATGTATATTGATGATTATTTCTTCAATCTGGATTTAATTGTTAACGTTGAGGACAATGTTGTGATCTGGTTAGGGGGCAGGATAGTTGTGTAAAAAAAAAACCAAAAAAAAAATTTAGGAAGTGTGTGTATTAATATGTTTGTTGTATTTATATGTTTTTCAGTAATTTACTAAACCAATTAAGGATGGCAGAGTAAGGAGTAAATTTTACTCTTGAGAGGCATCTTAGTTGGGGTAGACAACTAGTTTATGTGGAAGTAGCAATTCAAATTCAGGGAAATTTGCATGATTGAGTAAATTGTCTTCTTTCTTAAAATTCACATGCTTGGTTATGGATGTTGAATTGGTGGACTGAGAATGATAGAATTATGCCTTGTGAGATTTTGAGCCTATTGATGAATGGATTGAACATTTGTATCATTCTTTTCTTTCTTGTGTGAATTTCACTCATAGAATTGTTACTCTAGAACTTGCTTTGATTCTTTTTGAGACTACAATTTCATATGCATACATGACAATGATTGAGGTATTTTCTTGAATTAACTACTTTTACCAAATAGCCAACCTTGCATATTTTCCTTTGCTTAACCCCTTTGAGATTATTTGACTATTCTTTGTTTTGAACTCATTATTTGCCTTAAATGAAAAATCATGTTCTTACTTGACCTTAGGGAATAAGAGAACATTAGTTTTGTCATTCGATGAGTTCTTGAACAAGTGTGGGGGTGTGTGTGCAGAATGGTTAAAAAAATGTATATATGATGTTCTTTCTGAAAAAAAATGAAAAAAAAATAAAAACAAATATCAATAAAAAAAAAATAAAAAGAAGAGGGTCAACAAGGTAATAAAGGAAAGGAAAAGAATATGTAAAGGGATTTTGTATTAGGTGGAGTTGGGATGAACTTTCATGCTTGTTAATTGAACTCAGCTCTCATGCTCTTTTATTCTTTGGTATTTAACTTGTCATATCTATATTACCTCCTCCTTTACCTTGACCCCATTACAACCTTGAATAAAGTCCTCATGATTTGTGTGTGCATGTGTTCTGAGTAGTGGAGAAGTAGAAGATAAGCAAGCTTATGGTAGTGCAATTTTCATGGGTTGAATTGAGTGAAATGCCTACCTTTTAAACACTTGAGGGATTGAGAGTGAATCTTGTGAAAATCTATCATTCTTGACTCATGCTTTTCAATTGAAATATCCTTACTTGTTGATTTGAGATGTGAAGATATATTACCTCATGAATGTTTTGATTACTTGAATGATTGGTTGCTCTTCATTTTTAAATATTATTAGAAATTGAGTTTTTTAGAGTGTTTAACTTTTGAGTCTGTTTCATTTTTTTTTTTAGTTTTGGTCTTGTGTGTTTTGTCCAGGAGTGCAAAAAGCTAAGTGTGGGGAAATTTGATGATCATATATTTGATACATTAATAAGCCTTCATTTTTAGTCATTTACACTCTCCATGTACTTAATTGATTGATTTTGATTATGTTTTGTAAGTTTGGACTTAATTGAATTTTTTAGCATAAATTACATCTTACGTTATTTCTGTATTTGGACTTTATCTTAGGATGTAGGTGGTCAAATGAGGTGAATATGATGGAATTTTAAAGACAAGAAAGAGCTCTATAACTTTCATGAAGACCCCAAAGGCCCAATCACACGAGTAGATAACTCAAATTGGGGTTGAAGTAAGAACTAGAGTGCTGTTCCTGACAGCTTGACCTATGTATACTGTTCATTCCATTTTTTGGGCTAGGTGTTGCCAAATGGGTTAAAATTTGGATGCTGAATAGTTGAGACCTATATCTACAACTTTTATGTTGAACACGTTTGCAGAATCGGAGGCCTAATGGGTGATATTGGGTTTACAAGTCAGAACAGAGGAGCTGTGACTGGGCCTGGGCAGTGTACAGTAATTTGAACGTTTCTGGAGTTATAGAAATGATATTGAACTCAAACTAAAGCCATTTGAAAGCTAAGATCCAGGCCTACAACTTTAATGAAGACCACTTGGTTCAAAAATGACAAATGCAATGACTTCAGAGCTGCATGATGAATCTCTATAATTTTCCACTCACCAAAAGTCATTTGGCATTTTTCACTCATTTTCCACTCATCCACCCACTAATGACTCAGCCCACTTATCGTTTTGTATCTCTAATCCTCTATAAAAGGGGTCCTTGGTAGATTATTGAAGGGTATTAGGTGTTAGGTACCAAAATGGTGCTAGTTTGTTACTAGGTTTTCTTGTAGTAATTTTCCTTTGTTCTAAATTAAAGTCATGTTCTTCTTCTTCTTCTCTTTTTCTTTCTTCTTATTTATGAGTAACTAAGTTTCATTTTACTTGGGTGAAAGGGTGAAGCTCTTGGTAATAAAGTAAGGTTAGATTTATTCTTCTCTTGTGCTTAAAAATGATTTATATTTTCTAGTAACCATTATACGTATTATAATTTGTTTCTTATAATTTAGAAACTATCTTTGTAAAAAGGAGTTCTTGATTTGTTGTAGATAAAATATTGGCACAATGAATGCTTTAACCCATTTATAAGTGGTGGTAATATTTTTAGGAAACATAATATAATTACGTATATTATTTTAAATGGACTTTTAATGTTATATTTTCTGATTGGAACCTCCATGTTGCGAGGATTCTAATTGAGTTATAAAAGAAATTAATCTTACATTTTCTTTATTTACCAAGAATGGATTTTTTAGCCCAACTAAATAATTTTTACCGTAGTAACAAAATATTTACTTCACCTTAATTAATCTTCAACAATTCCCTGTGGATCGACCTCGGACTCCCGAGAAATTTATTACTTGAGACAACCTGCACTTGGGTTCGCAATGCAACAATTAATCCCGCATCAAGTTTGTAGACTTGTTTGAAACTAAAAATTGTGCATCACATATGTATGAGACTTGATTTTGGAATTGTGTTTTTTCCAAAAATAGCTGGAATTATTATGATGACATATTTTATGGATTTAACTATTGAGAATGTGTGATTCTCACCCTATGTGTGTGTTTCCATATTGATTCCATGGAAGAAGACTTATGGAAAGTGAAGAGCAAACAGGAGCTTGGAGTGCTTAGCTTAGGCTATCTTTATACTTCTTTTGCAAAATATGTATATTTTGCGCCTTGAGAGGCCTAGTTTGTATTTATGAGAAATACCAATGTTATGTATATTATCTTTCGTTCGTGGCTTATATTTTCTTATATAATGTTGTTATGTTATATTAGAAAATACTTAGTAATTGTTAGTAGCATGCCTAGATCTAATTATTGTGGTATAATACAGATTATACTATTGTTATTAAATTTAGGATGTTACACATAATGGTTTGCAAAGCTATTGGAATCTTTAGAAATCTGGTTTCTACATAATAAAACGAAGAAAATTGTGGTATTTGGAACAAAGTAATCGATTACAAGGGTTTGGTAATCGATTACAAAGGATATGAAATATGGTATTTTTTAAGAGAACATAATGGTAATCGATGTAATCGATTACACAATCCTTGAAATGTGCTTACAAAGAAGGCAGAAGAATGATAATCAATTACCATCTCTTGGTAGTCAATTACGAGAAGCCCAGAACTACAAAACTCAATGTGTTAATCGATTAGCACTCAAAGTAATCGATTACAAGGGACATAGCAACCTCGTAATCAATTATGAGCTTGTTGTAATTGATTATGGCTTGGTTTTTTAAGCATTGGACGCTCTTTTTTCTTCCATTTTCAATGCCTCTCTTCCCCCTCTCTCACTAAAACTCCAAAAAGCTAACCCCTCTTCCATCACTAATAACCCACTCTTCAAAATCACCTCTACATCATCCAAATTAATTCATTCACCATCTCTCTCCCCTCTCTCTAGAAACTACGACCTACTTGCCAAATCCCATTCAAATCTCTATCAAATTCCTTTTTTATTTTCCCAATGAATCCCAGAACACTTCCTCCTTTCTCCTTACCTCTACTCCACACCAAAAATCACCCTAAAATGGCTTAATCACCAAAGGGTACAAAGAAGGCAAGAATAGGGAATGCTGTTGGCAAAGCTCCATAGGCATCCCTTCCAGGTCTGAATCTCTCCCATTTATTTAGTAGTCCACAGCAAGCAGAGAACTACAGAAAGAACTTTCAGATCAGAAAGATCATCTAATCAAGGTATTTGGATAATACCTTTCTCTCCAATGTACCTTTTCAATGTTATAAATTGCTACAAGATATTGGTCTGATTACATTTCTGAGCATTAGAAGAGATATCTATCCTAACTTAGTGAGAGTGTTCTATACTAATTTGAAGAATGAAAATGTCACTCTAATCACTAAAGTCAAGAAGGTGAAAATTGTTAGTAATCATGAAATGTGGACAAGATTAACTGGGCTGAAATTTGATGGGGCCAACTTTACTAGTAGTGTTGATGTTTGGGCAGATGAGTATGACTATAAGTTTATTGTGAACACATTGCTTTAGGCCAAGTATTGTACAAGAAATAGAGTAATAGCTAGTGGTCTAACCCTTGAGAATCATTTGCTGCATTTCATCCTAGTCAAGGCTCTTATTGCAAGAAGAGGAAATTACTCCCAAGTGCAATCAGATGATGTGCTGACTCTTTGGGCGTTAAACACTGGCAAGAAGATTAATTGGGACTACTATGTCATTAAACACATGCTTAAGGCACAGAAGGGCAACCATCCTTTACCTTATTCCATGCTCATCACTAAAATACTTCAAGAATTTCATGTTCCACTTATTGGAGAAGTAAAGGACCAAAGCATAAATGGTCTTGAGTCCATTGATGAGCACACCCTCACCAAGATCAAGATGAAAAATATTGGTGATGAATGGTTCTACATTGACCATGGCGTGGATGGAAATATTACCTAAGGTAATGAGGATAAGGAGAATGTTGAAGAACCAGTCATGCCTACAGCACAACATGGTGTTCCACTATAAGTAATAGTGGATCAGTTGCTCTAAGAGATGAGGAGCCTTCATACATATGTTGGGGTGTCCATAGGAGGAGTTCACGATCAGTTGGATCAATTTGAATGAAATATAATCCAACGCATGAACCACGTCAATCAGGAGATAGCCTTCATTAGCTCTATGATGGAAGGCGTTGAAATTGAGTGGACTATTACTGCCCCCACCACTTTTGCTATCCTTACCCAATCTCAACCAGTTGATGATGATGATGATGGCTCCTTCGAGCACGATGGTGATGCTGACAGCGAGGAGATCGAGTGAAGAGATAAGGCTTAATCATGATGATCCTCTTGTTTAATATATCTTTTATACTCTTATCTAATCCTTAGTCTTTTTCTTGACCTTATTAATACATTTTATAACTTATCTAACTCTGATCTTTGGGTTGATAATTTTAGATGTTAATAATTATGTTAACCTTATTATGTTATTGGATTATTTCTCATGCTTATTGTATGATGCCTTTCCTTTTTGATAATGCCAAAAGGGGGAGAGTGTGAATTGCATGAGTAAGGGGGAGAATTACATGTGAATTAATTGTCATAAATCTTTTTGCTTGAACTCTTCTGCTTGAATCTCACACATGGCTTAAGGGGGAGTGTTGCGCTTTTATCCTTGATTATTGTATATATGTTGCTCTTTATGCTTGTTGGTTTGTCATTATCAAAAAGGGGGAGAATGTGAATGCTTATTTCATGAAAGTTTTGATGATAACAAAGTCATGACAAAGATCAAGCCCAAAGGAAGCTTTGAAGAAATAAATTTATAGGACACAGGATCTTTTTGTAAGAAGTGATTTAAGATATCTCAAAAATATTAAAATGGTTTTTGAATAGTTCATCATGAAGTCTTTTAGTTGGTGGTTGTTGGTTTGAAAAATCTGGGAGGTTTTACATAAATTCATGTTTTAAACTTGAGTTATGAAAATCTTGTTTGAATCCTTGAAATATCCAAGTTTTAGTTTTTGAAAATCTTTAACAAGCTTGTTTGGGCTCAAAAGTTGGTTTCATAATGATTGTAATGTCCTACATGAGATTCGTAATCCATTATGAGCATATAAGAAAGATCGTAATCAATTACCATGAGCTGGTAATCGATTACTTACTTCCTAAAATTGGTTTCCCTTAAAACAGAAGCATGGAAATCAATTACCATGCTTGGTAATCAATTATCACAAGCCTAGGAACTAGTTTTTATAGCTGGTAATTGATTGCCATATGTTGTAATTGATTACCAAGTGTGTCAATCTCCTAGAAAGCATTTTTAAGGCATGGTGATCGATTACCATATGCCAGTAATCGATTATCACTCCTCTGAAACCAGCAACGACTAGGTTTTTATGCATTTAATGTTGCACCAACTCTCTCTAATGGTTCTATTTCATTGATGGGCTAAATACAAGCCTTGTTATTCTTAATGCTAACTATTGAACATCTTACAACTTATTCCTAGGCATTAAATCCAAGCTTCAATCCTTTCATCAATCTTGCTCTGTTTTAAACTCTTTTGAGATATCATTAAGAGTTTCATAGTGCTTCAATTTTTATAATCTACTCTTTGAGAAAGTTTATCACTTTCAATCTTTATTGTAAACACTTATGAGGGTGAATGATCCATTTAGGAAACAAAGAGGCTTCTACACATAGAGATGAATGATCCTTGAAGTGTAAGAAGGACTCAAAGTTTGTAAGGATTTGTCAAGAACTTATTGAAGCTTGAAGAATAGTGGAAACTCCTAGGTGGATGATCCTAGGGACTAGACGTAGATCACAGAGGGTTATTAAACTAGTATAAATCTTGTTTGCACTATTCACTACCCTTATCTCTTTATTTTCAAGCTTGTTTATTAAGTTTGCATACTTGTCGCTTCATCCTCTACTCATTCACTTTCTTTAAATTTGTGTGATATCTTTTTGTTGTAATAAATTAATTCACCATATAAGAAAATAACTTCAAAGAAAATCAAAAAGGGCTCACTTGCGAAAAGTTTTGAAAAACTCGATTCTCCACCCTGTTGAGTTTTGAAGCCACTTAGTAACATATTCTCCTTTTTTTTTTTTTGCCACTTCATCTAGGTTCTGATTCTGTTCCCTCTTCAACTTTGCCATTATCTCCACTCTAGCATTGGCTTGGTACATTAGACCCCGACTCATGCTAGCAATACGAAGATTGTTGGTCATAATCCAATGACCCAAGTCGGCCATGCCAATATACTTGTACTTAGTGACATCATCATTTGAAGTGAGTCGTGCATAAATAAATTTCCTTACATAGAACATACCATCCTACATCGAGTGAGGATGTTTAGGATTGCCGTTTGAGAACTCTTGGAAAATGGGCAAAACCTCGTCTGCATCAATAAGACACTCTGATCGATCACTCGATGGTTCATAAATCTTGTTCTTTGAGGGAGGAATGGGCTTCTCAATAATTTCCAAAATCTCTCCCTTGGACGAGTTACAGGTGTGGGAATAGTTGTGAGGGAAGTGTCCTGAATAGGATGGCAAGGCATGGCCTAAACCCATTTCGTAGATCCAATAACGTCAGGAACACCAATCACTTATTTTCATTTTCCCACTTTTTGTCCTTTGAAGGGGCAAGATCTCAAGTAGAAACCTTAGTAGCTTTACCTCTGGCCATTACTCTATTTCCTACGCAACAAAGAAGAGCATAAGAATAATAATAATGTAGACTGAAATATAAGCCAAAAGACATTACTTACGAAAATAATACCTAAGACCAATAAGATCAAATTTTGACTGCATGATCCTAGAACACATGCAAGAATGCTTTTGCTATTTTTTCGTAAAATCTATTTCCATTATTTCTTCCTCAATGAAACCCTCTCAGTTATCCAAGGTGAATCCTTAGCACTGAGAGACCAAAGGAGAGGGAACCATGTTTTTTCCATTCTCATTCAGAAAAAAATTATGGACCTAGCCGCAAGAAACAACCTTAGAAAAGTGATTCTTGAAAGATTTATTTGAGGACTCAAACAGCCTAAGAATTTTACTTCCCTGACATCTGGTAAAAGAAACTAAACTAGTAGTATTATTCTTCCTATTAGCAAATGACCTAAAGAAATAATAAAACTTTCTATAGGTCGAGACGAAACCAAAATTATTACACATCAGCTTGAAGCATCGGACAAAATCCTAGCTGTTGGGATGAAGTTGAGATGAAGCGATATTCATCACTAACAGAATACTACTTTCAAAATCAGTAATAATAAGACAGAGGTGAACCCACTGAAGTATGTCTTATACATGAAAAAATTATGTTCATGATCTTCTTGATTATGATCAAAGCATATTTTATCGTCCTTATCATAAGGCTCTAAAGCATATTCATCCTCCCACCTGTTCTTGGTCATTTGAACTCAAGATCTCAAATTAATCATTTTATCGACTAATCTCAAATTAGACGAAGTCCTAAGCACTTCCTCCATGAACTCCCAGGGAGCATCGTCCTTACTGTTAGACCTTTCCTCATCCGACCTTACTTCCTCAATGCTTCGATCCTCCTCTGCCATTTTGCTTAGATAGCTAGAATAACCCACATCATCAGAGGATGAATCAGAAGACAAAGGTGAGGTATAGGCATTCAAATCATAGCGACTACTAAGATTATGAGTCATAACCTTGGCTCAGCTAAAAAGAACTGACCTAGCCACATTCACTCTAGCCACTCAAGCATCTATCCTAACCCTATCAAAAATTGAAAGATTAACTTCACTTCCAACCCTGACACTCAAATCCAAGGCCTGTTTATAACCCCCTTACATCAAACAGGAGTTCGAGGAGGGTTTTTCATTGTGATGACCATACTATTATCACTATCCTTCCCCTTATTCCTTATCTCTACGATACTCGCATAGGTTTGAACAAATTGGTATAGAAAGAAAAACACAACCAAAAAATACTAAATCCCTATCTAAATTAACTAGAAACATATTTAAAATACCTAAAACCCAAAAAAATCATTAGAAAAGAAAGAAGCTTTAAAAATAGCAAAGAAAGAAGGAAGAAAGGAAATGAGGATACCTGGTTGAAGCTGAGTTAGGAAGAAAGAAACTGAGACAATGGAAAGATGAAGAACCTCGAAATCATATAGTAATGAAGAAATGAAAGCACAACAATGGACTAGAAAAATGAATCGCAACAATGAAAAAGCAAATGATGGAAAAAGGAAAAGAGGGGGAGAGAATTTGAAACTTATAGAGGAAGTTGAAGGTTGGTTGCAGAACCGCCCCTTATTCGACGGATGCGAAGCAAACCATCTAATGACAGGAAATTGAAGCGCTTGATCTGACAAACAATAATTAAATGTCATAGTTGAATTTCTAACATAAGTAATTTGTTGTTGTTAAATTAGTGTTAGAATCAAAGAATTTAGATAAAAATTAGATAAGTTTTAATTGTTTAAGACTTTTATAGGTTTTTTGTGTTCACTAGCTAATGGGATTTAAATTTTAATTAAAATAGGTTTGGATTGAATTTAAAAGAAAGAGGAGATGTTTTTCACTTAGCCTGTCACCTAACGAAGAACTTCCATCGCAAGGCAAGCCTTCATGTGGGCCATCACCTGGCAAAGAACATCCATCGCGAGGCAAGATGACTAATGGGAGGATCTTCCAGAATGCATTAGGCTGAGTCTTCATGCGGGCCATTGCGGGGCGAGAATGGGCCATCACGAGGCGATGGCCGTTATGCAGCCAGTTT
The DNA here is from genome assembly GCA_029884595.1 of Ormosia semicastrata. Taxonomy (NCBI): domain Eukaryota; kingdom Viridiplantae; phylum Streptophyta; class Magnoliopsida; order Fabales; family Fabaceae; genus Ormosia; species Ormosia semicastrata. Next base: position 63,356,244 of record JAQQTO010000061.1, on the reverse strand, counting down.
TAAATAGCCGACGAAATATTTCTGTAAGGGCTTTTTGTTCATTTTGCTTATTTAGAGTTCGAGGTGTTACCCAAAGCGTGAGGTTTTTATTTTCTTCCATCTCCATTGATTACTCGAGCTTGGGAACAAAATTTTGAAGGATCTATGGCTTCTTCTTCCTTCATTAGTTTGATCTTTCTCATCTCTTCTTATTCTATCATGAGTAGCTAAATCTTTTTAGGCTAGGGTTAGATGAACATTGTAGATACTCTTATGTGATATGTTTTGTACTCTTTTTGTAAGTTATTTCATGTGTTTGAGCATTCTTCTCCTTACTTAATGCTAATCAATACTTGATCAATATTGGTTTGAATAAGGGTATTACTTCTAATTGAAAAATTAGTTTTAATCCTGGAATTGAGTTGGATTGTCATGATTATGAATGAATATAGGGATATATCATTGTAATTATGTGTTCCATGAGATCACTATTATTAATGCTTAATTTGAATCAACAATTACTTAAGGAATTGGGAGTTGTGATTTGAGTTAAAGGGACTTTGAATCAAGGGATTGACCTTGGCCTAATGTTGTTGATGGGAACTTCAAATGTATTATTATTACTTGTTTTGAGAGTTAACCAGTAGCATAAGAGGGTAAACAATGGGATTCGAACCTTAGCCCCCTTTCTTTATAAATTTTCTTCTCCTTAAAAATCCAAAAATATTCCTTAATTTGTTACTTGTTCTGATTTTAATACATTTTTGTTTTAATTATTTTAAAATCAATACATTTCAAAGCTACAAATTCATATTTCCAGTTCAAGTATAAACAACTTTTCTTATGTTGATAAATTGATTACAATCCCTGTGGAGACCATACTTCTTTTCTCACTATTATATTACTTGTAACAATTTGGTGCACTTGCCGAATTTGTTTCTCAACAAGTTTTTGGCACCGTTGCCGGGGATTGTTAACTTAATTATCAACAAGGCAAAGGAGTTAATACTTTGGACAATTGTTTTGTTTTCTTACTTCATTTGTTAAAAACTTTACTGCGTTATTCTAATTTCTTTCTAAATATAGTTGACTTGTTACTTATAATTCTCTTATTTTCTGTGTATGCGAGGGAAAAAGGCAACTGAATTGTTGTTTAATCTTGAGATTGTGAAGATAGAAAAAGTAACTAAGACGAAAGTTAAGAAAGCAAGGCAATAAAAAATAACTCAAGAAAAACAAGAATCTACTTCTTCTTCTCATATTCTCATAGTAGAAGTTATGGCTGCATAACCACCACCTAGGCAGACTTTGGGAGATTTGGGCCAGAGGAACAACTATTAGAGGTTAGCTATTGAGTATGAACTAATGGAGGCAAATGAATTTGAGATCAGAACTTCTCTTTTGAATGTTCTGAAGTAGAATTAATTTTCTGGAGCGGATAATGAAGATCCTAACCAGCATTTGGTAAATTTATTTAAGATTTGTGGTACATTGAAGCTGGATGGTGTTTCTGAAGAGGCTAAGATGATGAGATTGTTCCCTTTTAATTTGAGAGATAGGACTAAGGATTGGTTGCAAACACTTCCTCAAGGGAGTATTACTACTTGGAATGATTTAGAGGACAAATTTATAGCCCGGTTCTTTCCTACCTCCAAGTTCATCAAAAGAAGAGTTGAAATTACTAGTTTTGAGCAAAAAGATGGAGAAAATCTTTATAAGGCATGGGAGGATTCAAAGGGCTTTTGAAGAGATGTCCCGACCATGGCTATGATGACTTAATACAAATGCAAACGTTTTGCCATGGGTTGAGACCAAATACAAAGATGATGTTAAATGCTTCGGTTGGGGGTATAATGTGTTGGGAATTGCAGATCAAAATATCTCGCAGCGGAATAATAGGATTCCCACACAGGATCCATGCGAAAAGTCCATAATCCGAGTTTTTAAAATTTACCTCTTGAAGCGTGATAAACACAAGCGAGGTGAATCACCAACACCGTAATAGCGACGATGTTTCTGCGGTATCCACACGAACAGACTTGCAAAAGGAGTCACGCCTCTGTTTCGCGGTGCTAGCTGCGAATAGAAGAGAAGAACCTTTCACTGTCTCTCACTCACTTTCTTAGGTGCGGCTAGGGTTGTGATGTAACATCTAACGCAGCCCCCTTAATAGTACTATTTATAATAGTGGCTGCCTTAAGTGAGTGTGAGCAGTAGCAAGGTAAGCTGTGCAACCCTAAAACCCATCTGTCATGAGTTAGGCCCACAATTGAATCCGAGTCCAACTTGGATCCTTATTGCTCCAATTTAGTCTGTTCTAAGTGTGTGACCCTGCAGGTTCTTATTACGTTGGCAGTAATATTAAAATCTCATTTTAATATTACAAGCAGTGAGCGGTATCTAGCAACACGTCGCTGCTACCCAAGTAATAAGAATATCAGTGATTTGACATAACCTTTCCGTGACCAATGTTTTCGTGTCGTTTAGTCCCTTTGTCAAGATATCTAGATTGAACACAAGGCATGGAATGCGTCACCCTTGTATAGTCCAATCATTCGTTTCCTAATACTCAAGTAGACTTTGTAACAATAAATGAGATTAATATCTCATATTGACTCATTTGAGCATGGCCATGCATTTCTCAGTCTCACTCAATCAGGGGGCCCGAAGATATCGCTCCTGTTATGTAGGAGTGACAAATTCCATCTAGGTCACTCATATCCCTCTGCATGATTTGCGGTATGTCCAATAACCAACTTTATAATCACCTTGTTACAAATGACGTTTGATGGCATTAAAACACACAACTCCTCATGTAGGAATCGTAGTGATTTCAGGTCAAAGGACCACAAACACCATTATCACTATGAGAATCGCTTATGACACTCACGTAACGATCCATGTAGCGTTCTCATGGTGGGTCATCCAAGACATCATTACTCTAATATGTACCAATGTGAAGACTTGATATCTCATATCCATGACCCGTGAGATGCGGTCATCAGTCTCTACACATACTAGTCTCAATGTATTATTGTTGTCCTAATTAACAATAATACTTGACTAGGGACATTTAAGAATAGTGTTGTAACCAAAAGGATCTCACGATCAAGTCATCCACTTGATGTCCTATGGCATCAAACTTACTATTCTAAGGACTTTATTATGTTTATCAAAAAGAACACAATAAATGAAATGCCTCACATATAAAATAGCATAATAGAATATATGTAAATACAGAAAATGTATTAGCCTCTAGGGCATACACCAACAATCTCCCACTTGCACTAGAGCCAATCAGGCATATATCTAATGCCTAAAGACCTAGTGTGACCCTCATGCTTCTGCTGTGCAAGAGGCTTCGTCAGTGGATCAGCAATGTTATCATCTGTTGGTACTCTGCATATCTTCACATCTCCTCTATCGATGATCTCTCGAATGAGATGGAAGCGCCTAGGTATATGTTTGGATCGCTAGTGAGATCTAGGCTCCTTAGCTTGTGCAATGGCTCCATTATTATCACAATAGAGGTCCACTGGGTCCACAATGCTAGGAATAATGCCAAGTTCAGTGATGAACTTCTTGATCCAAACGGCCTCCTTTGCTGCATTGGAGGCAGCAATATACTCAGCCTCTGTGGTAGAATCGGCAACTGTCTCCTGCTTTGAACTCTTCCAGCTCACAGCCCCACCATTTAGGTAAAAAAACATAACCTGATTGTGATCTGGAGTCGTCCTTATCGGTTTGGAAGCTAGCATCAGTGTAACCTTTTACGACTAGCTCTTCCTCGCCTCCATATACCAAGAATGAATCCTTAGTCCTTCTTAAGTACTTAAGGATGTTCTTGATAGTAGTCCAATGACTTTCACCAGGATCAGACTGGTATCTACTCGTCATGCTCAAAGCATACGAGATGTCTGGTCGAGTACATAATATGGCATACATGATAGATCCAATTGCAGATGCATATGGAATCTTGCTCATGCGATCCCTCTCATCCTGGGTGGAAGGGGATTGAGCCTTAGATAGGCTTACACCATGTGACATAGGCAAGAGTCCTTTCTTGGATTCATGCATGTTAAATCGTCTTAACACTTTGTCTATGTATGTACTCGACTTAGGCCAAGCGCCTCTCGGTGATCTATCTCTATAGATCCCGATACCTAATACATAGGTGGCTTCGCCCAAGTCCTTTATAGAGAAGCGGTTCCCTAACCAAGTCTTTACAGATCGTAGGGTAGGGATGTCATTTCCAATAAGTAGTATGTCATCAACATACAATACCGAGAAAACAGAGAGTGCTCCCACTAACCTTCTTGTAGACACAAGATTCTTCTTCATTCTTGATGAAACCAAACTATTTTATTGTATCATCAAAATGAAGATTCCAGCTTCTGGAAGCTTGCTTTAATCCATAAATAGATCGTTGCAACTTGCATACTTTTCTAGCATCCTCTGGAGTGGCAAAACCCTCAGGTTGTGTCATGTACACATCTTCGAGAAGATTTCCATTAAGGAAAGCGCTTTGACATCCATTTGCCGATTTCATAATCATGGTATGCTGCAACAGCAAGCAAGATCCGAACGGATTTAAGCATTGCAACTGGGGAAAAAGTCTCATCATAGTCTACACCATGAATTTGTTTGAAACCTTTAGCCACCAATCGCGCCTTAAAGGTATGCACATTACCATCCATGTCGGTTTTCTTCTTGAAAACCCACTTGCACCCAATGGGTTTTACCCTTCAGGTGGGTCAACCAAGGTCCATACCGGTTGGCATACATGGAATCCATTTCGAGATCTCATGGCCTCAAGCCATTTCTCGGATCTCGGGCCAATAATGGCTTCCTGGTAAGTCACAGCTCATCTTGATCCATGAGCAATACGTCACCTTGTTGGGTCATAAGAAATCCATATCTCTCTGGTTGATGACGTATCCTATTAGACCTACGCAGTCTTGTGCTACTAGAGCAGTTCTTTGTTCCACAACATTTTGTGGAGGCTCGCTCTATTTCCACCATTGGTTCATTCTTTGCTTTGTGAAACTTGAACTTCTTCAAGTTCTACTTTTCTCCCACTGGTTCCTTTGGAGATAAACTCCCTTTCTAGAAACACAGCTGTCCGTGCGACAAACACTTTGCCCTCGGTAGGATTATAGAAAAAGTATCCCTTGGTTTCCTTTGGATACCCCACAAAGAAGCATTTATCTGATTTAGGTCCAAGCTTATCAGAAACTTGACGTTTTACGTAAGCTTCGCAGCCCCAAATCTTCAAGAAAGACATACTGGGCCATCTCCCAGTCCATATCTCATATGGTGTCTTTTGAACCATCTTAGATGGAACACGGTTAAGTGTGAAAGCTGCTGTTAACAGAGCATATCCCCAGAAGGAGCCTGGAAGGTTTGCATGACTCATCATGGATCGGACCATGTCCAACAAGGTCCGGTTCCTCCTTTCAGAGACACCATTCCATTGTGGTGTTCCTGGTGGAGTGAGTTGAGATATTATCCCATACTCTTTCAGATGATCATCAAACTGTTGGCTTAAGTATTCTCCTCCTCGATCTGATCGAAGGATTTTAATACTCTTGCCAAGTTGGTTTTGTACTTCATTCTTGAACTCTTTGAACTTTTCAAAGGATTCTGATTTGTGCTTCATAAGATATACAAATCCATATCTACTGAAATCATCAGTAAATGTAATGAAGTATTGAAAACCGCCTCTAGCGACTGTGTTTAGTGGCCCACATACATCACTATGTATAAGGCCTAAAAGATCACTAGCCCTTTCACCTTGTCCAGTAAATGGGGCCTTTGTCATCTTCCCTAATAAACAAGATTCACATATCTCATATGGTTCAAAATCAAATGAGTCCAAGAATCCATCTTTATGGAGTTTGGAGATGCGTTTCTCATTTATGTGGCCCAAACGACAATGCCAGAGAAAAGTTGGGTTTAGATCGTTTGATTTAAACCTCTTTGTATTTATGTTATAAATGGGCGTTTCGAGATCAAGTACATAAAGTCCATTACTCAATTGTGCACTACCATAAAAAATATCATTCATATAAATAGAACAACACTTGTCCTTTATTATAAAAGAAAAACCTTTCTTGTCCAAACAAGAAACAGAAATGATATTCCTACTAATAGCGGGCACAAAATAGCAGCTTCTCTAACTCTATTACAAGCCCAAGGGCAAAGATAATAAATAAGTCCCTACACTAATGCAGCAACCTTTGCTCCATTTCTAACTCGTAGGTCGACTTCGCCCTTCGTCAATGGCCTCTCGCTTTCTTTAGATCCTGCACATTTACACAAATGTGAGATCCACATCCAAGATCTAATACCCATGATGCGTAAGTAGATAAATTGACTTCAATAACAAAAATACCCGAAGTGGAAGTCTCACTTCCTTCTTCTTTTGAGCTCCTCTAGGAACTTGGCACAGTTCCTCTTCCGGTCCGGGTCGACCACAATGGAAGCATGTACCTTCCTTAGCCACTCCACCCACTTGGTTTCAAGCCGAAGTGCTAGGCTTGGACTTGTCCTTGCCCTTGCCCTTCCAGTTGTCCTTGGGCTTTTTTTTTGTTTCTTGCCCTTATTCTTTTGGACCATCATTATGGCCTTCCCTTTGCCTTTGTTAATGTTACGCTCGGCGAGCTTCTCAACATGCCTAGCAGACTCTGGTAGTGATTTGTCAATCTCATTCATGTTGTAGTTCATGACAAATTGACCGAAACTTTCCTAAGAACGATTGCGGGACTAAGTCGATGGCCAACTCTTGGCCCAAAGGAAAACCAAGTCTCTCTAGGTTTTCAATGTACCCAATCATCTTGAGTACATGAGCACCAACAGGGCTTCCTTCTACCAGCTTGCACTGAAACATTGCTTTAGAGACCTCGAATCTCTCATGCCTGGCGTGCTCTTGATAGAGCTTCTTAAGGTGTACGATCATATCGTATGCATCCATGTTCTCATGTTGCTTTTGGAGCTCAGAGTTCATGGTGGCCAGCATTAGACATCCAATGTCCAAGGCATCATCTTGATGCTTCTTATAAGCATCTCTTTCGGTTCTAGGGGCATTAGCGATAGGTGGCTCAGAATAGGTCATTCCAAAACATACAGACTTTTTCTCTTGCTTGAGGACAATCCTCAAATTCTGTACCGTCTAGAAAATTTGTTCCGGATAACTTGTCCTTCTCAAGGACGGATCGCAATGATAAAGTACCCGATGTGTTTGTTGCCATGGTTATCTATTAACATAAATATGCAAAATATAAGTATCATGCCATAAACATATTTAATGAGGTCTTTTAATTAAATATGTCTCCCACTATTTTATTCAAGTCAATGACCCTCAACATTGACTCGGAAAATCCCATCGTAAGATTTCCTAGTAGGCCAAGATCCATATTTTACCTAGCTTTGAGTCAGCTTTGGCTGATCGCCCAAAATTCGGTTATTTAGGTAGGAAACTCTTTCCAATTACATCACATGCAACTCTTGGATAGTTGGATGAATAACACTTATTCTAATCCATCTAATGGACTAAAGCCCAACTTCATGCCTCTAAGCCTTCAATCCTATTGAAATAGCCTAGTTAAGTCAGACCCAATGGTTGGCATTTGGATATTACTCTTATCCCATCGCATCTTACTAATATAGATAAAGGCACCCTGCTTTGGCAGACCTACACTTAATCGATATTAGTCTTGATGAGTGCCACGCATTGGAAGGCATCACATAATGACTTAATATTTTCTTTGAGAGAATTTTATTATTAGATCTCACCATTTATTAAACTTGTTTAACATACCATAAACATCATCCATGCATCTCATACATATAAAGCATATAATAAATGTGACATGGTTATGGCCTCTAAGAGATTAGCATTAAAATTGCCAGCTTCACCAAGCGTCTCCCACCAACGTCCTCACTTGATGCCATCTCCTTGTCTCCACATGATGATTACATTATAGAAACCTCTTTTACATTCGAGGGGAGTTAGATGAGAAGAGAATGTACAATCAGAATGTAGAGAGAAAGGCACGACACGCAGGTCGTATTTAAAATAACCAAAATAGCATAAAATAAAGACTAAGGCCATAACCATGCACCATGCATCTCTAAGAATACATAAACACAAAGAAATAACACATTATTATTTTGTGAATTATAAAAAAAAGATTTGAATATCGCGCTTTCGAATATCACACACCACGCAACAGGGTTCGGGGCAGCGCCCCGACGGGTTTGAACCCTAAGGCCCGCAAACACATAAACGCTTCATGTGCCGCAGGGGTAACTCACAGCCGCCATCACCTATCCAGAAACAGGGTTTCCAGAATTCGTGAAGACATGAACACTTCATGTCACGAGGAAGCTTCATAGCCGTCGCAAAACGGAAACAAGGTTTCCAAAACCTTGTGTCGCGCTGCTGTGTATATCGCATTCATACGAAAAAAAGCAGAAACAGAAAGCATTCAAAATCATTTTTCGCAGAATCATACATATCACATATATAGATATCAGAAAAACGCAAAAACAGAAAGCATTCAAAACCATTTTCGCAGAATTATGTGAACATCTTCATGGTTTCAAAAACATCAACATGTTTCGTAAACAACAAATAAAATAGAACACGGTTTCATACATCATTATTTCGATTTCAGAAATAACATATAAAGATCATATCTTTTATCAAAGGAAAGCAACGAATCATGTTATCGCATATAACAAGAAAAGCAGAAAAACCGAATCATAGTTTCGCAAGTGGCTCTGATACCACTGTTGGGAATTATGGATCAAAATATCTCGCAGCGGAATAATAGGATTCCCACACAGGATCCATGCGAAAAGTCCATAATCCGAGTTTTTAAAATTTACCTCTTGAAGCATGATAAACACAAGCGAGGTGAATCACCAACACCGTAATAGCGACGATGTTTCTGCGGTATCCACACGAACAGACTTGCAAAAGGAGTCACGCCTCTGTTTCGCGGTGGTAGCTGCGAATAGAAGAGAAGAACCTTTCACTGTCTCTCACTCACTTTCTTAGGTGCGGCTAGGGTTGTGATGTAACATCTAACGCAGCCCCCTTAACAGTATTATTTATAATAGTGGCTGCCTTAAGTGAGTGTGAGCAGTAGCAAGGTAAGCTGTGCAACCCTAAAACCCATCTGTCATGAGTTAGGTCCATAATTGAATCCGAGTCCAACTTGGATCCTTATTGCTCCAATTTAGTCTGTTCTAAGTGTGTGACCCTGCAGGTTCTTATTACGTTGGCAGTAATATTAAAATCTCATTTTAATATTACAAGCAGTGAGTGGTATCTAGCAACACGTCGCTGCTACCCAAGTAATAAGAATGTCAGTGATTTGACATAACCTTTCCGTGACCAATGTTTTCGTGTCGTTTAGTCCCTTTGTCAAGATATCTAGATTGAACACAAGGCATGGAATGCGTCACCCTTGTATAGTCCAATCATTCGTTTCCTGATACTCGAGTAGACTTTGTAACAACAAATGAGATCAATATCTCATATTGACTCATTTGAGCATGGCCATGCATTTCGCAGTCTCACTCAATCAGGGGCCCCGAAGATATCGCTCCTGTTATGTAGGAGTGACAAATTCCATCTAGGTCACTCACATCCCTCTGCATGATTTGCGGTATGTCCAATAACCAACTTTATAATCACCTTGTTATAGATGACGTTTGATGGCATTAAAACACACAACTCCTCATGTAGGAATCGTAGTGATTTCAGGTCAAAGGACCACAAACACCATTATCACTATGAGAATCGCTTATGACACTCACGTAACGATCCATGTAGCGTTCTCATGGTGGGTCACCCAAGACATCATTACTCTAATATGCACCAATGTGAAGACTTGATATCTCATATCCATGACCCGTGAGATGCGGTCATCGCCTCTACACATACTAGTCTCAATGTATTATTGTTGTCCTAATTAACAATAATACTTGACTAGGGACATTTAAGAATAGTGTTGTAACCAAAAGGATCTCACGATCAAGTCATCCACTTGATGTCCTATGGCATCAAACTTACTATTCTAAGGACTTTATTATGTTTATCAAAAAAAGAACACAATAAATGAAATGCCTCATATATAAAATAGCATAATAGAATATATGTAAATACAGAAAATGTATTAGCCTCTAGGGCATACACCAACATAATGAATATCAAGATAGCTGAAGAAGCAAGAGAGTTAGTGGAGGCAACGGCTTCAAATGAGTATCTCATTCATCAAGATAGAGGAGTGTAAGCAAGGAGGGTTGTTTTAGAGCTAGATGCACATAATGCACTATTAGCCCAAAACAAATTGGTTTCTCAACAATTGGAGGTTCTCACCAAACAACTTCAAGCCTTACTAGCGGTTTCCTCTCAATCTAATCATTTCAAGGTTGTGATGCAATGTATGAGGTGTGATTTTTGTGGCGGAGGATATGAGAATGCTGGTTATGAAGCTCAAAGTGATCCAAATGAACATGCTAATTATATGGGAAATTTTTAGAGACAAAAAGGGAATCTTTATTCCAACACCTATAATCCAGGGTGGAGGAATCATCCCAACTTTGCTTGGATGTAGCAGGAGTCCCCTCAATCAAGCAAACCTCCTCAACCACAGCAACTTAAAGAGAAGCCTACTGCTTTAGAAGAAGCATTGACTTAATTCATGCATATGACTCAAACTAATTTCCAAAATCATGAGGCTCATTTCAAAAACCAAGAAGCATCCATTAAGAACCTTGAAAACCAAATCGAACAGCTCTCAAAGCAACTTGCTGAACAGTCTGGGAGACAATTTTTTGGAAATACAGTGGATAATCCCAAAAATGAGTCTTGTAAAGCCGTAATTTTGAGGAGTGGAAAGATTGTCACACCATCCGTGATAGAGCCATTAGCTTCGGAGTCTACTGAAACAAATGAGAAGAAGATGTTATAATTAGCATTGACTAAAGCAATGGTTTTGATGATAACAAAAAAGGAATGGAAGTGCAAAGATCAAGTTCCAAGACTCTTCAAGTTTAGCTTATAGGACTTAGATCTTATGTAAAGGTAAAAAGGAATCACACTAAGCTCAAACAAGTTTTAAACATCTTTATAAGTGTTTCTAAATTGTTTAAATGCCAAACAAACTATTTTTGGAAAGCTAGTCTTTGTGGTAATTCAAATCTATGAAAAATAGTCAAGTTTGTGTTTTACAAAACTGACATTTGGTTACTCTTTTGATTATAACTTTCAAACTACTTTGATTTTTATTGTGAAACTTATTATATATGAAAATAGACTCAAAGATCTTTCCGATGAGTGGTCATTTGCTTTAAACAGCTAAGAAATGAAGAAATTATGACCATTTAAAGTTAGTTTTAAAAAATAGTCAAGTTTGTGTTTTATAAAACTGACCTTTAGTTACTAATTTAATCATATCTTTCAAAATACTTTGAGTTTTGTTCTTAAACTTATTTCACTTGAAAATATACTCAAATATCTTTCTAATGAGTGGTCATTCGCTTTAATCGGATAAGAAATGAAGAAGTTATGACCTTTTAAAGTCAGTTTTCAAAACCAGAAAAGCTGTAATTGATTACACAAGTCTTGTAATCGATTACCACTTTGGCAGAAGCCATGTAATCGATTACCAGAAGTATGTAATCGATTACTAAGTACCCAGAAAGCCCAAAACAAGCTCTAAGAGCATTGTAATCGATTACAACATCTATGTAATCGATTACCACGAGTCTGAAAGTGTCCAACGGCTATAAACGACTAGTTTTTCATAAAGAAATCTTTCTTTAAAACACCACCAATGGCTTTAAATCTTAATGGGCTATAAATACAAGTGTTTGGGTATCAAAGAAAAGTTAGAAAACTATCTGAACAAGTCTCTTGATCATCAAATACGAGTTTTCTCTCTCATCTTCTATCATACTCTATTTTGAGCTTCAAAGTGTGATTCTTTGATACCATTGAGCTTTAATTTGTATTATCCACTCTAGAGAGAGAGTTTCAATTCTTTCGTATCTTGTTTAATCTATAAAGAGGGTGAGGCATCCCTCAAGAATTGTAAAGGGTGAGACATCCCTTGAAAGTAGAGGCTCAAGCACAAAGGGTGAGGCATCGCAATGTGTGTTGAGTGCTCTTAGTTATAAAGGTTTTCTGAGCACCTATGAAGCTTGAAGAATTGGAGGCTCTAGCATAAGGGTGAGGTATCCCAAGGTGTGAGGAGTGCTATTGCTTGTACAAAGGTTTTCCTAGCACCCGTGAAGTCTAGGAGATAGTGAAGAAAATCTCAAGTTAAGCTTGGGGACTGGATGTAGGCCACAAGTAGTTGGTGGCTGAACCAGGATAAATTCTTAAGTTTGATTCTCTCTTCCTACACTCTTTAAATTCAGTATTTGGTGAAATATATTTATCTATTGTATATCTTGATGTTTTGATTCTTACAACTTGATATCTAACTTATTCACTTGATTCATCATATATCCTAAGTTGTATTTGAGTAATCCTTAATAGCTGTGCCTTTGTTAGACTTATTTCGCTGCATGCATTAATTGAAAATATCAAAATGCATAATTTCTCAAAGATGTATTAAAATTTATAATCACCCAATTCACCTCCCTCTTGGGTGATGGTTGCCATAGCTAACAGATGTTGAATGAAGAGTTAAATAAAAAGAAGGACATTGTGAATCTAGAAGAAAATGAAAAAGAAGAAAAGGAACTAACGGGTGAAAATTAGAAAAGAGAGGATAAAAAGAGTTCTAAATTAGTACATGAAGACTCCTTCTTAAGGAGGACGAAAAGTAATATTTTGCAAGAAGGGAATAAACCTCAAGTGATCTTACCACATGTGAAGTTACCATATCCTGATTTGAACAAGAAAAAAGAGAAAGAGGAGCAGTTTACAAAATTCTTAGACATTTTCAAACACCTCCAAATCAACATTCCTTTTGCAGAGGCATTAGAACAAATGCCTACATATGCTAAATTCATGAAGGAGTTGTTAACCGAAAAGAGGAAGTTCAAAGAGGATGAAACAGTGGCATTAACAGAGCAATGCAGTGCAATACTTCAAAGGAAGCTTCCCCCAAAATTGAATGATCCGAGGAGTTTTATAATTTCGTGCACTATTGGCAACATGACCATTGGTAAAGGTCTTTGTGACTTGGGAGTAAGCATAAATTTGATGCCATTGTCTATGCTTAAAAAGCTTAGGGGAGGTGAGGTCAAGCAAACAAGAATAGCCTTGTAACTTACAGATAGGTCAATTAAACATCCTTATGGAGTGATGGAGGATGTGTAAGTGAGGGTCGACAAATTTATATTTCTAGTTGATTTTGTCGTGCTGGATATAGAAGAGGATGCAGAAGTACCTTTGATTCTTGGAAGACCATTTTTGGCCACCGGAAGAGCCCTCATTGATGTCCAGTAAGGGCAGTTAATATTGCGAGTGAAGGATAAGAAAGTCACCTTTAATGTTTTTAAGGCGATACAACACCCAGATGTTAAAAAAACTTCTTATTGGGTGGATTTAATTGATACTACAGTTACAAAATATTTTTAGTAAAATACTCCAATTGCAGCTATTAAAAGAGTGATTGTGAATGCTATTGAAAAGCAGGGAGAGGTGGATGATGAAGTCATTGAGGAGTGTTTACGTGATCTAGAAGCACATCAACCAGAAAGTGCTGTTAACAAGAAGAAAGAAGAACTGAGTAATGGCAAGGTGGTGGAAAAAGCAAAGTTGGAATTGAAACCCTTGTCATCTGACTTGAAGTATGTCTTTCTTGGCAATCAAGATGCAAATCCAGTGATAATCAGCAGTTTTTTATCAAAACTTGAAGAAGAGAAACTTGTAAGGGTACTTCGAGAGAACCAAACTGTAATTGGATGGACTATATCTGACTTAAAAGGGATAAGTCCAGCTTTTTATATGCATAAGATCAAACTTGAGGAGCAATTCAAGCTAGTGGTTCAGCCATAGAGAAGGTTAAATCCAACAAATGAAAGAAGTAGTGAGAAAGGAGGTGCTAAAACTCCTTGAAGCCGGAATGATTTACCCTATCTCTGATAGTGCTTGGGTTTGTCCAGTTCAGGTTGTTCCTAAAAAGGGAGGTATGATTGTGGTGAAGAATGAGAAGAATGAATTAATTCCCACAATAACAGTCACCGGTTGGCGAATGTGTATCGACTACCGAAAGCTTAATCAAGCTACCCGGAAGGATCATTTTCCCATTCCATTCATGGACCAGATGCTTAAGAGATTATCCAGACAAGCCTACTATTGCTTCCTTGATGGCTATTCTGGTTATAATCATATTACTGTCAATCCAGAAGACCAAGAGAAGACAGTATTTACTTGTCCTTATGGAGTTTTTGTATATAGACAGATGCCTTTCGGTCTTTGCAATGCTTTCGCTACTTTTCAGAGGTGTATGCTTTCTATCTTTGCTAATATGATTAAAAATTATATAGAGGTTTTTATGGATGATTTCTCTGTTTTTGGTGCATCATTTGATTCCTGTTTGTCTAACCTCACAAATGTTCTTAAAAGATGCATGGAAACCAATTTAGTCTTAAATTTGGAGAAATGTCATTTCATGGTGCAGGAAGGCATTGTACTTGGGCACAATATTTCAGCCAGTGGTATGGAGGTAGATCAGACTAAAATTGAAGTGATAGCAAAGTTGCCTCCACCATTGAATTTGAAGGGCGTGAGAAGTTTTCTAGGCCATGCTGGTTTCTACAGAAGATTCATCAAAGATTTTTCTGAAATTGCAAAGCCATTGTGCAATTTGGTCATTAAATATTCCTCTTTTGATTTTAATAATGATTGCTTGCATTCTTTTAATCTTCTAAAGAAAAAATTGATTTCTGCCCCTGTTATTGTAGCTCTTGAGTGGGAGTTACCATTTGAACTTATGTGTGATGCAAGTGACTATGCAGTAGGAGTTGTGTTGGGGCAAAGAAAGAATAAAATCTTTTATGCAATTTATTATGCAAGCAAGGTTCTTAATGAGAACCAAATTCATTAACCACAATTGAAAAGGAATTCTTGCCATAGTGTTTGCCTTGGAAAAATTTTGTTCTTACTTGATTGGATCTAAGATTACTGTGTTCACTGATCATGCAACAACTAAATATTTACTAACTAAAGGAGAATCAAAACCTAGACTGATTAGGTGGATCTTGTTGTTGCAGGAATTTGATCTTGAGATTAAAGACAAAAAAAGAAGTGAAAATGTGGTAGCAGACCACTTGTCTAGGCTGGAAAATTCTGAAGTTACTGCTAAGGAGAGAGACATTATTGAAGAATTTCTAGATGAGAAGTTATTTGCAATTGAGAAGAGGTCATGGTTTGCTGATATGGCTAATTTCAAGGCTGCTAATGTTATACCAGAAGACTTGACATGGCAACAGAAAAAGAAATTTCTTTGAGATGCTCAATATTACATTTGGGATGATCCTTTTCTTTTCAAAATTGGCCCAGATAGACTTCTCAGAAGGTGTGTGTCACAAGATGAAGGGTAGAAGATACTTTGACATTGTCATGATTCCCCTTATGAAGGACATTTTAATGGTGAACGTACTACTACCAAGGTACTTCAGTCTACTTTTTATTGGTCAACCATCTTTAAAGATGCATACAACCATGTGAAGGGCTGTGACAAATGTCAAAGGACTAGCAACATATCAAGGAGGAGTGAAATACCCTCGAATCCCATTCTGGAGGTTGAATTATTTGATTGTTGGGGCATTGACTTCATGGGGCCATTTCCCCCTTCCTATTAAAATCAATACATACTAGTGGATGTTGACTATGTCTCAAAATGGGTTGAAGCCATAGCTACTCCTGCTAATGATTCTCAAATAGTGGTTAAGTTTATCAAAAAGAACATCTTCTCTAGATTTGGAGTTCCAAGGGTGTTGATCAGTGATGGGAGAACTCATTTCTGCAATAGTCAGCTGGAAAATGTTCTCTCCAAGTATGATGTCCGACACAAAGTGGCAACTCCTTACCACCCTCAATGCAATGGTCAAGTGGAGGTATCAAACAGAGAGATAAAAAGAATTCTGGAAAAGACAATTGGTAGTTTAAGGAAGGATTGGGCAAATAAGTTGGATGAAACCCTATGGGCATATAGGACAACTTATAAAACACCTTTAGGCTTGTTACCATATCAACTGGTTTATGGTAAGTCTTGCCATTTGCTAGTAGAACTTGAGCACAAGCTATATTGGGCTTTAAAGTTCTTAAATTTTGATCCTACCTTGAGCGGAGAAAAGAGAGTTATACAGCTGCATAAGCTTAATGAATTATGTGTGCATGCATATGAGAATATGGGGATATACAAGTAGAAGATGAAGGTCTACCATGACAAGTACATTTCAAAGAGAGATTTTTATCCAGGACAACAAGTGTTGTTGTTTAATTCAAGGCTGAGGTTGTTTCCAGGAAAATTGAAGTCTAAATGGTTAGGACCATTCATTGTCAAAGAAGTGACATCCTATGGAGCAATAGAAGTAGAGGATCCAACTTCAAAAATGGCTTTCAGAGTAAATGGTCAAAGACTGAAACCTTATTTTGGTGGGATAATAGAAAGAGCAAAAGTTGCTCTTGTTTTACATGAGCCATAAAAATCATAAGGCGTCGAGCTAATGACGTTAAATTAGCGCTTCTTGGGAGGCAACCCAAGCATTTCTTGTTCTTAATCATTTTGAATTAATTTTGAGTAGTAATTTTCCTTGTTTTGTTTGCATAAGAGTAGCATAATAGGTGTGTTCAGAATTTTGTGCTTGCTATTATAGGAATACTACTGTAGTTCTGTTGTTTTTCAGCGAAGAATTGAGTGATGGGTGCGAGTTGAAGTTTGAAATAGTTAATCTCAACGCCAGGTGAAGGTACTCTCTCACCCAGCGAAAGCAGCAATTTAGTCAACATCGCCTAGCGAGGAAGCTATATCGCGAGGCAATTTGAAAGAAAAAAAGGCAACGAGGGTGCATCGTGAAGCGAAAGAAGATTTCATTAATTTGGAGTTTTGTGCCCACTGCCCATTGCCTCGTGAATTATCATCTATCGCAAGGCAAATTTCCAACCAAAAGCTTCTGACTTGATTCGCTAGGCGATGGGGAACGCATCGCAAGGCATGAGCAGTTTCTTTAAAATTTTTAGATTTTGCCCAAGTGTTCATTGCAAGGCGAATTATCAGCCATCGCAGGGTGAATTTCTAGCCCATTGCCTCTGACTTCTTTCGCTAGTCAAAGGGGAACGTTCACGGGGCAAAAGATTGAGTTTAAAAGTTCAAGGGTGACCTAGGGCTTATCGCGAGGTGATATATTGGTCATCGCGTGGCGAGCTGAGAAGTATCAAATTCAAGTTAGTCCTCAGTGCACATCGCCTCGCGAATTATCGTCCATTGCGAGGTGAATTTCCAGCAGGAATTCACTACCTTGATTCGTGAGGTGTTGGTTTAACAGTCGCAAGGCAACAATTCGAGAACTAGTCTTCATTCATACCTAGTGTGTGATGTCGCAGCGTGATTGTGCGTTGTCACCAGGTGATAGGTCATATTTTATAAATAGATGGCCCATTTGAAGTTTTTCCCATGCACACTTTCCTCAACCTCTGCTAGGGCTTCCACTTGGTCACTCACATTCCCTCACTTTCTTATCTTTCTCTACCTTCTTTGCACATCATTTCTTTGTAATCCATATTCAGGTATGTCTTCTTGCCTCTCTTCACTCTAGGGCTCATAGTAACTTTTCCTTTGTGTGAAGGTGTGTTCCTTCCCTTTTCTCATAATGTTTCCACGTTAAGTTCCATGAGTTGTGCTTGACAAATAGTGACTTTCATTGTGTTGGGTGGACAAAATAAGTTGTGTATTGTGATATTGGTTGAAGTCTAAGTAGAAATGGTACTCTATGGGTATCTTTTGTCTTAATTGAACCTTGGCATGTATCTCACACTCCAATTGTTTGTTAAAAGTTCACAATGATGATTGTTTCTTTTCCTGAGTATTACCATGACATGTCATTACTACTGATCACTCTTTTGTAATCTACTTGCACGTTCCATTTCTTGCGTGTATGTAAGAAGCCTTAGTGTGCATGAAGTTTTGCTTGTATACATGAAATTGTATGATCTCAACTTGTTTCCAAGGTGCTTGTTGAATGCCCTGACTTAAGTTTATGAGTGGCTTTCATGATTTGTATGAGTCTACAGTGGATTAAAAGCCATATGTTCATATTTCAGGAATATGACATCAACACAGGGAAAACAGAAAAAGAGGAAGCAAGTTGTGGAGGAAGAACCTCAGTTTACAGAGCATCTATACTATTCCCTTGAACACCAAGAAAGGTTCAAGACCATCATTAGCAAGAAGAAGATCATTGCGGATAGAACTTTTGATTTTCAGAATGAGACCATACCAGAGATCCAATCTGAGATTGCTTAGAGGAAATAGGCCAAGTTGACCAGATTTGTCACTGATCATTGTCCGGAACTTGTTCATAAATTCTATGCTAATGCCTATAGAGTTCCAAGAACAACTCGAGTTCTTGTTAGTTATGTTAAAGGAAAATCAATCAACTTTACTGGGTAGAGAATTAATGAGGTTCTAGGTCTCCCTATTCCGCGAGACTATGCTTACAAGACCAAAATTGATGAGGCAATTGAGTATAATGAGTTGATTGAATACCTTTGCAGGAAGTGCTGAATGGTTCAAAACTAGGGACAATATTCCCTGACGATTCAGAAGTGTTGATATGAAACCACTCGCCAAGGCTTGGTCTACATTTGTTCATCAAACAGTCCTTCCTTACTCCAATACCTCTAACATAATTATTCACAGGGCCCAACTCATTATTACAATCATGAAGGGTGAATCCATCAATATGGGGGAGATCATTGCTAAAGAGATGCTCCACATTGCTAATGATGACACTAGCACACTGGCCTATCCATCCCTAATTTGTTTGTTGTGTGCTAAAGTGGGTGTTCCTCCTTCGGATACCGACACAATTGGGAAGCCTAAAGCACCAATTACAGCACAGTGCATCAAGAAACAACCATTTGGGCCACTTGACCCTGCACTTGCATCAGAATTGCTAGAAGAAGTGCCTGAGGCACCTGAGTCAGTTCCTGAGCCACTGTCTTTGGCTGCTTTACAACATTGACTTTCTACTATTCATAACACACAGGCTTTTCATGGTCAACACATTTAGTCTCTTGGAAGACTGAACGCTTTGTGTCTCCAGTCCATGCGTAACATGGAGCTGATGATGCGAGCCTGGGCTCCAGAATGGGGTTTTGATTTATCTTTGTTGGCTGATGTTTCTCTCGACCCTTCCACTGAGCAGTACTTTCATAGTATGATGCACCCGTTCATGGGGCATAGCTAGGGTGCTGGAGGGTAAGGAGTAGTTGCAGCAGATCTTGAGGAGGAGCAAGTAGATGAGCTTATCCAAGCAGACCAGGTTGCTGTTGATGAGGAGAACTTAGATGATGTTGTAGAGGGAGTTCAGGAGACCCAGGATGATGAAGCTGTTGATGATGATGAAGAGAGTTCAGAGGATGGTGATGCAGAGAATAATGATGAAGTTTAGTTTTTGTGTATTCCATTTTGAGTCAGCCGGGGGTGTTTAGTTTTTATTTAGCTTTCCTTCTTGCCCGATTGAACTCTTTTGTTAATGTTTGTTATTGTTGTTTTGCTTTCCCATTTTTTGAATAGTTTCAGTATTGTTCAGTTTGTTTTAGCTATTTCAAGTCATTCTGTCTTTGGATATTCATGCATTGGATATTTCATTGCTTATCATTTTTCGCTTTTGTGTATGTGTTGTAGTGATGACAGCTCATCATTATTCCCACGTGTTTCATACTCCGCATCTCTATGCTCTTCAAGTGTTATCCAAATGGGGAAGTTTCTCTAATCCCAACTCTTATTAGAATTAATTTAGAAGTTTTGTTAGGGGATTATTAACTTGTGCAGGTAGAATTGCTTGATAAGACGATGATTGCCATTTCTCTTGAATGTTGTGTTTGCAATGAAATCTTTCCATGCTTAAATTCAAATCTTGACAAAATTTGTGAACTTGACACTTAAGTTTTGCATGAGTTATATAGTTCAGGAGCTGAAATTTTGCTTGAGTGTGTGTCTTTTAAGCAGTTCACTGTAACTTTAATCACCGTGAAACTGATTGTGGCATGTTTTCCTCACTCTCAAACACTTGTGAGTAATTGGGCCTAAACACTGTCATCTCTTTCATGTGTGCTTCCATTGCACGTGACATTCTTCAGAATTTGACTTAGTTCTTAATTGTTTTTGCTAACTTGTTCAAACACACTGAGGCAATTTTCTTATTCTTAACTAAAGACTAAATAAACCACTTTAACATCTTTGTCTTTTCCTAGCCCCTTGAGTCATTAGCATTTTCTTTGAATTTAACCCTCATTACAAGCCAATAATTGGAAAACCATGGTCCCTACTTACTTGGAGTTAGGTATGGGTTAATTCATGACATTTCTTGACAAATTACTAAGTTTGGGGTTGCTTGAGGGCAAGCAAAGTACTAAGTTTGGGGTGGGAGTACAAGGACTTTTCCTTGTCCATTTTATTCTGTGATCAAAATAAATAAATAAATATAAATAAATAAAATTTGAAAAAAAAGAAATTTTTTTTTTGAAATTCCTTATCCATTTTATTGTTGATAAAAAAAAAGTATACACATGTGTAAATTCTTTTTCCTTTTGTTTCTTATTTCATTTATTTTGAAGAATTGTTTGGGGAATTTTGTATTGAATAATTTGAGGATTGGTTTATGAGTGTCATGAAATGGCTTGTGGCTAATTCCAAGTACAAAAAGCCTCTTATCTAAATGATTTTCTACCTTCACCTAAACCCCATTACAACCCAAAAAGACCTCTTTTAGTGTGTGTGTGTGTGTGTGTGTGTGTGTGTGTGTGCATTGCTTGCATTTACTTTTCTAGAATTTTGTCAAGCTTATGGTAGGGTGCTGCTTGTGATGTGAATTGAGTGTTGATAATACCTCTAGACACTTGAGTTGAGTGAAACACCTATTCTGGAGAGGAGTAGTGAGGATTGATATGTTGCTCTTAGTGGATCAATGGTTCTGGTTACCTAAAGTTGTGATGATTGGGAAGCATGAATGCAAAAGAGTAGGTAAATTGATTGTGCAGTGATTGTTGAATTTTTTGTGGAATGTTCAATTTTGTGATTTTGTTTGAAGGGCTTGTTTGAAAATTGAATCAAGATTTGGTTTTATTCTCCAACCCTTGTTTGAAATTGGTTGTTTGCTTGAGGACAAGCAAAACTTAAAGTTTGGGGTTGTGTTGAATCTTTAACATAAATAAGCTTTTGTTGTAAAATTAGTGTTAGAATCAAAGAATTTAGATAGAAATTAGATAAGTTTTCATTATTTAAGAGTTTTATAGGTTTTTTGTGTTCACTGGCTAATGAGATTTAAATTTTGATTAAAATAGGTTTGGATTGAATTTAGAAGAAATGGGAGATGTTTTTCACTTAGGCTGTCGCCTGGCGAAGAACATCCATCGCTAGGCGAGATGACTAATGGAAGGATCTTCCAGACTGCATTGGGTGAGCCATCACGCGGGCCATCGCGAGGCTAGAATAGGCCATCGTGAGGTGATGGCCATTATGCAGCCAGTTTGAAATAGGCGATGAAACGTTTCTATAGGGTCCTTTTGTTCATTTTTCTGATTTAGAGTTCAGGGTGTTACCCAGAGCGTGAGGCTTTTATTTTCTTCCATCTCCATTGATTACTCGAGCTTGGGAACAGGATTTTGAAGGATCTATGGCTTCTTCTTCCTTCATTAGTTTGATCTTTCTCATCTCTTCTTATTCTATCATGATTAGCTAAATCTTTTTAGGCTAGGGTTAGATGAACATTGTAGATACTCTTATGTGATATGTTTTGTACTCTTTTTACAAGTTATTTCATGTGTTAGAGCATTCTTCTCCTTACTTAATGCTAATCAATACTTGATCAATATTGGTTTGAATGAGGGTATTACTTCTAATTGGAAAATTATTTTTAATGCTAGAATTGAGTTGGATTGTCATGATTATGATTGAATATAGGGATATATCATTGTAATTATGTGTTCCATGAGATCACTATTATTAATGCTTAATTTGAATCAACAATTATCTAAGGAATTGGGGGTTGTGATTTGAGTTAAAGGGGCTTTCAATCATGGGGTTGACCTTGGCCTAATGTTGTTGATGGGAACTTTAAATGCATGATTATTACTTGTTTTGAGAGTTAACTAGTAGCATAAAAGGGTAAACATTGGGATTCGAACCTTAGCCGCCTTTCTTGATAAATTTTATTCTCCTTAAAAATCCAAAAATATTCCTTAATTTGCTAGTTGTTCTATTTTTAATACATTTCTATTTTAATTGTTTAAAAATCAATATATTTCAAAATTACAAATTCATATCTCAAGTTCAAGTAGAAACAACTTTTCTTGTGTTGATAAATCAATTACAATCCCTGTGGAAACAATACTTCTTTTCTCACTATTATATTACTTGTAGTGATTTGGTGCACTTGCCGAATTTGTTTCTCAACAGTCACCTATCCAATGGTGCAAAACCATTTTCCTCATAAAAAACTAGCTAGGATTTACCCCTTCCCAATCCAATGTCCAAGAAAGCTCAACACATTAATGACATATAATTAAGGTGCCAGATGCAATAATGAGCTCGAGAGCCAAAGCATTGTAGGATTTGAATCAACCAAAACCTCAGAAGGTCAGCAACATTGAGAATAGCCCTTATTGTTGCAACCAACCCACTTGAGACATCCGGTAAGAATCATAAAATATCAAGATTTATCAGGTCTTGATCGAGGTCGCAAAAGCAAAAACCAAACTATGCACAACCATGAAGGTCAATTACTCGCTACCTTTGTTAACTAGCTCTGAGCTAGGGGGTTGTGGATTGATGCAGATTAAAAGTTGCAAACCCAAGTGCAGGTTGTTTCAGGTAATAAATTCTCGGGAGTCCGAGGTCGATCCACAAGGAATTGATGAAGAAAAATTCTTTGACGTAAAGTAAATATTTGGTCACAACAATAAAAGTGATAAAACTTAGTCACAAATAAAAAAAACTTACTTGGGTTAGAAAATCCACTCTTGGTAAATAAATTAAGGACATGATTAATTCTTTTTATAACTCAATTAGAATCCACACATAATGGAGGTTCTAATTAAAAAATACAACATTCAAAGTTCATTAAAAATTATATATGTCATTATATTATGATTCCTTTGATCATCTATTAACACCACCACTTATAAATGGGATCAAGCATTCATTGTGCCAATATATTGTCTATAACAAATCAAGACCTCCACTTTACAAGGAGGGTTTCTAAATTGATTGGAAATAAAATACAAAACGTATAATGACTACTTGATAATATATCATTTAAGCATAAGAAAGAAATGAATCGAACCTTATTTCATTACCAAGAGCTTCACCCTTTCACCTAAGTAAAATGAAACTTAGTTACTCATAGACAAGAAGAAAGGAAGATAGAAGAAGAAGAAGAAGAATATAACTTCAATTTAGAACAAAAGAAAACTACAACAGTAATAAAATAGCATGACCTTGGTCTCAAGGACTAAGACTCCTAAATGATCTGCCAATGGTGCCTTTTACAAAGGATTAGGGATACAAAATGAGAAGAGGGCTAAGTCATGAGTGAGTGAATAAGTGGAAAATGAGTGAAAAATGCCAAATGACTTTTGATAAGTGGAAAATTATGGAGATTCTTTGTCTCTGAAATCATTCAATTCTGAAATCATTGTATTCATCATTTTTTCACCGAATGGTCCATGAAAGTTGTAGGCCTAGATCTTAGCTTTCAAATACCGTTGTTTGAGCCCAAAATCATTCCTACAACTCAAGATATGGTCTGATTACTGCATACTACTCAGGCCCAGCTACGGTTCCTCTATTCTGAATTGGAAGCCCAATATCACCTCCAAGAATTCAAATGGAGCCTTTCATTCTTCATGAAAGTTGTAGATATGGGTCTTAACTTGCAGATACCAAAATTTCATCCTAATCTAGATCTTAGAACCCGAGTTATGATCTGATTACTGCACACTATTTAGGTTCCAATCACAAAACTTGTATTCTGACTTCTAAGCCCAATTAGTTCCATTAGATGTCCGACTTTGACCTAGAGCTCTTATAAAATTTGTAGAGCTCTCTCTTATATTTCAAATACCACTAGAATCACCTCAAAAGGCCACCTACAGAATAAGATATGGCCTAAATACAGAAATAGTGTAAGACGTAAATCATGCTGAAAAAATCAATTAAGTCCAATTTGAGTCCAAACTTACAAAACACAACCAAACTCAATCAATTAAGTACATGAAGAGTGTAAATTACTAAAAATGGGGGCTTATTAATGTATAAAATATATGATCATCAAATTCTCCCATTCTTAGCTTTTTGCACTCTTGGGCAAAACACACAAGACTAAAACTAGGGAATAAGGAAAAACAATGCAAACTCAAAAGCTAAACACTCTAAAAGACTCAATTTTCAATAATATTTAAGAATGAAGAGAAACTAATCATTCAAGGGATCAAAACATTTATGAGGTAACGTTTCTTCATATCTCAAACCAACAAGTAAGGAAACTTCAATTGAAAAGCATAAGTCTAGAATGATAGATCTTCACAAGATTCACTCTCAATCCCTTAAGTATTTAATGTTGGTGTATGCCCTAGAGGCCAATACATTTTCTGTATTTACATACATTCTATTATGCTATTTTATATATGAGGCATTTCATTTATTGTGTTCTTTTTTGATAAACATAATAAAGTCCTTAGAATAGTAAGTTTGATGCCATAGGACATCAAGTGGATGACATGATCGTGAGATCCTTTTGGTTGCAACACTATTCTTAAATGTCCCTAGTCAAGTATTATTGTTAATTAGGACAACAATAATACATTGAGACTACTATGTGCATAGACTGATGACCATATCTCATGGGTCATGGATATGAGATATCAAGTCTTCCCATGGGTACATATTAGAGTAATGATGTACTGGACTGACCCACCATGAGAACATTACATGGATCATTACGTGAGTGTCATAAGTGATTCTCATAGTGACAATGGTATATGTGGTCCTTTGACCTAAACTCACTACGATTCCTACATGAGGAATTGTGTGTTTTAATGTCATCAAACGTCATCTGTAACAAGGTGATTATAAAAGTTAGTTATTGGACATACCGTGAATCATGCAGAGGGATGTGAGTGACCTAGATGAGATTTGTCACTCCTACATAACAGGAGCGATATCTTCGGGCCCCCTGATTGAGTGAGACTGCAAAATGCATGGGTGACGCATTTTAATGGCCATGCTTAAATGAGTCAATATGATATATTAATCTCATTTGTTGTTACAAAGTCTACTCGAGTATCAGGAAATGAAAGATTGGACTATACAAGGGTGACGCATTCCATGCCTTGTGTTCAATCTAGATATCTTGATAAAGGGACTAAACGACACGGAAACATTGGTCATGGAAAGGTTATGACAAATCACTGACATTCTTATTACTTGGGTAGCAGCGATGCCGCTCACTGCTTGTAATATTAAAATGGGATTTTAATATTACTGCCAACGTAATAAGAACCTGCAGGGTCACACACATAGAGTAGACTAAAATTGGAGCAATGGATCCAAGTTGGACTCAGATTCAAATATGGGCTAGACTCATAACAGATGGGTCTAGGGTTGCACAGCTTACCTTACTGCTGCTCACACTCACTTAAAGCAGTCAGTATTATAAATAGTACTGCTAAGGGGCTGCTAAGATATACAATTTCAGAACCCTAGCTGCACCTACAAAAAAGTGAGTGAGAGAGTGACAGGTTTCTTCTCTTCTCTTCGCAGCTAGTATTGTGTGAGAGACGTGAGACTCCTCTTTGCGGACGTTGGACGTTTGTGAGTCTGTTCGTGTGGATACCGCAGAGACATCATTTCTATTACGGTGTTGGTGATTCATGCCCTTCTTTTTGATCACGCTTCAAGAGGTAAATCATTTAAAAACTCGGATTATGGCTTTTTCACATGGATCCTTGGTGGGAATCCCTGTTTTCCACTGCGTGATGTATCCGCAATTCCCAACATTTAAAAGGTAGGTATTTCACTCAATTCAACCAATGAGAAATTGTACTACCATAAACTTGCTTATCTTCTACTTCTCCACTACTCAAAACACATGTACACACAAATCATGAGGACTTTATTCAAGGTTGTAATGGGGTCAAGGTAAAAGAGGAGGTAATATGGATATGACAAGTTAAATACCAAAGAGAATAAAAGAGCATGAGAGCTGAGTTCAATTAATAAGCATGAAAGTTCATCCTAATATCACCTAATACAAATTCTCTTTACATTTTCTTTTCTTTTCCTTTATTGCCTTGTTGGCCCTTCTTTACATTTTTTTTAATTTTTTTATTTTATTTTTACAAGATGAACATAATATATACATTTAAACAATAATCTCAATATTTTTTAACCATTCTGTACACACACCCCCATACTTGTTCAAAAACTCAGCGAATGACAAAGCTAATGTTCTCTTATTCCCTAAGGCCGGGTAAGAACATGGTTTTTCATTTAAGGCACATAATGAGTTCAAAACAAAGAATAGTCAAATAAGCTGAAAAGGGTTAAGTAAGGGGAAGTATGCTATTTCAAATGCCTTACGTTGGAAGGAATAAGAGAATTTTCAAGAAGCCATAAGAGTGCATGATATCATATTAGGAATCAAAAAAATTTCAACAAGTCATAAGAGTGCTTGATATCATATTGAGACAATATGCTGCTGAGCAAGCCTGCCTATTTGTGCACTAGTCATTCTTGGCTATTTGGTTAAAGTAGCTATTTCAAGAAAAATACCTCAATCATGTTTATGTATGCATGTGAAAATGTAGTCTAAAAAAGAATCAAAGCAAGTTCTAGAGTAACAATTCCATGAGTGAAAATCATACAAGAAAGAAGAGAATGGTATAAATATTCAATCCATTCATCAATAGGCTCAAAATCTCACAAGACATAATTCTATCATTTTCAGTCTACCAATTCAACATCCATAACCAAGCATGTGATTTTTAAGAAAGAAGATAATTTAATCAATCATGCAAATTTCCCTGAATTTGAATTGCTACTTCCACACAAACTAGTTGTCTACCCAAACTAAGATGCGTCTCAAGAGTAAAATTTACTCCTTACTCTGCCATCCTTAACTGGTTTACTATGAGTAAGTTACTGATAAACATATAAACACAACAAACATATTAATAAACACACTTTCTAAATTTTTTTTTTGGTTTTTTTTAGATTTTTTTTTACACAACTATCCTTCCCACCCAACCAGATCACAACATTGTCCTCAATGTCAAAACATAGATAGGTAAAGGATAAAAGATAGTACCTATTATTACAATTACTAAAAAGAGAAACCTGACACAAATTTAAATCGAAACAAAGTATAATAAATAAAACCAAAGCTTGTAATTATTTAAATAGTTGGAGTGTCTAATCTGGCTTGCTTTTCATACTGCTTCCCTCACCGCTTCCTTCTGACTAATCTATCTTAGCAGTTACTGGATCAGGTTCATAAACAAAAACTTCTAATTTGTTAATCAACTCATCAACAATGGAAGCAGAAATAATGAGTCGTCTTGCCGAATGTGTGATAAATTTCTGTTCCACAACATGGTCAAGAAAAAATAACAAAAGATTAAAGAAATTATTAACATTCAACAAACTTATGGGTTTATGGTGGATGTTCAGTTGGGCCCAAGAGACAATTTGAAAAATTTCTTCCAAAGTATCAAAACCACCTGGTAAGGCTATGAATGCATCAGAGTTTGCAAGCATTGTCATCATTCGTCCATGCATAGATGATACTTGAAGCTCTTCCCCAATTGTTTTTCCAGTGATGTTCTTTCGAGTTAAAGGTTCAGAAATGGTACCTAAAACTTGATCACCTCTTAGATGTGCAGCAAGTGATACAGCCCTCATTAACCTAATGTTACCTCCCCCATATACTACACGAATGTTCCTCACAGTAAGTGTTCTACCAAGAGAGATTGTTGCATTTACAAACTCTAAACCATTCCCATAATGTGTCCCACAAAATACATAGATATTAGTAAATCTACAAACCAAAGAAGAAGCTCCCTCCATTTCTATACTCACACTCTCTTTAAATGATTATGAGTTGCAGGAAAGTGAAGAAAATAGAGTGTTTAAATAGGGAAAAGAATAGAAAAAGTAATGATCGCACCTATATGGGTAAGTTGGCAGCTGTCAAAAAAGTTTAAAATTAAGAAACATAATTTTTATTATTTTTTTATTATTTTTTTATTATTTTTATTTTTTTTAGACTTTAAGAAAACCATCAGGGTAAAGAAGTCTAGAAACCCTTGAAGGACCATGCTTAAAGGATTGTCTATCCAAAACTAAAATACAACAAAGTCATACAAGATAAAATTATAATAACAAATGATAGCATACCTTTATGTACAGTTGCGTGTCACTAGTGCAATAAACACTCACTCTCATTTATTTGAGGAAAAGAAAAAGAGAAGAAAGAAACCATCATGGGTTTCCATCCTGGGTCTATAACCTGGAGAGCTTACACTTGGGTTCGTAACTTCAACAAAGATGCTAAAATCTGAAACCCACAATGTCAAGATCCAGAACGCCCCATTCTAAGGCGCTGAGAGCCCCTTCTAATAAAAAAGAGGATCAAGCTCATATGCCTCATACGCTTTGGTAGTCGCGGGTTACTTCTCACTAATAACTAGAGTGGGATGCTTCTGCCTGTCCATCAACTCCACAGTGCCTAGATGGTGAACATTTGGTTGTGGAGTGCGGCTCTCTACAGAGCATGGTACACGAACCTTTTTTAAGGACCGGCGTGCAAAGTTCCACCTGAGTCAATGACGGGTCTGCCACTGGAAAGGGCTCCACACTCAATTAAGAGCATCGTACTCTTTCAATCGCCTTTTTTTATTTTTATTTTTTTTTCTTGAAGATGTACAAGATAATATATACTTGTTGTTGTGATTATGACTTATATATTCCTCTAGTTTGACGTCCAGTAATGACTTAAATGCCTTCTATGAGTCGAGGATAAGCTTCCCATCCAATTTTCTTATAAATTGGCAAATAGGGTCTTTTTGAGTCAGATTCCCAAAACTGTAACGCTTTTACTCATCCTTGAAGAGATTCCACAAACTAGAAGGTTCATGATGCACAACTCCACAAGAATGCGTCTTAAGAGTCAATAAGATATTATCTAATGACTCCTTACTCAGTCCATTCTTAATGAAGAAAATTTTATCTTCTCTATTTATGGAAACCATCGCCGAAGAACGACATCACGTGTTACAATTCCATTGCGCACATTTGTAACAAACTTGCATTCTTTTTGCTCTTCTTTTTTTAGAATAAGAACTTTTATCAAGACCCGGCATGTGTGAGACAAATGAATATGAAGATTCACCAGCTAAACGAACCTTTGCTTAGATTATCCAGCGCATATCTTCTGAGATGCCCATGTGCATTAACAGTCTCAGTCTTTCACGCCTAACTTTGTAGATTTTTGTTAGAGCATTTAGAGGAAAAGAAGGGAAATGCTTTCTTAGATTTAAGAGAATGACATCCATTTTGAAGGAGAAGGAATTAGTTATTATGGAAAACTGAAAAACAAACTGACTTGAGAGTCATGGAGTACCGTTATCCGCCACTTAACCGGGGGCTCAAAGAACTCAAGAACTTGATTTTTCCATAAATGGTTTGAGTCTTTGTCCATTGACCTTAAATGCATTATCATTCCTAGGGTTCTTAATGTCTATAGCCCCATGAGGATACACATGTTTGACAATAAAAGGGCCAAGCCACCTAGATCTCAAATTTCCAAGAAATAGGTGAAGATGAAAATTATAAAGCAGAACTTTTTGATCAATTTCAAAAGTTTTTCTCAAAATTAATTTGTCATGAAAAGCTTTTGCTCTACCTTTATAAATCTTTGTGTTTTCATATGCATCATTTCTCAATTCCTCACAAATCAAAAATTTCAATGACAATGATAGGGTTCAGAGGCATCTTGTTTTGCTTAGAAATGGACCCCCTATTTTTGACAGTTTTCACCGTTTTTTCAAAATGTATAGCTGTCTCTAATTAAAGTGGGCCAATAAAATTCACACTACAAGATTTTCACAACTGTTTTCTTTGAAGAAAAGTAACCTCCATATGCTTCTGAGTGACAAAATTAATGACATTACCTACCTCACTGTTGGGCACACATCTCCAAATGATTTGATCAAGATAATTAAGGCAGGATCTTTCATGTTGCAAGAAAATTGATTTTGTTAGCAAACCAAGGCTCGGAATTGACAGAAAATAAAAACTCATCAGGAAAAGAATCATTGATAGGTGTAATATCAAAAGGTGAGCCTATTGTAAGTATGGACAAAAAGTGATTCAAAACAATTAAAGACATAAAATTATATTAAAAAAACATAAACATAAACAAAAACACACTAAACTACATGAAATTAAGAGGGAAAAGAGAGAACAAAGCACATGAATGCAAAACACATTAAGGATGTAAACATATGAAATTAAAACACTAGGGATCTGACTTCACTTGATTCAATATTCTATCATAGACAATAGAGTAGCTTTGAGACCTTCCTTCTAATTAATTTCTAATCGTTCAATTGATGGGGAAAATCCAGTAATTAATTACAACTCAATTCCTTGGTCTAAACCTTAACTCTTAAAGGCATAACCTTTACTCTATGGATTCTCATGGAAAATATCACAATTCTCCCAGACAATCTATAACCTCCATTCCTAGATGATTATAAATCACGACACTTATTATTTATGATCTAGGTTGTATGCAAACCTTCCGATTCTACATACACCTTACTAGATCAATTTATTAGTGGCCAATTCATAAAAGCATTAAGAATCATAATAAGCACTCAAATTGAATAAAAAAGAAATTACTTAAAATTCCAATCTTAATACATGTCAATTGAATTAAGTTACGTCTTCACTTTAGAAACACACAAATTTAACTACACATGACAAAAGAGAAGAAGAAATAGGAAGAATAATATATACAGAGCTCAACCTTCCATAAAAAAAATATATTAACTGTAACACCCACCTTAGGGTACTACATATATGTTACATAATTACTAAATTAATCTCATCTAGATAATGTACATTGTAATCAAAAATATGAAATTTAAAATTTCTTATTTACAAGAAAATAAACTTAGCGAAAAATAAAACAGAAAGCAAGATCATTACAAATAATTTACATCATTATACATATCAAAGTCTCTCGGATATACATATACAAACTTTTAACAACTTTGTCATACTATAAATATTACAACTTAGTCACTCCAAAAGTTTAAACACTATTTACATTGACATCTTTGCCCAAGTACAACTAGGCACAGCCCTCAAGTAGCCAGGATCCTCGGATGGATCCTCCTCATACCTTCCGGGTGGGGGAATTTCAACCCGGCGTAAAGTCCGTGGAGCAAATGTCCGAGCGGACGATACAACACTGTTCTCTCGAGGGGTGCGATAGTATGCTCCCCAATACTGCCTAATAGATATAGGAAATTCTAACTGTACATATATAGTGACAAAAAAGTAGGGATTTCACTGTAACCTACTCAGTCTAATATTTACATCACCCAAATAATAAATACTCTCTCTATCTAGGTCTTCAGTCCATGCATTGTCCCCATCAATGAAAGTCAGTCTCAGGTAACCCAAGAAGCTAGGAATCTCTACCGCCATCAGAACTCTAGGTTCTCAACGTAAATCTTTCTCTACTTCACGTTACGTGTCCATAACTCGTGTCTTAACAATACATATACATGATACAATATATATATGCAAGAGGTGAGATTACCTATGCCAATACCAGTATGGTAGCAATGAAGATAAACAGATCTCAAAATATTATACAGACATCATACTATAATTACAGTTATGCCATTAATCTTAAATATCATCATTATACCATAAATAAAAATAAGAAATACAACTATGCTATTTTCAATACTAAGATATTCATTAATTTAATTATCACAAACAAGGATTTACACATGATGTAAAATTACAATAATATATCCTTTATGAATGCAAATGTGAATGCAATGTACTCTGACTCGATGTCCTACTCCATGGAGCTACAACTCATGTCGGAGAGAATGACTGAAAAGATCTGTCGGCACCAACGTGCTTGGGACCACGTGCTCATTTTACTGCACATCTAGCACATGCACGACGGTCTTTATCAAATCATGATTAGGGATAGTGTCTCGGTCCGGATCATTGGTGTGTTGCATCGGTCTAACCCACGGTACAGAAGAGCTACCAACTGTCCATTGTAGGCAACCCGCACCCCAATGCCCCCAAGGTCAATCAGAGACCTACACTACGCTTATCGCACCCACTCAGGAGGTGTAATCTCTCCTAGGCATCTTGCCTTACACAGTCCTTTAGACCTTTCCAATGCATGTACTATGCATTATTCATAATTTCTACTAATATCACATATACAGGGTTCATAAAATAATTTAACAGTGGTAATACTGTAATTTAATCACGTAGTCATATTCTCATGTATTTTCATTCGCGACTCGAATTAATCGTCCTTTTTCGAATCACGTAGTGATTTTTCAACGTTTTCCAATCGCGTGGACATTTTTCGTACGTATTAAATCGAATTACTTGTTTTACTTATTTTAATATCAAATTTTACTATATTTCTCTCATATTTACAAAATAGTCCCTCAAAACACAAAATTTACATTATAGTCCCTCAAAACCCATAATTTACATTTTCGTTCTTCAAAACAGAATATTTCCACTTTAGTCCTTCAAAACAGAAAATTTACATGTTAATTACATATTTCCACAATATTTCCAATTAATTCCATTTCTCATAAAATTTACGTATAAATTTCATACCATACTGTATATATTTTACATACCCATATATTATCATTTCTTTAAGCATCACAACATATAAACAAGTACTGAAATAAAATCGTATCTCATAAATACTACACATACAAACCTAGAAACACAAGCAGCCACATCTCAAATACAGTCCAAGCATACAGACGCAATCAAACACATCTCAATACAGTTTAATCAATTCAGTCCAATCACAACAGTCCAATCAATATAGTCCAAGACCCTCAAACAGTAAGTGAATAAATCCTTAGGGATTTTTCACCAAACATACCATCCTCATACTACCAAAACATGGGTGGTAAGGTAGAGTCTCCCTCTTACCTCTTGAAGACAAGCTTTGTAAGCTTTCCTCCCTTGTCTTGAAACTTTATAAATCTCCTAACAAGTCCTAAATTTTTCAAGAAAAATTAGTGAAGAACCATAGAAGCATCAAGGTTGAAAACCATGGAAAAATCATGGTTAAACAAATTAAAATCAAACTTAGAATTCTTAAATCAAAGCTTACCTTTTTAAGAAAGATTGAAGAAGCTTAGATTGATGAAGCTTTGAAGCTTTGAACAAAGTAGGATATTAGAGTGGAGTTTAAATTTAAACAAGCCAAAAGATAAGTGTTTAGAAAGGATGGATGGTGTACCTTTGTAGATGGTAACCGATTGGAAGAAAAAGGAGAATGAAATATGCGTGAGTTCCTCCTTGGTGTTTGAGAAATTAGATGGATATTTGATAAGAAGAAAGTGGAGAATGAAGAGGTGTTTGGGAGGTCTTGACCGTGTATGTTTTGGGAAGCAAATGGCTTATATTTGAAGAATAAAAAGTGAAGAATGAAGATAAAATTCAACCAAGCTTAGAATTGCACGTGAAAAATGAGTGATTTTACATGAGAAAACTATCTCATTTTAAGTGTAAAAATCCAGCTGCCCATCATGAATAATTGTGGTGATAAAATAAGGATTTTATTGCATGATTATCCATTCCAATTCCAGCTGCCCTTGCTGCTTCCGTGTGCCTTCCTTGGTGATGGACGTGAGTGACATTTGCTTGAGCAAATGGCCATGCATTAATTGCATAACAACTCTCTCTTCTCATTGGTTGGTTACTTGACTTTTGCATGGTGTTTGAAGCTTCAAATATCACTTGAATCTTCACAATTTGAATGGACTTCTTTGCCCCTTGGGGCGTCCATTTTGCTTTGCATCTTTGCTAGGCCCAATTTTCTTCTGTTGTTGGGTGAGGTTACCTACATGGAGCTCATACTGCTGCTCCAAATCATCTTTGGTCCAAGCTCTTTTAGGTAAGTTTATGTCCTTTAATTTATGATTAAACCAAGTTAAATTCTACTACTATTGGGCCACAAATTCTGATTATTTGGGCCAAAAATTCTGCTGCTCAAAACTTCTATTGGACCATGAGTTTAGGGGCTGCTGTCCATAGTAGTTTAGGTGGGTTTTAAATACTTAATTCCTCATTAGTTCAAGCCTAATTACTAGTTAATTGGTTAGTCAATTAATTGAGTTTAATCTCCTAACCGTTCTTACTTAATTCTTCAAGTACATAACCCATTTTAGTTTAACATATTTAGCTTGTATCTAATACTTTTTAATCATACATCATTACTTCAAATTAGAATTAAGTTATTAAAGTAAGAATTAAGTTATAACTAATCTTTAACTAAGTTAGTTTACTTAATTGTTTAATTAAATAATTAGGACAACTTAATTAAGGTTCATTAGTTTTCCTAAGTAAAAATCAAGCTATAAGTGTTGACTCATTCTCATTCATTAATCTTGTCTATGGTAAATACTACTTGATAGTTTTAGTAAGCTTTGTTTTACACCATTGATTGAATCAAGTGGTAAAGATCAAGGCCTCTCGAGTCAAGCTTCAAATCTAATGGTTCATAAAGAAGTCTAAACTTCTTCCCTTGATCGATTATCATTGGTTAGAAAAGTCTAACCAACTGTTTTGACTATATCCTATTGATTTACTTTAATTTTACTTACAAGAAGTGTTCTAAACACTTTTTCTTATTAATTAAGACTTATCGGGTCCAACATTCATAGCCACGATTGCCATAAATGCAATTGCGGACATTTATTAATACAATCTTATTTATCTTCATAGATGGATTCTAAAAGTTAAAAGATTCTTTTCTCGAATTACTCGAGTCGGGTTTAGTAAGATCCCCCGCTTCCAAATGAGACGGATCGAAATTTCCCAGACTGAAAAATATTATTTTTCCTAGCCGAGAGCAATCACACTGAGAATGATCAAATATGATCTCGAAACAGTCAAATTAATTTTATACACACAGAAAAATGCAAAAACAAAATTACTGCTATTACGGTTCATATAGTCGAATTTGGGGTGTTACAACTCTCCCCTCTAAAATAAAGTTTCGTCCTCGAAACTTGACATACACTAACACAAAAACGGATCTTGTTCTCTAATCTTTTCTTCTAATTCCCATGTGGCTTCACCACTTACATCATTCCAAACAACTTTAACTAAAGTAATGTCCTTTCCTCGAAGCTGCTTTATCCTTCGGTCCTCAATCCTGACTGGAACTGTCTCATAGGTCAAGTTCTCCTTCGGTTACACTCGGTTCGATAATGTGAGTCTCTGAAATATATTTTCGTAATTGTGACACGTGAAACACATTATGAAGATTTGATAAAAATGGTGGCGGTAGCGACTTGATAAACCACCGGACCTATCCGACGAAGTATACGATACGGTCCGATAAACTTGAGTAAGCTTCCTTGACTTGATGACTCGTCCAACTCCACACGTAAAAATACATGGTCACCTTCTTCGAATTCCAGGTCTTCGCCTTTTATCTGCATAGCTCTTTTGTCGTGTCTGAGTCATTTGTCCTCATCTTGTCTTGGATCATCTTTACCTTTTCGGTTATGCTTTGCACAAATTCAGTCCTATCACAGTACTTTCACCATCCTGGTACCAACACAATGGTGTCCTACATCTTCTCCCATATAAAGCTTCATAGGGTGCCATTCCTATACTCGAATGAAAACTATTGTTGTAGGTGAACTCTATCAATGGCAGAAATTCATCCCAACAACCAGTTTGCTCTAGAACACAAGCCCTCAACAAGTCCTCCAACGACTGAATTGTTCTTTCTGACTGACCATCAGTTTGTGGATGGTAAGCAGAACTCAAATGTAGATTTGTCCCCATTGCTCCTTGTAGACTAGTCCAAAATCTGGATGTGAATCGCGGATCTCGATCAGAAATTATACTAGATGGTATACCATGAAGTCTAACAATTTCATTGATATATATCTGAGCCAACTTCTCCATTGAGTACTTAATATTAATCGGTAAAAAGTGCGCCGACTTTGTGAGCCGATCAATAATTACCCATATAGAGTCGTGACCCTTCCGAGTTCTTGGTAGCCCCGTGACGAGATCCATTGCTATGTCATCCCATTTCCACTCAGGAATAGGCAAAGGTTGCAACATTCCTGATGGCCGTTGATGTTCTACCTTGGCCTTCTGACAAGTCAAACATGATGATACATATTCTGCGACATCCTCTTCATTCCTTGCCACCAATACAACTGCTTCAAATCTTGGTACATCTTCGTGGCTCCTGGATGCATACTTAACTTGCTTCTATGAGCTTCATTCAAAATCAATTTCTAAGTTCTGGATCATTTGGCACGCAAACTCTCCCTTTGAACTTCAAAATTCCATCAACACCTTCACCGAATTCTAATTAAGCTCCTTGACTTCTTGCTTCTTTTGCTTCTTGCAGATATTGATCACTATTACTCGTCCTTCTCGTATTTTATTCATCGAGTCGAGATGGTAATCATATTCAAACACATCTTCCCGGTGTTAACTTCACAGAGACAATCGCATATCTCGAAATTCTTCTATCAATTCCTTCTCCTTCATCATCATAACAGAAGCATTAGCGATTTTCTACTCAAGGCATCTGCTACGACATTCGCTTTTCCAGGGATGATATTGCAATTCATAATCTTTCGAAACTCGAGCCAACGCCTGTCTCATTGTTCAACTCTTTCTGGTCGAACAGATACTTCAAACTTTTATGATCATTATACACATGTGAACATTGCCCCATATAGAAAATGTCTCCATACCTTCAACGCAAACACCACTACTATAGCTCCAAGTCATGAGTGGATAATTTCTCTCATGCACTTTCAATGCCTCGATGCATATGCCACACCTTATTCTGCATAAGTACACAACCCAATCCTTGATAAGAAGCATTACGGTACACTTCGAACGGTTCATTCGGATCGGGTAGAATCAACACTGGTGAAGTAGTCAGTCGTCGTTTCAACTCCGAAAACTTTCCTCGCATGCATCAGTCCACATGAACGGTTGATTCTTTCGTGTAAGTTGGGTAAGAGGTCCTGCAATCTTCGAAAATCCTTCTATAAATCGCCGATAGTAACCGGCCAATCCGATGAAACTACGGATCTCCGATACAGTCTTCGGTCTTTCCCACTCAACAACTGTCTCTACCTTCGAAGCATCAACTTCAACTCCCTCTGCCGATATGACATGCCCCAAGAATTGTACTTCGCTCAACCAAAATTCGCATTTGGACAACTTGGCATATAGTTTATTTTCCTTCAAAATCTGGAGAACCACTCTGAGGTGTTCAGCATGTTCCTCCTGACTTCGAGAATAAATTAAGATGTCATCAATAAAGACAACAATAAACTTATCCAAGTATGAACGGAAAAGTCTGTTCATGAAGTCCATAAATATTGCAGGTGCATTAGTCACACCAAAAGGCATCACTTGGTACTCATAATGCCCGTATCGAGTCCGAAATGCAGTCTTCGGAATATCCTCCACCTTTACACGTATCTGGTGATAACCGAGAACGTAAGTCAATCTTAGAAAATATAGTGGCTCCTCGCAATTGATCCAAAGAGATCATCAATTCTCGGAAGGGGATACTTATTCTTGATTGTAATCTTGTTCAATTGTCGATAATCCACACATAGCCGAGAAGTCCCATCCTTCTTCTTTACCAACAACTTTGGAGCTCCCCAAGGTGATACACTTGGTCTCACAAATTGCTTTTCCAACAAATCTTCCAATTGCTTCTTCGATTTCGGCCAACTCTACTGGGTGACATTCATCAAGGTGCCATAGATATAGGTCCACTCTCCGGTACCAAATCAATAGAGAATTCAATCTCCTTTCCGGTGGTAATCCCAGTATATCTTCGAAACACTTGGAAATTCATTCACTACAAAGATATCCTTCAGAACATCTTCACAGTGAATTTCCAAAGAAGATATCAACAAGTATCCTAGGTCTCCTTCCTTTAAACAAGCTTCCACTTGAGTAGCCGTTAAGAATTTAGAATCCTTAA
This sequence comes from Ormosia semicastrata, assembly GCA_029884595.1. Lineage (NCBI taxonomy): Eukaryota > Viridiplantae > Streptophyta > Magnoliopsida > Fabales > Fabaceae > Ormosia > Ormosia semicastrata. The sequence continues at coordinate 63,317,721 of JAQQTO010000061.1, read as the reverse complement.
CCTCAGGGAAAACTAACGTCTTACTCGAACAGTCAATCAGAATATGGTTAGAGGATAACCAATCCATTCCTAAGATTACATTAATCTTAGAAAGAGGCAAACAAATCAAATCCACATGAAAGATTCTATCCCTAACATATATAGGGCAATTCAAGCATACTTTTGTAGTTATCACAGGTTTATCAGTAGGAGTAACTACAGTCAAATCATATGGCAATGTAGTCACAGTCAATCCCAACCGCTCCACACAATCACATGCAATGAAAGAATGTGTTGCTCCCGAATCATATAACACTGTTAAAGGGTTACCTTTAATGGCACACTCCTCCAATATCAAATCCTTGGATTTAGCGGCTTCCTCCCCGCTCATAGTATACACTCGACCACTCGCCTGGGGTCTTGCAGTACGAACATTGCTCACTGATGGCTCTGCCTTCAACTGATCACAATCTCTGGAAAAATGTCCAGGTTTCCCACATCTAAAACAGATCACCCCCTTATGCATCTCTAGTAAGATGTCCTTTCCCACAAAAACATTTAAGTGCGAAGTTCCAGTTGAGGCTGCCTTACTACCACTTGAACTTCCCCCAACTGATTGTTGTCGATTCTGACTTGCTGCTGGTTTAGTGTAGGGCTTTTGTTGATAACGGTTGCCACCGCTACCTCCAATACCTCTTCCCCTTTGGAACCGTGTTGGCCCGAAATGTTTAGTCCTTGCCGCCCGCTGGTTGTCGATCTCCTCAATCTTACGGCACTTGTCCAATAACACTGGAAACTGATCAATATCCACCGTCGCTAAAGCTCTCTTGATGTCAAGTCTCAATCCTTCTTCGAATTTCCTACACTTCCATTCCTCATTCGGATGCATCTGGAAGTACCTCGAAAACTTAGACAAGTTATCGAACCTTGCTGCGTACTCGCTCACAGTCATTGCTCCTTGCCTCAGACTAAGAAACTCCATCTCCTTAGCATGTCGCACACTCGCTGGAAAATACTTTGCCAAAAACTCCTGTCTAAAGAGCTGCCATGTTACAATTCTTCCTTCAGCTTCAATTGATCTTCGGGCTCCTGCCCACCAGGCTTCTCCATCTCCAACTAGCACGAACATCGCAAAGGTAAGCTTTTGCTCATCAGTACAACCCATACCATTAAATATCTTTTCTAGTTCCTTAATCCACAGATCAGCCTTCTCTGGATCAAACTCTCCATGAAACTTAGGCGGATTATTCCTTCGAAATTCTGACAAGCTATGAGCATCGTCAGTTGCTCTCTGGTTCTGCTGTACAACAACTTCAGCGATCCTTTGTATTGCTGCGATAGCTGCAGCCATATTCTGATTGTCATTGCACTATCTCACCTACTCGCTCTAGTATTAACACGCCTCTTCCTCGTCCGACCATTTCGTCTTTCTCAAATCAACTGGACAACACAAATAATAGTTGAAATCAATCTTACGGTAATATGATTTCCTTTCCGACAAACAAACACAGAGAAACACGCAACTTAAACAAGATAGACCTAACCACAAACCCAAAAGACTCTAACTTGGCCACGATACCAACTAATGTAACACCCACCTTAGGGTGCTACATATATGTTACATAATTACTAAATTAATCTCATCTAGATAATGTACATTGTAATCAAAAATATGAAATTTAAAATTTCTTATTTACAAGAAAATAAACTTAGCGAGAAAATAAAACAGAAAGCAAAGAGTATCATTACAAATAATTTACATCATTATACATATCAAAGTCTCGGATATACATATACAAACTTTTAACATATACTATAAATATTACAACTTAGTCACTCCAAAAAGTTTAAACACTATTTACATTGACATCTTTGCCCAAGTACAACTAGGCAGCTGAGCCCTCAGAAGTAGCCGGATCCTCAGATGGATCCTCCTCATACCTTCCGGGTGGGGGAATTCCAACCCGGCGTAAAGTCCGTGGAGCAAATGTCCGAGCGGACGATACAACACTTTTTCTCTCGAGGGGTGCGATAGTATGCTCCCCAATGCTGCCTAATAGATATAGGAAATTCTAACTGTACATATATAGTGACAGAAAAGTAGGGATTTCCTGACTGTAACCTACTCAGTCTAATATTTACATCACCCAAATAATAAATACTCTCTCTATCTAGGTCTTCAGTCCATGCATTGTCCCCATCAATGAAAGTCAGTCTCAGGTAACCCAAGAAGCTAGGAATCTCTACCGCCATCAGAACTCTAGGTTCTCAACAGAATCTGGATCTTTCTACTTCACGTTACGTTCATTTCTCGTGTCTTAACAATACATATACATGATACAATATATATATGCAAGAGGTGAGATTACCTATGCCAATACCAATGGTAGCAATGAAGATAAACAGATCTCAAAATATTATACAGACATCATACTATAATTACAGTTATGCCATTAATCTTAAATATCATCATTATACCATAAATAAAAATAAGAAATACAACTATGCTATTTTCAATACTAAGATATTCATTAATTTAATTATCACAAACAAGGATTTACACATGATGTAAAATTACAATAATATATCCTTTATGAATGCAAATGTGAATGCAATGTACTCTGACTCGATGTCCTACTCCATGGAGCTACAACTCATGTCGGAGAGAATGACTGAAAAGATCTGTCGGCACCAACGTGCTTTAGACCACGTGCTCATTTTCTGCACATCTAGCACATGCACGACAGTCTTTATCAAATCATGATTAGGGATAGTGTCTCGGTCCGGATCATTGGTGTGTTGCATCGGTCTAACCCACGGTACGAGAAGAGCTACCAACCGTCCATTGTAGGCAACCCGCACCCCAATGCCCCCAAGGTCAATCGAGACCTACACTACGCTTATCGCACCCACTCGGGAGGTGTAATCTCTCTGATCTTGCCTTACACAAATCCTTTAGACCTTTCCAATGCATGTACTATGCATTATTCATAATTTCTACTAATATCACATATACGGGGTTCATAAAATAATTTAACAAAGTAATACTTGTAATTTAATCACGTAGTCATATTCTCATGTATTTTCATTCGCGACTCAATTCTGTCGCCTTTTCGAATCACGTAGTGATTTTTCAACGTTTTCCAATCGCGTGGACATTTTTCGTACGTATTAAATCAGAATTACTGTTTTACTTATTTTAATATCAAATTTTACTATATTTCTCTCATATTTACAAAATAGTCCCTCAAAACACAAAATTTACATTATAGTCCCTCAAAACCCATAATTTACATTTTCGTCCTTCAAAACAGAATATTTCCACTTTAGTCCTTCAAAACAGAAAATTTACATGTTAATTACATATTTCCACAATATTTCCAATTAATTCCATTTCTCATAAAATTTACGTATAAATTTCATACCCGTACTGTATATATTTTACATACCCATATATTATCATTTCTTTAAGCATCACAACATATAAACAAGTACTGAAATAAAATCGTATCTCATAAATACTACACATACAAACCTAGAAACACAAGCAGCCACATCTCAAATACAGTCCAAGCATACGACGCAATCAAACACATCTCAATACAGTTTAATCAATTCAGTCCAATCACAACAAATCAATCAATATAGTCCAAGACCTCAAACAGATAAGTGAATAAATCCTTAGGGATTTTCACCAAACATACCATCCTCATACTACCAAAACATGGGTGGTAAGGTAGAGTCTCCCTCTTACCTCTTGAAGACAAGCTTTGTAAGCTTTCCTCCCTTGTCTTGAAACTTTATAAATCTCCTAACAAGTCCTAAATTTTTCAAGAAAAATTAGTGAAGAACCATAGAAGCATCAAGGTTGAAAACCATGGAAAAATCATGGTTAAACAAATTAAAATCAAACTTAGAATTCTTAAATCAAAGCTTACCTTTTTAAGAAAGATTGAAGAAGCTTAGATTGATGAAGCTTTGAAGCTTTGAACAAAGTAGGATATTAGAGTGGAGTTTAAATTTAAACAAGCCAAAAGATAAGTGTTTAGAAAGGATGGATGGTGTACCTTTGTAGATGGTAACCGATTGGAAGAAAAAGGAGAATGAAATATGCGTGAGTTCCTCCTTGGTGTTTGAGAGAATTAGATGGATATTTGATAAGAAGAAAGTGGAGAATGAAGAGGTGTTTGGGAGGCTGCTGACCGTGTATGTTTTGGGAAGCAAATGGCTTATATTTGAAGAATAAAAAGTGAAGAATGAAGATAAAATTCAGGGATTTCTGTCCAGCCAAATTATTGCACGTGAAAAATGAGTGATTTTACATGAGAAAACTATCTCATTTTAAGTGTAAAAATCCAGCTGCCCATCATGAATAATTGTGGTGATAAAATAAGGATTTTATTGCATGATTATCCATTCCAATTCAGCCCTTGCTGCTGCCGTGTGCCTTCCTTGGTGATGGACGTGAGTGACATTTGCTTGAGCAAATGGCCATGCATTAATTGCATAACAACTCTCTCTTCTCATTGGTTGGTTACTTGACTTTTGCATGGTGTTTGAAGCTTCAAATATCACTTGAATCTTCACAATTTGCTGGACGGTTGCTGCTGCCCTTGGGACGTCCATTTTGCTGCATGCTGCTAGGCCAATTTTCTGCTGCTGTTGGGCCGTGAGGTTGCTGGACATGGAGCTCACTTCTGCTGCTCCAAATCAGCTGCTGGTCCAAGCTCTTTTAGGTAAGTTTATGTCCTTTAATTTATGATTAAACCAAGTTAAATTCTACTACTATTGGGCCACAAATTCTGCTGTTATTTGGGCCAAAAATTCTGCTGCTCAAAACTTCTATTGGACCATGAGTTTAGGGGCTGCTGTCCATAGTAGTTTAGGTGGGTTTTAAATACTTAATTCCTCATTAGTTCAAGCCTAATTACTAGTTAATTGGTTAGTCAATTAATTGAGTTTAATCTCCTAACCGTTCTTACTTAATTCTTCAAGTACATAACCCATTTTAGTTTAACATATTTAGCTTGTATCTAATACTTTTTAATCATACATCATTACTTCAAATTAGAATTAAGTTATTAAAGTAAGAATTAAGTTATAACTAATCTTTAACTAAGTTAGTTTACTTAATTGTTTAATTAAATAATTAGGACAACTTAATTAAGGTTCATTAGTTTTCCTAAGTAAAAATCAAGCTATAAGTGTTGACTCATTCTCATTCATTAATCTTGTCTATGGTAAATACTACTTGATAGTTTTAGTAAGCTTTGTTTTACACCATTGATTGAATCAAGTGGTAAAGATCAAGGCCTCTCGAGTCAAGCTTCAAATCTAATGGTTCATAAAGAAGTCTAAACTTCTTCCCTTGATCGATTATCATTGGTTAGAAAAGTCTAACCAACTGTTTTGACTATATCCTATTGATTTACTTTAATTTTACTTACAAGAAGTGTTCTAAACACTTTTTCTTATTAATTAAGACTTATCGGGTCCAACATTCATAGCCACGATTGCCATAAATGCAATTGCGGACATTTATTAATACAATCTTATTTATCTTCATAGATGGATTCTAAAAGTTAAAAGATTCTTTTCTGAATTACTCAGAGTCGGGTTTAGTAAGATCCCCCGCTTCCAAATGAGACAGATCAGAATTTCCCAGGCTACCAAAAATATTATTTTTCCTAGCCAGGAGCAATCACACAGAATGATCAAATATGATCTCAGAACAGTCAAATTAATTTTATACACACAGAAAATGCAAAACAGTGTAATTCTGCTATTACGATTCATATAGTCAGAATTTGGGGTGTTACATTAACAAGTAGGCGGTAAACCTGCCATGGTAAAAAATAATAATAATATTAACAAATAGGAGGTATAAATCGGCCATTAAATATTAATAAAGATGTGGTATAAACAAGCTATCAAATAAATATTAACAAGGGTGTGGTATAAACCAACCACCAAATATATATTAACACGTAGTAAATAAATATTAATAAGAGTGTAGTATAAACTGACCACCAAATATATATTCACAAGGGTGTGGTATAAACCAACCACCAAATAAGTTAATAAGCTGATAAATTAACAAGTTAGTAAGCAGGTAAATTAAAATGTTAGAAGCAGGTAAACTAAAAAGTTAGAAGCAGGTAAATTAAAAAGTTAGAAAGTTAGAAAGTTAGTAAAAGAGTTAGATAGTTAGTAAGTTAGTAAGCAAGAAAATTAAAATGTTAGTAAGTTAGTAAGCAAGAAAATTAAAAGGTTAGTAGGTTAGTAAGTTAGAAAGTTAGAAATAAAATATAGAAAATAAAGTACGAGAAAATAAAGTGCGAGAAAGTAAAATACAAAAAATAAAGTACAGAAAGTAAATTCAAAATATGAAAATCGAAGAATCGGCAAGCCAATTTTTTGCTCCGTGAAAAGAAGAGAAGAAGAAAGATTATTTCATTAATGATTAAAGATTATATAGGGAGAAAGGAGAGTTAGTACATTAGTATGTACAAAGAAGAAAAAAATTAAAAGAGTAGAAAAAATATATATATATATACAAAATATTTACACCATAAATTTGTTCTTCAAATCAAGTCCTCGGCAACGGTGCCAAAAACTTAATACGGATTAAAAGTTATAAACCCAAGTGCAGGTTGTTTCAAGTAATAAATTCTCAAGAGTCCGAGGTCGATCCACAGGGAATTGATAAAGAAAAATTCTTTGACGTAAAGTAAATATTTTATCACAACAATAAAAGTGATAAAACTTAGTCACAAATAAAAAAAAACTTACTTGTGTTAGGAGATCCACTCTTGGTAAATAAATTAAGGACAAGATTAATTCTTTTTATAACTCAATTAGAATCCACACATAATGGAGGTTCCAATCGGAAAATACAACATTCAAAGTTTGTTAAAAATTATATACGTAATTATATTATGATTCCTTTAATCATCTATTAACACCACCACTTATAAATGGAATCAAGCATTCATTGTGCGAATATATTGTCTACAATAAATCAAGATCTCCAATTTACAAGGAGGATTTCTAAATTGATTGAAAACAAAATACAACACATATAATGACTACTTGATAATATATCATTTAAGCATAAGAAAGAAATGAATCGAACCTTATTTCATTACCAAGAGCTTCACCCTTTCACCCAAGTAAAATGAAACTTAGTTACTCATAGACAAGAAGAAAGAAAGAGAGAAGAAGAAGAAGAAGAACATAACTTCAATTTAGAACAAAAGAAAACTACAACAAGTAACAAAATAGCATGATCTTGGTCTCAAGGACCATGACTCTTAAATGATCTACTAATGGTTCCTTTTATAGAGGATTAGGGATACAAAATAACAAGGGGGCTGAGTCATGAGTGAGTGGATGAGTGGAAAATTAGTGGAAAATGCCAAATGACTTTTGATGAGTCAAAAATTATGAAGATTCTTTGTCTCCAAAATCATTTAGTTCTAAAGTCATTACATTCATCATTTTTTCACCAAGTTATCTTCATAAAATTTGTAGGCCTGGATCTTAGCTTTCAAATGCCATTAGTTTGAGCTGAAAATCATTCCTACAACTCAAGATATGGTCTGATTACTGCATACTGCTTAGGCCCAGCTACAATTCCTCTATTCTGAATTGGATGCCCAATATCACCTCCAAGAAATTCGAATGAAGTCTTTTATTCTGCATGAAAGTTGTAGATATGGGTCTTAACTTGCAAATACCAAAATTTCAGCCTAATCCAGATCTTAGAGCCCGATTTATCCTCTGATTACTGCACACTGTTCAGGTTCCAATCACAAAACTCATATTTTGACTTCCAAGCCCAATTAGTTCTACTAGATATATGACTTTGACCTAGAGCTCTCATGAAAGTTATAAATCTCTCTCTTATCTTTCAAATGCCACTAGAATCACCTCAAAAAGTCACCTACAGCCTAAGATATTTCCTAAATACAGAAATAGCGTAAGATGTAAATCATGCTGAAAAAATCAATTAAGTCCAATTTGAGTCCAAACTTATAAAACATAATCAAACTTAATCAATTAAGTACATGGAGAGTGTAAATGACCAAAAATGAAGGCTTATTAATGTATAAAATATGTTATCATCATGGACCATACTAAGACCTTTGGGTTCAACCCAAGTCCAAAACCATCATAGCCCATCTCTAAGACTGAAAATGCTTTTTTATTCATTGCATGTTGATTATTTAACTTGATTCTTGCGAATGATGGTAGTAGTGCCCACGGTGAAGAAATAATGAAAAGGAACTTTTTTTTTCTTGGCCATGAGTAATAGGTATGATTTTTTAAGTTAGATGTTCTTGCATGCATAGTTTTTCCCTTGCATATGCTTAATAAATTGTATGTGAATGGACGCTGAAATTTTGATGAGAAAATGACATGATCTTGGTTCCTTATTTTCTTGGTGTTGGTTTGGTCTTAGAAAGAAAATGACAAGAGAGAGAGTGTGAGAGGAATTTTGGGAGAGAGGGTGTTTCAAATAAGAAAAGGGAAACTAAATCTTTGTGTGTTTAATGAATTATTAGAAAAGGAACAAAAAGAAAGATAGAAAATAAACTCAACATTTTGTACTGGTGAGAGTTAATAGAATAAATAAATCTTTATAGGTAATAATTATATTCTGAGTTTATGACATTAAGTAGAAGATTGAATTAGATAAAGATCCAGCCATTGAAATTAGGGTGATTCTCGACCTTCTATCTTTGGTAGGGAGTTGGAAGAAGTTTCTTGTGAAAAAGGGATAAGAAACTAGGTTATGATGACTAGGGTAATCATTGCTAGAGCTAGGAAGTCCTCATGCAATGGTGGGTGACATTCGGCAAATATATAGAAGATAGATAATTAGGGTTCTTAAGAGTCTAATAGTTGACACTCCATTGGAAGCATTAGTCAAAATTTAAGAGATAGAAAGTACACAAGCAAAATAAGAATTAATTACTTAGTCGTAGTGCTTGAATCGAATGGACCTAGAGAAGTATCTTAAGTTCACATGTTTAAATTGTATGTTCCTTGGATCCTAAGTTATTCCTTAACCAAGTACTAGAATAAAGAGAATGACCATAAATTAATTTGCTAAATTAAAATGTACATAATAAAGAGATGACATGACCTTCTAATGAAGAGGTGATCCTAGAGATATCCATAAAAATTCCATGTGTCACAAAGAGGGTGGTTGAAACTACACAGAGAATGACTAGGCCACATAGAAAGTAGGAAATTTCCAGAAAGAGATAGAGTAAGGGGAAGCCTTTTTTCCAAAGAGTGAGCTCATGACTTATGACACGTGACCACGACAAAGATTGGGTGAAAACCCAAAAAGTAGAGAATGTAGAATTTTTGTGACTTTGATGCTTCCTATCTATTACCTATTTATTATTGTTAATTATTTTATGTGGATGTTTGAACTATTATTATATATATATGCTAGAATTTGAAAAGAAAATAAAATGTTTTCTGTAGCTTATGCAGGTGGAAATGCCACGATTTTATACTACTATTTATTGTGTTATCCTTCCTAAATAGAATTACATTCTCACATCTTTAGCGTGGTGTTTCCAAAAGATCAGGGTTGAAGATGGATACTCTTATTATCATGATGGAGATACACTATGTCTAGGTATACTTTCCAAAGCTAGAGGGTTTTGTACGTATCTTGATCTCCATTACCATCCATGTCATTGAGCAGTGTAGTTGTATTGACGTAGCATCCTTTTTTAGCTAACTCAAATTTTTTTGAGAATGCACCATCCTCTAAGGCATATATTTTTGCGTAATTCCCATTTTTTTACGGTGTATTTGTGTATGGCAATGAGCTACCAATGTGGTGCCCAGTTCTGGTGGGATGCTAAATATTACTTTGTGTTGTATAAGGATTGTTTAAACCATATGTATTTAAAGTATGAAAAAGATGCATGATATTACTTAATTAGTGTCTTATGGAGTTCTTTGTTTGCCTTGATCATATAAGAATGAATCTCAGTATGCCAACTAAAGAATCTATGCAACCCTTAATCAAGTATCAAGTAAGACCACACCAGGCTAGATGGGAAGTTCCACTTTTTTAAATAACACCTAAGGTGAAGGTGGTTAGGGAAGAAATAAATATGAAATATAATATAACAAATTAACTAACTTAAAATGGTCCTAGGGTAGCACCTAGCTTGGGAAATCACAAGAATGAAGTTATGTCATACTCTAACTAGTTGGTAAGACAAAGAGTATTGCTTATTAAAGCTACATGGGTTAGAATTTGTTTAAATCAAGTTCCCCTCATTCCTTTTACACTTGTGTTTAGAAAATGTGATTTTTATGTATATATATATATATATATATATATATATATGCTTTATCTCGAATAATTTAGAGCATTAGTTGGGGTGTTACATTGTTTATGGTGCCCAATATCTTCCATCAGTAACTCTACAAAACTAGTCTATGTCTCCTTGGTCTCTACTTTAACAATTGCGTAGGCAATCACAAAAAAAGTAGTTGTTCCTATCATGAGACATTGCATCAAAAAAGTTGGCCTCTATATTAACCTTTGAGGAAACAACCAACAACGCTAGTAAATGGCCTGCAACCAGCAGTAAATGTAACACTGTTTCTTTTGGGGATGTCACATTTATGATGCAGAAAAATAAAATAAATAAAATCCTTACCCAAGTTATAAAAATATTTGATACTTAAGTAATATTTGTGATATCTATATATATATATTTTCCTTTTATAATTTTAACATTAAATAAATTAACGCGGAAACACAAAATATAACAAACATAAATTCACCATAATATACATGTGATTCTTGTCTAAGTATACAACTAATTTACAACTATTAATATTTAATAAAAACAAGAAAAGACAGGATACTACTAAAACATAACACCTAAGATATGAGCCCTCGTCATAAGACAAATTCCTTAGTTAGGAATGTCTTGACCGATAGAAATTCGACCCAAAAGTGTATCGAAGTTCTCTCTAGGAGTATAGTGAAACTCGTCCCACAACTCCCTAATAGGTAAAATGATCTCTACGAAAGCAACCGTGTAACGTGTAGTAACCAACCCCCGCCGAGTCCTACTTATTGATAAAGTCACGTTACCACTATACTCTACTGTGTCTGGTGTCCCAGTGGACATACCAAGCCTCAGCGCCTTCGAGAAATTGTAGCCTAAAGAAACCTAACTGTCCTCCTCTTTCCGCCATTGTAGTCTTTGATGATTTAAACATAAAATAGAAACAGATAAAACAATACAATGAAGAGGTGAAACAATCTACACCATTACCCGCATGGCAATAAAGAAAACGACAATACAAACAAATATCACAACAGTACATACCAACATTACATACATAATATACCAAAGTAATACACATTAAAATAACACATACCATTATATCATGCATAATATATTAAAGCAATATACATATTAAAATAACATGTATCATACATAATATATTAAAACAGTACATCATATATTATATCACAGAATATGATAAGAAGTAAAGTGTAGATGATGCATGAACAGTAAAATGCAGGTAATGCATGAACACACACTGACTCGTTCCTACTCCATGGAGCTAAACATGAATATCTGAGAGAATGATCCGAATAGAAACTAATAATACTTTATGGCTGCCCAACCAAGCTATTGCACTGTCAACACGTCGTGTCTATAGCCCACAGTCCAAAACATCGTGTAGCAGTACACAGTCCAAACATCGTGTACCACAGGCATAGTACTTAATAGTCCCCTCAAGATCTCGACTAAGAATAGTGCTTGTCAAGATCATTAGTGTGTTGCCCGTTACCACGGCCCAGAGGTGCTACCACTGTCCACATATGGGATCCTCCGCACACTAATGCCTCCAAGTTCATAAATGAACCACACTACGCTTATCACACCAATTACGGTGTAATTCGCCTCATCAATCAATCGCCAATTATAAACCAAATTGGCATAACACTCTAAACATGATCTAAAATTACAAAAATACCCTTATTATCCAAATTTTACCATAATTATGAAAAATTACCAAAATACCCTTTGTCACCAAAAACCAAAGTATAATACGTCCCACCTGACAGTACTAACAAAATACCAAAGTATAGTACGTCCCACCTGACAGTACTACACCACAACATGTCCGGGTCCACCACTTTGGCCCGACAGAAAAACTCACTGTATTGATCAATCGCGTAGGAATTTTATCGCATTTTCACAATCTCGTTATTTTCACAAACGTTTTTAAATCGTGTAAATATATTTTGACATTTTTAAACATCATAAAATTATTTTCTCAATTGCGTAGGATTTTTAATTCATTTTCTTAACCGAATAGCTTAGAATCATTATTTTTAATATGTGTAAAACTATATCTAGTACTTTTAAAATACGTAGAGTATTTTTCTTGTGTTCTAAATATAGTATGGAATCTTTTCATTTTAAACGTCTGATTTTATTAAATTTCGGCAGCATTTTGCCTATAAAATCAGTATAAGGTATTTTTAACGTTTTCCTCTAAATATAGTTTATTTTATTTTTACCCAATAATTTCACTTTGAAACTCACTAACGCGCTTCAAAATTTATAAAATGAGCTCTACGTTAGTATTTTTCAAGCGTCTGATTTAATTCTTATTTAAACTAATTTCTGCTAAGTTAAAATTCTAGAACTGAATTTATTCCTTTTATTTTCTCAATGATTCATTGGAATCAATTTATTTTGTAAATCCATTACCTTACCTATCTTAGAAAATAAAATGGTATGTTGGCCAAATTAAAAATAAAATGGCATTTGATTATACACTAAATGGCATGTTGGCCATAATTAACTTAAATCATTTTTAATTTAGTTATTTTACCTAGATTCCTCAAATCAGTAATTTAGAAAATTGTTGAGAACATTTTGGTTCTCTTTTTGGATGTAAGGCCGTGAGCCTCATAGTGTATTCTTTGGAATACTCATGCATTTCGTACATGTTATTCACATCCTACTTTAATAATTATATAATTATAAACACATACAATTATATAATCACATACGAAATACATACAATTATTTAAATCATAAACATTGAAAATGAAAATAATGAAAGCTATAATCATGCATAGCAAAATAAATCACAAATAGGAAAGCATTCAAACAATCACACAAATAAATAATAAATACAATAAACAACCACACAAATGAATCCTTATGGATTCCATACACAAACAAATCCATTTTCCCATCACCACTTAGGGTTGATGAGATTAAATCTCCCTCTTACCTCTTGTAGACAAATTAATCGGTAAGATCTCCTCCTTTCCTCTAAATTTCGTACAAGCTCCAAAACAATTCCTAAAATTCTTAAACAATTAGTAAAAACACATACAAGGTACAAAATAGAAGAACCATGGAACAATCATGGTTAGAAAAATTAAAAATCAAATATTGAACCATAGAAACCAAACTTACCCTTAAGTAAGTAAGCAAAAAGTGGGATTTTGGACAAGATTGAGTAGGAATTTGAGAAAACTTTGTGAATGAAAGATGCTTAGAATGGGATTTGGGTTCAAGAAATGTGATTGGATAAAATTATGAAGGTTTGGTTGAGTATGTAAGGGTGTTGGCCGAATAGAGAGAAGAAAAATGGAAGGAAAAATATGCATAGGTTCTTGGTATTTTTGGAGAGAAGATGAATAGCTTAAACTAAGATAAGTGTAAAAATAAAAAGTGAAGAATGAATATCAAGGGGCTGCTGCCGTGTGAGTGCTTTAGGTGAGGTTGAGTGTTGAATTTTGCTAGGTAAATATCCTAATATGTTCACATGGTGTGCACATGATTTATGACACTTGGAGGCTTCTTGAACCTTGTAGAACCAAGCCAACTAAGGCTCCTTGCTGCTGCCAAAACCGTGTGGTCTTCATCCATTTAGGGAATTAATTGCTTTCCAATTACATCTAATTATATGCTAATAAATTAGACAATTAGTTAGGTTAATTATCCTATTAAAACTAAATCAACATTCTAATCATATAATCAATTAGTTTAATATATATTAGCATATATTATAATCTGTAATAAATATTAGGATATCTAATTAGTATTTAGATTATAATTAATTAAGAATTAAACTAGTTCACTTAGTTTACTAATTAAGCAATTAGATTAGTCAAATTAAGCTTAATTAGGTTACTAACCATTTTCAAACCTACAATTGTTGACTTAATCCTAACCCTTGGTTCATCTTTAATCCTTAGCCCTAGATTAGATCTAAGGTAGATATCACTTGGTCATAAATCTATCATTCTAATCTCACCATTGATTAGATCAACGGTTGAAATCAAAGGCTTCCTAACTAAGTCTTCATCCAACGGTTCATACTAAAGTCCAAGCCACTAAGTTTGACTTCATCTTAGCCATTGAAATCATCTTGATTTCCTATCCATTGATCTCATCTACGGTGGATATTGCTTAGTGATTTTATCTAGATTCGTTTTACACCATTGATCGGATCAACGGTTAAGATCAAAAGCATCTAAATTATGCTTTTCATCCAACGGTCCTAAATAAAGTCTATGCTTCTTTTGTTGACCTTTTCCTATTGGTTTAGAAAGTCAAGCCTACTTTCGTTGACTTGCTCTCATTGGTTAAAAATTGTCCAGTCAGCACAGTTGATTGTTTTTCCTAAACGCGGGTCCCATAGCACTTTTAAAGATCTGTGGTCAAATCGAAGTAGATTTTTACTGTTTTTGAGACAAGAGGAGTCTTGTAATATAAAATAATATTATAAAAATATAAAATTATTTTATTGCACAGTTAAATCTGAAAAATTACGAGATTAATATATATATCAATCAGAATTGGATTTAGTAAGATCCCCCAGCTCCAATTAATTAAAATAAGATTTATCCGGCCAGAAAATTATTATTTTCTCAGGTCGGAGCAAATCACATACAACAGTCAAGTACACTCACGGAACAGTCAAATTTAATTTACTGCTCACAGAATTCACAAAACAGTACATTTCAGGACTATATTGTAATTATCCCAAAAGTTGGGGTGTTACAGTAGATCCTTTCTTACAAGCATTTTAGCAAATGTATATCCTATTAAACAAATTTGGAGCTTCAAGATCATTACCAGGCTCTAGCCTTTTCACCTTTATCAATACTATGGACCTTGGGTTCCTCTTCCTCAATTCCTCATAATAGTTCGACAATTGTTTGTACTAATCCTTTTCAGTCCCTTCCACAATTGTCCTGGCTAACCTCAATGATTTGTAGATCTAGAAATAATCCATATGATGTATCGATTAATCCATAAGTGTACAAGTCATCATAAATAATTGAGAAATGAGTCAAGTGCCATTGCCACAAATATCGTGTCATTATCATACTATGATAATTTTAATTATTTAGGTGTATAGAAATATTGGGAAAATTAAATAAGAAAGTAAATTAAAAACAAATAATAAAAAGCAAGCAAACAAAATAAAAGTAAATAAGATTAACCAATGACTAAGACTCTAAGATTGGGATTTCACTACAACTACCTATCACGATGAAAGTCAATCATTCTTCATTGATATTCTTTTACATTCTTGAAGATGGATTATCCTATTGTAATTCAATTCCCTCTCTCGAGTCCAAAAGAATGTTTTAGAATTAAAACAATACCAATTCTCAAAGGTACTACATAAATTGAAACTCACTGAGTTTTATGACATCCATTAACTCCTCAAAGGATTAAGCCTATGTATAGGTTCAAATCCCTAAGTTCAATTATTAAAGGTTTTGATATTGCCACCCAAATACCTTAGATCTGTGAAACTATGGCCGATAACATATCTCAAGTATTAAGAACACTATAATTGAATCAACAAACAATAAATTCA
Organism: Ormosia semicastrata; assembly: GCA_029884595.1. Taxonomy (NCBI): domain Eukaryota; kingdom Viridiplantae; phylum Streptophyta; class Magnoliopsida; order Fabales; family Fabaceae; genus Ormosia; species Ormosia semicastrata. Next base: position 63,301,818 of record JAQQTO010000061.1, on the reverse strand, counting down.
CATTAATAAATAAAGAATAAAAAATCCATCATAAAAAAAAAGTACAAGAGTTACATCCTACTCCCAGAAAAATATATTGATAAACATTAAAGTATACATGGAATTCAAAGATTCGAAACAAATCATGAATAAATCCTATCAAAGTAAAAGAATAGATAAGATGAAATGGGTTGCTGGGTTTCTCCACGATGCTTTTTCTCCTTGATTCCACTACTAATCTTTGTCAAAGGTCTCTCCTTGGGGGCTCTCTAGTCGTCTTCTTCCTTCAATCCAAAGCTTCCCTTTATGGTGGCTTTTTGCCAACGACTCTACTTTCCCTTTTGTATTCTCTTCATATTTATAAATTAGGTCTAGGAGTCTTCTTTCCTATTATGTCTCTAACTCCTTTGATATTTCTGATAAGTATGGCAATCTAATTAAGATTATTCTGAATTTCTTCACTAATTTTAGGTTTAGGATAAAGTTTTGAGTTTGGATAAAATCCCTTTAAAGCTTCATCTTCTAGATCTCCCAATTTAATCCAAAATCTCCTATATTACACCTAAAAATTTAAATAAAAGGCTAGGAGACATGGGGAAAATAAAATTACTTAAAATTTAAATAAAATTGCCAAAATCAAAATAAAATAAAATAAAATTATATAAAAATCCTAATAAATAAAAATAAAAATATATGCAATTCTACATCACATCACATGAACATGCTTTTTATTCATGAAGAAATCAAAAGCCTTATCATCATTTAGGCTATAATGAACCCTTAGCATCTCAACCAGCTATTTCACTAACCAATTTTTATTTGCAGCTTTGTTCTTGAATCCCCTTGCACATGTATGATTTTCTTTGAATGTCTTGATATGAAATCAGTTAACTACATTGCTCCATCCACAATAAATCTCCATTGGTAATTTTGAGGTTTTCACTTTGCACTACATCATGCCTCATGATTTTTTATGAACTTTATCTCTTTACCTAACTTTATATTGTAGTTCCTCATAACCAACTTGAAAACCTCCAAGCTAGGAAACACCATAGCTAACTCTAAGCAAAGCTCTCCAAACTATTCATTGTTATTGAACTCTGAATATTTAGTGGTACTAAATGTGTCTCCTTTATCATCAGAAATAACAACACTCCTCAATTCCTCAAATACATAGCTGCCATTGTCATCAAAAGACGAGTCAACATCTTGTGCTATAGCTTGTTCACACTAGATGTTCGCCTCTTCATTTTGCATAACTTGAGTACTTTTTTACTATTCTACTTCTCTTTTTTCTTTCTTCAACCATAATCTCCTTCCTTTTTCCATTCCTATTGCTTATTCCACCCAACTCTTTCTCCTTTTTTTATACCAATATTAGTATATTGCCTCAGTAGATCTTCTTCATCAGGCCTTGGTTTGTGAGCTTGATCTTCACCATTATCATAATTAGCATTGCTAGACCCTTCATCTTGACCAATGTTATAAACACCATCCATGCTAACCTCTTCATGTTATTGATCTTCTTCACCCTCTATGTCAATTTTAACATGAACCTTCACCCTGTTTGTCTACCACATGCTATGTTGCACATTATATATGGCATCAATTAAACTATGTTGAAAAATAGGGGACAAAAAAGTGATGGTTTTTGCATTAATTAAACTATGCTACACATTATATATGGAATCAATTAAACTATGTTTTTTTTGCACATTAACAACATAAAAAATAGACAAAAACAACACATTGGCATCAATTAAACTATGCTAAAAAATAGGGGACCACACCACATGGATAAACCACATGCTCATTGGCACGAATTATACTATTATGGAAATAAAATAATAATAAAAATTTATTATCAATCAACCACACTACCCAACAACAACAATACACCAGAATCTGGGACCACACCACTGTAATGCATATAATATGACAACAAATCAATAATATGCAATTCCCCTTACTACCAATACTCATATTGAAGTAATGCATATAATAAGACCAATAGTCACCACTAATCCTTCCGTCAGGGACCAAACCATATGGATACAGATACAAAGTGAATCTTTGGGGAAATAAAAGACATAGAATAAGTGTAACATCCTTAATACGATTACTAATAGCGTATTAGGAACTACACATTAGTAACTAGAATTAACTATGTCACATATAACTAATAAAATAATTTGAAATTAAATTTATACAATATATGTAAAATATGAGCATATAAAGGGTTGAGGTTACATACATATACTATGAAGGATAATATACAAAATACATTTTAATACATAATAATTATATAATCTATTACAGAGTACTGATTATACATAACCAAAATACAAAAGAATGTCAGAAATCTATTCTATATCTCCGTCTTCTGTCTCCTTGCTGAAAAGCTCCCTGAAAATATTATGGAATACAAACGAAAGGGGTGAGAATTCTAAGAATTCTCAGTAGTATTATACAAAAAAATACATGTCATCATAATACTTCTAGCTGCTTTAGGAAAAAATCATTTCAAAACTTATTTTATAAAGTAGGAAAGTAGCAAAAGCCAAATCAAGTCCTTCATCTTCCCGAAACAAAATTCCAATTGTTAATAGTTTCCGAAAACATTATTATCAAGCATCAGAAAATTATATCCATAAACACTTTCAGAAGCAATTTCCAAACAAGTACTATGATCTCAAATTCCTTCAATGGTTATTATATCATAACTACGTCATAGTATGAATATCAAATTCAAATTCATCTAAGTACTCATTCATCATATATCATAATCATCAAATAGCATCATTCATCATATTCGAATATTATCATTCATCATATTTCATAATTATTTATCAAATATCATCATTTTTCATCATTCATATCTCAGGTATCAAATAGGTATAAAGGGGATGCTCCATCTTGTACTATCGTAATAATGAGGTAATCATCCTTCCTCATTCTTTCGTTCATCATATCTCAATCATCAAATAGGAAGTGATAGAATGTCCATCCCCATACCTTAATAATGAGGGAATCATCCTTCATCATTCTCTCATTCATCATATCTCAATCATCAAATAGACAGTGAGAGAATGTCCATCCTCAAATTACCTTAATAATGAGGGAATCAACCTTCCTCATTTAATATATCTCAATTGAAGTACAGAGGGAATGTCCATCCTCAACTACTTTGATAGGGAGCGAATTATCCTTCCTCACACTATCAATCATCTAGGGTAAAGAGGGAATCATCATTCCTCATATTACCCTTCATCTATGATAGGGAAGGTATCAACCTTCCTCACACTATCATCAATGTAGGATCACTGTAACATCCCGAAAATTACTTGTTTCATGATATATATTCATTTTATAATATTTATGATATTTGAAAATTTTTCTGGAATTTTTTGAATTGTTTGATTATTTTAATATTTTTTTTATTTGCATGTGTGCTGAGCGAGGCTGGAAAAATGAAATATTTTCCCTGAAGCCAAAAAACTTTGAACTGTAGAAACATCGATGAGGGATCTTACTAAACCTGAGGCCGGACACAGTTTACGAAGTTTTCATTTTTTGAGATTTTATCTGATAAAAAAAATCGCAGTATATTTTATTATCTGTGAGACAATAAAATATTATTTCTGCTAACTGTAACTTTTGTTCACTGGATAATAATTCTAGCAGATTATTTCTATCTGGTTACTTTTATAATAGCATCTAAGTGACAACATCACCCTTCACTTTATCGAGAAACGTGCGAAACTTCAAGGAAACTTCGAGGAAGTTTCCTAACCAACATCACATTCTCTCTCCTTCTCCTTAGTTTACACGGCCATGAAGAGAAAGAAAAGTGACAAATTGTCTTCTTTTCATCCAACCCCCACTCACTTATCATTTTCTCTCTCACGTTCTCTCATCTCTCTCATGCTCTATCCTCTCTTTTCTCCTCCACCCACACGGCCAAACCTTCATTGATGGTCACTCAAGCTCATTTGCTCAAGCCAATCTAGGATCTTGATTCCTCTCATCACTTTGAAGCCTTCCTCTATGAAGATCTTCTTTTGATTTCCTCCATCTCCACTATTTTCTTCAAGCTCTAAAGCTTGAAGCTTTGAGGTAAAGTCCATGGCTTTCTTCCTTTCTCTTCTCAATTTCGTGGTCCTTGACCACCATTATGACCAAGGACTCCTTCTTCAAGTTTTGATTTTGGATTTCTTGGGTTTGACCATCTTAAGGTTTTCTTGATGGTGGTGGAAGAAATTGCTTGGAGGCATCAAGGAGCTTGCTTTCTTGGTTGTCTCTTGAGGTAAGAGGGAGATAATCTTCTTCAACCAATCTTAGTGGTGAGGAAAAGTTTTTAGTGTTAATGGTGGGGAATCCATTTGTGGGTTGCTCACTTTTTTTGTGATTTTTGATAATGTTATGATTTGAATGTGTTGTATGATTTTCTATGCTTAATATTGTGAATCTTGATGGATTTGTAAGTGTCTAAATGCTTAAATATATATATGGATTTGTACCCATTTGATTTGGAGGCTTGTAGAAGTTCATTTGCATAGATTCTGGGCAAGATCCATGGGCTGTGTGGATTTACACAGCCCAGGCCATGTTCCTTACTGGGAACACAACTCACACGTACAGGACAGAGCGTTGCACGGCCCAGGCTGTCTAAAGTTACACAGCCGTGTAATCGGGCATTTCAATTTTGACATGTTTTCAGATACTTCAGAGAAGTACACGGCCCAGGTCGTGTAATGTGACATGACAATGTAGGGTAGACTGTGTAATTTGACATAGCCGTGTAATTAAGGTTCTGGGGAATGGTTAGGTTTTCTAGTCCTTTAGAGGCTCACGACCTCATTAGACACTCAATATGAGACTTTGTATTAAGCTAGAACTTAGTTAATTAAATAACTAGACATTTAATTAGGAGTTCATAATGTGGAATGAATAAAGAACACAATCTTATCCTATAGTCTAGAGTGAGGTTTGGACAAAGAAAGAACATGAGTATAGATGAGGTTGCGAGGAGCTCAAATAATTAGTTTAAGAGGACTATGTTGAGAAATTAAGAGAAGATGATCATAATGTCGTGATTGAGGAGTAACAACATTTAGAAATACTAATGGGAATAATTTAAGGATAATTAGAATAATGGAAGATAAATCATTAGTGGTGAATCTGGTTGATTGGACAACCGAGGAGTTTAATTAAGGATTTATGATATTAAGGACGGAAAAGGGCTTCAGTAAAATGAAAACAATGCAAATATTGGGAAGAATGTTCGTTAATAAAGGTATCTATTAATTGAAAGTAACAGTAAGATTACCGTGTTATATGAATGGTGACTTTTTGAATCATGTGATAAAACATGCATGATTATTGAAATATGCATGATTGAAATACCTTGTGAACGAATGCATTGCATTGTACTTATGGAACCGAAATGCTGGACCCGAGTGGATCATTGGTATTATGTAGTTGTATGGGCGGTTATATAATTTCATTGATACTATGGTATTAAATAATTGTATGAACGATTGCTTTAATACTCTTGGGAACGATACAACGGTGGTATGATTTCATTGAATATGCATTTGAGCATCATACAGTTGTGGCTGTTGTGGCGTTTTATGCCTAAGGAGTGAGCGAGAACTTACAGCATAGTGCGATCTATGATGGATCTCATAGGGCGTCCGTGTGTGGTGATCCACTTAGTGATCACTAAACCTCAGGATAAGATTACAAACATCCTTGAACCTATTTTTAAGCCTAGTCAAGCTTGAAAAACATTTCCAAGTTAGAAAACTTAGTTTTTCAATATATAAACTCAATTTTTCATTGTCCAAGTTCAAAAGCACATTTCTTTAAGCGCATATTGTCAATTAAAAGTTGATTTTAAATACGTGACCTTTAAAAGCATTCTTGAGATATGATGAGAGCGTTTTACACAGACTCTAACTCCTATAACCTATACCAGACATACCTTCTTTAGATAGCAATGTCAGTTTGTTACATTGCTAAATATAAATACATGGCAATGGTAAAAAAGAATAAGTAACTCTATACTACATCATCATCTACATCTTTACTCCATAAGTGGAGCACGTGCTGGAATCATCACGGAAAAGAAAATAACAGGTAATAATTCTAGGAATTCCCAATATATCTAATAAATATTTGTCATCACAATAGTTTTAACTGCTTTGGGGATTTAAATCTTTTTCAAAATCTTTCATAGAAAGATGGCAAAATTCCAAAATTAATTCATTTCTCTTCCTGAAGGCAAAAGTTCAATTTTAATCATTGAACAATAACATATACTCAAACAGTATATATATTTACAAGCACATCAATTAATAAATCATAGAACTCATCAGAAATATATCAAGTATAAATCATCTCATACTATCCTTAGAATATTTACAATTAAATGAAAATGCAAATATTCATTATCAAATCTATGATTTATATAGCAAATTCATGAAGATGTGCAAATGATCAATAATGTCATTAATCTTTCCTTTAGTTCTCATTAATTGCCATTTTTCTCCTCGAACTTTTGTGCTTTTTATTTCAAATAGGTGGAAAGGGCATGTCACCTCCTCAGTTTACTAGGTAGTGAGGGCATATTGCCTCCCCAATCTACCTACACTCAATGATAGTCTGCTTTTCAGGCTGGTGCACTCAGCCTATACATAATAGTCTTTCGTTACATAACACTATCCTAGGTAACCCTAGCCAAGTCCATAAAAGAATCATATCTAGGATCACTCATGGGTAACGAAGATCATATCCAATATTAGATCTGGGATTGCCCCCAGGTACGAGGATCATTTTCATAATCCATCATTGGCCAAAAAAATTATTCAATTATTGATTTACTCTTCATAAGGGAATAGTATCTAAGAATCACCCCCAGGTATGAGGATTATCTCCAATATCTTTTAAACTTTAAGTACTTTACATTTTATTTCAATTACCAGCTAAACTTTAACATTTTAAAGGAGCACATATCACAATTCATCTCATAAGTATATCAAGTGCACATAATCATCATCACATATGTATATCAACTACACATTATCATCATCTCATACGTATATCAAGTGCACATTATCATAATGTATTTCATAGATATAACAAGTGCATATTATATTTCATCTCATAGACATACCAAATACACATCATATAAGTATAAGTCACCTTACTTAGTGAACTTAATTCAATCTAATCATATCACATAGCATAGATATATTCCATTTGGTTCCCATAGAGCAGAGACTCAATTTTCTCAAATCAGGGGATTAGTAATCGATTACTATGCCTGATAATCGATTACCGCAAGTCATTCTCTCAAAACAGGGGCTTGGTAATCGATTACCACCTTAAAAATTTTTAACACAAGAGCTTGGTAATTGATTACCATACATGGTAATTGATTACCACAAGTAATTTTCCATACACAGCAGCTTGGTAATCGATTACCACTAATGGTAATCAATTACCACATTTTCTACAAAAACTTTTGAAGGTTGTTATTAGATTACTAACTTCAGTAATCAATTATTAGATGGTTTCTAATACTAGGAAATGGTTGCTAAGCATGATAAGCTCGCAAATAGCCTGAAAATTGTAAAACAATTAATTTCCCATAAAAAATGAATCATAGCCCTAACTTATTATCAAATGAATATCTAATAAAATCAATATTATTATCCACAAATCCATAAAATCTCATAAATACTCTCAAATCCAACAATAATATATTTTCCATTAATCCACTATACAGCTTACAAGAACCAACTTCCAACCAATCCTCTAATACAAGATTTAATACAAGATTTAGGAAGTAAGTAAAGAAAAAAGTAAAATAGAGAAGCACAAACCTCTACCTATACTCCCTTGATGAAAGTGTTTCTTGTCTCTCCTTTATTCCTCTTAAGCTCCTTGTCAATGGTATTCCTTTGTTTTTCTTTCTTCTTTCTTTGTTATCTTCTTCCTTTTGCTCCTCTTGTCGAGAGAAATTGAAGAATAAAGTGAGAAGAATGTGTGTGAAGGGGTGTGAGGCGGTGGAGAAGTGGAGAGATAAGGATAATAATGAAAAGTAATATGTTTTCATCATTGAGTGGAAGAAATGTATCTTTTAGGGATATTTTGATCTTCCATTGATGAGTTTTCTAGCTTTCCTAGGTGTTATAGAAACTTCTAGGACTTCATTCTGTTTCTGTACTCTTCATTTGATAGTTTTCTAGACACTCTATTAAAAAGTCATTAGGTTCTATTACTTTTCTGTTGGTGTATGCCCTAGACGCCAATACATTTTCTGTATTTACATACATTCTATTATGCTATTTTATATATGAGGTATTTCATTTATTGTGTTCTTCTTTGATAAACATAATAAAATCCTTAGAATAGTAAGTTTGATGCCATAAGACATCAAGTGGATGACTTGATCGTGAGATCCTTTTGGTTACAACACTATTCTTAAATGTCCCTAGTCAAGTATTATTGTTAATTAGGACAACAATAATACATTGAGACTAGTATGTGCATAAACTGATGACCACATCTCACGGGTCATGGATATGAGATATCAAGTCTTCACATGGGTACATATTAGAGTAATGATGTACTGGACTGACCCACTATGAGAACACTACATGGATCGTTACGTGAGTGTCATAAGTGATTCTCATAGTGACAATGGTGTCTGTGGTCCTTTGACCTGAACTCACTATGATTCTTACATGAGGAGTTGTGTGTTTTAATGCCATCAAACGTCATCTGTAACAAGGTGATTATAAAGTTAGTTATTAGACATACCACGAATCATGCAGAGAGATGTGAGTGACCTAGATGGGATTTGTCACTCCTACATAATAGGAGCGATATCTTCGGGCCCCCTGATTGAGTGAGACTACAGAATGCATGACCATGCTCAAATGAGTCAATATGAGATATTGATCTCATTTGTTATTACAAAGTCTACTCGAGTATCAGGAAACCAATGATTGGACTACACAAGGGTGACGCATTCCATGCCTTGTGTTCAATCTAGATATCTTGACAAAGGGACTAAACGACACAGAAACATTGGTCATGGAAAGGTTATGTCAAATCACTGACATTCTTATTACTTGGGTAGCAGCGATGTGTTGCTAGATACCGCTCACTGTTTGTAATATTAAAATGGGATTTTAATATTACTACCAACGTAATAAGAACCTACAGGGTCACACGCATAGAGTAGACTAAAATTGGAGCAATAGATCCAAGTTGGACTCGGATTCAAATATGGGCCAGACTCATAATAGATGGGTCTAGGGTTGCACAGCTTACCTTGCTGCTGCTCACACTCACTTAAGGCAGTCACTATTATAAATAGTATTACTTAGGCGGCTGCTAAGATACACAATTCAGAACCCTAGCCGCACCTACAAAAAAAGTGAGTGAGAGAGCGACAAGTTTATTCTCTTCTCTATGTAGCTAGTACTGTGTGAGAGACGTGAGGCTTCTCTTTGCGGACGTTGGACGTTCATGAGTCTGTTCGTGTGGATACCACAGAGACATCATTTCTATTACGGTGTTGGTGATTCACGCTTCAAGAGGTAAATCATTTAAAAATCGGATTATGGCTTTTCTGCTGCGTGATGTATCTGCAAAAATTCCCAATAGTGGTATCAGAGCGTCTTGCGAAACCATGATTCGGTTTTCTATTTTCGTTTATGTGAGATAACATGTTTTCTGTTCTTGTTTTTGACAAAAGATATGATCTTTAATATGTTATTTCTGAAAACCATATGAAACCCTTTGTGAAAACATATTCTGTTTCTTATGTTGTATGCAAAATCGTGATGTTGTTTTCAAAACTTCATGAACATGTTCATATGTTCTGTGAAAATCGTTTTGTATTAAGATGTATGTTTTTGCGAAGCTTTCTGGTATGTATGTGATATGAACAACGTTATGGAATCCTTATTCTCAATGCGCGGCGCAAGGGTTTAGGAAACCTTGTTCTTGGTTTGCGGTAGCAAGGGTCATGGAATCCTTGTTTCTGCACAAGAAGCACAGCGCAAGGGGTTTTGGAAACCTTATTCTTGTTTTGCAGCAGCAGCATCAAGTGTTGATGTGAAGCCGTTAAGGAGGCGCCTGAGGTTCAAGTGTTGAACGATGGCGCAAGGATTCCCCGCGACACATGAAGCGTTCATGTTGTTCAGGCCTAGGGTTCCGCGTGGCACAAAGGCTCAAAGGAGGCTGCCCCGCACCCCGCAAGGGGCGGCCTCCCCTTGACCCCTACCTGCTGACCGGGCAGCGGGACCCCCGTGCTACCTCTGCGTAGGGTGTTTTTCGAAAACGTGATATTTTATATCCAATTTTATGACTCGTGAAAATAATAATGTATTATTGTTATGAATTTATATGTTTTTGTGATGCAGGGTGCATGGTGCATGGTTATGGCCTTAGTCCTCTTTTTATGCATTTTTGTTTTAATAAATACGACCTGCGTGTTGTGCCTTTCTCTCTACATTATGATTGCACATTCTCTTCTCACTTAACTCCCCTTGAATGTAAAAGAGGTTTCTATATAATGTAATTATGATGTGGAGGCAAGAAGATGGCATCAAGTGAGGACGTTGATGGGAGATGCTTGGTGAAGCTGGCTTAGTTAATGCTACTCTCTTAGGGGCCATAACCATGTCACTTTTATTATATGCTTTTATATATGAGATGCATGGATAATGTTTATGGTATGATAAACAGTTTAATAAATGGTGAGATCTAGTGATAATAATAATAATAATTCCCTCAAAGCAAATATTAAGTCATTATGTGATGCCTTCCAATGTGTGGCACTCGTCAAGACTAGTATCGATTAAGTGCAGGTCTGCCAAAGCAGGATGCCTTTATCTATATTTGTAAGACGCGATGGGATAAAGGTAATATCCAACTGCCAACCATTGGGTCTGACTTAACTAGGCCATTTCAATAGGATTAAAGGCTTAGAGGCATGAAGTTGGGCTTTGGTCTATTAGATGGACTTGAATAAGTGTTATTCACCCAACTATCCAAGAGTTACATGTGATGTAATTGGAAAGTGTTTCCTACCTAAATAACTTAATTTTGGGTGATCAGCCAAAGCTAACTCAAAACTAGGTGAAATATGGATCTTGGCCCACTAGGAAATCTTACGATGGGATTTTCCAAGTCAATGCTGAGGGTCATTGACTTAAATAAAATAGTGGGAGACATATTTAATTAAAAGACCTCATTAAATATGTTTATGGCATGATACTTATATTTTGCATATTTCTGTTAATAGATTACCATGGCAATAAACACATCGGGTACTTTATCATTGCGATCCGTCCTTGAGAAGGACAAGTTGTCTGGAACGAATTTTCTAGACTGGTACAGGAATTTGAGGATTGTCCTCAAGCAGGAGAAAAAGCTGTATGTTTTGGAACAGCCTATTCCTGAGCCACCTGCTGCTAATGCCCCTTGAACTGAAAGAGATGCTTATAAGAAGCATCAAGATGATGCCTTGGACATCGGATGTCTAATGCTGGCCACCATGAACTCTGAGCTCCAAATGCAACATAAGAACATGGATGCATACGATATGATCGTACACCTTAAGAAGCTCTATCAAGAGCAGGCTAGGCATGAGAGATTCGAGGTCTCTAAGGCACTGTTTCAGTGCAAGTTGGTAGAAGGAAGCCCTGTTGGTGCTCATGTACTCAAGATGATTAGGTACATTGAAAACCTAGAAAGACTTGATTTTCCTTTGGGCCAAGCGTTAGCCACTGACTTAGTCCTGCAATCGTTGCCAGAAAGTTTCAGTCAATTTATCATGAACTATAACATGAATGATTGACAAATCACTACCAGAACTGCTAGGCATATTGAGAACTGCTGAGCAGAACATTAACAAAGGCAAAGGGAAGGCCATAATGATGGTCCAAAAGAATAATGGTAAGAAACAGCAAAAAAAGCCCAAGGACAACTGGAAGGGCAAGGGCAAGGATAAGTCCAAGCCCGGCAAAGACTTCCGCTTGAAACCAAAGGGTGGAGTGGCTAAGGAAGGTACATGCTTCCATTGTGGTCGACCGGACATTGGAAGAGGAACTGTGCTAAGTTCCTGGAGGAGCTCAAAAGAATAAGGGAAGTAAGACTTCCACTTCAGGTATTTTTGTTATTGAAGTCAATTTATCTACTTCTGCATCATGGGTATTAGATACTGGATGTGGATCTCACATTTGTATAAATGTGCAGGATCTAAAGAACAGTACACCATTGACGAAGGGCGAAGTCGACCTACGAGTGGGAAATGGAGCAAAGGTTGCTGCATTAGCTGTAGGGACTTATTTATTATCTTTGCCCACTGGGCTTGTAATAGAGTTAGAGAACTGCTATTTTTGCCTGCTATTAGTAGGAATATTATTTCTGTTTCTTGTTTGGACAAGAAAGGTTTTTCTTTTATTATAAAGGACAAGTGTTGTTCCATTTATATGAATGATATTTTTTATGGTAGTGCACAATTGAGTAATGGACTTTATGTACTTGATCTCGAAATGCCCGTCTATAACATAAATACAAAGAGGTTTAAATCAAACGATCTGAACCCAACTTTTCTCTGGCATTGTCATTTGGGCCACATAAATGAGAAACGCATCTTCAAACTCTATAAAGATGGATTCTTGGACTCGTTTGATTTTGAATCATATGAGACATGTGTATCTTGTTTATTGGGGAAGATGACAAAGGCCCCATTCACTGGACAAAGTGAAAGGGCTAGTGATCTTTTAGGCCTTATACATAGTGATGTATGTGGGCCACTAAACACAGTCACTAGAGGCAGTTTTCAATACTTCATTACATTTATTGATGATTTCAGTAGATATGGATTTGTATATCTTATGAAGTACAAATCAGAATCCTTTGAAAAGTTCAAAGAGTTCAAGAATGAAGTACAAAACCAAATTGGCAAGAGTATTAAAATCCTTCGATCAGATCGAGGAGGAGAATACTTAAGCCAATAGTTTGATGATCATCTGAAAAAGTGTAGGATAATATCTCAACTCACTCCACCAGGAACACCATAATGGAATGGTCTCTCTGAAAGGAGGAACCGGACCTTGTTGGACATGGTCCGATCCATGATGAGTCATGCAAACCTTCCAGGCTCCTTCTGGGGACATGCTCTGTTAACAGCAACTTTCACACTTAACCGTGTTCCATCTAAGATGGTTCAAAAGACACCATATGAGATATGAATTGGGAGACGGCCTAGTATGTATTTCTTGAAGATTTGGGGCTTCGAAACTTATGTGAAACGTCAAGTTTCTGATAAGCTTGGACCTAAATCAAATAAATGCTTCTTTGTGGGGTATCCAAAGGAAACCAAGGGATACTTTTTCTATAATCCTACCGAGGGCAAAGTGTTTGTCGTACGGATAGCTGTGTTTCTAGAAAGGGAGTTTATCTCCAAAGGAACTAGTGGGAGAAAAGTAGAACTTGAAGAAATTCAAGTTTCACAAAGCAACAATGAACCAATGGTGGAAATAGAGTAGCCTCCACAAAATGTTGTGGAACAGCAACCTGCTCTAGTAGCACAAGACCTGCGAAGGTCTAACAGGATGCCAACCAGGTATGGACCTTGGTTGACGCACCTGAAGGGGTAAAACCCATTGGGTGCAAGTGGGTTTTCAAGAAAAAAATTGACATGGATGGTAATGTGCATACCTTTAAGGCGCGAATTGTGGCTAAAGGTTTCAAACAAATTCATGGTGTAGACTATGATGAGACTTTTTCCCCAGTTGTGATGCTTAAATCCGTTCGGATCTTGCTTGCTGATGCAGCATACCATGATTATGAAATCTGGTAAATGGATGTCAAAACTGCTTTCCTTAATAGAAATCTTCTCGAAGATATGTACATGACACAACCTGAGGGTTTTGCCACTCCAGAGGATGCTAGAAAAGTATGCAAATTGTAACGATCTATTTATGGATTGAAGTAAGCTTCCAGAAGCTGGAATCTTCATTTTGATGATATAATAAAATAGTTTGGTTTCATCCAGAATGAAGAAGAATCTTGTGTCTACAAGAAGGTTAGTGGGAGTACTATTGTCTTTCTGGTATTGTATGTAGATGACATACTACTTATTAGAAATGACATCCCTACCCTACAGTCCGTAAAGACTTGGTTAGGGAATTGCTTCTCTATGAAGGACTTGGGCGAAGCCACCTATGTATAAGGTATCAGGATCTATAGAGATAGATCACTGAGACTGCTTGGCCTAAGTCAGAGTACATACATAGACAAAGTGTTAAGACGATTTAACATGCATAAATCCAAGAAAGGACTCTTGCCTATGTCACATGGTGTAAGCCTATCTAAGGCTCAATCCCCTTCCACCCAGGATGAGAGGGATCACATGAGCAAGATTCCATATGCATCTGCAATTAGGTCTATCATGTATGCCATGTTATGTACTCGACCAGACATCTCATATGCTTTGAGCATGATGAGTAGGTACCAGTCTGATCCCGGTGAGAGTCACTGGACTGCTATCAAGAACATCCTTAAGTACTTGAGAAGGACTAAGGATTCGTTCTTGGTATATGGAGGCGAGGAAGAGCTAGTTGTCAAAGGTTACACTGATGCTAGCTTTCAAACCGATATGGACCACTCCAGATCGTAATCGGGTTATGTTTTTTGCCTAAACGGTGGGGCTGTGAGCTAGAAGAGTTCAAAGCAGGAGACAGTCGCTGATTCTACCACAGAGGCTGAGTATATTGCTGCCTCCAATGCAGCAAAGGAGGCCGTTTGGATCATGAAGTTTATTACTGAACTTGGCACTATTCGTAGCATTGTTGACCCAGTGGACCTCTATTGTGATAATAATGGAGCCATTGCACAAGCTAAGGAGCCTAGATCTCACCAGCGATCCAAACATATACTTAGGCGCTTCCATCTCATTCGAGAGATCATCGATAGAGGAGATGTGAAGATATACAGAGTACCAACAGATAATAACATTACTGATCCACTGACGAAGCCTCTTGCACAGCAGAAGCATGAGGGTCACACTAGGTCTTTAGGCATTAGATATATGCCTGATTGGCTCTAGTGCAAGTGGGAGATTGTTGGTGTATGCCCTAGAGGCCAATACATTTTCTGTATATATATATATTCTATTATGCTATTTTAAATATGAGGCATTTCATTTATTGTGTTCTTTTTTTGATAAACATAATATAGTCCTTAGAATAGTAAGTTTGATGCCATAGGACATCAAGTGGATGACTTGATCGTGAGATCCTTTTGGTTACAACACTATTCTTAAATGTCCCTAGTCAAGTATTATTGTTAATTAGGACAACAATAATACATTGAGACTATTATGTGCATAGACTGATGACCACATCTCACGGGTCATGGATATGAGATATCAAGTCTTCACATGGGTACATATTAGAGTAATGATGTACTGGACTAACCCACCATGAGAACACTACATGGATTGTTACGTGAGTGTCATAAGTGATTCTCATAGTGACAATGGTGTCTGTGGTCCTTTGACCTGAACTCACTACGATTCCTACATGAGGAGTTGTGTGTTTTAATGCCATCAAACATCATCTGTAACAAGGTGATTAAAAAGTTGGTTATTGGACATACCGCGAATCATGCAGAGGGATGTGAGTGACCTAGATGGGATTTGTCACTCCTACATAACAGAAGCGATATCTTCGGGCCCCCTGATTGAGTGAGACTGTGAAATGCATGGCCATGCTCAAATGAGTCAATATGAGATATTGATCTCATTTGTTATTACAAAGTCTACTCAAGTATCAGGAAACCAAGGATTGGACTATACAAGGGTGACGCATTCCATGCCTTGTGTTCAATCTAGATATCTTGACAAAGGGACTAAACGACACGGAAACATTGGTCATGGAAAGGTTATGTCAAATCACTGACATTCTTATTACTTGGGTAGCAGCGATGTGTTGCTAGATACCACTCACTACTTGTAATATTAAAATGGGATTTTAAACTGCCAACATAATAAGAACCTGTAGGGTCACACACATAGGGCAGACTAAAATTGGAGCAATGGATCCAGGTTGGACTTGGATTCAAATATGGGCCAGACTCATAACAGATGGGTCTAGGGTTGCACAGCTTACCTTGCTGCTGCTCACACTCACTTAAGACAGTCACTATTATAAATAGTACTGCTAAGGGGGCTACTAAGATACACAATTTAGAACCTTAGCCGCACCTACAGAAAAAGTGAGTGAGAGAGCGACAGGTTTATTCTCTTCTCTACGCAGCTAGCACTGTGTGAGAGACGTAAGGCTTCTCTTTGCGGACGTTGGACGTTCATGAGTCTATTCGTGTGGATACCGCAGAGACATCATTTCTATTACGATGTTGGTGATTCATGCTTGAAAAGGTAAATCATTTAAAAATCAAATTATGGCTTTTTCGCATGGATCCTTGGTGGGAATCCCTGTTTTCCGCTGCGTGATGTATCCGCAAAAATTTCCAACATTTTCCACAACTTAAGATAAACTTAAGAAGTTAAACTAATATGTTTACAAGCATCTACCCTAACATGTAATCATTTCTAAAATAATCTTCATCCTCTATTTAACAATTCCAAAAAGTTTCATAATTTTCTAAGCTACTCTCCTATTTAATTTGGCCTTTAAACACTCATTTTGTTTATTAAAAATGTCAAACTAATTTATTTAATTCCCCAAAAATTACCACAACTCATTCTAATTATTTATGACCTAGAAATAATTTTTTCATATTTATTCTCATCATTTAAGCGATCTATGTTAAGTTCTGAGCTAGTGTAAGTTATTTTTCACATTCCATGTTATAGCATTATGCCCAAACTAACTCAAAAAATCATCAGAATTAACAAGTAAATCACACAAGTGTTAATAAGCTACTATAACAATCATTAAGGATAATAGGTTAGGGAGGATGTTACAAGGAGAGTTGTTAACTAAGAACATGAAGGCAAGAGCTGATCTCCAAGGAAGAATTGTGAAAATCAAAAAGACAGAACTCAGGACGAGGTTCGCCATCCAGAAAACTCTAGGATCGTAGATCTCAGTCATAATGCAAAACCTGTTCATGCAAGAGAGCAGGAACACAGATTAAGGAACTCAGTTTCACAAAACCAACCTTTCTCTGATAGACTAATGGCCTATAAGATTCTTAGACATTTAAAGTATCCCACAAATATTGAAGCTTATGATGGAATGATGCACACTTTTCTTAACCAAGTCTACAAACTTAATGCGGGATTAATTGTTGCATTACGAACCCAAGTGCATGTTGTCTCAAGTAATAAATTTCTCGGGAGTCCGAGGTCGATCCACAGGGAATTGTTGAAGATTAATTAAGGTGAAGTAAATATTTTGTTACTACGGTAAAAATTATTTACTTGGGTTAAAAGATTCACTCTTGGTAAATAAAGTAAAGGTAAAATTAATTATTTTTATAACTCAATTAGAATCCTCGCAATATGGAAGTTCTAATCGAAAAATACAACATTAAAAGTCCATTTAAAATAATATACGTAATTATATTATGTTTCTGAAAAATATTACTACCACTTATAAATTGGTTAAAGTATTCATTGTGCCAATATTTTGTCTACAACAAATCAAGAACTCCTCTTTACAAAGATGGTTTCTAAATTATAAGAAACAAATTATAACACGTATAATGGTTACTAGAAAATATAAATCATTTAAGCACAAGAGAAGAATGAATCTTAGCTTATTTTATTACCAAGAGCTTCACCCTTTCACCCAAGTAAAATGAAACTTAGTTACTCATAGACAAGTGATGTGTGTGAAACAACATCATGTTTTGTTCTTGTTTTGCATGCATTCTTGAGCATTTTAGGCATTTTAGTTTCCCTTTTTGGTTTATTTTTCCCTTAGTTCGGATAACTGCAGTGTTTTTGGTGTTCTTGTGCAGGATTAATGTTGAATTGGCCTTGGATTGAATGGAATGCTCGCATGTTTGAGGATGGAGCTTAATGGGTAACAATAAAGGTGCAAAAAGGCCAATCTAGAAGGATCCACGGCCTGCCCGTGGATCAAACAACGGCCATGGATCGAGGGCAACTTAAAGAAGCATGACAGAAATTGCAGAGAGTTCCAACGCCTGGCCGTGGAACCATCCACAGCCGTGGAATTCAACAGCATGTAAAATTGGCCTATGGCAGAGAGATCCACGGCCTGGCCGTGGAATGATCCACGGTCGTGGATCGCAGTGTGCATCAGTTTTTAAGTTTTTATTTTTATTTCTTTTGGGGGCTTTTTAGCTAATTAAAACCCTAGGTTATAAATAGAGGTTCTGAATAGAATTAAGGAGTTCTAATTTGGTTTTGGAGGAGGCACATTGGAGGCTTTAGTTCTTGATCTTTCTTCCCTCTTCTCTCTTGAATTACAGGTTTGGATGTTTATGAACATGTTTTCTTGTTCTTTCTTCTCTATATCTGAGTAGTTTCTTTTGTTTCTAGGATTGGGCAATACCCTTTGATACATTGATAATGATTAATTGACGTTGTTTCCCCTTTTATTGATCTTGAATGTTCTTTGATTCAACTTTTATTGCTCTTATCCATGTGAATTTGTTGGCGACTTATTTGCATCTTATAGGCATTTAGGGACGTACTGAGAGGTGAACCTAAGTGTTGGAACCATAAGAATTGAACTTAAGGTCTAAATCATGAGAGTAGTTTTAGCCTTTCAAGGATTCAATGAATTACCACAAAGCATAATGGGTTCAATTTAAATTCAATTACCACGAGAGTAGGAATTGGTTTAATTGGGCACAGATCTTGTATCTTGAGAAAGAACATTAACTAATTTATGGTAATTCACCTTCAACTGAATTTCAGATTTAATAAAAGGGTTGTCAATTAAGATTTGTCTTGTATCATTGTGGTATCCCAATCTTGGAAGCTTTTTTGAATTTGAAAAACCCCTTTTTGATAACTAGCTATATTTGTTTTAAATTCTGCACTTTGATTTTCATTTAATTGCTTGTTACTACATTCTTCTTAATCAACAATCTTATTCCCTTTTGTTTAATTTAATTGAATTAATTAATTAATTAGTATTCATAGACACAGTCCCTGTGGATTTGATCTTTTTATTACTTGACGAAGAAACCGTACACTTGCGAATTTCAGGCATCAACAAGAAGAAAGAAAGAAAGTAGAAGAAGAAGAAGAACAACACTTTAATTTAGAACAAAGGAAAATTACTACAAGAAAACCTAGTAACAAAATGCATCATTTTGGTAACTAACACCTAACACCCTCAATGATCTACTAAGGCCCCCTTTTATAGAGGATTAGAAATACAAAATGACAAGGGGGCTGAGTCATTAGTGAGTGGATGAGTGGAAAATGAGTGAAAAATGCCATATGACTTTTGGTGAGTGGAAAATTATGAAGATTCTTTGTCTCCGAAATCATTTAGCTCCGAAGTCATTGAATGTGTTAGAATGAGGAAATGTGATCTTCATCAAAGTTATAGGCCTTGATCTTAGCTTCAAAATGGACACTAGAATCACCTCATTTGGCCACTATAGCCCAAGATATAGGCCAATTACTGCAGAGTGTTCAAGCCCAGTTCCAACACCTCTGTTCTGACTTTCAAGCCCAATATCACCTACTAAAACTCTGATTCCTGGAAAGTGTTCAACATGAAAGTTGTAGATATAGGTCTCAAGTATTCAACATCAAAATTTCATCTCATTTGACAACTTCTAGCCTAAAATATGGAATGAATAGTACACATAGGTCAAGCTGTCAGGAATAGCACTCTAGTTGTTGCTTCAACCCCAATTTGAGTTATCTACTTGTGTGATTGGGCCTTTGAGGTATCCTGAAAGTTGTAGAACTATCTCTTATCTTTCAAATGCCACCATAATCACCTCCAAAGACCACCTACAGCCCAAGATATGGCCCAAATACAGAAACAGTGTAAGACGTGAATCATGCTGAAAAATTCAATTAAGTCCAATTTGAGTCCCAACTTACAAAACATAATAAAACTCAATCAATTAAGTACATGAAAAATGTAAATGACTAAAAATGAAGGCTTATTAATGTATCAAATATGTGATCATTAAATTCTCCCACACTTAGCTTTTTGCACTCCTGAGCAAAACACATAAGACCACTCACTAAAAAAAAATGAAACAGACTCAAAAGCTAAACACTCTAAAATATTCAATTTCTAATAATATTTAAAAATGAAGAGTAACTAATCATTCAAGTAATCAAAACATTCACGAGGTAACATATCTTCACATCTCAAATCAACAAGCAAGGATATTTCAATTGAAAGCATGAGTCAAGAATGATAGATTTTCACAAGATTCACTCTCAATCCCTCAAGTGTTTAAAAGGTAGGTATTTCACTCAATTCAACCCATGAAAATTCACTACCATAAGCTTGCTTATCTTCTACTTCTCCACTACCAAGAACACATTCACACACAAATCATGAGGACTTTATTCAAGGTTGTAATGGGGTCAAGGTAAAGGAGGAGGTAATATGGATATGACAAGTTAAATACCAGAGAATAAAAGAGCATGAGAGCTGAGTTCAATTAATAAGTATGAAAGTTCATCCCAACTCCACTTAATACAAATTTTCTTTACATATTATTTTCCTTTCCTTTATTGCCTTATTGACCTTCTTTTTCTTTTTACTTTTTTTTTACTTTTTTTTATTACAAAAAGAACATCATATATATATATTTTTTAACCATTCTGCACACACACCCCCACACTTGTTCAAGAACTCATCGAATGACAAAGCTAATGTTCTCTTATTCCCTAAGGTCAGGTAAGAACATGATTTTTTATTTAAAGCACATAATGAGTTCGAAACAAAGAATGGTCAAATAAGCTCAAGGGGTTAAGCAAGAGGAAATAGGCCATTTTCAATATTTTACGTTAGCAGGAATGAGAGAATTTCTAAGAAGTCATAAGAGTGCTTGATATCATATTAAGACAATATGCTGCTAAGCAAGGTTAACTATTTGATTAAAGTAGCTATTTCAAGAAAAAAGTCTCAATCATATTTATGTATGCATATGAAAATGTAGTCTCAAAAAGAATCAAAGCAAGTTCTAGAGTAACAATTTCATGAGTGAAATTCACACAAGAAAGAAGAGAATGGTACAAATGTTCAATCCATTCATCAATAGGCTCAAAATCTCACAAGGCATAATTCTATCATTCTCAGTCCACCAATTCAACATCCATAACCAAGCATATGAATTTTAAGAAAAAAGACAATTTACTCAATCACGCAAATTTCCCTAAATTTGAATTGCTACTTCCACACAAACTAGTTGTCTACCCAATTACTCCTTACTCTACCACCAATTTTTGATGCGTCTCAAGAGTAAATAATTTACTCCTTACTCTGTCATCCCTAATTACTTTTGTTGTTAATAAATTGCTGACAAACATGTAAACACAACAAACATATTAACAAACACACTTCCTAATTAATTTTTTTCATTTTTTTTATTTTTTTAAAGATGAATATAATATATACATTTTAAATTTTTTTTTATCCAACTATCTTTCCCCCCAACCAGATCACAACATTGTCCTCAATGTCAAAATATAGATAGGTAAAGGATAGAAGATAGTACCTGTTGTTGCAATTACTGAAAAAAGAAACCTTACACAAATTAAAACAAAAACAAAGGACGATAAATAAAACCAAAGATAAAGGAAAGTTAAAGATGAAGTGCCAGATCACACTCTTGTTCCTTGATGCCTCCCTTGCTGCTGCCTTCTGACTAATCTATCTGAGCTATTACTGGTTCAGGTTAATAAACAAAAACTTGTAATTTATCAATTAATTCATCAATAGTAGAAGCAGATATAAGGAGTTGTCTTGTCGAAGTTGTGATAAAGCTCTGTTCCACAGTATGGTCAACAAAAGATAACAAATTATCAAAGAAATTATTAACATTCAACAAACTTATGAGTTTATGGTGGATGTTCAGTTGGGCCCAAGAAATAATTTGAAAACCTTCTTCCAAAGTACCAAAACCACCCGGTAAAGCAATGAATGCATCAGAGTTTTCAAGCATTGTCCTCATTTGTCCATGCATTGATGATACTTGAATTTCTAACCCAATTGTCCGTCCAATGATGTTCCTTCGGGTTAAGGGTTCAGGAATGGTACCTAAAACTTGACCACCTCTTATATGTGCAGAAAGTGATACAGCCCCCATTAACCCAATGCTACCTCCCCTATAGACAACATGAATGTTCCTCGCAGCAAGTATTCTACCAACAGTGCTTGCTGCGTTTACAAACTCTAAACTCTTCCCATAACTTGTCCCACAAAATACACAGATACTGATAAATTTACGAACTGAAGAAGAAGCTCCCTCCATTTCTACATTTACACTCTCTTTGAATGATTCTGAGTTATAGGAAAGTAAAGAAAATGGAGTGTTTAAATAGGGAAGAGAATAAAAAAAGTAATAACAGCTCCTATATGGGTAGGTTGGCTGTTGTTAAAAAAGTTTGAATTTAAAAACAAATTATTATTTTTTTATTTTTTTATTTTTTTATTTTTTTTTAGACTTCAAGAAAACTATCAGGGTAAAGAAGTCTAGAAACCCCTGAAGGATCCCATCCAAAGGATCGTTTGTCCAAAACCAAAATTTAACAAAATCATATAAAGATAAAATAATAATAACAAATGATTACATACCTTTATGTACAGGCTTCATGGCAGATCTTTATACTACGCATCATGAGTGCAGTAATACCAAGACGGCTCAGCCAATCTAAGCATTCTTCTCTCTCTCGCTTGTGGGATATCCCAGCCTATGCATCGTCCCTCTAGTTAAAGAGAGAAAATTTGAATACGATGACCAGTGACCACAGCCGGTGAGAGGTTGTTGGAGAGCCCATGGCATTTAATCACAGGATCCAACTCAAAGGCATTGTCATGCGAGAATGCAAACACGGGATGCTTCTATCTATCCATCAGCAAGCAGAGCCTACGGTTAAAACCTGGGAATGCTTGCGCGGCTCTCTACAGAGTATGGCACACGAACCTTATTTACCGACCGATGTGCGAAGGTCCACCCGAGTCAATGACGGGTCTACCACTGGCAGGGGCTCCTAATCTAATTAAAGATCAAGTACAACTGAAGTTTTGCCCTCTTTTTATTTTATTTAATTTATTTCTTATTTCTTTTCTTTCTCTTTTTCTTTTTTTTTTTTTTTCCCTTTCTTTTTTTTTCTTTTTATTCCTTTTTTTTCATTTTTTGAAGATGTACAAGATAATATATACATGTTGTTATGATTGTGGCTCACATCTTCCTCTAATTTCACATCCAGAAACGGCTTAAACGCCTTCTATGAGTCGAGGATAAGCTTCCCATCCAATTTTCTTATAAATTGGTAAACAGGGTCTTTTTGAGTCAGATTCCCAAGACTATAACGCTCTTGCTCGTCCCTGAAGAGATTCCACAAACTAAGAAGTTCACGCTGCACAACTCCACAAGAATGTGTCTCAAGAGTTAATAAGATATTATCTAATGACTCCTTACTCAGTCCATTCTTAATGAAGAATATTTTATCTTCTCTGTTTACAGAAACCATCCCCAAAGAGTGACATCGCGTGTTGTAATTCCATCATGCACACTTGTAATAAACTTTCATTCTTTTTGCCTTTCTCTTTTTTGAAAATGAACTTTTATCGAGACTAGGCATGTATGGGACAAATGAATCTGAAGATTCACCAGCTAAATGAACCTTTGTTTCGATTATCCAGCATATATCTTCTGGAAGCCCTTGTACATTAACAGTCTCAGTCTTTCACACCTAGCTTCGTAGACTTTTGTTAGAGCATTTAGAGGGAGAGAAGGAAAATGTTTTCTTAGATTTGAGAGAATGACATCCATTTTAAAAGGAGAAGAAATTAGTTATTATGAGAAACTGAAAAATAAACTGACTTGAGAGTCATAGAGTACCATTATCCACCATTTAACCGGGAACACAAAGAACTGCAAAAAGAAAGAAACAATATTAAAATAAATTCTACTCATAACAAGGATTAGAAAGAAAAATAGATTCTACCTCAACAACTTGATGTTCCAAAAATGGTTTGAGTCTTTGTCCATTGACCTTAAATACAATACCATTCCTAGGATTCTCAATGTCTATGGCCCATAAGAATACACATGTTTGACAATATAAGGACCAATCCACCTAAATCTCAATTTTCTAGGGAATAGGTGAAGACGAGAATTATAAAGCAGAACTTTTTGACCAATTTCAAAAGTTTTTCTCAAAATTGATTAGTCATGAAAAGCTTTTGTTTTAACTTTATAAATCTTTGAGTTTTCATATGCATCATTTCTTAATTCTTCAAGTTCATTCAATTGTAATTTACGTAACTTGGAAGCATCATCAAGACTTAAGTTGAAAGCTTTAATAACCCAGAATGCTTTATGCTCCAATTCTACAGGCAAATGACAAGGTTTTCCATAAACTAACCAATAGGGAGACATGCCTAAAGATGTTTTAAAAGTAGTACGGTAAGCCCAAAGTGCATCATTTAGTCTTAAAGACTAATTTTTACGATTTGGGTTAATTGTTTTTTCCAAAATTTGTTTAATCTCCCTATTTACTAATTCAACTTGTCCACTTGTCTGAGGATGATAAGGGGTTGCAATTTTATGGGTAATGCAATATTTCTTCATTAAGGATTCAAATGGTTTATTGCAAAAATGTGTTCCCCCATCACTAATGATAGCTCGAGAAATTCCAAATCGACTCAAAACATTTTCTTTTAAAAATTTTAGAACAGTTTTATGATCATTGTACCGACATGGAATCGCCTCAATCCATTTTGAGACATAATCAACTGCAACCAAAATGTACACAAATCCAAAAGATGATGGAAATGGACCCATGAAATCAATTCTCCAACAATAAAAAATTTCAATGATAAGGATAGGGTTCAAAGGCATCATATTTCTTTTAGAAATGGACCCTAATTTTTGACAATTTTCATAACTTTTACAAAAAGTATAATTGTCCTTGAATAAAGTGGGCAAATAAAATCCACACTACAAGATTTTCGCAGCTGTTTTCTTTGAAGAAAAATGACCTCCACATGCTTCTGAATAACAAAATTTAATGACACTACTTACCTCATTATTGGGTACACATCTCCGAAGGATTTGATCAGGATAATATTTGAACAAATATGGGTCATCCCAAAAGAAATTTTTTGCCTCAATCAAAATTTTTTTTCTGTCTTGGTGTGTCCACTGAGGCTGCATCTTACCTGTTACAAGAAAATTGACAATGTTAGCAAACCAAGGCAATGAATTGACAGAAAATAAAAATTCATCGGGAAAAGAATCATTGATAGGTGTGTTATCAAAAGATGAGCCTGTTGTCAGCCTTGACAAATGATCTGCAACAACATTTTCAGCTCTTTTCTTGTCTTTTTATTGTGATGTTGAATTCTTGAAGCAACAAGATCCATCGTATCAACCTAGGTTTGGCATCCTGCTTAGACATTAAATATCTAACAGCAGCATGATCAGTGAAAACAACAGTGGAAGAACCAATTAAATAAGCTCGAAATTTGTCCAATGCAAAAATTACAGCAAGTAGTTCTTTTCAGTAGTGGTGTAATTCATTTGTGCACTATTCAAAGTTCAACTTGCGTAATAAATTACATGAGGCTTACCTTCCTTTCTTTGGCCTAAAACAACGCCAACAGCAAAATTACTAGCATCACACATTAACTCAAAAGGCAAAAACCAGTCAGGAGATTGCATGATAGGAGCAAAAGTCAAAAGACCGATTAATTTTTCAAAATATTTTTGACAATCTTGAGTCCAATCAAATGGTGCATCTTTTGTTAGAAGATTACATAAAGGTTTAGATATGGCACTAAAGTCCTTTACGAATCTTCTGTAAAATCCTGCATGTCCTAAAAAGGAACGAACTTCTCTGACTATTTTTGGGGAAGGCAAATGAGCAATTAATTCAACTTTGGCCTTATCAACTTCAATTCCCTTAGAAGATATCACATGACCTAACACTATTCCTGAGGTAACCATGTAATGACATTTTTCCCAATTTAATGCAAATCCTTTTTCTTCACATCTTTTAAGAACTTTTTTCAAATTATCAAGATAATTTTCAAAAGAATTCCAAAAACTATCAGATTATCCATGAAAACCTCTAAATAATGCTCAATCATGTCACTGAAAATACTTAACATGCATCTTTGAAAAGTTGTCGGAGCATTACAAAGACCAAAAGGTATTCTTCTATATGCAAAAGTGCCAAAGGGGCAAGTAAAAATGGTCTTTTCTTGATCCTCCAATGCAATTGGTATTTGATTATACCCTGAATAACCATCAAGAAAACAATAGTAGGGATGTCCTGCTACTCTTTCCAAAATCTGATCAAGAAATGGCAATGGAAAATTATCTTTCCTAGTGGTTGCATTCAATTTTCTGAAATCAATACACATACGCCAACTAGATAAGACTCGAGTAGGTATTAATTCTCCTTTTTCATTTTCAATCACTGTTATTCCAGATTTCTTAGGCACAACTTGTGTAGGGCTTACCCACTGTTATCAAAGATAGGATAGATAATTCCAACATCAAGTAATTTAAGAACTTCAACTCTAACTACCTTTTTCATGTGTGGATTTAATCTTCTTTGAGGTTGTTGAGATGTTTTAGCATTACCCTCTAAATGTATTCTATGTGTACAAATTAATGGATTAATGCCTTTTATATCCTTTAATGTCCATCCAATTACACTTTTATACCTTTTAAGTACTTCTACCAACCTAACTTCTTGTTCTTTGGTCAAGGATGAGGAAATTACCACTGGAGAGCTTTCTTCTCCCAAAAATGTGTACTTCAACCCATCAGGTAATGGCTTTAGTTCCAGTGTGGGTACTTCTTCATGGGAATCATCATTCATGGGTTTTATCTCTTCGAATTTCTGCTTCCTTCCCTTGTATTCCATTACCTGTGAACAATCAAGTAAAGAACATACTTCAGAAATATCATCATCTAATTGTGTACTTGAATCAAAGGAATTAATTAAACAAATTTCTAATGGGTCAGAAGAACTCCTGATTTGAAGATGATCATCTATAATGGCCTCAATCCCTTCAATCTCTTCCTTGTCATCATAAACTTCATGTGATTGCTTGTACATGTTGAAAACATTAAGCTCCAGTGTCATATTTCCAAATGTTAGCTTCACCACTCCATTTCCACAATTTATCAAAGCATTAGATGTTGCCAAAAATGGGCGACCTAGAATAATAGGAACTGACTTAGAACTATCAACCATAGATTTAGTTTCCAAGACAATAAAATTCACAAGATATATGAATTTATCAACTTGTACTAACACATCTTCCACTATTCCTTTTGGAATTTTAATTGATCTATCAGCAAGTAGAAGAGTTACAGAAGTTAGTTTTAACTCACCAAGATTGAGTTGCTGATAAACTGAATATGGAAGCAAATTAACACTAGCACCAAGATCAAGTAAAGCTCATTCAATTTTATGTTCTCAAATAATGCATGAAACTGTAGGATAACCAGGGTCTTTATATTTCAACTCATTATTGTTTTGAATAATGGAGCTTACCTGTTCAGTCAAAAAGGCATTCTTTTTCACATTATGTTTCCTTTTAACAGTACACAAGTCTTTCAAAAATTTGGCATAACAAGGAATCTGTTTGATAACATCTAACAGAGGAATATTGACCTTCACTTGTTTAAAGATTTCAAAAATGTCACTGTTATGATTCACTTTACTTGAATTGTTTAATACTTGAGGAAATGGGAGTGCAAGAGAGAGTTTGGTCTCCTTTTGACTAGGTGGCTTATTAACCCCTTCCTCATCTTTGGGAATTGACTCATCATCTTTCTCAAAAAGTTTAAGAATTTGTTTTTCAGTAACCTTTCCACTCCTAAGAGTTATCACTGAGTTGACTTGATCTATTGGTTGACTTTCTGAACTACCCTCATTTAGGTTGTACTGACCTTTGGGATTTGGTTAAGGTTGAGAGGAAAATTTTCCTTTCTCGTGAATGACAAGTGCAGAAGAAAGTTTAGCAAGAGTGTCTTTTATGTCAATCATGGCTTGAGTGTTTTGGTTATTGATGGCCTCTTATTTTTCCATGAATGCATGCAATGTTCCTTCAAGGTTTTTCCTATATGGTGGGATATAAGGTGCATATCCTTAAGGATTTTGAGAATCTTGTTGTGCCTGAGGAGGTGGTGGTTGCATGAATTATGCCTGGTTACTATTCCTCCAACTGAAGTTCGGATGATTTCTCCATCTCGGATTGTATGTATCTGAAAAAGAAGAAGTGAGTGGCTTTTTAAAATTGTTCATTGCATTTGCTTGCTCATGCACAACTTCTTTAAAAATAGGAAGTTTTGGACATTCATTTGTTGAGTGTCCTAATTCATCACAAATGTCACAAATTTCTTCATTTTGCACAGATTTGATTTCTTTTACTTTTCCGGATTCCATGGCTTCAACCTTTCTAGCCAAACTGGTAAACCTAGCATTTAGATCTTCTTCTTGACTAAGATGATATTTTCCTTTACTAGCATTTGCAAGGTTAGATCTAATTGAATTTTCAGAAGGATTAGTACCATGCCATGATTGAGAATTTTTAGCCAAATGGTTTAAATAGTCTAAAGCTTCATCCGGTTCTTTATCAATAAATTCACCATTGCACATTGTTTCCACAAATTGTTTAGTTTCGGGTGTTAACCCTTCATAAAAGAAGCTTATAGTGCGCCATTTTTCAAAACCATGATATGGGTAAAAATTCAGCAAATCTTTAAAACGTTCCTAACTTTGAAAATATACTTCATTGAAATTTTGGGAAAAATTTTGGATTTGTCTTTTCAAAGCATTGGTTTTATGTGTTGGAAAAAATTTCTTCAAAAACTCTCCTTGCATTTCTTGCCATGTGCCAATTGATCTTGGTTTCAAAGTGTTAAGCCAAGTTTTTGCTTTATCTTTCAAGGAAAAAGGAAATAATTTAAGCTTAACAATCTCTTCAGTGCAAGTTTGATCATTAAAAGCAGTACATACTTCTTCAAATTCTTTTAGATATAAATATGAGCTTACAGATTCTAAACCATGGAAATTAGGAAGTAAAGAAATCATACCTGACTTGAATCTAAAATTGTTGGCATTGAGTGGAAAGATAAAACATGATGGACTAGAATTTCGAGAAGGTTGCAAATACTCACTCATGGTTTGCAACGGTTGATTTTCATGTCCATCATGCACACTTTCGTTTTCAGCCATTGTGCTTAACGTGTGTGATTGTGATTCAGACAAATCAATATGTAAAGTACTAGGGTTAACTTTAACCAAACGACTAGAATTTAAATCATGATACTAATTAAGCATAAACAAGTAACTTAAAGTATAAAATAAAATGTAAAAGCTAGCAGTATAAATCGTCCATTAAATATTAATAAAGATGTGGTATAAACCAACCACCAAATATATATTAACACTTAGTAAATAAATATTAATAAAGGTGTGGTATAAACCAACCACCAAATAAGTGAATAAGCAGAAAAAGTAAAAAGTTAGTATGCAGATAAATTAAAATGTTAGAAGCAAAAAAAGTAAAATGTTAGATAGTGATAAAGTAAAAAGTTAGATAGTTAGTAAGAAAGTTAGTAAGTTAATAAACAAAAAATAAATGATAAAAAATAAATAACAAAAAAAATAACAGAAGATAAATACAAAAAATAAAGTACGAAAGTAAATTTAAAATATGAAAATCGGAGAATCGGCAAGCCGATTTTTTGCTCAAATGAGAGAGAAGAGAAGAAGAAAGATTATTTCATTAATGATTAAAGATTACAAAGAAATTAGGGAGAGTTTCCCCCACAAGTTAGTATGCACAGAAATTAAAAAGGAAGAGGTTCCCCCACTAGTTAGTATGCTAGTATATATACAAAATTTTTACACCAGAAATTCAGTCTTCAAATCAAGTCTCCGGCAATGGTGCCAAAAACTTGATGCACATTTTTCTCAACCAAATCTACAAACTTAATGCAGGATTAATTGTTGCATTGTGAACTCAAGTGCAGGTTGTCTGAAGTAATAAATTTCTCGGGAGTCCGAGGTCAATCCACAGGGAATTGTTGAAGATTAATTAAGGTGAAGTAAATATTTTATTACTACGATAAAAATTATTTACTTGGGTTAAAAGATTCACTCTTGGTAAATAAAGTAAAGGTAAGATTAATTCCTGTTAGAACTCAATTAGAATCCTCGTAACATGGAGGTTCCAATCGAAAAATACAACATTAAAAGTCCATTTAAAATAATATACGTAATTATATTATGTTTCTGAAAAATATTACCACCACTTATAAATGGGTTAAAGCATTCATTGTGCCAATATTTTGTCAACAAAAAATCAAGAACTCCTCTTTACAAAGATGGTTTCTAAATTATAAGAAACAAATTATAACACGTAATGATTACTAGAAAATATAAATCATTTAAGCACAAGAGAAGAATAAATCTAACCTTATTTTATTACCAAGAGCTTCACCCTTTCAGCCAAGTAAAATGAAACTTAGTTACTCATAGACAAGAAGAAAGAAAGAAAGAAAGAAGAAGAAGAAGAAGAACAAGATTTTAATTTAGAACAAAGGAAAATTACTACAAGAAAACCTAGTAACAAAATGGCATCATTTTGGTAACTAACACCTAACACCCTCAATGATCTGCTAAGGTCCCCTTTTATAGAGGATTAAAAATACAAAATGACAAGGGGGTTGAGTCATTAGTGAGTGGATGAGTGGAAAATAAGTGAAAAATGCCAAATGACTTTTGATGAGTGGAAAATTATGGAGATTCCTTGTCTCCGAAATCATTCATTGAATGTGTGAGAATGAGCAAATGTGATCTTCATCAAAGTTATAGGCCTTGATCTTGGCTTCAAAATGGACACCCGAATCACCTCATTTGGCCACCTATAGTCCAAGATATGGGCCAATTACGGCAGAGTGCTCAAGCCCAGTTCCAGCACCTCTGTTCTGACTTTCAAGCCCAATATCACCTACTAGACCTCCAATTCTTGAAAAGTGTTCAACATAAAAGTTGTAGATATAGGTTTCAAGTATTTAACATCAAAATTTTAGCCCATTTGACAACTTCTAGCTCGAAATATGGAACGAACAGTGCACATAGGTCAAGCTATTCGGAACAGCACTCTAGTTCTTGCTTCAACCCCAATTTGAGTTATCTACTTGTGTGATTGGGCCTTTGAGGTCCTAAGTTGTGGAACTATCTCTTATCTTTCAAATGCCACTAGAATCACCTGCAAAGACCACCTATAGCCCAAGATATGACCCAAATACAGAAACAATGTAAGACGTGAATCATGCTGAAAAATTCAATTAAGTCCAATTTGAGTCCAAACTTACAAAACATAATAAAACTCAATCAATTAAGTACATGGAGAGTGTAAATGACTAAAAATGAAGGCTTATTAATGTATCAAATATGTGATCATCATGGAACCACGAACCCTCAAGAGCACTTAGATGCTTACATTTCTGCACTCTTATTTGCTGGAGATGATGATGCTCTCATGTGCTGTGCTTTCCCTCTGTCTTTGAAGAAAGCCACCTTGAGATGGTTTACCACCTTAACTCCTAAATCTGTTATTAATTGGGAAGGCCTGTCCTTGAGATTTTTGCTGTACTTCACCACTAGCAAGGTGCATCCAAAATCTATTTCATGCCTCTCTCAGATTAAGCAAGGAAAGGGGGAGTCTCTTTGAGACTTTATATCCTAGTTCAATACGGAGATTGTGAACATACTTGACTGGAGTGAAAGGCTCGGATTGTATTGCATAAAAGAAAGGCTCCGACTTGGACCAATTTCCTTTTAACTTGCCAAGAAAGAGCCTAAGACCATGGATGAGTCTTGTTTCCGTGCTGACAAGTATATCAATGCTGAAGAGGTTCTCCAGGCTAGGAACCATCTCGAGAAGGGAGAGGTTGATAAACCTATGTCTGGATAACCTAATCAATAAGGTCAAAATTCAAAACAACCTTTTAAAGGAAAATATGAGAACTATGACTATACTCCTCTCAACACATCTCGGGCTCAGAATTATCAATAGGGGATGGACATCCTAGGACCTTTCCCCCAAACTCTAGGGCAAATCAAGTATCTAGTGGTGGTTGTTGATTACTTTACTAAGTGGATTGAGGCAGAACCATTGTCCACAATCACCTCTGCATGAATCCAAAAATTTACATACTAGAATATCATCAGCAGATTTAGAATTTCGGAGTCAAATGTTACAAACAATAGAACCCAATTCACAGATCAGAAGTTAAAGGATCTCCTAGTTGGCCTCAAGATCAAACAACACTTAACCTCGGTGGAACATCCAAAATCCAATGGGCAAGCTGAAGCCGTCAACTAGGTTATACTTAGAGGTATAAAAAGAGACTTGATGATGTTAAGGGGAATTGGGTGTAAGAACTCGATCATGTCCTATAGGCATACTACAGCACACCACATTCCTCCATTAGAGAAACTCCTTTTAAGCTAACCTATGGTTCCGAGGCTATGATCCCGGTAGAAAAAGAAGAGTCGAGCTGGAGAAAATAGAACTTTTTTGAGGAGACTAATCTGTATCTCATCTGCAATGAACTGGATTTATTGGAAGAACAACGTCACATTGCCCATGTTCAAGAAGTTGCTCTTAAACAGAGTATTGTTGCACGGTATAACTCCAAAGTGATTCCACAATGGTTTAACCCTGGCAATCTCGTGCTACGCAGGGCGGATATCAGTGGGAAAAATGCAAAAGATGGGAAGCTAGCTCCCAACTGGGAAGGACCGTGCAAAATTATGTCCAAAACCAATATGGGATCCTACACCCTAGAAACCCTCTCTAGCAAGGCAATCAAGAATTTCTAGAATGCGAACAAGTTATGAAAGAACTAAAGTTGAGTACTTTTAAATTGTTACTTCTACTATGTAAGAGATATCTTCTTATATGAATAAATTAGTCATTTTCCCATAATTCGCTTGTTCTATTCACCTATGACTTACAACCCACAAGGTTGCCACACCTTGGCGAGGCCCGAAGAATACAAGATCTGAAGAGGATAAACTATTATGATATCTATACATGATGTCCAGACAAGGGAATTCACTTGACTATTGTTTGAGGTCAAGGAGTACATTTAAGGGTTTTCACTTGTACCCTTATGGCTTGACCTTAACCCATAAATCAACGAGGTTTATAGAGGTTAAGTGTAGTCGACCATAACCAAGGACAGTGGATTCCACACTAAAAGGCTTCTGTGTCAACTATATTTCATAATTTCAAATTAACCCATAAACCTAAAAAGGTTTAATGTGGTTACAACACTAAGCCTAACCCATAAGCCTAGCAAAAGGTTTAACTTGGTTACGTACTTTAGACTGTTACCTGATATAGTGAACATCACTCCAAAAGGTTTCTGTGTCACATACACCTAAAGTTTGACTAACTATCATCTCTTCCTAAATGAACCCAACAATCGAGATTGAGCATTGGACTCATCTTGATCAGGAAAAATGAGTGTTCGTTAAACCTAAAAATAGCTACCGAGATCAAGCCTTGGACCCATCTCAGTATTGCAAAAGTAAAAATACGTAAAGTATAAGAGCTACCGAGATCAAACGTTGGACTCATCTCGGTGGTTGAAAGGAAAATAGTAGAAGAATGAAGAAAAATGCCAAGTATTCACATAAATGAAAGGTGCCCGAAGTTGGGACTTGTTCAATAATTAAGCCCCATGCAGGGGGTGATAAAATGAAAAACAAGAAAAGGTATGCTCAATCTTCATCTTCCGGGGTCACCACGACTAACTTATTCTCCGCTAACTCAGTCTCTACAACCCTAGCCTCTTCCTGCCCGCCCTCTAGTGTTGCATATTCCTCTTCCCCGCCATCTACCCTCTGGTTCACTTGAACATTAGGAGCAGTCTCGGGAATAGTAAAATCAACGATTTGACCATCTCGGACAATCTTCACAGAACTAATTCCATTTTCATTAAGGCCCAAGTTTAGAAGGCGGAGTTGGGAAATAGCATTCATAAATGACTCGTCCACAGACCTCGACTAATCATCTTCCATTTCCATGATTTCTTCATTTAACTTGGTCTCATTCTAGTAGAGGAGTTCATTCTCAACCTGGACAGTGGTAAGGGTAGACTTGAAGAAGGCTAAGTGTTCTTTCATCGTGTTCTCTTGAGATACTACTTTAGCAAGTTAGACTCGGAGCGTGTTGACCTCATCTCAAAATGTAGCTACCTCAATAGCTTGAGCCCTGAGAGAAGCCATTTAGGCAACATCCGAGGTAAGGCGAGTGACCTCAGCCTGGAGCTTGGCAATCTCAGTTCCACGCAACTCAAGCTCTTTTGTTGCTTGAGCCAACTGCCCATCCTTTTGGGCAACAGTCAGCTCAAGGCTTTACTTCTCACCTCGAAGGGCATTGAGCTCCCTTTCCAAGTGTTGGGCCTCTCAAACAAACTCTTATGCCCTCTTTATAAACCAGAGGATGGAGGTGTTGCGCAAACATTAGATTTGGGCTTCCTGAAGGAGCTCCGCCATGATATGCTCAATTAGCACGTTGGCGTCAGCAGGGCTCAATAAGGTGTTATCAATTATCACTGTAGGATCAACTTCATATGTCCATACTAATCCAAATGGAATGCGTAGCAAAGCACCCTCGGAGATGGCCGACCCTGGACTGGTTGGAATTTCAGATGGTTCATCACCCTCCGAGATGGCCTCAATAGTT
The DNA here is from genome assembly GCA_029884595.1 of Ormosia semicastrata. Taxonomy (NCBI): domain Eukaryota; kingdom Viridiplantae; phylum Streptophyta; class Magnoliopsida; order Fabales; family Fabaceae; genus Ormosia; species Ormosia semicastrata. The sequence continues at coordinate 63,266,866 of JAQQTO010000061.1, read as the reverse complement.
GGCCCTTTGCCCCTCTAGTCCCTTATGCTTTCAACCTTCCTCTTTCGGGTTTGTAGTGGTTGTACAGGAGAACTAGTTTCCAGTTTCTGAACCTCAGTTAGAGGCAAGGGCACTGCTATGGTTTGAGGTGGGGAGAAAGCTACAGTCTCCCTAGGGGCAGCCGCCGGGGCCCGAGATCTAGATGCCTTAGCCTTCTTGGCCGGCAACCTTTCTGTAAAAGTAGAACAAATGTTACAACACTCAGAAAAATCATATATATAAGATAGAGAAATATATGCAAGATAGATACCTAATAAAGCTTTTTCAGAGTCGGCGGGCTCATCCAAGATATCTTTATTATAGATGGCCCCTTTGGAGTTGGCCCACTCAATAAGAAAATGAAGGACCTCGGCCTCGTCCTATAGGAGCTCGGATATTAAAGTTTCTATTTCTTCACTCCTACGCTCCCAGGAAGCCGGGGTGCAATACAGGTAGAGTTGCGGTTGGCTATCCGAGATAACAAAAAAAAGAGTTGACCCCAGAGCCCCTTCCATCGTAAAGAAATCTTTTTTGAAATTTTTAAAGGACTCTTGGTACCGTTTGGATGCTCTGCTTCTGGAATGTGCCCGCAAAGTAACCCACTCCTTTTATTGTTTATTCTTGGTGGGCGAGAACTGGGTGAAGAGAAAGAATAAAGAATTGACTAAGTAGGGCCACTCGAAAACCCGAGATATGAGTTCAAATGATCGGACAAACCCCTACACATTTGGATGAAGTTGAGTAGGTTCCACGCGTAGGCAGTTTAAGATGCCAATCTTGAAATTGGTGAATGGAAGCTGCACTACGATCCTCATAAAGAGCACCTCATACCTATACGTGAAGTGCTCACCTTCAATATGCACGAAGCATACCCTTTCTTCTTCAAGTGGATGTCAAACATCATACTCCTTATCCCTTAGATCATCTGGGGTCAATTGAAGATACTACTGCTTCTCATAGGCATCTTTAGCACGTATTACGTGAGAAGAGGTGCCTAAAACCTCTCAAATAACCCACTTATACAAGCTGATATCACAAGGAAAAGTAAGATTCCTTTGTTCTATAGGTGCCAACCTCTGGGTTCATCCTATGACGTTACCTATAGAGGACGCACCCGTATTAGATTATGAAGAGTCATCTAAGTTTTCTAATGCTACCATAAGCTTGGAGAGTAGACAAGCTGGCCCTTGTCTTGCCAGCTCTCTGGCTTGATCCGCTCTATAGAACGCCACTAGGATCTTCATCCTATTCAAAGAACTCAGACCTTCATCAAAGTCCCCACCATGGATTTGAACCCTCAACCGTGGTAAGGCGATGGGGACGACGGAGAACTTAGAACCTCCACTGATATGCCACTATTTTGAATTGTCTCTTCACTCACTAACTTTTTTCCCCCACTAAATGGAGTTTACAGAAAAGGAAATGGTGGAATTGAAGAACACCAAAAATTTGAATGGTGAAAAGAACTTTTGAACAGTGAATAAAGATTTGAAGATTCTAAAGACCACCAACAAATGCCGCGGAAGCACGCTAGAAATTGTCTGGTTCATCGGAGAAGAGAATCTGGAATGTGAGGGAAGGTAAAAAATGGGAAAGGATAAATCCCTCTTTTATTTATAAGCGAGGAAAATCCTCCCCAATCGTTGTCATTAATAGGGGCAGATATGTCTCTTCATTCATTTTGAAATTTAAAAATAGCTAATCATGATTTTACGAATCTCAAATGGCAGCTTCCACTATCCTTCAACCATATGGCGTATTGTTTCTGAACAAAAGCAACGGAAAGGACAATGCTCAAAACATTCAAAATTGAAATGTTTTGTGACATTCTAGAAGGACACCTAAGCCAGATCACAAACTTTAATCAAGGCACCATGGTAAAACCATAACATAGATCTCAGTCCCAAACCGAATTACATTCACTAGATAGGCCCCACATGTAACATCATTAATACAATTACTAAATACGTATCCAGAATTACATACTAACAATTAGAATTAAGCATGTCACGTATTAATTGACATAATACATTTGAAAATAAATATAAGAGATATACAAAAAAAAAAAAATATGAACCTGACATGGTTGGAATTATACGTACAATAGATAAGACATTATACAAATAATATACATCAGTGTACAAATTTATATAATATGTTACAGAGTACTAAATATACAATACAAAAAATATAACGTCGCCAAAACTTATTCTATATCTTCATCTTCTGCCTCTTTGCTAAAGTAAGTGTTCCTGAAAATATTATGGAAAATAAATAGAAATGGGTGAGAATTCTAAGAATTCTCAGTAGTACTATTTAAAAAATACATGTCATCATAATACTTCCAACTGCTTTAGGGAAAAATCATTTTAATACTCATTTTATAACGTCGGATGTAACACCCTCCTAAAGGTGCCACATTTATACCTCAAAATGTCAAAGCTTTATATGACATGCGAAAAAAGATTTACTCTTGGAAAGTAAAGATTATAAATTTTCTTTTCAAAAACATAAACTGAAATGAAGCATAAACAACACAAGATATAACTTACTAAATATTACATACCAAAAAGAATATATATACATCAGTGGCATGGATCATAGTCCACCCAAAATTTACAAGTTTGTACACAAAAGACATAAGCAACAGTTTGACAAGACATAGACTAGCCCAAGTCCAAAGACCTAGGGAGTAGGACCTCCCATTGGACCCTCCATTTGTTATTCCTCCGAATCCTCTATTGGGTCCTCTTCCTTGGACTCCTCCCTTGTCAAATCCCTCAATCGAGGTAAAAGTTCATAGATGGGTGTCCTAGCAGATGACACCACAAGGTCTGGGTCCTCCCTTGGAGTGTAATGCAAGTCACCCCATAATTCCCTAATAGGCATAAAGAACTCTAGACGCACAAAAACACTAAGGGAACAGAAAGGAACCCCATCATGGGTCCTACTAAAGGACAAGGTCACGTCCGCTATATATCTAATTCGTTCAATGCCCCAATCGATGCGCCATGCATATGCACCTCCGTGGAATTGAACTCTAACAAAACCATTAGAATCTCTACGAGTAGCCATCCAAAAGTAAAACAATAAAAAATTGCAAATCTTCTTCTTCTTCTCTTAATCTTTATCAACAGGAACACATAGAACAGAAAAACTGACAGAATAACAATACAAAGAGGTGAGATTCTCTATATCAATACTAGTATAGTAGCAAGAGACAGTAATATCAGTAAAATCATAGAAATAACAATTATGATCATAAAACTTCTCATTAGGTGTTACAATAATATACCAAAATACGATTCCACATATAAATGTATCACAATAAAATACTCAATGTTTATGTGAATGCACAATGGACTGACATCTACTCCATGGAGTTCAAACCAACATCAGAGAGAATGATTGGGGAGTCAGTGTCTGTATATCGTTAGCCTCAAATCATATGCTTCTCAATATAATCAGTCTGCGTAACATGGCTATACAAGACACTCTCAACTGGATCAGGAATAGGATAGTGCATGGTCAAGATCGTCGGTGCGTTGCACAGTCACCATGGCCCAGTGGAGCTACCAACTGGCCACATATGGGATACCCGCGCCCTAACGCCTCCAAGTTCAACAAGTGAACTACACTACATAATTCGTACCCGCATAAAGATGTAATTCATCTCCTAAGCATACAGCCTTGACAACAAGTCATTCTAACTTGCACAATGCATGATCTCATGACAATGATCAACAATATTTATAAACAACAAAAGTTCCATCAAGAGGAGCCACCACAGGGCTTAAGTCAATCACTGACATTTTCGGGTCCAGTACATCGGCCCGATAGCACAATGCTATTATATTCCTTCACAAAGTATCCTAATTGCACAAGTTCAGTGAATCATCACTTTCAAATTAAATGAGACATTCTCACAAGTCTTTCTTTTTAAAACTTTCAAGAATTGGTATAGGAATTCACTCTAATTTTAAAATTCTTCTAGTTAAGTTCCTCTAGGTAATACTTCCTCACATTTTTCATGAAAAACCTAAAAAGAAAACTACATTGTCTAATCTCACAAATTCATTTCTTTTTCCCTAAGCCCTAAAAGTACACTAAATTTTTATGATCTCTCTTTCTAGCTTATTTTCCCTCTCAAGGCTGAAATCTCTCTCTAAACAAATGATTGAATTTTATTTTATCATTCCTTTATTATTATTAATCCTTAATCTAATTCCTTTTTCACCTAAACATCTAAGTTCCAAATCAACACAATAATTTTGTCTTGGATACCCTATTTGGGGTCTCTTGGCCGTGAGCTACACAAGGTCCTTGGGCCTCAAAATTTTCATCTTCCACAAAGGATTTCAAGCAACCAATATATATATCAATCATCAAGAATTTTATATTCTACCAAGATCATGAACAACACCAAGCCACAAAATCATATTCGACAAAAATCACAAAAATCACCAAGAGTCAAATACAATCAAGTGAAGAATCCTCACATGAATTCTCCACTCTCAACACAACACAATGTCTCTCACCACCATGAAAGGTTGATGAGAGTAATCTCCCTCTTACCTTGGAGGATGACCAACCACTAGTTGAATATATTCTTGAAATAAACTTCCTCTTCCAAGAGCTTCTTGAAAAATGAAAATGACATGCCAAAGAATCAACATTTTAGACTTGGGGAAGAATGACCATGGATCAAAGCCATGATCTTAGAAAGAAGAAAAGAAAGAAGAAAAGAGAGAAGAATGAAGATGAAGAAATTTTACCTTAGAAGTCTTCAAGCCCTAACTTGAAGAAATACTTGGAAAAGATGAACAAGTCAAGATTTCTCACCAATGTGTCTTAGAAAGGGGTTTTAAGTCAAGGAATATAGATGGTAAAAATTAAGGAAGATGAGAGGGTGGATTTTGGGTAGGTGGCTGTGAGCCTGAGGGAGAGAAAATGAGAGAAGAAAATGAGAGAAAAATGTGTATAGCTTTTTGGTTGATGAGAGAGGAATAGAAAAATGATGAAATGGAAATTAGATAGAAACTTTACTCTAGAAGTCTCCTTTCTCTCTCTCTTGGCCGTGCACTCCATCTAGGGAGGAGGTGCTAAGCTTCCTCAACAAGTTTCACAAAGCTTCCTTGAGAAGCTTCTTCCTTTGGTCCAAAAGTCAAAGATAATGTCATGTGGGTGATGTCACATGGATGATGACATAAGAGTGACTAGATTGAAACAATCTACTAGATCTTCACTACAAGCTATTATCCAATGGATGAAAGTTAAGTTCACAAAGCCGATATCTATTATCCAATGGATAATAAAGCGTACCTAAATTTATTGGTCAAATAAAATTTGAGATAATGAAAACTTTAAAAACTGTCTCCGAATTCAGGTTTAGTAAGATCCCCCGGCCCCGGTTCAATAGTCCAAATTTTTTTGAAAATAATATTAAAATAATCCACATAAGTCAAATAATTCATAAAAATTCACAAAAATTCATAACATCACAGAAAACACAGATAAACCAAAAACAAGAGAAAAATTAGGGCGTTACATAGGATGGTGGAAAAATCTAAATGTAGTCCTTCCTCTTCCCATAACAGAATTCTAATTATTAACTTTTTCCAAAAACATTTATTATCCCACAATATAATTTATATTCATAAATAATTTTAGAAACAGTTTATAAACAAGAACCATGATATCAAACTCATGCATTAATTCTTATAACGTATCAAAGTCATAATTATCAAACATCAAAATTTACATCCACAAATATATTTTCACAAACATATTTTCAAATAAGTAACATAATATTATATTTAGATTCAATTTCATCACAATGCTTATTTAAATCACTTGGCAGTAGTCTGGTTTCAGGTTGGTGCACTTAAACCTATTCATGATGATTCACGAGTGACACAGAACTACTCTGAGTAATATTAAATTCAATTCCAAATTCTTCTCAGTGCTCATTATCCAGTGCTAATTCTCATATAACTAGGTCACCTCACATAACCTGAATTCTAGCTTGGTAATAGTCTACTTTTAGGTCAGTACATTCTAATCTATTTATGACACTGCTATGTATGTCACACAGAACTATTCCGAGTATCCTATTTGTGACACTTCTATATATGTCACACTCTTGGCAATAGTCTGCTTTGAGGTTAGTACATTCTAACCTATTTATGACACTGCCATGTATGTCACACAAAACTATTCTAAATATCATTATATACATGAGGGAACTTGGGGCAAGTGAGGAAACTGGTGAGGAATTCTAAGAATATAGGATCCCCTTCCTCACGGAAGTTCATCTCCATAATTCTGATAGAATTCTGGATACCCTTCCCTCATAGAAGATCAACTCCAACATTAACTAATGTCCAAACAAATTCACATGTGGCAAAATGCCAAATTTATTCAAATACATAGAGGATACTCATATATTGGGAATTGCATTCTTACATTCAATTCAAATACAAATTCTATGAGCATTGATACTCAAACATAATATAGTAACCATTCCAACTCAACCTTAAATAACTAAGGGAGTAAATCTTCATATGCATACCAATAGCTCAACTTTGCATTCAAAAGAGCAACACAAATTCAAATTCCAGTTCAACTTGAATAATTAAGAAACAATACCAATAGAGTTCATTCATTACATTCTATAATTCACAACAAGTGTAGAATCCTTAAGGAGTGCACAATTCCAAACTCACATGATACATAATCACTTGTTCAATAAATTTCTATACAACACATTTCAAGCCCTTACACATTGAGTAATATATGGAGATTACCTTATCTCCTTTAATTCTTAATTCGACCTACATGGCCATTATAACATATCAAAGGTTGTTCATGCATGCAATTAAACTACTCAACATCCAATTACATTAATACAAGTGTTAGAGTTTTCCAATTATGACCGAAAATACCATAATCATCAAACATATAATCCATTCTCAAGAATTAATTATTCTTATTCATTTTTAAATCTAAAAACCCTTAGTTAATTGTCAACTATTTTCTCTTCTTGCTAACAAATAGCTATGATCTTTAAATAATTTTAGGTCGTGCATTTTATCTTCCTACACATAAAATCCATTCACAGGGATAAGAGACTAAAACAAGTCTCACGGCCAAAATTCCACTTGATGAACATCTTGTTACTTTTATAAATCTATCATCATTCTTAATTCATCTATCATACATAGAAAAACTAGTGTAATTCTTAACATTATCAATCAATATTTTGCACCTATGCATGAAACAATTGCATAGTAATTAGGATAAAAAATAGGGCAGCAACTTGCTCTAAATAATTTAGCTCAAGAACACATTAAAATTGCAACATCCTAATACAGATATCTAGATATATCCTAGATATACCAAGATATATAAAGATAACCAGTACTAAAGACGTCACTTCTACATAACTAACTAACATATATCCATAATCACAACAGAGTAACTATAGAAAGCCCTGAGAGAATGCAAAAAAACTTAAACCATACATATATATATATATATATATATACACACAACACTTGCCACAAAAGGGTATATTGTAATACACAAAAAAAAATGTAAACTGTATACATAAGTTCTGACTAGAAATGCATATAAAACTATACTAGTCTTCAAGCTTCACCTTCATTCCCTTAACATGGTCTAAACCTCTGTACTTGGATTTACATGGAAGACCAACTGGGGTGAGAATTACAATTCTCAGTAAAAGCAATTTCAATACCAGCTAGCTATAATATTGTATAACAAATATAACAATTGCTATAACTACAAACATAGGAGTTTCCTCCATTAATTCTCATAAATGCACACTACTAAGTAGTGTGATCTAAATCGATAGCCTGCATACAGTTAGATATAAATAACTACCCATACAATTATAAATACTAACAGCAACAGACAATGCCCATACAACTATCTGTAAATGCAATGACGATGATATGCAATATGATTATGCCTAAGAAAGATCCTAAAGATATGCTTGTGCAATGTTTTGTTTTGAAATATATGCAGAGGTTTATTTTGAAAACAAAGATGTTTATTAGGAACTGGTTCAGTGTATTATCCTGTGGTAAATAGAGGAAAAACTTATCCTCACATCACGCGTATATTGGCACACTGCGAAGTTCAAGTTGAATACTTGTTCAAAAGAACCTTACGGACTCCCCACTTATCTCCCTTGGCCTTGGCACTATTGAGATATCAGGGTTATGTCCTTACTCAAAAGAGTCTTTTGGATACCCATCTATCTCCCTTGGCCTTCATGAATGGGCATCAAATGATACTCACTAAGATCAATATCACTAGACCATTTCCATAGACATACATACTTATATCTAAATACCACCTCATCACTCATAACTCTTAAGTGATCTCTATGCAACACTATGTTACTGAGGTGTTAGATACTCACCTATAGCAAATCATTACTCTTGGTTGCACTAAGGTTCTCATAGCTTTCACATACAAGCTAGATTAACTAACTAGTATGTGAAAAGCGTAGTGTTATGTTTACCTTGAATATAAACACCTCCTTAACCTTCCTAAAGACTTAACTCATCCTAGTGAAAGAGTCTATCTTAGTTAATGCCTCATTCAACCTTGCTTAAGGAAATAAATAAGCATTTCTCTAGAACTTTGCATACTCAATGAATGCAATAAGCTTACAAGTTAACATTCATCCTATTGTGTATTCTATAATGCACAAGGTCCCATTTAACTAGAGACTTAGTACATAACATCTGTAATATCCTAATACCGGTACCCTAGTATATTTGACATATACCTGGATAAGCAGTATTAATCATGCTACTTCTAACTTATACTTCAACTAATCCATAACATTTAAACAAATAATTATGGAGAGCCATATCTAAAAGTCATACATATACATGCACTTATACATACAATTTTTACATCTTCAAAGCAAATATAAATTAAATTACATAAGCTTTGAACTGAAAACATAAAAACTATACTACACTAGATCTTCTTTTTTCTTCATCTTCTTACCATCTTGTAAGGCCTTGACTTGCTAATCATGAAACATAACGGGGTGAGAATATAAAAATTGTCAGTAATAACATATATCTCATGGCACTCAACAAATATACACAAAGGTACATTAATAAACTAAAACTCATATATATATATATAACTTAGACATTAGTAGGAACTGTGTTTCTTTACATTAATCTGGGTAGAATAGGCTAAATAGCCCTTAGTGTAACATCCTAAAATTTCTTTCTTTTTCTGTTATTTGTGTTTTTATTATTTTTGGGAATTATTTAATTTATTTTGATTATTTTATTATTATTTTTGGATTTCTGTGTGTTTGAAACAAAGTTGGAAAAATAAAAAAAAATTCGAGGTCGAAAAAATTTTGACTATTAACGTTGGACCAGGGGAGCTTACTAAACCCGAAACTGGGAACAAATTCTGAAATTTTTCTTTTTTTGAGATTTTATCTAACTGATGAAATCTAAGTGCTTTCTATTATCCATTGGACAATAACCACTGGTTTTCTAGCAGTAGCTTTTGTCCATTGGTTAATTGCTACCAGTAAATATCTAGTTAGATGATTAGTTATGAGCCTAGTCATAACCCTTCATCATTTCTTTTCATGACTCGCTTGTTTTTGAGCCAATGAGAAGAAACCTTCTAAGGGAAGTTTGTATGGAGTCAAGCTTAGTGGTTATGACTCATCTTGTTTCACCAATGGAAGGCAAGCTTGGAGGAGAAGCTTTGACCACTCAACACCATGAAGAATGCACAGCCAAGGGGGAAGCTTCTAGGACAAGCTTAGGATACCAAAATGGTCACTTAACTCTCTTAAGTTTATCTTGTCTTGTTTTAAAGAAATAAACTATCAAAACTCTCTCTTTTTCTCTCTTTGCAAGTTTCAGCCAACACCTTTAAATCACTCTCAAATCTTGATCAATCCGAACTAACCTTATATCTTGAATCTAAACACTATTTGGAGATACTTTCATGTTGTGAGTTTCTTCAAATTCAACCATCTTCAACCACTTTCTCAAAGCTTAAGGTCGAGGGTTTTAGGTGAAGTTCTTGATCTTCACTTCTAAATTTTATTTTAAAGTTCTAGACCATAATCTTGATCCTGGTCATCTTATTTCAAGCCCTAGATTTTAATAATTATATGTTTGATTTGTTTTAAGGATCTTTTTGGAGGTAGAAGTTACTTCAAGAAGCAACAAAGGAGTTTTTGATCATCACTTAAGGTAAGAGGGAGATTAACCTCATCAACCATCTTGGTGGTGAGAAACGAATTTGTGGTTTGTTAGTGAAAAATTCATGTAAGGATTTATTCACTTGATTGTGTGAATTAAATGGTTTATGCTTGTTTGACTATATGTGATTATATGATTTTGATAGTATGCATGAAATTGCTATGGTAGAAATTGATGATTGGAATGCTTTACATGCTTTAAATCATGTGTGAAAGGCAAGATTTTTGGTCCCAAAGACCATGTATGGCTCACGGCCATTTAGCCCAAAAAGGAGTATCCAAGGCGAAAATATTTTATGAAGTGAAACCTAGATGATTAAGTAATAAGAATATGATTTAAGGATTTACAAGTTAAAAAGAATATGAACAAAAAAATTATTAGTTTAAAAAGAATTAATGTTTGGTTATGATAATGGAAATAAGTTTAGAAGGATGATTTGAAATTTCAAGTATTTTATTTAAGAAAGTTTTAGTAAAAGTAATGGGAAAAGATTTTTGAAATATCTTAATTTAATAAAAATAATATAGATTTTTATGAAAAATGTTAGAAAATATCATTTAGAGGAGGTTTGGTAAGAAAATGTTGGAATTAAAGTCTAAATTTTTAGTAAATATGGAAAGTCTTAAAATTAAGCTTAGAATATCAATAAAACGTTTTACGCGATTAAAAAGTATAGATAAAACCTTACGCAATTTTTAAAAATGTTGATTTTTAGTTATGCAATTAAGAAAATGTTTTAGAATTTTTATGCAATTAAAAAATGATGTAAAAATGTTACGTGATTTAGAGACGTAACCAAAAGTGTTATGCATTTGTTAAAATACAGTAAAAGTACTTCACCTTTGAGAAAAATAGTAGATTGTTGTCGGGCCAATGTACTAGACCTAGAGACGTCAGTTGATGATTTAGCCCAGTGGTGGCTTGTTTTACGTGGAAGTCATGTAGATATTAATTATTGATTTATTAAGTCATTCAATCATGCATTGTGAAAGTCGTGGTGACTTTGTTTGTTAAAGCTATATGCCTAGGAGATTGAATTACACCTTTGTGTGGGTGTGAATTGTGTAGTGAAGGTCAATAACTGATCTTGGGGGCGTCGGGGCGCAAGTATCCCACAAGTGGCCAGTTAGTAGCTCTACTGTGCCATGGTGATTGGTGTAGAATGTCTTGTATAAGTTATGATGCGTATGCTGATAATGTTGAAGCACTTGAATTAAGGCTGATGATATACAAACATATCTCCCAATCATTCTCTCTGTTGTTTGGTTTTAGCTCCATGGAGTAGGAGTCAGTTCATTGTACATTTGCATAGTCTATGGACATGTTGTTGTGATGTATGTTCATTGAATTATCTATTCATAAATATCATGACTATAATTATTAATTCAGTATTATATGGCTTTATTGTTATTACTATTTCTTTGCTGCCATACTAGTATATGATGTAGGGGATCTCACCTATTTATGGTATTATTCTGTTTATTCTGTTTTATGTTTATGTTCTATGAAGATTGTGATTGCAACAAGGAGGGATCTTCTGGGTTTCGTTAGAGTACAGCTCCACGGAGGTACAGATGCATGGCGTGTCCATTTGGATACGAAACACATAGAGTACTATGGAGATATTACTCTATCTTTGAGTAGGACCCGCCATGGGGTTATTACTTTTTCTTTTAATGCTATTGTTTATCTAGAGTTCTATATGCCTGTTAAGGATTTATGGAGTGATCTTCACTACACTCCTAGGGAGGATTCCAAGGTATCTTTTGCTCGGACTCCCATTCATCGAGACATACCCCGGCTGGGGGATTTGTTTGCTGAGGATTCAGAGGAGGATCCTGTGGAGGACCCTTCCCTCTAGGTGTTTTGAACTTAGGCCAGTTTAGGTTTGTTATATTAGTTATATTTATACTTTTGGGTATGTAAGTCTGATGTATTTATGTTCCTAGTAAACTAGGTATATATATATATATATATGTAGAGTGTATTATCTAGTTCTTTATGACTTGTGTTCTTTATATTCTGTTAAGTTTATGTTATCTGCGAAAAAAAAATTAAAAACCCATATTTTATAATATTAAATCTTTTATGACTTGGGTTGAGTTTTAAAAGAGTTGGTCTGAAATGTAATTCCCAAATGAGGGTGTTACATTAGTTAGTATTAGAGCCCAAGTTTAGTTTGTCGGGTTTGTAGTTAGGTTTGTCTTGTTTGTGTTGTGTGTTTCTCTGTGTTTGGTTTCTGAAAGGAGACAATATTAGTTGAAATGATTATACTTAGTTTTCATTGTATTTTGATTAGTCTAACGTTGAAGAAAGGCAATGTTTCATGGTAGAGGTGCGCATATGGACTATAACACCCCTCGAAGGGCATTACATTTCAGACTAACTCCTTTTAAATTATTTACCCAAGTTATAAAATATTTCATATTATTTTAATACGAGTTTCAAAATTTCTTTTTCGTGGATTATATAAACTTACTGAATTTTAGAAACACCAAACATAAGAACTGAATAATATACTTTACACATAAACAAGGTTTACTACAACCATACGTACATTATACTTACATACCCAAAAGTAAAACGTCTAACAAAACCAACGTAGACTAGCCCAAATTCACATCTAAAGGAAAGAGTCCTCCTCAGAAGACAAATTCCCTAACCGGGAATGTCTCGACGGATAGAAATTTGAGCAAAAGATATCTCGGAGTCCTCCCTAGGAGTATAGTGAAGATCATTCCACAACTCCCTGATAGGTAAAACAAACTCTTCATATGCAACAGTAAAAGAAGAAGTAGTAACTCCATGGCGAGTCCTACTTACAGATAGAGTAATGTCACCACAATACTCTATATGCTCTGTGTCCTAATAGACACGCCAAGCATTAGCGCCTTCGAGAAACTATAGTCTAAATAAACCTACCAGATCCCTCCTTGCCGTTGTCGCAGTCTTCACAGACGTAAGCATAAAACAGAAATAGACATAATAATGCAATAAAGAAGTGAGATCCCCTACATCAATACCATCATGGCAGTAAAGAAATAATAATGACAATAATGCCATTCATACACAGAAATATCACAGAATAACAGATATAATCATGTTATCAACTAATAGATAATTTAACACTATATATCACAATATATGAATACTAATCATACCACAAAATAAATATATTGACTATGGCACACCAATATGTATATTGACCATCCTGATGCACAATGCACCCAATTCCTACTCCATGGAGCTAAACACAATTTCAAAGAGAATGATCCAGAAGATATGTCTATATATTGGCTGTCTCAGACCAAGTGCTATAATTTCGCAATGCGTACATCAGGCATTATAGAAGACATTCTATGCTGGATTGGGAATAAGAATAGTGATTCATCGAGATCGCTGGTACGTTTGCATCGGTTGCCACGGCACAATAGGAATAGTGAATCCCGCGTCCCAATGCCTCCAAGATCCATTCTAGACCTTCACTATGCAATTCGCACCCGCACAAGGTGTAATTCAACTCCTAGGCAACAATAACCTTAACAGACACCGTTTGACAATAATGCATGACCAATGACTTAATGCAATATTATAAGCCACTACCGGCTATAACCATGCATTAATATATATTTGGGTTCAATACAATAGCCTGACAGCAAATTACTATATTTCTCAATCGCATAGCATTTTTATCGCATTTTCATAATCACGTAACACTTTTGTTACGTTTTCAAATTGCGTAACAATTTTTCAATGTTTTCTTAATCGCATAAAGATTTTACAATATTTATTAATCACGTAGCTAAAAATCATCATTTTTAAATCGGGTAAAAAAATTTCTATGTATTTTCAATCACGTAAATTATTTTCTCAATATTCTAAGCTCAAATTAAAACTTTTATCATTTAATATCAAAATTGGACTTTAATTCCAAATATTTCTTTAATAAATCACCTTTAAATAATATTTCTAACATTTTCACTAAACCTTCTCTAAATAATATTTCTTAATATTTTCCACAAAAACTTATATCATCTAAATTAATTCAAGATATCTCAAAATCTTTGTTCTTTACTATTAATAAAACTTTCTTAAATAAAATATTTTAAACTCCAAACTATCATTAAAATTATTTTCTTGCTAAAACTCCTCTAAATAACATTTTCTAATATCGTTTCCAAAACTTACATTTATTTTAATTAAATAAAACATTTTCCATCTTCCATATTAAAAATCTTCTTAAATAAAATACTTTAAGTTTCAAACTTAATTCCTAATCCTATTTTCCACTATATTGGCCGAAAATCCCATTTTAATTAGTGATAAAAACATATCCATTTTCATTTTTATTTTGTAGTTCCTTAATTAAATTTATTACCACTAATCCTCTAGGTTATCATTTAATAAATCATTTTTATAATGGATTACCCATCTGTGGGCATAGAGGCCGTGAGCCTCATGGTCTTTGGAACCAAAAATTTCTCAATCACAATTTATATCATACAATATACATAAAACATCATAATCCTACTATATCAAATTCATACATAATATCAAAGCAATAAAATCACATAAAGCAATTAAACACAAATCACAAAATCATACAAAAAAGGTGAATAATCCTCACATGGATTCATCACCATCATACAATTTCGTTCTCACCACCATAATTGGTTGATGAGGTTAATCTCCCTCTTACCTTAGATGTAGCTTCCTAAGCTCCTTGTATGATCATTTGTATCAATTTCCTCCACCAAGTAGTCTCTTGAAATCCAAACAAACACATAAAAATTAACATTTAAAGCTTGATTAAGGTAACCATATATCAAATATGGTCTTAGAATTTCAAGAATCAAATAAGAAATCAAGTTTCAAGATCTTTACCTTGAAACCCTAGAACTTGAATCCAAGAATCAAGCTTGAAGATGATTGAGTCAAGGCTTGATCACAACATAGAAGTTGCTTGAAATGGTGTTTAGGATCAATAAGTATGGTTGGTTTAAATTGTAAGTGATTGGAAGGTGTTTTTAGGCACCAAGGTTGTGAGCTAGTGGGGAGAAAATGAGAGAGTGAGAGAAAATAGTGTTTAGCTTTGAGAGAAAAGATGATAGTTTTAGAATGTGATAGATTAATCAACTTTGATCACTTTTGAGCCTTATGGCCATGGGCCTTCATGGAGAGAGAAAGAGATATTTTGTTTTGCTACAAGCCATCACAATCATTGGTTAAATCAAAGGTGGATATCCAAAACTTCTCCACTAAGTTTACACTCAAGTCATCTCATCCATTGATTAGATCAAGGGTAGATATCCTAAGCTTCTTCACTAAGCTTGCCCTCACAACCATTGATTAGATCAATGGTGGATATGCAAAGTTTCTCCTCCAAGCTTGTTTCTAATTGGTCCTTCACAAAAGTCATAGCCTCTTTAGTTGACCAATCTCAAGATATTTTTCAAAAGATATTTTCAAAAACTATTACCCAATGGATAATAGCTACTGCTAGTTATTATCCAATGGATAATAACATTACACAATAAATAAAAGCATTGCTTAATGGATAATAACATTATCCAATGGATAATAGAAAACTCAGATACAAAAAATTTTCATCAACTGTTCCCGGTTTCAGGTTTAGTTAGTTTCCCCGATCTCGCATTAACAATCCGAAACTTTCTAGTCCAGGAAAATTTTTTATTTTTCTGGGCTCGCCTCAACACACATACAATCCAAAATAATATTAAAATAATCAAAATACATTAAAAATTCCCAAAAATTCACAAAAATTCCCAAATATTATAAAACTCATAAATATCAAGAAAAATGAACAATCATGGCATTACATGGACATGGGATGTGACAATGATAGTATGGTTGTGGTTGCAGCAATAATGGAGAGAATGACTGACACAATAGTACAACAAAATCAAAGAGCTGCTCAACAGCAGGAAGCGACAGTTGAGACTCAGAATCTGTCAGAGTTTCGCCACAACAACCTACCATAGTTTAAGGGCAAATTTGATTCAGAGAAAGCGAACCTTTGGATCAAGGAATTTGAGAAAATCTTTAGAGGAATGAGATGCATAGATGAAAGGAAAGTAACTTATGCTACTTTCATGCTCGTTGGAGACGATGAGGACAGATGGGCAGGAACTCAACGATTATTGGAAGCTGAGGAAAGATTTATCACGTGGTAAGTCTTCCGGAGCAAATTTCTAGAGAAGTATTTTTTAGCAAGTACGAGGCACGCAAAGGAGATGGAGTTCCTTGGACTAAAGCAAGGAGGAATGACCGTCAGTGAATATACTACTAGGTTTGAAAGCCTTTCAAAATTCTCACGATACTTTCAACTCTAGCCCGATGAGGAATAGAAGTGACAGAAATGTGAAGAAGGTTTGAGGCATGATCTGAAGCGAGTAGTGCTACCTTTGGGGATTGAGCAATTCCCAGCTTTGTTGGACAAGTGTCACCAAATTGAAGAGTTGGATCAGTCTTGGGATACGAGACCCCGTAACTTTGGACCATCTCGGTTCCAAAGGGGGAGTAATAGTAATGTCAACCGATTCCAACGGAAATCATATTCATGACCACCAGGGAATCAATAGCAATAGCAAGCTTATTAAAGGGGTACTAGTGGTAGTAGATTCAATCAGACCATGACATCTTCACCAAAATGTTTGAAGTATGGAAAAGATCACTTGACAAAAGGAGTGTGTAATTAAGGGAATAATCTGTTTCAGATGCGGGAAGCCCGAACACATTTCTAGAGACTGTACTCAACCAAAGATGGAGCCTTCTATTAGTAATGTACTGATGCAAATTAAAAGTTTCAAATAAGTCTACAAACTTGATGCGGGATTAATTGTTGCATTGCGAACCTAAGTGCAAGTTGTCTCAAGTAATAAATTTCTCCAGAGTCCGAGGTCGATCCACAGGGAACTGTTGAAGATTAATTAAGGTGAAGTAAATATTTTGTTACTACGGTAAAAATTATTTACTTGGGTTAAAAGATCCACTCTTGGTAAATAAAGTAAAGGTAAGATTAATTTCTTTTATAACTCAATTAGAATCCTCGTAATATGGAGATTCCAATCAAAAAATATAACATTAAAAGTCCAATTAAAATAATATATGTAATTATATTATGATTCCAAAAAATATTACCACCACTTATAAATGGGTTAAAGCATTCATTGCGTCAATATTTTGTCTATAACAAACCAAGAACTCCACTTTATAAGGAGAGTTTCTAACACCACCACTTGTAAATGGGTTAAAGCATTCATTGTGCCAATCTCTTGTCTACAACAAATCAAGAACTCCACTTTACAAGGAGGGTTGCTAAATTGATTGGAAACAAAATACAATACGTATAATGACCACTTGAAAATATATCATTTAAGCACAAGAGAGAAATTAATCTACCCTTATTTCATTACCAAGAGCTTCACTTTTTCACCCAAGCAAAATGAAACTTAGTTACTCATAGATAAGAAGAAAGAAAGAGAGAAGAGAAGAAGAACATGACATTAATTTAGAACAAAGAAAAATTACTACAAGAAAATCTAGTAACAAACTAACATCATTTTAGTACCTAACACCTCACACCCTCAATGATATACCAAGGCCCCCTTTTATAGAGGATTGGAGATACAAAATGACAAGGGGGCTGAGTCATTAGTGAGTGGATGAGTGGAAAATGAGTGGAAAATGCCAAATGACTTTTGGTGAGTGGAAAAGTATGGAGATTCCTTGTCTCTGAAATCATTTAGCTCTGAAGTCATTGAATGCGTCAGAATGAGCAAATGTGATCTTCATCAAAGTTGTAGGGCTTGATCTTGACTTTCAAATGGCTTTAGTTTGAGTCCAATATCATTTTTATAACTCTAGATACGTTCAAATTACTATACACTGTTCAGGCCCAGTCACAGCTCCTTTGTTCTGACTTGCAAGCCTAATATCACCCATTAGCCCTCAGAGTCAGGAAAAGTGTTCAACATAAAAGATGTAGATATAGGTCTCAACTATTCAGCATCAAAATTCTAGCTCATTTGACAACCTCTAGCTCGAAATATGGCATGAACCGTACACATAGATCAAGCTATCAAGAACAGCACTCTAGTTCTTGCTTCAACCCCAATTTGAGTTATCTACTCGTCTGATTGGGCCTTTGAGGTCTTCATGAAAGTTATAGAGCTCTCTCTTATCTTTAAAATTCCATTAGATTCACCTTATTTGACCACCTACATCCTAAGATATAACCCAAATACAGAAACAACGTAAGACGTAAATTATACTGAAAAATTCAATTAAGTCCAATTTGAGTCCAAACTTACAAAACATAATCAAACTCAATCAATAAATTACATGGAGAGTGTAAATGACTAAAAATGAAGGCTTATTAATGTATCAAATATGTGATCATCAAATTTTCCCACACTTAGCTTTTTGCACTCCTGGGCAAAACACACAAGACCAAAACTAAAAAAAAAAAAAAAAACAGACTCAAAAGTTAAACACTCTAAAAGACTTAATTTATAATAATATTTAAAAATAAAGAGCAACCAATCATCCAAGTAATCAAAACATTCATGAGGTAACATATCTTCACATCTCAAACCATCAAGTAAGGAAACTTCAATTGAAAAGCATGAGTCAAGAATGATAGATCTTCACAAAATTCACTCTCAATCTCTCAAGTATTTAAAAGGTAAGTATTTCACTCAATTCAACTCATGAAAATTGCACTACCATAAGCTTGCTTATCTTCTACTTCTCCATTACTCAGAACACATGCACATACAAATCATGAGGACTTTAATCAAGGTTGTTACGGGGTCAAGGTAAAGGAAAAGGTAATATAGATATGACAAGTTAAATACCAAAGAGAATAAAAGAGCATAAATGTTGAGTTCAATTAACAAGCATGAAAGTTCATCCCAACTCCACCTAATACAAATTTCCTTTACATATTCTTTTCTTTTCCTTTATTGCCTTGTTGACCTTCTTTTTCTTTTTACTTACTTTTTTTTTTATTTTTGATTTTTAATTTTTTTGATTTTTGATTTTTTTGATTTTTTTTTTACAAAAAGAACATCATATATACTTTTTTTTTAACTATTCTACACACACACCCCCACACTTGTTCAAGAACTCATCAAATGACAAAACTAATGTTCTCTTATTCCCTAAGGCCAGGTAAGAACATGGTTTTTCATTTAAGACACATAATGAGTTCGAAACAAAGAATGGTCAAATAAGCTCAAAGGGGTTAAGCAAGGGAAAATAGGTCATTTCCAATGCTTTACGTTGGCAAGAATCAGAGAATTTCCAAGAAGTCATAAGAGTGTTTGATATCATATTGAGACAATATGCTGCTAAGCAAGGCTGACTATTTGATTAAAGTAGCTATTTCAAGAAAAATGCCTCAATCATATTTATGTACGCATATGAAAATGTAATCTCAAAAAGAATCAAAGTAAGTTCTAGAATAACAATTCCATGAGTGAAATTCACACAAGAAAGAAGAGAATGGTACAAATGTTCAATTCATTCATCAATAGGTTCAAAATCTCACAAGGCATAATTCTATCATTCTCAGTCCACCAATTCAATATCCATAACCAAGCATGTGATTTTTAAGAAAGAAGACAATTAACTCAATCATGCAAATTTCCCTGAATTTAAATTGCTACTTCCACACAAACTAGTTGTCTACCCCAACTAAGATACATCTCAAGAGTAAAATTTACTCCTTACTCTGCCATCCTTAACTGGTTTAGTAAGTTACTGACAAATATATAAACACAACAAACATATTAATACACACACTTCTTAATTTTTTTATTTTTTTGTGTTTTTTTTTTGGTTTTTTTTACACAACTATCCTTTCCCCCAACCAGATCACAACATTGTCCTCAATGTCAAAGATAGATAGGTAAAGGATAGAAGATAGTACTTGTTGTTGCAATTACTAAAAAAAAAAATTTCACACAAATTTAAATAGAAACAAAGTACGATAAATAAAACTAAAGATAAAGGATAGTTATAGATGAAGTGACAGATCACACTCTTGTTCCTTACTGCCTCCCTTGCTGTTGCCTCCCTTGCTACTGCCTCCCTTGCTGCTGCCTTCAGACCAATCTATCTAAGCTGTTACTGGATCAGGTTCATAAACAAAAGCTTCTAATTTATCAATTAACTCATCAACAGTGGAAGCAAAAGTAAGGAGTCGTCTTACCGAAAGTGTGATGAATTTCTGTTCCACAGCATGGTCAAGAAAATATAACAAAAAATCAAAGAAATTATTAATATTCAGTAAACCTATGGGTTTATGGTGGATGTTCAGTTAGGCCTAAGAGACAATTTGAAAAATTTTTTCCAAAGTACCAAAACCACTCGGTAAGGCTATGATTGCATCAGAGTTTGCAAGCATTGTCCTTATTCGTTCATCCATAGATGATACTTGAAGCTCCTCCCTAATTGTTTTTCCAGTAATATTCTGTCTAGCTAATGGTCTAGGAATGATACCTAAAACCTGACTGCCTCCTAAATGTGCAGCAAGTGATACGACCTTCATTAGCCCAATGCTACCTCCCCCATACACTAAATGAATTTTTCTCACGGCAAGTGTTCGACCAAGAGTGATTGTTGCGTCTATATACTCTAAACCCTTCCCATAAGTTGACCTACAAAATACACAGATATTGGTAAGTCTACGAACAGAAGAAGAAGAAGCTCTCTCCATTTTACACTCACACTCTCTTTGAATGATTATGAGTTGCAGGAAAGTGAAGAAAATGGAGTGTTTAAATAAGGAAGAGAATAGAAAAAGTAATAATAGCTCCTATATGGGTAGGTTGGCTGTTGTCAGAAAAGTTTGAAATTAAGAAACAATTTTTTTTATTTTTTTTATTTTTGTTGTTGTTTTTTTTTTTTGAAGTCAAGAAAACCATCGTAGTAAAGAAGTCTAAAAACCCCTGAAGGATCCCGTCTAAAGGATCGTCTGTCCAAAAATAAAATACAACAAAATTATACAAAGATAAAATAATAATAACAAATGATGACATACCTTTATATACAAGATTCATGGCATATCTTTATACTGCTCGTCATGAGTGTAGTAATACCAAGACGGCTCAGCCAATCTAGGCATTCTTCTCCCTCCGGCTTGTGGAATATCCCAGCCTATGCATTGTCCCTCTAGTTAAAAAGAGAAAATCTGAATACGTGACCAATGACCACAGCCAGTGAGAGGTCGCTGAAGAGCCCATGGCATTAAATCATAGGATCCAGCTCAGAGGCATTGTCACACGAGAATGCAAACACGGGACGCTTCTTTCTTTTTTATCGACCGACGTGCGAAGGTCCACCCGAGTCAATGACGGGTCTGCTACTAGCAGGGGCTCCTAATCTAATTAAAGACCAAGTATAACCGAAGTTTTGCCCTTGTTTTATTCTTTTTTTATTTCATTTTTTATTCATTTTTTATTTTTTTTCTTTTATCTTTTCTTTTTTGAAGATGTACAAGATAATATATACATGTTGTTGTGATTGTGGCTCACATCTTCCTCTAGTTTCACGTCCAGAAACGGCTTAAATGCCTTCTATGAGTCGAGGATAAGCTTCCCATCCAATTTTCTTATAAATTGGCAAACTGGGTCTTTTTGAGTCAGATTCCCAAGACTATAACGCTCTTGCTCATCCCTGAAGAGATTCCACAAACTAAGAAGTTCACGCTGCACAACTCCACAAGAATGCGTCTCAAGAGTCAATAAGATATTATCTAATGACTCCTTACTCAGTCCATTCTTGATGAAGAATATTTTATCTTCTCTGTTTACAGAAACCATCCCAAAAAGTGACATTGCATGTTACAATTCCGTCGTGCACACTTGTAACACACTTGTATTCTTTTTGCTCTTCTCCTTTTTGAAAATGAACTTTTATCGAGACCAGGCATGTATGGGACAAATGAATCTGAAGATTCACCCGCTAAACGAACCTTTGCTTCGATTATCCAACGTATATCTTCTGGGATGCCCTTATACATTAACAGTCTCAGTCTTTCACACCTAGCTTTGTAGATTTTGGTTAGAGCATTTTTAGGAATAGAAGGGAAATGCTTTCTTAGATTTGAGAGAATGACATCCATTTTGAAGGAGAAGGAATCAATTATTATGGGAAACTGAAAGACAAACTGACTTGAGAGTCACAGAGTACCGTTATCCACCATATAACCGGGAACTGCAAAAAGAAAGAAACAAACTTAAAATAAATTCTACTCATAACAAGGATTGGAAAGAAAATTGACAATGTTAGCAAACCAAGGCATGGAATTGACAGAAAATAAAAATTCATTTGGAAAAGAATCATTGATAGGTGCGCTATCAAAAGATGAGCCTATTGTAAGTCTGGATAAATGATCTGTAATAACATATTTGGCTCTTTTCTTATCTTTTATTGTGATGTTGAATTCTTGAAGCAACAAGATCCACCGTATCAACCTAGGTTTGGCATCCTGCTTAGACATTAAATATCTAACTGCGGCATGATCAGTAAAAATAATAATGGAAGAACCAATTAAATAAGCTTAAAATTTGTCTAATGTAAAAATTACAGCTAGTAGTTCTTTTTCAGTAGTAGTGTAATTCATTTGTGCACTATTTAAAGTTCGACTTGCGTAATAAATTACATGAGGCTTACCTTCCTTTCTCTGTCCTAAAACAGCACTAACAGCAAAATCACTAACATCACACATCAACTCAAAAGGCAAAGACCAGTCAGGAGATTGCATGATAGGAGCAGAAGTCAAAATACCGATTAATTTTTCAAAAGATTTCTGACAATCTTGGGTCCAATCAAATGGTGCATCTTTCGTTAGAAGATTACATAATGGTCTAGATATTGCACTAAAGTCCTTTACGAATCTTCTGTAAAATCCTGCATGTCCTAAAAAGGAATGAACTTATCTAACTATTTTTGGGGAAGGCAAATGAGCAATTAATTCAACTTTGGCCTTATCAACTTCAATTCCTTTAGAAGATATCACATGACCTAACACTATTCTTGAGGTAACCATGTAATGACATTTTTTCCAATTTAACACAAATCCTTTTTCTTCACATCTTTTAAGAACTTTTTCCAAATTATCAAGACAATTTTCAAAAGAATTTCCAAAAATTGTCAGATCATTCATGAAAATCTCTAAATAATGCTCAATCATGTCACTAAAAATACTTAGCATGTATCTTTAAAAAGTTGCTGGAGCATTACAAAGACCAAAATGTATTCTTCTATATGCAAAAGTGCTAAAGGGGCACATAAAAGTGGTCTTTTCTTGATCCTCCAATGCAATTGGTATTTGATTATACCCTGAATAACCATCAAGAAAATAATAGTATTGATGTCCTGCTACTCTTTCCAGAATCTGATCAAGAAATGACAAAGGGAAATGATCTTTCCTAGTGGCTGCATTCAATTTTCTAAAATCAATACACATATACCAACTAGATGAAACTCGGTTAGGTATTAAATCTCCTTTTTCATTTGCAACCACTGTTATTCCAGATTTCTTAGGCACAACTTGTGTAGGGCTTACCCACTGGCTATCAGAGATAGGATAGATAATTCCAACATCAAGTAATTTAAGAACCTCAGCTCTAACTACCTCTTTCATGTGTGGATTTAATCTTCTTTAAGGTTGTTGATATGTTTTAGCATTATCCTCTAAATGCATTCTATGTGTACAAATTAATGAATTAATGCATTTTATGTCCTTTAATGTCCATCCATATGCACTTTTATGCCTTTTAAGTACTTCTATCAACATACCTTCTTGTTCTTTGGTCAGGGATGAGGAAATTACCACTGGAAAGCTTTGTTCTTCTCCCAAAAATGTGTACTTCAACCCAGCAGGTAATGGTTTTAGTTCCAGTGTGGGTACTTCTTCATGAGTATCATCATTCATGGGTTTTAGTTCTTCGAATCTCGGCTTCCTTCCTTTGTATTTTATTTCCTGTGTACAGTCAAGCAAAGAGCATATTTCAGAAATATCATCATCTAATTGTGTAGCTGAATCAAATGAATTAATTAAACAAATTTCTAATGGGTCAGAAGAACTCCTGATTTGAAGATGATCATCTATAATGGCCTCAATCCCTTCAATCTCTTCATTGTCATCATAAACTTCATGTGGTTGCTTGCACATGTTGAAAACATTAAGCTCCAGTGTCATATTTCCAAATGTTAGCTTCACCACTCCATTTCTGCAATTTATCAAAGCATTAGATGTTGCTAAAAATGGGCGACCTAGAATAACAGGAACTGACTTAGAACTATCAACCATAGGTTCAGTTTCCAAGACAATAAAATCCATAGGATATATGAATTTATCAACTTGTACCAACATATCTTCTACTATTCCTTTCGGAATTTTAAATGATCTATCAACAAGTAGAAGAGTTACAGCAGTTGGTTTTAACTCACCCAGGTTGAGTTGCTGATAAACTGAATATGGAAGCAAATTAACACTAGCATCATGATCAAGTAAAGCTCGCTCAATTTTATGTTCTCCAATAATGCATGAAACTGTAGGATAACCAGGGTCTTTATATTTCAACTCATTATTGTTTTGAATAATGGAGCTTACATGTTCAGTAAAAAATGCATTCTTTTTTACATTATGTTTCCTTTTAACAGTGCACAAGTCTTTCAAAAATTTGGCAGAACAAGGAATCTTTTTGATAGCATCTAACAGAGGAATATTGACCTTCACTTATTTAAAAATTTCAAAACTGTCACTGTTATGGTTCACTTTACTTGAATTGTTTAATGCTTGAGGATATGAGGGTGAAGGTAAGGGTTTGGTCTCCTTTTGACTAGGTGGCTTATCAACCCCTTCCTCATCTTTGGGAATTGACTCATCATCTTTCTCAAAAAGTTCAGGAATTTGTTTTTCAACAACCTTTCCACTCCTAAGAGTTATCACTGAGTTGACTTGATCTATTTTTTGACTTTCTGAACTACCCTCATTTAAGCTAAACTGACCCTTGGGATTTGGTTGAGGTTGAGAGGGAATCTTTCCTTTCTCATGAATGGCAAGTGCAGAAGAAAGTTTAGCAAGAGTGTCTTTTATGTCAATCATGGCTTGAGTGTTTTGGTTATTGATGGCCTCTTATTTTTTCATGAATGCATGCAATGTTCCTTCAAAATTTTTCCTATATGGTGGGGCATAGGGTGCATATCCTTAAGGATTTTGAGAATCTTGCTGTGCCTGAGGAGGTGGTGGTTGCAAGTATTGTGCCTAGTTGCTATTCCTCCAACTGAAATTCGGGTGATTTCTCTATCCCGGATTGTATGTATCTAAAAAAGAAGAAGTGAATGGCTTTTTAAAATTGTTCATTGCATTTACTTGCTCATGCACAACTTCTTTAAAAATGGGAATTTTTGGACATTCATTTGTTGAGTATCCTAATTCATCACAAATGCCACAAATTTCTTCATTTTGCACAGATTTGATTTCTTTTACTTTCTCGAATTCCATGGCTTTAACCTTTCTAGCCAAACTGGCAAACCTAGTATTTAGATCTTCTTGACTAAGATGATATTTTCCTTTACTAGCACTTGCAAGTTTAGATCTAATTGAATTTTCAGAAGGATTAGTACCATGCCAAGATTGAGAATTTTCAGCCAAATGGTCTAAATAGTCTAAAGCTTCTTCAGGTTCTTTATCAAGAAATTCACCATTGCACATTGTTTCCACAAATTGTTTAGTTTCGGGTGTTAACCCTTCATAAAAGAAGCTTATAGTGCGCCATTTTTCAAAACCATGATGTGGGCAAGAATTCAACAAATCTTTAAAACATTCCCAACTTTGAAAATATGCTTCATTTGAATTTTAGGAAAAATTTTGGATTTATCTTTTCAAAGCATTAGTTTTATATGTTGGAAAAAATTTCTTTAAAAATTCACCTTGCATTTCTTGCCATGTGCCAATTGATATTGGTTTCAAAGTGTTAAGCCAAGCTTTTGCTTTATCTTTTAAAGAAAAAGGAAATAATTTAAGCTTAACAACCTCTTCAGTGCAAGTTTGATCATGAAAAGCGGTACATACTTCCTCAAATTCTTTTATATGTAAATATGGGCTTTTAGATTCTAAACCATGGAAATTAGGAAGTAAAGAAATCATACCTGACTTGAATCTAAAATTATTAGCATTAAGTGGAAAGATAAAACATGATGGACTAGAATTTCGAGATGGTTGCAAATACTCACGCATGGTTCGCAACGATTGATTTTCATGTTCATCATGCACACTTTCATTTTCAACCATGGTGTTGATGTGTGTGATTGTGATTTAAACAAATCAATATGTAACGTACTTGGATTAACTTTAACTAAACGACCAGAATTTAAATCTCGATACCAATTAAGCATACACAAGAAACTTAATAAGGATGTGGTATAAACCAACCACCATATATATATAAGTATTAACAAAAGTAGGTGTGGTATGAACCAACCACTAATTAAGTTAATAAGCAAAAAAAAAAAGATTAAATGTTAGAAGCAGATAAAGTAAAAAAGTTAGATGGTTAGTAAGAGAGTTAGTAAGTTAGTAAGTTAGTAAACAAAAATAAATGACAGAAAATAAAGAAAAATAAATAAATGACAAAAAATAAATACAAAAAATAAAGTACGAAAAATAAAATACGAAAAATAAATACGTAGAAAATAAAGTGCAAAAAGTAAATTTAAAATATAAAAACCGAGAATCAAAGAAAAGCCGATTTTTTGCTCCAGTGAGAGAGAAGAGAAGAAGAAAGATTATTTCATTAATGATTGCAGATTATAGATGGTTAAGGGAGAGGTTCCCCCACTAAGTTAGTACGTTAGGAAGTACAAAAAAAAATTAAAAGAGTAGAATATATACATAATATTTACACCATAAATTTGTTCCTCAAATCAAGTCCCCGTCAACGACGCTAAAAACTTGATGCAAATTAAAAGTTTCAAACAAGTCTACAAACTTGATGCGGGATTAATTATTGTATTGCGAACCCAAGTGCAGGTTATCTCAAGTAATTAATTTTTCAGGAGTCCGAGGTCGATCCACAGGGAATTGTTGAAGATTAATTAAGGTGAAGTAAATATTTTATTACTACGATAAAAATTATTTACTTGGGTTAAAAGATCCACTCTTGGTAAATAAAGTAAAGGTAAGATTAATTTCTTTTATAACTCAATTAGAATCCTCGCAACATGGAGATTCCAATTGAAAAATACAACGTTAAAAGTCCAATTCAAATAATATACGTAATTATATTATGTTTCCAAAAAATATTACCACTACTTATAAATGGGTTAAAGCATTCATTGTGTCAATATTTTGTCTACAACAAATCAAGAACTCCACTTTATAAGAAGAGTTTCTAACACCACCACTTGTAAATGGGTTAAAGCATTCATTGTGTCAATCTCTTGTCTACAACAAATCAAGAACTCCACTTCACAAGGAGGGTTGCTAAATTAATTAGAAACAAAATACAATATGTATAATAACCACTTGAAAATATATCATTTAAGCACAAGAGAGAAATTAATCTAACCTTATTTCATTACCAAGAGCTTCACTTTTTCACCCAAGCAAAATGAAACTTAGTTACTCATAGATAAGAAGAAAGAAAGAGAGAAGAAGAAGAAGAACATGACTTTAATTTAGAACAAAGGAAAATTACTACAAGAAAATGATCTACTAAGGCCCCCTTTTATAGAGGATTAGAGATACAAAATGACAAGGGGCTGAGTCATTAGTGAGTGGATGAGTGGAAAATGAGTGGAAAATACCAAATGACTTTTGGTGAGTGGAAAATTATGTAGATTCTGTGTCTCCGAAATCACTTAGCTCTGAAGTCATTGAATGCGTTAGAATGAGCAAATGTGATCTTCATCAAAGTTGTAGGGCTTGATCTTTACTTTCAAATGACTTTAGTTTGAGTCTAATATCATTTCTATAACTCTAGATACGTTCAAATTACTGTACACTACTCAGGCCCAATCATAGCTCCTCTATTCTGACTTGCAAGCCCAATATCACCCATTAGCCCTCAGATTCTGGAAAAGTGTTTAACATAAAAGTTGTAGATATAGGTCTCAACTCTTCAGCATCAAAATTTCAGCTTATTTGACAACTTCTATCTTGAAATATGGCATGAACAGTACACATAGATCAAGCTATCAGGAACAGCACTCTAATTCTTGTTTCAACCCCAATTTGAGTTATCTACTCGTGTGATTTGGCCTTTGAGGTCTTCATGAAAGTTATAGAGCTCTCTCTTATCTTTAAAATTCCATAGATTCACCTCATTTGACTACCTACATCCCAAGATATAGCCCAAATACAGAAACAACGTAAAATATAAATTATGCTGAAAAATTCAATTAAGTCCAATTCGAGTCCAAACTTACAAAACATAATCAAACTCAATCAATTAAGTACATGGAGAATGTAAATGACTAAAAATGAAGGCTTATTAATGTATCAAATATGTGATCATCATGTACGTGTGTGAAGGCCTCAAGCAAGAGGGAGAATCTATACCATCAGTGGAGCAGAAGCCTCCCAATCTGAAGATCTAATCAAGGGAGATTGTGCCATAGGAGGTAAGCCTTTAACTGTACTGTATGACTCGGGGGCGACCCATTTTTTTATTTCCTATGACTGTGTAGATCAATTAGGGTTGTCTGTGTCTTCATTACCATTTGACTTGAAAATTGCTACTCCTACTGCTAAACCTATTATTGCTACTCAAGTCTGCTTAAACTGTCCTATTACTGTTAGAGATCGGAACTTTTCTGTTGATTTGATTTGTTTACCTCTTTCACAAATAGATGTAATTTTAGGAATGAATTAGTTATCTTCTAACCATATCCTATTAGATTGTGCCAATAAAACTTTAGTATTCCCTTAAACTGAGATTTCTAGATTTTTGATGGCCAACCAAGTTAATGCTTCTTTGAGGGAAGGAGCTCAAGGATACATGTTACTATTTTCCTTGGAGGTTAAGGGTGAGATGAATGTGAATATTATTCCTGTAGTCAATGAGTTTCCTGAAGTTTTTCGTGATGATATACCGGGACTATCACCAGAACGAGAGATAGAATTTTCTATCGATCTTGTACCAGGATCTGGTCCTATATCCATGGCACCATACCCGATATTGCCGTTAGAATTAGCTGAGCTAAAGAAGTAGTTGGAAGAACTATTGGGAAAACAGTTTGTGAAACCTAGTGTATCACTATGGGGAGCTCCAGTACTATTAGTCAAGAAGAAGGATGGAACTTCTTGCTTATGTGTGGATTATCGCCAATTGAACAAGATCACAATCAAGAACAAGTATCCACTTCCGAGGATAGACGATTTGAAGGATCAACTGAAGGGAGCCGCTGTTTTCTCTAAGATTGATTTACATTCTGGTTATCACCTGATTCGCGTTAAAGTTGAGGATGTTCCCAAGACGGCGTTTCGGACGCGTTATGGGCATTATGAGTATCTAGTGATGCTATTCGGAGTAACGAACGCTCTTGCAATATTCTTAGATTATATGAATAGGATCTTTCCTCCTTATCTAGACAGATTTGTTGTTGTCTTTATTGACAACATTCTGATATATTCTCAAAGTCAGGAGGAACATGTTGAACATCTCAGTGTGGTTCTCCAGATTCTGAAAGAAAAGAAGTTGTACGCTAAGTTGTCAAAGTATGAGTTTTGGTTAGAGGAAGTTCAATTTTTGGGGTACGTAATTTCAAAGGAAGGAATTGTGGTGGATCCGTTAAAAGTTTAAATAGTTCTTAAATGGGAGAGAACGAAGACAGTAATGGAGATCCATAGTTTTGTGGGATTAGCCAGTTATTATCGAAGATTCATTGATGGATTTTCCAAGATAGCAGGACTTTTTGCCCAGCTTACACGAAAAAATCAAACTTTTGTATAGACAGGTGCATGTGAAGAGAGTTTTCAAGAATTGAAAAGATGATTGACTACTTCCCCAATATTGATTTTACCTGATCCCAATGAACCTTTTGAGGTATATTGTGATGCTTCGCATCAGGGTTTAGGCTGTGTACTTATGCAAAACAAAAAGGTAGTAGCGTATGCTTCGAGGCAATAGAAAGTGCATGAGAAGAACTACCCTACTCATGATTTGGAGTTAGCTGCTGTTGTGTTTGCATTGAAGATCTGGAGACATTTTCTATATGGAGCAACATTCAACGTTTTTAGTGATCATAAGTGTTTGAAGTACCTGTTTGACTAGAAGGGAGCTGAATATGACGCAAAGGAGGTGGTCAAAATTTTTGAAAAATTAAACTATAGTATCATCCCAAAAAAGTGAACGTCATAGCAGATACTTTGAGTAGGAAGATACTTAGTGTCTCTGTTATGATGATTAAGGAAAGAGAATTGATGGAACAATTCAAGGATATGCGGTTGTCTATAGAATCAACACTGGGGAGACATTGCTTGAACATGAATACTATTTCGAGTGGACTCATGGAAGAAATTCGAGAAAAACAGAGGAGTGATCAATATTTACAAGATGAGAAAGAGCTAGTAAAGTAAGGTGCTGTATCAAAATTTGAGGAAGGATCAGATGGAATTCTAAGGTTTAGAGATAGAATTTGTATACCAAGTGATCCAGATCTTAGGAGATTGATTCTCGAAGAAGCCCACAAAAGCAAATTGAGTATGCATCCAGGAGCAACTAAGATGTATCAGGATTTGAAGCAGTTATATTGGTGGCAAAGGATGAAGAGGGATGTAGCCAAGTATGTAGTATCTTTTCTAGTTTGTCAGAAAGCTAAAGTTGAACACCAGAAACCTTCAGGAATGTTACAACCTCTGACTATTCTCGAATGGAAATCAGATGGAATTATAATGTACTTTGTTGTTAGACTACCAAAGACTCGAAAAGGTTATGATTCCATATGGGTGATCGTTGATCGGCTTACGAAGTCAGTATATTTCTTACCCATTAACATAAGGTATTCAATGGAGAGATTGACTCAGGTGTATATTGGTGAAATTGTTAGACTTCATGGTGTGCCCTCTAGAATTATTTCTGACCGAGACCCAAGATTTACGTCAAGGTTTTAGCAGAGTTTGCAACAAGCAATGGGGATAAAACTTTGTTTAAGTTCTGCTTATCATCTGTAAACAGATGGCCAGTCAGAGAAAATAATTCAGTCGTTGGAAGATCTACTGAGAGCTTGTATTTTGGAACAGACTGGAGTTGGGATGAATTCTTACCTCTAATAGAATTCACTTATAATAATAGTTTTCACTCAAGCATAGGGATGGCACCCTATGAGGCATTATATGGACGATGGTGTAGAACACCTTTGTGTTGGTACCAAGATAGGGAAAATCTTGCGTTAGGACCCAAACTTGTACAACAAACAACAAAAAAAGTTGAGGTGATCTAGGAAAAAATGTGGACAACTCAGAGTCGACAAAAAAGTTATGCTGACAAGAGAAGGAGACCCCTTGAGTTTGAGGAAGGCGAACATGTGTTTTTGAAAGTCACACCCACGACTGGGTCGGTCGGGTTATTATATCCAGAAAGCTCACTCCTAAATTCATTGAACCGTATCAAATTCTTCGTTAGATAGGTCCAGTAGCATACTAGATAGTTTTACCACTTTTTCTTTCTAACCTTCATAATGTCTTCCATGTATTACAATTAAGAAAATATATTCCTAATCTAAACCATGTCATAGCACCAGATACAATACAAATAAAAGAGAACTTGACCTATGAGACACTTCCTGTTAAGATCGAAGATAGGAGAGTGAAACAACTCAAAGGAAAAGAAATCGCCTTAGTAAAGGTAATCTAGAATGATGTGAATAGAGATACAACTTGGGAACTATAAAACGGAATGAAAGAGCAATATCCGCAGCTGTTCTAAGGTATGATAATTTCAAGGATGAAATTATTTTTAAACGGGAAGAGTTGTAATACCCCGAAATTTATTTCTTTTTTTGTTATTTATGTTTTTATGATTTTTGTGAATTATTTAATTTATTTTGATTATTTTATTATTATTTTTGGATTTCTGTGTGCTTGAAACGATGCAGAAAAAATAAAAAATTTTCGGGGCCAGAAAATTTTGACTCTTAATGCGGGACCGAGGGAGCTTACTAAACCAGAAACAGGGAACAAATTTTGAAATTTTTCTTTCTCTAAGATTTTATTTTACTGATGAAATCTAGGTGCTTTCTATTATCCATTAGACGATAACCACTGGTTTTCTAGTAGTAGTTTTTGTCCATTGGTTAATAGCTACTAGTAAATATCTAGTTAGATGATTAGTTATGAGCCTAGCCATAACCCTTCATCATTTCTTTTCATGACTCACTTGTTTTTTAGCCAATGAGAAGAAAGCTTCCAAGGGAAGTTTGTATGGAGTCAAGCTTAGTGGCTATGACTCATCTTGTTTCACCAATGGAAGGCAAGCTTAGAGTAGAAGGTTTGACCACTCAACACCATGAAGAGTGCACAGCCAAGGGGGGAGCTTCTAGGACAAGCTTA
Source organism: Ormosia semicastrata (assembly GCA_029884595.1). Taxonomy (NCBI): domain Eukaryota; kingdom Viridiplantae; phylum Streptophyta; class Magnoliopsida; order Fabales; family Fabaceae; genus Ormosia; species Ormosia semicastrata. The sequence continues at coordinate 63,233,974 of JAQQTO010000061.1, read as the reverse complement.
GGAGACCAAAATGGTCACTTAACTCTCTTAAGTTATCTTGTCTTATTTTTAAGAAACAAACTATCAAAACTCTCTTTTCTCTCTTTGCAAGTTTCAGCCAACACCTTTCAATCACTCTCAAATCTTGATCAATCCAAACTAACCTTATATCTTGAAATTAAACACTATTTGGAGATACTTTCATGTTGTGAGTTTCTTCAAATTCAACCATCTTCAACCACTTTCTTAAAGCTTAAGTTTGAGGGTTTTAGGTGAAGTTCTTGATCTTCACTTCTAAATTTTATTTTAAAGTTCTAGACCACAATCTTGATCCATGGTCATCTTATTTCAAGCCCTAGATTTTAATAATTGCATGTTTGATTTATTTTGAGGATCTTTTTGGAGGTAGAAGTTACTTCAAGAAGCAACAAAGGAGTTTTTGATCATCACTTAAGGTAAGAGGGAGACTAAGCTCATCAACCATCTTGGTGGTTGTAACGCCCCTTTTTGGGAGGGAACGTCACATTGTCAATTACAATGTGGAAATAAAATTATCTAAGTTAAGACCCGGTTCTTTATAATATAATATGAATTTACTTGATTATAGTCATGTAATTAAATTGGTGAATATTTTTTTTTGTTATAACAATAATAATAACAATAGTTAATAAACACAGTGACGAAACATAAATGGAAATAGAGAGTAAACAGAAGTAAAGCATACACTAGAATTAACTTTGCATATATATATATATATATATATATATATTTGTCAAACTATTTGATTACAAAATCTAGTATACCAAAAAGCAAAACTATACATGCCCCAAAGGATCATACATATACATCCCCATGGTATCAAAAATATACAGCCCACTACAAAAAACATCAGGCCCCCAAAATAAAAACACTGGCAACCATCAGTAGTTACCATTAATATCAATCCCTCAGATGAGGAGGAATCAAAGCAGGATCCTCTTTAGGATCCTTCGCGAGGTCATCCTCAGGGGCCTCCTCGGGGTCTTCCTCATCAGAGGAAACCTCCATAGGAGCCACTGAATAACGGGTCGGGGCCCGAGTAGTGGAAACAAAAGTATCCTCCTGTGGGGTGTAGTGGCGGTCACCCCACATCTCCCGGATAGGCAAGTAGAATTCCAGACACACACTGATGCTGCCCGTGAAGATGGGCGAATCATGACGCCTCCAAGCTAATGAGATCGACACCTCTCCCTCGTAGATGAACTGCTCAGAGTTCAAGTTAATGTACCAGCAATCTGGCCCTTTGAGGAAAGTCAGACGTACATAACCCAGAAATCTACTCGGGTGCGTCGCCATGATCCGACACTAGACGCTAATCGCGATCGGGCCAAAAGTCGGGGAAATTGGGAGCTTCACCCTCTTTGCCATCGTCTTCGATAGAACACAATATGCAGATAGGAAATAATAGAAAGACAGAGAAGAGGTAAGACATCTTACCATCATTACCAATTATAGCAACAAGAAATAAAATGGCGCAAAGCGCCCACATAACATTTTTTACAGCAATAATGATAATAAACATTAAGTAGCAGTAATAATCAACCAAGCAATTCCAGGCAGTTATATATATCAGTAATACAACAGTTCCAATTATAATAATAATAATAAATACCAGATAATTCATGGACCCACTATGCACATGCATACAAAGTCAAAATCCTACTCTATGGAGCAAGACACAAAACATTAGGAGAGAATGATCAGGGAGACATGCCAGTATCTCGTCAGCCATAAAAACAAGTGCTTTCCAGAAAATAATCAGTCATTTTGCGTAACAAGGCTTTATACAGCGGCATTCCCACAAGATCTCAATATAGGACTGTGCCACGGTCAGGATCGTCAGTGCGTTTGCATCGGTTTGTCTCACGGTCCAGAGGGCTACCACTGCCCCCTGTGAGACGCCCGCGCCCCGGCGCCCCCAAGGTCAACTACAGGACCACACTTGTCTATTCGCACCCGCACTAAGGTGTGATCATCTCCTAGGCAACTCGGCCTTAACAAAGTCCAACAGACATTCACAATGTATACATACTCTATGCATAATCATGTATGATCATTATTACATACAATTCCACAATATGCCACAATTGGCCAAAGCAAGAATCAACACAAACGTTGGTCACTTACATGGACCCACAATATCATAATATTAGAATTAAATGAATTAATGCATTTTTATGGTGTATTATGAATTCTTGCTTAGGTTTAGCTTTTCTTACAAAGTTTGTCTCTAAAGGAATTCTCTTAATTAATTAAATCCTCTTAGGTAATTTATTCACATACACTTAGAAGGTTATTCTAAGATCTCAAAGTCTCTCACTCTCTTGTTCTTACCCTAATTAAAATTATCCTAAGTTTTATGAAAATTCCATTCTTGGTTCTTTAAAATTTATGAATCTCTATAATTTAATTTTCCAATTTGCTAATTCTTGCATCCTATTACCATTAATTTAATCACTAGGTGTTAAGTGACAAATTATAATTTTGGATTTCGATGGAGAAAATGTATCTAGTGTATAATTGTGAGGCTACCTTTCGACAAAAAATAATATGACTGACTGATGAAAGATGTCAGTCATAAGGTGATTTGATGACAGAAATGGCTGAGTTACAATTTTGACAAGAATGGCAAAAAATCAATTTATGTCGAATGGAGATAAAAAACTGTCGAATATACTAGAAGGTCAGCAGAAATCCTAATTCGACGGATGGGTGTTGACGTTAGAGAAATATTCCAAGTGTTGAACTGACGAAAGTACTATATAGTCAAAAATTCTAATTCGATGGATATTGACATTAGAGAAGTTTCTCTACTAAATGGTCAGAAATGCTAACTCGACGGATTTGGAGAAGTTTCTCTACTAAAGGGTCAGAAATTCTAACTCAACGGATGTTGACATTGTACTAATTAGTCAGAAGTTCAAATTCGACGGATATTGACATTGTACTATGGTCAGAAGTTCAAATTCGACGGATATTGACATTGTACTAAATGGTCAGAAGTTCAAATTGTTACAATTGTTCACAAAGAATCCCCAAATTTTGGGCCTCAAAACCGTGGCCATCCGAGAACCAATCCGATATCATTTTATTCCATGTCATACATTCCAATCCATTCAGATACATCAATATACACAAACAAACAATCTAATAGCACAAACACATTATAAACAACATGCAAACAAAGGATAACCCTCAATAGGGTTTCCTCACAATCAATCATAGATAAGGTTTCTAAATGCTAATAGAGGTTGAGGAGGAGTGTCTTCCTCTTACCTGAGAGAAGTACAAAGAAAGGATGCTCCTTTTTGCTTAGAAATTTCGTTCTTCACAACCACCAAAACCTTGGGTGTTCAAATCCACAAAACCAAGGTCAAAGAGTGGAAATGGCATCCATAGTCACCAATGTGACCATGGTCCACGAAAATGAGGAGAAGATGAGAAGAAAGTTGAGAGCTTTTACCTTAAAGCTCTAAGCTTTGAGCTGGGCTGTGGAACACGAAAATGAAGAAGCCAGGAGGAGTCCCACAAAAGGAAAGCTTGAAGATGGAGAGGGGAAACAATGGTCTTTATTGGCTTGAGCAAAGGAAGCTTGAAATCAGCAATGATGGTTGTGGGTGTGTGCAGCCGTGTGAAGAAGAGAGAAAGGAGAAAGAGAGCAGACGTGAGGGAGAGAAAATGAGAGAAATGAAAATGAAATATCCCTCTTAGCCAACCGTGCAGCACCAAAAAGGGAGGATAGAGAAAAGTGTTTAGGAAGGAAGCTTCCTAGAAGCTTACCTTAAAGCTTCCTTGAGAAGTTTCGCGCGTTTCTCGATAAAGTGAATAGTAAGCTTGTTCCCTTAATTAAATACATCTGATAGATAATTAATTACATTGTTAGAATTATTTTCCCAGTGAATAAAAGTTATAGTTGATGAAAATAATATTTTATTATTCATCAGATGATTTTATGATACAGTGATTTTATTCATCAAATAAAATCTCGTAAAACGTAAACTTCGTAAACTGTGCTCGACCTCGGGTTTAGTAAGTTCCCCCGTCGACGTCTCCACAGTTCAAAGTTTACCAGCCTCAGGGAAAATATTCTATTTTCCCGGCTCCGCTCAGTGCATACGCAAAACGAGGAATATATTAAAATATTCAATGTTTCCGAAAAAATCCAAAAAAATTCTCAAAAATTATAAATATTATAAAATGATTATTTATAATGAAATAAGTGAATTTTTGGGATGTTACAGTGGTGAGAAATGAATTTGTGGTTTGTTAGTGAAAAATCAATGTGAGGATTTATTCACTTGATTGTGTGAATTTATTGGTTTATGCTTGTTTGGCTATATGTGATTATATGATTTTTATAGTATGCATAAAATTGCTATGGTAGGAATTCATGATTGGAATGCTTTACATGCTTTGAATCATGTGTGAAAGGCAAGATTTTTGGTCCCAAAGACCGTGTATGGCTCACGGTCATTTAGCCCAAAAAGGAGTATCCAAGGCAAAAATATTTTATGAAGTGAAACCTAGATGATTAAGTAATAAGAATATGATTTAAGGATTTACAAGTTAAAAAGAACATGAACAAAAATTTTATTAGTTTAAAAAGAATTAATTTTTGGTTATGATAATGGAAATAAGTTTAGAAGGGTGCTTTGAAATGTCAAGTATTTTATTTAAGAAGGTTTTAGTAAAAGTAATGGAAAAAGATTTTTGAAATATCTTCATTTAATTAAAATAATATAGATTTTTATGAAAAACGTTAGAAAATATCATTTAGAGGAGGTTTGGTAAGAAAATGTTGGAATTAAAGTTCAAATTTTTAGTAAATAAGGAAACTCTTAAAATTAAGTTTAGAATATCAATAAAACATTTTACAAGATTAAAAAGTATAGATAAAATCGTACGCAATTTAAAAATGTTAATTTTTAGTTACGCGATTAAGAAAATGTTTTAAAAATTTTACGCGATTAAAAAATAACGTAAAAATGTTACATGATTTAGTGACATAACCAAAAGTGTTATGTAACGCCCCTTTTTGGGAGAGAACGTCACATTGTCATTTACAATGCGAAAAATAAAGATTTATATTAAGACCCAGTTCTTTTTATTACGATTAAAATTTATCTGGTTAAAGCTGCATAAATAAAATGGTGGTAATATTTTTTTTCTTATAATAATTAATAAACTATAGTAACGAAGCATAAATGGCAAAAAACAGCAGGACAGAAGTAAAGCATACATTTGAATCAACATTGCATATTCATATATATATATATTTAATCAAATCTATTTAGTTACAAAGCCTGTTATACCAAAAAGCAAAACAATACCTGCCCAAAGGATCATACATACACATCCCCAAGATATTAGAAATATACAGCCCACTACAATAAAGACATCAGGCCCCCAAAATAAAACACTAGTAGCCATCAGTAACTACCAGCAATATCAGTCCCTCAGATGAGGAGGAATCGTATCAGGATCCTCTGCGAGGTCCTCCTCGGGAACCTCCTCGGAGTTTTCCTCATTCGAGGAAACCTACATAGGAGCCACAGAGCCACGGGTTGGAGCTCGAGCAGTGGAATCAAAAGAATCCTCCTGTGGGGTGTAGTAGCGGTCACCCCACATCTCTCAAATGGGCAGATAAAACTCCAAACGAAGGCTGATGCAGCTGGTAAAGATCGGCGGCTCATGACGCCTCCAAGCCAAATAGATCAACACATCTCCCAGGTAGACACAGCGATCAGAATTCAGGTTAATGTACCAGCAGTCTGGCCCTCCAAGGAAGGTCAGACGCACATTGCCTAGAAATCTGCGTGAGCGTGCCTCCATGATCCACAATAGATGCTAGTTGCGATCAGGCCAGAAGCAGGGGAAATCGGGAGCTCCATCCTCCCTGCCGTCGTCTTCGATGGGACACAATATACAGGTAGAAAATAATAGAAATCCAAGGAAGAGGTAAGGCATCCTACCATCATTACCAATTATAGCAGCAAGAAATAAAATGGCACAAGGCGCCTACATAGCATTTTCAAGTAATAATAATAATAAGCATTTAATAACAATATAACAACCAAGCAATTTTAGGCAGTATATATCAGTAATATAACAATTCTATTTATAAAAATAAACAGATGCCAGATAATACAATGGACTCACTGTGCACATTCATACAGAGTCAAAATCCTACTCCATGGAGCTAGACACAAACAGTCAGAGAGAAAGATCATGAGACACGTCTGCAACTCGGCTGCCGTGGCCAAAGTGCTATAATCCATCAATTTATCCACGTGCACATCAAGGCATTGTACAAACAGTCTACGCTAGATCACGACATAGGACAGTGCCTGGTCAATATCGTTGGTGCGTTTGCATCGGTTTGCCCCACGGACAAAAGAGCTACCAACTGTCCATTGCGAGGTACCCGCACCCCGACGCCCCCATGGTCAACAATATGACCAACACTAGTCTACTCGCACCCGCACTAAAGTGTATTCATCTCCTAGGCAACTCGGCCTTAACAACAGTCCAACGGACATTCACAATGCATGACAACTCTATGCATAAACATGTATATTCATCATTACATATTTTTCCGCAATATGCCACAATTGGCCAAACTAAGTATCAACACATCGTTGGTCACTCACATGAACCCACAATATCATAATATTGGAATTAAATGAATTAATACATTTTTAAGGTTTATTATGAATTCTTACTTAGATTTAGCCTTTCTTACAAAGTTCGTCTCTAGAGGAATTCTCTTAATTAATTAAATTTTTTGGTAATTTATTCTCATACACTTAGAAAGTTATTCTAAGGATCTCAAAGTCTCACACTCTCTTGTTCTTGCCCTAATTAAAATTTTTCTAAGTCTTATGAAAAATTTTATTCTTGGTTCTTTAAAATTTATGAATCTCAAAGTATATCCAAATCTTCCAATTTGCTAAATTTTCTATCCCATTACTAACAATTTAATCACTTGATTATTTATGTTCCAAGGTCACCAAAGTTGCATAATCAAGCCCCAAAAGGCCCTAGAGGCCGTGGCCTCCCTAGGGAATTAAGTTCCCAAATTTTCCATTCCGTTAATTTCATATTATACACTTGATTAATTATGGTTTCCATTGTTACAATTGTTCACAAAGAACCCCAATTTTGGGCCCCCAAAATCGTAGCCATCCAAGAGAGAATCCAACATCATTTTCTTCCATTTCATGCCTTCCAATCCATTTTAATATATCAATATACACAAACAATCAATCCAATAGCATAAACAAATTGCAAACAACATGTAAACATACTAATCATGCAAACAAAGAATAACCCTCAATAGGGTTTTCTCACAATCAATCATAAACAAGGTTTCTTAGTGCTAATAGAGGTTCAGGAGGAGTGTCTTCCTCTTACCTAAGAGAAGAAAACAAGAGAAGCCTCCTAGAATTTCCTTGCAATTTTCGGATTGGACACCACCAATAACCCTAAAATTTTAATCTCATCAAAACAACACCAATGCTTGAGAAATAAAGCATGGATGGTCACAAAGGAGACCATAGAAATGAAAATGAGTAAAAGGAAGTAAAGAATCAAGAAGCTTACCCACAAGTCCTAAGCTTGAAGCTTGAAGAAAATGGTGAAAATGAAGGCTTTTCAAAGAACCACCAACTAGAGAAGTGTTTTGAAGATGGAAAGGATTAAGAAAATGGGGTTGGATGAAATTTTTGTGATGGATGATGTATGGAAGGGGCTGCTGGCCGTGAGCTCCTAGAGAGAAGGAGGAGAAAATATTTTGTGAAGAAGAAAGATGAAGCTTAGAGAGAGAAGTTAATAGTAGAAAGTGAAAGATGCTTTTTGGTTTTTGAAAATAATGTAATGTAATTAATTTTTGTGAAGCACAAATTTTCCCCCCTTATTTTTGGGTGCTGCTGTCGTGAGTGTGGAGAGAGGAGAGAGGAATTGCATGGCTTCCTTGGGAAGCTTGGAGGAAATTTCCTAGAAGCTTCGCACGTTTCTTAATAATGTGCAAAGTAAGCTTGTCTCCTTAATTAAAGACTCTTGAACAGAAGATTAATTACACTGTTAGAATTATTTTCCCAGTGAATAAAAGTTATAGTTGATGAAAATAATATTTTATTATTCATCGGATAATTTTATGATACATTAATTTTATTTATTAGATAAAACCTTGGAAAACGCAAACCTTGCAAACTGTGCCCGGCCTCTGGTTTAGTAAGATCCCCCGTCGACACGTTGACAGTTCAAGGTTTACCAGCCTCAAGGAAAATATTTCGTTATCCTGGCTCTGCTTAGCGCACACGTAAAACGAGAAATATATTAAAATATTTGACATTTTCAGAAAAATCCACAAAAATTCCTAAAAATACAAATATTGAAAAATAACTATTCATTACAAAACAAACGATTTTCCAGAGCGTTTCATTGACTCTGCTCAGTGTGCATGCAAAACGAAGAATATATTAAAATATTCAGCATTTCTAGAAAATTTCAGAAAAATCTCCAAAAATCATGAATATTGGGAAATGACTATTCATGATGAAACAAATCATTTCTGAGGTGTTACACTAACTCTGCTCAGTGTGCACGTAAAATGAGAAATATATTAAAATATTCAATATTTCTGAAAAAATTCACAGAAATTCCCAAAAATTATGAATATTATGATTTGATAATTAATGATAAAATAAATAATTTTTTGGGGTGTTACAACTCTCCCCTTCTAAAAAGAAATTTCGTCCTCGAAATTTGCATACCTTAGAATAATTGTGGGTGTTGCTCCTTCATTTTGTCTTCTAGCTCCCAAGTTGCATCTCCAGTCATTTCGTTCCAGATTACCTTCACCAATGAGATCTCCTTGCCTCTTAGTTGTTTTATCTTTCTATCCTCAATTCTTACAAGAGGTGCCTCATAGGTTAAGTTCTCTTTTAATTGTACTGTATCTGGTGCTATGACATGACTTGGGTCAGGAAGGTATTTTTGCAGTTGTGACACATGGAAAACATTGTGAATGTTTGAGAGGAAATGAGGTAAGGCTATTTGATAGGCTACAGGACCTACTCGGTGAATAATTTGGTATGGTCCAAGAAATTTTGGAGTCAGTTTTCTAGATTTCAAGGCCCGACCTACCCCAGTCGTAGGTGTGACTTTCAGAAATACATGCTCGCCTTCCTCAAACTCAAGAGGCTTTCTCCTTTGGTCTGCATAACTCTTTTGTCGTCTCTGAGCCGTCCTCATCTTCTCCTGAATCATCTTAACCTTCTCAGTTGTCTGCTGTATAGCATCTGGTCCAATGGTAAGGCGCTCGCCATCTTGGTACCAACACAGAGGTGTTCGACACCGTCGTCCATACAAAGCCTCGTAGGGTGTCATCCCTATGCTTGAATGGTAACTATTGTTGTAGGTGAATTCTATCAACGGTAGAACATCATCCCAACTTCCAATTTGTTCTATGGTACAAGCTCTAAGCAAATTTTCCAAAGATTGGATCGTCCTCTTCGATTGACCATCGGTCTATGGGTGATAAGCATAACTCAGACGTAACTTTGTCCCGAATGCTTCTTGTAGACTCTGCCAGAAATTTGAAGTAAATCTCGGATCCCTATTCGAAACAATACTTGTAGGCACACTGTGTAGTCTGACAATCTCTCCAATATAAATCTGGGTCAGTCTCTCTAGTTTGTATCTTATGTTGATTGGGAGAAGTCAGTCTACAATTACCCAAATCGAGTCATGACTTTTTCTTGTCCTTGGCAAGCGTACTACAAAATCCATTGCAATGCTGTCCCACTTCCATTCAGGAATAAATAAGGGTTATAGCATTCCCGCTGGTCTTTGATGTTCCACCTTAGCTTTCTGACAAACCAGATAAGTCGATACCTGTCTAGTGACATCATTCTTCATTCCATGCCACCAAAATAACTTCTTCAAGTCTTGATACATCTTTGTTATGCCCGGATGCATATTCAGCTGACTCGTGTGAGCATGGTTGATAATATACTCTCTAAGCTCTTGGTCATGAGGAATACAAAATATACCTCGAAATCTCAGAATTTCGTCTGTTCCTTCCACAAATGCTGTTTCGTTGTCATGCTTCATTTGCTCTCTCACTTCTTGCAAGTACTTGTCAACCTTCTGCTTTTCCCTTGTGTCATCCATCAGCTCGCTTGAGATGGTAACCATATTCATGTAGATCTTTCCCGGTTCTAATTCCACAAAAGACCATACATCTCTGAACTGCTCTATTAGATCTTTTTCCTTAATCATCAGGGCAGAGCCATTGATCATTTTTCTGCTCAAGGCATCTGCCACAACGTTTGTCTTGCCAGAGTGATACAGAAGTTGGAAATCGTAGTCTTTCAGGAACTCTAGCTACCTTTGCTGCCTCATATTTAACTCTTTCAGATCATACAAGTACTTCACACTCTTGTGATCACTGAAGATGTTGAAAGTCACTTCGTAGAGAAAATGCCTCCATATCTTCAGAGCAAAAACCACAGCCGCTAACTCCAAGTCGTGCGTCAGGTAGTTCTTCTCATGCATTCGCAATTGCCTTAAAGCATAAGCCACCATTCTTTCATGCTGCATAAGTACAGATCCTAGTCCTTGGTATAAAGCGTCATAATACACCTCAAAGGCCTCATTCGGATTAGGTAACACTAAGACTGGCGAGGTAGTTAGCCGATTCTTCAACTCTTGGAAACTCTGTTCACAGCTGTCGGTCCACTCAAAAGCTTGGTTCTTTCTCATGAGTTGAGTGAGAGGTCCAGTAATCTTGGAGAATCCCTCAATGAACCTCCAATAATATCCTACCAATCCCACGAAGCTAAGAATTTCCGTTACCGACTTAGGCCTTTCCCATTGTAGCACTGCCTCCACTTTCGATGGATCCACCGCAATCCCTTCCTTCGAGATTATGTGTCCCAAAAACTTAACTTCTTCTAGCCAAAATTCACATTTTGACAGTTTGGTATACAGTTCCTTCTCCTTCAGAATCTGAAGAACTATACTGAGGTGTTCAGCATGGTCCTCCTGATTTTGAGAGTATACCAGAATGTCATCAATGAAGACCACAACGAATCTATCCAAGTAAGGACGAAAGATCCAGTTCATATAGTCCATAAAGATCGCTGGGGCATTTGTCACACCAAACGGCATCACAAGATACTCGTAATGATCGTATCGGGTACGAAAAGCAGTCTTGGGTATATCCTCCATCTTTACTCGTATTTGATGATACCCAGAACGCAAATCGATTTTCAAAAACACTGCTACTCCCTTCAGTTGGTCCATTAAGTCATTAATTCTCGGGAGTGGATATTTATTCTTAATCGTCACTTTGTTTAGCTATCTATAGTCCACACACAATCTTAATCAATCATCCTTCTTGCGAACTAACAGTACTGGTGCTCCCCATGGTGACACACTCGATCTGACGAATCACTTTTCCAAAAGCTCCTCTAGCTGCTTCTTGAGCTCAGCTAATTCTATCAGTGCTATCCTATAAGGTGCTATAGACACGGGACCAGCTCCGGTACAAGGTCAATGGCAAACTCTATTTCTCGCACCAGTGGTAAACCAGGTACATCCTCCGGAAAGACTTCGGGAAATCCATTCACCACTGGAATTGTGTTCACATCAACCTCATTCTCGACTTTCAAAGAAGACAATAGCATGTATCCGTGAGCTCCTTCTTTCAAGAGAGCTTGAACTCGGTTGGCCGTCAAGAATCTAGAATCCTCATCTATGGGAAAAACTATGATTTTTCTTGAACAATCTAATAGAACATGGTTGGAAGACAACCAGTCCATCCCTAAAATTATATCTAGTTGGGAAATGGGTAAACAGATCAAATCAACAAAAAAGATTCGACCTTCAACAACCAAAGGACAATTTAAACAGACTTTAGTAGTAACTACCAGTTTATCAGTGGGGGTAGAAACAGTTAAGTCAAAAGGTAAGGTAGACATTGGTAAGCCAAGTCGTAGCACACAATCATAAGATATGAAAGAATGAGTTACCGCAGAGTCATACAGTATAGTTAGAAGGTTACCTTCTATGGTGCCTTCTCCTTGAATTAAGTCTTCGGACTCGGAGGCTTTAGCTCTGCTCATGGTATAAACTCGCCCTCCTGCTTGTGGTTTCTTGGCTCTTGTAGCATTGATTGAAGGTTCAGCCTTCGCTTGATTGTAGTCTCGGGATACGTGGCCAGGTTTACCACATCTGAAGCAGATGATCCCCTTTATAGTGCAGTCCCTCGTGAGATGATCTTTCCCACACTTCAGGCATCTTGAAGGATACGCCATGTTCTGGCCAGTCCGGTTCCCAATAAAACCTCCACTAGAGCTTCCACCTGCTGTCTGCCGCTGGTTTCCCATTGGTTGGGAATAGGGCTTCTTTTGGAAGTGGTTAGCACTGTTGCCCCCACCCTTTTGGAATCGTGTGGGTCCAAAGTTCCTGCTCCTCATATCTCTAGATTGCTCTAGAGCTTTTACTTCACAGCACGTGTCTAGCAGCTTCGAGAACTCATTGATCTTCAGGGTGATAACAGCCTTCTTCACCTTATACCTCAGTCCTTTTGTAAATCTCTGACACTTCCAGGCTTCATTCAGTTAGTGCTGAAAGTACGTTGAAAACTATGATAAGTTTTCACACCTTGCTGCATACTCACTAACAGTCATATTTCATTGCCGTAGGTTAAGAAATTCTGACTCCTTCGCGTGCCTCGCACTTGCAGGGAAATACTTATCCAAGAATTTGTCCTTGAATAAATCCCAAGTGATCTCGTGGTTTGCAGCTTCCAGCATTCTCTACACTCCATTCCACCAGTTTTTAGTATTATCCACTAACATAAAGGTAGTATAAGTTACCTTCTTATCCTCGGCGCAGTTCATGCCTTGAAAGACCTTCTCTAACTCCTTGATCCATAGACTAGCCTTGTCTGGATCGAACTCTCCTTTGAATTGGGGAGGGTTGTGGTGATGAAATTCTGCCAAGTTCTGAGCATCTGCCGTAGCTTCGAGCTATTGAGCAGCCCTTTCTTGTTGTTGAGCAACTCTCTCTTGTTGTTGAGTAGCTCGCTCAGTTTGTTGTGCGATGGCCTTAGCCATTCTCTGCATCGCCTCAATAGCAGTTGTCATTTCTTCGCATCGTGCCATCTTACGGTCTTAAGCAGGGTAACTGAAAGACATAAGGAGAGTCAGTAGCATCCACTAGGAATACCAAACAATACATCTTTGTGTGTAGTTTTCAGAGAAACACATAGCACAAGCAAGACAGACTCAATCACAAGACCCAAAGAAACATAAATCGGGGCTCTGATACCAACTTAATGTAATGCCCCTTTTGGGAGGGAACGTCACATTGTTATTTACAATGCGGAAAATAAAGATTTATATTAAGATCTGGTTCTTTTTATTACTATTAAACTTTTTCTGGTTAAAGCTGCATAAATAAAATGGTGGTAATATTTTTTTTTCTTATAATAATTAATAAACTGTAGTGACGAAGCATAAATGGCAATAAAGAGCAGGACAGAAGTAAAGCATACATTTGAATCAACATTGCATATTCATATATATACAAAGCCTGTTATACCAAAAAATAAAAGTATACCTACCCAAAGGATCATACATATACATCCCCAAGATATCAGAAATATACAACCACTACAATAAAGACATCAGGCCCCCAAAATAAAACACTGGTAGCCATCAGTAACTACCAGCAATATCAGTCCCTCAGATGAGGAAGAATCGTATCAGGATCCTCCGCGAGGTCCTCCTCAGGGTCTTCCTCATCCGAGGAAACCCACATAGGAGCCACAGAGCCACGTGCCGAAGCCCGAGCAATGGAATCAAAAGAATCTTCCTATCGGGTGGAGTAGCGGTCACCCCACATCTCCCGGATGGGCAGATAAAACTCCAAACATAGGCTGATACAGCAGGTAAAGATCGGTGGCTCATGACGTCTCTAGGCCAAAGAGATCAGCACATCTCCCAAGTAGACACAGTGATCGAAATTTAGGTTAATGTGCCAGCAGTCTGGCCCTCCAAGGAAGGTCAGACGCACATTACCTAGAAATCCGCGTGAACGTGCCTCCATGATCCACAATAGATGCTAGTCGCGATCAAGACAGAAGCCAGGAAAATCGGGAGCTCTAACCTCCTTGCCGTCGTCTTCGATGAGACACAATATACAGGTAGAAAATAATAGAAATCCAGGAAAGAGGTAAGACATCCTACCATCATTACCAATTATAGCAGCAAAAATAAAACGACGCAAGACGCCCACATAGCATTTCAAAAGTAATAATAATAATAAGCATTTAATAACAGTAATAATAACCAAGCAATTCCAGGCAGTATATATCAGTAATATAACAATTCCATTTATAAAAATAAACAGATGTCAGATAATACATGGACTCACTATGCACATGCATACAGAGTTAAAATCCTACTCCATGGAGATAGACACAAACAGTCGGAGAGAAATATCAGGAGACACGTCTGCAACTCAACTGCTATGGCCAAAGTGCTATAATCTATCAGTTTATCCACGTGCACATCAAGGCATTGTACAGACAGTCTACGCTAGATAACGACATAGGACAGTGCCCGGTCAGGATCATCGGCGTGTTTGCATCGGTTTGCCCCACGGAAAAAAGAGCTACCAATTGTCCATTGCGGGGTACCCGCACCCCGACGCCCCCATGGTCAACAATATGACCTACACTAGTTTACTCGCACCCGCACTTAGGTGCGTTCATCTCCTAGGCAACTCGGCCTTAACAACAGTCCAACGGACATTCACAATGCATGACAACTCTATGCATAAACATATATGTTCATCATTACATATTTTTCCACAATATGCCACAATTGGCCAAACTAAGTATCAACAAATCGTTGGTCACTCACATGGACCCACAATATCATAATATTGGAATTAAATGAATTAATACATTTTTAAGGTTTATTATGAATTCTTACTTAGATTTAGTCTTTCTTACAAAGTTCGTCTCTAGAGGAATTCTCTTAATTAATCAAATTTTTTAAGGTAATTTATTCTCATACACTTAGAAAGTTATTCTAAGGATCTCAAAGTCTCACACTCTCTTGTTCTTGCCCTAATTAAAATTTCCCTAAGTCTTATGAACAATTTTATTCTTGGTTCTTTAAAATTTATGAATCTCAAAGTATATCCAAATCTTCCAATTTGCTAAATTTTGTATCCCATTACCAATAATTTAATTACTTGATTATTTATGTTCCAAGGTCACCAAAGTTGCATAATGAAGCCCCAAAAGGCCCTAGAGGCTGTGGCCTCCCTAGGGAATTAAGTTTCCAAATTTTTCATTCCATTAATTTCATATTGTACACTTGATTAATTATGGTTTTCACTTGTTACAATTGTTTACAAAGAACCCCAATTTTGGGCCCCCAAAATCGTAGCCATCCCAGAGAGAATCCAACATCATTTTCTTCCATTTCATGCCTTCGAATCCATTCTAATATATGAATATACACAAACAATCAATCCAGTAGCATAAATAACTTGCAAACAACATGTAAACATATTAATCATGCAAACAAAGAATAACCCTCAATAGGGTTTTCTCACAATCAATCACAAATAAGGTTTCTTAGTGCTAATCGAGGTTGAGGAGTGTTAGCCATGGCAACCATTACCCAAGAGGGGGGGTGAATTGGGTGATGACTAGTTTTAATGCAACTTTGACAAATTATGCATTTTGAATAACTCAATTAATAAATGCAGCGGAATAAGTCTAATAAATGTACAACTATTGAGGATTACTCAAATACAACTTGGAATATATGATGAACTAAGTGAATAAGCTAGATATCAAGTTGTAACAATCAAAACATCAAGATATGCAATAAATAAATATATTCTACCAAATACTGAATTTAAAGAGTATAGGGAAGAGAGAATCAAACTCAAGAATTTATTCTGTTCACCACTAACCACTTGTGGCCTACATCCAATCCTCAAGCTTAACTTGAGATTTTCTTCACTATCTCCTAGACTTTACGGTGCTAGAAAAACCTTTGTACATACAAGAGCACTCCTCACACCTTGGGATACCTCACCCTTGTGCTAGAGCCTCCAATTATTCAAGCTTCACAGGTGCTTGATGACCTTTACAATGAAGAGCACTCACAACACCTTTGGGATACCTCACCCTTTGTGTTTGAGTCTCACTATAAGGGATACCTCACCCTTTTCTCTCTTGAGGATACCTCACCCTCTTACAATGATTTCAAGATGAAGAGAAAGAATAGAAACTCTCACAAGAGTGGATATACAACTTGAAGAACAAAGTAGATGATAGAAAACTCTCTCAAGAGTAGATAATACAAGTTGAAGCTCAATGGGTATAAAGGATTTACACACTTAGCTCAAAACAAAGAATTTGGAGAAAAAGATGATGAATTTCGTTTTCAATGTTCAAGGGTAATTTTCAGAATGTTCTCCAACTTGTTTTTGATGCCCAAACACTTTTATTTATAGCCCAATGAGTTTTAGAGCCGTTGGAGGTGTTTAGAAATGATTTTCTATGAAAACTAGCCGCTTATAGCCGTAGAAACGTTCTCACAGGCACTTTGTAATCGATTACAAGCTTCATGTAATCGACATAAAGCTTTCTGGCACTTTGTAATCGATTACAAGCTTCATGTAATCGATTATAAGCTTTCTGGCACTTTGTAATCGATTACATACTCGTGTAATCGATTACACTTCTTGTCGACGTTGTAATCGATTACATGGTTTGTGTAATCGATTACGCCATTTCTGGTTTTCAAATCCGACTTTAAAAGGTCATAACTTCTTCATTTCTTATCCAATTAAAGCAAATGACCACTCATTAGAAAGCTCTTTGAGTCTATTTTCATATGAAAGAAGTTTCAAAACAAAACTCAAAGTATTTTGAAAGATATGATCAAAATAGTAACCAAAGGTCATATTTTCAAAACTCAAACTTTAATTGGTCATAACTTTTTCGCTTTATTATCCGTTTAAAGCAAATGACCAGTCTTGGAAAGATCTTTGAGTCTATTTTCAAATGAGATAAGTTTCAAAGTAAAACTCAAAGTATTTTAAAAGTTATGATCAAAATAGTAAGTATATGTCAGTTTTGCAAAACACAAACTTGACTATTTTTCATAGATTTGAAATACCACCAAGACTAGCTTTCCAAAAATAGTTTGTTGGGCATTTAACATTTTAGAAACACTTATAAATATGTTTAAAACTTGTTTGAGCTTAGTGTGATTCCTTTTTACCTTTACACAAGATCTAAGTCCTATAAGCTAATCTTGAAGATGTTGGACTAGATCTTTTGCCACCATCACTTCTTGATGTAATCCAAGCTTCCAAAGAAAATCTTCTCTTCAAAACTTGTAAATGCTTGGAACATCTTTTCATTTTCATTCTCCTTGAGTTGAGCATAGTTGTGTTCTTTTGCTTTCTTGTTGCAATGCTCACTCTTGGTACTTGAACTATCCTACAAAATATTGCTCACTTAACCAAACATAGTTAGTCCAAATTCATAGCTCAATATCTTCATATGCATGATTCATAAATGTATAACTCTAGTTAGTCTAACATGCATACAAGACTTTTATAGACATATCCAATATTAATTCATTTATAACTCATATAACATATTATTGGATATATTATATGATGAATGTTACATATATCTTATTGCATGATTATTAAGTGAAATATAATTAGATAAAGTACATAATCATGCATGATATAATATTTCTCACTAAACACATTTATGTAACATGATCAATATTCTTTTGTGATGCATTTGTTATCTATAAAGCATAAGTATAAAGCATAAGCATCATTCTTTTTGTCTTGTATTTGTCATCATCAAAACTTAACATATTAAATCATTTGGGGCAAGCTTATTTCTACAATCTCCCCCTTTTTGATGATGACAAATCACCAAAGAAAAATATGTTTAGCAATATATAAGGATAGATATCCATGTAAACATATTAAGCAATAAGCACAAGAACATATTTTTCTTTGTAATTTTCTCTCCCCCTATTTGACATCAACAAAAAGGTTTAGGAAGGAAATATAATAAATTTCTCTCCCCTTATAGATAAAACTCATGCTGTCAAAAAGGGTAGGAAAACCAAAAACTTCTTTAAGGTATTCAAATCAAAACTGTCTCCCCTTAGTTGATTCTACACAGGATTCAAGAATAGATAGATGAAACAAGCATGCTTTTAAGATATGAAAAGATTATTCATGTAAAGCTTGTTACATTTTAGTACATCAACATTTAACATATGATAACAATAAGCTTAAGAAATTATGTCTAGTATATAATATATTGCATACCACATGATAAATAAGTACCACTTGATATCATTTGTTAGGAGTTACAAAATATTCGTGTAAGATCATGGAATTGAGGTTTTCAAATGACGGATCATACAACTTATCACATATCAAGCATTTCTCAATGAAAGAATCAAAAGATATGAAGTTTAAGAATGTTTACCTTCTTTCATTGATATAGGGAAAGAGAATAAGAGAGGATCTTTGTTGACATGTTGATAGTATTAACAATAAAATACTTCATGTCAAACAAGAATATAAGCCAAGAGTTATAAACAATAATTTAAGTGCTAGGCTCCCCTCAAAATATGCATATTATAAAAAATAAAACATAATAGTTCAACATAGATATGCATATATTTAGTCAATAGGGATATGAAAGAAAGATATGTAAGAGAAGTAAGATAAGGGGAAGTATGCATGCCAAGATCATGTAAGCACATTATCAAAAAGCAAGGCAATGATACATATTCTTCATCCATCAATCAAAAACCATTTTTAAGACTTCTCCCCCTTTCAAAAAGACTTTTATAATAATACATTACATTTCCAAAAGCATTTTAGAACGGTAAAAGATTTTATATTAAACCACATATTCCTTGAGAATGATCACATCCAAATCAAAAGAACATTTGAAAGTACATCTCATCTCTTTCTTATTAAACAAGAGCCTTGAAAAGATAAAACACTTTTGAAGAACAAGGCTTATCTTTTGAAGTATCAAGATGAGCTCTATAGAATATTTCAAAAGATCTATTTAGAAACTTAAGCATTCTCTCAAGATTTAATAACACTTTTCAAAGCAAAAGAAGAGAATACTACATTTATAGCACAAATCAAATGATTTCCAAATTTTCAAGACAAATATGAGGTGAAAATACTTTCAAGTTCTTAAGACAAGTTCAAAAGATTCTCAAAGATATGAAATTTTAAAAGTTTTTTTTCAAATATAATAGGAGATTTTGCCTTAAAATTTTTTTTTTAAATCAAATAAGAAATTCTTTTCAAAAAGCATGATTCTCATAAATTTTATACCATTAAGAAACTATAGATCAAGAGAATCATAGATGTCAAGCATTCATCATGATGAAATATGCTATAGAGATCAAAGCATGTATAGACTAATATCATTCACCCTATATGCAATGACAAAATTAGCAAGTTCATATCCAATTAAGTACTTTGTCAATGCTAAGCATACTTCTCATGTAAAGAAAGCATCTAATCATTTAAGATCAATTTATCAACAAGTATCATACAATTTATACCATATAGAATACCACAATAGCTTAGGGATAGAGATAATTATTGAGAGAGTGATGCTTCTTTAGAATGTTCTTCATTTATAGGTCCTTGTACTTTCTTCCATTGAGTATTTCATTCCATTGCACTTGAAGAAAGTCTCCTCATGTTCCTCTTCCTTCAACATTTCTCATTTATCCACATATGCTTGACATTTCAATATTTGATGACTATATTTCAAAAGTTCTCAAAAAAAAGGTTAGCATCAAATATCATTTAAACTTATTTACAAACATAATTTAGGTTGATATAAAATGTAAAACATGTACCACATTATCAACCATGAATTGTTAGCTCTAAAGAGAACAAAAGAATGATATATGCACTTGAATCCAAAAGCATAGTTTGAGCATTTTCAAGGCAAGATTCAAGTTTATCAAGAAACACATGATCAACATCAAAACTTATATAAGCATTTTGGGGCAAACAATGATCATGTAAGGCATGTAATATCAAGTAAGGAATTTTAGTATGTACACATGCCAATCAACAACAAGAAATCTCTTATTGTAGTGAAAGAATTGAAAAACCATGGAACTATAACTTTTGAATATTTATGATTCATTTCAAGATATACTTCATTAAAAAAAATATTAAAGTTCAAAGATAAGTTCAAGGAACAAAAAAAAAAGAATCATTTACTTCTTGTTTTCAAGATATGAACATATCAAGCAATTTCAAACAAGAAGACAAATAACTTTTAACTATCCAATCCCCAAGTAAGCATATAAGCAAATTAAGCATCAAAGAGAAAGGATTAGAACTACTTATGAGCAAGTGAAATTTTCATATTTGAATAAGGAGAAATGGTCACAAGCTCAAGAATAAAGATATTGCCATAACATGTCATTCCAAGCAAAATGTGTGCATATCTAACATGTTAGTATATATAAAAATATTTTTAAAATATAGTGCTAGAAAAGCACAACTTAAGGCATGATAAGGCATAAAAACAAATCTTTACTTATCCAACTATCACATGATATACAATTTAAAGTATAAGTAAGGATAAGAGATTGATATCACTAAAAGTGTACTCTTTGAGTTTTTGTAGGTGACTCCAACTTCTATGCCTCAAGGCCCCTTGAGAATGTTGTGGTTCTCCATGTCTTTCTTTTTATGTTTTTCATCATTTTTGGAGAACTTGGACCATTTTAAGTTTTCCCAACCTCAAGTAGCATGGTTGTTTTTCACTTCATTTGCATGCTTGAGCTAATGGTCACCCTACAACATAATTTAAAGCAATTTCTTTGGTATCCACCAATTTTGGATCCGTAGGGGTTAGTCATTGATCATTAATCCATTATGCTTTTATAGATATCAAATTTTTTATAGTATGTAATTTGAGCATAGCAAATGTAAACAATCAATTACCATTAAGCTCATAGCCAATAATATGCATGCTTTCATGATATATAGACAATTTTGAGTGAAAATGGTCATTCCAAAGACTTAAAACCATTTTTAAAGCCTGTAAATCGATTACAATATGTGTGTAATCGATTACCAGCTCCTCTGAATCCATGTAATCGATTACATGTTTGGTGTAATCGATTACCAACTTTCTGGGAACCTTGTAATCGACATGTAGGTTGGTGTAATCGACACATGAGTTCTGAAACATTGTAATCGATTACATAGTATGTGTAATTGATTACACGCTCTCTCGACTTTGCTTGGAACGCTTGTGCAGAGCCTCATGTAATCGACATGAGGTCTTGTAATCGATTACAAGCTTGTCATTCAGTTTTTGCACTTCAAACAAGAAGGGTCCGAACTCAAAGCTTTCAAATTAATTCCAAAACTTTCCAAAACAATTCTAAACATCATGTAAGCATAAAAACTGACTAGTTCTTGATCCAAAGCTCACATTTATGCAAAAACTACAAATGATGCAGAAAATTATAACTTTATGCAGTAAGAGTTATGATTTATCCAATATGCCAAGTTCTAAGATATTTTTATCAAATGTGCTACTTCAAACAAGAAGTGAACTTATCTAGCATATTATCACAAGTAGAAATGTATAGAAAATTTAAAATATAGAAAGCATCCATAGTCATAGAATACCTTATTATCAAGAGATATGCAAGGTAGTGAGTAAAGGGTGTAACAATAATATAATCATGTGCTATATATAATATTCAAATTTTACCAAGTACACATGATTCAATTAATCACTTAAGGCCTACAAGAAATATACCTCAAATTCATTGACTTTACAAGTGAATGTGCATAAGAGGTAGAAACTTTTGATACCTTGGCCTTAATGATCAAGGAAGCTCTTTTCCTTACCCATTGTTTCTCTTTTGGTGTTTTGAACTTTGAAAGTTCCACATTTTGTACTTGAGAAGCTTCGTTTGAAGTCGTCTTCCTTCTTTGATCAAAACTTCTACCAATGGGTTTTAGAAGCATTCCCTTTGATGATTCATTTTTCTTTTGACCAATTAATCCATCCTTTTGAGAAGTTTTCTGCATAATTGAAACACTAGGAGGACTTTTTGGTACCCACTTCATCTTGGGTCCTTCAATGTTAGTACTAGAACCTTTAAGACCTTTAGGAACCCATACCATATTATTTCTCATATAAGAATTTCTTCTATAATTGCATAAATGAGAAATATGTCCTAAATGACCACAAAAATTGCAAACAATTGAATTTAATGATGACTTGGTCCTTTGAAGATCATTTTTGGAAAACATAAGCCTTTTTGTTGTTTTTATATTCTATGTCATTTTTGCCACAAGCCTTACTTGAATTTCCATGTGAAATAGTATCAATTGCATTCTTATTAACACACATGGATTGTAAGCAAATAGAATCATTAGCTTTGGCAAATTCACAATATAAGTTCTCAACTTGATTTTCTAAATTATGCATTTTTCACAAGAAGTTGAGGTTTCACATTTTAAAGGCATTTCCTCATCAAGAAAAGCATATTCATTTTTCAAGATATTAATTTCATTTTCAATGGAGGAAATGTTTTCCAAACAAGATGAGTTTTTCTTTTCTAAAAGCAACAAACCATCATGCAATTCATCATATGCACATTTTAGCTCATTATAGGAAGGACTATAATATAGTTTATCATTATTTACCTCAAAGTCCTTTTTAAGGGAATCACCATCTTCTTCATTGTTGTCCATCCAAGATTCAAGAACATCTTCTTGAGGACATTTTTCAATATTGTCTTCCTTTAGAGGCTTTTGCTCTTCTTGCTCTCTATATACAACTTTTTGCAAGAAATCATTGTTAGCAAGATAAAAATTATCAAGAGCATCCCATATATCTTTAGCATTAGAGCAACTCTTAATTTTAGCATAAGCATCATCATTTAAACCACTTCTCAATATTTGCATTGCTCTAATATTCAATGAAAAACATTTCTTATCATAGTCATTCCAAGTTTGTTTTGATTTGCATGTAAATCCATCAAGCATAATATCCCACAAATCAATATCAATAGATTGCATATAAATTTCCATTCTAGCTTTCCAATAAACGAAATTACCATCAAAGAATGGTGGTTTATTAATTTCAAAACCATTCATTTTGAAAAGCTTTTAATGGTTGCCAAACAAACAAAGATCTTTAACTCCAAGTCATTAAGCTTTTACCGTGAGAACTAAGCTCGATACCACTTGTTAGCCATGGCAACCATTACCCAAGAGGGGGGTGAATTGGGTGATGACTAGTTTTAATGCAACTTTGACAAATTATGCATTTTGAATAACTCAATTAATAAATGCAGCGGAATAAGTCTAATAAATGTACAACTATTGAGGATTACTCAAATACAACTTGGAATATATGATGAACTAAGTGAATAAGCTAGATATCAAGTTGTAACAATCAAAACATCAAGATATGCATAAATAAATATATTCTACCAAATACTGAATTTAAAGAGTATAGGGAAGAGAGAATCAAACTCAAGAATTTATTCTCGTTCAGCCACTAACCACTTGTGGCCTACATCCAAATCCCAAGCTTAACTTGAGATTTTCTTCACTATCTCCTAGACTTTACTGGTGCTAGAAAAACCTTTGTACATACAAGAGCACTCCTCACACCTTGGGATACCTCACCCTTGTGCTAGAGCCTCCAATTATTCAAGCTTCACAGGTGCTTGATGACCTTTACAATGAAGAGCACTCACAACACCTTTGGGATACCTCACCCTTTGTGTTTGAGTCTCACTATAAGGGATACCTCACCCTTTTCTCTCTTGAGGGATACCTCACCCTCTTACAATGATTTCAAGATGAAGAGAAAGAATAGAAACTCTCACAAGAGTGGATATACAACTTGAAGAACAAAGTAGATGATAGAAAACTCTCTCAAGAGTAGATAATACAAGTTGAAGCTCAATGGGTATAAAGGATTTACACACTTAGCTCAAAACAAAGAATTTGGAGAAAAAGATGATGAATTTCGTTTTCAATGTTCAAGGGTAATTTTCAGAATGTTCTCCAACTTGTTTTTGATGCCCAAACACTTTTATTTATAGCCCAATGAGTTTTAGAGCCGTTGGAGGTGTTTAGAAATGATTTTCTATGAAAACTAGCCGTTTATAGCCATTAGAACGTTCTGGCACTTTGTAATCGATTACAAGCTTCATGTAATCGATTATAAGCTTTCAGGCACTTTGTAATCGATTACAAGCTTCATGTAATCGACATAAGCTTTCTGGCACTTTGTAATCGATTACATACTCTGTGTAATCGATTACACGGCTTCTGTCGACGTTGTAATCGATTACATGGTTTGTGTAATCGATTACGCCATTTCTGGTTTTCAAAACTCAAACTTTAATTGGTCATAACTTTTTCGTTTATTATCCGTTTAAAGCAAATGACCAGTCATTGGAAAGATCTTTGAGTCTATTTTCAAATGAGATAAGTTTCAAAGTAAAACTCAAAGTATTTTAAAAGTTATGATCAAAATAGTAAGTATATGTCAGTTTTGCAAAACACAAACTTGACTATTTTTCATAGATTTGAAATACCACCAAGACTAGCTTTCCAAAAATAGTTTGTTGGGCATTTAACATTTTAGAAACACTTATAAATATGTTTAAAACTTGTTTGAGCTTAGTGTGATTCCTTTTTACCTTTACACAAGATCTAAGTCCTATAAGCTAATCTTGAAGATGTTGGACTAGATCTTTTGCCACCATCACTTCTTGATGTAATCCAAGCTTCCAAAGAAAATCTTCTCTTCAAAACTTGTAAATGCTTGGAACATCTTTTCATTTTCATTCTCCTTGAGTTGAGCATAGTTGTGTTCTTTTGCTTTCTTGTTGCAATGCTCACTCTTGGTACTTGAACTATCCTACAAAATATTGCTCACTTAACCAAACATAGTTAGTCCAAATTCATAGCTCAATATCTTCATATGCATGATTCATAAATGTATAACTCTAGTTAGTCTAACATGCATACAAGACTTTTATAGACATATCCAATATTAATTCATTTATAACTCATATAACATATTATTGGATATATTATATGATGAATGTTACATATATCTTATTGCATGATTATTAAGTGAAATATAATTAGATAAAGTACATAATCATGCATGATATAATATTTCTCACTAAACACATTTATGTAACATGATCAATATTCTTTTGTGATGCATTTGTTATCTATAAAGCATAAGTATAAAGCATAAGCATCATTCTTTTTGTCTTGTATTTGTCATCATCAAAACTTAACATATTAAATCATTTGGGGCAAGCTTATTTCTACAAGGAGGAGTGTCTTCCTCTTACCTAAGAGAAGAAAATAAGAGAAGCCTCCTAGAATTTCCTTGCAATTTTTGGATTGGACACCACCAAGAACCCTAAGATTTCAATCTCATCAAAACAACACCAATGCTTGAGAAATAAAGCATGGATAGTCACAAAGGAGACCATAGAAACAAAAATGAGTAAAAGGAAGTAAAGAATCGAGAAGCTTACCCACAACCCCTAAGCTTGAAGCTTGAAGAAAATGGTGAAAATGAAGGCTTTCCAAAGAACCACCAACTAGAGAAGTGTTTAGAAGATGGAGAGGATTAAGAAAATGGGATTGGATGAAATTTTTGTGATGGATGAGGTATGGAAGGGGCTGCTGGCCATGAGCTCCTAGAGAGAAGGAGGGGAAAATATTTTGTGAAGAAGAAAGATGAAGCTTAGAGAGAGAAGTTAATAGTAGAAAGTGAAAGATGCTTTTTGGTTTTTGAAAATAATGTGATGTAATTAATTTTTGTGAAGCACAAATTTCCCCCCTCATTTTTAGGTGCTGCTGCCGTGAGTGTGGAGAGAGGAGAGAGGAAGTGCATGGCTTCCTTGGGAAGCTTGGAGGAAATTTCCTAGAAGCTTCCTTGAGAAGCTTCGCACGTTTCTCAATAAAGTGTAAAGTAAGCTTGTCTCCTTAATTAAAGACTCTTGAACAGATGATTTATTACACTGTTAGAATTATTTCCCCAGTGAATAAAAGTTACAATTGATGAAAATAATATTTTATTATTCATTGGATAATTTTATGATACAGTGATTTTATTTATCAGATAAAATCTTGGAAAATGCAAACCTCACAAACTGTGCCCGACCTCGGGTTTAGTAAGATTCCCCGTCGACACGTTGACAGTTCAAGGTTTACCAACCTCAGGGAAAATATTTCGTTATCCCAGCTCCGCTTAGCGCGCACGCAAAACGAAGAATATACAAAAATATTCGACATTTTTAGAAAAATCCACAAAAATTATTAAAAATCACAAATATTAAAAAATTACTATTCATCACAAAACAAACGATTTTCCAGAGCGTTTCACTAACTCCGCTCAGTGTGCATATAAAACGAGGAATATATTAAAATATTTAATATTTCTGGAAAATTACAGAAAAATATCCAAAAATCACGAATATTGAGAAATGACTATTCATGATGAAACAAATCATTTCTGAGGTGTTACTCTGACTCTGCTCAGTGTGTACGTAAAACGAAGAATATATTAAAATATTCGATATTTTTGGAAAAATCCACAGAAATTCCCAAAAATTATGAATATGATGAGATGATAATTAATGATAAAATAAACAATTTTTCAGGGTGTTACATGTTACGCATTTGTGAAAATATAGTAAAAGTACTTCGCATTTGAGAAAAATAGTAGATTGCTTTCAGCTGATGTACTGGACCCAGAGACATCAGTTAATGGTTTAGCCCAGTGGTCGCTTGTTTTATGTGGAAGTCACATAGATATTAATTATTGATTTATTAAGTCATTCGATCATGCATTGTGAAAGTCGTGGTGACTTTGTTTGTTAAGGTTGTATGCCTAGGAGATTGAATTACACCTTTGTGCGGGTGCGAATTGCGTAGTGAAGGTCAATAACTGATCTTGGGGGCGTCAGGGCACGAGTATCCCATAAGTGGCCAGTTAGTAGCTCTACTGTGCTATGGTGACTGATGCAAATGCACCGACGATCTCGACGAGACACTATTCCTATTCCCGATCTGGTGTAGAATGTCTTGTATAAGCCATGATGCGTACATTGATAATTTTGAAGCACTTGAATTGAGGCTAACGATATACGGACATATCTCCCGATCATTCTCTCTGATGTTTGGTTTTAGCTCCATGGAGTAGGAGTCGGTTCATTGTACATTTGCATAGTCTGTGGACATGTTGTTGTGATGTATGTTCGTTGAATTATCTGTTGATAAATATCATGACTGTAATTATTAATTCAGTATTATATGATTTTATTGTTATTATTGTTTCTTTGCTGCCATACTGGTATGTGATGTAGGGGATCTTACCTCTTTATGGTATTATTCTGTTTGTTCTGTTTTATGTTTATGTTCTATGAAGACTCTGACGGCAACAAGGAGGGATCTTTTGGGTTTCGTTAGAGTGCAGTTCCACGGAGGTATGGATGCATGGCTTGTCCATTTGGATACAGAACGCATAGAGTACTATGGAGATATTACTCTATCTTTGAGTAGGACCCGCTATGGGTTTACTATTTCTTTTAATGCTACTGTTTATCTAGAGTTCTATATGCCTATTTAGGATTTATGGGGTGATCTTTACTACACTCCTAGGGAGGATTCCGAGGTATCTTCTGCTTGGACTCCCGTTCGTCAAGACATACCCCAGCTGGGGGATTTGTTTACTGAGGATTCAAAGGAGGTTCCTATGGAGGACCCTTCCCTTCAGGTGTTTTCAACTTGGGCCAGTTTAGGTTTGTTATTTTAGTTGTATTTATGCTTTTTGGGTATGTAAGTCTGATGTATTTATGTTCCCAATAAACTATTTATATATATATATATATCTAGAGTGTATTATCCAGTTCTTTATGACTTATGTTCTTTATATTCTATTAAGTTTATGTTATCCATGAAAAGAAATTTTAAAACCCGTATTTTATAATACTAAATCTATTATGACTTAGGTTAAGTTTTAAAAGAGTTAGTCTTAAATGTAATTCCCAAGAAAAGGTGTTACACTTAGACTACCTGATAATAAGTGGATTGTTCCTTGTACTACATCCACAACATCATATCTCATCCTTCGCTTGGCATAGGACTTATTTTATCCACAACCTAGCATAGGATTTAACTAGTCCACAGCCTGGCATAAGATATGTTCATCCACCGCCTAGCTTAGGACTCCTCTTAATCCACCGCCTAGCTTAGGATTTCTCTTAGTCCACCACCTAGCTTAGGACTTCTCCAGTCCACCACCTAGCTTAAGACTTCTCTTAGTCCATCGCCTAGCTTAGGACTTCTCTTAGTCCAACACCTAACTTAGGACTTCTCTAGTCCACCGCCTAGCTTAGGATTTCTCTTAGTCCACCACCTAGCTTAGGACTTCTCTTAGTCCACTGCCTAACTTAGGACTTCTCTTAGTCTAACGCCTAGCTTAGGACTTCTCTTAGTCCACTACCTAGCTTAGGACTTCTCTTAGTCCACCACCTAGCTTAAGACTTCTCTTAGTCCATTGCCTAGCTTAGGACTTCTCTTAGTCCACCGCCTAGCTTAAGACTTCTCTTAGTCCACCACCTACCTTAGGACTTCTCTTAGTCCACTGCCTAGCTTAGGACTTCTCTTAGTCCACCACCTAGCTTTGGACTTCTCTTAGTTCACCTCCTAGATTTGGACTTTTATTAATCCACCGCCTAGCTTAGGACTTTTTTTAGTCCACCACCTAACTTAGGACTTCTTTTTGTCCGCCGCCTAGCTTAGGACTTCATTATGGTTCAACCTCACTTAAGGGAACCAATTACTAGGATTCAACTTTATTGCATAAGGGAGCCAATTGACTAGGGTTCAACCTTATCGCATAAGGGAGCCAATCTCTAGCTATCTAGGCCCTATGGCACTCAACTCTATCTGTTAAAGAAGCTACTTGTATTTCTGGGGCTCAAACATTCCAAAAATACCTCAATTCTCGCCTAGAAAGGCTGATTTTCACGGATGCACTAAATGCACATTCTAACTTCTAAAATTCTGAAATTTCTACCACTTGAATCCTTACATCTTATCTTTCAAATGAAATAAGAATCAGGTCAATCTGATGTCTGTAGCTCAAGTTATGGAACTAGAACCACATGCTGTTCAAAAAGACTTGTTTCTGCTGACTTATAGGTAAGTGTCGCGGCCTCCCCTATTTTGTGCCGCAGCACCTCACTCTCGGGTGCCTAAAAACTGAAAACAGAAAGTGTAGTGCCACGCCACCTCATTTTTTGTGTCATAGCACTCGTGGAGAATTTTTGTTTCTGCAGAAACCTAGTCTGGGAACCACTTTTTCAACTCATTTCAAAGGGTTTTCCACCCTTAACTTGATTTCTAATCATCTTAGGATCCTCAAACACTAAACTTAACTTAATCAACTTAGATTATGATCAAAATCAATTAATCATAATTAAAATCTCATCTTTTTCAAAGCATTTCCAAGTTCCTCAATCGTGAACCAAAATGGTTTAGATTGAGCCATAAATGACCATCTAACACTCACTAAGCTAAAACTTTCCTAACTTAATCCTTGGAAACAAGAATCAATACTAGAACATGGATTTGGCTCTCCAAATCGCGTTTTCGATTCAAAGTCCCTAACCCCATTGAAAAAGAACAAAGAGGGAAAAATGAATAGAAATCCCCTACCTCTTGTAGACACTTGATCCTTGATGCCTTGCTCTTGATCTTGGCTTGGATCCTCTTCCCCTTTCTCTCTTCTCTCCTTTCTCTCTTTTCTTTTTCTATTTTTCTACCTTCTGTAACTGTAGAGAGGGAGAGATAAAAGAGATAGGAACAAGGGTAATTTTATCATTTTGACATTTTGATGTAACTTATTGATCTATTAAGAATACTCAGATCTCACAAAATCAAGTTTTCTAACTTCCAACAGATTTGAAATAGATCCTAAGATTCATTAAAAATCATGTTTCACTAATTCTCTATTTTTCCATATTTGTTAGGGTTCAATCCAGCATTAAAAGCATAACTAGTATGCCTAAAAATACCAAACGAACTATGATTTCTCTCAAATTTTAACTGCACCATACTTAACTATTTTATGACCTAGAAACAAGTTATCCATACTTGTTTCCCTCAACTTAGCCTTTTATGCTAATATATGAGTCATTTTAAGTTACTTTTCACATTCTAGTTGCAATAAAGTGCCTAAACTAACTCAATTTGTCATAAAATTGAACTGTCATGTTAAGCAAGTATTAGGCTACCTTTGTAACCCGTTTACCAGCCTAACATATTACTAAGGGTATTACAACATCCCTTCTTCAGAACTAAATACACAACCTTATCCCCACTCATGTGAATCTAAATCAAAGTGGTTCTTACTTGCAACTCTTTATTGTTTAAGGTTCTAGGTGCCTTCCCAAGGTAATCCACTACTCTTGGATATCCTAAGGGTCATACATTCCTTATCCTTACTAGAGTGAACCCTACAATTCGTCCTAGTATACTTGTCTCTAATGCACCATCTCATCACATCTTAAGTGACATCTAATGCAACACTAGGTTGCCTAAGGTGCTACATCCTTACCTAGGGCAATTCTTCGGTTTTAGGATCCTCAAAGGCCTTATACTTTCTCATTCATTCTAGGTGATAGTTCCTCTCTTGAAATATCCCTATTTGTGCCTTAACACTTCTTAGGAAACATATATATAATGATTCCATCTAACTAGGAACTTGAAAACATCAAAAATAACTATTTTGTTGAATTCTGTGATGGGCGCCTAGAGAGCGCTCACTAGGCAGAGAACAACCTTGTACTATTGCATGCCACACGTTTAAGTGCTCTGGTCTGAGCGTCTACGCACTCTGCACTCTAATGTGCATGAAACTTTTTGGACATTGAGCATCTAAGCGCTCTGTACTAAGCGCCTAAGCGCTTTACACCCTGCTACACGAACATTCATCTTTATCACATGAGCATCTAGGCGCTCTATGTAGAGCGTCTGGGCGCTCTTCGCATTACAGTAATTCTGTAGAATTTCTGCTAATTGTTCTATTTGTTTTAAACATCTCATCTTAACTTCCAGTGATCCAAGATCGGTTTCCTTGTGATTTTTAGCATCAATCTAGGACCCTAAACTTGTTGTAACTCTTATACAACCTATGGATTCTCTTAAGCATAGATTTAGGTCCAAAACCACTTTACTCCAACCATCATCAAATTCTTTCTCTACGAACTCTAATGGTTAATCTTAAGCCACAAATGACTACCTTACACTTTCTAAGCTTAAACTAACTTAACCTAATCCTTGGAATCAAGAATCAAGCCAAGAACTCATATTTGGCTCTCCAAACCCCTATTTCTACTCAAAATCCCAAACCTTATTCAATGAAAGTCAAAGAGGAGAATGATGAATAGAAACCCCTTACCTTGGTAGCTGGATGATCAATCTTCAAGCTTTAAGCTTTGATCTTGATCTTCCCTTAGTCTTCCTCTCCTTCTTCCTTTCTTCCCCTTTCTCTCTTCTTTTCCTTCAATTTCTTTCTTCTCTGTATTTCTTTCTTTGTAGCTTCTGCTGCCTTTAACCGAGAGAGAGAAATAAGAGAATGACCATCATATCCCTTAGGATATTTTGCTGGAACTTCCTTATCTACTAAGATCATCTGATTTAAGCTAATTTAAGTTTTCCAACTTCCAAAAACTTTAGAATAAATCATAAGATTCATCTATATTGTTGTTCCATCATTTTCATGATTTTTCATATCTACTGGTAGTCAATTCGGTATTAAATGCATAACCAGTATACCTAAAAATACCAAACTAACTCTGATTGTCTTGAAACTTTAACCGCATCTTACTTTGCTCATTTGTGACCTAGAAACAAACTCTCTATGTTTATTTCCCTCAACTTAACCATTAAAGTCAATATCTGAGTCATTTTAAGCTACTTTTAAACTTCTGTGTTACAACAAAGTGCCTAAACGAACTCAATTTATCACAAAACTTCACAAACATGTTAAACAAGTAATATGCTACCTTTTGTAACCATATTCAAGTCTAACATGTTACCAAGGGTATTACAGAAATCATTTTTTATCATCAAATTCAAGTTAATCAATAATAACACAGCAGCAATAACACACAGTAGAATCAGCATATAGAAGCAACAATGCATAGCAGAAATAGCATACAACAGCAACAACAAGTAGCAGTAATAGCAAACAATAGTAACAACAAATAGTAGCAATAACAAACAGCAGTAACAATAAATAATAGTAATATCAAATAACAACAATAATAAGCAGTGGTAATACCAAACAGCAGCAACAACCAACAGTAGTAATAACAACAACAACAACATTACAGTAGCAAAATAGTAACAGCAGCAGCACAAATATACAACAGCCTCGGATTCATGCTTTCCAAGGCCAAAAGCAAGCCTTCTTTAAAACAACTTAGTATCAAAACTCATCAAAACTTTCAACCAACACCATACAACCACAAACAATTGTTTTCCAACTATTAATTAACTTAGATTTGTCATAAAAATTAGTAAATGAAGGAGGTCTAGCTTGGCTGTGAACTACAACAAACAATAACACATTGAATTTCATTTTTTTATCATCTTCAACATCACCTTTCAACTTAAATATCAATAAAAGAAGTAAAATAATTAAGGCAGTAAAAATCTTTTTTTTTAAACATGGTGTAACTGTGGCTGCCCTAAGCACAAAATATGATTACAGACTTCATTAAACCCATCATAAATGTGATATAAGAATCAATGGAAGAAAATAAGGAAATTTAAACTATGTTTCACCACTAAGCCCTAACTTAGACATGGCTGCCATAAACATAAAACTTAGAGTTTTATTTCATTTCCATAGAAAAGATAAGTGATTTGAAGGGAAAAAACCCTACCTTTCGTCCTTGCTTCTCAAGCCTTGATTCCCTTCATTTTTCTTCACTTTCTTCACTTTTTCCCTTGCTGTTTTTGGCTTCCTATCTGCCCTGTTTTGCTATTGTTAGTAGGGCTATTTGTCCGTGATAAACAATGGAGAAGAACAAGAAAAAACAAAGTTGGACGTAGGTGAAGATGGAAGGATAAAGGGTGGTGGTATGTGTGTAAAAGAGTGGTGAACATATGGCTTTTCAATTGCTGCTGCTGGAACAAAAACAGGGAAGAGAAATAGAGAGAAAGAGATGAAAATGAAGTAAGAAAAGTGAGAGAGAAAAATATAGAAAGGTCTGGATACTTTTTGGGTGGTGGAACTAAGTGTTTGTGACCAAAATTTTAGTTTGAAACTGTTATATCTGTTATGTACACCTTAATCTTTCCAAAGTTGAGTTTTCAAGTTACCACAAGTCTTATAGAAAATTTTAGGACTCAACTTAGTCCTCAGATCTAATTTTCCATAACTTTCTATATACTTCTATTCGTCAAGTAAGTTGCACAATTTTCCTCAAATTAAATCAAACTTGTAAAATAAGTAAACATGTTTGCCTTAAATTATTTTCCATACTAAAATATTCTACATATTCTATTTATCATCTTCATGAAATTTCATAATTTTCTGAACTACTTAACTGTTCTGACTATTTCTCAGCAGTATCCTTAAAAATACCAAACTAGCTCCGTTGATTCTCTAAAATTTTCTACAATTCTTATCAATGATTCTTTGATAAGAAATAAATTTTTCATATTTATTTTCATCTTATCAATCATTCTGCAGATACCTGAATTAATAGATAACTGTTGGTGTATGCCCTAAAGGCCAATTTATTTTGATAATACTTGTATTCATTGTATTATGCTATTTATTTAATGTATAACACATTTCATTTATTGTGTTTTTATAATAAACATAATAAAGTCCTTAGAATAGTAAGTTTAATGTCATAGGACATTAAGTGGATAACTTGATCGTGAGATCCTATTAGGTAGAATTAGAACACTATTCTTAAATGTCCTTACTCAAGTATTATTGTTAATTAGGACAATAAATAATGCATTGAGACTAGTATGTGCATAGACTGATGGCCACATCTCACGGGTCATGAATATAAAATATCAAGTCTTCACATAGGTACATATTATAGTAATGATGCATTGGACTGACCCACCATGCGAATGCTGCATGGATCATTACGTGAGTATCATAAGCGATTCTCAAAATGACAATGGTGTATGTGGCTCTTTGACTTGAAATCACTATGATTCCTACATGAGGAGTTGTATGTTTTAATGCCATCAAACATCATATGTAACAAGGTGATTATAAAGTTGGTTATTGGACATACTGCGAATCATGCAGAGGAATGCGAGTGACCTAGATGGGATTTGTCCCTCCTATATAACAGAAGCAATATCTTTGGGCCTCTGATTGAGTGAGACAGTGAAATGCATGGCCATGCTCAAATGAGTTAATATGAGATATTGATCTCATTTGTTATTACTAAGTCTACTTGAGTATTAGGAAACGAAAGATTGAACTATACAAGGGTGACATATTCCATGCCTTGTGTTTAATCTAGATATATTGACAAAGGGACTAAACTATACGGAAACATTGCTCACAGAAAGGTTGTGTCAAATAACTGACACTCTCATTACTCGGGTAGCAGCGATGTGTTTCTAGATACCGCTCACTTCTTATAATATTAAAAAAGGATTTTAATATTACTGCCAACATCATGAGAACCTACAGGGTCACACACATAGAACATATTGAATTGGAGTAATAAGAATCCAAGTTGGACTAGGATTCTATCGTGGGTCAGACTTATAACAGATTAGTCCAAAGTTGCACTGCTAACCCTGCTGCTACTCTCACTCACATAAGGCTATCACTGTTATAAATAGCATTGTTAAGGGGCTGTCAAGGAGGATATAACAAACCCTACCTGCACCCTTACAGAAATAGTGAGTGAGAAAGTGACAAGTTTATCTTCTCTTCGCAGCTAGCACTGTGCTAGAGACGTGGGACTCTAAGATCGCAGATGTTGGATGTTTGTGAGTCTATTCATGTGGACAACGTAGAGGCACTGTGCTTGTTGTGGTGCTAGTGATTTGCATCAATCATTTTTCATCTAGCTTCAAAAGGTAAACTCGAACAAATCACAAGTCTTGCCCTCCTTTTTCGCATGGATCCTTGGTAGGAATTATTTTTTCATTGTGCTATGTTTCTGTAATTCCTAAAAATAACTCTTACCAGTATTATAGAGCTACTATAACCCTAATTAGGATCATTAGGTTAGGGAGGATGTTACAATTCTCCCCCCTTTTAGAAATATTGTTCTCAAAATTTGTTTAACATATACAAAAAGCTCCAAGTAGTTTCACATCATACCAAACTTAAGCTTCCATATAACCTCTTCCAAATAAATTTCCATCTTACATATCACCTTTCTTACTTGTATTGAACTTATCATACCCAGCTTAGAGATTTCAAATACTCCTAAATTTTTCCTCATTCACTTTTTTTCTCTTTTGGAAACCTTGTTGTCTAAACTCCTGCTATGACTTTGACTTCTCTGACTCCTCAATAATGCATTTATTCATCATTGTTGGAAAAATCTTTGATTTCCAGAGGCCTCACCATTCTCCTTATCTCGTTTCTTATTTCGGTCTCAAATTTAACACATTTCTAGTTTTTGTTTGGATTATTTCTAAAATATGAATTAATTTACATTATTCCTCAAACTTCACTTTGTACTACTCCATGGTTATATTTCTTTGCTTAAGTTCCAGGAATTCCAATTCTTTCTTTTCTTGCAATTCCTTTAAAAAAATACTTGTCCAAGAAAGTTATCTTGAACACTCCCCATGTTATATCAATCCCAGCACTTTGCTTTAAAGTTCTAGCACTAGCCCACCAATACTTAACTTCTTCTTTTAACATATAAACAACAAATGATACCCTTAGGTCATCCGCGCATCTCATCACTCTATTTATCTTCTTTAACTCCCTTATCCATACCTCTGCTTTATTTCTTATCTCTTCTAATGTTCTAGTAATCATATCTGTCTGTTCTCTCACTGAGTTAGCTATGTTTTTAAAAATCTCTAACATGTCTAGCACACTATCACCAACAGGGGTTCTATTATCTTGACCACAAGTATGCCCAATCGATGCCACAATCTTCTACTCATATAGTACATTACATATTGAGTTAATCAGGCTCAATATCATGTAACAGTGTGGCAGTTAACCATAAGCATACAAACTCAAGGCCGTTATGCAATTCTACCTATGCATCTCATCATCGAGACAAAACAAATGCATAACAAAGCATAGGTAGTCCATACCCCAACTCAACAAAATGAACTGCTCTGATACCATAGTGTAACATCCTTAATACAATTACTAATCACATATCCGAAATTACGTATTAGCAATTAGAATTAAGCATGTCACATATTAATTAACATAATATATTTGAAAATAAATATAAGAGATATATAAGAAAATATGAGCCTTACATGGTTGGAATTATACGTACAACATAAAAGACATTATAGAAATAATATATATCAGTGTACAAAATTACATAATATGTTACAAAGTACTAAATATACAATACAAAATACATAACATCACCAAAACCTATTCTACATCTTCGTCTTCTGCTTCCTTGCTGAAGTAAGTGTTTCTGGAAATATTATGAAAAATAAATAGAAAGGGATAAGAATTCTAAGAATTCTCAGTAGTACTATTTAAAAAATACATGTTATCATAACACTTCCAGCTGCTTCAGGAAAAAATCATTTTAAAAGTCATTTTATAAAGCAAGAAGGTGGCAAAAGTCAAATCTAGTCCTTCCTCTTTGATGTGGATATTGGCAAGTGCACTAAATCGATAAAAGTAATAAAGAATAACTAGAGTATCATCCCACGAGGATTAAGTTATTAATTACTAAATTCATCAAATCAACACCATTCAAGCTATCGAAAAAAGGATTGTTGCAAATTCAATTAAAAAGAAATATAAAAATAGAAAATAATAAATCAAAGGGATGAAAAATAATGATGTTGAAGAGTTAGGGTTCAGACTTCACTTAAACTCTTTAGATGCACACTCAAATATTAGTTTAACCATGTTCTATTTCAATGATTTATGGTCAATTCCCCAAAATTAACTAATACCCAATCCCTTGGAATATTAATCATCTTAAGCTATTTGGAATTAACTAATCCCTTAGTCTAATCCCAAATAGAAAGGCATTATCAAGAATGAAGGAATTAAAAGAAAGACATAACCCACAACGTCTATTCCTAGCAGTTACAGAAATTATGGTGTTTATCACATGTTCTAGGTTCATGTAAATTTTTTCAAATCATACATAAACCCAAAAATCATTCCCAAATTGATCAGGTTTAGAAAAACATTAAGAATAGAGATAAACACATAAATCATGAAATAGAAACATCAATTAAACCCATAAAAGAAAGTTACATCATCCAAGAACAAGATCCATCATCCCCCTAACAAAGGAAAAATTAGTTACACATGGAAAAAAAGAACACAAAGGGAAGAATATGACAAACTCCATTGTAGAAAGGTGGAAAGGTTGAAGAAAATTTCTAATCTTCAAGCCTAATTGTGCCCACACCATATTAGGGTTTATGCCTCTTGATGGCTGCTGCGTTCTGTCCAAGTGTATAAGAGTGTGTAAAAAGTCTATTGTATTTGGCAAAACTTTCTTATTTAAAAGAAATTCATACTGCAGTTTACACGTTCAGTGCTCAAGCGCTAAGCTTCCAGCGCTTAAGCGCTAGCCCACAAATCAGGAAATCTATCTGCGCGCATTGCGCGTTTAAGCGAGCGCTGGGCTTCTAAATTAATTTTCTTATATTTTTTTGTTCCTTAAATGCCTAATCTTTTCCATAAACAATTACCTACAAAAAATACATAAAAACACATAATAAGAACACAATTAAAATAATAAAAACATAACAAGACTTGAGAACAAAACTAAATCAAAAAGATTGAAAGAAAATGAAAACTCAAGATTTTTAACTATAAAAATATGAATTTTTAAAGGTTCATCACTCCCTCAAACGTAAGCTTTTGCTTGTCCTCAAGTAAAAGGAAATCAAAATAAATAAAATAAACTAAAACTAAAAACAGACTCAAATATGGCAATACCGGGTATCAAAAATCATTCATATCTTTAGAAATTGTTTCACAATCTAACTTCAAAGTGTCACATATGAACAACCCAATTATCACATCGTCTCTCACATGCAACTCTTATTAAAAAATGACTTCCCAAATACATGAATGAAAGACACAATCTCTTCATAAAGTACAAGCTCAGATAGGTTTATAAAACTGCAAGTGCACATCAAACCCACATCCATAGGGTTATTTTTTATCTCTCTCTCCACTAATGTAAACAACACATAATCAAGGATCAAAAGGGTCTTTAAAAGCTTATAATGTAAGGCCAAAGGTATAGGTTAAGAAAGAATTGGTAGGAGAATGAAAACAAAAGTTGAGATACAAAATCATGTAAATTTCATAATTCAAGCCATAAAAAAGTAGGACAAGTGCAAAATAGAGCAAAAGAATCAACACAACATTCACTTTTTTTTTCTTTCTTTTTTTTCAACAATCTTCACTCCCAAACTTATTTCTTTGCAATACTTTGGGTAGATTTTTTTTTTTGAAATTTTTCAGCTCCACAAAACTTCATGCACAAAAATAATGAAGACTTGAATAATAAAATAAAACAAGATATGCACTCAACAAAGGTTGTGTAAGAGAGCAAATTTTTTTTATGTGGGTTTGGGAAAAGGAAAATGTGGGTAAAGAAAAGAAATAAAGGCCAAACAATAACAAGGCTGCAAAAAGAGACCTAAGGATAAACTGTGTTCACAGGTTGGCTTGAAAGGCTCAAACAGTCAAAAGAAGGCCCTTATCATTTCCTTAATCATGCACTGCCTAGGATTTCACCTAAAGAGAGAATCAAACAACTTTTATATGAAAATCATCCACACACATGCAATTCCATAAACTTTATCTAAGCTTGACATGCAATTAAATTCCAAGGTTATCAAATATAAAGATGGGAAATACATCCATACACAATTGAAACAATAGAAATAAACATAACTCATAGATTCTCATGTGGTATCCCAAGAAATTAGATCAATCCACAATTCAAGCAATCATTGGATATTCAATTCAGCACATTGGTATGCATAAAATGACTTAAAACACATTAGGGTGATGGAAACAAAATAAAATAAAAAAGAACAAATAAATAAATGCAGAAATTAAAAGCTAAAGGAAAAAAGAAAAATCTTTTTGATGACCGACAAGTAATACATCCCCTTACAAAGGCTCCGAACTCAGGGAGGCACTTAAGCCGACTCAACACTACCTTCAAAATAAAAACAGAAAAGATGTTAGTCAATAAAATAAGAAATAACAAAATAAAGACAAAAATAAAGAGAAAAGGAAAGAAAATTTGGGTTGTCTCCCAAAAAGCGCTTGTTTAACGTCATTAGCTCGACATTGCCTTCTTAACTCATCAAGTTTGCTTGAAGCAAGAGAAGTAAGATGACATTTTTATCTTATCAGTTCTTTGCCTCCAGACTCTGTCACTGCTCTTGTAATTCTCACAGGCATTTGGAACTTGACTTAAACCTGATTGTTCTGAACACACCTTAACATGCTAATCTCATCAAGCCATGGAGGTCTCAATTTTTCAATAGCTAAGGGATTAACTTGCAGTGAACCATGGATAAGGGGAGAACCATTCTTTATCTCAGCAATCTCAAAGATAAGAGGACCTTTCTCCTTTTCATCAACAATCTTGGAACTGGGAGAGTCAACAATAATTGATGAGGAAGGGTTCTTACCATCCAACCCCTTTTGAAATTTAATTTGAATGCAATTAATAGGGGCATATAGATCTGATATTGAGGCAGACTTATTAAAAATATTTATAATCACTTGATCTCCATCTACCCTCAAAATAAGCTCTCCTCTACGGACATCAATCAACGCTTCTGATGTTACTAGGAATGGTCTCCTAAGAATTAATGGGATATCAACATCCTCATCTATATCCAAGACTACAAAGTTAACTGGGAAAATAAATTTATTAACCTTCACTAGCAAATCTTCCACAATACTGTACGGATGTCTGACTGATCGATCTGTTAATTGAAGAGAAACCATTGTAGGCTTAACTTTATCAATTCCCAACTTGTGCAAGATAGACAAAGGCATCAAATTAATGCTAGCCCTTAGATCACATAAGGCCTTATCAATACTCAACTTCCCAATTGTACAAGGGATATTAAAAACTTCCTGGATCCCTTAACTTTGGTGGAAGCTTCCTCTGGATAATGGCATTGCACTCCTCAGTAAGTGCTACAGTCTTATCTTCTTCCAACTTCCTCTTCTTTGATAGCTAGTCCTTCATGAATTTTATATAGGAAGGCATTTGCTTAAGTGCTTCAACAAAAGGGATGTTTATCTACAGCTTTTTGAAAAATTCTAAGAACTTGGAGAATTGTTTTTCTTGAATCACCTTCCTAAACTTTGAGGGTATGGAAGTTTAGCATAGAATAAAAGATTAACTATTTTCTTCAGCTCCAAGTCTTTCTTTTTTCTCTGCACTCTCGATTGTTCCTCTTTAGCTTCTTCAATATAGTACTCTTGAGTTGAGACATCCACAATAAAACATCAGTTTTTTCACTTCCTACTAAATCAGGTGTTTCTTTCATTTATCTTTCTAAAGTTTTACCACTTCTTAGTATAATTGCATGACATTGCTCCTTTGGATTGACAACAGATCACTCAGTAAGGTACCTAGAGGTCTTTCTTGAAGCTATTTCACTATCTGCCCCACTTGATTCTCAAGACTTCTAATAGTGGCCTCATAATTCTTGAAACTAGTTCTTGATTCCTCTATAAAAGCTTAAGTCAGTTGCATAAAAACAAAGGTCTGCAGAGAAAGTTTTTTCATTGCAATCTCAAGAGGAGACTTCTGTTTGGGCTGAGCATTCAATGGTATAGCTTGATTCTTCTAAGAGAAATTAGGATGATTCCTCCAGCCTGGATTATAAGTACTAGAATAAGGATTACTTTGTGGCCTTGAAGGGTTTCCTATATAGTTCACCTGCTCTGGAATGTTGACACCTAAATTCCCTGCCTCATATTGACCATTGACATGGTTGCCTCCACAAAAATCGCAAGTCAGACCTTGATGATTAATTGCATTTACCAGTAAATTTCCAACTTGCTTAGTAAGGTTGATAATGTGTTGTATCATAGTCTGATTCTGTGCAAGTATAGTATCAACAACACCAAGCTCTAACATTCCCTGTTTGACTGTAGCTCTTCCACTAGGAACCTGATACTCATTAATAGCCATTATCTCAAATAATTCTTGAGCCTCTTCAGGAGTTTTGCTATTTAAAGACCCACCTGCAGATGCATCCACTATAAGTCTTATGGAATGATTCAAACCATTGTAAAAGATCTGCACCTGCTGCCAAACCTCAAATGCATGGTGAGGACATCTCCTTAATAGCTCCCTAAATCTCTCCCAAGATTCATATAATGACTCCCCTTGATTTTAAGTGAAACAAGCTATTTCACCCCTCATCTTCACAAACAGTGATGGAGGAAAATACCAAGTGAGAAATTTACTAACCAGATCCTCCCAAGTAGAGATGCTTCCTTGTGGCTGGGCTTGTAGCCAGCTCTTTGCTTTGCCTCTGAGAGAAAATGGGAACAATCGTAATCTAATGGCATCATTAGTAACGCCATTATACGTAATAGTATCGCAGAGATGCAAGAAATTAGCAATGTGCAAGTTTGGATCTTCTGCATGGCCTCCCTCAAACTGATTCTGTTGTACCAGCTGTAGAAGAGCTGGTTTAATTTCAAAATTATTAGCCTGAATAGCAGGGCGTGTAATACCCTAGAAAATCATATTAGGCTTGTATATGGTTATAGAGGTAGCCTAATACTTACTTAACATGTCTGTGAAGTTTTGTGATTTTCTGAGCACGTTTAGGCACTTTGCTATAACGTTAAGTGAGAAATATAGTTGTTATTTGCTCTGGAAGTGGTTTAAATTGCTTAGTTAGTGGAAATAACTGTGGAGAGTTTGTTTCCAAGTCACAAATATGGAAACTGTACTACAGTTAAAGTTTGAGAATTTTTGAAGTTAGTTTGGCATTTTTGAGCATACTGGTAGTGTGTTTTAGTGCCGAATTGACCCCTAGCTGATATGAAAATATCAGTTTTTGGTGAAATAGAATTTTTAATGAATCTTAGGATTTATTTTAAATTTGTTGGAAGCTACGAAATCAGATTGGGAGAAGTTTGAGTGTTCTTAGCAGATCGGGGTTTTAGTACCCAACTAAGAGAATTCAAAAGGGATTTCTTTTCTTGAAATATCCCAGAGTGGGGATATTTGAGGGCTAAGAACAGAACAGAAAAACAGAGAGGCTGAAAACATGAGAACGAAGAAGAGAAAAGAAAGAAAAGAAAGAAGAGAGAAAGAGAAGAAGGAAGAGGAGGATCCAAGTGAAGGTCTTGCTTCATCCTCATCATCTTGATCTTGAGGTAGAGGGAAAATATGTGTTACTTCATAACTTCATCTTCTTCGTTAGGTTTATGGGGACTTGATGGAGGATGTGGGGTTTTGAAGTGTGAGAATGGTGTTTATGTTAGTAAATGCATGAATTTTGCTAGAAAGCTTGAGAATAGTATGTTTTTAGTTTGCTAGAGGCAATAGAATAGTTCTTCATCACTTGAATACCCTTGAATGCCATTTGTGAAGGAATTGGAGTTTTAGGGTGTAAATGGATGATTTAATCCAAGAATAAAAAATTTGTGTTGTGAGTTAGTGTTTTAAGTTTCCTTCTTGTTTGTGAACTTGTTTGGGACTTGAAATCACTTAGAAACTAAGTTGGAGTGGCCAAAATCCATGGAAAATGGCCAAAGGAATAGTAGCATCGTGCATGAGAGCTTTTGCCATGTTTCTGGTTCAGTTACACGGCCTGTGTGAGATTACACGGCCTAGGCCGTGTACCTCTCTGCCAGAAATTTTCCTGATGCACGAAAACACGGCCGTGTATTTTGATACATTGTGTCTTCTGTGATGAGAATTAGCTTTTGTGG
This sequence comes from Ormosia semicastrata, assembly GCA_029884595.1. Lineage (NCBI taxonomy): Eukaryota > Viridiplantae > Streptophyta > Magnoliopsida > Fabales > Fabaceae > Ormosia > Ormosia semicastrata. Next base: position 63,190,614 of record JAQQTO010000061.1, on the reverse strand, counting down.
TCTTCATGAAAGTTTTAGCTCTTTTTCCTTAGCTTTCCAATACCACCAAAATCGCGTCATTTCGATAACCATAGCTCAAGTTATGCTCATTTTACTGCACAAAGGTCAAAGGTTGAATTTGAACAGAATGTGTTTTTGGATAGGAAATGTATGTTTTGGCATTTTATAAGGCTAGAAGTCTTAGAGGGACCTTAGATAACCATAGTAGGGTGGATTATCAAGGGGTAATATATTGGAACACCTTAGGCTTCCATAGTGTGGTGGAATGCCATAGGCAAGGATAGGGCGCCTAGATGCCTAGAATAGATTTCAGCAGAATTTCTATTTTGATGTTTTGAGGTTCCTAGTTGCTAGGATATTTTGTTTATGCCTAGTAGAGTATGTTAAAAGTCTAATAGCAGTAATTGATGAAGTGGAAATGTATTAAGTCAAGTTGACTTTAAATGCTACTTACGGGAGGTAATTAGACATGGTCATATATACATATAATTTGTATTGTGATGGATCGAGGAATTGAGTTTCCCTAAGTGTGGGAATTATTCGTGTATGCTCTTTTAAGAGTGATAAGGTACTTTTAAAAGTATTTGATGAATTGTTTATGAAATAAATTTAAGATGCATATAAATCAATTGTGAAACTAGTTATGGGAAGTAATTAGTAATTGTATTGCATGAGATGTTTGTAAAACCTAGTGAAGTTTGTAATGCTAATTATGAGAAGTTAATTAGAAATGATGATATATTTAATGGTATGATATGCCTTTTTGAAAGGTGTGAGCCCCGGTGAAAGTGGGTGTTCTATATCAGGTAAGGCACATGGTAACCTTCCTAATATAGTGAAATTCTTAAGGATGGATTTCCTCTGGGATAATGATGTTTGCTGGATGGGACTTCCAGTGCTTGTTCAAGGTTATGGATGAAACTATGGACTTCCATTACTTTGTTCATGTTTCATGCATTCATGACATTACCATGGGATTGGAGGTCCTGGATGTGGTATCATGCATTATTCACCTCCATACTTAGGAAATTGCATAGACATAATCATTAGTCATAATTAAGCATAACATGGCGATTGTATGGGCGGTTGCTATCATGACATTTTCATGCATTACAATTGTATGGGCAATTGCGTGTTGTTGAAATGAGTTGTTGCTTCTATGATTGAAGTATCAACGAGATAATTATGAACATTATCTGTTTGTATATATATATACATGTTGATGTATATATACTGGTATTGGAATACTTCTACTGAGATATGTTTTCTCACCCTGATTGTGTTGCCATGTAAATCCAAGTGTAAGTTCTTCGAAAGGGAAGAAGAAGATGTATGAGGATTAGCATAGCTTAGATGTTATTTTGAGCTGAGCATATGTAAATGTTTTATATTTGCTTAGTTATTTCAGGTTATGTATAACAGTATGTGTTACCAAGTGGCCTCAATACTCAAGAGGGGGGTGAATTGAGTAGTTAAAAAATAAGTTCACAAATCTTTCGCAAATCGTTTGACAATCAATTTTCGTTGAAGCTATTGCATGATTAGAGATAATTGAATAGATGAGTTAAACACTTTCACTTATAAACGTAATAGCCAAGGAGACAATATCCAAGTAAAACAATGAAACAGTGCACAAAGATAAACAGAGAAGGGTTTAGAGAAACAAACACAGTCGTTTATCCTGGTTCAATCACCACTCCACTTGTGATCTACGTCCAGTCCCCAAACAACAACTTGAGATTTTCCACTATATCTTCAAGCTTCAATGGGTGCTTGAAAAACCACTACAACTTTGAGCACTCAACAATATGGGATACCTCACCCAAAAGCTTGAGCCTCTATTTTCCAAGGGATACCTCACCCTTACAATACTTGAGGGATACCTCACCCTCACTAATCAGAATGTATAAGATTGAAATAGAAGAAGCTCTCTCTAGAGCAAGTGTTTACAAATTGAAGCTCTAATATGCTCTCAAGGATTTTTCACGTTTTTAATCAGAAAATAGAGCAAGAAATGATTTTAAGGATTGATTCACGTTTTGAAGTATGATGATCAGTTTTTGATTCAAGGTCAACCACAAATAAGGACCCAACTTTGGTATTTATAAGTTTCTCAATTAATAGAGCCGTTGGAGGTAGTTGGGCATGCATTTAATGCATTTAATATAGCCGTTGGACGTTGTCAGGATGCGTGTAATCGATTACATATCTCAGGTAATCGATTACATTGTTGTTCCAACATTTTCTGAACTTTCTGGGCTCTGTGTAATCGATTACATTCTTGGTGTAATCGATTACATGGCTTCTGACTTTGCTTGTAATCGATTACAATGCCCATGTAATCGATTACATGACTTCTGACTTGCTGTGTAATCGATTACAATATACATGTAATCGATTACATGACTCGTCGAACGTGTTCTTTGAGTTTCTGGGTTTTGTGTAATCGATTACATTGCCCATGTGATCGATTACATGACTTCTGACTTTGTTTGTAATCGATTACAATATCCAGGTAATCGATTACATGACTCGTCGAACGTGTTCTTTGCCTTTCTGGGCTTTGTGTAATCGATTACATATATTGTGTAATCGATTACATGGCCTCTGACTTGCTTGTAATCGATTACATTGTTCATGTAATCGATTACATGCTTTCTGTTTGATGTGTAATCGATTACAAACATTGTGTAATCGATTACATTAGCCTTTGAACACATTTTTCAAGTCCAATAATGCTTGTAAGTCATTTCCAACACCTCAAGGTACTTGTTTAAACATAAATCCTTTTTAAGAGTGTTAGATTTAAAGTTGAAACTCAGGTTTTATTGAAAGCCATGTTTATCCTTGAAATTTCCCATTTATTTTGAAATCATATCTTGAAAAACCATTTGAGAAATCTTTGAGAGCATTTAACATTCATATCCTAAATAAACCTTCTGTCTTCTTTCTTTGATCTTGATTTTTCCTTTTGCGCTTGATCTTCTCTTTTGCTTTTGTTATCATCAAAAACCTTTTGACATGCCTTAGAGACATAAGCATTCACATTCTCCCCCTTTTTGATGATGACAAACTGATCATAGGAAAAAGAAAGAGTTTTTGCATTTGTATATAATAGTCATTTAGGTACAATGCTGCCCCCGGAGTTTATGCATGATGTTGGGTTAGATTTTGCATATGAAAAGCTTAATAACTTAAAAGGTCAATAACTCCCCCGTACTCATGCAACCATTAATTTCATTTTTCATTTTTCCTCATTTTCTCCCCCGTTGGCATTATCAAAAAGACATAAGCATTTAAGAAAAATAGACAAAGATGACAAATTGTATTTCATGATTCCCAAATTTTTGCCATAACAGAAAAGCCACAAAGATTAATCAGTCCAATCAATATTCCAAAAGCCAACATTCAAAGTGAAAACAAGTTCATGTATTAATAATCAGTCCAGTCAAACATTCATAATCATTAGGCAATAATCAAAATATAACCATAAAGGTATACCAATTTTATATAATCAGAGTTAAAACAAAATAAGTACAGGGTGGACATCAATACAAAATAAAAAATATCAAGGCAATAGGCCATGATCACTATCAGTGTCCTCGCTGTCACAAAAGACTTCACCCTCTGGATCCGCAGCAGAGTCTCCTAGATCAATGTTATCATCGCTGGGCATAAGATCGTCGTTAGAGTCCAGAAGCTCCTCATCATCAGCAGGAACTCCAGATGGACCAGCGAAGGATAGGGGAACCGGAGGGGCAGAGGATGTGGGAGGTGCAGCAACAGCACTTGGAGGAACAGGAGGTCCACCCAAGAGAGAGCGAATGGAGGCAAGCTCCTGGTCTGAGTAGTCCATCCTCAGCTCAAGATGGTCAATCTTTTGCTCTATATGATCCATGCGTGTGTTTACGTTGGCGCTCAGGTTGCGCATTTCTTGGAGCAGAAGATCAAGAGAAGTTGGAGCAGGAGCAGAGGCAGGGTACTAAGCCTCCTCATCATCACTATCTGGATCGTGATGGATATGACCAAACGTGCCATGAGTAATGTAATGCCACCCATCATCCACCTTATAGAGCTGAAGCTTCTTCAGAGTATGCAACCCAATTGATTGGGGTCCCTTCGAGCTGGTGTCCTTGGACTCTTCAGCCAGCGAAATGCGACAGTACTCGAGGATTGTGGTGACCAACATGGCGAAGGGGATAGCAGAGTTCTTCTTTTTCTTGATGTCCAGCATATGCTCTAGAATGTAGTAACCCCAGTTTATTGGGTGCCCTGTGGTCATTGCCCATAATGCCACAACATCATCTTTGAGGACTTGGGAGTAATTCCCTCCTTTGGGAATCAATCCACAAACCAAGAGGTAGTGGAGAACCCTGTTTTCCATAGTGAGGCCAGTGGCCATTATTCTGTGTTTAGGATCACTGGGGAGGTGGTAGCCAGTCCTAATCAAAGAGAGAAGAGCAGCCTTATGCTCAAACTCATGCCCCCAGACTTTGGCATTTCCACGGGCCCAGCTCCATCGGGAGTGAGCTTGGTGAGCCTATACCACTCGCCATTGTTAACTGATTTGTTGCTTTTTCACTTCAGAAATTATGCAATTATCCTCAACCTTCGGTTAGCATAAAAGACTCGGACAAGGTTAGGGTAGATGGCCTTCTCTATGCTCGAATCCCAAGAAGCCTAAGTTTTCTATTGTCCTAAAGCTCTCTAAAGGTTCACTCTCGCAGAAGGTGATGGGAAGATACACAGGAGATGATTTTGCTAAGCCGGAAGTTCTTCCGAACAACTCAGCTTTCTTCATAGTGGAGAAGTGCCTTGTGAGGTCCAGGCCAGATATATTACGTGAAGAGCCACCAGAGGACCCTCCAACAGCAGCCCCTATTCTTGGGCGCTTCGAGCGATGAGAGGATTCAGCCATTGATGAGAAGGAGAAGCAAGGGATGAGTGATTAATGATTGGGGATGAGAGAGGGACGAGATTAGGGCAGAGAAAAGGAGATGGGGTTCGTGAGAGAAGATGGGGAGATTTGGATGAGGGATGTGAGGGGATTTTGAACGATGGGTTATGTGGAGAGGGGTTTTTCGAGATTGAGAGAGGTGAAATGACGGGTTTTGATGGAGATTTGAGTGAGAAAGGAGAGTTTTTGAGATTTGAGGTGCGTGGGAGCAGAAGGAGAGAACGAAGAAGATGAACAGGCTCAAACAGAAATGAGCTCTACGCGCGTCAGAAAGCTTTTAAAAACCCTGTGTAATCGATTACATCGAGTATGTAATCGATTACATGCATTCTGGTAGGTATGTAATCGATTACATTTTTCATGTAATCGATTACATGCTTTCTGGGAACCTTGTAATCGATTACATAGTTGATGTAATCGATTACCTGAGTTCTGAGTTGGTTGTAATCGATTACAAAATGTGTGTAATCGATTACATGCGTGACAGAACCTGTGTAATCGATTACAAAGGCATTGTAATCGATTACCAGCACTCTTTAACTCAGATTTTGCGTTCCAAATAGCATATAATCAATTTTAATCCATTCAAATCAGTTTTAAAGCAACTTAAATCAATTCAAATCTTCATGCAAGCATATAGACTAATCATATTATGATTCAACTCATGTAATTGATCAAAATTATCATTTTTACCAAGAATTTCACCCTTTTTGGTGAAATTTGAGGTTGTTGAATTTCTTGTCAAAGTTGGACATGAGGGAGCACCTGCAAAACAATTTAGGGGAAACCTCCGACGCTCAAGTTAGTATGGGATTCAAATATATAATGAAAATTCGAGAGATTGTGCAAATGTGGCATAATTATGCGAAAAAAGCAAGCTTAGGCATTTGTTTTAGGATTATGCAAAGAAATATCTAATTTATGCATGATTGATCCAATATACCCAGTTCATTTCTAATGTAGAAAAATGCTTCTTTTGCTAGGGGTTTGGTGAAAATATCACCACCAGTTGCTTAGTTGTTTCAACAAATTCAAGTATGCAATCACCTCTTTGAACATGATCTCTAATGAAATGATGTCTTATTTCAATATGCTTAGTTCTAGAATGCAAAATGGGATTTTTTGACAAGTTAATTGCACTAGTATTATCACATTTTATGGGAATGTGATCAAGCTCAAGACCATAGTCCAAGAGTTGTCTTTGTTTCATCCAAAGGACTTGAACACAAAGAACTCCCAAATATAATATATTCACTTCACTGTGGGACAATGCCACACTATTTTGTTTCTTCTTTGTGCCAAGAAACTAGTGAGCTTCCAAGCAAGTGGCATGTCCCACTAGTGCTTTTTCGATCCATTTTGCATCCAGCAAAATCAAAATCGGAGTACCCAATAAGACTACATGAGGCACCCTTAGGGTACCATAAGCCCATTTGTGATGTGCCTATTAGATATTTCATTATTCTCTTAACAGCACTTAGGTGTGATTCCTTAGGATTAGCTTGATATCTAGCACACATGCATACACTAAACCTTATATCAAGCCTACTTGCAGTGAGATAAAGGAGTGAGCCAATCATACCTCTATATTTTGTAATTTCTACCGATTTACCTCCTTCATCCTTGTCCAAATAGCAAGAGGTGCCCATAGGAGTAGCCATATGCTTGGCATTGTCCATTCCAAACTTTTTGAGCAGCTCCTTGCAATACTTGGATTGGCTTATAAATGTTCCTTCTCTTGTTTGCTTGATTTGTAGACCAAGGAAGAAGTTGAGCTCACCCATCATGGACATCTCAAACTCACTTTGCATAATATTTGAAAATTCTTTACAAAGAGAGTTGTTAGTAGCTCCAAATATAATGTCATCAACATAGATTTGAACTAGAAGAATGTCATGCATTTTGTGTTTTATGAAAAGAGTGGTGTCAACTTTATCTCTAGAAAAGCCTTTTTCTAAAAGAAATTTGCTCAACCTTTCATACCAAGCTCTAGGAGCTTGTTTCAAGCCATACAAGGCCTTTTTCAATTTAAAAACATGGTTGGGCATTTCAAAGTCCTCAAAACCAGGAGGTTGTTCTACATACACCTCTTCTTGTATAAAACCATTTAAAAAAGCACTTTTGACATCCATTTGATAGAGTTTGAAATCCATGATGCAAGCATATGCAAGTAGCATTCTAATGGCCTCTAATCTAGCTACGGGAGCATAAGTTTCTTCATAATCTATGCCTTCTTCTTGATTATATCCCTTAGCTACAAGCCTAGCTTTATTTCTTATTATTAAACCCGTTTCATCAAGTTTGTTCCTAAAGACCCATTTGGTGCCAATTATAGGATGATCATTGGGCCTTGGAACTAATTCCCAAACTTGATTCCTCTCAAATTGGTTTAGTTCTTCTTGCATGGCCAAGATCCAATGCTCATCATTAATGGCCTCATTTATGTCTTTAGGTTCAACTTGAGAGACAAAGGCTAGATGATTACATGCATCTCTAAGTGAGTTTCGAGTGATTACCCCTTTTGATACATCACCTATCACTTTGTCGAGAGGATGATATCTTGAAGTCCTCCATTCCTTGGGTAGATCTAAGATTTCTGAATCTTCTTGCCATGTATGATCAAGGAGTCTCTTTTCTTCCTTCTTGGGCTCTATCTCTTGATTTTCCAAGTGCGTCTTTGCCAAGATTTCTGCAACATCATCAACAAGTTCCTTTCTCGGCTCATTTGGGTTAGTTTCATCAAATGCAACATGTATGGACTCTTCTATGGTCATAGTTCGTTTATTATAGACTCTAAAGGCCTTGCTATGAATAGAATAACCAATGAATATTCCTTCATCAGATTTTGCATCAAACTTCCCCAAGTTATCCTTTCCATTATTCAAAACAAAGCATTTACATCCAAAAACATGAAAATGTGACACATTTGGTTTCCTTCCTTTGTACAATTCATATGGGGTTTTCTTTAAAATTGGCCTTATTAGGGCTCCATTCATAACATAACAAGCGGTGTTAACCGCATCCGCCTAAAAGTACTTAGGAAGATTGGCCTCATTGAGCATAGTTCTTGCCATTTCTTCTAAAGATCGATTTTTCCTTTCTACAACACCATTTTGTTGTGGTGTTCTAGGGGCAGAAAAATTATGCTCAATGCCATGTTCATCACAAAAAGTTTCAAATTCATGATTTTCAAATTCACCACCATGATCACTTCTTATGGATGCAATACAAAAACCTTTTTCGTTTTGGATAACTTTGGCAAGTTTTCTAAATGATTGAAAAGCATCATTTTTGTGGGCCAAGAATAATGTCCATGTAAATCTAGAAAAATCATCCACAATCACTAATGCATAGTAATTCCCACCAAAGCTCATAGTTCTAGAGAGTCCAAAAAGATCCACGTGCAAAAGTTGTAAAGGTCTAGAAGTTGAAACTATGTTTTTAGCTTTAAAAGAGACCTTTACTTGTTTTCCTTTTTGACATGCATCACAAAGTTTGTCTTTTTCAAATTTGAGCTTTGGAAGACCAATTACTAGTTCTTTAGAGACCAATTTGTTTAAGTGATCCATGTGAATGTGAGCAATTCTTCTATGTCATAACCATGAATCATTTTCTCTACTCATAAAGCATTTAGCATCATTTGAGGAAATATCATCAAGACTAATCATATATATGTTATTGACTCTATGACCAACAAACTTAACTTGCTTATCATCCTTTCCCTCAATTATGCAACAAGAGGAATCAAATATAACTCTATTGCCTTTATCACACAATTGACTAATACTAAGCAAATTATGTTTAAGTCCTTCGACAAGTAAAACATTATCAATATATGATGAAGGGATCTTACCAACTTTGCCAATTCCAAGAATCTTCCCTTTGTTGTTGTCACCATATGTGACATGACCATGTTTCTTGTGTGTAAGGGAGGAGAACTTGGAGCCATCACCGGTCATGTGCTTGGAGCAACCACTATCAAGATACCAACTTGAGCTCTTGGTCTTCAAGCACACCTACAACACACATTCAAGATTTAACTTTTGGTACCCAAATTGTTTTGGGTCCTTGTGTGTTAGAATTAGGTATGGTGCCTTTAGGGACCCAAACCCTTTTGATTCCAACCTTGGTGTTTATGTTCTTTCTAACATTGCAAGTGGATGCACTATGCCCTTTCCTACCACAATGAAAACATTTAACAAAGGGGCTACTTGAAGTTTTTGAGGAAACAAAGAAGTTCTTATAAGACTTTTGATGGTTGTTTGGATTAAATCCCAAACCGGCTTTTTGGAAAACACATTTTTGTCTCCCTAACAACACATTCAAGTTGTCTCTTCCAAAAGTGAATTTCGCAAGAGTGTTGTTCAAGTCTTCTATTTCTTTTTCAAAAGCTTTGCATGATAAACAAGGTAATGATATGGATGCATTATCATGTGAGGAACAAATCATGCATGATGAATTAGCATCTATGAGTCCTAAAGTCTCATTTTCAATTTTAAGTTCATTTATCTCCTTGGTTAAAGTAGAAATTTTCTTTGTCAATAGGGAGATAGTTTTATTGGAAGACAAAATCATTTTTGTGAGCCTCAAAGATTCATCATGTAATTCTTGAAAGGCATCTTGCAATTCATCATAAGAAGGTGGAGGTTCTAGGTTAGAAGAGGTTACCTCGGTGTCGCTTTCTCCACTTTCTTCTCCTTGAGCCATGAGGCAAAGATGGGCTTCTTCATTTTCTGAATCGTCGGAAGAGCTTAAGTCATTGTCCGCTCAAGCTATATATGCTCTTCTTCCTTTCTTTTCCTTGGAGGGTCTTTTCTCAAACTTCTCCGTCTTCTTGAGATATATAGGACACTCCATTTTCATGTGCCCCGGTTTTCCACATTCGTAGCATTTTGGAGGAGTAGAGGATCCTTCTCCTTTGTGATATGCTTTCTTTTGAGGAAAGGGTGGTCTTCTTTGAAATCCCCTTTTCTTCAAGAATCTTCCGAATTTTCTCACAAGAAGACTAAGATTCTCCTCACTTAGCTCAATATTTTCAGCATCCTCTCCACCATCTTCATCATCATCTTCAAGTATGGAAGAGGTGGCCTTGAGTGCAATTCCCTTCTTCTTTTTGTCATGTTCTTCATTTTGATTGAGACTATTTAGTTCCAGCTCATACTCTTGAAGTTTTCCGAATAGGGTGGCTAGAGACATGGTTGATAAATCTCTTGATTTCGCAATCGCCGTTACCTTGGGTTGCCAATTCCTACTTAGACATCTCAAGACTTTGTTAATAAGATCCTCATTAGGAAATGTCTTTCCCAATGAGATGAGATGATTAACAATATGAGTAAATCTCTTTTGCATATCTTGAATACTCTCACCTTGATTCATTCTAAACAATTCATATTCATGAGTAAGAGTGTTTATTCAAGATCTTTTTACCTCACTAGTACCTTCATGAGTTACTTGTAGGGTATCCCACATTTCTTTTGCGGTCTTACAATTTGACACCCTAAAGAATTCATCATACCCCAAAGATGTGGTGATGATATTCTTGGCTCTCAAATTATATTGAACCTTCTTTTTATCATCATCGGTCCAATCACTTCTAGGTGTATTAATTGTCACACCATCCTTAGTTTGTGTAGGGACAAAAGCACCATTTTCAACTGCATCCCACACATCTAAGTCAATAGCTTCAATAAAAATTTTCATCCTTTCTTTCCAATAGGCATAACCATCCCCATTGAAATAAGGAGGTCTATTTATAGAAGAACCTTCATTTCAAAAACCATTTGAAGCCATCATTTCTCTTGAAGCTGCTAAGCTCTTTATACAAGAGTCTAGCTCTGATACCACTTATTACCAAGTGGCCTCAATACTCAAGAGGGGGGGTGAATTGAGTAGTTAAAAAATACGTTCACAAATCTTTTGCAAATCATTTGACAATCAATTTTCGTTGAAGCTATTGAATGATTAGAGATAATTGAATAGATGAGTTAAACACTTTTACTTATAAACGTAATAGCCAAGGAGACAATATCCAAGTAAAACAATGAAACAGTGCACAAAGATAAACAGAGGAGGGTTTAGAGAAACAAACACAGTCGTTTATCCTGGTTCAATCACCACTCCACTTGTGATCTACGTCCAGTCCCCAAGCAACAACTTGAGATTTTCCACTATATCTTCAAGCTTCAATGGGTGCTTGAAAAACCACTACAACTTTGAGCACTCAACAATATGGGATACCTCACCCAAAAGCTTGAGCCTCTATTTTCCAAGGGATACCTCACCCTTACAATACTTGAGGGATACCTCACCCTCACTAATCAGAATGTATAAGATTGAAATAAAAGAAGCTCTCTCTAGAGCAAGTGTTTACAAATTGAAGCTCTAATATGCTCTCAAGGATTTTTCACGTTTTTAATCAGAAAACAGAGCAAGAAATGATTTTAAGGATTGATTCACGTTTTGAAGTATGATGATCAGTTTTTGATTCAAGGTCAACCACAAATATGGACCCAACTTTGGTATTTATAAGTTTCTCAATTAATAGAGCCGTTGGAGGTAGTTGGGCATGCATTTAATATAGCCGTTGGACGTTGTCAGGATGCGTGTAATCGATTACATATCTTAGGTAATCGATTACATTGTTGTTCCAACGTTTTCTGAACTTTCTGGGCTCTGTGTAATCGATTACATTCTTGGTGTAATCGATTACATGGCTTCTGACTTTGCTTGTAATCGATTACAATGCCCATGTAATCGATTACATGACTTCTGACTTGCTGTGTAATCGATTACAATATACATGTAATCGATTACATGACTCGTCGAACGTGTTCTTTGAGTTTCTGGGTTTTGTGTAATTGATTACATTGCCCATGTGATCGATTACATGACTTCTGACTTTGTTTGTAATCGATTACAATATCCAGGTAATCGATTACATGACTCATCGAACGTGTTCTTTGCCTTTCTGGGCTTTGTGTAATCGATTACATATATTGTGTAATCGATTACATGGCCTCTGACTTGCTTGTAATCGATTACATTGTTCATGTAATCGATTACATGCTGTTTGATGTGTAATCGATTACAAACATTGTGTAATCGATTACATTAGCCTTTGAACACATTTTTCAAGTCCAATAATGCTTGTAAGTCATTTCCAACACCTCAAGGTACTTGTTTAAACATAAATCCTTTTTAAGAGTGTTAGATTTAAAGTTGAAACTCAGGTTTTATTGAAAGCCATGTTTATCCTTGAAATTTCCCATTTATTTTGAAATCATATCTTGAAAAACCATTTGAGAAATCTTTGAGAGCATTTAACATTCATATCCTAAATAAACCTTCTGTCTTCTTTCTTTGATCTTGATTTTTCCTTTTGCGCTTGATCTTCTCTTTTGCTTTTGTTATCATCAAAAACCTTTTGACATGCCTTAGAGACATAAGCATTCACAGTATGCCCTTGAGGCTATGATGTATATATATAACTTTTCTTATCGTGGCTCTCCATATTTACTCATTATGTATGAATGATATGGGTTAACGTTAATGTATGTTGGTAGTAGCAGGTCAATATTAGGTTATTCATTTATATGACAATATATTTGGGTAGCAAATATTGGGCTGTTACAGGGCGCATAATACTGGTAGAAATATTTTTAGCAGATGGAGTAGCATAGTCAGCCAAAGTGCGTCTTCGCTCTACAGTTACAACTATTTCTGCCATCTTTTCTTCTGCTTCTTCAAGTTTCTTCCTTTCTCTAGCTGCTTTCCCATTTGCTCTAGCTGTTCACTCTATCTCTGGATCAAAAAGCAATTCTTCTAACTCTAGAGAACCTTGCATAAATAAACAAACAAACAAATTAGAGTAAAGTAAAGAAGGAAATGAAAAATAAAAATAAAAATAAATGACTAATAAAAATAAACCAAGAAAACAAAGAAATAAATTAAAAATAAAATTTAAAGAAAATTAAAAATTAGAATTAAAAAGAAAATTAAACAAAGAAAAAAATGCTTAAATTAATGTCTTTTCAACTACTAAGTAATAAAGAGTGAGTAGAGTATAATCCCACGAGAATTAAGTTATTAATTACTAAGTTCGTTAAATCAACATTATTCAAGCTATCAAAAAGAGGATTGCTGCAAATTCAATTAAAAAGAAATATAAAATTAGCAAATAATAAATCAAAGGGATGAAAAATAATGATATTAAAGAGTTAGGGTTCAGACTTCACTTGAACTCTTTAGATGCACACTCAAATATTGGTTTAACCATGTTCTATTTCAATGATTTACGATCAATTCCCCAAAATTAACTAATATCCAATCCTTTGGTATATTAATCCTCTTAAGCTGTTTGGAATTAACTAATCCCTTAGTCTAATCCCAAATAGAAAGGCATTATCAAGAACGAGGGAATTAAAATAAAGACCACATAACCCACAATGTCTATTCCTAGTGATTACAGAAATTATGGTGTTTATCACATGTTCTAGGTTCATGCAAATTTTTCTAAATCATATATAAACCCAAAAATCATTTCCAAATTGATCAGGTTTAGAAAAGCATTAAGAATAAAGATAAACACGTAAATCATGAAATAGAAACATCAATTAAACCCATAAAAGAAAGTTACATTATCCAAGAACATGATCCATCATCCCCCTAACAAAGGGAAAATTAGTTACACATGAAAAAAAAAATACAAAGGGAAGAATATGACAAACTCCATTATAAAAAGGTGGAAAAGTTGAAGAAAATTCCTAATCTTCAAGCCTAATTGCGCCCACACCACATTAGGGTTTGTGTAACACCCACCTTAGGATGCCACATTTATGTTACATAATTACCAAATTAACCTTATTTAGATAACGTAAGTTGTAGGGAAAAATACGAGCTGCAAAATTTCTTAATTACAAGAAAATAAACTTAGCAGAAAATAAAACATCACAGCATCATTACAAATAATTTACATCATTTATACATATCCAAGTCTCTTGTTATACATATACAAATCTTTAACACTCTCATACTATAAATATTACAAACTAGTCACTCCAAAAAGTTTAAACACTATTTACATTGACATCTTTGCCTAAGTACAACTAGGCAGCTGAGCCTTCAGAAGTAGCCGGACCCTCAGATGGGTCCTCCTCAGACTCCCCGGGTGGGGGAATTCCAACCCGACGTAAAGTCCGAGGAGGAAATGTCCGAGCGGATGATACAACACTACTCTCTCTAGGGGTGCGATAGTACGCTCCCCAATGCTGCCTAATGGATATAGGGAACTCTAATTGTACATAAATAGTAACAGAAAAGTAAGGGTTCCCTGACTGTAGCCTACTCAATCTAATATTTACATCTCCCAGATAATATATACTCTCTCTCTCAAGATCTTCAGTCCATGCCTCGTCTCCTCCGATGAATGTCAGTCTCATGTAACCCAGAAAGCTAGGGATCTCCACCGCCATCAAAACTCGAGATTTTCAACAGAATCTGGACCTTCCTCTGCTTTTCGCTCTACGGCTGGCTCGATGTCTTAACAGCGGGTAAACATAATACAATATATACATACAAGAGGTGAGATCACCTACGCCAGTACCAGTATGGTAGCAATGAAGATAATCACATCCAAAATATCATACAGCAGTCATACTATAATTACAGTTATGCCACTAACATCATATATCATAATTGCACAGGAAATAAATAATAATAATTACAGTTATACCACTAACATTATATCTCAACATTACACATGAAATAAACAAGAATTACGATTATACTATTTTCAATACTCAAGTATTTAATATTTTAATTGTCACGAGCAAGGATTACACATGAGCAAAAATTACAATGATATATCCTCTATGAATGCAAATGTACACTGACTCAATCCTCTATGAATGCAAATGTACTCTGACTCAATATCCTACTCCATGGAGCTATAACTCAAGTCGGAGAGAATGATTAAACAGATCTGTCGGCACCAACATGCTTAAGACCACGTGCTCAATTTCTGCACATCTAGCATATGCACGACAGTCTGTATCAAATCATGATTAGGAATAGTGTCTCGGTCTGGATCATTGGTGTGTTGCATCGGTCTAACCCACGGTACAGAAGAGCTACCAACTGTCCATTGTAGGCAACCCGCACCCCAATGCCCCCAAGGTCAATCAGTGACCTACACTACGCTTATCACACCCACTCAGGAGGTGTAATCTCTCCTAGGCAACTTGCCTTACACAGTCCTTTGGACCTTTTCAATGCATGTACTATGCACTATTCACAATTTCCATTGATATCCCATGTGCAGGGTTCATATAATAATTTAACAGCAATGTTACTGTAATTTAATCGCGTAATCATATTTTCGTATTTTCTCACTCGCGACTCAATTCTGTCGCCTTTTCAAATCACGTAGTGATTTTTCAGTGTTTTCCAATCGCGTAACTATTTTTCATACATTTTAAATCAGAATTACTGTTTTACTCATTTTAATATTAAAATTTACTGTATTTTTCTCATATTTGCAAAATAGTCCTTTAAAATACATAATTACATATTCATCCCTCAAAACAGATTAATTATACTTTCGTCCCTCAAAACACATAA
Source organism: Ormosia semicastrata (assembly GCA_029884595.1). NCBI lineage: Eukaryota > Viridiplantae > Streptophyta > Magnoliopsida > Fabales > Fabaceae > Ormosia > Ormosia semicastrata. The sequence goes on along the minus strand of JAQQTO010000061.1, from coordinate 63,175,040 downwards.
TTTATATTTTCGTCCCTCAAAATACAGTATTTTCACTATAACCCGTCAAAATTTTATATTTACATAATGACCCCATATTTCCATGGCATTTCCAATTGAGCCCCTTCCTCATAAAATTTACCGTGTAAATTTCACATACATACAGTATAAGTTTCGCTACAGTATATATTTCACATACACACATATTATCAGTTCCTTAAGCATTATAGCATACAGGCAAGAATCGAAATAAAATCGATCTCACAGATACTACACGTACAAACATAGAAACACAAGCAGATCACATCTCAAATACAATCCAAACATAGAAACACAATCAAGCACATCTCAATACAGTCCAATCAATACAGTCCAATCAATACAGTCCAAGAACCTCAAACAATAGGTGAATAAATCTTTAAGGATTTTTCACCGAATAAACCATCCTCATACTGCCAGAACATGGGTGGTAAGGTTGAGTCTCCCTCTTACCTCTTGAAGACGAGCTTTCTAAGCTTTCCTCCTTTCCTTGAGACTTTGTTCACCTCCTAACAAGCCCTAAAATTTTCAAGAAAAATTAGTAAAGGATTATACAAGAATCAAGATTGAAAACCATGGAGAAATCATGGTTAATAAAATAACAAAAATCAGATTTTGAATCATTAATCCAAGCTTACCCTTTAGGAAAAGGTTTATGACAAAACTTGTGAAGGAGAAATGATTAGAGTAGGCTTTGAGTCAAAACAAACCAATATATGAATGTTTTAGAGGATGGATGGTGTGAGTTCTAGGTGGTGACCGATTGGGAGAAGAAAGGAAAATGAAAGAGAGAGGCGTGAGTTTTCCTTGGTGTTTTTGAGAGAAATGAACTTATGTTTTGATAAGTAGAAAGGTGAATAACGAGGAAGTGAGAAGGCTGCAGCTAACCCGTGTGATATCACGTGAAATGTGGGATGATTTTACTTGAATAATTATCAAATTCTTGAGTGTATAAGACAGTTGCCAGCCGTGAGTCATTGTGGGGAGAAATAAAGAATTTATTTGCATAATTATCCTCTCCAACCAGCTGCTGCCGTGAGCTGTCTTTCGTGAATGACCGTGTGATTGGTGAGGAGAAATGAAGAGAATTATTTGGGTAATTCTCCCATTTCCAGCTGCATGTCGTGCTGTGTTTTTGGTGATTGACGTGAATGAGCTTTTGCTTGAGTAAGTAACCATTCATTAATTGCACAAGGACACTCTCTTCTCATTGGTCACAAGCTTGACTTTGCATGGCTTTGCATGACTTGGTGATATTCAAATATCACTTGGAATGTTCTTCAAATTGTTGAAACCGTAGCTGCTATTTCTGCTGCTCCAAAACGTTGCTGGACCGTGGAGTTGGGTGCTGCTGGGCCGTCCAAATTCTGCTGCTGTTGGGCCTCCAATTCTGCTGCTGGTCTATGGTGGTTTAGGTGAGTTTAAGTCCTTAATTCATCATTAGTTCAGGCCTAATTACTAGTTAGTTGATTAGCTATTTGATTGGGTTTAATTTTCTAACCATTCTTACTTAATTCTTCAAATATATAACTAATTTAGTTTAACATATTTTAGCATGCATCTAATACATATTTAGCATGCATCATCACCTCTAATTAGAATTAGGATATTAAATTAAGGATTAAGTTATAACTAATCCCTAATTAAGTTAGTTTACTTAATTCCTTAATTAGGTAATTAGGACAACTAAATTAAAGTTAATTAGTTTCCTAAGCAAAAGTCAAGCAATTATTGTTGACTCAATCTTATCCATTGAAAATTCAATTTGATTTTCTATCCATTAATTTTATCTATGGTAGATATTACTTGATAGTTTTGGTAGGATTTATTTTACACCATTGATTGAATCAATGGTTAAGATCAAGGCTTCTAAGTCAAGCTTCAAATCTAATGGTCCACAAGAAAGTCTAAGCTTCTTTCCTTGACCAATTCTCATTGGTTAGAAAAATCCAACCATTTGTTTTGACTATATCCTATTGGATCATTTTAAATTTTAATTACAAGAAATATTCTAAACACTTTTTCTATTAATTAAAACTCATCGGGTCTAACGTTCATAGCAACGACTGCTATAAATATAACCACAGATATTTATCAGTATAATATTTTTATTTTCATAGATAGATTCTAAAAATTAAAAGATTCTTTTCTGAGTCACTCAAATTCGGGTTTAGTAAGATCCCCCGTCTCCAAACGAGGCAGATCAGAATTACCCCGGCCTGAAAAATATTATTTTTCCTGGCCAGGAGCAAATCACACAACATGATCAAGTATGATCTCAGAACCGTCAAATTATTTTTATACCACACAGAAAATACAAAACAGTGTAATTCTGCTATTACTATTCATGTGGTCAGAATTTGGGGTGTTACAACTCTCCCCCTCTAAAATAAAGTTTCGTCCTCAAAACTTGACATACACTTAACACAAAAACGGATACTGCTCTCTGATCTTTTCTTCCAATTCCCATGTGGCTTCACCACTTACATCGTTCCAAACTACTTTAACTAATGAAATGTCTTTTCCACGAAGCTGCTTTATCCTTCGATCTTCAATCCTGACTGGAACTGTCTCATAGGTCAAGTTCTCCTTTAGTTGTACAGTGTCTGGTTCGATAATGTGAGTTGGATCTGGAATATATTTCCGTAGTTGTGATACGTGAAATACATTATGAAGATTTGATAAAAACGGTGGTAGTGCAACTTGATAAGCTACCGGACCTATCCGACGAAGTATCTGATACGGTTCGATAAACTTAGGAGTAAGCTTCCTCGACTTAATTACTCGTCCAACTCCAGTCATAGGCGTCACACGTAAAAATACATGATCACCTTCTTCGAATTCCAGTGGTCTTCGCCTTTTATCTGCATAACTCTTTTGTCGCGTCTGAGCTGTCCTCATCTTGTCTTGGATCATCTTTACCTTTTCAGTTGTCTGCTGCACAAATTCAGGTCCTATCACAATACTTTCACCATCCTGGTACCAACACAATGGTGTCCTACATCTTCTCCCATATAAGGCTTCATAGGGTGCCATCCCTATACTCGAATAGAAACTATTGTTGTAGGTGAACTCTATCAATGGTAGAAATTTATCCCAACAACCAGTTTACTCTAGAACGCAAGCCCTCAACAAGTCCTCCAACGACTAAATGGTTCTTTCTGACTGACCATCAGTTTGTGGATGTAACACCCCAAATTCTGACTATATGAATCGTAATAGCAGAATTACACTGTTTTGCATTTTCTGTGTGTATAAAATTAATTTGACTGTTCTGAGATCATATTTGATCATTCTGTGTGATTGCTCCTGGCTAGGAAAAATAATATTTTTCAGGCCGGGGAAATTCTGATCTGTCTCATTTGGAAGCGGGGGATCTTACTAAACCCGACTCTGAGTGATTCAGAAAAGAATCTTTTAACTTTTAGAATCCATCTATGAAGATAAATAAGATTGTATTAATAAATGTCCGCAATTGCATTTATGGCAATCGTGGCTATGAACGTTGGACCCGATAAGTCTTAATTAATAAGAAAAAGTGTTTAGAACATTTCTTGTAAGTAAAATTAAAGTAAATCAATAGGATATAGTCAAAACAATTGGTTAGACTTTTCTAACCAATGATAATTGATCAAGGGAAGAAGTTTAGACTTCTTTACGAACCATTAGATTTGAAGCTTGACTCGTAGGCCTTGATCTTTACCATTGATTCAATCAATGGTGTAAAACAAAGCTTACTAAAACTATCAAGTAGTATTTACCATAGACAAGATTAATGAATGAGAATGAGTCAACACTTATAGCTTGATTTTTACTTAGGAAACTAATGAACCTTAATTAAGTTGTCCTAATTATTTAATTAAACAATTAAGTAAACTAACTTAATTAAGGATTAGTTATAACTTAATTCTTACTTTAATAACTTAATTCTAATTTGAGGTAATGATGTATGATTAAAAAGTATTAGATACAAGCTAAATATGTTAAACTAAAATGGGTTATGTACTTGAAGAATTAAGTAAGAACGGTTAGGAGATTAAACCCAATTAATTAGCTAACCAATTAACTAGTAATTAGGCTTGAACTAATGAGGAATTAAGTATTTAAAACCCACCTAAACTACTATGGACAGCAGCCCCTAAACTCATGGTCCAATAGAAGTTTTGAGCAGCAGAATTTTGGGCCCAAATAGCAGCAGAATTTGTGGCCCAATAGCAGCAGAATTTAGCTTGAATTAACCATAAATTAAAGGACTTAAACTTACCTGAAAATACCATGGATCAGCAGCTGAATTGGGGCAGCAAACTGAGCTCCACGGTCCAGCAAACTCACGGACCAACAAACAGCGGAAAAAAAAATGGCCCAAAAGAAGATGCGAGAAGACGTCCAAAGGGCAAAGAAAGAACCGTCCAAATAGCCAGATTGTGAAGATTCAAGTGATATTTGAAGCTTCAAACACCATGCAAAAGTCAAGTGACCAACCAATGAGAAGAGAGAGTTGTTATGCAATTAATGCATGGCCATTTGCTCAAGCAAATGTCACTCACGTCCATCACCAAAGGCAAGCAAAGACACGGCAGTAGCAAGCAAGGAGCAAATGGAATGGGTGGATAAGGATGCAATAAAATCCTTATTTTATCACCACAATTATTCACGATGGGCAGCTGGATTTTACACTCAAATGAGATAATTTTCTCAAGTAAAATCACTCATTTTTCACGTGCAATTCACGGCTGGACAGCAATGAATTTTATCTTCATTCTTCACTTTTTATTCCTCAAATATAAGCCATTTGCTTCCCAAAACATACACGGTCAGCAGCCTCCCAAACACCTCTTCATTCTCCACTTTCTTCTTATCAAATATCCATCTAATTCTCTCAAACACCAAGGAGGAACTCACGCATATTCCATTCTCCTTTTCTTCCATTCGGTTATCATCAAAAACCACACCATTCATTTCTTTTAAACACCCATCTTTTGGGTTATCTTGACTTAAAGCCTCCTCTAAAATTATTTCTTCATCACAAGATCCTAAGTTTCTTCAATCTTCTTCCTAAAGAGGGCTTGTTAGGAGATTTATAAAGCTTCAAGACAAGGGAGGAAAGCTTACAAAGCTTGTCTTCAAGAGGTAAGAGGGAGACTTTACCTTACCACCCATGTTTTGGTAGTATGAGGATGGTATGTTTGGTGAAAAATCCCTAAGGATTTATTCACTTACTGTTTGAGGGTCTTGGACTATATTGATTGGACTGTTGTGATTGGACTGAATTGATTAAACTGTATTGAGATGTGTTTGATTGTGTCTCGTATGCTTGACTGTATTTGAGATGTGGCTGCTTGTGTTTCTAGGTTTGTATGTGTAGTATTTATGAGATACGATTTTATTTCAGTACTTGTTTATATGTTGTGATGCTTAAGGAAATGATAATATATGGGTATGTAAAATATATACAGTACGGGTATGAAATTTATACGTAAATTTTATGAGAAATGGAATTAATTGGAAATATTGTGGAAATATGTAATTAAAATGTAAATTTTCTGTTTTGAGGGACTAAAGTGGAAATATTCTGTTTTGAAGGACGAAAATGTAAATTATGGGTTTTGAGGGACTATAATGTAAATTTTGTGTTTTGAGGGACTATTTTGTAAATATGAGAGAAATATAGTAAAATTTGATATTAAAATAAGTAAAACAGTAATTCTGATTTAATACGTATGAAAAATGTTCACGCGATTGGAAAACGTTGAAAAATCACTACGTGATTCGAAAAGGCGACAGAATTGAGTCGTGAATGAAAATACATGAGAATATGACTACGTGATTAAATTACAGTATTGCCACTGTTAAATTATTTTATGAACCCTGTATATGTGATATTAGTAGAAATTATGAATAGTGCATAGTACATGCATTGGAAAGGTCCAAAGGACTGTGTAAGGCAAGATGCCTAGGAGAGATTACACTTCCTGAGTGGGTGCGATAAGCGTAGTGTAGGTCTCTGATTGACCTTGGGGGCATTGGGGTGCGGGTTGCCTACAATGGACAGTTGGTAGCTCTTCTGTACCGTGGGTTAGACCGATGCAACACACCAATGATCCGGACCGAGACACTATCCCTAATCATGATTTGATAAAGACTGTCGTGCATGTGCTAGATGTGCAGAAAATGAGCACGTGGTCTGAAGCACGTTCGTGCCGACAGATCTTTTCAGTCATTCTCTCCGACTTGAGTTATAGCTCCATGGAGTAAGATATCGAGTCAGTGTACATTTGCATTCATAACGGATATATCATTATAAATTTATTCATGTGTAATTCTTGTTCGTGGTAATTATTATATTGAATACTTGAATATTAAAAGTAGCATAATTGTAATTTTTCTATTATTTCTTGTGTAATGATGATATTTAAGATTAATGGCATAACTGTAATTATAGTATGATGTCTGTATGATATTTTGAGATTTGTTTATCTTCATTGCTACCATACTGGTATTGGCATAGGTGATCTCACCTCTTGTATATATATATTGTATCATGTATATGTGTTGTTAAGACGCTGAACCGGACGTAGAACGAGAAGTTGAGAAAGGTACAGATTCTGTGGAGAACTTCAAGTTCTGATGGCAGTAGAGATTCCTAGCTTCTTGGGTTACTTGAGGCTAACCTTCATTGACGGGGACAATGCATGGACTGAAGACCCAGATAGAGAGATTATATGTTATTTAGGAGATGTAAACATTAGACTGAGTAGGTTACAATAAGGAAATCCCTACTTTTCTGTCACTATTTATGTACAGTTAGAATTTCCTATATCTATTAGGCAGCATTGGGGAGCATACTATCGCACCCCTCGAGAGAGCAGTGTTGTATCGTCCGCTCGGACGTTTGCTCCACGGACTTTACGCCGGGTTGGAATTCCCCCACCCGGAAGATCAGAGGAGGATCCATCTGAGGATCCAGCTACTTCTGAGGGCTCTGCTGCCTAGATGAACTTGGGCAAAGATGTCAATGTAAATATTGTTTAAAACTTTTTTTTTGGGAGTGACTAAGTTGTAATATTTATAGTATGACAGTGTTAAAAGTTTGTATATGTATATCCAGAGACTTTGATATGTATAATGATGTAAATTATTTGTAATGATGCTGCTCTGTTTTATTTTCTGCTAAGTTTATTTTCTTGTAAATAAGAAATTTTAAATTTCATATTTTTTATTACAACGTACATTATCTAGATGAGATTAATTTAGTAATTATGTAACATATATGTAGCACCCTAAGGTGGGTGTTACATTAGTTGGTATCAGAGCCCAAGTTAGAGTCTTTTGGGTTTGTGGTTAGGTCTGTCTTGTTTAAGTTGTGTGTTTCTCTGTGTTTGTTTGTCGGAAAGGAAATCATATTACCAGAAGATTGATTTCAACTATTATTTGTGTTGTCAAGTTGATTTGAGAAAGACGAAATGGCTGGACGAGGAAGAGGGCGTGTTAATACTAGAGCAGAAGGTGAGAACGCCGGCAATGACAATCAGAATATGGCTGCGACTATAGCGAAAATACAAAGGATCGCCGAAGTTGTTGTACGTTGCAGAACCGAGAGAGCAACTGACGATGCTCATAGCTTGTCAGAATTTCGAAGGAATAATCCGCCTAAGTTTCATAGAGAGTTTGATCCGAGAAGGCTGATCTGTGGATTAAGGAATTAGAGAAGATATTTAATGGTATGGGATGTACTGATGAGCAAAAACTTACTTTTGCGACGTTTGTGCTAGTTGGTGATGGAGAGGCCTGGTGGGCAGGAGCTCAAAGATTAATTGAAGCTGAAGGAAGAGTTGTAACATGGCAGCTCTTTAGACAGAAGTTTTTGGCAAAATATTTTCCAACGAGTGTGCAACATGCTAAGGAGATGGAGTTTCTTAGTCTGAGGCAAGGAGCAATGACTGTGAGCGAGTATGCAGCAAGATTCGAAAGCTTGTCTAAGTTTTCGAGGTACTTTCAGATGCATCCGGATGAGGAATGGAAGTGTAGGAAATTCGAAGAAGGATTGAGACTTGACATCAAGAGAGCTTTAGCGACGGTGGATATTGATCAATTTCCAGTGTTATTAGACAAGTGCCGTAAGATTGAGGAGATCGACAACCAGCGGGCGGCAAGGACTAAACATTTTGGGCCAACACGGTTCCAAAGGGGAAGAGGTATCGGAGGTAGCGGTGGCAACCGTTATCAACAAAAGCCCTACACTAAACCAAAGACAGAGTCGAAATCGACAACAATCGGTTGGGGAAGTTCAAGTGGTAGTAAGGCAGCCTCAACTGGAACTTCGCACTTAAATGTTTTAAGTGTGGGAAAGGACATCTTACTAGAGACTGTCAGCATAAGGGGGTGATCTGTTTTAGATGTGGGAAACCTGGACATTTTTCCAGAGATTGTGATCAGTTGAAGGCAGAGCCATCAGTGAGCAATGTTCGTACTGCAAGACCCCAGGCGGGTGGTCGAGTGTATACTATGAGCGGGGAGGAAGCCGCTAAATCCAAGGATTTGATAATGGAGGAGTGTGCCATTAAAGGTAACCCTTTAACAGTGTTATATGATTCAGGAGCAACACATTCTTTCATTGCATGTGATTGTGTGGAGCGGTTGGGATTGACTGTGACTACATTGCCATACGATTTGACTGTAGTTACTCCTACTGATAAACCTGTGATAACTACAAAAGTATGCTTGAATTGCCCTGTATGTGTTAGGGATAGAATCTTTCATGTGGATTTGATTTGTTTGCCTCTTTCTAAGATTAATGTAATCTTAGGAATGGATTGGTTATCCTCTAACCATATTCTGATTGACTGTTCGAGTAAGACGTTAGTTTTCCCTGAGGTTAAGGATTCTAAATTCTTAACGGCTACTCAAGTGGAAGCTTGTTTAAAGGAAGGAGACCTAGGATACTTGTTGATATCTTCTTTGGAAATTCACTGTGAAGATGTTTTGAAGGATATCTTTGTAGTGAATGAATTTCCCGAAGTGTTTCCTGAAGATATACCGGGATTACCACCGGAAAGGGAGATTGAATTCTCTATTGATTTGGTACCTGGAGCTGGACCTATATCTATGGCACCTTACAGAATGTCACCGGTAGAGTTGGCCGAACTGAAGAAGCAATTGGAAGATTTGTTGGAAAAGCAATTTGTGAGACCAAGTGTATCACCTTGGGGAGCTCCAGTGTTGTTGGTAAAGAAGAAGGATGGGACTTCTCGGCTATGTGTGGATTATCGACAATTGAACAAGATTACAATCAAGAATAAGTATCCCCTACCGAGAATTGATGATTTGTTGGATCAATTGCGAGGAGCCGCCATATTTTCTAAGATTGATTTACGTTCTGGTTATCACCAGATACGTGTAAAGGTGGAGGATATTCCGAAGACTGCATTCCGGACTCGATACGGGCATTATGAATACCAAGTGATGCCTTTTGGTGTGACTAATGCACCTGCAATATTTATGGACTTCATGAACAGACTTTTCCGTTCATACTTGGATAAGTTTATTGTTGTCTTTATTGATGACATCTTGATTTATTCTCGAAGTCAGGAGGAACATGCTGAACACCTCAGAGTGGTTCTCCAGATTTTGAAGGAAAATAAACTATATGCCAAGTTGTCCAAATGCGAATTTTGGTTGAGCGAAGTACAATTCTTGGGGCATGTCATATCGGTAGATGGAGTTGAAGTTGATGCTTCGAAGGTGGAGACAGTTGTTGAATAGGAAAGACCAAAGACTGTATCGAAGATCCGTAGTTTCATCGGATTGGCCGGTTACTATCAGTGATTTATAGAAGGATTTTCGAAGATTGCAGGACCTCTTACCCAACTTACACGAAGGAATCAACCGTTCGTGTGGACTGATGCATGCGAGGAAAGTTTTCAGGAGTTGAAACGACGACTGACTACTTCACCAGTGTTGATTCTACCTGATCCGGATGAACCGTTCGAAGTGTACTGTGATGCTTCTTATCAAGGATTGGGTTGTGTACTTATGCAGAACCGTAAGGTTGTGGCATATGCGTTGAGGCAGTTGAAAGTGCATGAGAGGAATTATCCGACTCATGACTTGGAGCTAGCAGCAGTGGTGTTTGCGTTGAAGGTATGGAGACATTTTCTATATGGGGCAATGTTCACTGTGTATAGTGATCATAAAAGTTTGAAGTATTTGTTCGACCAGAAAGAGTTGAACATGAGACAAAGGCGTTGGCTCGAGTTTCTGAAAGATTATGACTTTCAGTTGCAATATCATCCTGGAAAAGCGAATGTCGTAGCGGATGCCTTGAGTAGAAAATCGCTTAATGCTTCTGTTATGATGATGAAGGAGAAGGAATTGATAGAAGAATTTCGAGATATGCGATTGTCTGTGAAGTTGACACCGGGGAAGATGTGTTTGAATATGATCACCATCTCGAATGAACTGATGAATAAAATACGAGAAGGACGAGAATAGTGATCAATATCTGCAAGAAGCAAAAGAAGCAAGAAGTCAAGGAGCAGAATTAGAATTCAGTGAAGGTGTTGATGGAATTTTGAAGTTCAAAGGGAGAGTTTGCGTGCCAAATGATCCAGAACTTAGGAAATTGATTTTGAATGAAGCTCATAGAAGCAAGTTGAGTATGCATCCAGGAGCCACAAGATGTACCAAGATTTGAAGCAGTTGTATTGGTGGCAAGGAATGAAGAGGGATGTCGCAGAATATGTATCATCATGTTTGACTTGTCAGAAGGCCAAGGTAGAACATCAACGGCCATCAGGAATGTTGCAACCTTTGCTTATTCCTGAGTGGAAATGGGATGACATAGCAATGGATCTCGTCACGGGGCTACCAAGAACTCGGAAGGGTCACGACTCTATATGGGTAATTATTGATCGGCTCACAAAGTCGGCGCACTTTCTACCGATTAATATTAAGTACTCAATGGAGAAGTTGGCTCAGATATACATCAATGAAATTGTTAGACTTCATGGTATACCATCTAGTATAATTTCTGATCGAGATCCGCGATTCACATCAAGATTTTGGACTAGTTTACAAGAAGCGATGGGGACAAATCTAAATTTGAGTTCTGCTTACCATCCACAAACTGATGGTCAATCGGAAAGAACAATTCAGTCGTTGGAGGACTTATTGAGGGCTTGTGTTTTAGAGCAAACTGGTTGTTGGGATGAATTTCTGCCATTGATAGAGTTCACCTACAACAATAGTTTTCATTCGAGTATAGGAATGGCACCCTATGAAGCCTTATATGGGAGAAGATGTAGGACACCATTGTGTTGGTACCAGGATGGTGAAAGTACTGTGATAGGACCTGAATTTGTACAGACAGACAACCGAAAAGGTAAAGATGATCCAAGACAAGATGAGGACAGCTCAGACACGACAAAAGAGCTATGCAGATAAAAGGCGAAGACCCCTGGAATTCGAAGAAGGTGACCATGTATTTTTACGTGTGACACCTATGATTGGAGTTGGACGAGTCATCAAGTCGAGGAAGCTCACTCCTAAGTTTATCGGACCATATCAGATACTTCGTCGGATAGGTCCAGTGGCTTATCAAGTCGCGCTGCCACCATTTTTATCAAATCTTCATAATGTGTTTCACGTGTCACAATTACGAAAATATATTTCAGATCCGACTCACATTATCGAACCAGATACTGTACAACTGAAGGAGAACTTGACCTATGAGACAGTTCCAGTCAGGATTGAGGACCGAAGGATAAAGCAGCTTCGAGGAAAGGACATTGCTTTAGTTAAAGTAGTTTGGAATGATGTAAGTGGTGAAGCCACATGGGAATTAGAAGAAAAGATTAGAGAACAGTATCCGTTTTTGTGTTAAGTGTATGTCAAGTTTCGAGGACGAAACTTTATTTTAGAGGGGGAGAGTTGTAACACCCCAAATTCTGACTATATGAATCGTAATAGCAGAATTACACTGTTTTGCATTTTCTGTGTGTATAAAATTAATTTGACTGTTCTGAGATCATATTTGATCATTCTGTGATTGCTCCTGGCTAGGAAAAATAATATTTTTCGGTAGGAAATTCTGATCTGTCTCATTTGGAAGCGGGGATCTTACTAAACCCGACTCGAGTGATTCAGAAAAGAATCTTTTAACTTTTAGAATCCATCTATGAAGATAAATAAGATTGTATTAATAAATGTCCGCAATTGCATTTATGGCAATCATGGCTATGAACGTTAGACCCGATAAGTCTTAATTAATAAGAAAAAGTGTTTAGAACATTTCTTGTAAGTAAAATTAAAGTAAATCAATAGGATATAGTCAAAACAATTGGTTAGACTTTTCTAACCAATGATAATTGATGAAGGGAAGAAGTTTAGACTTCTTTACGAACCATTAGATTTGAAGCTTGACTCAGAGGCCTTGATCTTTACCATTGATTCAATCAATGGTGTAAAACAAAGCTTACTAAAACTATCAAGTAGTATTTACCATAGACAAGATTAATGAATGAGAATGAGTCAACACTTATAGCTTGATTTTTACTTAGGAAACTAATGAACCTTAATTAAGTTGTCCTAATTATTTAATTAAACAATTAAGTAAACTAACTTAATTAAGGATTAGTTATAACTTAATTCTTACTTTAATAACTTAATTCTAATTTGAGGTAATGATGTATGATTAAAAAGTATTAGATACAAGCTAAATATGTTAAACTAAAATGGGTTATGTACTTGAAGAATTAAGTAAGAACGGTTAGGAGATTAAACCCAATTAATTAGCTAACCAATTAACTAGTAATTAGGCTTGAACTAATGAGGAATTAAGTATTTAAAACCCACCTAAACTACTATGGACAGCAGCCCCTAAACTCATGGTCCAATAGAAGTTTTGAGCAGCAGTAATTTTGGGCCCAAATAGCGGCGAAATTTGTGGCCCAATAGCGATAGAATTTAGCTTGAATTAACCATAAATTAAAGGACTTAAACTTACCTGAAAATACCATGGATCAAGAGCTGAATTGGGGCAGCAAACGAGCTCCACGGTCCAAAGCAAACTCACGGACCTACACAGCAGCGAGAAAAATGGCCCAAAGAAGTAGCGATAGAAGACATCCAAAGGGCAAGAAAGAATCCGTCCCGCCAGATTGTGAAGATTCAAGTGATATTTGAAGCTTCAAACACCATGCAAAAGTCAAGTGACCAACCAATGAGAAGAGAGAGTTGTTATGCAATTAATGCATGGCCATTTGCTCAAGCAAATGTCACTCACGTCCATCACCAAAGGCAAGAAGACGGCAAAGAGCAAGGAGCTGGAATGGGTGGATAAGGATGCAATAAAATCCTTATTTTATCACCACAATTATTCACGATGGGTAGCTGGATTTTACACTCAAAATGAGATAATTTTCTCAAGTAAAATCACTCATTTTTCACGTGTAATTCACGGCTGGACAGCAGCTGAATTTTATCTTCATTCTTCACTTTTTATTCCTCAAATATAAGCCATTTGCTTCCCAAAACATACACGGTCAGTAACCTCCCAAACACCTCTTCATTCTCCACTTTCTTCTTATCAAATATCCATCTAATTCTCTCAAACACCAAGGAGGAACTCACGCATATTCCATTCTCCTTTTCTTCCATTCGGTTATCATCAAAAACCACACCATTCATTTCTTTTAAACACCCATCTTTTGGGTTATCTTGACTTAAAGCCTCCTCTAAAATTATTTCTTCATCACAAGATCCTAAGTTTCTTCAATCTTCTTCCTAAAGAGGGCTTGTTAGGAGATTTATAAAGCTTCAAGACAAGGGAGGAAAGCTTACAAAGCTTGTCTTCAAGAGGTAAGAGGAGACTTTACCTTACCACCCATGTTTTGGTAGTATGAGGATGGTATGTTTGGTGAAAAATCCCTAAGGATTTATTCACTTACTTTTGAGGGTCTTGGACTATATTGATTGGACTGTTGTGATTGGACTGAATTGATTAAACTATATTGAGATGTGTTTGATTGTGTCTGTATGCTTGGACTGTATTTGAGATGTGACTGCTTGTGTTTCTAGGTTTGTATGTGTAGTATTTATGAGATATAATTTTATTTCAGTACTTGTTTATATGTTGTGATGCTTAAGGAAATGATAATATATGGGTATGTAAAATATATACAGTACGGGTATGAAATTTATACGTAAATTTTATGAGAAATGGAATTAATTGGAAATATTGTGGAAATATGTAATTAAAATGTAAATTTTCTGTTTTGAGGGACTAAAGTGGAAATATTCTATTTTGAAGGACGAAAATGTAAATTATGAGTTTTGAGGGACTATAATGTAAATTTTGTGTTTTGAGGGACTATTTTGTAAATATGAGAGAAATATAGTAAAATTTGATATTAAAATAAGTAAAACAGTAATTCTGATTTAATACGTACGAAAAATGTTCACGCGATTGGAAAACGTTGAAAAATCACTACGTGATTCAAAAAGGCGACAGAATTGAGTCGCGAATGAAAATACATGAGAATATGACTACGTGATTAAATTACAGTATTACCACTGTTAAATTATTTTATGAACCCTGTATATGTGATATTAGTAGAAATTATGAATAGTGCATAGTACATGCATTGGAAAGGTCCAAAGGACTGTGTAAGGCAAGATGCCTAGGAGAGATTATACCTCCTGAGTGGGTGCGATAAGCGTAGTGTAGGTCTCTGATTGACCTTAGGGGCATTGGGGTGCGGGTTGCCTACAATGGACAGTTGGTAGCTCTTCTGTACCGTGGGTTAGACCGATGCAACACACCAATGATCCGGACCGCGACACTATCCCTAATCATGATTTGATAAAGACTGTCGTGCATGTGCTAGATGTGCAGAAAATGAGCACGTGGTCTGAAGCACGTTGGTGCCGACAGATCTTTTCAGTCATTCTCTCCGACTTGAGTTATAGCTCCATGGAGTAGGATATCGAGTCAGTGTACATTTGCATTCATAACGGATATATCATTATAAATTTATTCATGTGTAATTCTTGTTCGTGGTAATTATTATATTGAATACTTTAATATTAAAAGTAGCATAATTGTAATTTTTCTGTTATTTCTTGTGTAATGATGATATTTAAGATTAATGGCATAACTGTAATTATAGTATGATGTCTGTATGATATTTTGAGATTTGTTTATCTTCATTGCTACCATACTGGTATTGGCATAGGTGATCTCACCTCTTGTATATATATATTGTATCATGTATATGTGTTGTTAAGACGCTGAACCGGACGTAGAACGAGAAGTTGAGAAAGGTACAGATTCTGTGGAGAACTTCGAGTTCTGATGGCAGTAGAGATTCCTAGCTTCTTGGGTTACTTGAGGCTAACCTTCATTGACGGGGACAATGCATGGACTGAAGACCTAGATAGAGAGATTATATGTTATTTAGGAGATGTAAACATTAGACGAGTAGGTTACAATCGGAAATCCCTACTTTTCTCGTCACTATTTATGTACGCTTAGAATTTCCTATATCTATTAGGCGATTGAGGAGCATACTATCGCACCCCTCGAGAGAGCAAGTGTTGTATCGTCCGCTCGGACGTTTGCTCCACGGACTTTACGCCGGGTTGGAATTCCCCACCCTAAGATCGAGGAGGAGGATCCATCCGAGGATCCAAACTGAGGGCTCTGCTGCCTAGATGAACTTGGGCAAAGATGTCAATGTAAATATTGTTTAAAACTTTTTTTTTTGGGAGTGACTAAGTTGTAATATTTATAGTATGACAGTGTTAAAAGTTTGTATATGTATATCCAGAGACTTTGATATGTATAATGATGTAAATTATTTGTAATGATGCTGCTCTGTTTTATTTTCTGCTAAGTTTATTTTCTTGTAAATAAGAAATTTTAAATTTCATATTTTTTATTACAACGTACATTATCTAGATGAGATTAATTTAGTAATTATGTAACATATATGTAGCACCCTAAGGTGGATGTTACAGTGGATGGTAAGCAGAACTCAAATGTAGATTTGTCCCTATCGCTTCTTGTAGACTAGTCCAAAATCTAGATGTGAATCGTGGATCTCGATCAGAAATTATACTGGATGGTACACCATGAAGTCTAACAATTTCATTGATGTATATTTGAGCCAACTTCTCCATTGAGTACTTAATATTAATCGGTAAAAAGTGCACCGACTTCGTAAGCCGATCAATAATTACCCATATAGAGTCGTGACCTTTCCGAGTTCTTGGTAGCCCCGTGACGAGATCCATTGCTATGTTATCCCATTTCCATTCAGGAATAGGCAAAGGTTGCAACATTCCTGATGGTCTCTGGTGTTCTACTTTGGCCTTCTGACAAGTCAAATAGGATGATACATATTCTGCGACATCCCTCTTCATTCCTTGCCACCAATACAGCTGCTTCAAATCTTGGTACATCTTCGTGGCTCCTGGATGCATACTCAACTTACTTCTATGAGCTTCATTCAAAATCGATCTCCTAAGTTCTGGATCGTTTGGCACGCAAACTCTCCCTCTGAATTTCAAAATTCCATCAACACCTTCGCTGAATTCCAATTCTGCTCCTTGACTTCTTGCTTCCTTTGCTTCTTGCAGATATTGATCACTATTCTGTCCTTCTCGTATTTTATCCATCAGATCATTCGAAATGGTGATCATATTCAAACACATCTTCCCCGGTGTCAACTTCACAGATAATCGCATATCCCGAAATTCTTCTATCAATTCCTTCTCCTTCATCATCATAACAGAAGCATTAAGCGATTTTCTACTTAAAGCATCCGCTACGACGTTTGCCTTTCTAGGATGATATTGCAACTGAAAGTCATAATCTTTCAGAAACTCGAGCCAACGCCTTTGTCTCATGTTCAACTCTTTCTGGTCGAACAGATACTTCAAACTTTTATGGTCACTAAACACAGTGAACATTGCCCCATAGAGAAAATGTCTCCATACCTTCAATGCAAACACCACTGCTGCTAGCTCCAAGTCATGAGTTGGATAATTCCTCTCATGCACTTTCAACTGCCTCGATGCATATACCACAACCTTACGGTTCTGCATAAGTACACAACCCAATCCTTGATAAGAAGCATCACAGTACACCTCGAAAGGTTCATTCGGATCAGGTAGAATCAAAACTGGTGAAGTAGTCAGTTGTCGTTTCAACTCCTGAAAACTTTCTTCACATGCATCAGTCCACACAAACGGTTGATTCTTTCGTGTAAGTTGGGTAAGAGGTTCTGCAATCTTTGAAAATCCTTCTATGAATCGTCGATAGTAACCGGCTAATCCGATGAAACTACAGATCTCCGATATAGTCTTCGGTCTTTCCCATTCAACAACTGTCTCCACCTTCGAAGCATCAACTTCAATTCCATCTGCCGATATGACATGCCCTAAGAATTGTACTTCACTCAACCAAAATTAACACTTGGACAACTTGGCATATAGTTTATTTTCCTTCAAAATCTGGAGAACCACTCTGAGGTGTTCAGCATGTTCCTCCTGACTTCGAGAATAAATCAAGATGTGATCAATAAAGACAACAATAAACTTATCCAAGTATGAACGGAAAAGTCTGTTCATGAAGTCCATAAATATTGCAGGTGCATTAGTCACACCAAAAGGCATCACTTGGTACTCATAATGCTCGTATCGAGTCCGGAATGCAGTCTTCGGAATATCCTCCACCTTTACACGTATCTGGTGATAACCAGAACGTAAGTCAATCTTAGAAAATATAGTGGCTCCTCGCAATTGATCCAGCAGATCATCAATCCTCGGTAGGGAATACTTATTCTTGATTGTAACCTTGTTCAGCTATTGATAATCCACACATAGCCGAGAAGTCCCATCCTTCTTCTTTACCAATAACACTGGAGCTCCCCAAGGTGATACACTTGGTCTCACAAATTGCTTTTCCAACAAATCTTCCAATTGCTTCTTCAGTTCGGCCAACTCTACTGGTGACATTCTGTAAGGTGCCATAGATATAGGTCCAGCTCTAGGTACCAAATCAATAGAGAATTCAATCTCCCTTTCCGGCGGTAATCCCAGGTATATCTTCAGAAACACTTCGGAAATTCATTCACTACAAAGATATCCTTCAGAACATCTTCACAGTGAACCTCCAAGGAAGATATCAACAAGTATCCTAGGTCTCCTTCCTTTAAACAAGCTTCCACTTGAGTAGCCGTTAAGAATTTAGAATCCTTAACCTCAGGGAAAACTAACGTCTTACTCGAACAGTCAATCAGGATATGGTTAGAGGATAACCAATCCATTCCTAAGATTACATTAATCTTAGAAAGAGGCAAACAGATCAAATCCACATGAAAGATTCTATCCCTAACACAAACAGGGCAATTCAAGCATACTTTTGTAGTTATCACAGGTTTATCAGTAGGAGTAACCACAGTTAAATCATATGGCAATGTAGTCACAGTTAATCCCAAACGCTCTACACAATCACATGCAATGAAAGAATGTGTTGCTCCCGAATCATATAACACTGTTAAAGGGTTACCTTTAATGGGACACTCCTCCATTATCAAGTCCTCAGATTTAGCGGCTTCCTCCCCGCTCATAGTATATACTCGACCACCGGCCTGTGGCCTTGCAGTACGAACATTGCTCACTGATGGCTCTGCCTTCAGCTGATCACAATCTCTGGAAAAATGTCCAGGCTTCCCACATTTATAACAGATCACCCCCTTATGCTGACAGTCTCTGGTAAGATGTCCTTTTCCACACTTAAAACATTTAAGTGTAGAAGTTCCAGTTGAAGCTGTCTTACTACCACTTGAACTTCCCCCAACTGACTGTTGTCGATTCTGACTTGCTACTGGTTTAATATAGGGCTTTTGTTGATAACGGTTGCCACTGCTACCCCTTCCTCGTTGGAACCGTGCTAGTCCAAAGTTCTTAGTCCTTGCCGCCCGTTGGTTATCGATTTCCTCAATCTTGCGACACTTGTCCAATAACACCGGAAACTGATCAATATCCACCGTCGCTAAAGCTCTCTTGATGTCAAGCCTCAACCCCTCTTTGAATTTCCTACACTTCCATTCCTCATCTGGATGCATCTGAAAGTACCTCGAAAACTTAGATAAGCTTTCGAACCTTGCTGTGTACTCGCTCACAGTCATTGCTCCTTGCCTCAGACTAAGGAACTCCATCTCCTTAGCATGTTGCACACTCGCTGGAAAATATTTTGCCAAAAACTTCTGTCTAAAGAGCTGCCATGTTACAATTCTTCCTTCAGCTTCAATTAATCTTCGAGCTCCTGCCCACCAGGCCTCTCCATCACCAACTAGCACAAACGTCGCGAAAGTAAGTTTTTGCTCATCAGTACAACCCATCCCATTAAATATCTTCTCTAGTTCCTTAATCCACAGATCAGCCTTCTCTGGATCAAACTCTCCATGAAACTTAGGTGGATTATTCCTTCGAAATTCTGACAAGCTATGAGCATCATCAGTTGCTCTCTGATTCTGCTGTACAACAACTTCAGCAATCCTTTGTATTCTGCTATAGCTGCAGCCATATTCTGATTGTCATTGCCGCGCTCTCGTATTCTGCTCTAGTATTAACACGCCCTCTTCCTCGTCCAGCCATTTCGTCTTTCTCAAGTCAACTGGACAACACAAATAATAGTTGAAATCAATCTTCTAGTAATATGATTTCCTTTCCGACAAACAAACACAGAGAAACACGCAACTTAAACAAGACAGACCTAACCACAAACCCAAAAGACTCTAACTTGGGCTCTGATACCAACTAATGTAACACCCACCTTAGGATGCCACATTTATGTTACATAATTACCAAATTAACCTTATTTAGATAACGTAAGTTGTAGCGAAAAATACGAGTTGCAAAATTTCTTAATTACAAGAAAATAAACTTAGCAGAAAATAAAACATCACAGCATCATTACAAATAATTTACATCATTTATACATATCCAAGTCTCTTGTTATACATATACAAATCTTTAACACTCTCATACTATAAATATTATAAACTAGTCACTCCAAAAAGTTTAAACACTATTTATATTGACATCTTTGGCCAAGTACAACTAGGCAGTTGAGCCCTCAGAAGTAGCCAGACCCTCAGATGGGTCCTCCTCAGACTCCCCGGGTGGGGGAATTCCAACCCGACATAAAGTCCGGGGAGGAAATGTCCGAGCGGACGATACAACACTACTCTCTCTAGGGGTGCGATAGTACGCTCCCCAATGCTGCCTAATGGATATAGGGAACTCTAATTGTACATAAATAGTAACAGAAAAGTAAGGGTTCCCTGACTGTAGCCTACTCAATCTAATATTTACATCTCCCAGATAATATATACTCTCTCTCTCAAGATCTTCACTCCATGCCTCGTCTCCTCCGATGAATGTCGGTCTCATGTAACCCGTAAAGCTAGGGATCTCCACCGCCATCAAAACTCGAGATTTTCAACGAACTGGACCTTCCTCTGCTTTCGCTCTACGGTGGCTCGATGTCTTAACAAATGGGTAAACATAATACAATATATACATACAAGAGGTGAGATCACCTACGCCAAGATACAGTATGGTAGCAATGAAGATAATCACATCCAAAATATCATACAGAAATCATATACTATAATTACACTTATGCCACTAACATCATATATCATAATTGCACAGGAAATAAACAATAATAATTACAGTTATGCCACTAACATTATATCTCAACATTACACATGAAATAAACAAGAATTACGATTATACTATTTTCAATACTTAAGTATTTAATATTTTAATTGTCACGAGCAAGGATTACACATGAGCAAAAATTACAATGATATATCCTCTATGAATGCAAATGTACACTGACTCAATCCTCCATGAATGCAAATGTACTCTGACTCAATATCCTACTCCATGGAGCTACAACTCAAGTCGGAGAGAATGATTGAACAGATCTATCGGCACCAACATGCTTCAGACCACGTGCTCAATTTCTGCACATCTAGCATATGCACGATAGTCTGTATCAAATCATGATTAGGAATAGTGTCTCGGTCCGGATCATTGGTGTGTTGCATCGGTCTAACCCACGGTACAAAAGAGCTACCAACTGTCAATTGTAGGCAACCCGCACCCCAATGCCCCCAAGGTCAATCAGTGACCTACACTACGCTTATCGCACCCACTCAGGAGGTGTAATCTCTCCTAGGCAACTTGCCTTACACTATCCTTTGGACCTTTTCAATGCATGTACTATGCACTATTCACAATTTCCATTGATATCCCATGTACAGGGTTCATATAATAATTTAATAGTAATGTTACTGTAATTTAATCGCGTAATCATATTTTCATATTTTCTCACTCGCGACTCAATTCTGTCGCCTTTTCAAATCACGTAGTGATTTTTCAGTGTTTTCCAATCGCGTAACTATTTTTCATACATTTTAAATCAGAATTACTGTTTTACTCATTTTAATATTAAAATTTACTGTATTTTTCTCATATTTGCAAAATAGTCCTTTAAAATACATAATTACATATTCGTCCCTCAAAATAGATTAATTATACTTTCGTCCCTCAAAACACATAATTTACATTTTTGTCCCTCAAAATACAGTATTTTCACTATAACCCCTCAAAATTTTATATTTACATAATGACCCCATATTTCCATGGCATTTCCAATTGAGCCCCTTCCTCATAAAATTTATCGTGTAAATTTCACATACATACAGTATAAGTTTCGCTACAGTATATATTTCACATACACACATTATCAGTTCCTTAAGCATTATAGCATACGTGCAAGAATCGAAATAAAATCGATCTCACGAGATACTACACGTACGGACATAGAAACACAAGCAAATCACATCCCAAATACAATCCAAACATAGAAACACAATCAAGCACATCTCAATACAGTCCAATCAATACAGTCCAAGAACCTCAAACAATAGGTGAATAAATCCTTAAGGATTTTTCACCGAATAAACCATCCTCATACTACCAGAACATGGGTGGTAAGGTTGAGTCTCCCTCTTATCTCTTGAAGACGAGCTTTCTAAGCTTTCCTCCTTTCCTTGAGACTTTGTTCACCTCCTAACAAGCCCTAAAATTTTCAAGAAAAATTAGTAAAGGATTATACAAGAATCAAGATTGAAAACCATGGAGAAATCATGGTTAACAAAATAACAAAAATCAGATTTTGAATCATTAATCCAAGCTTACCCTTTAGGAAAAGGTTTATGACAAAACTTGTGAAGGAGAAATGATTAGAGTAGGCTTTGAGTCAAAACAAACCAAGAGATGAATGTTTTAGAGGATGGATGGTGTGAGTTCTAGGTGGTGACCGATTGGGAGAAGAAAGGAAAATGAAAGAGAGAGGCGTGAGTTTTCCTTGGTGTTTTTGAGAGAAATGAACTTATGTTTTGATAAGTAGAAAGGTGAATAACGAGGAAGTGAGAAGGCTGTAGCCAAGCCGTGTGATATCACGTGAAATGTGGGATGATTTTACTTGAATAATTATCAAATTCTTGAGTGTATAAGACAGCTGCCAGCCGTGAGTCATTGTGGGGAGAAATAAAGAATTTATTTGCATAATTATCCTCTCCAACCACCTGCTGCCGTGAGCTATCTTTCGTGAATGACCGTGTGATTGGTGAGGAGAAATGAAGAGAATTATTTGGGTAATTCTCCCATTTCCAGCTGCATGCCGTGCTGTGTTTTTGGTGATTGACGTGAATGAGCTTTTGCTTGAGTAAGTAACCATTCATTAATTGCAAAAGGACACTCTCTTCTCATTGGTCACAAGCTTGACTTTGCATGGCTTTGCATGACTTGGTGATATTCAAATATCACTTGGAATGTTCTTCAAATTGTTGAAACCGTAGCTGCTATTTCTGCTTCTCCAAAACGTTGCTGGACCGTGGAGTTGGGTGCTGCTGGGCCGTCCAAATTCTGCTGCTGTTGGGCCTCCAATTCTGCTGCTGGTCCATGGTGGTTTAGGTGAGTTTAAGTCCTTAATTCATCATTAGTTCAGGCCTAATTACTAGTTAGTTGATTAGCTATTTGATTGGGTTTAATTTTCTAACCATTCTTACTTAATTCTTCATGTATATAACTAATTTAGTTTAACATATTTTACCATGCATCTAATATATATTTAGCATGCATCATCACCTCTAATTAGAATTAGGATATTAAATTAAGGATTAAGTTATAACTAATCCCTAATTAAGTTAGTTTACTTAATTCCTTAATTAGGTAATTAGGACAACTAAATTAAAGTTAATTAGTTTCCTAAGCAAAAGTCAAGCAATTATTGTTGACTCAATCTTATCCATTGAAAATTCAATTTGATTTTCTATCCATTAATTTTATCTATGGTAGATATTACTTGATAGTTTTGGTAGGATTTATTTTACACCATTGATTGAATCAATGGTTAAGATCAAGGCTTCTAAGTCAAGCTTCAAATCTAATGGTCCACAAGAAAGTCTAAGCTTCTTTCCTTGACCAATTCTCAATGGTTAGAAAAATCCAACCATTTGTTTTGACTATATCCTATTGGATCATTTTAAATTTTAATTACAAGAAATATTCTAAACACTTTTTCTATTAATTAAAACTCATCGGGTCTAACGTTCATAGCAACGACTGCTATAAATATAACCACAGATATTTATCAGTACAATATTTTTATTTTCATAGATAGATTCTAAAAATTAAAAGATTCTATTCTGAGTCACTCAGATTCGGGTTTAGTAAGATCCCCCGTCTCCAAACGAGGCAGATCAGAATTTCCCCGACCTGAAAAATATTATTTTTCCTAGCTAGGAGCAAATCACACAACATGATCAAGTATGATCTCAGAACCGTCAAATTATTTTTATACCACACAGAAAATACAAAACAGTGTAATTCTACTATTACTATTCATGTGGTCAGAATTTGGGGTGTTACAGTTTGTGCCTCTTGACAGCTGCTGCGTTCTGTCCAAGTGTATAAGAGTGTGTAAAAAGTCTATTGTATTTGGCAAAACTTTCTTATTTAAAAGAAATTCATGTTGTAGTTTACATGTTTAGTGCTTAAGCGCTAAGCTTCCAGCGCTTAGGCGTTGGCCCACTAATTAGGAAACTCATGTGCGTGTGTTGCGCACTTACGCAGTGATGGCTCAGCGCTCAAGCGCTGGGCTTCTGAATTAATTATCTTATTTTTTTCTGCTCCTCAAATGCTCAGTCTTTTTCATAAGCAATTACCTACAAAAAATATATAAAAACACGTAATAAGAACACAATTAAAATAATAAAAATATAACAAGACTTGAGAACAAAACTAAATCAAAAAGATTAAAAGAAAATGAAAACCCAAGATTTTTAACCATAAAAATATGAATTTTTAAAGGTTCATCACCTTCCTAAAACAAAATTCCAATTATTAAGTTTTTCCAAGAACATTTATTATCAAACAACATAATTTATATTCATAAATAATTTTAGAAATAGTTTATAAACAAGAACCACGATATCAAACTCAAGCATTAATTCTTATAATGTATCAACATCATAATTATCAAACATCACAATTTACATTCACAAATATATTTTCACAAACATATTTTCAAATAAGCAACATAATGTTAGTCATTGCAACCATCACCCAAGAGGGGGTGAATTGGGTGATCACAAATATTTAAAATAACTTTGAGAAATTATACATTTTGATATTTTCAATCAACACACGTAGCGGAATAAATCTAACAAAGATATAATTATTGTAGATTACTCAAATACAACTTGGGTAAGATAAATTAATCAGGTAAGGTAGATATCAATTTCTAAAAATCAAAACATCAAGATGACAAGATTAGCAATAAATAAATATACTGCACTAAATATTGAAAGTAAAGAGTATAGGGAAAAGAGAATCAAACTCAAGAATTTATCTTGGTTCAGCCACCAACCACTTGTGGCCTACATCCAGTCCCCAAGCTTAACTTGAGATTTTCTTCACTATCTCCTGGATTTCACGGGTACTAGGAAAACCTTTATACAAATAAGAGCACTTCTCACACCTTAGGATCCTCCACCCTTATGCTAGAGCCTCTAACTCTTCAAGCTTCACAAATGTTAGAAAAACCATTACATTCAAGAGCACTCACAACACCTTTGGGATACCTTACCCATTGTGTTTGAGTCTCATTACAAGGGATATCTCACCCTTTTCTTTCTTGAGGGATACCTCACCCTCTTACAATGATTTTAAGATTAAGAAAAAGATTAGAAACTCTCACAAAATTAGATATACAACTTGAAGAACAATGGAATAGAAGAATTTTGCAATAAAGAGCTCAAAATATGATTTTGATAAATCAAGGATCAAATCAAGTGTTCCAGAGTTGTAAAAACTTCAACTTACACTTATTTATAGATTCCAAGTGATAAAATAGCCGTTGATAGTGTTTAGAAATGAGTTTTAATGGAAACTAACCATTTATAGTTGTTAGGAACGTTTCTGGGCATGTTTTATTCGAATAACAAATCTTTTATTCGAATAAGCCACTCTGGTTTCGAAATCTAAATTTAAATGGTCATAACTTCTTCATTTCTCATCCGTTTTAAGCAAATGAACACTCATTGGAAACATATTTGAGTCTATTTTCATATGAAATAAGTTTTAGAACAAAACACAAAGTATTTTTAAGTTATGATCAAAATAGTAACCAAATGTCAGCTTTCTAAAACTTAAACTTGACTATTTTTAATAGTTTTGAACTACCACCATGACTAGCTTTCCAAAACATATTTCTTGGGCATGTTAGCATATAAGAAACATTTGTAAAGATTTAAAAACATATTTGAGTTTTTTTCTTGTAAAACCTCTATCTTTACATAGGAGAAAGCCTAAAAGGAAAATATACTAATTCTAGTCCTTAGGCTTCTTGATGTAATCCAAGCTTTCAAAAATTTCTTCTCTTTAAATATTGAAAATGCTTGGGACAACTTATCATTATCATTCTTCTTGACTTGAGCATAATTGTGATCTTTTACTTTATTATTGCAATGCTCACTCTTAGTACTTGAATTATCCTACAAAGTATTACTTACTTAAAACAAACATAGTTAGTCTAAATTCATAATTCAGTATCTTCATATGCATGATTAATAAATGTATATCTCTAGTTTATCTAACATGCATATAAGAATTTCAAGACATATTCAAATAAGACATTTATCAATTACTAATAGATATGCTCTATATAGGATGCAACAAATAACACTTTGCACATTTTCATTTAAATAGAGTCAAATCCAATATTAATTTAATATCACTCATATAACATAATATTGGATATATCCTATAAAAGATACTATAAAGAATATGCATGATTATTATATGAAATATAATAAGATGGAGTACATGATCAAGCATGATCCAAAATAATCTATTAAGCACATCTACGTAGCATAAACATCATTCTTTTTGTCTTATATTTGTCATCATCAAAACTTAACATATTAAACCATTGAGACAAACTTATTTCTACATATAATATTACGTTTAGATTCAATTTCATCACAATTCTTATTTAAATCACTTGGCAATAGTCTACTTTCAGGTTGGTGCACTTCAAGCTATTCATGATGATTCACCAGTCACACGAAACTACTCTGAGTAATATTAAATTCAATTCCAAATTCTTCTTAGTGCTCATTATCCGGTGCTAATTCTACAGAACCAGGCCAACTCACCTAACTTGAATTCTAGCTTAGTAATAATCTGCTTTCAAGTCGGTACATTCCAAACTATTTATGACACTACTATGTATGTCACACAGAACTATTTCGAGTATCTTATTTATGACACTGATGTGTAAGTCACACTCTTGGAAATAGTTTTCTTTCAGGTTGGTACATTCCAACCTACTTATGACATTGTTATGTATATCACACAAAACTATTCCAAATATCATTAGATACATGAGGGATACTAGGGCAAGTGAGAAAGCTGGTGAGGAATTTTAAGAATATAGGATCCCCTTCCTCAGGAAGGTTCATCTCCATAATTCTGATGGAATTCTAGATACCCTTCCCTCATGGAGGATCAACTCCAGAATTCACTAATGCCTAAACAAATTCACATGTGGAAAATTGCCAAATTTATTCAAATACATAGAGGATACTCATATGTTAGGAATAACATTCTTACATTCAATTCAAATACAAATTCTATGAGTATTGATACTCAAACATAATACAATAACCATTCCAGCTCAACCTTAAATAACTAAGGTAGTAAATCTTCATATACATACCAATAGCTCAACTTTGCATTCAAAAGAACAACACAAATTCAAAATCAAGTTCAACTTGAATAATCAACAAACAATACCAATAGAATTCATTTATTACATTACATAATTCTCAACAAGTGCATAATCCTTAATGAGTGCACAATTCCAAACTCACATCATACATAATCACTTGTTCAATAAGTTTCCAAACAACATATTTCAAGCCCTTACACATTGAATAATATACGGAGATTACTTTATCTCCTTTAATTCTTAATTTAGCCTACATTGCCATTATAACATATCAAAGGTGTGATTGGCTATACTACAATGAGGTTTAAGTTTTGTTGATAACAAACATGAAGATGATGAGAAAACTAAGTCCAAGAACTTCAAGATTAGCTCTAGGACTTAGAGTTTTTTTTTTTGTACAGAGATCTTTCTTGGATATTTCATGGTTTTGCAAGATAAGAAACAAATGTTTTTGAAAAGTGTTTAAACATCTGAGCCTTTTCTCAAACCTTTTTTAAATGTTTTTGAAATAGAGTTATTCGAATAAATTACACTTTATTCAAATAAATCAAGTCTAGAAAATCTGTGTTTAAACTGAGCTATTCGAATAACTCAGTAGTTATTCGAATAATGTTTTAAATTTGCTGCTACGCGCCTCTGTTTTAACAAGTGTTATTCGAATAACACTCTTGTTATTCGAATACAATCCTTTTAGAATAGCTTGTTTATTATAAGCTATTTGAATAACTCTAAAGTTATTCCAATAGATGTGTTTCTCAGAAACTTTTTAAAACAGTGTTATTCGAATAAAGTATGTGTTATTCGAATAACCATATTTAGAACTGGTTTCTTTGAAAACGTGTTATTCGAATAAAATAAGGTTTATTCAAATAAACACAAATCCTGATTTAGAAAGAAACGGCCATATTTCGTATTAATTACGTGAATTAATTGCTTCAACGACTATTTTCTTCTACAACTTTATAAATAGAGACCCTAGGTCTCTTCTGTTTCTTACTCAGCTATCTGATTAATTTTATGCTTGCTTTGAAAATATGATTTATATTTTTAACATAGCTTTTGTGCTTTTTTTGTGAAAACTTTGAGATATCCTCAGAGAGCCTCTTAGCACTTCAAGTTGTAATATTTACTCTGTGTGAGAGTTTCTATTCATCTATCTTCTGCTTTTCTGTATCGAGGGTGAGGTATCCCTCAAGGTTTGTATAAAGGTGAGGTATCCCTGCAGGCTGAGGCTTTAGCACAAGGGTAGAGTGTCCCTGTGTGTGAAAAGTGCTCTATTTTGTAACGGTAGCAAGCATCTATTGAAGCTTGTATTCATAGTGAAAAATCTCGGATATTTTCAAGGACTAGACATAGACCACAAGTGGTTTGGTGGTCGAACCAGTATAAATATTGTGCCTGCTCTTCTATTCTTTATCTCTTTATTTACTATAGTTTAATATTATTGCATATTTTATTATTTGCTATTCTTAAGTCTTTCCTCTTCCTCTCTCTTTTTCACACCTTTTATTTATTAGCTTCAACATTTATTTTATTTTAAAAAGCATTTGTGAAAATTGTCTATACTCTATTCACCCCTCTCTTGAGTACTGGAGGCACTTGGTAACAAGTGGTATCAGAGCTAGACTCTTGTTTAAAGAGCTTAGCAGCTTCAAGAGAACATGCCTTCCTCAAATGGCTTTTCAGAGGGATCTCCCATAAACTGACCACCTTTTTTCAATGGGGATGGTTATGCCTATTGGAAGAAAAGAATGAAAATCTTTATCAAAGCTATTGATCTCGATGTGTGGGATGCTGTCAAAAATGGTGCATTTATACCTACAAAAGAGGTCAATGGTGTTAAAACTGAGAAACCAAGAAGTGATTGGTCTGATGGGAATAAAAGCAAAGTTCAACACAATTTAAAATCCAAAAACATCATTACGACTGCCTTGGGATATGATGAATTTTTCAGAATTTCAAATTATAAAACTAGTAAAGAAATGTGAAACACGTTACAAGTCACCTATGAGGGTACTAGTAAAGTAAAGAGGTCGAGAATAAATTCTCTTACTCGTGAATATGAATTATTCAGAATGAACCAAGGAGAAAACATTCAGGAAATACAAAAGAGGTTCACCCACATCGTTAATCACCTTGCATCATTAGGAAAAAAAATTTCTAATGAAGATTTGATTAACATAGTTTTGAGATTTCTAAGCAGGATTTGGCAACCCAAAGTGATAGTCATATCAAAATCGAGGGATTTGTTAACAATGACATTAGCTACCCTATTTGGGAAACTACATGAACAAGAGCTGGAACTGAGCAGATTAAGCCAAAGCAAAGAAAATGATAAGAAGAAAAAGGGAATCGCACTTAAAGCCACCTCCTCTAATATCGATAATGAAGATGAAAATGATGGAGATGAAGCAGACAACCTTAAGCTGAATGAAGAGAACCTCAATATCCTAGTAAAGAAATTTGGAAGGTTTCTCAAAAAGAAAGGAACACAAAGAAGACCGTCTTTCCCCCAAAAGAAAAATTATCACAAAGGGGAAGGAGCATCATCAACCCCAACTTGCTATGAGTGCGGAAAATTGGGCCACATGAAGATGGAGTGCCCAATTTATCAAAAGAAAATGGAGAAAGTTGAAAAGAAGCCCTTCAAGGATAGAAAAGGGAGAAGAGCCTACATAGCATGGGATGATAATGATATGGACTCCACTTTTAGTTCAAATAGCGAAGAAGCTCATCTATGTCTTATGGCCAAAGGAGAAGAAGAAGAAAGCGACAATGAGTTAAGCTCTAGTTTAAACTTATTACCTTCTTATGATGAATTACAAAATGCTTTTGAAGAATTACATAAAGAATTAGTAAAACTAACAAAATTAATTTCTTCTTGTAAGAAAATAATTTCTTCTCTAGAAAATCAAATTCTTGCTTTAAACAAAAAAATTGAAGAATTAAAAATTAAAAATGAAATATTAGGATTAATAAATGCTTGTACAATTTGCTTGTCACATGTTTCAACTTCTTCCTCTTGTTCATCATGTCAAATTCTCGAAAAAGAAATTGAAGACTTAAAGAACACACTTTCTAAATTCACTTTTGAAAGAGATAACTTAAATATTTTGTTAGGAAAACAAAGACTTATTTTTCAAAAAGCTAGGATAGGTTACAATCCTAAAAATCAACATAAATTTTATAAAATTTTCTTTGTGCATTCAAGTACTTCTAGTAGTCCGTTTATTAAATGTTTTTATTGTAGGAAGAAAGGACAAAGTGTGTCAACATGCAATGCTAGGAAAAATATAAATATAAAGTGTGGAACAAAAATGGTTTGGGTTCTTAAGGGCGCTATTCCTAAAACTAACACTCAAGGACCCAAGAAAATTTGGATACCAAAAGTTAAAAATTAAACATGTGTTCTAGGTATGCTTAAAGGCCAGGAGCTCAAATTAGTATCTCGATAACGGCTGCTCCAAGCACATGACTGGAGATGACCCTAAGTTCACATCTCTTGTTCCCAAGAATCATGGACATGTTACATATGGTGATAATAACAAAGAAAAGATTATGGGAATCGGCAAAGTTGGTAAGAGTCCTAACTCCGCAATAGATAATGTATTGCTTGTTGAAAGACTTAAACATAACTTGCTTAGTATTAGCCAATTATGTGATAAAAGAAATAGAGTAATTTTTTATTCAAATTGCTACATAATAGAAGATAAAAATGATAAGCATATTAAGTTCATCAGTCATAGAGTTAATAATATCTATATGATTAGCCTTGATGATATATCCTCAAATGATGTGAAATGACTTTTAAGTAAGAATAATGATTCATGGTTATGGCATAGGAGAATTGTACACATTCACATGGATCACCTAAAAAAGTTGGTCTCTAAAGAGCTAGTAATTAGACTACCCAAGCTCAATTTTATAAAAAATAAATTATGTGATGTATGTCAAAAGAGAAAACAACTAAAGGTTTCTTTTAAAGCAAAAAATGTAGTTTCAACTTCTAGACATTTACAAGTTTTAAACATAGATCTTTTTGGATCATCTAGAACTATGAGCTTCAGTGGGAATTATTATGCTTTAGTGATTGTGAACGATCTTTCTAGGTTCACATGGACTTTATTTCTTTCAAATAAAAATGATGCATTTCTAGCTTTTAAAAGACTTGCCAAAGTTATCCAAAACGAAAAAGGTTTTTCTATTTCTTCTATAAAAAGTGACCATTGTAACAGCCCAATATTTGCTACCCAAATATATCGTCATATAAATGAATAACCTAATATTGGCCCTGTTACTACTAACATACGTCAACGTTTAACCTATATCATTCATATATAATGAGTAAATATGGAGAGCCACGATAGCAAAAGTTATATATATACATCACAGCCTCAAGGGCATACTGTTATACATAACCTGAAAGAACTAAGCTAATATAAAACATTTATATATGCTCAGCCCAAAATAGCATCTATACTATGCTAGTCCTTATACATCTTCTTTTTCCCTTTCGAAGAACTCGCACCTGGATTTACATGGCAACACAATTAGGGTGAGAAAATATATCTCAGTAGAAGTATTCCAATACCAGCATATATACATATATGTATAATCAGATAATATCACAATTAACAAGTTGATACTTCAATTATGGAAGCAACAACACCTCATCTCAACAATAGCAATGGCCTATACAATTGCCATGCATGAAAATGTCATGATAGCAACCGCCCATACAATTGCCATGTTATGCTTAATTATGACTAATGATTATGTCTATGCAATTTCCTAAATATGAAAATGAATAATGCATGATACCACATCCAAGATCTTCACTCCCATGATAATGTCATAAATGCATGAAACTTGAACAAAGCAATGGAAGTCCATAGTTTCATCCATAACCTCGAACAAGCACTGGAAATCTCATCCAGCATACATCATTATCATAGAGGAAGTCTCATTTCCCCCCCAGGTAGTGAAGTCTCATCAACTACACGGTAATTGATAATGAACAAGGAATTTTATCCTTTCATACTTCACTATATTAGGAAGGGTACTAAGCGCCTTACCTGATACAGAACACCCACTTTCACGGGGTCAAACAAAGCAAAGAGGATATTACTCACCTCCTTACTTCACAACATAGAGAGGATATTACTCACCAATCTATGATTCTCAACATTACAACGAGGATATTATAAACCTCAATATGTTTCTCAAACATTTCTTGCAAAACAATTACTAATTTCTTCTCATAACTAGTTTTCACAATTGATTTATATGCATTTCAGGTTCAATTCACAACACTTTATCAAATACTTATAAAAGTACTATAACACTCTTAAAAGAGCAAACATGAGTAATTCCAACACTTAGGGAAAACTCATTTCCTTAATTCATCATAATACACCAAATATGTATATATAATCATGTCTCATTACCTCCCGTAATTAGAATTTCAAGTCAACTTGACTCAATACATTCTTTGTTCATAAATTGCTCCTATTAGAGTTTCAACATACTCTACTAGGTATAAACAAAGGATCCTAGCAATTAGGAATCTCAAAACATCAAAATAGAAATTCTGATGAAATCTGCTCTAGGCACCCTAAAAAGAATGTTTTTCATAAATTCACCAAAAATACATCTTAACTAATAAAATTCTAAAATTTTACAAGTAGATAGCCTTATGTCTTATCTTTCAAATGCAATAAGAACCAGGTCATTCCAATAACCACAGCTTAAGTTATGCTATAAACACTACAAGCTATTAGTTTGCTGTGTTGTATCACGCCTAGGCTTGGTTTTACCATGCCTAGGAGTGGAAGTCTCTGTCTCGCTGAACTGAAAACTGATCAGTCCATGCCTAGGCTTGGCCAGGTTGTGCCTAGGTGTGACCCTTCTGCAGAAAATTTTGTAGAACACATTTTTACATAATCTTGGTTCCAAACCAAGATTTCATCCTCTATCCTCACTTCTAGATGATTTCTATTATCACTAGAGGTCTCCAAACAAGTTATAAACCTCATTTCTTCCTTTGGTTCAATCAAACTTTGATTAAAACTAAAACTCCAACCTTAAAACCCCTTTGTTTCAACTAAATAATTAATAGGAAACTATGGATTCTAAGGGTTCCAAACTATCAATCATGCACTAAACTTGTTAGAATCTAACTCATTTCAACTAAACAAGCAAGAAACTAACATCTAACTTCCTATTCTCACCCAAACCCTACTTTTTTTGCTCATCAAGTTCCACCAAGAAACAAGGTGAAGATAAGAGGAAATGGATAAAAACAACACCCCTACCTCAAGATCAAGATAATGGAGATGAAGCAAGACCTTCACTTGGATCCTCTCCTTGGATGGTTGATCCTTCTCTTAGTTCTTCTTCCTTTGGTTTCTCCTTCTTCTCTTCCTTCCTTTTCTCTTCTTTCTTTCTCCTCCTTCCTTCACATTTTCTGTTTTCTTTTCTCTATTTTTTTTATTCTAATATCTCAACCATGAGATATTTAGCAAGAGAAGTTTATTTTGACTTCTCTTGGTTAGTACCAAAATCCCGATCTGCTAAGAACACTTAGATCCTACCAAATCTGATTCTGTAACTTCCAACAATTTCAAAACAAATCCTGAGATTCATTAAAAATTTTGTTTCACCAAAAACTGATATTTCCATATCAGCTAGGGGTCAATCTAGAATTAAAACATACAACTAATATGCCCAAAAATGCCAAACTAACTCCGAAAATTCTCAAACTTTAATTGTAGTACAGTTTCCACATTTGTGACTTGGAAACAAACTCTCCACACTTATTTCCACTAACTAAGCAGTTTAAGCCACTTTCAGAGCAAATAACAGTTATATTTCTCACATAGTGTTACAGCAAAGTGCCTAAACGTGCTCAAAAAGTCACAAAACTACACAGACATGTTAAGTAAGCATTAGACTACCTCTGTAACCATATATAAGCCTAACATGATTTTCTAGGGTATTACAACCATGGTGGTGAATTTGAATACCATGCTTTTGAAACCTTTTGTGATGAACATGGCATTGAGCATAATTTTTCTGCCCCTAGAACTCCACAACAAAAAAGAGTTGTAGAAAGGAAAAATCGACCTTTAGAAGAAATGGCGAGAACTATGCTCAATGAGGCTGTTCTTCCTAAGTATTTTTGGGTGGACACTATAAGTACAGCTTGTTATTTAATGAATAGGGCCCTTATAAGGCCAATTTTAAAGAAAACCTCATACGAATTATATAAGGGAAGAAAGCCAAATGTTTCACATTTTTATGTTTTTGGTTGCAAATGTTTCGTTTTGAAAAATGGAAAGGATAACCTAGGCATGTTTGATGCTAAGTTTGTTGAAGGTATATTTCTTGGTTATTCTAACCAAAGCAAAGCTTTTAGAATTTATAATAGGAGAATTATGACTGTTGAAGAATTCATTCATGTTGCATTTGACGAAACTGACCCAAATGGATTGAGAAAGGATTTTGTTATTGATGATGTTGCAGAAGCTTTAGCAAAAACCCACTTGGATGACAAGGAGATAGAAGAAAGGAAGCAAGAAGAAAGTCAAGAGGAAACACCAATTCAACAGAATTCACAAGCCATGCCTTCCCAAGGAATAGCGAACCTCAAGATACCATCCACTAGACCAAGTAATAGGTGATATATTCAAAGGTGTAAGTGCTTGAAACTTAATTAGAAATGCATGTAACCACATGGCTTTCATTTCTCAAATTGAACCTAAATACTTAAATGAAGCCTTTGATGATGAACATTGGATCTTAGCAATGCAAGAAGAGTTAAATCAATTTGAAAGAAACCAAGTATGGGAATTGGTTGCAAGGCCCAATAATCATCTAATTATAGGTACTAAATAGGTCTTTAGGAACAAGCTTGATGAAGCTGGTCTAATAACAAGAAATAAAGCTAGACTTAAAGCTAAAGGTTATAATCAAGAGGAAGGAATAGACTATGAAGAAACCTATGCACCTGTAGCTAGACTAGAAGCTATTAGAATGTTACTTACTTATGCCTACATAATAGATTTTAAGTTATATCAAATGGATGTTAAAAACTCTTTTCTAAATGGTTTTATTCAAGATGAGGTATATGTTAAACAACCTCCAGGTTTTGAAATTCATGAACTACCAAACCATGTTTTCAAACTAAAAAAGGTTTTATATGGATTAAAACAAGCTCCTAGAGCTTGGTATGAAAAGTGTAACACCTTCCATAGGATATCACATTTCAAACTAACTTCTTTATATTCTTTACCCAAGTTTTAAAATATTTAATATTATCATATTACGACTTTCAAATTTTTTTTTTTGCGAACAATATAAATTTACCAAATCTTTAAAAATTATAAAATATAATTAACTGATTAACACACATTACGTAAAACAACATAATTCACCAATATTATTTATTACAAAAGATTTACAAGACTCAAGGTATAATAAATAATTCACATATAAAAACTTGACCTGGCCCAAGTCAAACACTTGAAGAGTAGGGTACTGTACCCGATCTTCTTCTAGATCCTCTTCAGGATCCCTAACAGACAACTCCCCAAAATAAACAACACGCTTAACATTGATATCATAGCGCCGGGCATCAGTACCTCCATGGAACTGCACTTGCACGTAGTCAGAGAAATTCCTCCTTGCAGCCATTGCAGACCGATCAAACAAAGTTAAACCAACTTGAACCTAGGCGATCCTACCTCGTCCTTCTTATGGTCTTTATCAATTAGAATCATAGAAACATAACAGACAGACAATATAAGAAAGAGGTGAGATCCTCTACATCAATACTAGTATGGCGGTATAGAAAATGACAGCAGACATATAGATATAGTAATTAACATAATGTACCATATTATCATTTCACAGTGAATCATATTATCATTTCACAGATAAACTATGATACCATAAATAAAATATCAGATAAACATAATTATCTTATCAAGATGCTGACCGCTAATGCATATGCACACAGACTCATTCCTACTCCATGGAGCTAAACATAATTTCGGAGAGAATGATCCAGAAAATATGTCTGTAAACTTGGCTGTCATGACCAAAAGTGCTATAATTTATCAATTTATCAACATGCACATCAGGCATTGTACAATACATTCTACGCCAGATCGTGATTAGCGATAGTGTCTCAGTCCGGATTGTCGGTGTGTTTGCATCGGTCTGATCCATGGCACAGGGGCGCTAACAACTGGCCATTGTGGAAAACTCGCACCCCGACGCCCCCAAGGTCTACACTTGACCTACACTATGATCATCGCACCCGCACTTAGGTGTAAATCAATCTCCTAGGCATATAGCCTTAATCAAATAAGTTGACATATTTTTCTATGCATGATGTATGCTTCAAATACATATACTATCATTAATCACACAGTATTTCATATTCACACACCGTCCCTTGGTGGTATCATTATTCAACATCATTGGGTCAATCACCATTGAACCGTTCCCAATGGTATTAAATCAACCGCTCATACAATTGTCTAATGCCATTAGTATCAATGATATTATATAACCGCCCATACAATTACATAATACCAATGATCCACTTGGGTCCAGTTTTCGGCCCTACAGCAAAACTTGTTGTTCCTCTCAATCGCATAGCGATATTATCGCGTTTCCATAACTACGTAACACTTTTGTTACATTTTCAAATCGTGTAAATATTTTTCAATGTTTTCTCAATTGCATAAATATTTTAAAACATTTTCTCAATAACGTAGTTAAAAATAACTATTTTTTAATTGTGTAAGAGTTTTCTATATATTTTCAATCGCGTAAAATATTTCTAACATATTCTAAGCTTGAAATAAGATTTGTCTCATTTAATATCAAAATTGGACTTTAATTCCATTATTTCTATAATAAACCCTCTTTAAATAATATTTCCAATAATTTCTCATTAAAAGTAGTAATTTATACTATTTCCCATAAAACTATATTTCTTTGAGTAAATTGGAATATTATAGCTGAAAATTTTCTAATGCGCTTCAAAACCCAATGGGTGAGCTATACGTCAATAAATTTCAAGTTTCAACTTTTATTTTACTTCATAGCTTTATTAACCTAATTTTAATTCTAAAAAGTAGATTACTTCCTTTCTAGATCTAAAAACCTACCAAATTAATTTCTTATTAATTAAATACCTAAGTTTACACTTAGTAAAATAATTTGGATTTAAGACATCAAAAATGGCATGTTGGCCGAATTTCACATTATGCTTTATAAATCATATATAATTATTTTCTGACACTTTATTCCTTGCAAAAACACTTAATTAAATTTCTTTTCATGAAATCATTTAATTCTTAAATAGGAAAATAAATTAGTACACTAGGTTCCCTTGGTAATGTTGAGGCCGTGAGCCTCTAGGGTTCTTTGGAACCATCATACATTTTCCTTATCATGTGAATCACATCCTACGTAAACAATGATTAGCATGATATCATAATCATATATTCAAACATACTTTCAAAGCCATAAAGCATACTAATCACATATTCAAGCATGATTTCAAAGCTATAAAGAATACTAAGTACATATTCAAGTATAATTTCAAAGCCATAAAGCATACCAATCACAGACAATCATAAACAATAAAAGCTTAAACAATCAAGTGAATAAATCCTTATGGATTTTTCACATCAAAGAAGTCATTCCCTCACCACCAATACTTGGTTGATGAGGTTAATCTCCCTTTTACCTCAAGGAAGACAAAATTCTTCAAGTTCCTTCCCCTCTAAATTTCATGTGCCTCCTTAAGAAATCCTAACAAGCTTAAACAAATCTTAAAGTCATGAACCAAGCTTAAAAACAAGAAACCATGGATCAATCATGGTTTAGATTTTCAAGAATCCAACTTAGGATCAAGAAATCAAGAAGTTACCTCTAGGAGTAGAAAATCTAAGGTTGATTTTGAAGCACTTAGAAGACGATCTGGGTAAAACTCACAAGATGAAAAGTGTTTAGAATTGAATCTTGGTTTAGAAAATAAGATTGGATAGAATTATGGAAGCTTGGAGGTAGGGTTTAGGTGTGGTAGCCGTGAGCTTCAAAGAAAGGAGAAGAATAGAGTTCTTGAGAGTTCTTGGTGTTCTTGAAGTGAGAGAAAAGATGAAAGAGAATTCTTGTCACAAAGTGTGAGAAAATGTAATAGAATAGCCTATTTCCAAATGAATGGCCATGTGGTGAGTGAATAGAAGGAATAAACTTGTTTAGCAAGATAGAAAAACTATCACATGGGTTCACATGGCCTATGTAATCAAATGGTCATCAATTGATCATAATAGATCATTCAAGAACACTCTAGTACACCAAGTGGCCATGTGACTCATTAGGCTAGCTAACTAAGTTTGATTTTTAATTAGATTCTAGTTACTCTTAGTTTAGGTAGTTAGTTCACTTAAGCTAACTTAGTTAGGTTATTTAGTTACATAACTAACTATCTAGTTACTTGATTAGATCATGCATTTGTCATGCATTAATCATTCCTTCTAGATGACTCTAGATCCTTTTAGTAATTAGGGTTTCTAAGTATTAGTAACTAAGTTAGTTCCATTTAGTTACTAATTAGGTTTTTAGAGTAACTTAGTTAGTTTATCTAGTTACTTAGTAATTACTCCAACCACTTTTGTTGACTACTTTATATTGGTTTAGAATGTTACCAAGTGGCCTCAATACTCAAGAGGGGGGGTGAATTGAGTAGTTAAAAATAAGTTCACAAATCTTTCGCAAATCGTTTGACAATCAATTTTCATTGAAGCTATTGAATGGTTAGAAATAATTAGATAGATAAGATAAATACTTTTACTTATAACCGTAACAGCCAAGAAGACAATATCCAAGCAAACCAATGAAACAGTGTACAGAAATAAACAGAGGAGGGTTTAGAGAAAACAAACACAATCGTTTATCCTGGTTCGATCACCACTCCACTTGTGATCTACGTCCAGTCCCCAAGCAACACCTTGAGATTTTCCACTATATCTTCAAGCTTCAATGGGTGCTTGAAAAATCACTACTACCTTGAGCACTCAACAATATGGGATACCTCACCCAAAAGCTTGAGCCTCTATTTTCCAAGGGATACCTCACCCTTACAATACTTGAGGGATACCTCACCCTCACTAATCAGAATGTATAAGATTGAAATAGAAGAAACTCTCTCTAGAGCAAGTGTTTACAAATTGAAGCTCTAATATGCTCTCAAGGATTTTTCACGTTTTTAATCAGAAAACAGAGCAAGAAATGAATTTAAGGATTGATTCACGTTTTGAAGTATGATGATCAGTTTTTGATTCAAGGTCAACCGCAAATAAAGACCCAACTTTGGTATTTATAAGTTTCTCAATAAATGGAGCCGTTGGAGGTAGTTGGGCATGCATTTAATGCATTTAATATAGTCGTTGGACGCTGTCAGAGTTTGTGTAATCGATTACACAGATCAGGTAATCGATTACATTGTTGTTCCAACGTTTTCTGAACTTTCTGGGCTCTGTGTAATCGATTACATTCTTGGTGTAATCGATTACATGGCTTCTGACTTTGCTTGTAATCGATTACAATGCCCATGTAATCGATTACATGACTTCTGACTTGTTGTGTAATCGATTACAATATCCATGTAATCGATTACATGACTCGTCGAACGTGTTCTTTGAGTTTCTGGGTTTTGTGTAATCGATTACATTGCCCATGTAATCGATTACATGACTTCTGACTTTGTTTGTAATCGATTACAATATCCATGTAATCGATTACATGACTCGTCGAACGTGTTCTTTGCCTTTCTGGGCTTTGTGTAATCGATTACATGGCCTCTGACTTTCGTGTAATCGATTACATTTCTAATGTAATCGATTACATGCCTTCTGTTTGCTGTGTAATCGATTACAAACATTATGTAATCGATTACATTGGCCTTTGAACACATTTTTCAAGTCCAATAACGCTTATAAGTCATTTCCAACACCTCAAGATACTTGTTTAAACATAAATCCTTTTAAGAGTGTTAGATTTAAAGTTGAAACTCAAGTTTTATTGAAAGCCATGTTTAACTTTGAAATTTCCCATTTATTTTGAAATCATATATTGAAAAACCATTTGAGAAATCTTGAGAGCATTTAACATTAATATCCTAAGTCTAAATAAACCTTCTGTCTTCTTTCTTTGATCTTGATTTTTCCTTTTGCGCTTGATCTTCTCTTTTGCTTTTGTTATCATCAAAAACCTTTTGACATGCCTTAGAGACATAAGCATTAACATTCTTCCCCTTTTTGATGATGACAAACTGATCATAGGAAAAAGAAAGAGTTTTTGCATTTGTATATAATAGTCATTTAGGTACAATGCTGCCCCCGGAGTTTATGCATGATGTTGGGTTAGATTTTGCATATGAAAAGCTTAATAACTTAAAAAGGTCAATAACTCCCCCGTACTCATGCAACCTTTAATTTCTCATGCAACCATTAATTTCATTTCATTTCATTTTCATTTTTCCTCATTTTCTCCCCCGTTGGCATTATCAAAAAGACATAAGCATTTAAAAAAAGACAGCATGACAGCTATATTTCATGATTCCCAAATGTTTGCCATAACAGAAAAGCCACAAAGATTAATCAGTCCAATCAATATTCCAAAAGCCAAACATTCAAGGTGAAAACAAGTTCATGTATTAATAATCAGTCCAGCCAAACATTCATAACCAGTAGGCAATAATCAAAATATAACCATAAAGGTATACCAATTTTATATAATCAGAGTTAAAACAAAATAAGTACAAGGTGGTCATCAAAACAAGAAAATATCAAGGCGATAGGCCATGATCACTATCAGTGTCCTCGCTGTCACAAAAAACTTCACCCTCTGGATCCGCAGCAGAGTCTCCTAGATCAATGTTATCATCGCTGGGCATAAGATCGTCGTCAGAGTCCAGAAGCTCCTCATCATCAGCAGGAACTCCAGATGGACCAGCGAAGGATAGGGGAACCGGAGGGGCAGAGGATGTGGGAGGTGTCTGCAGCAGCAGGACACTCAGGAATAGGAGGTCCACGTAGGAGGGATCGAATGGAGCTAAGCTCCTGGTCTGAGTAGTCCATCCTCAGCTCAAGATGGTCAATCTTTTGCTCTATATGATCCATGTGTGTGTTTACGTTGGCGCTCAGGTTGCGCATTTCTTGGAGCAGAAGATCAAGAGAAGTTGGAGCAGGAGCAGAGGCAGGGTACTGAGCCTCCTCATCATCACTATCTGGATCGTGATGGATATGACCAAATGTGCCATGAGTAATGTAATGCCACCTATCTTCCATCTTGTAGAGCTGAAGCTTCTTCAGAGTATGCAACCCAATTGATTGGGGTCCTTTCGAGCTGGTGTCCTTGGACTCTTCACCAAATAAATGCGACAGGACTCGAGGATTGTGGTGACCAACATGGCGAAGGGGAGAGCAGAGTTCTTCTTTTTCTTGACGTCTAGCATATGCTCTAGAATGTAGTAACCCCAGTTTATTGGGTGCCCTGTGGTCATTGCCCATAATGCCACTACATCATCCTTGAGGACTTGGGAGTAATTCCCTCATCTGGGAATCAATCCACGAACCAAGAGGTAGTGGAGAACCCTGTTTTCCATAGTGAGGCCAGTGGCCATTATTCTTCGTTTAGGATCACTGGGGAGGTGATAGCCAGTCCTAATCAAAGAGAGAAGAGCAGCCTTATGCTCAAACTCATGCCCCCAGACTTTTGCATTTCCACAGAATTGAGCTCCATCAGGAGTGAGCTTTGTAAGCCTATACCACTCTACCATTGTTAACCTAATTTGTTGCTTTTTCACTTCAGAGATTATGCAATTATCCTCAACCTTCAGGTTAGCATAAAAGACTCAGACAAGGTTAGGGTAGATGGCCTTCTCTATGCTCAGGAATCCCAGCAAGCCTAAGTTTTCTATTGTCCTAAAGCTCTCTAAAGGTTCACTCTCGTAGAAGGTGATGGGAAGATACCTAGGAGAGATGATTTTGCGAAACTGGAAGTTCTTCCGAACAACTCGGCTTTCTTCACGGTGGAGAAGTGCCTCGTGAGGTCCGGGCCGGATATATTATGTGAAGAGCCACCGAGGGACCCTCCAACAAAGTCCCTGTTCTTGGGCGCTTCGAGCGATGAGAGGATTCAGCCATTGATGAGAAGGAGAAGCAAGGGATGAGTGATTAATGATTGGGGATGAGAGAGGGACGAGATTAGGGCGAGAAATGGAGATGGGGTTCGTGAGAGAAGATGGGGAGATTTGGATGAGGGATGTGAGGGGATTTTGAACGATGGGCTATATGGAGAGGGGTTTTCCGAGATTGAGAGAGGTGAAATGACGGGTTTTGATGGAGATTTGAGTGAGAAAAGAGAGATTTTGAGATTTGAGGTGCGTGGGAGCAAAAGGAGAGAACGAAGAAGATGAACAGGTTCCAAAAAGAAATGAGCTCTACGCGCGTCAGAAACCTTTTAAAAACCCTGTGTAATCGATTACATTGAGTGTGTAATCGATTACATGCATTCTGGTGGGTATGTAATCGATTACATTTTTGATGTAATCGATTACATGCTTTCTGAACCTTATAATCGATTACATAGTTGACGTAATCGATTACCGAGTTCTGAGTTAGTTGTAATCGATTACAAAGGGTGTGTAATCGATTACATGCGTGATGACAGAACATGTGTAATCGATTACAAAGACATTGTCATCGATTACAAGACTCTTTAACTCGATTTTTGCGTTCCAAACAAAGATATAATCAATTTTAATCCATCCAAATCAGTTTTAAAGCAACTTAAATCAATTCAAATCATCATTTAAACATATAATCAAATCATGTTATGATTCAACTCATATAATTGATCAAAATTATCATTTTTACCAAGAATTTCACCCTTTTTGGTGAAATTTGAGGTTGTTGAATTTCTTGTCAAAATTGGACATGAGGGAGCACCTGCAAAACAACTTAGGGGAAATCTCCGACGCTCAAGTTAGTATGGGATTCAAATATAATGAAAATTCAGAGATTTTGCAGCAATGTGGCATAATTATGCAGAAAAATACAAGATTATGCAGCAGAAATTAATTTATGCAGAATGATCCAATATACCCAGTTCATTTCTAATGTAGAAAAATGCTTCTTTTGCTAGGGGTTTGGTGAAAATATCACTAGTTGCTTAGTTGTTTCAACAAATTCAAGTATGCAATCACCTCTTTGAACATGATCTCTAATGAAATGATGTCTTATTTCAATATGCTTAGTTCTAGAATGCAAAATGGGATTTTTTGACAAGTTAATTGCACTAGTATTATCACATTTTATAGGAATGTGATCAAGCTCAAGACCATAGTCCAAGAGTTGTTTGTTTCATCCAAAGGACTTGAGCACAAAGAACTCCCACCGCAACATATTCACTTTTGTGGACAATGCCACACTATTTTGTTTCTTCTTTGTGCCAAGAAACTAGTGAGCTTCCAAGCAAGTGGCATGTCCCACTAGTGCTCTTTCGATCCATTTTGCATCCAAAGAAAATCGAATCGGAGTACCCAATAAGACTACATGAGGCACCCTTAGGGTACCATAAACCCATTTGTGATGTGCCTATTAGATATTTCATTATTCTCTTAACAAAGACACTTAGGTGTGATTCCTTAGGATTAGCTTGATATCTAGCACACATGCATACACTAAACATTATATCGGCCTACTTGCAAAGTGAGATAAAGGAGTGAGCCAATCATACTTCTATATTTTGTAATTTCTACCGATTTACCTCCTTCATCCTTGTCCAAATAGCAAGAGGTGCCCATAGGAGTAGCCATATGCTTGGCATTGTCCATTCCAAACTTTTTGAGCAGCTCCTTGCAATACTTGGATTGGCTTATAAATGTTCCTTCTCTTGTTTGCTTGATTTGTAGACCAAGGAAGAAGTTGAGCTCACCCATCATGGACATCTCAAACTCACTTTGCATAATATTTGAAAATTCTTTACAAAGAGAGTTGTTAGTAGCTCCAAATATAATGTCATCAACATAGATTTGAACTAGAAGAATGTCATGCATTTTGTGTTTTATGAAAAGAGTGGTGTCAACTTTACCTCTAGAAAAGCCTTTTTCTAAAAGAAATTTGCTCAACCTTTCATACCAAGCTCTAGGAGCTTGTTTCAAG
Organism: Ormosia semicastrata; assembly: GCA_029884595.1. Classification (NCBI taxonomy): domain Eukaryota; kingdom Viridiplantae; phylum Streptophyta; class Magnoliopsida; order Fabales; family Fabaceae; genus Ormosia; species Ormosia semicastrata. The sequence goes on along the minus strand of JAQQTO010000061.1, from coordinate 63,130,397 downwards.
CCATACAAAGCCTTTTTCAATTTAAAAACATGGTTGGGCATTTCAAAGTCCTCAAAACCAGGAGGTTGTTCTACATACACCTCTTCTTGTATAAAACCATTTAAAAAGGCACTTTTGACATCCATTTGATAGAGTTTGAAATCCATGATGCAAGCATATGCAAGTAGCATTCTAATGGCCTCTAACCTAGCTACGGGAGCATAAGTTTCTTCATAGTCTATGCCTTCTTCTTGATTATATCCTTTAGCTACAAGCCTAGCTTTATTTCTTATTATTAGGCCCGTTTCATCGAGTTTGTTCCTAAAGACCCATTTGGTGCCAATTATAGGATGATCATTGGGCCTTGGAACTAATTCCCAAACTTGATTCCTCTCAAATTGGTTTAGTTCTTTTTACATGGCCAAGATCCAATGCTCATCATTAATGGCCTCATTTATGTCTTTAGGTTCAACTTGAGAGACAAAGGCTAGATGATTACATGCATCTCTAAGTGAGTTTCGAGTGATTACCCCTTTTGATACATCACCTATCACTTTGTCGAGAGGATGATATCTTGAAGTCCTCCATTCCTTGGGTAGATCTAAGATTTCTGAATCTTCTTGCCATGTATGATCAAGGAGTCTCTTTTCTTCCTTCTTGGGCTCTTTCTCTTGATTTTCCAAGTGCGTCTTCTCCAAGATTTCTGCAACATCATCAACAAGCTCTTTTCTCGACTCATTTAGGTTAGTTTCATCAAATGCAACATGTATGGACTCTTCTATGGTCATAGTTCGTTTATTATAGACTCTAAAGGCCTTGCTATGAATAGAATAACCAATGAATATTCCCTCATCAGATTTTGCATCAAACTTCCCCAAGTTATCCTTTCCATTATTCAAAACAAAGCATTTATATCCAAAAACATGAAAATGTGACACATTAGGTTTCCTTCCTTTGTACAATTCATATGGAGTTTTCTTTAAAATTGGCCTTATTAGGGCTCTATTCATAACATAACAAGCGGTGTTAACCGCATCCGCCCAAAAGTACTTAGGAAAATTGGCCTCATTGAGCATAGTTCTTGCCATTTCTTCTAAAGATCGATTTTTCCTTTCTACAACACCATTTTGTTGTGGTGTTCTAGGGGCAGAAAAATTATGCTCAATGCCATGTTCATCACAAAAAGTTTCAAATTCATGATTTTCAAATTCACCACCATGATCACTTCTTATGGATGCAATACAAAAACCTTTTTCATTTTGGATAACTTTGGTAAGTTTTCTAAATGATTGAAAAGCATCATTTTTGTGAGTCAAGAATAATGTCCATGTAAATCTAGAAAAATCATCCACAATCACTAATGCATAGTAATTTCCACCAAAGCTCATAGTTCTAGAGGGTCCAAAAAGATCCATGTGTAAAAGTTGTAAAGGTCTAGAAGTTGAAACTATGTTTTTAGCTTTGAAAGAGACTTTTACTTGTTTTCCCTTTTGACATGCATCACAAAGTTTGTCTTTTTCAAATTTGAGCTTTGGAAGACCAATTACTAGTTCTTTAGAAACCAATTTGTTTAAGTGATCCATGTGAATGTGAGCAATTCTTCTATGCCATAACCATGAATCATTTTCTTTACTCATAAAGCACTTAGCATCATTTGAGGAGATATCATCGAGACTAATCATATATATATATTATTGACCCTATGACCAACAAATTTAACTTGCTTATCATCCTTTCCCTCAATTATGCAACAAGAGGAATCAAATATAACTCTATTGCCTTTATCACACAATTGACTAATACTAAGCAAATTATGTTTAAGTCCTTCAACAAGTAAAACATTATCAATAGATGATGAAGGGATCTTACCAACTTTGCCAATTCCAAGAATCTTCCCTTTGTTGTTGTCACCATATGTGACATGACCATGTTTCTTGTGTGTAAGGGAGGAGAACTTGGAGCCATCACCGGTCATGTGCTTGGAGCAACCACTATCAAGATATCAACTTGAGCTCTTGGTCTTCAAGCACACCTGCAACACACATTCAAGATTTAACTTTTGGTATCCAAATTGTTTTGGGTCCTTGTGTGTTAGAATTAGGTATGGTGCCTTTAGGGACCCAAACCCTTTTGATTCTAACCTTGGTGTTTATGTTCTTTCTAACATTGCAAGTGGATGCACTATGCCCTTTCCTACCACAATGAAAACATTTAACAAAGGGGCTATTTGAAGTTTTTGAGGAAACAAAGAAGTTCTTATAAGACTTTTGATGGTTGTTTGGATTAAATCCCAAACCAGCTTTTTGGAAAACACATTTTTGTCTCCCTAACAACACATTCAAGTTGTCTCTTCCAAAAGTGAATTTCGCAAGAGTGTTGTTCAAGTCTTCAATTTCTTTTTCAAAAGCTTTGCATGATAAACAAGGTAATGATATGGATGCATTATCATGTGAGGAACAAATCATGCATGATGAATTAGCATCTATGAGTCCTAAAGTCTCATTTTCAATTTTAAGTTCATTTATCTCCTTGGTTAAAGTAGAAACTTTCTTTGTCAATAGGGAGATTGTTTTATTGGAAGACAAAATCATTTTTGTGAGCCTCAAAGATTCATCATGCAATTCTTGAAAGGCATCTTGCAATTCATCATAAAAAGGTGGAGGTTCTAGGTTAGAAGAGGTTACCTCGGTGTCGCTTTCTCCACTTTCTTCTCCTTGAGCCATGAGGCAAAGATGGGCTTCTTCATTTTCTGAATCGTCGGAAGAGCTTAAGTCATTGTCCTCCCAAGCTATATATGCTCTTCTTCCTTTCTTTTCCTTGGAGGGTCTTTTCTCAAACTTCTCCGTCTTCTTGAGATATATAGGACACTCCATTTTCATGTGCCCCGATTTTCCGCATTCATAGCATTTTGGAGGAGTGGAGGATCCTTCTCCTTTGTGATATGCTTTCTTTTGAGGAAACAGTGGTCTTCTTTGAAATCCCTTTTTCTTCAAGAATCTTTCAAATTTTCTCACAAGGAGACTAAGATTCTCCTCACTTAGCTCAATATTTTCACCATCCTCTTCACCATCTTCATCATCATCTTCAAGTATGGAAGAGGTGGCCTTGAGTGCAATTCCCTTCTTCTTTTTGTCATGTTCTTCATTTTGATTGAGCCTATTTAGTTCCAGCTCATGCTCTTGAAGTTTTCCGAATAGGGTGGCTAGAGACATGGTTGATAAATCTCTTGATTCCGCAATCGCCGTTACCTTGGGTTGCCAATTCCTGCTTAGACATCTCAAGATTTTGTTAATAAGATCCTCATTAGGAAATGTCTTTCCCAATGAGATGAGATGATTAACAATATGAGTAAATCTCTTTTGCATATCTTGAATACTCTCACCTTGATTCATTCTAAATAATTCATATTCATGAGTAAGAGTGTTTATTCGAGATCTTTTTACCTCACTAGTACCTTCATGAGTTACTTGTAGGGTATCCCACATTTCTTTTGCGGTCTTACAATTTGACACCCTAAAGAATTCATCATACCCCAAAGATGTGGTGATGATGTTCTTGGCTCTCAAATTATATTGAACCTTCTTTTTATCATCATCGGTCCAATCACTTCTAGGTGTATTAATTGTCACACCATCCTTAGTTTGTGTAGGGACAAAAGCACCATTTTCAACGGCGTCCCACACATCTAAGTCAATAGCTTCAATAAAAATTTTCATTCTTTCTTTCCAATAGGCATAACCATCCCCATTGAAATAAGGAGGTCTATTTATAGAAGATCCTTCATTTGAAAAACCATTTGAAGCCATCACTTCTCTTGAAGCTGCTAAGCTCTTTATACAAGAGTCTAGCTCTGATACCACTTGTTACCAAGCGGCCTCAATACTCAAGAGGGGGGTGAATTGAGTAGTTAAAAATAAGTTCACAAATCTTTCGCAAATCGTTTGACAATCAATTTTCGTTGAAGCTATTGAATGGTTAGAAATAATTAGATAGATAAGATAAATACTTTTACTTATAACCGTAACAGCCAAGAAGACAATATCCAAGCAAACCAATGAAACAGTGTACAGAAATAAACAGAGGAGGGTTTAGAGAAAACAAACACAATCGTTTATCCTGGTTCGATCACCACTCCACTTGTGATCTACGTCCAGTCCCCAAGCAACACCTTGAGATTTTCCACTATATCTTCAAGCTTCAATGGGTGCTTGAAAAACCACTACAACCTTGAGCACTCAACAATATGGGATACCTCACCCAAAAGCTTGAGCCTCTATTTTCCAAGGGATACCTCACCCTTCCAATACTTGAGGGATACCTCACCCTCACTAATCAGAATGTATAAGATTGAAATAGAAGAAACTCTCTCTAGGGCAAGTGTTTACAAATTGAAGCTCTAATATGCTCTCAAGGATTTTTCACGTTTTTAATCAGAAAACAGAGCAAGAAATGAATTTAAGGATTGATTCACGTTTTGAAGTATGATGATCAGTTTTTGATTCAAGTTCAACCCCAAATAAAGACCCAACTTTGGTATTTATAAGTTTCTCAATAAATGGAGCCGTTGGAGGTAGTTGGGCATGCATTTAATGCATTTAATATAGCCGTTGGACGCTGTCAGAGTTTGTGTAATCGATTACACAAATCAGGTAATCGATTACATTGTTGTTCCAACATTTTCTGAACTTTCTGGGCTCTGTGTAATCGATTACATTCTTGGTGTAATCAATTACATGGCTTCTGACTTTGCTTGTAATCGATTACAATGCCCATGTAATCGATTACATGACTTCTGACTTGCTGTGTAATCGATTACAATATCCATGTAATCGATTACATGACTCGTTGAACGTGTTCTTTGAGTTTCTGGGTTTTGTGTAATCGATTACATTGTCCATGTAATCGATTACATGACTTCTGACTTTGTTTGTAATCGATTACAATATCCATGTAATCGATTACATGACTCGTCGAACGTGTTCTTTGCCTTTCTGGGCTTTGTGTAATCGATTACATGGCCTCTAACTTTCGTGTAATCGATTACATTTCTAATGTAATCGATTACATGCCTTCTGTTTGCTGTGTAATCGATTACAAAGATTATGTAATCGATTACATTGGCCTTTGAACACATTTTTCAAGTCCAATAACGCTTGTAAGTCATTTCCAACACCTCAAGATACTTGTTTAAACATAAATCCTTTTAAGAGTGTTAGATTTAAAGTTGAAACTCAAGTTTTATTGAAAGCCATGTTTAACTTTGAAATTTCCCATTTATTTTGAAATCATATATTGAAAAACCATTTGAGAAATCTTGAGAGCATTTAACATTAATATCCTAAGTCTAAATAAACCTTCTGTCTTCTTTCTTTGATCTTGATTTTTCCTTTTGCGCTTGATCTTCTCTTTTGCTTTTGTTATCATCAAAAACCTTTTGACATGCCTTAGAGACATAAGCATTCACATAGAAAAGTCATGCCACAAATATTGACTTCTTGACAAACAAGTTTGATTCTAATTGGTTGGTCATAAAGCTATGTAATGATGGTTCATAATTACACTTAAGATATTTAGCTTAGATATTTTTTGCTTAGATACTTTACATAGATATTTTTCTAAGATATTTTACTGAGATATTTTTTGTTAGATATTTTATCCTTAGATATTTTACTAGGTGAGTTCTCATTTCTACAATTTTCTAGAAAAAGAATGACAAGATAATCTTGAATGAGTAAGTAACCAAATTGAATTTGTCTTCTAGCTTGAGTAGTCAATTTGGATTTGTCCTCTTCTACTTGAGTATCCAATTTTCCTTCTTCATGCTTGCCATTGGTTCATCACTTTGAGTCATCGCCATCAAGATATTTTTCCAGAAAATATTATCCAATGGACAATAGCTATTGCTATTATTACTCAATGGGTAATAACATTTCACAATGAATAATATAAAACTCAGATAAAGAAAATTTTTGTCAACTGTTCCCAGTTTCGGGTTTAGTAAGATCCCTCGGTCCTGCGTTGATAGTCCGAAACTTTCTGGTCCAGGAAAAATTTTTATTTTTTTGGGCCCGCCTCAAACAGATATATAGCTCAAAATAATATTAAATTAATCAAAAACTTAGAAAAATCTACAAAAATTCACAAAAATTATAAAAAATTATAAAACTCGTATATATTGAAAAAAAATGAAATTCGGACATTCAGTTCCAAAATAATATTAAAATAATCAAAATAATTAAAAAATTTCAAAAATTTACAAAAACTTATTAATATTATAAAACTTATTTATATCAAGAAAAATGAAAAATTTGGGTGTTACAACTCTCCCCCTCTAAAAAGAATTTCGTCCTCGAAATTTCTCTTACATTTAGGATATTACTCCTTTATCTTGTCTTCAAGCTCCGACGTAGTATCTCTAGTTAAGTAGTTTCTAGATCACCTTTCTGCTTCTCTCGAATTTCCTCCATCAGACTATTCAAACAATAATCGTATTCAAACAATTCTCCTTAGTGCCAAATCCAAAAATAACCATGCATTCCCAAATTGTTCTATCAATTCACTCTCCTTAACGATCATGGCAGATGCACTAAGTACATTTTCTACCCAAGACATCCACCATAACATTCGCCTTTCCGAAATGATATTGGAGTTGAAAATCGTAGTCTTTCAAAAATTCTAACTATTGTCTCTGCCTCTTATCAAACTCCTTCTTATCTGACAAGTACTCCAAGCTCTTGTGATCGCTGTAGACATTGTAGGTTAATCCATAAAGATAACGTCTCCTGTAAACCCCAACTTTTGGGTTAAGTACAATATTGTCCTAAATGTACTATTTTATATTTTCTGTGAGTTATAAATTGAATTTGACTGTTCTGTGAGTGTATTTGATTGTTGTGTGTGATTTACTCCAAGCCAAGAAAATAATAATTTTCTGGCCGAAAAAAATTTATTTTAATTATTCGGAGCTGGGGGATCTTACTAAACCCAATTCTGAGTGATATGTATATTAATCTTTTAATTTTTAGGATTTAACTGTGTAATAAAATAATTTTATATTATTATAATATCATTTTAATTGACAGTACCTACTGTCTCAAAAATAGTAGAAATCTCCTTCAAAATGACCATGGACCCAAAAAAGTCTGTGGGACCCGCGTTTCGAAAAACAGTCAATGTTTCTGACTAGACTAAGATCTCAACCAATAAGAGTTAGTCAAATAAAGTGACATGGACTATATTGTGGACCATTGGATGAACAACTTGATTTAAAAGCCTTGAACATAACCATTGATCAGATCAATGGTGTGAGAACAATCCGGATAAAATAACTAATGATATCCACCTTAGATTAAATCAATGGATAGGAAGTGAAGTTAATTTCAAGGGCTAAGATTTAGTCAAATATAATGGCTTGACTAGTTACTAAGCAACTAAGTAAACCTAATTTAGTTAGCTTAATTGTCTAATTAAAGAAACTAAGTGAAGTAACCTAGTTACTAATTAGTTATAATCTAGTTACTAATTAGATATCCTAATTTCATCTAGAAGTCATGACTAAGCATGACAGATGCAATAACCTATTTAATTAATTAGCTAAGTAATTAGATAGTTAATTAAGTGTAATTAGGAAACCTAACCTAATTAACTAGTCATCTAATTAGCATGTGATTAAGTTTAATTGAAGTCAAACTAAGTCCTTAAACCTCCCTAGTGTTCCACGGCCAAGAGGGCCAATTTACCATGTTCCATAATGTTCTAGGTTCATCTTTTGTGACACTTTGATGACCAAATGGTGACCAAGTCATGTGCTCTCAATGTGAACACAAAATTGTGATATTTTGGTTCAAGTAAATCTCCTAATTTCCCTACACACTCACATGGCTGCACCTCTTCAATTTTACTCTCATAATTCACTTTTGCTCTCACCTAAAGACTAAGCATCATTTTCTCTCAAATCTCTCAAGAACACCAAGTTATTTTCCTTTCCTTTTCTCTCTCGTGTTTCGGCCCCAACACCTAGAATCACCACCTATCTTTTATAATTTTTCCTCTTTACATTTCCTAAACCTAAACCACCTCCTAAACACTTTTCATTTAGAAGGTTTTGTCAAAATCTTACTCCTTCTACTTCAAAATCCAAACTTTTGTTTACTTCCCTAAAGGCAAACTCTTGATTCTTTGATTTTAATTTAAGTTTTTGATTTTCTATACCATGATTGTTCCATGGTTCTTCAATATTAAGCCTTGTTTGTGATTTTGCTAATTGTTGAAGAATTTTAGGGATTTATTTTGAATCCACACAAAAATCAAGAGAAGGAGGAAAGAGCTTGAAGATCTTGTCTTCAAGAGGTAAGAGGGAGATTTAATCTCATCAACCTTGTATGGTGATGGGAAAATGGATTGTGTGTGTGTGAAGAATCCATAAGGATTCATGATGAACCATCAATATGTCCTATTTTTACGGTTCAATTCCTTAGTTTTCATATTCTTTTTATTTATTTTTAATGAATTTTGTTTGTTAGTTTTGTTATATTTTTAGTTTTGTTTAATTGTGTTTTTATTAAGTATTTCATGTGTTTTTGTTAGGTAATTGTGCGGGGAGAAGATTGAATATGCAAAGGAGCAAGAAAAAGAGAAAATTTCACCAGAAATCAGCGCTTGAGCACTGGTATGCAGCGCCTGAGCGCTGCATACGTTTGCAGCAATGGTGAATTAATGTTTCAGCGCTTAAGCGCTAAGAAAGAGCGCCTGAGTGCGCAAGAGGAGCAGCAGAGCATTTAGGCTTAATTGACTGAGCGCCCAAGCACCTAATAACGAGTGCCTAAGCGCTGGTTACGCAACAGCAGGCCTGACTTTCTTTAAATTAAAGAGTTACACCACGTAGAGACAACACATTGAGCACATTGCACAGAAAATCCCTAATCCTGGGAGAGTTGTTTTGCGGTAACAGACCTTGGAGGGCGAATTCAAAGGAGGATTCTTGAAGGCTTGAAGATCTTAATCTCCATTAAAGGGGTTTTGATTTCTCTTTCTTTTTAGTTTCCCTTTTCCTTTGGGTTTTCTTTCTATGAGTTTGTATTTTGATATGGGTTTGTTTTTATTAAACATGAGTAACTAAACCCATAGTTAGGGCTATGGGGGATCTTGTTTTCCTTATTATTTGGATTTAATTTCTAATTTGATTATGGTAATTTCTTTTTGGGTTTATCATATTGCTTGTATTCTTGTCAGAATTTGATCATTTTTTACATGTGCTAATTCATTGTTTGACCGGTGACCATCCGTATTCAATGAGTGGATCTATATGGTAAGCCTAGGATTAGATTGGTGAATGACCAAACATCGACTTATCCTACCAATGGAATTGACGGTATGTTAGTTCATCTCTTGAATTGAAGTTTAATGCATTCTTGATTAATTCAACTAAATGACCAAATAGGTGAATTAAATTAGGAATAGAATATTGTTTCATCCATGACCATTGGGATTCAATAGCAAATAAGAGAATATTGGCAAAAGAATTACCTTAATCATAATTGAAAGAAAATCTGAATAATTGGATTCGAGTGAACCTTGCGCCCTAGTCTCTTTCTCATTGATTACATTTTCTTTGTTTAATTGTTCATTGCTTTTCTTTAATTATTTATTTTGATTTTAATTTGAATTTCTTCATACACTTTCGATTGTATGAAGAAAAAAAGTTTGAAAAGAAAAAAAAGGAAAAAAAATGAAAAAGAAAGAAAGAAAAAAGAATTGTTGGTGAAGAATAATGAGAATTTTAGGTTGAAATTGGGAAGTTGTTATATTCTTGTGCTTCATGCTCTATTTGTCATCTTTTCAACCTGATTTTACTTTGTTTTGATTTATTCATGAGCATTCTTTACCCTATTTTATCCCTTCTTCTTACCTTTCATTTTACCCTTGGCCCCGTTATAACCAAAGGAAAGTCCTTTTGATTCTTGTGTTGTATGTGAACTTGAAAGTGGAGATGAGATTGATAAGCAAGCATATGGTATTGTATTTTTTAAGAGAAATTTGAGTGATCTCTTTGTCCTTTAAACACTTGAGCGATGGTAAGTTGAGTGATCTCAGATGTTTGATGAAGAGAACAATTGCAAGTTAGACTCAAACCTTTAATTGTTTAAATGCTAAATGATCTTGCTTGATTGGATTTGATTGATGAACTTGAATTTCTTTTAATTGTAGAATTTTCCTTAGATTCATGTTTCTTGATGTTGAGTTTGATCTTGTTGTTGATTCCTATTCTTTGCTTGAGGACAAGTAAAGCTCAAGTGTGGGGGAGTTGATGAACCGTCAATATGTCCTATTTTTACGGTTCAATTCCTTAGTTTTCATATTCTTTTTATTTATTTTTGATGACTATTGTTTGTTAGTTTTGTTATATTTTTAGTTTTGTTAATTGTGTATTTATTAAGTATTTCATGTGTTTTTGTTAGGTAATTGTGCTGGGAGAAGATTGAACGTGCAAAGGAGCAAGAAAAAGAGAAAATTTCACCAGAAATCAGCGCTTGAGCGCTGGTATGTAGCGCCTGAGCGCTGGAAACGTATGCAGCAATGGTGAATTAATGTTTCAGTGCTTAAGCGCTGAGAAGGAGCACCTGAGCGCGCAAGAGGAGCAGCAGAGCATTTAGGCTTAAGTGACTGAGCGCCCAAGCGCCTAGTGACTGAGCGCCCAAGCGCCTAGTAACCAGCGCCTAAGCGCTGGTTGCGCAACAGCAGGCCTGACTTTCTTTAAATTAAAGAGTTATACCATGTAGAGACAACACATTGAGCACATTGCACAAAAAATCCCTAATCCTAAGAGAGTTATTTTACGGTAACAGACCTTGGAGGGCGAATTCAAAGGAGGATTCTTGAAAGCTTGAAGATCTTATTCTCCATTAAAGGAGTTTTGATTTCTCTTTCTTTTTAGTTTCCCTTTTCCTTTGGGTTTTCTTTCTATGAGTTTGTATTCTGATATGGGTTTGTTTTTATTGACCATGAGTAACTAAACCCATAGCTAGGGCTATGGGGGATCTTGTTTTCCTTATTATTTGGATTTGATTTCTAATTTGATTATGGTAATTTCTTTTTGGGTTTATCATATTGCTTGCATTCTTGTCAGAATTTGATCACTTTTGACATGTGTTAATTCATTGTTTGACCAGTGACCATCCGCATTCAATGAGTGGATCTATATGGTAAGCCTAGGATTAGATTGGTGAATGACCAAACATCAATTTATCCTACCAATGGAATTGACAGTATGTTAGTTCATCTCTTGAATTGAAGCTTAATGCATTCTTGATTAATTCAACTAAATGACCAAATAGGTGAATTAAATTAGGAATAGAATATTGTTTCATCCATGACCATTGGGATTCAATAGCAAATAAGAGAATATTGGCAAAAGAATTACCTTAATCATAATTGAAAGAAAATCTGAATAATTGGATTCAAGTGAACCTTGCGCCCTAGTCTCTTTCTCATTGATTACATTTTCTTTGTTTAATTGTTCATTGCTTTTCTTTAATTATTTATTTTGATTTTAATTTGAATTTCTTCATACACTTTCGATTGTCTGAATAATAAAGAGTTTAGTGAATCTAGTAATTACCAATTATTCCTCATGGGATCGATAACTGGGACTCAAGTCCTATATTACTTGGTGATAGAGTGCACTTGCTCTTAGTGTATTTTATGCGCACTAATTCACTTATGTGGTTGTTTAATGCTTTCCTATTTGTGATTGATTTTAATTGTGAACGTGTCTATAGCTTTCAAAATATATTGCATGTGTTATAAATGTATGAATAATATAGTAGGATGTGAATAACATGTAAAGATTGCATGAGTGTTCCAAAGAACACAAAGGAGGCTCACAGCTTCTCCAGGAAAAAGAGAACCAAAATGTTCTCAACTATTTTCTAAAACAATGATTTAATGAATCTAGGTAAAAAAATAAGTTTGGAAATGATTTAGTAGTTAGAAAATGATTTAATGATTAGTTGTGAAGGATAGGTTGATTTTGGCCAACATGCCTTTTAATGTACATTTGAATTCCAAATTTTTTTTCTAAAGGTAGGTTAAGTAGCTAATCTACAAAAGAATTTAATGAATCTTTGGGAAATAAAATGAATGAGCTTAGTTTTAGAATTCTAAATTAGAAGAATTCGTTATGATTAAGAAAAAAAGGGAACACTTGAAAAATACTAACGTAGAGCTCACTATTTGAGTTTTGAAGGTTAAAATATGTAGTATTTGAGGAAAACCGTAGAAAACACAATTTAATGAATTTTCTAAACAAAATGCTGTCAAAATTTACTAAAATTAGACAAATAAAAGAGAAGGTTCTATAATATGTTTATAACGTATGGAAAATATTCTACGTAGTTTAAAAGTACTAGAAATAGCTTATGCATTTTTTTTAAATGAAGATTTCAAGATATATGGTTAAGAAAACAATTTAAAAATCCTACGTGATTGAGAAAACGATTTGAAAACATTACGCGATGTTCAAAAATGTCAAAATATATTTACGTGATTTAAAAATGTTTGTAAAAGCGATGTGATTGTGAAAATGCAATAAAATTTCTACGCGACTAAATGGAACAGTGAGTTTTATTGTCAGGCCAAAGTGGTGGACCCGGACATGTTGAGAGATAGTACTGTCAAGTGGAGACATACTATATTTTGAAATATCGAGACTGAGGGTATTTTCATAAATATGGCAGTATATTGAGACTAAGGGTATTTTTATAATTATAATTCTTAATCATGCATTGAGAGTTGTGTCAATTTGGTTGAAAATTAGTGATTGATTGACGAGATGAATTACACCGTGTTGTGGGTGTGATAGGCGTAGGGTAACACCCACATTAGGGTGCCACATTTCTTGTTGCATAATTACCAAATTACCCTTATTTTAGATAACGTACTTTGTAGGAAAAAATACGAGTTGCAAAATTTCTTAATAACAAGAAAATAAACTTAGTAGAAAAATAAAACATCACAGCATTATTACAAATAATTTACATCATTTATACATATCGAAGTCTTTTTTTTTATACATATACAAGTCTTTCGCACTATCATACTATAAATATTACAAACTGGACACTCCAAACTTGTAAACACTATCTACATTGACATCTTGCCCAAGTACTACTAGGCAGCTGAACCCTCAGATGTAGCCGAACCCTCAGATGGGTCCTCCTCAGATTCCCCGGGTGGGGGAATTCCAACTTGACGTGAAGTCCGGTGGACAAACGTCCGAGCGGACGACACAACACTACTCTCTCTAGGGGTGCGATAGTACGCTCCCAGTGCTGCCTGATGGATATCGGGAACTCTAATTGTACATAAACAGTAACAGAAAAGTAAGGGCTCCCTGATTGTAGCCTACTCAATCTAATATTTACATCTCCCAGATAACATATACTCTCTCTCTCAAGATCCACGGTCCACGCCTCATCCCCTCCGATGAATGTTAGTCTCATGTAACCCAGGAAACTAGGGATCTCCATCGCCATCAAAATTCGAGGTTCTCAACGAACTGGACCTTCCTCTCGCTTCTCGCTCTACGTCGGCCCAATGTCTTAACAAAGACATAAACATAATACAACATATGCATACAAGAGGTGAGATCACCTACGCCAATACCAGTATGGTAGCAATGAAGATAAACACATACAATATTTCATACAGCTATAATACCACAATTACAAATATTCAATAAATCAATTATCATAAACATAATTACGATAATACCCTCTATCATTATATGTACGCACACAGACTCAATTTCTTACTCCATGGAGCTAACAACTCAGGTCAGAGAGAGTGATTGAAAAGATCTGTCTGCACCAACATGCCTCTTGATCACGTGCTCAGTTTTTGCACATCTAGCATATGCACGACAGTCTTTATCAAATCGTGAATAAGAATAGTGTCTCAATCCGGATCATTGGTGTGTTGCGTCGGTCTAACCCATGCAAAGAAGAGCTACCAACTGTACATTGTAGGCAACCCGCACCCCAATGCCCCCAAGGTCAACGAGTGACTTACACTACGCATATCGCACCCACTCAAGAGGTGTATTCTCTCTTAGGCAAATAGCCTCATACAGTCTCTCAGACTTTTCCAATGCATGTACGATGCACTATATACAGTTTCAATTCACATCACATATTCGGGGTCCATACAATAATCTAACAGTAATATTATTGTATTTTAATCGCGTAGTCATATTTTCACATTTTCTCAATCGCGACTCAATTCTGTCGCCTTTTCAAATCACGTAGCGATTTTTCAATGTTTTCCAATCGCGTAAATATTTTTCTTACGTTTTAAATCAAAAATACTATTTTTCTCATTTTAATACTAAAAATTGGCTTTATTTTTCATATTTGCACACTAGTCCCTCAAAACTCATATTTACATATTAGTCCCTCAAAATTAATATTTACGGTATAGTCTCTCAAAAATTAATATTTACGAATATAGTCCCTCAAAAATTTATATTTACAAACTAGTCCCTAGAAAAGTTATAATTACCTTCTTTTTGTCCCTCAAAAACATATTAATTACGTTTTAATCCCTAAAAATTTACATTTATGAAATAGTCTTTTATAAATTACTATTTATATTTTAGTCCCCCCTAAAATTTATATGTTCACTCTAACCTCTCAAACATTCTTGTTTATATAATGGCCCCGCATTTACATGACATTTACAACTTAGTCCTCTTTTCATAAAATTTTACATAAATCAGAAAATGTACTATGTCCCAAAAATTGTTATTCCTTTTTTTTTGTTTACTTTGCATAAAATCATTTTATTTTGCTATACTCAAAATTTTTCCAAATTCACTTGGATCTCAAAATCTATCAATTTAATTGTATCTGATTATCTCCCCGCAACCTTCAAAACTTGTTCACATCATAAATTTCACACACATTCTCATGTCCTCATAATTATACATACATTGCATACATTCTAAATTACACACACATACCTAATATCAAATCTTTAAACAGTTCATCACACATACAAGCATAGCAATAAAATTATACACATCACAAATACCACACATATAAGCATAGAAACAAAACCATACACATCACAAATTCAATCAAAGAACCTCAAACAATAGGTGAATAATCCTTATGGATTTTTCACCGAACAAAACCATCCTCACACCACCAAAACATGGTTGGTGAGGTTAAATCTCCCTCTTACCTCTTGAAGACAAGCTTTCTAAGCTCTCCTCCTTTCCTTGAAATTTCGTTAACCTCCTAAACAAAACCCTAAAATTCCAAGAAAATTAGTAAATGCACATACAAGAATCAAGATTGAAAAACCATGGAACAATCATGGTTAGAAAAATTAAAAATCAAACTTTGAACCAAGAAAATCAAATCTCACCCTTAGGGAAGTAAGCAAAAGGCTTAATTTTGGACTAGCTAGAGTGGTTTTTTGGCAAACCCTTGTGAATGAAAAGTGTTTAGAATAGGATTTAGGTTTAAGAAAACCCAAGAGACAAAATTATAGAAGATTGGTAGTGTGGGTTTTGGTTGCTGGCCGAATTAGAGAAGAAGAGAAAGTTGGCTTGGTTTTCTTGGTGTTTTGGGAGAAATGGAAGCTTAAGTATAATAAGTGAAAAAAATGAATGGTGAGAGTGTATAAAGAGGGCTGCTACCGTGAGTGACTTGTGAGAAAAAAATAAAGAGATTTACTTGAGTAATTATCTAAACTTTAAGTGCACATGGACAATCACTTGTCATTGGTCACCAACTTGACTTTGCATGGCTTTGGAGTGTTCAAGAACCATGTAGAATCTCCTCCTAGCTGCTGCATGGCCGTGGGAGGTAAGTGGGATTAAGGCCTTAATTGTTTTAAATTCAAACCTAATTACTTGTTAATTTATTAGCTAATTAATTAGGTTTAATTTCCTAACCATTCTTACTTAATCATCCAATTATATAACTAATTAGTTTAACATATTTTAGCATGTATCATGACCTCTAATTAGAATTAAGATATCAAATTAAGGATTAGATTATAATTAATTAAGAATTAAGTTAGTTTACTTAGTTTCCTAATTAGGCAATTAGGTTAAATCAAACTAGGTTTAATTAGTTACTAATCAAAGTCAAGCCATTATTGTTGACTTCATCTCAACCATTGAAAATCACCTTGATTTCCTATCCATTGATCTCATCTACGGTGGATATGACTTGGTGGTTTTGTTAGGATTCGTTTTACACCGTTGATCGGATCAACGGTTAAGATCAAAGCTTCTAAATCAAGCTTCAAATCTAATGGTCCACAAAGAAGTCTAAGCTTCTTTCCTTGACCAATTCTCATTGGTTAGAAAAGTCCAACCATTTATTTTGACTGTTTCCTATTGGTTCATTTTAATTTTGGTTACAGAAAATATTCTAAGCATATTTTCTGTCAGTTAAAACTTATCGGGTCCAAAATTCATAGCAACGGCTGCTATAAATATAACCACAGATATTTATCAGTACAATATTTTTGTTTTTTATAGATAGATTCTAAAAATTAAAAGATACTTTTCTGTATCACTCAGATTCAGGTTTAGTAAGATCCCCCGTCTCCAAATGAGGCAGATCAGAATTTTCCCGGCCTGAAAATTATTATTTTTCCTGGCCAGGAGCAAATCACACAAAATGATCAAATATAGTCTCAGAAGAGTCAAATTATTTTTTATAACACACAGAAAATACAAAACAATGTAATTCTGCTATTACTATTCATATAGTCAGAATTTGGGGTGTTACAATTCTCCCCCTCTAAAATAAAGTTTCGTCCTCGAAAACTTGACATACACTTAACATAAAAATGGATACTGCTCTCTAATCTTCTCTTCCAACTCCCATGTGGCTTCGCCACTTACATCATTCCAAACTACTTTAACTAATGCAATGTCATTTCCTCGAAGCTGCTTTATCCTTCGATCTTCAATCTTGACTGGAAACGTCTCATAGGTCAAGTTCTCCTTTAGTTGTACAGTGTCTGGTTCGATAATGTGAGTCGGATCTGGAATATATTTCCGTAGTTGTGATACGTGAAATACATTATGAAGATTTGATAAAAACGGTGGCAGTGCAACTTGATAAGCTACCGGACCTATCCGACGAAGTATCTGATGCGGTCCAATAAACTTCGGAGTGAGTTTCCTCGACTTGATTACTCGTCCAACTCCAGTCATAGGCGTCACACGTAGAAATACATGGTCACCTTCTTCAAATTCAAGCAGTCTTCGTCTTTTATCTGCATAACTCTTTTGTCGCGTCTGAGTTATCCTCATCTTGTCTTGGATCATCTTCACTTTCTCAGTTGTCTGCTGCACATATTCAGGTCCTACCACAGTACTTTCACCATCATGGTACCAACACAATGGTGTTCTACATCTTCGCCCATATAATGCCTCATAGGGTGCCATCCCTAAGCTCGAATGGAAACTATTATTGTAGGTGAACTCTATTAATGGTAAAAATTCATCCTAACTACCAATTTGTTCTAGAACATAAGCCCTCAACAAGTCTTCCAATGATTGAATCGTCCTTTCTGACTGACCATCTGTTTGTGGATGGTAAGCAGAACTCAAACGTAACTTTGTTCCCATTGCTTCTTGTAAACTGTTCCAGAATCTTGATGTGAATCGCGGATCTCGATCAAAAATTATACTGGATGGTACACCATGAAGTCTAACAATTTCATTGATGTATAGCTGAGCCAACTTCTCCATTGAGTACTTAATATTAATCGGTAAAAAGTGCGCCGACTTTGTAAGCCGATCAATAATTACCCATATAGAATCGTGACCCTTCCGAGTTCTTGGTAGTCTCGTGACGAAATCCATTGCTATGTCATCCCATTTCCATTCAGGAATAGGCAAAGGTTGCAACATTCTTGATGGTCTCTGGTGTTCTACTTTGGCCTTCTGACAAATTAAACAGGATGATACATATTTTGCGACATCCTTCTTCATTCCTTGCCACCAATACAACTGTTTCAAATCTTGGTACATCTTCGTGGCTCCTGGATGCATACTCAACTTACTTCTATGAGCTTCATCCAAAATCGATCTCCTAAGTTCTGGATCGTTTGGTACATAAACTCTCCCTTTGAACTTCAAAATTCCATCAACACCTTCGCTGAATTCCAATTCTGCTCCTTGATTTCTTGCTTCCTTTGCTTCTTGCAGATATTGATCACTATTCTGTCCTTCTCGTATTTTATCCATCAGATCATTCGAAATGGTGATCATATTCAAACACATCTTCCCCAGTGTCAACTTAACAGATAATCGCATATCCCGAAATTCTTCTATCAATTCCTTCTCCTTCATCATCATAACAGAAGCATTAAGCGATTTTCTACTCAAAGCATCCGCTATGACGTTCGCCTTTCCGGGATGATATTGTAACTGAAAGTCATAATCTTTCAGAAACTCGAGCCTACTCCTTTGTCTCATGTTCAACTCTTTATGGTCAAACAGATACTTCAAACTTTTATGGTCACTAAATACAGTGAACGTTGCCCCATAGAGAAAATGTCTCCATACCTTCAATGCAAACACTACTGCGGCCAATTCCAGGTCATGAGTCAGATAATTCCTCTCATGCACTTTCAACTGCCTCGACGCGTATGCCACAACCTTACGATTTTGCATAAGAACACAACCTAATCCTTGATACGAAGCATCACAATACACTTCGAAAGGTTCATTTGGATCAGGCAGAATCAATACCGGTGAAGTAGTTAGTCATCTCTTCAACTCTTGAAAACTTTCCTCACATGCTTCAGTCCACACAAACGGTTGATTCTTTCGTGTAAGTTGGGTAAGAGGTCCTGCAATCTTTGAAAACCCCTCAATAAAACGTCGATAATAACCGGCCAATCCGATGAAATTACGGATCTCTGATACAGTCTTCGGTCTTTCCCACTCAACAACTGTCTCCACTTTCGAAGCATCAACTTCAATTCTTTCTTCGGATATAACGTGTCCCAAAAATTGTACTTCGCTCAACCAAAATTCACACTTGGACAACTTGGCATATAGTTTATTTTCCTTCAAAATCTGTAGAACCACTCTGAGGTGTTCAGCATGCTCCTCCTGACTTCGAGAATAAATCAAGATGTCATCAATAAAGACAACAATAAACTTATCCAAGTATGAACGGAAAATTCTGTTCATGAAGTCCAAAAATATTGCAGGTGCATTAGTCACACCAAAAGGCATCACTTGGTACTCATAATGACCGTATCGAGTCCGGAACGCAGTTTTTGGGATATCCTCCACCTTTACACGTATCTGGTGATAACCAGAACGTAAGTCAATCTTAGAAAATATGGCGGCTCCTCGCAATTAGTCCAGCAGATCATCAATTCTCGGTAGGGGATACTTATTCTTGATTGTAATCTTGTTCAGCTGCCGATAGTCCACACATAGCCGAGAAGTCCCATCCTTCTTCTTTACCAACAACACTGGAGCTCCCCAGGGTGATACACTTGGTCTCACAAATTGCTTTTCCAATAAATCTTCCAATTGCTTCTTCAGTTCTTCCAACTCTACTGGCGACATTCTATAAGGTACCATAGATATAGGTCCAGCTCCAGGTACCAAATCAATAGAGAATTCAATCTCCCTTTCCGGCAGTAGTCCCGGTATATCTTCAGGAAACACTTCAGGAAATTCATTCACTACAAAGATATCCTTCAGAACATCTTCACAGTGAACCTCCAAAGAAGATATCAACAAGTACCCTAGGTCTCCTTCCTTTAAATAAGCTTCCACTTGAGTAGCTGTTAAGAACTTAGAATCCTTAACCTCAGGGAAAACTAACGTCTTACTCGAACAGTCGATCAGGATATGGTTAGAGGATAACCAATCCATTCCTAAGATTACATTAATCTTTGAAAGAGGCAAACAGATCAAATCCACATGAAAGATTCTATCCCTAACATATACAGGGCAATTCAAGCATACTTTTGTAGTTATCACAGGTTTATCAATAGGAGTAACCACAGTCAAATCATATGGCAATGTAGTCACAGTCAATCCCAAACGCTCCACACAATCATATGCAATGAAAGAATGTGTTGCTCCCGAATCATATAACACTGTCAAAGGATTACCTTCAATGGCACACTCCTCCATTATCAAGTCCTCGGATTTAGCGGCTTCTTCCCCGCTCATAGTATATACTCGATCACCCGCCTGTGGCCTCACAGTACGAACACTGCCCACTGATGGCTCTGCTTTTAGTTGATCACAGTCTCGGGAAAAATGTCCAGGCTTCCCACATCGATAACAGATCACCCCCTTATGCTGACAGTCTCTAGTAAGATGTCCTTTCCCACACTTAAAATATTTAAGTGCAGAAGATCCAGTTGAAACTGCCTTACCACCACTTGAACTTCCCCCAACTGATTGTTGTTTATTCTGACCTCCTGCTGGTTTAGTGTATGGTTTCTGTTGATAACGGTTGCCACTGCTACCCCTTCCTCGTTGGAACCGTGCTGGTCCAAAATTCTTATTTCTAGCCTCGCGCAAATGATTAATTTCTTCGACCTTTCTACACTTTTCCAATAATACTGGAAACTGATCAATATCTACCGTCGCTAAAGCTCGCTTGATGTCGAGCCTCAACCCCTCTTCAAATTTCCTACACTTCCATTCCTCATCTGGATGCATCTAGAAGTACCTCGAAAACTTAGACAAGCTTTCAAACCTTGCTGCGTACTCGCTCACAGTCATTGCTCCTTGCCTCAAACTAAGGAATTCCATCTCTTTAGCATGTTGCACACTCGCTGGAAAATATTTTGCCAAAAACTTCTGTCTAAAGAGCTGCCATGTCGGAACTCTCCCTTCAGCCTGAAGTAATCTTCGGGCTCCTGCCCACCAAGCCTCTCCGTCACCGACTAGCACAAACGTGGCGAAAGTAAGCTTCCGCTCATCAGTACAACCCATGCCGTCAAATATCTTCTCCAGTTCCTTAATCCACAGATCAGCCTTCTCTGGATCAAACTCTCCATGGAACTTCGGTGGATTATTCCTCTGAAATTCTGACAAACTGTGAGCATCATCATTTGCTCTTTGGTTCTGTTGGGTAACAACCTCAGCCATTCGTTGTATTGCTGCTACAGCTGCAGCCATATTCTGATGATCATTGTTGACATTTTCAGCTGCTGCCCTCGCATTCATACGTCCTCTTCCTCGCCCAGCCATATCGTTTCTGAAACCAAAATGGATAACACAAAGAAGAGTTGAAGTTAATCTTCCAAACAATATTGTTTTTTTTTCTTTGAGAAAACAATTACAGAGAATCACATAACTTAGACAAGACAGACCTAACCATATACCCAAAAGACTCTAACTTGGGCTCTGATACCAACTAATGTAACACCCACCTTAAGGTGCCACATTTCTTGTTGCATAATTACCAAATTACCCTTATTTTAGATAACGTACTTTGTAGGGAAAAATACGAGTTGCAAAATTTCTTAATAACAAGAAAATAAACTTAGCAGAAAAATAAAACATCACAGCATTATTACAAATAATTTACATCATTTATACATATCCAAGTCTTTTTTTTTATACATATACAAGTCTTTCGCACTATCATACTGTAAATATTACAAACTGGACACTCCAAACTTTTAAACACTATCTACATTGACATCTTGCCCAAGTACTACTAGGCAGCTGAACCCTCAGATGTAGCCGAACCCTCAGATGGGTCCTCCTCAGATTCCCCGGGTGGGGGAATTCCAACTTGACGTGAAGTCTGGTGGACAAACGTCCGAGTGGACGACACAACATTACTCTCTCTAGGGGTGCGATAGTACGCTCCCCAGTGCTGCCTGATGGATATCGGGAACTCTAATTGTACATAAACAGTAACAGAAAAGTAAAGGTTCCCTGACTATAGCCTACTCAATCTAATATTTACATCTCCCTGATAACATATACTCTCTCTCTCAAGATCCACGGTCCACGCCTTATCCCCTCCGATGAATGTTAGTCTCATGTAACCCAGGAAACCAGGGATCTCCATCGCCATCAAAATTCGAGGTTCTCAACGAAATTTGGACCTTCCTCTGCTTCTCGCTCTACGTCTGGCCCAATGTCTTAACAGCACATAAACATAATACAACATATGCATACAAGAGGTGAGATCACCTACGCCAATACCAGTATGGTAGCAATAAAGATAAACACATACAATATTTCATACAGCTATAATACCACAATTACAAATATTCAATAAATCAATTATCGTAAACATAATTAAGATAATACCCTCTATCATTATATGTACGCACACAGACTCAGTTTCCTACTCCATGGAGCTAACAACTCAGGTCGGAGAGAGTGATTGAAAAGATCTGTCTGCGCCAACATGCCTCAGACCACGTGCTCAATTTTTGCACATCTAGCATATGCACGACAGTCTTTATCAAATCGTGAATAAGAATAGTGTCTCAGTCCGGATCATTGGTGTGTTGCGTCGGTCTAACCCACGCAAAGAAGAGCTACCAACTGTACATTGTAGGCAACCCGCACCCCAATGCCCCCAAGGTCAACGAGTGACTTACACTACGCATATCGCACCCACTCAAGAGGTGTATTCTCTCCTAGGTAAATAGCCTCATACAGTCTCTCAGACTTTTCCAATCCATGTACGATGCACTATATACAGTTTCAATTCACATCACATATTCGGGGTCCATACAATAATCTAACAGTAATATTATTGTATTTTAATCGCGTAGTCATATTTTCACATTTTCTCAATCGCGACTCAATTCTGTCGCCTTTTCAAATCACGTAGCGATTTTTCAACATTTTCCAATCGCGTAAATATTTTTCTTACGTTTTAAATCAAAAATACTATTTTTCTCATTTTAATACTAAAAATTGGCTTTATTTTTCATATTCGCACACTAGTCTCTCAAAACTCATATTTAAATATTAGTCCCTCAAAATTAATATTTACGGTATAGTCTTTCAAAAATTAATATTTACGAATATAGTCCCTCAAAATTTTATATTTATGAACTAGTCCCTAGAAAAGTTATAATTACCTTCTTTTTGTCCCTCAAAAACATATTAATTACGTTTTAATCCCTAAAAATTTACATTTATGAAATAGTCTTTTATAAATTACTATTTACATTTTAGTCCCCCTTAAAATTTATATGTTCACTCTAACCCCTCAAACATTCTTATTTATATAATGGCCCCGCATTTACATGACATTTACAACTTAGTCCTCTTTTCATAAAAATTTACATAAATCAGAAAATGTACTATGTCCCAAAAATTGTTATTCCTTTTTTTTTGTTGACTTTGCAAAAAATGATTTTATTTTGCTATACTCAAAATTTTTCCAAATTCACTTGGATCTCAAAATCTATCAATTTAATTGTATTTGATTATCTCCCCGCAACCTTCAAAACTTGTTCACATCATAAATTTCACACACATTCTCATGTCCTCATAATTATACATACATTGCATACATTCTAAATTACACACACATACCTAATATCAAATCTTTAAACATTTCATCACACATACAAGCATAGCAATAAAATCATACACATCACAAATACCACACATATAAGCATAGAAACAAAACCATACACATCACAAATTCAATCAAAGAACCTCAAACAATAGGTGAATAATCCTTATGGATTTTTCACCGAACAAAACCATCCTCACACCACCAAAACATGGTTGGTGAGGTTAAATCTCCCTCTTACCTCTTGAAGACAAGCTTTCTAAGCTCTCCTCCTTTCCTTGAAATTTCGTTAACCTCCTAAACAAAACCCTAAAATTCCAAGAAAATTAGTAAATGCACATACAAGAATCAAGATTGAAAAACCATGGAACAATCATGGTTAGAAAAATTAAAAATCAAACTTTGAACCAAGAATATCAAATCTCACCCTTAGGGAAGTAAGCAAAAGGCTTAATTTTGGACTAGCTAGAGTGGTTTTTTGGCAAACCCTTGTGAATGAAAAGTGTTTAGAATAGGATTTAGGTTTAAGAAAACCCAAGAGACAAAATTATAGAGGATTGGTAGTGCGGGTTTTGGTTGGTGGCCGAATTAGAGAAGAAGAGAAAGTTGGCTTGGTTTTCTTGGTGTTTTGGGAGAAATGGAAGCTTAAGTATAATAAGTGAAAAAAATGAATGGTGAGAGTGTATAAAGAGGGCTGCTGTCGTGAGTGACTTGTGAGAAAAAAATAAAGAGATTTACTTGAGTAATTATCCAAACTTTAAGTGCACATGGACAATCACTTGTCATTGGTCACCAACTTGACTTTGCATAGCTTTGGAGTGTTCAAGAACCATGTAGAATCTCCTCCTAGCTGCTGCATGGCCGTGGGAGGTAAGTGGAATTAAGGCCTTAATTGTTTTAAATTCAAACCTAATTACTTGTTAATTTATTGGCTAATTAATTAGGTTTAATTTCCTAACCATTCTTACTTAATCATCCAATTATATAACTAATTAGTTTAACATATTTTAGCATGTATCATGACCTTTAATTAGAATTAAGATATCAAATTAAGGATTAGATTATAATTAATTAAGAATTAAGTTAGTTTACTTAGTTTCCTAATTAGGCAATTAGGTTAAATCAAACTAGGTTTAATTAGTTACTAATCAAAGTCAAGCCATTATTGTTGACTTCATCTCAACCATTGAAAATCACTTTGATTTCCTATCCATTGATCTCATCTACGGTGGATATGACTTGGTGGTTTTGTTAGGATTCATTCTACACCGTTGATCGGATAAACGGTTAAGATCAAAGCTTCTAAATCAAGCTTTAAATCTAATGGTCCACAAAGAAGTCTAAGCTTCTTTCCTTGACCAATTCTCATTGGTTAGAAAAGTCCAACCATTTATTTTGACTATTTCCTATTGGTTCATTTTAATTTTGGTTACAGAAAATATTCTAAGCACATTTTCTGTCAGTTAAAACTTATCGGGTCCAAAATTCATAGCAACGGCTGCTATAAATATAACCACAGATATTTATCAGTACAATATTTTTATTTTTTATAGATAGATTCTAAAAATTAAAAGATACTTTTCTGTATCACTCAGATTCGGGTTTAGTAAGATCCCCCGTCTCCAAATGAGGCAGATCAGAATTTCCCTAGCCTGAAAATTATTATTTTTCCTGGCCAGGAGCAAATAACACAAAATGATCAAATATGATCTCAGAACAGTCAAATTATTTTTTATAACACACAAAAAATACAAAACAATATAACTCTGCTATTACTATTCATATAGTCAGAATTTGGGGTGTTACACGTAGTGTGGCTCTTCAATTGAACTTGAAGGCGTTAATGTGCGGAGAATTCCACATGCGGAAAGTTGGTAGCTCCTCTAGGCCGTGGTAACGGGAAACGCACTAATGATCTCTACAAGCACTATTCTTAATCAAGATCTTGTGGAGACTATTTGGTACAATGCCTGTAGTGCACGATGTATTTGGACTGTGTACTACTACACGATGTTTTGGACTGTGGGCTATAGACACGACGTCGGACAGTGTAATAGTTTGGTTGGGCAGCCTGAGGTACTGATAGTTCTTTTTGGATCATTCTCTCTAATGTCTGTGTTTAGCTCTATGGAGTAGGAATGAGTCAGTATGCATTAGCATCTATGATTTGCATTTTAAATGTTTACTATAACCTGTGATAGCATGTATGATGTGTTAATTTGAGCTACTACATATGATGTAATGGTATGCATTATTATGATATTTACTTGTATTGTCGTTTTCTTTATTGCCATGCTGGTAATGATGTAGATTGTCTCACTGCATTATACATATTTCTCTGCATTATTATTATATTCTGTAAAGAGTTTGAGGAACTGGAAGAGGAACAACCCCTTGATATTCAGTATCCGGAGGAGCGCCAGCCGAGTGAGCAGTGAGAGGACGGCGAGTCGTTAGATCACCTCTACCATCTGGATTGACATTATGATCATGATGTTGCTTGGATTCTTTGGGTTTGTGAGACTTGATTTTCACGGAGGCTCCAAGGCCTGGCGACTGCGTGAGGATAGAGGATCAGTGGTCTACGTGGGACGTCTGACTGTGTCTCTGCATAGAGAGTTTGACGGGGAGCTTATTTTTACTACTACTTTGTATCTACATCTTGAGTTGCCTTTGACTCTTAGGCGTTATTGGGGAGGGATTTTCCATACACCTAGTGAGCTTAGTAGTGTGTCGACAGCACGGACTCATGTCCGTAGAGCTGCGAGACATCCAGGATTCCTGTTAGCCGATGATCTATCTGAGAGTGATCCTTCGGAGGGTTAGGAATCTTTTATGTGCACTTGGGCATGTTATGTTTTTTAGTTTTATACAGACTCTTTATTGTTTTGTTAAATATTTGTAGTTGTAAATTATTTGTATACTTAAGACAAAATCATATGTATATTATGGTGTATGATTATGTTTTGCCTTATTTTGTGCTCGGTGATATTTTGTTTAACATTATTATGTATAAAAGGAAAAATTTTCAACTCATATTATTTATGTATCAAACGTTTTATAACTTGGGTAAGATTTTATTTTATTGCATTAAAAATGTGACATCCCCATAAGGGTGTTACATCTCCAAATTTTCAATGCAAAAACAACTATCGCAAATTCCAAAACGTGAATCGAATAATTCTTCTCATGCACTTTCAATTATCTCAAAACATACGCCACAACCTTTCTATTTTGCATCAACGCACAACCTAAATCCACAAGTTGAACTTCCTCTAACAGAATTCACACTTGGACAGCTTTGTGTATAACTTATTCTTCTTATTCAGAATTTGAAGAACCGCATTGAGATGTTTAGCATGTTCCTTCGGACTTCAAGAATAGATCAGAATGTCGTCAATAAAGACAATAAATCTGTCTAAATAGGGACGAATGATCCTATTCATGTAATTCGTGATAATCACAGAAGCATTCGTTACCTCGAACGGTATTACTAAATACTCGTAGTGCCCATAACGCATCTGAAAAACTGTCGTGGAACATCTTCTACTTTCACGTGAATCTGATGATAATCAGAACACAAATTGATCTTGAAGAAAACAACGACTCCCTTCATTTGGTCTTCTAGTCTCCATGTTGGATCTCCCATCACATCGTTCCTGATTACCTTCATCGAGGTAAGTTGTTTCACTCGCCTATTCTTAATCTTAATAGAAAATATCTTATAGATCAAATTCTTGTCTAAATGTACTGTATTTGGTACCATGACATGGTTTGAATCAAGAATATATTTTCTCAATTGATATACATGGAAGACACTATAAAGATTAGAAAGAAATGTGATAAGGTGATTCGGTAGATTACCAGATCTATCCAACAAAGAATTTGATATGGTCCAATAAATTTAGAAATGAACTTTCTGGATTCAAATCCAAAAATCTCAATCTTAAGAAACACTAAAGTTTCATTGAAACAATATAACAGGATATGGTTAGAAAGTAAACAATCCATTCATAAAATCATGAACTCAATTAAATGTGATTTTAGATAAGCAAATCAAATCAACAGAAGAGATTTGATCTTTAATAGATATAGGGTAGAGTTAGAAAACTTGAGTATAAACAACAAGTTTAACAAAAAGAGTAGAAATAATCAGATTAAAAGATAACAAAGATACGGATAACCCAAATCAATTTACTCAGTCTATTCGTAAAAGAAGTAGACAAACCAAATCAACAGAAAAGTTCCAATCTCAAGTAATAATAGGATAGTTTTAAACAGGCTTGAGTAATAATAACAAGTTTAGAAGTTGAAGTAGCAAAGTCAAAAGGAAATACAAACACAGATAACCTGAATGGTTCACACAGTCACAGACCATAAAACAATGGGTTACCTTACGAGTTATATAGTATAGTTTTAGGATTACTCTCTATGGCATAACTTCCTTGTTTCTTAAGTCTTTATATTTGAACTCTTCCATTCCACTCTTTATATTAACTGTTTCTTTTGCTTGAGATCTTGTCACACGTTCATTACTCACGGGAAAATCTATCTTTGATTTAGTATAGTCTCTAGTAACGTGTCCAGGCTTCCTGCACTTCAAACAAATAATTCCTTTGATCGTACATTCCTTTGTCAAATGAGCTTTTCCACACTTCCAATATTTTGATGCTGATGCTACAGTCTGACCAAATCTGTTGCCACTAGTACTTCCTCCATTTGTTCATTATTGCCTCCCCAGTGGTCGTATATACGGCTTTTGCTGAAATCGATTGACCTTACATTTCCTTCCCTTTTGGATTATCGAGGATTCAAAGTTATAGCTTCTTGCATCTTGAGACTGCTCCAACTCTAATAAACCTTGAAGTTCAGTTATTAGTTCCTGCTGGTGAATGATCTTCTGACTTTGTTGTACTGCTACGTCAGCCATGCTCTGCATTACACTTCTAGCTGCGACCATATAATCATCGTCACGTTACACGTCCTCATGCTCACGTCTACTACAATTCATTGTCTTTCTTCAAAGACAAACAAATCAAAACACAATGAAACCAAGCGTAACCATTTCAAACAACATTGTCTCCTTTCAAAAACTAAACAATATATCTCTGTGTTTTGTGTCAAAGAAACACACAGCACAAACCTGACAAATCTACCCACAAACCCAAAAGACTCTAACTTGGGCTCTGATACCAACTAAAGTAACACCTTCCTTAGGGTATCACATTTCAAACTAACTTCTTTATATTCTTTACCCAAGTTATAAAATATTTAATATTATCATATTACGAGTTTCAAAATTTCTTTTTGCAAACAATATAAATTTACCAAACCTTTAAAAATTATCAAATATAATTAACTGATTAACACACATTACGTAAAATAACATAATTCACCAATATTATTTATTACAAAAGATTTACAAAACTCAAAGTTTAATAAATAATTATCATATAAAAACTTGACCTGGCCCAAGTCAAACACTTGAAGAGTAGGGTACTGTACCCGATCTTCTTCTAGATCCTCTTCGGGATCCCTAACAGACAACTCCCCAAAATAAACAACATGCTTAATATTGATATCATAGCGTTGGGCATCAGTACCTCCATGGAACTGCGCTTGCATGTAGTCAGAGAAATTCCTCCTAGCAGCCATTACAGATCGATGAAACAAAGTCAAACTAACTCGAACCTAGGCGATCCTACCTCGTCCTTCTTATGGTCTTTATCAATTAGAATCATAAAAACATAACAGACAGACAATATAACAAAGAGATGAGATCCCCTACATCAATACCAGTATGGCGGTATAGAAAATGACAGCAGATATATAGATATAGTAATTAACATAATGTACCATATTATCATTTCACAGTGAATCATATTATCATTTCACGAATAAACTATTATACCATAAATAAAAAATCAGATAAACATAATTATCTTATCAAGATGCTGACGACTAATGCATATCCACATAGACTCATTCCTACTCCATGGAGCTAAACACAATTTCGGAGAGAATGATTCAGAAGATATGTCTGTAAACTTGGCTATCGTGACCAAAAGTGCTATAATTTATCAACCTGCAAATCAGGCATTGCACAAGACATTCTACGCCAGATCGTGATTAGCAATAGTGTCTCGGTCCGGATCGTCGATATGTTTGCATCGGTCTGATCCACGGTATAGGGGCACTAACAACTGGCCATTATGGAAAACCCACACCCCGACGCCCCCAAGGTCTACACTTGACCTACACTATGACCATCGCACCCGCACTTAGGTGTAAATCAATCTCTTAGGCACATAGCCTTAATCAAATAAGCTGACACGCTTTTCTATACATGATGTATGCTTCAAATACATATACTATCATTAATCACACAGTATTTCATATTCACACGCCATCCCTTGGTGGTATCATTATTCAACATCACCGGGTCAATCACAGTTGAACTGTTCCAAATGGTATTAAATCAACCGCTCATATAATTGTCTAATGCCATTAGTATCAATGATATTATATAACCGCCCATACAATTACATAATACCAATAATCCACTCGGGTCCAGTACTTCGGCCCTATAGCAAAACTCGCTGTTCCTCTAATCGCATAGCGATATTATCACATTTTCACAATTGCGTAACACTTTTGTTACATTTTCAAATTGCGTAAATATTTTTCAACATTTTCTCAATTGCGTAAAGATTTTAAAACATTTTCTCAATCGCGTAGTTAAAAATCACTATTTTTAAATTGCGTAAAAGTTTTTCTGCATATTTTCAATCGCGTAAAATATTTCTAACATATTCTAAGCTTGAAATAAGATTTGTCTCATTTAATATCAAAATTGGACTTTAATTCCATTATTTCCATAATAAACCCTCTTTAAATAATATTTCCAATAATTTCTCATTAAAAGTAGTAATTTCTACTATTTCCCATAAAACTACATTTCTTCGAGTAAATTGGAATATTATAGCTCAAAATTTTCTAACGCGCTTCAAAACCCAACGGGTGAGCTATACATCAGTAAATTTCAAGTTTCAACTTTTATTTTACTTCATAATTTAATTAAGCTAATTTTAATTCTAAAAAGTAGATTACTTCCTTTTTAGATTTAAAAACCCATCAAATTAATTTCTTATCAATTAAATACCTAAGTTTACACTTAGTAAAATAATTTGGATTTAAGACATCAAAATGACATGTTGGCCGAATTTCACATTATGCTTCATAAATCATATATAATTATTTTCTAACACTTTAGTCCTTGCAAAAACATTTAATTAAATTTCTTGTCATGAAATCATTTAATTCTTAATTAGGAAAATAATTTAGAACACTAGGTTCCCTTGGTGATGTTGAGGCCATGAGCCTCCAGGGTTCTTTGGAACCATCATACATTTTCCTCATCATATGAATCACATCCTACTTAAACAATGATTAGCATGATATCATAATCATAAATTCAAGCATACTTTCAAAGCCATAAAGCATACTAATCACATATTCAAGCATGATTTCAAAGCTATAAAGAATACTAAGTACTTATTCAAGTATAATTTCAAAGCCATAAAGCATACCAATCACAGACAATCATAGACAATGAAAGCTTAAACAATCAAGTGAATAAATCCTTATGTTATTTTCATCACAAACAAGCCATTCCCTCACCACCAACACTTGGTTGATGAGGTTAATCCCCCTCTTACCTTAAGGAAGACAAAACTCTTCAAGTTTCTTCTCCTCTAAATTTCGTGTGCCTCCTTAAGAAATCCTACCAACCTAAACAAATCTTAAAGTCATAAAGCAAGCTTAAAAATAAGAAACCATGGATCAATCATGGTTTAGAAATTCAAGAATCCAACTTAGGATCAAAAAATCAAGAAGTTACCTTTAGGACTAGAAAATCTAAGCTTGATTTTGAAGCACTTAGAAGATGATTTGGGTAAAACTCACAAGATGAAAAGTGTTTAGAATTGTATCTAGGTTTAAAAAATAAGATTGGATAGAATTATGGAAGCTTGGAGGTAGGGTTTAGGTGAGGTAGCCGTGAGCTTCAAAGAAAGGAGAAGAATATAGTTCTTGAGTGTTCTTGGTGTTCTTGAAGTGAGAGAAAAGATCAAAGAGAATTCTTGTCACAAAGTGTAAGAAAACGTAATAGAATAGCTTATTTCCAAATGAATGGCCGTGTGGTGAGTGAATAGAAGGAATAAACTTGTTTAGCATGATAGAAAAACTATCACATGGGTTCACATGGCCTATGTAATCAAATGGTCATCAATTGATCATAATAGATCATTCAAGAACACTCTAGTACACCAAGTGGCCGTGTGACTCATTAGGCTAGCTAACTAAGTTTGATTTTTAATTAGATTCTAGTTACCCTTAGTTTAGGTAGTTAGTTCACTGAAGCTAACTTAGTTAGGTTATTTAGTTACATAACTAACTATCTAGTTACTTGATTAGATCATGCATTTGAAATCATATATTGAAAAACCATTTGAGAAATCTTGAGAGCATTTAACATTAATATCCTAAGTCTAAATAAACCTTCAGTTAGTTCTTTAGATCTAATTTTTCCTTTTTAGAGTAACTTAGTTTATCTTTGCTTTTGTTATCATCAAAAACCTTTTGACATGCCTTAGAGACATAAGCATTCACATAGAAAAGTCATGCCACTAATATTGACTTCTTGACAAACAAGTTTGATTCTAATTGGTTGGTCATAAAGCTATGTAATGATGGTTCATAATTACACTTAAGATATTTAGCTTAGATATTTTCTGCTTAGATATTTTACATAAATATTTTTTTAAGATATTTTACTAAGATATTTTTCATTAGATATTTTACTAGGTGAGTTCTCATTTCTACAATTTTCTAGAAAAAGAATGACAAGATAATCTTGAATAAGTAACCAAATTGAATTTGTCTTCTAGCTTGAGTAGTCAATTTGGATTTGTCCTCTTCTACTTGAGAATCCAATTTGCCTTCTTCATGCTTGTCATTGGTTCATCACTTTGAGTCATCGCCATCAAGATAATTTTTCAGAAAATATTATCCAATGGACAATAGCTACTGCTATTATTACTCAATGGGTAAAAACATTTCAAAATGAATAATATAAAACTCAGATAAAGAAAATTTTCGTCAACTGTTCCCGGTTTCAGGTTTAGTAAGATCCCTCGGTCCTGCCTTGACAGTCCGAAACTTTCTGGTCTAGGAAAAATTTTTATTCTTCCGGGCCCGCCTCAAACACATATACAGCTCAAAATAATATTAAAATAATGAAAAACTCAGAAAAATCTACAAAAATCATAAAAATTATAAAACTCATATATATTCAGAAAAAATGAAATTCAGGCATTCAGTTCCAAAATAATATTAAAATAATCAAAATAATTAAAAATTCTCAAAAACTCATAAAAACTCATTAATATTATAAAACTCATTTATATCAAGAAAAATAAAAAATTAGGGTGTTACAAGCATGTGTGTCCCGAGGCTGACGATGGCGGGGAGTGATTGCCGGTGCAATGAAGCACGGACAAGGAGAGGCTTTTGGCCTGCTTCTAGGCGAAGGGTCGCATGAATGAACTGAATATGCACTGAAATGAGAGGGATTCAGAGACTGTGTGGGTATGGGACTGCGTAGTTGAGGATGGCTTAAAAGAATTCATTTGGTATAGCTATATCAACAAGTTGCAACTTCTTTTCGAGAGCCTAGAACTTAAGAACTCCATGGTTAAGCGTGCTTGACCTGGAGCAATTGTGGGATGGGTGACCTCTTAGGAAGTTTCCTACGATACGTGTGATTGAGGACAAAGCACGCTGAAAAGACCCGTGTTGGTTTATGGAGACACTCATCAATCCTACAAGCAGTCCCAGGACGTTACGGATAGTATCAGAGATGAGACCTCTCCCAGTATGGTGTGGTTCGGGGACGAACCAAGCGGAAGTTGGTGGGCATGTGTGTCCTGGGGTCGACGAGGGCGGGGAGTGATCACCGGTGCAATGAAGCACGGGCAAGGAGCGGCTTCTGACATGCTTCTAGGCGAAGGGTCGCATGAATGGACTGAATACACACCAGAATGAGAAGGATTCAGAGACTGTGTAGGTATAGGACTGCATAGTTGAGGATGGCTTAAAGGAATTGATTTGGCGTAGCCAATATCAACAAGTTGCAACTTCTTTTCGGGAGCCTTAAACATAAGAACTTCATGGTTAAGCGTGCTTGACCTGGAGCAATTGTGGGATGGGTGACCTCTTGGGAAGTTTCCTAGGATGCGTGTGAGTGAGGACAATGCATGCTGAAAAGACCAGTGTTAGTTTGTGGAGACACTCGTCAATCCTACAGGCATTCCCAGGATGTTACAAAAGGTTGAGTAAGTTTCTTTTAGAACACAGTTTTTCAAGAGGTAAAGTTGATACAACTCTTTTTATTAAAAATAATAAGCATGACATTCTCCTTGTACAAGTGTATGTAGATGATATTATATTTGGTGCTACTAACGAGTCTCTATGTAAGGATTTCTCTAATATCATGCAAAGCGAATTCGAGATGTCTATAAGGGGAGAGCTCAACTTCTTCCTTGGACTTCAAATTAAACAAACAACGAGTGAAACATTCATTAACCAATCCAACTATTGCAAAGAACTCCTCAAAAAATTTGGGAAGGATAACTCAAGGCATATGGACACCCCAATGAGCACCTCATGCTACTTAGACAAGGATGAAGCAGGTAAACCTATTGAAATCACCAAATTCAGATGTATGATTGGATCCCTTTTTTATCTCACTGCTAGTCGACTTGATATCATGTTTAGCGTATGCATGTGTGCTAGATACCAAGCTAATCCTAAAGAATCGCACTTAAGTGTAGTAAAACGTATTATGAAATATCTTGGTAGCACTTCACAAGTGGGTACCCCAAAGGGGCCACTTATAGTCTTGTTAGTTATTCTGACTCTGATTTCGCTGGTTGAAAATTGGATAGGAAAAGCACTAGTGGAACATGCCACTTGCTTGGAAGCTCTTTAGTTTCTTGGCATAGCAACAAACAAAAAAGTGTGGCTTTATCTACCGCTGAGGCTGAATATGTTGCAGCCAGAAGTTGTTGCGCTCAAATCCTATGGATGAAGCAACAACTTCTAGACTTTGGCCTTCAGCTTGATTACATCATAAGATGTGACAATATTAGTGCAATCAACTTGACTAAGAACCCTATCATGCATTCAAGGTCTAAACATATTGAGATAAGACATCATTTTATAAGAGATCATGTTCAAAAAGGTGATTATGTTTTAGAATTTGTTGAAACAATTAATCAACTTACTGATATTTTCACAAAACCCTTGCCTAAAGACACTTTCTTTCACTTAAGAAGAGAACTTGGAATTCTATATCAATCTTCCATATAATGTTTATATTTATTGATCTGCTATCAAATTATTAATCTTGAATTTCTACTGACATGAGCGTTGGAGATATCCCAAAAATTCTCTTTTTGCAGGTAAATCGTCGTGAGGTAAGCCTCTAAATCCTAAATTTACCTTCTGTTCGTGTTTAAAAATGTTTTTCTGATAGATTTATTTGAATAAACCAGTGGTTATTCGAATAAACACCATCAGCTACTGAAAAAGAAGTGTTGCATATAAGTTTTATTCGAATAAACCTCAATTTATTCGAATAAACTAAGACAAACAACCATAGTTTTATTCTTTAATATCTGTCTCATTCGAATAACTCACTGTTATTCGAATAAATATGATGCATGTGCCTCTGTTTTTATGTTTTATTCGAATAAACAATAATCTATTTGAATAAACCTAATGTGGTTTTTCTGATCCTGTGTTTTATTTTCTCCGCCTTATTCGAATAAGCTAACCCTTATTTGAATAAATGCCTTTTCAATGCATTTGTTTTGTTGTGGTTATTCGAATGACCTTATGCTTGGTAGAAAGCTCTATCTCAGAACCAGTTATTCGAATAAACTCAAAGTTATTCGAATAACTTGTGGCTAAAACGCCACGACTGTTGGGTTCCACGTTGTTTTATTGGAATAACACCCTAGTTATTCGAATAAACACTAGTTTTATAAATGCTCCCAACGCTGTGCAAACGTCTTTCTATATGTTTTTCACCCTTTCTCTCATTTCTCTCTCTGTTCTACGCGCCTCTCTCCTTATCTACCATCATCACCTTTTGCTCCTCTCCTCATCCTTCTCAACCCTTCTCTCTATATCCACCATCCCACCATACCATCCTCCTCTTCATGTGCCAAGTGCCTAAGAATGAAGACAACTCTTTGCAACAACCCTCTGAATCTTAGAAGGCTGTCCTCCAACCAGGAGGAACTGGGTCACTTCGTTACCCATTTTCGGGAGCGTAACCTTGTTCACCTGAAGTATATGGACCTAAATTTCTTCTAGAACGGAGGCGGCTTTGACTTCCTCAACCTTTTGGCCACACAGGGCGTTCTTTGCTTCTACTCACACCACACCCTTCTTTACCCAGACTTGGTAAAGATGTTCTACTACAACATGAAGATTGTTGGTGATGACCTACACTCCGATGTCTTTGATCAGCACATGGTCACCACTCCTAGTGATTGGCAACAGTTGTTTGGGTTGCAAACCATTGGGCCCAACCTTGATGATCATATTGATGCTCTAGATCAAGAGTACAAGAAGCTTCAAGTTATAGAAGACTTACTGAAGCCTGGCCTGGCTCGGCCTCCTAAGGGCATCAAGGGAGGCATGATGAATAGTCAAGATAGGCTCTTACACTACGCCTTCGCTCACATCCTAGCACTTCGGGGAGGTAACTATGCCTACTTGAGTGAAGACGACATCTTTATGATGTGGCTTATCAAAAGAGGATACCAAGTTAACTGGCCTGCCTTTATCATGAAGCATATGATGAAGGCAAAGAGCAAAGAGCGATCTAATTTGCTCTATGACTTGATCATTTCTGCTTTCCTAGGCAAGTACCCTCAGATATTGGAAACTGAGTAGGCGACAAAACTGACTCATCATCATGTTTTTGGGTCCTTTATCCTGAACAAAATAAAGATGTTTAGGACTCTTGATGGCTGGGTGTACCTTGATGAAGTTTAAGATGAAGACCAAGAAGAAGTCCTTGCTGCCCCTACTGTTGATGCACCTACTCATGCTTCTGCTGCTCCTGATCCAGTCACCTTGGATCAGATCATGGCAACCTTGTAGGACAACAGGGCCTACATGGAGAATATCTTTTCTATCCTATTTCATAAGACAGAAGGTGTAGAGCGTAAGCAAGCTGCTCTTCGTACTCTGCTGACCCAGCGAGCTCCTGACTCCTCTCTTCTACACTAGATGCCTACTTTTAGGCTTTGCTTTGCTTTGTTTTTATTTCGTTTCTTGATGTATTTATTTTTGCCCTGGCTATACATGAAATTGGAAATTTAATATAAATACCATTGATGTTTTGATTATGTTATCTGTTTATATGAGATTATCCGCATGCTATATGTTTGCCATGTCTATTACATGTTTTGCCTTGATCCCCTGTCTTTTTTTATCATGCCAAAGTGGGAGAAAAATAATAACAGGTAATTCTTGAGAAAAGTCAGGTAAAAATAAAAATATTGGATTCCAAAAGAAAGGGGGAGCTGCGCACATCTGATATTTAAAAACACCTCTTATGAAAAAGAGGGGGAGTAAGTTCTCTCCAAACTTGATCTTTGTGAATTCCAATTTATGTGAACTAATATTTTTCTCAATGATAGTTTGTCATCATCAAAAATGGGGAGAATGTGATTGGCTATACTACAGCGAGGTTTAAGTTTTGATGATAACAAACATAAAGATGATGAGAAGACCAAGTCACAGAACTTCAACATTAGCTCTAGGACTTAGAGTTTTTTTTTTCTTGTACAGAGATCTTTCTTAGATATCTCATGGTTTTGCAAGATAAGATACAAATGTTTTTGAAACGTGTTTAAACATCTGGGCCTTTTCTCAAAGCTTTTTTAAACATTTTTGAAACAGAGTTATTCGAATAAAGCACTCTTTATTCGAATAAATCAAGTCTAGAAAATTTGTGTTTAAACTGAGCTATTTCAATAACTCAGTAGTTATTCGAATAATGTTTTAAATTTGCTATTGCGCGCCTCTGTTTTAATAAGTGTTATTTGAATAACACTCTTGTTATTTGAATACAATCCTTTCAGAATGGCTTGTTTATTATAAGCTATTCGAATAACTCTGAAGTTATTCGAATAGATGTGTTTTTCAGAAACTTTTTAAAACAGTGTTATTTGAATAAAGTATGTGTTATTCGAATAACCATATTCAGAACTGGTTTCTTTGAAAATGTGTTATTCGAATAAAACAAGGTTTATTCGAATAAACACGAATCCTGATTTAGAAAGAAACGGCCATATTTCATATTAATTGCGTGAATTAATTACTTCAACGACTATTTTCTTCTACAACTCTATAAATAGAGACTGTGGGTCTCTTCTGTTTCTTGCCCAGCTATCTAATTAATTTTATGCTTGCTTTGAAAACGTGATTTATATTTTTAACATATTTTATGTGCTCTTTTTGTGAAAACTTTGAGATATCCTCAGAGAGCCTCTTAACACTTCAAGTTGTAATATTTACGCTGTGTGAGAGTTTCTATTCATCTATCTTCTGCTTTTCTGTATCGAGGGTGAGATATCCCTCAAGGTTTGTATAAGGGTGAGGTATCCCTACAGGCTGAGGCTTTAGCACAAGGGTAGAGTGTCGCTGTGTGTGAAAAATGCTTTATTTTGTAACGGTAGCAAGCATCTATTGAAGCTTGTATTCATAGTGAAAAATCTTAGATGTTTTCGAGGACTAGACGTAGACCACAAGTTGTTTGGTGGTCGAACTAGGATAAATACTGTGCCTGGTCTTCTCTTCTCTATCTCTTTATTTACTATAATTTAATATTATTGCATATTTTATTATTTGCTGTTCTTAAGTCTTTCCTCTTCCTTTCTCTTTTTCACATCTTTTATTTATTAACTTCAACATTTTTTTTATTTTAAAAAGCATTTGCCTAAATTATATATACGCAATTCACCCCCTCTTGAGTACTGGAGCTACTTGGTAACAAAAGGTTGTTCATGCATCAAATTAAACTACTCGACATCTAATTACATTAATAGAAGTGTTAGAGTTTTCCAAGTATGACCGAAAATACCATAGTCATCAAACATATAATCCAATCTCAAGAATTAATTATTCTTATTCATTTTTAAATCTCAAAAGCTTTAGTTAATTTTCAACTATTTTCTCTTCTTGCTAACAAATAGTCATGATCTTTAAATAATTTAAAGCCATGCATTTAATCTTCCTACACATAAAATCCATTCACAGGGATAAGAGACTAAAAGAAGTCTCACAGCCAAAATTCCATTTGATGACCATCTTGTTATCATCATTCTTAATAGTTCATCTATTAGACATAGAAAAACTAGTGCAATTCTTAACATTATCAATCAATATTTTGAATTTATACATGAAACAATTGCATAGTAATTTGGATAAAAAATAGTGCAACAATTTGCTCTAAATAAATCAGTTCAACAACACATTGAAATATCATTTTTCTCATCAAATTCAAGTTAATCAACAATAACACAGTAGCAGTAACACACTACAGAATTAGCATACAGAAGTGACAGTGCACAACAAAAACAAAATTTAGCAGCAACAGCAATAGCAAATAGCAGCAATAGTAAACAACAGCAATACCAAATAACAGCAACAACAAACAGTAGTAATAACAACAACAACATTACAGCAGCAAAATAATAATAGTAGCAACACAAATAAATAGGAGCCTCGAATTCAAACTTTCCAAGGCCAAAAGCAAGCCTTCTTTGAAACAATTTAGTGTTAGAACTCATCAAAACTTTCAACCAACACCAAACAGCCACCAACAATTGTTTTCCTGCTCTTAGTTCACTTAGAATTATCATAAAAATCTATAAATGAAGGAGGTCTAGCTTAGCTGTGAACTACAACAAACAATAACACATTGAAATCTCATTTTTTTATCATCTTCAACATCACTTGTCAAATTAAATATTAATAAAAGAAGTAAAACAATTAAAGCAATAAAAATATTTTTTTTAAACATGGTGTAACTATGGTTGCCGTAAGTACAAAATATGATCACAAACTTCATTAAAACCACCATAAATTTGATATAAGAATCAATGGAAGAAAATAAGCAAATTTAAACTTTGTTTCACCATTAAGCCCTAAGTTAGCTGTGGCTACCACATACATAAAAATCAGAGTTTTGTTTCATTTCTATGGAAAAGATGAGTGATTTGAAGGTAAAACCCCCTACCTTTCCTCCTTGCTTCTCAAGCCTTGATTCCCTTCATTTTTCTTCACTTTCTTCACCTTTTCCCTTGCTATTTTTGGCTTCCTTTCTGTCTGATTTTGCTGCTATTAGTGGAGGTGTTTATCCATGAAAAACAAAGTTGGATGTAAGTGAAGATGGAAGGATGAAGGGTGGTGGTGGTGTGTGTAAAAAAGGGGTGAACGTATAGCTTTTTAGTTATGGCTGCTAGAACAAAAATAGGGAAGAGAAATAGAGAGAAAGAGATGAAAATGAATTAAGGAAAGTGAGAAAGAAAAATATAGAAAGGTTTGGACACTTTTTGGGCAGTGGAACTAAGTGTTTGTGACCAAAATTTTAGTTCAAAATTTGTATATCTGTTATGTGCACCTTAATTTTTTCAAAGTTGAGTTTTCAAGTTACCATAAGTCTATTAGAGAATTTTAGACTCAACTTAGTCCTCAGATCTATTTTTTCATAACTTTCCATATATTGTTATTCGTCAAGTAACCTGTGTAACACCCCCTCTGAAAGGCATTACATTTCAGACTAACACCTTATTCGAATGAATTAAAACTTCACTCAAACTATGAAATAATTGACATTATAAAATACGAGTTTCAAAAATCTCTTTTTCATGAATAATATAAACTTATCGAAATAGAGAAACTCAAGTTATAAGAACTAAATAAAAGACTTTTCATAAAAACAAGTTTACTACATCCCTAAGTATATTATACTTATGTTCCAAAAGCATAAAACTTATATACTCTTAAAAGATATAATATATAACTACCATATGAAAACTGAGCCTAGTCCAAGTCCCAACACTTGGGCAGTAGGGTCCTGCACCTGATCTTCCTCCAGATTCCCTTTGGGATCCCTAACAGACAAAACCCCCAGTCGGGGCATGTCACTACAGATGGGAGTCTGAGCAGTTGACTCCACAGAAGACTCTTCTCTAGAGGTAGCTCTATGATCACCCCAAAACTCCCCAAGAGGCATACAAAACTCCAAGTAGACAGCTAAATCCACGATGAATGTAGCAACATCATGCCGGGTTCTACTCCAAGACAAGGTGACATCTCCAGCATACTGAATGCACCCCGTGTCCCAATGGACATTCCACACTTCGATGCCCCCATAAAACTATAGTCTAGTGAAACCTCGCGGATCTTGCCTTGCCACCATAGCAGTCTATGCAGACATGACCATAAAACAGAGGTAGACAAAATAGTATAATAAAAGAAGTGAGATCCCCTACATCAAATACCATTCTAACAGTGGAGAAATGATACGAACAACGAAGTCATTCCATACATACAGACATCACAAGTATATTCACATTTTTAATTCATAAATATCTGCAGTAAACATATCTCACAATGATATAAACATTAGCAGTAATGTAACAACATATATCAATAATGGATGTATAATGACTATGCCACCACAATATGTACTTTGACCATGCTACGACAATATGTAGCTTGACCATACCACAACAATATGTGTACTGACCATGTGTATGCTTAATGAACTAGTTCCTACTCCATGGAGCTAAACTCAAATTTAGAGATGAATGTTCCAGAAGATCTGCCACCCTCAATGACAATCTATGTAACACCCTCCTTTGGGTGTCACATTTTCGACCAACTCCTTTAAATCCCTTTACCCAAGTTATAAAATATTTGATATTATAAAGTACAAGTCCCAAAATGTAGGTTTCTTTTTCACGGATAACATATATGACATAGTAAAATATGGGTTCCAAATTCCTTTTTATAGAAGCATAAACTTTGAAGTAAGGTAACAGCACAAGATATAGCTACATAATATTACACACCAAAAAGATTATATACATATCAGTGGCATGGATTATAATCCACCCAAAATATACAAGTCAAATATACAAGTTTATACCCAAAAGACATAATACCTACTGACACCAAAACATACACTGGCCCAAGTCTAGATATCTAGGGAGCAGGGTCTTTTCCTAAATCCTCCATAGGATCCTCCTCGGGGTCCTCCTCAGAATCCTTTTCCTCAAACCCCAAGTCAACAAAGTTCCTCAACTGAGGTAGCAGCTCACAAACTGGTGTCTTGGTAGAAGACACTACAAGGTCTAGATCCTCCCTAGGGGTGTAATGTAAGTCACCCCATAGCTCCCTAATCGGCATGAAGAACTCTAAATATATAGAAATAGTAAGAGAAAAGAAAGGAGCATCATTATAGGTCGTACGGATGGTTAAAGTTACATCTCCTACATATCTAATGCGTTCATTATCCCAATCAATGCGCCAGGCGCTTGCACTATCATGAAACTAAACTTGGACATAACTAAAAAGATCTCTTCTAAAAGCAATCCCAAAATAAGATAACAACAATTGCACTCTTCCTCTCAGTCTTTATCCATAGGAACACATAAAAAGAAAAGCAGGAAAAACAACAATATGAAGAGGTGAGACTCTCTATATCGTTACCAACATGGCACCAAGAAACAACATATAACAATGAAATCATAGAGTACAAATATAACAATTCATAATTATAAGGTTGTCCAACAGATATCTCAATAAAGTCTACTAACAAGAAAATCCACAGTATAATAACAACTAATTTCACAGTGTAGATGCATCGTAGTAAAATGTTCAATAAGGCGTGAATGCATGACAGACCGAAACCTACTCCATGGAGCTAAAAACCAACATTGGAGAAAATGATCGGGAGAACCACTTTTTGTATATCATTAGCCTCAAATCATGTGCTTTTCAATATAATCAATATGCGTAACATGGCTATACAAGACACTCTCAATCGGATCGGGAATAGGATAGTGCCT
This sequence comes from Ormosia semicastrata, assembly GCA_029884595.1. Lineage (NCBI taxonomy): Eukaryota > Viridiplantae > Streptophyta > Magnoliopsida > Fabales > Fabaceae > Ormosia > Ormosia semicastrata. The sequence continues at coordinate 63,087,631 of JAQQTO010000061.1, read as the reverse complement.
GGTCGAGATCGTCGGTGCGTTGCACAGTCACCACGGCCTAGTGGAGCTACCAATTGTCCACTTATGGGATATCCGCGCCCCGACGCCTCCAAGTTCAACAAGTGAACCGCACTACGTAATTTGCACCCGCACGAAGGTGTAATTCATCTCCTAGGCATTTCGCCTTGAAAACAAGTCATTCCGACTTTCACAATGTATGATCACATGATAATGAACCTAGGTATTCCGCCTTAACAACAAGTCATTTCGACTTTCACAATGTATGATCACAATACAATGATGCATAATATTCTTTAGCAACAATAATCTCATCAAGAGAAACCATAACATGGTTCAAACTAACCATTGACCTCCTAGGGTCCAGTCCATTAGCTCAACAACACAATAACACTATGTTTGATCACAAGGCACCTCAAATACACAATTCTCAAAAGATCATCCTCTTTAAAATTTCATGAAGTATTCTCTATAAGCTATAATTATCAAAATTTTCAAGAATTAATATGAAATAGCACTTTAAATTTAAAACCCTTCTAGTTAAGTTCCACTAAGTAATGCCTCCTCACATTTTTCATAAAGGGCCTAAAAAGGAATTACATGGTATTAACTTCACAATCTCACTTCTCTTTTTTCATAAGCCCTAAAAGTGCCCTAATTTATTATGATTTCTATTCCTCACTCATTTTTCCTCTCAAGGCTAAAACCTCTCTCCATCTAAGGGATCAAATTTATTTTTCCACTCAACCATTATTCCAAATCCTCAATTTACTTCTTTCCTCATCTTAACACTTTAGTTTTAATTTAGCATAACATTTTTATCTTGGATGCCTCATTTTAAACCTCTTGGTCGTGAGCTTCTAGGTCACTAGGGCCTCAAATTTTTTAAATTCCACAAGGAATCTCAAGCAAATAATTTATATCAACAATCAATAATTTCATTTACCACCAACATCATAAACATCATCATCAAGTCACAAATCACATAAGGCAAAATAACAACAAAACCACCAAGAAATCAAACACCAATCAAGTGAAGAACCCTCACATGGATCCTTCACGCTCAACACATCCAAACGTCCCTCACTACCATAGGAGGTAGATAAGAGAAATCTCCCTCTTACCTTAGGAGATATCCAACGACTTTTGTAGAGCTTTTTGAAACAACCTTCCTCCTCCAAGAGTCTCCTAAAATCGAAAATGACTTAGCCAAAATCATCATATTTAGACTTGGAAAAGAATCACTGAGGACGAAAATCAAAGCCTTGGAAGGAAGAAAAGGAAAAATGATGAAAAAGAAGAATCTTTACCTTAGGAATCACAAACCCTAACTTGAAGAATACTTGGAAAAGTGATGAACAAACCGAAATCTTCACACTAGATGATCTTTGAAGGAAGTGTGGATTCAAGATTATGGAAGAGTGGGGTCAAAGAAAATGAAAGAGTGGGTTTTGGGTGAGTGGCCGTGAGGTATGGTGGAGAGAAATGAAGAAAATGAGGATAGAAAACTAAAACAAAGTTTTTGGGTGAAGAGAGAAAAAGTAATAGAAAGTTATGAGTTGAAAAAGATTAAGGAAACTTGTTCAAGAAGTTCCTCTCCTCACATGTGGCCGTGTGCCTCCCTGGAAAAGGAAGCAAAGCTTCTCTTGCAAGCTTCTCCAAAGCTTGCTTGAGAAGTTTCTCACATTTTCCTATAAAGTCAACCAATGATGCGATGTGGTGATATCACTTAAATGATGTCATAAAAGTGACTAGATAAAAATAATCTACTAAATTTTTACTACAAGCTATTATCAAATGAATAATAGTCTTAGTTAACAAAGTCGGTATCTATTGTCTAATGGATAATAGAGTGTACCCAAATTTTATCTGTCAGATAAAATCTCAAAAAATGAAAACTTCATAAATTGTGTCCGGCTTCGAGTTTAGTAAGATCTCTCGGCCCCACTTTGACAGTCCAAAATTTTTTGGCCTTGAAAAAATATTTTATTTTTTTGGTCCCGCTTAACGCATACATAATTCGAGAAATATAATAAAATAATTAAATAATTCAAATAATTCCAGAAAAATTCATAAAATTCATAAATATTATAAAATGAATATATATCAGAAAATAAGGAATTTATGGGGTGTTACAATCTATGCCGGACCATGAAAAGAATAGTGTTTGTCGGGTCCTCGACAGTGCGTTGCAACGGTTCTACACGGCAAGAGATATATAATGTGATAACAAATCACTAAATGAATCACCTCACCCTAATGCCCCCTGAGATCCATCATGGATCACACTATTCAAATTCTCATTCACTCCTAGGCAACAAAAACCATAATAGTCACTAACTGTATAATGCTCAAATGCAAGATCAATGAAATCAAACCACCGTTGGACTACTCCCAACGATATTAAAGCAACTACCCATACAATTATCTAATACCATTAGTATCAATGATATTATATAACCGCCCATACAATTACATAATACCACTGATCCACTCGGGTCCAATACATCTGCCCTACAGCAACCTTACTGTATTCTTAATCGAGTAGTCCAAAAATTAGCAATTTTGAATCGTGTAAGATTTTTCCACTGTTTTTCAACCGCACTAAATATTCTTTGACATTCAAAATTCCATTTTGAAACTTTCCTAGTTTAAAATACGATTTAGATTTCAAATTCCATGTTTCTCATTGGAATCACCTCTAAGTAATATTTTCTGATATTTTTCTCAAAATCTATATCATTTTAATTTAATGAAAACTTCTTCCATTACCTAAAAAAATCCTTTTTAAATGGAATACCTTGAGTTCTAAAACACTTTCAAAACTTGTTCTCCAACACCAAATTAAAAAAAATCACTTTTATCAAATAATAAGCTTTGTTCCATTCTCCTTCAATAAAATACTTTGAATCTCAAATCACCATTAGAACTATTTTTCCATTCCTTTTGCAAAATCGTTATTTATCCAATAAAAGTTATACGTTTCTATATCCCTCTTAAAAATCCTTTTAAACAAAGTACTTTAAAATTTACATCATCTTCCAAATTCATTCTTTCTAAATAATAAAATCATATTCATTTCCTTTCCAAACTTAAAAATCTTTATTTCATATTCTTGTTACCTAATCATTTAAATCCTTATTTAATAAAACACTTTTGATTTGGATCACTCAATTTGGGCATGGAGGCCATAGCCTCTAATAACCATTGTAATGAAAATTACTTTCCTTTCCAACATAGATCATAGCATATACCATATTTCAATCATCACAATTTCTACTATGGCAATTCATGCATAATATCGAAGTCACATCATCACATATATCCAATAAGCAATTATAACAATTTCATGTATACTATCAACATCATATAATAAAATATAAATAATTAAGCACAAGAAATAAAAAACACACAATCGAGTGAACAAATCCTCACATGGATTCTTCACTCATAAATACAAAAAATCCATTTCTCACCACCATGTATGGTCGATGAGGTTAATATCTCTCTTACCTTAAGAGAAGATAAAAAGAAGGCTCATTGATGTCTCTTTGATGATTTTCATCTACCACCACCAACGAACCCTTAAGACAACAAACATACAAATATTAGACCTAAGGCTTACTAAGATAACCATAGATCAAGATGGTGGTTTAGGATCTTGAAAAGAAAGAAAGGAGTGAAGATCAAAAGCTTCACCTTAAAAGCCTTCAAACTTTAAGCTTAGAGAAAGATAGAAGATGATGGAACAAGATGTTGGTCTCAACCACAAAGTATCTTGGAATGATGTTTGGATTCAAGAAGTGCGGTTGGCTTGAGTTATGGAAGCTTGGATGGTGTATTTCTTGGCCTTGGCCGTCAGCTTCAATGGAAGAAAGGTGAGGGTTTTGTGTTTAGCTTTTGGTTGCTTGGATGGAAAGATGAACAAGTGATGAACTAAGTATAGGATGGCCCTCCAAAATGGTCTTGGTCGTGAGGTGTAGAGAAAAATGAGAAGAGAGAAAAATAGAAATCAAGAATCTTACCTTAAGAGCTTCAAGTTAGGGCTTGAAAAAAATGATGAAGATGAGAGAATTTGATGATGATCAGAACATAGAAAATCATCCAAAGGGTGTGTAGATTCCAGAAGTATGATTGATTGGAGCAAACAAAATAGAAGAGGGAAATGGAGGGTGGTGGCCATGAGCCACTAGAGAGAAAATGAGAGAAAAGAAAAAGTGAGAGAGAAAGGTGGAAACTTTTTAAGATGAAAAGTGAAAAGATGACAAAGTGGTCATCTTTTTTTTGCCCTCCAAAACCGTGTGGCTATCCCAAGGAGAGAGAAAAGAAGCTTCTCTAACAAGGTTTGATGAAGCTTCTTTAGGAAGCTTGGTTTCACCTTTTGGAAAAGTCAACAAGTGATGTCATCTAAGTGATGTCACATGGATGATATCACACAAAGAGAATACTCTAGAAGAGATGACTAGCACTTTACTAAAAGCTATTATCCAATGGACAAAAGTTACAGTTAGAAAAACTCGCGTTTATTATCCACTGGATAATAGAACGTACCCTGATTTTATTTGTCAGATAAATTCTCAAAAAATGAAAACTTCGTAAACTATGTCCGGCCTCGAGGTTAATAAGATCCCCCGGTATGCTTCCATAGTCCAAAGCTTTCCGACCTCGGAAAAATATTTTATTCTTCCAGCCCTACTTAATGCGCACATAAATCGAGAAATATAATAAAATAATTAAAGTCACCCAAATAATTCACAAAAATTTATAAAAATCATAAATATTATAAAAAACGTATATAACATAAAACAGGGAATTTCTAGGGTGTTATAACTCTCCCCTTCTAAAAGAAATTGCGTCCTCAAAATTTGTTATACTTTAGAACACATGCGGATATTGCTTCTTCATTATGTCTTCTAGCTCCCATGTTGCGTCTGTAATTACATCATTCCAAATCCCCTTTACTGATGCAATTTCTTTTCCTCTGAGTTGTTTACATCTTGTCCTGAGTCATCTTAATTTTATATGTTATTTGTTGTACAAGCTCGAGTCCTGCTATCTTGGAAAATCCTTCGATGAATCTCTGATAATAACCAGCTAATCCCACAAAGCTACAAATCTCCATTACGGTCTTCGGTCTTTCCCATTGAAGAACTGATTCAACTTTCAATGGGTCCATAGCAATCCCTTCCCTTGAAATCACATGAGCCAAAAATATAACCTCCTCTAACCAAAATTCGCACTTTGATAACTTGGCATACAACTTTTTCTCTTTTAGAATCTAGAGAACTATACCGAGGTGTTCAGCATGTTCCTCCTAATTTTTGAGAATAGATCAGAATGTCATCGATAAAGACAATAACAAATCTATCCAGATAAGGACGAAAGATTCTATTCATGCAATCCAAGAGTATTGCAGGAGTATTTGTTACTCTGAACGGTATCACTAGATACTCGTAATGTCTATAATGCGTTTGAAAAGCCGTCTTGGAAATATCCTCTACTTCCATGCGAATCTGATGATAGCCAGAGTGTAGATCAGTCTAGGAGAAAACAATGGCTCCCTTCAGCTAATCCATCAAATCATCTATCTTCTTCTGAGGATACTCACCCTTGATCGTACTATTGTTCAACTAGCTATGGTCCACACCTAATCGAGGAATTCTATCCCTTTCCAACACTAACAACACTGGAGCTCACCATGGGAAACTCATTGACTACAATAATGACATTCACATTCTTCTTACTCTTGACCTCCAAAGAAGATAATAACATGTATCCTTGAGCTCCTTCCCTCAATAAAGCTTCAATCTTGGTTGGCCGTAAAAATCCAGAAATCTTAGTCTTAGGAAACACTAAGGTTTATTTGGAACGATCAAATAGGATATGATTAGAAAATAACCAATCCCTTCCAGGTTGCTTGTAATTTCCTTTCCTTCATATCGCTTCACTCTCCTGTCCTTGTTCTTAACATAAAGTGTCTTGCCAGTCAAGTTCACTTTCAACTGTATTGTATCTAATACTATGACATGATTTGGACCAGGAATATTCTTTCTTGCAATTGCGGTGCATGGAAAAACATTATGAAGTCCAGGAAGAAAAAGGTAGCAAAACTATCTGATGTGTTACCGGACATATCCAATAAAGAATTTGATATGGCCCGATTTTAAAAATGAACTTCTAAAATTTTATTGGAACAATTTAATACGATATGGTTGGAAGATAACCAGTCCATTTTCAAGATCACGTCTAATTTGTGAAAGAGGTAAGCAAATCAAATCAACATAAAAGATTCAGTCTTTAATAGGCATAGGGTAATTTAAGCAACTTGGTTATCAATAATAGGTTTTTTTTTGTAGTGGAAGTAGAAATAACTTGGTTAAAAGATACCGAAGACACAGATAACTCTAATTGATCCATACAGTAATATACCATAAATAAATGGGTTATCCCCAGAATTATATAGCATAGTCAAAGGATCACCTCCTGTGACACAATCTCCCTTATTTAGGTCTTCAGTCTGGGATGCTTTTACTTTACTTGGGGGATTGACTCTCCCTTCTACGTGAGATTTTGAAGCATGTATATCACTAACGGAAGGCTTCATCTTTTGTGAAATACAATATCTAAACATGTTTCTTGGCTTTCTGCACTTTAAACAAACTTTTCTGCACTTTAAACAAACTTTTTACACACTTTTTACATATCTATAAAAGTGCCACGGCCTGACTGGGTTTACTACCACTAGCATTACCTCCATTTGGTTGCTATTGTTGTTGATTTCCTGGTAGTCGTGAATACAATTTCTGCTGGAATTACTTGACCTTACGATTTTTCCTTTTTCGAAACCAATACGGTCCAACGTTATGGGGTCCCATATCCTGAGACTGATTCAATTTTAACAAAATCTAAGCCTCGACTATCAAATCTTGCTACTGAGCGGCCCTCTGATTCTATTGTATTGTTATATCAGCCATTCCTTGTATTGCTATCACAGTTGCAGCCATTATCACGTCCTGCATCCAGCTTCGTTTGTTTACCACGAGCCACATGCATATGTTTACCACGAACCATTTTCTTTCTTCAACGTCAAACTAATCACAATATGACAAAAATTAAATATAAACCATTTCCAACAAGGTTGTCTCCTTTCGAAAATTAAGCATTACATCTCTGTGTTTAGTTTCAGAGAAACACATGGCACAAACAAGGCAAACCTACCCACAAATCCAAAAGACTCGAGCTTGGGCTCCACTCACACTAGAGATACCACTCCAAAGGGTGCAAGTACAATAATTCTACACAAGTTCAGTCATCCAACTGGACTCTTACTAGAAGAACCTTTATTCTCCTAGTTCGCCTAGTTGAAGTCATAGTTTCCTATCCACACATAACATTACATATTAAGTTGGCCAATCCTCAATATCATGTAACTGTGTAACAGTAACTTCTAACATTAAACCTAAAGCAACTTATGCAATCCACTTTTAACATCTCAAACAAGAGACAAGGAATTGCACAACACACATAGAAATTTTTACAAGCCTAAGCATAGTCAGTCCATACCTTGACTCAATAGGATGAACTACTCTGATACCACCTTTTTGTGACACCCCCTTCGAAAGACATTACATTTTAGACTAACACCTTATTCGAATGAATTAAAACTTTACTCAAACTTTGAAATAATTGATATATAAAATACGAGTTTCAAAAATCTCTTTTTCGTGAATAACATAAACCTACTGAAATAGAGAAACTCAAGTTATAAGAACTGAATAAAAGGCTTTTCATAAAACAAAGTTTACTACATCCCTAAGTACATTATACTTATGTTCCAAAAGCATAAAACTTACGTACTCCAAAAAGATATAATATATATAACTACCATATGAAAACTGAGCCTACTCTAAGTCCCAACACTTGGAGACTAGGGTCCTGCACCTGATCTTCCTCCAGATCCCCTTCAGGATCCCTAACAGACAAAACTCCCAGTCGGGGCTTGTCACTACGGATGGGAGTCTGAGCAGTCGACTCCACAGAGTCTTCTCTAGAGATAGCTCTACGATCACCCCAAAACTCTCCAAGAGGAATTCAAAACTCCAAGTAGACAACTGCATACACGGTGAACATAGCAACGTCATGCCGAGTCCTGCTCCAAGACAAGGTGACATCTCCGACATATTGAATGTTCCCCGTGTCCCAATGGACATTCCATGCTTCGATGCCCCCATAAAACTGTAGTCTAGTGAAACCTCACTGATCTTGCCTTGCCGCCATTGCAGTCTTTGTAGACATGAGCATAAAACAGCGGCAGACAGAATAATACAATAAAAGAGGTAAGATCCCCTACATCAAATACCATTCTGGCACCAGAGAAATGATACGAACAACGAAGTCATTCCATACATATAGACATCGTAAGTATATTCGCGTTATTAATTCATAAATATCTGCAGTAAGCATATCTCACAATGATATAAACATTAGCAGTAATGTAACAACATATATCAATAATGGATGTACAATGACTATGCCACCACAATATGTACTTTGACCATGCTACGACAATATGTACATTGACCATGCCACAACAATATGTGTACTGACCATGTGTCTGCTTAATGAACTAGTTCCTACTCCATGGAGCTAAACTCAAATTCAGAGATGAATGTTCTAGAAGATCTGCCACTCTCAATGACAATCTATGCCGGACCACAAAAAGAATAGTGTTTGTCAGGTCCTCGTCAGTGCGTTGCAACGGTTCTTCACGGCTAAAGGTATATAATGTGATAACAGATCACTAAATGAATTACCTCGCCCTGACGCTCCCTGAGATCCATCATGGATCACACTATTCAAATTCTCATTCACTCCTAGGCAACAAAAGCCATAACAGTCACCAACTGTATAATGCTCAAATGCATGATCAATGAAATCAAACTACCGTTGAACTGCTCCCAATGATATTAAAGCAACTGCCCAAACAATTATCTAATACCATTAGTATCAATGATATTATATAACCGCCCATAAAATTACATAATACCACTGATCCACTCAGGTCCAGTAAGTCGGCCATACAGCATCCGTACTGTATTATCAATCAAGTAGTCCAAAAATCAACACTTTTAAATCATGTAAGGTTTTCCACTATTTTTCAACCGCACTAAATATTCTTTGACGTTCAAAATTCCATTTTGAAACTTTCCAAGTTTAAAATATGATTTAGATTTTAAATTCCATGTTTCATGTAACACCCACCGTAAGGTATCATATTTAAGACTAATCCTAATATAACTTACCCAAGTTGTAAAACAATTAATCTTGTAAAAATGTTGATTTTAAAATTTTGCTTGTGGAATAAAATAAAATAAGTAAACTAAATTAAAACATTAATCAGGCTTGCAATGAACACACCAAAAGAAATATATACATTAATATTACAAACGTTGTTCCAAATAATTTACATAAATACAAACCAATTCCAAAAGCAAAAACTACAAACATACTAATAAACAAAACTCTAAACAGACCTAAGGATTTGGTTCCTCGGAAGGATCCTCCTCCTCCTCTACATTATCATCGAAGAACCCAGACGGATATAGACGCCTCATAGGGGTTCTTGCAGACGATACGACAGAATCCTCTTAGGGTGTATAGACAGACACTACTCCACCCTAGAGTTCATGAAGAGGTATCGTGAATTCCAACCGCACAGTTGCATGTTGAGTTAACACAGAGATCCCATCCAGGGTTCCACTCAAGCTCATAGTTAAGTCCCTGGTATACACAAACCTTTCATTATTGTAGTCAAACCTCCAAGCGTCAGCTCCCCCATGGAACTGAACCCTAACAAAACCTAGGACTTGTCCGTCTAGACACCATATAACAAATAAAGAGAACTGCTACTGAAAATAAACAAGGTCCCTTGCCTCCTCATTCTCTCGGTCTTCAATCAACATATACAATGGAACAGATACAATATAACAACGAGGTGGGATCCCCTACATCAATACTAGTATGGCAGTAAAGGAAATGACAGCAAGTAAACAAGGTAAAATAATATTAAGATAATAATCATGTTATCATTTCATGAATAACAAATCATATAATCATGAATCAGTTAATTATAAATTTCATGTTACTATGCTGACCCACTATGCATGTACACACTCAGACCAAATTCCTACTCCATGGAGCTAAACACAGTTTTGGAGAGAAGATCCAGAAGACATGTCTGTCACTCGGCTGCCGTGGCCAAAAGTGCTATAATATATCAATTTTGTCAAAAGTGCACATCAGGCATTTGACAAGACATTCTACACCAGATCACGATATAGGACAGTGTCTCGGTCCGGATTATTGGTGTGTTTGCATTGGTCTGCCCCATAGACAGAAAAGCTACCAACCATCCATTGCGAGGTACCCGCACCGCGATGCCCCCAACGTCAATAAGTGACCTACACTTGTCTACTCGCACCCGCACTTAGGTGTAATTCATCTCCTAGGCATACAGCCTTACTCAAATAAGCAAACATGCTTTTCTATGCATGATATATGATTCAAACACACATCTCATTATTATTACAACATCTCATATTTCCTCACCTTTTCTTGATGATGTCAAGATTTAACACTATCGGGCCCACCACAAATGCCCGATGACAAACTGCTGTTTACGCTTAATCGCGTAGCGATATTACCATATTTTTGAAATCGCGAAACACTTTTCTTACGTTTTCAATTCGCATAAGGATTTTTCAAATCGCACAAACATTTTATTGCATTTTCTCAATCGCATAGCCAAAAATTACTTTTTTTGAGTCACATAAAATTTTTCAACGTATTTTTAATTACGTAAAATATTTCTAACATATTTAAAACAAAAATAATGCTTTTCTCAAAAATTTGATTTTATATCTATTATTTGTATAATAATCCCTCATTAAATAATATTTGCATAATAATCCTTATTTAAATAATATTTTCATAATAGTCCCTCCTAAAATAATATTTACAAAATAGTCCCTCTTTAAATAATAATTACAATATAGTCCTTCTAAAAATTAGTATTTCTACTATTCCCTAAAAAATTGTGATTCTTTAATTTACTTAAGATATTACAGCTCAAATTTTTCTAACGTGCTTCAAGACCCACAGGGTGAGCTATATGCTAGAAAAGTTCAAGTATTGATATTTATTTTTATTTCATAACTTAATTATTTTATTATGTCAATTTTATTCTAAAAAGTATATTGCTTTGATTTTAGGTTCAATTCCTGTCAAAATAATTTCCTTCTCAATTAAATCTCTAAGTCTACACCTAATAAAATAATTTTAATTCTAAATTATAAAAATTGGCATGTTGGCCGAAATTCACTTAGGGTTTCATAATCCATCATTTAATTCTTTTTAACCTTTAATCCTTGCAAAAACTCTTAATTTATTTTTCTTATCATAAAATCAATTGCTTCTTGGTTAGGAAAATAATTTAGAACCCTAGGTTCCTTTTGAATGGTGGAGGCCGTGTGCCTCATAGGCCCTTTGGGACCTTCATACAGCAAATCCTTCTTGTGATTCACATCTTATGTTACACACAAATACTTGCATGCTTTCAAAATCACACATACAAACATATTATCAAAGCTATAAGCATATAATCACGCATGCAATCATATTTTCAAAACCAAAACCATAACAAACAGAAGTAAGAAAGCATAAAAAATTAAGTGAATAAATCCTTATGGATTTTTCACCATAAACAACCCTTTCCTCACCACCAACACATAGTTGATGAGGTTAATCTCCCTCTTACCTTAAGGGAGACAAGATCTTCAAGTTCCTCTTCTCTCTTGATTTCGTGTGCTTCAAACAAAAACCCTAAAAATTCTTAAACAAATTTTAAAGTCATAAACAAAGCTTAAGAACAAAGAACCATGGATCAATCATGGTCTAGAAAATTAAAAACCTATCTTAGAATCAAAGAATCAAAAGTTTACCTTTAGAGTAGTAAGCTAAAGCTTGATTTTTGGTGTACTTGGAGTAGAATTTTGACAAAACTTACTAAAAGAAAAGTGTTTAGAAGGAGGTTTAGTTTTAGAAAGTGGGAAGAGATGAAATTTTAGAAGTGGAGAGGTAGGGTTTGGGGTTGAGGCCATGGGGTTCTCAAGGAAAAAGAGAAGGAAAGAAGCTAAGTGTTCTTGGTTATTCTTGAGTATTTGAGAGAAAAGATGAGAGCTTAATATTTCAAAGTGTATTAAAAATGCAAATGGATGGCTAAATTAAAGTGTGCAGCCATGTAGTGCATGGGGAGTAGCTTAATATGGTAAGAATTCACTCATATGGTCTCATATGGTGCATACATGGCTTTGGCCATAAAATGGTCATCAAGTGGTTATGTAGATGAACCTAGAACATAGTAGAACATGGTGGAAATGGCCTTCATTGCCGTGGGAGTCTAGGGGCTTAGTAACTAAGTCTGACTTCAATTAGGTTTTAGTTACATCCTAATTAGATAGTAAATTAATTAGATTAGGTTATTCAGTTACAAATCAAACTATTTAAAGTAACTTAGTTATCCTAGTTACTTAACAACTAGTCCAACCATTTTTATTGACCATTTCCTATTGGTCTAGAGAAAGTCTAACCACTTATATTGACTCATTCCTATTGGTTCATTTTAAAATAAATTACAAAAATTATTATTAATCTATTTTCTAACAAATAAAAATATATTGGGTCCATTACTCAGTAATAGAAACTGTTATAAATAAAACTGCAGATATTTTTTTATGAAATATTTTTATTTCACAGATAAATTTTAAATTAAAAGATTTTATTTCGTGTCTCTCAGATTCGGGTTTAGTAAGATCCCCCGTCTCCGAATAAATGAAATAAGATTTTCCCCGGCCCGAAAATTATTATTTTCTTGACCCGGAGCAAATCCCACACAACGATCAAAAATAGTCTCAAAATAGTCAAAATAATTTTATAGCATACAAAAAACACAAAACAGTGAAATTTAGTCATTACTGTAAAATAGCCAAAATCTAGGGTGTTACAACTCTCCCCCTCTAAAAAGAATTTCGTCCCCGAAATTCATCATACATTAAAACAACTGAGGATATTGTTCCCTCATTTTGTCCTCCATTTCCCTGGTAGCATCTCTGGTTGTCTCATTCCAAATCACCTTCACTAACGAAATCTCTTTGCCCCTGAGTTGCTTCACCCTCCTGTCTTCAATCTTAACAGGAAGTGCCTCATACGTCAAATTTTTTTTCAATTGCACTTCATCGGGCTGTATAACATGTGAAGGATCAGGGATATACTTCCTTAATTGGGATATGTGGAAAACATTATGAAGATTTGAAAGAAAAGGCGGTAAAGCTATTTGATATGCAACTGGACCTATCCGACGAAGAATTTGATAGGGTCCAATGAATTTAGGAGTGAGTTTTCTAGACTTTATAACCCTGCCAACACCAGTCATAGGTGTTACTTGCAAAAACACATGCTCACCTTCCTCAAATTCAAGAGGTCTTCTTCGTTTATCAGCATAACTTTTCTGTCTACTCTGAGTTGCCCGCATTTTCTCTTGAATCATCTTTACCTTCTCAGTTGTTTGCTACACCATTTCGGGTCCAATAGTCATACTCTCCCCATCTTGATACCAACACAAAGGTGTTCGGCATCGTCGTCCGTAAAGTGCCTCATAGGGTGCCATCCCTATGCTTGAGTGAAAACTCTTATTATAGGTGAATTCCACCAAAGGTAAAAATTCATCCCAACTCCCTCGTTGTTCTAACACACAAGCTCTCAGCAAATCCTCTAAAGATTGTATAGTCCTCTCTGTTTGTCCTTCTGTTTGTGGATGATAAGCTGAACTCAAACGTAGTTTAGTCCTCATTGCTTCATGTAAGCTTTGCCAAAACCTTTAGGTAAATCTTGGATCTCTACAGGATATGATACTACTAAGTACACCGTGAAGTCTAACTATTTCACCAATGTAGAACTAGGTCAACTTCTCCATTGGATACTTGACATTGATTGGCAAGAAGTGAGCAGATTTTGTAAACCGATCAACAATGACCCAAATAGAATCATAACCTTTCCTAGTCTTTGGCAATGCTGTAACAAAATCCATTACAATACTATCTCATTTCCATTCTGGAATAGTAAGAGGCTGTAATATGCCTGCCGGTCTCTGATGCTCAACTTTTGCTTTCTGGCATACTAGACAAGATGCCACGTACTCAGCAATATCTCTCTTCATTCCAGGCCACCAAAACAAACGTTTTAGATCTTGATACATCTTGGTCATCCAGGATGTATACTCAATCTGCTAGTATGAGCTTCACCAATAATTATTTTCTTAAGTTTGGGATCATCGGGTATATAAATCCTGCCTTTGAACCTTAAGACTCCGTCAGATCCTTCCTCAACAATTGCCTTATGACCTTGCTTCAAAAATTCTCTCTCATTCTACAAAAATTGGTCATCTTCCTATTTCTCTCAAATTTCTTCCAGTAAATCATTCAAAATAGTGACTGTATTCAGACGCATCCTTGTAGGTGACAATTCCACTGATAACCACATATCTCTAAATTGTTCAATCAATTTTTCCTCTTCGACCATCATAGCAGAAACACTGAGCATTTTTTGACTCAAAGCATCTGCTACAACTTTTGCTTTTCCAGGGTGATACTGGAGTTGGAAATCATAATCCTTTAAAAATTCCGACCACCTTCTCTATATCATGTTCAATTCTTTTTATCGAACAAATACTTTAAACTTTTGTGGTCACTGAAGACATTGAACGTAGCCCCATACAAAAAGTGTTTCCAAATCTTCAGTGCAAAAACAATTGCGGCCAACTCTAAATCATATGTTGGATAATTTCTTTCATGAACCTTCAACTGTCTAGAAGTATACGCTACAACATTTCTATTCTACATCAACACGCATCCTAACCCTTGATAAGAAGCATCACAGTACACCTCAAAAGATTCATTTGGATCTGGCAAAATCAGCATTGGTGCAATAGTCAACTTCTTCTTTAACTCTTGGAAACTCTCTTCACACTTATCCGTCCAATAAAAAATTTAGTTCTTCCTTGTAAGTTGCGTAAGAGGTCCGGTGATCTTAGAAAAACCTTCAATAAATCTTCAATAATATCCGGCTAATCCAACAAAACTCCGGATCTCTATCACAATCTTCGGTCTTTCCCATTGAAGAACTGTCTCCACCTTAGCTGGATCCACTACAGTTCCATCCTTAGAAATTATATGACCCAGAAATTGAACTTTATCCAACCAAAATTCACATTTTGACAATTTTGCGTACATCTTTTTCTCTTTCAAAATCTGAAGAATTATACTGATATGTTCAGCATGCTCTTCCTGAGTTCGAGAGTAGATTAGAATGCCATCAATAAAAATAACGACAAACTGATCTAGGTATGGACGAAAGATCCTATTCATGTAATCCATGAATATAGTAGGAGCATTCGTCACACCAAATGGCATTACGAGATATTCATAATGACCATAACACGTCCGAAAAGCTGTTTTAGGTTTATCATCTACCTTAACACGAATTTGGTGATATCCTGATCACAGATCTATCTTTGAAAAGACAGTTGCCCCCTTCAATTAGTCCATTAGATCATCAATTCTTGGAAGTGGATATTTATTCTTTATTGTGACCATGTTTAGCTGGCAGTAATCGACACATAAATGAGAAGTTCCATCCTTCTTCCTGACTAGCAACACTGGAGCTCCCCAGGGTGAAACACTAGGTCTCACAAACTATTTTTCCAACAACTCTTCTAACTGCTTCTTCAACTCTACCAACTCCGATGGTAACATACGGTACGATGCAATTGATATGGGACCCACTCCTGGTACAAGATCGATAGAAAACTCTATCTTTCTTTCTAGTGGTAATCTGGTACATCATCAGGGAAAACCTCAGGAAACTCGTTCACAACAAAAATAGTGTTCACATCCTTCTTACTCTTAACTTCTAAAGAAATAGCAGCATGTATCCTTAAGCTCCATCCCTCAATAAAGATTTAACTTGTTTGGCAGTTACAAATCCAGAAACCTCATTAGGAAAAACTAAGGTCTTTCTAGAACAATGTAATAGGATATGGTTAGAACATAACCAATCCATTCCTAAGATTATATCGATATCAACAAGAGGTAAACAAATCAAATTAACAGAAAAGACTCAATGTTTTATAGTAATAGAATAATTCAGGCATATTTTTGTAGTACTAATTGGTTTGGCAGTAGGAGTGGAAACAATCAATTGGAAGTTTAAAGAAGACACAAGCAATCTCAAATGATCCACACAATTATATGCAATAAATGAATGAGTTGCACCCGAATCATATAGTACAGTTAAAAGATTACCTGAGATGACACCTTCTCCTTGAATAAGATTCTCAGACTGGGAGGCCTCAGCTCCACTCATTGTATAAACTCTTCCTCTAGCTTGCGGCTTCACAGCTCAAACATTGCTCACCGAAGGCTCCATCTTCGCTTGATCACAATCTTTAGAGACATGACCAGACTTTCCACATCTGAAACAAATTATACCTCTAATCGAATAATCTCTCGTCAAGTGACCCTTCCCGCACTTCAGGCATTTTATTGGTGACACTGCCGTCTGATTAAATCGATTTCCACTTCGACCACCTCCACGAGGTTGCTGATATTGTTGTTGGTGTTGACTTCCCGAGGGTCGAGAATATGGCTTTCGTTGAAACTGGTTGTTGTTATTGTTGCCTCCTCTTTGGAACCTAGTCGGTCCAAAGTTACGGTTCCTATTATCACGTGCTGGATCCAACCCTTCTAACCTACAACACATGTCCATCAGTGTTGAAAACTGATTCACACGCATTGATATCACTCTTCTCTTTAACTCAATTCTCAAACTTTCCTCAAACTTACGACACTTCCAAACCTCGTCTGGCTGGATTTGGAGATACCTTGAGAACTTAGACAAGCTCTCAAACTTCGCAGCATATTCACTGATAGTCATTCCACCTTGGCGTAAACCCAGAAATTCCATCTCCTTAGCATGTCTCACATTTTTCAAAAAATATTTCTCTAGAAATACTTCACAAAATAGCTCCCACGTGATTTCTCTCCCTTCAGCTATTAACATCCTTCGAGTGGCTTTCCACCAATTCTCGCCATCACCCATTAGCATGAACGTAGCATACATCACTCTACGATCATCCGCACATCCTATCGCTTCAAAGATCTTCTCCAGTTCTTGGATCCATAAATCTATTTTCTCTGGGTCAAACTCGCCTTTAAAACGTCGCGGATTGTTCCGACGAAATTCTGACAAATGCTGAACTTCTACATTAGCTTCTTGCTGTTGCATAGCTCATTGATTTTGTTGTGCTATCACTTCGGCCATTCTCTGCATTGCTTCAATAGCAGTAGTCATTGGGTCGTTGTCATGCTCCACATTTGCACGTACACCTCTACCACGGGACATAGTTTTCTTCGCAAACAATCACACAAAATCCAATGAAAGTCAGATGTCATCTTTTAAAACTCAAATTTAGAGAATCACACAACACAAACTAAAACAGCCCTAACCACAAAAACCTAAAAAACTCTAACCGGGGCTCTGATACTAACTAATGTAACACCCACTGTAGGGTATCACATTTAAGACTAATCCTAATATAACTTACCCAAGTTGTAAAAGAATTAATATTGCAAAAATGTCAATTTTAAAATTTTGCTTGCAGAATAAAATAAAATAAGTAAACTAAATTAAAACATTAATAAGGCTTGCAATGAACACACCAAAAGAAATATATACATTAATATTACAAATATTGTTCCAAATAATTTACATAAATACAAACCAATTCCGAAAGCAAAAACTACAAACATACTAATAAACAAAACTCTAAACAGACCTAAGGATTTAGTTCTTTGGAAGGATTCTCCTCCTCCTTAACATTATCATCGAAGAACCCAGACAGATACAGATGCCTCATAGGGGTTCTTGCAGACGATACGATAGAATCCTCTTGGGTGTATAGACAGACACCACTCCACCCCAGAGTTCACGAAGAGGTATCGTGAATTCCAACTGCACAGTTGCATGTTGAGTAAATACGGAGATCCCATCCAAGGTTCCACTCAAGCTCATAGTTAAGTTCCCGGTATACACAAACCTTTCATTATTTTAGTCAAACCTCCAAGCGTCAGCTCCCCCATAGAACTGAACCCTAACAAAACCTAGGACTTGTCGTCTAGAAGCCATATAACAAATAAAGAGAGCTGCTACTGAAAATAAATAGGGTCCCTTGCCTCCTCATTCTCTCAGTCTTCAATCAACATATACAATGAAATAGATACAATATAACAACGAGGTGAGATCCCCTACATCAATACTAGTATAGCAGTAAAGGAAATGACATCAAGTAAACAAGGTATAATAATATTAAGATAATAATCATGTTATCATTTCATGAATAACAAATCATATAATCATGAATCAGTTAATTATAAATTTCATGTTACTATGCTGACCCACTATGCATGTACACACTCAGACCAAATTCCTACTCCATGGAGCTAAACACAGTTTCGGAGAGAAGATCCAGAAGACATGTCTGTCACTTGGTTGCCGTGGCCAAAAGTGCTATAATATATCAATTTTGTCAAAAGTGCACATCAGGCATTGGACAAGACATTCTACACCAGATCACGATATAGGATAGTGTCTCGGTCCGGATCATCGGTGTGTTTGCATTGGTCTACCACACAGACAGAAGAGCTACCAACCATCCATTGCGAGATACCTGCACCCCGATGCTCCCAAGGTCAACAAGTGACCTACACTTATCTACTCACACCCGCACTTAGGTGTAATTCATCTCCTAGGCATACAACCTTACTCAAATAAGCAAACATACTTTTCTATGCATGATATGTGATTCAAACACATATCTCATTATTATTACAACATCTCATATATCCTCACCCTTTTGTTGATGATGTCAAGATTTAACACTACCGAGCCCACCACAACTGCCCGACGGTAAACTGCTATTTACGCTTAATCGCATAGTGATATTATTGCATTTTTGAAATCGCAGAACACTTTTCTTACGTTTTCAAATCGTGTAAGGATTTTTCAAATCGTATAAACATTTTATTGCTTTTTCTCAACCGCGTAGCCTAAAATTACTATTTTTGAGTCGCATAAATATTTTTCAATGTATTTTTAATTACGTAAAATATTTCTAACATATTTAAAACAAAAATAATGCTTTTCTCAAAAATTTGATTTGATTTCTATTATTTGCATAACAATCCCTCATTAAATAATATTTACATAATAATCCTTATTTAAATAATATTTTCATAATAGTCCCTCCTAAAATAATATTTGCAAAATAGTGCCTCTTTAAATAAAAATTACAATATAGTCCTCCTAAAAATTAGTATTTCTACTATTCCCCAAAAAATTATGATTCTTTAATTTACTTAAGATATTACAGCTCAAATTATTCTAACGTGCTTCAAAACCTATAGAGTGAGCTATACGTTAAAAAAGTTCAAATATTGACATTTTTTTTATAACTTAATTATTTTATTATGTCAATTTTATTCTAAAAAGTATATTGCTTTGATTTTAGGTTCAATTCCTACCAAAATAATTTCATTCTCAATTAAATCTCCAAGTCTACACCAAATAAAATAATTTTAATTCTAAGTTATAAAAATTGGCATGTTGGCCGAAATTCACTTAGGGTTTCATAATCCATCATTTAGTTCTTTTTAACATTTAATCCTTGCAAAAATGCTTAATTTATTTTTCTTATCATATAATCAATTGCTTCTTGGTTAGGAAAATAATTTAGAACCCTAGGTTCCTTTTGATTGGTGGAGGCCGTGTGCCTCATAGGCCCTTTGGGACCTTCATACAACAAATCCTTCATGTGATTCACATCTTATGTTACACACAAATACTTGCATGCTTTCAAAATCACACATACAAACATATTATCAAAGCTATAAGCATATAATTACACATGCAATCATATTTTCAAAACCAAAAGCATAACAAACACAAGTAAGAAAGCATAAAAAATTAAGTGAATAAATCCTTATGGATTTTTCACCACAAACAACCCATTTCCTCACCACCAACACATAGTTGATGAGGTTAATCTCCCTCTTACCTTAAGGGACACAAGATCTTCAAGCTCCTCCTCTCTCTTGATTTCGTGTGCTTCTAACAAAAACCCTAAAAATTCTTAAACAAATTTTAAAGTCATAAACAAAGCTTAAGAACAAAGAACCATGGATCAATCATGGTCTAGAAAATTAAAAACCTATCTTAGAATCAAAGAATCAAAAGTTTACCTTTAGAGTAGTAAGCTAAAGCTTGATTTTTGGTGTACTTGGAGTAGGATTTTGACAAAACTTACTAAAAGAAAAGTGTTTAGAAGGAGGTTTAGTTTTAGAAAGTGGGAAGAGATGAAATTTTAGAAGTGGAGAGGTAGGGTTTGGGGTTAAGCCCGTGGGGTTCTCAAGGAAAAAGAGAAGGAAAGAAGCTAAGTGTTCTTGGTTGTTCTTGAGTATTTGAGAGAAAATATGAGAGCTTGATATTTCAAAGTGTATTAAAAATGCAAATGGATGGCTAAATGAAAGTGTACAGCCGTGTAGTGCATGGGGAGTAGCTTAATGTGATAAGAATTCACTCACATGGTCTCACATGGTGCACACATGGCTTAGGTCATAAAATGGTCATCTAGTGGTCACGTAGATGAAGCTAGAACATAGTAGAACATGGTGGAAATGGCCTTCATGGTTGTGGGAGTCTAGGGGTCAGTAACTAAGTTTGACTTCAATTAGGTTTTAGTTACATCCTAATTAGATAGTAAATTAATTAGGGTAGGTTATTTAGTTACAAATTAAACTATTTAAAGTAACTTAGTTAGTTATCCTAGTTACTTAACAACTAGTCCAACCATTTTTATTGACCATTTCCTATTGGTCTAGAGAAAGTGTAACCACTTATATTGACTCATTCCTATTGGTTCATTTTAAAATAAATTACAAAATTTATTATTAATTTATTTTTTAACAGATAAAAATATACCGGGTCCATTACTCGGTAACAGAAACTGCTATAAATAAAACAGCAGATGTTTTTTCGTGAAATATTTTTATTTCCAAAATAAATTTTAAAAATTAAAAGATTTTATTTCATGTCTCTCAAATTCGGGTTTAGTAAGATCACTCGTCTCCGAATAAATCAAATAAGATTTTCCCCGCCCCGAAAATTATAATTTTCCTGACCAGAAGCAAATCTCACACAACGATCAAAAATAGTCTCGGAATAGTCAAAATAATTTTATAGCATATAGAAAATACAAAACAGTGAAATTTAGACATTACTATAAAATAGCCAAAATCTGGAGTGGTACATTTCTCATTGGAATCACCTCTAAATAATATTTTATGATGCTTTTCTCAAAATCTGTATCATTTTAATTTAATGAAAACTTCTTCCATTACCTAAAAAATTCCTTTTTAAATGGAATACCTTGAGTTCTAAAACACTTTCAAAACTTGTTCTCCAGCACCAAAATAAAAAAATAATCACTTTTATCAAATAATAAGCTTTGTTCCATTCTCCTTCAATAAAATACTTTAAATCTCAAATCACCTTTAGAACTCTTTTTCCATTCCTTTTGCAAAATCGTTATTTATCCAATAAAAGTTATACGTTTCTATATCCCTCTTAAAAATCCTTTTAAACAAAGTACTTTAAAATTTACATCATCTTCCAAACTCATTCTTTCTAAATAATAAAATCATATTCATTTCCTTTCCAAACTTAAAAATCTTTAATTCATATTCTTGTTACCTAATCATTTAAATCCTTATTTAATAAAACACTTTTGATTTGGATCACTCAATTTGGGCATGGAGGTCGTGAGCCTCTAATAACCATTGGAACCAAAATTACTTTCCTTTCCAACATAGATAATAGCATATGCCATATTTCAATCATCACAATTTTTACTATGGAAATTCATGCATAATATCGAAGTCATATCAGCACATATTTCAAATAAGCAATTATAGCAATTTCATGCATACTATCAACATCATATAATCAAATATAACTAAATAAGCACAAGAAATCAAAACCACACAATCGAGTGAACAAATCTTCGCATGGATTCTTCACTCACAAATACAAAAAATCCATTTCTCACCACCATGTATGGTCGATGAGGTTAATCTCCCTCTTACCATAAGAAAAGATAAAAAGAAGGTTCCTTGATGTCTCCTTGATGATTTTCATCCACCACTACCAATGAACCCTTAAGATAACAAACATACAAATATTAGACCTAAGGCTTACTAAGATAACCATAGATCAAAATGGTGGTTCAGGATCTTGAAAAGAAAGAAAGGAGTGAAGATCAAAAACTTCACCTTTAAAGCCTTCAAACTTTAAGCTTGGAGAAAGATAGAAGATGATGGAACAAGATGTTGGTCTCAACCACAAAGTGTCTTGGAATGATGTTTGGATTCAAGAAGTGGGGTTGGCTTGAGTTATGGAAGCTTGGATGGTGTATTTCTTGGCCTTGGCCGTGAGCTTCAATGGAAGAAAGGTGAGGGTTTTGTGTTTAGCTTTTGGTTGCTTGGATGGAAAGATGAACAAGTGATGAACTAAGTGTAGGATGACCCTGCAAAATGGTCTTGGTCGTGAGGTGTAGAGAAAAATGAGGAGAAAAAAATAGAAATCAAGAATCTTACCTTAAGAGCTTCAAGTTTGGGCTTGAAAAAAAAATTATGAAGATCAGAGAATTTGATGATGATCACAACATAGAAAATCATCTAAAGGGTGTGTAGATTCCAGAAGTATGATTGATTGGAACAAACAAAATAGAAGAGGGAAATGGAGGGTGGTGGCCGTGAAGCACTAGAGAGAAAATGAGAGAAGAGAAAAAGTGAGAGAGAAAGGTGAAAACTTTTTGAGATGAAAAGTGAAATGAAACTTAAGTGAAAAGATGACAAAGTGGTCATCTTTTTTCTCCCTCCAAAACCATGTAGCTATCCCAAGGAGAGAGAAAAGAAGCTTCTCCAACAAGCTTTGATGAAGCTTCTTTAGGATGCTTGGTTTCACCTTTTGGAAAAGTCAATAAGTGATGTCATCTAAGTTATGTCATATGGATGATTTCACATAAAGAGAATACTCTAGAAGAGATGGCTAGCACTTTACTAAAAGCTATTATCCAATGGACAAAAGTTACAGTTAGCAAAATCCACTTTTATTATCTGTTGGATAATAGAACGTACCCTGATTTTATTTGTCAGATAAATTCTTGAAAAATGAACAAGCTGCATATATAACAGAAAACAAGGAATTTTTGGGATGTTACAAGCTGCATTACTTTCCTCAAATTTGTAAAATAAGTAAACATGTCTGTCTTAAATTATTTTCCATACCAAAATATTCTACATATTCTATTTATCATCTCCATAAAATTTCATAATTTTCTGAGCTGCTTAACTGTTCTGGCTATTTTTCAGCATTATCCTTAAAAATACCAAACTAGCTCTGTTGATTCTCTAAATTTTTTTTTACAAATTATCAATGATTCTTAGTTAGGAAATAAATTTTTCAT
The DNA here is from genome assembly GCA_029884595.1 of Ormosia semicastrata. Classification (NCBI taxonomy): domain Eukaryota; kingdom Viridiplantae; phylum Streptophyta; class Magnoliopsida; order Fabales; family Fabaceae; genus Ormosia; species Ormosia semicastrata. Next base: position 63,063,942 of record JAQQTO010000061.1, on the reverse strand, counting down.
ATTTATTTTCATCATAACAACCAATTCTGTAGATACCTTAATTATTCTCTTGTATTCAGTGTTACAAAATTACTCTCAAACTGATTCAAAAAATAACCCAAATTAACAGGTAATTCTTACCAGTATTACAAAGCTACTTTAACCCTGATTAAGATCATTAGGTTAGGGAGGATGTTGTGGAAATAAGTTTGCCCCAATAGTTTAATATGGTAAGTTTTGATGATGACAAATACAAGACAAAAAGAATGATGCTGATGCTTGATCGAGGTGCTTAATAGATGACAAATGCATTACAAAAGAATATTGATCATGTTACATAAGTGTGCTTAATAAGATATATTATATCATGGATGATTATGCACTTTATCTAGTTATAATTCACTTAATAATCATGCAATGAGATATGTGTAGCATTCTTTATACAATATATCCAATAATGCTTTATATGAGTTATAAATGAATTAATATTGGATTTGACTCTATTTAAATGAAAATATGCAAAGTATTCTTTGTCGCATCCTATATAGAGCATATCCATTAGTAATTCATAAATATCTTATTTGGATGTATCTATGAAAGTCTTATATGCATGTTAGACTAACTAGAATAATACATTTATGAATCATGCATATGAAGATATTGACTTATGAATTTGGACTAACTATATTTGTTTTAAGTGAGTAATACTTTGTAGGATAGTCCAAATACCAAGAGTGAGCATTGCAACTAAAAAGCAAAAGATCACAACTATGCTCAACTCAAGAAGAATGAGAATGAAAAGATGTTCCAAGCATTTGCAGGATTTGAAGAAGAAGAACTTCTTTAAAAGCTTGGTTTACATCAAGAAGCCGAAGGACTAGAATTGATGATGGCAAGATCAAGTCCAAGTTCTTCAAGAATAGCTTATAGAACTTAGATCTTATATAAAGGTAAATGGGAATCACACTAAGCTTAAATATGTTTTACCATCTTTAAAAGTGTTTCTTACATTCTAAAATACCCAACAAACATGCTTTGAAAAGCTAGTCTTGGTGGCAATTCAAGTCTATGAAAAATAGCTAAGTTTGTGTTTTGTAAAACTAACCTTTGGTTACTCTTTTTATCATAACTTTCAAAATACTTTGTGTTTTGTTCTAAAAATTTCATATGAGAATAGACTCAAAGATCTTTCCAATGAGTGGTCATTTGCTTTAAACAGATAAGAAACGAAGAAGTTATGACCATTTAAAGTCAGTTTTCAAAATCAGAGTGCAATAACCGATTATGGATTTTTCATAACCGATTATTCACCATGTTAGGAGCATTTTCATGTTTCTAAAGCTCCTAAACAATTAGGCAATTCATCTAATCGGTTAATGTAAAAAAAAGGAGCATTTTTCATGTTTTCTTTAAGCTCCTAACCGATTAGGAAGCCCACCTAATCGGTTATTAAAAATCACAAGAGCTAAAAACTAATGCTTCTAACTGATTAGGAAGTCCTCCTAACCGGTTATTCTAAATGCTAGGAGCCAAAACTTAAAGCCCCTAACCGATTAGAAACCTCTTGTAATCGGTTAGGAGATAATTTTGGAGTTAGTTTTTGACTCCTAACTGATTAGGAGAAATGTCCTAACCAGTTATTTGGACAACCAGAAAACACTTTTCAATAGCTCTATTTTGGCATTTAATGCCTCCTAACCACCACCAATGGCTCTAAAAAGCTTTAGGCTATAAATGAAAGTATTTGGGCATTAAAGAAATGTTGGAGAACAATCTGAAAATCATCCTTGAACATTAAATTCGTGTTTCACTATCTCTTTCTCCAATCCTCTATTTTTGAGCTTTAAAGTGTGAATTCTTAATATCCATAGAGCTTCAATTTGTATTATCCATTCTTGAGAGAGTTTCTATTCATATACACTTTGATTTCTTATAAAGAGGGTGAGGTATCCCCCTAGAGAAAAAGGGTGAGGTATCCCTTAATTGTAAAGAGGGTGAGGCATCCCTCAAAGGTTGTAAAGGGTGAGGTATCCCTATTTTGAGGCTCAAGCACAAGGGTGAGGTATCCTAAGGTGTGGTGAGTGCTCTGTGTTGTAAAGGTTGTCAAGCACCTGTTCAAGCTTGAAGATATAGTGGAAAATCTCGGGTGGTTCACTGGAGGACTAGACGTAGGCCACAAGTGGTTGGTGGCTGAACCAGGATAAATATTGTGTTTGCTTCTCTCAACTTTATCTCCTTTACATTTGTGCCTTAATTATATATGCTTGAGTTGAATTTGATATCTAGCTTATTTGCTTGATTTACGTTGTAACCCAAGTGGTATTTGTGAAATCTCCAATAGTTGCACATTTGTTAAACTTATTCCGCTACATATGTTGATTGAAAATATCAAAATGTATAATTTCTCAAAGGTGTTTTAAAAATTTGTAATCACCAAATTCACCCTCCTCTTGGGTGATGGTTTCCATGACTAACAGATGTTACACCACATGGGGGCAATCTATTATGTATCTAGGATAATAGTATGATGACTTAAGTAGAGTGATCTATAACCTAATGTTGGAAAAAGTAGGCTTAAATATGTTTTTAATCTCTTTAAATTAATAATCTTTTGTTTTAGTCTCTCATTTTTAAAACTTTATGAATGAGTCTTCCAAGATTTTCCCCCCTTCTTATATGGCATTTTGTTACATTTCTTTTTTATGTTGTTGTTTTCTGCCTACGTGCAGTTCTACATGGATCAAATGGATGCTAAGATGGATATTAACAACCTGGTGACTAAAAAAGAGGGACTAAAACTAAAAAAGAAAAATTACATTGATCTCCCTTAAAGTTTAGTGATATTGCACATGATACTCCTCAATTTTGCATAACCAATCTAACACCCCCTTATTGGAGACAACGTTAACCACCATTTGTGTAAGGGATGAATTATCGAATTTACACCTGACACTTAAAACACAACAGACCCCATTTCTCACCCCCAAAACCCCATTCTCACTTCTCTAATGCCATTTCCCTTTGTAACCAAGGAAAGGGTTAAGAAACGCTAAGACTACAGTTGAACTAGACAAGCCAAGCACGAAGCACGAATTTTGGTAAGTCTTCATTTCCATTTTTCATGTGGATTTTGTTTTGAATTTGTGAAGAATTTTGGTTGATTTTTGGGTTGGGTTTTCATTCTTATACGGTTATGGAGAACCAAAAATACCGTGCTGCAACACCTGGTAAAGTGCACATTCCGGTTCATTTTGTTGACAAAGGTAGGGGACCTCAATCTCTTTGCAATATTGACCCTAACAAATATGGAGTGTTCAACATTTTTAATGATGTTAATGGATTGGCTGATTCAATGCGGTTTAAAAATGGCACACCATTAAGTCTTGGTTTTCTTCCTTATGGTGGTAAGGTGACTTTACCTATTAAGGAGGATGGTGATATACTCAAAATGTTTGAACTCAATACTAAGTCAATGTACATTCATGTTTATCCCACCTCTGCTAATCCTGAATACACTTAACATGGTAATTTCCACCAAGGTCACTCGCTACATAGGCTGATTACGGTAATGGTAGGCACCGTATGTTGGTGTATGCATTAGAGGCCGATACTTTTTCTGTATTTACATACATTCTATTATGCTTATTTTAATATATGAGGCATTTCATTTATCGTGTTCTTTTTAGTAAACATAATAAAGTCCTTAGAATAGTAAGTTTGATGCCATAGGACATCAAGTGGATGACTTGATCATGAGATCCTTTTGGTTACAACACTATTCTTAAATGTCCCTAGTCAAGTATTATTGTTAACTAGGACAACAATAATGCATTGAGACTAGTATGTGCATAGACTAATGACCACATCTCACGGGTCATGGATATGAGATATCAAGTCTTCACATGGGTACATATTAGAGTAATGATGTACTGGACTGACCCACCATGAGAACGCTACATGGATTGTTACGTGAGTGTCATAAGTGATTCTCGTAGTGACAATGATGTTTGTGGTCCTTTGACCTAAAATCACTACGATTCCTACATGAGGAGTTATGTGTTTTAATGCCATCAAACGTCATTTATAACAAGGTGATTATAAAGTTAATTATTGGACATACCGTGAATCATACAGAGGGATGTGAGTGACCTAGATAGGATTTGTCACTCCTATATAACAGGAACGATATCTTCGGACCCCCTAATTGAGTGAGACTACGAAATGCATGGCCATGCTCAAATGAGTCAATATGAGATATTAATTTCATTTGTTGTTACAAAAGTCTACTCGAGTATCAAGAAATGAATGATTGGACTATACAAGGGTGACGCATTCCATGCCTTGTGTTCAATGTAGATATCTTGACAAAGGGACTAAACAACACGGAAACATTAGTCACAGAAAGGTTATGTCAAATCACTGACATTCTTATTACTTGGGTAGCAGCGATGTGTTGCTAGATACCGCTCACTGCTTGTAATATTAAAATGGGATTTTAATATTACTGCCAACGTAATAAGAACCTGCAGGGTCACACACATAGAGCAGACTAAAGTTGGAGTAATGGATCCAAGTTGGAATCGGATTCAAATATTGGCCAGACTCATAATAGATGGGTCTAGGGTTGCACAGCTTACCTTGCTGCTACTCACACTCACTTAAGGCAGTCACTATTATAAATAGTACTGCTAATGGGTTGCTAAGATACACTTTTTCAGAACCCTAGCCGCACCTATAGAAAAGTGAGTGAGTGAGCGACAGATTTCTTCTCTTTTCTTCGCAGCTAGCACTGTGTGAGAGACATGAGGCTCCTCTTGCGGATGTTGGACATTTGTGAGTCTGTTCGTGTGGATACCGCAGGGACATCATTTCTATTACGGTGTTGGTGATTCACGTCCTTCCTTTTCATCACGCTTCAAGAGGTAAATAATTTAAAAACTCGGATTATGGCTTTTCATATGGATCCTCGGTGGGAATCCCTGTTTTTCCACTGCATGATGTAACCGCAATTCCCAACACCCTACACATGCTAATTCAGTTAATGGTAGTGATCTTGTAACAGATAATTCTATTTTAGTTAGTGATCTTGCTAATTATGTTATTTGTAATGTATTTCCACAAGCCCAAAATATGGTGAGTGAGTAAGGAGTATTAGGGATAGAGGTAGTGAGTGAGGAAGAATTTGAGATTAGTGAGTTTGACAAATAGTGGAAGCAAAGGGGTGACCCTATTGAGAATGAGAATGATGAAGATTCAGATCCTAACTTTGTTGAGGAAGAAGAGAAACAAAAGGGAAATGGCATTGATGAAGCAAGTGCCTATGAGGAAAGGTATGATATTATTAGACACGCATTGATAAAGGTATGAGATGTAGAACATTTGCTCGTAAAGCTGAAGAGAGAGTCAAATTAGAGAAGGGATTGTTGTTCCTAGATGTATATGAATTTAGGGAAGTTCTTAAGGAGTTTACTATACAAGAGGGATTTGAGATTGTGTGGCTTATGAATAAAAAGGCTAGAGTAACAACAAGGCGTTCTACTGAGGGATGTACTTGGCACATTCATGCCTCCCTTTCACTAGATGGAGTCAACTACAAGATCAAAACCTATAATATAGATCATAGTTGCATAAGAATAACTAAAAATACTAATGCCACTTCAACTTGGATAGCAAAATAATTGGAATCTAAGTTGGTTGCTGACCCTAAAATGAGCTATTCTAGTATGAAGCAAGAACGGATGGAAAAATTTGATTAGAGCCAAGTAATGAAATATAAATATATCATTCAAGGAGAAAGGTGAAAGATGATAGAGTCATATGAGAAGCTACCACCTTGGGCTAACCTTGCCATGGAAACCAATCCCAGAAGTTTGATCAAGATGAAAGTACATGCTAGGATTAACCAAAACCCTCAATTTAAGAGGTTGTTTGTCTGCCAGTAGGGCCTTGTGAGAGGATGTAAGCCTTGGTTTGGGATTGATGGCAGTCACCTCAATGGTTCCTATAGAGAAGTGCTACTATTTGTTGTAACGATTGATGCTAACAAAGGAATATATACCTAATCGCTTTTGTTGTAGTTGAAGTAGAGTGCACTAGCTCATGGAGGTTATTTTTGAACCTCCTACAGGATGTATTGGAATTTATCCTTGAATGAAAAGAAGAACCATTGACCATAATGAGTGACATACAAAAGGTATAAAATTTGAGTTTATTAATTTACATTTACTTTGATTTAATTTTCTTACTTACGATTTGTTTTTCTTATGTATTAGGGATTGGGGGATGTTGTGCCAAAGTTTTCCCATATGCAAAACACAAGTACTATAATCAAAACCGCTTCTACTAGTTGCATAATTATATAGGTATTACTATCGCATATTTAACTAGTCTAAATGTGTTAATTGATTATAGGTTTTGCTATAACCATTTGTTGAATAATTTTAAGTTGAAATTTAGAACACTGATGTTTAGCACTTAATATTGGACTGTGTAACATCCAAAATTTAATGCCAATAGTATAATCTTTATTATACCATAGTAATTAGATCTAGGCATGCTACTATCTACTAAAAGCATTTCTAACATAATATAACAAGTTCTTATATACAGAAAATATGAGCCACAAATAAAAGAATGTATACATAATGTCTGTATTTTTCATAAATACAAAATATGTACATAACTTGTAAAGTAGGCCTCTTAAGGCATAAAATACACATGTTTCAAAAAGAACTAAAAAGTAATACTAATCTAAGCTTTTCAAGCTCCTGCATGCATTTCACTTTCCATAAGTCTTCTTCCCTATAATCATTATAGAAATCACAACACATGGGGTGAAAATTACAAATTCTCGGTAGTTTCACAACAAAACATGCCATTACAATCATTCCTGCTATTTCGAGGAAAAACATCAAGTAAAACATAAGCCACACTAGAAAGGTGGCAAAAACTAAAAACATCTTTCTTTCTCCTCCTGAAATAGAATCTCATTTTATAAGTTTTATAGAAAACTCATTTCTACATACAAAAATCTCAAATCATTATCTCAATTTCAAAAGTAAGCAATTGCCCATATAATTGCAATGTCATGGTTAGCAACTGCCCATACAATTGCCATGCATATGCCTAGTAATGCTTTATGTTCATGCCTATGCAATAACCTAAAAATGTAATGAATAATGTCATGATACCATTTACGAGAGCCTAGTTCCATAATAATGTCATGATATGTCATGAGCCTTGAACAAAACAAAAGAACTCGATTCCGTAAGTCTTGAACAAGCATTAGAACCCAGTTCTAGATATTTCTCCAAGTGGTGAGGGAATGCACCATCCTCAGCTCATCACTATGATAGGGAGGGCATGTCACCTCTTCACTTACAATCATATATGATCACCCAAAAGTGAGGATCTCATCCTTATCAAACATAGTTATTGATAATAATATATTTTATTCATTTAATAATCCTATCACTGTCTTCTTAAGGTTCAATTAGGCTTAATTAAGATGGTTTTGTCATATTTTATGATATTAGGCCTAATTGGATTATTGAAGAAATTATTGCATGAATTGACCTTAATTTGTCTATTTGGAAGTGTTCAGTAAATTAGCTATAATCTCAGTTGCAAATATTTGATTAATGTGATTCTGGTCTTGTAGGAAATCTAAGACAATTCTATACAAGTTTCATGAAGACCTCAAGAGAGGAATCATACATTTGGATAATTTAAATTGAAGTGAAAGCAAGAGTCAGAATTCTAATCCTGACAACTTGACCTCTGCGCACTGTTAAAGCATTTGTACCGCAAGTGCATGGGTCATTCAAGTAATACAATGAAGAATAAAATTTGTTCCTACGAGGATATTGGCTTCCAAAACCAAGTACCAACCAATAGCTTAATTAATTCTATTCAAGAACATAAAAATATAGAAAGTGCAAATAAACTAAATCTAAACTACAAAGCAATAAAGATAATGATAGTATTTAGAGCTTTAGAAAATCCTTCTTCGCCTCCTATTTCCACTAATAATATGCAATCCTTATAAGCAACATCAATGAAATGATTAGGCTAGCTTGAGAATCTGATTTAGTTAAAAGCCTATGTCTAGCGTAATTAACCATAGCTTCATTTACCTAACTCCTTAGTTAGAACCAAAATCCACTTATGAACGATCTATTCTCAATCACACACTATGCATGGCTAAAAGGTATATTTCTATCCAATTAGCGAATCAACTCATCCAAGCAAATTAAATGAAATCAAACATGCATCAACCATACATTAAATCTAAAATCCAAATTCCTATGTCTAGGCTCATCAGATTTCAACAAATTACTCAAAAGTTGATCAAACAATCAAGAACATTAAGAACCATATGATCGAACATAACCAAACATCAATATATACTCAAAGATTACAAAATCATTAATATTCATAGAAGGATTCAAAGTTTTCCCTAAATACAACTTAACTAATCATTGAACATGAAAATAAAACTACAAAACTCATGCTCAAAAGATAAGGAAGAGAGAAAAGAGAAAGGAAAATGAAGGAAACTCTTAAGATGTCATCATTCATGCTTGAATCATCTTCCTTAAGAAAGATGACCTCCATCCTTGCCTCCTTAGGCTCCCTCAGCCTCCAAACAATAAAACCTAGTGCAGCTTCTCTAAACTAAGTAAAGCTCTTCTACAAAATCTTATAAAATAGTATTTATAGGCTCAGAAAAATAAGGGACATCATGACGTTAATCAAATCATGCTGCGACGTGCGTATAATTAGGTCACAGACGCCATGGCATCCAATTCTTAGCATCGCAACACCCTAGATATTTAGGTAACCTACGCCGCAACATTAACTTCATTGGGCCGCAGCGCTTTGGCCTCAAGTCTTTGCACTGATGCAGGGGAATCCACCAACGCCACGACATGAACATGCCCATGTCGTGGCGTTTCTTGATCGTCTATAGAATTCTGCAGCAAATATCACTTCAGCGCCACAATATTCATTTCTTACATGATGACGTTGCCTGCTTAGATGCAAATTTGGCTTTCTTTTCCACTTTTGACTCAAATGCTCCATATATCATCTTGTTTGGAGCCCTTCCTAATATAGAGAAATCACCAAATCAATAATAAATACAAATTCACTCAACCTCTTGTCAAATTAAAACAATTTGCTCAATATCACATAAGAAGGTATCCAAATTAGAATATGATGAATATTAGCTTAAAACCTTTCAAATATGCATTATACACAAGAACTAAGCACTCTTTTAAGCACAGAAATAGAGCACAAATAACTACATTCTATAAAGTTATGACGCACTCATCAGCCCATTTCTTAAGCTATAGGAATTCCATTGACACCAAACGAGGCCCAAATGAAATATAAGACCCAAATATACATCTTTCATGAAGAATACAAAGGCATAATCAGATGTCTAGTAGATCATATTGGGCCTAGAAGTTAGAACAAAGGTGCTGTTGTTGGAATCTGAATACTGTGCAATGATTTAGCCATAGCTTAAGCTGTAGAGTCAGATTGTGATGAAACTGATGGTATTGGAAAGCTAAGATAAAACCTTTCAACTTTCATGAAGATCACTTACACAATAGGTAACATTATGATAAAGTTATAGTCATGTGAAGACAGCTGAATTGGTTGAGCGGGGAGACAAGCATGGTAATAATCCACCCACTCATTAACAACTCCATTGTCATGTTTCACTCATCCAGCCACTCATAAACAACTCCCTTGTCATTGTGTACCATTCATACTTTATAAAAGGGCACCATTGGCTGCTCTGTAGAATCATCTTGGTTTAGATATCAAGATCTTGTTATTGTATTATTTGTTTCTCTTGTTGTAGTTTTCTTTTGTTCTAAATATAAATTATGTTCATCTCCTTCTTCTTCTCTCTTTCTTTCTTCTTGTTTATGAGTAACTTATTTTCATTTTGTTTGGGTGGAAGGATGAAGCTTTTGGTAATAAAATAAGGTTAGATCAATCTCTTTCTTATGCTTGAATGATATATTATCTAGTAATCATTATATGTATTGTATTTTGTTTCCAATCAATTTAGATTCTGATATGTTAATAATTTTAGTATCGTAAATGCCTTTTGTTTGATCTAATTGGACTCCATATATGCTCAATTGTTGACATTTAGCTAAGTTTCTGATTTAGAGATTAATTGGATGTTTATTGTGAAACTGTAACACCCACCGTAGGGTATCACATTTATGTTACTTAATTACCAAATTACCCATTCATTATCAAATAGGCTTTGTAATGTAAATACGAGTTATAAATTTTCTTAATATCAATAAGATAAACTTAGCGAAAAATAAAAATGTTACAAAATCATCACAAATAATTTACATCATATATACACAAGTCTTAGTATTGTCATACTTAAATATTTACAGACCAGGTTCTCAAAGTATTTGAACATTATTTAAAACTAGCATACTGCCCAAGTACTACTAAACAGCAGAACTCTCAGACGGGTCCTCCTCAGATTCCTCAGCAGGTAGGAATCCGACTTGACGCAAAGTCCTACGAACAGGTGTCAGCGTAGACGACACAATACTAATCTCACTAGGAGTATGGTAATAGGTCCCCCAGTACTGCCTAATGGACAACAGAAACTCTAAGTATGCATTAATATTTACACTGAAATAAGGATTCCCTTGATAAACCCTACTTAAGGTAATCTTCAAGTCTCCTATATAGTAAATACACACTCTGTCTAGGTCAACATGCCATGCTTCCGGACCTCTATGAAATTGCAACCTCGTATATCCTAGGAATCTGGGCATTGCCATTTTCTCAGAATTCAACTTCCTCCACAGGAATCTGCTCCTCTTCACCTTCTTGTTCAATTCCTTGCTCAACGTCTTTACAAATATAAATACAGTACAAAATAGGCATACAAAGAGGTGAGGTCACCTACGCCAATACCAACATGGTAGCATAGAGATAACACATATAATATACCATACAGATACATCATATCATAATTACAATTATGCTATCAACATTATTTATCATCACAACAGATGTAATAAATAATAATTACAATCATGCCCTCAACAATATCCAAATATTCAACAATTCAATTATCATAAATAATAATTATGATAATGCCCTCAATATTTTCCAAATATTCAACAGTTCAAGTATCACACCAATATCAATACTCAATAATTACGCATGTGCACATAGACTTAATTTCCTACTCCATGGAGCTAAAACTCAGGCCGGAGAGAGTGATCAAAAAGATCTACCTGTACCAATATGCCTCAGACCACGTGCTACAATTCTTATATGTATTTGCACATTTAGCATATACACTACAATCTTTATCAGATCTTGATTAAGAATAGCGTCCCGATCAGGATCATCGGTGTATTGCATCGGTCAAACCCATGGTACAAAAGAGTTACCAACTGCCTATTATAGGCAACCCGCACCCCAATGCCCCCAAAGTCAACAAGTAACTTACACTACGCATATCACACCCACTCAAGAAGTGTATTCTCTCCTAGGCAATCAGCCTCATCCAGTCCATCGGATCTTTTCAATGCATGTACAAATGCACCATTCTCAATTCAAATTCATCATCTCATATTCAAGGTTCACTCATTGGTCCAAAAGTAACTTTACTGTATTTTCATCGCATAATCATATTTTCACATTTTTTTAATCGCGTAAAATTTCTATCACATTTTCAAATCACATACTGATTTTTCAACCTTCCAAAAATTTCATTTCAACCTTATTTTCATTATTTACATATTAGTCCTTCCATAAAATAATATTTACATAATAGCCCCTCTTCAAATAATATTTCCAAAATGGTCCTTCATCAAATAATATTTGTAATAAAGTCCATTTTTAAAGAATATTTTCAATATAGTCTCTTTAAAAATCAGTATTTTTAATATAATCCCTCCAAAAATCAGTATTTTCAATATAGTTTCGTTAAAAATCAGTATTTCAACTATTTCCCAAAAAATTGTATTTCTCACAGTTACTTGAGATATTACAGTTCAAAATTTCCTAACGCGCTTCAAAACCCAGAAGGTGAGCTTTACGTCAATAAATTTCAAGTTATCAACGTATTCTCCTTAATTCTCACAACAATTCTAAAAATCAGTCATCTTTAAAATAAATTAAGGTTCAAACACTTTCAACCTCTCTTTTCCATTCATATACAAAAATTCCATATTTCAAGTGATAAAACACTTTGTTTCCATTTTCTTTAATCCTTGTACTAAATCAATTATACTTCCATTTTGAAATCACTTTGTCTCACAAAACTAAGGCAATACAAGCCTTCAAAAATCATAGTACATGGTCATTGAAACTATCATACATTGTTCCTTGTAAATCAACTAAGTTCCATTCATATTTTTACACAAACACCACCATTAAAATCCCTCCAAAACCTTGAACCATTGTTCTTTTGAAACCAATCTATTTTTTCTTTTTCCTTTCCTTTCTAATAATTCAAGTTTACCATTCATGACAATTTTAATTTGGAAACACCTATTTTGAGGTGTAGAGGCCGAAATCCTCATGGTCATTCAAACCAAAAATTTATTTTCCTTTCATCATCAAATCATGATATACATGAATAGATTCATCATGTCATAAAATCAAGCATAGCTTAAAGCAATAAAAATCACATAAAGCATGCAAATACAAATAAATAATTTAAAGCACATAAACACCTACACATAATTACACAACCAAGGATATGAATCCTCACATGGATTCACCATCCATCAAATACAAGATTCATCTCTCACCACCATACTTGGTTGGTGAGATGGATCTCCCTCTTACCTCTTGAAGAACCTCCCAATCTCCTTAGTTTGCTCCTTGAGTAAGTGATTCACCACCAAAAGCTTCTCAAACACAAAATAAAACACAAGGTTATTAGCATATTAAGCTTGAACAAGGAGAACCATGGATCAAACATGGCTTAGAACATGAAAATAAGACAAGTAGTGAAGTTTCATTATACTTCACCTCAAAAACCTAGAACTTGATCTTGAAGAAAGTCCTTGAAGATGAAAGATTTAGAGCTTGGACATAACTACAAAGGTTCTTGGATTGATGTAAGGATGCAAGATATGTGGTTGGTTAAAATTATAGAGTGATGGAAGGTGGTTTTGGAATGCTTGGCTAAAACACTCATGAAGGGAGAGAAGAGAAATTTTTTTGAATGCTTTAGGATTTTGGAGAAGATGAAGTGGTCTTGAAAAATTCCTATGGCCTTAAGCATCTCAAAAATCGTCCCTCCATCTAATACACTCAATGTGCAGCAAATTTTCACTAGCCACCATTTTGGGCATTGTTAGCCATTGATTAGATCAATGGTTTACATTAATGTAGCTTCTAAGTATAGCTTCTATATTGATAAGACCAAATCTAGGCCATTGGATCCTTCTCCTTGAAATCCTAGCCATTAGATGTAGCTCCAAAATGAAGGGTCAAGATTTCCTCTTCATACTTTACATCCAAGGGTGACAAATGGTCATAGACACTTTGTAAGACCAAATCTCCATCCTTGATTAAATCAATGGTGGATATTCAAAGGCTTCAACATTAAGCTTGCTTCCTATTGGTCCCTCATAAAGTCGTCATAACCACTAATATTGACTAAGCTGTACAATATTTATTTTTATCTATTATTACCTTCGAACACAGTTAATTGTAGTTTTGATCGCCCGATAATTAAATACAATACAAAACACAGTAAAAGAAAATTTCCAGAACTATTTTCGGTTTTGGGTTTAGTAAGATCCCCCGTCCCCATATCAACTGCATAGAATTTTTTGGCTCTAGATAAATTTTCACTTTTTCGGCCCCACCTAGGCCCACAAACAGCCCCCTAGGCTCACAATAGCCCAAAATAATATTATAATAATCAAAAAAACTTAAAAATCTCATAATAATCCACAAAATCATAAAAATTATAAAACTTATGAAAATCAAATCAGATTAGCAAAAAGAATTTAGAATCAACAGTAATAAATAAATTACTGTAGATTTTCCTCGGCCCAAAAATTATTATTTTCTTGACACGGAGTAAATCACACAAAACGATCAAATATATTCACGGAATACTCAAAATAATTTTACAGTACACAGAAATCACTAAACAGTAGAATTCTGTTATTATTGTTAAATAGTTAGAAAGTTTGGGGTGTTACAACTCTCCCCCTCTAAAAAGAAGTTTCGTCCTCAAAACTTGATTTCACACCCTCAAAATAAATATGGATATTGCTCTTTTATCTTATCTTTCAACTCCCATGTCGCTTCACTGCTTACATCGTTCCAAACTACTTTAACCAATGCAATTTCCTTACCTCGAAGTTGCTTTGTCCTTCGATCTTCAGTCTTGACTGGAAACGTTTCATGGGTTAAATTTTCCTTCAGTTGTACGGTGTCTGGTTCGATAACATGTGTAGGATCAGAAATATATTTTCGTAGTTGTGATACGTGAAATACATTGTGAAGATTTGATAGTAAATGTGGTAATGCAATCTGATAAGCTATCGAACCTACCCGACGAAGTATTTGATACGGCCCGATAAACTTTAAAGTGAGTTCCCTTGACTTAATTACTCGTCCAACTCCAGTCATAGGTGTCACACGTAGAAACACATGGTCACCTTCTTCAAACTCAAGCAGTCTTCATCTTTTATCAGTATAACTCTTTTATCGAGTCTGAGTTGTCCTCATCTTGTCTTGAATCATCTTCACTTTTAGTTGTCTGTTGTACAAATTCTGGCCCTACAACAGCACTTTCACCACCACGATACCAACATAACGGTGTTCTGCATCGTCTCCCATACAATGCCTCATAGGGTGCCATCTCTATGCTCGAATGAAAACTGTTGTTGTATGTAAATTCTATTAATGGTAAAAATTCATCCCAACAACTAGTTTGTTCTAGAACGTAAGCTCTCAACAAGTCCTCCAATGACTGAATCGTCCTTTCTGACTGACCATCTATTTGTGGATGGTAAGCAGAACTTAGACGTAGCTTTGTTCCCATCGCTTCTTGCAAACTATTCCAAAACCTCGATGTAAACTGCGGATCTCGATCAGATATAATACTGGATGGTACACCATGAATTCTAACAATTTCATTGATGTACACTTGAGCCAACTTTTCCATTAAGTACTTAATATTAATTGGAAAAAAGTGCATTGACTTTGTAAGCCGATCAATAATTACCTAGATAGAATCATGACCTTTTCGAGTCTTTGGTAGTCTTGTTACGAAATCCATTACTTTGCCATCCCATTTCCATTCAAGAATAGGCAAAGGTTGCAACATGCCCGATGGTCTTTGGTGTTCTACCTTAGCCTTCTGACAAACTAAACAGGATGATACATATTCAACGACATCTTTCTTCATTCCTTGCCACCAATATAGCTGTTTCAAATCTTGATACATATTTGTGGCTCCTAGATGCATACTCAACTTACTCCTATGAGCTTCGTCCAAAATCAATTTCCTAAGTTCTGGATCGTTTGGCACACAACCTCTTCCTTTAAACTTTAGAATTCCATTAGCACCTTTGCTAAATTCCAATACTGCTCCTTGACTCCTTGCTTCCTTTGCTTCTTGCCAATACTAGTCACTGTTTTGTCCTACTTATATTCTATCCATTAAATCATTTGAAATGGTGATCATCTTTAAACACATCTTCCCCGGTGTCAATTTTATAGATAAACGCATATCTTGAAATTCTTCTATCAATTCTTTCTCCTTAATCATCATAACAGAAGCACTAAACATTTTCCTACTTAAAGTATCCGCTACAACATTCCCCTTTCTGAGATGATATTGTAACTGAAAGTCATAATCCTTCAGAAACTCTAGCCAACGCCTTTGTCTCATGCTTAACTCTTTTTGGTCAAACAGATACTTCAAACTTTTATGATCACTAAAGACAGTAAACGTTGCCCCATAAAGAAAATATCTCCACACTTTCAACGCAAACACTACAGCTGCCAACTCCAAATCATGAGTTGGATAATTCCTCTCATGCACTTTCAACTGCCTCGACGCATATGCCACAACTTTACGGTTCTGCATAAGTACACAACCCAATCCTTGGTACGAAGCATCACAATATACTTCAAAAGGTTCGTTCGGATCAGGTAGAATCAAAACTGGTGAAGTAGTTAGTTATCTTTTCAACTCCTGAAAACTTTCTTTGCAAGCATCAGTCCATACAAACGGTTGATTCTTTCGTGTAAGTTGGGTAAGAGGTCCTACTATCTTTGAAAACCCCTCAATAAACCGTTGATAGTACCCGGCTAATCCAATAAAACTATAGATCTCTGATACAGTCTTCGGCCTTTCCCATTCAATAATTATTTTCACTTTTGAAGCATCAACTTCAATTCCTTCCTCCGATATGACATGTCCCAAAAATTGAACTTCACTTAACCAAAATTCACATTTGGATAACTTGGCATACAACTTATTCTCCTTCAGAATCTGGAGAACCACTCTAAGATGCTCAGCATGTTCCTCCTGACTTCAAGAATAGATCAAAATGTCATCAATAAAGACAACAACAAATTTATCCAAGTACGAACAGAAAATCCTGTTCATAAAGTCCATGAATAAGGCAGGTGCATTAGTCACACCAAACGGCATCACTTGATATTCGTAATGCCCATAACATGTCCAAAACGCAGTTTTGGGAATATCCTCCGCTTTCATATGTATCTGGTGATAACCAGAACGTAAGTCAATCTTGGAAAATATTGCGGCTCCTCGCAATTGATCCATCTGATCATCGATTCTTGGAAGTGGATATTTATTCTTAATCGTAATCTTGCTCAACTGTCAGTAGTCTACACATAGACAAGAAGTCCCATCCTTCTTCTTTACCAATAATACTGGAGCTCCCCATGGTGATACACTTGGTCTCACAAATTGCTTTTCCAATAAATCCTCTAGCTGTTTCTTAAGCTTTGCCAACTCTATTAGCGACATCTTGTAAAGCGCCATAGATATAGGTCCAGCTCTAGGTACTAAATCAATAGAAAACTCAATTTCTCTTTCCGGTGGTAGTCCAGGTATATCTTCAGGAAATACCTCAAGAAATTCATTAACTATGAAAATATCCTTCAAAACATCTTCACACTGAACCTCCAAAGAAGATATCAACAAGTACCCCTGATCTTCTTCCTTCAAACAAGCTTCTACTTGAGTAGCCGTTAGGAATCTAGAATCATTAACCTCAGGAAAAACTAACATCTTACTGGAATAGTCTATCAGGATATGGTTAGAAGACAACCAATCCATTCCTAAGATTACATTAATCTTGGAAAGAGGCAAACAAATCAAGTCCACATAAAATATTCTATCCCTAACACATACAGGACAATTCAAACATACTTTTGTAGTTATCATAGGCTTATCAGTAGAAGTAACAACACTCAAATCATAAGGCAATGTAGTCACAATCAATCCCAAACGCTCCACACAATCACATGCAATGAAAGAATGTGTTGCTCCTGAATCATATAACACTGTTAAAGGATTACCTTCGATAGCACACTCCTCCATAATTAAGTCCTCAGATTCCGCAGCTTCTTCCCCGCTCATGGTATACACACGACCATCCGCCTGTGGCCTCGCCGTACGAACACTCCTTACCGATGGTTCCGCCTTCTGCTGATCACACTCTCTGGAAAAATGTCCAAGCTTTCCACATCTATAACAGATAACTCCTTTATGTTGACAATCTTTGGTGAGATGATCTTTCCCATACTTGAAACATTTAAGTGTAGAGGTTCCAGCTCAACTTGCCTTACTGCCACTAGAACTTCCTCCAAAAGATTGCTATCGATTCTGACCTCCTGCCGGTTTAGCATACGATTTCTGCTGATAACGGTTGCCACCGCTACCCTTTCCTCTTTGGAACCGCATAGGTCCAAAGTTCCTATTCCTTGCTTCACGTTGATGATCAATGTCTTCAACCTTTCAACACTTGTCTAACAATACTAGAAATTGGTCAATGTCCAAGGTTGTTACAGCTCGCTTAATGTCAAATCTCAACCCTTCTTCAAATTTTCTGCACTTCCATTCCTCATCCGAGTGCATCAGAAAATACCTCTAAAACTTAGACAAGCTTTTGAATTTTGCAGCATATTCACTTATGGACATCACCCCTTACCTCAAACTAAGAAATTCCATCTCCTTAGCATGACGAACACTAGCTGGAAAATACTTCCATAAATTTCTACTTAAAGAGCTGCCACATCACAACTCTTCCCTCAGCTTGAATCAATCTTCGGGCTCTTGCCTACCAAGCCTCTCCATCTCCTACTAACACAAAAGTTGCGAAAGTAAGCTTCCACTCATCGGTACAAACTATACCTTCAAATATCTTTTCTAGTTATTTGATCCACAGATCAACTTTTTCTGCGTCAAATTCTCTATTAAACTTTGGTGGATTGTTTCGACGAAAATCTGACAAACTCTAAGCATCTTCAGTTGCTTTTTGATTTTGTTGCACAGCGACATCAGCCATTCATTGCATTGCTGCTACAGTTGCAGCCATGTTTAGGTTATTGTCGCCCATATTTTCAAATCCTGCTCTAGTATTCATGCATCCTCTTCCTCGTCCAGCCATTACGTTTTCTCAAATCAGACTGAACAACACAAAGAAGAGTGAAAGTCAATCTTCAAATAATATTGTTTTCTTTCAAAAAACAAAAGCAGAGAATCACACAACTTAAACAAGATAAACCTAACTACAAACCCAAAAAGACTCTAACTTGGTCTCTGATACCAACTAATGTAACACCCACCGTACGGTATCACATTTATGTAACTTAATTACCAAATTACCCCTTCATTATCAAATATGCTTTGTAATGTAAATACAAGTTGTAAAATTTCTTAATATCAATAAGATAAACTTAGCGAAAAATAAAAATGTTACAACTTCATCACAAATAATTTATATCATATATACACAAGTCTTAGTATTGTCATACTTAAATATTTACAGACTAGGTTCTCAAAGTATTTGAGCATTATTTAAAACTAGCATATAGCCCAAGTACTACTAAACAGCAGAACCCTCAGACGGGTCCTCCTTAGATTCCTCAATAGGTAGGAATCCGACTTGACGCAAAGTCCTACGGATAGGTGTCAGCGCAGACGACACAAAACCAATCTCACTAGGAGTACGTTAATAGGTTCCCCAGTCCTGCCTAATGGACAACAGAAACTCTAAGTGTACATTAATATTTACACTGAAATAAGGATTCCCTCGATAAAGCCTGCTTAAGGTATTCTTCAAGTCTCTTATATAGTAAATACACGCTCTGTCTAGGTCAACATGCTACGCTTCCGGACCTCCACGAAACTGCAACCTCATATAGCCTAGGAAACTGGGCATCACCATTTTCTCAGAATTCAGCTTCCTCCACAGGAATATGCTCCTCTTCACCTTCTTGTTCAATTCCTTGCTCAATATCTTTACAAATATAAATATAGTACAAAATAGGCATACAAAGAGGTGAGATCACCTACGCCAATACCAACATGGTAGCATGGAGATAACACATATAATATACCATACAGATACATCATACCAGAATTACAATTATGCCATCAACATTATTTATCATCGCAACAGATGTAATAAATAATAATTATAATCATGCCCTCAATAATATCTAAATATTCAATAATTCAATTATCATAAACAATAATTATGATAATGCCCTCAGTATTTTCCAAATATTCAACAGTTCAAATATCACACCAATATCAATACTCGATAATTATGCATGTACACATAGACTCAATTTCCTACTCCATGGAGCTAAAACTCAGGTCAGAGAGAGTAATCGAAAAGATCTGTCTGTACCAATATGCCTCAGACCTCGTGCTACAATTCTTATATGTATTTGCATATCTAGTATATACATTATAATCTTTATCAGATCTTGATTAAGAATAGCGTCTCGGTCAGGATCATCGGTGTGTTGCATCGGTTAAACCCACGGTACAGAAGAGCTACCAACTGCCCATTGTAGGCAACCCTCACCCCAATGCCCTCAAAGTCAACAAGTGACTTACATTACGTATATCACACCCACTCAAGAGGTGTATTCTCTCCTAGGCAATTAGCCTTATCCAGTCCATCAGACCTTTTCAATGCATATACAAATGCACCATTCTCAGGTCAAATTCATCATCTCATATTCAAGGTTCACTCATTGGTGCAATTGTATCTTTACTATATTTTCATCGCATAATCATATTTTCGTGTTTTCTCAATCGCGTAACATTTCTGTCACATTTTCAAACCACATACTGATTTTTCAACCATCCAAAAATTTCATTTCAACTTTATTTTCATTATTTGTATATTAGTCCTTCTATAAAATAATATTTACATAATAGCCCCTCTTCAAATAATATTTCCAAAATAGTCCTTCATCAAATAATATTTATAATAAAGTCTATTTTTAAAGAATATTTTCACTATAATCCCTCTAAAAATTAGTATTTTCAATATAGTCCCCCTAAAAATTAGTATTTCTACTGTTTCCCAAAAAATTAAATTTTTCACAGTTACTTGAGATATTACAGCTCAAAATTTCTTAATGTGCTTCAAAACCGAGAAGGTGAGCTTTAAGTCAATAAATTTCAAGTTATCAACGTATTCTCCTTAATTCTCACAACAATTCTAAAAATCAGCCCTCTTTAAAATAAATTGAGGTTCAAACACTTTCAACCTCTCTTTTCCATTCATATACAAAAATTCCATATTTCAAGTGACAAAACACTTTGTTTCCATTTTCTTTAATCCTTGTACTAACCCAATTATACTTCCATTTTGAAATCACTTTATCTCACAAAACTAAGGCAATACAAGCCTTCACAAATCATAGTACATGGTCATTGAAAACATCATACATTTTTCCTTGTAAATCAACTAAGTTCCATTCATATTTTTACACAAACACCACCATTAAAATCCCTCCAAAATCGTGAACCATTGTTCTTTGAAACCAATCCATTTTTTCTTTTTCCTTTCCATTCTAATAATTCAATTTTACCATTCATAACAATTTTAATTTGGAAACACCTATTTTGAGGTGTTGAAGCCGAAATCCTTGTGGTCATTGGAACCAAAAATTTATTTTCCTTTCATCATCAAATCATGATATACATGTATATATTCATCATGTCATAAAATCAAGCATAGCTTAAAGCAATAAAAATCACATAAAGCATGCAAACACAAATAAATAATTTAAAGCACATAAACACCCACACATAACTACACAACCAAGGATATGAATCCTCACATAGATTCACCATTCATCAAATGCAAAATTCATCTCTTACCACCATACTTGGTTGGTAAGATGGATCTCCCTCTTACCTCTTGAAGAACCTCCCAAGCTCCTTAGTTTACTCCTTGAGTAAGTGATTCACCACCAAAAGCTTCTCAAACACAAAATAAAACACAAGTTTATTAGCATATTAAGTTTGAACAAGGAGAACCATGGATCAAATATGGCTTAGAACATGAAAATAAGACAAGTAGTGAAGTTTCCTTGCACTTCATCTCAAAAACCTAGAACTTGATCTTGAAGAAAATCCTTGAAGATGAAAGATTTAGAGCTTGGACTTAACAACAAAGGTTCTTGGATTGATGTAAGGATGCAAGATATGTGATTTGTTAAAATTATAAAGTGATGGAAGGTGGTTTTGGAGTGCTTGGCCGAAACACTCATGAAGGGATGTAACACCCCAAATTCTGACTATGTGAATAGTAATAGCAGAATTACACTGTTTTACATTTTCTGGGTGTTATAAAAATAGTTTGACTGTTCTGAGATCATATTTGATCATTTTGTGTGATTTGCTCTGAGTCAAGAAAATAATAATTTTCTGACCGGGAAAAATCTTATTTAATTAATTAGAGTCAGGGGATCTTACTAAACCCAATTGATTGATATATATATTAATCT
This sequence comes from Ormosia semicastrata, assembly GCA_029884595.1. Classification (NCBI taxonomy): domain Eukaryota; kingdom Viridiplantae; phylum Streptophyta; class Magnoliopsida; order Fabales; family Fabaceae; genus Ormosia; species Ormosia semicastrata. The sequence goes on along the minus strand of JAQQTO010000061.1, from coordinate 63,041,910 downwards.
CGTAATTTTTAGGATTTAAGCGTGTAATAAAATAATTTTATATTTTTATAATATTATTTTATTCAACAGACCTCTTGTCTCAAAAACAAGAGAAAAATTATTTGTGGACCCGAAAAAGTTTGTGGGACCCACGTTTAGCAAAACAATTACTTTAGTAGCTTAATTAAACCTCATTAGTAGTGGAACTTTCTTGAACATGGTGACTAAGCATAATGACTAGGTTTAAGTAATGATGAAGCTTGATGACAAGGCTTAGTGACAAGGCTAGGATTGACCAATGAGAGCTAGGCTTGCTAAACAAGTTTTAATCTTGACCTTTAATCCATTCTAAGGCTAGGATGAAGCCAAGCCCATGGACACCTTGCATGGCTTGAAGTCCACGGCCATTCACTCATTCAAGGCCATAATCACTTGAGTTTTCATGCAATATTCTCTCTTCTCTCTCTCCAAAATCACCAAAACTCCATTGATGTTTCTTGAAGCTTAATTCGGCCAAGCCCTTACCCCACACAACCAAACCTTCATAATTTTATCCAATCACATTTCTTGAACCCAAATACCATTCTAAGCATCTTTCATTCACAAAGTTTTCCCAAATTCCTACTCTATCTTGTCCAAAATCCCACTTCTTGCTTACTTACTTAAGGGTAAGTTTGGTTTCTATGGTTCAATATTTGATTTTTAATTTTTCTAACCATGATTGTTCCATGATTTTCCTATTTTGTACCTTGTATGTGTATTTACTAATTGTTTAAGAATTTTAGGGATTTATTTGGTGGATAGCACGGATTTGAAGGATAGAAGGAGAACTAACCGATTAAAATTGTCTACAAGAGGTAAGAGGGAGATTTAACCTCACCAACCAAGTTTTGGTGGTGTGAGGATGGTTTTGTACGGTGGAAAATCCATAAGGGTTCTTCACCAATTATTTGATGTGTTTTGATTGTGGTTGTGATGTGTTTGATTGAGTTTTTATGCTTGAATGTGTGATTAAATGCTTAAAGCTTTGATATTTTGTGTGTATGTGAAATTATGAAAGCATAAGATTGTATGTGAAAATTAGGATGTGAATAACATGATTAATCAATTGTATGTGTACTCCAAAGAGTATTGAGGCTTACGACCATACAATGGAAAAAGGACCAAAGTCCTTACACTGATGAATTAAAATGAGAACTGAGACATTTAAATGAATCTGGGGAAAAATTTGAGTATGGTAAAATAAAATGATTTTATGAGTCATAAAGGAAAGAAATGATGATTTTTGAAAATAATACCATTTACTGATTTTTAGAGGAGTTATACCGCAAATTTTTATAAAAGAAGGACTAAATTGCAAATTTTCTCAAAATGAGGGGCCATAGTATAAATATTGATTTTTGAGGGGTCATAATGTAAATATTATTTTTAGAGGGGTCAAACTGTAAATATTTTATAAAGGAGGGATGATTTTGTAAATATAAATTTGATGAGGGACTTTTTCGTAAATATTAATTTTTGAGGGACTTTTCTGTAAATATTAAATTTTGAGGGACTATTTGGTAAATATGGATTTTATGAGGGGTTGTTTTGTAAATATGAGTTTTTGAGGGACTGAAGTGTAAATATGGAAAATAAAGCTAATTTTAGTATTAAAATGAGAAAAAAAGTATTTTTGATTTAAAACGTAAGAAAAATATTTACGCGATTGGAAAAACGTTGAAAAGTCGCTACGCGATTTTGAAAAGGCGACAGAATTGAGTCGCAATTGAGGAAACGCGAAAATATGACTACGCGATTAAAATACAGTAATAGTACTGTTATATTACTGTGTGGACCCCGATTATGAGATATAGATTTGAAATGTGAATAATGCATAGTACATGCATTGGGAAGGTCCGATGGACTGTATGAGGCTAGTTGCCTAGGAGAGACTACACCTCCTGAGTGGGTGCGATATGCGTAGTGTAAGTCACTCGTTGACCTTGGGGGCATTGGGGTGCGGGTTGCCTACAATGGGCAGATGGTAGCTCTTCTGTACCGTGGGTTAGACCGACGCAACACACCAATGATCCGGACCGAGACACTATCCTTAATCAAGATCTGATAAAGACTGTCGTGTATATGCTGGATGTGCAAAACTGAGCACGTGGTCCAAGGCATGTTGGTACCGACACTTCTTTTCGATCACTCTCTCTGACCTGAGTTGTAGCTCCATGGAGTAGGAAATTGAGTCTGTGTGCATACATATAATGATAAAGGGTATTATCGTAATTTTTGTTTATGATAATTGATTTATTGGTTTATTGATTATTGATGATGACATGACTGTAATTATTGTATATTACATGTTTTGCGATGATAATGATGTTAGTGGCATAACTGAAATTATGGTATGATAACTGTATGAGATATTGTATGTATGTATCTTCATTACTGCCATACTGGTATTGGCGTAGGTGATCTCACCTCTTTGTATGCATGTTTTGGTATTATATTTATATTCGTTAAGACGTCGAGCAAGAAACAGAGCGACAAACTGAGGAGGAGCAGATTCCTACTGAGGACGTCGAGTTTTGAAGAGATGGAGATGCCTAGTTTCTTGGCTACCTGAAGCTGGCAATTTAATTAGGCAGTATTAGTATTGTGTCGTCTGCTCGGACACCTGTCCGTAGGACTGCACATCATGACGGATTCCTACGTGCTGAGGAATCTGAGGAGGACCCATCTGAGGGTTCTACTGTCTAGTAAGATTTGGGCTATATGTTAGTTTTAAAGTTTAAAGTTTAAATATTTTGGAAGTCTAGTTTGTAAGATATTTAAGTGTGACAGTACTAAACGCTTGTATGTATATATATGATGTAAATTATTGTGACAATGTTGTTATGTTCTTATTTTCTACTAAGTTTATCTAATTATCATTAAGAAATGTTATAACTCGTATTTATAATACAAGCACGATTGTTAATTGAAGGGTAATTTGGTAATTAAGTAACACCAAGTGTGACACCCTAAGGAGGGTGTTACATTAGTTGGTATCAGAGCCCAAGTTAGAGTCTTTTGGGTTTGTGGTTAGGTCTGTCTTGTCTAAGTTGTGTGATTCTCTGTAATTGTTTTTCAAAAGAAAAACAATATTGTTTGAAGACTGACCTTCACTTTTCTTTGTGTTGTTCAGTCTGATTGATAGAGCGAAATGACAGGACGCGAAAGAGGATGCATGAATGCGAGGGTAGCAACTGGAAATACTAGCGACGACAATCAGAATATGGCTGCAGCTGTAGCAGCAATGCAACGAATGGCCGAGGTTGTTGCACAGTAAAACCAAAGAGCACATGATGATGCTCATAGCTTGTCAGAATTTCGGAGGAACAATCCACCGAAATTTCATGGAGAGTTTGACCCAGAGAAGGCTGATATGTGGATAAAGGAACTAGAAAAGATATTTGAAGGCATGGGTTGTACTGATGAGCGGAAGCTTACTTTCGCCACATTCGTGTTAGTCGGTGACGGAGAGGCTTGGTGGGCAGGAGCCCGCAGGTTAATTCAAGCTGAAGGGAGAGTTGTGACGTGGCAGCTCTTTAGACAGAAGTTTCTGGCAAAGTATTTCCCAACCAGTGTTCGACATGCTAAAGAGATGGAGTTCCTTAGTCTGAAGCAAGGGGCGATGACTGTAAATGAGTACGCAACAAGGTTCGAAAGCTTGTCTAAGTTTTCGAGGTACTTCCAAATGCTTCCAGATGAGGAGTGGAAGTGTAGGAAGTTTGAAGAGGGGCTGAGGCTTGACATCAAGCGAGCTTTAGCAACTGTTGACATTGATCAGTTTCCGGTATTACTAGATAAGTGCCGAAAGGTCGAGGAGATTGATCATCTGAGAGAGGCTAGAAATAAAAATTTTGGATCAGCACGGTTCCAAAGGGGGAAGAGTAGCGGTGGCAACCATTACCAGCAAAAACCATATACTAAACCAGCAGTAGGTCAAAATTGGCAACAATCATTTGGGGGAAGCTCTAGTGGTAGTAGAGCAGTTTCAACTTGAACTTCTGCACTTAAATGTTTTAAGTGTGGGAAAGGACACCTCACTAGGGACTGTCAGCACAAGGGAGTGATTTGTTATAGATGTGGGAAGCCTGGACATTTCTCTAGGGAGTGTGATCAGCAAAAGGCGGAGCCATCAGTGGGCAATGTTCGTACTGCAAGGCCACAGGCGGGTGGTCGAGTGTATACTATGAAGCGGGAAGAAGCCGCAAAATCCGAGGACTTGATAATGGAGGAGTGTGCTATTGAAGGTAATCCTTTAATAGTATTATATGATTCGGGAGCAACACATTCTTTCATTGCATGTGATTGTGTGGAGCGTTTAGGATTAATTGTGACTACATTGCCGTATGATTTGAGTGTTGGTACTCCTACTGATAAGCCTGTGATAACTACAAGAGTATGCTTGAATTGCCCTGTATCTGTTAGAGATAGAATCTTTCATGTGGATTTGATCTGTTTACCTCTTTCCAAGATTAATGTAATCTTAGGAATGGATTGGTTGTCTTCCAACCATATCTTGATAGACTGTTCGAATAAGACATTAGTTTTTCCTGAGATTAAGGATCCTAGATTCTTAACGGCTACGCAAGTGGAAGCTTGTTTGAAGGAAGGAGATCAAGGGTACTTGTTAGTGTCTTCTGTGGAGGTTCATTGTGAGGATATTTTAAAGGATATTTTCATAGTGAATGAGTTTCCTGAAGTATTTCCTGAAGATATACCTAGAATACTGCCAGAAAGAGAGATTGAATTCTCTATTGATTTGGTACCTGGAGCTGGACCTATATCTATGGCGCCTTATCGGATGTCGCCAGTAGAGTTAGCAGAGCTTAAGAAGCAGTTAGAGGATTTGTTGGAGAAGCAGTTTGTGAGACCAAGTGTATCACCTTGGGGAGCTCCAGTATTGTTGGTAAAGAAGAAGGATGGGACTTCTCGCCTATATGTAGACTACCGGTAATTGAACAAGATTACGATCAAGAATAAATATCCACTACCAAGAATCGATGATTTAATGGACCAATTGCGAGGAGCCGCAATATTTTCTAAGATTGATTTGCGTTCTGGTTATCACCAGATACGTGTGAAGGTGGAGGATATCCCGAAGACTGCGTTTCGGACACGTTATGGGCATTACGAGTATCAAGTGATGCCTTTTGGTGTGACTAACGCACCTACGATATTTATGGACTTTATGAATCGGATTTTCCGTTCATACTTGGATAAGTTTATTGTTGTCTTTATTGATGACATCTTGATATATTCTCGAAGTCAGGAGGAACATGCTGAACATCTCAGAGTGGTTCTCCAGATTTTGAGGAATAATAAGTTGTATGCCAAGTTGTCCAAATGTGAGTTTTGGTTGAGCGAAGTGCAATTTTTGGGGCATGTCATATTGGCAGATGGAATTGAAGTTGATGCTTCAAAGGTGGAAACAGTTGTTCAATGGGAGAGACCGAAGACTGTATCGGAGATCCGTAGTTTCATCGGATTGGCCGGTTACTATCGACGATTCATAGAAGGGTTTTCGAAGATTGCAGGACCTCTTACCCAACTTACACGAAATAATCAACCGTTTACATGGAATGAAGCATGTGAGGAAAGTTTTCAGGAGTTGAAACGACGACTGACTACTTCACCGATTTTGATTCTGCCTGATCCGAATGAACCTTTTGAGGTGTGTTGTGATGCTTCGTATCAAGGATTGGGTTGTGTACTTATGCAAGACCGTAAGGTTGTGGCATATGCGTCGAGGCAGTTGAAAGTGCATGAGAGGAATTATCCGACTCATGACTTGGAGTTAGCAGCAGTGGTGTTTGCATTGAAGGTATGGAGACATTTTCTCTATGGAGCAACGTTCACTGTTTTTAGTGACCATAAAAGTTTGAAGTATCTGTTTGACCAGAAAGAGTTGAACATGAGACAAAGGCGTTGGCTCGAGTTTCTGAAAGATTATGACTTTCAGTTACAATATCATCCCGAGAAGGCGAATGTCGTAGCAGATGCTCTAAGTAGGAAAGTGCTTAATGCTTCTGTTATGATGATAAAGGAGAAGGAACTGATAGAAGAGTTTCGAGATATGCGATTATCTGTGAAGTTGACATCAGGAAAGATATGTTTGAACCTGATCGTTATTTCAAATGATTTGATGGATAAAATACGAGAAGGGCAAAACAGTGATCAGTATTTGCAAGAAGCGAAGGAAGCAAGAAGTCAAGGAGCGAAATTGGAATTCAGCGAAGGTGTTGATGGAATTTTGAAGTTCAAAGGGAGAGTTTGTGTACCAAACGATCCAGAACTGAGGAGATTAATTTTGGATGAAGCTCATAAAAGTAAGTTGAGTATGCATCCAGGAGTCACGAAGATGTACCAAGATTTAAAATAGCTATATTGGTGGCAAGGGATGAAGAGGGATGTAGCTGAATATGTATCATCCTGTTTAATTTGTCAGAAGGCCAAAGTGGAACATCAGAGACCATCAGGAATGTTGCAACCTTTGCCTATTCCTGAGTGGAAATGGGATGACATAGCAATGGATTTCGTAACTGCACTGCCGAAGACTCGGAAGGGTCACGATTCTATATGGGTGATTATTGATCGGCTTACGAAGTCGGCGCACTTTTTACCGATTAATATTAAGTACTCAATGGAGAAGTTGGCTCAAGTGTACATCAATGAAATTGTCAGACTTCATGGTGTACCATCCAGTATAATCTCTGATCGAGATCCGCAATTTACATCGAGATTCTGGAACAGTTTGCAAGAAGCGATGGGAATGAAGCTACGTTTGAGTTCTGCTTACCATCCACAAACAGATGGTCAGTCAGAAAGGACGATTCAGTCATTGGAGGACTTGTTGAGGGCTTGTGTTCTAGAGCAAACTGGTTGTTGGGATGAATTTCTACCGTTGATAGAGTTCACCTACAACAATAGTTTCCATTCGAGCATAGGGATGGCACCCTATGAAGCATTATATGGGAGAAGATGTAGAACACCGTTGTGTTGGTACCATGATGGTGAAAGTACTGTGGTAGGACCTGACTTTGTGCAGCAGACAACTGAGAAAGTGAAGATGATCCAAGATAAAATGAGGACAACTCAGACGCGGCAAAAGAGTTATGCAGATAAAAGAAGAAGACCGCTAGAATTTGAAGAATGTGATCATGTATTTCTACGTGTGACGCCTATGACTGGAGTTAGACGAGTGATCAAGTCGAGGAAGCTCACTCCGAAGTTTATTGGACCGTATCAGATACTTCGTCGGGTAGGTCCGGTAGCTTATCAAATTGCACTACCACCGTTCTTGTCAAATCTTCACAATGTATTTCACGTATCACAACTGCGGAAATATATTTCTGATCCGACTCATGTTATTGAGCCAGACACTGTACAACTAAAGGAGAATTTGACCTATGAGACATTTCCAACCAGAATTGAAGATCGAAGAGTTAAGCAACTTCGAGGAAAGGACATCGCATTGGTTAAAGTGGTATGGAATGATGTAAGTGGTGAAGCCACATGGGAGTTGGAAGAGAAGATAAAAGAGCAGTATCCGTTTTTATTTTGAATATGTATGTCAAGTTTCGAGGACGAAACTTTATTTTAGAGGGGGAGAGTTGTAACACCCCAAATTCTGACTATGTGAATAGTAATAACAGAATTACACTGTTTTACATTTTTTGGGTGTTATAAAAATAGTTTGACTGTTCTGAGATCATATTTGATCATTTTGTGTGATTTGCTCCGAGTCAAGAAAATAATAATTTTCTCGACCGGAAAATCTTATTTAATTAATTAGAGTGGGGATCTTACTAAACCCAATTCTGATTGATATATATATTAATCTCGTAATTTTTAGGATTTAACTGTGTAATAAAATAATTTTATATTTTTATAATATTATTTTATTCAACAGTACCTACTGTCTCAAAAATAGTAGAAAAATTATTTGTGGACCCGAAAAAGTTTGTGGGACCCACGTTTAGCAAAACAGTTACTTTAGTAGCTTAATTAAACCTCATTAGTAGTGGAACTTTCTTGAACATGGTGACTAAGCATAATGACTAGGTTTAAGTAATGATGAAGCTTGATGACAAGGCTTAATGACAAGGCTAGGATTGACCAATGAGAGCTAGGCTTGCTAAACAAGTTTTAATCTTGACCTTTAATCCATTCTAAGGCTAGGATGAAGCCAAGCCCATGGACACCTTGCATGGCTTGAAGTCCACGGCCATTCACTCATTCAAGGCCATAATCACTTGAGTTTTCATGCAATATTCTCTCTTCTCTCTTCCAAAATCACCAAAACTCCATTGATGTTTCTTGAAGCTTAATTCGGCCAAGCCCTTACCCCACACAACCAAACCTTCATAATTTTATCCAATCACATTTCTTGAACCCAAATACCATTCTAAGCATCTTTCATTCACAAAGTTTTCCCAAATTCCTACTCTATCTTGTCCAAAATCCCACTTCTTGCTTACTTACTTAAGGGTAAGTTTGGTTTCTATGGTTCAATATTTGATTTTTAATTTTTCTAACCATGATTGTTCCATGGTTTTCCTATTTTGTACCTTGTATGTGTATTTACTAATTGTTTAAGAATTTTAGGGATTTATTTGGTGGATAGCACGGATTTGAAGGATAGAAGGAGAACTAACCGATTAAAATTGTCTACAAGAGGTAAGAGGGAGATTTAACCTCACCAACCGAGTTTTGGTGGTGTGAGGATGGTTTTGTACGGTGGAAAATCCATAAGGGTTCTTCACCGATTATTTGATGTGTTTTGATTGTGTTTGTGATGTGTTTGATTGAGTTTTTATGCTTGAATGTGTGATTAAATGCTTAAAGCTTTGATATTTTGTGTGTATGTAAAATTATGAAAGCATAAGATTGTATGTGAAAATTAGGATGTGAATAACATGATTAATCGATTGTATGTGTACTCCAAAGAGTATTGAGGCTTACGGCCATACAATGGAAAAAGGACCAAAGTCCTTACACTGATGAATTAAAATGAGAACTGAGACATTTAAATGAATCTGGGGAAAAATTTGAGTATGGTAAAATAAAATGATTTTATGAGTAGTAAAGGAAAGAAATGATGATTTTTGAAAATAAAACCATTTACTGATTTTTAGAGGAGTTATACCGCAAATTTTTATAAAAGAAGGACTAAATTTCAAATTTTCTCAAAATGAGGGGCCATAGTATAAATATTGATTTTTGAGGGGTCATAATGTAAATATTATTTTTAGAGGGGTCAAACTGTAAATATTTTATAAAGGAGGGACGATTTTGTAAATATAAATTTGATGAGGGACTTTTTCATAAATATTAATTTTTGAGGGACTTTTCTGTAAATATTAAATTTTGAGGGACTATTTGGTAAATATGGATTTTATGAGGGGTTGTTTTGTAAATATGAGTTTTTGAGGTACGGAAGTGTAAATATGGAAAATAAAGCTAATTTTAGTATAAAATGAGAAAAAAAGTATTTTTGATTTAAAACGTAAGAAAAATATTTACGCGATTGGAAAAACATTGAAAAATCGCTACGCGATTTTGAAAAGGCAGCAGAATTGAGTCGCAATTGAGAAAATGCAAAAATATGACTACGCGATTAAAATACAGTAATAGTACTGTTATATTACTGTGTGGACCCCGATTATGAGATATAGATTTGAAATGTGAATAATGCATAGTACATGCATTGGGAAGGTCCGATGGATCAGTATGAGGCTAGTTGCCTAGGAGAGACTACACCTCCTGAGTGGGTGCGATATGCGTAGTGTAAGTCACTCGTTGACCTTGGGGCATTGGGGTGCGGGTTGCCTACAATGGGCGGATGGTAGCTCTTCTGTACCGTGGGGTTAGATCGACGCAACACACCAATGATCCGGACCGAGACACTATCCTTAATCAAGATCTGATAAAGACTGTCGTGTATATGCTGGATGTGCAAAACTGAGCACGTGGTCCAAGGCATGTTGGTACCGACACTTCTTTTCGATCACTCTCTCCGACCTGAGTTGTAGCTCCATGGAGTAGGAAATTGAGTCTGTGTGCATACATATAATGATAAAGGGTATTATCGTAATTTTTGTTTATGATAATTGATTTATTGGTTTATTGATTATTGATGATGACATGACTGTAATTATTGTATATTACATGTTTTGCGATGATAATGATGTTAGTGGCATAACTGAAATTATGGTATGATAACTGTATGAGATATTGTATGTATGTATCTTCATTACTGCCATACTGGTATTGGCGTAGGTGATCTCACCTCTTTGTATGCATGTTTTGGTATTATATTTATATTCGTTAAGACGTCGAGCAAGAAACAGAGCGACAAACTGAGGAGGAGCAGATTCCTACTGAGGACGTCGAGTTTTGAAGAGATGGAGATGCCTAGTTTCTTGGCTACCTGAAGCTGGCAATTTAATTAGGCAGTATTAGTATTGTGTCGTCTGCTTCGGACACCTGTCCGTAGGACTGCACATCATGACGGATTCCTACGTGCTTGAGGAATCTGAGGAGGACCCATCTGAGGGTTCTACTGTCTAGTAAGATTTGGGCTATATGTTAGTTTTAAAGTTTAAAGTTTAAATATTTTGGAAGTCTAGTTTGTAAGATATTTAAGTGTGACAGTACTAAACGCTTGTATGTATATATATGATGTAAATTATTGTGACAATGTTGTTATGTTCTTATTTTCTACTAAGTTTATCTAATTATCATTAAGAAATTTTATAACTCATATTTATAATACAAGCACGATTGTTAATTGAAGGGTAATTTGGTAATTAAGTAACACCAAGTGTGACACCCTAAGGAGGGTGTTACAAGGGATAGAAGAGAAATTTTTTTGAATGCTTTAGGATTTTGGAGAAGATGAAGTGGTCTTGAAAAATTTCTATGGCCTTAAGCATCACAAAAATTGTCCTTCCCTCTAATACACTCAATGTGCAAGAAATTTTCATTAGCCACCATTTTGGGCATTGTTAGCCATTGATTAGATCAATGGTTTACATTAATGTAGCTTTTAAGTATAGCTTCTATATTGATAAGACCAAATCTAGGCCATTGGATCCTTCTCCTTGAAATCCTAGCCATTAGATGTGGCTCCAAAATGAAGGGTCAAGATCTCCTCTTCATACTTTACGTCCAAGGGTCACAAATGGTCATAGCCACTTTGTAAGACCAAATCTCCATCCTTGATTAAATCAATGGTGGATATTCAAAGGCTTCAACATTAAGCATGCTTCCTATCGGTTCCTCATAAAGTCGTCATAACCACTAATGTTGACTAAGCAATACAATATTTATTTTTATCTGTTATTACCCTTGGGACACAGTTAATTGTAGTTTTGATCGCCGATAATTAAATACAGTACAAAACACAGTAAAATAAAATTTTCAGAACTGTTTCTGATTTCGGGTTTAGTAAGATCCCTAGTCCCCATCTCAACAGAACATAATTTTTTTGGCTCCAAAAAAATTTTCACTTTTTCGGTGTCGCCTGGGCCCACAGCAGCCCAGAATAATATTATAATAATCAAAAAAACATAAAAATCTCATAATAATCCACAAAATCATAAAAATTATAAAACTTATGAAAATCAAATCAGATTAGCAAAAAGAATTAAGAATCAACAGTAAAAAATAAATTACTGTAGATTTTCCCCGGCCTGAAATTATTATTTTCTTGACACGGAGTAAATCACACAAAATGATCAAATATATTCACGGAATACTCAATAATTTTACAGTACACAGAAATTACTAAACAGTAGAATTCTGTTATTATTGTTAAATAGTTAGAAAGTTTGAGGTGTTACAGAAACTATGCTTAAATGTGGTTATAAACACTCCTAAATGAATTATGCTTTTCAAGATATCTTTGAGTGTTTGAGTCCATTAGCATCAAACCGAGCTTGATGACCATTTAAGGAGAGAGATGAATGCTTAAGAAGATTAGTTTTATCCCTAGAGGCAAAGGAAGAAGAGCAGTTATGAAGAATCAAGGTCGCATTTGAAGAAAGTGAGTGACACGGCCTGTGTCATATGACACAGGGTGGGCCGTGTACTCCTCTGACTATTTCAAGACTGGGGTCAAATCCTATTTTTGGACAACATGGCCCTGTCATATGACACAGGGTAGGCCGTGTATGTCTCTGTCTTCACAAAGGAATTCAGTTTTAAGCCTTGACCGATAACACGACCTATGTCACATGACACGGGTTGGGACGTGTTCTTCTCTGACTCTGAAATTAGTTGGTATTGTGTTACCTGTAACATCCCAAAATTTGGATTATTTTATAGTAATGACCGAATTTCATTGTTTTGTGTTTTCTGTATGCTATAAAATTAATTTGACTGTTCTGAGGCTATTTTTGATCGTTGTGTGAGATTTGCTCTGGGTCAGGAAAATAATAAATTTTTGGGCCGGAGAAAATCGTATTTGATTTATTCGGAGACGGGGGATCTTACTAAACTCAAATCTGAGAGACACAGAAATGAATCTTTTAATTTTTAGAATTTATCTGTGAAATAAAAATATTTCATGGAAAATAATCTGTTATTTTATTTATAGCAGCTTCTGCTATAAATTATTGGACCCGATATATTTTAATTGACAGAAAATATACTTAGAATATTTTCTGTAACCTAATTTAAAATGAGCCAATAGAAGCAAGTCAAAAATGATGGTTGGACTTTTCTAACCAATAAGAAATGGTCTAAGTTGAAATGTTTGACTAGTTACAAAGTAACTAAATAAACCTAATTTACTTACCTAAATTGCCTAATTAAGGAACTAAATGAACTAACCTAGTTACTAATTAGTTAGGATCTAGTTACTAGCTAAATATTCTAATTTCATATAGAAGCAAGTGATTAGGCATGACATATGCAATGACCTATTTAACTAGTTAGCTATGTAACTAGATAGTTAATCAAGTAACTAGAAAACCTAATCTAGTTAGTTGTTATTTGCTTGAAAAGTAACTAGAACTATAATAGAAACAAACTAAGTTAGCTTTCCCTATGGAGCCACACGGCCAAGAGGCTTCTCCAAGCTTCTTGAATGCTCTTATATGACACTTTGATGATCAAGTGATGACCAAGCCATGTGATCTTCCATGTGAACACAAAGTGTGATATTTTATTATCATAATTATCTTCTAATTTCCCACACTACCTACACAGTTTTGCACTCAAAAGTTTACTATCCATTTTCATTTTCTCTCACCTAAAAGCTAAGCCTTCATTTTCTCTCAAAAATCTCAAGAACACAAGAACACTTTTCCTTTCTTTTTCTTCTTAGAGTTTCGGCCAGCCACCCAAAATCCTAGTTCCAATCTTCTATAATTTTACTTCTCTACATTTTCTAAACCTAAACCATATTCTAAACACTTTTTATCTTGGAGGTTTTGTCTAAATCAATTTCTAAGAGCTTCAAAAACTAAGCTTTGGTTTACTTCCCTAAAGGTAAACTTTTGATTCTATGGTTCTGAGTTAAGTTTTTGATTTTCTAGACCATGATTGTTCCATGGTTCTTTGTTCTTAAGTCTTGTTTGTGACTTTTAGAATTGTTTAAGATTTTTAGGTATTTGTTTGGTTCATACGAAATCAAGAGAAAGAGGGAACTTGAAGATTCTTGTCTTCCTTGAGGTAAGAGGGAGATTAACCTCATCAACTATATGTTGGTGATGAGGAGATGGGTTGTTTGTGGTGAAAAATCCATAAGGATTTATTCACTTAATTTTCTATGCTTTCTTACTTGTGTTTGTTATGCTTTTGATTTTGAAAATGTGATTGCATGTGTGATTATATGACTATAACTTTGATAATATGCTTGTATTTATAATTTTGGAAGCATGCAAATTTATGTGTAGTTTAGGATGTGAACAACATGTTGGAAAGATTACATGACAGCTCCAAAGAGCTTAGAGGCACACGGCCTCACTACTCTCAAGAGGACCAAGAGTCCTAAAATTATGATTTCAAATTGAGGATTAAAGGTTTTGTGACAATAAAATTAATTAAGAGATTTTACAAGGATTTGAAGTGTTAAAAAATAAATTATAATGAATTTTGAAGCAAGAAGGAAAATTTGGCCAACATGCCAAATTTAGTTATTTAAGATCCAAAAATATTTCACTCAGTATAGAATTAAGCGTTTTGATAGTAAGAATGCATTTTAGTAAGTTTGGGAATTTAAAATGAAAGTAACTTGATTTTTAGAATTAAAATTAACTTACTAGGCTATGTAGTAAAATAAATGTAAGTACTTGAAGTTTTCTAACGTATAGCTCACCTTATGGGTTTTGAAGCGCGTTAGGAAAATTTGACTTGTAATGTCTTAAGAAAATCAAAGAATTACAACTTTCTGGGAAGTAGTAGAAATACTAATTTTTAGATGGACTATATTGCAATTATTATTTAAAGAGGGATTATTTTGTAAATATTATTCTAGGAGGGACTATCATGAAAATATTATTTGAACAAGGACTATTATGTAAATATTATTTAATGAGAGATTATTATGCAAATAATAGAAATAAAATATTTACGTGACTTAAAAATAGTAATTTTAGGCTACGCGATTGAGGAAATGCAATAAAATATTTACGTGATTTGAAAAATCCTTACGCGATTTGAAAACATAAAAAAAGTATTCCGTAATTTCAAAAATACGATAATATAGCTACGCGATTAAGCGTAAGTAGTAGTTTACTGTCGGGTAGTTGTGGTGGGCCCGGTTATGGTAAATCTTGATATCACCAAGAAAAGGTGAATGTGTATGAGATGCTGTAGAAATAATAATGGTTTATGTATTTGTATCATATACTATGCATAGAAAAGCATATTTGGTTGTTTAGTTAAGGCGGTATGCCTAAGAGATGAATTACACCTAAGTGCAGGTGTGAGTAGACAAATGTAGGTCACTTGTTGACCTTGGGGGCATCGGGGTGCGAGTACCTCGCAATGGATGGTTGGTCGCTCTTCCGTTTGTAGGGTAGACCGATGCAAACACACCGATGATCCAGACCGAGACACTGTCTTATATCGTGATCTTGTATAAAATGTCTTGTTCAATGCCTGATGTGCACTTTTGACAAAATTGATAGATTTTAGCACTTTTGGCCACGGCAGCTGAGTGATAGACATATCTTCCAGATCTTCTCTCTGAAACTATGTTTAGCTCCATGGAGTAGGGTTTGGTCTGTGTGCATTTGCTTAGTGATCCACATAATAATATGATACTTATATTCATCTGTTCCATAATTATTGGATTCAATGCCTATGACATGTGTTTAATTATTTTGATATTTATCTGTTTAATTGTTGTCATTTCCTTTATTACCATACTAGTATTGATGTAGGAGATCTCACCTCTTTATTGTATCGTATCTGTTCATTGTATGTGTTTATTGAAGATCAAGGAAACGAGGAGGAAAATGATTTTGTGTGTCATTAATAGCTGTTTATCTGTTTGTTAGTAGTGATGTTAGCTAGGCTACCAGTTTTAGGTTTTGTTAGGGTTTAGTTCCATGGGGGAGCTGACGCTTGTAGATTAGATTATAGTAATGAAAGGTTTGTGTATACTGGGGACTTAACTATGACCATGAGTGGAACCCTAGATGGGATTTCCATTTTGACACAACATGCTACAGTACATTTAGAATTCACGATGCCTATTCGTGAACTCTGGGGTGGATCTGTAACATCCCGAAAACTGTTCATTCATTTATAAAATGTCATTTTATAATATTCTTGATTTTTAGGAATTTTTCTGGAATTTTACGGAAATGTCGAATATTTTAATATATTCCTCGTTTTGCGTGCACACTGGGCTGAGAATTTCTGAGATCAGTGTAACACTCCGAAAATTGATTATTCCATCACCAATAGTCATCTCCTACTATTTGTGATTTTTGAGAATTTTATGGGAATTTTCCGAAAACGTCGAATATTTTACTATATTCCTCGTTTTGCGTGCTTACTGCGCGGAACTGAGATAATGAGACATTTTCTCTGTGAATCTTGGACTATAGATAAGTCGACGGGGGATCTTACTAAACCCGAGACTTGACACAGTTTATGAGGTTCGCACCATTTTTCGAGAAACCTTGACAGATAAATTAAATTAATACTGTGTAAATTTCATCCGTCGATAAATTAATACCGACTTCATCGATCGTAACTATTATCCATTGGATAATAACATGCATTAGAAATCCTATCACATTATCCTAATGCAATCTATTTTATGTCCAATCCATTCACTTTAATTCAAATTTAATAGTATTTTATTCTAAGCTTCCATGACAAGCTTTGACCCAAGCTTTGACCAACCAATTGGCTTCCTTTGGAAGCCAAAATTCTGATCACTCTCTCTCTCCCTCTTTCACGTCAGCTGCTGTTTGGAAAAGGGGGAAGGATTGGTTTTAACTAACCAAATATTGCATTATAGCATTTATCACCCAAAAGCTTATTTCCTTCTTCACTTTTACGTTCTCCTCTTCCATTTCCTTCTTCAACATTTCTTTCTTTTCTCTCCCACTCACTCACGGCAGCCCCACTCTCCCAATTCCCCAACCATCACAAAAACAATACTTGATCATACTTTCTTAATCTCCTACTCCTTCTCATCATCTTTTGTGCTTGGAGTTTTCAAGAAAGCTTCCATCTTCAACCTCTTTTCAAGCCTTGAAGGTGAGCTTCCATGGCTGAAAATTCTCAGAATTTAATTCCATTTTCGTTTTTCATTTTCACCTTGATTTTATGGCTATTCTCTTCTTCATTTTCACACCATTTCCTTGTTCTAATTCATGTTGCATTTTCTAGGGTTTTTGGAGCCAAAAATCCGAAAATCAAAGGGGTTCTTGGAGTGTTCTTGGTTCTTCTTATTGGTAAGAGGAAGATTAATCCCCCTCAACCTCTTTAGCAACTAGGGACCTTGTATTTAATTTTTGGAAGAAAAACCACATAGTGGTTATTCTTGAATATGCTTGTAAATTTGCCTACTTGATTGCTATCTTAGTTTAGCTTTGAGAAATGGATTGAATGGTTGTTTAATCATGTATGTTTGTGATTAGAATCCATGTTTGATTGCTGAATTTTCTGGTTGCTGGACACTATGAGAAGGCCACGGTTTTGGGGCTGTTTTTGCTTGGAAATTGCATGGTGAATGATGCTTAATTTTTGGTCAATGCATGCTTAATTTAATCAAGTGTTTAATGTTGATTTAAGTGGAGAAAAATTCTGGCTGCTGGACCCCTGAATGCGTCACGGTTTTGGGGCTGTTTTGGGCTGGAAAATGAAGGGAAATGATGCTTAAATTTTGATCAATGCAAGGCTAATTAAATCAAGTAGTTAAGGTTGATCCAAGTGGACAAAATTCTGGTTGTTGGACCTTAGTGAGTGCCACGGTTTTAGAACTAGTTGGTTCTTGAGTTTGAACCTAGGTCATGAACAACTAAGAGAGTGATTTTTGGGTTTGACTCAAATCAAGAGGTTTAAGTTAGTGATTAATGTTTTCTAAGTGTTAATGAACTAGTTAAGAACTTAAAATCACATAGAAAATGATCTTGAGTGATTGAAATTGAGAATTGTTTCAAAAGAACCATTTTCGGATTCAGCAGAATCCAGTGAGCAGTCAGCGATGTTTGCTGCATAACTCGAGCTAGCGATATCGGAATGACCTGATTCTAGAGCCATTTGAAAGCTAAGACATAAGGCTTCATGTAGTAAAAATTTCAGAATTATTGAGCAAGCCAATCAATACCAGTTTCTGTTTGAACCCACGACAGATTCTGCCGAAAAATGTATTCTGGCAGTCAGTAAACATGATTGCATAATTTCTTGATCCGATGTCGTATGGACATGAAACCGGTGCCATTTGAAATCTAAGACGTGAGGCTTCATGTGATAAAAATTTTAGAATTTTCCCCATGTAGTATATTCCCAGTTTCAATTTAAAGTTAAGTCAAGAAATTAGGGTTCTTGGTGAGTTAATTTAACAAGTGAATAACTTAAATAAATTAGAGGAATGACATGTAGTTGATGACTTGAATGGATTTGAGATTTGAGCCATTGTGAGGCCACAACCTCTAAGGTATTTTTGAGTGTAAGTATTGGATTTTGATAAATTGGAATCATAAGGAATTAAGAAATTAGGAACCTATTTAATGAAATGGATAATTAATGAGTTGGAAGGATTTAATAAAATCAAGACTTCATAAATCTTAAAGGACTAAGAGTGAAAGCATCATAAAATTTAAGGTAATTCTAAATGAGTGAAGAACATGAGAGCGTGAGGCCTAAGAGCTTAAATAAATTACAAGTTTTGGGAAATTGAATGGCCTTGGAATGTTAAATTGATTTTAAGAATTGATTTTGAACATGAACCTTGAAAACGGGAAAAAAATACTAAGTTAGGATTCATAATGAACCTAATGACGCATCAATTGACTTGATCCTTGTATTATGATGATATGGGTCCATGTGAGTGACCATTTGTATATTGATGCTTATATTGGCCAATTGCGGCATATTATGGAATTGTATGAAATTGTGAATCATACGTATTAATGAATGATATTGTGATTATCCTTGAAATGTGTTATTGGCTTGATGTGGATCCGTGGATGGGATTAAACCTTGTTGCTAAATGTGATGACATGCATTTGAAGCAGGATTGACCTAGTTGATATGAGAAGCATGATTTAGTCATGCATTGAACCCATATGCATTTAAATACGCATCGTTATGGTGACATTGGGCCGTTGAATTATACTATGGAAATATCTGGTTGACGATTGAGTCGGATATACTATGGAAATATCTAGTTGACGATTGAGTCGGATATACTATGGAAATATCTGGTTGACGATTGAGTCGGATATACTATGGAAATATCTAGTTGACGATTGAGTCGGATATACTATGAAAACATCTGGTTGACGATTGAGTCGGATGTACTTTGGATTCATCTCCATGGAGTAGGGTATTGGGCGTCCATGCATATGCATCACATTATTATACATTTATTTATTGATGCTGTTTTGTATAATATGAATGGTTGACTACTCTTATTATTATGGACTGCTTGGATTTAACTGCTTGGATTTGACTGTCTGGATATTAGGACTTATTTATTGTCCCTGTTGATGACTGCCTGACTGGATATCTGTTTAGAAATTTATTTATTGCCTTTACATGCTACGTGGGTGCTATGCACCGTTCTGTTCTGGGTTGCTATATTGGTATTGATGGTAGGATATCTTACCTCTTTTCTGTATTGCTATTGTGCATTATTTGTATATACTTTATATTTGTTGAAGATGACGGCAAGGAGGTCGGTGCTACGAACCTTCGAGCGGGTGGCCGTACCTCAACTAGCATTTGCTTGGAGATGGAGGCGCGCATGCACGGACTTCGGGCGACGTGCGTCGACCTTTTTGGGAGGGCCGAACGCGGCACATCAACCTCGCTCCGATCGCCGTGTGTGTACCTCGGCGACGTGTCTATTGCTCTAGCCTGGAGGCGACACGAGATGCCTGGTTCTCACCGCCATATTCGACTACGTCCGGAGTTCTATCTACCCATTCGCGAGATGTGGGGTTCTCGTTTCCACAACCCGCGTGAAGACTCATTTGATTCTACAGCTCGGGCCCCGTCCCGTGTCTCTCGCTATTCCTATGGTGATTTCCTCGATGATGAGGAAGATCCCGAGGAAGATCCCGAGGAAGTCCCCGAGGACGACCCCGAAGAGGACCCCCGAAGAGGATCCCGACACGATTCCTCCTCACATGAGGGATTGACACCACCGGTAGCTACCGATGGCCGCCCTTTTATTTTGGGGGCCCGATGGTATTTTTGTCTTATGGGTTGTATATTTTGTTATTCTAGAGTAGTGTTGATATGTAAATCCATAGGCAGGTATAGTTTTGCTTTTTGGATTGATTCCAGGCTTGTAACTAAAACACCGTTATATTTAAGTATGTGTATGTATGTTATTCAGGTGAAGTTTCATTTATTGCTTTATTTTATGGTAATTAACATTCCGCATCGTCATCATTATTATAAAAAAAAAATATACTGCTATTTTTACATATTAAAGTATTAGGTAATTCAACCTTTAATTATTTAAACCGGGTCTTAAGTGATTAATAACCTAATTTCCGCATTTCATTTTATTTGACAATGTGGCGTTCCCTACAGGAAAAGGGGCGTTACAGGATCTGTATCTATCTACACACCCCAAGAGGATTCTGTCGTGTCTTCTGCTAGAGCCCCCATGAGACAACTGTCTCCACCAGAGGCCTATGTTGATTGTGTTGGGGATGGTGAGGAGGAGGAGGAGGATCCTTCCGAGGAATCGAATCCTTAGGTTTGTTAGAGTTCTGGTTATTAGTAGGTTTGTAGTTTTACTTTTGGAACTGGTTTGTACTTATGTAAATTATTTGAACATGTTTTGTGACATGATATGTATATATATATATATATTTTGGTTTGTTCTTTATAAGTCTTACTAATATTCTAGTTCAGTTTACTTATTTTATTTTATTCCACGAACAAAATTTTAAAATTGACGTTTTTACAAGATTAATTCTTTTACAACTTGGGTAAGTTCTATTGGGATTAGTCTTAAATGTGATACCCTACGGAGGGTGTTACATTACCAGATTTTGACACGGGTAGGGCCATGTTATATGACACGGTCCATGTCATCGGCTCAGAAATTTAAATTCAAATTTTAATGCTAAATTAGGTATCCAAACCTATAAATAGGGTTGCTTAGAGCCCCTAAAGAAGATCTGGACAGGAGAGTCGTCAAGGAAACTGAGGGAAACTCAAAGAATAAGAAAGATAGAGATTCGATTGAGGATTGGAGACTCGGATTCGAGCGATCGAAGATCAATCATTCTCAAACCTTGGAAACTAGTTTAATCTTTATTTTTCTTTTCTTCTTTTATTTTGAACAATGTCTTTCTTTAATTATTCTTCTATTTTTGAATTTGTTATGTGTGGCTAAACTTCTTGATTGGTTAAGGGAAGATGAAACTCTAGTTTTGATTATGTGAATCTTGTATATTTCTTTATATCAATACAGTTATGTTTTTATTCATATGTTTCTGTTCTTAAATCAATATAAAGGTCTTTATATTCTTGCCAAATTTCAAGAGTGGTAAAACTAGGATTACTATGTGCGGTTACGATAATAAAACTAGTGAAACATATGATCTAAGTAATTAATCCCGGTGTGTGATTAGATCTTAGTGTGATTGGTTTTCTAATTCTTAATGCAATCATTAGGTAGGTGTAAGAGCGGTTGCTTTACAAATAACTAATGGTAAGGGTTTGATTTGAGCGGTTACTAAATTAAGCGAAACTTAAGAAAAAACAGAGGATTTATCTCACAATCACATGAGAACATAATTGATCATGTTGGTATAAAGAGTATGTAAGTTAGCATAATCATATAAATCTAGTAGTGGATTCCATCTCTTAACCAATATCTTTAATTTGGTAATTCAATCTGTGTTTACTATTTTTATTTTAAGTTTAATTTATACTTTTAATTTTAATTAACAAAACCCTTTTTTTACTTTTTACTGTTTATTGTTCATCAGAGTTTAATTTAGGAATTGAATTGGTTCTCTGTGGATCGACCCTTGCTTACTACAATTGGTTGCAAGGTTTTTATATTTTTGGTGGAAATTGGCAACTGTTTTTGATATAAATCTTAATCATATTCCATATCACACCAAATTTTGGCGCCGTTGCCGGGGAACTAATTGTCCAATTGCGCTATTAACTTGTTTCCTATTTTTTTCTATTTTTTATTTTAATTTTAATAGTTTTAGTCGTTCTTTTCAACTGTCTTGCAGGTGTTCATGTCCGGTGAAGAGGTGAACGAGCAATTGAGAAATTTAAGGCAATACTTTGAATAAATCAGCTCGCAACATCAAATCCCCCTCTAAATCACACCTGCTGACGTTGAAGCTGCCCGTCACATAGACCTTTCAAGTTCTGAGGCATCTGAGATATCTGAGCCACCTGAAGAAGTAGTGATGGCAGAAAATACGTTAAGGATGTTGGGTGCTCCAGACTTGGACCAACAACCTCTATTCATAGAGATTCCTGAAAATGAGGAGGCATTTGAGTTAAAATTTGGTCTAATCCATCTTTTGCCATCTTTCAATGGACTAGCTGGAGAAGACCCTAACAAGTATCTGAAGGAAATCCATGTTATGTGTTCTAGCATGAAGCCCACAGGAATTTCAGTGGAGCAAGTCAAGTTAAGAGCTTTTCCATTTTCCTTGAAGGATTCTATAAAGGAGTGGCTATACTATTTGCCACCTGGATCCATCCAGTCATGGTAGGACATGGCTCGAGCTTTCTTGGATAGATATTTCCCTGCTTCAAAGGCCGCCACTGTCAAAAAAAAATTTGCGGCATCCAACAAAGGCATGGGAAATCACTTCATGAGTACTGGGAGAGATTTAAGAGATTGTGTGCTAGCTGTCCTCAACATCAAATCAGTGAACAACTTGTGATATAGTACTTCTATGAAGGTTTGCTAGTGATGAACCGCAACATGATTGATGCTGCCAGTGGAGGAGCTTTAGTTGATAAGACTCCTTGAGAAGCTAGAAACTTGATATCTAGAATGGCTGCAAACACTCAATAGTTTTTCACTCCGAATGACACAGGAGTGAGAGCAGTTAAAGAGGCCAACACAACTAGTTTGCAGCAACAAATGATCTAGTTGACTGCCATGGTTCAAAAGTTGATGGACGATAGGAAAGTACTAGTACAAGTATGTGGGATTTGTTGCTCTTCAGGACATCCCACTGATATATGTCCCACTCTGCAAGAGGACACAAATGAGGAGGCCAAGGCAGTGGGGGGATTTTCTGCACCATCCAAGAATTATAATCCTTACTCCAACACATATAATCTGGGGTGGAGAGATCATCCTAACTCTAGCTATGCAAAATAACCCCAAGCTCAACCTCAAGCTTATGGACCTCTAGGGTTTTAGCAAAGGCAAGCACCTTTTCCTCAGAGGCAGCAACAAGTTCAAGCTCCTAGGCAACTTGAGCCTTCGTTGGAAGAGTTAATGAGACAAATGGCCACTAATAATATTCAGTTTCAACAAGAAACAAGGGCCACAATCAGTACCTTGCAAAATCAAGTGGGACAATTAGCCACTGAGATCAACAAGGTTCAGAGTTAGATTTCTGGGAAACTTCCCTCATAGCCAGAGGTGAACCCAAGAGAAAATGCTAGCGCTGTCACCTTGCGAAGTGGGAAGACACTTGACGAACCCACATTTTCCCAAGTCACTGACGACAAAGCATAAAAGCCTAAGGAGGTAGAAGAGGAGGGGCTCAATTCTAAGACCCCTAAGTTAAGTGTTTCTAAACCACTCCCTAAATATGTCACTAAGGCCCCTTTTCCGAGTAGGTTGGTTAAAAATAAGAAAGAAGAGGTAGATAAAGAGATCTTAGAGACTTTTAGGAAAGTGGAAGTTAGTATTCCTTTGTTAGATGCCATTAAGCAGGTGCCTAGATATGCTAAGTTCTTAAAAGAATTATGCACTAACAAAAGGAAGTTAAAAGGTAATGAACGGGTCCAGGTGGGAGCAAATGTTTCAGCTGTTTTTAATAAGAAACTCCTAACTAAATGTAAGGATCCTGGCACATTCACTATACCATGCACTATCGTTAATGCCAGGTTTGAGAGGGCAATGCTAGATTGAGGTGTATCCATTAATGTCATGCCCTTTTCTATTTATGCATCTTTACATATAGGACCTTTAGAACCAACAAGAGTTATCATTCAACTAGTAGACAGGTCTAACGTATACCCTAAGGGGGTTGTTGAAGATGTTTTGGTGCAGGTAAATGAATTAGTATTTCCGGCAGATTTCTATGTGCTGGACATGGAGGAGGACAAATCCCCCAACTCTGCTCCCATTCTATTAGGGAGACCATTCCTAAAGACTGCACGGACTAAAATTGATGTGCATTCGAGAACATTGACAATGGAATTTGATGGAGAGTTGATCAGATTCAACATCTTCGAAGCCATGAGAAACCCGAGTGATGTGCACTCTGCTTATGTTATTGATTCCTTTGATGTTTCTGAGTCTTTAATTTCTCCTGTTTTTAAGTCTGATCAATTTAATGCCCTTGATACAGTTATGACTCACAGTTTAGATTCCCAAGAATCAAAGAAGGATGACAAAGAAGAGCCATGGAGCGAGGAGGTTGATGAAGCACCAGAATTAGAATTGAAGGAATTGCCTGCCCATTTGAAATATATTTTTCTGGGTGAGAAGGAGATACTCCCGGTGATAATTGCTAAATCCCTTACCTAAGAGCAAGAGGAGAGATTAATTTCTATGTTGAAGGAACATAAGACAGCCATTGGATGGACTATTGTGGACATCAAGGGTATTAGGCCCTCCATTTGCATGCACAGAATCTTAATGGAGGAGGGGGCTAAGCCAGTGAGAGAACCATAGAGGAGATTGAATCCTCTGATGATGGAGGTTGTAAAGAAGGAGATACTGAAGCTCCTAAGTGTGGGGGTCATCTACCCCATGTCTAACAGCAAGTGGGTAAGCCTGGTCTTGGTAGTACCAAAGAAATCTAGCATTACTGTGATAAGAAATGCTGAGAATGAGCTTATTCCCACTAGATTACAGACAGGGTGGTGTGTTTGTATAGATTATAGAAAATTGAATGCCGCCACAAGAAAAGACCACTTCCCTTTACCCTTTGTTAATCAAATGTTAGAGAGATTAGCTAGTCATTCTCATTATTGTTTTCTGGGTGGATTTTCAAGTTATAACTAGATTACTATCGCTCCAGAAGATCAGGACAAGACCACTTTTACTTGTCCTTTTGGCACCTTTGCTTATAGGCGAATGCCTTTTGGACTTTGCAATGCGCCAGGGACTTTTTAGAGATATATGGTGAGTCAATTTTTTGATTATATAGAGAACATCATTAAAGTCTTTATGGATGATTTTAGTGTATTTGGGAATAGCTTTGAGAATTGCTTGGAACATTTAGCATTGGTTTTAAAAGATGCATTGACACTAACCTTGTTTTAAATTGGAAAAAATGCTATTCATGGTAGAAGAAGGTATTGTGTTAGATCATGTAATCTCTGCTAGGGGCATTGAAGTCAATAAAGCTAAGGTAGAACTTGTGTGTTCATTACCCCCGCCCACTAGTGTGCGGGACATTCATTCTTTTCTTGGTCATGCAGGTTTCTATCAGCAATTCATCAAAGACTTCTCCAAGATATCAGCGCCCCTCTGCACACTTCTCCAAATAGATATGCCATTCCATTTTAATGAGAAGTGTATGGAGGCTTTCACCAAACTTAAGGAGTTGATGACCGAGGCACCTATCATTAGGCCACCAAATTGGGAGCTTCCATTCGAGTTAATGTGTGATGCAAGTGACTTTGTGGTAGGGGTTGTCTTAGGACAGTGAGTTGATATGGTTCCTTATGCTATTTACTGTGCATCAAGGACCCTAAATGATGCTTAATTGAACTATTCCACAACTGAAAAAAAAGCTTCTTGTTGTAGTTTTTGCTTTAGAGAAATTTAGATCATATTTAATTGGTTCTAAAGTAATTATTTTTTCTGATCATGCAGCATTGAAGTACCTATTGGCAAAGAAAGAGGTGAAACCAAGATTACTCCAATGGATTCTGTTCCTCTAAGAGTTTGACTTAGAGATTAAAGATAAAAAAGGGAGCGAAAATTGGTGGCAGACCATTTGAGCAAGTTGATGACTGAAAATGAGGACATACTTATCCAAGAGAGCTTTCCGGATGAGCATTTAATGGCTATCACAACCATCATTCCATGGTATGCTATAACACCCCTCGATTTAATAACCACGGCACAATCGTCATTATATCACGGTTACTAAATTTCGACGTGTTACAATTGTCAGATAACAAATTTTCTAAAAACATCATTTGTTTTGCATATGAGGAAAATAGGAGCCACGAATGAATAGTTACCTATACCATCAGTTAAAAATATACATTACAAGATATACTCAAATTACAGTATCTAAGGCTAGATAATCACCTTACAATTTACATATACTACAATACACTTTATACAGGTGATGCAAAATAAAATATAAGCTACCCACAACCTATCCACAACTATGGAGTTGGGAGCTCCATCGGAATCCCGAATGTATAAGGCAACTCCGGGCTCACCAGTATAGTGAGAAATACAAGATAAGGTTTCCATCGCAGTCCTCTTCATCGTCAAAGTCGATCCCCAAATGTCACACACGCTTATCGGTCCAGTTGACTTGCCAGTCTTGGTATCACCAAATGAAACAATTCGAACCAAAACCCAAAAGAAGCTCCCTTCGCGACAAATCACCGGTACAACGGGTCAAGCCAATAAAGTCCAAGGGAAAACCAACCTCGTTCCCACTTACAGTTTTTAACCAAAGATTTACATAGAATAAAGAAAGTACAAGAAAGAGGTAAGACATCCTACCATCATTACCAATTATAGCATCAAGAAACCAAACGGCGCAAAGCGCCCACATAGCATTTATGACAAAGAATAATGGAGATAAACATTTAGTAGCAATTATGATCATCCAAACAGTTCCAGTGATCACATATATATATATATATATATATATATTAAAAATGCAACATGCTCCAATTATAATAACATTGTATGCCAGATAATTCATGGACTCACTATGCACATGTGCCCTCAATAACCAAGATCCTACTCCATGGAGCTAAACACAAAACAATCGGAGAGAATGATCAGGGAGACATGCCAGTATCTCGTCAGCCATACAAGTGCTTACCATATAATATAATCAGTCATTTTGTGCAACAAGGCTTTATACAGCGGCATTCTCACAAGATCTCGATATAGGACTGTGGCCAGTCAGGATCGTTGGTGCGTTTGCATCGGTTTGTCTCACGGTCCAGAGGGGCTACCACTGCCCTCTGTGAAACACCCGCGCCCCAACGCCCTCAAGGTCGTCTACAGGACCCCACGTGTCTATTCGCACCCGCACTAAGGTGTTATTCAACTCCTAAGCTAAAATCCTCAACAAAGTCTAACAGACATTCTCTTTCTCTTTTTATGCCATGCATGACTCAATCATGCTCCTCATGACAAGCTAAGTCAATCACGCCTCAAATGCATATCATATGATTTAACAATCAGGTTTGTTCCCATTCTTGGATCCACAAGACATTTACAATGCATAATATGTATGATTCAAAATTCCATACAATTTCATAATATGCCACAATTGGCCAAGAGAGCATCAATATACAAGTGGTCATTCACGTGGACCCTTAGCATCATAATATTAAGGTCAAACATTAGGTTCATTATGTTCCTTACTACCTCACCCATACTCGGTTCTTCCTTTATTCCAAGTTCTCACTAGTTGTAAGGCTCAATCACGCTCCTTGTTTTTCCTTCATTATGTGTCCCTACTTTGTTTCTAGTCATCGATGTTATTTATGATTAATATAGTGTATATTAGTCCCAAAAGTTGAAATCGGGAGGTCACAAGGCCGAATCATCCATTCGTTTGCTAGGTAAAAAGAATTGAAATATACTTATAATTTCGACGAACGGTGTATCTAGTGAGAAATCGAGTCTGCCGTTCGACGAGTAGTAGCACGACAGATCAAGGTAAATGGAAAACAATCGCGGGGGGATAAACTCTAAGTGCTATCGAATTGGGAACGAACTTCGACCGGATGAAGTATATAACTGCTCGAATATGCTACCACATTTACGTAAAAAACATGATTCGATGGACACCGACATTAGGTCGGTTCCTCTATTAAACCTTCGAATTCTACTCGACGATTTGGAGAAAATCTCTCTATTTAATAATCATGAACTCCACTCGACGGGCATTCACATCCTAACTCGACGGATATAATTCTCAGCCTAACCCGATGGATTTTCACATCTTAACTCGACGGATTTCCACACTTTAGTTCGACGGATATTCTCATTGGGTAAGTTTCTCCATTAAACCTTCAGAACTCTACTCGACGGACTTTCACACCTTAACTTCGATGGATATTCCCATCCTAACTCGACAGATTTTCACATCTTAACTCGACGGATATGATTCACAGCCTAACTCGACGAATTTTAACTTTGAAGGAGTTTCACTCGTGTTCAACCGACGAATACGCTAAAAGTTCAATTCTAACTCGACATTTTGGATAATGGGGAAAGTCCCGTTCTGTCGAACCGACAAGAATGTTAGGGTTACAAGGTTCTAATTCGACGGATTCTCGGAAACGTTGAGATTTCACTCCTACTGATCCGACAGATGCAACTCGACAGATCCTGGAAAACGCTAAGGTTTCACTCATGCCGATTCGACGCATACACTCGACGATCCTGGAAAATGCTAAGGTTTCACTCATGCTAATTCGACAAATACACTCGACGAGTTTTGACATTCAACGAAAAAGTAAGAAGTTTAAACTCGACGGATTTTCACATTGTGCTTTAGTGGTCAGAAATCTAAACTCGACAGGTATGTCACTCGACGGATTCTGACTTTGGGAAAATGTTGAGGTCTCACTTAAGCTGATCCGACGGATTTAACTCGACCGATTTCTGGAAAAATGTTGAGGTTTCACCTATACTAGTCCGACAGACACTAAGAGGGCCACACTTTCTAATTCGACGAATTCACCGACAGAGGTGTTAATGGGGGGTCACTAGCTTCGACAACTTTTGACATGATGAAGGGCCCCACTTGTCGACGCTGTGTTTGGCCAGAGCTCATACTCGACAGGTTTTAACATCTTAATTCGACGGACATGGCTTACTCACTCTCGATGGATTTTAACATTTACTTTAGAATGGATCAAAGAAACCAAGTCATTACCATTTTCAATATAGGATCTCTGTTTTCGGGTTCAAAACCGTGACCATACGAGAACCAAAACGGGGCTCATTTCTTTCCATATTACACATTCCAAATATATATATATATATACATACAAAACTCCAAAGAATCGCTAGCATCTATACATCACAAACAACAATTAAAAGCGAGAAAGACCCTCAACACAAATTACCGACGTTCCTAAATGCTAAGAGAGGTTGAGGAGGAGTGTCTTCCTCTTACCTAAGTGAAGAACAGGGATAAAGAAGCTCCTTTCATGCTTGAAAATCTGATTTTCTTCACCACCACCAGAACCTTGGGCGTTCAAGATCCACAAAAATTAAGGTCAAAAGAGAGAATGGCAAGAGGAAACCGAATGCACGAAAATGAGGAGAAGAGAAAAAGTTAAGAACTTTACCTTAAAGGTCCGAGCTTTGGGGCTGTTTTGAGCAGAAAGAAAAATGAAGACACAGGGAGGAGTTCCAGCAGAAGCAAGGTGTGAAGGTGGAGAGGGGAAAATGGTCTCTGTCGGGTTGAGTAAAGGAGGCTTGAAGGATCAACAATGGTGAATGTGGGTGGTGTGCAGGCCACAGAAGAAGAGAGAGAAAAGAGAGTGAGAGAGCTGCGTGAGGGGAGGAGCAGCGTGAATGAGAGAAAATGGGAGAAATGAAATGGAAAATATGAATGAGCAAAGAGACGTGGGGGAGTGGGAAAAATGGAATAGTCAATGTAATAATTCCTCAACAAGATGGCAGTGCGGCATAAATTGGGGAGGAGAGAGGAAAGGTTGATTAGATGGAAATAGGAAGCTTCCTTGAGAAGCTTTGTGCGCTTCTCGAGGAAATGAAGTGCAAGGTTGTCACCTTAATTAAATTCATCCGACGATAATAATTAAGTCGCTAAAATTATTTTCTCAATGAAATAAAATTACAATTGATGAAAATAATATTTTATTACTCATCGATGATTTTATGATACGATGATTTCATGTATCGATAAAGTCTCGTGAAGCGTAAACCTCGTAAATCGTGTCCAAATTTCGGGTTTAGTAAGATCCTCCGTCAACGTTTCCACGGTCCAAAGTTTATCACCTTTTAGGAAAAAAAAATATTTTATTTTCCCACTCAAAGAAAATATACACGTAAAATGAAAAATATATTAAAATATTCATCGTTCACGAGAAAAAAATCCAGAAAATTTCCTAAAATTCACAAATATTATAAAATAATTATTTATAATGAAATAAAGAATTTTCGTGGATGTTACAACACTCCCCTTCTAAAAGGAATTTCGTCCTCGAAATTAA
This sequence comes from Ormosia semicastrata, assembly GCA_029884595.1. Lineage (NCBI taxonomy): Eukaryota > Viridiplantae > Streptophyta > Magnoliopsida > Fabales > Fabaceae > Ormosia > Ormosia semicastrata. Next base: position 63,011,613 of record JAQQTO010000061.1, on the reverse strand, counting down.
TCATATCTTAAAAATAAATGCTCCTTGAGTCTTCACCCTTTCGATAGCTAACTCCCCAAACAACTCAGTACATCGCTAAGTAGTTCTATCGAACTTATTCTCCTTTACTTACTGCAGTAGACAACTAAGCTTGTTTACTTCTAAATGCTTCTACTACAACATTTGCTTTTTCTGGGATTATACCAACACGAAAAAAATCAAAATCTTTCAGAATTTCTAATCACTGTTCCTGCTTCATATTTCAACTTATTCCGATCAGACAAAATACTTCTGACTCTTACGATCACTACAGACAATGAAAATTTCTCCTTGTAGAAAATGTTTCTAGATCTCTAATACAACTACAAGCTAACTCTAAGTTGTGTAAGGTAGTTCTCCTCATGTATTTTCAATTTGTCTCTAAGTATACGTTATCATTCCTTCTATTCTAATCAAGCACACGCTCTAAACTTCCAATGCGAAACATCACTAGGCATCCCTAAAAGTTCATTAGGATTTGGACAAAATCATCCTTGGCGAAGAAATCAAACGTTTCATCATCCTTTGAAAGTTTTCGCCCGTATACATCAGTCCATACAAAACTTGACCCTCATATATGAGTTAGGTGAGAAATCTTGTCACTTGAAGAATTCTGCTGTGAGTCTCCCGTATCAACCAGCTAATCCAAAAATTACAATTCTTCATTACGGTCGTCGGTTCCTCTCGCTGAATAAATGTTTCGAGTTTCGATGGTTCACAGCAATCTTCTTCCCTTGAGATTGCATAACCCAAAAGTTGAATTGTCTCCAACTAGAATTCATACTTAGACATCTTCACGCATAACCTCTTCTTCAGGGTTTTAAGGATCACTCCGAGAGATTCAATACGTTCCTCCAAGCATCATGAATAAATCAAAATGCCGTCAATCATGGACAACGATAAATCTTTAAGCGAACTCGATGATAGTCCATAATATAAGTTGATCTTGGAGAAAATAGCGTCGTCCTTCAATTGATTTGTCAGATCATCTTTTCTTGATTCGAACAGAATGTCTCATAGGGTAAGCTTTCACCTAATTGTGCTACACTTGTCGTGTCGTTAGGGTTCAGATTCGGGAACACAGATACTTAATTGAAGTATACTAGAAACGTTATAAAGGTCAGAAAGAAAAATAGGGAAGTCATGTGATTTACCACTGGACCCGCCTAACGAAGAATACGATATGGTCCTACAAAACTTAGGAGTGAGTTTCACGGATTCGCATCTAGAAAATTTCTGTCTCAAGAATCACTAAGTTTCCCTCAAAACTGAGTGACGAGACCCGTTCAGAAAACGATCAATCTCCTTCCTGAGATCAAGCCCATTCATGAAAAAGCAAATGATGGAATTGGCATAAAGGGTTTCAATATCTAACAACATTAGGATAGTTCTTTAAATAGACTTGTTGTAACAAGAGCAAGCTTACAAACGAGGATAATATCATTCGAGTTGAAAGAAAGTAAGTACACAGACGATTCAATTCCGTAGATGAACTCTCAGAACTTCATTGGAATATTTCAACAGGATATGTTGGAAGATAACCAATCCCTTGGCTAACATTACATCAAATTTGCAAGAGAAGTAAACAAATCAGATTAACAAAAGATTAAGTCTTTAACAAGTCATAGGACAACTTAAACAACCCAGCTACCCTCAACAAGTTCTTAGTAGCCAAAAGAGATGACTTAGTCAAAAGATGACGATAGTACAAACGTCCCCACTGGATTCATACATTCATACGTCACAGAGAAATAGGTTACCCCCGGAATCATACAGTGAAGTCACAGGGTCATCCACTGTAGAACAGTCCTTTCCTTTACTTCGATCTTCGGTCTGGTAGAGGAATCAACTTTCCCTTCTTCATGAGATTTTGAAATACATGCCTTACCAACGAAAGGCTTCGTCCTCTGCAAGGCGCTTTTTGGCCACGTGCCCTAACTCTTTGCATCCGAAACAGATTACTCCTTCAATTTCACAAATCCTTGGTTAAGTGATTCTTTCCGCACTTGAGGCACATTGCCTTCTTGATCTCATATGGAGGCTTCGTCCCACGTAAAGCGCAATCCCTCCATACATGTCCTTGCTTTTCGCACTTGAAACAAATTCTTCCCTCGATCGTACAATGCCTTGTGAAGTGGTCCTTCCCGCACTTCTTACACCTTGATAACGGCACCACAGTTGGGTTTGACTTGCTACTACTCGCACTCCCTTCGCGTTTGTTGTTGCCGTTGTCCCTTCGGTTGTCGCGAATACGGTTTCTGCTTAAACTGATTAACAATCTGGTTGTTCCTCCTTTGGAACTTAGGTAGTTCAAAATTACCCAAAAATTGACTTTCTCCCAGCAAATTCTGAACCTCGATTTCTAATCCCTGCTGTTGTGCGGTCCTCTGATCCGGTTGTACTGTCACGCCAGTCATTCCTTGCAGTGTTCCCACAGTCGCATCCATTCTTCCGTTGTTGCGTACCACATTCCTACGCATGCGTCTTCCGCGAGCCATTACCTTCCTTTGAAAACAGATAGTCAAGCACACTGGAGACAAGAAGTAACCATCTCAGACAATACTGCCTCCTTTCTAAACCCAAACACAAAGAGTCATACAAAATACACAAGGGTGAATATGCAGACAAATCCTAAACAAGTTCAGTCATACCAGCTGAGCTTCTTTACTAAGAGAATTTCTATTCACTTAATACGCTTAGGTGAAGTCGTAGTTTTCCGTAAACACAGAACATTACACATCGAGTGGGCCAGTACTCAACATCATGTAACTGTGCAACAGTAGCTACCAACACTCATCCTATGGCAAGTTATGCCTTCCTTTCCCAACATCTCAAATAAGAGACAAGGAAGTACACAACTTACAAAAACTTCTAACATGTCTAAGCATAGTCAGTCCATACCCCGGCTCAACAGGATGAACTGCTCTGATACCACCTAATGTAACACCCCTCGATTTAATAACCACGGCACAATCGTCATTATATCACGGTTACTAAATTTTGACGTGTTACAATTGTCAGATAACAAATTTTCTAAAAACATCATTTGTTTTGCATATGAGGAAAATAGGAGCCACGAATGAATAGTTACCTATACCATCAGTTAAAAATATACATTACAAGATATACTCAAATTACAGTATCTAAGGCTAGATAATCACCTTACAATTTACATATACTACAATACACTTTATACAGGTGATGCAAAATAAAATATAAGCTACCCACAACCTATCCACAACTATGGAGTTGGGAGCTCCATCGGAATCCCGAATGTATAAGGCAACTCCGGGCTCACCAGTATAGTGAGAAATACAAGATAAGGTCTTCCATCGCAGTCCTCTTCATCGTCAAAGTCAGATCCCCAAAGATGTCACACACGCTTCGGTCCAGCTTGACTTGCCAGTCTTGGTATCACCAAGGTGAAACAATTCGAACCAAAACCCAAAAGAAGCTCCCTTCGCGACAAATCACCAATGGGTACAACGGGTCAAGCCAATAAAGTCCAAGGGAAAACCAACCTCGTTCCCACTTACGCTTTTTAACCAAAGATTTACATAGAATAAAGAAAGTACAAGAAAGAGGTAAGACATCCTACCATCATTACCAATTATAGCATCAAGAAACCAAACCACAAGCAAAGCGCCCACATAGCATTTATGACAATAATGGAGATAAGCATTTAGTAGCAGATTATGATCATCCAAACAGTTCCAGCGAATACATATATATATATATATATATATATATAAAATATATTAAAAATGCAACAGTTCCAATTATAATAACATTGTATGCCAGATAATTCATGGACTCACTATGCACATGTGCCCTCAATAACCAAGATCCTACTCCATGGAGCTAAACACAAAACAATCGGAGAGAATGATCAGGGAGACATGCCAGTATCTCGTCAGCCATACAAGTGCTTACCATATAATATAATCAGTCATTTTGTGCAACAAGGCTTTATACAGCGGCATTCTCACAAGATCTCGATATAGGACTGTGGCCAGTCAGGATCGTTGGTGCGTTTGCATCGGTTTGTCTCACGGTCCAGAGGGGCTACCACTGCCCTCTGTGAAACACCCGCGCCCCAACGCCCTCAAGGTCGTCTACAGGACCCCACGTGTCTATTCGCACCCGCACTAAGGTGTTATTCAACTCCTAAGCTAAAATCCTCAACAAAGTCTAACAGACATTCTCTTTCTCTTTTTATGCCATGCATGACTCAATCATGCTCCTCATGACAAGCTAAGTCAATCACGCCTCAAATGCATATCATATGATTTAACAATCAGGTTTGTTCCCATTCTTGGATCCACAAGACATTTACAATGCATAATATGTATGATTCAAAATTCCATACAATTTCATAATATGCCACAATTGGCCAAGAGAGCATCAATATACAAGTGGTCATTCACGTGGACCCTTAGCATCATAATATTAAGGTCAAACATTAGGTTCATTATGTTCCTTACTACCTCACCCATACTCTGGTTCTTCCTTTATTCCAAGTTCTCACTAGTTGTAAGGCTCAATCACGCTCCTTGTTTTTCCTTCATTATGTGTCCCTACTTTGTTTCTAGTCATCTGATGTTATTTATGATTAATATAGTGTATATTAGTCCCAAAAGTTGAAATCAGGAGGTCACAAGGCCAGAATCATCCATTCGTTTGCTAGGTAAAAAGAATTGAAATATACTTATAATTTCGACGGAACAAGGTATCTAGTGAGAAACTGAGTTGCCGTTCGACGAGTAGTAGCACGACAGGATCAAGGTAAATGGAAAACAATCTGCGGGGATAAACTCTAAGTGCTATCGAATTGGGAACGAACTTCGACCAGATGAAGTATATAACTGTCGAATATGCTACCACATTTACAGAAAACATGATTCGATGGACACTGACATTAGGTCGGTTCCTCTATTAAACCTTCGAATTCTACTCGACGGATTTGGAGAAAATCTCTCTATTTAATAATCGGAACTCCACTCGACGGGCATTCACATCCTAACTCGACGGATATAATTCTCAGCCTAACCCGATGGATTTTCACATCTTAACTCGACGGATTTCCACACTTTAGTTCGACGGATATTCTCATTGGGTAAGTTTCTCCATTAAACCTTCGAACTCTACTCGACGGACTTTCACACCTTAACTTCGACGGATATTCCCATCCTAACTCGACAGATTTTCACATCTTAACTCGACGGATATGATTCACAAATTAACTCGACGAATTTTAACTTTGAAGGAGTTTCACTCGTGTTCAACCGACGAATACGCTAAAAGTTCAATTCTAACTCGACGATTTTGGATAATGGGGAAAGTCCCGTTCCTGTCGAACCGACAAGAATGTTAGGGTTACAAGGTTCTAATTCGACGGATTCTCGAAACGTTGAGATTTCACTCCTCCTACCGATCCGACAGATGCAACTCGACAGATCCCGGAAAACGCTAAGGTTTCACTCATGCTGATTCGACGCATACACTCGACGGATCCTGGAAAATGCTAAGGTTTCACTCATGCTAATTCGACAAATACACTCGACGGGTTTTGACATTCAACGGAAAAGTAAGAAGTCTAAACTCGACGGATTTTCACATTGTGCTTTAGTGGTCGAAATCTAAACTCGACAGTATGTCACTCGACGGATTCGACTTTGGGAAAATGTTGAGGTCTCACTTAAGCGATCCGACGGATTTAACTCGACCGATTTCGGAAAAATGTTGAGGTTTCACCTATACTAGTCCGACAGACACTAAGAGGGCCACACTTTCTAATTCGACGAATTCACCGACAGAGGTGTTAATGGGGGGGTCACTAGCTTCGACAACTTTTGACATGATGAAGGGCCCCACTTGTCGACAGGTTTGGCCAGAGCTCATACTCGACATGTTTTAACATCTTAATTCGACGGACATGGCTTACTCACTCTCGATGGATTTTAACATTTACTTTAGAATGGATCATCAAACCAAGTCATTACCATTTTCAATATAGGATCTCTGTTTTACGGGTTCAAAACCGTGACCATACGAGAACCAAAACGGGCTCATTTCTTTCCATATTACACATTCCAAATATATATATATATATATATACAAAACTCCAAAGAATCGCCTAGCATCTATACATCACAAACAACATTTAAAAGCAGAAAGACCCTCAACACAAATTACTGATGTTCCTAAATGCTAAGAGAGGTTGAGGAGGAGTGTCTTCCTCTTACCTAAGTGAAGAACAGGGATAAAGAAGCTCCTTTCATGCTTGAAAATCTGATTTTCTTCACCACCACCGAACCTTGGGCGTTCAAGATCCACAAAAATTAAGGTCAAAAGAGAGAATGGCGGCGAGAAACCGAATGCACGAAAATGAGGAGAAGAGAAAAAGTTAAGAACTTTACCTTAAAGGTCCGAGCTTTGGGGTTGTTTTGAGCGAAAGAAAAATGAAGACACGGGGAGGAGTTCCAAAGCAGAAGCAAGGTGTGAAGGTGGAGAGGGAAAATGGTCTCTCGTCGGGTTGAGTAAAGGAGGCTTGAAGGATCAACAATGGTGAATGTGGGTGGTGTGCACCGTGAAGAAGAAGAGAGAAAAAGAGTGAGAGCTGCGTGAGGGGGAGGAGCAGCGTGAATGAGAGAAAATGGGAGAAATGAAATGGAAAATATGAATGAGCACGCAGACGTGGGGAGTGGGAAAAATGGAATAGTCAATGTAATAATTCCCTCAACAAGATGGCAGTGCGGCAAAGATAAATTGGGGAGGAGAGAGGAAAGGTTGATTAGATGGAAATAGGAAGCTTCCTTGAGAAGCTTTGTGCGCTTCTCGAGGAAATGAAGTGTAAGGTTGTCACCTTAATTAAATTCATCTGACAGATAATATATAAGCTGCTAAAATTATTTTCTCAATGAAATAAAATTACATTTGATGAAAATAATATTTTATTACTCATCAGATGATTTTATGATACAGTGATTTCATGTATCAGATAAAGTCTCGTGAAGCGTAAACCTTGTAAACTGTGTCCAGCCCCGGGTTTAGTAAGATCCCCCGTCAACGTTTCCACAGTCCAAAGTTTATCAGCCTTAGGAAAAAAAATATTTTATTTTCCCGGCTCAGCAAAATATACACGTAAAACGAAAAATATATTAAAATATTCATCGTTCACAGAAAAAAATCCAGAAAATTTCCTAAAATTCACAAATATTATAAAATAATTATTTATAATGAAATAAAGAATTTTCAGGATGTTACATATGCTGATATTGCTAATTACTTGGCCACCAAGGACTTTCTAGAAGGCCTGAACAAGGCGTAGCGAGATAAGCTAAAGAGTGATTATAAGTATTACATTTGGGATGATCCTTATTTTTGGAAGCATTGTGCAGATCAAGTGATTCGGAGATGTATTCTGAATTCAGAGACTCACTTCGTTCTCTCTTTTTGTTATACTATGCCTGTGGAGGACATTTCAGCATGAAAAGGACAACCAATAAAGTACTTGACAGTGATTTCTACTGGCCCACCATCTTTAAGGATGCTTATAACTTCTGTAAGTCATGTGACTGCTGCCAAAGAACAAGTAATATTGGTCTGCGAAATCAAATGCCTCAAACTCCAATAATCTTTGTGGAAATCTTTGATGTTTAGGGCATTGACTTCATGGGACCATTCCCTCCTTCTTTTGGTTTCTCCTATATTCTTTTAGCTGTGGGTTATGTTTCAAAATGGGTGGAAGCTAAGGCCACTAAATCTAATGATTCTAAGACTGTTGTGGATTTTGTGAAGTCTTATATTTTTTCCAGGTTTGGTACTCCCAGAGCTATCATTAGTGACCAAGGGACACATTTTTGCAACAGAATCTTTGAAGCCCTTTTGAAGAAATATGGTGTGGTGCACTAGACTTCTACTCCTTACCATCCTCAGACGAATGGCCAGACTGAGGTGTCCAATCGGGAGATTAAGTCTATCCTTGAAAAAACTATGAATCCAACGCGCAAGGATTAGAGTACTAGAGTTGCTGATGCTTTATGGGCTTATAGGACTGCATAAAAGACTCCGATTGGCATGTCCCCATTTCGATTGGTGTATGGGAAGCCCTATCACCAGCTAGTGGAGGTGGAACATTGATCTTATTTGGCTATCAAGCAAGTTAACTTGAACTTGGAAGGTGCTGGAAAGCAAAGAAAGCTCCAATTACAAGAGTTGGAAGAATTAAGGAATGAGGCTTTTGAGAGTGCCCTCATTTACAATGCCAAAACCAAAGCATTCCATGATCACATGATCTCCAGGAAAAACTTCAACAAAGGCCAAAGAGTGTTGCTATACTAATCCAGACTTAAATTGTAACACCCCTCGATTTAATAACCATGGCACAATCGTCATTATGTCACGGTTACTAAATTTCGGCATGTTACGATTGTCAAACAATAAATTTTCAAAAACAAATTAATCATTTCGCATATAAGGAAAATAGGAGCCACGAATGAATAGTTACATTTACAACTAATTAAAATATGAATTATAAAATGTACTCAATTTGCAACATTTAAGTCTGGATAATCACCTTAAAACATACATATATCCAAAAATACACTTTATACAGGTAATGCAAAATAAAGTATAAACTACCCACAACATATCTACGACTAAGGAGTTGGGCACTCCCTCGGATCCTGAATGCGTAAGGCAACCCCGGGCACATCGGTGTAGTGAGAGATACGGGATAAAGTCTTCAATTGTAGTCCTCTTCATGGTCAAGGTCAGATTCCCAACAAATCGCATACGTTTGTCGGTCCAGTCGACTCGCCAAGCCTTGGCACCTTCGGTGAATTCAATTATGACAAAACTAATAGAATCCCTTCAAGTTGTCCTTACCAAACGCAGAAAATCAAACCATAGCAAAATCTAAGAGATTCGACCTCGCCCCCTTTACAGACTTTAACCAAAAACCACACAGGATAGCAACAAATACAGAAAAGAAGTAAGACATTCTACTTTCATTACCTATGATGGCAGCAAAGAAACATAACACGAATGACGAAGTCATTCCATACATACAGATATTACAAATATGTTCAAGTTATCAATTGCATAATATTTTCAGAAAACATATACCACAATAATACAATTATCAACAGCACTATAACAATAAGTATTCACTATAGATATATAACAAATATTTATGTTTCCACAATATGTATGTTAACCATGCCCATGATAATATGTGGACTAACCATGTATATGCACAATACATATGCTGACCATCCTCATGTACAATGTACTCATTTCCTACTCCATGGAGCTAACTCAAGGTTTTTCAGAGATGAACGCCCTAGAAGATCTGTCCCCCCTCAAAAGACAATCTACGCCGGGCTATGGAAAGCAATAGTGCCAAGTCGGGCTGTCAGTGCGTTGCAACAGTGTTTCACAGCCAGGGGTATATATATAAGGTGATAACTTGATCACAAGTGAAACACCGCGCCCTGGAGTCCCCTTAGGTCTATACAAGACCCCACTATCCTGTAAGTCCTCGTCCACTCCTAGGCATAATACGCCATAACTGTATAATGCACAAATGCATATTCAATGGGATTCAACCCTCCGTTGTACCATTCCCAATGGTATTGAAGCAACCATCCATACAATTGTTTCAATACCATTTGCATCAGTGATATTATATAATCGCCCATACAACTACATAGTATCACTATTAACTGGGTTTCATTTGATAACTAGTCCTTTCTGACTAAATCGTCTACCTGATGGTTTTGGTTATAAAAGCAAACCACATCTGACTAAATAGTCTACTTGAGGTTTCTTGGTCCGGTACTTCGGTTCCATAATCACAATGTCGATGCATGCTTCAACCATGCTCTATGCATATAGATTCACAATGATAATATAACTTATTCAAATTCACACGCCATTACGAATGAATATCAAAATCTCACAGGTAAATACATACTATTCAAAGTTACTATGAAAGTTATGCTTTAATTCCATTATGTTCTCGAGTTAACTCTCTTAGAATATTTAGTTTAAGTTCCTCACAGCCCTTCTCACACTCTTGCTCTTCCTTTATTCCAAAAATTGCTCTAAACTATAAGGCAAACTATCATTATTGGTTCTTTAAAATTTATGAATCTCAAAGTACAATTAAATTTTCCAATTTACTAATCCTTGCATCCTATTACCATTAATTTACTCACTAGGTGTTAGGTGATAAATTTTTAATTTTGGATCCGATGGAGAAAATGCCTCTAGTGTGCAAATATGAGGCTACCTTTCAACGAAAAATAATATGACAGAATGATGAAAGATGTCAACCATGATGTGATTTGATGACGGAAATGGGTAAGTTTCAATTTGACAGAATCAATGTTGATAGGAAAAATATTATTTGACGAGAATGGCTAAAAGTCAAGTTCTGTCGAATGAAGATTTTGTCGAATGAAGATCAGTTCTGTCGAATGATGCATAAAGCTGTCGAATATGCTACAAGGCCAGTTCTGTCGAATGATGTATAAAGCTGTCGAATATACTAGAAGGCCAGTTCTGTCGAATGATGTATAAAGCTGTCAGATTTGCTAGAAGATCAGCGGAAATCCTAATTCGATGGATGGGTGTTGACGTTGGAGAAATCTTCCAAGTGTTGAACCGACGAAAGTACTAAATGGTCAGAAATTCTAATTCGACGAATATTGACATTAGAGAAGTTTCTCTCGTGTTGAACCGACGAAAGTGCTAAATGGTTAGAAGTTCTAATTCGATGGATATTGACATTGTGCTAAATGGTCAGAAATTCTAATTCGATAGATATTGACATTGGAGAAGTTTCTCTCATGTTGAACCGATGAAAATACTAAATGGTTAGAAACTCTAATTCGACGGATATTGACATTGTACTAAATGGTCAGAAATTCTAATTCGACGGATATTGACATTGTACTAAATGGCCAGAAATTCTGATTCGACGGATATTGACATTGGAGAAGTTTCTCTCGTGTTAAACCGACGAAAATGCTAAATGGACAGAAATTCTAATTCGATGGATATTGACATTGGAGGAGTTTCTCTCGTGTTGAACCGACGAAAGTGCTAAATGGTTAGAAATTCTAATTGTTACAATTGTTCACAAAGAACCCCAAATTTTGGGCCTTAAAATCGTGGTTACCCAAGGGAAAATCCGACATCAATTTCTTCCATTTCATGCATTCTAATCCAATCCAATATATTAATATACACAAACAAACAATCTAAAAGCATAAACATATTATAAACAACATGCAAACATACTAATCATGCAAACAAAGAGTTTCTTACTACCAAAATAGGTTGAAGAGAATAATCTTCCTCTTACCTTAGTGAAGAACAAAGAAAGCAAGCTCCTTTTGTCCTTAGAATTTTGTGCTTCACCACCATAAGATCCTTGGGGGTTCAAATCTAACAAATCAAGATCAAAGAGTGGAAATGGCATTCATAGTCACCAATGTGACCATGGACCACGAAAATGGGGAGAAAAGGAGAAGAAAGTTGAGAGCTTTACCTTAAAGCTTGGAGCTTTGGTGTTGGGCTGCCAACCACGAAAATGGAGGAGCCAAGGTGAGTTCCACAAAGAAGAAAGCTTGAAGATGGTGAGGGAAAGCAATGGTCTTTATTGGCTTGAGCATGGAAGCTTGAAGGTTCAATAATGGAGGTGTGTGGGTGGAAGAAGAGAGAAAGAGAATGAGCTGCGTGAAGAAGAGTGAGGCCAGCATGAATGAGAGAAAATAGGAGAATGCATTGAGATATCCCCCCAAAACCATGCTGCAACATCAGAGGGAGGAGAGAGAGTGAAAAGTGGGTGGGGAGGAAGCTTCCTTGGAGCTTCCTTGAGAAGCTTCGCAAGCTCCTCGATAAAGTGAAGTGTGTGGTTATTTAAATGATGTCATAAAAATAACTAGATAGAAATAATCTACTAGAACTATTTCTCAGTGGACAAAATTTTATAGTTAGCATAATAATATTTTATTATTCCATAGATAATAAAATATATTGCGATTTTATTTATTAGATAAAATCTTGAAAAACAAAAATCTCGTAAACTGTGTCCAGCCTCGGGTTTAGTAAGATCCCCCATCGACGTTTCTACAGTTTAAAGTTTACCAGTCTCAAGGAGAATATTTCATTTTCCCGGTTTCGCTCAGTGGGCACGCAAAATGAAGAATATATTAAAATATTCAACATTTCTAGAAAATTCCACAAAAATCATAAAAAATGACAAATATTGGAAAATGACTATTTATCTCGAAACAATCAACTTCCGAAGTGTTACACTAACACTGCTCAATATGCACGTAAAATGAGAAATATATTAAAATATTCGATATTTTCAAAAAAATTTAGAAAAATTCTCAAAAATTGTAAATATTATAAAACGATCATTTATAATGAAATAAGTGAATTTTCGGGATGTTACATAAATTATTTCTAAGTAAGCTACATTCTAAATTGATTGGACCATTTGTAGTAACTATTATTTTTCCTTCTAGTGCAGTGGAGATCATGAATGAGGCGTCTGGAAAGACATTCAAGGTCAATGGGCACTGTCTCAAGCCTTACCATGAGCTTCCGGAGAATGCAGAAGTTGAGGACATGCCTCTTCTCCATCCATCTTATGCAGAACACTGAGGAGTGTCGCAATGTCTGGCTGAGGACAATAAACCAAGCGCTTATTAGGAGGCAACCCAACTAGATTTACTTTCTTTTCCTTTTTTGTTTTATGTTGTTTAGTTTCTTAGTTCAGCCCATTTTAATGTGTTTCTTGCCTGATGATACCTATATCTTTACTGCTATTTTTGTTTTGACTTGCTCAGTTTTGGTTTGGTTGCATGAGTTTATGGTTTGTTAAGTGCGTGCAGTCATGAGGAGCAAATTGGAGTGATTTTATAAGTCAGAAGCCTACACGGGGTGGGCCGTGTCCATGTTCCCATGACAGTAACCCCAACTGCTCACAGAGAGGTACACGGGGAGGGTCATGTCACATGACACGACTCGTGTTTTCGTAGGTAGCAGGTTCTATTTTCTCACAGGAAGGTACACAGGGTGGGCCGTGTCACATGACACGGCCCATGTTATTATACACCCAAGGCTATTCTTTACAGAGAGGTACACGGGGAGGGCTGTGTCAAATGACACGGCCCGTGTTGTCATTCCAACAACTCTAAAACCCTGACTTAGGGTTGTCTTTCCTAATTTTTCCCCAACTCTCCTTCTCCCACGCAGCCACTACGCAGCAGCCCCCATCCTTCTCTACTTTTTCTTCTTCCAAATCTTCCATTCTCACCACCTATATTCACCATTTTCAACCATTTTTCACTTTCCATCTCTTAAATCTCTCTTCTCTCTTCCTTTCTCCTTCCATTTTCATACTACTATTGTCTCCATCATTCGACCACCCACGCGCCCACCATAGCCACCACCACAATCTTCCATTGTTCTTCCATTTTCAACCCCACACCCACTCTACGATTAACTTCTTCCTACATTTCTTCTCACTCAATTACCTCCTTTCCATACCCTTTCCTTCAAACTCCCTATCTCCACACCTCCCCACCATTCCAAAGTTCACGATACCACTCCATTTTCTCATTTTCTCCATTTCTTTTGATTTCCTCAATAATGGGTCCCAAGAAGCGTATCAAGGTCACCGCTACTTCCTATTCACACCACCCCCATCGTACTTCCTCTAGGCGCATATGGTCTTTTCCATCACCCTCGCGTGAGCCATCTCCACCTCAGGTACCATTCAATCCCATAGACAGAAAAGTAGTGGTTCCCACTCGATTTTTGGATGTAGATACCCTTAAGGCTATAAAGTTGCATGATGAGGTTTTTGCTTTGTTGAGTAGGACTGGTTGGGTAGAGTTTGCACTATTGAATATGCCTACATTTGCTGAGCTGACTAGGGAATTCATTTCTAGTTTTAACCGCAAGTTGTATCCACTGTGTGATCAGGAAAAGTGGCCTGGTGAAATCACATTTAAGATGTTAGGCAACTCTCATACTGTTGACATTCACTTGTTTCGTGCCATTTTTGGTTTTCCTAAGGGGCACAATATGCTACCCCGTGATTTTAATCCTGATCATATGTGGTCTGCTCTGACTGTGGTTGGGTTTGATAGTTACGACCCTAAGATGTCTACGGCCTCTAGGCTTAGGTCCCCTGCACATAGATATATTCAGAAATGGTTAGCTAATACCATCTGTGGTAGGGGGAAAGTTAAGGCACCATTAGCCGTTCTGAATTATTTTTCCTACATTGCATGATTGAAGAGATGCCCGTAAATTGGGGGTATTGGCTTTGTAATCAGTTTCACCATATAGGGACCACTTTAGCTGGCTGTATAGTAATTGGGGGTATGTCTCTGCTATTGCTGCTCATTTTGATTATCTGGACCTGCTGGAGGAGGCTTTGGTCCAGGGTCCCAATGCTATTGATGGGGCCATTCTAGTGTCTATGAAGCTGTGCACCCGTCAACATGGTGTTCTCCTCTTGATTGGAGCTGATGGAGTTGCCCTGCCTAGGACAGATTCAAACCATGAGCTTCATGAGGAGGCTGTAGTCTCACCACCTCTAGAGTTTACTGATGATGCAGGACCCTCCACTCAGCCTGGCGCTGCTTCCTATGATAGTATTTTGGCTCGTATTGACCGCCTGGAGCTGGACCATGCTATTCGCTTCCAAAGATTAGAAGATCATTTTCAAGCAGTGGAAGCCTCTCGTGATCAGAGGATGGATGCCATTGATGGCAGGCTTGATCTTTTGCTTCAGCGTTTCTCCTATCCCCTCCCCCATCCCGATGTATCTTCATTTTCTTTTGAGATGTTATAATTGACTTTGCCTGGCCTATTGGATATTGTATTGGTTCCTATTTTGGATTTGTTTGTGCTTCATGATACAGGCATCAATTTCTTCCTATGTTTTTGCATATGCTTTGCTGATTTATTCGAGTTCATTTTATCTGTTGTGTATGCTTTGACATTGAGGACACTGCCTATTTTAAGTGTGAGGGGGGTCTGGGTTTGACCTTAATTGTAAATTTTGATCTTAATTGCATATCTGGTGTATGTCTTCCTAACTAGTTTTTAGAGTATGTTGAGCAATGAGTAAGTGATTGATTTTTATTGATAGGTTTTGAAGCCTAAAGGAGCTGACTTTCTTGCTTCTAAACCCGCACTGAGAGGTTTTAAAAATTGAAAGGGTTAACTCAAAAATATGATAAAATTGGGACCTAGTGAGTTTTTGGGCCTTAATGTGAATGACTAATTTTAAGTCATTTTTGTTCTTTCTTGAATGATTCCACTTGTGATTATATGCCCTTTAGAACTTGATTTGACTCTCTTTTAAACTACAAATAATCACTACACATTTTTAGAGTTGATAAAGGCATTTCTTTTTTTCAGCTACTGGCCAAATAACTGTCCTTCCATTTTGATCCATTGTTTCACCCCTTTTGAGCCTGAATGACGTCCTTTCTTTTTATTATAGCTCAATACAAGCCTAACAGTGAAAAACCATTGCTACCCTACCTTAGGGAGTAGAAGAGCTTGATAATTATGTTGGGAATTGTATTTGAATAAGTGTGGGGGTGATTACACAGTCATATTTCTTTATTAAAAAAAAAGACTCTCAAAAGAGAAAAGAAAGAAATAAAGAAAAAGAATGGTAAAGTTGATTGTTGAATATAGAAAGTCAAGCAAAAGATGAAGATGGATTAAAAAGTGCTGGGGTGATTGTGCAAAAACGTTTGAATTTTATATTCCTATTTGCTCTTCTATTTCCGATGGTCTAACTTTGTTTATCCTTGATATATCCTACCTTGACCTTGACCCCATTACAACCTGATTAAAAACCATCTTTATGTGCATGTGATTTAGGTGGTGGAGAAGTAGAGGCTTGTCAAGCCTATGATAGGGCATGTTTTCATGAGTTGGTTGAGAGTAAATACAAGCCCAAAACACTTGAGTGAAAAAGAGTATATCAGTGAAGATTTATCATGTTAATTTAACCCTGATATTGGACTGACCTGACTTGCTGATTTGGACTGTTGAGAGAGGAAATTCCTGATTGCTTAGATTCCTTGAAAGGACTAACGTGTGTAGATCTTTACTCATTGTTTGGTACTTTTATTACTTTTTGGGAAGCATGTGCTTGATTTTATGTTTTTGCTTAGGAGTGCAAAAGGTTAAGTATGGGAGTATTTGATCTGTTAATAATTTCAGTGTCTTAAATGCCTTTTGTTTGATCTAATTGGACTCCATATGTGCTCAATTGTTGAAATTTAGCTAAGTTTCTGATTTAGAGATTAATTGGATGTTTATTGTGAAACTATGGTTAAATGTGGTTATAAACACTCATAAATGAATTATGCTTTTCAGGATATCTTTGAGTGTTTGAGTCCATTAGCATCAAACCGAGCTTGATGACCATTTAAGGAGAGAGATGAATGCTTAAGAAGTTCAGTTTTATCCTTAGAGGCAAAGGAAGAAGAGCAGTTATGAAGAATCAAGGTCACATTTGAAGAAAGTGAGTGACACGGCGCGTGTCATATGACACGGGGTGGGCCGTGTACTCCTCTGACTATTTCAAGACTGGGGTCAAATCCTATTTTTGGACAACACGACCCGTGTCATATAACACAGGGTAGGGCGTGTACGTCTCTATCTTCACAAGGGAATTCAGTTTTAAGCCTTGACCGATAACACGGCCCGTGTCACATGACACGGGTTGGGCGGTGTTCTTTTTAGACTCTGAAATTTGTTGGAATTGTGTTACTAGATTCAGACACGAGAGGGCCATGTTATATCACACAGCCCGTGTCATCGACTCAGAAATTTAAATTCAAATTTTAATGCTAAATTAGGTATCCAAACCTATAAATAGGGTTGCTTAGAGCCCCTAAAGGAGATCTGGACAGAGAGAGACGTCAAGGAAACTGAGGGAAACACAAAGACCAAGAAAGAGAGAGATTCGATTGAGGATTGGAGACTCGGATTCGAGTGATCGAAGATCAATCATTCTCAAACCTTGGAAACTAGTTTGATCTTTAGTTTTCTTTTCTTCTTTTATTCTGAACAATGTCTTTCTTTAATTCTTCTTCTGTTTTTGAATTTTTCATGTGTGGCTAAATTTCTTGATTGGTTAAAGGAAGATGAAACTCCAGTTTTGATTATGTGAATCTTGCATATTTCTTTATATCAATACAGTTATGTTTTTATTCATATGTTTCTGTTCGTAAATCAATATAAAGGTCTTTATATTCTTGCCAAATTTCAAGAGTGGTAAAACTAGGATTGCTATGCGTGGTTGCGGTGGTAAAACTAGTGAAATATATGATCTAAGTAATTTAATCCCGGTGTGTGATTAGATCTTAGTGTGATTGATTTTCTAATTCTTAATGCAATCATTAGGTAGGTGTAAGAGTGGTTGCTTTACAAATAACTAATGGTTAGGGTTTGATTTGAGCGGTTGCTAAATTAAGCGAAACTTAAGGAAAACAAGGGATTTATCTCACAATCATATGAGAACATAATTGATCATTTTAGTATAAAGAGTATGTAAGTTAGCATAATCATATAAATCTAGTGGTGGATTCCATCTCTTAACCAATATCTTTAATTTGGTAATTCAATCTGTGTTTACTGTTTTTGTTTTAAGTTTAATTTATACTTTTAATTTTAATTAACAAAATCCCTTTTTACTTTTTACTGTTTATTGTTCATCAGAGTTTAATTTAGGAATTGGATTGATAGTGTCAATTGAATTAGTTCTCTGTGGAACGACCCTTGCTTACTACAACTGGTTGCAAGGTTTTTATATTTTTGGTGGAACTTTGCAACTGTTTTTTATATAAATCTTAATCATATTCCACATCACACCAGAAACCCTCCTTGTAAGGTGGATATCTTGATTTGTTGTAGATAAGAGTTTGGCACAATGAATGCTTGAACCGATTTACAAGTGGTGGTGTTGGTAGATAATTAAAAGAACTATAATATAATTACATATATAATCTTAAATGAACTTTGAATGCTATATTTTTCGATTGAAACCTCCGTTATGCATAGATTCTAATTGAGTTATAAAAAGAATTAATATTGTTCTTAATTTACTTACCAAGAGTGAATCTCCTAGCCTAAGCAAATCCTTTTTAATTGTGAACAAGTTTTATCACCTTTATTATTGTGACAAATCATTTCCTTGCCTCAAAGAATTTTTCTTCATCAATTCCCTGTGGATCGACCTTGGACTCTCGAGAATTTATTACTTGAGACAACCTACACTTGGGTTTGCAACACATATCAATTCCGCATTAAGTTTTTGGCATCGTTGCCAGGGACTTGATTTGAAGAACAAGTTTATTGAGGTTTCCTTTCTTTAAGTAAACTTCACCATTGGGTATATTCTTTCCCTATTCTTTCAATTTTCTAGTTGTATCATATTTAATGGTAAGTTTACCGCCTACTTGTTAATATATATTTTTTATTATTATGGAAGGTTGAGCTTTTTATATATTTTTATTTTCTTTTCTATTTTAAGTCACTTATTTATGCTTACTCGGTATCGTGAGTCAAATTCTGTTCGTTTGGTTAAAACTAATCCTAGTACTTTATATATTGATTTATTTGAATCACAATCACACACATTAAACACAATGGTTGAAAATAAAAGTGTACATAATGAACATGAAAATTAGCCGTTATGAACTATGCATGGATATTTGCAACCATCTCAAAATTCTAGTCCAACATGTTTTATCTTTCCACTCAATGCTAACAATTTTAGATTTAATCTGGGTATGATTTCTTTACTTCCTAATTTCTATGGTTTAGAATCTAAAAGCCCATATCTACTTCTAAAAGAATTTGAGGAAGTATATATCACTTTCATTGATCAAAATTGTACTGAAGAAATTGTTAAAATTTAAATTATTTTCTTTTTCTTTGAAAGATAAAGTAAAAACTTGGATTAACGCTTTGAAATCAAGATCAATTGGCACATGGCAAGAAATGCAAAGTGAGTTTTTAAAGAAATTTTTTTTACACATAAAACCAATGCTTTGAAAACACAAATCCAAATTTTTTTCCAAAATTCAAATAAAGCATATTTTCAAAGTTAGGAACGTTTTAAAGATTTGTTAAATTCTTGCCCACATCATGGTTTTGAAAAATAGCGCACTATAAGCTTCTTTTATGAAGGGTTAACACCTGAAACCAAACAATTTGTGAAAATAATATGCAATGGCGAGTTTCTTGATAAAGAACCTGAAGAAGTTTTAGAATATTTAGATCATTTGATTGAGAATTCTCAATCTTGGCATGGTACTAATCCTTCTGAAAAGTTCAATTAGATCTAACCTTACAAGTGCTAGTAAAGGAAAATATCACCTTAGTCAAGAAAAAGATCTAAATGCTAGGTTTGCCAGTTTGGCTAGAAAGATTGAAGCCATGGAATCAGAGAAAGTAAAAGAAATCAAATCTGTGCAAAATGAAGAAATTTGTGGCATTTGTGATGAATTAGGACACTCACCAAATGAATGTCCAAAAATTCTTATTTTTAAATAAGTTGTGCATGAGCAAGTAAACGTAATGAATAACTTTAAAAAGTCATTCACCTCTTCTTTTTCAAATTTATACAATCTGGGATGGAGAAATCACCCAAACTTTGGTTGGAGGACTAGTAATTAGGCACAATTCATGCAACCACCACCTCCTCAGGCGCAACTGGATTCCAAAAATTCATAAGGATATGCACCTTACGTCCCATCATACAAGAAAAACCTTGAAGCAACATTCCATACATTCATGGAAAAGTAAGACACCATTAATAACCAAAACACTCAAGCCATGATTGACATAAAAGACACTCTTGCTAAATTTGCTTTTGCACTCACCATTCACGAGAAAGGAAAATTTCCTTCTCAACCTAAATCAAATCCCAAGGGTCAGTACAGACTAAATGAGGGTAGTTCAGAAAGCTAACGAATAGATTAAGTAAAGTCAGTAATAACTCTTAGGAGTGGAAAGGTTGTTGAAAAACAAATTCTTGAACCTTGTGAAAGAGATGATGAATCAATCCCCCAGGATAAAGAAGAGATTGATAAGCCACCTGGAAAAAAAGAGACCAAATTCTCGTCTTCACCCCCATTTCCTTAAGCATTAAACAATTCAAGGAAATTGAACTATAACACTGAAATTTTTGAAATTTTTAAACAAGTGAAGGTCAATATTCCTCTGTTAGATGCTATCAAACAGATTCTCTCTTATGCCAAATTTTTAAGGACTTGTGCACTGTTAAAAGGAAACTAAATGTGAAAAAGAAAGCCTTTTTGGCTGAATAGGTAAGCTCCATTCTTCAGAATAATAATGCCTTGAAATATAAAGACCTTGGTTATGCTACAGTTTCATGCATTATTGGAGAACATAAAATTGAACAAGCTTTACTTGATCTTGGTGCTAGTGTTAATTATCTTCCATATTCAGTTTATCAGCAACTTAACCTAGGTTAGTTAAAACCAACTTCTGTAACTCTTCTACTTACTGATAGATCAATTAAAATTCCAAAAGGAATAGTAGAAGATGTGTTCATACAAATTGATAAATTCATATATCCTGTGGATTTTATTGTCTTGGAAACTAAACCTGTGGTTAATAGTGACAAGTCAATTCCTATTATTTTAGATCACCCATTTTTAGCAACATCTAATGCTTTAATAAATTGCAGAAATGGAGTGATGAAGCTAATATTTGGAAATATGACACTGGAACTTAATATTTTCAACATGTATAGGCAACCACAAGAAGTCCATGACGAAAAGGAGGAAGTTGAAAGGAATGAGGCTATATAGATGACCATTTTCAAACCAAGAGGTTTTCTGACCCATTAGAAATTTGTTTTATCAATTCATTTGACTCTGCTATGCAATTAGAAGATGATATTTATGAAATATGCTCTTTGCTTGATTATACACAAGTATTAGAATACAAAAGATGGAAGCCAAGATTCGAAGAGCTAAAACCCATAAATGATAATACCCTTGAAGAAGTACCCACACTGGAACTAAAGCCATTACCTACTGGGTTGAAGTACATATTTTTGGGAGAAGAGCAAAGTTTTCCAATGGTAATTTCCTTGACCCTTACCAGAGAACAATAAGATATGTTGATAAAAGTACTTAAAAGGCATAAAAGTGCAATTGCATGGACATTAAAGGACATAAAAGACATTAACCCATTAATTTGTACACATAAAATACATTTAGAAGATAATGCTAAAACATCTCAACAACCTCAAAGAAGATTAAATTCATACATGAAAGAGGTAGTTAGAGCTGAAGTTCTCAAATTACTTGATGTTAGAATTATCTACCATATCTCTAATAGCCAGTGGGTCAGCCCTACATAAGTTGTGCCTAAGAAATCTGCAATAACAGTATTTGAAAATGAAAAATGTGAGTTAATACCTATGCGGGTCTCATCCAGTTGGCGTATGTGTATTGATTTTAGAAAATTAAATGCTGCCACTAGGAAAGATCATTTTCCCTTGCCATTTCTTGATCAAATTTTGGAAAGGTTAGCAGGACATCCTTACTACTATTTTCTTGATGGTTATTCGGGCTATTATCAAATACCCATTGCATTAGAGAATCAAGAAAAGACCATTTTTACATGCCCCTTTGGTACTTTTGCATACAGAGGAATGCCTTTTGGCCTTTGTAATGCTCCAGCAATATTTCAAATATGCATGCAAAGTATTTTTTGTGACATGGTTGAGCATTATTTAGAGGTTTTCATAGATGACTTGATAGTTTTTGGGAGTTCATTTGAAATTTGTCTTGACAATTTGGAAAAAGTTCTTAAAAGATGTGAAGAAAAAGGACTTGTGTTAAACTGGGAAAAATGTCATCACATGGTTACGTCAGGAATAGTGTTAGGTCATATGATATCTTCTAAAAGAATTGAAGTTGATAAGGCTAGATTTGAATTAATTGCCCATTTGCCTTCACCAAAGATAGTTAGGGAAGTTCGTTCATGTTTAGGACATGCAGGATTCTACAGAAGATTCATTAAGGACTTTAGTGCCATATCTAGACCATTATGTAATCTTCTAATAAAAGATGCACCATTTGATTGGACTCAAGAATGCCAAAAATATTTTGAAAATTAATTGGTTTTCTCATATCTGCCCCTACCATGCAACCCCCTGACTGGTCTTTACCTTTTGAGTTGATGTATGATGCTAGTGATTTTACTGTTAGTGCTGTTTTAGGCCAAAGAAAGGAAGGTAAGCCTCATGTAATTTATTACGTAAGTTGAACTTTAAATAGTGCACAAATGAATTATACCACTACTGAGAAAAGAACTTCTTGCTGTAATTTTTGCGTTAGATAATTTTTAAGCTTATTTAATTGGTTCTTCTACTATTTTTTTCACCGATCATGCTGTTATTAGATATTTAATGTCTAAGTAGGATGCCAAACTTAGGTTGATACGGTGGATCTTGTTGCTTCAAGAATTCAACATCACAATAAAAGATAAGAAATGAGCTGAAAATGTTGTTGCAGATCATTTGTCTAGACTTACAACAGACTTACCTTTTGATATCACACCTATCAATGATTTTTTCCCAATTAATTTTTATTTTCTGTCAATTCTAAGCCTTGGTTTGCTAACATTGTCAATTTTCTTGTAACAGGAAATACGCCACCTCAATGGACGTACTAAGACAGAAAGAAATTTTTGACTGAGGTGAAAAATTTTTATTTGAACAACCCATATTTGTTCAAATATTGTCCTGATTAGATTATTCGGAGATGTGTACCCGACAGTGAGGTAGGTAATGTCATTAAATTTTGTCACTTAGAAGCATGTGGAGGTCACTTTTCTTCCAAGAAAACAGCTGCAAAAATGTTACAGTATGGCTTTTATTGGGCCACTTTATTTAAGGACAGCTATACATTTTGCAAAAGTTATGAAAACTATCAAAAATTGGGTTCCATTTGTAACACCCCAACTTTTGGGATAATTACAATATTGTCCTAAAATGTACTATTTTGTGAATTCTGTGAGTAGTAAATTAAATTTGACTGTTTCATGAGTGTATTTGATTGTTGTACTTGATTTGCTCCGAGCTAGGGAAATAATAATTTTCTGGCCGAAAAAATCTTATTTTAATTAATTGGAGTTGGGGGATCTTACTAAACCCAATTCTGATTGATATATATATTAATCACGTAATTTTTAGGATTTAACTGTGTAATAAAATAATTTTATATTATTGTAATATTATTTTATATTACAGTACCTACTGTCTCAAAAATAGTAGAAATCTGCTTCAAAATGACCACGGGTCCTTAAAAATCTGTGGGACCCGCGTTTAGGAAAAGCAGTCAATGATTTTGACTGTACAAATTCTAAACCAATGGGAGCGAGTCAACGAAAGTGGCTTGACTATTTTGAACCAATAAGAATAGGTCAAAGAAGGAAGCATGGACTTTGATGTGGACCGTTGGATGAAGACTTAGTTAGGAAGCCTTTAACCTTAACTGTTGATCAAATCAATGGTGTGGATGTAAACTTGGTTAACAAGCATTGAATATTGGCCATAGATCTAATCTAGGGCTAGGAATTAAAGATGAAATCAATGGTTAGAATTAAGTCAAACATAGTTGCTTGAATTTGATTAGTAGCTAATTAAACCTAATTTGGTTAATCTAATTACCTAATTAGCAAACTAAGTGAACTAGCTTAGTTCTTAATTAGTTATAATCTAAATACTAATTAGATATCCTAATATTGTTTAAAGATTATAATATATGCTAAAATATATTAAACTAATTGGTTATATGATTAGAATATTGATTTAGTGTTGATCGGATATTTAACCTAACTAATTACCTAATTAATTAGCATGCAATTTGTAACACCTCAAAATTTCCTATCCTATAAGCAGTAATTTTGACAGCTAACAGAATTTTACTGTTTAGTAATTTCTGGATACTGTAAAATTATTTTGTTTATTCCGTCAGCGTATTTGATCGTTTTGAGTGATTTACTCCGTGTCAAAAAAATAATAATTTTTGGGCCGGGAGAAATCTTTCTGTATTTATTTCTCTTGACTGTTAATTATTTTTAACAATCTGACTTGATTTTCAAACATTTTCTAATTTTTGTGATTTTATGTGTGATTTTAAATTTTTTTCTGTTTATGGGCCCCACGAGGTGTTTGTGGGCCCAGGTGACCATACGTGGGCCTAGGTGAGTTCCGCAAAGTGAAAAATTTTTTTACGCATAAAAAAATTTGTACTGTTTAGACGGAGACAGGGGATCTTACTAAACTTGAATCTGAAAATAGTTTTAGAAAATTTGTTTTGTATTGCATTTATTTATCGGAAGATAAAAATACAGTAAATATATTCTTTCGTGGGATTTTTAGTAGATAAAAATAGAAATTATATTGCTTAAGTCAACATTGGTGGTTTGGATATCCACTATTGATTCAATTAACGGTTAAGAAATAAATTTAATAAAGAAACATAAGATAATCATCATTGATTTAATCAATGATGTGAGAATAAACTTAATTAGGCAAGCTTCAATATCAATCGTAGATTTAATCAACGGTGTAAAATTAATTATATAAAGTGACCATTTACAACCATTGGATTTAGAGTTGATCAAGGGTGGAGATTTGGTCTTAAAAAGTGACAAAGACCATTTATGACCATTGGATGAAGAATTAATCAAGGGTGGGGATTTGGTCTTAAAAAGTAGCAAAGACTAATTATGACCCTTGGATTAAAAGTAAGAAGAAGTAATCTTGACCCTTTATTTTGGAGACACATCTAATGGCTAGAATTTAAAGGAGAATGATCCAATGGCTTAGATTTAGTCTTCTAAATTAAAAGTCTACCTAAATCCTAACCATTGAATTAATCAATGGCTAGGAATGCTTCAAATAATTGTATAAAAAAAAGATGACAACTTCATGCATTATGGAAGGGGGGACGGTTTTGGAGTGCTTGGACAAGGAGGAGACAATTTTTTTAGTAGCCTTTTTAGGCTAAAGAAAAGATGAAGTCAACAATGATTTGATTAGTAACTAATTAAGCCTAATTTGATTAATCTAATGGCCTAATTAACAAGTTAAGTAAACTAAATTAAATGTTAAATTGTTATAATCTAATTCTTAATTAGATATCCTAATTTTAATTAGAGATTATAATATGTGAAATAATATGTTAATTAATTAGTTATATAGTTAGAATGTTAGTTAAGATTGGTTAGGAAATTTAACCTAACTAATTACCTAATTAATTAGCATGCAATTAGGTGAAAATTGAGAACAATTAATTCCCTAAAATACTCAAGGAGCCACACGATTTTCATGCAGCTTGGGGAGACTTTTACATGGTTCTCGAACCACCAATAATAGTCATGCAAACTAAATTAATGACCATTATTATTTGTCATGGTCAATATGACCATTATTGTTTTATTTGCTTCCTTTGGATTGCATGATGAAGGGGGGGACGGTTGGAGAAGCAAGAAAGAAGAAGAGACATGTTGAGACATGTTGGAGTAGCCTTTTTAGGCCAAAGAAAAAGCTTGAAGACATTAATTAGATGTCTTGACCAATTATTGGTCATTTTCCTAAAGCAAAATTATTTTCTTCTTTCTCTCCATGCAATTCTACGGTTGCCCACTTCAATTCAGCTATTTGATTTCATTTGTATCACATTTTATAACACTTAACTCGTTCTCTCTCTCTTCTCTCTCTTCCAATTTGTCAAGAACACCAAGAACAACACCATTTTCTTTCCTTCCTTGAGCATTCGGTCACCACCCATGGAACCACTTCCAATCTTCCATAATTTTATCTAGCTACATATCTTGAATCCTCTCATCAATTCAAAACACTTTCATGTTGGAGACTTTCTCTAAATCATTCATCTTCATCACTCAACCAAGCCAAGAACACAAAACAACCATTTTCCTTCATTTTCTCACCAAATGGTTCGGCCATGACCACCAAAAGCACCACCCATCACTTTTAATTTCATCCAACCATAGATCTTGAATCTACATGATATTCTAAGCAACTTTCATGTTGGAGACTTTCTCTAAATCATTCATCTTCATGGACTTTCTTCAAGAACAAAGTTATGGGGTTTTTGAGGTGAAGTATAAGAAGACTTCATTTCTTCTCTTCTTTTTCATGATCTAAACCATGTTTGATTCATGGTTCCTCTTAATCAAGCTTAGTATACTAATTTCTATGTATTTTGTTTTGAATTTGAGAAGCCCTTGGTGTTGAAGGACTTGGAAAGAGAAGCAAAATCAAGAAGCTTTGAGGATCTTCAAGAGGTAAGAGGGAGATCCATCTCACCAACCAATTATGGTGGTGGGAGATGGTCTTATATTTGATGAATTGTGAATTCATGTGAGAATTCCAATCCATGGTCATGTAATAATTAATTGTGTGTTTATGAGCTTTGCTTTATTTTCTTGTGCCTTGATTATTTTGTCTATGCTTAATATGCTTTGCATGATTTTATGGCTTTGGTAGTATACTTATAATATGCATGATGAGTATATGGCATGTTTGTGATATTTATGATGAAATATATATATGTATGCTATGATGTGTGGATGGAAAGAAAATTGATCTTGGTTCCAATGGCCAAGGAAGAGCTACGGTTTTGATGCCCTTGATGAGGGTCAATGTTGAAAATTTTCAAGAACAAGGAAATTAAATTTTGATCACTAGAACAATGAGAATTTCGGCCAAGACACCTCAAAATAGGTGTTTACAAATTAATATGTTTATGGAAGAATAAAATTGGATTGATTTGAGAAGTATGGAAAATGAACTAAAGGTTTGTTTTTTTTTTTTAGAAAACATGAACACAAATTTTAGAATGAAATTTTATTGATTTATTTTGTGTAGAAACAAGAATGGAATTTATTTAAGTTAGAAGAAAAATATTTCATGGTTCCAATGACCATCTATAAGGTTTTGATAATTAGAAAAATGTTTTGATGCTATGAAATACAAGAATTTTCAAATAAGGATTTTTGAAAAGGGAATTAAGTGTTATAAATTAAGTGAAGTGGAATTTTCATAAATAAAAGAAAAAGAAGATTGAAAGTATTGAACTTCAAATTAATTTAAAAAGAATCAATTTTTAGAAGTGATTTAGAAATATAAAAGAAAATGTTTGTAACTTAAATTTACTCACGAAGAATTTATTTGGGTTTTGGAAAACGTTAGGAAATTTAAAGTTAAGAAACAATAATTAAAACAACTCAATATGATTTTGTAGGACTAGATCAATAAAAATTGATTTTGAGAAAATATATATTAAGGAAAAGATTTTTGGCTGAGAATGAAAAAGGATTTGCAAAGAAAGTGAAAATGAATTTGAACAAATGGGTATGTTATATGACCAATCGGTACTTTGGTTTTGAAAATAAAACTTTAATGGTTTTGTTTGTGTAAAACCATATCAATTTAAAAGGAAAAATGTTTTGATAATTTTTCAAATAGTAATGCCTAGATTTTGATGAAACAAAGTAATTTTTCAAATGGAAATATAATTGATTTAATACAAGAAATTTGAAAAGGGAATCAGAGTATTTTACTCACTTGAAAAATTAAGTTTTGTAAACGAAAATGTTTTCAAACTTCAATTTATTTTGAAGTAGGTTAATTTCAAAATGATTTGGGGAAAAATGGAGAATATAATGGTATTTTGAGAATTTACTCAAGTATAACTTATTTTGAAGTTTTAAAGTATGTTTGGAAATTTTAAGATTTGAAACATTGATTTATATCAATGAAAAAGTAATTTTGTGGATTATATTTGAAAAAGAATTTCTTGAGTAAAGAAACGTGGAAAAAGATTTTCTTGTGTAAGAAAATGTGAAAAATGAAGTACAAAGTCATAATATTTTGAGAAAGGATGAAATGGAATTTTTGAAGGTTAAGAAATATTTTTCGTAATAGAATTGTGGTGAAAAATGATTTACGTATCTTAAAAATGATTTAGAATATAGTAAAATATTCCTATGCGATTTAAAATATGTTAAAATATTTCTACATGATTTGAATTACGTTTAAATATTTTACGTGAGTTTAAATATTTGACGTACTGTTGAAAAATCACTATGTGATTTAAAAGTAATAGAATATTTTTACGGTATTGTGAAAATATAACAGAAACGTTTCAGAATTTTGAAAACGTAACAGAAGTGTTACGATATTTTGAAAACGTAACAGAAACAATTTGGAATTATGAAAACATAATGAAAATGTTGCACAATCTTGTGAAAATACGGCGAAAGTGTTTTATAACTATGAAAACATGATAACATGATTTTGTGTTGAAAATACAGTATAATTACTGTTTAACTAATGTATGGACACTGTATGAGAGAGTGACATCTTTTGCCTATGATTGGTATTTGGTGCATTTTATATGCATTGGAAAGAGATGCCCGTATTTGGATTTGGTGCATTATACATGCATTGAAAAAATTTGATCTGTTGGGGTTGGACTTGCACTAATATACTCGTGCATTGTACAAATGAAATTGAAAAGATTTGGCCCGTTGGGGTTGGACTTGCACTGATAAATTCGTGCATTGTATAAAAGATAGCTAATAGCTATTATGGCCCTTGTGGTTGAAGAGGGAATGAGAATTGATAGTGAGGTCTATGATGGATCTTAGGGGCGTCGAGGCGCGGCGGTCGACCAGTGAACAGCTGGCGAGTACCCTGTGCCACTTGGCGATGCAGTCCGTTGCAACGCATTGATGATACCCGACAAGAACACGATTCTTTTCAACGACTGGGAGATTGTCTTTGGGCTAAGGCTGACAATTAACTAGAGCATTCTCCTCGAAATTGTGAAAAACCTCCATGGAGTCGTTTTTGATCAAATGAGTCTTTGTACATATGCATAAATCTGAGCATTTATATCTGTGTGATATATTAATTGGGGAATATTGGTTATTGGTTATGACAATTGTTTTGAGTACTTGGATGATGATTGAACTGATAAATGATTAGATGATGATAGTTTATTAATGCTGATAGCATGATTATGGTATGATCTATCTGTATGATATAGCTATTTGTGTTATCTCTGTGCTGCCATGTTGGTATTGGTGTAGGTGATCTCACCTCTTTGTTATATTGTTTTGTTGTGTCTGTACTGTCAAAATCAAATAATAGAAGGATCGAGTTGTCTTAGACATAACGGGCGATGGATACTCTGAGATTGGTGATAACAATAAGGAGTGGACATTCAGGACTCGAAGGTGTGCAGTGTTAACAAAGGAACAGATGTCTGATGCATCAAGATGGACAGAAAAAGGAATAAGTATGTTAAAGTTTCTCGTTAGTATTGTACCGTGCTATTAAGTAGGACCCGTCATGGGGTTTACTATTGTCAAAAAAAAAATAAGTCTGTTAATTTTATATTTCTCTTTAAATTGTGATATTAATTGGTGTCAATATTGCATAATGAATAGTTGAAATATGATTTTCAATATTACCTAATATTTTCAGTAAATTTACGTTTCAGTAAAGAAAAATTTTTGAAACCCATCTTTTATAACTCAAACTTTGTACGAACTTATTTTCAGATTATGAGTCGGAAGTCAGAAATGTGATGCCCTAGCTAGGGTGTTACATTAGTTGGTATCAGAGCTAGGGTGTTACACAATTAGGTGTAAATTAAAAACAATTAAGTCCCTAAAATCCTAAAGAGCCACACGGTTTTGGGCAGCAGCCTTGGGAGGCTAGATGGCTAAGTTCTACATGGTTCTTGAACCCTCCAAAATGACATAAGCCATGTGCACCATAATGTGAACACTATTAGATATTTACTATCCAATTTAGACACTCAACCTCACCACACACTCAACCTCACGGCAGCCCCCTCATTTTGTCACTCAATATTTACTTTTTACACTTATCCTATTCAAGCTTTCATTTTCTCTTAAAACACCAAAAACCCAAGCAAACTTCCTCTCCCATTTTCTTGCTAGAATTCGGCCAAGCACCCAAACCCTACCACCAATCTTCTATAATTTTACCTCTTAGCTTTTCTTAAACCCAAATCATATTTTAAACAATTTTTCTTCACAAGGTTTTGCCAAAAACCTACTCTATCTAGCTCAAAATCCAACCTTTTGTTCACTTTCAAAAGGATAAGTTTTGATTGTTTGGTTCAAAGTTTGATTTTTAATTTTTCTAACCATGATTGTTCCATGGTTTTTCAATTTTGATCCTTGTATGTGATTTTACTAATTGTTTAAGAATTTTAGGGATTTGTTTGGGAGTTTACACGAAATTTCAAGGAAAGGAGGAAACTAACCGATTATTGTCTTCAAGAGGTAAGAAGGAGATTTAATCTCATCAACCTAAGTGGTGATGGGAAAATGGATTTGATTGTGTATGGAGAATCCATAAGGATTCCTTTGTGTGGTTGTTTTATTGTTTTTATTATTTGTGTGATTGTTTAAATGCTTTCCTATTTGTGAATTATTTTTGCTGTGCATGTTTATAGCTTTAAAATATATTGTATGTATATTGTATGTGTTTATAGTTGTATGTGTTTATAATTGTGTAATTATTAAAGTAGGATGTGAATAACAAGTAACGATTTGCATGAGTGTTCCAAAGAACACAAAAAGAGGCTCACGGCCTTATCATGAAACAGAGAACCAAAATGTTCTCAACCATTTTCTAAATCATAGATTTAAAAAATCTAGGTAAAATAATGGATTTAAGAATGATTTAGGTTAGCTATGGCCAACATGCCATTTAATGTATAATTGAATGCCATTTTATTTTCTAAGATAGGTTAGGTAATGGATTTACAAAATAAACTGATTCTAATGAATCTTTGTGAAAACAAAAGGAATAAATTTGGCTCTAGAAACCTAACTTAGCAGAATTTATTTTAAAGTGAGAACTAAAACAAATGCTTGAAGAATACTAACGTAGAGCTCACTCAATAAGTTTTGAAGCGCGTTAGCATGTTTCAAAGTGTAACCGATGGGTAGAATTAAAATAAATAGAATTTAGAGAAAAATGTTAAAAATACCTTATACTGATTTTATAGGCAAAATGCTGCCAAAATTTACTAAAATCAGACGAATAAAATGAAAAGATTCCATACGATATTTAAAACACAAGGAAAATACTCTACGTATTTTAAAAATACTAGATATAGTCCACACATATTTAAAATGATAATTTTAAGCTATTCGGTTAAGAAAACGAATTAAAAATCTTACGCGGTTGAGAAAATGATTTAAAAACATTACGCGATGTTCAAAAATGCCAAAATATCTTTACGCGATTTAAAAATGTTTGTGAAAACGATGAGATTATGAAAATGCGATAAAATTCCTATGCGATTAAACGATACAGTGAGTTTTACTGCGGGCCAAAGTGGTGGACCCGGACATGTTGTGAGATAGTACTGTCAGGTGGGACAGGCTATGTTTTGGTGCATTGTGACTAAGGGTATTTTTGTAATTATGGTAAAATATGGATATTAAGGGTATTTTTTTAATTTTAGATAATGCTTAGAGTGTTGTGCCAATTTGGTTGATAATTGGTGATTGATTGATGGGACAAATTATACCGTGTTTTGGTGTGATAGGCGTAGTGTGGTTCATTATATGAACTTGGAGGCATTAGTGTGCGGAGAATTCCACATGAGGACAGTGGGTTGCTCCTCTGGGCCGTGGTAACGGGCAACACACTAATGATCTTGACGAGCACTATTCTTAATCGAGATCTTGAGGAGACTACTAAGTACTATGCCTGTAGTGCACGATGTTGGACTGTGTACTACTACACAATGTTTGGACTGTGGGCTATAGACACGACGTTAGACAGTGCAATAGTTTGGTTGGGTAGCCATAAAGTATTATTAGTTTCTATTCGGATCATTCTCTCAGATATCCGTGTTTAGCTCCATGGAGTAGGAACGAGTTAGTGTGTATTCATGCATTA
The DNA here is from genome assembly GCA_029884595.1 of Ormosia semicastrata. Classification (NCBI taxonomy): domain Eukaryota; kingdom Viridiplantae; phylum Streptophyta; class Magnoliopsida; order Fabales; family Fabaceae; genus Ormosia; species Ormosia semicastrata. The sequence continues at coordinate 62,979,503 of JAQQTO010000061.1, read as the reverse complement.
TTTGCATTTTACTGTTTACCATAATCTGTGATAAAATGTATGATTTATTGCTTTAATATTTTATGCATGATATAATTGTAAGTGTTATTTCAATATGTATTGTATTGTCATGTGCTGTATTGTCGTTTTCTTTATTGCCATGCGGGTAATGGTGTAGATTGTCTCACCTCTCTATATGTTTTCTCGATATTACTATATTATTTCCGTAAAGAGTTTGAGGAAGAGGAGGAACAGCCTCTTGAGATACAGTATCCGGACGAGCGACAGCCGGGCGAGCTGTACGAGGAAGAAGAGCCAGTAGACCATCCTTATCATCAAGACTGATCTTGAGATCATGGCATTGCCGGGATTCTTCAATTTTGTAAGACTTGAGTTTCTCGGAGGTTCTGAGGCCTGGCGTATGCGAGTGGATAGAGGGACAGTTGTATACGTGGGACGTTTGACTGTGTCCCTATGTAGAGAGTATGATGGAGATGTCATATTTACTACTATGTTATATTTACACCGAGAGTTACCACTGACTCTTAGGTGTTACTGGCAAGGAGTATTCCATGTGCCTAGTGAGCTCAGTAGTGAGTTAACAACCCGGACTCGTGTCCGTAGAGCTGTAGGATCTCCAAGATGTTAGCTTTTCGATGATATTTCTGAGGATGATCCATTGGAGGGTTAGAAATCTTTCAAGATGCACTTGGGCAATACTATGTCTTAGTTTTATGTCAACTTTTTACTGCTTTGTTAAATACTTGTAGTTGTAAATTATGTGTGTAATAAAGAAAAACTTATATGTATATTACAGTGTGGTTATGTTTATTATATTTCGTGTTTCATGTTATTTTATTTAATGTTATAAGTATAAAAGGAAAAAAATTTACCACAAATATTATTTAAGTATAAAATGTTTTACAACTTGGGTAAGAGTTTTATTTTATTTTATTTTATTGCATTCATAAATGTGACATCCCCACAAGGGTGTTACACCATTTCTAAACGAAACATGATGCCTCTGAACCCTATCCTTGTCATTGAAATTTTTTATTGTTAGGGAATTAATTTCATGGATTCATTTCCATCATCATTTGGATTTGTGTATATTTTGATTGTAGTTTATTACGTCTCAAAATGGATTGAGGAAATTTCATGTTGACACAATGATCATAAAATTATTCTTAAATTTAAAAAAAAATGTCTTGAGTCGATTTGGAATCCCTCGAGCTATCATCAGTGATAGGGGAACATATTTTTACAATAAATCATTTGAATCTTTTTTGAAGAAATATGGCATTACACACCCCTTATCACCCTCAAACAAGTGGATAAGTAGAATTAGTAAATAGGGAGATTAAACAAATTTTGAAAAAAATGGTTAACCAAAATCGTAAAGATTGGTCTTTAAGATTAAACAATGCATTTTGGGCTTACTGTACTGCTTTCAAAACATTTTTAGGCATGTCACCCTATTGGTTAGTCTATGAAAAACCTTATCACTTACCTGTAGAACTTGAGCATAAAGCTTTTTGGGCCATTAAAGCTTTCAACCTAGACCTTGATGATGCTTGCAAGATACGCAAATTACAATTAAATGAACTTGAGGAATTGAAAAATGATGCACATGAAAACTCAAAGATTTATAAAGCTAGAACAAAAGCTTTTCATGACAAATCAATTTTGAGGAAATCTTTTGAAATTGGTCAAAATGTTCTACTTTATAATTCTCGTTTTCACATATTCCTTGAAAAATTGAGATCTAGGTGGATTGGCCCTTTTGTTGTCAAACATGTGTATCCACATGGGGCCATAGATATTGAGAACCCTAGGAATGGTAATCTATTTAACGTCGATGGACAAAGACTCAAACCATTTCTTGGAACCCAAGTTGTTGAGGTAGAATCCATCTCCCTTTCTAATCCTTATTATGAGAAGAATTTATTTTAATTTTGTTGCTTTCTTTTTGTAGTTTTTTGTGACCTTGGTTAAGTGGTGGATAACAGTACTCCATGACTCTCAAGTTGGTTTGTTTTTCAGTTTCCCATAATAACTTATTCCTTCTCTCGAATTTAAGAAAGCATTTTCCTTCTCTTCCTCAAAATCTCTAACAAAAATCTACAAAGTTAGGTGTGAAAGATTGAGACTGTTAAAGCACAAGGGCATCTCGAAAGATATACGCTAGATAATTAAAGTAAAGGTCCATTTAGCAGGTGAATCTTCAAAATCATTTGCCTCATACATGCCAGGTCTCAACAAAAGTTCGTAATCTAAAAGGAGAAGAATGAAAAGAATGCAAGTTTGTCACAAATGTGCGCGATGAAATTGTAAAAAGCAATGTCGTTCTTTGGGGATGATTTTCGTAAATCGAGAAAATAAAATATACTTTATCAAGAATGGACTGAGTAAGGAGTCAGTAGATGATATTTTACTGACTCTTGAGATGCATTCTTAAGGAGTTATGCATCGTGAACTTCTTAATTTATGGAATCTATTTAGGGACGAACATAAGCGTTACAGTCTTCGGAATCTGACTCAAAAAGACCCTATTTATAAATTTATAAGAAAATTGGATAGGAAGCTTATCCTCGACTCATAGAAGACGTTTAAGCCATTACTGGATGTAAAACCAGACGAAGATATGAGCCACAATCATAACAACATGTATATTATTATCTTGTTAATCTAAAAAAAAAAGGTGATCGAAAGAGTACCATGCTCTTAATTGAGTATGGAGCCTCTGCCAATGGCAGACTCATCATTAACTCAGGTGGACCTTTGCACGCTGGTCCTTAAATAAAGGTTGTGTGCCATGCTTTGTAGAGAGCCATATCTCACAACCCAATGTTTACCATTCAGGCACTATGGGATTGATGGATAGAAAGAAGCGTCCTGTGTTGGTCTAGAACATTATTAGAATCGTGTTAGTTGAGAATGTTACAAGGCATCTGAAGCTTGATCTGGGCATTTGTTTGCTTTAGCTCTCAGCGTCCAGAAGATAAGACTTTATTGTGATCCTATGCACTCCGTTCACAAATTTGTTGACTTTTGCTAGTTGACCGCATCGAAAGTGCAGGCCCTCCAAGTCTTAGACTTCTGAAGACCACCGCTATGGTGATCTTGGGGTACCATTTGTGGTACGTTGATAGGATCTCCCACTTTAAACGGTGTGTATATTGCATTGATGACACGCAATTAAAAGATACGTCATCCTGTATATATATTTAAAGAATGTGCTCCTATGAGGGGAGCCTTCTAGGGTTTCTAGACTTCTTTACCTAGATGGTTTTCTTGAAGTCATACAAAATAATAATAATAATAATAATAATAAAAAATAAATAAAAAAGGTTAAAAAAAGAAAAAAAAGAAAAAAATTGTGTTTCTTAATTTTAAAATTTTCTGACAACAACCAACCTACCCATATAAGTGCTATCATTACATTTTCTATTCTTTCCCCTATTTAAACTCTCCATTTTCTTCATTTTCATCTAACTCATAATCATTCAAATGGAGGAGTGTAGAAATGGAGGGAGCTTCTGTTTGTCAACTTATAAATATTTGTGTCTTTTGTGGTTTGGGAAGGGTAGAGAGTTTATAAGGGTAGCAAGTACTCTTGGAAAAGTGCTAGCTGCGAGAAAAATTCATGTAGTATATGTGGGAGATAACTTTTGGTTAATACGGGTTGTATCAATCACTGCATATCTAGGAGGCAGTCAAGTTTTAGGTATCATTCCTGAAGCTTTAACTGAAAGGAACATCATTGGCAAGACAATTAGGGAGGAACTACGAGTATCAACTATGCATGAATGAATGGCTAAAATGCTTGACAACTCTGATGCATTCATTGCCTTATCTGGTGGCTATGGTACTTTGGAAGAAGTTTTTCAAATTGTCTCTTGGGCCCAACTGAACATTTACTATAAACCTATAAGTTTATTGAATGTTAATAATTTCTTTGATGGTTTGTTATTTTTTCTTGACCATGTTGTGGAACAGAACTTTATCACACCTTCGGCATGACAACTCCTTGTCTCTGCTTGCACTGTTGATGAGTTAATTGATAAATTACAAATTTTTGTTTATGAACCTGATCCAATAATAACTCAGATAGATTAGTTAGAAGGAAGCAGCAAGGAACGCGGGTTTGATCAGACACTCCATTTATAACTTTCCTTTACCTTTAGTTTTTATTATCGTACTTTGTTTCTGTTTAAATTTGTGCTAGGTTTTTCTTTTTAGTAATTGCCATAACAGGTAATATTTTCTATCCTTTACCTATATTTTAACTTTGAGGACAATGTTGTGATTTGGTTGGGGGGAACGATAGTTGACCAAAAAAAAATTAAAATAAAAAATAAGGAAGTATGTTTATTAGTATAGTTGTCAGTAACTTACTAACAGCAAAACTAATTAAGGATAACAAAGTAAGGAGTAAATTATGCCCTTGAGGTAACATGATTGAATAAATTGTCTTCTTTCTTAAAATTCACATACTTGATTATGACTGTTGAATTGGTGGATTAAGAATAATAGATGTATGCCTTATGATATTTTTGAGCCTATTGATGAATGAATTAAACATTTGTACCATTCTCTTCTTTCTTGTTGATTTTTACTCATGGAATTGTTACTCTAGAGCTTGTTTTAACTCTATTTGAGGCTATATTTCCACATGCATACATAAACATGATTGAGACATTTTTCTTGAAATAGCTACTTTAACCAAATAGCCAACCTTGCATATTTTTCCTTGCTTAACCCCTTTAAACTTATTTGACTATTCCATATTTTTAGCTCATTACATGCCTTAAAAAAATATTCTTACCCAACCTTAGGGAATAAGAGAGCACTGACATTGGATGAGTTCTTGAACAAGTGTGGGGGTGTGTGTGCAAAACGGTTGAAGAAAAAGGAAAGAGTAGTCATCTTCTTAAAAACAAAAAAAAATAAAGTGTAAAAAAAGGTCAACAAGGTAAAAAGGGGAAGCAAAAAGAATATGTAAAGGAAATTTACATTAGGTAGAGTTGGGATGAACTTTCATGCTTGTTATTTGAACTCAACCCTAATGCTCTTTTATTCTCTTTAGTATTTAACTTGTCATATCCATGTTACCCCCCTTCTTTACCTTGATCCCATTACAACCTTGAATAAAGTCCTCTTTATTTGTGTGTGCGTGTGTTTTGAGTAGTAGAGAAGCAGAAGATAAGCAAGCATATGGTAGTGCAATTTTTTGTAGGTTGAATTGAGTGAAATACTTACCTTTTAAACACTTGAAGGATTAAGAGTGAATCTTGTGAGGATCTATCATTCTTGACTCAGCTTTTTAATTGAAGTTTCCCTGTGTGTTGGTTTGAGATGTGAAGAAATGTTACCTCATAAATGTTTTGATCCCTTCAATTTTTGGTTGCTCTTCTTACTTATAAACTTTTGCATTCTTGAATATCATTGGAAATTGAATCTTTTAGAGTTTTTAACTTTTGAGTTTGTATTGTTTTCCTTGTTCCCAAGCTTCGGTCTTAAGTGTTTTGCCCGGGAGTGCAAAAGTGCAAAAGCTAAGTGTGGGGGAATTTGATAGAAATATATTTTATTTATTTAATAATCATCTCATTGGGCTTATTAAGGTTCAATTAGGCTTAATTAATTTGGTTTTTATCACATTTTATGATATTGGGCCTAATTGGATCTTGAAAGAATTATTGCATAAATTGGCCTTAATTTGTCTATTTGGCAGTGTTCAATAAATTAGCTATAATCTGAGCTACAAATATTTGATTGATGTGATTCTCATCTTATAGAAAAGATAAGACAATTCTCTACAAGTTTCATGAACACCTCAAGAGAGGAATCACATGTTTAGATAATTTAAATTGAAGTGAAAACAAAAGTCATAATTTTGATCCTGACAGTTTGACCTCTGTACACTCATCAGCTCATTTCTTGAGCTATATGAGTTCAATTGACACTAAGTGAAGCCCAAATGAAATATAAGACCCAAATATACAACTTTGATGAGAACACAAACGCATCGTCGGATGTCTAGTAGGTTATATTGGGCCTAGAAGTCAGAATAAAGGTGCTGTTACTGGAACCTGAACACTGTGCAAATATTTGGCCATCTATTGCGTTGTAGGGGTCAAATTGTGTTGACACTAGTGGCATTGGAAAGCTGCGACAAACCCTTCAACTTTCATGAAGACCACTTATGCATTAGGTGATGTTATGATAGAGTTATAGTCATATGAAGATGGCTACATTAGTTGAGCGGGGAGATAAGCATGGCAATAATCCACCACTCGTTAACAACTCCATTGTCATGTTCCACTCATCCACCCACTGATCCATTCACTCATAAAAAACTCCCTTGTCATTGTATGCCTTTCATGCTCTATAAAAGGGCACCATTGGCTGCTCATTAGAACCATCTTGGTTTAGAGATCAAGATTTTGTTATTGTATTATTTGTTTTTCTTGTTGTAGTTTTCTTTTGTTCTAAATAAAAATTATGTTCGTCTCCTTCTCTCTTTCTTTCTTCTTGTTTATGAGTAACTAATTTTCATTTTGCTTGCGTGAAAGGGTGAAGCTTTTGGTAATGAAATAAGGTTAGATTAATCTCTTTCTTGTGCTTGAATGATATATTATCAAGTAATCATTATATGTATTATATTTTGTTTCCAATCAATTTAGAAACCCTCCTTGTAAGGTGGAGATCTTGATTTCTTGTAGACAAGAGTTTGGCACAATGAATGCTTGAACCCATTTACAAGTGTTGACGTTAGTAGATAATTAAAGGAACCATAATATAATTACATATATAATCTTAAATGAACTTTGAATGCTGTATTTTCTAATTGGAATATCCGTTATGCGTGGATTCTAATTGAGTTATAAAAAATATTAATCTTGTCCTTAATTTACTTACCAAGAGTGTATCTCATAGCCTAAGAAAATCCTTTTTAACTATGAACAAGTTGTACCACCTTTATTATTGTGACAAATCATTTCCTTATCTCAAAGAATTTTTCTTCATCAATTTCCTATGGATTAACCTCGGACTCCCAAGAATTTATTACTTGAGACAACCTGCACTTAGGTTTGCAACACATATCAATTCTGAGTTAGTTATGAAACACAATGGTGCTATTTACCACAATAACTACCATACCAATTGGTTTACATTCATAACCACAAGTATGAAAAATAATGATGCCAATTACTACAATAGTTAGCATACCAATTAATTTACATTCATAATTTCAAATATTAACAACAATGATGCTAGTACTACAATAATCAACATACCAATTGATTTACATTCATATCATTAACACTTCATTAAATACCCCTATTAGAGTCTTATCACTCATTAAGAAGCATATAATAAAGATCTGCACAAGTTAGGAGCTTCATTTTCACAAAATAAAGATCCTAGCAAAAACGAGTCTGATCACCCAAGTGCTGGCATGGTAGAGGAAATGCCTTGTCTTCCGCTATGATTGGCACTCAAGCATCCATCACCTGGCGCCCAGGCGCCCCACAATGGGCACTCAGGTGCCTTGCAGGCAACATGATACTGCTCACTTTCTAGGCAGTGGGTGCCTAGGCACCAATGCAGCAAAATGGTTTTTACAGAATTCTGTAGAAATGGGTCACTATTCCATTAGGAACATACCCTAATTTCTCCACTCAAACATCAATCCCAAAATATTTCCAACATGCTCCCTTAACATGTTATACTCCTGAAAAATTGAATTCAACTTATCAAACTATGGATTTATGTTTATTTCTAACAAGAAAAACTCATTTGCCAACTTACTTATCCAGGAGGCTTATGGAAATCTACCAAGCTAAAATAAGCAACCATATGCCTAACAAGTTGAAAACACTCAAACTCAACTCTTGGAACCAAGAATCAAGCCAAGAACATAGTTTTACTCACCAAACCCCTTTCCCTCTACTCATGTAACCTAACATCACACAAGGAGAAACAAAAGAGAAAGATGGATAGAAAACCCCCTACCTCTAGTGTCTAGAAAGGAGAGAACTCAAGAGCTCTTCTCCACTTCTTCCTTTTTTTTCCTTATTTTTTCCTCCTTTGTTTCTTACTTCTCCTCCTCTGTCTTCTTTCTTTTCTTTCCCTTTGTATTTTCCTATTAGCAGTCGTGTGAGAGTAGGTGAGAATGAGAGAAATATCTCATAAAAGCATAGAAAGTCAAGGCAAAAAGAGAAAAACGTGAGCCACTTGGTCACTTAGATATTTGGCTAGAACTTCCAATCTGTTGAGAACACTTAGATTTCACTAAATCAAGTTTCCTAACTTCCAACAACTTTAGAATAAATACTAGGATTCATCTAAATTCTTGTTTCACCATTTTTCCTATTTTTCCATATTTGCGACTAGTTAATATGACATTAAAACACACTATCAGTATACTTAAAAATATCAAACTAACTTCGATTATCCTCAAATTTTAACTACATGCTCTTCCACACATTTGTGACCTAGAAACAAATTCTTCATATTTATTTCTACTAACTAAGCAGTTTAAGCTAATTTTGGAGTTAATAACAGCTAATTTTTACACATAGTGTTATAGCAAAGTAACTAAACTTGCTCAGAAAGCCACAAAATTTAACAGGCATGTTAAGCAAGTATTAGGCTACCTCTATAATTATTTACAAGTATAACATGTTTTTTAGGGTGTTACATTTCTTTCCTCCTTTTTAAAATTTTGTCCCCAAAATTTGGTTTACCTAATGTAAGAAGTCCTAAGCAACTCACATGTAAAAATAGGTACAACCAAATACCAAAGAAACAAAATTTCACAAACATACTCACCTTTTCCTAAATCAAGAGACTATGTTGTCTCCTTGTCTTGCAAAGTGTAGACTCTCCCAAGAGTGGTGGGTCTAGAATCTGGCTTTGCCTCCTTCCTGTGAGGATAATGTGAATGCTTATGTTGTGAAGATAATGCAATTTTGATGATAACAAAGTCAAGTCAAAGACCAAGTCTAGAGGCAGCAAAGTTAGTATAGTTTTTAGAACTTAGAATGTTAATGTAAGAAGCTCTCTTAATTATCTCAACGTCTTTCTACAAAGGGTTTGTTTGGTTTTCAAAAGTCTTATTTTATGAAACACAAGCCTATTTCTTTAACAAACCAAGTTTTTCAAAATCTCCAAGTTTGCAAAGCTAAATTGAGCTTAGGAATGGGTTCAAGGATATTTGTAAGCTTATCCTTAGGCTTAGTAATCAATTTACAACTTCTTTAGGAGCTTGTAATCGATTACAAAGGTCTGTTAATGGATTACAGATATGTGGGAAACCATTTCTCTAGAGTCAAAAACTTTGTAATTGATTACATGAGGTTTGTAATCAATTACACTGCTTCCAGAGGCTTGGTAATTGATTACATGAGGTATGTAATCGATTCAATTGCTTCCAGAGACTTGGTAAACAATTATATGAGTCATGTAATCAATTACAATCAGCCCAGAAAACCCAGAACTGAGTTCAAGAACAATGTAATCGATTACATCATTCTTGTAATCGATTACATCGCAGCTGCAAGTGCGCAATGGTCAATTTTTGGGCTTTTATTAAGACCTTAAATTGCCCCAATGGGTCTTTTTCTTGAGAACACTATAAATAGATGTTTCTAGATCATATTTTATAATATAAAAATAGTGAAAAACATCTTTCTATTACTCTTAATCCGAGTTTCACTTCTTTCTCTTATTTTGCTCTGTTTTGAATTTCTTGAGATATTTTGAGAGAGCTTCATTAGTGCTTCAAGTTGTAATACACACTCTTTGTGAGTGTTTCTTCCTTTGCTATTCTCTTTTATTTGTAACGAGGGTGAGGCATCCCTCAAAAAATTTGTTAGGGTGAGGTATCCCTGCTGTCGAGGCTCAAGCACAAGGGTGAGGCGTCCTAAGGTGTGAGGAGTGCTTAGGGTTGTAACGGTAGCAAGCACCTGTTGAAAGCTTGCATTGATAGTGAAGAAAATCTTGAGTGGATGCTCGAGGATTGGACGTAGGTCACAAGTGGTTGGTGGCTGAACTAGGATAAATCACAGTGTTTGCTTTTTCTGAACTCTTCTCTCTATACTTGGCTTTTACTTCATAAATATTTGATTAAATCATCTTTTGGCTTATTTAATTTGTGAGAACTTTTTCCATCTTCCTTGTTCAATCTTTTCACTTCATAAATAGTTTCAATGGAAATTATCTTTAAAGTGTTTGTGAAAATTTTTTCAAAAATTTTTTAATTACTCAATTCACCCCTCTCTTAAGTATAGAAGCCACTTGGGCAATAAGTGGTATCAGAGCTCGGCTCTTGTGCAAAGAGCTTAGCAGTTGCAAGATAACATGGCTTCTTCAAATTTTTTTTCATAAGGATCTTCCATAAATCGGCTACCTTTTTTCAATGGGGATGGTTATGCCTATTGGAAGGAAAGAATGAAAATTTTCATTAAAACTATTGATCTAGATGTGTGGGATGTTATTAAAAATGGTGCTTTTGTGCCCACAAGTTAGGTCAATAGTGTAAAGACTTAGACACCAAGTGTAACATCCCGAAAATTTATTATTTTGTTAAAAACGATCATTTTATAATATTAGCAATTTTTAAGAATTTTTGTGGAATTTTCTGGAAGTGATGAATATTTTAATATATTCTTCGTTTTATGTGTGTGTGAGTGGAGCCGGGAGAATAAAATATTTTCCCTGAGACTGGTAAACCTTGGACTGTCAACGTGACAACGGGGGATCTTACTAAACCCGAGTCCGGGTACAGTTTACGAGGTCTACATTTTGAGGTTTTATCTGCTAGTGTAATAAATCATCTGACAGAGGTATTTGATCAAGGAGACAAGCTTACTATGCACTTCGTAGAGAAGCGTGCGAAGCTTCTCAAGGAAGCTTCTTTGAATTATTTTTTTAATATTTCTCTCTCCTCCCATTTTTGTGTTGCACATTTGAATTAAGGGGCTTAATTCATTCTGCACTCCACACATTTTCTCCTCCTGTAACGTAGCACTCATCTTTCTCTCTTTCCATTTCTCCTTCCAGCAGCACCATTTCCCCCCCACCTTCATATTTTCACCCTCCAATACCATCACACTCCAGCACCATTTCGTGTTTGGAGAAGCACCACACCTGAGGGAATCATCTTCAAAGTCCTACGTCTTCTTCATCTTCTTTTCCTCCACGGTTGAAGCTTAAAGGTTGGAACTTTAAGGTAAAATCCTTAGCTTTTTCCTCATCTCTTCTCATTTTCGTAACCCACTGTCATTTTGATGACCATGGGTATCCATTTCAACATTTGATTCTGATTTTGGTGAGCTTGAATATTCAAGGATTTCTGGGAGCTGAAAATATCATTTCTGACCAAAAGGAGCAGCCTTTCTTTGTGCTTCTCTAAGGTAAGAGGAAGACACTCCTCCTCAACCTCTCTTAGCATTTAGGAAACGTCTGTGATTTGTTGAGGGTCTTTCTGCTTTTGTATGTGGTATGGTATATGTGTTATTTGATTGTCTGAGTTTGAATGTACATATATATAAATATAACTGGATGTATTGTAATGTGTAATATTGAAGGGAATGAGTTCCGAGTGATTTTCGGATAGTTACGGTGTTGAGCCCAGAATTTGGAAACTTAATGTGGAAACTAGTAATAGTGTGAAATTTGGCCAAACTCGTCGAATATAATGCCTTGATCTTTTGGTGATATGTCAAAATCCGTCGAATGAAGATTTCTGACCATTTCGTCGAATGATAAAACCTGTCGAACGTGATCACCTGATCACTTAGTCAAATGTTAAAATCCGTCGAGTAGGGACCCATAGCCAAACCTGTCGAACGTGATCACCTGATCACTTAGTAAAATGTTAAAATCCGTCGAGTAGGGACCCATAGCCAAACCTGTCGAATGTGATAACCTAATCACTTGGTAAAATGTTAAAATCCGTCGAGTTTAGACTCCTGACCCTTTCCGTCGAATGTCAAACCCGTCGAATTTAGATTTCTGACCAGCAAACACTAAGTGAAAATCCGTCGAGTATGAACCTCGATCATGCTCGTCGAGATTGATCTTCCGACCAAAGACCCGTCGAATAGAGTCCCTGGACACTTACAAGAAAATGCCCCAAAGTCAATAATCGTCGAATTCGAGAGACAATGCCTGTCGAGTAGATGAATTTCCCCAGACCCGTCGAAATTAGGGATTTCGACCAGTGTTCGTCGGTTCGACACTTGGGAGATTTTCTCCAACGTCGACACCTATACCCGTCGAATATAGGCTTTTGCTGACCATCTGGAGGGTCCGACAGCTTTGATCTTCGTCCGACAGAACCCCCATCCGACAGCAAATAATTTCTTCGTCCGACAGAATCCTCATCCGACAGAAAAATGTTTTCCCCATTCTTTCCCCCTCCTGTTACATTATTCTTCGTCGAATAGCAACTTCAATTCTTCATGAAATGTAGTCTCTGTCGAATTCAAATGTATACCTATCACCCAACACCTATTAATTGAAGTCTGTGACTCAAATTGTGATTTCCGACCGTGTAGTTTCCTGGACCCAAAACCTTGGGACTAATATAGGAATATTGATCATAAATAAATGGGATGACTAGAAATTGCTTAGGGATGCATAAACAGGGAAGAACATGAGAGTGTGAGATTTTGAGATCTTAAAATAATCTTCTAAGGGCATATGAATAAATTACCTAAGAGGATTTAAGTTAACTAAAAGAATTCCTTTAGAGACAAACCACCGTAAGTAAAGCTAAATCTAAGCAAGGACTCATAATACGTTTTGAAAAGGGTATTGATCTATTTAATGACAATATTATGCTATTGTGGGTCCTTGAGAGAGACCATTGATTGTATCAATTCTTACTTTGGCAAATTGTGACCTATGATGGAATAGTATGTAATAATGATCATACATGATTATGCATAGAGTCTGTATGCATTGTGATTTGTCCATTGGACTGTCGTAAGGCCTAGTTGCCTAGGAGTTGAACACACCTTAGTGCGGGTGCGAATAGACAAGTGGGGTCCTGTAGTTGGCCTTGAGGGCGTTGGGGCGCGGGTGTTTCACAAAGGGCAGTGGTAGCCCCTCTGGACCGTGAGACAAACCGATGCGAACGCACCAACGATCCTGACTGGCCACAGTCCTATATCGAGATCTTGTGAGAATGCTGCTGTATAAAGCCTTGTTGCGCAAAATGACTGATTATTTTCTGGAAAGCACTTGTTTTTATGGCTGACGAGATACTAGCATGTCTCCCTGATCATTCTCTCCGAATGTTTTGTGTCTAGCTCCATGGAGTAGGATCTTGGTTATTGAGGGCTCATGTGTATAGAGTCCGTGCATTATTTGCATTTATCATTATTATGGTCTGGCATTGATATATTGTTGATATACCTATGACTGCCTGGAACTGTCTGCTTGATTTATAACTGCTCTTGAATGTCTATTACTATTACTGTTGTTGTAAATGCTATGTGGGCGCTTTGCGCCGTTTGGTTTCTTGATGCTATAATTGGTAATGACGGAAGGATGTCTTACCTCTTTTCCTTCCTGTCTCTCCATTTCTGTTTATTTGTACATTGCGTCTCATCGAAGACAACCGTGAGGAACCGGAAGCTCCCAACTTCCCTGGTTTTTGGCCTTACCTTGACTGAGCAACCACAGAAGACTATGGAGCCCCGTACGCACAGATTTTTGGGAGATGTACGCCTGACTTTCTTAGGAGGGCCGGAGTGCTGGTATATCAACTACAGTTCTGAACGCTGTGTCTACACGGGAGATGTCTCGATATCACTAGCCTGGAGACGCCACGAACCACCTGTCTTCACCTGGTATCAGCCTACGTGGAGTTTCAGCTACCGATCCGTGAGATGTGGGGCGATCGTTACTTCACTCCGAGAGAGGACTCTTTTCGTTCTACAGCTCGGGCCCCGTCCCGTGTCTCTGCTATTCCTATGGTGATTTCCTCTGATGATGAGGAAGATCCTGAGGAAGATCCCGAGGAAGTCCCTGAGGACGACCCCGAAGAGGACCCTGAAGAGGATCCTGACACGATTCCTCCTCACTTGAGGGATTGATGTCACTCGTAGCTACTGAAGGCTACCAGTATTTTATTTTGGGGGCCTGATGTTTTGTTTGTTGTGGGCTGTAAATTCTGATACCGTGGGGATGTGTATGTAATATTTTGGGGGCAGGTATAGTTTTGCTTTTTGATGTACCAGGCTTGTAACTAAATGCTTTGATAAACTTATATATATATATATATATGATGATGCAGATATTAATTCCTATGCATGTTTTACTTCTGTTTGATCTTTTATTTCCATTGATGTCTTGTCAACATGGTTACTAATTAAAAAGAAAAAAAAAAAAGTACATATATAACATAACCGCCAATTAAAATACCCAACTATAATCTAGTGAATATACGCGTCTTATTAAAATGGACCGGGTCTCAACTCACCTAACTTTATTTCCGCATTGTAATCGACCATGTGACGTTCCCTTGGAAGAGGGGCGTTACACCAAGAAGTGATTGGACTGATGAGGACAAGAAAAAGGTTCAATATTATTTAAGAGCTAAAAACATCATTACCACTACTTTGGGGTATGATGAATTTTTCAGAATTTCAAACTGCAAAACTGTAAAAGAAATGTAGGACACTTTGCAAGTCACCCATGAGGGTACTAGTGAACTTAAGAGGTCGAGAATCAATTCTCTAACCCGCGAATATGAACTATTTAGAATGAATCAGGGAGAAAGTATCCAAGAAATGCAAAAACGTTTCACCAACATTGTAAATCATCTTGCATCATTAGGTAAGACTTTTTTTATCGAGGATGTTACTAATAAAGTTTTAAGATGTTTAAGCAAGATTTGGCAGCCCAAGGTCACAGCTATTTCAGAATCAAGAAACTTGGCAACCATGACTCTTGCCACTCTCTTTGGGAAACTTCAAGAGCACGAATTAGAATTCAACAGGTTTGACCAAAGTGAAGAACATGATAAGAAAAAGAAGGGAATTGCACTTAAAGCCACCTCCTGAACCATTAACGATGATAATGAAGATAAAGGAGATGACACGGAGAACTTCGAGTTAAATGAAGAAAACCTTAGTCTCCTGATAAGGAAATTTGAAAAATTTCTCAGAAAGAAAGGAAATCAAAGAAGACAACCTTTTCCGTCAAAGAAGAATCATCACAAAGGAGAAAGCACCTCGTCCACACTCACATGCTACGAATGCGGAAAACTAGGACACATGAAGATGGAATGTCCTGTGTATCAAAAGAAGGTGGAGAAATTTGAAAAGAGACCTTTCAAGGAGAAGAAAAGAAGGAGAGCCTACATAGCATGGGACAACAACGACATAGATTCCATGGATCGGATAATGAAGAAGCTAACTTGTGTCTCACGGCTAGAGGAGAAGAAGACGATGAAAGCAATATGGAGGTAACTTCTAACCTTGAATTATCTCCTTCTTATAATGAACTGCAAGACGCTTTCAAAGAATTACATGATAAATCTCTAAGGCTCACAAAGTTAGTTTCTTCATCTAATAAAACAATAACTTCTTTAGAAAATAAAATTAGAATTTTAAAGAAAGAAATTAAAGAATTAAAAATTGAGAATGAAACATTAGGATTAATTGATGCTAACTCTTTTTGCATAACATGCTCCTCACATGCATCAACATCTACTTCCTGTTTATCATGTTAAACACTTGAAAAAGAAATTGAAGATTTAAAAAACACTCTTGGCAGATTTACTTTTGGTAAAGACAATTTAAATGTTCTGCTTGGAAAACAAAGGTACTTCTTTCAAAAAGCGGGTTTAGGATATAACCCCAAAAATAAACAATTTTTTTTTAAAAATTTCTTTGTTCCTGTAAGCACTTCAAGTAGCCCTTTCATTGAATGTTTTCATTGTGGAAAGAAAGGACATAGTGCATCAACATGCAATGTGAGAAAGAATATTAACACTAAAGTGGGAACTAAAATGGTTTGGGTTCCCAAAGGCACAATGTCACAAGCTAACACACAAGGACCCAAGAAAATTTGGGTACCAAAAGTTAAAAACTGAATTTGTGTTGTAGGTGTGCTTGAAGGCCAAGAACTCAAATTGGTATCTTGATAGCGGCTGCTCTAAGCACATGACCGGAGATGAATCCAAGTTCTCTTTCCTTGTTCCCAAGACACATGGACATGTAACCTATGGAGATAATAACAAAGGGAAGATTCTTGGAGTCGGCAAAGTCGGTAAAATTCCCACTTCTTCTATTGATAATGTGTTACTAGTTGAAGGACTCAAACATAACTTGCTTAGTATTAGTCAATTATGTGATAAAAGTAATAGAGTTATTTGTGATTCTCATTGTTGCGTAATTGAAGGAAAAGATTATAAGTAAGTAAAATTTGTAGGTCATAGAGTAAATAATATTTATATTATTAGTCTTGATAATATATCCTCAAATGATGCGAAATGTTTTATGAGTAAAGAAGATGATTCATGATTATGGCATAGAAGAATTGCACACATTCACATGGATTACCTAAAAAAGTTAGTCTCTAAAGAGCTAATAATTGGACTACCCAAGCTCAATTTTATAAAAGATAAATTATGTGATGCATGTCAAAAGGAAAAATAAGTAAAGGTCTCTTTTAAAGCGAAAAATATAGTTTCAACTTCTAGACCTTTACAGCTTTTGTACATGGATCTCTTTGGATCATCTAGAACTATGAGCTTTGGTGGGAATTACTATGCTTTAGTGATTGTGGATGATTTTTCTAGGTTCACATAGGCTTTATTTCTTCCAAATAAAAATGATGCATTTCTAGCATTTAAAAGACTTTCCAAAGTTATCCAAAACAAAAAAGGTTTTTCTATTTCTTCTATAAGAAGTGACCATGGTGGTGAATTTGGAAATCATGTTTTTGAAATCTTTTGTGATGAACATGGCATTGAGCATAATTTTTCTGCCCCTAGAACTCCACAACAAAATGGAGTTGTAGAAAAGAAAAACCAATCTTTAGAAGAAATGGCAAGAACTATACGAATTATAAAGCCAATTTAAAAGAAAACCCTATACAAGTTATACAAGGAAAGAAAGTAAAATGTCTCACATTTTCATGTTTTTGGTTGCAAATGTTTTGTTTTGAATAATGGAAAGGATAACCTAGGTAAGTTTGATGAAGATATATTTTTTGGTTATTCTAATCATAGCAAAGCTTTTAGAATTTATAATAAGAGAACTATGGTTGTTGAAGAATCCATTCATGTTGCATTTGACGAAACTGACTCCAGTGGATCAAGAAAGGATTTTGTTATTAATGATGTTGCAGAAGCTTTGACAAAAAACCACTTGGATGATAAGGAGATAGAAGAAATGAAGTAAGAAGAAAGTCGAGAGTAACCCCCAATTCAACAGAATTCACAAGCCATGGACATTCCCAAGGAATGGCGAACCTCAAGATACCATCGACTTGACCAAGTGATAGGTGATGTATCCAAATGTGTAAGTACTCGAAATTCAATTAGAAATGCATGTAACCACATGGCTTTCATTTCATAAATTGAGCCTAAGGACATAAATGAGGCCTTTAATGATGAACATTGGATCTTAGTTATGCAAGAGGAGCTAAACCAATTTGAAAGAAATCAAGTTTGGGAACTAGTTCCAAGGCCCAATGATCATCCAATTATAGGCACCAAATGAGTCTTTAGGAACAAGCTTGATGAAGAAGGCTTAATAACTAGAAATAAAGCTAAGCTTGTAGCTAAAGGGTATAATCAACAAGAAGGAATAGACTATGAAGAAACATATGCACCTATAGCTAGATTAGAGGCCATTAGAATGTTACTTGCATATGCATGCATCATGGATTTCAAATTATATCAAATGGATGTTAAAAGTACTTTTTTGAATGACTTTATTCAAGAAGAAGTGTATGTTGAATAACCTCCCGATTTTGAAAATTATGATTTGCCCAACCATGTTTTAAATTGAAAAAGGCATTGTATGGCTTGAAACAAACGCCCAGAGCATGGTATGAAAGGTTGAGCAAATTTCTTTTAAAAAAAGGTTTTATAAAAGGAAAGGTTGACACAACCCTTTTTTATAAAGAATAAAAAGCATGATTTACTTCTTGTACAAATTTATGTAGATATAATTTTTGGTGCTACTGACGAATCTCTTTGTAAAGATCTTATGCAAAGTGAATTTGAGATGTCCATGATGGGAGAGCTCAATTTTTTTCTTGGGCTTCAAATCAAGCAAATAATAAATGAAACCTTCATTATCCAAACTAAGTATTGCAAGGAGCTCCTTAAGAAATTTGGAATGGACAATTCAAAGCATATGGACACACCTATGAGCACGTCTTGTTACTTGGACAAGGATGAGGCCGGTAATTCTGTAGAAATCACTAAGTACAGAGGTATGATCGGATCCTTTCTTTATCTCACTGGTAGTAGACCAAATATTATATTCAGTGTCTGCATGTGTGCTAGATACCAAGAAAATCCTAAAAAGTCACACTTAAGTGTAGTAAAACGCATCATGAAATATCTTGTTGGCACTTCACAAGTGGGCTTGTGGTACCCTAAAGGTGCCACTTGTTATCTTATTGGTTATTTCAATTCTGATTTTACTGGATGTAAATTGGATAGGAAAAGCACTAGTGGGACATGCCATTTGCTTGGAAGCTCTTTAGTTTCTTGGCACAACAAGAAACAAAATAGTATGGCAATGCCTACTACTGAGGCTGAATATGTTGCAGCCAAAAGTTGTTGTGCTCAAATCCTATGGATGAAGCAACAACTTCTAGACTTTGGCCTTCAGCTTTATCGCATCTCTATCAGATGTGACAATACTAGCGCAATCAATCTGACTAAAAACCCTATTCTGCACTCTAGAACTAAACACATCGAGATAATACATCATTTTATAAGGGATCATGTACAAAAGGGTGACTGTGTTTTAGAATTTGTTGAAACACATAATTAACTTGCTGACATTTTCACAAAACCCCTGCCTAAAGATACTTTCTTTCATATCATAAGAGATCTTGGCATTCTATATCAATCTTGTCTTTAATCTCTGCTGCATAATTGTCTTTGCACAACTTTATCACTTTATATTTATTCTTAAATCTAATACTGACTTGAGCATCGGAGGCTCCCTTAAGTTTGTTTTGTAGGTACCCCATCATGACTAAGTCCTCCACCTGCTTAAGATATTCTTTGTTCTATGATGAAGTTCCTTTTCTTGGAGTTTGGAAAAATTAAATTATGATGATTTGATCCTTGGTACAGGTTTAATTTTGGGTGAATAAGGTTTGATCTGAGTTTGAACGAAAATTCTGGTTGCAAAATAATCTGAAATCAGGCTGAGAAAGGTTTGGAAATACTCTGTAGAGTCTTGGATCAGCTTGTGTGCCTCGTTTAAAGCATGAGATACAAGATCAGAAGTCTTGTAATCGATTACATACACTCCATAATTAATTACAAAGGTCCTGGAAGGCACAAAATACAGAAACAGAATGGACGTAATCAATTACATACATATTGTAATCGATTACACAATTTCCCAGAAATGTAATTAATTACAAACCCCTTATAATCGATTACAAGGAGGTTTTAAAGGGTCTCTTAATGTGCGAGCAGCCATAACCGAAAAGCTTCTCTCTGTAACATCCCGAAAATTTATTATTTTGTTAAAAACGATCATTTTATAATATTTGTAATTTTTAAGAATTTTTGTGGAATTTTCTGGAGATGATGAATATTTTAATATATTCTTCGTTTTATGTGTGTGCTGAGTGGAGCCGGGAGAATAGAATATTTTCCCTGAAGCTGGTAAACCTTGGACTGTCAACGTGTCAACGGGGATCTTACTAAACCCGAGTCCCGGGCACAGTTTACGAGGTCTACATTTTTGAGGTTTTATCTGCTAGTGTAATAAATCATCTGTCAGAGGTATTTAATCAAGGAGACAAGCTTACTATGCACTTCGTAGAGAAGCGTGCGAAGCTTCTCAAGGAAGCTTCTTTGAATCATTTTTTTATTGTTATTTCTCTCTCCTCCTATTTTTGTGCTGCACATTTGAATTAAGGGGGCTTAATTCATTCTGCACTCCACACATTTCCTCCTCCTGTACGTAGCACTCATCTTTCTCTCTTTCCATTTCTCCTTCCAGCAGCACCATCCACCCACCTTCATATTTTCATCCTCCAATACCATCACACTCCAGCACCATTTCGTGTCTGGAGAAGCACCACACCTAAGGGAATCATCTTCAAAGTCCTACGTCTTCTTCATCTTCTTTTCCTCCACGGTTGAAGCTTAAAGGTTGGAACTTTAAGGTAAAGTCCTTAGCTTTTTCCTCATCTCTTCTCATTTTCGTAACCCACTTTGTCATTTTGATGACCATGGGTATCCATTTCAACACTTGATTCGATTTTGGTGAGCTTGAATATTCAAGGATCTCTGGGAGCTGAAAATACAATTTCTGACCAAAAGGAGCAGCCTTTCTTTGTGCTTCTCTAAGGTAAGAGGAAGACACTCCTCCTCAACCTCTCTTAGCATTTAGGAACGTCTGTGATTTTGTTGAGGGTCTTTCTCTTTTGTATGTTGTTTGTATGGTATATGTGTTATTTGATTGTTTGAGTTTTGAATGTACATATATATAAATGATAACTGGATGTATTGGAATGTGTAATATTGAAGGGAATGAGTTCCGAGTGATTTTCGGATAGTTACGGTGTTGAGCCCAGGATTTGGAAACTTAATGTGGAAAACTAGCAATAGTAAGAAATTTGGCCAAACTCGTCGAATATAATGCCTTGATCTTTTGGTGATATGTCAAAATCCGTCGAATGAAGATTTCTGACCATTTTCGTCGAATGATAAAATCCGTCGAGTAAGGACCCATGGCCAAACCTGTCGAACATGATCACCTAATCTCTTAGTAAAATGTTAAAATCCGTCGAGTAAGGACCCATGGCCAAACCTGTCGAACATGATAACCTAAAACCTGTCGAACGTGATAACCTAAAACCTGTCGAACGTGATAACCTAAAACCTGTCGAACGTGATAATCTAATTACTTAGTAAAATGTTGAAATCCGTCGAGTTTAGACTCCTGACCCTTTTCGTCGAATGTCAAACTCGTCGAATTTAGATTTCTGACCAGTAAACACAATGTCAATATCCGTCGAGTATGAACCTCGATCATGCCCGTCGAGATTGATCTTCCGACCACAAACCCGTCGAATAGAGTCCCTGGACACTTACAAGAAAATGACCCAAAGTCAATAATCGTCGAATTTGAGAGACAATGCCTGTCGAGTAGATGAATTTCTCCCGACCGTCGAAATTAGAGATTTCGACCAGTGTTCGTCGGTTCGACACTTGTGAGATTTTCTCCAACGTCGACACCTATACTCGTCGAATTGAGGCTTTTGCTAACCATCTGGAGGGTTCGACAATTTTGATCTTCGTCCGACAGAACCCCCATCCGACAGAAAATGATTTCTTCGTCCGACAGAACCCCCATCCGACAGAAAATGATTTCTTCGTCCGACAGAAACCCCATCCGACAGAAAATGATTTCTTGCCTATCCTATTATAAAATGTGTTTCCCATTCTTTCCTCCTCCTGTTACATTATTCTTCGTCGAATGGCAACTTCAATCATTCATAAAACGTAGTCTCTGTCGAATTCAAACGTATACTTATCACCCAACACCTAGTAATTGAAATCTGTGACTCAATTTGTGATTCCGACCGTGTAGTTTCTTGGACCCAAAAACCTTGGGACTAATAGAGGAATATTGATCATAAATAAATGGGATGACTAGAAATTACTTAGGGATGCATAAACAGGGAAGAACATGAGAGTGTGAGATTATGAGATCTTAGAATAACCTTCTAAGGGCATATGAATAAATTACCTAAGAGGAATTAAGTTAACTAAGAGAATTCCTTTAGAGACAAACCCCAGTAAGTAAAGCTAAACCTAAGCAAGAACTCATAATACGTTTTGAAAAGGGTATTGATCTATTTAATGACAATATTATGCTATTGTGGGTCCATGTGAGAGACCATTGACTGTATTAAATTCTTACTTTGGCAAATTGTGATATATGATGGAATAGTATGTGATAATGATCATACATGATTATGCATAGAGTCTGTATGCATTGTGATTTGTCCGTTGGACTGTCGTAAGGCCTAGTTGCCTAGGAGTTGAACACACCTTAGTGCGGGTGCGAATAGACAAGTGGGGTCCTGTAGTTGGCCTTGAGGGCGTTGGGGCGCGGGTGTTTCACAAAGGGCAGTGGTAGCCCCTCTGGACCGTGAGACAAACCGATGCAAACGCACCGACGATCCTGACTGGCCACAGTCCTATATCGAGATCTTGTGAGAATGCTGCTGTATAAAGCCTTGTTGCGCAAAATGACTGATTATTTTCTGGAAAGCACTTGTTTTTATGGCTGACGAGATACTGGCATGTCTCCCTGATCATTCTCTCCGAGTGTTTTGTGTCTAGCTCCATGGAGTAGGATCTTGGTTATTGAGGGCTCACGTGTATAGAGTCCGTGCATTATTTGCATTTATCATTATTATGGTCTGGCATTGATATATTGTTGATATACCTGTGACTGCCTGGAACTGTCTGCTTGATTCATAACTGCTCTTGAATGTCCATTACTATTACTATTGTTGTAAATGCTATGTGGGCGCTTTGCGCCGTTTGGTTTCTTGATGCTATAATTGGTAATGATGGAAGGATGTCTTACCTCTTTTCCTTCCTGTCTCTCCATTTCTGTTTATTTGTACATTGCGTCTCGTCGAAGACAACCGTGAGGAACCGGAAGCTCCCAACTTCCCTGGTTTTTGGCCTTACCTTGACTGAGCGACCACAGAAGACTATGGAGCCCCGTACGCACAGATTTTTGGGAGATGTACGTCTGACTTTCTTAGGAGGGCCAGAGTGCTGGTATATCAACTACACTTCGAACGCCGTGTCTACACGGGAGATGTCTCGATATCACTAGCCTGGAGACGCCACGAACCACTGTCTTCACTGCCGTATCGCCTACGTTTGGAGTTTCACCACCGATCCGTGAGATGTGGGGCGATCGTTACTTCACTCCGAGAGAGGACTCTTTTTGTTCTACGGCTCGGGCCCCGTCCCGTGTCTCTGCTATTCCTATGGTGATTTCCTCGATGATGAGGAAGATCCCGAGGAAGATCCCGAGGAAGTCCCCGAGGACGACCGAAGAGGACCCCGAAGAGGATCCCGACACGATTCCTCCTCACTTGAGGGATTGATGTTACTCGTAGCTACCGAAGTACCGATTTTATTTTGGGGGCCCGATGTTTTGTTTGTAGTGGGTCAGTAAATTCGATACCGTGGGTATGTGTATGTAATACTTTGGGGGCGGTATAGTTTTGCTTTTTGATGTACCAGGCTTGTAACTAAATGTTTTGGTAAACTTATATATATATATATATATATATGATGATGCGAGATATTAATTCCTATGCATGTTTTACTGTTTGATCTTTTATTTCCGTTGATGTCTCGTCAACATGGTTACTAATTAAAAAGAAAAAAAAAGTACATATATAACATAACCGCCAATTAAAATACCCAACTATAATCTAGTGAATATACGCGTCTTATTAAAATGGACCGGGTCTCAACTCACCTAGCTTTATTTCCGCATTGTAATCGACCATGTGACGTTCCCTTGGAAGAGGGGCGGTACATTTTTGGTATCAGAGCCCCGGTTTATGTTTCTTTGGGTCTTGTGGTTGAGTCTGTCTTGTTTGTGCTGTGTGTTCTCTGAATGGTATTCGTAAAGGAGTAGTGTTTGGTATTCTTAGTGAATGCAACTGACTTTTCTGTGTTTTCAGATAATCTGAATCTGAGAAAGTGAGATGGCACGAAGGGAAGACATGGCAAGCAGCTATTACAAATGATGCAAAGGATGGCTGAGGTCATCGCACAACAAACTGAGCAAGCCGCACGACAGCAAGAGAGAGTTACGCAACAACAAGAGCGAGCTGCTCAACAGTTAGAGGCTACTGCTGATGCTCAGAATTTAGCAGAATTTCGACGCCATAATCCTCCTCAATTTAAAGGGGAATTTGATCCGGACAAAGCTAGTCTGTGGATCAAGGAGTTGGAGAAGGTATTTCGAGGAATGAATTGCGCTGAGGGTAAGAAGGTGGATTATGCTACTTTTATGCTGGTAGGCAACGCTGAGAACTGGTGGAACGGAGTGCGGAGGATGCTAGAAGCTGCGAACCGAGAGATTACTTGGGAGTTGTTCAAAGAAAAGTTCTTGGACAAGTATTTTCCTGCGAGTGCAAGGCATGCGAAGGAGTCGGAATTCCTCAACCTACGACAAGGGAATATGACTGTTAGCGAGTACGCAGCGAGATTCGAAAATTTGTCACAGTTTTCGACCTACTTTCAGAACCAACCAGATGAGGCTTGGAAGTGCCGAAGATTCACGGAAGGATTGAGGTACGAACTGAGGAAAGCTGTAATTACCTTGAGGATCAATGAATTCTCACAACTGCTGGATACTTGCTGTGATGTAGAGGCTCTGGAGCAATCTAGAGATATGAGGAATAGAAACTTTGGGCCTGCGAGATTCCGGAGGCGGCAATGACAGTGCTAACCGCTTCCAGAAGAAGCCATACTCTCGACCAATGGGAAGTCACCAACAAGCCATGGGTGGAAGTTCAAGTGGAGGTTCTAGTGGGAACCTGGACTGGCCAAAACTTGGCATATCCCTCCAAATGCCTGAAGTGTGGAAAAGATCATCGACAAGGGATTGTCCTATCAAAGGGATTATCTGTTTTCGATGTGGGAAACCTGGACACATCTATAGAGATTGCAATCAAGCGAAGGTCGAACCTTCAATGAATGCTGCGAAAGCCAAGAAACCGCAAGCTGGAGGACGAGTTTACACTATGAGCGGAGCCGAAGCCTCCGAATCCGAAGATTTGATACAAGGAGAAGGCATCATAGAAGGTAATCTTTTAACTGTCTTGTATGACTCGGGGCAACCCATTCTTTTATATCGTATGACTGTGTGCAAAAACTGAGTCTACTGTGTCGTCCTTACCTTTTGACTTAACCGTTTCTACCCCCACTGATAAACCGGTAGTTACTACCAAAGTTTGTCTAAACTGTCCATTGATTGTTGAAGATCGATCCTTTCTGGTCGATCTGATTTGTTTACCTCTTTCCCAATTAGATATTATCCTAGGGATGGATGGTTATCTTCTAACCATGTTCGTTAGGCTGCTCCCGAAAGACCATAGTTTTTCCCATAAATGAGAATTCTAGATTTCGACGGCCAACCGAGTTCAAGCTCTCTTGAAAGAAGGAGCTCACGGATACATGCTACTTGTCTTCCTTGAAAATCGAGAACGAGGTTGATGTGGACACAATTCCGGTGGTGAATGAGTTTCCGAAGTCTTTCCCGAGAGTGTGCCCGGTTTACCACCGGCTCGAGAGATAGAGTTTGCTATCGACTTAGTACCGGGAGCTGGCCCCGTGTCTATAACACTGTACTGGGATGGCACCAACAGAGTTAGCCGAGCTAAAGAAACAGACTAGAAGAGCTTTTGGAAAAGCAATTTGTCGTGCCAAGTGTGTCACCATGGGGAGCACCAAAGTCTTTGTTAGTTCGCAAGAAGGATGGCACCTCAAGGTTATGTGTGGACTATCGGTGGTGAACAAAGTGACGATTAAGAACAAATATCCACTCCCGAGGATTGACGACTTGATGGACCAACCGAAGGGAGCGGCGGTGTTTTCCAATATTGATCTGCGATCCGGGTATCATCGATACGAGTAAAGACAGAGGATGTGCCCAAGACCGCACGCACCCGATACGGTCACTACGAGTATTTGGTGATGCCGTTTGGTGTGACGAATGCACCAGTATCTTCATGGACTACATGAACCGAATCTTTCGACCTTACTTGGATAAATTCGTTGTGGTCTTCATTGATGACATTCTGGTATACTCTCAAAGTCGGGAGGACCATGCTGAACACCTCAGTATAGTTCTTCAGATTCTGAAGGAGAAGGAATTGTATGCCAAACTGTCAAAATGTGAGTTTTGGCTGGAAGAAGTCAAGTTTCTAGGTCACGTGATCTCAAAGAGTGGGATTGCTGTGGATCCATCGAAAGTGGAGGCAGTACTACAATGGGAAAGGCCGAAGTCAGCAACAGAGATTCGAAGCTTTGTGGGTTTAGCGGGATATTATCGGAGGTTCATTGAGGGATTCTCCAAGATTGCTGGACCACTTACGCAACTCACAAGGAAAAACCAAACTTTTGAGTGGACCGACAGCTGTGAGCAAAGTTTCCAAGAGTTGAAGAATCGACTGACTACCTCACCGGTGTTAGTGCTACCCGATCCGAATGAACAGTTTGAAGTGTACTGTGACGCTTCATACCAAGGGCTAGGATCTGTACTTATGCAACATGGAAGAGTGGTGGCTTATGCTTCAAGACAGTTGCGAGTGCACGAGAAGAATTATCCGACGCACGACCTGGAGCTAGCGGCTGTAGTTTTTGCTCTGAAAATATGGAGGCATTTTCTCTACGGGGCAACGTTTAACATTTTCAGTGATCACAAGAGTCTGAAGTATTTGTATGATCGAAGGAGTTGAACATGAGGCAACGGAGGTGGTTAGAATTCCTGAAGGATTACGATTTCCAACTTCTGTATCATCCTGGCAAGGCAAATGTTGTGGCAGACGCTCTAAGTAGAAAGATGATCAGTGTCTCTGCCCTGATGATCAAGGAAAAGGATCTAATAGAGCAATTCAGAGATGTATGGTCTTTTGTGAAGTTAGAACCTGGAAAGATTTGCATGAATATGGTTACCATCTCGAGCGAGTTGATGGACAAAGATAAGAAAAGAGCATAAGAAGGACAAATTCTTGCAAGAAGTGAGGGAACAGATGAAGCAAGGAAATGAAACAGAGTTTGCGAGAGGAACGGATGGAATTTTGAGATTCCGGGGAGAGTTTGTGTCCCTCGGAATCAAGAACTTAGAGAATACATCATTAATCATGCTCACACAAGCCAACCGAGTATGCACCGGGTATGACGAAGATGTATCAAGACTTGAAGAAGTTGTTCGGTGGCACGGAATGAAGAGTGACGTTACTAGACGTGTATCTACTTGTCTGGTTTGTCAAAAAGCTAAAGTGGAACATCGAGACCAGCAGGATTGCTGCAACCGTTATCTATTCCGGAATGGAAGTGGGACAAGATGTGCAATGGACTTTGTAGTCGGATTACCAAGGACAAGAAAAGGTCATGATTCGATTTGGTAATTGTGGACCGACTCACGAAATCGGCACATTTTCTTCCGATCGACATCAAGTACAAGCTAGAGAGATTGACTCGGATCTATATTGGAGAGATTGTCGGTACCGCACGTGTGCCTACAAGTATTGTTTCGGATAGAGATCCGAGGTTTACTTCAAATTTCGGGAGAGTTTGCAAGAAGCATTGGGGACAAAATTACAACTTAGTTCTCGCTTATCATCCGCAGACCGACGGTCGATCGGAGAGGACAATCCAATCTTTGGAAGATTTGCTTAGAGCTTGCACCATAGAGCAACCGGGAGTTGGGATGACATTCTACCCTTGATAGAATTCACCTACAACAACAGCTTATCATTCGAGCATAGGGATGGCACCCTATGAAGCTCGTATGGACGACGATGTCGAACACCTATGTGTTGGTACCAAGACGGCGAGCGCCTTACTATTGGACCCGAGATTATACAACGGACAAACCGAGAAGGTTAAAATGATTCGAAAAGATGAGGACGGCTCGAGTCGACAAAGGAGTTATGCGAGACCGAAGGAGAAAACCTCTTGAGTTTGAGGAAGGTGAGCATGTATTCTGAAAGTCACACCTACGACCGGGTGGGCCGGGCTTTAAAATCTAGAAAACTCACTCCTAAATTCCTTGGACCATACCAAATCATTGGTCGTGTAGGTCCCGTAGCATACCAAATATCCTTACCTCCTTTTATTTCCAATATTCATAATGTTTTCCATGTGTCACAACTTCGAAATACCTTCCCGACCCAAGTCATATCATAGCACCGTCTGAGTACAACTAAAAGAAAACTTAACTTATGAGACGTCTCCTATAAGAATCGAGGATAGCGGGATAAAGCAATTAAGAGGCAAGGAGATCGCATTAGTGAAAGTGATCTGGAACGAGGTGATTGGAGATGCAACCTGGGAGTTGGAAGACAAGATGAGAAAGCAATACCCACAGCTATTCTAAGGTATGCAAATTTCGAGGACGAAATTTCTTTTAGAAGGGGAGTGTTGTAACATCCCGAAAATTTATTATTTTGTTAAAAACGATCATTTTATAATATTTGTAATTTTTAAGAATCTTTGTGGAATTTTCTGGAGATGATGAATATTTTAATATATTCTTCGTTTTATGTGTGTGCTGAGTGGAGCCGGGAGAATAGAATATTTTCCCTGAAGCTGGTAAACCTTGGACTGTCAACGTGTCAACGGGGGATCTTACTAAACCCGAGTCCGGGCACAGTTTACGAGGTCTACATTTTTTAGGTTTTATCTGCTAGTGTAATAAATCATCTGTCAGAGGTATTTAATCAAGGAGACAAGCTTACTATGCACTTCGTAGAGAAGCGTGCGAAGCTTCTCAAGGAAGCTTCTTTGAATCATTTTTTTATTATTATTTCTCTCTCCTCCTATTTTTGTGCTGCACATTTGAATTAAGGGGCTTAATTCATTCTGCACTCCACACATTTCCTCCTCCTGTACGTAGCACTCATCTTTCTCTCTTTCCATTTCTCCTTCCAGCAGCACCATCCACCCACCTTCATATTTTCATCCTCCAATACCATCACACTCCAGCACCATTTCGTGTCTGGAGAAGCACCACACCTAAGGGAATCATCTTCAAAGTCCTACGTCTTCTTCATCTTCTTTTCCTCCACGGTTGAAGCTTAAAGGTTGGAACTTTAAGGTAAAGTCCTTAGCTTTTTCCTCATCTCTTCTCATTTTCGTAACCCACTGTCATTTTGATGACCATGGGTATCCATTTCAACACTTGATTCTGATTTTGGTGAGCTTGAATATTCAAGGATCTCTGGGAGCTGAAAATATAATTTCTGACCAAAAGGAGCAGCCTTTCTTTGTGCTTCTCTAAGGTAAGAGGAAGACACTCCTCCTCAACCTCTCTTAGCATTTAGGAACGTCTGTGATTTTGTTGAGGGTCTTTCTGCTTTTGTATGTTGTTTGTATGGTATATGTGTTATTTGATTGTTTGAGTTTTGAATGTACATATATATAAATGATAACTGGATGTATTGGAATGTGTAATATTGAAGGGAATGAGTTCCGAGTGATTTTCGGATAGTTACGGTGTTGAGCCCAGGATTTGGAAACTTAATGTGGAAAACTAGCAATAGTAAGAAATTTGGCCAAACTCGTCGAATATAATGCCTTGATCTTTTGGTGATATGTCAAAATCCGTCGAATGAAGATTTCTGACCATTTTCGTCGAATGATAAAATCATCGAGTAAGGACCCATGGCCAAACTCGTCGAACATGATCACCTAATCTCTTAGTAAAATGTTAAAATCCGTCGAGTAAGGACCCATGGCCAAACCTGTCGAACATGATAACCTAAAACCTGTCGAACGTGATAACCTAAAACCTGTCGAACGTGATAACCTAAAACCTGTCGAACGTGATAACCTAAAACCTGTCGAACGTGATAATCTAATTACTTAGTAAAATGTTGAAATCCGTCGAGTTTAGACTCCTGACCCTTTTCGTCGAATGTCAAACTCGTCGAATTTAGATTTCTGACCAGTAAACACAATGTCAATATCCGTCGAGTATGAACCTCGATCATGCCCGTCGAGATTGATCTTCCGACCACAAACCCGTCGAATAGAGTCCCTGGACACTTACAAGAAAATGACCCAAAGTCAATAATCGTCGAATTTGAGAGACAATGCCTGTCGAGTAGATGAATTTCTCCCGACCGTCGAAATTAGAGATTTCGACCAGTGTTCGTCGGTTCGACACTTGTGAGATTTTCTCCAACGTCGACACCTATACCCGTCGAATTGAGGCTTTTGCTGACCATCTGGAGGGTTCGACAATTTTGATCTTCGTCCGACAGAACCCCCATCCGACAGAAAATGATTTCTTCGTCCGACAGAACCCCCATCCGACAGAAAATGATTTCTTCGTCCGACAGAACCCCCATCCGACAGAAAATGATTTCTTGCCTATCCTATTATAAAATGTGTTTCCCATTCTTTCCTCCTCCTGTTACATTATTCTTCGTCGAATGGCAACTTCAATCATTCATAAAACGTAGTCTCTGTCGAATTCAAACGTATACTTATCACCCAACACCTAGTAATTGAAATCTGTGACTCAATTTGTGATTCCGACCGTGTAGTTTCTTGGACCCAAAAACCTTGGGACTAATAGAGGAATATTGATCATAAATAAATGGGATGACTAGAAATTACTTAGGGATGCATAAACAGGGAAGAACATGAGAGTGTGAGATTATGAGATCTTAGAATAACCTTCTAAGGGCATATGAATAAATTACCTAAGAGGAATTAAGTTAACTAAGAGAATTCCTTTAGAGACAAACCCTGTAAGTAAAGCTAAACCTAAGCAAGAACTCATAATACGTTTTGAAAAGGGTATTGATCTATTTAATGACAATATTATGCTATTGTGGGTCCATGTGAGAGACCATTGACTGTATTAAATTCTTACTTTGGCAAATTGTGATATATGATGGAATAGTATGTGATAATGATCATACATGATTATGCATAGAGTCTGTATGCATTGTGATTTGTCCGTTGGACTGTCGTAAGGCCTAGTTGCCTAGGAGTTGAACACACCTTAGTGCGGGTGCGAATAGACAAGTGGGGTCCTGTAGTTGGCCTTGAGGGCGTTGGGGCGCGGGTGTTTCACAAAGGGCATGGTAGCCCCTCTGGACCGTGAGACAAACCGATGCAAACGCACCGACGATCCTGACTGGCCACAGTCCTATATCGAGATCTTGTGAGAATGCTGCTGTATAAAGCCTTGTTGCGCAAAATGACTGATTATTTTCTGGAAAGCACTTGTTTTTATGGCTGACGAGATACTGGCATGTCTCCCTGATCATTCTCTCCGAGTGTTTTGTGTCTAGCTCCATGGAGTAGGATCTTGGTTATTGAGGGCTCACGTGTATAGAGTCCGTGCATTATTTGCATTTATCATTATTATGGTCTGGCATTGATATATTGTTGATATACCTGTGACTGCCTGGAATTGTCTGCTTGATTCATAACTGCTCTTGAATGTCCATTACTATTACTATTGTTGTAAATGCTATGTGGGCGCTTTGCGCCGTTTGGTTTCTTGATGCTATAATTGGTAATGATGGAAGGATGTCTTACCTCTTTTCCTTCCTGTCTCTCCATTTCTGTTTATTTGTACATTGCGCCTCGTCGAAGACAACCGTGAGGAACCGGAAGCTCCCAACTTCCCTGGTTTTTGGCCTTACCTTGACTGAGCGACCACAGAAGACTATGGAGCCCCGTACGCACAGATTTTTGGGAGATGTACGTCTGACTTTCTTAGGAGGGCCAGAGTGCTGGTATATCAACTACAGTTCTGAACGCTGTGTCTACACGGGAGATGTCTCGATATCACTAGCCTGGAGATGCCACGAACCACTGTCTTCACCTGTTGTATCAGCCTACGTTTGGAGTTTCGGCTACCGATCCGTGAGATGTGGGCGATCGTTACTTCACTCCGAGAGAGGACTCTTTTCGTTCTACAAATCGGGCCCCGTCCCGTGTCTCTGCTATTCCTATGGTGATTTCCTCGATGATGAGGAAGATCCCGAGGAAGATCCCGAGGAAGTCCCCGAGGACGACCCCCGAAGAGGACCCCCGAAGAGGATCCCGACACGATTCCTCCTCACTTGAGGGATTGATGTTACTCGTAGCTACTTGAAGGCTACCAAGATTTTATTTTGGGGGCCCGATGTTTTGTTTGTAGTGGGTAAATTCGATACCGTGGGTATGTGTATGTAATACTTTGGGGCAGGTATAGTTTTGCTTTTTGATGTACCAGGCTTGTAACTAAATGTTTTGGTAAACTTATATATATATATATATATATATGATGATGCGATATTAATTCCTATGCATGTTTTACTGCTTTGATCTTTTATTTCCATTGATGTCTCGTCAACATGGTTACTAATTAAAAAGAAAAAAAGTACATATATAACATAACCGCCAATTAAAATACCCAACTATAATCTAGTGAATATACGCGTCTTATTAAAATGGACCGGGTCTCAACTCACCTAACTTTATTTCCGCATTGTAATCGACCATGTGACGTTCCCTTGGAAGAGGGCGTTACACTCTCCTTTCTCTCTCCACCCGTGGCACCAAAATCCCAAATCACCCCTTTTCTTCATGTTTTCTCCACCAAATCACCAAATTTAACCTCCAAATCACTTGAAAATCCCTTCTCCACAAAACCCATCACCCATTTCTCACCAAACAAGCCCTATCACTGTTCGTGTTCTTCCCCCTCCACGACCCACGAACCAAAGCTCCACAAACCTCCTTGTCCTTCACTTTTTCCACCATTTTCTTAACCCAAACACTCCTGAACATCAGTTCCCTCACATTCCTTCCATCCATTTCACCCCATTTCAACCTAATGGCAGAATCCTCACAAAAAGTGAAAAAGCCACGAATAGGGGTTCTTCAGAGGCTCCTCCTCTCATCATTCCTGGACTTTATTTGTCTGTACACTTCAGGACCTCCAAACTAGCAGAAACATTTCGCAAAACATTTTATTTGCAAAAAATTATCCAGCCCAGGTACATTACTGTAGACTTCTGTACTACCAAACATTTACAGTGTTTTCGGTTGATTGAGCGCCTAGACTTGATTCCTTTTCTTAGCATTAAGAAAAACATTTACCCTGATCTGGTTTGAGTATTTTATGCAAATTTAAAATATGAGAACGATTGTCTGGTCTCTAAAGTGAAGAAGCAGAAAATTATCATTAATCCTGGTCTGTGGAATCAATTAACTATATTAAGCTCTGATGACAAATTAATTAGCACTAATAAATGGGGAGATGAGTATTAATATAAGTCTACCTTGAACTCATTGGTGCTAATAGATTACACACTCGATCCGCGGGTTAAGGCTACAGGGCTTACTATGGAAAACAGAGTCCTGCACTACATTCTAGCTAGGGCCCTGATTGCCAGAGGAGGCAATTATTCATAGGTCCTACATGATGATGTTCTCACTCTATGGGCTATGAACACAAACTGCTCCATTAACTGGGCCTTCTATGTCATTCAACATATGTTGCGCACTCGGAAGGATCCTCATCCTTTGCTTTATGCCATGCTCGTCACTATGATCTTCGAACATTTCCATATTCCCCTATTTGGAGAGGTTAAGAATGAAAGCTCTGACGGACCAGAATCCATCAACCTATACACTTTAAAGAAGCTCCAACTGAAGAAATATGATAACATATGGTACTATCTACATCACGGGGCTGCTGGGAACATACCTCGGGGAGATAACGAGGATGCTGTTGATGAACCTCCTCAGGTTAGTCCAGCTAAGCTTCTCATGTAGCTCTTGCATGATGTTTACCTTTTATTATGCTCTGATCATTAGTTCTTTTATCCTGTTTTGTCTATGTGTTTGCTTCTTATAACTATCCTATTCACACACTCTGATCTCTGATTTCTATATAATTTGTACTGATGACTAGTATTTTTTTTTATCTATCTCTTTAAAATCTTCCTTAATTTGTTGATCATATATTATCTGCTATTTTGTAGGTCTAATTTTCTGGCTGGTAATCATGGTTATGTTGTCCTGTTGCTGAAACTCTGTCTGTTTTTCTTTTGTGCATTATATCGTTTATTGCTTTGATCGCTTTTTGATAATGCCAAAAGGGGGAGAGAATTTTCATATTTGTATGAGTAAGGAGGAGTGCATGACAATGTTTCTTTCGACTTTTTCTTTTACACCCCTTTGATCTTTTTGCATATACTCAAAGGGAGAGCGTTTGTTTTTATTTCTGACTTATATATACATATATTGCTCTCTTGTTTTCAATTTTTTTTTTGTTTGTCATCATCAAAAAGGGGAAGAATGTGAATGCCTATGTCGTGAAGATAATGCGATTTTGATGATAATAAAGTCAAGTCAAAGACCAAGTCTAGAGGCAGCAAAGTTGATATAGTTTTTAGAACTTAGAATGTTAATGAAAGAAGCTCTCCTAATTATCTCAACGTCTTTCTAAAAAGCGTTTGTTTGGTTTTCTAAAGTCTTATTTTATTAAATACAAGCCTATTTCTTTAACAAACTAAGTTTTTTGAAATTTCAATGTTTGCAAAGCTAAATTGGGCTTTGGAATGGGTTCAAGGATGTCTGTAAGCTTATCCTTAGGCTTAGTAATCAATTCACAGTTTCTTTGGGAGCCTGTAATCGATTACAAAGGCTTGGTAATCGATTACAAACATGCAGGAAACCATTTCACAAGAGTCAGAAGCTTTGTAATCGATTACATGAGGTTTGTAATCGATTACATTGCTTCTAGAGGCTTGGTAATCAATTACACGAGGTATGTAATCGATTACATTGCTTCCAGAGACTTGGTAATCGATTACATGAGTCATGTAATTGATTATAATCAGCCCAGAAAACCCATAACTGAGTTCAAGAACAATGTAATCAATTACATCATTCTTGTAATCGATTACATCGCGGATGAAAGTGCGCAACGGTCAGTTTTTGGGCTTTTATTATGACCTTAAATTGCCCCAACGGGTCTTTTTCTTGAGAACACTATAAATAGATGTGTCTAGGTCATATTTTACAACATACTAAAAGTGAAAAACATCTTTCTATTACTCTTAATCCGAGTTTCACTTCTTTCTCTTATTTTGATTTGTTTTGAATTTCTTGAGAAATTTTGAGAGAGCTTCAAGTTGTAATACTCACCCTTTGTGAGAGTTTTTTCCTTTGCTATTCTCTTTTGATTGTAACGAGGGTGAGGCATCCCTCAGAAAATTTGTAAGGGTGAGGTATCCCTGCTGTTGAGGCTCAAGCACAAGGGTAAGGCATCCTAAGGTGTGAGGAGTGCTCAGGTTTGTAATGGTAGCAAGCACCTGTTGAAAGCTTGCATTGATAGTGAAGAAAATCTTGAGTGAATGCTCAAGGACTGGACGTAGGTCACAAGTGGTTGGTGGCTGAACTAGGATAAATCCTAGTGTTTGCTTTTTCTGAACTCTTCTCTCTATACTTGCGCTTTAACTTCATAAATATTCGATTAAATCATATTTTGGCTTATTAAATTTGTGAGAACTTTTTCCATCTTCCTTGTTGAATCTTTTCACTTCATAAATTGCTTCAATAGAAATTATCTATAAAGTGTTTGTGAAAAGTTTTTTAAAATTTTTTTAATTACTCAATTCACCCCCCTTGAGTATAGAAGCCACTTGGGCAATAGATAACTCCTTGCAAAGTGGCCTGATTTACCACAAGTAAAACATGTTACGACGTTAGCTGTACAAGCCTTATCCCCATAATGTCTACTACACTTGGTAATTCTTTGCCCACGATCGTCTGTTTGAATCTGCTTTCCTTTGTCTTTCTAATCTCTGGACTGTGGAGCATTCCTCTCAGATCTATCATCTGAACTTTTTCGTTTGTAGTAATCTTATGATCTATGCTCCTATTGCGGTCTCAAACTAAGAGGTTCTACAACTCTGTATTTGTTAACTAAGGTAAGGTAATCTCGAATCTCAAAAGGCTTCACTATCTTTTTCATATTGTCTCTTAAACTAGTTTCAAACTTCACGCACTTGCAACTATTATTCA
Organism: Ormosia semicastrata; assembly: GCA_029884595.1. Taxonomy (NCBI): domain Eukaryota; kingdom Viridiplantae; phylum Streptophyta; class Magnoliopsida; order Fabales; family Fabaceae; genus Ormosia; species Ormosia semicastrata. The sequence goes on along the minus strand of JAQQTO010000061.1, from coordinate 62,943,475 downwards.
GGTTGTATCGAAGGTAAGAAGAGAACTTGGACAACTCCTCAAATTTCACCATATGCTGTCCCACAATCATGGTCCCCTACTCCAATTGCAAAAACTCCATCTCCTTTTCCTTTTGTATGTTCTACAGTAAGTATTTCTCCAAAAATGCAATCTTAAATACTTCCTAAGTAATCTGAGTCCCTGCCACTTCTATTATCCTTCTCGCACCATTCCACCAGTGCTCAGCATCTCCCTTTAACATATATGTAGCAAAAGACATCTTCTGATCTTTTGTACATCTCATCACTGCAAAAATTTTCTCTAACTCACTTATCCACTCCTCGGCCCTTGTCGAATCATACTCCCCTCAAAAGGATAGAGGACTAGCCTTTCGAAACTCTGAAAGGTCATGAAAATCTTGGTTTCTTTCCACCTGTACCACTTATGCTGGATGAGGTTACGCCAGTTGTGTTGGTTGACTATTTCCAAATCTCTCAAACATCCTTGTAGTTGTAGCTGCCTCCTCCCTCATCACATTGGTGGTTGCGATCATCAGTTCTCACATCGCATTGGTCGTTGCCATCACGGCCTCGGGCATATTCGGACCTTCCCAAGGTGAGTTCCTGGTTTCACGGGTTCTCCTTAGTGGTGCCATAGTTTCCTATCCACATAGAACAATACAAATTGAGTTGATCAGTCTCAATATCATGTAACCATGTAACAACAGCTAATAACAATTCAACCTAAGGTAAATCATGCAATTCTATTCAAACATCTCAAACAAGAGACAAAGAAATGCATAACACACAAAGGAACTGCCAAACATGCCTAAGCATAGTTAGTCCATACCCTGGCTCAATAGGATAAACTGCTCTAATACCATAATATAACATCCCAAATTTAATACCAATAACATAATCTTTATTATACCACAGTAATTACATCTAGGCATACTACTATCTACTAAAAGCATTTCTAGCATAATATAACAACTTCTTATATATAGAAAATATGAGTCACGAATAAAAGAATATATACATAACATTTGTATTTCTCATAAATACAAAATATGTACATAACTTCTAAACTAGCCCTCTCAAGGCATCAAATACACATGTTTCAAAAAGAACCACAAAGTAATACTAATCTAAGTTTTCCAAGCTCCTGCATGCACTTCACTTTCCATAAGTCTTCTTCCATTGAATCATTATGGAAATCACAACACATGGGATGAGAATCATAAATTTTCAGTAGGTTTCACAACAAAACATGTCATCACAATCATTCCATCTATTTCAGGGAAAAACATAAAATAAAACATAAGTCACACTAGAAAGGTGGCAAAAAATAAAAACATCTTCCTTTCTTTTCCCGAAATAGAATCTCATTTTATATGTATATATAGAAAACTCATTTCTACATACAAAACTCACAAATCATTATCTCAATTTCAAAAGTAAGTAATTGCCCATACAATTGCAATGTCATGAATATGTCATGGTTAGCAACCGCCTATACAATTTCTATACATATGTCTAGTAATTCCTTATGTTCGTGCATATGCAATAACCTAAAAATATAATGAATAATGTCACAATACCATTTACAGGAACCTAGTTCCATGATAATGTCATGAGTGATGAGCTTTCAAAAATTCATTTTTTTACGGTTCAACATCTTGGGTTTTCATTCTCTTTTAAACTCTTCGATTAAGTTTTGTTCTCAAGTTTTATTATATTTTTATTATTTTAATTTGTGTTCATATTATGTGTTTTATATGTTTTTTTATAGGTAATTACATATGGAAAAGACTTAGCATTTGAAGAAGCAAGAAAAAGAAGAAAATTTCATTTCAGACATCCAGCGCTTGAGCATTGGACACCCAATGCTTGAAATTCCAGATTAGTGTCCTAGCGCTTGAGCGCTGACAAGGTAGCACTTGAGCACTAGTCAAATAGCAGCGTTGATTTTTATAAATAAGAAGGTTTTTCCAAATTAAAGACATACATTTGGACAGAACGCATCAGCCGTCAAGAGAGACAAACCCTAAAGTGGTGTGGGCATAATTAGGCTTGAAGATTAGGAATTTTCTTCAACATTTCCACTTATCTACAATGGAGTTTGTCGTATTCTTCCTTTTGTGTTCTTCTTTTTCTATGTGTAACTAAACTTTTTTCGTTAAGGTGATGATGGATCTTGTTCTTTGATTATGTAAACTCGTTATTGTGTTTAATCAATGTTTCTATTCATGATTTATATGTTTATCTATTTTCTTAATGCTTTTCTAAATCTGGCCAATTTCAGAATTATTTTTTGGGTTGATGTATGATTTGGAAAAATTTGCATGAACCTAGAACTTGCGATAAACACTATAATTTTCGCAATTGCTAGGAATAGATATTGTGGGTTGTGTGGTCTTTCTTTTAATTTCTGTATTTTTAATAATGCCTTCTTTACTTGGGGTTAGACTAAGGGATTAGTTAATTTTAAATAGTGTGAAGTGGATTAATATACCAAGGAATTAGATATTAATTAATTTTGGGAATTGATCATGAATCATTGGAATAGACCTTGATTAAATCAATATTTGATTTTGCATTAAAAGAGTTCAAGTGAAATCTGACCCTAATACATTCATATAATTGTCTTTCATCTCTACCCAATTAATTAAATTTTACTCTTGTTATTTTTACTTATTCTTTCTTATTATTATTTTTACCAACTCTCTTTTCGATAACTTGAATAGTATCAATTTGGCAAATTTAGTAATTGATAACATAATCTTTGTGGGAACGATAGTTTACTCACTTTTTATTACTTTTGTGATTTGGTGCACTTGCCGATATCACAAGAAGTTTTTGGCGCTGTTGTCGGGGATTATTGTTTTCAATATTAAATAGTAGTTGAAGAGACACTAATTTAGGCACTTATTTTTCTTATTTAATTCTCTTTTTATATATTTAATTTTTTTAATTTGTTTCTTTTTATTCACTTTTGTTTTTCTTTGTTTATTTTTATTAGTCATTTACTTTTTTTTTATTTTAAATTTTTTTTCTTTACTTCATTCTGGTTTGCTTGTTTGTTTGTTTATGTAAGGTATTATGGATCCAAAAAATTTACTTTTTGATCTAGAGATAACAAGAACAGAAAGATCAAATAAGAAGGCAGCTAGAGAAAGAAGGATCCTAGAAGAAAAGATGGCTGAGAACACTACTGCATAGAGAAGACGCACTTTAGCTGATTATGTTACTCCATCTTCTGAAAATGTCTCAACTAGTATTGTGCGACCTACTATCCAAGCAAATAAGTTTAAGATTAAACTAGCTCTTCTACAGCTGGTGCAACAGAATCAGTTTAGGGGAAGTCAGGCAGAAGATCCAAACTTGCACATTACTAATTTCTTGTAGCTCTGTGACACTATCAAATATATTAGAGTTAGTGATGATGTCATCAGATTAAGACTTTTTCCATTTTCTTTGAGAGATAAAGCCAAGAGCTGGCTACAAGCCCAGCCTCAAGGAAGTATCTCCACTTGGGATGATCCGGTTAATAAGTTCCCCACTCAGTATTTTCCTCTGTCAATGTTTATGAAAATAAAGTGTGAGATAGCTTGCTTTACTCAAAATCAAGGAGAATTTCTCTATGAAGCATGGGAAAGATTTAAGGAGCTGTAGAGAAAATATCCTCATCATGCTTTTGAAGTTTGGCAGTAAGTGCATATCTTCTATAATGATTTGAATCATTCTACAAGACTTACGGTGGATGCATCTGCAAGTGGGTCTTTGAACACTAAGACTCCTGAAGAGGCTCAGAAATTATTTGAGACTATGGCTACTAATGAATATCAGATGACTAGTGGGATAGCAGTAGTTAAATAGGGAGTTATGGAGCTTGGCACTCTCAATGCCTTACTTGCTCATAATAAAAATATTTTGTAATAATTAGCCAACCTCACCAAGCAAGTTAGGAATATGCAAGTGAATTCAGTGAACCATCAAGCTCTAATTTGTGATTTCTGTGGAGATAACCATGCCAATGGTGAATGTGAAGCAAGTATTTTGGGTGTTATTCCTCAAGAGCAAGTCAATTATATGGGCAATCCTTCGAGATCACAAGGTAAACCATATTCCAACACATACAATCCAGGGTGGAGGAATCATCTAAACTTTTCATGGACCAATCAGAATATGTTGAGACCACCACCACCTTCGCAACATCAACCATCATCATCCTCTTCAATATCTTAATAAGAAAAGCTATCAAATCTTGAAAGTATTATTGAGAAACTTGCTCTTAGCACCAGCACTTTTATGGAGGAAACAAGAGCTAATTTTCAGAATTAAGGAGCAGCTATTCAGAGTCTAGAGAATCAAGTGGGTCAATTAGCAAAATAACTCTCTGAGAGACCTCCAAGCACCTTACCAAGTGATACAATGGTTAATTCAGAAGAGCAATGTATGGCAATGTCTTTGAGGAGCGGAAAAGTTATTAGTTCTCAAGCAAAAGAAGATGAAGCTAAGGAAATATCTCCTCCTACGAGTCATGTTCAAGAGAAAGATGATGATAAAGAAGAAGAGATTGAGAAGGAAAAAGCTAAAGAGGAACAACCGAGAGTGTAAAGAAAGAAGAAAGAACTTGAGCAAAAGAAACTTTTTGACCCTTCGCTGTACGCTAGGATGCCATTTCCTTAGAGGTTGAAGAAAGACACTCAGGAGAAGCCAGAGAGACAGTTCTCAAAGTTCCTTGATATATTCAAGCAGTTGTAGATAAACATTCATTTTGCTGAAGCACTTGAACAGATGCCATCATATGCCAAATTTATGAAAGACCTATTATCAAAGAAGAGGAAACTCAAGGAAGATGAGACTGTAGCACTTACTGAAGAATGCGGTGCCATAATTCAGTGGAAGCTACCACCTAAGTTGAAGGATCCAGGCAGTCTCACTACTTTATTGACTATTAGCAAACTAACCATTGAGAAGGCTCTATGTGACCTAGGGGCCAGCATCAATTTAATGCCATTATCAATTCTTCGTAAGCTTGGGATTGAAAAAGTGAAGCCAACTATAATATCTCTTCAATTAGCTGATCGATCAATCAAACGTCCATATGGTATAGATGAAGATTTGCTAGTAAAGGTGGATAAATTCTTCTTTCCAATAGATTTTGTGATTTTACATATGGATGAGAATGCTGATATCCCTTTAATTATTGGAAGACCGTTCTTAGCTACTTCAGGAGCTTTGATTAATGTCCCTAGTGGTGAGCTTATTTTGAGGGTGGATGGAGATCAAGTGACTATCAATGTCTTTGATAAGTCTTCACCAACATAGGATCTTTATGCTTCCATTAATTGCATTAAAGATAAGTCTCAAGAGGAGTTGACTAGTAAGATCTCTCCACGATTGATTAATGTTGACTCTCCTATTTCCAAGACTAATGAAATAAAGAAAGGTCCTCCCATCTCGCATAATTCATTGCAAAAAGGTTGAAAATATTCTGATAAATTGAAATATGATATGTCATCTTTTGATAAATTGAGACCTTCATGGCCAGATGGAATCTCACATACTAAGGTATATTCAGAATAACTAGGTTCAAGTCAAGTTCATAGTGCATTGGGAGGCATTTCGAAGGTTGTTGACAAAAGATGGACGCATTGTTTTGAAAAAAGAAAGAAGTCATCTTACTTCTCCTGCTTTAAGGCACCTTGATTAGTTGGAAAGGCAACGTCGATCTAATGACATTAAAGAAGTGCTTCTTGGGAGGCAACCCAAGTTTTCTTTCTTTTTTCTTTATTCTTTTTTCCTTTCGGTTTCGGTTAGTTATTTATTTTTTCTATTATTTTATTATTTCTTATTTTATTGACTAACATTTTTTTTGTTTTGAAGTTAATGTTGAGTCAGTTTAAGTGCCTCCCCGAGCTCGGAGCCTTTGTAGGAGGATGTATATAGTTGTCGGCCACAATAAAAAAGATTTTTTTCTTCTCTTTCCTTTAGTATTTTATTTCTGCATTTATTTATTTGTTCTTATTGATTTTATTTTGTCATCATCACCCTATTGTATTTTGAGTCATTTTGTTGAAACTGTGCATACTGGTTTGTTGAATTGAATATCCAATGATTGCATAAATTGTGAATTGATCTATTTTCTTGGGATATCACATGAGAATTCATGAGTTATGTTAATCTCTATTGTTTCAATTGTGTATGGATGTTCTTCCCATCTTTATGTTTAATAGACCTTGGAATATAAATGCATGTCAAGCTTAGAAAAAGTTTATGGAAATGCATGTGTGTGGATGATTTGCATCTAGAAGTTGTTTGATTCTCTCTTGAGGCGAAATTCTAGGTAGTGCATGATTAAGGAAATGATAAAGACCTTCTTTGGACCATTTGAGCCTTTCAAGCCAACCTTAAAAATATTACATCGTTAGGTCCCCTTTTGTAGCTTTGTTATTGCTTTACCTCTATTTCTTTTCTTTACCCACATTTACCTTTCCTATACCCATATAAATGAAAGGAAAAAAAATTCTTCTCTTATACACCCTTTGTTGAGTGTATATATTGTATTATTTTTTTATTCAAACCTTTGTTATTTTTGTGCATGAAATATTTTAGTAGTTGAAAAAGAAAAAATAATAAAAGAAAAGAAAGAAAAATTCAAAAAGAGAAACTCCACCCAAAGTATTGCAAAGAAATAAGTTTGGGGTAAAGGTTGTTAAAAGAAGAAAAATAAATAAATAAAAAGTAATAAAAGTGTTGATTATTATGTTCTGCTTTGCACTTGTTCTACATTTTGTGACTTGAATTTTGAAATTTACATGATTTTGTATCTCAACTTTTGTTTTCATTATCCTACTCTTTCTTTCTTAACTCATACCCTTGGCCTTACAATACAAGCTTTGTAAAGTCCCTTTTGATCCTTGGTTATGTGTTGTTTACATTAGTGGAGAGAGAGATGAAAAACAACCCTATGGATATGAGTCTGATGTGCATTTGCATTTTTATAATCCTATCTAAACTTGTACTTTATGAGTAGATTTGGTATTTCATTCATATTTTTGAGAAGTCAATTTTGCATGAGAGTTGCATGTGAAAGCGATGTGATAATTAGATTGTACATGTGTGACACTTTAAAATTAGATTCTAAAGTAGTTTCTGAGGATATGAATGATTTTCAATATCCGGTATTACCATATTTAAGTTTATGGGCTTTGAGTTTTTATTTGTTTAGTCTTTTTGTTTTGTTTATCTTTTTCTTTTTGCTTGAGGACAAGCAAAATCTCAAGTTTGGGGAAGTGATGAACCTTCAAAAATTCATATTTTTACGGTTCAAAATCTTGGGTTTTCATCCTCATTTAATATCTTTCATTAAGTTTTGTTCTCAAGTTTTATTATATTTTTATTATTTTAAAATGTTTTCTTATTACGTGTTTTAAGTGTTTTTTTATAGGTAATTGCATAGGAAAAAGACTGGGCATTTGAAAAAGTAACAAAAAGAAGAAAATTTCATTTCAGATGTCTAGCGCTTGAGCACTGAACGTAACACCCCAAATTCTGACTATGTGAATAGTAATAGCAGAATTACACTGTTTTACATTTTCTGTGTGTTATAAAAATAGTTTGACTGTTCTGAGATCATTTTTGATCATTTTGTGTGATTTGCTCCGAGTCAAGAAAATAATAATTTTCTGACCGAGAAAAATCTTATTTTAATTAATTAGAGCTGGGGGATCTTACTAAACCCAATTCTGATTGATATATATATTAATCTCGTAATTTTTAGGATTTAACTGTGTAATAAAATAATTTTATATTTTTATAATATTATTTTATTCAACAGTACCTACTGTCTCAAAAACAGTAGAAAAATAAATTTTGGATCCGAAAAAGTTCGTGAGGCCCACGTTTAGTGTAGCAGTCAATGATTCTGACTGGACAGAAATCTAAACCAATAGGAATTAGTCAAAATAAGTAGGCTTGACTTTCTAAACCAATTAGAATGAGTCAACAAAAGAAGCATTGACTTCTTTGTGAACCATTGGATTGTAAAGCTTACTTTAGCAGCTTTAATCTTAGCCGTTGATCTAATCAATGGTGAGATTAGAATGATAGTTTTATGACCAATTGATATCTACCTTAGATGTAATCAATGGCTAGAAATTAAAGATGAATCAATGGTTAGAATTAAGTCAAAAATTGTAGGCTTGAATTTGGTTAGTAGCTAATTAAGCTTAATTTGACTAATCTAATTACTTAATTAGCAAACTAAGTGAACTAGCTTAGTTATTAATTGATTATAATCTAAATACTAATTAGATATCCTAATATTAATTAAAGGTTATAATATATGCTAATATATATTAAATTAGTTAGTTATATGATTAGTATATTAATTAAAATTGGTTAGGATATTTAACCTAACTAATTCCCTAATTAGTTAGCATGTAATTAGGACTAATTTGGAAGCAATTAAGTCACTAAAAAGAGGAAGGGCTGCACGGTTTTGGGCTGCATCAAGGAGGCTAGTTGGCTTGGTTCTACAAGATTCAAGAACCATCCAATGACATAAGCCATGTGCCTAAACAATGTGAACACTTTAGGATATTTTAACATGCAAATTCATTCATTCAACCTCACTAAAGCTCACTCACGGCAGCAGCATGTGCTTTTACATTTCACTTTCATTTATTACACTTATTACAAAATCAAGCATCCATTTTCTCTCCAAAAACTACCAAGAACCAAGCACACTTTTCTTTTCTCTCTTTCTCTCCATATTCGGCCAAGATCATCACCCATACAACCAAACCTCTATAATTTTATCTCATCATATTTCCTAAACCCAAATCCCATTCTAAACACTTTTCATTCACATAGTTTTTCCAAAAAACTACTCTAGCTTGTCCAAAATCCAACCTTTTGCTTACTTACTTAAGGGTAAGTCTTGATTCTATGGTTCAAAATTGGATTTCTAATTATTCTAACCATGATAGTTCCATGGTTTTTCAATATTAAACCTTGTTTGTGTTTTTACTAATTGTTTAAGAATTTTAGGGATTTGTTTGGGTGATTGCACAAATTTGAAGGAAATGAGGAGAACTAACCGATTAAATTGTCTTCAAGAGGTAAGAGGGAGATTTAACCTCACCAACCAGGTTTTGGTGGTGTGAGGATGATTTTGTACGGTGAAAAATCCATAAGGGTTCTTCACCGATTATTTGATTGTGTTTGTGTTATGTTTGATTGTGTTTCTGTGCTTGCATGTGTGATTAAATGCTTAAAGCTTTGATATTCTGTGTGTATGTGTAATTATGAAAGCATGAGACTGTATGCGTAATTTAGGATGTGAATAGCATGAGGAATTGATTGTATGTGTACTCCAAAGAGTACCGAGGCTCACGGCTATACCTTGGAAAAAGGATCAAAGTCCTTACACTGATGAATTAAAATGAGAACTGAGAGATTTAAATGAATATGGGAAAATTTTGTGTATAGTAAAATAAAATGATTTTATGAGTAGTAAAGAAAAGAAATAACGATTTTTGAAAAACAATACCATTTACTGATTTTTAGTGGAGTTATACCGCAAATTTTTATAAAAGAGCGACTAAATTATAAATTTTATCAAAATGAGGGGCCATTGTGTAAATACTTATTTTTAGAGGGGTAACATTGTAAATATTATTTTTAGAGGGGTTAAACTATAAATATTTTATAAAAGAGGGATGATTTTATAAATTTAAATTTTATGAGGGACTTTTTCATAAATATTAATTTTTGAGGGACTGTGACGTAAATATTAGTTTTTGAGGGACTAATGTGTACATATGAGTTTTTGAGGGACTAAGGTGCAAATATGGAAAATAAAGCCAATTTTAGTATTAAAATGAGAAAAATAGTATTTTTGATTTAAAACGTGAGAAAAATATTTACGCGATTGAAAAATGTTGAAAAATCGCTACGCGCTTTTGAAAAGGTGACAGAATTGAGTCGCAATTGAGAAAATGTGGAAATATGACCGCGCGATTAAAATACAGTAATTATACTGTTAGATTAATGTATGGGACTCGAATATGTGATATGAAATAGAAATGTGAATAGTGCATGGTACATGCATTGGAAAGGTCCGATGGACTGTATGAGGCTAGTTGCCTAGGAGAGACTACACCTCCTGCGTGGGTGTGATATGCGTAGTGTATGTCACTTGTTGACCTTGGGGGCATTGGGGTGCGGGTTGCCTACAATGGGCAGATGGTAGCTCTTTTGTACCGTGGGTTAGACCAACGCAACACACCAATGATCCGGACCGAGACACTATCCTTAATCAAGATCTGATAAAGACTATCGTGTATATGCTGGATGTGCAAAATTGAGCACGTGGTCCAAGGCATGTTGGTACCGACACTTCTTTTTGATCACTCTCTCCGACTTGAGTTGTAGCTCCAGGGAGTAGGAAATTGAGTCTGTGTGCATACATATAATAATAGAGGGTATTATCATAATTTCTGTTTATGATAATTGATTTATTGATTTATTGATTATTGATGATGACATGACTGTAATTATGGTATGATAACTATATGAAATATTGTATGTGTTTATCTTCATTGCTACCATACTGGTATTGGCGTAGGTGATCTCACCTCTTTGTATGCATGTTTGGTATTATATTTATATTCGTTAAGACGTCGAGCAAGAAATAGAGCGAGAAACTGAGGAGGAGCAGATTCCTGCTGAGGACCTCGAGTTTTGAAGAGATGTAGATACCTAGTTTCCTTGGCTACCTGAGGTTTACATTCATCGGAGGAGATGAGACATGGACTGTAGATTTAGAGAGAGAGAGTATCTATTACTTAGGAGACCTAAATATTAGACTGAGTAGGCTACATTTAGGACACCCTTACTTTTCTGTCAATATTTATGTACAACTAGAGTTCCCAATATCTATTAGGCAGTATTGGGGAGCTTACTATCGTACTCCTAGTACAATTAGTATTGTGTCGTCTGCTCGAACACCTGTCCGTAGGACTGCACCTCATGATGGATTCCTATATGCTGAGAAATCTGATGAGGACCCGTCTGAGGGTTCTGCTGTCTAGTAGGATTTGGGCTATATGTTAGTTTTAAATTAAAGTTTAAATACATTGGAAGTCTAGTTTGTAAAATATTTAAGTGCGACAGTACTAAAGGCTTGTATATATATATATGATGTAAATTATGTGTGACAATGTTGTTATGTCTTTATTTTCTGCTAAGTTTATCTTATTATCATCAAGAAATTTTATAACTCGTATTTATAATACAAGCACGATTTTTAATTGAAGGGTAATTTGGTAATTTAGTAATATGAAGTGTGGCGCCCTAAGGAGGGTGTTACATTAGTTGGTATCAGAGCCCAAGTTAAAGTCTTTTGGGTTTGTGGTTAGGTCTGTCTTGTCTAAGTTGTGTGATTCTCTGTAATTGTTTTCCGAAAGAAAAACAATATTGTTTGAAGACTGACCTTCACTTTTCTTTGTGTTGTTCAGTCTGATTGATAGAGCGAAATGGCAGGACGTGGAAGAGGACGCATGAATGCGAGGGCAGCAGCTGGAAATGCCGGCGACGATAATCAGAATATGGCTGCAGCTGTAGCAGCAATACAACGAATGGCTGAGGTTGTTGCACAGCAGAATCAAAGAGCACATGACGTTGCTCATAGCTTGTCAGAATTTCGGAGGAACAATCCACCGAAATTTCATGGAGAGTTCGACCCAGAGAAGGCTAATATGTGCATAAAGGTGCTGGAAAAGATATTTGAAGGCATGGGTTGTAATGATGATCGGAAGCTTACTTTCGCCACATTCGTGTTAGTCGGTGACGGAGAGGCTTCGTGGGTAGGAGCCCGGAGGTTAATCCAAGCTGAAGGGAGAGTTGTGACATGGCAGCTCTTTAGGCAGAAGTTTCTGGGGAAGTATTTTCCAGCCAGTGTTTGACATGCTAAGGAGATGGAGTTCCTTAGTCTGAAGCAAGGGGCGATGACTGTGAGTGAGTACGCAGCAAGGTTTGAAAGCTTGTCTAAGTTTTCGAGGTACTTCCAAATGCATCCAGATGAGGAGTGGAAGTGTAGGAAGTTTGAAGAGGGGCTGAGGCTTGACATCAAGCGAGCTTTAGCAACTGTGGATATTGATCAGTTTCCGGTATTGCTAGATAAGTGCCGAAAGGTGGAAGAAATTGATCATCTGCGCGAGGCGAGAAATAAGAATTTTGGACCAGCACGGTTCCAAAGGGGGAAGAGTAGCGGTGGCAACCGTTACTAGCAAAAACCATATACTAAACTAGCAGTAAGTCAGAATCGGCAACAATCGTTTGGGGGAAGCTCTAGTGGTAGTAGAGCAGTTTCAACTGGAACTTCTGCACTTAAATGTTTTAAGTGTGGGAAAGGACATCTCACCAGGGACTGTCAGCACAAGGGGGTGATTTGTTATCGATGTGGGAAGCTTGGACATTTCTCTAGGGAATGTGATCAGCTAAAGGCGGAGCCATCAGTGGGCAGTGTTCGTACTGCAAGGCCACAGGCGGGTGGTCGAGTGTATACTATGAGCGGGGAGGAAGCCGTTAAATCCGAGGACTTGATAATGGAGGAGTGTGCTATTGAAGGTAATCCTTTAACAGTATTATATGATTCGGGAGCAACACATTCTTTCATTGCATATGATTGTGTGGAACGTTTGGGATTAACTGTGACTACATTGCGTATGATTTGAGTGTTAATACTCCTACTGATAAGCCTGTGATAACTACAAAAGTATGCTTGAATTGCCCTGTATCTGTTAGAGATAAGATCTTTCATGTGGATTTAATCTGTTTGCCTCTTTCCAAGATTAATGTAATCTTAGGGATGGATTGGTTATCTTCCAACCATATCTTGATAGACTGTGCTAGTAAGACATTAGTTTTTCCTAAGGTTAAGGATCCTAGATTCCTAACGGCTACGCAAGTGGAAGCTTGTTTGAAGGAAGGAGATCAAGGGTACTTGTTGATGTCTTCTTTGGAAGTTCACTGTGAGGATGTTTTAAAGGATATTTTCGTAGTGAATGAGTTTCCTGAAGTGTTTCCTGAAGATATACCTGGAATATTGCCAGAAAGAGAGATTGAATTCTCTATTGATTTGGTACCTGGAGCTGGACCTATATCTATGGCGCCTTATCGGATGTCGCCAGTAGAGTTAGCAGAGCTTAAGAAGCAGTTAGAGGATTTGTTGGAGAAGCAATTTATGAGACCAAGTGTATCACCTTGGGGAGCTCCAGTATTGTTGGTAAAGAAGAAGGATGGGACTTCTCGTCTATGTGTAGACTACCGACAATTGAACAAGATTATGATCAAGAATAAATATCCACTACCAAGAATCAATGTCTCATGGACCAATTGCGAGGAGCCGCAATATTTTCTAAGATTAATTTACGTTCTGGTTATCACCAGATACGTGTGAAGGTGGAGGATATTCCAAAGACTGCATTTCGGACGCGTTACGGACATTACGAGTATCAAGTGATGCCTTTTGGTGTGACTAATGCACCTGCGATATTTATGGACTTCATGAACTGGATTTTCCATTCATACTTGGATAAGTTTATTGTTGTCTTTATTGATGACATCTTGATTTATTCTCGAAGTCAGGAGGAGCATGCTGAACATCTCAGAGTGGTTCTCCAGATTCTGAGGGAAAATAAGTTATATGCCAAGTTGTCCAAATGTGAGTTTTGGTTGAGCGAAGTACAATTTTTGGGGCATGTCATATCGGCAGATGGGATTGAAGTTGATGCTTCAAAGGTGGAGATAGTTGTTGAATGGGAGAGACCGAAGACAGTATCGGAGATCCGCAGTTTCATCGGATTGGCCGGTTACTATCGACGATTCATAGAAGGGTTTTCAAAGATTGCAGGACCTCTTACCCAACTTACACAAAAGAATCAACCGTTTACATGGACTGAAGCATGTGAGGAAAGTTTTCAGGAGTTGAAACGACGACTGACTACTTCACCGGTTTTGATTCTACCTGATCCGAACGAACCTTTCGAGGTGTATTGTGATGCTTCGTATCAAGGATTGGGTTGTGTACTTATGCAGAACTGTAAGCTTGTGGCATATGCGTCGAGACAGTTGAAAGTGCATGAGAGGAATTATCCGACTCATGACTTGGAGTTAGCAGTAGTGGTGTTTGCATTGAAGGTATGGAGACATTTTCTCTATGGGGCAACGTTCACTGTTTTTAGTGACCATAAAAGTTTGAAGTATTTGTTTGACCAGAAAGAATTGAACATGAGACAAAGGCGTTGGCTTGAGTTTCTAAAGGATTATGACTTTCAGTTACAGTATCATCCCGGGAAGGCGAATGTCGTAGCGGATGCTTTAAGTAGGAAAGCACTTAATGTTTCTGTTATGATGATAAAGGAGAAAGAACTGATAGAAGAGTTTTGGGATATGCGTCTATCTGTGAAGTTGACACCGAGAAAGATATGTTTGAATCTGATCGTTATTTCGAATAACTTGATGGATAGAATACGAGAATGGCAAAACAGTGATCAGTATTTGCAAGAAGCAAAGGAAGCAAGAAGTCAAGGAGCGGAATTGGAATTCAATGAGGGTGTTGATGGAATTTTGAAGTTCAAGGGGAGAGTTTGTGTACCAAACGATCCAGAACTGAGGAGATCAATTTTGGATGAAGCTCATCGAAGCAAGTTGAGTATGCATCCAGGAGCCACGAAGATGTACCAGGATTTGAAACAGCTATATTGGTGGCAAGGAATGAAGAGAGATATTGCAGAATATGTATCATCCTGTTTGATTTGTCAGAAGGCCAAAGTGGAACATCAGAGACCATCAGGAATGTTGCAACCTTTGCCTATTCCTGAGTGGAAATGGGATGACATAGCAATAGATTTTGTAACTGCACTGCCAAAGACTCGGAAGGGTCACGATTCTATATTGGTAATTATTGATCGGCTTACGAAGTCGGAGCACTTTTTACCGATTAATATTAAGTACTCAATGGAGAAGTTGGCTCAAGTGTACATTAATGAAATTGTCAGACTTCATGGTGTACCATCCAGTATAATTTCTGATCGAGATCCGCGATTTACATCGAGATTCTGGAACAGTTTGCAAGAAGCGATGGGAACGAAGCTACGTTTGAGTTCTGCTTACCATCCACAAACTGATGGTCAGTCAAAAAGGACGATTCAGTCATTGGAGGACTTGTTGAGGGCTTGTGTTCTAGAGCAAACTGGTTGTTGGGATGAATTTCTACCGTTGATAGAGTTCACCTACAATAATAGTTTCCATTCGAGCATAGGGATGACACCCTATGAGGCATTATATGGGAGAAAATGTAGAACGCCGTTGTGTTAGTACCATGATGGTGAAAGTACTGTAGTAGGACCCGAGTTTGTGCAACAAACAACTGAGAAAGTGAAGATGATCCAAGACAAGATGAGGACAACTCAGACGCGGCAAAAGAGTTATGCAGATAAAAGAAGAAGACCGCTAGAATTTGAAGAAGGTGATCATGTATTTCTACGTGTGACGCCTATGACTGGAGTTAGACGAGTAATCAAGTCGAGGAAGCTCACTCCGAAGTTTATTGGACCGTATCAGATACTCCGTCGGGTAGGTCCGGTAGATTATCAAATTGCATTACCACCGTTCTTATCAAATCTTCATAATGTATTTCACGTATCACAACTACGGAAATATATTTCTGATCCGACTCATGTTATTGAGCCAGACACTGTACAACTAAAGGAAAACTTGACCTATGAGACATTTCCAATCAAAATTGAAGATCGAAGGATAAAGCAACTTCGAGGAAAAGACATCGCATTGGTTAAAGTGGTATGGAATGATGTAAGTGGTGAAGCTACATGGGAGTTGGAAGAAAAGATAAGAGAGCAGTATCCGTTTTTATTTTGAATATGTATGTCAAGTGTAATACCCTAGAAAATCATGTTAGGCTTGTATATGGTTACAGAGGTAGTCTAATACTTACTTAACATGTTTGTGAAGTTTTGTGACTTTCTGAGCACGTTTAGGCACTTTGCTGTAACGCTAAGTGAGGAATATAACTGTTAATTTGCTCTGGAAGTGGCTTAAACTGCTTAGTTAGTGGAAATAACTGTGGAGAGTTTGTTTCTAAGTCACAAATGTGGAAACTGTACTACAGTTAAAATTTGAGAACAATAGGAGTCAGTTTGGTATTTTTAGGCATACTGGTAGTGCTTTTAATGCCGGATTGATCCCCAGCAGATATGGAAAAATAGAATAAAAGTAAAACAACAATTTAGATGAATCCTAATATTTATTCTAAAGTTGTTAGAAGCTGAAAAACTTGAATTAGCATAATTCGAGTGTCCTTAGCAGATATAAGTTTCAGTGTAGAAACTTAAGTTAATCTTTTCCCTTAATTCCCTCCATGTCCCACCCCCTATTTATAAGTTCTCTCTCGGCAGAATGAAGAAAAATAGAGAAGGAAAGAAAAGAAAAAGAAAGGAGAAGAGAGAAAGGGGAAAACGAAGGGGGAAGAAGAAGGACCCAAGCAAGAAGATCCAAAATTAAGCTCAAGGATTCAAGATCAAGAATCTTCAAGAGGTAGGGGATTTCTATTCATCTATTCCTTTGATTCATCTTGAATGAACATAGGTTTTGTGGATGGAAATAGGAGTTTGAGTAGTCAAATCCATGTTTTTGGATTGGTTCTTGATTTCAAGGACTAAGTTAGTATGTTTTTAGCTTATTGAGAATAAAATAGATGGATTTATCCATAGATTGGAGCTAGTTGGTTCTTGAGTTTGAACCTAGGTCATGAACAACTAAGAGAGTGATTTTTGGGTTTGATTCAAATCAAGAGGTTTAAGTTAGTGATTAATGTTTCCTAAGTGTTAATGAACTAGTTAGGAACTTAAAATCACATAGAAAATGATCATGAATGATTGAAATTGAGAATTGTTTCAAAGGAACCATTTTCGGATTCTGCAGAATTCTGCAGAATCCAGTGAGCAGTCAGCGATGTTTGCTGCATAACTCGAGCTACCGATATTGGAATGATCTGATTATAGAGCCATTTGAAAGCTAAGACATAAGGCTTCATGTAGTAAAAATTTCATAATTTTGGAGCAAGCCAATCAATACCAGTTTCTGTTTGAATCCACGGAAGATTCTGAAGAAAAAGGCATTCTGGCAGTCAGTAAACCAGATTGCATAATTTCTTGGTCCGATGTCGTATGGACATGAAACCGGTGCCATTTGAAAGCTAAGACATGAGGCTTCATGTGGTAAAAATTTCAGAATTTTCCCACATGTAGTTTGTTCCCAGTTTCAATTTAAAGTTAGGTCAGAAATGGGTACAACAGAGAATGCTCTGTTTTGGCCTCTGCAAAATGTTGCGTAACTTTGGCTACACTTAACCAAATGAAGCAAGGTTTATGGCATTGGAAAGATATGAGAAAGAGCTATGTACTCATAAAATTTCAGAATTTTAGAGGTTATGATGCATGTTTGGTGCAAAATCTTGAAAAACATCCTTTTTAGGGTGCCTAGAGAAGATTTCATCAGAATTTCTATTTTGATGTTTTGAAGTTCCTAATTGCTAGGATACTTTGTTTATGCCTAGTAGAGTATGTTGAAACTCTAATAGGAGTAATTTAAGAAGTGAGGATGTATTAGGTCAAGTTGACTTGTAATGCTAATTATGAGAAGTGAATTAGATATGATGATATACTTAACGGTATGATTTTGCCTTTTTGAAAGGTGTAAGCCCCGTGAAAGTGGGTGTTCTATATCAGGTAAGGCACATGGTAACCTTCCTAATATAGTGAAATTCTTAAGGATGGACTTCCTTGTTCATTATCGATAACCTTGTAGTTGATAAGACTTCACTACTCGGGGGGGATGAGATGTCCTCTGGAATAATGATGTATCTTTGGATGAGACTTCCAGTACTTGTTCAAGGTTGTGGATGAAACTATGGACTTCCATTACTTTGTTCAAGTTTCATGCATTCATGACATTTCCATGGGATTGGAGTCCTGGATGTGGTATCATGCATTATTCACCTTCATACTTAGGAAATTGCATAGACATAATCATTAGTCATAATTAAGCATAACATGGCAATTGTATGGGCGGTTGCTATCATGACATTTTCATGCATTGCAATTGTATGGGCGATTGCGTGTTGTTGAAATGAGGAGTTGTTGCTTCCATGATTGAAGTGTCAACTTGATAATTGTGATATTATCTGATTGTACATATATGTATATATCTTGGTATTGGAATACTTCTATTGAGATATGTTTTCTCACCCCAATTGTATTGCCATGTAAATCCAGTGCGAGCTCTTGAAAGGGAAGAAGAAGATGTATGAAGACTAGCATAGTATAGATGCTGTTTTGAGCTGAGCTTATATATGTTTTATATTTGCTTAGTTGTTTAAGTTATGTATAACAGTATGCCTTGAGGCTGTAATGTATATATATAACTTTTGCTATCGTGGCTTTCCATATTTATTCATTATGTATGAACGATATGGGTGAGATGTTGGTAAATGTTAGTAGTAGCAGGCTAGTATTGAGTTATTCATTTATATGACGATATATTTGGGTAGCAAATATTGGGCTGTTACATCAAGTTTTGAGGACGAAACTTTATTTTAGAGGGGGAGAGTTGTAACACCCCAAATTCTGACTATGTGAATAGTAATAGCAGAATTACACTGTTTTACATTTTCTGTGTGTTATAAAAATAGTTTGACTGTTTTGAGATCATTTTTGATCATTTTGTGTGATTTGCTCCGAGTCAAGAAAATAATAATTTTCTAACTGGGAAAAATCTTATTTTAATTAATTAGAGCTGGGGGATCTTACTAAACCCAATTCTGATTGATATATATATTAATCTCGTAATTTTTAGGATTTAATTGTGCAATAAAATAATTTTATATTTTTATAATATTATTTTATTCAACAGTACCTACTGTCTCAAAAACAGTAGAAAAATTCATTATGGACCCGAAAAAGTTTGTGGGGCCCACGTTTAGTGTAGCAGTCAACGATTCTGACTGGACAGAAATCTAAACTAATAGGAATTAGTCAAAATAAGTAGGCTTGACTTTCTAAACTAATTAGAATGAGTCAACAAAAGAATCATTGACTTCTTTGTGAACCATTGGATTGTAAAGCTTACTTTAGAAGCTTTAATCTTAGCCATTGATCTAATCAATGGTGAGATTAGAATGATAGTTTTATGACCAATTGATATCTACCTTAGATGTAATCAATGGCTAGAAATTAAAGATGAATCAATGGTTAGAATTAAGTCAAAAATTGTAGGCTTGAATTTGGTTAGTAGCTAATTAAGCTTAATTTGACTAATCTAATTACTTAATTAGCAAACTAAGTGAACTAGCTTAGTTATTAATTGATTATAATCTAAATACTAATTAGATATCCTAATATTAATTAAAGGTTATAATATATGCTAATATATATTAAATTAGTTAGTTATATGATTAGTATATTAATTAAAATTGGTTAGGATATTTAACCTAACTAATTTCCTAATTAGTTTGCATGTAATTAGGACTAATTTGGAAGCAATTAAGTCACTAAAAAGAGGAAGGGCTGCATAGTTTTGGGCTGCATCAAGGAGGCTAGTTGGCTTGGTTCTACAAGATTCAAGAACCATCCAATGACATAAGCCATGTGCCTAAACAATGTGAACACTTTAGGATATTTTAACATGCCAATTCATTCACTCAACCTCACTAAAGCTCACTCACAGCAGCAGCATGTGCTTTTACATTTCACTTTCATTTATTACACTTATCACAAAATCAAGCATCCATTTTCTCTCCAAAAACTACCAAGAACCAAGCACACTTTTCTTTTCTCTCTTTCTCTCCATATTCGGCCAAGATCATCACCCATACAACCAAACCTCTATAATTTTATCTCATCATATTTCCTAAACCCAAATCCCATTCTAAACACTTTTCATTCACATAGTTTTTCCAAAAAACTACTCTAGCTTGTCCAAAATCCAACCTTTTGCTTACTTACTTAAGGGTAAGTCTTGATTCTATGGTTCAAAATTGGATTTCTAATTTTTCTAACCATGATAGTTCCATGGTTTTTCAATATTAAACCTTGTTTGTGTTTTTACTAATTGTTTAAGAATTTTAGGGATTTGTTTGGGTGATTGCACAAATTTGAAGGAAAGGAGGAGAACTAACCGATTAAATTGTCTTCAAGAGGTAAGAGGGAGATTTAACCTCACCAACCAGGTTTTGGTGGTGTGAGGATGGTTTTGTACGGTGAAAAATCCATAAGGGTTCTTCACCGATTATTTGATTGTGTTTGTGTTATGTTTGATTGTGTTTCTGTGCTTGCATGTGTGATTAAATGCTTAAAGCTTTGATATTCTGTGTGTATGTGTAATTATGAAAGCATGAGACTGTATGCGTAATTTAGGATGTGAATAGCATGAGGAATCGATTGTATGTGTACTCCAAAGAGTACCGAGGCTCACGGCTATACCATGGAAAAAGGACCAAAGTCCTTACACTGATGAATTAAAATGAGAACTGAGAGATTTAAATGATTTGGGAAAATTTTGAGTATAGTAAAATAAAATGATTTTATGAGTAGTAAAGAAAAGAAATAACGATTTTTGAAAAACAATACCATTTACTGATTTTTAGAGGAGTTATACCACAAATTTTTATAAAAGGACTAAATTATAAATTTTATCAAAATGAGGGGCCATTGTGTAAATACTTGTTTTTAGAGGGGTAATATTATAAATATTATTTTTAGAGGGGTTAAACTATAAATATTTTATAAAAGAGGGATGATTTTGTAAATATAAATTTTATGAGGGACTTTTTCATAAATATTAATTTTTGAGGGACTGTGACGTAAATATTAGTTTTTGAGGGGCTAATGTGTAAATATGAGTTTTTGGGGGACTAAGGTGTAAATATGAAAAATAAAGCCAATTTTAGTACTAAAATGAGAAAAATAGTATTTTTGATTTAAAACGTGAGAAAAATATTTACGCGATTGAAAAATATTGAAAAATCGCTACGCGCTTTTGAAAAGGTGACAGAATTGAGTCGCAATTGAGAAAACGTGGAAATATGACCGCGCGATTAAAATACAGTAATTATACTGTTAGATTATTGTATGGGACCCAAATATGTGATATGAAATAGAAATGTGAATAGTGCATGGTATATGCATTGGAAAGGTCCGATGGACTGTATGAGGCTAGTTGCCTAGGAGAGACTACACCTACTGAGTGGGTGTGATATGCGTAGTGTAAGTCACTTGTTGACCTTGGGGGCATTGGGGTGTGGGTTGCCTACAATGGGTAGATGGTAGCTCTTCTCTACCGTGGGTTAGACCGACGCAACACACCAATGATCTGGACCGAGACACTATCCTTAATCAAGATCTGATAAAGACTGTCGTGTATATGCTGGATGTGCAAAATTGAGCACGTGGTCCAAGGCATGTTGGTACCAACACTTCTTTTCGATCACTCTCTCCGACTTGAGTTGTAGCTCCATGGAGTAGGAAATTGAGTCTGTGTGCATACATATAATAATAGAGGGTATTATCATAATTTCTGTTTATGATAATTGATTTATTGATTTATTGATTATTGATGATGACATGACTATAATTATGGTATGATAACTGTATAAAATATTGTATGTGTTTATCTTCATTGCTACCATACTGGTATTGGCGTAGGTGATCTCACCTCTTTGTATGCATGTTTGGTATTATATTTATATTCGTTAAGACGTCGAGCAAGAAATAGAGCGAGAAACTGAGGAGGAGCAGATTCCTGCTGAGGACGTCGAGTTTTGAAGAGATGCAGATACCTAGTTTCCTTAGCTACCTGAGGTATACATTCATCGGAGGAGATGAGGCATGGACTGTAGATTTAGAGAGAGAGAGTATCTATTACTTAGGAGACCTAAATATTAGACTGAGTAGGCTACATTTAGGACACCCTTACTTTTCTGTCAATATTTATGTACAACTAGAGTTCCCAATATCTATTAGGCAGTATTGGGGAGCTTACTATCGTACTCCTAGTACAATTAGTATTATGTCGTCTGCTCGGACACCTGTCCGTAGGACTGCACCTCATGATGGATTCCTATATGCTGAGGAATCTGAGGAGGACCCGTCTGAGGGTTCTGCTGTCTAGTAGGATTTGGGTTATATGTTAGTTTTAAATTAAAGTTTAAATACTTTGGAAGTCTAGTTTGTAAAATATTTAAGTGCGACAGTACTAAAGGCTTGTATATATATATATGATGTAAATTATGTGTGACAATGTTGTTATGTCTTTATTTTCTGCTAAGTTTATCTTATTATCATCAGGAAATTTTATAACTCGTATTTATAATACAAGCGCGATTTTTAATTGAAGGGTAATTTGGTAATTTAGTAACATGGAGTGTGGCGCCCTAAGGAGGGTGTTACACTGAACACCCAATGCTTAAGCGAAGAATTCCAGGTTAGTGTCCTAGTGCTAGCGCTTGACTACTGGTCGTGTAAATAGCAGCGTTAATTTTTATAAATAAGACAATTTTTCCAAATTAAAGACACACATTTAGACAAAACGCAGCAGCCATCATGAGGCACAAACCCTAAAGTAGTGTAGGCGCAATTAGGCTTGAAGATTAGGAATTTTCTTCAACCTTTCCACTTATCTACAATGGAGTTTGTCATATTCTTTCTTTTGTGTTATTCTTTTTCCATGTGTAACTAAACTATTTTTGTTAGGGTGACGATGGATCTTGTTCTTTGATGATGTAAACTCATTATTGTGTTTAATCAATGTTTCTTTTCATGATTTATGTGTTTATCTCTTTTCTTAATGCTTTTCTAAATATGACCAATTTGGGAATGATTTTTTGGGTTGTTGTTTGATTTGGAAAATTTTGCATGAACCTAAATCTTGTGATAAACACCATAATTTGGGGTTAGATGTTATGGGGTTATGGGTTGTGTGGTCTTTCTCTTAATTCCCTCATTTTAAATAATGCCTTCTTTATTTGAGGTTAGACTAAGGGATTAGTTAATTCTAAATAATGTGAAGAGGATTAATATACCAAGGAATTGAATATTGATTAATTTTGGAAATTGACCATGAATCATTGGAATAGAACTTGATTAAATCAATATTTGATTTTGCATTAAAAGAGTTCAAGTGAAATTTGACCCCTAACACTTTCATATCATTGTCTTTCATCTCTACCCAATTAATTAAATTTTACTCTTGTTCTTTTTACTTATTGTTTCTTATTATTATTTTTACTAACTCTCTTTTTACTAACTCTCGTAGGAATGATACTTTACTCACTCTTTATTACTTTTGTTCGGTGCATTTGTTGATATCATAACAATGAGCCATGAACAAAAAAAAAGAACCCGGATCCATAAGTCTTGAATAAGCACTGGAACCTAGTTCCACGTATTTCTCCAGGTGGTGAAGGAATGGACCATCCTCAGCTCATCACTACGACAGGGAGGACATGTTACCTCTTCACTTACAATCATATATGATCACCCAAAAAGTGAGGATCTCATCCTTCGTCGAACATAGTTATGAAACATAATGATGTTATTTACTACAATAACTAGCACACCAATTAATTTACATTCATAACCACAAGTATGAAAAATAATGATGCCAATTACTACAATAATTAGCATACTAATTAATTTACATTCATAATCTGAAATATGAATAACAATGATGCTAAGTACTATAATAATTAACATACCAATTGATTTACATTCATATCAGTAACACTTCATTAAATACCTTTATTAGAGTCTCAACACTCATTAAGAAGCATATAATAAAGATCTATACAAGTTAGGAGTTTCATTTTCACAAAATAAAGATCCTCAAAAAAATTGGTCTGGGCGCCCTATACCCAGTGGAACTCCCATACTATTATCTCAAATAGTGTATCCAAAGTTACACCATAGTAAATAATAATAAGCACATCACTTAAGATATATAATAAATACTTCAAAATATGCTTTACTTTGAGATACAAAATGTATGAACCTAAAAAGGTGAGATAATATACATATACTGAAAGGATGTTTATAAGAATGTTTATACAAAGAGTACTTTATAATACAACTATACATCATATGCCTTCAAGGCATTATCCTTACATCCTCAATACAAAATTCATAATTTCAAAATAAACTACATCTTCTGCTTCTGCTGTTGTGCTGCAAGATTCAACCCTGGAATTATCATGGAATACAATACAAAAATGAGGTGAGAATACTAATTCTTAGTAGTTTTTATTATGAAAAAGGTGTCATCAAAATAATTCCGGTTGTTTCAAGGAAAAATACATTTTTAAACTCAAATCAAATATCTACATCGTTAGAAAGGTGCCAAAATGCCAAAACTAGTTCTTTTTCTTCCGAAAAAAGAATTCCATATAGTAACAATTTTCCAAAATATTCCTTATCAAACAATACAAATTTCAATCATGAATAGTTTTAGGAAATGTACCCAAATACAAATACTATGAAATCCAATTCATTCAATGATTCATATACACATTCAAATCATAATATAATATACAAATTCAATTCCATTTCAATGCTCTTTCAAATACTCGTTTATCCCACAAAACCTATATATCAAGCACCACAAATGGTGGGAGAAACCTCATATAGCTCGGGTTCTATATACTCATGGTAAGGAGTGAATCAGGGCCTCACACTATCACTAGTATCCTATGAGGGAATTATTCACGAGTATTATATATATACAATGAGGAATTCAAGAACACAAGATCCCCATCCTCATAAAAGGTCTTATCCATGGTTCTTATGGAATTTTGAATATCCTACCCTCATACAGGATCATCTCCAAAATCTACTATACTAAGTGAATCACAATTCACATAAAAGAAGGCTATTGAGTGAGAAAGCATGAACTAATTACCTTCCCATTCAAGGATAATTGTTCAATTCTCATTCTCAATTCAAATTCAAATTCTAAGAGTACTGATTATTCAAACATACATTCAGAATACCATTTCTCAATTTAAAAATTCAGTGCTAGCTCAATCTTATTGACTTAAGGGAGCATATTCTCAAATTTACAATGTACAAGCACATTTTCAAATTCACAAATATACGATTCAAATTCATATTTCACAAGAACAATATTATTTCAATACAATTACCCTATTACATAGGGAATATTTCTCATATTGTATCTTAACATACTTTAGTAGATATACATAAAGGATCCGAACATGTATATAATTCCATACCAGCCAAATAAAATTTTTGGTAATTGCTGGTCTAGGCGCTTGGGCACCCGTTCACCAATGCTTGGGCACTAGGATGGTAGAGCGTATGCTCTATTTTTCCCCATTGCTAGCGCTGTGAATACTTATGTCTTGAAGCATATCAAATGGGTTTTTGATGATAACAAAGGCTAAAGTGAAGTTCAAGTGCAAAAGAGAAGATCAAGCGCAAAAGAAAAAATCAAGATCAAAGAAAGAAGTCAAGAGGTTTATTTAGTTATAAGACTTAGAACATTAATGTTAAATGCTCTCAAGATTTCTCAAATGGTTTTTCAATATATGATTTCAAAATAAGTGGGAAATTTCAAAGTTAAACATGACTTTCAATAAAACTTAAGTTTCAATCTTAGATCTAATACTCTTGAAAGGTTTTATGTTTAATCAAATGTCTTGAGGTGTTAGAAATGGCTTACAAGCTTAATTGGACTTGAAAAATGTGTTCAAAGGCCAAGGTAATCGATTACACATGTTTTGGAATCGATTACAAGCTAAACAGAGAGCTGGTAATCGATTACATGGCTCATGTAATCGATTACACGCAAGTCGAGTCGTGTAATCGATTACACCAGTAATGTAATCGATTACATTGAAGCCCAGAAAGGCAAGAACACGTTCAAGGAGTCATGTAATCGATTACATAGATTGTGTAATCGATTACAAGAAAGTCAGAAGCCATGTAATCGATTACACCAATAATGTAATCGATTATACAGAGCCCAGAAAGCCAAGAACACGTTCAAACATCCATGTAATCGATTACATGGGCTATGTAATCGATTACACGCGGTCTGACAGACCCCAACGGCTATTTTTACTGCATTAAAAGCTTGGCTTTATCACCCCCAACGGCTCTTTTCTTCATACAACTTATAAATACTTGCCTTGGGTCTTCATTAAGGGTTGAACTTCATTTTAGAACATCAATCTAACAATCATATACGAGATTCAATCCAAAAAATGTTTTTCCCCTATTTTTGTGAGAAAACTTGAGATATTCAAAAGGGGCATTATTAGAGCTTCAATTTGTATCTATCTACTCTTTAAGAGAGTTTCTATCTTCTATACTTTGTGTAATCTGAAAAAGAGAGGGTGAGGTATCCTCAGAGTAAAGGGTGAGGTATCCCTTAGAGAGTGAGGTATCTCTCAAAGTTAGAAAAGGGTGAGGTATCCCTTGAGGGTGAGGCATCCCTCAAAAGGTTGTAAAGGGTGAGGCATCCCTGTTTTTGAGGCTCAAAGCACAAGGGTGAGGTATCCCAAGGTGTTGGTGAGTGCTCTATTGTGTAAAGGTTTTCAAGCACCCGTTCAAGCTTGAAGTTTAGTGGAAAATCTCGAGTAGTTCGCTTGAGGACTGGACGTAGGTCACAAGGGGTGGCTGAACCAAGATAAATCCTTGTGTTTGATTCTCTCAACCCTATCTCTTTACATTTGTGCATTTACTTTATATGCTTGCTTGAATATTATTCATCTTGGTTTATTTAATTTGTGAGTGAAGTATTCAATCTCATTTATCTATTCACTTCAATTATCCAATAGCTTCAACGAAAATTGTTTAACAAACGTTTTATGAAAGATTTGCAAAAATATTTCATAAACTCAATTCACCCCCCCTCTTGAGTTTGAGGCCACTTGGCTAACAGCGCCTAAGCGCTAGCCTTCTAGAACATAAGCGGCAACTTTCTAGCAATTGCGCGCCTGGTGCACAACAACAAAGGAATTGGTTCTGGGCGCTGAGCACCCATTCCCCTATTTCTGTTAATTTCCAACCAACTTTAAAATCCAATAAACATAGATTCCAAACCATTTCTAATCTTATAAGTAATTCTTATATCATTTAGAAACTTTATAGAACAATTTCAAAATCATTTTCATGGTAAAACAACATCCAAAAATAGCAATCAATCCATTCAAACCAAATCCATTCTTATAGAATACAAAGTCGTAAAAAGCATCCAAGAAATCCATTTTCATTTCAAATAAGCATCTTTCATATTAAAAGAAGTTATAGAAATTAGGAAATACAAGAAGTTAAAACCCCTACCTTACTCTTAAAAAGCATCCAAGAAATCCATTTTCATTTCAAATAAGCATCTTTCATATTAAAAGAAGTTATAGAAATTAGGAAATACAACAAGTTAAAACCCCTACCTTACTCTATTTGGATGCCTTTCCCTTTGTCTTTCTTCTTTTTGCTTCTTGGCTTGCTTCTTCCACCTTCACCTCCTCTTTTTCCTTTCCTTTCTTTTCTTTTTCTTCTTCTCCTCTTTCTGTCATTCTTAGTTAGAAAGAGAGTGAGAAATGATACAATAAAGAGTCAATACTTAGTTACAAAGAAATAAGGTAGAGGTGGTGGGAAGAAATTAAAAAGGAGAGGATAAAATTTTAGCTAAAACATTATATCTCTTAAGGATATCTTTATATTCCTTTGAATAATTTTCTAACCTTCAATGGTATTGTAGAAAATTATAGGATTCTATTCATTTCTCAGTTTCTTCATTCTTCAACAATTCTTATACACTTTTATCATTCACTAAGTTTCAGTGTTCTTTCTAAGTTCAGTTAAACCTATGAAATTGAACTAGAAAGCTTATAAATATTCATTTTGATCTATTTCCATTCCTAGATAACTCTTCATTCTCTCTTTTGCATTTGCTTCAAGTTTCATAATTTTCTAATCTACTTTTCTATTTAATTTGGCCTTTAAGCACTCACTTAGTGTAACTAAAAATGCCAAATTAATTCATTTGATCCTTAAAAATTTACTGCAACTTGTAACACCCTCCGTAGAGTACCACATTTACACACTAAAACATCAAAAACTTAACAAAATATGGTAAAGGTTTAATCTTGAAGAAAAACAAATACGAATTTCAAATTTTCTTTCTCAAAGGCATAAACTTAAACAAAACATAAACATCAGAGGATATAATTACTGAATAATACACATAAAAAAGAATATACATACATAAGTGGCATGGATCACATTCCACCCAAAATACACAAGGTTTGTACTCATAAGACATATACAACTATTTGACAAAACATAAACTAGCCCAAGTCTAGATGCCTAGGGAGTAGGGTCCTCTACTGGATCCTCTGTTGGATCCTCCTCTAGATCCTCCATCGGGTCCTCCTCCTCGGACTCCTCACCAGACAGATCCCTTAACCTAGGTAAGATCTCATGGACAGGTGTCCTAGTAGATGACACCATAGAGTCTTGATCCTCCCTCGGGTGTAATGCAAATCACCTCACAACTCCCTGATCGGTATAACAAACTCTAGACGTACCAAGACGTCAAGAGAAAAGAAAGGATCCCCATCGCGGGTCCTATGAACAGACAGAGTCACATTTCCTATATATCTAACTCATTTAGTATCCTAGTCGATACGTCAAGCATCCGTACCTCCATGGAATTGAACTCTAACAAAACCAACAAACTCTCTTCTAGTCGCCATCAAAGAAAACAAAACAACCAGAAAGTTACAATCTTCTTTGTCTTCCTTTCAGTCTTTATCAATGTGTACACATTGTTGTTGATTTTTCGCAAGCGAACGGATCATACAAGTAGTAAAATAAAGATCATTCCCACAAGGATTTGTTAATTACTAAATCTTACGACTACTTTGATTATTTCAGCGAATAAAAATCAATAGTGAAAGTCCAATTTAATTAAGACAAAAAGCAAAGCAATAAAATAAACAATTGAAACTAGAAAAGATGAGATTTAACAAGGATGTAAAGCTCTAGGATTCGGAATCCACTACACTACACCCTATAATAAATTGTAATCCTATCTTTGTTAATGTTCAATTATATTCTTGAAGGCAATTGGTCCTAAATTATTTAAAGCCCAATTTCTTGGCACTAAAAATGTGCTAAAACTTCACTAACCCCATTCTCATGGCAATTAATTCAAGTTCCAACTAATTAAAATTCATGACAATCGTTTACCCCTCGAAGGATTTAAGCCTATGTCTAGGTCTCAATTCCTAAATTCAATTCTTGGATTATCAAGCAATTAGATTTCATCTTTCGATTCTTCACTTAAAGCCTAAAATCATGTAAATATGGCGCGCAACATATTACAAGCATTAAGCATACCAAGAATGAATCAAGAACAATAATTTCATTAACAAAGAATCAAATTAATAATTCATAATAGAGAAATAGAGAGTTTCATCCTAATCCTAGAAAAAAAGGTTTAGCCGCTCATGGCAATTGTAGCAAAAACAAGAACAGAGGTTAAAGAAACAACCATGATTCCAAGACAAAAAGAGAAGATGGAGAAGATGAAGATGTAGGAAAAGACTTCAATGGTTGATCTTCAATGACTCTTGCTCTTGCCTTCCTAGCCTCCGCCTTTGAATCATTGCCCTTCTCCTCTTAAAACCTGCCATCACACAAGTCTCTAGCCAAAAGTCTCCTTAGGCTTGGTGTTTTACCCCAATTTATAATGATATGGGGGCAAAATTTCCCTTTTTTCACGTCAGAGGGACTCACACGGCCGTGTCTCCCATGGACACGGCCGTGTCTCCCATGGACACGGCTGTGTCTCCCTTTGACATAGTCGTGTGAGCTTTAAAAATAGCATAATTTGCTCATTTATAGGAGGCACGACCGTCTCTCCCACATAGAAGCTTCATTGAAGTTAGACAGGGCCCTGTGAGCTTGACAGAAGCGTTTTCCAAGTTAGACACGACTGTGTCTAACTCTTTACTCGAAACATCATTTTTTGGAGAAGTGATCTTCATAAAAATTATAGATCTTTTTCTTAACTTTCCAATGCCACCAAAATCACCTCGTTTTGACTTCTGTAACTCAAGTTATGCTCATTTTATCGAGCAAAGGTCAAAAACACTGCGAATCTTGGCCATGTAAATTCCGAACTCAACTCCATTACAATGAATCCTTCCAAAGCTTCATAGAGCCATGTCAAAACACTTATTTTGGACCTAAAAACATAGAGAAAGATCAATCATGAGATACCAAAGATAATTAGATTAAATGTAGTATAAATTCTAACATAAATCATCAAAGCGCACCTAAATCCACCTCAAATCAAGCACAAGAGGTGTGTATTTCATCCACACATCAAATTCCCCCACACTTGAACTTTGCTTGTCCTTAAGCAAAAAATATGAATCAAAAATAAGATTAAACTCAACATCAAAAAGCATGAATCAAGAGAAATTTCACAATTTAAAAATTCAATTAAGCTCAGCAATCAAATCCAATCAAATAAGAAAATCTAGCACTTAATACAATTAGAAGCTCTTGAGTCTAGCTTGCACCTTTTCTCTCTACCAAACAATTGAGGTCACTCATCTTTCCATCTCTCAAGTGTTTAAGGGCAAAGAGATCACTCAAATTTCTCTTAACAAATGCATGACCATAAGCTTGACTATCAATCTCATCTCCACTTTCAAGTTCACATACATAATAAGAATCAAAAGGGCTTCTATTGGTTGTAATGAGGCCAAGGGTATAGTTAGTGGTAGGAAGAAGATTAATTAAGGTAAAGAATGTTTAAGGATAAAGCTATACTAAGCAAAATCAGGTTGAAAAGATGATTAATAGAGCATAATGCACAAGGTAATTCTCACTTTCAACCAAATTATTCTCACAATTCTTCACTAGCAAACCTTTTTATTTTTTTCTTCTTTTCATCATTTCATTCTTCTTCTCCTTTTTTCTTTTTTTTCTAACCCTTGAGGATGAAAACAATCTTTTTATGACTTCTTAATTACCACATTAGTTGCTCAAAAGAAATTCAACCTGATTAATCAATAAGGTATCCAAGAAAAAATCAATTTTAGGCTCAAATGGGGCAATTAAGGGATTATTTATCAATGCAACTCTGGAAGTCATGAAAGAATTAAGCCTAGGTGCCTCAATCATGTTCAATTATGTATGTGAATCAATAAAATCTGAATAAGATATCAAATCAAGCTTTAGCATACATAAATAAAGAGAAAACACATTCTAGAAGGAAAATAGGATTCAGTTTATGATAAATCCAATCAATAAAGGCTCAAAACTCACTTCTGGCTTAAGTTAGTAAAGAGAATAAATGCAAGTAGACATGACTAATTTCTTAAATAAAATGCTAAAATATTCACATTCAATTGAAAAAGATTGCCTTGCACAAAATCAGCTCATGAACAGTGGATTCCCCTCTCAAACAAATTTCTATCGGCTCAAAAATAATTAAGAAATTAATACGCAATTCTCGCTAGATTCAATGCAATAAATAAGTGCTCAATAATTCCCCCCCCCCACACTTGAAAGAAACATTGTCCTCAATGTTTAAACAAGAAAAGTAACACTACAAAAGACAACGAAACTTCCTTGAAAGTAGAAACTCAAGATCATGAAGATGGTGGGGAAGAGTGGGAGAAAGAGGCGCAAAGCCATGAACTTGAACAGTTGGTCAAACTGAGCGGTCTCATAATCCCAAAAACTGCATAATAAAAACAAAGTAAAAACTAAAAAATAAAATGCAAGAATAGAAAATCTTT
Organism: Ormosia semicastrata; assembly: GCA_029884595.1. Taxonomy (NCBI): domain Eukaryota; kingdom Viridiplantae; phylum Streptophyta; class Magnoliopsida; order Fabales; family Fabaceae; genus Ormosia; species Ormosia semicastrata. The sequence continues at coordinate 62,911,570 of JAQQTO010000061.1, read as the reverse complement.
TTTATGGCCGACAACTATATACATCCCCCTACAAAGGCTCCAAACTCAGGGAGGCACTTTAGCCGACTCAACAATAGCTAACTATAAAACAAAAACGAAAGAATGTTAATCAATAAAATAAATAATAATAAGATAAAAACAAAATAAAAAATAAAAGAGTAAAGAAAAAGAGAAAAAAAAATTTAGGTTAGCTCCCAAGAAGCGCTAAATTATAGTCATTAGCTTGACTCTGGTATGGTTTCTGTGCTCAGGCGATGCCAATGGAGTAGTACTCAGTCCCTACTCCTTCTTCAAAGTATTTCACTCTCTCGCCATTTATCAAGAATGTCTTATGGCTTTCTTTCTTCACCTCAAGCACACCGCAGGATAAAACTCGAACAATCTCATATGGTCCTAACCATTTTGACCATAACTTACTAGGATAGAAACGTAGAAGTGAGTTATTGACAAGAGCTTTATCCCCAAGTTTAAATTCGTGCTTCTTGGCACATTTGTCATTCCACTTCTTAGGTCCTTTCTTGCAGGGCTTGGACTTCTCAAATTTTGTGGCAGCCTTGGGCAAGGTCATTTCTAGCACAGCATCAGTCACTAATTCCTGCACACCTGAAAGCACAACATTATCCACAACATTTGTAGCATTTATGCGATTACATGAATTTAAGGAATTAGAATTATTTTCAGAATTAAAAACATCAAAAACTAATTCCTCATCATTCAATCGCAGAGTCAATTTCCCTTTGTGGACATCAATGATTACCCTTCCAGTGGCAAGGAATAGACGCCTAAGTATGATCGACATTTTATCATCAGCATCCATGTCAAGCACAATAAAATCCACCAGCATGTAAAACTTACTAACCTTCAAGGGGACATTCTCTAGTATGCTAATAGGTTGTTTGATTGACTTATCGGCCAGTTGAAGAGAGATGGTGGTCGGTTTGAGCTCCCCAATATTAAGTTTCTTGTGAAAGGAAAAGGGCATCAAACTCGCACTTGCCCCAAGGTCACATAAAGCCATGTTAATTTGCATGGTCCCAATTGAGCATGGAATAGAGAAGCTACCCGGATCCTTAAGCTTAGGAAGAAGCTTGTTTTGAATGAGTGCACTACATTCCTCAGTTAAAGCAATAATTTCATAATCCTCAAGCTTCCTCCTATTACAGAGGATCTCTTTCAAGAATTTAGCATAGGTGGGCATTTAAGAGAGCACTTCCGTAAAAGGAATGTTTATATATAGCTTTTTAAGAACCTCCAAAAACTTTCCAAATTGCTCATCAAGCTTTGCCCTTTGAGATTTTTGTGGGAAGGGCAAAGGTGGAACATATGCTGGTGGAGGAACATACTTTTTAACATTTTCTTCTTCTTCTTTCTTGGCTCACTTTTCTCGTGCTTCTCTTCCTTTTCTTGGGATTTCTCATCTTCATGTTTTTCTTCCCTTGTGGGGCTTTTAACTTGATTGTCATTTCTCAAGAAAATTGCATTTGCTTGCTCCCTTGGGTTTGTCTTTGGTTGACTTGGGATTCACCCTTGTATCATGTTGAACAAGCTTTCTTGTTGGGCTATCTGAGTTTCAAGTATCTTAGAATAAGTCACTATTTGATCAAGGTGAGTATGAATTTGCTTGATGGACTCCCCATGTTATTGCACTTGAGTTTGAATGGCATTATTATGCTCCTTTTGAGTGACAATGAAGTTCTCCATAAGAGCTTCTAAATTGGATTTCCCACTTTGAGAAGATTGTTGAACCTGTTGGAAACCAGATGGGCCCGCATTATGTTTTTAATTGCCATAGGAGAGATTTAGGTGGTTTCTCCAGCCGAGGTTATATGAATTGGGAAAAGAATTCCCCTGAGCTCTGAAATTACCATTTTGCATATAATTTACTTGCTCCAAAGATGAGTCTACTGCATTGCATTATGAAGCAAGATGCCCTCCTCCACATATTTCACAAATTATTTTAGGAGTAGTGATGGCATTGACATTCAACTTCTCAAGTGACTTCGTCAAAGCATCAAATTTGGCATTCAACATAGTAATGGCATCAAGTTCTATCATTCTGGCTTGCTTCCTTGAAGAGGATCTCTCACCGGGCCATAAATAAATATTTGAAGCCACTTCATTAATTAAAGCCCTTGCCTCGATTGGAGTTTTGGCCATCAAAGCATTGCCAGCTGCAGCATCAAGAGCTACCTTTGTAGAAAAATCAACCAAGCATAGAATGTTTGGATGACCACAAAATCCTGTAAGCCATGATGTGGACATTGACGAGTCAGATCACTATACCTCTCCCATGCTTCATAAAGAGACTCATCATCTTTTTGAGAGAAGGTAGTGATGTCTTGACAGAGCTTGATTATCTTTCCAATCAGGTAATACTTGTTCAAGAAGGCCTGCTCCATCAAAGCCTAAGTGGTAAGTGAATTTGGGACTTTTGAGTGAATCCATTTCTTTGCTTTCACCCTAAGAGAAAAGGGAAAAAGTCTGATCCTTATAGCATCCGTCGAAACCTCATTCATCTTCATTGTGTCATATAGTTCCAAGAAATCGTCCAAATGTTGATTCGGGTCTTCGATTGGTAACTTGCTGAATTGTATTTGTTGGACCATCTGAATCAGTGACATCTTTAATTCAAAATTATTGGCCTCTACCCGTGGCCTAACAATGGAAGACTGATGAGCATTAGTGTTGGGAGCTCCATAATCCCTGAGACTTAGCTCTGCATTGGCGGCTTGGTCATTATTATTTGCCATGTTGTCTTCCTCAATTCTCTGTGATCTTCCTTCTTTTCTAATGTGACAAAGTGTCCTTTCGATCTCAGGATCAATAAAGATAGTAAGATTTCCTTGACTCTTCATTCTTCGCATTAAAAGGAAATAGAACCTGAAAATTCAAAGAACAATGAAAGAAAGTGAAAATAAAATAAAATAAAATAGAAAGTGCTTAAATCAACCAAATTACCACTCGTGTTAATATCAACTCGATCCCCGACAACGGTACCAAAAACTTATTGTTCATTTTTCGTAAGCACACAGATTGTACAAGTAGTAAAATAAAGATCGTTCCTACGAGGATCAGTTAATTACTAACTCTTACGGCTACTTTGATTATTTAAGCAAATAAAAATCAATAGTGAAAGTCCAATTTAATTAAGACAAAAAGCAAAGCAATAAAATAAACAATTGAAACTAGAAAAGATGAGATTTAACAAGGATTTAAAGCTCTAGGATTCAGAATCTACTACACTACCCCTACCATAAATTGTAATCATATCTTTGTTAATGTTCAATTATGTTCTTAAAGGCAATTTGTCCTAAATTATTTAAAGTTCAATTTCTTGGCACTAAAAATGTGCTACAACTTCACTAACCCCATTCTCATGATAATTAATTCAAGTTCAAACTCATTAAGATTCATGACAATCGTTTACCCTTCGAAGGATTTAAGCCTATATCTAGGTCTCAATTCCTAAGTTCAATTCTTTGATTATCAAGAAATTAGATTTTATCTTTCGATCCTTCACCTAAAGCCAAAAATCATGTAAATATGGCGTGCAACATATCACAAGCATTAAGCATACCAAGAATGAATCAAGAACAATAATTTCATTAACAAAGAATCAAATCAATAATTCATAATAGTGAAATAAAGAGTTTCATCCTAATCCAAAAAAAAAAGATTAGCCGCTCATGGCAAGTATAGCACAAATAAGAACAGAAGTTAAAGAAACAATCATGATTCCAAAACAAAAAGAGAAGATTGAGAAGATGAAGATGGGGGGAAGGACTTCAATGGTTGATCTTCAATGACTCTTGCTCTTGCCTTCCTAGCCTTTGCCTTTGAATCCTTGTGCTTTTCCTCTCAAAACCTGTCATCACACAAGTCTCTAACCAAAAGTCTCCTTAGGTTTGGTGTTTTACCCCAATTTATAATGATTTTGGGGCAAAATTTCCTTTTTCTCGTGTCAGAATGACTCACACGGCCATGTCTCCCTTTGACACAGTCGTGTGAGCTTTAAAAATAGCATAATTTACTATACATGGTCGTGTCTCCCACACAGAAGCTGCATTGAAGTTAGACAGGGCCCGTGAGCTTGACAGAAGCATTTTCCAAGTTAGATAGGACCGTGTCTGACTCTTTAATTGCTCAAAACATCATTTTTTGGAGAAGTTGTCTTCATGAAAGTTGTATATCTTTTTCTTAGCTTTCCAATGCCACTAAAATCACGTCATTTCGACTTCTATAACTCAAGTTATGCTCATTTTATCGAGCAAATGTCAAAAACACTACGAATCTTGGCCATATAAATTCCGAACTAAACTCCATTGCAATGAATCCTTCCAAAGCTTCGTAGAGCCATGTCAAAATACTTATTTTAGGCCTAAAAACATAGAGAAAGATCAATCATGAGATATCAAGGATAATTAGATTAAATGTGGCATAAATTCCAACATAAATCATCAAAACACACCTAAATCCACCTCAAATCCAGCACAAGAGGTGTATATTTCATCCACATATCACTCATATAACAGAATAACATAACAGAAAGGTGAGATTTCCTACATTAATACTAACATGGCAGCATAGAAATAATAAAGAATAATAATTACAGTTATGGCATCAAATATCAGTTAATTTAGTAGATATAAAATATCACGATGATATGCAGACAGACTATGCATATGTACAATGGACCAATTCCTACTCCATGGAGCTAAACACAATTTTAGAGAGAATGATCTAGAAGACATGTCTGTATCTCATCAGCCTCAAGTCAAGTGCTATAGTTTCTCAATTTGCGCATCATGGCTTATACAAGACAATGTACACTAGATCGTGAATAAAATAGTGCCTGGTCAAGATCGTCGGTGCGTTGCTTAGTCACCACGGCCAAGTGGAGCTACCAACTGGCCACTTGTGGGATACCCACACCCCGATGCCTCCAAGTTCAACAAGTGAACCACACTACGCAATTCGTACCCGCACTAAGGTGTAATTCAACTCCTAGGCAATAAGACTCAACCGACACCGTCGGTATAATGCATAATCAATGACTCAATGCATGCGCACATATTAATATCATGATTTTCCATAAACATGAGCTACTCATGAGCCAAGCTAGTCATTAACATCTCCAGGTCTCATTCGAGAGCCTGACAGCACAATGCTATTATTTTCAAATGCAAGCATCTTAATCGCATAATTCAAAAATCATCGTTCTTAAATTACATGAAACATTATCACAAATTTTTCTAACATGTAAAACTTTTATTTCATTGTTAAGCTTAATTTTTGAAACTTTCAAGGATTAATATAGAAATTAACGTTAGTTCCAATACTCTTCTAGCTAGGCTCCTCTAGGTAATACCTCCTAATATTTTTCACAAAAAACATAAAAAGGAAACCACATTATCTTAATCTCATAAATTCTTTTCTTTTCCCTAAATCCTAAAAGGACCTTAAGTTTTCATTATCTCTCTCTCAAGCTTATTTTTTCCACTCAAGGCCGAAATCCCTTTCTTATTAAATGACCAAATCTTGTTTTATCACTCCTTCGTTATTATAAATCCTTAATCCAATTCCTTTTTTACCTAAGCATCTAAGTTTCAAATCAACACAAAAGTTTTATCTTGGATACCTTATTTAGGATCACTTGGCCATGAGTCCTAAGGTCTTTGGACCTTAAAATTTTCATCTTCAACAACATGATTCCAAGCAAACAACATATTTCAATTATTAAAATTTTCTATTCTACCAAGATTATACACAGCATTAAGCCATAAAATCATATAGGGCAAATAATTACAAAATAACCAAAAGTCAATACAATCAAGTGAACAACCCTCACATGGATTCTTCATTTTCAATACATCAATTAGTTTCTCACCACCATGAAAGGTTGATGAGAGTAATCTCCCTCTTACCTTAGATGATGACTAACCACTTCTTGGGTGCCTTCTTGAATCAAACTTTTTCTTCCAAGATGCTCTTGAAAAATGAAAATGACATGCAAAAGAGTCAACATCTAAGGCTTGGAATAGAATGACCATGGATCAAAATCATGGTCTTAGAACTTTAAAATGAAGAGAAAGATGAAGATGGAGGAATTTCACCTTGAAAGCTTTCAAACCTTAACTCGAAGAAGCACTTGAAAATGGATGAACAAGGTCAGGATCACAACACCAAAGTGTCTTAGAATGAGGTTTGGATTCAAGAAATGTGGATGGTTGGAATTGAAGAAGATTGGAGAATGGGTTTTGGGGGTGTGTCCGTGAGCTTCAATAAGAGAAAGAAAAGAGAGAGTTTTGCTTTTGGTTGTTAGTAGAAAATGAAAGTGAAACTAAGAGAAGTGAATAAGTGAAAAACAAAGTCCTAGAAGCCTCCTTGAGTGGGTTTGCCATGGACTTCCCAAGGAGAGAGGGAGACAAGCTTCTCCAACAAGCTTCCTCAAAGCTTCTTTAGGAAGCTAGTTTTCTTATTTGATGAGGCATAAAGGTATGGGTCCCAAGGGTGATGTCCTAAAGAGAAATCTGTAAAAAAATGTGACTAGGCTTATATCTAGAACCATATAGTAGATCTTTACTAAAAACTATTATCCAATGGATAAAAGTTACAGTTAACAAAAAAAACTAATATCTATGTCTAATAGATAATAAAACGTACCCAAATTTTAAATTGCCAAATAAAATCTCAAATAAAGAAAACTTCAAAAACTGTCTCCGATTTCGGGTTAAGTAAGATCCCCACCCATTTCAACAGTCCAAAAGTTTTTAAAAAATAATATTAAAAAATCAAAATAAGTAAAATAATTCACAAAAAATCACCAAAAAAAAATCACAACATCGCAAAAATCATAGATAATCCAAAAAAAAAAAATTGGGGCGTTACACAACTCATTCCTACTGTAACACCCCAAATTTTAGACTATGTTATAGAACTGACAGAATTACACTGTTTTGTGTTTTCTGTGCAATATAAAAATAATTTGATTATTCTGATACTATTTTTGATTATTTTGTGTGATTTGCTCCGGGTCAGGAAAATAATAATTTTCGGGCCGGGGAAATTCTTATTTTAATTAATTGAAGCTGGGGGATCTTACTAAACTCAATTCTGATTGATATATATATTAATTTTATAATTTTTAAGATTTAACTGTGTAATAAAATAATTTTATATTATTATAATATTATTCTATTCAACGACCTCTTTGTCTCAAAAACAAGAGAAAAATTATTTGTGGACCCGAAAAAGTTCGTGGGGCCCACGTTTAGTGTAACAGTCAACGATTCTGACTGGACAGAAATCTAAACCAATAGGAATTAGTCAAAATAGGTGGCTTGACTTTTTAAACCAATTAGAATGAGTCAACAAAAGAAGTATAGACTTTATTTAGGACTGTTGGATGAAAAGCATAATTTAGATGCTTTTGATCTTAACCGTCAATCCAATCAATGGTGTAAAATGAATCCAGATATAATCACTAAGCAATATCCACCTTAGATTACATCAAGGGCTAGAAATTAAAGTTAAAATCAAGGGTTGAGATTAAGTCAAACTTAGTGGCTTGGACTTTAGTATGAACCGTTGGATGATTGATCTTGATGAAGAAGTTTTGATTCATCACCATTGATCTAATCAATGGTGTAGATGTGAGCTTGATTAGCAAGCATTGGATGTTGACCATTGATCAAATCAATGGAGTGGATGTGAGCTTGATTAGAAAGCATTGAGTATTAGTCATAGATCAAATCAATGGTGAGATTAGAATGCTAGTTTTATGACCAATTGATATCTACCTTAGATGTAATCTATGGCTAGGAATTAAAGATGAATCAATGGTTAGAATTAAGTCAAAAATTGTAGGCTTGAATTTGGTTAGTATTAATTAAGCTTAATTTGACTAATCTAATTACCTAATTAGCAAACTAAGTGAACTAGTTTAGTTCTTAATTAATTATAATCTAAATACTAATTAGATATACTAATATTCATTAAAGGTTATAATATATGTTAATATATATTAAACTAATTAGTTATATGATTAGAATGTCAATTAAGATTGGTTAGGATATTTAATCTAACTAATTACCTAATTAATTAGCATGTAATTAGGAGAAAATGAAAAACAATTAAACCCATAAAATGCAAAGGAGCCACACGGTTTTTGGGCAGCAGCTTGGAGGCTTGGATGACTTAGTTCTACTAGCTTCTTGAACCCTCCAAATTGTCATAAACCATGTGCATTCAATTGGATATTTATCTAGCCAAATCAAACACTTAACCTCACACACACAAGCTCACTACGGAAGCAGCCCTTCCATTTCCCTCTCAATATTTGTTTCATACTTATCCTAAATCTAAGCTATTCATTTCTCTCCAAAAATACCAAGAAGCCATACACACTTTTTCTTCCATTTTCCTCTCTAGAATTCGGCCAAACACCCAAGTTCACTACCAATCTCCTATAATTTTTGTTCACATCATTTCCTAAAGCTTAACATCATTCTAAACACTTTTCATTTAGAAAGTTTTCCCAAAATCCCACTCTAAGTGCTTCACAATCCCACTTCTATCTTACTTCCCTAGAGGTAAACCTTAGTTTTTATGGTTTAAATTCATGTTTGTGATTTTCTAAGCCATGATTGTTCCAGGGTTTGTTATTATTAAACCTTGTTTGTGATTTTACTAATTATTTTAGAATTGTTAGGAATTGATTGTGCGTTGTACGAAATCAAGGAGAAGGAGGGGAGCTTAAAAAGCTTGTCTTCAAGAGGTAAGAGAGAGATTTAACCTCACCAACCATGTTTTGGTGGTGTGGGGATGGTTGTTTATGGTGAAAAACTCATAAGGGTTTATTCACTTATTGTTTGATGTCTCTATGTTTGTGATTTTGGTGTTTATGATTTTATATTTGTGATTGCATGTGTGATAATATGTCTAAAGCTTTGATAATATGCTTGTATGAGTAATTTTGAATGCACGGAAGTGTATGATTAATTTAGGATGTGAATAATATGATGAACCGATTTTATGAGAGCTCCAAAGAGCTTGAGGCTTACGGCCATACTAGGCTAGAAAGGACCAAAGTCCTGAAAATGAGAGATTCAATTGAAAATGAAGGATTTAAATGAAAAAGAAATGAATTTGAACAAGTTTGAAATGAATTTGGGACAAATTTGAGTATAGCAAAGTAAAATGATTTTTGGGAAAATGAATTATTATCAATATGATTTTTAAAGGGGCAATATTGTAATTTTTGTTTTTAAAAGGGGCAATATTGTAAATATCATTTTTAGAGGGGCAATATTATAATTTTCATTTTTAAAAAGGGGCCATACTGTAATTATGATTTTTAGAGGGGCAATACAGTAATTATGATTCTTAGAGGGACAAAATAGTAATTTTTGTTTTTAATAGGGCCATATTGTAAATAATAATTTTTGAGGGCCTAAAACATAAATATTATATTTTGGAGGGACTATTTCATAAATATGAATTTTATGAGGGACTATTTTGAAAATATGAATTTTATGAGGGATAATTTTATAAATATGAATTTTACAAGGGACTATTTCGTAAATGTGAATTTTATGAGGGAATGTTGTGAAAATATTATTTAAATGAGGATTATAACGCAAATATTATGTTTTGAGGGGTTATTATGCAAATATGAAAAATGAAGCTGAATTTTTGGTGTTAAATGAGGAAAATAGTATTTTTAATTTAAAACGTGTGAAAAATATTTTACGCGATTGAGAAACGATGGAAAATTGATGCGCGATTGAGAAAATACGAAAAATATGGTTTTGCGATGAAATTACAGTAATTACACTGTTGGGCCAATATGAGGACCCCGAACTTGAGATAAAGAAAATTTGATTGAGAATATGATAGAATGAATTGAACTGAGAATGATGCATTTGTATATGCATTGAAAATGTCCGATGGACTAGATAAGGCTATTTGCCTAGGAAGGAGAGAATACACCTCCTGAGTGGGTGCGATATGCGTAGTGTAGGTCTTTTGTTTACCTTGGGGGCATTGGGGTGCGGGTTGCCTACAATGTGCAGTTGGTAGCTCTTCTGTACGTGGGTTAGACCGATATAACACACCAATGATCCGGGCCGAGACACTATCCGTAATCAAGATTTGATAAAGACTGGTGCATATGCTAGATGTGCAAAGAAATTGAGCACGTGGTCCGAGGCATGTAGTGCAGACAGATCTTTACGATCACTCTTTCCGATCTGAGTTGTAGCTCCATGGAGTAGGAAATTGAATCTAGGTGAATGTGCAGAGATACTGAGAGTATTATCGTAAATATTGTTTATGATAATTGAATTATTGAATAATTGAATATTGATAAGGACATGATCATAATTATGACTTATTGTATGAATTATGATGATAAGGAATATTGTTGGCATAATTGTAATTATGTATGATGTATTGATATGAGATATGATATGTGTTAGATAAATGATATCGGTGACATAATTGTAATTATGTATGATGTGTTGGCATGAGAATTTGTATGTGTTTATCTTCATCGCTACCATACTGGTACTGGCGTAGGTGATCTCACCTCTTTGTATGTCTATTCTGTATTGTATTTATAATTTTAAAGACGTTGAGCGAGAATTTGAACAAGAAGCTGAGGAAGAGCAGATTCCTATTGAGGATGCTGAGTTTTGAAGTGATGGAGGAGTCTCGTTTCCTTGTGTAGATGAGATTGAGTAGACTACATCTTGGACATTAGTGTGAATATTAATACTTAGAGTTCCCATTGTCAATTAGACAGTATCGGGAAATATACTATCGTACTCCGAGTGCGACTAGTATGGTGTTGTCTGCGCGGATACCTGTCCATAGGACTTCGCGTCAAGTCGGACTTCTATGTTCTGAGGAGTCTGAAGAGGACCCGTCTGAAGGTTCTGTTGTGTAGTAATACTTGGGCAGTATGTTAGTTTAAATTAAAATTTAAATATTTTGAGAGTCTAGTTTGTAAATATTAAAATATGACAATACTATGATTTGTGTATATACGATGTAAATAATTTGTGACAATGTTGTTATGTTTTTATTTTTCGCTAAGTTTATCTTACTATCATCAAGAAATTTTATAACTCGTATTTACATCATAAAGCACGATTTTCCAATGAAGGGGTAATTTGGTATTTGAGTAACAAGAAGTGTGGCACCCTAAGGTGGGTGTTACATTAGTTGGTATCAGAGCCTAAGTTAGAGTCTTTTGGGTTTGTGGGTAGGTTTGTCTTGTTTGTGCTGTGTGAATCTCTGATGTTGAACATAGAGATATGTTTTGGTTTCCGAAAGGAGACGAAGTTGTGTGAAATAGTTACGTTAAGTTCGTCGTGTTTTGATTTTATTTATCTTTGAAGAAAGATAATGGAAAATAGCGAACATGAGCGTGTGGACACGTGACGTGATGAAGATCGTATAGTCGTAGCTAGAAGTGTGATGCAAAAGATGATTGAAGTAGCAGTACAACAGAGACAGATGATCATTCAGCAGCAGGAACTGATAATCGAACGTCATAGCTTACTAGGATTGGAGCAGCCATCGGATGTGAGAAGCTGTAACTTAGAACCTTTGATAATCCAAGATGGAAGAAAGCGTAAAGTCAATCATTTTCAACAAAAGTCGTATGTACGACCATTGGGGAAGCAACAACGAACAAAGAGGGGGAGTACTAGTGATAACGATTTTGGTCGGACTGTGGTATCAACCATGAAATATTTCAAGTGTGGGAAAAATCATCTCACCAAAGATTGTCAGCATAAAGGGTTTATTTGTTATGGATGTGGGAAGCCTGGACATTTCTCCTGAGATTGTGATCAACTGAAAATAGAACTTTTCATTAGTGATACACGTATTTCAAAATCTCAAGAAGAAGAAAGAGCTGATGCAAAGAGTGTAGTGAGAACGTTCAAATATAAAAACTTGAGAAGCGAGGAAATTGTGCCATAGAGGGTAATCTTAAAACTGTACTGTATAATGCGTAAGGTAACCCAGTTTCTTGTGATCTGTGACTGTGTAAAATCTTTAGGGGTTATCTGTGTTTTGTTCTTTTCATAATACTACTTCAACTTCTAAACTTGTTATTACTACTCGAGTTTTTTTGAAACTATTCTATTATTATTGGAGTTTGAAACTTTTTTGTTGATCTGGTTTGTCTATTTCTTTCTCAAATAGACTGAGTAAAACAATTTAACTTATCCGTGTCTTTGTTATAGTGTGATCGGAGTATTTCTACTCTTCTTGTTAAACTTGTTGTTTATACTCAAGTTTTCTAACTCTACCCTATATCTATTGGATATCAAATCTTTTCTGTTGATTTGATTTGTTTTTCTAAAATTTCATCTATTTGAAAGCCTGACTTTATGAATGGATTGGTTATTTTTCAACCATATCCTACTAGATTGTTACAATGTAACTTTAGTGTTTCCTTGACCTGAGATTTTTGGATTTGAATCCAGAAAGTTCATTTCTAGAATTATTGGACCATGTTCATTTTGAAAATCTATTAGACTATTTCAAATTCTTTGTTGGACTAATTTAGTAACCTACCGAATGGTCTTGTTACTTTTCTTATCACCTTCAAAGTGTCTTTCATGTATCTCAATTAAGGAGGAGTTATACGTAAAACTAGTAAAGTGTAATTTCTGTTAGTAGTTCAACTCGTGAATTTAGATTGAGTATTGAGATCAAATAAAAAGGTGGTGGTGTATACTTCAAGGTAGTGAAACGTGCATGAGAAGAATTATTCAACTTATGTTTTAGGATCTGTGATAGTCGTTTTGTAAGGAAATTTTGAAGACATTTTCTTTCCTATAAAGTCTACAATAATTACAAGGGCTTGAAGTACCTGTACAATCAAGAGGGGCTTGGATATAAGGAAAAGACGATAACTAGAATTTTCAAAGGACTCATTGAGAGCTTGTGTTCTAGAACAAGCTGGTTGTTGGGATGAATTTCTACCATTGATAGAATTCACATACAACAATAGTTTTCGTTCGAGTATAGGGATGGTACCCTATGAGGTATTATATGGAAGAAGATGTAGAACGTCATTGTGTTAGCATCATGATGTTGAAAGTACTGAGGTAGGACCAGAATTTGTGCAGCAGACTACTGAGAAAATGAAGACAGTTCAAGGCAAGATAAGGACAACTCAGACACGACTAAAGAGTTATGCAGATAAAAGACGAAGACCGCTTGAAATTGAAAAAGGTGACCATGTATTTCTACGTGTGATGCCTATGACTAGAGTTGGACGAGTGATTAAGTCGAGGAAACCCACTCCGAAGTTTAATGGACCGTATCGGATACTCTATTGGACATTGTACAAATGAAGGAAAATTCAACCTATGAGACGTTTCCAGTCAAGATTGAAGATCGAAGGACAAAGTAACTTCGAGATAAAGAAATCACATTGGTTAAAGTGGTTTGGAGTGATATACGTGGTGAAGCAATATGGGAGTTGGGAGAGAAGTTAAGAGAGCAGTATCTATTTTTATTTTAAGTATGTCAAGTTTCGAGGACGAAACTTCTTTTTAGAGGGGGAGTATTGTAACACCCCAAATTTTAGACTATGTTATAGAACTGACAGAATTACACTGTTTTGTGTTTTCTGTGCAATATAAAAATAATTTGATTATTTCGATACTGTTTTTGATTATTTTATGTGATTTGCTCCAGGTCAGGAAAATAATAATTTTCGGGCCGGGGAAATTCTTATTTTAATTAATTGGAGCTGGGGGATCATACTAAACCCAATTGTGATTGATATATATATTAATCTTATAATTTTTAGGATTTAATTGTGCAATAAAATAATTTTATATTATTATAATATTATTTTATTCAACAAGACTCACCTTGTCTCAAAAATAGTAGAAAATTTATTTGTGGACCCGAAAAGGTTCGTGGGGCCCACGTTTAGTGTAACAGTCAACGATTCTGACTGGACAGAAATCTAAACCAATAGGAATTAGTCAAAATAGGTAGCTTGACTTTTTAAACCAATTAGAATGAGTCAACAAAAGAAGCATAGACTTTATTTAGGACCGTTGGATGAAAAGCATAATTTAGATGCTTTTGATCTTAACCGTCGATTCAATCAATGGTGTAAAATGAATCCAGATATAATCACTAAGCAATATCCACCTTAGATTACATCAAGGGCTAGAAATTAAAGTTAAAATCAAGGGTTGAGATTAAGTCAAACTTAGTGGCATGGACTTTAGTATGAACCGTTGGATGATTGATCTTGATGAAGAAGTTTTGATTCATCACCATTGATCTAATCAATGGTGTAGATGTGAGCTTGATTAGCAAGCATTGGATGTTGACCATTGATGAAATCAATGGTGTGGATGTGAGCTTGATTAGAAAGCATTGAGTATTAGTCATAGATCAAATCAATGGTGAGATTAGAATGCTAGTTTTATGACCAATTGATATCTACCTTAGATGTAATCTATGGCTAGGAATTAAAGATGAATCAATGGTTAGAATTAAGTCAAAAATTGTAGGCTTGAATTTGGTTAGTATTAATTAAGCTTAATTTGACTAATCTAATTACCTAATTAGCAAACTAAGTGAACTAGTTTAGTTCTTAATTAATTATAATCTAAATACTAATTAGATATACTAATATTCATTAAAGGTTATAATATATGTTAATATATATTAAACTAATTAGTTATATGATTAGAATGTCAATTAAGATTGGTTAGGATATTTAATCTAACTGATTACCTAATTAATTAGCATGTAATTAGGAGAAAATGAAAAACAATTAAACCCGTAAAATGCAAAGGAGCCACACGATTTTTGGGCAGCAGCTTGGAGGCTTGGATGGCTTGGTTCTACTAGCTTCTTGAACCCTCCAAATTGTCATAAACCATGTGCATTCAATTGGATATTTATCTAGCCAAATCAAACACTCAACCTCACACACACAAGCTCACTACGGCAGCAGCTCTTCCATTTCCCTCTCAATATTTGTTTCATACTTATCCTAAATCTAAGCTATTCATTTTCTCTCCAAAAATACCAAGAAGCCATACACACTTTTTCTTCCATTTTCCTCTCTAGAATTCGGCCAAACACCCAAGTTCACTACCAATCTCCTATAATTTTTGTTCACATCATTTCCTAAAGCTTAACATCATTCTAAACACTTTTCATTTAAAAAGTTTTCCCAAAATCCCACTCTAAGTGCTTCAAAATCCCACTTCTATTTTACTTCCCTAGAGGTAAACCTTAGTTTTTATGGTTTAAATTCATGTTTGTGATTTTCTAAGCCATGATTGTTCCAGGGTTTGTTATTATTAAACCTTGTTTGTGATTTTACTAATTATTTTAGAATTCCTAGGAATTGATTGTGCCTTGTACGAAATCAAGGAGAAGGAGGGGAGCTTAAAAAGCTTGTCTTCAAGAGGTACGAGGGAGATTTTACCTCACCAACCACGTTTTGGTGGTGTGGGGATGGTTGTGTATGGTGAAAAACTCATAAGGGTTTATTCATTTCTTGTTTGATGTCTCTATGTTTGTGATTTTGGTGTTTATGATTTTATATTTGTGATTGCATGTGTGATAATATGTCTAAAGCTTTGATAATATGCTTGTATGAATAATTTTGAATGCACGGAAGTGTATGATTAATTTAGGATGTGAATAATATGATGAACCGATTTTATGAGAGCTCCAAAGAGCTTGAGGCTTACGGCCATACTAGGCTAGAAAGGACCAAAGTCCTAAAAATGAGAGATTCAATTGAAAATGAAGGATTTAAATAAAAAAGAAATGAATTTGAACAAGTTTGAAATGAATTTGGGACAAATTTGAGTATAGCAAAGTAAAATAATTTTTGGGAAAATGAATTATTATCAATATGATTTTTAAAGGGGCAATATTGTAATTTTCATTTTTAAAAGGGGTAATATTGTAAATATGATTTTTAGAGGGGCAATATTATAATTTTCATTTTTAAAAAGGGGCCATACTGTAATTATGATTTTTAGAGGGGCAATACAGCAATTATGATTCTTAGAGGGACAAAATAGTAATTTTCATTTTTAATAGGGCCATATTGTAAATAATAATTTTTGAGGGCCTAAAACGTAAATATTATATTTTGGAGGGACTATTTCATAAATATGAATTTTATGAAGGATTATTTTGTAAATATGAATTTTATGAGGGATAATTTTGTAAATATGAATTTTACGAGGGACTATTTCGTAAATGTGAATTTTATGAGGGAATGTTGTGAAAATATTATTTAAATGAGGATTATAACGCAAATATTATGTTTTGAGGGGTTATTATGCAAATATGAAAAACGAAGCTGAATTTTTGGTGTTAAATGAGGAAAATAGTATTTTTGATTTAAAACGTGTGAAAAATATTTTACACGATTGAGAAACGATGGAAAATTGATACGCGATTGAGAAAATGCGAAAAATATGCTTTCGCGATGAAATTACAGTAATGACACTGTTGGGCCAATATGAGGACCCCGAACTTGAGATAAAGAAAATTTGATTGAGAATATGATAGAATGAATTGAACTGAGAATGATGCATTTGTATATGCATTGAAAAGGTCCGATGGACTAGATAAGGCTATTTGCCTAGGAAGGAGAGAATGCACCTCCTGAGTGGGTGCGATATGCGTAGTGTAGGTCTTTTATTGACCTTGGGGGCATTGGGGTGTGGGTTGCCTACAATGTGTAGTTGGTAGCTCTTCTGTACGTGGGTTAGACCGATATAACACACCAATGATCCGAACCGAGACACTATCCGTAATCTAGATTTGATAAAGACTGGTGCATATGCTAGATGTGCAAAGAAATTAAGCACATGGTCTGAGGCATGTAGTGCAGACAGATCTTTACGATCACTCTTTCCGATCTGAGTTGTAGCTCCATGGAGTAGGAAATTGAATCTAGGTGAATGTGCAGAGATACTGAGAGTATTATCGTAAATATTGTTTATGATAATTGAATTATTGAATAATTGAATATTGATAAGGACATGATCGTAATTATGACTTATTGTATGAATTATGATGATAAGGAATATTGTTGGCATAATTGTAATTATGTATGATGTATTGATATGAGATATGATATGTGTTAGATAAATGATATCGGTGACATAATTGTAATTATGTATGATGTGTTGGCATGAGAATTTGTATGTGTTTATCTTCATCGCTACCATACGATATTGGCATAGGTGATCTCACCTCTTTGTATGTCTATTCTGTATTGTATTTATAATTTTAAAGACGTTGAGCGAGAATTTGAACAAGAAGCTGAGGAAGAGCAGATTCCTATTGAGGATGCTGAGTTTTGAAGTGATGGAGGAGTCTCGTTTCCTTGTGTAGATGAGATTGAGTAGACTACATCTTGGACATTAGTGTGAATATTAATACTTAGAGTTCCCATTGTCAATTAGACAGTATCGGGAAGTATACTATCGTACTCCGAGTGCGACTAGTATGGTGTTGTCTGCGCGGATACCTGTCCATAGGACTTCGCGTCAAGTCGGACTTCTATCTTCTGAGGAGTCTGAAGAGGACCTGTCTGAAGGTTCTGCTGTGTAGTAATACTTGGGCAGTATGTTAGTTTAAATTAAAATTTAAATATTTTGAGAGTCTAGTTTGTAAATATTAAAATATGACAATACTATGATTTGTGTATATACAGTGTAAATAATTTGTGACAATGTTGTTATGTTTTTATTTTCTGCTAAGTTTATCTTACTATCATCAAGAAATTTTATAACTCGTATTTACATCATAAAGCACGATTTTCCAATGAAGGGGTAATTTGGTATTTGAGTAACAAGAAGTGTGGCACCCTAAGGTGGGTGTTACACCTACTATTTATGATCTAGAAATAAACTTTTCATATTTATTTCTATCATATCAGTCATTTAAGCTAAATTATTAGCTATTCTTCACTTTCAGTGTTATAGAATTAGGCTCAAAAAAATCCAATGGATTATCACAATTATTATCCAACTTATACTTATAGTATTGAGCTTCTATAACCCTGATTAATATTTTTTGGTTAGGGAGGATGTTACAATCCCCTCCCCCCTCCTCCTCCCGTTTTATAAATTTTGTCCTCAAAATTTGCTTACCTTAATCATAAAGCTCTGGATAATTTTGCGCCATGTTAGATTTGAGTTCCCATGTAGCTTCCTCTATCACATGTGCTAGGAATTGTACTTCTTTCATCCAACATTCACATTTTGACAATTTAGCATACAATTTCATTTCTTTTAAAAATCTCTAAAACCAACCTAAGATGATCTTCATGTTCCTCAGTTGTCTTTAAATAAATGAGAATATCATTTGTAAAGACAACAACAAATTTATCAAAGTATGGTGTAAAAATCTTGTTCATATAATCCATAAATACGGCTGGTACAATAGTTAACCTAAAAGATATTACAAGATATTCGTAATGTCCATATCTAGTTCTAAAGGCAGTCTTAGGGATGTCTTCTTCTCTTATTCAAATTTGATGGTATCCAGATCTTAAATCAATCCTAGAAAACATAGTTGAACCTCTTAACTAATCCATCAAATCATCAATTCTAGGCAATGGGTATTTATTCTTAATGGTAACCTTGTTTAGTTGCCTATAGTTCACACATAATCTCATACTCCCATCCTTCTTTTTCACCAGGGGCACTGGGGCTCCTAATAGTGGTACACTGGATCTTATGAATTTCTTGTCCAATAACTCTTCAATATGCTTCTTTAGCTCAACCAACTCTAGAGGGGAAATCCTATACGGTGCTATAGAAATAGGTCTGGTTCGTAGTACTAAGTGTATAGAGAATTCTATTTCCCTCTCAAATTGTAATTCACTAACTTCATCTAGCAACACTTTCGGGTATTCCCTCACCACAAGTATGGTTTCTAAACTGTGCTGACTTTCAAAATTCAAAGAAAAGAGAACATAGCCTTGAGCTCCTTCTACTAGGTGGTTGATCACTTGATTAGCATTTAGGTATATAGATTCAGAAGAAGAGTTTATTGAAGAGGTATTAGACAAAAATACTAGAGTTTTATTTGAATATTTTAAGACAATATAGTTCGCTGACAACCAATCCATGCCCAAAATAATATCTATATCAACAAGTGGTAGACATATAAGATTTATAAAGAAATCTTTGTTTTCAACAATGACACAATAGTTTAAACATACTTTGGAAGTGAATATCGATTTTCCAGTAGGAGTAAAGACTGTCAAGTTATAAGGAAGTTCAGAAACAAGTAAATCCAATATCCTTACACATTCATAAGAAATGAAGGAGTGGGAAGCTCCTAAATCAAACAACATAGTTAAAAGATTACCTTTAACTATGCATTTCCCCTAAATCAGATCGGAAGAATAAGTTGCTTCCTTGTCGCTCAAAGTGAAAACTCTTCCACTGGTTTGAGGCCTAGGAGGAGGTACTGCAGCTTGCTTCTGGGGGCAGCTCCTAGCAAAGTGTCCCTTCTATCCACATGTATAACATTTTTCCTGGTCTGCCCAACAGGGTTTGTTCCCATGCCGCTTACCACATTTTGGACATGTCAGTCCATAAGGTTCTGTTTGAGCCTGCTTTCCTTTCTCTTATTGATTCTTTGGCCACTGACCATTCTTTTAAACCTTATTTGCTCCCCTCTTTCTCTTCTAAAATCCTTGTTGTATATACTCTTGTTGCAATTTCGGACTAACTGACTCCACGATTTGGCATCTGTCTACTAAAGTAAGGAAATCTCTTATCAACAATGGTTTTACCATTCTTTTAATTTCATCTTTTAATCCATCCTCAAATTTGATGCATTTCTAATTTTTATCCGAATTATACCAGAAATAAGAAGAAAACTTTAATAGCTCTTCAAACTTTGCAACATATTGTCCCACTGACATATCCCCGTGTTCCAACTTTAGAAATTCTAATTCTTTTGCTTCTTGTAAATTTCTTGGAAAGTGATACAAAAAGGTCATCCTAAATACTTCCCAAGTCACCTGAATACCTGTCACTTCCTTTACTATTCTAACATCGTTCCACCAATGTTCAACTTCTCCACTTAACATGTAGGAAGCAAAAGATACCTTTTGATCATCTCTACATCTCATCATGACAAACATATTTTCCAATTCCCTTAACCACACCAATGCTTTAGCTAGATCATATTCACCTTGGAATGATGGAGAATTGGCCTTCCTAAATTCAGATAGATAATGAAATTCCTGATTTCCCACCAAGGCCACATTTTGCACTAGTGCTGGTTGTGCATTAGCCCGTATTTCCTCTAATATCCTGTTAATCATGGCTGCTTGTGCTCTAACTATAGCAGTTATGTCTCTAACAGCTTCAGACATGTCTAGAGTATTCTCCCTATTACCAACAGGGGCACTACCTCAGCCAGGCATAGCCTGGCCGATGCCATAATTATTTGTACACAAAGAACAACAAATATTGAGTTGATGAAGCTCAATATCTTGTAACAGTGTGACACTTAACTATAAACAAACAAACTCAAGGCATTCATGCAATTCTACCTATGCATCTCCTCATTAAGACAAGACAAAAGCATAACAAAGCATAGCTAGTCCATACCTCGACTCCACAAGATGAACTGCTCTGATACCGAAATGTAATGCCCTTACTACTATCACTAATAGTGTATCCAAAATTACACCATAGCAAATAATAGTAAGCACATCACTTAAGATATATAATAAACACTTCAAAATATACTTTACTTTGAGATACAAAAATATGAGCATGAAAAGGTGAGATAATATACATATACTGAAAGGATGTTTATAAAAAGAGTACTTTAAAATACAACTATACATCATATGCCTTCAAGTTATTATCCTTACATCCTCAATACAAAATTCATAATTTCAAAATAAACTATATCTTCTGTTTCTGCTGTTGTGCTATGAGATTCAACCCTGAAATTATCATGGAATACAATATAGAAATTGGGTGAGAATACTAATTCACAGTAGTTTCTATTATGAAAAATGTGTCATCACAATAATTCCAGTTGTTTCAGGGAAAAATACATTTTTAAACTCAAATCAAATATATACATGGTTAGAAAGGTGCCAAAAATGTCAAAACTGGTTCTTTCTCTTCCCAAAATAGAATTCCATTTAGTAATAATTTTAAAAA
This sequence comes from Ormosia semicastrata, assembly GCA_029884595.1. NCBI lineage: Eukaryota > Viridiplantae > Streptophyta > Magnoliopsida > Fabales > Fabaceae > Ormosia > Ormosia semicastrata. Next base: position 62,890,340 of record JAQQTO010000061.1, on the reverse strand, counting down.
ATATTCCTTGTCAAAAAATATAAATGTCATTCATGAATAATTTTAGGAAATGTACCCTGATACAAATACTATGAAATCCAATTCATTCAATGATTCATATACACATTCAATTCATAATATGACATATAAATTCAATTCCATTTCAGTGCACATTCAAATACTGCTTATCCTACAGAACCCATATCTCAAGCACCACAAAGGGTGGGAGCTACCTCATATAGCTCAGGTTCTATATACTCTTAGTAGAGAGTGAATCAGGGCCTCACACTACCACTAGTATCCAATGAGGGAATTATTCGTGAGGATTATACATATACAATGAAGAATTCAAGAACACAGCATTCCCCTTCCTCATAAGAGGTCTTATCCATAGTTCTAATGGAATTTCAAATACCTTGCCCTCATATAGGATCATATCCAAAATCCACTCTGCTAAGTGAATCATAATTCACATAAAAGAAGGATACTGAGTGGGAAAGCATGGACAAATTACCTTCCTATTCTAGGATAATTTTCTAATTCTCATTCTCAATTCAAATTCAAATTCTAAGAAAACAGATTATTCAAGCATACATTCATAATACCATTTCTCAATTCACAAATTCAATGCTAGCTCAATTGTAATGACTTACACGAGCATATTCTCAAATATACAATGTACAAGAACATTTCAAATTCACAAATATAAGATTCAAATTCATTTTTCACAAGAACAATATAATTTCAATACAATTATCCTATTGCATAGGGAATATTTCTCAAATTGTATCTTAACATACCTTAGTAGACATACATAAGGGATCCCAACATGAATATAATTCCATACCAGCCAAATAAAATTTTCGCTAATTTCTAGTCTGGGCGCTTGGGCACCCGTTCCCTAGCGCTTAGGTGCTGGGATGGCAGAGCGTGTGCTCTATTTTTCCCCATCGCTGGCTTCTAAGCGCCAACCTTCTAGCGCTTCAGCGCCATTTGCATTGCAACTAGGGAACTAGTTTTGGGCGCTGAGTGCCCATACCCCCGCCTTGGGCACTGGTGCACCAGAAACTTTCCCCTGTTTCTGTTGATTTCCAACTAACTTTCAAATCCAATAAACATAGATTCTAGACCATTTCTAATCTCATAAGTAATTCTTATATCATTTAGAAACTTTATAGAACAATTTCAAAACCATTCTCATGGTAAAACAACATCCAAAAACAATAATCAATCCTTTCAAACCAAATCCATTCTTATAGAATACAAAATCATAAAAAGCATCCAAGAAATCCATTTTCATTTCAAACAAGCATCTTTCATACTAAAAGAAGTTATCGAAATTAGGAAATACAACAAGTAAAAACCCCTACCTTATTCTATTTGGATGCCTTTCCATTTATCTTTCTTCTTTTTCCCTTCTTAGCTTACTTCTTCCACCTTCACCCCCTCTTCTTTCTTTCCTTTCTTTTCTTTTTCTTTTTCTCCTATTTTTGCCATTCTTGGATGAGAGAGTAACGAGAGAGTGTGTGTGAAATGATACAATAAAAAGTCAACACTTAGTTAGAAAAAAATGAGGCAGAGGTGGGAAGAAATTAAAATGGAGAGGATAAAATTTCAGTGGAAACTTTATATCTCTTAAGGATATCTTTATATTCCTTTAATGAATTTTCTAACCTTCAATGGTATTATAGAAAATTTTAGGATTCTATTTATTTCTCAGTTTCTTCATTCTTTAAAAATTCTTATACACTTTTGTCATTTACTAAGTTTCAGTGTTCTTTTCTATGTTCAATTAAACCTATGAAATTGAACTAGGAAACTTATAAATATTCATTTTAATCTATTTCCATTCCTAGATAATTCTTCATTCTCTCTTTAGCATTTGCTTTAAGTTTCATAATTTTCTAAGATACTTTTCTATTTAATTTAGTCTTTAAACACTCATTTAGTATTACTAAAAATGCCTAATTAATTCATTTGATCCTTCAAAATTTACTGCAACTCATTCCCACTATTTATGGTCTGCAAAATAAATTTTTCATATTTATTTCTATCATATTAGCCATTTTAGCTAAATTATTAGCTATTCTTCACTTTCAGTATTATAGAATTAGGCTCAAACTAATCCAAAAGAATATCACAATTATTATCCAACTTATATTTATAATTTTGAGCTTCTATAAACCTGGTTAATAGGGAGGATGTTACACCCAGTGCCCAGGCGCTGGCATGGCAGAGGCAATGATCTGTCTTCCCCTACGACTGGTGTAACACCCATGAAAACATGATAGACTTCTATATGGTTACAAAGGTAGTCTAATACATGTTTGTCTTGCCTGCTAAGTTTTGTGATCTTCTGAGCACATTTGGTCACTTTGTTGTAACATTATATGTGAAATATAGTTGTTATTAGCTCTGGAATTGTCTTAAACTTCTTAGTTAATAAAAATAAATGTGGGGAATTTGTTTCTAGGTCACAAATGTGTGGAAGAAGATTTGGTTGAAATTTGAGGATAATCGGAGTTAGTTTGACATTTTTAAGTATACTGGGTGTATATTTTAATGTTGGATTGACTACCAGTAGATATGAAAAAATGTGAAAATGATGAAACAAGTTTTTTTTATGAATCTTATGATTTATTTTAAATTTATTGTAAGCTTGGAAACTTGATTTTGTGAAATCTAGTTGTTCTTATCAAATTGGGAGTTACAGTTTGGCCACTTAAGTGACCAAGTCTCTCGTGTTCCCTCACCTTTCCTACTAACTTGACTTTTGAGGCTTTAAAATGAGATATTTTCTCATTTTCTCTTCTCATTTTTTGGCTGCAATAGGGAGGAACAAAGGGAAAGGCAAGAAGCAAGGCAAAGGTGGATAATCAACCAACAAAGAGGAGGAAGAAGGAAAGGAATGAGAGGAATTGCTAAGTGACTTTATTTACGATCATTGAGGTAGGGAAAACCTTGTTTTTCACTCTTTTCTTCTATGTTCTTCATTTGGTTCTTGAGAGTTCTTGATGTGAAAAATGGTTTGCTAGGGTGATTTTGGGGTTTTAGGCTTGATTCTTGTTGGAGAACTAGAGGATAGCCTATTTATGTGTTATTGGTTGCATGGTGATGTATTTTTCATCTCTTAAACACTTATGATTTCATTTGAGTCAAAAATGGAATTTTAGGTTCTTATGGTGATGTTTGATGCATTGATGCATGTTGAGTGTTTTGAAAATGGTTTTGAGAGTTTAAATGAGTTTATAGACCTTGTGTAAGGTTGGAAATCACTTGGAATTGAGTTTTGAGTGATTAGGGGAGGGATTTGTTCCAATGGAACAGTACCCGACGCTACGACGTGAGTGGTGTCACACCGAGGTGAGAGTTTCAGTAGGGAAACTCGAGAGCAGCACACTGCGACGTAAGTGGATAGAGAGTAGGGCGCCATAGTGTGGCTAAGCTATGCCGCAGCGTAAGCTCCAGTTTTTCTCAAAAATTATTGTTTGATGCAATGGAGTTTTCTAAAGTGTAGTTCCTTCTTTTATGCTTCCTAATAAGTGATGAGACTCTAATAGAAGTATTTAATGAAGTGTTTGTATTGTGAATGTAAATCAATTGGAATGTGATTTATTGTGATATTTAGCATCAATGATGTTCATATTTGAGGAGAAGAATGTAATTCAATTGGTATGCTATCTATTGCAATGATTGACATCATTGTATTTCACACTAATGGTTATGAATATAAATCAATTGGCATGCTAGTTATTATAGTAATTAGCATCATTGTTTCTAATAACTTTGTTAATAAGGATACAATCATTATCTTTTGGGTGATCATACATGATTGTAAGAGAAGTGGTAACATTTCTTCCATTTCATAGTGATGAGCTGAGGATGGTTCATTGCCTCACACCCAGTAAAATGCCTGGAAATAGGTTCCAATGCTTGCTCAAAGCTTAAGGAATCGGGTTCCTTTGCTTTGACCAAGATTCATGCAAACATAACAATTCCAGAATGGCTAGGATGAGTTCCCTAACTATGTATGAGGAATCATGATACCATTTACATTCATTTTAGGATGTTGCATAGGCATAAACATAAGACATAGTTTGGCATAGCATAGCAATTGTATGGGCAGTTGCTAAGCATAACATATCCATGCATAGCAATTGTATGGGCAGTTGCCTTTTTGTTGAGAATGTGATGAATATGTATAGAAATGAGTTTTCTATACAAGCTTATATGGATTTTGTGTGGAATGAATTTTCTATGCAAACTTATAAAATGAGAATCTATTTCGAGAAGAGAAAGGACATGGTTTTGGCTTTTGCCACCTTCCTAGCTTAATTTGTATGAGATTTGATTATAAAATTGTGCTTTTCCCCAAAATAGCTGGTATGATTGTGATGACATGTTTTATGGATTTTACTATTGAGAATTTGTGATTCTCACCCCATGTGTGTGTTTCCGTGATGATTCCAAAAAAGAAGGCTTAGGGAAAGTGATGACAAAGAAAGAATTGAAGACTTAGAAAAGTTTTATTTTAAGTTCTTTTGGAGATCATGTATCTTTGTGCCTGAAAAGGCGTAGTTAGAAAATCTTGTATATAACCTGTATTTATGAGAAATACTGATGTTATGTATATATATTCGTTAGTTCATGGCTCATATTTTCTTATATAATATTATTTTATTATATTAGAAATGTTTAGTATGTAGTATTATGCCTAGATCTAATTTCAATAGTATAATATAGATTATATTGTTGTTATTAATTTTGGGATGTTACAACTGCCACTCAAGTGTCCATCACCTGGTGCTTAGGCACCCCACAATGGGCGCTCAGGTGCCCTATATGTAGCATGATGCTACTCACTTTCTGGGCAGTGGGCACCTAAGCGCCCAAAGCTGGGGCCTAGGTGCTAGTGCACCAAAATGGCTTCTGTAGAATTCTGCAAAAATGGGTCACTATTTCATTAGGAACATATCCTCATTTGTCCACTTCAACATCAATCCCAAAGGATTTCCAACATCAACCATGCTCCCTTAACATGTTATACTCCTCAAAAATTGAATTCAACATATCAAACTATGGATTTATGCTTATTTCTAACAAGTAAAACCCATTTACTAACTTACTCATCAAGGAGGCTTATGGAAATCTACCAAGCTAAAATAAGCAACCATACACCTAACAAGTTGAAAACACTCAAACTTAACTCTTGGAACTAAGAATCAAGCCAAGAACACAGTTTTGCTCACCAAACCCCTTTCCCTCTACTCATGTAACCTAACATCACTCGAGGAGAAACAAAAGAGAAAGATGAATAGAAAAATCCCCTACCTTTAGTGTCTAGAAAGGAAAGAACTTAACAGCTCCTCTCCACTTCTTCATTCTTCTTCCTCCTCTTTTACACCTATTTCTTGCTTCTCCTTCTCTGTCTTCTTTCTTTTTATTTCCCTTTGTATTTTCCTATTAGCAGCCATGTGAGAGTGGGTGAAAATGAGAGAAATATCTCATAAAAGCATGGAAAATCAAGGCAAAAAGAGAGAAACATGAGGCACTTGGTCACTTAGATATTTGGCTGGAACTTCTGATCTGTTAAGAACACTAAGATTTCACCAAATCAAGTTTCTTAACTTTCAACAACTTTAGAATCAATCCTAAGATTCATACAAATTCTTGTTTCATCATTTCCTTATTTTTCATATCTGCGACTAGTCAATCCGGCATTAAAACACACTCTCAATATGCTTAAAAATATCAAACTAACTCCGATTATCCTCAAATTTTAACTACATGCTCTTCCACATATTTGTGACCTAGAAACAAATTCTCCATGTTTATTTCTGCTAACTAAGTAGTTTAAGCCAATTCCTGAGCCAATAACAATTATTTTTTACATATAATGGTATAATAAAGTGACTAAACTTGCTCAGAAAGTCACAAAATTTAACAAGCATATTAAGTAATTATTAGGCTACATCTGCAACCATTTACAAGTCTAATGTGTTTTCGAGGGTATTACAGACTGTGGCAAAGGCCTACAATGACTTTGTCTTTCAAAAGACTATGACAAATTAGAAAAATATTCAATAAGGTTGCAAATTGGTTGATGGCTGCTAATAGGCCAAAAGAAATATTGGCTAGGAACACTATAGTCCTTGCATGTAAATCTGTCCACATTACTAATAATGTGGCAGAATCCTAGAATAGTTGGGTTGTAGAGGATAAGAAGAAAACTATATTAGGGATGGTAGAATCATTGACTACTTGGATAATAGAGAAGTTCCAAAGGAGTTATAAAAAGGGGTGCAACTTTCAACATATGATAACCCCTAAAATGAGAAAATTTGTTGACACAATAATTTAAGATGGGAGGGTTTGCTGAGTTACCTATGTCGAGGATGATGAATTTCAAGTCAAAGATGGATTCACCATATTTGTGGTGAACCTTAGAGTAGAACATGTGACTACAACTATTGGAATTTATCTAGTCTGCCTTACACTCATACTTGTGCTTGCATTACCTATAAAACAACTAATGTGGAGAGATACTATAATGATTAATACTCCATTAGGATGTATTGTAAAACATATGAGGAGTGGATTCATCTCATGCCCGAGTTGGATAAAAGCAATAGAGGTGGATTTCCAAGAGTAGATCTATAATGCCCAAATACTAATATTATAGTATATCCAAAATATATGCAAGTAAACAAGATTAGGCACGTCACCTCTAACTTTAAAACATCATATTACCTTTATAATAATTATACATATTACAATATATAGAGCCTTGAGAAGGAAACTGTACAAGGTAATTATACATATGAGAATAATTATTCTCTACTAATATATCAAGTATAAATAACTAGTACATCAGTATCTGTATGAATACAAACTAAGCCTCTAAGGCATATGTACAATATACATAAGTCATGAGTAAATAGCCTACTCTAAGTCACCAACTTCACTTCCTCTCCTAGGAAGGATCTTGAGCTGGAATTGTCATGGAAACAAACAGAAAGGGTGAGAATCTGAAAATCCTCAGTAGTTTAACATAAAAGGCGACATCATATTACAATTCCATGAATCCATACACATAATTAACATCGCTTGTGAAGTTATGTGTTAGTGCTCATGAAATGGCAAATGTTAATGCTTATGAAATGTAATATGTTAGTGCTTATGAAATGTCATATCCTTTGGTAAAGTGCTTTTCTCACTCCTTTGCCCTTGGCAGAATGCTTTTCTCACTCCACTGCCCTGACAATGTGCTTTTCTCACTCCCTTGTCTCACTTTATGTTATGCTAATGTCATAGCATTCTGAATTCTGTCATTTGAACAGCTCACTAAGCCTTTTCAAGTAGCATAAAAAACATATCACTCTGGATTAAGCCTTTGCATAGCTCACATAACCTATTCGATTAGAATCGAAAACATACCACTCTGGAATGGCCTATTCAAATAGCTCACACGGTTTATTTGATTAACATTGAAAATATGTCATTCTGGACTATATCGTTGGAATAGCTATCATAATATATTTGATTAGCATCAAAATTATGTCATTCGAATAGCTCTCATAGCATATTCGATTAGCATCGAAATCATGCCATCCTGGATTATGCTATTCGAATAGCTCACAGTCTATTCAAATAGCATAAAAAATATGCCCTTCTGGATTATGCCAATCAAATAGCTTTCATAGTCTATTCGATTAGCATCGAAATTATTCTATTCGAATAGCTCTCAATCTATTCAATTATCATCAAAATTATGTCATTCGAATAGCTGATATGAAAATCAAATTTGAAACATTCTATGATGTTCTATTTGAATAACTTCTTAGCCTATTCGAATAGGATAACGCAAAAAGACATTCTGGTGTGTCAGAATAGTAATTTTCCTATTTCATTTCATTTCCATACTAACCCTTTTACTACAAACACCAATTTATACCATAAATCATGTAGTAAAGCACTGGAAAATCATCAACAACAAGTACTTATAATGGATATAAAAGTTATAGTACATAAAATATCTCACCTTTTTCTAGTTCTCCACTGCAAATCAACTTCTCTATCTTTCTTGAATTCTCTACAGACTTCTTTCTCCATTTTTCTACGTGAGAAACAGAACCAAAATAGATCAGAAAACAACATATACGGTTGCCCACTCAACTCCATTCCATCACTCTCCTATCATCCATCTTTAGCCTAATCTTCAAGTTTATTTCTTTTCTTATCTTCTTTTCATTGCACTTCACGGTTAAATAGCCAATAAAGTAGGTAGAATAAGCTAGAAATAGAGGTGAAAAACAGCCAAGAAATTGAAGGAAAAAGGAAGAAAAATCAAGGAACTAAGGCTAGAGAAGCAAGGAGACAAGGTAGGGGATGTTTGCTCTTCTTTTCTATGGTTTTTGAATTTAAAAATTCTTGTTTTAATGGCCATGATGGTCACGGCTGGTACAAAATAAAAAAGGAATATTTTTTTTTTTATTTTGATGCTTTAGTTTCCTATTATCAACGAGTGTTTTCTCTTGATGAATTATGGAATGAGCAATTTGTGAGATTTATTATGAATTTGATTGATCATTTGTGCCCTAGGTCTTATGGCTATGAAGGGGTTTAAAGTGTATGTATTCTTTTATTTGTGCATCCATTTCTATTAATGTTTCTGTTGAATTATGATGTTGTATTGAATGGAAAATGATTGAACCTTGAAGTTGAGTGGTCACGAATGGGTAGGGCTTATTTGTGACTAGAATTTTTATCATATGTAAGCATGAATTTATAGTTAAAATGATGTTGAATATTGTTAGTAGAATGCTGCCTTGAATGATTAGTATTTTTGACATTTTGTGCATGAAATTATGATTTTAAAATAATGAATGAAACTTAAAGATGAAGGCTAGTATGATACTATCATCACTTGAGTTTGCTAGGTAGTAGAGGTTTAGTTGATCACGGTTAAATGTGTCTTATTATGCAAAGTGTTTGAATTGTGTATTGTACTTGAATGGTATTGGATACTTGAGATGTATTAGAGTAATTGAATTGAAATGGAATTGATAATGTGAATTAAGAATTTGCTTTGTATGAATTGTGAAATTTAAGAATGTGCTCTGATTGCACCATTGTGTATTAGAAATATGAATTTGAGATGTATAATGAGAATTTTAGAATAAGCTCCCTTTGAAGCAAAGGTTGAGCAAAAATGATGTATTGAATGGATGTATGAATAATCAGTGCTCAAAAAATTAGAATTAGAATTTGAATTGAGAATGAGAATTGGGTAATTATCCTTGAAGGGGAGGTAATTGTCCATGCTTTCCCACTCAGTATCCTTCAGTATATGAACCGTTGATTCACTTAGTATATTGGATTTAGAGATGATATTGTATGAGGGCAGGGAATTCAAGATTCTATTTGAACCATAGAGATGACCTCTTGTGAGGAAGAAGGATCCTGTGTTCAGGTATAAATTCCTCACAGTATCAATATCAATATCAGTATAATCCTCACATATTAATTCCCTCATAGGATACTAGTGGTAGTGTAAGGCACTGAATCACTCCCTTGCAAAAGTATATAGAACCCGAGCTATGTGAGGTGGCTCCCACCCTTGTGGTGCTTGAGATATGGGTTCTTTGGGATAGTGAGTATTTGGAATGAGCACTAATATTCAAATTGTATAAGTATGCCATGTTATGAATTGAATGTGTATCTGAATGTTTGAATGAGAATGGTATTACAATATGGGTATTTGGAAACAATTTTTGGAAATCATTGGTGATTGGAATTTGTACTTAATTTGAATATGAATGTTGGTATATTTGATACATTATTGAATTGTATATTTGTACGAAATGGATATCATGGTAGTTATATTGAGTACAATTACTGGAATAATCTATGTTGGAAATTTGTATTGATGATAAAGTATATTTTTGAAAAATATTAAATGGAATTTTGTTTCAAGAAGAGAAAAGACCAGATTTGGCCTTTTGCCACCCTTCTAACTATAAATAAATATGCATATGTATATATTTAAACTAAATTTCAAAGAAATATATTTTTTTCCTGAAATAGCTGAAATTATTGTGATGACAAGTTTTCATAATAGGACTACTAAGAATTAGTATTCTTACCCCATTATATGTATATATTCCTTGATAATTCCAAGTTCACTATTTGTAGCGCAATGGCATGGGAAGAAGTGGATAATTTTTTTAGAATAAGTTTTTGTATAATAAATGTATGAAAAATGCCTTGAAGGCTTATGGTATGTATTTGTATTGAGATATACTTTTGTATAAACATCTATCATTATACGTAAATTATTATTACGCCCAGTCCAGGCTCATATTTTTACATATTATTGTAAATTAAATTTGAAGTTTTTAAAAAGTAAGTTCAGTGATGTGCTTGCTATTGTTGCTATGGTGTAAATCCAGATACACTATTAGTAATAATAGTAAGGGTATTACATTTTAGTATTTGAGCAGTTCATCCTGTTGAGCCAGGATATGGACTAGCTACATTTGTTATGCATTTGTCTTGTAGTAATGATAGATGCATAGGTAGAATTGCATAACAGCCTTGAGTTTGTATGTTATGGTTAACTGCCATATTGTTACATTATATTAAGTCTGGCCAACTTAATATATAATGTGCAGTATATGCAGGAGATTATAACATTGACCAGGCCAACTTGAAATGGTAGAGCCCCCATTGGCAACAGTGTACCAAACATGTTAGAGACTTTTAAAAAAGTATAGCTGACGCTGTGAGAAAATAGGCAACTATAACTACTAGAAACTTAAAAAAGATAATTATAGTGATGTGATGCATAGGTGATCCAAAGGTGTCACCTACTATTTAAATGTTAAAAGAAGAAATTGAGTATTGGTGGGCTAGTATCTGAAGTTTAAAGGAAAGTATCAGGATTGAGATAACATGGTTTGAGCCAGTATTCTCCAAAGACGTTGCAAGAAGAGAAGAGTCGGCATTCCTAGAACTTAAGCAAGGAGATATAACCGTGAAGTAGTATGAAGCAAAGTTTGAGAAACTATTTAAATATTCTTCATATGTTTGATTTCTTTAAGTCAAATTTGAATAGATTAGAAGGATGTATGAGGATTATGAGATGCTTAGGGATCATGAATGATGCTCAAAGCTAGTTAGAGGTTTGAATTTCTAGTTTGGTTTTATTTTGCTTGAAGTATGTTGTGATGGTTGAAAAATGGGTTTTTATGGGTGTATGATGTTTCTTAAGTATGAAATCTGTTTTCAATGGTTGAAATGGTGGTTTAAGACCTATTCTATGTAAGATTATGAGTTATGAACCTAGAGAGGTTTGATAGCAATATATTTTATTTATTTAATGATCCTCTCACAAGGTGTCTTAAGGTTCAAATTGGCTTAATTAAATTGGTTTTGTCACATTTTATGATATTAGGCCTAATTGGATCATTGTGGGAATTATTGCATGAATTGGTCTTAAATTGTCTATTGAGTAGCGTCTAGTATTTTGGCTATAATCTGAGTTTCAAGTATTTAATTGATGTGATTATGGTCTTATAGGAAATTTAAGACAAATCTCTACAACTTTCATGAAGACTTTGAGAGCTGAATCACATATTTGCATAATTTAAATTGAAGTTGAAGCAAGAGCCAGAATGTTGATCCTAGCAGCTTGACCTCTGCGCACTCATTGGCCCATATCTTGAGTTACAGGAATGCAATGGATGTCAACCTAATCCCAAATGAAATCTAAGATCCAAAGAAACAACTCTTATGAAGACTCCTAAGCCAAACTACGTCATTTTAGCTGTACAATTGCAACTGGAAAACAAAGATGAGTTATTGACAAGTTTATGTCACTTAAATTAGCATAACTTGAGTTGTAGGCCTCTAATTGACATGGGATTTGGGCCTAATGATTCTTAATAGACCCAACTTTGTAACTAATAGCTTTCTAATCATATGAAGCCAAATTAAGGAGTAGTGATTGTAACGTCACGAGACTGCCTGCAGGATTGATGAGTGTCTCCACAAACCAACACAGGTCTTTTCAGCGTGCTTTTATCCTCATTCACACGCATCCTAGGAAACTTCCCAAGAGGTCACCCATCCCACAATTGCTCTAGGTCAAGCACGTTTAACCATGGAGTTCTTATGTTCTAGGCTCCCGAAAAGAAGATGGAACTTGTTGATATGGCTACGCCAAATCAATTCCTTTAAGCCATCCTCAACTATGCAGTCCCATACCTGCACAGTCTCTGAATCCCTCTCATTCCGGTGCGTATTCAGTTCATTCATGCTTACCCTCTGCCTAGAAGCCTGCCAGGAGCCTCTCCTTGTCCGTGCTTCATTGCACCGGCGATCACTCCCCGCCCTCGTCGGCCCCTGGGATGTCACATGCCCACCAGCTTCCGCTTGGTTCGTCCCCAAACCACACCGTACTGGGAGAGGTCCCGTCTCTGATACCATTTGTAACATCCTGGGACTGCCTGCAGGATTGACGAGTGTCTCCACAAACCAACACGGGACTTTTCAGCATGCTTTTGTCCTCACTCACGCACATCCTAGGAAACTTCCTAGGAGGTCACCCATCCCACAATTGCTCTAGGTCAAGCACACTTAACCATGGAGTTTTTATGTTCTAGGCTCCCAAAAAGAAGTTGTAACTTGTTGATATGGCTACGCCAAATCAATTCCTTTAAGCCATCCTCAACTATGCAGTCCATACCTGCACAGTCTCTGAATCCCTCTCATTCTGGTGCATATTCAGTTCATTCATATGACCCTTCCCGCCCACGTCAGCCCTGGGACACACATGCAGTTGTGACATCCCTGGTTTTGGCTATTTTATAGTAATGGCTGAATTTCACTGTTTTATGCTTTCTGTGTTATATAAAATTATTTTTATTGTTCCGAGACTACTTTTGATCTTTGTGGAAGATTTGCTCGGGGTCAGGAAAATAATAATTTTCGGGCTGGGAAAAATCTTATTTGATTTATTCGGAGACGGGGGATCTTACTAAACCCGAATTTAAGAGACACAGAAATGAATCTTTTAAATTTTAGGATTTAACTATGAAATAAAAATATTTCTCAGAAAATTATATGTTGTATTATTTATAGCAGTTGCTGCTATCAATTATTGGACCTGGTATAATTTATTTAACAGAAAATGTGCTTAGAATATTTTATGTACCCTAAATTAAAATTAACCAATAGGATTAGGCTAATAAAAGTGGTTAGACTTCTCTAGACTAATAGAAACTGGTCAAATATAGTGGCTTAGACTTTACTGTGGACCGTTGGAAGAAAAACTTGATTAAGAAGCCTTTGATAATTACCATTGATCTGATCAATGGTATGAGAACAATCTTGATAAAGCAACTTATGAATCCACCTTAGATTAAATCAAAGGTTAGGAGATGAAGTTAGTTTTAATGGTTAGGATTTAGTCAATAATAATGGCTTGACTAGTTACAAATTAACTAATAAAACCTAATTTAGTTACCTAAATTGCCTAATTAAGAAACTAAGTGAACTAACCTAGTTACTAATTAGTTAGGATCTACTTACTAGTTAAATATCCTAATTGCATCTAGAAGTCAAGACATATGCAATGACCTATTTAATTAGTTAGCTATGTAACTAGATAGTTAATAAGGTAACTAGAAGAACCTAATTTAGTTAGTTGTTAATTGCTTGAAGTGTAACTAGAACTAAAATGGAAACAAACTTAGTTAGCTTTTCCAATAGGGCCACACGGTCAAGTAGGTTCTCCAAGCTTCTTTAATGGTCTTTTATGACCATTTAGTGACCATGAAATGACATAGGTCATGTGGCCTTCCATGTGAACACAAATGTGATATTTTAATATCACAATCAGTCTCCTATTTTCCTACACTACCTCACGGCTGCACACACTTAGTTGTTACTATCCATTTGTATTTTCTCTCACCTAAAAGCTAACCATTCATCTTTTATCTCCAAACTCTCAAGAACACAAGAAACTTTTCACTCTTTTTTCCTTCCTTGGTGTTTCAGCTAGCACCCAAACATCCCACTTCCCATCTTCAATAATTTTACTACTTTACATTTCCTAAACCCAAATCATATCCTAAACACTTTCCTTTTAGAAAGTTTAGTCAAAAACCTTCTCCAAGTATCTCAAAATCTAAGCTTTAGCTTACTACCTTCAAGGTTAATTTTTGATTTTATGGTTCAAAGTTAAGTTTTTAATTTTCTAGACCATGTTTGATCCATGGTTCCTTGTCTTTAAGCTTTGTTTGTGACTTTTAGAATTGTTTAAGATTTATAGGGCTTTATTTGTGTGTCACACGAAATCAAGAGGAGGAGGGAACTTGAGGATTTTTGTCTTCCTTAAGGTAAGAGGGAGATTAACCTCATCAACTAAGTGTTGGTGGTGAGGAAATTGTTTTGTGTGTGGTGAAAAATCCATAAGGGTTTATTTACTTATTGTTTTATGCTTCCTTGTTTGTGATTATGGTGTTTATGATTTTGAATTTATGATTGCAAGTGTGATTATATGTTTATAGCTTTGATAATATGCTTGTGTGTAGAAATTTGGAAGCATGCAATTGTATGTGTAACTTAAGATGTGAACAACATGTTGAGAAGTTCACATGAGAGCTCCAAAGAGCTTGAGAGGCAGACGGCCTCACCACATTGGCAAGCACCAAGAGTCCTAAATTATGGTTTTAAAATGAGGAATAAGGGTTTTTGTGACAAGAAAATGAATGAGAAGATTTTACAAGGTTTTCCATAAGGAATCATTTTGGTAAATTTGGAAATTTAAAATGAAAGTAACTATGTTTTTAGAAATAAAATTAGCATACTAAGCTATGTAGTAAAATAAATGCAAGTACTTGAAACTTACTGACGTATAGCTCACCCTATGGGTTTTGAAGCGCGTTCGGCAGCTTTGAGATGTTAGGTCCTAATTAAAACAAAGAATTATAACTTTTTGGGAAATTATAAAAATATTGATTTTTAGAAGGACTATATTACAATTTTTATTTTAAGAAGGACTATTTTGCAAATATTTTCTAAAAGAGGGACAATCTTGTAAATATTATTTTAAGAGGGACTATTTTGTAAATATTATTTAAATAAAGGACTATTATGTAAATATCATTTAAATAAGGGACTGTTATGCAAATAAAGAAATAAAGTCAAATTTTTGAGAAAAATATTATTTTTGGTTTAAATATGTTAGACATATTTCACGTAGTTGAAAATACGTTGAAAAATATTTACGCGATTCAAAAATAGTAGTTTTAGGCTACGCGATTAAGAAGATGCGATAAAATATTTACGTGATTTAAGAAATCCTTACACGATTCGGAAACATAAGAAAAATATTCTGCGATTCCAAAAATGCGATAATATCGCTATGCGATTGAGCATAAACAGCAGTTTGCTGTCAGGCAGTTGTGGTGGGCTCGGTTGTGGTAAAACATATATCATGCAAAGATAAGCATATTTGCTTGTTTGGTCAAGGTTGTATGCCTAGGAGATGAAATACACCTACGTGCGGGTGCGAGTAGACAAGTGCAGGTCACTTGTTGACCTTGGGGCCATTGGGGTGCGGGTACCTCACAAAGGATGATTGGTAGCTCTTCTATCTATGGGGCAGACCGATGCAAACACACCGATGATCCAGACCGAGACACTGTCCTATATCGTGATCTTGTAAAGAATATCTTGTCCAATGCTTGATATGCACTGTTGACAAAATTTATAACATATAGCACTTTTGGCCACGGCAGCCTAGTGACAGACACGTCTTCTGGATCTTCTCTCCGAACTGTGTTTAGCTCCATGGAGTAGGATTTGGTCGTTGTGCATATGTATAGTGGTCAGCATATTGATTGATTATTTATGCTTATGGATTTTATTATCTGCTTTATAAATAACATGATTTTCAGTTATGATATTATTTACTGCTTGTCTGTCATCATTTCCTTTACAGTCATACTAGTATTGATGTAGGGGATGTCACCTCTTTATTATACTATGTCTGCTTTATTGTATGTGTTTATTGAAGATCAAGGAAACGAGGAGGCGAACGATTCTGTGTATCATCAGTAGCTATTTATCTGTGTGTGAGTAGTTATGTCGAATAGATGACAAATACTAGGTTTTGTGAGGGTACAGTTCCATGGGGGAACTGATGAATGGAGACTTGATTTTAATAATGAACGTTTTGTATACACGGGAGATCTAACTATGACTCTGAGTGGGAACCAATATGGTGTCCCTGTGCTGACGCAACATGCAACAGTGCGTCTAGAGTTCACCATACCTAAACGTGAGCTTTGGGGTGGGAATATGTCTTTTTATACGCATAAGAAGATACAGTGGTGTCTTCTGCTAGAGCCCCCATGAGACAACTGTCTCCACCTGGGGCTTATGTTGATTGTGTTGGGGATGGTGAGGATGATGAGGAGGAGGATCCTTCTGAGGAACCAAATCCTTTGGTCTGCTACGGTTTAGTCAGAGTGTGGTTTAGTTTTATGTCTTTACTTTGCTTTTGAACAAATATGTATTTTACTTTTTGAGCTGGTTTGTGCCTATGTAAATTATTTCAGAACAAAGTTGCAGCATATATATGTATATAGTTTGGTATGTTTATTATAAGTTATACTAATATTTAATTCAATTTATTTATTTTGTTTTATTCCGCAAATGAAATTTTAAATTTGACCTTTTTACAAGATTAATTCTTTTACAACTTGAGTAAGTTCTAATAGGATTAGTCTTAAATGTGATACCCTACGGTGGATGTTACATTAGTTGGTATCAGAGCTCCTAGTTAGAGTCTTTTAGGTTTTGTGGTTAGGTCTGTTTTGGCTTGTGTTGTGTGATTCTCTGAGTTTGATTTTCAATGGATGATATCTGACTTTCATTGGAATTTGTTTGATTATTTGTAAAGAATACTATGTCTCGAGGTAGAGGTGCACACGCAAATATGGAACGTGACAACGACCCTATGATTACTGTAGTGGAAGCAATGCAGAGAATGGCTGAAGTGATCGCACAACAGAATCAACGGGCTATGCAACAACAAGAGGCAAATGCAGAGGTTCAGCATTTATCAGAATTCCGTAGGAATAATCCGCCACACTTTAGAGGCGAATTTGACCCCGAGAAAGTAGAGCTACAGATCCAAGACTTAGAGAAGATTTTTTAGGCAATAGGATGTAACGATGATCGATGAGTGATGTACACTACTTTTATGCTAGAGGCTGATGGTGAGAATTGGTGGAAAGCCACCAGAAGGGCGCTAATAGCTGAAGGGACAAAAATTACTTGGGAGCTGTTTGTGAGGTGTTTCTTGAAAAGTACTTTCTAGAAAGTGCGAGGCACGCAAAGGAAATGGAATTTTTAAGTTTACGCCAAGGTGGTATGACGGTGAGCGACTATGCTGCGAAGTTTAAGAGCTTGTCTAAGTTCTCACGGTACCTTCAGATCCAGCCAGATGAGGTCTGGAAGTGCCGTAAGTTTGAAGAAGGACTACGTTTTGAGCTGAAGAAAGGGGTGATATCAATGCATGTAAATCAGTTTTCAACACTGATGGACATGTGTTGTAGGTTGGAAGCATTAGAGTCAGCAAGGGACACGAGAAACCGCAACTTTGGACTGAATAGGTTCCAAAGAGGAGGCAACAACAACAGTAGCTGGTTTCAACGAAAGTTGTATTCTTAACCCTCGCGAAGTCAGCCGCAACAACAACATTAGTAACCTTGTGGAGGTGGTCCAAGTGGAAACTGATTTAATCAGAATGCAGCTCTACCAGCAAAATGCTTGAAGTGCGGAAAGGGTCACCGGATGAGAGATTGTTCGATTAGAGGTATAATCTGCTTCAGATACGGAAAGCCTGGTCACGTCTGTAAAGATTGTGGTCAAGCGAAGATGGAGCCTTCGGTGAGTAATTTTTGAGCTGTGAAGCCGCAAGCTGGAGGAAGAGTGTCTACCATGAGTGGAGCTAAGGCCTCCCAATCTGAGAATCTTATTCAGGGAGAAGGTGTCATCTCAGGCAATCTTTTAACTGTACTATATGATTCGGGTGCAACTCATTCATTCATTGCATATGACTGTGCAGATCGTTTGGGATTGCTTGTGACTTCTTTGAACTTTCAATTTACTGTTTCCACTCCTACTGCCAAGCCAGTCAGTACTACAAAAATATGCTTGAATTGTTCTATTACTATTAAAAATCAAGTCTTCTTTGTTAATTTGATTTGTTTACCACTTGTTGATATCGATATAATCTTAGGAATGGATTGGTTATCTTCTAACCATATCCTATTAGATTGTTCTAAAAAGACCTTAGTTTTTCCTGATGAGATTTCTGGATTTGTAACTGCCAAACAAGTCGAATCTTTATTGAGGGATGGAGTTCAAGGATACATGCTGCTATCTTCTTTAGAAGTTAAGAGTGAGAATGATGTGAATGCTATTTCTGTCGTGAATAAGTTTCCTGAGGTTTTCCCTGATGAGGTACTTGGATTACCACCAGAAAGAGAGATAGAGTTTTCTATCGATCTTGTACCAGGAGCGGGTCCCATATCAATTGCACCATATCGTATGTCACCATCGAAATTGGGAGAGCTAAAAAAGCAATTAGAGGAGTTATTGGATAAACAATTTGTGAGACCTAGTGTTTCACCTTGGGGAGCTCCAGTGTTGTTAGTCAAGAAGAAAGATGGAACTTCATGATTATGTGTCGACTACCGCCAACTGAACAAGGTCACAATAAAGAACAAGTATCCACTACCAAGGATCGATGATTTGATGGACCAATTGAAGGGGGCAGCTGTCTTTTCAAAGATAGATCTACGATCAGGATATTGCCAGATTCGTGTTAAGGTAGAGGATGTACCTAAACCAACTTTTCAGACGCGTTATGGTCATTATGAATATCTCGTAATGCCATTTGGTGTGACGAATGCTCCTGCTATATTAATGGATTACATGAATAGGATCTTTTGTCCATAACTAGACCAGTTTATTGTTATTTTTATCGATGACATTCTAATCTATTCTCGAAGTTAGGAAGAGTATGTTGAACATCTCAGTATAGTTCTTCAGGTTTTGAAAGAGAGAAAGTTATACGCAAAATTGTCAAAATGCGAGTTTTGGTTGGATGAAGTTCAGTTTTTGGGTCATGTAATTTCTAAGGATAGAATTACAGTAGATCCAGCTAAGGTGGAGACGGTTCTTCAATGGGAAAGACCAAAGACTATGACGGAGATCCAGAGTTTTGTTGGATTAGTAGGATATTATCGAAGATTTATTAAAGGTTTTTCTAAGATCACCGGACCTCTTACGCAACTTACAAGGAAGAGCCAAGCTTTTAATTGGACGGATAAATGTGAAGAAAGTTTCGAAGAGTTGAAGAAGAAGTTGACTACTGCACCAGTGCTGATCCTACCGAATCCAAATAAGTCATTTGAGGTGTATTGTGATGCTTTGTATCAAGGGTTAGGATGCGTACTGATGCAGAATAGGAATGTTGTAGCATATACTTCTAGACAGTTGAAGGTTCATGAAAGGAATTACCCAACACATGATTTGGAATTGGCTGCAGTTGTTTTTGCACTAAAGATTTGGAGACACTTTTTGTATGGAGCTACGTTCAACATCTTCAGTGACCACAAAAGTTTAAAGTACTTGTTCGACCAAAAAGAATTGAACATGAGGCAGAGAAGGTGGTTGGAATTCTTAAAGGATTATGATTTTCAACTCCAATATCATCCTGGGAAAGCAAACGTTGTAGCAGATGCTTTGAGTCAAAAAATGCTCAGTGTTTCTGCTATGATGGTTAAAGAGGAAAAATTGATTGAACAATTTAGAGATATGTGGTTATCAGTGGAATTGGCACCTGAAGGATGCATTTGAATAAGGTCACTGTTTTGAATGATTTGCTGGAAGAAATTCGGGAGAAACAGGAAGATGATCAATTTTTGCAAAATGAGATAGAGTTTTTGAAGAAAGGCCATAAGGCAATTGTTGAGGAAGGATCAGATGGGATTTTTAGGTTCAAAGGCAGGATTTCTATACCCGATGACCTCGATCTTAAGAAAACAATTCTTGGTAAAACTCATACTAATAGATTGAGTATACATCCTGGGATGACCAAGATGTATCAAGATCTGAAATGTTTGTTTTAGTGGCCTAGAATGAAGAGAGACGTTGCTGAATTTGTGGCATCTTGTCTAGTGTGCCAGAAAGCAAAGGTTGAGCATCAGAGACCGGCAGGCATGTTACAGTTTCTTACTATTCAAGAATGGAAATGGGATGGTATTGTAATGGATTTCGTTACAGTATTGCCAAAGACTAGGAAAGGTTATGATTCTATTTGGGTTATTATTGATCGACTTACAAAATCTGCTCACTTTTGGCTGATCAATGTCAAGTATCCAATGGAGAAGTTGACACAGTTGTACATTGGTGAAATAGTCAGACTTCATGGTGTACCTGCTAGTATCATATCCGACAAAGATCTGAGATTTACATCAAGGTTCTGACAGAGCTTACATCAAGGATGGTGAGCATGTGTTTTTACGAGTAACACCTACGACTAGTGTTGGCAGAGTTATAAAGTCTAGAAAACTCACTCCAAAATTCATTGGACCTTCTCAAATTCTTCGTCGGATAGGTCCATTTGCATATCAAATAGCCTTACTCCCTTTTTTTTCCAATCTCCACAATGTCTTCCATGTGTCTCAGTTAAGAAAATATATTCCCGATGCTTCACATGTCATACAGCCCGATGAAGTGCAATTGAAAGAAAATTTGACGTATGAGGCACTTCCTGTTAAGATTGAAGACCAGAGGGTAAAGCAACTTAGAGGTAAAGCGATTCCATTAGTGAAAGTGATTTGGAATGAGACTACCGAAGATGCTACTTGGGAAATGGAGGAGAAAATGAGGGAGCAGTATCCTCAACGGTTTTAATGTATGATGAATTTCGGGGGCGAAATACTTTTTAGAGGGGGAGAGTTGTAACATCCCAGGTTTTGGCTATTTTATAGCAATGGCTGAATTTCACCGTTTTATGCTTTCTGTGTTATATAAAATTATTTTGACTATTCCGAGACTACTTTTCATCTTTGTGGAAGATATGCTCTAGGTCAGGAAAATAATAATTTTCGGACAAGGGAAAATCTTATCTGATTTATTCGGAGACGGAGGATCTTACTAAACCCGAATCTGAGAGACACAGAAATGAATCTTTTAATTTTTAGGATTTAACTGTGAAATAAAAATATTTCTCAAAAAATTATATGCTGTATTATTTATAGCAGTTACTGCTATCAATTATTAGACTTAGTATAATTTATTTGATAGAAAATATGCTTAGAATATTTTCTGTAGCCTAAATTAAAATGAACCAATAGGATTGGGTCAATAAAAGTTGTTCGACTTCTCTAGACCAATAGAAACTGGTCAAATATAGTGGCTTAGACTTTACTGTGGACTGTTGGATGAAAAACTTGATTAAGAAGCCTTTGATCATTACTATTGATTTGATCAATGGTATGAGAACAATCGTGATAAAGCAACTTATGATATCCACCTTAGATTAAATCAATGGTTGGGAGATGAAGTTAGTTTTAATGGTTAGGATTTAGTCAATAATAATGGCTTGACTAGTTACAAAGTAACTAAATAAACCTAATTTAGTTGGCTAAATTGCCTAATTAAGAAACTAAGTGAACTAACCTAGTTACTAATTAGTTAGGATCTAGTTACTAGTTAAATATCCTAATTACATCTAGAAGCCATGACATATGCAATGACCTATTTAATTAGTTAGCTATGTAACTAGATAGTTAATCAAGTAACTAGAAGAACCTAATTTAGTTAGTTGTTAATTGCTTGAAGTGTAACTAGAACTAAAATGGAAACAAACTTAGTTAGCTTTTCCAATAGGGCCACAGGGCCAAGTAGGTTCTCCAAGCTTCTTGAATGGTCTTTTATGACCATTTGGTGACCGTGAAATGACATAGGCCATGTGACCTTCCATGTGAACACAAATGTGATATTTTAATATCACAATTAGTCTCCTATTTTCCTACACTACCTCACGGCTGCACACACTCACTTATTACTATCCATTTGCATTTTCTCTCACCTAAAAGCTAAGCATTCATCTTTTCTCTCCAAACTCTCAAGAATACAAGAAACTTTTGTCTCCTTTTTCCTTCCTTGGTGTTTCGGCTAGCACCCAAAATCCCACTTCCCATCTTCAGTAATTTTACTTCTTTACATTTCCTAAACCCAAATCATATCCTAAACACTTTCCTTTTAGAAAGTTTAGTCAAAAACCTTCTCCAAATATCTCAAAATCCAAGCTTTAGCTTACTACCTTCAAGGTAAATTTTTGATTCTATGGTTCAAAGTTAAGTTTTTAATTTTCTAGACCATGTTTGATCCATGGTTCCTTGTCTTTAAGCTTTGTTTGTGACTTTTAGAATTGTTTAAGATTTATAGGGCTTTGTTTGTGTGTCACACAAAATCAAGAGGAGGAGGGAACTTGAGGATTTTTGTTTTCCTTAAGGTAAGAGGGAGATTAACCTCATCAACTAAGTGTTGGTGGTGAGGAAATGGTTTTGTGTGTGGTGAAAAATTCATTAGGGTTTATTCACTTATTGGTTTATGCTTCCTTGTTTGTGATTGTGGTGTTTATGATTTTGAATTTATGATTGCATGCGTGATTATATGTTTATAGCTTTGATAATATGCTTGTATGTATAAATTTGGAAGCATGCAATTGTATGTGTAACTTAGGATGTGAACAACATGTTGAGAAGGTCACATTAGAGCTCCAAAGAGCTTGAGAGGCACACGGCCTCACCACATTGGCAAGGACCAAGAGTCCTAAATTATTGTTTTAAAATGAGGATTAAGGGTTTTTGTGACAAGAAAATGAATGAGAAGATTTTACAAGGTTTTCCATAAGGAATCATTTTGGTAAATTTGGAAATTTAAAATGAAAGTAACTATGCTTTTAGAAATAAAATTAACATACTAAGCTACGTAGTAAAATAAATGCGAGTACTTGAAACTTACTGACGTATAGCTCACCCAATGGGTTTTGAAGCGCTTTAAAAAGTTTTGAGCTATAAGGTCCTAATTAAAACAAAGAATTACAACTTTTTGGGAAATTGTAGACATATTTATTTTTAGGGGGACTATATTGTAATTTTTATTTTAAGAAGGACTATTTTGTAAATATTTTCTAAAAGAGGGACCATCCTGTAAATATTATTTTAGGAGGGACTAATTTGTAAATATTATTTAAACAGAGGACTATTATTTAAATATTATTTAAATGTGGGACTATTATGCAAATACAAGAAATAAAGTCAAACTTTTGAGAAAAATATTATTTTTGGTTTAAATATGTTAGACATATTTCACGCAGTTGAAAATACGTTGAAAAATATTTACGGGACTCAAAAATAGTAATTTTAGGCTACACGATTAAGAAAATTTGATAAAATATTTACGCGATTTAAGAAATCCTTATACGATTTGGAAACATAAGAAAAATGTTCCGCGATTCCAAAAATGCGATAATATTGCTACGCGATTTAGCGTAAACAGCAATTTACTGTCAGCCACTTGTGGCGGTTCCGGTTGTGGTAAAACATATATCATGCATTGATAAGCATATTTGCTTGTTTGGTCCGCGCTGTATGCCTAGGAGATGAAATACACCTAAGTGCGGGTGTGAGTAGACAAGTGTAGGTCACTTGTTGACCTTGGGGGCATTGGGGTGCTGGTACCTCATAAAGGATGGTTGGTAGCTCTTCTGCCTGTGGGGCAGACCGATGCAAACACACCGATGTTCCGGACCGAGACACTATCCTATATCGTGATCTTGTAAAGAATGTCTTGTCCAATGCCTGATGTGCACTGTTGACAAAATTGATAAAATATAGCACTTTTGGCTACGGCAACCTAGTGATAGATATGTCTTCTAGATCTTCTCTGCGAATTATGTTTAGCTCTATAGAGTAGGATTTAGTCGTTGTGCCTATGCATAGTGGTCGACATATTGATTGATTATTTATGCTTACGGATTTTATTATCTGCTTTATAAATAACATGATTTACAGTTATGATATTATTTATTGCTTGTCTGTCATCATTTCCTTTACTGTTATACTAGTATTGATGTAGGGGATCTCACCTCTTTGTTATACTATGTCTGCTTTGTTGTATGTGTTTATTGAAGATCCAGGAAACGAGGAGGCGAACGATTTTGTGTATCATCAGTAGCTATTTATCTGTGTGTGAGTAGTTATGTCGAATAGATGACAAATACTAAGTTTTGTGAGGGTACAGTTCCATGGGGGAACTGATGCATGGAGACTTGATTTTAATAATGAACGTTTTGTATACATGGGAGATCTAACTATGACTCTGAGTGGGAACCAATATGGTGTCCCTATGCTGACACAACATGCAACAGTGCGTCTAGAGTTCACCATACCGATAATGTGTTTTTTTATACGCCACAAGAGGATACAGTGGTGTCTTCTGCTAGAGTCCCCATGAGACAACTATCTCTACCTGGGGCTTATGTTGACTATGTTGGGGATGGTGAGGATGATGAGGAGGAGGATCCTTCTGAGGAACCAAATCCTTAGGTCTGCTTGGGTTTAGTTAGATTGTGGTTTAGTTTTATGTCTTTACTTTGCTTTTGAACAAATATGTATTTTACTTTTTGAGCTGGTTTGTACCTATGTAAATTATTTCAGAACAAAGTTGCAGCATATGTATATATATAGTTTGGCATGTTTATCATAAGTTCTACTAATGTTTAATTTAATTTATTTATTTTGTTTTATTCCGCAAACGAAATTTTAAATTTGACCTTTTTACAAGATTAATTCTTTTACAACTTGGGTAAGTTCTAATGGGATTAGTCTTAAATGTGATACCCTACGGTGGGTGTTACATTAGTTGGTATCAGAGCTCCCGGTTAGAGTCTTTTGGGTTTTGTGGTTAGGTTTGTTTTTGCTTGTGTTGTGTGATTCTCTGAGTTTGATTTTCAATGGATGATATCTGACTCACATTGGAATTTGTTTGATTGTTTATAAAGAATACTGTCTCGAGGTAGAGGGGCACGCGCAAATATGGAACGTGACAACAACCCTATGATTGCTGCGGTGGAAGCAATGCAGAGAATGGCTGAAGTGATGGCACAACTGAATCAACGGGCTATGCAACAACAAGAGGCAAATGTAGAGGTTCGGCATTTGTCAGAATTCCGTAGGAATAATCTGCCACACTTTAGACGTGAATTTGACCCCGAGAAAGTAGATCTATGGATCCAAGACTTAGAGAAGATTTTTGAGGCAATAGGATGTAACGATAATTGACGAGTGATGTACGCTACTTTATGCTAAAGGCTGATGGTGAGAATTGGTGGAAAGCCACCAGAAGGACGCTAATAGCTGAAGGGACAGAAATTACCTAGGAGCTGTTTTGTGAGGTGTTTCTTGAAAAGTACTTTCCGGAAAGTGTGAGGCACGCGCAGGAAATAGAATTTTTAAGTTTACGCCAAGGTGGTATGACGGTGAGCGACTATGCTGTGAAGTTTGAGAGCTTGTCTAAGTTCTCATGGTACCTTCAGATCCAGCTAGATGAGGTCTAGAAGTGCCGTAAGTTTGAAGAAGGACTATGTTTTGAGCTGAAGAAAGGGGTGATATCAATGCGTGTAAATCAGTTTTCGACACTGATGGACATGTGTCGTAGGTTGGAAGCATTAGAGTCATCAAAGGATATGAGAAACCACAACTTTGGACTGAATAGGTTCCAAAGAGGAGGCAACAATAATAGCAACCGGTTTCAATGAAAATCATATTCTCGACCCTTGGGAAGTCAGCCGCAACAACAACATCAGTAACCTTGTGGTGGTGGTCCAAGTGGAAGCCGATTTAATCAGAATGCAGTGCCGCCAGCAAAATGCTTGAAGTGCGAAAAGGGTCACCTGACAAGAGATTGTTCGATTAGAGGTATAATCTGCTTCAGATGCGGAAAGCCTGGTCACATCTCTAAAGATTGTGATCAAGCGAAGATGGAGCCTTCGAAGAGTAATGTTCAAGCTGTGAAGCCGCAAGCTGGAGGAAGAGTGTATAACATGAGTGGAGCTGAGGCCTCCCAATCTGAGAATCTTATTCAGGGAGAAGGTGTCATCTCAGGTAATCTTTTCACTGTACTATATGATTCGAGTGCAACTCATTCATTCATTGCATATGACTGTGTGGATCGTTTGAGATTGCTTGTGACTTCTTTGAACTTTCAGTTGACTGTTTCCACTCCTACTGCCAAGCCAGTTAGTACTACAAAAATATGCTTGAATTATTCTATTACTATTAAAAATCGAGTCTTCTTTGTTAATTTGATTTGTTTACCTCTTGTTAATATCGATATAATCTTAAGAATGGATTGGTTATCTTCTAACCATATCCTATTAGATTGCTCTAGAAAGACCTTAGTTTTTCCTGACGAGGTTTCTGGATTTGTAACTGCCAAACAAGTCGAATCTTTATTAAGGGCTGAAGCTCAAGGATACATACTGCTATCTTCTTTAGAAGTTAAGAGTGAGAATGATGTGAACGCTATTTCTGTCATGAACGAGTTTCCTGAGGTTTTCCCTATTGAGGTACCTGGATTACCACCAGAAAGAGAGATAGAGTTTTCTATCTATCTTGTACCAGGAGTGGGTCCCATATCAATTGTACCATATCGTATGTCACCATCAGAATTGGGAGAGCTGAAAAAGTAGTTAGAGGAGTTGTTGGAAAAGTAATTTGTGAGACCTAGTGTTTCACCCTAGGGAGCTCTAGCGTTGTTAATCAAGAAGAAAGATGGAACTTCACGATTATGTGTCGACTACCGCCAACTGAACAAGGTCATGATAAAGAACAAGTATCCACTTCCAAGGATCAATGATCTGATGGACCAATTGAAAGGAGCAGCTGTCTTTTCAAAGATAGATCTGAGATCGGGATATCTCCAGATTCGTGTTAAGGTAGAGGATGTACCTAAAACAACTTTTCGGACGCGTTATGGTCATTATGAATATCTCGTAATGCCATTTGGTGTGACGAATGCTCCTGCTATACTCATGGATTACATGAATAGGATCTTTCATCCATACCTAGACCAGTTTGTCGTTGTTTCTATTGATGACATTCTATCTATTTTCGAAGTCAGGAAGAGCATGCTGAACATCTCAGTATAGGTCTTCAGGTTTTGAAAGAAAGAAAGTTGTATGCAAAATTATCAAAATACGAGTTTTGGTTGGATGAAGTTCAGTTTTTGGGTCATATAATTTCTAAGGATGGAATTGCAGTGGATCTAGCTAAGGTGGAGACGATTCTTTAATGGGAAAGACTAAAGACTGTGACAGAGATCTGGAGTTTTATTGGATTAGCTGGATATTATCGAAGATTTATTGAAGGTTTTTCCAAGATCGCCGGACCTCTTACGCAACTTACAAGGAAGAGCCAAGCTTTTAATTGGACAGATATGTGCGAAGAAAGTTTTGAAGAGTTGAAGAAGAAGTTGATTACTGCACCAGTGCTGATCCAACCGAATCCAAATGAGTCATTTAAGGTGTATTGTGATGCTTCACATCAAGGGTTAGGATGCGTATTGATGTAGAATAGGAATGTTGTAGCATATGCTTCTAGACAGTTGAAGGTTCATGAAAGGAATTACCTAACACATGATTTCGAATTGGCTGCAGTTGTTTTTGCACTGAAGATTTGGAGACACTTTTTGTATGGAGCTACGTTCAACGCCTTCAGCGACCACAAATGTAACGACCCGGGATTGCTTGCAGGATTGATGAGTGTCTCCACAAACCAACACGGGTCTTTTCAGCGTGCTTTGTCCTCACTCACACGCATCCTAGGAAACTTCCCAGGAAGTCACCCATCCCATAATTGCTCCAGGTTAAGCACGCTTAACCATGGAGTTCTTATGTTCTAGGCTCCCGAAAAGAAGTTGCAACTTGTTGATATGGTTACACCAAATCAATTCCTTTAAGCCATCCTCAACTATGCAGTCCCATACCTGCACAGTCTCTGAATCCCTCTCATTCCGGTGCGTATTCAGTTCATTCATGCTTACCCTCTGCCTAGAAGCACCGCCAGAGCCGCTCCTTGTCCGTGCTTCATTGCACCGGCGATCACTCCCGCCCTCGTCGGCCCCTGGGATGTCACATGTCCACCAGCTTCCGCTTGGTTCGTCCCCGAACCACACCATACTGGGAGAGGTCCCGTCTCTGATACCATTTGTAACGACCCGGGCCTTGCAGGGATTGATGAGTGTCTCCACAAACCAACACGGGTCTTTTCAGCGTGCTTTGTCCTCACTCACACGCATCCTAGGAAACTTCCCAGGAGGTCACCCATCCCATAATTGCTCCAGGTCAAGCACGCTTAACCATGGAGTTCTTATGTTCTAGGCTCCCGAAAAGAAGTTGCAACTTGTTGATATGGTTACACCAAATCAATTCCTTTAAGCCATCCTCAACTATGCAGTCCCATACCTGCACAGTCTCTGAATCCCTCTCATTCCGGTGCGTATTCAGTTCATTCATGCTTACCCTCTGCCTAGAAGCCTGCCAGGAGCCGCTCCTTGTCCGTGCTTCATTGCACCGGCGATCACTCCCCGCCCTCGTCGGCCCCTGGGATGTCACAACAAATGTTTAAAGTACTTGTACGACCAGAAAGAATTGAACATGAGGCAGAGAAGGTGGTTGGAATTCTTAAAGGATTATGATTTTCAACTCCAATATCACCCTGGGAAAGCAAATGTTGTAGCAGATACTTTGAATCGGAAAATACTCAGTGTTTCTACTATGATGGTTGAAGAGGAAAAATTGATTGAACAATTTAGAGATATGTGGTTGTCAGTGGAATTGGCACCTAGAAGGATGCGTTTGAATAAGGTCACTGTTTTGAATGATTTGCTGGAAGAAATTCGGGAGAAGCAAGAAGATTATCAATTTTTTTCAAAATGAGAGAGAGTTTTTGAAGGAAGGCTATAAGGCAATTGTTGAGGAAGGATCAGATGGGGTTTTAATGTTCAAGGGCAGGATTTGTATACCCGATGATCCCGAACTTAAGAAAGCAATTCTTGGTGAAACTCATACTAGTAGATTGAGTATACATCCTGGGATGACCAAGATGTATCAAGATCTGAAATGTTTGTTTTGGTGGCCTAGAATGAAGAGAGACGTTGCTGAGTTTGTGGCATCTTGTCTAGTGTGCCAGAAAGCAAAGGTTGAGCATCAGAGACCGACAGGCATGTTACAGCCTCTTACTATTCCAGAATGGAAATGGGATGGTATTGAAATGGATTTCGTTACAGTATTGCCAAAGACTAGGAAAGGTTATGATTCTATTTGGGTTATTGTTGATCGACTTACAAAATCTGCTCACTTTTTGCTAATCAATGTCAAGTATCCAATGGAGAAGTTGACACAGTTGTACATTAGTGAAATAGTCAGACTTCATGGTGTACCTGCTAGTATCATATCCGACAGAGATCCGAGATTTACATCAAGGTTCTGGCAGAGCTTACATGAGGCAATGGGGACTAAACTACGTTTGAGTTCGGCTTATCATCCTCAGAAGAATGGGCAAATGGAGAGAACTATACAATCTCTAGAAGATTTGTTGAGAGCTTGTGTGTTAGAACAACGAGGAAGTTAGGATGAATTCTTACCTTTGGTGGAATTTACCTATAACAACAGTTTTCACTCAAGCATAGGGATGGCACCCTATGAGGCTCTTTATGGATGCCAATGTCAAACACCTTTGTGTTGGTATCAAGATGGGGAAAGTATGACTGTTTGACCCGAAATGGTGTAGCAAACTACAAAAAAGGTAAAGATGATTCAAGAGAAGATGCGGGCAACCCAGAGCAGACAGAAAAGCTATGCTGATAAACGAAGAAGACCTCTTGAATTTGAGGAAGGTGAGCATGTATTTTTATGCGTAACACCTACGACTGGTGTTGGCAGAGTTATAAAGTCCAGAAAACTCACTCCAAAATTCATTGGGCCTTATCAAATTCTTCGTCGGATAAGTCCAGTTGCATGTCAAATAGCCTTATCGCCTTTTCTTTCCAATCTCCACAATGTCTTCCATGTGTCTCAGTTGAGAAAATATATTCTCGATCCTTAACATGTCAAACAGCCCGATGAAGTGCAATTGAAAGAAAATTTGACGTATAAGGCACTTCCTGTTAAGATTGAAGACTGAAGGGTAAAACAACTTAGAGGTAAAGAGATTCCATTAGTGAAGGTGATTTGGAATGAGACTATCGGAGATGCTACTTGGGAAATAAAGGAGAAAATGAGGGAGTAGTATCCTCAACTATTTTAATGTATGATGAATTTCGAGGGTGAACTTCTTTTTAGAGGAGGAGAGTTGTAACATCCCAGGTTTTGGCTATTTTATAGTAATGACTGAATTTCACTGTTTTATGCTTTCTGTGTTATATAAAATTATTTTGACTGTTCCGAGACTTCTTTTGATCTTTGTGGAAGATTTGCTCTGTTTTATTTGATTTATTCGGAGATGGGGGATCTTACTAAACCTGAATCTGAGAGACCCAGAAATGAATTTTTTAATTTTTAGGATTTAACTATGAAATAAAAATATTTCTCAAAAAATTATATGTTGTATTATTTATAGCAGTTACTGCTATCAATTATTAGACCCGGTATAATTTATTTGATAGAAAATGTGCTTAGAATATTCTCTGTAGCCTAAATTAAAATGAACCAATAGGATTGGGTCAATAAAAGTGGTTAGACTTCTCTAGACCAATAGAAATTGGTCAAATATAGTGGCTTAGACTTTACTGTGGACCGTTGGACGAAAAACTTGATTAAGAAGCCTTTGATCATTACCATTGATCTGATCAATGGTATGAGAACAATCTTGATAAAGCAACTTATGATATCCACCTTAGATTAAACCAATGGTTAGGAAATGAAGTTAGTTTTAATGGTTAGGATTTAGTCACTAATAATGGCTTGACTAGTTACAAAATAACTAAATAAACCTAATTTAGTTACCTAAATTGTCTAATTAAGAAACTAAGTGAACTAACCTAGTTACTAATTAGTTAGGATATAGTTAGTAGTTAAATATCCTAATTACATCTAGAAGCCATGACATATGCAATGACCTATTTAATTAGTTAGCTATGTAACTAGATAGTTAATCAAGTAACTAGAAGAACCTAATTTGGTTAGTTATTAATTGCTTGAAGTGTAACTAGAACTAAAATGGAAACAAACTTAGTTAGCTTTTCCAATAGGGCCACAGGGCCAAGTAGGTTCTCCAAGCTTCTTGAATGGTCTTTTATGACCATTTGGTGACCGTAAAATGACATAGGCCATGTGACCTTCCATGTGAACACAAATGTGATATTTTAATATCACAATTAGTTTCCTATTTTCCTACACTACCTCACGGCTGCACACATTCACTTGATACTATCCATTTGCATTTTCTCTCACCTAAAAGCTAAGCATTCATCTTTTTCTCTCCAAACTCTCAAGAACACAAGAAACTTTTCTCTCCTTTTTCCTTCCTTGGTGTTTCAGCTAGAACCCAAAAATCCCACTTCCCATCTTCAATAATTTTACTTCTTTACATTTCCTAAACCCAAATCATATCCTAAACACTTTCCTTTTAGAAAGTTTAGTCAAAAACCTTCTCCAAGTATCTCAAAATCCAATCTTTAGCTTACTACCTTCAAGGTAAATTTTTTATTCTATGGTTCAAAGTTAAGTTTTTAATTTTCTAAACCATGTTTGATTCATGGTTCCTTGTCTTTAAGCTTTGTTTGTGACTTTTAGAATTGTTTAAGATTTATAGGGCTTTGTTTGTGTGTCACACGAAATCAAGAGGAGGAGGGAACTTGAGGATTTTTGTCTTCCTTAAGGTAAGAGGGAGATTAACCTCATCAACTAAGTGTTGGTGGTGAGGAAATGGTTTTGTGTGTGGTGAAAAATCCATAAGGGTTTATTCACTTATTGTTTTATGCTTCCTTGTTTGTGATTGTGGTGTTTATGATTTTGAATTTATGATTGCATGTGTGATTATATGTTTATAACTTTGATAACATCCTTGTATGTATAAATTTGGAAGCATGTAATTGAATGTGTAACTTAGGATGTGAACAACATGTTAAGAAGGTCACATGAGAGCTCCAAAGAGCTTGAGAGGCACACGGCCTCACTACATTGGCAAGGACCAAAAGTCCTTAATTATGGTTTTAAAATGAGGATTAAGGGTTTTTGTGACAAGAAAATGAATGAGAGGATTTTACAAGGTTTTCCATAAGGAATCATTTTGGTAAATTTGGAAATTTAAAATGAAAGTAACTATGTTTTTAGAAATAAAATTAACATACTAAGCTATGTAGTAAAATAAATGCGAGTACTTGAAACTTACTGATGTATAGCTCACCCTATGGGTTTTGAAGCGCGTTAGAAAGTTTTGAGCTGTAAGGTCCTAATTAAAACAAAGAATTACAACTTTCAGGGAAATTATAGAAATACTGATTTTTAGAGGGACTATAATGTAATTTTTATTTTAAGAAGGACTATTTTGCAAATATTTTCTAAAAGAGGGACCATCTTGTAAATATTATTTTAGGAGGGACTATTTTGTAAATATTATTTAAACAAAGGACTATTATGTAAATATTATTTAAATGAGGGACTATTATGTAAATAAAAGAAATAAAGTCAAATTTTTGAGAAAAATATTATTTTTGGTTTAAATATGTTAGACATATTTCACGCAGTTGAAAATACATTGAAAAATATTTACGGGACTCAAAAATAGTAGTTTTTGGCTACACGATTAAGAAAATGTGATAAAATATTTACGCGATTTAAGAAATCCTTACGCGATTTGGGAACATAAGAAAAATGTTCTACGATTCCAAAAATGCGATAATATCGCTACGCGATTGAGCATAAATAGCAGTTTACTGTCGGGCAGTTGTGGTGGGCCAGGTTGTGATAAAACATATATCATGCGTAAATAAGCATATTTGCTTGTTTGGTCAAGGCTGTATGCATAGGAGATGAAATACAGCTAAGTGCGGGTGTGAGTAGACAAGTGTAGGTCACTTGTTGACCTTGGGGGCATTGGGGTGCGGATACCTCACAAAGGATGGTTGGTAGCTCTTCTGTCTGTGGGGCAGACCGATGCAAACACACCGATGATCTGGACTGTGACACTGTCCTATATCGTGATCTTGTAAAGAATGTCTTGTCTAATGGCTGATGTGCACTGTTGACAAAATTGATAAAATATAGCACTTTTGGCCATGGCAGCCTAGTGACAAACATGTTTTCTAGATCTTCTCTCCGAACTGTGTTTAGCTCCATGGAGTAGGATTTGGTCGTTGTGCATATGCATAGTGATCAGCATATTGATTGATTATTTATGCTTACGGATTTTATTATCTGCTTTATAAATAACATGATTCACAGTTATGATATTATTTACTGCTTGTCTGTCATCATTTCCTTTACTGTCATACTAGTATTGATGTAAGGGATCTTACCTCTTTGTTATACTATGTCTGCTTTATTGTATGTGTTTATTGAAGATCAAAGAAACGAGGAGGCGAACAATTCTGTGTATCATCAGTAGCCGTTTATCTGTGTGTGAGTAGTTATGTCGAATAGACGACAAATACTAAGTTTTGTGAGGGTACAGTTCCATAAGGGAACTGATGCATGGAGACTTGATTTTAATAATGAACGTTTTGTATACATGGGAGATCTAACTATGACTCTGAGTGGGAACCAATATGGTGTCCCTGTGCTGACGCAACATGCAACAGTGCGTCTAGAGTTCACCATACCTATACGTGAGCTTTGGGGTGGTAATGTGTCTTTTTATATGCTACAAGAGGATACAGTGGTGTCTTCTGCATGAACCCCCATGAGGCAACTGTCTCCACCTGGGGGTTATGTTGACTGTGTTGGGGATGGTGACGATGATGAGGAGGAGGATCCTTCTGAGGAACCAAATCCTTAGGTCTGCTAGGGTTTAGTTAGATTGTGGTTTAGTTTTATGTCTTTACTTTGCTTTTGAACAAATATGTATTTTACTTTTTGAGCTGGTTTGTACCTATGTAAATTATTTCAGAACTGCAGCATATGTATATGTATAGTTTGGTATGTTTATTATAAGTTCTACTAATGTTTAATTCAATTTATTTATTTTGTTTTATTCCGTAAACGAAATTTTAAATTTGACCTTTTTACAAGATTAATTCTTTTACAACTTCAGTAAGTTCTAATGGGATTAGTCTTAAATGTGATACCCTTCGGTGGGTGTTACAGTTATAGGAGTTAGAAGTAAAAGTCTGAGACTCAGTTTTCATTCTACACTTTTCACTCTCTCTTTAGATCTAGATCTCTCTTCCTCTCTTCCTTCTCTCTAGATTTTC
This sequence comes from Ormosia semicastrata, assembly GCA_029884595.1. Classification (NCBI taxonomy): domain Eukaryota; kingdom Viridiplantae; phylum Streptophyta; class Magnoliopsida; order Fabales; family Fabaceae; genus Ormosia; species Ormosia semicastrata. The sequence goes on along the minus strand of JAQQTO010000061.1, from coordinate 62,855,792 downwards.
TCTTCTCTTTTTGAATTCTTCCCTCCCATTCATCGAGGGGTAGGGCCTTTAATCAATCCAAAGGATTGAAAATTCTTAATGCTTAATCTTGAGATTCTGTTTTAATTGTTTACATTCAATTGTTAATTTAGTTTCTCTTCTTCTTCTCTTTTTCTAATTCTGATTAGGTGCTTAACTTGATTGGGATTTGCATTTAATAATTGCATAATTACCATGTGCTAAGAGAGGAATCAGAGACTAAACAAGGCATTGAAGGTGTTTGATGATATATTTAGCTCGGTTGGATCTTGGTTTTTAAGTTAATTTGTGTTTTGGATGGATGCTTAATTTGTCTAACCTTAATTAATTGAATTCTAGATGCGTGTCTAGTAGAAGACTCAAGGATCATTTTGAGGCATCTTGATATGATCTAAGACCAAGGATTCGATTAATAATTGAATGGACCTTTAGTGATCAATGATGGATTAAGATCAAGATTGGTTAATTCTCTTGGATTAGTTGTTTTCCAAATTCTGTTTATTCTTTTTAATTGCTTTCTGTTGTTTAATTTTTCAAACCCTTTCCCCCTTGTTTATCAACCTCTTAATATGATTGTGTAGTTAGAGTGATTTACGGGCTCGACTTTGTGTTACCTTATACTGCAAGTAGTTTTGGTAAATTGGTTATAAATTAATTTAAACTCGGTAGCCTCGGCAGTTGTCAAATTTTTGTCGCTAATGCCGGGAATCATTCTGATTTTGATCAATCTTATTAGGAGCATATTTGACTACAGTCCCTCACTAACCACTGTGTTGCTGTCTTTTGGTGGTTTTTAGGTGAAAATGGGTGATTATGGGTCACTTTGTAGAATTTCGTACTAACAACAAACATGCCCAGAATGGGTTGAAAATTGGTCAGTTAAAAGAAAACGGCCTAATAAACAAGGCAGTGAGGTCATCCTTTTGCCAAAATTCTAAAGATTTTTTATTGCATTTTTTAGTTTCATTTTTGTGTAGTTTTCATGCTGTACAAGTCCCATAATTTTTAAAAATGTTTAGATAGGTTAACTAGATTTATTTTAGTAGATTTTTAGTGTTGTCTAGTGTATTCTGCTTGTTTACTATTTTTGTGCTATATGTGCTTTGGATAATGCATGAGTAGGTCTTCTGCTAGCCAATTAGTTGATATTGATCCTGAGATTGGTAGGACCTTACATACACTAATTAGAGCTTGTAGGCTAAGTGTAAGAATGAAATATTTTTATTTCCCAGATAAATTCTAAAAATTAAAAGATTTGATATCGTGTCTCTCATATTCAGGTTTAGTAAGATCCCCCGGCTCCGAATAAATCAATAAAGATTTTTTGAGGCCCAAAAATTATTATTTTCATGACACAGAGCAAATCTCACACAACGATCAAAAACAGTCTCGGAACAGTTAAAATAATTTTATATCATACAGAGAACACAAAATAGTACAATTTAGGCATTATTGTAAAATAGTAGAATTTGGGGTGATACAGTATTTGATAATTGGATGAAGGAGTGAATTGGAGACCTAAAATATTTGATAATAGGATAGAAGAGTAATTAGGATGGAAATTATTTTATTTAGAATTTGAATAATGAAAGTTTTAGAAAGAATATTAGAAAATATTACTTAGATAATTTAGGGGACTAATTAGGATCAAAGGATTTATAAGTAAAAAGAGAAGATAATCACAATGTTATGATTTGAGGAATAATGACTTTTAGCTATTTCAATGAAAATAGTTTTGGGGATAGTTAGAATAATGAATATAATTTATTAGTAGTGAGTCTAGTTGGTTTAATGATAAGGAAATTTAATTAACGATTTATAAGATAAGAATGGAAATGAATAAATTTTTGTTATTAAGCAAAAAAAGTGATTTCTGGTTATGGTATTGAAGGATAGGATGGAGAATTTAGTCTGAAACTTAAAGTATTTCATTTAAGAGGATTTTAATGAGGAAGATGGAAAAGGCTTTATTAAATTAAAATAATGTAAGTTTTGGAAAGAATATTAGCAAATGATATTTTGAGGAGTTTTAATAATGAAAACTTGAGGCATTTAGGGTTTAGGGAAAAGAAAAGAATTTATAAAATCAAGATGATGAATGATGATTTTTCTGAATTATGCGATAAAGATACCTTGTGACTGAAAGTAACAGTAAAGTTGTTGGAGGGCCGACGTACTGGACCCGGGTGGATCAGTGGTATTATGTAATTGTATGGGCAATTATATAATATCATTGATACTAATGGTATTAGACAATTGTATGGGCGATTGCTTTAATATCATTGGGAACAGTCCAACTGTGGTTTGATTCTTCATTGATCATGCATTTGAGTATTTTATAGTCGATGACTGTTATGGCTTTTGTTGCCTAGGAGTGAATGATAATTTGGATAGGGTGATCCCTGATGGATCTCAAGGGGCGTTAGGGCAAGGTGATTCACGTAGTGATCTGTTATCACATTATATACCTCTGACTATGAAAAACCGTTGCAACACACTGAGGAGGACTCGACAAACACTATTCTTTTCGTGGTCCGATGTAGTCTATCATTGAGGGTGGCAAATCTTCTAGAACATTCATCTCTGAATTTGCATTTAGCTCAATAGAGTAAGAATTGGTTCATTAAGCAAACACATGGTCAGCACACATATTGTTATGGCATGGTCAAGGTACATATTGTCATAGCATGGTCAAGGTATATATTGTGGTGGCATAGTCATTGTACATACATTGTTGATAGATGTCGTTACAGTACTGCTAATGTTTTTATCATTGTGAGATATGTTTACTGCGGATATGTATGAATTGATAATATGAATATAGTTGCAACGTCTGTATATATCGAATGACTTCGTTATTCGTATTATTTCTTTACTGCCATAATAGTACTTGATGCAGGGGATCTCACCTCTTTGATTGTATTATTCTGTCTGCCTCTGTTTTATGCTTATGTCTGTAAAGACTGCGATGGCGGCAAGGCAAGATCCGCGAGGTTTCACTAGACTACAATTGCATGGGGGCATCGAAGCGTGGAATGTCCGTTGGGACACGGGGCACATTCAGTATGTCGGAGATGTCACCTTGTTTTAGAGTAGGACCTGGCATAAGGCTGCTACGTTTAGTGTGGACACAGCTATTTTCTTGGAGTTTGATTTGCCTTTTGGGGAGTTATGGGGTGATCATGGAACTATCCCAAGGGAGGACTCTGTAGAGTCGACTGCTCGGACTCCTGTCCGTAGTGTCGTGGCCAGACTGGGGGTTTTTTCTGGTAGGGATCCCGAAGGGGATTTGGTGGAAGATTGGGTGCAGGATCCTACTCTTCAAGTGTTTGGACTTGGACTAGGCTCAATTCTTATATGGTAGTTATATATTTTCTTTTGGAGTACGTAAGCTCTATGCTTTTGAAACATAATTGTAATGTACTCATGGATGTATTGAACCTTGTTTTATGAAAAGTCTTTTATTCAGTTCTTATAACTTGAGTTTCTCTATTTCGGTAAGTTTATGTTACTCATTTGAAAAGAGATTTTGAAACTCATATTTTATAATGTCAATTATTTCATAATTTGATCAAAGTTTTAATTCTATTTGAAAAAAAAAAAAGAGTTAGTTTGAAATGTAATGCCCTTCGAATAGGGTGTCACAACTTTCATCGTGAACCATTCTCGAACTACTTCCTCACCCCCATGCCTCAACCACCATGAGCTCTCTATAAATAGCCATTATCACCACCAAACCCAGACAACTTCATTATCAACCCAGCCACCATTAGCCACCACCATCAACCTCTATAACAATAGCCTCTGTATCAACCCAAAACACCTAAGCCACCTTCATCATCAACCCAACCATCACTGCCACTAGAAAATGAGCCATCTCTGCAACACCAAAAGCCACCTACCATAGCCATTGCTTCTACTCCATCACCATCAACCCCGCTCTAACCCGAAACCATGGCTATACCACCATCAACAATAACAGACGTCACTGCCACACCTCAAATACCAACGACCATACACCTCATCCACGCCTCAATCCTGTTCTACTGTCTTCTACATTCACAGGGCCACCAGATTGAAACCTTGCTCTGCCACCAGCAACCACCATGCACCTCTACATGGTCACCATCCAACCTAACCTGTAGCCACCGCCAAACACTAACTCAACACCTTGTCATTGTCCTAAACCAGTGACCACCTCGCCATCCCTTCACCATGTCGCCATATGCCATTAAAACCTCCCAGCACCACCAACCATCTTCGCACCACCACTGCAACACCACATGTTCTAGGTATTGACAGAGACCTAAGTCAATATAACTTGGTAGGTAAGGTTAGGACTCATTGGAGACTTGGGGACAAGGCAACAGCAAGGTTAAGAACACCTAGACCGGTCAGCAAAATGATCGCAAAGTATGGTTTATAAGAAAGTTTGGGTAAAGATGGAACATGCTTGGTCTAGGCTGTTAAGTCAGTTTATATAGATGATCTGAGTACTGACTCCTCAGATACCTGCCGTTCAATCCATTTAGGGCTCCAAGCATTTGGATTCGTTATACTCGGTCATTAAGGTACGAAGCCATTCATAATCATTGGTAATGATGGCACCGGTCAGACAGCTACTATTGGGGGATCGTATTAAGCATGTGTTGAACTAGTCATTTCCTATTGGGGCATAGACCAATCTGATCCTAAAAGAAGGATCTCGGTCGGGTTAACCCGGATTCTCCTAGGCTTGTTATTTTGAAATGGGCCTACCTAACATATGGGCTTGTATGGTCAGTCTATATAGGTTTACGGTATGCTTACTATGTCTTAAGCCCAAGATGGTCCATAGCCCCTCAACTCGATAATCTGTAAAGAAAGCTTGAGCTTAAGAGTGGTCGGATAAGAAATAGGTCAGGACGATCTACAACCCCTCAACTTGGTCATTTGTTAAGATAGGTCGAGCTTAAGAGTGGGCGGATGAGAAATAGGCCAAGACTGTCCACAGCCCCTCAACTTGGTCATCTGCGAAGATATGTTGAGCTTAAAAGTGGTTGGGTAGTAATTGGGCTGAGATGGTCCATAGCCCCCTAGGTCGGTCATCATTGATGATGGGCCGAGTTCATAGAGGCTATGCCCTCTATAGGGTGCCAAATTAATAGGACGCTTCGTGTTACGTGCATTTTGTTCAGTCATGGGGAAATGCATAAAATGTGACACGTGTAGGACATTCATTGGCCAAGTGTCACATTACATCATTTCACCATTAATGAGTCTGTTGGGAGGCCGCATTGCATCCGTTGATATTTGTCTTTAAAAAATCTCCATCGTTTGAATAAATCCTATTGTTAAGATCAATCCTTTTCGGTTTCCTAAATCTTCAACAGTTGATCAGTGGTAGTTTTATTTTATTTAAAACTTCCTTACTTCCACTCCCACTTCATTCAATTCAACTTCTTGCTTCCTCAACCTCCTCGCGTTCTGTAACACCCCAATTTTTCATTTTCTCTATATAAATATGTTTTACAATATTTATGAATTTTTTTGAATTTCTGAGAATTTTTAAGTATTTTGATTATTTTCATATTATTTTCCGTTGTATGCTCAAAATTCATTTTTTTCTAAATATATGCGAGTTTTATAAATTTTATGATTTTTGTGAATTTTTATGGGTTTTTGTGAGTTTTTGATTATTTTAATATTATTTTGAGCTATAAGTGTGTTTGAGGCGGATCCAAAAAAATAATTTTTTTTCCTGAACCAAAAAGTTTCAGACTGTCAAGGCGGGACCGGGGGAACTTACTAAACCCGAAACCCGGAACAGTTGACGAAAATTTTCTTTATCTGAGTTTTCTATTATCCATTGGATAGTAGCTTCCAAAAATATCTAGTGGATGTTTATCCATAAGCCAAAATATCTTAGAGCTCATCATGAGTAATCATGATAAGCTTTTGTATTGCACTAATAGGAGACTTTGCTTGCTTAGCAAGTGGTTTGACAAGTCAACAAAGGTGGCTTTCTCAAAGGTGGACCAATGGAGAGGTTGCTTGGTGGCTAAGTTGGAGGCTATGGTGGAGAAGTTGGATACTCCTTCTTTGGAAAATATCTTGATGGATAGTCAAATTTGATGGCTATGACTTAAAGTGATGAACCAATGGCAAGCATGAAGAAGGCAAAATGGATACTCAAGTTGAAGAGGAGAAATTCAAATTGACTACTCAAGGTAGAAGACAAATTCAAATTACCTACTTACTCATTCAAGCTTATCTTATCATTCTTTTTCTAAAAGCATGTAGAAGCAATGACTCGCCATATTCTAGAAATTTGTAGAACACTGACTCACCCTGTGACTTGCCACAGTGAGTCACACGTTTTAGAGACTTCTCTGTAATGACTCACCTAGTAAAATATCTAAGGATAAATGTCTGAAGGAAAATATCTATGTAAAATATCTGAGTGAAAATATCTAAGCTAAATATCTTAAGTGTAATCATGAGCCATCATTACATAGCTTTATTACCAATCAATTAGAACCATGCTTGTTTGTCAAAAGGTCAACCAAAATGGCTAGGTTAGTTAGTTAAGAAACTAAATAATTTAACTAAGTTACTCTAAAAGCCTAAGTAGTAACTAAATGGAGCAAACTTAGTTTGCCATTCCTTAGAGTCTATAGTTATAATAATGTATCTAGAGTCTTCTAGAAGGATGACTAATGCATGACTTAATCATGTAACTAGATAGTTAGCCATGTAACTGGATGCCCTAACTAAGTTAGCTTAAGTGTAACTAAGAAACTAATTGAATCAAAACTTGGTTAGCCTTCTCATTGAGTTACACGGCCACTTGGTATTCTAGGAGATTCTTGAACAATCTATTATGACCAAAGGATGACCTCTAAGTGACCTAAGCCATGTGAAGCCATGTGAAGTAATTACTAGCTTATTGAACAAGCTTTGATCTTTCTCTCCATACACCTACATGGCCATGCAAGTGAAAATAGGACTTTGCATTTCATTTACTATCACTTTGTGACTTAAGTTTTCTCTCCATTCTCTCTCTTCCAAGAACTCCAAGAACAAACACCAAATAACTCCATTCTTTCTTTTTCCTTGAAGGTTTCGGCCTCCCTACCCAAAACCAACCTCCACTCACCTATAATTTCATCCAATACCATTTTCTAAACCTAGACACAATTCTAAACACTTTTCATCTTGTGAGTTTTACCTAATTCATCTTCTAAGTGCTTCAAAATCAAGCTTAGATTATCTACTTCTAAAGGTAACTTCTTGATTTCTTGTTCCTAAGTTGGATTCATGAATTTCTAAACTATGATTGATCCATGGTTTCTTATTTTCAAGCTTTGTTTGTGACTCTAGTTTGATTTAAGCTTGTTAGGGTTTCTTGAGGGTGCTTCATGAAATCCATAGGAGAAGGAACTTGAAGGGTTTTTGTCTTCTTTGAGGTAAGAGGGAGATTAACCTCATCGGCCATATGTGGTGGTGAGGGAATGAATTTGTTTGTGTTTGTGAGTGAAAAATCCATGCGCGGATTTATTCATTCGATTGTGTGGTTATTGGTTTATGTTTGCTTGATTATGCATTTTTAAATGATGTGATATTATACATGGAATTTTTATAGTTCATTTTTGGATATATATGATGATATGTGATTTTGATAGTATGTATAAAATGTTTATGGTATAGTTTTGATGATTGATATATGTTGCATACTATAAATCATATGAGAAAGGAAAGAATTTTGGTTCCAATGACCAATTGATGGCTCACGACCATGATATCCATTTTGGGGTATCCTAAGTCAAAACGTTTTAACAACTATAAATTTGGGAGATTTGGTAACAAGGAATTGAATCAAGGGTTTACAAAATAGAAAAAGGAAATGAATAAATTTTTAGAAATCAAGATAAAGGGATTTTCATCCATGATGATGGAGAATAAATTTGAATAATAGTTTAAAGCTTAAAAAGTTTTATTTAATGTTTTTTTAGTAAAGGAAATAGAAAAGGAAGTGGATCAAATTTTATTATTAAACATCAAGTGATTATCGGCCATGATATTAGAGGAATTTTAGTAAAGTAAAATGAGAAAGATTTTTATAAAGTTATGATAATGCAAGTTTTTGGAAAGGATATTGAAAAATATTACTTCAAGGATTTTTGTAAGTAAAGTTGGAGAAAAGAATATAAATAAAGTCTTTATAATTTTAAAAGGGTATATTTTCTGGTAATGTGAATGAAAATGATTTTAGAGGATGATTTGAAAGTCAAGTTATTTTACTTAAGAGAATTTTAGCGAAAATGGGGAATAATTATTTTTGAGGTATGATTAAATCATAATAAACGTAGTTTTTATGATGAACATTTGAAAATATTACTTGAAGGGGATTTAATGAGGAAAACGTTGGAAATGAGTTTTAGATTTTTGTTAAACTTAGAAAGTTTCAAAAAAATTGATTTAGAAAGGTTAGAAATATTTTACGCAATGGAAAAATATTAGAAAAACATTACGCGATTCAAAAATGTTAATTTTTTAACTTCGCAATTGAGAAAAATAGCGAAATGCTGTCGGACCGACGAACTGGACCCAAAAACATTAGATAGACGAATGAGTCAAATGTGGTTTGCTTTTATAACCAGAAACATCAGATAGACGAATGAGTCAGATGTGACTTCTTATCATAAGAGACTCAGATATATCAGTGATATTATGTAGTTGTATAGGCGGTTATATAATATCATTGATATTAATGGTATTAAACAATTGTATGGGCAGTTGCTTTAATATCATTGGGAACATTTCAATAGTGGTTTGATTTCATTGAATATGTGTTTGAGCATTATATAGTTGATGTTTGTTGTGGCGTTTGATGCCTAAAAAGTGAATGGGAACTTACAGAATATTGGGATCTTGATTGATCTTGGGGGACGTCAGGGCATGGTGATTCACTTAGTGATGATGTTATCACTAGTGATTATGCTATTACTTTATATATATATACCCCTGGCCGTGATGAACCAATTGCAATGCACTGACAGCCCGACAAACACTATTTCTTTTCATTATCCGGCATAGACTATCTTTTAGGGGGGATAGATCTTCTGGAACGTTCATCTCTAAATTTGATTCTAGCTCCATGGAGTAGGAACTGGTTGCATTGTGCATAAAGATGGTCAGTATACACATCGTGCATATGCATAGTCAGCATTTCTACTATCGTGATATAATATTATTGTGATCTTATTAGTATGTTAGATATTGTGTTGCAAGTTTATTGGATTATTCATTTATTAAATATCATGAATATATCTGTTGATTTTATGTTATTTTTTGGACTGTATGTTGAATTGTGTTGGCATGTTTATCATTTTCTTGCTACTATACTGGTATGTGATGTAGGGGATCTCACCTCTTTGTTGTATTATTTGTTTGTTATGTCTTTATTATTATGTTTGATAAAGATCGTAAGAAGGACGAGGTCGAATCGCCTAAGTTTGAATTGGTTTGACTTTTATTGGATCGGTTTGCAATGGCTGCAAGAAGGAATTTCTCTGACTATGTGCAAGCGCAGTTCCACAGAGGCACTTGTAACACCCCGAAAATTGTTTGTTTCATCATAAATAGTAGTTTTATCATATTTGTAATTTTTGAGAATTTTTCTGAATTCTTCCGAAACGTCGAATATCTTAGTATATTCTTCATTTTGCATGCGCACTGAGTAGAACCAGTAAAACACCCCAAAACTTGCTTGTTTCATGATAAATAGTCATTTTATAATATTTGTGATTTTTGAAAGTTTTTATGGATTTTTTCAGAAATGTTGAATAATTTAAATATTCCACATTTTACGTGCACGCTAAGCGAAGTTGGGAAAATGAAATATTTTCCCTGAGACTGGTAAATATTGAACTGTGAAAACGTCGATGGGGGATCTTACTAAACCCGAGGTCAAGCATACTTTACTAGGTTTACATTTTTTGATATTTTATCTGATAAATAAAATCACTATACTGTGAAATTATTCGATGAACAATAAATATTATTTTTAATAACTGTAACTTTTGTGCACTAGATAACAGCTCATAGAGTGTTCACTTTTATGACAACATCGTTTTTTACTCTATTGAGAAGCGTGCGAAGAAGGGCCTCAAGGAAGCTTCCTACCAAGCTTCTCAAGGAAGCTTTCCCTCTCTCTCCTCCCTCCCACACTCCACGGCCAAGAAGGGCCTTTTTGGAGCCAAAAGCTTAATTTTCATTTATTACTTTCATCTCTAATTTTTGAAAATCATTTTTTACTATCAACTTCTCTCTCTACATTTTCATTCTCTCTTTTCTCTCAAGTTTGTCCTCCTTCTCTCTTCTTCTCCACACGGCCTCACCCCCTCTCTATGCCTCCTTGATCAAAAAAAACTCAAGTAAACATATTTTATTAATCTCCATCACATTCTAAACATCTTTCTAGTTTGAATCTACTTGAAAAGCTTCCATCTTCATCATCTTCCTCAAGCCTCAAAGTTTGAAGCTTTTAGGTAATATTCTTGATTTCTCATATTCTCTTCTTCTCTTTCATTTTAATGGTCATCATCATGACCATTTGTCCTCTTTTTCTTAAGCCTTGGTGTTGATTTGATGAAGTTATGATTTCTAGGATTTTGAAGGTACTTGGCCGAATTTCACTAGGAGCTTCAAGGGAGTTTCTTTGCTTATTTTCCCTCTTGGTAAGAGGAAGACTATCCACTTCAACCTCTATTGGTAGTGGGAGACTTGTATTGTGTGTTGGTTGTGAGAAACCCTTGTTAGGGTTACTCTTTTTGATGTGTGATTTTGATGACTATGTATTAATTTTACCTTGTATAATCTAATTGGTTGAATGCATATATGTATTGATGATCTTGGATTGGTTTTCATGGATTGGAGAAATGAAATGGAAGCAAAGGTTCCTTGCCTTCCTTGGGAGGCTCACGGCCATATCCCTCCATAGAGGGTGTATGATTGAAATTTTGTAATAAGATGAAGAGATAATTAATCAAGTGAATAATAATTAATGGATCAAAAAAAATTTGGGTTCTTACCCTTTAGGGAGGCTCACGGCCTCTAGGGCCATTTTGGGCCCAAGTGTGTAATTTTTGGACAACCCTGGAAATTTGGTAATTAAGTGTTAAGTAATTAACAATGTGATGGAAAGAAATTTAATTGGTGGCCTAGAGTGATTTTTGAACTTAAGGGAAGGAAAAGAGTGAGTGTGAGACTTGAGAATTTTAGAGTAATTGATAACTCCATAAAATGTAGTTATTTATGGCCCATAATTGTGCTTCACGGCATGCTTAGTCCTTATTTTTTATGCATATTTGGAAGGTTTTATGCTTATATTTGTTAAATGTCATTTCGATACATTCCTTTATGTTTTTGAGCAATTTATGCATATTTGTTAATTGATTAAGTAAATTTATAATTATATTTAACTTGGTGCCTTATCTAATGCAGAAAAGGCTCAAAAGAGACAAATTGATACAAGCCAAGGCCCAGCATTGGAGGAAAGAAGCTAAGGATGTAACGACTCGGGACTGCCTACAGGATTGATGAGTGTCTCCACAAACCAACACGGGTCTTTTCAACGTGTTTTGTCCTCACTCACACGCATCATAGGAAACTTCCCAGGAGGTCACCCATCCCACAATTGCTCTAGGTCAAGCACGCTTAATCATGGAGTTCTTATGTTCTAGGCTCCCGAAAAGAAGTTGTAACTTGTTGATATGGCTACACCAAATCAATTCCTTTAAGCCATCCTCAACTATGCAGTCCCATACCTGCACGTCTCTGAATCCTCTTATTCCTGCGTATTCAGTTCATTCATGCAGACCCTCCACCTAGAAGCCTGCCAGGAGCCGCTCCTTGTCCGTGCTTCATTGCATCGGCGATCACTCCCCGCCCTCGTCGGCCCCGGGACACCACATGCCCACCAACTTTCGCTTGGTTCGTCCCCGAACCACACCGTATTGGGAGAGGTCCTGTCTCTGATACCATTAATGTAACGACCCGGGACTGCCTGCAAGATTGATGAGTGTCTCCACAAACCAACACGGGTCTTTTCAGCGTGTTTTGTTCTCACTCACACACATCCTAGGAAACTTCCCAGGAAGTCACCCATCCCACAATTGCTCTAGGTCAAGCACGCTTAACCATGTTGTTCTTATGTTCTAGGCTCCCGAAAAGAAGTTGCAACTTGTTGATATGGCTACACCAAATCAATTCCTTTAAGCCATCCTCAACTATGCAGTCCCATACTTGCACAGTCTCTGAATCCCTCTCATTCTGGTGCGTATTCAGTTCATTCATGCAGACCCTCCGCCTAGAAGCCTGCCAGGAGCCGCTCCTTGTCCGTGCTTCATTGCACCGGCAATCACTCCCCGCCCTCGTTAGCCCTGGGACGCCACATGCGACTAATGTAACACCCACCTTAGGATGCCACATTTCTTGTTGCATAATTACCAAATTAACCTTATTTTAGATAACGTACTTTGTAGGGAAAAATACGAGTTGCAAAATTTCTTAATAACAAGAAAATAAACTTAGCAGAAAATAAAACATCACAACATCATTACAAATAATTTACATCATTTATACATATCCAAGTCTTTTGTTATACATATACAAGTCTTTCGCACTATCATACTGTAAATATTACAAACTAGACACTCCAAACTTTTAAACACTATTTACATTGACATCTTGCCCAAATACTACTAGGCAGCTGAATCCTCAGATGTAGCCGAACCCTCAGAAGGGTCCTCCTCAAATTCCCCGGGTGGGGGAATTCCAATTTGACGTGAAGTCTGGCGGACAAATTTTCGAGCGGACGACACAACACTACTCTCTCTAGGGGTGCGATAGTACGCTCCCAAGGTCGCCCGATGGATATAGGGAACTCTAATTGTACATAAATAGTAACAGAAAAGTAAGGGTTCCCTGACTGTAGCCTACTCAATCTAATATTTACATCTCCCAGATAATATATACTCTCCCTCTCAAGATCCACGGTTCACGCCTCATCCCCTCCGATGAATATTAGTCTCATGTAACCCAGGAAACTAGGGATCTCCACCGCCATCAAAACTCTAGGTTCTCAACGGAATCTGGACCTTTCTCTGCTTCTCGCTCTACGTCTGGCTCAATATCTTAACAACACATAAACATAATACAACATATGCATACAAGAGGTGAGATCACCTACGCCAATACCAGTATGGTAGCAATGAAGATAAATACATGCACTATCTCATACAGTTATCATACCATAATTACAAATATGCCATTAACATCATATATCAATGAAGTAAACAATATTTACAATCATGCCACTAACAATAATCAATTATCATGAACATAATTATGATAATACCCTCTATCATTATATGTACGCACACAGACTCAGTTTCCTACTCCATGGAGCTAACAACTCAGGTCGGAGAGAGTGATCGAAAAGATCTGTCTACACCAACATGCCTCAGACCACGTGCTCAGTTTTGCACATCTAGCATATGCATGACAGTCTTTATCAAATCGTGAATAAGAATAGTGTCTCAGTCCGGATCATTGGTGTGTTGCGTCGGTCTAACCCACGCAAAGAAGAACTACCAACTGTACATTGTAGGCAACCCGCACCCTAATGCCCCCAAGGTCAACGAGTGACTTACACTACGCATATCGCACCCACTCAAGAGGTGTATTCTCTCCTAGGCAAATAGCCTCATACAGTTTCTCAAACTTTTCCAATGCATGTTGTAACACCCTGAATTTTTCTAACTTTAAGATAAATGACAATTGCATCCCCAATATACTGTTTTGTAATTTCTATGAGTAGTAAACTGAATTTGACTGTTTCGTGAGTGTATTTGATTGTTGTATATGATTTGCTCCGAGCCAGGGAAATAAAAATTTTCTGGTCGGAAAAATATTATTTTAATTAATTAGAGCTGGGGGATCTTACTAAACCCAGTTCGATTGATATATATATTAGTTTCGTAATTTTTAGGATTTAAGCGTGCAATAAAAAATTTTATATTATTATAATGTTATTTTATTTTACAATACCTATCGTCTCAAAAACAAGAGAAAAGCGTTTAAAAATGATCACGGGTCTTTAAAAAGATTGTGGGACCCACGTGTAGTAAAGCAAATCAATGATTTTGATCTAAGCTTAGATGAATGGTTAGGATTCAAGCTTGGTGAGCAAGCTTAGATGAATGGTTAGGATTCAAGCTTGGTGAGCAAGTTTTGATCAATGGCTAGGATGTAAACTTGGTGAGCAAGCTTTGATCATGGCCATAGATCTAATCAATGGATAGAAATTAAGGATGAGATCAATGGTTAGGATTAAGTCAAAAGATGTAGGCTTGACTTTGGGTTAGTAGTTAATTAAGCTTAATTTGACAAGCTTAATTACCTAATTAGTAAACTAATTAAACTAGCTTAGTTATTAAGTAATTATAATCTAAATACTAATTAGATGTGCTAATATTGTTTAGAAATTATAAAACATGTAATTATATGTTCAATTAATTAGTTATATAATTAGATAATTAATTAAGATTTGTTAGGAAATTAAACCTAATTAATTAGCTACCTAATTAGCAACTAATTAACCTTGAATTAAAACAAAATGAAGCCACTAATTGGCCTTGGGCCACACGGTTTGGCAGAGAATTGGAGGCTTGGAGGACAAGATTTACAAGGCTTCTTGAGTACTCCAACAAGATCTCATCTTAGCCATTGAATGGATGGATGGCTAGGATGATTTCCATGCAAAATTCAATCATTTAGCCTCACTCAAAGCCACTCACGGCAGCAGCTCTTGATTGTGCATTCTTCACTTTTATTTTCACCAATATTACGTAAAAGCCTTCCATTTTCTCTCCCAAAAATACCAAGACTCCATGTGCCTTTCTTCTTCCATTTTCTTCTCTCTATTCGGCCAAGCTCTTCAATACATCATCCACCCACCCAAAAATTTTCCTTCTTTGTTTTTCTAACTCTAAATATCTACCCAAACTCATCTCTAGTTGAAGGTTTTTGCAAATTCCATCATTTGCAAGCTTGAATGTTCATCTTGAAGTTTCTTCCTTAAAGGTAAAACTCATTGTTTTTCCTTTCTATTTTCATTTTCAAGTTTCCAAGCCATGATTGATCCATGGTATGGTTTTCTTTTCTAGTAGTAACTCTTAGAAAATTTTATTTATTTTCTTAGGTATTTGAAGGAGCTAAAAACCGAAATTTCAAGGAAGGATAAAAGAAGAATTTTCTTCATTTTAAGGTAAGAGGAAGACTATAACCTAATTATTCTTGAGTGGTAGTAAGAAAATGGAATGATGTGTGTTTGTAGAATCCATGAGGACTCATTTATATGTTGATTGTAATGATTTTTCCATGTATGTTTTGTATTGTTAAATTGATTTGTTAATTTTATAATGTTGCTAGTTTTTATAATGTTGTATGTATTAGTATAATGTTAGAAATGCATGAGTATTCCAAAGAATACAACACCCTAGGTTCGGTCATAACCCTGAAAAGTGGATTTTGGATGTTTTTAAATTAATTTCAAAGAGTGTTTAAGGGTATTTAATGGAATTAATAATGTTTAAATGTTGTTTGTATTTACAGTAATGCAAAAATATTTTACAGTTACTTGAAAAATATTTTAAGCAGTTTTAAACTATTTAATAAATTTTTCTGCTAGAAAAATAAACTGTTTATTTAAGGGAAATATCGGGATTTTAAAAAAATGCAATAAAAATTTTACGCGATTGATGAGAACAGCAAATTTTACTGTTGGGCCAAAATGATGGACCCGGATATGTGGAAAGTTATAGTGCGCCAAGTGGGTGCGTATTATAACCTGGTTATATGGAAAATATAGTGCACCAAGTGGGAGCGTACTGTATTTTGAGATTTGTGCCACTGAGGGCATTTACATAATTATTTTTGCCATTGAGGGCATTTTTGTAAATTTTTGAATTTTGAGGGCATTTTTGTAAATATTTGAATTTTGAGGGCATTTTTGTAAATATTTAAAGTTGGAGGGTATTTTTGTAAATATTTGAAGTTTGAGGGTATTTTCGTAAATAATTGAAGTTTGAGAGGTTTATTTTACTACCTGTAGTTATACGATGTTTTGACTGTGTACTACGCCATGGTGTTTTAGTGGGCTATAGACACAAAGTATTGACAGTGCAATAGCAATCACAACGATCAGTTATAGACACAAAGTGCTGACAGTGCAATAGTGGTCGGGATAGCCAAGCTATAGACACAAAGTGCTGACAGTGCAATAGCTGGTCGGGGTAGTCAAGCTATAGACACAAAGGGTGGACAGGTCTGATAGTTGGTGAAGCGGTATTATTAGAACTTTCGGATCATTCTCTCGATATCGTTGTGTGTGTTGTAGCTCCATGGAATAGAATTTGAGTCATTTTATGGTTTTGGGTATTTATCGTGTATTTATAATTTATTGTGATGGATTCTATTCTTTTCCATAATTAGTTATTGTTAATGTTTATTATCCGTGTTGATATTAATTGCTATTTTCGTTGTATTGTCGTTTTCTTATGCGCCACACTTGTGATATATTGGGTTGTCTTACCTCTTTGTTGTTGTATGTGTTGTTTGTATTATTGTGTTATATATATATATAGACGAAAATGAAGAGATTGAAGAACAAGTATTAGGCGGTGAATATCATATAGAGGAGGAGCCACAATCTACGATTTCCGGTCCCGAGTATTTGGAGCCTTCAGATCATCCGTCTTAGGTTGAATTGACTCAAAGAAGATGACTACGCCAGGATTCTTAGGTTTTGTAAGAATAGAGTTCCATAGAGGAATAGAAGGCTGGCGCACTCGTGAAGAAAGCAATGGTGTAGTATATACGGGAATCATTACTTTATCTTTGCGTCCGGAATATGATGCTGATCCTGTTGTTACTTTTGACTTGTATGTACAGTTAGAGTTGCCTTTGGAGATCCGACATCATTGGAATGGACTTTTCCATGTTCCTAATGAAAATAGTGTAGTGTCTACATCTCGGACTCTAGTTCGTAGAACAGCTCGTATCTCTATTCGTAGAACAGCTGTGAGACATCCTAGTTATCTGTCACCTGAGGAGTTATCTAGGAATGATTCCCCAGTGAACTAGATATCGATGATGTGCACTTGGGCACTTTTTGCTTTTTGATGTTGTACTGTATATAAAACTTATGTTTTATCTTTTGGCAGTAATTGTAAATGTTTTGGTATGTATTTTCTTTAGTTGTAAATTATTTGTAAATTATTTGTATAACTGATGACAACAAAACTATATGTAAATTATATGCTAGTTTTTTTTTTTTTTGTATGTATGTAGATAATGCATAGATGTGATATACAGGTGAATTGATATGTATGTTAACACTGTATTAGGTGTGATGATGTGTGGTAGTTTATACGTGTTATAAACAAAATATACGTACTAATTATAATATTTATTTTATAACTTGGGTAATATTTATTATCTTTATTTTATTTATCTCAAAATGTGACATCCCAAAGGGTGTTACACATGTAACTTTTCCAATGCATGTACGATGCACTATATACAGTTTCAATTCATATCACATATTCGGGGTCTATACAATAATCTAACAGTAATATTACTGTATTTTAATCGCATAGTCATATTTTCACATTTTCTCAATCGCGACTCAATTGCAAATCGCTTTTCAAATCACGTAGCGATTTTTTAACATTTTCTAATCGCGTAAATATTTTTCTTACGTTTTAAATCAAAAATACTATTTTTCTCATTTTAAATACTAAAATTGGCTTTATTTTTCATATTCGCACACTAGTCCCTCAAAAATTCATATTTACATATTAGTCCCTCAAAATTAATATTTACGACATAGTCTCTCAAAATTAATATTTACAAATATAGTCCCTCAAAAATTTATATTT
This sequence comes from Ormosia semicastrata, assembly GCA_029884595.1. Classification (NCBI taxonomy): domain Eukaryota; kingdom Viridiplantae; phylum Streptophyta; class Magnoliopsida; order Fabales; family Fabaceae; genus Ormosia; species Ormosia semicastrata. The sequence goes on along the minus strand of JAQQTO010000061.1, from coordinate 62,837,787 downwards.
TCACTATAACCCCTCAAACATTCTTATTTATATTATTTTGCTATACCCAAATTTTTTCCAAATTCACTTGGATCTCAAAATCTATCAATTTAATTGTATCTGATTATCTCCCCACAACTTTCAAAACTTGTTCACATCATAAATTTCACACACATTCTCATCTCCTCATAATTATACATACATTGCATGCATACTAAATTACACATACATACCTAATATCAAATCTTTAAACATTTCATCACACATACAAGCATAGCAATAAAATCATACCCATCACAAATTCAATCAAAGAACCTCAAACAATAGGTGAATAATCCTTATAGATTTTTCACCGAACAAAACCATCCTCAGACCACCAAAACATGGTTGGTAAGGTTAAATCTCCCTCTTACCTCTTGAAGCTCTCCTCCTTTCCTTGAAATTTTGTTAACCTCCTAAACAAAACCCTAAAATTCCAAGAAAATTAGTAAATGCACATACAAGAATCAAGATTGAAAAACCATGGAGCAATCATGGTTAGAAAAATTAAAAATCAAACTTTGAATCATTGAATCAAAGCTTACCCTTTAGGAAAAGGTTGGATTTTTGAACTAGAAAGGACAGGTTTTTGACAAAATCTTGTGAAGGAAAAGTGGTTAGAATATAATTTGAGTTAAAAAAAACCAAGAGATAAAATTTTAAAGGATTGATGGTGTGGGTTTTGGGTGGTGGTCGAATGTGGAGAAAGAAGATGGAAGAGAAGGTTTGCTTGATTTCTTGGTAATTTGAGAGAAATAAAAACTTATGTATGATAAGTATAAAAAAGTGAAGGGTGAGGACGTACAAGAAGGGAGCTGCTGGCCGTGTGAGTGGCTTGTGAAATTTGAAAGGATTTACTTGAGTAATTATCCAATCTTTAAGTGCACATGGACAGCTGCTGCCGTGAGTGACTTGTGAGAATAAAATAAAGAGATTTACTTGAGTAATTATCCAAACTTTAAGTGCACATGGACAATCACTTGTCATTGGTCACCAACTTGACTTTGCATGGCTTTGGAGTGTTCAAGAATCACGTAGAAGCTCCTCCATTCTGCTGCTGAACCGTGGGGCTTAAGTGAGGTTAGGGTCCTCAATTTGTTGTTAATTCAAGCCTAATTACTAGTTAATTGATTAGCTAATTACTTAGGTTTAATTTCCTAACCATTCTTACTTAACCATCCAATTATATAACTAATTAGTTTAACATATTTTAGCATGTATCATAACCTCTAATTAGAATTAGGATATTAAATTAAGGATTAAATTATAACTAGTTATTAGTTAAGTTAGTTTACTTAGTTTCTTAATTAGGCAATTAGGTTAACTAAATTAAGGTTAATTAGTTACTAAGTAAAAGTCAAGCCATTATTGTTGGCTCAATCCTATCCATTGAAAATCAACTTGATTTCCTATCCATTGATCTCATCTACGGTGGATATTACTTGGTGGTTTTGTTAGGATTCGTTTTACACCGTTGATCGGATCAACGGTTAAGATCAAAGCTTCTAAATCAAGCTTTAAATCTAATGGTCCACAAAGAAGTCTAAGCTTCTTTCCTTGACCAATTCTCATTGGTTAGAAAAGTCCAACCATTTATTTTGACTGTTTCCTATTGATTCATTTTAATTTTGGTTACAGAAAATATTCTAAGCACATTTTCTGTTAGTTAAAACTTATCGGGTCCAAAATTCATAGCAACGGCTGCTATAAATATAACCACAAATATTTATCATTACAATATTTTTGTTTTTATAGATAGATTCTAAAAATTAAAAGATTCTTTTCTGTGTCACTCAGATTCGGGTTTAGTAAGATCCCTCGTCTCCAAATGAGGCAGATCAGAATTTTCGCGGCCTAAAAATTATTATTTTTCCTAGCCAGGAGCAAATCACACAAAATGATCAAATATGATCTCAGAACAGTCAAATTAGTTTTATAACACACAGAAAATACAAAACAGTGTAATTCTGCTATTACTATTCATATAGTCAGAATTTGGGGTGTTACAACTCTCCCCCTCTAAAATAAAGTTTCGTCCTCGAAACTTGACATACACTTAACATAAAAATGGATACTGCTCTCTAATCTTCTCTTCCAACTCCCATGTGGCTTCACCACTTACATTGTTCCAAACTACTTTAACTAATGCAATGTCCTTTCCTCGAAGCTGCTTTATCCTTCGATCTTCAATCTTGACTGGAAACGTCTCATAGGTCAAGTTCTCCTTTAGTTGTACAGTGTCTGGTTCGATAATGTGAGTCGGATCTGGAATATATTTCCGTAGTTGTGATACGTGAAATATATTATGAAGATTTGATAAAAACGGTGGCAATGCAACTTGATAAGCTACCGGACCTATCCGACGAAGTATCTGATACGGTCCAATAAACTTCGGAGTGAGTTTCTTCGACTTGATTACTCGTCCAACTCCAGTCATAGGCGTCACACGTAGAAATACATGATCACCTTCTTCAAATTCAAGCAGTCTTCGTCTTTTATCTGCATAACTCTTTTGTCGCGTCTGAGTTATCCTCATCTTGTCTTGGATCATCTTCACTTTCTCAGTTGTCTGCTGCACAAATTCAGGTCCTACCACAGTACTTTCACCATCATGGTACCAACACAATGGTGTCCTACATCTTCGCCTATATAATGCCTCATAGGGTGCCATCCCTGTGCTCGAATGGAAACTATTATTGTAGGTGAACTCTATCAATGGTAGAAATTCATCCCAACCACCAGTTTGTTCTAGAACACAAGCCCTCAACAAGTCTTCCAATGACTGAATCGTCCTTTCTGACTCACCATCTATTTGTGGATGGTAAGCAGAACTCAAACGTAGTTTTGTTCCCATTACTTCTTGTAAACTGTTCCAGAATCTTGATGTGAATCGCGGATCTCGATCAGAAATTATACTGGATGGTACACCATGAAGTCTAACAATTTCATTGATGTATACCTGAGCTAACTTCTCCATTGAGTACTTAATATTAATCGGTAAGAAGTGCGCCGACTTTATAAGCCGATCAATAATTACCCATATAGAATCGTGACCCTTCCGAGTTCTTAGTAGTCCCGTGACGAGATCCATTGCTATGTCATCCCATTTCCATTCAGGAATAGGCAAAGGTTGCAACATTCCTGATGGTCTCTGGTGTTCTACTTTGGCCTTCTGACAAATTAAACAGGATGATACATATTCTGTGACATCCTTCTACATTCCTTGCCACCAATACAACTGTTTCAAATCTTGGTACATCTTCGTGGCTCCTGGATGCATACTCAACTTACTTCTATGAGCTTCATCCAAAATCGATCTCCTAAGTTCTGGATCGTTTGGTACACAAACTCTCCCTTTGAACTTCAAAATTCCATTAACACCTTCGCTGAATTCCAATTCTGCTCCTTGATTTCTTGCTTCCTTTGCTTCTTGCAGATATTGATCACTATTTTGTCCTTCCCGTATTTTATCCATCAGATCATTCGAAATGGTGATCATATTCAAACACATCTTCCCCGGTGTCAACTTCACAGATAATCGCATATCCCAAAATTCTTCTATCAATTCCTTCTCCTTCATCATCATAACAGAAGCATTAAGCGATTTTCTACTCAAAGCATCCGCTACGACGTTCACCTTTCCGAGATGATATTGTAACTGAAAGTCATAATCTTTCAGAAACTCAAGCCAACGCCTTTGTCTCATGTTCAACTCTTTCTGGTCAAACAGATATTTCAAACTTTTATGGTCACTAAATACAGTGAACGTTGCCCCATAGAGAAAATGTCTCCATACCTTCAATGCAAACACTACTGCTGCCAATTCCAAGTCATGAGTCGGATAATTCCTCTCATGCACTTTCAACTGCCTCGACGCGTATGCCACAACCTTACGATTTTGCATAAGAACACAACCTAATCCTTGATACGAAGCATCACAATACACTTCGAAAGGTTCATTTGGATCAGGAAGAATCAATACCGGTGAAGTAGTTAGTCGTCTCTTCAACTCTTGGAAACTTTCCTCACATGCTTCAGTCCACATAAACGGTTGATTATTTCGTGTAAGTTGGGTAAGAGGTCCTGCAATCTTTGAAAACCCCTCAATAAAACGTCGATAATAACCGGCCAATCCGATGAAACTACGGATCTCTGATACAGTCTTCGGTCTTTCCCACTCAACAATTGTCTCCACTTTCGAAGCATCAATTTCAATTCCTTCTTTGGATATAACGTGTCCCAAAAATTGTACTTCGCTCAACCAAAATTGACACTTAGACAACTTGGCATATAGTTTATTTTCCTTCAAAATCTGGAGAACCACTCTGAGGTGTTCAGCATGCTCCTCCTGACTTCGAGAATAAATCAAGATGTCATCAATAAAGACAACAATAAACTTATCCAAGTATGAACGAAAAATTCTGTTCATGAAGTCCATAAATATTGCAGGTGCATTAGTCACACCAAAAGGCTTCACTTGGTACTCATAATGCCCGTATCGAGTCCGGAACGCAGTCTTCGGGATATCCTCCACCTTTACATGTATCTGGTGATAACCAGAACATAAGTCAATCTTAGAAAATATGGCGGCTCCTCGCAATTGGTCCAGCAGATCATCAATTCTTGGTAGGGGATACTTATTCTTGATTGTAATCTTGTTCAGCTGCCGATAGTCCACACATAGCCGAGAAGTCCCATCCTTCTTCTTTACCAATAACACTAGAGCTCCCCAGGGTGATACACTTGGTTTCACAAATTGCTCTTCCAACAAATCTTCCAATTGCTTCTTCAGTTCTGCCAACTCTACTGGCGACATTCTGTAAGGTGTCATAGATATAGGTCCAGCTCCAGGTACCAAATCAATAGAGAATTCAATCTCCTTTTCCGGTGGTAGTCTTGGTATATCTTCAGGAAACACTTCAGGAAATTCATTCACTACAAAGATATCCTTCAGAACATCTTCACAGTGAACCTCCAAAGAAGATATCAACAAGTACCCTAGGTCTCCTTCCTTTAAACAAGCTTCCACTTGAGTAACTGTTAAGAATTTAGAATCCTTAACCTCAGGAAAAACTAACGTCTTACTCGAACAGTCGATCAGGATATGGTTAGAGGATAACCAATCCATTCCTAAGATTACATTAATCTTGGAAAGAGGCAAACAGATCAAATCCACATGAAAGATTCTATCCCTAACACATACAGGGCAATTCAAGCATACTTTTGTAGTTATCACAGGTTTATCAGTAGGAGTAACCACAGTCAAATCATATGGCAATGTAGTCACAGTCAATCCCAAATGCTCCACACAATCACATGCAATGAAAGAATGTGTTGCTCCCGAATCATATAACACTGTTAAAGGATTACCTTCAATGGCACACTCCTCCATTATCAAGTCCTCAGATTTAGCGGCTTCCTCCCCGCTCATCGTATATACTCGACCACCTGCCTGTGGCCTCGCAGTACGAACACTGCCCACTGATGGCTCCACTTTCAGTTGATCACAGTCTCGGGAAAAATGTCCAGGCTTCCCACATCGATAACAAATCACCCCCTTATGCTGACAGTCTCTAGTAAGATGTCCTTTCCCACACTTAAAACATTTAAGTGCAGAAGTTCCAGTTGAAGCTGCCTTACCACCACTTGAACTTCCCTCAACTGATTGTTGTTTATTCTGACCTCTTGCTGGTTTAGTGTATGGTTTCTATTGATAACGGTTGCCACCGCTACCCCTTCCTCGTTGGAACCGTGCTGGTCCAAAATTCTTATTTCTAGCCTCTCGCAGATGATCAATTTCTTCGACCTTTCTACACTTTTCCAATAATATTGGAAACTGATCAATATCTACTGTCGCTAAAGCTCACTTGATGTCGAGCCTCAACCCCTCTTCGAATTTCCTACACTTCCATTCCTCATCTGGATGCATCTGGAAGTACCTCGAAAACTTAGACAAGCTTTTAAACCTTGTTGCGTACTCGCTCACAGTCATTGCTCCTTGCCTCAGACTAAGGAACTCCATCTCCTTAGCATGTCGCACACTCGCTGGAAAATATTTTGCCAAAAACTTCTGTCTAAAGAGCTGCCATGTCGCAACTCTCCCTTCGGCCTGAAGTAATCTTCGGGCTCCTGCCCACCAAGCCTCTCCATCACTGATTAGCACAAACGTGGCGAAAGTAAGCTTCCGCTCATCAGTACAACCTATGCCGTCAAATATCTTCTCCAGTTCCTTAATCCACAGATCAGCCTTCTCTGGATCAAACTCTCCATGGAACTTCGGTGGATTATTCCTCCGAAATTCTGACAAACTGTGAGCATCATCATTTGCTCTTTGGTTCTGTTGGGCAACAACCTCAGCCATTCGTTGTATTGCTGCAACAGCTGCAGCCATATTCTGATGATCATTGTTGACATTTTCAGCTGCTGCCCTCGCATTCATGCGTCCTCTTCCTCGTCCAGCCATATCGTTTCTGAAATCAAAATGGATAACACAAAGAAGAGTTGAAGTTAATCTTCCAAACAATATTATTTTTCTTTCGGAAAACAATTGCAGAGAATCACACAACTTAGATAAGACAGACCTAACCACAAACCCAAAAGACTCTAACTTGGGCTCTGATACCAACTAATGTAACACCCACCTTAGGGTGCCACATTTCTTGTTGCATAATTACCAAATTAACCTTATTTTAGATAACGTACTTTGTAGGGAAAAATATGAGTTGCAAAATTTCTTAATAATAAGAAAATAAACTTAGTAGAAAATAAAACATCACAACATCATTACAAATAATTTACATCATTTATACATATCCAAGTCTTTTGTTATACATATACAAGTCTTTCGCACTATCATACTGTAAATATTACAAACTAGACACTCCAAACTTTTAAACACTATTTACATTGACATCTTGCCCAAATACTACTAGGCAGCTGAATCCTCAGATGTAGCCGAACCCTCTGATGGGTCCTCCTCAAATTTCCCGGGTGGGGGAATTCCAATTTGACGTGAAGTCCGGTGGACAAATGTCCGAGCGGACGACACAACACTACTCTCTCTAGGGGTGCGATAGTATGCTCCCCAGTGTTGCCTGATGGATATAGGGAACTCTAATTGTACATAAATAGTAACAGAAAAGTAAGGGTTCCCTGATTGTAGCCTACTCAATCTAATATTTACATCTCCCAGATAATATATACTCTCCCTCTCAAGATCCACGGTCCACGCCTCATCCCTTCCGATGAATATTAGTCTCATGTAACCCAGGAAACTAGGCATCTCTACCGCCATCAAAACTCGAGGTTCTCAACGGAATCTGGACCTTTCTCTGCTTCTCGCTCTACGTCTGGCTCAATGTCTTAACAACACATAAACATAATACAACATATGCTTACAAGAGGTGAGATCACCTACGCCAATACCAGTATGGTAGAAATGAAGATAAATACATGCACTATCTCATACAGTTATCATACCTAATTACAAATATGCCATTAACATCATATATCAATGAAGTAAACAATATTTACAATCATGCCACTAACAATAATCAATTATCATGAACATAATTATGATAATACCCTCTATCATTATATGTACGCACACAGACTCAGTTTCCTACTCTATGGAGCTAACAACTCAAGTCGGAGAGAGTGATCGAAAAGATATGTCTGCACCAACATGCCTCAGACCACGTGCTCAGTTTTGCACATCTAACATATGCATGACAGTCTTTATCAAATCGTGAATAAGAATAGTGTCTCAGTCCGGATCATTGGTGTGTTGCGTCGGTCTAACCCACGCAAAGAAGAGCTACCAACTGTACATTGTAGGCAACCCGCACCCCAATGCTTCCAAGGTCAACGAGGGACTTACACTACGCATATCGCACCCACTCAAGAGGTGTATTCTCTCCTAGGCAAATAGCCTCATACAGTCTCTCAAACTTTTCCAATGCATGTAACTTTTCCAATGCATGTACGATGCACTATACACAGTTTCAATTCATATCACATATTCGGGGTCCATACAATAATCTAACAGTAATATTACTGTATTTTAATCGCATAGTCATATTTTCACATTTTCTCAATCGCGACTCAATTCTGTCGCCTTTTCAAATCACGTAGCGATTTTTCAACATTTTCCAATCGCGTAAATATTTTTCTTACGTTTTAAATCAAAAATACTATTTTTCTCATTTTAAATACTAAAATTGGCTTTATTTTTCATATTCGCACACTAGTCCCTCAAAAATTCATATTTACATATTAGTCCCTCAAAATTAATATTTACGGCATAGTCTCTCAAAATTAATATTTACGAATATAGTCCCTCAAAAATTTATATTTTCACTATAACCCCTCAAACATTCTTATTTATATTATTTTGCTATACCCAAATTTTTTCCAAATTCACTTGGATCTCAAAATCTATCAATTTAATTGTATCTGATTATCTCCCCACAACTTTCAAAACTTGTTCACATCATAAATTTCACACACATTCTCATCTCCTCATAATTATACATACATTGCATGCATACTAAATTACACATACATACCTAATATCAAATCTTTAAACATTTCATCACACATACAAGCATAACAATAAAATCATACCCATCACAAATTCAATCAAAGAACCTCAAACAATAGGTGAATAATCCTTATAGATTTTTCACGGAACAAAACCATCCTCAGATCACCAAAACATGGTTGGTAAGGTTAAATCTCCCTCTTACCTCTTGAAGACAAGCTTTCTAAGCTCTCCTCCTTTCCTTGAAATTTTGTTAACCTCCTAAACAAAACCCTAAAATTCCAAGAAAATTAATAAATGCACATACAAGAATCAAGATTGAAAAACCATAGAGCAATCATGGTTAGAAAAATTAAAAATCAAACTTTGAATCATTGAATCAAAGCTTACCCTTTAGGAAAAGGTTGGATTTTTGAACTAGAAAGGACAGGTTTTTGACAAAATCTTGTGAAGGAAAAGTGGTTAGAATATAATTTGAGTTAAAAAAAACCAAGAGATAAAATTTTAAAGGATTGATGGTGTGGGTTTTGGGTGGTGGCCGAATGTGGAGAAAGAAGATGGAAGAGAAGGTTTGCTTGATTTCTTGGTAATTTGAGAGAAATAAAAACCTATGTATGATAAGTATAAAAAAGTGAAGGGTGAGGACGTACAAGAAGGGAGCTGCTGGCCGTGTGAGTGGCTTGTGAAATTTGAAAGGATTTACTTGAGTAATTATCCAATCTTTAAGTGCACATGGACAGCTGCTACCGTGAGTGACTTGTGAGAATAAAATAAAGAGATTTACTTGAGTAATTATCCAAACTTTAAGTGCACATGGACAATCACTTGTCATTGGTCACCAACTTGACTTTGCATGGCTTTGGAGTGTTCAAGAATCACGTAGAAGCTCCTCCATTCTGCTACTGAACCGTGGGGCTTAAGTGAGGTTAGGGTCCTCAATTTGTTGTTATTTCAAGCCTAATTACTAGTTAATTGATTAGCTAATTACTTAGGTTTAATTTCCTAACCATTCTTACTTAACCATCCAATTATATAACTAATTAGTTTAACATATTTTAGCATGTATCATAACCTCTAATTAGAATTAGGATATTAAATTAAGGATTAAATTATAACTAATTACTAGTTAAGTTAGTTTACTTAGTTTCTTAATTAGGCAATTAGGTTAACTAAATTAAGGTTAATTAGTTACTAAGTAAAAGTCAAGCCATTATTGTTGACTCAATCCTATCCATTGAAAATCAACTTGATTTCCTATCCATTGATCTCATCTACGGTGGATATTACTTGGTGGTTTTGTTAGGATTCGTTTTACACCGTTGATCGGATCAACGGTTAAGATCAAAGCTTCTAAATCAAGCTTTAAATCTAATGGTCCACAAAGAAGTCTAAGCTTCTTTCCTTGACCAATTCTCATTGGTTAGAAAAGTCCAACCATTTATTTTGACTGTTTCCTATTGGTTCATTTTAATTTTGGTTACAGAAAATATTCTAAGCACATTTTCTGTTAGTTAAAACTTATCGGGTCCAAAATTCATAGCAACGGCTGCTATAAATATAACCACAGATATTTATCATTACAATATTTTTTTTTTATAGATAGATTCTAAAAATTAAAAGATTCTTTTCTGTGTCACTCAGATTCGGGTTTAGTAAGATCCCCTGTCTCCAAATGAGGCATATCAGAATTTCCCCGGCCTAAAAATTATTATTTTTCCTAGCCAGGAGCAAATCACACAAAATGATCAAATATGATCTTAGAACAGTCAAATTAGTTTTATAACACACAGAAAATACAAAACAGTGTAATTCTGCTATTACTATTCATATAGTCAGAATTTGGGGTGTTACAAAGGATGTATTCCAGAGTTCCACGCTGAGGCGTGGAAATGTTCACGCCGCGGCGTGAAGGTCTCAGCCAGCCACATACTGACAGGACAGATAGCTCCACGTCGAGGCGTGGGAATGTGCACGCCGCGGCGCGCGTCGGTGAGCTGAGCCTATTTATTCTATTTTTCACGCACCCTCTCGCTCTCTCTCTCTGAGTTTTCCCTCTTTTAGGTTTTAAGTTTTTAGTTTTCTAGGTTAGAGGCTGCGGCTAGACCTCCATTGGAGGTGGAGATGGAGCTTGGGGAGCTAAGGATGGAAGCCTTCTTTCTCTTGGAGGAGGATCTGAGCTTCACTGGCGAAATCCATATGCTTTCTCCTTCTCTCTTTTCTCTTTTCTCTTCCTCAGTTCTTGAACATGTATTTTGTAATTTGTTCTCATGTTCATTGTATAGCTAAGCTTTATTTAGGGATGACTTTGGATCCTTTTATTAATATTAATGATTTGTTCTTCTCTGAGTTTGTGCGGATCTTTGATTTTGTTCAATCATATTGATCTTAATGCTCTTGAGTGTTTGGCCAACATTTGAGTGATTTGATAAAATCTAATGAACCTAGACATAAGGATTTGGGTTTGAGATCGCATGTATGGTTGATGCATGTTTGATTCTATTCCAATGGCGAGATGAGTTGATTCGCTAATGGGATAGACATATACCTCTTAGCCATGCATAGCACATGTTTGAGAATAGACGTTAAAGAGTGAATTTTGTGTTAGCTCTCAAGGACACTTAGAGAGTTGGGCAAATGAAACCATGGTTAGATGACCTAGACATAGGCGTTTAGCTAATGTAGATTCTCAAGCTAACCTAATCATTACATTCATATTTATGAGGAGGATTGCTTGTTGTTAGTTGATGTAAAGGGTGAAGGAGGATTTTCCTAAACTCTAACCATTTATCCTTATTGCTTTATGTCTTTACTTTCTTTACTTTTATCCACTTTTATGTTCTTGAATAGAATTAGGTAAGCTATCGGTTAATACTTAGCATTAGAAATAAAATTATCCTCATGGGAATGATATCTGTACTCATCATTTTATTACTTGTGCGACCCGTGCACTTGCGGTTAGAAAATGGGCAAACACGTTTTGACCCTAACAAGTTTTTGGCGCCGTTGCTGGGGATAAGGCATTATTTTCGTATTGCTAATATTGACAATGAGTTTGCTTAGTTCTAATTCAAGTTTTTATGTTTTGCTATTGTAAATAGTTTTAATTCATGTTTTTATGCCTTTTTTGTTTGCTTAGATAAGTAGTTATAGTTTGATTTTGTGCTTTTGTTATGTTTTTGTTGTACATTCTGTGTTTTAAGTTTTTAGACTTGTTTTGGAGGTGCTATGGGCCAAAATGGAGTACCAGTTTCGGCAAGACGAGTTTGCTGCAGAATTCTATAGACTGACCTCTCCACGCCGCGGCGTGACAGTCTCTGCTTGATCAGGAACGCACCAGAGAGCTCCACGCCTCGACGTGGAAATGTTCACGCCTCGGCGTGGCCCCTGTTTTTACATTTTTCTGTTGTTTTTCTCTATTTTTTTATTTAATAATGCTCAGTTCTAGTTTGGATATTGTTTTGACTTGCTCAAGTACCCCATATACCATAAATACCAAGAACACACATTCACTTTGGTTTGGGGGAGTATCATTGCATGTTTTCCACCCTTAATGCTTAATGTTTACAATTGTTTTGATACTTTAAGTATATGCTAGTGATAGTCATCATACTTTCATGATTATATCTTATTTTGGCTATTACTGGTGGGCTGTTGATAAAAGTTTCAATTTTTAACATTCTCTACATGATGTTATGCATGCTTGAATGAAAAATGATAAATCTTTTGAATGCATGATTTGTTGCCATTTGCTAGTGTGTGATGGTTGGCCAATAATATAAATGCTTGCAATTGTCCTTAATTCTTTTATGAAACCATTTGCAATCTTGAAGCATGCTTAAGCAATTTTGTTTGTTTTTATGCATGATGTGTTTTTCACTTAGATGCTTGTTTAATTTTGGAAAGATTTGAGTGCTTGTCTAGAGAATGTTTATGGATTGTGCATGTGGATGATTTCTACTATCCTTGAAATTGTTTTGCAACTCTCTTAAGGCGATATCCTAGATTGTGCATGATTGAGGAAATGATTAGGGCTTTGTTTGGACCGATTGAGCCTTTCAAGCTTACCCTTACATGATTCTATCCCTAGGTCCCCTTTTGAAGCCTTATAATTGTTTGGCCTTCTATGTTCTTCTTTCACCCTCATATTTCCTACCTTGTAACCATTCTAATGCATGCGAAAGCATTGCATTTTTTCTTTTCCTTTATGTTTGTTGAGTGCATGATATATTATTTCTTCACTTGAGTCCAAGGTTTAGGGTATTTATGTTGTTCAATACAAAAGTGGCTTGAAGGAACCGTTTGTTGCACAAAAAGTTGTTTTTGTTAAAGAAAAAGAAAATATAAAAAGAGAAAAAGAAAAGAAAAGAAAAACAAATGAAAGAAAGAAAGCATAAATGAAAAAAGCATCGAGTGATTTTGAATAGTGTTATTTGTTTCATTTTGTATACCCTTATTATAGTGACTCAAGTCTTGAAATATCATGTTATGTTTCACATTGTTTGTATGTTTTCCATTCCCTTTTGTTCTTCACCCCATCACCTTGGCCTTATATTATAAGCTATTAAAGTCCCTCTTGATCCTCAATCATGTGTGATTTATATTAGTGGAGAGAGAGTTGTACTACAATTTTGTGGAATCTTGATTTGTATCCATGTGTAGGTTTATAAACTTATCCGGATGAGCATGATTTGAAAAAGATAAGTTGAGCTTGCACGTTTGTGAGAGATGTCATATGCATGATTGGAAGCTTGATTGATGGCATGTTAAGCATTGTGTATGTGTTGAGCTTAACATTGAGGCATGAGCTTTCTTTGAGGGCCATTATAATCATTGTGCACTGGTTGTGGTTAAAAAGAAAATTGAATTTATCATTGTTGAATGCATGTAAGCATGAATTGTCAAAGTGAGTTTTCTTAGTCATACTTTGTGTTGCTCGAGGACTAGCAATATTTTAAGTTTGGGGGTGTGATAACTCCATAAAATGTAGTTATTTATGCCCCATAATTGTGCTTCACGGCATGCTTAGTCCTTATTTTTTATGCATATTTGGAAAGTTTTATGCTTATATTTGTTAAATGTCATCTGGATACCTTCCTTTATGTTTTTGAGCAATTTGTGCATATTTGTTGATTGATTAAGTAAATTTACAATTATATTTAACTTGGTGCCTTATCTAATGCAGGAAAGGCTCAAAAGAGACAAATTGATACAAGCCAAGGCCCAGCATTGGAGGAAAGAAGCTAAGGATGCATTCCAGAGTTCCACGCCGAGGCGTGGAAATGTGCACGCCGCGGCGTGAAGGTCTCAGCCAGCCACATACTGACAGGACAGACAGCTCCACGCCGAGGCGTGGGAATGTGCACGCCGCGGCGCGCGTCGGCGAGCTGAGCCTATTTATTCTATTTTTCACGCACCCTTTCGCTCTCTCTCAGTTTCTCTCTTTTAGGTTTTAGGTTTTTAGTTTTCTGGGTTAGAGGCTGCAGCTAGACCTCCATTGGAGGTGGAGATGGAGCTTGGGGAGCTAAGGATGGAAGCCCTCTTTCCATTGGAGGAGGATCCGAGCTTCAATGGCGAAATCCATAAGCTTTCTCCTTCTCTCTTTTATCTTTTCTCTTCCTCATTTCTTGAACATGTATTTTGTAATTTGTTCTCATGTTCATTGTATAGTTGCACTTTATTTAGGGATGACTTTGAATCCTTTTATTTATATTAATGATTTGTTCTCCCTTGAGTTTGTGTGGATCTTTAATTTTGTTCAATCATATTGTTCTTAATGCTCTTGAGTGTTTGGCCAACATTTAAGTTGATTTGATAAAGTCAAATGAACCTAGACATAGGGATTTGAGTTTGAGATCGTATGTATGATTGATGCATGTTTGATTCTATTCCAATGGCGGGATGAGTTGATTCGCTAATGGGATAGACATATACCTCTTAGCCATGCATAGCACTTGTTTGAGAATAGACCTTAAAGAGTGGATTTTGTGTTAGCTCTCAAGGACACTTAGAGAGTTGAGCAAATGAAACCATGGTTAGATGACCTAGACATAGGCGTTTAGCTAATGTAGATTCTCAAGCTAACCTAATCATTGCATTCATATTTATGAGGAGGATTGCTTGTTGTTAGTTGATGTAAAGGGTGAAGGAGGATTTCCCTAAACTCTAACCATTTATCCTTATTGCTTTATGTCTTTACTTTCTTTACTTTTATCCATTTTTATGTTCTTGAATAGAATTAGGTAAGCTATCAGTTAATACTTAGCATTGGAAATAAAATTATCCTCGTGGGAACGATATCTGTACTCATCATTTTATTACTTGTGTGACCCGTGCACTTGCGGTTAGCAAATGGGTAAACACGTTTTGACCCTAATAGTAATGCCCTAAGTGAATATGATTTAATTTAAGTAGAGAACTTAACTAATTGAAAGAATTCCTCTAGAGAGAGAGATTTCATTAGAAAAATACTTAATTAAAGTAAGATTTCATAATAAACCCTAAAAAATGTACCGCCTCATTTGAGAATTCGATAATATGATGTTATGGATCCATGAGTGGGATCAAAACTTTGTTGATGTTTAACTTAGCCAAATTGTGGCATATTATGGAGAAAGTATATCATTGGTGAAGAATATACATGAACATGCATTGAGTCATAATGCATTGTGAAAGTCCGATGGACTATCGTTAAGGCCATGTTGCCTAAGAGTTTGAATCACACCTATGTGCTGGTGCGAATAGACTAGTGTAGGGCATAATGTTGACCTTGGGGGCATCGGAGTGTGGGTACCTCACAATGGACAGTTGGTAGCTCTTTTGTCCGTGGGGCAGACCGATACAAACACACCGATGATCCGGATCGAGACACTGTCCTATATCGCGATCTAGTGTAGAATGTCTTGCACAATGCCATAATGTGCACGTTGAAAAATTGAGAAATTATAGCACTTGTTGGCCTCGACAGCCGAGTTACAGACATGTCTCCTGATCATTCTCTTCGATGTTTGTGTCTAGCTCCATGGAGTAGGATTATAATATCATGTGCACATACATAGTGAGTCTCCATATTATTTGGCATTTATTTATATGATAATTGAAACTATTGCCTTATTAATGTCATAACTGCTTGGAACTGTTTAGTTGTTTACTATTAGTTTCTTGATGCTGATTATTGTTTCTAAAATGCTATGTGGGCACTCCGTGCCATTCTGTTTCTTTACTTCCATAATTGGTAATGAATGTAGGATGTCTTACCTCTTTTCTGTATTTCTGCTACTCTGTTTCTTTATAGGTTACTCTGAAGACGTTGGTGAAGAAGGAGAAGTACACGAGTTCCCTGGCTTTTGGCCTGACTTTGACTAGTACCTGTTTTGATCATGACGACTCGTCCCAAGGCTTTTTGGGATACGTGAGATTAACTTTCTTCAGAGGTCTAGACTACTGCCAAATCAACCTGGGTACGGACCACTGTGTTTATCTCGGAGACGTGATGGTGTCTCTAGCTTGGGGGCATTATGATCCGCCTATTTTTACTTGTAGTGTTCGTTTACATTTAGAATTCTATTTGCCCATACGAGACATGTGGGGTAAGCGTTACTACTCCCTATAAGAGGATTCATTCCTCTCTACTACACGAGCCCTTGCTCATAAATCAGTAGCTCTGATGAGGGTTTCCTCTGATGAGGAAGACCCTGAGGAGGATCCAACTACGGTTCCTTCTCTTTCTCTTTAGGGGCTGATACTGTAGATGGTCGTTGATGGCCATCTGTATTTCCTTTTCAGGCCTGATGTCTTATCTTTTGGTGGGCTATATTTGTGTAACTATTTTGGGTAGGTAAAGCTTTTTACTTTTTGTATATCTGGTGATGTAACTAAACGAACATGATATAAGTATATATATATATATATATATATATATATATATATATATATATATATACATATATATATATATATATATACATATATATATATATATATAGCATATATATATATATATATATAGATGTATGGATGTATGTTTCATTTCTCATGTTACTTTCTGTTGTAACCAAATATTATTACCTTATCGTAACAAAAAAAAATGAATTCGCTAATTTAATTATACATTCATAACAAGCAAGTTTATCTAATATATAATGAACCGGGCTTTAGTTTATACTTTTGTTTACTGCATTGTAATTAATGGTGTGACATTTCCTCCTCAAAAAGGGGTGTTACACTAGTTTGGTATCAGAGCCCCAGTTTAAGTTTTCTTTTGGGTTTTTGTAGTTAAGTCTGTCTTGTTTGTGCTATGTGTTTCTCTGAAAATCGAACATAGAGATGTATTGTTTAGTATTCCGAAAGGGTACATCTAATTCTTTATTGTGTTTTTCAGTTAGTCTTACTTGAAAGAGCGAAATGGCACGAGGTGGAGATATGGCCGCAGTGGTTGAAGTGATGCAACAAATGACAAAAGTTATTGCCCAACAAACTGAGATAGCTGCTCAACAGCATGAAAGGGCTGCTCAACAGCTAGAGGCTACAGCCAATGCTCAAAATTTGGTAAAGTTCCGTCATAACAACCCTCCTCAGTTTAAAGGAGAATTTGATCCAGAGAAGGCTAGTCTTTGGATCAAGGAGCTGGAGAAAATCTTCAGAGGCATGAACTTTGTTGATGACAAGAAAGTAACTTATGCTTCTTTCATGCTGATCGGAGATGCAGAAGAATGGTGGAACAGAGCACAAAGTTACTAGAAGCTGAAGCTTGAGTAATCACTTGGGGGCTGCTCAAGGATAGATTCTTGGAGAAAAAATTCCCAGCGAGTGCAAGGCACGCAAAAGAGATGGAGTTCCTTAGTTTAAGATAAGGGAACATGACTGTCAGTGAATACGCCACAAGATTCGAAAGCTTGTCCAAATTTTCAACTTATTTCCAACACCAGCCAGACGAGGTGTGGAAATGTCAAAAATTTGAGGAAGGATTGAGGCAAGACATAAAAAGGGCGGTCATAACCTTGAAGATCAAACAATTTTCAGAGTTTTTGGATATATGTCACCAAGTGGAAGGTCTGGATCAGGCAAGGGACATGAGGAATCATAACTTTGGACTTGCTAGGTTCCAAAGAGGAGGTGGCTGCAATGCAAACCGTTTCCAGAAGAAACCTTATTCCTGACCATCGGGAAATCAGTAGCAGACATCGGGTGGAGGTTCTAGTGGAGGTTCTGGTGGGAACCAAACCGGACAGAATGTGGTATTCTCATCAAAATATTTGAAGTGTAGGAAGGATCACGCAACGAGAGATTGCACCATTAAAGGAATAATCTATTTCCGATGTGAAAAACTCAGACACGTTTCTAGGATTTGTAACTAGGCTATGGCAGAGCCTTCGGTTAATGTTGCACGAGCTGTAAAACCACAAGTAGGAGGCAGAGTCTACACTATGAGCGGAGCAGAAGCCTCCTAATCCAAAGATCTAATACAAGGGGAAGGTACCATAAGAGGTAATCTTTTGACTATACTGTATGACTCTGGGGCAACCCACTCTTTCATTTCTTATAACTGTGTGCGACGACTTAGTTTACCTGTGTCTTCCTTACCTTTTGACTTGACTGTTTCTACCCCTACTGCTAAACCTGTTGTGACTACTAAAGTTTGTTTAAATTGTCCTTTAATTGTTGAAGGTCAAATTTTTTCTATTTATTTGATCTGTTTACCTCTTTCCCAATTAGATATAATTTTAGGAATAGATTGCTTATCTTCCAACCATATCTTGTTAGATTGTTCTAGTAAAACCATAATTTTCCCTATAGATAAAGTTTCTAGATTTTTGACGGCCAACCAAGTTTGAGCTTTCTTGAAAGAAGGAGCTCGGGGATATATGCTATTGTCTTCCTTGAAGGTCGAGAGCGAGACAGATGTGAATACAATTCCAGTGGTTAACGAGTTCCCCGAAATCTTTCCTGATGATGTACCTAGTTTACCGCCGGAGCGGGAGATAGAGTTCGTTATTGATCTAGTACCTGGATCTAGTCCTGTATCTATAGCGCCCTGTAGAATGTCACCATCCGAGTTAATTGAGCTTAAGAAGTAGCTAGAAGAACTCTTGGAAAAGCAGTTTGTTAGACCCAGTGTATCACTATGGGGAGCACCAGTGTTGCTAGTCTGAAAGAAGGATGGTACTTCGCGATTGTGTGTGGACTATCACTAGTTGAATAAAGCCACAATCAAGAATAAGTATCTACCTCCGAGGATAGATAACTTAATGGATCAACTGAAAGGAGCAGCAGTGTTTTCTAAGATCGATCTGTGATCGGGCTATCATCAGATTTGAGTAAAAGCGGAGGATATTTCTAAGACGACTTTTCGTACTCGTTACGGTCATTATGAGTACCTTGTGATGCCATTTGGTGTAACGAATGCACCTACCATATTCATGGACTATATGAACAGGATCTTTTGTTCTTACTTGGACAGATTCGTTATTGTCTTCATCGACGACATTCTAATCTACTCTCAAAATCAGGAGGATCATGCTGAACACCTCAGTGTAGTTCTCCAGATTCTGAAGGAGAAGAAGCTGTATGCCAAATTATCGAAGTGTGAATTTTGGCTAGACAAAGTCAAGTTTTTGGGCCATGTGATCTCGAAGGAAAGGATTGCAGTGGATCCGTCAAATGTGGAAGTAGTTCTACAGTGGGAAAGACCAAAGACAGTGACAGAAAGTCAGAGCTTTGTGGGATTAGCGAGATACTATCGAAGGTTCATTGAAGGATTCTCTAAAATAGCAGGGCCACTCACTCAGCTCATGAGAAAGAACCAAGCCTTTGAGTGGACTAATGCTTGCGAAGAGAGTTTCCAAGAATTAAAGAGACAACTAACTACTTCACCAGTGTTAGTTCTCCCTTATCCAAGTGAACCCTTCAAAGTGTATTGTGATGCTTCGTATCAAGGATTAGGATGTGTACTTATGCAAACTGAAAAAGTGGTGGCTTATGCTTCAAGGCAGCTATGAGTGCATGAGAAAAACTACCCAACACATGACCTAGAGTTAGCAGCTGTGGTATTCACTTTGAAGATATGGAGGCATTTTCTTTATGGGGCGACCTTCAACGTCTTTAACGACCACAAGAGCTTGAAGTATCTGTATGACCAAAAGGAGTTGAATATGAGACAACGAAGGTGGTTGGAATTTTTGTAAGATTATGATTTTTGACTTTTGTATCATCCTGGAAAGGCAAATATCGTGGCAGACGCTTTGAGTAGGAAGATGCTCAGTATCTCTATTATGATGATCAAGGAAAAGGATTTGACAGAGCAATTCAGGGATGTATGGTCCTTTGTGGAATTGGCACCGGGGAAGATTTGCATGAACATGGTCACTATTTCAAGTGAGTTAATGGAAGACATCCAAGAGAAACAGAAAGTTGACAAGCTTCTGCAAGAAGAAAGGGAGCTAATGAAGCAAGGCAGTGTGACAACATTTGAGGAAGGAACTGATGGGATTCTAAGGTTCCGAGGTAGGGTTTGTATACCCCAGGATCAAGAACTTAGAAGGTATATCCTCGAACATGCTCACATGAGCAAGTTGAGTATGCACCCAGGAATAACAAAGATGTATCAAGACTTGAAATGGTTATTTTGGTGGCACAGAATGAAGAGCGATATTGCCAGATGTGTATCGTCTTGTCTAGTTTGTCAAAAAGCAAAAGTTGAATATCAAAGACTGTCAAGACTGTTGCAACCCCTAGCTATTCTCTAATGGAAGTGGGATAGTATTGCAATGGACTTTGTGGTTGGATTACCAAAGGCCAGAAAAGGTTATGATTCAATATGGGTAATTGTTGATCGACTCACGAAGTCAGCACATTTCTTACCAATCAACATAAGATACAACATGGAAAAGTTGACTCAATTGTATATTGGTGAGATCGTTAGGCTGCATGGTGTGCCTACCAGTATTATTTCTGACAGGGATCCAAGGTTCACATCGAAGTTTTGGCAGAGCTTACAAGGAGCGTTAGGAACGAAGCTACATCTGAGTTCTGCTTATCATCCACAAACTAATGGTCAATCAGAAAGAACAATTCAATCACTGGAAGATTTGCTCAGAGCTTGCACTTTGGAACAAGCTGGAAGTTGGGATGAAGTTTTACCGTTAGTAGAGTTCACCTACAACAACAGTTTTTATTCGAGCATAGGGATGGCACCCTATGAAGCTCTATATAGACGACGGTGCCGAATACCTTTGTGTTGGTACCAAGATGGAGAGCGCCTTACTATTGGACCTAATATTATACAACAAACGACTAAGAAAGTCAAGATGATTTAGAAAAAGATGAGGATGGCTCACAGTTGACAGAAGAGCTATGCAGACAAAAGAAGAAAGCCTCTTGAGTTTGAGGAAGGTGAGCATGTGTTTTTGAAAGTCACGCCAACGACTAGGGTCGGCCGAGTTCTGAAATCTAGAAAACTTACTTCCAAATTCCTTGGACCTTACCAAATTCTTCGCCGGATAGGTCTAGTAACTTACCAGATAGCCTTACCACCTTTTCTTTCAAACCTTTACAATGTCTTTCATGTGTCACAACTGTGAAAATATATTCCTGACCCGAGCCATGTCATAGCACCGGACACAGTACAATTGAAAGAAAACTTAACCTATAAGGCCCTTCCTGTAAGGATTGAAGATAGGAGAGTAAACCAACTCAGAAGAAAGGAGATCTCATTGGTAAAAGTGATCTGGAACAAAACGATCGGAGATGCAACATGGGAGTTGGAAGACAAGATGAAGGAGCAACACCCACAATTGTTCTAATGTATGAAAATTTCGAGGATGAAATTTCTTTTTAGAAGGGGAGAGTTGTAACACCCCGAAAATTGTTTGTTTCATCATAAATAGTAGTTTTATAATATTTGTGATTTTTGAGAATTTTTCTTAATTCTTTCGAAAATGTAAAATATTTTAGTATATTTTTCGTTTTGCGTGTGCATCGAGCAAAACTAGTAAAACACCCCAAAAATTGTTTATTTCATGATAAATAGTCGTTTTATAATATTAGTGATTTTTGAGAATTTTTGTGGATTTTTTCAGAAACGTTGAATATTTTAATATATTCTTCATTTTGCATGTGCGTTGAGCGAAGTCGGGAAAATGAAATATTTTCTCCAAGGCTGGTAAACCTTGAACTATGAAAACGTCGATGAGGGATCTTACAAAACCCGAGGTCGGGCACAGTTTATGAAGTTTACGTTTTTTGAGATTTTATCTGATAAATAAAATCGTTGTACCGTGAAATTATCCAATGAACAATAAATATTATTTTTATTCACTGTAACTTTTGTGCACTAGATAATAGCTCTAGTAGAGTGTTAATCATCTTTTCTAGAGTGTTCACTTTTGTGACAACATCACTTTTTACTTTATCGAGAAGCGTGCGAATCTTCTCAAGGAAGTTTCAAGGAAGCTTCCTACCAAGCTTCTCAAGGAAGCTTTGCCCTCTCTCTCCTCCCTCCCACACTCCACGGCCAAGAGGGCCTTTTTGGAGCCAAAAGCTTAATTTTCATTTATTACTTTCATCTCTAATATTTGAAAATCATTTTTTACTATCAACTTCTCTCTCTACATTTTCCTTCTCTCTTTTTCTCCAAAGTTTCTCCTCCTTCTCTCTTCTTCTCCACACGGCCTCACCCCCTCTCTATGCCTCCTTGATCACAAAAATTTTAAGTAAACATATTTTCTTAATCTCCATCACATTCTAAAAATCTTTTTAGTTTGAATTTACTTGAAAAACTTCCATCTTTATTATCTTCTTCATGCCTCAAAGTTTGAAGCTTTTAAGTAATATTCTTGATTTCTCATCTTCTCATCTTCATTTTCGTTTTAATGGTCATCATCATGGCCATTTGTCCTCTTTTTCTCAAGCCTTGGTGTTGATTTGATGAAATTATGATTTCTAGGGTTTTCAAGGTGCTTGGCCGAAATTCACTAGGAGCTTCAAGGGAGTTTCTTTGCTTGTTTTCCCTCTTGGTAAGAAGAAGACTATCCACTTCAACCACTATTGGTAGTAGGAGACTTGTATTGCGTTGGTTGTGAGAAACCCTTGTTAGGGTTACTCTTTTTGATGCGTGATTTTGATGACTATGTATTGATTTTACCTTGTATAATCTAATTGGTTGAATGTATATATGTATTAATGATCTTGGATTGGATTTGATGGATTGGAGAAATGAAATGGAAGCAAAGGTTCTTTTCCTTCCTTGGGAGGCTCACGGCCATGCCCCTCCATAGAGGGTGTATGATTGAAATTTTGTAACAAAATGAAGAGCTAATTAATCAAGTGAATAATAATTAATGGATCAAAGAAAAATTTGAGTTCTTACCCTTTAGGGAGGCTCACGGCCTCTAGGGCCATTTTGGGCCCAAGTGTGTAATTTTTGGACAACCCTGGAAATTTGGTAATTAAGTGTTAAGTAATTAACAATGTGATGGAAAAAAAATTAATTGGTGGCCTAGAGTGATTTTTGAACTTAAGGGAAGAACAAGAGTGAGTGTGAGACTTGAGAATTTTAGAGTAATGCCCTAAGTGAATATGATTTAATTTAAGTAGAGAACTTAACTAATTGAGAGAATTCCTCTAGAGAGAGAGAGATTTCATAAGAAAATACTTAATTAAAGTAAGATTTCATAATAAACCCTAAAAAGTGTACCACCTCATTTGAGAATTTGATAATATGATGTTATGGATCCATGAGTGGGATCAAAACTTTGTTGATGTTTAACTTAGCCAAATTGTGGCATATTATGGAGAAAGTATATCATTGGTGAATATACATGAACATGCATTGAGTCATATTGCAATGTGAAAGTCCGATGGACTATTGTTAAGGCCATGTTGCCTAGGAGTTTGAATCACACCTATGTGAGGGTGTGAATAGACTAGTGTAGGTCATAATGTTAACCTTGGGGCATCGGAGTGCAGGTACCTTGCAATGGACAGTTGGTAGCTCTTCTGTCCATGGGACAGACTGATGCAAACACACCGATGATCCGGACCGAGACACTGTCCTATATCGCCATCTAGTGTAGAATGTCTTGTACAATGCCATGATGTGCACATTGAAAAATTGAGAAATTATAGCACTTGTTGGCCTCGGTAGCCGAGTTACAGACATGTCTCCTGATCATTCTCTCTGATGTTTGTGTCTAGCTCCATGGAGTAGAATTTTGATATCATGTGCATATACATAGTGAGTCTACATATTATTTGGCATTTATTTATATGATGATTGAAACTATTGCCTTATTAATGTCATAACTGCCTGGAACTGTTTAGTTGTTTACTATTAGTTTCTTAATGCTGATTATTGTTTCTGAAATGCTATGTGGGCGCTCCGCACCATTCTATTTCTTTACTGCTATAATTGGTAATGAATGTAGGATGTCTTACCTCTTTTCTGTATTTCTACTACTCTGTTTTTTTATGGGTTACTCTGAAGACGTTGGTGAAGAAGGGAAATTTCACGAGTTCCCTGGCTTTTTGGGATACGTGAGACTGACTTTCGTCGGAGGTCCAGACTGCTGGCATATCAACCTGGGTACGGACCGCTGTGTTTATCTCGGAGACGTGACGATGTCTCTAGCTTGGGGGCATTATGATCTGCTTATTTTTACTTGTAGTGTTTGTTTATATTTAGAATTCTATTTGCCTATACGAGACTTGTGGGGTGAGCGTTACTACTCCCCACAGGAAGATTCATTCCTCTCTACTGCACAAGCCCCTGCTCGTAACTCAGTAGCTCTGATGAGGGTTCCTCTGATGAGGAAGACCCTGAGGAGGATCCAGCTATGGTTCCTTCTCTTTCTCTTTAGGGAGCTGATACTGTAGATGGTCACTGATGGCCATCTATATTTCTTTTTGGGGCTTGATGTCTTATCTTTTGGTGGGCTATATATGTGTAGCTATTTTGGGCAGGTAAAGCTTTTCGCTTTTTGTATATCTGGTGATGTAACTAAACGAACATGATATAAGTATATATATATATATAGCATGATGTATCGATATATGTTTCATTTCTCCTGTTACTTTCTATTGTAACCAAATATTATTACCTTATTGTAACAAAAAAAAGAATTTACTAATTGAATTATATGTTCACAATAAGCAAGTTTATCTAATATATAATGAACTGGGCCTTAGTTTATACTCTTTTTTTCCGCATTATAATTAATGGTGTGACGTTTCCTCCTCAAAAAGGTGCGTTACAACACTGATGCCCGGTGCTATGATATGGATGTTAAGTGTGTTGTTTATTTTGGGGAGTTTATCTGTTAGGGATCCCGAAGAGGATCTGGAAGAAGATCGAGTACAGTACCTTACTCTTCAAGTGTTTGAACTTGGGCCAGTCTAGGTTGGTTACATTTATGGGTATATAAGTTTTATGGACGTATGGTTGAAGTAAACTTTGTTTATATGTAAAGTATGTTATTCAATTTTTAGATCTTGTGTTACTTTGCTTTGATAAGTTTATGCTATCCGCGAAAAAGAAATTTTGAAATCCGTATTGCAACATAATTAAATATTTTATAACTTGGGAAAAGAATTTATAAAAGAGTTAGTCTGAAATGTGATACCCTAAGGAGGGGTTACATTAGTTGGTATCAGAGCCCAAGTTAGAGTCTTTTGGGTTTGTGGGTAGGTTTGTCTTGTTTGTACTATGTGTTTCTCTGACACCAAACACATAGATATATTGTTTGATTTCTGAAAGGAGACAATTTTGGTTAAAATGGTTATGTTTAGTTTCATTGTGTTTTGATTTGTTTGTCTTTCAAGAAAGACAATGAATTGTAGTAAATGTAAGCATGTGGACGCGAGACGTGACGATGATCGTATGGTTGCAGGTAGAAGTGTAATGCAGAGAATGGCTGACATAGTGGTACAACAGATTCAGAAGGTCGCTCTGCAGCAGGAACTGATAACCGAACTTCAGAACTTGTTAGAGTTGGAGCAGTCTCAAGATGCAAGAAGCTGTAACTTTGGATCCTCGATGATGCAAAAGGGAAGGAAATGTAAGATCAATCGATTTCAGCAAAAGTCGTGTACATGACCACTTGGGAATCAACAACAATGATATGGAGGAAGTGCTAGTGGAAGTGGATCCAGCCAGACTGTGACACCAATACAAATATGTAAGAAGTGTATAGGAAATCACTTAATAAAGGAATGTACGAAAAAGGAAAAGGTCTGCTACCAGTGCACGTGTATAGAGATTATCCTTAGTTCAAGACAAAGCCTTCCGTGAGTAATGAACATGTGAAAAGATCTCAAGTAGAAGAAAGAGTTAATACAAAGAGTGGAATGGAAGTGTGCAAATATAAAGACTTAAGAAATGAAGAAGTTGTGCCATAGAGAGTAATCCTAAAACTATACTGTATAACTTGCAAGGTAACTTATTCTTTTGTTGCCTGTGACTGAGTGAACCATTTGGGTTTACCTGTGTTTTCATTTCCTTTTGACTTGAATATTGCTACTTTAACTACTAAACTTACTATTTCTACTCAAGTTTTCTAAATCTACTCTATTTCTATTAAAGATCAAATCTTTTCTGTTGATTTAATTTGTCTACTTCTTTCACAAATAGACAAAATCTTGGGAATGAATTAGTTACTTTCTAACCATATCCTATTATATTGTTTCAATAAAACTTTAGTGTTTCTTGAGATTGAGAATTTTGGATTTGAATCCAAAAAGTTCATTTCTAAATTTATTGGACCATATCAAATTCTTTGTCAGATAAATCTGGTAATCTATTGAATAGCCTTAACACTTTTCTTTCTAATCTTCATAGTGTCTTCCATGTATCTCATTTGAGAAAATATATTTTTGATTCAAACCATGTCATAGTACCAGATATCGTACGATTACAAAGAGAACTTGATCTATGAGATATTTCCTATTAAGATTAAGGATAGGCGAGTGAAACAACTTATTTTGGTGAAGATAATCTGGAACAATGTGACGGGAGATACAACATGGGAACTAGAAGACCAAATAAAGGGAGTAGTTGTTTTCTCCAAGATCGATTTGCGTTCTGATTATCATCAGATTCACATGAAAGTAGAAGATATTCCAAGACAGTTTTATGGATGTGTTATAGGCACTACGAGTATTTAGTAATACCATTCGGGGTAATGAATGCTTCTACGATATTCACGAATTATAAGAATAGGATCTTTTACCCCTATTTAGACAGATTTGTCGTTGTCCTTGTTGACGACATTCTGATCTATTCTCGAAATCCGAAGGAACATGCTGAACATCTTAATGTAGTTCTTCAAATTTTGAAGAAGAAGAAGTTATACTCGAAGTTGTCCTAGTGCAAATTCTGGTTAAAGGAAGTTCAATGTTTAGGTTTAGGTTATGTGTTGATTGTAAAATAGAAAGGTAGTGGCGTATGCTTCAAGGCAGTGGAATGTGCATGAGAAGAATTATCTGTTTCACGTGTTGGAATTTGTGATAGTTGTTTTTGCGTTAAAATTTGGAGACATTTTTTTATAGATCAACCTACAATGTCTACAGTGATCACAAGAGCTTGGAGTACCTGTTCGATCAGGAGGAGTTTGATAAGAGGTAGAGACGATAGTTAGAATTTTTGAAAGACTACGATTTTCAACTTCAGTATCATTCTGGAAAGGCGAATGTTGTAGTGGATACCTTAAATAGAAAATGTGCTTAGTATATCTGGTATGATGGTTAAAGAGAGTGAATTGATAGAGTAATTCAGGAATATGTGTTTGTTTGTGGATTTGACACTAGGGAGAATTTGTTGGAATATAATTACTGTTTCAAATAGCTTGAAGGAGGAAATTCGAGAAAAGTAGAAGGGTGATCTGGAATGACGTAACTAGAGATGCTACGTGGAATCTTGAAGACAAAATAAAGGAACAATATCCTCTTCTATTTTAAATGTAAGAGAAATTTTGAGGACGAAATTCTTTTTAGAGGGGGAGAGTTGTAACACTCCGATTTTTCATTTTACAATATTCATGAATTTTTGTGAATTTCTGAGAATTTTTAAGTATTTTTATTATTGTAATATTATTTTATGTTGTATGCTCAAAATTCATTTTTTTAATATATGTGAGTTTTATAATTTTTATGATTTTTGTAAGTTTTTTATTATTTTAATATTATTTTGAGCTGTATGTGTGTTTAAGGTAGGCCAGGAAAAAAATTTTTTCTAGACCAGAAAGTTTCGGACTGTTAAGGCAGGATCAGAAGATCTTACTAAACTCGAAACCGAGAACAGTTGACAAAAATTTTCTTTATCTGAATTTTCTATTATCCATTAGATAATGTTAATATCCATTGGATAGTAGCTTCTGGAAATATCTAGTGGATGGTTATTCATAAGCCAAAATATCTTGGAGCTCATCATGAGTAATCATGATAAGCTTTTGTATTGCACCAATAGGAGACTTTGCTTGCTTAGCAAGTGGTTTGACAAGTCAACAAAGGTGGCTTGCTCAAAGGTGGACCAATGGAGAGGTTGCTTGGTGGCTAAGCTTGGAGGCTATGGTGGAGAAGTTGGATACTCCTTCTTTGGAAAATATCTTGATGGATAGTCAAATTTGATGGCTATGACTCAAAGTGATGAACCAATGGCAAGCATGAAGAAGGCAAAATGGATACTCAAGTTGAAGAGGAGAAATTCAAATTAACTATTCAATGTAGAAGATAAATTCAAATTGCCTACTTACTCATTCAAGCTTATCTTATCATTCTTTTTCTAGAAGCATGTAGAAGCAATGACTCACTATATTCTAGAAATTTGTAGAACACTGACTCACCCTGTGACTTGCCACAGTGAGTCACACATTCTAGAGACTTCTCTGTAATGACTCACCTAGTAAAATATCTAAGGATAAACGTCTGAAGGAAAATATCTTAGTAAAATATCTATGTAAAATATCTGAGTGAAAATATCTAAGCTAAATATCTTAAGTGTAATCATGAACCATCATTACATAGCTTTATGACCAATTAATTAGAATCATGCTTGTTTGTCAAAAGGTCAACAAAAATGGCTAGGTTAGTTAGTTAAGAAACTAAATAATCTAACTAAGTTACTCTAAAAGCCTAAGTAGTAACTAAATAGAGCAAACTTAGTTTGCTATTCCTTAGAGTCTATAGTTACAAGAATGTATCTAGAGTCTTCTAGAAGGATGACTAATGCATGACAAATACATGACTTAATCATGTAACTAGATAGTTAGCCATGTAACTAGATGACCTAACTAAGTTAGCTTAAGTGTAACTAAGAAACTAATTAAATCAAAACTTGGTTAGCCTTCTTATTGAGTTACATGGCCACTTGGAATTCTAGGAGATTCTTGAACAATCTATTATAACCAAAGGATGACCTCTAAGTGACCTAAGCCATGTGAAGTAATTACTAGCTTATTGAACAAGCTTTGATCTTTCTCTCCATACACCTATATGGCCATGCATGTGAAAATAGGACTTTGCATTTCATTTACTATCACTTTGTGACTTAAGTTTTCGCTCCATTCTCTCTCTTCCAAGAACTCCAAGAACAAACACCAAAGAACTCCATTCATTCTTTTTCCTTGAAGGTTTTGGCCTCCCTACCCAAAACCAACCTCCACTCACCTATAATTTCATCTAATACCATTTTCTAAACCTAGACACAATTCTAAACACTTTTCATCTTGTGAGTTTTACCTAATTCATCTTCTAAGTGCTTCAAAATCAAGCTTAGATTATCTACTTCTAAAGGTAACTTCTTGATCTCTTGTTCTTAAGTTGGATTCATGAATTTCTAAATCATGATTGATCCATGGTTTCTTATTTTCAAGCTTTGTTTGTGACTCTAGTTTGATTTAATCTTGTTAGGGTTTCTTGAGGGTGCTTCACGAAATCCATAGGAGAAGGAACTTGAACGGTTTTTGTCTTCTTTGAGGTAAGAGGGAGATTAACTTCATCAATCATATGTGGTGGTGAGGGAAAGGATTTGTTTGTGTTTGTGAGTGAAAATCCATGTGCGGATTTATTCATTTGATTGTGTGATTATTGGTTTATGCTTGCTTGATTATGCATTTTTAAATAATATGATATTATATATGGAATTGTTATGGTTGATTTTTGGATATATGTGATGATATGTGATTTTGATAGTATGTATGAAATGTTTATGGTATAGTTTTTATGATTGATATATGTTGCATACGATAAATCATATGAGAAAGGAAAGAATTTTGGTTCCAATGACCAATTGATGGCTCACGAACATGATATCCATTTTCGGGTATCCTAAGTCAAAATGTTTTAACAACTATAAATTTAGGAGATTTGGTAACAAGGAATTGAATCAAGGGTTTACAAAATAGAAAAAGGAAATGAATAAAGTTTTAGAAATCCAGATAAAGGGATTTTCATCCATGATGATGGAGAATAAATTTGAATAATGGTTTGAAGCTTAAAAAGTTTTATTTAATGTTTTTTTTAGTAAAGGAAATAGAAAAGGAAGTGGATAAATTTTATTATTAAACATCAAGTGATTATCGGCCATGATATTAGAAAATTGGGTTTTTGAATTAAATAGAAAACTTAAGACATTTTGTTGAAGAGGATTTTTAGTAAAGAAAAATGAGAAAGATTTTTATAAAGTTATGATAATGCAAGTTTTTGGAAAGGATGTTGAAAAATGTTACTTCAAGGATTTTTGTAAGTAAAGTTGGAGAAAAGAATATAAATAAAGTCTTTATAATTTTGAAAGGGTATATTTTCTGGTAATGTGAGTTAAAATGATTTTAGAGGATGATTTGAAAGTCAAGTTATTTTACTTAAGAGAATTTAGCAAAGATGAGGAACAATTATTTTTGAGGTATAATTAAATCATAATAAACGTAGTTTTTATGATGAACATTTGAAAATATTACTTGAAGGGGATTTAATGAGGAAAACATTGGAAATGAGTTTAAGATTTTTGTTAAACTTAGAAAGTTTCAAAAAAATTGATTTATAAAGGTCAGAAATATTTTACGCAATGGAAAAATATTAGAAAAACATTATGTGATTCAAAAACGTTAATTTTTGAACTTCGCGATTGAGAAAAATAGCAGAATGCTGTCGGACCAAAGAACTGGACCCAAAAACCTCAGATAGACGAATGAGTCAAATGTGGTTTGCTTTTATAACCAGAAACATCAAATAGATGAATGAGTTTGATGTGACTTGTTATCATAAGAGACCCAGATATATCAGTGATATTATGTAGTTGTATAGGCAGTTATATAATATCATTGATATTAATGGTATTAAACAATTGTATGGGCGGTTGCTTTAATATCATTGGGAATAGTTCAACAGTGGTTTGATTTCATTGAATATGCATTTGAGCATTATACAATTGATGTCTGTTGTGGCGTTTGATGCCTAAAGAGTGAACGAGAACTTACAGGATAGTGGGATCTTGATAGATCTTGGGGGACGTTAGGGCGCGGTGATTCACTTAGTGATGATGTTATCACTAGTGATTATGCTATCACTTTATATATATATGCCCCTGGCCATGATGAATCGATTGCAACGCTCTAACTGCCAGACAAACACTATTTCTTTTCATTATCCACTATAGACTGTCTTTTAGGGGGGATAGATCTTCTGGAACGTTCATCTCTGAATTTGAGTCTAGCTCCGTAGAGTAGGAACTAGTTGCATTGTGTATAAGGATGGTCAGTATACATATCGTGCATATGCATAGTCAGCATTTATACTATCGTGATATAATATTATTGTGGTTTTATTAGCATGTCAGATATTGTGTTACAAGTTTATTGGATTATTCATTTATTAAATATCATGAATATATCGGTTGATTTTATGTTATTTTGTGGATTGTATGTTGAACTGTGTTGGCATGTTTATCGTTTTCTTGTTGCTATATTGGTATGCGATGTAGAGGATCTCACATCTTTGCTGTATTATTTGCCTGTTATGTCTTTATGATTATGTTTCATAAAGATCGTAAGAAGGACGAGGTTGGATCGCCTAAGTTTGAATTGAAAAGAATTTCTTTGACTACATGCAAGCACAGTTCCACTGAGGCACTGATCCCCAGCTCTATGATATCGATGTTAAGCGTGCTGTTTATTTTGGGGAGTTTGTCTGTTAGGGATCCCGAAGAGGATCTGGAAGAAGATCGAGTACAATACCCTACTCTTCAAGTGTTTGAACTTGGGCCAGTTTAGGTTGGTTATATTTTTAGGTATATAAGTTTTATGGACGTATGGTTGAAGTAAACTTTGTTTATATATAAAGTATGTTATTCAATTCTTAGATCTCGTGTTACTTCGATTTGATAAGTTTATGCTACTTCCGAAAAAGAAATTTTGAAATCTGTATTACAATCATAATTAAATATTTTAAAACTTGGGAAAAGAATTTATAAAAGAGTTAGTCTGAAATGTGATACCCTAAGGAGGGTGTTACATGGTCCAGTTTCTCACCATTCCCTTTTCAAAGCCTTCATCACTCCCTTCATCAAGCTCTATATCTCCATCCATTCAAAAGGCTTCTTCACATTTTACTCCTAAACCAGGTATTTTGTAACGTCCTAATTCAAGTTACAACAGTATATTCGAAATATACTTTGTAAACAAGATCAAACTTGTTACTTCTTACTTTTAAACATCATAAAATCTTTGAAATAACCATACATATCGAAAATAAACATTCAAATAGAGTAGAAAATAGAGCCTTGAAGAGAAACAATTCAAACTAAGCATTAATATTATACAGTTGATAATTTCGATTTGATACATTACACAATTTCAATTCTTTATCAAAAATAAAGTTTACATAAGTAATATAATTCAAACACTCACTACAACAAAATTGGTCTAAGGCTACATTTTTTTAAGCTACATTTAAAAAGTGTAGTTTAAAGTCTTAATAGGCAACACTTTTATAAGAGTAGCCTTTTTGGAGTGGTTTTGGCAACTACATTTTTGGCAACAGGTGAAAAACGTACCCTTAGAGTCTAAAGGGTACGTTTTTATAAGTGTTGTCATATTATACATTTAAGCACACTTTTTCTGATAAAATGCAACGTTAATGAAACGTAGCTTATCTAACGTTCTAAGGCAACGTTTTGTAAATGTGCCCTAATATATTCCCTTAACCCGCGCACCATTTTGTTTCCCACTAAATTTTTTTGTGCAAATTCTTCCAAACAACCATGACTACCATATTTTCTTTCAGAACCAAAAAGAAAAATTAGTAAAGGGTAAGAAAATTTGTCCCATTCATTTCTAATCTGAATGAAAAGAAAATTTGTCATCCGCCCGCCGTACGTCTCCACCCCGTAAGGCTCAAAGAACAGACCCACTCCCTTTTGAGAAGCCTTGTCAGTGCGAACAGATCTGGAAGCCAGCATCTTCGACGAGCAATCTATTAAGCTCAAAGACAAGGCTGCGCTTGTTGCTTACATCGCTAAGCTCGAAACTGAGGTTCGTAACTCTAACCCTTCTTATTCTTTTTTCCCTTTTTTCATTTTTGGATTTTTGTAGCACCTTAACTTATTTTAAGTACTCCAAAGAAGATGTTTTTATTGTGAGTTAGAGTGAACAGAAAAATGGGTTGCTCCCAACTTGTAATGTGGAAAGGGATTTTTGATTGAGAGACTGTTTGACATTATTGTTTTGTTGAGAGATAATTTATGATTAAGTGTTTATGAGATAGTTCCTCCTCCAAAGAGTTTTGCGACAGAAAACTGTGATTTCGCACAGAAAATGAAAAAGGAAGAATTTCCTGAAAATTAGGTAGAATGAAAAGTTGCATATGGTAAATTATTAGCGAGATTGACTTGCTTTTCTTCTTTGTGTAAATATACTTTACCTGTTACGATTAGTAATATTTGGGAGAATGAATGATATTTTTGAAAGGGAAATAGGCTCTTATAGAGCTACAGAATAACAAACCAAAAGATAAGATCCTAATTTAGAGTAACAAACTAAAACTGAAATTTAAACTAGCAGCTTATCCTAACATCCTAACAGAGGTATAGCAAAGAGTTAAGGAGCACACAACATTACATCATAAATTGTGAAGTTGGCCCACTGTGCAATCGTTATATTCTGGTCTTTGCCAAGAAGAGACTTCTTTGAGTTCTTTCTGTTCTTATTAGGAGAGAGTAAGGAGGTTCAGGTTAGCGTTGAAGAAAACCAGTAAAAGTGCCTTTGGAAGCAAAACCAATAATAAATAGGACATAAAACTGCTTCAGGTTGACATGGGGTACTAAACAGCGCCCTGTGTTAAATAGATAGGAGGAATGGTCTCAACCCTGTAAATTTTCATTATTTTTAAAAACTTACAACTATGTCATAACTATGATTTTTATACATGACATGTAATTGATTGTTCTTTGCTCAAGGCAGATTAATCAAGACTTGGGAAGATCTATAGTGGACTTGAAGTTAAGTTTTGAGTTACAATCGTGTCATGGCTAGGTAAGAAAACTCTTATCCTCTTTATTTTCTTATGTTGTTATTATTTATACAACATTTTTTCTTTCTTTCTATTTTTTTTATTATTTGTATTCTTGTAAAGTCTAGTTAATGCATAAATGAATATTTATTTGAAGCCTTAATATCAAAATTTGATTAATTAGGTTTTCTCCGGATGTGTCTAAGCATTGGATGGATTTACCGAGGTATAGCAAAGAGTATTGTGATGGTGTTCAATGTTTCTTGGACTTTGCTTACTCGGTTGGAAATCCCGAAGGTGAAGAAATTCAATGTCCCTGTGCGAAGTGTTGTAATATCTACTGGTATCGGAGAAACGTAGTATATGATTATCTCATATGTTACGGATTTGTTGAAGGTTATACAGTTTGGTTTAATCATGGGGAACAAGAAATCCAAATGGATGTCGATGGTGACACGGATGATGAAGTTAATTCAAATGACGACATTGATGGTTTGTTGAATGATACATTTAGATATGTGGCACAAGCTAAAGGAGTCTATGAAGGCCCAAATGAAGATGCAAGGAAATTTTATAACTTAGTTGATGAGGCAAGCCAAGAACTGTATCCGGGTTGTAAAAGGTTCTCTACCTTATCTTTCACTATTCGTCTCTACTTGTTGAAGTGTCTACATGGATGGAGCAATGCATCCTTCACTTCCCTCTTAGAGTTATTGAAAGAGGCGATGCCTGACTTGAACATT
This sequence comes from Ormosia semicastrata, assembly GCA_029884595.1. Classification (NCBI taxonomy): domain Eukaryota; kingdom Viridiplantae; phylum Streptophyta; class Magnoliopsida; order Fabales; family Fabaceae; genus Ormosia; species Ormosia semicastrata. Next base: position 62,802,996 of record JAQQTO010000061.1, on the reverse strand, counting down.
CCTTTATCTTTCAATAAAACGAAGGCTATGGTGAAAGACTTAGGTCTTAACTATGTAAAGATTGATGCATGTCCCAATGACTGCATGCTATACAGGAATGGCCATAAGCATGACAGTCATTGCCATGTTTGTGGAGCTTCTCGATATATTGAATATCCTGATGTTGATAATGAGCTTGAGCCTTCCAAAAAAGCTCGTCCTATTCCTGCTAAGACTTTAAGATACTTTCCCTTAATTCCTAGACTTCAAAGGCTATTTATGTGCTCAAGGACAGCGGATACAATGAGGTGGCATGACGAGGAACGTTCTAAAGATGGGAAGTTAAGGCATCCTGCCGATGGCCAATCATGGAAAGACTTTGATAGCCTTCATCCAGAATTTGCTAAAGATTCTCGCAATCTCAGACTTGGCTTAGCAAGTGACAGCTTCAATCCATTTTGGACTATGAGCATATCTCATAGCACATGGCCAGTTGTCTTGATGGCATATAATTTACCTCCTTGGTTGTGTATGAAACCAGAATATTCTATGCTTTCTTTGCTTATACCTGGGCCGCGATCACCTAGAAATGACATTGATATTTATCTACAACCACTGATAGAAGACTTGAAGGTGTTATGGGAGACAGGGGTAGAAACATATGATGCTTCAAAGAATGAAACCTTTCAAATGCGAGCAGCTTTACTATGGACAATTAGCGACTTCCCCGTTACGCTATGTTGTCCGGTTGAGTACAAAAGGAAAGTTGGCTTGCCCTTGCTGTAATTATGAGACTTCTTCTACCTATCTGAAACATAGTCGGAAGATGTGCTATATGGATCATCGTGTTTTTCTACCCATGGATCATCAATGGAGATCTAACAAAAGGTCTTTCAATGGAAAAACAGAATCTAGGCCTCCCCGCCTTTCTTAAAGGGTACAAATGTGTTTGAGAGCTTGCAAAATTTTGACAATGTATTTGGGAAGAAGCAAAAGAAATCAAATGATGGTCCATGGAAGAAAAGGTCAATTTTTTTGAATTACCTTATTGGCAGCACAACACGTTCCGCCACAACCTTGATGTCATGCATATAGAGAAGAACATAGTTGATAACATAATTGGAACCCTATTGGACATTCCGGGTAAGACAAAGGACCATGCAAATGCTCGATATGATCTAAAAGAGATGGGCATTAGAAGGAACCTTCAACCAAAAGATACAAAGGATGGCAAGAGAACAAAGGTTGCAAAAGCATGCTTCTCAATGACTGCTGGAGAAAAGTCAGTTTTTTGTAGTGTTTTGAAGACAGCAAAGCTACCTGATGGCAGTGCTTCTAACATTTCCCGATGTGTGCAACTAGCTGAAAGAAAAGTGTCTGGTTATAAGACCCATGATGCCCATTTCATGTTACATTACTTGTTGCAAATACCAATCAAAAGCATACTTCCTGATCATGTTGCTATCCCTTTGATCCGTCTAAGTTCCTTCTTCCGTCATTTGTGTCAAAAAGTTATCACACTAGAAGAAATAGATTGTTTAGAGAAAGAGATTGTAGAAACACTGTGTCAGCTTGAGAGGATTTTTCCTCCTAGTTTTTTTTATATAATGGTTCATCTGCCTATTCATTTAGCGAACGAGGTGAGATTAGGTGGCCCAGTTCAATTTCGATGGATATATCCTCCAGAAAGATATATGTGTACATTAAAGTCGTATGTTCGCAATAAAAGTCATCCAGAAGGATCTATTGCGGAGGCATATTTGGTTGACGAGTGTTTGACCTTTTGCTCACGATATTTACATGGAGGTGTGCAGACCAGATTTAATAGAAGACCCCGAAACAATGATGAATGTAGTTCAAATGAAGTGGAATCTTCAAATTTGTTCCCAAACAAAGGGTGTCCTTTAGGAGGAAAAAAGGGTGCTCCATTTATTCTGGATGACAAGTCACATAGCCAAGTCCATGCATACATACTGAATAATTGTGATGAAGTTCAAGAATATGTTAGGTACTTTGACTCACCTGCAATATTTCTTATCACTCACTAAATTATTATTATTATTTTTTAGCTAATATATAACAATACTTGTCAACTTTAGAGAGCATGAGCATGAAGTTAATAATCAACGACGAGGATCAAAATGGAGCAAAGCCAAAAACCATAGTCAAAACTTCTCTCGTGGTTTGAAACTCGTGTTATGCATGAGGATGTGCCAGATTGGATAAAAGAACTATCTAGGGGACCAAATTCAATTGCAAGAAGATATTCTGGGTATTTGATCAATGGATACAGATTTCATTCTAGGCGGCGTGATGCAAGACGAAAAACATAGAATAGTGGTGTCACATTAGTTGCATTAACTACAAGCTTTGCAAGCTCAAAGGATGTAAATCCGGTTGATGCAAATCTAACTTATTATGGTAGAATAATTGATATAGTTGAGTTAGATTATTATGGCCATTTTAAGGTTGTCTTATTTAGGTGTGACTGGTATGAGGTTGGAGAAGATATTTATGGCCTTACATATGTTCACTTCAACAAGAAATGCTATCAAGAAGACTTTTGTGCTAGCATCTCAAGCACACCAATGCTTTTATGTTCAAGATCCATTTGATCAAAACAAACATTATGTCATGAAGACAATTCCAAGAGACTTGTTTAACATAAGTGATCAACCTGAGTTTGATGCCCGCCATAGTTATGAAAATGAGCCATTTGAACATTCAATGGGTCCTTCTATACCCATTGATGATGGTGAAGTTGTTTTGGAAAGGAATGATGTACCACCGACCATTATTGATGCAGCTCCACAAGTGTTTCTTGCCCAAGAACATGAAATAGAATCGGGAGAAGAGATTGGTTTTGAGGACACATCATGAGACATCACTTTTTACTTATACAATTATTGGTTTAGTTTAAATGTGGCCTATTTGCTTTTTGACTTTTTGTACATAAATAAAAAAAACTTTGTCCCTATTTGCTGTATTTGCTTTGACATTTAGCTTAATATAAGTTTTGATAGCTGATACGTTCCTTTTTTTCTTCTGCTAACCCATTTTCAAATGAAGAAACTCCACTAATTCCATCATTTAACAACAACTCGAGATAAGATTGCTTGCTGCCTCCAAAATATTTAGGGTAGTGAATCAAAAGTATGTCTATTATCCTTCATTGAGAAAGTAGAATCATGTCTCTGGAATGAGTTCCTTGGACTATCCCATTGTTTTCCAAGCCTTCTAGTTCTAGTCAATGATTCTGAATTTGAAGCATTACCATTACTATTCACAGGCGTGTCCACTGCATCTTCATCAGGAGATGACATTTCATTAAGCTTTCCTACATTTAGAACCACTACATAAATTAATGGCCAAAAAGAACCTTTCCTACACTTGCCTGATTTGAGTGTTGTAAAACTAACTAGTACTAGTGTACTAGCAGACACACAAAAATAGAGAAAGAGAGAACCTCACAGTAATGGCAGAAACCATCAGAGAGAACCTCCAATATCTCCTCCTTCTTCAATGAGCTCAGCAGCTCCATCTCCATTCAGGACACTCCTTGCCGGCAACATCCTCCCAAGTCCCACCCACAGCTCTACACAGACGAGAGAAGTTGATAACTTCACTTTTTGGAGTCCTGGGTGATTACCAATACCAAGTCAAGTCCACGAAGAGAGAAACACTAAAAGGAAGAAAAGCAACGTCCGAGGTTCAATTCTGGTTTTGAAATAATACCCTGCCAATTGCCTAACATAACACACTAAACAACCAAAGAAGAAGAATAATAAAGAAAACAAAAACTCATACAAATAGAACATAATGTAGACAGTGCAACTAGAAAAATGGCCGAAGACTCCAAAGAAACTCCGAGAAAAACCCATGACACTTTTTTTATTTTTGGTTTGATAAAGTATTTGTTGAAATCAGTTACAGTATTCTGGTTCAGAAAAATTATTCTAGTAATATAGTAATATAGTATGACGTTGATTGCTCTCTTCACGAACTTGTGTTTTCAGGTTCATTATATGCTAAAGGAGGAAAGATATGATGATCTAATCCTAGCTTGAAAGTTCACATAGGAGCTGGTTGTGATTTTTGCGGGGTAAAACCTCTACATTATTATATATTGCTCCTTCTTTGATGTGTTGCTTTGTTTTGTTTTTCTTTGGTGAAATCTGAATGAAACACTGTCAGAAGCAAACTTGAAACAATGTTATATAACATGTATTCTGTATCAGTATGAAATGGGTCTTAACTAAATTTGGGGATGTTGTACTATAAACTTGCAATTTCTCTGCCTCTAGGTAGTTGCTTTTTTCCCTTGTTGCAATATCTTGGAGCTGTTTTTAAGTTTCAATCTTGGCTAGCCAATGGCGGACATTTTCTTTTTCCTCTACCCTCATCTGAATTTAACCTTTTTCCTGCTCTATTTATTTCATTTTTATTCTGTTTTGCTGAACCGTTGCTAACAAAATCTTGATTCAACACTCATTTTAGTATCTTAAAAAACATATTTGTTTCCTCAATTATAAAATGTGATCTCAAAATTGTTCTTACATTAAGAATACCGTTAATGGAGCCATTGACTGACAGAGTAAATTGATATTAACTTTTTTTATGTAGGAATAACAAACACATCCTTATATTTATGTAGAATCAAAGCTAATTTTGGTTCCATGTCTGTTAGCAGATCAAGCCACTGGTCCTTTAGACCTTCAGGGAGCTGCAGTTGCATAGTATAAAGTTCTAAAATGGCTTGAACCTAATAAAGCCTCTTCAATTGATGAAATTGTGCTTGCTTACGTGAATGGTCCTAATTACCATATAAAGTGACAAATTTACCACCAATGTAGAACTTAATAGTTAAGGCACTGTAATTGGACACATGTGGCTTTGAATCTGAATTATCAGAACTTACTTACGTTTTTCAAGCTTGATTCCACAAATCTCAGTCATAAATTCATAAGTTTGCAACTATATGATCACTAAAACTAATATACTATAACAAATCAGATTTAGATGCTCTATTCTTATTGATTTGTATTTGCTTTGAGACAAACTATAAATCTAATCTATTTATAGGACTGCTGCCTTTATTCTTTTCAGTATAAAGAATGTACAAAGGAGGAGCTATTAAGAAGAAGGTTTTGACCCCAAAAAAGGGTCGAAGTCCTGCAAAGAATAAAGGCTTCGAGTTTGAATTACAAGCACGATCAAGTACTGAATTGCTTAGGCAATTTGAAATTAAGAGAAAACAACTTGCAAATGAATGGAAGAATTTAAGTATGCAAGCTCATAAAAGGAAGAATCCTATGCCTACAACATGTGGTGCAAGTGAAGGACAAAGTAGGCTGAATTTAATTCAAGCTAACTACACCCAAAGGCAAGGGCAGAATAAAGCTATGCAAAATCAGGTCCCAGTAATTCATAAAAGGAAGAATCCTATGAATAAAGCTACCCAATCTTCTTTACCTATAAATGAGATCATCCCACAAGCTGAAGGAGAAGACCAGCCTGCTATTGAAGAGCAACACGGTCTTAAAAAGGAAAAAAAGAAGCCAATTCACCCAGCAATGAGTCTTGATCAATTTCTAGAAAAACAAGGGATACATGTGGAGGGAGAGAAACAGCTTGATATTCAGCCAATGGATGATTTTGGAGGAAATAATATGTCATCGGATGATGATGATGTTGCTGATCATGAAGTTGGTGACAATGACTTTGCTGGAGATCAAGTTATGGACATTGATCATGTTGAAGGCGGTATGTTAGAAACTTACTTTTTTTAATATCTTGTATATGTTATCATCATGAAAATATTGCATGCGCATCGTTCAACTAGTATAACCTTTTTTTTTTTGGCTATTACATGGAACTAGGTACAATGGAAAAGAAAAAAACTCGAGGAAAAACAACTTGCAAATCAATTCATGCAAGAACTATGGAAGAACGAGAGGAGGTGACATTTGATAAGGGACAAGCAGTAGGACCAACTAATAAAAGAGTGTCAGATTTAAGCAATTTTCTAGGTACAATTGCTAGAAATCCAAGATTTATTACCCTGCTATACACTAATTGGACAGCTGTGCCAAAAGAAAATAAAAAACGCATGTGGAACTATGTTAATGTAAGAGCAACCACTTTTTCTTATTTCAGTTTTTATTTAGTTTTTATTACTAAATGAAATTAACATATATCTTGTGTTTTGCATAGTCCAAGTTCATTGTTCCGAATGATGCCAAGAAATGGGTGATGGCTACTATTCGCGATGCTTGGAAGCGACACAAAGGAAAGATTAAGAAGAAGCATTTTGATAAGTATGATACCATTGAAGATATGTTGAAAAATCGTCCTATTGACATACCAGAAGTAACTTTCACCAAATTGATTAACTATTGGAGTCTTCCCATTGTCCGAGTGAGATAGAACTATCTTTTCTAACCTTAGAGTCAAATTACTTATCTAGTTATATTTTTTTATGATTTGATATATATATATATATATATCTTTTTTTATTGGAATGTAGTCTATGTGTCAAATGAATTCTGTAAATAGAAAGAAGCAGAAGTTTGGGCATCGGATGGGGCCCGTAAATTTTGGAATAGTATGCATGAGACTGGTATTAATCTTAGACACTTGGGTTGGCAACACGACTTTCCTTTCTTCTCATACCTTGCTAGTATAGTTTTTGATTGTTTGTACTTTTCTTTTCATTCTTGTAGTGCTCAACCAAAGAGAACAACGAAGATCCAACAAAATCTGAAATGTTTGTTGCAACCCGCACAAATAGTAAAGGAAAGGAAGTTGATTCAGAGACAAAAGCTGCAATTGTAAGCAAATGAAGTGTGTTATTATTAATTATATTATTAATGTTAGTATTGATGTTATTATTAATGTTTCTTTTTAACAGACAGAACTTCAAAATCGCCAAGAGGCTGGAGAAACTGATGAGGGTGCATTTGAAGCAGTGTTTGGGAAGGAGCAGCCCGGGCGGGTTCGATGCTACGGTAGATCAGTTACAGCGACGTACTTGAAAAAAGATGCAGAAATCAACATAATCAAACAACAACAAAATGAGAAAGTCGAATCCTTGCAAACTGAAGTCGGAGATTTGAAGGGAGAGGTTCAAGGATTGCGACATATTGTAAAGATTTTGTTACAGCAAAACAACCCCGGAATGAGCGCAGAAGAAGTTGAAGCATTACTGCAATCTACCCAACATTCTGTACCGGATGCGAATAGTGCACAAGGTGTCGCAGGCCACCAACTTCCACGTTCTTCTGGGTCAACTCATGTTCCGAACCTTGAAATGGTATCTTTTCTTTATCTTACCAGAATCGTGTTTTGTATTTTTTTAAAATCAATATGAGGACGCCTTAGTGATGGTGAATATATAGATTGGGGTTTTATGGATACATCTAATGAAAGGAAATTAAAAAACCCTTAAGTTGGATTGTTGGAGTTGGACATATGTTGCATTGCATGAATCTGTGTGTTCATCGATAGTTATTGATTTGTTTACTTTTGGTATTAGATGATATAATTATGATCTTAATTGTTGTCTGTTAGCAATGTCTTCTTCAGTATTGGTAAGTTTCACTGGTTAAAAGGTTTAACAAAGTTTTCAAGTAGCTCTTATTTAAAGCATTTAATAATTATTAATTTCAATTTCATGTAGTACTTATTAAATGAATTGGGATTTAATCCTTCAAAATCAGCTTTTAGCATAGCATTGCTTGCTATAAAATATTAGCTAGCTGGAACATATGATTGGAGTATGAAACTTGGGAATTTGTCTTTCAAACTACTCTTGACTAAGCATAGATTGCATCCACTTAGACTAAACAGTTGAAGAGGAAAGAAAGAGAATAACTCTTATATAAGTCTAGTCTACCATATACACTTTAATTTAACGCGTGTAAGGTTGTAAAATCATGTTACAAATATATTTATTTTAAAAAATCATTTACATATATTAAATAATAATTTAAAAATGTAAAAAATGATGTAATAAACTATAACTACATAATAATTTATGGGACCGAAGATGGAAGATTCCCATTGGGATTTTGCTAGTGCCTCTAAAATTTTAACCTTTTGCTTTCTTTTTTCTTTTTTTATCTGGGTCCTTGTCACTTGGCGAATCAGGGGCATGGCTTTTATGCTGCTTTGCTGCTTTTTAAGAAGGGTAGTAGTGTAGTTTGGTTGAAAATGTTAGCATCCCCTCTCTCTCTCACTCCCTCTCTATCCCATACACTTTCTGCTTTTCTTGGATTTTGCAGGAGAGGGAAATGCCCAACAGATTTTGTGCTTGCCACACCCATAGTAAAGGGGATATATATATATATATATATATATATATATATATATATATATATATATCAAAGCTTAGAAAATGAGCTGTGGTGAAAGAGAAAGCGAGAGCCGAAAGCGAAAAAATAGCGTCATTGGCATGACTTTAGTCTTCACACTTTTGAAGTAGTTTATATCGATGTAACACATCCGTAAAGTAGGGCAATATGGTATATAGCATGTAGTAGTTTCAATATCAAAACTAAATATATATATACATGCGCAATAAAATTTTTTTATAGGTATGCATATGAACATGGTCTGGAATGATAAATCTTTTTATTATGTACTTCTTCTAGTATGTTATTATATAAGTGGGTTCTCTTGTAAACTTGATTGATTCTGATATTGATGATAAAGGTGCAACTAGTAGGGAACTCCTAAGAGATCTCATGCAGCCTCCTAATGGTAACTTTTTCATAATATTAGCTAGTATTAACTTTTGTATTTTATTTTCTGTCTCTCTTTTGTAGGACAATGTTGGTACTACATTTGGGGATGACGCTAGAGCTACTAATATTTGATGTTGTTCATGAAGAGAGGAAGATATTTTTTTCTTACATTGTGAATATATATATTTTTATTTTGATTAAGTATTTTCGATTATATAAATGATGGCGAGTATTTTGGATTATTTGATTAATACTTTTGTCAATGTGTTATTGTGGATATTTGGTTAATATTTTGAACAATGGAATGTGTAGTATTAGTTTATGATTGAAATTATACTTTATATAAATTTATTTGTGTATATTCTAAAATTAAAATTCTATAAAAACAATATATATTTGATTAGCAAATGTTTTACAAATAATAAAAACAGCAGCCATAATAAAATAAAATAAAAACAACATAAGGGAACGCTTATAAAGTGGTCTCTTAGGTAAGGGCAAGCGTATAGACATAAGGGAACGCTTTCAAAGCGTACCCATATGATTAGACATAACACAACGATTTTCTAGTATAGCCATAACATTTGACATAAGGAAACACTTTGAAAGCGTACCCATAGAGTTTGACATAAGGGAACGCTTTGAAAGCGTGCCCATAGAGTGTAACATAAGGAAACGCTTTGAAAGCGTACCTATAGAGTTTGACATAAGGGAACGCTTTGAAAGCGTATCCATATAGTTAGACATAAGACAACACTTTGAAAGCGTACCTATAGAGTTTGACATAAGGGAACGCTTTAAAAGCGTACCCATAGAGTGTAACATAAAGGAACGCTTAGAAAGCGTACCCATAGGACTTGACATAAGGCAACGCTTTGAAAGCGTACCCATAGAGTGAAGAAGAAAAGCGTAGTTTTTGACTGTGAAAAAGCGTAGCCTTAGATAATAGGCCACGCTTGAATAAGCCACCCCTCAATAAGCGTTGCCTTAGGGTCAAAAAGTGTAGCCTTCCTCAAAGGCTACACTTAAGTGTATTTTAGAGTACACTTTTGAATAGTTGCTATAGGCCAAATTTGTTGTAGTGACTATTCCATTCGAAGCTATTGTTTTCACATCTTCTCCTTTGAACGATTTTAATCTCAATCTGTATTTAACATACAATAAACAAAAGGGGTGAGAATTCAAAAATTCTCAGTTGTATACTATAATCAGTGATAATTCAATACAATTCCATTCACAGCATCTAACATGCAGATATGGATTGATGTTTATGAAATGATCAATGATGATGCATGTGAAATGTATCATGATGTTGATGATGAAATGTCATGACTTTCAACAAAGTGCCCATACGCCACTTTAGCCTTCAACTAAGTGTCTATCCGTAACTTAGCCTTTGACCTACATCGAAAGAATTCCTAATGTATTATGCAACATTAGCCTTTAAATAAGTGCCCATACGCAACTTAGTCTTTGAATTTTCATCGAAAATTAGTTCCTCATACTTTATGAAAATAAATCATTCCCTTTTGATTGTAATAAAAAATATCTCTTCAAATGCTGTCTTTATTACATGAACTTTCAAAATATACCATTTTCGAATAGCTCTCATAGCTTATTCGATTAACCTTGAAAAACAAGCGATTTGATTTATTGACACATCAAAATTGGAACATTCTGTATTGTTCTCTTCGAGTAGCCTCTTGGCCTATTCGAACAAAACACTTCAGAGATGCTTCCTAATTCATCAAAACATTACTTTATATCATAAATCATGTAAAACTCTAGAAAAATTATGAAGTTCTTATGGATATCATTATACTTATGCATGTTCAAACACATGAATGCTCAATTCTCATTGAATATTTATATATAAATAAAAACAATACACAATGAAAACTCAATCACTCAGAACCATGATTTTTCTCGAGTTTCATGGAAACTCCATGCTGTCCAATCCTTACCAGTTCCCAACTAGTAGAAAAGGATACAACATAGCAACAAACACAACAACCCCCTCCCTCAACTCTCTTGAATTGGTGTTCGATTGTCTTTTCTGGTTCTTTCTTCTTCCTCCTCTGACTTTCTTCTTTTTTCTTCTTTCCTTTCTGTGTTTTCTCTCTTTTCTTTTCTTTCTTCTCTATTTGCTTGTTTCGTTCCTATCTCTAACTTTTCCTCTCTTTTTGCTATTACAGCTGCGAAATAAGAGAAAATGATAGATATTTATTTCTTAAGAGTGAAAGACCATGGGAAGAGGAATCAGATAAGATCAAATGACTTTGGGGTAACTTACATTTCTTTATACATCTTAGCCCTCTATGTTAGTCGAAAATGACTAACTAAAATATACTAACATTACTATAAATCTAAATCCTCAAATTATCACTAATAGATTTGGGAGGATGTTACATATTTCCTCTACTCCCTCCTTCCACGCTTTTTCAAAGCTTATTTCAAGTAAAGTTTAAACTATGGGGCGTAGTGTGTCTGTTGAAAAGAGTAGTGAGAGTGAGTCATTGGAGATTTTGGGTGAGTCTCTACCGATATCTCACCATCAAAACATCGTGGACCTATCCCCTAGTGAAGTTAAAAAACATGGTGAGAATTTAGATGAGGGGATGTCTGGTCCAAAAGGTTGTTTGTAACACCCTAACCTTAATACAATAGTATATTCACCATATACCATAGTAAAGAAAGCTAAGCATATCACTTTCACTTTGACAATATGATAAAGTAATTCATAATAACTATACATGCTATTATAGAGAGCCAAGAAGGAAGAAAAGTTAAATATATCATCACTTGCCACAAACGGGCTCATTGTTATATACAAACTTTACACAAAACAAGCAATATAAATAAATACATGCTTAGGTCCATAAGAAAAAAATAAACTACTCCAAGTCTTTTGCTTTTTCTTCTTCTTTCCCTTTTGAAGGCCTTGACTTGCATTTACATGGAAACATAATGGCGTGAGAATTCACAAATTCTCAATATAAGTATCCCAAAACTAGCATTTATAACATTTACAATGCATAAACAAACTCAGTTACAACAGATTATGTTTGCAATAGATAAATGAGACTCTACTCATCACTATAAGAATATATATACATACTCACTGTGTAATACTCATAAAGCAAACCACAACCTATAATTGGCTATTGGATAATGAATACATGTTTTGATGATAACAAACATGAAGATGATGACAAGATTAAGCCAAAGACCAAGTCCAAAGGAAGATTAAATGGTATAGCTTATAACACTTAGGGTCTTTACATAAGAAGCCTTCTAGATATCTCAAATATGTTTTCAAATCTTTGCAAATGGTTTTCACATGCTAAAATACCCAACAAACAAGTTTTGAAAAGCCAGTAATGGTGGTAATTCAAATCTATGAAAAATAGCCAAGTTTGAGTTTTGAAAAATTAATCTTTGGTTACTCTTTTAATCATAAATGTCAAAATACTTTGAGTTTTGTTCTGAAACTTATTTCATTTGAAAATAAACTCAAATATCTTTCCAATGAGTGGTCATTTGCATTAAACATATAAGAAATGAAGAAGTTATGACCATTTAAAGTTAGTTTTTGAAACCAAAGTGGTTTATTCGAATAAGGGATGTGTTATTCGAATAACACACCCCAAAAAACGTTCCTGAATGTGTTTTTAAAGATTTAGTCAAATAATAAATGTGTTATTCGAATAACACGACCTAGAAAACATTCTAGAACATGTTTTTGAAGATTTATTCGAATAACAATGTTGTTATTTGAATAAACACGCTGAAAATCATGCAATGGCTATTTTTCGAGACATTAATGCTGAAATAACTGATACCCAATGGTTCTTTTTCATAGAACTCTATAAATACATATTTTTGGGTCATCTTTTAACAACACTTAACTATCTGAAATAATTCTTTCATGCTTTAATTCGTGTTTCATATTTTACCAAATTTCTGTGCTCTTTTTCTCCAAAATTTGAGATATCCTTAGAGAGCTTCATAGAGCTTCAAATTGTATCATCTTCTCTTGTGAGAGTTTCTCTTTTCTATACACTTTGATTTGTTGTAAAGAGGGTGAGGCATCCCTCAAAGAAATTATAAAGGCGAGGTATCCCTAACTGTCGAGGCTCAAGCACAAAGGGTGAGGTATCCCAAGGTGTGAAGAGTGCTTTGAATTGTAAAGGTTTCAAGCACCTATTCAAGCTTGAAGTGATAGTTGAAAATCTCAGGTGATTTACTTGAGGATTGGATATAGGCCATAAGTCGTTGGTAACTGAACCAGGATAAATTATGTGTTTGCTCTTCTTAACTCAAACTCCTTTATTTCTTGGATTTTAATTATATATACTTGAGTTGAATTTGATATCTAATTTATTTTTTTAATTTATCCCATAACCCAAGTTATTTTTTAAGTAATCTACAATAGTTAGACTTATTTCGCTGCATGTGTTGATTGAATTTATCAAAATGCATAATTTCTCAAAGTTGTTTTAAAAATTTGTAATCACCTAATTCACCCCCCCTCTTGGGTAATGGTTGTCATGACTAATATAATCCTATCACAATTCGATACCCAAAAGAAAGACTACTGGCCATACAATTGTCAAATAATGCACTGTATAATATGTTAGATGATTATGCCTAAGGAAATTTCCTAAAAGTATTTTTATGTCTTGCTTGTGTAAGTTTTTAGTTTAGATACTTATATATTCCCAAGAACCGCATTCCCTTGTATTTGTCTGAGTATGATAGGCAAAAGAGCCCTTACACTATTAGGTAATCGGTGGATTCCTTTCCCTCACAATAGCAAGAGTACTGCTACCACCCTATGTACTGGTAACCCTAACCATAATAGCTCTCTAGCTACGAGAATTTAGGACTAGTCCTTATCCTTTGGCCAAATAGTTGTACACACCATGTAAGGTTGTAACACCCTTGGGGATGTCACATTTAATATATATAAACAAATAAAGATAAGAAATATTATTCGAGTTATAAAATAAATAATATAACCTGTACATATATTTCGTTTATGAAATGTATGAAGTACAACTTATCATCACACCTATATGGCATTAGCATACATATCAATTCACCTGTAAATTACACCTATGCATTATCACCATGCCTATAACATACATATATAAAATACTAGCATATGTATAATTTACATATGGTTTTGTTGTCATCAGTTATACAAATAATTTACAAATAACTTACAAATAAAGAAAATACATACCAAAATATTTACAACCACTGTCAAAAGATAAGATATAAGGTTCAAATACAGTACGACACCAAAAAAGCAAAAAGTGCCCAAGTGCACATCATGAGTATCTAATCTACTGGGGAATCATTCCTAGATGACTCCTTAGGTGACAGATATCCAGGATGTCTCACAGCAGTTCTACGAGCAGGGGTCCGGGATGTAGACACTACACTATTGTCATTGGGAACATGGAAAAGTCCATTCCAATTACGTCGGATCCCTAAAGGCAACTCTAACTGTACATACAAGTCAACAGTGACTACAGGATCAGAATCATATTCCGGACGCAAAGATAAAGTAATAGTCCCCATATACGCTACAACATTATTCTCTTCAGGAGTGCGCCAGCCTTCTATTCCTCTATGGAACTCTATCCTTACAAAACCTAAGAATCCTGGTGTAGTCATCTTCTCTGAGTCAATCCAAATGATACGGATGGTCTGGAGGCTCCAAACACTCCGACTGGAAATCTGTAGATTTTGGCTCCTCCTCTGTATGGTATTCACTGCCTATTGCTTGTTCTTCAATCTCTTCATCACAGTCTATATATATATATATATATATATATATATATATATATATATATATACAAAAATACAAACAACACATACAACAACAAAGAGGTAAGACAACCCAATATATTACAAGTGTGGTACATAAGAAAACGACAATACAACAAAAATAGCAATTAATATCAACACAGGTAATAATTAATAACAATACTAATTATGGAAAAGAATAGAACCAATTACACTAAATTATAAATGAATACACAATAAATATGCCAAAACAATAAAATGACTCATTCCTACTCCGTGGAGCTACAACACACACATCAATATCAGAGAGAATGATCTGAAAGTTCTAATAAAACTACCCAGCCAGCTATTGCACTGTCAATACTTTGTGTCTATAACTTGACTACCCCGACCAGCTATTGTATTGTCAGTACTTTGTGTCTATAGCCTACTCACAACATCATGGCGTAGTACACAGTCATAACATCGTGTAACTACAGGCAGTAAAATAGTCCTCTCAAAATCTCGATTAAGTATAGTGCTTGTCGAGAACACTGGTGTGTTACCACGTACCACGGCCCAGAAGGAGCTACCTCCTGTCCACATATGGAATAATGTACACCAATGCCTCCAAGTCCTTATCGGAAATGAACACACTACGCTCATCACATCGACAACACGATGTTATTCATCTCGTCAATCAAATCACCAATTCTCAAATTGGCACGACTCAGTGCATGAACGAAACAGTAATTACTAAAACGTCCTCAAGTTTCAAATATTTACGATAATGCTATCAATTCTCAATTATTTATGAAAATGCTATCAATGGCCAAAAATAATTATGTAAACGCTCTTAGTGGCAAAAGTCTCAAAATACAGTACGCTCCCACTTGGCGCACCATATTTTTCCTATAACCAAATTACAAGACGCTCCCACTTGGCGTATTATAACTTTCCACATATCCGAATCCCCACTTTGGCTCAACAGTAAAATCTACTGTTTTCGTTTGTCGCAAAATAAAGTAAATAAAAAAAAACTTTATTGCATTTTCAAAATATTGACGTTACAGTTTTTATTTTATTTTGTTTTTAACCATTTTTAATTGTCAAGACTTTATGATGAAAATTCTTTTAACATTCTTACTTAATCTAAATTACTTAGAACACAAATTCAGTTATTTTTTTGGCATGTTGGCCGAAATTATCATAATGTAACTAGGATTTAAAAAAAACAATTCATTTTCTCTTGTTCTAATACTTAAACATTATTAATTCAACTAAATACCATAATTACTCCTTGAAAATAATTTGAAAACATCTAAATTCCTCTTTTTAGGGTGATGGCCGAAACCTAGGGTGTTGTATTCTTTGGAATACTCATGCATTTCTAGCATTATACTAACATCAACAACATTATAAAGACTAGCAAATCAAATTAACAATACCAACCATACATGAAAAATTATTACAATCAACATATAAAAGAATCCTTATGGATTCTACAAACACACATCATTCTATTTTCTCATTACCACTCAAGAATAACTAGGTTATAGTCTTCCCCTTACCTTAAAATGAAGAGAATCCTTCTTTCCTCCTTCTTTGGGAATTCGGTTTTGCCCCTTCAAAAATCTAAGAAAATAAATAAAATTTTCTAAGGGTTACTACTAGAAAAGAAAACTATACCATGGATCAATCATGGCTTGGAAGCTTAAAAATGAAAATAGAAAGGAAAAACAATAAGTTTTACCTTTAAAGAAGAAATTTCAAGGTGAGCCTTCAAGCATGCAAATGATGGAATTTGCAAAAACTTCCAACTAGAGATAATCTTGGATGGATGTTTAGAGTTAGAAAAGTAAGAAAAAAAAATTTTTAGGTGGGTGGATGGTGTACTTGGAAGCTTGGCCGAATGGTGCTCCAAGAAGGCCTTCAACGGTGAGCTTGGAAGAAAAGGAGAGAATGAAGAAATAACTTGATATTTCCTCAAGAGTGCAGCCGTAGAAATGAGAAAGAATAAGGCCTTAAGGCTTTAGTTCATTTCAAGAGCTAATCCTAGCCATTCATCCACTCAATGGTTGAGATAAAGCCTTGGTCTCCAAGGGTGTTTATGATTGGTTGAACCAAGCTTAGTCATAATCATGACAAGGCTTGTCTTGAACCTTCCAAAGGCTTCTCCTTTGCTGCCTTGGCCGAACCCCCCCCCAAAGAGAAAGGAACTTGGTTTGCTTCATCAACTAACTAGTTACACTTAGGTGTAAGGTCCTAACTAGCTAGTTACCTTGTAGTTACTTTATGATAACTTAGTTAGTTTAAGGTTTCTAGTTAATTATTATCTTTAGGATATAACTAGGTTACTAACTTAGTAACTATAATTTAGTTACTTACAAAGGCTTAGTTACTAACTTAGTTACATTCCAAACTAACCAAGCTAACTAACTTAGGTTTCCTAGTTTCAATCCAACTAACTAGTCACTTTTGTTGACCTCCTCCCATTGGTTGGACTATGTTGTTGGCTTTTTTCTTATTGGTTCAAAATTCTAAGCTATCCTTTGGTTATTTTGCTTAAAAGTGGGTCCCACAGACATATTTTTGGGTTCACTGCCAAAATTTACACTGAGTAATAAAATAATATTAAAATTATTTTATCACACAGTTAAATTCTAAAAATTAAAAGATTCACAACAGTATCTTTCAGAATTGGGTTTTGCAAACTCCCCCAACTCTGAAAAATTAAAACAAGGTTTTTCCCGGCTAGAAAAATTAAAATTTTTATGGCCCGGAATAAATCTCACACAACATATAGGCTAAATAAAACACAGACAGTAAAATAAAACCACATTGTATACAGAAAACACAAAACAGTACATTGGGGACGCAATTGTCATTTACCCTAAAGTTGGAAAAATTCAAGGTGTTACAAAGGTCACAATACGTAGGAATAGCAAGTGTAAAAACATGCAAAGATATTTTTAAAACCCCTCTTGAACTTCACAAGGTTCACACTAACCAAGGTAAAGAACTGGGTTCAGCAAACATGTGCTCTTTGTAACACCCTAATAGAATTATCATAAAATAGCAAGAATATTTCAAGATAAATCGTATCAAGTATGTCACTTCTTAAAAATGCATAAAACATAAAACTATAATAACCTGAGTAGTCATTATAGAGAACTACGAAGGATGAAAAAGGTCATATATATACATCACTAGCCAAAAAGCCACACTATAATACATAAACTAAAAGGCAAAGTAAATACATACAAGCTAATGCATAAAGAAAAAAATAACTAAAACTAAGTTTTTTGCTTCTTTTTCTTGCCCTTTCTCTTTGGAGGGTCTTCTTCTGGATTTACAAGGAACACATAAAGGTGAGAACTCACAAAATTCTCAGTATTAGTATACCAAAACCAGCAATTATTTATTTACAACAAATAGACCAACTGAGACACTATGTAATAGATTATACGATAAATAATAATATCAAATAATCACCCATATAATCCTAAGACATCATCGAATAAGCGAGACAACCACTTATATAGTCGTCAACATATGAAATGCTATATGATTATGCTCACACAAAGTCCTAAAAATATGATTATGCAATGCCAATGCATATTTTTAGTGTTTGAAAACACAAGATACTTACTTATTTCCCAAGAACCTCCATTCTTTGTATATACAAAGCAGGATAAGCCTAAAAGCTTATACCCCACTTAGTAAATAGGTGTAATACTTTCTCCTCACAAATGTAAGAGTACTACTACCACACTTATACTAGCAACCCTAACTAATGATAGCATAAATGCTAGGAGAATTAGATCCAACACCTTATTCTTAGGCCATATGGTTGTGCACACCATCTAAGGTTACAACACATAGGAAAAATAGTAAGAATCAAGTTTAGAAATCAAAATACCAAAGTATCAACAAACCACATCTTAATCACTAGTACATGTGAATCTTAACCTCACTTATCCAATGAAGCAGCAAGAACCATGTCACTAGTGTAATACCCTTAGTAACATGTTAGACTTGAATATGGTTGCAAAAGGTAGCATATTACTTGCTTAACATGTCTGTGAAGTTTTGTGATAAACTGAGTTCGTTTAGGCATTTAGTTGCAACACAGAAGTTGAAAAGTAGCTTAAAATGACTCAGATAATGACTTTAAAGGTTAAGTTTAGGGAAATAAATATAAAGAGGTTGTTTCTAGGTCACAAATGAGCTAAGTAAGATGTAATTAAAGTTTTAAGACAATTGGGGTTAGTTTGGTATTTTTAGGCATACTGGTTATGCATTTAATACCGAACTGACTACCAGCAGATATGGAAAATCATGAAAATAATGGAATAAGAATTTAGATGAATCTTATGATTGATTCTAAAGGTTTTGGAAGCTAAAAAACTTGAATTAGCATAATTTAGGTGTTCTTAACAGATCAGGAAGTTCCATCAAAATATCCTAAGGGATATGATGATCATTCTCTCCTTTCTCTCTCTCGGTTAAAAGGTAGTAGAAGCTGCAAAGAAAGGAAAAAATAGAAGAAAGGAAAGAAGAAGGGGCTGAAAGGCAAGAAAGGAAAGAGAGAAAAGAAGAAGAAGGAGGAGGAGAAGAAGAGCAAGAGCAAAAGGATCAAGCTTCAAGATCTTCATCTTCTTCAGAGGTAAGAGGTTTATATTCATCTTTCTCCTCTTTAATTCTTATTAAATGAAGTCAAAGATTTTGTATGGAAATAGGGGTTTGAATAGTCAAATGCTTGTTCTTGGCTTGGTTCTTGATTCCAAGATGGTCATTTATAGCTTAAGATCAACCATTAGAGTTCATAGAGAAAGAATTTGATGATGGTTGGAGATATATGATTTTGGACCTAAATCTATTCCTAAGAGAATCCATAGGTTATATAAGAGTTACAACAAGTTTAGGAGCTCAGATTGGTGCTAGAAATCATAAGGAAACCAATCTTGGATGATTGCAAGTTGAGATGAGATTTTTAGAATAGTTTGAACAATCTCCAGAAAAATTCTATAGAATTGCTGTCACGCGGAGAGTGCCCAAACGCTCTACACAGAGCTCCTAGACGCTCGTGTGATAGGGATGAATATTCGTGTAGCAGGGCACAGAGCGCTTAGGCGCTCAGTATAGAGTGCTTAGACGCTCAATGTCCAGGAAGTTTTTATACACATTAGAGCATAGAGTGCTTAGACGCTCAGCTCAGAGTGCTTAGGCACACGGCATGCTACAACATAAGGTTGTTCCCTGCCTAGTGAGCGCTCAAATGCTCAAGGAGAGAGCACTTAGGCACCTATCACAAAATTCAACAAAGAGTTATTTTTGATGTTTTGAAGTTCTAGACTAGATGGAATCATTAGTATATGTTTCCTAAGAAGTGTTAAGGCACAAATAGGGATATTTCAAGAGAGGAATTATCACCTAGAATGAATGAAAAAATATAAGGCCTTTGAGGATCCTCAAAGTGAAGGATTGCCCTAGATAAGAATGTAGTACCATAGGCAACCTAGTGTTGCATTAGATGTCACTTAAGATGTGATGAGATGGTGCATTAGAGACGAGTATACTAGGATGGATTATAGGATTCACTCTAGTAAGGATAAGGAAGGTATGAGAACCTTAATGCAACCAAGAGCAATGGTTTGCCATAGGTTAGTATCTAACACCTCAGCAACATAGTGTTGTAAAGAGATCACTTAAGAGTTCTGAGTAATGAGGTGGTATTTAGATATAAGTTTGTATGTCTATGAAAATGGTCTAGTAGTATTGATCTTAGTGAGTATCCTTTGATGCCAATTCATGAAGGCCAATGGAGATAGATGGGTGTCCGAAAGACTCTTTTAAGTAAGGACATAACCCTAATATCTCGATAGTGCCAAGGCCAAGGGAGATAAGTGGGGAGTCCATAAGGTTCTTTTGATCAAGGATTCAGCCCAAACTTCTCAGCGTTCCAGGATACGTATGATGTGAGGATAAGATTTTTCTCTATTTACCACGGGATAATATACTAAACTAGTTCCTAATGAACTTATTTGTTTTCAACATAAAACTCTGCATGTATTTCAAAACAAAACATTGCACGAGCTTATCTTTAGTATCGTTATTAGGCATAATCATATTGCATATCATTCTCATTGCATTTACAGACAGTTGTATAGGTATTGTCTATTGTTGTTGGTATTTACAATTTTATGGGAAGTTGTTCATATCAAACGGTATGTAGGCTATCGATTTAGGTCACACTACTTAGTAGTCTGCAGTTATGAGAATTGGTGGAGGAAACTCCTATGTTTGCAGTTATAGCAATTGTTATTTTTGTCATGCAATGTTATAGCTAGTTGGTATTAGAATTGCTTTTACTGAGAATTGGAATTCTCACCCTAGTTGTTCTTCCATGTAAATCCAGGTACAGAGGTATAGACCTTGTTAAGGGAAAGATGATGAAGTTTAAAGACTAGTATAGTTTATATATGCTTTAGTAGACAAAACTGATGTATCAAGTTTATATTTGCTTTGGATGTTTTAAGTAGTATGTATTACAATATGCCCTTTTGTGGTTAGTGTGGTATATATATGCATGAGTTTAAGTTTTTTGCTTTCTCTCAAGGTTTTCTATAGTTACTCAGTTGTGATTATGGATATATGTTAGTATGTAGTATGTAGAAATGACGTCTCCAGTACTGGTTATCTATATATATCTTGGTATATCTAGGATACATCTAGATACCTGTATTAGGATGTTACGTTATGGTATCAGAGTAATTCATCCTATTGGACCATGGTATGAACATACTGTGCTTAGGCATAAGTAGCAGTTTTAGTAGAATGTTATGCATTCTTTTATCTCCTTATGAGATAAGCAAATGGAATTGCATGACTGGCCTTAGGTATGGATGCTATTGGCTACTATTGCACAATTACATGATATTAAGCCTAGCTAGCTCAATATGTAATGTTCTATGTGTACAAGAAACTATGACAACTACCAGGCGAACCTAGGAGACTAGTAAAGGAGGAGATAACCAGAACTCTTAGAGAAATCGCTTAGTAAGTTGCAGGAACGAGAAGGAACTTATGAGAGATCAGTATTTCTTAGAGTTCAGGAAAGCTACTCTTTTGTTTTTCAAGGGAGAGTTTGGTTCAGTCAAAGCTGAAAGATGGCTTCATATAATAGAAGAGATATTTGAGGTTATAACATTTACTGATGGATAGAAGGTGACCTTGCTTAATAAGGGTTAGTAGGAAGAGCCAAAAGCTGTTGAGATGAAGTAGAGAGGTTATTACAAGAGGTTGGTACTTGAATCACCTGGTAGGTGTTTAGAGCTACTTTCTTAAACCAGTATTATTCCCTCGAGTTATGGAAGGCCAAGAAATTGGAAATTTCTAAGGTTTGAGTATGGGGATATTACTAAGGACTAGTATGTGGAGCAATTAGAAGAATTGTGAAGCAAATGGAGATTAAGGCCTTCTCCACTCTAGTCAGTGAATGCAGAGGTGAAACAGTAGATAATCTCAGAGTCATGACGGAACAAGAGTTAGAAGGTTCCCCAAAGAGGAAAAGATCAGATGTTGAGATCGGTGAGGGTGCCTCTTGGTCTCAATTTTTATCAGGTAAAGGGACACAGGTTCAAGTGGTAGCTTGGGGAGATGATGAGTATAAGTAAGGTGCTTTCAATATGAGCAACCTTAAAGGAAAGAAGTAAATCAAACTCCAAGGTACCAAGATGCGCAAGTAGAATATAGATCAGAGTGTACAGCAAAGGTGATGAAATCTTCCAACTTGGTATGAGGGAAGAGCACATGTTAAGAGAAATCTTTTAAGGTGTGTATAACGAGAGTATGGATTTACATTGTAAATCATGTTGGTTTACTTTTTGAATCTAGCTTACTTACCTTATTGGCATGGGTTGGTTGTTTTAGAGATAAATGATATTATATTCTTGTTTAGTTGAAGTATGAGACTGTGCTTAATGTTAGGCAGTTGAATAAGGAGACTGTCGAGAATAAATGTCTTTGTCTAGAAAGGATGATCGAGTAGATCAGTTGAGAGAAGCTTTGGATCTTCTCACGGGATGATCTAAGACCTAGTTGTCAGAAAAGTAAAGTCGAGAAGAGTAGATCTTTAAGAGTTTTTCCAGGATTACTAAAGGACATTAAGAGTATGTTAAAAGTAGTTTTGGAAACTTTTAGAAGAGAAGTGCTTACGTACGAAGATAGCCAAAAGTCAGTTTTGGGTTACAAGTGATACAATTTACGGGCTATGTAATTTCTCAAGAGGGGAAATTATAGAGAACCTTAATAAAGTTTAAGCAGAGGTACAATAGGAAGAGTAACCATTGTAACCAAGGGCACAAAGTTTATAAGTAGACTGTCTCAGTTAGTACTACCCAGATTAGGCTAGCTAAGAAAGGTAGTACTCAACAATGGACCCTGGAGAGTGAATATGGTTTTCAAGAGTTGAAGAGGAGATAGATTACTATGTTAGTGTTTATAATTCTAGATTCTCATGAGAACTTTGAGGTAGTCAGTTATACTTCAAAGAAGGGAATAAGGTGAGTTCTGATACAGAAGAGGTAAAAGGATGCCTAAGCATCAAGGTAGTTAAACTTGCACGAGGAGGACTACCCTAGGTACGATTTGGAATTATCCATAGTGGTGGTTGCCTATAGTTATGGAGACATAACTCTTAAGAAGTCTAGTTTGAGGTGCTCAGTGATCATGATAGCTTAAGAATGTGGAAATAAGCATGTCCCAAATGGTTTAATATGTTAAGTTTTGATGATGACAAATACAAGACAAAAAGAATGATGCTTATGCTTGATAGATGTGCTCTATAGATGACAAATGCATCACAAAAGAATATTGATCATGTTACATAGATATGCTTAATGAGATATATTGCATCATGCATGATTATGTACTTTATCTAGTTATATTTCACTTAATAATCATGCAATAAGATATATATAACATTCTTCATATAATATATCTAATAATGCTTTATATGAGTCTTAATGAATTAATATTGGATTTGATTCTACTTAAATGAAAATGTGCAAAATATTCTTTGTTGCATCTAACATAGAACATATCTAGTAGTAATTGATAAATATCTTATTTGGATGTGTTTATGAAAGTCTTATATGCATGTTAGACTAACTAGAGTTATACATTTATGAATCATGCATATGAAGATATTGAGTTATGAATTTGGACTAACTATCCTTGTTTTAAGTGAGTAATACTTTGTAGGATAGTCCAAGTACCAAGAGTGAGCATTGCAACAAGAAAGTAAAATATCACAATTATGCTCAACTCAAGAAGAATGAGAATGATAAGATTCCAAGCATTTGCAAGATTTGAAGAGAATAAATTTTTGGAAGCTTGGTTTACATCAAGAATTGATGGTAGCAAAAGATCAAGTCCAATATCTTCAAGAATAGCTTATAGGACTTAGATCTTGTGTAAAGGTAAATGAGAATTACATTAAGCTCAAATAAGTTTTAAACATCTTTACAAGTGTTTCTAAAATGCTTAAATGCCCAACAAAATGTTTTTGGAAAGCTAGTCTTGGTGGTATTTCAAATCTGTGAAAATTAGTCAAGTTTGTGTTTTGCAAAACTGACATTTAGTTACTCTTTTAATCATAACTTTCAAACTACTTTAAGTTTTGTTGTGAAACTTATTGCATATGAAAATAGACTCAAAGATATTTCCGATGAGTGGTCATTTGTTTTAAACGGATAAGAAATGAAGAAGTTATGACCATTTAAAGTTAGTTTTCAAAAACAGTCAAGTTTAAGTTTTGCAAAACTGACCTTTAATTACTAATTTGATCATATCTTTCATAATAATTTGCGTTTTGTCCTAAAAATTATTTTATATGAAAATAGACTCAAATATCTTTCCAATGAGTGATCATTCACTTTAATCAGATGAGAAATGAAGAACTTATGACCTTTTAAAGTCAATTTTTAAAACTAGAAATGCTGTAATCGATTACACAAGTCATGTAATCGATTACAACGTTGACAGAAGCTGTGTAATCGATTACAAGAAGTGTATAATTGATTACAAAGTGCCCAAAAAGCTTATAATCAATTACACCAAGCTTGTAATCGATTAACAAGTGCCCAAAAACGTTCCCAACGGCTATAAATGGCTAGTTTTCATAAAAAATCATTTCTAAACACTACTAACGGCTATTTTATCATTTGGGCTCTATATATAAGTGATATTTGAAGTATTTACAACTCAAGAAACACAAGAACACTATACTTGATCCTTGAAACATCAAAATCATATTTTGAGCTTTAAAGTATGAATCCTTTATACCCATAGTGCTTCAATTTGTATTATCCACTCTTGAGAGAGCTTTCTATCATCCATACTTTGTTCTTCAAGTTCTATATCTACTCTTGTGAGAGTTTCTATTCTTTCTCTTCACCTTGAAATCATTGCAAGAGGGTGAAGTATCTCTCAAGAGAGAAAATGGTGAGGTATCCCTCAAGAGAGAAAAGGGTGAGGTATCCTTTGTAGTGAGACATAAACACAAAGGGTGAGGTATTCCAAAGGTGTTGTGAGTGCTCTTGATTGTAAAGATCATCAAGCACCTGTAAAGCTTGAAGAATTGGAGGCTCTAGCACAAGGGTGAGATATCCCAAGGTGTGAGGAGTACTCTTGTTTGTACAAAGGTTTTCCTAGCACCCGTGAAGTCTAAGAGATAGTGAAGAAAATCTCAAGTTAAGCTTGGGGACTGGATGTTGTAACACCCTCCTTAGGGCGTCACATTTCATGTTACTTAATTACCAAATTACCCCTTCATTAGAAATCGTGCTTGTAATATAAATACGAGTTGTAAAATTTCTTAATAATAATATGATAAACTTAGCTGATAATAAAAAGCATAACAACATTGTCACAAATAATTTACATCATATAAACATATACAAGTCTCTAGTACTATTATATTTTAATATTTACAAACTAGACTTTCAAAATATTTAAAACATTATTTAAACTAACATACTGCCCCAAGTCCTACTAAACAGTAGAACCCTCAGACGGGTCCTCCTCAGATTCCTCAGCATATAGGAATCCAGCTTGACGTGAAGTCCTACGGACAGGTGTCCGAGCAGACGACACAATAATGACCTCACTAGGGGTACGGTAGTAAGTCCTCCAGTATTGCCTAATAGATATTGGAAACTCTAGTTGTACATAAATATTAACACTAAAGTAATGATGTCTAAGTTGTTGTCTACTCAATCTAATATTTAGTCACCCAAGTAGTAAATATGCTTTCTATCCAAATCAACGCTCCATGTCTCTGATCCTCCAAGAAACGTCAATCTCATCTATCCAAGGAAACACGGCATCTCCATATCTTCAAAACTCAGCGTCCTCAACAGGGATCTGCTATTCCTCAGCTTCTCGCTCAACTTCTTACTCAACGTCTTTTAAATTATAAATACAATATAGAATAGACATACAAAGAGGTGAGATCACCTACGCCATTACCAGTATGGTAGCAATGAAGATAAACACATACAATATCTCATACTACTATCATACCATAATTACAATTATGCCACTAACATCATTATCATCACAAAACATGTAATATACAATAATTACAATCATGCCATTATCAATAACCAAATATTCAATAGTTCAATTATCATAAACCATAATTACGATAATGCCCTCAATCACTATATGTATGCACACAGACTCAATTTCCTACTCCATGGAGCTAAACTCAGGTCAGAGAGAGTGATCGCAAAGATTTACCGGTACCAACATGCCTCAGACCACGTGCTCAATCTCGCACATCTAGCATATACACGACAGTCTTTATCAGATCTTGATTAAGAATAGTGTCTTGGTTAGGATCATCGGTGTGTTGCGTCGGTCTAACCTACGGTATAGAAGAGCTATCAACTATCCATTGTAGGCAACCCGCACCCCAATGCCCCCAAGGTCAATGAGTGACTTACACTACGCATATCGCACCCACTCAAGAGGTGTAGTCTCTCCTAGGCAAATAGCCTCATATAGTCTATCGGACCTTTCCAATGCATATACTATGCACCATTCACAGTTTCAATTCATATCACATATTTGTGGTCTACTCAATAACCCAACAGTATTATTATTATATTTTCATCATGTAGTCATATTTTTGCGTTTTCTCAATTGCGCAACAATTTTGTCACATTTTCAAATCACGTAGCGATTTTTCAATATTTCTCAATCGCGTAAAATACTTTTCATACGTTTTAAATCATAAATACTATTTTTCTCATTTAATACCAAAATTTGACTTTATTTTCCATCATGCACAATAGTCCTTCAAAAACATGATACTTACATTTTAGTCCTCATTTAAATAATATTTTCATAATAGTCCCTCATAAAATTCATATTTATGAAATAGTCCCTCATTTATAAAATATTTGCAATATGACCCCTCATTTATAAAATATTTACAATATGACCCCTCATTTATAAATTATTTACAATATAGTCCTTCTTAAAATTTTAATTACAATTTAGTCCCTTTTTTATAAAAATTTGCAGTATAACCCCTCTAAAAATCAGTATTTGTACTATTTTCCCAAATATGGTATTTCTTTATTTTTCTTTACATATTACAGCTCAAACTTTACCAACGCGCTTCAAAACCCGTAGAGTGATCTATACGTCAGTAAACTTCAAGTATTGACACTCATTTTATTTCATAACCCATTTATTTAATTTTGTCAGTTTGTTTTCCCAAAACCATTTTACTTGCTTCATTCAAATTTATCCAAATTCATTTCCTTCTCAATTAAACCATTAACCTCAATCTGAACTCATCATTTTCAGGACTTTGGTCCTTTAAACTCTAGTATAGCCGTGAGCCTCAAGCTCTTTGGAGCTCTCATGAATTCATTTCATCATGTTATTCACATCCTAAATTACACATACACTTCCATGCATTCAAAATTATCCATACAAGCATACATCAAAGCTTTAGACATATTATCACACATACAATCACAAATATAAAACCATAAACACCACAATCACAAATAAAGACACATCAAACAATAAGTAAATAAACCTTTATGGGTTTTTCACCGTACAAAACCATCCCCACACCACCAAAACTTAGTTGGTGAGGTAAAATCTCCCTCTTACTTCTTGAAGACAAGATCCTCAAGCTCTTCTCCTTCTCTTTGATTTCGTGTGAGTCAAAAACAATTCCCTAAAATTCTTAAACAATAAGGAAAATCACAAACAAGACTTAATAATGATAAACCAAGGAAAAATCATGGTATATAAAATCAAAAACTTAATTTTAAACCAAGGAATCAAAAGTTCACCTTTAGGAAGGTAACCCAAAGCTTGGATTTGAAGCACTTAGGATAGGATTTTGACAAAACATCCTAAATGAAAAGTGTTTAGGAGGTGGTTTAGGTTTAGAAAATGCTAAGAACAAAAATTATAGAAGATAGGTAGTGGATTTGAGTGGAGAGGCCAAAACTTAGAGAGAAAATGGAATGGAAAAATGGTTGGTGTTCTTCGAAAATTTGAGAGAAAATGAAGCTAAGTCTTTTTAGGTGAGAGAAAGTAAATATTGAGAGTGAAATTAGAGTGGGCTGCCGTGTGAGTGTATAGGGGAATTAGGAGATTTACTTGAACCAAAATATCACAATTTGAGTGCACATACAATTGCACATGGCTTGGTCACCTTTTGGTCATGCAATGGTCACTTGGATGGACCTAGAACATTAGAGAACATGGTGGAATGGCCCTCCTTGGCCGTAGGACTCTAGTGGAGTTAGGGACTAAATTTAACTTCAATTAAAACCTAATTGCATGCTAATTAGATAGCTAATTAATTAGGTTAGGTTTCCTAATTACTCTTAATTAATTATCTAATTACATACTAATTAATTAAATATATAGTTGCATATATCATGGCTTCTAAATAAAATTAGGATATCTAATTAGTAATTAGATTATAACTAATTAATAACTAGGTTAGTTTACTTAGTTTCTTAATTAGGCAATTAAGATGACTAAATTAGGTTTAATTAGTTACTAAGTAAAAGTCAAGCCACTATATTTGAGTCAATCTTAGCCATTGAAATTAACTTTGTTTCCTACCTATTGATCTAATCTAAGGTGGATATCACTTGGTGATTTTATCAGAATTCTTCTCACACCATTGATCTGATCAACGATTATGATGGAAAACATCTTAATCAAGCTTTTCATCAAGGGGAATGCTTCCAAAGCCTATTGGTAGAAGTTTTGATCAAAGAAGGAAGATGACTTCAACCAAAGTTTCTCAAGTACAAAATGTGAAACTTGCAAAGGTCAAAACACCAAAAGAGAAGCAATGGGTAAAGAAAAGAGTTTCCTTGATTACCAAGGCCAAGGTATCAAATGTTTTTACCTCTTATGCACATTCACTTAAAAAGACAATGAATATGAGGTATATTCCTTGTAGGCCCTAGGTAAATGATAGAATCATGTGTACTTAGTAAAATATGAATATTTTGTTTAGCACATGATTATATTAATTCTTGTTGTACCATAGCTCATTAATTTGTTATATATCTTGGAACATGAGATTCTACAATGCCTAGGTATACTTGCTATGATTTGAATTGTCTATATATCATGAAAGTAAGCTTGCTTTAGGTTATGTGCTTAATGGTAATTGATTGTTTAATTTGTTGTGCTCAATTTACATACTATGAAAAATTAATTTTTTATGAGCATAATAGATTAATAATTAATGACTAACCCCTATGGATACAAAATTAGTGGATACCAAAGAAATTACTTTGAATTGTGTTGTAGGGTGACCATTAGCTCAAGCATGCAAATGAAGTGAAATACAACCATGCTACTAGAGGTTGGGAAAACATAAAATGGTCCAAGTTCTCCAAGAATAATGAAAACATAAAAGGATGGCATGGAGAACCACAACATTCTCAAGGAGCCTTGATGCATATAAGTTGGAATCACCTGCAAAAACTCAAAGAGTACACTTTTGGTGACATCTGTAACACCCTCCTTAGGGCGTCACACTTGATGTTGCTTAATTACCAAATTGCCCCTTTTAATGAAATTGTGCTTATAATATAAATACGAGTTGTAAATTTTTTTAATAATAATACGATAAACTTAGCGGAAAATAAAAACATTACAACATTATCATATCACAAATAATTCACATCTTATATACATGTACAAGTCATTAGTACTATCATATTTTAATATTTACAAACTAGACTCTCAAAATATTTAAAACATTATTCAAACTAACATACTACCCAAGTCCTGCTAAACAGTAGAACCCTCAGACGGGTCCTCCTCAGATTCCTCAAAAGATGGGGATCTAGACAGATGCGAAGTCTTATGGACAGGTGTCCGAGCAGACGACACTATACTAATCGCACTAGGAGTACGATAGTATACTCCCCAATATTGTCTAATAGACAATGGGAACTCTAGATGTACATTAATGTTCGCACTAATATAAAATAAAGGTGTCCAAGATGTAGCCTACTTAAAATAATGTTTGAGTCCCCTATGTAATAAATACGCTCTCTTTTCAGGTTAACGTGCCACGCCTCCAATTCTCCACGAAACGTCAATCTTATGTACCCAAGGAAACAAGGTATCTCCTTGTCTCAGGACTCAGCTTCCTCTACGGAAATATGCTCTTCTCTGCCTTCTCGGTCAACTTCTTGCTCAACGTCTTTTAAATTATAAATACAATATAGGATAGACATACAAAGAGGTGAGATCACCTATGCCAATACCAGTATGATAGCAATGAAGATAAACACATACAATTTCTCATACCAGCACATCATACATAATTACAATTATGCCACCAATATCAATTATCATCCTAACTCATGCAATAAACAATAATTACAATCATACCATTACCAATATTCAAATATTCATCAATTTAATTATCATAAACAATATTTACGATAATACCCTCAATCATTTTCAAATATTCAATAATTCAAAAACCATGAACAACAATTATGATAATACCCTCAATAACTATGCATATGCACCTAGACTCAATTTCCTACTCCATGGAGCTAAAACTCAGATCGGAGAGAGTGATCGAAAAGATCTGTCTGCACCAACATGCCTCAGACCATGTACTCAATTTTTTTGCACATCTAGCATATGCACGACAGTCTTTATCAGGTCTTGATTAAGGATAGTGTCTCGGTCCAGATCATTGGTGTGTTACGTCGGTCTAACCCACGGTACAGAAGAGCTACCAACTGCCCATTGTAGGCAACCCGCACCCCAATGTCCCCAAGGTCAACGAGTGACCTACACTACGCATATCGCACCCACTCATGAGGTGTATTCTTTCCTAGGCAATCAGCCTTAATTAGTCCATCGGACCTTTCCAATGCATGTATTATGCACCATTTACAGTTCCAATTCATTATCTCATATTCTCAATTCAATTTCTTTACCTCATATTTTCAATTCAATTTCTTTATATCATATTCGGGGTCCTCATATAGGCCCAACAGTATCATTACTGTAATTTCATCGTAAAACCATATTTTTGCATTTTCTCAATCTCATAAAATATTTTTCATACGTTTT
This sequence comes from Ormosia semicastrata, assembly GCA_029884595.1. Lineage (NCBI taxonomy): Eukaryota > Viridiplantae > Streptophyta > Magnoliopsida > Fabales > Fabaceae > Ormosia > Ormosia semicastrata. Next base: position 62,771,809 of record JAQQTO010000061.1, on the reverse strand, counting down.
AAATCAAAAATACTATTTTTCTCATTTAACACTAAAATTGACTTTATTTTTCATATTTATATAATAGTCCCTCAAGAATATAATATTTACACTTTTGTCCTTATTTAAATAATATTTTCACTATAGTCCTCATAAAATTTATATTTACAAAATAGTCCCTCATAAAACTAGTAATTACGAAATAGTCCTTCATAAAATTCATATTTACAAAATAGTCCCTCATAAAACTAGTATTTACAAAATAGTCCATCTTTTATAAAATATTTGTAATATAGCCCCTCCAAAATTAATAATTGCAATATGGCCCCATTAAATACAAAAATTACAATATTGCCCCTCTAAAAATCATAATTACAATATAACCCCTTTTAAAAATAAAAATTACAATATAACCCCTCTAAAAATCAGTATTTGTACTATTTTCCAAAAATTTATAATTCTTTCTTTTACTTCCAATAATACAGCTCAAATTTTACCAATGCACTTCAACACCCATAGGGTGAGCTATACATCAATAAACTTCAAGTATTGATCCTCATTTTATTTCATAACTCATTCATTTAATTATATCAAATTGTTTTTCTCAAAATCATTATACTTTGCTATACTCAAACTTTTCCAAATTCAATTCCTTTTCATTTCAATCTTTAATTCTCATTTGAATCCATCATTTTTAGGACTTTGGTCCTCTTGACCCTAGTAAGGCCGTAAGCCTCAAGCTCTTTGGAGCTCTCATAAAATCGGTTCATCATGTTAATCACATCCTAAATTACACATACATTTGTATGCATTCAAAATTATCCATACAAGCATATTATCAAAGCTTTAGACATATTATCACACATGCAAATCATAAACACTAAATCATACACATCACAAACACAATCAAAGAACATCAAACAATAGGTAAATAAACCCTTATGGATTTATCACCGAACAAAACCATCCCCACTCACCAAAACTTGGTTGGTGAGGTAAAATCTCCCTCTTACCTCTTAAAGACAAGGCTTTCAAGCTCTTCTCCTTCTCCTTGATTTCGTGTAGCTCACAAACAATTCCTAACAATTCTAAAACAATTAGTAAAATCACATACAAAGCTTAATAATGATAAACCATGGAACAAACATGGTTTGGAAAATCACAAACTAAATTTTAAACCATAAAATCAAAGGTTTACCTCTAGGGAAGTAAGATAGAAGTTGGATTTTGAAGCACTTAGAGTAGGATTTTGAGAAAACTTCCTAAATGAAAAGCGTTTAGGAGGTTGTCTAGCTTTAGGAAATGATGAGAGTGAAAATTATAGGAGAGTGATGGTGTTTATGGGTGTAGGGACCGAACCACTTAGGAGAAAATGGAAGGAAAATGAAGCTTTGTGTTCTTGGAATTTTGAGAGAATTTGGTGAAGGCTTTTTGGTGAGAGAGAAAAGTGAATATTGATAGCAATTTGAGAGTGGGCTGCCATGTGAGTCTTGGAGAAATTAAGAGATTTGCATGAAGTAAAATATCACAATTTGTGTTCACACTTGAAGCACATGGCTTATGTCACCTTTTAATTATTAAATTACCATGCTAGATAATTCAAGAACCTTGGAGAAGATTTCCAAGCTGCATGACCGTGTGGCTATTAGGATTAGAGACTTAATTTGTTTTCAATTAACACCTAATTGCATGGTAATTAACTAGCTAATTAATTAGGTTTAGTTTCCTAACCATTCTTAATTAATTATCTAATTACATGACCAATTAATTAAACATATAATTACATATATCATAACCTCTAATTAAAATTAGGATATCTAATTAGGAATTAGATTATAACTAATTGATAATTAGGTTAGTTTACTTAGCTTGTTAATTAGGCCATTAAGATGACTTAATTAGGTTTAATTAGTTACTAAGTAAATTCAAGCCACTATTGTTGACTTCATCCTAGCTATTGAATTCAACTTGGTTTCCTATCCATTGATCTCATCTACGGTGGACATTACTTAGTGGTTTTATCAGGATTCATTTTACACCATTGATTGGATCAACGGTTATGATCTAAAGCATCTAAATCATGTTTTTTATCCAATGGTCCTTAATGAAGTCTATGCTTCTTTATTTGACCATCTCTTATTGGTTTAGAGTTTTCAAGCCACCTTTGTTGACTTGTTCCTATTGGTTCAGAATTCTGTCCAGTCAGAATCGTTGACTGTTACTCTAATCCCAGGTCCCACAGACTTTTTCAGGTCCATGATAATTTTGAAGCAGATTTTTACTATTTTTAAGATAGTTGTTACTGTCAAATAAAATAATATTATAATAATATAAAATTATTTTATTACACAGTTAAATCCTAAATATTAAAAGATTAATATATATATCAATCGGAATTGGGTTTAGTAAGATCCCCTAGCTCCGAATAATTAAAATAAGAATTTCTCCGGCCCAAAAATTATTATTTTCCTGACCCGAAGCAAATCACACAAAACAATCAAAAATAGTATCGAAACAGTCAAATTATATTTTATATTGCACAGAAAACACAAAACAGTGTAATTCTATCAGTTCTGTAACATAGTCTAAAATTTGGGGTGTTACAACTGTAACGCCCCTCTTCCAAGGGAACGCCACATGGTCAATTACAACGCGAAAATAAAGTTAGGTGAGTTGAGACCCGATCCATTTTAATAAGACGCGTATATTCACTAGATTATAGTTGGGTATTTTAATTGGCGGTTATGTTATATGTACACATTTTTTTTCTTTCTCTTTTTAATTAGTAACCATGTTGACGAGACATCAATGGAAATAAAAGATCAAACAGAAGTAAAACATGCATAGGAATTAACATCTGCATCATATATATATATATGTATATAAGTTTATCAAAACATTTAGTTACAAGCCTGGTACATCAAAAGCAAAGCTATACCGCCCCAAAGTATTACATACACATCCCCACGGTATCGAATTTACACCCACTACAAACAAAACATCGGGCCCCCAAAATAAAATACCGGTAGCCTTCGGTAGCTACGAGTAACATCAATCCCTCAAGTGAGGAGGAATCGTGTCGGGATCCTCTTCGGGTCCTCTTCGGGGTCGTCCTCGTGGACTTCCTCGGGATCTTCCTCGGGATCTTCCTCATCATCGAGGAAATCACCATAGGAATAGCAGAGACACGGGACGGGGCCCGAGCCGTAGAACGAAAAGAGTCCTCTCTCGGAGTGAAGTAACGATCGCCCACATCTCACGTATCGGTATGAAACTCCAAACGTAGGCTAATGCGAAGAGTAAAGACAGTGGTTCGTGGCGTCTCCGTGCTAGTGATATCGAGACATCTCCCGTGTAGACACAACGTTCGAAGCGTAGTTGATATACCAAAGACTCTGCCCTCCTAAGAAAATCGACGTACATCTCCCAAAAATGCGTGTGTACGGGGCTCCATAGTCTTCGTGGTCGCTCACCAAGATAAGGCCAAAAACTAGGGAAGTTGGGAGCTTCCTGGTTCCTCACGGTTGTCTTCGATGAGACGTAACGTACGTGTGATAAACGAAAAATGGAGAGACAGGGAAGGAAAAAAGAGGTAAGACATCCTTCCATCATTACCAATTATAGCATCAAGAAACCAAACGGCGCAAGCGCCCACATAGCATTTACAACAACAAGTAATAGTAATAGACATTCAAGAGCATGAATCAAGTAGACAGGTTCCGAGTGCAAATAGGTATATCAACAATATATCAATGCCAAACCATAATAATGATAAATGCAAATAATGCACGGACTTTTACACATGAGCCCTCAATACTCAAGATCCTACTCCATGGAGCTAGACACAAAACACTCGGAGAGAATGATCGAGGAGACATGCTAGTATCTCGTCACCCATAAAAACAAGTGCTTTCCGAAAAATAATCACATTTTGCGCAACAAGGCTTTATACATCAAGCATTCTCACAAGATCTCGATATAGGGGCCGTGGCCGGTCGGGATCGTTGGTGCATTTGCATCGGTTTGTCTCACGGTCCCGGAGGGGCTACCACCGCCTTTGTGAAACACCCGCGCCCCAACGCCCTCAAGGCCAACTACGGGACCCCACTTGTCTATTCGCACCCGCACTAAGGTGTGTTCAACTCCTAGGCAACTAGGCCTTATGACAAATCCAACGACAAATCACAATGCATACGGACTCTATGCATAATCATGTATGATCATTATCACATACTATTCCATCATATGTCACAATTTGCCAAAGTAAGAATTGATACAGTCAATGGTCTCTCTCTCAAGGACCCACAATAGCATAATATTGTCATTAAATAGATCAATACCCTTTTCAAAACGTATTATGAGTCCTTGCTTAGATTTAGCTTTACTTACAGGGTTTGTCTCTAAAGGAATTCTTTTAGTTAACTTAAATCCTCTTAGGTAATTTATTCATATGCCCTTAGAAGATTATTTTAAGATCTCAAAATCTCACACTCTCATGTTCTTCCCTGTTTATGCATCCCTAAGCAATTTCTAGTCATCCCATTTATTTATGATCAATATTCCTATATTAGTCCCAAGGTTTTGGGTCCAGGAAACTACACGGTCGGAAATCACAATTTGAGTCACGACTTCAATTAATAGGTGTTGGGTGATAGGTATACATTTGAATTCGACGAGACTACGTTTCATGAAGAATTGAAGTTGCTATTCGACGAAGAATAATGTAACAGGGGGAAAGAATGGGGAAAACATTTTTCTCTGTTTACGTCGGACGAAGAAATCATTCATTTGTCGGATGGGGTTCTTCTACGAAGATCAAAATCCCCTCCGGATGGTCAAAAGCCTCCATTCGACGGGTATAGGTGTCGACGTTGGAGAAAATCTCCCAAGTGTCGAACCGATTTCATCTACTCGACAAGCGTTGTCTCTCGAATTCGACGATTATTGACTTTGGGGCATTTTCTTGTAAGTGTCCGGGGACTCTATTCGACGGGTTTTTGGTCAAGATCAATCTCGTAGGTTCATACTCGACGGATTTTCACTTAGTGTTTTCGGTCGAAAATCTAAATTCGACGGGTTTGACATTCGACGGAAAGGGTCGAGTCTAAACTCGACGGATTTTAACATTTTACCAAGTAATTAGGTTATCACATTCGACGAGGTTTGGCTATGGGTCTTAATTTTGACATATCACCAAAAGATCATTATTGATTCAAGTTTGGCCTTCTATTTACTACATTCCTCAACATCGTATTCCGAAAACAAATTGGAACTTATTCCCTTCATATTACACATTCCAAGTTGATTCAAACTCAAACAATCAAATAACACATATACCATACAAACAACATAAAAAGAGAAAGACCCTAACAAAATCAAAGACCTAAATGCTAAGAGAGGTTGAGGAGGTTTCTTCCTCTTACCTAGAGAAGCAAAAGAAAGGCTATTTTTGGTCGAAATGATATTTTCTAAAATCCTAGAATATTCAACTCACCAAAAATCGAATCAAGTATTGAAATGGATACCCATGGTCATCAATATGATTTCGAAAATGAGGAGAGATGAGGAAAAAGCTAACTTTATAGTTCCAATCATTTGGAGAAAAGAACGTAGAGCTTTGAAGATGATTCCCTCGGGTGGGTGCTTCTCAAACAAAATGGTCTCGGAGTGTGACGGTATTGGAGGATGGAAATATGAAGGTGGGTGGATGGTGTTCATTGTAAGGAAAATAAAGAGAGAAAGATGAGTGCTATATGGTTGGAAAATTAACCAAATTCATTTATATAGTCGACTATTAAATAGATTGATTTTAGATAAACAAATCAAATCATAGTAAGCTTGTCTCCTTGATTAAATACCTCTGATTTGATATTACAATACCGATAAAACCTCAAAATGTAGACCTCGTAGAGTTAGAAAACTTGACACGTTGATAAACAACAATTTTATTTAACTCCACTCAAAGAAAAAACGAATATAAAAATATTCATCATCTCCGATCACATTATAAAAATTGAAGATCAACGGATAAGTGAAATTTCGATTTACAACAACTCTCCCCTTTGAGAAACTTGAAATAGATAAACCTCTTTATCTTCTCTTATCGCAAACTCTTTACAATAATATAATAGGATAGTTTTGAAAACAACGATTTCCTTCATTTGGTCTTCTAGTAGTAATAATAAGTTTAGAAGTCAAAGTAGCATTATAAAAAAAAAGATCAAAATTACACGTATAACTATAATACTTACAATAATCCTTCTTAATTGATCATAGTTCATATAGAAAATGGGTTACCTTAGCCAACAAGAATTTTATAATCACGGATTTACAATTACCCTCATATTAGCACAACTTTCTTTCTCGGATTCTTCTTAAGTTTTTGTATTTGAATGTTCTCATTTACAGATAAACAAATCAAATCAACAAAAGATTTGATATTCAATAGATATAGGGTAGAGTTAGAAAACTTGAGTATAAACAACAAGTTTAACCGAAAAGAATAGAAATACTCAGATCACATTATAATGAAGACACGGATAAGTGAAATTGATTTACTCAGTCTATTTGAGAAAGAAATAGATAAACTCTCCAATTAATAGGATTCTTCTTAGTAATAATAAGAGATTTTGAAACACGTGTATTACTAATGGAAGGTTCCATCTTATAGCACGCTTTACAATTACCCTCTATAGCACAACTTTCTTGATCACACCCTCTCGCATCTACTCTTTCTTCTTCTTGAGAGAAATGTCCTAATGGAAGGTTCCATCTTCCCAGCTTCCCACATCTATAACAAATAATCCTTTTATGCTGACAATCTTTAGTGAGATGATCTTTTCCACACTTGAAACATTTCATGGTTGATGCCACAGTCTAACCAAAATCGTTGCCACTAGTACTTCTCTCTTTGTTCGTTGTTACTTCCCCAGTGGTTGTACATACGGCTCTCATTGAAAACAATTGACCTTATGCTTCCTTCCATCTTGGATTATCGAAGGTTCTAAGTTACAGCTTCTTGTATCCGGTGGCTGCTCCAATCCTAATAAGCTATGAAGTTCGATTATCAGTTCTTACTACTGAGCAATCATCTGTCTCTGTTGTACTACTACTTCAATCATCTTTTGCATCACACTTCTAGCTACAGCTATACGATCTTCATCACGTCTCGCGTCCACATGCTCATGTTCGCTACGTTCCATTTATCTTTCTTTAAAGACAAACAAAATCAAAACACAACGAACTAAACGTAACTATTTCACACGACATCATCTCCTTCCGGAAACCAAATATATCTCTGTGTTCAGTGTCAGAGATTCACACAGCACAAACAAGACAAACCTACCCACAATCCCAAAAGACTCTAACTTGGGCTCTTATACCAACTAATGTAACACCCTCCTTAGGGCGTCACACTTGATGTTGCTTAATTACCAAATTACCCCTTTTAATGAAATCGTGCTTATAATATAAATATGAGTTATAAATTTTTTTAATAATAATAAGATAAACTTATTGAAAAATAAAAACATTACAACATTATCATATCACAAATAATTCACATCTTATATACATGTACAAGTCATTAGTACTGTCATATTTTAATATTTACAAACTAGACTCTCAAAATATTTAAAACATTATTCAAACTAACATACTGCCCAAGTCCTGCTAAATAGTAGAACCCTCAGACGGGTCCTCCTCAGATTCCTCAAAAGAAGGGGATCTAGACAGACGCAAAGTCCTACGGACAGGTGTCCGAGCAGACGACACTATACTAATCGCACTAGGAGTACGATAGTATATGTAACACCCTCCTTAGGGCATCACATTTCTGACTCCCGACTCATAATCTGAAAAGAAGTTCGCATAAAGTTTGAGTTAAAAAAGATGGGTTTCAAAATTTCTTCTTTACTGAAACGTAAATTTACTGAAAATATTAGGTAATATTGAAAATCATGTTTTAACTATTCATTATGCAATATTGACACCAATTAATATCACAATTTAAAGAGAAATATAAAATTAACAGACTTATTTTTTTAACAGTAGCAAACCCCATGACGGGTCCTACTTAATAGCACGGTACAACACTAACATTAAATCTTAACATACTCGTTCCTTCTCTTATATCAACTTGATGCATCAGAACTTTACTCCTTGTCTACCCGGCACATCTTCGAACTTGAGACAGCCACTTTTCAATGTTTCCATCAATCTCTGAGTATCTACCACTCGTTATGTCTAAGACAACTCATTCCTTCTACTGTATAATTTTAACAATACAGACAAAGCAAAACAATATAACAAAGAAGTGAGATCACCTACACCAATACCAACATGGCAGCACAGAGATAACACAAACAGCAATATCATACAGATAGATCATACCATAATCATGCTATCAGCATTAATCAACTATCATCATCTAATCATTTATCAGTTCGATCATCATCCAAGTACTCAAAACAATTGTCATAACCAATATTCCTCAATTAATATATCACACAGATATAAATGCTTAGATTTATGCATATGCACAAAGACTCAGTTTATCAAAAACAACTCCATGGAGGTTTTCACAATTTCGAGAAGAATGCTCTGGTTACTTGTCAGCCTTAGCCCAAAGACAATCTCCCAGTCGTTGAAAAGAATCATGTTCTTGTCGGGTATCGTCAATGCGTTGCAACGGACTGCATCGCCAAGTGGCACAGGGTACTCGTCAACTGTCTACTGGTCGACCGCCGAGCCTCGACGCCCCCAAGATCCATCATAGACCTCACTATCAATTCTCATTCCCTCTTCAACCACAAGGGTCATAATAGCTATTAGCTATATTTTATACAATGCACGAATATATCAATGCAAGTCCAACCCCAAAGGGCCAGATCTTTTCAATTTCATTTGTTCAATGTAATCATATGCTTCAACGCATATTTTTCCAATGCATGTATAATGCACCAAATCCAATCACAGACATATCTTTCCAATGCATGTATAATGCACCAAATGCCAATCACAGGCAAAACATGTCATTTTCTCACACAAAGATCCATATACGGTTCTACAAAGATTTATATCTTTGTATTTTCAACAGGAAAATCATATTATCACATTTTCATAGTTATAAAACTCTTTCGTCGTGTTTTCACAAAATTGCACAATATTTCTATTTCATTTTCACAATTCCAAAATGTTTCTATTACGTTTTCACAATACTGCAACTCTTCTATTGCACCTTTAAATCACGTATTAAATTTTTTAACATTTTTCTCAATCGCATAAAAATATACGTTTCTCAAATCGCATAAAAATATTTTACTGTATTTCTAAATACTTAGAAATATTTTACTGTATTTCAAATCACGTACTTTAAAAATTACATTTTTAAGATACGTAAATAATTTTTTTTCACCACAATTCCATTACAGAAAATATTTCTCATTTCTTCAAAAATTCCATTTCCACTTTTCTCAAAATAATATGACTTTTTACTTTATTTAACACATTTTCTTTACTCAATAAAATCTTTTTCCACATTTTTTTACTCAAGAAATCCTTTTCCAAAATATAATTCACAAAATCACTTTTCCATTGATATAAATTAATGTTTCAAAACTTGACATTTTCTAACGTACTTCAAAACTCAAAAATAAGTTATACGTTAGTAAATTTTTAAAATACCATTATATTCTCTATTTTTCCCAAATCATTTCCAAATTAGGCTTCCTCAAAATAATATAACTTTATACTTCATTTAATATATCTTCTTATTTAAGAAAATCTTTTTTAACAGTATATTCCACAAATTCACAATTCCATTGAATTAAATCAATGTTTCTAACTTTAAAAATTACTAATGCTTTCCAAAATCCAACGGATGAGTTACATGTTAGAAAATACCAAATCACTATTGTATTCTTATTTTTTTTTTAAAATCAATTTTAACAAAAAAATAAATTCTTTTTAAAACAAATTGAGGCTCACTTGCAACCTCTCTTTTCCATTTACATAAAAATTCATTTCTCAAGTGCTAAAATACTCTGATTCCCTTTTCAAATTCCTTGTATTAAATTAATTATATTTGCACTTGGAAAATCACTTTGTTTCATCAAAATCAATGCATTACAAGCCTTCGAAAACGTGGACATGACTATTAAAAATTATCAAAACATTTTTCCTTCTAAATTGATATGGTTTTACACAAACAAAACCATTAAAATTTTATTTTCAAAACCGAAATACCGATGGTTATAAAAACCAAACCCATTTGTTCAAATTCATTTTTACTTTCTTTGTAAATCCTTTTTCACTTTCTTTGTAAATCCTTTTTCACTTTCTTTGTAAATCCTTTTTCACTTTCTTTGCAAATCCTTAAAATCAACGTTTGCCCGTTTCATTCAAAACTCATATTTAGAAAAACACTTAGGATTTTTTACACAAAATAAATCAATAAAAATTCCTCAAAGACCGTATTCTTGTTCTCTTGAAAAACAAACCCTTTGTTTATTTTTCATACTCTTCAAATCATCCAATTTCATTTTTCATGAAAATATTAATTTGTGAACACCTATTTTGAGGTGTCTTGGCCGAAATTCACTAAGTTCTAGGGACCAAAAATTAATTCCCTTATTCTTGAAAATTTTCAATATGAACTCTAATTTTTTTAGGAGTTCAAAACCGTAGCCTCCCTTTTGGCCTTTGGAGCCAAAAATCAATTTCCTTTCCACCATCAAATCATGGCATACATATACATATTTAAATATATATCACAAACATACCATAATCAAAGCAATAAATCATGCAAATCATACCAAACATAGGCAAATAATCAAAGCACATAAACACACATAAATTATTACATGACCATGGATTGGAATCCTCACATGGATTCACCATCCATCAAATATAAAACCATCTCTCACCACCATGCTTGGTTGGTGAGAAGTGTAACACCCTCCCTAGGGCGTTACATTTTAAAATAAAAACTTAAACCAATTATAATTATTTTATAAAAGCTTGAGTTTCAAAATACAAATTTTAAAATTTCTTTTTCGCAGAAATATAAACTTACCAAAAATTAAGAGTAACAATGAAATTAGATTGAACTGATTAATATACATATGCCATATACATCACAAAATAATCAACAATAAATTAAAACATGAAAATTACAGACTCGGAGAGAACAAGAGTAAACCCAAAGAAAGTTACTACTAATAGCACTAATAACACTAATGAGAAAAACCCAACCTAACATGTCCTGCTTCTTCACCAATTGCATCCTATTGAAGTCTGAAAGATCACTCCTTGATGCCGTCACCGTCTTCAGAATATTGTCTCCAATAAGCCTCAAAATACGCTTCGCCTACTACACGAATTTAAACAATACAAACCAAACAAAACAACACAATAAAGAGGTGAGATCCCCTTTCACCTTTACCAATACGGTAGCAAAGAATGATACGAATGACTAGATCATTCCATACACACAGTCAATACATGAATTTAGTCATATTATCAATTTACAATTTAATTCTAATAAGCATATATTATAATCGAATAAACCACAATAACATTACCAGGATAGATATAACAATTCACACTATATAAAATGCCATAACAATAAATCATAATAATATAGAATAAAGATTAAATGCAATATCAACATATAATATCCCAAATAAAAGATCATAGGTAAACGATCACGATAAAAGATAATAATGTACCACATATAAACGTATGCAATGTGACACAATCCTACTCCATGGAGCTACAACACATACTCAGATATCAGAGAGAATGAGATGAGAATTCTATTTGTACTGCCCAGCCAATCCAGCTATTGCACTGTCCACCCTTTGTGTCTATAGCTTTGGCTACCCCGACCAGCTATTGCACTGTCAAAACTTTGTGTCTATAGCTGACCGTTGTGATTGCTATTGCACTGTCAATACTTTGTGTCTATAGCCCACGAAAAATAATCATAATAAAAACAATGGCATAGCATACAACCCAGACACACAGTCAAATAATTGTATACTACAGGCAGTCCAATAGTCCTCTCAAAACTTGATTAAGGATAGTGCTCGTCGAGATCATAAGTGTGTTATCACGCACCAAGACCCAGAAGGAGCTACCTCCTGTCCACATATGGAATAATGCACACTATGAACTCCAAGTCCATATCAGGAACTGAACACACTATGCCTATCACATCGACAACACGATGTTATTCATCTCGTCAATCAAATCACCAATTCGTAAATTGGCACAACTCAGTGCATGAACAAAGCAATAATTACCAAAATATCCTCAGATTTCAATTATTTATATAAGTGTCATCAATTTCCAATTATTTACAAAAATACCATCAAATCTCCATCATTTACAAAAACGCCACTAAACTTCCATTATATACAAAAATGCCATCAAACTTTAAATAATCACAAAAACGCCCTCAGATTTCAAATAATGTCAAAAACGCCCTCAATAGCGAAAATAATTACATAAATGCCCTCAATAGCGAAAATAATTACATAAATGCCCTCAATAGCGAAAATAATTACATAAATGCCCTCAATGGCATAAATAATTACATAAATGCCCTCAATGGCATAAATCTCAAAATACAGTACGCTCCCACTTGGCGCACTATCTTTTTCATAAAACCAAATCACAATACGCACCCACTTGGCGCAACATAACTTCTCATATATCTGGGTTCACCACATTGGCCCAATAGTAAAATTTGCTGTTTTTGTCAATCGCGTAGAAATTTTATTTTATTTTCAAAATCTTGTCATTTTCACAATATATATCACATTTCCAATCGCGTAAATATAATTTGCTGTTTCCTCAATCGCGTAATAATTTTATATCATTTTCTCAATCGCATAAGCTTTTTAAATCATTTTCTTTTCCGTTTTCCTCAAATAAACAGCTTTTTGACTAATAAACAAAATTATTAAGCAATTTAAAACCATTTAAAATATTTTTCAAGCTACTCTTGTAAAATATTTCAAATTAATGTATAATCTTTGTAAATACTAACAATACTTAAATTAGTTTCTAAAATTCAATTCGACCATTTCATTTTTAATAATCAAAACATTTTGATAAAATTTCCTTTAACATGCTTACTTACCTTAGATTATTTAGAATCCAATTTTTCTCACTTTTTGGCATGTTGACCGAAATCTCATAGTATAAATAAAATTCCAAAAATTCATTTCTTTGTTCTAATTCACTTGAATTCACTTGATATTCATTAAAAACATTGTAAATCACCTTAATTCCTTCCATTCAATGGTATAACCGAACCTAGGGTTTTGCATTCTTTGGAATGCTCATGCATTTCTAACATTATAATAACACATACAATACATATGCCACATATTTCAACACTATAGGCATGCAAAATATTCTAAAGCTATAATCATGCATATAAAAATAAATAAATCACCAACCGAAAAACACTTAAATAATCAAATAATTAACACAAGCCACAACAATTCAAACCACCACAATTACACAAACCGAATCCTCATGGATTCTTCATACACAGACAAAAACATTCCTCACCACCAACACATGGTTGATGAGGGTAATCTCCCTCTTACCTCTTGAAGCAAAATAACCGGTTAGTCTCCTCCTTCTCCTTGAAATTTCGGGTAGCCTCCAAACAAAATCCTAACAATTTAAAACAATTAGTAAAAACTCATACAAGGTTTAATATGGAAAAACCATGGAACAATCATGGTTAGAAATATTAAAAATCAAGATTTAAACCAAAGAAATCAAAACTCACCTTTAGGGAAGTAAGCAAAAAGCTTGAGTTTGGACTAGCTAGAGTGGTTTTTTAGCAAAACCTTGAGAATAAAAATTGCTTAAAATGGTGTTAGGCTTTAGGAAATGGTGTTGATAAAAATTATAAGGGAGTGAGTATGTGGGTTGAGATATTGACCGAATAAAAGAGAAGAAAATAGGAGAAGAAATAGTTAAAGCACAACTTGAATTAAAATAAAATCAAGAGATGAAGGATTAAAGATTGGATGGTGTGGTTTGGAAGTGAAGACCGAATGGAAAGAAAGAAAATGGGAGAGGAGGATGCGTGAGTTTCCTTGGAACTTTGAGAGAAAATAAGCTTATATTAGGTAAGTAGGAAAGTGAAGAATGAATGGGTTTTTGGGAGGTCGCTAACCGTGTATATTTTGGGAGGTAATGGCTTATATTTTTGGGAAATAAAAGTGAAGAAAAAGTCATAAATCACCGCTGCCCACCGTATTTTAACACGTGAAAAGTGAGCAAATTCACTTGAAACTTATCTCATTTTGAGTGAAAAGTCTAGCTAACCTTCGTGAATAATTGTGGTGATAAAATAAGGACTTTATTGCATCCTTATCCACTCATTTCAGCTGCTCCTTGCTGCTGCCATGTTACTGCTTGCCGTGTGGAAAATTTGGGTGAGTTTAAGTGATTTAATCACATGCAAACTATCCTAACCCTCCATTCCTTCAATGGTTGAGATGAGGTCTTTATTGTAGTGCTTAAGAAGCTTGTAAAACTTGTCCAATAAGCCCCTAAAGGCTGCTGCCCAACCGTATCCTCCAAGTCCATTTTAAGTATTTAATTTGTTTTAATTACATGTTAGTCAATTAGGAAAATTTATTTGGTCAAATATCCTAATTAAATCCTAATTAACATTTTAATCCTATGACTAATATATCTAACATATACTAACATATATCATAACCTTTAATTAATTTTAGAACTTTCAATTAATATTTTAGATTACACTTAGTTAAGAATTAAACTAGTTTACTTAATTGTTTATCTAATTACATAACTAGTTAATTAAACAAATAATTACATAATTTATAATCTCTAAACAATATTAGCATATTTAATTAGTATTTATATTATAATTATTTAATAACTAAATTAGTTTAATTAGTTTGCTAATTAAATAATTAATCTAGTCAAACTAAGCTTAATTAATTTACTAATCCTAAAGTCAAGTCTACAAATTTTTGACTTAATCCTAGCCATTGATTCATCTTTAAATCCTATCCATTGATCAAATCCATGGTCATCATCCAAGCTTATCCATCAAGATTCAATCCTAGCCATTCATCAAATCTATGGTCATCATTCAAGCTTATCCACCAAGATTCAATCCTAGTCTTTTATCAAATTTATGGTCATTATTCAAGCTTATCCACCAAGATTAAATCTAATGGTCCAAAATGGTCAAGCCACTTTTGTTGACTTCTCTTTATTAGTTTGACTTCTAGGTGTCTTATTTCTATTGGTCCAAGTTTCTTGTTTCTATTGGTTACTTTATTTATATGTGGGTCCCACACACAGTATCGGGTCCATTGTCAAAATTTATACTGAGGAATAAAATAATACTAAAAATTATTTTATCGCACATTTAAATTCTAAAAATTACGTAAACTAATTTATATATCAATCAGAATTGGGTTTAGTAAGATCCCCAACTCTAATTAATTAAAATAATATTTTTCAACCAGAAAAATTATTATTTTCTGTCCCGGCAAATCTCACAAAAAGTCCAAATAAAATCACAGACAGTAATATCAAACACTGTATCATGTAGAAAAACCAAAAACAGTACATTCGGGATGAAATGGTCATTTTTCCATTTTTCCCCATCACGAAGCAAAACACTCAAAACGGTCAAATAAAATAACAGACAGTATTATATGTCTGTATTTCATACAGAAAAACAAGAAACAGTAAAATAAGGATACATCGGTCTTTTACCCAAAAATTGGGGTGTTACAAGAAGGATCTCCCTTTTACCTCTTGAAGATCCTCAAAAGCTTCTTGATTTGCTTCTTTTTCCAAGTCCTTCACCACCAAAGGCTTCTCAAATACAAAACAAAATACATAGAAATTAGTATACTAAGCTTGATTAAGAGGAACCATGGATCAAACATGGTTTAGAACATGAAAAAGAGAGAAGAAATGAAGTTTCCTTACACTTCACCTTAAAAACCCAATAACTTTGATCTTGAAGAAAGTCCATGAAGATGAATGATTTAGAGAAAGTCTCCAACATGAAAGTTGCTTAGAATATCATGTAGATTCAAGATTTATGGTTGGATTAAATTAAACAAACTTGAAGGGTGGTCTTAGGGTGGTTGACCGAATTCCTCACAAGAAGGAAAACATAAGCTTTTTGATCTTTAACTTGAAGGACAAGGTTGTAGATGATAGAATTTTGAGAAGTTCCTAACATGAAAGTGTTTTGGATTGATGAGAGGATTCAAGATATGTAGCTAGATAAAATTATGGAAGATTGGAAGTGGTTCTATGGGTGGTGACCGAATAGCTCAAAGAAGAGAGAAGGTGAAGTTCATGGTGTTGTTCTTGGTGTTCTTGACAAATTGGAAGAGAGAGAATGTATTAAGTGTTATAAAATGTGATAAAAAATGAAATTAAATGGCTAAATTGAAGTGGGCAGCTGTGTGAATGGGTGTGTAGGAGAAATAGAATTGTTTATTCAAGGCAATTAAATATTACACAATGTTCACATGGCTCCCACATGTCCTATGTCACATAATGGCTATCACTTGGTCATTTAGATGGTTCAAGAATTGGCTAGAAAGCCAAGTTGACCGTGTGGTATTTTGGAAAAAGGTGAGATAGTTTATTGTCTCACAAAGTAATAGAATGGAAAAAAAAAAAAGCTATTCCTTCTATGCATGTCGGTGTAGTCACTTGGATAGAAAAGTACAAAGCTTATTTTGCAAGATAGAAACATAAGCACATGGACTCACATGCTTAAAGTCATTAAATAATCATTTTTTGGTTATTAGAAAAGTCATGAATCTCCTAGAAAATACTATGCAACCATGGAGTTCAAGGGGGCAATTAACTAAGTTTTAATTCTATTTCAATTCTTAATTACTCCTTAATTAAATAATTAATTCATTTAGTTTCTCTTAAATTAGTTTAGTTAGGATTTTATAACTATATTTTAATTATTTAATTACATTCTTATGGTCATGTCATATTTCTAGATAATTAAATATTTATCTAGCTTCTAATTATTTAGCAATTAAATTAGTTCACTTAGTTAATTAAGCTACTAGGATAATTAAGTTAAATTATCTAATTAAGAATTAAATTATAACAATTTAACATTTAATTTAGTTTACTTAGCTTGTTAATTAGGCCATTAGATTAACCAAATTAGGATTAATTAGTTACTAATCAAATTCAAGTTACTATTGTTGACTTCATCTTTTTCTTTGGCCTAAAAAGCCTATTCAAAGTTGTCTCCCCTCTACCTAGCATCTCCAAATCGTCCCCTACTTGCATTATGCATGCAATAATATTGTCATCTTTTTCAAACCATTATTTGAAGCATTCCTAACCATTGATTAATTCAATGGTTAGGATTTAGGTAGACTTTTGATTTTTAGAAGACTAAATCTAGGCCATTGGATCTTTCTCCTTTAAATCCTAGCCATTAGATGTGTCTCCAAAATAAAGGGTCAAGATTACACCTTCAAACTTTACATCCAAGGCTCTAAAATAGTTGTAGTCATTTTTGATGACCAATTCTCCACCATTGATCTAAATCTAAATCCAATGGTCATTAATGATCCATCTCCACCATTGATTAAATCTACATCCAAGGGTTGATAATGGTCATAGCCATTTTAGAAGACCAAATCTCCACCCTTGATTAATTCTTCATCCAATGGTCATAAATGGTCTTTGTCACTTTTTAAGACTAAATCTCCACCCTTGATCAATTCTAAATCCAATGGTTGTAAATGGTCATAACCACTTTATATAACCAATTTTACACCGTTGATTAAATCTACGGTTGATATTGAAGCCTTCCTAACTAAGTTTATTCTCACACCATTGATTAAATCAATGGTGATTATCCAATGCTTCTTTATTAAGTTTATTTCTTAACCATTGATTAAATCAATGGTTAATCTTCAAACTAAGTATTCTCATCCAAGGGTACAAATCAAGTCAAGCCCTCTTTGTTGACTACGCAGTATAATTTTTATTATTTTTATCTGCTATAACCCTACAAATAATATTTTTACTGTATTTTTATCACCTGATAAATAAATACAGTACAAAACACAGTAAAAGAAAATTATAAAAATTGTTTCCAGATTCAGGTTTAGTAAGATCTCCTGTCTCCGTCTAAACAGTACAAATTTTTCTATCCGTAGAAAAATTTTTACTTGCGGGACCCACCTAGGCCCACGTATGGCCACCTGAGCCAACATACACCCCCTAGGCCCACAAACAGTAAAAATTTTCATAATCACATATAAAATCACAAAAATTAGAAAACTCACAAATATCAATTCAGATTATATAAAATAATTAAGACTTAACAGTAAAAATTAAATTACGTAAAGTTTTTCTTGGCTCGAAAATTTTTATTTTCCTGACACGGAGTAAATCACTCAAAATGATCAAATACGCTGACGGAATAATCAAAATAATTTTACAGTATCTAAAAATTACTAAACAGTAAATTTCTGTTAACTGTCAAAATTACTGTTTACATGATAGGAAATTTTGGGGTGTTACAGTATACTCCCCAATATTGTCTAATAGACAATGGGAACTCTAGATGTACATTAATGTTCGCACTAATATAAAATGAAGGTGTCCAAGATGTAGCCTACTTAAAATAATGTTTGAGTCCCCTATGTAATAAATACGCTCTCTTTTCAGGTTAACGTGCCACGCCTCCAATTCTCCACAAAACGTCAATCTTATGTAACCAAGGAAACAAGGCATCTCCTCGTCTCAGGACTCAGCTTCCTCTATGGAAATCTGCTCCTGTCTGCCTTCTCGGTCAACTTCTTGCTCAACGTCTTTTAAATTATAAATACAATATAGGATAGACATACAAAGAGGTGAGATCACCTGCGCCAATACCAGTATGGTAGCAATGAAGATAAACACATACAATATCTCATACCAGCACATCATACATAATTACAATTATGCCACCAATATCAATTATCATCCTAACTCATGCAATAAACAACAATTACAATCATACCATTACCAATATTCAAATATTCTTCAATTTAAATATCATAAACAATATTTATGATAATACCCTCAATCATTTTCAAATATTCAATAATTCAAATACCATGAACAATAATTATGATAATACCCTCAATAACTATGCATATGCACCTAGACTCAATTTCCTACTCCATGGAGCTAAAACTCAGATCGGAGAGAGTGATCGATAAGATCTGTCTGCACCAACATGCCTTAGACCACGTACTCAATTTTTTTGGACATCTAGCATATGCACGACAGTCTTTATCAGGTCTTGATTAAGGACAGAGTCTCGGTCCGGATCATTGGTGTGTTACGTCGGTCTAACCCACGGTACAGAAGAGCTACCAACTACCCATTGTAGGCAACCAGCAGCCCAATGCCTCCAAGGTCAACGAGTGACCTACACTACGCATATCGCACCCACTCAAGAGGTGTATTCTCTCCTAGGCAATCAGCCTTAATCAGTCCATCAGACCTTTTCAATGCATGTATTATGCACCATTTACAATTCCAATTCATTATCTCAAATTCTCAATTCAATTTTTTTACCTCATATTTTCAATTCAATTTCTTTATCTCATATTCAGGGTCCTCATATAGGCCCAACAATATCATTACTATAATTTCATCGTAAAACCATATTTTCGCATTTTCTCAATCGCGTAAAATATTTTTCATACGTTTTAAATCAAAAATACTATTTTTCTCATTTAACACTAAAATTGACTTTATTTTCTATATTTACATAATAGTCCCTCAAAAATATAATATTTACACTTTTGTCCTCATTTAAATAATATTTTCACAATAGTCCCTCATAAAATTCATATTTACAAAATAGTCCCTCATAAAACTAGTATTTATGAAATTGTCCTTCATAAAATTCATATTTATGAAATAGTCCCTCATAAAACTAGTATTTATGAAATAGTCCTTCTTTTATAAAATATTTACAATACAGCCCCTCTAAAATCAATAATTATAATATCGCCCCATTAAAAACAAAAATTACAATATTGCCCCTCTAAAAATCATAATTACAATATGGCCCCTTTTAAAAACAAAAATTACAATATAACCCCTCTAAAAATCAGTATTTGTACTGTTTTCCAAAAATTTGTAATTCTTTCTTTTACTTCCAATAATACAGCTCAAATTTTACCAATGCGCTTCAACACCCATATGGTGAGCTATACATCAATAAACTTCAAGTATTGACCCTCATTTTATTTCATAATTCATTCATTTAATTATATCAAATTGTTTTTCTCAAAATCATTATACTTTGCTATACTCAAACTTTTCCAAATTCAATTCCTTTTCATTTCAATCTTTAATTCTCATTTGAATCCATCATTTTTAGGACTTTGGTCCTCTTGACCCTAGTAAGGCCGTAAGCCTCAAGCTCTTTGGAGCTCTCATAAAATCAGTTCATCATGTTATTCACATCCTAAATTACACATACACTTGCATGCATTCAAAATTATCGATACAAGCATATTATCAAAGCTTTAGACATATTATCACACATGCAAATCATAAACACTAAATCATACACATCACAAACACAATCAAAGAACATCAAACAATAGGTAAATAAACCCTTATGGATTTATCACTGAACAAAGCCATCCCCACACGACCAAAACTTGGTTGGTGAGGTAAAATCTCCCTCTTACCTCTTGAAGACAAGGCTTTCAAGCTCCTCTCCTTCTCCTTGATTTCATGTAGCTCACAAACAATTCCTAACAATTCTAAAACAATTAGTAAAATCACATACAAAGCTTAATAATGATAAACCATGGAACAAACATGGTTTAGAAAATCACAAACTAAATTTTAAACCATAAAATCAAAGGTTTACCTCTAGGGAAGTAAGATAGAACTTGGATTTTGAAGCACTTAGAGTGGGATTTTGAGAAAACTTCCTAAATGAAAAGTGTTTAGGAGGTTGTCTAGCTATAGGAAATGATGAGAACGAAAATTATAGGAGAGTGATGGTGTTTATGGGTGTAGGGGCCGGACCACTTAGGAGAAAATGGAAGGAAAATGAAGCTTAGTGTTCTTGGAATTTTGAGAGAATTTGGTGAAGGCTTTTTGGTGAGAGAGAAAAGTGAATATTGATAGCAATTTGAGAGTGGGCTGCTGTGTGAGTCTTAGAGAAATTAAGAGATTTGCATGAAGTAAAATATCACAATTTGTGTTCACACTTGAAGCACATGGCTTATGTCACCTTTTAATTATTAAATTACCGTGCTAGATAATTCAAGAACCTTGGAGAAGATTTCCAAGCTGCATGACCATGGCTATTAGGGTTAGAGACTTAATTTGTTTTCAATTAATACCTAATTACATGCTAATTAACTAGCTAATTAATTAGGTTTATTTTCCTAACCATTCTTAATTAATTATCTAATTACATGACCAATTAATTAAACATATAATTACATATATCATAACCTCTAATTAAAATTAGGATATCTAATTAGGAATTAGATTATAACTAATTGATAATTAGGTTAGTTTACTTAGCTTGTTAATTAGGCCATTAAGATGACTTGATTAGGTTTAATTAGTTACTAAGTAAATTCAAGCCACTATTGTTGACTTCATCCTAGCCATTGAATTCAACTTGGTTTCCTATCCACTGATCTCATCTACGGTGGATATTACTTAGTGGTTTTATCAGGATTCATTTTACACCATTGATCGGATCAACGGTTATAATCAAAAGCATCTAAATCATGCTTTTTATCCAATGGTCCTTAATGAGGTCTATGCTTCTTTATTTGACCAATTCTTATTGGTTTAGAGCTTTCAAGCCACCTTTGTTGACTTGTTCCTATTGGTTCAGAATTTTGTCCAGTCAGAATCATTGACTGTTACTCTAAACGCGGGTCCCATAGACTTTTTTAGGTCCATGATCATTTTGAAGCAGATTTTTACTATTTTTAAGATAGTAGTTATTATCAAATAAAATAATATTATAATAATATAAAATTATTTTATTACACGCTTAAATCCTAAAAATTAAAAGATTAATATATATATCAATCGGAATTGGGTTTAGTAAGATCCCCCAGCTCCGAATAATTAAAATATGAATTTTCCCGGTCCGAAAATTATTATTTTCCTAACCTGGAGCAAATCACACAAAACAATAAAAAACAGTATCGAAACAGTCAAATTATTTTTTATATTGCACAGAAAACACAAAATAGTGTAATTCTGTCAGTTCTGTAACATAGTCTAAAATTTGGGGTGTTACAACATCAATATCTTATTCTCATCTATGCTTTAAATTGAATATCATGTGATATTTGGGGAAGTAGAGAGTTGTTTTTACATACCTTACATGATCATTGTTTGCCCCAAAATGCTTATATAAGTTTTGATGTTGATCATGTGTTTCTTGATAAACTTGAATCGTGCCTTAAAATGCTTAAACCATTTTGTTGGATTCAAGTGCATATGTACTTCATGCAGTCTTGTTAGAGCTAACATTGCATGGTTGATAATGTGGTATGTGGCGTCCCGGGACCGACGAGGGCGGGAAGTGATCACCGATGCAATGAAGCACGGATAATGAGCGGCTCCTGGCGGGCTTCTAAGCGGAGGGTCTGTATGAATGAACTGAATACGCACCGGAATGAGAGGGATTCAGAAACTGTGTAGGTATGGGACTACATAGTTGAGGACGGCTTAAAGGAATTGATTTGACGTAGCCATATCAACAAGTTGCAACTTTTTTTCGAGAGCCTAAAACATAAGAACTCAATGGTTAAGCGTGCTTGACCTGGAGCAATTGTGGGATGGGTGACCTCCTTGGAAGTTTCTTAGGATGCGTGTGAGTGAGGACAAAGCACGCTGAAAAGACCCGTGTTGGTTTGTGGAGACACTCTTCAATCCTGCAGGTAGTCCCAGGTCATTACATGGTACATGTTTTTCGTTATATATTAACCTAAATTATGCTTGTAAATGAGCTTAAATGATATTTGATGCTAACATATGATTTAGAGAACTTTTAGAGTTAGTTTTGCAAGTGTCTCTATGTACTTCAAATATAGTCATCAAATATTGAAATGTCAAGTATATATGGACAAAGAGAAGAGTTGGATGAAAAGGGACATGAGGAGACTTTCTTCAAGAGCAATGGAATAGAATACTCAATGGAAGAAAGCCCAAACTCAAAGGTCCAATAAATGAAGAACATTCTAAAGAAGTATCACTCTCTCAATAAGTATCTCTATCCCTAAGCTATTGTAGTATTCTATATGCTATGGATTATATGATACTTATTGATAATTTGATCTTAAATGATTAGATGCTTTCTTTACATGAGAAGTATGCCTAGTATTGATAAAGTTCCTAATTGGATATTAACTTGCTAATTTTGTCATTGCATATAAAGTGAATGATGTTAGTTCTATACATGCTTTGATCCCTATAACATATTTCATTATGATGAATGTTTGATATCTATGATTCTCTTGATCTATGGTTTCTTAGTGGTATAACACCTAAGAGAATCATGCTCTTATTTTGAAAAGAGTTTATGGCTTGACTAAAAAGTTTTTTTTTAAAAAGTAAAATCTTTTATCAAATTTGAAAGAAGCTTTTCAAGTTTCATATCCTTGAGAATCATTTGAACTTGTCTTAAGACCTTGAAAGTATTTTTCACCTCCTAATTGTCTTGAAAATTTGGAAATCATTCGATTTGTGCTATAAATGTAGTACTCTCTTCATTGCTTTGAAATGTTTTATTAATTCTTAAGAGAAAATTTAAGAAAGTTTTCAAATAAATCTTTTGAAATGTTCTATAGAGACTATCTTAATACTTCAAAAGATAAGCCTTGTTCTTCAAAAGTGTTTTATCTTTTCAAGGCTCTTGTTTAATGAGAAAAAGAGGAGATGTACTTTCAAATGTTCCTTTGACTTGAGTTTGATCATTCTCAAGAAATATGTGGTTTAATATAAAACCCTTTTACCCTTCTAAATGCTTTTGGAAATGTAAAGTGTTTTTATATAATTCTTTTTGAAAGAGGGAGAAGTTTTTTTTTTAATGGTTCTTAATTGAGGGGTTAAGAATATGTATCTTTGCCTTGCTTCTCTTTATGGCAATATGCTTACATGGTCTTGGCATGCATATTTCCTATTATCTATCTTGTGTTCCAAAATTAAGGGGGAGCTCATCTTCTTTTCTTACAACTCCTTATAATTAGTTGTTGAGTTGTAATGATTGTTTATCCTTTTCATCTTACATATCTTATATCCTTGTTGACTAAATATATGCATGTCTATGTTGAACTATTATGTTTCATATCTTGATAATATGCATATTTTGAGGGGAAGCCTAGCACTTAAATTGTTGTATATAACTCTTGGCTTACATCCTTACTTGACATGAAGTGTTTTATTGTTAATGCTATCAACATGTCAACAAAG
The DNA here is from genome assembly GCA_029884595.1 of Ormosia semicastrata. Classification (NCBI taxonomy): domain Eukaryota; kingdom Viridiplantae; phylum Streptophyta; class Magnoliopsida; order Fabales; family Fabaceae; genus Ormosia; species Ormosia semicastrata. The sequence goes on along the minus strand of JAQQTO010000061.1, from coordinate 62,747,290 downwards.
ATAATCTTTTACTCTCTTTCCCTCTATCAATGAAATAAAGGAAACATTCTTACACTTCATATCTTTTGATTCTTTCATTTAGGAATGCTTGATATATGGCAAGTTGTATGATCTTTCATTTGAAACATTAATTTATGATCTTATATGAATATTTTATAACTCCTAATAAGCGATATCAAGTATTTAAAAGCCATTCCACATGAGAATTAAGACCATACTAACCGTTATTTATGATGTGGTATGTGTAACACCCCAAATTTTAGACAATGTTACAGAACTGACAGAATTATACTATTTTGTGTTTTCTGTGCAATATAAAAATAATTTGATTATTCCGATACTATTTTTGATTGTTTTGTGTGATTTTTTCTGGGTCAGGAAAATAATAATATTCGGGCTGGGGAAATTCTTATTTTAATTATTCGGAGCTGTGAGATCTTACTAAACCCAATTCTGAGTGATATATATATTAATCTTTTAATTTTTAGGATTTAACTGTGTAATAAAATAATTTTATTTTATTATAATAATATTTTATTTGACAGTACCTACTATCTTAAAAATAGTAGAAATCTGCTTCAAAATGATAATGAACCCAAAAAAGTCTGTGGGACTCGCGTTTAGAGTAGCAGTCAACGATTCTGACTGGACTGAATTCTAAACCAATAGGAACAAGTCAAAATAGGTGGCTGGACTTTTCTAACCAATAAGAATTGGTCAAATAAAGAAGCATAGACTTCATTAAGGACCATTGGATGAAAGCATGATTTAGATGCTTTTGATCATAACCGTTGATCCGATCAATGGTGTGAAACGAATCCTGATAAAACCACTAAGTAATATCCACCATAGATGAGATCAATGGATAGGAAACAAAGTTGAATTCAATGGCTAAGATGAAGTCAACAATAGTGGCTTGACTTTAATTAGTAACTAATTAAACTTAATTAAGTCATCTTAATGGCCTAATTAACAAGCTAAGTGAACTAATCTAATTAGTAATTAGTTATAATCTAATTACTAATTAGATGTCCTAATTTTATTTAGAGACTATTATATATGTAATTATATGTCTAATTAATTAGTTATATAATTAGATAATTAATTAAGAGTGGTTAGGAAAACAAACCTAATTAATTAGCTATCTAATTAATAAGTAATTAGACTTTAATTGAAAACAAATTAGGACCCTAAGCACCTTAGAGCCACATGGCTAGCAGCCTTGGAAAGCTTCTCCAAGGTTCTTGAATTATCTAGCATGACAATTTAATAATTAAAAGATGACCAAGCCATGTGCTTCAAGTATGAACACAAAATAAGATATTTATTTCAAGTAAATCTCTTCAATCTCTCCTACACATCCCACGGCAGCCCACTCCCAATTTACATGCAATATTCACATTTCTCTCTCACCAAAAAGCTTTCAATATATTCTCTCAAAATTCCAAGAACATCAAGCACCATTTTCCTTCCATTTTCCTCTCTAGAATTTGGCCCCAACACCCAAGTTCACTACCAATCTCCTATAATTTTTACTCTCATCATTTCCTAAACCTAAACTACTTTCTAAACACTTTTCATTTAGGATATTTTCTCAAAATCCCACTCTAAGTGCTTCAAAATCCAACTTCTATCTTACTTCCCTAGAGGTAAACTTTGGTTTTTATGGTTTAAAATTTAATTTGTGATTTTCTAAACCATGTTTGTTCCATGGTTTATCATTATTAAGCTTTGTATGTGATTTTATTAATTGTTTTAGAATTGTTAGGGATTTGTTTAAGGCCACACGAAATCAAGGAGAAGGAGAGGAGCTTGAAGGACTTGTCTTCAAGAGGTAAGAGGGAGATTTTACCTCACCAACCAAGTTTTGGTGGTGTGGGGATGGTTTTGTTCAGTGAAAAACTCATAAGGGTTTATTCACTTATTGTTTCATGTCTCTCTGTTTGTGATTTTGGTGTCTATGGCTTTATAATTGTGTTTACATGTGTGATATTATGTTTATTGCTTTGATATATGTTTGTATGTATGATGTGAAAATAGGTTTGCCCCAAAGGTTTAATATGTTAGGTTTTGATGATGACAAATACAAAATAAAAAGAATGATGCTTATGCTTTATAGTTGTGCTTAATAGATGTCAAATGCATCACAAAAGAAATTTGATCATGTTACATAGATGTGCTTAATGAGATATATTGTATCATGCATGATGATGTAATTTATCTAATTATATTTCATTTAATAATCATGCAATGAGATATATGTAACATTTATTATATAATATATCCAATAATGCATTATATGAGTTGTATTGAATTAATATTGAATTTGATTCTATTTTGATGAAAATGTGTAAAGTGTTCTTTGTTGCATCCTATATAGGCATATCTATTTGTAATTAATAAATATCTTATTTGAATGCGTTTATGAAAGTCTTATATGCATGTTAGACAAACTATAGTTATACATTTATGAATCATGCATATAAAGACATTGAGTTATGAATTTGGACTAACTATGCTTGTTTTAAGTGAGTAATACTTTGTAGGATAGTCCAAGTACCAAGAATGAGCATTGTAACAAGAAAGTAAAAAGATCTCAACTATGCTTAAATCAAGAAGGATGAAAATAATAAAGATGTTCCAAGCTTGTGCAAGACATGAAGAGAAGAAAATTTCAGAAGCTTGGATTACATCAAGAAGCCAAAGGATTGAAAGTGCAAAGATTAAGTCCCAAGGTTCTTCAAGAATAGCTTATAAGATTTAGATCTTGTGTAAAGGTAAAAAGGAATCACACTAAGCTCAAACAAGTTTTAAACATCTTTATAAGTGTTTCTAAAATATTTGAATGCCCAACAAAATTTTTTTGGAAAGCTAGCCTTGGTGGTATTTCAAATCTGTGAAGATTAATCAAGTTTGTCATTTGTAAAACAAACATTTAGTTACTATTTTAATCATAACTTTCAAATTACTTTGAGTTTTGTTTTGAAACTTATTTCATATGAAAATAGACTCAAATATCTTTCCAATGAGTGGTCATTTGCTTTAAACGGATAGGAAACGAAAAAGTTATGACCAATTAAAGTTTGAGTTTTGAAAATCTGACTTTTAGTTACTATTTTCATTATATCTTTAAAAAAACTTTGACTTTTGTTCTGAAATTTCTTTAATACGAAAATAGACTCAAATATCTTTCCAATGAGTGGTCATTTGCTTTAATCGGATAAGAAATGAAGAAGTTATGACCTTTTAAAGTCAGTTTTCAAAACCAGAAAATGCTGTAATCGATTACACAGGCCATGTAATCGATTACAACGTTGACAGAAGCCGTGTAATCGATTACAGGAAGTGTGTAATCGATTACAAAGTGCCCAGAAAGCTTGTAATCGATTACATGAAGCTTGTAATCGATTACCAAGTGCCCAGGAATGTTTCTAACGGCTATAAATGGCTAGTTTTCATAGAAAATCATTATAAAACACTACCAATGGCTATTTTATCACTTGGGCTCTATATATAAGTGTTGTATGAAGCTTATACACCTCTTGAACACTAGAATTGATCCTTGAATCATAAAAATCATATTTTGAGCTTTAAAGTGTGAATCCTTTATACCCATTGAGCTTCAACTTGTATTATCCACTCTTGAGAGAGTTTTCTTATTATCCATACTTTGTTCTTCAAGTTGTATATCTACTCTTGTGAGAGTTTCTATTCTTTCTCTTCATCTTGAAATCATTGTAAGAGGGTGAGGTATCCCTCAAGAATTGTAAAGGGTGAGGCATCCCTTGAAAGTAGAGGCTTAAGCACAAAGGGTGAGGTATCCCAAGGTGTTGAGTGCTCAAAATTGTAAAGGTCATCAAGCACCTGTGAAGCTTGAAGAATTGGAGGCTCTAGCACAAGGGTGAGGTATCCCAAAGTGTGAGGAGTGCTTTTGTATGTACAAAGGTTTTCCTAGCACCCGTGAAGTCTAGGAGATAGCGAATAAAATCTCAAGTTAAGTTTGGGGACTGAATGTAGGCCACAAGTGGTTGGTGGCTGAACCAGGATAAATTCTTAAGTTTGATTCTCTTTTCCTTACATTCTTTAAATTCAGTATTTGGTGAAATATATTTATCTATTGCATATCTTGATGTTTTGATTATTATAACTTGATATCTAGCTTATTCACTTAGTTCATCATATATCCGAAGTTGTATTTGAGTAATCCTCAATAGTTGTACATTTATTAGACCTATTCTGCTGCATTTATTAATTGAGTTATTCAAAATGCATAATTTATCAAAGTTGCATTAAAACTAGTCATCACCCAATTCACTCCCCCTCTTGGGTAATGGTTGCCATGGCTAACAAGTGGTATCAGAGCTTCGTGCTCTTGTAAAAGCTTAACAGCTTGGAGTTAAAGATCTTTGTTTGTTGGCAACCATTAAAAGCTTTTCAAAATGAATGGTTTTGAAATTGATAAACCACTATTCTTTGATGGAGTGAATTTTTTTTATTGGAAAGCTAGAATGGAAATTTATATGCAATCTATTGATATTGATTTGTGGGATGTTATGCTTAATGGATTTACATGCAAATTAAAACAAACTTGGAATAATTATGTTAAGAAATGCTTTTCATTGAACATTAGAGCAATGCAAATATTGAGAAGTGGTTTAAATGATGATGCTTATGCTAAAATTAAGAATTTCTCTAGTGCTAAAGATATATGGGATGCTCTTGATTCTATCTATCTTGCTAATAATAATTTTGTGCATAAAGTTGTATATAGAGAGCAAGAAGAGGAAAAGTCAAGGAATCTTGTTGTGCAAAATATTCTCAAAATGATGTTCAATTTGAAGAGGTGGCAAAGCAAGACAACAATGAGGAAGATGATGATTTCCTTAAAGAGCCAAGTATGCTAGGAATAGAGACTACTTCATATATGGCTAAAAAGGACTTTGAGGTAAATAATGCTAAACTAGATTATAGTCCTTCCTATGATGAGCTACAATGTGCATATGATGAATTATATGATGGTTTGTTGAATTTAGAAAATAAAAATTTATCTTGTTTTGAAAACATTTCCTCCATTGAAAATGAAATTGAGATTTTAAAAAATGATTATGCTTTTCTTGATGAGGAAATGCCTTTGAAATGTGAAACCTCAACTTCTTGTGAAAAATGCATTAATTTAGAAAATCAAGTTGAGAACTTATATTGTGAATTTGTCAAAGCTAATGATTCTAATTGCTTACAATCCATGATTGTTAATAAGAATGAAATTGATGTTATTTCACATGGAAATTCAAGTAAGGCTTGTGGCAAAATGACATAGAATATAAAAATAACAAAAGGCTTATGTTTTCTAAAAACGATCTTCAAAGGACCAAGTCATCATTAAATTCAATTGTTTGTAATTTTTGTGGTCATCTAGGACATATTTATCATTTGTGCAATTATAGAAGAAATCCTTATATGAGAAATAACTTAGTTTGGGTTCCTAAAAGTCTTAAAGGTTCTACTAATAACATTCAAGGACCCAAGATGAAGTGGGTACCAAAAAGTCCTCCTAGTGTTTTAATTATGCAGAAAATTTCTCAAAAGGATGGACTAATTGGTCAAAGGAAAAATGAATCATCAAGGGGAATGCTTCTAAAGCCCATTGGTAGAAGTTTTGATCAAAGAAGGAAGATAACTTCAACCAAAGCTTCTCAAGTACAAAATGTGGAACTTGCAAAGTTCAAAACACCAAAAGAGAAGCAATGGGTAAGGAAAAGAGTTTCCTTGATCACCAAGGCCAAGGTATCAAAAGTTTCTATCTCTTATGCACATTCACTTGTAAAGTCAATGAATTTGAGGTATATTCCTTGTAGGCTTTAAGTGATTAATTGAATCATGTGTACTTAGTAAAATTTGAATATTATATATACCACATGATTATATTCTTGTTACACCATTTACTCACTACCTTACATATTTCTTGATAATAGGGTATTCTATGACTATGGATGTTTTCTATGCTTTAAATTTTCTATACATCTCTACATGTGATAATATGCTAGATAAGTTTACTTCTTGTTTGAAATACCACATTTGATGAAAATATCTTAGAACTTGGCATATTGGATAAATCATAAATCTAACTCTAGCTAAAAATCATAACTTTTGCTACATAAAGTTATAATATTCTGCATAATTTGCAGTTTTTGCATAAACATGTGTTTTGGATTAAGAACTGGTCAATTTTTATGCTTACATGATGTTTGGAATTATTTTGGGAAGTTTTGGAATTAATTTGAAAGCTTTGAGTTCGGTCCCTTACTGTTTGAAGTGCAAAAACTAAATTCAACAAGCTTGTAATCGATTACAAAACCTTTGTAATCGATTACAGAGGCTCTGCTAAGCGTTCCAAGCAAAGTCAGAGAGCGTGTAATCAATTACACATACTATGTAATCGATTACAACATTTCCAGAACTCATGTAATCGATTACACCAACCCTGTAATCGATTACAAGGTTCCCAGAAGGTTGGTAATCGATTACACAAAACATGTAATCGATTACAAGGATTCCAGAGGGCTGGTAATCGATTACACAGGCTTTAAAAATGGCTTTCAATGCTGGAATGACCTTTTTTTACTTAAAATTGTCTATATATCATGAAAGTATGCATGTTATTGGCTATGTGCTTAATTGTAATTGATTGTTTAATTTGTTGTGCTCAATTTATATACTATGGAAGAATTTATTTTTATGATAGCATAATGGATTAATAATTAATGACTAACCCCTATGGATCCAAAATTAGTGGATACCAAAGAAATTACTTTGAATTGTGTTGTAGGGTGACCATTAACTCAAGCATGCAAATGAAGTGAAATACAACCTTGCTACTTGAGGTTGGGAAAACTTAAAACGGTCCAAGTTCTCCAAAAGTGATGAAAAACATAAAAAGAAAGACATGGAGAACCACAACATTCTCAAGGGGCCTTGAGCATAGAAGTTGGAGTCACCTACAAAAACTCAAAGAGTACACTTTTGGTGACATCAATTTCTTATCCTCATCTATGCTTTAAATTGAATATGATGTGATATTTGGAGAAGTAGAGAGTTGTTTTTACATTCCTTACATGATTATTGTTTGTCCCAAAAATGCTTATATATGTTTTGATGATGATCATGTCCTTCTTGACAAACTTGACTCTTGCTTTGAAAATGCTTAAACTATGCTTTTGGATTCAAATGCATATGTTCTTCCTTTATTCTTGTAAGAGCTAACATTGCATGGTTGATAATGTGGTACATGTTTTACATTGTATATCAACCTAAATTATGCTTGAAAATAAGTTTAAATGATATTTGATGTTAACTTATGTTTTAGAGAACTTTTGAAATATAGTCATCAAATATTGAAATGTCAAGCATATGTGGATAAATGAGAAATGTTGAAGGAAGAGGAACATCAGGAGACTTTTTTCAAGTGCAATGTGTAACACCCACCTTAGGGTGCCACACTTCATGTTACTCAATTACCAAATTACCCTTTTAATTGTTAGAAAACGTGCTTGTAATATAAATACGAGTTGTAAAATTTCTTAATAATAGTAAGATAAACCTAGCGGAAAATAAAAACATTACAACAACATCATACATAATATACATAATATATATTCAAGTCATAGTACTGTCATATTTTAATGTTACAAACTAGACTCTTAAAATATTTAAACTTTAATTTAAACTAACATACTGCCCAAGTACTACTAAACAGTAGAACCCTCAGACGGGTCCTCCTCAGACTCCTCAGAAGATAGAAGTCCGACTTGACGCAAAGTCCTACGGACAGGTGTCCGCACAGACGACACTATACTAATTGCACTCGGAGTACGATAGTATACTTCCCAATACTGTCTAATTGACAATGGAAACTCTAGCTGTATATTCACACTAATGTCCAAGATGTAGTCTACTCAATCTCATATACACAAGGAGACGAGGCTCCTCCATCACTTCAAAACTCAACGTCCTCAACAGGAATCTGCTCTTCCTCAGCTTCTTGCTCAAGTTCTCGCTCAACGTCTTTAAAATTATAAATACAATATAGAATAGACATACAAAGAGGTGAGATCACCTACGCCAATACCAGTATGGTAGCAATGAAGATAAACACATACAAATTCTCATACCAACACATCATACATTATTACAATTATGTCACCATTATCATTTATCTAACACATATCATATCTCATATCAACACATCATATAGAATTACACTTATGCCAACAATATCATTTATCATCATAATTCATACAATAAGCCATAATTACGATCATGTCCTTATCAATATTCAATTATTCAATAATTCAATTGTCATAAACAATAATTACGATAATACTCTCAGTATCTCTGCATATGCACCTAGACTCAATTTCCTACTCCATGGAGCTATAACTCAGATCGGAAAGAGTGATCGTAAAGATCATGTCGGTACAAAAGTGCCTCAGACCACGTGCTCAGTTTTGCACATCTAGCACATACTCGATAGTCTTTATCAAATTTTGATTACGGATAGTGTCTCGGTCCGGATCATTGGTGTGTTATATCGGTCTAACCCACGCACAGAAGAGCTACCAACTGCACATTGTAGGCAACCCGCACCCCAATGCCCCCAAGGTCAACAAAAGACCTACACTACGCATATCGCACCCACTCAGGAGGTGTATTCTCTCCTTCCTAGGCAAATAGCCTTATCCAGTCCTTCGGACCTTTTCAATGCATATACAAATGCAACTTCTCAGTTCAATTCATTCTATCATATTCTCAATCAAATTTTCTTTATCTCAAGTTCGGGGTCCTCATATTGGCCCAACAAAGTTTCATTCATTATCAGAATTTCATCGCGAAACCATATTTTTCGCATTTTCTCAATCGCAATGCTCTGTCGCATTTTTAAATCACATATCAATTTTTCATCGTTTCTCAATCGCGTAAAATATTTTTCACATGTTTTAAATCAAAAATACTATTTTCCTCATTTAACACCAAAATTCAACTTCATTTTTTTCATATTAGCATAATAACCCCTCAAAACATAATATTTGCATTATAATCCTCATTTAAATAATATTTTCACAACAGTCCCTCATAAAATTCACATTTACGAAATAGTTCCTCGTAAAATTCATATTTACGAAATAGTCCATCCTAAAATTCATATTTACAAAATAGTCCCTCCAAAACATAATATTTACGTTTTAGGCCCTCATAAATTGTTATTTACAATATGGCCCTATTAAAAATGAAAATTACTATATTGCTCCTCTAAAAATCATAATTATAATATTGCCCCTCTAAAAATCATAATTACAGTATGGCCCCTTTTAAAAACAAAAATTACAATATTGCCCCTCTAAAAATCATATTGATAATAATTCATTTTCCCAAAAATCATTTTTACTTTCCTATACTCAAATTTGTCCCAAATTCATTTAAATCTCTCAGTTCTCATTTTAATTCATCAGTTTAATTATATCAGATTATTTTTCCATCACCTTCAAACTTGTTCAAATTCATTTCTTTTTCATTTACATCCTTCATTTTCAATTGAATATCTCATTTTCAGGACTTTGGTCCTTTCTAGCCTAGTATGGCCGTAAGCCTCAAGCTCTTTGGAGCTCTCGTAAAATCGGTTCATCATATTATTCACATCTTACTTTACTCATACATTTTCATGCACACAATTTTATACATACAAACATATATCAAAGCAATAGACATAATATCACACATGCAAGCACAAAAACACAATCATACACAACACAAACACAATCAAATAGCATTAAACAATCGGTGAAGAACCCTTATGGATTTTTCCACCGTACAAAACCATTCCCACACCACCAAAACTTGGTTGGTGAGGTTAAATCTCTCTCTTACCTCTTGAAGACAATTTAATCGGTTAGTTCTCCTCCTTTCCTTCAAATTCGTGCAATCCCCCAAACAAATCCCTAAAATTCTTAAACAATTAGTAAAAACACAAACAAGGTTTAATATTGAAAAACTATGGAACAATCATGGTTAGAAAAATTAGAAATCCAATTTTGAACCATAAAATCAAGACTTACCCTTAAGTAAGTAAGCAAAAGGTTGGATTTTGGACAAGATAGAGTAGTTTTTTTGGAAAAACTTTGTGAATGAAAAGTGTTTAGAATAGGATTTGGGTTTAGGAAATATGATGAGATAAAATTATAGAGATTTGGTTGTGTAGATAGTGGGCTTGGCCGAATAAAGAGGAAAGAAAATAGAAGAAAAAGTGTTCTTGGTTCTTACTATTTTTGGAGAGAAAATAGATAGATTAACTAGGATAAATGTGAAATAAAAGTGAAGAGTGTAATATGAAAAGGTTGCTGTGTGTGGGTAGTTTTAGTGAGGTTGAGTGATTGAATTTGCATGGTAAATATCCTAGAGTGTTCACATTGGTTAAGCACATGGCTTATGTCATTGGATGGTTCAAGAACCATGTAGAATCAAGCCAACTAGCCTCCTTGTTTGCTGCCCAAAACCGTGCAGCCCTCCATCATTTTAGTGACTTAATTGTTTCCAAATTACTCCTAATTACATACTAACTAATTAGGGAATTAGTTAGGTTAAATATCCTAACCAATCTTAATTAATATTCTAATCATATAACTAATTAGTTTAATATATATTAGCATATATTATAACCTTTAATCAATATTAAGATATCTAATTAATATTTAGATTATAATTAGTTAAGAACTAAACTAGTTCACTTAGTTTGCTAATTAAGTAATTAGATTAGTCAAATTAAGCTTAATTAGCTACTAACCAAATTCAAGCCTACAATTTTTGACTTAATTCTAACCATTGATTCATCTTTAATTCCTAACCATAGATTACATCTAAGGTAGATATCAATTGGTCATAAAATTAGCATTCTAATCTCACCATTGATTAGATCAACGGCTAAGATTAAAGGCTTCCTAACTAAGTCTTCATCCAATGGTTCATACTAAAGTCCAAGCCACTAAGTTTGACTTAATCTCAACCCTTGATTTTAACTTTAATTCCTAGCCCTTGATGTAATCTAAGGTAGATATTGCTTAGTGATTTTATCTAGATTCATTTTACACCATTGATCGGATCAACGGTTAAGATCAAAAGCATCTAAATTATGCTTTTCATCCAACGGTCCTAAATAAAGTCTATGCTTCTTTCGTTGACTCATTCTTATTAGTTTAGAAAGTCAAGCCACTTTCGTTGACTTGCTCTCATTGGCTAGAATTTGTCCAGTCAGCACAGTTGACTGCTTTTCCTAAATGTGGGCCTAACGAACTTTTTCAGGTCCACAAATAATTTTTCTACTATTTTTGAGACAGTAGATACTGTTGAATAAAATAATATTATAATAATATAAAATTATTTTATTACACAGTTAAATCCTAAAAATTATAAAATTAATATATATATCAATCAATTGGGTTTAGTAAGATCCCCACTCTAATTAATTAAAATAAGAATTTTCATGCGGCTAAAATTATTATTTTCCTGACCAAGCAAATCACACAAAATAATCAAAAACAGTATCGAAATAATCATATTATTTTTATATTACACAGAAAACACAAAACAGTGTAATTCTGTCAGTTCTGTAACATAGTCTAAAATTTAGGGTGTTACACAATGGAATGGAATACTCAATGGAAAAAAGTACAAACTCAAAGGACCTAAATGAAGAACATTCTAAAGGAGCATCACTCTCTATCTAACTCAATAAGTATCTCTATCCCTAATCTATTGTGATGTCTTATATGCTATTGATTGTATGATACTTGTTGATTAACTGATCTTAAATTATTGGATGCTTTCTTTACATGAGAAGTATGCTTAGCATTGACAAAGTGCCTAATTGGACATTAAATTGCTAGTTTTGTCATTACATATAGGGTGGATGACATTAGTTCTATACATACAACATATTTCATCATGATGAATGTTTGATATCTATGATTCTCTTGATCTATGATTTCTTAGTAGTATAACACTTATGAGAATCATGCTCTTTTTGAAAAGAATTTCTTATTTGATTAAAAAAAAAATTTAAGGCAAAATCTCTTATCATATTTGAAAGAAGCTTTTAAAGTTCCATATCCTTGAGGATCTTTTGAACTTGTCTTAAGACCTTGAAAGTATTATCACCTCCTAATTGTCTTAAAAAATTAGAAATCATTCGATTTGTGCTATAAATGTAGTACTTTCTTCATTGCTTTGAAATGTCTATTAAATCTTGAGAGAGTATTTAAGAAAGTTTCCAAATAAATCTTTTTGAAATGTTCTATAGAGCTCATCTTGATACTTCAAAAGATAAGCCTCGTTCTAAAAAAATGTTCTATCTTTTCAAGGCTCATGTTTAATGAGAAAGAGAGGAGATGTACTTTCAAATATCCCTTTGACTTGGATTTGTTCACTCTCAAGGAATATGTGATTTTAATATAAAACCCTTCTACCTTTCTAAAATGCTTTTGGAAATCTAATGTGTTATTATAAAATTCTTTTTGAAAGGGGGAGAAGTTTTAAAATGGTTTTGATTAATGGATTAAGAATATATATATTTGCCTTGCTTTTTGGCAATGTGCTTACATGGTCTTGGCATACATATATCTCTTGATCTATCTGGTGCTTCAATAAAGGAGAGCTTATCTTACTTATCTTACATATCTTTCTTCTATGTTCTTGTTGACTATAAATATATGTATGACTATGATGAACTATTATGTTTTATATCTTGATAATATGCATATTGTGAGGGGGAGCCTAGCTCTTAGATTATTGCTTATATCTCTTAGCTTACATCCTTACTTGACATGAAGTGTTTTATTGTTAATTCTATCAACATGTCAACGAACATTATCTCTTATTCTCTTTCCCTCTATCCTACTCCTATTGACAACATGCATTTTATTTATAAAGGGAAAATATTATCTTTTCTTCCTAAGCCTTTTTGTTGATGTCAAATAGGGGGAGTGAAAATTGGAAAGAAAAATATGTTCTTATGCTTATTGTTTGATATGCTTACATGAATATATATTATTATATATTGCTAAACATATTTTTCTTTGGTGATTTGTCATCATCAAAAAGGGGGAGATTGTGAAAATAGGTTTGCCCCAATGGTTTAATATGTTAGGTTTTGATGATGACAAATACAAAACAAAAAAAATGATGCTTATGCTTTACAGTTGTGCTTAATAGATGTCAAATGCATCACAAAAGAATATTGATCATGTTACATAGATGTGCTTAATGAGATATTTTGTATCATGCATGATGATGTAATTTATCTAATTATATTTCATTTAATAATCATGCAATGAGATATATGTAATATTCATTATATAAAATATCCAATAATGCATTATATGAGTTGTATTGAATTAATATTGGATTTGATTCTATTTTGATGAAAATGTGTAAAGTGTTCTTTGTTGCATCCTATATAGGCATATCTATTTGTAATTGATAAATATCTTATTTGAATGTATCTATGAAAGTCTTATATGCATGTTAGACTAACTATAGTTATACATTTATGAATCATGCATATGAAGACATTGAGTTATGAATTTGGACTAACTATGCTTGTTTTAAGTAAGTAATACTTTGTAGGATAGTCCAAGTACCAAGAATGAGCATTGCAATAAGAAAGTAAAAAGATCACAACTATGCTCAACTCAAGAAGGATGAAAATAATAAAGATGTTCCAAGCTTGTGCAAGACATGAAGTGAAGAAAATTTCAGAAGCTTGGATTACATCAAGAAGTTAAAGGATTGAAAGTGCAAAGATTAAATCCCAAGGTTCTTCAAGAATAACTTATAGGACTTAGATCTTGTGTAAAGGTAAAAAGGAATCACACTAAGCTCAAATAAGTTTTAAACATCTTTATAAGTGTTTCTAAAATATTTAAATGCCTAACAAAATGTTTTTGGAAAGCTAGCTTTGGTGGTATTTCAAATCTGTGAAAATTGGTCAACGTTGACAGAAGCCATGTAATCGATTACAACGTTGACAGAAGCCGTGTAATCGATTACAGGAAGTGTGTAATCGATTACAAAGTGCCCAGAAAGCTTGTAATCGATTACATGAAGCTTGTAATCGATTACCAAGTGCCCAAGAACGTTTCTAACGGCTATAAACGGCTAGTTTTCATAGAAAATCATTATAAAACACTACTAATGGCTATTTTATCACTTGGGCTCTATGTATAAGTGTTGTATGAAGCTTATACACCTCTTGAACACTAGAATTGATCCTTGAATCATAAAAATCATATTTTGAGCTTTAAAGTGTGAATCCTTTAAACCCATTGAGCTTCAGCTTGTATTATCCACTCTTGAGAGAGTTTTCTTATTATCCATACTTTGTTCTTCAAGTTGTATATCTACTCTTGTGAGAGTTTCTATTCTTTCTCTTCATCTTGAAATCATTGTAAGAGGGTGAGGTATCCCTCAAAAATTGTAAAGGATGAGGCATCCCTTGAAAGTAGAGGCTCAAGCACAAAGGGTGAGGTATCCCAAGGTGTTGAGTGCTCAAAATTGTAAAGGTCATCACGCACCTGTGAAGCTTGAAGAATTGGAGGCTCTAGCACAAGGGTGAGGTATCCCAAAGTGTAAGGAGTGCTCTTGTATGTACAAAGGTTTTCCTAGCACCCGTGAAGTCTAGGAGATAGTGAAGAAAATCTCAAGTTAAGCTTGGGGACTGGATGTAGGCCATAAGTGGTTCGTGGCTGAACCAGGATAAATTCTTGAGTTTGATTCTCTCTTCCCTACACTCTTTAAATTCAGTATTTGGTGAAATATATTTATCTATTGCATATCTTAATGTTTTGATTGTTATAACTTGATATCTAGCTTATTCACTTAGTTCATCATATATCCTAAGTTGTATTTGAGTAATCCTCAATAGTTATACATTTATTAGACTTATTCTGCTGCGTTTATTAATTGAGTTATTCAAAATGCATAATTTGTCAAAATTACATTAAAATTAGTCATCACCCAATTCACCCCCACTCTTGGGTAATGGTTGCCATTTAACATATGAAATTGAATGCATGTAAGTGTATGTGTAATTTAGGATGTGAACAACATGATGGAACGATTGTATGAATGCTCCAAGAAGCAAAGACGCTCACGGCCTTACCATGGAAAAGAGGACCAAAGTCCTTAAACTGATGGATTAAAATGAGAAATTAAAGATCTAAATGAATTTGGAAAAGTTTGAGTATAGTAAAGTAAAATGATTTTGGGAAAATAATTTGATTTAATTAAATAAATGAGTTATGAAATTAATTCGGGTGTTAATACTTGAAGTTTACTGACGTATAGCTCACCCTACGGGTTTTGAAGCGCGTCTGTAAAATTTGAGTTATAATATGTGAAGTAAATCAAAGAAATAACATTTTTGGGAAAATAATGCAAATACTGATTTTTAGAGGGGTAATATTGTAATTTTCATTTTTAAAAGGGGCCATATTGTTATTATGATTTTTAGAGGGGCAATATTATAATTTTTGTTTTTAATGGGGCCATATTGCAATTATTGATTTTAGAGGGGCTATATTGTAATTTTTTTATAAAAGGGAGTCTATCTCATAAATATAATTTTATGTGGAACTATTATGAAATTATTATTTGAAAAAGGACTAAAATGTAAATATTATGTTTTGGAGGGATAATTTCATAAATATGAATTTTATGAGGGACTATTTCGTAAATATAAATTTTATGAGGGACTGTTGTGAAAATATTATTTAAATGAAGATTATAATGCAAATATTATGTTTTGAGGGGTTATTATGCAAATACGAAAAATAAAGTCAAATTTTGGTATTAAATGAGAAAAATAGTATTTTTGATTTAAATCGTATGAAAAATATTTCACGCGATTGAGAAATGTTGAAAAATCGATACGCGATTTGAAAATGCGACAAAATTATTATGCGATTGAGAAAATGTGAAAATATGTTTACGCGATGAAAATACAGTAATAATACTATTGGGTTATTAAGTGGACCCCGATAATGTGATAATGAATTGGAACTATGAAAGGTGCATAGTACATGCATTGGAAAGGTCCGATGGACTGAATAAGGCTGATTGCCTAGGAGAGAATACACCTCCTGAGTGGGTGCGATATGCGTAGTGTAGGTCACTCGTTGACCTTGGGGGCATTGGGGTGCGGGTTGCCTACAATGGGCAGTTGGTAGCTCTTCTATACCGTGGGTTAGACCGACGTAACACACCAATGATCCGGACCGAGACACTATTCTTAATCAAGATTTGATAAAGACTGTCGTGCATATGATTGATGTACAAAAATTGAGCACGTGGTCTGAGGCATGTTGGGGCAGACAGATCTTTTCGATCACTCTTTCCCATCTGAGTTTTAGCTCCATGGAGTGGGAAATTAAGTCTAGGTGCATATGCATAGTTATTGAGAACATTATCGTAATTATTGTTTATGATAATTGAATTGTGGAATATTTGAATATTGGTAATGGCATGATCGTAATTATGTTATGATGATAAATGATGTTGAGGGCATGATTGTAATTGTTGTTTATTACATGAGTTATGATGATAAATGATGTTGGTGGCATAATTGTAATTATGTATGATGTGTTGGTATGAGATATTGTATGTGTTTATCTTCATTGCTATCATACTGGTATTGGCGTAGGTGATCTCACCTCTTTGTATGTCTATTTTATATTGTATTTATAATTTAAAAGACACCCAGCAAGAAGTTGACCGAGAAGCTGAGGAAGAGCAGATCCCTGCTGAGGACGCTGAGTTTTGAAGAGATGGAGATATTTTGTTTCGTTGGGTATATGAGATTGAGTAGGCTACATCTTGGACACCCTTACTTTAGTGAGAATATTAATATACACCTAGAGTTTCCTTTATCTATTAGGCAGTGTTGGGGAGCTTACTACCGTACTCCTAGTGCGATTAGTATTGTGATGACTGCGCGGACACCTGTTCGGAGGATTTCGCATCAGTCTGGATTCCTACCTGCGGAGGAATCTGAGGAGGACCCGTCTGAGGGTTCTACTGTCTAGTAGGACTTAGGCAGTATGTTAGTTTAAATAATGTTTTAAATATTTTGAGAGTCTAGTTTGTAAATATTAAAATATGACAGTACTAATGACTTATATATGTTTATATGATGTAAATTATTTGTGACAATGTTATTATGTTTTTATTTTTTGCTAAGTTTATCTTATTATTATTAAGGAATTTTACAACTCGTATTTATATTACAAGCACGATTTTCCAAAAGAAGGGGTAATTTGGTAATGAAGTAAGTTGAAATGTGACGCCCTAAGGAGGGTGTTACATTAGTTGGTATCAGAGCCCAAGTTAGAGTCTTTTGGGTTTATGGGTAGGTTTGTCTTGTTTATGCTGTATGAATCTCTGACATTGAACACAAAGATATATTTTGGTTTCCGAAAGGAGACGGTGTTGTGTGAAATAGTTACGTTTATTTCATTGTGTTTTGATTTTGTTTGTCTTTGAAGAAAGATAATGGAACGTAGCGAACATGAGCATGTGGATGCGAGACGTGATGAAGATCGTATAGCCGCGGCTAGAAGTGTGATGCAAAAGATGATTGAAGTAGCAGTACAACAGAGACAGATGATTGCTCAGCAGTAGGAACTGATAATCGAACTTCATAGCTTATTAGGATTGGAGCAGCCATCGGATGCGAGAAGCTGTAACTTAGAACCTTCGAAAATCCAAAATGGAAGGAAGCGTAAGGTCAATCATGTTCAACAAAAGTCGTATGTACGACCACTGGAGAAGTAACAACTAGTAAAGAGAGGAAGTACTAGTGGCAATGATTTTGGTCAGACTGTGGCATCAACCATGAAATGTTTCAAGTGTGGAAAAGATCATCTCACCAAAGATTGTCAGCATAAAGGGATAATTTGTTATGGATGTGGGAAGCCTGGACATTTCTCCAAAGATTGTGATCAACTGAAGATGGAACCTTCCATTAGTAATACACGTGTTTCAAAATCACAAGAAGAAGAAAGAGCCTGTGCAGAGGGTGTAATGAGAACGTTCAAATACAAAAACTTAAGAAGCGAGAAAGTTGTGCCATAGAGGGTAATTTTAAAACTGTGCTGTAAAATTCGCAAGGTAACCCATTTTCTTATGAACTATGATTGTGTAAGTATTCTGGGGTTATATGTATTTTGTTTTTCCTCATAATGCTACTTCGACTTCTAAACTTATTATAACTACTGGAGCCTGTTCGAAACTATCCAATTATAATTGGAGTTTGAAACTTTTCTATTGATCTGGTTTGTCTATTTATTTCTCAAATAGACTGAGTAAAATCAATTTAATCCAGAAAGTTCATTTCAAAAAAATTATTGGACCATGTTCATTTCGAAATCTATTAGACCATTTCAAATTCTTTGTTGGACTAATCTAGTAACCTACCGAATAGTCTTATTACTTTTCCTATAACCTTCATAGTGTATTTCATGTATCTCAATTTAGAAGGATTATTTTTTATTCAACTTATGTCATAGTACAAAATACAGTGCAATTAGAAGAAAACTTGATCTATGAGACAGTTTCTGTTAAGATTAAAAAAATAGGCAAGTAGAACAACTTACTTTGATGAAGAAAATCTGGAATGATGTGACAACAGGGGAATTAGAAGACCAAATGAAGGAAGTCACCGTTTGCTCAAAGATCGATTTGTGTGCTGATTATTATCAGATTCGCGTAAAAGTAGAGAATGTTCCAAGATAGTTTTTCGGATGCATTACAGACATGATGAGTATTTAATATTACCATTCAGGGTAAAGAATGTTTTTGCGATGTTCACGAATTATATAAATAGGATCTTTCTCTTCCATCTAGGCAAATTTGTCATTATCCTTATTGACGATATTTTGACTTATTTTCAAAATTCGAAGGAACATGATGAAGATCTCGATGCAGTTCTTCAATTTCTGAAGAAGAAGGAGTTATGCGTAAAACTAGTCAAATGCAAATGTTGTTAGAAGAAGTTCAACTCGTGAATTTAGATTGAGTGTTGAGATCAAATAGAAAGGTTGTGGCGTATACTACAAGGCAGTGAAACGTGCATGAGAAGAATTATTCGATTTATGTTTAGGATATGCGATAGTTGTTTTGCAAGGAAAATTTGAAGACATTTTATTTCCTATAAATTCTACAATAATTTCAAGGGCTTGAAGTACCTGTTCAATCAAGAGGGCCTTGGATATAAGGAAGAAACGATAGCTAGAATTTTCAAAGGACTTGTTGAGAGTTTGTGATCTAGAACAAACTGGTTGTTGGAATGAATTTCTACTATTGATAGAGTTCACATACAATAATAGTTTTCATTCGAGTATAGGATATCACTCTATGAGGTATTATATGGAATAAGATGTAGAACGCAGTTGTGTTGGTATCATGAAATATATTTCTGATCCGACTCATGTCATCAAACCAGGCACTGTACAATTTAAGGAAAATTTAACCTAGAAGACGTTTCCAGTCAAGATTGAAGATTGAAAGATAAAGCAACTTCGAGGTAAGGCGATCGCATTGGCTAAGTGGTTTGGAACGATGTAAGTGGTGAAACAACATTGGAGTTGGAAGAGAAGATAAGAGAGTAGTATCTGTTTTTATTTTAAGTGTGTCAAGTTTCGAGGACGAAACTTATTTTAGAGGGGGAGAGTCGTAACACCCCAAATTTTAGACTATGTTACAGAACTGATAGAATTACACTGTTTTGTGTATTCTATGCAATATAAAAATAATTTGATTATTCTAATACTATTTTTGAATGTTTTGTGTGATTTGCTCGGGTCAGGAAAATAATAATTTTCGGGCCGAGGAAATTCTTATTTTAATTATTTGGAGCTGGGGCATCTTACTAAACCCAATTCCGAGTGATATGTATATTAATCTTTTAATTTTTAGGATTTAACAGTGTAATAAAATAATTTTATATTATTATAATATTATTTTATTTGACAGTACCTACTGTCTTAAAAATAGTAGAAATCTGCTTCAAAATGATCATGGACCCGAAAAAGTCTGTGGGACCTGCGTTTAGAGTAGCAGTCAACGATTCTGACTGGACTGAATTCTAAACCAATAGGAACAAGCCAAAATAGGTGGCTGGACTTTTCTAACCAATAAGAATTGGTCAAACAAAGAAGCATAGGCTTCATTAAGGACCATTGGATGAAAGGCATGATTTAGATGCTTTTTATCATAACCGTTGATCTGATCAATGGTGTGAAACGAATCCTGATAAAACCACTAAGTAATATCCACCGTAGATGAGATCAATGGATAGGAAACAAAGTTGAATTCAATGGCTAAGATGAAGTCAACAATTGTGGCTTGACTTTAATTAGTAACTAATTAAACCTAATTAAGTCATCTTAATGGCCTAATTAACAAGCTAAGTGAACTAATCTAATTATTAATTAGTTATAATCTAATTACTAATTAGATGTCCTAATTTTATTTAGAGACTATTATATATGTAATTATATGTCTAATTAATTAGTTTTATAATTAGATGATTAATTAAGAGTGGTTAGGAAAACAAACCTAATTAATTAGCTATCTAATTAGCAAGTAATTAGACTTTAATTGAAAACAAATTAGGACCCTAAGCACCTTAAAGCCACACGGCTAGCAGCCTTGGAAAGCTTCTCCAAGGTTCTTGAATTATCTAGCTTGGCAATTTAATAATTAAAAGATGACTAAGCCATGTGCTTCAAGTGTGAACACAAAATAGGATATTTATTTCAAGTAAATCTCTTCAATCTCTCCTACACATCCCACGGCAGCCTACTCCCAATTTACATGCAATATTCACTTTTCTCTCTCACCAAAAAGCTTTCAACATATTCTCTCAAAATTCCAAGAACATCAAGCACCATTTTCCTTCCATTTTCCTCTCTAGAATTCAGCCCCAACACCCAAGTTCATTACCAATCTCCTATAATTTTTACTCTCATCATTTCCTAAACCTAAACTACCTTCTAAACACTTTTTATTTAGGAAAATTTCTCAAAATCCCACTCTAAGTGCTTCAAAATCCAACTTCTATCTTACTTCCCTAGAGGTAAACTTTGGTTTTTATGGTTTAAAATTTAATTTGTGATTTTCTAAACCATGTTTGTTCCATGGTTTATCATTATTAAGCTTTGTATATGATTTTATTAATTGTTTTAGAATTGTTAGGGATTTGTTTAAGGCCACACGAAATCAAGGAGAAGGAGAGGAGCTTGAAGGACTTGTCTTCAAGAGGTAAGAGGGAGATTTTACCTCACCAACCAAGTTTTGGTGGTGTGGGGATGGTTTTGTTCGGTGAAAAACCCATAAGGGTTTATTCACTTATTGTTTGATGTCTCTTTGTTTGTGATTTTGGTGTCTATGGCTTTATAATTGTGTTTGCATGTGTGATATTATGTTTATTGCTTTGATATATGTTTGTATGTATGAAATTGAATGCATGTAAGTGTATGTGTAATTTAGGATGTGAACAACATGATGAAACGATTGTATGAATGCTCTAATGAGCAAAGAGGCTCACGGCCTTACCATGGAAAAGAGGACGAAAGTCCTTAAACTGATGGATTAAAATGAGAAATTAACGATCTAAATGAATTTGGAATAGTTTGAGTATAGTAAAGTAAAATAATTTTGGGAAAATAATTTGATTTAATTAAATAAATGAGTTATGAAATTAATTCGGGTGTCAATACTTGAAGTTTACTGACGTATAGCTCACCCTACAGGTTTTGAAGTGCGTCTGTAAAATTTGAGCTGTAATTTGTGAAGTAAATGAAAGAAATAACAATTTTGGGGAAATAGTGCAAATACCGATTTTTAGATGGGGTAATATTGTAATTTTTATTTTTAAAAGGGGCCATGTTGTAATTATGATTTTTAGAGGGGCAATATTATAGTTTTCATTTTTAATGGGCCCAAATTGCAATTATTGATTTTAGAGGGGCTATATTACAAATATTTTATAAAAGAGGGAGTATCTCGTAAATATTATTTTATGGGGAACTATTATGAAATTATTATTTGAAAAAGGACTCAAACGTAAATATTATGTTTTGGAGGGACTATTTCATAAATATGAATTTTATGAAGGGCTATTTCGTAAATATGAATTTTATGAGGGACTATTTTGTAAATATAAATTTTATGAGGGACTGTTGTGAAAATATTATTTAAATGAAGATTATAATGCAAATATTATGTTTTGAGGGGTTATTATGCAAATATGGAAAATAAAGTCAAATTTTGGTATTAAATGAGAAAAATAGTATTTTTGATTTAAAATGTATGAAAAATATTTCATGCGATTGAGAAACGTTGAAAAATTGATACGCGATTTGAAAATGCGACAGAATTGTTGTGCGATTGAGAAAATGCAAAAATATGTTTACGTGATGAAAATACAGTAATAATACTATTAAGTTATTAAGTGGACCCCGAATATGTGATAATGAATTGGAATTGTGAAAGGTGCATAATACATGCATTGGAATGGTCCGATGGACTGAATAAGGTTGATTGCCTAGGAAAGAATACACCTCTTGAGTGGGTGCGATATGCATAGTGTAGGTCACTCGTTGACCTTGGGGGCATTAGGGTGCGGGTTGGGGTTGCCTACAATGGGCAGTTGATAGCTCTTCTGTACTGTGGGTTAGACCGACGTAATACACCAATGATCCGGATCGAGACACTATTCTTAATCAAGATTTGATAAAGACTGTCGTGCATTTGCTAGATGTGCAAAATTTGAGCACGTGGTCTGAGGCATGTTGGTGCAGACAGATCTTTTCGATCACTCTTTCCGATCTGAGTTTTAGCTCCATGGAGTGGGAAATTGAGTCTAGGTGCATATGCATAGTTATTGAGAACATTATCGTAATTATTGTTTATGATAATTGAATTATGGAATATTTGAATATTGGTAATGGCATGATCGTAATTATGTAATGATGATAAATGATGTTGAGGGCATGATTGTAATTGTTGTTTATTACATGAGTTATGATGATAAATGATGTTGGTGGTATAATTGTAATTATGTATGATGTGTTGGTATAAGATATTGTATGTGTTTATCTTCATTGCTACCATATTGGTATTGGCGTAGGTGATCTCACCTCTTTGTATGTCTATTTTATATTGTATTTATAATTTAAAAGACGCTGGGCAAGAATTTGACCGAGAAGCTGAGGAAGAGTAGATCCCTGCTGAGGACACTGAGTTTTGAAAAGATGGAGATGTTTTGTTTCCTTGGGTATATGAGATTGAGTAGGCTATGTAACACCCTCCTTAGAGCGCCACACTTGGTGTTGCTTAATTACCAAATTACCTCTTCTATTAGAAATCGTGCTTGTAATATAAATACGAGTTATAAAATTTCTTGATGATAATAAGATAAATTTAGTAGAAAATAAAAACATAACAACATTGTCACAAATAATTTACACCATATATACATACAAGCCTTTAGTACTGTCGTACTTAGATATTTTACAAACTAGACTTGCAAAATATTTAAACTTTAACTTAAAACTAACATATTGCCCAAGTCCTACTAGACAGCAGAACCCTCAGACGGCTCCTCCTCAGATTCCTCAGCATATAGGAATCCATCATGAGGTGCAGTCTTACGGACAGGTGTCTGAGCAGATGACACAATACTAATCGCACTGGGAGTACGATAGTAAGCTCCCTAATACTGCCTAATAGATATTGGAAACTCTAGTTGTACAAAAAGATTAATAGAAAAGTAAGGGTATCCTAAATGTTGCCTACTCAATCTAATATTTAGGTCTCCCATATAGTAGATACTCTCTCTCTCTAAATCTACAGTCCACGCCTCATCTCCTCCAATGAATGTCAGCTTCAAGTAGCCAAGGAAACTAGGCATCTCCATCTCTTCAAAACTCAACGTCTTTAGCAGGAATCTGCTCCTCCTCCGCTTCTCGCCCTACCTCTTGTTCGATGTCTTAACAAATATAAATATAATACAGAACATACATACAAAGAGGTGAGATCACCTACACCAATACCAGTATGGTAGAAATGAAGATAAACACACACAATATCTCATACAACTATTATACCATAATTGTAACACCCTTTAGGGATGTCACATTTAACATAAAAAAAATAAAAAAAAGTAAGCAATTTTATTCGAGTTGTAAAATAAATAATATAACCTGTATGTATATTTTGTTTATGAAATGCATGAAGTGCAACTTATCATTGCACTTATATGGCGTAGCATACATATCAATTCACCTGTATATTACAGCTGAGTTGTGCAATATCACCATACTTGTAACATACATATATAAAATACTTACCTATGTATAATTTACATATGGTTTTGTTGTCATTAGTTATACAAATAATTTACAAATAACTTACAAATAAAGAAAACACATACCAAAATATTTACAACAACTGTCAGAAGATAAGATACAAGGTTCAAATACAGTACAACACCAAAAAGCAAAAAGTGCCCAAGTGCACATCATGAGTATCTAATCTACTGGGGGATCATTCCTAGATGACTCCTCAGGTGACAGATATCCAGGATGTCTCACAGCAGTTCTACGAGTAGGGGTCCAGGCTGCTCTACGGACGGGAGTCCGGGATGTAGACACTACACTATTGTCATTGGGAACATGGAAAAGTCCATTCCAATGACATCGGATCCCTAAAGGCAACTCTAACTGTACATACAAGTCAACAGTGACTACAGGATCAGAATCATATTCCGGATGCAAAGATAAAGTAATAGTCCCCATATACGCTACAACATTATTCTCTTCACGAGTGCGCCAGCCTTCTATTCCTCTATGGAACTCTATCCTTACAGAACCTAAGAATCCTGGCGTAGTCATCTTCTCAGAGTCAGTTCAAATGATACAGATGGTCTGGAGGCTCCAAACACTCGGACCGGAAATCAGAGGGTGTGGCTCCTCCTCCGTATGGTATTCACTTGCCTATTGCTTGTTCTTCAATCTCTTCATCACAGTCTATATATATATATATATGTATATATAACACAAAAATACAAACAACACATACAACAACAAAGAGGTAAGACAACCCAATATATTACAAGTGTGGTACATAAGAAAACGACAATACAACAAAAATAGTAATTAATATCAACACAGGTAATAATTAATAACAATAACTAATTATGGAAAAGAATAGAACCAATTACACTAAATTATAAATGAATACACAATAAATATGCCAAAACAATAAAATGACTCATTCCTACTCCATGGAGCTACAACACACACATCAATATCAGAGAGAATGATCTGAAAGTTCTAATAATACTGCCCAGCCAGCTATTGCACTGTCAATACTTTGTGTCTATAACTTGACTACCCCGACCAGCTATTGCATTGTCAGTACTTTGTGTCTATAGCCTACTAACAACATCATGGCGTAGCACACAGTCATAACATCATGTAACTACAGGCAGTAAAATAGTCCTTTCAAAAATCTCGATTAAGTATAGTGCTTGTTGAGAACACTGGTGTGTTACCACGTACCACGGCCCAGAAGGAGCTACCTCCTGTCCACATATGGAATAATGTACACCAATGCCTCCAAGTCCATATCGGAAATGAACACACTACGCTCATCATATCGACAACACGATGTTATTCATCTCGTCAATCAAATAACCAATTCTCAAATTGGCACGACTCAGTGCATGAATGAAGCAGTAATTACTAAAACGTCCTCAAGTTTCAAATATTTACGAAAATGCTCTCAATAGCCAAAAATAATTACGTAAGCGCTCTTAGTGGCAAAAATCTCAAAATACAGTACGCTCCCACTTGGCACACCATCTTTTTTTCCTGTAACCAAATTACAAGACGCGCCCACTTAGTGTATTATAACTTTCCACATATCCGAATCCCCACTTTGGCTCAACAGTAAAATCTACTATTTTCGTTTGTCACAAAATAAAGTAAAAGAAAACTTTATTTCATTTTCAAAATATTGACGTTACAGTTTTTATTTTATTTTGTTTTTAGCCATTTTTAATTGTCAATACTTTATGATGAAAATTCTTTTAACATTCTTACTTAATCTAAATTACTTAGAACACAAATTCAGTTATTTTTGGCATGTTGGCCGAAATTATCATAATGTAACTAGGATTAAAAAAAAACAATTCATTTTCTCTTGTTCTAATACTTAAACATTATTAATTCAACTAAATACCATAATTACTCCTTGAAAGTAATTTGAAAACATCTAAATTCCTCTTTTTAGGATGATGGCCGAAACCTAGGGTGTTGTATTCTTTGGAATACTCATGCATCTCTAGCATTATACTAACATCAACAACAACATTATAAAGACTAGCAAATCCAATTAACAATACCAACCATACATGAAAAATTATTACAATCAACATATAAAAGAATCCTTATGGATTCTATAAACACACATCATTCTATTTTCCCATTACTACTCAAGAATAACTAGGTTATAGTCTTCCCCTTACCTTAAAATGAAGAGAATCCTTCTTTCCTCCTTCTTTGGGAATTCGGTTTTGCCCCTTCAAAATCTAAGAAAATAATTAAAATTTTCTAAGGGTTACTACTAGAAAAGAAAACCATACCATGGATCAATCATGGCTTGGAAGCTTAAAAATGAAAATAGAAAGGAAAAACAATAAGTTTTACCTTTAAAGAAGAAATTTCAAGGTGAGCATTCAAGCATGCAAATGATGGAATTTGCAAAAACTTCCAACTAGAGATAATCTTGGATGGATGTTTAGAGTTAGAAAAGTAAGGAAAGAAAATTTTTGGGTGGGTGGATGGTGTATTTGGAAGCTTGGCCGAATGGTGCTCCAAGAAAGCCTTCAACGTGAGCTTGGAAGAAAATGAGAGAATTTGTTATTTCCTTAAGTGTGCAGCCGTAGAAAATGAGAAAGAATAAGGCCTTAAGGCTTTAGTTTATTTCAAGAGCTAATCCTAGCCATTCATCCACTCAATGGTTGAGATAAAGCCTTGGTCTCCAAGGGTGTTTATGATTGGTTGAACCAAGCTTAGTCATAACCATGACAAGGCTTGTCTTGAACCTTCCAAGGCTCCTCCTATGCTGCCTTGGCCGAACTTCCCCCCCAAAAAAAAAATTTGGTTTGCTTCATCAACTAACTAGTTATACTTAGTTGTAAGGTCCTAACTAGCTAGTCATCTTGTAGTTACTTTATGATAACTTAGTTAGTTTAAGGTTTTTAGTTAATTATTATCTTTAGGATATAACTAGGTTACTAACTTAGTTACTATAATTTAGTTACTTACAAAGGCTTAGTTACTAACTTAGTTACATTCCAAGCTAACCAAGCTAACTAACTTAGGTTTCCTAGTTTCAATCCAACTAAACTAGCCATTTTTGTTGACCTCCTCCCATTGGTTGGACTATGTTGTTGGCTTTTTCTTATTGGTTCAAAATTCTAAGCTATCCTTTGGTTATTTTGCTTAAAAGTGGGTCCCACACATATATTTTTGGGTTCACTGACAAAATTTACACTGAGTAATAAAATAATATTAAAATTATTTTATCACACAGTTAAATTCTAAAAATTAAAAGATTCACAACAGTATCTTTCAGAATTGGGTTTTACAAACTCCCCCAACTCCGAAAAATTAAAACAAAGTTTTCCCGGCTAGAAAGCTTAAGAGTTTTCTGGCCCGGAATAGATCTCACACAACGTATAGGCTAAATAAATCATAGACAGTAAAATAAAACCACATTGTATACAGAGAACACAAAACAGTACATTGGGGACGTAATTGTCATTTACCCTAGAGTTGGAAAAACTCAGGGTGTTACAACTCTCCCCAACAAACAAAAATTTCGTCCTCGAAATTTGTTGTACCTTAAAACAATTGAGGGTATTGCTCCCTCATCTTATCCTCCAGTTCCCAAGTTGCATCTCCTGTCACATCGTTCCATATGACTTTGACCAGCTCGATCATTTTCCCTCGAAGCTGCTTTACTTTCCTATCTTCAATTCTTACAGGAAGTGTCTCGTACGTCAGATTCTCCTTTAACTGTACTTCATCAGGTTGTATCACATGTGTCGGATCTGGAATATACTTCTTTAACTGGGACACATGAAATATGTCATGCAGATTTGACAAAAATAGCGGTAAGGCAACTTGATAAGCTACAGGACCTATTTTACGGATAATCTGATAAGGTCCAATAAACTTAGGCATAAGCTTCTTGGACTTGATAACTCTTCCAACACCAGTTGTAGGAGTCACCTTCAAAAATACATGCTCGCCTTCTTCGAATTCTAAGGGTCGCCTTCTTTTGTCAGCATAGCTCTTTTGTCTGCTTTGGGTAGTCCTCATATTTTCTTGGATCATCTTCACCTTTTCTGTCGTCTGTTGCACTAACTCTGGTCCAATAGTCATACTCTCACCGTCTTGATACCAACACAAAGGTGTTTGGCATCATCGTCAATACAACGCTTCATAGGGTGCCATCCCTATGCTTGAGTGAAAACTATTGTTGTAAGTGAATTCTATCAAAGATAAAAATTCATCCCAACTTCCTCGTTGCTCTAACACACAAGCGCGCCAAGCAATGTGTCTTCTAAAGATCGTATAGTTCTTTCGGTCGGCCATCGGTCAGGGTGATAAGCAGAGCTTAAATGTAGTTTAGTTCCCATCGCTCCTTGTAGACTTTGCCAAAACCTTGATGTAAACCTTGGATCCCTGTCAGAAATTATGGAAACAGGTACTCCATGTAATTTGACAATCTCATTGATGTAGATTTGGGTTAATTTTTCCAACGAATACTTAATGTTAATAGGCAAGAAATGAGCTGACTTTGTAAGCCTATCAACTATAACCCATATTGAGTCATGACCTTTTCTTGTTCTTGGCAGTCCAGTAACGAGATCCATAGAGATACTGTCCCACTTCCTTTCTGGAATAGAGAGCGGTTGTAATATTCCAGCTGGCCTCTGATGTTCCACTTTCACTTTCTGGCAAACCAAACAAGACGCCACACGTTCCGCTACGTCTCTTTTCATCCTTGGCCACCAAAATAATTTCTTCAAATCTTGATACATCTTGGTCATTCCGGGATGCAAACCTAGATTGCTAGTATGGGCTTCATCCAATATTGCCGTCTTCAGTTCAGTATCGTCGGGTACACAAATTCTCCCTTGAAATCTTAAAATTCCATCTGATCCTTCTTCCACTGTTGCCTTGTGACCTTGCTTTAACAATTCTCTTTCATTTTGCAAAAATGCATCCTCCCCCTGTTTATCTCGAATTATATTAAGCAAGTCATTTAAGATTACCACTCTACCTAAACGAATCTTTCCAGGCACCAATTCCACTGATACTTCAATTTCTGAACTAGTTGAGTAATTCCTCCTCCTTTATCATCATTGCAGAAACACTAAGTACTTTTCTACTCAGGGCATCTGCTACCACATTAGCTTTTCCCGGATGGTATTGGAGTTGAAAATCATAATCCTTGAGAAACTCAAGCCACCGTCTTTGTCTCATATTCAATTCTTTCTGATCAAACAAGTATTTCAAACTTTTGTGATCACTAAAGACATTGAACATGGCTCCATACAGATAATGCCTCCATATCTTTAATGCAAACACCACCGCTGCTAGTTCCAAGTCATGTGTTGGATAGTTTCTCTCATGAACCTTCAATTGCCTCGAAGCATAAGCTACCACATTTCGGTCTTGCATCAATACGCATCCTAATCCCTGATATGAAGCGTCACAGTACACGTCAAAAGATCGGTTAGGATCCGGTAAGATCAACACTGGTGCGGTTGTTAGCTTTTTCTTCAACTCTTGAAAACTGGCTTCACATTCTTCCGTCCATTCAAAAACTTGACTTTTCCTTGTAAGCTGTGTAAGTGGTCCGACAATCTTGGAAAAACCTTCCATGAATCTTCGATAATACCCGGCCAATCCAACAAAACTTCGGACTTCTGTCACTGTTTTAGGTCTTTCCCATTGCAGAATAGTTTCTATCTTGGATGGATCCACTGCAATACCTTCTTTAGAAATTACGTGACCTAGGAATTGTACTTTTTCCAGCCAAAATTCACATTTCGCCTGCTTTGCATACAACTGCTTGTCCTTCAAAACCCGAAGAACTATACCGAGGTGTTCGACATGCTCTTCTTTAGACCGAGAATAGATTAGAATGTCATCTATAAAGACAACAACAAATCTATCAAGGTACGGGTGAAAAATCCTATTCATATAGTCCATGAATATAGCAGGAGCATTTGTCACTCCAAAAGGCATAACCTGATATTCATAATGCCCATAACGAGTTCGGAAAGCTATTTTAGGCACATCCTCTGCCTTAACACGGATTTGATGGTAACCTGATCTCAGATCTATTTTAGAGAATACTTCTGCTCCCTTCAACTGGTCATTCAAATCATCAATTCGTGGGAGTGGATATTTATTCTTTATGGTGACCTTATTCAGCTGACGATAGTCCACACAAAGTCGAGAAGTTCCATCCTTCTTCTTGACTAGAAGCACTGGTGCTCCCCATGGTGATACACTCGGTCGCATAAACTGCTTCTCCAATAGTTCCTCTAATTGCTTTTTCAATTCTACCAATTCGGCTGGTGACATCCGATATGGTGCAATTGAGATAGGACCTGTTCCTAGTACCAAATCGATAGAAAATTCGATTTCCCTTTCTGGCGGCAAACCAGGTACATCATCTGGAAAAACTTCTGGGAATTCATTGACAATAGGAATAGTATGTACATCTTTCTTATTCTCAACTTCTAGAGAAGATAATAATACAAATCCCTGCGCTCCATTTCTCAGTAATGACTTAGCTTTAACAGCAGTCAAGAATCCAGAGTTCTCTTCCTTCGGAAAGACTATGGATTTAATTGCACAGTCTATCAGGATATGGTTAGAAGATAACCAATCCATTCCGAATATGACATCTATCTCTACCAGGGGCAAGCAAATCAAGTTGACTATAAACATACGGTCCTTCACAACAACAGGGCAATCCAAACATATTTTGGATGTAACCACAGGCTTAGCAGTTGGTGTAGAAACAACCAATGGAAAATTCAAAGAAGACAGGCAGTTTTAATCTCTCAACACAATTATATGCAATGAAAGAATGTGTTGCACCTGAATCATACAAGACAGTCAAAGACTTACCTCCTATGGCTCCTTCCCCTTGGATAAGATTGTCAGACTAAGAAACTTCAGTTCCTGTCATAGTATAGACTCGTCCTCCGGATCTTGGCTGACTTGTCCGAACAGTCTTCACTGCAAGTTTCTTTTCCGGCTGAGGACAATCCTTAGAGAAATGTCCAGGTTTTTGACAATTGAAACAAATTGTCCCTTTAATTGGACATCCTGAAGAAATATGACCTTTCTCCCCACATTTGAAACATGTTGGTACAAACGTCGCTTTCTGACTAGAAGTAGTACTAGCAGAGCTTCCTCTAACCGGTGGTCGTTGAAGTTGGTTTCCTGGTGGTCTCGACTATGGCTTGCTACTGAAACCGGTTATTATTGCTGCTACCTACCTCTCGAAACCTCATCGGTCCAAAGTTACGAGTCCTTGGATCCCGTGACGGTTCCAATTCCTCCAATCGTGCACATGTATCTACCAGAGTATGGAATTGAGTCATTCTCAAAGGCAGTACTCCTCGTCTCAACTTCGCTCAGATCCTTCTTCAAACTTTCTACATCGCCAATCATCATTTGGCCAGTCTCGAGCATAATCTGAGAATTGAGACAAACTTTCAAATTTAGATGCATACTCGTGGACTGTCATATTTCCTTGACGTAAACCAAGAAATTCCATTTCCTTGGCATGTCGAGCACTGGCAGAAAAATACTTGTCCATAAACATAGTAGAAAACACTTCCCAAGTTATTACAGTGCCTTCAGCTTGCAACAATCGGCGAGTTCCTCTCCACCAACTTTCTCCGTCTCCTCTTAGCATAAAGGTGGCATATGTTACCTTTTTGTCATCCGGGCATCCCATCCCTTCGAATATCTTTTCTAGCTCCTGTATCCACAAACTTGCTTTCTCAGGATTGAACTCGCCTCTGAACTGTGGCGGGTTATTACGCCTAAATTCAGACAAATTTAGGGCATCCGTAGTAAGCATCTTCTTTGTTGAGTGCTCTCTCGTTCTCACTGAGTTATTACTTCCGCCATCCGCCGCATAGCCTCTACAAGATCTTCTTTGTTGAGCCGCTTCTCTCTCTTCTTCTTGAGTTATTACTTCCGCCATCCGCTGCATAGCCTCTACAGCTGCTACCAGAGGGTCCTTTTCTCTAAGGATATTCGCATGTCTTCCTTTTCCTCTAGACATCTTCTTTTCTCTTGTTTTTTTTTTTTCCAATAACATCAAATATAAAAGTTAGATTCTTCCTTTTAGAAATAAATCACAGAGAGTTCACACAACACAAGCACAAACAGACCCAACCACAACCCCAAAAGACTCTAACTTGGGCTCTGATACCAACTAATGTAACACCCTTTGGGGACGTCACATTTAACATAAAAAAAATAAAAAAAAAGTAAGCAATTTTATTCGAGTTGTCAAATAAATAATATAACCTGTACGTCTATTTTGTTTATGAAATGCATGAAGTGCAACTTATCATCGCACTTATACGGCGTAGCATACATATCAATTCACCTGTATATTACAGCTGAGTTGTGCAATATCACCATACTTGAAACATACATATATAAAATACTTACCTATGTATAATTTACATATGGTTTTGTTGTCATTAGTTATACAAATAATTTACAAATAACTTACAAATAAAGAAAAGACATACCAAAATATTTACAACAACTGTCAGAAGATAAGATACAAGGTTCAAATACAGTACAACACCAAAAAGCAAAAAGTGCCCAAGTGCACATCATGAGTATCTAATCTACTGGGGGATCATTCCTAGATGACTCCTCAGGTGACAGATATCCAGGATGTCTCACAGCAGTTCTACGAGCAGGGGTCCGGGCTGCTCTACGGATAGGAGTCCGGGATGTAGACACTACACTATTGTCATTGGGAACATGGAAAAGTCCATCCCAATGACGTCGGATCCCTAAAGGCAACTCTAACTGTACATATAAGTCAACAGTGACTACAGGATCAGAATTATATTCCGGACGCAAAGATAAAGTAATAGTCCCCATATACGCTACAACATTATTCTCTTCACGAGTGCGCCAGCCTTCTATTCCTCTATGGAACTCTATCCTTACAAAACCTAAGAATCCTGGCGTAGTCATCTTCTCAGAGTCAGTCCAAATGATACGGATGGTCTGGAGGCTCCAAACACTCAGACTGGAAATCTGTAGATTGTGGCTCCTCCTCTGTATGGTATTCACTGCCTATTGCTTGTTCTTCAATCTCTTCATCACAGTCTATATATATATATGTATATATAACACAAAAATACAAACAACACATACAACAACAAAGAGGTAAGACAACCCAATATATTACAAGTGTGGTACATAAGAAAACGACAATACAACAAAAATAGTAATTAATATCAACACAGGTAATAATTAGTAACAATAACTAATTATGGAAAAGAATAGAACCAATTACACTAAATTATAAATGAATACACAATAAATATGCCAAAACAATAAAATGACTCATTCCTACTCCATGGAGCTACAACACACACATCAATATCAGAGAGAATGATCTGAAAGTTCTAATAATACTGCCCAGCCAATTATTGCACTGTCAATACTTTGTGTCTATAACTTGACTACCCCGACCAGCTATTGCACTGTCAGTACTTTGTGTCTATAGCCTACTAACAACATCATGGCGTAGTACACAGTCATAACATCGTGTAACTACAGGCAGTAAAATAGACCTTTCAAAAATCTCGATTAAGTATAGTGCTTGTCGAGAACACTGGTGTGTTACCATGTACCACGGCCCAAAAGGAGCTACCTCCTGTCCACATATGGAATAATGTACACCAATGCCTCCAAGTCCATATCAGAAATGAACACACTACGCTCATCACATCGACAACACGATGTTATTCATCTCGTCAATCAAATCACCAATTCTCAAATTGGCACGACTTAGTGCATGAATGAAGCAGTAATTACTAAAACGTCCTCAAGTTTCAAATATTTACGAAAATGCTCTCAATAGCCAAAAATAATTACGTAAGCGCTCTTAGTGGCAAAAATCTCAAAATACAGTACGCTCCCACTTGGCGCACCATCTTTTTTTCCTGTAACCAAATTACAAGACGCGCCCACTTAGTGTATTATAACTTTCCACATATCCGAATCCCCACTTTGGCTCAACAGTAAAATCTACTATTTTCGTTTGTCACAAAATAAAGTAAAAGAAAACTTTATTTCATTTTCAAAATATTGACGTTACAGTTTTTATTTTATTTTGTTTTTAGCCATTTTTAATTGTCAAGACTTTATGATGAAAATTCTTTTAACATTCTTACTTAATCTAAATTACTTAGAACACAAATTCAGTTATTTTTGGCATGTTGGCCGAAATTATCATAATGTAACTAGGATTAAAAAAAAAACAATTCATTTTCTCTTGTTCTAATACTTAAACATTATTAATTCAACTAAATACCATAATTACTCCTTGAAAGTAATTTGAAAACATCTAAATTCCTCTTTTTAGGATGATGGCCGAAACCTAGGGTGTTGTATTCTTTGGAATACTCATGCATCTCTAGCATTATACTAACATCAACAACAACATTATAAAGACTAGCAAATCCAATTAACAATACCAACCATACATGAAAAATTATTACAATCAACATATAAAAGAATCCTTATGGATTCTATAAACACACATCATTCTATTTTCCCATTACCACTCAAGAATAACTAGGTTATAGTCTTCCCCTTATCTTAAAATGAAGAGAATCCTTCTTTCCTCCTTCTTTGGGAATTCGGTTTTGCCCCTTCAAAATCTAAGAAAATAATTAAAATTTTTTAAGGGTTACTACTAGAAAAGAAAACCATACCATGGATCAATCATGGCTTGGAAGCTTAAAAATGAAAATAGAAAGGAAAAACAATAAGTTTTACCTTTAACGAAGAAATTTCAAGGTGAGCATTCAAGCATGCAAATGATGGAATTTGCAAAAACTTCCAACTAGAGATAATCTTGGATAGATGTTTAGAGTTAGAAAAGTAAGGAAAGAAAATTTTTGGGTGGGTGGATGGTATATTTGGAAGCTTGGCCGAATGGTGGTCCAAGAAAGCCTTCAACGTGAGCTTGGAAGAAAATGAGAGAATTTGTTATTTCCTTAAGTGTGCAGCCGTAGAAAATGAGAAAGAATAAGGCCTTAAGGCTTTAGTTTATTTCAAGAGCTAATCCTAGCCATTCATCCACTCAATGGTTGAGATAAAGCCTTGGTCTCCAAGGGTGTTTATGATTGGTTGAACCAAGCTTAGTCATAACCATGACAAGGCTTGTCTTGAACCTTCCAAGGCTCCTCCTATGCTGCCTTGGCCGAACTTCCCCCCCAAAAAAAAAAATTTGGTTTGCTTCATCAACTAACTAGTTACACTTAGTTGTAAGGTCCTAACTAGCTAGTCATCTTGTAGTTACTTTATGATAACTTAGTTAGTTTAAGGTTTTTAGTTAATTATTATCTTTAGGATATAACTAGGTTACTAACTTAGTTACTATAATTTAGTTACTTACAAAGGCTTAGTTACTAACTTAGTTACATTCCAAGCTAACCAAGTTAACTAACTTAGGTTTCCTAGTTTCAATCCAACTAAACTAGCCATTTTTGTTGACCTCCTCCCATTGGTTGGACTATGTTGTTGGCTTTTTCTTATTGGTTCCAAATTCTAAGCTATCCTTTGGTTATTTTGCTTAAAAGTGGGTCCCACACATATATTTTTGGGTTCACTGACAAAATTTACACTGAGTAATAAAATAATATCAAAAATTATTTTATCACATAGTTAAATTCTAAAAATTAAAAGATTCACAACAGTATCTTTCAGAATTGGGTTTTACAAACTCCCCCAACTCCGAAAAATTAAAACAAAGTTTTCCTGGCTAGAAAGCTTAAGAGTTTTCTGGCCCGGAATAGATCTCACACAACGTATAGGCTAAATAAATCACAGCCAGTAAAATAAAACCACATTGTATACAGAGAACACAAAACAGTACATTGGGGACGTAATTGTCATTTACCCTAGAGTTGGAAAAACTCAGGGTGTTACAACTCTCCCCAACAAACAAAAATTTCATCCTCGAAATTTGTTGTACCTTAAAACAATTGAGGGTATTGCTCCCTCATCTTATCCTCCAGTTCCCAAGTTGTATCTCCTGTCACATCGTTCCATATGACTTTGACCAGCTTGATCTTTTTCCCTCGAAGCTGCTTCACTTTCCTATCTTCAATTCTTACAGGAAGTGTCTCGTACGTCAGATTCTCCTTTAACTGTACTTCATCAGGTTGTATCACATGTGTCAGATCTGGAATATACTTCTTTAACTGGGACACATGAAATACGTCATGCAGATTTGACAAAAACGGCGGTAAGGCAACTTGATAAGCTACAGGACCTATTTTACGAATAATCTGATAAGGTCCAATAAACTTAGGCGTAAGCTTCTTGGACTTGATAGCCCTTCCAACACCAGTTGTAGGAGTCACCTTCAAAAATACATGCTCGCCTTCTTCGAATTCTAAGGGTCGCCTTCTTTTGTCAGCATAGCTCTTTTGTCTGCTTTGGGTAGTCCTCATCTTTTCTTGGATCATCTTCACCTTTTCTGTCGTCTGTTGCACTAACTCTGGTCCAATAGTCATACTCTCACCGTCTTGATACCAACACAAAGGTGTTCGGCATCGTCGTCCATACAACGCTTCATAGGGTGCCATCCCTATGCTTGAGTGAAAACTATTGTTGTAAGTGAATTCTATCAAAGATAAAAATTCATCCCAACTTCCTCGTTGCTCTAACACACAAGCGCGCAACAGGTCTTCTAAAGACTGTATAGTTCTTTCAGTCTGGCCATCAGTCTGTGGGTGATAAGCAGAGCTTAAATGTAGTTTAGTTCCCATCGCTCCTTGTAGACTTTGCCAAAACCTTGATGTAAACCTTGGATCCCTGTCAGAAATTATGGAAACAGGTACTCTATGTAATTTGACAATCTCATTTATATAGATTTGGGTTAATTTTTCCAACGAATACTTAATGTTAATAGGCAAGAAATGAGCTGACTTTGTAAGCCTATCAACTATAACCCATATTGAGTCATGACCTTTTCTTGTTCTTGGCAGTCCAGTAACGAGATCCATAGAGATACTGTCCCACTTCCATTCTGGAATAGAAAGCGGTTGTAACATTCCTGCTGGCCTCTGATGCTCCACTTTCACTTTCTGGCAAACCAAACAAGACGCCACACGTTCCGCTACGTCTCTTTTCATCCTTGGCCACCAAAATAATTTCTTCAAATCTTGATACATCTTGGTCATTCCGGGATGCAAACTTAGATTGCTAGTATGGGCTTCATCCAATATCGCCGTCTTCAGTTCAGTATCGTCGGGTACACAAATTCTCCCTTGAAATCTTTAAATTCCATCTGATCCTTCTTCCACTGTTGCCTTGTGACCTTGCTTTAACAATTCTCTTTCATTTTGCAAAAATGCATCCTCCCCCTGTTTATCTCGAATTATATTAAGCAAGTCATTTAAGATTACCACTCTACCTAAACGAATCTTTCCAGGCACCAATTCCACTGATACTTCTGAATTTCTGAACTAGTTGAGTAATTCCTCCTCCTTTATCATCATTGCAGAAACACTAAGTACTTTTCTACTCAGGGCATCTGCGACCACATTAGCTTTTCCCGGATGGTATTGGAGTTGAAAATCATAATCCTTGAGAAACTCAAGTCACCGTCTTTGTCTCATATTCAATTCTTTCTGATCAAACAAGTATTTCAAACTTTTGTGATCACTAAAGACATTGAACATGGCTCCATACAGATAATGCCTCCATATCTTTAATGCAAACACCACCGCTGCTAGTTCCAAGTCATGTGTTGGATAGTTTCTCTCATGAACCTTCAATTGCCTCGAAGCATAAGCTACCACATTTCGGTCTTGCATCAATACGCATCCTAATCCCTGATATGAAGCGTCACAGTACACGTCAAAAGATCGGTTAGGATCCGGTAAGATCAACACTTGGTGCGGTTGTTAGCTTTTTCTTCAACTCTTGAAAACGGCTTCACATTCTTCCGTCCATTCAAAAACTTGACTTTTCCTTGTAAGCTGTGTAAGTGGTCCGACAATCTTGGAAAAACCTTCCATGAATCTTCGATAATACCGGCCAATCCAACAAAACTTCGGACTTCATCATTGTTTTAGGTCTTTCCCATTGCAGAATAGTTTCTATCTTGGATGGATCCACTGCAATACCTTCTTTAGAAATTACGTGACCTAGGAATTGTACTTTTTCCAGCCAAAATTCACATTTCGCTAGCTTTGCATACAACTGCTTGTCCTTCAAAACCCGAAGAACTATACTGAGGTGTTCGACATGCTCTTCTTTAGACCGAGAATAGATTAGAATGCCATCTATAAAGACAACAACAAATCTATCAAGGTACGGGTGAAAAATCTTATTCATATAGTCCATGAATATAGCAGGAGCATTTGTCAC
Source organism: Ormosia semicastrata (assembly GCA_029884595.1). Classification (NCBI taxonomy): domain Eukaryota; kingdom Viridiplantae; phylum Streptophyta; class Magnoliopsida; order Fabales; family Fabaceae; genus Ormosia; species Ormosia semicastrata. The sequence continues at coordinate 62,708,432 of JAQQTO010000061.1, read as the reverse complement.
TCCAAAAGGCATAACCTGATATTCATAATGCCCATAACGAGTTCGGAAAGCTGTTTTAGGCACATCCTCTGCCTTAACACGGATTTGATGGTAACCTGATCTCAGATCTATTTTAGAGAATACTTCTGCTCCCTTCAACTGGTCCATCAAATCATCAATTCATGGAAGTGGATATTTATTCTTTATGGTGACCTTATTCAGCTGACGATAGTCCACACAAAGTCGAGAAGTTCCATCCTTCTTCTTGACTAGAAGCACTGGTGCTCCCCATGGTGATACACTCGGTCGCACAAACTGCTTCTCCAATAGTTCCTCTAATTGCTTTTTCAATTCTACCAATTCGGCTGGTGACATCCGATATGGTGCAATTGAGATAGGACCTGTTCCTGGTACCAAATCGATAGAAAATTTGATTTCCCTTTCTGGCGGCAAACCAAGTACATCATCTGGAAAAACTTCTGGGAATTCATTGACAATAGGAATAGTATGTACATCTTTCTTATTCTCAACTTCTAGAGAAGGTAATAATATAAATCCCTGCGCTCCATTTCTCAGTAATGACTTAGCTTTAACAGCAGTCAAGAATCCAGAGTTCTCTTCCTTCGGAAAGACTATGGATTTAATTGCACAGTCTATCAGGATATGGTTAGAAGATAACCAATCCATTCCGAATATGACATCTATCTCTACCAGGGGCAAGCAAATCAAGTTGACTATAAACATACGGTCCTTCACAACAACAGGGCAATCCAAACATATTTTGGATGTAACCACAGGCTTAGCAGTTGGTGTAGAAACAACCAATGGAAAATTCAAAGAAGACACAGGCAGTTTTAATCTCTCAACACAACTATATGCAATGAAAGAATGTGTTGCACCTGAATCATACAAGACAGTCAAAGACTTACCTCCTATGGCTCCTTCCCCTTGGATAAGATTGTCAGACTGAGAAACTTCGGTTCTTGTCATAGTATAGACTCGTCCTCCGGATCTTGGCTGACTTGTCCGAACAGTCTTCACTGCAAGTTTCTTTTCCGGCTGAGGACAATCCTTAGAGAAATGTCCAGGTTTTTGACAATTGAAACAAATTGTCCCTTTAATTGGACATCCTGAAGAAATATGACCGTTCTCCCCACATTTGAAACATGTTGGTACAAACGTCGCTTTCTGACTAGAAGTAGTACTAGCAGAGCTTCCTCTAACCGGTGGTCGTTGAAGTTGGTTTCCTGGTGGTCTCGACTATGGCTTGCGCTGAAACCGGTTATTATTGCTGCTACCTCCTCTCTGAAACCTCATCGGTCCAAAGTTACGAGTCCTTGGATCCCGTGACGGTTCCAATTCCTCCAATCGTGCACATGTATCTACCAGAGTATGGAATTGAGTCATTCTCAAAGGCAGTACTCCTCGTCTCAACTTCGCTCGCAGTCCTTCTTCAAACTTTCTACATCGCCAATCATCATTTGGCCTGGTCTGAGCATAATCTGAGAATTGAGACAAACTTTCAAATTTAGATGCATACTCGTGGACTGTCATATTTCCTTGACGTAAACCAAGAAATTCCATTTCCTTGGCATGTCGAACACTGGCAGAAAAATACATGTCCATAAACATAGTAGAAAACACTTCCCAAGTTATTACAGTGCCTTCAGCTTGCAACAATCGGCGAGTTCCTCTCCACTAACTTTCTCCGTCTCCTCTTAGCATAAAGGTGGCATATGTTACCTTTTTGTCATCCGGGCATCCCATCCCTTCGAATAACTTTTCTAGCTCCTGTATCCACAAACTTGCTTTCTCAGGATTGAACTCGCCTCTGAACTATGGCGGGTTATTACGCCTAAATTCAGACAAATTTAGGGCATCCGTAGTAGCATCTTGCTGTTGAGCTGCTCTCTGGTTCTGCTGAGTTATTACTTCCGCCATCCACTGCATAGCCTCTACATCTTCTTTGAGCCGCTTCTCTGGATTCTGCGAGTTATTACTTCGCCATCCATCCGCATAGCCTCTACAGCTGCTACCAGAGGGTCCTTTTCTCTAAGGATATTCGCATGTCTTCCTCTTCCTCTAGACATCTTCTTTTCTCTTGTTTTTTTTTCCCCAATAACATCAAACATAAAAGTTAGATTCTTCCTTTTAGAAATAAATCACAGAGAGTTCACACAACACAAGCACAAACAGACCCAACCACAACCCCAAAAGACTCTAACTTGGGCTCTGATACCAACTAATGTAACACCCTTTGGGGACGTCACATTTAACATAAAAAAAAATAAAAAAAAGTAAGCAATTTTATTCGAGTTGTAAAATAAATAATATAACCTGTACGTCTATTTTGTTTATGAAATGCATGAAGTGCAACTTATCATCGCACTATACGACGTAGCATACATATCAATTCACCTGTATATTACAGCTGAGTTGTGCAATATCACCATACTTGTAACATACATATATAAAATACTTACCTATGTATAATTTACATATGGTTTTGTTGTCATTAGTTATACAAATAATTTACAAATAACTTACAAATAAAGAAAAGACATACCAAAATATTTACAACAACTGTCAGAAGATAAGATACAAGGTTCAAATACAGTACAACACCAAAAAGCAAAAAGTGCCCAAGTGCACATCATGAGTATCTAATCTACTGGGGGATCATTCCTAGATGACTCCTCAGGTGACAGATATCCAGGATGTCTCACAGCAGTTCTACGAGCAGGGGTCCGGGCTGCTCTACGGACGGGAGTCCGGGATGTAGACACTACACTATTGTCATTGGGAACATGGAAAAGTCCATTCCAATGACGTCGGATCCCTAAAGGCAACTCTAACTGTACATACAAGTCAACAGTGACTACAGGATCAGAATCATATTCCGGACGCAAAGATAAAGTAATAGTCCCCATATACGCTACAACATTATTCTCTTCACGAGTGCGCCAGCCTTCTATTCCTCTATGGAACTCTATCCTTACAAAACCTAAGAATCCTGGCGTAGTCATCTTCTCAGAGTCAGTCCAAATGATACGGATGGTCTGGAGGCTCCAAACACTCAGACTGGAAATCTGTAGATTGTGGCTCCTCCTCTGTATGGTATTCACTGCCTATTGCCTGTTCTTCAATCTCTTCATCACAGTCTATATATATATATGTATATATAACACAAAAATACAAACAACACATACAACAACAAAGAGGTAAGATAACCCAATATATTACAAGTGTGGTACATAAGAAAACGATAATACAACAAAAATAGTAATTAATATCAACACAGGTAATAATTAATAACAATAACTAATTACGGAAAAGAATAGAACCAATTACACTAAATTATAAATGAATACACAATAAATATGCCAAAACAATAAAATGACTCATTCCTACTCCATGGAGCTACAACACACACATCAATATCAAAGAGAATGATCTGAAAGTTCTAATAATACTGCCCAGCCAGCTATTGCACTGTCAATACTTTGTTTCTATAACTTGACTACCTCGACCAGCTATTGCACTGTCAGTACTTTGTGTCTATAGCCTACTAACAACATCATGGCGTAGTACACAGTCATAACATCGTGTAACTACAGGCAGTAAAATAGTCCTTTCAAAAATCTCGATTAAGTATAGCGCTTGTCGAGAACACTGGTGTGTTACCACGTACCACGGCCCAGAAGGAGCTACCTCCTGTCCACATATGGAATAATGTACACCAATGCCTCCAAGTCCATATCGGAAATGAACACACTACGCTCATCACATTGACAACACGATGTTATTCATCTCGTCAATCAAATCACCAATTCTCAAATTGGCACGACTCAGTGCATGAATGAAGCAGTAATTACTAAAACATCCTCAAGTTTCAAATATTTACGAAAATGCTCTCAATAGCCAAAAATAATTACGTAAGCGCTCTTAGTGGCAAAAATCTCAAAATACAGTACGCTCCCACTTGGCGCACCATCTTTTTTTCCTGTAACCAAATTACAAGACGCGCCCACTTAGTGTATTATAACTTTCCACATATCCGAATCCCCACTTTGGCTCAACAGTAAAATCTGCTATTTTCGTTTGTCGGAAAATAAAGTAAAAGAAAACTTTATTTCATTTTCAAAATATTGACGTTACAGTTTTTATTTTATTTTGTTTTTAGTCATTTTTAATTGTCAAGACTTTATGATGAAAATTCTTTTAACATTCTTACTTAATCTAAATTACTTAGAACACAAATTCAGTTATTTTTGGCATGTTAGCCGAAATTATCATAATGTAACTAGGATTAAAAAAAAACAATTCATTTTCTCTTGTTCTAATACTTAAACATTATTAATTCAACTAAATACCATAATTACTCCTTGAAAGTAATTTGAAAACATCTAAATTCCTCTTTTTAGGGTGATGGCCGAAACCTAGGGTGTTGTATTCTTTAGAATACTCATGCATCTCTAGCATTATACTAACATCAACAACAACATTATAAAGACTAGCAAATCCAATTAACAATACCAACCATACATGAAAAATTATTACAATCAACATATAAAAGAATCCTTATGGATTCTATAAACACACATCATTCTATTTTCCCATTACCACTCAAGAATAACTAGGTTATAGTCTTCCCTTACCTTAAAATGAAGAGAATCCTTCTTTCCTCCTTCTTTGGGAATTCGGTTTTGCCCCTTCAAAATCTAAGAAAATAATTAAAATTTTCTAAGGGTTACTACTAGAAAAGAAAACCATACCATGGATCAATCATGGCTTGGAAGCTTAAAAATGAAAATAGAAAGGAAAAACAATAAGTTTTACCTTTAAAGAAGAAATTTCAAGGTGAGCATTCAAGCATGCAAATGATGGAATTTGCAAAAACTTCCAACTAGAGATAATCTTGGATGGATGTTTAGAGTTAGAAAAGTAAGGAAAGAAAATTTTTGGGTGGGTGGATGGTGTATTTGGAAGCTTGGCCGAATGGTGCTCCAAGAAAGCCTTCAACATGAGCTTGGAAGAAAAGGAGAGAATTTGTTATTTCCTTAAGTGTGCAGCCGTAGAAAATGAGAAAGAATAAGGCCTTAAGGCTTTAGTTTATTTCAAGAGCTAATCCTAGCCATTCATCCACTCAATGGTTGAGATAAAGCCTTGGTCTCCAAGGGTGTTTATGATTGGTTGAACCAAGCTTAGTCATAACCATGACAAGGCTTGTCTTGAACCTTCCAAGGCTCCTCCTATGCTGCCTTGGCCGAACTTCCCCCCCCAAAAAAAAAATTTGGTTTGCTTCATCAACTAACTAGTTACACTTAGTTGTAAGGTCCTAACTAGCTAGTCATCTTGTAGTTACTTTATGATAACTTAGTTAGTTTAAGGTTTTTAGTTAATTATTATCTTTAGGATATAACTAGGTTACTAACTTAGTTACTATAATTTAGTTACTTACAAAGGCTTAGTTACTAACTTAGTTACATTCCAAGCTAACCAAGCTAACTAACTTAGGTTTCCTAGTTTCAATCCAACTAAACTAGCCATTTTTGTTGACCTCCTCCCATTGGTTGGACTATGTTGTTGGCCTTTTCTTATTGGTTCAAAATTCTAAGCTATCCTTTGGTTATTTTGCTTAAAAGTAGGTCCCACACATATATTTTTGGGTTCACTGACAAAATTTACACTGAGTAATAAAATAATATTAAAATTATTTTATCACACAGTTAAATTCTAAAAATTAAAAGATTCACAACAGTATCTTTCAGAATTGGGTTTTACAAACTCCCCCAACTCCGAAAAATTAAAACGAAGTTTTCCCGGCTAGAAAGCTTAAGAGTTTTCTGGCCCGGAATAGATCTCACACAACGTATAGGCTAAATAAATCATAGACAGTAAAATAAAACCACATTGTATACAGAGAACGCAAAACAGTACATTGGGGACGTAATTGTCATTTACCCTAGAGTTGGAAAAACTCAGGGTGTTACAATAATTACAGTTATACCATCAATATCATTTTCATCACAAATCATGTAATACACAATAATTACAATCATGTCATTGTCAATAATCAAATGATCAATAAATCAATTATCATGAACAAAAATTACGATAATACCCTCAATAGCTACATGTATGCACACAGACTCAATTTCCTACTCCATGGAGCTACAACTCAGGTCGGAGAGAGTGATCGAAAAGATTTGTCGGTACCAACATGCCTCGGACCACGTGCTCAGTCTTGCACATCCAGCATATACATGACAGTCTTTATCAGATTTTGATTAAGGATAGTGTCTCGGTTAGGATCATTGGTGTGTTGCGTTGGTCCAACCTACGGCACAGAAGAGCTTCCAACTGCCTATTGTAGGCAACCCGCACCCCAATGCCCCCAAGGTCAACCAGTGACTTACACTATGCATATCGCACCCACTCAAGAGGTGTAGTCTCTCCTAGGCAACTAGCCTCATACAGTCCATTAGACCTTTCCAATGCATGTACTATGCACTATTCACATTTCCAATTTATATCACACATTCAGGGTCCACACAATAATCTAATAGTATTATTACTGTATTTTAATCGCGTAGTCATATTTTCGTATTTTCTCAATCGCGACTTAATTCTGTCGCCTCTTCAAAATCGCGTAGTTATTTTCCAACATTTTCCAATCGCGTAAATATTTTTCATACGTTTTAAATCCAAAAATACTATTTTTCTCATTTAATACTAAAAATTCACTTTATTTTCCATATTTGCATAATAGTCCCTCCAAAAATTAATATTTATGAAATAGCCCCTCATAAAATTCATATTTATGAAATAGTCCCTCATAAATTAATATTTACAAAATAGTCCCTCTTTTATAAAATATTTGCAATATGACCCCTCTAAAATAATATTTATAATATGACCCCTCTAAAAATAATATTTACAATATGACCTCTCTAAAAATAAGTATTTAGACAATGGCCTTTCTTTTAAATAATATTTACAATTTAGTCCTTTTTTATAAAAATTTGTGGTATAACCCCTCTAAAAATCAGTAATTGTACTGTTTCCCAAAAATTGTTATTTCTTTTCTTTACTTCACATAAAAATTGTTTTATTTTGCTATACTCAAACTTTTCCAAATTCATTTAGATTTCTCAGTTCTCATTTTAATTCATCAGTGTAAGGACTTTGGTCCTCTTTTCCATGGTATGGCCGTGAGCCTCAGTGCTCTTTGGAGCACTCATACAATCGATTCATCATGTTGTTCACATCCTAAATTACACATACATTCTCATGCTTTCATATTTATACATACACACATAATATCAAAGCTTTAAGCATTTTATCATGCATGCAAGCATAGAAACACAATCATACACATCACAAAACACAATCAAAGAACATCAAACAATCGGTGAAGAACCCTTATGGATTTTTCACCGTACAAAACCATCCTCACACCACCAAAACTTGGTTGGTGAGGTTAAATCTCCCTCTTACCTCTTGAAGACAAGCTTTTCAAGCTCCTCTCCTTCTCCTTGTTTTCGTGTGAACCACAATCAATTCCTAACAATTCTAAAACAATTAGTAAAATCACAAACAAAGCTTAATAATGACTAACCATGGAATAAACATGGTTTAGAAAATCATAAACATGAATTTAAACCATGAAAATCAAAGTTTACCTCTAGGGAAGTAAGGTAGAAGTTGGATTTTGAAGCACTTTGAGTGTGATTTTGGGAAAACTTTCTAAATGGAAAGTGTTTAGAATGTTGTTAAGCTTTAGGAAATGATGAGAGTGAAAATTATAGGTGAGTGATGGTGTACTTGGGTAGTAAGGCCGAATCTATGGAGAGAAAAGGAAGGAAATGGTGCTTTGGTGTTTCAGAAATTTTGAGAGAATAAGATGAGTGTTTTTTTATGTGAGAGAAAATGAAATTGTGAGAGTGAATTTGTGAGGGCTGCTACTGCCGTGAGAGTGTATGGAATTTTAGTGATAGACTTGACTCAAAATATCACCAATTGAGTGCACATGGATTAGCACAGGGCTTGGTCATATATTGGTCATGCAATGGTCATCAAAGATGGTTCAAGAACCTTGGAGAACCCTCCTCCAAGCTGCTGGCCGTGTGACTCTCCATGGGGTTAGGGACCTAATTGTTTTCAATTAACACCTAATTACATACTAATTAATTAGGTAATTAGTTAGGTTAAATTTCCTAATAATTCTTAATTAATTATCAAACTATATAACTAATTAATTAAACATATAATTACATATATTATAACCTCTAATTAAAATTAGGATATCTAATTAAGAATTAAATTATAACAAATTAACAATTAGATTAGTTTACTTAGCTTGTTAATTGGGCCATTAGATTAACCAAATTAGGTTTAATTAGTTACTAATCAAATTCAAGCCACTATTGTTGACTTCATCTTAGCCATTGAAATCAACTTGGTTTCCTATCCATTGATCTCATCTACGGTGGATATTACTTAGTGGTTTTATCAGGATTCGTCTTACACCATTGATCGGATCAACGGTTATGATCAAAAGCATCTAAATTATGCTTTTCATCCAAGGGTCCATATTGAAGTCTATGCTTCTTTATTTGACTTCTTCCTATTGGTTTAAAATAGTCAAGCCACCTATTTTGACTGATTTTTATTAGTTCAAAATTCTGTCCAGTCAGAATCGTTGACTGCTACACTAAACGCGAGTCCCACAGACTTTCCAGATCCATGTTAAACAAATTTCTACTATTTTTAAGACAGTAGGTACTGTCACATAAAATAATATTATAATAATATAAAAGTATTTTATTACATAGTTAAATCCTAAAAATTACAAGATTAATATATATATCAATCGGAATTGGGTTTAGTAAGATCCCCTAACTCCAATTAATTAAAATAAGATTTTTTTGGTCAAGAAAATTATTATTTTCTTGACTCGAAGCAAATCACACAAAATGATCAAAAATGATCTCAGAACAGTCAAACTATTTTTATAACACACAAAAAATATAAAATAGTGTAATTCTGCTATTACTATTAACATAGTCAGAATTTGGGGTGTTACAGGCTACATCTTGGACACCCTTACTTTAGTGAGAATATTAATGTACACCTAGAGTTTCCTTTATCTATTAGGCAGTGCTGGGGAGCTTACTACCGTACTCCTAGTGCGATTAGTATTGTGACAACTGCGCGAACAGCTGTTCATAGGATTTCGCGTCAGTCTGGATTCCTACCTGCGGAGGAATCTGAGGAGGACCCGTCTGAGGGTTCTACTGTTTAGTAGGACTTGGGCAGTATGTTAGTTTAAATAATGTTTTAAATATTTTGAGAGTCTAGTTTGTAAATATTAAAATATGACAGTACTAATGACTTGTACATGTTTATATGATGTAAATTATTTGTGACAATGTTGTTATGTTTTTATTTTCCGCTAAGTTTATCTTATTATTATTAAGGAATTTTACAACTTGTATTTATATTACAAGCATGATTTTCCAAAAGAAGGGATAATTTGGTAATGAAGTAACATGAAATATGACGCCTTATGGAGGGTGTTACATTAGTTGGTATCAGAGCCCAAGTAAGAGTATTTTGGGTTTGTGGTTAGGTTTGTCTTGTTTGTGCTGTATGAATCTCTGAAACTGAACAAAGAGATATATTTTGGTTTCCGAAAGGAGACGGTGTTGTGTGAAATAGTTACGTTTAGTTCGTTGTGTTTTGATTTTGTTTGTCTTTGAAGAAAGATAACGGAACGTAGCGAACATGAGCATGTGGATGCGAGACGTAATGAAGATCGTATAGTCGCAGCTAGAAGTGTGATGTAAAAGATGATTGAAATAGCAGTACAACAAAGACAGATGATTGCTCAGCAGCAGGAACTAATAATTGAACTTCATATCTTGTTAGGATTGGAGCAGCCATCAGATGCGAGAAGCTGTAACTTTGAACCTTCAAAAATCCAAAATGGAAGGAAGCGTAAGGTTAATCATGTTCAGCAAAAGTCATATGTACGACCACTGGAGAAGCAATAATGAGTAAAGAGAGGAAGTACTAGTGGCAACGATTTTGGTCAGACTGTGGCATTAACCATGAAATGTTTCAAGTGTGGAAAAGATCATCTCACCAAAGATTGTTAGCATAAAGGGATTATTTGTTATGGATGTGGGAAGCCTGGACATTTCTCTAGAGATTGTGATCAATTGAAGATGGAACCTTCCATTAGTAATACACGTGTTTCAAAATCTCAAGAAGAAGAAAGAGCTGGTGCATAGGGTGTAATGAGAACGTTCAAATACAAAAACTTAAGAAGCGAGAAAGTTGTGCCATAGAGGGTAATTTTAAAACTGTGCTGTAAAATTCGCAAGGTAACCCATTTTCTTATGAACTATGATTGTGTAAGTATTTGGGGTTATCTGTATTTTGTTTTTCCTCATAATGCTACTTCGACTTCTAAACTTATTATGACTACTCGAGCCTGTTTGAAACTATCCTATTATAATTGGAGTTTGAAACTTTTCTATTGGTCTAGTTTGTCTATTGCTTTCTCAAATAGACTGAGTAAAATCAATTTGACTTATTCGTGTCTTTGTTATAATGTGATCTGAGTATTTCTACTCTTCTTGTTAAACTTGTTGTTTATACACAAGTTTTCTAACTCTACCCTATGTCTATTGAATATCAAATTTTTTCTGTTGATTTGATTTGTTTATCTAAAATCACATCTATTTGAGAGCCTAACCTTATAAATGGATTGGTTATTTTTCAAACATATCCTACTAGATTGTTACAATACAACTTTAGTGTTTCCTTGACCTGAGATTTTTGGATTTTAATCCAGAAAGTTCATTTCAAAAAAATTATTGGACCATGTTCATTTCGAAATCTATTAGACCATTTCAAATTCTTTGTTGGACTAATCTAGTAACCTACCGAATAGTCTTATTACTTTTCCTATAACTTTCATAGTGTATTTCATGTATCTCAATTTAGAAGGATTATTTTTTATTCAACTTATGTCATAGTACAAAATACAGTGCAATTAGAAGAAAACTTGATCTATAAGACAATTTCTGTTAAGATTAAAAAAATAGGCAAGTAGATTAGCTTACTTTGATGAAGAAAAGCTGGAATGATGTGACAACAGAGGAACTAGAAGACCAAATGAAGGAAGTCACTGTTTGCTCCAAGATCGATTTGTGTGCTGATTATTATCAGATTCACGTAAAAGTAAAAAATGTTCCAAGATAGTTTTTCGGATGCATTATAGACACGATGAGTATTTAATATTACCATTTGGGGTAAAGAATGTTTTTGCGATGTTCACAAATTATATTAATAGGATCTTTCTCTTCCATCTAGGCAAATTTGTCATTATCCTTATTAACAATATTTTGACTTATTTTCAAAATTCGAAGGAACATGATGAAGATCTTGATGCAGTTCTTCAATTTCTGAAGAAGAAGGAGTTATGCGTAAAACTAGTCAAACGTAAATTCTGTTAGAAGAAGTTCAACTCGTGAATTTAGATTGAGTGTTGAGATCAAATAGAAAGGTTGTGGCGTATACTACAAGGCAATGAAACGTGCATGAGAAGAATTATTCGATTTACATTTAGGATATGCGATAGTTGTTTTGTAAGGAAAATTTGAAGACATTTTCTTTCTTATAAAGTCTACAATAATTTCAAGGGCTAGAAGTACCTATTCAATCAAGAGGGGCTTAGATATAAGGAAGAGACGATAGCTAGAATTTTCAAAGGACTTGTTGAGAGTTTGTGATCTAGAACAAACTGGTTGTTGGAATAAATTTCTACTATTGATAGAGTTCACATACAATAATAGTTTTCATTCGAGTATAGGATATCACTCTATGAGGTATTATATGGAAGAAGATGTAGAACGCCGTTGTGTTGGTATCATGAAATATATTTCTGATCCGACTCATGTCATCGAACCAGGCACTATACAATTAAAGGAAAATTTAACCTATGAGACGTTTCCAGTCAAGATTGAAGATCGAAGGACAAAGCAACTTCGAGGTAAGGAGATCGCATTGGTTAAGTGGTTTGGAACGATGTAAGTGGTGAAGCAACATGGGAGTTGGAAGAGAATATAAGAGAGTAGTATCCATTTTTATTTTAAGTGTGTCAAGTTTCAAGGACGAAACTTATTTTAGAGGGGGAGAGTTGTAACACCCCAAATTTTAGACTATGTTACAGAACTGATAGAATTACACTATTTTGTGTTTTCTATGCAATATAAAAATAATTTGATTATTCTGATACTATTTTTGATTATTTTGTGTGATTTGCTCTGGGTTAGGAAAATAATAATTTTTGGGCCGAGGAAATTCTTATTTTAATTATTCGGAGCTGGGGGATCTTACTAAATCCAATTATGAGTGATGTATATATTAATCTTTTAATTTTTAGGATTTAACTGTGTAATAAAATAATTTTATATTATTATAATATTATTTTATTTGACAGTACCTACTGTCTTAAAAACAGTAAAAATTTGCTTCAAAATGATCATGGACCCGAAAAAGTCTGTGGGACCCGCGTTTAGAGTAGCAGTCAACGATTCTGACTGGACTGAATTTTAAAACAATAGGAACAAGTCAAAATAGGTGGCTGGACTTTTCTAACCAATAAGAATTAGTCAAATAAAGAAGCATAGACTTCATTAAGGACCATTGGATGAAAAGCATGATTTAGATGTTTTTGATCGTAACTATTGATCCGATCAATGGTGTGAAACGAAGCCTGATAAAATCACTAAGTAATATCCACCGTAGATGAGATCAATGGATAGGAAACAAAGTTGAATTCAATGGCTAAGATGAAGTCAACAATAGTGGCTTGACTTTAATTAGTAACTAATTAAACCTAATTAAGTCATCTTAATGGCCTAATTAACAAGCTAAGTGAACTAATCTAATTATTAATTAGTTATAATCTAATTACTAATTAGATGTCCTAATTTTATTTAGAGACTATTATATATGTAATTATATGTCTAATTAATTAGTTATATAATTAGATGATTAATTAAGAGTGGTTAGGAAAACAAACCTAATTAATTAGCTATCTAATTAGAAAGTAATTAGACTTTAATTGAAAACAAATTAGGACCCTAAGCACCTTAGAGCCACACGGCTAGCAGCCTTGGAAAGCTTCTCCAAGGTTCTTGAATTATCTAGAATGGCAATTTAATAATTAAAAGATGACTATGCCATGTGCTTCAAGTGTGAACACAAAATAGGATATCTATTTCAAGTAAATCTCTTCAATCTCTCCTACACATCTCACGGCAGCCCACTCCCAATTGACATGCAATATTCACTTTTCTCTCTCACCAAAAGGCTTTCAACATATTCTCTCAAAATTCCAAGAACATCAAGCACCATTTTCCTTCCATTTTCCTCTCTAGAATTCGGCCCCAACACCCAAGTTCACTACTAATCTCCTATAATTTTTACTCTCATCGTTTCCTAAACCTAAACTACCTTCTAAACACTTTTCATTTAGGATATTTTCTCAAAATCCCACTTTAAGTGCTTCAAAATCTAACTTCTATCTTACTTCCCTAGAGGTAAACTTTGGTTTTTAAGGTTTAAAATTTAATTTGTGATTTTCTAAACCATGTTTGTTCCATGGTTTATCATTATTAAGCTTCGAATGTGATTTTATTAATTGTTTTAGAATTGTTAGGGATTTGTTTAAGGCCACACGAAATCAAGGAGAAGGAGAGGAGCTTGAAGGACTTGTCGTCAAGAGGTAAGAGGGAGATTTTACCTCACCAACCAAGTTTTGGTGGTGTGGGGATGGTTTTGTTTGGTGAAAAACTCATAAAGGTTTATTCACTTATTGTTTGATGTCTCTTTGTTTGTGATTTTGGTGTCTATGGCTTTATGATTGTGTGTGCATGTGTGATATTATGTTTATTACTTTGATATATGTTTGTATGTATGAAATTGAATGCATGTAAGTGTATGTGTAATTTAGGATGTGAACAACATGATGGAACGATTGTATGAATGCTCCAAAGAGCAAAGTGGCTCACGGCCTTACCATGGAAAAGAGGACCAGAGTCCTTAAACTGATGGATTAAAATGGGAAATTAAATATCTAAATGAATTTGGAAAAGTTTGAGTATAGTAAAGTAAAATGATTTTGGGAAAATAATTTGATTTAATTAAATAAATGAGTTATGAAATTAATTCGGGTGTCAATACTTGAAGTTTACTGACGTATAGCTCACCCTACGGGTTTTGAAGCGCGTCTATAAAATTTGAGCTATAATATGCGAAGTAAATGAAAGAAATAACATTTTTGGGGAACAATGCAAATACCGATTTTTAGTGGGGTAATATTGTAATTTTCATTTTTAAATGGGGCCATGTTGTAATTATGATTTTTAGAGGAGCAATATTATAATTTTCATTTTTAATGGGGCCATATTGTAATATTGATTTTAGAGGGGCTATATTGTAAATATTTTATAAAAGAGGGACTATCTCGTAAATGTTATTTTATGAGGAACTATTACGAATTTATTATTTGAAAAAGGACTAAAATATAAATTTAATGTTTTGGAGGGACTATTTCATAAATATGAATTTTATGAAGGACTATTTCGTAAATATGAATTTTATGAAGGACTATTTCGTAAATATAAATTTTATGAGGAAATGTTGTGAAAATATTATTTAAATGAAGATTATAATGCAAATATTATGTTTTGAGGGGTTATTATGCAAATATGGAAAATAAAGTCAAATTTTGGTATTAAATGAGAAAAATAGTATTTTTGATTTAAAACGTATGAAAAATATTTCACGCGATTGAGAAACATTGAAAAATTGATACACGATTTGAAAATGCGACAGAATTGTTGTGTGATTTAGAAAATGCAAAAATATGTTTACACGATAAAAATACAGTAATAATACTATTGGGTTATTAAGTGGACCCCGAATATGTGATAATGAATTGGAACTATGAAAGGTGCATAGTACATGCATTGGAAAGGTCCGATGGACTGAATAAGGCTGATTGCCTAGGAGAGAATACACCTCCTGAGTGGGTGCGATATGCGTAGTGTAGGTCACTCGTTGACCTTTGGGACATTGGGGTGCGGGTTGCCTACAATGAGCAGTTGGTAGCTCTTCTGTATCGTGGATTAGACCGACGTAACACACCAATGATCCAGACCGAGACACTATTCTTAATCAAGATTTGATAAAGACTGTCGTGCATATGCTAGATGTGCAAAAATTGAGCACGTGGTTTGAGGCATGTTGGTGTAGACAGATCTTTTCGATCACTCTTTTCGATCTGAGTTTTAGCTCCATGGAGTGGGAAATTGAGTCTAGGTGCATATGCATAGTTATTGAGAACATTATCGTAATTATTGTTTATGATAATTGAATTATGGAATATTTGAATATTGGTAATGGCATGATCGTAATTATGTTATGATGATAAATGATGTTGAGGGCATGATTGTAATTGTTGTTTATTACATGAGTTATGATGATAAATGATGTTGGTGGCATAATTGTAATTATGTATGATGTGTTGGTATGAGATATTGTATGTGTTTATCTTCATTGCTACCATACTGGTATTGGCGTAGGTGATCTCACCTCTTTGTATGTCTATTTTATATTGTATTTATAATTTAAAAGACGCAGAGCAAGAAGTTGACCGAGAAGCTGAGGAAGAGCAGATCCCTGCTGAGGACGCTGAGTTTTGAAGAGATGGAAATGTTTTGTTTCCTTGGGTATATGAGATTGAGTACGCTACATCTCGGACACCCTTACTTTAGTGATAATATTAATATACACCTAGAGTTTCCTTTATCTATTAAGCAGTGCTGGGGAGCTTACTACCGTACTCCCAGTGCGATTAGTATTGTGACGACTGCGCGGACACCTATTCGCAGGATTTCATGTCAGTCTGGATTCCTACCTGCGGAGGAATCTGAGGAGGACCCGTCTGAGGTTTCTACTGTCTAGTAGGACTTGGGCAGTATGTTAGTTTAAATAATGTTTTAAATATTTTGAGAGTCTAGTTTGTAAATATTAAAATATGATAGTACTAATGACTTGTACATGTTTATATGATGTAAATTATTTGTGACAATGTTGTTATGTTTTTATTTTCCGCTAAATTTATCTTATTATTATTAAGGAATTTTACAACTCGTATTTATATTACAAGCACAATTTTCCAAAAAGAAGGGGTAATTTGGTAATGAAGTAACATGAAATGTGACGCCCTAAGGAGGGTGTTACAGTATGCAAGATATTATATGCTAGACATAATTTCTTAAGCTTGTTGCTATCATGTGCTAAATGTTGATGTGCCAAAATATGACAAGCTTTACATAAATAATCTTTTATATCTTGAAAGCATGCTTGTTTTATCTCTCTATTCTTGTACCCTGCTAAATGCTTTATATGAGTCTTAATGAATTAATATTGGATTTAATTCTACTTAAATGAAAATGCGCAAAATATTCTTTGTTGCATCTAACATAGAGCATATCTAGTAGTAATTGATAAATATCTTATTTGCATGTGTCTATGAAAGTTTTATATGCATGTTAGACTAACTAGAGTTATACATTTATGAATCATGCATATGAAGATATTGAGTTATGAATTTGGACTAACTATGCTTGTTTTAAGTGAGTAATACTTTGTAAGATAGTCCAAGTACCAATAGTGAGCATTGCAACAAGAAAGCAAAATATCACAATTATGCTCAACTCAAGAAGAATGAGAATGATAAGATGTTCCAAGCATTTGTAAGATTTGAAGAGAAGAAATTTTTGGAAGCTTGGTTTACATCAAGAATTGATGGTAGCAAAAGATCAAGTCCAACATCTTCAAGAATAGCTTATAGGACTTAGATCTTGTGTAAAGGTAAATGAGAATCACACTAAGCTCAAATAAGTTTTAAACATCTTTACAAGTGTTTCTAAAATGCTTAAATTCCCAACAAAATGTTTTTGGAAAGCTAGCATTGGTGATATTTCAAATCTGTGAAAATTAGTCAAGTTTGTGTTTTGCAAAACTGACATTTAGTTACTCTTTTAATTATAACTTTCAAACTACTTTAAGTTTTGTTGTGAAACTTATTGCATATGAAAATAGACTAAAAGATCTTTCTGATGAGTGATCATTTGTTTTAAACGGATAAGAGATGAAGAAGTTATGACCATTTAAAGTTAGTTTTCAAAAACAGTCAAGTTTAAGTTTTGCAAAACTGACCTTTAGTTACTAATTTGATCATATCTTTCAAATTACTTTGAGTTTTATTCTAAAACTCTTTCATATGAAAATAGACTCAAATATCTTTCCAATGAGAGATCATTCGCTTTAATCGGATAAGAAATGAAGAAGTTATGACCTTTTAAAGTCAATTTTCAAAACCAGAAATGCTGTAATCGATTACACAAGTCATGTAATCGATTACAACGTTGGCAGAAGCCGTGTAATCGATTACAGGAAGTGTGTAATCGATTACAAATGCCCAAAAAGCTTGTAATCGATTATACTAAGCTTGTAATCGATTACCAAGTGCCTAGAAACATTCCCAATGGCTATAAACTGCTAGTTTTCATAAAAAATCATTTCTAAACACTACCAACGGCTATTTTATCATTTGGGCTCTATATATAAGTGATATTTGAAGTATTTACAACTCAAGAAACACAAGAACACTATACTTGATCCTTGAAACATCAAAATCATATTTTGAGCTTTAAAGTGTGAATCCTTTATACCCATAGTGCTTCAATTTGTATTATCCACTCTTGAGAGAGTTTTCTATCATTCATACTTTGTTCTTCAAGTTGTATATCTACTCTTGTGAGAGTTTCTATTCTTTCTCTTCACCTTGAAATCATTGTAAGAGGGTGAAGTATCCCTCAAGAGAGAAAAAGGTGAGGTATCCCTCAAGAGAGAAAAGGGTGAGGTATCCATTGTAGTGAGACTCAAACACAAAGGGTGAGGTATCCCAAAGGTGTTGTGAGTGCTCTTGATTGTAAAGGTCATCAAGCACCTGTGAAGCTTGAAGAATTAGAGGCTCTAGCATAAGGGTGAGGTATCCCAAGGTGTGAGGAGTGCTCTTGCTTGTACAAAGTTTTCCTAGCACCCGTGAAGTCTAGGAGATAGTGATGAAAATCTCAAGTTAAGCTTGGGGACTGGATGTAGGCCACAAGTGGTTAGTGGCTGAACTAGGATAAATTCTTGAGTTTGATTCTCTCTTCCCTACACTCTTTAATTTCAGTATTTAGCGTAGTATATTTATCTATTGCATATCTTGTCATCTTGGTGATTTGATTCTATGAACTTAATATCTAGCTTATTTGCTTAATTCATCATATATCCCAAGTTGTATTTGAGTAATCTATAATAGTTGTACCTTTATTGTGCATGTTCCGCTGTATTTATTACTTGAGTGATTCAAAATGCTTAATTTCTCAAAGTTGCATTAAAATTTGTAATCACTCAATTCACCCCCCTCTTGGGTGATGGTTGCCATGGCTAACAAAGAATGCTTGTTAATCAGAGGAACCTGAACATGAAGTTAAATAGATGGATCACATTTTTCAAGGCTTATAAACTTGAGTTAAGATATCATTTGGGTAAGACCAAAGTTGTGGTTGGTGCACTAGGTAAGAAATTCCTATAGGTGTCCCAGATGATAGTCAAAGAAAGAGTGAATTTCTTGAGAGTTTTGAGAATTTGAGTCTCGCGGTGACTATGATACCAGATAGTCTCTCAGTGAGCAAGGTGGACGTAGTAAGAGGCCTAAGGACTCAGATTTTTAGAAGCTTAGAGGAAGAATGAAACTCTAAGGGACAAGAGTGAACAGATCTTCGTAGGAACCCAAAAAGATTTTTAAATTTACAAATTATGGAATGACGAAGTTTAGAGATAAGCTTTGTTTTTCAAGTAAGTCAAAAATCAAGGAAAGGATTCTACAAGGAGTTCACAAGAGAATGTAATCCATCTATCTAGTGGGTACTGGGGTTTGTCAAGAGTTAAGAAAGATGTATGGTAGCCTAGTATGTTAAAGAACATAGTAGAATATGTTGAGCTGTAGGTAAGGGTGGAGAGATTAGGTAAGGGTGGAGAACATAGTAGAATATGTGACCTCCCTTCGCCGCAGCGTAAGTTGCAGAAACTGGGTTCTACAGAATTCTATAGAACCGAGTACTGTTCCATTAGAACAACTCACGGATTTGGGCCATTCCAAATCAGTTTCTAGGTGATTTAAGGTCCCCCACTAGTTCACTAACCCATAGGAATCATTAATAACCAACTTAAGCCTCTAATTTGGATCCAAGGAAAAAATCTTCCACCCATGACCTAATTTCTCACTTTATGCATCAAAGGTCCAAATGACAAGTTCTAAGTTCGTAACTCAAACTCATTCCATGAACAAGTCATAAAAAACCATTGAAACCCATTAAGCAAGAAAAACTCACCAAATAACTCTAAATTCAAAAATGACCTATTATGCATCACATATGCATAAATGGTGAAAATGGAAGAAATAAGCAACAAGAACATAAATCTCCTACCTTTAGCACAAAGATGGTGATGATGGAGCTTCAAGCTTGCCTTTCCCTTTAGCTATCCTCTTCCTCTTCTGTTCTTCCTCTTCTTCCTTTCTTTTCCCTCTTTTCTCTGCTTCCTCTTTGTTGTCTTTTGTCCCACAGAGAAAACAAGACAGAATAATGAGATTGAGTGAAATATAAAGGAAAAGTCAAAGAAGATAAGTTGAAAACGTGAGGGACTTTAGTCACTTAAGTGACCAAGTGATAACTTCCAATCTGTTAAGAACACTTAAATTTCTCTAAATCAAGTTTTCTAATTTCCAACAAGTTTAAAATAAATCTTAGGTTTCATCAAAAATCTCATTGCACCAAAACCATATATTCCCATATGTATGACTAGTCAATCCGACATTAAATCAAACAACTAGTATGCTTAAAAATACCAAATTGACTTTGATTAATCTCAACATTTAACCATATCACAATCTACACATTTATGACCTAGAAACAAATTATCCACATTTATTTCCATTAGCTAAGCCATTTCTACTAATATCAAAATCATTTTAAGTTATTTTTCAGCTTTAGGGTTGCAGCAAAGTGCCTAAACTAACGCAGCTTGTCACAAAATTAAACAGGCATGTTAAGTAAGTATTAAGCTACCTTTGTAACTATTTACAAGTCTAACATGTTTTAAAGGATGTTACAATTCTGCCCCCCTTTTAAAATTTTGTTCTCAAAATTGCTAACCTCATATAAACAATTGTAGGTAGTCTTACTATATATGGAACTTCAACTCCCAAGTGTAACACCCCCTCCGAAGGGTATCACATTTATACTAACTAATAATAAATAATTAATTTTCTCAAGTTATAAAATATTTAATCTCATTTAAATACGGGTTTTAAAATTCCTTTTTCTAATAAAACATTAATTGATCAAATTAAAGTAACTCAAAATATAAAAACTGAATAATATACATTTCATATAACCAAAGTTTACAACACTTATACATTTATTTTCTTTACATATTCAAAAACATAACACCCAAGACATGAGCCCTTATCAGAAGACAAATTCCCTAACCGGGAATGTCTCGACGGATAGAAATCCGAGCCAAAGATAAATCAAAGTCCCCTCTAGGAGTGTAGCGGAAATCATTCCACAACTTTCTGATAGGTAAAACAAACTCTGTATAAGCAATCGTAATAGATGTAGTAATGACCCCATTGCAAATCCTACTAGCGGATAAAGAAATGTCACCACAATACTCTATATCCTCGGAGTTCCAATGGACTTGCCAAGCCTCAGCACCTTTGAGAAACTATAGTCTAAAGAAACCTAATTGACCTCTCCTTGCCGCCATCGTGGTCTTCGAAGATGTAAGCATAAAATAGAAACAGACAGAATAATACAGTAAAGAAGTGAGATCCCCTACATCAATACCAGTATGATAGCAAAGAAATGATACGAACAACAATGTTGTTCCATACTTACAATCCATATTTAATACAAAATCAGCAGACATATTCATTATATTAAATAGATAAGCAATTCAATAAACTTGCAATGCAATATCAGACATAATGACAATATCACATTCATATTATTCACAATAAGACTAATTCATAACAGTATAAATGCTGACTATGTGTAAAATCCCCTCCGAAGGGTGTCACATTTCAAATAACTCCATATAAATATAATTAATTACCCAAGTTATAAAATAACTAATATTACTAAAATACGGGTTTCAAATTTTTTTTTTTTGCGGAAAACATCAATTAATCAAATTAAAATAACTCAAAATATAATAACTAAATAACATACTTTTCATATAAACAGAGTTTACAACAACTATACATACATTATCTTTGCATATCCAAAAACATAACACCTAAAACATGAGCCCTTATCAGAAGACAAATTCCCTAGTTAGGAATATGTCTACCGATAGAAATTCGACCCAAAGATATATCGAAGTTCTCTCTAGGAGTATAGTGAAATTCATTCCACAACTCCCTAATAGGTAAAATAACCTCTACATAAGCAACCGTATAAAATGAAGTAACAATCCCATGACGAGTCCTACTTACTGATAGAGTAATATCACCACAATACTCTATATGTCCTGTGTCCCAATAGACACGCCAAGCAGCAGCGCCTTTAAGAAATTGTAGCCTAAAGAAATCTAGCTGACTCCTCCTTGCCGCCATCGTAATCTTTACAAACGTAAACATAAAATAGAAACAGATAGAATAAAATAGCAAAAAGGTGAGATCCCCTACATCGCATACCAATATAGTAGCACAGAAACGATACGAACAACAATGTCGTTCCACACATACAATTCATAGATTATCATAAAATCAACAGCATATATATATTCAGGATATTAAATAGATAAACATTCCAAGAAACTCGCAGCTCAATATCAGGCATAATGATAATACCACAATCATATTATGTTTCAACAGAGTAAATGCTGAATATGCATATGCTCAACACAATCGGTTCCTTCTTCATATAGTTTACTCAAATTCAAAAATGAACACCTAGTAGATTTGTCCCCCTTAATAAGAACCGAAATAAAACAGTCTGTGTTGGATAATGAAAAACAATAGTGTTCGTAGGGATATCAGTGCATTGCAATCGGTGATCACGGTCAGGGGTATATATATATATGTCTCAATATCAACTGACTTAATGTCAAACAAGTGAATCACCATGCCCTGACATCCCCCAGGATTCCTCCCACTATCCTGTGAGTTCACGTCCATTCCTTAGGCATAAAACGCCACAACAAAATCCGCAAATGCATGATAAATAATTCAATCATATACTTTCATCGATCACACATTATTTCTTATTCACATGCCATCATATGGCAGTATCATCGTACAATGTTCAAAACATTTTTGTTCAAAAACAGAGTACTGTTATACTGTCCCCAAATGATACTAACTCAACCGCACATGCACATACAGATTGTCCAATACCATTAGTATCTATGGTATTACATAACCAACTATACAATGGATAATACCAAAGATCCACTCGGGTCCAATACTTCAGTTTCCCAATTTTTAGTTCAAAACGTTGGTTTTACAACAAAACTCGTCATTCCTTTCAATCACGTAGTAGTTTTATCACATTTTCACAATCGCATAACACTTTTGTTACGTTTTCAAATCGCATAAAGATTTTTTAACATTTTCTCAATCGCGTAAAGATTTTAAAATGTTTTCTCAATCGCGTAGCTAAAATTACTATTTTCAAATTGCGTAAAATATTTCAAACATATTTTTAAATCCAAAATAATATTTTTCTCATTTAATATCAAAAATTGACTTTATTCTCATTATTTGCATAATAGTCCTTCCATAATATAATATTTACATAATAGTCCCTCTTTAAGAAATATTTTCAAAACAGTCCTACTTTAAATAATATTTACAAAATAGTCCATTTTTAAAGAATATTTTCAATATAATCCCTCTAAAAACTAGTATTTCTACTATTTCCCAAAAAATTGTGTTTCATAGTTTTATTTGGGATATTACAGCTCAAAATTTCCTAACGCGCTTCAAAACCCATAAGGTGAGCTATACGTCAGTAAATTTCAAGTATTGACATTTTTTCTACTACTTAGCTTAATTAATTAAAATTACTTTCATTTAAATTTCAAAACCTACCAAATTGAGTTCTTACTATTAAAACACCTAAGTTTACACTTAGTAAAATAATTTTGGATCTTGATCATAAAAAATTAGCATATTGGCCAAATTTACAGATTGCTTCAAAATTAATAGATAAATCATTTTCTAACACTTTAAATCATTATAAAATTACTTAATTGAATTTCTTGTCATAAAATCATTTAAACCTTAATTTGAAAAATAATTTAGAATCCTTAATCCTCTTGATAGTAACAAGGTCGTATGCCTCTAGACTCTTTGGAGTCCTCATACAGATTTTCTCATCAAGTGAATCACATCTTAAATTACACAAGTATTATCATGCTTCCAAATTCACATAGGCAAATATACCATCAAAGCTATAAGCATATCAAACACATGTACAAATCATGCATACTTATCAAAGCAATAAAACAATCACACAATATAATCAAACAATCACAAACCATAATAACACAATCGAGTGAATAAATCCTCACATGGATTTTTCACTCACAAACACAAACAATTCCATTCCTTCACCGCCACATATGGCCGATGAGGTTAATCTCCCTCTTACCTGGTTGATGCTTCCTAACTCTTTGTAAAACTCTTCAAGTTCCTTCTCCTCTAGATTTCGTGAATCACCCAAACAATTTCCTAAAATCTTAAACAAAGCTTAGGAATAAGAAACCATGGATCAATCATGGTCTAGAAAATTAGAAACTCAACTTAGAACTAAAGAATCAAGAGATTACCTTGGATGTAAGAAATCAAAGCTTGCTTTTTAAGTACTTAGAGTAGGATTTAGGTAAAACTCACAAAAGGAAAGATGTTTAGAATAAGGTTTGGGTTTGGAAATAAGGTTAGATAAAATTATAGAGATGAAGAGGTTGGTTTGGTGGGTGGAGGCCGAATCCTTCAAAGAATAGAGAAGATGGTGTCTTTGGTGTTTATTCTTGGTGTTCTTGAATAATTGGAAGAGAGAGAATAGAGAGAATGGTTCAAGTGTCACAAAATGTGAGAAAGTGAAAATGAAATAGCCAACTCCTAAGTGTGCAGTCGTGAGGTGAAAGAATGGAGAGAATAGGATTTTGTTTAGCAAAAATGAAAGTTATCACATGCATGCACATGGTCTTCACATGGCCTATGTCACTTGGTGTCATCCATTGGTCATAAAAGACCATTCAAGAACCTTGGAGAAGGCCTTGTAGCCGTGGAAGTCAATAGGAAAACTAACCAAGCTTTGCTTCTACTTTAATTCTTAATTACACCTTAATTAAAAATTCATTTAGTTTCTCTTAAACTAATTTAATTAGGATTTCTAATTACATTCTAATTAGTTAATTACATTATTATTCATTGTATAGATCATGATTATGTCATGTTTCTAGATAATAGATATTTATCTAGTAATTAGCTTCTAATTATTAAGCAATTAAATTAATTCACTTAGTTAATTAAGCTAATTAGGATATTTAAGTCAAATTATCTAGTTACTTAACTAATTAATTGACTAAATCCTAACCATTAAAATCAACTTCATCTCCTAACGATTGATTAAATCTAAAGTTGATATCATAAGCTTCTTTATCAAGATTGCTCTTACAACATTGATTAGATCAATGGTGAGGATCTAAGGCTTTTCCATCAAGCTTTCCATCCAACGGTTCACAACAAAGTCTATGCCACTATATTTGACCAATTCCTATTGGTTAATCAAAAAGCTATGTAATGATGGCTCATCATTACTCTTAGATATTTTCTGCTTTCATAATTACACTTAAGATATTTAGCTTAGATATTTTATGATTAGATATTTTCACATAGATATTTATCCTGAGATATTTACAGCTAGATACTTATTTCTTAGATATTTACTAGGTGAGTCATCATAGAATCTTCTAGAATAACTGAGTCAGTATGATGAGTCGTAGTGCAGAGTCACCAGCTGAATCATCAAGATATTTTTCTAACAGATATTACCCAATGGATAACAGCTACTGCTATTATTACACAATGGATAATAGAAAACTCAGATGTAGAAAATCCCTGTCAACTGTTCCCAGTTTCGAGTTTAGTAAGATCCCCCGATCCCACCTTAACAGTCCAGAACTTTCTGGTCCATAATTTTTTTTTATTTTTTCGGGTCCATCCTAGGCCCAAACACAACTCAAAATAATACTAAAATAATCAAAAGCTCAGAAAGTTCTATAAAAATTTACAAAAATCATAAAAATTATAAAACTTATATATTTTTAGAAAAAACTAAATTCGGATATACAGCTTTCAAGATGATATTAAAATATCAAAATAATATTAAAATATTCAAAATAATTAAAAAATTTTAAAAATTCATAAAAACTCTTAAATATTATAAAACTCATTTATTTCAAGAAAAACAAAAAATTGGGATGTTACACTATGCATATGCACACAGACTCATTCCTACTCCATGGAGCTAAACACATTGTTTGGAGAGAAGATCCAGAAGATATGCCAGTCACTCGGCTACCATGGTCAAAAGTGCTATAATTTATCAATTTATCAAAATGTACATTCAGGCATTGGACAAGACATTCTACATTAGATCACGATATAGGACAGTGTCTTGGTCCGGATCGTCGGTGCGTTTGCATGGGTATACCCCACAGACAGAAGAGCTACCAACTGCCCAATGCGAGGTACCTGCACCTTGAGACCCACAAGGTCAACAAGTGACCTACACTTGTCTACTCCTACCCACACTTTAGGTGTAAATCAATCTCCTAGGCAAATAGCCTTTATCAACAAGCGAATATGCTTTTCTATGCATGATGTATAATTCAAATATATATACTATCATTTATCACACAGTATTTCATATTCACACACCGTTACTTGGTGAAATCATGTTTCAACATAACCGGATCAATCACCGTTGAACCGTTCCC
This sequence comes from Ormosia semicastrata, assembly GCA_029884595.1. Lineage (NCBI taxonomy): Eukaryota > Viridiplantae > Streptophyta > Magnoliopsida > Fabales > Fabaceae > Ormosia > Ormosia semicastrata. Next base: position 62,682,239 of record JAQQTO010000061.1, on the reverse strand, counting down.
AATGGTATTACACAACCGCCTATACAATTACCTAATGCCATTAGTATCAATGATATTATATAACCGCCTATACAATTACATAATTCCAATGATCCACTCGGGTCCAATACCTCGGCCCTACAGCAAAACTCGCTATTCCTCTCAATCACGTAGCGATATTATCGCATTTTCACAATCGCTAACACTTTTGTTAAATTTTCAAATTGCGTAAAGATTTTTTTATCATTTTCTAAATCACATAAATATTTTATCGCATTTTCTCAACCGCGTAGCTTAAAATTACTGTTTATGAGTCATGTAAAGATTTTTCAATATACTCTCAATTGCGTAAAATATTTCTAACATGTTTTAAATCCAAAATATGATTTTTGTCATTTAATACCAAAAATTGACTTTGTTTTTAATATTTGCATAATAGTCCCTCTATAAAATAATATTTATGTTGTAACACCCTAACTTTTGGGATAATTACAATATAGTCCCGATTTGTACTATTTTGTGAATTCTGTGAGCAGTAAATTTAATTTGACTGTTCTGTGAGTGTACTTGACTATTGGATGTGATTTGCTCCGACCTGGGGAAATAAAAATTTTCTGGCCGAATAAATCTTATTTTAATTAATTGGAGCTGGGGGATCTTACTAAACCCAATTCTGATTGATATATAAATTAATATCGTAATTTTTCAGATTTAACTGTGCAATAAAATAATTTTATATTTTTATAATATTATTTTATATTACAGTACCTACCATCTCAAAAATAGTAAAAATCTGCTTCGGTTTTACCACAGATCTTTAAAAGTGCTGTGGGACCCGCGTTTAGGAAAAATAGTCAACTGTGCTGACTGGACAATTTCTAACCAATGAGAGCAAGTCAACCAAGGTAGGCTTGACTTTCTAAGCCAATAGGAATTGGACACCTAAGGAAGCATGTGTTTTCTTTTGGACCGTTGGATGAAGACTTAATGATGAAGCCTTTAATCTAAGCCATTGATCTAATCAATGGTGAGATTAGAATGATAGGTTTATGATCAAGTGATATCTACCTTAGATCTAATCTAGGGCTTAGGATTAAAGATGAACCAAGGGTTAGGATTAAGTCAACAATTGTAGGCTTGAAAATGGTTAGTAACCTAATTAAGCTTAATTCAACTAATCTAATTACTTAATTAGCATACTAAGTGAACAAGCTTAGTTATGAATTAATTATAATCTAAATACTAATTAGATATATTAATATTAATTAAAGGTTATAATATATGTTAATATATACTAAATTAATTAGTTATGTTGTTAGTATATTAATTTAGTTTGGTTAGGATAATTAACCTAACAAATTACCTAATTAACTAGCATGTAATTAGGAGTAATTTGGAAACAATTAGACCCCTAATTAGGTGAAGGAGCTCCACGGTTTTGGGCTGCCAAGGAGGAGGCAAGGTGGCTTGGTTCTACATGGTTCTAGAAGGATTCAATGACCTAAGCCATGTGCCTAACAAGTGTGAACACTTTGTGATATTTTTACATGCAAAATTGATCACTCAACCTCCCACAAGGCACTCACACGGCACGCAGCCCCCCTCTAAAATTCACTCTTCACTTTCATTTATCACACTTATCCTAAATCACACTCATCTTTTCTCTCCAAAAATTACCAAGAACCAAGAACACTTCTCTTTCTTTTTCTCTCCCTAAGTTTCGGCCATACACACCATCCACCCACCCAAACATCTATAATTTTATCTCACCTTATTTCTTGAACCCAAATATTATTCTAAGCATCTTTCATTCACAAAGTTTTCCCAAATTCCTACTCTATCTTGCCTAAAATTCCACTTCTTGCTTACTTACTTAAGGGTAAGTTTGGTTTCTATGGTTCAAAACTGAATTTTTAATTTTTCTAACCATGTTTGTTCCATGGTTTTCCTATTTTGTACCTTGTATGTGTATTTACTAATTGTTTGAGAATTTTAGGAATTGTTTTGGAGCTTGTACGAAATTTGGAGAAAAGGAAGGAATCTAACCAATTAATTTGCCTACAAGAGGTAAGAGGGAGATTTAATCTCATCAACCCTAAGTGGTGATGAGAAAATGGATTGTGTTTGTGCGTAGAATCCATAAGGATTCGGTTGTATGGTTTATTTGTGATTATTATTGTTTTTGATTGTTTAAATGCTTTACTAATTGTGATCTTAATTTGCTATGCATGATTATAGTTTTATTATTTTTGCTAGGCATGATTATGGTTTTAAATATATTGTATTTGTTTTATATGTGGTTATACAATTGTATGTATTTATAATTATGTAATTATTTAAGCAGGATGTGAATAACATGTACGAAATGCATGAGTGTTCCAAAGAACACACCATCAGGCTCACTGACCTTACATCCAAAAAGAGAACCAAAATGTTCTCAGAATTTTCAAAATAAGCTGATTCAAGGAATTTAAGTAAAATAATCAAAGTTAAAAATGGTTTAGGTTAATTGTGGCCAATATGCCATTTAGTGTATAACCAAATGCCATTTTATTTTGATTTGGCCAACATGCCATTTTATTTACTAAGATAGGTTAGGTAATTATTTTATAACATAAATTGATTCCAAAGAATCATTGAGAAAATCAAAGGAATTAATTCTGTTCTAGAATGTTAACTTAGCATAATTCAGTTTAAGTAAGAAATTAATCAAACACTTGAAAAGTACTAACGTAGAGCTCATACTATAAATTTTGAAGCGCGTTAGTGAATTTCAAAGTGAAATTATTGGGAAAAAAATAAAATAAACTATATTTAGAGGAAAACGTTAAAAATACCTTATACTGATTTTATAGGCAAAATGCTGCCAAAATTTATTAAAATCAGACGCATAAAATGAAAAGATTCCATACAATATTTAGAACACAAGGAAAATACATTACGTATTTTAAAAGTACTAGATATAGTTTTACACATACTAAAATTGACAATTTTAAGCTATTTGGTTAAGAAAATGAATTAAAAATCCTACGCGATTGAGAAAATAACTCAAAAACAATTTACGATGTTTAAAAATGTCAAAATGTCTTTACGCGATTTAAAAACATTTGTGAAAACGATGAGATTGTGAAAATGAGATAAAATTCTTACGCGATTGAACAATACTGTGAGTTTTGCTATCGGGCCAAAGTGGTGGACCCAGACATATTGTAGTGTAGTACTGTCAGGTGGGACGTACTATACTTCGTTATCTGGTGACTAGGGGTATTTTGGTAATTTCTCATAAATATGGTAAAAATTTGGATAATAGGGGTATTTCTGTAATTTTAGCTCATGTTTAGAGTGCCGTGCCAATTTGGGTTATAATTGGTGATTGATTGACGAGGCGAATTACATCGTGTTTGGTGTGATAAGCGTAGTGTGGTTCATTTATGAACTTGGAGGCATTAGTGTGCGGAGAATTCCACATGCGGACAGTGGGTTGCTCCTCTGGGCCGTGGTAACGGGCAACACACTAATGATCTTGACAAGCACTATTCTTAGTCAAGATCTTGAGGGGACTATTAAGTACTATGCCTGTGGTACACGACGTTGGACTGTGTACTGCTACACGATGTTTTGGACTGTGGGCTATAGACACAACGTTTGACAGTGCAATAGTTTGGTTGGGCAGCCATAAAGTATTTTTAGTTTCTTTTCGGATCATTCTCTCAGATATCCGTGTTTAGCTCCATGGAGTAGGAACGAGTCAGTGTGTGTATCATTCATCATCTGTATCTTAATGTTCATGCATTATCTGCATTTTACTGTTTATTATAATCTGTGATAAATTATATGATTTATTGCTTTAATATATATTTTGCATGACATTGTGATAGCTATTATTGTTATGTATTACTTGATATATTATGCATGATGTATTGGTATGTACTGTTGTGATAACTGTTTTGTACTGTCGTTTTCTTTATTGCCATGCGGGTAGTGATGTAGATTGTCTCACCTCTCTATATGTTTTCTCGATATTACTATATTGTTTCCATAAAGAGTTAGAGGAAGAAGAAGATCAACCTCTTGAGATACAGTACCCTGACGAGCAACAGTCGGGCGACTTACACGAGGAGGAGGAGCCGGTTGATCACGCTGATCGTCAAGACTGATCTTGAGATCATGGCACTGCCAGGATTCTTCGGGTTCGTGAGACTGGAGTTTCACGGGGGTTCCGAGGCGTGCCGTATGCATGCGGACCGAGGGACAGTAGCTTATGTGGGACGATTGACTGTGTCCCTATGTAGGGAGTATGACGGGGAGGTCATATTCACTACTATGCTTTATTTACATTTAGAGTTACCTTTGACCGTTAGGCGTTATTGGCAGGGAGTTTTCCACGCGCCTAGTGAGCTGAGTAGCGAGTCGACAGCTCGGACTCGTGTCCAAAGTGCTGTGAGATCTCATAGATGCACACTTTTCGATGGTTATTCTAGAGGTGACGGATGGTGATTCATCGGATGGTTGGATATCTACTGGGATGCACTTGGGCAGTATTATGTTGTAGCTTTGTGTCAACTCTTTATTGCTTTATTAAACACTTGTAGTTTGTGAATTATGTTTGTACTAAAAGAGAATCTTATGTATATTATGGTGAGTTTATGTTTGTTATATCTTGTGTTTCGTGTTATTTTATTTAATGTTAATAATTATAAAAAGAAAAAAATAATATATTCCACAAATATTATGTAAGTATCAAATGTTTTACAACTAGGGTAGAGTTTTATTTTTATTGTATTTCATTGCATTCATAAATGTGGCATCCCCACAAGGGTGTTACATTAGTTGGTATCAGAGCCCAAGTTAGAGTCTTTTGGGGTTGTGGTTAGGTCTGTTTTTGCTTGTGTTGTGTGAATCTCTATGATTTGTTTCCGAAGGGTTACATCTGACATTGTTTTGTCTTGTTAAAGAAAGGAGATGTCTGGAGGAAGAGGAAGGCGTGCAAACGTGGCACCTAATGTGGACCCAATGGTTGCCGTTGCGGAGGCTATTCAGCAAATGACAGCAGTGATTGCTCAGCAAAATTAGCAAAATCAAAGAGCAGCCCAACATCACGATGCGACTGCTGATGCTTTGAATTTGTCTTAGTTCAGACGCAACAATCCACCACAGTTTAAAGGCGAGTTTGACCCTGAAAAGGCAAGTCTTTGGATTCAAGACTTGGAGTGAATATTCGAAGGAATGGGGTGTGCGGAGAATAAGAAGGTAACGTTTGCTGTGTATATGCTGAGAGGAGATACTAAGAACTGGTGGAGGAATACCCGCCAGCTGTTGCAAGCGGAAGGAACTGAAATCACCTGGGAGGTGTTTTGTGAAGTATTTCTGGAGAAGTACTTTCCCGGTACTGCTCGACATGCTAAGGAAATGGAATTTCTTGGTCTGCGTCAAGGGAATATGACTGTGGGAGAATATGCTGCAAAATTTGAGAGTTTGTCACAATTCTCGAGGTATTTCCAGAACCAACCAGATGAGGTATGGAAGTGCCAGAAGTTTGAAGACGGGTTAAGAATGAAGTTGAGACGTGTAGTGTTACCGATGAGAATGAGGGAATTTCCTATGTTGATAGACACTTGTCGAAGACTCGAGGCATTGGAGCCATCCCGAGATCAAAGGAATCGTAATTTTGGGCCGACTAGGTTCCAAAGAGGAAGTAGTAGCAGTGGTGGTAGGTTTCAGAGAAAGCCTTATGCGAGACCGTCGGGGAGTCAACCTCAACGTCCATCTGTTGGGGGAAGTTATGGTGGAAATCGACCTGCTCAGAATGTGGCGTTTACGCCAACCTGTTTTAAATGTGGCAAGAGTGGTCACATATCTACAGATTGTCCGATCAGGGGAACGATCTGTTTTAACTGCAAGAAGCCTGGACATGTTTCTAGAGATTGCACTCAGCCAGAGAGGAAGCCTGCAGTGAGGAATGTCTGTGCTACTCAACCGAGATCTGGAGGAAGAGTGTATACAATGACCGGAACTGAAGCTTCTCAGTCTAAGGATCTTATACAAGGGGAAGGTGTCATTGAAGGTAATCACCTGACTTTGCTATATGATTCGGGTGCAACACACTCATTTATTGCATATGATTGTGTGGAACGTTTGAAACTGCCTGTGTCTTCTCTGAGTTTTCAATTGATTGTTTCTACACCGACTGCCAAGCCTGTTGTTACATCCAAGATATGCATGAACTGTCCTATTGTTATAAAGGATCGTAAGTTTTCGGTCAACTTGATTTGTTTACCTCTTGTTGAGATAGACGTAATATTAGGAATGGATTGGTTATCTTCTAACCATATCCTTATAGACTGTGCGAGTAAGGCCATAGTTTTTCCTAAGGAAGAAAGTTCTGGATTCTTGACTGCTGTAAAGGTTAAGTCATTGTTGAGGGATGGAGCTCAAGGGTTCATGTTGCTGTCTTCTTTGGAAGTCAAGTCTGAGAAGGATGTGAGCACTATTCCTGTCGTCAATGAGTTTCTAGAGATTTTTCCTGACGATGTACCTGGTTTGCCACCGAAAAGGGAGATCGAATTCTCTATTGACTTAGTACCTGGAGCCGGTCCTATTTCGATTGCACCGAACCGAATGTCACCTGTAGAGTTAGCGGAGTTGAAGAAGCAATTGGAGGAACTGTTGGAGAAGCAGTTTGTGCGACCTAGTGTTTCACCATGGGGAGCACCAGTGTTGCTAGTTAAAAAGAAGGATGGAACTTCGTGCCTTTGTGTAGATTATCGACAGCTGAACAAGGTGACTATAAAGAACAAGTATCCGCTACCAAGGATTGATGACTTGATGGATCAATTGAAGGGAATTGCTGTATTCTCTAAGATAGATCTGCGATCAGGTTATCATCAGATTCGTGTCAAGGTCGACGATGTGCCTAAAACAGCTTTCCAAACTCGTTATGGGCATTATGAGTATCAAGTGATGCCGTTCGGAGTGACGAATGCTCCTGCGATATTCATGGACTATATGAATAGGATTTTTCATCTGTACTTAGACAGATTTGTCGTTGTCTTTATCGATGACATTCTGATCGATTCTCAAAGTCAAGAAGAGCATGCTGAACATCTCAGTATAGTTCTCCAGATTTTGAAGGAGAAGAAGCTGTTTGCGAAGTTATCAAAGTGTGAGTTTTGGTTGGACGAAGTTCAATTTCTCGGTCACGTAATTTCCAAGGAAGGTATCACGGTAGATCCATCAAAGGTGGAGACTGTTTTACAGTGGGAAAGGCCTAAGACTGTGACTGAGGTTCGAAGCTTTGTTGGATTAGCCGGATATTATAGAAGATTTATTAAAGGTTTTTCCAAGATAGCTGGACCACTTACATAACTCACGAGGAAGAGTCAAGCTTTCGATTGGACGGAGGAACGTGAAGCGAGTTTTCAAGAACTGAAGAAAAGATTAACGACTGCACCAGTGTTAATTTTGCCGGATCCTAACAAATCTTTTGAGGTGTATTGTGATGTATCTTATCAGGGGTTAGGATGTGTGTTGATGCAAAATCAGAACGTGGTAGCTTATGCTTCAAGACAGTTGAAGGTCCATGAGAGGAACTACCCAACGCACGATTTGGAGCTAGCTGCAGTAGTTTTTGTGTTGAAAGTGTGGAGGCATTTTCTGTATGGGGCTATGTTCAATGTCTTTAGTGATCACAAGAGCTTAAAATACTTGTTTGATCAAAGAGAATTGAATATGAGACAGAGGCGATGGTTGGAATTTTTGAAGGATTATGATTTTCAGCTTCAATACCATCCAGGAAAAGCGAATGTGGTGGCTGATGCCTTAAGCAGAAAGGTAGTAAGTGTTTCTACTATGATGATTAAAGAGGAGGAGTTGATGAAGTAATTCAGAGATCTATGGTTATTAATAGAATTGGTACCTGGAAAGATTCGTCTAAGTAGAGTTGTGGTTTTGAATGACTTGTTAGAGATAATAAAAGAGAAACAAGATGTAGATGCGTTTTTACAGAACGAAAAAGAATTGTTGAAGCAAGGTCATAAAGCGACGGTGGAGGAAGGATCTGATATAATCTTGAGGTTTAAGGAAAGAGTTTGTATACCTGATGATCCCGAACTCAAGAGAGCGATCTTGGATGAAGCTCATACAAGTAATTTGAGTATGCATCCGGGGATGACGAAGATGTATCAAGACTTGAAACGACTGTTTTGGTGGCCAAGAATGAAGAGAGATGTAGCTGAACGTGTGGCGTCTTGTCTTGTCTGTCAGAAGGCAAAAGTGGAACACCAAAGGCCTACTGGTATGTTACAACCTTTGACTATTCCAGAGTGGAAGTGGGATAGTATTTCGATGGATTTCGTTACTGGATTTCCGAAGACGAGGAAAGGTCATGATTCGATATGGGTTATAGTTGATAGGCTTACGAAATCAGCGCATTTCTTGCCGATCAATATTAAGTATCCATTGGAACGCTTAACCCAGATATATATCGATGAAGTTGTTAGACTTCATGGTGTGCCGGTAAGTATAGTTTATGTAGAGATCCGAGGTTTACGTCAAGACTCTGGCAAAGTTTGCAAGAAGCTATGGGGACTAAATTGCGATTGAGTTCTGCATATCATCCGCAGACTGATGGTCAGACAGAGAGAACAATTCAGTCGTTGGAAGATCTGTTGCGTGCTTATGTGTTAGAACAGCAAGGGAGTTGGGATGAATTTCTGTCTTTGATAGAATTCACTTACAACAATAGTTTTCACTCGAGCATAGGAATGGCGCCCTATGAAGCACTTTATGGATGACGATGCCGAACACCTTTGTGTTGGTATCAGGATGGAGAAAGTATGACTATTGGTCCTGATCTTGTGCAGCAGACTACAGAAAAAGTGAAGATGATACAAGAAAAGATGCGAACGACTCAGAGCCGTCAGAAAAGTTATGCTGATAAACGAAGACGACCTTTGGAATTTGAAGAAGGCGATCATGTGTTCTTGCGGGTTACGCCTACGACTGGTGTCGGAAGAGTTCTTAAGTCAAGGAAGCTTACACCTAAGTTTATAGGACCTTATTAGATTATTCGTCGGATTGGTCCTGTAGCTTATCAGATAGCTTTACCGACTTTTCTATCCAATCTTCATAATGTATTTCATGTGTCTCAGTTGAGGAAATACATTCCCGATCCAACCCATGTGATACAACCGGATGAAGTACAGCTGAAGGATAACTTGACGTATGAAACACTTCCTGTTAGAATCGAGGACAGGAGAGTAAAACAACTTCGAGGGAAGATGATTGAACTGGTGAAGGTAGTGTGGAATGATGTAACGGGAGATGCTACATGGGAATTAGAGGATAGGATGAGGGAGCAATACCCTCAGTTGTTTGATGTATGATGAATTTCAGGGACGAAATTCTTATTAGTAGGGGGGAGTTGTAACACCCTAACTTTTGGGATAATTACAATATAGTGCCGATTTATACTGTTTTGTGAATTCTGTGAGCAGTAAATTTAATTTGACTGTTCCGTGAGTGTACTTGACTATTGTATGTGATTTGCTCCGACCTAGGGAAATAAAAATTTTCTGGCCGGATAAATCTTATTTTAATTAATTGGAGTCAGGATCTTACTAAACCCAATTCGATTGATATATAAATTAATATTGTAATTTTTCAGATTTAAGCGTGTAATAAAATAATTTTATATTTTTATAATATTATTTTATATTACAGTACCTACTATCTCAAAAACAGTAAAAATCTGCTTCGGTTTGACCATAGATCTTTAAAAGTGCTATGGGACCCGCGTTTAGGAAAAATAGTCAACTGTGCTGACTGGACAATTTCTAACCAATGAGAGCAAGTCAACCAAGGTAGGCTTGACTTTCTAAGCTAATAGGAATTAGACACCTAAGGAAGCATGTGTTTTCTTTTGGACCGTTGGATGAAGACTTAATGATGAAGCCTTTAATCTAAGCCATTGATCTAATCAATGGTGAGATTAGAATGATAGGTTTAAGATCAAGTGATATCTACCTTAGATCTAATCTAGGGCTAAGGATTAAAGATGAACCAAGGGTTAGGATTAAGTCAACAATTGTAGGCTTGAAAATGGTTAGTAACCTAATTAAGCTTAATTCAACTAATCTAATTACTTAATTAGCATACTAAGTGAACTAGCTTAGTTATGAATTAATTATAATCTAAATCTTGATTAGATATATTAATATTAATTAAAGGTTATAATATATGTTAATATATACTAAATTAATTAGTTATGTTGTTAGTATATTAATTTAGTTTGGTTAGGATAATTAACCTAACAAATTACCTAATTAATTAGCATGTAATTAGGAGTAATTTGGAAACAATTAGACCCCTAATTAGGTGAAGGAGCTGCACGGTTTTGGGCTGCCAAGGAGGAGGCAAGGTGGCTTGGTTCTACATGGTTCTAGAAGGATTCAATGACCTAAGCCATGTGCCTAACAAGTGTGAACACTTTGTGATATTTTTACATGCAAAATTGATCACTCAACCTCCCACAAGGCACTCACACGGCAGCAAATTCCCTCTAAAATTCACTCTTCACTTTCATTTATCACACTTATCCTAAATCACACTCATCTTTTCTCTCCAAAAATTACCAAGAACCAAGAACACTTCTCTTTCTTTTTCTCTCCCTAAGTTTCGGCCATACACACCATCCACCCACCCAAACATCTATAATTTTATCTCACCTTATTTCTTGAACCCAAATACTATTCTAAGCATCTTTCATTCACAAAGTTTTCCCAAATTCCAACTCCATCTTGCCTAAAATTCCACTTCTTGCTTACTTACTTAAGGGTAAGTTTGGTTTCTATGGTTCAAAACTGAATTTTTAATTTTTCTAACCATGTTTGTTCCATGGTTTTCCTATTTTGTACCTTGTATATGTATTTACTAATTGTTTGATAATTTTAGGAATTGTTTTGGAGCTTGTACGAAATTTGGAGAAAAGGAAGAAATCTAACCGATTAATTTGCCTACAAGAGGTAAGAGGGAGATTTAATCTCATCAACCCTAAGTGGTGATGAGAAAATGGATTGTGTTTGTGTGTAGAATCCATAAGGATTCGGTTGTATGGTTTATTTGTGATTTTTATTATTTTTGATTGTTTAAATGCTTTACTAATTGTGATCTTAATTTGCTATGCATGATTATAGTTTTATTATTTTTGCTAGGCATGATTATGGTTTTAAATATATTGTATGTGTTTTATATGTGGTTATACAATTGTATGTATTTATAATTATGTAATTATTTAAGCAGGATGTGAATAACATGTACGAAATGCATGAGTGTTCCAAAGAACACACCATCAGGCTCACGGCCTTACATCCAAAAGGAGAACCAAAATGTTCTCAGCAATTTTCAAAATAACTGATTCAAGGAATTTAAGTAAAATAATCAAAGTTAAAAATAGTTTAGGTTAATTGTGGCCAATATGCCATTTAGTGTATAACCAAATGCCATTTTATTTTGATTTGGCCAACATGCCATTTTATTTACTAAGATAGGTTAGGTAATTATTTTATAACATAAATTGATTCCAAAGAATCATTGAGAAAATCAAAGGAATTAATTCTGTTCTAGAATGTTAACTTAGCGAATTCGGTTTAAGTAAGGAAATAATTCAGACACTTGAAAAGTACTAACGTAGAGCTCATACTATAAATTTTGAAGCGCGTTAGTGAATTTCAAAGTGAAATTATTGGGAAAAAAATAAAATAAACTATATTTAGAGGAAAATGTTAAAAATACCTTATACTAATTTTATAGGCAAAATGCTGCCGAAATTTATTAAAATCAGACGCATAAAATGAAAAGATTCCATACTATATTTAGAACACAAGAAAAATACATTACGTATTTTAAAAGTACTAGATATAGTTTTACACATACTAAAATTGACAATTTTAAGCTATTTGGTTAAGAAAATGAATTAAAAATCCTACGCGATTGAGAAAATAACTCAAAAACAATTTACGATGTTTAAAAACGTCAAAATGTCTTTACGCGATTTAAAAATGTTTGTGAAAATGATGAAAATATGAAAATGCGATAAAATTCTTACGCGATTGAACAATACTGTGAGTTTTGCTGTCGGGCCAAAGTGGTGGACCCAAATATGTTGTAGTGTAGTACTGTCAGGTGGGACGTACTATACTTCGTTATCTAGTGACTAGGGGTATTTTGGTAATTTCTCATAAATATGGTAAAAATTTGGATAATAGGGGTATTTCTGTAATTTTAGCTCATGTTTAGAGTGCCGTGCCAATTTGGGTTATAATTGGTGATTGATTGACGAGGCGAATTACACCGTGTTTGGTGTGATAAGCGTAGTGTGGTTCATTTATGAACTTGGAGGTATTAGTGTGCAGAGAATTCCACATGCGGACAGTGGGTTGCTCCTCTGGGCCGTGGTAACAGGCAACAAACTAATGATCTTGACAAGCACTATTCTTAGTCAAGATCTTAAGGGGACTATTAAGTACTATGCCTGTGGTACACGACGTTGGACTGTGTACTGCTACACGATGTTTTGGACTGTGGGCTATAGACACAACGTTTAACAGTGCAATAGCTTGGTTGGGCAGCCATAAAGTATTTTTAGTTTCTTTTCAGATCATTCTCTCAGATATCCGTGTTTAGCTCCATGGAGTAGGAACGAGTCAGTGTGTGTATCATTCATCATCTGTATCTTAATGTTCATGCATTATCTGCATTTTACTGTTTATTATAATCTGTGATAAATTATATGATTTATTGCTTTAATATATATTATGCATGACATTGTGATAGGTATTATTGTTATGTATTACTTGATATATTATGCATGATGTATTGGTATGTACTGTTGTGATAACTGTTTTGTATTGTCGTTTTCTTTATTGCCATGCGGGTAGTGATGTAGATTGTCTCACCTCTCTATATGTTTTCTCGATATTACTATATTGTTTCCGTAAAGAGTTAGAAGAAGAAGAAGATCAACCTCTTGAGATACAGTACCCTGACGAGCAACAGTCGGGCGACTTACACGAGGAGGAGGAGCCGGTTGATCACGCTGATCATCAAGACTGATCTTGAGATCATGGCACTGCCAGGATTCTTCGGGTTCATGGGACTGGAGTTTCACGGGGGTTCCGAGGCGTGGCGTATGCATGCGGACCGAGGGACAGTAGCTTATGTGGGACGATTGACTGTGTCCCTATGTAGGGAGTATGACGGGGAGGTCATATTCACTACTATGCTTTATTTACATTTAGAGTTACCTTTGACCATTAGGCGTTATTGGCAGGGAGTTTTCCACGCGCCTAGTGAGCTGAGTAGCGAGTCGACAGCTTGGACTCGTGTCCGAAGTGCTGTGAGATCTCATAGATGCACACTTTTCGATGGTTATTCTGGAGGTGACGGATGGTAATTCATCGGAGGGTTGGATATCTACTGGGATGCACTTGGGCAGTATTATGTTGTAGCTTTGTGTCAACTCTTTATTGCTTTATTAAACACTTGTAGTTTGTGAATTATGTTTGTACTAAAAGAGAATCTTATGTATATTATGGTGAGTTTATGTTTGTTATATCTTGTGTTTCGTGTTATTTTATTTAATGTTAATAATTATAAAAAGAAAAAAAAAATAATATATTCTGCAAATATTATGTAAGTATCAAATGTTTTACAACTTGGGTAAAGTTTTATTTTTATTTTATTTCATTGCATTCATAAATGTGGCATCCCCACAAGGGTGTTACATATGTTATAGTCCCTCATTAAATAATATTTCCAAAATAGTCCTTCTTTAAATAATATTTGTAATAAAGTCCATTTTTAAAGAATATTTTCAATATAGTCCCTCTTGAAATAAAATTTTTAATGTAATCCCTCTAAAAATTAGTATTTCTACTGTTTCCCAAAAAAATTGTGTTTCATAATTTTACTTGGGATATTATAGCTCAAAATTTCCTAACGCGCTTCAAAACTCATAGGGTGAGCTATACATCAGTAAATTTCAAGTATTGACATTTATTTTACTACATAACTTAATTAGGTCAATTTTAATTTTCAGAATTAAATTTACTTTCATTTAAATTCCAAAACTTACCAAATTGGGTTCTTGCTATTAAAACATCTAAGTCTGCACTTTGTAAAATAATTTTGGATCTTGATCATTAAAACTTGGCATGTTGGCCCAAATTCATTTAGTGCTTTAAAATCCATATATAAATTATATTCTAATTCTTTAATTCCTTATAAAATCACTTAATTAAATTTCTTGTCACAAAATCCTTTAATCCTCAATTAGGAAAATAATTTAGGACTCTTGGTCCCCTCTTTGATGATGAGGTCGTGTGCCTCTATTCTCTTTGGGGCCTTCATACAATTTTTCTCATCATGTTATTCACATCCTAAATTACACATAAATTTGCATACTTTATAATTCACAAATACAAGCATATTATCAAAGCTATAAGCATATAATCACACATGCAATCATATTTTCAAAACTACAAATATAGCAAACACAAATAAGAAAGCATAGAAAATTAAGTGAATAAATCCTTATGGATTTTTCACCATAAATAACCCATCTCCTCACCACCAACACATAGCTGATGAGGTTAATCTCCCTCTTACCTCAAGGAAGACAAGAATCTTCAAGTTCCCTCATTCTCTTGATTTCGTGTGACACACAAACAAATCCTTAAAAATCTTAAACAATTCTAAAAGTCACAAACAAGGCTTAAGAACAAAGAACCATGGATCAATCATGGTCTAGAAAATCAAATCTCCAATTTAGAATCAAAGATTCAATAGATTACCTTTAGAGAAGTAAACCAAAGCCTGGTTTTTGAAGCCTTTAGAGATTGATTTAGGCAAAACCTCCAAGATGAAAAGTGTTTAGAATATGGTTTAGGTTTAGAAAGTGTAGAGAAGTAAAATTATAGAATATTGGAAACAGGATTTGGGTGGTTGGCCGAAACTCCAAGGAAGAAAAAGAAAGGAAATGTGTTCTTGTGTTGTTGAAAGTTTTGAGAGAAGATGAAGGCTTTAGCTTTAGGTGAGAGAAATTCAAATAGATAGCCAAGAGAGAGTGTACAACCGTGTGAGGTAGTGTAGGAAAAATAGAAGACTAATTATGATGGTAAAAATATCACCTTTGTGTTCACATTAAACATCACATGGCCTATGTCACCTTATGATCACTGTGGAAATAAGTTTACCGCAAATGGTTTAATATGTTAAGTTTTGATGATGACAAATACAAGACAAAAAGAACTCTTTGCTTATGTTCTTTGTTGCATCTTATATAGAGCATATCCTTTAATAATTGATAAATATCTTATTTGGATATGTATATGAAAGTTTTATATGCATGTTAAACTAACTAGAGTTATACATTTATGAATCATGCATATAAAAATATTGAATTATGAATTTGGACTAATTATGCTTGTTTAAGTGAGTAATACTTTGTAGGATAGTCCAAGCACCAAGAGTGAACATTGTAACAAGAAAGCAAAAGATCTCAATTAAGCTCAACACAATGAGAAGGTGATTAAACATATGTCTTTGAAGAATGTTTTTAATGATAACAAACATGAAGACAAAATGAAGATGATGGGAAGACCAAGTCCAAGATCTTTTAAGGATAGCTTTAAGACTTAGAGTCTTTCTGTTCAAGGATCTCTTTGGATATCTCCTAGTGCATTAAGATAAAACAAAAATGTTTTTCTTAAACTTATACCAAAACTGTTTTGATCTTGAAAATAACTTAAAAATGTTTTGGTGTTTTTGATAAACTTTCTGGGATGGTTTTCAAGCTTTTATAACTGTTTTATAAATTGAGTTATTTGAATAACTTATTGGTTATTCGAATAAAGCTTCAATATTGGCTGCTGCGTGACTCTGTGTTTTAAAGTGTTATTCGAATAACACTTCTATTATTCGAATAAGAGTTTTCAGAATGGCTTATTTCATATTAGCTATTCGAATAACTCGTTAGTTATTCGAATAGAACTGTTTCCCAGAAATGTGTTTTAACCAGTGTTATTTGAATAAACTTAGAGTTATTCGAATAACCAGTTTTCTAAAAGAATTCTTTGTGGCAGCGTTATTCGAATAAAATGAAGGTTATTCGAATAACCAGTTTCAGAAACGTTTTTATAAGAACGTGTTATTCGAATAGCCAAAGGCTTATTCGAATAAACACGGTAAACACAGATCCGAATATAGAAACTAACGGACACTTTTTTCATATTAATCATGGAATTAATTTCTTACAACGGCTATTTTCTATCCGACTCTATAAATTGAGACCGTGGGTCTCATCTGCAAGAAGCCCAGCTATTTGTTTAATTTACACTTGCTCTGAAAAATGTGATTTACAATTTACGCCTATTTTCTGTGCTCTTTTTGCTGAAACTTTGAGATATCCTTTGAGAGCCTCTTAGCACTTCAAATTGTATTATTTGCTCTAAGTGAGAGTTTCTCTTCATCCAAATTTCTGTTCTTCTATATTGAGGGTGAGGCATCCTTCAAGATTTGTATAAGGGTGAGGTATCCCTTCAAGGTTTGTATAAGGATGAGGTATCCCTGCAGGCTGAGACTTTAGCACAAGGGTAGAGTTTCCCTGTGTTTGAAAAGTGCTCTTTTATGTAACGGTTGCAAGCATCTATTGAAGCTTGTATACATAGTGAAAAATCTCAGATTATTTTCGAGGACTGGACGTAGACCACAAGTGGGTTAGTGGTCGAACCAGGATAAATATCGTGCCTGCTTTTCTCTTCTCAATCTCTTTATTTTATGCAATTTTATATCATTGCACATTTATTTATTTGCTGTTCTTAAAGCTTTTATTCTTCATCTCGCAATTCTTTCTCTTTTATTTAATAGCTTAAATATTTGTGTTTATTTCAAGAGCATTTGTGAAAAAAATTTTAATACCCAATTCACCCCCTCTTAGGTAATGGTTACCATGACTAACAAGTGGTATCAGAACTTCGTGCTCTGGTGAAAGCTTAACCGCTTAGAGTTAAAGATCCTTGTTTATTAGCAACCTTGAAAGTTTTTCAAAATGGAAGGTTTTGAAATTGATAAACCATCATTCTTTGATGGTGTGCATTTTGTTTATTAGAAAGCTAGAATAGAGTTTTATATGCAATCTGTTGATTTAGATTTGTGGGATATTGTGTTAAATGGATTTACTTACAAATCAAAACAAACTTGGAATAGTTTTGACAAAAAATGTTTTTCTTTGAACATTAGAGCTATGCAAATTTTGAGAAGTAGTTTGAATGATGATGCTTATGCTAAAATTAAAAATTGCTCTATTGCTAAAGATATATGGGATGCTCTTAATGTTATTTATCTTGCTAACAATGATTTTGTATATAAAGTTGTATATAGAAAGCAAGAAGATCAAAAGCTAATGAAGGAAGCTTGTCATGAAAAATATCCTCAAAGAGATGCTCAAACTATTGAAGGGAGCCAAATGCCTCTTAGTGATGATGGTGCTCAATTTGAAGAAGAGGCGAAGCAAAATAAAATTTATGAAGAAGAAGGTGATTCCCTTAAAGAGCCAAGTATGCTAGAAATTGAGACTACTTCCTATATGGCTAAAAAGGATTTTGAGGTAAATAATTCTAAACTAGATTATAGTCCTTCCTATGATGTGTTACAATGTGCATATAATGAATTGTATGATGGTTTATTGAATTTAGAAAAGAAAAACTTATCTTGTTTGGAAAACATTTCCTTTATTGAAAATGAAATTGAGACTTTAAAAAATGAATATGCTTTTTTTAATGAGGAAATGCCTTTGAAATATGAAACCTCATCTTCTTGTGAAAAATACATTAATTTAGAAAATCAAGTTGAGGACTTATCTTTCAAATTTTCCAAAGCTAATGATTCTAATTGCTTACATTCTATGCTTGTTAATGAAAATAAAATAAATGTTATTCCACATAGAAATTCAAGTAAAGCTTGTGGCAAAAATAACATAGAATATAATAACAAGAAAAGGCTTAAGTTTTTCAAAGATGATCTTCAAAAGACCAAGCCATCATTAAATTCAATTGTTTATAATTTTTGTGGTCATCTAGGACATATTTCTCATTTATGCAAACATAGAAGAAATTATTATACGAGAAATTGTATGGTATGGGTTCCTAAAAATCCTAAAGGCCCTAATACTAACATTCAAGGACCCAAAATGAAGTGGGTACCAAAATATCCTCCTAGTATTTCAATTTTGCAGAATATTTCTCAAAAGGATAGACAAATTGGTCAAAAGAAAGATGAGTCATCAAGGAGAATGCTTCCAAAGCCTAATGGTAGAAACTTTGGTCAAAGAAGGAAGATGGCTTCAACTAAAGTTTCTCAAATACAAAATGTAGAACTTACAAAGTTCAAGACTCCAAAAGAGAAGCAATGGATAAGAAAAAGTATTTCCTTGATTACCAAGGCCAAGGTATCAAAAGCTTTTACCTTTTATGCACATTCACATACAAAGTCAATAAATTTGAGGTATATTCCTTGTAGGCCTTAAGTGATTAATTGAATCATGTGTACTTGGCAAAAATTGAATATTAAATATAGCACATGATTATATTCCTGTTACACCCTTCGCTCACTGTCTTGTATATTTATTGACTATGACCATGTATGTTTGCTAAGCTTTAAAATTGTCTATACATCATGAAAGTAAGCATGCTATCAACTATGTGCTTAATGGTATTTAATTATTTAATTTATTGTGCTCAATTTACATTTTATAAAACAAAAAAATTTGATCTTTATGAGAGCACAATAGATTAATGTTCAAAAACTAACACACAAGGACCCAATAAAATTTGGGTACCAAAAGTCAAAAATTGAAGTGTGTTGTAGGTGTGCTTGAAGGCCAAGAAATGACTTTGACATCTTGAAAGTGGCTGCTCCAAGTACAAAGACCAGAAATAATTTCAAGCTATCTTCCTTGTCTTCGTGAAGTTTGGACTTATAATTTTTGGATAAGTTAAGACTTTTATCATGCTTTTCTAGCCTTATAATTTGAAAATATTTCTACATGTTAATATGCTAGATAAAGTATACTTCTTGTTTGAAATGATAATATCCTTGAGCTTGAGTTGTTGATCAATCATACATATATTTAAATATTTGAATTTATTGCTTAAATCTTTTTTATTCTCTCTTAAATTTCAATTCTGAACGTATGCTTTTAATAGCTTTATTCGAATAAAACTAAGTTTATTCGAATAAACGGTCTTCTATATCAGTTCTGTGTTTGCTGTGGTCTCTATCTATTCGAATAACTTTTTAGATTATTCGAATAACCTGAGACTTGTTTTATCAGTTGTTTACGTTTGCTCTCTGTCTATTCGAATAGAACTCATATTATTCGAATAACCAGAGACTTGGTTAATCAGTCTTGATCAGTTGCTCTCTGTCTATTCGAATAACCCATAGGTTATTTGAATAAAATATGTTAAAGGCCAAAATGCTCGGCTTTTCCTATTCGAATAAAACCCAGATCTTCTTCTTTTATTCGAATAAACACATTTTTTTAAACATAAGGTTCTGCTATGTTCCGTTAATATATGCTAAATTCTTTGGTTGTGTTGTCTGAAAATATGCACTTTATGATATGCAAATGCTTAATTATGTAATTGACTATTCTTTTGATGATTATATATACTTAGCTAAATTGATCAATGAAATGAAATATCTTTTGCCCTTGTGAACTCATTTGTTGTTTTATTATTTTGAATGCTTATTTGAGTTTGGCATAATGACTAACCTCTATGGATCCGAAATTGATGGATACCAATGAAAGTACTTTGAATTGTTTTGTAGGGTGACAACTACCTCAAGCAAGCATTTAAATGGAATAAATTTATTCAACTTGAGGATAGTAAAGTTTAAAATAACTCAACTTTTAAAAGATGTGCAAAAAATTTCTATTCCCTCACGAAAGCTTGAAGCTTGGAAGTTGGTGGAAGTGGGAGCCATCTACAAAAACTCAAAGAGTACACTTTTGGTGATATCAAACTATTATCTTTTTTTTATATTGAACATCATGTGATATTTGGATAAGTAGAAATTTGTTTTTATGCCTTAACATGTTTTAAGTTATGCTTTTCTAGCATTATGTCTTGAAAGTATCTCTACATATGCTAACATGCTAGATATGCATACATTTTTGCTTGGAATGACATGCTATGGTAATATCTTTATTATTAAGCCTGTGATCAATTCTCTTTGTTTAAATATGTAAATTAACATTCTCAAAAGTCATTCTAATCCTTTCTCTTTGATGCCTAATTGTCTTATATACTCACTTGGAGATTGGAAAGTAAAATGTTACATGTCTTCTTGTTTGATATGTTAAATTTTGAAAACAAGAAGTAAATGATTTCAAAAGTTATAGCTCCATGGCTTTTCAATTCTTTCATTACAATAAGGGACTTTTTGTTCTTGGCATGTGTGAGTACTAAAATTCCTTACTTGATATTACATGCCTAACATGATCATTGTTTGCCCCAAAATGCTTATATAAGTTTTGATGTTGATCATGTATTTCTTGAAAAACTTGAATCATGCCTTAAAATGCTTAAGCTACTTTTTTATTTATTCAAGTTCATATGTGCTTCGTGCATTCTTGTTAAAGCTAACATTGCATGGTTGATAATGTGATACATACTCTAAATTATATATCAACCTAAATTATGCTTATAAATGGGCTTACATGATATTTGATGCTAACTTATGTTTTAGAAGACTTTTAAAGTTAGCTTTGCAAGTCTCTCTATGTGTTTCAAATATAGCCATCAGATTTTTACATACAAGCATATATGGATAAATGAGAAAAGCTGAATAGAATTCAAATGAAGAGGAAGATAAAGAAGGCTTTCTTCTAGTGCAATGGAATGGAGAATTCAAAGGAAGAAAGCTCAAAGTTAAAGGACCAATAAAGAAGGATCATCACTCTTTATCTATCTCAATAAGTATCTCTATCCCTAAGCTATTGTGGTATTTTATATGATATGGATTGTATGATACTTGTTGATAAATTAATCTTAAATGACTAGATGCTTTTTCAATGAATATTTTATATATATATAAAACATCTCTATCCTTCTAAAATGCTTTTGAAAATATAATATGCTCTTGTAAAATTCTTTTTGAAAGGGGGAGAAGTTTTAAAATGATTTTTGTTTGAGGAATTAAGAAGATGTATATTTGATAATATGCATATTTTGAGGGGGAGTCTAGCTCTTGAGTTGTTTATATCTCTTACCTTACATCTTTATTTGATTATATAAAGTGTTTTATTGCTATCATATGCTAAATGTTGACATACAAAGATATGACAAGCATTGCATGAATCATCTTCTATATCTTGAAAGTATGATCGTTTCATCTCTCTATTCTTGAATCATATGTCGAATCTATAAGGGGAGAAAATATTTTTTTCTTTCTAAGCCTTTTTGTTGATGTCAAATAGGGGGAGTGAAAATTGGAAATAAAAATATGTTATTGTACTTATTATTTGATATGCTTACATGAATATTCATTCTTGTATATTGTTCAACATATTTTTCTTTGGTGATTTGTCATCATCAAAAAGGGGGAGATTGTGGAAATAAGTTTGCCCCAAATGGTTTAATATGTTAAGTTTTGATGATGACAAATACAAGACAAAAAGAACTCTTTGCTTATGTTCTTTGTTGCATCTTATATAGAGCATATCCTTTAATAATTGATAAATATCTTATTTGGATATGTATATAAAAGTTTTATATACATGTTAAACTAACTAGAGTTATACATTTATGAATCATGCATATAAAAATATTGAATTATGAATTTGGACTAATTATGCTTGTTTAAGTGAGTAATACTTTGTAGGATAGTCCAAGCACCAAGAATGAACATTGTAACAAGAAAGCAAAAGATCTCAATTAAGCTCAACACAATGAGAAGGTGATTAAACATATGTCTTTGAAGAATGTTTTTAATGATAACAAACATGAAGACAAAATGAAGATGATGGGAAGACCAAGTCCAAAATGTTTCAAGGATAGCTTTAGGACTTAGAGTCTCTCTGTTCAAGGATCTCTTTGGATATCTCCTAGTGCATTAAGATAAAACAAAAATGTTTTTCTTAAACTTATACCAAAACTGTTTTGATCTTGAAAATAACTTAAAAATGTTTTGGTGTTTTTGATAAACTTTCTAGGATGGTTTTCAAGCTTTTATAACTGTTTTATAAATTGAGTTATTTGAATAACTTATTGGTTATTCGAATAAAGCTTCAATATTGGCTGCTGCATGACTCTGTGTTTTAAAGTGTTATTCGAATAACACTTCTGTTATTCAAATAAGAGTTTTCAGAATGGCTTATTTCATATTAGCTATTCGAATAACTCGTTAGTTATTCGAATAGAACTGTTTCCCAGAAATGTGTTTTAACCAGTGTTATTTGAATAAACTTAGAGTTATTCGAATAACCAGTTTTCTAAAAGAATTCTTTGTGGCAGCGTTATTCGAATAAAACAAAGGTTATTCCAATAACCAGTTTCAGAAACGTTTTTATAAGAACGTGTTATTCGAATAGCCAAAGGCTTATTCGAATAAACACGGTGAACACAGATCCGAATATAGAAACTAACGAACACTTTTTTCATATTAATCATGGAATTAATTTCTTACAACGGCTATTTTCTATCCGACTCTATAAATTGAGACCGTGGGTCTCATCTACAAGAAGCCCAGCTATTTGTTTAATTTACGCTTGCTCTGAAAAATGTGATTTACAATTTACGCCTATTTTCTGTGCTCTTTTTGCTGAAACTTTGAGATATCCTTTGAGAGCCTCTTAGCACTTCAAATTGTATTATTTGCTCTAAGTGAGAGTTTCTCTTCATCCAAATTTCTGTTCTTCTATATTGAGGGTGAGGTATCCTTCAAGATTTGTATAAGGGTGAGGTATCCCTTCAAGGTTTGTATAAGGGTGAGGTATCCCTGCAGGCTGAGACTTTAGCACAAGGGTAGAGTTTCCCTGTGTGTGAAAAGTGCTCTTTTATGTAACGGTTGCAAGCACCTATTGAAGCTTGTATACATAGTGAAAAATCTCAGATTATTTTCGAGGACTGGACGTAGACCACAAGTAGGTTATTGGTCGAACCAAGATAAATATCGTGCCTGCTTTTCTCTTCTCAATCTCTTTATTTTATGCAATTTTATATCATTGCACATTTATTTATTTGCTATTCTTAAAGCTTTTATTCTTCATCTCGCAATTCTTTCTCTTTTATTTAATAGCTTAAATATTTGTGTTTATTTCAAGAGCATTTGTGAAAAGTTTTTTTAATACCCAATTCACCCCCCTCTTGGGTAATGGTTGCCATGACTAACAATCACCAAATGGTCATAAAAGACCATTCAAGAAGCTTGGAGAATCCACTTGGCCGTGTGGCTCTATAGGAAAAGCTAACCAAGTTTGTTTCTAATTTAGTTCTAATTACATTTTAATCAAATAACAACTAACTAGATTAGGTTTTCTAGTTACTTGATTAACTATTTAGTTACATAGCTAACTAGTGAATTAGGTCATTGAGTATGTCATGCCTAATCACTTGCTTCTAGATGAAATTAGGATATTAGCTAGTAACTGTGATTGACAAAGACAAGATGCAAATGGTTTTGATGTCAACAAACAAGAAAGCAATGGGAATACAATGATCAAGTCACAAGGAACTCAAGTTTGGCATATAGGTTATAGATCTAGTGTAAAGGTATTCTAGAGATTCACCTCAAGCTCAAATGACTTCCTTAAAATGTATTTGCAAAATAGTTTTTCAAGTTAGGATCAAAAATGTTTTTGTGCAACAAATGCTTTGAAATCTTATATTCTCTATCAAGTAAGTTTCCCTGCATATGTCAAACTTGAGACAAGCCTTTTTGAACTTACCAACTCTTTCTAACATACACAAAACTGCTTCTGTAATTATTAGGAGTCAAATTTCTAAGGTCCCTAACCGATTAGGACCAGCTCCTAACCGGTTATTTAATAACTCAGAAGCCAAATTGTGTTTGTCCTAACCGATTAGGTAAAAGACCTAACCGGTTAGTCTCACTCCCAGAAGCCAAAATCGTTTTGGCCTAACCGATTAGGTAGAAGACCTAACTGGTTATTCATAAACTCAGAAGCCATTCTAATCCTATCCTAACCGATTAGGCAGATGGCCTAACCGGTTATTCTGTAACTCAGAAGCCAAAATCGTTTTGGCCTAACCGATTAGGTAGAAGACCTAACCGGTTATTCATCAACTCAGAAGCTATCCTAACTCTGTCCTAACCGATTAGCTTGCAGGTCTAACCGATTAGCATCCTTCCTAGAACTCATTTTTATGGTGTCTTAACCGATTAGGACACATTCCTAACCGGTTAGTTATTAAACCGGAACACTTCTCTTTAAGCCTAAATGAGCCCCTAACCAGTTAGGATACTTGGCTAACCAGTTAGCCTATGTTCTGGAAAAATAAGAAGAAGCCCGTAACGGCTATATTGCTGAGCATTAATTGCTCACAACCACCTCCAACGACATTAATTAACACTTACCTATATATTTGGATGTTGGGCTTCGTTGGAGGGTTAGAAAAACTGAGTCAATCATTCTGGAAAATTACTGTTGAGCTTTAAACAAGTTTTTCTCATCATTCTACAAAATACTCTATTCTTGAGCTTGAATTTGTGTGAATCTCAAATACCATAGTTCTTCAATTTGTAATACTTGCTCTTGAGGGAGTTTCTTCCATTTAAATCTTATACAATCTGTTTAGAGAGGGTGAGGTATCCCTCAAGCATTGTAAGGGTGAGGTATCCCTTGGAAAATAGAGGCTCAAGCTTTAGGGTGAGGTATCCCATAGTGTTGAGTGCTCAAGGTTGTAGTGGTTGTCAAGCACCCATTGAAGCTTGAAGATATAGTGGAAAATCTCAAGTTGTTGCTTGGGGACTGGACGTAGATCACAAGTGGATTGGTGATCGAACCAGGATAAATCGCTGTGTTTGTTCTCTCTAAACCCTTCTCTTTACATTAAGCACTGTTTCATTGAATATCTTGAATATTGTTCTTCTTGATTATTGCATTTATGAGTAAAAGTATTTATTCCATATATCCAATCAGTTCTAATCATCAAATAGCTTCAATGAAAATTGTTTATCAAACGATTTGCGAAAGATTTGCAAACTTGTCTTACATACTCAATTCACCCCCCTCTTGAGTATTGAGGCCACTTGGTAAAAAGTGGTATCAGAGCTAGACTCTTGTATAAAGAGCTTAGCAGCTTCAAGAGAAGTGATGGCTTCAAATGATTTTTCAAATGAAGGTTCTTCTATAAATAGACCTCCTTATTTCAATGGGGATGGTTATGCTTATTGGAAAGAAAGAATGAAAATTTTCATTGAAGCTATTGACTTAGATGTGTGGGACGCCGTTGAAAATGGTGCTTTTGTCCCAACACAAACTAAAGATGGTGTGACAATTAATACACCTAGAAGTGAATGGACCGATGATGATAAAAAGAAGGTTCAATACAATTTGAGAGCCAAGAACATCATCACCACATCCTTGGGGTATGATGAATTCTTTAGGGTGTCAAATTGTAAGACCACAAAAGAAATGTGGGATACCCTACAAGTAACTCATGAAGGTAGTAGTGAGGTAAAACGATCTCGAATAAACACTCTTACTCTTGAATATGAATTGTTTAGAATGAACCAAGGTGAAAGTATTCAAGATATGCAAAAGAGATTTACTCACATTGTTAATCATCTCATATCATTGGGAAAGACATTTCCTAATGAGGATCTTATTAATAAAGTCTTGAGATGTCTAAGCAGGAATTGGCAACCCAAAGTAACGGCTATTGCGGAATCAAGAGATTTATCAACAATGTCTCTAGCCACCCTATTCGGAAAGCTTCAAGAACATGAGTTGGAACTAAATAGGCTCAATCAACGTGAAGAGCATGATAAAAAGAAGAAGGGAATTGCACTCAAAGCCACCTCTTCCATACTTGAAGATGATGATGAAGATGGTGAAGAGGATGCTGAAAATATTGAGCTAAGTGAGGAGAATCTTAGTCTCCTTGTGAGAAAGTTCAGAAGATTCTTAAATAAAAAGGGATTTCAAAGAAGACCACCCTTTCCTCAAAAGAAAGCTTATCACAAAGGAGAAGGATCATCTACTCCTCCAAAATGCTACGAATGCGAAAAACTGGGGCACATGAAAATGGAGTGTCCTATATATCTCAAGAAGACGGAGAAGTTTGAGAAAAGACCCTCCAAGGAAAAGAAAGGAAGAAGAGCATATATAGCTTGGGAGGACAATGACTTAAGCTCTTCCGACGATTAGGAGAATGAAGAAGCCCATCTTTGCCTCATGACTCAAGGAGAAGAAAGTGGAGAAAGCGATACCGAGGTAACTTCTTCTAGCCTAGAACCTCCACCTTCTTATGATGAATTGCAAGATGCCTTTCAAGAATTGCATGATGAATCTTTGAGGCTCACAAAAATGATTTTGACTTCCAATAAAACAATCTCCCTATTGACAAACAAAGTTTCTACCTTAACTAAGGAGTTAAATGAACTTAAAATTGAAAATGAGACCTTAGGACTCATAGATGCTAATTCATTATGTATGACTTGTTCCTCACATGATAATGCATCCATATCATTACCTTGTTTATCATGTAAAGCTTTTGAAAAAGAAATTGAAGACTTGAACAACACTCTTGCAAAATTCACTTTTGGAAGAGATAACTTGAATGTGTTGTTAGGGAGACAAAAATGTATTTTTCAAAAAGCCGGTTTGGGATTTAATCCAAACAACCATCAAAAGTCTTATAAGAACTTCTTTGTTTCCTCAAAAACTTCAAGTAGTCCCTTTGTTAAATGTTTTCATTGTGGTAGGAAAGGGCATAGTGCATCCACTTGCAATGTTAGAAAGAACATAAACACCAAGGTTGGAATCAAAAGGATTTGGGTCTCTAAAGGCACCATACCTAATTCTAACACACAAGGACCCAAAAGAATTTGGGTACCAAAGGTTAAATCTTGAATGTGTGTTGTAGGTGTGCTTGAAGACCAAGAGCTCAAGTTAGTATCTTGATAGTGGTTGCTCCAAGCACATGACCAGTGATGGCTCCAAGTTCTCCTCCCTTACCCACAAGAAACATGGTCATGTCACATATGGTGATAATAACAAAAGGAAGATTCTTGGAATTGGCAAAGTTGGTAAGATCCCTTCATCATCTATTGATAATGTTTTGCTTGTTGAAGGACTTAAACATAATTTGCTTAGTATTAGTCAATTATGTGATAAAGGCAATAGAGTTATATTTGATTCCTCCTGTTGCATAATTGAGGGAAAGGATGATAAGCAAGTTAAGTTTGTTGGTCATAGGGTCAATAATATATATATGATTAGTCTTGATGATATCTCCTCAAATGATGCTAAATGCTTTATGAGTAAAGAAAATGATTCATGGTTATGGCATAGAAGAATTGCTCACATTCACATGGATCACTTAAACAAATTGGTTTCTAAAGAACTAGTAATTGGTCTTCCAAAGCTCAAATTTGAAAAAAGACAAACTTTGTGATGCATGTCAAAAGGGAAAATAAGTAAAAGTCTCTTTTAAAGCTAAAAACATAGTTTCAATTTCTAGACCTTTACAACTTTTGCACATGGATCTTTTTGGTCCCTCTAGAACTATGAGCTTTGGTGGGAATTACTATGCATTAGTGATTGTGGATGATTTTTCTAGGTTTACATGGACCTTATTCTTGGCCCACAAAAATGATGCTTTTCAATCATTTAGAAAGCTTGCCAAAGTTATCCAAAACGAAAAAGGTTTTTGTATTGCATCCATAAGAAGTGACCATAGTGGTGAATTTGAAAATCATGAATTTGAAACTTTTTATGATGAACATGGCATTAAGCATAATTTTTCTGCCCCTAGAACATCACAATAAAATGGTGTTGAAGAAAGGAAAAATCGATCTTTAGAGAAAATGGCAAGAACTATGCTCAATGAGGCCAACCTTCCTAAGTACTTTTGGGCGGATGCGGTTAACACCACTTGTTATGTCATGAATAGAGCCCTAATAAGGCCAATTTTAAAGAAAATCCCATATGAATTGTATAAAGGAAAGAAGCCAAATGTGTCACATTTTCAAGTCTTTGGATGTAAATGCTTTGTTTTGAATAATGGAAAAGATAACTTGGGGAAGTTTGATGCAAAATCTGATGAGGGAATATTCATTGGTTATTCTATTCATAGTAAGGCCTTTAGAATCTATAATAAATGAACTATGACCATAGAAGAGTCCATACATGTTACTTTTGATGAAACTAACCCAAATGAGCTGAGAAAGGAGCTTGTTGATGATGTTGCAGAAATTTTAGCAAAAACGCACTTGGAAAATCAAGAGAGAGAGCCCAAGAAGCAAGAAGAGAGACTCATTGATCACTCATGGTAAAAAGATTCAGAAATCTTGGACCTACCCAAGGAATGGAGGACTTCAAGATATCACCCTCTCGACAAGGTGATAGGTGATGTATCAAAAGAGGTAATTACTCGAAACTCACTTAGAGATGCATGTAATCACCTAGCCTTTGTATCTCAAGTTGAACCTAAAAATATAAATGAGGCCATTAATGATGAGCATTGGATCTTGGCCATGCAAGAAGAACTAAACCAATTTGAGAGAAATCAAGTTTGGGAATTAGTTCCAAGGCCCAATGATCATCCTATAATTGGCACCAAATGGGTCTTTAGGAACAAACTTGATGAAACAGGCTTAATAATAAGAAACAAAGCTAGGCTTGTAGCTAAGGGATATAATCAAGAAGAAGGCATAAACTATGAAGAAACTTATGCTCCCGTAGCTAGGTTAGAGGCCATTAGAATGTTACTTGCATATGATTGCATCATGGATTTCAAACTTTATCAAATGGATGTCAAAAGTGCCATTTTAAATGGTTTTATACAAGAAGAGGTGTATGTGGAACAACCTCCTGGTTTTGAGGATTTTGAAATGCCCAACCATGTCTTTAAACTGAAAAAGGCCTTGTATGGCTTGAAACAAGCTCCTAGAGCTTGGTATGAAAGGTTGAGCAAATTTCTTTTAGAAAAAGGATTTTTTAGAGGCAAGGTAGATACTACCCTTTTCATAAAACACAAAATGCATGACATACTTCTAGTTCAAATCTATGTTGATGACATTATATTTGGAGCTACTAACAACTCTCTTTGTAAAGAATTTTCAAATATTATGCAAAGTGAGTTTGAGATGTCTATGATGGGTGAGCTCAACTTCTTCCTTGGTCTCCAAATCAAGCAAGCAAGAAAAAGAACGTTCATAAGCCAATCCAAGTATTGCAAGGATCTGCTCAAAAAGTTTGGAATGGACAATGCCAAGCATATGGCTACTCTTATGGGCACCTCTTACTATTTGGACAAGGATGAAGGAGGTAAATCAGTAGAAATTACAAAATATAGAGGTATGATTAGCTCACTCCTTTATCTCACTGCAAGTAGGCCTGATATAATGTTTAGTGTATGCATGTGTGCTAGATATCAAGCTAATCCTAAAGAATCACACCTAAATGCTGTTAAAAGAATAATGAAATATCTAATAGGCACATCACAAATGGGTTTATGGTACCCTAAAGGTGCCTCATGTAGCCTTATTGGGTATTTCGATTTTGATTTTGCTGGATGCAAAATGGATCGAAAGAGCACTAGTGGGACATGCCACTTGCTTAGAAGCTCACTAGTTTCTTGGCATAGCAAGAAATAAAATAGTGTGACATTGTCTACAGCTGAAGCTGAATATGTTGCAACTGCGAGTTGTTGTTCTCAAATCCTTTGGATGAAACAACAACTCTTGGACTATGGTCTTGAGCTTGATCATATCCCCATAAGATGTGATAATACTAGTGCAATTAACTTGTCAAAAAATCCCATTTTGCATTCTAGGACTAAACATATTGAAATAAGACATCATTTCATTAGAGATCATGTTCAAAAGGGTGATTGCATACTTGAATTTGTTGAAACAACTAAGCAACTAGCTGATATTTTCACTAAACCCCTAGCAAAAGAAGCATTTTTCTATATTAGAAATGAACTTGGTATATTGGATCAATCATGCATAAATTAACCAATTGCTGCATAATCTCTGAATTCTTCATCATATTTGAATCCAATACTGACTTGAGCGTCAGAGTGTCCCCTTATTTTGTTTTGCAGGAGCTAAGTTCATGCTTAAGTCCTTCAATCTGAAAGGTCAAAGTTCCTACTGATATTGGGAGAAATTTGTCTCTAAATGAGAATGGAGTCAAGCCAAGATGAACATCAAGAAGAAATATATATGTCAAGGATTATTCCCATGAGTTTGTTATAATGCTATCAGTGCAATGATCAAGTAAAAGAAGAAAAATATGTTTTCGTTTGGGCTTTGGAAGTGTTTGGAATACTAAGGGGCTCTCTGTCATGGCCAAATAATCGGTTAGGTATGACTCCTAACCGGTTACTCTATATTTGGAAACCATTTTGTGTGTTCTGACTTTGCACAATAACCGGTTAGCCATCAATCCTAACCGGTTAGTGGAAAACTCAGTGGCTATTTCCAATTGCCCTAATCGGTTACCCACCTTCCCTAACCGGTTAGGTCACTCCAAATTAAACACCCCTCAACAGCGTGGTTCCCTCCATTCACGCACTCTACCTCCATTTTCATCTTCATTCTCTCAAGCTCTCTCACGCCTGCTCCCTCACCTTCATCCCTCACCATAAATCCACCCTAAATTCGGTCTTTAAACCCCATTTCTCTCACATTCCATCATCTTCCATCATCCTTCTTCAATTAAAACCTCCATTTCAATCTCCCTCACACTCTCTTTCTCCACCACCGTGCCCTAAGCCTCCATTTCCACCATGGCCAGCAGCTCCTCCTTCCCTAAAAGAATACGTACAAAAAACCCCAATGTCCCAAAGGAAACAACCCCCCCTGACACTGACCCAGATTTTTCGGTCGCTTTGAATCTAGGAAGGTACTTCACTGATCCTGCTCAAATGAAGAAGTACCAATTGGAATTCCATGTAAGGCGTATCATCTCATCGAAATGGATGGACTGGGAGTTTTTCATCCAAGAAGGATTCACTCCTCTCACAGAGCTTTTTGAGTTCCATGGGTTGAGAACCCTCGTCACCACAAATCCAGGGTATTTCTATCTTAAACCCACTAAAGTCTTCTTCTGCAATTTATCTATTAAGGGTGGATCTTTAATTTCTAAAGTTAAAAAGCATAAGATTATTGTGAATCCTAGTGAGTGGGTCCCTTTGTTTGATCTTCCCCACTCTGGTGAAAAGCTTAGACTAGAAAAACATGGTCAGTGGGAAAATTATAAGAGAGATGATGCTGCAATGGGCATGCTTCAGCCGGGAGTTCCAATGCCAAAAGGAACTTTCACTACCGGGCTTCTGAAGATACATGATCGTCTTCTTCATTTCATCGTCACTCATATTCTCGCACTAAGGGCAAGTAATTATGCCTTGGTTGAAGAGGAAGACATCTTCCTGATGTGGCTTCTCAAGGAACGCATAAAGGTCAACTGGCCTTTCTACATTATACACACTATGATGAAAGCTAAAAACAAGGCAGTTATGGATCTTCCATATGCTCTTCTGGTTGCTCGAATCCTAGACCATCATAAGGTTCCCCTATTGGACGATGGCATTGTAAACACTACCGGCCCTCATAAATTTGGTCTTGCATCTCTTAACAGAATGCACATGAAGAACGTCAATGGTGAATGGACTTATGGTCATACACGAGTGGGAGGAGCGCCACCAGAAGAAATTCCTATTCACACAGCTGATGTCCCTATGGAGGAGGCACCAGATATGAGCAACGTCTCCGAATCCACCAGTGAAGCTCGCATTCTTGCAGCCATCGCAGATCTGCGCACCTACCAAGAGCATAGCAACTCGGTCATCTTTGATCGGTTGAGTGCCATGGAGGACCGCTTGGATAGGATTGAGCGTCGCTTTCCAGCACCCGAGGACCCTGGGGCTTAGGCATGGACTCTCTGTTTCTATCATGATTGTGCTGCTGCACTGATTGCCTTTGAACTCTATTTTTACTTTGCTTAGTTATCTTATTCTGGATATTTTGGGAGAATTATTTAGTATGACTGATGACTACTTATCTTTGGTTTATTCTAGTAATCCTAATAGTGATCTTTGTCTCTTGTTATGAATCTTGGACATATAAATTTTGGTATACCTGCTAATGTGTTTTTTGACTGCTTATGAGTTTCTGGCCACCATGCATACTCTTATTCATCAGTTTCTATTTTTTTTGAATGCTTGGTTTCGCATACCCTAGGTTACTGCATTTTTTTTTATTATGACAAAAGAGGGAGAAGGGTAAGGGTCTTTCTATGTATTGAGAAAAGTAAGAAAAGTGAATGTGTTATGATAATGTAATGTATTGTCTGTTAATGGTCCTGGAATCCCAAAACAAAGGGGGAGCTGTGCATCTCTGATTCAAGCACCTCTTGAACAAAAGAGGGGGAGTAAGTCTCCAAATTCTATTATAAATTCCAATTATCATTTGAACTAATCTCTTTCTCAATAAGTGTTTGTCATCATCAAAAAGGGGGAGAATG
This sequence comes from Ormosia semicastrata, assembly GCA_029884595.1. Classification (NCBI taxonomy): domain Eukaryota; kingdom Viridiplantae; phylum Streptophyta; class Magnoliopsida; order Fabales; family Fabaceae; genus Ormosia; species Ormosia semicastrata. The sequence continues at coordinate 62,649,481 of JAQQTO010000061.1, read as the reverse complement.
TGATTGACAAGGACAAGATGCAAATGGTTTTGATGTCGACAAACAAGAAAGCAATGGGAATACAATGATCAAGTCACAAGGAACTCAAGCTTAGCATATAGGTTATAGATCTAGTGTAAAGGTATTCTAGAGATTCACCTCAAGCTCAAATGACTTCCTTAAAATGTATTTGCAAAATGGTTTTTCAAGTTAGGATCAAAAACGTTTTTGTGCAACAAATGCTTTGAAATCTTATATTCTCTATCAAGTAAGTTTCCCTGCATATGTCAAACTTGAGACAAGCCTTTTTGAACTTACCAACTCTTTCTAACATACACAAAACTGCTTCTGTAATTGTTAGGAGTCAAATTTCTAAGGCCCCTAACCGATTAGGACCAGCTCCTAACCGGTTAGCTTGCTCAAACAATGGTTTGCCTCGTGTTCTTTCAAATGCCTAACCGATTAGGCAAGGTGCCTAACCGGTTATTTAATAACTCAGAAGCCAAATTGTGTTTGTCCTAACCGATTAGGTGAAAGACCTAACCGGTTAGTCTCACTCCCAGAAGCCAAAATCGTTTTGGCCTAACCGATTAGGTAGAAGACCTAACTGGTTATTCATAAACTCAGAAGCCATTCTAATCCTGTCCTAACCGATTAGGCAGATGGCCTAACCGGTTATTCTGTAACTCAGAAGCCAAAATCGTTTTGGCCTAACCGATTAGGTAGAAGACCTAACCGGTTATTCATCAACTCAGAAGCTATCCTAACTCTGTCCTAACCGATTAGCTTGCAGGTCTAACCGGTTAGCATCCTTCCCAGAACTCATTTTTGTGGTGTCTTAACCGATTAGGACACATTCCTAACCGGTTAGTTATTAAACCGGAACACTTCTCTTTAAGCCTAAATGAGCCCCTAACCGGTTAGGATACTTGGCTAACCAGTTAGCCTATGTTCTGGAAAAATAAGAAGAAGCCTGTAACGGCTATATTGCTGAGCATTAATTGCTCACAACCACCTCCAACGGCATTAATTAACACTTACCTATATATTTGGATGTTGGGCTTCGTTGGAGGGTTAGAAAAACTGAGTCAATCATTCTGGAAAATTACTGTTGAGCTTTAAACAAGTTTTTCTCATCATTCTACAAAATACTCTATTCTTGAGCTTGAATTTGTGTGAATCTCAAATACCATAGTTCTTCAATTTGTAATACTTGCTCTTGAGGGAGTTTCTTCCATTTAAATCTTATACAATCTGTTTAGAGAGGGTGAGGTATCCCTCAAGCATTGTAAGGGTGAGGTATCCCATGGAAAATAGAGGCTCAAGCTTTAGGGTGAGGTATCCCATAGTGTTGAGTGCTCAAGGTTGTAGTGGTTGTCAAGCACCCATTGAAGCTTGAAGATATAGTGGAAAATCTCAAGTTGTTGCTTGGGAATTTGGACGTAGATCACAAGTGGATTGGTGATCGAACCAGGATAAATCGCTGTGTTTGTTCTCTCTAAACCCTTCTCTTTACATTAAGCACTGTTTCATTGAATATCTTGAATATTGTTCTTCTTGATTATTGCATTTATAAGTAAAAGTATTTATTCCATATATCTAATCAGTTCTAATCATCAAATAGCTTCAACGAAAATTGTTTATCAAACGATTTGCGAAAGATTTGCGAACTTGTCTTACATACTCAATTCACCCCCCTCTTGAGTATTGAGGCCACTTGGTAATAGTATCTAGATCCTAACTAATTAGTAACTAGGTTAGTTTCATTTAGTTTCTAATTAGGCAATTTAGGCAACAAAATTAATTTTATTTAGTTAATTTGTAACTAGTCAAACTTTTCAACATAGACTATTTCCTATTAGTTAGAAAAGTCCAACCATCATTTTTGACTTGTTTCTATTGGTTCATTTTAAATTTAATTACAAAAATTATTTTTAATCTATTTTCAAACAGATAAAATATATCGGGTCCAATACTCGGTAACAGAAGCTGCTATAAATAAAACAACAGATATTTTTTCGTGAAATATTTTTATTTCACAGATAAATTTTAAAAATTAAAAGGTTAATTTCTGTGTCTCTCAGATTCGGGTTTAGTAAGATCTCCCGTCTCCGAATAAATCAAATAAGATTTTCTTTGGCCCAAAAATTATTATTTTCCTGACCCGGAGCAAATCTCACACAACGATCAAAAATAGTCTCAGAATAGTCAAATTAATTTTATAGCATACAGAAAACACAGAACAATGAAATTCAGTCATTACTATAAAATAGCCAAAATTTAGGATGTTACAACTACATGTGTGTCCCGGGGCCGACGAGGGCAGGGAGTGATCGCCGGTGCAATGAAGCACGGACAATGAGCGGCTTCTGGCAGACATCTAGGCGAAGGGTCGCATGAATGAACTGAATACGCACTAGAATGAGAGGGATTCAGAGACTGTGCAGGTATGGGACTGCATAGTTGAGGATGGCTTAAAGGAATTGATTTGGCGTAGCCATAATTGTAACTTCTTTTTGGGAGCCTAGAACATAAGAACTCTATGGTTAAGCGTGCTTGACCTGGAGCAATTGTGGGATGGGTGACCTTCTGGGAAGTTTCCTAGGATGCGTGTGAGTGAGGACAAAAGCACGCTAAAAAGACTCGTGTTAGTTTGTGGAGACACTCGTCAATCTAGCAGGCAGTCCCGGGACGTTATAGATGGTATTAGAGTCGGGACCTCTCTAGTACGGTGTGGTTCGGGGACGAACCAAGCGGAAGTTGGTGTGCATGTGTGTCCCGGGGCTGACGAGGGCAGGGAGTGATTGTCGGTGCAATGAAGCACGGGCAATGAGCGGCTTCTGGCAGGCTTCTAGGCAAAGGGTCACATGAATGAATTGAATACACACCAGAATGAGAGGGATTCGTAGACTACCCACAACCTATCCACAACTATGTGTAGGTAATGATGAGACTACTCCGGGCTCACCAAGTATAGTGAGAAATACAAGATAGTTGCATGTCAGCTTGAGGATGACATAAATGAATTGATTTGGCGTAGCCATATCAACAAGTTGTAACTTCTTTTCGGGAGCCTAGAACATATGAACTCCATGGTTAAGCATGCTTGACCTAGAGCAATTGTGGGATGGGTGACCTCCTGGAAAATTTCCTAGGATGCGTGTGAATGAGGACAAAAGCACGCTGAAAAGACTCGTGTTAGTTTGTGGAGACACTCGTCAATTCAGCAGGCAGTCCCGGGACGTTACACCAAGTATCCTCCTCAAAGCAAGCACCATCCGAAAGCACTTTCACCAGAGGAATCCGCTTACCTCTAAGCTCTTTGTCCCCTTTGTCCACGATCCTTACTAGTTGCATAGCATAAGACAAATCATCGTTTAAATGCATAGATTCATTTCTTATGACATGTGACAGATCTAGATTGTATTTCCCAAGTTGTGACACATGGAATACATCATGAAGGTTTGACAAACTAGGAGGAAGGTTATTTATGAAATATAGTGTATTGAAATCGGGAAGTCACAAGGCCGAATCATCCATTCGTTTGCTAGGTAAAAGAATTGAGATATATTTATAGGCTAAGGTAAATGGAAAACAATCGCTATATTCTTTTATCTTAGGATTTTCGACGTAGGGACCAAACTCGACGAATAATTCTGAGGATTTTCACTCTTAACTTTCCAAATATATTTAGTACGGATATTCTCAAAAAGTTTCTCCATTAAACCTTGAGAATGCTCTGCATTAACTCCGAAATTTTCACATCTTAACTCGACGGATATGATTCATGACAACTCGACAATTTTAACTTTGAAGGAGTAATCCCAATTCTAATGACAAAGTCCCGTTCTGTCGAGAGAAGAATGTTAGGGTGTCTCTCTTTCACTCCTACCGATCCGAAAACTCGACAGATAAAACGCTCTTTCACTGCTACTCGGTAATTCGACAAATACACTCGACGGGTTTTGACATTCAACGGAAAAGTTCACATGATTTTCTTCACCACCACCTTCATTCAACGGAAAAGTAAGTTCTAAACTCGACGGAAACATTGCTTTTGAGGTCGTCCAATCTAAACTCGGACGGATTCGACTTTGGGAAAATGTTGAGGTTTCACCTACCAGGTCCCACGACACTAAGAGGGCCACTCTTTCTAATTCGACGAATTCATAACTTGATGAAGGGCCCCACTTGTCGACTTTCATTTACTTTAGAATGGATCAAAGCAAACCAAGTCATTACCATTTTCAATATAGGATCTTTTTCAACCATTCATTTCTTTCCATATTACACATTCCAAATATATATATATATACATACAAAACTCCAGATTTACATCACAAACAACATTTAAAAACGAGCGAAAGACTCTCAACACAAATTACCGACGTTCCTAAATGCTAAGAGAGGTTGAGGAGGAGTGTCTTCCTCTCTTACCTAAGTGAAGAACAGGGATAAAGCTCCTTTCAATGCTTGAAAAATCTGATTTTCTTCACCACCACCGAGATCCAAGCTTTGGGGTCACATTTTTAGAGCGAAAGAAAAATGAAGACACGGGGAGGAGTTCCAGCGAGAAACAAGGTGTGAAGGTGGAGAGGGAAAATGGTCTCTGTCGGGTTGAGTAAAGGAGACTTGAAGGATCAACAATGGTGAATGTGGGTGGTGTGCGGAGAAGAAGAAGAGAGAAAAGAGAGTGAGAGGCTGCGTGAGGGGAGGAGCGGCGTGAATGAGAGAAAATGGGAGAAATGAAATGGAAAATGTGAATGAGCAGACGAGACATGGGGGAGTGGGAAAATGGAATAGTCAATGTAATAGTTCCCTCAACAAGTGGCCGTGCGGCATAAATTGGGGAAGAGAGAGAGAAAGGTTGATTAGATGGAAATAGGAAGCTTCCTTGAGAAGCTTTGTGCGCTTCGAGGAAATGAAGTATAAGGTTGTCACCTTAATTAAATTCATCATGATGAATAATTAGTGCTAAAATTATTTTCTCGGTGAAATAAAATTACAATTGATGAGAATAATATTTTATTACTCATCGATGATTTTATGATACATGATTTCATGTATCGTTAAAGTCTCTAGAGGTGAAACGTCGATGTAAACGTAAACTCGTAATGCTGTGTCGGCCAGGGTTTAGTAAGATCCCCGTTGACGTTTCCACAAATCCAAAGTTTATCGGCCTTAGGAAAAAAATATTTTATTTTCCTCGACAAAATATACACGTAAAACGAAAAATATATTAAAATATTCATCATTCACAGAAAAAATTCCAGAAAGTTTCCTAAAATTCACAAATATTATAAAATAATTATTTATAATGAAATAAAGAATTTTCGGGATGTTACAAGAGGTCTCCTTCTCCTATCAGCATAGCACTTCTGCCTACTTTGAGCCATAACCAAACTTTCCTTGATCATTTTAACCTGGTCTGTGGTTTGTTGTACCAACTCTAGTCTTTGGATGGTTTTCTCTCCAACCTCATACTAACATGAAGGGGACCTACACTTTCTTCCATAAAGTGCTTTATATAGTGCCATACCTATGCTAGTATGTTAACTGTTGTTGTATGCAAACTCCACTAAAGATAAAAACTTATCCCAACTACCCTTCTGCTCTAGCACATATGCTCTTAGCATATCCTCAAGGATTTGGATAGTCCTTTCTAACTGACCGTCTGTCTATGGATGGTATGTTGAACTTAAACAAAGCTTTGTCCCAAAAGCTTTCTGCAAGGCTACCCAAAATCTATATGTAAATCTAGGGGCTTTATCAAAAACTACACTAAGGGGAATACTATGCATTCTAACTATCTCCTAAAGGTATAACTGAGCTAGTTTATCCATGGAGCAATTAGCTTTAATAGGTATAAAATGGGCAGACTTGGCTAGTCTATCCATTATAACCCAAACCGCATCAAATCCTTGTTGAGTCCCAGGTAACCCTGTCAGAATGTCCATTGTGATGTTATCCCATTTCCACTCAGGGATTCCTAAAGATTGAAGAGGTTTAGAAGGTTTCTGGTGTTCTATCTTGACCTTCTTACAAGTTAGGCACCTAGACACAAACTCGGTAATGTCCCTCTTCATTCCAGACCACCAAAACAACTTCTTCAAGTCTTGGTACATCTTAGTGGCCTCGGGATGGATAGTGTACTGACTATAGTAAGCTTCTTCAAGGATCCTTTCCTTGATTCCAGATTCAATTGGAATGCAAAGTCTACCTCTAAACTTAATCATGCCATCATCTGCCATATCAAACTTTCTAGGATTTCCTAAATAGATTTGCTCACTTATATCCCTAAAAGTATCATCTTCCTTTTGAGCTTCTAACTTCTGAGTCCTCAAGTCACTCAACTAACACTAAGACTATATGGTAGCACAGTTACTAAAAGGCTTATGTCTCTAAAACTCTCAAGAAGTTCACTCTCCTAGATCATCATCTGGGCACGTGTATGGATTTCCTACTTAGTGCATCAGCCACCACATTGGCTTTACCTGGATGATACTTTAACTCAAAGTTATCATCTTTCAAAAACTCCATCCATCTCTATTGTCTCATGTTCATCTCTTTCTGATCAAATAAGCACTCCAAACTCTTGTGATCTCTGAACACCTCAAATTGGACTCCATATAAGTAATGTCTCCAAACTTTTAGGACAAATACTACTATCGCTAATTCCAAATCATGAGTTGTGTAGTTTTTCTCGTGTGGCCTCAACTGCCTCGATGCATAGGCAACTAATCACCTATTTTGCATCAGGACACACCCTAACCCCATCTTTGAAGCATCACAGTACATCTTAAAGTTCTCCAAGGGATTTGAAATTACCAACACTGGTGTAGTAGTCAACTTTAATTTTAACTCTTGGAAACTATCCTCACAATTCTGAGTCCACTCAAAAGTACTACCTTTCCTAGTCAAACTAGTCAAGGGTAGTGCCAATTGAGAAAATCCCTTTATGAATCTTCTATAGTACCCCACTAGGCCTATGAAGCTTTTGATCTTGGTCATAGTGGTGGGTCTCTGCCACTACAACACTGTATCTACTTTGCTTGGGTCCGTAGAAATCCCACCCTAAGATATCATATGTCCCAAAAACTACACTTGTGAAAGCTAGAACTTACATTTAGATAGCTTGGCAAATAACTTATTCACCTTAAGGGTCTCCAACACTATCCTCAGATGTTGTTCATACTCTTCCATAAAATTATGTTCATGTAATCCATGAACACTTTCAATGCATTCGTCAACCCAAAGGATATCACGAGGTACTCATAATGTCCATACCTAGTTTGAAAAGTGGTCTTAGGGATATTCTCTTCCCTAACCCTTATCTGATGATACCCAGACCTAAGATCAATCTTTGAGAAAACTATAACTTTTCTCAGTTGATCCATTAGATCATCTATCCTTGGTAATAGATACTTGTTTCTAATGGTTACTTTATTAAGTTGTCTGTAATCCACACAAAGCCTCATGGTACCATACTTTTTCTTCACTAGCAACGTAGGTGCTCCCCATGGAGAAACACTCGGCCTAATGAATTGCCTGTCCAACAAATTCTTGATTTGCTTCTTAAGTTCTGCTAACTCTAGCGGTGCCATTCTATAGGGTGCTACAGAGATAGGTCTCGTCCTAGGTACTAAGTCTATAGTAAACTCTATTTCTCACTAGGGTGGTAACTCCACTATGTCACTTGGGAAAACTTCAGGATATTCACTCATCACTGGTATATCACCTAAATTTTATTCAACCTCAGCACTTAGTGAAAACAAGAGAACATATCCTAGAGCTCTCTCCTCTAAACAAAGATTAACTTGATTCGCATTAAGATACAATGACTCAGATGGAATGACTTTGGTAGGTATATCTGACAAGAAAACCAGGGATTTATTTGAACAATTCAACACTACATGGTTAGCGGATAACTAATTCATGCCAAGAATGGTATCAATATCTACAAGAGGCAAACAGATAAGGTTTACAAGGAAAATCCTATCTTCTACCTTTACACAACAATCAAGACACACTTTAGATGTTGTAACTAGTTTACCAGTTGGAGTAGACATAGATAAGTCATATGAAAGTTCAGACACAGGTAAATCCAGCACATTCATACAATCATTAGAAACAAAGGAGCGGGATACTTACAAATCATACAACACAGATAAAAAATGATCGTGAATTATGCATTTACCTTGGATGAGATCGAAAGACTAAGTCACCTCTTCACTACCTAGATTGTAAACTATCCCCTTGGCTTATGGTTTTTGGGTAGGTGTAGCTTCCTTCCTCAATGGACACTCCTTAGAAAAATGTCCAGGATGTCCATACACAAAGCACACTAAGCAAGGTTGATATCTATGTTGTTTCCTACATTTAGAACACTTAGTTCCCACAAACTCCTTCTGAACCTGCTTACCTTTCTCTTGAGAAAACCAAGTTTAGAGGCTCCCTTCTTGAACTTCTCATCACCTCATTTCCTTTTTTGAAAGCCTTGTGATTTAGGTTCTACTCAAGGCTTCCCATCACGCCCTTCTATAATCCAACATTTATTTACCAAAGTTGCAAAGTCTAGAATCTCAAACGGCTGGATGGCTTTTTGAATGTCTTTTCTCAATCCCTCCTCAGACTTAACACACTTCCAAGACTCATCAAGGTTAAGTTTGACATAAGACAAGAATTTCAATAATTCATTGAATTTGGCCACATACTGGCCAACAGACATGTCTCCCTGCTCCAACCTAAGAAATTCCATCTCCTTTGCATTTTGAAGATTTTGTGGAAAAAACTTTCCTAGAAAATAATTCTTAAAAGTCTCCAACATAACAAGAGTTCTTGACACCTCAAAAGCTCTTTTGACGTCCACCCACCAATCCTTTACTTCTCCTTCTAGCATATAAAAAGAAAAAAACACCCTTTGCTCATTCGAGCAAGCCATGATAGTGAAAATCTTCTCCATTTCTTTGAGTCAACCCTTAGCTCTGACTGGGTCATACTTCTCCTTGAAAGAAAATAGATTAGATTTCTTGAACTCTGAGAGGTCTTGGAAAGTCTGATTCCTCCCAACTGCCTCTTAGTTTGGTTGCCCCTAATGATATGGTGGCTGTGTAGGTAGCTGATGCTGAGTTGTACCTATTCTCTCAAACATCCTTACAGTCGCAACTATTAGCTTTCTAATAGCTTCAGTAGTAGCAGTTGTCTGCTCCCACATTGCATCAGCCATTGCCATAAAGGCTCCAACCATATCAGGGCCTTCATTAGTTGAGTTCCTGTTCCCACGGGTTCGCCTTAGAGACGCTATAATTTCCTGTACACACAGAACAATAAATATAGAGCTGATCAGTCTCAATATCATGTAACCGTGGAAGAGTAGCTAAAAATAGTCATGTCAAAGGCGAGTCATGTAGTTCTATCAAACATCTCTTACAAAAGACAAAGAAATGCACAACACATAGAGGAACTCCTAAACATGCCTAAGCATAGTCAGTCCACACCCTGGCTCAACAGGATGAACTGCTCTAGTACCATAATGTAACACCCTAATAAAATTATCGTTAAATAACTGAAATATTTTAAGATAAATCGTATCAAATATGTCACTTCCTAAAAATTCATAAAACATAAAACTATAATAACCTGAGTAGTCATTATAGAAAGCCACGAAGGATGAAAAAGGTTATATATATACATCACTGGCCAAAAAGCCACACTGTAATACATAAATTCTTACAAACTAAAAATCAAAATAAATACGTACAAGCTAATACATAAAGAAACAAAATAAATAAAACTAAGTCTTTTACTTCTTCTTCTTGCCCTTTCTCTTTGGAGGGCCTTCTCCTAGATTTACAAGGAACACAAAAGGGTAAGAACTCACAAAATTCTCAATATTAGTATACCAAAACTAGCAATTATTTATTTACAACAAATAAACCAACTGAAAACATACATACACACTATGTGTTACCAAGTAGTCTCAATACTCAAGAGGGGGTGAATTGAGTATGAAAACCAAGTTCACAAATTTTTTGCAAATCGTTTAATAAACAATTTTCATTGAAGCTAATTGATGATTAGAGATGATTGGATATAAGAGATAAACACTTTCACTTATAAATGCAATAGCCAAAGGGACCAATATTCAAGCAATTCAATAAAATAGTACTCAATGTAAAGAGAAGGGTTTAGAGAAAATAAACACAATGATTTATCCCGATTTGATCACCAATCCACTTGTGATCTACGTCTAATCCTCAAGCAACCACTAGAGATTTTTCACTATTTCTTCAAGCTTCAATAGGTGCTTGATAACCTTTACAACCTTGAGCACTCAACACTTTGGGATACCTCACCCTTGGAGCTTGAGTCTCTTCAACTAAGGGATATCTCACCCTTTACACTTTTGGAGGGATGCCTCACCCTCTTTACAAAGCAATGTAGATTGATTGAATGAAGCTCTCACTAGAGTAGATGATTACAAATTAAAGCTCTAATATGCTCTCAAAGATTAACCCACGTTTTTCACAAAAACAGAGCAAGAATGGATTTGAGAATTGAATCACGTTTTGAAGTATTAGTAATCAGTTTTTGGTTTAAGGTCAACCTCTAATGAAGACCCAACATTGGTATTTATAAGTTTTGCAATAAATAGAGCCGTTGGAGGGTTTTAGCCAAGCATTAAATGCATTTAATATAGCCGTTGGACATTATCAGGATGTGTGTAATCGATTACACAACAATTGTAATCGATTACATTGTTGTTCCAACGTGTTCTTGGCTTTCTGGGCTCTGTGTAATTGATTACATTATTGGTGTAATCAATTACACGACTTCTGACTTGCTTGTAATCGATTATAATATCTATGTAATCGATTACATGACTTCTGTCTTGCTATGTAATCGATTACAATATCCACGTAATCAATTACATGACTCTTTGAACGTGTTCTTGCCTTTCTGGGCTTATTGTAATCGATTACATTATTGGTGCAATCGATTACATGGCCTCTGACTTGCTTGTAATCGATTACATTGATCATGTAACCGATTACAAGGCCTCTGTTTGCTGTGTAATTGATTACAAACATCATGTAATCGATTACATTGGCCTTTGAACACATTTTTCAAGTCCAATAAAGCTTGTAAGTCATTTCTAACACCTCAAGACATTTGATTAAACATATATCCTTTTAAGAGTGTTAGTTTTAAGATTGAAACTCAAGTTTCTTGAAAAACATGTTTAACTTTGAATTTTTTCATTTATTTTGAAATGATATATTGAAAAACCATTTGAGAAATCTTGAGAGCATTTAACATTAATGTTCTAAGTCTTATAACTAAATAAACCTCTTGACTTCTTTCTTTGATCTTGATCTTTTCTTTTGCATTGATCTTCACTTTTGCCTTTGTTATCATCAAAAACTATTTGACATGCTTTAGGAACATAAGCATTCACATTCTTGATAACACTGTATTTTATACATTTTATAATCCTCTCACTAGGCTTCTTAAGGTTCAATTAGGCTTAATTAAGTTGGTTTTGACACATTTTATGATTTTGAGCCGAATTGGACAATTAAATAAATTATTGCATAAATTAACCGTAATTATCTCTTTGGCAATGTTTAGTAAACTGGCTATAATTTGAGTTTTAAATATCTGATTGATGTGATTTTAATCTTGTAGGAAAGCTAAGACAATTCCCTACAACTTTCATGTTGAACACTTTCCCAGAATTAGACTCCTTGGAGGTGATATTGAGCTTTGAAGTCAGAATAGAAGAGCTGAAACCGGGCCTAAACACTGTGCAGTAATTGGACCATATCTTGAGTTCTAGGTATGATTTTGGACTGAAACCAAAGCCATTTTAAAGCAAATATTCAGGCCTACAACTTTCATGAAGATCACTTCTCTCAAAAATGAAAAGATGACTGGACGCACGGCTGTACATTTACTCAATTGTTATTTGAAAAAAAAGAAAAAAAAGGAAATAAAACATCATGGCTTACGTTAGTAAACTTAACAATTAAGTTTCACTATTCATGTTACTATGCATTGTACAGTAACATGAATTTGCCTATAAATAGGCAATTGAACATTTGAGAATCCACAATTCCAGACGGAGGGAAGACGAAGAGGGAGAGAGGCTTTTGGGCAGTGCCCTGCTTCTCTCCCCAGTCTCGCTCCAATTTCTTTTCTCTCTCTTTTTCTCTTTTTCTCTTTTTCTCTTTTCTAGTTTATGTGTAAATAAGTTTTAGTCTACTTGGGTCAAAGTGTGAAGCTCTTGGTAATAAAATAAGGTTAGATTTATTTCTCTCTTGTGCTTTAATGATTTATATTTTTAAGTAGTTATTATGCGTGTTATATTTTGTTTCTGATAATTTAGAAATTACCCTTGTAAATAGAAATTCTTGATTTATTGTAGACAAAATATTGGCACAGTAAATGCTTTAACCCATTTACAAGTGGTGGTAATAATTGAAGGAAATATAATATAATTACGTATATTATTTTATTTTGTAATGTATTTTTTTTCCAATCAATTTAGAAACGCTCCTTGTAAAGTGGAGTTCTTGATTTGTTGTAGACAAGAGATTGACACAATGAATGCTTTAACCCATTTACAAGTGTTGGTGTTAGAAACTCTCCTTGTAATGTGGAGATCTTGATTTATTGTAGACAAAATATTGGCACAGTGAATGCTTGATCCCATTTATGAGTGATGATATTAATGGATGATTAAAGGAAACATAATTTAATTACGTATAATATTTTAATGAAGTTTTAACGTTGTATTTTCCGATTGGAACCTCCATGTTGCGAGGATTCTAATTGAGTTATAAAAAGAATTAATCTTGCTTTTATTTTATTTACCAAGAGTGAATCTTTTTACCCAATTAAATAATTTTTATTGTAGTAACAAAATATTTATCTTACCATAATTAATTTTCATCAATTACCTGTGGATCGACCTCAGACTCACCGAGAAATTTATTACTTGAGACAACCTGCACTTGGGTTTGCAAAGCAATAATTAAAAAGTGTGCATCAATTCTCCCCCTTTTTGATGATGACAAACTGATCATAGGAAAAAGAAAGAGTTTTTGCATTTGTATATAATAGAGATTTAGGCGCAATGCTCCCCTGGAGTTTATGCATGATATTGAGTTAGATTTTTCATGTAAAAAGCTTAAGAGCTCAAAAGCTCAATAACTCCCCCGTACACGTGCAACCTTAATTAGATTTCATTTTTCATTTCATTTTTCACTATTCTCTCCCCCGTTGGCATTATCAAAAAGACATAAGCATTTAAAAAAGATGGACAGCTTGTCAGCTATATTTCATGATTTCCCAAGTTTTGCCAAAACAAGAAATCCAAAGAGAATAATCAATCCAATCAATTTTCAAAAAGCCAAACATTTAGAGAATAGAATCAAAGCTAAGTCAAGTTCATATATCACTAAAAAACATGTACAATGTAACTTATTACAACCAGTATAGCCAATAACCAAAAACACCAAAAATGTATACCAATGTTATATAACTGAGCCAAAAGAAAAAAATACAATGTAGTCCTAAGCAAATAATAATGAGAAACATCAGGGCAATGGGCCATAATCATTATCAGTAGCCTCGCTGTCATTGTCTGGATCCGCAGCAATGTCTCCTAGATCAACATTATCATCACCGGGCTCAAGATCGTCCTCAGAGTCTAGGAGCTCCTCATTATTAGTAGGGACGCTAAATAGACCAGCAAAGGACAGGGGAACAGGAGAGGCATAGGATGTGGGAAGTGCAGCAGCAGTACTCGGAGGAATATAAGGTCCACCCAGGAGGGATCGAATGGAGGCAAGCTCCTGATCAGAGTAGTCCATCCTCAGCTCAAAGTGGTTTATCTTCTGCTTAATGCGATCCATGCATGTGTCTACAGTAGCGCTCAGGTTTGCATCTCTTGGAGCAGGAGCAGGAGCAGGGGCAGATGCTGAGCCTCTTCATCATCATCACTATCCGGATCATGATGGATATATCCAAAGGTACCATGGGCAATGTAATGCCACCTATCATCCACTTTGTAGAGCTGGAGCTTCTTCAAGGTATGCAAGCCAATGGATTGTGGTCCTTTCGGGCTGGTATCCTTGGACTCCTCAGCCATGGAAATGCAACAATGCTCTAGGATGGCTGTTACCAGCATAGCAAAGGCCAGAGCAGAGTTCTTCTTTTTCTTTACATCCAACATATGCTCTATAATGTAGTAACCCTAGTTTATTGGTCGCCCTGTGGTCATTGCCGATAGGGAGACCACATCATCCTTGAGAACCTGGGAGTAATTCCCTCCCTTGGGAATCAACCCCCTGACCAAAAGATAGTGGAGAACCCTATTCTCCATAGTCAGACCAGTGGCCATAATTCTCTTTTTGGGATCACTAGGGGGTAGTAACCAGTCCTAATCAGTGAAAGGAGAGCAGCCTTATGCTCAAACTCATGACCCCAGATATTAGCATTCCCACAGAAGTTTGTTCCATCAGGAGTGAGCTTCGTCAGCCTATACCACTTAGCCATAGTTATCCTGATTTGTTACTTTTTCACTTCAGAAATTAAGCAATTATCATCAAATTTCAGATTTGCATAAAAGACTCTCACTAGGTTTAGGTAGATAGCCTTCTCTACACTCAGGAAACCCAGCAATCCTAAGTTCTCAATGGTTCTAAAACTCTCCAGAGGTTCACTTTCACAGAAGGTGATGGGGAGATACCTGGGGAAATAATGTTGCGTAGCTGAAAGTTCTTCCGAAAAAACTCAGCTCTCCTCACTGTGGAGAAGTGACGAGTGAGGTCCAAGCCAGAGATGTTGCGTGAAGCTCCACCAGAGGACCCTCCAATGGCAGCCCCTATTCTTAGGCGCTTTGAGCGATGAGAGGATTCAGCTATGTGATGAGAAAGAGGAGAGTGGGATGAGTGGAAAGTGTTTGGGGATGAGTGAGGAAAGAGAGAGGGATGAGGTTAGGGCAGAAAAGTGGGGATGGTGTTGGTGAGAGGTGATGGGGAGATTTGGGTAAGGGATGTGATGGGATTTAAGAGATGGGCTTGTGTGGAGAGGAGTTTTTTGAGTTAGAGGAGGTGAAATGAAGGAATTTGAGGGAGGTTTGAGTGAGAAATGAGAGATTGGGAGGTTTGGGTTGCGTGAGAGTAGAGGAGGAAGACGAAGGAGTTGAAGAGTTTTTGAGAAATGAGCTCTGCGCGCGTCAGAAACCTTTTAAAAAATCTCGTGTAATCAATTACATTGGGTTTTTAATCGATTACAAGCGTTCTAGTTCATATGTAATCGATTACATGGCTGATATAATCGATTACCTGAGTTCTGAGTTGATTGTAATCAATTACAAAAGTTGTGTAATTGATTACATGCTTGACAGAACCTGTGTAATCGATTACAAAGGCATTGTAAGCGATTACCAACATACTTTAACTCAGATTTTGCATTCCAATCAGCATAAAATCAATTTTAAACCATTCAAATCAGTTCCAGAGCATCTTAGATCAATTCAAATCATCATGCAAACATATAATCTAATCATATTATGATTCAAATCACATAATTTTTCAAAATTACTATTTTTACTAAGAATTACACCCTTTTTGGGTGAAATTGTGAGGTTGTTGAGTTGCTTGGAAGTCTTGGACATGAGGGAGCACCTGCAAAACAACTTAGGGGAAATCTCCGATGCTCAAGTCAGTATTGGATTCAAATATGATGAAAAATTCAGAGATTATGCAGCAATGTGGCATGATTATGCAGAAAAACACAAGTTATGCATTAGTTTTAGGATTATGCAGCAAATAGTTAATTTATGCATGATTGATCCAATATACCAAGTTTATTTCTTATATAGAAAAATGCTTCTTTTGCTAGGGGTTTAGTGAAAAATGTCAGCTAGTTGCTTAGTGGTTTCTACAAATTCAAGCATACAATCACCCTTTTAAACATGGTCTCTAATGAAATGATGTCTTATTTCAATATGTTTAGTCCTAGAATGCAAAATGGGATCTTTGGACAAATTGATTGCACTAGTATTATCACATATTATAGGGATGTGATCAAGCTCAAGACCATAGTCCAAGAGTTGTTGTTTCATCTAAAAGATTTGAGAACAACAACTCCCAACTGCAACATATTCAACTTCAGCTGTAGACAATGCCACACTATTTTGTTTCTTGCTATGCCAAGAAACTAGTGAGCTTCCAAGAAAGTGGCATGTCCCACTAGTGCTCTTCCTATCCATTTTGCATCCAGCAAAATCAGAATCAGAATACCCAATAAGGCTACATGAGGCACCTGTAGGGTACCATAAACCCATTTATGATGTGCCTATTAGATATTTCATTATTCTTTTAACAGCACTTAGGTGTGATTCTTTAGGATTAGCTTGATATCTAGCACACATGCATACACTGAACATTATATCAGGCCTACTTGCAGTGAGATAAAGGAGTGAGCCAATCATACCTCTATATTTTATAATTTCTACTAATTTACCTCCCTTGTCCAAATAGCAAGAGGTGCCCATAGGAGTAGCCATATGCTTGGCATTGTCCATTCCAAACTTCTTAAGCAGCTCCTTGCAATACTTGGATTGGCTTATGAAAGTTCTTTCTTTTGTTTGCTTGATTTGGAGACCAAGGAAGAAGTTGAGCTCACCCATCATGGACATTTCAAACTTACTTTGCATAATATTTGAAAATTCTTTACAAAGAGAGTTGTTAGTAGCTCCAAATATAATGTCATTAACATAGATTTGAACTAGAAGTATGTCATGCATTTTATGTTTTATGAAAAGGGTAGTGTCAACTTTGCCTCTAGAAAAACTTTTTTCTAAAAGGAATTTGCTTAATATTTCATACCAAGCTTTAGGAGTTTGTTTCAAGTCATACAAGGCCTTTTTCAGTTTAAAAACATGGTTGGACATTTCAAAGTCCTCAAAATCAGGAGGTTGTTCTACATATACCTCTTCTTGTATAAAACCATTTAAAAAGGCACTTTTGACATCCATTTGATAGAGTTTGAAATCCATGATGCAAGCATATGCAAGTAAAATTCTAATGGCCTCTAATCTAGTTACGGGAGCATAAGTTTCTTCATAGTCTATGTCTTCTTCTTGATTATATCCCTTAGCTACAAGCCTAGCTTTATTTCTTATTATTAAGCTCGTTTCATTAAGTTTGTTCCTAAAGACCCATGTGGTGCCAATTATAGGATGATCATTGGGCCTTGGAACTAATTCCCAAACTTGATTTCTCTCAAATTAGTTTAGTTCTTCTTGCATGACCAAGATCCAATGTTCATCATTAATGGCCTCATTTATGTCTTTAGGTTCAACTTGAGAGATAAAGGCTAAGTGATTACATGCATCTCTAAGTAAGTTTCGAGTGATTACCCCTTTTGATACATCACCTATCACCTTATCGAGAGGGTGATATCTTGAAGTCCTCCATTCCTTGGGTAGATCCAAGATTTCTGAATCTTTTTGCCATGAATGATCAAGGAGTCTCTCTTCTTGCTTCTTGGACTCTTTCTCTTGATTTTCAAAGTGCGTTTTTGCTAAGATTTCTGCAACATCATCAACAAGCTCCTTTCTCAGCTCATTTGGGTTAGTTTCATCAAATGCAACATGTATGGACTCTTCTATGGTCATAGTTCATTTATTATAGACTCTAAAGGCCTTACTATGTATAGAATAACCAATGAATATTCCCTCATCAGATTTTGCATCAAACTTCCCCAAATTATCCTTTCCATTATTTAAGACAAAACATTTACACCCAAAGACACGAAAATGTGACACATTTGGCTTCCTTCCTTTGTACAATTCATATGGGGTTTTCTTTAAGATTAGCCTTATTAGGGCTCTATTCATAACATAACAAGCAGTGTTAACTGCATCCGCCCAAAAATACTTAGGAAAGTTGGCCTCATTGAGCATAGTTCTTGCCATTTCCTTTAAAGATCGAATTTTCCTTTCTACAACACCATTTTGTTGTGGTGTTCTAGGGGTAGAAAAATTATGCTCAATGTCATGTTCATCACAAAAAGTTTCAAATTCATGATTTTCAAATTCACCACCATGGTCATTTCTTATGGATGCAATACAAAATCCTTTTTCGTTTTGGATAACTTTGGCAAACTTTTTAAATGATTGAAAAGCATCATTTTTGTGGGCCAAGAATAATGTCCATGTAAACCTAGAAAAATCATCCACAATCACTAATGCATAGTAATTCCCACCAAAGCTCATAGTTCTAGAGGGCCCAAAAAGATCCATGTGCAAAAGCTGTAAAGGTCTAGAAGTTGAAACCATGTTTTTAGCTTTAAAAGAGACCTTTACTTATTTTCCCTTTTGACATGCATCACAAAGTTTGTCCTTTTCAAATTTGAGCTTTGGAAGACTAATTACTAGTTCTTTAGAAACCAATTTATTTAAGTGATCCATATGAATGTGAGCAATTCTTCAATGCTATAATCATGAATCATTTTCTTTACTCATAAAGCATTTAGCATCATTTGAGGAAATATCATCAAGACTAATCATATATACATTATTGACTCTATGACCAATAAACTTAACTTACTTATCGTCCTTTTCCTCAATTATGCAATAAGAAGAATCAAATATAACTCTATTGCCTTTATCACACAATTGACTAATGCTAATCAAATTATGTTTAAGTCCTTCGATAAGCAAAACATTATCAATAGATGATGAAGGGATCTTACCAACTTTGCCAATTCCAAGAATCTTCATTTTGTTGTTATCACCATATGTGACATGACCATGTTTCTTGTGGGTAAGGGAGGAGAACTTGGAGCCATCACCGGTCATGTGCTTGAAGCAACCACTATCAAGATACCAACTTGAGCTCTTGGTCTTCAAGCACACCTACAACACACATTGAAAATTTAACCTTTGGTATCCAAATTATCTTGGGTCCTTGTGTGTTAGAGTTAGGCATGGTGCCTTTAGGAACCCAAACCCTTTTTATTCCAACTTTAGTGTTTATGTTCTTTCTAACATTGTAAGTGGATGCACTATGCCCTTTCTTACCACAGTGAAAACATTTAACAAAGGGACTACTTGAAGTATTTGAGGAAACAAAGAAGTTCTTATAAGACTTTTGATGGTTGTTTGGATTAAATCCCAAACTGACTTTTTGAAAAACACATTTTTGTTTCCCTAACAACACATTCAAGTTGTCTCTTCTAAAAGTGAATTTTGCAAGAGTGTTGTTCAAGTCTTCAATTTCTTTTTCAAATGCTTTGCATGATGAACAAGGTAATGATATGGATGTGTTATCATGTGAGGAACAAGTCATGCATAGTAAATTAGCATCAATAAGTCTTAAGGTCTCATTTTCAATCTTAAGCTTATTTATTTCCTTAATTAAGATAGAAACTTTGTTTACCAATAAGGAGATTGTTTTGTTAGAGGACAAAACTATTTTTGTGAGTCTTAAAGATTCATCATACAATTCTTGAAAGGCATCTTGCAATTCATCATATGAAGGTAGAGATTCTGAGTTAGAGGAAGTTACCTCGGTGTCGCTCTCTTCACTTTCTTCTCCTTGAGCCATGAGACAAAGATGAGCTTCTTCATTCTCTAAACTGTCGGAAGAGCTTAAGTCATTGTCCTTCCAAGCTATGTATGCTCTCCTTCCTTTTTTTTTCTTTGGAAGGCCTTTTCTCAAACTTCTCTGTCTTCTTGAGATATATAGGACACTCCATTTTCATGTGCTCCGATTTTCCACATTCATAGCATTTTGGAGGAGTAGAGGATCCTTCTCCTTTGTGATACACTTTCTTTTAAGGAAAGAGTGATCTTCTTTGAAATCCTTTTTTCTTCAGGAATCTTCCAAACTTTCTCACAAGGAGACTAAGATTTTCCTCACTTAGCTCAACACTTTCAGCATCCTCTTCACCATCTTCATCATCATCTTCAATTGTAGAAGAAGTGGCTTTGAATGCGATTCCCTTCTTCTTTTTGTCATGCTCTTCATTTTGATTGAGTCTATTTAGTTCCAGCTCATGTTCTTGAAGCTTTCCGAATAAGGTGGCGAGAGACATTGTTGATAAATCTCTTGATTCCGCAATAGTCGTTACTTTGGGTTGCCAATTCCTGCTTAGACATCTCAAGACTTTATTAATAATATCCTTATTAGGAAATGTCTTTCCCAATGAGATAAGATGATTAATAATATGAGTAAACCTCTTTTGTATATCTTGAATACTCTCACCTTGGTTCATTCTAAATAATTTGTATTCATGAGTAAGAGTGTTTATTCGAGATCGTTTTACCTCACTAGTACCTTCATGAGTTACTTGTAGGGCATCCCATATTTCTTTTGCGATCTTGCAATTTGATACCCTAAAGAATTCACCATACCCCAAGGATGTGGTGATGATGTTCTTGGCTCTCAAATTGTATTGAACATTCTTTTTATCATCATCAGTCCATTCATTTCTAGGTGTATTAATTTTCACACCATCTTTAGTTTGTGTTGGAACACAAGCACCATTTTCAATGGCGTCCTACACATCTAAATCATTAGCTTCAATGAAAATTTTCATCCTTTTTTTCCAATAGACATAACTATCCCCATTGAAATAAGGAGGTCTGTTTATAGAAGAACCTTCATTTGAAAAACCATTTGAAGCCATCCCTTCTCTTGAAGCTGCTAAGCTCCTTATACAAGAGTCTAGCTCTGATACCACTTATTACCAAGTGGCCTCAATACTCAAGAGGGGGGTGAATTGAGTATGAAAACCAAGTTCACAAATCTTTCACAAATCGTTTGATAAACAATTTTCGTTGAAGCTAATTGATGATTAGAGATGATTGGATATAAGAGATAAACACTTTCACTTATAAATGCAATAGCCAAAAGGACCAATATTCAAGCAATTCAATAAAACAGTACTCAATGTAAAGACAAGGGTTTAGAGAAAACAAACACAATGATTTATCCTGGTTCGATCACCAATCCACTTGTGATCTACATCCAGTCCTCAAGCAACCGCTAGAGATTTTCCACTATTTCTTCAAGCTTCAATAGGTGCTTGATAACCTTTACAACCTTGAGTATTCAACACTTTGGGATACCTCACCCTTGGAGCTTGAGTCTCTTCAACTAAGGGATACCTCACCCTTTATATTTTTGGAGGGATGCCTCACCCTCTTTACAAAGCAATGTAGATTGATTGAATGAAGCTCTCACTAGAGTAGATGATTACAAATTAAAGCTCTAATATGCTCTCAAAGATTAACCCACGTTTTTCACAAAAACAGAGCAAGAATGGATTTGAGGATTGAATCACGTTTTGAAGTATTGGTAATCAGTTTTTGGTTCAAAGTCAACCTCTAATGAAGACCCAACATTGGTATTTATAAATTTTGCAATAAATGGAGCCGCTGGAGGGTTTTAGCCAAGCATTAAATGCATTTAATATATAGCCGTTGGACATTGTCAGGATGTATGTAATCGATTACACAACAAATGTAATCAATTACATTGTTGTTCCAACGTGTTCTTGGCTTTCTGGGCTCTGTGTAATCGATTACATTATTGGTGTAATCGATTACATGGCTTCTGACTTGCTTGTAATCGATTACAATATCCATGTAATCGATTACATGACTTCTGTCTTGCTGTGTAATCGATTACAATATCCATGTAATCGATTACATGACTCTTTGAACGTGTTCTTGCCTTTCTGGGCTTATTGTAATCGATTACATTATTAGTGTAATCGATTACATGGCCTCTGACTTGCTTGTAATCGATTACATTGATCATGTAACCGATTACAAGGCCTCTGTTTGCTGTGTAATCGATTACAAACATCATGTAATCGATTACATTGGCCTTTGAACACATTTTTCAAGTCCAATAAAGCTTGTAAGTCATTTCTAACACCTCAAGACATTTGATTAAACATAAATCCTTTTAAGAGTGTTAGTTTTAAAATTGAAATTCAAGTTTCTTGAAAAACATGTTTAACTTTGAATTTTCCCACTTATTTTGAAATGATATATTGAAAAACCATTTAAGAAATCTTGAGAGCATTTAACATTAATGTTCTAAGTCTTATAACTAAATAAACCTCTTGACTTCTTTCTTTGATCTTGATCTTTCCTTTTGCACTTGATCTTCACTTTTGCCTTTGTTATCATCAAAAACTATTTGACATGCTTTAGGGACATAAGCATTCACACTATGTAATAGATTATATGATAAATAATAATATCAAAGAATCGCTCATACAATCCTGAGACATCATCGAACAAGCGAGATAACTTCCCATACAGTCATCAACATATGCAATGCTATATGATTATGCTCACACAAAGTCCTAATAATATGATTATCCAATGCAAATGTAGGTTTTTAGTTTTTGAAAACACAAGATACCTACTTATTTCCCAAGAACCTTCGTTCTTTATACATACAAGCAGGATAAGCCTAAAATCCTATACCTCACTTTGTAATAGGTATAATACTTTCCCCTCATAAACATAAGAATACTACTACCACTCCCATACTGGTAACCTTGACCAATGATAGCATAAATGCTAGAAGAATTAGATCCAACACCTTATTCTTAGGCTATATGGTTGTGAACACCATCTAAGGTTACAACACATAGGAAAAATAACAAGAATCATGTTTGGAAATGAAAATACCAAAGTATCAACAAACCACATCTTAACTATTAGTACATGTGAATCTTAATCTCACTTATCCAACGAAGCAGTAAGAACCATGTCATTAGCACTTTCATGCCTAGAACCTTTCATCATCACTTCACAAGTGATTCTGATGACAAGCTCATGTTGCACAAGGTCCTAGATACCCCCTATGGCATCCTCAAACTCAAAAATGTCTAAGGTTTCACAACTCCTCACTTATGCTAGATGGTCATTCCCTCCAAGAAATACCCCTATTAGTGCCTCAACTCACTTAGGAAAGCATATATAAGCAATCACTTCACTTAGGAAATTTCAAAACATCGAAAACACAATGTTGGAAAATCCTGGAGCTCACGTCGTGGCACAACCTTGGCCTACAGCGACGCCCTGCTCTCGGGTGCTCAAGGGATGAACCTCATGCCTCGGCGTGACCTCCCTACACCACGAAGCAAGTAGCAGAAATTAGGTTTTATAGAATTCTATAGAACCGAGTATTATTCCATTGGAACAATTCACGCATTTTGGCCATTCCAAATCAGTTTCTAGGTGATTTAAGGTCCCTAACTAGTTTACTAACCCATAGGAATCATTAATCACCAACTCAAACCTCTAATTTGGATCCAAGGACAAAATCTTCCACCCATGACCTAATTTCTCACTTTGTGAATCAAAGGTCCAAATGACAAGTTCTAAGTTCCTAACTCAAACTCATTCCATGAACAAGTCATAAACAACTACCGAAACACATCAAGCAATAAAAACTCACCAAATAACTCTAATTTCAAAAATGACCTATTATGCATCGTATATGCATAAATGGTGAAAATGGAAGAAAGAAGCAACAAGAACACAAATCTCCTACCTTTAGCACAAAGATGGTGATGATGGAGCTTCAAGCTTGCCTTTCCCTTTAGCTTTCCTCTTCCTCTTCTCTTCTTCTTCTTTTCTTCCTTTCTTTTCCCTCTTTTCTCTGCTTCCTCTTTGCTATCTTTTGTCCCACAGAGAAAATAAGAGAGAATAGTGAGATTGAGTGAAATATAAAGGAAAAGTCAAAGAAGATAGGCTGAAAACGTGAGGGACTTTTGTCACTTAAGTGACTAAGTGATAACTCCCAATTTGTGAAGAACACTTGAATTTCTCCAAATCAAGTTTTCTAACTTCCAACAAGTTTAAAATAAATCCCAAAATTCATCAAAAATCTCTTTGCACCAAAACCATATATTCCTGTATCTGTGACTAGTCAATCCAGCATTAAATCAAATAACCAATATGCTTAAAAATACCAAACTGACTCTGTTTAATCTCAAAATTTAACCATATCACATTCTACAC
The DNA here is from genome assembly GCA_029884595.1 of Ormosia semicastrata. Taxonomy (NCBI): domain Eukaryota; kingdom Viridiplantae; phylum Streptophyta; class Magnoliopsida; order Fabales; family Fabaceae; genus Ormosia; species Ormosia semicastrata. The sequence goes on along the minus strand of JAQQTO010000061.1, from coordinate 62,625,432 downwards.
ATTTATGACCTAGAAACAAATTATCCATATTTTTTCCATTAGCTATGCCATTTATGCTAATGTCTAAGTCATTTTAAGTTATTTTTCACCTTTCAAGTTACAGCAAAGTGCCTGAACTAACTTAGATTATCATAAAATTAAATAGCTTGTTAAGCAAGTATTAAGCTACCTCTGTAACTTTTACAAGTCTAACACGTTTTATAGGATTCTACACTCTCAACTCCATTTGTCTTATAAAGGAACATTTCTATGTTTCTAGCATTTCTCATCACTCAACCTTAATAAACAAGGGAGTAAGGTATGGTACACTTACCAAATAAACACAACTTTACAATAAAAGAGCAAAACATAGTCATTTCTCAAGTGAAATAAGCATGCAACCCTCAATAACAAGCTACTTTCACTAATAACTAATGCATAAAGTGCTAATTCTTAGGTTAAATCACTCTCCCTAGTGAAAGCCTTTAGAAATCCATGATTTGGTTCCCTATAGAATCCACAAATTCTAATTTCAGGAAGGGTTTATTTGAATAGCCCCTGAGGTTATTCGAATAACACCTCAAAATCACCAGTTTTGTGTTTCTTGGATTGTGTTATTCAAATAACATAGGGGTTATTCGAATAACACCCATGAGGTTGCATATTCAGCAGCATCTTGTGATGCTTTATTTGAATAACTACTTGGTTATTTGAATAAAGCATTGCAGAGATGAATTCTTTGGTGCAACAAACATCCCTGTTTCTATTGTATTATTTTCCAACCTATTTTCTTTACCACTTATACATGTTTTTATAACTAAAACCAAGTAGTAAATTCATGGAAAAGCCTTCAACAATCAACATAGTCAAGCACACACAAGTTCCTAGTATTCTATGCAAAAATCTTAACATGACACCACTCTACATACAACCACCATGTTTTTATAGAGATTCTTGAAAGATTCAAACAAAATCATTCCATGCCAAAATCTCAAGAAGCAAAGAATGATAACCATAGAAAAGAACTAAATAACCCCTACCTCAAAACCTTGAAGATGATAGTAGGTTATGGAGCTTCCAAGCTTTTCTTCCCTTTCCCTTTCCTCTTTCTTTCCTCCTTTTCTTTCTTTTTCTCTTCTTTCCCTGTTGCTTCTGCTTGCAGACATGAAGATAGAGTGTGAGAGTGAGTGAATAGTGAGATAAGATGAAAGAAAAAAGAGAAAGTCAATGGAACAGTGGTTCAGACATAAGAAAAGATGAAAATATCAAAGATAAAGTCGAGAAAGAGGGTTGCTGTAGCTGTGGAGAACTAAAGGCCAAGTGATAGTTTTGCATATACTTTATATCTATTAAGAACACTTAGATTTCTCCATATCCAGTTTTCTAACTTCCATAGGGATTAAAATAAATCCTTAGATTCATCTCAACCATAATTTCACCACTTCCAAAAGTTTCCATATTTGTGATTCATCAACCCGATACTTAGACACTCACTCAGTATACTTAAAAATACCAAACTAACCCAGTTAACTCTAAAAAATTAACCATATCACATTCCACACATTTGTGACCTAGAGACAAATTCTCCATATTTATTTCCATAAACTAAGTGGTTTATGCCATTTCTTAAGCTAATAACAACTATTTTTCACCTATAGTATTACAGCAAAATGACTAAACTAACTCAGAATGTTACAAAATTAAATAGGTATGCTAAGCAAGTATTATGCTACCTCTGTAACCATATACAAGTCTAATATGTTTTAGAGAATCTTGCATCGGTCATCGACCCCTAACCTGGGGGACCCATACTGCTGGGTTCATCCTGATGTTAGAAAATACTAATCGAATTATAACTCGACCGAGAGTATTTCTATACTTCGGAGGTGTATTGTCATGGTGACCGACTGAGATGAGATGAAGTTCATCTATCGATCGTGTCACCCTAGAGAAAGAATCTTCATAGCCCAAGGAACAAATGATGAACTAGGCTGGATTTACGTGTATGAGACTTTCTTCACCTGGCTCGGTCAACGAATGCCTTTCTCAGACTTCCAATATGAGGTTTTGTCAAAGTTGAACATCGCGCTGACCTAACTTTATCCAAATAGTTGGGCATTTGTTAGAGCTTTTGAGGTGTTAGTGTTCTTCCCATTGTACCTCTGTTTAAACTTTGCTAGGGTTCTCTACAATTTTCCCTCTTAAGAAATTACATGGCCTTTAAACTGTACCACTTGCAACCCAAGACTAACTTTTGGCTAACGTGACACGCAACCACTTTCTTCAAAAGTTTCCAAAATTACTTTTAACATACTCTTCATGAACTTTGGTAATCTTGAAAAACTCCTAGAAATCTACTTTTCTTAACTTTGATTCTATGACAACTAGATCTTAGATCATCTCATGAGAAAATCCAAAGTTTCTCTCAACTGATCCACCCGATCATCCTTTCTAGACAAAGACATTTATTCTGAACAATCTCTTTGTTCGACTTCCTATCATTAAGCATAATCTCACACTTCAACTAAACAAGAACACAATATCATTTGTCTCTAAAACAACCAAACCATACCAATAAGGAAAGCAAGCTAGATTCATAAAGTAAATCTATACTCTCCTTATACACATCTTAAAAGATTTCTCCTTACATGTGCTCTTACCTCAAACCAAGTTGAAAGATTTCATCCTCTACTGCGCACTATGATCCATATTTTGCTTGCATATGTTGGTACCTTGGAGTCGGATTTACCTCTTTGCTTTAACGTTACTCATCTTGAAAGCACCTTACTCATACTTATCATCACCCCAAGCTACCACTTGAACCTGTGTTCCTTTGCCTGATAAAAATTGAGACCAAGAGGCACCCTCACAGATCTCAACATCTGATCTTTTCCTCTTTAGGGAACCTTCTAACTCTTGTTCTGTCGTGACTCTAAGATTATCTATTTCTGTAACTCCATACTCATTGACTAGAGCGGAGAAGTCCTTAATCTCCATTTGCTTCACAATTCTTCTAATTGCTCCACATACGAGTCCTTAGTAATATCCCATTGCTCAGACCTTAGAAATTTCAAATTTCTCTTGCCTTCCATAACTCGAGAGAATAATACTTGTCTAGGAAAGTAGCTCTAAACACCTACCAGGTGATTCAAGTACCAACCTTTTCTAGTAACTTCTTTGCTTCATGTCAATTGTAACACCCCAAATTTTAGACTATGTTACAGAACTGACAGAATTACACTATTTTGTGTTTCCTGTGCAATATTAAAATAATTTGACTGTTTCGATACTGTTTTTGATTGTTTTGTGTGACTTGCTCTGGGTTAGAAAAATAATAATTTTCGGGCCGGGGAAATTCTTATTTTAATTATTCGGACTTGGGGGATCTTACTAAACCCAATTTCGATTGATATATATATTAATTTTTAAATTTTTAGGATTTAACTGTGCAATAAAATAATTTTATATTATTATAATATTATTTTATTTGACAGTACCTACTGTCTAAGAAATAGTAGAAATCTGCTTCAAAATGATCATGGACTTGAAAAAGTCAGTGGGACCCGCATTTAGAGTAGCAATCAATGATTCTGACTGGACCAAATTCTAAACCAATAGGAACAAGTCAAAATAGGTGGCTTGAAAATTCTAACCAATAAGAATTGGTCAATTAAAGGAGCATAAACTTCATTAAGGACCATTGGATAAAAAGCATGATTTAGATGCTTTTGATCATGATCGTTGATCCGATCAATGGTGTAAAATAAATCCTGATAAAACCACTAAGTAATATCCACCGTAGATAAGATCAATGGATAGGAAACAAAGTTGAATTCAATGGCTAAGATGAAGTCAACAATAGTGGCTTGACTTTAATTAGTAACTAATTAAACCTAATTAAGTCATCTTAATGGTCTAATTAACAAGCTAAGTAAACTAACCTAATTATCAATTAGTTATAATCTAATTCCTAATTAGATATCCTAATTTTAATTAGAGGTTATGATATATGTAATTATATGTTTAATTAATTAGTCATGTAATTAGATAATTAATCAAGAATGATTAGGAAACTAAACCTAATTAATTAGCTAGTTAATTAGCATGCAATTATGTAACACCCCAAAATTTCCTATCTTGTAAATAGTAATTTTGACAGTTAACAGAATTTTACTGTTTAGTAATTTTTGGATACTGTAAAATTATTTTGATTATTCCGTCAGCGTATTTGATCGTTTTGAGTGATTTACTCCGAGTCAGGAAAATAAAAATTTTTGGGCCAAGGAAAACTTTACGTAATTTAATTTTTACCGTTAGATTTTAATTATTTTACGTAATCTGATTTGATATTTGTGCGTTTTCTAATATTTGTGATTTTTGCGGATGATTATGAATTTTTTTTACTATATGTGGGCCCAAGTGGCCATACGTGGGCCCAGGTGGGTCCCACAAAGTAAAAATTTTTCTACGGATAGAAAAATTTGTACTGTTCAGACGGAGATAGGGGATCTTACTAAACCTGAATCTGAAAACTGTTTTTATAAATTTTTTTTACTGTGTTTTGTACTGTATTTATTTATCAGGTGATAAAAATATAGTAAAAATATTATTTGTAGGGTTATAGCAGATAAAAATAATAAAAATTATACTGCATAGTCAACAAAGAGGGCTTGACTTGATTTGTACCCTTGGATGAGAATACTTAGTTTGAAGATTAACCATTGATTATTCAACGGTTAAGAAACAAACTTAATAAAGAAGCATTGGATAATCACCATTGATTTAATCAATGGTGTGAGAATAAACTTGGTTAGGAAGGCTTCGATATCAACCGTCGATTTAATCAACGGTGTAGAATTGGTCTTGAAAAGTGACAGAGATCATTTATAACCATTGGATTTAGATTTAATCTACGGTGAAGATTTAGTCTTATAAAGTAACAAGGACCATTTATGACCATTGGATTTGGATTTAATCAATGGTGGAGATTTGGTCTTCTAAAAAGGCTATGACTAATTATAACCCTTGGATTAAAAGTAAGAAGGAGTAATCTTGACCCTTTATTTTGGAGACACATCTAATGGCTAGGATTTAAAGGAGAAAGATCCAATGGCCTAGATTGAGTCTTCTAATCAAAAGTCTACCTAAATCCTAACCATTGAATTAATCAATGGCTAGAAATGCTTCAAATAATGGCTTGAAAAAGATGACAATATTATTGCATGCATAATGCAAGGAGGGGACGGTTTTTGTAGTATTTTGGAGCTAAAGGTGATTTGATGACCATTATTACTTATCATGGTCAATATTACATCATTCTTGACCATTATTATTTTGTTTGCTTCCTTAGGAGAATGCAAGGAAAAAGGGGGGCCAAAAAAAATCATTTCATTCATTTGCTATCTCACTTTATCACCTTTTCTCTTAATGACTTAGTACCAATTATTTGTTCAAATAATTCACTCATTTCTCACTCACTCTCCATGGCAATGCGTCCATGTGTGAGGCAAATTATTATAAATCAATTCCTATTATTTTCTATCACTTTATCTTGGTCAACATGCATTATTATTGATTTGTTTGCATCCTTAGGAGAGTGTTTGGAGGGGGGCACGGTTTTTGGTGCCTTAAGAGGATGGCAAAGTGGAAGACCATCATTATTACTCATTCTTGGTCTTTCTTTGTCAATTTCAAGAAGCTAAACTTAGAAAATTTTCTCTCCTTTCTCTTCTCCTCTATGTTTCGGCCATGACCATCAAGACCACCTTCCATCACTTTTTAATTTCATCCAATTATAGATCTTGAATCTACATGATATTCTAAGCAACTTTCATGTTGGAGACTTTCTCTAAATCATTCATCTTCATGGACTTTCTTCAAGAGCCAAGTTATAGGGTATTTGTGGTGAAGTGTAAGGAAACTTCATTTCTTCTCTCTTTTTCATGTTCTAAACCATGTTTGATCCATGGTTGCTCTTAATCAAGCTTAGTATACTAATTTCTATGTATTTTGTTTTGTATTTGAGAAGCCTTTGGTGGTGAAGGACTTGGAAAAAGAAGCAAATCAAGAAGCTTTTGAGGATCTTCAAGAGGTAAGAGGGAGATCCATCTCACCAACCAAGTATAGTGGTGAGAGATGATCTTATATTTGATGGATGGTGAATCCATGTGAGGATTCCAATCCATGGTCATGTAATAATTTATGTGTGTTTATGAGCTTTGATTTATTTGCTTATGCTTGATATGCTTTGCATGATTTTATGGCTTTGATGGCATGCTTATAGTATTTATAATGAAATATATATATGTGTATGTCATGATGTGGTGATGAAAAGGAATTCAATTTTTGGCTCCAATAGCCAAAGGAGAGGGTTCGATTTTTGATGCCCTTGATTAGGGTTCATGTTAAAAATTTTCAAGAACAAGGGAATTAATTTTTTGGGTCCCTAGAACAATGAGAATTTCAGCCAAGACACCTCAAAATAGGTGTTCACAAATTAATATTTTCATGAAAAATGAAAATGGATGATTTGAAGAGTATGAAAAATAAACAAAGGGTTTGTTTTTCAAGAGAACAAGAATACGGTCTTTGAGGAATTTTTATTGATTTATTTTGTGTAAAAAGATCCTAAGTATTTTTCTAAATATGAGTTTTGAATGAAACGGGCAAACATTGATTTTAAGGATTTGCAAAGAAAGTGAACAAGGATTTGCAAAGAAAGTGAAAAAGGATTTGAACAAATGGGTTTGGTTTTTATAACCATCGGTATTTCGGTTTTGAAAATAAAATTTTAATGGTTTTGTTTGTGTAAAACCATATCAATTTAGAAGGAAAAATGTTTTGATAATTTTTAATAGTCATGTCCACGTTTTCGAAGGCTTGTAATGCGTTGATTTTGATGAAACAAAGTGATTTTCTAAGTGGAAATATAATTAATTTAATACAAGGAATTTGGAAAGGGAATCAGAGTATTTTAGCACTTGAGAAATGAATTTTTATGTAAATGGAAAAGAGAGGTTGCAAGTGAGCCTCAATTTGTTTTAAAAAGAATTTATTGTTGTTAAAATTGATTTAAGAAAAAAAATGAAGAATACAATAGTGATTTGGTATTTTTTAATGTGTAACTCATCCGTTGGATTTTGGAAAGCGTTAGTAATTTTTAAAGTTAGAAACATTGATTTAATTCAATGGAATTGTGAATTTGTGGAATATACTGTGAAAAAGGATTTTCTTGAGTAAGAAGATATATTAAATAAAGTAGAAAGTTATATTATTTTGAGGAAGGTTGATTTGGAAATGATTTGGGAAAAATAAAGAATATAACGGTATTTTAAAAATTTACTAACGTATAACTTATTTTCAAGTTTTGAAGTGCATTAGAAAATGTTAAGTTTTGAAACGTTGATTTATATCAATGGAAAAGTGATTTTGTGAATTATATTTTGGAAAAGGACTTCTTGAGTAAAGAAATGTGGAAAAAGATTTTCTTGAGTAAAGAAAATGTGTTAATTAAAGTATAAAGTCATATTATTTTGAGAAAAGTGGAAATGGAATTTTTGAAGAATGAGAAATATTTTCTGTAATGGAATTGTGGTGAAAAAAAATTATTTACGTATCTTAAAAACATAATTTTTAAAGTACATGATTTGAAATACAGTAAAATACTTCTAAGTGTTTGGAAATACAGTAAAATATTTTTACGCGATTTGAAACATGATAAAATATTACTACGCGATTGGAGATGCGTTGAAACATTTTAAGTGATTTGAATTACGTTTAAATATTTTACGTAATTTGAACTACTGTTGAAAAATCACTATGTGATTTAAAAGTGATAGAATATTTTTACGTGATTGTGAAAATGACATGTTATGCCTGTGATTGGCATTTGGTGCATTATACATGTATTGAAAAGATATGTCTGTGATTGGATTTGGTGCATTATACGTGCATTGGAAAAATATGCGTTGAAGCATATGATTACATTGAACAAATGAAATTGAAAAGATTTGGCCCTTTGGGGTTGGACTTGCACTGATATATTCGTGCATTGTATAAAATATAGCTAATAGCTATTATGGCCCATGTGGTTGAAAAGGGAATGAGAATTGATAGTGAGGTCTATGATGGATCTTGGGGGCGTCGAGGCGCGGCGGTCGACTAGTGGACAGTTGGCGAGTACCCTGTGCCACTTGGCGATGCAGTCCGTTGCAACGCATTGACGACACCTGACAAGAACACGATTCTTTTCAACGACAGGGAGATTGTCTTTGGTCTAAGGCTGACAGTTAACCAGAGCATTCTTCTCGAAATTGTGAAAACCTCCATGGAGTTGTTTTTGATAAACTGAGTCTTTGTGCATATGCATAAATTTGAGCATTTATATCTGTGTGATATATTAATTGAGGAATATTGGTTATGACAATTGTTTTGAATATTTGGAAGATGATGATGATGATGATAATGCTGAGGGCATTATCATAATTATTGTTTTTGATAATTGAATTGATAAATGATTGGATGATGATAGTTGATTAATGTTGATGGCATGATCATAACTGTGGTATGATCTATCTATATGATATTGTTGTTTGTGTTATCTCTTTGCTGCCATGTTGATATTGGTGTAGGTGATCTCACCTCTTTGTTACATTGTTTTGCTTTGCCTGTATTGTTAAAATTATACAGTAGAAGGAATGAGTTGTCCTAGACATAACGGGTGGTAGATACTCAGAGATTGAAGGAAACATTGAAAAGTGGCTGTCTCAAGTTCGAAGATGTGCCAGGTAGACAAGGAGTAAAGTTCTGATGCATCAAGTTGATACAAGAGAAGGAACGAGTATGTTAAGATTTAATGTTAGTGTTGTACCGTGCTATTAAGTAGGACCCGTCATGGGGTTTGCTATTGTTAAAAAAATACGTCTATTAATTTTATATTTCTCTTTAAATTGTGATATTAATTGGTGTCAATATTGCATAATGAATAGTTGAAATATGATTTTCAATATTACCTAATATTTTCAGTAAATTTACATTTCAGTAAAGAAGAAATTTTGAAACCCATCTTTTATAACTCAAACTTTGTGCGAACTTCTTTTCAGATTATGAGTCGAGAGTCAAAAATGTGATGCCCTAAGGAGGGTGTTACAAATTAGGTCTTAATTGAAAACAAATTAAGTATCTAATCCTAATAGAGCCACACGGTCATACAGCTTGGAAATCTTCTCCAAGGTTCTTGAATTATCTAGTATGGCAATTTAATAATTAAAAGATGACCAAGCCATGTGCTTCAAGTGTGAACACAAAATAGGATATTTATATCAAGTAAATCTCTTCAACCTCTCCAAGACTCACACGGCAGCCCACTCCCCTTTACTATCAATATTCATTTCTTTTCTCTCACCAAAAGCTTGCATCATTTCTGTCTAAAAAAATTCCAAGAACATCAAGCACCATTTTCCTTCCATTTTTCTCTCTAGAATTAGGCCCCAACACCCAAGTTGACTACCAATCTCCTATAATTTTTACTCTCATCATTTCCTAAACCTAAACTACCATCTAAACACTTTCCATTTAGGAAAATTTCTCAAAATCCCACTCTAAGTGCTTCAAAATTCAACTTTTATCTTACTTCCCTAGAGGTAAATTTGTGATGCTTTGGATTTAATTCAAGTTTTCTATGATTTATCATTAGTAAGCTTTGTATGTGATTTTCCTAATTGTATTAGAATTGTTAGGAATTGTTTGTGGCTTGTACGAAATCAAGGAGAAGGAGAAGAGCTTGAAAGAATTGTCTTTAGGAGGTAAGAGGGAGATTTTACCTCACCAACCAAGTTTTGGTGGTGTGGGGATGGTTTTGTTCGGTAAAAAAATCCATAAGGGTATATTTACCTATTGTTTGATGTTCTTTGATTGTGTTTGTGATGTGTATGATTTTATTTCTATGCTTGCATGTGTGATAATATGCTTAAAGCTTTGATATTATGTGTGTATGTATAATTATGAAAGCATGAGAAAGTATGTGTAAAGTAAGATGTGAACAACAAGATTAAATAATTATATGAATGCTCCAAAGAGCAATGAGGCTCACGGCCATACTAGGGATTAGAGGACCAAAGTCCTGAAAATGAGGGACTCAAATGAGAATGAAGGATTTAAATGAAAAAGAAATGAATTTGATCAAGTTTGAATGTAGTAAGCAAAATGGTTTTGGGAAAATAATCTGATATAATTAAATAAATAGGGTTTAAAATGAAATGAGTGTCAATACTTGAATTTTACTGACGTATGGCTCACCCTACGAGTTTAGAGGTGCGTCTATAAAATTTGAGCTGTAATATGTGGAGTAAATGAAAGAAATAACATTTTTGGGGAAACAATACAAATACTGATTTTTAGAGGTGTAATATTGTAATTTTTGTTTTTAAAAGGGGCCATATTGTAATTATGATTTTTAGAGGGGCAATAATGTAATTTTCATTTTCGATGAGGCCATATTATAATTATTGATTTTAGAGGGGCTATATTGCAAATATTTTATAAAAGAGGGACTATCTCGTAAAATATTATTTTATGAGGAACTATTACGAAATTATTATTTGAAAAAGGACTAAAATGTAAATATGAATTTTATGAGGACTATTTCGTAAATATAAATTTTATGAGGGACTATTTCATAAATATGAATTTTATGAAGGACTATTTCATAAATATGAATTTTATGAGGGACTATTTCATAAATATGAATTTTATGAGAGATTATTTCATAAATATAAATTTTATAAGGGATCATTATGAAAATATTATTTAAATGAGGATTATAATGCAAATATTATGTTTTGAGGAGTTATTATGCAAATATGGAAAATAAAGTCAATTTTAGTGTTAAATGAGAAAAATAGTATTTTTGATTTAAAACGTATGAAAAATATTTTATGCGATTGAGAAAATGCAAAAATATGGTTTTACGATGAAATTGCAGTAATGATATTGTTGGGCCTATATGAGGACCCCGAATATGAGATAAAGAAATTGAATTGAAAATATGAGGTAAAGAAATTGAATTGAGAATATGAGATAATGAATTGGAACTGTAACTGGTGCATAGTACATGCATTGGAAAGGTCCGATGGACTGAATAAGGGTAGTTGCCTAGGAGAGAATACATCTCCTGAGTGGGTGCGATATGCGTAGTGTAGGTCACTCGTTGACCTTGGGGGCATTGCGGTGCGGGTTGCCTACAATGGGCAGTTGGTAGCTCTTCTGTACTGTGGGTTAGACCGACGTAACACACTAATGATCCGGATCGAGACACTATCCTTAATCAAGATTTGATAAAGACTGTCGTGCATATGCTAGATGTGCAAAAATTGAGCACATAGTCTGATGCATGTTGGTGTAGACAGATCTTTTCGATCACTTTCTCCGACCTGAGTTTTAGCTCCATGGAGTGAGAAATTGAGTCTAGGTGCATATGCATAGTTATTGAGGGTATTATCATAATTATTGTTCATGTTATTTGAGTTATTGAGTATTTGAAAATGATTGAGGGTATTATCATAAATATTGATTATGAGAATTAAATTGGTGAATATTAGAATATTGGTAATGGTATGATGGTAATTGTTGTTTATTGCATGAGTTAGGATGATAATTGATATTGGTGGTATAATTGTAATAATGTTTGATGTGCTGGTATGAGACATTGTATGTGTTTATCTTCATTGCTACCATACTGGTATTGGCGTAGGTGATCTTACCTCTTTGTATGCCTATTTTGTATTGTATTTATAATTGTTAAGACGCTGAGCAAGAAGCTGACTGAGAAGGCAGAAAAGAGCAGATTTTTGTAGAGGAAGCAGAGTTTTGAGACAATGTAGATGCCTTATTTCCTTGGGTACACGAGATTGACGTTTCTTGGAGGGTCAGAGGCATGGACTGGTGATTTGGAGAGAGAACGTATTTATTACATAGGGGACTCAAACATTCTTTTAAGTAGGCTACATCTTGGACACCTTTATTTTATATTAGTGTGAACATTAATGTACATCTAGAGTTCCCATTGTCTATTAGACAATACTAGGGAGCATACTATCGTACTCCTAGTACGATTAGTATAGTGTCGTCTGCTCGGACACCTGTCCGTAGGACTTCGCGTCAGTCTGGATTCCTATCTTCTGAGGAATCTGAGGAGGACCCATTTGAGGGTTCTACTGGGTAGTAATACTTGCGCAGTGTATTAGTTTAAATTAAAGCTTAAATATTTTGAGAGTCTAGTTTGTAAATATTAAAATATGACAGTACAAAAGACTGGTATATGTATATAAGGTGTGAATTATTTGTGATATGATAATGTTGTAACGTTTTTATTTTTCGCTAAGTTTATCTTATTATTATTAGGAAAATTTACAACTCGTATTTCCATCACAAAGCACAATTTTCAAATAAAGGGGTCATTTGATAATTAAGTAACGTGAAATGTGACGCCCTAAGGAGGGTGTTACATTAGTTGGTATCAGAGCCCAAGTTAGAGTCTTTTGGGTTTGTGGGTAGGTTTGTCTTGTTTGTGCTGTGTGAATCTCTGACTCTGAACACAGAGATATGTTTTGGTTTCCGAAAGGAGACGATGTTGTGTGAAATAGTTACGTTTAGTTCGTTGTGTTTTGATTTTGTTTATCTTTGAAGAAAGATAATGGAACGTAGCGAGCATGAGCATGTGGATGCGAGACGTGATGAAGATCGTATAGCCACAGCTAGAAGTGTGATGCAAAAGATGATTGAAGTAGCAGTACAACAGAGACAGATGATCGCTTAACAGCAGGAACTGATAATCGAACTTCATAGCTTATTCGGATTGGAGCAGCCATCGGATGCAAAAAGCTGTAACTTAGAACCTTCAATAATCCAAGATGGAAGGAAGCGTAAGGTCAATCTTTTTCAACGAAAGCCGTATGTACAACCACTGGGGAAGCAACAATGAACAAAGAGAGGAAGTACTAGTGGCAACGATTTTGGTCAGACTATGGCATTAACCATGAAATGTTTCAAGTGTGGAAAATATCATCTCACCGAAGATTATCAGCATAAAGGGATTATTTGTTATGGATGTGGGAAGCCCGGACATTTCTCCAGAGATTGTGATCAATTGAAGATGGAACCTTCCATTAGTAATACACGTGTTTCAAAATCTCAAGAAGAAGAAAGAGCCGGTGCAGAGAGTGTAATGAGAACGTTCAAATACAAAAACTTAAGAAGCGAGAAAGTTGTGCCATAGAGAGTAATTTTAAAACTGTGTTGTATAATTCGCAAGATAACCCATTCTCTTGTGATCTGTGACTGTGTAAATCTTTTGGGGTTATCTGTGTTTTACTTCTTTTCATAATGCTACTCCAACTTCTAGACTTGTTATTACTACTCAAGCCTGTTTAAAACTATCCTAATATTATTATTCGAGTTTAAAACTTTTCTTTCGATCTGGTTTGTCTATTTCTTTCTCAAATAGACTGAGTAAATCAATATGACTTATCCGTGTCTTTGTTATAATGTGATCTGAGTATTTCTACTCTTCTTGTAAAACTTGTTATTTACACTCAAGTTTTCTAACTCTACCCTATATCTATTGAATATAAAAACTTTTCTGTTGATTTGATTTGTTTATATAAAATTACATCTATTTGAGAGCCAGACTTTATAAATGGATTAGTTTTTTTCTAACTATATCCGACTATATTGTTACAATGTAACTTTAGTGTTTCCTTGACTTGAGATTTTTGGATTTAAATCCAGAAAGTTCATTTCTAAAATTATTGGATGATGTTCATTTCGAAATCCATTAGACCTTCTTAAATTCTTTGTTGGACTAATCTAGTAATCTACAAAATAGTCTTATCACTTTTTCTTATAACTTTCATAGTGTCTTTCATGTATCTCAATTAAGAAGGATTATTCTTGATTCAACTTATGTTATAGTACCAAATACAGTGTAATTAGAAGAAAACTTGATCTATGAGATGGTTTCTATTAAGATTAAAAATAAGCAAGTAGAACAACTTACTGTGATGAAGAAAATCTGGAATGATGTGACAATAGGGGAACTAGAAGACCAAATGAAGGAAATCGCTGTTTGCTCCAAGATCGATTTGCGACGCATTACAGGCATGATGAGTATTTAATATTACCATTCGGGATAAAGAATGTTTTTGCGATATTCACGAATTATATAAATAGGATTTTTCTTTCCTATGTAGGCAAATTTGTCATTATCCTTATTGACGATATTTTGACTTATTTTTGAAATTTGAAGGAACATGATGAAGATCTCGATGCAGTTCTTCAATTTTTGAATAAGAAGGAGTTATGCATAAAACTTGTCAAACACAAATTCTGTTAAAAGAAGTTCAACTCGTAGATTTAGATTGAGTGTAGGGATCAAATAGAAATGTTGTGGCATATACTACAAGGCAGTGAAACGTGCATGAGAAGAATTATTCGATTTACGTTTAGGATATGAGATAGTTGTTTTGTAAGGAAAATTTGAAGACATTTTCTTTCTTATAAAGTCTACAATAATTTCAAGGGCTTGAAGTACCTGTTCAATCAAGAGGGGCTTGGATATAAGGAAAAGACGATAGCTAGAATTTTCAAAGGACTCGTTAAGAGCTTGTGTTCTAGAACAAGCTGGTTGTTGGGGTGAATTTCTACTGTTAATAGAGTTCACTTACAACAATAGTTTCCATTCGAGCATAGGGATGGCAACCTATGAGGCATTAAATGGGAGAAGATGTAGAACACCGTTGTGTTGGTACAACGATGGTGAAAGTACTATAGTTGGACCAGAGTTTGTGTAGCAGACAACTGAGAAAGTGAAGATGATCCAAGAAAAAATGAGGACAACTCAGATGTGACAAAAGAGTTATGCTAATAAAAGACAAAGACCGCTTGAATTTGAAGAAGGTGATCATGTGCTTTTACGTGTGACACCTATGACTGGAGTTAGACGAGTGATCAAGTCAAGGGAACGCACTCCGAAGTTTATCAAACCGTATCAGATACTCCGTTGGACATCGTACAATTGAAGGAAAATTTAACCTAGGAGACGTTTCCAGTCAAGATTGAAGATCGAAGGACAAAACAACTTCAAGGAAAGGAGATCGTATTGGTTAAAATAATTTGGAACGATGTAAGTGGTGAAGCCACATAGGAGTTGGAAGAGAAGATAGGAGAGTAGTATCCGTTTTTATTTTAAGTGTGTCAAGTTTCGAGGATGAAACTTATTTTTAGAGGGGGAGAGTTGTAACACCCCAAATTTTAGATCATTCTGAATCCCATGTAATTACACGCTTTTGTGTTTTCTCAGTGCAATATAAAAATAATTTGACTATTTCGATCATCGTTTTTGAGTGTTTTGTGTGATTTGCTCGGTCAGAAAATAATAATTTTCGGTAGGAAATTCTTATTTTAATTATTCGGACTTGGGGGATCTTACTAAACCCAATTCCGATTGATATATATATTAATTTTTTAATTTTTTAGATTTAACTGTGTAATAAAATAATTTTATATTATTATAATATTATTTTATTTGACAGTACCTACTGTCTTAAAAATAGTAGAAATCTGCTTCAAAATGATCGTGGACCAGAAAAAGTCTGTGAGACCCGCGTTTAGAGTAGCAGTTAACGATTCTGACTGGACCAAATTCTAAACCAATAGGAACAAGTCAAAATAGGTGGCTTGAAAATTCTAACCAATAAGAATTGGTCAATTAAGGGAGCATAGACTTTATTAAGGACCATTGGATAAAAAAGCATGATTTAGATGCTTTTGATCATGACCGTTGATCCGATCAATGGTGTAAAATGAATCCTGATAAAACCACTAAGTAATATCCACCGTAGAAGAGATCAATGGATAGAAAACAAAGTTGAATTCAATGGCTAAGATGAAGTCAACAATAGTGGCTTGACTTTAATTAGTAACTAATTAAACCTAATTAAGTCATCTTAGTGGCCTAATTAACAAGCTAAGTAAACTAACCTAATTATCAATTAGTTATAATCTAATTCCTAATTAGATATCCTAATTTTAATTAGAGGTTATGATATATGTAATTATATGTTTAATTAATTAGTCATGTAATTAGATAATTAATTAAGAATGGTTAGGAAACTAAACCTAATTAATTAGCTAGTTAATTAGCATGCAATTAGGTCTTAATTGAAAACAAATTAAGTCTCTAATCCTAATAGAGCCACATGGTCATGCAGCTTGGAAATCTTCTCCAAGGTTCTTGAATTATCTAGTATGGCAATTTAATAATTAAAAGATGACCAAGCCATGCGCTTCAAGTGTGAACACAAAATAGGATATTTATATCAAGTAAATCTCTTCAATCTCTCCAAGACTCACACGGCAGCCCACTCCCCTTTACTATCAATATTCATTTCTTTTCTCTCACCAAAAGCTTGCATCATTTCTGTCCAAAAAAATTCCAAGAACATCAAGCACCATTTTCCTTCCATTTTCCTCTCTAGAATTCGGCCCTAACACCCAAGTTCACTACCAATCTCTTATAATTTTTACTCTCATCATTTACTAAACCTAAACTAACTTCTAAACACTTTCCATTTACGAAAATTTCTCAAAATCCCACTCTAAGTGCTTCAAAATTCAACTTCTATCTTACTTCCCTGGAGGTAAATTTGTGATTCTTTGGTTTTAATTCAAGTTTGTGATTTTCTAAACCATATTTGTTCCATGGTTTATCATTAGTAAGCTTTGTATGAGATTTTACCTCACCAACCAAGTTTTGGTGGTGTGGGGATGGTTTTGTTTGGTGAGAAACCCACAAGGGTTTATTTACCTATTGTTTGAGGTTCTTTGATTGTTTTTGTTATGTGTATGATTTTATTTCTATGCTTGCATGTGTGATAATATGCTTAAAGCTTTGATATTATGTGTGTATGTATAATTATGAAAGCATGAGAAAGTATGTGTAAAGTAAGATGTGAACAACATGATTAAATAATTGTATGAATGCTCCAAAGAGCAATGAGGCTCACGGCCATACTAGGGATTAGAGGACCAAAGTCTTGAAAATGAGGGATTCAAATGAGAATGAAGGATTTAAATGAAAAAGAAATGAATTTAAACAAGTTTGAATGTAGTAAGCAAAATGATTTTGGAAAAATAATCTGATATAATTAAATAAATAGGGTTTAAAATGAAATGAGTGTCAATACTTGAATTTTACTGACGTATGGCTCACCCTACGGGTTTAGAGGTGCGTCTGTAAAATTTGAGCTGTAATATGTGAAGTAAATGAAAGAATTATAAATTTTTGGGAAACATGCAAATACTGATTTTTAGAGGGGTAATATTATAATTTTTGTTTTTAAAAGGGGCCATATTGTAATTATGATTTTTAGAGGGGCAATATTGTAATTTTTATTTTTAATGGGGCCATATTATAATTATTGATTTTAGAAGGACTATATTGCAAATATTTTATAAAAGAGGGACTATCTCGTAAAATATTATTTTATGAGGAACTATTATGAAATTATTATTTGAAAAAGGACTAAAACATAAATATGAATTTTATGAGGGACTATTTCGTAAATATAAATTTTATGAGGGACTATTTCATAAATATGAATTTTATGAGGGATTATTTCGTAAATATAAATTTTATGAGGGACTCATTATGAAAATATTATTTAAATGAGGATTATAATGCAAATATTATGTTTTGAGGGGTTATTATGTAAATATGGAAAATAATGTCCATTTTAGTGTTAAATGAGAAAAATAGTATTTTTGATTTAAAACGTATGAAAAATATTTTACGCGATTGAGAAAATACAAAAATATGGTTTTACGATGAAATTACAGTAATGATACTGTTGGGCCTATATGAGGACCCCAAAGATGAGACAAAGAAATTGAATTGAAAATATGAGGTAAAGAAATTGAATTGAGAATATGAGATAATGAATTGGAACTGTAAATGGTGCATAGTACATGCATTCGAAAGGTCCGATGGACTGAATAAGGCTAGTTGCCTAGGAGAGAATACACCTCCTGAGTGGGTGTGATATGCGTAGTGTAGGTCACTCGTTGACCTTGGGGGCATTGGGGTGCGGGTTGCCTACAATGGGCAGTTGGTAGCTCTTTTGTACCGTGGGTTAGACCGACGTAATACACTAATGATCTGGACCGAGACACTATCCTTAATCAAGATTTGATAAAGACTGTCATGCATATGCTAGATGTGCAAAAATTGAGCACATAGTCTGAGGCATGTTGGTGTAGACAGATCTTTTCAATCACTCTCTCCGACCTGAGTTTTAGCTCCATGGAGTGGGAAATTGAGTCTAGGTGCATATGCATAGTTATTGAGGGTATTATCGTAATTATTGTTCATGTTATTTGAATTATTGAGTATTTAAAAATGATTGAGGGTATTATTATAAATATTATTTATGATAATTAAATTGGTGAATATTAGAATATTGGTAATGGTATGATGGTAATTGTTGTTTATTGCATGAGTTAAGATGATAATTGATATTGGTGATATCATTGTAATTATGTTTGATGTGCTGGTATGAGACATTGTATGTGTTTATCTTCATTGCTACCACACTGGTATTGGCATAGGTGATCTCACCTCTTTGTATGCCTATTTTGTATTGTATTTATAATTGTTAAGATGCCGAGCAAGAAGCTAACCGAGAAGGCAGAGAGGAGCAGATTTTCATAGAGGAAGCTGAGTTCTGAGACAATGTAGATGCCTTGTTTCCTTGGGTACATGAGATTGACGTTTCTTGGAAGGTCAGAGGCATGGACTATTGAATTGGAGAGAGAGCGTATTTATTACATAGGGGACTCAAACATTATTTTAAGTAGGCTACATCTTGGACACCTTTATTTTATATTAGTGTGAACATTAATGTACATCTAGAGTTCCCATTGTCTATTAGACAATACTGGGGAGCATACTATCGTACTCCTAGTACGATTAGTATAGTGTCGTCTGCTCAGACACCTGTCCGTAGGACTTCGCGTCAATCTGGATTCCTATCTTCTGAGGAATCTGAGGAGGACCCGTCTTAGGGTTCTACTGTGTAGTAATACTAGGGCAGTGTATTAGTTTAAATTAAAGCTTAAATATTTTGAGAGTCTAGTTTGTAAATATTAAAATATGACAGTACTAAAGACTGGTATATGTATATAAGGTATGAATTATTTGTGATATGATAATGTTGTAATGTTTTTATTTTCCACTAAGTTTATCTTATTATTATTAAGAAAATTTACAACTCGTATTTCCATCACAAAGCACAATTTTTAAATAAAGGGGTAATTTGATAATTAAGTAACGTGAAATGTGACGCCCTAAGGAGGGTGTTACATTAGTTGGTATCAGAGCCCAAGTTAGAGTCTTTTGGGTTTATGGGTAGGTTTGTCTTGTTTGTGCTGTGTGAATCTCTAACACTAAACACAGAGATATGTTTTGGTTTCCGAAAGGAGACGATGTTGTGTGAAATAGTTACATTTAGTTCATTGTGTCTTGATTTTGTTTATCTTTGAAGAAAGATAATGGAACTTAGCGAGCACGACCATGTGAATGCAAGACGTGATGAAGATCGTATAGCCGCAGTTAGAAGTGTGATGCGAAAGATGATTGAAGTAGCAGTACAACAGAGACAGATGATCGCTCAGCAGCAGGAACTGATAATCGAACTTCATAGCTTATTAGGATTGGAGCAGCCATCGGATGCGAGAAGCTGTAACTTAGAACCTTCGTTAATCCAAGATGGAAGGAAGCGTAAGGCCAATCGCTTTCAACGAGAGCCGTATGTACAACCACTAGGGAAGCAACAACGAACGAAGAGAGGAAGTACCAGTGGCAACGATTTTGGTCAGACTGTGGCATCAACCATGAAATGTTTCAAGTGTGGAAAAGATCATCTCACCAAAGATTGTCAGCATAAAGGGATTATTTGTTATGGATGTGGGAAGCCTAGACATTTCTCCAGAGATTGTGATAAACTGAAGATGGAACCTTCCATTAGTAATACACTTGTTTCAAAATCTCAAGAAGAAGAAAGAGCCGGTGCAAAGGGTGTAATGAGAACATTCAAATACAAAAACTTAAGAAGCGAGAAAGTTGTGCCATAGAGAGTAATTTTAAAACTGTGTTGTATAATTCGCAAGATAACCCATTCTCTTGTGATCTGTGACTGTGTAAATCTTTTGGGGTTATCTGTGTTTTGCTTCTTTTCATAATGCTACTCCAACTTCTAAACTTGTTATTACTACTCAATCCTGTTTAAAACTATCCAAATATTATTCTTGGAGTTTGAAACTTTTCTATCGATCTGGTTTGTCTATTTCTTTCTCAAATAGACTGAGTAAATCAATATGACTTATCCGTGTCTTTGTTATAATGTGATCTGAGTATTTCTACTCTTCTTGTTAAACTTGTTGTTTATACTCAAGTTTTCTAACTCTTCCCTATATCTATTGAATATCAAAACTTTTCTGTTGATTTGATTTGTTTATATAAAATTACATCTATTTGAGAGCCTGACTTTATAAATGGATTAGTTATTTTCTAACCATGTCCTACTATATTGTTACAATGTAACTTTAGTGTTTACTTGACTTGAGATTTTTGGATTTGAATCCAGAAAGTTCATTTCTAAAATTATTGGACGATGTTCATTTCGAAATCCATTAGACCTTCTTAAATTCTTTGTTGGACTAATCTATTAATCTACCAAATAGTCTTATTACTTTTTCTTATAACTTTTATAGTGTCTTTCATGTATCTCAATTAAGAAGGATTATTCTTGATTCAACTTATGTTATAGTACCAAATACAGTGTAATTAGAAGAAAACTTGATCTATGAGATGGTTTCTGTTAAGATTAAAAATAGGCAAGTGGAACAACTTACTTTAATGAAGAAAATCTGGAATGATGTGACAACAGGGGAACTAGAAGACCAAATGAAGGAAATTGCTGTTTGCTCCAAGATCGATTTGCGACGCATTACAAGCATGATGAGTATTTAATATTACCATTCGGGGGTAAAGAATGTTTTTGCGATATTCACGAATTATATAAAAAGGATTTTTCTTTCCTATGTAGGCAAATTTGTCATTATCCTTATTGACGATATTTTGACTTATTTTTGAAATGTGAAGGAACATGATGAAGATCTCGATGCAGTTCTTCAATTTTTGAAGAAGAATGAGTTATGCGTAAAACTAGTCAAACACAAATTCTGTTAAAAGAAGTTCAACTCGTAGATTTAGATTGAGTGTAGGGATCAAATAGAAAGGTTGTGGCGTATACTACAAGGCAGTGAAACGTGCATGAGAAAAATTATTCGATTTACGTTTAGGATATGAGATAGTTGTTTTGTATGGAAAATCTGAAGACATTTTCTTTCCTATAAAGTCTACAATAATTTCAAGGGCTTGAAGTACTTGTTCAATCAAGAGGGGCTTAGATATAAGGGAAAGACAATAGCTAGAATTTTCAAAGGACTTGTTGAGAGCTTGTGTTCTAGAACAAGCTGGTTATTGGGGTGAATTTCTACCATTGATAGAGTTCACTTACAACAATAGTTTCCATTCGAGCATAGGGATGGCACCCTATGAGGCATTAAATGGGAGAAGATGTAGAACACCGTTGTGTTGGTACAACGATGGTGAAAGTACTGTGGTTGGACCAGAGTTTGTGTAGCAGACAACTGAGAAAGTGAAGATGATCCAAGACAAAATGAGGACAACTCAGACGCGACAAAAGAGTCATGCTGATAAAAGATGAAGACCTCTTGAATTTGAAGAAGGTGATCATGTATTTTTACGTGTGACACCTATGTCTGGAGTTGGATGAGTGATCAAGTCGAGGGAACGCACTCCGAAGTTTATCGGACTGTATCAGATACTTTGTTGGACATCGTACAATTGAAGGAAAATTTATCCTAGGAGACATTTCCAGTCAAGATTGAAGATCGAAGGACAAAACAACTTCGAGGAAAGGAGATTGTATTGGTTAAAATAATTTGGAACGATGTAAGTGGTGAAGCCACATGGGAGTTGGAAGAGAAGATAGGAGAGTAGTATCCATTTTTATTTTAAGTGTGTCAAGTTTCGAGGACGAAACTTATTTTTAGAGGGGGAGAGTTGTAACACCCCAAATTTTAGACTATGTTACAGAATTGACAGAATTACACTGTTTTGTGTTTTCTGTGCAATATAAAAATAATTTGACAGTTTTGATACTGTTTTTGATTGTTTGGTGTGATTTGCTCCGGGTCAGGAAAATAATAATTTTTGGGCCGGGGAAATTCTTATTTTAACTATTCGGAGCTGGGGGATCTTACTAAACCCAATACCGATTGATATATATATTAATTTTTTAATTTTTCAGATTTAACTGTGTAATAAAATAATTTTATATTATTATAATATTATTTTATTTGACAGTACCTACCGTCTTAAAAATAGTAAAAATTTGCTTTAAAATGATCATGGACCCGAAAAAGTCTGTGGAACCCGCGTTTAGAGTAGTAGTCAACGATTCTGACTGGACCAAATTCTAAACCAATAGGAACAAGTCAAAATAGGTGGCTTGAAAATTCTAACCAATAAGAATTGGTCAATTAAAGGAGCATAGACTTCATTAAGGACCATTGGATAAAAAGTATGATTTAGATGCTTTTGATCATGACCGTTGATCTGATCAATGGTGTAAAATGAATCCTGATAAAACCACTAAGTAATATCCACCGTAGATGAGATCAATGGATAGGAAACAAAGTTGAATTCAATGGCTAAGATGAAGTCAACAATAGTGGCTTGACTTTAATTAGTAACTAATTAACCCTAATCAAGTCATCTTAATGGCCTAATTAACAAGCTAAGTAAACTAACCTAATTATCAATTAGTTATAATCTAATTCCTAATTAGATATCCTAATTTTAATTAGAGGTTATGATATATGGAATTATATGTTTAATTAATTAGTCATGTAATTAGATAATTAATTAAGAATGGTTAGAAAACTAAACCTAATTAATTAGCTAGTTAATTAGCATGCAATTAGGTGTTAATTGAAAACAACTTAAGTCTCTAATCCTAATAGAGCCACATGGTCATGCAGCTTGGAAATCTTCTCCAAGGTTCTTGAATTATCTAGTATGGCAATTTAATAATTAAAAGATGACCAAGCCATGTGCTTCAAATGTGAACACAAAATAGGATATTTATATCAAGTAAATCTCTTCAATCTCTCCAAGACTCACACGGCAGCCCACTCCCCTTTACTATCAATATTGATTTCTTTTCTCTCACCAAAAGCTTGCATCATTTCTGTCCAAAAAAATTCCAAGAACATCAAGCACCATTTTCCTTCCATTTTCCTCTCTACAATTCGACCTCAACACCCAAGTTCACTACAAATCTCCTATAATTTTTACTCTCATCATTTCCTAAACCTAAACTACCTTCTAAACACTTTCCATTTAGGAAATTTTCTCAAAATCCCACTCTAAGTGCTTCAAAATTCAAATTCAATCTTACTTCCCTAGAGGTAAATTTGTGATTCTTTGGTTTTAATTCAAGTTTGTGATTTTCTAAACCATATTTGTTCCATGGTTTATCATTAGTAAGCTTTGGGGTGCGGGTTGCCTACAATGGGCAGTTGGTAGCTCTTTTGTACCGTGGGTTAGACCGACGTAACACACTAATGATCCGGACCGAGACACTATCCTTAATCAAGATTTGATAAAGACTGTTGTGCATATGCCAGATGTGCAAAAATTGAGCACGTAGTCTGAGGCATGTTGGTGCAGATAGATCTTTTCGATCACTCTCTCTGACCTGAGTTTTAGCTCCATGGAGTGGAAAATTGAGTCTAGGTGCATATGCATAGTTATTGAGGGTATTATCGTAATTATTGTTCATGTTATTTGAATTATTGAATATTTGAAAATGATTGAGGGTATTATCGTAAATATTATTTATGATAATTAAATTGGTGAATATTGGAATATTGGTAATGGTATGATGGTAATTGTTGTTTATTGCATGAGTTAGGATTATAATTGATATTGGTGGTATAATTGTAATTATGTTTGATGTGCTGGTATGAGACATTGTATGTGTTTATCTTCATTGCTACCATACTGGTATTGGCGTAAGTGATCTCACCTCTTTGTATGCCTATTTTGTATTGTATTTATAATTGTTAAGACGTCGAGCAAGAAGCTGACCGAGAAGGCAGAGAGGAACAGATTTCCGTAGAGGAAGCTGAGTTCTGAGACAATGTAGATGCCTTGTTTCCTCGAGTACATGAGATTGACGTTTCTTAGAAGGTCAGAGGCATGGACTATTGATTTGGAGAGAGCGTATTTATTACATAAGGGACTCAAACATTATTTTAAGTAGGCTACATCTTGGACACCTATATTTTATATTAGTGTGAACATTAATGTACATCTAGAGTTCCCATTGTCTATTAGACAATACTGGGGAGCATACTATCATACTCCTAGTACGATTAGTATAGTGTCTTTGCTCGGACACCTATCCATAGGACTTCGCGTCAGTCTGGATTCCTATTTTCTAAGGAAACTGAGGAGGACCCGTCTGAGGGTTCTATTGTGTAGTAATACTTGGACAGTGTATTAGTTTAAATTAAAGCTTAAATATTTTGAGATTCTAGTTTGTAAATATTAAAATATGACAGTACTAAAGACTGGTATATGTATATAAGGTGTGAATTATTTGTGATATGATAATGTTGTAATGTTTTTATTTTCCGCTAAGTTTATCTTATTATTATTAAGAAAATTTACAACTCATATTTCCATCACAAAGCACAATTTTCAATTAAAGGGGTAATTTGGTAATTAAGTAACACGAAGTGTGATGCCCTAAGGAGGGTGTTACATCAATAGCTTTCGGCTCTTCCTACTAACCTTTACAAAGCAATATCACTTTCTATCCATCAGCCCATGCCATGACCTCAAAGATCTATTCTAACACATGAAGCCATCTTTCAACTCTGACTGAACCAAACTCTCCCTTGAAAAACAAAGGAGTAACTTTCCTGAACTTTGAGAAATACTAATCTCTTTTAAGTTCCTTCTTGTTCCCGCAACTAACTACGTGAGTCCTATTCTATCACTTCTAATAGACTTCTACAAATGGCAGTTTACTCTCTCAAAACAGTAGCCATTTCTCTAAGAGCTTTGGTTTTCTCCTCCTTTACCAGTCTCCTAGTCTCATACGTTCTCTTGGTAGTTGCCATAGTTTCCTATATGCACAGAACATTACATATTGAGTTAGCTAGGCTCAATATTATGTAACTGTGTAACAATAGTTAATAGCATCCATACTTATGGTTAGTCATGCAATTCCATTTGCATATCTCATAAAGAGATAAAAGAATGCATAACATTCTACTAAACTGCTACTTATGCCTAAGCACAGTCAGTCGATACCCCGGCTCAACAAGATGACTTGCTCTGATACTATAATGTAACATTCCAATACAGATATCTAGATATATCCTAGATATATAGAGATATATAAAGACAACCAATACTAGAGACGTCACTTCTATATACTATATATTAACATATATCCATAATCACAATTGAGTAATTATAGAAAGCCTTGAGAAAATGCGAAAAAACTTAAACTCATACACACACACACACACACACATATATATATATACAACACTAGCCACAAAAGGGCATATTGTAATACATACTATTTAAAACATACAAAGCAAATACAAAACTTTATACATTAGCTTTGTATACTAAAGCATATAAAAACTATAATAGTCTTCATGCTTCACCTTTATTCCCTTAACAGGGCATGTACCTGGATTTATATGGAAGATTAACTTGGGTGAGATTTATGATTCTTAGTAAAAGCAATTCCAATACCAACTAGCTATAACATTGTATAACAAATATAACAATTGCTATAACTACTAATGTACGAGTTTCCTCCCTAATTCTCATAATTACACAGTACTATATAGTGTGATCTAAACTGATAGCCTACATACTGTTAGATACTAACATTTGCTTGTACAATTGTAGGTATCAACAGTAACAGACAATGCCCATAAAACTGTTTGTAAATTCAATGCGAATGATATGCAATATGATTATGCCTAAGAAATATCCTAAAGATATGCTTGTGCAATGTTTTATTTTGAAATACTTGTAGAGTTTTATGTTGAAAACAAAGAAGTTCATTAGGAACTGGTTCAATATATTATCTCGCGGTAAATAGACGGAAAGCTCATCCTTACATCACACGTATCCTGGCACGCTGAGAAGTTCGAGCTAAATCCTTGTTCGAAAGAACCTTACGGGCTCCCCACTTATCTCCCTTGGCCATGGTACTTTCGAGATATCAGGGTTATGTCCTTACTCAAAAGAGTCTTTTGGACACCTATCTATCTCCCTTGGCCTCCATGAATGGGCATCAAAAGATACTCACTAAGATCACTACTACTACACCATTTTCATAGACACACATACATACTTATATACTAGTTCTTTTAAGACCTAAGCATATTCTACTAGGAAATTCTGATAACTCATGTTTACCCCCTTGTAGATAGGAAAACTGAAATCTCCACACTACATGCAACCCTAGCACTTAGTTAGGAATACTTATCCTTTTAGGAACTTCTTGACTCCTTTCCTTATTGGCTAAATGACCTTATGTCATTTAAGTCACATTAACAGGTAGACAACGCCAACTTATCCTAGTTTCTTATATCTAAACACCACCTCATCACTCATACTCTTAAGTGATCTTTATGCAACACTATGTTGCTGAGGTGTTAGATACTCACCCATGGTAAACCATTACTATTGGTTGCACTAAGGTTCTCATAGCTTTCACATACAAGCTAGATTAACTAACTAGTGTGTGAAAAGCATAGTGTTATGTTTACCACATACATAAACATTACCTTAACTTTCCTATAGACTCAACTCATCCTAGTGAAAGAGTCTATCTTAACTAATGCTTCATTTCAACCTTGTTTAAGGAAAAAATGAGCATTTCTCTAGAACTTTGCATATCCAAATACTCTCATGGATATGACAAGCTTACTAGTCTCAACCTATCTTTTTGTGTATTCTACAATGTAAAAGTTTCTGTTTAACTAGAGATTTAGTACATTACATTCCCTCTTTGGAACTAAAACACAACCTTGCCTCCACTCAAGTGAATCTAACTCAAGAGTGTTTCTTACTTGCAACTCTTTGTTGCTTAAGGTTCTAGGTGCCTTCCCAAGGTAATCCATTACTCTTGGACATCCAAAGGTTCATACCTTCCTTATTACTTACTAGAGTGATCCCTACAGTCCATCCTAGTATACTTGTCTCTATTGCACAATCTTATCATATCTTGAGTGATATCTAATGCAACACTAGGTTGCCTAAGGTGCTACATCCTTACCTATGGCAATCCTTCACCTTTGGATGCTCAAAGGTTTAAGATTTCTTATACTTACTAGATGATAATTTTCTTTATAAACTATCCCCATTTGTGCCTTAACACATCTTAAGAAACATATACTAATGATCTCATCTAGTCCATAGCTTCAAAACATCATCAATTACAATTTTAGCCTATCTGGTGCTCATGCCGCGACACAAACTAAGGCACGCCGTGGCGCCCTAGCCTTGGGTTTCATTACTAGGCATAGCATCACTGTCACGTAGCGGCACAACGTCTTCTTGTTGCAGTGAGTGCAACAAAACTGACCTCATGTTGTAGCGTGGCCTTCTTATGCCGCGACACTTAAAGCCAATTCATCTTTATATCGTGCCATGACGTCTCTCACGCCGCGGCGTACATGGCAGAACCCAGGTTGTACAAAATTCTGTAGAACCATGGCACTGTTCCATGGTTCAAAACTTACTTCTAATCATCTAAAATTGGTTTCTTGGTGATTTCTAACACTCATCCATGCCCCTAAACTTGTTGTAACTCCATTATAACGTATGGATTCTCTTAGGAAAAAATCTAGGTCCAAATCACATAACTCCAATCATTGTCCAATTCTTAAATCTATGTATCCTAATGGTTGATCTTGAGCCATAAATGACTATCTTACACTTACTAAGCTTAAACTAACATAACCTAATCCTTGGAATCAAGAATTAAGCCAAGAACTCAGATTTGGCTCTCCAAACCTCTATTTGTACTCAAAATCCCAAACTTCATTCAATGAGAATCAAAGAGGAGAATGATGAATAGAAACTCCTTACCTCTTGAAGAAGATGAAGATCTTGAAGCTTGACCCTCTTGCTCTTGCTCTTCCTCTTCTCATTCTCCTTATCCTTCTTCCTTTCTCCTCTTTTCTTTCTTCTCTTTGTTTTCTCTCTTCTCAATTTCTCTGTTTTTCTTCTCAGTCGAGAGAAATGAAAGAAATAAGGAAGAGGAAACTAACTTAAGTTCCTATGCTGGAACTCATATCTGCTAAGGAAACCCTAATTATACTAATTCAAGTTTTTCAGCTTTGAACAACTTTAGAATAAATCATGAGATTCATCTAAATTATTGTTTCACTATTTTCATGATTTTTCATATGTGCTGCTAGGCAATCTGGAATCAAAAGCAGAATAAGTATGCCTAAAAATACCAATCTAACTTATATTCTCATGAAACTTTAACCACACCTTGTTTCTTACATTTTTGACCTAGAAATAAGTTATCCATATTTGTTTCCCTCAACTTAGCTTTTAAAGCCATTATCTGAGTCATTTTAAGATACTTTTCAACTTCTGTGTTGCAACTAAGTGCCTAAACGAACTCAGATTTTCATAAAACTTCATAGACTTGTTAAACAAGTAATATCCTACCTTGTGTAACCATATTCAAGTCTAACATGTTACTAAGGGTATTACATTTCTCCCCTCCTTTTTAAAATTTTGTCCCTAAAATTGCTCACCTCATGCAAACAACTCTGGTAACTCCCTTAACATAGAATTCTTACTATCATGTAATCCTTTTTCAACACCAGCTTCTCCCAACTGCACCTCTGTTAGAGGAAATCTATTTATCTCTAAGCTCTTGACCTATCTGTTCGTGGATGGTAAGCTATACTAAAACATAACTTAGCTTTGAACTCCTCCTTATAAGGCTTTCCAAAACCAAATGTGAATATAGTATCTCTATCAGACACCACACTCATTAGAACTCCATGCACTCTAACTATCTCCTTCAAAATTAGTTGAACTACTTTATCTAGAAAATAGCTAGCCTTACTTGGCGAAAAGTGGGTAGATTACCTAATTTCTCCACCCTTACCTACAACTCAACATATCTTGCTATGTTATTTAACATACTAGACCACCATACATCTTTCTTAACTCTTAAGGAACCTTGGTAGCCTCTAGATAGATGGTACACTTTCTCTTGTGAGCTTCCTCTGGAATCCCTTTATTGATTTTTGAGCCTTTTGGAAAATAAAGTTTATCTATAAACTTCGTCATTCCCTCTTAGTCATAACAAAATCCTCTTGGGTTCCTTAGAAGATCTACTCACTCTTGTCCCTTAGAGTTTCATTCTTCCTCTGAGCTTCTAAAAATCTAAGTCCTTAGGCTTCTTACTATGTCCACCTTGCTCACTGAGAAACTATATGGCATCATAGTCATTGCAAAACTCAAGTTCTCGAAACTCTAAAGAAATTCACTCTTTCTTGGACTATCTTCTGGGACACCTATAGAAATTTCTTACCTAGTGCATCGACCCCTACTTTGGTCTTACCCGAATGATATAACAACTCAAGGCCATATGCCTTGCAAAAATCCATCCTTCTATTCTGCTTCATGTTCAGCTTCCTCTGATCAACAAGCATTCTTAAGCTATAATGATCGTTGAGTACGTCGAACTAGACTCCTTATAAGTAATGTCTCCATAACTCTAAGATAATCACCACTATGACTAATTTCAAATCATACCTAGGGTAGTCCCTCTCTTACAGGTCTAACTACCTTGATGCGTAGGCATCTACTTACCTCTTGTGCATTTGAACACACCCTAGTCCCTTCTTCGAAGTATATCTGACTACCTCAAAGTTTTCACGGGAATATGGAATCACCAACAATAACGTAGTAATCTACCTCCTCTTCAACACTTGGAAACCGTACTCACTCTCCAGAGTCCACTACCAAGCATTACCTTTCCTAGCTGGTATAGGTAGTACTAACTGAGAAAGTCTACTTATAAACTCTCTGCCCTTAGTTACAATGGTTGCTCTTCCCATTGTACCTCTATTTAAACTTTACTAAGGTTCTATGCAATTTCCCCTATTAAGAAATTACGTGGCCCGTAAACTATACCACTTACAACCCAAGACTGACTTTTAGCTAACTTGGCTTACAACCACTATCTTCAAAAGTTTCCAAAATTACTTTTAACATACTCTTCATGTCCTTTTGTAATCCTGAAAAACTCTTAGAAATCTACTCTTCTTAACTTTGATTATATGACAACCAGATCTTAGATCATCTCATGAGAAAATCTAAAGCTTCTCTCAACTGATCCACCTGATCATCCTTTCTAGACAAAGACATTTATTCTCAAAAGTCTCTTTGTTCAACTTCCTATCATTAAGCACAGTCTTACACTTCAACTAAACAAGAACATAATATCATTTGTCTCTAAAACAACCAAACCATACCAACAAGGTAAGCAAGCTAGATTCATAAAGTAAACCAACATAATTCACAAAGTAAATCCATACTCTCCTTATATATATCTTAAAATATTTCTCCTTACATGTGCTCTTACCTCATACTAAGTTGAAAGATTTCATCCTCTACTGCGCACTCTGATCCATATTCTGCTTGCACATCTTGGTACCTCGGATTCTGATTTACCTATTTCCTTTAAGGTTGTTCGTCTTGAAGGCATCTTACTCATACTCATCTCCACCCTAAGCTACCACTTGAACCTGTGTTCCTTTGCCTGATAAAAATTGAGACCAAGAGGCACCCTCACTGATCTCAATATCTGATCTTTTCCTTTTTAGGGAACCTACTAATTCTTGTTCCATCGTGACTCTAAGATTATCTGCTTCTACAACTCCATACTCACTGAATAGAGCAGAGAAGTCCTTATTCTCCATTTGCTTCATAATTCTTCTAATTGCTCCACATATTGGTCCTTAGTAATATCCCCGTGCTCAGACCTTAGAATGTTCCATTTTCTCTTGCCTTCCATAACTCGAGGGAATAATACTTGTCTACAAAAGTAGCTCTAAACACCTACCAGGTGATTCAAGTACCAACCTCTTCTAGTAACCTCTCTGCTTCATGTCAATAACTTTTGGCTCTTCCTACTAACCTTTACGAAGCAAGATTACTTTCTATCCATCAGCGCACGCCATGACCTCAAAGATCTCTTCTATCATATGAAGCCATCTTTCAACTCTGACTGAACCAAATTCTCCCTTGAAAAATAAAGGAGTAACTTTCCTGAACTTTGAGAAGTACTAATCTCTCATAAGTTCCTTCTCGTTCCCGCAACTAGCTACACGAGTCCTATTCTATTGCTTCTGATAGACTTCTACAAATGGCAGTTTGCTCTCTCAAAACAGCAGCCATTTCTCTAAGAGCTCTAGTTATCTCCTTATTTATCAGTCTTATAGGTTCACCTAGTAGTTTCCATTGTTTCCTATACGCATAGAACATTACATATTGAGTTAGCTAGACTTAATATCATAT
Organism: Ormosia semicastrata; assembly: GCA_029884595.1. Lineage (NCBI taxonomy): Eukaryota > Viridiplantae > Streptophyta > Magnoliopsida > Fabales > Fabaceae > Ormosia > Ormosia semicastrata. Next base: position 62,593,658 of record JAQQTO010000061.1, on the reverse strand, counting down.
AACTATGCAACAGTAGCCAATAGCATCCATACCTAATGCTAGTCATGCAATTCCATTTGCATATCTCATAAAAAGATAAAAGAATGCATAATATTTTACTAAACTACTACTTATGCCTAAGTACAGTTAGTCCATACCCTGACTCAACAGGATAAACTACTCTGATACCATAAAGTAACATCCTAAAATAGATATCTAGATATATCTTAGATATACAGATATGTATAAAGATAACTAGTACCAGAGACGTCACTTCTATATGCTACGTACTAACATATATCCATAATCACAACTGAGTAATTATAGAAAGCCTTAAGAGAATGTGAAAAAACTTAAACTCATACATGTATATATATATATATATATATACAACACTAGCCACAAAATGGCATATTGTAATACATACTATTTAAAATATACACTGCAAATATAAACTTTATACATGAGCTTTGTCTACTAAAGCATATAAAAACTATCCTAGTCTTCATGCTTCACCTTTATTCCCTTAATAGGGTCTATACCTAGATTTATATGGAAGAACAATTAGGGTGAGAATTATAATTCTTAGTAATAGCAATTCCAATACCAGCTAGCTATAACATTGTATAACAAATATAACAATTGCTATAACTACTAATGTACGAGTTTCCTCCCTAATTCTCATAATTGCGCACTACTATATAGTGTGACCTAAATCGATAGCCTACATACTGTTAGATACAAACAACTGTCTATACAATTATAGGTATAAACAGTAACAGACAATGCCTATAAAATTGTCTGTAAATGCAATGCAAATGGTATGCAATATGATTATGCATAAGAAAGATCCTAAAGATATGCTTGTGCAATGTTTTATTTTGAAATACATGCAAAGTTTTATGTTGAAAACAAAGAAGTTCTCTTGGAACTTGTTCAATATATTATCTCATGGTAAATAGAGGAAAAGCTTATCCTCACATCACACGTATTCTGGAACGCTAAAAAGTTCGGGTTATATCCTTGTTTGAAAGAACCTTATGGACTCCCCATTTATCTCCCTTGGCCTTGGCACTATTGAGATAACAAGGTTATGTCCTTACTCAAAAGAGTCTTTTGAACACTCATCTATCTCCCTTGGCCTCTAGGAATGGGCATCAAAGGATACTTACAAAGATCAATACTATTAGACCATTTCCATAGACACACATACATACTTATATACCTAATTCATTTAAGACCTAAGTATACCAAGAAATTCTAACATCTCATGTTTACCCTATTCTAGATAGGAAAACTGAAATCTCCACACTACATGAAACCCTAGCACTTGGCTAGCAATACTTGTCCCCTTAGAAACTTCTTGACTCCCTTCCTTCTTGGCTAAATAAACTTGCATCATTTAAGTCACATTCAAAGGTAGACAATGCCAACTTATCCCAGTAACTTATTTTTGACACCCCTCATCATCACATCTCTAGTGAAACTAAGTAACAATAAGTTACCATAGGTGTTAGACACTTATCAATGGCCAACCCTTACTTTTGATTGCACTAAGGTTCTTAGATTTCACATACATACTAGATTAACTAACTGGTGTGTGAAGAGCGTAGTGTTATGTTTACCTCTTACATTAACACCACCTTAACATTCCTATAGACTCAATTTATCCTAGTGAAAGAGTCTATCTTAGCTAATGCTTCATTTCAACCTTGTTTAAGGAAAAAATGAGCATTTCTCTAGAACTTTGCACATCTTAATACTCTTATGGATATGACAAGCTTACTAGTCTGAACCCATCTTTTTGTGTATTCTACAATATACAAGCTTTCACTTAACTAAAGACTTAGTACATTATATTCCCTCTTCGAAACTAAAACACAATCTTGTCTCCACTCAAGTGAATCTAACTCAAGAGTGGTTCTTGGAAACTCTTTGTTGCTTAAGGTTATAGTCATCTTCCAAAGGTAATCTATTACTCTTAGATATCCTAAGGCTCATACCTTCCTTATTCTTTACTAGAGTGGGGCCTGTAATCCATCCTAGTATACTTGTTTCCATTGCACCATCTTATCACATATTGAGTGATATCCATTGCAATACTAGGTTTCCTAAGGTGCTACATCCTTACCTAGGGCAATCCTTCACTTTGGATGCTCAAAGGCTTAAGATTTCTCATACTTACTAGATGAAAATTTCCCTTATAAACTATCCCCATTTGTTCCTTAACACATCTTAGGAAACATATACTAATGATCCTATCTAGTCAATAGTTTCAAAACATCATCAATGACATTTTTAGCCTATCTCGTGCTCACGTCACGACACAAACTAGGGTACGCTGTGGCGCCCTAAACTTAGGTTTCATTACTGGGTGTAGCATCACTCTCATGGTATGACACGGCATCTTCACACCATGGTGCGTGCAACAAAATCGACCTCACGCTGCGGCATGACCTTCTCACTCTGCGGCACTTGAAGCCAGTTCATCTTTACGCCGGGGCACGACGTCTCTCACATAATGGCGTGCATGACAGAACCCAAGTTCTGTAGAATTTTACAGAATCGTGGCACTGCTCCATGGTTCATAACTTACTTTCAATCATCTAAAATTAGTTTCATGGTGATTTCTAACACTCATCCATGCCCCTAAACTTGCTGCTAGCCAATCTGACATTAAAAGCACAACCAGTATGCCTAAAAATACCAAACTAACTAAGATTATCTTGAAATTTTAACCACACATTGTTTCATAAATTTGTACCTGAAACAAGTTATGTATACTTGTTTCCCTTAACTTAGCCATTAAAGCCATTATCTTAGTCGTTTTATGCTACTTTTCAACTTTTGTGTTGCAACTAAGTGCATAATGAACTCAGATTGCTACAAAACTTCACAGCCATGTTAAGCAAGTAATATGCTACCTTTTGTAACCATATTCAAGTCTAAAATATTACTAAGGGTATTACACTTTACCCTTTTACTAGGGTCTTGACTTGATTTTACCATGGAAATATAGAAAGGGGTGGAAACATAAAAGTTCTCAATAATATACAAGCATCTCATGCATTCATTAATGTAAATTGTACATAAATTTGATCTATATTAACATTATACAATCGCTCATACAACTATATAATGTAACACCCTCCTTACGGTGTCACACTTGGTGTTACTTAATTACCAAATTACCCTTCAATTAACAATCGTGCTTGTATTATAAATACGAGTTATAAAATTTCTTAATGATAATTAGATAAACTTAGTAGAAAATAAGAACATAACAACATTGTCACAATAATTTACATCATATATATACATACAAGCGTTTAGTACTGTCACACTTAAATATCTTACAAACTAGACTTCTAAAATATTTAAACTTTAAACTTTAAAACTAACATATAGCCCAAATCTTACTAGACAGTAGAACCCTCAGATGGGTCCTCCTCAGATTCCTCAGCACGTAGGAATCCGTCATGATGTGCAGTCCTACGGACAGGTGTCCGAGCAGACGACACAATACTAATACTGCCTAATTAAATTGCCAGCTTCAGGTAGCCAAGAAACTAGGCATCTCCATCTCTTCAAAACTCGACGTCCTCAGTAGGAATCTGCTCCTCCTCAGTTTGTCGCTCTGTTTCTTGCTCGACGTCTTAACGAATATAAATATAATACCAAAACATGCATACAAAGAGGTGAGATCACCTACGCCAATACCAGTATGGCAGTGAAGATACATACATACAATATCTCATACAGTTATCATACCATAATTTCAGTTATGCCACTAACATCATTATCATCGCAAAACATGTAATATACAATAATTACAATCATGTCATCATCAATAATCAATAAACCAATAAATCAATTATCATAAACAAAATTTATGATAATACCCTTTATCATTATATGTATGCACACAGACTCAATTTCCTACTCCATGGAGCTACAACTCAGGTCGGAGAGAGTGATCGAAAAGAAGTGTCGGTACCAACATGCCTTGGACCACGTGCTCAGTTTTGCACATCCAGCATATACACGACAGTCTTTATCAGATCTTGATTAAGGATAGTGTCTCGGTCCGGATCATTGGTGTGTTGCGTCGGTCTAACCCACGGTGCACGAAAGAGCTACCATCGGCCCATTGTAGGCAACCCGCACCCCAATGCCCCCAAGGTCAACGAGTGACTTACACTACGCATATCGCACCCACTCGGGAGGTGTAGTCTCTCCTGGCAACTAGCCTCATACGATCCATCGGACCTTCCCAATGCATGTACTATGAATTATTCACATTTCAAATCTATATCTCATAATCGGGGTCCACACAAGTAATATAACAAGACTATTCTTCGTATTTTAATCAGCGTAGTCATATTTTTGCATTTTCTCAATTGCGACTCGGTTAACGCCTTTTCAAAATCGCATAGTGACTTTTCAACATTTTTCCAATCGCGTAAATATTTTTCTTACGTTTTAAATCAAAGATACTTTTTCTCTCATTTTAATACTAAAATTAGCTTTATTTTTCATATTTACACTTCAGTCCCTCAAAAACTCATATTTACAAAACAACCCCTCATAAAATCTATATTTACCAAATAGTCCCTCAAAATTTAATATTTACAGAAAAGTCCCTCAAAAATTAATATTTACGAAAAAGTCCCTCATCAAATTTATATTTACAAAACCATCCCTCTTTTATAAAATATTTACAGTTTGACCCCTCTAAAAATAATATTTACATTATGACCCCTCAAAAATCAATATTTATACTATGGCCCCTCATTTTGAGAAAATTTGCAATTTAGTCCTTCTTTTATAAAAATTTGCGGTATAACTCCTCTAAAAATCAGTAAATGGTATTATTTTCAAAAATCATCATTTCTTTCCTTTACTACTCATAAAATCATTTTATTTTACCATACTCAAAATTTTCCCTAGATTCATTTAAATGTCTCAGTTCTCATTTTAATTCATTAATGTAAGGACTTTGGTCCTTTTTCCATTGTATGGCCGTAAGCCTCAATACTCTTTGGAGTACACATACAATCGATTAATCATGTTATTCACATCCTAATTTTCACATACAATCTCATGCTTTCATAATTTCACATACACACAAAATATCAAAGCTTTAAGCATTTAATCACACATTCAAGCATAAAAACTCAATCAAACACATCACAAACACAATCAAAACACATCAAATAATCGGTGAAGAACCCTTATGGATTTTCCACCGTACAAAATCATCCTCACACCACCAAAACTCGGTTGGTGAGGTTAAATCTCCCTCTTACCTCTTGTAGACAATTTTAATCGGTTAGTTCTCCTTTTATCCTTCAAATCCGTGCTATCCACCAAATAAATCCCTAAAATTCTTAAACAATTAGTAAATACACATACAAGGTACAAAATAGGAAAACCATGGAACAATCATGGTTAGAAAAATTAAAAATCAAATATTGAACCATAGAAACCAAACTTACCCTTAAGTAAGTAAGCAAGAAGTGGGATTTTGGACAAGATAGAGTAGGAATTTGGGAAAACTTTGTGAATGAAAGATGCTTAGAATGATATTTGGGTTCAAGAAATGTGATTGGATAAAATTATAAAGGTTTGGTTGTGTGGGGTAAGGGCTTGGCCGAATTAAGCTTCAAGAAACATCAATGTAGTTTTGGTGATTTTGGAAGAGAGAGAAGAGAGAATATTGCATGAAAACTCAAGTGATTATGGCCTTGAATGAGTGAATGGCCGTGGACTTCAAGCCATGCAAGGTGTCCATGGGCTTGGCTTCATCCTAGCCTTAGAATGGATTAAAGGTCAAGATTAAAACTTGTTTAGCAAGCCTAGCTCTCATTGGTCAATCCTAGCCTTGTCACTAAGCCTTGTCATCAAGCTTCATCATTACTTAAACCTAGTCATTATGCTTAGTCACCATGTTCAAGAAAGTTCCACTACTAATGAGGTTTAATTAAGCTACTAAACTAACTGTTTTGCTAAACGTGGGTCCCACAAACTTTTTTAGGTCCACAAATAATTTTTCTACTATTTTTGAGACAGTAGGTACTGTTGAATAAAATAATATTATAAAAATATAAAATTATTTTATTACACAGTTAAATCCTAAAAATTACGAGATTAATATATATATCAATCAGAATTGGGTTTAGTAAGATCCCCCAGCTCTAATTAATTAAATAAGTTTTTTCCCGGTCAGAAAATTATTATTTTCTTGACTCAGAGCAAATCACACAAAATGATCAAATATGATCTCAGAACAGTCAAACTATTTTTATAACACCCAGAAAATGTAAAACAGTGTAATTTTGCTATTACTATTCACATAGTCAGAATTTGGGGTGTTACATATAACGTATAAAAACCTAAACTGTCTCAATATTATACAATCACTCACACAATTGTATAACATCAACTATTACATGGCAAGTTGCTTAACTTGCTTTATTGCCTAACTTAGGACTTAACTTATCCTAAAGCTCATGTTATTAAGTTTATCTTACTTTGCTACACTTACATAAGGGTGATCATACTCCTCTTGTTACTTGAAAATAGCTTAGCTCACTACATTGTCCTAGGTAAAATATTGTACTACCACTTTCCTCTCACAATTACCTCCTTAACAAAGAGCTCAACTCACTCTTGGCAAGGTTAAAGGGGTTTATCTCACTCCCTTAGTTAGGATAAGTGTATTTTGTAACACCCTCCTTAGGGTGCCACACTTCTTGTTACTCAAATACCAAATTACCCTTTTAATTAGAAAACGTGCTTTATGATATAAATACAGTTGTAAAATTCATTGATGATAGTAACATAAACCTAGTGGAAAATAAAAACATTACAACAACATCATAATTAATATACATCATATATATACAAGTCATAGTACTGTCATATTTTAATGTTTACAAACTAGACTCTCAAAATATTTAAACTTTAATTTAAACTAACTTACTGCCCAAGTATTACTAAATAGTAGAACCCTCAGGTGGGTCCTCCTCAGACTACTCAGAAAATAGAAGTCCGACTTGACGCGAAGTCCTACGAACAGGTGTCCGCACAGACGACACTACACTAGTCACACTCGGAGTACGATAGTATACTTCCCAATACTGTCTAATTGACAATGGGAACTCTAAGTATCAATATTCACACTAATGTCCAAGATGTAGCCTACTCAATCTCATATACACAAGGAAACGAGACTCCTCCATCAGTTCAAAACTCAGCGTCCTCAATAGGAATCTGCTCTTCCTCAGCTTCTCGCTCAAGTTCTCACTCAACGTCTTTAAAATTATAAATACAATACAGAATAAACATACAAAGAGGTGAGATCACCTACGCCAATACCAATATGGTAGCAATGAAGATAAACACATACAAATTCTCATGCCAACACATCATACATAATTACAATTATGCCAACAATATCATTTATCATCATAATTCATACAATAAGTCATAATTATGATTATGTCCTTATCAATATTCAATTATTCAATAATTCAATTATCATAAACAATAATTACGATAATACTCTCAATATCTCTGCACATGCACCTAGACTCAATTTCCTACTCCATGGAGCTACAACTCAGATCGGAAAGAGTGGTCATAAAGATCTGTTTGCACTACATGCCTCGAACCACGTGCTCAATTTTTGCACATCTAGCATATGCACCAGTCTTTATCAAATCTTGATTACGGATAGTGTCTCAGTCCGGATCATTGGTGTGTTATATCGGTCTAACCCACGTACAGAAGAGCTACCAACTACACATTGTAGGCAACCCGCACCCCAATGCCCCCAAGGTCAACGAAAGACCTACACTACGCATATCACACCCACTCAGGAGGTGTATTCTCTTCTTCCTAGGCAAATAGCCTTATCCCGTCCATCGGACCTTTTCAATGCATATACAAATGCACCATTCTCAGTTCAATTCATTCTATCATATTCTCAATTAAATTTGCTTTATCTCAAGTTCGGGGTCCTCAGATTGGCCCAACAGTGTCATTACTGTAATTTCATCGCGAAACCATATTTTTCGCATTTTCTCAATCGCACAACAGTTCTGTCGCATTTTCAAATCACGTATCAATTTTTCATCGTTTCTCAATCGCGTAAACTATTTTTCACACGTTTTAAATCAAAAATATTATTTTCCTCTTTTAACACCAAAAATTCAGCTTCATTTTTCATATTTGCATAATAGCCCCTCAAAACATAATATTTGCATTATAATCCTCATTTAAATAATATTTTCACAACAGTCCCTCATAAAATTCACATTTACGAAATAGTCCCTCGTAAAATTCATATTTACGAAACTGTCCCTCGTAAAATTCATATTTACAAAATAGTCCCTCATAAAATTCATATTTCCAAAATAGTCTCTCCAAAACATAATATTTACGTTTTAGGCCCTCAAAAATTATTATTTACAATATGGCCCTATTAAAAACAAAAATTACTATTTTGCCTTTCTAAAAATCATAATTACAATATTGCCTCTCTAAAAATCATAATTACAGTATGGCCCCTTTTAAAAATGAAAATTATAATATTACCCCTCTAAAAATCATAATTACAGTATGGCCCCTTTTAAAAATGAAAATTACAATATTACCCCTCTAAAAATCATATTGATAATAATTCATTTTCCCAAAAATCATTTTACTTTGCTATACTCAAATTTGTCCCAAATTCATTTAAATCTCTCAGTTCTCATTTTAATTCATCAGTTTAATTATATCCGATTATTTTCCCACAACCTTCAAACTTATTCAAATTCATTTCTTTTTCATTTAAATCCTTCACTTTCAATTGAATCTCTCATTTTCAGGACTTTGGTCCTTTCTAGCTTAGTATGGCCGTAAGCCTCAAGCTCTTTGGAGCTCTCATAAAATCGGTTCATCATATTATTTACATCTTACTTTACTCATACATTTTCATGCACACAATTTCATACATACAAACATATATCAAAACAACAATTTCATACATACAAACATATATCAAAACAATAGACATAATATCACACATGCAAGCACAAAAACACAATCATACATAACACAAACACAATCAAATAGCATCAAACAATCGGTGAAGAACCCTTATGGATTTTTCCACCGTACAAAACCATCCCCACACCACCAAAACTTGGTTGGTGAGGCTAAATCTCCCTCTTACCTCTTGAAGACAATTTAATCGGTTAGTTCTCCTCCTTTCCTTCAAATTCGTGCAATCCCCCAAACAAATCCCTAAAATTCTTAAACAATTAGTAAAAACACAAACAAGGTTTAATATTGAAAAACCATGGAATAATCATGGTTAGAAAAATTAGAAATCCAATTTTGAACCATAAAATCAAGACTTACCCTTAAGTAAGTAAGCAAAAGGTTGGATTTTGGACAAGATAGAGTAGTTTTTTGGAAAAACTTTGTGAATGAAAAGTGTTTAGAATAGGATTTGGGTTTAGGAAATATGATGAGATAAAATTATAGAGGTTTGGTTGTGTGGGTAGTGTGTATGGCCGAATAGAGAGAAGAAAATGGAAGAAAAAGTGTGTATGGCTTCTTGGTATTTTTGGAGAGAAAATGAATAGCTTAAATGTGATAAGTGTGAAATAAAAGTGAAGAGTAAAAGCAAGGGGCTGCTGCTGCCATGTGAGCATGTGTGTGTGAGGTTGAGTGTTTGATTTTGTAAGATAAATATCCAATTGAATGCACATGGTGGTGCACATGGTTTATGACATTTTGGAGAGTTCATGAACCTTGTAGAACCAAGCCATCCAAGCCTCCAAGCTGCCTAAAACCGTGCAGCCCTTTAGGAATTTAGGAGCTTAATTGTTTCCAATTTAAGTCTAATTAATTGCTAATCAATTCACTAGTTAATTAGGTTTAATTTCCTAACTAATCTTAATTAACTTCCTAATCATATAACTAATTAGTTTAATATATATTAGCATATATTATAACCTTTAATCAATATTAAGATATCTAATTAATATTTAGATTATAATTAATTAATAACTAAGCTAGTTCACTTAGTTTGCTAATTAGGTAATTAGATTAGTCAAATTAAGCTTAATTAGCTACTAACCAAATTCAAGCCTATAATTTTTGACTTAATTCTAACCATTGATTCATCTTTAATTCCTAACCATAGATTAGATCTAAGGTAGATATCAATTGGTCATAAAACTAGCATTCTAATCTCACCATTGATTAGATCAACGGCTAAGGTTAAAGGCTTCCTAACTAAGTCTTCATCCAATGGTTCATATTAAAGTCTAAGCCACTAAGTTTGACTTCATCTTAGCCATTGAAATCATCTTGATTTCCTATCCATTGATCTCATCTACGGTGGATATTACTTAGTGGTTTTATCAAGATTCGTTTTACACCATTGATCAGATCAACGGTTAAGATCAAAAGCATTTAAATTATGCTTTTCATCCAATAGTCCTAAATAAAGTCTATGCTTCTTTTGTTGACCTTTTCCTATTGGTTTAGAAAGTCAAGCCTACTTTCGTTGACTTGCTCTAATTGGCTAGAATTTGTCCAGTCAGCACAGTTGACTGTTTTTCCTAAAAGTGGGCCCTATGAACTTTTTCGGGTCCACAAATAATTTTTCTACTATTTTTGAGACAGTAGGTACTGTTGAATAAAATAATATTATAGTAATATAAAATTATTTTATTACACAATTAAATCCTAAAAATTATAAGATTAATATATATATCAATCAGAATTGGGTTTAATAAGATCCCCCAGCTCCAATTAATTAAAATAAGAATTCCTCCGGCCCGAAAATTATTATTTTCCTGACCCGGAGCAAATCACACAAAATAATCAAAAATAGTATCGGAATAATCAAATTATTTTTATATTACATAGAAAACACAAAATAGTGTAATTTTGTCAGTTCTGTAACATAGTCTAAAATTTAGGGTGTTACATACTTGATGAGCGTCGAACTCAATCAAAATTGTAACCGAGTTATGCCTATAGCTTGTAGCATAGGAAACAATATTGGATCGTCTCTCAAGGATTGTAAATACAATTTGATCAGATCAAGCCAAAATTGGGTAAAGGATTTGAGAAGTCAGAATATGTAAAAAACAAAATTAAAGTGAAAGAAATTCAATTAAAAGCGTAATCAATTTAGAAACCTATCCAAAATTAGGTTGATTCTATCTTACATCTTTCAATAAACATTTGAAGTGCATTTGAATGGTTAATTTGGATACAACTGAAATCTCTGCATCAAATCTAGAATTCATACTAGACAATCATCTAGCATTCAATTAAAAATTGACACACAAATTTGTAATCGCACAATTTATGTTGGAATCATTGTTAATTTGATCTCTAAATTCAATTAACCTAGGCACAAATTAGTAACTTAACCTCTTTAATTTCATGATTAATTTAGATCAATCAATCCTAAATTTATCATAATTCTCAATCTTAAATCAAGATCCAATCAGATCAAACATAAATAGAATCACCATTCATGCATTCAAGATCAAGAAGAAGAGGAAGAAAAGGAATCCAAATGCAATTCAAACATAAAACAGAGTCCTGATCTCAAGAATCCAAATCACAATTTCTTTAAGAATCTCTAAATTGATTATATAAGTTTAGTCACCCATAGCCATCACCATGAAGGAGCTTGAGCAAGAAGGAAAAAGAAGAGAGAATGATGTAGATCTAGAAAGAGAAGGTCAGAAAAGTGTGGAATAAAAAATTGATATGGTTTTCTACTTCTACAGCTATAAACTAACTCCTATTTTGGCCTCATATCATTAGAATCCCATTAGATACAATGTTGGGTCCATTATGAGTAATTGGGTCCAAACCCCATGTCATTTGGAGGTCTACAACTCAAGTTATACCCATTTAAGTGACCTAAACTCTTCAATAACTCGTCTTGGTCTTACAGTTGCAATTACATGCCCAAAAAGATGTATTTTGGAAAAGTGTCTACATATAAATTGAACATATATGTCTTAGCTTTCAAATGCCACTAGTTTCAGGCCTATATCATATCTACAACTGAAGTTATGCCCTGATTGGTGCACACTACTTGGGTTCCAGTAACAGAACCTTTGTTCTGAATTCCAGGCCCAATTAGCTCCACTAGATCTCTGATTTTGCCCTGGAGCTCTGCATGAAAGTTGTAGAGCTCTCCCTCGTCTTTCCTAAAAGATAAGGTACATAATTTTTGGAGATATAATACTCAAGATATGACCAAAATACAAAAATAGTGTAAAATCTCAATAATGTTGGAAAAGATCAATTAAGCCCAATTTGAGCCCAAACTTACAAAACATGACCAAGCCTAATCAATTAAGTACATGGAGAATGTAAATGACTAAAAATAAGGGTTTAGTAATGTATAAAATATATAATTATTAGTACTATGGTTCACCTTTAACCAGTAATGGAACCAACTATTTACTAATACTTGATTTCAACCTATCTTAATAAGGTAATAGAGCATATATCTAAAAACTTGCATAATTAGTTCAACCTTGTCTATAAGAGAAATAAATCATGTCTTTATGATAAGTCTAATTTCCTTATCAAACTTGTATCTAGCATACGTTATAAACACAACACAAGTGGTATTCTAAGCCACACTAATGTGCTTAAGGTCCTAGGCACCTATTTTAAGAAATCCATAACTCTTGAAAAGCCTAGAAACTCCAACTTGTTCTTATATGCTAGGTGGTTATTTCTTATGTGAAATATCCCTAAAAGTGCCTTGACACACTTAAGAAAGAATATACTAATGTTCCTTATTGATTGAGAAGCTCAAAATGTCCAATTTATGAACTTGATCAAAATTGGAACTAGCATTGCTCTGTTATGCTCTGTTGCTGGTGCTTGGTGATAACTCCATAAAATGTAATTATTTATGCCCTATATCAGTGCTTTATTGATTGCTCAGTCCTTGTTCTTAGGCATAATTGGAATACTTTAGCTTTATTTTCATTCAAATGTTTGTTGATGCCTTCCTCTTTGTTTTGTGAACATATTTCTAATTCTTTTGTTAGATTATGTTGATTTTGCACTTGTGATTAACTGGATGGACTATAAATTATAGGATAAGCTAAAAAAATAGATGAATTAGAGCAACCTATGGTCTAGCATGGGAAGAGAAGAACTAGGAGATATCTCAGTTTCTCACGTTGTGGCGAAGCCATGTTCACGCCGCAGCGTGGAGCTCTCAAGTTGCAGCGTACTGAGAGGACAGAGGCTAGCATGCTGAGGTGCAGACAAGTGCACGCTGTGGCGCATGGAGGTTAGCAGCACCTACAAATACGATGCTATCAGATCAGAAAAAGGACAAGAGTTCTGGGTCATGAGAAAATGCAGCTAGGGCTCATTTGCTGGCATTTTGGAGAGCTATGAATGGACTAGAAGTGGAATTCACCATTATTCAAGGAGGATCATTCTTCCAAGCACCAACATTATAGTGTTTCCCCTCTTCTCTATCTACTCTCTCTCATTCTAGGGCATGGGCATAGAAATGGCTGTGGCATTTTCGTGTTCCATGGCTAGCTAAGTTAATTTTAGGAATTCCTATGGATCTTTCTATGTAAACTTGATGATTTTGTAACCTTGTGATTTATTTATGATGATGTGGTTTGTTCATCCATATTTCTCTTAATGCTCATGAATGTATGGCCAACATTTATCTTGTTTTGCTTGAATCTATTGAACTAAACATAGGGATTTAGGTTTTAGATCATGAATATGGTTTATGCATGTTTAATTTCATTTTAATGGATGAGTGACTTAATTAGCTAACGGGATAGAAATATATCCTTTGGTCATGCATGGCAATTGTTAAGAATCAATCTTAATGAATGGAATATGCTTTAGTTTTCATGGACTCATAGTGAGCTAGGCAAACGACATATGGTTAATTGACCTAGACATAGGCTTTTAGCTAGTGGAGTTTCTTATGCTAACAAATTCATTCATGCATAATGCTCACATTGGTTACATATTATTATGTGGAATAGTTAGTGAAGAAGGAGTCCCTATTCTCCAATCCTTGACTCTTAATCTCTTATTAAAGCTTTCTAGTCTTTTAATCAATTCATACCTTTTCTCCCTATTTGAATGTCCTTGAATAGAATTTCTTAAACTACTGGTTGATAGTTAGCTTAGATATTAATCCTAATCCTTAAGGGAACGAACTTAACTTCTCACTTTATTACTTGTGTGACCCATTCACTTACAATACACAAAAGTGGTCAACAAGTTTTTGGCGCCATTGCCGGGGATTACGGCTAATTTCTATTTTGCTAATATTGACAATAAGTTTAATTAGTTCTAGTTCAAGTTTTTCTTTTATTTCATTTTAATTTAAGTTTCATTCTTTGTCTGTTTTAGGTACACTTACAATGGCGGATCACAATGGTCGCACAAGGCCTTTGAGGGAGTTTGCTACTCCTCAAATGGGTAATCATTAATTGAGTATCACAAGGCCTCGCATTTGAGCCAATAATTTTGAAATCAAGCCTGCCATCATACAGATGATACTAACATTGGTGCAATTTGGTGGCTTGCCAAGTGAAGACCCAAATGCTCATCTGTAAAATTTCTTGGAGATATGCGACACCTTCAAGCATAATGGTGTTTCTAAAGACGCCATCCGTTTAAGGCTCTTTCCTTTCTCTCTCAGGGATAGAGCCAAGAGCTGGTTGTAATCTTTGCTAGCAGGGTCTATAAGCACTTGGAATGATGTATGTCGCAAGTTTCTGAACAAATACTTCCCACTTGCCAAGACTGCGGAGATGGTGAATGATATTACCTCATTCACACAAGCTAAATCTGAATCCTTGTATGAAGCCTGGGAGAGGTACATGGATCTTCTGAGAAGGTGTCCTCACCATGAAATACCACCATGGCACCAAATCTATTTATTTCATAAGGGCTTGCTGCCTCACCACCGTTCAATTGTTGATGCAGCTTCCGGTGATTCATTGCTTAGCAAATCATTTGATGAGGTATACCAATTGTTGGAGGAATTGGCCGCTAATAGCTATCAATGGCCATCTGCAAGAAATACCCCAAAAAGGGTGGCTAGAGTGCATGAGGTAGACGCAATTACGTCACTTTCTGCTCAAGTGGCTACAATTTCTAACAAGTTAGACAGTTTGGGTGTAAGCTCTCATCAGAGCCCATTCGTGTTGTGTGACCGATGTGGGGATAACCATGCAATGGATAGATGCCCATCTGATATGGAGAGTGCTCAATATGTGGGAAACTACTGTCCTCCTCAGAATAACCTATATTCACAACAATATAATCCTGGGTGGGGGAATCACCCAAACTTCTCATGGAGGGATAACCAAGGAGTAACTTCTTCATCAGTTGGAAATGAGAGACCACATTATCCTCCCAGTTTCTCTTCACAAGCAAGACCACCACCACAAGAGAAGAAACCATCACTTGAGGATATGTTCATACAGTTTATGGTTAAATCTGATACTTATATGTCTAAAATCAATGCTCATTTGGCTAGAAATGATGCAATGATTCAAAGCCAAATAGCTTCAATGAGAGCATTGGAAACACAGATAGGGCAATTGGTAAATGCTATCAACAACCGACCTCTGGGGTCATTTCCAAGTGACACCGTCAGTAATCCAAAAGGTGACCCAAAGGATTACAAAGCTATTTCCCTTAGAAGTAGGAAAAATATAGAAGGGAATCCCAAGACCAAACTGCTTATTGATGATGCTGAGGTGACACAAAAGGAAGAGATTGTGTACAAAGAATACCAAAGGAGTAAGGTGATTGCTAAGAGTAAAGATGAACCAAATAAGGAAGAAATCAAAAAGAAAGAAGAACGCACTTCTCCTGCCTTGCCGTATCCAAATCGCTTTGCCAAGCATAAAATGGATGCACAGTTCAAGAAATTTTTGGAAGTCTTCAAAAAGCTTCAAATAAACATTCCATTTGCAGAGGCATTAGAATAAATGCCTAGTTACGTAAAGTTCATGAAGGATATATTGTCTAAAAAATGGAAATTGGGTGAGTTTGAGACAGTGGCATTGTCAGAAGAGTGCAGTGCTGTTTTGCAACAAAAGCTTCCTCCAAAATTGAAAAATCTAGGAAGCTTCACAATTCCATGTGCAATTGGAGAAAAATTCTGTGGATAAGCCTTGTGTGACTTGGGGGCAAGTATTAATCTCATGCCCCTATCCATTTTTCAGAAGCTAGGTTTGGGGGAATGTAAGCCGACATCATTTACCCTCTAACTAGCGGATTGCTCCTACTCTTACCCGAAGGGAATTATTGAAGATCTCTTACTCAAGGTGGACAAGTTCATATTCCCTGCAGACTTCATAATTCTGGATATGGAGGAAGATCGAAATGTGCCTCTAATTCTTGGGAGACCATTTTTGGCCACAAGAAGAACACTCATTGACGTCCAAAAAGGTGAATTGACTATGATAGTTCAGGATCAGGAGGTAACTTTTAACATCTTTAAGAAAATTAAATTTCCTCATGATCCTGAAGAGTGTTCATATATAGGCATGCTTGATAATATAATTGTTGATGTATTTCATGCTAACTTTCCTGATGACCCTCTTGTATTAGAATTGACTACTTCAACTAACCAGGAAGATCATACTAGGGATGTTGTACTTGATTTTGTTAAACAATTTGATGCTCCTCCTAAGTATTTTAGGTCATCCAAGTTTGAGCCTTTGGAGTTCCAAGCATCTAAGGAGTTGCCTAAGACTTCTATTGAGGAACCCCCAAAGCTTGAGTTGAAGCCTTTGCTGAATCATTTGCAATATGCTTACTTGGGAGCAATGTCTACCTTGCCAGTAATCATATCATCATCACTCACTGATGAGCAAGAGGACAAACTTCTTCGTGTGCTCCGGAAGTACAAACATGTCATTGGATGGACTATTGCTGATATTCATGGCATTAGCCCCTCCATTTATATGCATAAGATTCTATTGGGGGATAATCTGAATGGAGTTATGGAGAACCAAAGGCGACTAAATCCAATAATGAAGGAAGTGGTGAGGAAAGAGAAAATTAAATGGCTTGATACTGGCATAGGTTATCCTATTTTCTAATAGCCTGTGGGTTTCTCCAGTCGAATATGTTCTAAAGAAAGGAGGTATGACGGTGGTTACCAATGAAAATAATGAGCTCATCACTTCTCGCAAGGTCACTGGATGGAGGATAAGCATGGACTACTGAAAATTGAACAAAGCTACCTGGAAGGATCATTTTCCACTCCCTTTCATTAACCAAATGTTGGATAGATTAGTTGGAAAGGCTTATTACTGCTTCCTTGATGGTTACTCTAGATACAACCAAATTGCCATAGCACCTGAAGATCAAGAAAAGACAACATTCACACATCCCTATAGTACGTTTACTTTTCGGAGAATGCCATTTGGGTTATGTAATGCACTAGTAACCTTTCAGCATTGCGTGATGGCTATCTTTGCGGATATGATTGAGCATGGCCTGAAAGTCTTTATGGATGATTTTTTGATGTTTGGAGATTCTTACAATAGCTGTCTACAGATTCTTTCTTCTGTGTTGAAAAGATGTGAAGAGACCAACCTAGTCCTAAATTGGGAGAAATGTCATTTCATGGTTCAAGAAGGCATTGTTCTTGGCTATAAGGTTTCTATCAAGGGGTTGAAAGTTGACAAGGCAAAGATTGAGGTGATTGACAAACTTCCTCCACCAAATGCAGTAAAAGGAATTCACAGCTTTCTTGATCATACCAGTTTTTACCGGAGATTCATAAAAAACTTCTCCAAGATTTCTAAGGCCCTTTGCAACTTATTGGAGAAGGACATCCAATTCAACTTTGATGAATCATGCTTGGAAGCATTTATGGAACTAAAAAGGAGACTAGTGTCAGCCCGGGTGATAATCACTCCGGATTGGGAATTGCCTTTCAAATTGATGTGCGATGCCAGTGACTATGTTGTTAGTGCAATTTTAGGGCAGAGGAAGGAAAAAGTGTTTTGCTCCGTATATTGTGCAAGAAAAACTCTCAATGATGTGCAACTAAACTACACAACAACAGAAAAGGAACTTTTGGCAGTTGTCTTCGCATTTGACAAGTTTTGGGCATACTTAGTGGGCACTAAGGTGATAGTCTACACGAATCACTCCGCAATTAAATACCTGGTGAGCAAAAAGGATGCAAAACCACTGTTGATTCATTGGGTCTTGTTGTTGTAATAATTTGATTTAGAGATTTGGGATAAAAAAGAGGCAAAGAATCAAGTTACAGATCACCTCTCTAGATTGGAAAATAAGGAATATCAAGTTGAATTAATCACAATTAATGAGGTATTCCCCGATGAGCAACTCTTTGCTATAACAACTTGTCCATACCCTTGGTACACTGACATTGTGAATCACATAGTGGGTGATGTGTTGCCTCTGGATCTTACCTCTTATCAAAAGAAGAAGTTCTTGCATGATGCCAGGCACTATCTCTAGGATGAACCATTCTTGTTTAAACAGTTCCCTGACCATATGTTGAGGAGATGTGTACCTATGGAGGAAGTTAAACAAATTTTGAACCAATACCATTCTTCTTCGTATGGTGGACACTATATTGAGGAGAGGACAGCAGCCAAGGTGCTACAATCTGGCTTTTATTGGCCATCTCTATTCAAGGATACGCACTTTCATGTTAGCAAATATGATAGGTGCCAAAAAGCAGGAAACATCTTAAGGAGAAATGAGATGCCCCTTAATTCCATTCTTGAGGTTGAGATTTTTGACGTGTGGGCATTAACTTCATGGGCCCTTTTATCCCCTCCTATGGGAACCTGTACATTCTTGTGGCAGTGGACTATGTGTCCAAGTAGGTGGAAGCATGTGCATTTCCTACTAATAACTCTAAGGTAGTGATAAACTTCATGAAAAAATAAGTCTTCACCCATTTTGGTACTCATAGGGCCATTATTAGTGATGGAGGGTCATATTTTTGCAATAAGTACTTTGTTGCTCTCTTGGCCAAGTATGGGGTAACTCATCGGATTGCTACCGCATACCATCCACAGACAAGTGGGCAAGCAGAGGTGTCTAATCGTGAAGTTAAGCGAATACTTGAGAAGATGGTATGTCTATCCCGTAAGGATTGGTTAAGAAGACTTGATGATGCACTATGGGCATACAGGACAGCTTATAAAAACCCCATTGGTATGTCTCCATACAAGCTTGTATTTGGGAAAGCTTGCCATTTGCCCGTTGAGTTGGAGTATCATGCTTATTGGGCTATAAAGCAGTTGAATTTTGATTTACAAGCTGCTGGTGAAAAAAGATTATTGCAGCTCAATGAACTTGATGAATTTAGGCTTCAAGCCTATGAAAATGCAAAACTATACAAGGAGAATGTGAAAAGTTAGCATGACAAGAATATTGTGTATAAAAGATTTGAGCAAGGCCCAAAAGTCCTCCTTTACAATTCCAAGCTCAAACTCTTTTCAGGAAAGCTAAGATCAAGGTGGTCAGGTCCATTTCAAGTGGAAAAGGTGTTTCCCTATAGAGCTATTGAAGTCGTAGATCTTGAGGGAAAGTCAACCTTTAAAGTTAATGGCCAGCACTTGAAGCCTTATCTAGGAGGAGAAATTGATAGGGAAAAGACCTCCCTCACATTGGCTACCCCAGCATAGTAGCAGAAAAAGTCCTACCTGGACTATAAAAAAGGCCCTTACCTTTTTTGAGAGGGAACCACCCTTATTCTTACCCCTTTGATTTTGAGTCCAGCACAACTAATGCCTTTAATTTTAAGGTTTCATGCTATTTTGATCATGCTTACAACAGTTGCGCTAGTTGGACTAATTTTGCAGGTGGTGGAGACCTCTAGGAAGCAATTATATATAAATGCTGTGGTGTACTGGTCTCAGTTTGATCAGGATTTTGAGGCCACACGCAGCACGCCTCAGTGCACGTATAAGAACACCACAGCGCGATAGTGCCAGATTAAAAAAAAAAAAAAGAGGGGCGCTTGCCCTACGTGAAACATGTGCTTCACTGAGAGCCCTAGCTACTACATTAAAGTGGGTGTGAGCCCTTATTCTTCCACTTGCTCTCCATTTCTTACTTTTTCTCTTCCTTTTCCCCCCACTTTCCCTACATTCTGCTCTTGATTTGCTACATTTTTCTTCCACCCACATTCTCACTCCCCCTCCAGGTAACACTCCGTTCACCCTCTTCTCCTTTCACTTTGCGTTTTTCCCCCTTTTCCTTGTTATTTCACAATTTATTTACTTTTTGTCATGATTTTTGCTTTTAATCTCTGTTTTTAATTGATGATAATGAGAGAAAAATTTTTTTTAGCTATTTATAGTTGTTTTTAGTGGAAATTAGGGTGCCATTGGTGGCTGTAACCTCACGGCATGCGCCCGTCGCTGCACATGCCCTCTGTGGTGCAAGAATTTGCACGCCGCGGTGTGAATCCTTTTGCAAACCTATTTCCATTTTTGTGTTGGTGGCTTTGTTGTTTGCTCTAATTTACATGTTTTATGCAATTGCCACCATGTTTTATATTTAACGTAATTTTTTTTTCTATTTTTGTACATATCTTAGGCACTTTGGCAATTCGTGTTCTAACTTTGGCACTCTGTTTTTGATAGAACTAGGTACCCTATTTTCACTGCACCATGACTCATAAACGCTAGAAGGGTGATAGTAGCTGGTGTAACATGGTGCCTTCTTTGCCTCGCCAATTTGATAGGGTGAAATTCGTTTTAGCCGAGGCTGAAGCGAGGTACTCCGCACTGGTCACTAACCCTATAATTCCTGAGAGAGGGTTTAGCTTCAAGCAGGCTATCCACCAAGAGATCTAGTGGACCATTGACCACTATAATTGGAAGAGGTTTGTAAAACACCAGTGTCTGTAATTCTTCCAATTGTTCGCGAGTTCTATGCGAACGCTGCATTCTCTGACCGACAGACTTCTATAGTCAGAGTGCACGGCCGTCAGGTCTCCTTCCATTGAGGATATTCAGTGAGCATTGGGCTTATTTGCTCCCGACAAGATATGTGAATACTCATAGTTCCTCCGCGTAGGGGCAGAGGAGGGCCTTGACCTGGATGTTATCACTGCCCGTATCTGCATTCCAAAGGCACAACCTGTGCAATGGGTCCTCAGTGTTCAAGATCAGCGACCAAGGAACTTCTCCCGCTCATATCTAACTCCTGAAGCTCGCGTTTGGTACCATTTCATCAGTGCCCGGATCATCCCTTTTGCCAACATGTCTGAGGTGACTAGGGATCGGGCCATCCTGATCTATTCCATTCTTGAGCACAGGTCCATTGATGTTGCTAGGATTACCCATGAATAGATTAATAAATCAATAAACGAGTCCAGGAGCCTCTTTTTCCCATTCCTCATCCATCAGCTTTGTAGCAAATGTTAGGTACAGTGGGGCCCTCATAAAGAGTTCATTGATATCAAATAGGCTCTTAATGATACCATCCTACAGAAGCTGAAACATCCTCCAGCCCCAGGACAGCGGCAGAGGCAGGGATAGAGAGCAGCCAGAACAACCCCTCCGTCTGACGATGAGTGGCGTGCTTCTATGGATGCTCGATTAACTCAGATGACTGCCATACTGAGGTGGTTAGCTGAGTGTACTGGGTTTCCCATGGATAACTTTTCGGTGTTCGACTCCTCTCCCTATGATGGTGCTGGACCCTCCCATCAGCCCTAGGATCCAGTAGCTGACGATCTTGATAGCGGTCGTGATACTAAGATCATCCCAGATGACCAGGACGATGATGATGCGTAGTTATGATGCAGCCAGGGCATCTTTCTGTCTTATTTTGTTGTTACTTTTTAGATATTTTGAGCAGTGAGGACACTGTTTCCCTCAGGTTTGGGGGGTATCTAATATGCTTTGTTATTTTTGAATTTGGTACTTCTTATATTTTGACTATTGCTGGTAGTAGTGCTGAATCTTTTTAATTTTGAAGTTAGATGGTGCACATGATTGTATTGATCTTAATGCATGTTGAAAAGTAAAATCTTCTGGAATACATTATTTATGCCAATTGTTAGGGCATTGATGGTTGGCCAATGATGAGTATGGATGCGTTTTGATCTCATTATTTATGTGAATCCATATGTAATCTCTAATGCATGATGAAACAATCTAGTATGAGTTACATCCTACTTGTATGCATGAGTAACTTTGAAATGGTTTGAGTGTGAATCTAGAAAATGTTTATGAATTGTACATGTGGAGATTTCGTTTATCCTAAAAAAATTGTCTTGCAACTCTTTTGAGGTAAAATCCTAGGTTGTGCTTGATTGAGGAAATGATTAGGGCATTGTTTGGACTGATTGAGCCTAAAAAAGCTTACCTTTACATGATCATATCCATAGGTCCCCTTTGAAGCTTTATAAATTTTTGGCCTTCTATTTTCTTTCATCACCTTCATTTCTTCCAACCCATGTAACCATTCTAATGCATATGAAATTTCATTGCATTTTCATCTTACCATCAATGTTGTTTGTCGAGTACATAATATGTTATTTCTTGATTTGAGTCCAATGACTAGGGTGTTTATGTTGTTCAATACAAGAGTGACTTGAAGGAACCATTTGCTGTGCAATAAATTAATTTTGTTTGTAGAAAAAAAAAACAAAAACAAAAAAAAATAAACAAAAGAAAATGCAAGAAAGGAAGCAAATGTGAAAAAGCATTAAGTGGTTCTGGATAGTGTTGTTTATATCATTTTGCATACCCTTGTTTTGGCTCAAGTCTTGAAATGTTATGTTATGTCCTCAATGTTTGTATGTTTTCCTTTACCCCTTATTCTTCACCCCATCACCTTGGCCTTACATTACGAGCTATTAAAGTCCCTTTTGATCCTCAGTTGTATGCAATTTACATTAGTGGACAAAGAGTTGAATTACAATCTTATGGATTCTTTGATTCTTATCCCTGTGTATGCTCATAAACTTATCCAGGTGAACATGATTTGATTAGAAAAGTTACCTTGCATACTTGTGGGAAAGGTGATTTACATGAAAGGAAGCTGTGATTGTTAACATGATAGGGATTGCATGTGTGTGGAGTAGATTGTGAGGCATGAGCATTCTTTGAGGATTATACAACCATTATGCACTAGGAGAGGTGAAAGTGAATTTAGAATCCATGTTAGCTGCTGATTGCATGATGGGTAGATTTTATCAATGCATGTGCGCTCATAATTGGTTTTGCTCGAGGACTAGTAAAAATCTAGGTTTGGGGGAGTGATAACTCCATAAAATGTAGTTATTTGTGTCCTATATCAGTGCTTTATTGATTGCTCAATCCTTGTTCTTAGGCATAATTGGAATACTTAGCCTTATTTTCATTCAAATGTTTGTTGATGTCTTCCTCTTTGTTTTGTGAACATATTTCCAATTCTTTTGTTAGATTATATTGATTTTGCACTTGTGATTAACTAGGTGGACTATAAATTGTAGGATATGATAAAAAAAAATAGATGAATTGGAGCAACCTATGGCCGAGCATGGGAAGAGAAGAACTAGGAGATATCTCAGCTTCTCACGCCACAGCGAAGCCATGTTCACGCCGCGGCGCTGAGTGTAACATCCTGAAAATTATTTATTTCATTATAAATAATTATTTTATAATATTTATAAATTTTGGAAATTTTTGTGAAATTTTCTGGAAACGCTGAATATTATAGTATATTTCTCGTTTTACGTGTGCACTGAGCAGAGCCGGGATAACGAAATGTTTTCCTTGAGGCTGGTAAACATTGAACTGTCAATGTGTCGATGATGGATCTTACTAAACCCGAGATCAGGCACAGTTTACGAGGTTTACATTTTTTGAGATTTTATCTGATAAATAAAATCATTGTATCATAAAATCATCTGATGAATAATAAAATATTATTTTCATCAACTGTAACTTTTATTCACTGAGAAAATAATTCTAACAGTGTAATTAATCATCTATCAGATGTATTTAATTAAGGAGATAAGCTTACTATGCACTT
Organism: Ormosia semicastrata; assembly: GCA_029884595.1. Classification (NCBI taxonomy): domain Eukaryota; kingdom Viridiplantae; phylum Streptophyta; class Magnoliopsida; order Fabales; family Fabaceae; genus Ormosia; species Ormosia semicastrata. Next base: position 62,569,598 of record JAQQTO010000061.1, on the reverse strand, counting down.
TATTGAGAATTGTGCAAAGCTTCTCAAGGAAGCTTCAAGGAAACTTCTAGGAAGCTTCCTTCCCATCCACTTTTCTCTCTCCTCCTTTTTGGTGCTGCACGGTTGGCTAAGAGGGATATTACATTTTCATTCTCTCATTTCCTCTCCTCCCATACGCAGCTCACCCCTCTTTCTCTCTTCTTCACACGGCTGCACACACCCACAACCACCATTGTTAATTTCAAGCTTCCCTTGCTCAAGCCAAACTTAAACCATTGCTCTTTCCTCACCATCTTCAAGCTTTCTTCTTTGTGGAACTCTCATTGACTCCTCCATTTTCGTGGTTGGCAGCCCAACACCAAAGCTTGGAGCTTTAAGGTAAAGCTCTCAACTTTCTTCTCCTTTTCTCCCCATTTTCAGGTCCATGGTCACGTTGGTGACTATGGATGCCATTTCCACTCTTTGATCTTGATTTGTTGGATTTGAACACCCAAGGTTTTGGTAGTGGAGAAGCATGAAATTCCAAGGACAAAAGGAGCTTGCTTTTCCTTGTTCTTCACGAAGGTAAGAGGAAGACACTCCTCCTCAACCTCTTTTAGCATTTAGAAACCTTGTCTGTGATTGATTGTGAGAAAACCCTATTGAGGGTTATTCTTTATTTGCATGATTAGTATGTTTGCATGTTGTTTATAATGTGTTTGTGCTATTAGATTGTTTGGTTGTGTATATTGAAGTATTTGAATGGATTAGAATGCATGAAATGGAAGAAAATGATGTCGGATTGTTTCTTGGGTGGCCACGGCTTTGAAGCCCAAAATTTGGGAATTCTTTGTGAACAATTGTAACAATTTGAACTTCTAACCACTTAGTTCAATGTTAATATCCGTCGAATTTGAACTTCTGACCATTTAGTACAATGTCAATATCCGTCGAATTTGAACTTCTGACTATTTAGTACAATGTCAATACCCGTCGAATTTGAACTTCTGACCATTCAGTGTAACACCCCAAAATTTCCTATCCTATAAACAGTAATTTTGACAGCTAATAGAATTTTACTGTTTAGTAATTTCTGGATACTGTAAAATTATTTTATTTATTCCGTCAGCGTATTTGATCGTTTTGAGTGATTTACTCCATGTCAGAAAAATAATAATTTCTAGGCCGGGAAAAATCTTTCTGTATTTATTTCTCTTGACTGTTAATTATTTTTAACAATCTGACTTGATTTTCATACATTTTCTAATTTTTGTGATTTTATGTGTGATTTTGAATTTTTTTCTGTTTGTGGGCCCCACGAGGTGTTTGTGGGCCCAAATGACCATACGTGGACCCAAGTGGGTCCCGCAAAGTGAAAAATTTTTCTACGCATAGAAAAATTTGTACTGTTTAGACGGAGACAGAGGATCTTACTAAACCTGAATCCAGAAACAGTTTTAGAAAATTTATTTTGTACTGTATTTATTTATCGGAAGATAAAAGTACAGTAAATATATTCTTTCGTGAGATTTTTAGTAGATAAAAATAGAAATTATATTACTTAAGTCAACATTGGTGGTTTGGATATCCACTATTGATTCAATTAATGGTTAAGAAATAAATTTAATAAAGAAACATAAGATAATCATCATTGATTTAATCAATGGTGTGAAAATAAACTTAGTTAGGCAAGCTTCAATATCAATCGTAGATTTAATCAACGGTGTAAAATTAATTATATAAAGTGACCATTTATAACCATTGGATTTAGAGTTGATCAAGGGTGGAGATTTGGTCGTAAAAAGTGACAAAGACCATTTATGACCATTGGATGAAGAATTAATCAAGGGTGGAGATTTGGTCTTAAAAAGTAGCAAAGACTAATTATGACCCTTGGATTAAAAGTAAGAAGAAGTAATCTTGATCCTTTATTTTGGAGACACATCTAATGGCTAGAATCTAAAGGAGAAAGATCCAATGACTTAGATTTAGTCTTCTAAATTAAAAGTCTACCTAAAATCCTAACCATTGAATTAATCAATGGCTAGAAATGCTTCAAATAATGGCCTAATTAACAAGCCAAGTAAACTAAATTAAATGTTAAATTGTTATAATCTAATTCTTAATTAGATATCCTAATTTTAATTAGAGATTATAATATATGAAATAATATGTCTAATTAATTAGTTATGTAATTAGAAAATTAGTTAAGATTGATTAGGAAACTTAATCTAATAAATTAACTAATCAATTTGCAAGTAATTATGACAACTTTGGAGTGCATGATGAAGGGGGGACGGTTGGAGAAGCAAGAAAGAAGGAGAGACATTTTGAGACATGTTGGAGTAGTCTTTTTAGGCCAAAGAAAAAGATGACAAAGTGGAAGACTTTTGCATGCATGTGATAGCCTTCAATTATGCTAAACAAATTTCTATCTCTCCATTCTTTCACTCCTACGGTTACCCACTTCAATTCAGCCCTCTATTTTGATTTTCTATCACACTTAGTAACACAAAGACCATTCTCTCTCTTCTCTCTCTTCCAATTGTTCAAGAACACCAAGAACAAATACAAAGAACACCATTTTCTCTATTATTTGAGCTATTCGGTCACCACCCATAGAACCACTTCCAATCTTTCATAATTTTATCTAGCTACATATCTTGAATCCTTTCATCAATTCAAAACACTTTCATGTTGGAGATTTTCTCTAAATCATTCATCTTCATGGACTTTCTTCAAGATCAAAGTTATTGAATTTTTGAGGTGAAGTGTAAGGAAACTTCATTTCTTTTCTCTTTTTCATGATCTAAACCATGTTTGATCCATGGTTCCTCTTAATCAAGCTTAGTATACTAATTTCTATGTATTTTGTTTTGAATTTGAGAAGCCCTTGGTGGTGAAGGACTTGGAAAGAGAAGCAAAATCAAGAAGCTTTGAGGATCTTCAAGAGGTAAGAGGGAGATCCATCTCACCAACCAATTATGGTGGTGGGAGATGGTCTTATATTTGATGGATTATGAATTCATGTGAGAATTCCAATCCATGGTCATGTAATAATTAATTGTGTGTTTATGAGCTTTGCTTTATTTTCTTGTGCTTTGATTATTTTTGTCTATGCTTAATATGCTTTGCATGATTTTATGTCTTTGATAGTATACTTATAATATGCATGATGAGTATATGGCATGTTTGTGATATTTATGATGAAATATATATATGTATGCCATGATGTGTGGATGGAAAGGAAATTGATATTGGTTCCAATGGCCAAGGAAGAGCTACGATTTTGATGCCCTTGATGAGGATCAATGTTGAAATTTTTCAAGAACAAGAAAATTAAATTTTGATCCCTAAGAAAATGAGAATTTCGGCCAAGACACCTCAAAATAGGTGTTTACAAATTAATATGTTTATGGAAGAATAAAATTGAATTGATTTGAGGAGTATGGAAAATGAACTAAAGGTTTGTTTTTTTTTTAGAAAACATGAACACAAATTTTAGAATGAAATTTTATTAATTTTTTTTATGTAGAAACAAGAATGGAACATATTTAAGTTAGAAGAAAAATATTTCACGGTTCCAATGGCCATCTATAAGGTTTTGATAATTTAGAAAAAAATGTTTTGATGCTATGAAATACAAGAATTTTCAAATAAGGATTTTTGAAAAGGGAATTAAGTGTTATAAATTAAGTGAAGTGGAATTTTCATAAATAAAAGAAAAAGAAGATTGAAAGTATTGAACTTCAAATTAATCAATTTTTAGAAGTGATTTAGAAATATAAAGGAAAACGTTTGTAACTTAAAATTTCTAACAGAGAATTTATTTATTGGATTTTGGAAAACGTTAGGAAATTTAAAGTTAAGAAACAATAATTAAATCAACTCAATATGATTTTGTAGGACTAGATTAATAAAAAAATGATTTTGAGAAAAAAATATATTAAGGAAAAGATTTTTGACTAAGAATGAAAAAAGATTTGCAAAGAAAGTGAAAATGAATTTGAACAAATGAGTTAGTGTTATAACCAATCGGTACTTTGGTTTTGAAAATAAAACTTTAATGGTTTTGTTTGTGTAAAATCATATCAATTTAAAAGGAAAAATATTTTGATAATTTTTCAATAGTAATGCCTAGATTTTGATGAAACAAAGTAATTTTTTAAGTGAAAATATAATTGATTTAATACAAGAAATTTGAAAAAGGAATCAGAGTATTTTACTCACTTGAAAAATTAAGTTTTGTAAACGAAAATGTTTTCAAACTTCAATTTATTTTGAAGTAGGTTAATTTGGAAATGATTTGGGAAAAAATGGAGAATATAATGGTATTTTGAGAATTTACTCAAATATAACATATTTTCAAGTTTTGAAGTACGTTTGGAAATTTTAAGATTTGAAATATTGATTTATATCAATGGAAAGGTAATTTTGTGGATTATATTTGAAAAAGAATTTCTTGAGTAAAGAAACGTGGAAAAAGATTTTCTTGAGTAAGAAAATGTGAAAAATGAAATACAAAGTCATAATATTTTAAGAAAAGATGAAATGAAATTTTTGAAGGTTAAGAAATATTTTTCGTAATAGAATTATGGTAAAAAAATTTATTTATGTATCTTAAAAATGTGTTGAAAATAATATTGACTTATTTGAAAGTCCAAATTAATATTATTTTGGAATATTGAAGAATATTTTACGTAATTTGAACTACTGTTGAAAAATCACTATGTGATTTAAAAGTAATAGAATATTTTTATGGTATTGTGAAAATATAATAAAAACGTTTCAGAATTTTGAAAACGTAACAAAAGTGTTACGATATTTTGAAAACATAACAGAAACATTTTGGAATTGTGAAAACATAATGAAAATATTGCGCAATCTTGTGAAAATACGGTGAAAGTGTTTTATAACTATGAAAACATGATAACATGGTTTTGTGTTGAAAATACAGTATAATTACTGTTTAACCAGTGTATGGACTCTGTATGAGAGAGTGACGTGTTTTGCCTATGATTGGTATTTGGTGCATTTTATATGCATTAGAAAGAGATGCTCGTATTTGGATTTGGTGCATTATACATGCATTGAAAAGATTTGGCCCGTTGGGGTTGGACTTGCACTGATAAATTCGTGCATTGTATAAAAGATAGCTAATAGCTATTATGGCCCTTGTGGTTGAAGAGGGAATGAGAATTGATAGTGAGGTCTATGATGGATCTTGGGGGCGTCGAGGCGCGGCGGTCGACCGATGGACGGTGACCGACGAGTACCACTGTGCCACTTGGCGATGCATCCGTTAACGCATTGACGATACCCGACAAGAACACGATTCTTTTCAACGACTGGGAGATTGTCTTTGGGCTAAGGCTGACAATTAACCAGAGCATTCTTCTCGAAATTGTGAAAAACCTCCATGGAGTCGTTTTTGATAAAATGAGTCTTTGTACATATGCATAAATCTGAGCATTTATATCTGTGTGATATATTAATTGAGGAATATTGGTTATTGGTTATGACAATTGTTATGAATACTTGGATGATGATGATGATAATGCTGATAACATGATTATGGTATGATCTATCTGTATGATCTATCTGACTTCCGACTCATAATCTGAAAATAAATTCGCACAAAGTTTGAGTTATAAAAGATGGGTTTCAAAATTTCTTCTTTACTGAAATGTAAATTTATTGAAAATATTAGGTAATATTGAAAATCATATTTCAACTATTCATTATGCAATATTGACATCAATTAATATCACAATTTAAAGAGAAATATAAAATTAACAGACTTATTTTTTTTTCTTTTTGACAGTAGCAAACCCCATGACGGGTCCTACTTAATAGCACGATACAACACTAACAAGAAACTTTAAAATACTTATTCCTTTTTCTGTCCATCTTGATGCATCAGACATCTGTTTCTTTGTCAACACTGCACACCTTCGAGTCTTGAATGTCCACTCCTTATTGTTGTCACCAATCTCAGAGTATCCATCGCCCGTTATGTCTAAGACAACTCGATCTTTCTATTATTTGATTTTAACAAGTCATGATTACAAAAAACAAAGCATAATAAAGAGGTGAGATCACCTACACCAATACCAACATGGCGACAGAGATAACACAAACAAGAATATCAAACAGATAGATCATACCACAATTATGATTATGTCATCAACATTAATCAACTATCATCATTCCATTATTTTATCAATTCAATTATCATAAACAAACAACATTATCATCATCATCATCCAAGTATTCAAAACAATTGTCATAACCAACATTCCTCAATTAATATATCATACAGATATAAATGCTCAGATTTATGCACATGTATAAAGACTCAGTTTATCAAAAATGACTCCATGGAGGTTTTCACAATTTCGAGAAGAATGCTCTAGTTAATTGTCAGCCTTAGCCCAAAGACAATCTCCCAGTCGTTGAAAAGAATCGTGTTCTTGTCAGGTATCGTCAATGCGTTGCAACGGACTGCATCGCCAAGTGGCACAAGGTACTCGCTTAATCGTCCCTCGGTCGACCGCCGCACCTCGACGCCCCCAAGATCCATCATAGACCTCACTATCAATTCTCATTCCCTCTTCAACCACAAGGGCCATAATAGCCATTAGCTATCTTTTATACAATGCACGAATTTATCAGTGCCAGTCCAACCCCAACGGGTCAAATCTTTTCAATGCATGTATAATGCACCAAATCCAAATACGGGCATCTCTTTCCAATGCATATAAAATGCACCAAATACCAATCATAGGCAAAACACGTCACTCTCTCATACAAGTGTCCATACACTCGGTTAAACAAGATAATTATATTGTATTTTCAACATAAAATCATGTTATCATGTTTTCATAGTTATAAAACACTTTCACCATATTTTCACAAGATTGCGCAATATTTTCATTATGTTTTCACAATTCCAAAATGTTTCTGTTATGTTTTCAAAATATTGTAACACTTCATTACGTTTTCAAAATTAAACGTTTACGTTATATTTTCACAATCTAGTAAAAATATTCTATTACTTTTAAATCACATAGTGATTTTTCAACATAAGATCGTCAAATATTTAAACTCACGTAAAATATTTAAACGAAATTCAAATCACGTAGAAATATTTTAACATATTTTTAATCAGCGTAGGAATATTTTACTATATTCTAAATCTTTTTAAGATACGTAAATCATTTTTCACCACAATTCTATTACGAAAAATATTTTTTAACCTTCAAAAATTCCATTTCATCCTTTCTCAAAATATTATGACTTTGTACTTCATTTTTCACATTTTCTTACTCAAGAAAATCTTTTTCCACGTTTCTTTACTCAAGAAATTCTTTTTCAAATATAATCTACAAAATTACCTTTCCATTGATATAAATCAATGTTTCAAATCTTAAAATTTCTAAACGTATTTCAAAAATTAAAAATAAGTTATACTTTAGTAAATTCTCAAAATACCATTATATTCTCTATTTTTCCCCAAATCATTTCCAAATTAACCTACTTCAAAATAAATTGAAGTTTGAAAACATTTTCGTTTACAAAACTTAATTTTTCAAGTGAGTAAAGTACTCTGATTCCCTTTTCAAATTTCTTGTATTAAATCAATTATATTTTCACTTGAAAAATTACTTTGTTTCATCAAAATCTAGGCATTACTATTTGAAAAATTATCAAAATATTTTTCCTTTTAAATTGATATGGTTTTACACAAACAAAACCATTAAAGTTTTATTTTCAAAACCAAAGTACCGATTGGTCATAAAACAAACCCATTTGTTCAAATTCATTTTCACTTTCTTTGCAATTCCTTTTTCACTTTCTTTGTCAAAAATCTTTTCCTTAATATATATTTTCTCAAAATCACTTTTTTATTAATCTAGTCCTACAAAATCATATTGAGTTGATTTAATTATTGTTTCTTAACTTTAAATTTTCTAACATTTTCCAAAACCCAATAAATAAATTCTCTGTTAGAAATTTTAAGTTACAAACGTTTTCCTTTATATTTCTAAATTACTTCTAAAAATTGATTAATTTGAAGTTCAATACTTTCAATCTTCTTTTTCTTTTATTTATGAAAATTCCACTTCACTTAATTTATAACACTTAATTCCCTTTTCAAAAATCCTTATTTGAAAATTCTTGTATTTCATAGCATCAAAACTTTTTTCTAAATTATCAAAACATTATAGATGGCCATTGGAACCATGAAATATTTTTCTCTAACTTAAATAAATTCCATTCTTATTTCTACACAAAATAAATCAATAAAATTTCATTCTAAAATTTGTGTTCATGTTTTCTTAAAAAAACAAACCTTTAGTTCATTTTCTATACTCTTCAAATCAATCCAATTTTATTCTTCCATAAACATATTAATTTGTAAACACCTATTTTGAGGTGTCTTGACCGAAATTCTCATTGTTCTAGGGATCAAAATTTAATTTCCTTGTTCTTGAAAAATTTCAACATTGACCCTCATCAAGGGCATCAAAACCGTAGCTCTTCCTTGGCCATTGGAACCAAGATCAATTTTCTTTCCATCCACACATCATGACATACATATATATATTTCATCATAAATATCATAAACATGCCAAATACTCATCATGCATATTATAAGTATACTATCAAAGTCATAAAATCATGCAAAGCATATTAAGCATAGACAAAAATAATCAAAGTACAAGAAAATAAAGCAAAGCTCATAAACACACAATTAATTATTACATGACCATGGATTGGAATTCTCACATGAATTCACAATCCATCAAATATAAGACCATCTCCCACCACCATAATTGGTTGGTGAGATGGATCTCCCTCTTACCTCTTGAAGATCCTCAAAAGTTTCTTGATTTGCTTCTTTTTCCAAGTCCTTCACCACCAAGAGCTTCTCAAATACAAAACAAAATACATAGAAATTAGTATACTAGGCTTGATTAAGAGGAACCATGGATCAAACATGGTTTAGATCATGAAAAAGAGAAAAGAAATGAAGTTTCCTTACACTTCACCTCAAAAATCCAATAACTTTGATCTTGAAGAAAGTCCTTGAAGATGAATGATTTAGAGAAAATCTCCAACATGAGAGTTGCTTAGAATATCATGTAGATTCAAGATCTATGGTTGGATGAAATTAAAAGAGATTGGATGGTGGTTTTGAGTGTCTTGACCGAATGGTTTCTCTTGAAGCACAAAGATGGAATTTTTGATTTTTGATAGAAACTTGAAGCTTGGATTTGAAGCTCAAGATGAATGATTTTGGAAAAACTCATAACTAGAGATGTTCTTAGAATGGTGTTTAGGTTTAGGAAATGATGTGAGTGAAAATTATAGGTGAGTAATGGTGCTTGTGGGTCGCTTGACCGAATCATAAGGTGAGAAAAGGAAGGAAAATGGTTGTTTTGTGTTCTTGGAACTTTGAGAGAATTTGATGAAGGCTTTTTGGTGAAATAGAAAAATGAATATGGAGAGTGTAACCAAAGGTGCTGCTGCTGTGGGAGTGAAAGAATGGAGAGATATGAATTCATTTGGCATGATTGAAGGCTATCACATGATGCACAAAGTCTTCCACTTTGTCATCTTTTTCTTTAGCCTAAAAAGGCTATACAAGCATGTCTAAACATGTCTCCTCCTTCCTAACACTCCAAAACCGTGCCCCCTTCATCATGCACTCCAAAGTTGTCATAATTACTTACTAATTGATTAGTTAATTCATTAGATTAAGTTTCCTAATCAATCTTAACTAATTTTCTAATTACATAACTAATTAATTAGACATATTATTTCATATATTATAATCTCTAATTAAAATTAGGATATCTAATTAAGAATTAGATTGTAACAATTTAACATTTAATTTAGTTTACTTGGCTTGTTAATTAGGCCATTATTTGAAGCATTTCTAGCCATTGATTAATTCAATGGTTAGGATTTTAGGTAGACTTTTAATTTAGAAGACTAAATCTAAGTCATTGGATCTTTCTCCTTTAGATTCTAGCCATTAGATGTGTCTCCAAAATAAAGGGTCAAGATTACTTCTTCTTACTTTTAATCCAAGGGTCATAATTAGTCTTTGCTACTTTTTAAGACCAAATCTCCACCCTTGATTAATTCTTCATCCAATGGTCATAAATGGTCTTTGCTACTTTTTAAGACCAAATCTCCACCCTTGATCAACTCTTCATCCAATGGTCATAAATGGTCTTTGTCACTTTTTAAGACCAAATCTCCACCCTTGATCAACTCTAAATCCAATTGTTGTAAATGGTCACTTTATATAATTAATTTTACACCGTTGATTAAATCTACGGTTGATATTGAAGCTTGCCTAACTAAGTTTATTTTCACACCATTGATTAGATCAATGATGATTATCTTATGTTTCTTTATTAAATTTATTTCTTAACCGTTAATTGAATCAATAGTGGATATCCAAACCACCAATGTTGACTTAAGTAATATAATTTCTATTTTTATCTACTAAAAATCTCACGAAAGAATATATTTACTGTACTTTTATCTTCCGATAAATAAATACAGTACAAAACAAATTTTCTAAAACTATTTCCAGATTCAGGTTTAGTAAGATCCTCTGTCTCCGTCTAAACAGTACAAATTTTTCTATGCGTAGAAAAATTTTTCACTTTGCGGGACCCACTGGGTCCACGTATGGTCACTTGGGCCCACAAACACCTCGTGGGGCCCACAAAGTGGAAAATTTTTCTACGGATAGAAAAATTTGTACTATTTAGATGGAGACAGAGGATCTTACTAAACCTGAATCCGGAAACAGTTTTAGAAAATTTGTTTTGTACTGTATTTATTTATCTAAGATAAAAATACAAAATATATTCTTTCGTGGATTTTTAGTAGATAAAAATAGAAATTATATTGCTTAAGTCAACATTGGTGGTTTGAATATCCACTATTGATTCAATTAACGGTTAAGAAATAAATTTAATAAAGAAACATAAGATAATCATCATTGATTTAATCAATGGTGTGAAAATAAACTTAGTTAGGCAAGCTTCAATATCAACCATAGATTTAATCAACGGTGTAAAATTAATTATATAAAGTGACCATTTACAACCATTGGATTTAGAATTGATTAAGGGTGGAGATTTGGTCTTAAAAAGTGACAAAGACCATTTATGACCATTGGATGAAGAATTAATCAAGGGTGAAGATTTAGTCTTAAAAAGTAGCAAAGACTAATTATGACCCTTGGATTAAAAGTAAGAAGAAGCAATCTTGACCTTTTATTTTGGAGACACATCTAATGGCTAGAATTTAAAGGAGAAGGATCTAATGGCTTAGATTTAGTCTTCTAAATCAAAAGTCTACCTAAATCCTAACCATTGAATTAATCAATGGCTAGAAATACTTCAAATAATAGCCTAATTAACAAGCCAAGTAAACTAAATTAAATGTTAAATTGTTATAATCTAATTCTTAATTAGATATCCTAATTTTAATTAGAGATTATAATATATGAAATAATATGTCTAATTAATTAGTTATGTAATTAGAAAATTAGTTAAGATTGATTAGGAAACTTAATCTAATGAATTAACTAATCAATTAGCAAGTAATTATGACAACTTTAAAGTGCATGATGAAGGGGGGATGGTTTTGGAGTGTTAGGAAGGAGGAGACATGTTTAGACATGCTTGTATAGCCTTTTTAGGCCAAAGAAAAAGATGACAAAGTGGAAGACTTTGTGCATCATGTGATAGCCTTCAATTATGCCAAATAAATTCATATCTCTCCATTCTTTCACTCCCACGGCAGCAGCACCTTTGGTTACACTATCCATATTCATTTTTCTATTTCACCAAAAAGCCTTCATCAAATTCTCTCAAATTCTCTCAAAGTTCCAAGAACACAAAACAACCATTTTCCTTCCTTTTCTCACCTTATGATTCGCCAAGCAACCCACAAGCATCATTACTCACCTATAATTTTCACTCACATCATTTCCTAAACCTAAACACCATTCTAAGAACATCTCTAGTTATGAGTTTTTCCAAAATCATTCATCTTGAGCTTCAAATCCAAGCTTCAAGTTTCTATCAAAAATCAAAAATTCCATCTTTGTGCTTCAAGAGAAACCATTCGGTCAAGACACTCAAAACCACCATCCAATCTCTTTTAATTTCATCCAACCATAGATCTTGAATCTACATGATATTCTAAGCAACTTTCATGTTGGAGATTTTCTCTAAATCATTCATCTTCATGGACTTTCTTCAAGATCAAAGTTATTGGATTTTTTAGGTGAAGTGTAAGGAAACTTCATTTCTTTTCTCTTTTTCATGATCTAAACCATGTTTGATCCATGGTTCCTCTTAATCAAGCTTAGTATACTAATTTCTATGTATTTTGTTTTGTATTTGAGAAGCCCTTGGTGGTGAAGGACTTGGAAAGAGAAGCAAAACAAAGAGTTTTTGAGGATCTTCAAGAGGTAAGAGGGAGATCCATCTCACCAACCAATTATGGTGGTGGGAGATGGTCTTATATTTGATGAATTATGATTTCATGTGAGAATTCCAATCCATGGTCATGTAATAATTAATTGTGTGTTTATGAGCTTTGCTTTATTTTCTTGTGCCTTGATTATTTTGTCTATGCTTAATATGCTTTGCATGATTTTATGGCTTTGATAGTATACTTATAATATGCATGATGAGTATATGGCATGTTTGTGATATTTATGATGAAATATATATATGTATGCCATGATGTGTGAATGGAAAGAAAATTGATCTTGGTTCTAATGGCCAAGGAAGAGCTACGGTTTTGATGCCCTTGATGAGGGTCAATGTTGAAATTTTTCAAGAACAAGGAAATTAAATTTTGATCCCTAGAACAATGAGAATTTCGGCCAAGACACCTCAAAATAGGTGTTTGCAAATTAATATGTTTATGGAAGAATAAAATTGGATTGATTTGAGGAGTATGGAAAATGAACTAAATGTTTGTTTTTTTTAAGAAAACATGAACACAAATTTTAGAATAAAAATTTATTGATTTATTTTGTGTAAAAACAAGAATGGAATTTATTTAAGTTAGAAGAAAAATATTTCATGGTTCCAATGGCCATCTATAAGGTTTTGATAATTTAGAAAAATGTTTTGATGCTATGAAATACAAGAATTTTCAAATAAGGATTTTTGAAAAGGGAATTAAGTGTTATAAATTAAGTGAAGTGTAATTTTCATAAATAAAAGAAAAAGAAGATTGAAAGTATTGAACTTCAAATTAATCAATTTTTAGAAGTGATATAAAGGAAAACGTTTGTAACTTAAAATTTCTAACAGAGAATTTATTTATTGGGTTTTGGAAAACGTTAGGAAATTTAAAGTTAAGAAACAATAATTAAATCAACTCAATATGATTTTGTAGGACTAGGTTAATAAAAAGTGATTTTGAGAAAATATATATTAAGGAAAAGATTTTTGACTAAGAATGAAAAAGGATTTGCAAAGAAAGTGAAAATGAATTTGAACAAATGGGTTTGTGTTATGACCAATCGGTACTTTGGTTTTGAAAATAAAACTTTAATGGTTTTGTTTGTGTAAAACCATATCAATTTAAAAGGAAAAATGTTTTGATAATTTTTCAAATAGTAATGCCTAGATTTTGATGAAACAAAGTAATTTTTCAAGTGGAAATATAATTGATTTAATACAAGAAATTTGAAAAGGGAATCAGAGTATTTTACTCACTTGAAAAATTAAGTTTTGTGAACGAAAATGTTTTCAAACTTCAATATATTTTGAAGTAGGTTAATTTGGAAATAATTTAGGAAAAATGGATAATATAATGGTATTTTGAGAATATACACAAGTATAACTTATTTTCAAGTTTTGAAGTATGTTTGGAAATTTTAAGATTTAAAACATTGATTTATATCAATGGAAAAGTAATTTTGTGGATTATATTTGAAAAAGAATTACTTGAGTAAAGAAACGTGGAAAAAGATTTTCTTGAGTAAGAAAATGTGAAAAATGAAGTACAAAGTCATAATATTTTGAAAAAGGATGAAATGGAATTTTTGAAGGATAAGAAATATTTTTCGTAATAGAATTGTGGTGAAAAATGATTTACGTATCTTAAAAATGATTTAGAATATAGTAAAATATTCCTATGCGATTTAAAATATGTTAAAATATTTCTACGTGATTTGAATTACGTTTAAATATTTTATATGAGTTTAAATATTTGACGTACTGTTGAAAAATCACTATGTGATTTAAAAGTAATAGAATATTTTTACGATTGTGAAAATATAATAGAAACGTTTCGAATTTTGAAAACGTGAATGTATGTTACGATATTTTGAAAACGTAATATAAACATTTTGGAATTGTGAAAACATAATGAAAATGTTGCGCAATCTTGTGAAAATATGGCGAAAGTGTTTTATAACTATGAAAACATGATAACATGATTTTGTGTTGAAAATACAGTATAATTACTGTTTAACCAGTGTATGGACTCTGTATGAGAGAGTGACGTGTTTTGCCTATGATTGGTATTTGGTGCATTTTATATGCATTGGAAAGAGATGCTCGTATTTGGATTTGGTGCATTATACATGCATTGAAAAGATTTGGCCCGTTGGGGTTGGACTTGCACTGATAAATTTATGCATTGTATAAAAGATAGCTAATGGCTATTATGGCCCTTGTGGTTGAAGAGGGAATGAGAATTGATAGTGAGGTCTATGATGGATCTTGGGGGCATCGAGGCGCGATGGTCGACCAATGGACAGCTGGCGAGTACCCTGTGCTACTTGGCGATGCAGTCCGTTGCAACGCATTGACGATACCCGATAAGAACACGATTCTTTTCAATGACTGGGAGATTGTCTTTGGGCTAAGGCTGACAATTAACCAGAACATTCTTCTCGAAATTGTGAAAACCTCTATGGAGTCGTTTTTGATAAAATGAGTCTTTGTACATATGCATAAATCTGAGCATTTATATCTGTGTGATATATTAATTGGGGAATATTGGTTATTGGTTATGACAATTGTTTTGAGTATTTGGATGATGATTAAATTGATAAATGATTAGATGATGATAGTTGATTAATGCTGATAGCATGATTATGGTATGATCTATCTGTATGATATAGCTATTTGTGTTATCTCTGTGCTGCCATGTTGGTATTGGTGTAGGTGATCTCACCTCTTTGTTATATTGTTTTGTTGTGTCTGTACTGTTAAAGTCAAATAATAGAAGGATCGAGTTGTCTTAGACATAACGGGCAATGAATACTCTGAGATTGGTGACAACAATAAGGAGTGGATATTCAGGACTCGAAGGTGTGCAGTGTTAACAAAGGAACAGATGTTTGATGCATCAAGATGGACAGAAAAATGAATAAGTATGTTAAAGTTTCTCGTTAGTGTTGTACCGTACTATTAAGTAGGACCCATCATGGGATTTGCTACTGTCAAAAAAAAAAAAAGTTTGTTAATTTTATATTTCTTTTTAAATTGTGTTATTAATTGGTATCAATATTGCATAATGAATAGTTAAAATATGATTTACAATATTACCTAATATTTTCAGTAAATTTACGTTTCAGTAAAAGAAGAATTTTTGAAACCCATATTTTATAACTCAAACTTTGTGCGAACTTATTTTTAGATTATGAGTCGGGAGTCAGAAATGTGATGCCCTAGCTAGGGTGTTACATTAGTTGGTATCAGAGCTAGGGTGTTACATTAGTTGGTATCAAAGCTAGGGTGTTACATTAGTTGGTATCAGAGCTAGGGTGTTATATTAGTTGGTATCAGAGCTAGGGTGTTACATTAGTATTTATTAAATTTATTTCTTAACTGTTAATTGAATTAATAGTGGATATCCAAACCACCAATGTTGACTTAAGCAATATAATTTCTATTTTTATCTACTAAAAATCCCACGAAAGAATATATTTAACTAATTTTCTAATTACATAACTAATTAATTAGACATATTATTTCATATATTATAATCTCTAATTAAAATTAGGATATCTAATTAAGAATTAGATTATAACAATTTAACATTTAATTTAGTTTACTTGGCTTGTTAAATATTATAAGTATACTATCAAAGCCATAAAATCATGCAAAGCATATTAAGCATAGACAAAAATAATCAAAGCACAAGAAAATAAAGCAAAGCTCATAAACACACAATTAATTATTGCATGACCATGGATTGGAATTCTCACATGAATTCACAAATACATGCATTGAAAAGATTTGGCCCATTGGGGTTGGACTTGCACTGATAAATTTGTGCATTGTATAAAAGATAGCTAATAGTATCCATCGCCCGTTATGTCTAAGACAACTCGATCCTTCTATTGTTTGATTTTAACAGCACTTTCGTCGGTTCAACATGAGAGAAACTTCTCTAATGCCAATATCTGTCGAATTAGAATTTCCTGACTATTTAGTACTTTCATCAGTTCAACACGAGAGAAAACTCCTCCAATGTCAATATCCGTCGAATTAGAATTTCTTGACCATTTAGTACTTTCGTCGGTTCAACTCAAGAGAAACTTCTCCAATGTCAATATCCGTCGAATTAGAATTTCCTGACCATTTAGTACTTTCGTCGGTCCAACACTTAGAAGATTTCTCCAACGTCAACACCATCCGTCGAATTAGGATTTCTGCTAATCTTCTAACATATTCGACAGCTTTATGCATCATTTGACAAAATTGATCTTTATCCGACAGAACTTGACTTTTAGCCATTCTGGTCAAATAATGTTTTCCTACCAACATTGATTCTGTCATATTATTTTTCATTGAAAGGTAACCTCACATTTGTACACTAGAGGCATTTTTCTCTGTCGAATCCAAAATTTAAAACTTATCACCTAACACCTAGTGATTAAATTAATGGTAATAGGATGCAAGAATTAGCAAAATGGAAGATTAAATTATACTTGGAGATTCATAAATTTTAAAGAACCAATAATGGAATTTTCATAAGACTTAGGATAATTTTAATTAGGGTAAGAACAAGAGAGTGTGAGACTTTGAGATCTTAGAATAACCTTCTAAGTGTATATGAATAAATTACCTAAGAGAATTTAATTAATTACGAGAATTCCTTTAGAGACAAACTTTGTAAGAAAAGCTAAACCTAAGCAAGAATTCATAATACACCTTAAAAATGCATTAATTCATTTAATTCTAATATTATGATATTGTGGGTCCATGTGAGTGACCAATGATTATGTTGATTCTTGCTTGGACAAATTGTGGCATATTGTGGAATTGTATGTAATAATGATCATACATGTTTATGCATAAAGTCTGTATGCATTGTGAATGTCTGTTGGACTTTGTTAAGGCCTTTAGCCTAGGAGTTGAATCACACCTATGTGCGGGTGCGAATAGACAAGTGTCGGTCCTGTGGTTGACCTTGGGGGCGTCGAGGCGCTGGTGTCTTAAAGCGGGCAGTTGGTAGCCCCACTGGACCGTGGGACAAACCGATGCAAACGCACCGACGATCCTGACTGGACACTGTCCTATCTCGAGATCTGTGTAGAATGTCTTGTAAAATGCCATGATGTGCACGTTGATAAATTGAGAATTATAGCACTTGAGGGCCTCGGCAGCTAAGAATACAGACATACATCCTGATCGTTCCCTCCGCCTGTTTTGTGTCTAGCTCCATGGAGTAGGATTTTGACTTTGTATGCATGTGCATAGTGGGTCTATGAATTATCTGGCATTTATTATTATTATAATTGGAACTGTTGTATTATTGATATATATAACTGCCTGGAACTGTTTGGTTGATTGTTACTGCTACTTAATGTTAATTATCATTATTGCTATAAAAAATGCTATGTGGGCGCTTTGCGCCATTTTGTTTCTTGCTGCTATAACTGGTAATGATGGTAGGATGTCTTACCTCTTTCCTGTCTTTCCATTACTATTTGTCTGTATATTGCATCCCATCGAAGACGACTGCAAGGAAATGGAAGCTCCTGATTTCCCCAGCTTCTAGCCTGCTCACAACTAGCATCTACTGTGAATCATGAAGGCACGTATGTGCAGATTTCTAAGCAATGTGTGTCTGACTTTCCTTGGAGGGCCAGAGTGCTGGCATATCAACTTTAACTTCGAGCGCTGCATCTATTTGGGAGACATGTCGATTGCTTTGGCCTGGAGGCGTCATGAGCCGCCGACCTTTACCTGCTGCATTAGCCTGTGTTTGGAGTTTTATCTGCCCATACGAGAGATGTGGGGTGACCGCTACTACACCCCGCAGGAGGACTCTTTTGATTCCACAGCTCGGGCCCCGTCCCGTAGCTCTGTGGCTCCTATGGAGGTTTCCTCGGATGAGGAAGACCCCGAGGAGGTCCCCGAGGATGACCTCGCAGAGGATCCTGAAGAGGATCCTGATACGGTTCCTCCTCGTATGAGGGATTGATATTGCTGGTAGCTACTGATGGCTGCCAGTGTTTTTGTTTTGGGGGCCTGATGTCTCTTGTAGTGGGCTGTATATTTTTGATACCATGGGGATGTGTATGTATAATCCTTTGGGGCAGGTATAGTTTTGCTTTTGGTATACCAGGCTTTGTAACCAAACAGTTTGATAAATATATATATGAATATGCAAATGTTAATTCCAATGTACGCTTTACCTCTGTTTTTACTCTTTATTTCCATTGACGTTTTGTCACTGTGTTTATTAACTATTGTTATTATTATTATAACAAAAAAAAATATTCACCACTTAAATTACATAACTATAATTAAGTAAATATATATTATATTAAAAGGAACCGGGTCTTAACTTATATCATTTTATTTCCACATTGTAATTGACAATGTGATGTTCCCTTCCAAAAAAGGGCGTTACATAGAACTCTCAGGTTGTAGCATACTGAGAGGACAGGGGCTGGCACGCCGAGGCGCAGACAAGTGCACGCTGCGGCGCGTAGAGGTCAGCAGTGCCTATAAATATGATGCTATCAGATCAGAAAAGGACAAGGGTTCTGGGTCATGAGAAAATGCAGCTAGGGCTCATTTGCTGGAATTTTGGAGAGCTATGAATGGACTAGAAGTGGAATTCACCATTATTCAAGGAGGATCATTCTTCCAAGCACCAACATTATAGTGATTCCCCTCTTCTCTCTCTACTCTCTCTCATTCTAGGGCATGGGCATAGAAATAGCTGTGGCATTTTCGTGTTCCATGGCTAGCTAAGTTAATTTTAGGAATTCCTTTGGATCTTTCTATGTAAACTTGATGATTTTGTAACCTTGTGATTTATTTATGATGATGTGGTTTGTTCATCCATATTTCTCTTAATGCTCATGAATGTGTGGCCAACATTTATCGTGTTTTAGTTGAATCTATTGAACTAGACATAGGGATTTAGATTTTAGATCATGAATATGATTGATGCATGTTTAATTTCATTTTAATGGATGAGTGAGTTAATTAGCTAACGGGATAGAAATATATCCTTTGGTCATGCATGGCAATTGTTAAGAATCAATCTTAATGAATGGAATATGATTTAGTTTTCATGGACTCATAGTGAGATGAATTGTCTAACTTTGTTAAAGAACAAGAATCAATCTTAATTGTCTAGCTATCTAACTTTGTTAAAGAACAAACTCAATCATCTTGATCTCAATAAGATGAATTGTCTAATTCCAAATATTGAAAACAAGAATCAAACAAAGAAAACAGTAGAATAGATAAAGGAAATAGATGAAATTTAAGGTTAGAATCCCCTACTCAAGGCCTTTGTGATGGTGATTGTTCAATCTTTGTCTTGCGTTTCCCTTTCTTTCTCCATTCCTCTTCCTCCTTGAGCTTTTCCTCTTTGTTTTTCCTTGTTTTCTGCTGCTGCCTTTTGCAACGCCCCAACTTTCTCTTGTTTTTGGTTTATCTATGTTATCTGTGGGGTTATGAAATTTCTGTGAATTCTTATGAATTATTTGGCTTATATGGATTATTTTAATATTATTCTTAGAAAATTTTGGACTGTTGAACCGAGGTCGGGGGATCTTACTAAATCCAAAATCAGAGACAGTTTTCAAAGTTTTCGTTGTCTGAGATTTTATATGATAAATAAAATTTGGGTGCGCTCTATTATCCATTGGATAATATATACCGGCTTCATTAACTGTGACTTTTCTCCATTCGATAATAGCTTGTAGAAAAGATTTAGTAAATTATTCTTATCTAGTCACCTTTATGACATCATCCATATGACATCACCCAAATGACATCATCTTTGACTTTTGGACCAAAGAGGGAAACTTCTCAAGGAAGCTTTGTGAAACTTGTTGAGCAAGCTTGGCTCCTCCTCCCTAGGTGAGTGCACGACCAAGAGAGAGGAAGGAGACTTCTAGAGGAAACTTGTATCTAACTTTTCAATTCATCACTTTTTAATCCATTTCTCTCTCTTCATCCAAAAGCTACACACTTTGTTTTCTCCCATTTTCTCTCCTCTAGAGCTCACGGCCACACCCCTCACTCCACACATTCATCTTCTTTAATTTTGATTATTCACATTTCTTGAATCTACATCTCCTTCTAAGACCCTTTGGTGTGAAGATCTTGGCTTGTTCATCATTTATTCAAGTATCTCTTCAAGTTAGGGCTTGAAGACTCTTAAGGCTTTTGGAAGGGAAAGCTTGTCTCAAGGAAATATTCAAGAGGTGGTTGGAAATCCTATAAGGTAAGAGGGAGATCTCTCTCATTAACCTTTCATGGTGGTGAGAGACGTTTTGTGGTGTTGAGAGTGGAGAATCCATGTGAGGATTCTCTACTTTATTATTTTTTATTCTTGGTGATTTTTATGATTTTTGTAATTTATGAGATTTCGTGGTTTGATGTTGTCTATGACCTTGATGGAATGGAAAGTTTTATGTTTGATATTTATTAGTTGTATGAAATGCTTGTGGAAAATGAAAAATTTTGAGATCTAAGAACCCTAGAGAGCTCACGGCCAAGAGACCCAAAAAGGGGAATCCAAGAGGAAAATTTTGTGTTGATTTGGAACTTGACAGCTTAAATAAAAATAGGGTTGAATTAGGAATATTTCACACCAATGAAGGAGTGGGAAAAACCAAATCTAGGCTACTTAGTCAGGGAGAGATTTCAGGTTTGAGAGGGAGAACAAGCTAGAAAGAGAGATCATAAAAATTTAGAGTACTTTTAGGGTTCAAGAGAAAAAGGAAATGAAGTGGTGAGATTAAAATACTGTAGTTTCTTTTAGGTTCTTTTGTGAAAAATGTGGAGAAGTATTACCCAGAGGAACTTACCTTGGAGGGTTTTAATATTAGAGCAAATTCCCATATTAATTCTTAAAAGTGTTTTAATTAAAGTTAAAAAGTGAAAAGATGGTTCTTGAACTTGTGAAATTGAGACGCCTTGTTATGGAATGTAATGGCGTTATGCTGACAGGCCGACGTACTAGACCCGGGAATGTCAGTGATTGACTAAAGTCCTGTGGTGGCTCCTCTTGGTGGAACTTCTATTATTTATGAACATTGTTTATCATTGCCATGAAATCATGCATTGTGAAAGTCGGAATGACTTGTTGTCAAGGCAGAATGCCTAGGAAAGCAATTACACCTTTATACGGGTGCGAATTGCGTAGTGTAGTTCACTCGTTGAACTTGGAGGTGTCGGGGCACGGGTATCCCACACGTGGATAGTTGGTAGCTCCACTGGGCTGTGGTGACTGTGCAATGCATCGACGATCTCAACCAGGTACTATCCTATTCCCGATCCAGTTGAGAGTGTCATGTATAACCAAGTTGCGCATATTGATGACTTTGAGAAGCACATGATTTGAGGCTAATGATATACAGACACTGACTCCTCGATCATTCTCTCCGGTTTGGTTTGAACTCCATGGAGTAGATGTCATTCCATTGTGCATTCACATAGACATTGAGCATTTTATTACAATGCATTTATGCTGTGGAAATTAATTACTGTTACACTGTGAAATTGTCTGTCGATACACTACTATAATGCTTGCTGAGAATTCTATGACTATAATAATTATCTCTATATCCTTTGATTTGATTGTTATTGCTGTCTCTTGCTACCATATTGGTATTGATGTAGAGAATCTCACCTCTTTGTGTGGTTATTCTGTTTGTTTTCTGTTATGTGTTCCTGTTGTTAAAGACTGAGAGAGTCAGAAGAAGGTTTACATTTTTTCATTGTTTGCTTTTAGGATGGCTGCTTGTAGAGATTCCTTTGGTTATGTCAGGGTTCTTTTCCATGGAAGATGCATGGCGCACCGACTGGGGCCTTGAACTGATTAGATACGTAGGAGAATTAACTTTGTCTATTAGTGGGACCCATGAAGGGGTTCTCTTTTTCTATCTTAATGTTTTTGTTCGTCAAGAGTTCTTCATACCTATTAGGGAGCTGTGGGGTGACTTGTATTACACCCTAAGGGAGGACCCGGACCCTGTAGTGTCATCCACTAGGACTCCTATTCACGAGCTTCCACCACAGTTGAGAGGTTTGGCTGGGGAAGAGTTCGAAAAGTAGGAACCAATGGAGGAGTCCGAAGAGGAACTAATGGAGGGTCCCGGGGAAAACCCTGCTCCCTAGGTCTCTAGACTTAGGCTCGTCGAGGTTTTATGAAACAGTTGCTTATGTCTTTTTGTACAAACTTGTAAATTTTGGGTGGACTATAATCCATGCCATTGATGTATATAACCTTTTGGTGTGTAATGTTCTGTAATTATATAATATGCTGTTATGTTTAATTTGAGTTCATGCCTTTGAAAAAGAAATCCTAATATTCATATTTTGCAAGATAAAACCTTACCCACATTTTGGTAAATTATGGACGTTTTGATAAAATAAATGTGGCATCCTATGGAGGGTGTTACACTAGTTAGTATCAGAGCCCAAGTTTGAGTCTTTTGGGTTTGTGGTTAGGTCTGTCTTGCTTGTGTTGTGTGATTCTCTGTGTTTGGTTTTCGAAAAGGGACAAAATTATTTGATATGACTTCACCTGACTTTCCACGTGTATTGTTTAGTTTGACTCCAAAAGAACGTGATGGCTCGAGGTGGATCAGTACGTGTGAATCCTGAATGAGATAGTGAGAGTATGGCCGCAACAGTCGAGGTAATACAAAGGATGGCGGAGGCCATGATGCAGTAGAATGAGAAAATAGCTCAGCAATAAGAAGCCGCTGCTGAGACTCAAAATCTGTCAGAGTTTCACCGCAACAATCCACCACAATTCAAAGGAGAGTTCGATCTGGAGAAAGCAAGCCTTTGGATCAAAGAACTGGAAAAGATATTTTGAGGAATGGGATGCACTGATGCTCAGAAGGTAACCTATGCTACCTTCATGCTTGTTGGAGATGCTAAAGATTGGTGGGTAAGAGCCCATCGATTGATGGAAGCTGAAGGAACAGTGATCACTTGGGAGACTTTCAAGGACAAGTTTTCGGAGAAGTACTTTCTAGCCAGTGCGAGGCACGCGAAAAAGATGGAGTTCCTAGGCCTTAAGCAAGGAAGCATGTCAGTCAGTGAGTATGCTGCCAAGTTTGAAAGGTTATCAAAGTTTTCAAGGAATTTCCTACTCCAGCCCGATGAGGAGTGGAAGTGTCGCAAGTTCGAAGAAGGTTTGAGGCATGACTTGAAGAGAGCGATGTTGGCTTTAGGAATTGATCAGTTTCCAGCTCTTTTGGACAAGTGTCGTACGCTCAAGGATTTGGACTAGTCACGCAAAGTCAGGAACCGTAACTTTGGACCCTCTAGGCTCCAAAGGGGGAGGAATAGCGGTGGTAATCGCTTTCAGCAAAAACTGTATTTGAGGCCGCAAGGGAATCAAGCTCAGCCACAACCACGTGGAGAAGGTTCTAGTAGCTACAAGTTCGGTCAGAACGTGGCTTCGACACCAAAATGTTTCAAGTGTGGGAAGGACCACTTGACGAGGGACTGCATAATCAAAGGGATCATCTTCTTCAAATGCGAGAAGCCCGAACACATTGCGAAGGATTGCAATCAACCTAAGGCGGAGCCTACTGTTAATAATGTATATGCTGCAAGACCTTAGGTGGGAGGAAGAGTTTACACTTTAAGCGGAGCAAAGGCCTCCCAATACGAAGATCTAATCAACGGAGATTGTGCCTTAGGTGGTAATCTTTTAACTGTACTGTATGACTTAGGGGTGACCCATTCTTTTATTGCCTATGATTGTGTGCATCGGTTAGGGATATCTATGTCTTCCTTACCTTTTGATTTGATTGTTTCTACTCCCACTACTAGACCTGTTGTTACTGCTCAAGTTTGTTTGAACTGTCCTATTTTCGTGGAAGGTCAAATCTTTTCGGTTGATTTGATTTGCTTACCTCTATCACAACTAGATGTTATTCTAGGAATGGACCGGTTATCTTCTAACCATATCCTTCTTGATTGTTCCAATAAAACCTTAGTATTCCCTGATTATAAGATTTCTGGATTTATGACTATCATCCAAGTTAAAACTTTCTTGAGGGAAGGAGCTCAAGGATATATACTTTTCTCTTCCTTGGAAGCCAAGAGTGAGACCGATGTAAATGTTATTTCTATGGTTAATGAGTTTCTTTAAGTCTTTTATGATGATATACCTGGGTTACCGCCAGAAAGAGAGGTAGAATTTTCAATCGATCTTGTGCCGGGATCTGGTCCTATATCTATGGCACCATATCAAATGTCGCCATCAGAGTTAGCTAAGCTCAAGAAACAGTTAGAGGAACTATTAGAGAAGAAGTTTGTAAGGCCTAGTGTTTCACCGTGGGGAGCTCCAGTTGTTGGGAATTGCGGTTACATCATGCAGTAAAAAACAGGGATTCCCACCGAGGATCCATGCGAAAAGCTATAATCTGAGTTTTTTTTTTAATTATTTACCTCTTGAAGCATGATCAAAAGGAAGGACATGAATCACCAACTCCGTAATAGAAATAATGTCTCTACAGTATCCACATGAACAAACTCACGAACGTCCAACGTCCGCAAAGAGGAGCCTCACATCTCTCACACAGTGCTAGCTGCGAAGAGAAGAGAAGAAACATGTCGCTCTCTCACTCACTTTTTTGTAGGTGCGGCTAGGGTTCTGAAATTGTATATCTTAGCAGCCCCTTAGCAGTACTATTTATAATAGTGACTGCCTTAAGTGAGTGTGAGTAGCAGCAAGGTAAGCTGTGCAACCCTAGAGCCATCTGTTATGAGTCTGGCCCATATTTGAATCTAAGTCCAACTTGGATCCATTGCTCCAATTTTAGTTTGCTCTATGTGTGTGACCTTGCAGGTTCTTATTACGTTGGCAGTAATATTAAAATCCCATTTTAATATTACAAGCAGTGAACAATATCTAGCAACACATCGCTGCTACCAAAGTAATAAGAATGTCAGTGATTTGACATAACCTTTCCGTGACCAATGTTTCCGTGTCGTTTAGTCCCTTTGTCAGTGAACAATATCTAGCAACACAAGGCATGGAATGCGTCACCCTTGTATAGTCCAATCTTTCGTTTCCTGATACTCGAGTAGACTTTGTAACAACAAATGAGATCAATATATCATATTGACTCATTTGAGCATGGCCATGCATTTCGTAGTCTCACTCAATTAAGGGGCCCGAAGATATCGCTCCTGTTATATAGGAGTGATAAATCCCATCTAGGTCACTCACATCCCTCTGCATGATTCGTGGTATGTCCAATAACTAACTTTATAATCACCTTGTTACAGATGACGTTTGATGGCATTAAAACACATAACTCCTCATGTAGGAATCGTAGTGATTTCAGGTCAAAAGACCATAAACACCATTGTCACTATGAGAATCGTTTATGACACTCACGTAATGATCTATGTAGCGTTCTCATGGTGGGTCAGTCTAGTACATCATTACTCTAATATGTACCCGTGTGAAGACTTGATATCTCATATCCATGACCCATGAGATGTGATCATCAGCCTATGCACATACTAGTCTCAATGTATTATTGTTGTCCTAATTAACAATAATACTTGACTAGGGACATTTAAGAGTAGTATTATAACCAAAACGATCTCACGATCAAGTCATCCACTTGATGTCCTATGGCATCAAACTTACTATTCTAAGGACTTTATTATGTTTATAAAAAAAGAACACAATAAATGAAATGCCTCATATATAAAATAGCATAATAGAATGTATGTAAATACAGAAAATGTATTGGCCTCTAGGGCATACACCAACAATCTCCCACTTGCACTAGAGCCAATCAGGCATATATCTAATGCCTAAAAACCTAGTGTGACCCTCATGCTTTTGTTGTGCAAGAGGCTTCGTCAGTGGATCAATAATGTTATCATCTGTTGGTACTCTGCATATCTTCGCATCTCCTCTATCGATGATTTCTCGAATGAGATGGAAGCGCATAAGTATATGTTTGGATCGCTGGTGAGATCTAGGCTCCTTAGCTTGTGCAATGGCTCCATTATTATCACAATAGAGGTCCACTGGGTCCACAATGCTAGGAATAGCGCCAAGTTCAGTAATGAACTTCCTGATCCAAACAGCTTCCTTTGCTACATTGGAGGCAGCAATATACTCAGCCTCTATGGTAGAATCGACGACTGTCTTCTGCTTTGAACTCTTTCAGCTCACAGCCCCACCATTTAGGCAAAAAACATAACCCGATTGCGATCTAGAGTCGTCCTTATCGGTTTGGAAGCTAGCATCAGTGTAACCTTTTACAACTAGCTCTTCCTCACCTCCATATACCAAGAACGAATCCTTAGTCCTTCTTAAGTACTTAAGGATGTTCTTGATAGCAGTCTAGTGACTCTCACCGGGATTAGACTGGTATCTACTCGTCATGCTCAAAGCATACGAGATGTCTGGTCGAGTACATAACATGGCATATATGTTAGATCCAATTGCTGATGCATATGGAATCTTGCTCATGCGATCCCTCTCATCCTGGGTGGAAGGGGATTGAGCCTTAGATAGGCTTACACCTTGTGACATAGGCAAGAGTCCTTTCTTGGATTCATGCATGTTAAACCGTCTTAATACTTTGTCTATGTATGTACTCTGACTTAGGCCAAGCAGTCTCAGTGATCTATCTCTATATATCCTGATACCTAACATATAGGTGGCTTCACCCAAGTCCTTCATAGAGAAGCAGTTCCCTAACCAAGTCCTTACAGACTATAGGGTAAGGATGTCATTTCCAATAAGTAGTATGTCATCTACATACAATACCAGAAAGACAATAGTGCTCCCACTAACCTTCTTGTAAACACAAGATTCTTCTTCATTCTTGATGAAACCAAACTGTTTTATTGTATCATCAAAACGAAGATTCCAGCTTCTGGAAGCTTGCTTCAATCCATAAATAGATCGTTGCAACTTACACACCTTTCCAGCATCCTCTGGAGTGGCAAAACCCTCAAGCTATGTCATGTACACATCCTCGAGAAGATTTCCATTAAGGAAAGCAGTTTTGACATCCATTTTCCAGATTTCATAATCATGGTATGCTGTAACAGCAAGCAAGATTCGAACGGATTTAAGCATCGTAACTGGGGAAAAAGTCTCATCATAGTCTACACCATGAATTTGTTTGAACCCTTTAGCCACCAATCGCGCCTTAAACGTATGCACATTACCATCTATGTCAGTTTTCTTCCTGAAAACCCACTTGCACCCAATGGGTTTTACCCCTTCAAGTGGGTCAACCAGGTCCATACCTGGTTGGCATACATGGAATCCATTTCAGATCTCATGGCCTCAAGCCATTTCTCATATTCTGGGCCAATAATGGCTTCCTGGTAAGTCACAGGCTCATCTTGATCCATGAACAATACGTCACCTTGTTGGGTCATGAGAAATCCATATCTCTCTAGTTGATGATGTATCCTGTTAGACCTACGCAGGTCTTGTACTACTAGAGTACGTTGCTATTCCACAACATTTTGTGGAGGCTGCTCTATTTCCACCATTAGTTCATTGCTGCTTTGTGAAACTTGAACTTCTTCAAGTTCTATTTTTCTCCTACTGGTTCCTCTGGAGATAAACTCCCTTTCTAGAAACACAGTTGTCTGTGCGACAAACACTTTGCCCTCAGTAGGATTATAGAAAAAGTATCCCTTGGTTTCCTTTGGATACCCCACAAAGAAGCATTTATCTGATTTAGGTCCAAGCTTATCAGAAACTTGACGTTTCACATAAGCTTCGTAGCCCCAAATCTTCATGAAAGACATATTGGGCTGTCTCCCAGTCCATATCTCATATGGTGTCTTTTGAACCGTCTTAGATGGAACACGGTTAAGTGTGAAAGCTGCTATTAACAGAGCATGTCCCCAGAAGGAGCCTGGAAGGTTTGCATAACTCATCATGGATCGGACCATGTCCGACAAGGTCCGATTTCTCCTTTCAGAGACACCATTCCATTATGGTGTTCCTGGTGGAATGAGTTGAGATATCATCCCACACTCTTTCAGATGATCATCAAACTGTTGGCTTAAGTATTCTCCTCCTCGATCTGATCGAAGGATTTTAATACTTTTGCCAAGTTGGTTTTGTACTTCATTCTTGAACTCTTTGAACTTTTTAAAGGATTCTGATTTGTGCTTCATAAGATATATAAATCTATATCTACTAAAATCATCAGTAAATGTAATAAAGTATTGAAAACTGCCTCTAGCGAGTGTGTTTAGTGGCCCACATACATCACTAAGTATTAGGCCTAAAAGATCACTAGCCCTTTCACCTTGTCCAGTGAATGGGGCCTTTGTCATCTTTCCTAATAAACAAGATTCACATGTCTCATATGATTTGAAATCAAACAAGTCCAAGAATCCATCTTTATGGAGTTTGGAGATGCGTTTCTCATTTATAAGGCCCAAACGACAATTCCAGAGAAAAGTTGGGTTCAGATTGTTTGATTTAAACCTTTTTGTATTTATGTTATAGAAGGGCGTTTTGAGATCAAGTACATAAAGTCCATTACTCAATTGTGCACTACCATAAAAAATATCATTCATATAAATGGAACAACACTTGTCCTTTATAATAAAAGAAAAACCTTTCTTGTCCAAGCAAGAAACAGAAATGATATTCCTGCTAATAGCAGGCACAAAATAGCAGTTCTCTAACTCTATTACAAGTCCAGTGGGCAAAGATAATAAATAAGTCCCTACAGCTAATGCAGCAACTTTTGCTCCATTTCCCACTCGTAGGTCGACTTTGCCCTTCGTCAATGGTCTACTGCTCTTTAGATCCTGTACATTTACACAAATGTGAGATCCACATCCAATATCTAATACCCATGATGCAGAAGTAGATAAATTGACTTCAATACTAAAAATACCTAAAGTGGAAGTCTCACTTCCTTTCTTCTTTTTGAGCTCCTCCAGGAACTTGGCACAGTTCCTCTTCCAATGTCCGGTCTGACCACAATGAAAACATGTACCTTCCTTAGCCACTCCACCCACTGGTTTCAAGCCAGAAGTACTGGGCTTGGACTTATCCTTGCCCTTGCCCTTCCAGTTGTCCTTGGGCTTTTTCTGCTGTTTCTTGCCCTTATTCTTTTGGACCATCATTATGGCCTTTCTTTTGCCTTTGTTAATGTTCTACTCAACAGTTCTCAACATGCCTAGCAGCTCTGGTAGTGATTTGTCAATCTCATTCATATTATAGTTCATGACAAATTGACTAAAACTTTCCGGCAACGATTGCAGGACTAAGTCAGTGGCCAACTCTTGGCCCAAAGGAAAACCAAGTCTTTCTAGGTTTTCAATGTACTCAATCATCTTGAGTACATGAGCACCAACAGGGCTTCCTTCTGCCAGCTTGCACTAAAACAGTGCTTTAGAGACCTCGTATCTCTCATGCCTGTCTTGCTCTTGATAGAGCTTCTTAAGGTGTACGATTATATCATTGGCATCCATGTTCTCATGTTGCTTTTGGAGCTCAGAGTTCATGGTGGCCAGCATAAGACATCCGATGTCCAAGGCATCATCTTGATGCTTCTTATAAGCATCCCTTTCAATTCTAGGGGCATTAGCAAAGCAGTGGCTCAGAATAGGTCATTTCCAAAACATACAGCTTTTTCTCTTGCTTGAGGACAATCCTCAAATTCCTGTACTCAGCCTAGAGAATTCGCCCAGCATAACTTGTCCTTCTCAAGGATGGATCGCAATGATAAAGTACCCGATGTGTTTGTTGCCATGGTAATCTATTAACAGAAATATGCAAAATATAAGTATCATGCCATAAACATATTTAATGAGGTCTTTTAATTAAATATGCCTCCCACTATTTTATTCAAATCAATGACCCTCAGCATTGACTCAGAAAATCCCATCGTAAGATTTCCTAGTGGGCCAAGATCCATATTTCACCTAGTTTTGAGTCAGCTTTGGCTGATCACCCAAAATTTAGTTATTTAGGTAGGAAACACTTTCCAATTACATCACATGTAACTCTTGGATAGTTGGGTGAATAACACTTATTCAAGTCCATCTAATGGACCAAAGCCCAACTTCATGCCTCTAAGCCTTCAATCCTATTGAAATAGCCTAGTTAAGTCAGACCTAATGGTTGGCAGTTGGATATTACCTTTATCCCATCCCGTCTTACTAATATAGATAAAGGCATCTTGCTTTGGCAGACCTGCACTTGATCGATAGTAGTCTTGACGAGTGCCACACATTGGAAGGCATTACATTATAACTTAATATTTACTTTGAGGGAATTTTTATTATTAATTGATCTCACCATTTATTAAATTGTTTATCATACCATAAACATTATCCATGCATCTCATATATAAAAAGCATATAATAAAAGTGACATGGTTATGGCCCCCTAAGAGAGGAACATTAATTAAGTCAGCTTCACCAAGCGTCTCCCATCAACGTCCTCACTTGATGCCGTCTTCTTGTCTCCACATCATAATTAAATTATATAGAAACCTCTTTTACATTTGAGGGGAGTTAGGTGAGAAGAGAATGTACAATCAGAATGTAGAGAGAAAGGCATGACACGCAGGTCATATTTATAAAAACCAAAATAGCATAAAAAGAGGACTAAGGCTATAACCATGCACCATGCATCACAAAGAACATATAAACTCATAACAATAATACATAATTATTTTTCGTGAGTCATAAAGGATAGAAAATATTGCACTTTCGAAAAAGACACTTCCCAGAGGTAGCACGGGGGTCCCTCATTGACGGCTTGACATCAACACTTGATGCTGCTGCTGCAAAATAAGAATAGGGTTTCCAAAACCCCTTGCGCCGCACCTCTTGTGCAGAAACAAGGATTCCATAACCCCTATTGCTGCAAACCAAGAACAAGGTTTCCCAAACCCTTGGGCCACGCATTGAGAATAAGGATTCCTTAACGCTGTACGTAGCACATACATACCAGAAAGCTTCGTAAAAATATACATCTAAAAACAAAATGGCTTTCACAAAACATATGAACATCTTCATGGGTTTTTGAAAACAACATCACAGTTTTGCATACAACATAAGAAATAGAATATGTTTTCACAAAGGGTTTTATACAGTTTTCGGAAATAACATATTAAAGATCATATCTTTTGTCAAAAACAAGAACAAAAAACATGTTATCTCATGTAAACGAAAATAGAAAACTGAATCATGGTTTCGCAAGACGCTCTGATACCACTTTTGGGAATTGCGGTTACATCACGCAGCGGAAAACAGGGATTCCCACCGAGGATCCATGCGAAAAGCCATAATCCGAGTTTTTTTTTTAATTATTTACCTCTTGAAGCGTGATCAAAAGGAAGGACATGAATCACAAACATCGTAATAGAAACGATGTCTCTGCGGTATCCACACGAACAAATTCACGAACGTCCAACGTCCGCAAAGAGGAGCCTCACGTCTCTCACACAGTGCTAGCTGCGAAGAGAAGAGAAGAAACCTGTCGCTCTCTTACTCACTTTTCTGTAGGTGCAGCTAGGGTTCTGAAATTGTATATCTTAGCAGCCCCTTAGCAGTACTATTTATAATAGTGACTGCCTTAAGTGAGTGTGAGCAAGAGGAAGGTAAGTCAGTGCAACCCTAGACCCATCTGTTATGAGTCTGGCCTATATTTGAATCCGAGCCCAACATGGATCCATTGCTCCAATTTTAGTCTGCTCTGTGTGTGTGACCCTGCAGGTTTTTATTACGTTAGCAGTAATATTAAAATCCCATTTTAATATTACAAGCAGTGAGTGGTACCTAGCAACACATTGCTGCTTCCTAAGTAATAAGAATGTCAGTGATTTGACATAACCTTTCCGTGACCAATGTTTTCGTGTCGTTTAGTCCCTTTGTCAAGATATCTAGATTGAACACAAGGCATGGAATGCGTCACCCTTGTATAGTCCAATCTTTCGTTTCCTGATACTCAAGTAGACTTTGTAACAACAAATGAGATCAATATCTTATATTGACTCATTTAAGCATGGCCATGCATTTCGTAGTCTCACTCAATCAGTGGCCCCGAAGATATCGCTCCTGTTATGTAGGAGTGACAAATCCCATCTAAGTCACTCACATCCCTCTGCATGATGCGTGGTATGTCCAATAACTAACTTTATAATCACCTTGTTACAGATGATGTTTGATGGCATTAAAACACACAACTCCTCATGTTGGAATCATAGTGATTTCAGGTCAAAGGACCACAAATGCCATTGTCACTGTGAGAATCGCTTATGACACTCACGTAACGATCCATGTAGCATTCTCATGGTGGGTCAGTCCAGTACATCATTA
The DNA here is from genome assembly GCA_029884595.1 of Ormosia semicastrata. NCBI lineage: Eukaryota > Viridiplantae > Streptophyta > Magnoliopsida > Fabales > Fabaceae > Ormosia > Ormosia semicastrata. The sequence continues at coordinate 62,536,779 of JAQQTO010000061.1, read as the reverse complement.
CTCTATATGTACCCATGCGAAGACTTGATATCTCATATCCATGACCCGTGAGATGTGGTCATCAGTCTATGCACATACTAGTCTCAATGTATTATTGTTGTCCTAATTAACAATAATACTTGACTAGGGACATTCAAGAATTGTATTGTAACCAAAAGGATCTCACGATCAAGTCATCCACTTGATGTCCTATGGCATCAAACTTACTATTCTAAGGACTTTATTATGTTTATCAAAAAAGAACACAATAAATGAAATGCCTCATATATAAAATAGCATAATAGAATGTATGTAAATACAAAAAATGTATTGGCCTCTAGGGCATACACCAACACCAGTACTGTTGGTTAAGAAGAAGGATGGGACTACCGCCAACTTAACAAGATAACAATCAAGAACAAGTACCCACTTCCAAGGATAGACGATTTGATGGATCAGCTGAAGGGAGCTGCTATTTTCTCCAAGATTGATCTATGTTCTGGCTATCATCAGATTCGCGTGAAGGTAGAGGATGTCCCTAAGATGGGTTTTCGGACACGTTGTGGGCATTATGAGTATCTTGGGATGCCATTCGGAGTAACAAATGCTCCTGCCGTATTCATGGATTACATGAATTAGATCTTTCACCCTTATCTTGATAGATTCGTTGTTGTCTTTATTGATGACATTTTGATCTATTCACAAAGTCAGGAGGAACATGCCGAACACGTTAGTGTGGTTCTTAAGATTCTGAAAAAGAAGAATTTATATGCTAAGCTATCTAAATGCGAGTTTTGGTTGAAGGAGGTTTAGTTTTTGGGTCATGTGATTTCAAATGAAGGAATTACAGTGGACCCATTGAAAGTGAAGGTGGTTCTTCAATGGGAAAAGCCAAAGACGGTAACAGAAATTCATAGCTTCGTGGGATTAGCTAGCTATTATCAAAGATTTATCGAAGGATTCTCCAAAATAGCAGGACCTCTCACTCAGCTTACAAGAAAGAATCAAGTTTTCGTATGGACTTATATGTGAAGGGAGTTTTCGAGAGTTGAAGAAATGATTGACTACTTTGCCAGTGCTAATCCTACCCAATCCCAATGAACCATTTGAAGTGTTTTGTGATGCTTCATACTAGGGTCTAAATTGTGTCCTTATGCAGAATGGAAAAGTGGTAGCGTATGCTTCAAGGCAGTTGAAGGTGCATGAGAAGAATTATCCTACACATAACTTGGAGCTAGCTGCTGTTGTATTTGCATTGAAGATTTGGAGGCACTTTCTTTATGGAGCAACATTCAACGTCTATAGTGACCATAAGAGTTTGAAATATCTGTTCGACCAGAAGGAGTTGAATATGAGGCAGAGACAATGGTTAGAGCTTTTGAAAGACTATGACTTCCAACTTCAATATCATCCCAGAAAGGATAACTTCATAGCAGATGCTTTGAGTAAGAAGATGCTTAGTGTTTCTGTTATGATGCTTAAAGAAAGTGAGTTAATAGAACAATTTAGGGACATATGGTTGTGTGTGGAGTTGGCCAGGGAGATGTGCTTAAGAATGATCACTATTTCGAGTGGATTGATGGAAGAAATCAGAGAGAAGCAGGGAAATGACCCATACTTACAAGAAGAGAAAGAGCTGGTAAAGCAAGGTGCTATATCTGAATTCACAGAAGGACATGATGGAATCCTAAGGTTCAGAGATAAAATTTGTGTACCAAGTGATTCTGAGCTAAAGAAGATGATTCTTGACGAAGCCCATAAAAGCAAGTTGAGCATGCACCCCAGAACTACTAAGATGTACCAGGATCTGAAATGGTTGTATTGGCGACAAGGAATGAAGAGGGATGTTGTAACACCCTCCTTAGGGCATCACATTTCCGACTCCCGACTCATAATCTGAAAAGAAGTTCGCACAAAGTTTGAGTTATAAAAGATGGGTTTCAAAATTTCTTCTTTACTGAAACGTAAATTTACTGAAAATATTATGTAATATTGAAAATCATATTTCAACTATTCATTATGCAATATTGACACCAATTAATATCACAATTTAAAGAGAAATATAAAATTAACAGACTTATTTTTTAACAGTAGCAAACCCTATGACAGGTCCTACTTAATAGCACGGTACAACACTAACATTAAATCTTAACATACTCGTTCCTTCTCTTGTATCAACTTGATGCATAAGAACTTTACTCTTTGTCTACCCGGCACATCTTCGAACTTGAGACAGCCACTTTTCAATGTTTCCATCAATCTCTGAGTATCTACCACCCGTTATGTCTAAGACAACTCATTCCTTCTACTGTATAATTTTAATAATACAGACAAAGTAAAACAATGCAACAAAGAGGTGAGATCACCTACACCAATATCAACATGGCAGCACAGAGATAACACAAATAGCAATATCATACAGATAGATCATACCACAATTATGATCATGCCATCAACATTAATAAACTATCATCATCTAATCATTTATCAATTCAATTATCATAAACAATAATTATGATAATGCCCTCAACATTATCATCATCATCATCTTCCAAGTATTCAAAATAATTATCATAACCAATATTCCTCAATTAATATATCACACAGATATAAATGCTCAGATTTATGCATATGCACAAAGACTCAGTTTATCAAAAACAATTCCATGGAGGTTTTCAAAATTTCGAGAAGAATGCTCTGATTAATTGTCAGCCTTAGCCCAAAGACAATCTCCCAGTCGTTGAAAAGAATTGTGTTCTTGTCGGGTATCGTCAATGCATTGCAACGGATCAGCACGCCAAGTGGCACAGGGTACTCGCTAACCGTCCACTCGGTCGACCGCTACCGACGCCTCTAAGATCCATCATAGACCTCACATCAATTCTCATTCCCTCTTCAACCACAAGGGCCATAATAGCTATTAGTTATATTTTATACAATGCACGAATATGCCAGTGCAAGTCTAACCCCAAAGGGCCAAATCTTTTCAATTTCATTTGTTCAATGTAATCATATGCTTCAACGCATATTTTTCCAATGCACGTATAATGTACCAAATCCAATCACAGACATATCTTTCCAAAGCATGTATAATGCACCAAATGCCAATCACAGGCAAAACATGTCATTTTCACAATCACGTAAAAATATTCTATCACTTTTAAATCACATAGTGATTTTTCAACAGTAGTTCAAATTATGTAAAATATTTAAACGTAATTCAAATCACTTAAAATGTTTCAACGCATCTCCAATCGCGTAGTAATATTTTATCATATTTCAAATCGCATAAAAATATTTTACTGTATTTTCAAACATTTAGAAATATTTTACTGTATTTCAAATCATATACTTTAAAAATTACGTTTTTAAGATGCGTAAATAATTTTTTTCACCACAATTCCATTACAGAAAATATTTCTCATTCTTCAAAATTTTCATTTCCACTTTTCTCAAAATAGTATGACTTTATACTTTATTTAACACATTTTCTTTACTCAAGAAAATCTTTTTTCACATTTCTTTACTCAAGAAGTCCTTTTCCAAAATATAATTCACAAAATCACTTTTCCATTAATATAAATCAACGTTTCAAAACTTAACATTTTCTAACGCACTTCAAAACTCAAAAATAAGTTATACGTTAGTAAATTTTTAAAATACCATTATATTCTCCATTTTTCCCAAATCATTTCCAAATCAACCTTTCTCAAAATAATATAACTTTCTACCTCATTTAATATATCTTCTTACTCAAAAAAATCTTTTTTCACAGTATATTCCACAAATTCCCAATTCCATTGAGTTAAATCAATGTTTCTAACTTTAAAAATTACTAACGCTTTCCAAAATCCAATGGATGAGTTACATGTTAGAAAATACCAAATCACTATTGTATTCTTCTTTTTTTTTTCTTAAATCAATTTTAACAAAAATAAATTCTTTTTAAAACAAATTGAGGCTCACTTGCAACCTCTCTTTTCCATTTACATAAAAATTCATTTCTCAAGTGCTAAAATACTCTGATTCCCTTTCTAAATTCCTTGTATTAAATTAATTATATTTTCACTTGGAAAATCACTTTGTTTCATCAAAATCAATGCATTACAAGCCTTCGAAAACGTGGACATGACTATTAAAAATTATCAAAACATTTTTCCTTCTAAATTGATATGGTTTTACATGAACAAAACCATTAAAATTTTATTTTCAAAACCGAAATACCGATGGTTATAAAAACCAAACCCATTTGTTCAAATCCTTTTTCACTTTCTTTACAAATCCTTAAAATCAGTGTTTGCCCGTTTCATTCAAAACTCATATTTAGAAAAACACTTAGGATCTTTTTACACAAAATAAATCAATAAAAATTCCTCAAAGACCGTATTCTTGTTCCCTTGAAAAACAAACCCTTTGTTTATTTTCTATACTCTTCAAATCATCCATTTTCATTTTTCATGAAAATATTAATTTGTGAACACCTATTTTGAGGTGTCTTGGCTGAAATTCTCATTGTTCTAGGGACCCAAAAAAATCAATTCCCTTGTTCTTGGAAAATTTCAACATGAACCCTAATCAAGGGCATCAAAATCTGAACCCTCTCTTTTGGCTATTGGAGCCAAAAATTGAATTCCTTTTCATCACCACATCATGACATACACATATATATATTTCATCATAAATACTATAAGCATGCCATATACTTATCATGCATAATATAAGCATATCATCAAAGCCATAAAATCATGCAAAGCATATCAAACATAAGCAAATAAATTAAAGCTCATAAACACACATAAATTATTACATGACCATGGATTGGAATCCTCACATGGATTCACCATCCATCAAATATAAGACCATCTCTCACCACCATACTTGGTTGGTGAGATGGATCTCCATCTTACCTCTTGAAGATCCTCAAAAGCTTCTTGATTTGCTTCTTTTTCCAAGTCCTTCACCACCAAAGGCTTCTCAAATACAAAACAAAATATATAGAAATTAGTATACTAAGCTTGATTAAGAGGAACCATGGATCAAACATGATTTAGAACATGAAAAAGAGAGAAGAAATGAAGTTTCCTTACACTTTACCACAAATACCCTATAACTTGGCTCTTGAAGAATGTCCATGAAGATGAATGATTTAGAGAAAGTCTCCAACATGAAAGTTGCTTAGAATATCATGTAGATTCAAGATCTATGATTGGATGGAATTAAAAAGTGATGGAAGGTGGTCTTGATGGTCATGGCCGAAACATAGAGGAGAAGAGAAAGGAGAGAAAATTTTCTAAGTTTAGCTTCTTGAAATTGACAAAGAAAGACCAAGAATGAGTAATAATGATGGTCTTCCACTTTTCCATCCTCTTCAGGCACCAAAAACCGTGTCCCCCTTCAAACACTCTCCTAAGGATGCAAACAAATCAATAATAATGTATGTTGACCAAGACAAAGTGATAGAAAATAATAGGAATTGATTTATAATAATTTGTCTCACAAATGGATGCATTGCCGTGGAGAGTGAGTGAGAAATGAGTGAATTATTTGAACAAATAATTGGTACTAAGTCATTGAGAGAAAAGGTGATAAAGTGAGATAGCAAATGAATGAAATGATTTTTTTTGGCCCCCTTTTTTCCTTGCATTCTCCTAAGGAAGCAAACAAAGTAATTATGGTCAAGAATGATGTAATATTGACCATGACAAGTTATAATGGTCATCAAATCACCTTTAGCTCCAAAATACTACAAAAATCGTCCCCTCCTTGCATTATGCATGCAATAATATTGTCATCTTTTTCAAGCCATTATTTGAAGCATTTCTAGCCATTGATTAATTCAATGGTTAGGATTTAGGTATACTTTTGATTAGAAGACTCAATCTAGGCCATTGGATCTTTCTCCTTTAAATCCTAGCCATTCGATGTGTCTCCAAAATAAAGGGTCAAGATTATTCTTTCTTACTTTTAATCCAAGGGTTATAATTAGTCATAGCCTTTTTAGAAGACCAAATCTCCACCATTGATTAAATCCAAATCCAATGGTCATAAATGGTCCTTGTTACTTTATAAGACTAAATCTCCACCGTAGATTAAATCTAAATCCAATGGTTATAAATGGTCTCTGTCACTTTTCAAGACCAATTCTACACCGTTGATTAAATCGATGGTTGATATCGAAGCCTTCTTAACCAAGTTTATTCTTACACCATTGATTAAATCAATGGTAATTATCCAATGCTTCTTTATTAAGTTTGTTTCTTAACCGTTGATTAAATTAATGGTTAATCTTCTTCAAACTAAGTATTCTCATCCAAGGGTACAAATCAAGTCAAGCCCTCTTTCTTGACTACGTAATATAATTTTTAATATTTTTATTTGCTATAACCCTACAAATAATATTTTTACTATATTTTTATCACCTGATAAATAAATACAGTACAAAACACAGTAAAAGAAAATTATAAAAACTTTTTCTAGATTCAGGTTTAGTAAGATCCCTTGTCTCCGTCTAAACAATACAAATTTTTCTATCCGTAGAAAAATTTTTACTTTGCGGGACCCACCAAGGCCCACGAATGGCCACCTGGGCCCACATATAGTAAAAAAAAATTGTAATCATCCACAAAAATCATAAATATTAGAAAACACATAAATATCAAATCAGATCACGTAAAATAATTAAAACCTAACGGTAAAAATTAAATTACGTAAAGTTTTTCCCGGCCAAAAAAATTTTTATTTTCCTGACACAGAGTAAATCACTCAAAATGATCAAATACAGTGATGGAATAATCAAAATAATTTTAGAGCATCCAAAAATTACTAAACAGTAAAATTCTGTTAACTGTCAAAATTACTATTTACAAGATAGGAAATTGTGGGGTGTTACAGATGTTACCAAGTATGTGTCGTCGTGTTTAGTTTGCCAAAAGGGTAAAGTGGAACATCAAAGACCTTCTGGAATGCTACAACCTTTGACTATTCTAGAATGGAAATGGGATAGCATTGCAATGGATTTTGTGAGCGGGTTGCCAAGGACTAGGAAGGGATATGATTCAATATGGGTGGTTGTTGATCGACTTACGAAGTCAGCATACTTTTTTTTGATCAAAATAAAGTGTTCGATGGAGGGATTGGCTCAAGTGTATGTCGAGGAGATCGTTATACTTCATGGTGTGCCATCGAGCATTGTTTCTGATAGAGACCCAAGGTTTACATCGAGATATTGGCAGAGTTTACAGAAAGCAATGGCAACGAAGCTTCATCTAAGTTCTGTGTATCACCTGCAAACAGACGGTCAGTCATAGAGAATAATCTAGTCATTGGAAGATCTGTTAAGAACTTGTGTCTTGGAACAGACTGGGAGTTGGGATGAATTATTACCTTTGATAGAGTTCACCTATAATAATAGTTTTCACGCAAGCATCGAAATGGCACCGTATGAAGCGTTGTATGGGCGATGGTGTAGAACACCCTTGTGCTGGTACCAGGATGGCAAAAATTTTGCGGTAGGACCTGAGCTTGTGTAATAGACAACTGAGAAAGTTTGGATGATTCAGGAAAAATAAGAGCAACTCAGAGTCGACAGAAGAGCTATGCCGACAAGAGACGGCGACCCCTTGAATTTAGGAAGGTGAGCATGTGTTCCTGAGAGTTACAGCTATGACTAGTGTTGTAAGGGCCATTAAATCCAGAAAACTCACTCCTAAATTTATCGGACCGTATCAAATTCTTCGTCGAATAGGTCTAGTAGCCTACCAAATAGCCTTACCACCTTTTCTTTCCAATCTTCATGATGTCTTCCATGTGTCGCAATTGTGGAAGTATATTCCTAATCCAGCCCATGTCATTGAACCAGATACAGTACAACTAAAAGAGAATTTGACCTACGAAACACTCCCTATCAAGATTAAGGATAGGAGTGTAAAGCAACTCAGAGGCAAGGAGATTGCATTGGTAAAAGTAATCTGGAATGATGTGACTGGAGAGGCAACATGGGAGCTCAAAAACAAAATGAGAGAACAATATCCGCATTTATTCTAAGGTATGATGAATTTCGGGGATGAAATTCCTTTTCAGAAGGGGAGAGTTGTAACGCCCCAACTTTCTCTTATTTTTGGTTTATCTATGTTATCTGTGCAGTTATAAAATTTCTGTGAATTCTTATGAATTATTTGGCTTATGTGGATTATTTTAATATTATTTTAATATTATTCTCAGAAAATGTTGGACTATTGAACTGGAGTGTGGGGATCTTACAAAACCCGAAACTGAAGATAATTTTTAAAGTTTTTGTTGTCTGAGATTTTATCTGACATATAAAATTTAGGTGCGCTCTATTATCCATTGGACAATAGATACCGGCTTCATTAACTGTGACTTTTGTCCATTGGATAATATCTTGTAGAAAAGATCTAGTAAATTATTTCTATCTAGTCCCCTTTATGACATCATCCATGTGACATCACCTACATGGCATCATCTTTGACTTTTGGACCAAAGAGGGAAGCTTCTTAAGGAAGCTTTGTGAAGGTTATTGAGGAAGCTTGGTGTAACGTCCCGGGACTGCCTGCAGGATTGACGAGTGTCTCCACAAACTAACATGGTTTTTTTCAGCGTGCTTTGTCTCACTCACACGCATCCTAGGAAACTTCCTAGGAGGTCACCCATTCCGTAATTGCTCTAGGTTAAGCACGCTTAACCATGGAGTTCTTATGTTCTAGGCTCCCGAAAAGAAGTTGTAACTTATTGATATGGCTACGCCAAAACAATTCCTTTAAGCCATCCTCAACTACGCAGTCCCATATCTGCACAGTCTCTGAATCCCTCTCATTTCGATGCATATTCAATTCATTCATGCGACGCTTCACCTAGAAGCCTTCCAGAAGCCGCTCCTTGTCTGTGGTTCATTGCACCGGCGATCACTCCCCACCCTCGTCGACCCCGGGACACATATGCCCACCAACTTCCACTTGGTTCGTCCCCGAACCGCACCGTACTGGGAGAGGTCCTGGCTCTAATATCATCTGTAACGTCTCAGGACTACCTACAGGATTGACGAGTGTCTTCACAAACCAACACGGGTCTTTTCAGCGTACTTTGTCCTCACTCACACGCATTCTAGGAAACTTCTCAGGAGGTCACCCATCCCACAATTGCTCCAGGTTAAGCACGCTTAACCATGGAGTTCTTATGTTCTAGGCTCCCGAAAAGAAGTTGTAACTTGTTGATATGGCTACGCCAAATCAATTCCTTTAAGCCATCCTCAACTCCGCAGTCCCATACCTGCATAGTCTCTGAATCTCTCTCATTCCAGTGTGTATTCAGTTCATGGCAAAGGGTCGCACGAATGAACTGAATACGCATCGGAATGAGAGGGATTCAGAGACTGTTCAGGTGTGGGACTGCATAGTTGAGGAAGGCTTAAAGGAATTGATATCAACAAGTTGCAACTTCTTTTCGGGAGCCTAGAACATAAGAACTCCATGGTTAAGCGTGCTTGACCTAGAGCAATTATGGGATAGGTGACCTCCTGGGAAGTTTCCTAAAATGCGTGTGAGTGAGGACAAAAAGCACACTAAAAAGACTCGTGTTGATTAGTGGAGACACTTGTCAATCCTGTAGGCAGTCCCAGGATGTTACTAATGGTATCAAAGATGGGACCTCTCCTATTACGGTGTGGTTCGGGGACGAACCAAGTGGAAGTTGGTGGGCATGTGTGTCCCGAGGTCGACGAGGGCGGGAAGTGATCGCTGATTCAATGAAGCACAGACAAGGAGCGACTTCTGGCAGGCTTCTAAGCGAAGGGTCACATGAATGAACTGAATATGCACCAGAATGAGAGGGATTCAGAAACTGTGTAGGTATGGGACTGCATAGTTGAGGATGACTTAAAGGAATTGATTTGGCGTAGCCATATCAACAAGTTACAATTTCTTTTTGGGAGCCTAGAACATAAGAACTCCATAGTTAAGCGTGCTTGACCTAGAGCAATTGTGCGATGGGTGACCTCCTGGGAAGTTTCCTAGGATGCGTGTGAGTGAGGACAAAAAGCATGCTGAAAAGACCCGTGTTAATTTGTGGAGACACTCGTCAATCCTGCAGGCAATCCTAGGATGTTACACTTGGCTCTTCCTCCCTAGGTGAGTGCACGGCCAAGAGAGAAGAAGGAGACTCCTAGAGGAAACTTGTATCTAACTTTTGAATTCATCACTTTTCTATCCATTTGTTTCTCTTCATCCAAAAGCTACATATTTTGTTTTCTCTCATTTTCTCTCCTCTAGAGCTCACAGCCACACCTCTCACTCCGCACATTCATCCTCTTTAATTTTGACCATTCACATTTCTTGAATCTACATCTCCTTCTAAGACCCTTTGGTGTGAAGATCTTGGCTTGTTCATTATTTATTCAAGTATCTCTTCAAGTTAGGGCTTGAAGACTCTTAAGGCTTTTGGAGGGGAAAGCTTGTCTCAATGAGATATTCAACAGGTGGTTAGAAATCCTCTAAGATAAGAGGGACACTCTCATCAACCTTTCATGGTGGTGAAAGACGTTTTGTGGTGTTGAGAGTGGAGAATCCATGTGAGGATTCTCCACTTGATTGTTTTTGATTCTTGGTGATTTTTATGATTTTTGTAATCTATGTGATTTCGTGGTTTGATGTTGTCTATGACCTTGATGGAATGGAAATTTTGATGTTTGATATTTATTGGTTATATGAAATCCTTGCGAAAATTGAAAATTTTTTAGACCTAAGAATGATGCACAGTTTTCTTGTCCAAGTCCAAAAACTTGATGCGGGATTAATTATTGCATTGCGAACCCAAGTGCAGGTTGTCTCAAGTAATAAATTTCTTAGGAGTCCGAGGTCGATCCACAGGGAATTGATGAAGATTAATTAAGAAAAGATAAATATTTTGCTACTACGGTAAAAAATATTTACTTGGGTTAAAAAGATCCACTCTTAGTAAATAAAGTAAAGGTAAGATTAATTTATTTTATAATACAATTAGAATCCTCGCAACATGGAGGTTCCAATAAGAAAATACAACGTTAAAAATCCATTACAATTATATACGTAATTATATTATATTTCCTTTAATTATTAGCACCACTTATAAATAGGTTAAAGCATCCACTATGTCAAAATCTTATCTACAATAAATCAAGAACTCCTCTTTACAAGGATGGTTTCTAAATTATCAGAAACAAAATATAACACGTATAATAGCTACTAGAAAGATAAATCATTAAAGTACAAGAGAGGAATAAATCTAACCTTATTTTATTACTAAGAGCTTCACACTTTGACCCAAGTAAACTGGAACTTATTTACACATAGACCAGAAGAGAGAAAAAGAGAAAAAGAAAAGAAAAGAAAAGTGAAGCGAGGAGGAAGAGAGGCTGGGCACTGCCCAGAATCCCCTCTATCTCTCTCCCCTGAATTTTGTGTTCTGGTTCTGAAATGTGAAGGCCTATTTATAGGCAAATTTGCTACAGGAAAAACAAATTAGAGCTACAGTGGAATGCAAATTGCATCTACAGTGAAATGGCAATTGGAGATACAGAAACGAAACTTAACGATTAAGTTTCTGACATTTATTATTATTATTATTATTATTATTATTATTATTATTATTATTATTATTATTATTATTATTATTATTATTATTATTATTATTATAATTGAGCAAATGCACATTCGTGTGTCCAATTTTTTTTTCATTTTTGAGAAAAGCGGTCTTCATGAAAGTTGTAGGCCTAGATCTTAGCTTTATAATAGCTTTAGTTTGAGTCCAAAATTATTCTTTGATCTCAAGATATGGTCCAATTACTGCAGAGTGTTTAGGCCTAGTTTCAGCTCCTCTTTTCTGACTTGCAAGCCCAATATCACCTCCAAGGAGTCCGATTTAAGTTTTGTGTTCTTCATGAAAGTTGTAGGAAATTGTCTTAGCTTTCCTACAAGATCAAAATCACATAAATAAGATATTTGTAACTCAAGTTATAGCCAGTTTGCTAAACATTGCCAAAGAGATAATTAAGGCTAATTTATGCAATAATTTGTTTAATGATCCAATTTGGCTCAATGTCATAAAATGTGTCAAAACTAACTTAATTAAGCCTATTTGAACCTTAAGAAGCCTAGTGAGAGGATTATAAAATATATAAAATACAGTCTTATCAAATTCTCCCACACTTAACTTTTGCACTCCTGGGCAAAACACAAGAAACAAAAACTAGGGAACAAAGAAAAATGACACAGACTCAAAAGCTAAAAACTCTAATGAATTAAATGAATCAAGAAGAGCAACTAGTCATTCAAGGGATCAAAACATTCATGAGGTAACATTTCTTTACATCTCAAACCAACAAACAAGGAAACTTCAGTTGAAAAGAATGAATCAAGAATGATAGATCCTCACAGAATTCACTCTCAATCTCTCAAGTATTTAAAAAGGTAAGTATTTCACTCTATTCAACTCATGAATAATTGGACTACCATAAGCTTACTTATCTTCTATTTCTTCGCTACTCAAAAACATCATGCACACAAAAATCAAGAGGACTTTATTCAAGGTTATAATGGGGTTAAGGTAAATGAGGAAGTAATATAGATATGACAAATTAAATACCAAAGAGAATAAAAGAGCATTATGATATAGTTAGAGTGGAGAAGATGTTTGAGTACATTCAGTCTAAATTTCCCAAGATTTTCTTAGTTCCTTCTCTATTTGCTTCCTTCTTATAAAGGACAATGACTAATATTTGACTAATGTTTTGTTAAAGATCAATGCCAATATGGTAGATTGAATTCATTGTTAGGCTTGAACATTCTCCTTCTATTCTTGTTATTTCCAAACATCCACTGGTCAACTTTTTTTTCTTCTTTTTTTATTTTTGTTTTTTTTGGAATACTTGCACATATACCCCCACACTTATTCAAGAAACTCATCTGATAACAAAGTCAATGCTCTTTTATTCCCTAAGGTCAGGTAAGAACATGATTTTTCATTTAAGGCACACAATGAGTTTGAAACAAAGAATGATCAAATAGGCTCAAAGGGGTTACATAAAGAAAAATATGCAAGGTTGGCTATTTGGTCAAAGTAGTTAATTCAAAAAAATTGCCTCAATCATGTTTATGTATGCATATGAAAATGTAGCCTAAAAAAGAATCAAAGCAAGTTCTAGAGTAACAATTCTATGAGTAAAAAAAAATCACACAAGAAAGAAGAGAATGGTACAGATGTTCAATCCATTCATTGATAGGCTCAAAATCTCACAAGGCATATATCCATCATTCTCAATCTATTAATTCAACTTCCATAACTAAGCATGTAAAGTTTAAGAAAGAAGATAATTTACTCAATCATACAAATTTCCCTGAATTTGAATTGCTACTTTCACACAAACTCGTTAACTACCCCAATCTAGATGCGTCTCAAGAGTAAAATTACCTCCACAGTAAAATTTACTCCTTACTCTACCATCCTTCATTAGTTTTGTTGTTAGTAAACTACTGACAAACATATAAACAAGACAAATATATAAATAAGCACACTTCCTAATTTTTTTTTACATAATTAGTCACACAACTATCCTTCCCCCAAGCAAATCACAACATTGTCCTCAATGTTAAAACATAAAAAGGTAAAGGATAGAAGAAAGTACCTGTTGTTGCAATTACTAAAAAGAGAAACCTTACACAAAAGAAAACAGAAATAAAGCATGATGAATAAAACCAAAGATAAAGAAAAGTTATAAATGAAGTGTCAGATCACACTCATGTTCCTTACTGCCTCCCATTTTGCCTCCCGTATTACCTCCTGTATTGCCTCCTTTATTGCCTCTTTCTGACCAATCAATCTGAGCTAATGCAGGTTCAGGTTCATAAACAAAAGTTTGTCAATTTATTAATTAATTCATTAATAGAGGAAGCAAATATAAGGAGTTGCCTTGCCAAAGGTGTGATAAAGTTCTGTTCCACATCATGGTCAACAAAAGATAACAAATTATCAATGAAATTATTAACATTTAACAAACCTATGGGTTTACGGTGGATGTTCAGTTGGGCCCAAGAGACAATTTGAAAAACTTCTTCCAAAGTACCAAAGCCACCCGGTAAGGCAATGAATACATCAGAGTTTGCAAGCATTGTCCTCATTCGTTCCTGCACAGATGATACTTGAAGCTCCTTTCCAAGTGTCTTTCTAGTGAAGTTCTTTTGAGTTAAAGCTCTAGGAATGATACTTAAAACCTGATTGCCTCTTATATATGCAGAGAGTAATACAGGCCCCATTAACCCACAACAACCTCCCCCATATACTACACGAATGTTCCTTGCAACAAGCGTTCGACCAAGAATGCTTACTACTTTTACAAACTCTAAACTGTGAATGCTTATGTCTTGAAGCATATCAAATGGGTTTTTGATGATAACAAAGACAAAAGCAAAGATCAAGTGCAATAGTGAAGATCAAGCGCAAAAGGAAAAATCAAGATCAAAGAAAGAAGAAAAGAAGGTTTATTTAGTTATAAGACTTAGGACACTAATGTTAAATGCTCTCAAGATTTCTCAAATGGTTTTTCAATATATGATTTCAAAATAAATGGGAAATTTCAAAGATAAACATGGCTTTCAAGAAAACTTGTGTTTCAATCTTAAAACTAACACTTTTAAAAAAATTCATGTTTAAACAATTGTCTCAAGGTGTTAGAAATGACTTACAAGCTTTATTGGACTTGAAAAATGTGTTCAATGGCCAATGTAATCGATTACACGACGTTTGTAATTGATTACACAACAAACAGAAGGCATGTACCGATTACATGAGCAATGTAATTGATTACAAGCAAGTCAGAGGCCATGTAATCGATTACACAATATATGTAATCGATTACAAGCAAGTCAGAGGCCATGTAATCGATTACACAATATATGTAATCGATTACAAAAAATGCATGAACACGTTCAAAGAGTCATGTAATCACTTACATGGATATTGTAATCGATTACACAGCAAGTCAGAAGTCATGTAATCGATTATACAGATATTGTAATCAATTACACACAAGTCAAAAGCCATGTAATCGATGACACCAAGAATGTAATCGATTACACAGAGCCCAGAAAGTCAAGAACACGTTGGAATAACATATGTAATCGATTACCTGAGCTGAGTAATCGATTACAAGAATCCTGACAACGTCCAACGGCTATATTTAATGCATTAAATGCATGCCCAAACCACCCCAACGGCTCTATTAATTGAGAAACTTATAAATACTAAAGTTGGGTCTTTATTTGAGGTTGACCTTAAACCAAAAAATGATCATCAATACTTCCAAACGTGAATCAATCCTCAAATCCATTTCTTGCTCTGTTTTCTGCTAAAAACTTGAAAAATCTTTGAGAGCATATTAGAGCTTCAATTTATAATCATCTACTCTAGTGAGAGCTTTAATTTGTATTAATCTACTCTTTGAGAGAGTTTTTATCATTCAAACACTCTGCTTATTGTGTAAAGAGGGTGAGGTATCCCTCTAATGAAAAAGGGTGAGGTATCCCTTGTTGAGAAGAAGGTGAGATATCCTTCAAAGGTATAAAGAGGGTGAGGTATCCCTCTAGTGAAAAAGAGTGAGGTATCCCTTGTTGAGAAAAAGGTGAGGTATCCTTCAAAGGTGTAAAGAGGGTGGGGTATCCCTCAAAGGTTGTATAGGGTGAGGCATCCCTGTTTTGAGGCTCAAAGCAGAAGGGTGAGGTATCCCAAGGTGTTGTTGAGTGCTCCAATCTGTAAAGGTTTTTCAAGCACCCGTTCAAGCTTGAAGTTTAGTGAAAAATTTCGAGTGGTTCGCTTGAGGACTGGACGTAGGTCACAAGGGGTGGCTGAACCAGGATAAATCCTTGTGTTTGATTCTCTCAACCCTATCTCTTTACATTTGTGCATTTACTTTATATGCTTGCTTGAATATTATTCATCTTGGTTTATTTAATTTGTGAGTGAAGTATTCAATCTCATTTATCTATTCACTTCAATTGTCCAATAGCTTCAACGAAAATTGTTTAACAAACGTTTTACGAAAGATTTGCCAAAATATTTCATAAACTCAATTCACCCCCCTATTGAGTTTGAGGCCACTTGGCTAACAAGTGCTATCAGAGCTAGGCTCTTGTGTAAAGGGCTTAGCAGCTTCAAGAGAAAGTGATGGCCTCCTCAAATGAGTTTTTAAAAAGTTCCTCTATCTATAAACCCCCCTTTTTCAATGGGGATGGGTATGCTTATTGGAAAGGAAGAATAAAAATTTTTATTGAAGCTATTGACTTAGATGTGTGGGATGCTATTGAAAATGGTCCTTTTATCCCCACAAAAGATGTTAATGGTGTAAGGGTTAATACACCAAGAAGTGAATGGACCAATGATGATAAGAAAAAGGTCTAATATAATTTGAGTGCCAAAAACATTATTACCACATCTTTGGGGCATGATGAATTCTTTAGAGTTTCAAATTGTAAATCTGCTCAAGAAATGTGGAATGTTTTAGAAGTAACCCATGAGGGTACTAGTGAAGTGAAAAGATCAAGGATCAATACTCTCACTCATGAGTATGAGCTTTTTAGAATGAATCAAAATTAAAGCATTCAAGAAATGAAAAAACGTTTTACACATATTGTAAATCATCTTGCTTCATTGGGAAAGACTTTTCCTAATGAAGATCTTATTAACAAAGTGTTGAGATGTTTGAGCAGGCATTGGCAACCTAAAGTGACGGCTATTGCGGAGTCAAGAAATCTCTCAACCATGACCTTAGCCACACTTTTTGGCAAGCTCCAAGAACATGAATTGGAGTTGAATAGACTCAAACAAAATGAAGAAGTTGACAACAAAAAGAAGGGAATTGCTCTCAAAGCCACTTCCTCCATGGTAAATGAAGATGATAAAGATGATGAGGATGACTTAGAAATAGATGAGGAGAATCTTGCTTTACTAGTCAAAAAATTTGGAAGATTCTTTAAGAAGAATAGAGCTCATGGAAGACCTCTCTTTCCCCAAAAGAATGTCTATCACAAAAGGGAAGGAACCTCATCCACTCCTAAATGCTATGAATGTGGAGAGTTGGGTCACATGAAGATGGAGTGCCCGATTTATCAAAGTAAAGTGGAAAAATACCACCAAAAATCCTCAAGGGAGAAGAAAGAAAGAAGAGCCTACATAGCTTGGGATGATAATGACATGGACTCAACCGATAGCTCAGATAATGAGAAATCCAATCTATGTTTCATGGCTAGAGGAGAAGAGGAAGATGAAAATGACATAGAGGTAACATCTTCAAATTCTGAATCAAACTTTTCCCCTTCCTATGATGAATTGCAAGATGCTTTTGAAGAATTACATAATGAATCTATAAGACTTGCAAAACTTGTTTCATCTTCCAAGAAATCAATTTCCTCTTTTGAAAATAAGATATCTATGTTAAATAAGGAAATTGAGGAACTTAAATTAGAAAATGAAACTCTTGGGTTGATTGATGCAAACTCTTCATGCATGACATGTTTATCTCTTGATAATGCATCTACACCCTCATCTTGCTCATCATGTAAAGCATTTGAAATTGATATTGAGGACTTGAAAAATACTCTTTCAAACTTTACCTATGGAAGAGATAATTTGAACATTTTGCTTGGAAACCAAAGATGTGTTTTTCAAAAGGCTGGTTTGGGGTATAATCCCAATAAACAACAAAAGTTTCTCAAGAACTTCTTTGTTTCATCAAGTACATCAAATAGTCCCTTTATTAAATGCTTTCATTGTGGTAGGAAAGGACATAGTGCATCAAATTGTAATATAAGGAAGAATATCAATAACAAGCTAGGAACTAAATTGGTTTGGATTCCCAAAGTCACTTTACCAAAAACTAACACACAAGGACCCAAGAAAATTTGAGTACCAAAAGTCACAAATTGAAATGTGTTGTAGGTGTGCTTGAAGGCCAAGAACTAACTTTGGATATATTGAAAAGTGGTTGCGCCAAGCACAAAACCAGAAAATACTTCAAGCTATCCTCCCTGTCTCCAAGAAGCTTGAACTTGCATCCTTTGGTTAAGTGTGACTTGCTCTATGCTTTACTAGTTTAATATCTTGAATATGTTAAATGAATATATTTTTCATGTGAAATGACATGTATAATATCAATATCTTTGAACTTGTCATAATGGATCAATCATGCATCTAATTCTGCTGTACAATATATTGGTCTACTGCATAATATGCTTATTTGCTGCATAAATTGGTCACCTTGTTGCATAATGTCTTGTTGCATAACATTTTGCTGCATAATGTCAATCTTTTGCATAATACATCAACTTGATGCATAATATGTTGTTTTGTTGCACAATAATGTGTTTTGGATCATAATCTGACTAGAATATATGCTTAAATGATGTTTGAAATTGTCTTGGAATGATTTGGAACTTTTTTTATTGTTTCAAGTTTGGTCCTTCATGATGCTTTCCTTTTGCTTAATCTTTATCTAATCCCATATTGCTTTTGTATATGACTCTGATTTCTATTGGCATAAATGATAAATACTATCTAAGTTTCTCTTCATATGCATTTGCTATTGGTATCACATCTTGATGTGCTAAACGATTATACTCTTATATTGATCCTGCTGGGCTGAAATAAATATATCAAATCTGAATGATTATGTCTTCTTTTTGATAATGCCAACGGGGGAGAAATTAGTGAAATATATTGCATGTGTACGGGGGAGTTTTGCACTTTCACATATTCTATCTTATGCATGCATTACGGGGGAGTGTT
The DNA here is from genome assembly GCA_029884595.1 of Ormosia semicastrata. Taxonomy (NCBI): domain Eukaryota; kingdom Viridiplantae; phylum Streptophyta; class Magnoliopsida; order Fabales; family Fabaceae; genus Ormosia; species Ormosia semicastrata. The sequence goes on along the minus strand of JAQQTO010000061.1, from coordinate 62,517,978 downwards.
GCACTTAATTATCTGATAATCAAATAAATGCATATATTTCTCATTCTGTTGAATATTTAGTTTGTCATCATCAAAAAGGAGGAGAATGTGAATGCTTATGTCTTGAAGCATATCAAATGGGTTTTTGATGATAACAAAGACAAAAGCGAAGATCAAGTGCAATAGTGAAGATCAAGCGCAAAAGGAAAAATCAAGATTAAAGAAAGAAGACAAGAAGGTTTATTTAGTTATAAGACTTAGGACACTAATGTTAAATGCTCTCAAGATTTCTCAAATGGTTTTTCAATATATGATTTCAAAATAAATGGGAAATTTCAAAGATAAATATGGCTTTCAAGAAAACTTGTGTTTCAATCTTAAAACTAACACTTTTAAAAAGATTCATGTTTAAACAATTGTCTCAAGGTGTTAGAAATGACTTACAAGCTTTATTGGACTTGAAAAATGTGTTCAACGGCCAATGTAATCGATTACACGACGTTTGTAATCGATTACACAGCAAACAGAAGGCATGTAATCGATTACATGAGCAATGTAATCGATTACAAAAGCAAGTCGAGGTTATGTAATCGATTACACAATATATGTAATCGATTACATCAAGCCCAGAAAAGCATGAACACGTTTAAAGAGTCATGTAATCGATTACATGGATATTGTAATCGATTACACAGCAAGTCAGAAGTCATGTAATCAATTACACAGATATTGTAATCGATTACACACAAGTCAGAAGCCATGTAATCGATTACACCAAGAATGTAATCGATTACACAGAGCCCAGAAAGTCAAGAACACGTTGGAACAACATATATAATCGATTACCTGAGCTGAGTAATCGATTACAAGAATCCTGACAACGTCTAACGGCTATATTTAATGCATTAAATGCATGCCCAAACCACCCCAACGGCTCTATTAATTGAGAAACTTATAAATACCAAAGTTGGGTCTTTATTTGAGGTTGACCTGAAATCAAAAACTGATCACCAATACTTCCAAACGTGAATCAATCCTCAAATCCATTTCTTGCTCTGTTTTCTGCCAAAAACGTGAAAAATCTTTGAGAGCATATTCGAGCTTCAATTTGTAATCATCTACTCTAGTGAGAGCTTCAATTTATATTAATCTACTCTTTGAGAGAGTTTCTATCATTCAAACACTCTGCTTATTGTGTAAAGAGGGTGAGGTATCCCTCTAGTGAAAAGGGGTGAGGGTATCCCTTGTTGAGAAGAAGGTGAGGTATCCTTCAAAGGTGTAAAGAGGGTGAGGTATCCCTCTAGTGAAAAAGGGTGAGGTATCCCTTGTTGAGAAGAATGTGAGGTATCCTTCAAAGGTGTAAAGAGGGTGGGGTATCCCTCAAAGGTTGTATAGGGTGAGGCATCCCTGTTTTGAGGATCAAAGCACAAGGGTGAGGTATCCCAAGGTGTTGTTGAGTGCTCCAATCTGTAAAGGTTTTTCAAGCACCCGTTCAAGCTTGAAGTTTAGTGGAAAATCTTGAGTGGTTCGCTTGAGGACTGGACGTAGGTCACAAGGGGTGGCTGAACCAGGATAAATCCTTGTGTTTGATTCTCTCAACCCTATCTCTTTACATTTGTGCATTTACTTTATATGCTTACTTGAATATTATTCATCTTGGTTTATTTAATTTGTGAGTGAAGTATTCAATCTCATTTATCTATTCACTTCAATTATCCAATAGCTTCAACAAAAATTGTTTGATAAACGTTTTACGAAAGATTTGCGAAAATATTTCATAAACTCAATTCACCCCCCCTCTTGAGTTTGAGGCCACTTGGCTAACATAAACCCTTCCTATAACTTGACCCATAAAATATACAGATACTGGTAAGTTTACAAATAGAAGATGAAGAAGCTCCCTCTATTTCTACACTCACATTCCCTTTGAATAATTTTGAGTTGAAGGACAGTGAAGGAAATGTAGTGTTTAAATAGGGAAGAGAATAGAAAAAGTAATGATAGTACCTATATGGGTAGGTTGGCTTATGTCAGAAGATTAAGAAACACTTTTTTTTTAGAAAAAGATATACAAGAAAATATATACATGTAGTTGTGATTGTGACTCATATCTTCCTCAAGTTTTACGTCCAGTAACGGCTTAAACACCTTCTATGAGTCGAGGATAAGCTTCCCATTCAATTTTCTTATAAATTGATAAATAAGGTCTTTTTGAGTCAGATTCCCAAGTCTCTAACGCGCTTACTTGCCCTTGAAGAGATTTCATAAATTAGTAAATTTACTATGCATAACTCCAAAAGAATGCATCTAAAGAATTAATAAGATATCTCTTAATGACTCTTTACTCAGACCATTATTAATGAAGAATTTTTTATCTTTTCCATTTGCAGAAATCATCCCCAAAGAACAACTTCGTTTGTTACAATAAAATTGACAATATTAGCAAACCAAAACATGAAATTAAAAAATAAAAATTCATTTGGAAAAGGATCATTGATAGATGTGATTTCAAAAAGGTGAGCCTATTGTAAGTATGGACAAATGATCTACAACAACATTTTTGGCTCATTTTGAATTCTTGAAGTAACAAAATCCACCGTATCAACCTAGGTTTGCAAAAACTTGTTGAGAAAATCGACAAGTGCACAAAATTGTCAAAGTGATTAAGAGGAAAAAGAAAAACAAACACAAAGACACACAAAATTAAAAAGAAAAAGAGAAAATAAAGCACAAAATTAAAACACTAAGGATCTGATTTCACTTGATTCAATAATCTGTCATAGACAATAGAGTAGCTTTGGGACCTTCCTTCTAATTAATTTCTAGTCATTCAATTGATGGGGAGAATCAGTAATTAATTAAAACTTAATTCCTTAGTTGAAACCTTAACTCTTAAAGGCATGACTTTTACTCTTTGGATTCCCATGAAAAATACCATAATTCTCCCACATAACCTATAACCTCTATTTCTAGACAATTATAAATCATGACACTTATTATTTATAGTTTAGGTCATATGCAAACCTTTCGATTCTACATACATCTTACTAGATCAATTTATGAGTGGCCAGTTCATAAAAGCATTAAGAATTATAATAAGCACTCAAATTGAATAGAAAAGAAACTGATTAAAATTCCAATCTTAATATATGTCGATTGAATTAAGTAACATTTTCATCCTAAAAACACACAAATTAATTACACATAACAAAATAGAAGAAGAAATAGAAAAATAAAAATAAAAAATATATACAAAGGTGTGGTATAAACCATCCCCCAAATAAATATTTACAAAGGTGTGGTAATAAACCAACCAAAAATATGTATATTAATGCGTAATAAATAAATATTAACAAGATGTGGTAATAACCAACCACCAAATATATATATTAACAAATGTGTGGTAATAAACCAACCACTTTGAATAAAATAAAATAACAAAGGTGTGGTATAAACTAACCACCAAAATAAAAATAAAAATAACAAAGGTGTGGTATAAACTAAGCACCAAAAAATAAAAAAATAACAAAGGTATGGTATGAACCAACCACCATAAAAATAAAAAAATATAAAAAGTAAATTACAGAAAAAGTAAAAGGGAGATGTTCCCCCACTAAGTTAGTGCGTAAAATAAAAGGGAGAGTTTACCCCATTAAGTTAGTGTGTACGTAAAATAAAAGAGAAAGTTTACCCCACTAAGTTAGTATATACAAAAATTAAAAGGGAGAAGTTCCCCCACTGTTAATATGTACAAGAAAATAAAAGAAAGAATTACCCCTACTATACAGAAATTAAAAGGGAGAGTTTACCCCCATTGAGTTAGTAATGACAAAAATAAAAGGAAGAGTTTCCCCACTAGTTAGTAAGGACAAAAAAAAAAGGAGAGAATCCCCCACTTTGTTGGTATATATATATATATATAAGCTTAACTTTTTTATTTTGTTTATTTTATTATTATTATTTTCATTTTTTTTATTTTTTTTATTTTTTATATAAAACACTATCCATACTATTCACATTACTATTCACACTATTCATATTACTATTCATACACTATTCACATTACTATTTATGTACTATTCACATTACTATTCATGTTACTATTTACATTACTATTCACTCAGATTAGAGTGAGAGAATTACTCCCACTAGTTAGTGCGTTAGTATGTACAAAAATATTTATACCAAAAATTTATTCTTCAAATTAAGTCCCCGGCAACAGCGCAAAAAATTTGATGCACACTTTTCTTATCCAAGTCTAAAAACTTGATGCGGGATTAATTATTGCATTGTGAACCCAAGTGTAGGTTGTCTCAAGTAATAAATTTCTCAGGAGTTCGAGGTCGATCCACAGGGAATTGATGAAGATTAATTAAGATAAGGTAAATATTTTGTTATTACGGTAAAAATTATTTACTTGAATTAAAAAGATCCACTCTTAGTAAATAAAGTAAAGGTAAGAATAATTCCTTTTATAACGCAATTATAGTCCTCGCAACATGGAGGTTCCAATCAGAAAATACAACGTTAAAAGTTCATTACAATTATATACGTAATTATATTACATTTTCTTTAATTATTACCACCACTTATAAATGGGTTAAAGCATTCACTATGCCAAAATTTTGTCTACAATAAATTAAGAACTCTTCTTTACAAGGATGGTTTCTAAATTATCAGAAACAAAATATAACACGTATAATAGCTACTAGAAAGATAAATCATTAAAGTACAAGAGAGGAATAAATCTAACCTTATTTTATTACTAAGAGCTTCACACTTTGACCCAAGTAGACTGGAACTTATTTACACATAGACTAGAAGAGAGAAAAAGAGAAAAAGAAAAGAAAAGAAAAGTGAAGGGAGGAGGAAGAGAGGCTGGGCACTGCCCAGAATCCCCTCTGTCTCTCTCCCCCGAATTGTGTGTTCTAGTTCTGAAATGTGAAGGCCTATTTATAGGCAAATTTGCTACAGGAAAACAAATTCGAGCTACAGTGGAATGCAAATTGCATCTACAGTGAAATGGCAATTGGAATTACAAGAACGAAACTTAACGATTAAGTTTCTGACATTTTATTATTATTATTTTATAATAATTGAGCAAATGCACATCTGTGTGTCTAGCTTTTTTTTTTCATTTTTAAGAAAAGTGGTCTGCATGAAAGTTGTAAGCCTGGATCTTAGCTTTAGAATGGCTTGGTTTGAGTCCAAAATCATTCTTTGAACTCAAGATATGGTCCAATTACTGCTGAGTGTTTAGGCCCAATTTCGGCTCCTCTGTGCTGACTTACAAGCCCAATATCACCTCCAAGGAGTCCGATCTGAGTTTTGTGTTCTTCATGAAAGTTGTAGGGAATTGTCTTAGCTTTCCTACAAGATCAAAATCATATCAATAAGATATTTGCAACTCAAGGTATAGCCAGTTTACTAAACACTGCCAAAGAGATAATTAAGGCTAATTTATGCAATAATTTGTTTAATGATCCAATTTGGCTCAATATCATAAAATATGTCAAAACCAACTTAATTAAGCCTATTTGAACCTTAAGAAGCCTAGTGAAAGGATTATAAAATGTATAAAATATAGTGTTATTAAAGAACCCTAGAGAGCTCACGGCCAAGATACCAAAATAGGGGGATCTAAGACGAAAATTTTGTGTTGATTTGGAACTTGAAAGCTTAAATAAAAATAAGGTTGAATTAGGAATATTTCACACTAATGAAGGAGTGGGAAAAACTAAATCTACGATACTTAATTAGGGAGAGATTTTTGCTTTAAGAGGGAGAACAAGCTTGAAAGAGAGATCATAAAAATTTAGAGTACTTTTAGGGTTCAAGAGAAAAAGGAAATGAAGTGGTGAGATCAAAATAATGTAGTTTCTTTTAGGTTCTTTTTTGAAAAATGTGGAGAAGTATTACCTAGAGGAACTTAACTTGGAAAGTTTTAAGATTAGAGCGAATTCCAATATTAATTCTTGAAAGTGTTTTAATTAAAGTTAAAAAGTGAAAAGATGGTTCTTGAACTTGTGAAATTGAGACGCCTTGTGATGGAATGTAATAGCGTTGTGCTGACGGGCCGACATACTAGACCCGGGAATGTCAGTGATTGACTGAAGCCCTGTGGTGGCTCCTTTGGTGAAACTTCTGTTGTTTATGAACATTGTTTATCATTGCCATAAAATCATGTATTGTGAAAGTCAGAATGACTTGTTGTCAAAGCAGAATGCCTAGGAGATGAATTACACCTTTGTGCGGGTGTGAATTGCGTAGTGTAGTTCACTCGTTGAACTTGGAGCCATTGAGGAGCGGGTATCCTACATGTGCACAGTTGGTAGCTCTACTGGGCCGTGGTGACTGTGCAATGCACCGACGATCTCGACCAGGCACTATCCTATTCCCGATCTGGTTGAGAGTGTCATGTATAGCCAAGTTACGCATATTGATGACTTTGAGAAGCATATGATTTGAGACTAACGATATATAGACACTGACTCCTCGATCATTCTCTTTGATGTTGGTTTGAACTCCATGGAGTAAATGTCAGTCCATTGTGCATTTACGTAAATATTGAGCATTTTATTACGATGCATTTATACTGTGGAAATTAATTACTATTACATTGTGAAATTGTCTATCGATATAGTACTACAATACCTGCTGAGAATTCTATGACTGTAATAATTATCTTTGTATCCTTTGATTTGATTGTTATTGTTGTCTCTTGCTACCATACTGGTATTGATGTCGAGAATCTCACCTCTTTGTGTGGTTATTCTATTTATTTTTTGTTATGTGTTCTTATTGTTAAAGACTGAGAGAGGCAGAAGAAGGTTTACAGTTTTTCATTGTTTACTTTTGGGATGGCTGCTCGTAGAGATTCCTTTGGTTATGTTAGGGTTCTTTTCCATGGAGGTTCAGACACATGGCGCATCGACTAGGGCCTTGAACAGATTAGATACGTAGGAGAATTAACTTTGTCTATTAGTAGGACTCGTGATGGGGTTCCCTTTTTCTCTCTTAGTGTTTCTGTGCATCTGGAGTTCTTCATGCCTATTAAAGAGTTGTTGGGTGACTTGCATTACACCCTAAGGGAGGACTCGGGCCTTGTAGTGTCATCCGCTAGGACTCCTATTCGCGAGCTTCTGCCATAGCTGAGAGGTTTGGTTGGGGAAGAGTCCGAAGAGGAGGAACCAATGGAGGAGTCCGAAGAGGATCCAATGGAGGGTCCAGGGGAAGAACCTACTCCCTAGGTCTCTAGACTTAGGCTGGTCGATGTTTTATGAAACAGTTGCTTATGTCTTTTTGTACAAACTTATAATTTTTGGGTGGACTATAATCTATACCACTGATGTATATAACCTTTTGGTGTGTAATGTTCTATAATTATATAGTATGCTGTTATGTGTTATTTGAGTTCATGCCTTTGAAAAAGAAATCCTAATATTCGTATTTTGCAAGATAAAACCTTACCCACGTTTTGGTAAATTATGGACATTTTGATAAAATAAATGTGGCATCCTATGGATGGTGTTACACCTTTGCTATTTCCTGAGAGAGAAATGAGTGAAAAGAGATGAGAATTGGGTCAAATATCAGGAAACCAAAGTCAAATATAAAGGCTAGCTGTATATGACTTGTTTCACTTAAGTACTGCATTGATACTACCTAATCTACTAAGAACACTTAAATTTAGCTAAATCAAGTTTTTCATCTTTCAACAACTTTAAAATAAATACTAGGATTCATTGAAAATGTTGTTTCACTATTATCATAATTTTCCATATCTACTGCTAGTCAATCCAGCATTAAATACACGACTAGTATGCCTAAAAATACTAAGTTAACTCTGATTATTCTCAAATTTTAACTACATCTTTTTTCACCTATTTTTGACTTAAAAAATTCTCTATATTTATTTTCCTTAAATTAGCCATTTATACTACTATCTGAGTCATTTTAAGCTACTTTTCATACTCTGAGTTGGAACAAAGTGCCTAAACTAACTCAGATTTTCATAAAAAATTAACAGACATGTCAAGCAAGTATTATGCTACATTTGTAACCATAAACTAGTCAAACATGCTCAAAAGAGGATGTTACTGAGGCGACTGAGGAAGTTGAAGAACAAGGAAACTTCCAATCCTGCCCCAGCCGATAATGTCCTTAATTTGTCGGACCCTGTCAATGTTATTCTCGAACCAGAATCTTCCGAGATAAGGTTAGACCCAACGATAAGAAAGAGTCATTGGTCAGAGGGTCAGGATGATAGCCCAAAGACGAAGTCGGGCGTTTTGTGTAACATCTGTAACACCCTCCGTAGGAAATTACATTTCAGACTAACTCTTTTTAAAAAAAAAAAACTTTACCCAAGTCATAATTAAGATTTAATATTATAATATACGATTTTAAAATCTCTTTTCACGGATAACATAAACTTAACAGAATATAAATAAACACAAGACACAAAGAACTAAATAATACACTCCATATATATACACATAGTTTACTGAAAACAGAAATACATAATACTTATATACCAAAAAGACATAAATACAACTATCATAACAAACCTAAACTAGTCCAAGTTCATAACACCTAAGGGAAGGGTCCTCCACTGGATCCTCCTCAGAATCCTCACTAGACAAATTCCCTAGCCGGGAAATATCTCGACGAACGGAAGTCTGAGCAGAAGATACCTCGAAATCTTCCCTAGGAGTATAGTGAAGATCACCCCATAAATCCCTTACAGGGATATAAAACTCTAGATAAATAGTAACATTAAAAGAAAAAGTCGTAACCCTATGGCGGGTCCTACTCAAAGATAGAGTAATGTCTCCATAATACTCTATGCACTCCATATCCAAATAGACACGCCAGGCATTAGTGCCTCCACGAAACTGTACTCTAAAGAAACCCAACAAATCTCTCCTTGCCGCCATCACAGTCTTCATAGAGCATAAACATAATACAGAACAAAATCATAAAGAGGTGATATCCCCTACATCACATACCAGTATGACAGCAAAGAAATAGTAATAACAATAAAGCCACATAATATAGAATTAACAATTACAGTCATGATATTTATCAACAGATAATTCAACAATATGTATATCATGTTTACTGACTATGCAAATGTATAATGAACTGACCCCTACTCCATGTAGCTAAAACCAAACATCGGAGAGAATGATCGAGAGATATGTCCACATATCGTTAGCCTCAAATCAAGTGCTTCAATGTTTTCACAGCGTACGCATCATGGCTTATACAATACATTCTATGTAACGCCCTAAATTTATCTTGTTTTTAGTTTATCTGTGTTATCTGTGTTGTTATGAATTTTTATGAATTTTTATGAATTATTTGGCCTATGTGGATTATTTTAATATTATTTTCAAAAAATATTAGACTGTTGAATCGGGGTAGGGGGATCTTACTAAACCCGAAACCAAAGATAATTTACAAAGTTTTCATTATCTGAGATTTTATCTGATAGATAAAATTTAGGTATGCTCTATTATCCATTGGACAATAGATACCGACTTTGTGAGTTATAACTTTTACCCATTGGATAATAGCTTGCAATAAAGATCAAGTAGGATTGTTTCTAGCTAGTCACTTTTGTGACATCATCCATGTGACATCACCCACATGACATCATCTTTGACTTTTGGACCAAGGAGAGAAGTTTCTCAAAGAAGCTTGGCTCCTCCTCCCTAGATGAGTGCACGACTATGGAGAGAGAAAGGTGGCTTCTAGAGTAAGTTTTGTCTCATTTTCATTTCATCACTTTTCTAACCATTTCTCTCTCTTCACCCAAAAAGCTACACACTTTGTTTTCTCTCATTTTCTTCTCTCATTTTCCCTCCTCTAGCTTATGGCCACATTCACAAATCCACCCTCTCATCTTCTTTGATTTCAATCATCTACATTTCTTACATCTAAACCTCTTTCTAAGACCATTTGGTGTGAAGATGTTAACGTGTTCATCATTTTCAAGTATTTCTTCAAGTTAGGGCTTGAAGATTTCTAAGGTAAAATTCCTTCTTTTCCATTTTTCTTTCCTTTCTTCTTTCTAAAATCATGATTTTGATCCATGGTCATTCTTCTCTAAGCCTAAAATGTTGATTCTTTAGTATGTCATTTTCATTTTTCAAGAGGCTATTGGAGAAGAAAGCTTGTTTCAAGGAGATATTCAAGAGGTGGTTGGTTATCCTCCAAGGTAAGAGGGAGATTACTCTCATGTACCTTCTATGGTGGTGAGGGATGAACTTGATGTATGGAAAGTGAGGAATCCATGTGAGGGTTGCTCACTTGATTGTTTGAATTTTGATGATTTTTGTAAATTTGTAACCTATGTCATTTTGTGGTTTCATGTTGTCTTTGACCTTGATGGAATGGAAAGTTTGATGTTTGACATTTATTGGTTGTTTGAAATCCTTGTGGAAAATGAAAATTTTGAGGCCCAAGAACCCTAGAGAGCTCACGGCCAAGAGACCCAAAAAGGGGATCCAAGAGAAAATTTTGTGTTGATTTGGAATTTGGAAGCTTAAATAAAAATAGAGTTGAATTAGGAATTTCACAACAATGAAGAAGTGGAAAAACCATATCTTGGCTACTTAGTTAGAGAGATATTTCAGATTTAAGAGGGAAAATAGGCTAGAAATAGAGATCATAAAAATTTAGAGTACTTTTAGGGCTTAAAAGAATAAGGAAAAGAATTTGTGAGATTAAAATAATGTAGTTTTCTTTTAGGTTTCTCATGAAAAATGCGAAGAAGTATTACCTAGAGGAACTTAACTAGGAGAGTTTTAGAATTAGTGTGAACTTCTATATTAATTCTTGAAAGTGCCATAATTAAACTTCAAAGTGAAAAGATGGTTCTTGAACTTGTGCAATTGAGATACCTTATGATGAAATATAATAGCTTTGTGCTAACGGGCCGACATACTAGACTTGGGAATGTCAGTGATTGACTGAAGCCCTATGGTGGCTCCTCTTGGTGGAACTTTTGTTGTTATAAATATTGTTGATCATTGTCATGAGATCATGCATTGTGAAAGTCGGAATGACTTGTTGTCAAGGCTGTATGCCTAGGAGATGAATTACACCTTTGTGCGGGTGCGAATTACGTAGTGTAGTTCACTAGTTGAACTTGGACGCGTCAGGGCGTGGGTATCCCACATATGGACAGTTGGTTTCTCCACTAGGCCATGGTAACTGTGCAATGCACCGACGATCTCGACCAGACACTATCCTATTCTCAATCTAGTTGAGAGTGTCTTGTATAGCTAGGTTGCGCATATTGAGTATATTGAGAAGCACATGATTTGATGCTAACGATATACAGACACTAACTCCCCGATCATTCTCTCTGATGTTAGTTTGAACTCCATGGAGTAGGTGTCAGTCCATTATACATTCACCTAGACATTGAGCATTTTATTGTGATACATTTATACTGTAGAATTATCTGCTGCTACATTGTGGAATTGTCTGTTGATATATTATTACAGTGCCTGCTGAGAATTTTATGACTATAATTATTATTTCTGCACTCTGATTTTACTGATGTTGTTGTCTCTTGCTACCATACTGGTATTGATGTAGAGAATCTCACCTCTTTGTTATTGGGAATTGCGGATACATCACGCAATGGAAAAATAGGATTCCCACCAAGGATCCATGCGAAAAAGCCATAATCCAAGTTTTAAAATTGTTTACCTCTTGAAGCGTGATAAAAGGAAGTGACGTGAATCACCAACACCGTAAAAGTGACAATGTCTCTGTGGTATCCACACGAGCAGACTTACGAATGTCCAACATTCGCAAAACAGAGCCTCACGTCTCTTACACAGTGCTAGCTACGAAGAGAAGAGAAGAAACCTGTCACTCTCTCACTCACTTTTCTGTAGGTGCGGCTAGGGTTCTATAATGTGTGTATCTTAGCAGCCCCCTTAACAGTACTATTTATAATAGTGACTGCCTTAAGTGAGTGTAAGCAACAGCTAGGTATACTGTGTAACCCTAGACTCATCTGTTATGAGTCTGGCCCATATTTGAATCCGAGTCCAACTTGGATATATTGCTCCAATTTTAGTTTACTCTAAGTGTGTGACCCTGCAGGTTCTCATTACGTTGGCAGTAATATTAAAATCCCATTTTATATTACAAGCAGTGAGTGGTACCTAGCAACATATCAATGCTACCCAAGTAATGAGAATGTCAATGATTTGACATAACCTTTCCATGACCAATGTTTCTGCGTCATTTAGTCCCTTTGTCAAGATATCTAGAATGAACACAAGACATGGAATGCGTCACCTTTGTATATTCCAATCATCCGTTTCTTGACTCAAGTAGACTTTGTAATAACAAATGAAATTAATATCTCATATTGACTCATTTGAGCATGGCCATGCATTTCGCAGTCTCACTCAATCAGGGGGCCCGAAGATATCGCTCTTGTTATGTAGAAGTGACAAATCCCATCTAGGTCACTTACATCCCTCTGCATGATTCACGGTATGTCCAATAACTAACTTTATAATCACCTTGTTACAAATGACGTTTGATGGTATTAAAACACATAACTCCTCATGTAGGAATCGTAGTGATTTCAGGTCAAAGGACTACAGACACCATTGTCACTATGAGAATCGCTTATGACACTCATGTAACAATCCATGTAGCGTTCTCATAGCGGGTCAGTCCAGCACATCATTACTCTAATATGTACCCATGTGAAGACTTGATATCTTATATCCATAACCTGTGAGATGTGGTCATTATTCTATGCACATACTAGTCTTAATGCATTATTGTTGTCCTAGTTAATAATAATACTTGACTAGGGACATTTAAGAATAGTGTTCTATTTTTATCCAATAGGATCTCATGATCAAGTCAACCACTTGATGTCCTAAGGTATCAAACTTACTATTCTAAGGACTTTATTATGTTTATTAAAAAAAGAACACAATAAATGAATTGCCTCATATATTAAAATTAGTATAATAGAATGTATGTAAATACAGACAAATGTATCAGCCTCTAGGGCATACACCAACATTTATATTGCTATCCTGTCTGTTTTTCTATTCTATGTGTTCCTGTTGATAAAGATTAAGGGAAGAAGAGGAAGGTTCGCAGTTGGATGGATGCTCGTAGAGATTCTCTTGGTTTTGTTCGAGTTCAATTCCATGGAGGTTCAGACACGTGGCACATCGATTGGGGTCTTGAACGGATTAGATATGTAGGGGAATTGACTTTGTCTATTAGTAGGACCCGTGATGGGGTTCCTTTTTTCTCTCATAGTGTTTTTGTCCATCTAGAGTTCTTTATGCCTATTAAGGAGCTATGGGGTGACCTGCATTACAGCCCTAGAAAGGGTCCAGACCCTGTGTTATGATCCGCTAGGACTCCTATCCGTGAGCTTCTGCCACAGCTGAGAGGTTTGACTGGGGAGGAGTTCAAAGAGGAGGAACCAACAGAGGAGTTCGAAAATGATCCAATGGAGGGTCTAGGGGAAGATCCTGCTTCCTAGGTCTCTAGACTTGGGCTAGTCGATGTTTTGTTAAACTGCTGCTTATGTCTTTTATGTATAAACTTGTAAATTTTTGGGTGGACTATGATCTATGCCACTGTTGTATATATTCTTTGGTGTGTAATACTTAGTATGTTTTATTCTATGTTGTTTATGTTTATGCTTTTGAAAATAAAATTTATAACCTGTATTTTCCAAGAATGAATCTTTTTTCATATTTTATATAAAGCTTTGACGTTTTGAGGTGTAAATGAGGCACCCTAAGGAGGGTGTTGCATTCTACATCAGATCGGGAATAGGAATAGTGTCTCATCAAGATCGTTGATGTGATTACAACAGTCACCACAGCACAATAGAGCTACTAACTGGCCACTTATGGGATACCCGCACCCCGACGCCTCCATGATCAGTAATTGACCTTCACTACGCAATTCGCACCCGTACGAAGGTGTAATTCAATCTCCTAGGCATACAACCTTAACAACAAAGTCACCATGACTTTCACAATGCATGATAGAATAACTGAATAAATCAATAATCATTAACTTCATACATTCCATGAAAAACAAGCCACCATTGGGCTTAAGCCATCAACTAACATTTTCGGGTCAAGTATGTCGGCCCGATAGTAAAACTACTATTTTTCTCAAATGTAAAGTACTATTATTGTATTTTACAAACGCATGACACTTTTGTTATGTCACTAAATCACTTAACATTTTACATCATTTTTTCAATCGTGTAAACATTTTAAAACATTTTCTCAATCGCGTAACTCAAAAACCAACATTTTTAAATCCCCTAAGATTTTATCAATATTTTTCAATCCCATAAAATGTCCTAAGCGTACTTTTTGAAACTTTTCATGTTTAATATAAAGTTTGAACCTTAATCCTAATACAATATTACCAAATCTCCTTTAAGTGATTATTTCTATTGTTTTTCATAAAAATCTATATTATTTTAATTTAATCAAGACATTTCAAAAATCTTTTTCCATTACTTTAATTTAGAACTCTCTTAAGTAAAATACTTTAAATTTTAAAACCATCTTTCAAACTTATTTCTATTATCATGGCCGAAAATTAATCCATTTCAATTAATAAAAGTTTTCTCATCTTCTTTTTAACTTATAAATCCTTAAATCCTATTCTAGTCCCCTCATCATCTAAGTTCTCAATTAATAAATTTTTTTTGCCTTGGATACCCTATTTTAGGCTAAAAGGTCATGAGCCATAAGTGGTCTTTGGGACCAAAAAGCTTGCCTTTCACACATGATTCAAAGCATGTAAAGCATTTCAATCATTAATTCATGCAATAGCAATTTCATGCATACTATAAAAATCATATAATCACACATATCCAAACAAACATAAACCATTAAATCACACAATCAAGTGAATAAATCTTCATATGGATTTTTCACTAACAAGCCACAAATTCATTTCTCACTGCCAAGATTGGTTGATGAGGTTAATCTCCCTCTTACCTTAGATGATGATCAAAACTTCTTGTTGTCCTCTTGAAACAACTTCTACCTCCAAAAAGATCCTAGAACCTTCAAATGTTAAGCTTTGAGAAAGAGATTGAAGATGGATGATTTTGAAGAAACTCAAAACATGAGAGTGTCTCAAAATGGTGTTTAGATTCAAGAAATGTGGTTGTTTTGAATTATCAAGATTGAAGATGATTGAGAGGTGTTGGCCGAGACTCACAATGGAGAGAAAAAGAGAGAGTTTTGATAGTTTGTTTATTGAAAACAAGACAAGATAAACTTAAGAGATGATAAGTAATTTTTTTGGTCACAAAACTTGTCCTAGAAGCTCCCCCTTGGCCGTGAGCCTCTAAGGGTGTTGGTGGTCAAAGCTTGTCCTCCAAGATTCTCTCCAAGCTTACTTTGAAAGCTTTCCTCCCATTGGTGTAACACAAAGAGTCAAAGCTACTAAACTTGACTCTATGAAGCTTCCCTTGGAAGCTTTCTTCTCATTGGCTCAAAAACAAGTGAGTCATGAATGAAAAAGATGAAAGGTTATGACTAGGCTCATGACTAGTCATCTAACTAGATATTTACCTATAGCTATTACCCAACAGACAAAGGCTACTGCTAGTAAAACTAGTGGTTATTGTCCAATGGATAATAGAATGTACCTAGATTTCATCAGTCAGATAAAATCTCAGAAAAAGAAAAATTTCAAAATCTGTTCCCAGTTTTGGGTTTAGTAAGTTCCCCCGGCCCCGCATGAACAGTCAAAATTTTTTCGGTCCCCGAAAAATTTTTATTTTTCTAGCACCGCCTCAAACGCACAAAAGTCCAATAATAATAATACAATAATCAAAATAAAGCAAACAATTCACAAAACTCACAAAAATCATACAAAAAAACACAAATAACAAGCAAAGAAATTTAGGGTGTTACAACATCTTTAATATGATTACTAATAGTATCCGAATTACGTAATAGTAATCAAAATTAAGCATATCATGTAATACTAATAAAAAATAATTTGAAAAATATATAAAAGATTTACAAAATATGAGCCTGAGTTACAATAACGTGCTTATATCTTGAAGTACAATATACAAAATATATTACAATACACAATAATTACATAATTCTATTACAAAACATTTAATATAGAACACAAAATATGTAATGTCATCAAAACCTATTCTACATCTTTATCTTCTGTCTCCATGTTGAAATGATCATCCCTGGAAATATTATGGAATACAAATAAAACGCGGTAAGAATTCTAGGAATTCTAAGTAGTATTATTAAAAATACGTGTCATCATAATATTTTCAACTGTTTTGAGAAAAAATACATTTTAAAAACTTAAACTTTAATCATAAAGGGGAAAGGTGGCAAAAAGCCAAATTTGGTCATTTCTCTTCCTGAAACAAAATTCCAATTATTAGTAGTTTTCAAAAACATTTATTATCAAATATCATAATTTATATTCATAATACTTTCAGAAACAATTTCCAAACAGGAGCCATAATCTCAGATTCATTCAATGGTCCTTATAATATGATTAAATCAAAAAATGAAACACCAATTCAAATCCATTTCAAATCCATCTCGGTACTCATTCAAATACTCGCTTATTCCCACAGAACCCATGTCACATACACCATAATAGGTGAGAGCTACCTCATATAACTCGGGTTCTATATCACTAGTATCCTATGAGGAAAACGTAGTGAGGAAACATAATGAAGAATTTTCAAGAATACAGGATCCCCTTCCTCATGGAGGATCATCTCCATGATTCTAATGAAATTTTGGGTACCCTTCCCCCATGCAAGAACAACTCCAAAATCCACTATATTAAGTGAAACAACAGTTCACATAAATGGATACTGAGTGGGAGAAAGCATATCAAGACCATTTTCCTTCCTATTCAAGGATAAATGTCCCAAAATTCTCATATACAATTCATTTTCAATTTTCAAGAGCATAGACCAACCAACCACAAATTCTAGCTCAACCTTAAAGAATTAAGGGAGAAATGCAATTCACATTATAGCTTAATATAATTAGTCAAGAACAATATAATCTCAATTACATTGTAACACCCTGAAAATTTTTTATTTCATCATAGATAATTATTTTATAATATTTATGATTTTTGAGAATTTTTCTAAAATTTTCAGAAACGTCAAATATTTTAATATATTTCTCATTTTACATGCACACTGAGCAGAGTCAGTGAAACACCCCAAAAATTATTTGTTTTGTGATGAATAGTCATTTTTTAATATTTGTAATTTTTGAGAATTTTTCTAGATTTTTCTGAAAATGTTAAATATTTTAGTATATTTTGTCGTTTTACGTGCACACTAAGCGGAGCCAGGAAAACGAAATGTTTTCCCTGAGGTTGGTAAACCTTGAACTGTGGAAGTGTCAACAGGAGATCTTACTAAACCCAAGACCGAGCACAGTTTACGAGATTTGCGTTCTTTGAGGTTTTATCTGATAAATAAAATCTCTGTACGTACCGTTAATTAAAATTTTGCGATACGCTCTATTATTCATTGGATAATTAATACTGGCTTTGTGCACTGTAACAATTATCCATTAGGTAATAGCTTGTAGTAAAATCCTAATTACCCTATTATTTTAACTATTAAATCACATTATCTTATCCTAATGTAATCTACTTTATGTCTAATCACATCTCCTTTATTGAAAAAGCTCCCAAGCTTCTCAAGGAAGCTACTCATCCCTCTCTCTTCCCTCTCTCCTCACGGCCGCTACACATTTTGGAGCCAAGGGATTTGTGCTTCACTTAATTAAATCATACTATCTAAATTCAAAATAAAACCTAAAAGCATCTTTCACTTTTCTATTCACTTCTCTCTCTACCTTCATCTTCCTTTCATTTTTCTCCTCCTTCTCTCTAGAACACCCACACGGCTATCCCTCCTTCAAGCCCTCAACCATCACAAAAATTTCAACTAAATACATTTTCTTAATCTCCTTCATCATCTAAACACATCTCTAGTTAGTGATTTCTTGAAAAGGTTCCATTTTCACCATCTTCTTCTTCTTACCTCAAGTTTGAAGCTTTAGGGTAAGGTTCTTGGTTCCTCACCCTTTTCTCTTGTCTTCTTCACCATCTTCTTCTTCATGTTCAATGTCTTCTTTATGACCATTGATCCATTCTTTTTCAAGTCTTCTTGTTGATTTAATGAAGTTGTAATTTTTAGGATTCTTGGAGGTGTGAATCCGAAAATTACAAGGAGCTTCAAGGGAGTTCCATTGCTTGTTTTTGTAACATCCCAAAAAAATATTTATTTTATTATAAATAATCATTTCATAATATTTATGATTTTTGAAAATTTTTCTAGATTTTTTTTGAAAATGTTGAATATTTTAATATATTTCTCATTTTATGTGTACACTGAGCAGTGTCAGTGTAACACCCCAGAAATTGATTGTTTTGTGATAAATAGTTATTTTTCAATATTTGTGACTCTTGAGAATTTTTGTGGAATTTTTTGAAAACGTTGAATATTTTAATATATTCCTTATTTTGTGTGCGCATTAAGCGAAGCCGGGAGAACAAAATGTTTTCCCCGAGGCCAAAAAACTTTGAACTATAGAAATGTTGACGGGGGATCTCACTAAACTCGAGGTTGGACACAATTTACGAGATTTTTATTTTTCAAGATTTTATCTCATGAATAAAATCACAGTATATTTTATTATCTGTGGAATAATAAAATATTATTTCTGCTAACTGTAAATTTTATCCACTGGATAATAGCTCTAGTAGATTATTTTATATCTAGTTACTTTTATGACATCATTTAAGTGACCCCACACTTCACTTTATCAAGAAACGTGCGAAGCTTCTCAAGGAAGCTTCCTCCCAACCACTTTTCTCTCTCTCTCTCCTCTCTTATGTTGCTGCACGGTTGGGGAGGGAAATATCACAAATTCATTCCCTCATTTTCTCTCCCTCACGCAGCTCACTCTCACTCTCTCCCTCTTTTCCTCTCTTCTCCTACACACACCCCTCCATTGTTGAACCTTCAAGCTTCCATGCTCAAGCCAATATAGACCATTGCTTCCCCTCACCATCTCCAAGCTCTCTTTCATTTGTGGGACTCCTCTTTGCTCCTACATTTTCGTTCTCCACAGCCCAGCTCCAAAGCTTCAAGTTTTGAGGTAAAGCTCTCAACTTTCTTCCCTTTTTCACCTTATTTTCGTGGTCCATGGTCACCTTGGTGACTATGGCTGCTATTTCCACTCTTTGATTTTGATTTGTTGGATTTGAACACCCAAGGATCTTATGGTGGTGAAGCACAAAATTTCAAGGACAAAAGGAGCTTGCTTTCCTTGTTCTTCACTAAGGTAAGAGGAAAATCCATTCTCTTCAACCCATTTTGGTAGTTAAGAACTTGTTGTTGTGTTGGTGGGGTGAAACTCCTTCTGGGAAACCCCTTTGTTTGAATGTTTTTTATTATATTTTAAAGTGTTTGAATGGTATGTTTTTGATTTACATTAATGGATCTTGGGATGTTTGAAGATTGGAATGGTTTCTGGTGATTTCTGCATCCACAGAGTGATACACGGCCGTGTATCTCCCTGTGTGACTAAAACATATTTTTCTGGTGCACTCCAGAGGAGTACACGGCCTAGGCCGTGTATGACCACACAGTCATGTACTCGGGGCCGTGTATTTTACACACGGCCGTGTAACCCGTTCAGCAATTGATTTGAGGCTTTTCTAGCCCCTTGGAGTTTCAAGGATCCTTGGGCACTCATTGTGAGGCTTTAGTACTAAAATAAACTTATTAAACATAATTAATTGAATGATTAGAAGTTGATTAGGGATTCATAAAATGGAAAGAACCAAGAATGATAGTTTACCTTATAGTTCAGAATAATTTTGGCATAAGGAAAGAACATGAGTACGGGTGAGGTTGTGAGAAACATAATGAATCTAAAGTTTAACTTTTATCATAACTATGGATGGGGTTGTGTTTACCCTTAAAGTTTGTTATTGGCTTGATGTGGATCCGCGAATGGGATCAAACTTTGTTGATAAATGATATGACATGATATAATATGAGTTATGATTCGTATATGAATATACATGTATGTATTGAATCTACATGCATTTGAAGCATGATTGACCTAGTTGTCATGATAAGCATGATTGAAACATGCATTAAAAATGTTTGTTGGACTATTGTTAAGGCCAAGTTGCCTAGGAGTTAAATCATACCTTTGTGTGGGTGCAAATAGACAAGTGTAGGTCATTTGTTGACCTTGGGGGCGTCAGGGTGTGAGTACCTCGCAATGGACAGTTGGTAGCTCTTCTGTCCATGGGGCAGACCAATGCAAATGCACCGATGATCCGGACCGAGACACTGTCCTATATCGAGATCTGTGTAGAATGTCTTGTACAATGCCATGATGCGCATTTTGATAAATTGAGAATTTTAGCACTTGATGGCCTCGGCAGCCACGATACAGACATATCTCCTAATCATTCTCTCCGACTATTTTGTGTCTAACTCCATGGAGTAGGATTTTTGGTATCATATGCATGTGCATAGTGAGTCACCATATCATTTGATATTTGCTTATTTATATGAAAGTTTAAACTGTTGTCTTATTACTTTTGTATCTGCTTGTAATTGCCAAGTTGTTCACTATCTGCTTTAATACTGCTTATTATTATTGAATTGTTATGTGGGCATCATGCGCCATTTTGTTTCTTTACTGCCATCATAGGTAATGAATGTAGAATGTCTTACCTCTTTTCTGTATTTGTTGCTATTCTGTGTGTTTTTGGTTAAAGTCTGTAAATGGGGCGAGCTTGAATCTCCTAGATTCCACTTGGTTTGATCTTCTACATTCGATAAGGACTTTTAGATGGGACTTTATTGGTTTCGTTATAATTGAGTTCACCGGAGGTGCCAAGGCTTGGCGAGTCGACTGGACCGACATGCGTATGCGATACGTTGGAGATCTGACCTTGACCATGAAGAGGACTGTGATTGAAGATCTTAACCAATATTTCTCACTACACCGGTGTGTCCAGAGTTGCCTTCCGCATTTGGGATCCGATGGAGTGCCTAACTCCTTAGTCGTGGATATATTGTGGGTAGTTTATACTTTATTTTGCATTACCTGTATAAAGTGTATTTTTGGGTATATGTATGTTTTAAGGTGATTATCCAGTCTTAAATGTTATAAATTGAGTACATCTTATAATTAATATTTTCAACTGGCTGTATATATATAACTATTCATTCATGGCTCATATTTTCTGTATATGCACAAATGTTTAATTTGGATAAATGTTATTTGATAATCGTAACACGCCAAAATTTAGCGACCGTGACATAATGACGATTGTGCCGTGGTCAGTAAATCGAGGGGTGTTACAGTTTTCTCCTCTTTGGTAAGAGGGAGATACTCCTCCTCAACCTCTATTGATAGTAAGGAACCTTGTTTTGTGATTGGTTGTGAGAAACCCTAGTAGGGTTACTCTCTTTGTTTGTATGATTTGTATGATTACATATTATTTTTAATTTATTTAAGTTATTTGATTGATTGGTTATGTATATTGATATACTTGGATGGGTTGAAAAACTTAAAATGGAAGGAAATGACCTAGATTCCCTCTAGGAGGCTCACGGTTTTGGGACCCAAAATTAGGGTTCTTGATGAAAAATCATAACAAGTGGAAGACAAAGCTAATCAAGCGTACAATATGTAATTAATGGAATGGAAATTTGGAATCCTAAAACTTGGAGAGGCTCATGGCCTCTATGGCTAATAATGGCCTAATCATGTGATTTTGTACAACTATGACCTCTAATTAATCAAGTGATTAAGCAAGTGGATTATGTGATGGAAGCAAATTAATTAGGTAACCAAATAGAACTCTTTGAACTTTAAGAACAAATAAGGATGTGTGAGACTTGGTAAGACTTAGAAATAATTCTTTAAGTGAGCATGACTAAGTTTAAAAGTAAGGAACCTAATGATTAAATGAACCCATCTAGGAAAGAATCTCATAAGAATCACTAAATCAAAGTGAAACTTAATTAATTTGGGTAGTTAGAAATTAATTTAGGATTTCATAAAATGGAAAAAATCAAGAATAGAGTTTTATCCAAAGACTTCGAATAATTAAAGAAGAAAAAAAGTGTTAGTAAGGGTGCCTAATAATTCCATAATGTACTAAAAGCGTAATGCATAATTGGAGAACTTAATACTATTCAATACAGGTCCAAATGTGGGACCAAGAACATGAAAATGTTTATCTTAGTCAAATTGTGGCATGTTGTGAAAGTATATTTGTTACCAAGTGGCCTCAATACTCAAGAGGGGGGGTGAATTGAGTAGTTAAAATTAAGTTCACAAAACTTTCGCAAATCGTTTGACAACCAATTTTCGTTGAAGCTATTGAATGATGAGAAATAATTAGATAGATGAGATAAACACTTTTACTTATAACCGTAACAGCCAAGAAGACAATATCCAAGCAAACCAATAAAACAGTGTACAAAAAATAAACAGAGAAGGGTTGAGAGAAAACAAACATAGTCGTTTATCCTGGTTCGATCACCACTCCACTTGTGATCTACGTCCAGTCCCCAAGCAACACCTTGAGATTTTCCACTATATCTTCAAGCATCAATGGGTGCTTGAAAAACCACTACAACCTTGAGCACTCAACAATATGGGATACCTCACCCAAAAGCTTGAGCCTCTATTTTCCAAGGGATACCTCACCCTTACAATACTTGAGGGATACCTCACCCTCACTAATCAGAATGTATAAGATTGAAATAGAAGAAACTCTCTCTAGAGCAAGTGTTTACAAATTGAAACTCTAATATGCTCTCAAGGATTTTTCACGTTTTTAACCAGAAAACAGAGCAAGAAATGAATTTAAGGATTGATTCACATTTTGAAGTATGATGATCAGTTTTTGATTCAAGGTCAACCTCAAATAAAGAACCAACTTTGGTATTTATAAGTTTCTCAATAAATGGAGCCATTGGAGGTAGTTGGGCATGCATTTAATGCATTTAATATAGCCGTTGGACGCTGTCAGAGTTTGTGTAATCGATTACATAAGTAATCGATTACATTGTTGTTCCAACATTTTCTGAACTTTCTGGGCTCTGTGTAATCGATTACATTATTGGTGTAATCGATTACATGGCTTCTGACTTTGCTTGTAATCGATTACAATGCCCATGTAATCGATTACATGACTTCTGACTTGCTGTGTAATCGATTACAATATCCATGTAATCGATTACATGACTCGTCGAACGTGTTTTTTGAGTTTCTGGTTTTGTGTAATCGATTACATTTCCCATGTAATCGATTACATGACTTCTTACTTTGTTTGTAATCGATTACAATATTCATGTAATCGATTACATGACTCGTCGAACGTGTTCTTTGCCTTTCTGGGCTTTGTGTAATCGATTACATATATTGTGTAATCGATTACATGGCCTCTGACTTGCTTGTAATCAATTACATTGTTCATGAAATTGATTGCATGCTTTCTGTTTGCTGTGTAATCGATTACAAACATTATGTAATCGATTACATTGGCCTTTGAACACATTTTTCAAGTCCAATAACACTTGTAAGTCATTTCCAACACCTCAAGATACTTGTTTAAACATAAATCCTTTAAAGAGTGTTAGATTTAAAGTTGAAACTCAAGTTTTATTGAAAGCCATGTTTAACTTTGAAATTTCCCATTTATTTTGAAATCACATATTGAAAAACCATTTGAGAAATCTTTGAGAGCATTTAACATTCATATCCTAAATAAACCTTCTGTCTTCTTTCTTTGATCTTGATTTTTCCTTTTGCGCTTGATCTTCTCTTTTGCTTTTGTTATCATCAAAAACCTTTTGACATGCCTTAGAGACATAAGCATGCACATTCTCCCCCTTTTTGATGATGACAAATTGATCATAGGAAAAAGAAAGAGTTTTTGCATTTGTATATAATAGTCATTTAGGTACAATGCTGCCCCCGGAGTTTATGCATGATGTTGGGTTAGATTTTGCATATGAAAAGCTTAATAACTTAAAAGGTCAATAACTCCCCCGTACTCATGCAACCTTTAATTTCTTATGCAACCATTAATTTCATTTCATTTCATTTTCATTTTTCCTCATTTTCTCCCCCGTTGGCATTATCAAAAAGACATAAGCATTTAAGAAAAATAGACAGCATAACAGCTATATTTCATGATTCCCAAATGTTTGCCATAACAGAAAAGCCACAAAGATTAATCAGTCCAATCAATATTCCAAAAATCCAAACATTCAAGGTGAAAACAAGTTCATGTATTAATAATCAGTCCAGCCAAACATTCATAACCAGTAGGCAATAATCAAAATGTAACCATAAAGGTATACCAAATTTTATATAATTAGAGTTAAAAGAAAATAAGTACAAGGTGGTCATCAATACAAGAAAAAAAAAATATCAAGGCAATAGGCCATGATCACTATCAGTGTCCTCGCTGTCACAAAAGACTTCACCCTCTGGATCCGTAGCAGAGTCTCCTAGATCGATGTTATCATCGCTGGGCATAAGATCGTCGTCAGAGTCCAGAAGCTCCTCATCATCAGCAGGAACACCAGATGGACTAGTGAAGGATAGGGGAACCGGAGGGGCAGAGGATGTGGGAGGTGCAGCAGCAGCAGGACACTCAGGAATAGGAGGTCCACTTAGGAGGGATCGAATGGAGCTAAGCTCATGGTCTGAGTAGTCCATCCTCAGCTCAAGATGGTCAATCTTTTGCTCTATATGATCCATGCGTGTGTTTACGTTGGCGCTCAGGTTGCACATTTCTTGGAGCAGAAGATCAAGAGAAGCTGGAGCAAGAGCAGAGGCAGGGTACTGAGCCTCCTCATCATCACTATCCGGATCGTGATGGATATGACCAAATGTGCCATGAGTAATGTAATGCCACCTATCTTCCATCTTGTGAGCCGAAGCTTCTTCGAGTATGCAACCCAATTGATTGGGGTCCTTTCGACCGGTGTCCTTGGACTCTTCACCAACCCGGAAATGCGACAAGTACTCGAGGATAGTGGTGACCAACATGGCGAAGGGGAGAGCAGAGTTCTTCTTTTTCTTGACGTCCAAAGATATGCTCTAGAATGTAGTAACCCCAGCTTATTGGGTGCCCCGTGGTCATTGCCCATAATGCCACTACATCATCCTTGAGGACTTGGGAGTAATTCCTCCTCTGAGAATCAATCCACGAACCAAGAGGTAGTGGAGAACCCTGTTTTCCATAGTGAGGCCAAGTGGCCATTATTCTTCGTTTAGGATCACTGGGGAGGTGATAGCCAGTCCTAATCAAAGAGAGAAGAGCGCCTTATGCTCAAACTCATGCCCCGACTCTTGCATTTCCACAGACCTGAGCTCCATCAGGAGTGAGCTTTGTAAGCCTATACCACTCTGCCATTGTCAACCTGATTTGTTGCTTTTTCACTTCAGAGATTATGCAATTATCCTCAACCTTCAGGTTGGCATAAAAGACTCGGACAAGGTTAGGGTTGTAACACCCTGAATTCTGACTATATGAATAACAATAGCAGAATTACTCTGTTTTGCATTTTATGTGTGGTATAAAAATTAATTTGATTGTTCTGAGATCATATTTGATCATTCTGTGTGATTGCTCCTGGCTAGGAAAAATAATATTTTTCAGGCCGGGGAAATTCTGATCTGTCTCATTTGGAAACGGGGGATCTTACTAAACCCGACTCTGAATGATTCAGAAAAGAATCTTATAATTTTTAGAATCTATCTATAAAAAGAATAATATTGTACGGATAAATATCCGTGATTACGTTTATAGCAGTCGTTGCTATGAATGTTGGACCCGATAAGTTTTAATTAATAGAAAAAGTGTTTGGAACATTTCTTGTAAGTAAAATTAAAGTGAACCAATAGGATATAGTCAAAACAATTGGTTAGACTTTTCTAACCAATGAGATTTGGTCAAGGGAAGAAGTTTAGATTTCCTTGTGAAACATTAGATTTGAAGCTTGACTTAGAGGCATTGATCTTTACCATTGATTCAATCAATGGTGTAAAACAAAGCTTACTAAAACTATCAAGTAGTATATACCATAGACAAGATTAATGAATAAGATTGAGTCAACATTAATTGCTTGACTTTTACTTAGGAAACTCATGAACCTTAATTTAGTTATCCTAATTACCTAATTAAGCAATTAAGTAAATTAACTTAACTAAGGATTAGTTATAACTTAATCCTTACTTTAATATCCTAATTCTAATTAGAAGTGATGATGTATGATTAAAATGTATTAGATACAAGCTAAATATGTTAAACTAAATTAGCTATGTACTTGAAGAATTAAGTAAGAATAGTTAGGAGACTAAACCCATTTAATTAGCTAACCAATTAACTAGTAAATAGGCTTGAACTAATGATGAATTAAGGGTTTAAACTCACCTAAAACACCATGGACCAGTAGCAGAAATTAGAGGCCCAGCAGCAACAAATTTGGACAGCCCAGCAGCACCTAAGCACAAATGGTCCAACAAAAATTTTGGGCAGCATATTTGAGCTTGAAATTAGCAACAAATTGAGGAGTTAAACTCACCTAAACATGCTATGGTCCAGCAGCTGAATTGGGGCAGCAAAATGAGCTCCACGGTCCAGCAATTCACGGCCCAAACAGCATGCAGAATGGACGTCCAAAGGCAGCAGCAAACATTCAGAAATTTATGAAGATTCAAGTAATATTTGAAGATTCAAATACCATGCAAAAGTCAAGTGACCAACTGATGAGAAGAGAGAGTTGTTGTGCAATTAATGCATGGCTACTTAAGCAAGCAAAGGCTTACTCATGTCATTCACAAAGAAAGCACACGGCAGCAGCAAATGGGGCAGCTGGAATGGGTGGATAATGGTGCAATAAAATCCTTATTTTATCACCACAACCATTCACGATGGGCAGCTGTCCTTATACACCCAAAATGATACAATTTTCTCAAGTAAATCACCCACAATTCACGTGTTAATACACGGCTGGGCAGCAGCTGAATCACGTCTTCATTCTTCACTTTTTATTCCTCAAATAGAAGCCATTTACCTCCCAAATATACACGGTCAGCAGCCTCCCAAAACACATTCATTCTGCACTTTTTACTCATCAAAATATCCATCTATTTCTTTCAAAGTTTCAAGGGAAACTCACACCTCTCGTCTCCCATTTCTTTTCTTCCAATCGGTCATCACCAAAATCACACCATTCATTCTTTCTAAACACTCATCTCTTGGTTGTTTTAACTTAAACTCTACTCTAATATCCTACTTTGTTCAAAGCTTCATCAACCTAAGCTTCTTCAACCTCCTTCCTAAAAAGGTAAGCTTTGATTCAAGAATTCCAAGTTTTGATTTTAATTTTATTAACCATGATTTTTCCATCGTTTTCAACCTTAATTCTTGTATGAACCTTCATTAATTTTCTTGGAAATTTAGGGTTTGTTTAGGAGGTGAACAAAGTTTCAAGGCAAGGGAGGAAAGCTTACAAAGCTTGTCTTCAAGAGGTAAGAGGGAGACTCAACCTTACCACTCTTGTTCTGGTAGTATGAGGATGGTCTGTTCGGTGAAAAATCCTTAAGGATTTATTCACCTTTTGTTTGAGGTTAATCACCTATTGTTTGAGGTTCTTGGACTGTATTGATTAGACTGTATTGATATGTGCCTGATTGTGTTTGTGCATTTGAACTGTAATTGGGATGTACCTGATTGTGTTTCTATGCTTTTATGTGTAGCATTTATGAGATCTGAATTTATTTCGATTCTTGTCTGTATGTTGTAATGCTTAAGGAACTGATAATTGTGTGTATGTAGAATGTATACTATAGAGAAACTTATACTTTAGATACGTGGAATTTATACTGTAAATTTCTGTAAATTTTATGAGAAAGGGATTTAATTGGAAATATTATGGAAATATGATGTCACTATGTAAAAAAAAAGTAATTATTCTGTTTTTGAGGGATTAAAATGTAATTTATATGTTTGAGGGACAAGAAAGTAATTAGTATATTTTTGAGGGACTAAAATGTAATTCATATGATTTTTGAAGGGCAATATTGTAATTATGATTTTTTTAGAGGGATTAAAATAGTAATTTTTGTTTTAATAGGGTCATATTGTAAATAATAATTTTTGAAAGCCTAAAACGTAAATATTATGTTTTGGAAGGGCTAATTTGGAAATATGAATTTTTGAAGGACTATTTTGAAAATATGAATTTTATGAAGGGCTATTTTGGAAATATGAATTTTATGAAGGACTATTTTGGAAATATGAATTTTATGAAGGACTATTTTGAAAATATGAATTTTATGAGGGACAATTTCATAAATATAAACTTTACGAGGGACTGTTTTCGTAACATGTGAATTTTATGAAGGACTGTTGTGACAATATTATTTAAATGAGGATTATAAAACAAATATTATGTTTTGAGGGATTATTATACAAATATGAAAAATGATGTTGAATTTTGGTGTTAAATGAAGAAAAATAGTATTTTTGATTTTAAAACATGTGAAAAATATTTTACGCGATTGAAAAACGATAAAAAATTGATACGTGATTAAGAAAATGTGAAAAATATGATTTTGCGATGAAAATACAGTAATAATACTGTTGGGCTAATATGAAGACCCCGAACATGAGATAAAGAAAATGAATTGAGAATATGAAATAAAGAAAATGAATAGAGAATATGAGATAAAGAAAATGAACTGTGAATGATGCATTTGTATATGTATTGAAAAGGTCCAATGGACTGGATAAGGCTATTTGCCTAGGAAGGAGAAAATACACCTCCTGAGTGGGTGTGATATGCGTAGTGTAGGTCTTTTGTTGACCTTGGGGGCATCGGGGTGCGGGTTGCCTATAATGGATAGTTAATAAAGCTTCTGTACCGTAGGTTAGACCGATGCAACACACCGATGATCCGGACCGAGACACTATCCATAATCAAGATCTGATAAAGACTATCGAGTATGTGCTAGATGTGCAAAACTGAGCACGTGGTCTGAGGCACTTTTGTACCGACATGATCTTTTCGATCACTTTCTCCGATCTGAGTTGTAGCTCCATGGAGCAGGAAAGTTGAGTCTAGGTGCATATACAGAGATACTGAGAGTCTAATCATAATTATTGTTGATGATAATTTAGTTATTGAATAATTGAATGTTAATAAGGACATGATCATAATTATGGCTTATTGTATGAATTATGATAATAAATGATATTGTTGGCATAATTATAATTGTGCATGATATGTTGATATGAGATATGATATATGATTGATGAATGATATTGGTGACATAATTGTAATTATGAATGATGTGCTGGTATGAGAATTTGTATGTGTTTATCTTCATCGCTACCATACTGGTATTGGCATAGGTGGTCTCACCTCTCGTATGTATATGCTGTATTATGTTTATGTGTTGTTAAGACATTGAGTTAGACGACGCGCGAGAAGCAGAGGAAGGACAAGATTTCTGTTGAGAACTTCGAGATCTGATGGCGGTAGAAATCCCTAGCTTCTGAGGTTATATGAGACTGACATTCATTGATGGGGACAATGCATGGACCGAAGATTTAGAGAGAGCGAGTATTTATTATTTGGGAAAAGTAAATATTAGACTGAGTAAGATACAATCAGGAAACCCTTACTTTTCTATTACTATTTATGTACAGTTAGAGTTTCCTATATCTATCCCAAGAAGCACTGGGAATGTACTATCATACCCCTCGAGAGCATAGTGTCGTATCGTCCGCTCGGACATTTGCTCCCCGGACTTTACGTCGGGTTGGAATTCCTCCACTGGGAAATCGAGAGGAGGATCCATCTGAGGATCCGGCTACTTCTGAGGGCTCAGCTGCCTAGTTGTACTTGGGCAAAGATGTCAATGTAAATAGTGTTTAAATTTTTTTTTGGAGTGACTACTTTGTAATATTTATAGTATGACAGTATTCAAGAATTGTATATGTATAACCAGAGACTTGGACTTGTATAAATGATGTAAATTTATTTGTAATAATACTGTGATGTTTTATTTTCTGCTAAGTTTATTTTCTTGTTATTAAGAAATTTTACAACTCGTATTTATATTACGTTTTTTTTAATTCAAATTAAAGGGTAATTTGGTAATTGAGCAACAAGAAGTGTGACACCCTAAGGTGGGTGTTACATTAGTTGGTATCAGAGCCCAAGTTAGAGTCTTTTGGGTTTGTGGGTAGGCTTGTCTTGTTTGTGCTGTGTTAATCTCTGATGTTGAACACAGAGATATATTTTGGTTTCCGAAAGGAGACGATGTTATGTGAAATAGTTGCGTTAAGTTCGTCATGTTTTGATTTTATTTATCTTTGAAGGAAGATAATGGAACGTAGCGAACATGAGCATGTAGATGCGAGATGTGATGAAGATCGTATTGCCGCAGCTAGAAGTGTAATGCAAAAGATGATTGAAGTAGCAGTACAACAGAGACAAACGATCACTCAACAGCAGGAACTGATAATCGAACTTCATAGTTTACTAGGATTGGAGCAGCCATCGAATGTGAGAAACTGTAACTTAGAACCTTCGATAATCCAAGATGGAAGGAAGCGTAAAGTCGATCATGTCCAGCAAAAGCAGTGTGTACGACCACTGAGGAAGCAACAACGAACAAAGAGGGGGAGTACTAGTGGCAACGATTTTGGTCAGACTGTGGCATCATCACTGAAATGTTTCAAGTGTGGAAAAGGTCATCTTACCAAAGATTGTCAGCATAAAGGGTTTATTTGTTATAGATGTGGGAAGCCTGGACATTTTTCTAGGAATTGTGATCAACTGAAGATGGGATCTTCCATTAGTAATACATGCATTTCAAAATCTCAAGAAGATGAAGAAGAAGGAGCTGGTGCAAAGAGTGTAGTGAGAACATTCAAATACAAAAATTTAAGGAGCGAGGAAGTTGTGCCATAGAGGGTAATCTTAAAACTGTACTGTATACTGTGTAAGGTAACCCAATCTCTTGTAATCTGTGACTGTGTAAATCTTTTGGGGGTTATCTGTGTTTTGTTCTTTTCGTAATACTACGTCAACTTCTAAACTTGTTTTTACCACTTGAGTTTGTATAAAACTATCCTGTTATTATTTGAGTTTAAAATTTTTCTGTTAATTTGATTTGTCTATTTCTTTTTCAAATAGACTGAGTAAATCAATTTGACTTATCCATGTCTTTGTTATAATGTGATTTGAGTATTTCTACTCTTCTTGTTAAACTTGTTAGTTATACTCAAGTTTTCTAACTCTACCTTGCATCTATTGGGTATCAAATCTTTTCTGTGGATTTAATTTGTTTATCTAAAATTTCATCTATTTGTGATCCTAACTTTTAAATGGATTGGTTATTTTCCAACCATATCCTACTAGATTGTTGCAAAGCAATTTTATTGTTTTCCTTGACCTGAGATTTTTGGATTTGAATCCAGAAAGTTCATTTCTAAAATTATTGGACTATGTTCGTTTCAAAATCTATTAGACCATCTCAAATTCTTTGTTGGACTAATCTAGTAATTTGCTGAAAAGTCTCATTACTTTTCCTTATGACCTTCATAGTGTCTTTCATGTATCCCAATTAAAAAGGATCATTCCTGATTCAATTTGTGTTATAATATCAAATACAATATAATTAGAAGAAAACTTGATCTATGAGACAATTTCTGTTAAGAGTAAAAATAGGTCAGTAGAACAACTTATCTTGATGAAGAAAATCTAGGATGATGTGACCACAGGAGAGCCAGAAGATCAAATGAAAGGGATCGTTCTTCGTTCCAAGATCGACTTGTGTACTGGTTGTTATCAGATTCACGTGAAGGTAGAGAATGTTCCAAGACAATTTTTAAAAGGCGTTACAAGAACTATGAATAGTCAGTACTACCATTCAGAGTAGGGAATGTTTTGACGATGTCCGTGAATTCTATAAATAGGATCTTTTTTTTTCATCTGGAAAATTTGTCATTATTGGCAATATTTTGACCTATTCTCAAAATTCCAAGGAGCATGCTGAAGATTTCAATGCGATTCTTCAATTTTGAAGAAGAAGAAGGAGTTATGTGCGAAATTAATCAAACGTAAATTTCTGTTACAAGGAGTTCAACTTGTGGATTTAGATGAAGTGATAAATTCAAATGGAAAGGCGGTGACATATACTTCAAGGCAGTGGAATGCGCATGAGAAGAATTGTTCGAGTTACGTTTTAGGATACGCGATAGTTGTTTTGCAAGGAAAATCTGAAGACGTTTTCTTTCCTATCAAGTTCACAATAAATTCAAAGGCTTGAAGTACCTGTTCAATCAAGAAAGGCTTGGACATCGAGAAGAGACGAATAGTTAGAATTTTCAAAGGACTTGTTAAGATGAATTTCTGGTATTGATAGAATTCATATACAACGATAGTTTCGTTCGAGCATGGGGATGACACCCTGTGAGACATTATATGGGAGACGTTGTAGAACGCCTTTGCGTTGGTATCGTACTAGTGAAAGTAACATCATGGAACCAGAAATTGTGCGACAGCCCACTAAGGAAGTGAAGATACTTCGAGATAAGATGAGAACAGCTCAGACGCGGCAAAAGAGCTATGCAGATAAAAGATGAAGATCAATGGAATTTGAAGAAGGTGACCATGTATTTTTACGTGTGACGCCTATGACTGGAGTTAGATGAGTCATCAAGTCGAGGAAGTTACTCCCAAGTTTATTGGACCGTATCAGATACTTCGTCGGATAGGCCGGTAGCTTATCAAGTCGCGCTACCGCCGTTTTCATTAAATCTTCATAATGTATTTCACGTGTCACAATTACGGAAATATATTCCAGATCCGACTCACATTATTGAACCAGATACTGTACAACTAAAGGAGAACTTAACCTACGAGACAGTTCTAGTCAGGATTGAAGACCGAAGGATAAAGCAGCTTCGAGGAAAAGACATTGCATTAGTTAAAGTAGTTTGGAACGATGTAAGTGGTGAAGCCACATGGGAGTAGGAAGAAAATATTAGAGAGCAGTATACGTTTTTGTGTTAAGTGTATGTCAAGTTTCGAGGACGAAACTTTATTTTAGAAGGGGAGAGTTGTAACACCCCGAATTCTGACTATATGAATAACAATAGCAGAATTACTCTGTTTTGCATTTTATGTGTGGTATAAAAATTAATTTGATTGTTCTGAGATCATATTTGATCATTCTGTGTGATTGCTCCTGGCTAGGAAAAATAATATTTTTCAGGCCGGGGAAATTCTGATCTGTCTCATTTGGAAACGGGGGATCTTACTAAACCCGACTCAATGATTCAAAGAATCTTATAATTTTTAGAATCTATCTATAAAAAGAATAATATTGTACGGATAAATATCCGTGATTACGTTTATAGCAGTCGTTGCTATGAATGTTGGACCCGATAAGTTTTAATTAATAGAAAAAGTGTTTGGAACATTTCTTGTAAGTAAAATTAAAGTGAACGAATAGGATATAGTCAAAACAATTGGTTAGACTTTTCTAACCAATGAGATTTGGTCAAGGGAAGAAGTTTAGATTTCCTTGTGAACCATTAGATTTGAAGCTTGACTTAGAGGCATTGATCTTTACCATTGATTCAATCAATGGTGTAAAACAAAGCTTACTAAAACTATCAAGTAGTATATACCTTAGACAAGATTAATGAATAAGATTGAGTCAACATTAATTGCTTGACTTTTACTTAGGAAACTCATGAACCTTAATTTAGTTATCCTAATTACCTAATTAAGCAATTAAGTAAATTAACTTAACTAAGGATTAGTTATAACTTAATCCTTACTTTAATATCCTAATTCTAATTAGAAGTGATGATGTATGATTAAAATGTATTAGATACAAGCTAAATATGTTAAACTAAATTAGCTATGTACTTGAAGAATTAAGTAAGAATAGTTAGGAGATTAAACCCAATTAATTAGCTAACCAATTAACTAGTAAATAGGCTTGAACTAATGATGAATTAAGGGTTTAAACTCACCTAAAACACCATGGACCAGCAAAGAGAAATTAGAGGCCCAAAGAAGAAACAAATTTGGACAGCCCAAGAAGACCTAAGCACAAACGGTCCAAATAGAAATTTTGGGCAGCATATTTGAGCTTGAAATTAGCAACAAATTGAGGAGTTAAACTCACCTAAACATGCTATGGTCCAGCAGAAATGAATTGGGGCAGCAAAATGAGCTCCACGGTCCAAAGAATTCACGGCTACAAACAAGAAAAAATTCACGGCCCAAACAAAGATGCGAATGGACGTCCAAAGGCAGCAGCAAACGTTCAGAAATTTGTGAAGATTCAAGTAATATTTGAAGATTCAAATACCATGCAAAAGTCAAGTGACCAACTGATGAGAAGAGAGAGTTGTTGTGCAATTAATGCATGGCTACTTAAGCAAGCAAAGGCTCACTCATGTCATTCACAAAGAAAGCACACGGCAGCAGCAAATGGGGCAGCTGGAATGGGTGGATAATGATGCAATAAAATCCTTATTTTATCACCACAATCATTCACGATGGGCAGCTGTCCTTATGCACCCAAAATGATACAATTTTCTCAAGTAAATCACCCACAATTCACGTGTTAATACACGGCTGGGCAGCAGCTGAATCACGTCTTCATTCTTCACTTTTTATTCCTCAAATAGAAGCCATTTACCTCCCAAATATACACGGTCAGCAGCCTCCCAAAACACATTCATTCTGCACTTTTTACTCATCAAAATATCCATCTATTTCTCTCAAAGTTTCAAGGGAAACTCACACCTCTCATCTCCCATTTCTTTTCTTCCAATCGGTCATCACCAAAATCACACCATTCATTCTTTCTAAACACTCATCTCTTGGTTGTTTTAACTTAAACTCTACTCTAATATCCTACTTTGTTCAAAGCTTCATCAACCTAAGCTTCTTCAACCTCCTTCCTAAAAAGGTAAGCTTTGATTCAAGAATTCCAAGTTTTGATTTTAATTTTATTAACCATGATTTTTCCATGGTTTTCAACCTTAATTCTTGTATGAACCGTCATTAATTTTCTTGGAAATTTAGGGTTTGTTTAGGAGGTGAACAAAGTTTCAAGGCAAGGGAGGAAAGCTTACAAAGCTTGTCTTCAAGAGGTAAGAGGGAGACTCAACCTTACCACTCTTGTTCTGGTAGTATGAGGATGGTCTGTTCGGTGAAAAATCCTTAAGGATTTATTCACCTTTTGTTTGAGGTTAATCACCTATTGTTTGAGGTTCTTGGACTATATTGATTGGACTGTATTGATATGTGCCTGATTGTGTTTGTGCGTTTGAACTGTAATTGGGATGTACCTGATTGTGTTTCTATGCTTTTATGTGTAGCATTTATGAGATCTGAATTTATTTCGATTCTTGTCTGTATGTTGTAATGCTTAAGGAACTGATAATTGTGTGTATGTAGAATGTATACTATAGAGAAACTTATACTTTAGATACGTGGAATTTATACTGTAAATTTCTCAGAATTTTATGAGAAAGGGATTTAATTGGAAATATTATGGAAATATGATGTCACTATGTAAAAAAAAGTAATTATTCTGTTTTTGAGGGATTAAAATGTAATTTATATGTTTGAGGGACAAGAAAGTAATTAGTATATTTTTGAGGGACTAAAATGTAATTCATATGATTTTTGAAGGGCAATATTGTAATTATGATTTTTTTTAGAGGGATTAAAATAGTAATTTTTGTTTTAATAGGGTCATATTGTAAATAATAATTTTTGAAAGCCTAAAACGTAAATATTATGTTTTGGAAGGACTATTTTGGAAATATGAATTTTTGAAGGACTATTTTGAAAATATGAATTTTATGAAGGGCTATTTTGAAAATATGAATTTTATGAAGGACTATTTTGGAAATATGAATTTTATGAAGGACTATTTTGGAAATATGAATTTTATGAGGGACAATTTCATAAATATAAACTTTACGAGGGACTGTTTTCGTAACATGTGAATTTTATGAAGGACTGTTGTGACAATATTATTTAAATGAGGATTATAAAACAAATATGAAAAATGATGTTGAATTTTGGTGTTAAATGAAGAAAAACAGTATTTTTGATTTTAAAACATGTGAAAAATATTTTACGCGATTGAGAAACGATAAAAAATTGATACGTGATTAAGAAAATGCGAAAAATATGATTTTGCGATGAAAATACAGTAATGATACTGTTGGACTAATATGAAGACCCCGAACATGAGATAAAGAAAATGAATTGAGAATATGAAATAAAGAAAATGAATAGAGAATATGAGATAAAGAAAATGAACTGTGAATGATGCATTTGTATATGTATTGAAAAGGTCCAATGGATTGGATAAGGCTATTTGCCTAGGAAGGAGAAAATACACCTCCTGAGTGGGTGTGATATGCGTAGTGTAGGTCTTTTGTTGACCTTGGGGGCATCGGGGTGCGGGTTGCCTACAATGGACAGAGAATAAAGCTTCTGTACCGTAGGTTAGACCGATGCAACACACCGATGATCCGGACCGAGACACTATCCATAATCAAGATCTGATAAAGCCTATCGAGTATGTGCTAGATGTGCAAAACTGAGCACGTGGTCTGAGGCACTTTTGTACCGACATGATCTTTTCGATCACTTTCTCGATCCGAGTTGTAGCTCCATGGAGTAGGAAAGTTGAGTCTAGGTGCATATACGAGATACCGAGAGTCTAATCATAATTATTGTTGATGATAATTTAGTTATTGAATAATTGAATGTTAATAAGGACATGATCGTAATTTTATGGCTTATTGTATGAATTATGATAATAAATGATATTGTTGGCATAATTATAATTATGCATGATATGTTGATATGAGATATGATATGTGATTGATGAATGATATTGGTGACATAATTGTAATTATGAATGATGTCTTTGGTATGAGAATTTGTATGTGTTTATCTTCATCGCTACCATACTTGGTATTGCATAGGTGGTCTCACCTCTCGTATGTATATGCTTTGTATTATGTTTATGTGTTGTTAAGACATTGAGTTAGACGACGCGCGAGAAGCAGAGGAAGGACAAGATTTCTGTTGAGAACTTCGAGATCTGATGGCGGTAGAAATCCCTAGCTTCTTAGGTTATATGAGACTGACATTCATTGATGGGGACAATGCATGGATCGAAGATTTAGAGAGAGAGAGAATTTATTATTTGGGAAAAGTAAATATTAGACTGAGTAAGATACAATCAGGAAACCCTTACTTTTCTGCTACTATTTATGTATAGTTAGAGTTTCCTATATCTATCCGGCAGCACTGGGGAATGTACTATCATACCCCTCGAGAGCATAGTGTCGTATCGTCCGCTCGGACATTTGCTCCCCGGACTTTACGTCGGGTTGGAATTCCTCTACCTGGGAAATCGAGAGGAGGATCCATCTGAGGATCCGGCTACTTCTGAGGGCTCAGCTGCCTAGTTGTACTTGGGCAAAGATGTCAATGTAAATAGTGTTTAAATTTTTTTTTGGAGTGACTACTTTGTAATATTTATAGTATGACAATATTCAAGAATTGTATATGTATAACCAGAGACTTGGACTTGTATAAATGATGTAAATTTATTTGTAATAATACTGTGATGTTTTATTTTCTGCTAAGTTTATTTTCTTGTTATTAAGAAATTTTACAACTCGTATTTATATTACGTTTTTTTTTAATTCAAATTAAAGGGTAATTTGGTAATTGAGCAACAAGAAGTGTGACACCCTAAGGTGGGTGTTACAAGGGTAGATGGCCTTCTCTATGCTCAGGAATCCCAGCAAGCCTAAGTTTTCTATTGTCCTAAAGCTCTTTAAAGGTTCACTCTCGCAGAAGGTGATGGGAAGATACCTGGGAGAGATGATTTTGCGAAGCTGGAAGTTCTTCCGGAACAACTCAGCTTTCTTCACAGTGGAGAAGTGCCTCGTGAGGTCCAGGCCAGATATATTACGTGAAGAGCCACCAGAGGACCCTCCAACAAGCAGTCCCTGTTCTTGGGGGCTTCGAGCGATGAGAGGATTCGCCATTGATGAGAAGGAGAAGCAAGGGATGAGTGATTAATGATTGGGGATGAGAGAGGGACGAGATTAGGGCGAGAGAAAAGGAGATGGGATTCGTGAGAGAAGATGGGGAGATTTGGATGAAGGATGTGAGGGGATTTTGAACGATGGGTTATGTGGAGAGGGGTTTTCCGAGATTGAGAGAGGTGAAATGACGGGTTTTGATGGAGATTTGAGTGAGAAAGGAGAGTTTTTGAGATTTGAGGTGCGTGGGAGCAGAAGGAGAGAACGAAGAAGATGAACAGGTTCCAAACAGAAATGAGCCTTATGCGCGTCAGAAACCTTTTAAAAACCCTGTGTAATCGATTACATTGAGTATGTAATCGATTACATGCATTCTGGTGGGTATGTAATCGATTACATTTTTGGTGTAATCGATTACATGCTTTCTGGGAACCTTGTAATCGATTACATAGTTGATGTAATCGATTACCTGAGTTCTGAGTTGGTTGTAATCGATTACAAAATGTGTGTAATCGATTACATTCGTGACAGAACCTGTGTAATCGATTACAAAGGCATTGTAATCGATTACCAGCACTCTTTAACTCAGTTTTTGCGTTCCAAACAGCATATAATCAATTTTAATCCATCCAAATCAGTTTTAAAGCAACTTAAATCAATTCAAATCATCATTTAAACATATAATCAAATCATGTTATGATTCAATTCATATAATTGATTGAAATTACCATTTTTACCAAGAGTTTCACCATTTTTGTTGAGGATATTAACTGCTTGGGAGTCTTGGTCACGAGGGAGCACCTGCAAAACAACTTAGGGGATACCTCCAACGCTCAAGTTAGTATGGGATTCAAATATATAATGAAAATTCAGAGATTGTGCAGTAATGTGGCATAATTATGCAGAAAAACGTAAGCTTAGGCATTTGTTTTAGGATTATGCAGCAAATATCTAATTTATGCATGATTGATCCAATATACCCAGTTCATTTCTAATGTAGAAAAATGCTTCTTTTGCTAGGGGTTTGGTGAAAATATCAGCCAGTTGCTTAGTTGTTTCAACAAATTCAAGTATGCAATCACCTCTTTGAACATGATCTCTAATGAAATGATGTCTTATTTCAATATGCTTAGTTCTAGAATGCAAAATGGGATTTTTTGACAAGTTAATTGCACTAGTATTATCACATTTTATGGGAATGTGATCAAGCTCAAGACCATAGTCCAAGAGTTGCTGTTTCATCCAAAGGACTTGAGCACAAGAACTCCCAAATACAACATATTCACTTCGGTGTGGACAATGCCACACTATTTTGTTTCTTCTTTGTGCCAAGAAACTAGTGAGCTTCCAAGCAAGTGGCATGTCCCACTAGTGCTCTTTTTCGATCCATTTTGCATCCAAAAATCAGAATCGAGTACCCAATAAGACTACATGAGGCACCCTTAGGGTACCATAAACCCATTTGTGATGTGCCTATTAGATATTTCATTATTCTCTTAACAAAGACTTAGGTGTGATTCCTTAGGATTAGCTTGATATCTAGCACACATGCATACACTAAACATTATATCATGCCTACTTGCAGTGAGATAAAGGAGTGAGCCAATCATACCTCTATATTTTGTAATTTCTACCGATTTACCTCATTCATCCTTGTCCAAATAGCAAGAGGTGCCCATAGGAGTAGCCATATGCTTGGCATTGTCCATTCCAAACTTTTTGAGCAGCTCCTTGCAATACTTGGATTGGCTTATAAATGTTCCTTCTCTTGTTTGCTTGATTTGTAGACCAAGGAAGAAGTTGAGCTCACCCATCATGGACATCTCAAACTCACTTTGCATAATATTTGAAAATTCTTTACAAAGAGAGTTGTTAGTAGCTCCAAATATAATGTCATCAACATAGATTTGAACTAGAAGAATGTCATGCATTTTGTGTTTTATGAAAAGAGTGGTGTCAACTTTACCTCTAGAAAAGCCTTTTTCTAAAAGAAATTTGCTCAACCTTTCATACCAAGCTCTAGGAGCTTGTTTCAAGCCATACAAGGCCTTTTTCAATTTAAAAACATGGTTGGGCATTTCAAAGTCCTCAAAACCAGGAGGTTGTTCTACATACACCTCTTCTTGTATAAAACCATTTAAAAAGGCACTTTTGACATCCATTTGATAGAGTTTGAAATCCATGATGCAAGCATATGCAAGTAGCATTCTAATGGCCTCTAACCTAGTTACGGGAGCATAAGTTTCTTCATAGTCTATGCCTTCTTCTTGATTATATCCTTTAGCTACAAGCCTAGTTTTATTTCTTATTATTAAACCCATTTCATCAAGTTTGTTCCTAAAGATCCATTTGGTGCCAATTATTGGATGATCATTGGGCCTTGGAACTAATTCCCAAACTTGATTTCTCTCAAATTGGTTTAGTTCTTCTTGCATGGCCAAGATCCAATGCTCATCATTAATGGCCTCATTTATGTCTTTAGGTTCAACTTGAGAGACAAAGGCTAGATGATTACATGCATCTCTAAGTGAGTTTCGAGTGATTACCCCTTTTGATACATCACCTATCACCTTGTCAAGAGGATGATATCTTGAAGTCCTCCATTCCTTGGGTAGATCTAAGATTTCTGAATCTTCTTGCCATGTATGATCAAGGAGTCTCTTTTCTTCCTTCTTGGGCTCTTTCTCTTGATTTTCCAAGTGCGTCTTCTCCAAGATTTCTGCAACATCATCAACAAGCTCCTTTCTCGACTCATTTGGGTTAGTTTCATCAAATGCAACATGTATGGACTCTTCTATGATCATAGTTCGTTTATTATAGACTCTAAAGGCCTTACTATGAATAGAATAACCAATGAATATTCCCTCATTAGATTTTGCATCAAACTTCCCCAAGTTATCCTTTCCATTATTCAAAACAAAGCATTTACATCCAAAAACATGAAAATGTGACACATTAGGTTTCCTTCCTTTGTACAATTCATATGGGGTTTTCTTTAAAATTGGCCTTATTAGGGCTCTATTCATAACATAACAAGCGGTGTTAACCGCATCCGCCCAAAAGTACTTAGGAAGGTTGGCCTCATTGAGCATAGTTCTTGCCATTTCTTCTAAAGATCGATTTTTCCTTTCTACAACACCATTTTGTTGTGGTGTTCTAGGGGCAGAAAAATTATGCTCAATGCCATGTTCATCACCAAAAGTTTCAAATTCATGATTTTCAAATTCACCACCATGATCACTTCTTATGGATGCAATACAAAAACCTTTTTCGTTTTGGATAACTTTGGCAAGTTTTCTAAATGATTGAAAAGCATCATTTTTGTGAGCCAAGAATAATGTCCATGTAAATCTAGAAAAATCATCCACAATCACTAATGCATAGTAATTCCCACCAAAGCTCATAGTTCTAGAGGGTCCAAAAAGATCCATGTGCAAAAGTTGTAAAGGTCTAGAAGTTGAAACTATGTTTTTAGCTTTGAAAGAGACCTTTACTTGTTTTCCCTTTTGACATGCATCACAAAGTTTGTCTTTTTCAAATTTGAGCTTTGGAAGACCAATTACTAGTTCTTTAGAAACCAATTTGTTTAAGTGATCCATGTGAATGTGAGCAATTCTTCTATGCCATAACCATGAATCATTTTCTTTACTCATAAAGCACTTAGCATCATTTGAGGAGATATCATCGAGACTAATCATATATATATTATTGACCCTATGACCAACAAATTTAACTTGCTTATCATCCTTTCCCTCAATTATGCAACAAGAGGAATCAAATATAACTCTATTTCCTTTATCACACAATTGGCTAATACTAAGTAAATTATGTTTAAGTCCTTCAACAAGTAAGACATTATCAATAGATGATGAAGGGATCTTACCAACTTTGCCAATTCCAAGAATCTTCCCTTTTTGTTGTTGTCACCATATGTGACATGACCATGTTTCTTGTGTGTAAGGGAGGAGAACTTGGAGCCATCACCGGTCATGTGCTTGGAGCAACCACTATCAAGATACCAACTTGAGCTCTTGGTCTTCAAGCACACCTACAACACACATTCAAGATTTAACTTTTGGTACCCAAATTGTTTTGGGTCCTTGTGTGTTAGAATTAGGTATGGTGCCTTTAGGGACCCAAACCCTTTTGATTCCAACCTTGGTGTTTATGTTCTTTCTAACATTGCAAGTGGATGCACTATGCCCTTTCCTACCACAATGAAAACATTTAACAAAGGGGCTACTTGAAGTTTTTGAGGAAACAAAGAAGTTCTTATAAGACTTTTGATGGTTGTTTGGATTAAATCCCAAACCGGCTTTTTGGAAAACACATTTTTGTCTCCCTAACAACACATTCAAGTTGTCTCTTCCAAAAGTGAATTTCGCAAGAGTGTTGTTCAAATCTTCAATTTCTTTTTCAAAAGCTTTGCATGATAAACAAGGTAATGATATGAATGCATTATCATGTGAGGAACAAATCATGCATGATGAATTAGCATCTATGAGTCCTAAAGTCTCATTTTCAATTTTAAGTTCATTTATCTCCTTGGTTAAAGTAGAAACTTTCTTTGTCAATAGGGAAATTGTTTTATTGGAAGACAAAATCATTTTTGTGAGCCTCAAAGATTCATCATGCAATTCTTGAAAGGCATCTTGCAATTCATCATAAGAAGGTGGAGGTTCTAGGTTAGAAGAGGTTACCTCGGTGTCGCTTTCTCCACTTTCTTCTCCTTGAGCCATGAGGCAAAGATGGGCTTCTTCATTTTCTGAATCGTCAGAAGAGTTTAAGTCATTGTCCTCCCAAGCTATATATGCTCTTCTTCCTTTCTTTTCCTTGGAGGGTCTTTTCTCAAACTTCTCCGTCTTCTTGAGATATATAGGACACTCCATTTTCATGTGCCCCGGTTTTCCACATTTGTAGCATTTTGGAGGAGTAGAGGATCCTTCTCCTTTGTGATATGCTTTCTTTTGAGGAAAGGGCGGTCTTCTTTGAAATCCCTTTTTCTTCAAGAATCTTCCGAATTTTCTCACAAGAAGACTAGGATTCTCCTCACTTAGCTCAATATTTTCACCATCCTCTTCACCATCTTCATCATCATCTTCAAGTATGGAAGAGGTGGCCTTGAGTGCAATTCCCTTCTTCTTTTTGTCATGTTCTTCATTTTGATTGAGCCTATTTAGTTCCAGTTCATGCTCTTGAAGTTTTCCGAATAGCGTGGCTAGAGACATGGTTGATAAATCTCTTAATTCTGCAATCGCCGTTACCTTGGGTTGCCAATTCCTGCTTAGACATCTCAAGACTTTGTTAATAAGATCCTCATTAGGAAATGTCTTTCCCAATGAGATGAGATGATTAACAATATGAGTAAATCTCTTTTGCATATCTTGAATACTCTCACCTTGATTCATTCTAAACAATTCATATTCATGAGTAAGAGTGTTTATTCGAGATCTTTTTACCTCACTAGTACCTTCATGAGTTACTTGTACGATATCCCACATTTCTTTTGCGGTCTTACAATTTGACACCCTAAAGAATTCATCATACCCCAAAGATGTGGTGATGATATTCTTGGCTCTCAAATTATATTGAACCTTCTTTTTATCATCATCGGTCCAATCACTTCTAGATGTATTAATTGTCACACCATCCTTAGTTTGTGTAGGGACAAAAGCACCATTTTCAACTGCGTCCCACACATCTAAGTCAATAGCTTTAATAAAAATTTTCATCCTTTCTTTCCAATAGGCATAACCATCCCCATTGAAATAAGGAGGTCTATTTATAGAAGAACCTTCATTTGAAAAACCATTTGAAGCCATCACTTCTCTTGAAGCTGCTAAGCTTTTTATACAAGAGTCTAGCTCTGATACCACTTGTTACCAAGTGGCCTCAATACTCAAGAGGGGGGTGAATTGAGTAGTTAAAATTAAGTTCACAAAACTTTCGCAAATCGTTTGACAACCAATTTTCGTTGAAGCTATTGAATGATGAGAAATAATTAGATAGATGAGATAAACACTTTTACTTATAACCGTAACAGCCAAGAAGACAATATCCAAGCAAACCAATAAAACAGTGTACAAAAAATAAACAGAGGAGGGTTTAGAGAAAACAAACACAGTCGTTTATCCTGGTTTGATCACCACTCCACT
The DNA here is from genome assembly GCA_029884595.1 of Ormosia semicastrata. NCBI lineage: Eukaryota > Viridiplantae > Streptophyta > Magnoliopsida > Fabales > Fabaceae > Ormosia > Ormosia semicastrata. The sequence goes on along the minus strand of JAQQTO010000061.1, from coordinate 62,473,597 downwards.
TGTGATCTACGTCCAGTCCCCAAGCAACACCTTGAGATTTTCCACTATATCTTCAAGCTTCAATGGGTGCTTGAAAAACCACTACAACCTTGAGCACTCAACAATATGGGATACCTCACCCAAAAGCTTGAGCCTCTATTTTCCAAGGGATACCTCACCCTTACAATACTTGAGGGATACCTCACCCTCACTAATCAGAATGTATAAGATTGAAATAGAAGAAACTCTCTCTAGAGCAAGTGTTTACAAATTGAAGCTCTAATATGCTCTCAAGGATTTTTCACGTTTTTAACCAGAAAACAGAGCAAGAAATGAATTTAAGGATTGATTCACGTTTTGAAGTATGATGATCAGTTTTTGATTCAAGGTCAACCTCAAATAAAGACCCAACTTTGGTATTTATAAGTTTCTCAATAAATGGAGCCGTTGGAGGTAGTTGGGCATGCATTTAATGCATTTAATATAGTCATTGGACGCTGTCAGAGTTTGTGTAATCGATTACACAGATCAGGTAATCGATTACATTGTTGTTCCAACGTTTTACAACTTTCAGGGCTCTGTGTAATCGATTACATTATTGGTGTAATCGATTACATAGCTTCGACTTTGCTTGTAATCGATTACAATGCCCATGTAATCGATTACATGACTTCGACTTCTTTGTGTAATCGATTACAATATCCATGTAATCGATTACATGACTCGTCAACGTGTTTTTGAGTTTCTGGTTTTGTGTAATCGATTACATTTCCCATGTAATCGATTACATGACTTCTGACTTTGTTTGTAATCGATTACAATATCCATGTAATCGATTACATGACTCGTCGAACGTGTTCTTTGCCTTTCTGGGCTTTGTGTAATCGATTACATATATTGTGTAATCGATTACATGGCCTTTGACTTGCTTGTAATCGATTACATTGTTCATGTAATCGATTACATGCTTTCTGTTTGCTGTGTAATCGATTACAAACATTATGTAATCGATTACATTGGCCTTTGAACACATTTTTCAAGTTCAATAACGCTTGTAAGTCATTTCCAACACCTCAAGATACTTGTTTAAACATAAATCCTTTTAAGAGTGTTAGATTTAAAGTTGAAACTCAAGTTTTATTGAAAGCCATGTTTAACTTTGAAATTTCCCATTTATTTTGAAATCACATATTGAAAAACCATTTGAGAAATCTTTGAGAGCATTTAACATTCATATCCTAAATAAACCTTCTGTCTTCTTTCTTTGATCTTGATTTTTCCTTTTGCGCTTGATCTTCTCTTTTGCTTTTGTTATCATCAAAAACCTTTTGACATGCCTTAGAGACATAAGCATTCACAATATTATTGATGAATATACATAATATATGTATTGATTCATCATGCATTGTGAAAGTCTGTTGGACTGTTGTTAAGTCCGTGCAGGTGCGAGTAGACTAGTGTAGGTCATATTATTGACCTTGGGGATGTCGGGGTGCGGGTACCTCGCAATGGATAGTTGGTAGCTCTTCTATCCATGGGGCAGACCGATGCAAATGCACCGATGATCTAGACCGAGACATTGTCCTATATCGTGATCTAGTGTAGAATGTCTGTACAATGCCTTGATGTGCACGTGGATAAACTGATGAGTTATAGCACTTTGGCCACGGCAGCCGAGTTGCAGACATGTCTCTTGATCTTTCTCTCTAACTATTTGTGTCTAGCTCCATGGAGTAGGATTTTGGTGTTGTATGCATGTGCATAGTGAGTCCACATATTATCTGGCATCTGATTCTTATGATAATTTGAAACTGTCACTTTAATGATGTACAATTACATGGAACTACTTAATTGTTTATTATTGTTATTTAATGTTTATTATTATTACCTCTTGAGATGCTATGTAGGCGCTTTGCGCCATTTTGTTTCTCTACTGCCATAATTGGTAATGATGGTAGGATGTCTTACCTTTTTTTTGTATTTCTATTATTTCCATCTGTGTTAATGTTCCATCGAAGACGTCAACGACAGAGGTGAAGCTCACGAATTCCCCGGCTTCTGGCCCGACCATGATTAGTACCTACTTTTGAGATCATGGTGGCACGCCCACGTGGATTTTTGGGTTATGTGCGTCTGGCCTTCCTTGGAGGTCTAGACTGCTGGCACATTAACCTTAATTCCAATCGTTGCATCTACGAGGGAGACGTAACGGTATCATTGGCTTGGGGGCGTCATGATCCGCCCATCTTCACTTGTAGCGTCAATTTACGTTTGGAGTTTTACTTGCCCATCAGGAAGATGTGGGGTGATCATTATTACACCCCACAGGAGGATTCTTTCATCTCCACTGCTCGAGCCCCGGCCCGTAACTCGGTGGCTCCTATGAGGGTTTCCCTAGATGAGGAAGACCTTGAGGAGGAACCCGAGGAGGATCCTGACACAGTTCCTTCTCCTCTTAGGGACTGATACTGTCGATAGCTACTAATGGCTATCAGTGTTCATTTTGGGGGGCTGATGTTTCATTATTTTTGGTGGGCTGTATATTTATGATCTGTTGGGGCATATATGTATAATTTTACTTTTTGTATATTCAGGCGCTGTAACCGAACAAGTTTAATATAATGATATATCATTGTTGATGTATGTTGATCTAATGTATGCTTTATTTCTACCTTACTCTTTATTACAATTATGACTGGTCACTATATTTTATTATTTATAACAAAAAAAAATATACTTGCTAATTTAATCACACGATTACAACCAAGTAAATTTACATTTATATAAAGAACCGGGTCTTAACTTATACTTTTACTTTCCACATTGTAAATGACAATGTGATGTTGCCTCCCAAAAAGGAGCGTTACATACACAACAAGTATTCAGCAATACTATCTCATTTATCACATACCATACAAGATTTCCAATTGTTCATTATAAAAAAGTTAACCTCAATGGTCAATGATATAATTAATTTATAATCAAATATTCTAAGCAATATCAACTCACGACCTTGACACTTTTATATGACCAATATGAGAATTACATCAATCAACCACATCACTTTCTAATAAATAACATAGAAAATTCAAGTGTAAATATAGAATCAAGGAACATGTTTTAACACCTTAGATAATCATGATAGGCTTGTATATGGTTGCGTAGGTAGCCTAACACTAGTTTGTCATGCCTGTAAAATTTTGTAACTGTCTGAGCACGTTTAGCCACTTTATTATATCACTATGTGTGGAATATAGCTATTTTTAGTCCCAGATTTGACTTAAACTTCTTTGTTAATGGAAATAAGTGTGGAGAACTTGTTTCTAGGGCACAAATGTGTGGAAGTAGATGTGGTTAAAGTTTGAGGTTAATCGAAGTTAGTTTGGCATTTTTAAGCATACTGGTTGTATTTTAATGCCGGATTGACCCCAGCAGATATGGAAAATTATGGAATTGGTGGAACAAGATTTTTGATGAATCTTAGGATTTATTTGAAATATTTTGGAAGTTAGAAAACTGGATTTGGTGAAATCCAAGTGTTCTTAGTAGATCGGGGTATATCAGTATAGTCACTTAAGTGACTAAGTAGTGGCACAGCTGGGCTTGTTTCTACCTTAGCCTTTATAAGTCACCAAAGTGAGATATTTTATCATTTCTTACCTCTCTCTCACGGCAGCAGCAGCAGAGCACCGAAAGAGATCCAACAAAGCAGCCAAAGGAGATCCATCTTCAAGCAAAGAGGAGGAAAAGCTTAGTGGTGGAGAGGAGCTGCTTTCAGACTTTATTTCTGGCCATTGAGGTAGTGGGAAACTTTGTCCTGACCTCATCCTTTCATTTTCTTCATCTTGGTTCATGAGGAGCTTGATGAGGGAATTGGGTTTTGAAGTGTGATTTTGTGGTTTTTGAGTTAGATCTTGATGAGGAACTTGAGGATGGCTTAGTTATGTAAAAATTGGTTTGTCGGATGCATAACGATGAATTTTTCATCACTTGAATGCCTTAGTTCCCTTTTAGGCCAAAATTGGGGGTTTAGGTTTCAGTTGATGATTTGATTCACAAATTGTATGATTGAGTGAAATTAAAGTGGTATAAGAGTTGTAATGTGTTAATGGTTCTTACTTGATGTGAGAAATCATGTGGAATTGAAGTTGGAGTGATTGGAGCACCTTTGTTCCTCAATGGAACAGTAACTCCATCTGCAGATTTTGTTCTGCCCAGTCAGCGCTCAAGCGTTGAGTGTCTGCACTTAGGCGCTAACAGGGCAAACAAAGAGCACTTTTATGCTACGTGACCCGCGCCTAAGCGTCCATGGAAGAGCACTTGAGCGTGCTGCAAGCACTTGAGCACTAGGCAAGGAGTGTCTGAGCATCCATCACTAGGAAAAAATAGGGCAGTGCCTTATTTTGGTGAAAATGAAGGGCTCACTTGTGTGGTTCCTTCTTTTATGCTTCTTAATGAGTAATAAGACCTTTTTAGGAGTATTGGATGAAGTAAATTTTGAGATGCATGTAAATCAACTGTGATGCTAATTATTATAGGTAATTAGTGATTATTTTACATGAGTTTATTTGTGATATGTATTGAGGTGAGTAATATCCTCTTTATGTTGATTGAACCATATTGAGGTGAGTAATATTCTCTCTATGTTGTGGAGTACTGAGGTGAGTAATATCCTCTTTACATTGATTGAATAGTGAGGTAAGTAATTCCTCGTTATGTTGAGGTAAGTTATTCCTCATCATGATTGTTGGTTAGTGGAGATGAGTAATATTCTCCCTATAAATTGTAGAATAGTGAGGTGAGTAATATCCTTTATATATATTGTTAAGTAGTGTAGGTGAGTCATATCCTCACTATGCCTGATAATCCATGATATACCATAAGATATCCTAGAGTAGTTGAGGTGGGTAATATCCTTAATACATTTGAGGGCTCATGACATCCTTAAATTGCATTCACTCTTCGAACTCGCATAGACATAAACATTAGACATAATTAGGCATATCATGACAATTGTATGGGCAATTGTCTCCATGACATGAACTCATGACATTACAATTGTATGGGTAATTGTGTACTTCTGTGATTGAAGTGTTAACTTAATAGTTGTGTAATCTATGTGATTGTATAAAATGCTAGTATTGGAATACTTCTATTGAGAATTGTGATTTCTCACCCCTTTTGTGTTGCCATGTAAATCTAGGTGCAAGTTCTTTAAAAGGGAAGAAGAAGATGTATGAGGACTAGCATAGTATAGATGCTATTTTGGACTGAGCTTGTATATTTTATATTTGGTTAGTTTGTTTTGAGTTATGTATAACAATATGCCCTTTTTGAGGTTGTGATGCATATATATAATTGTTGATATGTGGCTCTCCATAGTTATTTATTTATATGAATATTATGGGTTTGGTTATTAGTAGTAACATTGTTAATACTAAATATTCTTGCATAGATCAAGTCTAATGGGATATCAAAATTGGGATGTTACACATGTGGTTCCATGCTTGGCTGTGAATATCAAGTGTAAACATCAAGTCATAAAATCAACTCATTTTCAAAGACAATAAAGGATGCATGGCTATGAAAATTAAGGTACAAAACCAACTCAATTCAAAGTCAATATTCCTATAATAAATTCTATTTTGGCCATGAATTTCACTAGGTCAAACTTCATTTAAACAAATCACAAACTCAATTCATATTCAATAAAAGAACAAGAACAATTTGGAAACAAAGAACCTCTAATTTTTCCTTAGTCCAATCGTGGCTACACCAACCAGAATGACAAAGAAAATTTCACTTTTTTTATATCAACATCACAATCTCAAGTCAAGAACAAATAGCAGAAAAGAAATAAAAAATTTGAGTTATTATGCTTTATAATTTTGTTTTGGCCATGACATATATAGGCTCAAATGTCACAAAACTTGATTCAAAACCATGAGAAAAGAAGAACAAGATGAAGATAGCAGGCCCCTACCTCACTTCCTAGCACCTTGTAACTTGGTTCTTCAAATTTTTCTTCCTTTTTCTCTCCTTCTGTTCTCTTCCTTGTGTGTGTTACTTGTAACATCCCAAAGACTAACACTAATGATGTATCCAGTTTATGCATCAGTAATTAGAATTTGGTACATTGCTTATGAATATCCATAATTTTTCAAAGAGACAATCTAGTAATATACAAAATATGAGCCTTTAGCGGAAGCATATAATACATATAGTATGAAATGAATTACATACAAATTACAAATCGTTGAACATTACATAATATACCATCTTATTGCACAAAAATCTAAACCAAAGAAACTGACTATCTCTCCATCCCAAAGTTCCATCTTTCTTTATCTTGCTTAATTGCTGTTGGTCTTTCCTGAAATCATTGTGGAAAACATAGATGTAAGGGGGTGAGAATTATGAAATCCTCAGTAGTTTAGTTTAAAATGTGTCATCACAACAATTTTAGCTATTTTGAGGAAAAATCCATTTCTTTTTAAAATGTTCATTCTTATTCTAGGAAGGTGGCAGAAAGCTAAAACGATCCTTCCTCTTCCCGAAATAGATAATCCATTTAATCATTATGAAAATCATTCATAATCGTCAAATTTAGATCATAAATCATATCTTTAAATTTCATATCGTCTAGTCATAAATCACGTTATCCACTCTCGTATTTTGGGATAATAAAAAAATCATCAAGTTTTATGTCTTGAAAATCATCATTCATATCATAAAAATCTCATGTTTCAAATCCATCATATCCCAAGTCATTAAGACTTAAATCATTAAATCAGACATCATATCGTCAAATCTCATATTTTAAAATGTTCAAGACATACCAAGAAATCTCATGTTTATTTTAAGGCAAATATCCATCATGTCTAAAATCATCAGGACACATGTGTCATCTCAAATCAAATGGTATGGAGGGAATGTCCATCCTCATAATACCAAATCACTTGGTAGTAGTCTACTTTTGGGTTAGTGCACTTCAACCCATTCATAACTCTCGCTACATAGAACTACTCTGAGTAGCCTAAATCAGCCACAACATTAAGGGAATATCCATCCTCATTATAGTTGTGAGTAGATAATGAATGTTCATCCTCATCTACTATTGATAGGGAGGGTATCATCCTTCCTCACACTATCCTTCAACTAGGAATGCCTCAAGTGTAGAGAGAGAATGTCTATCCTCAACTAGACATCAACCACAAGGAACTCAGTTATAGAGGAAGGAAATGTCCATCCTTAACCTCATTACTTAAGTGGTAAAGGAATGTCCATCCTTAACCACCGTTTCCATAACACCCCCTAGGTCCAAGGATATCCTAGATAATGGGTTACTCATAAATTTCAATCATCAATCATTAATCATGCATGAATATGCATATCATAGTTTCTCTGAACATAGGTAATCGAATTCATCAATCAATCTCATATTATAATATCATGCATCATGGTCAAATCAATTATACAGCATGATATCTATCTTATCATCTCATATCATGGCACAAGGCTTCACATTTCATAAAAATATAATAATATGCGTAGAAAGGTCTTTCTTGTTATCAATAATCAAGTCCATCATTAATTCTTATTTGATGCAATATCATCAAGGAAATCATTTCTCAAATCATCAATCAAACATTAGTGCATTCCATTATATCATTTTATTTCAAAACATAAAGCAAATTATAGCAAAACCACACAAATACGTAAGTTTGGAAGCATTTTCCTGTAAGTGCCACGACTTCACTTCTATAGTGTCGTGGCATATAGGTTTGTGTCATAACTCCTATTATTTTGTTCCATGGCTCCCTGCTCTCTGCTTGCATTTTATACGTTGCAGAGAATGGGGTGTCACAGCTCCCCATAATTTGTGTCATGGCTTCTCCTAGAATTTCTGGGTTAGTCTAGAAAAAACTAGCAGCTCACGTTTTTTCAAGAGATACCACCCAAATTTGAATTCTTTCAATCACAACCAAAGCATAAAAACATACCTCTTCCATCATTAACTCAGAATCTTATCATATCATCAAGTTTTCATACACAAGCATCCAAAAATCCATTTACAACAAAGATCATATGAGGGTTTCCACCCCCTTTTCAAATCTCAAGTTCATCAAGAAACCAAAAGCAAAGCTTGAAACTTTACTCATATTCAAAGCATAAAAGCATAAATCTTTCATCATCAAATCAGAAATCTCACTCAAAGTCATCAAGAAATCAGATCTTGAAATACAAAAGGAGAAAAGAAAAGAGTGAGAAAACCCCCTACCTAGTCTTCCATGGTGCCTTGATCTCTTGTTCTTCTTGGGTTGATCTTCTTTCTTCTTTCTCTATTTCCCCATTTTTGTTTTTGCCATTCCCCTCTCTCTTTTCTTATTTTCTCTTTTTTCTCCTTTGTTTCTCCTTTCTTCGTTTCTGTCTCTATTTCTGTCTTTTCATCTTTCTTTGTTTCTCCTTTTTGTGTTGTTGACTGAAAATGAGGGAGAGAAGAGTGAGAGAAAAAAATATCTAGGGGGTAGTAATGATGAGGGTATAGGCGATGGGGAAGGAAAATAAAAAGGGAAAAAGTGAAATCCAGCTGGAAATATGACATTTGTTAAGAACACTTTAATATTTCCATAACAAATTTTCTGACTTTCACAGGTATTATGGAAAATTCTAGGATTTCATGCACTTCTCATATTTATTTTTCCATAATCAACCTTATACACCTTTATCAAACACTAAGATTTACTATTCATCCTTGGTTGAGTCAAACCTTGTAAATTTAAACTATGAAGTTCTCAAGTGTCCATTTTAATCTGTTTCTACTATCAAATTAATCTTTGTTCCTCTATTTTATGTCTGCTCATAATCTTATGAGTTTATGATCTATTTATCTAATTAGTTTGGTCTTTAAACGCTATCTTAGTGTTATTAAAAATGTTAAACTAACTTATATAATCTTTCAAATTTTTATATAGCTCATTCCCATCCTTAATGGCTTAGAAATAATTTACCATATTTATTTCTATAAATTTAGCTAATTTAAGCTAAATTTTGAGCTATTTTGAACTATTTCTCATACTCATTATTATAGATTTATGCTCAAACGAATCCAGATAGTCACCAAAATTAACAGGCGACCTATACTGATATTATTAAGCCTTTATACCCCTAATTAAATCTGTTAGGTTAGAGAGGATGTTACATTGTTGCTGCCTTGTTTTGTCTTTATCTTTTCTATTTTTTGCTGAGTGAGAAAGTGAACAATGTAACACCCTAAAAATTCTGACTTTAGGGTAAATGACAATTATGTCCCCAATGTACTGTTTTATGCTTGTCTGTATAAAATGTTATTTTTGTTTTGTTTTTTTTAGAGCAGAAGGAGTTTAGTAAACTCAATTAAAAGACACTTTTTTTGAATGTTTTAATTTTTAGAATTTAAGCGTGCGATAAAATAATTTTCGAGTATTATTTTATTACTCAAGATATAAAACTTGACAAAGTGGACCCGATACTATATGTGTGGGACCCACGTATAAATAAAGTAAACAATAAGGAAAATTAGGAATTTTGGACCAATAGGAACAAGACACCTAGAAGTCAAATTAATAAAGCTAAGTCAACAAAAATGGCTAAGCTAGTTAGATTAGAACTAGAATATTTAATTTAGTTAGTATAGTTACCTTAGAATCTAACTAAATTAATTACTACAACCTTAGTGTAACTAAATAGTGATAACTAGATAGTAATCTAGATAGGCCTAACTAACTAGAATCCTAAACTAATTAAATTAACCTAATGTAACTTGAAGTAACTAATTAATTTAATATGTAACTAAACCTACATTTAAATATATAACTAATTAGTTGAAAGAAACAAATTTAGTTGGCTTTTTAAGTGGAGAATTCGGCCAAGCAAGGAGAGCAACCGAGAAGGCTCTAGATAAATGCTTATTCATGTCATGACTCATCACCATGCAACCAATAGGAATCAAGCTTATCTTGTAAGACCTAATCCTAGCCATTGAACCATTGGATGGCCTAGATTCATTCTTGAAATTTTAACACATGCATTAAGTCATTTTCCTACTCACTTCTACGGCTAACACTCCAACATTTAACCAAATAATTCCCTTCCTTCTCTCTTTGTTTCACCGTCCACCATTAGAGTTCCAAAAACCCATTCGGTCAAGCTCCAAAGTATATCACCCTTTCACCCAAAATTTTCTTTTTCTTACTTTTCTACTTCAAAACCTTACTACAAGACCATCTCTAGTTGGAAGTTTCTTCCATTTCTTCCATTTTCAAGCTTGAAGACCACCTTTGAGAATCCTTCTTCAAAGGTAAAACCCTTTGTTTTTCAATTTTATTTTTATTTCTAAGCTTCTAAGCCATGATTGAACCATGGTATTGTTCCTTTTTCTAGTAATAGCCTTTATAAAATTTTATTTATTTTCCTAGGACTCTAAGGAGGCAAAATCGAAATCACAAGGGAGAGGAAAAGAAGAAATTTTCATCATTTTAGGTAAGAGGAAGACTAAAATTTAATTAAATTTAAGTGTTATTAAGAAATTTGGGTTTGATTGTATTTGTAAAATCCATAAGGATTCTTCTATGTGTTGATTTTTATAGCTTTTTATTTACTTGTTTAAGCTTTGATGCATTGTATATGTTATACATTGTATGTGTTAGATTAATGTTAGAAATGCATGAGCATTCCAAAGAATGCAAAAACCCTAGGTTCGGTCACATTATTGAATGGGAAGAATTAAAATGTTTTACAATGTTGATTAATGAATACCAAATGAATTTTTGAAGCCAATTTAAGTGTTGTTAATATTTACAAAGAAAACATAGTAATTTAAAATATTTTACAAATTAAAAAAAAAAAAAAAAAAATATATATTTTAGTGGTCTTAAATAATTTAATAATTATTTTTTTTATATAGTTAAGAAATATTTATTTGAGTAAATCAGACGAGAAAATGATTTAAAAAGCTTACGCGATTGAGACAATAGCAAAATATATTTATGCGATTTGGAAATGTGATGTATATTGTGAAAATGGCAAGATTTTGAAAATGAAATAAAATTTCTACGCGATTGATGAAAACAACAAATTTTTCTGTCGGGCCAAAGTGGTGGACCCGGATGTGTGGACTGTATGAGTGCGCTAAGTGGGAGCGTACTGTATTTGGAGATTTTTGCCACTGAGGACATTTATGTAATTATTTTCATTATAGAGGGCGTTTTTGACATTATTTGAAATCTGATGGCATTTTTGTAAATAATGAAAAGTTTGATGGCATTTTTGTATATAATGGAAGTTTAGTGGCATTTTTGTAAATAATGGAGATTTGATGGTATTTTTGTAAATAATTGAAAATTGATGGCATTTATATAAATAATTGAAACATGAGGATATTTTGTTAATTACGCAGCATTTGTTCATGCATTGAGTCGTGCCAAATTGGTGATTTGATTGACGAGATGAATAACATCGTGATGTCGATGTGATAGGCATAGTGTGTTCAGTTCCTGATATGGACTTGGAGTTCATAGTGTGCACTATTCCATATGTGGACAGGAGGTAGCTCCTTCTGGGCCGTGGTGCGTGATAACACACTTATGTTCTCGACGAGCACTATCCTTAATCAAGTTTTGAGAGGACTATCTTGACTGCCTGTAGTACACAATTAATTGACTTGTGTGTCTGGGTTGTGTACTATGCCATTATATTTATTTTTCGTGGGCTATAGACACAAAGTATTGACAGTGCAATAACAATCACAACGGTCAGCTATAGACACAAAGTATTGACAGTGCAATGGCTGGTCGAGGTAGCCAAAACTATAGACACAAAGGGTGGACAGTGTAATAGCTGGATTGGCTGGGCAGTGCTAATAGAAGTCTCATCTCATTCTCTCTGATATCTGAGTATGTGTTGTAGCTCCATGGAGTAGGAATGAGTCATTTTATATTTTGTCATATTCATTTTAAATTCATTATATTGTGTGATGAGTATTTTGAACTGCTATGAGATTTATGTACATTATGGATTTTATTTATGTTAATGTTGTATTATTATTCCATATGTGATATTTATTGGTTACTTTAAGTTGTCTTACCTCTCTATTTGTTGTATATATTGTTTGTTTTGTTTGTTGTATGTATATATATATATATATATTTAGACTATGAAGAAGGGGTTGAAGAACCAGAGTTGGGCAGTGAGTACATAGCAGAGGAAGAACCACGATCCACAGATTTTCAGTCCGAAGACCCAGAGCCTTAGGTCATCTCTAGTGTTGGTACTGATAAGGTGAGATGTCGACACCCGGATTTTTGGGTTTCATCAGTTTGGATTTCCACGGAGGAGCTGACAGTTGGCGCATCTATGGAGAACGTAATGTTGTTGCTTATACAGGGATTATTACTATGTCTTTGCGACCAGAGTCTGTATCTGTCCCAGTTTTTGTATCAGATTTCTATGTTCAGTTAGAACTACCGTTAGGAGTTCGCCGTCACTTGAAACGGTCTATTTTGGACTCCCTATGAGCTTAGTGTTGTGTCTTCTCGCTAGAACACTGCTGTGTTCGGACCCCTAACTATATTCCTGGTCCACAGCACCCGAGTTCCCGCTCACAGTCTTACGGGAGGCGTCATGTATTTGTCTTTGGAGGAATCATCCAGAATGTTTCTCCAAGTGACTAAAAATGTATGACGTGCACTTGGGTTTGTTATCTTTTTTTGATGCTGGGTTGTAAATATAAACCTTTTATGCTTTCTTTTTCTTTTGGTATGTATTTTTATTTGGGTTTGTAAATTATGTGTAAATTATTTGTACAACTTATGAAAACAAAATTTATGTAAATTTTTGTATATTAGTATCTGATGGATATGTATATGAACGGATATGTTTATGGATATAATGTATATTGTACAGGGGTGTGCCGATATTATCTATGTATGTGTGTATGAATATAAATTTTTTTTTATATAGGTGAAATATCTTGAGGATACAACTTTCATGTTTTCGAAAAACAAAGTAAGTGTACAGGTTTTATTATTTATTTATATCAAAACCTTATAATTTAATTATTCTCGTTAATCGTTATTTTATTTTAATAACAAATGTGACACCCCCACAAGGGTGTTACAAACAAAGAGTGAGAAAATTGTCTAGATAATTTGAGAAATGAGTTTGGATATGGGTGACATAAAAGATGATTAAATTTTCTTGCTAAAACTTTTGGATTTGTTACGTACATTTTAATCTTCCAAAGCCAAGTTTTCAAGTGTCCACAAGGTTATGAAAAATTCTAGGACTCAACTTAGTCCTTGTATCCATTTTTCCATAATTTTTCGTATACTGCTATTTATCTGTTAAACTCCATTACTCTTTCTTAAGTCAGGTTCTACTTAAGAATTAAGCAAATGGGCTTACCGATGTTCATTTTAATTGATATTTCTTACCAAAATATTCCCCATCCTATACCTGATATCTCCACAAAATTTCATGATTTTCTGAGCTATTTAACTGTCCAATCGATCTTCTAAACTTGCACTCAGTGTTGTTAAAAATACCTAATCAATTCATCTTATTCTCCAAAATTTACCACACATATTTCCAATCACTTATAACTTAAAATAAATTTTTCATATTTATTTTCATCATGTTAGCTATTTATACGGAAACTTTAGCTAATTTTCATATTTGGTGTTATAGAATTAGGCTCAAACTAGTCCAAAAGGTTACCCGAATTAACAGATAACTCATATCGGAGTTATTGAGTTTCTATAACCCTAATTAGGAGTATTAGGTTAGGGAGAATGGTACAATTCTCCCTTCTTTTATAAATTTTGTCCTCAAAATTTGATATACTAATATGAGAAGTTCCCAGTAATCGCATATCATGTTAAAGTTTATCTTCCAAATAACTTTAACTTTTTCACATAAAAGAAAAAAGAATTAGGTTGTATGCTCACCTTGCTCTGAATCAAAGGATTGGATTATCTCTTTACCCTGTAAAATGTACACTTCCCGTGGCCTTGAGTCTGGAATTTGGCATTTCTTTTTGCCTTTGAGGGCAATCCCTGGCATAGTGCCTTGGTTCTCCACATGTATAATATACTTTCTGATTCATAAAACAGGGCTTGTTCCCATGATGCGTACCACATTTAGGACACTTTGGCTCATATGGTTCTATTTGAATCTGCTTTCCCATTTCTTGTTGATCCTTAAATTGTGAAACATTCCTTTCAAATCTATCATCCTCTCTTTTCCTCTTCTAAAATCCTTGTTGTCTATGCTCTAGTTGTCGTTTGGAGTTTTTAGATTCCTTAATTCTGCATTTATTCACCAGAGTATGAAAATCCCTGATCTCAAGGAGTCTCCCCATCTTTCTAATCTCATCCTTCAACTCGATCTCAAATTTTATGTACTTCTAGTTTTCATCTGGATTATACCAGAAATATGATGAGAACTTTGACAATTCCTTAAATTTTGCCACATATTCCCCAATTGTCATATTTCCTTATTTGAGCTCTAGAAATTCCATTTCTTTCTCTTCTTGTAGATTTCTTGGAAAATATTTATTCAGGAAAGCATTTCGGAATACATCCCATCTTATCTGATTTTAGGTAGCTTCCCTCAATCTTTCGGCACCATTCCACTAATACTTGGCTTATCCTTTCAACATGTAGGTAACAAATGACACCTTCTAGTCATCTCTACATCTCATTATTGCAAAAACCTTCTCCAATTCTCTTAACTATTCCTCCGCTTTAGTTGGATCATAATCTCCTTGAAATGAGGGAGGGTTACCCTTTTTGAATTCAGAAAGATCATGAAAATTTGGATTTCTAACCATTGCTGCTTCATTTTCTTACTGTGGATGTGGGTTATTTTCCATTCATTCTAATATTTTGTTTGTAATCGCAATTTGCTCTCGCATCATTGCAGTCATTTCTCTTTGCTCTCTCATAGTTGTTGTCACTTCTCTAAGCATCTCCATCGTAGTTGCCATATTATCATTGGCAGGCTCTCTATTACCTCGACCACGGGTATGCTTGGTCGATGTCATAGTTTCCTGCACACACTACACATTATATATTAAGTCGATCAGGCTCAATATCATGTAACAGTGTGATAGTTAACCATAAACATACAAACTCAAGGCAGTTATGCAATTCTACCTATGCATCTCATCATTAGACCAGAAAAATGTATAACAGAGCATAGCTAGTCTATATCCCAGCTCAACAAGTAGAATTGCCCTGATACAATAATGTAACAACCTTAGTACAATTACTAATAATGTATCTGGAATTATGTAATAGTAATTAGAATTAAGCATGTCACGTAATACTAATAAAAAATAATTTGAAAATAAATATAAAAGATATACAAAATATGAGCTTAGGTTATAATAACGTACTTATATCGTGAAGTACAATATACAAAATATATTACAATACACAATAATTACACAATTCTGTTAGAAATCATTTAATATACAACACAAAAATACATAATGTCATTAAAACCTATCCTACATCTTCATCTTTTGTCTCAATGTTGAAATGTTCGTCCTTGGAAATATTATGGAATACAAATAAAATAGGGTGAGAATTCTAGGAATTCTCAGTAGTATTATTAAAAATACATTTCATCATGATACTTCTAGCTGTTTCGGGAAAAACACATTTTAAAAACTTAAACTTTAGTCATAAAGTAGAGAGGTGGCAAAAAGCTAGTCCTTTCTCTTCCCGAAACAGAATTCCAATTATTAGTAGTTTTCAAAAATATTTATTATCAAACATCATAATTTATATTCATAATACTTTCAAAAACAATTTCCAAATAGGAACCATAATCTCAGATTCATTCAATGGTCCTTATAATATGATTAAATCAAAATATGAAACACTAATTGAAATCCATTCCAAATCCATTTCAAATCCATCTCAATACTCATTCAAATACTCGCTTATTCCCACAGAACTCATATCACATGTAACACCCTAATACTAATACTAACAACTTGTCTAGGATCATGCATTAGTAATTAGGATTAGGTATGTCACTTTGATACTGATAACAAAATTTTATAAAAAACATTTATAATATATACAAAATTATGAGCCTGTAACAAGTATAATATTATACATATACCAAAAGAATCCTTATACAAATACATCAATTATAATACTTATACAACCTTCTTCACAATACCCTTCTAATCTCTACTACAAAAAATCTTTCTTCATGGCTCTAATCTCCTCTTCTACTTGCTAAAGTCTTCTATGTACTTGGAAATAATACGAAAATACAAAAAAAATGCGGCGGTGAGAATTCAAAGAATTTTCAGTAGTTTTATAAAAACTTGTCATCATACTATTTCTAGCTATTTTGCAACACCCATCGTAGGGTATCACATTTAAGACTAATCCTAATATAACTTACCCAAGTTGTAAAAGAATTAATCTTGTAAAAACATTAATTTTAAAAATTTTGTTTGCGGAAGAAACTGAAAATAAAATAAAATACATAAAAACCATAAGTACAAATTGTAACTGACATAAACACACTAGATTATACATAGGTACTTCAAACCTTGTTCACAAATAATTTACATAAATACATTACACTCCAAAAGATAAATATGTACAACATAAACATCAAACTTAAACTGTCTGACTAAAACTTTTAAAGACTAAGGATTTGGGCCCTCAGAAGGATCCTCCTCCTCAGTATCATCAAAGAACCTAGACGGGTACATCACTCGCCTGACAGGGGTTCTTGCCAAAGACACTACAGAGTCCTCCCGTGGAGTATAGACATTATCACCCCAAAGCTCTCGAATAGGCATCGTGAACTCCAAACGAACAGATACATCCATCGTCATAACTGGAACCCCATCCCTAGTTCCACTAAGATTCAGAGTCAAATCCTCGGTATACACAAAACATTCATTATCTAAGTTAAACCTCCAAGCATCAGCCCCCCATGGAACTGTACTCTAACAAAACCAGGTACTTGGCGCCTTGCCGCCATTTAAAATAAACAAAGGAATAGTCACTAATGGAAAACAGAATTTCCAACTTCTTTGTCTCCTTGGTCTTCATCAAACATACACAATAAAATAGATATAATATAGCAAAGAGGTGAGATCCCCTACATCAATACCAGTATGGCAGTATAGAAAATGATAGTAGATATACAGATACAATATTAACACATTGAATCATATTATCACATTACAGATAAAATACCAGATAAGCATAATTATCATATCAATATACTGACCAACAATGTATATGCACAACGACCAATTCCTACTCCATGAAGCTAAACATAATTTCGGAGAGAACCATAGGGAGTACATGTCTGTATATCGTTAGCCTCAAATCATGCGCCAATATATTATATCAAAGTGCGCAACATGGCTCATACAAGACACTCTCAACCAATCACGAAAAGAGTAGTAACTCTGTCATGGTCGTCGGTGTGTTTGCATAGGATACCACGGCACAGAGGTGCTACCATCTGGCCACATATGACATTCCACACCCCGACGTCTCCAAGATCACTGAAGATCGTAACTACGCGATTCTCACTCGCACGAAGGTGTAAATTTAATCTCCTAGGCATACTGCCTTAACCAATTAAGCTGACATGCTTTTCAATGCATGATGTATGATTCAAATACACATACAATCATTATTCTCACAATATTTCACATACACACACCATCTCTTGGCAGTATCACTTTTCAACATAACCAAGCCCACCACAACAACCCGACAACAACCCGCTGTTATTTCCAATCGCATACACATTTTATCGCATTTTCACAATCGCAGAATAATTTTCATACGTTTTCAAATTGTGTAAGTATTTTCCATTATTTTTATAATCGTAGAAATATTTTTGAAATTTTCTAAATCGCGTAGGGATTTTTAAACATTTTCTCAATCGCGTAGCAATTTTAAATCATTTTCTCAATCTAATAGCTTAAAAATCACTATTTTGAGAACAAGTAAAATTTCTCTAATATTTTTCACAAAAATAATTATTTTAGCTTTATTTACCATATTCTACTATTAAAAATCCTTTAAGTAACATTTTCCAACATTTCTCACAAAATTACATTTCTTTGATTTAACTTAGATATTACAGCTTGAAATTTCCTCATGCACTTCAAAACCCAAAGGGTGAGCTATACGTCAGTAAATTTCAAGTTTTAACTACTATCTTGGTTCATAACTTAATTAATTGAATTCTAAAAATTGGTTTACTTTCGTTTTATGTATACAAGCCCATCAAATTAATTTCCTCTTAATTAAACATCTAAGTCTACTTAGTAAAATAATTTTTGGATATAAAACCTCAAAATTAGGCATGTTAGCCGAATTACAATATATACTTCATAATTCATATTTAATTTTTTTCTATCACCTTATTCTTTGTAAAAACCCTTAATCCAATTTCTTGTCATTAAATCTTTTAATCCATGATTAGGAAAATAATTTTAAAACACTTTGCTCCAAAACTTGATGTTGAGGCCGTGAGCCTCTAAGGTTCTTTGGAACCCTCATATATTTCCTCATCATGTAATCACATCATGCCATATAGAATAATCAACATGCTTTCATAATCACATATCCAAGCATATAATCAAAGCTATAAATCATACTAACCAAAAATCATCACAAACAAAGCAAGCTTAAACCACATAAGTGAATAAATCCTTATGGATTTTTCACCACAAACAAGCCATTCTGTCACCACCAACACTTGGTTGATGAGGTTAATCTTCCTCTTACCTCAAGGAAGACAAAAACCCTTCAAGTTGCTTCTCCTATGGATTTCGTGAACCTTCAAAGAAAACACTAACAAGCTTGAACCAATACAAAGTCATAAACTAAGCTTGACAAAGAAAAACCATGGATCAATCATGGCTTAAAAACTCAAGAATCAAACTTAGGAACAAGGAACAAGAATTTTACCTTGTAGAATAGAAAACTCTAGCTTGATTTTGAAGCACCAAAAGGATGAACTAAGTGAAACTTATAAGATGAAAAGTGTTTAGGATCTTGTCTAGGTTTAGGAAATGATATTGGATAGAATTATAGAAGCTTGGATGTTGGTTTTGAGGGTAGTGGTCGAATGCTTCAAGAAAGGGAGAGAATGGAGTTTTGTGTTTGTTCTTGGAAGAGAGAGCATGGAGAGAAATGTCTTAAGTCACAAAGTGATAGTAAATGAAGTAAAATATCCTATTTCTCTGGTGCATGGCCGTGTAGATGCATGCATAGGAAGACTAGAGCTTGTTCAATAAGATAGAAATTAATCACATTACTTCACATGGCTTAGGTCACTAGATGGTCAACCTTTGGTCATAATAGATGAATAGATTGTTCAAGAACTCCCTAGAACCACCTAGTGGCAGTGGAGCACATGGAGGTAAGTAACAAGGTTTTGATTCAATTAGTTTCCTAGTTACAGTTAGTTTTGGTAGTTAGTTCACCTAGTTTCTTGTAATTAGTTCATTTAGTTACAAGGCTAACTATCTAGTTACAAGCTTAGGTCATGCATTGTCATGCATTCTAGAAGACTCTAGATCCTCTTTGTAACCATAGACTCTAAGGATTAGCAAACTAAGTTTGTTCCATTTAGTTACGACTTAGGCTTTTAGAGTAACTTAGTTAGATTACTTAGTTCCTTGGCTAACTAGTCTAACCATAATTGTTGACCAAATCCTCTTGGCTTAGAAAAATCAAGCCATTAACATTGACCAATTTCTATTAGCTCACCAAATTATGAGTCACAAAAACTTTTCCCAGTCTATTTTCCAACAGACAAAGGATACAAAATCTATTACCCAATTGGTAGAAACTACTGCTCATAAATCAATAATTACTGTCCAAATAAATAAAAATGTAAAATATTTTTATTTCACAAATAAATTCTAAAAATTAAAAGATCGGGTAATGTATCTCTCTGATTCGGATTTAGAAATACCCCTGGCTCCGAATAAATCAGTAAATATTTTTCCCAACCCGAAAATTATTATTTTCCTGACTCGGAGTAAATCACACACAATGATCAAAAACAGTCATAGAACAGTCAAAATAAATTTACAGCTCACAAAAAATACAAAATAGTACAATTCAGACATTACTGAGAAACTGTAAAATTTGGGGTGTTACATGTTTCGTGGAAAAACCCATTCTTTGTTTAAAATAACTCATTATATATATATATAAGTTAGAGAGGTGGCAAATGACCAAATCTGGTCCTCTCTCTTCCCGAAATAGAGGTTCAATGATTATCATTTAAGAAAACTAGTTGCACAATCCAATAAATCATAACACGTATTAATACTAGTTATATAAAATATTTATCGTTCTTAATCTTCTTTCATAATAAAACATAATATACAAATCAATTATTATATCTCAACATGAATCACAAATACTCATTCATCATCCTTCAATATTTTGTACAAGTCTAATATCTTATAATGTCTTATATTCTTCATTCATTCGTGCATTCATTGTATCTTTTTTTAAGGCTTTTCAAGTATTGCAGATCTTCATATCTTATTCTTGTTACCAAGTGGCCTCAATACTCAAGAGGAGGGTGAATTGAGTTTGTAAAATATTTTTGCAATTCTTTCGCAAATCACTTGATTATCAATTTTCGTTGAAGCTATTGTTTGTTAGAGATGAATGCATAAAGAAGATAGAGAGCTTTCACTTATAGATGAATCAACCAAGGGAGATAATATTCAAGTAATCCAATAAAACAGTGCACAAAGTATGAGAGTTGAGTTTAGGAAAACAAACACAAATCTTTATCCTGGTTCAGCCACCAATCCACTTGTGGCTTACGTCGAGTCCTCAAGTAATCACCTAAGATTTCCACTATATCTTTAAGCTTCAAACAAGTGCTTAACACCTTTACAAACTTGAGCATTCAACACCTTGGGATACCTCACCTTTTGTGCTTGAGTCTCTACTTTCAAGGGATACCTCACCCTTACAGATTTGAGGGATACCTCACCTTCTCTCTTACAGATTATACAAAGAGTAGAAGATAAAAAACTCTCTCTAGAGTGGATAATACAAATTAAAGAACAATGGATATCAAGAATTCACACACTTATAGCTCAAAAACAAGGGATCAGAGAAAGAGATAGTGAAACATGAATTTAATGTTCAAGGATGATTTTTAGAATGTTCTCCAACTTGTATTTAATGCCCAACCAGTTTTATTTATAGCTCAAATCTATTTAGATTCGTTAGTTGTAGTTAGGGCATTAAATACTTTTAATAGAGCCGTTGAGAAATGACTTCTGCTATCCCAAATAACAGGTTATTTGTTCCATCAGAAAACACTATAACACGCAAATAATAGGTTATTTGGGAGCTCTAATCAGTTAGGAACATTTGAAAAATAAAGAGGGAATGTTCCCAATATGCAAATAACCTGTTATGAACTTTCCATAACTGGTTATTCACTTTAAAACCTTTAATGGAGCATTTCTGTCACAATGAATAACCTGTTATGAATTTCAAATAATCAGTTATTTGAAAACACATAATCAGTTATTGGTTTCATATAACCATTTATTCAAAACACATAATTAGTTATTGGCTTATCAAGAAAATAAGATTTCTAAAGAATTATACAACCAAAGTTTCCCAAATCATTTTCCACAACTTGATGAGTATTTTCACAAGTATAAAACATGATTTTCTTTTCATCCTTTCTAAAAACATTTTTCTCTAACTTGATCAATATAAAACATGATTTTGAAAAGAGATTTAAGTTGAATGAAAAACAAGAAATGAGCTAGTGTGATTCTTATTAACCTTAAAATAAGATCTAAGTCCTATAAGCTAAAACTTGAAGAACCTTGGGACTTGATATTTGCACAACCATAACTTTGTTATTTGTTATCATTGTTATCATCAAAACCATTATCATTGCCAATGCTAATCACATTCTTCCCTTTTTTGATGATGACAAACATCCATTGAGAAAAAGAGTTAGTACAAATAAATTGGAACTCACAAAAAGAGTTAGAGACTTACTCCCCCTCTATTTTTCAAGAGGTGATTAGATCAGAGATGCACAACTCCCCTTTAATTTTGGAATCCCAAGATCATTAAAATTGTACCTTGTTCTATTTTGCTTTTCTTTTCTCATTGACACATAATCCATAAACTTCTCCTATTTTTTTTATGATAAAAAAAATATTCAATAAAGAGATTTTGACAAAGAGAGAGGTAACAATATAACCTTACCCACAAAACCATTACCATTCAACAAATATTCAATAATAATTCTACAATAATATAACCAAATCAATTGTATATAATGTCAACAGATCATCCATTGTGAAAGATCCAAGTTGTACTAAAACAGCATATCAAACTCATGCTATGGTTAAGCAAGGTCAAAAGTTGAGACAATGAACAACATATTCAACAGATAACCCATTATGGTTAAATGAGCTTTAAGCATTATAACATAACTAAAATAGAAAAAGATTAGCTAAATAAAAGAGATCCATGACTAAGCCCCATGATATTCTGGTGGTGGATGACGATGCTTAAGATTATCCAAGCGGTCTTCCACAGCACTTAAGCGGTCATAGATGGCTGCATTGCTATGCTCTTGATAGACCCAAAAATATGTGAGCTGGGTTTGAATGCCCACATATTGGGCTCACAGATTTGTAATGGTAGCTAGGATTCAGTCTTCATTTGTGGCTGGACCTTCTTCCATAACAACATCAGTAGGGGTAGCAGGAATTTCTTCTTCTTGTGCGGCTACATCATGCCCAACACCGTAAACCCAAGCACCATTAACCATCTTAATTTTCATGCGATTTTTGGAAGCATTTGCAAACTTGTTGTGGTCAGTAAGGTGAATGACTCCTTCTTCACTTAAGCACAACTTGTTATGATTCAAAATATTAGCAATAACTATGGCATATGGAAGGTCTATCATTAACTTATCCTGTGCTTTCTTTATGTAATGCATGATATAGAAGGGCCAGTTAATACGCAATTTCTATTTTATGGCCCAAAGTAAGAAGATGTCCCCTTCTTCGAGCAAAGCTTAGTTGCTTGCTCTCAGAACTGGTTATGCCAGAAGTGACCTATGCCAGAAGTGAATAACTGGTTATGGCTTGCTCATAACCGATTATTTGAGTGTTCCAGAGAGCACCAAATGACCTTATTGCTCAATAACCCATTAGCTATATCTCATAACTAGTTATTATATCTTCACAGAGAATAATTCGAACGTGCCATTATCAGTTCCAAAGTCCAAATAACCAGTTATTTTCTCCTCTTAACATACTATTTGACTACCAAAACTAGAAATCCTTCAGAAATTCAATTGCATCCTTGACTTCAAGCAAACACCAATAATTGTGTGATCATCTTAACTTTGCTTCAATTGCATCCACTCAAAAAAAGAGAAGACTTCAAGAATTCTATCCTTAAAACATTAACTCATGCCATCTTAAGGGTGATCTTAGCTTGGCCTCAATTTCATCATCTCAAACCACCATAAATGTAACTCGTAAGCTGATTTTTTTTCTTCAAAAATACCAGACAACAATTTCTTCAGCAAGAACTTGAGATTGGAAATTTGAGGGACTTAAGCATGAATCAAGCACTTGCAAAAAAACCTTGGGGGAAACTCTAATGCTCAAGTCAATATTGGATACAAAAGTGATTAAAGCAGATAATTGTGCAGCCAAATAACATTTTATGTAACAACTTTTGGAAATATGCATCAAGATAATGACCTAATGCAGAGAAAATCATGTAGCAATGCATGAATGAACCAATATGCCAACTTCACTTCTTATATAAAAGAATGCTTCTTTATTTAATGGTTTAGTGAAAATGTCAGCTAGTTGCTTAGTAGTTTAAACAAATTCAAGCATGCAATCACTTTTTAAAACATGTTCCCTTATAAAGTGATGCATAATTTCAATGTGTTTTGTTCTTGAGTGCAAAATGGGATTTTTTGACAAATTGATTGTACTAGTATTATCACACCTCATATGGATGTGATCAAGCTCTAAACTATAGTCTAGAAGTTATTGCTTCATTCAAAGGATTTGAGCACAACAACTACAGTTGCAACATATTTAGCTTCAGCTATAGACAATGTCACACTATTTTGTTTCTTGCTATGCCAAGAAACTAGTGAGCTTCCAAGCAAGTGACATGTCCCACTAGTGCTCTTCCTATCCATTTTGCATCCAGCAAAATCAGAATTGGAATAACTAATTAGGCTACATAAGGTACCCTTGGGGTACGACAAACCCATTTGTGAAGTGCCTATTAGATATTTCATAATTCGTTTTACAGCACATTGTTACCAAGTGGCCTCAATACTCAAGAGGGGGTGAATTGAGTATTAAAAATATTTTTGCAATTCTTTTGCAAAAACCTTGATTATCAATTTTTGTTGAAACTATTGTTTGTCAGAGGTGAATGGATAGAGAAGTGAGAGAGCTTTCACTTACAAATGAATCAGTCAAGAGAGATAGAATTCAAATAATACAATAAAAGAGTGCACAAAGTAAAAAGTAGAGTTTAGAGGAAACAAACATAAAGCTTTATCCTAATTTAGCCACCAATCTACTTGTGGCTTACGTCTAGTCCTCAAGTAAGCACCCGAGATTTCAACTATAACTTCAAGCTTCAAACAGGTGCTTGACAACCTTTACAAACTTGAACACTCAACACCATAGGATACCTCACCCTTTGTGGTTGAGCCTCTACTTTCAAGGGATACCTCACTCTTTACAATCATTTGAGGGATACGTCACCCTCTTTACAGATTAAACAATATATAGATGAAATGAAACTCTCTTTAGAGTGGAAAATACAAGTTGAAGCTTATGGGTATCAAGGATTCACACTTTTCAAGCTCAAAAATAGATTATGATTAAAGGGATAATGAAAAAACGTATTCAATGCTTAAGAATGATTTTCAAATTATTTTTCTAACTTTTCATAAATGCCCAACAACTTAAATTTATAGCCAAATGCAATTAAGAGTCATTGGGGGTAGTTAGAAACATTAAATGC
The DNA here is from genome assembly GCA_029884595.1 of Ormosia semicastrata. Classification (NCBI taxonomy): domain Eukaryota; kingdom Viridiplantae; phylum Streptophyta; class Magnoliopsida; order Fabales; family Fabaceae; genus Ormosia; species Ormosia semicastrata. The sequence continues at coordinate 62,448,491 of JAQQTO010000061.1, read as the reverse complement.
TTTTAATAGAGCAGTTGGACATGTTTTCTAGTTGCCTAAATAACCAATTAGGAGATTGTCCTACTCGATTAGGAACCTCAAAAATTGGCTCCTGATTTATCAAATAGCCAATTAGGTTAATGCCCTAATTGGTTAGGAGCTTTAGAAATTAGCTTCTGACTTATCAAATAACTAATTAGGGGAATGACCTAATCGGTTAGGAGCTTTAGAAATTGGCTTTTGAATTACATAATAACCGATTAGATGAATAACCTAATTGGTTTGGCCCTTTAAAGAAAAACTTTGATGTGCTTCAGTTTTAGCAAATAACATGTTATGTGAACAATAATAACCTGTTATTAGCTTGTCAAGAAAGCAAGATTTCTAAAGGCTTTTTCATTCAATCTTTCGAAAACCATTTTGCTCAAACTTAACACCATTTTCACAAGTATACATCATGATTTTGTAAACTTATTTAAGTTGAGTGAGAAAACCCATTAATGAGCTTAGTGTGAACCCTACAAATACCTTTACACAAGGTCTAAAACTTATATTCTAAACTGGAAGCTCTTTGGGACTTGACCTTTGCATTTTTATTCCTTTCTTTGCTTGTTATCATCAAAACCATTGCTTTAGACAATGCCAATCACATTCTCCCACTTTTTGATAATGACAAATAACTATTGAGAAAAGATTAGTTCAAATAAATATTGGAATTCACAAAAGGTTTTAGAGACATACTCCCCCTCTATTTTTCAAGAGGTGATTGAATCAGAGATGCACAGCTTCCCCTTTGTTTTGGAATCCCAAGACCATTGAAAATATACCTTCTGCTATTTTACCTTTTTTTTCTCAAAACCATAAACTTTCTCCCCTTTTATCATGATAAAAAAAGATAGACAATATATATTTGGAAAGGATGCATATAACCATTTCTATGTAACAAATATCTAGTAATAATCCAACAACAATGTAAGAATATTAGCATTTTAATAGTCCATTCATTTCAAAAACATCAAAGTCATACTAATCATAGTTAAGCATATCATGATTTTAAGATAATGAACATCATATCCAAAAGAAATAAGTATTTGTCATGATTATAAGTACTCCATGCCTAAGCCCCATGTTCCTCTGGTGCTGGATAGCGATGCCAAAGCCTATCCAGGCGATCTTTCATAGCGCTCAAGCGATCATAGATAATTGTGTTGTTATGTTCTTAATAAGTTTTAAGATCTGTAATATGGGCTTTGATACTAACTTGCATGTTTGCAATGGCTTCCAAGATGCGACCATCATTAGTGTTAGGGGCCTCTTCCATAGGCACGTCAGTAGAGGCAGCGATAATTCCTCCTTGTTGTGCTACTGCCTCACGTCCACGACCATAGACCCATTCACCGTTCATTTTCTTCACTTGCATGCGGTTTAGAGAGGCTACTCCAAACTTGTGGGGATCGATAGTGTGAATAACTCCATCGTCCTTTAAGTTGACCTTATATTGATCTAGAATTTTAGTGACCAACAAGATGTAAGGAAGATCCATCATTGCCGTTTCCTTAGCTTTTATCATGTAATGCATGATGTAATGAGGCCAATTGATTTTCATGCGTCTTTTAAGTTCCCACAATAGGAAAATGTCTTCTTCTTCAACCAAGGCATAGTTGCTCGCCCTTAGTACCAAGATATATGTGATTACAAAGTGAAGAAAATGATCTTATAGATTCAGAAGGCTAGCAGTGAAAGATCCTTTTGGCACTTGAATGCTCGGTTAAAGCATGCTTGCTATAGCTTGGTCTCGATCAAGTCCCTCCTATGAGCTATAACTTTCCACAGTAAGTTTGTCTCCATAATAAGTGAGACCAAACAGGGGAGTCCACTGACTTAGTGACATAATGATTCTATGCCTCTTAAATTCAAAAATCAGATTTCCACTAAAAATGTTTAAATTGCAAAAATAAACTTTTGTGGGTTCAAGATAGAAGTACCTGGGGTTGGTGGTGACAAGAGTTTTCAACCCATAGAATTCTAAGAGCTATATGAAGGATTTGAATCCTTCTTTGACGAAGAAGTCCTAGTCCATATATTTGGGCTGAATGAGACGTTGCGCGTGAAAATGCAGTGTGTATGTCTTTATCTGATTTTTGTAGGAGAAGTACCTTCCAATGTTGAGGCTGATGGAGAAGTCTTGGTCAGTGGGTGAAATGGGTATTGGCAGGGGTACATTGGGATTTTTAGAGCGAGAACGCTTGGAGTAAGATGAACTGCTTGCCATGGTTGAAAATGGAAGCTGGGGCTCAGTTTAGGAGAGACAAAATATGAGGGAAGGTGAAAATTTAGAAGAAGATGGAAGTGTTGATCAGTGGAAAGTGATGGAAAATGAGTTTTAGTGATGAATTTTGGTTGGATTTAGAGTGGGAGAGGTGTTTGAGTGAGTGGATATGAGTGGGTGCTTGAGAGAAGAAGAGGAAGAAGATGACAATGGAGGAAGGGGAGGCATACGTGAATGAAGGGGGTTTCATGGTTAGTATTTTATAAAGGCTAATAACTAGCTATAGGAGTTGCGTAACTGGTTATGTGTGTTAAAAGCATGGCCTCTGTTTCATCAAATAACCAGTTAGAGAATGTCTCTAATCGGTATTATTTTGTTCCAGAGAGTGCCAAGATACTCTAATTCCCCAATAATCGATTAGTGAAGCTTCATAATTAGTTATTTTGCTTGGCAGAAAGCACTTCACCTTGATAAATTAATTCCAAAAACCCAAATAACAGGTTATTTTCTTCTGTTAACTGATTATTGTACTTCCAAAACCAAAAATTCTTCAAGAAATCAATCCTTAAAACACCAATTTGTGCCATCTTAACTTGGTTTCATTTTCATCAACACTAACCACTATAAAAGCATCCCAAACATAGAATCTTCTTCTTCAAGAGAACAAGAAAACAATTTTCTTCAGCGGGAACATGATTAAAGGAAATTAGGGAACTTAAGCATGGATCAAGCACTTGTATAAACTTAGGGGAAACTTCAACGCTCAAGTCAGTACTGGATTTAAAAGTGATTAAAAGCAAGATGACTATGTAATGAGCCCAAGTATGCAGCAAGATAGCATATTATGCAGTAACATGACAAGTTTTGCTCCAAAATCGTATAATAGTAAAATGACAAGTTTTATACAACACAATGACAGATTATTCAGCAAACTTGTTTGAGCAGCAAAATTTAAATGCATGATTGATCCAATATGCCAAGTTCTCTTCTTATAGAAAAGAATGCTTCTTTATTTAAAGGTTTAGTGAAGATATCAGCTAGTTGTTTAGTGGTTTCAACAAACTTAAGTATGCAATCACCTTTTTTAACATGATCTCTTATGAAGTGATGCCTAATTTCAATATGCGTAGTCTTAGAGTGCAACATTGGATTTTAGACAAATTGATTGCACTAGTGCTATCACACATTATAGGGATGTGATCAAGCTCAAGACCATAGTCTTGTAGTTATTGCTTCATCTAAAGGATTTGAGCACAATAACTCCCAACTAAAACATATTCAGCTTCAACTGTTAACAATGTCACACTATTTTGTTTCTTGTTATACCAAGAGACTAGTGAGCTTCCAAGCAAGTGGCATATCCCGCTAGTGCTCTTCCTATCCATTTTGTATCCAGCAAAATCAGAATCAGAATAACAAATTAGACTACATAAGGCACCCTTAGGGTACCATAAACCCATTTCTGAAGTACATATTAAATACTTCATAATACGTTTAATAACACATAAGTGTGATTCTTTAGGATTAGCTTGATATCTAGCATACATGCACACACTAAACATAATATCTGGTCTACTTGTTGTAAGATAAAGGAGTGAGCCAATCATACATCTATACTTTGTAATTTCTATAGGATTGCCTCCTTCATCTTTGTCCAAATAACAAAAGGTGCCCATTAGTGTAGCCATATGCTTGCCATTATCCATTCCAAACTTTTTGAGCAACTTCTTGCAATACTTGGATTGACTTATGAAAGTCCCATCCTTTGTTTACATGATTTGGAGACCAAGGAAGCAGTTGAGCTCACCCATCATTGACATCTCAAATTCATTTTGCATAACATTTGTAAATTCCTTGCAAAGAGATTCATTAGTAGCACCAAATATGATATTATTAACATATATTTGAACAAAAAGTATATCATGCGTTTTAAGCTTGATAAAAAGAGTAGTGTCAATATTTTCCCTAGAGAAGCCTTTTTCTAAAAGAAACTTGCTCAATATTTCATACCAAGATCTAGGAGTTTGTTTCAAGCCATACAAGACTTTTTTTAGTTTAAAAACATGATTAGGCAGTTTAAAATCTTCAAAACTATGAAGTTGTCCCACATACACTTCTTCTTGTATAAAACCATTTAAAAAAGAACTTTTAACATCCATTTGATAAAGCTTGAAACTCATGATGCATGCATATGCAAGTAGCATTCTAATGGCCTCTAATCTAACTACGAGAGTATATGTTTCCTCATACTTTATTCCTTCTTCTTGATTATAACCTTTAGTAACAATCCTAACATTGTTTCTTATTATTAAACTCGTTTCATCAAGTTTGTTCTAAAAGACCCATTTGGTATCGATTATAGGATGATCATTGGGCCTTGGAACTAAATCCCAAACTTGATTTCTCTTAAATTGGTTTAGTTCATCTTCCATGGCCAAGATCTAATGTTCATCATTAATGGTCTCATTTATGTCTTTAGGTTAAACTTGAGAGACAAAACTCAAATAATTACATGTATCTCTAATAGAGTTTTGAGTGATTACCCTTTTTGATACATCACCTATTACTTTGTCGAGAGGATGATATCTTGAAGTTCTTCATTCTCTAGGAATATCATTTGAAGTTTCCTCCTCTTGTTGTGGTGGTGCTTCCTCTCTTTGGCTTTCTCTCTTTTGCTTTTCTTCTTTGCCTCCTAAGTGTGTGTTGGATAGAGTTTTTACAACATCAACAATAACATCCTTTCTCAGTCCATTTGGGTTAGTTTCATAAAAAACAACATGTATTGATTCTTCAATAATCATAGTTCTCTTATTATAAATACGAAAGGATATGTTATTAAGTGCGTAACCAAGAAATATTCCCTCATTGGATTTAGCATCAAACTTGCCTAGGTTATCTTTTCTATTGTTTAAAAGAAAGCATTTGCAACCAAAGACATAAAAGTGAGAAATGTTTGGTTTCCTTCCTTTGTATAGTTCATAGGGGGTTTTCTTTAAAATGGATCTTATTAGAACCCTATTCGTAACATAACAAGCGGTACTTACTGCATCCACCCAAAAATGCCTAGGAAGGCTTGTTTCTTTGAGCATAGTTCTTGCTAACTCTTCTAAAGATCTATTCTTCCTTTCAACCACTCCATTTGTTGTGGAGTTCTAGGAGTAGAAAAATTATGCTCAATGCCATTTTCACTGCAAAACATTTCAAATTCATGATTTTCAAATTCCCCACCATAATCACTTCTTATGGATGCAATGCTACAATTCTTTTCATTTTGAATATGTTGGTGTATGCCCTAGAGGGTAATACATTTTCTGTATTTGCATATATTCTATTATGCTATTTTATATATATGAGGCATTTCATTTATTGTGTTCTTTTTGATAAACATAATAAAGTCCTTAGAATAGTAAGTTTGATGCCATAGGACATCAAGTGGATGACTTGATCGTGAGATCCTTTTGGTTACAACACTATTCTTAAATGTCCCTAGTCAAGTATTATTGTTAATTAGGACAACAATAATACATTGAGACTAGTATGTGTAGAGACTGATGATCGCATCTCACGGGTCATGGATATGAGATATCAAGTCTTCACATTGGTACATATTAGAGTAATGATGTACTTGGGTGACCCACCATGAGAACGCTACATGGATCGTTACGTGAGTGTCATAAGCGATTCTCATAGTGATAATGGTGTTTGTGGTCCTTTGACCAAATCACTACGATTCCTACATGAGGAGTTGTGTGTTTTAATGCCATCAAACGTCATCTGTAACAAGGTGATTATAAAGTTGGTTATTGGACATACCGCAAATCATGCGAGAGGGATGTGAGTGACCTAGATGGAATTTGTCACTCCTACATAACAGGAGCGATATCTTCGGGCCCCCTGATTGAGTGAGACTGCGAAATGCATGGCCATGCTCAAATGAGTCAATATGAGATATTGATCTCATTTATTGTTACAAAGTCTACTCGAGTATCAGGAAACGAATGATTGGACTATACAAGGGTGACGCATTCCATGCCTTGTGTTCAATCTAGATATCTTGACAAAGGGACTAAACTACACGGAAACATTGATCACGGATAGGTTATGTCAAATCACTGACATTCTCATTACTTGGGTAGCAGTGATGTGTTACTAGATACCGCTCACTGTTTGTAATATTAAAATGAGATTTTAATATTACTACCAACGTCATGAGAACCTGCGGGTCGCACACTTAGAACAGACTAAATTGGAGCAATAAGGATCCAAGTTGGACTCGGATTCAATTGTGAGCCTAACTCATGACAGATGGGTTTTAGGGTTGCACAGCTTACCTTGCTACTTGCTCACACTCACTTAAGACACCACTATTATAAATAGTATCATGTTAAGGGGCTGCTATAGATGTTACATCACAACCCTAGCCGCACCTAAGAAAGTGAGTGAGAGACAAAGGTGAAAGGTTCTTCTCTTCTATTCGCAGCTAGCACCGCGAAAACAGAGGCGTGACTCCTTTTGCAAGTCCGTTTCGTGTGGATACCGCAGAAACATCGTCACTATTACGGTGTTGGTGATTCACCTCGCTTGTGTTTATCACGCTTCAAGAGGTAATTTTTAAAAACTCGGATTATGGACTTTTCGCATGGATCCTGTGTGGGAATCCTATTATTCCGCTGCGAGATATTTTGATCCGCAATTCCCAACAGTGGTATCAGAGACACTTGCGAAACTATGATTCGGTTTTTCTGCTTTTCTTGTTATATGCGATAACATGATTCGTTGCTTTCCTTTCATAAAAGATATGATCTTTATATGTTATTTCAAATCGAAATAATGTCATATGTGTAACACCCTTTCGGGGATGTCACATTTATGATGCGAAAAAATAAAAATAAATAAAATCCTTACCCAAGTTATAAAAATATTTGATACTTAAGTAATATTTGTGATATCTATATATATACATTTTCCTTTTATAATTTTAACATTAAATAAATTAACGCGAAACACAAAATATAACAAACATAAATTCACCATAATATACATGTGATTCTTGTCTCAAGTATACAACTAATTTACAACTATTAATATTTAATAAAAATAGTAAAAGACAGTATACTACTAAAACATAACACCTAAGATATGAGCCCTCGTCATAAGACAAATTCCTTAGTTAGGAATGTCTTGACCGATAGAAATTCGACCCAAAAGTGTATCGAAGTTCTCTCTAGGAGTATAGTGAAACTCGTCCCACAACTCCCTAATAGGTAAAATGATCTCTACGAAAGCAACCGTGTAACGTGTAGTAACCAACCCCTGCCGAGTCCTACTTACTGATAAAGTCACGTTACCACTATACTCTATGTGTCCGGTGTCCCAGTGGACATACCAAGCCTCAGCGCCTTCGAGAAATTGTAGCCTAAAGAAACCTAACTGTCCTCCTCTTTCCGCCATTGTAGTCTTTGATGATTTAAACATAAAATAGAAACAGATAAAACAATACAATGAAGAGGTGAGACAATCTACACCATTACCCGCATGGCAATAAAGAAAACGACAATACAAACAAATATCACAACAGTACATACCAACATTACATACATAATATAACAAAGTAATACACATTAAAATAACACATACCATTATATCATGCATAATATATTAAAGCAATATATATTAAAATAACATGTATCATACATAATATATTAAAACAGTACATCATATATTATATCACAGAATATGATAAAAAGTAAAGTGCAGATGATGCATGAACAGTAAAATGCAGGTAATGCATGAACAGTAAAATGCAGGTAATGCATCAACACACACTGACTCGTTCCTACTCCATGGAGCTAAACACAAATATCTGAGAGAATGATCCGAATAGAAACTAATAATACTTTATGGCTGCCCAACCAAACTATTGCACTGTCAAACGTCGTGTCTATAGCCCACAGTCCAAAACATCGTGTAGCAGTACACAGTCCAAACATCGTGTACCACAGGCATAGTACTTATTAATCTCCTCAAGATCTCGATTAAGAATAGTGCTTGTCAAGATCATTAGTGTGTTGCCGTTACCACGGCCCGAGGTGCTACCACTTGTCCACATATGAGATCCTCCGCACACTAATGCCTCCAAGTTCATAAATGAACCACACTACGCTTATCACACCAATTACGGTGTAATTCACCTCATCAATCAATCGCCAATTATAAACCAAATTGGCACAACACTCTAAACATGATCTAAAATTACAAAAACAACCTTATAAACCAAATTTTCTATAATTACGAAAAATTACCAAAATTACCAAAATACCCTCGATCACAAAATACCAAAATATAGTACGTCCCACTTTGACAAGATTACATCTCAACAAGATAGCACGTCCCACTCCAAGACTATACCGCAACATGTCTGGGTCCACCACTTTGGCCCGACAAAAAAAGCCGATAGTATTTTTCAGTCGCGTAGGAATTTTATCGCATTTTCACAATCTCGTTGTTTTCACAAACGTTTTAAAATCGTGTAAACATATTTTGACATTTTTAATCATCGCAAAATCTTTTAAATCATTTTCTCAATCGCGTAGGATTTTTATTTCATTTTCTTAACCGAATAGCTTAAAATTATCATTTTTAATATGTGTAAAACTATATCTAATACTTTTAAAATACGTAATGTATTTTCCTTGTGTTCTAAATATAGTATGGAATCTTTTCATTTTAAGCGTCTGATTTTAATAAATTTTGGCAGATTTTGCCTATAAAATCAAGATAAGGTATTTTTAATATTTTCCTCTAAATATAGTTTATTTTATTTTTACCCAATAATTTCACTTCGAAACTTACTAACGCGCTTCAAAATTTATAGAATGAGCTCTACGTTAGTATTTTTCAAGCGTCTGAATTAATTCTTACTTAAACTAATATTCTCCTTAAGTTAAAATTCTAGAATCGAATCAATTTCCTTTGATTTTCTCAATGATTCTTTGGAATCAATTTTATGTTGTAAAACCATTACCTAACCTTATCTTAGAAAATAAAATGGCATGTTGGCCAAATCAAAAATAAAATGGTATTCAATTATACTCTAAATGGCATGTTGGCCATAATTAACTTAAATCATTTTTAATTTAATTATTTTACCTAGATTCCTCAAATCAAAATAATTTAGAAAATTACCGAGAACATTTTGGTTCTCTTTTTGGATGTAAGGCCGTGAGCCTCATAGTGTATTCTTTGGAATACTCATGCATTTCGTACATGTTATTCATCATCCTACTTTAATAATTATATAATTATAAACACATACAATTATTAAATCACATATAATATACATACAATATATTTAAAGCCATAAACATGCATAGCAAAAATAATAAAAGCTATAATCATGCATAGCAAAATAAATCACAAATAGGAAAGCATTTAAACAATCACAAAAATAATAAAACCATAAACAATCACACAAATAAATAATAAATACAATAAACAACCACACAAATGAATCCTTATGGATTCCATACACAAACAAATCCATTTTCCCATCACCACTTAGGGTTGATGAGATTAAATCTCCCTCTTACCTCTTGTAGACAAATTAATCGGTAAGATCTCCTCCTTTCCTCTAAATTTCGTACAAGCTCCAAAACAATTCCTAAAATTCTTAAATAATTAGTAAAAACACATACAAGGTACAAAATAGAGAAACCATGGAACAAGCATGGTTAGAAAAATTAAAAATTCAATTTTGAACCATAGAAACCAAACTTACCCTTAAGTAAGTAAGCAAAAACTTGGATTTTAGGCAAGATAGAGTAGGAATTTGGGAAAATTTTGTGAATGAAAGATGCTTAGAATGGGATTTGGGTTCAAGAAATGTGATGAGATGAAATTATGAAGGTTTGGTTGAGTGGGTGTGAGTGTTGGCCGAATATGGAGAATGAAAAAGAAGAAAAAATATGCATGGCTTCTTGGTAGTTTTGGAGAGAAGATGAATAGCTTAGATTTAGGATAAGTGTGAAATAAAGATTGAGAGAGAAATGGAAGGGCTGCTGCCGTAGTGGCCTTGTGGGGGTGAGGTTGAGTGTTGAATTTTGCTAGTTAAAGATCTAATTGTGTTCACATGGTGTGCACATGATTTATGACACTTGGAGGGTTCAAGAAGCTACTAGAACCAAGCCAACTCAAGCCTCCTTGCTGCCCAAAACCGTGGGTCTCCTTGGTATATTAAGGGTTTAATTGTTTTCTATTTACTCCTGATTATATGCTAATTAATTAGGCAATTAATTAGGTTAATTATCCTATTAAAACTAAATCAACATTCTAATAATATAATCAAGTAGTTTAATATATATAACATATATTATAACCTTTAATCAATATTAGTATATCTAATTAATATTTAGATCATAATTAATTTAGAATTAAACTAGTTCACTTAGTATGCTAATTAAGTCATTAGATTAGTTGAATTAAGCTTAATTAGCTACTAATCAAAGTCAAGCCTACAATTTTTGACTTAATCCTAACCCTTGATTCATCTTTAATTCCTAACCATAGATTAGATCTAAGGTAGATATTACTTGGTCATAAATCTTGAATTCTAATCTCACCATTGATTTGATCAACGGCTAAGATTAAAGCTTCTAAAGTAAGCTTTATAATCCAACGGTTCACAAAGAAGTCAATGCTTCTTTTGTTGACTCTTTCTAATTGGTTTAGAAAGTCAAGCCATCCATTTTGACCATTTCCTATTGGTTTAGATTTCTACCCAGTCAGCATCGTTGACTGTTACACTCAACGTGGGCCCCACGAACTTTTTCGGGTCCACAAATAATTTTTTCTACTGTTTTTGAGACAAGGTAGATACTGTTGAATAAAATAATATTATAAAAATATAAAATTATTTTATTGCACGATTAAATCCAAAAATTACGAGATTAATATATATATCAATCAATTGGGTTTAGTAAGATCCCCAGACTCAATTAATTAAAATAAGATTTATCCGGCCAGAAAATTATTATTTTCTTAGGTCGGAGCAAATCACATACAACAGTCAAGTACACTCACGAAACAGTCAAATTAAATTTACTGCTCACAGAATTCACAAAACAGTACATTTCGGGACTATATTATAATTATCCCAAAAGTTGGGGTGTTACAACTCTCCCCCACTAATAAGAATTTCGTCCCCGAAATTCATCATACATCAAAACAATTGAGAGCATTGCTCCCTCATCCTATCTTCTAGCTCCCATGTAGCTCCACCACTACATCGTTCTAAACTACTTTAACTAATGCGATCTTCTTTCCTCGAAGTTGCTTTGTCCTTCGATCTTCAATCTTGACTGGAAACGTCTCATGGGTTAAATTCTCCTTCAGTTGTACGATGTCTGGTTTGATAACGTGAGTCGGATCAGAAATATATTTCCGTAGTTGTGATACGTAAAATACATCATGAAGATTCGATAAGAATGGTGGTAGCGAAACCTGATAAACTATCGGATCTATCGATGAAATATCTAATACGGCCCAATAAACTTCAGAGTGAGCTTCCTCGACTTAATCACTCGTCTAACTCCAGTCATAGGTATCACATGTAGATATACATGATCACCTTCTTCGGATTCAAGCGGTCTGGGTCTTTTACCAGCATAACTCTTTTGTAGCGTCCGAGTTGTCTTCATCTTGTTTTGGATCATCTTTCACTTTCTCAGTTGTCCGCTGCACAAATTCCGGTCCTACAATCTTACTTTCACCAGTATGATACCAACGCAATAACATTCTATAGCGTCTCCCATATAATACCTCATAGGGTGTCATTCCTATGCTCGAACGAAACTATTATTGTATATGAACTCTATCAATGGTAGAAATTCATCCCAACAAATCCTTTGAAAATTCTAACTATTCGCCTCTTCCTTGTATCCAAGTCCCTCTTGATTGAACAGGTACTTCAAGCTCTTGAAATTATCGTAGACTATATAGGAAAGAAAATATCTTCAGGTTTTCCTTGCAAAACGACTATCGCAATATCCAAAAACGTAAATCGAACAATTCTTCTCATACACGTTCCACCGCCTTGAAGTATACGTCACGATCTTTCGATTTAATCTTAACACTCAAACTAAATCCACAAGTTAGACTCCTTCTAACGAAATTTACATCTGACTAATTTCGTGCATAACTCCTTCTTCTTCTTCAAAATTGAAGAGCTGCATTGAGATCTTCAGCATGTTCCTTTGATTTTCGAGAATAGGTCAAAACATTGCCAATAATGACAAATTTGCCTAGATGAGAAAGAAAGATTCTATTTATACAATTCGTGAACATCGTCAAAACATTCCCTATCCCGAATGGTAGTACTGAATATTCATAACTCTTTTGCAACGCATCCGAAAATCGTCTTGGAACATTCTCTAACTTTATGCGAATCTGATAATAACCAAGCACACAATCCGATCTTGGAACGAACAACGAGTTTCTTCATTTGATCTTCTGGCTCCCCTGTCGTCACATCATTCCAAATTTTCTTCATCAAGATAAGTTGTCCTACTTTGCCCCTTTTTTTTTTTTTTTTGGTCTTAACAGAAAATGTCTCATAGATCAAGTTTTCTTCTAATTGCACTATATTTGGTAGTATAACATAAGTTGGATCAAGAATAATCCTTCTTAATTGAAATTCATGAAAGATACTATGAAGGTTATAAGGAAGAATAATAAGACTGTTCAGTAGATTACTAAATTAGTCCAACAAAGAATTTGAGATGGTCTAACAGATTTCGAAATGAACATGGTTCAAAAATTTTAGAAATGAACTTTCTCGGATTCAAATCCAAAGATCTCGGTCAAAGAAATACTAAATTGCATTGCAACAATGTAGTAGGACATGGTTGGTAAATGACCAATCCGCTTAAAAATCGGGATCTCAAATAGATGTAATTTTAGATAAACAAATCAAATCAACAGAAAAGATTTGATATTCAATAAAAATAGGGTAGAATTAGAAAACTCGAGCATAAGCAACAAGTTTAATCAAGGAGAGTAGAAATACTCAGATCATGTTATAACAAAGACACAGATAGATTTAAATTGATTTACTCAGTTTATTTGAAAAAGAAATAGACAAACTCGATCAATAATAAAAAAAATTTCAAACTCCAATGATAATTGGATAGTTTTAAACAGGCTCAAGTAGTAATAGCAAGTTTTAGAAATTGAAGTAACTTTATGAAAATGAGTAGAATACAGATAACTCCAAAAGATTTGCATAATCAATGATCACAAAAGAATGAGTTACCTCACGACTTATACAAAGACAGGTTTAAGATTACTCTCTATGGCACGACTTTCTCGCTTCTTAAGTTTTTGTATTTTAATATTCTCATTACACTTCTTGCATCGACTCTTTCTTCTTTTTCGAGATTTTGAAACACGTGTATTACTAACGGAAGTTTCCATCTTCAGCTGATCACACTCTTTGAATAAGTGTGCAGGCTTTCCACACTTCAAGTACTTCGTTGGTGATGCCTTAGTCTGACAAAATCGTTGCCACTAGTACATCCTTTCTTTGTTCGTTGTTGCTTCCCCGGTGATTGTACATACGAATTTTGTTGAAAACGATTGACCTTACGCTTCCTCCTATTTTGAATTATCGAAGATTCTAAGTTACAGCTTCTCACATTTGGTGGTCACTCCAATCCTAATGAGCTATGAAGTTCGATTATCGGTTCCTGCTGCTAAGCGATCATCTGTCTCTTTTATACTACTACCTCAATCGCCTTTTGCATAACGCTTCTAGCTACAGCTATACGATCTTCATCACGTTTCGCGTCCACATGCTCATGTTCGTAATGTTCCATTATCTTTCTTCAAAGATAAACAAAATCAACACACAACGAACTAAACGTAGCTATTTCGCACAAAGTCGTTTCCTTTCGGAAATCGAAACATATCTCTAGGTTCAATATCAGAGATTCACACAAAGCCTGAAACAAGACAAACCTACCCACAAACCCAAAAGACTCTAACTTGGGCTCTGATACCAACTAATGTAACACCCTTTCTGGGGATGTCACATTTATGATGCAGAAAAATAAAAATAAATAAAATCCTTACCCAAGTTATAAAAATATTTGATACTTAAGTAATATTTGTGATATCTATATATATACATTTTCCTTTTATAATTTTAACATTAAATAAATTAACGCGGAAACACAAAATATAACAAACATAAATTCACCATAATATACATGTGATTCTTGTCTGAAGTATACAACTAATTTACAACTATTAATATTTAATAAAAATAGTAAAAGACAGTATACTACTAAAACATAACACCTAAGACATGAGCCCTCGTCATAAGACAAATTCCTTAGTTAGGAATGTCTTGACCGATAGAAATTCGACCCAAAAGTGTATCGAAGTTCTCTCTAGGAGTATAGTGAAACTCGTCCCACAACTCCCTAATAGGTAAAATGATCTCTACGAAAGCAACCGTGTAACGTGTAGTAACCAACCCCTGCCGAGTCCTACTTACTGATAAAGTCACGTTACCACTATACTCTATGTGTCCGGTGTCCCAGTGGACATACCAAGCCTCAGCGCCTTCGAGAAAATGTAGCCTAAAGAAACCTAACTGTCCTCCTCTTTCCGCCATTGTAGTCTTTGATGATTTAAACATAAAATAGAAACAGATAAAACAATACAATGAAGAGGTGAGACAATCTACACCATTACCCGCATGGCAATAAAGAAAACGACAATACAAACAAATATCATAACAATACATACCAACATTACATACATAATATAACAAAGTAATACACATTAAAATAACACATACCATTATATCATGCATAATATATTAAAGCAATATATATTAAAATAACATGTATCATACATAATATATTAAAACAGTACATCATATATTATATCACAGAATATGATAAAAAGTAAAGTGCGAGATGATGCATGAACAAGAAAATGCGGGTAATGCATGAACAAGGTAAAATGCGAGTAATGCATCAACACACACCGACTCGTTCCTACTCCATGGAGCTAAACACAAATATCGAGAGAATGATCCGAATAGAAACTAATAATACTTTATGGCTGCCCAACCAAACTATTGCCTTTGTCAAACGTCGTGTCTATAGCCCACAGATCCAAAACATCGTGTAGCAAGACACACCCAAACATCGTGTACCACGGGCATAGTACTTATTAATCTCCTCAAGATCTCGATTAAGAATAGTGCTTGTCAAGATCATTAGTGTGTTGCCCGTTACCACGGCCCAGAGGTGCTACCACTGTCCACATATGGGATCCTCCGCACACTAATGCCTCCAAGTTCATAAATGAACCACACTACGCTTATCACACCAATTACGGTGTAATTCACCTCATCAATCAATCGCCAATTATAAACCAAATTGGCACAACACTCTAAACATGATCTAAAATTACAAAAACAACCTTATAAACCAAATTTTCTATAATTACGAAAAATTACCAAAATTACCAAAATACCCTCAGTCACAAAATACCAAAATATAGTACGTCCCACCTAACAAGATACTACATCTCAACAAAAGATAGCACGTCCCACTGCGCAAGACTATACCGCAACATGTCCGGGTCCACCACTTTGGCCCGACAAAAAAGCGATAGTATTTTTCGGTCGCGTAGGAATTTTATCGCATTTTCACAATCTCGTTGTTTTCACAAACGTTTTAAAATCGTGTAAACATATTTTGACATTTTTAATCATCGCAAAAATCTTTTAAATCATTTTCTCAATCGCGTAGGATTTTTATTTCATTTTCTTAACCGAATAGCTTAAAATTATCATTTTTAATATGTGTAAAACTATATCTAATACTTTTAAAATACGTAATGTATTTTCCTTGTGTTCTAAATATAGTATGGAATCTTTTCATTTTAAGCGTCGATTTTAATAAATTTTGGCAGCATTTTGCCTATAAAATCGGTATAAGGTATTTTTAATATTTTCCTCTAAATATAGTTTATTTTATTTTTACCCAATAATTTCACTTGAAACTTACTAACGCGCTTCAAAATTTATAGAATGAGCTCTACGTTAGTATTTTTCAAGCGTCTGAATTAATTCTTACTTAAACTAATATTCGCTAAGTTAAAATTCTAGAAGCCGAATCAATTTCCTTTGATTTTCTCAATGATTCTTTGGAATCAATTTTATGTTGTAAAACCATTACCTAACCTTATCTTAGAAAATAAAATGGCATGTTGGCCAAATCAAAAATAAAATGGTATTCAATTATACTCTAAATGGCATGTTGGCCATAATTAACTTAAATCATTTTTAATTTAATTATTTTACCTAGATTCCTCAAATCAAATTTAGAAAATTACTTGAGAACATTTTGTTCTCTTTTTGGATGTAAGGTCAGTGAGCCTCATAGTGTATTCTTTGGAATACTCATGCATTTCGTACATGTTATTCACATCCTACTTTAATAATTATATAATTATAAACACATACAATTATTAAATCACATATAATATACATACAATATATTTAAAGCCATAAACATGCATAGCAAAAATAATAAAAGCTATAATCATGCATAGCAAAATAAATCACAAATAGGAAAGCATTTAAACAATCACAAAAATAATAAAACCATAAACAATCACACAAATAAATAATAAATACAATAAACAACCACACAAATGAATCCTTATGGATTCCATACACAAACAAATCCATTTTCCCATCACCACTTAGGGTTGATGAGATTAAATCTCCCTCTTACCTCTTGTAGACAAATTAATCGGTAAGATCTCCTCCTTTCCTCTAAATTTCGTACAAGCTCCAAAACAATTCCTAAAATTCTTAAATAATTAGTAAAAACACATACAAGGTACAAAATAGAGAAACCATGGAACAAGCATGGTTAGAAAAATTAAAAATTCAATTTTGAACCATAGAAACCAAACTTACCCTTAAGTAAGTAAGCAAAAACTTGGATTTTAGGCAAGATAGAGTAGGAATTTGGGAAAATTTTGTGAATGAAAGATGCTTAGAATGGGATTTGGGTTCAAGAAATGTGATGAGATGAAATTATGAAGGTTTGGTTGAGTGGGTGTGAGTGTTGGCCGAATATGGAGAATGAAAAAGAAGAAAAAATATGCATGGCTTCTTGGTAGTTTTGGAGAGAAGATGAATAGCTTAGATTTAGGATAAGTGTGAAATAAAGATTGAGAGAGAAATGGAAGGGCTGCTGCCGTAGTGGCCTTGTGGGGGTGAGGTTGAGTGTTGAATTTTGCTAGTTAAAGATCTAATTGTGTTCACATGGTGTGCACATGATTTATGACACTTGGAGGGTTCAAGAAGCTACTAGAACCAAGCCAACTCAAGCCTCCTTGCTGCCCAAAACCGTGGGTCTCCTTGGTATATTAAGGGTTTAATTGTTTTCTATTTACTCTGATTATATGCTAATTAATTAGGCAATTAATTAGGTTAATTATCCTATTAAAACTAAATCAACATTCTAATAATATAATCAAGTAGTTTAATATATATAACATATATTATAACCTTTAATCAATATTAGTATATCTAATTAATATTTAGATCATAATTAATTTAGAATTAAACTAGTTCACTTAGTATGCTAATTAAGTCATTAGATTAGTTGAATTAAGCTTAATTAGCTACTAATCAAAGTCAAGCCTACAATTTTTGACTTAATCCTAACCCTTGATTCATCTTTAATTCCTAACCATAGATTAGATCTAAGGTAGATATTACTTGGTCATAAATCTTGAATTCTAATCTCACCATTGATTTGATCAACGGCTAAGATTAAAGCTTCTAAAGTAAGCTTTATAATCCAACAGGTTCACAAAGAAGTCAATGCTTCTTTTGTTGACTCTTTCTAATTGGTTTAGAAAGTCAAGCCATCCATTTTGACCATTTCCTATTGGTTTAGATTTCTACCAGTCAAGATCGTTGGATTGTTACACTAAACGTGGGCCCCACGAACTTTTTTCCTATCCACAAATAATTTTTTTCTCTTGTTTTGAGACAGGTAGATCTTTGTTGAATAAAATAATATTATAAAAATATAAAATTATTTTATTGCACGATTAAATCCAAAAATTACGAGATTAATATATATATCAATCAATTGGGTTTAGTAAGATCCCCACTCCAATTAATTAAAATAAGATTTATCCCCAGAAAATTATTATTTTCTTAGGTCGGAGCAAATCACATACAACAGTCAAGTACACTCACGAAACAGTCAAATTAAATTTACTGCTCACAGAATTCACAAAACAGTACATTTCGGGACTATATTATAATTATCCTAAAAGTTAGGGTGTTACAGTATGAAACCGTGTTCTGTTTTATTTGTTGTTTACGAAACATGTTGATGTTTTTGAAACCATGAAGATGTTCATATAATTCTGCGAAAACGGTTTTGAATGCTTTCTATTTTTTGTGTTTTTCTGATATCTATATATGTGATATGTATGATTCTGCGAAAACGATTTTGAATGCTTTCTGTTCTTGCGTTTTTCTGATATCTGTATATGTGATATGTATGATTCTGCGAAAAATGATTATGAATGCGATATACACAAGCACGACACAAGGTTTTAGAAACCTTGTTTCCGTTTTGCGACGGCTATGAAGCTTCCTCGTGACATGAAGTGTTCATGTCTTCACGAATTCTGGAAACCCTATTTCTGGATAGGTGATGGCGGCTGTGAGTTACCCCTGCGGCACATGAAGCGTTCATGTGTTTGTGGGCCTTAGGGTTCAAATGTTGTTGCCCTAGCCGTCATGGAGGCAGAAGGGGTCCAACTCGAATTTTTCTCCAAGAAACCAGTGGTGGTATTTTTCTCCAACTTAGAGGCCATAACCATGTCACATTTATTATTTGCTTTATATGTATGAGATGCATGGATGATGTTTATGGTATGTTAAACAAGTTTAATAAATGGTGAGATCTAATAATAAAATTCCCTCAAAGAAAATATTAAGTCATTATGTGATGCCTTCCAATGCATGGCACTCATCAAGACTAATATCGATTAAGTGTAGGTCTGCCAAAGCAGAGTGCCTTTATCTATATTAGTAAGATGCGATGGGATAAGAGTAATATCCAAATGCCAACCATTGGGTCGACTTAACTAGGCCATTTCAATAGGATTGAAGGCTTAGAGGCATGAAGTTGGGCTTTAGTCCATTAGATGGATTAGAATAAGTGTTATTCACCCAACTATCCAAGAGTTGCATGTGATGTAATTGGAAAGAGTTTCCTACCTAAATAACCGAATTTTGGGTGATCAGCCAAAGCTGACTCAAAGCTAGGTAAAATATGGATCTTGGCCCACTAGGAAATCTTTCAATGGGATTTTCCGAGTCAATGTTGAGGGTCATTGACTTGAATAAAATAGTAGGAGGCATATTTAATTAAAAGACCTCATTAAATATGTTTATGGCATGATACTTATATTTTTGCATGTTTCTGTTAATAGATAACCATGGCAACAAACACATCGGGTACTTTATCATTGCGATCCGTCCTTGAGAAGGACAAGTTGTCCGGAACAAATTTTCTAGACTCCATACGGGAATTTGAGGATTGTCCTCAAGCAAGAGAAAAAGTTGTATGTTTTGGAACAAAGCCCTATTCTGAGCCACTAGCTTTGCTAATGCCCCTAGAACCGAAAGAGATGCTTATAAGAAGCATCAAGATGATGCCTTGGACATTGGATGTCTAATGCTGGCCACCATGAACTCGAGCTCCAAAAGCAACATGAGAACATGGATGCATACGATATGATCGTACACCTTAAGAAGCTCTATCAAGAGCGGGCCGTGGCATGAGAGATTCGAGGTCTCTAAAGCACTTGTTTCGGTGCAAGTAGGTAGAAGGAAGCCCATTGGTACTCATGTACTTAAGATGATTGGGTACATTGAAAACCTAGAGAGATGGGTTTTCCTTTGGGCCAAGAGTTGGCCATGACTTAGTCCTGCAATCGTTGCTTGGAAAGTTTCGATCAATTTGTCATGAACTACAACATGAATGAGATTGACAAATCACTACCAGAGTCATGCTAGGCATGTTGAGAACTCGCTGAGCGTAACATCAACAAAGGTAAAGGGAAGGCCATAATGATGGTCCAAAAGAATAAGGGCAAGAAACAACGAGAAAAAAGCCCAAGGACAACTGGAAGGGCAAGGGCAAAGACAAGTCCAAGCCTAGCACTTCTAGCTTGAAACCATGGGTGGAGTGGCTAAGGAAGGTACATGCTTCCATTGCGGTCGAATGGACATTGGAAGAGGAACTGTGCCAAGTTCCTGGAGGATCTCAAAAAGAAGAAGGGAAGTGAGACTTCCACTTCGTGGTATTTTGTTATTGAAGTCAATTTATCTACTTCGCATCATGGGTATTAGATACTTTGGATGTGGATCTCACATTTGTGTAAATGTGCGGGATCTAAAGAAGCGAAGAGACCATTGACGAAGGGCGAAGTCGACCTACGAGTTGGAAATGGAGCAAAAGTTGCTTTGCATTAGGCTGTAGGGACTTATTTATTATCTCTCGCCCACCGGGCTTGTAATAGAGTTAGAGAACTGCTATTTTGTGCCTGCTATTAGTAGGAATATCATTTACTGTTTCTTGTTTGGACAAGAAAGGTTTTCTTTTATAATAAAGGACAAGTGTTGTTCTATTTATATGAATGATATTTTTTATGGTAGTGCACAATTGAGTAATGGACTTTATGTACTTGATCTCGAAACGCCCATTTATAACATAGATACAAAGAGGTTTAAATCAAACGATCCGAACCCAACTTTTCTCTGGCATTGTCGTTTGGGCCACATAAATGAGAAACGCATCTCCAAACTCCATAAAGATGGATTCTTGGACTCATTTGATTTCGAATCATATGAGATATGTGAATCTTGTTTATTAGGGAAGATGACAAAGGCCCCATTCAACTGGACAAGGTGAAAGGGCTAGTGATCTTTTAGGCCTTATACATAGTGATGTATGTGGGCCACTAAACACACGATCGCTAGAGGTGGTTTTCAATACTTCATTACATTTACTGATGATTTCAGTAGATATGGATTTGTATATCTTATGAAGCACAAATCAGAATCCTTTGAAAAGTTCAAAGAGTTCAAGAATGAAGTACAAAACCAACTTGGCAAAAGAATTAAAATCCTTCGATCAGATCGAGGAGGTGAATACTTAAGCCAACAGTTTGATGATCATCTGAAAGAGTGTGGGATAATATCTTAACTCACTCCTCCTAGAACACCACAATGGAATGGTGTTTCTGAAAGGAGGAACCGGACTTTGTTGGACATGGTCCGATCCATGATGAGTCATGCAGACCTTCCAGGCTCCTTCAGGGACATGCTCCGTTAACAAAGCTTTCACACTTAACCGTGTTCCATCTAAGACGGTTCAACAGACACCATATGAGATATGGACTGGGAGACGGCCCAGTATGTCTTTCATGAAGATTTGGGGTTGCGAAGCTTATGTGAAACGTCAAGTTTCTGATAAGCTTGGCCCTAAATCGATAAATGCTTCTTTGTGGGGTATCCAAAGGAAACCAAGGGATACTTTTTCTATAATCCTACCGAGGGCAAAGTGTTTGTCGCACGGACACCGTGTTTCTAGAAAGGGATTTTATCTCCAAAGGAACCATGGGAGAAAAGTAGAACTTGAAGAAGTTCAAGTTTCACAAAGCAAGAATGAACCAATGGTGGAAATAGAGCGACCTCCACAAAATGTTGTGGAACAAAGAACTGCTCTAGTAGCACAAGACTGCGTAGGTCTAACAGGATACGTCATCAACCAGAGAGATATGGATTTCTCATGACCCAACAAGGTGACGTATTGCTCATGGATCAAGATGAGCTGTGACTTACCAAGAAGCCATTATTGGCCCAGAATCGAGAAATGGCTTGAGGCCATGAGATCTGAAATGGATTCCATGTATGCCAACCGGTATGGACCTTGGTTGACCCACCGAAGGGTAAAACCCATTGGGTGCAAGTGGGTTTTCAAGAAGAAAAGCCGACATGGATGGTAATGTGCATACCTTTAAGGCGCGATTGGTGGCTAAAGGTTTCAAACAAATTCATGGTGTAGACTATGATGAGACTTTTTCCCCGGTTGCGATGCTTAAATCCGTTCGGATCTTGCTTGTCTTGTTGCGGCAAGATACCATGATTATGAAATCTGCAAATGGATGTCAAAACCGTTTTCCTTAATGGAAATCTTCTCGAAGATGTGTACATGACACAACCCGAGGGTTTTGCCACTCCAGAGGATGCTAGAAAAGTATGCAAGTTGCAACGATCTATTTATGGATTAAAGCAAGCTTCCGGAAAATTTGGAATCTTCGTTTTGATGATACAATCAAACAATTTGGTTTCATCAAGAATGAAGAAGAATCTTGTGTCTACAAGAAGGTTAGTGGAACACAGTTGTCTTTCTAGTATTGTATGTAGATGACATACTACTAATTGGAAATGACATCCCTACCCTACGGTCTGTAAAGACTTGGTTAGGGAAGTGCTTTTCTATGAAGGACTTGGGCGAAGCCACCTATGTATTAGGTATCGGGATCTATAGAGATAGATCACCGAGACCGCTTGGCCTAAGTCGAGTACATACATAGACAAAGTGTTAAGACGATTTAACATGCATGAATCCAAGAAAGGACTCTTGCCTATGTCACATGGTGTAAGCTTATCTAAGGCTCAATCCTTCCACCCGGGATGAGAGGGATCGCATGAGCAAGATTCCATATGCATCCGCAATTGGATCTATCATGTATGCCATGTTATGTACTCGACGGACATCTCGTATGCTTTGAGCATGACGAGTAGGTACCGATCGATCCGGTGAAAGTCAATGGATCGCTATCAAGAACATCCTTAAGTACTTAAGAAGGACTAAGGATTCGTTCTTGGTATATGGAGGTGAGGAAGAGCTAGTTGTAAAGGTTACACGATGCTAGCTTCCAGACCGATAAGGGGCGACTCGGATCGCAATCGAGGTTATGTTTTTTGCCTAAATGGTGGGGGCATGTGAGTGGAAGAGTTCAAAGCAAGAGACATCGCCGATTCTACCACAGAGGCCGAGTATATTCTTGCCTCCAATGCAAGAAAGGAGGCCGTTTGGATCAGGAAGTTCATTATTGAACTTGGCACTATTCCTAGCATTGTGGACCCAGTGGACCTCTATTGTGATAACAATGGAGCCATTGCACAAGCTAAGGAGCCTAGATCTCACCAGCGATCCAAACATATACTTAGGCGCTTCCATCTCATTCGAGAGATCATCGATAGAGGAGATGTGAAGATATCGCAGAGTACCAACGGATGATAACATTCTTGATCCACCGACGAAGCCTCTTGCACAGCAGAAGCATGAGGGTCACACTAGGTCTTTAGGCATTAGATATATGCCTGATTGGCTCTAGTGCAAGTGGGAGATTGTTGGTGTATGCCCTAGAGGCTAATACATTTTCTGTATTTGCATATATTCTATTATGCTATTTTATATATATGAGGCATTTCATTTATTGTGTTCTTTTTTGATAAACATAATAAAGTCCTTAGAATAGTAAGTTTGATGCCATAGGACATCAAGTGGATGACTTGATCGTGAGATCCTTTTGGTTACAACACTATTCTTAAATGTCCCTAGTCAAGTATTATTGTTAATTAGGACAACAATAATATTGAGACTAGTATGTGTAGAGAGCCGATGACCGCATCTCACGGGTCATGGATATGAGATATCAAGTCTTCACATTGGTACATATTAGAGTAATGATGTCTTGGGTGACCCACCATGAGAACGCTACATAGATCGTTACGTGAGTGTCATAAGCGATTCTCATAGTGATAATGGTGTTTGTGGTCCTTTGACCTGAAATCACTACGATTCCTACATGAGGAGTTGTGTGTTTTAATGCCATCAAACGTCATCTGTAACAAGGTGATTATAAAGTTGGTTATTGGACATACCGCAAATCATGCGAGAGGGATGTGAGTGACCTAGATGGAATTTGTCACTCCTACATAACAGAGCGCGATATCTTCGGGCCCCCGATTGAGTGAGACTGCGAAATGCATGGCCATGCTCAAATGAGTCAATATGAGATATTGATCTCATTTATTGTTACAAAGTCTACTCGAGTATCGTGAAACGAATGATTGGACTATACAAGGGTGACGCATTCCATGCCTTGTGTTCAATCTAGATATCTTGACAAAGGGACTAAACTACACGGAAACATTGATCACGGATAGGTTATGTCAAATCACCGACATTCTCATTACTTGGGTAGCGGTGATGTGTTGCTAGATACCGCTCATCGTTTGTAATATTAAAATGAGATTTTAATATTACTACCAACGTCATGAGAACTGCGGGTCGCACACTTAGAACAGACTAAATTGGAGCAATAAGGATCCAAGTTGGACTCGGATTCAATTGTGGGCCTAACTCATGACAGATGGGTTTTAGGGTTGCACACTTACCTTGCACTCTTGCTCACACTCACTTAAGACAGCCACTATTATATAATAGTACTATTAAGGGGCTGCTATAGATGTTACATCACAACCCTAGCCGCACCTAAGAAAGTGAGTGAGAGACAGTGAAAGGTTCTTCTCTTCTATTCGCAGCTAGCACCGCGAAACAGAGGCGTGACTCCTTTTGCAAGTCTGTTCGTGTGGATACCGCAGAAACATCGTCACTATTACGGTGTTGGTGATTCACCTCGCTTGTGTTTATCACGCTTCAAGAGGTAATTTTTAAAAACTCGGATTATGGACTTTTCGCATGGATCCTGTGTGGGAATCCTATTATTCCGCTGCGAGATATTTTGATCCGCAATTCCCAACAGAATAACCTTTGCAAGTTTTCTAAATGCATGAAAGGCATCATTCTTATGAGCAAGGAAAAGAGTCCATATGTATCTAGAGTAATCATCCACAATCACAAAAGCATAGTAGTTCCCCCAAACCTCATAGTACATGATGGTCCAAAAAGATCTATATGCAAAAGTTGTAAAGGTCTAGTAGAAGTAATAACATTTTTAGCTTTGAAAGAAACCTTTACTTGTTTACCCTTTTGACATGTATCACAAAGTTTATTTTTCTCAAATTTGAGCTTTGGAAGACTAATCACCAAATCTCTAGAAACCAGTTTGTTTAGGTGATCCATATGAATGTGGGTAATTCTCCTATGCTATAGCCATGAATCACTTTCTTTACACATAAGACATCTTGCATTTTGAGAGGTAATATCATCAAGGTTAATCATATATATGTTATCAAGTCTATGACCAACAAACTTAACTTGCTTGTCATCCTTACCCTTAATTATGCAACTATTTGAATAAAAAATAACTTTATTACCTTTATCACATAATTGACTAATACTTAGCAAGTTATGTTTGAGTCCTTCTATATACAAGACATTATCAATTGAAGTGGAGGAGTTCTTACTAACTTTTCTAATACGAAGGATCCTTCCTTTATTGTTGTCCCCATATGTGATATGTCCATGCTTCTTTGGTGCAAGGAAGGAGAACTTGGATCCATCGCCCGTCATGTGCTTAGAGCAACCATTATCAAGATACCAACTTGAGCTTTTGGTCTTTAAGCACACCTACAACACACATTCAAGTTTTAACCTGTGGTACCCAAATTCTCTTGGGTCCTTGTGTGTTAACATTAGGTAAGGTGCCCTTAGGAACCCAAACCCTCTTAGTTCCAACCTTGCTGTTGATATTCTTTCTTACATTACATGCTGATGCATTATGTCCTTTCTTACTATAATGAAAGCATTTGATAAAGGGGCTACTTGATGTACTTGAGGAAGTAAAGAAATTCTTATAAGACTTTTGATGGTTATTTGGATTATATCCCAAACCAGTTTTTTGAAAAGAACATTTTTGTTTCCCTAGTAACATATTTAAATTGTCTCTTCCAAAGGTAAATTTTGCAAGAGTATTTTTCAAATCCTCAACCTCCTTTTCAAATAATTTACATGATGAGTACGGTAATTGAATGGGTGCATTATCAAGTGAAGAGCAAGTCATGCATAATGAGTTAGCAACAATAAGTCCTAAGGTCTCTTTTTCAATTTGAAGTTCATTAATCTCCTTGTTTAACATGGCAACTTTGTTTATCAATAAAAAGATTGTTTTGTTGGAGGATAAAACCATTTTTGCGAGCTTTATGGATTCATCATGCAGTTCTTGAAAAGCATATTGTAATTCACTTTAGGAAGGTGAAGAATCTAGGTTTGAAGATGTTACCTCGGTGTCGCTTTCTTCTTCTTCTTCACCTCTAACCATGAGACATAAATGTGCTTCTTCATTTTTTGAACTATCAGAGGAGTCTATGTCATTGTCTTCCCATGCTATGTAGGCTGTAACACCCTCCTTAGGGCATTACATTTTTAGACCAACTCCTTTGAATTTCTTTACCCAAGTTATAAAATGTTTTATATTATTTTAATACTGGTTTCAAAACTCCTTTTTCGCGAATAATATAAACTTACCGAGTTTTAGAAACACCAAACATAAAAACTTAATAATATACTTCTCTAGTACGTAACATAGATTAGTAACAACTTAATTACATAAAACTTACGTACTCCAAACAACACATACTTACCATATAAAAATCGAACCTAGCCCAAGTCCAAAAACTTAAAGAGTAGGGTCCTGAACTCGATCTTCCTCCAGATCCTCCTCGGGATCCTTAACAGACAAATTCCCTAGTTGGGACATGTTACTACGGATGGGAGTCCGAGCGGTAGACTCCACAGAATCCTCACTAGGGGTAGTTCTACGATTACCCCATAACTCCCCAATAGGCATATAAAACTACAAATAAATAGTAGCGTCCAAAGAAAACGTAGCAACCGCATGCTGGGTCCTACTCCAAAGTAAGGTAATATTTCCAACATACTAAATACTCTTTGTGTCCCAATGGACACTCCACGCTTCAATATCCCCCTAAAATTGTACGCTAACGAAACCTCGTGGATCTTGCCTCACCGCCATTGTAGATTTCATAGAATAATAGCATAACACAGAATAGGCAAAATAATAATACAAAGAAGTGAGATCCCCTACATTAATACCATAATGGCAACAAAGAATAATAACAACAATCATACTTACTCATATACAGTATAAACAACAGTTTCATGGCATCATATAATCATTACTTCAAATAACAGATAATACCACAATGACCAATTTTTCCTACTCCATGGAGCTAAACACAATTTCAGAGAGAATGATCTAGAAGATATGTCTGTATATCGGCCGCCTCAGACCAAGTGCTAAAATTTCTCAATGTGTACATTAGGCATTATACAAGACATTGTATGCCAAATTGGGAATAGGAATAGTATTTTCGTCGAGATCATTGGTATGTTTGCATCAGTTGCCACGACACAGTAGCGCTTTCTGAATGACCATATGTGGAATCCCGCGTCCCGACGCCTCCAAGATCCATTATAGACCTTCACTACGCAATTCGCACCCGCACTAGGTGTAATACAACTCCTAGGCAACAATAGCCTTAACATACATCGTTTGACAAATAATGCATGATCAATGACTCTATGCAAATTACAAGCTTTTACCAGTTATAACCATACGTTAATATATCTGGGTTCAATACAATAGCCCGACAACAAATTACTCTATTTCTCAATCACGCAGCATTTTTATCATATTTTTATATTCGCGTAACACTGCTGTTACATTTTCAAATCGTGTAACAATTTTTCAACATTTTCTCAATCACGTAGAGATTTTAAAATGTTTTCTTAATCGCGTAGCTAAAAATCATCATTTTTAAATCGCGTAAGAGTTTTTCTACGTATTTTCAATCGCATAAAACATTTTTCTCAATATTCTAAACTCAAATTAAAACTTTTCTCATTTAATATCAAAATTGGACTTTAATTCCATTATTTCCTTAATAAATTACCTTTATATAATATTTCTAACATTTTTATACTAAACCTATAACACCCCAAAAATTATTTATTTCATCATAAATATTCATTTTATAATATTTGAGATTTTTAGGAATTTTTCTAGAATTTTTCGGAAATGTCGAATATTTTAATATATTCTTCATTTTATGTGCACACTGAACAGAGTCAGTGAAACACCTCAGAAATTATTTGTTTCATCATGAATAGTCATTTTTTAATATTTGTGATTTTTGAGAATTTTTTTAGAATTTTCTGAAAATGTCAAATATTTTAGCATATTTTTCGTTTTGCGTACGCACTAAGCAAAGTCGGGAAAATGAAATATTTTCCTTGAGGCTGGTAAAACCTTGGACTGTCGACCTGTCAACGGGGGATCTTACTAAATCCGAGGTTGGGCATAGTTTACGAGGTTCACATTTTTTAAGATTTTATCTGATAAATAAAATCACTATACCGAAATTTTTTTCGATGAATAGTAAATACCATTTTCATTAACTGTAACTTTTGTTCACTGGAATAATAATTCTAGCAGAGTAATTAATCATCTGTTCTAGAGTGTTTAATTAAGGAGACAACTTTACTTTTCACTTTATCAAGAAACGTGCGAAGCTTCTCAAGGAAGCTACTCACTTCCTCTCTCCTTCCTCTCACTCATGGTTGCTGCACCTTGGGAGCCCAAAATTTGTGCATCAATTTAATTAATCAATCTATTCACATTTTCAAAAATCCTAAAAAACTAACATCTTTATTTTCCTATGCACTTTCTATCTCTACCTTCTCTTTAGCTGCACCTCACAGCCACCACACCTCCAAGCCCTCCATCTTCACAAAAATTTCAACTAACCCTATTTTCTTAATCACCTTCATTTCCTAAACACTTCTCTAGTTGGTGGTTTCTTGAAAAGCTTTCATCTTCACCATTTTCTTCAAGCTTCAAGCTTAGGATTTTTGGGTAAGATTCTTGATTCTTCACTCTCTTTTACCCATTTTCATTTTTATGGTCTCCTTGGTAACCATCTATACCTTATTTTTCAAGCATTGGTGTTATCTTGATGAGATTGCAATTTCTAGGGTTTGGTTGGGTGTGAATCCAAAAATTCAAGGAGCTTCAAGGGAGTTCTTTGTTTGTTCTTCTCTTAGGTAAGAGGAAGACACTCCTCCTTAACCTCTATTAGTAGTAAGGAACCTTATTTTTTGATTGATTGTGAGAAAACCCTATTGAGTAACATCTTTGTTTGCATGATTAATATGATTACATGTTGTATTTAATTTGTTTAAGTTATTTAATTGATTGGTTATGTATATTGATGTATTTGAATGGATTGGAAAGCATGAAATGGAAGGAAATAATTTAGATTCCCTCTAGGATGGCTCACGGTTTTGGGGCCCAAAAGTTAGGGTTTTTGATGAACAATTATAACAAGTAGAAGACATAACTAATCAAGTGTACAAAATATAATTAATGGAATGACAAATTTGAGAACTTAATCCCCTAGGGAGGCCACGGCCTCTAGGGCCATTTAGGGCTTGATTATGCAACTTTAGGTAACATTGGAACTTAAATAATCAAGTGATTAAATTATTGGAAATAGGATGAAAAATTCATAAATTGAAAGATTAGAAAGTAATTTGAGATTCATAAATTTGAGAGAACCAAGAATGAAATTTATCATAAGACTTAGGGTAATTTTTAATTAAAGAAAGAACAAGAGAATGTGAGACTTTGAGACCCTTAGAATAATTCTCCAAGTGTGTGTGAGAATAAAATTACAATAGAGAACTAAATAAATCAAGAGAATTCCTCTAGAGACGAACTTTGTAAGAAATGCTACCTTTAAGTAAGAATTCATAATAAACCTTGAAAATGTATTATTTCATTTAAATTCTGATATTATGATATTGTGGGTCCATGTGAGTGACCAATGGTGTGTTAATACTTACTTTGGCCAATTGACACATATTGTGGAAAAGTATGTGATGAAGAACATACATGGGTATACATTGAGTCTTCATGCATTGTGAAAGTCTATTGGACTGTTGTTAAGGCCGAGTTGCCTAGGAGATTGAACACACCTTAGTGCGGGTGTGAGTAGACTAGTGTAGGTCATATTGTTGACTTTGGGGACGTCGGGGTGCGGGTACCTCGCAATGGACAGTTGGTAGCTCTTCTGTCCGTGAGGCAGATCGATGCAAACGCACCGACGATCCGGACCGAGACACTGTCCTATATCGTGATCTAGTGTAGAATGTCTGTACAATGCCTGGATGTGCACGTGGATAAACTGATGAGTTATAGCACTTTGGCCGCGGCAGCTGAGTTGCAGACATGTCTCCTGATCTTTCTCTCTAACTGTTTATGTCTAGTTCTACGGAGTAGGATTTTGACATTGTATACGTGTGCATAGTGAGTCCACATATTATCTAGAATTTAATTCTTATGATAACTGGAACTATTACTTTACTGATGTATAATTGCTTGGAACTATTTAATTGTCTATTGCTGCTATTTAATGCTTATTATTATTATTATTTTAATGCTATGTGGGCGCTTTGCGCCGTTTTGTTTCTTGCTGCTATATTTGGTAATGATGGTAGGTTGTCTTACCTCTTATCTGTACTTCTGTTATTCTACCTATATTTATGTTCCATCGAAGACGTCGGCGACAGAGGTGAAGTTCCTGAGTTTCCTAACTTCTGGCCCAACTGCGATTAGCACCTACTGTTGGATTATGGCGGCACGCTCACGTGAATTTTTAGGTGATGTACGTTTGACCTTCCTTGGAGGGCCAGACTCCTGGCACATTAACCTAAATTCTGATCACTATGTCTACCTGGGAGATGTGTCGATTTCACTGGCTTGGGGGCGTCATGAACCGCCGATCTTCATTTGCAGCATCAGTTTACGTTTGGAGTTTTATCTGCCCATTAAGGGAGATGTGGGGTGATCGTTATTACACCCCACAGGAGGATTCTTTTGATTCCACTGCTCGGGCCCCGGCCTGTAACTCGGTGGCTCCTATGGAGGTTTCCTCGGATGAGGAAGATCCTGAGGAGGATCCTGACACGGTTCCTCCTCATCTTAGGGACTGATATTGCCGATAGCTATTGATGGCTATCCGTGTTTATTTTGGGGGCCTGATGCATCTTTATTTTGGTGGGCTGTATATTTCTGATCTCTTTGGGGGCATATATGTAAAATTTTACTTTTTGTATATTCAGGCGCTATAATCAAAACAAGTTTAGTATAATGATATATCACTGTTCATGTATGATGGTTCGATGTATGCTTTATTTCCATTTTACTATTCATTGCAATCATGTCTTATCACTAATTTTATTAATTATAACAAAAAAAAATATACTCGCTAATTTAATCACACGATTACAACCAAGTAAATTTATATTCATAAAAAGAATCGGGTCTTAATTTTTATTTTTATTTTCTGCATTGTCAATGAAAATGTGATGTTCCCTCCCAAAAAGCGGCGTTACAAAACCTCTTCTATATAATATTTCCTAACGTTTTCCACAAAAAAAAACTTAAATCATTTAAATTAATTCAAGATATCTCAAAATCTTTGTTCTTTACTCTTAATAAAACTTTCTTAAATAAAATATGTTAAACTCCAAACTATCATTAAAAATTATTTTCTTGCTAAAACTCCTCTAAATAATATTTTCTAATACCATTTCCAAAACTTACGTTTATTTTAATTAAATAAAACCTTTTCCATCTTCTACTTTAAAAATCCATTTAAATAAAATACTTTAAGTTTCCAAATTATTTCTCCATCCTATCTTCAATATCATAGCCAAAATTTGCTTTCTATTTAATAATAATGAAAATATATTCATTTCTATTTTTATTTTGTAATTCCTTAATTACATTTCTTATCACTAATTCCTCTAGGTTAACAATTAATAAAGCATTTTGCATTGGATTACCCATGTTTGGGCATAGAGGCCGTGAGCCTCATGGTCTTTGGAACCAAAAATTCCTTTCCTCTCAATCGCAATTTATATCATGCAACATACATAAAACATCATAATCCTACTATATTAATTTCATACATAATATCAAAGCAATAAAATTACATAAAGCAATTAAACACAAATCACAAAATCATACAAACAAGGTGAATAATCCTCACATGGATTCATCAGCATCATACAAATTTCGTTTCTCACCACCATAATTGGTTGATGAGATTAATCTCCCACTTACCTTAGATGTAGCCTCCTAAGCTCCTTGTATGATCCTTTGTATCAACTTCCACCACCAACTAGCTCTTGAAAATCAAAGTAAACACAAATATATTAACATCCAAGGCTAGAGTAGGACAACCATAGATCAAATAAGCTCTTAGAATTTCAAGAATCAAATAAGAAATCAAATTTCAAGATCTTTACCTTAAAACCCTAGAACTTGAATCCAAAAATCAAGCTTGAAGATGATGGAATTAGGTATTGATCACAACATGAAAGTTGCTTAGAATGAAGTTTAGGATCAAGTGGTGCAGTTGGTTTAAATTATGAGTGGTTGGATAGTAATTCTAGGTAGTGAGACCATGAGGCTTCCAATAGAGAAAGTGAGAGAGTTTTGTATTTTGGCTTCTTGGTTCTTCATGGAAAGATGGAAATGAACTAAGTGATAGAAAAACTAAATCTTTGGTCCTCCAATAGCCCTATGGCCGTGAGCTTTTGGGAGAGAAAATAGAAGAGGGTTTTGGTTCTTAGCTTTGCATGAAAGATGATAAGCATATAATTTGTGATAGAAAAATGAAACTTAGCCACTTTAGAGACTAAGTGGCCGTGAGGCTTCATGGAGAGAGTGAGGGAGATATTTTGATTTACTACAAGCCATCACAATCATTGATTCAATCAAGGGTGGATATCCTAAGCTTCCTCACTCAGCTTGCCCTCACCACCATTGATTAGATCAAGGGTGGATATGCAAGCTTCTCCTCCAAGCTTGTTTTCTATTGGTCCATTATAAAGGTGCCATAGCCCCTTTCTTTGACTTCAAGCTAGATATTTCCTAGATATTTTTCAAAAGCTTAGATATTTTCCAAAAGCTAAGATATTTTTCAGATATTTTTAGAAACTATTACCCAATGGATAATAGCTACTACTAGTTATTGTCTAATAGATAATAACATTACATAATAAATAAAAACATTACTCAATGGATAATAACATTATCCAATGAATAATAGAAAACTCAGATACAGAAAATTTTTGCCAATTGTTTTCGATTTCGGGTTTAGTAAGTTATCCCGGCCCGGCATTAATAGTTTAAAACTTTTTAGTCCAAGAAAAATTTTTATTTTTACGGGTCTGCCTCAACATACAAACAGTCTAAAATAATATTAAAATAATCAAAATAAATTAAAAATTCCCAAAAATTCATGAAAGTTTCTAAATATTATAAAACTCATAAATATCAAGAAAAATGAAAAAATTGAGGTGTTACATAGGCTCTTATTCCTTTCTTAAGATATATAGGATATTCCATCTTCATATGCCCCAATTT
Source organism: Ormosia semicastrata (assembly GCA_029884595.1). Classification (NCBI taxonomy): domain Eukaryota; kingdom Viridiplantae; phylum Streptophyta; class Magnoliopsida; order Fabales; family Fabaceae; genus Ormosia; species Ormosia semicastrata. The sequence continues at coordinate 62,414,626 of JAQQTO010000061.1, read as the reverse complement.
ACCGCATTCATAATATGTTATAGTTAATGAGTTTCTTTCCTCTTTATGATGGGTTTTCTTTCAAGAAAAATGTGCTTTTCTTTGGAATCCCTTCTTCTTTAAGAATCTTCCAAACTTCCTAACATGGAGACTAAGATTCTCCTCATTTAGCTCCAGATTTTCTATACCATCTCCATCATCTTTAATCGTAGATGAGGTGGTTTTGAGTGCAATCCCCTTCTTCTTCTTATCATACTCCTCATTTTGATTAAGTCTATTTAGCTCCAATCCATGCTCTTGGAGCTTCCCAAATAAGGTGGCCAATGTCATTGTTGATAAGTTCCTTGACTCCGTAATAGCCGTCACCTTGGGTTGCCAATTCCTACTCAAATACCTCAAGACTTTATTAATAAGATCCTCATTAGGAAAAGTCTTTCCCAATGAAGCAAGATGATTTATAATGTGTGTGAGTCTCTTTTGCATTTCTTGAATGCTTTCTCCTTGATTCATTCTATACAATTCATGTTCGTGAGTGAAAATGTTTATTCTTGATCTCTTTTCTTCACTTGTGCCCTCATGGGTTACTTGTAGGGTATCCCACATTTCTTAGGTGGTCTTACAATTTGACATCCTAAAGAATTCATCATACCCTAAGGATGTGGTAATGATGTTCTTGACTCTCAAATTATATTGAACCTTCTTTTTATTTTCATCGGTCCATTCACTTCTAGGTGTATTAGTTCTTACACCTTCAACTATACGTATGGGAACAAAGACGCTATTTTCAATGGCATCCCACATATCATTAGCAATAGCTTCAATAAAAAATTTCATCCTTTCTTTCCAATAGACATAACCATCATCATTAAAATAGGGAGGTCGATTTATAGAAGAACCTTCGTTAGAAAAACTATTTGAAGTCATCACTTCTCTTGAAGCTGCTAAGCTCTTTACACAAGAGTCTAGCTCTAATACCATTTGTTACCAAGTGGCCTAAATATTCAAGAGAGGGTGAATTGAGTATTAAAAATATTTTAGTAATTCTTTCGTAAAAACCTTGATTATCAATTTTCGTTGAAGCTAATATTTGTTAGAGGTGAATGGATAGAGAAGTGAGAGAGCTTTCACTTACAAATGAATTAGTCAAGATAGATAGAATTCAAATAATACAATAAAATAGTGCACAAAGTAAAGAGTAGAGTTTAGAGAAAACAAACACAAAGTTTTATTCTAGTTCAATTACCAATCTACTTGTGGTTTACGTCCAGTCCTTAAGTAAATACCCGATATTTCCACTATAACTTCAAGCTTCAAACAAGTGCTTGACAACCTTTACAAACTTGAGCACTCAATACCTTGAGATATCTCACCTTTTGTGCTGGAGCCTCTACTTTCAAGGGATACCTTACCCTTTGCAATCCTTTGAGGGATACCTCACCCTATTTACAGATTAAACAATATATAGATGAAATGAAACTTTCTCAAGAGTGGATAATACAAGTTAAAGCTTATGGGTATCCAGGATTCACACTTTTAAAGCTCAAAAATAGAGTATGATTGAAAAGATAGTGAAAGCAGGTATTCAATGCTTAAGAATGATTTTCAGATTATTTTTTTAACTTTTCATAAATGCCCAACAACTTAAATTTATAACCAAATGCAATTAAGAGCCGTTGGGGGTAGTTAGAAACATTAAATGCTCTTAATAAAGTCGTTGGACATGTTTTCTGGTTGCCCAAATAACCAATTAGGAGATTGTCCTAATCAATTACGAACATCAAAAATTGGCTCCTGATTTATCAAATAACTAATTAGGAGAATGCCTTAATCGGTTAGGAGCTTTAGAAATTGGCTCCTAACTTATCAAATAACCAATTAGGGGAATGACCTAATTGGTTAGGAGCTTTAGAAATTGGTTCCTGACTTACACAATAATCGATTAGGGGAATAGCCTAATCGGTTAGGCCCTTTAAAAAAAAACTTTGATGTGCTTCTGTTTTGGCAAATAACCTGTTATGTTAACAGTAATAACCTGTTATTAAGAAAGTAAGATTTCTAAAGGGTTTTTGAATCAAAGATTCCCAAAAACTTTTCAAACTTTCTAAAACCATTTTGCTCAAACTTAAACACCATTTTTATAAGTATACATCATGATTTTGCAAACTTATTTAAGTTGAGTGTGAAAACAAATTGATGAGCTTAGTGTGACCCTACAAATACCTTTATGCAAGATCTAAGACTTATATTCTAAACTTGAAGCTCCTTGGGACTTAACCTTTGCATTTTCATTCCTTTCTTTGTTTGTTATCATCAAAACCATTGCTTTAGACAATGCCAATCACACACATAAGTGATTCTTTAGGATTAACTTAATATCTAGCACACATGCACACAATCAACATAATATTAGGCCTACTTGCTGTAAGATAAAGGAGTGAGCCAATCATACCTCTATATTTTGTGATTTCTATAGATTTACCTCCTTCATCCATGTCCAAATAACAATAGGTTCCCATTGGTGTAGCCATATGCTTAGCATTGTCCATTCCAAAATTCTTGAGCAACTCTTTGCAATACTTGGATTGACTTATTAAAGTCCTATCTCTTGTTTGCTTGATTTAGAGACCAAGGAAGAAGTTGATCTCACCCATCATTGACATCTCAAATTCATTTTGCATAATATTGGCAAATTCCTTATAAACAGAGTTATTAGTAACATCAAATTTTATATCATCAACATATATTTAAACAAGAAGAATGTCATGCTTTTTATGCTTGATAAAAAGAGTAGTGTCAACTTACACCTCTTCTTGTATGAAACTATTTAAGAACGCACTTTTAACATCCGTTTGAAAGAGCTTGAAATCCATGATGGATGCATAAGCAAGTAGCATTCTAAAGGCCTCTAATCTAGCTACGGGAGCTTATGTTTCCTCATAATTTAATCCTTCTTCTTGATTATAACCTTTAGCAACACGCATAGCTTTATTTCTTATAATTAAGACCGTTTCATCAAGTTTATTCCTAAAAATCGATTTGGTGCCAATTATGGGATGACCATTAGGCCTTGGAACTAATTCTCAAACTTGATTTCTCTCAAATTGGTTTAGTTCATCTTGCATGGCTAAGATCCAATGCTCATATTGCCTTATTTATATCTTTAGGTTCAACTTGAGAGACAAAAACTATATGGTTACATGCATCTCTAAGTGAGTTTCAAGTGATTACTACTTTTGATACATAACCTATCACCTTGTCAAGAGGATGATATCTTGATGTCCTCCATTCTTTGGGAAGGTCCATGATTTGTGAATCCTGTAACACCCTAAAATTTACAATTTCTCAGTAATGTCTGAATTGTATTATTTTATGTTTTTTGTGAGCTGTAAATATTTGTAGACTATTCTGTGACTATTTTTGATCTCTGTGTGTGATTTACTCTGAGTCATGAAAATAATAATTTTTGGGCCGAAAAAAATCTTTACTAATTTATTCAGAGCCCGGGGATCTTACTAAACCCGAATCCGAGAGATACGTTACCAAATCTTTTATTTTTTAGAATTTATCTGTGAAATAAAAATATTTAGCGTATTATTTTATTGGATAGTATCCGCTAATTTGCGAGCAATAGTTTCTGCTAATTGGCTAATAGATTCTGTATTCTTTGTCTGTCGGACAATGGACTGGGAAAAGTCTTGTGACTCATAATTTTGATGAACCAATAGGAATTGGTCAATATAAATGGCTTAACTTTTCTAAACCAATAAGAGGTGGTCAACAAAAATGGTTGGACTAGTTAGCTAAGAAACCAAGTAATCTAACTAAGTTACTCTAAAAGCCTAAGTAGTAACTAAATGGAACAAACTTACTTTTCTAGTCCTTAGAGTCTATGGTTACAAAGAGGATCTAGAGTCTTCTAGAATGCATGACTCTAGTGTGATAAATGTAACACCCTAAAAATTCTGACTTTAGGGTAAATGACAATTATGTCCCCAATGTACTGTTTTATGCTTGTCTGTATAAAATGTTATTTTTTGTTTTGTTTTTTTTAGAGCAGAAGGAGTTTAGTAAACTCAATTCTGAAAGACACTGTTTTGAATGTTTTAATTTTTAGAATTTAACTGTGCGATAAAATAATTTTCAGTATTATTTTATTACTCAGTATAAAACTTCACAGTGGACCCGATACTATATGTGTGGGACCCACGTATGAATAAAGTAAACAATAAGGAAATTAGGAATTTTGGACCAATAGGAACAAGACACCTAGAAGTCAAATTAATAAAGTTAAGTCAACAAAAATGGCTAAGCTAGTTAGATTAGAACTAGAATATTTAATTTAGTTAGTATAGTTACCTTAGAATCTAACTAAATTAATTACTACAACCTTAGTGTAACTAAATAGTGATAACTAGATAGTAATCTAGTTAGGCCTAACTAACTAGAATCCTAAACTAATTAAGTTAACCTAATGTAACTTGAAGTAACTAATTAATTTAATATGTAACTAAACCTACATTTAAATATATAACTAATTAATTGGAAGAAACAAATTTAGATGGCTTTTTAAGTGGAGAATTCGGCCAAGTGAGGAGAGCAACCGAGAAGGCTCTAGATAAATGCTTATTCATGCCATGATTCATCACCCATCAACCAATAAGAAACAAGCTTATCTTGTAAGACCTAATCCTAGCCATTGAACCATTGGATGGCCTAGATTCATTCTTGAATTTTAACACATGCATTAAGTCATTTTCCTACTCACTTCTACGGCTAACACTCCAACATTTAATCAAATAATTCCCTTCCTTCTCTCTTTGTTTCACCGTCCACCATTAGAGCTCCAAAAACCCATTCGGTCAAGCTCCAAAGTATATCATCCTTTCACCCAAAATTTTCTTTTTCTTACTTTTCTACTTCAAAACCTTACTACAAGACCATCTCTAGTTGGAAGTTTCTTCCATTTCTTCCATTTTCAAGCTTGAAGACCACCTTTGAGAATCCTTCTTCAAAGGTAAAACCCTTTGTTTTTCAATTTTATTTTTATTTCTAAGCTTCTAAGCCATGATTGAACCATGGTATTGTTCATTTTTCTAGTAATAACCTTTATAAAATTTTATTTATTTTCCTAGGACTCTAAGGAGGCAAAACCGAAATCACAAGGGAGAGGAAAAGAAGAAATTTTCATCATTTTAGGTAAGAGGAAGACCAAAATTTAATTAAATTAAAGTGTTATTAAGAAATTAAGGTTTGATTGAATTTGTAAAATCCATAAGGATTCCTTTATGTGTTGATTTTTATAGCTTTTATTAATTGTTTAAGCCTTGATGTATTGTATGTGTTATACATTGTATATGTTTTACATTGTATGTGTTAGATTAGTGTTAGAAATGCATGAGCATTCCAAAGAGTGCAAACCCTAGGTTCGGTCACATTCTTGAATGGGAAGAATCAAAGTATTTTACAATGTTGTTAATGAATACTAAATATATTTAGAAACTAATTTGAGTATTGTTAGTATTTATAAAGAATACATAATAATATAAAATATTTTACCGTAATTAGGAAAAATATTTTAAATGGTCTCAATGATTTAACAATTATTTTTATAGTTTAGAAGTATTTATGTGAGTAAATCCGACGAGAACATGATTTAAAAATTTATGCGATTGAGAAAACAAAGAAAATGTATTTATGCGATTTGGAAATGTGATGTATATTGTGAAAACGGCAAGATTTTGAAAACGAAATAAAATTTCTACGCGATTGATGAAAACAATGAGTTTCTGTCGGGCCAAAGTGGTGGACCGGATGTGTGGATGCATAAGTGCGCGCCAAGTGGGAGCGTCTTCGTATTTGAAGATTTTTGCCATTGAGGGTATTTTTGTAAATAAATTAAGTTTGAGGGTATTCTCGTAAATAATTAAAGTTTGAAGTGTATTTTTGAAATTATTCAAAGTTTGATGGCATTTTTGTAAATAATAGAAGTTAAGGGCGTTTTTGTAAATAATGAAGATTTAATGGTATTTCTGTAAATAATTTGGAAATTTATGGCACTTATATAAATAATTGAAACCTGAGGATATTTTAGTAATTACGCATCTGTTCATGCATTGAGTCATGCCAAATTCGAAATTTGGTGATTTGATTGACGAGATGAATAACATCGTGTTGTCGATGTGATAGGCATAGTGTGTTCAGTTTCTGATATGAACTTGGAGTTCATAGTGTGCACTATTCCATATGTGGACAGGAGGTAGCTCCTTCTGGGCCGTGGTGCGTGATGACACACTTATGTTCTCGACGAGCACTAACCTTAATCAAGTTTTGAGGGGACTATCGGTACTGTTGTAGTACACAATTGATTGACTGTGTGTCTGGGTTGTGTGCTATGCCACTATTGTTATATTTATTTTCGTGGGCTATAGACACAAAGTTTTGACAGTGCAATAGCAATCACAACGATCAGCTATAGACACAAAGTTTTGACAGTGCAATAGCTGGTCGGGGTAGCCAAAGCTATAGACACAAAGGGTGGACAATGCAATAGCTTGGATTGGTCAAGGCGACTTAATAGAAGTCTCATCTCATTCTCTCGATATCCGAGTATGCGTTGTAGCTCCATGGAGTAGGAATGAGTCATTTTATATTTTGTCATATTCATTTTAAATTCATTATATTGTGTGGTGAGTATTTTGAATCATATGAGATTTATGTACATTATGGATTTTATTTATGTTAATGTTGTATTATTATTTCATATGTGATATTTATTGGTTACTTTAAGTTGTCTTACCTCTCTATTTGTTGTATATATTGTTTGTTTGTTTGTTGTATGTATATATATATATATATTTAGACTATGAAGAAGGGGTTGAAGAACCGAGTTGGGCAGTGAGTACATAGCAGAGGAAGAACTACGATCCACAGATTTTCAGATCAAGACCCGAAGCCTTAGATCATCTCTAGTGTTAGTACTGATAGGGTGAGATGTCGACACCCGGATTTTTGGGTTTTATCAGTTTGGAATTCCACGGAGGAGTTGACAGTTGGCGCATCTATGGAGAACGTAATGTTGTTGCTTATACAGGGATTATTACTATGTCTTTGCGACCAGAGTCTGTATCTGTCCCAGTTTTTGTATCAGATTTCTATGTTCAGTTAGAACTACCGTTAGGAGTTCGCCGTCACTGGAACGGTCTATTTCGGACTCCCTATGAGTTTAGTGTTGTGTCTTCTGCTAGAACACCTGCTGTTCGGACCCCTAACTATATTCCGGTCCACAGAGCACCCAGAGTTCCTGCTCACAGGTCTTCTGGGAGGCGTCATGTATTTCTGTCTTTGGAGGAATCATCTAGGAATGTTTCTCCAAGTGACTAAAAATGTATGACGTGCACTTGGGTTTGTTATCCTTCTGATGCTGGGTTGTAAATATAAACCTTTTATGCTTTCTTTTTCTTTTGGTATGTATTTTTATTTGGGTTTGTAAATTATGTGTAAATTATTTGTACGACTTATGAAAACAAAACTTATGTAAATTTTTGTATATTAGTATCGATGGATATGTTTATGGATATAATGTATATTGTACGGGGTGTGCCGATATTATCTATGTATGTGTGTATATATATATTTTTTTTTTAGGGTGAAATATCTTGAGGATACAACTTTTATGTTTTCGAAACAAAGTAAGTGTACAGGTTTTATTATTTATTTATATCAAAACCTTATAATTTAATTATTCTCGTTAATCGTTATTTTATTTTAATAACAAATGTGACACCCCCATAAGGGTGTTACAATAAATGCATGACAGAAGCTTGTAACTAGATAGTTAGCCATGTAACTAAATGAACTAACTAAGTTAGCTTAAGTATAAGTAGGAAACAAATTGAATCAAAACTTGGTTAGTATTTCCGTTGAGTTACACGGCCACTAAGTGGTTCAAGGGTGTTCTTGAACAATCTTTATGACCAAAGGATGACCTTTTGATGACCTAGGCCATGTGAAACCATGTGAAGCCATGTGATTGATTTTTATCTTGCGAAACAAGCCTTAGTCTTCCTATCCAAGCAACTACACGGCCATGCATGTGAAATATAGGCTATTTTCATTTCATTTCCAACACTTTGTGACATAAACACTTTTCATCTTTTTCTCTCTCTCCCAAGAACTCCAAGAACAACCAAAGAACTCCATCTTCTTTCTTCTTGAAGGTTTTGGCCATCGCACCCAAAACCAACCTCCACTCTCCTATAATTTCAACCAACATCATTTTCTAAACCTAAACAACATCCTAAATACTTTTCATCTTGTGAGTTTCACCTAGATCAACTATTTGGTGCTTCAAAATCGAGTTAGAGTTTTCAACTCTAAAAGTTAACATTCTTGTTTCTTATTCCTAAGTTGGATTCTTGAGTTTTTAAACCATGATTGATCCATGGTTTCTCTTTTTCAAGCTTTGTTTGTGACTCTAGTTTGGTTTAAGCTTGTTAGGGTTTTATTGAGGGTGCTCCACGAAATCAATAGGAGCCTATACAAGAAGGGTTTTTGTCTTCCTTAAGGGAAGAGAGAGATTAACCTCATCAACCAAGTGTTGGTGGTGAGGGAATGACTTGTTTGTGGTGAAAAATCTATAAGGATTTATGCACTTGTATGGTTTAAGCTTGCTTTGTTTGTGGTGATTTTTGGTTGGTATAATTTATAGCTTTGATTATATGCTTGAGTATGTGATTTTGGAAGCATGTTAATTATTGTATATGACATGATGTGATTATGTGATGAGGATGATGTTTGAAGGTTCCAAAGAACCTATGGAGGCTCACGGCCTCAACACCACTAAGGGAGCCAAATGTTCTAAAATATTTTGCTAATCAAGGATTAAATAATTTAATGACAAGAAATTAGATTGAAGGTTTTTACAAAGAATAAAATGATAGAAAATAATTAATTATGATTTATGAAGCATAAGGTGAAATTCGGCCAACATACTTATTTTGACATTCTAAGATTCAAAAATTGTTTTACTAAGTGTAGACTTAGGTATTTGAATAATAGAAAAGTAATTTGATAAGTTTTGAGAAATAAAAAGAAAGTAAACTATATTTTGGAATTTAATTAGCCTATTTAGGTTATGAAGTATGATAAAGTTTAAAACTTGAAATATATTGACGTATAGCTCACCCTTTGGGTTTTGAAGCGCGTTAGAAAATTTTGAGCTATAATATTCAAGTTAAATCAAAGAAAGGAAATTTTGTGAAAAATTGAAGCAAAAACCATTTTTGGTGAGAAAATGATAGAAATATTATTTAAAGGTGGTTTATTAAGGAAATCGTGGAATTAAAGTCTAATTTTGATATTAAATGAGAAAAGTTTTATTTTGAGCTTAGAATATTAAATAAATATTTTACGTGATTAAGAAAACGTGATATAATCTTTACGCGATTGAGAAAATGTTAGAAAATACTTATGCAATTTCAAAATGTAAGAAAAATGTTCTGCGATTATGAAAATGTGAAAAAAATGCTACGCGATTGAGAGTAGCAACAGTTTGTTGTCAGGCTGTTGTGGTGGGCCCAGTTATGTTGAAAAGTGATACTGCTAAGAGATGGCGTGTGTATGTGAAAAATTGTAAGAATGATGATTGCATGTGTATTTGAACTATACATCATGCATTAAAAAACATGTAAGCTTAATTGGTTAAGGCTATTCTTACCTAGGAGATTGAATTTACACCTTCGTGTGGGTCAGAATTGCGTAGTTACGATCTTCAGTGATCTTGGAGACGTCAAGGTGTGGAATGTCATAAGTGGTCATTTGGTAGCACCTCTGGGCCGTGATATCCTATGCAAACACACCGACAGTCTTGGCAGAGTTACTACTCTTTTTGTGATTGGTTGAGAGTGTCTTGTATGAGCCATGTTGCGCACATTGATATGATATATTGGCACATGGTTTGAGGCTGATGATATACAGACATGTACTCCCTATCTTTCAATCCGAAATTTTGTTTGCTCCATGGAGTAGGAATGAGTCTGTGTGCATATGCATAGTTGGTCAACATATTGGCACGATAATTATGTTTATATGATATTTTATCTGCAATATGATATTCTATCTGTGATATGGGAATATGATTATGTGTGTTACTATTATATCTGTATTTTTACTGTCATTTTCTATACTACCATACTGGCATTGATGCAGGGAATCTCACCTCTTGTTGTATTGTATCTATTTTTACTGTGTATATTTGATGAAGACCGAGGAGACGAGGAAGCTGGTAATTCTGTTTACCATCAGTGATACTTCTCTTTGTTTGTTGGGATGGCAGCAAGGTGCCAAGTGTTAGGTTTTGTGAGAGTACAGTTCCATGGGGGAATTGTTGCTTGGAGGGTTGATTTAAATAATAAACACTTTGTGTATACCGGGGATTTGACTCTGAGTGTGAGTGGAACACGTGATAGGATTCCTGTTTTGATGCAACATGCGTCTGTGCATCTAGAGTTCACAATGCCTATTCGGGAGCTCTGGGGTAGCACTATTTATACACCACAAGAGGACTCAGTGATGTCTTCAGCTAGAACCTCTGTCCAGCGAGTGATGTACCCGCTAGGGTTCTTTGATGATACTGAGGAGGAGGATCCTTCCGAGGGTCCAAATCCTTAGTCTTTAAAAGTTTTAGTTAAACAGTTCATGTTTTGATGTACATGTTGTACATGTTTATCTTTTTGGAATGTAATGTATTTATGTAAGTTATTTAAGAACAAGGGTTGTAATATTAATGTATATTATGGTGAGCTTTGTTCTGTAACATGTTGTACTTATGATTTTTAATTATTTTATTTCTTTTCTTTTATTCTGCAAACGAAACTTTAAAATTAATGCTTTTACAAGATTAAATCTTTTACAACTTAGGTAAGTTATATTAGGTTTAGTTTTAAATGTGATACCCTACAATGGGTGTTACAAATCCTCTTGCCTTGGGGGTTCAAAGGAACTTTCTTCTTGCTTTTTGGCCTCTTTCTCTTAATTCTCCAAGTGTGTTATTGCCAGATTTTCTGCAACATCATCGACCATATCCTTTTTTAGACTATTTGGATTAGTTTCATCAAATGCAACATGGATTGATTCCTCAATGATCATTGTTCTCTTATTATAAACTCTAAAGGATTTACAACTTAAAAAGTAACCAAGAAATATTCCCTCATCGAATTTAGCATCAAACTTGCCTAGGTTATCTTTTCCATTGTTTAAAATAAAGCATTTTCAACTAAAGACATGAAAATGGAAAATGTTTGATTTCCTTCCTTTGTATAGTTCATAGGGGGTTTCCTTTAAAATTGGCCTTATCAAAGCCCTCTTCATAATATAACAAGTGGTACTAACTGCATCTGCCTAAAAATACTTAGGAATGTTTGTTTCATTGAGTATAGTTCTTGCTAACTCCTCTAAAGATCTATTTTTTCTTTCAACCACTCCATTTTATTGTGGAGTTCTAGGAGCAAAAAAATTATGCTCAATGTCATTTTCATTGCAAAAAATTTTAAATTCTTGGTTTTCAAATTCCCTACCATGATCACTTCTTATGGATACAATATTACAATTTTTCTCATTTTGAATAACCTTTGCAAGTTTTCTAAATGCATGAAAGGCATCGTTCTTATGAGCAAGGAATAGAGTCCATATATATCTCGAGTAATCATCCACAATCACCAAAGCATAGTAATTACCCCTAAAGCTCATAGTTTTTTATGGTCCAAAAAGATTCATATACAAAAGTTGTAAAGGTCTAACAGTAGAAACAACATTTTTAGCTTTGAAAGATACCTTTACTTGTTTACCCTTTTGACATGCATCACAAAGTTTATTTTTCTCAAAATTGAGCTTTGGAAGACTAATTACTAAATCTTTAGAAACAAGTTTATTTAGGTGATCCATATGAATGTGGACAATTTTCCTATGCCATAGCCATGAATTACTTTCTTTACTTATAAGACATCTTGCATTTTGAGAGGTAATATCATCAAGATTAATCATATATATGTTATCAATTCTATGACCAACAAACTGAACTTACTTATCATCCTTACCTTCAATTATACAACAATTAAAATCAAAGATAACTCTATTTCCCTTATCACACAATTGGCTTATACTTAAAAGTTATGTTAGAGTCTTTCTACATATAAGACATTATCGATTGAAGTATAGGGAATCTTACCAACTTTTCTAACTCCAAGGATCCTTCCTTTGTTGTTGTCCCCATATGTCACGTAACCATGGTTCTTTGGCACAAGGGAGGAGAACTTAGAGCCATCACCCGTCATGTGCTTGGAGCATCCACTATCAAGATACCAACTTGAGTTCTTGGTCTTCAAGCACATCTACAACACACATTCAGAATTTAACTTGTGGTATCCAAACTTTCTTAGGTCCTTGTGTCTTAGATTTAGGTAAGGTGCCCTTAGGAACTCAAACCACTTTGGTCCCAACCTTGGTATTCAAATTTTTCCTAACATTACATGTTGAGGCATTATACCCTTTCCTACCACAATGAAAGAATTTGATAAAAGGGGTACTTGAAGTACTTGAGGAAATAAAGAAATTCTTGAGAAACTTTTGTTAGTTGTTTGGATTATACCCTAAATCGGCGTTTTGGAAAACACATCTTTGTTTCCCTAGCAACACATTCAAATTGTCTATTCCAAAAGTAAATTTTGCAAAAGTGTTTTTCAAATCTTCAATTTCAATTTCAAATGCTTTACATGATGAGCAAGATGAGGGTGTGGGTGCATTATCATGCATAAAACAAATCATACATGATGAGTTAGCATCGATTAATCCTAAAGTCTCATTCTCAATTTTAAGTTCATCAAGAATTCATTCTTAAATTGTTCTTCTTGTTTAAAATATAAACTTTTTTTTATCAATAAGGAGATTGTTTTATTTAAAGATAAAACCATTTTTGTGAGCCTTAAGAATTCATCATGCAATTCTTAAAAAGCATCTTGTAATAGGAGGGTAAAGGATCTAGGTTAGAAGAGGTTACCTTGGTGTCACTTTCTTCCTCTTCTTCTCCTTTAGCCATGAGAAATGAATGGGCTTCTTCATTTTTTGAGCTATCCGTGGAATTCATATTGTTGTCCTCCCAAGCTATGTTGGCTCTCCTTCCTTTCTTTTATTTAGAGGGCCTTTTCTCAAACTTCTTTGTCTTCTTTAGGTATACAGGACATTCCACTTTCATGTGACCCAGCTTTCCGTATTCACAGCATGTTGGAGCGGTTGAGGTTCCTTCCCCTTTGTGATATGTGCTCTTTGGAGGGAAAGGTGTCCTTCTTTGGAATCCCTTCTTCTTTAGGAATCTTCCAAACTTCCTCACAAGGAGACTAAGATTCTCCTCACTTAGCTCTAGATTTCCTATACCATCTCCATCATCTTCATCATCATCTTCAATTGTAGAGGAGGTGGCTTTGAGTGCAATCCCCTTCTTCTTCTTGTCATTCTGCTCATTTTGATTGAGTCTATTTAGCTCCAATTCATGCTCTTGGAGCTTCCCAAATAAGGTGGCTAATGTCATTGTTGATAGGTTCCTTGATTCCACAATAGCTATCACCTTAGGTTGCTAATTTCTGCTCAAGTATCTCAAGACTTTATTAATAAGGTCTTCATTAGGAAAAGTCTTTTCCAATGAAGCAAGATGATTTATAATATGAGTGAACCTCTTTTCATTTCTTGAATGCTTTCTCCTTGGTTCATTCTAAACAATTTATATTCATGAGTAAGAGTGTTTATTATTGATCGCTTTACCACACTTTTGCCCTCATGGGTCACTTGCAAAGTATCCCACTTTTCTTAGCTAGTTTTACAGTTTGACACCCTAAAGAACTCATCATACACCAATGAAGTGGTAATGAAGTTCTTGGCTCTCAAATTGTATTAGACCTTTTTCTTGTTTTCATCGATCCATTAATTTCTTGGTATATTAGTTCTTACACCATTAACTATATGTGTGGGAACAAAGGCTCTATTTTCAACGGCATCCCACACGCCAGGATCAATAGCTTCAATAAAAATTTTCATTCTTTTTTTCCAAAAGGCATAATCATCCCCATTGACATATAGAGGTCTATTTATAGAAGAACTTTTATTAGAAAAACCATTTGAAGTCATCACTTCTCTTGAAGTTGATAAGCTTTTTACACAAGAGTGTAGCTCTAATACCATTTGTTACCACGTGGACTCAATACTCAAGAGGGGTGAATTGAGTTTGTAAAATATTTTCGCAAATCATTTGATTATTAATTTTCATTGAAGCTAATGTTTGTTAGAGATGAATGGATAGAGAAGATAGAGAGCTTTCACTTATAGATGAATCAACCAAGGGAGATAATATTCAAGTAATTCAATAAAACTATGCACAAAGTAAGCGAGTTGAGTTTAGGAAAACAAACACAAAGCTTTATCCTGATTCAGCCACCAATTCACTTGTGACTTACGTCCAGTCCTCAAATCATTACCCGAGATTTCCACTATATCTTTAAGCTTCAAACAAGTGCTTGACAACCTTTACAAACTTGAACACTCAACACCTTGCGATACCTCACCCTTACAGATTTGATGGATACTTCATTCTCTCTCTTACAGATTATACAAAGTGTAGAAGATAAGAAACTCTCTCTAGAGTGGATAATACAAATTGAAGAACAATGAATATCAAGAATTCACACACTTATAGCTCAAAAACAGGAGATTGGAGAAAGAGATAGTGGAACATGAATTTAATGTTCAAGGATGATTTTCAGAATGTTCTCCAACTTGTATTTAATGCCCAACCACTTTTATTTATAGCCCAAATCTATTTAGATCCATTGGTGGTTGTTAGGGCATTAAATGATCTTAATAAAACCATTGGAAAATGACTTTTGCTATCCCAGATAACACGGTATTAGTTTCCAATAGCAGGTTATTAGTTTTGCCTTACATGTTATTTGTTTCATCAGAAAATACTATAGTACACAAGTAATAGGTTATTTGGGAGCTCTAATTGGTTAGGAACATTTGAAAAATAAAGAGGGAACGTTCCCAACATGCAAATAACTTGTTATGAACTTTCCATAATCGGTTATTCACTTTAAAACCTTTAATAGAGCGTTTCTGTCATAATGAATAACCTGTTATGGATTTCAAATAATCAGTTATTTGAAAACACATAATTAGTTATTGGTTTTAGATAACCAGTTATTCAAAACACATAATCAGTTATTGGCTTACCAAGAAAACAAGATTTCTAAAGGATTATACAACCAAAGTTTCCCAAATCATTTTCAATCTTTTTAAAATCATTTTCCACAAACTTGATGAGTATTTTAACAAGTATAAAACATGATTTTCTTTTCATCATTTCTAAAAATATTTTGTTCAAACTTGATCAATATAAAACATGGTTTTGCAAAGAGATTTAAGTTGGCTGAGAAACAAGAAATGAGCTAGTGTGATTCTTATTAAACTTAACATAAGATCTAAGTCCTGTAAGCTAATATTTAAAGAACCTTGGGACATGATCTTTGCACAATCATAACTTTCTTGTTTATTATAGTCAAAACCATTGTCATTCCCAATACTAATCACAATTCTTTCGGGATACTCTCATACTCGAGGTTATATCCTATTACTCTTTGGATATTCTCTTACTCGAGGTTATATCCAGTTCCATTCATATTCTTGGTAGGTGAAGGAAATACCATCCTCACATTACCATTTGATTCTTATTCATTCTAGGATACTCTCATACTCAAGTCTATATCCCATGTCGAATATCCATTAAATACATGGAAATTCTTTACATTATCCATCAGGTACATGGATATTCAATACATTATCCATCAGATACATGGATATTCAATATTACCCCCTACCCTGAGTTAATTCAAAACAACTCCCTACTCGGACTATATTCAATTCTCATTCTTTTTCTCTGGATATTCTCCTGCTCGAGTTTATATTCAGCTCATTCGTTCACTCATTCATTCTTTCATTAATACTCATTAATACTCCCTACCCGGAGTTTATTCAAGTTAACTCCCTACTTGGGATATATTCAAGTTCACTCCCTACTTTGAGTACATTCAATCATACTTTCTATCCAAATTATATTCAACTTATTCTCCCTCCTCAAAGATCATTCCATACCCAGAATACTTATCTCCTTTCCCAGAGATTATTCTAACATAAGCACAATTCAATTTCATTCATCATTCTAGCTCAACCTTATAACCAAAGGAAGCATATTCTCAAATTCTATATCAAATTCTAAACATTCATACTAACTCAACTTTATTAACATAAAGGAGCTATACAATCTCAATTCAATACACAATAGAATCACGTCCATTCAGTAACCAATATAAAAAATACTTATTCTTATTTTTGAATTATGACTAATTCCATTCAAAATACATACAATGGTTTACATCATAAATAATTCAAGTCATTGGATTCATGTAAAAAATTCCATATAGTCATTTCATTCAAATATTCAATATGTAATCATCTCACAAAGATATACTACCATAGAACAATTCTTCATATGCTTACATTCAAAAACTATCCACTTCATATGTATGCTCCAATTCATAATCTTCTCTCTAGTATTATTTCTTTACAAGTAAACTCATACTTTTCATGAGTTACTCATACATATCTTCAACTAAAATAGCATACAATATCATTTCATTGCATTAAAATTTAACTTTTCAAGTAATAGAATTACAAATCCATTTTTCTACTCGATGAGCGCTTAAGTGCCCAAGCACCAACAAGATACCACTTTCTGTTCTACGAGTGCCAGCCTTCCAGCGCTTAGGTGGTAGCCGCATGTAACACCCTATAAAACATGCTAGACTTGTATATGGTTACAGAGGTAGCTTAATACCTGTTTATCATGTCTGTTAAGTTTTGTAACTGTTTGAGCACGTTTAAGTACTTTGTTGTAACACTATGTGGGAAATATAGTTGTTATTATCTCTAGAAGTGGCTTAAACTGCTTAGTTAATGAAAATAATTGTGGAGAATTTGTTTCTAGGTCACAAATGTGGGAACTGTACTACAGTTAAAGTTTGAGGATAATCAAAGCTAGTTTGACATTTTTAAGCATACTAGTTGTGTTTCTTAATGCTGGTTTGACTAGTAACTGATATGAAAAATATAGAAATGGTGAAATAAGATTTTTGATGAATCTTAGGATTTATTTTCAACTTGTTAGAAGCTAGAAATATAGATTTGGTAAAATCAAGGTGTTCTTAGCAAATCGGGAGTTTAGGTACCACTTAACTGGCTGCCTATAAGAAGTCAAATTGGATTTCTTCTCTTGGTTAGTTCTCACGGCAGAGAAGGAAAACAAAAAAGAGAAGAAAAAAGAAAGATAGGGAAACTGAAGGAGAAGAGAAGAAGAGGAAGAAGGAAGAGGATTCAAGTAGAGCTTGGATCCATCCTTGGCTTCATCAACAAGACCTTGAGGTAGGGGGAAACCTTGTTCGTGACTCATTTTCCTATTCTCTTCACCTTGTTCTTGAGTTGTGACTTGATGTGGTGATTTAGATTTTGAGTTATTTTTAGTTGATTTGGCTTGAATCTTGTTGGAGAACTTCAAGATGGCTTGTTTATGAGTTATTGAGTGCATGGAAATGGATTTCCAGCCCTTATACACCTTGAATTCCACTTGAGTTGAGATTTGGGGTTTTAGGTTTTGAAGTGGTGGAATATCCATGATTTATGGTTTTGAGTGAAATCAAAGTGAAATAAGAGTTGCTATGTGTAGATGAACCTTGTGGAAGGTTGGAAATCACTTGGATGTGAAGTTAGAGTGATTAGATGAGGGGTAAGTTCCAATGGAACAGTACCCGGATTTGCAGAATCCATGTTCTGCTGCTTATGCCGCAGCGCAAGGCATGGCATGCTGTGGCATGTGAGTGATGAACTTCCCGAAATGGAACCCGAGAGTAGGGCGACGCACGTGGCCGTGTGTATGCCATGACGTGAGATGGGGAAGAGACCAGGGCGCCACAGCTTGGCCGTGGTGTGCCGCGACATGAGCTCCAATTTTGGACAGAATTTTCTATGTGATATAATGGAACTTATGAAAGGTGTAGTTTCTTCTTTTATGCTTCTTAGTAAGTGATGAAAGTCTAGTAGGAGTATTTAATGAAGAGTGAATGTATTGAATCAAGTTGATTAGTAATGTTAATTATGGGAAATAATTAGACATGACTATATATAGATATACTGTGTATTATGATCAATTGACGAAATAAGCTTCCCTAAGTGTTGGAATCACTCATGTATGCTTGTTTAAGAGTGCTAAGTTACTTTTACAAGTATTTAATGAAGTGTTTGTGAAATGAATCTGAGATGTATATAAATCAATTATGGAGCTAATTATAGGAAGTAATTAGTAATTGTATTGCATGAGATGTTTGTGGAACATATTTAAGGTGGGTAATATCCTCTCTATGTTTGTTGTATATTAAGGATGGATTTCCTTATGGTTTTGTGGATGGATTTCCTTGTGATATTAAGGATAGATTTCCTTATGGTTTTAAGGATGGATTTCCTCTGTGATGGTGTTGACCGTGTAGTAGATGGACTTCACTACCCGGAGTGATGACTGTTGGATGTGATTTCCAATGCTTGTTCAAGGTTATGGATGTGATTTTCATTGCTTTGTTCAGAACTCATGCATATCATGACATTGCCATGGACTTGGTATTATATCATTATTCATATTATGCTTAGGATATTGCATAGGCATAAACACTAGATATAATTTGGCATAACATGACAATTGTATGAGCAGTTGCTAACATGACATGAACTTATGACTTTGCAATTGTATGGGCAATTGTGTATCTCTGAGATGGAGATGTTGTGTACTTCTGTGATTGAAGTGTTAATTTGATAATTGTGAATTTTATGAGAATGTATATCTGCTGGTTTTGGTAAACTTCTATTGAGATATGTGATTTCTCACCCCGATTGTGTTGCCATATAAATTCAGGTGCAAGTTCTTCAAAAGGTAAGAAGAAGATGTATGAAGATTAGTATAGTTATAGGCTTGTTGTTGACAAAGCTTGTATAATCTACTAGATCTTGTTGTTTTGATAGTTTATGTATTACAATGTGCCCTTGGAGGCAATGATGTATATATATAACTTTTGTTATCGTGGTTCTCCATAATTATTTGTATAAATGTTATGGGTTTAGTTGATGTATGTTTTGAAGTAGTATGTCTAGTATTTGTTATTCTTATATATGGCATATACAGGATAGAAATAGTAGGATGTTACATTATAGTATCAGAGCAGTTCATCTTGTTAAGCTAGGGTATGGACTGACTATGCTTAGGCATGTAGAAGTTTCTCTGTATGTTGTGCATTTCTTTGTCTCTTGTTTAAGATGTTGGAAAAGGATTGCATGACTTTTTTTAGGTTGGATGTTAGTAGCTAATGTTACATGATTACATGATATTGAGGACTAGCCTACTCAATATGTGATGTTTTATGTAGACAGGAAACTACAACTTCACCTAGGTGAACTAGAGAAATTAGGAGTTCTTCTAGTAAGGGTACAATTGGATGACTGAACTCGTTTAGGATTTGTTTGTATCTACACCATTTTTAGTGGTACCTCTAGAGTGAGCAGAACCCATGGGTTAGATAAAGGGTTGTTAGATAAGTTTTGCAAGGATTATGGAATGAGGAATCCAAGAGTTTTACGGAAAATAGATTTCTTAGGTGAAGAATATTTGGCATAGGTTTGGCTTGGGAGCTGGAGACCTGTATGAGACTGGATTGTCTTGAGTTGTTAATGATGAGTTAGATATCACTATGGAGGTGGGATTCCTTCAAGTGTGATGTCTGATGGAGATCTTGGAACTTTAGTCGTGAGAGACTAAGTATTGATGATGAAGGAATTTTGGGGACAAAATTCTAAAAAGGAGGGGAGAAATGTAACACCCTGAAAAATATGCTAGACTTTTATATTGTTACAAAGGTAGCTTAGTACCTGTTTATCATGCCTGTTAAGTTTTGTGACTGTCTGTGCACGTTTAGGTACTTTGTTGCAATACTATGTGGGAAATATAGCTGTTATTAGCTCTAGAAGTGGCTTAAACTACTTAGTTGATGAAAATAAATGTGGAGAATTTTTTTCTAGGTTACAAATATGGGAACTGTGCTACAGTTAAAGTTTAAGAATAATTAGAGTTAGTTTGGCATTTTTAAGCATACTGGTTGTGTGTTTTAATGTCGATTTGACTAGCAGCTGATACGAAAAAATATGAAAATGGTGAAATAAGATTTTTTATCAATCTTAGAATTTATTTTAAACTTGGTGGAAGCTAGAAATCTGGATTTGGTAAAATCTAGGTGTTCTTATCAATTCAAGAGTTTAGGCACCACTTAAGTGGCTGCCTTTAAGAAGTCAAATTGGACTTCTTCTCTTAGTTAGTTCTCACGGTAGAGAAGGAAAACAGAAAAGAGAAGAGAAAAAAAAGAAGGGGAAATCAAAGGAGAAGAGAAAAAAAGAAAGAAGGAAGAGGAATCTAGTAGAGCTTGGATCCATCATTGGCTTCATCTTCAAGACCTTGAGGTAGGGGGAAACCTTGTTCTTGACTCATTTTCCTATTCTATTCATCTTGTTCTGAAGTTGTGACTTGATGTGGTGATTTAGGTTTTTAGTTGTTTTTAGTTGATTTGACTTGAGTCTTGTTGTAGAACTTGATGATGGGTTGGTTATGAGTTGTTGGATGCATAAAAATGGATTTCCAGCCCTTGTACACCTTCAATTCCATTTGAGTTGAAATTTGGAACTTTAGGTTTTGAAGTGGTGGAATATCCATGATTTATGGTTTTAAGTAAAATCAAAGTGGAATAAGAGTTGCTATGTGTAGATGAACCTTGTGGAAGGTTGGAAATCACTTAGATGTGAAGTTTGAGTGATTGGATGAGGGGTAAGTTCTAATGGAACAGTACCCGAATCTGCAAAATCCATGTTCTACTGCTTGAGCCACGATGTGCGAGTGATGAACTTCCAAAATGGAACCCAAGAGCAGGGCGCCGCAATGTTGTCGTGTGTATATCGCAGCGTGAGATGGGGCAGAGGCCAGGAAGCGACAGCGTGGTTGTGGTGTGCCGCGGCTTAAGCTCTAATTTTGGACAGAATTTGCTATGTGATGCAATGGAACTTGTGAAAGGTGTAATTTCTTTTTTTAACTTCTTAGTGAGTGATGAGATTCTAGTAGGAGTATTTAATGAAGAGTGAATGTATTGAATCAAGTTGATTTATAATGTTAATTATTGGAAATAATTAGACATGACTATATATACATATATTATGTATTGTGATGAATTGAGTGTTGGGAATTGCAGATACATCACGCAGTGGAAAAACAAAAATTCTCAGCAAGGATCCATGCGAAAAGAAACCATAATCCGTGTTTTTGAGTTTACCTCTTGAAGCGAGATGAAAAAAAAATGGCGTGAGTGACCAACACCGTAACAGCGATGATGTCTCTACGGTATCCACACGAACAGACTCACGAATGTCCAACATCCGCAAAAAGGAGTCCCATGCCTCTGACACAATGCTAGCTAGGAAAAGAAGAGAAACCTGTCACTCTCTCACTCATTGTTTCTGTAGGTGTGGGTAGGGTTCTGTTATGCGTACTTAATAGCCCCTTTAGCAGTACTATTTATAATAGTATCTGCCTTAAGTGAGTGTGAGCAGCAGTAAGGTAAACTGTGTAACCCTAGACTCATCTGTTATGAGTCTAGCCCACAATTGAATCTTGGTCCAACTTAGATCCTTATTGCTCCAATTTAGTCTGCTCTATGTGTGTGACCCTGCAGGTTCTAAAAAAATTGGCAGTAATATTAAAATCCTATTTTAATATTAAAAGCAGTGAGCGATATCTAGCAATACATCACTGCTACCCAGGTGATGAGAATGTCAGTAATTTGACATAACTTTCTGTTACCAATGTTTCTGTGTAGTTTAGTCCCTTTGTCAAGATATCTAGATTAAACACAAGGCATGGAATGTGTCACCCGTGTATAGTTCAATCCTTCATTTCCTGATACTCGAGTAGACTTTCTAATAACAAATGAGATCAATATCTCATATTGACTTATTTGAGCATGGCCATGCATTTCGAGTCTCACTCAATCAGGGGGCGTGATGATATCGCTCCTGTTATGTAGGAGTGACAAATCCTATCTAGGTCACTCACTTCCCTCTGTATGATTTGTAGTATGTTTAATAACTAACTTTATAATCATCTTTTTACAGATGACATTTGATGACATTAAAACATATAACTCCTTATATAGGAATCGTAATGATTTCAAGTCAAAGGACCACATACACCAATGTCACTTCAAGAATCGCTTATGACACTTATGTAACATCCCAAAAATTCTTTATTTCACTATAAACGATCATTTTATAATATTTATGATTTTTAGGAATTTTTGTGGATTTTTCTGGAAATGATGAATATTTTAATATATTCTTCGTTTTACGTGTACACTAAGCGGAGCCGGGGAAAATAGAATATTTTCGCTGAGGCTGGTAAACCTTGAACTGTCAACGTGTCAACGGGGGATCTTACTAAACCCGAGGCCGAGCACAGTTTGCGAGGTTTGCATTTTTCAAGGTTTTATCTGTTAAATAAAATCGCGGTATCATAAAATTATCTGATGAATAATTTTCATCAATTGTAAATTTTATTCACTGAGAAAATAATTCTACAGTGTAATTAATCATCTGTCAGATGTATTTAATTTAGAGACAAGCTTACTATGCACTTTATCGAGAAGCGCACGAAGCTTCTCAAGGAAGCTTCAAGGAAACTTCTAGCAAGCTTCCTTCGCAGCCACTATTCACTCTCTCTCCTCCCATTTTTGTGCAGCACGTTTGACTATAGGGGGAGCATATTTCACTTTTTTTCTCACATTTCCCCTCCTCCCAATACGCAGCTCACTGTTCACTCATCTTTCTCCCTTTCTCTTTTCACTCTACAGCAGCAACCTCATTACCACCAACACCTCCATTTCTATCTTCAAAAACCGTCACACTCCTTGCACCATCCTTGTGTTTGGAGGACCACCATCATTGAGGAAGTCATCTTCTAAGCTCACCATTCTCTTACATCTTTGAAGCTTAAAGGTTGGAGCTTTAAGGTAAAGCTCTCAGCTTTTTCTTCCTCCCTTCTCATTTTCGTAACCCATGGTCATTTTGATGACCATGGGTATCCATTACAATATTTGGTTCTGATTTGGTAAGTTTGAATATTCAAGGATTTCCAAGAAGTTGAAAATGAAGTTTCTGGCCAAAAAGGAGCAGCCTTTCTTTGTGCTTCTCTAAGGTAAGAGGAAGACACTCCTCCTCAACCTCTTTTATCATTTAGGAACGCTGTCTGTGATAGGTATGGAGGGTCATCTTTGTTTGCATGTTGTTTATGATGTATGTGAGCTATTTGATTATTTTTGTGTGTTTTGATATATATTTGAATGTATTGGAACGTGTAATATGGAAGGAAATGATGTCTGATTGGTTCTTGGATGGTCACGGTTTTGAGCCCAAAAGTTTGGAGATTTCATGTGAAAACTAGTAACAATTTGAACCTGACCATGCCCGTCGAATTTGATTTTCTGACCATTTTCGTTGAATGTCAAAATTTGTCGAGTTTAGATTTCTGACCACCAAACACAATGTCAAAATCTGTCGAGTTTAGATTTCTGACCACCAAACACAATGTCAAAATCCATCAAGTTTAGACTTCTGACCATTTCCGTCGAATGTCAAAATCCGTCGAGTTTAGATTTCTGACCACCAAATACAATGTCAAAATCCGTCGAGTTTAGACTTCTAACCATTTTCGTCGAGTTTAGGCTTCTGACCATTTTCGTCCAATGTCAAAATTCATCGAGTTTAGAGTTCTGACCATTTTCATCGAATGTCAAAATCCGTCGAGTTTAGACTTCTGACCATTTCCGTCGAATGTCAAAATTCGTCGAGTTTAGATCTCTGACCACCAAACACAATGTCAAAATCCGTCGAGTTTAGACTTCTGACCATTTTCGTCGAATGTCAAAATCCGTTGAGTTTAGACTTCTGACCATTTTCGTCGAATGTCAAAATTCGACCATTTTCGTCGAATGTCAAAATCTGTCGAGTTTAGACTTCTGACCACCAAACACAACGTCAAAATCCGTCGAGTTTAGACTTCTGACCATTTCCGTCGAATGTCAAAATCTGTCGAGTTTAGATTTCTGACCACCAAACACAATGTCAAAATCCGTCGAGTTTAGACTTCTGACCAATATCTTTCTACCAATGTTGTTTCTGTCAGGTCATTTTCCGTCGAAAGGCAGCCTCAATAGTACACTAGAGACACTTCTTCGTCGAATCCAAAAATTATAATTATCGTCTAACACTTAGTGATTTAATTAGTGGTAACAGGAAGCAATAATTAGCAAATTGGGAAATTAAAATATACTGAGATTCATAAATTTTAAAGAACCAAGAATGGAATTTTCATAAGACTTTGGATAATTTTAATTAGGGTAAGAACATGAGAGTGTTAAATTTTGAGATCTTAGAATAACCTTCTAAGTGTATATGAATAAATTACCTAAGAGGATTTAAATTAACTAAGAGAATTCCTTTAGAGACAAACTCTGTAAGTAAAGCTAAACCTAAGCAAGAATTCATAATATGCTTTAAAATGTATTAATTTATTTAACAACAATATTATGCTATTGTGGGTCCATGTGGGTGACCATTGACTGTGTTAATTCTTACTTTGGCAAATTGTGACATATGATGGAATAGTATGTAATAATGATCATACATGATTATGCATAGAGTCTGTATGCATTGTGAATGTCCGTTGGACTGTCGTAAGGCCTAGTTGCCAGGAGTTGAACACACCTTAGTGCGGGTGCGAATAGACAAGTGTAGGTCGTCGATTGACCTTGGGGGCGTCAGGGTGTGGGTACCTCGCAATGGGCAGTTGGTAGTTCTCTGTCCGTGGGGCAGACCGATGCAAACACACTGACGATCCGGACCGAGACACTGTCCTATATCGCAATCTAGAGCAGACTATTTGTATAATGCCATGATGTGCACGTGGGTAAATTCAGAATTAGAGCACTTTGGCCTTTGCAACCTAGTTGCAGACATGTCGCCTGATCTTTCTCTCCGACCGTTTGTGTCTAGCTCCATGAAGTAGGATTTTGATTTTGTATGCATATGCATAGTGGGTCTATGAATTATTTGGCATACATTGTTATTATAATTAGAAATGTTGTACTTCTGATATGTCTATATATATATATGACTGCTTGGAACTATTTGGTTGATTGTAACTGCTACTAAATGTTTATTACCAATATTGCTGTCATAAATGCTACCTGGGCACTTTGCGCCGTTTGGTTTCTTGATGCTATGATTGGTAATGATGGTAGGATGTCTTACCTCTTTCTTGTACTTTTCTTGCTCTATGTCAATTTTTGGTTAAAGACTGTGAGTGGGAACGAGGTTGGATTCTTTTGGATTTTCTTTGTTTGACCCACTGTATCCGGTGATGTCGTCGTAAAGGGAGTTCTATTGGGTTCGTTCGAATTGTGTTCACTTGTGATGTTAACGCGCGGCGATTCGATTTGACCGACAAGACGTATTTAACATGCTGGGGATCTGACCTTGACCATGAAGAGGACTGCGATTGAAGACCTTATCCTGTATTTCTCACTACTCCGGTGAGCCCGGAGTTGCCTCACACATTCGGAATTCGATGGAGTGCCCAACTCCTTAGTCGTAAATATATTATGGGTAGTTTATATTTTATTTTGCATTACCTATATAAAGTGTATTTTGGATATATGTATGTTTTAAGATGATTATCCAGTATTACATGCTGTAATTCGAGTACATATTATAATTCATAATTTAACTGGTTATATATGTAACTACTCATTCGTGGCTCCTATTTTCCTCATATGCGAAATAATTAATATTTTTGTAAAGTTTGTTATTTGACAATGTTAGCACGCCAAAATTTAGTGACCATGACGTAATGACGATTGTGCATTGGTTATTAAATCGAGGGGTGTTACATTAAGGTGGTATCAGAGCTCAGTTCATCCTGTTGAGCCGGGGTATGGACTGACTATGCTTAGACATGTTAGAAGTTTTTATACGTTGTGTACTTCCTTGTCTCTTGATTGAGATGTTGGGAAAGGAAGGCATAGCTTGCCATAGGTTGAGTGTTGGTAGCTACTGTTACACGGTTACGTGACATTGAGTACTGGCCCACTCAATGTGTAATATTTTGTGTCTACAGGAAACTATGACTTCACCTAGGTGTATTAAGGTAATAGGAGTTCTTTAGAAAGAAGCTCAGCTAAGATGACTGAACTCGCTTAGGACTTGTTTGCATTTACACCCTTGTTGTGTTACCTTTAGAATTGTTTGAGCCTATGGGTTAGAAAAAGGGTAGTTGAATAAGACTTGCAAGGTTTGTGGACCGAGGTGTCCAAGAGGTTTTCGAAAATCGATACTATTTGGAAAAGAGTATCTGGCGTGAGTGTTGGTTCGAGGAGCTACGCAGAAGTCAAAAACTTACAGGGGAT
This sequence comes from Ormosia semicastrata, assembly GCA_029884595.1. Classification (NCBI taxonomy): domain Eukaryota; kingdom Viridiplantae; phylum Streptophyta; class Magnoliopsida; order Fabales; family Fabaceae; genus Ormosia; species Ormosia semicastrata. The sequence continues at coordinate 62,387,957 of JAQQTO010000061.1, read as the reverse complement.
TGCGTCGCAGGAGGCAGAATGAAGGAGCATAAGCTAGAGTCATTTGGGTTTATCTTGTTGGGTTGTGTGACTCTTTGTGTTTGGTTTCTGAAAGGAGACTATTGTTTGGACTGAATGCTTTTGATTTTCTTATGATTTGATTTGTTTGTTCTTGAAGGAAGACAATGACTCGTGGTAAAGGTAAGCGCGTGAACGCGGGGAGTGACAATGATGGCACGACTGCGACAACCAAGGAAATACAAAGAATGATTAATGTAACTATGCGCCAAGATCAGGGAACCGCACAACAGCAGGAATTGGAAGTTAAGGTTCAGAGTTTGAAGGAAGAAAGTCAACTTTGGGGTAACTCTGGATTACCAAAGTTCCAAAGGAGGAACCATAGGAAGGCCAATTAGTTTGAGCATAAATCATATACACTACGGCCAAGGGGACAACAGCAACAACAAGCGTTAAAAGGGAGTGCGAGTGGTAGTAAATCCAATCCAACCGTGGTATTTTGGTCTGTTGGAATGAGTGGAACATGAGGCGGAGATGGTGATTAGAAGCTCTGAAGGATTTCGACTTTCTGTTCTGGTATAATTCTAGAGGAGGCGAATGTCGTAGCGGATGCCTTAAGAAGAAGATAAGCTTAGTTGTCTACTACAATAAGCAAGGAGAATAAGCTCGATAGGGCCACCCAGTGATGAACAGTTATTTGGAGAGTTGGCTGTTGGATGGCTGAAGACTCAAAGGGCGTAGAATCTTTTATTAATCGGCCTATGACGTCAACACGTTTTTGCTCGTTAATATAAGATGCTCAGTGGAAGGAAGCAACCTTATTTCCTGTGATTTGGATTGATGCAACTGAAGATACAACACGAGAACTAGGAGACGAAATGAAAGAAACATAGTCGCGTTTATTCTAAGGTATGCAAATTTCGAGGACGAACTTCCTTTTTAGAAGGGGAGTGTTGTAACATCCCAAAAATTCTTTATTTCATTATAAACGATCATTTTATAATATTTATGATTTTTAGGAATTTTTGTAGATTTTTCTGGAAATGATGAATATTTTAATATATTCTTCATTTTGCGTGTACACTGAGCGGAGCCGGGGAAAATAGAATATTTCCGCTGAGGCTGGTAAACCTTGAACTGTCAACGTGCCAATGGGGGATCTTACTAAACCCGAGGTCGGGCACAGTTTGCGAGGTTTGCATTTTTCAAGGTTTTATCTTTTAAATAAAATCGCGGTATCATAAAATTATTTGATGAATAATAAAATATTATTTTCATCAATTGTAAATTTTATTCACTGAGAAAATAATTCTATAGTGTAATTAATCATCTATCATATGTATTTAATTTGGAGACAAGCTTACTATGTACTTTATCGAGAAACGCACGAAGCTTCTCAAGGAAGCTTCAAGGAAACTTCTAGGAAGCTTCCTTCCCAGCCACTATTCATTCTCTCTCCTCCCATTTTTGTGCAGCACGTTTGACTATAGGGGGGCATATTTCACTTTTTTTCTCACATTTCCCCTCCTCCCAATACGCAGCTCACTGTTCACTCATCTTTCTCCCTTTCTCTTTTCACTCTATAGCAGCAACCTCATTACCACCAACACCTTCATTTCTATCTTCAAAAACCGTCACACTCCTTGCACCATCCTTGTGTTTGGAGGACCACCATCATTAAGGAATTCATCTTCTAAGCTCACCATTCTCTTTATCTTCATTCTCTTACATCTTTGAAGCTTAAAGGTTGGAGCTTTAAGGTAAAGCTCTCAGCTTTTTCTTCCTCCCTTCTTATTTTCGTAACCCATGGTCATTTTGATGACCATGGGTATCCATTTCAATATTTGGTTCTGATTTGGTAAGTTTGAATATTCAAGGATTTCCAAGAAGCTGAAAACGAAGTTTCTGGCCAAAAAGGAGCAACCTTTCTTTGTGTTTCTCTAAGGTAAGAGGAAGACACTCCTCCTCAACCTCTTTTAGCATTTAGGAACACTGTCTGTGATAGGTATGGAGGGTCATCTTTGTTTGCATGTTGTTTGTGATGTATGTGAGCTATTTGATTATTTTTGTGTGTTTTGATATATATTTGAATGTATTGGAACGTGTAATATGGAAGGAAATGACGTCCGATTAGTTCTTGGATGGTCACGGTTTTGAGCCCAGAAGTTTGGAGATTTCATGTGAAAACTAGTAACAATTTGAACCTGACCATGCCCGTCGAATTTGATTTTCTGACCATTTCTGTTGAATATCAAAATCCGTCGAGTTTAGATTTCTGACCACCAATCACAATGTCAAAATCTGTCGAGTTTAGATTTCTGACCACCAAACACAATGTCAAAATCCGTCGAGTTTAGACTTCTGACCATTTCTGTCGAATGTCAAAATCCGTCGAGTTTAGATTTCTGACCACCAAACACAATGTCAAAATCCGTCGAGTTTAGACTTCTGACCATTTCCGTCGAGTTTAGGCTTCTGACCATTTTCGTCGAATGTCAAAATCCGTCGAGTTTAGACTTCTGACCATTTCCGTCGAATGTCAAAATCCATCGAGTTTAGATCTCTGACCACCAAACACAATGTCAAAATCCGTCGAGTTTAGACTTCTGACCATTTCCGTCGAGTTTAGTCTTCTGACCATTTTCGTCGAATGTCAAAATCCGTCGAGTTTAGACTTCTGACCATTTCCGTCGAATGTCAAAATCCGTCGAGTTTAGATCTCTGACCACCAAACACAATGTCAAAATCCGTCAAGTTTAGACTTCTGACCATTTTCGTCGAATGTCAAAATTCATCGAGTTTAGACTTCTGACCATTTCCATCGACTGTCAAAATCCGTCGAGTTTAGATCTCTGACCACCAAACACAATGTCAAAATCTGTCGAGTTTAGACTTCTGACCATTTCCGTCGAATGTCAAAATCTGTCGAGTTTAGATTTCTGACCACCAAACACAATGTCAAAATCCGTCGAGTTTAGACTTCTGACCAATATCTTTCTACCAATGTTGTTTCTGTCAGGTCATTTTCCGTCGAAAGGCAGCCTCAATAGTACACTAGAGACACTTCTTCGTCGAATCCAAAAATTATAATTATCGTCTAACACTTAATGATTTAATTAGTGGTAACAGGAAGCAATAATTAGCAAATTGGGAAATTAAAATATACTGAGATTGATAAATTTTAAAGAACCAAGAATGGAATTTTCATAAGACTTTGGATAATTTTAATTAGGGTAAGAACATGAGAGTGTGAGATTTTGAGATCTTAGAATAACCTTCTAAGTGTATATGAATAAATTACCTAAGAGGATTTAAATTAACTAAGAGAATTCCTTTAGAGACAAACTCTGTAAGTAAAGCTAAACCTAAGCAAGAATTCATAATACGCTTTAAAATGTATTAATTTATTTAACAACAATATTATGCTATTGTGGGTCCATGTGGGTGACCATTGACTGTGTTAATTCTTACTTTGGCAAATTGTGACATATGATGGAATAGTATGTAATAATGATCATACATGATTATGCATAGAGTCTGTACGCATTGTGAATGTCCGTTGGACTGTCGTAAGGCCTAGTTGCCTAGGAGTTGAACACACCTTAGTGCAGGTGCGAATAGACAAGTGTAGGTCGTCGGTTGACCTTGGGGGCGTCAGGGTGCGGGTACCTCGCAATGGGCAGTTGGTAGCTCTCTGTCCGTGGGGCAGACCGATGCAAACACACTGACGATCCGGACCAAGACACTGTCCTATATCGCGATCTAGAGCAGACTGTCTGTATAATGCCATGATGTGCACGTGGGTAAATTCAGAATTATAGCACTTTGGCCTCGGCAGCCTAGTTGCAGGTATATCGCCTGATCTTTCTCTCCGACCATTTGTGTCTAGCTCCATGGAGTAGGATTTTGATTTTGTATGCATATGCATAGTGGGTCCATGAATTATTTGGCATACATTGTTATTATAATTAGAAATGTTGTACTTCTGATATGTCTATATATATATATGACTGCCTGGAACTATTTGGTTGATTGTAACTGCTACTAAATGTTTATTACCATTATTGCTGTCATAAATGCTACATGGGCGTTTTGCGCCGTTTGGTTTCTTGATGCTATGATTGGTAATGATGGTAAGATGTCTTACCTCTTTCTTGTACTTTTCTTGCTCTATGTCAATTTTTGGTTAAAGACTGTGAGTGGGAACGAGGTTGGATTCTTTTGGATTTTCTTGGTTTGACCCGTTGTATCCGGTAATGTCGTCGCAAAGGGAGTTCTATTGGGTTCGTTCGAATTGTGTTCACTTGTGGTGTTAACGCGCGGTGATTCGATTGGACCGACAAGACGTATTTAACATGCTGGGGATCTGACCTTGACCATGAAGAGGACTGCGATTGAAGACCTTATCCTGTATTTCTCACTACTCCGGTGAGCCCGGAGTTGCCTCACGCATTCGGGATTCGATGGAGTGCCCAACTCCTTAGTCGTAAATATATTATGGGTAGTTTATATTTTATTTTGCATTACCTATATAAAGTGTATTTTGGATATATGTATGTTTTAAGATGATTATCCAATATTACATCTTTGTAAATTCGAGTACATATTATAATTCATAATTTAACTGGTTATATATGTAACTACTCATTTGTGGCTCCTATTTTCCTCATATGCGAAATAATTAATATTTTTGTAAAGTTTGTTATTTGACAATGTTAGCACGCCAAAATTTAGTGACCATGACGTAATGACGATTGTGCATTGGTTATTAAATCGAGGGGTGTTACAACTTATGTAACGATCCATGTAGCATTCTCATGGCGGGTCAGTCTAGTACATCATTACTCTAATATGTACCCATGTGAAGACTTGATATCTCATATCCATGACCCATGAGATGTGATCATCAGTCTAAGTACATACTAGTCTCAATACATTATTGTTATCCTAATTAATAATAACACTTGACTAGGGACATTTAAGAATAGTGTTCTAATTTTATACAATAAGATCTCATGATCAAGTCAACCACTTGATGTCCTATGCCATCAAACTTACTATTCTAAGGACTTTATTATGTTTATCATAAATAACATAATAAATGAAATGTCTCATATATTAAAAATAGTATAATACAATGTATGTAAGTACTGTCAAAATATATCGGTCTCTAGGGCATACACTAACATTGAGGAAATGAGCTTCCCTAAGTGTTGGAATCACTTATGTATGCTCTTTTAAGAATGTTAAGGTACTTTTAGAAGTATTTGTGAAATGAATCTAAGATACATATAAATCAATTGCGGAGCTAATTATGAGAAGTAATAAGTAATTGTATTGCATGAGATGTTTGTGGAACATATTTGAGGTGGGTAATATCCTCTCTATGTTTTTTGTGTATTAAGGATGGATTTCCTTATGGTTTTGAGGATGGATTTCCTGTATGATGGTGTTAACCATGTAGCTGATGGACTTCACTACCCAGAGTGATGACTGCTGGATGTGATTTCTAGTGCTTGTTCAAGGTTATGGATGTAATTTCTATTGCTTTGTTCAGGACTCATGCATATCACGACATTGCCATGGACTTGGTATCATAACATTATTCATTTCTTGTTTAGGAAATTGCATAGGCATAAACACTAGACATAATTTGGCATAGCATGGCAATTGTATAGGCCGTTGCTATCATGACATGAACTCATGACATTGCAATTGTATGGGCAATTATGCATCTCTGAAATGGAGATGTTGTGTACTTCTGTGATTGAAGTGTTAATTTGTTAATTGTGAATCTTATGTGAATGTATATATACTGGTTTTGAAATACTTCTATTGAGATATATGATTTCTCACCCCGATTGTGTTGCCATGTAAATCAAGGTGCAAGTTCTTCAAAAGGGAAAAAGAAGATGTATGAAGATTAGTATAGTTATAGGCCTGTTGTTGACAAAGCTTGTATATTATACTAAATCTTATTGTTTTGAAAGTTTATGTACTATAATGTGCCCTTGGAGGCAATGGCGTATATATATAACTTTTGCTATCATGGCTCTCCGTAATTATTTGTACAAATGTTATGAGTTTAGATGATGTATGTTTTGAAGTAGTATATCTAGTATTTGTTATTTTTATATATGCCATATATATTAGGATAGAAATAGTAGGATGTTACACCACACACTCAAGCACCCAACAATAGGCCAGTGTCCAACAACACATTGATCCTCTAGACTTTGGCGCTCAAGCGCCTAGCAACCAGTGCCTGGGCACTGACGCCCAATATCCAGCCTCTATTTCTGCATATTTTCACATCCAAATTCAAAGACAATGCATTCAAGTCATTTCCAATCTCTTAAATGATTCATATACTAACTGAACTCTTTGTAAAACATTCTCAAATCATCATAAGATAAATCAACTATAAAAAATTCACAATCAATCCATTCCCACCAAAATCCTCATCTAAGGAAATCAAGTCATGAAAATCTCAATGTTTTCAATTTCAATCCATCAACCATAAAAGCATACTCAGAAAATGAAGGAAAATAGAAAAGCACGAACCCCCTACCTCATCTTGAAGCCATGCTCTTATTTCTTTCCTCTTCTCTTCTTTCTTCTTGGTTCTTTTATTTCTCCATTTCTCCTTCTCTCCTCTTCATTTTCTTTCTTCTCTTTTTCTTGTTTCTCTTCTCTTCTCCCCTTTCTCTCCTTTTCTTTTCTTTGGTAGCTACTAGTCCTCCACCGAGAGAGTGACGAGAATAATTGAGAGAAATATAAAAAAAGGATCAATAAAAAAAAAATTAGCAGAGGCAGTGGAAGGAAATAAAACAAAGAAAATATGTTGGAACTTCCATATCTGCTAAGTACACTTCATTCTTTCAAAACCACATTTTCTAACTTCCATAAGTATTCCAGTAAATCATACGTCTCAACTAAATCTTTGTATCCCATTTTCCATAATTTTCCTTTGCTTTCATCAGATAAGTTACATTATTTCTCTTGAATTAAATCTAACGTGTAAGGTAACTAAACATACCTTTCTTGACTCACTTTCCATATCAAAATATTATTCATATTCTAATTATTATTTCCAAGCAGTTTCATAATTTTCCAAGCTATCTAGCTATTTTATTTAATCTATAAACAGTTTCTCAGTGTTATTAAAAATACCAAACTAATTCATTTAATCCTTCCAAAATTTAGTACATTTCACACTAACTATCTTCATCTTGGAAATTCATTTTCCCATATTCATTTCTATCATTTTAACTATTTATCTCAAAATATGAGCTATTATTCAAATTACACTCAATCTTATCCAAAGGATTTCCAAAATTATTATCCAGCTCATACTTATAATATTGAGCTTCTATAACACTGATTAGAATTTATTAGGTCAGGGAGGATGTTACAATTCTCCCCTCCTTTTAAAAAATTTTTTCCTCAAAATTTGATCATTCATTATGAGTGATACTAAATAATTTCATGGATTCATATCATTCTATGACATATGAATTCAATTTCATTTTATTGTTCATTCAAATAAACGCTTACTCATCATTCAAGTACTTAAGCATATACATCGTTATCTCCCTTCACCTCAGCTAATGGATCATATGCCATTATTTCTCATCGCCAAGGCGGGGCAGAACATTTCTGGATACTCTCCTAGTCGAGTTTGTATCTAGTTCCCATAAACATGGTAATACAATTTTTAACTCTTTTTTTTTCATAATATCCTTGTTGTGACCTTGAACTTTCAAACTTCACGATTCTATATATATCTACTAGGGTGTGAAAGTCCTTGATCACCAAAGGTTTTACTATTCTCATTATTTCATCTTTCAATCTATCTTCAAACTTGATACATTTTCAATTCTCATCTAGGTTATACTGAAAGTAACAGAAAACTTCAACAACTCTTCAAATTGTACCACATCTTGCATACTTAAGTTCCCAATTCTTACTTGTACTAGTTTTCCTTGTTCTTGCAAATTCTTAGACTATGAAACATTCTCTTTAATCACATTCTTTTAGCCTTTCTAACTAACATATTCGAGGCCACAGTCTAGAGCTAACCATGCTACAATTGAAGGAATATCAGACTGTCTTGGTGAACCATGTGACACATCTATGCCTAGAATAAGGGTGAGAACTTTGGAAACAATAGGAAGAGAAGGAGAATGTTCAATGTCTAACGATGAATTAACCCACCAAGCTTGGCATTGATCTTCAACAAAATATTAGTTAGATATTAATCATTGACACTTGTAGGAGCCAAGCACTAGGTAATGATTTCATACTCAGCAAGATTCTTCTTCTTCCATGGACCACAAATACCACAGTTTTCTAATCAGGAAGCAGGCAAAGAAGGAATTGAGGAGCCCTAGGAAGTCTAGACTGCATGTTCTCAAACATCTTCTCCACTCTAATCATAGGGGGAGCATGTAACATCCTCCTTAACCTAATAGCCCTAATAAGGGTTATAGAAGCTCAATAATATTGGTAAGAAATATCTGTTAATTTAGATAATTTTCTGAACTAGTCTAAGCGTAATTCTATAACATTGAATGTGAATAATAGCTAATAAATTAGCTAAAAATGGTTGATATAATAGAAATCAATGTAGGAATATATTTCTAAAGTATAAATAGTGGGAATGAGTTGTAGTATAATTTTAAAGATCAAAAGAATCAGTTTGGTATTTTTGGTAACACTAAGAGAGTGTCTAAAAGCCAAATTAAATAGGAAAGTAGCTCAGAAAATTATGGAACTTTGCATTGATGCTAAAGAAGGATGAAAAGTATTCTGGTGATGAAAGTAGCCTAAAAGGAATATTTCTAAGCTTCCTAGTTCTATTTCATAGGTTTAATTGAACCTAGAAAAGAACACTGAAGTTTAGTGAATGATAAAGGTGTATAAGAATTATTGAAGAATAAAGAAACTGAGAAATGAATAGAATCCTGAAATTTTTCATAACACCAATGAAAATTGGAAAATCCATTAAAGGAATATGGAAACATCCTTAAGTGATACAAGTTATAGAATCTCCTCTTATTTTTATGTTTCCATTGCCTTTATTCTTTCTCTTTTTATTTATCATTTGTTGACTTGTGATATGAGAATCTCCTCTTATTTTTATGTTTCTCATTTTCACTCTTTTGTCTTGCTCTCATCTGGTGTGTTGGAAAATATAAGAAAGAAACAACAAAGAATAAGAAAAGGAAGGGAAGAAGGAGATGAAAACCAAGGTGGAAGAACCAAGACAAAAAGGAAAGAAGAAGAAAAATAAAGGAAAAGGTATAAGGATTGAGTAAAGGTAAGAGGATTGTTTTCTGTTTCTCCTTCTCTATGTATTTTGCATTAGTTATTGGATTGAAAATGAAAACTTTGGAAGTTTTGATGGTTGAATACTATGGATATGGATTTGGGTATGATTGTATAGATTGAACATTTTAACTATAATTTTTATATGGAAGTAATTTGAGGATATTCTTGAATGTGTATGGATGGTATTAAGATAATAGATATGTGTAGAAATGGTTTTCATTGGTGATTATGGTGAATGAAATTGATTGGAAAACATATGCAGATCCCTGGCGTCTCAGTGCTCAGGCACTGAAACACGAGCACTTATGTGCTGAGCGTCCAGCATGTATCTCTGCTATTGTGCACCTAGTGCCCAAGCTGTTGATAAAGTGCCTAGGCGCGGGTCGCGACAACAGTAAGGTATGCTCTCTGTCACTTTAGTACCCTAGCGCTAATGGATGGGCGCCTAGGCGCCCGTTGCATAATAGTACAAAGAAACCATTTTGCTTGGATGAAATGCTTTTGTTATATGTATTTTTGAATCTATTGAGTATGATTTCTAAGTATGATATGTTATAAATTGTGAAGAAATTCTTTCATATTAGGGAAATTGTATTTAGAATGGAATTGTTCTTTTAAATTAAGAACTTTCTTTGTATGAAAGAATAATTTGAATGGGTGCTTTATGTCCACCCTTTTTATGGATTTATGAATTAGAATGGTATGATATAAGTTTGAGAATTTTGTGTTGAATGAATGATGAAAATGAGAATGTGCCTAACAAGTATCTATGTATCTTGGACTAGTGGATTTGAATTGTATGTATGTGGGAATAATGATATTGGTTACTTGATAAATGTGAATTTAGTGTATATTTGGGGATTATGTAGACCCTTGAATGTTAAATGGAGCTAGAATTGGAATTTATATTCAAATTGTTTTTGTGTATTTGGGGAATTAAGAATATGCTCCTTTAAGTTATTAAGGTCGAGCTAGTATTGAGCTTAATGAAATTGAATGTACTCTGGGCAAGGCATAATATAGAATATCCATGTATCTGATGGATCCTATGAAGAATATCCATGTATCTGATGGATACTATAAAGAATAAGGATATCCATGTACTTGAAGGATAATGTATTGAATAACATCATTATTTATTAGACATAATACTCATATCTGGAGTTGGTCCTAGAATTTGTATTGATTGATACTTTATGAGAATACTTCTCGTACCTGGGGAAGTAAATACAAGAATATATTATGAGAATACTTCTCGTACTTGGGGAAGATAATATGAGAATGATATTAATTTTATTATCCTTGTACCTGAAGGATATGAGCTAAACCTCGTATCTGGAAGTAATCTAAAGTCCTTATATCTGAATGATATATTTCAAAAGTAAATTCATATATCTTGGATAATAAATAAACTATAATTTGGATGATATTTGAAAGTCAAATTAAAATTAGATGTTATGATTATGACTTTGATGTATTTTTGAATATTTGATTGAATATAACGTTATGGTGTTGTGATTGTAGTTGTATTCTAGATAGATTATTTGTAAAATAGAATATATATATATATATATATATATATATAAAATTATATATATGTATTTAATTGAAGTTTTACAAAGAAATGGATTTTCCCCCGAAACAGCAGAAATTATTGTGATGATATGTTTTCAGAATAGGATCTACTGAGAATTAGTATTCTCACCCCATTGTTGTTTGAATTTCACAATAATTCCAGGTTCAGCAGTTGCAGCACTACGGTTGAGGCGGAAGTGGATGTTTATTTTTGGATTTAGATTTTTAGTATGACAAATGTATATGTATTGCCTTGAGGGCAGATGACATGAATTTGTTTTAGAATGTATATGTAACATGTAACACCCACCTTAGGATGTCACATTTATGTTACATAATTACCAAATCAACCTTATTTAGATAACGTACTTTGTAGGGAAAAATACAAAATTCAAAAATTCTTAATAACAAGAAAATAAACTTAGCAGAAAATAAAACATCACAGCATCATTACAAATAATTTACATCATTTATACATATCCAAGTCTCTTGTTATACATATACAAGTTTTTAACACTATCATACTGTAAATATTACAAACTAGTCACTACAAAAATTTTTAAACACTATTTACATTGACATCTTTGCCCAAGTACTACTAGGCAGTGAGCCCTCAGAAGTAGGCTGGACCTCAGATGGGTCCTCCTCAGACTCCCCGGGTGGGGGAATTCCAACCCGACGTAAAGTCCAGGGAACAAATGTCCGAGCGGACGATACGACACTACTCTCTCTAGGGGTGCGATAGTACGCTCCCAATCTTTGCCGATGGATATAGGGAACTCTAATTGTACATAAATAGTAACAAAAAAGTAAGGGTTCCCTGACTGTAGCCTACTCAGTCTAATATTTACATCTCCTAGATAATATATACTCTCTCTCTCAAGATCTTCAGTCCATGCCTCGTCCCCTCCGATAAACGTCAGTCTCATGTAACCCAAGAAACTAGAGATCTCCACCGCCATCAAAACTCGAAGTTCTCAACGAAATCTGGACCTTTCTCTGCTTCTCACTCTACGTCTGGCTCAGTATCTTAACAATATATAAACATGATACAACATATATATGCAAGAGGTGAGATCACCTATGCCAATACCAGCATGGTAGTAATGAAGATAAACACATCCCAAAATATCATACAGATGTCATACTATAATTACAGTTATGCTACTAACATTATATATCATCATTACACAAGAAATAAAAGAAGAATTACGATTATGCTATTTTCAATACTCAAGTATCCAATATATTAATTACCACAAGCAAGAATTATACATGAGCAAGAGTTACAATGATATATAATCTATGAATGCAAATGTACACTGACTCAATATCCTACTCCATGGAGTTACAACTCGAGTCGGAGAGAGTGACTGAAAAGATCTGTCGGCACCAATATACTTCAGACCACGTGCTCAATTTCTGCACATCTAGTATATGCACGACAGTCCGTATCAAATCATGATTAGGGATAGTGTCTCGGTCCGGATCATTGGTGTGTTGCATCGGTCTAACCCACGGTACAGAAGAGCTACCAACTGTCCATTGTAGGCAACCCGCACCCCAATGCCCCCAAGGTCAACAAGTGACCTACACTACGCTTATTGCACCCACTCAAGAGGTGTAATCTCTCCTAGGCAACTTGCCTTACACAGTCCTTTGGACCTTTCCAATGCATGTACTATGCACTATTCACAATTTCCATTAATATCACATGTACAGGATTCATATAATAATTTAATAGTAGTATTACTGTAATTTAATCACGTAGTCATATTTTTATATTTTCTCACTCGCAACTCAATTCTGTCGCCTTTTCAAATCACGTAGTGATTTTTTTTCAACGTTTTCCAATCGCGTGAATATTTTTCATACGTTTTGAATCAGAATTACTATTTTACATAATTTAATATTAAAATTTACTGTATTTCTCTCATATTTGCAAAATAATCCCTTAAAACACATAAATTACATTTTCATCTCTCAAAACAGATTAATTATGTTTTCGTCCCTCAAAATACATAAATTACATTTTTGTCCTTCAAAAACATATTAATTATGTTTTCGCCCCTCAAAACACATCAATTTACATAATGACCCCATATTTCCATAACATTCACAATTGAATCCCTTTCTCATAAAATTTACAGTACAAAGTTCACATACATACGGTATAAATTTCTCTACAGTATATATTTCACATACACCCATATTATCAGTTCCTTAAGCATTACAGCACACAGGAAAGTATTGAAATAAAATTATACCTCACAGATATTACACATACGAACATAGAAACACAAACAGACACATCCCAAATACAGTCCAAACATAGAAACACAAGCAGGCACATCTCAAATACAGTCCAATCAATACAGTCCAAGAACCTCAAACAATAGGTGATTAACCTCAAACAATAGGTGAATAAATCCTTAAGGATTTTTCACCGAACAAACCATCCTCACACTACCAGAACATGGGTGGTAATGTTGAGTCTCCCTCTTACCTCTTGAAGACAAGCTTTCTAAGCTTTCCTCCTTTCCTTGAAACTTTGTTAATCTCCTAAACAAGCCCTAAAATTTTCAAAAAAATTAGTAAAGGATCACACAAGAATCAAGATTGAAAACCAAGGAGAAATCATGGTTAACAAAATTAAAATCAAACTTGGAATTCTTGAATCAAAGCTTACCCTTTAGGAAAAGGTTGAAGAAGCTTTGAACAAGGTAGGATAGGTTTGTGACAAAACCTTGTAAAGAAGAAATGCTTAGAGCATGACTTGAGTCAAAATAAAATCAAGAGATGAATGTTTAAAGGCTTAATGGTGTGGTTTGTAGGTGATGGCCAATTGGGAGAAAAGATGGAAGAGAGGTGCGTGGTTTTTCCTTGACACTTTGAGAGAAATGACTTATATTTGATAAGTATAAAAGTGAAGAGTGAGGACGTGAGAAGGTTGCTGCTGGCCGTGTGATAACATGTGAGATTTGAAAAGAATTACTTGAGTGATTATCTAATTTTTGAGTGCATGAAGACAGCTGCCAGCCGTGTGACTTGTGAGAAGAAATAAAGAAATTTATTTGCATAATTATCCACTCCATCCAGCTGCTCCCGTGAGCTGTCTTGGTGTGACCGTGAATGACATTTTACTTGAGTAAGTAGCTATTCTTTAATTACACAAGGACACTCACTTCTCATTGGTTACCAACTTGACTTTGCATGACTTTGCATGACTTTGTGATATTCAAATATCACTTGGAAGCTTCTTCAAATTCTGCTGGACGGTGGGCTGCTGCTGGACGTCCATTCTGCTGCTCCAAAATGTTGCTGAACCGTGGTTGTTTAGGTAGGTTTAAACCCTTTAATTGGTTGCTAATCCTAGCTTATTTACTAGTTGATTAATTAGCTAATTAATTGGTTTTAATCTCCTAACCATTCTCACTTAATCATCCAAGTATATAACTAATTTAGTTTAACATGTTTAGCATGCATCATCACCTCTAATTAGAATTAGGATATTAAATTAAGGATTAAGTTATAACTAATCCCTAATTAAGTTAGTTTACTTAATTTCTCAATTAGGTAATTAGGACAACTAAATTAAGGTTAATTAGTTTCCTAAGCAAAAGTCAAGCAATTATTGTTGACTCAATCTTATCCATTGAAAATTCAATTTGATTTCCTATCCATTAATTTTATCTATGGTGGATATTACTTGATAGTTTTGGTAGGATTCGTTTTACATCATTGATTGAATCAATGGTGTGGATCAAAGCTTCTAAATCAAGCTTCAAATCTAATGGTTCACAAGAAGTCTAAGCTTCTTTCCTTGACCAATTCTCATTGGTTAGAAAAGTCCAACCATTTATTTTGACTATATCCTATTGGATCATTTTAATTTTAATTACAAGAAATATTCTAAACACCTTTTCTATTAATTAAAACTTATCGGGTCCAACATTCATAGCAACAACTGCTATAAATATAATCACAGATATTTCTCAGTACAATATTTTTGTTGTTATAGATAGATTCTAAAAATCAAAAGATTCTTTTCTGAGTCACTCGGATTCGGGTTTAGTAAGATCCCCCGTCTCCAAATGAGGCAGATCAGAATTTCCCCAGCTTGAAAAATTATTATTTTTCCTGGCCAGGAGCAATCACACAAAATGATCAAATATGATCTCAGAACAGTCAAATTATTTTTATACCACATAGAAAATACAAAATAGTGTAATTCTGCTATTACTATTCATATAGTCAGAATTTGGGGTGTTACATAACATCCCAAAAAATTCTTATTTCATGATAAGTAATCATTTTATAATATTTGTGATTTTTGAAATTTTTTTTGAAATTTTCTGAATTGTTTAATTATTTTAATATTTTTCTCGATTTATGTGCACATTAAGCGAGGCTGAAAAAATAAAATATTTTCCCTGTGGCCAGAAAACTTTGAGTTGTAGAAACATCAATAGGGGATCTTACTAAACTCGAGATCGGACACAAATTACGAAGTTTTCATTTTCGAGATTTTATACGATAAATAAAATCCTAGTATATTTTATTATCTGTGGGATAATAAAATATTATTTCTATTAATTGTAAAATTTGTCCACTGAATAATAGCTCTAGCAGATTATTTCTATCTGATCACTTTTATGATAGCATCTAAGTGACATCATCACCCTTCACTTTATCGAGAAACGTGCGAAGCTTCTCAAGAAAGTTTCAAGGAAGCTTCCTATCAACCACCACACTCTCTCTCCTCTCAAATGTGCTGCATGGCTGGAAGGGGGAAACAAAAGATTGCAAGCTCTCATTTTATTTCACTCCTCCTATTCACATTTCATTTCTCCTTCTCTCCCTCACGCGCATTTCTCTATTTCTCTCTTCTCCTCCATTTACACGACCACACCATTATTGGTAAGAAACCAAGCTTTTCTTGCTCAACCAACCTTGTTTCTTGCTTCCTCTCTTCATACTAAGACACTTCTTGTAACACCCTCCTTTGGGCATCACATTTCCGACTCCCGACTCATAATCTGAAAAGAAGTTCGCACAAAGTTTGAGTTATAAAAGATGGGTTTTAAAATTTCTTCTTTACTGAAAAGTAAATTTTACTGAAAATATTAGGTGATATTGAAAATCATATTTCAACTATTCATTATGCAATATTGACACCAATTAATATCACAATTTAAAGAGAAATATAAAATTAACAGACTTAATTTTTTTTAACAGTAGCAAACCCCATGACGGGTCCTACTTAATAGCACGGTACAACACTAACGAGAAACTTTAACATACTTATTCCTTTTTCTCTCCATCTTGATGCATCAGACATCTGTTCTTTTATCAACACTGCACACCTTCAAGTCCTGAATGTCCACTCCTTATTGTTGTCACCAATCTCAGAGTATCCATCGCCCGTTATGTCTAAGACAACTCGATCCTTCTATTATTTGATTTTAACAGTACAGACACAGCAAAATAGGATAACAAAGAGGTGAGATCACCTACACCAATACCAACATGGCAGCACAGAGATAACACAAACAGCAATATCATACAGATAGATCATACCATAATCATGCTATCAGCATTAATCAACTATCATCATCTAATCATTTATCAGTTCAATCATCATCCAAGTATTCAAAACAATTGTCATAACCAATAACCAATATTCCTCAATTAATATATCACACGATATATAAATGCTCAGTTTATGCATATGCACAAAGACTCATTTTATCAAAAACAACTCCATGGAGGTTTTCACAATTTCGAGAAGAATACTCTGGTTAATTGTCAGCCTTAGCCCAAAGACAATCTCCCAGTCGTTGAAAAGAATCGTGTTCTTGTCGGGTATCGTCAATGCGTTGCAACGGACTGCATCGCCAAGTGGCACAGGGTACTTGCCAACTGTCCACTGGTCGACTGCCGCGCCTTGACGCCCCCAAGATCCATCATAGACTTCACCATCAATTCTTATTCCCTCTTCAACCACAAGGGCCATAATAGCTATTAGCTATATTTTATACAATGCACGAATATATCAGTGCAAGTCCAACCCCAAAGGGTCAAATCTTTTCAATTTCATTTGTTCAATGTAATCATATGCTTCAACGCATATTTTTCCAATGCACGTATAATGCACCAAATCCAATCATAGACATATCTTTCCAATGCATGTATAATGCACCAAATGCCAATCACAGGCAAAACATGTCATTTTCTCACACAGCATCCATATATTGGTTGTACAGTATTTATACTGTATTTTCAACAGAAAAATCATATTATCACATTTTCATAGTTATAAAACTCTTTCGTCGTGTTTTCACAAAAGTGTGCAACATTCCATTTCGTTTTCACAATTCCAAAACGTTTCTGTTACGTTTTCACAATACTGCAACTCTTCTGTTGCACCTTTAAATCACGTATTAAATTTTTCAACATTTTTCTCAATCACATAAAAATATACGTTTCTCAAATCACGTAATGATTTTCCATCGTTTTCAAAATTGTGTAACTTAAAAATCATTCTTTTAAGTTGCGTAAATCATTTTCCATCATTCTCAAAATATTTAAAACACTTTCCAAATCACATAAGATATTTTGTCATTTTCACAATTACGTAAAAATATTCTATCATTATTTAATCACGTAGTGATTTTTCAATAATATTTTCAATAGTGTAAAATATTTAAACGCTTTCCAAATCGCGTAGAAATATTTTAACATTTTTCAAATTGCATAGAAATATTTTACTGTATTTCAAATCATTTTTAAGATACGTAAAATATTTTTCAATATTTTACAATTACGTAAAATATTCCTCAATATTCCAAACATTATTTTGGACTTAAATAAATCAATTTTAATTCAAGAAATCCTTTTCCAAAATATAATTCACAAAATCACTTTTCCATTGATATAAATCAACGTTTCAAAACTTAGCATTTTCTAACGTACTTCAAAACTCAAAAATAAGTTATACGTTAGTAAATTTTTAAAATACCATTATATTCTCCATTTTTTCCAAATCATTTCCAAATCAACCTTCCTCAAAATAATATAACTTTCTACTTCATTTAATATATTTTCTTATTCAAGAAAATCCTTTTTCATAGTATATTTCACAAATTCACAATTCCATTGAATTAAATCAATGTTTCTAACTTTAAAAATTACTAACGCTTTCCAAAATCCAACGGGATTTTAACAAAAATAAATTCATTTTAAAACAAATTGAGGCTCACTTACAACCTCTCTTTTCCATTCATTTCTCAAGTGCTAAAATACTCTGATTCCCTTTTCAAATTCCTTGTATTAAATTAATTATATTTTCACTTGGAAAATCACTTTGTTTCATCAAAATCAATGCATTACAAGCCTTCGAAAATGTGGACAAGACTATTGAAACCATCAAATATTTTTCCTTCTAAATTGATATGGTTTTACACAAACAAAACCATTAAAAATTTTGTTTTCAAATCCGCAAGACTTGTGGTTATTAAACTAAACCCATTTGTTCAAATTCACTTTTATTTTCTTTGCAAATCCTTTTTCACTTTCTTTGCAAATCCTTTTTCACTTTCTTTGTAAATTCTTAAAATCATCATTGCTATTTTCATTTAAATCTCAAGTTTTGTAAAACACTTAGAAACTTTTTACACAAAATAAATCAATAAAAATTCTTCAAGAACCATGTTCTTGTACTCTTTGAAAAATAAACTCTTTGTTTATTTTTCTTATTTTTCTAAACATCTATTTTCATCATTCATGAAAATATTCATTTATGAACACCTATCTTGAGGTGTCTTAACCGATATTCACCATGTTTCTAGGGATCAAAAATTAATTCCCTTATTCTTGAAAAATTTTAATTTGAACCCTAAACAAGGGCATCAAAACCGTAGTCCTTCCTTGGCCATTGGGACCAAAATTAATTTTCTTTCCATCACCAAATCATGGCATACATATACATACACATCATATATATATATATCAAAAGCATGCCATATTATCATCATGCATAGTATAAGCATACTATCAAAATCATAAACTCATGCAAAGTATATATTAAGCATAGACAATTAATCAAAGCTCATAAACACATATAAATTATTACATGACCATGGATATGAATCCTCACATGGATTCACCATCCATCAAATATAAGACCATCTCTCACCACCATGCTTGGTTGGTGAGATGGATCTCCCTCTTACCTCTTGAAGATCCTCAAAAACTTCTTGATTTGCTTCTTTTTTCAAGTCCTTCATCACCAAAGGCTTCTCAAATACAAAACAAAATACATAGAAATTAGTATATTAAGTTTGATTAAGAGGAACCATGGATCAAACATGGTTTAGAACATGAAAAAGAAGAGAAGAAATGAAGTCTTCTTATACTTCACCTCAAAAACCCAATAACTTTGATCTTGAAGAAAGTCCATGAAGATGAATGATTTAGAGAAAATCTCCAACATGAAAGTTGCTTAGAATATCATATAGATTCAAGATCTATGGTTGGATTAAATTAAACAAACTTGAAGGGTGGTCTTAGGGTGGTTGACCAAATTCCTCACAAGAAGGAAAACATAAGCTTTTTGATTTTTAACTTGAAGGACAAGGTTGTAGATGATAGAATTTTGAGAAGTTCCTAATAATTCTAAAACAATTAGTAAAATCACAAACAAAGTTTAATAATAACAAACCATGGAACAAACATGGCTTAGAAAATCATAAACATGAATTTAAACCATAGAAATCAAAGTTTACCTCCAAGGAAGTAAGCTAAAACTGGGATTTTGAAGCACTTAGAGTGGGATTTTGGGAAAACTTTCTAAATGAAAAGTGTTTAGAATATTGTTTAGCTTTAGGAGATGATGAGAGTGAAAATTATAGGTGAGTGATGGTGTATTTGGGTGTGGAGACTGAACCAATGGAGAGAAAATGGAAGGAAAAATGGTTGCTTGGTTCTTGTAATTTTGAGAGAATAAGATGGAGGCTTTTTGGGTGAGAGAAAAAAATGAATATGCATGCTCAAAATGAGTGGGCTGCCGTGAGAATGAAAGAATGGAGAGATAGAAATTTCTTTAGCATAATTGAAGGCTATCACATGCATGCAAAAGTCTTCCACTTTGTCATATTTTTCCTTGGCCTAAAAAGGCTACTCCAATTTGTCTCCTCCTTTCCAAGCATCTCCAACCACCCCCCCTCTTCATAATGCATGCAAAGTTGTCATCTTTTCATACCATTATTTGAAGCATTTCTAGCCATTGATCAATTCAATGGTTAGGATTTAGGTAGACTTTTGATTTTTAGGAGACTTAATCTAGGCCATTAGATGTGTCTCCAAAATAAAGGGTCAAGATCGCTTATTCAAACTTTAAATCCAAGGGTTATAATTAGTCATAGCCTTTTTAGAAGACCAAATCTCCACCTTTGATTAATTCTTCATCCAATGGTCATAAATGGTCTTTGTCACTTTTTAAGACTAAATCTCCACCCTTGATCAATTCCAAATCCAATGGTTGTAAATGGTCACTTTATATAATCAAATTTACACCGTTGATTAAATCTACGGTTGATTTTGAAGCTTACCTAACTAAGTTTATTCTCACACCATTGATTAAATCAATGGTGATTATCCAATGCTTCTTTATTAAATTTATTTCTTAACCATTAATTAAATCAAGATCAAGTCTTCACCGTTAAATAAATCAATGGTGGATATCTAAAGCACCAATGTTGACTTAAGCAATATAATTTCTATTTTTATCTACTAAAAACCCCACGAAAGAATATATTTACTGTATTTTTATCGCCCGATAATTAAATACAGTGCCAAACACAAAATAAGAAAATTTCTAAAACTATTTCCAGATTCAGGTTTAGTAAGATCCCCTGTCTCTGTCTAAACAGTACAAATTTTTCTATGCGTAGAAAAATTTTCACTTTGTGGGACCCACTTGGGCCCACGTAAGGTCACTTGGGCCCACCTAGGCCCACCTAGGCGCACATACAGTCAAAAAAATTCATAATCATTCACAAAAATTAGAAATATTAAAAAATGTATGAAAATCAAGTCAGATTGTTAAAAATAATTAATAGTCAAGAGAAATAAATACAGAAAGATTTTTCCTGGCCCGAAAATTATTATTTTCCTGACACAGAGTAAATCACTCAAAACGATCAAATACGCTGATGGAATAATCAAAATAGTTTTACAGTATCCAGAAATTACTAAATAGTAAAATTTTGTTAACTGTCAAAATTACTGTTTACAAGATAGGAAATTTTGGGGTGTTACACTTCTCCTTGGAGGTCATCCCCTAAATCCTTCTTCACCTTCTTCCACCATTGAAGCTCAAAGCTTGAAGTTTTAAGGGTTTTCTTGGAGGTCTTAGATGAGAATCTCAAGAAGAGCACCAAGAAGGTTTCTTTTCTTGTCTTCTTTTGAGGTAAGAGGCAGATACTCTTCTTCACCCAATCTTGGTGGTGAGAAAATGCCTTTGGTATTTATGATGAGGAATCCATTGTGGGTTTCTCACTTTGTTTGTGATTTTGATAATGATTTATTTTGGATGTGTTGTATGATTTTCTATACTTGTCATTATGAATCTTGATGGTTTTGTATGTGTCTAGATGCTTAAATATGTATATGGATTGGTACCCACTTGATTTGGAAGCTTGGGAAAGCTCATTTTCATGGATTCTCGTGTAGAATCATAGGCAGTGTGGATCTACACGGCCCAGGCCGTGTTCCATACTAGAAACACAGCTCAACATGGTACAAAATGTCATATGACCGTGTAATCGAGCAACGCAAAAAGGGATATTTTTCCAGAGGCGTACACGGCCTAGGCCGTGTAATTTGGCACGACCGTGTACTCCAGGCCGTGTACTTTGGCATGGTCGTGTACTTTGGGAAATGAGAAATGTTTGATTTTTCTAGTTCCTTGGAGGCTCACGACCTCATTGGGCACTCATTAGGAGGCTTTGTAACAATCTAGAATTTAGTTAATTAAATGAATTACACTTAATTAGGAACTCATAATGTGGAAAGGATAAAGAACACAACCTTATCATAAAACTTAGAGTGAGGTTTGGATAATGAAAGAACATGAGTGTGAGGAGGGTTGTGAGGAACTCAAAGTAAATATTCTAAGAGAGTTTAACGCAAAAAAACATAATGGAATTGAGGCATAACTTTGGTAACAATTTGGAATAGTTTGTGTTCACCTTTGAGGATTTAATATTGACTTGATGTGGGTCCGTGATTGGGATTAAAGCTTTTGGATGAATGTTTGGGCTCTATATGATATGTGAATTTGGGTAAGTTATACTATCATTGTGAATCTATATATGTACACATATATATATATATATATATATATGTATACATTGAATCCATATGCACTGAGGCATGATTGATATAGTCTGACATGATGAGCATGATTGAAGCATGCATTGACATTGTGATTATGGAACCGAAGTATCGGACCAAGAGAAATCAGGTAGACGATTTAGTCAGATATGGTTTGCTTTAAAACCACAAACATCAGGTAGATGATTTGGTCAGAAAGGACTGGTTATAAGAGGAAACCCAGTTAACAGTGGTACTATGTAGTCGTATGGATGGTTATATAATATCACTGATGAAAAAGGTATTGAACAATTGCATGGACGGATTGCTTCAATACCATTCAAAATGGTACAACGGTGGTTGAACTATTGTTAAGGCCATGTTGCCTAGGAGTTGAATCACACCTTGGTGCGGGTGCGAATAGACAAGTGTAGATTTCTTATTGACCTTGGGGGGGTCGGGGTACAGGTACTTCGCAATGGACAGTTGGTAGCTCTTCTGTCCGTGGGGCAGACCGATGCAAATGCACCGACGATCCGGACTGAGACACTGTCCTATATCGAGATCTGTGTAGAATGTCTTATACAATGCCATGATTTGCACGTTGATAAATTGAGAATTTTTAGCACTTGAAGGCCTCGGCAGCCGTGATACAGATATATCTCCTAATCAGTCTCTTCGAATGTTTTTGTCTAGCTCCATGGAGTAGGAAATGAGTATATTATACAAGAGGATGGTCAGCATACACATTGTCATGGCATGGTCTACATATATATTGTGGTGACTTAATTATTACTTATGTATGTCTATGGTGGATATCTATTGTTATGGTGCTGTTAATAGTTATATTATTGCGGGATATGCTTTTTTGATGATATATATATGTGCAATTGATAGCTTGAACATATTTGAAATATCTGTATGTATGGAATGACTTCATCATTTGTGTTATGTTCCTTTGCTGCCATGTTGGTAATGACGTAGGATATCTCACCTCTTGCCTGCACTATTCTTGCTCTATGTGATTTTTTTGGGTTAAAGACGATAAAGGGGACGAGGTTGAATCTCTTAGATTTTACTTGGTTTGATCTCCTACATTTGGTGAGGACAACAAGAAGGGGCTCTATTGGTTTAGTCATGATTGAGTTCGCCAGAGGTGCCAATGATTGGCGAGTCGACTGGGCCGACGAGTGTAAATGGTATTATTGAGGATCTGACATAGACCGCAAAGAGGACTACGATTGAAGATCCTATCCTGGTTCTCACTACATCGGTGCATCCGGAGTTGCCGTACGCATTCGAGAGCTATGGAATGATCTGATTCATACCCATAGAGAGGACGAGGAGTCTGTGGCATCAGCTGCGAGGGCGTCTGCCCGTGAGATTGCACACTGTTCTACTTTTGTGTCCTCAGATGAACCGGGGAAAGGATCCCGAAGTGGATCCGATGGAGTGCCCAACTCCTTAGTCGTAGATTTATTTATGGGTAGTTATGTTTCTTTTGCACTACTTGTGTAAAGTTTCTTTTGAGTATATGTATGTTTTAAGGTAATTATCCAGTCTTATATGCTGTAATTTTGAGTATATCTTATTAATTCATATTTTCAAATGGCTGTATGTGTAACTATTCATTCGTGGCTCATATTTCCCTGATATGTAAAATGTTTAAATTTGGAAAACTTGTTATTTGAGTTGTAGCATGCCAAAATTTAGTGACTGTGGTATAATGATGATTGTGCTGTGGTTATTAAATCGAGGGGTGTTATAGTATACTTGTATAAACATCCTTCAATATATGTAAATTATAATTTCCTGTCTAGGCTCATATTTTGTATATCATTGGAAAGTATATTTGTAATTTTTTTATGAATATTTTAAGTAATTTGCCTATTATTGTTGCTATGGTATAAATCTAGATATACTAATAGTAATTATAGTAAGGACATTATATTTTGGTATCAGAGCAGTTCATCTTGTTGAGCCGGGGTATATACTAGCTATGCTATGTTATGCATTTGTCTTGTCTTAATGATAAGATGCATAGGTAAAATTGCATAACTGCATTGAGTTTGTATGTTTATAGTTAACTATCACACTGTTACATAATATTAAGCCTGATCAACTCAATAAATAATGTGTTGTGTGTGCAGGAAGCTATGACATTGACAAGGCGTACCCGTGGCTGAGGTAGAATCCCTACTGGAGAAAGAGGTGATACTCTAGATACATCTGAAGCTATTAGAGATATGGTTGCTACAATTAGAGAGCAGGCAACTCTGACTAATAGAATATTGGCAGAAATGTGGGGCAATGCACTATCAGCTCCAGTGCATAATGTAGTTTTGGCAAAAAATCGAGACTTCCATGACTTGTCTGAATTCAAGAAGGCAAATCCTCCATCATTTGAAGGTGAATAAGATCAAGCAAAAGTAGAATTATGGTTAAGGTAGCTAGAAAAGACCTTTGCAGTAATAAGATGCTTAGATGATCAGAAAGTGTCTTTTGCTTCCTACATGCTAGTGGGGAAGCTGAACTTTGGTGGAACGATGTAAGAAGACTAAAGGAAGCAGCTGGAGTGCAGGTGACTTGGGAAATGTTTAGAATGGCTTTCTTGGACAAGTATTTTCCAAGGAACCTGCAAGACGCAAAAGAATTGGAGTTTTTGAAATTGGAGCAAAGAATTATGTCTATGGGAGAATATGTTGCAAAATTTGAGGAATTATCAAAATTTTCTTCTTATTTTCGGTATAATCCGAACAAAAATTGGAAATGCATTAAATTCGAAGATGGACTAAGAAAGGGAATTGTAACATCCTCTGCAACATGTTAGACTTGTAAATTGTTACAGAGGCAGCTAAATACTTGCTTAACATGCTTGTTTAATTTTTTGACAATATGAGCTAGTTTAGGCACTTTATTGCAATTCAAAAGGTGAAAGTTGCTTAAAATGACCCATATATTAGCTTAAATGGCTTAGATAATAGAAATAGATGTGGATAATTTATTTCTAAGTTACAAATGTGTATTCTATGATGTGGTTAAAGTTTGAGAATAATCGAAGTTCGTTTAGTATTTTTAGGCATACTGGTTGTGTGTTTTAATATCGGAATGACTAGTCAGAAATATGAAAAATTATGATACTGGTGAAACAACTTTTCTTAATGAATCTTAGTATTTATTTTAAAGTTATTGGAACTTGAAAAACTTGATTTAGCTAAATCTAAGTATTTTTAGTATGTAAAGAATTATCAATGTGGTAACTTAAGGCCATAAGCCTTCCACGGTTACCAGCCTCTTTAGTTGACCTTTTGTGCTGATATTTCAAGCCTTTTTTCTTGTTTCTCATTCACTCTCTCACGGTTGGTTTTGGCAAGCAGCAATAGAAGGAGAACAAGGGAAAAAGAAAGAAAGAAAGAAGGGGAAAACAAAGAGAAAAGGAAGATCTAAGATCCAAGATTAAAGCTTGAATCTCCATCATCATAGTAGCTTGAGGTAGGGATTCTTGAGCTCAAAGTCTCACTTCTTACTCATTTTCATGTTTAGCCTGTTTGAGGTTTAATATGCTAAAATTAGATCTTGAGGTGTTTTGAGTGATTTTCATGCTTGGATAAGTTTTAAGGGTTCTTTATGACTTATTCATGCTAAGAGTTTGGATTAGAAACTAAAAATTCTCCATTTGGACCTAAAATACTCAAAGTGTTGATTTTTGGGGTTTGGATGAGTGATTTGATTTTTGGATCCATTTTTGATGAAATGAATTAGTGTTTTATGTTTCCTTCAAGTTTGTGAACTTGTCTGGGATTTAGAATCACCAAGAAACTAATTTGAAATGATCAAATATCTTGTATGGCACTGATGGAACAGTGCCACACATCTATAAAAATTTTACAAATTTGCCTCTGGTCATTCAGTGCTCAAGCGCTGATGTTTGCGAGCTCAAGCGCTCGTCGCCCATAAAGCTGCGTGTTTATGTTGATCGCATGCTTAAGAGCTTGTGGTTACGTGCTCGAGCATTGAGACAGGGCAACAATATGTTTTAGTATTGTGATGCTATTTTAATTCCCTACTTGATGGGATCATTTGTGCAAGTCTTTCAGGGTGTAATGAGGCATTTTTGGGGATATTTCTTGGATAGAATTACTAACTTGCATATGTGAAAAGTTTGGGAATTTTAGATGTCCGAAGCGTAGGAAATGCTTTAGGGCAGGGTTAGAGGACTCTAAACACCCAAAGTGTGGTGGTCTGTCAAGGGCTGGTATATTGGGACACCTTAGGCATGTTTCCTTGTTTGTCTAGGTTAAGTTTCATGAATGGTTAGAGACATAGGTTAGTTCCTTTATATGTTAGAGTTGAGCCAAGAGTGTATATTTTCTAGCTACACCCTTTTTACTAGGTTAGGGTAAACCTTGTAATGGGAGTTGGTAAATCATTAGGCATCCAAGAGTTATGGAATGCTATAAAGTAGTATATTGAACCTTGAGCAATTTAAGGTTTCCTTGAAATCACTTATGAAGTGATGGTGTGAGGTGATAGATATGAGGACACTAGTGACATGAGTTTTACTACTTATGTGTTAAGTTGAAGTAAAACCTTGGGGTCACTAGTCTTTGCTTTTCATTTAGTTGTAAACCTTGTGATAAGTGTGTATGTTTTGATAACAAACCTGTATATTTTAGTTTTCAAACTTGGCATTTACTAATTTCCAAAGTATTGTGACCTTAGATGATGTGCACAATCATATGACCTGAGAATGCAATGATGGATCTAAATTCTCCTTGCTTTTATGCTTGCATGGTTAGGGTTACTGATATGGGGTGGCAATAGTACTCTTACATTGGTGAGGAGAAAATGTCTACCTATTACCAAGTAAAGTAAAGGCTTTTAGGACTAACTTGCTCAGTATATATAAGGGAACAAAGGTTCCTAGGAAATAAGTAAGTGCCATGTGTTTTAAAAACCAAAACCTGCATTAGCATTGCATAATCATTCTATTAGGATTTTGTTTGAGCAAAATCATATATCATAACATAAAGCATTGCATTGTTGACAATTGTATGGGCAGTTTGTTGGGAAATGCAGTTACATCACGCAGTGAAAAAATTAGGATTCCCACCTAGGATCCATGCGAAAAAGCCATAATCCGAGTTTTTAAATTATTTACCTCTTGAAGCGTAATCAAAAGGAAGGGCGTGAATCACCAACACCGTAATAGAAATGATGTCTCTGTGGTATCCACACGATCAGACTCATGAACATCCAACATCCGCAAAGAGGAGCCTCATGTCTCTCACACAGTACTAGCTGCGAACATGTGCTCTCTCACTCACTTTTCTGTAGGTGCAGCTAGAGTTCTGAAATTGTATATATTAGCAGCCCCTTAGCAGTACTATTTATAATAGTGACTGCCTTAAGTGAGTGTGAGCAGCAGCAAGGTAAGCTGTGCAATCCTAGACTCATCTGTTATGAGTCTGGCCCATATTTGAATCCGAGTCCAACTTGGATCCATTGCTCTAATTTTTGTTTACTTTATATGTGTGACCCTGCAGGTTCTTATTATGTTGGTAGTAATATTAAAATCCCATTTTAATATTACAAGTAGTGAGCGGTATCTAGCAACACATCGTTGCTACCCAACTAATAACAATGTTAGTGATTCGACATAACCTTTTCGTGACCAATGTTTCCATGTCATTTAGTCCCTTTGTCAAGATATCTAGATTGAACACAAGGCATGGAATGTGTCACCCTTGTATAGTCTAATCATTTGTTTCCTGATACTCGAGTAGACTTTGTAATAATAAATAAAATCAATATCTCATATTGACTCATTTGAGCATGGCCATGCATTTCGCAGTCCCACTCAATCAGGGGGCCCGAAGATATTGCTCCTATTATGTAGGAGTGACAAATCCCATTTTGGTCACTCACATCCCTCTGCATGATTTGCAGTATGTCCAATAACTAACTTTATAATCACCTTGTTATAGATGACGTTTGATGGTATTAAAACACACAACTCCTCATGTAGGAATCGTAGTGATTTCAGGTCAAAGGACCACAGACACCATTGTCACTATGAGAATCGCTTATGACACTCACGTAGCGATCCATGTAGTGTTCTCATGGCGGGTCAGTCCAGTACATAATTACTCTAATATATGTACCCATGTGAAGACTTAATATCTCATATCCATGACCCGTGATATGTGGTCATTAGTCTATGCACATACTAGTCTCAATGCATTATTGTTGTCCTAGTTAACAATAATACTTGACTAGAGACATTTAAGAATAATGTTCTAACCAAAAGGATCTCACGATCAAGTTATCCACTTGATGTCCTATGGCATCAAACTTACTATTCTAAGGACTTTATTATGTTTACCAAAAAAGAACATAATAAATGAAACGCCTCATATATTAAAATAAGCATAATATGTAAATACAAAAAAAATATCAGCCTCTAGGGCATACACCAACAATCTCCCACTTGCACTAAAGTCAATCAGGCATATGTCTAATGCCTAAAGACCTAGTGTGACCCTCATGCTTCTGCTGTGCAAGAGGCTTCGTTAGTAGATCAGCAATGTTATCATCTGTTGGTACTCTGCATATCTTCACATCTCCTCTATCGATGATCTCTCGAATGAGATGGAAGCGCCTAAGTATATATTTAGATCACTGGTGAGATCTAGGCTCCTTAACTTGTGCAATGGCTCCATTATTATCACAATAGAGGTCCACTAGGTCCACAATGCTAGGAATAAGGCCAAGTTCAGTAATGAACTTCCTGATCCAAACGGCCTCCTTTGCTGCATTGGAGGCAGCAATATACTCAGCCTTTGTGGTAGAATCGGCGACTGTCTCCTGCTTTGAACTTTTCCAGCTCACAACCCCACCATTTAGGCAAAAAACATAACCCGATTGCGATCTAGAGTTGTCCTTATCGATTTAGAAGCTAGCATCAGTGTAACTTTTTACAACTAGCTTTTCCTCGCCTCCATATACTAAGAACGAATCTTTAGTCCTTCTTAAGTACTTAAAGATGTTCTTGATAGCAGTCCAGTGACTTTCACCGGGATCAGACTAGTACCTACTCATCATGCTCAAAGCATACGAGATGTCTAGTCGAGTACATAACATGACATATAATGATATATCTAATTACAGATGCATATGGAATCTTGCTCATGCGATCCCTCTTATCCTGGGTGGAAGGAGATTGAGCCTTAGATAGGCTTACACCATGCAACATAGGCAAGAGTCCTTTCTTGGATTCATGCATGTTAAACCGTCTTAACACTTTATCTATGTATGTACTCTGACTTAGGCCAAGCAGTCTCAGTGATCTATCTCTATAGATCCTGATACCTAACACATAGGTGGCTTCGCCCAAGTCCTTCATAGAGAAGCAGTTCCCTAACCAAGCCTTTACAGACTGTAGGGTAAGGATGTCATTTCCGATAAGTAGTATGTCATCTTTATATAATACCAGAAAGACAATAGTGCTCCCATTAACCTTCTTGTAGACACAAGATTCTTCTTCATTCTTGATGAAACCAAACTATTTTATTGTATCATCAAAACGAAGATTCCAGCTTCTAGAAGCTTGCTTCAATCCATAAATAGATCGTTGTAACTTGCACACCTTTCCAGCATCCTTTGGAGTGGCAAATCCCTCAGGTTGTGTCATGTACACATCCTCGAGAAGATTTCTATTAAGGAAAGCAGTTTTAACATCCATTTGCCAGATTTCATAATCATGGTATACTGCAATAGCAAGTAAGATCCGAACAGATTTAAGCATCGCAATTAGGGAAAAAAGTTTCATCATAGTCTACACCATGAATTTGTTTGAAACCTTTAGCCACCAATCGCACCTTAAAGGTATGCACATTACCATCCATGTTAGTTTTCTTCTTGAAAACCTACTTGCACCCAATGGGTTTTACCCCTTTAGGTAGGTCAACCAAGGTCCATACCTGGTTGGCATACATGGAATCTATTTCAGATCTCATTGCCTCAAGCTATTTCTTAGATTCTGGGCCAATAATGGCTTCTTGGTAAGTCACAGGCTCATCTTGATCTATGAGTAATACGTCACCTTGCTGGGTCATGAGAAATCTATATCTCTTTGGTTGATGATGTATCCTGTTAGACCTACGCAGGTCTTATACTACTAGAGCAAGTTATTGTTCCACAACATTTTGTGGAGGCTACTCTATTTCCACCATTGGTTCATTACTGCTTTGTGAAACTTGAACTTCTTCAAGTTCTACTTTCCTCCCACTAATTCCTTTGAAGATAAACTCCTTTTCTAGAAATACAGCAGTCCGTGCGGCAAACACTTTGCCCTCGGTAGGATTATAGAAAAAGTATCCCTTGGTTTCCTTTGGATAGCCCACAAAGAAGCATTTTATCTGATTTAGGTCCAAGCTTATCAGAAATTTGATGTTTCACATAAGCTTTGCATCCCCAAATCTTCAAGAAAGACATACTGGGCCGTCTCCCAGTTCATATCTCATATGGTGTCCTTTGAACCATCTTGGATGAAACACGGTTAAATGTGAAAGTTGCTGTTAACAGAGCATATCCCCAGAAGGAGCCTGAAAGGTCTGCATGACTCATCATGGATCGGACCATGTCTAACAAGGTCTGGTTCCTCCTTTCAGAGACACCATTCCATTGTGGTGTTCCTGGTGGAGTGAGTTGAGATATTATCCCACACTCTTTCAGATAATCATCAAATTGTTGGCTTAAGTATTCTCCTCCTCGATCTGATTGAAGGATTTTAATACTCTTGCCAGGTTAGTTTTGTACTTCATTCTTGAACTCTTTGAACTTTTCAAAGGATTCTGATTTGTGCTTCATAAGATATACAAATCCATATCTACTGAAATCATCAGTAAATGTAATGAAGTATTGAAAACCGCCCCTAGCGAGTGTGTTTAGTGGCCTACATACATCATTATGTATAAGGCCTAAAAGATCACTAGCCCTTTCACCTTGTCTAGTGAATGAGGGCTTTGTCATCTTCCCCAATAAACAAGATTCACATGTCTCATATGAATCGAAATCAAACGAGTCCAAGAATCCATCTTTATGGAGTTTGGAGATGTGTTTCTCATTTATGTGGCCCAAATGACAATGCCAGAGAAAAGTTGGGTTCAGATCGTTTGATTTAAACCTCTTTGTATTTATGTTATAGACGGGCATTTCGAGATCAAGTACATAAAGTCCATTACTCAATTGTGCACTACCATAAAAAATATCATTCATATAAATGGAACAACACTTGTCCTTTATAATAAAAGAAAAACCTTTCTTGTCCAAACAAGAAACAGAAATGATATTCCTGCTAATAGTAGGCACAAAATAGCAGTTCTCTAACTCTATTACAAGCCTAGTGGGCAAAGATAATAAATAAGTCCCTACAGCTAATGCAGCAACCTTTGCTCTATTTCCTACTCGTAGGTCGACTTCGCCCTTCATCAATGGTCTACTGCTCTTTAGATTCTGCACATTTATACAAATGTAAGATCCACATCCAGTATCTAATACCCATGATGCAGAAGTAGATAAATTGACTTCAATAACAAAAATACTTGAAGTGGAAGTCTCACTTCCCTTCTTTTTCTTGAGCTTCTCCAAGAACTTGGCACAGTTTCTTTTCCAATGTCCAATCTGACCACAATGGAAGCATATACCTTCCTTAGCCATTCCACTTACTGGTTTCAAGCCAGACGTGCTGGGCTTGGACTTATCCTTACCCTTGCCCTTCCAATTGTCGTTGGGCTTTTTCTGCTGTTTCTTGCCCTTATTCTTTTGGACCATCATTATTGCCTTCCTTTTGCCTTTGTTAATGTTCTGCTTAGTAGTTCTCAACATGCCTAGCAGCTCTGGTAGTGATTTATCAATCTCATTCATGTTGTAGTTCATGACAAATTAACTAAAACTTTCCGATAATGATTGCAGGACTAAGTCAGTGGTCAACTCTTGGCCCAAAGGAAAACCAAGTCTCTCTAGGTTTTCAATGTACCCAATCATCTTGAGTACATGAGCACCAACTGGGCTTCCTTCTACCAGCTTGCACTGAAACAATGCTTTAGAGACTTCGAATCTCTCATGCCTGGCTTGCTCTTGATAGAGCTTCTTAAGGTGTACGATCATATCATAAGCATCCATGTTCTTGTGTTGCTTTTGGAGCTCAGAGTTCATGGTGGCCAGCATCAGATATCAAATGTCCAAGGCATAATCTTGATGCTTCTTATAAGCATCCTTTTCAAGTCTAGGGGCATTAGCAGTAGGTGGCTCAGGAATAGGCTGTTCTAGTACATACAACTTTTTCTCTTGCTTAAGGACAATCCTCAAATTCCTGTACCAGTCTAGAAAATTCGTTCCAGATAACTTGTCCTTCTCAAGGATGGATCGCAGTGATAAGTTACTTGATGTGTTTATTGCCATGGTAATCTATCAATAGAAATATGCAAAATATAAGTATTATGCCATGAACATATTTAATGAGGTCTTTTAATTAAATATGTCTCCCACTATTTTATTCAAGTCAACGACCCTCAGCATTGACTCAGAAAATCCTATCGTAAGATTTTCTAGTGGGCCAAGATCCATATTTCACATAGTTTTGAGTCAGCTTTGGCTGATCACCCAAAATTCAGTTATTTAGGTAGGAAACACTTTCCAATTACATCACATGTAACCTATGGATAGTTGGGTGAATAACACGTATTCAAATCCATCTAATGGACCAAAACCCAACTTCATGCCTCTAAGCCTTCAATCCTATTGAAATGACCTAGTTAAGTCAGACCCAATGGTTAGCATTTGGGTATTACCCTTATCCCATTGTGTCTTACTAATATAGATAAAGGTATCCTGCTTTGGCAGACCTACACTTGATCGATACTAGTCTTGACGAGTGCCACACATTGGAAGGCATTACATTATGACTTAATATTTACTTTGAGGGAATTTTTATTATTATTATATCTCACCATTTATTAAATTATTTATCATACCATAAACATTATCCATGCATCTCATACATATAAAGCATATAATAAAAGTGACATGGTTATGGCCCCTAAGAGAGTAGCATTAACTAAGCCAGCTTCACCAAGCGTCTCTCACCAGCATCATCACTTGATGCCATCTTCTTGCCTCCACATCATGATTACATTATATAGAAACCTCTTTTACATTCGACGGGAGTTAGGTGAGAAGAGAATGTATAATTAGAATGTAGAGAGAAAGGCACGACACGTAGGTCGTATTTATAAAAACCAAAAAAGCATAAAAGAGGACTAAGGCCATAACCATGCACCATGCATCACAAGAACATACAAACTCAAAACAATAACACATTATTATTTTCATGAGTCATAAAAAAGGATAGAAAAAGATGTTTTCGAATAACACACACTACGCAACAGGGTTCGGGGTAGCGCCCCGACCACGGGGGTCCTGCTGGCCAGTCAAAACATGAACACTTCATGTGCCGCGGGGAACCCTTGCGCCATCGTTCAACACTTGAACCTCAGGCGCCTCCTTGACAGCTTGACATCAACACTTGATGCTACTGCCGCAAAACAAGAATAGGGTTTCCAAAACCCCTTGTGCTGCGCCTCTTGTGCAGAAACAAGGATTCTATAACCCCTGCTACCGTAAACCAAGAACAAGGTTTCCTAAACCCTTGCGCCACACATTGAGAATAAGGATTCCATAACGCTGTACGTATCACATACATCTTAATACAAGCTTCGTAAAAACATACATCTTAATACAAAACTATTTTCACAGAACATATGAACATCTTCATGGGTTTTTGAAAACAACATCACGATTTTGCATACAACACATAAAACAGAATATGTTTTCACAAAGGGTTTCATACATTTTCTGAAATAACATACTAAAGATCACATCTTTCATAAAAAATAAGAACGGCAAACATGTTATCTCATGCAAAACAAAAACAAAAAACCGAATCATAATTTCGCAAGATGCTCTGATACCACTGTTGGGAAATGCAGTTACATCATGCAGTGAAAAAGTCATAATCTGAGTTTTGAAATTATTTACCTCTTGAAGCGTGATCAAAAGGAAGGACGTGAATCACTAACACCGTAATAGAAACGATGTCTCTGCGGTATCCACACGAACAGACTCATGAACGTCCAACATCCACAAAGAGGAGCCTCACGTCTCTCACACAGTGCTAGTTGTGAAGAGAAGAGAAGAAACCTGTGCTCTCTCACTCACTTTTCTTTAGGTGCGGCTAGGGTTCTGAAATTGTATATATTAGCAGCCCCTTAGCAGTTCTATTTATAATAGTGACTGTTCAAGTGAGCGTGAGCAGCAGCAAGGTAAGCTGTGCAACCCTAGACTCATCTGTTATGAGTCTGGCCCATATTTGAATCTGAGTCCAACTTGGATCCATTGCTCCAATTTTTGTTTGCTCTATGTGCGTGACCCTGCAGGTTCTTATTACGTTGGCAGTAATATTAAAATCTCATTTTAATATTACAAGCAGTGAGCGGTATCTAGCAACACATTGCTGCTACCCAAGTAATAACAATGTCAGTGATTTGACATAACCTTTCCATGACCAATGTTTCCGTGTCGTTTATTCCCTTTGTCAAGATATCTAGATTGAATACAAGGCATGGAATGCGTCACCCTTGTATAGTCTAATCATTAGTTTCCTGATACTCGAGTAGACTTTATAACAACAAATGAAATCAATATCTCATATTGACTCATTTGAGAATGGCTATGCATTTCGCAGTCTTACTCAATCAGGGGGCCCGAAGATATCGCTCCTGTTATGTAGGAGAGACAAATCCCATCTAGGTCACTCACATCTCTCTACATGATTTACGGTATGTCCAATGACTAACTTTATAATCACCTTGTTACAGATGACGTCTGATGGTATTAAAACACACAACTCCTCATGTAGGAATCGTAGTGATTTTAGGTCAAAGGACCACAGACACTATTGTCACTATGAGAATCGCTTATGACACTCACGTAATGATCTATGTAGCGTTCTCATGACGGATCAGTCCAGTACATAATTACTCTAATATATGTTCCCATGTGAAGACTTGATATCTCATATCCTTGACCCGTGAGATGTGGTCATCAGTCTATGCACATACTAGTCTCAATGCAGTATTATTGTCCTAGTTAACAATAATACTTGACTAGGGACATTTAAGAATAGTTTTCTAACTAAAAGGTGTTGCCAAGTGGCTTCCAGTACTCAAGAGGGGGGCTGAATTGAGTATAAAACTTGTTCGCAAAACCTCTTTTTAATTAAGACAAATATGAAAATCTTAATAAATAAATGCACAGAAGGAACGAGAAGAAGAAAAGAAACAATAAAGAGCAGCAAAAAATAAATGTGCAGTAAATTAAATTGCATAAAATAAAGAGATTAGGGAAAAGAAAAGCAGGCACAATATTTATCCTGGTTCGACCACTAACCCACTTGTGGTTTACGTCCAGTCCTCGAAAGCCGAGATTTTTCACTAAGTATACAAGCTTCAATAGGTGCTTGCTACCGTTACACAAATGAGCACTTTTCACACACAGGGAAACTCAACCCTTATGCTAAAGTCTCAGCCTGTAGGGATACCTCACCCTTATACAAACCTTGAGGGATACCTCACCCTCGATACAGAATATCAGAAAATAGATGAAGAGAAACTCTCACTCAGAGTAAGTAATACAAATTGAAGTGCTAATGGAGCTCTCACAGAAATATCTCAAAGTTTTTAATCAAAAAGAGCGTAGAAAATAGTTTTCACAGATTAGAGTATTCAGAAAATAATTCAGAGTTATGGGCAATCAAATTCGTGACCCAAGCTTGTTATTTATAGGGAAAACATGGAGATAACCGTTTAGGTATAATTAATATCATTTAACACAAATTTGAAAACCTGTCTGTTTCCATATATGTGATTGTGAACCCGTGTTTATTCGAATAGAGCAAAATCTTATTCGAATAACACTGTGTCTGAAATCATCGTGAAAAGCCATCTGAGAAG
This sequence comes from Ormosia semicastrata, assembly GCA_029884595.1. Lineage (NCBI taxonomy): Eukaryota > Viridiplantae > Streptophyta > Magnoliopsida > Fabales > Fabaceae > Ormosia > Ormosia semicastrata. The sequence goes on along the minus strand of JAQQTO010000061.1, from coordinate 62,351,604 downwards.
GGTTATTCGAATAACCAATATATTATTCGAATAACTCTGTTAAAATCAGAGTTCAAAAACCAAATAGGTTATTCGAATAGCAGTTGAACTATTCGAATAAAGTTTAAAAGAAGTTTAGACACAAAAAGGTTTATTCGAATAACGCGTGAGTTATTCGAATAACTCACTTAAAACACAGTTCTGAAAAACTTCATTTATTCGAATAAAGGATGGTTATTCGAATAGCCACTTAAAAAACAGAGTTCTGGAAAACCTTAGTTATTCGAATAACAAGATAGTTGTTCAAATAGCTCCTTTTAGAAAACAAACCTCGTGAAGGTGTTTATTCGAATAAGCTAAGTTCTATTCGAATAACTCAGTTCAAAACCATTTTGAAAAAGGTGTTTTCAAAGATACTAAGTTTAAAAACAAGTTTTATCTTTTCTTTCAAAAACAAAGAGATATCAAAGTGAGCTCCGTACAATAGATCCTGAGTCCTAATATTAATCAAATATAAACTTGGACTTGGTCTATTTATCATCTTCATTTATTCTTCACGTTTGTTATCATCAAAACAAGTCTTCAAAAGTATGCATCCAAACACATTCTCCCCCTTTTTGATGATGACAAACTATCAATGAGACTATCAATGAGAAAAGCGTTAGTGCATATAATTGGAATTCACAAAGAGGTATAAAAAGCTTACTCCCCCTCTTTAATTATAATAGGTCATATATATCAGATATGTGAGCAGCTCCCCCTTTCAATTTGAATCCAAATTCACTTTAAATTTACCTGTCTTTTCTCAATTAAAGTTAAATGATCAAATATTTCTCCCCCTTTTGTCATGAGCAAAAAGGAGGGGTAAGTCCCATAAACATATACCAAAGTAAGAATGCATAAAAGGAAATATACTCATATCAATAGATCAACAGGAAATTTTATTTATACATTAATAATAAAGAGAGTCAATTACACAGGCCAGAAAATAAATAACATGAAGCCAAAACACATTCAACGCCTAAGAACTAAAGTTCCTAGAAGTAAGCATCCTGGAGGTGGTGGTGAAGAAGCAGTGCAGGAGCAAGTGAAGCAGATCGGAGGGCAGCAACCTCACATTCAACGCCTTCTATTCTATCAAACAGAATAGAGAAGGTATGTTCCATGTAAGCTCGGTTATCCTGCAAGGTGGCCATAATCTGTTCCAAAGTGACAGGAGCAGAAGCAGCAGCAGGTACATCAGCAGGAGCAGCAGGGGCATCAGCAGGGTCAAGCTCATCCTCAGCGACCTCATCTGGGTACACCCAACCTTCATCGATTTGGATCTTCTTCATTTTCCGTAAGGTGTGAGCACCAAAGACGTTGTGGTGAGTTAGAGCAATGGCTCGCTCAGTCTCCAAGACCTGAGGATACTTGCTCAGCAGGGTAGTGACAAGAATGCCATAAGGCAAGTCAGATTTCTCCTTGCCCTTGGCCCTCATCATGTGCCTCATGATGAACACAGGCCAGTTGATCTGATGGCCATTCTTCAGAAACCACAACATGAAGACGTCTTCCTCGCTGAGGTAGGCGTAGTTTCCACCGCGAGGAGCCAGAATATGAGCGAAGGCATAATGCAAAAGCCTATCTTGGCTCTTCAGCATTCCACCCTTGAGACCCTTATCAGGCAGGGCTAGACTAGGCTTCAGCAGGTCTTCAACTGCCTGAAGCTTGCTGAAATCTTCAAGAAAGGGCGTGTCACCATCTTCAACAAGGGCACCAGAGAACTGCAGCCCGAACAGAGTCAGCCAGTCCAGCAGTGTGATCACAATATTCTGATCAGAGACCTCGGAGAGCAGGTTTTGACCATCAAAAGCCAGATTGCAGAAGAACATCTTCACCAGAGCTGGATAGATGGTGGCCCGATGAGAGCAAAGCTAAAGAACTCCCTGATTTTGCAGTAGGGTCAGAAAGTTGAAGCCGCGATGCTGCTGGAAGAAAGAGAGGTCCAGGTACTTGGGTTGAACTAAGTTTCACTCCCAGAAGTGCGAGATGAAGCGTGCACGATGCTCTTCGTTGGAGGAGAGCCTTCTCAGATCAAGAGGGTTGGTGCCTGGAGCATTCTTCGTGCGTGGACGTTTGCTGGAGGAGGAAGCCATGGTGGAAGAAGGTGAAAGAGAGTGAAAACACAGGGGTAAGCAAGATTGAGATGGCAGGAGCTAAGGAGACATGAAGAGCAGATAAGATGGAGGGTGAAAACGTTTTGGGCGCGCAGGGGTTATTTAAAGAAAACCCATGTTTATTCGAATAAATATAGGTTTATTTGAATAAACCGTGCTGGAAAGCTGAAAGGACAGGCGCGCAGGAAACTGAAAAGGTGCTTCAGCTAGGGTTTATTCGAATAGGAAGGGGTTCTATTCGAATAGAGCAACTGGGAAAGCCAAATGTTTTGGCTAGCTGACAGTGTTTATTCGAATAACTATGGGAATTATTCGAATAGACTGAGGCCAACCAGTCAACACTGATAGAAACAGGTTTAGGTTATTCGAATAACTTGAGGTCTATTCGAATAGACAAAGGCCAAGAATAGAACCTGATAAAATAAGGACTCTGGTTATTCGAATAAAGAGGGACTTATTCGAATAGACAGAGATGAAAAACAAATAGTATATAACTCAGGGGCCAGTTTATTCGAATAAACTATGTTTTATTCAAATAAAACTGATATCCAACACAATTTTAACAAGCAGTAAAGGAGTTTATTCGAATAAAGGCTTGCTTATTTGAATAAAACTAACACAGAAGCATAGAAAAGACATGCGTTTATGAAATTTGAAAGCATATATTCGTGATAATATTCAGCAATAAACAAGCAATTTAAATATTGGATTGATCAATTGTGCCCAATTCTCCTCGAATATAAAAGAATGCTTCTTTTACTAAGGGTTTAGTGAAGATATCTGTAAGTTGCTTAGATGTTTCAACAAACTCAAGAATGCAATCCCCTTTTTGTACATGATCTCTGATAAAGTGATGTCTTATCTCTATATGCTTTGTTCTGGAATGCAGTATAGGATTCAAAGAGATATTTATTGCACTAGTGTTATCAAATCTTATCGGGATGTGATCAAGCTGAAGACTGTAATATAAAAGTTGTTGCTTCATCCATAGGATTTGAGCACAACAACTCCCGGCTGCTACATATTCAGCCTCAGTGGTAGATAAAGCCACACTATTTTGTTTCTTGCTATGTCAATAAACTAAAGAGCTACCAAGCAAGTGGCATGTCCCACTAGTACTTTTTCTGTCCAATTTGCACCCAGCAAAATCAGAGTCAGAATATCCTATTAGGCTACAAGAGGCACCCTTAGGGTACCACAAGCCCATTTGTGAAGTGCCTACAAGGTATTTCATTATCCGTTTAACAGCACTTAAGTGAGATTCCTTAGGTTTGCCTGATATCTAGCACATATGCATATACTAAACATTATATCTGGCCTACTAGCAGTAAGATAAAGGAGAGATCTAATTATACCTCTATATTTTGTTATTTCTACTGATTTACCTCCTTCATCTTTGTCCAAGTAGCAGGAAGTGCCCATCAGAGTGGCCATGTGTTTAGCATTTTCCATTTCGAATCTCTTGAGCAATTCCTTGCAGTATTTGGTTTGACTTATGAATGTCCCTTTATTCGTTTGTTTGATTTGAAGTCTGAGGAAGAAATTTAATTCTCCCATCATTGACATTTCAAATTCATTCTGCATTGACTTAGCAAATTCTTTGTAAAGGGATTCATTAGTAGCACCAAAGATAATATCATCCATATATACTTGCACAAGAAGAAAGTCATGCTTTTTATTTTTAATAAAAAGGGTAGTATCGACTTTTTCTCTTGAAAAATCATTTTCTAAAAGAAACTTACTGAACCTTTCATACCAAGCTCTAGGATCTTGCTTTAAACCATATAAAGTCTTTTTAAGTTTAAAAACATGGTTGGGTAGTTCATGATTTTCAAAACCTGGAAGTTGTTCAACGTATACCTCCTCTTGAATAAAACCATTTAGAAAAGCACTTTTGACATCCATTTGATATAATTTGAAATCCATGATGCAAGCATAAGCAAGTAACATTCTAATAGCTTCTAATCTAGCCACAGGTGCATATGTTTCTTCATAATCTATTCCTTCTTCTTGATTATACCCTTTAGCAACCAATCTAGCTTTGTTTCTAGTTATTAACCCATTTTCATCAAGTTTGTTTCTAAAAACCCATTTAGTGCCAATTATAGGGTGATTATTAGGTCTAGCAACTAATTCCCAAACTTGATTTCTTTCAAACTGATTTAATTCCTCATGCATAGCTAAGATCCAATGTTCATCATCAAAAGCTTCAATTAAATCCTTAGGTTCAATTTGAGAAACAAAAGCTAAGTGATTATAAGTATTTCTAAGGGAGTTACGAGTACTTACACCTTTAGATACATCACCGATAATTTGATCAAGGGAATGATATTTTGAAGTTCGCCATTCTTTGGGAAGTTCCAAAGCTTGCGAATCTTCTTGTCTTTGTTTATCCTCTTTCTCTTTGATTTCCTTTTCTTTACTATCCAAATGTGTTTCCGCCAAGATTTTTGTAACATCATCAACAACAAGATCCTTTCTCGATCCATTTGGGTCAGTTTCATCAAATGCAACATGTATAGATTCTTCAATAGTCATAGTTCTTTTATTATATATGCGAAAAGCTTTACTATGATTTGAATAGCCAAGAAATATACCTTCATCAGACTTAGCATCAAACTTGCCTAAATTATCTTTTCCATTGTTTAAAACAAAACATTTGCAACCAAAAACATGAAAGTGTAAGACATTTGGCTTTCTTCTCTTATACAACTCATATGGGGTTTTCTTTAAAATAGGCCTTATAAGAGCCCGGTTCATTACGTAACAAGCTGTACTTACAGCATCTGCCCAAAAGTATTTAGGAAGAGCAGCCTCATTAAGCATAGTTCTCGCCATTTCTTCTAAAGAACGGTTTTTCCTTTCTACAACTCTGTTTTGTTGCGGAGTTCTAGGAGCAGAGAAATTATGATTAATGCCATGTTCATCATAGTAATTTTCAAAAACATTGTTTTCAAATTCGTCACCGTGATCACTTCTTATAGAAAATATTTGAAAACCTTTTTCATTTTGAATAACTTTGGCAAGTCTTTTAAAAGCTAGAAATACATCATTTTTATTTGCAAGAAATAAAGTCCATGTAAACCTAGAAAAATCATCCACAATCACTAAAGCATAGTAATTCCCACCAAAGCTCATAATTCTAGATGGTCCAAAAAGATCCATTTGCAAAAGTTGTAAAGGTCTAGTAGTTGAAACTATATTTTTTGCTTTAAAAGAGACCTTTATTTGTTTACCATTTTGACATGCATCACATAACCTATCTTTTATAAAATTAAGCTTGGGTAGTCCAATTACTAGCTCTTTAGAGACCAACTTCTTTAAGTGATCCATGTGAATGTGTGCAATTCTCCTATGCCATAACCATGAATCATCATTCTTACTTAAAAAGCATTTCGCATCATTTGAAGATATATCATCAAGACTAATCATATAGATATTGTTTACTCTGTGACCAATGAATTTAACATGTTTATCATTTTTATCTTCAATTATGCAACAGTTTGAATCAAATATGACCTTATTTCCTTTATCACATAATTGGCTAATACTAAGCAAGTTATGTTTCAAACCGTCAACAAGCAGTACATTTTCAATAAAGGAGTTAGGGTTCTTACCGACTTTGCCGATTCCAAGGATTTTTCCTTTATTGTTATCACCATAAGTGACGTGTCCATGATTCTTTGGAATAAGCATGGTGAATTTTGAGTCGTCCCCGGTCATGTGCTTGGAGCAGCTGCTATCGAGATACCAATTTGAACTCCTGGCTTTCAAGCACACCTACAACACAAGTTTAGTTTTTAACTTTTGGTACCCAAACTTTCTTGGGTCTTTGTGTGTTAGTTTTGGGTATAGTACCCTTGGGAACCCAAACCATTTTTGTTTCAATTTTTGTATTTATGTTTTTCCTTGCATTACATGTTAAAGCACTATGTCTTTTCCTTCCACAATAAAAATATTTAATAAAAGGACTACTTGAAACATTAGAATGCACAAAGAAATTTTTATAAAGTTTTTGTTGATTTTTTGGGTTATAACCTATCCCGACTTTTTAAAAAATCACTCTTTGTCTTCCTAATAAAATATTTAAGTTATCCCTTCCAAAAGGTGAATTTAGAAAGAGTGTTCTTTAGGTTTTTGATTTCTTTTTCAAGTATATGACATGAAGAACAAGATGAAGAAGTAGAAGCATGTGAAGAATGATTTGTGCACACATCAATGATTCCTAAAGTTTCATTTTCAATTCTTCTATTTCTTTATTTAAAACAAGAATTTGATTTTCTAAAGAAGAAATTGTTTTCTTAGAAGAAGAAATAATTTTTGTGAGTTTTAAAGATTCTTCATGTAGTTCCTCAAAAGCATCTTGTAACTCATCGTAGGAAGGCAATAAAGTAGTATTAGAACTTACCTCATTTTTGCTTTCTTCTTCATCTCCTTTTGCCATGAGACATAGTTGAGCTTCCTTGTTATCTGAGTTGTCAGTTGAATCCATGTCATTTTCATCCTACGCTATATAGGCTTTTCTTCCTTTTCTTTCCTTGAAGGGCTTCTTTTCAAATTTCTCCTTCTTCTTTTGATAAACTGGGCACTCCATTTTCATGTGACCAGGTTTGCCATATTCATAGCAAGTTAGAGTCGATGAAGCTCATTCGCCTTTGAAATGTGTCTTTTTCAGAGGAAATGAAGGTCTTCTTTGCGTTCCCTTTTTCCTGAGAAATTTACCAAACTTTTTAACTAGCAAACTTAGATTTTCTTCACTTACCTCGATGTTCTCTGAGCTTTCTTCATTTTCTTCATCATCATTGTCGATTAATGAAGAAGTGGCTTTGAGTGCTATCCCCTTTTTCTTTTTATCGTTCTCTTCGCTTTGACTCAGTCTGCTCAGTTCGAGTTCGTGCTCATGAAGTTTTCCAAAGAGGGTAGCCAAAGTCATTGTAGACAAATCCCTTGATTCTGGTATGGCTATTACCTTGGGTTGCCAAATCCTGCTAAGACATCTCAAAACCTTGTTAATCAAATCTTCATTAGAAAAGCTTTTGCCTAAAGATGTAAGATGATTAACTGTGTGGGTGAACCTCTTTTGCATTTCCTGAATGCTTTCTCCTTGGTTCATTTTGAATAATTCATATTCACGAGTTAGAGAATTTATTCTCGACCTCTTAACTTCACTAGTACCCTTATGGCTAACTTGCAAAGTATCCCACATTTCTTTAGTAGTTTTGCAATTTGAAATTCTAAAAAACTCATCATATCCCAAAGCAGTAGTAATAATATTTTTGGCTTTTAAATTAAATTGAACTTTTCTTTTATCTTCATCAGACCATTTATTTCGTGGTGTTTCGGTCCTTACGCCATCGACCTCATGTGTGGGTATAAAAGCACCGTTTTCAACAGCATCCCAAACATCTAGATCAATAGCTTCGATGAAGATTTTCATTATTTCCTTCCAATATGCGTAACCATCCCCATTGAGAAAGGGTGGTCGGTTTATGGAAGATCCTTCTGAAAAACCATTTGAAGAAGCCATGTTCTCTTGAACCTGCTAAGCTCTTTATACAAGAGTCTAGCTCTGATACCACTTGTTACCAAGTGGCTTCCAATACTCAAGAGGGGGTGAATTGAGTATAAAATTTTTTCGCAAAACCTCTTTTTAATTAAGACAAATATTAAAATCTTAATAAATAAATGCATAGAAGGAACGAGAAGAAGAAAAAAAATAATAAAGAGCAGCAAAAAATAAATGTGCAGTAAATTAAATTGCATAAAATAAAGAGATTAGCGAAAAGAGAAGCAGGCACAGTATTTATCCTAGTTCGACCACTAACCCACTTGTGGTCTACATCCAATCCTCAAAAGCCGAGATTTTTCACTAAGTATACAAGCTTCATTAGGTGCTTACTACCGTTACACAAATGAGCACTTTTCACACACAGGGAAACTCAACCCTTGTGCTAAAGTCTCAGCCTGCAGGGATACCTCACCCTTATACAAACCTTGAGGGATACCTCACCCTCGATACAGAATATCAAAAAATAGATGAAGAGAAACTCTCACTCAGTGTAAGTAATACAAATTGAAGTGCTAATGGAGCTCTCACAGAAATATCTCAAAGTTTTTAATCAAAAAGAGCGTAGAAAATAGTTTTCCACATTAGAGTATTCGAAAAATAATTCGAGTTATGGGCAATCAAATTCGTGACCCAAGCTTGCTATTTATAGGAAAACACGGAGATAACCATTTAGGTATAATTAATATCATTTAACACAAATTTGAAAACCTCACTCTGTTTCCATATACGTGATCAGTGAACCGTGTTTATTCGAATAGAGCAAAATCTTATTCGAATAACACTGTGTCTGAAATCATCGTGAAAAGCCATCTAAGAAAGGTTATTCGAATAACCAATATGTTATTCAAATAACTCTGTTAAAATTAGAGTTCAAAAACCAAATAGGTTATTCGAATAGCAGCTGAACTATTCGAATAAAGTTTAAAAGAAGTTCAGACACAAAAAGGTTTATTTGAATAACGTGTAAGTTATTTGAATAACTTACTTAAAACACAGTTCTGAAAAACTTCATTTATTCAAATAAAGGATGGTTATTCGAATAGCCACTTAAAAAATAGAGTTTTAGAAAACCTTTGTAACACCCTCCTTAGGGCGCCACACTTTATGTTACTAAATTACCAAATTACCCTTCCATTAATAATCGTGCTTGTATTATAAATACGAGTTATAAAATTTCTTGATGATAATAAGATAAACTTAGCAGAAAATAAAAACATAACAATAATGTCACGCATAATTTACATCATATATATACATACAAGCCTTTAGTATTGTCGTACTTAAATATTTTACAAACTAGACTTCCAAAATATTTAAACTTTAAACTTTAATTTAAACTATTATACTGCCCAAGTTCTACTAGACAGCAGAACCCTCAGACAGGTCCTCCTCAGATTCCTCAGCATACTGGAATCCATCATGAGGTGCAGTTCTACGGACAGGTGTCCGAGCAGACGACACAATACTAACCGTGTAATACCCTAGCTCTGATACCAACTAATGTAACACCCTAGCTCTGACACCAACTAATGTAACACCCTAGCTAGGGTATCACATTTCTGACTTCCGACTCATAATCTGAAAATAAGTTCGCACAAAGTTTGAGTTATAAAAGATGGGTTTCAAAATTTCTTCTTTACTGAAACGTAAATTTACTGAAAATATTAGGTAATATTGAAAATCATATTTCAACAATTCATTATACAATATTGACACTAATTAATATCACAATTTAAAGAGAAATATAAAATTAACAGACTTATTTTGTTTTTGACAGTAGCAAACCCCATGACGGGTCCTACTTAATAGCACGGTACAACACTAACGGAAAACTTTAACATACTTATTCCTTTTTCTGTCCATCTTGTTGCATCAGACATCGGTTCCTTTGTCAACACTGCACACCTTCGAGTCCTGAATGTCCATTCCTTATTGTTATCTCCAATCTCAGAGTATCCATCGCCCGTTATGTCTAAGACAACTCGATCTTTCTATTATTTGATTTTAACAAGTACAGACACAAAGAAAACAACATAACAAAGAGGTGAGATCACCTACACTAATACCAACATGGCAGCACAGAGATAACACACAACCAACAATATCATACAGATAGATCATACCATAATCATGTTATCAGCATTATCATCATCATCATCCAAGTATTCATAACAATTGTCATAACCAATAACCAATATGCCTCAATTAATATATCACACAGATATAAATGCTCAGATTTATGCATATGTACTAAGACTCATTTTATCAAAAACGACTCCATGGAGGTTTTTCACAATTTCGAGAAGAATGCTCTGGTTAATTGTCAGCCTTAGCCCAAAGACAATCTCCCAGTCGTTGAAAAGAATCGTGTTCTTGTCGGGTATCGTCAATGCGTTGCAACGGACTGCATTGCCAAGTGGCACAGGGTACTCGTCAGCTGTCCACTGGTCGACTGCCGCGCCTCGACGCCCCCAAGATCCATCATAGACCTCACTATAAATTCTCATTCCCTCTTCAACCACAAGGGCCATAATAGCTATTAGCTATCTTTTATACAATGCACGAATTTATCAGTGCAAGTCCAACCCCAACGGGCTAAATCTTTTCAATGCATGTATAATGCACCAAATCCAAATACGAGCATCTCTTTCCAATGCATATAAAATGCACCAAATACCAATCATAGGCAAAACACGTCACTCTCTCATACAGAGTCCATACACTGGTTAAACAGTAATTATACTGCATTTTCAACACAAAACCATGTTATCATGTTTTCATAGTTATAAAACACTTTCGCCGTATTTTCACAAGATTGCGCAACATTTTTATTATGTTTTCACAATTCCAAAATGTTTCTGTTATGTTTTCAAAATATCGTAACACTTTTGTTACGTTTTCAAAATTCTGAAATGTTTCTGTTATATTTTCACAATACCGTAAAAATATTCTATTACTTTTAAATCACATAGTGATTTTTCAACAGTAGTTCAAATTACGTAAAATATTCTTCAATATTCCAAAATAATATTAATTTGGACTTTCAAATAAGTCAATATTATTTTAAAAACATTTTTAAGATACGTAAATAATTTTTTTTTTACCATAATTCTATTACAAAAATATTTCTCAACCTTCAAAAATTTCATTTCATCTTTTCTTAAAATATTATGACTTTGTATTTCATTTTTCACATTTTCTTACTCAAGAAAATCTTTTTCACGTTTCTTTACTCAAGAAATTCTTTTTCAAATATAATCCACAAAATTACCTTTCCATTGATATAAATCAATATTTCAAATCTTAAAATTTCCAAACGTATTCAAAACTTGAAAATAAGTTATACTTGAGTAAATTCTCAAAATACCATTATATTCTCCATTTTTCCCCAAATCATTTCCAAATTAACCTACTTCAAAATAAATTGAAGTTTGAAAACATTTTCGTTTACAAAACTTAATTTTTCAAGTGAGTAAAATACTCTGATTCCCTTTTCAAATTTCTTGTATTACATCAATTATACTTTCACTTGAAAAATTACTTTGTTTCATCAAAATCTAGGCATTACTATTGAAAAATTATCAAAATATTTTTCCTTTTAAATTGATATGGTTTTACACAAACAAAACCATAAAGTTTTATTTTCAAAACTAAAGTACCGATTGGTTATAACACTAACTCATTTGTTCAAATTCATTTTCACTTTCTTTGCAAATCTCTTTTCATTCTTAGTCAAAAATCTTTTCCTTAATATATTTTTTCTCAAAATCACTTTTTTATTAATCTAGTCCTACAAAATCATATTGAGTTGATTTAATTATTGTTTCTTAACTTTAAATTTCCTAACGTTTTCCAAAACCCAATAAATAAATTCTCTGTTAGAAATTTTAAGTTACAAACGTTTTCCTTTATATTTCTAAATCACTTCTAAAAATTTATTAATTTGAAGTTCAATACTTTCAATCTTCTTTTTCTTTTATTTATGAAAATTCCACTTCACTTAATTTATAACACTTAATTCCCTTTTCAAAAATCCTTATTTGAAAATTCTTGTATTTCATAGCATCAAAACATTTTTTCTAAATTATCAAAACCTTATAGATGGCCATTGGAACCATGAAATATTTTTCTTCTAACTTAAATAAGTTCCATTCTTGTTTCTACATAAAATAAATCAATAAAATTTCATTCTAAAATTTGTGTTCATGTTTCCTAAAAAAAAAACAAACCTTTAGTTCATTTTCCATACTCCTCAAATCAATCCACTTTTATTCTTCCATAAACATATTAATTTGTAAACACCTATTTTGAGGTGTCTTGGCCGAAATTCTCATTGTTCTAGGGGTCAAAATTTAATTTTCTTGTTCTTGAAAAATTTCAACATTGATCCTCATCAAGGGCATCAAAACCGTAGCTCTTCCTTGGCCATTGGAACCAAGATCAATTTTCTTTCCATCCACACATCATGGCATACATATATATATTTCATCATAAATATCACAAACATGCCATATACTCATCATGCATATTATAAGTATACTATCAAAGCCATAAAATCATGCAAAGCGTATTAAGCATAGACAAAAATAATCAAAGCACAAGAAAATAAAGCAAAGCTCATAAACACACAATTAATTATTACATGACCATGGATTGGAATTCTCACATGAATTCACAATCCATCAAATATAAGACCATCTCCCACCACCATAATTGGTTGGTGAGATGGATCTCCCTCTTACCTCTTGAAGATCCTCAAAAGTTTCTTGATTTGCTTCTTTTTCCAAGTCCTTCACCACCAAGAGCTTCTCAAATACAAAACAAAATATATAGAAATTAGTATACTATGCTTGATTAAGAGGAACCATGGATCAAACATGGTTTAGATCATGAAAAAGAGAAAAGAAATGAAGTTTCCTTACACTTCACCTCAAAAATCCAATAACTTTGATATTGAAGAAAGTCCATGAAGTTGAATGATTTAGAGAAAATCTCCAACATGAGAGTTGCTTAGAATATCATGTAGATTCAAGATCTATGGTTGGATGAAATTAAAAGAGATTGGATGGTGGTTTTGAGTGTCTTGACCGAATGGTTTCTCTTGAAGCACAAAGATGGAATTTTTGATTTTTGATAGAAACTTGAAGCTTGGATTTGAAGCTCAAGATGAATGATTTTGGAAAAACTCATAACTAGAGATGTTCTTAAAATGGTGTTTAGGTTTAGGAAATGATGTGAGTGAAAATTATAGGTGAGTAATGGTGCTTGTGGGTTGCTTGACCGAATCATAAGGTGAGAAAATGAAGGAAAATGATTGTTTTGTGTTCTTGGAACTTTGAGAGAATTTGAGAGAAATTGATGAAGGCTTTTTGGTGAAATAGAAAAATGAATATGGAGAGTGTAACCAAAGGTGCTGCTGCCGTGGGAGTGAAAGAATGGAGAGATATGAATTCATTTGGCATAATTGAAGGCTATAACATGATGCACAAAGTCTTCCACTTTGTCATCTTTTTCTTTGGCCTAAAAAGGCTATACAAGCATGTCTAAACATGTCTCCTCCTTCCTAACACTCCAAAACCGTCCCCCCCTTCATCATGCACTCCAAAGTTGTCATAATTACTTGCTAATTGATTAGTTAATTCATTAGATTAAGTTTCCTAATCAATCTTAACTAATTTTCTAATTACATAACTAATTAATTAGACATATTATTTCATATATTATAATATCTAATTAAAATTAGGATATCTAATTAAGAATTAGATTATAACAATTTAACATTTAATTTAGTTTACTTGGCTTGTTAATTAGGCTATTATTTGAAGCATTTCTAGCCATTGATTAATTCAATGGTTAGGATTTAGGTAGACTTTTGATTTAGAAGATTAAATCTAAGCCATTAGATCCTTCTCCTTTAAATTCTAGCCATTAGATGTGTCTCCAAAATAAAAGGTCAAGATTGCTTCTTCTTACTTTTAATCCAAGGGTCATAATTAGTCTTTGCTACTTTTTAAGACCAAATCTCCACCCTTGATTAATTCTTCATCCAATGGTCATAAATGGTCTTTGTCACTTTTTAAGACCAAATCTCCACCCTTGATCAACTCTAAATCCAATGGTTGTAAATGGTCACTTTATATAATTAATTTTACACCGTTGATTAAATCTACTATTGATATTGAAGCTTGCCTAATTAAGTTTATTCTCACACCATTGATTAAATCAATGATGATTATCTTATGTTTCTTTATTAAATTTATTTCTTAACCGTTAATTGAATTAATAGTGGATATCCAAACCACCAATGTTGACTTAAGCAATATAATTTCTATTTTTATCTACTAAAAATCCCACGAAAGAATATATTTATTGTATTTTATTTTCCGATAAATAAATACAGTACAAAACAAATTTTCTAAAATCAAGTTTCTGGATTCGGTTTAGTAAGATCCCCTGTCTCTGTCTAAACAAGACAAATTTTTCTATGCGTAGAAAAATGTTTCACTTTGTGGACCCACCTGGGCCACGTAGGTCACCTGGCCCACAAACACCTCGTGGGGCCCACAAATAGAAAAAATTCATAATCACACATAAAATCACAAAAATTAGAAAACGCACAAATATCAAATCAAATTATGTAAAATAATTACCTAATGGTAAAAATTAAATTACGTAAAGTTTTTCCTGACCCAAAAATTTTTATTTTCCTGACACGGAGTAAATCACTCAAAACGATCAAATACGCTGACAGAATAAACAAAATAATTTTACAGTATCCAGAAATTACTAAACAGTAAAATTCTATTAACTGTCAAAATTACTGTTTAAGAGATATGAAATTTGGGGTGTTACAATACTCCCCCTCTAAAAAGAAATTTCGTACTCAAAATTTAAGAAACATGATTTCACACCCTCAGAATAAATATGAACAGTACTCTTTTATCTTATTTTCCAATTCTCATGAAGCTTCCTCTCTTGCATCTTGCTATACTATTCTAATCCCACAAAATCTCTTTGCTGATGTTCAACTTCTCCTGATCAAACAGACATCTCAGACTCCTATCATAGAGATTTTGTTAGTTATTACTGAAGATGTTGAATGTTACTCCAAAAAGAAAGAATTTCCATATCTCTGATATCAACATAACAACAACCGATCTTCATTTATGCCTAAAATAGTTTTTCTCAGATAACTTCCTACTAATGTAATGAAATGTTCAGCTAATGTAATGTATTACTTAAAATTTCCTTATCCTCGTATCACTACATATTCTAGATTTTTGCTTTTAACAGGAAATGTCTCACTAACCGAGTTCTCCTTTCCACAGCACGATACCAGATACTTCCATAAATTTTTTTTTCTATAGTTTTCCATTACCGTCTTAAGTTTTCCCATAGAAGAATTGTTCCAATCTTTTGAAAAATTCACCACGCTTCTGCTGCGTTACTCAGATACGTTAACACGGATACAAATATAGAAATATCCTTTCTTGCAAGATATTCCTTCAGTTGCAGGAGATGAAAGAAAACATCATGAAAGATAACAAAACGAATCGAACCTGTTATCGAATATATCCAGCAAAGAATTGGATGTAACTCGATTTTCAAAAATGAATTTTCTCTGGATTACTCACAGTCTGTTAAAATAATCTCATTGGATATGGTTGGAAAATAACTAATCCATTTTCAAAGACTACGTCTGTTTATGAAACAGATCAAATTAACACAAAATTTTGAACAATAGATCAAACTAATACAAAGATTTGATCTATAACAACAATTTGAATAACTTGAATAGCTCGATTAGCTAAGAATAGAAACAGAAGTAAACAAATCAGAGGATAACAAATAACTCTAACATATAATTGATCTACTCAATCATATGTCATAAGGAATAGGTTATTCACAGAAATATTCAGTATGGTTTATAGGATTAGCTCCAATGACGCAATCTCCATTGATTAAATCTTTCGCTCAGAACACTCCCATTCCATTCAGAGTAATAACTTCCCTTACTATCTAAATTTTTTTTTCTAATAGAAAACTCTATTTTCAAAGAGCACATCAGAGATTATACTCTTTGGAAATGTGTCCAACTTTTTCACAAATTGTTTTCTTGACGTACATTCCTTCTTTCACATCACTTACTGCTTTTGGTTTCCTCAATGGTTGTAAATATATCTTCCGTCGAAATCAATTACTTTCTCAATATCCTAAAAATACCAGGTTCTAAAATTACGAAATCTTATATTCCAAGACTGATTCTCTTCCATCAGATTCTAAACTTCAACTTCCAGTTTCCACTGAACAGCGGTCCTTTGTTCGTGCAGTCGTCTTTCCACATTGCTCCCATTGCTCCCGTAGCTGCAATTGCATTACTAGTAACAAGTTTCACTTCCACACAAGTATAACTATCCCGAGCCATTTCCCTTTTTTTTTTTCGAGGCGTGCGGATCGAAATACAATGGATCTAATATCCATTATAAACAACATTATTTCCTTTGGAAAACAAACACAGAGAACAGAACACAAGCAAAATAGACCTAACCACAAACCCCAAAAGACTCAAACCGTGCTCTGATACCAACTAATGTAACACCCTAGCTCTGATACCAACTAATGTAACACCCTAGCTCTGACACCAACTAATGTAACACCCTAGCCAGGGCATCACATTTCTAACTTCCAACTCATAATCTGAAAATAAGTTCGCACAAAGTCTGAGTTATAAAAGATGGGTTTCAAAATTTCTTCTTTACTGAAACGTAAATTTACTGAAAATATTAGGTAATATTGAAAATCATATTTCAACTATTCATTATGCAATATTGACACCAATTAATATCACAATTTAAAGAGAAATATAAAATTAACAGACTTATTTTTTTTTGACAGTAGCAAACCCCATGACGGGTCCTACTTAATAGCACGGTACAACACTAATGGAAAACTTTAACATACTTATTCCTTTTTCTGTCCATCTTGATGCATCAGACATCGGTTCCTTTGTCAACACTGCACACCTTCGAGTCCTGAATGTCCATTCCTTATTGTTATCTCCAATCTCAGAGTATCCATTGCCCGTTATGTCTAAAACAACTCGATCTTTCTATTATTTGATTTTAACAGTACAGACACAGCAAAACAACATAACAAAGGTGAGATCACCTACACCAATACCAACATGGCAGCACAGAGATAACACACAGCCAACAATATCATACAGATAGATCATACCATAATCATGTTATCAGCATTATCATCATCATCATCCAAGTATTCATAACAATTGTCATAACTAATAACCAATATTCCTCAATTAATATATCACACAGATATAAATGCTCAGATTTATGCATATATACAAAGACTCATTTTATCAAAAATGACTCCATGGAAGTTTTTCATAATTTCGAGAAGAATGCTCTAGTTAATTGTCAGCCTTAGCCCAAAGACAATCTCCCAGTCATTGAAAAGAATCGTGTTCTAGTCGGGTATCGTCAATGCGTTGCAACGGACTGCATCGCCACGCCAAGTGGCAGGTGGTACTACTCGTCATCCACTGGTCGACCGCCGCGCCTCGACGCCCCCAAGATCCATCATAGACCTCACTATCAATTCTCATTCCCTCTTCAACCACAAGGGCCATAATAGCTATTAGCTATCTTTTATATAATGCACGAATTTATCAGTGCAAGTCCAACCCCAACGGGCCAAATCTTTTCAATGCATGTATAATGCACCAAATCCAAATACGAGCATCTCTTTCCAATGCATATAAAATGCACCAAATACCAATCATAGGCAAAATTCACTCTCTCATACAGAGTCCATACACTGGTTAAACAGTAATTATACTGTATTTTCAACACAAAACCATGTTATCATGTTTTCATAGTTATAAAACACTTTCACCGTATTTTCACAAGATTGCGCAACATTTTCATTATGTTTTCACAATTCCAAAATGTTTCTGTTATGTTTTCAAAATATCGTAACACTTCTGTTACGTTTTCAAAATTCTGAAACGTTTCTGTTATATTTTCACAATACCATAAAAATATTCTATTACTTTTAAATCACATAGTGATTTTTCAACAGTAGTTCAAATTACGTAAAATATTCTTCAATATTCCAAAATAATATTAATTTGGACTTTCAAATAAGTCAATATTATTTTCAACACATTTTTAAGATACGTAAATAATTTTTTTTTACCATAATTCTATTACGAAAAATATTTCTCAACCTTCAAAAATTTCATTTCATCTTTTCTTAAAATATTATGACTTTGTATTTCATTTTTCACATTTTCTTACTCAGAAAATCTTTTTCCACGTTTCTTTACTCAAGAAATTCTTTTTAAAATATAATCCACAAAATTACCTTTCCATTGATATAAATCAATATTTCAAATCTTAAAATTTCCAAACGTACTTCAAAACTTCAAAATAAGTTATACTTGAGTAAATTCTCAAAATACCATTATATTCTCCATTTTTCCCCAAATCATTTCCAAATTAACCTACTTCAAAATAAATTGAAGTTTGAAAACATTTTCGTTTACAAAACTTAATTTTTCAAGTGAGTAAAATACTCTGATTCCCTTTTCAAATTTCTTATATTAAATCAATTATATTTTCACTTGAAAAATTACTTTGTTTCATCAAAATCTAGGCATTACTATTGAAAAATTATCAAAACACTTTTCCTTCTAAATTGATATGGTTTTACACAAACAAAATCATTAAAGTTTTATTTTCAAAACCAAAGTACCGATTGGTTATAACACTAACTCATTTGTTCAAATTCATTTTCACTTTCTTTGCAAATCTTTTTTCATTCTTAGTCAAAAATCTTTTCCTTAATATATTTTTTCTCAAAATCACTTTTTTATTAATCTAGTCCTACAAAATCATATTGAGTTGATTTAATTATTGTTTCTTAACTTTAAATTTCCTAACGTTTTCCAAAACCCAATAAATAAATTCTCTGTTAGAAATTTTAAGTTACAAACGTTTTCCTTTATATTTCTAAATCACTTCTAAAAATTGATTAATTTGAAGTTCAATACTTTCAATCTTCTTTTTCTTTCATTTATGAAAATTTCACTTCACTTAATTTATAACACTTAATTCCCTTTTCGAAAATTCTTATTTGAAAATTCTTGTATTTCATAGCATCAAAACATTTTTTCTAAATTATCAAAACCTTATAGATGGCCATTGGAACCATGAAATATTTTTCTTCTAACTTAAATAAGTTCCATTCTTGTTTCTACATAAAATAAATCAATAAAATTTCATTCTAAAATTTGTGTTCATGTTTTCTAAAAAAAACAAACCTTTAGTTCATTTTCCATACTCCTCAAATCAATCCAATTTTATTCTTCCATAAACATATTAATTTGTAAACACCTATTGTGAGGTGTCTTGGCTGAAATTCTCATTGTTCTAGGGATCGAAATTTAATTTTCTTGTTCTTGAAAAATTTCAACATTGATCCTCATCAAGGGCATCAAAACCTTAGCTCTTCCTTGGCCATTGGAACCAAGATCAATTTTCTTTCCATCCACACATCATGGCATACATATATATATTTCATCATAAATATCACAAACATGCCATATACTCATCATGCATATTATAAGTATACTATCAAAGCCATAAAATTATGCAAAGCATATTAAGCATAGACAAAAATAATCAAAGCACAAGAAAATAAAGCAAAGCTCATAAACACACAATTAATTATTACATGACCATGGATTAGAATTCTCACATGAATTCACAATCCATCAAATATAAGACCATCTCCCACCACCATAATTGGTTGGTGAGATGGATCTCCCTCTTACCTCTTGAAGATCCTCAAAAGTTTCTTGATTTTCTTCTTTTTCCAAGTCCTTCACCGCCAAGAGCTTCTCAAATACAAAATAAAATACATAGAAATTAGTATACTAAGCTTGATTAAGAGGAACCATGGATCAAACATGGTTTAGATCATGAAAAAGAGAAAAGAAATGAAGTTTCCTTACACTTCACCTCAAAAATCCAATAACTTTGATCTTGAAGAAAGTCCATGAAGATGAATGATTTAGAGAAAATCTCCAACATGAGAGTTGCTTAGAATATCATGTAGGTTCAAGATCTATGGTTGGATGAAATTAAAAGAGATTGGATGGTGGTTTTGAGTGTCTTGACCGAATGGTTTCTCTTGAAGCACAAAGATGGAATTTTTGATTTTTGATAGAAACTTGAAGCTTGGATTTGAAGCTCAAGATGAATGATTTTGGAAAAACTCATAACTAGAGATGTTCTTAGAATGGTGTTTAGGTTTAGGAAATGATGTGAGTGAAAATTATAGGTGAGTAATGGTGCTTGTGAGTTGCTTGACCGAATCATAAGGTGAGAAAATGAAGGAAAATGATTGTTTTGTGTTCTTGGAACATTGAGAGAATTTGATGAAGGTTTTTTGGTGAAATAGAAAAATGAATATGGAGAGTGTAACCAAAGGTGCTGCTACCGTGGGAGTGAAAGAATGGAGAGATATGAATTCATTTGGCATAATTGAAGGCTATAACGTGATGCACAAAGTCTTCCACTTTGTCATCTTTTTCTTTGGCCTAAAAAGGCTATACAAGCATGTCTAAACATGTCTCCTCCTTCCTAACACTCCAAAACCGTCCCCCCGTTCATCATGCACTCCAAAGTTGTCATAATTACTTGCTAATTGATTAGTTAATTCATTAGATTAAGTTTCCTAATCAATCTTAACTAATTTTCTAATTACATAACTAATTAATTAGACATATTATTTCATATATTATAATATCTAATTAAAATTTGGATATCTAATTAAGAATTAGATTATAACAATTTAACATTTAATTTAGTTTACTTGGGTTGTTAATTAGGCTATTATTTGAAGCATTTCTAGCCATTGATTAATTCAATGGTTAGGATTTAGGTAAACTTTTGATTTAGAAGATTAAATCTAAGCCATTAGATCCTTCTCCTTTAAATTCTAGCCATTAGATGTGTCTCCAAAATAAAAGGTCAAGATTGCTTCTTCTTACTTTTAATCCAAGGGTCATAATTAATCTTTGCTACTTTTTAAGACCAAATCTCCACCCTTGATTAATTCTTCATCCAATGGTCATAAATGGTCTTTGTCACTTTTTAAGACCAAATCTCCACCCTTGATCAACTCTAAATCCAATGGTTGTAAATGGTCACTTTATATAATTAATTTTACACCGTTGATTAAATCTACGGTTGATATTGAAGCTTGCCTAATTAAGTTTATTCTCACACCATTGATTAAATCAATGATGATTATCTTATGTTTCTTTATTAAATTTATTTCTTAACCGTTAATTGAATTAATAGTGGATATCCAAACCACCAATGTTGACTTAAGCAATATAATTTCTATTTTTATCTACTAAAAATCCCACGAAAGAATATATTTACTGTATTTTTATCTTCCTATAAATAAATACAGTACAAAACAAATTTTCTAAAACTATTTCCGGATTCAAGTTTAGTAAGATCCCCTGTCTCCGTCTAAATAGTACAAATTTTTCTATGCGTACAAAATTTTTTCACTTTGCGGGACCCACCTGGATCCACGTAAGGTCACTTGGGCCCACAAACAGAAAAAATTCAAAATCACACATAAAATCACAAAAATTAGAAAACGCACAAATATCAAATCAGATTACGTAAAATAATTACCTAATGGTAAAAATTAAATTACGTAAAGTTTTCCCTGACCCAAAAATTTTTATTTTCCTGACACGGAGTAAATCACTCAAAACGATCAAATACGCTGACAGAATAAACAAAATAATTTTACAGCATCCAGAAATTACTAAACAGTAAAATTCTATTAGCTGTCAAAATTACTGTTTAAGAGATATGAAATTTGGGGTGTTACAAACCGTACTGGGAGTACGATAGTAAGCTCCCCAATACTGCCTAATGGATATTGGGAACTCTAGTTGTACATAAATATTGACAGAAAAGTAAGGGTGTCCTAAATGTTGTCTACTCAGTATAATATTTAGGTCTCCCAAGTAATAGATACTCTCTCTCTCTCTAAGTCTACAGTCCATGCCTCATCTCCTCCGATGAATGTAAACCTCAGGTAGCCAAGGAAACTAGGTATCTGTATCTCTTCAAAACTCGACGTCCTCAGCAGGAATCTGCTCCTCCTCAGTTTCTCGCTTTTTTTCTTGCTCGACGTCTTAACAAATATAAATATAATACCAAACATGCATACAAAGAGGTGAGATCACCTACGCCAATACCAGTATGGCAGTAATGAAGATAAACACATACAGTATTTCATACAGCTATCATAACATAATTACAGTTATGCCACTAACATCAATATCATCATAAAACTTGTAATACTCAATAATTACAGTCATGTCAGTATCAATAATCAATAAATCAATAAATCAATTATCATAAACAAAAATTACGATAATACCCTCTATCATTATATGTATGCACACAGACTCAATTTCCTACTCCATGGAGCTACAACTCAAGTCGGAGAGAGTGATCGAAAAGAAGTGTCGGTACCAACATGCCTTGGACCACGTGCTCAGTTTTGCACATCCAGCATATACACGACAGTCTTTATCAGATCTTGATTAAGGATAGTGTCTCGGTCCAGATCATTGGTGTGTTGCGTCGGTCTAACCCACGGTACAGAAGAGCTACCATCCGCCCATTGTAGGCAACCCACACCCCAATGCCCCCAAGGTCAACGAGTGACTTACATTACGCATATCACACCCACTCAGGAGGTGTAGTCTCTCCTAGGCAACTAGCCTCATACAGTCCATCGGACCTTTCCAATGCATGTACCATGCACTATTCACTTTTCTATTTCATATCACATATTCGGGTCCCATACAATAATCTAACAGTATAATTACTGTATTTTAATCGCGCGGTCATATTTCCACGTTTTCTCAATTGCGACTCAATTCTGTCACCTTTTCAAAATCGTGTAGCGATTTTTCAATATTTTCCAATCGCGTAAATATTTTTCTCACGTTTTAAATCAAAAATACTATTTTTCTCATTTTAATACTAAAATTGGCTTTATTTTCCATATTTGCACCTTAGTCCCTCTAAAACTCATATTTACACATTAGTCCCTCAAAAACTAATATTTACGTCACAGTCCCTCAAAAATTAATATTTACAAAAAAGTCCCTCATAAAATTCATATTTATAAAATCGTCCCTCTTTTATAAAATATTTACAGTTTAACCCCTCTAAAAATAATATTTATAATATTACCCCTCTAAAAACAAGTATTTACACAATGGCCCCTCATTTTGATAAAATTTACAATTTAGTCCCTCTTTTATAAAAATTTGCGGTATAACTCCTCTAAAAATCAGTAAATGGTATTGTTTTTCAAAAATCGTTATTCCTTTTCCTTACTACCCATAAAATCATTTTATTTTACTATTACTCAAATTTTTCCCAGATTCATTTAAATCTCTCAGTTCTCATTTTAATTCATCAGTGTAAGGACTTTGGTCCTTTTTCCATAGTATGGCCGTGAGCCTCAGTACTCTTTGGAGTACATATACAATTGATTCATCATATTATTCATATCCTAAATTACACATACACACATAATATCAAAGCTTTAAGCATTTAATCACACATGCAAGCATAGAAACTCAATCAAACACAACACAAACACAATCAAATAATCGGTGAAAAACCCTTATGGATTTTTCACCTTACAAAACCATCCTCACACCACCAAAACTCGGTTGGTGAGGTTAAATCTCCCTCTTACCTCTTGAAGACAATTTTTAATCGGTTAGTTCTCCTCCTTTCCTTCAAATTCGTGAAATCCCCCAAACAAATCCCTAAAATTCTTAAACAATTAGTAAAAACACAAACAAGGTTTAATATTGAAAAACCATGGAACAATCATGGTTAGAAAAATTAGAAATTCAATTTTGAACCATAGAATCAAGACTTACCCTTAAGTAAGTAAGCAAAAGGTTGGATTTTGGACAAGCTAGAGTAGTTTTTTGGAAAAACTATGTGAATGAAAAGTGTTTAGAATGGGATTTGGGATTAGGAAATATGATGAGAAAAAATTATAGAGGTTTGGTTGTGTGGTTGATGCTCTTGGCCGAATATGGAGAGAAAGAAAGAAAGAAAAGTGTGCTTGGTTCTTGGTAGCTTTTGGAGAGAAAATGGATGCTTGATTTTGTGATAAGTGTAATAAATGAAAATGAAATGTAAAGAGGAGTGCAACTGCCGTGAGTGAACTTTAGTGAGGTTGAGTGATCAATTTTGCATGTTAAAATATCCTGAAGTGTTCACACTTATTAAGCACATGGCTTATGTCATTGGATGGTTCTTGAATCTTGTAGAACCAAGCCAACTTGCCTCCTTAATGCAGCCCAAAAATCGTGCAGCCCTCCCTCATTTTAATGACTTAATTGCTTCCAAATTAGTCCTAATTACATGCTAACTAATTAGGGAATTAGTTAGGTTAAATATCCTAACAAATTTTAATTAATATACTAATCATATAACTAACTAATTTAATATATATTAACATATATTATAACCTTTAATTAATATTAGGATATCTAATTAGTATTTAGATTATAATCAATTAATAACTAAGCTAGTTCACTTAGTTTGCTAATTAAGTAATTAAATTAGTCAAATTAAGCTTAATTAGCTACTAACCAATTTCAAGCCTATAATTTTTGACTTAATTCTAACCATTGATTCATCTTTAATTTCTAGCCATTGATTACATCTAAGGTAGATATCAATTGGTCATAAAACTATCATTCTAATCTCACCATTGATTAGATCAACGGCTAAGATTAAAGCTTCTAAAGTAAGCTTTACAATCCAATGGCTCACAAAGAAGTCAATGCTTCTTTTGTTGACTCATTCTAATTAGTTTAGAAAGTCAAGCCTACTTTCGTTGACCTTCTCTCATTGGCTAGAATTCGTTCAATCAGCTGTGCTGACTGTTTTTCATAAACGTGGGCCCCACAAACTTTTTCGGGTCCACAAAATAAATTTTCTACTATTTTTGAGATAGTAGGTACTGTTGAATAAAATAATATTATAAAAATATAAAATTATTTTATTACACGCTTAAATCCTAAAAATTACGAGATTAATATATATATCAATCAATTGGGTTTAGTAAGATCCCCAAATTCTAATTAATTAAAATAAGATTTTTCCGGTCGAAAAAATTATTATTTTCTTGATTCGGAGCAAATCACACAAAATGATCAAAAATGATCTCAGAACAGTCAAACTATTTTTATAACACACAGAAAATGTAAAATAGTGTAATTCTGCTATTACTATTCACATAGTCAGAATTTGGGGTGTTACAACCTTAGTTATTCGAATAACAGGATAGTTATTCGAATAGCTCCTTTTAGAAAACAAACCTCGTGAAGGTGTTTATTCGAATAGGCTAAGTTCTATTCGAATAACTCAGTTCAAAACCGTTTTGGAAAAGGTGTTTTCAAAGATACTAAGTTTAAAAACAAGTTTTATCTTTTCTTTCAAAAACAAAGAGATATCAAAGTGAGCTCCGTACAATAGATCCTGAGTCCTAATATTAATCAAATATAAACTTGGACTTGGTCTATTTATTATCTTCATTTATTCTTTACGTTTGTTATCATCAAAACAAGTCTTCAAAAGTATGCATCCAAACACAAAAGGATCTCATGATCAAGTCATTCACTTGATGTCCTATGGCATCAAACTTACTATTCTAAGAACTTTATTATGTTTACCAAAAAAGAACACAATAAATGAAATGACTCATATATTAAAATAAGCATAATAGAATGTATGTAAATACAAAAAAAAATATCGGCCTCTAGGGCATACACTAACACAATTGTCTCTCTTAATTGGTTGATTGCATGCTTGCTTGTTCGATGATGTATTAGGGTTATATGGGCAATTCTTTAATGTTATTGATTTTCTGATATTCTATTACAAAGAGTGTAATTATGTGTTTAGTTGATTTATTTGTTGTAAATGATTGACTGCTGGTCTTGGTATGCGAATATTGAGAAATTGTTATTTCTCATGCCTGTGTGTTCCATGTACATCCAGGTGAAGACCTTCTAAAGGGAAAGGGCAAGAAATAAAATAAGTAGAAGGCTTAGTTTAGCAACTTTATTTCTATTTGAATCAGATTGTATATTTGTACTCTTCTGGTTGTTTGTAAAATTTTATGTATGTATATATAATCTTTTTCATCTTCGTGGCTCTCTATAATGACTATACAAGTTTTTATGGATTTATGTTTTATGCATTTTAGAAAGTAGCATGCTTAATATACTTTATCCAGAAATATACTGCATATTTTATGATAATTTGTATTAGGGTGTTACAGGAATCAAGAGAATGATAAAGCCATTGATGATTAGAGATTTTCAAACTTGGTAGAAAAATGTAAAATTTTGGAGTCAGATCATCCGAAGTCGCAACAAGAGTGTAGATAGCAAGGTTTTTAGAAAAGAAAGAAGGTAGATGAGGAAATTAAAGAGAATGCTCCACTGCTTAAGGATCAACAAGAAAAAGGAAAACATATTCAAAAAGAAACTTGGGGACCACAATGTATAAAATGTGGGAACTATCATGGTACTATAGCTTGTAGGTTGGATAAGGTTGTATATTGTACTTGTGGTAAAATCGGATATTATACCAAGAATTATCCTCATGAACCGAGAGAAATACCTAATTCCAAACCCAAGACCACAGGAAGAGTGTATACTTCAGAAGGCAAAGAAGTAATGCAATCCTCTTATTTAGAGCAAGGTAAGCATATAATTTAAGATTCTTCTTTTATGTGAAAATGTTAAAGTTATTTGGGAGATGGATTTTAATATGATATGGGAGTAATTGGAATCTCTCATAATAGATAATCAAATTTTAAGGACAATTTTTTTTAAATAAAGGGAGAATTGTAACATCCTCCCTAACCTAATAGCCCTAATCAAGATTATAGAAGCTTTGTAATACTGGAAAGAATTAGCTATTAATTCAGATAATTTTCAGAACTAGTCTGAGCGTAATTCTATAGCACTGAATATGAATAATAGCTAATAACTTGGCTAAAAATGGTTGATATGATAGAAATAAATGTGAGAATTTATTTCAAAAGTATAAATAGTGGGAATGAGTTGTAGTAAAATTTTAAAGATCGAATGAATCAGTTTAGTATTTTTAATAACACTAAGAGAGTGTCTAAAAGCCAAATTAAATAGAAAAGTAGCTCAAAAAGTTATGGAACTTTGAGTTAATTCAAAAGAAGGATGAAAAGTATTTTGGTGATAAAAGCATGCTAGAAGGAATATTTCTAAGCTTCTTAGTTCTATTTCATAGGTTTAATTGAACCCAGAAAAGAACATTGAAGTTTAGTGAATGATAAAGGTGTATAAGAATTATTGAAGAATGAAGAAATTGAGAAATGAATAGAATCCTAGAATTTTTCATAACATCAATGAAAGTTGGAAAATTCATTAATGGAATATGGAAACATCCTTAAGTGATACAAAGTTTTAGAATCTCCTCTTATTTTTATGTTTCCATCGCCTCTATTATTTCTCTTTTTATTTATCATTTGTTGACTTGTGATATGAGATATTTCTCATTTTCACTCTCTCGTCTCTCTCTCTCTTTTGGTGCATTGGAAAATAGAAGAAAGAAACAACAAAGAACAAGAAAAGGAAGGGAAGAAGGAGGTGGAGACCAAGGTGGAAGAACCAAGACAAGAAGGAAAGAAGAATAATACAAAGGAAAAGGCGTAAGGATCGAGTAAAGGTAGGGGGATTTTTTTCTTTTTCTCCTACTCTATGTATTTTACTTTAGTTATTGGATTGAAAATGGAAACTTGGAAAGTTTGATGGTTGAATACTATGGATATGGATTTGGGTATATGATTGTATTAATTGAAGATTTTAATTAGAATTTTTATATGGAAATAATTTGAGGATATTCCTGAATGTGTATGGATGATATTGAGATCATAGATATATGTAGAAATGGTTTTTGTTATTGGCATTGTCTAAAGCAATGGTTTTGATGATAACAAACAAAGAAAGGAATTTAAATGCAAAGGTCAAGTCCTATGGAGCTTCAAGTTTAGAATATAAGTCTTAGATATTGTGTAATGGTATTTGTAGGATTCACACTAAGCTCATTAATTGGTTTTCTCCCTCAACTTAAATAAGTTTGAAAAATCATGATGTATACTTATGTAAATGGTGTTTAAGTTTGAGCAAAATGGTTTTAAAAAGTTTGAAAAGTTTTTGGGAATCTTTGATTGAAAAACCCTTAGAAATCTTACTTTCTTGACAAACCAACAACAAGTTATTATTGTTCACAAAATAGGTTATTTGCCAAAATAGAAGTGCATCAAACTTTTTTTTAAAAGGCCTAACCATTAGGCCATTCCCCTAATTGGTTATTGTGTAAGTCAAGAGCCAAATTCTAAAGCTCCTAACCGATTAGCCCATTCCCCTAATCAGTTATTGTGTAAGTCATGAGCCAAATTTTAAAGCTCCTAACCGATTAGGCCATTCCCTTAATCGGTTATTTGATAAGTCAAAAGCCAATTTTATAGCTCCTAACCGATTAGGGCATTCCCCTAATTGGTTAGTTGATAAATCAGGAGACAATTTTTTAGGTTCCTAACCGATTAGGACAATCTCCTAATTGGTTATTTAGGCAACCAGAAAACACGTCCAATGGCTTTATTAAGAGCATTAGTGTTACCCCTAAAGGCTCTTAATTGCATTTGGCTATAAATTTAAATTGTTGGGCTTTTATGAAAAGTTAGAAAAATAATCTGAAAATCATTCTTAAGCATTGAATATATGTTTTCACTATCCCTTCAATCATACTCTGTTTTTGAGCTTTAAAAGTGTGAAACTTTGATACCCATAAGCTTCAACTTGTATTATCCACTCTAGAGAGAGAGTTTCTTATCTTCTATACTTTGTGTAATCTACAAAAGAGAGGGAGAGGCATCATTTAAATCTATAAGGGTGAGGTATCCCTTGAAAGTAGAGGCTCAAGCACAAAGGGTGAGGTATCCCAAGGTGTTGAGTGCTCAAATCTGTAACGGTTGTCAAGCACCTATTTGTAGCTTGCAGATATAGTGAAAATCTCGGGTATTTACTTAAGGACTAGACATAAGCCACAAGTAGATTAGTGGCTGAACTAGGATAAAGCTTTGTATTTTTTTTCCTAAACTCAACTCTCTTACTCTGTATACTATTTTATTGGATTAATTGATTACTATCTTTCTTGGTTGATCCATTTAAGAGTGAAAGCTCTCTTTCTTCTCTATCCATTCATCTCTAACAAACAATAGCTTCAACGAAAATTATTCATCAAGTGATTTGCAAAAGAATTGTGAAAATATTTTTAAAACTCAATTCACCCCCCTATTGAGTATTGAGGCTACTTGGTAACAAGTGGTATCAAAGCTAGACTCTTGTATAAAGAGCTTAGCAACTTCAAGAGAAGTGATGGCTTCAAATGGTTTTTCTACTGAAGGTTCTTCTATAAACACACCTCCCTATTTCAATGGGGATGGTTATGCCTATTGGAAAGAAATAATGAAAATTTTTATTGAAGCTATTGATCTTGATGTGTGGGATACGATTGAAAATGGTGCTTTTGTTCCCACACGTATAGTTGATGATGTAAGAATTAATACACCAAGAAATGAATAGACTGATGAAAACAAGTAAAAGGTCTAATACAATTTGAGAGTCAAGAACATCATTACCACTTCATTGGGGTATGGTGAATTCTTTAGGGTGTCAAATTTGTAAGACTGCCCAAGAAATGTGAGATACCTTACAAGTAACCCATGAGGGCATGAGTGAGGTAAAGCGATCAAGAATAAACACTTTTACCTATGAATATGAATTGTTTAGAATGAACCAAGGAGAAAGCATTCAAGAAATGTAAAAGAGATTTATACACATTATAAATCATTTTGATTTATTGGGAAATACTTTTCCTAATGAGGATCTTATTAACAAAGTCTTGAGGTGTTTGAGTAGGAATTGGTAAACGGCTATTACGGAGTTAAGGAACTTATCAACAATGACATTGGCAACCTTATTCAAGAAGCTCCAAGAGCATAAATTAGAGTTAAATAGGCTCAATCAAAATAAGAAGCATGATAAGAAGAAAAAGGGGATTGCAGTCAAAGCCACCTCATCTACAGTTGAAGATGATGGAGATGGTATAGAAAATATAGAGCGAAATGAGGAGAATCTTAGTCTCCTTGTGAGGAAGTTTGGAAGATTCTTAAAGAAGAAGGGATTCCAAAGAAGAGCACATTTTCCTCTAAAGAAGACCTATCACAAATGGGAAAGGAACCTCATCAACTCCAACATGTTATGAATGCGGTAAACCGGGGCATATGAAGATGGAATGTCCTATATATCTTAAGAAATCAGAGAAGTTTGAGAAGAAACCACTTAAAGAAAAGAAAGGAAGGAGAGCCTATATATCATGGGAAGACAATGACATGGACTCCTTTGATAGTTTAGAAAATGAAGGAGCCTATCCATGTCTTATGGCTAGAGGTGAAGAAGAAAAAGAAGAAGAAAGCGACACCGAGGTAACATTTTCAAACCTAGATTCTTCATCTTCCTATTATGAATCACAATATGCTTTTCAAGAATCGCATGATGAATCCATGAGGCTCAGAAAAATAATTTTATCCTCTAACAAAATAATCTCTTTATTGATGAACCAAGTTTTCATGTTAAACAAGGAGATTAATGAGCTTAAAATTGAAAATAAGACCTTAGAACTTATTGATGCTAACTCATTATGCATGACTTGTTCTTCATTTGATAATGTATCCATTCAATTACCTTGCTCGTCATGTAAATAATTTGAAAAGGAGGTTGAGGATCTGAAAAATACTCTTGCAAAATTTACCTTTGGAAGAGATAATTTAAATGTGTTACTAGGGAAGCAAAAATGTGTTTTTCAAAAGTCGATTTGGAATATAATCCAAATAACCATCAAAAGTCTTATAAGAATTCATTTGCTTCCTCAAGTACATCAAGTAGCCCCTTTATCAAATGCTTTTATTATGGTAAGAAAGGGCATAGTGCATCAACATGTAATGTAAGAAAGAACATCAACACTAATGTTGTAACTAAGAGGGTTTGGGTTCCTTAGGGCACCTTGCCCAATGCTAACACACAAGGACCCAAGAGAATTTGGGTACCAAAGGTTAAAACTTGAATGTGTGTTGTAGGTGTGCTTGAAGACCAAAAACTCAAGTTGGTATCTTGATAGTGGTTGCTCCTAGCACATGACAGTGACGGCTCCAGATTCTTCTTTCTTGCACCGAAGAAGAATAGTTATGTCATATATGGGGACAACAACAAAAGAAGGATCCTTGGAGTTTGGAAAAGTTAGTAAGAATCCCTTTACTTCAATTGAAAAAGTCTTATATGTAGAAGGACTTAAACATAATTTGCTTAGCATAAGTCAATTGTGTGATAAAGGAAATAGAATTATCTTTGACTTAAATTGTTGCATAATTGAAGGCAAAAATAATAAGCAATTTAAATTTGTTGGTCATAGAGTTAATAACGTATATATGAATAACCTTGATGATATTATCTCTCAAAATACAAAATGTTTTATGAGTAAAGAGAGTGAAAAGTTAGTAAGAATCCTTCTACTTTAATTGAAAAAGTCTTGTATGTAGAAGAACTTAAACATAAATTACTTAGCATAAGTCAATTGTGTGATAAAGAAAATAGAATTATCTTTGACTTAAATTGCTGCATAATTGAAGGCAAAAATGATAAGAAATTTAAATTTGTTGGTCATAGAGTTGATAACATATATATGATTAATCTTGATGATATTATCTCTCAAAATGCAAAATATCTTATGAGTAAATAGAGTGATTCATGGCTATGGTATAGAAGAATTGCTCACATTCATATGGATCACCTAAACAAAGTTGTCTCTAAAGATTTAGTAATTGGTTTACCAAAGCTCAATTTTGAGAAAAATAGACTTTATGATGCATGTCAAAAGGATAAACCAGTAAAGGTCTCTTTCAAAGCTAGAAGTGTTGTTTCCACTACTAGACCCTTACAACTTTTGCATATGGATCTTTTTGGACCATCAAGAACTATGAGCTTTAGGGACAATTACTATGCTATTGTGATTGTGGATGATTACTCTAGATATACATAGACTCTGTTCCTTGCTCATAAGAATAATGCCTTTCATGCATTTAGAAAACTTGCAAAGGTTATCCAAAATGATAAAAATTGTAGCATTGCATCCATAAGAAGTGATCATGGTAGGGAATTTGAAAATCAAGAATTTGAAATATTTTGCAATGAAAATGGCATTGAGCATAATTTTTCTACTCCTAGAACTCCATAACAAAATAGAGTGCTTGAAAAGAAAAATAGATCTTTAGAGGAGTTAGCAAGAACAATGCTCAATGAGACAAACTTTCCTAAGTATTTTTGGGCGGATGCGGTAAGTACCACTTGTTATGTTATGAATGGGGCTTTGATAAGGCCAATTTTAAAGAAAACTCCCTATGAACTATACAAAGGAAGGAAACCAAACATCTCCTACTTTCATATCTTTGGTTGCAAATGTTTTATTTTAAACAATAGAAAAGATAACCTAGGCAAGTTTGATGCTAAATCCTATGAGGGAATATTTCTTGGTTATTCTCTTGGTAGTAAATCCATTAGAGTCTATAATAAGAGAACAATGACCATTGAGGGATCAATTCATGTTGCATTTGATGAAACTAACCCAAATGGTCTGAGAAAGGATTTAGTTGATGATGTTGCAGAAAGTTTGGTAAAGACTCACTTGGAGAATCAAGAAAAGGAAGCCAAAAAGCAAGAAGAAAGCTCATTTGATCCCCCAAGGCACAAGGATTCATAAATCATGGACCTTCCCAAGGAATGGAGGACGTCAAGATATCATTCTCTTGACAAAGTGATAGGTGATGTATCGAAAGTGATAATCACTCAAAACTCTCTTAGAGATGCATGTAACTATATGACTTTTGTCACTCAAGTTAAACCTAAAGACATAAATGAGGCCATTAATGATGAACATTGAATCTTAGTCATGCAAGAAGAACTAAACTAATTTGAGAGAAATTAAGTTTGGGAATTAGTTCCAAGGCCCAATGATCATCCTATAATTGGCACCAAATGGGTCTTTAGGAATAAACTTGATGAAATGGGCTTAATAACAAGAAATAATGTTAGGTTGGTTGAAAAAGGCTATAATCAAGACGAAAGAATAGATTATGAAGAAACATATACTACTGTAGTCAGATTAGAAGCCATAAGAATACTAGTTGCATTTGCATGCATCATGGATTTCGAACTTTTTCAAATTGATGTTAAAAGTGCTTTCTTAAATGGTTTTATACAAGAAGAGACGTATGTGGAACAACCTCCTGGTTTTGAAGACTTTGAGCTGCCCAACCATGTCTTTAAATTGAAAAAGGCCTTGTATGGCTTAAAACAACCCCCTAGGGCTTGGTATGAAAGGTTGAGCAAGTTTCTTTTAAAAAAAGGCTTTTCTAGAAGAAAAGTTGACACTACTCTTTTCATCAAGTATAAAAAGCATGACATTCTTCTTGGTCAAATATATGTTGATGATATAATATTTGGTGCTACTAACAACTCTCTTTGTAAGTGTAACACCCTCCTTCGGGTATTACATTTCGGACTAAAACATTCTAAAACTAAAACCCAACTTATAATTAATTATTCATTATAAATTACGAGTTATAAAATTCCTTTTTGTTGATAACATAAAATTATCGAATATAGAAACACAAGACATAAGGACTGAATAATATACATGTCATGTACATAACATAGATTAGTAACAACTTAAATACATAAAGCTTACGTATTCCACATAATATGTATAATTACCATATCAAAACTAAACCTAGCCCAAGTCCAAAAACTTGAAGAGTAGGGTCCTGCACCCGATCTTCCTCCAGATCCTCTTCGGGATCCCTAATGGACAAATTCCCCAATCGGGGCATGTCACTACGGATGGGAGTCTAAGCGGTCGACACCTCAGAGTCTTCCTTAGGAGTGTTATGAAGATCACCCCATAACTCTCCAATAGGGATACAAAACTCCAAGTAAATAGTAGCATCAACAGAAAACGTAGCAACCCTATGCTGGGTCCTACTCCAATACAAGGTAACATCTCCAACATACTGAATGTGTCCCGTGTCCTAATGGACGCTCCATGCTTCAATGCCCCCATGAAACTATAATCTAACAAAACTTTGAAGATTATGCCTCACCGCCATCACAGTCTTCTAAAAATATAAATATAGAACAGAACAAACAGAACAATACAACGAAGAGGTGAGATCCCCTACATCAATATCAGCATGATAGCAAAGAAACAATAATAACAACAATGCTATTTATATATAGCAATAACAAATATATTCATTACATCAAATAACCATTGTATCAAATAACAAATAATTCCACAAACATATATATAGATCACAAACATATATATATATATATATATATATATATATATATATATATATATATATATATATATCACGATATATATATATATATATCCCAATAAGATGTCAACTGACTATGCATATGCACAATGTACCAATTTCCTACTCCATGGAGCTAAAACACAATTTCGGAGAGAATGATCCAGAAGATTGTCTGTATATCAGCAGCCTCAAATCAAGTGTTATAATTATTCATTGTGCATGTCAAGGCTTATACAAGACATTCTACGCTGGATCAGGAATAGGAATAGTGTCTCATCGAGATCATCGTTGTGTTTGCATTGGAAACCACAGCACAGTAGTGCTATTCAACTGGCCACCTGTGGAATTACCGCACCCTGACGCCCTCAAAATCATTCATAGACCTTTACTACGCAATTCGCACATGCATTAAGGTCTAATTTAACTCTTAAGCAACAATAGCCTTAACAAACACCGTCTGTCAAACAATGCATGTCCAATGACTTAATTCATATTATAAGCCACTACCAGCTACAATCATACAGTGATAATTCCGGGTCCAGTATGTCGGCCCGATAGTAAACTTGCTGTTCTTCTCAATCGTGTAGCATTTTTATCGCGTTTTCAGAATCGTATAAAACTTTTGTTACATTGTCAAATCGCGTAACATTTTTATAACGTTTTCTCAATCGCGTAAAACATTTTATTGATATTCTAAGCTTATCTTTAAGCTTTTCTCATTTAATATAAAAAATTAGACTTTAATTCTAACATTTTCTCACTAAACTTTCTCTAAATAATATTTTCTAACATTTTCCATAAAAACTTATATTATTTTAATTAATCTAAGATATCTCAAAATCTTTGTTCACTACTCTAAATAAAACTTTCTTAAATAAAGTATTTTAAATTCCAAGCCATCCTTAAAAATTATTTACTTGCTAAAACTCCTCTAAATAATATTTTCTAATATTCTTTCCAAAACTTACATTATTTTAATTTAATAAAACCTTTTCCACCTTCCTTTGTTAAAAATTCTCTTAAATAAAATACTTTATGTTTCCAACTTAATTCTCAATCTTATTTCCCAATACCATGGCCGAAAATCACCCTTTATTCAATAATACAATTTATTCATTTATATTTTTATCTTGTAAATCCTTAATTAAATTTCTTATCACTAAATCATCTAAGTTCACAATTAACAGATCATTTTCATTATTCCAACTAAAATTCTATTAAATAAAATAATTCAAATTTTCAAATCATCTTTCTAACTTATTTCTATAATTGAAGCTAAAAATTAATTCCTTTATAAATAATCAAATTTGTTCATCAACTTCTTAACTTGTAAAATCCTTAAATCTTATTTTAGTCCCTTAATCATCTAAGTTAACAATTTATAAATCATTTTTGCATAGGTTTACCCTTTTGAGAGTATGGTGGCTGTGAGCCTCTATCGCCATTGGGACCAAAAATTCTTTTCCTTTCTAACACAATTCATAACATACAACATACTTTAAGCATCAAATTCCTACTATATCAAGTTCATGCATAATATCAAACGAATAAAATCATATAAAGCAAATAAATACAAAACACACCAAAATTATACAAACAAGGTGAATAAATCCTCACATGGACTTATTACCTTCATACAAATTTTGTTCCTCACCACCATAATTGGTTGATGAGGTTAATCTCCCTCTTACCTTAAATGATGCCCCCTAAGCTTCTTGTATGTTCTTTTGTAACAAGTTTTCACCACCAAGTTGGTCTTAAAATCAAAGCAAACACACAAAAATTAACATCTAAGGCTTGAATAAGATGACTATAGATCAAAGTATGGTCTTAGAATTTTAAAAATGAAACAAGAAATGGATATTCAAGAACTTCACCTAGAACTCTTGAACTAAGCTTGAAAAATAAGCTTGAAAATGGTTGAACTAGCTCTTGATCACAACACCAAAGTGTCTTAGATTGTGTATAGATTCAAGATATGAGATTATCTTGAATTATGGAAGTGAGAAAATGAGAGAGAGTTTTGGTTCTTGATTTTTATGAAAAAGATGATAAGCTTAGAGAATGTGATAGCAAACTTTGTCTTGGCCACCTTAGAGCCTCATGGTTGTGGAACACAATGGAGGGTTAGATGTGCATGTGAATCACACACATGAGTCATTAGGTGAGTCATTGAGTGAGTCATAGTAGTGAGTCATAAGGAAGAAGGTTCTAGGCTCATGACTAAGCTCCTCTGAGATATTTACTGGTTGGTTATTAGCCAATGGACAAAAGCTACTGCTATTTATTATCCAATGAAGAATAACATTACTCAATGGATAATAACATTATCCAATGGATAATAGAATGGAACAAAAACTTAGATAAAGAAAACTTTTGAAAACTGTTTCCAGTTTCGGGATTAGTAAGTTCCTCCAGTCCTGTATTAACAATCCAAAACTTTTTGGTCTTGAAAATTTTTTTATTTTTTCGGGTCCGCTTTAAACACACATATAGTCCAAAAAAATATTAAAATAATCAAACTAATTTAAAAATTCACAAAAATCCCATAAATCATAAAAATCATGAAAATCAAGAAAAACAAAAATTCAGGATGTTACAGTAAGAAATTTGCCAATATTATACAAAATGAATTTGAGATGTCAATCATGGGTGAGCTTAACTTCTTCCTTGGTATCCAAATCATGCAAGTAAGAGATGAGACTTTCATAAGTCAATCCAAGTATTGCAAGGAGTTGCTCAAGAAGTTTGAAATGGACAATACCAAGCACATGGCAACACTAATGGGCACCTCTTCTTATTTGGACAAGCATGAAGGAGGTAAATATGTAGAAATCACAAAATATAAAGGTATGATTGGCTCACTCCTTTATCTTATAGCAAGTAGGCCTGACATTATGTTTAATATGT
Organism: Ormosia semicastrata; assembly: GCA_029884595.1. Classification (NCBI taxonomy): domain Eukaryota; kingdom Viridiplantae; phylum Streptophyta; class Magnoliopsida; order Fabales; family Fabaceae; genus Ormosia; species Ormosia semicastrata. Next base: position 62,314,338 of record JAQQTO010000061.1, on the reverse strand, counting down.
GCATGTGTGCTAAATATCAAGCTAATCCTAAAGAATCACACTTATGTGCTGTAAAACAAATTATGAAATATCTAATAGGCACTTCACAAATGGGTTTGTGGTACCCTAAGGGTGCCTCATGTAGCCTAATTGGTTATTCTGATTCTAATTTTGCTGGATGCAAAGTGGATAAGAAAAGTACTAGTGGGATATGCCACTTGCTTCGAAGCTCACTAGTTTCTTAGCATAGCAAGAACCAAAATAGTGTGGCATTGTCTATAGCTGAAGCTGAATATGTTGCAACTGGGAGTTGTTGTGCTCAAATCCTTTGGATGAAATAACAACTTCTAGTCTATAGTCTTGAGCTTGATCATATCCCTATAGGATGTGATAACACTAGTGCAATCAATTTATCTAAAAATCTCATTTTGGACTCAAGAATTAAACACATTGAAATTAGGCATCATTTTATAAGGGATAATGTTCAAAAAGGTGATTGCATGTTTGAGTTTATTAAAACCACTAAATAACTAGCTGATATCTTCACTAAACCTTTAAATAAAGAAACATTATTTTCTATAAGAAGAGAACATGGCATATTAGATCAATCATGCATTTAACTCTTGTTGCTCAAACTAGTTTGCTGCATAATCTGTCATTGTGATGCATAAAATTTGTCATTTTACTATTGCGTGATTTTGGTGCAAAACTTGTCATGTTACTGCATAATATGTCATCTTGCTGCATATTTGGGCTCATTGCATAGTCATCTTGCTTTTAATCACTTATGAATCCAATACTGACTTGAACGTTGAAGTTTGCCCTAAGTTTGTTTTGCAAGTGCTTGATCCATGCTTAAGTCCCACAATTTCCTTTAATCATGTTCCTGTTGAAGAAAATTATTTTCTGTTTCTCTTGAAGAAGAAAATTCTGTGTTTGGGATGCTTTTATAGTGGTTAGTGTTGATGAAACCAAGTTAAGATGGCATAAATTGGTGTTTTAAGGACTGATTTTTTGAAGAATTTTGGTTTTGGAAGTGCAATAATCAGTTAGAAGAAGAAAATAATCTATTATTTGGGTTTTCAGAATTAATTTATCAAGGTGGAGTGCTTTCTGCCAAGCAAAATAACCAATTATGAAGCTTCACTAATCGATTATTGGGGAATTGGAGTATCCTGGTATTCTCTGGAACAAAACAATAACCGATTAGAGCCATTCTCTAGCCGGTTATTTGATGAAAACAGAGGCCATAGTTTTAACACCCATAACCGGTTACGCAACTCCTCTAACTGATTATTGGCCTTCACAAAATGCCAACCGAGAACCCCCCTTCATTCACGTGTGCCTCCCCTTCCTCCATTATCATCTTCTTCCTCTTCTTCTCTCAAGCACTCACTCACAGCCACTCACTCATACATCTCTCCCACTCCAAATCCAACAAAAATCCACCACTAAAACTCATTTTCCATCACTCTCCATCACTTTCCACCGATCAAAACTTCCATCTTCTTCTAAATTTTCACCTTCCCTCATATTTTCCCTCTTTTAAACTGAGCCCTAGCGTCCATTTTCAACAATGGCAAACAGTTCATCTCACCCCAAGTGTTCTCGCCCCAAAAATCCTAATGTATCCCTGCTAACACCCATTTCACCCACTAACTAAGACTTCTCCATCAGCCTCAACATTGGAAGGTACTTCTCTCATAAAAATCAGATGAAGTCATACACATTGCATTTCATGCGCGATGCCTCATTCAACCTAATTAGAATTCCATGGGTTGAAAACTCTTATCACCACTAACCCCGGGTATTTCTATCTTGAACCCACAAAAGTTTATTTCTACAATTTAAATATTGTTGGTGGAAATATGATTTCTGAATTTAAGAGGAATAGAATCATTATGTCACTGAGTTAGTGGACTCCCTTGTTTAGTCTCACTTATTCTGGAGACAAACTTACTGTGGAAAGTCACAACTCATGGGAGGGATTTGATTGAGACCAAGCTATAGCAAGCATACTTCAACCGAACATTCAAGTGCCAAAAGGATCTTCCACTGCTAGTCTTCTGAATCTACAGAATCATCTTCTTCACTTTGTAGTCACACATATCTTGGTACCAAGGGAGAGAAACTATGTCTTAGTTGAAGAAGAAGACATTTTCTTGTTGTGGACACTTAAAAGACGCATGAAAATCAATTGGCCTCATTACATCATGCATTACATGATAAAACCTAAGGAAAAGGCAATGATGGATCTTCCTTACACCTTGTTGGTTACTAAAATTCTAGATCAATATAAGGTCAACTTAGAGGATGATGGAGTTATTCACATTATCAGTCCCCATAAGTTTGGAGTAGCCTCTCTAAACTGCATGCAAGTGAAGAAAGTGAATAGTGAATAGGTCTACAGTCATGGGCGTGAGGCAGCAACATAGCAGGGAGGAATTCCCACTACCTCTGCTGACATGCCTATGGAAGAGGCCTCTGCCACCAATGATGGCGGCATCTTGGAAGCCATTACAAACATGCAGGTTAGTATCAAAGCCCGCATTGTAGATCTTAAAACTTATCAAGAACACAATAACACAATTATCTATGATTGCTTGAGCGCTATGGAAGATCTCTTGGATAGGCTTGAGCATCGCTATCCACCATCGGACAATCATGGGGCTTAGGCATGGAGTACTTATTTTAGTTATAGCTTCTTTATTTTGATTAAAGCTTATCTAACCATATTAAGTTATCTTTTGGATATGATGTTCATTATCTTAGAATCATGACATGCTTAACTATTATTAGTATGACTTGGATGTTGTACAAATGAATGGACTATTAAAATATGCTTACATTGTTGTTGGATTATTACTGGATATTTGTTACATAGCAATGGTTATGAGCATCCTCTCCAAATATATATTGTCTAGCTTTTTTTATCATGACAAAAGGGGGAGAAAGTTCTTGGTTTTGAGAAAAGAAAGGTAAAATAACAGAAGGTATATTTTCAATTGTCTTAGGATACCAAAACAAAGGGAGAGCTGTACATCTCTGATTCAATCACCTCTTGAAAGGTAGAGGGAGAGTAAGTCTCTAAAACCTCTTGTGAATTGCAATATTTATTTGAACTAACTTTTTCTCAATAGTTGTTTGTCATCATCAAAAAGGGGGAGAATGTGATTGACATTGTCTAAAGTAATGGTTTTGATGATAACAAACAAAGAAATGAATGAAAATGCAAAGGTTAAGTCCCAAGGAGCTTCAAGTTTAGAATATAAGTCTTAGATCTTGTGTAAAGGTATTTGTAGGATTCACACTAAGCTCATTAATTAGTTTTCTCACTCAACTTAAATAAGTTTTCAAAATCATGATGTAAACTTATGAAAATGGTGTTTAAGTTTGAGCAAAATGGTTTTAGAAAGTTTGAAAAGTTTTTGGGAATCTTTCATTGAAAAACCCCTTGGAAATCTTATTTTCTTGATAAACTAATAACAAGCTATTACTATTCACATAACAGGTTATTTGCCAAAATAGAAGCGCATTAATGTTTTTTTAAAAGGGCCTAACCGATTTGGCCATTCCCTTAATCAGTTATTGTGTAAGTGAGGAGCCAATTTCTAAAGCTCCTAACCAATTAGGCCATTCCCTTAATCGATTATTGTGTAAGTCAGGAGCCAAATTTTAAAGCTCCTAGTCGATTAGGTCGTTACCCTAATCAAATATTTGATAAGTCAGGAGCCAATTTTAAAGCTCCTAACTGATTAGGGCATTCCCCTAATTGGTTAGTCAATAAATCAGGAGTCAATTTTTTAGGCTCCTAACTGATTAGGACAATCTCCTAATTGATTATTTGGGCAACCAGAAAACATGTCCAACGGCTCTATTAAGAGCATTTAATGTTACCAACTACCCTCAACGGCTCTTAATTGCATTTGCTATAAATTTAAGTTGTTGGGCTTTTATGAAAAGTTAGAAAAATAATTTGAAAATCATTCTTAAGCATTGAATACATATTTTCACTATCCCTTCAATTGTACTATGTTTATGAGCTTTAAAAGTGTGAATCCTTGATACCCATAAGCTTCAACTTGTATTGTCCACTCTAGAGAGAGAGTTTCTTATCTTCTATACTTTATGTAATCTGTAAAAGAGAGGGTGAGACATCTTTCAAATCTGTAAGGGTGAGGTATCCCTGAAAGTAGAGGCTGAAGCACAAAGGGTGAGGTATCCAAAGGTGTTGAGTGCTCAAATCTGTAAAGGTTGTCAAGCACTTGTTTAAAGCTTGAAGATATAGTGGAGATATCAGATATAGTGGCTGAACCAAGATAAAGCTTTGTGTTTATTTTCCTAAACTCAACTCTCTTACTCTGTATACTATTTTATTAGATTAATTGAATACTATATCTTTTGGTTAATTCATTTAAGAGTGAAAGCTCTCTATCTTCTTTATCCATTCATCTCTAAGAAAAAAAAGCTTCAACGAAAATTAATAATCAAGTGATTTACAAACGAATTACGAAAATATTTTTAAAACTCAATTCACCCTCCCTCTTGAGTATTGAGGCCACTTGGTAATAATTTTCATTAGTGATTATGGTGATTGAAATTGATTGGAAAACATATACAGATATAGGGGATGCTCTCTGGTGTCTCAGCGCTCAGGTGTTGAAACATGAGCGCTTAAGCGCTGAGCGGCCAACACGTATCTCTGCTACTGTGCGCCCAGTGCCCAAGCACTGGTGATAGATGATGATCACATATTTGATACATTAATAAGCCTTCATTTTTAGTCATTTACACTCTCCATATACTTAATTTATTGATTTTGATTATGTTTTGTAAGTTTGGACTCAAATTGGACTTAATTGAATTTTTCAACATAATTTATGTCTTACGTTGTTTCTATATTTGGGCTATATCATGGGATGTAGGTGGTCTTTGGAGGTGATTCTAGTGGCATTTGAAATATAAGAGAGAGTTCTATAACTTTTATGAAGACCTCAAAGGTCCAATCACACGAGTAGATAACTCAAATTGGGGTTGAAGCAAGAACTAGAGTGCTTTTCCTGACAGCTTAACCTATGTGCACTTTTCATCACAGTTTTCAGGCTAGAGGTTGTCAAATAAGCTGAAATTTGGATGCTGAATATTTAAGACCCATATCTACAACTTTCATGTTGAACACTTTTCCAGAATCAGAGTGCTTGAAGGTGATATTGGGCTTGGAAGGCAGAACAGAGGAGCTATGACTGGGCCTGAGCAGTGTGTAGTGATTTGAACGTATATGGAGTTATAGAAATGATATTGGACTCAAACTAAATCCATTTGAAAGCTAAGATCTAAGCCTACAACTTTCATGAAGACCACTTGGTTCAAAAATGACGAATGCAATAACTTCAGAGCTGTATGATTTTGGAGACAAGGAATCTCTATAATTTTCCACTCACCAAAAGTCATTTGGCATTTTCTACTCATTTTCCACTCATCCACCCACTAATGACTCACCCCCCTTGTCATTTTGTATCTCTAATCTTCTATAAAAGGGGGCCTTGGCATATCATTGAGTGTGTTAGGAGTTAGTTACAAAAATGATGCCATTTTGTTACTAGGTTTTCTTGTAGTAATTTTCCTTTGTTCTAAATTAAAGTCATGTTCTTCTTCTTCTTCTTCTTCTCTCTTTCTTTCTTCTTATCTATGAGTAACTAAGTTTCATTTTACTTGGTTGAAAGGGTGAAGCTCTTGGTAATAAAATAAGGTTAGATTTATTCTTCTCTTGTGCTTAAATGATTTATATTTTCTAGTAACCATTATACGTATTATAATTTGTTTCTTATAATTTAGAAACCATCTTTGCAAAGAGGAGTTCTTGATTTCTTGTGGACAAAATATTGGCACAATGAATGTTTTAACCCATTTATAAGTGGTGGTAATATTTTTAAGAAACATAATAGAATTACTTATATTATTTTAAATGGACTTTTAATGTTGTATTTTTCGATTGGAACCTCCATGTTGCGAGGATTCTAATTGAGTTATAAAAGAAATTAATCTTACCTTTACTTTATTTACCAAGAGTGGATCTTTTAACCCAAGTAAATAATTTTTACCATAGCAACAAAATATTTACTTTACCTTAATTAATCTTCAACAATTCCCTGTGGATCGACCTCGGACTCCCGAGAAATTTATTACTTGAGACAACTTGCACTTGGGTTTGTAATACCCTAGAAAATCATGTTAGGCTTGTATATGGTTACAGAGGTAGCCTAATACTTACTTAATATGTTTGTGAAGTTTTGTGACTTTCTGAGCACGTTTAGGCACTTTGTTGTAACGCTAAGTGAGGAATATAACTGTTTTTTGCTCTGGAAGTGGCTTAAACTGCTTAGTTAGTGGAAATAATTGTGGAGAGTTTGTTTCCAAGTCACAAATGTGGAAACTGTACTACAGTTAAAGTTTAAGAATTTTCGGAGTTAGTTTGGCATTTTTGAGCATACTGGTAGTGTGTTTTAGTGCCGGATTGACCCCTAGCTGATATGGAAATATCAATTTTTGGTGAAACAGAATTTTTAATGAATCTCAGAATTTATTTTGAATCTGTTGGAAGTTACAGAATTAGATTTGGAGAAGTTTGAGTGTTCTTAGCAAAGCGGGGTTTTAGTACCCAATCAAGAGAATTCAAAAGGAATTTCTCTTCTTGAAATATCCCACGGTGGGGATATTTGAGGGGTAAGAACTTAGCAGAAAAATAGAGAGGCTGAAAACGTGAGAAAGAAGAAGAGAAAAGAAAGAAAAGAGAGAAGGAGAAGAAGGAAGAGGAGGATCCAAGTGAAGGTCTTGCTTCATCTTCATCTTCAAGCATTGAGGTAGGGGGTTCTTGCTCTCATCTCCCAACTTCCATCTTTGCTTCTATGATTGTTATGCTTGGGGTATGTATAAAATAGGTGAAAATGAGGATTTGTGGGTTCTTGAGGGTTTGAGTTGATTAAACACCTTGGAAACTTGGTTTAGAACTTGTAAAGAGTTAAATGAAGCTTGGTGGCTGAATTGATTCTTAAGAATATTTATGTAATGTTTTGTGGTGGAAAGCGAGAAATAGGTATTTGGGAGAAGGGTTTTGACTCTTGATGAATAATTGTCATATGAAACGTTAATGAGAGATTAATGAGTTGAGTTTAGTGTTTAATGATTCTAATAAGTTTAGAGACCATTATTGGAGTTAGAAAACACTTAGAATCCATGTTTGTATGGTTGGAAACAGATTTGGGGCCATTGGAACAGTGGTTCGTGTTCTGCAGAATTTTCTGCAGAAGGGTCTTGCCTAGGCGCAACCTTGCCCCGCCTAGGCGTGGACTGATCAGTTTTTCAGTCCAGCGAGACAGAGACTGCCATGCCTAGGCGTGGTAAAACCAAGCCTAGGCGTGATACAGGATAGTAACCTGACAGCTTGTGGTATTTGTAACATAACTTAAGTTGTGGTTATTAGAATGACCTGGTTCTTATTACATTTGAAAGATAAGACATAAGGCTATCTACTTGTAAAATTTCAGAATTTTATCAGTTAAGATGGATTTTTGGCGAATTTATGAAAAACATCCTTTTTAGGATGCCTAGAGCAGATTTCATCAGAATTTCTATTTTGATGTTTTGAAGTTCCAAATTGCTAGGATACTTTGTTTATGCCTAGTAGAGTATGTTAAAACTCTAATAGGAGTAATTGATAAAGTGTGAATGTATTATGTCAAGTTGACTTGAAATGCTAATTACGGGAGGTAATTAGACGTGGCTACATATATACATATAATTTGTATTGTGATGGATCGAGGAATTGAGTTTCCCCTTAGTGTGGGAATTATTTATGTATGCTCTTTTAAGAGTGATAAGATACTTTTAAAAGTATTTGATGATTTGTTTATGAAATGAAATTGGAATGCCTATAAATCAATTGCGAAAACTAGTTATGAGAAGTAATTAGTAATTGTATTGCATGAGATGTTCGTGAAACCTATTGAGGTTTTTAATGCTAATTATGAGAAGTTAATTAGACATGATGATATGCTTAATGGTATGATTTGCCTTTTTGAAAGGTGTAAGCCCCGTGAAAGTGGGTGTTCTATATCAGGTAAGGCACATTGTATCCTTCCTAATATAGTGAAGTATTGAGGATGAATTTCCTTGTTCATTATCAATAACCTTGTAGTTGATGAGATTTCACTACTTGGGGGGGAATGAGATGTCCTCTGGGATAATGAGGTATGCTAGATGAGACTTCCAGCGCTTGTTCGAGGTTATAGATGAAACTATGGACTTCTATTGCTTTGTTCAAGTTTCATGCATTCATGACATTACCATGGGATTGGAGGTCCTGGATGTGGTATCATGCATTATTCACCTTCATACTTAGGAAATTGCATAGATATAATCATTAGTCATAATTAAGCATAACATGGCGATTGTATGGGCAGTTGCTATCATGATATTTTCCTGCATTGCAATTGTATGGGCGATTGCATGTTGTTGAGATGAGGAGTTGTTGCTTCCATGATTGAAGTGTCAACTTGATAATTGTGATATTATCTAATTATACATATATGTATATATGCTGGTATTGGAATACTTCTACTGAGATATGTTTTCTCACCCTGATTGTGTTGCCATGTAAATCCAGGTGCAAGTTCTTCGAAAGGGAAGAAGAAGGTGTATGAGGATTAGCATAGTTTAAATGCTATTTTGAGCTGAGCAGATGTAAATGTTTTATATTTACTTAGTTGTTTCAGGTTATGTATAACTGTATACCCTTGAAGCTGTGATGTATATATATAACTTTTGCTATCGTGGCTCTCCATATTTACTCATTATGTATGAATGATATGGGTTAAACGTTGATGTATGTTAGTAGTAGCAGGGTCAATATTGAGTTATTCATTTATATGACGATATATTTGGGTAGCAAATATTGGGCTGTTACATTTTGGTATCAGAGCAGTTCATCCTGTTGAGCCGGGGTGTGGATTGACTATGCTTATGCATGTGTAATGATGGTTATGCATTTCTTATCTCTTACATGTGATTGTTTGGGTGGAATTGCATGTTTTGCCTTTGAGATGTTTGCTTTAGCTGCTGTGACACGGTTACATGATATTGAGCCTAGCTAACTCAATATGGATTGTTCTGTGTTTACAGAAGACTATGGCAGCACGAGGGCGACCAGCAACACGAGGGCGACCACGTGGGAGTCGGAATCGAGACTCTGATAATGAAGGTACAGAGATGGCTGCAGCTATGATGGCAATGGCCAATTCCATGAGGCAGCAGACTGAACAAGCAGCGGTAACTACTAGAGTTTTAGAGAGGTTGGTACCACAGCAACAAGTACCACCACCGGTACCACCACCGGTACCACCACCAGTACAAGAAGTACCAATCGGGAGAAATCAGAATTTTCTCAACATTGCGGAATTCAGAAATATGAATCCTCCAATATACAGGGGTGATTGTGATCCGATTAAAGCGGAAGAGTGGTTGACCGAATTAGAGAAGATCTATGAGGTCATGGTTTGCTCTGAAGAGCAAAAAGTTTCTTTTGCTTCTTTCATGCTGAGAGGGGAAGCAGAACAATGGTGGCGAAACACCAGAAAGGCTTTTGGAGACAGGAAGGACTTTGATCACGTGGGATGTGTTCAGAGGGATCTTTTGGAGAAACATTTTCCAAAGAGTTTACAAGATGACAAAGAAAAGGAGTTTTTGAATCTTCAACAAGAGGACATGACGGTTGGACAATATGAAGCAAAATTTCATGAGTTGTCCAAGTTTTCTTCACAGTTTAGGCAGAATCCGGATGAGAGCTGGAGGTGTGTCAGGTTTGAGTCCGGGCTGAGGGGAAATATAAGAAGGGTTGTGAGACCTTTTGAAATCAGGGATTTTCCATCCTTGGTGAACAAGTGTAGAATTGTGGAGTCTGAAAATCTCCAAATTCAAGCAGAGCGGAATTTGCAAAGTCTTCAAAAGAAGAGGAAAGTGGATGGTGGAAATGGGAAAGGTAATCCTAAATCCAGTCACCCACAAGAAAAAGACCATAAAGTTCAGAAAGAAGATCGGCAAGAAACTTGCAATAAGTGTGGTAGGTATCACGGAAACAGGGTATGTTGGGGGAACCAAATAACTTGTTATAAGTGTGGAGAGAAGGGACACTATGCTAGGAGTTGTTCTCAGGGGCAAAAGAAAAAGACTGAAGATGGACCTATCGCTGGGGGTAGAGTTTATGTTGTATGAGGCATGGAGACATCACCATCTCCTGGTTTTAGAAAATTTGGTAATTTTGCTTATTATCTTGGTTTTCTTAAAATTGGATTATATCTGTTGTTGTATATTGGTTGTTAGAACTTGATACACAAGGTAAACCAATTTTGGGGACAAAATTCTAAAAAGGTGGGGAGAATGTAATACCTTAGAAAATCAGGTTAGGCTTGTATATGGTTACAGAGGTAGCCTAATACTTACTTAACATGTTTGTGAAGTTTTGTGACTTTCTGAGCACGTTTAGGCACTTTGCTGTAACGCCAAGTGAGGAATATAGCTGTTATTTGCTCTGGAAGTGGCTTAAACTGCTTAGTTAGTGGAAATAACTGTGGAGAGTTTGTTTCCAAGTCACAAATGTGGAAACTGTACTACAGTTAAAGTTTAAGAATTTTCGGAGTTAGTTTGGCATTTTTGAGCATACTGGTAGTGTGTTTTAGTGCCGGATTGACCCTAGGCGATATGGAAATATCAGTTTTTGGTGAAACAGAATTTTTAATGAATCTCAAATTTTATTTTGAATCTGTTGGAAGTTACAGAATTAGATTTGGAGAAGTTTGAGTGTTCTTAGCAGAGCGGGGTTTTAGTACCCAATCAAGAGAATTCAAAAGGAATTTCTCTTCTTGAAACATCCCACGGTGGGGATATTTGAGGGGTAAGATCTGAGCAGAAAAATAGAGAGGATGAAAACTTGAGAAAGAAGAAGAGAAAAGAAAGAAAAGAGAGAAGGAGAAGAAGGAAGAGGAGGATCCAAGTGAAGGTCTTGCTTCATCTTCATCTTCAAGCATTGAGGTAGGGGGTTCTTGCTCTCATCTCCCAACTTCCATCTTTGCTTCTATGATTGTTATGCTTGGGGTATGTATAAAATAGGTGAAAATGAGGATTTGTGGGTTCTTGAGGGTTTGAGTTGATTGAACACCTTGGAAACTTGGATTAGAACTTGTAAAGAGTTAAATGAAGCTTGGTGGCTGAATTGATTCTTAAGAATATTTATGTAATGTTTTGTGGTGGAAAGTGAGAAATAGGTATTTGGGAGAAGGGTTTTGACTCTTGACGAATAATTGTCATATGAAAGGTTAATGAGAGATTAATGAGTTGAGTTTAGTGTTTAATGATTCTAATAAGTTTAGAGACCATTATTGGAGTTAGAAAACACTTAGAATCCATGTTTGTATGGTTGGAAACAGATTTGGGGCCATTGGAACAGTGGTTCGTGTTCTACAGAATTTTTTGCAGAAGGGTCACGCTTAGGCGCAACCTGGACACGCCTAGGCGTGGACTGATCAGTTTTTCAGTCCAGCGAGACAGAGACTTCCACGCCTAGGCGTGGTAAAACCAAGCCTAGGCGTGATACAGGACAATAACCTGACAGCTTGTGGTATTTGTTACATAACTTAAGTTGTGGTTATCGGAATGACCTGGTTCTTGTTACATTTGAAAGATAAGACATAAGGCTATCTACTTGCAAAATTTCAGAATTTTATCAGTTAAGATGGATTTTTGGTGAATTTATGAAAAACATCCTTTTTAGGATGCCTAGAGCAGATTTCATCAGAATTTCTATTTTGATGTTTTGAAGTTCCTAATTGCTAGGATACTTTGTTTATGCCTAGTAGAGTATGTGAAAACTCTAATAGGAGTAATTGATAAAGTGTGAATGTATTATGTCAAGTTGACTTGAAATGCTAATTACGGGAGGTAATTAGACGTGGCTACATATATACATATAATTTGTATTGTGATGGATCAAGGAATTGAGTTTCCCTAAGTGTGGGAATTATTTATGTATGCTCTTTTAAGAGTGATAAGATACTTTTAAAAGTATTTGATGATTTGTTTATGAAATGAAATTGGAATGCCTATAAATCAATTGCGAAAACTAGTTATGAGAAGTAATTAGTAATTGTATTGCATGAGATGTTCGTGAAACCTATTGAGGTTTTTAATGCTAATTATGAGAAGTTAATTAGACATGATGATATGCTTAATGGTATGATTTGCCTTTTTGAAAGGTGTAAGCCCCGTGAAAGTGGGTGTTCTATATCAGGTAAGGCATATTGTATCCTTCCTAATATAGTGAAGTATTGAGGATGAATTTCCTTGTTCGTTATCAATAACCTTGTAGTTGATGAGACTTCACTACTTGGGGGGGAATGAGATGTCCTCTGGGATAATGAGGTATGCTGGATGAGACTTCCAGTGCTTGTTCGAGGTTATAGATGAAACTATGGACTTCTATTACTTTGTTCAAGTTTCATGCATTCATGACATTACCATGGGATTGGAGGTCCTGGATGTGGTATCATGCATTATTCACCTTCATACTTAGGAAATTGCATAGACATAATCATTAGTCATAATTAAGCATAACATGGCGATTGTATGGGCGATTGCTATCATGACATTTTCCTGCATTGCAATTGTATGGGCGATTGCATGTTGTTGAGATGAGGAGTTGTTGCTTCCATGATTGAAGTGTCAACTTGATAATTGTGATATTATCTAATTGTACATATATGTTTATATGCTGGTATTGGAATACTTCTACTGAGATATGTTTTCTCACCCTGATTGTGTTGCCATGTAAATCCAGGTGCAAGTTCTTCGAAAGGGAAGAAGAAGGTGTATGAGGATTAGCATAGCTTAGATGCTATTTTGAGTGAAGCAGATGTAAATGTTTTATATTTGCTTAGTTGTTTCGAGTTATGTATAACAAGATACCCTTGAAGTTTGTGATGTATATATATAACTTTTGCTATCGTGGCTCTCCATATTTACTCATTATGTGTGAATGATATGGGTTAAACGTTGATGTATGTTAGTAGTAGCGGGGTCAATATTGGGTTATTCATTTATATGACGATATATTTGGGTAGCAAATATTGGGTCATTACATTTTGGTATCGAGAAGCGCTTCATCCTGTTGAGCAATTTGGTGTGGACCGACTATGCTTATGCATGTGTAATAATGGTTATGCATTTCTTATCTCTTACATGTGATTGTTTGGGTGGAATTGCATGTTTTGCCTTTGAGATGTTTGCTTTAGCTGCTGTGACACGGTTACATGATATTGAGCCTAGCTAACTCAATATGGATTGTTCTGTGTTTACAGAAGACTATGGCAGCACGAGGGCGACCGGCAACACGAGGGCGACCACGTGGGAGCCGGATTCGAGACTTTGATAATGAAGGTACAGAGATGGCTGCATCTATGATGGCAATGGCCAATGCCATGAGGCAGCAGACTGAAAAAGCAGCGGCAACTACTAGAGTTTTAGAGAGGTTGGTACCTCAGCAACAAGTACCACCACCGGTACCACCACCAGTACAAGAAGTACCAGTCGGGAGAAATCAGAACTTTCTCGACATTGCGGAATTCAGAAATATGAATCCTCCGATATACAGGGGTGATTGTGATCCGATTAAAGCGGAAGAGTGGTTGACCGAATTAGAGAAGATCTCGAGGTCATGGTTTGCTCAAGAGCAAAAGTTTCTTTTGCTTCTTTCATGCTGAGAGGGGAAGCGAACAATGGTGGCGAAACACTAGAAGGTTGCTGGAGACAGCAAGGACTTTGATCACGTGGGATGTGTTCAGAGGGATCTTTTTGGAGAAACATTTTCCAAAGAGTTTACAAGATGACAAAGAAAAGGAGTTTTTGAATCTTCAACAAGAGGACATGACGGTTGGACAATATGAAGCAAAATTTCATGAGTTGTCCAAGTTTCCTTCACAGTTTAGGCAGAATCCGGATGAGAGCTGGAGGTGTGTCAGGTTTGAGTCCGGGCTGAGGGGAAATATAAGAAAGGTTGTGAGACCTTTTGAAATCAGGGATTTTCCATCCTTGGTGAACAAGTGTAGAATTGTGGAGTTTGAAAATCTCCAAATTCAAGCAGAGCGGAATTTGCAAAGTCTTCAAAAGAAGAGGAAAGTGGATGGTGGAAATGGGAAAGATAATCCTAAATCCAGTCACCCACAAGAAAAAGACCATAAAGTTCAGAAAGAAGATCGACAAGAAACTTGCAATAAGTGTGGTAGGTATCACGGAAACAGGGTATGTTGGGGGAACCAAATAACTTGTTATAAGTGTGGAGAGAAGGGACACTATGCTAGGAGTTGTTCTCAGGGGCAAGAGAAAAAGACTGAAGATGGACCTATCGCTGGGGGTAGAGTTTATGTTGTACGAGGCGAGGAGACATCACCATCTCCTGGTTTTAGAAAATTTGGTAATTTTGCTTATTATCTTGGTTTTCTTAAAATTGGATTATATCTGTTGATGTATATTGGTTGTTAGAACTTGATACACAAGGTAAACCAATTTTGGGGACAAAATTCTAAAAAGGTGGGGAGAATGTAATACCCTAGAAAATCATGTTAGGCTTGTATATGGTTACAGAAGTAGCCTAATACTTACTTAACATGTTTGTGAAGTTTTGTGACTTTCTGAGCACGTTTAGGCACTTTGCTGTAACGCTAAGTGAGGAATATAGCTGTTATTTGCTCTGGAAGTGGCTTAAACTGCTTAGTTAGTGAAAATAACTGTGGAGAGTTTGTTTCCAAGTCACAAATATGGAAACTGTACTACAGTTAAAGTTTAAGAATTTTCGGAGTTAGTTTGGCATTTTTGAGCATACTGGTAGTGTGTTTTAGTGCCGGATTGACCCTTAGCTGATATGGAAATATCAGTTTTTTGTGAAACAAAATTTTTAATGAATCTCAGAATTTATTTTGAATCTGTTGGAAGTTACAGAATTAGATTTGGAGAAGTTTGAGTGTTCTTAGCAGAGCGGGGTTTTAGTGCCCAATCAAGAGAATTCAAAAGGAATTTCTCTTCTTGAAACATCCCACGGTGGGGATATTTGAGGGGTAAGAACTGAGCAGAAAAATAGAGAGGCTGAAAACATGAGAAAGAAGAAGAGAAAAGAAAGAAAAGAGAGAAGGAGAAGAAGGAAGAGGAGGATCCAAGTGAAGGTCTTGCTTCATCTTCATCTTCAAGCATTGAGGTAGGGGGTTCTTGCTCTCATCTCCCAACTTCCATCTTTGCTTCTATGATTGTTATGCTTGGGGTATGTATAAAATAGGTGAAAATGAGGATTTGTGGGTTCTTGAGGGTTTGAGTTGATTGAACACCTTGGAAACTTGGATTAGAACTTGTAAAGAGTTAAATGAAGCTTGGTGGCTGAATTGATTCTTAAGAATATTTATGTAATGTTTTGTAGTGGAAAGTGAGAAATAGGTATTTGGGAGAAGGGTTTTGACTCTTGATGAATAATTGTCATATGAAAGGTTAATGAGAGATTAATGCGTTGAGTTTAGTGTTTAATGATTCTAATAAGTTTAGAGACCATTATTGGAGTTAGAAAACACTTAGAATCCATGTTTGTATGGTTGGAAACAGATTTGGGGCCATTGGAATAGTGGTTCGTGTTCTGCAGAAGGGTCACGCCTAGGCGCAACCTGGACACGCCTAGGCGTGGACTGACCAGTTTTTCAGTCCAGCGAGACAGAGACTGACTAGTTTTTCAGTCCAGAGAGTCCATGCCTAAGCCCCAGGGTCCTCGGGTGCTAGAAAGCGACGCTCGATCCTATCCAAGCGGTCCTCCATGGCACTCAACCGATCAAAGATGACTGAGTTGCTATACTTTTGGTAGGTGCGCAGATCTGCGATGGCTGCAAGAATGCGAGCTTCACTGGTGGATTCGGAGACGCTACTCATGTCTGGCGCCTCCTCCATAGGGACATCAGCTGTGTGAACAGGAATTTCTTCTGGTGGCGCTCCTCCCACTCGTGCTTGACCATAAGTCCATTCACCATTGACGTTCTTCATATGCATTCTATTAAGAGATGCAAGACCAAATTTATGAGGGCCGGCAGTGTTTACAATGCCATCGTCCAATAAGGGAACCTTATGATGGTCTAGGATTCGAGCAACCAGAAGAGCATACGGAAGATCCATGACTGCCTTGTTTTTAGCTTTCATCATAGTGTGTATAATGTAGAAAGGCCAGTTGATCTTTATGCATTCCTTGAGAAGCCACATCAGGAAGATGTCTTCCTCTTCAACCAGGGCATAATTACTTGCCCTTGGTGCGAGAATATGAGTGACTATGAAATGAAGAAGACGATCATGTATCTTCAGAAGCCCGATAGTGAAAGTCCCTTTTGGCATTGGAACTCCAGGCTGAAGCATGCCCATCGCAGCATCATCTCTCTTATAATTTTCCCACCGACCATGTTTTTCCAGTCCAAGCTTTTCACCGGAGTGGGGAAGATCAAACAAAGGGACCCACTCACTAGGATTCACAACAATCTTATGCTTCTTAACTTCAGAAATTAAAGATCCTCCCTTAATAGATAAATTATAGAAGAACACTTTAGTAGGTTCAAGATAGAAATACCCTGGATTTGTGGTGACGAGGGTCCTCAACCCATGGAATTCAAGAAGCTCTGTGAGAGGGGTGAATCCTTCTTGGATGAAAAACTCCCAGTCCATCCATTTCGGTGAGATGATACGCTTTGCATGAAATTCCAGTTGGTACTTCTTCATCTGAGCAGGGTCAGTGAAGTATCTCCCAAGATTCAGAGCAACTGAAAAGTCTGGGTCTGTGTCAGTAGGGTTTATTTCCTTTGGGACATTGGGGTTTTTTGTACGTGTTATTTTGGGGAAGGAGGAACTATTGGCCATGGTGGAAGTGGAAGCTTAGGGCACGGTGGTGGAGAGAGTGTGAGGGAGATTGAAATGGAGGTTTAATGGAAGAAGGATGATGGGAGATGATGGAATGTGAGAGAAATGGGGTTGAAAGACCGAATTTGGGGTGGATTAATGGTGAGGGATGAAGGTGATGAGGTGGGCGTGAGAGAGCTTGAGAGAATGAGGATGAAAATGGAAGTAGAGGGGGTGTGAATTGAGGGAACCACGCTGCTAGGGAGCTGTTTAATTGGAGGGACCTAACCGGTTAGGGAATGTGAGTAACCGATTAGGGCTATTAGGAAATAGCCACTGAGTTGTCCAATAACCGGTTAGGATTGGTGGCTAACCGGTTATTGTGCTAAGTCAGAACGCACCAATTGGTTTCCAAATGCAGGGTAACCGGTTAGGAGTTATGCCTAACCGATTATTAGGCCATGACAGAGAGCCCCTCAATATTCCAAGCACTTCCAAAACCCATACGAAAACATATTTTTCTTCTTTTACTTGATCATTGCACTGATAGCATTACAACAGACTCATGGGAATAATCCTTGACATATATATTTCTTCTTGATGTTCATTTTGGCTTGATTCCATTTTCATTTAGAGACAAATTTCTCCCAATATCAGTAGGAACTTTGACCTTTCAGATTTGGGGGACTTAAGCATGAACTCAGCTCCTGCAAAACAAAATAAGGGGACACTCCGACGCTCAAGTCAGTATTGGATTTAAGTATGATGAAGAAGCAATTTGGCATGATTATTCAGAAAAATACAAGTTTATGCATTAGCTTTAGGATTATGCAGCAAATGGTTAATTTATGCATGATTGATCCAATATACCAAGTTCATTTCTAATATAGAAAAACGCTTCTTTTGCTAGGGGTTTAGTGAAAATATCAGCTAGTTGCTTAGTTGTTTCAACAAATTCAAGTATGCAATCACCCTTTTGAACATGATCTCTAATGAAATGATGTCTTATTTCAATATGTTTAGTTCTAGAATGCAAAATGGGATTTTTTGACAAGTTAATTGCACTAGTATTATCACATCTTATGGGGATATGATCAAGCTCAAGACCATAGTCCAAGAGTTATTGTTTCATCCAAAGGATTTGAGAACAATAACTCCCAACTGCCACATATTCAGCTTCAGCTGTAGACAATGCCACACTATTTTGTTTCTTGCTATGCCAAGAAACTAGTGAGCTTCCAAGCAAGTGGCATGTCCCACTAGTGCTTTTTCGATCTATTTTGCATCCAGCAAAATCAGAATCGGAGTACCCAATAAGACTACATGAGGCACCTTTAGGATACTATAAATGTGGATATAAGTGTGCGCCAAATGGTTTTATATGTTAAGTTTTGATGATGACAAATACAAGACAAAAAGAATACTTTGCTTATGTTCTTTGTTGCATCTTATATAGAGCATATCCATTAGTAATTGATAAATATCTTATTTGGATGTGTCTATGAAAGTTTTATATGCATGTTAAACTAACTAGAGTTATACATTTATGATTCATGCATATGAAGATATTGAATTGTGATTCTGGACTAACTATGTTTGTTTAAGTGAGCAATACTTTGTAGGATAGTCCAAGTGCCAAGAGTGAGCATTGCAACAAGAAAGCAAAAGATCTCAATTAAGCTCAACACAAGGAGAATGTGAACGGATATCTCATGAAGGTATTGATAACATCAAAGTCATGCCAAAGACCAAGTCCAAAGGAAGATTAAATGGTATAGTGTTTAGGACTTAGGGTCTTTATGTAAGAAGCTTTATAGATATCTCAAATATATTTTTACAAATGATTTTCCTATGTTAAAATGTCCAACAAATAAGTTTTGAAAAGCTAGTTTTGGTAATAGTTCAAATCTATGAAAAATAGCAAAGTTTGAGTTTTGCAAAACTGACCTTTGATTACTCTTTTGATCATATCTTTCAAATACTTTGAGTTTTGTTTTGAAACTTCTTTCATTTGAAAATAGACTCAAAGATCTTTCCAATGACTGGTCATTTGCTTTAAACGGATAAGAAATGAAGAAGTTATGATCATTTGAATTCAGTTTTCAAAATCTGTGAGGAGTATTCGAATACACTTGTGGTATTCGAATACCACAAAGACAAAAACGTTCCCGAATGAGTTTTTTAAAGGGGCATTCGAATACATGATATGGTATTCGAATACCACATGCCCGAAAACGTTCCAGACCGTATTTTTTAAATAGAGGCATTCGAATACCTCTTAAGGTATTCGAATAACAAGCTTCAGAATTGCCTTTCTAACGTGTTTTAAATAGAGGTATTCGAATACCTCATGTTGGTATTCGAATAACCCATATAAATGTGCTTTTCATGATGGTTTATAAACAGTGGCATTCGAATACTGATTTATGGTATTCGAATAAACACGTTTTTTTTTACGAATACTGAAAAGGAAACAAACGGCCATATTCTCGTAATAATTATGGTTTTAATTTGCTCCAATGGCTATTTGTTTATCTGACTCTATAAATAGAGACCGTGAGTCTCATCTGAAAGTACCCATCTATTTGTTTAATTTACGCTTGCTCTGAAAAATGTGATTTATATTTTACGCCTATTTTCTGTGCTCTTTTTGCTAAAACTTTGAGATATCTTTGAGAGCCTCTTAGCACTTCAAATTGTATTATTTGCTCTGAGTGAGAGTTTTTATCCATCTATAATTTCTATTCTTCTGTATTGAGGGTGAGATATCCTTCAAGGTTTGTAAAGGGGGTGAGGTATCCCTCTAAGGTTTGTATAAGGGTGAGGTATCCCTGTAGGCTGAGACTTTAGCACAAGGGTAGAGTTTCCCTGTGTGTGAAAAGTGCTCTCTTATGTAAAGGTTGCAAACACCTATTGAAGCTTGTACATATAGTGAAAAATCTCGAACTGTGTTTCGGGGACTGGACGTAGACCACAAGTGGTTGGTGGTCGAACCAGGATAAATATCGTGCATGCTCTTCTTCTCTTTATCTCTTTATTTTGTGCAATCTTTATTTTACGTAATTTTATATTATTGCACATTTATTTATACAATTTTATATTATTGTACATTTATTTATTTGCAGTTCTTAAAGCTTTCTTTCTTCATCTCGCAATTCTTTCTCTTTTATTTAATAGCTTAAATATTTGTATTTATTTTAAGAGCATTTGTGAAAAGTTTTTTAATACCCAATTTACCCCCCCTCTTGGGTAATGGTTGCCATGACTAACAATAAACCCATGTGTGATGTGCCTATTAGATATTTCATTATTCTTTTAACAGCACTTAGGTGTGATTCCTTAGGATTAGCTTGATATCTAGCACACATGCATACACTAAACATTATATCAGGCCTACTTGCAGTGAGATAAAGGAGTGAACTAATCATACCTCTATATTTCGTAATTTCTACAGATTTACCTCCTTCATCCTTGTCCAAATAGCAAGAGGTGCCCATAGGGGTAGCCATGTGCTTGGCATTGTCCATTCCAAACTTCTTGAGCAGCTCCTTGCAATACTTGGATTGACTTATAAACGTTCCTTCTCTTGCTTGCTTGATTTGGAGACCGAGGAAGAAGTTGAGCTCACCCATCATGGACATCTCAAACTCACTTTGCATAATATTTGAAAATTCTTTACAAAGAGAGTTGTTAGTAGCTCCAAATTTAATGTCATCAACATAGATTTGAACTAGAAGAATGTCATGCATTTTATGTTTTATGAAAAGGGTTGTGTCAACCTTACCTCTAGAAAAACCTTTTTCTAAAAGAAATTTGCTCAACCTTTCATACCAAGCTCTAGGAGCTTGTTTCAAGCCATACAAGGCCTTTTTCAGTTTAAAAACATGGTTGGGCAATTCAAAATCATCAAAACCAGGAGGTTGTTCTACATACACTTCTTCTTGTATAAAACAATTTAAAAAAGCACTTTTGACATCCATTTGATAGAGTTTGAAATCTATGATGCAAGCATTGTTGGGAATTGCGGATCAAAATATCTCGCAGCGGAATAATAGGATTCCCACACAGGATCCATGCGAAAAGTCCATAATCCGAGTTTTTAAAAAATTACCTCTTGAAGCGTGATAAACACAAGCGAGGTGAATCACCAACACCGTAATAGCGACGATGTTTCTGCGGTATCCACACGAATAGACTTGCAAAAGGAGTCACGCCTGCATTTTTCAGTGCGAATAGAAGAGAAGAACCTTTCACTTTCTCTCACTCACTTTCTTAGGTGCGGCTAGGGTTGTGATGTAACATGTATAGCAGCTTTAACAAGATACTATTTATAATAGTGGTGCCTTAAGTGAGTGTGAGCAAAGAAGCAAGGTAAGTCGTGCAACCCTAAAACCCATCTCACATGAGTTAGGCCCACAATTGAATCCGAGTCCAACTTGGATCCTTATTGCTCCAATTTAGTCTGTTCTAAGTGTGCGACCTGCAGGTTCTCATGACGTTGGTAGTAATATTAAAATCTCATTTTAATATTACAAACAAGATGTGGTATCTAGCAACACATCAACTGCTACCCAAGTAATGAGAATGTCGGTGATTTGACATAACCTAACCTATCCGTGATCAATGTTTCCGTGTAGTTTAGTCCCTTTGTCAAGATATCTAGATTGAACACAAGGCATGGAATGCGTCACCCTTGTATAGTCCAATCATTCGCTCGATACTCGAGTAGACTTTGTAACAATAAATGAGATCAATATCTCATATTGACTCATTTGAGCATGGCCATGCATTTCTGATTCACTCAATCGGGGCCCTAAGATATCGCTCTGTTATGTAGGAGTGACAAATTCCATCTAGGTCACTCACATCCCTCTCGCATGATTTGCGGTATGTCCAACAACCAACTTTATAATCACCTTGTTACAGATGACGTTTGATGGCATTAAAACACACAACTCCTCATGTAGGAATCGTAGTGATTTCATGTCAAAGGACCACAAACACCATTATCACTATGAGAATCGCTTATGACACTCACGTAACGATCCACGTAGCGTTCTCATGGCGGGTCCATCCAATACATCATTACTCTAATATGTATCCATGTGTAGACTTGATATCTCATATCCATGACCCGTGAGATGTGGTCATCGCCTACATGCACATACTAGTCTCAATGCATTATTGTTGTCCTAATTAACAATAATACTTGACTAGGGACATTTAAGAATAGTGTTGTAACCAAAAGGATCTCACGATCAAGTCATCCACTTGATATCCTATGGCATCAATCTTACTATTCTAAGGACTTTATTATGTTTATCAAAAAGAACACAATAAATGAAATGCCTCATATATATATAAAATAGCATAATAGAATATATGCAAATACAGAAAATGTATTAGCCTCTAGGGCATACACCAACAAGCATATGCAAGTAACATTTTAATGACCTCTAATCTAGCTACGGGAGCATAAGTTTCTTCATAGTCTATGCCTTCTTCTTGATTGTATCCCTTAGCTACAAGCCTAACTTTATTTCTTATTATTAAACCTGTTTCATCAAGTTTGTTCCTAAAGACCCATTTGGTGCCAATTATTGGATGATCATTGGGCCTTGGAACTAATTCCCAGACTTGATTTCTCTCAAATTGGTTTAGTTCTTCTTGCATGGCCAAGATCCAATGCTCATCATTAATGGCCTCATTTATGTCTTTAGGTTCAACTTGAGAGACAAAGGCTAGGTGATTACACGCATCTCTAAGTGAGTTTCGAGTGATTACCCCCTTAGATACATCACCTATCACCTTGTCGAGAGGATGATATCTTGAAGTCCTCCATTCCATGGGTAGATCCAAGATTTCTGAATCTTTTTGCTATGAATAATCAAGGAGTCTCTCTTCTTCCTTCTTGGACTCTTTCTCTTGATTTTCCAAGTGCGTCTTTTCCAACATTTCTGCAACATCATCAACAAGCTCCTTTCTCGGCTCATTTGGGTTAGTTTCATCAAATGCAACATGTTTGGACTCTACTATGGTCATAGTTCGTTTATTATAGACTCTAAAGGCCTTACTATGAATGGAATAACCAATGAATATTCTCTCATCAGATTTTGCATCAAACTTCCCCAAGTTATCTTTTCCATTATTCAAGACAAAGCATTTACATCCAAAGACATGAAAATATGACACATTAGGTTTCCTTCCTTTGTACAATTCATATGGGGTTTTCTTTAAAATTGGCCTTATTAGGGCTCTATTCATAACATAACAAGCGGTGTTAACCGCATCCGCCCAAAAGTACTTAGGAAAGTTGGCCTCATTGAGCATAGTTCTTGCCATTTCCTCTAAAGATCAATTTTTCTTTTCTACAACACCATTTTGTTGTGGTGTTCTAGGGGCAGAAAAATTATGCTCAATGCCATGTTCATCACAGAAAGTTTCAAAATCATGATTTTCAAATTCACCACCATGGTCACTTCTTATGGATGCAATACAAAAACTTTTTTCGTTTTGGATAACTTTGGCAAGTTTTCTAAATGATTGAAAAGCATCATTTTTGTGGGCTAAGAACAATGTCCATGTAAACCTAGAAAAATCATCCACAATCACTAATGCATAGTAATTCCCACCAAAGCTCATAGTTCTAGAGGGACCAAAAAGATCCATGTGCAAAAGTTGTAGAGGTTTAGAAGTTAAAACTATGTTTTCAGCTTTAAAAGAGACATTTACTTGTTTTCCCTTTTGACATACATCACAAAGTTTGTCTTTTTCAAATTTGAGCTTTGGAAGACCAATTACTAGTTCTTTAGAAACTAACTTGTTTAAGTGATCCATGTGAATGTGAGCACTTCTTCTATGCCATAACCATGAATCATTTTCTTTACTCATAAAGCATTTAGCATCATTTGAGGAGATATCATCTAGACTAATCATATATATATTGTTGACCCTATAACCAACAAACTTAACTTGCTTATCATCCTTTCCCTTAATTATGCAACAAGAGGAATCAAATATAACTCTATTGCCTTTATCATATAATTGACTAATACTAAGCAAATTATGTTTAAGTCCTTCAACAAGCAAAACATTATCAATAGATGATGAAGGGATCTTACCAACTTTGCCAATTCCAAGAATCTTCCCTTTGTTGTTGTCACCATATGTGACGTGACCATGTTTCTTGTGTGTGAGGGAGGAGAACTTGGAGCCATCACCGGTCATGTGCTTGGAGCAACCACTATCAAGGTACCAACTTGAGCTCTTGGCCTTCAAGCACACCAACAACACACATTTAAGATTTAACTTTTGGTACCCAAATTGTTTTGGGTCCTTGTGTGTTAGAATTAGGTATGGTGCCTTTAGGGACCCAAATCCTTTTGATTCCAACCTTGGTGTTTATGTTCTTTCTAACATTGCAAGTGGATGCACTATGTCCTTTCCTACCACAATGAAAACATTTAACAAAGGGACTACTTGAAGTTTTTGAGGAAACAAAGAAGTTCTTATAAGACTTTTGATGGTTGTTTGGATTAAATCCCAAACCGGCTTTTTGAAAAACACATTTTTGTCTCCCTAACAACACATTCAAGTTGTCTCTTCCAAAAGTGAATTTTGCAAGAGTGTTGTTCAAGTCTTCAATTTCTTTTTCAAAAGCTTTACATGATAAACAAGGTAATGATATGGATGCATTATCATGTGAGAAACAGGTCATACATAATGAATTAGCATCTATGAGTCCTAAGGTCTCATTTTCAATTTTAAGTTCATTTAATTCCTTAGTTAAAGTAGAAACTTTGTTTATCAATAGGGAGATTGTTTTACTGGAAGTCAAAATCATTTTTGTGAGCCTCAAAGATTCATCATGCAATTCTTGAAAGGCATCTTGCAATTCATCATAAGAAAGTAGAGGTTCTAGGCTAGAAGAAGTTACCTCAGTATCGCTTTCTCCACTTTCTTCTCCTTGAGCCATGAGGCAAAGATGAGCTTCTTCATTCTCCGAATCGTCGGAAGAGCTTAAGTCATTGTCTTCCCAAGCTATATATGCTATTCTTCCTTTCTTTTCCTTGGAGGGTCTTTTCTCAAACTTCTCCGTCTTCTTGAGATATATTGGATACTCCATTTTCATTTGCCCCGGTTTTCCGCATTCGTAGCATTTTGGAGGAGTAGATGATCCTTCTCCTTTGTGATATGTTTTCTTTTGAGGAAAGGATGGTCTTCTTTGAAATCTCTTTTTCTTCAAGAATCTTCTGAACTTTCTCACAAGGAGACTAAGATTCTCCTCACTTAGCTCAATATTTTCAGCATCTTCTTCACCATCTTCATCATCATCTTCAAGTATGGAAGAGGTGGCTTTGAGTGCAATTCCCTTCTTCTTTTTGTCATGCACTTCATTTTGATTGAGCCTATTTAGTTCCAGCTCATGCTTTGAAGTTTTTCGAATAGGGTGGCTAGAGACATGGTTGATAAATCTCTTGATTCCGCAATCGCCGTTACCTTGGGTTGCCAATTCCTGCTTAGACATCTTAAGACTTTGTTAATAAGATCCTCATTAGGAAATGTCTTTCCCAATGAGATGAGATGATTAACAATGTGAGTAAATCTGTTTTGCATATCTTGACTACTTTCACCTTGATTCATTATAAACAATTCATATTCATGAGTAAGAGTGTTTATTCGAGATCGTTTTACCTCACTAGTACCTTCATGAGTTACTTGTAGGGTATCCCACATTTCTTTTGCGGTCTTACAATTTGACACCCTAAAGAATTCATCATACCCCAAGGATATGGTGATGATGTTCTTGGCTCTTAAATTGTATTGAACCTTCTTTTTATCATCATCGATCCAATCACTTCTAGGTGTATTAATTGTCACACCATCTTTAGTTTGTGTTGGGACAAAAACACCATTTTCAACGGCATCCCACACATCTAAGTCAATAGCTTCAATGAAAATTTTCATTCTTTCTTTCCAATAAGCATAACCATCCCCATTGAAATAAGGAGGTCTATTTATAGAAGAACCTTCATTTGAAAAATCATTTAAAGCCATCACTTCTCTTGAAGCTGCTAAGCTCTTTATACAAAAGTCTAGCACTGAGACCACTTGTTACCAAGTGGCCTCAATACTCAAGAGGGGGGTGAATTGAGTATGTAAACCAAGTACGGAAATCTTTCACAAATCGTTCGATAAACAATTTTCGTTGAAGCTATTTGATGATTAGAACTGATTAGATATATGAAATAAATACTCTTACTTACAAATGCAATAATCAAGAGGAACAATATTCAAGCTATTCAATGAAACAGTGCTTAATGTAAAGAGAAGGGTTTAAAGAGAACAGACACAACGATTCATCCTGATTCGATCACCAATCCACTTGTGATCTACGTCTAGTCCCTAAGCAACAACTTGAGATTTTCTACTATATCTTCAAGCTTCAATGGGTGCTTGATAACCACTACAACCTTGAGCACTCAACACAATGGGATACCTCACCCTAATGCTTGAGCCTCTATTTTCAAGGGATACCTCACCCTTACAATACTTGAGGGATACCTCACCCCCTCTAAACAGATTATATAAGATTTAAATGGATGAAACTCTCTCAAGAGCAAGTATTACAAATTGAAGAACTATGGTATTTGAGATTCACACAAAATTCAAGCTCAAAACAGAGGATTTTAGAGAATGATGAGAAAAACTTGTTTAAAGCTCAATAGAAATTTCCCAGAATGGTTGACTCAGTTTTTCCAACCTTCCAACGAAATCCAACATCCAAATATATAGGTAAGTGCTATTAAATGCCGTTGGAGGTGGTTGTGAGCAATTAATGCTCAGCAATATAGCCGTTACGTGCTTTTTCATATTTTTCCAAAACTTAGGCTAACCGGTTAGCCAAGTATCCTAACCGGTTAGGGGCTCATTTAGACTTAAGGAGAAGTGTTCTGGTTTAATAGCTAACTGGCTAGGAATGAGTCCTAATCGGTTAGGACACCACGAAAATGAGTTCTGGGAAGGATGCTAACCGGTTAGTCCTGCAAGCTAATCGGTTAGGACATTACCAACGTGGGTTCTGAGTTGATGAATAACCGGTTAGGTCTTCTACCTAATCAGTTTGGACAACACGTTTTTGGCTTCTGAGTTATAGAATAACCAGTTAGGCCATCTGCCTAATCGGTTAGGACAGGATTAGAAAGACTTCTGAGTTTATGAATAACCGATTAGGCCATCTGCATAATCGGTTAGGACAAAACATTTTTGGCTTCTGGAAGTGATACTTGTAACACCCCAAATTCTGACTATATGAATGATAATAGCAGAATTACACTGTTTTGCATTTTCTGTATGTATAAAAATAATTTGACTGTTCTGAGATCACATTTGATCATTTTGTGTGATTGCTCCTGGCTAGAAAAAAAAATAAAATTTTTCAAGCCGGGGAAATTCTGATCTGCCTCATTTGGAAACGGGGGATCTTACTAAACCCGAATCTGAGTGACTCAGAAAAGAATCTTTTAAATTTTTAAAATCTATCTATAAAACAAAATAATATTGTACTGATAAATATTCGTGATTAGATTTATAGCAGTCGTTGCTATGAATGTTGGACCCGATAAGTTTTAATTAATAAGAAAAAGAGTTTAGAACATTTCTTGTAAGTAAAATTAAAGTGAACCAATAGGATATAGTCAAAACAATTGGTTAGACTTTTCTAACCAATGAGAATTGGTCAAGGAAAGAAGTTTAGACTTCCTTGTGGACTATTAGATTTGAAGCTTGACTTAGAAGCTTTGATCTTCACCATTGATTCAATCAATGGTGTAAAACAAATCCTATCAAAATTATCAAGTAATATTCACCATAGATAAGATTAATGGATAAGATTGGGTCAACAATAATTACTTGACTTTTATTGAGGAAACTAATTAACCTTAATTTAGTTGTCCTAATTACCTAATTAAGAAATTAAGTAAACTAACTTAATTAGGGATTAGTTAAAACTTAATCTTTAATTTAACATCCTAATTCTAATTAGAGGTGATGATGCATGCTATATATGTTAAACTAAATTAGTTGTATACTTGATGGATTAAGTAAGAATGGTTAGGAGATTAAACCCAATTAAATAGCTAATCAACTAACTAGTAATTAGGCTTGAACTAATGATGAATTAAGGACATAAACTCACCTAAAACCACCATGGACAGCAGCAGAATTTGAGGCCCAGCAGCAACAAAATTGGACAGCCCAGCAGCACCTAAACATGCCATGGTCCAGCTGAATTGGAGCAGCAAAATTGGAGGCCCAACAGCAGCAGATTTGGACGGCCCAACAGCAGCACAAATGGCCCATCAGTAGCAGAAATGGACGTCCAACAGCAGCAGTAATACGTTCAGCAATTGTGAAGACTTCAAGTAATATTTGAAGGTTCAAATGCCATGCAAAGTCAAGTTTGCAACCAATGAGAAGAGAGAGTCCTTGTGCAATTAATGCATGGCTATTTGCTCAAGCAAATGTCACTCACGTCTTTCACAAAGACACAACACGGCAGCAGCACATGGAGCAGCTGGATGGAGTGGATAACCATGCAAATGAATCTCTCCAAATGTCACAATTTCATCCGGTTGGCAGTTGTATTATGCACTCAAAATTGGATAATTTTTCAAGTAAAATCATCCACATTTCACGTGTTATTACACGGCTGGGCAGCAGCATTATCCCTTCCTCATTATTCACTTGTTACTTCTCAAATATAAGCCAATTATCTCCCAAATATACACGGCCAGCAGCCTTCCCAAAACGTATTCATTCTTCACTTTTCTACTTATCAAGATATAAATCTATTTCTCTCAAACACCAAGGAAGAACTCACGCATCTCCCATTCTCCTTTCTTCTTCCAATCGGTCACCATCTTGAAATCACACCACTCACTCTTTAAAAGACTCATCTCTTGGTTTGTTTTAATTCAAACTCTACTCTAAACATTTCTTCTTCACAAGGTCCTAAGCTTCTTCAATCTTTTCTTAAAAAGGTAAGCTTTGATTCAAGAATTCCAAGTTTGATTTTAATTTTTTTTAACCATGATTTTTCCATGGTTTTCAACCTTGATTCTTGTATGGTCCTTCACTAATTTTTATTGAAAATTTTAGGGCTTGTTAGGAGATTAACAAAGTTTCAAGGCAAGGGAGGAAAGCTTACAAAGCTTGTCTTCAAGAGGTAAGAGGGAGACTCTACCTTACCACCCATGTTCTGGTAGTATGAGGATGGTTTATTCGGTGAAAAATCCTTAAGGATTTATTCACCTATTGTTTGAGGTTCTTGGACTGTATTGATTGGACTGTATTGAGATGTGCTTGATTGTGTTTCTATGTTTGGACTGTATTTGGGATGTGACTGCTTGTGTTTCTATGTTCGTATGTGTAATATCTGTGAGGTATAATTTTATTTCAATACTTGCCTGTATGCTGTAATGCTTAAGGAACTGATAATATGTGTGTATGTGAAATATATACTGTAGCGAAACTTATACTGTATGTATGTGAAATTTACACGGTAAATTTTATGAGGAAGGGGCTCAATTGGAAATGCCATGGAAAATGTGGGGTTATTATGTAAATATAAAATTTTGAGGGGTTATAGTGAAAATACTGTATTTTGAGGGACAAAAATGTAAATTATGTGTTTTGAGGGACGAAAGTATAATTAATCTGTTTTGAGGGACGAATATGTAATTATGTATTTTAAAGGACTATTTTGCAAATATGAGAAAAAATACAGTAAATTTTAATATTAAAATGAGTAAAACAGTAATTCTGATTTAAAACGTATGAAAAATAGTTACGCGATTGGAAAACACTGAAAAATCACTACGTGATTTGAAAAGGCGACAGAATTGAGTCGCGAGTGAGAAAATATGAAAATATGATTACGCGATTAAATTACAGTAACATTGCTGTTAAATTATTATATGAACCCTGCACATGGGATATCAATGGAAATTGTGAATAGTGCATAGTACATGCATTGAAAAGGTCCAAAGGACTGTGTAAGGCAAGTTGCCTAGGAGAGATTACACCTCCTGAGTGGGTGCGATAAGCGTAGTGTAGGTCACTGATTGACCTTGGGGCATTGGGGTGCGGGTTGCCTACAATGGACAGCTTTGTAGCTCTTCTCGTACCGTGGGTTAGACCGATGCAAAGACACCAATGATCCGGACCGAGACACTATCCCTAATCATGATTTGATAAAGACTGTCGTGCATATGCTAGATGTGCAGAACTTGAGCACGTGGTCTGAAGCATGTTGGTGCCGACAGATCTTTTCAGTCATTCTCTCCGACTTGAGTTATAGCTCCATGGAGTAGGATATTGAGTCAGTGTACATTTGCATTCATAGAGGATATATCATTGTAATTCTTGCTCATATATAATTCTTGCTTGTGGTAATTAATATATTGAATACTTGAGTATCGAAAGTAGCATAATCGTAATTCTTTTCTGATTTCTTTTGTAATGATGATATATAAGGTTAATGGCATAACTGTAATTTTAGTATGACATCGGTATGATATTTTGGATGTGTGTATCTTCATTGCTACCATACTGGTATTGGCGTAGGTGATCTCACCTCTTGCATATATATGTTGTATCATGTTTATATATTGTTAAGATACTGAGCCAGCCGTAGAGCGAGAAGCAGAGGAAGGTCCAGATTCTGTTGAAAATCTTGAGTTTTGATGGCGGTGGAGATTCCTAGTTTCTTGGGTTACATGAGACTGACGTTTATCGGAGGGGACGAGGCATAGACTGAAGATCTTGAGAGAGAAAGTATATATTATCTAGGAGATGTAAATATTAGACTGAGTAGGCTACAGTCAGGGAACCCTTACTTTTCTGTTACTATTTATGTACAATTAGAGTTCCCTATATCCACCAGGCAGCACTGGGGAGCGTACTATCGCACCCCTAGAGAGAGTAGTGTCGTATCGTCCGCTCGGACATTTCCTCCCCGGACTTTACGTAGAGTTGGAATTCGCCCACCCGGGGAATCTGAGGAGGACCCATCTGAGGGTCCGGCTACTTCTGAGGGCTCAGCTGCCTGGTTGTACTTGGGCAAAGATGTTAATGTAAACAGTGTTTATAATTTTTGGAGTGACTAGTTTGTAATATGTACAATATGATAGTGTTAAAGACTTGTATATGTATAACCAGAGACTTGGATATGTACAAATGATGTAAATTATTTGTGATAATGTTGTGATGTTTTATTTTCTTCTAAGTTTATTTTCTTGTTATTAAGGAAATTTTGAAACTCGTATTTTTCCTTACAAAGTACGTTATCTAAATAATGTTAATTTAGTAATTATGTAACATAAATGTGGCATCCTAAGGTGGGTGTTACATTAGTTGGTATCAGAGCCCAAGTTAGAGTCTTTTGGGTTTGTGGTTAGGTCTGTCTTGTTTAAGTTGCTTGTTTCTCTGTGTTTGTTTGTCGGAAAGGAAATCATATTACTAGAAGATTGATTTCAACTCTTAATTGTGTTGTCCAGTTGACTTGAGAAAGACGAAATGGCTGGACGAGGAAGAGGGCGTGTTAATACTAGAGCAGAATACGAGAGCGCCGGCAATGACAATCAGAATATGGCTGCAACTATAGCAGCAATACAAAGGATCGCTGAAGTTGTTGTACAAAGAGATCGAGAGCAACCGACGATGCTCATAGCTTGTCAGAATTTCGAAGGAATAATCTACCTAAATTTCATGGAGAGTTTGATCCAGAGAAGGCTGATCTGTGGATTAAGGAACTAGAGAAGATATTTAATGGGATGGGTTGTACTGATGAGCAAAAACTTACTTTCGCGACGTTTGTGCTAGTTGGTGATGGAGAGGCCTGGTGGGCAGGAGCTCGAAGATTAATTGAAGCTGAAGGAAGAGTTGTAACATGGCAGCTCTTTAGACAGAAGTTTTTGGCAAAATATTTTCCAGCGAGTGTGCAACATGCTAAGGAGATGGAGTTCCTTAGTCTGAGACAAGGAGCAATGACTGTGAGCGAGTACGCAGCAAGATTCGAAAGCTTGTCTAAGTGTTCGAGGTACTTTCAGATGCATCCAGATGAGGAATGGAAGTGTAGGAAATTCGAAGAGGGGTTGAGGCTTGACATCAAGAGAGCTTTAGCGACAGTGGATATTGATCAATTTCCAGTGTTGTTAGACAAGTGTCGCAAGATTGAGGAGATCGATAACCAGCGGGCGGCAAGGACTAAAAACTTTGGACCAGCACGGTTCCAAAGGGGAAGAGGTAGCGGAGTTGGCGGTGGTAACCGTTATCAACAAAAGCCCTACACTAAACCAGCAGCAAGTCAGAATCGACAACAATCAGTTGGGGGAAGTTCAAGTGGTAGTAAGGTAGCTTCAACTGGAACTTCTGCACTTAAATGTTTTAAGTGTGGAAAAGGACATCTTACTAGAGATTGTCAGCATAAGGGGGTGATCTGTTATAGATGTGGGAAGCCTGGATATTTTTCCAGAGATTGTGATCAATTGAAGGCAGAGCCATCAGTGAGCAATGTTCGTACTGCAAGGCCACAGGCGGGTGGTCGAGTATATACTATGAGCGGGGAGGAAGCCGCAAAATCGGAGGATCTGATAATGGAGGAGTGTGCCATTAAAGGTAACCCTTTAACAGTGTTATATGATTCGGGAGCAACGCATTCTTTCATTGCATGTGATTGTGTGGAGCGTTTGGGATTGACTGTGACTACATTGCCATATGATTTGACTGTGGTTACTCCTACTGATAAACCTGTGATAACTACAAAAATATGCTTGAATTGCCCTGTTTGTGTTAGGGATAGAATCTTTCATGTGGATTTGATCTGTTTGCCTCTTTCTAAGATTAATATAATCTTAGGAATGGATTGGTTATCCTCTAACCATATCCTGATTGATTGTTCGAGTAAGACGTTAGTTTTCCCTGAGGTTAAGGATTCTAAATTCTTAACGGCTACTCAAGTGGAAGCTTGTTTAAAGGAAGGAGACTTAGGATACTTGTTGATATTTTCCTTGGAGGTTCACTGTGAAGATGTTCTGAAGGATATCTTTGTAGTAAATGAATTTCCCGAAGTGTTTCCTGAAGATATACCGGGATTACCATTAGAAAGGGAGATTGAATTCTCTATTGATTTGGTACCTGGAGCTGGACCTATATCTATGGCACCTTATAGAATGTCACCAGTAGAGTTGGCCGAACTGAAGAACCAATTGGAAGATTTGTTGGAAAAGCAATTTGTGAGACCAAGTGTATCACCTTGGGGAGCTCCAGTATTGTTGGTGAAGAAGAAGGATGGGACTTCTCGGCTATGTGTGGATTATCGACAGCTGAATAAGATTACAATCAAGAATAAGTATCCCCTACCGAGAATTGATGATCTGTTGGATCAATTGCGTGGAGCCACCATATTTTCTAAGATTGACTTACGTTCTGGTTATCACCAGATACGTGTAAAGGTGGAGGATATTCCGAAGACTGCGTTCCGAACTCGATACGGGCATTATGAGTACCAAGTGATGCCTTTTGGTGTGACTAATGCATCTGCAGTATTTATGGACTTCATGAACAGACTTTTCCGTTCGTACTTGGATAAGTTTATTGTTGTCTTTATTGATGACATTTTGATTTATTCTCGAAGTCAGGAGGAACATGCTGAACACCTCAGAGTGGTTCTCCAGATTTTGAAGGAAAATAAACTATATGCCAAGTTGTCCAAGTGTGAATTTTGGTTGAGCGAAGTACAATTCTTGGGGCATG
Organism: Ormosia semicastrata; assembly: GCA_029884595.1. NCBI lineage: Eukaryota > Viridiplantae > Streptophyta > Magnoliopsida > Fabales > Fabaceae > Ormosia > Ormosia semicastrata. The sequence goes on along the minus strand of JAQQTO010000061.1, from coordinate 62,280,591 downwards.
TCATATCGGCAGATGGAATTGAAGTTGATGCGTCGAAGGTGGAGACAGTTGTTGAGTGGGAAAGACCGAAGACTGTATCGGAAATCCGTAGTTTCATTGGATTGGCCGGTTACTATCGACGATTCATAGAAGGGTTTTCAAAGATTGCAGGACCTCTTACCCAACTTACACGAAAGAATCAACCGTTCGTGTGGACTGATGCATGCGAAGAAAGTTTTCAAGAGTTGAAGAGACGACTAACTACTTCACCGATATTGATTTTACCTGATCCGAATGAACCTTTCGAGGTGTACTGTGATGCTTCTTATCAAGGATTGGGTTGTGTACTTATGCAGAACCGTAAGGTTATGGCATATGCGTCGAGACAGTTGAAAGTGCATGAGAGGAATTATCCGAGTCATGACTTGGAGCTAGCAGCAGTGGTGTTTGCGTTGAAGGTATGGAGACATTTTCTCTATGGGGCAATGTTCACTGTATTTAGTGACCATAAAAGTTTGAAGTATCTGTTCGACCAGAAAGAGTTGAACATGAGACAAAGGCGTTGGCTCGAGTTTCTAAAAGATTATGACTTTCAGTTACAATATCATCCCGGAAAGGCGAATGTCGTAGCGGATGCTTTGAGTAGAAAATCGCTTAATGCTTCTGTTATGATGATGAAGGAGAAGGAATTGATAGAAGAATTTCGGGATATGCGATTATCTGTGAAGTTGACACTGGGGAAGATGTGTTTGAGTATGATCACCATTTCGAGTGATCTGATGGATAAAATACGAGAAGGACAGAATAGTGATCAATATCTGCAAGAAGCAAAGGAAGCAAGAAGTCAAGGAGTAGAATTAGAATTCAGCGAAGGTGTTGATGGAATTTTGAAATTCAGAGGGAGAGTTTACGTGCCAAACGATCCAGAACTTAGGAGATCGATTTTGAATGAAGCTCATAGAAGTAAGTTGAGTATGCATCCAGGAGCCACGAAGATGTATCAAGATTTGAAGCAGCTGTATTGGTGGCAAGGAATGAAGAGGGATGTCGCAGAATATGTATCTTCCTGTTTGACTTGTCAGAAGGCCAAGGTGGAACATCAACGACCATCAGGAATGTTGCAACCTTTGCCTATTCCTGAATGGAAATGGGATGACATAGCAATGGATCTCGTCACGGGGCTACCAAGAACTCAGAAAGGTCACGACTCTATATGGGTAATTATTGATCGGCTTACAAAGTCGGCTCACTTTTTACCGATTAATATTAAGTACTCAATGGAGAAGTTGGCTCAGATATACATCAATGAAATTGTTAGACTTCATGGTGTACCATCCAGTATAATTTCTGATCGAGATCCGCGATTCACATCTAGATTTTGGACTAGTCTACAAGAAGCGATGGGGACAAATCTACATTTGAGTTCTGCTTACCATCCACAAACTGATGGTCAGTCAGAAAGAACAATTCAGTCGTTGGAGGATTTGTTGAGGGCTTACGTTCTAGAGCAAACTGGTTGTTGGGATGAATTTCTGCCATTGATAGAGTTCACCTACAACAATAGTTTTCATTCAAGTATAGGGATGGCACCCTATGAAGCTTTATATGGAAGAAGATGTAGGACACCATTGTGTTGGTACCAGGATGGTGAAAGTACTGTGATTGGACCTGAATTTGTGCAGCAGACAACTAAAAAGGTAAAGATGATCCAAGACAAGATGAGGACAAACTTTCGAGGACGCGGCAAAAGAGCTATGCAGATAAAAGGCGAAGACCACTGGAATTCGAAGAAGGTGACCATGTATTTTTACGTGTGACGCCTATGACTGGAGTTGGACGAGTCATCAAGTCGAGGAAGCTTACTCCTAAGTTTATCGGACCGTATCAGATACTTCGTCGGGTAGGTCCGGTAGCTTATCAAGTTGCGCTGCCACCATTTTTATCAAATCTTCATAATGTATTTCACGTATCACAATTAGGGAAATATATTCCAGATCCGACTCACATTATCGAACCAAATACTGTACACCTAAAGGAGAACTTGACCTACGAGACAATTCCAGTCAGGATTGAAGACCGAAGGATAAAGCAACTTCGAGGGAAGGACATTGCATTAGTTAAAGTAGTTTGGAATGATGTAAGTGGTGAAGCCACATGGGAGTTGGAAGAAAAGATTAGAGAGCAGTATCCATTTTTGTGTTAAGTGTATGTCAAGTTTCAAGGACGAAACTTTATTTTAGAGGGGGAGAGTTGTAACACCCCAAATTTTGACTATATGAATGATAATAGCAGAATTACACTGTTTTGCATTTTCTGTGTGTATAAAAATAATTTGACTGTTCTGAGATCACATTTGATCATTCTGTGTGATTGCTCCTGGCTAGAAAAAATAAAATAAAATTTTTCAGGCCGGGGAAATTCTGATCTGCCTCATTTGGAAATGGGAAATCTTACTAAACCCGAATCTGAGTGACTCAGAAAAGAATCTTTTAAATTTTTAGAATCTATATATAAAACAAAATAATATTGTACTGATAAATATTCGTGATTAGATTTATAGCAGTCGTTGCTATGAATGTTGGACCCGATAAGTTTTAATTAATAAGAAAAAGTGTTTAGAACATTTCTTGTAAGTAAAATTAAAGTGAACCAATAGGATATAGTCAAAACAATTGGTTAGACTTTTCTAACCAATGAGAATTGGTCAAGGAAAGAAGTTTAAACTTCCTTGTGGACCATTAGATTTGAAGCTTGACTTAGAAGCTTTGATCTTCACCATTGATTCAATCAATGGTGTAAAACAAATCCTATCAAAATTATCAAGTAATATTCACCATAGATAAGATTAATGGATAAGATTGGGTCAACAATAATTACTTGACTTTTATTGAGGAAACTAATTAACCTTAATTTAGTTGTCCTAATTACCTAATTAAGAAATTAAGTAAACTAACTTAATTAGGGATTAGTTAAAACTTAATCTTTAATTTAACATCCTAATTCTAATTAGAGGTGATGATGCATGCTAAATATGTTAAACTAAATTAGTTGTATACTTGATGGATTAAGTAAGAATGGTTAGGAGATTAAACCCAATTAAATAGCTAATCAACTAACTAGTAATTAGGCTTGAACTAATGATGAATTAAGGACATAAACTCACCTAAAACCACCATGGACAGCAGCAGAATTTGAGGCCCAGCAGCAGCAAAATTGGACAGCCCAGCAGCACCTCAACATGCCATGCTCCAGCTGAATTGGAGCAGCAAAATTGGAGGCCCAATGGCAGCAGATTTGGACGGCCCAACAATGAAGACAAATGGCCCATCAAGATGCGAGAAATGGACGTCCACACAAAGAAGATGAATATGTTCAAAGAATTGTGAAGACTTCAAGTAATATTTGAAGGTTCAAATGCCATGCAAAGTCAAGTTTGCAACCAATGAGAAGAGAGAGTCCTTGTGCAATTAATGCATGGCTATTTGCTCAAGCAAATGTCACTCACGTCTTTCACAAAGACACAACACGGCAGCAGCACATGGAGCAGCTGGATGGAGTGGATAACCATGCAAATGAATCTCTCCAAATGTCACAATTTCATCCACAGTTGGCAGTTGTATTATGCACTCAAAATTGGATAATTTTTCAAGTAAAATCATCCACATTTCACATGTTATTACACGGCTGGGCAGCAGCATTATCCCTTCCTCATTATTCACTTGTTACTTCTCAAATATAAGCCAATTATCTCCCAAATATACACGGCCAGCAGCCTTCCCAAAACGTATTCATTCTTCACTTTTCTACTTATCAAGATATAAATCTATTTCTCTCAAACACCAAGGAAGAACTCACGTATCTCCCATTCTCCTTTCTTCTTCCAATCGGTCACCATCTTGAAATCACACCACTCACTCTTTAAAAGACTCATCTCTTGGTTTGTTTTAATTCAAACTCTACTCTAAACATTTCTTCTTCACAAGGTCCTAAGCTTCTTCAATCTTTTCTTAAAAGGTAAGCTTTGATTCAAGAATTCCAAGTTTGATTTTAATTTTTTTTAACCATGATTTTTCCATGGTTTTCAACCTTGATTCTTGTATGGTCCTTCACTAATTTTTATTGAAAATTTTAGGGCTTGTTAGAGATTAACAAAGTTTCAAGGCAAGGGAGGAAAGCTTACAAAGCTTGTCTTCAAGAGGTAAGAGGAGACTCTACCTTACCACCCATGTTCTGGTAGTATGAGGATGGTTTATTCGGTGAAAAATCCTTAAGGATTTATTCACCTATTGTTTGAGGTTCTTGGACTGTATTGATTGGACTGTATTGAGATGTGCTTGATTGTGTTTCTATGTTTGGACTGTATTTGGGATGTGACTGCTTGTGTTTCTATGTTCGTATGTGTAATATCTGTGAGGTATAATTTTATTTCAATACTTGCCTGTATGCTGTAATGCTTAAGGAACTGATAATATGTGTGTATGTGAAATATATACTGTAGCGAAACTTATACTGTATGTATGTGAAATTTACACGGTAAATTTTATGAGGAAGGGGCTCAATTGGAAATGCCATGGAAAATGTGGGGTTATTATGTAAATATAAAATTTTGAGGGGTTATAGTGAAAATACTGTATTTTGAGGGACAAAAATATAAATTATGTGTTTTAAGGGACGAAAGTATAATTAATCTATTTTGAGGGACGAATATGTAATTATGTATTTTAAAGGACTATTTTGCAAATATGAGAAAAATACGATAAATTTTAATATTAAAATGAGTAAAACAAGAATTCGATTTAAAACGTATGAAAAATAGTTACGCGATTGGAAAACATCGAAAAATCACTACGTGATTTGAAAAGGCGACAATTGAGTCGTGAGTGAGAAAATATGAAAATATGATTACGCGATTAAATTACAAGTAACATTCTTTGTTAAATTATTATATGAACCCTGCACATGGGATATCAATGGAAATTGTGAATAGTGCATAGTACATGCATTGAAAAGGTCCAAAGGACTGTGTAAGGCAAGTTGCCTAGGAGAGATTACACCTCCTGAGTGGGTGCGATAAGCGTAGTGTAGGTCACTGATTGACCTTGGGGGCATTGGGGTGCGGGTTGCCAACAATGGACAGTTGGTAGCTCTTCTGTACCGTGGGTTAGACCGATGCAGCACACCAATGATCCGGACCGAGACACTATCCCTAATCATGATTTGATAAAGACTGTCGTGCATATGCTAGATGTGCAGAACTTGAGCACGTGGTCTGAAGCATGTTGGTGCCGACAGATCTTTTCAGTCATTCTCTCCGACTTGAGTTGTAGCTCCATGGAGTAGGATATTGAGTCAGTGTACATTTGCATTCATAGAGGATATATCATTGTAATTCTTGATCATATATAATTCTTGCTTGTGGTAATTAATATATTGAATACTTGAGTATCGAAAGTAGCATAATCGTAATTCTTTTCTGATTTCTTTTGTAATGATGATATATAAGGTTAATGGCATAACTGTAATTTTAGTATGACATCGGTATGATATTTTGGATGTGTGTATCTTCATTGCTACCATACTGGCATTGGCGTAGGTAATCTCACCTCTTGCATATATATGTTGTATCATGTTTATATATTGTTAAGATACTGAGCCAGCCGTAGAGCGAGAAGCAGAGGAAGGTCCAGATTCTGTTGAAAATCTTGAGTTTTGATGGCGGTGGAGATTCCTAGTTTCTTGGGTTACATGAGACTGACGTTTATCGGAGGGGACGAGGCATGGACTGAAGATCTTGAGAGAGAAAGTATATATTATATAGGAGATGTAAATATTAGACTGAGTAGGCTACAGTCAGGGAACCCTTACTTTTCTGTTACTATTTATGTACAATTAGAGTTCCCTATATCCATCAGGAAGCACTGGGGAGCGTACTATCGCACCCCTAGAGAGAGTAGTGTCGTATCGTCCGCTCGGACATTTCCTCCCCGGACTTTACGTAGAGTTGGAATTCCCCCACCTGGGGAATCTGAGGAGGACCCATCTGAGGGTCCGGCTACTTCTGAGGGCTCAACTGCCTAGTTGTACTTAGGCAAAGATGTTAATGTAAACAGTGTTTATAATATTTGGAGTGACTAGTTTGTAATATGTATAGTATGATAGTGTTAAAGACTTGTATATGTATAACCAGAGACTTGGATATGTACAAATGATGTAAATTATTTGTGATAATGTTGTGATGTTTTATTTTCTTCTAAGTTTATTTTCTTGTTATTAAGGAAATTTTGAAACTCGTATTTTTCCTTACAAAGTACGTTATCTAAATAAGGTAAATTTTGTAATTATGTAACATAAATGTGGCATCCTAAGGTGGGTGTTACAATACTAACTGGTTAGGTCTTCTACCTAATCGGTTAGGACAAATATGTTTTGGCCTCTGAGTTATAAAATAACCGGTTAGCTACTTTGCCTAATCGGTTAGGTATGTTATAAAAAATGAGGCAAAGCTTTTGTTTGAACTAACTAACCAGTTAGGAGCTGATCCTAATCGGTTAGGGCCTTGAAATTTTGGCTCCTAATGTTTATCAAGAGACTGATAAGTTTCCAGAGAAAAAGCCTACGATATGAGATTTATATTTTTGATCCTAATTTGAAAAACCATTTTACAAATACATTTTAAGGAAGTCATTTGAGCTTGAGGTGAATCTCTGGAATACCTTTATACTAGATCTATAACCTATATGCTAAGCTTGAGTTTCTTGTGACTTGATCATTGTGTTCCCATGCTTTCTTGTTTGTCGACATCAAAACCATTTGCTTCTTCTCTATGTCAATCACAGATTTGCTAATGGGATAGAAATATACCTCTTAGCCATGCATAGCATGTGTTTGAGAATAGACCTTAAAGAGTGGATTTTGTGTTAGCTCTCAAGGACACTTAGTGAGTTGGGCAATTGAAACCATGGTTAGATGACCTAGACATAGGAGTTCAGCTAATATAGATTCTCAAGCTAACCTAATCATTGCATTCATATTTATGAAGAGGATTGCATGTTGTTAGTTGAAGTAAAGGGTGAAGAAGAATTTCTCTAATCTCTAGCCATTATCTTTACTACTTTTTAGTCTTTAGTTTAATTGTTTTCCCCTATTTTTATGTTCTTGAATAGAATTAGGTAAGCTATCGGTTAATACTTAGCATTGGAAATAAACTTATCCTCATGGGAACGATATTTGCACTCATTATTTTATTACTTGCGGAACCCGTGCACTTGCGGTTAGAAAATGGGCAACCACGTTTTGGCCCTAACAGGCGTACCCGTGGCTGAGGTAGAATCCCTTCTGGGGAAAAATGTGATACTCTAGATATATGTGAAGCTATTAGAGACATGGTGCTACAGTTAGAGAGCAGGAAACTATGAATAATAGAATATTGGCAGAAATGTGGGGCAATGCACAACTAGCTCTAGTGCATAATGTAGTTTTGGAAGAAAATTGGGACTTCCATGATTTGTCTAAATTCAGGAAGGCAAATCCTCCATCGTTTGAAGGTGAATATGATCTAGCAAAAGTAGAATTATGGTTAAGGTAGCTAGAAAAGATCTTTGCAGTAATGAGATGTTGAGATGATCAGAAAGTATCTTTTGCTTCCTATATGCTAGGGAGGAAGCTAAACTTTGGTGGAACGATGTAAGAAGACTAAAGGAAGCAGCTAGAGCGCAGGTGACTTGGGAAGTGTTTAGAACAACTTTCTTGGATAAGTATTTTCCAAGGAACCTGCAAGAAGCAAAAAAAATTGAGTTTTTGAAATTGGAGCAAGGAAATACGTCAGTGGGAGAATATGTTACAAAATTTGAGGAATTATCAAAATTTTCTTCTTATTTTCGGTTTAATCTAGACGAAAATTGGAAATGCATTAAATTCAAAGATAGACTAAGAGTGGGAATCAATAGAATGGTGAAGTGATGAGCGATGTCGTACTCGCCTCAAAATATACTAGGATTTAAATGGAATATAGCATAGTGCATAACCTAGGTCATCTCCCAAGCATCAATTTGGATTTCTCAAGTATATTAGAAGTTATCAATAAGTAGGGGGTTTTGTTCATCAAGTAACAGAGTGCAAATTCAACAGTAATTAGGAATAAATTCGAAACTGGAAACACTAATCCAAGGTCTTCAATTCAAGTGGCAGAGTTAATCATAGTTCAAAGAGAGTAGAATTCTTTATGCAATTATCTCTGTTAATTCGAATTCAACTAGATAATCACCTAGAATTTGATAAACTAAAACGGAATCACAATCGCAATTCTTGATTAAGATTGAATTAAACACAATTTCGAATTAACATAGATTACCAATCGATGATCTATTCTCCATTAAATTCAGATTAATCAATCCAAATCTATCTTCAATTTCGAAAACATAATCATAAATCAATTGAAGAAGGAGAAAAGGGAAGAACACAATTAGAAATCACAAATAAATAAAAAAACTCAAAACTCTAACCATAATCATTGAATTCCTTGGATTGATTGGATCTTTAGCCTTCCATGGCCATCACCATTGAAAAGATACAGAACCTTCAGAGAAGAGAGAAAACGAAAAATAGAGAAAACAAAAAGAGAGAAAAGGTTTCTTGATTCAAATCGTAAAACTCAAAAATAAGGATTCAAAAAGAGGTACTTTTCGTATTCTGCCTTAACCTATTTGTAACTAAAAATTCTTCTGTAATTCCTAATCTAGCCTTACCCCAAACTATAGCCCTTTGAATAAGCTTTTCAGAGACATATAATTTGCCTTATTTGGGCTTAAATTGAGAGAGTTAAGCCTAAATCAGTGAGGGAAGGTCCAAGCTTTATGACAACAACAGCATCCTAATTTTGAGGCTCAATTTCACCCTGAATCCAGCTGAATTAGAAAAACTGCATTAAACCAAAATTGTGTATCTTTGTCTCAGCTTTCAGGGGACACTAAGATCATCCAAATGTGACATTTGTAGCCCAAGATATAGCCTGTACAAGACAGAAAGGTCAAAATAAGTTAAATTCTGAAAATTAATGAAGCTTTTACAACTAAGCTCAATGAGGCCCAATCATCTAAAACTCACCCACAAACATAATATTGGATACAATTATCATCAATTAGGCCAAATATAAAGCAATAATGAATGCCTCAAAATTGATTGATCATGAAGCTATTAGTGATTAGAGATTTTCAAACTTTGGTAGAAAAATGTAGAATTGTTGAGTCAGTTTGTCCAAAGTCACAACAAGAATATAGACAGCAAGGTTTTCGAAAAAGAAAGAGGGTAGATGAGGAAATTGAAGAGAATGCTCCACTGCTTAATGATCAACAAGGAAAAGGAAAACAAATTCAAAAAGAAACTTGGGGACCACAATGTATAAAATATAGGAATTATCATGGTACTACAGCTTGTAGGTTGGATATGGTTGTTTGTTATACTTATGGTAAAACCAGACATCATGTCAAGAATTGTCCTCATGAACCCAAAGATAGACCTAATTCCAAACCCAAGACCACAGCTTTAGAAGGCAAAGAAGTAATGCAATCCTTTGAGTTAGAGCAAGGTGAGCATATAATTCAAGATTCTTCTTTTATGTGAACAAGTTAAAGTTATTTGGGTGATAGATTTTAACATGTTATGGGAGTAATTAGAATCTCTCATAATAGATAATCAAATTTTGAGGACAAATTTTTTTAAAAGGATGGGAGAATTGTAACATCTACCCTAACCTAATTGTCCTAATCAAGGTTATAAAAGCTCAGTAATACTAGTAAGAATTATCTATTAATTCGGATAATTCTTTGAACTAGTTTGAGCGTAATTGTACAATATTGAATGTGAATAATAGCTAATAATTTAGTTTAAAATAGTTGATATGATAGAAATAAATGTGAAAAATTTATTTCTAAAGTATAAATAGTGGGAATGAGTTGTAGCAAAATTTTAAAGATTGAATGAATTAGTTTGGTATTTTTGGTAACACTGAGTGTCTAAAAGCCAAATTAAATAGGAAAGTAGCTCAAAAATTTATGGAACTTTGAGTTGATGCAAATGAAGAATGAAAGGTATTCTGGTGATAAAAGCTGGCTAAAAGGAATATTTCTAAGCTTCCTTGTTCTATTTCATAGGTTTAATTGAACCTAGAAAAGAACATTGATGTTTAGTGAATGATAAAGGTGTATAAGAATTATCGAAGAATGAAGAAAGTGAGAAATGAATAGAATCCTAGAATTTTTCATAACACTAATAAAAGTTGGAAAATTCATTAATGGAATAAGGAAACATCCTTAAGTGATACAAAGTTTTAGAATCTCCTCTTATTTTTATGTTTCCACCGCCTCTATTCTTTCTCTTTTTATTTATCATTTGTTGACTTGTGATATGAGATGTTTCTCTTTTTCCCTCTCTCATCTCTCTCTGTCTCTCTCTCTCACTCTCTGTCTGTCTTTCTCTCTCTCTCTCTCTCATCTGGTGTGTTGGAAAATAGAAGAAAGAAACAACAAAGAACAAGAAAAGGGAGGGAACAAGGAGGTGGAGACCAAGGTGGAAGAACCAAGACAAGAAGAAAAGAGGAATAAAAATAAAGGAAAAGGTAGAAGGATTGAGTAAAGGTAGGGGGATTGTTTTCTGTTTCTCTTGCTCTATGTATTTTACTTTAGTTATTGGACTGAAAATTGAAAGTTTGAAAGTTTTGATCGTTGAATACTATGGATATGGATTTGCGTATAATTGTATTGATTAACTATTTTAATTAGAATTTTTATATGGAAATAATTTAAGGATATTCCTGAATGTGCATGGATGATATTGAGATCATAGATACGTGAAGAAATAGTTTTCAATGGTGATTATGGTGATTGAAATTAATTGGAAAACATATAAAGAAATAGGGGATGCTCTCTGGTGTATCAGCGCTCAGGCATTAAAACACGAGCGCTTAAGCACTGAGCATCCAACGCATATCTTTACTACCGTGCCCCTGGCGCCCAAGTGCTGGTGACAAAGCGCCTAGACGTGGGTTGCGACAATAGCAGGGCATGCTCTCTACCTCTTCAATGCCCAAGCGCTGATGGATGGGCGCCCGTCGCATAACAGTACAGAGAAACCATTTTGCTTGGACGAAATGCTTTCTTATATGTATTTAGTATGGAATTGTTCTTTTGAATTAAAATCTTTCTTTGAATGAAAGATTAATTTGAATGGGTGCTTTATGTGCACCATTTTTTATTGATTTATGAATTGGAATGGTATGATATAAGTTTGAGAATTTTGCATTGAATGAATGATGAAAATGAAAATGTGCCTAGCAGATATCAATGTATCTTGGATTAGTGGATTTGAATTGTCTGTACATGGTAATAATGATATTAGTTACATGATAAATGTGAATTAAGTGTATATTTGGGTATTATATAGATCCTTGAATGTTAAATGGAGCTAGAATTGGAATTTATGTTGAAATGGTTTTTGTGTATTTGAGAATTTAAGAATTTGCTCCCTTAAGTTTTTAAGGTTGAGGTAGTATTGAACTTAAATTGTATGTACTTCGGGTAAGGAGCAATATAGATTATTCATATATCTGATGGATCCTATAAAGAATATCCATGTATCTGATGGATGCTATGAAGAATAAGGATATATATGTACCTGATGGATAATGTATTGATTACCATCATTATCTATTGGACATAATACTCGTATATGGAGTTAGTCCTAGAATTTGTACTGATTGATATTTTATGAGAATACTTCTCGTACCTAGGGAAGATAATATGAGAATGAGATTAATTTTATTATCCTTGTACCTGAAGGATATATTCTAAACCTTATATCTGGAGCTAATCTAAAGTCCTTGTATCTGAAGGATATATTTCAAAAGTAAATTAATATATCTTGGATAATAATAAACAAGAAATTGAATGATATTTGAAAGTAGAATTAACATTATATGTTATGATTATGACTTTGATGTATTTTTGAATATTTGATTGAATATAACATTATGGTGTTGTGATTGTTGTTGTATTCTGCATAAATTATTTGTGAAAATAGTAAGTATTATTGATAGTGGATATTTTTTTAAGATTGTTAAACGGAATCTTGTTTCAGGAAGAGGAAGGAACACTTTTGGCCGTTTGCCACCTTCCTAGTTATATATATATATGTATGTATATATATATGTACGTATGTAAAAAATTGAAGTTTTAAAAAGAAATAGATTTTTTTTCTGAACCAGCTAAAATTATTGTGATGACATGTTTTCAGAGTAGGATCTACTGAGAATTAGTATTCTCACCCCATTATTGTTTGAATTCCACAATAATTCCAAGTTTGCAGCGCTACGGTTCATGTATAAGTAGATGTTTATTTTTGGATTTAGATTTTTGGTATGACAAATGTATGTGTATTTCCTTGAGGGTAGATGATATGAATTTGTATTATAATATATACTTGTATAAACAACCTTTAATATATGTAAATTAGTATTTCCTGTCCAGGATCATATTTTGTGTATCATTGGAAAGTATATTTGTAATTTATTATTATGAATATTTTAAGTAATGTGCCTACTATTGTTGCTATGGTATAAATGCGGATATAATAATTGTAATTATAGTAAGGACAATATAAGGCATGCCTAAACTGAGCATTCTCTTCGAACACATCAAACGGGAAATCTATTAGAATTCCTTTCATTTTTCCAATTCCACAATGTTGTTAGGGCCAAAAAAACTTGTTTGCCCATTTGCTAACCGCAAGTGCATGAGTCGCGCAAGTAATAAAATGATGAGTACAAATATCATTTCCACGAGGATAAGTTTATTTTCAATGCTAAGTATTAACCGATATCTTACTTAATTGTATTCAAGAACATAAAAATAGAGGAAAGCAATTAAACTAAAGACTAAAAAGTGGTAAAGATAATGGTTTGAGATTAGGGAAATCCTTCTTCACCCTTTACTTCAACTAACAACATGCAATCCTCTTCATAAATATGAATGCAATGATTAGATTAGCTTGAGAATCTACATTAGCTAAACACCTATGTCTAGGTCATCTAACCATTGTTTCAATTGCCCAACTCACTAAGTGTCCTTGAGAGCTAACACAAAATTCACTCTTTAAGGTCTATTCTCAAACACGTGTTATGCATGGCTAAGAGGTATATTTCTATCCCATTAGCAAATCAACTCATCCCTCCATTGGAATAGAATCGAACATGCATCAATCATACATACTATCTCAAACCCAAATCCCTATGTCTAGGTTCATTGGACTTTATCAAATCAACTTAAATGTTAGCCAAACACTCAAGAGTATTAAGAATAATATGATTGAACAAAATCAAAGATCCACACAAACTCAGAGAAGAACAAATCATTAATATTCATAAAAAGGATTCAAAATCATCCCTAAAATAGCTGCTACATCAGTGAACACGAAAATACAAATCAAAATACATGTTCAAAAAATGAGGAAGAGAAAAGAGAAAAGAGAAAAGGAGAAATCTTATGGATTTCGTCATTGAAGCTTAGATCCTCCTCCAAAAGAAAGAAAGCTTCCATCCTTAGCTCCCCAAGCTCTATCTCCACCTCCAATGGAGATCCCTGCCGCAGCCTCTAACCCTAAACTACCTAAAACATAAAACCTAAGAGAGAAAACTGAGATAGAGAAAAGATAGAGTGTGAAAAATAGAATAAATAGACTCAGTTTGCCGATGCACGCCGCAGCGTGAACAAGCCCATGCCGTGGCATAGCGCCCGTGTGCGAGAACAAGTGGTAGGCCGTGTTCTTCTCTGACTTGCGCTGGCTGAAACCATCACGCCGCGACATGCACATGTTTTCACCGCGGCGTGGAGCTCTGGAATGCCTCCTTGGCTTCTTTCCTCCATTACTAGGCCTTGGTTTGAATCAATTTGTCTCTTTTAAGCCCTTCCTGCATTAGAGAAAGTACCAAGTTAAATATAATTGTAAATCTACTTAATCAATCAACAAATATGCACAAATTGCTCAAAAACATAAAGGAAGATCTCAAAATAGAATTCCACAAATATAAGTATAAAACCTTCCAAATATGCATAAGAACAAGGACTAAGCATGTCATGAAGCATAAATATGGGGCATAAATAACTACATTTCATGGAGTTATCTCACCCCCAAACTTAAGATGTTGCTAGTCCTCGAGCAACACAAAGTATGACCAAGAAAACTCACTTTGACAATTCATGCTCACATGCATTCAACAATGATAAATTCAATTTTCTTTTAACCACAACCAGTGTACAATGATTATAATGACCCTCAAAGAATACACATGCCTCACAGTTAAGCTCAACATATACACAATCCTTAACATGCCATCAATCAAGCTTCCAATCATGCATATGACATCTCCCACAAACATGCAAGTTAAACTTATCTTTTTCAAATTATGCTCACCCGGATAAGTTTATGAACCTACACATGGATACAAATCAAGATTCCATAAAATTGTAGCACAACTCTCTCTCCACTAATATAAATCACACATGATTGAGGATCAAAAGGAACTTTATAGCTTGTAATGCAAGGCCAATGGTAATGGACGAAAGAAAGGAACGAGAAAGGATACAATACAAACATTGAGAAACATAACATATTATTTCAATTCATGAGCGACTAACTGATATTAAAAAGGGTATTCAACAGTGAATGTAGAAAACTTGCCAAAACCATTTTGATGCTTTTCATACTTTTCTTTACTCATTCATTCCTTTGTTTATTTTTCTTTTCTTTCTTTTCTTTTTTTTTTCTTTTTTATTTTATTTTTCACAAAATAATGATTTTTCTTTGACTGCATCTGGTTTCTTTAGGCTCATTTTGTATTGAAGATATTAATACCCCTAATCACTGAACTCACTTCAAGAAATAACACATTATGAACTCAACAAACATAGAGGGAAGGAAAAGAATGCAATGCTTTCGCATGCATAGAAAGGTTAACAGGGTAACGAAATAATGGTTATGAAAAACAAATAAAGCCAAACAATTATAAGGCTTCAAAAGGGGACCTAGGGATATAATCATGTAAGGGTAAGCTTGAAAGGCTCAACCGGTCCAAACAATGCCCTAATCATTTCCTCAATCATGCGCAATCTAAGATTTCGCCTCAAGAGAGTTCTAAAATAATTTCAAGGATAAAAGAAATCATCCACATACACAATTCATAAACATTCTCTAGACAAACACTCAAATCTTTCCAAAGTTAAACAAGCATCTAAGTGAGAAACACATCATGCATAAAAACAAATAAGATTGCTTAAGCATGCTTCAAGATCACAAATGGTTTCACAAAAGAATTGAGGACAATCGTAAACATTTATATCATTGGCCAACCATCACACACTAGCAAATGGCATAATGTCGTGCATTCCAAAGATCCATCATTTTCTATTCAAAGATGCATAACAACATGTACAAAGTGCAGAAAATTGAAACTTGCATCAATAATTCACCAGTAATAGCCAAAACAGGATATAATCATGAAAGTGTGATGACTATCACTAGCACGTACTTAAAGTATCAAAATATGTGTAAACATTAAGCATTAAGGGTGAAAACATGTAAAGATACTCCCCCAAACTAAAGTGAATGTGTGCTTTGGTGTTCATGGTCTATAGGGTACTTGAGCAAGTCAAAACAGTAGCATAACTAGAACTGAGCATTATTAAATAAAGAAAAACTAAAAAAATAATAGAAAAATACAAAAACAGGGGTCCACGCCACGGCGTGAACAAGTGTGTGCCGCAGCGTGAAGCTCACAGGTGTGTTTTCCTGATATGGCAGAGATTGGCACACTGCGGTGTGGAGCAAGGTTACGTCGTAGCGTGAGAAGTCATGCTGCAGAATTCTGCAGCAGACTAGTTTCTACCGAAACTGATGCTCCATTTTGGCCATTAGCACCTCCAAAATATGTTTAAAAGCTTAAAACACAGAATGTAAAACAAAAACATAACAAAAACACAAAAACACATTATTAGCACTTATATACAAAACAAGAACATAAACTAAAAACAACATAGAAAGCTAAATACTAAAGGATCTAAACATGTCCAAATGGACTTATTGAACATACTAAACAAGGTTTGGACAACAAAAATGCAATAACACACAAAATCAAACTATTGGCATATTTAGAGACTTAAAGCTAAAGAACTAAAACATGTCCAAATGGACTTATTGAGCTAAACTAAAAACAAAACTTGAATTAGAACTAAGTAAACTCCTTGTCAATATTAGCAATACGAAAATAATGTCTTATCCCTGGCAACGGCACCAAAAACTTGTTAGGGCCAAAAAAACTTGTTTACCCATTTGCTAACTACAAGGGCATGGGTCGCGCAAGTAATAAAATGATGAGTACAAATATCGTTCCCACGAGGATAAGTTTATTTCCAATGCTAAGTATAAACTGATAGCTTACCTAATTCTATTCAAGAACATAAAAATAGAGGAAAACAATTAGGCTAAAGACTAAAAAGCGGCAAAGATAATGGTTAGAGATTAGAGAAATCCTTCTTCACCCTTTACTTCAACCAACAACATGCAATCCTCTTCATAAATATGAATGCAATGATTAGGTTAGCTTGAGAATCTACGTTAGCTAAATGCCTATGTCTAGGTCATCTAACCATGGTTTCAATTGTCCAACTCACAAAGTGTCCTTGAGAGCTAACATAAAATCTACTCTTTAAGGTCTATTCTCAAACACGTGCTATGCATGGCTAAGAGGTATATTCTATCCCATTAGCAAATTAACTCATCCCGCCATTGGAATAGAATCAAACATGCATCAATCATACATATGATCTCAAACCCAAATCTCTATATCTAGGTTCATTGGACTTTATCAAATCAACTTAAATGTTGGCCAAACACTCAAGAGTATTAAGAACAATATGATTAAACAAAATCAAAGATCCACACAAACTCAGAGAAGAACAAATCATTAATATTCATAAAAAAGATTCAAAATCATCCCTAAAACAGCTGCTACATCATTGAACACGAAAATACAAATCAAAATACATGTTCAAGAAATAAGGAAGAGAAAAGAGAAAAGAGAGAATGAGAAAGCTTATGGATTTCGTCATTGAAGCTCAGATCCTCCTCCAAGAGAAAGAAGGCTTCCATCCTTAGCTCCGCAAGCTCCATCTCCACCTCCAATGGAGATCCCAGTCGCAGCCTCTAATCCTAAACTACCTAAAACCTAAAACCTAAGAGAGAAAACTGAGAAAAGGAGAGAAGAGAGAGTGTGAAAAATAGAATAAATAGACTCAGTTCACCAATGCGCGCCTCGATGTGAATGAGCCCACGCCGCGGCATGGCGCCCGTGTGCGAGAACACGTGGTAGGCCGTGTTCTTCTCTGACTTGCTCTGGCTGAAACCATCATGCTGCGGCATGCATATGTTTGCGCCATGGTGTGTAGCTGTGGAATACCTCCTTGGCTTCTTTCCTCCAATGCTAGGCCTTGGCTTGCATCAATTTGTCTCTTTTGAGCCCTTCCTGCATTAGGGAAAGCACCAAGTTAAATATAATTACAAATCTACTTAATCAATCAACAAATATGCACAAATTGCTCAAAAACATAAAGGAAGATCTCAAAATAGAATTCCACAAATATAAGTATAAAACCTTCCAAATATGCATAAGAACAAGGACTAAGCATGCCATGAAGCATAAATATGGGGCATAAATAACTACATTTCATGGAGTCATCAAATTCTACATTCCTTTCATAGTGAGAATATGACTCACCTACACTACTCAATAATACATCAAGAGGATATTACTCACCTCACTATTCTACAATTTATAGGGAAGATATCACTCACCTCCACTAATTAACAATCATGATAAGGAATTACTTAGCTCAACATAATGAGGAATTACTTACCTCACTATTCAATAATGTAAAGAGGATATTACTCACCTCAGTAGTCCACAACACAAAGAGGATATTACTCACCTCAATATGGTTCAATCAACATAAAGGTGATATTACTCACCTCAATACGTATCACAAATAAACTCATGCAAAACAATCATTAATTACCTACAATAATCAGCATCACAGTTGATTTAGATGCATCTCAAAATTTACTTCATCCAATATTCCTAACAGAGTCTCATTACACATTAAGAAGCATAAAAGAAGGAACCACACTAGTAAGCCCTTCATTTTCACCAAAATAAGGCTCTGTCCTATTTTCTTCTAGTGATGGGTGCTCAAGCACTCCTTGCTTGGCGCTCAAGTGCTCACACGTGCTCCAGCGCTCCTCCATGGGCACTTAGGCGCGGGTCGCGTAGCACAA
Organism: Ormosia semicastrata; assembly: GCA_029884595.1. NCBI lineage: Eukaryota > Viridiplantae > Streptophyta > Magnoliopsida > Fabales > Fabaceae > Ormosia > Ormosia semicastrata. The sequence goes on along the minus strand of JAQQTO010000061.1, from coordinate 62,262,237 downwards.
AAGTGCTCTCTGTCTGCACTATTGGTGCCTGAGTGCCAGACACTCAACGTTTGAGCGCTGATTGGTCAGAATGAAATCTGTAGAATTTTACAGATGGAGTCACTGTTCCATTGAGGGGCAAAGGTGCTCCAATCACTCCAACTTCAATTCCACAAATTTCTCACATCAAGTAAGACTCATTAACACATTACAACTCTTATACCACTTTAATTTCACTTAATCATGCAATTTGTGAATCAAATCATCAACCTAAACCTAAACCCCTGATTTCGGCCTAAAAGGGAACTAAGACATTCAAGTGATGAAAAATTCATCCTTATGCATCCAACAAACAAATTTTTACATAACTAAGCCATCCTCAAGTGCCTCATCAAGATCCAACTCAAAAACCACAAAATCACACTTCAAAACCCCATTCCCTCATTAAGCCCCTCATGAACCAAGATGAAGAAAATGAAAGTAAGAGGTCAAGACAAGGTTTCCCCCTACCTTAATGGCCAGAAATGAAGTCTGAAAGTAGCTCCTCTCCACCACTAAGTTTTTCCTCCTCTTTGCATGAAGATGGACCTCCTTTGGCTCCTTTTTTGGATCTCTTTTAGTGCTCCCCTGCTACGGCTATGAGAGAGAGGTAAGAAATGAGAAAATATCTCACTTTGGTGACTTATAAAGGCCAAGGTAGAAATAAGCCCAGCCATGCCACTACTTAGTCACTTAAGTGACTACACTGATATACCCCGATCTGCTAAGAACACTTGGATTTCACCAAATTCAGTTTTCTAACTTCCAACAAGTTTCAAATAAATCCTAAGATTTATCAAAAATCTTGTTCCTCCAATTCCATAATTTTTCATATCTGCTGGGGTCAATTTGGCATTAAAATACACAAACAGTATGCTTAAAAAAGCCAAACTAACTCTGATTAACCTCAAACGTTAACCACATCTACTTCCACACATTTGTGACCTACAAACAAGTTCTCTAAACTTATTTCCATTAAATAAGAAGTTTAACTTAAATCCGAGACTAAAAGCAGTTATTTTCCACACATAGCACTGCAACAAGGTGGCTAAACATGCTCAGACGGTCATAAAATTTTTTACAGGCATGACAAACTAGAGTTAGGCTACCAACGCAACCATATGCAAGTCTATCATGATTATCTAGGGTGTTTTATTTTCCCCTTCTTTTTAGAATTTTGTCCCTAAAATTTGGTTTACCTAATGTAACAAGTCCTAACAACTGACATGCAAACACAGATATAACCAAATTTTAAGAAAACAAAGTTACTAAACATGTACAACCATGTACTCACTTTTTCCTAAACTAGGAGATTGTGATGCCTCCTTGCCTTACAGAATGTAGACTCATCCTTGAGCAGTAAGTCTAGCATCAGTCCTGTCTTCTTTCTTCCGAGGATAATTTTTGGCATAGTGTCACAATTTGCCACACTGAAAACTTTTGATCTGGTTAACTGCATAGACTTTGTCCTTGTGGTACCTGCCACACTTGGTACATTTCTCTTGCTGATCATCCATCTAAACTTGCTCACCTTTCTCTTGTGGGTGACTGGATTTAAAATTACCTTTTCCATATCCACCATCCATCTTCTTCTTCTTTTGATGGTTTTGCAATCTTTGCTCTGCCTGAAGTTGGAGATTATCAGACTCCACAATTCTGCAGTTGTTTACCAAGGATGAAAAATCCCTAATCTCCAAAGGTCTCACCGCCTTTTTTATGTTTCCCCTCTGTCCAGATTCAAACCTGACACATTTCCAACTCTCATTCGAATTAATCCTACTCTGAGAAGAAAACTTGGATAACTCATGAAATTTAGCCTTATATATCCGATTTGTCATACACCTTGTTGAAGACTAAGAAATTCCATTTCCTTGTTCTCTTGCAGGCTCCTTGGAAAGTACTTTTCCAAAAAGGTATCCTTGAACACTTCCCAAATAATCAGTGTCCCAGCTGCTTCTAACAGTCTCCCGGCACTTTGCCACTACTGTTCCACTTCCCCTCCCAACATAAATGAAGCGAAAGAAACTCTTTGCTCATCCGAGCAAACTATAACTTCAAAGATCTTCCCCAACTAGGCCAACCACTCTTCAGCTTTCACCGGATCGTAGCCGCCTCTGAACATTGGAGGATTCATCCTTCTGAATTTCAAAATATCTAAAAAATTCTGAGTTCTCCCAACTAGTACCTCCTGTGCTGATGGTGGCACCAGTGGTCGTACTGGTTGCTGAGGTCCCAACCTCTCTAGCACCTTAGCAATTACCGCTACTTGATCTCTCATTGCATTAGTAGTAACTGCTGCCTCATGGCATTGGCCATTGCCATAAAAGTTGCGGCCATATCAAGGCCTTCATTCTCAGAATTTTGTAGTTGGAGTTACTATTACATTGAGGAATAAAGGTGCTCCAATCACTCTAACTTCAATTCCACATGATTTCTGACATCAAGTAAGATTCATTAACACATTACAACTCTTATACCACTTTAATTTCTCTTAATTATGCAGTTTGTGAATCAAATCATCAACCTAACCTAAACCCCCAATTTTGGCCTAAAAAGGAACTAAGGCATTCAAGTGATGAAAAATTCATTTTTATGCATCCAACAGACCAATTTTTACACAACTAAGACATCCCCAAGTGCCTCATCAAGATCTAACTCAAAAACCGCAAAATCACACTTCAAAACCCCATTCACTCATCAAGCCCCTCATGAACCAAGATGAAGAAAATTAAAGCAAGAGGTCAAGACAAGGTTTCCCCCAACCTCAATGGCCAGAAATGAAGTCTGAAAGTAGCTCCTCACCACCACTAAGCTTTTCCTCTTCTTTGCTTGAGAATAAACCTCCTTTAGCTCCTTTGTTGGATCTCCTTTAGTGCTCCCCTACTACAGCTAAGAGAGAGAGGTAAGAAATGAGAAAATATCTCACTTTGGTGACTTATAAAGGCCAAGGCAGAAACAAGCCTAGCTATGCCACTTCTTAGTCACTTAAGTGACTACACTGATATACCCTAATTTGTAAAGAACACTTGGATTTCACGAAATCCAATTTTCTAACTTCCAAAAAGTTTCAAATAAATCCTAAGATTTATAAAAAATATTGTTCCTCCATTTCCATAATTTTTCATATCTGCTCGGGTCAACCAGGCATTAAAACACACAACTAGTATGCTTAAAAATGCTAAACTAACTCCGATTAACCTCAAACTTTAACCACATCTACTTCCACACATTTGTGACCTACAAACAAGTTTTTCACACTTATTTCTGCTAACTAAGTAGTTTATGTCAAATTCGGGATTAAAAACAACTATATTTCACACATAGTGCTGCAGCAAAGTGGCAAAACGTGCTCAGATAGTCACAAAATTTTACAAACATGACGAACTATTGTTAGGCTACCTACGCAACCATACACAAGTCTATCATGATTATCTAGGGTGTTACATTTCCCCCTCCTTTTTAGAATTTTGTCCCCAAAATTTGATTAACCTAATGTAACAAGTCCTAACAACTGACATGCAAACACAGATACAACCAAATTTTAAGAAAACAAAGTTACTAAACGTGTACACCATGTACTCACCTTTTCCTGAACTAGGAGATTGTGATGCCTCCTTGCCTTACAGAATGTAGACTCATCCTTGAGTGGTAGGTCTAGCATCCATCCTATCATCTTTCTTCCGAGGATAATTCTTAGCGTAGTGTCACAATTTGCCACACTGAAAAGTTTTGATTTGGTTAACTGCATAGACTTTGTCCTTGTGGTACTTGCCACACTTGGTACATTTCTCTTGCTGATCATCCATCTGAACTTGCTCACCTTTCTCTTGTGGGTGACTGGATTTAAAACTACCTTTTCCATATCTACCATCCACTTTCTTCTTCTTATGAAGGTTTTACAATCTTCGCTCAGCCTGAAGTTGGAAATTGTCAGACTCCACAATTCTGCAATTGTTTACCAAGGATGGGAAATCCCTGATCTCCAAAGGTCTCACAGCCCTTTTTACATTTCCCCTCAGTCCAAATTCAAACTGGATGCATTTCCATTTCTCATTCGAATTAAGCCAAAACTGAGAAGAAAACTTAGACAACTCATAAAATTTAGCATCATATTGCTGAATTGTCATATCACCTTGTTTAAGACTAAGAAATTCCATTTCCTTGTCCTCTTGCAGGCTTCTTGGGAAGTACTTTTCCAAAAAGGTATCCTTGAACACTTCCCATACGATCAGTGTCCCAACTGCTTCCAATAGTCTCCTAGCACTTCGCCACCATTGCTTCGCTTCCCTTCCCAACATAAATGAAGTGAAGGAAACTCTTTGCTCATCTGAGCAAACCATAACCTCAAAGATCTTTTCCAACTTGGCCAACCACTTTTCAGCTTTCACAAGATCGTAGCCACCCCTAAACGTTAGAGGATTCATCCTTCTGAATTTTGAAATATCCAAAAAATTATGAGTTCTCCCAACTAGTACCTCCTATGCTGGTGGTGGTACTGGTTGCTGAGGTACTAACCTCTCTAGCACTCTAGCAGTTATCACTGCTTGATCTCTCATTGCATTGCCAATAACAAATGCCTACTCTATTTACTACCACATGGCATTGACCATTGCCATAAAAGTTGCGGCCATATCAGGGCCTTCATTTTCAGAATTTTGCAGATGGAGTTACTATTCCAACGAGGAACAAAGGTGCTCCAATCACTCTAACTTCAATTCCACATGATTTCTCACATCAAGTAACATCCATTAACACATTATAACTCTTATACCACTTTAATTTCTCTTAATCATGCAATTTGTGAATTAAATCATCAACATAAACCTAAACCCCCAATTTTGGCCTAAAAGGGAACTAAGGCATTCAAGTGATGAAAAATTCATCCTTATGCATCCAACAAACCAATTTTTACACAACTAAGACATCCTTAAGTGCCTCATCAAGATCTAACTTAAAAACAACAAAATCACACTTCAAAACCCATTCACTCATCAAGCCCCTCATGAACCAAGATGAAAAAAATTAAAGCAAGAGGTCAAGATAAGGTTTTCCCCTAGCTCAACGGCCAAAAATGAAGTCTGAAAGCAGCTCCTCTCCACGACTAAGCTTTTCCTCCTCTTTGCTCGAAGATGAACCTCCTTTGGCTCCTTTGTTGGATCTCCTTTAGTGCTCCCCTGCTACAGTTGTGCGAAATAGGTAAGAAATGAGAAAATATCTCACTTTGGTGACTTATAAAGGCCAAGGTAGAAACAAGCCCAGCTGCGCCACTACTTAGTCACTGAAGTGACTACACTGATATACCCCGATTTGCTAAGAACACTTTGATGTCGTCAAATCCAGTTTTCTAACTTATAACAAGTTTCAAAAAAATCTTAAAATTTATTAAAAATCTTGTTTCTCCAATGCCATAATTTTTCATATCTACTGGGGTAAATCAGGCATTAAAACACATAGTTAGTGTGCTTCAAAATGTCAAACTAACTGCGATTAACCTCAAACTTTAACCACATCTACTTCCACACATTTGTGACCTAGAAACAAGTTCTCCACACTTATTTCCATTAAATAAATAGTTTAAGTCAAATTCGGGATTGAAAAATAGTTATATTCCACACATAGTGCTACAGCAAAGTGGCTAAACGTACTCAAACGGTCACAAAATTTTACAGGCTTGACAAACTAGTGTTAGGCTACCTACACAACCATATATAAGTCTATCATGATTATATAGGGTGTTATATTATCCCCTCTGTTTTAGAATTTTGTCCCCAAAATTTGGTTTACCTAATTTATCCTAGTTTACTTATATCTAACACTCTTCATCATCGCATCTGTCATGAAGCTAAGTAACAATAATTACCATAGGTGCTAGACACTTATCTATAGCAAACCCTTATTCTTGGTTACTTTAAAGATCATTTATAACTTATACATACCAAAGGATCATCCTCTCATTGATTTACCTCAAGTAGTGTATTAAACATACCCTAAGACCATCTATTATTCTTGAATGACCAAAGGCTTAAACTTTCTCATCTATTCTTGACACATTTTAGGAAACATATACTAATGATTTCTTCTAAAATAAAACTTAAAAATATCAAAAATGACATTTTTGGAGTTCGAGGGCCTCATGCCTCGGTGTGACACTCCCACGCCGTGGTGTGCTACTCTTTGTCTTCAGAAATTATAAATCTGAGGCTTGTGTGTCGCGGCATGCAACACTGTGCGTTGTGCGCATGAGAAGTAGAACCCAGATTCTGCAGAACTGTGGTACTATTCCATTGGTTCAATTCATGGATTTTGGCCATTCCAAACCAATTTCTAGGTAATCTTAGGTCCCTAATCAGTTCTTAAACACTTAGGAATCATCAATCATCAACTTAAACATCTTAATTTGGATTCAAGCACCTAAATCACCTGTTTGACCTAAAACTCATCTTTTGTGAATCAAGGACCTAAATGAGATGTTCTAAGCTTCTAGCTTCAACTTACACTATGAACAAGTCATAAATGACCAAAGAAACACAAACATGCAAGCCAAATACACCAAACACCTCTAGAACTCAATTTGACCTATTGTGCACCAAAATGCATCTATGGTGAAAAGAGTGAAAAGAAGTGAAGATGAGCATGAAACCCCTAGCTTTGGTAGTTGTGAAGAAGAGTCAAGTTTAGTTCGATCTCAAGCCTTGGCTTTGCCTTTGGATTTCCTCTTTCTCTCTTCATTTTCCTTGGTATTTTCTTCCTCTTCTTTCCTTTCTCCTCTCATGGTTTCTATTTCTGTTTTGATGTAGAAAATGGCTGTAACACCCACCGTAGGGTATCACATTTAAGACTAATCCTAATATAACTTACCCAAGTTGTAAAACAATTAATATTGTAAAAACATTTATTCTAATTTCTTTCGCATAATAAAAGAAAATAAATAAAATAAATGAAAACCATAGGTATAAATTGTAACTGAAATCACACCCATATTATACATAATACTGAAAACCATGTTCACCAATAATTTACATAATACCCTTACACACCAAAAGATAAAATATACAACAGACACTACAAAACATAACTACTAAACTAAAACTTTTAAAAACTAAACTAAAACTAAACTAAGGATTTGGGTCCTCAAAAGGATCTTCCTCCACTTCATCATTAAAGAACCCAGGCGGGTATAATAGTCGCCTCACAGGGGTCCTCGCGGAAGACACTATAAAGTCCTCACACAGTGTATACACAGTGCCACTCCAGAGTTCACGAATAGGCATCGTGAATTCTAGATGCATATATGCATGTTGCGTCAAAATAGGGATCCCATCAAGGGTCCCACTCAAGTTTAGAGTCAAATCCCCAGTATATACAAATCGTTAATTGTCTAAGTCGAACCTCGAAGCATCAGTCCCACCATGGAAGTGTACTTGGACAAAACCTAATACTTGGTGCCTCGCCGCCATCTCAACAAACAAAGAAAAGTATCACTGATAGTAGACAAAATTACCAGGTTCCTCGTCTCCTCAGTCTTCATCAGACATACATCGAAAAACAAATATAATACAGCAAAGAGGTGAGATCCCCTACATCAATACCAATATGGCAGTATAGAAAATGACAGCAGATATACAGATATCATATTAGCATATTAAATCATATTATCACATCACAGATAGTAAATTAGATAAGCATAATTATCATATCCATATGCTGACCAACTATGCATATGCACAAAGACCAATTCCTACTCCATGGAGCTAAATACAATTTCAGAAAGAATGATCTAGAAGATATATTTGTAACTCGGCCGTCATGGCCAAAAGTGCTATAATTTATCAATTTATCAAGGTGCACATGAAGGCATTGTACAATACATTCTACACCAAATCGTGATTAGTGATATTGCCTCGGTCTGGATCGTCGGTGCGTTTGCATCGGGTGGATCCACGGCACAGAGGAGCTACCAACTGGCAATTGTGGACACCTGCACCGCGATGCCCCCAAGGTCTACACTTGACCTACACTATGACCATCACACCCGCACTGAGGTGTAATTCAATCTCCTAGGCATAGCATCATGCCTTACCCATTTAAGCTGATACGCTTTTCAATGCATGATGTATGATTCAAACACACATACAATCATTATTTTTATAGTATTTCGCATACCTTTGCCTTCTCTTGGCAGTATAATTGTTTAACATAATCGAGCCCACCACAATAGCCTGACAACAAACTGCTATATTTCTAAATTGCGTAAACAGTTTATCGCATTTTCACAATTCCAAAACATTTTTCTTACGTTTCCAAACGTAAGTATTTTCTAACATTTTTATAATCACAAAAATATTTTCAAACATTTTCTAAATCGCATAAGGATTTTTGAACATTTTCTCAATCGCATAGAATTTTAAATCATTTTCTCAATCTAATAGCTTAAAAATCACTATTTGAGAATAAGTGACATTTTCCATCATTTCTCACAAAATTACATTTCTTCAATTTAATTGGGATATTACAGCTTAAAATTTTCTAACGCGCTTTAAAACTCAAAAGGTGAGCTATGCGTCAGTAAATTTCAAGTTTTAACTGTTACCTTGCTTTGTAGTATAATCATACTAACTTAATTCCAAAAATTAGTTCCGTTTCCTTTCTAATTCATAGAAAACCCATTTAATTGAATTCTCATTACTTAATTACCTAAGTCTACACTTAGTAAAATAATTTTTTATCTACAATATCAAAACTTGGCATGTTGGCCGAATTTCATCCTATAATTCATAAAGCTTAATTAGTAATTTTCTATCACTTTATTCTTTGCAAAAACCCTTAATCCAATTTCTTACCATTAAATCATTTAATCCTTGATTAAGAAAATAATTTAGAGCATTTGGCTCCTTTGGTGGTGTTGAGGCCGTGAGCCTCTAGGGTTCTTTGGAACCATCATACACTTTCCCATCATGTAAATCACATCTTACTTTAAACAATATTCAACATGCTTTCATAATCACATATTCAAGCATACTTTCAAAGCTATAGAACATACTAATCACATATTCAAGCATAGTTTCTTAGTTATTAAGCATACCAATCACAACCATTCACAAATAAGAAAAGCTTAAACATTCAAGTGAATAAATCCTTATGAATTTTTCACCACAAACAAGTCATTCCCTCACCACCAACACTTGGTTGATGAGGTTAATCTCCCTCTTACCTCAAGAAAGACAAAAACCTTCTTGTAGCTTCTCCTATGGATTTCGTGAAGCTTCCCAAGACAACCCTAACAAGCTTAAACCAATCTTAAAGTCATAAACCAAGCTTGAAAATAAGGAACCATGGATCAATCATGGCTTAGAAACTCAAGAATCCAACTTATGAACAAGAAATCAAGAAGTTACCATTAGGAGTAGATAACCTAAACTTGATTTTGAAGCACCAAGAGGTTGAACTAGATGAAACTCTCAAGATGAAAAGTGTTTAGGATCTTATTTAGGTTTAGAAAATAGGATTGGATGAAATTATGGAAATTTGGAAGTTGATTTTTGGTGTGATGGCCGAAACCTTCAAGGAAGAAGAAAATGGAGTTCTTAGTTGTTCTTGGAAGTGAGAGAAAAAGATGATAGTTTTCCTTTGTCACAAAGTGTTGGGAAATGAAATGCGAAGTCCTATTTTACTAATGCATGGCCGTGTGATTGCATGGATAGGAAGATTAAGGCTTGTTTAGCAAGATAAAAATCAATCACATAGCTTCACATGGTGTCACATGGCCTAGGTCACTTAGTAGTCATCATTTGGTCATTTGATATCACTAGATTAATCAAGAACCTCCTAGTATTGCCTAGTTGGCCGTGTAGCACATGGATGGAAGTAACTAAGTTTTGCTTCATTTTAATTCCTAGTTACACTTAGTTTAGGTAGTTAGTTCATCTAGTTACATTTAAGCTAACCTAGTTAGGTCATTTAGTTACATAACTAACCATCTAGTTACAAGCTTATGTCATGCGTTTGTCATGCATTGATCATGCCTACTAGATGACTCTAGATACTTTCTGGTAACTCTAAACTCTAAGTATTAGCAAACTAGGTTAGTTCTATTTAGTTACTACTTAGACTTTTTAGAGTAACTTGGTTAGATTATCTAGTTCCTTGATTAACTAGTCTAACCACTTTTGTTGACCATTTTCTATTGGTTAAGAAATTCAAACCATTTATGTTGACAAATTCCTATTGTTTTACCAAAAATAAGTCACAAAGATTTTTTCCAGTCTATTTTCTGACAATTAATAGATACAGGGTTTATTACCCAATTGACAGAAGCTACTATTCAAAAAATAGCAGATATTCTCTGATAGATAATAAAATACAAAATATTTTTATTTCACAGATAAATTCTAAACAATAAAAGATCGGATAACATATCTCTTGGATTCGAGTTTAGTAAGATCCCCCGGCTTGGAATAAATCAATAAAGATTTTCCCCTGCCCGAAAATTATTATTTTCCTGACTCAGAGTAAATCACACACAGAGATCAAAAATAGTCTCAGAATAGTCAAAATAAATTTACAGCACATAGAAAACACAAAATAGTACAATTCAAACATTTACTGTAAAATAGCAAATTTTGGGGTGTTACAACCCTCCCACACTAAAAAGAATTTCATCCCCGAAATTTATCATACCTTAGAACAATTGTGGATGTTGTTCCCTCATTTTATCTTCCATCTCCCACGTAGCATCTCCTGTTGTTTCAATCCATATCACTTTTACTAAAGGAATCGCTTTCTCTCTAAGTTGTTTCACCCTCCTATTTTTAATCTTAACAGGAAGTGTCTCATATGTCAAATTTTCTTTCAATTGTACTTCATCGGGCTGAATGACATGACTTGGATCAGGAATATACTTTCTTAACTGGGACACATGGAAAACATTAAGAAGGTTGGATAGAAAAGGTGGTAATGCTATTTGGTAAGCGATTGGACCTATCTGACGAAGAATTTCATAGGGTCTAATGAACTTAGGAGTGAGTTTTCTTGATTTTATAACTCTTCCGACACCAGTTGTGGGTGTGACTCGCAAAAACACATGCTCACCTTCCTCAAATTCAAGAGGTCTTCTTCTTTTATCAGCATAACTTTTCTGTCTACTCTGAGTTTCCCTCATTTTCTCTTGAATCATTTTCACCTTCTCCATCGTTTGTTGCACCACCTCAAGTCTTATGGTCATACTCTCTCCATCTTGATACCAACACAAAGGTGTTCGGCATCGTCGCCTATACAGCGCTTCATAGGGTACCATCCCTATACTTAAGTGAAAACTGTTGTTATAGGTGATTTCTACCAAAGGCAAGAATTCATCCTAACTCCCTTTTTATTCTAACACGTAAGCTCTTAATAGATCCTCCAGTGACTGTATAGTTCTCTCCGTTTGACCATCAGTTTGTGGATGGTAGGCAGAACTCAAACGAAGTTTAGTTCCCATTGTTTCATGTAGACTTTGCCAAAACCTTGATGTAAACCTTGAATCTCTATCAGAAATGATACTATAGGGTACACCGTGAAGTCTAACGATTTCACCAATGTACACCTGGGTCAACTTCTCCATTGGATACTTGATATTGATTAGTAAGAAGTGAGCAAACTTTATGAGTCGATCAACAATGACCTATATAGAATCATAACCTTTCTTAGTCTTTGCCAATCCAGTAACAAAATCCATAGCAATACTATCTCATTTCCATTCTAGAATAGTTAGGGGTTGCAGCATACCTACTGGTCTTTTATGTTCAACCTTTGCCTTTTGACACACAAGACAAGATGACATATGCTCAGCAATATCTCTCTTCATTCTAGGCCACCAAAATAATTGCTTCAGGTCTTGATATATCTTGGACATTCTGAGATGTATACTCAACTTGCTGGTGTGAGCTTCATTGAGAATTGCCTTCCTAAGATCGGGATTATCGGGTATACAAATTCTACCTTTAAACCTTAAAACCCCATCAGATCCTTCCTTAACCATTGCCACACAACCTTGCTTCAAGAATTCCCTCTCGTTTTGAAAAAAATTGATCACCTTCCTACTTTTCTCGAATTTCTTCTAGCAAATCATTCAAAGTAGTGACCATATTCAAATGAATTATTCCTGGAGCTAATTCTATCGATAACCACATATCTCTAAATTGCTCTATCAACTTTTCCTTTTTGATCATCATAACAGAAACATTGAGCATCTTCCTACTCAAAGCATCTGCCACAACATTTACCTTTCCAGGATGATATTGAAGCTGAAAGTCATAATCCTTTAGAAATTCTAACCATCTTCTCTGCCTCATTTTCAACTTCTTTTGATCAAACAAATATTTCAAACTTTTGTGATCACTGAAGACGTGGAATGTAACCCCATAAAGAAAATGTCTCCAAATTTTCAACGCAAAAAAAAAAAAAACTGCGGCTAGTTTGAAGTCATGCGTTGGGTAATTCCTTTCATGTACCTTCAGTTGTCTTGAAGCATACGCTACCACTTTTCTATTTTGCATCAATACACATCCTAAACCTTGATAAGAAGCATCACAATATACTTCTAAAGATTCGTTCGGATCTGGTAGAATCAACACTGGTGCGGTAGTCAACCTTTTTTTTAATTCTTGGAAACTTTCTTCACATTCATCCATCCAAATAAAAGCTTGATTCTTCCTTGTGAGTTGTGTAAGAGGTCCGGCTATTTTGGAAAATCCTTCAATAAACCTCCGGTAATATCTGGCTAATCCAACAAAACTTCAAATCTCAGTTACTGTCCTTGGCCTTTCCCACTGAAGAACCGTCTCCACCTTTGCTGGATCTACTGCAATTCTATCCTTAGAAATCACATGACCTAAAAACTGAACTTCTTCTAACCAAAACTCACATTTTGATAACTTTGCGTACAACTTATTCTCTTTCAAAATCCAGAGAACTATACTGAGATGTTTAGCATGCTCTTCTTGACTTTGAGAATAGATCAGAATGTCATTGATGAAAACAACAATAAATCTGTCTAGGTATGGATGAAATATCCTATTCATGTAATCCATGAATATTGCAAGAGCATTTGTCACTCCGAACGGCATCACAAGATACTCATAATGACCGTAGCGCATTTGAAAAGTTGTCTTAGGTATATCCTCTACGTTGACACGAATTTGATGATAACCTAATCATAAATCTATCTTAGAGAAAATAGTTGCTCCTTTCAATTGGTCCATCAAATCATAAATCCTTGGAAGTGGATACTTGTTCTTTATCGTGACCTTGTTCAGCTGGCAGTAGTTCACACACAAACATAAAGTTTCATCCTTCTTCTTGACTAACAACACTGGAGCTCCCTATGGTGAAACACTAGGTCTCATAAACTATTTTTTCAATAGTTCCTCCAATTGCTTCTTTAACTATGTTATTTCCGATAGTGACATCTGGTACGGTGCAATCGAAATAGGACCCACTCCTGGTACAAGATCGATCGAAAAATCTATCTCTCTTTTTGGTGGTAACCGAGTACCTCATCAAGAAAAACTTTAGGAAACTCATTTACAACAGGAATAACATTCATATCCTTTTCTCTCTTAACTCCTAAAGAAGATAGCAGCATGTATCCTTGGGCTCCATCCCTCAATAAATACTAAGGTCTTTTTAGAACAATCTAATAGGATATGGTTAGAAGACAACCAATCAATTCCTAAGATTATTTCAATATCGGTAAGAGGCAAACAAATTAAATTAATAGAAAAGACTCGATTATTGATAGTAACAGGACAATTTAGACATATTTTAGAAGTACTAACAGGCTTGGCAGTTGGTGTAGAAATAATCAATTAAAAGTTCAAAGAAGACACAGGCAATCATAAATGATCTACACAGTCATATGCAATAAGCGAATGAGTTGCACCCGAATCATATAGTATAGTTGAAAGATTGCCTGATATGACAACTTCTCCCTTGATAAGATCATCAGACTGAGAGGCTTCAGCTCCGCTCATCGTATATACTTGTCCACTAACTTGCGGCTTAGTAGCACGAACATTGCTCATCGAAGGTTCCACTTTCACTTTTGCTTGATCACAATCCTTCGAGACATGACTAGGCTTTCCACATCTAAAGCAAATTATTCCTCTGATCGTGCAATCCCTTGTCAAATGGCCCTTTTCGCACTTCAAACACTTTGTTGGCGGTGCAACAGTCTGACCAAAATGACTGCTACTCAAACTTCCTCCATGTGGCTGCTGTTGTTGTTGCTGTTGACTTCCCGATGGTTGAGAATATGGTTTCTGCTGAAACCAGTTGCTGTTATTGTTTCCTCCCCTTTGGAACCTAGAGGGTCCAAAGTTACGACTCCTTGTATCTCGTGATGGCTCTAATCCTTCTAGCCTACAACACATATCCATCAATGTTGAGAACTGGTTCATTCGCATTGGTAGTATACCTCTCTTCAATTCAATTCGTAAACCTTCCTCGAACTTGTGGCATTTCCAAACCTCATCCGGCTGGATCTGGAGATATCGTGAGAATTTTGAAAAACTCTCAAACATCGCAGCATATTCATTAACTGTCATTCCACCTTGTTGCAATCCAAGGAATTCCATCTCCTTGGTATGCCTTGCACTTCACAAAATAACTTCCACGTAATTTCTCTCCCTTCAGCTTGTAGTACTCTTTGAGTGGCTTTCCACCAATTTTTGCCATCTCCCATCAACATAAACGTAGCATAAGTCACTCTGCGGTCATCTGTACATCCTATTCCTTCAAAGATCTTCTCCAACTCTTGGATCCATAAACTCGCCTTCTCAGGATCAAACTCACCTCTAAAATGTGGCGGATTGTTCCTATGAAACTCAGACAAATGCTAGGCTTCTACATTTGTTTCTTGTTATCGTGCAGCTCGTTGATTTTGTTGCACAATCACATCTGTCACTCGCTGCATTGCTTCGGTAGTAGCAATCATCACGTTGTCGTCACGTCCCACATTCATACGTGCACCTATGCCACGAGACATAGCTTTCTTCACAACCAACTAAACAAAACTCAATAAGAGTCAGATGTAACCTTTTGGAAATCAAACACAGAGAATTACACAACACAAGCAAAATAGACCTAACCACAAAAACCCAAAAGACCCTAACTGGGGCTAAGATACTAACTAATGTAACACTCACCGTAAGGTATCACATTTAAGAGTAATCCTAATATAACCTACCCAAGTTGTAAACCAATTAATCTTGTAAAAACATTAATTCTAATTTCTTTCGCAGAATAAAAGAAAATAAATAAAATAAATGAAAACCATAGGTATAACTTGTAACTGAAATCACACCCATATTATACATAATACTGAAAAACTTGTTCACCAATAATTTACATAATACCCTTATACACCAAAAGATAAAATATTCAACAGACACTACAAAACATAACTACTAAACTAAAACTTCTAAAAACTAAACTAAGGATTTGGGTCCTCAGCAGGATCCTCCTCCACTTCATCATTAAAGAACCCAGGCGGGTATAACAGTCACCTCATAGGGGTCCTCGCGAAAGACACTACAGAGTCCTCACGCGATGTATATACAGTGCCACTCCAAAGTTCATGAATAGGCATCATGAATTCTAGACGCACAGACGCGTGTTGCGTCAAAACAGGGATCCCATCATAGATCCCACTCAAGTTCAGAGTCAAATCCCAGTATATACATATTGTTCATTGTCTAAGTCGAACCTCCAAGCATCAATCCCACCATGGAACTATACTCAGACAAAACCTAATACTTGGCGCCTCGCCGCCATCTCAACAAACAAAGAAAAGTATCACTGATAGTAGACAGAATTAACAACTTCCTCATCTCCTTGGTCTTCATCAGACATACATAGAAAAACAAATATAATACAGCAAAGAGGTAAGATCCCCTACATCAATACCAATATGGCAGTATAGAAAATGACAGCAGATATACAGATATAATATTAGTATATTAAATCATATTATCACATCACATATAATAAATCAGATAAGCATAATTATCATATCAATATGCTGACCAACTATGCATATACACAACGACCAATTCCTACTCCCTGGAGCTAAACACAATTTCAGAGAGAATGATCTAGAAGACATGTCTGTAACTCAGCTGCCATGGCCAAAAGTGCTATAATTTATCAATTTATCAATATGCACATCAAGGCATTGTACAAAACATTATATACTAGATCGTATAGTGTCTCGGTTCGGATAGTTGGTGTTTTTGCATCGGTCTGATCCACGACACAGGGGAGCTACTAGCTAGCCATTATGGACACCCACACCCCGACGCCCCCAAGGTCTACACTTGACCTACACTACGACCATCGTACCCGCATTGAGGTGTAATTCAATCTCCTACGCATAGCATCATGCCTTACCCATTTAAGCTGATACGCTTTTCAAGGCATGATGTATGATTCAAACACACATATAATCATTATTTTCATAGCAATTCACATACCTTTGCCTTCTCCTGGCAATATCATTGTTCAACATAATCGGGCCCGCCACAACAGCCCGATAGCAAATTGCTGTATTTCTAAATCGCGTAAACATTTTATCACTTTTTCACAATTGCAGAATATTTTTTTTACGTTTCCAAATCGCGTAAGTATTTTCTAACATTTTTATAGTCGCAGAAATATTTTCAAATGTTTTCTAAATTGCGTAGGGTTTTTTTGAACATTTTCTCAATCGCGTAGCAATTTTAAATCATTTTCTCAATCTAATGGCTTAAAAATCACTATTTTGAGAACAAGTGACATTTTCCATCATTTCTCACAAAATTATATTTCATTGATTTAATTGGGATATTACAGCTCAATTTTTTAACGCGCTTCAAAACCCAAAGGGTGAGCTATACGTCAGAATATTTCAAGTTTTAACTGTCACCTTGCTTCATAGTATAATCATACTAACTTAATTCCAAAAATTAGTTCCTTTTCCTTTCTAATTCAAAGAAAACCCATTTAATTGAATTCTCATTACTTAATTACCTAAGTCTACACTTAGTAAAATAATTTTTTATCTACAATATCAAAACTTGGCATGTTGGCCGAATTTCATCATATAATTCACAAAGCTTATTTAGTAATTTTCTATCACTTTATTCTTTGCAAAAACCCTTAATCCAATTTCTTACCATTAAATCATTTAATCCTTGATTAGGAAAATAATTTAGAGCATTTGGCTCCTTTGGTGCTGTTGAGGCCATGAGCCTCTAGGGTTCTTTGGAACCATCATACACTTTCCCATCATGTAAATCACATCTTACTTTAAACAATAATCAACATGCTTTCATAATCACATATTCAAGCATACTTTCAAAGCTATAGAACATACCAATCACATATTCAAGCATAGTTTCTAAGCTATTAAGCATACCAATCATAACCATTCACAAATAAGAAAAGCTTAAACATTCAAGTGAATAAATCCTTATGGATTTTTTACCACAAACAAGTCATTCCCTCACCACCAACACTAGGTTGATGAGGTTAATCTCCCTCTTACCTCAAGGAAGACAAAAACCTTCTTGTAGCTTCTCCTATAGATTTCGTGAAGCTTCCCAAGACAACCCTGACAAGCTTAAACCAATCTTAAAGTCATAAACCAAGCTTGAAAATAAGGAACCATGGATCAATCATGGTTTAGAAACTCAAGAATCCAACTTATGAACAAGAAATCAAGAAGTTACCTTTAGGAGTAGATAACCTAAACTTGATTTTGAAGCACCAAGAGGTTGAACTAGATGAAAATCCCAAGATGAAAAGTGTTTAGGATCTTATATAGGTATAGAAAATAGGATTGGATGAAATTATGAAAATTTGGAAGTTGGTTTTTGGTGTGATGGCCAAAACCTTCAAGGAAGAAGAAAATGGAGTTCTTAGTTGTTCTTGGAAGTGAGAGAAAAAGATGATAGTTTTCCTTTGTCACAAAGTGTTAGGAAATGAAATACAAAGTCCTATTTTACTAATGCTTGGTCGTGTGACTGCATGGATAGGAAGACTAAGGCTTGTTTAGCAAGATAAAAATCAATCACATGGCTTCACATGGTGTCACATGGCTTAGGTCACTTAGTAGTCATCATTTGGTCATTTGATATCACTAGATTAATCAAGAATCTCCTAGAATTGCCTAGTTGGCCGTGTAGCACATGGATGGAAGTAACTAAGTTTTGTTTCATTTTAATTCCTAGTTACACTTAGTTTAGGTAGTTAGTTCATCTAGTTACATTTAAGTTAACTTTGTTAGGTCATTTAGTTACATAACTAACCATCTAGTTACAAGCTTATGTCATGCATTTGTTATGCATTGATCATACCTTCTAGATGACTCTAGACACTTTTTGGTAATAATAAACTCTAAATATTAGCAAACTAAGTTAGTTCTATTTAGTTACTACTTAGACTTTTTAGAGTGGCTTGGTTAGATTATCTAGTTCCTTGATTAACTAGTCTAACCACTTATGTTGACCATTTTCTATTGGTTAAGAAATTCAGACCATTTATGTTGACGAATTCTTATTGGTTCACCAAAAATAAGTCACAAAGATTTTTCCTAGTCTATTTTTTGACAATTAACAGATACAGGGTTTATTACCCAATTGACAGAAGCTACTGTTCACAAAACAACAGATATTATCCGACAGATAATAAACATGAAATATTTTTATTTCACAGATAAATTCTAAAAATTAAAAGATCGGGTAACGTATCTCTCGAATTTGGGTTTAGTAAGATCGCCTGGCTCCGAATAAATTAATAAAAATTTTTCCTGGCTCGAAAATTATTATTTTCCTGACTCAGAGTAAATCACTCACAGAGATCAAAAACAGTCTCAGAACAGTCAAAATAAATTTACAGCACACAGAAAACACAAAATAATACAATTTAAACATTTACTATAAAATAACAAATTTTGGGGTATTACAATGGCATGAGTGGGGGCTTATAAAGAGAAGGCAAAAGACTATTAAGCCATAACTAATAAATCCTGATCTATTAAAAATACTTAGATTTAACTAATTCAAGATTTCTAACTTCCAACAACTTTAAAATAAATACTAAGATTCATATAAAAAGTTGTTTCACCCTTATCTGATACTAGTCAATCCGGTTATAAATAGACAATCAGTATGCCTAAAAATGTCAAACTAATTCAGATTACCTTGAAACTTTAATTGTATCTTGTTCCATACATTTGTGACTTAGAAATATATTTTTCATATTTATTTCCCTCATCTAAGCAATTTATGCTACTATCTAAGTCATTTAAAGCTATTTTTCACACTCTAGGTTGCAACAAAGTACTTAAATTAACTCAGTTTGTCATAAAATTAAACATGCTTGTTAAGAAAGTCATATGCTACCTTTTGAACAAATACACAAGTCTAACATGTCATTTATGGTATTACATTTCTGCCCTCTTTTTTAAAATTTTGTCCCCAAAATTACTCATCTGAAAGGAACAATCCGGGTAATCATACTACAAGTGGGACTCTAACTCCCAAGTAGCCTCCTTGGTGTCATTGTCATCTCATAAAAACTTCACTAGAGGAATCAGCTTTACCTCTAAGCTCTTTGACCCCTCTGTCCACAATCCTTACCAGAAGTACATTATAAGACAAATCATCTCTTAATTGTACAGATTCATGTTCTATGATATGCAAAGGATCTGGATTATACTTTCTCAATTAAGACACATGAAAAACATCATAAAGGTTTGACAAACTGGGAGAAAGGGCTATTTGGTAAGCTACGGGTCTAGCTCTCTTCAGAATTTGGTAGGAACCAAGAAAACGAGGGTTTAACTTTTAGGTTTTCAATGCTATCCCAATCCCTATTGTAGGAGTAATTCTTAAGAATACATGCTCTCCTTTATCAAATGCAAGAGGTCTCCTTCTCTTATAAGCATAGCTCTTTTGCCGACTCTGAGCAGTAACCAACCTATCCTTAATAATCTTGATATGCTCTGTAGTCTGCTGAACCAATTCTGGACCTAAGATGATTCTCTCACCTACTTCATACTAACATAGAGGCGATTTACACTTCCTTCCATACAAAGCCTTATAGGATGCTACACCCATGCTGGAATTGTAGCTATTGTTATAGGTAAATTCCAATAAAGGTAAGAACTTATCCCAACTACCCTGTTGTTCTAAAACACATGCTCTAAGCATATCTTCAAGGGTTTGGATAGTCCTCTCTGTTTGCCCATCTGTCTGCGGGTGATAAGTTATGCTAAGGCTTAACTTAGTCTCGAACACCTCTTGCAAGGCTCCCCAGATTCTAGATGTGAATCTAAGATCCCTATCTGAAACTATGCTTACAGGGACTCCATGCAATCTAACTTTCTCCTTCAGATATAGCTGAGCTAATTTCTCTAGAGGATAGCTAGCTCTCATTAGTAAAGAGTGGGCAAATTTGGTTAATCTATCCACTATAACCCAAACTGCATCATACTCTTGCTAAGTTCTGGGTAGACCTATTACAAAGTCTATAGAAATATTATCATATTTCCACTCTGGGGCTCCCAAAGAATGTGTTGGTCTTTCCTGTTTCTGGTGTTCAATCTTCACTTTTTGACAAACTAAACACCTTGCGACATACTATACTATGTCCCTTTTCATTACAGACCACCAAAATATTCTCCTTATATTTTGATACATCTTGGTGGTTCCGGGATGGATGGTATACTTACTATTGTGAGCTTTTTCTAGAATCTTCTCTTTGATCTTTGACTCTCTTGGAACACAAAGTTTGTCTTTAAACTTTATCATTCCATTATCAGTCATATCAAAATCCTCTAGGATTCCTATAAAGATCTGCTCACCAATGTCCTTTAAAGCTTCATCCTCCTTTTGAGCTTCTAAAATATGTCCTTTAAAGCTTCATCCTCCTTTTGAGCTTCTAAAATCTAAGTCCTTAAGTCATTTACTATGTCCACTCTACTCACAAAGAGACTCTATGGCATCACAGTCACCACTAGACTCAAATCTCTGAAACTCTCGAGAAGTTCACTTTCTTGGACCATCATTCGAGATGCATGTAGGAATTTCCTACTTAATGCATCAGCCACTACATTGGTTTTACCCAGATGATACTTTAACTCAAAGTCATAATCCTTTAAGAATTCCATCCATCTTCTCTGCCTCATGTTTAGCTCTTTCTGATCAAATAAGTACTTTAAATTTTTAAGATCGCTAAACACCTTAAATTGGACTCCATAGAGATAATGCCTCCAAATCTTTAAGGCAAACACTACAACTGTTGACTCCAAATCATGTGTAGGGTAGTTCTTCTCATGAGGCCTTAACTGCCATGATGAATAGGCAACTGCTCTCCTATTCTATATTAGAACACACCCTAGTCCTATCTTTGAAGTGTAACATCCTAACACAAATATCTAGGTATATCATAGATACACAAGGATATTTAGTACTAAAAACGTCACTTCTACATAATTAACTAACATATATCCATAATCACAACTAAGTAATTATAGAAAGCCTTGAGAGAATGCGAAAAAATGTAAACTCATATATATATAATACACTTGCCACATGAGGGAATATTGTAATACATACAAAACAAATTTAAACTGTATACATAAGTTCTAGCTAGAAAAGCATGTAAAACTATACTAGTCTTCATGCTTCATCTTCATTCCCTTAACAGGGTTTGCACCTAGATTTACATGGAAGAATGACTAGGGTGAGAATTACAATTCTTAGTAAAAGCAATTCCAATATTAGCTAGTCATAACATTGTATAAACAAATATAACAATTTCTATGACTACAAGCATAGGAGTTTGCTCCACTAATTCTCATAACTGCGTACTACCAAGTAGTGTGGTCTAAATCGATAGCCTACATACTACAAGATACAAATAACTGCCCATACAATTGGGAATACCAACAACAATAGACAATGTCCATACAACTGTCCATAAATACAATGCGAATGATATGCAAATATGTTATGCCTAAGAAAGATCCTAAAGATATGTTTGTGTAATGTTTTGTTTTGAAATATATGCAGAGGCTTATTTTGAAAACAAAGAAGTTCATTAGGAACTAGTTTAGTATATTATCCTATGGTAAAAAGAGGAAAAGCTTATCCTCATATCACACGTATCTTGGTATGCTGAGAAGTTTAGGCTGAATCCTTGTTCAAAAGAACCTTACGGACTCCCCACTTATCTCCCTTGGCCTTGGCACTATCGAGATATCAGGGTTACGTCCTTCCTCAAAAGATTCTTTTAGACACCCATTTATCTCCCTTGGCCTCCATGAATGGGCATCAAAGGATACTTACTAAGATCAATACTACTAGACTATTTCCACAGACATATGTACATACTTATATACCTAGTTCATTTACGATCTAAGCATATTCTACTAGGAAATTTTGACTTCTCATGTTCACCCCCTTGTAGTTCAGAAAACTGAAATCTCTATACTACATGCAACCCTAGCACTTAGTTAGGAATACTTGTCCACTAAGGAACTTGTTGACTCCCTACTTTCTTGGCTAAATGACCTTGTGTCATATAACTCACATTCACAGGTAGACAATACCAACTTATCCTAGTTTCTTATATCTAAACACCACCTCATCACTCATACTATTAAGTAATCTTTATGCAACACTATGTTGCTGAGGTGTTAGGTACTCACCTATGGCAAACCATTACTCTTGGTTGCACTAAGGTTCTCATAGCTTTCACATATAAGCTAGATTAACTAACTAGTGTGTGAAAAACGTAGTGTTATATTTACCCTATACATAAGCACCACCTTAACTTTCGTATAGACTTAACTCATCCTAGTGTAAGAGTCTATCTTAGCTAATGCCTTATTCAACCTTGCGTAAGGAAGTAAATGAGCATTTCTCTAAAACTTTGCATACTTAATGAATGCAACAAGCTTACAAGTCAACATTCATCCTATTGTGTTTTCTAAAATGCACAAGGACCCGTTTAACTAGAGACTTAGTACATAACATTCCCTCTTCAGAACTAAATACACAACCTTATCTCCACTTAAGTGAATCTAACACAAGAGTGGTTCTTACTTGTAACTCTTTGTTGCTTAAGGTTCTAGGTACCTTCCCAAGGTAATCCACTACTATTGGATATCCTAAGATTCATACCTTCTTTATCCTTACTAGAGTAAATTCTACAATCCATCCTAGTATACTCGTCTCTAATGTACCATCTTATCACATCTTAAGTGATATGCAATGCAACACTAGGTTGCCTAAGGTGCTATGTCTTTACCTAGGGCAATCCTTCACTTTTAGGATACTTAAAGCCTAAGCTTTCTCATTCATTCTAAGTGATAGTTCCTATCTTGGAATATCCTCATTGGCATCTTAACACACTCCAAAAAAGATGTATAAAAGGTCCCATCTAGTAAGGAATTCAACAAGATTCATATCTTGACATTTTCTGATCTGTCACCTAAAAAGGCTGTTTTCCATGAATGCACCAAATATACATCCAAACTGATAAAATTCTAAAATTGTATAGGAAGATAGCCTTATCTCGTATCTTTCAAATGCAGTAAACCTCACTTCATTTGACTTAATGTAGCTAAATTAAAGCATCAAAATACAGAGGTTGAAACAGGGTAACTACCTATTAGACCAGAATCTAACCTAACTTTAAATAGAAATTGGGAACTCATAAAGAGTGTAAAATTCTTGATATTTTTACCACTCATAACCTTACATGTTAGCTTCAAAATGCCACTGGTCTCATGTAAATATGACCTCTGAGCAAGAAGTTATACAATCTGGTTTAACAGGTGTCGGTCTACTTATTTCTGCAGAATCTGACCCAAATTCAAACCTAAACTGGTGCTAACTGGTTTGTGATTAAATTCTAAAATTTTGACTACATGAAGCCTTATATCTTAGCTTTCAAATGCAATAACAATCAGGTCAATCTGATGAATACAACTCAAGTTATGCCACTAAAACCACAGGCTATCAGGATGATTTCCCTGTTTTGTGTTCTACAAGTCTTTGGGCACCCAGACGCCCAAACTGTAGCTCCTAGGCGGCAGAACACTAGAAAAATAATCTACATAATTGGTGCCCTAACTAATTTCTAACACCAAACTTATGGGTTCTAAGCATTATCAAATCCTAATCATGATCTAACAACATTATAGAATCATCAAATACTTTCTTAATCCATTTGTCATATATCAATGAGCAAGAATTAACTCATAAACCTAACTTTTCTAACTTTGAAGATTATGAAAGAACAAGGGCTTAACCAAGTTCCTAACCATCATTAAACATTATACGTACTAAATTCAAGTCATTATCATGTTCATAAACACAAATCAAGCATGAATAATGATAAACCACAATCAATCCCAATTCTACCCAACAAACCACCTTTATGTAGCAAGTTGAAGCAAAAGGGAAGACACAAAGTTATAAAACAAACCCCTACCTTTAGCAACTGAGATAATCCATCTTCAACCTCTATGCTTTGATTTTGATCTTCCCATGATTTCCTTCTCTTTCTTCTCTTCTTTCCCTTTCTCGCTTCTCTATTTTTCTGTTTCTTTTCTCATTTTGCAATAACAACTACTTATATGTGAAAGGGAGAGGAAATAAGAGTTTACCAAAATATCCTTAGGATATTTTGCTGTAACTTTCTTATTTGCTAAGAACACTTGAATTATGCTAATTCAAGTTTTCCAACTTCCAACAACGTTAGAATAAATCATAAGATTCATCTAAATTATTGTTTCACCATTTTCATGGTTTTCCATATCTGTTGGTAGTCAATTTGGTATTAAATGTACAACTAGTATGCCTAAAATTACCCAATTAACTTTAATTGTCATGAAACTTTAACTACTTCTTACTTGGCTCATTTTTGACCTAGAAACAAGGTTGGCATACCTGTTTCCCTGAACTTAACCTTATAAGCCATTATTTGAGTCATTTTAAGCTACTTTTCAACTTCTGTGTTACAACTAAGTGCCTAAACGAACCCAGATTGTCACAAAACTTCCCAGGCATGTTAAGCAAGTTATATGCTACCTTTTGGAACCATATACAAGTCTAACATATTACTATGGGTATTACATTTCTCCCCTCTTTTTTAAAATTTTGTCCCCAAAATTGCTCACCTCATGCAAACAACTTCGGGTAAACTCTCTTAACATGAAATTCTTACTGCTATGTAGTCATTTTTAAGCACTAGCTTCTCAAAAAAGCACTTCTATTAGAGGAAATCTACTTATCTCTAAGCTCTTAACCCCTCTATTTGTGGATGGTAAGCTGTACTAAAACATAACTTAGCTTTGAACTTCTCCTTGTAAGGCTTTCCAAAACCATATGTGAATATAGTATCTCTGTCAGACACCATACTCACTAGAACTCCATGCACTCCCACTATCTCCTTCAAAAGTAGTTGAACTACTTTATCTAGAAAATAGCTAACTTTGCTTGGCGAAAGGTGGCCAGATTACTTAACCTCTCCACCCTTACCTGCTGCTTAATATATTCTGCTATGTTCTTTAACATACTAGGCCACCATACATCTTTCTTAACTCATGAAAACCCTCAGTTGCCGCTAGATAGATGGTACACTTTCTCTTATGAACTCCTTCTAGAATCCCTTCCTTGATTTTTGACTTACTCAAAAAATAAAGTTTGTCTCTAAACCTCGTCATTCCATCATTTGCTAATTCAAAAATCCTTTTGGGTTCCTACAAAGATCTGCTTACTCTTGTCCCTTAGAGTTTCATTCTCCCTCTGAGCTTTAAATAAATTTGAATCTTTAGGCCTCTTACTACGTCCACCTTGCTCACTGAGAGACTATCTGGCATCATAGTCACCATAAGACCCAAATTCTCGAAACTCTCAAGAAATTCACTCTTTCTTGGACTATCATCTAAGACTCCTGTAGGAATTTCCTACCTAGTGCATCAACCACTACTTTGGTTTTACCCAAATGATATCTTAACTCAAGGTTACAAGCCTTGAAAAAACTCCATCCATCTATTCTGCTTCATGTTCAGCTTCCTCTGATTAACAAGCATTCTTAAGCTTTCATGATCACTGAGCACCTTAAACTAGACTCCTTATGAGTAACATCTCCAAAACTGTAAGGCAAACACCACTATGGCTAATTCCAAAATCAAACCTAGGGTAGTTCTCCTCGTACAGGTTTAACTACCTTGATGTGTAG
This sequence comes from Ormosia semicastrata, assembly GCA_029884595.1. Lineage (NCBI taxonomy): Eukaryota > Viridiplantae > Streptophyta > Magnoliopsida > Fabales > Fabaceae > Ormosia > Ormosia semicastrata. The sequence continues at coordinate 62,235,948 of JAQQTO010000061.1, read as the reverse complement.
GCGTCTACTTACCTTTTGTGCATCAGAACACACCCTAGTCCCTTCTTCAAAGTATAACTGACTACCTCAAAGTTCTCATGAGAATCTGGAATTAGCAACATTAACATAGTAATCTACCTCATCATCAACTCTTGGAAACCATACTCACTCTCCAGAGTCCACTGCTGAGTACTACATTTCTTAGCTGGCCTACTCTAGGTAGCACTAACTAAGAAAGTCTACTTATAAACTCTCTGTCTTTGGTTATAATGGTTACTCTTCCCATTGTACCTCTGCTTAAATTCTATAAGGGTTCTCTGTAATTTCCTCTATTGAGAAATTACATGACCCTTAAATTGTACCACTCGTAACCCAAAATTGACTTTCGGCTTACGTGGCACTTAACTACTTCTCTTCCAAAAGTTTCTAGAACTACTTTTAACGTACACTTCATGTCCTTTTGTAATCCTAGAAAACTCTTTGAGATCTACTATTTTGACTTTACTTTTCTGACAACCAAGTCTTAAATAATCTCGTTAGAAGATCCAAAGCTTATCTCAATTGATCTACCTAATCATCCTTTCTAGACAAAGACACTTATTCTCGATAGTCTCTTTATTCAACTGCCTAGCATTAAGCATAGTCTCACACTTCCACTAAACAAGATCATAACATCATTTGTCTCTAAAACAACCAAACCATACCAACAAGGTAAGCAAGCTAGATTCATAAAGTAAACCAACATGATTTACAAAGTAAATCCATACTCTCCTTATACACACCTTAAAAGATTTCTCTTTACATGTGCTCTTTCCTCATACCAAGTTGGAAGATTTCGTCGCCTATGTTGTGCACTCTGATCTATATTCTACTTGTGCATCTTGGTACCTTGGAGTCTAATTTATCTCTTTCCTTTAAGGTTCCTCATCTTGAAAGAAACTTACTCACACTCATTCGTTACCCTAAGTTTCCACTTGAACCTGTGTTCCTTTGCCTGACAAAAATTAAGACTAAGAGGCACCCTCACTGATCTCAATATCTGATCTTTTCCTCTTTAAGGAACTTTCTAATTCTCATTTTATTGTGGCTCTGAGATTATCTACTGCTTCACCTCTACACTCACTGACTAGAGTAAAGAAGTCCTTAATCTCCATTTGCTTTATAATTTTTCTAATTGCTCTACATACTGGTCCTCAGTAATATCCTCTTGCTCAAACCTTAGAAATTTCCAAATTTCTTTGCCTTCCACAACTCTAAGGAATAATACTTGTCTAGGAAAGTAGCTTTAAACACCTCCCAGGTGATTCAAGTACCAACCTCTTCTCGTAACCTCTCTACTTCATCTCAACAACTTTCGGCTCTTCCTACTAACCCTTACGAAGCAAGGTCACCTTCTATCTATCAACGCACGCCATGACCTCAAAGATCTCTTACATCACATGAAGCCATCTTTGGACTCTGACTGAGCCAAACTCTTCCTTGAAAAACAAAGGAGTAACTTTCCTGAACTTTAAGAAATACTGATCTCTCATAAGTTCCTTCTCGTTCCCACAACTAACTATGCGATTCCTATTCTATTACTTCTAATAGACTTCTACAAATGGTAGTTTGTTCTCTCAAAACAGCAGTCATTTCTCTAAGAGCTCTAGTTATCTCCTCCTTTACCAGTCTCCTAGTCTCATAGGTTCGCCTGGTAGTTGCCATAGTTTCTTGTACACACAGAATATTACATATTCAGTTAGCTAGGCTCAATATCATTTAACTGTGTAATAGTATCCAATAGCATCCATACCTAAGGCTAGCCATGCAATTCCATTTGCATACCGCATCAAGAGATAAAAGAATGCATAACATTCTACTAAACTACTACTTATGCCTAAGCACAGTTAGTCCATACCCCGGCTCAATAACATAAACTGCTCAAATGTCATAATGTAACATCCTAATAAAGATATCTAGGTATATCATAGATACACAAGGATATTCAGTACTAGAAACGTCTCTTCTACATAACTAACTAATATATATCCATATTCACAACTGAGTAATTATAGAAAGCCTTGAGAGAATGAAGAAAAACTTAAACTCATACATATATATATATATATATATATATATATATATATATATATATATATATATTCAACATTGGCCACATGAGGGCATATTGTAATACATACAAAACAAATGTAAGCTGTAAAATAAGTTCTGGCTAGAAAAACATATAAAACTATACTAGTTTTCATACTTTATCTTCATTCCCTTAAAATGGTCTGTACCTGAATTTACATGGAAGAACGATTGGGGTGATGATTACAATTCTCAGTAAAAGCAATTCCAATACCATCTAGTCATAACATTGTATAAATAAATATAACAATTTCTATAACTACAAGCATAAGAGTTTCCTCCACTAATTCTTATAACTGCACACTACCAAGTAGTGTGGTCTAAATCGATAGCCTACATACTGTTAAATACAAACAATTGCCCATACAATTGTGAATACCAACAGCAACAGACAATGCCCATACAACTGTCTATAAATGCAATGCAAATGATATGCAATACGATTATGCCTAAGAAAGATCCTAAAGATATGCTTGAGCAATGTTATGTTTTGAAATACATGTAGAGGTATATTTTAAAAACAAAGAAGTTCATTAGGAACTGGTTCAATATATTATCCTGTGGTAAATAGAGGAAAAGCTCATCCTCACATCACACGTATCTTGGCACGCTGAGAAGTTCTGGCTAAATCCTTGCTTGAAAGAACCTTACGGATTCCTCACTTATCTCCTTGGCCTTGGCACTATCAAGATATTAGGGTTATGTCCTTCCTCAAAAGAGTCTATTAGAGACCCATCTATCTCCCTTCGCCGCCATAAATTGCCATCAAAGGATACTCACTAAGATCAATATTACTTGGCCATTTCCATAGACATACATACATACTTATATACCTAGTTCATTTAAGATCTAAGCATATTCTACTAAGAAATTCTGACTTCTCATGTTTACCCCCTTGTAGATAGAAAAACTGAAATTTCCACACTGCATGCAACCCTAGCACTTGGTTAAGAACACTTGTCCCCTTAGAAACAACTTGACTCCCTTCCTTCTTAGCTAAATGACCTTGTGTCAAATAAGTCACATTCACAGGTGGATATTGCCAACTTATCCTAGTTTCTTATATCTAAACACCACCTCATCACTCATACTCTTAAGTGATCTGTATGCAACACTATATTGTTGAGTTGTAAGATACTCACCTATGGCAAACCATTACTCTTGGTTGCACTAAGGTTCTTATAGCTTTCACATACAAGCTATATTAACCAACTACTGTATGAAAAACATAGTGTTATGTTTACCTCATACAAAAACATCACCTTAACTTTTCTATAGACTCAACTCATCCTAGTGAAATAGTCTATCTTAGTCAATGCCTCATCCAACCTTGCGTAAGGAAGTAAATGAGCATTTCTCTAAAACTTTGCATGCTTAATGAATACAATAAGCTTACAAGTCAACATTCATCCTTTTGTGTACTCTACAATGCATAAGGTCCTGTTTAACTAGAGGCTTAGTACATAACATTCCCTATTTGGAACTAAATACACAACCTTATCTCCACTTAAGTGAATCTAACACAAGAGTGGTATTTACTTACAACTCTTTGTTGCTTAAGGTTCTAGGTACCTATCGAAGGTAATCCATTACTCTTGGATATCCTGAAGTTCATACCTTCCGTATCTTAGCCAGAAGTTATGCAATTTGGTTTAACAGGTGTCAGTCTGCTTGTTTCTGCAGAATCTAACCCAAATTCAAACCTAAATTGGTGCTAATTGGGTTGTGATTAAATTTTGAAATTTTTACTACATGAAGCCTTATGTCTTAGCTTTCAAATGCAATAAGAATAAGGTTAATCCGATATCGACAACTCATGTTATGCCACTAAAACCACTGGCTATCTGGATGATTCCCCTGTTCTACGTTCTGCTGGTCTTTGGGCGCCCAGAACACTAGAAAAATGATCTGCAGAAGTTGTTTCTGCGTAATTGGTGCTCTAACCAATTTCTAACACCAAACTTATGGGTTCTAAGCATTATTAAATCCTAGTCATGATCTAAAAACATAATAGAATTATCAAATACTTTCTTAATCCATTTATCATAGATCAATGAGCAAGAATTAACTCATAAACCTAACTTTTCTAACTTTGAGGATTATGAAAGAATAAGGGCTTAGCCAAGTTCCTAACCATCATTAAACATCATAATTACTAAATTCAAGTCATTATCATGTTCACAAACACAAATCAAGCATGAATAATGATAAACCACAATTAATCCTAATTCTACCCAACAAACCACCTCTATGTAGCAGGTTGAAGCAAAAGGGAAGACATGAAGTTATGAAACAAACCTCTACCTTTGGCAGCCGAGATGATCCATCTTCAAGCTTTTTATGCTTTGATCTTGATCTTCCCTTGATTTCCTTCTCTTTCTTCTTTTCTTTTCCTTTCTCTCTTCTCTATTTTTATGTTTCTCTTCTCATTTTGCAGCAATAGCTGCTTATACGTGAGAGGGAGAGGAAATGAGAGTTTACCAAAGTATCTTTAGGATATTTTGCTGTAACTTTCTTATCTACTAAGAACACTCGAATTATGCTAATTCAAGTTTTTAGCTTCTAACAACTTTAGAATAAATCATAAGATTAACCTAAATTATTGTTTCACCATTTTCATGATTTTTCATATATGCTAGTAGTCAATTCAGTATTAAATGCACAACCAGTATGCCTAACAATACCAAATTAACTCCGATTGTCTTGAAACTTTAAATACTTCTTACATGGCTCATTTGTGACCTAGGAACAAGGTTTCCATACCTGTTTCCATCAACTTAATGTTAAAAGCCATTATCTGAGTCATTTTAAGCTACTTTTCAACTTCTGTGTTATAACTAAGTGCCTAAACAAACTCACATTGCCATAAAACTTCACAGGCATGTTAAGCAAGTTATATGATACATTTTATAACCATATACAAGTCTAACTTTTTATTAAGGTTATTACATTTTGAAGCATCACAACTGACCTCAAAGTTCTCATAGGGATCCGGAATTACCAACACTGGCGTAGTAGTCGACTTCTTCTTTAACTCATGAAAACTATTCTCATAGTCTTGAGTTCACTTAAAAGTACTACCCGTCCTAGTCAACCTAATCAAAGGCAATGCTAACTACGAAAAAACCCTTGATGAACCTTCTATAGTACCCAGTCAGGCCTGTAAAGCTCCTGATCTCGGTCACAGTGGTGGGTCTCTCCCACTACAACACTACTTCCACTTTGCTTGGGTCCACTACAATTCCTCCGTCATGAAATAATATGTCCCAAAAACTGAACTTTCATTAACCAAAACTCACACTTGGACAATTTGAAAAATAGTTTCTTTTCTTTAAGGATGTCCAAAACTATCCTTACATGATGCTCATGTTATTCCCTTGTCTTTGAATAGATGAAGATGTCATCAATAAACATTACTAGAAACTTATCTAGGTAAGGTCTAAAAACTCTATTCATATAATCCATAAACACTACTGGAGCATTCGTCAACCTAAAGGACATCACAAGATACTCGTAATGCTCATACCTAGTTCTAAAAGTGGTTTTAGGGATATCCTCTCCCCTAACTCTGATTTAATGATACCCAGATCTTAGATCAATCTTGGAAAACATTGAAGCTCCTCTTAATTGATCCATCAAATCATCTATTCTAGGCAACAAAAACTTGTTCTTGATGGTTACCTTATTTAACTTCTTGTTGTCAACACATTACCTCATGGTACCATCTTTCTTTTTCACTAGCAACACTGGTGCTCCCCATGGAGAAACACTAGGGCTAATGAATTTCTTGTACAATAATTCCTTTTAATTATTTCTTGAGTTCTACTAACTCTAGAGGTATCATCCTATAGGGTGCTATAGATATAGGTCTTGTACCCGACACCAAATCTATAGTAAACTCTATTTTTCATTCCAATGGAAACTCTGCTACATCACTCAAAAACACCTCAGGGTTTTTCCTCACAACAGGTACACTGTCTAGGCTTTGCTCAACCTCTACATCTAATAAGAAAAAAAGAACATATCCTAGAGCTCCTTCTACCAAACAATGATTGACTTGATTAGCATTGAGATAGACAGACTCAGAAGAAATAACTTTGGTAGGAATATGAAATAGAAAAACTAGGGTCTTATTTAAACAATTCAGGACAACGTGATTGGACGATAACCAATCCATACCAAGAATGACATCTATGTCCACAAAGGGTAAATGGATAAGGTTTATGAGGAAAACTCTATCCTCGATCCCTATACAATAGTCAAGACATACTTTTGAAGTTATGACTCGTTTACCAGTGGGTGTGGAAACAGATAAGTCATATGGTAACTCTGATATAGGCAAATTCAATATCCTTACACAATCATAAGAAACAAAGAAATTGGATGCTCTTGAATCATACATGATATTTAAAAGATAATTATGAATTATGCCTTTACTTTGGATGAGATCAAAAGACTGGGGCACCTTAGTTTTGCCTAGAGTGTAAACTCATCCCTTGGCTAGCGGCTTTAGGGTAGGCACATCTTCCTTGTTCTGAGGGCAAACTTTGGAGAAATGCCTCAGTTGTCCTCATGTGTAACACACAAACTGGCCTGCCAAGCACTGCCTCCATGCACTTTCTTGCATTTAGGACACCTTGAAAACTTAGAACTTGTCTTGTCTTTTCCTTTGGGGTTGCTTGTTTTAGAAGCAACTTGCTTATTCTTATCATTCTCTTGCTTTCTCTTCAGGATGTCTTGTACCCTTTCCTCTGTTGGAGTACTATGAGCATTTGACTCCACAATCCTACAATTGTTGACCAAGGTAAGAAAGTCCCTAATCTCCATAGATCTCAACATACTTTTGATCTCACTTCTTAAGCCCGTTTCAAATTTCAAACATCACCATTTCTCATCCGGATGGTAACGAAAATGCGAAGAGAATTTTGACAACTCATCAAACTTGGCTATATATTGGCCTACTGACATGCTTCCTTATTTTAACTGCATAAACTCCACTTCTTTATCATCATGTAGAGTTTGCAGGAAAAACTTTTCTAGAAAAAGCTATCTTGAAAACTTCCCATGGCATCGGGGTTTCTGTGACTTCAAGTACCCTCTTGGTACCTTTCCATCAATACACCGCCTCACCCTTCAATATATATGAGGCAAATGCCACTTTTTGCTATTCCAAGCAAACCATTGCGTCGAAGATCTTTTCCATCTCACTGAGCCGCTCCTCAGTCTTTGCAGGGTTGTACTCGCTTCTGAACAATGGAGGGTTCATTTGACGGAAAACTTTCAAGTCTAGGAAATTTTGAATCCTTCGACTTGTTGTACATCTTGCACTGAGTGCTCAGGTGGTGGATGTAACACCCTCCTTAGGGCATCACATTTCATGTTACTCAATTATCAAATTACCCCTTCATTGGAAAATCGTGCTATATGATGGAAATACGAGTTGTAAATTTTTTTAATAATAATAAGATAAACTTAGCAGAAAATAAAAACATAACAACATTGTCACAAATAATTTACATCATATAAACATGTACAAGTCATTAGTACTGTCATATTTTAATATTTACAAACTAGACTCTCAAAATATGTAAAACATTATTTAAACTAACATACTGCCTAAGTCCTACTAGACAGTAGAACCCTCAGACGGGTCCTCCTCAGATCCCTCCGCAGGTAGGAATCCAGACTGACGCGAAATCCTACGAACAGGTGTCCGCGCAGTCGACACAATACTAATCGCACTGGGAGTACGGTAGTATACTCCCTAGTACTGCCTAATAGATAAAGGAAACTCTAGGTGTATATTAATATTCCCACTAAAGTAAGGGTGTCCAAGATGAAGCCTACTCAATCTCATATACCCAAGGATACAAAGCATCTCCATCTTCTCAGAACTTAGTTTCCTCTACAGGAATCTGCTCCTCTCCGCCTTCTCAGTCAACTCCTTGCTTGGCGTCTTAACAAATATAAATACAATACAGAATAGGCATACAAAGAGGTGAGATTACTTACGCCAATACCAGTATGGTAGCAATGAAGATAAACACATACAATATCTCATACCAACATATCATACATAATTACAATTATGCCACCAACATCATTTATCATCATAACTTATGCAATAAGCAATAATTACTATCATGCCATTACCAATATTCAAACATTCAATATTTTAATTATCATAAACCATAATTACGATAATACCCTCAATCATTTTCAAATATTCAATAATTCAAATACCATGAACAATAATTACGATAATACCCTCAATAACTATGCATATGCACCTAGACTCAATTTCCTACTCCATGGAGCTAAAACTCAGATCGGAGAGAGTGATCGAAAAGATCTGTCTGCACCAACATGCCTCAGACCACGTGCTCAATTTTTGCACATCTAGCATATGCACGACAATCTTTATCAGGTCTTGATTAAGGATAGTGTCTCGGTCTGGATCATTGGTGTGTTACGTCGGTCTAACCCACGGTACAGAAAAGTTACCAACTGCCCATTGTAGGCAACCCGCACCCCAATGCCCCCAAGGTCAACGAGTGACCTACACTACGCATATCGCACCTACTCAGGAGGTGTATTCTCTACTAGGCAATTAGCCTTATACAGTCCATCGAACCTTTCCAATGCATGTACTATGCACTATTCATATTTCTAATTTATTATCACATATTCGGGGTCCACTTAATATTCTAATAGTACTATTACTGTATTTTCATCGCGCAGTCGTATTTTTGCATTTTCTTAATCGCGACTCAATTCTGTCGCCTTTTCAAATCACGTAGCGATTTTTCCACGTTTCTCAATCGTGTAAATATTTTTCATACGTTTTAAATCTAAAAATACTATTTTTCTCATTTAATACTAAAAATTCACTTTATTTTTTGTATTTGCATAATAGCCCCTCAAAACATAATATTTACATTATAGTCCTTATTTAAATAATATTTTCATAATAATCCCTCATAAAATTTATATTTATGAAATAGTCCCTCATAAAATTTATATTTACAAAATAGTCCCTCATGAAATTCATATTTATGAAATAGCCCCTCCTAAAATTCATATTTACAAAATAGTCCCTCATAAAATTCATATTTAAAATATAACCCCTCTTTAAATAAAAATTACAATATGGTCCTTCTTAAAATATTAATTCAATTTTGTCCCTCTTTTATAAAAATTTACAGTATAACCCCTCTAAAAACTGATATTTGTATTGTTTCCCCAAAATGTCATTTCTTTCATTTACTTTATATATTACAGCTCAAATTTTTGACAAACGCGCTTCAAAACCCGTAGGGTGAGCTATATGTCAGTACAATTCAAGTATTGACCCTCGTTTCATTTCATAACTCTACTAATTTAATTATAATAACTCGTTTTCCCAAAAATCATTTTACTTTACTATACTCAAACTTTTTCAAATTCATTTAGATCTCTATATTCTCATTTTAATCCATCAGTTTAAGGACTTTGGTCCTCTTTTCCATGGTGAGGCCGTGAGCCTCATTGCTCTTTGGAGCATTCATACAATCGTTTAATCATGTTGTTCACATCCTAAATTACACATACTCTTACATGTATTCAAATTTCATACAAATAAACATATATCAAAGCAGTAATCATATATCACACATGCAAATCACAAAAACATAATCACAAACACAATAAAGACACATCAAACAATTGGTAAATAAACCCTTATGGGTTTTTCACCGAACAAAATCATCCCCACACCACCAAAACTTGGTTGGTGAGGTAAAATCTCCCTCTTACCTCTTGAAGACAAGTCTTTCAAGCTCCTCTCCTTCTTCTTGATTTCGTGTGGCTCACAAACAATTCCTAACAATTCTAAAACAATTAGTAAAATCACATACAAAGCTTAATAATGATAAACCATGGAACAATCATGGTATATAAAATCAAAAACTTGAATTAAAACCAAAGAATCACAAGTTTACCTTTAGGGAAGTAGGATGAAACTTGGATTTTGAAGCACTTAAAGTGGGATTTTGAGAAAACTTCCTAAATGAAAAATGTTTAGGAGGTTGTCTAGCTTTAGGAAATGATTAGAGTGAAAATTATAGGAGATTGGTAGTGAACTTGGGTGTTGGGACCGAATTCTAGAGAGGAAAATGGAAGGAAAATGTTCTGTGTTCTTGGGAAATTTGAGAGGAAATAATGTAAACTTTTTGGTGAGAGAAAAGAAATGAATATTGATAGTAAATGGGAATAGGCTGCCGTGTGAAGCTTGTAGGGGAAATTTAGAGATTGACATGAAGTAGAAATATCACATTTTGGGTTTACACTTGAAGCACATGGTTTATGTCATCTTTTAATTATTAAATTGCCATGCTAGATAATTCAAGAACCTTGGAGAAGCCTCCCAAGGCTGCTGGCCGTGTGGCTCTTCATAGGATTAGGGACTTAATTGTTTTCAATTATTGTCTAATTACTTGCTAATTAATTAGTTAGGTTAAGTTTCCTAATCAATCTTAATTAACATTCCAATTACATAATTGATTAATTAGACATATAATTACATATATCATAACCTCTAATTAAAATTAGGATATCTAATTAGTAATTAGATTATAACTAATTAATAACTAAATTAGTTTACTTAGTTTGTTAATTAGGCCATTAAGATGATTAATTTAGGTTTAATTAGCTACTAAGTAAAGTCAAGCCACTATTGTTGACTTCATCTTAGCCATTGAATTCAACTTTATTTCCTATCCATTGATTTCATCTATGGTGGATATTACTCAGTGGTTTTATCAGGATTCATTTCACACCATTGATCGGATCAACGGTTATGATCGAAAGCATCTAAATCACACTTTTCATCCAATGGTCCTTAATGAAGTCTATGCTTCTTTATTTGACTAATTCTTATTGGTTTAGAGTTTTCAAACCACTTTCGTTGACCTGTTCCTATTGGTTTAGAATTCAGTCCAGTCAGAATCGTTGACTGCTACTCTAAATGCGGGTCCCACAGATTTTTTTCGGGTCTATGATTATTTTAAAGCAGATTTTTACTATTTTTAAGACAGTAGGTACTGTCAAATAAAATAATATTATAATAATATAAAATTATTTTATTGCACAGTTAAATCCTAAAAATTAAAAGATTAGTATATATATCAATCGAAATTGGGTTTAGTAAGATCCCCTAGCTCTGAATAATTAAAATAAGAATTTTTTCAGCCCGAAAATTATTATTTTCCTGACCCGGAGCAAATCACACAAAACAATCAAAAATAGTATCGAAACTGTCAAATTATTTTTATATTGCACAAAAAACACAACAGTGTAATCCTGTCGGTTCTGTAACAGTCTAAAATTTGGGGTGTTACAAAGGAGGCTATTGTGGTGGATTATCTTCCATCCTCTTGAGCACCCTTGTCATAACATTGGCCATAGTTATAAAAGCTTAAGCCATATCTAGACCTTGTAGAGTTGAGTTCCCTGCTTCTCTAGATCTCCTTTTTGGTGCCATAGTTTCTTGTACACACAGAAATAATATATATTGACCTTCAGTCTCAATACCTATTGGTGCATGCCCTAGAGGTTGATATATTTTAACAGTACTTACATACATTGTATTATGCTATTTTTGAATATATGAGGCATTTCATTTATTATGTTATTTATGATAAACATAATAAAGTCCTTAGAATAATAAGTTTGATGCCATATGACATCAAGTGGTTGACTTGATCGTGAGATCCTATTGGATAAAATTAGAGCACTATTCTTAAATGTCCCTAGTCAAGTATTATTGTTAATTAGGACAATAATAATGCATTGAGACTAGTATGTGCATAGACTGATAACCACATCTCACGGGTCATGGATATGAGATATCAAGTCTTCACATGGATACATATTAGAGTAATGATGTACTAGATTGACCCGCCATGAGAATGCTACATGGATCATTACGTGAGTGTCATAAGAGATTCTCATAGTGACAATGGTGTATGTGGTCCTTTGACCTAAAATCACTATGATTCCTATATGAGGAGTTATGTGTTTTAATGCCATCAAACGTCATCTATAACAAGGTGATTATAAAGTTGGTTATTGGACATATAGTGAATCATGCAGAGGGATGTGAGTGACCTAGATGAGATTTGTCTCTCCTACATAACAGGAGTGATATCTTCAGGCCCCTTGATTGAGTGAGACTGCAAAATGCATGGCCATGCTCAAATGAGTTAATATGAGATATTAATCTCATTTGTTGTTACAAAGTCCACTCGAGTATCAGGAAACGAAGGATTGAACTATATAAGGGTGATGCATTCCATGTCTTGTGTTCAATCTAGATATCTTGATAAAGGGACTAAACTACACGGAAACATTGGTCATAGAAAGTTTATGTCAAATCACTGACATTCTCATCACTTGGGTAGCAGCGATATATTGTGTAACACCCCAACTTTTGGGATAATTACAATATAGTCCTGAAATGTACTGTTTTGTGAATTCTGTGAGTAGTAAAATGAATTTGACTATTTCGTTAGTGTATTTGATTATTGTATGTGATTTGCTGCGAGCCAGGGAAATAATAATATTCTGGCCAAAAAAATCTTATTTTAATTAATCAGAGCTGGGGGACCTTACTAAACCCAATTCTGATTGATATATATATTAATCTTGTAATTTTTAGGATTTAACTGTGTAATAAAATAATTTTATATTATTATAATATTATTTTATATTACAGTACCTACTATCTCAAAAACAATAGAAATCTACTTCAAAATGATCACGGATCTTTAAAAGTCTGTGGGACCCGCGTTTAGGAAAAGTAGTCAACGATTCTGACTAGACAAATTCTAAACCAATGGGAGTGAGTCAACGAAAATGGCTTGACTATTTTGAACCAATAGGAATAGGTCAACAAAAGGAGCATGAACTTTAATATGGACCGTTGGATGGAGACTTAGTTAGGAAGCCTTTAACCTTAACCGTTGATCAAATCAATGGTGTGAATGTAAACTTGGTTAGCAAGCATTGAATATTGGCCATAGATCTAATCTAGGGCTAGGAATTAAAGATGAAATCAATGGTTAGAATTGAGTCAAACATAGTGGCTTGAATTTGATTAGTAGCTAATTAAACCTAATTTGGTTAATCTAATTACCTAATTAGCAAACTAAGCAAGCTAACTTAGTTATTAATTAGTTATAATCTTAATACTAATTAGATATCCTAATATTGTTTAAAGATTATAATATATGCTAAAATATATTAAACTAATTAGTTATATGATTAGAATGTTGATTAAGTGTTAATAGGATATTTAACCTAACTAATTACCTAATTAATTAGCATGTAATTAGGTGTAAATTGAAAACAATTAAGTCCCTAAAATCCTAAAGAGCCACATGGTTTTCAGCAGCCTTGGGAGGCTAGATGGCTAAGTTCTACATGGTTCTTGAACCATCCAATGACATAAGCCATGTGCTTAACTAATGTGAACACACTTGGATATTTACTATCCAAATCAAACACTCAATCTCACTCACAAACAACCTCACGGCAGCAGCCCCCTCATTTTACACTCTTCAATTTCATTTTCACACTTTTCATAATCAAGCTTTCTATTTTCTCTCAAAACACTAAAAACCCAAGCAAACTTTCTCTTCCATTTTCTTTCCCATTTTCGGCCAACACCCAAACCCACACCACCAATCTTCTATAATTTTACCTCTTAGATTTTCTTAAACCCAAATCATATTCTAAACACTTTTCCTTCATAAGGTTTTGCCAAAAACCTACTCTATCTAGTTCAAAATCCAACCTTTTGTTCACTTTCAAAAGGGTAAGTTTTGATTCTTTAGTTCAAAGTTTGATTTTTAATTTTCCTAACCGTGATTGTTTCATGGTTTTTCAATCTTAATACTTGTATGTGTTTTTACTAATTATTTAAGAATTATTAGGATTTTGTGTTAATTTTAAAGAAAACGAGGAAAAGGAGGAGACTAACCGATTATTGTCTTCAAGAGGTAAGAGGAAGATTTAATCTCATCAACCCTAAGTGGTGATTGGAAAATGGAATTTGTATGTGTGTGAAGAATCTATAAGGATTCATTTGTGTGGTTGTTTTATTGTTTTCATTATTTGTGTGATTATTTAAATGCTTTCCTATTTGTGATTTATTTTTGCTATGCATGTTTATAGCTTTAAAATATATTGTATGTATATTGTATGTGTTTATAGTTGTATGTGTTTATAATTGTGTAATTATTAAAGTAGGATGTGAATAACATGTAACGATTTGCATGAGTGTTCCAAAGAACACAAAGAGGCTCACGGCCTTAACATCAAACAGAGAACCAAAATGTTCTCAACCATTTTCTAAATCAATGATTTAAAGGATCTAGGTAAAATAATGGATTTAAGAATGATTTTGATTTAATTATGGCCAACATGCCATTTAATGTATAATTGAATGCTATTTTATTTTCTAAGATAGGTTAGGTAATGGATTTACAAAATAAACTGATTCCAATGAATCTTTGTGAAAACAAAAGGAATAAATTTGGTTCTAGAAATCTAACTTAGCAGAATTTATTTTAAAGTAAGAAATAAATCAAACGCTTGAAAAATACTAACGTAGAGCTCACTCAATAAGTTTTGAAGCGCGTTAGTAATTTTCAATGTGTAACTGATGGGAAAAATTAAAATGAATAGAATTTAGAGGAATACGTTAAAAATACCTTATACTGATTTTATAAGCAAAATGCTGCCAAAATTTACTAAAATCAGATGATTAAAATAAAAAGATTCCATACTATATTTAGAACACAAGGAAAATACTCTATGTATTTTAAATGTACTAGATATAGTCTACACATATTTAAAATGATAATTTTAAGCTATTCGGTTAAGAAAATGAATTAAAAATTTTAGGCGATTGAGAAAATGATGTAAAAACATTACGCGATGTTCAAAAATGTCAAAATATCTTTACGCGATTTAAAAACATTTGTGAAAACGATGAGATTGTGACAATTCAATAAAATTTCTATGCGATTAAACGATACAGTGAGTTTTGCTGTCGGGCCAAAGTGGTGGACCCAGACATGTTGTGAGATAGTTCTGTCAGGTGGGACAGGCTATGTTTTGGTGTATTGTGACTAAGGGCATTTTTGTAATTATGATAAAATATGGATATTAAGGATATTTTTGTAATTTTAGATCATGCTTAGAGTGTTGTGCCAATTTGGTTGATAATTAGTGATTGATTAACGAGACAAATTACACCGTGTTTTGGTGTGATAGGCGTAGTGTGGTTCATTATATGAACTTGGAGGCATTAGTGTGCGGAGAATTCCACATGGGGACAGTGGGTTGCTCCTCTGGGCCGTGGTAATGGGCAACACACTAATGATCTTGACGAGCACTATTCTTAATCAAGATCTTGAGGAGACTACTAAGTACTATGTCTGTAGTGCACGATGTTGGATTGTGTACTACTACACGATGTTTGGACTGTGGGCTATAGACACAACGTTAGACAGTGCAATAGTTTGGTTGGACAGCCATAAAATATTATTAATTTCTCTTCGGATCATTCTCTCAGATATCCGTGTTTAGCTCCATGGAGTAGGAATGAGTTGGTGTGTGTTCATGCATTTTCTGCATTTTACTGCTTACCATAATCTGTGATAAAATGTATGATTTATTGCTTTAATATATTATGCATGATATAATGGTATGTGTTATTTTAATATGTATTGTATTGTCATATGCTGTATTGTCATTTTCTTTATTGCCATGCGGGTAATGGTGTAGATTGTCTCACCTCTCTATATGTTTTCTCGATATTACTATATTATTTCCGTAAAGAGTTTGAGGAAGAAAAGGAACAGCCTCTCGAGATACAGTATCCGGACGAGCAACAGCCGGGCGAGCTGTACGATGACGGTGAACCAATAGACCACCCTTATCATCAAGACTGATCTTGAGATCATGGCGTTGCCGGGATTTTTTGAGTTTGTGAGACTTGAGTTTCACGGAGGTTCTGAGGCCTGGCGTATGCGAGTGGATAGAGGAACAGTTGTCTACATGGGACGTTTCACTATGTCCCTGTGTAGAGAGTATGATGGAGATGTCATATTCACTACTATGTTATACTTACATCTAGAGTTACCACTAACTCTTAGGCGTTACTGGCAAGGAGTATTCCATGCGCCTAGCGAGCTCAGTAGTGTGTCAACAGCCCGGACTCGTGTCCGTAGCACTGTGAGATCTCCAAGATGTCAACTTTTTGATGATCTTTCTGAGGATGATCCATCGGAGGGTTAGAAATCTTTCGAGATGCACTTGGGCAATACTATGTCTTAGTTTTATGTTATTTTTTTACTGCTTTGGTAAATACTTGTAGTTGTAAATTATGTGTGTACTAAAGAAAAATCATATGTATATTATGGTGTGATTATACTTTGTTTTATTTTGTGCTCTGTGTTATTTTATTTAATGTTATAAGTATAAAAAGAAAAAAAAATACCACTACTATTATTTAAATATCAAATGTTTTACAACTTGGGTAAGAGTTTTATTTTTATTTTATTTTATTGCATTCATAAATGTGACATCCCCACAAGGGTGTTACATATTGCTAGATACCACTCACTGCTTGTGACATTAAAATGAGATTTTAATATTACTGCTAATGTTATAAGAACCTACAAGGTCACACACATAAAGCAGACTAAATTGGAGCAATAAGGATCTAAGTTAGACTAGGATTCAATCATGGGCCAGACTTATAACTGATGAGTCTAGGGTTACACAGCTAACCCTGTTACTGCTCACACTCACTTAAGGTAGTCATTATTATAAATAGTACTGCTAAAGGGGCTGCTAAGCACGTATAACAGAACCCTAGCCGCACCTATAGAAATAATGAATGAGAGAGTAACAGGTTTTTCTTCTCCTCGCAGCTAGTACTATATCAGAGACGTGGGACTCCTTTTTGTGGACGTTGGATGTTCGTGAGTCTGTTCGTGTGGATACTGTTACCAAGTGGCTTCCAGTACTCAAGAGGGGGGGTGAATTGAGTATAAAACTTTTTCGCAAAACCTCTTTTTAATTAAGACAAATATTAAAATCATAATAAATAAATGCACAGAAGGAACGAGAAGAAGAAAAGAAACAATAAAGAGCAGCAAAAAATAAATGTGCAGTAAATTAAATTGCATAAAATAAAGAGATTAAGGAAAAGAGAAGCAGGCACAGTATTTATCCTGGTTCGACCACTAACCCACTTGTGGTCTACGTCCAGTCCTCGAAAGCCAAGATTTTTCACTAAGTATACAAGCTTCAATAGGTGCTTGCTACCGTTACACAAATGAGCACTTTTCACACACAGGAAACTCAGCCCTTGTGCTAAAGTCTCAGCCTGCAGGGATACCTCACCCTTATACAAACCTTGAGGGATACCTCACCCTCGATACAGAATATCAGAAAATAGATGAAGAGAAACTCTCACTCAGAGTAAGTAATACAAATTGAAGTACTAATGGAGCTCTCACAGAAATATCTCAAAGTTTTTAATCAAAAAGAGCGTAGAAAATAGTTTTCACAGATTAGAGTATTCAGAAAATAATTCAGAGTTATGGGCAATCAAATTCGTGACCCAAGCTTGCTATTTATAGGGAAAACACGGAGATAACCGTTTAGGTATAATTTGTATCATTTAACACAAATTTGAAAATCTGTCTGTTTCCATATACGTGACTGTGAACCTGTGTTTATTCGAATAGCGCAAAATCTTATTCGAATAACACTATGTCTGAAATCATCGTGAAAAGCCATCTGAGAAGGGTTATTCGAATAACCAATATGTTATTCGAATAACTCTGTTAAAATCAGAGTTCAAAAACCAAATAGGTTATTCGAATAGCAGCTGAACTATTCAAATAAAGTTTAAAAGAAGTTCAGACACAAAAAGGTTTATTCGAATAACGTGTGAGTTATTCAAATAACTCACTTAAAACACAGTTCTGAAAAACTTCATTTATTCGAATAAAGGATCGAATAGCCACTTAAAAAATAGAGTTCTGGAAAACCTTAGTTATTCGAATAACAGGATAGTTATTCGAATAGCTCCTTTTAGAAAACAAACCTCATGAAGGTGTTTATTCGAATAGGCTAAGTTCTATTCGAATAACTCAGTTCAAAACTGTTTTTAAAAAGGTGTTTTCAAAGATACTAAGTTTAAAAACAAGTTTTATCTTTTCTTTCAAAAACAAAGAGATATCAAAGTGAGCTCCGTACAATAGATCCTGAGTCCTAATATTAATCAAATATAAACTTGGACTTGGTCTATTTATCATCTTCATTTATTCTTCACGTTTGTTATCATCAAAACAAGTCGTCAAAGGTATGCATCCAAACACATTCTCCCCCTTTTTGAGGATGACAAACTATCAATGAGACTATCAATGAGAAAAGCGTTAGTGCATATAATTGGAATTCACAAAGAGGTATAAAAGCTTACTCCCCCTCTTTAATTATAAGAGGTAATATATATCAGATATGTGCACAGCTCCCCTTTTCAATTTGAATCCAAACTCACTTTAAATTTACCTGTCTTTTCTCAATTAAAGTTAAATGATCAAATATTTCTCCCCCTTTTGTCATGAGCAAAAAGGAGGGGTAAGTCCCATAAGCATATACCAAAGTAAGAATGCATAAAAAGAAATATACTCATATCAATAGATCAATAGGAAATTTTATTTATGCATTAATAATAAAGAGAGTCAATTACACAGGCCAGAAAATAAATAACATGAAGCCAAAACACATTCAACGCCTAAGAACTAAAGTTCCAATAAGTAAGCATTCGGATGTGGTGGTGAAGAAGCTGGTGCAGGAGCAGGTGAAGCAGATCGGAGGGCAGCAACCTCACGTTCAATGCCTTCTATTCTATCAAACAGAATAGAGAAGGTATGTTCCATGTAAGCTCGGTTATCCTGCAAGGTGGCCATGATCTGTTCCAAAGTGACAGGAGCAGGAGCAACAGCAGGTACATCAGCAGGAGCAGTAAGGGCATCAGCAGGGTCAAGCTCATCCTCAGCGACCTCATCTGGGTACACCCAACCTTCATCGGTTTGGATCATCTTCATTTTCCGTAAGGTGTGAGCGCCAAAGACGTTGTGGTGAGTCAGAGCAATGGCTCGTTCAATCTCCAATACCTGAGGATACTTGCTCAGCAGGGTAGTGACAAGAATACCATAAGGCAAGTCAGATTTCTCCTTGCCCTTGGCCCACATCATGTGCCTCATGATGAACACAGGCCAGTTGATCTGATGGCCATTCTTCAGAAACCACAGCATGAAGACGTCTTCCTCGCTGAGGTAGGCATAGTTTCCACCACGAGGAGCCAAGATATGAGTGAAGGCATAATGCAGAAGCCTATCTTGGCTCTTCAGCATTCCACCTTTGAGACCCTTATCAGGCAGGGCTAGACCAGGCTTCAGCAGGTCTTCAACTGCCTGAAGCTTGTTGAAATCTTCAAGATAGGGCATGTCATCATCTTCAACAAGGGCGCCAGAGAACTGTAGCCCGAATAGAGTCAGCCAGTCCAGCGGTGTGATCACAATATTCTGATCACAGACCTCAGAGAGCAGGTTCTGGCCATCAAAAGCCAGATTGCATAAGAACATCTTCACCAGAGCTGGATAGATGGTGGCCCGGTGAGAGCAAAGCTAAAGAACTCCCTGGTTTTGCAGCAGGGTCAAAAAGTCGAAGCCACGATGCTGCTGGAAGAAAGAGAGTTCCAAGTACTTGGGTTGAACCAAGTTTCACTCCCAGAAATGTGAGATGAAGCATGCACGGTGCTCTTCTTTGGAGGAGAGCCTTCTCAGATACAGAGGGTTAGTGCCTGGAGCATTCTTCGTGCATGGACATTTGCTGGAGGAGGAGGCCATGGTGGAAGAAGGTGAAAGAGAGTGAAAACATAGGGGTAAGCAAGATTGAGATGGCAGGAGCTAAGGAGACGTGAAGAGTAGAGAAGATGGAGGGTGAAAACGTTTTGGGCGCGCAGGGGTTATTTAAAGAAGACCCATGTTTATTCGAATAAATATGGGTTTATTCGAATAAATCGTGCTGGAAAGCTAAAAGGACAGGCGCGCAGGAAACTGAAAAGGTGCTTCAGCTAGGGTTTATTCGAATAGGAAGGGGTTCTATTCGAATAGAGCAACTGGGAAAGCCAAACGTTTTGGCTAGCTGACAGTGTTTATTCGAATAACTATGGGAATTATTCGAATAGACTGAGGCCAATCAGTCAACACTGATAGAAATAGGTTCAGGTTATTCGAATAACTTGAGGTCTATTCGAATAGATAGAGGCCAAGAACAGAACCTAATAAAAGAAGGACTCTGGTTATTCGAATAAAGAGGGACTTATTCGAATAGACAGAGATGAAAAACAAACAATATGTAACTAAGGGGCCAGTTTATTCGAATAAACTATGTTTTATTAGAATAAAACTAATATCCAACACAATTTTAACAAGCAGTAAAGGAGTTTATTCGAATAAAGGCTTGCTTATTCGAATAAAACTAACACAGAAGCATAGAAAATACATACGTTTATGAAATTTGAAAGCATATATTCATGATAATATTTAGTAATAAACAAGCAATTTAAATATTGGATTGATCAATTATGCCCAATTGTCCTCGAATATAAAAGAACGCTTCTTTCGCTAAGGGTTTAGTGAAGATAGCTGCAAGTTGCTTAGATGTTTCAACAAACTCAAGAATGCAATCCCCTTTTTGTACATGATCTCTAATAAAGTGATGTCTTATCTCTATATGCTTTGTTCTAGAATGCAGTATGGGATTCTTAGAGATATTTATTGCACTAGTCTTATCACATCTTATCGGGATGTGATCAAGCTGAAGATCGTAGTCTAAAAGTTGTTGCTTCATCCATAGGATTTGAGCACAACAACTCCCGGCATCAACATATTCAGCCTCAGCGGTAGATAAAGCCACACTATTTTGTTTCTTGCTATGCCAAGAAACTAAAGAGCTACCAAGCAAGTGGTATGTCCCACTAGTACTTTTTCTGTCCAATTTGCACCCGGCAAAATCAGAGTCAGAATATCCTATTAGGCTACAAGAGGCACCCTTAGGGTACCACAAGCCTATTTGTGAAGTGCCTACAAGGTATTTCATTATCCGTTTAACAGCACTTAAGTGAGATTCCTTAGGGTTTGCCTGATATCTAGCACATATGCATACACTAAACATTATATCTGGCCTACTAGTAGTAAGATAAAGGAGAGATCTAATCATACCTCTATATTTCGTTATTTCTACTGATTTACCTCCTTCATCTTTGTCCAAGTAGCAGGAAGTGCCCATCGGAGTTGCCATGTGTTTAGCGTTTTCCATTTCGAATCTCTTGAGCAATTCCTTGCAGTATTTGGTTTGACTTATGAATGTCCCTTCGTTCGTTTGTTTGATTTGTAGTCCGAGGAAGAAATTCAATTCTCCCGTCATTGACATTTCAAATTCATTTTGCATTGACTTAGCAAATTCTTTGCAAAGGGATTCATTAGTAGCACCAAAGATAATATCATCCACATATACTTGCACAAGAAGAATGTCATGCTTTTTATTTTTAATAAAAAGGGTAGTATCGACTTTTCCTCTTGAAAAACCATTTTCTAAAAGAAACTTACTCAACCTTTCATACCAAGCTCTAGGAGCTTGCTTTAAACCATATAAAGCCTTTTTAAGTTTAAAAACATGGTTGAGTAGTTCATGATTTTCAAAACCTGGAGGTTGTTCAACGTATACCTCCTCTTGAATAAAACCATTTAGAAAAGTACTTTTGACATCCATTTGATATAATTTGAAATCCATGATGCAAGCATAAGCAAGTAACATTCTAATAGCTTCTAAACTAGCCACAGGTGCATATGTTTCTTCATAGTCTATTCCTTTTTCTTGATTATACCCTTTAGCAACCAATCTAGCTTTGTTTCTAGTTATTAACCCATTTTCATTAAGTTTGTTTCTAAAAACCCATTTAGTGCTAATTATAGGGTGATTATTAGGTCTAGTAACTAATTCCCAAACTTGATTTCTTTCAAACTGATTTAATTCCTCATGCATAGCTAAGATCCATTGTTCATCATCAAAAGCTTCAATTAAATCCTTAGGTTCAATTTGAGAAACAAAAGCTAAGTGATTACAAGTATTTCTAAGGGAGTTACGAGTACTTACACCTTTAGATACATCACCGATAATTTGATCAAGGGAATGATATTTTGAAGTTCGCCATTCTTTGGGAAGTTCCAAAGCTTGCGAATCTTCTTGTCTTTGTTTATCCTCTTTCTCCTTGATTTCCTTTTCTTTACTGTCCAAATGTGTTTCCGCCAAGATTTCTGCAACATCATCAACAACAAGATCCTTTCTCGATCCATTTGGGTCAGTTTCATCAAATGCAACATGTATAGATTCTTCAATAGTCATAGTTCTTTTATTATATATGCGAAAAGCTTTACTATGATTTGAATAGCCAAGAAATATACCTTCATCAGACTTAGCATCAAACTTGCCTAAATTATATTTTCCATTGTTTAAAACAAAACATTTGCAACCAAAAACATGAAAGTGAGACATTTGGCTTTCTTCCCTTATACAACTCATATGGGGTTTTCTTTAAAATAGGCCTTATAAGAGCCCGGTTCATTACGTAACAAGCTGTACTTACAGCATCCGCCCAAAAGTATTTAGGAAGAGCAGCCTCATTAAGCATAGTTCTCGCAATTTCTTCTAAAGAACGGTTTTCCTTTTTACAACTCTGTTTTGTTGCGGAGTTCTAGGAGCAAAAAAATTATGATTAATGCCATGTTCATCACAGTAATTTTCAAAAACATTGTTTTCAAATTCGCCACCATGATCACTTCTTATAGAAGATATTTGAAAACCTTTTTCATTTTGAATAACTTTGGCAAGTCTTTTAAAAGCTAGAAATGCATCATTTTTATTTGCAAGAAATAAAGTCCATGTAAACCTAGAAAAATCATCCACAATCACTAAAGCATAGTAATTCCCACCAAAGCTCATAGTTCTAGATGGTCCAAAAAGATCCATGTGCAAAAGTTGTAAAGGTCTAGTAGTTGAAACTATATTTTTTGCTTTAAAAGAGACCTTTATTTGTTTACCTTTTTAACATGCATCACATAACTTATCTTTTATAAAATTAAGCTTGGGTAGTCCAATTACTAGCTCTTTAGAGACCAACTTCTTTAAGTGATCCATGTGAATGTGTGCAATTCTCCTATGCCATAACCATGAATCATCATTCTTACTTAAAAAGCATTTCGCATCATTTGAAGATATATCATCAAGACTAATCATATAGATATTGTTTACTCTATGACCAATGAATTCAACATCTTTATCATTTTTATCTTCAATTATGCAACAGTTTGAATCAAATATAACCTTATTTCCTTTATCACATAATTGGCTAATACTAAGCAAGTTATGTTTCAAACCTTCAACAAGCAGTACATTTTCAATAGAGGAGTTAGGGTTCTTACCGACTTTGCCGATTCCAAGGATTTTTCCTTTATTGTTATCACCATAAGTGACGTGTCCATGATTCTTTGGAATAAGCATGGTGAATTTTGAGTCGTCCCTGTTCATGTGCTTGGAGCAACCACTATCGAGATACCAATTTGAACTCCTAGCTTTCAAGCACACCTACAACACAAGTTTAGTTTTTAACTTTTGGTACCCAAACTTTCTTGGGTCCTTGTGTGTCAGTTTTGAGTATAGTACCATTGGGAACCCAAGCTATTTTTGTTCCAATTTTTGTATTTATGTTTTTTCTTGCATTACATGTTGAAGCACTATGTCCTTTCCTTCCACAATAAAAATATTTAATAAAAGGACTACTTGAAACATTAGAATGCACAAAGAAATTTTTATAAAGTTTTTGTTGATTTTTCGGGTTATAAACTATCCCGGCTTTTTGAAAAACCACTATTTATCTTCCTAATAAAATATTTAAGTTATCCCTTCCAAAGGTGAATTTAGAAAAAGTGTTCTTTAGGTCTTCGATTTCTTTTTCAAGTATATGACATGAAGAACAAGATGAAGAAGTAGAAGCATGTGAAGAATGATTTGTGCATGCATCAATGATTCCTAAAGTTTCATTTTCAATTTTCAATTCTTCTATTTCTTTATTTAAAACAAGAATTTGATTTTCTAAAGAAGAAATTGTTTCCTTAGAAGAAGAAATAATTTTTGTGAGTTTTAAAGATTCTTCATGTAGTTCCTCAAAAGCATCTTGTAACTCATCGTAGGAAGGCAATAAAGTAGTATTAGAACTTACCTCATTTTCGCTTTCTTCTTCATCTCCTTTTGCCATGAGACATAGTTGAGCTTCCTCGCTATCTGAGCTGTCAGTTGAGTCCATGTCATTTTCATCCCACGCTATGTAGGCTTTTCTTCCTTTTCTTTCCTTGAAGGGCTTCTTTTCAAATTTCTCCTTCTTCTTTTGATAAACTGGGCACTCCATTTTCATGTGACCAGGTTTGCCACATTCATAGCAAGTTGGAGTCGATGAAGCTCCTTCGCCTTTGAAATGTGTCTTTTTCGGAGGGAAGGGAGGTCTTCTTTGCGTTCCCTTTTTCCTGAGAAATTTACCAAACTTTTTAACTAGAAAACTTAGATTTTCTTCACTTACCTCGATGTTCTCTGAGCCTTCTTCATTTTCTTCATCATCATTGTCGATTAATGAAGAAGTGGCTTTGAGTGCTATCCCCTTTTTTTTTATCGTTCTTTTCGCTTTGACTCGACCGCTCGCCCGAGTTCGTGCTCATGAAGTTTTCCAAAGAGGGTAGCCAAAGTCATTTTAGACAAATCCCTTGATTCTGATATGGCTGTTACCTTGGGTTGCCAAATCCTGCTAAGACATCTCAAAACCTTGTTAATCAAATCTTCATTAGAAAAGCTTTTGCCTAAAGATGCAAGATGATTAACTATGTGGGTGAACCTCTTTTGCATTTCCTGAATGCTTTCTCCTTGGTTCGTTCTGAATAATTCATATTTACAAGTTAGAGAATTTATTCTCGACCTCTTAACTTCACTAGGACCCTCATGGGTAACTTGCAAAGTATCCCACATTTCTTTAGCAGTTTTGTAATTTGAAATTCTAAAAAACTCATCATATCCCAAAGCAGTAGTAATAATATTTTTGGCTTTTAAATTAAATTAAACTTTTCTTTTGTCATCATCAGACCATTTATTTCGTGGTGTTTCGGTCCTTATGCCATCGACCTCATGTGTGGGTATAAAAGCACCGTTTTCGACAGCATCCCAAACATCTAGATCAATAGCTTCGATGAAGATTTTCATTCTTTCCTTCCAATATGCGTAACCATCCCCATTGAAAAAGGGTGGTCGGTTTATGGAAGATCCTTTTGAAAAACCATTTGAAGAAGCCATATTCTCTTGAAGCTGCTAAGCTCTTTATACAAGAGTCTAGCTCTGATACCACTTGTTACCAAGTGGCTTCCAGTACTCAAGAGGGGGGTGAATTGAGTATAAAACTTTTTCGGAAAACCTCTTTTCAATTAAGACAAATATTAAAATCTTAATAAATAAATGCACAGAAGGAACGAGAAGAAGAAAAGAAACAATAAAGAGCAAATAAAAATAAATGTGCAGTAAATTAAATTGCATAAAATAAAGAGATTAGGGAAAAGAGAAGCAGGCATAGTATTTATCCTGGTTCGACCACTAACCCACTTGTGGTCTATGTCCAGTCCTCGAAAGCCGAGATTTTTCACTAAGTATACAAGCTTCAACAGGTTCTTGCTACCGTTACACAAATGAGCACTTTTCACACACAGGGAAACTCAACCCTTGTGCTACAGTCTCAGGCTGCAGGGATACCTCACCCTTATATAAACCTTGAGGGATACCTCACCCTCGATATAGAATATCAGAAAATAGATGAAGAGAAACTCTCACTCAGAGTAAGTAATACAAATTGAAGTGCTAAAGGAGCTCTCACAGAAATATCTCAAAGTTTTTAATCAAAAAGAGCGTAGAAAATAGTTTTCACAGATTAGAGTATTCAGAAAATAATTCAGAGTTATGGGCAATCAAATTCGTGACCCAAGCTTGCTATTTATAGGGAAAACACAGAGATAACCGTTTAGGTATAATTAATATCATTTAACACAAATTTGAAAACCTGTCTGTTTCCATATACGTGATCAGAACCGTGTTTATTCGAATAGAGCAAAATCTTATTCGAATAACACTGTGTCTGAAATCATCGTGAAAAGCCATCTGAGAAGGGTGATTCGAATAACCAATATGTTATTCGAATAACTCTGTTAAAATCAGAGTTCAAAAACTAAATAGGTTATTCGAATAGCAGATTTGAACTATTCGAATAAAGTTTAAAAGAAGTTCAGACACAAAAAGGTTTATTCGAATAACGTGTGAGTTATTCGAATAACTCACTTAAAACACAGTTCTGAAAAACTTCATTTATTCGAATAAAGGATGGTTATTCGAATAGCCACTTAAAAAACAGAGTTCTGGAAAACCTTAGTTATTCGAATAACAGGATAGTTATTCGAATAGCTCCTTTTAGAAAACAAACCTCGTGAAGGTGTTTATTCGAATAGGCTAAGTTCTATTCGAATAACTCAGTTCAAAACCGTTTTTAAAAAGGTGTTTTCAAAGATACTAAGTTTAAAAACAAGTTTTATCTTTTCTTTCAAAAATAAAGAGATATCAAAGTGAGCTCCGTACAATAGATCTTGAGTCCTAATATTAATTAAATATAAACTTGGACTTGGTCTATTTATCATCTTCATTTATTCTTCACATTTGTTATCATCAAAATAAGTCGTCAAAGGTATGCATCCAAACACAGATACCGCGTAGACATCGTCACTATTACGGTGTTGGTGATTCACATCATTTGTTTTTTCATCTCACTTCAAGAGGTAAACTCGAAAACACGGATTATGGTCTTTTTTCACATGGATCCTTGGTGAGAATTTTATTTTTTTCGCTGCATGATGTGTCCATAATTCCCAACAATACCATGTAACCGTGCAACAGTAGCTAATAACAAACCAATCTAAGGTAAATCATGTAATTCTATTATCACATCTAACATATGAAGTAAGAAAAACACAATTTCTAAAAAGGAACTCCTAATATGCTTAAGCATAGTCAGTCTACACCCCAGCTCAACAGGATGAATTGCTCTGATACCATAATGTAACACCCTAATACTAGTATCTCAATATAAGTAGCATACAAAGAGATGCCTAGCATTACAACGCATCTGCATACATAATAACCTGATAGATATATCCATAATGTTCATTGAAAACATTACAGAGAGCTTTATGAAATACAGAAAATATAACATTTATAACATAATGCATCTACATACATATACATCATTAACCTCCCTTGGGGCATGAAGTAATACATAATTGTTTACATTACAAAAGAAGTATAAAAGGCACAAGGATTGCAACGTAAAAGCTAAATCTAGAACTAATTTAAGACTTTAGTGCCCTTTTTCTTCTTTTTCTTTGAAGAACCTTCACCTAGAATTACATGATAACATAGCGGGGTGAGAATCAATATTTCTCAGTATGAGTAATCAAAACCAGTCATACATAACATGATAACATAGTCCTAACAATTAAGAATAAGATAAGTTACATTCTTTACAAGGTTTAACTTTAATAACTTGATAAACCAAGTTAAACATAGTTACATTCATTCTTACATTCTTAGCTCATCTAAGATCTAGGCTTGTTTCACTAGGAATGCCAAAATTTCCACACTACATGCAACCCTAGCACTTGTTAGGAATACTTGTCTCCTTAGGAACTTCTAACTGCTTTCCTTCTGGGCAAATGACCTTTCGTCATACAAAGTCACATTCACCGGTAAACAATGCCAACTTATCCTAGTTTACTTATATCAAACACCCCTAATCATCACATCCCTAGCGAAGCTAAGTAACAATAAGTTACCATAGGTGCTAGACACTTATTCATAGCAAACTCTTATTCTTGGTTACTTTAAAGATCATACATAACTTATACAAACCAAAGGATCATCCTCTCATTCATTTATCTCTATTAGTGTATTAAACATACCCTAAGACCATCCACTGTTCTTAGATGACCAAAGGCTTAGACTTTCTCATCTATGCTAGGTGATTATTTCTTTCTTGGAAATATCCTCATTTGTGTCTCAACACACTTTAGGAAACATATACTAATGATCCTTTCTAAAACAAAACTTTAAAATATCAAAAATGACATTTTTGGAGTTCCAAGGCCTTACACCTCGATGATAATCACATATTTTACATATTAACAAGCCCTCATTTTTAGTGATTTACACTCTTCATGTACTAAATTGTTGGATCTTGGACATGGTTTATAAGTTGGGCTTAAATTTGGGCTTAATTGAATTTTTCCAGCATTATTGAGTTTTGATGTTGTTTCTGTATTCCAACCATAACTTGAGTTCAAGATATCTAAAAATTATGCATTTTACCGTGTAGGAAAACTGAGAGGAAGCTCTACATCTTTGATGAAGAACTCAAAGTCTCAATCAGATGTTGTGACTAGCATGTATTTGATTAAGAATGTGTTTTGATGATAACAAACTCAAAGATGTTGCAAGATCAAGTCCAAGATTATCAAGACCATCAAGTATAGCTTTTAGGACTTCAATCATTTTTTTTGTAAAGGTATATAAAGATTCACAAATAGCTTGATCTTGCATTTCGAAATAGCACACAAGTTTTCAAGGCTTCAATATGGTTTTTAACTTCCAAAGAATTAACCATTTCGTGTCCATAAACCTACAAGATCATATGGAATCAAGAGCAACATTTAAAAAAGGCTCAAAACATGTTTTTCATATGTATTATTCGAATAAGGGGTTCCTTATTCGAATAATACAAGTCAGAGATTCCAAATTAATCATTCAGGAAAGGATTTATTCGAATAAGCCATGCATTATTCGAATAAATGATTCAAAAGTGTTTGGGCACAAATAAGTTATTCGAATAACAGAAGTGTTATTCGAATAACACATTTCAGGAAGTTAGTTTATTAATTGGTTATTCGAATAACAGAGTTGTTATTCGAATAACAAGCATTTCAGAAAAATCATGTTTAATTGGTTATTCGAATAACAAAGTTGTTATTCGAATAACAGGCCTTTCAAATAAAACCATGTTTAATTGATTATTCGAATAAAAATGTTGTTATTCAAATAACGAGAACTCAGGAGCTCATTTATTCGAATGAGTTATTCGAATAACATGAATGTTATTCGAATAACGTGTTTTCCCAGAAACCAAACATTTAATTGGTTATTCGAATAACCAGGATGTTATTCGAATAACACATTACAGAGGAAAACACGTTGAAGCTATTTCAGGCGTTATTCGAATAAGAAATCTCTTATTCGAATTAGAGAGGTTTCCAGAAATAGAAATTAACGGATAGTTACGCATCATTAAATGCTCCAACCATCTCCCAACGGCTCTAAACTTCAATGACTTATAAATAGAAGTTGTTGGGCATTTATGGGGGTTAGACAATCAATTTGAAAAACCTTGGTTGAGCATTAAAAATAAGTTTTCATCTATTCCTCCATTAATACTCTATTTCTGAGCGTAAACCGTGAATCATATACCCGTTGAATTTCCAGTTGTAATATCTACTCTTTCAAGAGAGTTTCTACCTATTCATGTTCTGTAAATTCTGTAGAGAAGGTGAGGTATCCCTCTAAACTGTATTAGGGTGAGTTATCCCTTGGAAAATAGAGGCTCAAGCATTAGGGTGAGGTATCTCAAAGTGTTAAGTGCTCAAGATTGTAGTGGTTGTCAAGCAACCATTGAAACTTGAAGATATAGTGGAAAATCTCAAGTTGTTGCTTGGGGACTGGATGTAGATCACAAGTGGATTGGTGATCGAACCAGGATAAATCGCTGTGTTTGTTCTCTCTAAACCCTTCTCTTTACATTAAGCACTGTTTCATTGAATAGCTTGAATATTGTTCTTCTTAATTATTGCATTTATAAGTAAAAGTATTTATTTCGTATATCTAATTAGTTCTAATCATCAAATAGCTTCAATGAAAATTGTTTATGAAACGATTTGCGAAAGATTTGTGAACTTGTCTTACATACTCAATTCTCCCCCCTCTTGAGTATTGAGGCCACTTGGTAACAAGTGGTATCAGAGCTAGACTCTTGTATAAAGAGCTTAGTAGCTTCAAGAGAAGTGATGACTTCAAATGGTTTTTCAAATGAAGGTTCTTCTATAAATAAACCTCCTTATTTCAATGGGGATAGTTATGCTTATTGGAAAGAAAGAATGAAAATTTTCATTGAAGCTATTGACTTAGATGTGTGGGATGCCGTTGAAAATGGTGCTTTTGTCCCAACACAAACTAAAGATGGTGTGACAATTAATACACCTAGAAGTGAATGGACCAATGATGATAAAAAGAAGGTTCAATACAATTTGAGAGCCAAGAACATCATCACCACATCCTTAGGGTATGATGAATTCTTTAAGGTGTCAAATTGTAAGACCGCAAAAGAAATGTGGGATACCCTACAAGTAACTCATGAAGGTACTAGTGAGGTAAAACGATCTCGAATAAACACTCTTACTCATGAATATGAATTGTTTAGAATGAACTAAGGTGAGAGTATTCAAGATATGCAAAAGAGATTTACTCACATTGTTAATCATCTCATCTCATTGGGAAAGACATTTCCTAATGAGGATCTTATTAACAAAGTCTTGAGATGTCTAAGCAGGAATTGGCAACCCAAAGTAACGGCTATTGTGGAATCAAGAGATTTATCAACAATGTCTCTAGCCACCCTATTCGGAAAGCTTCAAGAACATGAGCTGGAACTAAATAAGCTCAATCAAAGTGAAGAGCATGATAAAAAGAATAAGGGAATTGCACTCAAAGCCACCTCTTCCATACTTGAAGATGATGATGAAGATGGTGAAGAGGATGCTGAAAATATTGAGCTAAGTGAGGAGAATCTTAGTCTCCTTATGAGAAAGTTCGGAAGATTCTTAAAGAAAAAGGGATTTCAAAGAAGACCACCCTTTCCTCAAAAGAAAGCTTATCACAAAGGAGAAGGATCATTTACTCCTCCAAAATGCTACGAATGCGGAAAACCGGGGTACATGAAAATGGAGTGTCCTATATATCTCAAGAAAACGGAGAAGTTTGAGAAAAGACCCTCCAAGGAAAAGAAAGGAAGAAGAGCATATATAGTTTGGGAGGATAATGACTTAAGCTCTTCCGATGATTCGGAGAATGAAGAAGCCCATCTTTGCCTCATGGCTCAAGGAGAAGAAAGTGGAAAAAGCGATACCGAGGTAACTTCTTCTAGCCTAGAACCTCCACCTTCTTATGATGAATTGCAAAATGCCTTTCAAGAATTGCATGATGAATCTTTGAGGCTCACAAAAATTATTTTGACTTCCAATAAAACAATCTCCCTATTGACAAACAAAGTTTCTACCTTAACTAAGGAGTTAGATGAACTTAAAATTGAAAATGAAACCTTAGGACTCATAGATGCTAATTCATTATGTATGACTTGTTCCTCACATGATAATGCATCCATATCATTACTTTGTTTATCATGTAAAGCTTTTGAAAAATAAATTGAAGACTTGAACAACACTCTTGCAAAATTTACTTTTGGAAGAGACAACTTGAATGTGTTGTTAGGGAGACAAAAATATGTTTTTCAAAAAGCCGGTTTGGGATTTAATCCAAACAACCATCAAAAGTCTTATAAGAACTTCTTTGTTTCCTCAAAAACTTCAAGTAGTCCCTTTGTTAAATGTTTTCATTATGGTAGGAAAGGGCATAGTGCATCCACTTGCAATGTTAGAAAGAACATAAACACCAAGGTTGGAATCAAAAGGGTTTGGGTCCCTAAAGGCACCATACCTAATTCTAACACACAAGGACCCAAAACAATTTGGGTACCAAAGGTTAAATCTTGAATGTGTGTTGTAGGTGTGCTTGAAGACCAAGAGCTCAAGTTGGTATCTTGATAGTGGTTGCTCCAACCACATGACCGGTGATGGCTCCAAGTTCTCCTCCCTTACCCACAAGAAACATGGTCATGTCACATATGGTGATAATAACAAAGGGAAGATTCTTGGAATTGGCAAAGTTGGTAAGATCCCTTCATCATCTATTGATAATGTTTTGCTTATTGAAGGACTTAAACATAATTTGCTTAGTATTAGTCAATTATGTGATAAAGGCAATAGAGTTATATTTGATTCCTCTTGTTGCATAATTGAGGGAAAGGATGATAAGCAAGTTAAGTTTGTTGGTCATAGGGTCAATAATATATATATGATTAGTCTTGATGATATCTCCTCAAATGATGCTAAATGCTTTATGAGTAAAGAAAATGATTCATGGTTATGGCATAGAAGAATTGCTCATATTCACATGGATCACTTAAACAAATTGGTTTCTAAAGAACTAGTAATTGGTCTTCCAAAGCTCAAATTTGAAAAAGACAAACTTTGTGATGCATGTCAAAAGGGAAAACAAGTAAAGGTCTCCTTTAAAGCTAAGAACATAGTTTCAACTTTTAGACCTTTACAACTTTTGCACATGGATCTTTTTGGGCCCTCTAGAACTATGAGCTTTGGTGGGAATTACTATGCTTTAGTGATTGTGGATGATTTTTCTAGGTTTACATGGACATTATTCTTGGCCCACAAAAATGATGCTTTTCAATCATTTAGAAAACTTGCCAAAGTTATCCAAAACGAAAAAGGGTTTTGTATTGCATCCATAAGAAGTGACCATGGTGGTGAATTTGAAAATCATGAATTTGAAACTTTTTGTGATGAACATGGCATTGAGCATAATTTTTCTGCCCCTAGAACTCCACAACAAAATGGTGTTGTAGAAAGGAAAAATCGATCTTTAGAGGAAATGGCAAGAACTATGCTCAATGAGGCCAACCTTCCTAAGTACTTTTGGGCGGATGCGGTTAACACCGCTTGTTATATCATGAATAGAGCCCTAATAAGGCCAATTTTAAAGAAAACCCTATATGAATTGTATAAAAGAATGAAGCCAAATGTGTCACATTTTCATGTCTTTGGATGTAAATGCTTTGTTTTGAATAATGGAAAAGATAACTTGGGGAAGTTTGATGCAAAATCTGATGAGGGAATATTCATTGGTTATTTCATTCATAGTAAGGCCTTTAGAGTCTATAATAAATGAACTATGACCATAGAAGAGTCCATACATGTTGCATTTGATGAAACTAACCCAAATGAGCCGAGAAAGGAGCTTGTTGATGATGTTGCAGAAATCTTGGCAAAAATGCACTTGGAAAATCAAGAGAAAGAGTCCAAAAAGCAAGAAGAAAGTCTCCTTGATCACTCATGGCAAAAAGATTCAGAAATCTTGGATCTACCCAAGGAATGGAGGACTTCAAGATATCATCCTCTCGATAAGGTGATAGGTGATGTATCAAAAGGGGTAATCACTCGAAACTCACTTAGAGATGCATGTAATCACCTAGCCTTTGTCTCTCAAGTTGAACCTAAAGACATAAATGAGGCCTTTAATGATGAGCATTGGATCTTGGCCATGCAAGAAGAACTAAACCAATTTGAGAGGAATCAAGTTTGGGAATTAGTTCCAAGGCCCAATGATCATCCTATAATTGGCACCAAATGGGTCTTTAGGAACAAACTTGATGAAACAGGTTTAATAATAAGAAATAAAGCTAAGCTTGTAGCTAAGGGATATAATCAAGAAGAAGGCATAGACTATAAAGAAACTTATGCTCCCGTAGCTAGGTTAGAGGCCATTAGAATGTTACTTGCATATGCTTGCATCATGGATTTCAAACTTTATCAAATGGACGTCAAAAGTGCCTTTCTAAATGATTTTATACAAGAAGAGGTATATGTGGAACAACCTCCTGCTTTTGAAGATTTTGAATTGCCCAACCATGTTTTTAAACTGAAAAAGGCCTTGTATGGCTTGAAACAAGCTCCTAGAGCTTGGTATGAAAGGTTGAGCAAATTTCTTTTAGAAAAAGGTTTTTCTAGAGGCAAGGTTGACACT
The DNA here is from genome assembly GCA_029884595.1 of Ormosia semicastrata. Classification (NCBI taxonomy): domain Eukaryota; kingdom Viridiplantae; phylum Streptophyta; class Magnoliopsida; order Fabales; family Fabaceae; genus Ormosia; species Ormosia semicastrata. The sequence continues at coordinate 62,201,601 of JAQQTO010000061.1, read as the reverse complement.
ACCCTTTTCATAAAACATAAAATGCATGACATACTTCTAGTTCAAATCTATGTTGATGACATTATATTTGGAGCTACTAACAACTCTCTCTGTAAAGAATTTTCAAATATTATGAAAAGTGAGTTTGAGATGTCTATGATGGGTGAGCTCAACTTCTTCCTTGGTCTCCAAATCAAGCAAACAAAGGAAGGAACTTTCATAAGCCAATCCAAGTATTGTAAGGAGCTGCTCAAGAAGTTTGGAGTGGACAATGCTAAGCATATGGCTACTCCTATGGGCACCTCTTGCTATTTGGACAAGGATGAAGGAGGTAAATCGGTAGAAATTATGAAATATAGAGATATGATTGGCTCACTCCTTTATCTCACTACAAGTAGGCCTGATATAATGTTTAGTGTATGCATGTGTGCTAGATATCAAGCTAATCCTAAGGAATCACACCTAAGTGCTGTTAAAAGAATAATGAAATATCTAATAGGCACATCACAAATGGGTTTATGGTATCCTAAAGGTGCCTCATGCAGCCTTATTGGGTATTCCGATTCTGATTTTGCTGGATGCAAAATGGATCGAAAGAGCACTAGTGGGACATGCCACTTGCTTGGAAGCTCACTAGTTTCTTGGCATAGCAAGAAACAAAATAGTGTGGCATTGTCCACAGCTGAAGCTGAATATGTTGCAGCTGGGAGTTGTTGTGCTCAAGTCCTTTGGATGAAACAGCAGCTCTTGGACTATGGTCTTGAGCTTGATCACATCCCTATAAGGTGTGATGACACCAGTGCAATTAATTTGTCCAAAAATCCCATTTTGCACTCTAGGACTAAACATATTGAAATAAGACATCATTTCATTAGAGACCATGTTCAAAAGGGGGATTGCATACTTGAATTTGTTGAAACAACTAAGCAACTAGTTAACATTTTCACTAAACCCCTAGCAAAAGAAGCATTTTTCTATATTAGAAATGAACTTGGCATTTTGGATCAATCATGCATAAATTAACATTTTACTGCATCACATCTTATTGCTTTCAGCATAATCATGCCATTTTGCTGCATAATTTCTGAACTTTTAATCATATTTGAATCCAAAACTAACTTGAGCGTCGGAGATTTCCCCTAAATCGTTTTGCAGGTGCTCCCTCATGATCAAGATTCCCAAGCAACTCAATTACCTCACAATTTCACCAAAAAGGGTGAAATTCTTGGTAAAAATAGCATTCTTGCAAAATTGAGTGATTTGAAACATAATATGATAAGATTATATGCTTGTATGATGATCTGAATGAATTGCAGTTGATTCTATGATTGTTTGGAATTGAACTGGCATGTCTCTGAATCACATAGATGATAGAAGGATTGATCCTTTATAATTTGCTGCATAAAATTGTCTTTTATCGTATGCCTTATTTGAATAAGAAGCCTTTTATTCGAATAAGAAGCCTGTTATTCGAATAAAACCTATCAGCAAAGCCCAGTTATTTTTCTAACACGCTTACATTATTCGAATAAGGATTCCCTTATTCGAATAACACCTCACAGAATGTGTCATCATGCTGTATTTTTTAACTAGTTATTCGAATAACCAATTGGTTATTCGAATACAGCATGTCAGTGGCAAAAGCCATTTTTATGTTATTCGAATAACAACATATGTTATTCGAATAACAAAAGAAAGAATTTCACCAATATTTGTGCTATCACGCTGCTATTCGAATAACAACCTTATTATTCGAATAACGCTTGGCAGTGAGCCAAGACGCTTCAGGTACCATTCTGTTATTCGAATAACACCATTGTTATTCGAATAACACGCGATTTATAAAAGGAGTTCACGAGGCTCCTTTGTCATTTCATACGCTCTTTTTTTCCCACCCTTCTCTGTTTTCTCCTCTTCATATTCACCATCTCTTCCTTCTCTCCATCACCCACCACAATTCATCATGGCCTTCTCTTTCAAACGCCCACGTAGCAAAACCGCTCCCACCAACAACCCCATAGATCTTTGAAGACTCTCGTCCAATAATGATGATCTCAAACGCTTCAGGGAGGAATTCTGGACCAGAGACATCATTCAACCCAAATACATGGATCGTCATATCTTTGAGGACGATGAAGGATTTGACTTCCTCGATGATCTCTCCCATCAAGGCATGCTCGAACTCTACAGCTACAAGGACTCCATTTTCCCAGACTTGGTGAAAATGTTCTACTGCAATCTGAAGCTGGACGGTCCCAATCTCATTTCTGAAGTCAAGGACCAGGAAATTGTTATCACTCCTGCTGACTGGATGACCTTCTTCAACTTAGACGCCACAGGTGCTGCAGTGAAGCCAGATAGCAGGCCCTACGTGAAGGTATATAAACGAGAAGAAGCTGTGTCCCTACTGGTGAAACCTGGAAGAGTCTGGTCCAAGGTTGGTCTGAAGAGTGGGATGCTGAAAAGCCAGGAAAGGCTGCTTCACTACTTATACGCTCACATTCTCGCTCCTCGTGGAGGCAACTACGCCAATCTGACTGAGGATGACATTTTTCTTCTCTGGGTACTGAAGAAAAATTGGAAGATCAACTGGCCCAATTTCATTGGAAAATACATGATGAAGGTCAAGACCACCAAGAACTCTGACCTGCCATATGCTCTCATCATCTCAGCCTTCCTTAAGAAATACTCCCTGCTCAGACAGACTGAACGAACAGTGGAATTGAACCACTTCAACATCTTTGGGGAATTTACTCTGAAGAAGATGAAAATGGTTCCGGACGATATTGGAGGGTGGATATACCCTGATGAGCTGGAAGAAGCTGCAGCATACGAAGACATTGCAGATGCCCATGTTCCTACTGATGACCCTGTTCCTGCTGTTCAGCCCACTGAAGCCCCTGCTCCTGCTCCCGTAACCCTAGAAGGCATTATGGCCACTCTGCACAACAATCGTGCCTACATGGAACACACCTTTTCTATTCTCTTCGACAGAATAGAAAGTGTTGAACGCGAGATTGCTGCACTGTGAGTTACACCTCCTGCCCCTGCACCAGACTCACCTCCTCCTCCACCAGACACCTATTTTTGATCATAGGACTTTAGTTTTAGTTTTTTATGTTTTTTGATGTATCTCTGGCATATCAATATCTGAACATTGTATATCTTGACCATGATTGCCTTATTTGAATAATAAAAATATAAATAAATTTGGTTTCCCTGCTGACTTCTCACTTACTCAGCCTGTTCATTTAAAGTGTTCATTTCATTCTGTGCTCCATGATTTACAAGCATGTTTGTGAATTCTGAGTGTATACATATCTTGCCCTATCTTTTTGATCATGACAAAAGGAGAGGAAGAACAAGAATAAGCTAAAAGTTAAGTTAACTCTGTTCATTTGCACTTAAAGATAAAGATAATCATTTCTGACAATTTTTGGTTTTGGAGATTGTGTTGAGAAAAGACAGATCAGAAAGACTCATTTGAAAAGGATCAAGAGACTCCAAAAAAAAGGGGGAGCTGCGCTTGTCTCTGATAATTTATGCTCCTCTTACAAACTAGAGGGGGAGTAAGTCTCCATGATTAATACTGTGATTTCCAGTTTACAAATGAACTAACTTTTTCTCAATGGTTGTTTGTCAACATAAAAAAGGGGGAGAATGTGACTGGCATGTATCTGATTAAGAATGTGTTTTGATGATAACAAACTCAAAGATGTTGCAAGATCAAGTCCAAGATTATCAAGACCATCAAGTATAGCTTTTAGGACTTCAATAATTTTTTTTATAAAGGTATATAAAGATTCACAAATAGCTTAATCTTGTGTTTCGAAATAGCACACAAGTTTTCAAGGCTTCAATATGGTTTTTAACTTCCAAAGAATTAACCATTTCATGTCCATAAACCTACAAGATCATATGGAATCAAGAGCAACATTTAAAAAAGGCTCAAAATATGTTTTTCATATGTATTATTCGAATAAGGGGTTCCTTATTCGAATAACACAAGTCAGAGATTCCAAATTAATCATTCAGGAAAGGATTTATTCGAATAAGCTATGCATTATTCAAATAAATGATTCAAAAGTGTTTTGGCACGAATAAGTTATTCGAATAACAGAAGTGTTATTTGAATAACATATTTCAGGAAGTCAGTTTATTAATTGGTTATTCGAATAACAGAGTTGTTATTCGAATAACAAGTGTTTCAGAAAAACCATGTTTAATTGGTTATTCGAATAACAGAGTTGTTACTCGAATAACAGGCCTTTCAAATAAAACCACGTTTAATTGATTATTCGAATAACAATGTTGTTATTCGAATAACGAGAACTCAGGAGCTCATTTATTCGAATGAGTTATTCGAATAACATGAATGTTATTTGAATAACGTGTTTTCCCAGAAACCAAACATTTAACTGGTTATTCGAATAACCAGGATGTTATTCGAATAACACATTACAGAGGAAAACACGCTGAAGCTATTTCAGGCATTATTCGAATAAGAAATCTCTTATTCAAATAAGAGAGGTTTCCAGAAATAGAAATTAACAGATAGTTACGCATCATTAAATGCTCCAACCACCTCCCAACGGCTCTAAACTTCAATGACTTATAAATAGAAGTTGTTGGGCATTTATGGGGGTTAGACAATCAATCTGAAAAACCTTAGTTGAGCATTAAAAATGAGTTTTCATCTATTCCTCCATTAATACTCTGTTTCTGAGCGTAAACCGTGAATCATATACCCGTTGAATTTCCAATTGTAATATCTGCTCTTTGAAGAGAGTTTCTACCTATTCAATCTCTGTAAATTCTGTAGAGAGGGTGAGGCATCCCTCTAAACTGTATTAGGGTGAGGTATCCCTTAGAAAATAGAGGCTCAAGCATTAGGGTGAGGTATCCCAAAGTGTTGAGTGCTCAAGGTTGTAGTGGTTGTCAAGCACCCATTGAAGCTTGAAGATATAGTGGAAAATCTCAAGTTGTTGCTTGGGGACTGGACATAGATCACAGGTGGATTGGTGATTGAACCAGGATAAATCACTGTGTTTGTTCGCTCTAAACTTTTCTCTTTACATTAAGCACTGTTTCATTGAATAGCTTGAATATTGTTCTTCTTAATTATTGCATTTATAAGTAAAAGTATTTATTTCGTATATCCAATCAGTTCTAATCATCAAATAGCTTTAACAAAAATTGTTTATCAAATGATTTGCGAAAGATTTGCGAATTTGTCTTACATACTCAATTCACCCCCCTCTTGAGTATTGAGGCCACTTGGTAACAGATGTCTAGTAGGCCTAATTGGGTCTGGAAGTTCAGACTCAAGTTTGAGGAGCATATGGCATTAAAGTGAGCATATCTTGGTCAATTCAAGTCCAATTCAGATGAAACTTGGGCCATTGCATTCCTACAAGGCCCATCTATTTTTGGGAAGTGTAATGAGGTACTAGAGGCCAATTTAAGGGGCAGTTCATAGTTTGAGAGGGAGGGATCCGAAAATCAGTTTTCATTCCATACTTTTCTTACTTCTCTCTAGAACTCTCTTCTCTTCTCTCCCTTTTTTCTAGGTTTTCATTTTTTGAGTTCTCTTCTCATGGAGGGCTAGACACCCTGTAATCAATTTAGGATTCTTGAAGAAATTTTGGTTTGGATTCTTGAGATTCTGTTCTAATTTCTTATTTTGAATTGTATTTGGATTCTTCTTCTTCCCCTTCTTTTTCTTTTTTCTTGATCTAATTGAATCTTGATTTGGGATTAAGAATTGTGATTGAATTAGGTTGATTAATCTAGTTTAGTCACAGAATTAGAAGTTAAGTGCTGATTTGTGCTTAGATTAATTGAATTCGGATCTAAAATTAACATAAATCTAAATTGAATTATGCGATTGTGAATTTGTGTATCAATTGTTAATTGAATTCTAGATGATTGTCTAGTAAGAATTCTAGATTTAATGTTGAGATCTCGGTTAAATCTAAGTTAATCATTCAAATGCAATCCAAATGTTTGTTTAGTGATTTATAATAGAATCCACTAAATTTCGGATACATTTCTGGATTGATTATGCTTTTAATTGATTATTCTTTCCTTAATTCTGTTATTTTATATTCTGTTCATCAACTCAAACCCCCTTCCCCAATTTCGACTTGATTTGATTAATTTGCAAACTAAGATCCTTGAGAGATGATCCGGTGTTAACTCCTATGCTACAAGTCATAGGTACAACTCGATTTTAATTTTGATTGAGTTCAGTGCTCGTTAAAATTTGGCGCCGTTGCCGGGGATCCTTTTGTTGTAATTTGATCATATTGAGTTGTAGTTGTAGTTGCATTTGCGTCCTGTTTCTGCATTCTATTTCTGCATTCATATAGTTACATTCTGTTGCATACTGTTGCATTGCATTATTTTGCTGCATTATACATTGTGCATTCTGCTATGTTTGTTCATTCTGATCATAATTGTATTTCTGGTAACTGCTACATTGTGCATTCTGCTGCATAATTCTGGTGTTACTGTTCCATTGGATTCTACTGCATTCCACTACATTCTGTTGAATTACATGATTGCCTTATACTCGTATTGCATTACTTAGCATACCACACTGCTAATTTTGTTGCAACTAACACAATTGCTCAAATACTTGCTGCTTGTAATTTTGCTACATAATCACTGTTCCATTGGGTTTTGCTGCTGTTAGCAATCCTTTATTGACAATTGCATTACAAGTTGCTCTTGTAAGTATTATTGAATCACTTTGGATGAGTTTCTAACTTTCTCACATTTTTCCCCATCCAGCACTTTTCTTCACTTAGTTTCCATTTTTTTTGTGTGAGCCAAAAAGGTACTAGCAGGAATCAAAAGGTCAAATGGTGGAGTTTTGAGGCGAAACGTGCTCTCCAATGGTAAAACACCATTCTAAGCAAAGTGATCCAAGGATCATTTTTCAGAATTTGGCCAAAATCTATCATCTGGTAAGGTTTTTGAGCACATTTAGTTGACAGAATGGCAATTTGATAATTTTTGTATGGACAAACATGCTCCGATTGAGCTAAAAATTGGTGGGTTAAAAGAAAATGGCCTTCTCCACAAGGCTCACTACTTGCTGTGAGCACCACCCTAGTTTGCCCAAAATCCTTCATTTACACCACTTTTTCATTTTTTGAAGATTTTTTATTGCATTTTTCAGTTCCATTTTTGTGTAGTTTTTAGTGTGTGGTGGTCCCATAATTTTTAAAAATCATTTGATAGGTCAATTAGATTTATTTTTATGCATTTTTAATGTTGGATAGTCAATTTTGCATGTTTTGTGTTTTTGAGTTTTCTATGTTACATGACTAGGTCTAACCCTGGTATACTGTATCATTTTGATCCTGAGATAGATAGGACTTTTCATTCCCTACATAGGTTTAATAGGATTGATTCTACACTTGATGAGCATATAGGAAGTAGTGTACATCTTGTTATTTCTAGTGATTCTACATATAGTAATCATACTAGTGATTCTGCATCTAAATTTTCTGATTCTATGCATTCTGTCATTGATCAATCTTTCGATTCTGGTTCTACTGAGAACACTGATATTATGGATGAAAGAACCTTGAAATAGCTTGCTGCCCCTGATCTTACATATCAGTCTTTATGCATTCAGTATCCTAATGTTGATGCTCCTTTTGAACTTAAATCTGGATTGATTTATTTGCTGCCTAAGTTCAGTGGTCATGCAGGTGAGGACCCTCATAAGCATCTTAAGGATTTCCACATTGTGTGTTCTACCATAAAGCCTCAAGGTATTCTAGAAGATCACATTAAACTTAGAGCATTCCCTTTCTCATTATAGGATGCTGCTAAGGACTGGCTGTATTATTTGCATCCAAGTTTTGTCACTTGCTGGAATGATCTTAAGAGGCTATTTTTGGAGAAATTCTTTCCTGCATCAAGAGCTGCATCAATCAAAAAAGAAATATGTGGTATTAAGCAGTTTGACAAAGAGACATTATATGAATACTGGGAGAAGTTCAAGAAGATGTGTGCAAGTTGCCCTCACATTCAGATCAGTGACCGGTTACTCATCCAGTATTTTTATGAAGGTCTGCTGCCTATGGATAGGAGTATGGTTAATGCTGCTAGTGGAGGGGCATTGGTAGACAAGACTCTTATGGCTGCAAGGAATTTGATTGAGAGAATGGCCACTAATTCCCAATAGTTTGGCACTAGAAGTAACTTAGTGGTATTAACTAGAGGTGTCCACAAAATTGAGGCTGCCTATGCTGCAGATCATAGGAAATTAGAAAGCAAAATTGATGATATCGCATCCTTGGTGAGGCAATTAGTTGTGAGTCAACAACAGCAGCCTGCTACAGTAGTTCCTAGCAGAGTATGTGGCATCTGCACTTCTGCTGATCATCCCTTAGATGCTTGTCCTACACTACAAGAGGGTGACACTGATGGTACTCCACAGGCCTATACAGTAAACATCTATAACAATAGGCCTCTGCAACAACAGCAGAGTTATGATTTATCCTCTAACAGATATAACTCAGGTTAGAGGAATCATCCCAATCTGAGGTGGGGGAATAACTCTACACCATCTGCCCCTACTCAATTTAGGCAGCAGCAACAGCAACAGATCCCCCTCTAGTCCATTGCAGGATCCAGTAGACCATATCAGCCGCCCTTCATGTTGCAGTAGAATATGCAGCAGCCTAGTGCAGCACCTCCTAAATCTGAGCTAACCTTGGAGGACTTAATGAAACAAATGGCAGTGAACAACTTACAGTTCCAGCAAAGAACTGAAGCTACCATTCAAAATTTGGAGAACCAGATTGGACAACTTGCTAGTTCAATAAATCAATTACAGTCACAAGATTCTGACAAGTTGCCTACACAAACTGTGGTGAATCCCAGAAATGTGAGTGCCATCACTCTACGATCTGGTAAGACCATTGATGCACCAGATTATAGGTTGCCACATGGTTTAGATAAGGAGACTAAGGAGCAGCAAGCCATACTAGAAATTTCATGCAACAGCAAAATTAAGAAAACAGATCTTGTCCCCACTCCTAGTGTAGTTAATGATGAGCAAGAGCAGTCCATTCCACTTCCATTCCCCTAGAAGGTTGTGCAGATTAAGAAGACTAATGAGACTGACACAGATAGAGAGATCTTGGAGACATTTAGGAAGGTTGAGGTGAACATTCCTCTCCTTGACGCAATCAAGCAAATTCCAAGATATGCTAAGTTCCTTAAGGACTTGTGCACTCACACGAGGAGACTAAAGGGAAATCAGAAGATCAGTATGGGGCAAAATGTGCCTGCACTTATACAGCCTATGATGCCCCAGAAATGTAAGGATCCAGGGATTTTTACTATTCCATGTACCATAGGCAATAGCAAATTCGAAAATGCTATGTTAGATTTAGGTGCTTCAATTAATGTTATGCCTATGTCTGTGTTTAACTCTCTTGCCCTTGGACCTTTGCAGAATACAGGTGTTATCATTCAGTTAGTCAACAGAAGTAATGCATACCCTGCTAGACTCATTAAGGATGTCCTTGTTAGAGTTAATGATTTAATTTTTCCTGCAGATTTCTATATTTTAGATATGGATGGAGAATCTAAATCCAGCAAGGCTCCCATCATTCTAGGCAGACTTTTTCTCAAAATTTCCAGAACCAAAATTGATGTACACGCAGGCACTCTTTCTATGGAGTTTGGAGATAGTGTGGTCAGATTTAACATTTTGGATGCCATGAAGCATCCCATGGAAAAGCATTCTATTTTTCATATAGATTTGCTTGTTGATATAGTTAATGATAACCTGTTTGAGTTCTTTGCTGTTGATTTCCTAATTTTTTCTGATTTTGATGATATTTACACATGTGCTATTTGTACTAAGTCTGAAATGTGCAGCATTTGTACTGAGATTGCATCCTATTTACATGGTGATTTTGATGCAGATTGTATAGGTTCTGAACACTTTGATGGTGGTGCAGCTGCAAATTCAATGGAGTCAGAATGTAGCAGTTTGATTACCGCAAGTACACACAAATCTGATTTTGTAGGGTTGCAAGTTGTAGACACAATTCCTGCCACCAGGATACTTCCATCTGTAGTGCAGCCACCTACACTAGAGCTTAAGTCACTCCCACAACACCTTAAGTATACATACTTAGAGGAGGATAAGAAGCTGCCAGTGATCATTTCTACTGACCTCCATGCTGAGCAGGAGGAGAGTTTGCTGCAAATACTAAGGAAGCATAAGAGAGCTATCGGGTGGACCTTGGCTGACATTCCTGGCATTAGTCCTTCCATGTGCATGCACAGGATACTACTTGAGGATGGAGGTAAGCCAGTGAGACAACCATAGAGGCGACTTAACCCTTTAATCCTGGATGTGGTAAAGAAGGAGGTGACCAAGCTTCTGCAAGATGGCATCATTTATCCTATATCCGATAGTGCTTGGGTGAGTCCAATTCGAGTGGTTCCAAAGAAATCAGGAATCACAGTAGTGAAGAATGATCGAGATGAGTTGATTCCTGCTAGAGTGCAAAGTAGCTGGAGAGTTTGTATTGATTACAAGAGGCTCAACCAAGCAACCAGAAAGGATCATTTTCTTTTGCCCTTTATTAATCAGATGCTTAAGCGGTTGGCTTGAAAATATTACTACTATTTTCTTGATGGCTTTTCAGGTTATTTCCAGATCCATATAGCACCAGAGGACCAGGAGAAGACCACATTCACCTGTCCCTTTGGTACTTTTGCTAACAAGAGGATGTCTTTCGGCCTATGCAATGCCCCTGGAACTTTTCAGCGATGCATGGTAAGTATCTTTACAGACTTTTTAGAGGATTGCATTGAGGTGTTTATGGATGATTTTACTGTTTATGGTTCCTCTTTTGATGCTTATTTAGATAGTTTGGATAGAGTTTTGCATAGGTGTATTGAGACTAACCTTGTTCTTAATTATGAGAAGTGTCATTTTATGGTAGAACAGGGCATAGTCTTAGGCCATGTGATCTCTCGGAAAGGTATAGAGGTAGATTCTGCTAAAATTGATGTTATTTCCTAGTTACCTTACCCCTCTTGTGTGCGAGAGGTTCGTTCTTTTCTTGGCCATGTAGGTTTCTACAGGCGGTTCATTAAAGATTTTAGCAAAAAAGCCCTTCCACTGTCCCACTTGTTGCAGAAAGATATTGTTTTTGTTATTTATGATAGGTGTAGAGATTTTGCCTCAAAAGATCTTTGACCACCACTCCCATCATCTAGCTACCTGAGTGGACACTCCCTTTTGAACTCATGTGTGATGCATCTAACTATACAGTAGGAGCTGTCCTTGCACAGAGAGTTAGCAGGCTGCCTCATGTCATCTCCTATGCTTCCAAGACTTTAGATGTTACCCAGGCTAACTATACTACCACTAAGAAAGAGTTGCTTGCTATTATATTGGCACTTGATAAGCTTAGATCATATTTGCTTAGCTCTAAAGTGGTTATCTTTACTGATCATGCAGCCTTAAAGTTCCTATTGAAGAAGGCAGATTCGAAGCCTAGGTTAATTAGATGGATGCTGCTTCTCCAGGAGTTTGATGTGGAGACTAGAGATAGAAGTGGGGCAGAGAATTTGGTGGTGGATCATTTGAGCAGGATCGAAAGAGTTGTTGACCCTTCTCCTATCAGAGATGATTTTCCATATGAGCAACTTATGCAGCTACATGATACCTCACTTGCCCCTTGGTTTGCTGACTTAATTAATTACTTGGTTGCATCTGTTTTTCCCCCTCATGCATCTAGATCACAGAGAGCTAAGCTTAAAAATGATGCTAAATATTATGTTTGGGATAATCCATATTTGTGAAAATTTTGTAGTGACCAGGTGATTCGCAGATGCATACCTGACCATGAGATCTAGTCAGTTCTTCACTTCTGTTATGCCTTTCTAGTCGGAGGACATTTTGGACCACAGTGGACAGCTAGGAAGGTGCTGGACTCTGGATTCTACTGGCCCACCATTTTCAGAGATGCGCATCAGGCTTTCACTACTTGTGAGCAGTGCCAGAGAGCAGGAGTGGCCATCACCCACAGGCAGGAGATGCCTCAGAAACCCATTCTTTTCTGCGAGGTCTTTGATGTTTGTGGTATCGATTTTATGGGCCCTTTCCCTGTCTCTTTTGGTTTTGCTTATATTTTACTTGCAGTTGATTATGTATCTATATGGGTGGAAGCCAAGGCCACCAGGACTAATGATGCTCGAGTTGTTATGGATTTTGTCAGGTCTAACATATTTTACAGGTTTGGAGTTCCTCGAGCTATCATTAGTGACTAGGGGATCATTTTTGTAACCGGACTATGGAGGCCTTGCTTCAGAAGTATGGGGTTGTGCATAGAGTGTCTATAGCATATTATCCCCAAACTAATAGGCAGGCTGAGGTTTCTAACCGAGAACTCAAGCAGATTTTGGAGAAGATGGTGCAGCCGAATAGGAAGGATTGGAGCCGCCGGTTAAAAGATGCTCCTTGGGCTCATTGTACCGCTTACAAGACACCTATAGGGATGTCTCCCTTTAGGGTTGACTTTGGTAAAGCATGCCACCTTCCAGTGGAGATAGAGCATCGTGCATATTGGGCAGTGAAGAGTTGCAACTTAGCATTTGACCAAGCAAGTTTAGAGAGGAAGCTTCAATTGCAACAACTTAAGGAACTTTGTTTGGAGGCTTATGGGAATTCAAAGATCTATAAGGAAAAGACTAAACATTTTCATGACAAGATGATTTCTAGAAAAGAGTTCTTCATTGGCCAAAAAGTGCTTTTGTTCAACTCTCGCCTTAAACTCATGCCCGGTAAGCTCCGTTCTAGGTGGGATGGTCCTTTTGTTGTCACTAACATACTTCCTTATGGTGCAGTGGGGATTTCAAATGAAGCCACCAACAAGAGTTTCAAGGTTAATGGGCACCGTCTTAAGCCCTTCCTTGAGAGCCTTGCGAGCCCCGCACTTGTAGAGGAGCTCTCCTTGGAAAAGCCCACCTTTCCCCAACTACAGATCTTTCCACCTTGATGAAGGTGTTTTCCTCCCTTGCTCTTTTATTTCACATGCCTACTTGTCTTTTGCTTTGTGTTCACATTGAGGACAATGTGGAATTTAAGCGCAGGGAGGAATTTTAGCATTTTGTTCTCACTGTTTTTAAATTCTATTTTTTGTTTTTGATTTTGTCTTCTTTTTACGTTATTATTTTTACTTGTTTCTAATTTTCTCGCATAATCTTTTTGTTTGTTGTTTTCTATCATAAATATTTCTTGTCATAAAAATTCTAATGTTCTATTTTGCTATTTATGTTTTCTATTTTTATTTCTATTTTTTGTCGTTTTTAATTTCTTTGTTGTTTCTATTTTTCTATTTTTGTTTTCTCATTTCTGCTATTTTTGATTTCTCCTGTTTCTATTTTTCTATTTTTGTTTTTTGTTTTCTATTTTCTGTCATTTACTGCTTTGTTTTCTATTTTCTGCTATTTTTAATTTCTCTCTTGTTTCTATTTTTCTATTTTTGTTTTCTGTTTCTATTTTACATTTCTCATTGTTTTACGCTATTTTTAATTTCTACAATTTCTATTTTTTTTTTTTATTTTCTGTTTCTATTTTACTGTTTCTATTTTTCTCGCTTTTGTATTCTATGTTATTTTGCTATTTTTGTTTTTGTTTTATGCTTTTAATTCTATTTTCTGTTTTTAAAAAAAGAGTGTGTTTTGATTTGCTTTCCAATGATGTTTTGAGGTTTGTGAAGTTGAAAAGTTTGAGACAATTGAAATTCAAGGTTCATAACATGATTGAATAAATTTTCTTTCTTCTTGAATTTGATATGCTTGGTGGTGAATGTTTGAATTGATAGATTAAGTTAGATAGATGCATACCTTGTGAGATTTTGAGTCTATTGGTGGATTTAACATTTGCACTATTCTCTTCTTTCTTGTGTGATTTTCACTCATATCATTTGATCACTCTAGAACTTGCTTTGATTCTTTTTTAGGCTACATTTTTCACTTGCATGCATGTACATGATTGAGGCATTCTTTCTTGATTAACCACTTTGGCCAAATAGCCAACCTTACATCATTTCCCTTTGTTTAACCCCCTTGAGCCTACTTGCCTATTCTTTGTTTAGCTCATTGTGTACCTTATGTGAAAAATTTTGTTTTTACCTTTACCTTAGGGAATGGGTGAGCATTGGTTCATTTTCATTGGAGGAGCTCTTTTTGGCTTGTGGGTAGTAGTTCAAGTGTGGGGGTTGTGTAGTTTGATGTGCAATGTGCAAGATGTTTGGTGATATAAAATAGAAAAAACAAAAACCAAAAAAGAAAAAAAAAGAATTAAGAAAAAGAAAGAAAAATCCAAATGAAAGAAAAAATAGAATGATGAAAAAAAAAGAGAAAAAGATCCAAGAAAAGTCGTTAAAAATAATAATAATAATAAGAGAAGAGAAGGAAATTTATAAAGAGAATGTGCATTATTTGGAGTTGGGGGATAAAATTTCATATTTGTTACTTGTCATTTGAGTTCCTTCACAATGCTCTTTCATTCGTTTTGGTATTTATCTTGTCATATCCATATTGTTTCCTTCCCTTACCTTGGCCCCATTACAACCTTGAATAAAGTCCTCTTGATTTTTGTATGCATGTGTTTTTAGTAGTGGAGAAGTGGAAGATAAGTAAGCTTATGGTAGTGCAATTGTTCATGAGTTGAATTGAGTGAAATACTTACCTTGTAAACACTTGAGGGGTTGAGAGTGTATCTTATGAGGATTTATCATTCTTGATTCATGCTTTTCAAGTTGAAGCTACCTTACTTGTTGGTTTGAAATGTGAAGAAATTTTAATTCATGAATGTTTTGTTCCCTTGAATCTTTTATTGCTCCTTTTGCTTGTAAGCTTTTGCATTCTTGAATGTCATTGGAATTTGAGTCCTTTTGAGTTTTTAGCTTTTGAGTTTTTGCTTTTCTTTATTCCCTAGTTTTGGTCTCTTGTGTTTTGCCCAAGAGTGCAAAAAGTTAAGTATAGGAGAATTTGATAATCACATATTTTACACATTAATAAGCCCTCATTTTTAGTGATTTATACTCTTCATGTACTAAATTGTTTGACCTTGGACATGTTTTATAAGTTGGGCTTAAATTTGGGCTTAATTGAATTTTTCTAACATTATTGAGTTTTGATGTTGTTTCTGTATTCCAGCCATAACTTGAGTTCTAGACATCTAAAAATTATGCATTTTACCTTGTAGGAAAATTGAGAGGAAGCTCTACAACTTTGATGTAGAGCTCAAAGTCTCAATCAGATGTCTAGTGGGCCTAATTAGGCCTGAAATTTCAGACTCGGGTTTGAGGAGCATATGGCATTAAAGTGAGCATATCTTAGTCAATTCAAGTTCAATTCAGATGAAACTTAGGCCATTGCATTCCTACAAGGCCCAACTATTTTTGGGAAGTATAATGAGGCACTAGAGGCCAATTTAGGGGGCAGTTTATAGTTTGAGAGGGAGGGATCCGAAAATCAATTTTTATTCCATACTTTTCTCACTTCTCTCTAGAATTCTCTTCTCTTCTCTCCCTCCTTTCTAGGCTTTCGTTTTCTGAGTTCTCTTCTCATGGAGGGCTAGATACCTTGTAATCAATTCGGGATTCTTTAAGAAATTTTGGTTTGGATTCTTAAGATTCTGTTTTAATTTTTTATTTTGAATTGTATTTGGATTCTTCTTCTTCCCCTTCTTTTTCTTTTTCTTGATCTGATTGGATCTTGATTTAGGATTAAGAATTGTGATTGAATTAGGTTGATTAACCTAGTTTAGTCATAGAATTAGAAGTTAAGTGCTGATTTGTGCTTAGATTAATTGAATTCGGATCTAAAATTAACATAGATCTAACATGAATTATGCGATTGTGAATTTGTGTATCAATTGTTAATTGAATTCTAGATTATTGTCTAGTAAGAATTCTGGATTTAATGCTGAGATCTCAGTTAAATCCAAGTTAATCATTCAAATGCAATCCAAATGTTTGTTTAGTGATCTATGATAGAATCCACCAAATTTCGGATAGATTTCTAGATTGATTACGCTTTTAATTGATTGTTCTTTCCTTAATTCTGTTATTTTATATTCTGTTCATCAACTCAAACCCCTTTCCCCAATTTCAGCTTAATCTGATTAATTTACAAACTAAGATCCTTAAGAGAGATCTAGTGTTAACTCCTATGCTACAAGCCATAGGTACAACTCAGTTTTAATTTTGATTGAGTTCGGCGCTCATCAAAATTTGATAATCACATATTTTATACATTAATAAATCCTTATTTTTAGTCATTTACACTCTCCATGTACTTAATTGATTGAGCTTGGTCATGTTTTGTAAGTTTGGGCTTAAATTTGGCTTAATTGATCTTTTCCAACATTATTGAGATTTCACACTGTTTCTGTATTTTAGCCATATCTTGAGTTCTATATGTCTAAAAATTATATATATTACCTTGTAGGAAATATGAGAGAGAGCTCTACAACTTTCATGAGAGCTCTAGGGTAGAATTGGACATCTAGTAAAGCTAATTAGGCTTGGAAGTTAGAACACAGGTTCTGTAACTAGAGCCCGAGCAGTGTGTACTAATCAGGGCATAACTTGGGCTGTAGATGTGATATGGGACTGAAACTAGTGGCATTTTAAATCCAAGACATATATATTCAATTCATATGAAGATTATTTTTCTGAAATACATCGTTTTGGGTGTGTAATTGTAGTTGAAAAATAGAGATGAGTTATTGATAAGTTTATGTCACTTAAATGGGCATAACTTGAGTTGTAGACCTCCAAATGACATGGGGTTTGGGCCCAATTACTCATAATGGACCCAACTTTGTAACTAATGGGATTCTAGTAATGTGAGACCAAAATAGGAGTTAGTTTATAGCTATAAAAAGAGAAATTCAAGATCAGTTTTTCATTCCACACTTTTCTCATCTTCTCTCTCTAGATTTAGATTTTTCTCTCTTCTTCCTCCTCAAGCTCCTTTGTGGTGATGGCCATGGAGAGCTAAACTTCTATAATCAATTCAGAGATTCTTGAAGAAATTGTAGTTTGAATTCTTGAGATCTTTGTTCTATTTTTGTATTCGAATTACAATTGGATTCCTCTTCTTCTCCTCTTCTTCATGATCTTGAATGCATGAATAGTGATTCTGTTTATGTTTGATCGTATTGGATCTTTATTTCATATTGAGAATTTTGATGAATCTAGGTTGATTGATCTGAATTAATTATAGAATTAAAGAGGTTAGGTTACTGATTTGTGCCTAGGTTAATTGAATTCAGAGATCAAATTAACATAGATCCTAACATAAATTATGCGATTGCGAATTTGTGTGTCAATTATTAATTGAATTCTAGATGATTGTCTAGTGTGAATTCTAGATTTGATGTAGAGATTTCAATTGAATCCAAATTAACCATTCAATTACACTTCAAATGTTTATTGAAAGATCTATGATAGAATCAACCCAATTTCGGATAGGTTTCTGAATTGATTGTTCTTTTAATTGAATTTATTCACTTTAATTTTGTTATTTTCATATTTTGAATTCTCAAATCCTTTTCCCAAATCTTGGCTTGATTTGATTAAATTGCATTTACAATCCTTGAAAGATAATCCGATGTTTGTTTCCTATGCTACAAGTCATAGGCATAACTCGGTTACAATTTTGATTGAGTTCAGCGCTCGTCACTCGGCGTGACACTCCCACGCCGCGACCTGCTGCTCTCTGCCTATAGAAACTATAAATTTGAGGCTTGTGCACTATGGTGTACAACACCTTATGTCATGGCATGAGAAGCAAAACCCAGATTCTATAGAATTATGTAGAACCGTGGTATTGTTCCATTAGTTTAATTCATGGATTTTTGCCTATTCCAAACCAGTTTCTAGGTAATCTTAGGTCCCTAATAATTTCTTCAATAATTAGGAATCATCAATCATTAACTTAAACATCTTAATTTGGATTCAAGCACCAAAATCACCTATTTGACCTAAAACTCATCATTTGTGAATCAAGGGCCTAAATGAGATGTTCTAAGCTTCTAACTTCTACTTATGCTATGAACAAGTCATAAATGACTAAAGAAACACAAACATGCAAGCCAAACACACCAAACACTTCTATAATTCAATTTGACCTATTATGCACCAAAATGCATCTATGGTGAAAATAGTGAAAAGAAGTGAAGATGAGCATAAAACCCCTACCTTTGGCAACTATGAAGAAGATTCAAGCTTGGTTGGATCTCAAGCCTTGGCTTTGCCTTTGGCTTTCCTCTTTCTCTCTTCCTCTTCTTTGGTCTTTTCTTCCTCTTCTTTCCTTTCACCTCTCATGGTTTCTATTTCTGTTTTGGTGTAGAAAATGGTTGTGAGTGAGGGCTTATAAAGAAAAGGCAAAAGACTCTTAAGCCATAACTGATAAATCTTGATCTGTTAAAAACACTTAGATTTAACTAATTCAAGATTTTTAACTTCTAACAACTTTAAAATAAATACTAAGATTCATATAAAAAGTCATTTCACCATTATCTGATATTTCCATATTTGCTACTAGTCAATTCAGTTATAAATAAACAACAATATGCCTAAAAATGTCAAACTAGCTCAATTTACCTTAAAACTTTAATTGTATCTTGTTTCATACTTTTGTGACTTAGAAATAAATTATCCATATTTATTTCCCTCGTCTAAGTAATTTATGCTACTATCTGAGTCATTTTAAGCTACTTTTCACACTCTGGGTTGCAACAAAGTACTTAAATTAACTCAAATTGTCACAAAATTTAACATGCATGTTAAGTAAGTCATATGCTACATTTTGAACACATACACAAGTCTAACATGTCATTTAAGGTATTACATAATCCATTTGATTCTTTCTCTTTTCCTTTGAAGGATCTTGCCCTAGATTTACATGGAAACACAAAAGGGGTGAGGATTCATAATCCTTAGTATTGTATTCCAAAACTAATTATTTATAACAATATATATATACATTCATAGTAATTATGAAGTAAAACATGTTATAAAAGCTCATCCTTGACTCCTTCTTAGCAACTAAAGAAATCAAACTACATAAATATTCACGAATTAATAAAGACTCAAGCTAATAAACTACCATGACCCCTCAAGGAATCAAGCTGAATGCATTTCCAAGGCCCATTTAACAACCAAGCTAATTTGGTTATCATGACTCACTTAAGAACCAAACTATAACCTACCATGGTCCATTTAAGGAACCAAGCTAATTTAATTACCATGGCTCACTTCAGAACCAAGCTATATTTCATTATTTTCCAAAAGAAACTTATAACATCGATTAGTATTTTATCTCATACTAAAAATATGCATAAAAGCCTCTATTGAATCATGGGTATTC
The DNA here is from genome assembly GCA_029884595.1 of Ormosia semicastrata. Classification (NCBI taxonomy): domain Eukaryota; kingdom Viridiplantae; phylum Streptophyta; class Magnoliopsida; order Fabales; family Fabaceae; genus Ormosia; species Ormosia semicastrata. The sequence goes on along the minus strand of JAQQTO010000061.1, from coordinate 62,182,182 downwards.
ATTTCCTAACTTATCAAGGCTTGCATGAAGCCCAAGGGTGAAAAACTCTATTTTCATAAGTCCCTAACCCTTATCCCTCTTGAATAATTGGTTATGACAAACTAAATTCTAATTTTTGACTTGCCCATAATAGGCTATGTGGTCCTGATAATTAGTTATGAGGTAACTGATACCCTTCTGATGCGTGCAAAAGATACACTAAGAGCAAGTGCACTCTATCGCCAAGTAATAAAGGACTTTGGAGTCCAAGTTATCGATCCCATGAGGAATAAGTGATAATTACTAAAGTTATAAAACTCTTATGTTATTTAGACAGTCGAAAGTGTATGTCAGATTCAAATTTAAAACAAAAAACTAATGGAGAAAATAAAAAGAACAATTAAATAAAGAAAAGGTAAACAAAGATAGAAAGATGCTAGGGTGCAAGGTTCACTTGAGTCTCATTATTCGGATCTTCTTTCAATTATGATACAGGTAATTCTTTTGCCAATATTATCTTATAAGCTATTGAATCCCAATAGTCATGGATGAAACAACATTCTATTCTTAATTTAATCCACCTATTTGGTTATTTAGTTAAATTAATCAATAATGCATTAAGTTCCAATTTCAAGATATGAACTAACAACCCGTCAATTCCATTGGTAGGATAAATTGATGTTTGGTCATTCACCAATATAATCCTAGGCTTACCATATAGATCCACTCATTGAGTGCGGAGGGTCACCGGTCAAACAATGAATTAATGAATGTCACAAGTGATCAAGTTATGACAAGAATTCAAGCAATATAGTAAACCCACAAAGAAATTACCATAATCAATTTAGAAATCAGATCCAAAAAATTAAGAACACAAGATCCCCTATAGCCCTAGTTATGAGTTTAACCACACATATTTACTACAAACAAACTCATAATAAGATATAGATCCATGAGAAGATAGCAAAAGAAAATAAGAGAAATAGAAAGAAAGAGAGATCAAAAACCCCTTTTGATGAAATTCAGCTCTTCAAGCTTCCAAGAAAATCCTTCCCCTCTTTAGATCAATCCTTCTTTTCCTCAGATCTGCCCCTCCTTTCTTTAGATCTCTAATTCTATGCCTCCTCTCTCCTTCTCCAAAGAGTTGCAGCTGCTCCTCTAGGTCTCCACCACTTTCAAAACGTGCCAAGAATGTCAATATATAGGCCCCCAACACAAACTTCGCGCAAAAGTTTACAATAATTGAGTTCTGGAGGTCTTCATGAAAGTAGTAGAGAATTGTCTTAGCTTTCCTACAAGACCAAAATCACATCAATCAGATATTTGAAACTCAAATTATAACTAGTTTACTGAACATTGTCAAAGAGATAAATTAGGGCTAAGTCATGCAATAATTCCTTCAATGATCCACTATATCTCTCCAAATGCATTAAATCTTTCTAGATTTGCAAAACGAAGATAATGATAAGGATCCATTTAAAATTATTTCATAATTAAAAGCAAATCACCCTCATTTGTTCAATTAAATATTATAAAATATAGGCTTATCAACTCCCCCACACTTGAGCTTTTGCTTGTCCTCAAGCAAAGAATAGGGTCAACAAAGAAGATCAATCTTAACATCCAGAAACATAAATCAAGAGGAATTCCAAAGTTCAAGATCAGTAATCAAATCCAATCAATCAAGATCATTCAGTAATTTTAAACAATAAGATGCTTTAGCCTAGCTTGCAACTGTTTTCTTTACCAAGCATATGAGATCACTCATCTTTCTATAGCTCAAGTGTTTAAAGGACAAAGAGATCACTCAAATTTCTCTTGAAAAATGCAATATCATAGGCTTGCTTATCAATCTCATCTCCACTTTCAAGTTCACATACAATCACAAGAATCAAAAGGACTTTCCTTTAGTTGTAACGGGGCTAAGGGTATAATGAAAGATAGGAAGAAAGGATAAAATAGGGTAAAGAATGCTCATGAATAAATCAATACAAAGCAGAATCAGGCTGAAAAGATGATAGATAGAGCATGATGCTCAAGAATATAACAACTTCTCACTTTTAACCCAATATTTTCATTATTCTTCACCAACAATTCTTTTCTTTTCTTTCCTTTTTATTCATCATTTTTTTCTTTTCCAAACTTTTTTTTTAAACCCTTAAAGATAAAAGCAACTTTTCAAGACCTTTCAATCAACATATCAATTGCTCCAAAGAATTCAACCTGATTATTCAATTGGGTATTCAAATAAATCAATTTCAGGCTCAAATCGGGCAACTAAGGGATTATTTAATCAATGTAACTCTGGAATTCAAGAAAGAATTAAGCCTAATTGCCTTAATCATATTCAAGTATGCATGTGAGTCATTAAAATTTCAACAAGATATCAAAGCAAGTTCTAGCGCACATCAATCAAAAGAAAATTCACTCTAGAAGGAAAATAGGACTTTATTTATGAAAAATCCAATCATTAAAGCTCAAAACTCACTTTCTGATAAAGTTGATAAAGAAAACAGAAACAAGTAGGCATGACTCAAAGATGCTAAATTTCACTTTTCTCAATTGAACAAGATTACTTCACACAAAATAATCTCATAATTAATATATTCCCCTTTCAAACATATTTCTATCAGCTCAGAATAAATCAAGTGATTAACACACAATTCCAGCTTAACTATCAACAATACTCAAGTGTTCATCAGTTGTGCAAATTTTTTTTTCAGAGTACATTACCAAGTACATTACCACTCCCCCACACTTAATATTAACATTGTCCTCAATGTGAAAGAGAGATAAATAAAGAGTAAAGAAAAGAGCAATACAATCTGATGAGGCATGAGACATGGCAGGCAGAAAAACAACATAACAGTCAGTGCTACAACAGAATCTGAAAAATCACAGAACACATGAGTAGAAACACAAACTAGGGTCTTTTAAAGTCAGATTCCCAAGACCGTAATACTTATGTTCACCCCTGAAAAGATTCCACAAATAAGAAGTTCATGACGCACAAGTTCACATGAATGCGTCTCAAGAGTATGACTCTTTACTCAGCCATTCGAAATGAATTAAATTTTTATCTTCTCAGTTTGTGGACATTATCTTCAAATTGCAACTTTAAAACAAAGATAACAAAAATAACTAAAAGAAGAGACAATAAGGAAGAAACACAGGTTGCCTCCTGTATAGCGCTTGTTTAAGGTCACGAGCCTGACGATGAACTTGTACTAAGACTAAGTGAGGCAGATAGAGTGGTTCTCAATTTCCACTCCTTTTTCATAGTGCTTTGCTCTTTGCCCATTTATCTTGAAAGATTGTTATCCTTCTTTCCTCACTTCAAGCACACCATATGGTAACACTCTAATAACCTCATATGGTCCATACCATTTTGACCGCAGTTTACCTGGAAATAGATGAAGTCGTGAGTTATAAACAAGAATTTGATCCCCAATCTTAAACTTACGCTGTTGGATCCACATGTCATGACATTTTTTTGTTTTCTCCTTATAGAGCTTGGCATTCTCAAATGCCTCAAGATAAAATTCATCCAGCTCATTGAGCTGCTCACGTCTTTGTGCACCTGTAGCATTTACATCAAAATTCAAAAATTTAAGTGCCCAATATGCTCTATGTTCTAGTTCCACAGGTAAGTGACAGGCTTTCCTAAACACAAGTTTATAAGGAGACATGCCAATGGGTGTTTTGAAAGCAGTTCTGTAGGCCCATAATGCATCATCTAACTTCAAAGACCAATCTTTACGAGATGCATTAACAATTCTTTCCAAAATCTTTTTCAATTCGCGGTTTGAAACTTCCACTTGGCCACTTGTTTGTGGATAATAAGGAGTGGCGACTTTATGGGTGACACCATATTTGCTCAAAAGATTATCAAATTGCTTGTTACAAAAATGTGTGCCACCATCACTTATGATTGCTCGAGGTGTACCAAATCTAGTAAAAATGTTTCGTTTCATAAACTTCACCACAATTCGAGCATCATTAGTAGGCAATGCCATAGCTTCAACCTATTTAGAAACATAATCCACAACAACCAGAATGTATTGATTAGAAAAAGACTTTGGGGAAGGACCCATAAAATCAATTCCCCAGACATCAAAAAGTTCACAAACCAAGATGCCATTCAATGGCATATCCTGTCTCCTAGAGATGTTTCCACTACGCTGACATTTGTCACAAGATCGAGCAAATTCAAATGCATCCTTAAACAAGGTTGGCCAATAAAACCCACATTGCAACACCTTGTGTGCAGTTCTACTCGGACCAAAGTGGCCAGCAGTTTCCCTAGAATGACAATGTTCAAGAATGGAATGACTTTCACTACCATGAATGCATCTTCTAATAATATTATCAGCACAAATCCTAAACAAGTATGGGTCCTCCCACAAATAATGCTTAACATCAGATAAGAATTTCTTCTTTTGTTGATAATTGAGATTAGGTGGGATGGTATTACCTGCAAGGAAGTTAACAAAATCAGCATACCATGGTAAAGTGGAGACTGCAAAGAGGTGCTCATCAGGAAATGATTCATTTATAGCTCGCTCAGTAGAGGGCTCTAACACCTCCTCATCTAATCGAGACAGGTGATCAGCTACAAGATTCTCTATACCCTTTTTATCACGTATCTCAATATCAAATTCTTGTAGCAAAAGAACCCACCGAATCAGTCTCGGCTTAGCATCCTGTTTGGAAAGCAAATACTTAATAGCAGAATGGTCAGTATAACAAATAACCTTAGAAAGAATAAGGTAAGGGCAAAATTTATCAAAAGCAAATACTACTGCTAGCAATTCTTTTTCAGTGGTAGTGTAATTTCTTTGTGCCTCATTTAGAGTGCGGCTAGCATAATAAATGGTTTGGAAAACTTTACCTTTCCTTTGGCCCAAGACAACCCCAACTGCTATATCACTTGCATCACACATTAATTCAAATGGTAAGGACCAATCAGGGGCAACAATGATGGGTGCACTAATTAATTTTTCCTTTAAGACAAGAAATACTTCTAAACAAGAATCAGAAAAATCAAATGGTGCATCCTTCATTAGGAGGTTAGTCATTGGTTTGGCAATTTTTGAAAAGTCTTTAATAAACCTCCAATAAAAACCTGCATGCCCCAGAAATCTTCGAATGGCCCTAACAGATTTAGGTGGGGGCAATTTTGTAATTACTTCTACCTTTGCCGGATCAACTTCCAAACCTTTAGGCGAAATCTTATGCCCCAAAACAATGCACTATTGTACCATGAATTGACATTTTTCCCAGTTCAAGACAAGGTTAGTGTTCCTGCATCTCTCCAAAACCAAATTGAGATTATGCAAACAATCATCAAAGGAAGGGCCAAACACAAAGAAATCATCCATGAAAATTTCAATACAATCCTCTATCAAGTCAGAAAAAATAGCCATCATACACCGCTGAAAAGTAGCCGGTGCATTACATAACCCAAAAGGCATCCGTCTATATGCAAATGTACTATATGGGCATGTGAAAGTGGTTTTCTCTTGATCCTCAAGTGCCACAGGTATTTGCATATAGCCAGAATATCCGTCCAAGCAGCAGAAAAATGCATGACCTGAAAGTTTCTCTAACATTTGATCAATGAAGAGTAAGGGAAAGTGATCTTTCCTAGTGGCATCATTTAATTTTCTATAATCAATGTATATATGCCACCCAGTCACGTTTCTCACAGTTATGAGTTCTTTCTTTTCATTTTCCATGACTGTTGTACCCCCTTTTTTTGGCACTACTTGTACTGGACTCACCCAAGGACTATCAGAAATGGGGTAAATGATACCTGCATCGAGCAGCTTTATTATCTCCTTCTTTACAACCTCTTTCATGTTTGGGTTGAGCCGCCTTTGTGGTTGCACAAGGGGCTTGTTCTGTGCCTCCATGTGGATTCTGTGGGTGCAAATGGTAGGGCTGATGCCCATAATGTCATGAATGGTCCACCCAAATACTTTCTTGTCCTCTCTTAACACTCTCATGAGTTTTTCCTCCATTGGACCTGAAAGCAAAGCAGAGATAATCATAGGTAAATTTGACGGAGGATCTAGAAAAGCATAGTTTAAATTGGAAGGTAGGGGCTTGAGCTCAAGTTCAGGAGGCTACTCAATTGAAGGCTTTGGAGTAAGTATGTTTTTCCTATCCAAATCCTCATAATACCCCCAATTTCTTCTATTGTCCCCAGACATGCCAACTTCTAACCGCGTTACCATTTCTTTGACCTCTTCATCATCCTCAAGGTCAGGATTGACCATGGTCAAGATCTTTTCTAGAACGTCATCAATAACTGAATCTTGCAAACATGAACTCACAGCACTATCCACAATATCAATAGAATTAATGCAATTACATGAATCATAGGAACTAGGATGCTTAATAGAATTAAAGACATTAAAAACAACTTCTTCATCATTTAATCGCAAGGTTAACTTCCCTTGATAGACATCAATCATAGTCTTCCCAGTAGTAAGGAATGGTCGCCCAAGTATGATTGGGACCTCAGAATCCTCCTCCATGTCTAACACAATAAAATCAGCTGGAAAAATGAACTTGTCCACCTTCACCAGGACATCCTCCAATACACCACGAGGATAAGTAATGGATCTATCAGCCAACTGCAAAGAAATGTTGGTAGGCTTTGGTTCCTGCATTCCCAGTTTCTTAAACACAGAGAAAGGCATCAAATTAATGCTAGCACCTAAATCACATAATACTTTTTCAAAATGAGAATTACCAATAAAGCAAGGAATAGTAAAACTCCCTGGATCTTTTAACTTTGGTGGTAATTTCTTTAAGAGAATGGCAGAGCACTCCTCATTCAATCTGACTGTCTCATATTCCTCAAGCTTGCGTTTGTTTGAAAGTATCTCCTTAAAGAATTTTGCATATTTTGGCATTTGAGAGATAGCTTCCACAAAAGGAATGTTAATCTGTAATTTCTTGAACATCTCCAAGAATTTTGCAAATTGCTTGTCATGCTTGGTATTCTGGAACCTCTGAGGAAATGGAATGGAAGACTTTTGGGGCTCACTTACCTGTACCATGGGAGGCGCTTCACTGATCTTTTTATTTTCTATAGTATTTGGCCCATCAAGAGTATCTTCATGTTCTTGCACATGTTCCTCTTTGTTCTTAGAATGATCTCCAAGCTCCTTACCGCTTCTCAGAGTGATTGCCTTTACCTATTCTTTTGGGTTAGGTTCAGTAGAGCTGGGCAAAGATCCTGGTGGCCTTTCTGACATCAGAGTAGTCAACAGACTGATTTGAGTCTCCATGGTCTTCATTCTAGCTTCTAAATTTTGCATGTACTTTATTACAAGATTTTCAAAGCTTGGCTTCTCTGCAGGTGCTTGAAAACCTGGAGGTGGTTGTGGGGCTCTCTGTTGATTCTACTGATAGCTTTGTTGATTTCCCTATTTGAAATTGGGGTGGTCCCTCCAACCGGGATTGTAGGTGTTGGCATAAGGATTATACTGCTGGCGGTTGGGATTTCCAACAAAATTTGCTGCTTCAGGTTCTGGGGCAAAGGGACTACCAACTTGACAGTTTGAACTTGTATGACCCTGTCCTCCACATGCATCGCAAATAGTTGGTGGGGCTGCACTACTTGTTACCATCAAGGTTTCCACCTTCTTTGTCAAGGCTTCCAATTGATTCAAAATGGTAGTAGAAGCGTCCACAACATGCACTCCTACTGATTTCTTAAGAATTTGGCACTCATTTTGCCATTGATAACTGTTCAACGTCATTTCTTCAATCAATGCTTAGCTTTCAGTAGGTGTTTTCCTCCATATAGTACCTCCCGCAGCAGCATCAATGAGGGAACAGTTTGTAGAAGATAAACAGTTATAAAAAGTCTGGACTTGCTGCCACACGAGAAATCCATGGTGTGCACATCTCCTCAATAACTCTTGAAAGCGCTCCCAAGCTTCATAAAGAGTGTCCATTTCAAACTGCACAAAAGAAGATATATCATTTCTTAACTTAGCAGATTTAGAAGGAGGAAAATACTTAGCCAGAAACTGTTGTTTCAATTGATCCCATATAGTGATGGAACCCCTTGGAAGTGATGTTAACCATTAACTCGCCCTGTCTCTTAGAGAGAAAGGAAAGAGTCGCAATCTGATTACATCATCTGTCACTCCATTGTACTTGATAGTGTCACACAACTGCAAGAATCTAGCCAAATGCTGATTTGGATCATCTGAAGGTAATCCACCAAACTGTACAGAATTCTGAATCATGGAGATCAATGCAGGTTTGATCTCAAAATTGTTAGCCGCCATAGCTGGTCTTATAATACTTCCTCCATACCCTTCAGCAGTGGGCATAGAGTACTCAAGCATGGTTCGCTCTGCTGGGTTAGCTATTTCGTCACGATTCCCTTCAATTGCTGGTCCTTCCATTCTGTTTATGTCTTCTGTCACAGCTGAAATTTGAGTTTGCTTTCTTAACCTGCGAGCTGTTTTCTCAATTTCTGGATCAAATGTCAAATCAGGAAACTGAGAGCGAGTGAACATAAACAAGAAAAATGAACAAGTGAAAATTGTAGTGAAAAATTAATTAAAAATACATGAACAATAATAATAAACAAAAATAAAAGATAAGAAAGATAAAATAAAAAAATGACAATAAAAACAAAACAGAGATATACAAAATAAGAAAATAAATACAAATAAGGTTAAATAAAAAATGAAAGTAAATAAAGATAAACAAAAGCAAAACACAATAATAAAAACAGATAAAATAAATTAAAATAAAAATTTCATCTAAATTAACTAGAATTTTACGCCTCTAATATTACCAAAATTATTCCCCGACAACGGCGCCAAAAACTTGATGCGTGCAAAAGATACACTAAGAGCAAGTGCACTCTATCGCCAAGTAATATATGACTCTGGAGTCCAAGTTATCGATCCCACGAGGAATAAGTGATAATTACTAAAGTTGTAAAACTCTTATGTTATTTAGACAGTCGAAAGTGTATGTCATATTCAAATTTAAAATAGAAAACTAATGAAGAAAATAAAAAGAACAATTAAATAAAGAAAAGGTAAACAAAGATAGAAAGATGCTAGGGTGCAAGGTTCACTTGAGTCTCATTATTCGGATCTTCTTTCAATTATGATACAGGTAATTCTTTTGCCAATATTATCTTATAAGCTATTGAATCCCAATAGTCATGGATGAAACAACATTCTATTCTTAATTTAATCCACCTATTTGGTTATTTAGTTAAATTAATCAATAATGCATTAAGTTCCAATTTCAAGATATGAACTAACAACCCATCAATTCCATTGGTAGGATAAATTGATGTTTGGTCATTCACCAATATAATCCTAGGCTTACCATATAGATCCACTCATTGAGTGCGGAGGGTCACCGGTCAAACAATGAATTAATGAATGTCACAAGTGATCAAGTTATGACAAGAATTCAAGCAATATAGTAAACCCACAAAGAAATTACCATAACCGATTTAGAAATCAGATCCAAAAAATTAAGAACACAAGATCCCCCATAGCCCTAGTTATGAGTTTAACCACACATATTTACTACAAACAAACTCATAATAAGATACAGATCCATGAGAAGATAGCAAAAGAAAATAAGAGAAATAGAAAGAAAGAGAGATCAAAAACCCCTTTTGATGAAATTCAGCTCTTCAAGCTTCCAAGAAAATCCTTCCCCTCTTTAGATCAATCCTTCTTTTCCTCAGATCTGCCCCTCCTTTCTTTAGATCTCTAATTCTATGCCTCCTCTCTCCTTCTCCAAAGAGTTGCAGCTGCTCCTCTAGGTCTCCACCACTTTCAAAACGTGCCAAGAATGTCAATATATAGGCCCCCAACACAAACTTCGCGCAAAAGTTTGCAATAATTGAGTTCTGGAGGTCTTCATGAAAGTAGTAGAGAATTGTCTTAGCTTTCCTACAAGACCAAAATCACATCAATCAGATATTTGAAACTCAAATTATAGCTAGTTTACTGAACATTGTCAAAGAGATAAATTAGGGCTAAGTCATGCAATAATTCCTTCAATGATCCACTATATCTCTCCAAATGCATTAAATCTTTCTAGATTTGCAAAACGAAGATAATGATAAGGATCCATTTAAAATTATTTCATAATTAAAAGCAAATCACCCTCATTTGTTCAATTAAATGTTATAAAATATAGGCTTATCACCTTCGTGAGTTTCTGTTTTATGCTAATATTCGGTTACGACTTTACTGCTAACCGGTTATTAGACAACTGAACTCTCTGACAAGCACTAATAATCAATTAGGCCTTGTGCCTAATCAGTTATAGCTTAACGTGAAGTCATTTCTGTATAGGGAATAATCAATTAGCCTTATGCCTAACTAGTTATTTGCTACTCCCATGACTCTTTGTAAAACATAGATAATCGGTTAGCCTTGTGCCTAACTGGTTATATGTTGCGTTTTTCATCAAAAAAAGGGCAACTCATGGCCCTTCTTCATCCAAAATCCTATATAACCTCAAGGAAACATTCCAAAACAGAAGTGCTACTAAAAAATAGTTTAAATAGGGTTCCATAACAACAATCAAGTTATCAAACATGGATTTACATCCTACTTACATCAACAAAATACCCATTTTTCAACTCTTAACTCAAGCATACAAATGGGTGTTTCTAAGTTCATAAACCATAACCTTATATAGGTCAAGCTAAAAACAATCCCAGCTTAGCCATTAAAGGCACTAAGCAAGGTAGAAGGCAACCTAAGTCTCTCAAACCCATTATTCATCCCTCAACATACAACATACATAAAGATGAAGATAGCAAGAGATGTTCATATAGGTTCAAGCACCCCTACCTCACTTGTAGTCTAGATGATCCTCAAACCTTAACTTTCCCTTTGGCTTTTTTCTTCCTTCCCTCTTCTTCCTCTTTCTCCTCTTCATTCTTTTCTCTCCTTTTCTACTCTGCTGACGCTATAGTTGTCAATGTGAGAGAGTGAATATGTTTAAGTGTGAAAAGAAGAAGGAATAACCAACAAAGTCAAATAAGAAACAGTTGGAATGTGAGTCATCAAAGTTACTTGATATTTATCTAAAATGCTATATTTGTTAAGAACACTTTGCTTCTGTGAAATCAAGTTTCCTAACTTCCTTAGATACTATAGAATTTCTTGGGATTCAATTCAACCCTAGTTTCATTATTTTCGTAAGTTTCCATATTTGTGACTCATCAATCCGATATATAAATACTTAACAAGTGTACTTAAAAATACAAAACTGAATCTAATTATCCTTAAATTTTAGCTATATCATAATTTATACATTTGTGACCTAGAAATAAATTTTTCATGTTTATTTCCATTAACTAAGCCATTTATGCCATTATCTAAGCCATTTTAGGCAACTTTTCATAGTCTGTGTTGCAACAAAGTGCCTAAATTAACTCAGATCATCACAAAATTAAGCAGACATGTCAAGCAAGTATTATGATATCCCTACGACCGTATACAAGCCTAACCTGCTAAATTGAGGATTTTATATTTCTCCCTTCCTTTTTAAAAATTTGTCTCCAAAATTGCTTACCTCGTATAAACAACTCCGAGTGATCTAGCTGCATGTGGGACTCTAGCTCCCATATAGCCTCCTCGGTGCTTGCTCCACTCCATAAAACCTTTACTAGAGGAATCTGCTTACCTCTAAGGTCCTTGACTCCTTTGTCTACAATCCTCACTAGTTGCACTACATAAGACAAATCATCTCTTAACTATATTGATTCATTTCTTATGATGTGTGAAGGATTTAAATTATATTTTTTGAGTTAAGACACATGAAAAACATCGTGAATGTTTGACAGGCTGGAAGGAAGGGCTATCTAGTAGGCTACAAGTCCAACTCTTTTTAGAATTTGGTAGGGACCAATGAAACGAGGGTTCAATTTCCTTGTTCTCAATGCTTTATTAATTCCTATTGTAAGAGAGACTCTCAAGAAAACATGTTCTCTCTCTTCGAACTCTAGCGGTTTTCTCCTTCTATCAGCATAGTTTTTTTGCTTACTTTGAGACATAGTCATCCTATCCCTGATCATTCTAATTTGGTTTGAAGTTTGTTGTACTAACTCAGGTCCTAGAATAGCTTTCTCTCCAACCTCATACCAACATAATAGTGACCTATACTTCCGGCCATAAAGTGCTTCATGTGGTGCCATTCCTATGCTGGTATGATAACTGTTGTTATAGGTAAATTCCACTAAAGGCAAGAGTTTATTCCAACTACCCTACTAATCTAGTACACATGCTCTAAGCATATTTTCTAGGGTCTGGAAAGTTCTCTCTAATTACCCATCTGTTTGTAGATGGTATGTTGTACTAAAGCTTAACCTAGTCCCGAAGGCCTTTTACAAGGTTTCCCAAAATCTAGATGTGAATCTAGGATATCTATCTAAAACTATACTAAGGGGAATTCCATACAACCTAACTATCTCTTGTAGGTACAATTGGGCTAGTTTATCTAAGGAGTAGTTAGCTCTAATTATCAAGAGGTGGGTAGACTTGGTTAGTCTATCCACTATAATCCAAACTGCACCATATCTTGGCTAGGTTCTAGGTAACCTCATCACAAAATCCATCGTGATATTATCCCACTTCCATTCAGGGATTGCTAAGGATTGAAGAGGTCTGGAAGGTTTTTGGTACTCTATCTTAACTTTCTGACAGACCAAGCACCTAGACACAAGCTCCGCTATTTTTTTCTTCTTTCCTAGCCACTAAAACATCTTCTTTAAATCTTGGTACATCTTAGTGGCTCTAGGATGGATGGTATATTGACTCCTATGAGCCTCTTCTAAGATCTTTTCTTTGATGGTAGAATCTCTTGGAATGTAAAGTCTATCTCTAAACTTAATCACTCCATCATCTGCCATATCAAATTCTTTTTTATCCCCTAAAAATATATGCTCTTTTACCTCATTTAGGGTCTCACCCTTGCTTTGAGCTTCTAGAATTTGAGCTCTTAGGTCAGTAGCTATATCCACCCTACTCATAAAGAGACTTTGTGGTGTCACAGTTGCCCTAAGGCTCAAGTCTCTAAACCTTTCAAGAAGTTCACCCTTTTGAATCATCATCCGAGACACATGTAGGGATTTTCTACTTAGTGCATCAGCCACTATGTAACATCCTCTAAAACATGTTAAACTTGTAGATAGTTATAGAGGGAGCTTAATAGTTGCTTAACATGCCTGTTTAATTTTGTGACAATCTGAGTTAGTTTAGGCACTTTACTGTAACCTGAAAGATGAAAAGTAGCTTAAAATGACCTACATATTAGCATAAATGGCTTAGATAATGGAAATAAATGTGGATAATTTGTTTTTAGGTCACAAATATGTAGGCTATGATATAGTTAAAATTTAAGAATAATCAGAGTTGGTTTGATATTTTTAAGCATGTTGGTTGTGTGTTTTAATACCGAATTGATTAGTCGCAGATATGAAAAAATGTGATAATGGTGCAACAAGAATTTTGATGAGTCCTAGGATTTATTTTAAACTTGTTGGAAGTTGAAAAACTTGATTTAGCTAAATCTGAGTGTTTTTAGCATATTAGGAAGTACTAGTGCAGTATCTTAAGGCCATAAGCCATCCACGATTACTGTAACATCCCAATTTTTGGGTAAAAGACCGATGTATCCTTATTTTACTGTTTCTTGTTTTTCTGTATGAAATACAGACATATAATACTGTCTGTTATTTTATTTGACCGTTTTGAGTGTTTTGCTTCGTGATGGGGAAAAATAGAAAAATGACCATTTCATCCCGAATGTACTATTTTTGGTTTTTCTACATGATACAGTGTTTGATATTACTGTCTGTGATTTTATTTGGACTTTTTGTTAGATTTGCTCCGGGACAGGAAAATAATAATTTTTTTGGTCGGAAAAATATTATTTTAATTAATTAGAGTTGGGGGATCTTACTAAACCCAATTGATTGATATATAAATTAGTTTCGTAAATTTTTAGAATTTAACTGTGTGATAAAATAATTTTTAGTATTATTTTATTCCTCAAGATAAATTTTGACAATGACCGATCTCACAGTGTGTGTATGGAACTCACGTATAAATAAAGTAACCAATAGAAACAAGAAACTTGGACCAATAGAAATAAGACACATGGAAGTCAAAGTAATAAAGACAAAGTCAACAAAAGTGGCTTGACCATTTTGGACCATTAGATGCAATCTTGATGACCATAGATTTAATGAATGGTTAGGATTGAATCTTGGTGGATAAGCTTGAATGATGACCATAGATTTGATGAATGGCTAGGATTGAATCTTGGTGGATAAGCTTGAATGATGACCATAGATTTGATAAATGACTAGGATTGAATCTTGATGGATAAGCTTGGATGATGACCATGGATTTGATCAATGGATAGGATTTAAAGAAGAATCAATGGCTAGGATTAAGTCAAAAATTTGTAGACTTGACTTTAGGATTAGTAATTAATTAAGCTTAGTTTGACTAGATTAATTACTTAATTTGCAAACTAATTAAACTAGTTTAGTTATTAAATAATTACAATCTAAATATTAATTAGAGGTGCTAATATTGTTTAGAGATTATAAAATATGTAATTATGTGTCTAATTAATTAGTTATGTAATTAGATAAATAATTAAGTAGACAAGTTTAATTCTTAACTAATTATAATCTAAATGTTAATTAGATATACTAATATTAATTAAAGGTTATGATATATGTTAGTATATGTTAGATATATTAGTCATAAGATTAAAATGCTAATTAGGATTTAATTAGGATATTTGACCAAATAAATTTTCCTAATTGACTAACATGTAATTAAAACAAATTAAATACTTAAAATGGACTTGGAGGATACGGTTGGGCAGCAGCCTTTAGGGGCTTATTGGACAAGTTTTACAAGCTTCTTAAGCACTACAATAAAGACCTCATCTCAACCATTGAAGGAATGGAGGGTTAGGATAGTTTGCATGTGATTAAATCACTTAAACTCACCCAAATTTTCCACACGGCAGCAGTAACATGGCAGCAGCAAGGAGCAGCTGAAATGAGTGGATAAGGATGCAATAAAGTCCTTATTTTATCACCACAATTATTCACGAAGGTTAGCTAGACTTTTCACTCAAAATGAGATAAGTTTCAAGTGAATTTGCTCACTTTTCACGTGTTAAAATACAACTGGGCAGCACTGATTTATGACTTTTTCTTCACTTTTATTTCCCAAAAATATAAGCCATTACCTCCCAAAATATACACGGTTAGCAGCCTCCCAAAAATCCATTCATTCTTCACTTTCCTACTTACCTAATATAAGCTTATTTTCTCTCAAAGTTCCAAGGAAACTCACGCATCCTCCTCTCCCATTTTCTTTCTTTCCATTCGGTCTTCACTTCCAAACCACACCATCCAATCTTTAATCCTTCATCTCTTGATTTTATTTTAATTCAAGTTGTGCTTTAACTATTTCTTCTCTTATTTTCTTCTCTTTTATTCGGTCAATATCTCAACCCACATACTCACTCCCTTATAATTTTTATCAACACCATTTCCTAAAGCCTAACACCATTCTAAGCAATTTTTATTCTCAAGGTTTTGCTAAAAAACCACTCTAGCTAGTCCAAACTCAAGCTTTTTGCTTACTTCCCTAAAGGTGAGTTTTGATTTCTTTGGTTTAAATCTTGATTTTTAATATTTCTAACCATGATTGTTCCATGGTTTTTCCATATTAAACCTTGTATGAGTTTTTACTAATTGTTTTAAATTGTTAGGATTTTGTTTGGAGGCTACCCGAAATTTCAAGGAGAAGGAGGAGACTAACCTAGGTTATTTTGCTTCAAGAGGTAAGAGGGAGATTACCCTCATCAACCATGTGTTGGTGGTGAGGAATGTTTTTGTTCAGTGTATGAAGAATCCATGAGGATTCGGTTTGTGTAATTGTGGTGGTTTGAATTGTTGTGGCTTGTGTTAATTATTTGATTATTTAAGTGTTTTTCGGTTGGTGATTTATTTATTTTTATATGCATGATTATAGCTTTAGAATATTTTGCATGCCTATAGTGTTGAAATATGTGGCATATGTATTGTATGTGTTATTATAATGTTAGAAATGCATGAGCATTCCAAAGAATGTAAAACCCTAGGTTCGGTCATACCATTGAATGGAAGGAATTAAGGTGATTTACAATGTTTTTAATGAATATCAAGTGAATTCAAGTGAATTAGAACAAAGAAATGAATTTTTGGAATTTTATTTATACTATGAGATTTCGGCCAACATGCCAAAAAGTGAGAAAAAATTGGATTCTAAATAATCTAAGGTAAGTAAGCATGTTAAAGGAAATTTTATCAAAATGTTTTGATTATTAAAAATGAAATGGTCGAATTGAATTTTAGAAACTAATTTAAGTATTGTTAGTATTTACAAAGATTATACATTAATTTGAAATATTTTACAGTAGCTTGAAAAATATTTTAAATGGTTTTAAATTGCTTAATAATTTTGTTTATTAGTCAAAAACTATTTATTTGAGGAAAACAGAAAAGAAAATGATTTAAAAAGCTTACGCGATTGAGAAAATGATATAAAAATATTACGCGATTGAGAAAACAGCAAATTACATTTACGCGATTTGGAAATGTGATGTATATTGTGAAAACGGCAAGATTTTGAAAATGAAATAAAATTTTTATGCGATTGACAAAAACAGCAAATTTTACCGTTGGGCTAATGTGGTGGACCCAGATATGTGGAAAATTATAGTGCGCCAAGTGGGTGCGTATTTTGATTTGGTTATATGTGGAAAATTATAGTGTGCCAAGTGGGTGCGTATTTTGAAAATTATAAATGATAGCGCCAAGTGGGAGCGTACTGTATTTTGAGATTTATTGCCAATGAGGGCATTTTCGTAATTATTATTGCCATTGAGGGTATTTTTGTAAATATTTGAAGTTTAAGGATATTTTCGTAAATATTTAAAGCTTGAGAATATTTTTGTAAATATTTAAATTTTGAGGATATTTTCGTAAATGTTTGAAGTTAAAGGGTATTTCCGTAAAAAATGAGGGTTTGATGACGTTTTTGTAAATAATGGAAAATTGATGGCATTTCGGTAATTATTTGAGACTTGAGAATGTTTTGGTAATTATTGTTTTGTTCATGCACTGAGTCGTGCCAATTTATGAATTGGTGATTTGATTGACGAGATGAATAACATCGTGTTGTCGATGTGATAGGCATAGTGTGTTCAGTTCTTGATATGGACTTGGAGTTCATAGTGTGCATTATTCCATATGTAGACAGGAGGTAGCTCCTTCTGGGCCGTGGTACATGATAACACACTTATGTTCTCGACGAGCACTATCCTTAATCAAGTTTTGAGAGGACTATTGACTGCCTTTGTAGTATACAATTATTTGACTGTGTGTCTGGGTTGTATGCTATGCCATTGTTTTTATTATGATTATTTTTCGTGGGCTATAGACACAAAGTATTGACAGTGCAATAGCAATCACAACGGTCAGCTATAGACACAAAGTTTTGACAGTGCAATAGCTGGTCGGGGTAGCCAAAGCTATAGACACAAAGGGTGGACAGTGCAATAGCTGGATTGGCTGGGCAGTACAAATAGAATTCTCATCTCATTCTCTCTGATATCTGAGTATGTGTTGTAGCTCCATGGAGTAGGATTGTGTCACATTGCATATGTTTATATGTGGTACATTATTATCTTTTATCTGTGATCGTTTACCTATGATCTTTTATTTGGGATATTATATGTTGATATTGCATTTAATCTTTATTCTATATTATTATGATTTATTGTTATGGCATTTTATATAGTGTGAATTGTTATATCTATCCTGGTAATGTTATTGTGGTTTATTCGATTACAATATATGCTTATTAGAATTAATTATAAACCGATAATATGACTAAATTCATGTATTGACTGTGTGTATGGAATGATCTAGTCATTCGTATCATTCTTTGCTACCGTACTGGTAAAGGTGAAAGGGGATCTCACCTCTTTATTGTATTGTTTTGTTTGGTTTGTATTGTTTAAATTCGTGTAGTAGGCGAAGCGTATTTTGAGGCTTATTGGAGACAATATTCTGAAGATGGTGACAGCGTCAAGAAGTAATCTTCCAAGTTTCAACATGATGCAGTTGGTGAAGAAATGGAATTTTTTTTTTTAGGTTGAGTTTTATTCTTCCTCGTTAGTGTTATTACCGTGCTATTAGTAGTAATTTTCTTTGGGTTTACTACTGTTTCTCTGAGTCTGTAATTTTCATGTTTTAATTTATTGTTGATTATTTTGTGATGTATATGGCATATGTATGTTAATCAGTTCAATTTAATTTCATTGTTACTCTTAATTTTGGTAAGTTTATATTTCTGCGAAAAAGAAATTTTAAAATTTGTATTTTGAAACTCAAGCTTTTATAAAATAATTATAATTGGTTTAAGTTTTTATTTTAAAATGTGACGCCCTAGGGAGGGTGTTACAATTACAACCCCTTTTGCTGACCTTTTATACTTGATATTTCAAGCCTTTTCTCTTGTTTCTCACTCACTCTCTCACGGCTGAAAATTAGAAGCATCAACAAAAGGAGAACAAGGAGCAAATGAGGAAAGAAAGAAGAGGAAATCAAAGGGGAAAGGCAAGCTTGTGATCTTCTAGCCATCATTATCAAAGTTTGAGGAAGGGGATTAGTGTTTGTAGCTTCTTCTCTCCATTTTTGTCTTTGGTGCATATTGATGCATAACAGGTCAAGTTGGGTTCTAGAGGCGTTCTATGAGTTTTTCTTGCTTGAATGTGTTTCAATGGTTGTTTATGACTTATTGATGGTATGAGTTTGAGTTACAAACTTAGAACTCTTCATTTGGACTTTTGATGCACAAAGTGGGAAGTTATGTCATGGATGAGTGATTTTGTCATTGAATCCAAAATTAGTGGTTTGAGTTGGTGATTGATGTTTCCTATATGTTAGTGAACTCGTTAGGGGACTTAAAATCATCTAAAATTAGTTTGGAGTGGCCAAAATTAGTGTGGTGCACTAATGGAACATTGCATGTTTCTGCAGAATTCTATAGAACACAGTTTCTGCTACTTGTGCCATGTAACACCCTCCTTAGGGTATCACATTTCAAACCAACTTCGTAATATTCTTTACCCAAGTTATAAAATATTTAATATTATTAAAATACGGGTTTCAAAATTTCTTTTCGCAGATAATATAAACCTTACTGAATTAGAAAAACACAAGATATAAAGACTGGATTAAATACATCTCTCGTATATAACATAGATTCGTAACATCTTCATTACATAAAACTCACGTATTCTAAATAAAATATAATTACCACATAAAAACTAGACTTGGTCTAAGTTCACAACATCTAGGAATAAGAGTTCTCCTCAGAAGACAAATTCCCTAGCTGGGAATGTCTCGATGGATAGAAATCTGAGCCAACGATAAATCGAAGTCCTCTCTAGGAGTATAGTGAAAGTCATTCCACAATTCCCTGATAGGTAAAACAAACTCTGCATAAGCAACCGTAAAAGATGAAGTAATGACCCCATGGCGAGTAGTACTTACTGATAAAGTAATGTCGCCACAATACTCTATATACTCGGAGTCCCAATGAACACGCCAACCTCAGCGCTTTCAAGAAACTATAGTCTAAAGAAACCTAGCTGACCCCTCCTTGCAGCCATAGTAGACCGATCAAACAAAGCCAATCTAGCTCAAACCTAGGCGATCCGACCTCGTCCTTCTTACGGTCTTTATCAAACATAATAATAAAAACATAACAGACAAACAATACAGCAAAGAGGTGAGATCCCTAACATCGCGTACCAATATGGTAGCAAAGAAACGATACAAACAACAATGTAATTCCATACATACAATCCATAGATTAATATACAATCAGCAGATATATTCATGACATTTAATAGATAAATAATCCAATAAACTTGCAACACAATATCAGGCATAATGATAATACCACAATCATATTACATCACAATAATGCTATATCACAATAGTATGAAATGCTGACTATGTATATGCACAATGTGTATGCTGACCATCCTTATGCACAATGCAACCAGTTCCTACTCCATGGAGCTGGATTCAAATTCAGAGATGAACGTTCTAGAAGATTTGTCCCCCCTAAATGACAGTCTAACGCTGGATAATGAAAAGAAATAATGGTTGTTGGGCTGCCAGTGCGTTGCAGTCTGTTTATCACGGCCAGAGGTATATATGTATTGTGATAGCATAATCACAAAGTGAATCACCGTGCCCTGACATCTCCCAAGATTTGGTTCAAATCCACTATCTTGTAAGTTCCCGTTCACTCTTTAGGCATAAAACGCCACAACAACCACCGGCTGTAAAATGCATATTCAATAAAATTAAACTAACATTGTACCATTCCCAATGATATTAAAGCAACTGTCCATACAATTGTCCAATATCATTAGTATCAATGATATTATATAACCGCCCATACAACTACATAATACCAAAGATCCACACGGGTCCAGAACTTCGATCCCACAAGCACAATGCTAAAACCATAAACCACATGGGTACAGTACGTCGGCCCTACAACAAAACCCGCTGATCCTCTCAATCGCGTAGCGATATTATTGCATTTTCACAATCGCATAACACTTTAGTTACGTTTTCAAATCGCATAATGTTTTTTTAACGTTTTCTCAATTGCGTAAAGATTTTAAAACATTTTCTCAATCGTGTAACTAAAAATCACTATTTTTAAATCGCAAAAGAGTTTTTCTACGTATTTTCAATCGCATAAAATATTTCTAACATATTTTAAGCTTAAATTAAAACTTTTCTCATTTAATATCAAAATTGGACTTTAATTCCAATATTTCCTTAATAAATCACCTTTAAATACTATTTCTAACATTTTCTCACTAAACTTCCTTTAATTACTATTTCCAAACGTTTTCCACAAAAAATTATATTATTTCAATAAATTCAAGATATCTCAAAATATTTGTTCATTACTCTCAATAAAACTTTAAACAAAATACTGTAAGTTCCAAATCATCCTCAAAAATCATTTTCTTGCCAAAACTTCTCTAAATAATATTTTCTAATATTTTCTTCACAGGATTGTATTTCTTTGATTAACTTGGAATATTATAGTACAAAATTTCCTAACACGCTTCAAAACCCAAAGGGTGAGCTATACGTCAGTAAATTTCAAGTTTTGACTTTTATCTAACTTAATACTCTAATTACACTAATTTAATTCTAAAAATTAGTTTACTTTCTTTTTACATTCCAAAATTCACTAAATTGAGTTCTTGTTAATTAATCCTAGAAGACTACACTTAAGAAAATATTTTTGGTCTAAAATACTAACTCTTGGCACGTTGGCCGAAAATCCATTTATTTTCCATAATCAAATA
The DNA here is from genome assembly GCA_029884595.1 of Ormosia semicastrata. Lineage (NCBI taxonomy): Eukaryota > Viridiplantae > Streptophyta > Magnoliopsida > Fabales > Fabaceae > Ormosia > Ormosia semicastrata. The sequence continues at coordinate 62,160,696 of JAQQTO010000061.1, read as the reverse complement.
TTTATTCATTTCCTATCTCATTTTTCTTTGTAAAATCTTTAATCCATTTACTTGTTACCTAATCATCTAAAATCCATACTTGGTAAAACATTTCAAGTGGTTTATTCCAAAATCATCATTGAGGCCGTGAGCCTCTTAGTTATTTGAACCCAAAATAGTTTTCCTTTCCACATGATTCTTGTAACAACCCAACTTTTGGGTAAAAGACCGTTGTGTCCCTATTTTACTGTTTCTTATTTTTCTGTGTGAAATATAAATATATTTTACAGGCTCAAATTTTATTTGGTCGTTTTGCATAATTTGCTTCAAACGTAAAATAAAAATTTTGTCAAATTACCTGTTTAAATTTTTACTTGTATGAAATACGATATATAATATCTTGTCTGTAATTTTATTTGAGCGTTTTGAATGATTTGCTTCGTGATGGGGAAAAATGGAAAAATGACCATTACGTCCCGAATGTCTTGTTTTCAATTTTTCTATGTGATACAATGGGCAATATTATCTTGTCACTGTGATTTTATTTGGACTTTTTGTGTGATTTGCTCGGGATAAGAAAATAATAATTTTTCGGACCGGGAAATCTTATTTTAATTATTCGGGACAGGGGGATCTTACTAAACCCAATTCTGAATGATACTATTGTGAATCTTTTAATTTTTAGGATTTAATCACAAATAAAATAATTTTATATTATTATAATATTATTTTATTAGTCAAGACAAATAAGTGACAATGGACCCGAAATATTTTGCGGGACCCACGTTTAGATATCAAGTCTTTGTACATGTGGACCAATGAGGAGTCGGTCAAAATTGGTGACTCAAATAAGAGTGACTCACCGATGACTCGCCATCTTGACTCACCCGTTCTAGAAAGTTCCACAATGACTCATCATATTGACTCATCGTAGTGAGTCACGTGTTCTAGAAATTTCTCTTTGATGACTCGCTTTATGACTCATCAAGGGCAATCAGTAGAAAAAAAAATAATAATAAAAATGATCAATAATAATTGCTACTCTGTTAGTATAAGATAAAAAATCTATGTATGTTTTATTATCTATTAGACAATAAATCTTGACTTTATAAATAGTAATTATTGTTCATTGGTTAAAGTATACTATAAAATATTATAAAATATACAAGATGTGTACCAATAATAATTGGTCAACAAAAATAGCAACCAATAGGAATTAAGTTAGTAAATATTTAACCAATAGAAATTGGTCGAGAATAATAGCTTGACTCTTTAAGGACCAATAGAAAGCAAGCTATCAAATAAATTTGGACTTTTTGGAAACTATTGATTCTACGGTGAAGGAGATGAGTAAATTGCTCTAAATAGCTAATTCACAAAGTGAATTCACGTAGAAGGCTTTGTGAATTCACGTAGAAAGCCTTTAGGAAATTCATTTAGAAAGCCAAATTGAACAAATGAAGAATAGTCAATATTGATGGCTTTTCTTGGTTGAAGTCTACGGCAAAGCAAGCTTTTGGTGAAGCAAATATTACAATTTAATTCTTACTATCTTACATTTAATTAACCAAGTAAGACCAAGTCAATTTTAGAGGCTTGACTTGATCTACACCATTGGATGAGAAAGTTTAAGATGAAATATCAACCCTTGATATGATCAATGGTTCTTGAAGCTTAGGTTAGTAGAATATAATTTAATTAATATGTAGCTAATTAATCTAACTAAGATAAGTTAAGTGTGCTTAGAAGCTTAATAGGATTAGTAGCTTAATTAAGCATCATTAGTGGTGGAATATTCAAGAGCTTGTGACAAGGCTTGGATTAGCCAATGGAAGACAAGCTTGATGATCAAGTTTTAATCTTGACCCTTGGTGAATTCTAAGGCTTGGATGGAGTCTTGGAGAGTCAAACAAAGTGGCTATCTTCACCCCTTTGAGCTCCACGGCCATTTCCTCTTGGAGAGCCAAAATTCACTTCATTTTCAACTTAACTATCTCACCTTATAATCATCTTTCTCCAAAATTCTCCAAATAGCAAAAGCTCTCAAATTTCTTTCTCTTTTTCTTCTCCAACCTCACGGCCTCTTCATTCTTTTCTACCATTCATTCTTCTATAATTCTAAACTATCTTATTCCTTGCTTCTTTACTTCATTTCAAGACACTTTGAAGTTAAAACCTAAGCCTAAATCATCCTTTTTCTATCTTGTTCTTCAAAGCTTAAGTTTGAAGCCTTGAAGGTGGAATTCTTTAATCTTTATGTTTCTCTTCATTTCAAAGTTCTAATCATGATTTTAATCCATGATTATTTTAGTTTAGAGCCTTAGGTATTAATATTGTAAGTTTTCTTTGTTTTTCAAGAAGCTCTTGGTGGAGAAAATTTGCTTGAAGGAGACATACAAGGAACTTGGAGGTTCTTCAAGAGGTAAGAGGGAGATTACCCTCATCAACCATGTGTTGGTGGTGAGGAATGTTTGTGTTAAGGTGAAGAAATCCATAAGGATTCATTCACTTGATTGTTTATTATTTTTCCTAATTGAGATTGATTATATGTGCAAGCATGTCTAATAGCTTTAATGGTTTGTATGTGTTTTATGATCGCTTTAAAATATGGTATGTGTTCATAGATGCATGATAAATATTGTAGCATGTAAATAACATACAAGGATTTGCATGAGTGTTCCAAAGAACACAAATCCAAGCTCACGACCTCAAGGCAAAGAAGAGAACCAAAATGTTCTCATTATTTTTCTAAAGTGAAATTTAATTAACTTAGGCAAATTAATAAGATATACATTTGTTTAGATCAAGGAAAAATGAAATTAGAGATCAAATGGCATAAATATAGATTTCGGCCAACATGCCAAAGCCAAGCAATGATGATTTTTAAAATTATTTCCAAACCATTATCTAAAACAATGATTTAATGAATTTAGATAATACAATAAATTTGACATTTATTTAGAAGATAAAAAAAATAATAATAATAATTTAAAGATCAAATGCAAAGACGTTGTTAAATTCGGCCAATATTCCAAAGTTAAGTATTAATGATTTCTAAAATTTATTTCTAAACTATTTTCAATCTAAGAGAAACAATAAATACTAAAAGAAATTTTATTACAATGAGTTTTGAGGAATAAAAATGATTAGATTAAGTTTAAATAGCTAAAATTGAGAATTTTACCATTTGTAAAGAAATACAGTAGCTTTGTAAAATTTCTAACGTATAGCTCACCTTGTGTTTTGAAGCACGTTAGTAATTTTCAAAAGTATAATTAATTGGTTGTAATAAAAATTAAAAAAAAGGTTTTGACAGTGAAACTTAGAAAACCATTATTATAACTTTTCTAAACAAAGTAATCTTGTCGCTTTTACTAAAAATGGACAAATAAGATAGAAAAGATATCAAAAGATAGTATACGGTATGTAAAATATTCTACGTAGTTTAAATGTACTAAATATTATTTTTGTTTATTTAAACAATAATTTTTAAGGGATTCGGATAAGAAAATGATTTAAAAATCTTATGCGATTGTGAAAACATATTAAAAACACTATGCGATTTTAAAAATAGAAAAAAATAAATTTATGCGATTTATAAACAATTATAAAAATGACAGAATTGTGAAAATACGATAAAATTTCTACGCGATTGACCAATACTGTATATCTTTCTTTGTCGGGAAAATGTGAACCAGACAGCTTTGAAACAAGATTTGTCCTATGGGACTTACTTGTATATTTTTGCCATGAGGGCAAGCCATGAGGGCAAATTTTTATATGCTATGAGGGCATTTGCGTAAATACGCATATTTTATACCATTGAGGGTATTTTGGTAATTTCATTTTTTTGATCATGCATTGAGTTAATGCCAATTTTGGTGGATTGATTGATGAGGTGAATCACATCGTATTGTCGGTGCGATAAGCGTAGTGTGGTTCAATTTTGAATGAACTTGGAGACATTAGTGTGCATAATTCCATTTGTGGACAGTTGGTTGCTCTTCTGGGCCGTGGTAATGGACAACACACTAATGGACTCGACACACACTATACTTAATCGTGATCTTGTAAAGTCTAATAGTACATTGCCTGTAGTGCCACAACGTGAGACCGTGAACTACACCACGCCGTGGAATAAAGGGGTTCCATGTGATGGTGGGGCTATAGACGCAACGTGTGACAACAGCAATAGTTTGGTTGGGCAGCCGTGTACTAATAGATTTTGCGGGTCGTTCCCTCTGATGTCTGTGTTTATGTGTTTTAGCTCCATGGAGTAGGATCGTGTCATATTGCATATGTCTATATGTGGTACATTATTATTGTTTATTGGTGATCTTTTATCTGTGATCTTTTATTTGTGATATTATATGTTGTTATTGTATTTAATCTTTATTTTATATTATTATGATTTTGTTATGGCATTTTATATGGTATGAATTGTTATATCTATCCTGATAATGTTATTGCTGTTTATTTAATTATAATATATGCTTATTAGAATTAACTGTAAATTGATAACATGACTAATTTTGTGATATCTGTGTGTATGGAATGACCTTGTCATTCGAATCATTCTTTGCTACCAATCTGGTATTGGTGAAAGGGGATCTCACATCTTTACTGTATTACTTGTTGTGTTTGTATTCGTTAAATTTGTATAGTAGGCGGAGCACATTCTTAAACCTATGGGAGACAATATTCTGAAGACGGTGACGGCGTCAAGGAGTGGTCTTCCAGACTTCAATAGGATGCAGTTGGTGAAGAAGCAAGACATGTAGGTTGGGTTTTTTCTCGTTAGTGTTGTTACCGTGCTATTAGTAGTAACCTTCATTGGGTTTGCTACTGTTTCTCTGAGTCTGTAAATGTTATGTTTTAAATTGTTGTTGAATATTTTGTGGTATATATAATATGTGTATTAATCAATTTAATTTAAATTTCTGTTTTACTTATAATTTTTGGTAAGTTTATATTTCCGCAAATAAAAAAAAATCTTTAAAATTTATCTTTTAGAATTCAAAGCTTTTATAAAATGATTTAATTTGGTTTTATGTTTTATTTAAAAAAATGTGACGCCCTATGGAGGGTGTTACATTAGTTGGTATCAGAGCACGGTTAGAGTCTTTTAGGGTTTGTGGTTAGGTCTGTCTTGTTTTTGTTGTGTGACTCTCTGTGCTTGGACTCCGAAAGGAGACAACTTTGTTTGAAATGGTTACATCCGGTTTCCATGGTATTATGATTCATCCGTCTTTAAAGAAAGGCGATGACTCGTAGTAAACGTGCATGTGAGACAGGCAGGACGTGGTCGTGGCAATATGACTGCAACTATGGAAGTGATGCAAAAACAAATGAAAGGAACGGTACAACAAGATCGAGAGGATTGCTCAAAGAATAGGAAACGGTGGCCGAGAATAAGGATCGGGCCAAATAAATCTTAGAATACGAGATTTCGTAACGTTGAAGCATATTGGTTTCGAAGGAGGAGAAATCGTAAAAGCCAAGCGATTCCAGTGAAAAACGTATTCGTGATCATCGGGAAATCAACAACAACAGCTGTAGTTTCATAGAGGAAAAGCTAGTAGTAGCAGACTTGGTTAAACTGCGACATTTGTACCAAAATGTTGAAAGTGTGGGGAAGATTATCTAACAAGGGACTATGTGATCAAAGGAATAATCTGTTTTCAAGTGTAGGATGCCCGGACATTTGCTGAAAAGTGTATCTCGCCAAAAGACGAAGTCATCTGTTAGTAACGTACGTGCTTTGACATCTTAAGTGGAATGGAGCAATGATTCTTCAAGTGGAGCAAAAGCATCTTAAACTGAGAACCCGAACGAAGAAAGTTGTGTCACAAAAGGTGATCATTTAACTATACTGTATAATTCCGAGAGTAACCCATTTCTCTATGGCATATAATTGTGTGAGTCAATTAGAGTTATTTATGTTTTCATTATCTTTTGACCTGGTTGTTTCTATTTCTATTGCTAAAACATCTGGTTGAGGACTTGAGTTGCTTAAACCATCCTAAGTCTGTTAAATAATTGCATCTTTTCTGTTGATTCAATTTGTATGCTTCTTTCTCAAAACAGACACAATTTAAAAATATAGATTGGGTATTTTTCCAACCATCCATACTCTGTTAGACCAGTTGGTCAAATTGTTCAAGTTAAAAAGTTTACTTCTAAATTTATTGGACCATATCAATTTCTCTATTGGATAGGTTCGGTGGTATGGGTGATTCTATTATCTCTTATTTCTATGTTTTCATGATATCATTCATATGCCGCAATTGCAGAAATATACTTTGGTTTAACTCATTCTTTTATGACTAATTGACTATGAGGGTTGATTAGAGCTATCAGTAATCTTCGTTACCTTTTAACTTATCTATTTCTACTTTTGTTACCAAATCCATTATTATTATCCAGTTCCTTAAACAATCTTTTCTATTAATCTAAATTGTCTACCTCTTTCACGAGATAGATGTGATCTTATATATAGATTGGTTATTGTAATCATATCCTGTAAATTGTTTTAGTAGAATTTTGGTGTCCCAGAAAACTCATCCTTAAAATCGGGTAATGTCAAATTCTTTGTTAGACATGTCTGATAATAATTCAAATAGTTACTCTACCTTTTCTTTCTAAATTCTTATAATGTCCTTTTATATATTGCAATTGCAAAAAGAAAGGATATTCTTAGTCAAAAATCATGTCATGGTATCAGATACAGTATTGTTGAAAAAGAGAACTTGTTTTGTGAGACACTTCCTGTTAAAAGCAAAGGCAGGAGAGTGAAGCGGTACAAAGGCATGGAAATTTCACATGATACTGATCAGAGTGGCGCAGCGGAAGCGTGGTGGATAGTATCTTTCATCCTTCTTTTGAGAAACATGCTAAATATTTTAGTGTGGTTCTCCATGTTTTACACGATGCAAGGAGTTTTCGTTGGTCGAGGTAATATGAAATGACTAGGTAAAGTAAGCGATGATGCAAGAGTAGTATCCGAGACTATTCTAAAACTGTTACGAATTTTGGGGGCGAAATTCTTTTTAGGAGGGGAGTGTTGTAACAACCCAACTTTTGGATAAAAGACCGTTGTGTCCCTATTTTACTGTTTCTTGTTTTTCTGTGTGAAATATAAATATATTTTACAGGCTCAAATTTTATTTGGTCGTTTTGCATAATTTGCTTCGAGACTGTAAAATAAAAATTGTCAAATTACTATTTAAATTTTTACTGTATGAAATACAGATATATAATACTGTCTGTAATTTTATTTGAGCGTTTTGAATGATTTGCTTCGTGATGGGGAAAAATGGAAAAATGACCATTACGTCCCGAATGTACTGTTTTCAATTTTTCTATGTGATACAGTGGGCAATATTACTGTCTGTGATTTTATTTGGACTTTTTGTGTGATTTGCTCCGGGACAAGAAAATAATAATTTTTCGGACCGGGGAAATCTTATTTTAATTATTCGGGACTGGGGGATCTTACTAAACCTAATTCTGAATGATACTGTTGTGAATCTTTTAATTTTTAGGATTTAACTGTCAAATAAAATAATTTTATATTATTATAATATTATTTTATTAGTCAGTACAAATAAGTGACAGCGGACCCAGAAATATTTTGCGGGACCCACGTTTAGATATCAAGTGCTGTACATGTGGACCAATGAGGAGCTGGTCAAAATTGGTGACTCAGCGCAGTGACTCAGCTGATGACTCGCCATGCTGACTCACCCGTTCTAGAAAGTTCCACAATGACTCATCATACTGACTCATCGTAGTGAGTCACGTGTTCTAGAAATTTCTCTTTGATGACTCGCTTTATGACTCATCAAGGGCAATCAGTAGAAAAAATAATAATAATAATAATAAATGATCAATAATAATTGCTACTCTGTTAGTATAAGATAAAAAATCTATGTATGTTTTATTATCTATTAGACAATAAATACTGACTTTATAAATAGTAATTATTGTTCATTGGTTAAAGTATACTATAAAATATTATAAAATATACAGTGTGTACCAATAATAATTGGTCAACAAAAATAGCAACCAATAGGAATTAAGTTAGTAAATATTTAACCAATAGAAATTGGTCAAGAATAATAGTTTGACTCTTTAAGGACCAATAGAAAGCAAGCTATCAAATAAATTTGGACTTTTTGGAAACTATTGATTCTACGGTGAAGGAGATGAGTAAATTGCTCTAAATAGCTAATTCACAAAGTGAATTCACGTAGAAGGCTTTGTGAATTCACGTAGAAAGCCTTTAGGAAATTCATATAGAAAGCCAAATTGAACAAATGAAGAATAGTCAATATTGATGGCTTTTCTTGGTTGAAGTCTACGGCAAAGCAAGCTTTTGGTGAAGCAAATATTACAATTTAATTCTTACTATCTTACATTTAATTAACCAAGTAAGACCAAGTCAATTTTAGAGGCTTGACTTGATCTACACCATTGGATGAGAAAGTTTAAGATGAAATATCAACCCTTGATATGATCAATGGTTCTTGAAGCTTAGGTTAGTAGAATATAATTTAATTAATATGTAGCTAATTAATCTAATTAAGATAAGTTAAGTGTGCTTAGAAGCTTAATAGGATTAGTAGCTTAATTAAGCATCATTAGTGGTGGAATATTCAAGAGCTTGTGACAAGGCTTGGATTAGCCAATGGAAGACAAGCTTGATGATCAAGTTTTAATCTTGACCCTTGGTGAATTCTAAGGCTTGGATGGAGTCTTGGAGAGTCAAACAAAGTGGCTATCTTCACCTCTTTGAGCTCCACGGCCATTTCCTCTTGGAGAGCCAAAATTCACTTCATTTTCAACTTAACTATCTCACCTTATAATCATCTTTCTCCAAAATTCTCCAAATAGCAAAAGCTCTCAAATTTCTTTCTCTTTTTCTTCTCCAACCTCACGGCCTCTTCATTCTTTTCTACCATTCATTCTTCTATAATTCTAAACTATCTTATTCCTTGCTTCTTTACTTCATTTCAAGACACTTTGAAGTTAAAACCTAAGCCTAAATCATCCTTTTTCTATCTTGTTCTTCAAAGCTTAAGTTTGAAGCCTTGAAGGTGGAATTCTTTAATCTTTATGTTTCTCTTCATTTCAAAGTTCTAATCATGATTTTAATCCATGATTATTTTAGTTTAGAGCCTTAGGTATTAATATTGTATGTTTTCTTTGTTTTTCAAGAAGCTCTTGATGGAGAAAATTTGCTTGAAGGAGACATACAAGGAACTTGGAGGTTCCTCAAGAGGTAAGAGGGAGATTACCCTCATCAACCATGTGTTGGTGGTGAGGAATGTTTGTGTTATGGTGAAGAAATCCATAAGGATTCATTCACTTGATTGTTTATTATTTTTCCTAATTGAGATTGATTATATGTGCAAGCATGTCTAATAGCTTTAATGGTTTGTATGTGTTTTATGATCGCTTTAAAATATGGTATGTGTTCATAGATGCATGATAAATATTGTAGCATGTAAATAACATACAAGGATTTGCATGAGTGTTCCAAAGAACACAAATCCAAGCTCACGACCTCAAGGCAAAGAAGAGAACCAAAATGTTCTCATTATTTTTCTAAAGTGAAATTTAATTAACTTAGGAAAATTAATAAGATATACATTTGTTTAGATCAAGGAAAAATGAAATTAGAGATCAAATGGCATAAATATAGATTTCGCCAACATGCCAAAGCCAAGCAATGATGATTTTTAAAATTATTTCCAAACCATTATCTAAAATAATGATTTAATGAATTTAGATAATACAATAAATTTGACATTTATTTAGAAGATAAAAAAAATAATAATAATTTAAAGATCAAATGCAAAGACTTTGTTAAATTCGCCAATATGCCAAAGTTAAGTATTAATGATTTCTAAAATTTATTTCTAAACTATTTTCAATCTAAGAGAAACAATAAATACTAAAAGAAATTTTATTACAATGAGTTTTGAGGAATAAAAATGATTAGATTAAGTTTAAATAGCTAAAATTGAGAATTTTACCATTTGTAAAGAAATACAGTAGCTTTGTAAAATTTCTAACGTATAGCTCACCTTGTGTTTTGAAGCACGTTAGTAATTTTCAAAAGTATAATTAATTGGTTGTAATAAAAATTAAAAAAAAGGTTTTGACAAGTGAAACTTAGAAAACCATTATTATAACTTTTCTAAACAAAGTAATCTTGTCGGCTTTTACTAAAAATGGACAAATAAGATAGAAAAGATATCCAAAAGACAGTATACGGTATGTAAAATATTCTACGTAGTTTAAATGTACTAAATATTATTTTTGTTTATTTAAACAGTAATTTTTAAGGGATTCGAATAAGAAAATGATTTAAAAATCTTACGCGATTGTGAAAACATATTAAAAACACTATGCGATTTTAAAAATAGAAAAAAATAAATTTATGCGATTTATAAACGATTATAAAAACGACAGAATTGTGAAAATGCGATAAAATTTCTACGCGATTGACCCATACTGTATATCTTTGCTGTCAGGAAAATGTGAACCCGTACAGGCTTTGAAACAGTATTTGTCCAGTGGGACTTACTGTATATTTTTGCCATGAGGGCAAATTTTTATATGCTATGAGGGCATTTGCGTAAATACGCATATTTTATACCATTGAGAGTATTTTGGTAATTTCTTATTTTTGATCATGCATTGAGTTAATGCCAATTTTGGTGGATTGATTGATGAGGTGAATCACATCGTATTGTCGGTGCGATAAGCATAGTGTGGTTCAATTTTGAATGAACTTGGAGACATTAGTGTGCATAATTCCATTTGTGGACAGTTGGTTGCTCTTCTGGGCCGTGATAACGGACAACACACTAATGGACTCGACACACACTATACTTAATCGTGATCTTGTAAAGTCTAATAGTACATTGCCTGTAGTGCCACAACGTGAGACCGTGAACTACACCACGCCGTGGAATAAAGGGGTTCCATGTGATGGTGGGGCTATAGACGCAACGTGTGACAGCGCAATAGTTTGGTTGGGCAGCCGTGGTACTAATAGATTTTGCGGGTCGTTCCCTCTGATGTCTGTGTTTATGTGTTTTAGCTCCATGGAGTAGGATCGTGTCATATTGCATATGTCTATATGTGGTACATTATTATTGTTTATTGGTGATCTTTTATCTGTGATCTTTTATTTGTGATATTATATGTTGTTATTGTATTTAATCTTTATTTTATATTATTATGATTTACTTGTTATGGCATTTTATATGGTATGAATTGTTATATCTATCCCGATAATGTTATTGTTGTTTATTTAATTACAATATATGCTTATTAGAATTAATTGTAAATTGATAACATGACTAAATTTGTGATATCTGTGTGTATAGAATGACCTTGTCATTCGAATCATTCTTTGCTACCAATCTGGTATTGGTGAAAGGGGATCTCACCTCTTTACTGTATTACTTGTTGTGTTTGTATTCGTTAAATTTGTATAGTAGGCGGAGCACATTCTTAAACCTATGGGAGACAATATTCTCAAGACGGTGACGGCGTCAGGAGTGGTCTTCCAGACTTCATAGAGATGCGAGTTGGTGAAGAAGCGGACATGTAGGTTGGGTTTTTTTCTCGTTAGTGTTGTTACCGTGCTATTAGTAGTAACCTTCATTGGGTTTGCTACTGTTTCTCTGAGTCTGTAAATGTTATGTTTTAAATTGTTGTTGAATATTTTTGTGGTATATATAATATGTGTATTAATCAATTTAATTTAAATTTCTGTTTTACTTATAATTTTTGGTAAGTTTATATTTCCGCAAATAAAAAAAAATCTTTAAAATTTATCTTTTAGAATTCAAAGCTTTTATAAAATGATTTAATTTGGTTTTATATTTTATTTAAAAAAATGTGACGCCCTATGGAGGGTGTTACAATTCTTATCATATACAACATATCATATAGTCATGCTCACTATTAATGCAATAAAATCATATTAAGCATTTAATCAGAATTTAATCATAATCATACCATTTCACATATATAAATCATGTATAAATATCAAAGCAATAGAAATCACAAATAATCCAACAAGCATAAACCAATAACCACACAATCGAGTGAATAAATCCCCACGTGGATTTTCCACTCACTGACACAAACAAATCCATTCCCTCACCACCACATATGGCCGATGAGGTTAATCTCCCTCTTACCTGATGTGCAGCTTCCTAAGCTCCTTGTTTAATCCTCTTTGTATCACACTTTCACCACCAACTAGATCTTAGAATCAAAACAAACACATAAAAATTAGTATCTAAGGCTTGATCAAGATGACCAGAGATCAAACATGGTCTTAGGATTCCAAGAATCAAATAAGAATTCAAGTTTCAAGATTTTTACCTTTAAACCTTAAAACTTAAGATGATGGATTTTGATCTTGATCACAACATGAAAGTGTCTTGGATTGATGAGAGGACTCAAGAAGTATGGTTGGTTTAAATTAAACAAACTTGGAAGGTGATTTTAGAGTGGTTGGCCATGAGCTACACAAGAAAGAAAGGTAAGAGCTTTTTGATCTTCAGCATGAAGAACAAGGTTGAAGATGATAGAACTAGGTTAAGATCTCAACTACAAAGTGTTTTAGAATTGTGTATAGGTTCTAGATCTAAGGTTGTTTGAAATTATTGAAGATTGGAAGGTGTTTCAATGGTCTTGGTCGTGAGCCTTTAAGAGAAAAGGAGAGAATGGAGTTGTTGTGTGTTCTTGGGTGAGAGAGAAAAAGATGATAGCTTTTCTTTTGTCACAAAGTGTTTAGAAATGAAAGTGAATATCCTATTTCACACATCATGGCCGTGGAATACAATAGGAAAGGAAGCTTAAAGCTTGTTTTGCAAGATAAAACATAAACACATGGGCTCACATGGACTTCACATGGCTTAGGTCATAAACTAATCATCCTTTGGTCGTTAGAAAATTCAAGAACATGCTAGAATGGCCAAGTAACCGTGTGGCTCAATGCAAAGTTAACTTAGTTTTGATTTCAATTAGTTTCTAGTTACATCTAGTTTAGGTAGTTAGTTCAATTAAGCTAACTTAGTTAGGTTATTTAGTTACATAACTAACTATCTAGTTACTTGATTAGATCATGCATTTGTCATGCATTGATCATCCTTCTAGAAAAACCCTAGATATTTTCTTGTAACCATAGACTCCAAGTATTAGTTAACGTAGTTTGTTCCACTTAGTTACTAATTAGGCTATTAGGGTAACTTAGTTTGTTTATCTAGTTACTTAGTAACTAGTACAACCATTAATGTTGACTTCATCTCCTAACCATTGATTTAATCTAAGGTAGATATCCTAAGCTTCCTTATCAAGTTTGCTCTCACACCATTGATTAGATCAATAGTGATCATCCAAAACTTCTTCATCAAGTTTACTATCCAATGGTTCACAACAAAGTCCATGCCACTAAACTTGACCAATTTCTATTAGTTAGTCATTAATCTATGTAATGATGGTTAATTATTACACTTAAGATATTTAACTTAGATATTTTCATTCAGATATTTTATGCAGATATTTTACTAAGATATTTTACTGAGATTTTTACGGAGATATTTTCTATTAGATAATTATCCTTAGATATTTATTCGTAGATATTTTACTAGGTGAGTCATTGATTCTACAAGTTTCTAGAGAAAGAATAATAATATAAGCTTGAAAGAGTAAGTAGCCAATTTGAATTTGTCTTATAGCTTGAGTAGTCAATTTGAATTTCTCCTCTTCAACTTGAGTATCCATTTTGACTTCTTCCTGCTTGCCATTGGTTCATCACTTTGAGTCATAGCTATCAAGATATTTTCCCGAAGATATTACCCAATGGATAATAGCTACTGCTATTATTACACAATGGGTAATAGAAAACTTAGATAAAGAAAATTTTCGTCAACTGTTCTCGATTTCGGATTTAGTAAGATCCTTTGATCCCGTCTTGACAGTCCGTAACTTTCTGGTCTAGGAAAAAAAATTTATTTTTTCGGGCCCGCCTCAAACACACATACAGCTCAAAATAATATTAAAATAATCAAAAACTCAAAAAATTCTACAAAAATTTCAAAAAATCATAAAAATTATAAAACTCATATATTTTCAGAAAAAATGAAATTTAGGCATACAATTCAAAAATAATATTAAAATAATTAAAATAATATTAAAATAATTAAAATACTTAAAAATTCCCAGAAATTTACAAAAATTCATAAATATTATAAAACGTATTCATATCAAGAAAAATAAAAAATCAGGGTGTTACACGCCACGGTGGGATTGATGCCACGCCGAGGCGAGAGTCTCAATAATTGGACCTGAGAGCAACATGTCGTGGCGTGGAATGCACCACGCTGAGGCATGAGGGACTAGAGAGGAGTGCGCCGCGGTGTGTAAGGGGTTGTGCCAGGGCGTGAGGTGCAAGACTTTCCATCATTGTGTATTTGATGTTTTGGAATTTCATAAGAGTTGGGATCACTCATGTATGCCTTGTTAAGTGTGTTGAGGCACTAATGAGAGTATTTCTTGGAGAGAATGACCACCTAGCACATGTGGGGAGTTGAGAAACCTTAGGCATACTTAAGATGAAGAATGCCATAGGAATTACCTAGGACCTTGTTCAACATGATGTTGACTTGGAAATCACTTGTGAAGTGAAGATGTGAGGTTCTAAGTATTAGTGTGCTAGTGACATGTTTCTTACTACTTTGTTGGATAAGTGAGGCTAAGATGTATATGTACTAGTATTGCTTTTTCACTAGATTGTGAGGATCTTGTGATTGTTTCAAATGTGATTTGGAAATGCTCTTGTGTTTTTGGTTTACAAACTTGTTAAATGTTATTTCCTATGTATTGTTACCTTAGATGGTGTGCACAATCATATAGCCTGAGAATGAGGTGTTGGATCTAAATTCTCTTAGCATTCATGCTACTATGGTTAGGGTTACTAGTATGGGGGTGGAAGTAGTACTCTTACATTGGTGAGGGGAAAGTATTCACCTATCACCAAGTAGTGCATAGGTTATCAAGTCTATCTTGCTTAGTATATACAAGGGAGTGTGGCTCCCAAGAATGTGCAGATAATATGTGTTTTCTAAAAACTAAAATTTGCATTAGCATTGCATACTCTTATTATTAGCACATTGTGTGAGCATAGTCATACATCATAACATAAAGCATTGCATTTGTTGAAGACTGTATGGGCAGTTGTCTTGCTTGGTTACTCGTCTACTTCATGATATCCTACGATTGTATGGACAGTTATTTGATATCATTGTTTGATATAAATGTGAGTTAGGTTATTGCATGCCTTGTGAATGTTACATAGAGAGTATGTATATATTCTAGTAGTGTTGAGAAGTGGCTCATTTATCTATTGTAAGATTAACTTAATGTTGTTATTTTGTTTATTGTTGTAAAAGAATAACTGTAGGTTTTAGTTTACTCATACTGAGAAATTTATGATTTCTCACCCCTCTGTGTTTCAATGTAAATTTAGGTTAAGACCCTCCAAAGAGTAAGGGTAAGAAGAAGAAGCAAAAGACTTAGTTTTAGTTATTTTGGTTTCTTTATGTATCTACTTGTATGTAATTACTTTACTTTCTAGTTTGTAAAAGTTTATGTGTTACAATGTGACTTTTTAGCCAGTGATGAATGTATGTGTGTATATATATATATATATATATGACCTTGTTCATCCGTCGTGGCTCTCTATATTGACTATACAGGTTGTTATGGATTGACGTTTTATGCTTTTAGAAAATGACATTCTTGATACTTTTTATCTTGAAATATTTCCCTTTTTTTACGATAATTGTATTAGGGTGTTACACACTACATTAGCCTTACTTGAATGATACTTAAGCTCAAAGTTATAATCCTTTAAAAACTCCATCCACCTTCTTTGTCTCATGTTCAGCTCCTTCTGATCAAACAAGTATTTTAAACTCTTATGATTGCTGAACACCTCAAAATGGACTTTGTAAAGATAATGTCCCATAAAGGCAAACACTACAATGCCTAATTCCAAATCATGGGTAGGGTAGTTCTCCTCATGGGGCTTCAAATACCTCGATGCATAAGCAACTACTCTCCTATTTTGCATCAGAACACACCCTAAAACCATCTGTGAATCTTCACAAAACACTTGAAAGTTTTCCTGAGGATCTAGAATAACTGAAACTGGTGTAGTAGTCAACCTCAACTTAAGTTTTTGGAAACTATCCTCACACTCTTGTGTCAAAACAAAGTACTAGCTTTCCTAGTTAATTTAGTTAAGGTAGAGCTATATGAGAAAATCCACTGATGAATTTCCTATAGTACCTAGCTAGGCCTATAAAACTCCTTACCTCGGTCACAATGGTGGGTCTCTCCTATTGTAACACTGCCTTAACTTTACTAGAGTCCACTGAAATCATTCCTTGAGAGATCATATGCCCTAAAAATTATTGTTGGGAATTGCAGATATATCACGCAACGAAAAAATAGGAATCCCACCAAGGATCCATGCGAAAAGCCATAATCTGAATTTTAAAATATTTACCTCTTGAAGCATGATTAAAAGGAAGTGACATGAATCACCAACACTATAATAGCAACGATGTCTCTATGGTATCCACATGAACAGACTCACGAACGTCCAACGTCCACAAAGAGGAGCCTCACATCTCTCACACAGTGCTAGCTACGAAGAGAAGAGAAGAAACCTGTCGCTCTCTCACTCACTTTTCTGTAGGTGCGGCTAGGGTTATATAATATGTGTGTCTTAGAAACCCCTTAGCAGTACTATTTATAATAGTGATTGCCTTAAGTGAGTGTGAGCAGCAGCAAGGTAAGCTGTGCAACCCTAGACTCATCTATTATGACTCTGACCCATATTTGAATTCGAGTCCAACTTGGATTTATTGCTCTAATTTTAGTCTGCTCTATGTGTGTGACCCTACAGGTTCTCATTACGTTGGCAATAATATTAAATCCTATTTTAATATTATAAGCAGTGAGTGGTATCTAGCAACACATCGCTGCTACCCAAGTAATAAAAATATCAGTGATTTGATAACCTTTCTGTGACCAATGTTTTCGTGTCGTTTAGTCCCTTTGTTAAGATATCTAGACTGAACATAAGGCATGGAATGCGTCACCCTTGTATAGTCCAATCTTTTGTTTCCTGATACTCGAGTAGACTTTGTAACAACAAATGAAATTAATATCTCATATTGACTCATTTGAGCATGGCCATGCATTTTGCAGTCTCACTCAATCAGGGGCCCCGAAGATATTGCTCTTGTTATGTAGGAGTGACAAATCCAATCTAGGTCATTCACATCCCTCTGCATGATTTGTGGTATGTCCAATAACCAACTTTATAATCACCTTGTTACAGATGACGTTTGATGGCATTAAAACACACAACTCTTCATGTAGGAATCGTAGTAACTTCAGGTCAAAGGACCACAGACACCATTGTCACTATGAGAATCGCTTATGACACTCATGTAACGATCTATGTAGCATTCTCATAGTGGGTCAGTCCAGTACGTCATTACTCTAATATGTACCCATGTGAAGACTTGATATGTCATATCCATAACCCATGAGATGTGGTCATCAGTTTATGCACATACTAGTTTCAATGCATTATTGTTGTCCTAATTAACAATAATACTTAACTATGGACATTTAAGAATAGTGTTATAACTAAAAGGATCTCACGATCAAGTCATCCACTTGATGTCTTATGGCATCAAACTTACTATTCTAAGGACTTTATTAGGTTTATTAAAAAGAACACAATAAATGAAATGCCTTATATATTAAAATAGCATAATAGACTGTATGTAAATACAGAAAATGTATCAGTCTCTAGGGTATACACCAACAATTGTGTCTCTATAAGCCAGAACTCACACTTCGATAATTTAGCAAACAATTTCTTTTCCTTAAGAATTTCTAAGGCTACTCTAACATATAGCTCATGGTCCTCCACTATCTTAGAATAGACTAGGATATCGTCTATGAACACTACTACAAACTTGTCTAGGTAGGATCTATAAATCCTATTCATGTAATCCATGAACACCGTTGGTGCATTCGTTAACCCAAAGGACATCACGAGATATTCATAATGTCCATATATAGTCTTGAAAGCAGTCTTAGGGATATCCTCGTCCCTAACTCTTATCTGGTGATATCCTGATCTTAAATCAATCTTTGAGAACACTGATTTACTGGTGGGAGTAGAAACGGATTAATCATAAGGAAGGTCTGTCATAGGTAAACCTGGCATTTCCATACAATCGCAAGAAACAAAGAAGTGGGATGCTCCTAAACCATATAAAACAGTTAAAAGGTGATTATGGATTATGCATTTACCTTTGATCAAATCTGACAACTGAGTCACCTCTTTACCACTAAGAGTATAAACTCTTCCTACAACTTGTGGTTTAGGGGTGAATACAGCTTTCTTCTTCTGTGGACAATCCTTGGCAAAGTGTCCTGGTGGCTCACACGTGAAGCACACAGATTTGCCCACCAAGCAGGGTCTATCACTATACCGTTTGCCACATCTTATGCATTTAAACCCTTAGAGTCTGCCTGCACTTGCTTGTCCTTTTCTTTCTTTTTAAACTTCTCATCTGTTTTCTTCTTCTTCGATGGTGGGGTTTGTTCCAACTAAGGTCTACTATCACTATCTTCAACAATTTGATATTTGTTCATCATTGTCCGGAAGTCCCGCATCTCCAAAGGTCAAATAGCTTTCTTGATATCATCTCTCAGTCCCTCTTCAAATTTAATACACTTCCATTTCTCATATAGATTGAATCTAAATTAGGATGAGAATCTTGATAACTTGTCAAACTTGGCCACATACTGACCAACAGATAGCTCACCTTATTCCAACTTCAAGAACTCTATTTCCATAGCATTATGTAAACTTTTAGGGAAATAATTGTGCATAAAAGAAGTCTTATACACCTCCTAAGCAAACAAAGTTCTTGATGCCTCAAGCAATCTCTTGGCACCTTTTCATAACTTTTCCACTTCTCCTCTCAACATATAAAAAATGAAAGAAACCTTTTGTTCTTCAGAGTAAATCACCACCTCGAAGATTTTCTCTATCTCATTGATCCATTCCTCTGCCATCAATGTGTTGTACTCTCCTCCGAACGGTGGAGGGTTTTCCTTTCTAAACTCTAAAAGGTCTTGAAAGTTCTGATTTCTCCTCACTTGTACATCTTGTGCTGGTTGTACAGGTAGTGGTGTTGGTTGCTAGGTGGATTGGCCATCTTCTCAAGCATCCTTGCAGTGAAAGCAGATTGCTTCCCCATAGCGATTACAATAATAGTAGACTGCTCCCTCATTGCTGCTGCCATTGTCATGCATACTTCAGCTATATCGGTTGACCCCTCACTAGAAGATGTTCAATTTCCTCCGGTCTGCCTTGGTGACACCATAGTTTCCTGTTCACACAGCACAACACTTATTGAGTTGATCAGTCTCAATATCATGTAACAATATGACAGTAGCTAAAAACAATCATACCAAAGGCAAGTTATACAATTCCATCATCTACCTCACTTACAAAACAAGAAAAGCACAACATACTATAAGAATATCTAAGATATGCCTAAGCATAGTCAGTCCATACACCAACTCAACAGGATGAACTACACTGATACCATAATATAATATCCAAACTCTAGATACCATAGTATATACAAAATATATGCAAGCAAACAGAGCTAAGTGTGTTACTTCTAACTGATAAATATTAAACATAAAAGCATAATAACAATCATGTCATTATAGTAAGCCTTTAAAGGAATAAAGATACATATTTATATAATAAAAGCCTAGGGAAAATTATAATACATATCATCTCTGTACATCTCAAAGCTAATATAAACAAAATACAAACTTTGACAAAAAAAATTATCTATCTATTCCATTTGTTTCTTTCTCTTTTCCTTTAAAGGATTTTGCCCTAGATTTATATGGAAACACAAAAGGGATGAGAATTCACAATCCTCAGTAGAGTATTCCAAAACCAATCATTTATAACATTATATATATATAATCATAACAATGATGAAGTAAAATAAGTTATAAAAGCTCAACCTTGACTTCTTCTTAGCAACTAAAGAAATCAAGATAATAAACTACCATGATCCCTCGAGGAATTAAACTAAATGCATTTCCATGGCCCATTTAAGAACCAAGATAATTTGGTTACCATGGCTAACTTAAGAACCAAGCTATAACCTACCATGGTCCATTTAAGGAACTAAGTTATATTTCATTATTTAAAAAAAACTTATAACATTTATTAGTATTTTATCTCATACTAAAAATATATATAAAATCCTCTATTGAATCATCAGTATTCATTTCCTAACTTATACAAGCCTTATTCCACTTGAATAATTGGATATGACAAGCTAAATTCTAGTATTTGACTTGCCCAGAATCAGTTACGGGGTCCTAATAATCAGTTATGAGGTAACTGATACCCTTCGTGAGTTTCTATTTTAAGCCAATAATCGGTTATGGCTTTATTGCTAACTAGTTATTGGACAACAGAACTCTCTGCCAAACACTAATAATCAATTAGGCTTTGTGCCTAATCAATTATAGCTTAACGTGAAGTCATTTCTATATAGGGAATAATCGGTTAGCCTTGTGCCTAACCAGTTATTTGCTGCTACCATGACTCTCTATAAAATTTAGATAATCGGTTAGCCTTGTGCCTAACTAGTTATCTATTACATTTTTCAGTAAAAAAATAGGGTAACTCATAGCCCTTCTTCATCCAAAATCCCATATAAACTCAAGGAAACACTCTAAAACAAAAGTTCTACCAAAAACTAGTTTAGATAGGGTTCCATAACAACAACTAACCCAAACATGGATTTATGTCCTATTTACATCAACAAAATACCTTTTTTCAACTTTAAACTCAAGCATACAAATGGGTGTTTGTAAGTTCATAAACTGTAAAAAAACATAGGTTAAGCTAAAAACATTCCAAGCTCAACCATTAAAGGCACTAAGCAAGCTAGAAGATAACCTAAGTCTCTCAAACCCATTATTCATCCCTCAACATACAACATACATAAAGATGTAGATAGCAAGAGATGTTCATATAGGATCAAGCACCCCTACCTCACTTGTAGTCTAGATGATCTTCAAACCTTAGCTTTCTCTTTGGCTTTTCTCTTTCTTCCCTCTTCTTCCTCATTTTCCTCTTTGTTCTTTTCTCTCCTTTTTTGCTCTATTGACACTGTAGTTGTTAACATGAGAGAATGAATGAGCTTGAGTGTGAAAAAAAGAAGGAATAACCAATAAAGTCAAATAGAAGCAACTGGAATGTGAGTTATCAAAGTGACTTGATATTTTGATGAAACATTATATCTATTAAGAACACTTTGATTCTATGAAATCAAGTTTCCTAACTTCCTTAGATATTTTAGAAATTCCTAAGATTCAACTCAACCCTAGTTTTATAATTTTCATAAGTTTTCATATCTGTGACTCATCAATTCGGTATATGAATACTCAACCAGTGTACTTAAAAATACCAAATTGACTTTGGTTATCCTCAAATTTTAGCTATATCATACTTAATACATTTGTGACTTAGAAATAAATTTTTCATATTTATTTCCTTTAACTAAGCCTTTTATTTTGTGACTTAGAAAGAAGCCAAACCACGATCATGCCTAACATCAACCACTGCTATTTGCTCAACATCCTTTCCCAAATGGGTTGAAGCCACCACGACCACTACTGCAGGTGGCAAATCATTACTCAGCTGCTTGGCCACCGATGCCGCCTTCCTGTCCTTCAATCTCTGGTGAAAGAACTACATCTGCAGTTGACGATCCGACAGACCCAACTTCAAAGATATTTCAACCCACAATGCCTCTGAAGGGTAGGCCTCCACTGAACCAAAAAATGCACAACCCCAGAAAGTAAAATTTCACATTTCAGCACAAAATCACATCACAAATTATAACCCCGAAAGCAAAATTTCACATTTCAGCATAAATTCACATCATAAATCACAACCTAATTAAAAAAACAATAAACAAGAAACAAAAGGGGTGCTTAAAAAATTTTAAAAAATAGCTGAAAACTTAATTGAAAACAAAATATTGCATATTGGAGAAATAAGAACTTGACAGAGCTTTACATATGGTGTTGGATATTCCATAAAATATTTGCTTAGCCAAGTGTATTGGAATTGGAAGGAATAAATCTCTTATGGTGTTGCTCATTAGATTAATGGGTGATGAAAGGGCCAAGGAGGAGGAAGAGGGAGAGCCAAAAGGATGGGTTAATGGGTGTGAAAGGGGTTGTTGGGGTCACATGGGTGATGGTGTCAGAGACATTATTTAAGTGAAGGGTAGGGTAGTATGGTCATAGTAGATAGTTATATATACTATCAAGTTACTTATACTATGTGCATCAAATGTGTAATAGTATAAGAGTTTATCAGCTTATTTATACTATCAGACCTTATCCTATTGTCTTATAATATCATACCTTATACTATCAGGTGCACCAAACGCAACCTTAGGGTTAATCCTTTTCCTTTTAGCATTAATTGGACACCTAATTTGTATAATTTGGGCTTACGATGAAATAGTTATGCCAAAAACATTCTTAATAACTCTCTAAACCTGTCAGTCGAATTCAAAGGGTGAAAATACCATCAAAACGTCATAGTTTTGATAAGTAATCTTCATAAGAATTGAATATCTTTGTCTTAGATTTCAAATGGAAGTAGTTTTAGCTCCAAATGACATATAGCTTGAATTAAGGCCAAATATTTTCACATCATCCAGGATCTAGTAACAATGTCTCTGTTATGACTTTATGGCCCATTCTGACCCACTGGACATTTGATTTAGCCTTCAAGCTCTTCAACAAAGTTGTAGAGATTTCTCTCAAATTTCTTACAAGGTAAATTTCATAATTTTTACATGTCTAGAACTCAAGTTATGCCTAAAATAAATAAATAGTGTAAAATTACCACAATGCTGAGAAATACAACTAAACCCAATTTGAACCCAAACTTCTAAATGGTGGCCAAAACTAATCAATTAAGCACATAAGAGGTCAAAATGATGAATATGAGGGATTACTAATATATAAAATGGTGTTTACCAAATTCGTCCACACTTTGCCTTTTGCACTCTCAGGCAAAAGTAGAAATTCACCACTAGGGAACAAAGGAAAAACAACATAAACTTGAAAATTAAAAACTCTAGAAACACTCACCTTCCAATGATGTTCATGAATTTAAAAGGAGAGCAACCAAAATTTCAAGAAAATAAAACATTCATGAAGTAACATTTCTTTACATTTCAAACTAACAAGCACAATAACTTCAATTGAAAAGCATAGATTATGAATGATCGAACCTCACAAGATTTACTCTCAATTTCTTAAGTGTTTAGAAGGTAAGTGTTTCACTCAATTCAACCCATGAAAATATGCACCACCATAAGCTTGCTTATCTTCTACTTCTCCACTACTCAAAACACATGCAAACACAAATTAAGAGGACTTTATTCAAGGTTGTAATAAGGCCCAGGTAAATGAGGGAAGTAATATGGATATGACAAGTCAAAGACCAAAGAGAATAAAATAACATTAGGGTTGAGTCCAAATAGCATGATAGTTTTATTCCAACTCTATGTAATGCAAATTCTCTTTACAAATTCTTTTTCCCTTGCCTACTTTTCTTTACAATCTCTTTTGTTATTTTTTTGTTTTTTGTTTTTTTTTCAATTTTTTTCAATTGGCCACTCTTTCCTTTTGTGGAAATAAGTTTGTCCTAATAGTTTAATATATTAAGTTTTGATGATGACAAATACAAGACAAAAAGAATGATGTTTATGCTACAAAGATATGCTTAATGGATCATGCATGATCATGTACTCTATGTTACATTTCATATAAGAATCATGCATATTCTTCATAGCATTTTTTGTAAAATATATTCAGTAATATGTTATATAAGTTGTATTAAATTAATATTAGATTTGACTCTATTTAAATGAAAATGTACTAAGTGTTCTTTGCTGCATCCTATATAGAGCATATCTATTAATTAGTAATTGATAAATGTCTTATTTGGACATATCTATGAAAGTTTTATATGCATGTTAGACTAACTAGAGTTATACATTTACGAATCATGCATATGAAGATATTAAATTATGAATTTGGACTAACTGTGATTGTTTAAGTGAGCAATACTTTGTATGATAGTCCAAGTACCATGAGTGAGCATTGCAACAAGAAATAAAAAGATCATATTTATGCTCAAATCAAGAAGAATGAGAATGATAAGATGTTCCAAGTATTTGCAAGATTTGAAGAGAAGAAATTTTTGGAAGCTTGGATTACATCAAGAAGCTTAAGGACTAGAATTGGTATATTTTCCTTTTAGGCTTTCTCCTATGTAAAGATAGAGGTTTTACAAGAAAAGAGCTCAAATATGTTTTTCAATCTTTATAAATGGTTTTTACATAATAAAATTCCCAACAAATAGGTTTTGGAAAGCTAGTAATGCTAGTAGTTCAAAACTATGAAAAATAGTCAAGTTTGAGTTTTGAAAAGATGACCTTTGGTTACTTTTTTTATTTATGAAAATAAACTCAATGATCTTTCCAACGAGTGGTCATTTGCTTAAAATGAATGAGAAATGAAGAAGTTATGACCATTTAAAGTTAGGTTTCAAAACCAGAGTAACTTATTCGAATAAGTGTTTTGTTATTCGAATAAAATATGCCCAGAAACATTCCCAACAGCTATAAATGACTAGTTTTCATAAGAAATCATTTTTAAACACTACCAATGACTATTTTATCACTTGGGCTCTATATATAAGTGATGTTTGAAGCTTTTACAACTCTAAAACACTTGATTTGATCATTGAATCATCAAAATCATATTTTGAGCTCTTTATTGCAAAATTCTTCTATTCCTTTGTTCTTCAAGTTGTATATCTACTCTGGTGAGAGTCTCTAATTTTTCTCTTCATCTTAACATCATCGTAAGAGGGTAAGGTATTCCTCAAGAGAGAAAAGGGTGAGGTATCCCTTGTAGTGAGGCTCAAACACAAAGGGTGAGGTATCCTAAAGGTATTATGAGTGCTCTTGAATGCAAAGGTTTTTCAAGCACCTGTGATGGTTGAAGAGTTAGAGGCTCTAGTACAAGGGTGGAGGATCCCAAGGTATGAGGAGTGCTTTTACTTATACAAATGTTTTCCTAGAACCCGTAAAGTTTAAGAAATAGTGAAGAAAATCTCAAGTTAGGCTTGGGGATTAGATGTAGGCCACAAGTAGTTGGTGGCTGAATCAGGATAAATCTTTGTGTTTTCTCTTCTCAAATCTATCTCTTTACTTTGATGCTTTACTTTTATTTGTTTGCTGGAATATTATTCATCTTGGCTTCAAAATGCTTAATTTCTTAATGATGTTTTAAAAATCTGAAATCACCCAATTCACCCCTCTCTTGGGTGATGGTTGCCATGGCTAAGACCATTTTCACCAACATTTTGCATACCAATTAGCCAATGCTCTCTTATTCCCTAAGGTTAAGTAAGAACATTATTTTTCATTTAAGGTATATAATGAGCAAAAAATAGGGAATGGTCAAATAGGCTCAAAGGGGTTAATCAAGGGAAAATATACAAGGTTGGTTATTTGGCTAAAGTGGTTAATTCAAGAAAAATGCGTCAATCATATTCATGTATTTATGTGAAAATGAAGCCTCAGAAAAAATCAAAACAAGCTCTAGAGTAAGAAATTCCATGAGTGCAAATCACACAAGAAAGAAGAAAATTGCACAAATGCTCAATTCATTCATTAAATGACTCTAAGTCTCACAAGGTATGTTTCTATCAAACTTTAATCTACTAATTCAATTTCGTTACGAAACTAGTTATTCTAATCATTAGAGAAATTTATTCATTTATGTTACCTCAATTTATACATGCTCACAACATTCACAAACTCAAAATTTCATTGGAAAGCAAATAAAAGCACACTTATATATATATTTTTATATTTTTTATTTTAAAAACAAGAAAAACATAATGTAAAATAGAATTTAAAACAAAATAGAAAACAAAAATAGAAAAAAAAACAAAATTAAAATAAAAAATATAATTAAAAATAGAACAAAAATATAACAAATAGTAGAAACCTCATTAATAACAAGAACATTAAATAGTAAAAAAATAGAAACAACATAATTATAACTAGAAAAAATAGTAAGCGACAAATAAAAAAATAGTAACAATAAATTAATAGAACAAAATAGTAAAAATAGCAAAAATAGTAAAAACAGTAGAACTAAAATACAAATAGTAAAAAAAAAAAAACATAATGCTAAAATTCATCCCCCACACGTAAATTTTACATTGTTCTTAATGTAAAGCTCAAAAATCATTAGCAAACCGTCAATAGCATCAAAGAATATAAGACAAGCAAAATAAAAGAGAGGGGAAAGAAACATCATTATTAATTGTAGATGGTCATTTGCAAGTAGAGTTCCTCCACTATGTTCTCTTATGCACTGTAACATCCTCTTTTTGATATGTTAGACTTGTATATGGTTATAGAGGTATCATAAATACTTGCTTGACATGTCTATTTAGTTTTGTGACATTTTGAGTTAGATTATGCACTTTGTTGCAACATTGAATGGAGAATTCAGATAATGGCATACATTACTTAGTTAAAGGAAATAAAAATGGAG
The DNA here is from genome assembly GCA_029884595.1 of Ormosia semicastrata. NCBI lineage: Eukaryota > Viridiplantae > Streptophyta > Magnoliopsida > Fabales > Fabaceae > Ormosia > Ormosia semicastrata. Next base: position 62,133,882 of record JAQQTO010000061.1, on the reverse strand, counting down.
AATTTATTTTTAGGTCACAAATGCATGAAATGTGATGCAGTTAGAGTTTGAGGATAAACTGAGTTAGTTTGATATTTTACACTGAGTGAGTGTTTTAATACTGGATTGACTTGACTGATATATAGAAATTTATGAAAATGATGAAACTAGGGTTGGAATGAATCCTAAGATTTTCTATAATGCTTTTGAAAGTTAGGAAACTTGATTTTGTAAAATCACAGTGTTCTGAACAGATATAAAGTTCTAGCTAAATATCTTAAGTTCCTACCTATTTTCCTTTGGCTTCCACCATCTCTCTTTCTCTCTTAGCCACTTTCTTTGACTTTCCTCACTCTCATTCTCTCATTTCCACGTTCAACCAGTAGGAAAAATAGAGAAAAAGAAGAGGAAAGAAAAGAAAAGGAAAGGAGAGGAGAGGAAGCAAGAGGAAGAATATGAAGAAAGGAGGAGAACCAAAGGCAAATCAAAGGTTTGAAGATCATTTAGACTACTTGATGTAACACCCCAACTTTTGGCTATGTTACAATAATGACTGAATTTCACTGTTTTGTGTTTTCTGTTTGTTATAAAATTAATTTGACTGTTCCAAGACTATTTTTGATCGTTGTGCGAGATTTTCTCTGGGTCAGGAAAATAATAAATTTTGGGTTGGGAAAAATCTTATTTGATTTATTCGGAGACGGGGGATCTTACTAAACTCGAATTTGAGAGACATAGAAAAGAATCTTTTAATTTTTAGAATTTATTTGTGAAATAAAAATATTTCATGGGAAAATATTTGTTGTGTTATTTATAGCAGCTTCTGCTATAAATTATTAGACCCGATATATTTTAATTGATAGAAAATGTACTTAGAATATTTCTGTAACCTAATTTAAAATGAACTAATAGAAACAAGTCAAAAATGATGGTTGGACTTTTCTAACCAATAAGAAATGGTCTAGTTGAAATGTTTGACTAGTTACTAAGTAACTAAATAAACTTAATTTAGTTACCTAAATTGCCTAATTAAGGAACTAAATGAACTAACCTAGTTACTAATTAGTTAGGATCTAGTTACTAACTAAATATCCCAATTCCATCTAGAAGCCATGACTAATCATGACATATGCAATGACCTATTCAACTAGTTAGCTAAGTAACTAGATAGTTAATCAAGTAACTAGAAAACCTAATCTAGTTAGTGGTTATTTGATTAAAGTGTAACTAGAATTAAAATAGAAACAAACTAAGTTAGGCTTTCCTAGAGGGCCACACGGCCAAGAGGCTTCTCAAGCCTCCTTGAATGGTCTTTTGTGACCATTGCATGACACTTTGATGACCAAGCCATGTGCCTTTGCATGTGAACACAAAGTGTGATATTTTATTTTCAAGTTTATCTTCTAAATTTCCTTACACTACTCACACGGCTGCACCCTTCCCATTCACTCTCAATTTTCATTTTCTCTCACCTAAAAGCTAAGTCTTCATCTTTTCTCTCCAAATTATCAAGAACACCAAGAACTTTTCCCTTTCTTTTTCTTTCTTGGAGGTTTCGGCCAAGGCTACCAAAGCCACTTCCAATCTTCTATAATTTTTCTTCTCCACATTTCCTAAACCAAAACCATATTCTAAACACTTTGCATTTAGAAAGTTTTGTCAAAAACCTACTCCAAGTGTCTCAAAATTCAAGTTTTAGCTTACTTCCCTAAAGGTAAACTTTTGATTTTATGGTTCTAAGTTAAGTTTTTGATTTTCTAGACCATGATTGTTCCATGGTTCTTTATTATTAGGCCTTGATTATGACTTTGGTAATTGTTTAAGAATTTTTAGGGTTTTTTCATGTGTTTGTACGAAATCAAGAGAAAGAGGGAACTTGGAGATCCTTGTCTTCAAGAGGTAAGAGGGAGATTTACCTCACCAACTAAGTGTTGGAGGTGAGGAGATGGTTTTGTATGGTGAAGAACCCATAAGGATTTATTCACTTATTGTTTGATGCTTCTTTGTTTGTGATTGTGGTGTTTATGATTTTGTGTTTATGATTGCATGTGTGATGGTATGACTATAGTTTTGATTATATGCTTGTATGTATAATTTTGGAAGCACACAAATGTATGTGTAAATTAGGATGTGAATAACATGTTGGAAAGGTTACCTGAGAGCTCCAAAGAGCTTAGAGGCACACGACCTCACTAGGTTCAAGAGGACCAAGAGTCCTAAAATGATGATTTCAACTTGAGGATTTAAGGTTCCATGACACTAAAATTAATTAAGATGTTTTACAAGGATTTAGACTATTAGAAAATGAATTACAATGAGTTTTGAAGCAAGAATGAAAATTTGGCCAACATGCCATTTTTCATAATGTAGAACTAAATTATTTTATTAAGTGTTGATTTAAAGGTTTAATTGAGAAGGAAAGCATTTTGAAAGAGTTTGGATTTTGTAGCAAGCAAAATACTTTTTAGAAGACAAAATGATGTAATTAAATAATTAGGTTATGAAATAAAAATAGATGCCAATACTTGAAGTTTTCTAACGTATAGCTCACCCTATGGGTTTGGAAGCGCGTTAGGAAAATTTGAACTATAATATCTTAAGTAAAACAAAGAATTATCATTTATTGGGAAATAGTAGAAATATTGATTTTTAGAGGGCCTATATTGTAATTATTATTTTTAGAGGGGCTATATTGAAATTATTATTTAAAGAGGGACTACATTACAATTATTTTTTAAAGAGGGACTACATTACAAATATTTTTCAAAAGAGGGACTATCTTGTAAATATTATTTTATGGAGGGACTATTATGCAAATATTAAAAATAAAGTCAACTTTTAGTATTAAATGATAAAAATCATATTTTTGATTTAAAACGTGTGAGAAATATTTTACGCGCTTGAGAGTACGTTGAGAAATCAATACACGATTTGAAAATGCGATAGAATTGTTGCGCGATTGAGAAAACGCGAAAATATGATTATGCGATGAAAATGTAGTAAAGGTACTATTGAACCAATGTGTGAATCCTGAATATGATATGATGAATTTGAATTGAGTATGGTGCATTGTACATGCAATGAAAAGGTCCAATGGACTGAATAAGGCTAATTGCCTAGGAAAGAATACACCTCTTGAGTGGGTGCGATATGCGTAGTGTAAGTCACTCGTTGACTTTAGGGGCATTGGGGTGCGGGTTGCCTACAATGGCCAGTTAGTAGATCTTTTGTACCGTTGGTTTGTCCGATGCAAACACACCGATGATCCTGACCGAGATACTATTCTTAATCAAGATCTGATAAAGACTGTCGTGTATATGCTAGATGTGCAAATTGTAGCAAGTGGTCTGAGGCATGTTAGTACAGACAGATCTTTTCAATCACTCTCTCCGACCTGAGTTTTAGCTCCATGGAGTAGGAAATTGAGTCTTAGTGCACATGCATAATTATTGAGTATTGATACCGATGTGATATTTGATTTATTGAATATTTGGAAATATTGAGGGCATGATTGTAATTATTATTTATTATATATATTGTGATGATAAATAATGTTGATGGCATGATTGTAATTATGGTAGGATGTATCTGTATGATATATTGTATGTGTTTATCTCAATGCTACAATATTAGTATTGGCGTAGATGATCTCACCTCCTTGTATGCCTATTTTGTACTGTATTTATATTTGTAAAGACATTGAGCAAGGACTTGAACATAAAGGTGAAAAGGAGCAGATTCCTTTGGAGGAAGCTGAGTTCTAAGAAGATGGCGATGACCAGTTTCCTAGGGTACATCAGGTTGCAGTTTCACGGAGGACTGGAAACGTGGCACGTTTACCTTGATAGAGAGTGTATTTACTATATAGGAGACTTAAGTATTATCCTAAGTAGACTTTATTGAGCGAACCCTTATTTTAGTGTGAATATTAATGTACACTTAGAGTTCCCGCTGTCCATTAGGCAGTACTGGGGAGCTTGCTACCGTACTCCTAGTGCGATTAGTATCGTGTCGTCTGCACGAACACCTGTCCGTAGGACTTCGCGTCAGTTTGGATTCCTACCTACTGAGGAATCTGAGGAGGACCCGTCTGAGGGTTCTGCTGTTTAGTAATTACTTGGGCAGTGTGTTAGTTTTAAATTATGTTCAAATATTTTGAGAACCTGGTCTGAAATATTTAAATATGACAGTACTAAGACTTGTGTATATATGATGTAAATTATTTGTTATGATGTTGTGACATTTTTATTTTCCGCTATGTTATCTTATTGATATTATGAAATTTTACAACTCGTATTTACACTACAAAACAAATATTATAATAGAAGGGGTAATTTGGTAATTAAGTAACATAAATGTGATAACCTACGATGGGTATTACACTTGAGGTAAAGGTGCTTGAACCTTACATGACCATTTCTTCCTATCTCCATCTTTTATAGTTGGAGTATGTTGTTGGATGAAAAATGGGTTTGAGAGGCTTATGTTGTTTTCTTGCTTAGCTAGTGCCTTCAATGGTTGAGTTTTGTTTGCTTTTATCTTAATCTATGCATGGTTATGGTTTGTGAGTTTAGAAATACTTATTTGTATGCTTGAGATAAGAGTTCAAAAATGGGTATTTCATTGATGTAAGCTTGAACATGAATCCATGTTTGAGTGAGTTGTGAATGTGCATGAGAATTATATAATGTTTAGAAACCATGTTTGTGGTTGAAAACCACTAAGTATCTGTGTTTGAGGGTCTAAGTGAAGTTAGAAACTCAATAGAATGGAGTATGGAGACTCTAACGTTGGGCGATTAAGCACCCAAAAGCTAGCCGCTTAAGCGCCCAAGCCCAGAGAGCAAAAACGTGTTGGGCGATCAAGTGCCCAAAGAGTGAGCACCTAAGTGCACAAGACCAGAAGGCTCTAGTACTGGGCGATTAAGGGCTTAGAAGTTAGAAGAAATAGGGGATGTTTTTCTCTCATGGAGCACCTAAGCGCTGAGAAAGTGAACGCCTAAGCACCCATGTACAAAACTTTCTAGGCTTTTTATGTTGAGGAATTTGAGTTCCTTACTAGTTAGGATCTTTTATGCATGCCTTTTAGTATGAGTTAAGACCCTATTAGGAATATTTGATGAAGGAAATATCTACCCAGCACATGTTTAAAAGACTAGGCCTTTGTACATCCAATGTTAATGGATTGACATAGGCAAGTTGCTAGTCATTGAAAAGCAATGATATTGCATTTGATATCACTTGTGATGTGATGCTAAGGTGTACTAGATACTAGTTAAGTGAGCTTAGTTCTTGTGATGAACTATGGATAGCATGAGCTTAGTTCTTTTGATGTACTATGGAAGAATAATAGCTTGGTTCTCTAATGAGCCATGGTAATGAAATGAGCTTTGTTTCCTTATTGGACCATGGTAGTCTATTGGCTTGGTTTCCTTTGATAGGCCATGAAAATGAGTTTAGCTTGGTTCTTTATTGATCTATGAATGTTTACTTAGCTTGGCTCCTTTAGTTACTAAAAATGAGTCATGGAAGAGCTTTTTGAACATATCTTACTTCATATTTGTTATGATTGTATTTATATTGTTATAAATGATTAGTTTTAGATTACTCTTACTGAGGATTATGAATTCTCACCCCGTTTGTGTTTCCATGTAAATCCAAGTCAAGATCCTTTTAAAAGGAAGAGGAAGAGACAAATGGACTAGTTAGCTAGTTTCCTTTTGGAAAAGCTTGTATTATATTTATATTTGCTTTGTGATGTAAAAAGATGTTATGTATTATAATTTTCCCTTTTAAGGCTAATATTGTATAAACATGTATCCTTATTATCTTTATAAAGAGGCCATAACTGATAAATCTCGATCTGCTAAAACCATTTAGATTTAGCTAAATCAAAATTTCCAACTTCCAACAATTTTAAAATAAATACTAAGACTCATATAAAATGTTATTTCACCATTATATGATATTTCCATATCTGCTGCTAGTCAATCCGACTTTAAATGCATAACCAATATGTCCAGAAATGCCAAACTAACTCAGTTTATTTTGAAACTTTAATTGCATCATATTTCATATATTTATAACCTAGAAATAAATTATCCATATTTATTTCCCTCATCTAAGTAATTTATGTTATTATCTAAGTTATTTTAAGCTACTTTTCACACTCTTAATTACAACAAAGTACCTAAACTAATTTAGTTTGTTACAAAATTAAACATACATGTTAAGCAAGTTATATACTACCTTTTGTACACATACACAATTCTAACATGTCATTAAGGGTAATACATTTCTCCTATTCTTTTTAAAATTTTGACCCTAAAATTGCTCACCTGAAAGGAACAACTCTAGGTAGTCTTGTTATAGGTGGGACTCTAACTCCCAAGCAGCCTCCTTGGTGTCATTGCCACCCTATAAAACCTTCACCAGAGTAATCTGCTTACCTCTAAGCTTTTTGACCCCTTTATCCACGATCCTTACCGGGTGTACCTCATAAGAAAAATCATCTCTTAACTATACAAATTCATGTTCTATGATATGCAAAGGATCTGGATTATACTTTCTCAATTGAGACACATGAAAAATATTATGAAGGTTTCAAAAACTGGGAGGAAGGGCTATCTGGTAAGCTACGAGTCCAACTCTCTTCAGAATTTGGTAGGGACCAAGAAAACGAGGATTTAACTTTTGGGTTTTCAAAGCTCTACTAATCCCTGTTGTAGGAGTAACTCTTAAAAACACATGATCTCCCTCATCAAACTCAAGAGGTTTCCTTCTCTAGTCAGCATAGCTCTTTTGCTTACTCTGAGTAGTAACTAACCTATCCTTAATCATCTTGATTTGCTTTGTGATCTGCTAGACCAACTCTAGACTTAGGATGGTTCTCTCACCTACTTCATACAAACATAAAGGTGATCTACACTTTCTTTTGTATAAAGCCTCATAGGGTGCCATACCTATACTAGAATTATAGATATTGTTATAGGCAAACTCCACCAAAGGTATGAATTTATCCTAACTACTTTGTTATTCTAAAACACATGCCCTAAGCATATCCTCAATGGTTTGGATAGTCCTCTCTGTTTACCCATCTGTTTGTGGGTGATAAGCTATACTAAGGCTTAACTTAGTCTCGAGCGCCTCTTACAAGGCTCCAAAGAATCTAGATGTGATTCTAGGATCCCTATCTAAAACTGTGCTTACGAGGACTCCAAGCAATCTAACTATCTCCTTCAGATAAAGCTGAGCTAATTTATCTAGAGGATTGTTAGCTCTCACTGGCAAAAAGTAGGATGATTTAGTTAATCTATCCACTATGACCCAATCTGCGTCATAACCTTGCTGAGTCCTTGGTAGAACCATTACAAAGTCCATAGAAATCTTATCCTATTTCCACTCTAGGACTCCTAAAGACTGTAATGGTCGTGCTGGCTTCAAGTGTTCAATCATCACTTTCTGACAAATTAAGCACCTTGAGACATATTATGCTATGTTTCTTTTCATTCCAGACCACCAAAACTTTTTCCTTAAATCTTGATACAGTGACGAGTGCCAAACTCAATCAAAATTGTAACCGAGTTATACCTATGACTTGTAGCATAGGAAACAACACCATATCATCTCTCAACGATTGTAAATGCAATTTAATCAAATCAAGCCAAAATTAAGGAAAGAATTTGACAACTCAGAATATGTAAATAATAGAATTAAAGTGAGAAATTCAATTAAAAGAGCAATCAATTCAAAAACCTATCTGAAATTGAGTAGATTCTATCATAGATTATTCAACAAACATTTGAAGTGCATTTGAATGGTTAATTTGGATTTAACTGAAATCATTACATCAAATCTAGAATTCTGATAATTATGATTTTTAACATATTAATTATCCACACAATTACCTTATTAATGATGTCCAGATTGTAATTAAGTGATCTTAGCACTCATTTAGATCATTAGGTTGAATTGGGCTTTAAAGCAAAATTTTCGGATTTTAATGCATATTGACAGTGGTTTAGTATTTTAACCATAACTTGAGTTGTAGATCTCTGATTTTGATGTTCTTTATATGCTAGGAAAGACGAGAAAAAGATTTACAAGTTTTGTGAAATGTCAAATTGGAATATTCGGATGTTTACATGGTCAAATACAGCCTTGAAATTGGACCAGCGGTACTGTTACAAATTCTGGACACACCTTCACTATTTTGGGCATATCTCACTCATTTCAAGCCCAAATTAAGCATATGAGTACTCCTTGGAAAGCTTACTTCAAAGGCTATCTGATGGACTTGATTTGAATTTGAGATTATGACAGAAATTGAAAAGATTGCAACGTGGAAAAAGTGAAGGAATCATTGGAAGGTGGGAGACACACTTTCATAATGACAAAATAATTCAATGGAAGGTGGGAGACATACTTTGATAATGGATGAATAATTAACAAGATTGGGTGAACTACTTTTGATTCTTTGTGAATGATTAAGAGGAGAGCAATCAGATTTGTAAAGAAAGAGGGGAGAGCTTCTACGCATGGTGTGATTGGTAGTTGGTTCTTGTAGTTTTAGTGTTTTCATTTTGGAGAATTCTCTTCTTCTTTTCCTCTCCTCCTCTCTCTTTGTTATTTTCATTTTTGTATGGTTCTTGAAGGTTCTCCAATGGTGATGGCTACGGAGAACTAAACTTCTTTAATCAATCCAAGAGATTGACAATCTTGATGATTAATCTTGAGGTCTTGTTTTAATTGCTATACATTCATCTATTAATCAAGTTTCTCTTTCTCTTCTTCTCTTATTTAAATTATGATTTAATGCTTAATTTGATTGGGATTTGCATATGTTAATTGCGTAATTATCATGTGCCAAGAGATGAATTCAGAGGTTAAATAATGCATCAAAGGTGTTTGATGAATGTTTAGCTTGGTTGGATCTTGGTTTTTAAGTTAATTTGGGTTTTGGATGGATGCTTAATTTGTCTAACCTTAATTAATTAAATTCTAGAAGCATTTCTAGTAGAAGATCCATGGATCATTGAGAGGCGTCTTGATGTGATCTAAGATCAAGGATTTGGTTAATAGTTGAACGGATCTATAAAGATCAAGGATGGATTAAAATCAAGATTGGTTAATTCTCTTGGATTGGTTGTTTTCCTAATCTTGTTTACTCTTTTTAATTGCTCTTTGTTGTTTAATTTTCCATAACTTTTCCCCCCTATTTATTAACCTCTTAATCTGACTTCATAATTAGAATGATCTACGGGCTCGACCCGGTGTTACCTTATGCTACAAGTAGTTTTGGTAAATCGGTTATAAATTGATTTAAATTTGGTAATCTCGACAGTTGTCAAATTTTTGGCGCCGTTACCGGGGATCATTCTGATTTTGTTCAATCTTATTAAGAGTATATTTAACTACTAATCCCTCACTAACGTTTGTGTTGCTGTGTTTTGGTGATTTTTAGGAGAAAACAGGTGATTACGGGTCATTTTGCAGAATTTCGTACTGACAGAAAATGTGCCCAGAATGTGTTGAAACTTAGTCAGTTGAAGGAAAACGGCCTAATAAACAAGACTCACAATATATGTGAGGTCACCCCTGTTTTTTCCAAAATCCATCATTTAGACCAGTTTTTTAATTTTTTAATATTTTTTATTACATTTTTTAGTTTCATTTTTGTGTAGTCTTCATGCTGTACAAGTCCTATAATTTTTAAAAATCATTTCATTAGTCAATTAGATTTATTTTGGTATATTTTTAGAGTTGTCTAGTGTCTTTTACTTGTTTACTTATTTTATTTTATTTTTGTGCTTTGATTAGTGCATGACTAGGTCTAATCCTGATATTTTGCTTGAATTTGATCCTGAGATTGATAGAACATTGCATAGGTTGATTAGAACTCATAGGCTAAGTGAAAGAATTGAGTCTGAATTTAGTTGTGACATTGAATCTGAAAGCGCACTTGAGATCTTAAGTGATTCTAAAATCATGACTGATAACAGGAAAAATAGGACCCTTAAAGAACTTGCTGCTCCTGATGTAACTTACCAGTCTTTGTGCATTCAATATCTTAATCTTGATGCTGACTTCGAGTTAAAATCTGGATTGATACACTTGTTGCCCAAGTTTCATGGACTTACAGGTGAAGATCCCCATAAGCACTTAAAGGAGTTCCATGTGGTCTGTTCAACCATGAAGCCACATGGAATCTCTGAGGAGCATATCAAGTTGAGGGCATTCCCTTTTTCTCTTGCTGATGTAGCCAAGGATTGGCTGTTCTACCTTTCACCAAGTTCTGTCACGAGTTGGGATGATATGAAGAAATTATTCTTGGAGAGGTTCTTCCCTGCATCCAGAGCAGCTGCCATCAGAAAAGACATTTATGGTATAAGGCAAATGACTGGTGAGACCTTGCATGAGTATTGGGAGAGATTCAAAAAGCTGTGTTCGAGTTGTCCCCACCATCAAATTAGTGATCAGCTCTTGATTCAATATTTCTATGAGGGCTTACTGCCGATGGATAGAAGTATGGTGGATGCCGCATCTGGAGGTGCATTGGTGGATAAAACCCCTACTGCAGCAAGAGATTTGATAGCAAATATGGCAGCCAATGCTCAACAATTTGGCACAAGAGTCCTTACCTCAACCAGAGGAGTTAATGAAGTTCAATCGTCTCATATAGATCAACAGAGAATGGAACATAGACTTGATGAATTGACTTCTTTGGTGAGGCAATTAGCAGTGGGACAACATGTACCAGGTTCTGTACAAGAACCTGCAAGGGTGTGTGGCATTTGCTCTTGCTCATCTCATCCTACTGATGCATGCCCCACACTTCAGGATGGTGGTTCCGCGTTTCCAGAACAGTCAGTTGCAGCAGCTGGCATTTTTCCTAGTAGATCTCAATATCAGCAGTCCCAGCAGCCAAGATATGATCCATTTTCTAATACTTATAACCCTGGTTGGAGGGACCATCCTAACTTGAGATATGGGAATTCTGATCAGCAACAATAACCCCAACAAAGAAGAAGAATTTAGATACCAAGCTGTAGGTCCTAGCAACAAATACCAACCACCGCATTCGGACAACAACAAAGCGTGCACCACGTGCGAGCCCCTCATGTTGCCAACTCCAGCAACCACTCCATCCGAGCCATCATTAGAAGATTTGATGAAACAGATGGCTACAAATAATGTTCAGTTCCAACAAAATGTCAATGCCACCATTCAGAACCTGCAAACTCAGATTGGGCAGCTGGCCACCACCGTGAGTGAATTGAAAAGCCAAGGATCAAGCCAATTGCCTTCATAAACAGTCAGTAACCCAAGAGGCAATGTAAGTGCCATTACCTTGAGAAGTGGCAAAGAAATTGATGGTCTTAGTCTGCCACAACCAGAGCTACCATTGTAGCAACCAGTGATTGATCAGACACAACAAAATTCGCATGATGCCCCAGTCCAGAAAAAATGTGCAGAGAATTCAGACTTGAACATTCCACTACCCTTCCCAAACAGAGTGACACAATCCAAGCAGATAGTGCAAGCAGAAATGGAAAAGGATGTCATGGAGACATTCAGGAAGGTGGAAATCAATATTCCCCTCCTAGATGCAATCAAGCAAATTCCCAAGTATGCCAAATTCCTCAAGAAGTTGTGTACTCACAAGAGAAGACTTAAGGGTACTAAGAAAGTCAGTATGGGCAGAAATGTTTCTGCGATGATTCAGCCAAGCATGCCAAAGAAATGTAAAGATCCTGGAACTTTCACAATCCCTTGCACTATAGGTAATTCCAGATTTGGCCATGCAATGCTAGATTTGGGTGCTTCTATCAATGTCATGCCTATGTCAGTGTATAAGTCTTTGAACATTGGCACCTTACAACCCACTGGTATAGTGATTCAGTTAGCAAACAGGACCACTGCTCATCCTGCAGAGTCTGGAAGATGTGTTAGTGCGGGTGAATGAGTGATTTTTCCAAATGGACTTCTACATTCTCGGACATGGAAGATGAGTCTTCAACAAATCATGCTCCATTGATTCTAGGAAGACCATTCCTCAAGACAGCCAAAACCAAGATAGGCGTGCATCTTTGGCACCCTTTCTATGGAATTTGGTGAAGATGTGGTACGCTTTAACATTTTTGATGCCATGAGACATCCCCTTGAGGAGCATTCGCTTTTTATGTTGATATGATTGAAATGATGGTTGATGATACTTATGCTGATATGAGTGTTGAATTCCCTGATATTGCTGACTTTCTGGATTCTGTCACTTGTGATATATGTGTTAGTCGTGATATCTTGAACCATGTCTTTGCATGTCTTTGAGATTTATGCGCTTATGAGTGATGATGCAAGTGCTTATTTGACTGATGCAGATATGAAAATATGAGTCAAAATTATGTCAAATTTAATGCTGCTGAGTTGCTTGTTTCAAATAGCTTGCTTGCCTTCTATTATTGTGCATCCCCCATCCTTAGAGCTAAAGACTTTGCCAGACCATCTTAAATATGCATATTTGGAAGATGGTGAGAAGCTGCCAGTGATTGTCGCTAAGAATCTGCAAAACCTGAACAAGAAGAAAAATTGCTGCAGGTTTTGAGGCAACATAAGCGTGCTATTGGATGGACACTTGCAGACATTCCTGGTATTAGCCCCTCCACATGTATGCATAGGATTTTATTGGAGGAAGATACCAAGCCAGTGAGGCAACCCCAAAGGAGACTAAATCCTTTGATTTTGGATGTGGTGAAGAAGGAAGTGACCAAGCTACTGCAAGCTGGCATTATTTATCCCATATCTGACAGTAAATGGGTGAGCCCAGTGCAAGTTGTTCCAAAGAAATCTGGAGTCACAGTAATTACAAATCAGAACAATGAGCTCCTTCCCACAAGAATCCAGAACAATTGGCGGGTGTGCATTGATTATAGGCGGCTTAACCAGGCCACTAGGAAAGATCATTTTCCATTGCCTTTCATTGATCAGATGTTGGAGAGACTGGCTGGCAAGTCGCATTACTGTTTCTTGGATGGATATTCGGGCTATTTTCAGATTCATATAGCCCCAGAAGACCAAGAGAAAACCACTTTCACCTGTCCATTTGGAACATTTGCATACAGGAGAATGCCCTTTGGTCAGTGCAGTAACGCTCGGGGAACCTTTCAAAGGTGTATGGTCAGTATCTTCTCTGAATTTTTAGAGAGTTGCATGGATGTGTTTATGGATGATTTTACTGTCTATGGCTCTTCCTTTGATGCATGTTTGGATAGTTTGGATCGAGTTTTGCATAAGTGCATTGAAACTAACCTTGTCCTGAATTTTGAGAAATGTCATTTCATGGTAGAACAGGGTATAGTTTTAGGGCATATAGTATCTAGCAAGGGTGTTGAGGTAGATCCTGCAAAAATAGATATCATTTCATGCCTATCTTACCCCACATGCATGCGGGAGGTTCGTTCTTTCCTTGGTCATGTAGGTTTCTATCGTCGGTTTATAAAGGATTTTAGCAAAATTGCCCTTCCACTGTCCAACTTGCTACAAAAGGATGTAGAGTTTCACTTTGACCAGAGATGCAAGGATGCCTTCAATCACTTAAAGCAAGCATTGACTAGTGCACCTATCATCCAGCCACCAGATTGGACACTCCCATTTGAACTCATGTGTGATGCCTCTAATTATGCATTGGGAGCTCTCCTTGCACGAGAGAGTCGGCAAGGTACCTCATGTCATTTCCTATGCTTCGAGGACTTTAGATGCTTTGCACAAGCCAACTACACTACAACCGAAAAGGAACTTTTAGCAATTGTTTTTGCTTTAGATAAATTTCGATCATATTTGCTTGGTTCTAGAGTGGTTGTATTTTCAGATCATGCAGCTTTAAAGTTTCTCCTGAAAAAGCCCAATGCAAAGCCTCGACTGATTAGATGGATGTTGCTTTTACAAGAGTTTGATATTGATATCAGAGATAAGAATGGAGCGAGAGAACCTAGTGGCGATCACTTGAGTCGGATTGAGAGAGAGCGGTTCTGTTCCTATCCATGATGCCTTCCCTGATCAGCAACTTTTCAAGATGCAAGGTAACATCCCTTGGTTTGCAGATTTGGTTAATTTCTTGGTTGCTAGAGCACTACCTACACATTTCACTAAGGCACAGATTGATAAACTGAAAAGTGAGTCAAAATATTATGTGTGGGATGACCCTTATTTGTGGAGATTTTGTAGTGACCAAGTCATTAGGAGATGTATTCCTGATCATGAGTTTGATTCCGTTCTTAGTTTTTATCATGCATTTGCCTGTGGGGGACATTTTGGACCTACTCGTACAACTAGGAAAGTTTTGGACTCTGGATTATATTGGCCCACTCTATTTCATAATGCATATTTATTTTGTAAATCTTGTGAACAATGCCAGAGAACAGGGAATATTTCTCGTAGGAATGAGATGCCCCAACAACCTTTGTTGTTCTGTGAAATATTTGATGTTTGGGGTATTGATTTTATGGGTCCTTTTCCTGTGTCATTTGGTTTTGTTTACATTCTGCTTGCTGTGGATTATGTATCTAAATGGGTGGAGGCAAAAGCCACTCGGACTGATGATTCCAAGGTTGTTGTGGATTTTGTTAGATCACATATTTTCTGCAGGTTTGGAGTCCCAAAAGCCATCATTAGTGATCAGGGTTTGCATTTCTGTAATCAAAGCATGGAAGCCTTGATGAAAAAGTATGGAGTCTTGCATAGAGTTTCTACACCTTACCATCCCCAGACTAATGGGCAAGCCGAGGTTTCTAACAGAGAGATCAAGCAGATACTTCAGAAAACAATTCAACCTAACAGAAAGGACTGGAGCAAAAGGCTTGAGGATGCTTCATGGGCTTATAGGACCGCCTATAAGACTCCGATTGGGATGTCTCCTTATCGGATTGTTTTTGGCAAAGCATGCCACTTGCCAGTGGAAATTGAGCATCGTGCATTTTGGGCAGTAAAAAGGTGTAACTTGGACCTAAATCAAGCAGGCATGGAGCGAAAGCTGCAGTTGCAGGAATTGGAGGAGATCCGCTTGGAGGCTTATGAGAGTTCCAAACTTTATAAAGAGAAGACCAAAGCCTTCCATGATAAGAAGATCATGAGAAAAACATTTAAGATTGGTCAAAAAGTTCTCCTCTATAACTCCCGCCTCAAACTCATGCCCGAAAAGCTCAGATCTAGGTGGCTTGGTCCATTTGTTGTTACTAAGATTTTTCCTTATGGTGCTGTGCAGATTACAAGTGAGACTACTACAAAAGCTTTCACAGTCAATGGACATCGCCTCAAACCTTTTTATGAGGGAGCTCAAGAGGATATTTTGGAGGAGGTCCACTTGCAAGAAGTCGTCTACCCCACTTGATAAGTAAGATGCCGCCTCAATGGACAAAAAAAAAACAAAAAAAAAAAAAAAAACAAAAAAAAAGTTTTTGATTGAGGTAAAAAAAAAAAAATTTGTGATGACCCATATTTGTTCAATTATTGTCCTGATCAAATCTTTTGGAGATTTGTACCCGACAATGAGGTAAGTAGTGTCATTGACTTTTGTCACTCGGACGCATGTGGAGGTCATTTTTCTTCTTCAACGACAACAACTGCGAAAATCTTGCAGTATGGATTTTATTGGCCTACTTTATGCAAGGTCTGTTACACCTTTTGCAAAAGCTGCGGAAATTGGTCAACAAAAGTTCTGCTTTGAGATTATCATCTGCACCTACTCCTTGGAAAATTGAGATCTAGTTGGCGCGGTTCTTTGGTTGTCAAACACGTGGGGCCGTAGATATTGAGGATCCTAGGAATGGTAATGCGCTTAAAGTTAATGGCCAAAGACTCAACCATTCCTGGAAAACCAAGTTCTTGAGTTCTTTGTGTTACCGGTTAAGTGGCGGATACGGTACTCCGTGACTCTCAAGTCGGTTTATTTTTCAGTTTCCCAAAATAACTGAATCCTTCTTCTCCTTCAAAATGGATGTCATTCTTTCAAACTTGAGCAAATATTTTCCTTCTCTTCCTCAAAATGCTCGAGAACAATCTACAAAGTTCGATGTGAAAGATTGAGACCGTTAATGCACAAAGGTATGCCGAGAAGATGTACGTTGGATAATTGAAGCAAAGGTCCGATTAGCGGTGAGTCCTCAATTTCATTTAACTCATATATGCCTTGTTTTGGAAGAAGTTCATATTCTAAAAGGAGAAGAGCAAAAAGGTTACAAGTTTGTCACAAATGTGGACGATGGAACCAACAAGCGATGTCGTACTTTGGGGATGGTTTCCGCAAATAGAGAAGATAAAATTTTCTTCATTAAGAATGGATCGAGTAAGGAGTCATTAGATGATATCTTATTGACTCTTGAGACGCATTCTTGTGGATTGGTGCATCGTGAAATTCTTAAATTGTGGAATCTCTTCAAGGATGAAGAAAAACGCTACGATCTTGGGAATCGACTCTAAAAGACCTGTTTGCCAATTTATAAGAAAATTGGATGGGAAGCTTATCCTCGACTCATAGAAGACGTTTAAGCCGTTACTGGACGTTAAACCAGAGGCAGATGTGAGCCATATCCACAAACAATCTGTACGTATCATCCTCTTCTTCTTCTTCATGTCATCTTTTGAAAAAAAAAACACAAAAAAATAAAAAAAAAGATTTTATGTTTCTAAAATTCAACCTTTTCTGACAACAGCCAACCTACCCTTATTGGTGCAATTATTTCCCTTCCCATTCTTTTTCTTATTTAAGCACTCCATTTTCTCTACTAACCTTCAACTCAGAAACACTCAAAGAGAGGAAGAGTATAGAATGGGGCCTTCTATTCGTAACCTCAAAAATGTCTGTGTTTTTTGTGGGTCGAGTTATGGGAAGGGATTAGAGTTTGTAAACGCAGCTAGCTCTCTTGGTCGATCACTTGCTGCGAGGAATATTCATCTTATATATGGGGGAGGTTATCGTGGGTTAATGGGGGCTGTTTCACTTTCTGCTTTTATAGGAGGCAGTCAGGTTTTAGGTGTTATTCCTAAACCTTTAGCTGAAAATAACATCACTGGCAAGACAGTTGGAGAAGAGCTTCAAGTATCATCTATGGATGAACGAATGAAGACAATGCTTGCAAATTCTGATGCATTCATAGCCTTACCAGGTGGTTTTGGTACTTTGGAAGAAATTTTTCAAATTGTCTCTTGGACTCAACTGAACATCCACCATAAACCCATAGGTTTACTGAATGTTAATAATTTCTTTGATCTTTTGTTATATTTTCTTGACTATGTTGTGGAACAAATTCATCACACTTTCGGCACGACAACTCCTTATTTTTGCTTCCACTTGTTGATGAGTTGATTGATAAATTAGAAGTTTTTGTTTATAAACCCGATCCAAGAATGACTTAGATAGATTGGTCACAGTGAAAGAAAGAAGAGAGGCAACAAGTAAGGGAGGCAAAGAAGGAGCAAGAGTGTGATTTATCACTTCATCTATAACTTTCCTTTATCTTTAGTTTTATTTATCGTATTTTTTTTTTCTTTCTGTTTAAATTTGTGTGAGATTTTTCTTTTCGATAATTGCGAAAGAACAGTAATATATTCTATCCTTTACCTATCTATGTTTTGACATTGAGGACAATGTTGTGATTTGGTTGGGGGAAGGATGGTTGTTGTAAAAAAAAAAAAAAAAAAAAAAAAAAAAAATTGTGTTTGTTAATATGTTTGTTGTATTTGTCATCAATTTAGTAGTTAGGGATGATAGAGTAAAGAGTAAATTATTTACTCTTGAGACGCATCTTAATTGGTGGCAGAGTAAGGAGTGTTTTTAGGTAGTAATTAATTAGTATTAAATTGTGGAAGTACTTAAGTTTTATTATTTGATTTCTTTTTAGGGTCTGATGTGCACTGACAGTTTGCTTCTTTTCCTGCTTGGCGTTGATTCACTTCTTATCAGGTTGTGTTGCTCTTTTCTATCTCTCTCTTTTACATTAAGGACAATGTTATATTAAGTGTGAGGGAGAGATTTTAGCATTTTTTTTCTGTTTTTGTTTTGTTTTGTTGTTTAAAAAAAAAAAAAAAAAAAAAACAAAAAAGGGGTTCATTGCATGATTGAATAACGTTTCTCCATTCTTGAACTGATATGCTTGGTTATGGATGATTGAATTGATGAATTGAGTTTGATGGATGCATACCTTGTGAGATTTTGAGCCTAATGGATGGATTCAACATTTATGCCATTCTCTTCTTTCTTGTGTGATTTTCACTCATGTTAATGATCACTCTAGAACTTGCTTTGATTCTTTTTTAGGCTACATTTCACTTGCATGCATGAACATGATTGAGGCCCTCTTTCTTAGCTAGTTTAACCAAATAGCCAACCTTGTTTTCAATATGATATCAAGCACTCTTTTGACTTCTTGAAAATTTTCTGATTCTTGCTAACCTTGTATATTTTCCTTTACTTAACCCCTTTGAGCTTATTTGACCATTCCTTGTTTCTAGCTCATTATGTGCCTTAAATGAAAAATCGTGTTCTTACTTTACCTTAGGGAATAAAAGAACATTAGCTTGGTTAATGGATGAGTTTTTGAACAAGTGTGGGGGTGTGTGTACAAAATGGTTGTTGAAAAAGGAAAAAGTTCCTAAAAAAAAAAAAAGAGAAAAAATGTATGTATATAGTTATGTTCATATATATATATAAAAAAAAGGATTGAGAAATGAATATGTAAAGGGTTATACATTAGAATTGGGATGAACTTTTATGCTTGTTATTTGAACTCAGCTCTCATTTGCTTTTATTCTCTTTGGTATTTATCCTCTCATATCCATTTTACCCTCTTCTGTTACCTTGACCTCACTACAACCTTGAATAAAGTCCTCATGATTTGTGTATGCATGTGTTTTGAGTAGTGGAGAAGTAGAAGATAAGCAAGCTTATGGTAGTGCAATTTTCATGGTTGAATTGAGTGAAATACCTACCTTTTAAATACTTGAGAGATTGAGAGTGAATTCTGTGAGGATCTATCATTCTTTACTCATGCTTTTCAATTGAAGTATCCTTGCTTGTTGATTTGAGATGTGAAGATGTGTTACCTCATGAATGTTTTGATTACTTGAATTATTAATTGCTCTTCATTCTTAAATATTATTAGAAATTGAGTCTTTTAAAATGTTTAACTTTTGAGTCAATTTTATTTTTTTTATTTTTTTTATTTTTTTTTTCTGTTTTGCCCGAGGACGTGCAAAAGAGTAAGTGTGGGGGTATTTGATAATTATGATTTTTAACATATTAATTATCCACACAATTACCTTATTAATGATGTCCAGATTGTAATTAAGTGATCTTAGCACTCATTTAGATCATTGGGTTGAATTGGGCTTTAAAGCAAAATTTTTGGATTTTAATGCATATTGACAATGGTTCAGTATTTTAACCATAACTTGAGCTGTAGATCTCTAATTTTGATGTTCTTTATATTCTAGGAAAGATGAGAAAAAGCTCTACAAGTTTTGTGAAATGTCAAATTGGAAGATTCGGATGTTTACATGGTCAAATACAGCCTTGAAATTGGACCAGCGGTACTGTTACAAATTCTGGACACACCTTCACTATTTTGGGCATATCTCACTCATTTCAAGCCCAAATTAAGCATATGAGTACTCCTTGGAAAGCTTACTTCAAAGGCTATCTGATGGACTTGATTTGAATTTGAGATTATGACAGAAATTGAAAAGATAGCAACGTGGAAAAAGTGGAGGAATCATTGGAAGGTGGGAGACACACTTTCATAATGAGAAAATAATTCAATGGAAGGTGGGAGGCATACTTTGATAATGGATGAATAATTAACAAGATTGGGTGAACTACTTTTGATTCTTTGTGAATGATTAAGAGGAGAGCAATCAGATTTGTAAAGAAAGAGGGGAGAGCTTCTACGCAGGGTGTGATTGGTAGTTGGTTCTTGTAGTTTTAGTGTTTTCATTTTGGAGAATTCTCTTCTTCTTTTCCTCTCCTCCTCTCTCTTTGTTATTTTCATTTTTGTATGGTTCTTGAAGGTTCTCCAATGGTGATGGCTATGGAGAACTAAACTTCTTTAATCAATCCAAGAGATTGACAATCTTGATGATTAATCTTGAGGTCTTGTTTTAATTGCTATACATTCATCTATTAATCAAGTTTCTCTTTCTCTTCTTCTCTTGTTTAAATTCTAATTTAATGCTTAATTTGATTGGGATTTGCATATGTTAATTGCGTAATTATCATGTGCCAAGAGATGAATTCAGAGGTTAAATAATGCATCAAAGGTGTTTGATGAATGTTTAGCTTGGTTGGATCTTGGTTTTTAAGTTAATTTGGGTTTTGGATGGATGCTTAATTTGTCTAACCTTAATTAATTAAATTCTAGAAGCATTTCTAGTAGAAGATCCATGGATCATTGAGAGGCGTCTTGATGTGATCTAAGATCAAGGATTTGGTTGATAGTTGAACGGATCTATAAAGATCAAGGATGGATTAAAATCAAGATTGGTTAATTCTCTTGGATTGGTTGTTTTCCTAAACTTGTTTATGCTTTTTAATTGCTCTTTATTGTTTAATTTTCCAAAACTTTTCCCCCCTGTTTATTAACCTCTTAATCTGACTTCATAATTAGAATGATCTACGGGCTCGACCCGGTGTTACCTTATGCTACAAGTAGTTTTGGTAAATCGGTTATAAATTGATTTAAATTTGGTAATCTCGACAGTTGTCAAATTCATACTAGACAATCACCTAGAATTCAATTAATAATTGACACACAAATTAGTAATCGCACAATTCATGTTAGATCTATGTTAATTTGATCTCTGAATTCAATTAACCTAGGCACAAATCAGTAACCTAGCCTCTATAATTTTGTGATTAATTCAGATCAATCAACTGAAATCCCATCACAATTCTCAATCTTAAATTGAGATCCAATCATATCAAACATACACAAAATCACCATTCATGCATTCAAGATCAAGAAGAAGAAGGAGAAGAAGAATTCAAATACAATTCAAATACAAAAATAGAACCAAGATCTCAAGAATCCAAACCACAATTTCTTCAAGAATCTCTGAATTGATTACAGAAGTTTAGCCCTCCATAGTTATCACCATAAAGGAGCTTGAGGAAGAAGGAAGAAGAAGAGAGAAAGATCTTGATCTAGAAAGAAGATGAGAAAAGTGTAGAAAAAATTATCTCTTGGATTTTTGCTTCTACAACTATAAATTATCTCACATCATTAGAACCCTATTAGTTACAAAGCTGGGTCCATTATGATAAATTGGGCCCAAACCTATGTCACTTGGAGGTCTACAACTCAAGTTATGAACAAAACATTCTCAAAGGCTCTCTAAACTCATGTTCTGATTTCTAGGCCCAACTAGCTTTACTAGATGTCTGATTCTGCCCCGGAGCTCTATATGAAATTTGTAGATCTATCTCTCATATTTCCTACAAGGTAAGATACATAATTTTTGGACATCTAGAACTCAAGATATGGTTGAAATACAGAAACAGTATCAAACCTCAATGATGCCAGAAAAAATTAATTAAGCCCAATTTGAGCCTAAACTTACAAAACATGACTAAGTTTAATCAATTAAGTACATGGCGAGTGTAAATGACTAAAAATGAGGATTTATTAATACATAAAATATGTGATTATAATACATCTTAGTGGTTCTAGGATGGATGGTATACTTACTTCTGTGAGCTTCTTCTAGAATCCTCTTTTTGACTTCTGACTTTCTGGGAACATAAAGTCTATCTCTAAACTTTATCATTCCAGTATCATTCATATCAAAATCCTCCTGGGTTACTGAAAAGATCTTCCCACTGATGTTCCTTAGAGTTTCATCCTCTTTTTAAGCTTCTAAAATTTGAATCCTTAAGTCATTTACTATGTCCACTCTACTCACAAAGAGACTATGTGGCATCACAGTCACCGCAAGACTCAAATCTCTGAAACTTTTTAGAAGTTCACTCTCTTGGACCATCAATCGGGACACATGTAAGGATTTCCTACTTAGTGCATCAGCCACTACATTGGCCTTGCTCGGATGATACCTTAACTCAAAGTCATAATCCTTTATGAATTCCATCCATCTTCTTTGACTCATATTTAGCTCCTTTTGATAAAACAAGTACTTTAAACTCTTATGATCACTATACACCTCAAACTGGACTCCATAAAGATAATGCCTCCAAATCTTTAAGGCAAACATTACAACTACTAATTCCAAATCATGTGTAGGGTAGTTCTCCTCGTGTGGCCTTAACTTCCTTGATGCATAGGCAACTACTCTCCTATTCTGCATCAGAACACACCTTAGTCCCATCTTTGAAGTGTCATAATTAGACCTCAAAGTTTTCATGGGGATTTGGAATCACCAACACTAGCATAGTTGTCAGCCTCTTCTTTAACTCTTGAAAACTATTCTCACAGTCCTGAGTCCACTCAAAAGTACTACCCTTCCTAGTCAACCTAGTCAAAGGCAGCACTAATTGAAAAAAAACCCTTGGGAATTACAGTGTTGGGAATTGTGGATACATCATGCAGTGGAAAAAAAAATTCCCAACCAAGGATCCATGTAAAAAAGAGACCATAATCCATTTTTTTTTAGTTTACCTCTTGAAGCAATATGAAAAACAAATGACGTGAATCACTAACATCGTAAAAGCAACGATGTCTCCATGGTATCCACACGAATAGACTCATAAACGTCCAATGTCTGCAAAAAGGTTTCTGAGTCTCTGATACAGTGCTAGCTGCAAAGAGAAGAGAAATCTGTCGCTTACTCACTCACTATTTTTATAGGTGCGGCTAGGGTTCTGTTATGCGTGCTTAGCAGCCCCTCTAGCAGTACTATTTATAATAATGATTGCCTTAAGTGAGTGTAAGTAGCAACAGCGTTACCTGTGCAGCCTTTGGACTCATCTGTTATGAGTTAGGCCCACGATAGAATCCCAGTCCAACTTGAATTCTCATTACTCTAATTTAGTCTGCTCTATGTGTGTGACCCTGCAGGTTGTCATAATGTTGGCAATAATATTAAAATCTCATTTTAATATTACAAGCAATGAGTGGTATTTAGTAACTCATCGCAGCAACCCAAGTAACGAGCATGTCAGTGATTTGACATAACCTTTTCATGACTAATGTTTCTGTGCAGTTTAGTCCCTTTGTCAGAATATCTAGATTAAACACAAGGCATGGAATGCGTCACCCTTGTATAGTTCAATCCTTCGTTTCCTGATACTCGAGTAGACTTTGTAACAACAAATGAGATCAATATTTTATATTAACTCATTTGAGCATATTCATGCATTTCGTAGTCTCACATAATCCAAGGGCCCGAAGATATCGCTCCTGTTATATAGGAGTGACAATCCCATCTAGGTCACTCACATCCCTCTGCATGATTCGTAGTATATCCAATAACTAACTTTATAATCACCTCGTTACAGATGACATTTAATGGAATTAAAGCACACAAGTCCTCATGTAGGAATCGTAGTGATTTCAGGTCAAAGGACCACATAGACCATTATCACTATGAGAATCAGTTATGACACTCACATAACAATCCATGTAGCGTTCTCATGGCGGGTCAGTCTAGTACATAATTACTCTAATATGTACCCATGTGAAGACTTGATATCTCATATCCATGACCCATGAGATGTGGCCATCAGTCTACGCACATACTAGTCTCAATGCATTATTATTGTCCTAATTAACAATAATACATGACTAGGGACATGTAAGAATAGTGTTCTAGTTTTATCCAATAGGATCTCACGATCAAGTCATCCACTTGATGTTCTATGGCATCAAACTTACTATTCTAAGGACTTTATTATGTTTTTCATAAATAACACAATAAATGAAATGCCTTATATATTAAAAAATAGCATAATATAATGTATATATGTACTGTCAAAATATATTGGCCTCTAGGGCATACACTAATAATCTCCCACTTGCACTAGAGCTAATCAAGCATATGTCTAATACCTAAAGATCTAGTATGACCCATATGCTTTTGCTGCACAAAAGGCTTTGTCAGTGGATCAGCAATGTTATCATCTGTTGGTACTCTGCATATTTTCACATCTCCTCTATTGATGATCTCTCGAATGAGATGGAAGCGCCTAAGTATATGTTTGGATCGCTGGTGAAATCTAGGCTCTTTAGTTTGTGCAATGGCTCCATTATTATCACAATAGAGGTCCACTGGGTCCACAATGTTGTAAATAGTGCCAAGTTTAGTAATGAACTTCCTGATCCAAATGGTCTCCTTTGCTGCATTGGAGGCAGCAATATACTCAGCCTCTGTGGTAGAATCGATGATTGTCTTCTGCTTTGAATTCTTCCAGCTCACAGCCCCACCATTTTGGCAAAAAATATAACTCGATTGTGATCTGGAGTCATCGTTATCAGTTTGGAAGCTCGCATCAGTGTAATCCTTTACAAGTAGCTCTTCCTCGGCTCCATATACCAAGAACGAATCCTTAGTCCTTCTCAAGTACTTAAGGATGTTCTTGATAACAGTCTAATGACTCTCACCAGGATTAGATTGGTACCTGCTAATCATGCTCAAAGCATACGAGATGTCTGGTTGAGTACATAACATGGCATGCATGATAGATCTAATTTCATATGCATATAGAATCTTGTTCATGCGATCCCTCTTATCCTGGATTGAAGGGGATTGAGTCTTAGATAGGCTTACACCATGTGACATAGGCAAGAGTCCTTTCTTGGATTCATGCATGTTAAATAGTCTTAACACTGTGTCTATGTATGTACTCTGACTTAGCCCAAGCATTTTCTGTGATCTATCTCTATAGATCCTGATACCTAACACATAGGTGGCTTCGCCTAAGTCCTTCAAATAAAAATAGTTTCCTAACTAAGTCTTTACAGACTGTAGGGTAGGGATGTAATTTTTGATGAGTAGTATGTCATCTACATACAACACCAAAAAGATAATTATGCTTCCACTAACCTTCTTGTAGACACAAGATTCTTCTTCATTCTTGATGAAACCAAATTGTTTTATTGTATCATCAAAATGAAGATTTTAGCTTTTGGAAGCTTGCTTCAATCCATACGTAGATCGTTATAACTTGCACATCCTTCCAGCATCCTGTGGAGTGGCAAAACCCTCAAGTTGTGTCTTGTACACATCCTCGAGAAGATTTCTATTAAGGAAAGCAGTTTTGACATCCATTTGCGAGATTTCATAATCGTGGTATGCTGCAATAGCAAGTAAAATCCAAACAGATTTAAGCATCGCAACTAGGCAAAAAGTTTCATCATAGTCTACACCATGAATTTACTTAAAACCCTTAGCCACCAATCACGCCTTAAAGGTATGAACGTTACCATACATGTCAATTTTTTTCTTAAAAACCCACTTGCACCCAATAGGTTTTACCCCTTCAGGTGGGTCAACTAAGGTCCATACCTGGCTGGCATACATGGATTCCATTTCAGATCTCATGGCCTTAAGCCATTTCTTATATTCTGGGCCCATAATGGCTTTCTGGTAAGTTATAGGCTCATCTTGATCCATGAGTGATACGTCACCTTATTGAGTCATAAGAAATCCATATCTCTCTGGTTAATGACGTATCCTGTTAGACCTGCGCACGTCTTGTGCTACTAGAGCAGGTTATTGTTCCATAACATTTTGTGGAGGCTGCTCTATTTCCACCATCGGTTCGTTGCTACTCTGTGAACCTTGAATCTCTTCAAGTTTTACTTTCCTCTCACTAGTTCCTTTAGAGATAAACTCCCTTTCTAGAAACATAGCAGTCTGTTCGACAAACACTTTACCCTAGGTAGGATTATAGAAATAGTATCCCTTGGTTTGCTTAGGATAACCCACTAAGAAGCTTTTATTTGATTTGGATCCAAGCTTATTAGAAACTTGACATTTTACATAAGCTTCGTAACCCTAAATCTTCATGAAAGACATACTAGGCTGTCTCCTAGTCCATATCTCATATGGTGTCTTTTGAACTACTTTAGATGGAACATAGTTAAGTGTGAAAGCTACTATTAATAGAGCATGTTCCCAGAAGGAGCCTAGAAGGTCTTCATGACTCATCATAGATCGGACCATGCCCAACAGGGTCCGGTTCCTCCTTTCAGAAACACCATTCCATTGTGGTGTTCCTGGAAGAGTGAGTTGAGATATTATTATACACTCTTTTAGATGATCATCAAGATATTGGCTTAAGTAATCACCATCTCGATTTGATCGAAGGACTTTAATACTTTTGCCAAGTTGGTTTTGTACTTTATTCTTGAACTCCTTGAACTTTTCAAAGGATTCTGATTTGTGCTTCATAAGATATATAGATCCATATCTACTGAAATCATCAGTAAATGTAATGAAGTATTAAAAACTGGTTCTAGCTAGTGTGTTTAGGGGTCCACATACATCACTATGTATAAGGCCCAAAAGATCACTAGCCCTTTCACCTTGTCTAGTGAATGGGGCTTTTGTCATCTTTCCCAATAAATAATACTCACATATCTCATATGATTCAAAATCAAATGAGTCTAAGAATCCATCTTTATGGAGTTTAGAGATGCGTTTCTCATTTATACGGCCCAAATGACAATGGCAGAGATAAGATGGGTTCATATCATTTGACTTGAACCTCTTTATATTTATGTTTTAGACGACCATTTCGAGATCGAGGATATAAAGTCCATTACTCAATTGTGCACTACCATAAAAAATATCATTTAAATAAATAGAATAACTTTTGTCCTTTATAATAAATGTAAAGCCTTTCTTGTCCAAACAAGAAATAGAAATGATACTCCTACTAATAGCAGACACAAAATAACAATTTTTCAACTCAATCAATGGGCAAAGATAAAAAGTAAGTCCCTACGGCTAAAGCAGCAACCTTTGCTCTATTTCCAACTCATAGGTCGACTTCACTCTTAGCCAATGGTCTACTATTCTTTAGATCCTACACATTTACACAAATGTGAGACCCATATCCAATATGTAATACCCAAGATGAAGAAGTAGATAAATTGACTTCTATAACAAAAATATCTAAAGTGGAAGTCTCACTTCCTTTCTTCTTTTTAAGGTCCTCCAGGTATCTAGCGCAGTTCCTCTTCCAATGTCCGGTTTTACCACAGTGGTAGCACATACCTTCCTTAGCTACTACGCCCACTGGTTTCAAGGTAGAAGTGTTAGGCTTGGATTTATCCTTGCCCTTGTCCTTCCACTTGTCCCTAGGCTTCTTCTACTGTTTCTTGCCCTTATTCTTTTAGACCATCATAATGGCCTTTCCTTTGCCATTATTTATGTTTTGCTCTATAGTTCTCAACATGCTTAGCAGCTCTGGCAGTGATTTGTCAATTTTATTCATGTTATAGTTCATGACAAATTGATTAAAACTCTCTGGCAAAGATTGTAGGACTAAGTCAGTGGCCAATTCTTGGCCCAATGGGAAACCAAGTCTCTCTAGGTTTTCAATGTACCCAATCATCTTGAGTACATGAGCACAAACAAGGCTTCCTTCTACCAGCTTGCACTGAAACAATGCTTTTGAGACCTCATATCTCTCATTCCTAGCTTGCTCTTGATAGAGCTTTTTGAGGTGTACGATCATATCATAGGCATCCATGTTCTCATGTTGCTTCTGAAGCTTAGAGTTCATGGTGGCTAGCATTAGATATCTGACGTCCAAGGCGTCATCTTGATGCTTCTTATAAGCATCCTTTTCAGCTTTAGGGGCATTTGTAACAGGTAGCTCGGGAATAAGTTATTCTAGAATATACAACTTTTTCTCTTGTTTGAGGACAATCCGCAAATTCTTGTACCAATTTAGAAAATTTGTGCTAGACACTTGTCCTTTTCAAGGACAGATCACAGTGATAAGTTACTTAAAGTGTTTGTCTCTATGGTAATCTATCAATAGAAATATGTAAAAATTAAGTATCATGTCATAAACATATTTAACGAGGTCTTTAATTAAATATACCTGCCACTATTTTTATTCAAATCAATGATCCTTAGCATTGACTCAGAAAATCCCATCGCAAGATTTCCTAGTGGGACAAGATCCATATTTCACCTAACTTTGAGTTAGCTTTGGATGATCACTCAAAATTCAGTTATTTGGGTAGGAAACACTTTCTAATTACATCACATGCAACTCTTGGATAGTTAGCTGAATAACATTTATTCTAATCCATTGAATGGACTAAAGCCTAACTCCAAGCCTCTAAGACTTCAATCATATTGAAAAGGCCTAGTTAAGTTAGACCCAATGGTTGGCAGTTGGATATTACCTTTATCCCATCACGTCTTACTAATATAGATAAAGGCATCCTGCTTTGGCAGACTTACACTTAATCGATACTAGTATTGATAAGTGCCACGCATTGGAAGACATCACATAATGACTTAATATTTTCTTTGAGGGAATTTTGTAATTATCATTCGATCTCACCATTTATTAAACTATTTAACATACCATAAATATCATTTATGCATCTCATACATATAAAGCATATAATAAATGTGACATGGTTATGGCCCATAATGCAATGATTCTCCCAAGCCAATGAGAGTATTATTAACTAAGAGTTGAACCTCTTGTGCCTCCTTGATGGCTAGGGCATCAACACTTGAACCCTCATAGCCGCCATCACCTGTCCAAAAACAAAGTTTCCGGAATGCATGAGGACATGAACATTTCATGTCACGTGGAACCCTTAGCACCATCGTCTGTTATCTGAAACAAGGTTTGCTTGACATCAACACTTGATACCATTGCCAACTAGAAACAAGGCTTCCAGAACCCTTGTGCTG
The DNA here is from genome assembly GCA_029884595.1 of Ormosia semicastrata. NCBI lineage: Eukaryota > Viridiplantae > Streptophyta > Magnoliopsida > Fabales > Fabaceae > Ormosia > Ormosia semicastrata. The sequence continues at coordinate 62,105,020 of JAQQTO010000061.1, read as the reverse complement.
CTGTCCAGAATACTGATGAGCGCTGAACTCAATCAAAATTGCAACCGAGTTATGCCTATGGCTTGTAGCATAGGAAACAACACTAGATCATCTCTCAAGGATTGTAAATGCAATTTGATCAGATCAAGCTAAAATTGGGGGGAGGGATTTAAGAATTCAAAATATGTAAATAAAAAAATTAAAGTGAAAGAAATTCAATTAAAAGAGCAATCAATTCAAAAATCTATATGAAATTGGGTTGATTCTATCATAAATCTTTCAACAAACATTTGAAGTGCATTTGAATGGTTAATTTGGATTCAACCGAAATCTTTGCATCAAATCTAGAATTCATGCTAGACTATCACCTAGAATTCAATTAATAATTGACCATAAATTTGCAATCGCACAATTGATGTTGGGATCTATGTTAATTTGATATCCGAATTCAATTAACCTAGGTACAAATCAGTAACCTAACCTCTTTAATTCCGTGATTAATTTAGATCAATCAATCCTAAATTCATTACAATTCTCAATCTCAAATCAAGATCGAATTAGATTAAACATAAACAGAATCACCATTCATGCATTCAAGATCAAGAAGAAGAGGAAGAAGACGAGGAATCTAATTGCAATTCAAATACAAAAATAGAACAAAGATCTCAAGAATTCAAACTACAATTTCTTCAAGAATCTCTGAATTGATTACAGAAGTTTAGCTCCCCATAGCCATCACCACATAGGAGCTTGAGGAAGAAGAAAGAAGAAGAGAGAAAAATCTAGATCTACAGAGAGAAGGTGAGAAAAATGTGGAATGAAAATTGATCTTGGATTTTTGTTTTTATAGCTATAAACTAACTCCTATTTTGGCCTCACATCATTAGAATCCTATTAGTTACAAAGTTGGGTCCATTATGAGTAACTAGGCCTAAACCCTATGTCATTTGGAGGTCTACAACTCAAGTTATGGACAAAACATCCTCAAAGGGTCTCTGAACTCGTGTTCTAACTTCTAGGCCCAATTAGTTCCACTAGATGTCTGATTTTGCCCTAGAGCTCTTCATGTAGAGCTCTCTCTCATTTTTCTTACAAAGTAAAATATATATTTTTTAGGCATCTAGAACTCAAGATATGGCCGAAATATAGAAACAGTATCAACCTCAATGATGCTGGAAAAATTCAATTAAGCCTAATCTGAGCCCCAACTTACAAAACATGACCAAGCCCAATCAATTAAGTACATGAAGAGTGTAAATGACTAAAAATAAGGGTTTATTAATATATAAAAAATGTTATTATCAAATTCTTCCATGTAATACCCAACGTAGGGTATCACATTTAAGACTAATCCTAATAGAACTTATCTAAGTTGTAAAAGAATTAATCTTGTAAAAAATGTCAATTTTAAAATTTCGTTTGCGGAATAAAATAAAATAAGTAAACTGAATTAAAACATTAGTAAGACTTTGTAATAAACACACCAAAATATATATATACATTAATATCACAAACTTTGTCCAAATAATTTACATAAATACAACACTGCTTCAAAAGTAAAATACAAACATAACTACTAAACAATACTCTAAAAACAAACCTAAGAATTTGGTTCCTCGGAAGGATCCTCCTCCTCCTCTACATTATCATCGAAGAACCCAGGCGGATATAGACGCCGCATGGGGGTCCTTGCCAATGATACTACAGAATTCTCTTGGGGTGTGTAGATAGACACAGTTCCACCCCAGAGTTCACGAATGGGTATCGTGAATTCGAAATGCATAGTAGCATGTTGAGTCAACACGAAAATCCCATTTAGGGTTCCACTCAAACTCATAGTCAAATCTCTAGTATAAACAAACTTTTCATTATTATAGTCAAACCTCCAGGCGTCAGTTGTAACATCCCAAAAATTATTTATTTCATTATAAATAACCATTTTATAATATTCATGATTTTTAGGATTTTTTCTGAAATTTTCTGAAAATGTTGAATATTTTAATATATTCCTCATTTTACATGCACACTGAGCAGAGCCAGGAAAATGAAATATTTTTCCTGAGACTGGTAAACTTTGAACTGTAGAAACGTCAACGGGGGATTTTACTAAACCCGAGGCTGGACACAGTTTACGAGGTTTTCGTCTTTTAAGATTTTATCTCATAAATAAAATCATAGTATATTTTATTATCTGTAAAATAATAAAATATTAATTTTACCACCTGTAAATTTTGTCCACTGAGTAATAGCTCTAGTATATTATTTCTATCTAGTTACTTTTATGACATCATTTAAGTGATCCCACACTTCACTTTATCGAGAAGCGTGCGAAGCTTCTCAAGGAATTCAAGGGAAACTTCTAGGAAGCTTCCTCCCAATCACTCCACTCTCTCTCCTCTCTTATGTTGCTGCACGGTTGGGGGAGGGAAATATCACATTTCATTCTCTCATTTCTCCTCCTCTCTCCCTCACGTAGCTCTCCCTCTCTTTCTCTCTTCTCCCACACTCACACACTCCATTGTTGAGCTTTCAAGCTTCCATGCTCAAGCCAACTTAAAACCATTGTTTCCCCTCACCATCTCTAAGCTCTCTATCACTTGTGGAACTCCTCTTTACTCCTCCATTTTCATCCTCCACAGCCCAGCTCCAAAGCTTCAAGTTTTGAGGTAAAGCTCTTAACTTTCTTCCCTTTTTCAACCCATTTTCATGGTCCATGGTCACTTTGGTGACTATGGATACCATTTCCACTCTTTGATTTTGATTTTATGGATTTGAACACCAAGGATCTTGTGGTGGTGAAGCACAAAATTCCAAGGACAAAAGGAGCTTATTTTTCCTTGTTCTTCACTAAGGTAAGAGGAAGATTATTCTCTTCAACCCATTTTGGTAGTGTAAGAAACTCTTTGTTGTGTTGATAGGGTGAAACCTATTCGTGGGTACCCCTTTGTTTGGGTGATTTTGGTTATATATTGGTGTTTTGATTGGTAAGATTTAGTTGTATGTTGATAGATCTTGGATTGTATGAAGGTTGGATTGATTTCTGGTGGTTTTTCTGCGTTTACAAAGGAGTACACGGCTGTGTACTCCAGTGTCCCAGAACAGAAACTCCAGAGTCATATACGGCCTAGGCCGTGTATGGTTACATGGTCGTGTATCTTGGCCAGGCCGTGTAATCGTGGCCGTGTATTCTCCCTAGGCCGTGTAATCTTGGATTATGAAGGATTTTAGGCTTTTTCTAGCCCCTTTGAGCCTCCAGTCCCCTTGGGCACTCATTATGAGGCTTTAGTACTAAGATAAACTTATTAAACATAATTAATTGAATGATTAGAAGTTGATTAGGGATTCATAAAATGGGAAGAACCAAGAATGATAGTTTGCCTTATAGTTTAGAACAATTTTGGAATAAAGAAAGAACAAGAGTGTGAGGAGGGCTGTGAGGAACTTAAACTAAATATTCTAAGAGGGTTAACGCGAGAACATAATGGAATTAAAGCATAACTTTCATAGTAACTTTGAATAGCATGTGTTCACCTTTGAGATTTTAGTATTCATTCGTTGTGGCATGTGAATTTGGATAAGTTATGCTATCATTGTGAATCTATATATATATATATGTATGCATTGAATCCATATGCATTGAGCATGATTGAAGCATGCATTGACATTATGATTATGGAACCAAAGTACCGGACCAAGAAACATCAGGTAGACGATTTAATCAGATGTGGTTTGCTTTTATAATCAGAAACATCAAGTAGACGATTTAGTCAGAAAGGACTGGTTATCAGAGGAAACCCAGTTAATAGTGATACTATGTAGTCGTATGGACGATTATGTACTATCACTGATGAAAATGGTATTAAACAATTGTATGGACGGTTGCTTCAATACCATTGGGAATGGTACAACGGTGGTTTAAATATTGTTAAGGCCAAGTTGCCTAGGAGTTGAATCACACCTTAGTGCGGGTGCGAATAGACAAGTGTAGGTCACTTGTTGACATTGGGGGCGTCGGGGTGCGGGTACCTCACTATGGACAGTTGGTAGCTCTTCTGTCCGTGGGGCAGACCGATGCAAATACACCGACGATCAAGACCGAGACACTGTCCTATATCAAGATCTGTGTAGAATGTCTTGTACAATGCCATGATACGCATTTTGATAAATTGAAAATTTTAGCACTTGAAGGCCTCAGCAGCCGCGATACAAATATATTTCTTGATCATTCTCTCCGACTATTTTGTGTCTAGCTCCATGGAGTGGGATTTTTGGTACCATGTGCATAGTGAGTCGCCATATCATTCAACATTTACTCATTTATATGACAATTTAATCTGTTGTTTCATTACTGCTATATTTACTTGTATATGCTAAATTGTTTATTATATGTTTTAATGCTATTTGCCATTTCTGAAATGTTATGTGGCCGTCATGCGCCGTTTTGTTTCTTCATCGCCAAAATAGGTAATGATGTAGAATGTCTTACCTCTTTCCTGTATTTGTTGCTATTCTGTGTGGTTTTTGATTAAAGTCTGTAAAGGGGGTGAGGTTGAATCTCCTAGATTTCACTTGGTTTGATCTTCTGCGTTTGGTAAGGATAACTTGAAAGGATTCTATTGGTTTCGTCATGTCTGAATTCACCGGAGGTGCCAAGGATTGGTGAGTCGTCTGGACCGACAAGTGTATGCTATATGTTGGAGACCTGACCTTGACCATGAAGAGGACTGCGATCGAAGATCTTATCCTATATTTCTCACTACACTAGTGTGTCCGGAGTTATCTTATGCATTCGAGATCCGATGGAGTACCTAACTCCTTAGTCGTGGATATGTTGTGGGTAGTTTATATTTTATTTTGCATTACCTATATAAAGCGTATTTTTGGGTATATGTATGTTTTAAGGTGATTATCCAGTCTTAAATGCTGTAATTTAAGTATATCTTATAATTCATATTTTCAACTGGCTGTATATATATAACTATTCATTCATGGCTCATATTTTCCTCATATGCGAAATGATTAAATTATGAAAATTTTGTTATTTGAATTGTAGCACGCCAAAAATTTAGTGGCCGTGGTATAATGATGATTGTAATCGTGGTCATTAAATCGAGGGGTGTTACATCAGTTCTGCCGTGGAAATGGACCCTAACAAAACCTAAGACCTGTCGCGTTGCTGCTATAACAAAACACAAACAGTTACTGATAACGTGCAGAATTATCAATGTCTTCATCTCCCCGATCTTCATTAAACAAACACAGATAAACAAATACAATACAATAACGAGGTGAGAACCCCAACATCAATACTAGTATGACAGTAAAGGAAACGACAACAAATAAACAAAGTATAATATCAAGACAATAAATCATGTTATCATATCATGGATAATAATTCAAATAATCATGGATTAGATAATTATAAATATTATGTTATTATGCTGACCCACTATGCATAGGCATACAGATCAATTCCTACTCCATGGAGCTAAACATAGTTTCGGAGAGAATGATCTAGAAGATATGTCTGTCACTTAGCTGTCGTGGCCAAAAGTGCTATAATATATCAACTTAATCAATGTGCACATCAAAGCATTGGACAAGACATTTTACAACAGATCTCGATTTAGGACAGTGTCTCGATCCGGATCGTCGGTGTGTTTGCATTGATCTACCACACGGACAAAAGAGCTACCAATTGTCCATTACGAGGTACCCGTACCCCGATGTCCCCAAGGTCAACAAGTGACCTACACTTGTCTACTCGCACCCGCACTTAGCTGTAATTCATCTCCTAGGCATACAGCCTTAACCAAACAAGCGAATACGCTTTTCTATGCATGATATATGATTCAAACACACATACCATTATTATTTTTACAGTACCTCATATATCCTCACCTTTCCTTGGTGGTATCAATATTCAACACAACCGAGCCCACCACAACTGCCCGACAGCAAACTACTATTTATGCTCAATCGCGTAGCGATATTATTGTATTTTTGAAATTGCTGAACATTTTTCCTACGTTTTTAAATTGCGTAAATATTTTATTACATTTTCTCAATCGCGTAGCCTAAAATTACTATTTTTGAGTCGCGTAAATATTTTTTGACCTATTTTCAATTACGTAAAATATTTCTTACATATTTTAAGTTCAAAATGAGATTTTTCTTATTTAATACCAAACATTTACTTTATTCTTATTATTTGCATAATATTCCTTCTATAAAATAATATTTACATAGTAATTCTTGTGTAAATAATATTTTTATAATAGCCCCTCCTAAAATAATATTTACAAAATAATCTCTCTTTAGTTATTATTTGCAATATAGTCCCTCTAAAACTCAGTATTTCCACTGTTTTTTAAAAAATTGTGTTTCTTTAATTTACTTGGGATATTATAGCTCAAAATTTTTTAACGGGCTTCAAAACCCATAGGGTGAGCTATACGTCAGTAAATTTCAAGTATTTACTTTTATTCCACTACATAGCTTAATTAGGGCAATTTTAATTCTAAAAATTAAATTACTTTCATTTTAAATTCCTAGACTTACCAAATTGAGTTCTTACTATTAAAACACCTAAGGTTACACTTTGTAAAATAATTTTGAATCTTGATCATCACAAATTGGCATGTTGGCTGAATTCCCATTGTGTTTCAAAATTCATATTTATATTATTCACTAACACTTTAATTCTTATAAACTCATTTAATTAAATTTCTAACCATAAATTCATTTAATTCTCAATTAAGAAAAATAATGTAGGATCCTTGATCCTCTTTGAGGTGGTGATGTCGTGTGCCTCTAGGCTCTTTGGGGCCTTCATACAATCTTTTCAACATGTTATTCATATCCTAAATTACACATAAATTTGTATGCTTTCTAATGCATACATACAAGTATATTATCAAAACTATAATCACACCAACACACATGCAAACACATTTTCAAAATCATAAGCATAATAAACACAAATAAAGAGAGATTAAGCAAGCAAGTGAATAAATCCTTATGAATTTTTCACCATAAGCAATCCATTTCCTCACCACCAACACATAGTTGATGAGGTTAATCTCCCTCTTACCTCAAGGGAGACAAAATCTTCAAGCTCCTCCTTCCTCTTGAATTCGTGAGCTTCAAAAAAAAATCCCTAAAAATCTTAAACAAATTCTAAAGTCATAAACAAAGCTTAAGAACAAAGAACCATGGATCAATCATGGTCTAGAAAATCAAAAATCCAACTTAGGATCAAAGAATCAAAAGATTACCTTTGCAGTAGTAAACCAAAGCTTGGTTTTTGATACTTAGAGTAAGATTTTGATAAAACTTTCTAAAGAAAAGATATTTAGAACAGTATTTGGGTTTACAAAGTATGAAAAGATGAAATTATAGAAGTGTCAAAGTAGGATTTGGAGTAGGAGGCCGTGGGGTTCAAGATGGGAGAAGATGAAGAGTTCTTAAGTATTCTTGAGTTTTGAGAGAAAAAGATGAAGGCTTGATATTATGAAATGTGATTAAAATGCAAATGGATGACTATATTGAAGTGAGCAGCCGTGTGGTTGCATGGGTAGTAACTTAATACGATAGAAATTCACTCACATGGTCTCACATGGTGTGCACATGGCTTAGGTCACACAATAGTCATCAAGTGGTCATTTAGATGAACCTAGAACATGGTAGAAAGGCCTTCATGGCCATGTGGATCTAGAAGGAATGGAACCAATTTGGTTTTATCCTAATTCCCTAGTTACCCTTGAACTAATTATTTACTCCATCTGGTTACACTTAAACTAATCTAGTTAAGCTAATTAGAGTAACTTACTTAGTTTTTCTAATTACTTAGTAACTAGTCCAACCATTTATATTAACCTTTTTTCTATTTGTCTAGAAAAAGTCTAACCACTAATGTTGACTCATTTCTATTGGTTCATTTTAAAATAAGTTACAGAAATTATTCATAATATATTTTCTATTAAATGAAATATACTAGGTCAATTACTCGGTAACAGAAACTGATGTTAGTAAAATAGTAAATATTTTCCTGCAAAATATTTTTATTTCACAGTTAAATTCTAAAAAAATTAAAAGATTTGTTTTCGTGTCTCTCAGATTCGGGTATAGTAAGATCCCTTGTCTCCGAATAAATCAATAAAGATTTTCCTCAGCCCAAAAATTATTATTTTTCTGACTCAGAGAAAATCTCACACAATGATCAAAAGTAGTCTCAGAATAGTCAAAATAATTTTCTGTAACACAAAAAACACAAAACAGTACAAAGTAGTCATTACTGTAAAATAGCCAAAAATCTGGGGTGTTACACCCCACACTTAACTTTTTGCACTCCTAGGCAAATCATATAAGACCAAAACTAGGGAACATAGAAAGACAAAACAAACTCAAAAGATAAAAACTCTAAAAGACTCAATTTCCAATGACATTCAAGAATGCAAAAGTTTACGAGTAAAAAGAGAACCAAAGATTCAAGGAAACAAAGCATTCATGAGGTACAATTTCTTCACATCTCAAACAAACAAATAAGGTATCTTCAATTTGAAAAGTATGAATCATGAATGATAGATCCTCATAAGATACACTCTCAATCCCTCTAGTGTTTACAAGGTAAGTATTTCACTTAATTCAACCCGTGAAAATTGCACTACCATAAGCTTGCTTATCTTCTACTTCTCCACTACTCAAGCATATGCACACAGAAATCAAGAGAAATTTATTCAAGGTTGTAATGGGGTAGAGGTAATAGAAGTTTAGTATTACTGGTAAGAGTTATCTATTAATTCAGGTAATTTTCTAAACTAGTTTGAGCGTAATTCTATAACACTGAGTATAAGAGAATAATTAAAGTGTCTACATAATCTGTTGATATGATGGAAATAAATATGAAAAATTTCTTTCCTAGCTATAAACAATTGATAAGAGTTGTAGAAAATTTTGGAGAATCAACTAAGCAAGTTTGGTATTTTTAAGGATAACGAAGAAGGATTAACAGAACTGTTATGGAATAGCTAAATAATTCAAAAAATTATGAAATTTCATGGAGGTGACAAGTAATATATGGAGAATAATTTAGTATAAAATACTAACTAAGATAAGTATTAGAAAGCTTATTACTTAATCACTCGGTTTAATTCAACTTGGGACTCAGTAATGAAGTTTAACTGATAAATAACAGTATATGAAAATTTATGAAAAAATGGATATAAGGACTAAGTTGATTCCTAATTTTTTCTATAATACTTATGGATACTTAAAAACTCAACTTTGAAAGATTAAAATGTGCATAACAGATATAAAAGTTTTAGCACAATCTACTTTTCTTTATCCTTTCTCCACTCTACCGCCACTCTTTCTTTCTCCAGACTTTTCTATTCACTTCTAACTCTCTTTTTCCTCATTTATCACATTTCATTCTCTTATTCTCTCCCCTATACGTGACCAGCAAAAACCCATCTCAATCTTTTCCATTTTTTCCACCTTTATTCTTTCTTTGACTACTCATTCTTTTCATTGATTTTTCTTCAACTTTCACATGGTTCTCTCTCTAATCTTCACATGGCTTAAGCAAATAACAAAAGGAAAAGAAAAGAGGATAAAATTGAGCAAGCTACGTCAAGAGGAGGAGAAGAAAAAGAAAAGAAAAGGTGAAGAGGAACCGTGTAGCAGCCAAGAAAAAAAGAAAGAAAAGAAAGAAAAGAAGAGAAAGTTAGCCTGTACAAGCTAGGAAAATATAGGTAGGGTGTTATATTCAATTCTTTCTAATAATATTTTATTCTAAATTTTTCTAGAAATTAAAGGAATAAATTGCTTCGAGGAAATGATTGAATTAATAGTATGTTTGGGTGTGTATGATTATGATACTTATTAGTGGTTGTATGCTGATTTTGAAACAAAATTTATACTCTTGTGTAGTGGATGGGTTTTGGCCAAAGAGTGTTTGAGGTGGACCTAGGGCTTGTTTGTTTGATTGCTCATGAAAATTGTTGAATTATGCTTTGTTGTGATCCTAGTTGTGTGGTTGTTTATTGCTACTAATGTTTTATTATTGTTGCACTATTTATTGTTGTTGTTGTCTCTATTTTATTATTACTGTTGTTGTTGTTTTGTGTTGCTATTTCTATTTTGCTGCTATATTATTGTTGCTCTTGCTGTTTTATGCTACTGTATTGCCACTATTGTGTTGTTGTTATAGTGTTGTATTTTGGTGTTTACTATAAAATTTATCATGTGATTATACAACTAAATAAATTAAAATTTTGTTTGTAATTGGTTTGAGGCCAATCAGCCAAGAGCTTAGAATTCACCCTTTAATTATTAAGTATGACTAAGGTTACAAGAAACCTATTGTTTTATGAAGTGTGGATTATGAACTTAAGTGAAAAATTGTGGATGTAACCTTTACAGGATGCAAATAATCTTTGAACTATCATTAATGCAAATAATCTTTGAATTATCATTAATACAAATAATCTTTGAATTATCATTATGGCTATGTAGGCCAAATTGAGTACTTCAGGAAATATGGTAAATTCCATAATGTGAGCAATGTGGAGCTACTTGATATGAGTATGAGAGTTTGGTCATTTAAATCTTTAAGGTTGAGCTAGAATGTGATATTGGATAGTCAGTGCTCATTGAAATTATTTTTTATTGTATTTGATTTGAGTATGAGAATATGGAGATTTGTATTTTATTCTAGTATGTTATTCCCAACATATGAGTATCCTCCTGTATTTGTATAGAGTTGGCATTTTTCCATATTTGAGTTTATTTAGCATAAGTGAATTCTGGAGTTAATCCTCTGTGAGGGAAGGGTATCTAAATTCTATTAGAATTATGGAGATGATCCTCCATGAGGAAAGGGATCCTATATTCTTAAAATTCCTCACTAGCCTCCTCACAGACCTAGGGTCCCTTATGTGTATACCTAAGGATACTCAGAAATAGTTCTATGTGACTTGCGAATGGTCATAAATAAGTTGGAATGTGCCGACCTGAAAGCAGACTATTACCAAGGTAGAATTCAGGTTATGTGACGTGACCTGGTTCTATGGGAATTAGCACTGGATAATGAGCACTAAGAAGAATTTGAAATTGAATTTAACATTATTTGGAGTAGTTTTGTGTGATTGGTGAATGATCATGAATAGGATGAAGTGCACCAATCTGAAAGTAGGCTACTACCAAGAGAACGTGAAAGGAATAGTATTGTGAGGATGGACATTCCCTCCATACCTTTTGAATAATGATAAGAATTGTCAAAGAATGAGATATGAAGATTTGTGATACTTGAGAATGATGAAAAAAGATACAAAGAATAAAGAAAGGACAACAAATATAAGATATATTAAGAAGTTATACTAAATAACGAATGATGAAATATAAGAAATATTTTGAGAAATGAATAAGTATGAAGAATATGAGACTTGTGAAGTATACTGAAAAATGATGAATAAACATTTGTGATATATGTTGAAATTGGACAATTGACTTGGTTTGTATTTTATGTTTTTATTATGAAGGATGTTTAAGTATGATGAATATTACATATGACCTATTGTGATACTTGATTTAATTTTGTAATTGAATTTGATAGAGAATTAGATTTGATACTTTATGATTTATTGGATTGTGCAAATATTTTTATAGAAGATAATAATTAAATCTCTGTTTCGGGAAGAGAAATACTAGATTTGACATTTTGTCACCTTTTTAAAGTATACATACATATAGGTAATTTAAGTTTTAAAAGAAAAAGTTTTTATCTTGATATAGCTGGAAGTATTACGATGACACATTTTTCATAAAACTACTAAGAATTCTTACCCCGCCTATTTGTATTTTCTGTAATATTTCCAAAAACAATGAAAGCATTGGTAAGCAGAATAGAAGACCAGATGCATGAAGACAAAGTTTAGTTATAGATGTTAGAAAAAGTATTATATAATGTATTTATTTGTATATGAAGAACGTATTTGTAAAAAGATCCTATTGATATATGTATATTATTGCACACACATCAGGCTCATATTTTTGTATATTCCTTATATTTATTTTCAAATATATTATGATAATTAATACATGACATGCTTAATTCTAATTACTAAAGCGTAGTTCTGGATACGCTAGTAATACTGGTATTAGGATGTTACTCTAGCAGGCTATTAGAATTGTTGCCTACTTGGTCTAGAATTTTGCTGAAACTAGTGTGGCCTAACTGGTGGCTAGTATGGCCGCTGTGGTGCTACTACTGCTGCATTTCCATATCTAAAATTTTGATGATCCCTCTAGCCAAGATTGTAAGTGTTGGAGTAAGGATCATATCTAGGTTGCTGGTATTGAGGTTACTAGGGAAAATGCCTACTGCAGCAACATAAGCTTGTGGTGCAGGATTGTCTTCTTGGAGTGTGGGGCACGCAACTATGGGATGGGTTGGACAAGCACAAATTCCACACAGTTTTGAAGGCCCTTGCATAGGTATTTGCTGCCCAATTTCCAATTGACTCACTAAGAAAGTCAACTCATCAAGTCTATTCTCCATGCTTTATTGGTCAACATGAGACACATGAACTTCATTCACTCCCCTTGGGGGAGTAATCATCCTAATTCCAAACTATTGGGAGTTAGCAACCATGTTTACAATAAAATCTCTGGTAGTAGCTGGGGTTTTATCAACTAATGCTCCTCCACTAGTAGTATCAATCATATTTCTATCCATAGGGAACAATCCCTCATAGAAATACTGAATCAACAACTAGTCACTGATTTGATGGTGTGGGAAGCTTGCACATAATTTCTTGAACCTCTCCTAATACTCATGCAAAGTCTCTCTAGAATTTGCCTTATCCCACATATATCTTTTCTGATGGCAACAACTCTAGATGCAGGAAAAATCTTCTCCAAGAATAGCCTCTTCATGTCATTCCAACTTGTACAGACCCAAGTGGAAGATAATATAGCCAATTCTTGGCTGCATCAGCAAGAGAGAAAGGGAAGGCTAACAGCTTGATGTGCTCCTCAGGAATTCCTTGTGGTTTCACAGTGGAACATACCACATGAAACTCCTTCAAATGCTTGTGAGGATCTTCATCTGCAAGACTATGGAACTTTGGCAGCAAGTGTATTAATCTAGATTTGAGTTCAAAATCAACATTTAAATTGGGATACTAAATGCACAAAGGCTGATAATTGACATTAGGGAATGCTAGTTCTTTAAGGGTTCTATTATGCCCATTATCACCTATGTTTGCATTATTTTTATTTTTAATTCTAGTTTCAATTTCAGTATCTGTGTTATCAGTCATGGTTATTGGACTGCTTATATTGTCAACTTCAATTTCAACTTTAGTATTGCCTTCAATCTTAAAAACTATCCTCTCACTAAGCCTACGAGCCCTATCAAGTGCATGCAAAGCTCCCTCAATGTTAGAATCAATGTTTAGCGAATAATCACTAGAGGGCCTAGACATACAACATGCAAGAGTAGGTAGAAAAGCAAGCAACACATGTCATGCAGAAAGGGAAAAAACTACACCAATTGGTCACCAAAATTACTACAATTACTCTATCTACACATTTTTAAAAATTATAGGACTTGTACAAGGTGAAAACTACACAAAAATAGAACCCGAAAATAAAATAAAAAATATTTAAAAAATGAAAAAGTGGTCTAAATGATGGAATTGTGCCAAGAGAAGCTGGTGCTCACAATTACTTGTGAGTCTTGTAGAAGACCCTATTTTCTTTCAACTGACTAATTTTCAGCTTATTCCGAGCACAAAATTCTATACCAAAATTACTAAAATGCCATTAGATGAAGATTTTTGGTGAAAACTACCTGAAACAAGTAAAATAGGGGTTAGTGAAGGGTTAGTGGTTTAGTATACACCTAAGATGATTGATTTGGCTTAGAAAGGTGCTCGACAACGGTGCCAAAATTTGATAGCTACCGAGGCTACCAAATTAGATGATATTTGTTAATCGATTCACCAAAACTTGTAGTATACGGTGTAACTGGGTTGAGCCCTTAGATCTCTCTAATTAATCAATTATATTAAGGGGTTAATAAGGGGTTTGGTTTGAAAGAGTAATTAAAAGACAATAATCAAAATGCTGTAAAATGTTGTAAACAAAATGAGGAAAAATAACTAATCTAAGGGAATCAACAACTCTTGAGTGTAATCCATCTTTGACCACTATGGATGTAACACCCTCAATAGCATGTTAGGCTTATAAATAGTTATAGAGGTAGCCTAATACTTGCTTGATATGCTAGTTCAATTTTGTAATAAACTGAGTTAGTTTAGGCACTTTACTGCAACACAGAAGGTGAAAAGTAACCTAAAATAATTCAGAAAATGGTTTTAAAGGCTAAGTTTAGGAAAATTAATCTAGATAATTTATTTCCAAGTCACAAATGAACTAAGTATGATGTAGTTAAAGTTTCAAGATAAATTTAGTTAGTTTGATATTTTTAAGTACACTAGTTGTGTGTTTTAATACCAGATTGACTTGTAGCAAATATGAAAAATTATGGAAGTGGTGATTTTGATATTTTTATAAATCTTATCATTTATTCTAATACCTAAGGAAGTTAGGAAACTTGACTTAGTAAAATCAAAGTGTTCCTAAGAGATATAAAGTGTCAGCACGGAAACTGTTGGTGTATGCCCTAGAGGCTAATACATTTTCTGTATTTACATATATTCTATTATGCTATTTTTATATATATGAGGCATTTCATTTATTGTGTTCTTTTTGATAAACATAATAAAGTCCTTAGAATAGTAAGTTTGATACCATAGGACATCAAGTGGATGACTTGATCGTGAGATCCTTTTGGTTACAACACTATTCTTAAATGTCCCTAGTCAAGTATTATTGTTAATTAGGACAACAATAATACATTGAGACTAGTATGTGTAGAGACTGATGACCGCATCTCACGGGTCATGGATATGAGATATCAAGTCTTCACATTGGTACATATTAGAGTAATGATGTACTGGACTGACCCACCATGAGAACGCTACATGGATCGTTACGTGAGTGTCATAAGCGATTCTCATAGTGACAATGGTGTTTGTGGTCCTTTGACCTGAAATCACTACGATTCCTACATGAGGAGTTGTGTGTGTTTTAATGCCATCAAACGTCATCTGTAACAAGGTGATTATAAAGTTGGTTATTGGACATACCGCAAATCATGCAGAGGGATGTGAGTGACCTAGATGGAATTTGTCACTCCTACATAACAGGAGCGATATCTTCGGGCCCCCGATTGAGTGAGATCGCGAAATGCATGGCCATGCTCAAATGAGTCAATATGAGATATTGATCTCATTTGTTGTTACAAAGTCTACTTGAGTATCAGAAAACGAATGATTGGACTATACAAGGGTG
Source organism: Ormosia semicastrata (assembly GCA_029884595.1). Classification (NCBI taxonomy): domain Eukaryota; kingdom Viridiplantae; phylum Streptophyta; class Magnoliopsida; order Fabales; family Fabaceae; genus Ormosia; species Ormosia semicastrata. The sequence goes on along the minus strand of JAQQTO010000061.1, from coordinate 62,089,618 downwards.
ACGCATTCCATGCCTTGTGTTCAATCTAGATATCTTGACAAAGGGACTAAACTACACGGAAACATTGATCACGGATAGGTTATGTCAAATCACTGACATTCTCATTACTTGGGTAGCAATGATGTGTTGCTAGATACCGCTCACTGTTTGTAATATTAAAATGAGATTTTAACATTACTACCAACGTCATGAGAACCTGCAGGGGTCGCACACTTAGAACAGACTAAATTGGAGCAATAAGGATCCAAGTTGGACTCGGATTCAATTGTGGGCCTAACTCATGACAGATGGGTTTTAGGGTTGCACAGCTTACCTTGCTACTGCTCACACTCACTTAAGGCAGCCACTATTATAAATAGTACTGTTAAGGGGGCTGCTATAGAGGTTACATCACAACCCTAGCCGCACCTAAGAAAGTGAGTGAGAGACAGTGAAAGGTTCTTCTCTTCTATTCGCAGCTAGCACCGCGAAACAGAGGCGTGACTCCTTTTGCAAGTTTGTTCGTGTGGATATCGCAGAAACATCGTCACTATTACGGTGTTGGTGATTCACCTCGCTTGTGTTTATCACGCTTCAAGAGGTAAATTTTAAAAACTCGGATTATGGACTTTTCGCATGGATCCTGTGTGGTAATCCTATTATTCCGCTGCGAGATATTTTGATCCGCAATTCCCAACAGAAACTTGTTCCTATCCTTTTTCTTTAATCATTCTCTCTTTTTATCTCTCCCTCTCTATAGAAAAAGAAAGCAGAAAATAGAGGAACAAAAAGGGGAAGAGAAGAAGATGGAAACAGAGGAGAAGAAGAGGAAGGGAATAAGGGAACATCAAGAGGAAGATTAAGGCTTGAAGATCTTCATCTATACAAGAGGTAGGGGAACTTTTTTCTCATCTTTTCCTTTTATTTCTTTTTGTATGAAACCAGGTTATATGAGAAAAGAAAATGAGTTTGAGAAGCAAATCTGTTTTCCTTGCTTGACTCTTAGATTAAGGATTGAGTTTAAGTAGTTTCAACTTGTTGGTTGCATGGTTGCCAGTTTAGGCTTTGTTGATACCCATGAATTCCTTTGAGAAGTAATTTAGGAAATGGGTAATTCTTGCCTTGAGTTGAGCTTAAATCCATGTTTTTATGAGTTGAAGTTGTTTCCTTAGTGGATGTTAAGATTATGAGACTCTATGGGTTGTTGTTGTTTGATTAAAGGGAGTTGGAATGGGTATATGCATAAGAAAAACTTGTTCTTCTAGTTTTCTGCAGGATGTAATTAATTACAAAGTCTCTAGGAGAAGAGAAATGAAGGATGTAATCGATTACAAGAACAATGTAATCGATTACAAGCTTTCTGGAAAGGATGTAATCGATAACAAGAGTAATGTAATCAATTACTAAGCTTCTGGAAAGGATGTAATTGATTTCCACAATAATGTAATCAATTACCAGACCCCTATTTTGAGCAAAATAGAATTTTAAGTGAAAATAAATCAAATGTAAACCATATTTATGCTAGATACAAGTAAGATAAGTATGTTTTACATATCTAGATGCATGAATCGTTCTCTCATAGTTGAGTTGAGTTAGGTATGCTAGTTATAGAGAAAGTGTTCTATTATCTCATTAAGTAGGGATTAAATGGAATGTTTAGCAAGAGTTGGTTCTTTTATTTATTAAAGTTGAACCATAGTACAAATACTGTATTATCTCATTAAGTTGGGATTAAATGGAGTGAATAACAAGAGTTGGTTCACTTATATATTAAGGTTGAACCATACTAAGAGATGGATCCCTTATATATTAAGGTTGAACCATAGTAATAGTTGGTTCCCTTATTTATTAAGGTTGAACCATAACAAGAGATGAATCCCTTATTTATTAAGGTAGAACTATAGTAAGAGATGGATCCCTTATTTATTGAGGTTGAACCATAGCAATAGATGGATCCCTTATTTAATAAGTTTGAACCATAGTTCATCACGATTCCTAGCTAAGGGAGTGAGACAAGCCCCTTGACCTGGCAAAGGAGTGAGACAAGCACTTTGCTAAAGGTGGAGTTGTGAGATAAGCACTTTGCTAATGAAATTGATATCTTATGATTGTAAAGACACTTATTTGATATCAATAGCAAGTTATGAGCTTATAGTTTATAAATTTACCATTGTGTAACTTTATAATAGTGCCATGAAATATATGCTTAATTATTGAGAATTTTTATGTTCTCACCCCATTTTATGTTTCATGGTTAGGCAGCACAAGACCCTTCTGAGGAGGATTAAGAAGAAGAAAATGAAAAGAAGCAAAAGTTTCAAGAGTAGATAGTTTCAGTTTTTTTTTATATGTTTTGATGACAACTCTCGTAATTTTGTTACTTTGAGTTGTTACTTTGAGTTTGTATTTTGTTGTATATATTTTTCCTTGCCCATGAGGCTTCTGATGTAAATATGTATGACTTCCGGTTATCGTAGCTCTCCATATTTATTTGTACAAATGATATGGGACTAGATTGTTAAATAAGTTAGTAGTAGCATAACTAATATTGTTTATCCAGGTATATGTCAAATATACTAGGTTATCGGTATTACGATGGTGCAGTGGACTCATTCATATGCTAACTAGATTCTTGGTATGCTCTACTAGATAAGCATCTAGCATTCGGTTAATCAAAGTTAGATGAAGTTAGCAACCATCCAACCCTAAATCAACCTAAAACTCATCATTCAACCAAGATAGGAAATTCATCAAAAACCTTTGGTGCATTGCCTAATCTTATGTGAAATCCTCATCTAAGCATGAATTCTCTACTAGATAAGCACCTAGCATTTGGTCAATCAATGAAAAATGGATTAGGCATCCATTTAACCCTAAATCAACCTCATTCTAGAATTCATGCTAGATACATCAAATTCCTTTGATGAACTATCTAGTTTCTGCAAACACATGATAGTTAAGCAAACATCACATAAACACCTAAACCGAGTTAAGCACTCAGTGAAGATGCAGCAGAATTAAGAGAAGGAGGAGAAAATTTTGATGAACAACAAGAATGTAAACATTCATCATAAGGTCACAAAATTAAACATCAAGAATGTTTCAATCCATAGGATTGATTACAAAGCTTTAGCTTTCCATGAATGGAAAATACAAATAGAAAGTAAAAGTATAGAATGTAAAAGAGCAGTAATGTAAAAGAGAAGTAAGAAAAGAGAAGAGAGGAGAGGAGATGGGAGAGGAGAGCAAGAGGGAAGGTGAAGAGAGAAAGTTTAGGGTTTATTTTGTGGTGGCTACTGCTGTTTAAATAACTATTTCATGTTGACTGCTACTGTTGTAGCTTAGGGTTAATCCTCTTCCTTTTAGCTTTAATTGGGCACCTAATTTCCATAATTTGGGCTTAAGATGAAAGAGTTATGCCCAAAACATTCTTAACAGCTCTTTAAACCCATCAGTTAACTTCAAAGGGTGAAAACACCATAAAAAGTCATACTTTTATAAGTGGTCTTCATAAGAATTGACGAAATATGTCTTAGCTTTCAAATGGAACCAGTTTCAGCTCCAAATGCCACCTACAGCCCAAATTAAGGCCCAATATTTACACATCGTCTAGGTTCTAGCGACAACACCTCTGTTTTGATTTCGTGGCTCAAACTGACCCACTAGACATCTGATTCAGTCTTTGAGGTCATCATCAAAGTTGTATAGCTTTCTCTCAACTTTCCTACAAGGCAAATTTCAAAATTTTTAGATGTCTAGAACTCAAGTTATGTCTAAAATACAGAACCAGTATAAAATTGTCGCAATGTTGATAAATACAACTAAGCATAATTTGAACCCAAACTTATAAATGGTGGTCAAAACTAATCAATTAAGCACATAAGAGATCTAAAATGATGAATATGAGGGGTTACTAATATATAAAAATGGTGTTTATTAATGATCCCGCTCTACATTTATCATGGAAATAAGAGATACACGGGGTGAGAATTCAAAAATCCTCAGTAGGAATACATATTATATGTCATCACAATAAGTCCAGCTGCTTTGGGGAAACAAATCATATTTGTAAATCACATATGGAAAGGTGGCTAATGCCAAAAAGGTTTCCTTTATCTTCCCAATGTAGAAATTCCACTATTATCATTAAATAGTAAATTCACATTCAATCATTGTATCCAAATCCAACACATCATCATTAGATCATAGATTATATCATCAATATATCAAATGTGAGTCATAACTGTGGAAATAAGTTTGTCCTAATAGTTTAATATGTTAAGTTTTGATGATGACAAATACAAGACAAAAAGAACAATGCTTATGCTTCATAGATGTACTTAATAGATGACAAATACATTACAAAAGAATATTGATAATGTTACATAAATGTGCTTAATGAGATATATTGTATCATGCATGATTATGTACTTTATCTAGTTATATTTCACTTAATATCATGCAATGAGATATGTGTAGCATTCTTTATACAATATATCTAATAATGCTTTATGAGTTATAAATGAATTAATATTGGATTTGACTCTGTTTAAATGAAAATATCTAAAGTATTCTTTGTTGCATCCTATATAGAGCATATCCATTAGTAATTCATAAATATCTTATTTGGATGTGTCTATGAAAGTGTTATATGCATGTTAGACTAACTAAAGTTATGCATTTATGAATCTTGCATATGAAGATATTGAGTTATGATTTTGGACTAATTATATTTGTTTTAAGTGAGTAATACTTTGTAGGATAATCCAAGTACCAAGAGTGAGCATTACAACAAGAAAGCAAAAGATCACAACTATGCTCAACTCAAGACGAATAAGAATGATAAGATGTTCTAAGGTTTTGCAAGAGTTGAAGAGAAGATTTTCTTTTGGAAGCTTGGATTACATCAAGAAGCCTAAGGACTAGAATTGATGATGGCAAGATCAAGTCCAAAGTTCTTCAAGAATAGTTTATAGGACTTAGATCTTATGTAAAGGTAAATGGGAATCACACTAAGTTCAAATATGTTTTAACATCTTTAAAAGTGTTTCTTACATTCTAAAATGCCCAACAAACATGTTTTGAAAAGTTAGTCTTGGTGGTAGTTCAAATCTATGAAAAATAGCCAAGTTTGTGTTTTGTAAAATTGACCTTTTGTTACTCTTTTGATCATAACTTTTAAAATACTTTGCGTTTTGTTATGTAATTATTTCATATGAAAATAAACTCAAAGATCTTTTCAATAAGTGGTCATTTACTTTAAACGAATAAGAAACGAAGATGTTATGACCATTTAAAGTCAGTTTTCAATACCAGAGTGTAATAACCGATTATGGATTTTCCATAACTGATTATTCACCAAGTCAGGAGCGTTTTTCATGTTCTAAAAGCTCCTAACCGATTAGGCAATTCACCTAATCGGTTATTGTGAATGTTAGGAGCATTTTTCATGTTTCCAAAGCTCCTAACTGATTAGGCAATTCACCTAATTAGTTAGTACAAAACTTAGGAGCGTTTTTCACATTTCTTAGAAACTCCAAACCGGTTAGAGCTTTCCTCTAATCGGTTACTGGGCAAGTTATAAAAGCTCCTAACTGATTAAAAATATCCCTTAGCCGGTTATTTGGGCAACCAGAATATACGCACAATGGCTCTATTTTGAGCATTTAATGCCCCTAACCACCACCAACTGCTCTAAAAAGCTTTGGCTAAAAATGAAAGTGTTTACGTATCAAAGAAATATTGGAGAACAATATGAAATCATCCTTAAACATTAAATTTGTGTTTCACTATCTCTTTCTCCAATCCTCTGTTTTTGAGCTTAAAAGTTTGAAACCTTGATACACATAGAGCTTCAATTTTGTATTATCCACTCTTGAGAGAGTTTCACTTTATCTACACTTTGTTTAATCTGTAAAGAGGGTGAGGTATCCTTCTAGATAAAAGGGTGAGGTATCCCTTGGTTGTAAAAAGGGTGGGGCATCCCTCAAAAGTTGTAAAGGGTGAGGTATCTTTGTTTGAGGCTCAAGCACAAAGGGTGAGGTATCCCAAGGTGTGTTGAGTGCTCCAGTTTGTAAAGGTCATCAAGCCCCTCTTGAAGCTTGAGGATATAGTGAAAAATCTTAGTTGGTTTACTTGAGGATTGGACGTAAGCCACAAGTGGTTGGTGGCTGAACCAGGATAAATATTATGTTTGCTTCTCTCAACTCTATCTCCTTTACATTTATGCTTTAATTACATATGCTTGAGTTGAACTTGATATCTAGCTTATTTGCTTGATTCATTCTATATCCTAAGTTGTATTTGAGTAATCTACAATAATTGTATCTTGTTAAACTTATTCCGCTGCATGTGTTGATTGAAAATATCAAAATGAATAATTTCTCAAAGTTGTTTTAAAAAGTTATAATTACCTAATTCATCCCCCTCTTGGGTGATGGTTGCCATGACAAATAATAACTCACTATCTCTAGAATATTCACATTGTTTCATAATGCAAACATTTAATAACAATACCATGATCTATATAACTAACATTCTCACAATGATATGATAGTGGTCAATCATGAGAAATCTCAATCTAGTGCTCGTTTATCATCATCTTTCAAAGCATATTCCCAAGAACCTGGTTCCTTAAATCACTTAGTAAGGAGGGAATGTTACCTCCTCACACCACTGGTAACCCTGGCTACATATGATGGGGAAACCAATGAGAAGTCTCACACGAGGAATTTTGGATCGCCCTTCCCCATGAAGGATCATCTCCTCAAATTCACATTTAATAAGGAAACTAGTGAGAAATCCTATACTAAGAATTTTGGATCACCTTCCTTATTGGGTTCATCTCCTCAAATTCTCTGGCCAAAAGATTGTGCACATCTTTCTAAGGTTACAATATTAAAGGAATAGCAAGCATGGATTCACCATTATTCAAGGATCTTATCCAATGTCTTTTAACTTGAGCACATTCATATCAAATCAATTCTAGCTCAACTTCAACAAATTAAAGGAGTGAATCATCATTAAGTGTTCAATACTAGTTGTTCAGTAGTGGATACTGAGCTATACCGGGATACGCATGTTCTGGTGGTTTCCTCCAGCGGAGTGTGTTGGAACCGGGGGGGGGTGATACCTGCAAAGGGACTCCAACGCTTAAGTCAACCTGTGCACAAGAAGGGTTTATGCTATAAGTAATAAGTTACTTGTAGAACGTAAATAAGCCTAGCATTTATAGAGTGCAATAAAGGTTTTGTCTCCCTTAACTATAGCAAGAAATCCCTATAGGTTCAGAACAATGATACTGCAGTTATGAGTAGTTTGAGGCAGTTATGGACGCTATAATTTCATAAGATTGTGATTGACAATTACAGACATTTTGGGATTTATCCATTGCACAAATCTTGTGATCATGATGAAATTGCCTAATGCGGCAATCTGAAATACATGGTTCCAAGGTCTTGATAATGTGTCATCGGTGCTTAGCTGGGATGTGTAATGTTCTGAGACTGCCTACAGGATCGATGAGTGTCCCCACAAACCAACACGGGTCTTTTCAGCATGCTTTGTCCTCACTCACATGCATCCTAGGAAACTTCCCAAGAGGTCACTCATCCCACAAGTGCTCCAAGTCAAGCACGCTTAAGTACGAAGTACTTATGTTCTTGGCTCCCAAAAAGAAGATGCATCTTGTTGATATGGGTGGTGCTAATCAATTTCTTTAAGCCATCCTCAACTATGCAGTCCCATACCTGCACAGTCTCAGAATCCCTCTCATTCTGGTGTGTATTCAGTTCATTCATGTGTCTCTTTGCCTAGAAGCCTTCCAGGAGCCGCTCCTTGTTCGTGCTTCATCTTTTGCACCGGTGACCACTCCCCGTCCTCGTCGGCCCCGAGTGTCATATGTACTAATATAATACCCTCCTTAGGGTATTACATTTTTAGACCAACTCCTTTTAATACTTTACCTAAGTTATAAAATATTTGATATTATTTTAATATGAGTTTCAAAATTTCTTTTTCGTGAATAACATAAACTTACTAAGTTTTAGAAATACAAGACATAAAGACTGAATAGTATACATCTCATGTACATCACATAAATTAGTAACAACTTAAATACATAAAACTTATATACACTAAACAACATACACATACCATATAAAAACTGAACCTAGCCCAAGTCCAAAAACTTGAAGAGTAGGGTCCTGTACCTGATCCTCCTCCAGATCCTCTACAAGATTCGTAATTGACAAATTACCCAGTTGGGGCATGTCACTACGGACGGGAGTTCGAGCGGTCGACTCTACAGAATCCTCACTAGGGGTAGTTCTACGATTACCCCGTAACTTTCCAATAAGCATATAAAACTCTAAACAAACAGTAGCGTCCAAAGAAAACGTAGCAACCCCACGTTTGGTCTTACTCCAAAGCAATGTAACATCTCCAGCATACTAAATGCGTCTCGTGTCCTAATGGACATTCCATGTTTCGATGTCTGCATGAAATTCTACGCTAACGAAACCTCGTGGATCTTGTCTCGCCGCCATCGCAGACTTCTTAAAACATAAATATAGAACAGAACAAACAGAACAATACAATAAAAAGGTGAGATCCCCTACATCAATACCATCATGGCAGCAAAGAACACTAACAACAATCATACTATACATATAAAACATTAACAACATATTCATGGCATCATATAATCATTGCATCAAATAATAGATAATTACCATGAATATACATATATATATCACAACAATATAAAGACTGACTATACACATGCACAATGAACCAATTTTCTACTCCATGGAGCTAAACACAATTTTGGAGGGAATGATCCAGAAGATATCTGTATATTGGCCACCTTAGACTAAGTGCTATAATTTTTTTTTCAATGTGTACATCAGGCATTATACAAGACATTTTACGCCAGATCGGGAATAAGAATAGTGTCTCATTGAGATCGTCAGTACGTTTGCATCAGTTGCCACTGCACAGTAGCACTTTCTAATTGGCCATATGTGGAATTCCGTGTCCCAACACCTCCAAGATCCATTATAGACCTTCACTATGTAATTCGCACTCACATTAAGGTGTAATTCAACTCCTAGGCAACAACAGCCTTAACAGACACCGTCTGACAAATAATGCATGATCAATGACTCTATGCATATTACAAGCCTTTACCGGCTATAACCATACATTGATCTATCCTGGTTCAATATATTAGTCCGACAGCAAATTACTGTATTTCTCAATCGCGTAGTATTTTTATCGCATTTTCACAATCACGTAACACTTTCGTTATGTTACCAAATCGCGTAATAGTTTTTCAACGTTTTCTCAATTGCATAAAGGTTTTAAACCATTTTCTCAATCGCGTAGCTAAAAATCATCATTTTTAAATCGCGTAAGAGTTTTTCTACATATTTTCAATCACATAAAAATATTTTCTTAATATTCTAAGATCAAATTAAAACTTTTCTCATTTAATATAAAAATTGAACTTTAATTCTAATATTTCTTTAATAAATAACCTTTGAATAATATTTTTAACATTTTCAACTAAACCTTCTCTAAATAATATTTCTTAATGTTTTCCACAAAAACTTAAATCATTTAAATTAATTCATGATACCTCAAAATCTTTGTTCTTTACTCTTAATAAAACTTTCTTAAATAAAATATTTTAAACTCCAAACTATCCTTAAAAAATATTTCCTTACTAAAACTCCTCTAAATAATATTTTCTAATATCCTTTCCAAAACTTACATTTATTTTAATAAAATAAAACCTTTTCCATCTTCCTCTTTAAAAATCCATTTAAATAAAACACTTTTAAGTTTCCAAATTATTTCTCCATCCTATTTTCAATATCATAGCCGAAATTTACTTTCCATTTAATAATAAAAATATATTCATTTCAATTTTTATTTTGTAATTCCTTAATTACATTTCTTACCATTAATCATCTAGGTTATTATTTAATAAATCATTTTTGTAATGGATTACCCATTTACGGGCATAGAGGCTGTGAGCCTCATGGTCTTTGGAACCAATTTTTTTTTTCCTCTCAATCACAATTTATATCATACAACATACATAAAACATCATAATCCTACTATATCAAATTCATGCATAATATCAAAGCAATAAAATCACATAAAGCAATTAAACATAAATCACAAAATCATACAAATAAGGTGAATAATCCTCACATAGATTCATCACCTTCATACAAATTTTGTTCCTCACCACCATAATTCGTTGATGAGGTTAATCTCCCTCTTACCTTAGATGTAGCTTCCTAAGCTCATTATATACCTCTTTGTATCAACTTCCATAACCAAGTAGTCTTTTGAGATCCAAACAAACACATAAAAATTAACATTTAAAACTTGATTAAGGTAACCATAGATCAAATATGGTCTTAGAATTTCAAGAATCAAATAAGAAATGAAAAATCATGAACTTCACCTTAGAACCCTAGAACTTGAATCTAAAAATCAAGCTTGAAGATGATAGAATTAGGTCTTCTTCACAACATCAAAGTCATTTAGAATGATTTTTAGGATCAAGTAGTATAGTTGGTTTGAATTATGAGAGATTGGAAGGTGTTTTCGGTGAGGAGGCTGTGAGATGAAGGAGGGTAAATGAGAGAAAATGTGTTAAGCTTTTATGTAGAAAAATGATAGCTTTTTGTTATGATAACAAATGAAACTTTTTGTCCCCTAAAGCCCTCTTGGCTGTAAGATAGGAGAGAAGGAGTGTGATTAATTTGACCACTTTCAACCCTTCACAACCATTTATTAGATCAATGGTAGACATCCAAAGCTTCTTCACTAAGCTTGCTCCTCACAACCATTGATTAGATCAATGGTGGATATGCAAAGCTTCTCCTCCAAGCTTGTTTCTAATTGGTTATGCATAAAGTTGTCATAAACATCATATTTGACCACTTAAGATATTTTCCAAAAGCTTAGATATTTTTCAAAAGCTTGGACATTTTTCAAAAGCTTAGATATTTTCCAAAAGCTTAGATTATTTTTCAAAAGCTATTACCTAATGGATAATAGCTACTGCTAGTTATTGTCCAATGAATAATAACATTATACAATGGATAAAAGCATTACCCAATGGATAATAACATTATCCAATGGATAATAGAATGTACCCAAAACTCAGATAAAGAAAATTTTCGTCAACTGTTTCCAGTTTTGGGTTTAGTAAGTTCCCCCAGCCCCGCATTAACAGTCTGAAACTTTTTGGTCTAGGAAAAATTTTTATTTTTACGGGCCCGCCTTAATACATGCAATCTAAAATAATATTAAAATAATCAAAATAAATTAAAAATTCACAAAAATTCTCAAACATTATAAAACTAAAAAATATCAAGAAAAATAAAAATTCAGGGTGTTATAGGATGTCCATGACGAACACAAGTAGTACATATGCTAGGTTGATCCACTAGAAGTGGTCTAGATCACGGTACAAAACAATTACCCCCAGCTGGGTACTTAGATGGGACAGTTAAATGCCAAGATATATGAGTTTAATAGGAACACAAGGTATGCGATGGACAAAGGGATCATAGTCAATGTAAACACCGGATCTCATAATGTTTTTTCTAAAGGGCTAAGGTCTGTGATACATCATAGTATGCCTTTGGCGTTAACGTGTAAGGTTGGGATCCGAATCGGATTGCTCTGCTTACATTGTCATTCTGCTATTTGAGGTATGACGTATGTTGCCCCCATGTGTCGTTCATGAGGTCTGTCTTGTCTTTTCTTGCAGCTTTTTCCTGCAATTTGTAGTAGTCTAAATTTGCTTGGGAACCATCGTTTTGACTTAATTGGGAATTAAATACTTTTTAAAAAGGGATATCAGTTTCAAGTTGTTTCCCAACTACCCACTACTCTTGTGGCCTCGAACATGCAGTCAGTTAGCCTTCTCGGGAGCCAATCAGAATGCTTTACTCCTTCTATAAATAAAGGATGCTTGCAATGGGGTTATAATTTGTGGAGAGCCATGATTCTTTCTGAGATCTTCTTCCTGTTCTTTCCAAAATTCTTAAAGGTTTTTCCTTTTCCCCAACACTTTTCTCTAATGGGGGCCTTTCTTACCAAGCATAATGGTTTTGTGAGGATCAAGTAGCTACCTTACGTGGGTTAGTCAACATACATCTAGGCAGTAGAAACCTTTCTTTCCATGTGTGTGTAGGGGTGTGCAACCTTTCTACGCACGCTGGGAAGATTCATCATTTCTATTGTAGTTCCTGTGATGCATGGAGATGCTTCGCACTCCATCCTCCTCCTTTCCTAACAGTTCTGGAGGCACTTGCCAAGTGCCTTGGTTTTACTCCTAAGTTCAATTGGATATGTAGAAGGGTGGAACAATCTCTTGGAGCAACTTAGAGTGAAACATTCTCCTCATGTTGGCCAACAGGGAAGAAATGGGTGCTGGTTTCTGAAAGAACCTTAGGGGTGGCTGTGGTTATCATCATCATCACTGTCTTTATCTAGCTTCCTCCCTAGCTCTCTCCAATGGGGCATTCTTGACTTAGAGTAGTTTACACACTCTTTTTTGTAAAGCTAACGATGCATAGGATAAGAATAATGAAATTCCTTTTTCAAATCTTGTATCTTCATTTTTCATTATTTGTTTTTTTCACTAGGATGAGTCCAATGCTCATTGTTTAACCTTGTGTAACGTCCTTAATAACATTACTAATAATGTATCCAGATTGACGTACTAGCAAATAAAATTAAGTACGTCACGTAAAATTTAACAAATCAATTTTTAGTTGTGCTTGATTAATATATAGGAAATTTGAGCCTGTTGCGGGATAATAAACGTTTATTTATTAAAAGGATAATATACAACATATTTTACACTACATTAATTTACTTAAGCTTATATAGAGTACTAACTATTGAATACAAAATACAAAATAACAACAAAATTATCCAATGTCTTCTGCTTTTGCTTCCTCACTGAAGATCTCGGCCATGGAAATATTATGAAAAATAAGAACAGAAAAGGGGTGAGAATTTAGAGAATTCTTAGTAACATTATTAAAAGCTAGTGACATCATAATACTTCCAACTATTTCAAGGAAAATAATTTTTTTAAAACTCATTTTATTGCTTAGGAAGGTGGTAAAAACCTAATTAAGTCCTTTCTCTTCCTGAAACAGAAATTCAATTATTAATAGTTTTCAAAAAATGTTTATTAACAAACATAACATTATGCACCCACAAATACTTTCAGAAACACACTTTTAATCAAACATCACATTAAATCAAATAAATTTATTTTTTATCTTATTCCTTATTTTAAATCACTTGGTAATAGTCTGCTTCCAGGTTGGTGCATGTAACACCCTCCTTAGGGCACTACATTTACACACTAAAACATCAAAGACTTAACAAAATGTGATAAAGGTTTATTCTTGAAAAAAAAGGATTTCAAATTTTCTTTTTGAAAGGCATAAATTTAAACTAAACATAAACAGCACAGGATCTAATTACTGAATAATACACATAAAAAAGAATGTATACACATAAGTGGCATGGATCACAGTCCACCCAAAATACACAAGGTTTATACTCAGACATATACAACTATTTGACAAAACAAAAACTAGCCCAAGTCTATATGCCTAGGGAGTAGGGTCCTCCACTGGATCTTCTGTTGGATCCTTCTCTTGATCCTCCATCGGGTCCTCCTCCTCGGACTCCTCACCAGATAGATCCCTCAGCCAGGACAAGATCTCAGGGACAGGTGTCCTAGTAGATGACACCATAGAGTCTTGATCCTCCCTTGGGGTGTAATGCAAATCACCCCACAACTCCCTGATCGACATAACAAACTCTAGACATACCGAGACGTCAAGAGAAAAGAAAGGATCCCTATCGCGGGTCCGACGAACAGACAGGGTCACATCTTCCACATATCTAACTCGTTCAGTATCCTAATCGATACACCAAGCACCCATACCTCCATGGAACTGAACTCTAACAAAACTAACAAACTCTCTTCTAGTCCCCATCACAGAAAACAAAATAACAGGAAAGTTGCAATCTTCTTTGTCTTCCTTTCAGTCTTTATCAACGTGTACACATAAAACAAAATAACATAATAGAGAGGTGAGATTCCCTACATCAATACGAACATGGCAGCATAGAAATAATAAAGAACAGCAATTACAGTTATGACATCAAGTATCAAATAATTAAGCAAATATAAAATATCATGATGATATGTAGGCAGACTATGCATATGTACAATGGACCAATTCTTACTCCATGGAGCTAAACACAATTTCGAAGAGAATGATCTAGAAGACATGTCTGTATCTTGTTAGCCTCAAGTCAAGTGCTATAGCTTCTGAATTTATGCATCATGACTTATACAAGACAGTCTACACCAGATCGTGAATAGAATAGTGCTTAGTCGAGATTATCGGTGCATTGCTCAGTCACCACGGCCTAGTGGAGCTACCAACTAGCCACTTGTGGGATACTTGTGCCCTGACGCCTCCAAGTTCAATAAGTGAACCACGATATGCAATTCGCACCCACACTAAGGTGTAATTCAACTCCTATGCAATAAGCCTCAACCGACATTGTCGGTATAATGCATGATCAATGACTCAATGCATGCACACATATTCATATCATGATTTTCCATAAACATGAGCTACTCATGAGCCAAGCCAATCATTAACATCTCCAAGTCCCGTTCAAGAGCCTGACAACACAATGCTGTTATTTTCAAACATAAGCATCTTAATCGCATAATTTAGAAATCATCGTTCTCAAATTACATAAAATATTATCACAAATTTTTTTAACATGTAAAACTTTTATTTCACTTTTAAGCTTAATTTTGAAACTTTCAAGGATTAATATAGGAATTAACTTTAATTACAATACTCCTCTAACTAGGCTCCTCTAGGTAATACCTCCTAATATTTTTTTCACGAAGAACATAAAAAGGAAAACCACATTGTCTTAATCTCCTAAATTCTTTTCCTTTCCCTAAACCTTAAAAGTACCTTAAGTTTTCATTTTCTCTCTCTCAAGCTTATTTTTCCACGCAGAGGCTGAAATCTCTCTCTTAGTAAATGGCCAATTTTTGTTTTATCACTCCTTCATTATTATAAATCATTAATCCAATTCCTTTTTCACCTCAGCATCTAAGTTCCAAATCAACACAAAAGTTTGTCTTGGATACCCTTTTTAAAACCACTTAGTCGAGAGCCCTAAGGTCTTTGGGCCTCTAAATTTTCATCCTCATCAAAAAGATTCCAAGCATACAACATATTTCAATCACCAAACATTCTACTCAACCAAGGTTATGCATAACATTAAGCTATAAAATCATATTGGACAGATAATTACTAAACCACCAAAAAGCCATACAACTAAGTGAACAACCTTCACATGGATTCTTCACTTTCAATACATCAATTTGTTTCTCAGCCCCATGAAAGGTTGATGAGAGTAATCTCCCTCTTACCTTAGATGATGACCAACCACTTCTTGGGTGCCTTCTTGAATCAAACTTTCTCTTCCAAGAGGCTCTTGAAAACAAAAACACATACAAAAAGATCAACATCTAAGGCTTGGAATAGAATGACCATGGATCAAAATCATGGTCTTAGAAAGTAAAAATGAAAAGAAAGATGAAAATGGAGGAATTTCACCTTGAAAGCTTTCCAACCCTAACTTGGAGAAGCACTTGAAAATGGATGAACAAGGTCAAGATCACAACACCAAAGTATCTTAGAATGAGGTTTTGATTCAAGAAATATGGATGGTTGAAATTAAAGAAGGGAGGAGGTTGGTTTTAGTGGTGTGGCCATGAGCTTGGTGGAGAGGAAATGAGAGGAAAAGGTGAGAGAGAAAAATGTGTAGCTTTTAGTTGTTGAAAGATGAATGGAAAATGATAAAAATGAGTTAAATGAAAGCTTACTTTGGAAGCCTTTTGGCTCCCCCGTGGCCATGCACTTCTCTCCTTGGGAGGGTGTCTAAAGCTTCTCCAACAAGCTTCCTCAAAGTTTCCTTAGGAAGCTTCCCTCCTATTGGTCTAAAAGAGAAAAGTCAAATGGTGATGTCATAAAGGTGTGGTCACATGGGTGATGTCATCAAGAGAAACCTCTAGAAAAAGGTGACTAGGCTTATATCTAGAACCATCTACTAGATCTTTACTAAAAGCTATTATCCAATAGACAAAAGTTATAGTTAACAAAACTAGTATTTATCATCCAATGGATAATAGAACGTACTTAGATTTTATTTGCTAGATAAAATCTTAGATAAAGAAAATTTTGAAAATTGTCTTCGGTTTCGAGTTTTGTAAGATCCCTTGACCCCGTTTCAACAGTCCAAATTTTTTCAAAAATAATATTAAAATAATTAAAATAAGTCAAATAATTCACAAAAATCACAAAAAAAATCACAACATCTCAGAAATCACAGATAATCCAAAAAAAAAAACAAAAGAAAATTGGGGCGTTATAACTCTTCCCTTCTAAAAAGAATTTCATCCTCGAAATTCATCATACCTTAGAACAAATGCAGATATTGCTATTTTATTATGGCTTCTAGCTCCCATGTTACATCTTCAGTCACATCATTCCAAACCACTTTTACTAATGCAATTTCCTTGCCTCTGAGTTGTTTCATTCTCCTATCCTCAATCTTAATAGGAAGTGTTTCATAAGTCAAGTTCTCTTTTAGTTGTACTGTATCCAGTTCTATGACATGGGCTAGATTAGGAATATACTTTCGCAATTGTGACATATAGAAGACATTATGAGGTTGGAAAGAAAAGGTTATAAAGCTATTTGGTAGGCTACTAGACCTATCCGGCGAAGAATTTGATACGGTCCGATGAATTTAGGAGTGAGTTTTCTAGATTTAATAACTTTTCTGACACCAGTAATAAGTGTGAATCTCAAAAACACATACTCATCTTCCTCAAATTCAAGAGGTCGCCATCTCTTGTCTGCATAGCTTTTCTGTCGGCTCTGAGTTGCCCTCATTCTTTCCTGAATCATCTTAACTTTTTCAGTTGTTTGTTGTACAAGTTCATGTCCTACTGCGAAACTTTCACCATCTTAGTACCAACACAAGAGTGTTCTACACCATCGCCTATACAATGCCTCATAAGGTGCCATCCCAATGCTTGCGTGAAAACTATTATTATAGGTGAACTCTATCAAATGTAAGAATTCATCTCAACTCCTAATATGTTCCAAGACATAAGGTCTTAATAGATCTTTCATTGATTGGATTGTCCTTTCTAACTGACCATCTATTTGCGAGTGATATGCAGAACTTAGATGAAGCTTTGTTCCCATGGATCCTTGCAAACTCTGCTAAAATTTTGATGTAAACCTTGGGTCTCTATCAGAAACAATACTCAAGGGCACACCATGTAGTCTAATAATCTCACCGATATACACTTGAGTTAATCTCTCCATCGAATACCTTATATTAATTGGCAAGAAGTGTGTTGACTTCGTAAGTTGATCAACAATTACTCATATTGAATCATACCCCTTTCTAGTCTTTGGCAGTCCACCCACAAAATCCATTGCAATATTATCCCATTTTCATTCTGGAATAGTCAAAGGTTGTAGCACTTCGGAAGGCTTTTGGTGTTTCACTTTGACTTTTTGGCAAACTAAACAAGACGACACATACTTAGCAACATCCCTATTCATTCCTTGCCAACAATATAATCGTTTCAGATCCTAGTACATTTTAGTAGTTCCTGGGTGCATACACAACTTGCTCTTATGGGCTTCCCCAAGAATCATCTTCCTAAGATCAGAATCACTCAGTACATAAACTCTATCTCTAAGTCTTAGGATCCCATCTAGTCCTCCCGTGAATTCAAATACAGCACCTTGCTTCACTAGCTCCTTCTCATTTTGTAAGTATGAGTCACTTTCCTGCTTCTCTCTGACTTCTTCCATTAATCCACTTGAAATAGTGATCATATTTAAGCACATTCTCCCCAGTGTCAACTCCACAAATAACTGCATATCCCTAAACTATTTTATTAACTCACTTTTTTTTAGCATCATAGCAGAAACACTAAGCATCTTCCTACTCAAAGCATCTGCTTTGACGTTTGCCTTTCCGGGATGATATTGAAGTTGGAAATCATAGTCTTTCAAAAACTCTAACCACCACCTTTGCCTCATATTCAACTCCTTCAGATCAAATAGGTATTTCAGACTTTTGTGATCACTATAGACATTAAATGTTGCTCTATAAAGAAAATACCTCCAGATCTTCAACGTAAACACAACTACAGCTAACTCCAAGTCATGCGTAGGATAGTTCTTCTCATTTACTCTTAATTGCCTTGAAGCATACACTACCACTCTTCTATTCTGCATAAGGACACATCCTAAACCCTGATATGAAGCATCATAATACACCTCAAAAGGTTCATTGGGATTGGGTAGGATCAATACTGGTGAAGTAGTCAACTGTCTCTTCAACTCTTGAAAACTCTCTTCACATGCATCTGCCCATGCGAAAGCTTGATTTTTTCTTGTAAGCTGAGTGAGAGGTCCTGCTATCTTGGAGAATCCTAAGATAAATCTTTGATAATAGCCAGCTAATCCCACAAAGCTACGAATTTCGGTTACAGTCTTTAGTCTTTCCCATTGAAGAACTGCCTCTACTTTCAATGGATCTACTGCAATTCATTCCTTAGAAATCACATGACCCAAAAACTGAACCTCCTCCAACCAGAACTCACATTTAGACAACTTAGCATTAACTTCTTCTCCTTTAGAATCTGAAGAACCACACTGAGATGTTTGATATGTTCTTCCTGACTTCGAGAATAGATTAAAATATCATCAATAAAGACAACAACAAATCTATCCAGATAAGGACGAAATATTCAATTCATGTAATCCATGAATACAACAGGAGCATTTGTTACTCCGAACGGAATCACAAGATACTCATAATGCCCATAACGCGTCCGAAAAGTCATCTTGGGAATATATTCTACTTTCACACGAATCTGATGATAGCTAGAATATAGATCAATCTTAGAGAAAATAGTGGCTCCCTTCAGTTGATCCATCAAATCATTTATCCTCGAAAGTGGATACTTGTTCTTGATTGTAATCTTATTTAATTGACGATAGTCTACACATAACCTAGGAGTTCCATCCTTATTCTTAACCAATAACACTGGGGCCCCCCACGGTGAAACACTAGGTCTCACAAACTTTTTCTCCAATAGATCCTCTAACTACTTCTTGAGTTCGACTAACTCTGATGGCGACATCCGATATGGTGTCATGGATATAGGACCAGATCCTGGCACAAGATCGATAGAAAATTCTACCTCTCTTTTCGATGGTAATCTAGGTATATCATCAAAAAAGACTTCAGGAAACTCATTAACCATAGGAATAGCATTCACATTGGTCTCACCATTGACCTCCAAGGAAGAAAAAAATGTGTATCCTTGAGCTCCTTCCCTTAAGAAAATTTTGATTTGGTTGGTAGTTATAAATCCAGAAATCTCAGAATCATGAAATACTAAGGTTTTATTGGAATAGTCTAATAGGATATGGTTAGAAGATAATCAATCCATTCTTAGAAAAATGTCTATTTGAGAAAGAGGCAAACAAATCAAATTGACCGAAAAGATTTGACCTTCCACAAAAATAGGGCAGTTCAAACAAACTCAAGCTGTAACTGTTGGGAATTTTTGAGGATACAACACGCAGCGAAAAACAGGGATTCCCACAGAGGATCCATGCGAAAAAGTCATAATCCGAGTTTTTAAATGATTTACCTCTTGGAGCGTGAATCACCAAGACCGTAATAGAAACGATGTCTCCGCAGTATCCACACGAACAGACTCACGAACGTCCAACATCCGCAAAGAGGAGCATCACGTCTCTCACACAATGCTAGCTGCAAAGAGAAGAGAAGAAACCTGTTGCTCTCTCACTCACTTTTTCTGTAGGTGCGGCTAGGATTCTGAATTACGTATCTTAGCAGCCCCTTAGCAGTACTATTTATAATAGTGACTACCTTAAGTGAGTGTGAGCAGCAGCAAGGTAAGCTGTGCAACCCTAGACCAATCTGTTATGAGTCTGGCCCATATTTGAATCTGAGTCTAACTTGGATCCATTGCTCCAATTTTAGTCTGCTCTATGTGTGTGATCCTGTAGGTTCTTATTATGTTGGCAGTAATATTAAAATCCCATTTTAATATTACAAGCAGTGAGCGGTATCTAGCAACACATCACTGCTACCCAAGTAATAAGAATGTCAGTGATTTGACATCACTTTTCCGTGACCAATGTTTCTGTGTTGTTTAGTCCCTTTGTCAAGATATCTAGATTGAACACAAGGCATGGAATGTGTCACCCTTGTATAGTCCAATCATTCGTTTCCTGATATTCGAGTAGACTTTGTAGCAACTAATGAGATCAATATCTCATATTGACTCATTTGAGCATGGCCATGCATTTCCCAGTCTCACTCAATCAGGGGGCCCGAAGATATCGCTCCTGTTATGTAGGAGTGACAAATCCCATCTAGGTCACTCACATCCCTCTGCATGATTTGCGGTATGTCCAATAACCAACTTTATAATCACCTTGTTACAGATGACGTTTGATGGTATTAAAACACACAACTTCTCATGTAGGAATCGTAATGATTTCAGGTCAAAGGACCACAGACACTATTGTCACTATGAGAATCGCTTATAACACTCACATAACGATCCATGTAGCATTCTTATGGTGGGTCAGTCTAGCACATCGTTACTCTAATGTGTACCCATGTGAAGACTTGATATCTCATATCCATGACCCGTGAGATATGGTCATCAGTCTATGCACATACTAGTCTCAATGTATTATTGTTGTCCTAATTAACAATAATACTTTACCAAGGACATTTAAGAATAGTGTTGTAACCAAAAGGATCTCACGATCAAGTCATCCACTTGATGTCCTATGGCATCAAACTTACTATTCTAAGGACTTTATTATGTTTATAAAAATGAACACAATAAATGAAATGCCTCATATATAAAATAGCATAATAGAATGTATGTAAATACAGAAAATGTATTGGCCTCTAGGACATACACCAATAATCTCCCACTTGCACTAGAGCCAATCAGGCATATATCTAATGCCTAAAGACCTAGTGTGACCCTCATGCTTTTGCTGTGCAAGAGGCTTCGTCAGTGGATCAGCAATGTTATCATTTGTTGGTACTCTGCATATCTTCACATCTCCTTTATCGATGATCTCTCGAATGAGATGGAAGCGCCTAAGTATATGTTTGGATCGCTGGTAAGATCTAGGCTCCTTAGCTTGTGCAATGGCTCCATTATTATCACAATAGAGGTCCACTAGGTCCACAATGCTAGGAATACTGCCAAGTTCAGTATTGAACTTCCTGATCCAAACGGCCTCCTTTGCTGCATTGGAGGCAGTAATATACTCAGCCTCTGTGGTAGAATCGGCGACTGTCTCTTGTTTTGAACTCTTCCAGCTCATAGCCCCACCATTTAGGCAAAAAACATAACCCGATTACGATCTGGAGTCGTCCTTATCAGTTTGGAAGCTAGCATCAGTGTAACCTTTTACAACTAGCTCTTCCTCGCCTCCATATACCAAGAACGAATCCTTAGTCCTTCTCAAGTACTTAAGGATGTTCTTGATAGCAGTCTAGTGACTCTCACCGGGATCAGACTGGTACCTACTCGTCATGCTCAAAGCATATGAGATGTCTGATCGAGTACATAACATGGCATACATGATAGATCCAATTGCAAATGCATATGGAATCTTGCTCATGCGATCCCTCTCATCCTGGGTGGAAGGGGATGGAGCCTTAGATAGGCTTACACCATGTGACATAGGCAAGAGTCCTTTCTTGGATTCATGCATGTTAAATCGCCTTAACACTTTGTCTATGTATGTACTCTGACTTCGGCCAAGCAGTCTCAGCTATCTATCTCTATAGATCTTGATACCTAATACATAGGTGGCTTCGCCCAAGTCCTTCATAAAGAAGCAGTTCCCTAACCAAGTCTTTACGGACTATAGGATAGGGATGTCATTTCCAATAAGTAGTATGTCATCTACATACAATACCAGAAAGACAATAGTGCTCCCACTAACCTTCTTGTAGACACAAGATTCTTCTTCATTTTTGATGAAACCAAACTATTTTATTGTATCATCAAAACGAAGATTCCAGCTTCTGGAAGCTTACTTCAATCCATAAATAGATCATTGCAACTTGCATACTTTTCTAGCATCCTCTGGAGTGGCAAAACCCTCAGGTTATGTCATGTACACATCTTCGAGAAGATTTCCATTAAGGAAAATAGTTTTGACATCCATTTGCCAGATTTCATAATCATGGTATGCTGCAACAGCAAGCAAGATCCGAACGGATTTAAGCATCACAACTGGGGAAAAAGTCTCATCATAGTCTACACCATGAATTTGTTTGAAACCTTTAGCCACCAATCGCGCCTTAAAGGTATGCACATTACCATCCATGTCGATTTTCTTCTTGAAAACCCACTTGCACCCAATGGGTTTTACCTTTTCAGGTGGGTCAACCAAGGTCCATACCTGGTTGGCATACATAGAATCCATTTCAGATCTCATGGCCTCAAGCCATTTCTCAGATTTTGGGCCAATAATGGCTTCCTGGTAAGTCACAGGCTCATCTTGATCCATGAGCAATACGTTACCTTGTTGGGTCATGAGAAATCCATATCTGTCTGGTTGATGACGTATCCTGTTAGACCTACGCAGGTCTTGTGCTACTAGAGCAGGATGCTGTTCCACAACATTTTGTGGAGGCTGCTCTATTTCCACCATTGGTTCATTACTGCTTTGTGAAACTTGAATTTCTTCAAGTTCTACTTTTCTCCCACTGGTTCCTTTGGAGATAAACTCCCTTTCTAGAAACACAGCTATCCGTACGACAAACACTTTGCCCTCGGTAGGATTATAGAAAAAATATCCCTTGGTTTCCTTTAAATACCGCACAAAGAAGCATTTATCTAATTTAGGTCCAAGCTTATCAGAAACTTGACGTTTCACATAAGCTTCGCAGCCCCAAATCTTCAAGAAAGACATATTGGGCCGTCTCCCAGTCCATATCTCATATGGTGTCTGTTGAACTGTCTTAGATGGAACACGGTTAAGTGTGAAAGTTGCTGTTAATAGAGCATGTCCCCAGAAGGAGCCTGGAAGGTTTGCATGACTCATCATGGATCAGACCATGTCCAACAAGGTCCGGTTCCTCCTTTCAGAGACACCATTCCATTGTGGTGATCCTGGTGGAGTGAGTTGAGATATTATCCTACACTCTTTCAGATGATCATCAAACTGTTGGCTTAAGTATTCTCTTCCTCGATCTGATTGAAGGATTTTAATACTCTTGTCAAGTTGGTTTTGTACTTCATTCTTGAACTCTTTGAACTTTTCAAAGGATTCTGATTTGTGCTTCATAAGATATACAAATCCATATCTACTGAAATCATCAATAAATGTAATGAAGTATTGAAAACCGCCTCTAGCGACTGTGTTTAGTGGCCCACATACATCACTATGTATAAGGCCTAAAAGATCACTAGCCCTTTCACCTTGTCCAGTGAATGGGGTCTTTGTCATCTTTCCCAATAAACAAGATTCACATATCTCATATGGTTCGAAATCAAATGAGTCCAAGAATCCATCTTTATGGAGTTTGGAGATGCGTTTCTCATTTATGTGGCCCAAACGACAATGCCAGAGAAAAGTTGGGTTCAGATCGTTTGATTTAAACCTCTTTGTATTTATGTTATAAATGAGCGTTTCGAGATCAAGTACATAAAGTCCATTACTCAATTGTGCACTCCCATAAAAAATATCATTCATATAAATGGAATAATACTTGTCCTTTATAATAAAAGAAAAACCTTTCTTGTCCAAACAAGAAATAGAAATGATATTCCTACTAATAGCAAGCACTAAATAGCAGTTCTCTAACTCTATTACAAGCCCAATGGGCAAAGATAATAAATAAGTCCCTACAGCTAATGTAGCAACCTTTGCTCCATTTCCCACTCGTAGGTCGACTTCGCCCTTAGTCAATGGTCTACTGCTCTTTAGATCCTGCACATTTATACAAATGTGAGATCCACATCCAGTATCTAATACCCATGATGCAGAAGTAGATAAATTGACTTCAATAACAAAAATACCTAAAGTGGAAGTCTCACTTCCCTTCTTCTTTTGAGCTCCTCCAGGGAACTTGGCACGTTCCTCTTCCAATGTCCCATCGACCGCAATGGAAACATGTACCTTCCTTAGCCACTCCACCCACTGGTTTCAAGCCAGAAGTGCTGGGCTTGGACTTATCCTTGCCCTTGCCCTTCCAGTTGTCCTTGGGCTTTTTCTGTTGTTTCTTGCCCTTATTCTTTTGGACCATCATTATGGCCTTCCCTTTACCTTTGTTGATGTTCTGCTCAGCAGCTCTCAACATGACTAGCAGCTCTGGTAGTGATTTTTCAATCTCATTCATGTTGTAGTTCATGACAAATTGACTAAAACTTTTCGGCAACGATTGTAGGACTAAGTCAGTGGCCAACTCTTGGCCCAAAGGAAAACCCAGTCTCTCTAGGTTTTCAATGTACCCAATCGTCTTGAGTACATGAGCACCAACAGGGCTTCCTTCTACCAGCTTGCACTGAAACAGTGCTTTAGAGACCTCGAATCTCTCATGCCTGGCCTGCTCTTGATAGAGCTTCTTAAGGTGTATGATTATATCGTATGCATCCATGTTCTCATGTTGCTTTTGGAGCTCAAAGTTCATGGTGGCCAGCATTAGACATCCAATGTCCAAGGCATCATCTTGATGCTTCTTATAAGCATCTCTTTCAGTTCTAGGGGCATTAGCAGCAGGTGGCTCAAGAATAGGCTGTTCCAAAACATACAGCTTTTTCTCTTGCTTGAGGACAATCCTCAAATTCCTGTACCAGTCTAGAAAATTCGTTCCAGACAGCTTGTCCTTCTCAAGGACGGATCGCAATGATAAAGTACCCGATGTGTTTGTTGCCATGGTAATCTATTAACAGAAATATGCAAAATATAAGTATCATGCCATAAACATATTTAATGAGGTCTTTTAAATTAAATATGCCTCCCACTATTTTATTCAAGTCAATGACCCTCAGCATTGACTCAGAAAATCCCATCGTAAGATTTCCTAGTGGGCCAAGATCCATATTTCACCTAGTTTTGAGTCAGCTTTGGTGATCACCCAAAATTCAGTTATTTAGGTAGGAAACACTTTCCAATTACATCACATGTAACTCCTGGATAGTTGGGTGAATAACACTTATTCTAATCCATCTAATGGACTAAAGCCCAACTTCATGCCTTCAATCCTATTGAAATGGCCTAGTTAAGTCAAACCCAATGGTTGGCAGTTGGATATTACCTTTATCCCATCGCGTCTTACTAATATAGATAAAGGCATCCTGCTTTGGCAGACCTGCACTTGATCGATACTAGTCTTGACGAGTGCCACACATTGGAAGGCATCACATAATGACTTAATATTTGCTTTGAGGGAATTTTTTATTATTATTAGATCTCACCATTTATTAAATTATTTATCATACCATAAACATTATCCATGCATCTCATACATATAAAGTATATAAAAGTGACATGGTTATGGCCCCTAAGAGAGTAGCATTATTTAAGGCAGCTTCACTAAGCGTCTCCCATCAACGTCCTCACTTGATGCCGTCTTCTTGCCTCCACATCATAATTACATTATATAGAAACCTCTTTTACATTCGAGGGGAGTTAGGTGAGAAGAGAATGTATAATCAGAATGTAGAGAGAAAGGCACGATACGTAGGTCGTATTTATTAAAACCAAAAGGCATAGAAAGAAGACTAAGGGCATAACCATGCACCATGCATCACAAAGAACATATAAACTCATAACAATAATACATAATTATTTTTCATGAGTTATAAAAGGATAGAAAATATTGTGCTTTCGAATAACACACTACGCAGAGGTAGCACGGGGGTTCTGCTGTCGTTCAACACTTGAACCTCTGGCGCCTCCTTGATGGCTTGACATCAACACTTGATGCTGCTGCCGCATAACAAGAATAGGGTTTCCAAAACCCCTTACGCCGTGCCTCTTGTGCAGAAACAAGGATTCCATAACCCCTGCTGCCACAAACCAAGAACAAGGTTTCCCAAACCCTTGCGCCGCATATTGAGAATAAGGATTCCATAACGCTGTACGTATCACATACATACTAGAAAGCTTCGCAAAAACATACATCTTAAAACAAAACAGTTTTCACAAAACATATGAACATCTTCAAGAAGTTTTTGAAAACAACATCACGGTTTTGCATACAACATAAGAAACAGAATATGTTTTCGCAAAGGGTTTTATACGATTTTCAGAAATAACATATTAAAGATCATATCTTTTGTCAAAAAGAAGAATAGAAAACATGTTATCTCATGTAAACGAAAATAGAAAACCGAATCATGGTTTCGCAAGACACTCTGATACCACTGTTGGGAACTTTTACGGATACAACACGCAGCGAAAAACAGGGATTCCCATGGAGGATCCATGCGAAAAAGCCATAATTCGAGTTTTTAAATGATTTACCTATTGGAGCATGAATCACCAATACCGTAATAGAAATGATGTCTCTGCGGTATCCACACGAACAGACTCACGAATGTCCAACGTCCACAAAGAGGAGCGTCACGTCTCTCACACAGTGCTAGCTGCGAAGAGAAGAGAAGAAACCTGTCGCTCTCTCACTCACTTTTTCTGTAGGTGCGGCTAGGGTTCTGAATTGCATATCTTAGCAGCCCCTTAGCAGTACTATTTATAATAGTGACTACCTTAAGTGAGTGTGAGTAGCAGCAAGGTAAGCTGTGCAACCCAAGACCCATCTGTTATGAGTCTGGCCCATATTTGAATCCGAGTCCAACTTGGATCCATTGCTCCAATTTTAGTCTGCTCTATGTGTGTGACCCTGCAGGTTCTTATTACGTTGGCAGTAATATTAAAATCTCATTTTAATATTACAAGCAGTGAGCGGTATCTAGCAACACATCACTGCTACCCAAGTAATAAGAATGTCAGTGATTTGACATAACCTTTCCGTGACCAATGTTTCCGTGTTGTTTAGTCCATTTGTCAAGATATCTAGATTGAACACAAGGCATGGAATGCGTCACCCTTGTATAGTCCAATCATTCGTTTCCTGATATTCGAGTAGACTTTGTAACAACAAATGAGATCAATATCTCATATTAACTCATTTGAGCATGGCCATGCATTTCGCAGTCTCACTCAATCAGGGGGCCCGAAGATATCGTTCCTGTTATGTAGGAGTGACAAATCCTATCTAGGTCACTCACATCCCTCTGCATGATTTGTGGTATGTCCAATAACCAACTTTATAATCATCTTGTTACAGATGACGTTTGATGGTATTAAAACACATAACTCCTCATGTAGGAATCGTAGTGATTTCAGGTCAAAGGACCACAGACACCATTGTCACTATGAGAATCGCTTATGACACTCATGTAACGATCCATGTAGCATTCTCATGGTGGGTCAGTCCAGTACATCATTACTCTAATGTGTACCCATGTAAAGACTTGATATCTCATATCCATGACCCGTGAGATATGGTCATCAATCTATGCACATACTAGTCTCAATGTATTATTGTTGTCCTAATTAACAATAATACTTTACTAAGGACATTTAAGAATAGTGTTGTAACCAAAAGGATCTCACGATCAAGTCATCCACTTGATGTCCTATGGCATCAAACTTACTATTCTAAGGACTTTATTATGTTTATAAAAAGAACACAATAAATGAAATGCCTCATATATAAAATAGCATAATAGAATGTATGTAAATACAGAAAATGTATTATCCTCTAGGGCATACACCAACAGTAGCAACGGGTTTAGTAGTGGGAGTAGAAATATTCAAATCAAAAGGTAAGGAAGACAGATAATCCTAATCGGTGCACACAATCATAGGCAATAAAAGAATGGGTCACCCTTGAGTCATACAGTACAATTTAAAGATTACCTCCTATGGCACAATCTCCCTTTATCAGATCTTCGGATTAGGAGGTTTCCGCTCCACTCATTGTGTAAACCCTTCCTCCCACCTAAGATCTTGCAGCACGTACATTGCTAATAGAGGACTCCACCTTGGGTTAATTATAATCCTTTGAGATGTGTCCGGGCTTCTCGCATCTGAAACAGATGATCCCCTTGATTGTACACTCCTTCGTTAAGAGGTCCTTTTCACACTTGAACCATTTTGGCGATGATTCCATGGTCTGACCAAACTTGTGGCTACCAGAACCTCCTCCATGTGATTGTTGCTGAGATTGATTCCCTAGTGGCCTCGAATACAACTTTTGATGAAAATGATTACCACTGCCATTCTTCCCCCTTTGGAACTGAGAGGGTCCAAAGTTACGATTTCTTGTTTCTTATGATTGATCCAACTCCTCAATCTTGCGACACTTGTCTAAAAGAGCTAGGAACTAATCAATTCCCAAAGGCAATACCGCTTTCTTCAAGTCATGCCTCAATCCTTCTTTGAACTTGCGACACATCCACTCCTTATCAGGCTGTAGCTAGAAATACCTTGAGAACTTTGACAAGCTTTCAAACCTAGCAGCATACTCACTGACTGACATGCTTCCTTGTTTTAGGCCTAGAAATTCCATTTCTTTTGCGTGCCTCACACTAGTTGGAAAATACTTCTCCAGAAATTTGTTCTTGAAGACCTCCCAAGTAAACATTGTTCCCTCGGCTTCCACCAATTGTTGGGCTCCTGCCCACTAGTCTTTAGCATCTCTAACAAGCATAAAGGTAGCATAGGTTACCTTCTGAGCATCAGTACTTCCCATTCCTCTAAATATCTTCACCAACTCTTTGATCCAAAGGTTTGCTTTCTCTGAATCGAATTCTCCTTTAAATTGTGGTGGAATGTTGTAGCAAAACTCTGACATATTCTGAGTTTCAGTGGTAGCTTCTTGTTGTTGGGCAGTTCTTTGGTTTTGTTGCACTATAACCTCTGCATCGCCTCAACTGCTACAACCATACTCCCGCTGTCTTGTCCAGGGTTCATACGTTCATCTCCACCATGAGCCATCACATTCTTTTGAAGTCAGACTAAACATTACACAATGAAAGTCAGGTGAAATCATTTCAAACAATTTTTTCTACTTTCGGAAACCAAACACAGAGAATCACACAACACAAGTAAGATAGACCTAACCATAAACCCCAAAAAACTCAAACTTGGGCTCTGATACCAACTAATGTAACACCATCCTTAGGGTACCACATTTACACACTAAAACATCAAATACTTAACAAAAGGCGGTAAAGGTTTAATGTTGAAAAAAATGGATTTCAAATTTTCTTTCTCAAAGGCATAAACGTAAACAAAACATAAACAACACAGGATCTAATTACTGAATAATACACATAAAAAAGAATATATATACATAAGTGGCGTGGATCATAGTCCACCCAAAATACACAAGGTTTATACTCAAAAGACATATACAACTATTTGACAAAACAAAAACTAGCCCAAGTCTATATGCCTAGGGAGTAGGGTCCTCCATTGGACCCTCTGTTGGATCCTCCTCTAGATCCTCCATCGGGTCCTCCTCCTCGGACTCCTCACCAAATAGATCCTTCATCCAGGGCAAGATTTCACGGACAAATATCCTAACAAATGACACCAACAGTCCTGATCCTCCTTCGGGGTGTAATGCAAATCACCCAATAACTCCCTGATCGACATAACGAACTCCAAACGTACTAAGACGTCAAGGGAAAAGAAAGGATCCCCATCGCGGGTCCTATGAATAGATAGGGTCACATCTCTTACATATCTACCTCGTTCAGTATCCCAGTCGATACGGCCAGCATCCGTACCTCTATAGAACTGAACTCTAACAAAACCAGCAAACTCTCTTCTAGTCGCCATCACAGAAAACAAAACAATAGGAAAACTGCAATCTTCTTCATCTTCCTTTCAGTCTTTATCAATGTGTACATATAAAATAAAATAACATAACAAAGAGGTGAGGTTCCCAACTTCAATACCAATATGGTAGCATAGAAACAATAAAGAACATTAATTGCAGTTATCGCATCAAGTATCAGATAATTTAGTAAATATAAAATATCATGATGATATGTAGACAGACTATGCATATGTACTATGGATCAATTCCTACTCCATGGAACTAAACACAATTTTAGAGAGAATGATCAATAAGACATGTCTGTATCTCGTCAGCCTCATGTCAAGTGTTATAGTTTCTCAATTTGTGCATCATGGCTTATACAAGACAGTCTACACCAGATCGTGAATAGAATAGTGCCTGGTCGAGATCGTCGGTGTGTTGCTCAGTCAGCACAGCCCAGTGGGGCTACAATTGGCCACTTGTGGGATACCCGCACCCCGACGCCTCCAAGTTCAACAAGTGAACCACACTACACAATTCGCACCCGCACTAAGGTGTAATTATACACCTAGGCAATAAGCCTCAACCGACACCGTCAGTATAATGCATGATCAATGACTCAATGCATGCACACATATTAATATCATGATTTTTCATAAACATGAGCTACTCATAAGCCAAGCCAATCATTAACATCTCTGGGTCCTATTCAAGAGCCCGATAGCACAATGCTATTATTTTCAAACACAAGCATCTTAATCGCATAATTCAGAAATCATCGTTCTCAAATTACATAACACATTATCACATATTTTTCTAACATGTAAAACTTTTATTTCACTTTTAAGCTTAATTTTGAAACTTTAAAGGATTAATATAGAAATTAACTTTAATTACAATACTCCTCTAACTAGGCTCCTCTAGGTAATACCTCCTAATATTTTTTTCACGAAGAACATAAAAAGGAAAACCATATTGTCTTAATCTCCTAAATTCTTGTCCTTTCCCTAAACCTTAAAAGTACCTTAAGTTTTCATTATCTCTCTCTTAAGCTCATTTTTCCACTCAGAGGCCGAAATCCCTCTCTTAATAAATGGCCAATTTTTGTTTTATCACTCCTTCATTATTATAAATCATTAATCCAATTCCTTTTTCACCTCAGCATCTAAGTTCCAAATCAACACAAAAGTTTGTCTTGGATACCCTTTTTAAAGCCACTTAGTTGAGAGCCCTAAGGTCTTTGGGCCTCTAAATTTTCATCCTCATCAAAAAGATTCCAAGCATAAAACATATTTCAATCACCAAACATTCTACTCAACCAAGGTTATGCATAACATTAAGCTATAAAATCATACAGGACAGATAATTACTAAACCACCAAAAATCCATACAACCAAGTGAACAACCCTCACATGGATTCTTCAATTTCAATACATCAATTTGTTTCTCAGTACCATGAAAGGTTGATGAGAGTAATCTCCCTCTTACCTTAGATGATGACCAACAACTTCTTGGGTGCCTTCTTGAATCAAACTTTCTCTTCCAAGAGGCTCTTGAAAACAAAAACACATACAAAAAGATCAACATCTAAGGCTTAGAATAGAATGACCATGGATCAAAATCATGGTCTTAGAAAGTAAAAATGAAAAGAAAGATTAAGATGGAGGAATTTCACCTTGAAAGCTTTCCAACCCTAACATGAAGAAGCACTTGAAAATGGATGAACAAGGTCAAGATCACAACACCAAAGTGTCTTAGAATGAGGTTTTGATTCAAGAAATGTGGATGGTTTAAATTAAAGAAGAGTGGAGGGTGGTTTTAGTGGTGTGGTCGTTGTAACGCCCCTCTTCCAAGGGAACGTCACATGGTCGATTACAATGCGGAAATAAAGTTAGGTGAGTTGAGACCCGGTCCATTTTAATAAGACGCGTATATTCACTAGATTATAGTTGGGTATTTTAATTGGCGGTTATGTTATATATATATACTTTTTTTTTCTTTTTAATTAGAAACCATGTTGACGAGACATCAATGGAAATAAAAGATCAAACAGAAGTAAAACATGCATAGGAATTAACATCTCATCATCATATATATATATATATATATAAGTTTATCAAAACATTTAGTTACAAGCCTGGTACATCAAAAGCAAAGCTATACCGCCCCCAAAGTATTACATACACATCCCCACGGTATCGAATTTACATGACCCACTACAAACAAAACATCGGGCCCCCAAAATAAAATACTGGTAGCCTTCAGTAGCTACGAATAACATCAATCCCTCGAGTGAGAAGGAATCGTGTCAGGATCCTCTTCGGGTCCTCTTCGGGTCGTCCTCAGGGACTTCCTTGGGATCTTCCTCGGGATCTTCCTCATCATCGAGAGAAATCACCATAGGAATAGCAGAGACACGGGACGGGGCCCGAGCTGTAGAACGAAAAGAGTCCTCTCTCGGAGTGAAGTAACGATCGCCCCACATCTCGCGTATCGGTAGCTGAAACTCCAGACGTAGGCTAATACACGGTGAAGACAGGTGGTTCGTGGCGTCTCCAGGCTAGTGATATCGAGACATCTCCCGTGTAGACACAGCGTTCAGAACTATAGTTGATATACCAGCACTCTGGCCCTCCTAAGAAAGTCAGACGTACATCTCCCAAAAATCTGTGCGTACGGGGCTCCATAGTCTTCTGTGGTCGCTCAGTCAAGATAAGGCCAAAAACCAGGGAAGTTGGGAGCTTCCGGTTCCTCACGGTTGTCTTCGATGAGACGCAATGTACAGATAAACAGAAATGGAGAAACAGGAAGGAAAAGAGGTAAGACATCCTTCCGTCATTACCAATTATAGCATCAAGAAACCAAACGGCGCAAAGCGCCCACATAGCATTTACAACAACAGTAATAGTAATAGACATTCAAGAGCAGTTATGATCAAGCAAACAGTTCCGAGTAGTCATAGGTATATCAACAATATATCAATGCCACCATAATAATGATAAATGCAAATAATGCACGGACTCTATACACATGAGCCCTCAATAACCAAGATCCTACTCCATGGAGCTAGACACAAAACACTCGGAGAGAATGATCGAGGAGACATGCCGGTATCTCGTCGGCCATAAAAACAAGTGCTTTCCGAGAAAATAATCGGTCATTTTGCGCAACAAGGCTTTATACGGCGGCATTCTCACAAGATCTCGATATAGGGCTCAGGCCGGTCGGGATCGTCGGTGCGTTTGCATCGGTTTGTCTCACGGTCCGGAGGAGGGCTACCACGCCCTTTGTGAAACACCCGCGCCCCAACGCCCTCAAGGCCAACTACGGGACCCCACTTGTCTATTCGCACCCGCACTAAGGTGTGTTCAACTCCTAGGCAACTAGGCCTTACGACAGTCAATGGACAAATCACAATGCATACGGACTCTATGCATAATCATGTATGATTATTATCACATACTATTCCATCATATGTCACAATTTGCCAAAGTAAGAATTAATACAATCAATGGTCTCTCACATGGACCCACAATAGCATAATATTGTCATTAAATAGATCAATACCCTTTTCAAAACGTATTATGAGTTCTTGCTTAGGTTTAGCTTTACTTACAGGGTTTGTCTCTAAAGGAATTCTCTTAGTTAACTTAATTCCTCTTAGGTAATTTATTCATATGCCCTTAGAAGGTTATTCTAAGATCTCATAATCTCACACTCTCATGTTCTTCCCTGTTTATGCATCCCTAAGTAATTTCTAGTCATCCCATTTATTTATGATCAATATTCCTCTATTAGTCCCAAGGGTTTGGGTCCAGGAAACTACACGGTCGGAATCACAAATTGAGTCACATATTTCAATTACTAGGTGTTGGGTGATAAGTATACGTTTGAATTCGACAGAGACTACGTTTTATGAATGGTTGAAGTTGCCATTCAACGAAGAATAATGTAACAGGAGGAGGAAAGAATGGGAAACACATTTTATAATAGGATTGGCAAGAAATCATTTTCTACGTTGGATGGGGGTTACGTCGGACGAAGAAATCATTTTCTGTCGGGTGGGGGTTACTCGGACGAAGATCAAAATTGTCGAACCCTCCGGATGGTCAAGCAAAACCTCAATTCGACGGGTATAGGTGTCGACGTTGGAGAAAATCTCCCAGTGTCGAACCGACGAACACTGGTCAAAATCTCTAATTTCGACGGGTCTGGAGAAATTCATCTACTCGACAGGCATTGTCTCTCAAATTCGACGATTATTGACTTTGGGGCATTTTCTTGTAAGTGTCCAGGGACTCTATTCAACGGGTTTTTGGTCGGAAGATCATTCTCGACGGGCATGATCGAGGTTCATACTCGACGGATATTGACATTGTGTTTAGTGGTTGAAGATCTAAACTCGACGGATTTTCACTTAGTGTTTGCTGGTTAGAAATCTAAATTCGACGGGTTTGACATTCGACGGAAAGGGTCAGGAGTCTAAACTCGACGAATTTTAACATTTTACTAAGTAATTAGGTTATCACGTTCGACAGGTTTTAGGTTATCACGTTCGACAGGTTTTAGGTTATCACGTTCGACAGGTTTTGGGTTATCACGTTCGACAGGTTTTAGGTTATCACGTTCGACAGGTTTTGGCCATAGGTCCTTACTCGACGGGTTTTAACATTTTACTAAGTGATTAGGTGATCACGTTCGACAGGTTTGGCCATGAGTCCTTACTCGACGGATTTTATCATTCGATGAAAATGGTCAGAAATCTTCATTCGACGGATTTTGACATATCCCCAAAAAAAATCAAGGTATTATATTCGACGAGTTTGGCCAAATTTCATACTATTACTAGTTTCCACATTAAGTTTCCAAATTCAGCTCAACACCGTAACTATCCGAAAATCACTCGGAACTCATTCCCTTCAATATTACACATTCTAATACATCCACATCCAGATTATATTTATATATATGTACATTCAAACTCAAACAATCAAATAACACATATACCATACAAACAACATACAAAAGCGAGAAAGACCCTCAACAAAATCACAGACGTTCCTAAATGCTAAGAGAGGTTGAGGAGGAGTGTCTTCCTCTTACCTTAGAGAAGCACAAAGAAAGGCTGCTCCTTTTGGTCAGAAATTATATTTTCAGCTCCCAGAGATCCTTGAATATTCAAGCTCACCAAAATCAGAATCAAGTGTTGAAATGGATACCCATGGTCATCAAAATGACAGTGGGTTACGAAAATGAGGAGAGATGAGGAAAAAGCTAAGGACTTTACCTTAAAGTTCCAGCCTTTAAGCTTCAACCGTGGAGGAAAAGAAGATGAAGAAAACGTAGGACTTTGAAGATGATTCCCTCAGGTGTGGTGCTTCTCCAAACACGAAATGGTCTTTGAGTGTGACGGTATTGGAGGATGAAAATATGAAGGTGGGTGGATGGTGCTGCTGGAAGGAGAAATGGAAAGAGAGAAAGATGAGTGCTACGTACAGGAGGAGGAAATGTGTGGATTGAAGAATGAATTAAGTCCCTTAATTCAGATGTGCAGCACAAAGAAAAAAAATGGGAGGAGAGAGAAATAATAAAAAAATGATTCAAAGAAGCTTCCTTGAGAAGCTTCGCACGCTTCTCTACGAAGTGCATAGTAAGCTTGTCTCCTTGATTAAATACCTCTGACAGATGATTTATTACACTAGCAGATAAAACCTCAAAAATGTAGACCTCGTAAATTGTGCCGGGACTCGGGTTTAGTAAGATCCCCGTTGACACGTTGACAGTCCAAGGTTTACCGGCTTCGGGAAAATATTTTATTCTCCCGGCTCCACTCAGCACACACATAAAAAACGAAGAATATATTAAAATATTCATCATCTCCGAAAAATTCCACAAAAATTCTTAAAAATTACACATATTATAAAATGATCGTTTTTAACAAAATAATAAATTTTCGGGATGTTACAACACTCCCTTCTAAAAAGAAATTTCGTCCTCGAAATTTGCATACCTTAGAATAGTGTGGGTATTGCTCTCTCATCTTGTCTTCCAACTCCCGGTTGCATCTCCAAATCACCTCGTTCCAGATCACTTTCACCAATGCGATCTCCTTGCCTCTTAATTGCTTTATCCTGCTATCCTCGATTCTTATAGGAGACGTCTCATAAGTTAAGTTTTCTTTTAGTTGTACTGTATTTGGTGCTATGATATGACTTGGGTCAGGAAGGTATTTCCGAAGTTGTGACACATGGAAAACATTATGAATATTTGAAAGAAAAGGAGGTAAGGATATTTGGTATGCTACAGGACCTACACGACCAATGATTTGGTATGGTCCAAGGAATTTAGGAGTGAGTTTTCTAGATTTTAAAGCCCGGCCCACCCCAAACGTAGGTGTGACTTTCAGGAATACATGCTCACCTTCCTCAAACTCAAGAGGTTTTCTCCTTCGGTCTCGCATAACTCCTTTGTCGACTCGAGCCGTCCTCATCTTTTCTGAATCATTTTAACCTTCTCGGTTATGCATTTGTATAATCTCGGGTCCAATAGTAAGGCGCTCGCCGTCTTGGTACCAACACATAGGTGTTCGACATCATCGTCCATACGAGCTTCATAGGGTGCCATCCCTATGCTCGAATGATAACTGTTGTTGTAGGTGAATTCTATCAAGGGTAGAATGTCATCCCAACTCCCGGTTGCTCTATGGTGCAAGCTCTAAGCAAATCTTCCAAAGATTGGATTGTTCTCTCCGATGACCGTCGGTCTGCGGATGATAAGCAGAACTAAGTTGTAATTTTGTCCCCAATGCTTCTTGCAAACTCTCCCAGAAATTTGAAGTAAACCTCGGATCTCTATCTGAAACAATACTTGTAGGCACACCGTGCAGTCTGACAATCTCTCCAATATAGATCTAAGTCAATCTCTCTAGCTTGTACTTGATGTTGATCGGAAGAAAATGTGCTGATTTCGTGAGTCGGTCCACAATTACCCAAATCGAATCATAACCTTTTCTTGTCCTTGGTAATCCGACTACAAAGTCCATTGCAATCCTGTCCCACTTCCATTCCTAATAGATAACGGTTGCAAAGCAATCCCGCTGGTCTCTCGATGTTCCACTTTAGCTTTTTGACAAACCAGACAAGTAGATACACGTCTAGTAACGTCACTCTTCATTCCGTGCCACCGAACAACTTCTTCAAGTCTTGATACATCTTCGTCATGCCCGGTGCATACTCAGTTGGCTTGTGTGAGCATGATTAATGATGTATTCTCTAAGTTCTTGATTCCGAGGGACACAAACTCTCCCATGGAATCTCAAAATTCCATCCGTTCCCTCTGCAAACTCTGTTTCATTTCCTTGCTTCATCTGTTTCCTCACTTCTTGCAAGAATTTGTCCTTCTTCTCGCTCTTTTCTTATCTTTGTCCATCAACTCGCTCGAGATGGTAACCATATTCATGCAAATCTTTCCAGGTTCTAACTTCACAAAAGACCATACATCTCGAATTGCTCTATTAGATCCTTTTCCTTGATCATCGGGCGGAGACACGATCATCTTCCTACTTAGAGCGTCTGCCACAACATTTGCCTTGCCGAGGATGATACGAAGTTGGAAATCGTAATCCTTCGAGAATTCTAACCACCTCCGTTGCCTCATGTTCAACTCCTTCGATCATACAAATACTTGAGACTCTTGTGATCACTTGAAAATGTCGAACGTTGCTCGTAGAGAAAATGCCTCCATATTTTCGAGCAAAAACTATAGCCGCTAGCTCCAGTGTCGTGCGTCGGATAATTCTTCTCGTGCACTCGCAATCGCCTTGAAGCATAAGCCACCACTCTTCCATGTTGCATAAGCACGGATCCTAGCCCTTGGTATGAAGCGTCACAAGTACACTTCAAACTGTTCATTCGGATCGGGTAGCACTAACACCGGTGAGGTAGTCGGTCGATTCTTCAACTCTTGGAAACTTTGCTCACAAATTTGTCGGTCCACTCAAAAGTTTGGTTTTTCCTTGTGAGTTGTGTAAGTGGTCCAACAATCTTGGAGAATCCTCAATGAACCTCCGGTAATATCCCGCTAAACCCACAAAGCTTCGAATCTCTGTTCTTTGACTTCGGCCTTTCCCATCGTAGTACTTGCCTCCACTTTCGATGGATCCACAAAGAATCCCACTCTTTGAGATCACGTGACCTAGAAACTTGACTTCTTCCACCAAAACTCACATTTTGACAGTTTGGCATACAATTCCTTCTCCTTCGAGATCGAAGAACTATCTTGAGGTGTTCGGCATGGTCCTCCCGATTTTGAGAGTATACCGAGAATGTCATCAATGAAGACCACAACGAACTTATCCAAGTAAGGTCGAAAGATTCGGTTCATGTAGTCCATGAAGATAGGCGGTGCATTCGTCACACCAAACGGCATCACCAAATACTCGTAGTGACCGTATCGGGTGCGAAAAGCAGTCTTGGGCACATCCTCTGTCTTCACTCGTATTTGATGATACCCAGATCGCGATCAATCTTGGAAAACACCGCCGCTCCCTTCAGTTGGTCCATCAAGTCATCAATCCTCGGGAGTGGATATTTGTTCTTAATCGTCACTTTGTTCACCGCCGATAGTCCACACATAACCTTGAGGTGCCATCCTTCTTGCGAACTAACAAAGACTTGGTGCTCCCCATGGTGACACACTTGGCACGACAAATTGCTTTTCCAAAAGCTCTTCTAGTCTGTTTCTTTAGCTCGGCTAACTCTATTGGTGCCATCCGGTGCGGTGTTATAGACACAGGACCAGCTCCCGGTACTAAGTCGATAGCAAACTCTATCTCTCGAGCCGGTGGTAAACCAGGCACACTCTCAGGAAAGACTTCGGGAAACTCATTCACCACTGGAATGGTGTCCACATCAACCTCGTTCTCGATTTTCAAAGAAGACAGTAGCATGTATCCGTGAGCTCCTTCTTTCAAGAGAGCTTGAACTCGGTTGGCCGTCAGAAATCTAGAATTCTCATTTATGGGAAAAACTATGGTCTTTCTGGAACAGTCTAACAGAACATGGTTGGAAGACAACCAAGTCCATCCCTAGGATAATATCTAATTGGGAAAGAGGTAAACAAATCAGATCGACCAGAAAGGATCGACCTTCAACAATCAATGGATAGTTTAGACAAACTTTGGTAGTAACTACCGGTTTATCAGTGGGGGTAGAAACGGTTAAGTCAAAAGGTAAGGACGACACGGGTAGACTCGGTTTTTGCACACAACATCATACGATATAAAAGAATGGGTTACCCCGAGTCATACAGTGCAGTTAAAAGATTACCTTCTATGATGCCTTCTCCCTGTATCAAATCTTCGGATTCGGAGGCTTCAGCTCCGCTCATAGTGTAAACTCGTCCTCCAGCTTGCGGTTTCTTGGCTTTCGCAACATTCATTGAAGGTTCGACCTTCGCTTGATTGCAGTCTCTGTAGATGTGTCCAGGTTTCCCACATCGAAAACAGATAATCCCTTTGATAGGACAATCCCTTGTCAGATGATCTTTTCCACACTTCCGGCATTTGGAGGGGTATGCCAAGTTTTGGCCAATCCGGTTCCCACTGGAACCTCCACTTGAACTTCCACCCATGGCTTGTTGGTGACTTCCCGTCGGTCGAGAGTATGG
This sequence comes from Ormosia semicastrata, assembly GCA_029884595.1. Classification (NCBI taxonomy): domain Eukaryota; kingdom Viridiplantae; phylum Streptophyta; class Magnoliopsida; order Fabales; family Fabaceae; genus Ormosia; species Ormosia semicastrata. The sequence goes on along the minus strand of JAQQTO010000061.1, from coordinate 62,049,865 downwards.
CTTCTTCTGGAAGCGGTTAGCACTGTTATTGCCGCCTCTCTGGAATCTCGCAGGCCCAAAGTTTCTATTCCTCATATCTCTAGATTGCTCCAGAGCCTCTACATCACAGCAAGTATCCAGCAGTTGTGAGAATTCATTGATCCTCAAGGTGATTACAGCTTTCCTCAGTTCGTACCTCAATCCTTCCGTGAATCTTCGGCACTTCCAAGCCTCATCTGGTTGGTTCTGAAAGTAGGTCGAAAACTGTGACAAATTTTTGAATCTCGCTGCGTACTCGCTAACAGTCATATTCCCCTGTCGCAAGTTGAGGAATTCCGACTCCTTCGCATGCCTTGCACTCGCGAGAAAAATACTTGTCCAAGAACTTTTCTTTGAACAACTCCCAAGTAATATCTCGGTTCGCGCTTCTAGCATCCTCCGCACTCCGTTCCACCGGTTCTCGGCGTTGCCTACCAAAGCATAAAAGTAGCATAATCCACCTTCTTACCCTCGGCGCAATTCATTCCTCGAAATACCTTCTCCAACTCCTTGATCCACGACTAGCTTTGTCCTGGATCAAATTCTCCTTTAAATTGAGGAGGATTATGGCGTCGAAATTCGCTAAATTCGAGCATCGGCGGTAGCCTCTAACCGTTGAGTAGCTCGCTCTTGTTGTTGCGTAACTCTCTCTTCTTCATCGCGCGGCTTGCTCGGTTGTTGTGCGATGACCTCGGCCATCCTTTGCATCGCCGTAATAGCTGCTTTGCCATGTCTTCCCTTCGTGCCATCTCACTTTCTCGGTTTGGATTATCCGAAAACACACGAAAAGTCGGTTGCATTCACTAAGAATACCAAACACTACTCCTTTACGAATACCATTCAGAGAACACACAGCACAAACAAGACAGACTCAACCACAAGACCCAAAGAAACATAAACCGGGGCTCTGATACCAAAAATGTAACGCCCCTCTTCTAAGGGAACGTCACATGGTCGATTACAATGCGGAAATAAAGTTAGGTGAGTTGAGACCCGGTCCATTTTAATAAGACGCGTATATTCACTAGATTATAGTTGGGTATTTTAATTGGCGGTTATGTTATATATATATACTTTTTTTTTCTTTTTAATTAGTAACCATGTTGACGAGACATCAATGGAAATAAAAGATCAAACAGAAGTAAAACATGCATAGGAATTAACATCTGCATCATCATATATATATATATATATATAGTTTATCAAAACATTTAGTTACAAGCCTGGTACATCAAAAGCAAAGCTATACCCCCCCAAAGTATTACATACACATCCCCACGGTATCAGAATTTACATGCCCACTACAAACAAAACATCGGGCCCCCAAAATAAAATACTGGTAGCCTTCAGTAGCTACGAATAACATCAATCCCTCGAGTGAGAAGGAATCGTGTCAGGATCCTCTTCAGGGTCCTCTTTGGGGTCGTCCTCAGGGACTTCCTCGGGATCTTCCTCAGGATCTTCCTCATCATCAGAGGAAATCACCATAGGAATAGCAGAGACACGGGACGGGGCTCGAGCTGTAGAACGAAAAGAGTCCTCTCCCGGAGTGAAGTAACGATCGCCCCACATCTCGCGTATCGGTAGCTGAAACTCCAGACGTAGGCTAATACAGCAGGTGAAGACAGGTGGTTCGTGGCGTCTCCAGGCTAGTGATATCGAGACATCTCCCGTGTAGACACAGCGTTCAGAACTATAGTTGATATACCAGCACTCTGGCCCTCCTAAGAAAGTCAGACGTACATCTCCCAAAAATCTGTGCGTACGGGGCTCCATAGTCTTCTGTGGTCGCTCAGTCAAGATAAGGTCAAAAACCAGGGAAGTTGGGAGCTTCCGGTTCCTCACGGTTGTCTTCGATGAGACGCAATGTATAGATAAACAGAAATGGAGAAACTGGAAGGAAAAGAGGTAAGACATCCTTCCGTCATTACCAATTATAGCATCAAGAAACCAAACGGCGCAAAGCGCCCACATAGCATTTACAACAACAGTAATAGTAATAGACATTCAAGAGCGATTTATGATCAAGCAAACAGTTCCAAGCAGGTCATAGGTATATCAACAATATATCAATGCCGGACCATAATAATGATAAATGCAAATAATGCACGGACTCTATACACATGAGCCCTCAATAACCAAGATCCTACTCCATGGAGCTAGACACAAAACACTCGGAGAGAATGATCGGGGAGACATGCCGGTATCTCGTCACCATAAAAACAAGTGCTTTCCGAAAAATAATCACTCATTTTGCCACAACAAGGCTTTATACAAAGAAAGATTCTCACAAGATCTCGATATAGGATCAGGCCGGTCGGGATCGTCGGTGCGTTTGCATCGGTTTGTCTCACGGTCCGGAGGGGCTACCACCGCCCTTTATGAAACACCCGCGCCCCAACGCCCTCAAGGCCAACTACGGGACCCCACTTGTCTATTCGCACCCGCACTAAGGTGTGTTCAACTCCTAGGCAACTAGGCCTTACGACAGTCCAATGGACAAATCACAATGCATACGACTCTATGCATAATCATGTATGATTATTATCACATACTATTCCATCATATGTCACAATTTGCCAAAGTAAGAATTAATACGAGTCAATGGTCTCTCACATGGACCCACAATAGCATAATATTGTCATTAAATAGATCAATACCCTTTTCAAAACGTATTATGAGTTCTTGCTTAGGTTTAGCTTTACTTACGGGTTTGTCTCTAAAGGAATTCTCTTAGTTAACTTAATTCCTCTTAGGTAATTTATTCATATGCCCTTAGAAGGTTATTCTAAGATCTCATAATCTCACACTCTCATGTTCTTCCCTGTTTATGCATCCCTAAGTAATTTCTAGTCATCCCATTTATTTATGATCAATATTCCTCTATTAGTCCCAAGGGTTTGGGTCCGAAACTACACGGTCGGAATCACAAATTGAGTCACGATTTCAATTACTAGGTGTTGGGTGATAAGTATACGTTTGAATTCGACAGAGACTACGTTTTATGAATGGTTGAAGTTGCCATTCGACGAAGAATAATGTAACAGGAGGAGGAAAGAATGGGAAACACATTTTATAATGGATTGGCAAGAAATCATTTTCTCGTCGGATGGGGGTTCTGTCGGACGAAGAAATCATTTTTCTCGTTGGGGTGGGGGTTCGTCGGACGAAGATCAAAACTGTCGAACCCTCCAGATGGTCGGCAAAAACCTCAATTCGACGGGTATAGGTGTCGACGTTGGAGAAAATCTCCCAAGTGTCGAACCGACGAACACTGGTCGAAATCTCTAATTTCGACGGGTCTGGAGAAATTCATCTACTCGACAGGCATTGTCTCTCAAATTCGACGATTATTGACTTTGGGGCATTTTCTTGTAAGTGTCCAGGGACTCTATTCGATGGGTTTTTGGTCGGAAGATCAATCTCGACGGGCATGATCGAGGTTCATACTCGATGGATATTGACATTGTGTTTAGTGGTCGAAGATCTAAACTCGACGGATTTTCACTTAGTGTTTGCTGGTCAGAAATCTAAATTCGACGGGTTTGACATTCGACGGAAAGGGTCAGGAGTCTAAACTCGACGGATTTTAACATTTTACTAAGTAATTAGGTTATCACGTTCGACAGGTTTTAGGTTATCACGTTCGACAGGTTTTGGGTTATCACGTTCGACAGGTTTTAGGTTATCACGTTCGACAGGTTTTGGCCATAGGTCCTTACTCGACGGGTTTTAACATTTTACTAAGTGATTAGGTGATCACGTTCGACAGGTTTGGCCATGAGTCCTTACTCGACGGATTTTATCATTTGACGAAAATGGTCAGAAATCTTCATTCGACGGATTTTGACATATCCCCAAAAAAAATCAAGGTATTATATTCGACGAGTTTGGCCAAATTTCATACTATTACTAGTTTCCACATTAAGTTTCCAAATTCTGGGCTCAACACCGTAACTATCCGAAAATCACTCGGAACTCATTTCCTTCAATATTACACATTCCAATACATCCACATCCAGTTATATTTATATATATGTACATTCAAACTCAAACAATCAAATAACACATATACCATACAAACAACATACAAAAGCAGAAAGAACCTCAACAAAATCACAGACGTTCCTAAATGCTAAGAGAGGTTGAGGAGGAGTGTCTTCCTCTTACCTTAGAGAAGCACAAAGAAAGGCTGCTCCTTTTGGTCAGAAATTATATTTTCAGCTCCCAGAGATCCTTGAATATTCAAGCTCACCGAAAAATCAGAATCAAGTGTTGAAATGGATACCCATGGTCATCAAAATGACAAGTGGGTTACGAAAATGAGGAGAGATGAGGAAAAAGCTAAGGACTTTACCTTAAAGTTCCACCTTTAAGCTTCAACCGTGGAGGAAAAGAAGATGAAGAAAACGTAGGACTTTGAAGATGATTCCCTCGGGTGTGGTGCTTCTCCAAACACGAAATGGTGCTTTGAGTGTGACGGTATTGGAGGATGAAAATATGAAGGTGGGTGGATGGTGTTCTTGGAATGAGAAATGGAAAGAGAGAAAGATGAGTGCTACGTACGGGAGGAGGAAATGTGTGGATTGAAGAATGAATTAAGTCCCTTAATTCGATGTGCAAAGACAAAGAAAAAAAAATGGGAGGAGAGAGAAATAATAAAAAATGATTCAAAGAAGCTTCCTTGAGAAGCTTCGCACGCTTCTCTACGAAGTGCATAGTAAGCTTGTCTCCTTGATTAAATACCTCTGACAAATGATTTATTACACTAGCAGATAAAACCTCAAAAATGTAGACCTCGTAAGCGTGCCTGACTCGGGTTTAGTAAGATCCCCGTTGACACGTTGACGGTCCAAGGTTTACCACTTCGGGAAAATATTTTATTCTCCCGGCTCCACTCAGCACACACATAAAACGAAGAATATATTAAAATATTCATCATCTCCAGAAAATTCCACAAAAATTCTTAAAAATTACAAATATTATAAAATGATCGTTTTTAACAAAATAATAAATTTTCGGGATGTTACAGTCGTGAGCTTGATGGAGAGAAAATAAAAGGAAAATGTGAGAGAGAAAAGTGTGTAGCTTTTGTTTGTTGAAAGATGAATGAAAAATGATAAAAATGAGTTAAATGAAAACTTACTCTAGAAGCTTTTTGGCTCCCCCTTGGCCGTGAACTTCTCTTCTTGGGAGGGTGTCTATAGCTTTTCCAACAAGCTTCCTCAAAGTTTCCTTCCTATTTGTCTAAAAGAGAAAAGTCAAATGGTGATGTCATAAAGGTGTGGTCACATGGGTGATGTCATCAAGAGAAACCTCTAGAAAAAGGTGACTGGGCTTATATCTAGAACCATCTACTAGATCTTTACCAAAAGTTATTATCTAATGGACAAAAGTTACAGTTAACAAAACTGGTATTTATCATCCAATGGATAATAGAACGTACCTAGATTTTATTTTCCAGATAAAATCTTAGATGAATAAAACTTCAAAAACTGTCTCCGATTTCAGGTTTAGTAAGATCCCCCGCCCTGTTTCAACAGTCCAAAATTATTTTAAAATAATATTAAAATAATCAAAATGAGTCAAATGATTCACAAAAATCACAAAAAAATAAATCACAATATCGTCAAAATCACAGATAATAAAAAAAATAAAAGAAAATCGAGGCGTTACGGTGCACTTCAACCTATTTATGACCATTCGCCAGTCACACAGAACTACTCCAGATAATGAGTAACCCTGACCACCTCTAGTGAGGGAATGTTCATCCTCACACTATTACAAACTAGGATCACCTCCATCAACAAAGAAGAATTTGAGTAAAGGGTAAGGGAATGTCCATCCTCAACCTCAATTACTCCGGAAGGGAGGGAATGTCCATCCTCACACTTCCATTCTAACTAATGATGAAGATCATTTCCTATTTCAATCTTTGGCCGTAATAAATCCTAAAGGGCTACTCAATAAATCCACATCCATTAAGTCTTCATACAACTAATAATTTGAATGTAACTCAATATGTTCCTTAGTATAACAAAGTAGGTCGTGACTACCATCTAACCACAAGGTCACATTTTCAATCAAATGCTTAGCTTGAGTGCATATCAAAGATATATTCAAATGAATATTTAACATGGTAACGTTCAACCTTGCTTTTCAAGCGCATTTCAAGCTATAATTTCAAGCACATCAACATTAAAATTCTGGTTTCACAGGGTAGCTTTCTACTATAACCAATATCCATCATCCAAATCACAATTTCACGTACAAGAAAAGCTAAATTTCTGGTCACACAAGGCAGCCCTCTTTCGTGACCTTCCTTCACCCAACAAGTCACCATTTTCAAGCATAAACACATCAAAACTTTAGCCACCAATGGGCAGCATTTCTTCATGAAAATTCAGTACCATAATACATCATTCAAGCTATGTTTTCACACATTAAAACATCAGCATTCAAGATTCAAATTTGGGCAGCATTTTGCCCTTATTACAAATCATCGTTCAAGGCTCTAATTCAAGCACAAAAGCATTTGTAAATAAACAACAATAAGGGCAGCACCTTGCTATGATTTTCTAATACAATTCAAGCCACCAAATGCAAGCATTAAAACATTATAAAGTGTGCTTAAAAATAGGGCAGCAAGCTGCCATAGGAATTCAGTCCAAAGAACACAATGAAATTTCCATTTTCTTATCCTATTCAACATCACAATTCAACGTAAATCTCAATAGGATTTAGATGAACAATTTAAAAAAAAACATTCAGCTCTTAAACCCAACTTAGCCATGCACCAAAGGACCTCTAAACAACATTCAAACACACAAGCTTTCATTCAAGAACTCAAAGAAAGAATAGAACCAAAGCAAGGTAGAAATATAAGTACATCATGAGATTAAAAACCACTACTGGTTTCTGGTTCTAGCTATGAGCTTGAAGAGCTCTATTGACCAAATTTCTAACTCACAAACAATGAGAAAGAAAGGTCAGATTAAATGTGAGAATCCGTACCTTTACTCCTAGTCTTGCTCCCTTGAATTTCCTTGCTTTTCCTCTTGTTTTTGCTTCTTGTTTCTCTTCTCTTTCTCACGGTTTTGCTGCAACTTCCTCCCATTTTTCTTCTATTTTTGCTGTGCAAAATGATGAAGAAAGTGAGCAAATTAGTCTAGAGAAGTCTAGTCTTCAAGGGGGTGGTGGAATGGTCAAAATTAGTGGCCAAAATTATGCTATTGGTACTTTTATATATGCTAAGCACACTTTAGTCTTTCAAAGCTAAATTTTCAAGTGCCCATAAGTATTATGGAGAATTTTAGAATTCATCCCAGTATTATGGAGAATTTTCAAGGATTTTCCATATACCGCTATTTACTAGTTAAGCTTCATTAGCTTGTCCTAAATTAAGTTAAAATTAGGAATTAAGTAAATATGCTTATTGATATTTATCTTGGTCTATATTATATACCAAAATTTTCTCCGTATTTTACTTATCATCTCCATGTAATTTCATAATTTTTTGAATTACTTAACAATTCATTACTGTTTCCTTAATTTCTTTTCGGTATCCTTAAAAATACTAAACTAGCTCAGTTACTTCTCCAAAATTTACTATAGTTCTTACCAACTATTTATAGCTAGGAAATAAATTTTTCGTATGTATTTCCACTATATTAACTATTTTCATAGATACTTTGGTTGTTTCATTGTATTCAGTGTTATAGAATTAAGCTCAAACTAGTTCAGAAAATTACCCGAATGAACAAATAATTTTTTCCAATATTACTGAGCTTCTATAACACTGATTAGGGTCATTAGGTTAAGGAGAATGTTACACCTTGCCATGCTCATGTTGCCCCCAACTTGATGCTTGGCTAATATAGCAAAGTATTAAGGTAAGTCTCAATGACTCTGGGTGACGGAATTTGCGCTTTACACGAAGTCGTGGTCTGTGCTGCCCCCAAAAGGTTAAGAGCTTTAATTTGGAGGCGCTGATCAAGGTTGTCACTTGACATTCATGCATATACCGTGGTCCGACAATTGCCCATGTGTCAAACAATCAGAGGTGGACATTCCAATGTTAAACCAGGATCCGTAGAAAAAAATTTGACTTAACAGCAAGGCTTGCGTGATGTTTGGTTTTCTGAGTAATCGTCCTTTCAACTGTTATGACAACTATGAAGTCCGCATAGTGCATTATGACTGGATAGACGTGGTTAGGGTTCTGTACACCATGATGAGGGGCTTTTGAAATCTGAAGTGCTAGGACAAAATTGTCCCCCAACTGTCTTGCCTCTATAAATAGGTGCTAAGGATGCCTCTTCCACACTTTACTGTTCCTTTCCAAAATCTGGCAACTTAAAGCGATTTCTGGAAACCTTTCTCGGTGGAGAAGTGTGGTTTCGAGTGGTTTGTAGTAGTTTTCAATGGTTCCTTTTCTTCCAATTATCAATTTTTCTTCGTTTCTTCAAGGTATGTTTCCCTCTACCTTCTATTTTTTACTATTTTTAGCATTACCCTGAGGCAGAGGGTCCTTATCTTCTGTATTTTGGGCATTTTCCTTTCTTCTTCATACAAAATGAGTTGGGATACTAAAGATTCTAGGCCTAACTCTATGGTGTTGTCATCTAGAGCACTTTCTCTTCTATGTCGTGAGCAGCGAAGACACCATTACTAGCTCGTGGACCTTTTAGGGTGCAGAGGCTGGTACTTGCAATAAGTGTAACTGACTAGGTAGGTGTAACATCAAACTAACTCATAACATTTATACAAATAATTATGAAGAGCCATAAGAAAAGGTCATACATATATACATCAATAGCCTCAAAAGGGCAAAGTGTTATGCATACAACTTTATACAAACTCAAAGCAAATATAAATAAATACATAAGCTTTGTCTCTAAAAACAAATAAAACTACACTACACTCGTTCTTTTACTTCTTCATCTCCTTTCCATGATAAACACCATTTTTATATATTAGTTAACCCTCATATTTAGCATTTTCAAACTGTCTTGTGCTTAATTAATTAGTTTTGGCCACCATTTATAAGTTTGGGTTCAAATTGGTCTTAGTTATATTTTTTAGCATTGTGTCAATTTTACACTATTTCTATATTTCGAGTATAACTTGAGTTATAGATATCTAAAAATTATGACCTTTACCTTAAAGAAAGTTGTGAGGAAGCTCTACAACTTTGGTGAGATCTCTAGAGCTGAATCAGATGTCTAGTGGGTCATATTGGGCCTAGAATTTAGAACAGAGGTGCTGTCACTGGAACATGAGTAGTGTGCAAAGATTGGGCCGTATCTTGGGCTGTAGGAGTCTTATTGGACTGAAACTAGTTCCATTAAAAACCTAAGACAAACCCCTTAAACTTTTGTGAAGGCCACTTATCCAAAAGTTAACGTTTTGATAGGGTTTTTAACGTCTTATGGGAGATGATGGGATCCAGGAGTTGTAAAACTTTTTTTGGCCTTAACTCCTTCATTAGGTGTCCAAATCATGAAAATTAGGTGTCCAATTAAACTAATTAGAAGAGGAAGAGTCTAAGTTAGGGACAAACCTGAAATTTCACTTTTAGGGTCTATTATATGAGAGAGAAAGCCCAAAACTGAGATAATTCCTATTTAGACTGCATTTCTCACTTTTTCTCTTGCTCCCTCTCTCTCTCCTCTCCTCTCCTCTTGCTCTTTTCTACATTTTCTGCTCTCTATTTTTTTGCAATTTAATTTTTTATTTTGTGCTTTCCATTCATGGAGAGCTAAAACTTTGTAATCAATCCTAGGGATTAAAACACTCTTGATGTGTAATCTTGAGACCTTGTGATCAATGTTTACATTCTTGTTGTTAATCAAATTTCTCTCCTCCTTCTCTTGATTTTGTTGCATCTTGACTGAGTGATTAACTCAGTTTTGGTGTTCATGTGATAGTTTCTTAACTATCATGTGTTTGCAAAAACAAGGTAATGCATCAAAGGTGTTTCATGTATTGTCTAGCTAGCATGAATTCTTGTATGAGGTTGATTTAGGGTCAAATGAATGCTTAATCCATTTTTCGTTGATTGACCAAATCCTAGGTGCTTATTTAGTAGAGAATTTATGCTTGGATGAGGATTTCACATAAGATTAGGCAATGCATCAAAGGTTTTTGATGAATTGCCTAACTTGGTTAAATGTTGAGTATTAGGTTGGTTTAGGGTTGGATGGATGCTAACTTCATCTAACGTTGATTAACCAAATGCTAGATGCTTATCTAGTAGAGCATATCAAGAATCTGGTTAGCCTGTGAATGAGTCCATAGTGGTCGAGGATGGATTAAACTCAAGATTGGTTGTTTTTCCTCATTTTGTTTACAACATTTTACAGCATTTTGATTATTGTCCTTTGATTACTTTTTTTTATTTATTGCCTTTTAATTATTGTCTTTTATTTATTGCATTTTAATTATTATCTTTTAGTTAATATCCTTTAATTACTATCTTTTAATTATTGTCTTTTAATTACTGTCTTTTAATTATTGTCTTTAAATTACTCCTGCAACCAAACCCCCCATTGCTAATTTCCTAATATAATTGATTAATTGGAATGATCTAAAGACTCAACCCGGTTACACTACATACTACAAGTTTTTAGTGAATCGTTAAATAAATATCTTCTAATTTGGTAGTCTCGGCAGCTATCAAATTTTAGCGTGTTGTTGAGGATCATTCTGATTTTAATCAATCATATTAAGAGTATATTTGAGTACTAATCCTTCATTAACCCCTTTGTTGCTATGTTTTAGTGGTTTTCAAGTGAAAATGAGTGATTTCAAGTGACTTTTTCTGAATTTTGCATGGATAAATGTGCCCAGAATGAGCTGAAACTTGGTCAATTGAAGGAAAATGGTCTAATAAACAAGGCTTACAAAATTATTGTGAGGTCATCCCTATTTTCCCAAATTCCATCTTTTAGACCATTTTTTGTGTAATTTCATGTTGTTGTGGGCCCATATTTTTTAACAACGTGTAGATAAGTTAACTAGATTTATTTTGGTAGTATTTTAGTGTTGTATAGTCTATTTTGCATGTTTTATGTTTTTGTGCTTTATATGGTGCATGACTTAGTCTTCCACTAGTCATTTACTTGATACTGATCCTGATATTGAGAAAACCTTGCATATACTAAATAGAGCTCGTAGGTTTAGTGAAAGAATTGAATCTGAACTTGAATTTGATATTAAAACTGAAAGTGAACTTGAGAGCTGAAGTGGTATTACAATTATGAGTGATAACATGCATAATATGACCCTTAAGGAATTAGATGCTCCTGATGTTACTTACTCACCTTTATGTAACATCCCAAAATACAAGTACTAATGACGTAACCGATTTACGCATCAGTAATTAGAATTTGGTATATTACTTATGAAAATCGATAATTTTTCAAATAAATAATTTTAGTAGATATCAAAATATGAGCCTTTCACAGAAGCGTAATTTATAAATAATATGAAATGAATAATATACAAAGGATACATCATTGTACAATATATACAGGAATCTCCTCATGGCACGAACTACTATAAATATCTACAATAATCTAAGCCAAAGTGTTAAACTATTTCTTCATCCAAAACTCCATCTTGCCTCATTTGGTTTGACTGTTGTAGATCTTTCTAAGAAAAAATCATTTCAAAACATTAATATATAATCTGTAGGAAGGTGGCTAAAGTCAAATCAAGTCCTTCCTCTTCCTGAAATGGAGGTTCATTTTATATCGTTTATCAAAATCATTTGAATGATTAAATCGATCATCAAATCTAGTCGAAGTCTCAAATTCATATCAAGGGATCTCAATCATCAAAATTCATATATCAAATCATAGTTTATTTCATCAAATCTCATGCAATCAAATCATGATTCTTATCATCAATTTTTGATTCATCAAATTGTAAATCACTTTATCAAATCTCAAATCATCAAACTATCAAGTCTTAAATCATGATTCATATTATCAAATCTCGAGTCATCAAGTCACAAATCATTTTATCAAATTTCATATCAGCAAATGTCTTTATAATCTCAATATCCATCAAAATCTAATCATGACAGACTGATGCATTATTTAACCTCTGAATTCATCTCTTGGCACATGATAATTATGCAATTAACATATGCAAATCCCAATCAAAATTAAGTATTAAATCAAAATTTAAATAAGAGAAGAAGAGAAAAAGAAACTTGATTAATAGATGAATGTATAGCAATTAAAACATGATCTCAAGATTAATCATCAAGAATGTCAATCTCTTGGATTGATTAAAGAAGTTTAGCTCTCCATAGCCACCACCATTGGAGAACCTTCAAGAACCATACAAAAAATGAAAATAACAAAGAGAGATGAGGAGAGGAAGAGAAGAGGAGAAGTCTCAAAATCCAAAAACTAAAACTACAATCACACTTCTACGTAGAAACTCTCCATTATTTTCTTCACAAATCTGATTGCTCTCCTCTTAATCATTCACTAAGAGTCAAAAGTGGTTCACCCACTTTTGTTAATTATTCCTCCATTATCAAAGTGTGTCTCCCACCTTCCAATGATTCCTTCACTTTTTCCACTTTTCCATCTTTTGAATTTCTGTCACAATCTCTAATTCAAATCAAGTCCATCAGATAGCCTTTGAAGTAAGCTTTCTAAGGAGTGCTCATATGCTTAATTTGGGCTTGAAAGATATGCCCAAAATAGTGAAGGTGTGTCCAGAATTCGTAACAATATCGCTGGTCCAACTTCAAGGCTGTATTTGATCATGTAAACATCCGAATCTTCCAATTTGACATTTCACAAAACTTGTAGATATTTTTCTCATCTTTCCTAGCATATAAAGAACATCAAAATCAGAGATCTACAACTCAAGTTATGGTCAAAATACTGAACCACTATCAATAAGCATTAAAATCCAAAAATTTTACTTTAAAGCCCAATTCAGCCCAATGATCTAAATGAGTGCTAAGATCATTTAATTACAATCTGGACATCATTAATAAGGTAATTGTGTGGATAATTAATATGTTAAAAATCATAATTATCAAATACCTCCACACTTACTCTTTTGCACGTCCTCGGGCAAAACAGAAAAAACCAAAACTAGGGAACAAAGAAAAACAAAACAAACTCAAAAGCTAAAAACTCTAAAAGACTCAATTTCAAATGACATTTAAGAACGAAAAAGATATAATCAAGAAAAATAACTAAAGATTTAAGGCAACAAGCAAGGTATCATCAATTTTAAAAGAATGAATCAAGAATGATAGATTCTCACAAGATACACTCTCAATCCCTCAAGTGTTTACGGGATAAGTATTTCACTCAATTCAATCCATGAAAATTGCACTACCCTAAGCTTGCTTATTTTCTACTTCTCCACTACTCAAAACACATACACACAAAAATCAAGAGGACTTTATTCAAGATTGAAATGGGGCCAAGGTAAGGAAAGGAAACAATATGGATATGACAAGTTAAACACCCAAGAGAATAAAAGAGCATTGGGAAGGAACTCAAATGACAAGTAACAAACATGAATTTTTATCCCCTAACTCCAAATAATACACATTCTCTTCACATATTTCCTTCACTTTCCTTCTCTTATTTTTTTTTCTCTTATTTTTTTTTTGAAAAATTCAACCTCTCTTGTAATTTTTTTTTTCTTTTTATCTTTTTTTTTATTTTTTAAATATTTTTTTTTCAAACACTTTGAATATTGCACACACACACTAATCAATATTACACAACCCCCACACTTGAACTGTTAATTATTCACAAGCCAAAGAGCTCCTTCAATGAAAATGAACCAATGTTCTTCCATTCCCTAAGGTAAGTTAAAACATGATTTTTCACATAAGGCATATACTGAGCTAAAACAAAGAATAAGCAAGTAGGCTCAATGGGGTTAAACAAAGGAAATAATGCAGGGTTGGCTATTTGGCTAAAGTAGTTAATAAAAGAAAGAAGGTCTCAATCATGTTTACGCATGCAAGTGAAAATGTAGTCTCAAAAAGAATCAAAGCAAGTTCTAGAGTAATCAATTAACATGAATGAAAATCACACAAGAAAGAGGAGAATTGTGCAAATGTTAAAATCCACCAATATGCTCAAAAACTCACAAGGTATGCATCTATCAAACTCAATCCACCAATTCAAACCATGAACCTTTTACTTGATTTATTTCTACTCATCACTTTAACACAGCTTAAAATCCATTCAAAAACACATTTTTCTTTCAAAGCATTATTTTTTTTCTTTTTTTCTTTTTTTTTCTTTTTTGCAATAAACAAGCACAGAAAACAAAATCAAAATAATAACAGAAATAGTAACAAAAAATAAACAACAGGGCTAAAATATCAAAATAGCAAAAACAGTAGAAGCATTAAAATTGAAAACAGAAACAAAAACAGAATGCTAAAATTCCTCCCCCACACTTAGATTGTACATTATTCGCAATGTAAAACTCACAAGAAAAACAACATTCCATCAAAATCATCAATTAATGAAGGACAAGTAAAATAAAAGAGACGAAAGGAAAGAAACATCCTTATCAAGTAGGGTAAACGGCTTCTTGCAAGTGGACCTCCTCCAAAATGTCCTCTTGAGCTCCCTCATAAAATGGTTTGAGGCGATGTCCATTGACTGTGAAAGCTTTGGTAGTATTTTCACTTGTAACCTGCACAGCACCATAAGGAAAAATCTTAGTAACAACAAATGGACCAAGCCACCTAGATCTGAGCTTCTTGAGCATGAGTTTGAGGCGGGAGTTATAGAGGATAACTTTTTGACCAATCTCAAATGTTTTTCACATGATCATCTTATCATGGAAGGCTTTGGTCTTCTCTTTATAAAGTTTGGAACTCTCATAAGCCTCCAAGCGGATTTCCTCCAATTCCTGCAACTGTAGCTTTCGCTCCATGCCCGCTTGATTTAGGTCCAAGTTACACCTCTTTACTGCCCAAAATGCGCGATGCTCAATTTCCACCGGCAAGTGGCATGCTTTGCCAAAAACAATCCGATAAGGAGACATCCCAATCGGAGTCTTATAGGCAGTCCTGTAAGCCCATAAAGCATCCTCAAGCCTTTTGCTCTAGTCCTTCCTGTTAGGTTGAACTGTTTTCTGAAGTATCTGCTTGATCTCTCTGTTGGAAACCTCGGCTTGCCCATTAGTCTGGGGATGGTAAGGTGTAGAAACTCTGTGCAAGACTCTATACTTTTTCATCAAGGCTTCCATGCTCCGATTACAGAAGTGCGAACCCTGATTACTAATGATGGCTTTTGGGACTCCAAACCTGCAGAAAATATGTGATCTAACAAAATCTACAACAACTTTGGAATCATCAGTCCGAGTGGCTTTTACCTCCACCCATTTAGATACATAATCCACAACAAGCAGAATGTAAACAAAACCAAATGACACAGGAAAAGGACCTATAAAATCAATACCCCAAACATCAAATATCTCACAAAACAACAAAGGTTGTTGGGGCATCTCATTCCTACGAGAAATATTCCCTATTCTCTAGCATTGTTCACAAGATTTACAAAACAAATATGCATCATGAAATAGAGTGGGCCAATATAATCTAGAGTCCAAAACTTTCCTAGCTGTCCAAAATGTCCACCACAGGCAAATGCATGCAAAAGCTAAGAACAGAATTAAACTCATGATCAGGAATACATCTCCTAATGACTTGGTCACTACAAAATCTCCATAAATAAGGGTCATTCCACACATAATATTTTGACTCACTTTTTAGTTTATCAATCTGTACCTTAGTGAAATGTGCAGGTAGTGCTCTAGCAACCAAGAAATTAACCAAATCTGCAAACCAAGGGATGTTACCTTGCATCTTGAAAAGTTGCTCATCAGGGAAGGCATCATGGATAGAAGAAGAATCTGCCTCTCTCTCAATCTGACTCAGGTGATCTGCCACCAGGTTCTCTGCTCCACTCTTATCTCTGATATTAATATCAAACTCCTGTAAGAGCAACATCCACCTAATCAACCTAGGCTTTGCATCAGGCTTTTTCAGGAGAAACTTCAAAGCTACATGATCTGAAAATACAACCACTCTAGAACCAAGCAAATATGATCAAAATTTATCTAAAGCAAAAATAATTGCTAAAAGTTCCTTTTCGGTTGTAGTGTAGTTAGCTTGTGCGGCATCTAAAGTCCTCGAAGCATAGGAAATGACATGAGGTACTTTGCCGACTCTCTATGCAAGGATAGCTCCCAATGCACAATTAGAGGCATCACACATGATTTCAAATGGGAGTGTCCAATCTGGTGGCTGGATGATAGGTGTACTGGTCAATGCTTTCTTCAAGTGATTGAAGGCATCCTTGCATCTCTGGTCAAAGTGAAACTCTGCATCCTTTTACAACAAGTTGGACAGTGGAAGGGCAATTTTGCTAAAATCCTTTATGAACCGTCGATAGAAACCTGTATGACCAAGGAAAGAATGAACCTCCCGCACACATATGGGGCAAGATAGGTATGAAATGACATCTATTTTTGTAGGATCTACCTCAACACCTTGCTAGATACTACATGTCCTAAAACTATACCTTGTTCTACCATGAAATGACATTTCTCAAAATTTAGGACAAGGTTAGTTTCAATGCACCTATGCAAAACTCGAGCCAAACTATCCAAACATGCATCAAAGGAAGAGTCATAGACAGTAAAATCATTCATAAACACATCCATGCAACTCTCTAAAAATTCAGAGAATATACTGACCATACACCTTTGAAAGGTTCCCGGAGCGTTGCATAGACCAAAGGGCATTCTCCTGTATGCAAATGTTCCAAATGGGCAGGTGAAAGTGGTCTTCTCTTGGTCTTCTAGGGCTATATGAATCTGAAAATAGCCCGAATATCCATCCAATAAACAGTAATGCGACTTGCCAGCTAGTCTCTCCAACATCTGATCAATGAAAGGCAATGGAAAATGATCTTTCCTAGTGACCTAGTTAAGCCGCCTATAATCAATGCATACCTGCCAACTGTTCTGGATTCTTGTGGGTAGGAGCTCATTGTTCTGATTTGCAACTACTGTGACTCCAGATTTCTTTGGAACAACTTGCACGGGGCTCACCCATTTACTGTCGGATATGGGGTAAATAATGCCAGCTTGCAGCAGCTTGGTCACTTCCTTCTTCACCACATCCAGAATCAGGGGATTTAGTCTCCTTTAAGGCTACCTCATTGGCTTGGTACCTTCTTCCAATAAAATCCTATGCATACATGTGGAGGGACTAATACCAGGAATGTCTGCAAGTGTCCATCCGATGGCCTGCTTATGCTGCCTTAAAACTTGCAATAATTTTTCTTCTTATTCAAGTTGTAGATTCTTAGCGACAATCACTGGCAGCTTCTCACTATCTTCCAAATATGCATATTTAAGGTGGTCTGGCAAAGTCTTTAGCTCTAAGGATGGGGGATGCACAATGGAAGGCAGTAAGCTATTTGAAACAAGTAACTCAACAGCATTAAATTTGACATAATTTTGACTCACATTTTCATATGCTGCATCAGTCAAATAAGCACTTGCATCATCACTCATAACTACATAAATCTTAGCACATGCAGTACATGGTTCAGTATCACAGTTAACACATATATCACAAGTGACAGAATCCAGAAAGTCAACAATATTAGGGAATTCAAAGACTCATATCAAAGATAAGTATCATCAACCAAAGATTTTAATCACATCAACATGAAAAAGCCGAATGCTTCTCAAGGGGTGTCTCATGGTATCAAAAATGTTAAATTGTACCACATCTTCACCAAATTCCATAGAAAGGATGCCAAGATACACATCTATCTTGGTCTTGGTCATCTTGAGGAATGGTCTTCCTAGAATCAATGGAGCATGATTTGTTGAAGACTCATCTTCCATGTCCCGAGAATGTAGAAGTTTCTTTGGGAAAATTAGCTCATTCACCCGTACTAACACATCTTCCAAAGACTCTGCAGGATAAGCAAGTGGTTCGTTTGCTAACTGAATCACTATGCCAGTGGGTTGTAAGGTGCCAATGTTCAAATACTTATACACTGACATAGGCATGACATTGATAGAAGCACCCAAATCTAGCATTGCATGGTCAAATCTGGAATTGCCTATAGTGCAAGGGATTGTGAAAGTTTCAGGATATTTGCATTTTTTTGGCATGCTTGGCTGAATCATCGCAGAAACATTTCTGCCCATACTAACCTTCTCAGTACCCTTAAGTCATCTCTTGTGAGTACGCAACTCCTTGAGGAATTTGGCATACTTGGGAATTTGCTTGATTGCATCTAGGAGGGGAATATTGATTTCCACATTCCTGAATGTCTCCACGACTTCCTTTTCCATTTCTGCTTGCGCTATTTGCTTGGATTGTGTCACTTTGTTTGGGAAGGGTAGTGGAATGACCAAGTCTGAATTCTCTGCACATTTCTTCTGGACTGATTCAGTATCTGGTTGTGGCAAATTAGGACCATCAATTTTTCTGCCACTTCTCAAGCTAATGGCACTTACATTGCCTCTTGGATTATTGACATTTTGTGAAGGCAATTGGCTTGATCCTTGGCTTTTCAACTCACTCACAGTGGTGGCCAGCTGCCCAATCTGAGTTTGTAGGTTTTGAATGGTGGCATTGACATTTTACTAGAACTGAACATTATTTGTGGCCATCTGTTTCATCAAATCTTCCAATAATGGCTCGGATGGAGTGGTTACTAGATTTGGCAATATGAGGGGTTGTTGCACAGGTGGCTGCACAGTTTGTTGTTGTCTGAATGCAAGTGGTTGGTATTTGTTGCTAGGACCTACAACTTGGTATCTAAATTGCTGTTGCTGTTGGGTTGTTATTACTGACCAGAATTCCCATATCTTAAGTTAGCATGGTCCCTCCAGCCAGGGTTATAAGTATTAGAAAATGGATTATATCTTGGCTACTGGGACTGCTGATATTGAGGTCTACCAGGAAAAATGCCAGCTACTGCAATTGACTGCTCTGGAAAAATAGAACCACCATCTTGAAGTGTGGGGCATGCATCAGTAGGATGAGATGAACAAGAGCAAATGCCACATACCCTTGCAAGCTCTTGTATGGAAACTGGTACATGTTGTCCCACTACTAATTGCCTCACCAAAGAAGTCAATTCATCAAGTCTATGTTCCATTCTCTGTTGGTCGACTTGAGACAATTGAAGCTCATTGACTCCTCTGGTGGAGGTAAGGACTCTTGTGCCAAATTGTTGAGCATTGGCTGCCATATTTGCTATCAAATCTCTTGCTGCAGTAGGGGTTTTATCCACCAAGGCACCTCCAGATGCGGCATCCACCATACTTCTATCCATTGGTAGCAAGCCCTCATAGAAATATTGAATCAAGAGCGATCACTAATTTGATGGTGGGGACACTCGAACACGCTTCTTGAATCTCTCCCAATATTCATGCAAGGTCTCACCACCATTTGCCTTGTGCCACAAATGTCTTTTCTAATGGCAACTCTGGATGCAGGGAAGAACCTCTCGAAGAATAACTTCTTCATATCATCCCAACTCGTGACAGAACCTGGTGAAAGGTAGAACATCCAATCATTGGCTACATCAGCCGAGAGAGAAAGGGAATGCCCTCAACTTGATATGCTCCTCAAAGATTCCATGCGGCTTCATGGTTGAACAGACTACATGGAACTCCTTTAAGTGCTTATGGGGATCCTCACCTGCAAGACCACGAAACTTGGGCAACAAGTGTATCAATCCAGATTTTAACTCAAAGTCAGCGTCAAGATCAGGATATTGAATGCACAAAGACTGGTAAGTTACATTAGGAGCAGCAAGTTCTTTAAGGGTCCTATTTTGCCCGTGATCAGCCATGATTTTAGAATCACTTAAGATCTCAAGTGCACCCTCAGATTCAATGTCACAACTAAATTCAGAACCAATTCTTTCACTTAGCCTATGAGTTCTAATCAACCTATGCAATGTTCTATCAATCTCAGGATCAAATTCAAGTAAGATATCAGGATTAGACCTAGTCATGCACCAATCAAAACACAAAAAACACAAAATCAGTAAACAAGTAAAATACACTAGATAACACTAAAAATATACCAAAATAAATCTAATTAACTATGCAATGATTTTTAAAAATTATGATACTTGTACAGCATGAAAACTACACAAAAATGTAACTAAAAAATATAATAAAAAAATATTAAAAAATTGAAAAACTGGTCTAAACGATGGATTTTGGGAAAACCAGGGGTGACCTCACAGTTTACTGTAAGTCTTGTTCATTAGGTCATTTTCCTTCAACTGACCAAGTTTCAGTGCATTCTGAGCACATTATCTGTCAATACGAAATTCTACAAAGTGACCCGTAATCACCTGTTTTCTCCTAAAAATCACCAAAACACAGCAACACAAAGGTTAGTGAGGGATTAGTAGTTAAATATGCTCTTAATAAGATTCAACAAAATCAGAATGATCCCCGACAACAGCGCCAAAAATTTGACAACTGTCGAGATTACCAAATTTAAATCAATTTATAACCGATTTACCAAAACTACTTGTAGCATAAGGTAACACCGGGTCGAGCCCGTAGATAATTCTAATTATGAAGTCAGATTAAGAGGTTAATAAATAGGGGGGAAAAGTTTTGCAAGATTAAACAACAAAGAGCAATTAAAATGAGTAAACAAGATTAGGAAAACAATCAATCCAAGAGAATTAACCAATCTTGATTTTAATCCATCCTTGATCTTTATAAATCCGTTCAACTATCAACCAAATCCTTGGTCTTAGATCACATCAAGATGCCTCTCAATGATCCATGGATCTTCTACTAGAAACACTTCTAGAATTCAATTAATTAAGGTTAGACAAATTAAGCATCCATCCAAAACCCAAATTAACTTAAAAAAAACCAAGATCCAACCAAGCTAAATATTTCATCAAACACCTTTGATGCATTATTTAACCTCTGAATTTATCTCTTGGCACATGATAATTACATAATTAACATATGAAAATCCCAATCAAAATTAAGCATTAAATCAGAATTTAAACAAGAAAAGAAGAGAAAAAGAAACTTGATTAATAGATGAATGTATAACAATTAAAACATGATCTCAAGATTAATCATCAAGAATGTCAATCTCTTGGATTGATTAAAGAAGTTTAGCTCTCCATAGCCACCACCATTGGAGAACCTTCAAGAACCATATAAAAAATGAAAATAACAAAGAGAGATGAGGAGAGGAAGAGAAGAGGAGAAGTCTCAAAATCCAAAAACTAAAACTACAATCACACTTCTACGTAGAAACTCTCCATTATTTTCTTCACAAATCTGATTGCTCTCCTCTTAATCATTCACTAAGAGTCAAAAGTGGTTCACCCACTTTTGTTAATTATTCCTCCATTATCAAAGTGTGTCTCCCACCTTCCATTGAATTATTTTCTCACTATGAAAGTGTGTCTCCCACCTTCTAATGATTCCTTCACTTTTTTCACGTTTCCATCTTTTGAATTTTTGTCACAATCTCTAATTCAAATCAAGTCCATCAGATAGCCTTTGAAGTAAGCTTTCCAAGGAGTGCTTATATGCTTAATTTGGGCTTGAAATGAGTGAGATATGCCCAAAATAGTGAAGGTGTGTCCAGAATTCATAACAGTACCGCTGGTCCAACTTCAAGGCTGTATTGGACCATGTAAACATCTGAATCTTCCAATTTGACATTTCACAAAACTTGTAGATATTTTTTGCATCTTTCCTAGCATATAAAGAACATCAAAATCAGAGATCTACAACTCAAAGTATGATCAAAATACTGAACCACTATCAATAAGCATTAAAATCTGAAAATTTTGCTTTATAGCCCAATTTAACCCAATGATCTAAATGAGTGCTAAGATCACTTAATTACAATCTGGACATCATTAATAAGGTAAGTGTGTGGATAATTAATATGTTAAAAATCATAATTATCATAGACTTATGAAATAGGCCGTCTTATATGACCATTTATCAATCATCATCATTTGTCAATCATGAATATTCATTATTCATCTTTCATCAAAAGGTATGGAGGGAATGTCCATCCTCACAATACCAATCACTTAGTAGTAGCCTGCTTTCGGGTTAGTGCACTTCAACCCATTCATAGCTCTCGCTACACAGAACTACTCCGAGTAACCCAAATCAGTCACAACAACAAGGGAATGCCCATCCTCGTTATAGTTGTGGGCAGAGAGGGAACACAACTTATGAGGGAATTGTATATCCTCAACTACTTGATAGGGTGGGTATCTTCCTTCCTCACATTATCCTCTTAACTACTTAGATAGAGAGGGTATCTTCCTTCCTCACACTATCTTTCAACTAGGAATGCCTCAAGTATGGAGTGGGAATTATCCATGGGGAACTCAGGTAAAGAGGGAGGGAATTATCCGTTCTCAGCCTTAATACTCAGGTTGTAAGGAAATATCCATCCTCAACCACCCTTTCCAAGCCTCCTCCTAGGACCAAGGATATCCTAGAGAATGGGTTACTCATAAAATCAATCCTTTACATTCAATCATGATTCTCATGTTACAATATCAATCATAATTATCAAATCAATTATGCATCACAATCATCATCTCACATTCTTATATAATGACATAAGTCTCATATTTCATCAAACATGCAATATAATAATCCATTATGTCCTTATTCATATCATAGATCAAACATAGCTTAGCCATTCATTTAAAATGTCAAGTGTTTTTGAGGTCCCTTACTCTTGGATCAATCTTAGATTTATGTTTCAAGGCAAGTTAACAGGTTAGGACAGGGTTCTAACCAGTTATCTTAGGCTAATCAAGTCATATTTTATGTCCTATAACTAGTTATCATCATTGAGTAACTGGGTATGGACCTCCTTTCACGTTTCTGTTTTAAACAATAACAAGTTAAGCCTTGGCTCTAACCGATTATTGCATAACATAACTCTCTGTTATATTACAATAATCGGTTAGGCCAAGCTCTAAACCAGTTATTCACTTATGAGAAGGCTCTGCCGTGAGCCAATAACCAATTATGGTTTGCCCATAATCGGCTACTGGAGGCATTTTCAGATGTGAAACAGAGCTTCAAGAGAGGGAATCCCAAAACCAACTCGTTCTCATATCAAAATCAAGTAAAAAATTCATCAAACATAAACCCAAACCATCATAGAGTAATATAATAAGCATAGGTAATCCTCAATCCATAGGTTTACATCTTTTACAAGACTCAAATCTTCATCATTTCAAGTTCAAGAGAAAATCTAGTGTCAAAATCATTTATGATGAAAACCATGGTTCAAATCCATCATTCAAACAAAATTTCTTCCAAATCCATAAGAAAACAAGTTTAGTATAAAAAGTTTGAGAAAACATCCCCTACCTAGCTTGAGGTTGCTTCGTTCTTTCTTTTTTTGGCTTTTCTTTCTTCTTCCTCTTGTTCCTTCTTTTACCCTCCTTGTTCTTTCTTATTTTCTTTTGTCTGTCTTGTTCCTCTTTTTTTATTTTTGGAAAAGTGTGAGATTGAGAGAATAGAGAATGAGAGAAGAAAGAAACGTGATGGAGTAGAGAAAAATGAAAGAGAAGCAAGGAAATATCTTCATATTAGGTGGGGGCAACAGTAAGGAACAGTGAAAAACATGGGGATGGATTTCAACTTTGTATCATTGTGGTTTCCAGCTCCCATGTGACATCCTCTGAGTCACCTCCATCCATAATACCTTCACTAAAAGGATCTGTTTCCCTTTGAGCTCTGTTTATAGTCCTATTAACTCCCATAGTAGAAGTGATTCTGCGAAGCATATGTTCACCTTCACTGAACTCCAAGGATCTTCTTCTTTCACCCACATAAATTTCTGCCTACTTTGGCTATTATCGTCCTATCTTTAATCATTTTAATTTATTTTGTGGTCTGGTGTACTAAAAGCTCTTTGCAACCCAAAATCTAGAGGCATATTGTTGTGAAATCGGTAAGTACACCGATCGCAAAAGTAATAAAGAGTGAATAAGAGTATTGTTCCCACGAGGATTATGTTGTCAATTACTAAATTCGCCAAATTGACACTATTCACACTATCGAAAAAGAGTCGATAAAAATAATAGTATGAAAGATTAAACAAAAATAACAAAAGCAAATTTTAATTAATTAGGTTAAGATGCAAGATAATGATATGAAAATGTTAGGAGTCAGATTTCACTTGAACTCTTTAAATGCAAAATCAAATATTGGTTTAATCAAGTTTTATTCCAATGATTCATGGTCAATTCCCAAAATTAATCAATATCCAATTCCTTGGTGTATTCATCCTCTTACACTATTTAGAATTAACTAATCTCTTAGTCTAACCTCAAATAGAAAGGAATTATCAAGAACGAGTGAATTAAGAGAAAGACCACACAACTCACAACATCTATTCCTAGCAATTGCAGAAATTATGGTGTTTATTACAAGTTCTAGGTTCATGCAAATTTTTCCAAGTCATACATCAATCCAAAAACCATTCCCAAATTGGCCAGATTTAGAAAAACATTAAGAAAATAGATAAACTTATAAATCATGAAATAGAAACATTGATTAAACTAATAAAAGAATTTACATCATCTAAGTATCAAAATCCATCATCATCCTAACAACAGAGGTTTAGTTACACATGAAAAAAGAATAACATAAAGGGAAGAATATGACAAACTCTATTGTAAAAGGTGGAAAGGTTGAAGAGAATTCCTAATCTTCAAGCCTAATTGTTCCCACACCACTTTCGGGTTTGTGCCTCTTGACGGCTGCTGCATTCTATCTAAGTGTGTTTTCAATTTGGTGAAACTTTAAAGGGAAATTCTCCTACATGCGTTGCGCACTCAAGCGATAGACACCCAGCGCCCAAGTACTGGGTCCTGAATGGAATTTCTTCTTTTTTCTTACTTGCTTATTCGTCCAATCTTTTCCATGTGCAATTGCTTATCAAAATCACACAAAAACACGTAATAAGAACATAATTAAAATACTAAAAATATAACAAGACTTGAGAACAAAACTCAATCAAAGAGATTAAAAGAGGATGAAAACCCAATATTTTGAACTGTAAAAATATGAATATTTGCAGGTTTATCACTCCCCCAAACTTAAGCTTTTTCTTGTCCTTAAGGAAATGAAAAGAAAAACTAGACAAAATAAAAAGACTAAACAAATAAAAACTCAAAACAGAAATACTCAAACATGGCAATAACGGGTATTGAAAATTACTCATATCCTCAGAAACTGCTTCACAATCTAATTTCACTATATCACACATGCACAATCTATTTATCACATCGTCTCTCACATGTAACTTTCATGCAAAAATGACATCCCAAAAACATGAATGAAAGAACAAATCTACTCATAAAGTACAAGCCCGAATAGGTAAATAAATCAATCCACAATTCAAGCAATCATTAGATATTCAATTCAACACACTGACATGCACTATTTTAACAAAATAACTCAAAACACAAAAAGGGTGATGATGGCAAAATAAAATCAATAAAAATAAATAACTAAATGAAATAATTGCAAAAATAATAGGCGAAAGGAAAGAAAAGAAAAAACTTTTCTTTTTGTAGCCGACAACTATAAACATCCCCCTACAAAGGCTCCGAACTCAGGGAGGCACCTAAGCCAACTCAACATTAGCTTCAAAACAAGAACAGAAAAATGTTAGTCAATAAAATAAGAAATAACAAAATAATAGCATAAGCAAATAACTAACTGAAACTGAAAAGATGAAAGAGTAAAGAAAGAGAAAGAAAATGTGCTTGTTTAACGTCATTAGCTCGACATTACCTTTTGTTTATGGTGGCTTGAAGCAGGAGAAACACGATGACATCTTTCTTTTTGCATATTTTCGCCTCCATACTCGATCACTGACCTTGGAATCCCCTCCAAAAATATTTTGAATTGGAGTTATACTTATTTGTCCAAAAGACACCTTAGCATTTGTAACTCCACTAGGCCATGGGATTTTTAATTTATCAACAGGTAAAGTGCTAGGTTTCAACTTGTCAATAGATTTCAGATCAATTTGCTATAAATTCTTAGAACTGGGAAGACCTTTTTCCTTTTCAACCATCTTAGAGGTAGGAAAATCAACATTAATTAATGGTGTAGAGTTCTTGCCAAACGACTCCATTCGAGATTTACCTTGAATTCAAAAAATAAGGGCATGAAGATCTAATGTTGGGATAAACTTATCAAAAATAGTTATGGTCACGTGATCTCTATCTACCTTCAAAATGAGCTCTCCTCTAGGCACATTAATTAATGCTCCTGACGTTGCTAGAAGTGGTCTTCTAAAAATTAATAGGATATCAACATCATCGTCCATATCTAAGACCACAAAGACAACTAGGAAAATAAATTTGTTGACCTTCACTAGCAAATCTTCCATAATGTTGTACGGACGTCTGATTAATCGATCTGCTAAATGAAGGGAGACCATTATAGGCTTAACTTTCTCAATTCCTAACTTGCGCAGGATTGATAATGGCATTAAATTAATACTTCTACCCAAGTCACATAAAGCCTTATCAACATTTAACTTTCCAATGGTGCAAGGGATGCTAAAACTTCCTAGTGGTAGCTTCTGTTGAATTATGGCGCTGCATTCTTCAGTAAGTGCTATAGTCTCATCTGCTTCCAACTTCCTCTTCTTAGATAGAAAATCCTTCATGAATCTGGTATATGATGGCATTTGCTCATGTGCTTCAGCAAAATGAATGTTTATCTACAACTACTTGAAAATATCAATGAACTTTGAGAACTACCTCTCTTGCTTCTCCTAATTTTCCTTCTTTAATCTCTGAGGAAATGGAAGCCTAGCGCACAATTAGGGGTCCAATGGTTTACTCAAAACTGAGTCCTTCTTCTTTCTTCTTTCTCTCGGCTGTTTGTCCTTCTCAACCTCTTCTTCTCTATTACCATATTTCTCTTGGACTTGTCTTAGAATACTAATTCCTTCCTTGGTATTATCTTCTTTTAGCTGAGGGCTAACAACTCTTCCACTTCTTAAAGAAATTTCTGGACACTACTCCTTTGAATTGACCACTATATTACTTAGTAAGATGCCTGGAGGTCTCTCGGAGAGTTGTTTTGCTATTTGACCCATTTGATTCTCTAAACTCTAAATAACTGCTCATTGATTCTGAAAAGTAGCCCTTGTTTCCTCCATAAAAGTGGAGGCCTGTTGCATAAAAGAAGAAGTTTGCTACATAAACTTTTTAAATGTACTCTCAAGAGAAGACTTCTACTCGGGTTGGGCATTCGGTGGTGCCATTTGATTCTTCCAAGAGAAATTGGGATGATTCCTCTAACTTGGATTATATGTATTGGAATAAGAATTACCTTGTGGTCTCAAAGGATTTTCCATATAATTAACTTGTTCTGGAGCAATGAAACTAAAAATGCTTGCTTCACATCCACCATTGGCATGATTGCCTCCACAAAAATCACAAATCAACACTTGGTGGTTCACTGAATTTAGCTGTATATTCCCAACTTGCTTGGTGAGGTTAGATAACTGCTGCAAAATATTTTTGTTTTGAGCAAGTAAGGCATCAAGAGTACCAAGCTCCATAACTCCCTATTTGACTACTGCTCTTCCACTAGGCATCTGATATTCATTGGTAGTCATAGTCTCAAATAATTCCTGTGCCTCTTTAGGAGTTTTAGTGTTCAAAGATCCACCTACAGATGCATCCACCATAAGTCTTGTGGAATGATTCAAACCATTATAGAAGATCTGCACCTGCTGCCAAACTTCGAAAGCATGATGAGCACATTTTCAAAGTAGCTCCTCCAATCTTTCCCACGCTTCATAGAGAGATTCTCCTTGATTTTGAGTAAAGCAAGCAATATCACTCCTTATCTTCACAAACATTGACGGAGGAAAATACCGAGTGAGGAACTTACTAACCAGATCATCCCAAGTGGAGATCCTTCCTTGAGGTTGGGCTTGTAGCTAGCTCTTAGCTTTATCTCTCAAAGAAAATGAAAAAATTCGTAATCCTATGCGTCATCACTAGCTCCGTTATATTTGATAGTGTCACAGAGTTGCAAGAAATTAGCAATGTGCAAGTTTGGATCTTCTGCCTAACTTCCCCTAAACTAATTTTGTTGCACCAATTGTAGAAGAGCTAGTTTAATCTCAAAATTGTTTGCTTGGATAGCAGGTCGCGCAATACTGGTTGAGACATTTTTAGAAGATGGAGTAGCATAATTAGCTAAAGTGTGTCTTCTCTATGTAGTAGTGGTCTTAGCTATCTTTTCTTCTAGGCTCCTTCTTTTCTCTAGCTGATTTCCTATTTGCTCTTTCAATTCTTGTTATTTCTAGATAAAAAAAGTAATTTTTCTAAATCCACAATACCTTGCATAAACAAACAAATAAGCAAATCAGAGTGGAGTAAAGAAAAGAAATTAAAACTAAAACTAAAAATAAAAATAAATGACTAATAAAAATAAACAAAGAAAAACAAAAGTGAATAAAAAAATAAATTAAAAAGTAAATTAAATAAAGAAAAATAAAATTAAATAAGAAAATAAGTGCTTAAATTAGTATTTTTTCAACTACTATTTAATATTGAAAACAATAATCCCTAGCAACGGCGCCAAAAACTTGTTATGAAATTTGTAAGTGTACTGAATCACAAATGTAATAAAGAGTAAATAAGAGTATCATTCCCATGAGGATTATGTTATCAATTATTAAATTCACCAATTCGACACTATTCAAGCTATTGAAAATAGAGTTGGTAAAAACAATAATAAGAAAGATTAATCAAAAATAACAAAAGCAAAATTTAATTAATTAGTTAAGATGGAAGACAATAATATGAAAGTGTTAGGGGTCAAATTTCACTTGAACTCTTTAAATGCAAAATCAAATATTGGTTTAATCAAGTTTTATTCTAATGATTTATGGTCAATTCCCAAAATTAATTAATATCCAATTCCTTGGTATATTAATCCTCTTACACTGTTTAGAATTAACTAATCCCTTAGTCTAACCCCAAATAGAAAGACATTATCAAGAACGAGGGAATTAAGAGAAAGACCACATAACTTGTAACACCCTGATTTTTCATTTTTCTCAAAATAAATGAGTTTTATAATATTTATGAATTTTTATGAACTTTTGAAAATTTTTAATTATTTTGAATATTTAAATATTATTTTGATATTTTAATATTATCTTAAAAATTGTATGTCTGAATTTTGTTTTTTCTGAAAATATATTAGTTTTATAATTTTTATGATTTTTGTGAATTTTTGTAGAACTTTATGAATTTTTGATTATTTTAGTGTTATTTTGAGCTGTGTGTGGGTCCGAGGGGACCCGAGGCGGGCCCGAAAAAAGATAAAAAAATTTCCTAGATCAGAAAGTTTCAGACTGTCAAGGCAGGATCGGGGGATCTTACTAAACCCGAAATTGGGAATAGTTGACAGAGATTTTCTGTATCTGAGTTTTCCATTACCCATTGTGTAATAATAGCAATAGCTGTTATCCATTGGGTAATATCTGTTAGAAAAATATCTTGATGACTCAGCTGGTGACTCAGCACTATGACTCACTATACTGACTCAGCTGTTCTATAAAATTCTATGATGACTCACCTAGTAAATATCTAAGGACAAATATCTAGGAATAAATATCTATCAGAAAAATATCTTGATAAAATATCTCAAGTATAATCATGAAAGCTGAAAATATCTAAGTTAAATATCTTAAAGATCATGATGGCTCATCATTACTAAGTTTTATGACTAACTAATAGAAATTGGTCAAAAATAGTGGCTGGGCTTTGTTGTGAACCGTTAGATGGAAAACTTGATGGAAAAGCCTTAAATCCTCACCGTTGATCTAATCAATGGTGTGAGAGCAATCTTGATAAAGAAGCTTATGATATCAACCTTAGATTTAATCAATGGTTAGGATTTAGTCAATAAAAATGGCTAGATTGATTAGTTACTAAGTAACTAGATAATTTAACTTAGTTACCCTAATAGCTTAACTAGTAATCAAATGAACTAATTTAGTTGCTAAATAATTAGAAGATAGTTACTAATTAAATATCTACTTATTTAGAAACATGATTTAAGCATGACATATGCAATGACATAATAATGTAATTAATTAGTTAGAATGTAACCAAATGGCTTAACTAAATTAATTCAATTGTAACTAAATGGTAAGCTAGGTAACTAATTAAATTAACTAAGTGTAACTAGAAAGCTAATTGAATTAAGACTTGGTTAGCTATCCTAAGTGAACTCCACGGCTGCCTAGTGTTTTCTACGAGGTTCTTGATTCATCTTTGATGATCATTTGATGACAACTTGATGACCAAGGCCATGTGCACTCATGTGAGCCCATGTGCTTATGCTTAATCTTGTAAAACAAGCCTTGAATCTCCTATACAAGCACTCCCACGGCTGCTCACTTATGAATTGGCTATTTCATTTTCATTTCCTCATATTTTGTGACACTTAATCCATTCTCTTTCTTCTCTCTCTTCCAATTATTCAAGAATACCAAGAACAAACACCATGAACTCCATTTTCTTTCTTTCTTGAACCATTCGGTCTCCACTCCTAAATCTCACTTCCAAGCTTCAATAATTTTATACAACCTTGGATCTAAAACCTATACACAATCCTAAGATACTTTGTAGTTAAGATCTTGGCCTAGTTCTATCATCTTCAACCTTGTTCTTCAAGTTAAAGATCAAAAAGCTCTTGCTTTGTTTCTTGAAGGAGCTCATGGCCAACCACCCAAGCACCATCTTCCAAGTTTGTTTAATTTCAACCAACCATATTTCTTGAATCCTTACATCATTCTAAGACTCTTTGATGTTGAGACTTTGGTCTAAATCCATCATCTTCATGCTTGAATATTGGATTTAAGTTCTAGGGTTTCAAGGTAAAAATGTTGAAACTTGCTTTTTATTTGATTTTTAGAATCCTAAGACCATGTTTGATCTATGGTCATCTTAATCAAGCTTTAGATACTAATTTGTATATGTTTGTTGTGATTCTAAGATCTATTTGGTGGTGAAAGATTGATACAAAGAGGGTTTTACAAAGAGCTAAGAAGCATCAACCAGGTAAGAGGGAGATTAATCTCATCGGCCATATTTGGCGGTGAAGGAATGGAATTGTTTGTGTTTGTGATTGGAAAATCCATGTGAGGATTTATTCACTCGATTGAGTAATTATTAGTTTATGTTTGTTAGATTATATTATGTGATTGTTTTATTGTTTTGATAAGTATGCATGAGTTGTATATGTGTTTGATATACTTATAGCTTTGACAGTATATTTGCCTATGTGTGATTTGGAAAGCATGATAATTTCTGTGTAATTTAAGATGTGATTCACTTGATGAGAAAATTTTGTATGAGGACTCCAAAGAGTCTAGAGGTACAGGGCATCATTACTATCAAGAGGACTAAGGATTCTAAATCATTTTCCAAATTGAGGATTAAATGATTTTATGATAAGAAATTCAATTAAGTAATTTTATAAGGAATGAAGGTGTTAAGAAATGATTTATATATGAATTTTGAAGGCTTGTATTGCCTTGGTTTTGTGAGACAAAGTGAGTTCAAAGTGGAAATTTAATTAATTTAGTACAAGGATTAAAGAAATGGAAATAAAGTATTTTGTCACTTGAAAAATGGAATTTTCGTATATGAATGGAAACGAGAGGTTGAAAGTGTTTGAATCTCAATTTATTTTAAAGAGGATTGATATTTTTTTAGAATTGTTTTGAGCTGTAATATCCCAAGTAAAACTATGAAATACAATTTTCTGGGAAATAGTAGAAATACTGATTTTTTAGCGGGACTATATTGAAAATTATATTTTTTGAGGGACTATATTGAAAATATTCTTTAAAAATAGACTTTATTACAAATATTATTTAATGAGAGACTGTTTTAGAAATATTATTTGAAGAGGGACTATTATGTAAATATTATTTTATGAAGAGGGGCTATTATGTAAATATTATCGTATAGAAGGACTAATATACAAATAATGAAATAAGCTAAACTTTTTATATTAAATGAGAAAAATCTTATTTTGGATTTAATATACGTTAGTAATATTTTACGCGATTTAAAAGTAGTAATTTTAGCTATATGATTGAGAAAATGTGAAAATATGATTACGCGATGAAAATACAGTAAAGATACTGTTAGGCCAATGTGTGAGCCTTGAATATGAGATGATGAATTTGAACTGAGAATGGTGCATTGTACATGCATTGGAAAAGTCCGATGGACTGGATAAGGCTAATTGCCTAGGAGTGAATACACTTCTTGAGTGGGTGCGATATGCGTAGTGTAAATCACTTGTTGATATTGGGGGCATCGGGGTGCAGGTTGCCTACAATAAGCAGTTGGTAGCTCTTCTGTACCGTGGGTTTGACCGACACAACACATCGATGATCCTGACCGAGACACTATTCTTAATCAAGATCTGATAAAGATTGTCGTGTATATGCTAGATGTGCAAATACATATGAGAATTGTGGCACGTGGTCTGAGGCATATTGGTACAAACAGATCTTTTCAATCACTCTCTCCGACCTGAGTTTTAGCTCCATGGAGTAGGAAATTGAGTCTGTGTGGCCATGTATATTTATTGAGTATTGATATCGGTGTGATATTTGAACTGTTGAATATTTGGAAAATATTGAGGGCATTATCGTAATTATTGTTTATAATAATTGAATTGTTGAATATTTGGATATTGTTGAGGGCATGATTGTAATTATTGTTTATTACATCTATTGTGATGATAAATAATGTTGATGGCATAATTGTAATTATGGCATGATGTATCTGTATGATATATTGTATGTGTTTATCATTTCTTTGCGACCATATTGGTATACGATGTAGGGGATCTCATCTCTTTGCTATTTTATTCTGTCTGTTTCTATTTTATGCCTACGTTTGTGAAGACGGCAATGGCTGTAAGGAGGGACCAGTTAGGTTTCTTTAGACCACAGTTTCTTGAAAGTGCTACTGCTTGGCGTGTTCATGGGGACACAAGGCATATAGAGTATTGTGGTGACATTACTCTATCAGTAAGTAGGACTCGCCATGGGGTTGTTACTTCAATTTATACGATTGCTTATGTAGAGGTTATTTTACCTATTAGGGAGTTGTAGAATGAATTTCACTATACTCCTAGAGAGAGAACTTTGATATATCCTTAGGTTGAATTTCTATTGGTCGAGACATTCCCAACTAGGGAATTTGTCTTCTGACAAGGGCTCATATATTAGGTATTATGTTTTTAGGTATGCAAAGATAATGAAGGTGTCGTTGTAATAAACTCTGTTAAATGAAAAGTACTTTATTCAGTTATATTCTTTTGAGTTACTTTAATTTGATCAATTGATGTTTTCTACAAAAAGAAATTTTGAAACCCATATTTAAATGAGATTAAATATTTTATAACTTGCGTAATTAATTATTTATAAGGAGTTGGTATGAATGTGATACCCTTCGGGGGGGTATTACATAACTTACAACGTCTATTCCTAGCGATTGTAGAAATTATGGTGTTTATCACAAGTTCTAGGTTCATGCAAATTTTTCCAAATCATACATCAACCCAAAAATCATTCCCAAATTTGCCAAATTTAGAAAAGCATTAAGAAAAGAGATAAACACATAAATCATGAAATAGAAACATTGATTAAACCCATAAAAGGATTTACATCATCTAAGTATCAAGATCCATCATCATCCTAACAAAAGAGGTTTAGTTACACATGAAAAAAGAACACAAAGGAAAGAATATGACAAACTCCATTGTAGAAAGGTGGAAAGGTTGAAGAGAATTTCTAATCTTCAAGCCAAATTGCACCTACACCACTTTAGGGTATATGCCTCTTGATAGTTGCTATGTTCTATCTAAGTGTGTTTTCAATTTGGCAAAAATTTTCTTTTTATAAAGAAATCTCGCTGCTATGTACGCGACCAACGCTCAAGTGCTGAGTGCTGGGACACTAAAGGGAAATTATAACATCCTAATATAGATATCTAGGTATATCATAGATACACAAGGATATTCAGTACTAGAAATGCCACTTCTACATAACTAACTAACATATATCCATAATCACAACTAAGTAATTATAGAAAGCCTTGAGAGGTTATAGAAAACTTAAACTCATACATATATATACAACACTAGCCACAAGAGGGCATATTGTAATACATACAAAACAAATGTAAACTGTATACATAAGTTCTGGCTAGAAAAGCATATAAAACTATACTAGTTTTCAAGCTTAACCTTCTTTTCCTTAGCAGGGTCTTTACGTAGATTTATATGGAAGAACAATTGGGGTGAGAATTACAATTCTCAGTAAAAGCAATTCTAATATCAGCAAGCTATAACATTGTATAACAAATATAACAATTGCTATAACTACAAACATAGGAGTTTCCTCCCTAATTCTCATAACCGCACGCTACCTAGTAGTGTGCTCTAAACCAATAGCCTACATACTGTTAGATATAAATAATTGCCTATACAATTGTAAATACCAACAACAATAGACAATATCCATACAACTGTCCATAAATGTAATGCGAATGATATGCAATATGATTATGCCTAAAAAGATCCTAAAGATATGCTTGTGCAATGTTTTGTTTTGAAATACATGCAAGGGTTTATTTTGAAAACAAAGATATTCGCTAGGAACTGGTTCAGTATATCATCCTGTGGTAAATAGAGGGAAAGCTCATCCTTACATCACACATACCCTGGCACCCTGAGAAGTTCGGGCTGAATCCTTGTTCAAAAGAACCTTACGGACTCCCCACTTATCTCCTTTGGCCTTGTCACTATCAAGATATTAGGGTTATGTCCTTAATCAAAAGAGTCTTTCGGACACCCATCTATCTCCCTTGGCCTCCATGAATGGACATCAAAGGATACTCACCAAGATTAATACTGCTAGACTATTTCCATTTGCAAACATACATACTGATATACCTAGTTCATATAAGACCTACGCATATTCTACTAGGAACTTTAGCTTCTTATGTTTACCCTTTGTAGAAAGGAGAATCTGTAATCTCATACTACATGTAACCCTAGCACTTGGTTAGGAATAATTGTCCCCTTAAGAACTTCTAATTCCTTTCCTTCTGGCTAAATGACCTTTCGTCATATAAAGTCACATTCTTCGACAAAAACTACCAATCCATCCTAGTTCATTGCATCTAATACAGTCCATCACCACTCATTACATATTCAGTGATCTCTATACAACACTATGTTGCTAAGGTGTTAGATACACACTTATGGCAAAGCATTATTCTTGGTTGCACTATGGTTCTTAGCTTTCACATATAAACTAGATTAACTAACTAGTATGTGAAAAGTGTAGTGTTATGTTTACCTCTTACATAAATACCATCCTAACGTTCCTATAGACTCAACTCATCCTAGTGAAAGAGTCTATCTTAGCTAATACTTTAATTCCAACTTTGTTTAAGGAAACAAATGAGCATTTCTCTAGAACTTTACATATCCAACTACTCTCATGGATATAACAAGCTTACTAGTCTCAACTTTTCCTTTAGTGTATTCTACAATGTACAAGGTCCTACTTAACTAGAGACTTAGTACATAACATTCCCTCTTCAGAACTAAATACACAACCTTATCCCCACTCAAGTGAATCTAACTCAAAAGTGGTTCTTACTCACAACTCCTTGTTGCTAAAGATTCTAGGTATCTTCCCAAGGTAATCCACTACTCTTGGATATCCTAATGTTCATACCTTCCTTATTCTTACTAGAGTGAATACTACAATCCATCGTAATATACTTATGTCCAATGCACCATCTCATCACATCTTGAGTGACATCTAATGTAACACTAGGTTGCCTAAGGTGCTATATTCTTACCTAGGGCAATCCTTCACTTTTAGGATGCTCAAAGGCCTAAGCTTTCTCATTCATTCTAGATGATAGTTCCTCTCTTGAAATATCCCTATTTGTGTCCTCAAACACCTTAGGAAACATAAACAAATGATTCCATCTAGCTAGGAACTTCAAAACATAAAAATTGATATTTTGGCAAGTTCAAGGGCCTCACGCAGTGTCACATCTTATGCACGTCGTGGCACCCTAGCCTCGAGTTTCATTACTGGATTTAGCATCACTCTCACACCATGCCACGGCTTCTTTATGCCGCAGTGCTAGCAGCAAATTTAACCCCGCGCCTTGACACGTGTAACACCCCCTTTAGGGCATCACATTTACGGCTTCCAAATTACCAAATTAGAACCAAGTTATAAAAACTAATAATATTATACGTACATTTTTTCAAATATTTTATTTTTTGTGAATAAATTAAAACTAAATAAAATAAATAAAAACACAAGATATAAACCAAATAATTTACATCAAATACATACCCAATTTTATACTTAAACATAATTATACAAATATAATACCCAGAACATACACTAGCCTAATACCAAACATCTAATCAGAAGGGTACTCATCTAGATCCTCTTCCGGGTCTTCCTCAGATTCTTCATCTAACAACAACCCCAGATGGGTCATAAGGCTACGAACTAGAGTTCGTGCAGATGAAACGACTAAGTCCTTCGTAGGAGTAACACAATGACTACTCCACAAAAACTCTATAGGCATAACAAAACGCAAATGCACAAAAGCTCTAAAAGAAAATATAGGGACCCCATGAAAAGTCCTACTTAGGGTCACAAACACCTCCCCATATACCACACACTCCTCATCAGCGTCATAGCGCCAGGCATTTGTGCCTCCTTTAAAAAGCACTTTGACATAACCCAGAAAACTAGGCCTCGACGCCATCGCAACACACAAACAAAATTAACACAAACAAAAATGAGGTGATCCTTCCTCTTCCTCTTCCTCTTCACACTCTTTATCAAACATACAAATAAACATAATAACATAACAAAGAGGTGAGATCCCCTACATGAATACCATCATGGTAGCATAGAGACAATAACAATAACAACACTATTCATATATAGTATTAATAAACATATTCATGGCATCATATGATCATTGCATCAAATAACAGATTATTAGCACAAACATTTATATATCACAATAGAATGATGATTGACTATGCACATGCACAATGAACCAATTTCCTACTCCATGGAGCTAAACTCAATTTTGGAGAGAATGATCCATAAGCTATATCTGTATATCAATCGCCTCAACTAAGTGTTATAATTTCTCGGTGTGCACGTCATGGCTTATACAAGACATTCTACGCCAGATCTTGAATAGAATAGTGTCTAGTCAAGATCGTCGGAGCATTGCTCAGTCACCACGGCCCAGTGGAGCTACCAATTGTCCACTTATGGGATACTCGTGCTTCTACGCCTCCAAGTTCAACAAGTGAACCACACTACGCAATTCGCACTCGCACTAAAGTGTAATTCAACTCCTAGGAAACAATAACCTTAATTGACACTATCTGTCAAACAATGCATGTCCAATGACTTAATGCGCATTATAAGCCACTACCAGCCACAAACACACAGTAATTAGAATTTGGTATATTACTTATGAATATCGATAATTTTTCAAATAAATAATTTTAGTAGATATCAAAATATGAGCCTTTCACGGAAGCGTAATTTATAAATAATATGAAATGAATAATATACAAAGGATACATCATTGTACAACATATACAGGAATCTCCTCATGGCACGAACTACTATAAATATCTACAATAATCTAAGCCAAAGTGTTAAACTATTTCTTCATCCAAAACTCCATCTTGCCTCATTTGGTTTGACTGTTGTAGATCTTTCCTAGAAAAAATCATTTCAAAACATTAATATATAATCCGTAGGAAGGTGGCTAAAGTCAAATCAAGTCCTTCCTCTTCCTGAAATGGAGGTTCATTTTATATTGTTTATCAAAATCATTTGAATGATTAAATCGATCATCAAATCTAGTCGAAGTCTCAAATTCATATCAAGGGATCTCAGTCATCAAAATTCATATATCAAATCATAGTTTATTTCATCAAATCTCATGAAATCAAATCATGATTCTTATCATCAATTTTTGATTCATCAAATTGTAAATCACTTTATCAAATCTCAAATCATCAAACTATCAAGTCTTAAATCATGATTCATATTATCAAATCTCGAGTCATCAAGTCACAAATCATTTTATCAAATTTCATATCAGCAAATATCTTTATAATCTCAATATCCATCAAAATCTAATCATGACAGACTGATGCATTATTTAACCTCTGAATTCATCTCTTGGCACATGATAATTATGCAATTAACATATGCAAATCCCAATCAAAATTAAGCATTAAATCAGAATTTAAACAAGAGAAGAAGAGAAAAAGAAACTTGATTAATAGATGAATGTATAGCAATTAAAACATGATCTCAAGATTAATCATCAAGAATGTCAATCTCTTGGATTGATTAAAGAAGTTTAGCTCTCCATAGCCACCACCATTGGAGAACCTTCAAGAACCATACAAAAAATGAAAATAACAAAGAGAGACGAGGAGAGGAAGAGAAGAGGAGAAGTCTCAAAATCCAAAAACTAAAACTACAATCACACTTCTACGTAGAAACTCTCCATTATTTTCTTCACAAATTTGATTGCTCTCCTCTTAATCATTCACTAAGAGTCAAAAGTGGTTCACCCACTTTTGTTAATTATTCCTCCATTATCAAAGTGTGTCTCCCACCTTCCAATGATTCCTTCACTTTTTCCACTTTTCCATCTTTTGAATTTCTGTCACAATCTCTAATTCAAATCAAGTCCATCAGATAGCCTTTGAAGTAAGCTTTCCAAGGAGTGCTCATATGCTTAATTTGGGCTTGAAAGATATGCCCAAAATAGCGAAGGTGTGTCCAGAATTCGTAACAATATCGCTGGTCCAACTTCAAGGCTGTATTTGATCATGTAAACATCCGAATCTTCCAATTTGACATTTCACAAAACTTGTAGATATTTTTCTCATCTTTCCTAGCATATAAAGAACATCAAAATCAGAGATCTACAACTCAAGTTATGGTCAAAATACTGAATCACTATCAATAAGCATTAAAATCCAAAAATTTTGCTTTAAAGCCCAATTCAACCCAATGATCTAAATGAGTGCTAAGATCATTTAATTACAATCTGGACATCATTGATAAGGTAATTGTGTGGATAATTAACATGTTAAAAATCATAATTATCAAATACCCCCACACTTACTCTTTTGCACGTCCTCGGGCAAAACAGAAAAAACCAAAACTAGGGAACAAAGAAAAACAAAACAAACTCAAAAGCTAAAAACTCTAAAAGACTCAATTTCAAATGACATTTAAGAACGAAAAAGATATAATCAAGAAAAACAACTAAAGATTTAAGGGAACAAGCAAGGTATCATCAATTTTAAAAGAATGAATCAAGAATGATAGATTCTCACAAGATACACTCTCAATCCCTCAAGTGTTTACGGGATAAGTATTTCACTCAATTCAATCCATGAAAATTGCACTACCCTAAGCTTGCTTATTTTCTACTTCTCCACTACTCAAAACACATACACACAAAAATCAAGAGGACTTTATTCAAGGTTGAAATGGGGCCAAGGTAAGGAAAGGAAACAATATGGATATGACAAGTTAAACACCCAAGAGAATAAAAGAGCATTGGGAAGGAACTCAAATGACAAGTAACAAACATGAATTTTTATCCCCTAACTCCAAATAATACACATTCTCTTCACATATTTCCTTCACTTTCCTTCACTTATTTTTTTTCTCTTTTTTTTTTGAAAAATTTAACCTCTCTTGTAATATTTTTTTTCTTTTTATCTTTTTTTTTATTTTTTTAAATATTTTTTTTCAAACACTTTGAATATTGCACACACACACTAATCAATATTACACAACCCCCACACTTGAACTGTTAATTATTCACAAGCCAAAGAGCTCCTCCAATGAAAATGAACCAATGTTCTTCCATTCCCTAAGGTAAGGTAAAACATGGTTTTTCACATAAGGCATATACTGAGCTAAAACAAAGAATAAGCAAGTAGACTCAAGGGGGTTAAACAAAGGAAATAATGCAGGGTTGGCTATTTGGCTAAAGTAGCTAATAAAAGAAAGAAGGTCTCAATCATGTTTACGCATGCAAGTGAAAATGTAGTCTCAAAAAGAATCAAAGCAAGTTCTAGAGTAATCAATTAACATGAATGAAAATCACACAAGAAAGAGGAGAATGGTGCAAATGTTAAAATCCACCAATATGCTCAAAAACTCACAAGGTATGCATCTATCAAACTCAATCCACCAATTCAAACCATGAACCTTTTACTTGATTTATTTCTACTCATCACTTTAACACAGCTTAAAATCCATTCAAAAACACATTTTTCTTTCAAAGCATTATTTTTTTTTCTTTTTTTTCTTTTTTGCAATAAACAAGCACAGAAAACAAAATCAAAATAATAACAGAAATAGTAACAAAAAAATAAACAACAGGGCTAAAATATCAAAATAGCAAAAATAGTAGAAGCATTACAATTGAAAACAGAAACAAAAACAGAATGCTAAAATTCCTCCCCCACACTTAAATTGTACATTGTTCGCAATGTAAAACTCACAAGAAAAATAACATTCCATCAAAATCATCAATTAATGAAGGACAAGTAAAATAAAAGAGACGAAAGGAAAGAAACATCCTTATCAAGTAGGGTAAACGGCTTCTTGCAAGTGGACCTCCTCCAAAATGTCCTCTTGAGCTCCCTCATAAAATGGTTTGAGGCGATGTCCATTGACTGTGAAAGCTTTGGTAGTATTTTCACTTGTAACCTGCATAGCACCATAAGGAAAAATCTTAGTAACAACAAATGGACCAAGCCACCTAGATCTGAGCTTCCCGGGTATGAGTTTGAGGCGGGAGTTATAGAGGATAACTTTTTGACCAATCTCAAATGTTTTTCTCATGATCATCTTATCATGGAAGGCTTTGGTCTTCTCTTTATAAAGTTTGGAACTCTCATAAGCCTCCAAGCGAATTTCCTCCAATACCTGCAACTGTAGCTTTCGCTCCATGCCTGCTTGATTTAGGTCCAAGTTACACCTCTTTACTGCCCAAAATGCGCGATGCTCAATTTCCACCGGCAAGTGGCATGCTTTGCCAAAAACAATCCGATAAGGAGACATCCCAATCGGAGTCTTATAAGCGGTCCTGTAAGCCCATAAAGCATCCTCAAGCCTTTTGCTCCAGTCCTTCCTGTTAGGTTGAACTGTTTTCTGAAGTATCTGCTTGATCTCTCTGTTGGAAACCTCGGCTTGCCCATTAGTCTGGGGATGGTAAGGTGTAGAAACTCTATGCAAGACTCTATACTTTTTCATCAAGGCTTCCATGCTCCGATTACAGAAGTGCAAACCCTGATTACTAATGATGGCTTTTGGGACTCCAAACCTGCAGAAAATATGTGATCTAACAAAATCTACAACAACTTTGGAATCATCAGTCTGAGTGGCTTTTACCTCTACCCATTTAGATACATAATCCACAGCAAGCAGAATGTAAACAAAACCAAATGACACAGGAAAAGGACCTATAAAATCAATACCCCAAACATCAAATATCTCACAGAACAACAAAGGTTGTTGGGGCATCTCATTCCTACGAGAAATATTCCCTGTTCTCTAGCATTGTTCACAAGATTTACAAAACAAATATGCATCATGAAATAGAGTGGGCCAATATAATCCAGAGTCCAAAACTTTCCTAGCTGTCTAAAATGTCCACCACAGGCAAATGCATGACAAAAGCTAAGAACAGAATTAAACTCATGATCAGGAATGCATCTCCTAATGACTTGGTCACTACAAAATCTCCATAAATAAGGGTCATTCCACACATAATATTTTGACTCACTTTTCAGTTTATCAATCTGTACCTTAGTGAAATGTGCAGGTAGTGCTCTAGCAACCAAGAAATTAACTAATTCTGCAAACCAAGGGATGTTACCTTGCATCTTGAAAAGTTGCTCATCAGGGAAGGCATCATGGATAGAAGAAGAATCTGCCTCTCTCTCAATCCGACTCAAGTGATCTGCCACCAGGTTCTCTGCTCCACTCTTATCTCTGATATCAATATCAAACTCCTGTAAGAGCAACATCCACCTAATCAACCTAGGCTTTGCATCAGGCTTTTTCAGGAGAAACTTCAAAGCTGCATGATCTGAAAATACAACCACTCTAGAACCAAGCAAATATGATCAAAATTTATCTAAAGCAAAAATAATTGCTAAAAGTTCCTTTTCGATTGTAGTGTAGTTAGCTTGTGCGGCATCTAAAGTCCTCGAAGCATAGGAAATGACATGAGGTACTTTGCTGACTCTCTATGCAAGGATAGCTCCCAATGCATAATTAGAGGCATCACACATGATTTCAAATGGGAGTGTCTAATCTGGTGGCTGGATGATAGGTGTACTGGTCAATGCTTTCTTCAAGTGATTGAAGGCATCCTTGCATCTTTGGTCAAAGTGAAACTCTACATCCTTTTGCAACAAGTTGGACAGTGGAAGGGCAATTTTGCTAAAATCCTTTATGAACCGTCGATAGAAACCTGCATGACCAAGGAAAGAACGAACCTCCCGCATACATGTGGGGCAAGATAGGTATGAAATGACATCTATTTTTGTAGGATCTACCTCAACACCTTGCTAGATACTACATGTCCTAAAACTATACCTTGTTCTACCATGAAATGACATTTCTCAAAATTTAGGACAAGGTTAGTTTCAATGCACCTATGCAAAACTCGAGCCAAACTATCCAAACATGCATCAAAGGAAGATTCATAGACAGTAAAATCATCCATAAACACATCCATGTAACTCTCTAAAAATTCAGAGAATATACTGATCATACACCTTTGAAAGGTTCCCGGAGCGTTGCACAGACCAAAGGGCATTCTCCTGTATGCAAATGTTCCAAATGGGCAGGTGAAAGTGGTCTTCTCTTGGTCTTCTGGGGCTATATGAATCTGAAAATAGCCCGAATATCCATCCAATAAACAGTAATGCGACTTGCCAGCTAGTCTCTCCAACATCTAATCAATGAAAGGCAATGGAAAATGATCTTTCCTAGTGACCTAGTTAAGCCGCCTATAATCAATGCATACTTGCCAACTGTTTTGGATTCTTGTGGGTAGGAGCTCATTGTTCTGATTTGCAACTACTGTGACTCCAGATTTCTTTGGAACAACTTGAACGGGGCTCACCCATTTACTGTCGGATATGGGATAAATAATGCCAGCTTGCAGCAGCTTGGTCACTTCCTTCTTCACCACATCCAGAATCAGGGAATTTACTCTCCTTTAAGGCTGCCTCACTGGCTTGGTACCTTCTTCCAATAAAATCCTATGCATACATGTGGATGGACTAATACCAGGAATGTCTGCAAGTGTCCATCCGATGGCTTGCTTATGCTGCCTCAAAACTTGTAATAATTTTTCTTCTTATTCAGGTTGCAGATTCTTAGCGACAATCACTGGCAGCTGCTCACTATCTTCCAAATATGCATATTTAAGGTGGTCTGGCAAAGTCTTTAGCTCTAAGGATGGGGGATGCACAATGGAAG
This sequence comes from Ormosia semicastrata, assembly GCA_029884595.1. Taxonomy (NCBI): domain Eukaryota; kingdom Viridiplantae; phylum Streptophyta; class Magnoliopsida; order Fabales; family Fabaceae; genus Ormosia; species Ormosia semicastrata. The sequence continues at coordinate 62,006,064 of JAQQTO010000061.1, read as the reverse complement.
GCAGCAAGCTATTTGAAACAAGCAACTCAACAGCATTAAATTTGACATAATTTTGACTCACATTTTCATATCTTGCATCAGTCAAATAAGCACTTGCATCATCACTCATAACTACATAAATCTTAGCACATGCAGTACATGGTTCAGTATCACAGCTAACACATATATCACAAGTGACAGAATCCAGAAAGTCAATAATATCAGGGAATTCAGTACTCATATCAGCATAAGTATCATCAACCAACATTTCAATCACATCAACATGAAAAATTGAATGCTCCTCAATGGGGTGTCTCATGGCATCAAAAATGTTAAATTGTACCACATCTTCACCAAATTCCATAGAAAGGGTGCCAGTATGAACATCTATCTTGGTCTTGGCTGTCTTGAGGAATGGTCTTCCTAGAATCAATGGAGCATGATTTGTTGAAGACTCATCTTCCATGTCCAGAATGTAGAAGTTTGCTAGGAAAATTAGCTCATTCACCCGTACTAACACATCTTCCAGCACTCTTGCAGGATAAGCAGTGGTTCTGTTTGCTAACTGAATCACTATGCCAGTGGGTTGTAAGGTTCCAATGTTCAAATACTTATACACTAACATAGGCATGACATTGATAGAAGCACCCAAATCTAGCATTGCATGGTCAAATCTGGAATTGCCTATAGTGCAAGGGATTGTGAAAGTTCCAGGATCTTTGCATTTTTTTGGCATGCTTGGCTGAATCATTGCAGAAGCATTTCTGCCCATACTAACCTTCTCAGTACCCTTAAGTCTTCTCTTGTGAGTATGCAACTCCTTGAGGAATTTGGCATACTTGGGAATTTGCTTGATTGCATCTAGGAGGGGAATATTGATTTCCACATTCCTGAATGTCTCCACGACTTCCTTTTCCATTTCTGCTTGCGCTATTTGCTTGGATTGTGTCACTTTGTTTGGGAAGGGTAGTGGAATGACCAAGTCTTAATTCTCTGCACATTTCTTCTGGACTGATTCGGTATCTGGTTGCTGCAATGGGAGCTCTGGTTGTGGCAAATTAGGACCATCAATTTCTCTGCCACTTCTCAAGCTAATGATACTTACATTGCCTCTTGGATTATTGACATTTTGTGAAGGCAATTGGCTTGATCCTTGGCTTTTCAACTCACTCACAGTGGTGGCCAGCTGCCCAATCTGAGTTTGTAGGTTTTGAATGGTGGCATTGGCATTTTGCTGGAACTGAACATTATTTGTGGCCATCTGTTTCATCAAATCTTCCAATAATGGCTCAGATGGAGTGGTTACTAGATTTGGCAATATGAGGGGTTGTTGCACAGGTGGCTGCACAGTTTGTTGTTGTCTGAATGCAAGTGGTTGGTATTTGTTGCTAGGACCTACAGCTTGGTATCTAAATTACTGCTGCTGTTGGGTTGTTATTACTGACCAGAATTCCCATATCGTAAGTTAGCATGGTCCCTCCAGCCAGGGTTATAAGTATTAGAAAATGGACCATATCTTGGCTGCTGGGACTGCTGATATTGAGGTCTACTAGGAAAAATGCCAGCTGCTGCAATTGACTGCTCTGGAAAAACAGAACCACCATCTTGAAGTGTGGGGCATGCATCAGTAGGATGAGATGAACAAGAGCAAATGCCACACAACCTTGCAAGTTCTTGTATGGAAACTGGTACATGTTGTCCCACTACTAATTGCCTCACCAAAGAAGTCAATTCATCAAGTCTATGTTCCATTCTCTGTTGGTCGACTTGAGACAATTGAACCTCATTGACTCCTCTGGTGGAGGTAAGGACTCTTGTGCCAAATTGTTGAGCATTGGCTGCCATATTTGCTATCAAATCTCTTGCTGCAGTAGGGGTTTTATCCACCAAGGCACCTCCAGATGCAGCATCCACCATACTTCTATCCATTGGCAGCAAGCCCTCATAGAAATATTGAATCAAGAGCTGATCACTAATTTGATAGTGGGGACAGCTCGAACACAGCTTCTTGAATCTCTCCCAATATTCATGCAAGGTCTCACCAGTCATTTGCCTTGTGCCACAAATGTCTTTTCAAATGGCAGCTGCTCTGGATGCAGGGAAGAACCTCTCGAAGAATAACTTCTTCATATTATCCCAACTCGTGATAGAACCTGGTGAAAGGTAGAACATCCAATCATTGGCTACATCAGCCAGAGAGAAAGGGAATGCCCTCAACTTGATATGCTCCTCAAAGATTCCATGCGGCTTCATGGTTGAACAGACTACATGGAACTCCTTTAAGTGCTTATGGGGATCCTCACCTGCAAGACCACGAAACTTGGGCAACAAGTGTATCAATCCAGATTTTAACTCAAAGTCAGCGTCAAGATCAGGATATTGAATGCACAAAGACTGGTAAGTTACATTAGGAGCAGCAAGTTCTTTAAGGGTCCTATTTTGCCCGTGATCAGCCATGATTTTAGAATCACTTAAGATCTCAAGTGCACCCTCAGATTCAATGTCACAACTAAATTCAGAACCAATTCTTTCACTTAGCCTATGAGTTCTAATCAACCTATGCAATGTTCTATCAATCTCAGGATCAAATTCAAGTAAGATATCAGGATTAGACCTAGTCATGCACCAATCAAAACACAAAAAACACAAAATCAGTAAACAAGTAAAATACACTAGATAACACTAAAAATATACCAAAATAAATCTAATTAACCTATGCAATGATTTTTAAAAATTATGATACTTGTGTAGCATGAAAACTACACAAAAATGTAACTAAAAAATATAATAAAAAAATATTAAAAAATTGAAAAACTGGTCTAAACGATGGATTTTGGGAAAACCAGGGGTGAACTCACAATATATTGTGAGTCTTGTTTATTAGGTCATTTTCCTTCAACTGACCAAGTTTCAGTGCATTCTGGGCACATTATCTGTCAATACGAAATTCTACAAAGTGACCCGTAATCACCTGTTCTCTCCTAAAAATCACCAAAACACAGCAACACAAAGGTTAGTGAGGGATTAGTAGTTAAATATACTCTTAATAAGATTGAACAAAATCAGAATGATCCTCGGCAACGGCGCCAAAAATTTGACAACTGTCGAGATTACCAAATTTAAATCAATTTATAACCGATTTACCAAAACTACTTGCAGCGTAAGGTAACACCGGGTCGAGCCCGTAGATCATTCTAATTATGAAGTCAGATTAAGAGGTTAATAAATAGGGGGGAAAAGTTTTGCAAGATTAAACAATAAAGAGCAATTAAAATGAGTAAACAAGATTAGGAAAACAATCAATCCAAGAGAATTAACCAATCTTGATTTTAATCAATCCTTGATCTTTATAAATCCGTTCAACTATCAACCAAATCCTTGGTCTTAGATCACATCAAGACGCCTCTCAATGATCCATGGATCTTCTACTAGAAACACTTCTAGAATTCAATTAATTAAGGTTAGACAAATTAAGCATCCATCCAAAACCCAAATTAACTTAAAAAAAACCAAGATCCAACCAAGCTAAATATTTCATCAAACACCTTTGATGCATTATTTAACCTTTGAATTCATCTCTTGGCACATGATAATTACGCAATTAACATATGCAAATCCCAATCAAAATTAAGCATTAAATCAGAATTTAAACAAGAAAAGAAGAGAAAAAGAAACTTGATTAATAGATGAATGTATAACAATTAAAACATGATCTCAAGATTAATCATCAAGAATGTCAATCTCTTGGATTGATTAAAGAAGTTTAGCTCTCCATAGCCACCACCATTGGAGAACCTTCAAGAACCATACAAAAAATAAAAATAACAAAGAGAGATGAGGAGAGGAAGAGAAGAGGAGAAGTCTCAAAATCCAAAAACTAAAACTACAATCACACTTCTACGTAGAAACTCTCCATTATTTTCTTCACAAATCTGATTGCTCTCCTCTTAATCATTCACTAAGCGTCAAAAGTGGTTCACCCACTTTTGTTAATTATTCCTCCATTATCAAAGTGTGTCTCCCACCTTCCATTGAATTATTTTCTCACTATGAAAGTGTGTCTCCCACCTTCTAATGATGCCTTCACTTTTTTCACGTTTCCATCTTTTGAATTTTTGTCACAATCTCTAATTCAAATCAAGTCCATTAGATAGCCTTTGAAGTAAGCTTTCCAAAGAGTGCTCATATGCTTAATTTGGGCTTGAAATGAGTGAGATATGCCCAAAATAGTGAAGGTGTGTCCAGAATTCGTAACAGTACCGCTGGTCCAACTTCAAGGCTGTATTTGACCATGTAAACATCTGAATCTTCCAATTTGACATTTCACAAAACTTGTAGATATTTTTTGCATCTTTCCTAGCATATAAAGAACATCAAAATCAGAGATCTACAACTCAAGTTATGGTCAAAATACTGAACCACTATCAATAAGCATTAAAATCTGAAAATTTTGCTTTAAAGCCCAATTCAACCCAATGATCTAAATGAGTGCTAAGATCACTTAATTACAATCTGGACATCATTAATAAGGTAAGTGTGTGGATAATTAATATGTTAAAAATCATAATTATCATAGACTTATGAAATAGGCCGTCTTATATGACCATTTATCAATCATCATCATTTGTCAATCATGAATATTCATTATTCATCTTTCATCAAAAGGTATGGAGGGAATGTCCATCCTCACAATACCAATCACTTAGTAGTAGCCTGCTTTCGGGTTAGTGCACTTCAACCCATTCATAGCTCTCGCTACACAGAACTACTCCGAGTAACCCAAATCAGTCACAACAACAAGGGAATGCCCATCCTCGTTATAGTTGTGGGCAGAGAGGGAACACAACTTATGAGGGAATTGTCTATCCTCAACTACTTGATAGGGTGGGTATCTTCCTTCCTCACACTATCCTCTTAACTACTTAGATAGAGAGGGTATCTTCCTTCCTCACACTATCTTTTAACTAGGAATGCCTCAGGTGTGGAGTGGGAATTATCCATGGGGAACTCAGGTAAAGAGGGAGGGAATTATCCGTTCTCAACCTTAATACTCAGGTTGTAAGGAAATATCCATCCTCAACCACCCTTTCCAAGCCTCCTCCTAGGACCAAGGATATCCTAGAGAATGGGTTACTCATAAAATCAATCATTTGCATTCAATCATGATTCTCATGTTACAATATCAATCATAATTATCAAATCAATTATGCATCACAATCATCATCTCACATTCTTATATAATGACATAAGTCTCATATTTCATCAAACATGCAATATAATAATCCATTATGTCCTTATTCATATCATAGATCAAACATAGCTTAGCCATTCATTTAAAATGTCAAGTGTTTTTGAGGTCCCTTACTCTTGGATCAATCTTAGATTTATGTTTCAAGGCAAGTTAACAGGTTAGGACAGGGTTCTAACCGGTTATCTTAGGCTAATCAAGTCATATTTTATGTCCTATAACTAGTTATCATCATTGAGTAACTGGGTATGGACCTCCTTTCACGTTTCTGTTTTAAACAATAACCAGTTAAGCCTTGGCTCTAACCGATTATTGCATAACATAACTCTCTGTTATATTACAATAATCGGTTAGGCCAAGTTCTAAACCAGTTATTCACTTATGAGAAGGCTCTACCATGAGCCAATAACCAATTATGGTTTGCCCATAATCGGCTACTGGAGGCATTTTCAGATGTGAAACAGAGCTTCAAGAGAGGGAATCCCAAAACCAACTCGTTCTCATATCAAAATCAAGTCAAAAATTCATCAAACATAAACCCAAACCATCATAGAGTAATATAATAAGCATAGGTAATCCTCAATCCATAGGTTTACATCTTTTACAAGACTCAAAATCTTCATCATTTCAAGTTCAAGAGAAAATCTAGTGTCAAAATCATTTATGATGAAAACCATGGTTCAAATCCATCATTCAAACAAAATTTCTTCCAAATCCATAAGAAAACAAGTTTAGTATAAAAAGTTTGAGAAAACATCCCCTACCTAGCTTGAGGTTGCTTCATTCTTTCTTTTTTTGGCTTTTCTTTCTTCTTCCTCTTGTTCCTTCTTTTACCCTCCTTTTTCTTTCTTATTTTCTTTTGTCTGTCTTGTTCCTCTTTTTTTATTTTTGGAAAAGTGTGAGATTGAGAAAATAGAGAATGAGAGAAGAAAGAAGCGTGATGGAGTAGAGAAAAATGAAAGAGAAGCAAGGAAATATCTTCATATTAGGTGGGGGCAGCAGTAAGGAACAGTGAAAAACATGGGGATGGATTTCAACTTTGTATCATTGTGGTTTCCAGCTCCCATGTGACATCCTCTGAGTCACCTCCATCCATAATACCTTCACTAAAAGGATCTGTTTCCCTTTGAGCTCTGTTTATAGCCCTATTAACTCCCATAGTAGAAGTGATTCTGCGAAGCATATGTTCACCTTCACTGAACTCCAAGGGTCTTCTTCTTTCACCCACATAAATTTCTGCCTACTTTGGCTATTATCGTCCTATCTTTAATCATTTTAATTTATTTTGTGGTCTGGTGTACTAAAAGCTCTTTGCAACCCAAAATCTAGAGGCATATTGTTGTGAAATCGGTAAGTACACCGATCGTAAAAGTAATAAAGAGTGAATAAGAGTATTGTTCGCACGAGGATTATGTTGTCAATTACTAAATTCGCCAAATTGATACTATTCACACTATCGAAAAAGAGTCGATAAAAATAATAGTATGAAAGATTAAACAAAAATAACAAAAGCAAATTTTAATTAATTAGGTTAAGATGCAAGATAATGATATGAAAATGTTAGGAGTCAGATTTCACTTGAACTCTTTAAATGCAAAATCAAATATTGGTTTAATCAAGTTTTATTCCAATGATTCATGGTCAATTCCCAAAATTAATCAATATCCAATTCCTTGGTGTATTCATCCTCTTACACTATTTAGAATTAACTAATCTCTTAGTCTAACCTCAAATAGAAAGGAATTATCAAGAACGAGTGAATTAAGAGAAAGACCACACAACTCACAACATCTATTCCTAGCAATTGCAGAAATTATGGTGTTTATTACAAGTTCTAGGTTCATGCAAATTTTTCCAAGTCATACATCAATCCAAAAACCATTCCCAAATTGGCCAGATTTAGAAAACATTAAGAAAATAGATAAACTTATAAATCATGAAATAGAAACATTGATTAAACCAATAAAAGAATTTACATCATCTAAGTATCAAAATCCATCATCATCCTAACAACAGAGGTTTAGTTACACATGAAAAAAGAATAACATAAAGGGAAGAATATGACAAACTCTATTGTAAAAGGTGGAAAGGTTGAAGAGAATTCCTAATCTTCAAGCCTAATTGTTCCCACACCACTTTCGGGTTTGTGCCTCTTGACGGCTGCTGCATTCTATCTAAGTGTGTTTTCAATTTGGTGAAACTTTAAAGGGAAATTCTCCTACATGCGTTGCGCACTCAAGCGATAGACACCCAGCGCCCAAGTACTGGGTCCTGAATGGAATTTCTTCTTTTTTCTTACTTGCTTATTCGTCCAATCTTTTCCATGTGCAATTGCCTATCAAAATCACACAAAAACACGTAATAAGAACATAATTAAAATACTAAAAATATAACAAGACTTGAGAACAAAACTCAATCAAAGAGATTAAAAGAGGATGAAAACCCAATATTTTGAACTGTAAAAATATGAATATTTGCAGGTTTATCACTCCCCCAAACTTAAGCTTTTTCTTGTCCTTAAGGAAATGAAAAGAAAAACTAGACAAAATAAAAAGACTAAACAAATAAAAACTCAAAACAGAAATACTCAAACATGGCAATACCGGGTATTGAAAATTACTCATATCCTCAGAAACTGCTTCACAATCTAATTTCACTATATCACACATGCACAATCTATTTATCACATCGTCTCTCACATGCAACTTTCATGCAAAAATGACATCCCAAAAACATGAATGAAAGAACAAATCTACTCATAAAGTACAAGCCCGAATAGGTTTATAAAACTACAAATGCACATCAAACTCACATCCATAGGGTTGTTCTTATCTCTTTCTTCATTAATGTAAATAGTACATAACCAAGGACCAAAAGGGACTTTACAAAGCTTGTAATATAAGGCCAAGGGTGAGGGTTAAGAAAGAAAGGATAGGATAATAAAAATAAAAGTTGAAATACATAATCATTCAAATTTCAAAAATCAAGCCACAAAATGTAGAACAAGTGCAAAATGGAGCATAAGAAATAACACATCATTCTTTTTTTTTTTAATCTCCACCCCCAAACTTATTTCTTTGCAACACATTGGGTGGACTTTCTCTTTCAATTTTTTTTCTTTTTCATAGCTCTTGAAATACTTCATGCACAAAAATAATAAAGGCTTGAATGATAAAATAATAAAAGATATGCATTCAAGAAAGGGTGTGTAAGAGAGGAATAATTTTTTTTATGTGGGTATGGGAAAAGAAAAATGTGGATAAAGAAAAGAAATGAAGGCCAAACAATAACCATGCTGCAAAAGGCACCTAAGGATATACTATGCTTACAGGTTAGCTTGAAAAGGCTCAAACGGTCCAAAGAATGCCCTTTTCATTTCCTTGATCATGCATTGTCTAGGATTTCGCCTCAAGAGAAAATCTAACAACTTCAAGATACAAATCATTCATACACATGCATTCCTATAAACTTTCTCTAAGCCTGACATGCATTTAAATTCCAAGGTCTATCAAACATAAAGATGGGAAGAACATCCATACACAATTGAAACAATAGAGATAAATGTAACTCATGGATTCTCATGTGATATCCCAAGAAAATAAATCAATCCACAATTCAAGCAATCATTAGATATTCAATTCAACACATTGACATGCACTATTTTAACAAAATAACTCAAAACACAAAAAGGGTGATGATGGCAAAATAAAATCAATAAAAATAAATAACTAAATGAAATAATTGCAAAAATAATAGGCGAAAGGAAAGAAAAGAAAAAACTTTTCTTTTTGTAGCCGACAACTATAAACATCCCCCTACAAAGGCTCCGAACTCAGGGAGGCACCTAAGCCAACTCAACATTAGCTTCAAAATAAGAACAGAAAAATGTTAGTCAATAAAATAAGAAATAACAAAATAATAGCAAAAGCAAATAACTAACTGAAACTGAAAAGATGAAAGAGTAAAGAAAGAGAAAGAAAATGTGCTTGTTTAACGTCATTAGCTCGACATTACCTTTTGTTTATGGTGGCTTGAAGCAGGAGAAACATGATGACATCTTTCTTTTTGCATATTTTTGCCTCCATACTCGATCATTGACCTTGGAATCCCCTCCAAAAATATTTTGAATTGGAGTTATACTTATTTGTCCAAAAGACACCTTAGCATTTGTAACTCCACTAGGCCATGTGATTTTTAATTTATCAACAGGTAAAGTGCTAGGTTTCAACTTGTCAATAGATTTCAGATCAATTTGCTATAAATTCTTAGAACTGGGAAGACCTTTTTCCTTTTCAACCATCTTAGAGGTAGGAAAATCAACATTAATTAATGGTGCAGAGTTCTTGCCAAACGACTCCTTTCGAGATTTACCTTGAATTCAAAAAATAAGGGCATGAAGATCTAATGTTGGGATAAACTTATCAAAAATAGTTATGGTCACGTGATCTCTATCTACCTTCAAAATAAGCTCTCCTCTAGGCACATTAATTAATGCTCCTGACGTTGCTAGGAGTGGTCTTCTAAAAATTAATAGGATATCAACATCATCGTCCATATCTAAGACCACAAAGACAACTAGGAAAATAAATTTGTTGACCTTCACTAGCAAATCTTCCATAATGTTGTACGGACGTCTGATTAATCGATCTGCTAAATGAAGGGAGACCATTATAGGCTTAACTTTCTCAATTCCTAACTTGCGCAGGATTGATAATGGCATTAAATTAATACTTCTACCCAAGTCACATAAAGCCTTATCAACATTTAACTTTCCAATGGTGCAAGGGATGCTAAAACTTCCTAGTGGTAGCTTTTGTTGAATTATGGCGCTGTATTCTTCAGTAAGTGCTATAGTCTCATCTGCTTCCAACTTCCTCTTCTTAGAGAGAAAATCCTTCATGAATCTGGCATATGATGGCATTTGCTCATGTGCTTCAGCAAAATGAATGTTTATCTACAACTACTTGAAAATATCAATGAACTTTGAGAACTACCTCTCTTGCTTCTCCTAATTTTCCTTCTTCAATCTCTGAGGAAATGGAAGCCTAACACACAATTAGGGGTCCAATGGTTTACTCAAAACTGAGTCCTTCTTCTTTCTTCTTTCTCTCGGCTGTTTATCCTTCTCAACCTCTTCTTCTCTATTACCATCTTTCTCTTGGACTTGTCTTAGAATATTAATTCCTTCCTTGGTATTATCTTCTTTTAGCTGAGGGCTAACAACTCTTCCACTTCTTAAAGAAATTTCTGGACACTACTCCTTTGAATTGACCACTATATTACTTGGTAAGATGCCTGGAGGTCTCTTGGAGAGTTGTTTTGCTATTTGACCCATTTGATTCTCTAAACTCTAAATAACTGCTCCTTGATTCTGAAAAGTAGCCCTTGTTTCCTCCATAAAAGTGGAGGCCTGTTGCATAAAAGAAGAAGTTTGCTGCATAAACTTTTTAAATGTACTCTCAAGAAAAGACTTCTACTCGGGTTGGGCATTCGGTGGTGCCATTTGATTCTTCCAAGAGAAATTGGGATGATTCCTCTAACTTGGATTATATGTATTGGAATAAGAATTACCTTGTGGTCTCAAAGGATTTTCCATATAATTAACTTGTTCTGGAGCAATGAAACCAAAAATGCTTGCTTCACATCCACCATTGGCATGATTGCCTCCACAAAAATCGTAAATCAACACTTAGTGGTTCACTGAATTTAGCTGTATATTCCCAACTTGCTTGGTGAGGTTAGATAACTGCTACGAAATATTTTTGTTTTGAGCAAGTAAGGCATCAAGAGTACCAAGCTCCATAACTCCCTATTTGACTACTGCTCTTCCACTAGGCATCTGATATTCATTGGTAGTCATAGTCTCTAAGTCTTGTGGAATGATTCAAACCATTATAGAAGATCTGCACCTGCTGCCAAACTTCGAAAGCATGATGAGCACATTTTCAAAGTAGCTCCTCCAATCTTTCCCACGCTTCATAGAGAGATTCTCCTTGATTTTGAGTAAAGCAAGCAATATCACTCCTTATCTTCACAAACATTGACGGAGGAAAATACCGAGTGAGGAACTTACTAACCAGATCATCCCAAGTGGAGATCCTTCCTTGAGGTTGGGCTTGTAGCTAGCTCTTAGCTTTATCTCTCAAAGAGAATGGAAAAAGTCGTAATCCTATGCGTCATCACTAGCTCCGTTATATTTGATAGTGTCACAGAACTGTAAGAAATTAGCAATGTGCAAGTTTGGATCTTCTGCCTAACTTCCCCCAAACTAATTCTGTTGCACCAGTTATAGAAGAGCTAGTTTAATCTCAAAATTGTTTGCTTGGATAGCAGGTCGCACAATACTGGTTGAGACATTTTTAGAAGATGGAGTAGCATAATTAGCTAAAGTGTGTCTTCTCTATGTAGTAGTGGTCTTAGCTATCTTTTCTTCTAGGCTCCTTCTTTTCTCTAGCTGATTTCCTATTTGCTCTTTCAATTCTTGTTATTTCTAGATAAAAAAAGTAATTTTTCTAAATCCACAATACCTTGCATAAACAAACAAATAAGCAAATTAGAGTGGAGTAAAGAAAAGAAATTAAAACTAAAAATAAAAATAAAAATAAATGACTAATAAAAATAAACAAAGAAAAACAAAAGTGAATAAAAAATAAATTAAACAAGTAAAATTAAATAAAGAAAAATAAAATTAAATAAGAAAATAAGTGCTTAAATTAGTATTTTTTCAACTACTATTTAATATTGAAAACAATAATCCCTAGCAACGGCGCCAAAAACTTGTTATGAAATTTGTAAGTGTACTGAATCACAAATGTAATAAAGAGTAAATAAGAGTATCATTCCCATGAGGATTATGTTATCAATTATTAAATTCACCAATTCGACACTATTCAAGCTATTGAAAATAGAGTTGGTAAAAACAATAATAAGAAAGATTAATCAAAAATAACAAAAGCAAAATTTAATTAATTAGTTAAGATGGAAGATAATGATATGAAAGTGTTAGGGGTCAAATTTCACTTGAACTCTTTAAATGCAAAATCAAATATTGGTTTAATCAAGTTTTATTCTAATGATTTATGGTCAATTCTCAAAATTAATTAATATCCAATTCCTTGGTATATTAATCCTCTTACACTGTTTAGAATTAACTAATCCCTTAGTCTAACCCCAAATAGAAAGACATTATCAAGAACGAGGGAATTAAGAGAAAGACCACATAACTTGTAACACCCCGATTTTTCATTTTTCTCAAAATAAATGAGTTTTATAATATTTATGAATTTTTATGAACTTTTGGAAATTTTTAATTATTTTGAATATTTAATTATTATTTTGATATTTTAATATTATCTTAAAAATTGTATGTCCGAATTTTGTTTTTTCCGAAAATATATTAGTTTTATAATTTTTATGATTTTTGTGAATTTTTGTAGAACTTTATGAATTTTTGATTATTTTAGTGTTATTTTGAGTCATTGTGTGTGGGCGAGGGACCCGAGGCGTGAACTTAAAAAAGATAAAAAATTTCCTGGATCGAAAGTTTTAGACTGTCAAGGCAGGATCGGGGATCTTACTAAATCCGAAATTGGGAATAGTTGACAGAGATTTTCTGTATCTGAGTTTTCCATTACCCATTGTGTAATAATAGCGATGTTGTTATCCATTGGGTAATATCTGTTAGAAAAATATCTTGATGACTCAGCTGGTGACTCGGCACTATGACTCACTATACTGACTCAGCTGTTCTATAAAATTCTATGATGACTCACCTAGTAAATATCTAAGGACAAATATCTAGGAATAAATATCTATCAGAAAAATATCTTGATAAAATATCTCAAGTGTAATCATGAAAGCTGAAAATATCTAAGTTAAATATCTTAAAGATCATGATGGCTCATCATTACTAAGTTTTATGACTAACTAATAGAAATTGGTCAAAAATAGTGGCTGGGCTTTGTTGTGAACCGTTAGATGGAAAACTTGATGGAAAAGCCTTAGATCCTCACTGTTGATCTAATCAATGGTGTGAGAGCAATCTTGATAAAGAAGCTTATGATATCAACCTTAGATTTAATCAATGGTTAGGATTTAGTCAATAAAAATGGCTAGATTGATTAGTTACCAAGTAACTAGATAATCTAACTTAGTTACCCTGATAGCTTAACTAGTAATCAAATGAACTAATTTAGTTGCTAAATAATTAGAAGATAGTTACTAATTAAATATCTACTTATTTAGAAACATGATTTAAGCATGACATATGCAATGACATAATAATGTAATTAATTAGTTAGAATGTAACCAAATGGCTTAACTAAATTAATTCAATTGTAACTAAATGGTAAGCTAGGTAACTAATTAAATTAACTAAGTGTAACTAGAAAGCTAATTGAACTAAGACTTGGTTAGCTATCCTAAGTGAACTCCACGGCTGCCTAGTGTTTTCTACGAGGTTCTTGATTCATCTTTGATGATCATTTGATGACAACTTGATGACCAAGGCCATGTGCACTCATGTGAGCCCATGTGCTTATGCTTAATCTTGTAAAACAAGCCTTGAATCTCCTATACAAGCACTCCCACGGCTGCACACTTATGAATTGGCTATTTCATTTTTATTTCCTCATATTTTGTGGCACTTAATCCATTCTCTTTCTTCTCTCTCTTCCAATTATTCAAGAATACTAAGAACAAACACCATGAACTCCATTTTCTTTCTTTCTTGAACCATTCGGTCTCCACTTCTAAATCTCACTTCCAAGCTTCAATAATTTTATACAATCTTAGATCTAAAACCTATACACAATCCTAAGATACTTTGTAGTTAAGATCTTGGCCTAGTTCTATCATCTTCAACCTTGTTCTTCAAGTTAAAGATCAAAAAGCTCTTGCTTTGTTTCTTGAAGGAGCTCATGGCCAACCACCCAAGCACCATCTTCCAAGTTTGTTTAATTTCAACCAACCATATTTCTTGAATCCTTACATCATTCTAAGACTCTTTGATGTTGAGACTTTGGTCTAAATCCATCTTCTTCATGCTTGAATATTGGATTTAAGTTCTAGGGTTTCAAGGTAAAAATGTTGAAACTTGCTTTTTATTTGATTTTTAGAATCCTAAGACCATGTTTGATCTATGGTCATCTTAATCAAGCTTTAGATACTAATTTGTATGTGTTTGTTGTGATTCTAAGATCTATTTGGTGGTGAAAGATTGATACAAAGAGGGTTTTACAAAGAGCTAAGAAGCATCAACCAGGTAAGAGGGAGATTAATCTCATCGGCCATATTTGGCGGTGAAGGAATGGAATTGTTTGTGTTTGTGATTGGAAAATCCATGTGAGGATTTATTCACTCGATTGAGTAATTATTAGTTTATGTTTGTTAGATTATATTATGTGATTGTTTTATTGTTTTGATAAGTATGCATGAGTTGTATATGTGTTTGATATACTTATAGCTTTGACAGTATATTTGCCTATGTGTGATTTGGAAAGCATGATAATTTCTGTGTAATTTAAGATGTGATTCACTTGATGAGAAAATTTTGTATGAGGACTCCAAAGAGTCTAGAGGTACACGGCATCATTACTATCAAGAGGACTAAGGATTCTAAATCATTTTCCAAATTAAGGATTAAATGATTTTATGATAAGAAATTCAATTAAGTAATTTTATAAGGAATGAAGGTGTTAAGAAATGATTTATATATGAATTTTGAAGGCTTGTATTGCCTTGGTTTTGTGAGACAAAGTGAGTTCAAAGTGGAAATTTAATTAATTTAGTACAAGGATTAAAGAAATGGAAATAAAGTGTTTTGTCACTTGAAAAATGGAATTTTCGTATATGAATGGAAACGAGAGGTTGAAAGTGTTTGAATCTCAATTTATTTTAAAGAGGATTGATATTTTTTAGAATTGTTTTGAGCTGTAATATCCCAAGTAAAACTATGAAATACAATTTTCTGGGAAATAGTAGAAATACTGATTTTTTAGCGGGACTATATTGAAATTATATTTTTTGAGGGACTATATTGAAAATATTCTTTAAAAATAGACTTTATTACAAATATTATTTAATGAGAGACTGTTTTAGAAATATTATTTGAAGAGGGACTATTACGTAAATATTATTTTATGAAGAGGGGCTATTATGTAAATATTATCGTATAGAAGGACTAATATACAAATAATGAAAATAAGCTAAACTTTTTATATTAAATGAGAAAAATCTTATTTTGGATTTAATATACGTTAGAAATATTTTACGCGATTTAAAAGTAGTAATTTTAGCTATACGATTGAGAAAATGTGAAAATATGATTACGCGATGAAAATACAGTAAAGATACTGTTAGGCCAATGTGTGAGCCTTGAATATGAGATGATGAATTTGAACTGAGAATGGTGCATTGTACATGCATTGGAAAAGTCCGATGGACTGGATAAGGCTAATTGCCTAGGAGTAAATACACCTCTTGAGTAGGTGCGATATGCATAGTGTAAATCACTTGTTGATATTGGGGGCATCGGGGTGCAGGTTGCCTACAATAGGCAGTTGGTAGCTCTTCTGTACCGTGGGTTTGACCGACACAACACATCGATGATCCTGACCGAGACACTATTCTTAATCAAGATCTGATAAAGATTGTCGTGTATATGCTAGATGTGCAAATACATATGAGAATTGTGGCACGTGGTCTGAGGCATATTGGTACAAACAGATCTTTTCAATCACTCTCTCCGACCTGAGTTTTAGCTCCATGGAGTAGGAAATTGAGTCTGTGTGGCCATGTATATTTATTGAGTATTGATATCGGTGTGATATTTGAACTGTTGAATATTTGGAAAATATTGAGGGCATTATCGTAATTATTGTTTATAATAATTGAATTGTTGAATATTTGGATATTGTTGAGGGCATGATTGTAATTATCATTTATTACATCTATTGTGATGATAAATAATGTTGATGGCATAATTGTAATTATCGCATGATGTATCTGTATGATATATTGTATGTGTTTATTATTTCTTTGCTACCATATTGGTATACAATGTAGGGGATCTCATCTCTTTGCTATTTTATTCTGTCTATTTCTATTTTTATGCCTACGTTTGTGAAGACGGCGATGGCTGTAAGGAGGGACCAGTTAGGTTTCTTTAGACTACAGTTTCTTGAAAGTGCTACTGCTTGGCGTGTTCATGGGGACACAAGGCATATAGAGTATTGTGGTGACATTACTCTATCAGTAAGTAGGACTCGCCATGGGGTTGTTACCTTTAATCGCATAGTGATATTATCGCGTTTTCACAATCGCAGAAGACTTTTGTTACTTTTTCAAATCGCGTAATGATTTTTCAATGTTTTCTCATTCGTGTAAAGATTTTAAAACTTTATCTTAATCGCGTAGCTAAAAATCACTATTTTTAAATCGCATAAGAGTTTTTCTGCGTATTTTCAATTGCGTAAAACATTTTAATCATATTCTAAATTTAAATTAAAATTTTTCTCATTTAATATCAAAATTGGACTTTAATTCCAATATTTCCTTAAATAAATCATCTTTAAATAATGTTTCTAACATTTTCTCTCTAAACTTCCTTTAATTAATATTTACTAACATTTTCCATAAAAACTTATATTATTTTAATTAATTCAAGATATCTTAAAAATATTTGTTCATTACTTCTCAATAAAACTTTAAATAAAATATTGTAAGTTCCAAACCATCCTTAAAAATTATTTCTTTACTAAAACTCTTCATAATAATACTTTCTAATATTTTTTGTACAAAATTTTACACTTCTAAGATTTAATCAAACATTATAGTTCAAAGTTTTCTAATGCGCTCAAAACTCATGGAGCGAGCTATACGTCAGTAAACTTTAACTTATAAATTTATTTATCATAAAATACAAATACTTGGAGTGTTAGCCAAAATCTATTTTAAATTCCCTAACCCAATATTTATTCATTTTCTACCTCATTTTTCTTTGTAAAATTCTTTAATCCAATTACTTGTTACTTAATCATCTAAAATCCAAAATCAATAAAATATTTCAAATGACTTGTTCCAAAATACTCAAGGAGGCCGTGAGCCTCTTGGTTTTTCAAAATTGAAATAGTTTTCCTTTCCGCATGATTCTTGTCATATATAACATATCACTCATGATATTTTCACTTTCACATATTCATGCTTCCCAAAATCATATTAACCATCTAATCACAATTTAATCAGAATCATACCATATCATAGATCAATCATGCATAATTATTAAAGCAATAAAATCACATATAATAAAAAAAGTAAGCATGATAATTTCATGCATACAATAATATAATTATACACAATCAAAGAAACATACACCAATAACCACACAATTCGAGTGAATAAATCCTCACATGGATTTTTCACTCACAAACACAAACAAATTCATTCCCTCACCACCACATATGGCCGATGAGATTAATCTCCCTCTTACCTCATGGAAGACAAACTCTTCAAGTTCCTTCTCCTATGGATTTCGTGAAGCACCCTCAAGAAACCCTAACAAGCTTAAATCAAACTAGAGTCACAAACAAAACTTGAAAATGAGAAACCATGGATCAATCATGGTTTAGAAATTCATGAATCCAACTTAGGAACAAGAAATCAAGAAGTTACCTTTAGAAGTAGATAATCTAAGCTTGATTTTGAAGCACTTAGAAGATGAATTAGGTAAAACTCATAAGATGAAAAGTGTTTAGAATTGTGTCTAGGTTTAGAAAATGGTATTGGATGAAATTATAGGTAGTTGAGGTTGGTTTTAGGTAGAAAAGTCGAAACCTTCAAGGAAGAAGAAAGAATAGAGTTCTTTGGTGTTCGTTCTTGGAGTTCTTGGAATTCTTGGAAGAGGGAGAAAAAGATGATAGGTGTTTTTGTCACAAAGTGTTAGAAATGAAATGGAAATAGCCTATTTCTCTAAGGCTTGGCCGTGTAGTGCTTGGATAGAAAGTTTAAGACTTGTTTAGCAAGATAAAAATCTATCACATGGCCTTCACATGGCTTAGGCCACTTAGAGGTCATCCTTTGGTCATTAGATAATTCAAGAACATCCTACAATAGCCTAGTAACCGTGTGACTCAATGGAAAGGCTAACTAAGTTTTGATTTCAATTAGTTTCTAGTTACACCTAGTTTAGGTAGTTAGTTCACTTAAGCTAACTTAGTTAGATCATTCAGTTACCTAATTAACTATCTAGTTACTAGATTATGTCGTGCATTTGTCATGCATTGATCATGCCTTCTAGATGTCTCTAGAACCACCTTGTAACCATAGACTCTAAGTATTAGTAAACTTAGTTTGTTCCATTTAGTTACTACTTAAGCTTTTTAAAGTAACTAAGTTAGATTATCTAGTTCCTTGATTAACTAGTCTAACCATTAATGTTGACTTCATCTCCTAATCATTGATTTAATCTAGGGTAGATATCCTAAGCTTCCTTATCAAGTTTGTTCTCACACCATTGATTAGATCAATGGTGATCATCCAAGACTTCTTCATCAAGTCTGACCATCCAATGGTTCAAAACAAAGTCTATGTCACTATTGTTGACTTTTTGATAAATAAGCTTGATTCTAATTGACTGATCATAAAGTTATGTAATGATGATTCATAATTACACTCAAGATATTTAGCTTAGATATTTTTAGTTTAGATATTTTCACTTAGATATTTTACATAAATATTTTACTAGGTGTATCATCATTTCTACAAACTTCTAGGAAAAGAATGACAAGATAAGCTTGAATGAGTAAGTAGCCAATTTGAATTTGCCTTCTAGTTAAAGTAGTCAATTTGGATTTGTCTTCTAGCTTGAGAAGTCAATTTGAATTTGTCCTTTTCAACTTGAGTATCCAATTTGCTTTCTTCCTGCTTGCCATTGGTTCATCACTTCGAGTCATAAACATCATATTTTCCCGAAGATATTACCCAATGGACAATAGCTACTGCTATTATTGCCCAATGGATAATAACATTGCACAATAAATAATAGAAAACTCAAATAAAGAAAATTTTTATCAACTATTCCCGGTTTTAGGTTTAGTAAGACCCCTCGATTCCGCCTTGACAGTCCGAAACTTTCTAGATCAGGAAAAATTTTTATTTTTCTGGGCCTGCCTCAAACACACATACAGCTTAAAATAATATTAAAATAATTAAAAACTCAGAAAAATCTATAAAAATTATAAAACTTACTTATATTAAAAAAAATGAAGTCCGGGCATACGGTTCCAAAATAATATTAAAATATTAAAATAATATTAAAATAATAAAAATAATTAAAAATTTTCAAAAATTCACAAAAACTCACAAATATTATACAACTTTTTATATCAAGAAAAATAAAAAATTAGAGTGTTACAACATTACTCTATCAATTCACTCTCCTTGACCATCATAGCAGATACACTAAGTACTTTTCTACCCAAGGCATCCGCCACGATATTCACCTTTCTAGGATGATATTAAAGTTGAAAATCGTAGTCCTTCAAAAATTCTAACCATCGTCTCTGCCTCATGTTCAACTCATGACCTAATAGATACTTCAGGCTCTTGTGATCACTGTAGACATTGAAGGTTTCTCCATAAAGAAAATGTCTCCAGATCTTCAATGCAAAAACAACTGCCGCTAGTTCTAAATCATGAGTAAGATAATTCTTCTCATGCACTTTCAACTACCTTGTAGCATACGCCACAACCATTCTATTCTGCATCAACACACAACCTAAACCCATGTGTGAAGCATCATAATATACTTCAAATGGTTCATTGGGATCAGGCAAAATCAACACTGGTGCAGTAGTCAAGCATCTCTTCAGCTCTTGGAAACTTTCCTCACATGCATCTGTCCATGTAAAAGCTTGATTCTTCCATGTGAGTTGGGTGAGAGGTCCTGCTATCTTTGAAAATCATTCAATAAACCTTTGATAGTACCCGGCCAATCCAACAAAACTATGAATCTCTGTCATTGTTTTTGGCCTTTCCCACTGAAGAATGGTCTCCACCTCTGTTGGATCCACTGCAATCCCTTCCTTTGACATTACATGCCCCAAAAATTGAACTTCCTTTAACCAGAATTCTCACTTAGATAGCTTCGCGTATAACTTCTTCTCCTTCAAAATTTGAAGAACCACACTGAGATGTTCAGCATGTTCCTCTGGACTTTGAGAATAGATCAGAATGTCATCAATAAAGACAACGACAAATCTATGAAAATAGGGATGAAAGATCCTATTCATGTAATCCATGAATATTACAGGAGCATTCGTTACCCCAAACGGCATTACTAAATACTCTTAGTGCCTATAACGTGTTTGAAAATCTGTCTTAGGAACATCTTCTACTTTCACGCGAATCTGATGATAACCAGAACTTAAATTGATCTTAGGGAAAATAGCAACTCCTTTCAGTTGATCAATCAAATTGTCCATCCTCAGAAGTGGATACTTATTCTTGATCGTGATCTTATTCAACTGATGATAATCTATGCATAGACGAGAAGTTCCATCATTCTTCCTTACCAACAGTACTAGAGCTCCCCACGGTGACACACTGGGTCTCACAGACTGTTTTCCCAATAGTTCCTCTAACTCATTTTTGAGTTCAACCGATTCTGATGGCAACATCTTGTATGGTGCCATTGAAATAGGACCAGTTCTTGGTACAAGATCAATAGAGAATTCTATCTTTCTTTTCGGTGGTAGTCCAGGAATGTCATCTGGAAAAACCTCGGGAAACTCATTAACTACCATAATAGCATTCACATCCTCCTCACTCTTGACCTTTAAGGAAGATAACAACATCTATCCTTGAGCTCCTTCCCTCAAGAAAGCTTCAACTTGGTTTACCATTAAAAATCTAGAATTCTTATATTCATGAAAAACTAAAGTCTTTTTGGCACAATCTAATAGGATATGGTTAGAAGATAACCAATTCATTCCTAAGATTATGTTTATTTATGACAAAGGCAAACAAATCAAATCAACAAAAAAGATTCGATTCATAACACAAACAAGGCAGTTTAAGCAAACTTGACTTGTAACAACAGGTTTAGTAGTAGGGGTAGAAACAATTAAATCAAAAGGTAATAATGGCACAGATAATCCTAAACGATCCACACAGTCATATGTAATAAAAGAATGTGTCGCTCTAGAATCATACAGTACAGTTAAAGAGTTACCTTCTATGGCACACTCTCTTGTAATCAGATCCTCAGACTGAGAGGCTTCCACTCCGCTCATAGTGTACACTCCTCCTCCTGCTTGTGGTCTTATAGCTCTTACATTGTTGATAGAGGGCTCCATCTTGGGCTGATCGCAATCCTTTGAAATATGTCCTGGATTTCCTAATCGGAAACAAATGAACCCCTTAATCGTACAGTCCTTTATTAAGTGATCCTTCCCATACTTAAAACATTTCGACGAAGATGCCACTGTCTAACCAAACTTGTTACTACTAGAGCTTCGACTATAAGACTTTTGTTGAGATTGACTCCTCGTTGGCCATGAGTACGACTTTCGTTGAAATCGATTGTTACTGTTGCCTCCTCTTTGGAACCATGTTGGTCCAAAGTTTCTAGTGTCGCGAGACTAATCTAACTCCTCTATTCGATGACACTTGTCAAGCAAAACTGGGAACTGCTCAATCCCCAGAGGCAGTACTACACGCTTCAAATCGTGCCTTAGGCCATCCTCAAACTTTCTGCATTTCCACTCCTCATCCGGCTGTAGTTGGAAGTACCTCAAAAATTTTGACAAACTCTAAAACCTTGCAGCATACTCTTTGACAGTCATACCTCCTTGTCACAGACTAAGAAATTCCGTTTCCTTAACATATCTTACACTGGCTAGAAAATATTTTTCTAGAAACTTGTTCTTGAAAAGTCCCCACGTAATCACCCTTCCTTCAGCTTCTAGTAGCCGTTGTGTTCCAGTCCACCGGTCTTCTCCATCTCCAACGAGCATGAAGGTAGCATAAGTTACCTTCTTTTCATCTCTGAATATCTTTTACAGCTCCTTAATCCAAAGAGTTACCTTTTCCTGATCAAACTCCCCTTTAAATTGCGGCGGGTTATTACGACGAATCTCCGATAGAATTTGAGCTTTTGCGGCCTCTTCATGTTGTTGGGCAGCTTTTTGATTCTATTGCACGATGACATCCACCATCCTTTGCATCGCTTCTACAGCTGCAACCATGCTCTCGTTATCACGTCCAGTCTCTACACTCGCGCCTCTTCCACGAGCCATCGTACTCCTTCGAAATTAAACTAAGCAATACAAAAATCAAGGTCAAATAAAATTATTTGAAATCATTTCAAATAATATTGTCTCCTTGCGTAAACCAAACACATAGAATCACACAACACAAACAAGACAGACCTAACCACAAATCCAAAAGATTCGAACTTGGGCTCTGATACCAACTAATGTAACATCCCCTTTAGGGCATCACATTTACGGCTTCCAAATTACCAAATTAGAACCAAGTTATAAAAACTAATCATATTGTATGTACATTTTTTTAAATATTTTTCCTTTTTGTGAATAAATTAAAAATAAATAAAATAAATAAAAACACAAGATATGTTAAACCAAATAATTTACATCATATACATACCCAGTTTTATAATTAAAAATAAATATACAAATACAATATCCAAAACATATGCTAGCCTAATACCAAACATCTAGTCAAAAGGGTACTCATCTGAATCCTCTTTCGGGTCTTCCTCAGATTCCTCAGCTGACAATAACCCTGGATGGGTCATAGGGCTACAGACTGGAGTCCGTGCAGATGAAATGACTGAGTCCTCCGTAGGAGTAACACGATGACTACTCCACAAAAACTCCATAGTCATAACAAAATGCAAATGCACAAAAGCTCTAAAAGAAAATATAGGGACCCCATGAAAAGTCCTGCTGAGGGTCACAGACACCTCCCCAATATATACTACACGCTCTCATCAGCGTCATAATGCTAGGCATTTGTGCCTCCTCTAAATAGCACTTTCACATAACCTAGAAAATCAGGCCTCGACGTCATCGCAACACACAATCAAAATTAAGATAAACAGAAATGAGGCGATCCATCCTCTTTCTTTTCCTCTTCACACTCTTTATCAAACATACAAATAAACAGAATAACATAACAAAGAGGTGAGATTCCTTACATCAATATCATCATAGCAGCATAGAGACAATAACAATAATAATACTATTCATATACAGTATTAATAAACATATTCATGGCATCATATGATCATTGCATCAAATAACAGATTGTTACCACAAACATTTATATATCACAACAGAATGATGATTGACTATGCACATACACAATGAACCAATTTCCTACTCCATGTAGCTAAACTCAATTTTGAAGAGAATGATCCAGAAGATATATCTGTATATCGATCGTCTCAACCAAGTGCTATAATTTCTCAGTGTGCACGTCATGGCTTATACAAGACATTCTACGCTAGATCTTGAATAGAATAGTGTCTGATCAAGATCGTCAGAGCATTGATCAGTCACCACGGCCCAGTGGAGCTACCAACTATCCACTTGTGGGATACCCATGCTGCTACGCCTCCAAGTTCAACAAGTGAACCATACTACGCAATTTGCACCCGCACTAAGGTGTAATTCAACTCTTAGGCAACAATAACCTTAACAGACACCGTCTGTCAAACAATGCATGTCCAATGACTTAATGCACACTATAAGCCACTACCAGCCACAAACACACAGTAATATTCCTTGGTCCAATATATCGGCCCAACGGTAAAACTTGTTGTTCCTCTCAATCACGTAGCATTTTTATTGCATTTTCACAATTACATAAAACTTCTGTTACGTTTTCAAATCACGTAACAATTTTTCAATGTTTTCTTAATCGCGCAAAAATTTTAAAATGTTTTCTTAATCGCGTAGCTAAAAATCACTATTTTTAAATTGCGTAAGAGTTTTTCTACATATTTTCAATCGCATAAAATATTTTCTCAATATTCTAAGCTCAAATTAAAACTTTTCTCAATTAATATCAAAATTGGACCTTAATTCCATTATTTTCTCATTAAATCACCTTTAAATAATATTTCTAATATTTTTCTCAAAGTCTACCTCATTTCAATTTTAAATAAAATCTTTTTCCATTTAACTTATTTATATCATAATTAATAAAATACTTTAAGTCTCCAAATTTCTTCATAGTCCTAATTTCACTATATTGGCCGAAAATCACATTTTAATTAGTGATAAAAATATATTCATTTCCATTTTTATTTTGTAATTCCTTAATCAAATTTCTTATCACTAATCCTTTAAGTTAATATTTAACAAAACATTCTGCATTGGATTTCCCCTTTGGAGGGCTTAGAGGATGTGAGCCTCATGGTCTTTGGAACCAAATATTCCTTTCCTCTTAAGCATAAATTATAGCATACAACATACTTAAACATCAAAATCCTACCATAATAAGTTCATGCATAATATCAAAGCACTAAAATCACATAGAACAACTAATTACAAACCACACAATCATACACAAATTCTGTGTCCCTCACCACCATAAGTGGTTGATGAGGTTAATCTCTCTCTTACCTTAGATGTAGCCTCCTAGCTCCTTGTAGGACTCCTTGTGTAAACTTTCTTCACCAAGTTACTCTTAAAAATCAAAGTAAAAATATAAAAATTAATATTCAAGGCTTGATTAGGGTAACCATAGATCAAGTATGGTCTTAGAACTCCAAAAATGAAACAAGAAATGAAAAATCAAGAACTTCACCTTAGAACTCTAGAACTTGAATTCAAAAATTAAGCTTGAAAATGGTTGAACTAAGTCTTGATCACAACATCAAAGTTGCTGAGGATTGTGTTTAGAAACAAGTGGTAAGGTTAGATGGAATTATGAAAGATTGGAAGGTAATTTAAGGTAGCAAGGCCGTGAGCTTGAGGGAGAGAAAATGAGAGAAAATTTTGTGTTAGCTTTTGTTTGAAAAAGATGATAACTTTGAAATGTGATAGAAAATCAACTTTGATCTCCAAAAGCCCTTCATGGCCGTGAGATACAAGGAGAGAAGAAGTGGTTAATTTGATCACTACAACTCCTCACAACCATTGATTTCATCAAAGGTGGACATCCAAAGCTTCTCCTACAAGCTTATTTCTCATTGGTTATTCATAAAGGTGTCATAACCATCAAGTTTGACTAGCCTAGATGTTTTCCAGTAGCTATTATCCATTGGACAAAGGCTACTGCTATTTATTATCCAATGGATAATAACATTACCCAATGGATAATAGAATCGAACAAAAACACAATAACATTACTCAATGGATAATAGCATCATCCAATGAATAATAACATTACCCAATGGATAATAGCATTATCCAATGGATAATAGAATTGAACAGAAACTCAGATAAAGAAAATTTTTGATAACCATTTTCGGTTTCGGATTTAGTAAGTTCCCCCAGTCCCGCATTAACACTCCAAAACTTTCTGGTCCAGGAAAAAAATTTATTTTTTGGGACCCGCCTCAAACACACATACAATGCAAAATAATATTAAAATAATCAAAATAAATTAAAAATTCTCAAAAATTCACAAAAATTCATAAATATTACAAAACTCATATTCATTAAGAAAAATAAAAAATCAGGGTGTTACAACTCTCCCCCTCTAATAAAATTTTCGTCCTCAAAATTTCTCTTACATTAAAACAAATGAGGATATTACTCTTTCATCTTGTCTTCAAGCTCCCACGTCGCATCTCCAGTGACGTCATTCCAAATCACATTCACTAAGGCATTTTTTTCCTCTAAGTTGCTTCACTCTTTTGTCTTCAATCTTCACAAGAAGTGTCTCATAGTTAAATTACCTTTCAATTGTACCGTATCCAAAGCTATAACATAGGTGGGATCAAGAATATACTTTCTTAATTGTGACACATGAAAAACATTATGGAGATTTAAAAGAAAGGGTGGTAAGGCTATCTGCTATGCTACCGGACCTATCCGACGAAGAATTTGATATGGTTCGATAAATTTAGGAGTGAGTTTTTTGGATTTTATAACACGTCCGACCCCAGTCATGGGTGTAACTCTAAAAAATACGTGTTCACCTTCCTCAAACTCAAGAGGTCTCCTCCTTTTATCAGAATAGCTCTTCTATCGACTTTGAGTTATCCTCATATTTTGCTGAATCATCTTCACCTTGTCTGTCGTTTCATGCACAAGCTCAGGTTCTAACGTAAAACTTTCTCCATCTTGAAACCAACACCTGTGTTTGACATCATCGCCCATACAATGCCTTATAGGGTGCCATCCCTATGCTTGAGTGAAAACTGCTACTGTATGTGAATTCTATCAGAGGTAAGAATTCATCCAAACTTCTAAATTGTTCTAACATATAAGCCCTTAACAGATCCTCCAGTGACTGAATTGTCCTCTCCGATTGGCCATCTGTTTGTGGATGATAAGCAGAACTTAGACAAAATTTTGTCCCTATCGCTTCTTACAAACTTTACCAAAAACTCGATGTAAACCTCAGATCTCTATCAGAAATAATGCTAGAAGATACGCCATGAAGTCTAACAATCTCACCGATGTACACATAAGTCAACCTTTCCATTGAGTACCTTATGTTAATAGGCAAGAAATGCGCTGACTTTGTAAGCCGATCAACAACTACCAAATAGAGTCATAACCCTTTCAAGTCTTGGGCAATCCGACAACAAAATCTGTAACACCCCAAATTTCGTATCTCTTAAACAGTAATTTTGACAGTTAACAGAATTTTACTGTTTAGTAATTTCTGGATACTGTAAAATTATTTTGTTTATTCCGTCAGCATATTTGATCATTTTGAATGATTTACTCCGTGTCAGGAAAATAATAATTTTTGGGCCAGAAAAAATCTTTCTGTATTTATTTCTCTTGACTGTTAATTATTTTTAATAATCTGACTTGATTTTCATACGTTTTCTAATATTTATGATTTTTGTGGATGATTATGAATTTTTTTGACTGTATGTGGGCCTAGGTGGTCCTAGGTGGGCCCAGGTGACCATACGTGGGCCCAGGTGGGTCCCACAAAGTAAAAATTTTTCTACGCATAGAAGAATTTGTACTGTTTAGACGGAGACAGGGGATCTTACTAAACCTGAATCCGAAAATAGTTTTAGAAATTTTCTTGTATTGTGTTTGGTACTGTATTTAATTATCGGGCGATAAAAATACAGTAAATATATTCTTTCGTGAGGTTTTTAGTAGATAAAAATAGAAATTATATTGCTTAAGTCAACATTAGTGGTTTGGATATCCACCATTGATTTAATTAATGGTGGAGACTTGATCTTGATTTAATCAACAGTTGAGAAATAAATTTAATAAAGAAACATTGGATGTTAACCATTGATCTAATCAATGGTAGAGATTTAATCTAGACAATCTTAATAAGGAAGGCTTCAATATCAACTATAGATTTAATCAACGGTGCAGAATTGGTCTTGTAAAGTAACAAAGACCATTTATGACCATTGGATGAAGAATTAATTAAGGGTGGGGATTTGGTCTTAAAAAGTAACAAAGACTAATTATGACCCTTGGATTAAAAGTAAGAAGGAGTAATCTTGACCCTTCATTTTGGAGACACATCTAATGGTTAGAATTTAAAGGAAAAAGATCTAATGGCCTAGATTAAGTCTTCTAAATAAAAAATCTACCTAAATCCTAACCATTGAATTAATCAATGGCTAGAAATGCTCTAGATGGTGACTAATAATGATGACAACTTCATGAATGCATTAGGAAGAGGGGGGACAGTTTTGGAGAATGCATAGGAAGGAGGAGACAATTTTGAGTAGCCTTTTTAGGCCAAAGAAAAAGATGAAGTCAACAATAGTAAGTTGAATTTGATTAGTAACTAATTAATCCTAATTTAGTTAATCTAATGGCCTAATTAACAAGCTAAGTAAACTAAATTAAATGTTAAATTGTTATAATTTAATTCTTAATTAGATATCCTAATTTTAATTAGAGGATATAATATATACAATTATATGTCTAATTAATTAGTTATGTAATTGAATAATTAATTAAGATTTGGTTAGGAAACTAAACTTAATTAGTTAGCTAGTTAATTAGCATACAATTAACCTTTAATTGAAAACAATTAAGTCCCTAATTCCATGAAGAGTCACATGGTTATGTAGCTTGGAGAGCTTCTCCAAGGTTCTTGAATAATATTGCATGAACATTAGGTGGTCAAAAGGTGACCAAGCCATGTGCTTCAAGTGTGAACACAATTATGATCTTTTATTTCAAGTATATCTCCTTTTATTTCCTACACAATTCACCTCACGGCTGCACCACTCAATATTACTCTCAATATCTACTTTTCTCTCACCTATAGACTTAGCCATTTTCTCTCTAAATTTCAAGAACACCAAGCAATCATTTTTCCTTCCTTTTCTTTCAATAGGTTTGCCCAACACCCCTAAATATACTATCACTCACCTATAATTTTCACTCTCATCATTTCTTAAAGCTAAACACCATTCTAAAAACTTTTCATTTAGAAAGTTTTCTCAAAATCTCATTCTAAGTGCTTCAAAATCCCACTTTTAGCTTACTTCCTTGGAGGTAAACTTTGATTTCTATGGTTTAAATTCATGTTTATGATTTTCTAAGCCATGTTTGTTCCATGGTTTGTTATTATTAAGCTTTGTTTGTGATTTTACTAATTGTTTTAGAATTGTTAGGAACTTCTCAAAATTCTATCATCTACAACCTTGTCCATCAAGTTAAAAATCAAAAAGCTTATGTTTTCCTTCTTGTGAGGAATTCGGTCAACCACCCTAAGACCACCCTTCAAGTTTGTTTAATTTAATCCAATCATAGATCTTGAATCTACATGATATTCTAAGCAACTTTCATGTTGGAGATTTTCTCTAAATCATTCATCTTCATGGACTTTCTTCAAGATCAAAGTTATTGGGTTTTTGAGGTGTAGTATAAGAAAACTTCATTTCTTCTCTTCTTTTTCATGATCTAAACTATGTTTGATCCATGGTTCCTCTTAATCAAGCTTAGTATACTAATTTCTATATATTTTGTTTTGTATTTGAGAAGCCCTTGGTGGTGAAGGACTTGGAAAAAAAAGCAAAACAAGGAGTTTTTGAGGATCTTCAAGAGGTAAGAGGGAGATCCATCTCACCAACCAAGCATGGTGGCGAGAGATGGTCTTATATTTGATGGATGGTGAATCCATGTGAGGATTCATATCCATGGTCATGTAATAATTTATATGTGTTTATGAGCTTTGATTAATTGCCTATGCTTAATATGCTTTGTATGAGTTTATGATTTTGATGGTATGCTTTTACTATGCATGATGATAATATGGTATACCTTTGATATATATATGATGTGTATGTATGTGTATACCATGATTTGATGATGGAAAGAAAATTAATTTTTGGTCCCAATGGCCAAGGAAAGACTACGGTTTTCATGCTCTTGATTAGGATTCATATTAAAATTTTTCAAGAACAAAGGAATTATGTTTTGATCCCTAAAAACATGGTGAATATCGGTTAAGACACCTCAAGATAGGTGTTCATAAATTAATATTTTCATGAATGATAAAAATAGATGTTTAGAAAAATAAGGAAAATAAACAAAGAATTTATTTTTCAAAGAATACAAGAACATGGTTTTTGAGGAATTTTTATTGATTTATTTTGTGTAAAAAGTTTCTAAGTGTTTTACAAAACATGAGATTTAAATGAAAATAGTAATGATGATTTTAAGAATTTGCAAAGAAAGTGAAAAATGATTTGCAAAGAAAGTTAAAAAAAGAAATTTGCAAAGAAAATAAAAATAAATTTGAACAAATGGGTTTGGATTTATAACCATAAGTCTTGCGGTTTTGAAAACAAAATTTTTAATGGTTTTGTTTGTGTAAAACCATATCAATTTAGAAGGAAAAATATTTGATGGTTTCAATAGTCATGTCCACGTTTTTGAAGGCTTGTAATGCCTTGATTTTTATGAACAAAGTGATTTTCAAAGTGAAAACGTAACTTGATTTAATACAAGAATTTGAAAAGGGAATCAGAGCATTTTAATCACTTGAGAAATTAAGTTTTTGTAAACAAGAATGTTTTTGAACTTCAATTTATTTTGAAGAAGGTTGTGTTTGGAAATGATTTAGGAAAAATGAAGAATATAGTGGTATTATGAAAATCTACTAACGTATAACTTATTTTTGAGTTTTGAAGTACGTTAGAAAATGTTAAGTTTTGAAATGTTGATTTATATCAATGGAAAAGTGATTTTGTGAATTATATTTTGGAAAAGGATTTCTTGAGTAAAGAAATGTGAAAAATTATTTTCTTGAGTAAAGAAAATGTATTAAATAAAATATAAAGTCATATTATTTTGAGAAAAGTGGAAATGGAATTTTTGAAGAAATGAGAAATATTTTCTGTAATGGAATTGTGGTAAAAAATTTATTTATGTATCTTAAAAATGTAATTCTTAAAGTACGTGATTTGAAATACAATAAAATATTTCTAAGTGTTTGGAAATATAGTAAAATATTTTTACGCTATTTGAAATATGATAAAATATTATTACGCGATTGGAGATGCGTTGAAACATTTTAAGTCATTTGAATTATGTTTAAATATTTTACGTAATTTGAACTACTGTTGAAAAATCACTATGTGATTTAAAAGTGATAGAATATTTTTACATGATTGTGAAAATGACAGAAAATCGTTATGTGATTTGTAAAGTGTTTTAAATATTTTGAGAATGATGGAAAATGTTTTATGCAACTTAAAAGAATGATTTTTAAGTTACGCGATTTTGAAAATGATGAAAAATCATTACGCGATTTGAGAAACGTATATTTTTATGCGATTGAGAAAAATATTGAAAAATCTAAAACATGATTTAAAGGTGCAACAGAAGAGTTACAGTATTGTGAAAACGTAACAAAAACATTTTGGAATTGTGAAAATGAAATGAAAATATTACGCAATTTTGTGAAAACAAGATGAAAGAATTTTATAACTATGAAAATGTGGTAATATGATTTTCCTGTTAAAAATACAGTATAAATACTGTAGAACCAGTATATGGATGCTGTGTGAGAAAATGACATGTTTTGCCTGTGATTGGCATTTGGTGCATTATACATGCATTGGAAAAATATGTCTGTGATTGAATTTGGTGCATTATACGTGCATTGAAAAAACTATGCATTGAAGCATATGATTACATTGAATAAATGAAATTGAAAAGATTTGGCCCTTTGGGGTTGGACTTGCACTGATATATTCGTGCATTGTATAAAATATGCGTTGAAGCATATGATTACATTGAACAAATGAAATTGAAAATATTTGGCCCTTTGGGGTTGGACTTGCACTGATATATTCGTGCATTGTATAAAATATAGCTAATAGCTATTATGGCCCTTGTGGTTGAAGAGGGAATGAGAATTGATAGTGCGGTCTATGACGGATCTTGGGGGCGTCGAGGCGCGGCGGTCAACCAGTGGACAGTTGGCGAGTACCCTGTGCCACTTGGTGATGTAGTCCGTTGCAACGCATTGGCGATACTTGACAAGAACACGATTCTTTTCAACAACTGGGAGATTGTCTTTGGGCTAAGGCTGACAATTAACCAGAGCATTCTTCTCGAAATTGTGAAAACCTCCATGGAGTTGTTTTTGATAAAATGAGTCTTTGTGCATATGCATAAATCTGAGCATTTATATCTGTGTGATATATTAATTGAGGAATATTGGTTATTGATGCGTGAAATCCGCAAGTGTACGGTTTCATCGTCAAGTAATAAAAAAATCGAATCCACAGGGACTGTGTGTATGAATACCAATTAATTAATTAATTTAATTAAATTAAATAAAAGGGAATATGATTGTTGATTGATAAGAACTTAGTAACAAAATAATTAAATAAAATTTAAGAAAACAGAATTTAGAATAAAAACAGCAAGTTATCAAGAATGGGGTTTTCAGAATTAAGAAAGCTTCCAAGATTGGGATACCACAATGATACAAGACAAATCCTAATTGACAACCCTTTTATTAAACCTGAAATTCAATTGAATGTGAATTACCCAAAATTAGTTAACGTTCTCTTTCAAGATACAATATCTGTGCCCAATTAAACCAATTCCTACTTTCGTGGTAATTGAATTTAAATTGAACCCATTACGCTTTGTGGTAATTCATTGATTCCTCGAAAGGCTAAAACTACTCTCGTGATTTAGACCTTAAGTTCAATTCTAATGGTTCCAACACTTAGGTTCACCTCTCAGTACGTCCCTAAATGCCTATGAGATGCAAATAAGTGGCCAGCAAATTCACATGAATAAAAGCAATAAGAATTGAATCAATGAACAATCAAGATTAATAAAAGGGGAAAACAACGTCAATTAATCATTATCAATGTATCAAAGGGCATTGCCCAATCCTAGAAACAAAAGTAACTACTCAGACATA
Source organism: Ormosia semicastrata (assembly GCA_029884595.1). Taxonomy (NCBI): domain Eukaryota; kingdom Viridiplantae; phylum Streptophyta; class Magnoliopsida; order Fabales; family Fabaceae; genus Ormosia; species Ormosia semicastrata. Next base: position 61,973,249 of record JAQQTO010000061.1, on the reverse strand, counting down.
GAGAAGAAGGAAACAAAAATCAAACTTAAAAACATCCCAAACCCGTAACAATGGAAGAAGAAGAAGAAGGAGATGAAGAACCCAAGCCTCCTCTTTGCCTCCTTTAGAACTAGGTTTGAATCAAAGCTAGAATACCCTAATAGCAATCAGAACATCTATTTATAACCTAGGGTTTTTATGGGCTAAAAGCCCCCAAAAGAAATAAAAACAGAAAACTAAAATCTGATGCGCGCCCCGAACCACGGCCGTGGTGGCCACCACGGCCAGGCCGTGGTTGGTTCTGGAATGGCCTTCCAAGCTCAATATGACCCATTAGACCTTCGAATCTGGAAAAGTGCTCAACATGAAAGTTGTAGATTTGGATCTTAGCTATCAACCATCAAAATTTCAGCTCATTTTACAACTTGTAGCTCGAGATATGTCATGAATAGTATACAAAGGTCAAGCTGTCAGGATCAGCACCCTAGTTCTTGCTTCAACTCCAATTTGAGTTATCCAAACATGTGATCGGGCCTTTGAGGTCTTCATGAAAGTTGTAGATAATTGTCTTATCTTTCCCTAAATTAGTTCCATAAAGCTCCAACTTCAATCATGCAAGCTTCCATTCATTCCAAGGCCAATTCAACATTAATCCTGCACAAGAACACCAAAAACACCGCAGTTATCCGAACTAAGGGAAAAACAAACCAAAAGGGAAACTAAAATGCCTAAAATGCTCAAGAATGCATGCAAAACAAGAACAAAACATGATGTTATTTCACACACATCAGTTATTGGTTATGACAATTGTTTTGAATACTTGGATGATGATGATGATAATGCTGAGGACATTATCATAATTATTGCTTATGATAATTGAATTGATAAATGATTGGATGATGATAGTTAATTAATGTTGATGACATGATCATAATTGTGGTATGATCTATCTGTATAATATTGTAGTTTGTGTTATCTCTATGCTGTCATGTTGGTATTGGTGTAGGTGATCTCACCTCTTTGTTATATTGTTTTGCTTTGTCTGTATTGTTAAAATCAAATAATAGAAGGATCGAGTTGTCTTAGACATAACGGGCGATGGATACTCTGAGATTGGTGACAACAATAAGGAGTGGACATTCAAGACTCGAAAGTGTGCAGTGTTGACAAAGGACCAGATGTCTGATGCATCAAGTTGATACAAGAGAAGGAACGAGTATGTTAAGATTTAATGTTAGTGTTGTACTGTGCTATTAAGTAGGACCCGTCATGGGGTTTGCTACTGTCAAATAAAAAAAATAAATCTGTTAGTTTTATATTTCTCTTTAAATTGTGATATTAATTGGTGTCAATATTGCATAATGAATAGTTGAAATATGATTTTCCATATTACCTAATATTTTTAGTAAATTCACATTTCAGTAAAGAAGAAAATTTGAAACCCATCTTTTATAACTCAAACTTTGTGAGAACTTCTTTTCAGATTTTGAGTCAGGAGTCAGAAATGTGATGCCCTAAGGAGGGTGTTACAGTAGTTGGTATTAGAGCACGGTTTGAGTCTTTTGGGGTTTGTGGTTAGGTTTATTTTGCTTGTGTTGTGTTCTCTGTGTTTGTTTTCCGAAAGGAAATAATGTTATTTATAATGGATATTAGATCCATTGTATTTCGATCAGCACGCCTCGAGAAAAAAAAAAGAGAGAGAAAGGCTCGGGATAGTTATACTTGTGTGGAAGTGAAACATGTTACTAGTAATGCAGTTGCAGCTACGGGAGCAATAGGAGCATTGTGGAAAGACGATTGCACGAACAAAGGACCACTGTTTAGTGGGAACTGGAATTTGAAGTTTAGAATCTGATGGAAGAGAATCAATCTTGGAATATAAGATTTCGTAATTTTGGAACCTGAAATTTCTTTTTAGGATATTGAGAAAGTAATTGATTTTGACGTAAGATGTATTTATAACCATTGTGGAAACCAAAAATAGTAAAGGATGTGAAAGAAAGTACTTAAATGAAGGAATGTACGTTAAGGAAACAAATTGTGGAAAAGTTGGACACATTTTCCCAAAGATTATGCTCTTTGAAAATAGAGTTTTCTATGAGTAAAAATTTTTTAGATAGTAAGGGAAGTTGTTACTCTGAATGGAACGGGAGTGTTCTGAGCGGAAGATTTAATCAATGGAGATTGCGTCATTGGAGCTAATCCTATAAACCATACTGAATATTTCTGTGAATAACCTATTCCTTATGACATATGATTGAGTAGATCAATTATATGTTAGAGTTATTCGTTATCCTCTGATTTGTTTACTTCTGTTTCTATTCTTAGCTGATCGAGCTATTCAAGTTATTCAAATTGTTGTTGCAAATCAAATCTTTGTATTAGTTTGATCTGTTGTTCAAAATTTTTTGTGTTAGTTTGATCTGTTTCATAAACAGACGTGGTCTTTGAAAATGGATTGGTTATTTTCCAACCATATCCAATGAGATTATTTCAACAGAGTGTGAATAATCCAAAGAAAATTCATTCTTAAAAATCGGGTTACATCCAATTCTTTGCTGGATATGTTCAATAACAGGTTCGATTCATTTTGTTATCTTCCATGATGTTTTCTTTCATCTCCTACACTTCAACGAACAAGAAACGATATTCCTATTTAACTCTATGTCATAGTATTTGGTATAGTGCTGTGGAAAGGAGAACTCGGTTAGTGAGACATTTCCTATTAAAAGTAAAAATCTAGAATATGTAGTGATACGAGGATAAGGAAATTTTAAGTAATACATTACATTAGTTTGAAGTTATCTGAGAAAAACTATTCTAGGCATAAATAAAGATTGGTTGTCATTATTTTGGTATCAGAGATATGGAAATTCTTTCTTTCTGGAGTAACATTCAACATCTTCAGTAATTATAGGAGTCTGAGATATTTGTTTGTTTAGGAGAAGTTGAACATCAGCAAAAAGATTTTGTTGGTTAGAATAGTATAGCAAGATGTAAGAGAGGAAGCTTCATGGGAATTGGAAAATAAGATAAATGAGGAATAATGTCATTATTTATTCCGAGGGTGTGAAATCATGGTCATGAAATTTTGAGGACGAAATTTCTATAAAGAGGGGGAGTATTGTAACACCCCAAATTTCGTATCTTTTAAACAGTAATTTTGACAGTTAACAAAATTTTACTGTTTAGTAATTTTTGGATACTGTAAAATTATTTTGTTTATTCCGTCAGCATATTTGATCGTTTTGAGTGATTTACTCCGTGTCAGAAAAATAATAATTTTCTGGCCGAGAAAAATCTTTCTGTATTTATTTCTCTTGACTGTTAATTATTTTTAACAATCTGACTTGATTTTTATATGTTTTCTAATATTTGTGATTTTTGTGGATGATTATGAATTTTTTTTACTGTATGTGGGCCTAGGGGACCATACGTGGGCCCAGGTGGGTCCCGCAAAGTGAAAATTTTTTTACGCATAGAAAAATTTGTACTGTTTAGACGGAGACAGGGGATCTTACTAAACCTGAATTCGGAAACAGTTTTAGAAATTTTCTTGTATTGTGTTTGGTGCTGTATTTAATTATCGGGCGATAAAAATACAGTAAATATATTCTTTTGTGAGGTTTTTAGTAGATAAAAATAGAAATTATATTGCTTAAGTCAACATTAGTGGTTTGGATATCCACCATTGATTTAATTAATGGTGGAGACTTGATCTTGATTTAATTAACAGTTGAGAAATAAATTTAATAAAGAAACATTGGATGTTAACCATTGATCTAATCAATGGTAGAGATTTAATCTAGACAAGCTTAATAAGGAAGGCTTCAATATCAACTGTAGATTTAATCAACGGTGTAGAATTAGTCTTGTAAAGTAACAAAGACCATTTATGACCATTGGATGAAGAATTAATCAAGGGTGGAGATTTGGTCTTAAAAAGTAACAAAGACTAATTATGACCCTTGGATTAAAAGTAAGAAGGAGTAATCTTGACCCTTCATTTTTGGAGACATATCTAATGGTTAGAATTTAAAGGAAAAAGATCTAATGGCCTAGATTAAGTCTTCTAAATCAAAAATCTACCTAAATCCTAACCATTGAATTAATCAATGGCTAGAAATGCTCTAGATGGTGACTAATAATGATGACAACTTCATGAATGCATTAGGAAGAGGGGGGACGGTTTTGGAGAATGCATAGGAAGGAGGAGACAATTTTGAGTAGCCTTTTTAGGTCAAAGAAAAAGATGAAGTCAACAATAGTAAGTTGAATTTGATTAGTAACTAATTAATCCTAATTTAGTTAATCTAATGGCCTAATTAACAAGTTAAGTAAACTAAATTAAATGTTAATTTGTTATAATTTAATTCTTAATTAGATATCCTAATTTTAATTAAAGGATATAATATATACAATTATATGTCTAATTAATTAGTTATGTAATTGAATAAATAATTAAGATTTGGTTAGGAAACTAAACTTAATTAGTTAGCTATTTAATTAGCATACAATTACCTTTTAATTGAAAACAATTAAGTCCCTAATTCCATGAAGAGTCACACGGTTATGCAGCTTGGAGAGCTTCTCCAAGGTTCTTGAATAATCTTGCATGAACATTAGTGGTCAAAAGGTGACCAAGCCATGTGCTTCAAGTGTGAACACAATTATGATCTTTTATTTCAAGTATATCTCCTATTATTTCTTACACAATTTACCTCACGGCTGCACCACTCAATATTACTCTCAATATCTACTTTTCTCTCACCTAAAGACTTAGCCATTTTCTCTCTAAATTTCTAGAACACCAAGCAATCATTTTTCCTTCCTTTTCTTTCAATAGGTTCGGCCAACACCCCTAAATATACTATCACTCACCTATAATTTTCATTCTCATCATTTCCTAAAGCTAAACACCATTCTAATTACTTTTTATTTAGAAAGTTTTCCCAAAATCCCACTCTAAGTGCTTCAAAATCCCACTTTTAGCTTACTTCCTTGGAGGTAAACTTTGATTTCTATGGTTTAAATTCATGTTTATGATTTTCTAAGCCATGTTTGTTCCATGGTTTGTTATTATTAAGCTATGTTTGTGATTTTACTAATTGTTTTAGAATTATTAGGAACTTCTCAAAATTCTATCATCTACAACCTTGTCCTTTAAGTTAAAAATCAAAAAGCTTATGTTTTTCTTCTTGTAAGGAATTCGGTCAACCACCCTAAGACCACCCTTCAATTTGTTTAATTTAATCCAACCATAGATCTTAAATCTACATGATATTCTAAGCAACTTTCATGTTGGAGATTTTCTCTAAATCATTCATCTTCATGGACTTTCCTCAAGATCAAAGTTATTGGGTTTTTGAGGTGAAGTATAAGAAGACTTCATTTCTTCTCTTCTTTTTCATGATCTAAACTATGTTTGATCCATGGTTCCTCTTAATCAAGCTTAGTATACTAATTTCTATATATTTTGTTTTGTATTTGAGAAGCCCTTAGTGGTGAAGGACTTGGAAAAAGAAGCAAAACAAGGAGTTTTTGAGGATCTTCAAGAGGTAAGAGGGAGATCCATCTCACCAACCAAGCATGGTGGTGAGAGATGGTCTTATATTTGATGGATGGTGAATCCATGTGAGGATTCATATCCATGGTCATGTAATAATTTATATGTGTTTATGAGTTTTGATTAATTGCCTATGCTTAATATGCTTTGTATGAGTTTATGATTTTGATGGTATGCTTTTACTATGCATGATGATAATATGGCATGCCTTTGATATATATATGATGTGTATGTATGTGTATGCCATGATTTGATGATGGAAAGAAAATTAATTTTTGGTCCCAATGGCTAAGGAAAGACTACGATTTTGATGCCCTTGATTAGGGTTCATATTTAAATTTTTCAAGAACAAAGGAATTAATTTTTGATCTCTAGAAACATGGTGAATATCGGTTAAGACACCTCAAGATGAAAAACAAGAAAAATAAACAAAGAATTTATTTTTCAAAGAGTACAAGAACATGGTTTTTGAGGAATTTTTATTGATTTATTTTGTATAAAAAGTTTCTAAGTGTTTTACAAAACATGAGATTTAAATGAAAATAGTAATGATGATTTTAAGAATTTGCAAAGAAAGTGAAAAAGGATTTGCAAAGAAAGTGAAAAAAGGAATTTGCAAAGAAAATAAAAATAAATTTGAACAAATGAGTTTGGATTTATAACCATAAGTCTTGCGGTTTTGAAAACAAAACTTTTAATGGTTTTGTTTGTGTAAAACGATATCAATTTAGAAGGAAAAATATTTGATGGTTTCAATAGTCATGTCCACATTTTTGAAGGCTTGTAATGCCTTGATTTTTATGAACAAAGTGATTTTCAAAGTGGAAACGTAACTTGATTTGATACAAGAATTTGAAAAGGGAATCAGAGCATTTTAATCACTTGAGAAATTAAGTTTTTGTAAACAAGAATGTTTTCGAACTTCAATTTATTTTGAAGAAGGCTGTGTTTGGAAATGATTTGGGAAAAATGAAGAATATAGTGGTATTATGAAAATCTACTAACGTATAACTTATTTTTGAGTTTTGAAGTACGTTAGAAAATGTTAAGTTTTGAAACGTTGATTTATATCAATGGAAAAGTGATTTTGTGAATTATATTTTGGAAAATGATTTCTTGAGTAAAGAAATGTGGAAAAAGATTTTCTTGAGTAAAGAAAATGTGTTAAATAAAATATAAAGTCATATTATTTTGAGAAAAGTGGAAATGGAATTTTTGAAGAAATGAGAAATATTTTCTGTAATGGAATTGTGGTAAAAAAATTTATTTACGTATCTTAAAAATGTTATTTTTAAAGTATGTGGTTTGAAATATAGTAAAATATTTCTAAGTGTTTGGAAATATAGTAAAATATTTTTACGCAATTTGAAATATGATAAAATATTATTACGCGATTGGAGATGCGTTGAAACATTTTAAGTCATTTGAATTATGTTTAAATATTTTACGTAATTTGAACTACTGTTGAAAAATCACTATGTGATTTAAAAGTGATAGAATATTTTTACGTGATTGTGAAAATGACAGAAAATCGTTATGTGATTTGTAAAGTGTTTTAAATATTTTGAGAATGATGAAAAATATTTTACGCAACTTAAAAGAATGATTTTTAAGTTACGCGATTTTGAAAATGATGAAAAATTATTATGTGATTTGAGAAACGTATATTTTTATGCGATTGAGAAAAATGTTAAAAAATTTAATACGTGATTTAAAGGTGCAACAGAAGAGTTACAGTATTGTGAAAATGTAACAGAAATGTTTTGGAATTGTGAAAATGAAATGAAAATGTTGCACAATTTTGTGAAAACACGACGAAAGAATTTTATAACTATGAAAATGTGATAATATGATTTTCCTGTTGAAAATACAGGATAAATATTGTAGAACCAAGATATGGATCTTTGTGTGAGAAAATGACATGTTTTTCTTGTGATTGGCATTTGGTGCATTATACATGCATTGGAAAGATATGTCTGTGATTGGATTTGGTGCATTATACGTGCATTGAAAAAAATATGCATGGAAGCATATGATTACATTGAACAAATGAAATTGAAAAGATTTGGCCCTTTGGGGTTGGACTTGCACTGATATATTCGTGCATTGTATAAAATATACGTTGAAGCATATGATTACATTGAACAAATGAAATTGAAAAGATTTGGCCCTTTGGGGTTGGACTTGCACTGATATATTCGTGCATTGTATAAAATATAGCTAATAGCTATTATGGCCCTTGTGGTTGAAGAGGGAATGAGAATTGATAGTGAGGTCTATGATGGATCTTGGGGGCGTTGAGGTGCGGCGGTCGACCAGTGGACAGTTGGCGAGTACCCTGTGCCACTTGGTGATGCAGTCCGTCGCAACGCATTGGCGATACCCGACAAGAACACGATTCTTTTCAACGACTGGGAGATTGTCTTTGGGCTAAGGCTGACAATTAACCAGAGCATTCTTCTCGAAATTGTGAAAACCTCCATGGAATTGTTTTTGATAAAATGAGTCTTTGTGCATATGCATAAATCTGAGCATTTATATCTGTGTGATATATTAATTGAGGAATATTGGTTATTGGTTATGATAATTGTTTTGAATACTTGGATGATGATGATGATAATGCTGAGGACATTATCATAATTATTGCTTATGATAATTGAATTGATAAATGATTGGATGATGATAGTTAATTAATGTTGATGACATGATCATAATTGTGGTATGATCTATCTGTATAATATTGCTGTTTGTGTTATCTCTGTGCTGCCATATTGGTATTGGTGTAGGTGATCTCACCTCTTTGTTATATTGTTTTGCTTTGTCTGTATTGTTAAAATCAAATAATAGAAGGATCCTGTTATCTTAGACATAATGGGCGATGGATACTCTGAGATTGGTGACAAGAATAAGGAGTGGACATTCAAGACTCGAAAGTGTGCAGTGTTGACAAAGGAATAGATGTCTGATGCATCAAGTTGATACAATAGAAGGAACGAGTATGTTAAGATTTAATGTTAGTGTTGTACCGTGCTATTAAGTAGGACTCGTCATGGGGTTTGCTACTGTCAAATAAAAAAAAATAAGTCTGTTAATTTTATATTTCTCTTTAAATTATGATATTAATTGGTGTCAATATTACATAATGAATAGTTGAAATATATTTTCAATATTACCTAATATTTTTAGTAAATTCACGTTTCAGTAAAGAAGAAATTTTGAAACCCATCTTTTATAACTCAAATTTTGTGCGAACTTCTTTTCAGATTATGAGTCAGGAGTCAGAAATGTGATGCCCTAAGGAGGGTGTTACAAAATCCATAACAATACTATCCCATTTCCATTTGGGAATAGCCAAAGGTTGTAATATTCCAGATGGTCTTTGATGCTCAACCTTTGCTTTCTGACAGACCAAACAATATGATACATACTCAGCAACATCTCTCTTCATTCCCTACCACCAATACAAGCGCTTCAGATCATGATAAATTTTGGTTGCTCCTGGGTGCATACTCAACTTGCTTCTATGGGCTTCTTTAAGAATTAATCTTCTAAGTTCTTGATTACTTGGCAGACAAATCCTATCTCCAAACCTGAGGATTCCATTGAGTCCTTCTTTAAACTTTGTCTCAGCACCTTGCTTTATTAAATCCCTCTCATTCTGCAAATATTGATCACCTTTCTGCTCCTCTTGAATTTCTCCCATCAAACTATTTGATATAGTAATCATATTCAGACAAATCCTCCCCAGTGTCAAATCCACAGACAACCGCATATCTCTAAATTACTCTATCAATTCACTCTCCTTGACCATCATAGCAGATACACTAAGTACTTTTCTGCTCAAGGCATCCGCCACGACATTTGCCTTTCCAAGATGATATTGAAGTTGAAAATCATAGTCCTTCAAAAATTCTAACCATCGTCTCTGCCTCATGTTCAACTCCTTCTGATCGAATAGATACTTCAAGCTCTTATGATCACTATAGACATTGAAGGTTGCTCCATAAAGAAAATGTCTCCAGATCTTCAACGTAAAAATAACTATCACCAATTCCAAATCATGAGTAGGATAATTCTTCTCATGCACTTTCAACTGCCTTGAAGCATACGCCACAACCTTTTGATTCTGCATCAACACACAACCTAAACCCATGTGTGAAGCATCACAATATACTTCAAATGGTTCATTGGGATCAGGTAGAATAAACACTAGTGTTGCAGTCAAATGTCTCTTCAGCTCTTGGAAACTTTCCTCACATGCATCCGTCTATGTAAAAGCTTGATTCTTCCATGTGAGTTGGGTGAGAGGTTCTGCTATCTTTGAAAATCCCTCAATAAACCTTTGATAGTACTCGGCCAATCCAACAAAACTACAAATCTCTATCACTGTCTTCGGCCTTTCCCACTGAAGAACGGTCTCCACCTTCGCTGGATCCACCGTAATCCCTTCCTTTGAGATTACGTGCCCCAAAAACTAAACTCCCTTTAACCAGAATTCTTACTTAGACAGCTTCGCGTATAACTTCTTTCCTCTTCAAAATCTGAAGAACCACACTGAGATGTTCAGCATGTTCCTCCGGACTTTGAGAATAGATCAGAATGTCATCAATAAAGACAATGACAAATCTGTCTAAATAGGGATGAAAGATCCTACTCATGTAATCCATGAATATTGCAGGAGCATTTGTAACACCCTTGTGGGGATGTCACATTTATGATGCAGTAAAATAAAATAAAATAAAATTCTTACCCAAGTTGTAAAATGTTTGGTACATAAATAATATTAGTGGTAAAATTTTTGCTTTTTATATTTATAACATTAAATAAAATAACACGAAGCACAAAATAAAACAAACATAATCACATACCATAATATACATATGATTCTTGTCTGTAGTGCACAAATAATTTACAAATATTAATATTTAATAGAAATAGTAAAAGACAGCATACCACTCAAACATAACCCCTAAAACATGAGCCCTTGTCAGAAGACAAATTCCCTAGTTGGGAATGTCTTGACTGATAGAAATTCGACCCAAAAGTATATCGAAGTTCTCTCTAGGAGTATAGTGAAACTCATCCCACAACTCCCTAATAGGCAAAATAACCTGTACGAAAGTAACCATATAACGAGTAGTAACGACCCCATGTCGAGTTCTACTTACTGATAAAGTAACATCACCACTGTACTCTATGTGTCCTGTGTCCTGTGTCCCAGTGGACATACCAAGCCTCAGCGCCTTCGAGAAATTGTAGTCTAAAGAAACCTAATTGGCCTCGCTTTGCCGCCATTGTAGTCTTCGATGGTATAAACATAAAGTAGAAACAGACAGAACAATACAATAAAGAGGTGAGACAATCTACATCATTACCAGCATGGCAAATAAGAAAACGACAATACAAAACAATTATCACAACAATACATACCAATATATCATGCATAATATATTAAGCAATACATATTAAAATAACACATACCATTATATCTTGCATAATATATAAAAGCAATAGATCATACATTTTATCACAGATTATGGTAAACAGTAAAATGCAGATAATGCATGAACACACACCGACTCGTTCCTACTCCATGGAGCTAAACACGAATATCTGAGAGAATGATCCGAATAGAAACTAATAATACTTTATGGCTGCCCAACCAAACTATTGCACTGTCAAACATCGTGTCTATAGTCCACAGTCCAAACATCGTGTAGTAGTACACAATCAATACACCGTGCACTACAGGCATAGTACGTAATAGTCTCCTCAAGATCTCGATTAAGAATAGTGCTTGTCAAGATCATTAGTGTGTTGCCTGTTACCACGGCCCAGAGGTGCTACCACTGTCCACATATAGGATTCTCCGCACACTAATGCCTCCAAGTTCATAAATGAACCACACTACGCCTATCACACCAAAACACGGTGTAATTCACCTCATCAATCAATCGCCAATTATCAACCAAATTAACACAACACTCTAATCATGATCTAAAATTACAAAAATACCCTTAATATCCATATTTTACCATAATTATGAAAATACCCTTAGTTACGAAATACCAAAGTATAGTACGTCCCACCTGATAGTACTACATCACAACATATCCGGGTCCACCACTTTGGCCCGATAACAAAACTCACTGTATCGTTCAATCGCGTAAGAATTTTATCGCATTTTCACAATCTCGTCATTTTCACAAACGTTATTAAATCGCATAAATATATTTTGACATTTTTGAACATCGCATAATGTTTCTAAATCATTTTCTCAATCGCGTAGGATTCTTAATTCATTTTCTTAACCGAATAGCTTAAAATCATCATTTTAAATATGTGTAAATCTATATCTAGTACTTTTAAAATACGTAGAGTATTTTCCTTGTGTTATAAATATAGTATGGAATCTTTTCATTTCATTTGCCTGATTTTAGTAAATTTTGGCAGCATTTTGCTTGTAAAATCAGTATAAGGTATTTTTGACGTTTTCCCACTAAATATAGTTCATTTTATTTTTACCCAATAATTACGTTTTGAAACTTGCTAACACGCTTCAAAATTCATAAAATGAGCTTTACATTAGTATTTTTCAAGCGTTTGCTTTATTTCTTACTTAAACTAAATTCTGCTAATTTAGAATTCTAGGACTGAATTTATTCCTTTTTGTTTTCTCAAAGATTCATTGGAATCAATTTATTTTTGTAAATCCATTACCTAACTTATCTTAGAAAATAAAATGGCATGTTGGCCAAAATTGAAAATAAAATGGCATTCAATTATACACTAAATGGCATGTTGGCCATAATTAATCAAAATCATTCTTAAACTTATTATTTTACCTAGATCATTAACTCATTGATTTAGAAAATTGTTGAGAACATTTTGGTTCTCTGTTTGATGTAAGGCCGTGAGCCTCATTCTGTGTTCTTTAGAACACTCAAGCAAATCGTTACATGTTATTCACATCCTACTTTAATAATTATACAATTATAAACACATGCAATTATATAATCACATACAATATACATACAATATATTTTAAAGCTATAAACATGCATAGCAATTAAAATCAATAATAAATACTATAAACATGCATGGCAATTAAATCAATCACAATTAGGAAAGTATTTAAACAATCACAAAAATAATAAAAACCATAAACAATCACACAAATGAATCCTTATGGATTCTTCACACACATACAAATCCATTTTCTCATCACCATACAAGGTTGATGAGATTAAATCTCCCTCTTACCTCTTGAAGACAATTAATCGGTTAGTTTCCTCCTTTCCTTGAAATTTCGCGTAACCTCCAAAACAATTCCCTAAAATTCCTAAACAATTAGTAAAAACACATACAAGGTTCAAGATTGAAAAACCATGGAACAAATATGGTTTAGAAAATCATAAATTAAATTTTAAACCATAGAAACAAAACTTACCCTTAGGAAAGTAAGATAAAGGTTGGATTTTGAACTAGATAGAGTAGGTTTTTGACAAAACCTTATGAAGGAAAAGTGTTTAGAATATGATTTTGGTTTAGGAAATATGAAGAGATAAAATTATAGAGGTTTGATGGTGGTGTTTGGGTGTATGGCCGAAACATAGAGAGAAAGAAAGGAAAAGTTGCCTGGTGTTCTTGGTATTCTTGAGAGAAAAGATGAATGCTTTTGATGTGAGAGAAAATAAATATTGTGTGAGTGAAAAATAAGTGGGCTACTGTACGTGGGATAAGCACAGAGAAATTAGGATTTACTTGAAGTAAAATATCCTATTTGAGTGCACATGGCTTATGTCACCTTTTAGCCACCTAGTGTGCAGGCTAGATGGTTCAAGAACCATCAAGAACTATGTAGAACTTGTCGAATTTGCCTCCCAAGGCTGCTGCAAAATTGTGTGGTTCAAGGGCATTTAAGAATTCAATTTGCTTTTAATTCAAGTCTAATTTCTTGCTAATTAAATAGCTAATTAATTAGGTTTAGTTTCCTAACCAATCTTAATTAATTATCCAACTATATATGCCTCTTGTGTACAATTTGTGAGGCTACCTTTTGACAAAAATTAATGACAGAAAGATGTAGGATGGGAGAACATTATTTTACAAGAATGGCTAAAAGTCAAATTTTGTCGAATGAAGTTTCTGTCGAATAAAGATTTTGTCGAATGAAGATCAAAAACTGTCGAATATACCAAAAGGTCAGCAGAAATCCTAATTCGATGGACGGGTGTTGACGTTGGAGAAATCTTCCAAGTGTTGAACCGACAAAAGTACTATATGGTCAGAAATTCTAATTCGACGGATTCTGACATTTAGAGAAGTTTCTCTACTGAATGGTTAGAAATTCCAACTCGACGGACATCAACATTCTATCTCGACGGATATTGACATTGTACTAAATGGTCAGGAGATCAAATTCGACGGATATGAGCAGAAGTTCAAATTCGACGGATATGGGCAGAAATTCAAATTTGACGAATAGGGGAAGAAGTTCAAATTGTTACAATTGTTCACAAAGATTAATTAATTAGTTTACTTAGCTTGTTAATTAGGTACTTAGATTAACCAAATTAGGTTTAATTAACTACTAATCAAATTCAAGCCACTATGTTTGACTTAATTCTAACCATTGATTTCATCTTTGATTCCTATCCATAGATTAGATCTATGGCCAACATTCAAGGCTTGCTAATCAAGTTCACATCCACACCATTGATTTGATCAACGGTTAAGGTTAAAGGCTTCCTAACTAAGTCTTCATCCAACGGTCCACATCAAAGTCCATGCTTTCTTCTTTGACCTATTCTTATTGGTTAAAAATAGTCAAGCCACTTTCGTTGACTCGCTCCTATTGGTTTAGAAATTATCCAGTCAGAATCATTGACTGCTTTTCCTAAACGTGGGTCCCACAAACTTTTAAAGATCCGTGATCGTTTTGAAGCAGATTTCTACTATTTTTGAGACAGTAGGTACTATAATATAAAATAATATTATAATAATATAAAATTATTTTATTACATAGTTAAATCCTAAAAATTACGAGATTAATATATATATCAATCAGAATTGGGTTTAGTAAGATCCCCCAGCTCTAATTAATTAAAATAAGATTTTTTCGGCCAGAAAATTATCATTTCCCTAGCTCAGAGTAAATCACATACAACAATCAAATACACTCACGAAATAGTCAAATTTAATTTACTACTCACAGAATTCACAAAACAGTGCATTTAGGACAATATCGTAATTATCCCAAAAGTTGGGGTGTTACAGCATTCGTTACCGCAAACGACATTACTAAATACTCGAAGTGCCCATAACACGTCCGAAAAGTTGTCTTAGGAACATCTTTTATTTTCACACACATCTGATGATAACTAGAATGCAAATCGATCTTGGAGTAAACAACGACTCCTTTCAATTGATCCATCAAATCATTTATCCTTGGAAGTGGATACTTATTCTTGATCGTGATCTTATTCAACTGACGATAATCTACGCATAGACGAGAAGTTCCATCCTTCTTCCTTACCAACAGTACTAGAGCTCCCCACGGTGACATACTGGGTCTCACAAACTGTTTTCCCAATAGTTCCTCTAACTTCTTTTTGAGTTCAGCTAATTCTGACGGCAACATCCGATATGGTGCCATTGAAATAGGACCAGCTCCTAGTACAAGATCAATAGAGAATTTTATCTCTTTTTCTGGTGGTAGTCTAGGAATGTCATCAGGAAAAACCTCAGGAAACTCATTAACTACCAGAATAGCATTCACATCCTTCTCACTCTTAACCTCTAAGGAAGATAACAGCATGTATCCTTGAGCTCCTTCCCTCAAGAAAACTTCGACTTGGTTCACCGATAAAAATCCAAAATTCTCAGATTCATGAAAAACTAAAGTCTTATTGGCACAATCTAATAGGATATGGTTAGAAGATAACTAACCCATTCCTAAGATTATGTTTATTTGTGACAAAGGCAAACAAATCAAATTAAGAGAAAAGATTCAATTCATAACACAAACAGGGCAGTTTAAGCAAACTTGAGTTGTAACAACAGGCTTAGTAGTAGGGGTAGAAATAATTAAATCAAAAGGTAATGATGACATAGATAATCTTAAATGATCCACACAATCATATACAATAAAAGAATGTGTTGCTCCAGAATCATACAGTACTGTTAAAGAATTACCTTCTATGGCACACTCTCCTGTAATCAGATCCTCAGACTGAGAGGCTTCCTATCCGCTCATAGTGCATATTCTTCCTCCTGCCTGTGGCCTTGTAGCTCTTACATTATTGACAGAAGGCTCTATCTTAGGCTAATCGCAATCCTTAGAAATATGTCCTTGCTTTCCACATAAGAAACAAATGAATCCCTTAATCGTATAGTCCTTCGTTAAGTGATCCTTCCCACACTTAAAACATTTCGACGAAGACGCCACTGTCTGACCAAACTTGTTACTACCAGAGCTTCCACTATAGGACTTCTGTTGAGATTGACTCCCCGTTGGCCGTGAGTACGGCTTCCATTGAAATCGATTGTTATTGTTGCCTTCTCTTTAGAACTGTGTTGGTCCAAAGTTATAGTTTCTAGTGTCACGAGACTGATTTAACTCCTCTATTCGATGACACTTATCAAGCAAAACTGGGAACTGCTCAATCCCCATGGGCAATACTGCACGGTTCAAATCGTGCCTCAGGCCATCCTCAAACTTTCTACATTTCCACTCATCGTCCGACAGTAGTTGGAAGTACCTCGAGAATTTTGACAGGTTCTCGAACCTTGCAGTATACTCTCTGCCAATCATACCTCCTGCAGACTAAGGAATTCCATTTCCTTAGCATGCCTTACACTTGCTAGAAAATATTTTTCCAGAAACTTGTTCTTGAAAAGTCCCCATGTAATCACCCTTCCTTCAGCTTCCAGTAGCCGTTGTGTTCTGGCCCACTAGTCTTCTCCATCTCCAATAAGTATGAAGGTAGCGTAAGTAACCTTCTTTTCATCTGTGCAACCTATTCCTCTGAATATCTTTTCCAGCTCCTTGATCCAAAGATTTGCCTTCTCCGGATCAAACTATGGTGGGTTGTTACAATGAAACTCTGACAGATTTTGAGCTTCTGTGGCCGCTTCATGTTGTTGGGCAACTCTTTGATTTTGTTGCACGATGACATCTGCCATCCTTTGCATCGCTTCTGCAGCTGCAGCCATACTCTTGTTATCTCATCTAGTCTCCACACTCGCGCCTCTTCCACGAGCCATCGTACTCCTTCGAAATTAAACAAAGCAATACAAAAATCAAAGTCAAATAAAATTATTTGAAATCATTTCAAACAATATTGTCTCCTTGCAAAAACTAAACGTAGAGACTCACACAACACAAATAAGACAGACCTAACCACAAACCCAAAAGACTCAAACTTTGGCTTTGATACCAACTAATGTAACACCCCCTTTTAGGCATCACATGTACGGCTTCCAAATTACCAAATTAGAACTAAGTTATAAAAACTAATAATATTGTATGTATGTTTTTTAAATGTTTTTCTTTTTCACGAATAAATTAAAAATAAATAAAATAAATAAAAGCACAAGATATGTTAAACCAAATAATTTACATCATATACATACCTAGTTTTATACTACAACATACTTATACAAATATAATACCTAAAACATACACTAGCCTAATACCAAACATCTAGTCAGAAGGGTACTCATCTGGATCCTTTTCCAGGTCTTCCTTAGATTCCTCAGCTGACAATAACCCCGGATGGGTCATAGGACTACGGACTGGAGTCCGTGCAGATGAAACGACTAAGTCCTTCGTAGGAGTAACACGATGACTACTCCACAAAAACTCCATAGGCATAACAAAACACAAATGCACAAAAGCTCTAAAAGAAAATATAGGGACCCTATGAAAAGTCCTACTTAGGGTCACAGACACCTCCCCAATATATATCACACGCTCCTCATCAGCGTCATAATGCCAGACATTTGTCCCTCCTCTAAATAGCATTTTCACATAACCCAGAAAACTAGGCCTCGATGCCATCGCAACACACAAACAAAATTACCACAAATAGAAATGAGGCGATCGTTCCTCTTCCTCTTCCTCTTCCTCTTTACACTCTTTATTAAACATACAAATAAACAGAATAACATAACAAAGAGGTGAGATCTCCTACATCAATACCATCATGGCAGTATAGAGACAATAACAATAACAACACTATTCATAGACAGTATTAATAAACATATTCATGGCATCATATCATCATTGCATCAAATAACAGATTATTACCACAAATATTTATATATCACAACAACATGATGATTGACTATGCACATGCACAATGAACTAATTTCCTACTCCAGGGAGCTAAACTCAATTTTGGAGAGAATGATCCAAAAGATATATCTGTATAGCGGTCGCCTCAACCAAGTGCTATAATTTCTCTGTGTGCACGTCATGGCTTATACAAGACATTCTACACCAGATCTTGAATAGAATAGTGCCTGGTTGAGATCGTCGGAGCATTGCTCAGTCACCATGGCCCAATGGAGCTACCAACTGTCCACTTGTGGGATACCCATGCTCCTACGCCTCCAAGTTCAACAAGTGAACCACACTATGCAATTCGCACCCACACTAAGGTGTAATTCATCTCCCAGGAAACAATAGCTGTAACAGACACCGTCTGTCAAACAATGCATGTCCAATGACTTAATGCATATTATAAGCCACTACCAGCCACAAACACACAGTAATATTGCTGGGTCTAGTATATCGGCCTAACAGCAAAACTTGTTGTTCCTCTCAATCGCGTAGCATTTTTATTGTGTTTTCACAATCGCATAAAACTTCTATTACGTTTTCAAATCGTGTAACAATTTTTCAATGTTTTCTCAATCACGTAAAGATTTTAAAACATTTTCTTAATTGCATAGATAAAAATCACTATTTTTAAATTGCATAAGAGTTTTTCTACGTATTTTCAATCGCGTCAAATATTTTCTCAATATTCTAAGCTCAAATTAAAACTTTTGTCATTTAGTATCAAAATTGGACTTTAATTCCATTATTTTCTCGTTAAGTCACCTTTAAATAATATTTCTAACATTTTTCTCAAAGTCTACCTCATTTTAATTTTAAATTAAATCCTTTTCCATTTAACTTATTTATATCGTCATTAATAAAATGCTTTAAGTCTCCAATTTTCTTCTTAGTCTTAATTTCACTATATTGACCAAAAATCACATTTTAGTTAGTGATAAGAATATATTCATTTCCATTTTTATTTTGTAATTTCTTAATCAAATTCTTATCACTAATCCTTTAGGTTAACATTTAATAAAACATTTTGCATTGGATTTCCCCTTTGGAGGGCTTAGAGGCCGTGAGCCTCATGGTCTTTAGAACCAAAAATTCCTTTCCTCTCAAGCATAAATTATAGCATACAACATACTTAAACATCAAAATCCTACTATAACAAATTCTTGCATAATATCAAAGCACTAAAATCACATAGAACAACTAATTACAAACTGCACAATCACACACAAATTTCGTGTCCCTTACCACCATAAGTGGTTGATGAGGTTAATCTCCCTCTTACCTTAGATGTAGCCTCCTAGCTCCTTGTAGGACACCTTGTGTTAACTTGCTCCACCAAGTTACTCTTAAAAATCAAAGTAAATATATAAAAATTAATATTCAAGGCTTAATTAGGATAACCATAGATCAAGTATGGTCTTAGAACTCCAAAAATGAAACAAGAAATGAAAAATCAAGAACTTCACCTTAGAACCCTAGAACTTGAATTCGAAAATCAAGCTTGAAAATGGTTGAACTAAGTCTTGATCACAACATCAAAGTTGCTTAGGATTGTGTTTAGAATCAAGTGGTAAGGTTAGATGGAATTATGAAAGGTTGGAAGGTAATTTGTGTTAGCTTTTGTATGTATGGTTAATGCATGTTTGATTTCATTCTCATGGAGGGGATAAGTTGATTCTCTAATTGGATAGAAATATACCTCTTAGTCATGCATAACATGTGTTTAAGAATAGATCTTAATGAGTGAATTTTGCACTAGCTCTCATGGAAACATAGTTAGTTGGGCAAATGAAGCATTGTTGATTGACCTAGACATAGACTTTCAAGTAAATTAGATTTTCAAGCTAGCCTAACTATTTCATTAATTTTGATTTAGAGGATTACATGTTATCAATTAAAGTAAGAGGTGAAGAAGGATTCCTTGAACTCTAAACATTATCTTTATTGCTTTTTTTTTAGTCTTTAGATTTATCTTAAATGCTTTGCTCTAATTTTATGTTTTTAAATAGAATTATCTAAGTTATTGGTTGATATTTAGTATTAGCAGAGCCAATATCCTCATGGGAATGAACTTTACTGATTATTTATTACTAGAACAACTTGTACACTTGCAGTACACAAAAGGTCTAATAGCCATGCTCAAATGAGTCAATATGAGATATTGATCTCTTTTGCTATTACAAAGTCTACTCGAGTATCAGGAAACAAAGTATTGAACTATACAAGGGTGACGCATTCCATGCCTTGTGTTCAATCTAAATATCTTGACAAGGGGACTAACACGGAAACATTGGTCACGGAAATGTTATGTCAAATCACTGACATTCTCATTACTTGGGTAGCAACAATGTGTTTCTAGATACTGTTCACTCCTTGTAATATTAAAATGAGATTTTAATATTATTACCAATGTTATAAGAACCTATAGGGTCGCACACATAGAGCAGATTAAATTGGAGCAATAAGGATCCAAGTTAAACTGGGATTCAATCGTGGGCCAGACTGATAACGGATGAGTCTATTATGGTTACACAGCTTACCTTGCTACTGCTCTCACTTGCTTTAGGCAGTAGCTATTATAAATAGCATTGCTAAGGGGGCTGTCAAGGCACGCATAACAGAACCCTAGCCGCACCTATAGAAATAGTGAGTGAGTGAGTGACAGGTTTCTCTTCTCTTCGCAGCTAGCACTGTGTTAGAGACATGGGACTCCTCTTTGTGGATGTTAGACGTTCGTGAGTTTGTTCGTGTGGATACCGTAGGTACATCATCACTATTACGGTGTTGGTGATTCATGTTGTTTGTTTTTCATCTCGCTTCAGGAGGTAAACTCATAAAACACGTACATACTGCATGATGTATCCGCAATTCCCAACATATCAACCATAACATTGGCCTTACACAGATGATACTTATATTCAAATCATGATCTTTGAGAAACTCCATCTACCTTCTTTGCCTCATATTCAACTCTTTTTGTTCAACCAAATATTTCAAACTTTTGTGATTGTAACATCATTAATACTATTACTAATAACGTATCTGGAATTATGTATTAGTAAATAATATTAAGTATCACGTAAAATTAACAATTAAATTTTAAATTATATTTCATTTATATACAAAAAATATGAGCCTATCACAGAATAAGATAACATTCATATACTAAAAATGATAATATACAAGATACATTACAATATTTAATAATTACATAATCTATTTTAAGTACAATTTATACATTACAAAGTATAATGTAACATCAAAAACTGTTCTACATCTTCACCTTCAGTCTCATGTTTCCATGTCAAAGATCTTGACCCTGGAAATGTTACAGAAATACAATAAACAGGGGTGAGAATTTTGGGAATTCTCAGTAGTACAATTAAAAGAAATTGGTGTCATCACAATACTTCCAGCTGTTTCAGGGAAAAATCATTTCAAAACTCATTTTATAACATAGGAAGGTAGCAAAAGTCAAATGTAGTCCTTCCTCTTCCTGAAACAGAAATCCAATTATTAATAATTTCTGAAAACATTTATTATCAAACATAATAATACACTTCCATAAGTATTTACACAAACACATTTTTTAAATAAGTATCATAATATTACATTTAAATTTAATTTCTTCATAGTGCTTAATTAAATCCCTTGGTAGTAGTATGCTTTCATGTTTGTGCACTTCAACCTATTCATGACCATTCGCTAGTCACATAGAACTACTCTAGATAATAAGTAACCCAGGCCACCTCTAGTGAGGGAATATCCATCCTCATCATAGAGTTATGAGTAGAGAGAGAATGTCCATCATCAACTACTAAGATAGGGAGGGAATGTCCATCCTCACGCTATCACAAATTAGGATCACCTCTACCATCTAGGAAGAATTTGAGCAAAGAGTGAGGGCATGTCCATCCTCAATCTCAATTAATTTAGAAGGGAGGGAATTAACCTTCCTCACACTTCCATTCTAACCAAGGATGAGGACACTTTCCTATAACAAACCTTGGCCATATAAAAAGGCTACTCATACAAATTAAATCACATTTCGAGAATTCTCATCAACTTCACAATATCAATATATTTCCAAATCATATACATTTTACCAATTGAATATCAAATGAATTCAATTAAGATTAATTACTATACAGCCAAACAACTAACATATAATACTAAATTCAAACTCATAAGTATTAAGTACAATTTCTTAAGTCTCCATACAGCCTACTTGGTCATCTTAAGGCATTTTATGATCAATTCAAGAAATTGTATACTAGGATTTATCCATAAAATTTAGCATCTCAATTAATTAATACCAAGCACAAGTGATTAATAATGTGACATAATATCAATCACAATTGTTTAAGATTGTGTCACGGCCATAAACTTGCTCCATGACTTTCTTGGTTATTCTCATTTCCAATCACTTTCTCATTAGTCAACTTAGCCAACAACCAAAATGGAAAATCAAGGTGTGAACACATATTAAATGTAAACACATGAAACTCATGGTTTCTCTTGCTTGGCTAGCCGTGAGCTTCCCAAATGGGCACATAGTCCATGAATTTATCAAAGTGTAATCTCACATCAATTTCTCCTATTTTCTTTAGGCTTGACCGTAACAACAAATATTAGTAACAAAATTATCAAGCTCAAAGTAACACAAGTCAAGCATAAAGTGTTACAATTCAAAGACAATAATAAGGTGGTAGCCTATGCTTTGTTGCAGCCATGACATACTCTACCACAACCAAAGAAAATCAACAACCAAGAGAATCAACAAAGAAGACTTGACTATAACATCCCTTCTCCCAAAAATACAATTAATTCAAGAGAAAAGTAAATTTTTATTCTGTTTGGCCATGCAACAAACAATATAACAAATCAAGGTTACTCAATGTGAACACACGGTTCCACAAACATATAAAATTAAAGATGTTCACAAATTGAAGCACACAGTTACACATAAAAATTAGAGTGTGAACATAGAAGCAAAAATCCACTTTCAACAACCAAGACCACATGGTCACACACTTAAGAAATTAATACACAAGTCATCAAGAGTTCTTTTTTTCTTTTGACTTAGCCGTGACACACATAACCAAAGGAAACAACCAAAAATTGATTTTCATTCAAAATTATGTCAAAGATGAAGAATAACATACAAGTAAGAAATAGAAGCACAAAAAAAAAGAGAATCTTCTATTTATGCTGCCCTGGCTGTGACTCTTAAGGGACTTCAAGTCCATTAATTCATTCACAAATGATAGAAAAGAAAGAGTAAATGGAAGACAAACACCCCTACCTCACTTCCTAGCTTTTGTTTCTTGATTTTTTTTCCTTTTTCCTTCACTTTCTCCTCCTCTTTTATCTCCATTTTCTGCATGCTGGGGGTGCTATTTATGCTCTATTTTTCCCTCTGTTTTGCCATGTAAAATCATGAAGAGAAACTGAGAAATAGTCTAGAGAATTCTAGGCAAATTAAATGTGGAGGAACTTGGTCAAAAATGACCAAAATTATCCTATTGAGACTTTTGTATCTGTTAAGCACACCTTTATCTTCCAAAGCTAAGGTTTTAAGTGTCTATAAGTATTATGGAGAATTTTAGAATTCTTCTCAGTCATTGGATCCATTTTCCATAACTTTCTGTATACTACTATTTATCAGTTAAGCTTCATTACTCAGTCCCAAGTTAAATTAAATCGAGGGATTGAGTAAATATGCTTACTGCTACTTATCTTAATTGGTATTTTATACCAAATTATTCCCCATATCTTACTTATCATTTTCATGAAATTTCATAATTTTCTGAGATACTTAATTGTTCTAGCTATTCCTTTTCGGTATCCTTAAAAATTCCAGACTATCTACGTTGATTCTCCAAAATTTTCTAGTACTCAACAACATCTTTCTTCATCCCAAGCCACCAAAATAAACGTTTCAGATCTTGATACATCTTGGTCATCCCAGGATGTATACTCAATCTGCTAGTATGAGCTTCACCAAGAATTGCCTTCTTAAGCTCGGGATCATCGGGTATACAAATCCTGCCTTTGAACCTTAAGACCCCATCAGATCCTTCCTCAACAGTTGCCTTATAACCTTGCTTCAAAAACTCTCTCTCATTCTGCAAAAACTGGTCATCCTCCTATTTCTCTCGAATTTCCTCCAGTAGATCATTCAGAATAGTGACCATGTTCAGACGCATTCTTCCAGGTGACAATTCCACTAATAACCACATATCTCTAAATTGTTCAATCAATTTTTCCTCTTCGATCATCATAGTAGAAACACTGAGCATCTTCCGACTCAAAGAATCTACCACGATGTTCACTTTTCCAAGGTGATACTGGAGTTAAAGTCATAATCCTTTAAGAATTCCAACCATCTCCTCTGCCTTATGTTTAATTCTTTTTGATCAAATAAGTACTTTAAACTTTTGTGATTGCTGATGACGTTGAACGTAGCTCCATACAAAAAGGTCTCCAAATCTTCAGTGCAAAAATAACTACGGCCAATTCCAAATCATGTGTTGGGTAGTTCCTTTCATGAACCTTCAACTGTCTAGAAGCATACGCTACAACATTTCTATTCTGCATCAGCACACATCCTAACCCTTGATAAGAAGCATCGCAGTACACCTCCAAAGATTCATTCAGATCTGGTAGAATTAGCACAGGTGTAGTAGTCAACTTCTTCTTTAACTCTTGGAAACTCTCTTCACACTTATCTGTCCAATCAAAAACTTGGTTCTTCCTTATAAGTTGCATAAGAGGTCCGGCGACTGATGTGTGTGAAACAACATCATGTTTTGTTCTTGTTTTGCATGCACTCTTGAGTATTTTAGGTATTTTAGTTTCCCTTTTTGTTTATTTTTCCCTTAGTTTGGATAACTGTCGTGTTTTTGGTGTTCTTGTGCAGGATTAATGTTGAATTGGCCTTGGATTGAATGGAATGCTTGTATGATTGAAGTTGGAGCTTAATGGATAGCAAAAAAGTGTAAAAAGACCATTCCAGAGGAAACCACGGTGATGGATTGAGCAGCAACTTAAAGGAGGAAAAGAGATATTCCAGAGAGTTCCACGGCCTAGCCATGGAACTCAAATGACTCAGGATAGGCTTGTTGGCAAAATGACCCATGGCCGTGGATCGCAGTGCGCAACAGTTTTTAAGTCTTATTTTTTATTTCTTTTGGGGGCCTTTTAGCCAATTAAAACCCTAGGTTATAAATAGATATTCTGAATACAATGAGGGGGTTCTAATTTGGTTTGGAAGGAGGCACATTGGAGGCTCTTGATCTTCATCTTTCTCCTTTCTTATTCTATTGTTACGGGTTTGGGATGTTCTTAAATTTTATTTCTTGTCTCTCCTTCTCTATGTCTGAGTAGTTTCTTTTGTTTCTAGGATTAGGCAATGCCCTTTGATACTTTGATAATGATTAATTGACTTTGTTTCCCCTTTTATTAATCTTGAATGTTCTTTGATTCAATCCTTATTGCTTTTATTCATGTGAATTTGCTGGCCACTTATTTGTATCTCATAGGCATTTAGGGACGTACTGAGAGGTGAACCTAGATGTTGGAACCATAAGAATTGAACTTAAGGTCTAAATCACGAGAGTAGTTTTAGCCTTTTCGAGGATTCAATAAATTACCACAAAGCATAATGAGTTCAATTTAAATTCAATTACCACGAGAGTAGGAATTGGTTTAATTGGGCACGGATCTTGTATCTTGAGATAGAACATTAACTAATTTAGGGTAATTCACCTTCAATTGAATTTCAGATTTAATAAAAGGGTTGTCAATTAGGATTTGTCTTGTATCATTGTGGTACCCCAATCTTGGAAGCTTTCTTGAATTTGAATACCTTTCTTGATAACTTGCTATTTTTGTTTTAAATTCTGTATTTTGATTTTTATTTATTTAATTACTTTGTTTCTACGTTCTGCTTAATCAATAATTAAATTCCCTTTTGTTTAATTTAATTGAATTAATTAATTAATTGGTATTCATAGATACAGTCCCTCTGGATTCGATCTTTTATTACTTGACGACGAAACCGTACACTTACGAATTTTACACATCAAGTTTTTGGCGCCGTTGCCGAGGACTGTATTTTTCTTGAATATTAATTTAATTTTTAATTTAATTATTTTAAACCTTTTTTCTTTTTATCTGGTTCTTACGTTCTTGTTTTTCTCTTTGACTTTCTGCAGGTAATTTCTCTTGTTTATGCAAAGTACTAGACGTTCTGGGACTCTTGCTGAAGCAGATCTTGAAATTGAAAGAACTTTATGTAGAATGAGAAGACAACAAAGGCAAAGAGTAGGAGAAATACCTGAACCAACACTTGTCATGGCTGAAGCTGAGGATAATAGACCACTAAAAGAGTATGCAGCCCTTAATGCTCGGGGTTTGCGATCTGGAATTGCTAGGCCAGACATTGAAGCTAGGCACTTCACCATACCTCTTGCCTTACGGTCTATGATAAGGCAGAACCAGTTTGGAGGATTGCCGTCAGAGGATCCTAATGATCATGTGGATATGTTCTTAGAGTTCTGTGAGACCCTCAAGATCGAAGGTGCCTCTGTTGATGCTATTCGTCTCTGCCTATTTCCATTATCTTTAAGAGACAGAGCTAGAGCTTGGTTGAAGTCTGTTCCTGCTGAGACGATAACTACTTGGGACCAATTAGAGCAAGCCTTCTTGGACAAATTCTTTCCACCATCCAAGACTGCTCATCTAAGGACCCAAATCACAAGCTTTGTTCAGAAAGATGGCGAGTCATTGTCAGAAGCTTGGGATAGATATAAGGCTTTGCTGGAAGCCTGCCCACACCATGGGTTAGAAAAATGGTTGATCGTTCACACCTTCTACTATGGTTTGGAATATTCTTCGAAGGTTTCTCTTGACTCCGCAGCTGGTGGAGCTTTGATGAATAGAAGGCTGACAGTAGCCTATGAGATCATTGAGAGTGTAGCTTCAAATCATCACCAATGGGCTAATGAAAGAGGCCATAACCCGAGAAAGCTCTCAGGAGGTAAGTTTGAGGTAGATGGTGTTGATTTAATTATGTCAAAATTTGATTCTTTGAATAAACATTTTGACATGCTTGAGAAAGCTCATGTTAATGCTATAGGTGCTTCTAACAATTTTTGTGAGATTTGTGGAGCACAGGGACACATAGATGTTGAATGCCAAGTTGGAATTGGATCCTCACAAGGTGCACCGATGGAGCAAGTGGAATCATGCCACAATTTCCATGACTTCAACCAAAAGGGTAGGAATGATCTGTATTCTCAAACTTACAACCCTAGTTGGAGGTCTCATCCTAATTTCTCTTACCGGAATAGTCAGTACCAAGCTAGGCAAGGTAATGCTAAACCCTCTTCTAGAATCCCACAAGTACAAAAATCTAGACTTGAGTCTCTTCTTGAGAATTTTGTTGAGAGTCAGTCTAAGAAAAATGAGGAGTTTAGGCACCATAGGCAAGTTGTGACTGAGGCAATTAAAGAGTTATCAGCTAAAGTTGACAATTTAGCTATTCATAATAAGATGTTGGAAACCCAGATTGCCCAACAAGCAAGTACTTCTCATAAGCAGTAAGGTAAGTTTCCTAGTCGACCTGAAGTCAACCCAGGCAATGAACATTGTAAAGCTATGAGTTTGAGGAGTGGAAAGAAATTAGAGAATTCCTTGGGTAAGGGGGAGAGTGAAAACGATAAGGGAATTGAGGATAAAGAGACTAAGACATAACCCTAAGAAGAAGAGGAAACTACTGAGAAGGTGTCTAAGTATGTACCCCCTAAACTTTACCAACCCCCGGTTCCCTTCCCTCAAAGATTGGCTAAGGCAAGTTAGATAAGCAGTTTGGGAAGTTCCTAGAGGTCCTTAAGAAATTGTACATTAATGTACCCTTCACTGAGGCATTGAAACAAATGCCTACCTATGCTAAGTTTCTTAAGGACATCTTGTCTAATAAGAGGAAGCTCGAGGAATATAAGACAGTAGCTTTAATTGAGGAGTGTAGTGCTTTAATTCAAAATAAATTGCCTCCTAAGTTAAAAGATCCAGGTAGCTTCTCTATTCCTTGTTTGATTGGCAACATGAATTTTGATAAAGCTCTGTGTGATTTAGGGGCTAGTGTTAGTCTTATGCCCCTTTCTGTGTGTAAGAAGTTGGAGGTGGGTGAACTAAAACCCACAACTATCTCCCTTCAATTGGCGGATCGGTCTGTCAAGTACCCTGTAGGCATCTTGGAGGATGTTCGTATCCGTGTTGGTAAGTTTTTCATACCTGCTGATTTTGTTGTGCTTGAAATGAAAGAGGATTCCCAAATCTCCATTATTCTTGGTAGGCCTTTCTTAGCTACTGCTGGTGCTATAATTGATGTTAAAAATGGCAAATTATCTTTAACTGTTGGTGATAATAAGGTTGAGTTTAATATTTCTAAATCTATTAAATAACCTTCTTTTGAGGACTCTTGTTACAGGATTGATTTATTGCACCAGGTGGTGGAAGAAGAGTCCACCAATATTCATTTCGAAGATCCATTGGAGAGATGCTTGGTTGGTGGCGGCTCTATTGATTCTGGAGGAGAGGTAGCAGAGTATGCCCGCTTGTTAGAGGCAACCTCGAAAATTCCTCCTTATAATGCCAAAGTGGAAAAGCTTGAGCCAAAGCCTAAGTTTGAAGATTGGGAAGAGGAAAAGGCTCCTAAGGTAGAACTTAAAACTCTTCCTTCCACTCTCAAGTATGAGTTTCTTGGTCCTAACTCTTCTTATCCTGTCATTGTTAGTGCTAGCTTGAATGAGTTAGAGATTGAGAAATTGCTTAGCGCTCTTAGGATGCATAGAAAGGTCATAGGGTATACTCTTGATGATATTAAAGGCATAAATCCTTCCTTTTGCATGCATAGAATTTTGATGGAACCTAACCATAAACCCTCAGTTGAGCATCAACGTAGGTTGAATCCTAATATGAAAGAGGTTGTTAAAAAAGAGGTTCTTAAGTTACTTGATGCTGGGGTAATTTACCCAATTTCTGATAGTGAATGAGTTAGTCCTATGCATGTGGTTCCTAAGAAAGGGGGGATGACTGTAATTGAAAATGAGAAAAATCAATTGATTCCCACTAGGACAGTCACAGGTTGGAGGATGTACATTGATTATAGAAAGTTGAATAGTGCAACTAGGAAAGATCACTTCCCTCTTCCCTTCATTGATCAGATGCTTGAGAGGCTAGCTAGACATACATACTTTTGTTACT
Organism: Ormosia semicastrata; assembly: GCA_029884595.1. Taxonomy (NCBI): domain Eukaryota; kingdom Viridiplantae; phylum Streptophyta; class Magnoliopsida; order Fabales; family Fabaceae; genus Ormosia; species Ormosia semicastrata. Next base: position 61,944,087 of record JAQQTO010000061.1, on the reverse strand, counting down.
TAGATGGATATTCGGGATTCCACCAAATCCCTATCCATCCTAGTGACCAGGAGAAGACCACATTTACTTGCCCTTATGGCACTTTTGCCTATAGGAGAATGCCATTTGGTTTATGTAATGCCCCTGCTACTTTCCAAAGATGCATGACTATAATATTTTCTGAATTTATTGAAAACATCATGGAAGTTTTTATGGATGATTTTTCAGTATATGGTACTAACTTTGATGATTGTTTGTTTAATTTGTCTGAGATTTTGCAGAGATGTGAGGAGGTTAATCTTGTCTTGAATTAGGAGAAGTGCCATTTTATGGTACAAGAGGAGATAGTGCTTGGACATTTGGTTTCTGGAAAAGGAATTGAGGTGGATAAGGCAAAAATTGAAGTGATTGAGAAATTGCCTCCACCGGTGAATGTGAAGGGAGTGCGAAGTTTCTTGGGACATGCCAGTTTTTACCAGAGATTCATCAAAGATTTTTCTAAGATTGCTAAACCTTTGTCTAATCTCTTGGTAAAAGATGTTCTATTTAATTTTGATAGTGACTGTTTGAATGCCTTTTGCAGGTTGAAAGAAGCTTTGATCACTGCTCCCATTTTGCAAACACCGGATTGGAATCTACCTTTCGAGGTCATGTGTGATGCCAGTGACTATGTCGTAGGACCTGTGTTGAGGCAAAGAAAGGACAAGAAAGTACATGCAATTTACTATGCTAGCAAAACACTTAATGGAGCTCAAGCAAACTGTGCCACCACAAAGAAAGAGTTGCTAGCGATAGTCTTTGCTTTTGAGAAGTTCAGGTCCTATTTAGTGGGTTCAAAGGTGACTGTGTACACTGACCATTCAGCACTTAGGTATCTCATGAGCAAGAAAGAAGCAAAGCCTCGACTTATCCATTGGATTCTTCTTCTGCAAGAGTTTGATCTAGAGATTTTGGATAGAAAAAGGATGGAGAATCAAGTGGCAAATTATTTATCGAGGCTTGAGCAACCGGTGATTGGGGAGAGCGATTTACCTATTGATGACTCTTTCCCTGATGAGCAATTATTTGTAGTTTTTGCGGAGAATGCTCTTTGGTATGCTGACTATGCAAACTACTTGGTTAACAAGGTTCTACCTCCTGAGCTTAACTATCAGCAGAAGAAGAAATTCTTCTCAGATCTGAAAATTTTTGTGTAGGATGACCCATACGTATACCGGAGTTGTGCTGATGGTATTTATAAGAGGTGTGTCTCCGAGGAAGAGGCTCCGAGTATATTGAGTTATTGTCATTCTGCATCCTATGGAGGACATGCTAGTGCCTCCAAGACGGCAGCCAAAGTTCTTCAGTCTGGTTTCTTTTGGCCTCATATTTTCAGAGATGCTCGGAATTTTGTGTTATCATGTGATCCATGTCAGAGGACTGGAAGTATCTCCAAGAGGCATGGGATGCTAATGAATACTATTCTTGAGGTAGAGATCTTTGATGTTTGGGGAGTTGACTACATGGGCCCTTTTCCATCCTCCTACAACAATAAATTCATTCTTGTAGTTGTTGATTACGTATCTAAGTGGGTAGAGGCCATTCCATCTCCAACGAGTGATGCAAAGACCTTGATCAAGCTATTCAAGAAGATCATCTTTCCAAGGTTTGGAGTTCCTAGGGCTGTGATCAGTGATGGAGGTTTGCATTTCATAGAGAGACAATTTGAGAACCTCTTGAAGAAATATGGAGTCACTTATAAGGTTGCTACACCTTACCATCCTCAGACTTCTGGCCAAGTGGAGGTATCTAATCGAGAGATAAAGAGTATTCTGGAGAAAACTATGTCTAGCTCCAGAAAGGATTGGTCTTTAAAGCTTGATGATGCTCTTTAGGCTTACCGTACTGCTTACAAGACTCCCATTGGGATGACACCCTTTCAACTGATTTATGGGAAGCCCTTCCATCTACCCATTGAGCTTGAACATAAAACCTTTTGGGCCATTAAGCTTCTGAATTTTGACTTAAAAACGGCAGGAGAAAAGAGAAAGCTTCAACTTCATGAGCTTGATGAGCTGAGATTGGATGCTTATGAGACTGCCAAGTCATACAAAGAAAGAACCAAGAGGTGGCATGATAAGCATATTCTTCGTAGAGAGTTTCATGAAGGAGAATTGGTGCTTCTTTTTAATTCTCAATTGAAACTCTTTCCTAAAAAGCTTAAGTCAAGATGTTAAGGGCCATTTTTGGTGAAGAAAGTGTTTCCCTATGGTGCTGTGGAGGTTTGGAATGAAGAGTGAGGGACTTTCAAGGTTAAAGGTCAGAGGTTGAAGCACTATCTAGCAGAAGAGCAACTTGAGAAGAGGATGAACATCGCCCTCCGTGACCCAATTGCAGAAGGATGAAAGTATAGGAGTCGAGCTAACGACTTTAAACAAGCGCTTCTTGGAGGCAACCCAAGTTTTCTTGTTTTTCTGTTTTATTTCATCTTTTTCTTTTAATTTTGTGTGTTAGATTGTTGGTTTGATGTTTGTCTTATGGATTTTGCCTAGGTTTGACCCTTTTTGAAGATAAATTTAGAAGAAGAGAGAAGTCAGAAGGTTTCACACCCAGCCCATGGAAAATTCCATGGCCATAGAATACAAACCAGAGGAGAAGGTAAAAGTCAGAGAGATCCACGACCTGGCTGTGGATCAATCCATGGCCGTGGATCTCAGTTCTTCAAAAAAAAAAAATAAAGTCAGAGAGATCCATGGCCTGGCCGTGGATCAATCCATGGTCGTGGAACTCTCTGTTTCAAAAAAAAAAAGGGGGCAAGTCAGCAGCTTCCACGGCCTGGCAGTGGAACGATCCACGGCCGTGGATCGTTGCTGCCCAGATTCAAAAAGCACGGCCTCCACTTCCCTTCTTCATTTCCCCATTTCCTCTTTGCTTCTTTTCCTTCTTCTCTCCCTCAACCTCCATACCCATCCTCCCAAACCTCCATTACACCTTATTTTCCTCACAGGTCCTACATTAACCATCTTCTTCCTCCCTCTCAAAGCCATCCTTTCACCCCTATTCCCCTCCTTCTCCTTCTTCCTTCTCCACCATAGCCACCATACCCAAACCTTTGAAACCACTCCTTTACTTCACCAACCACCCTTTTCTTCCATTTTTCTACCATTTCTCACCTCCCTCACCTCTACCCAACCACTCATTCCTTCCAATTTGGAAAACCCCAAATTTTGGTATATTTACCCCAATACGTGAATAGTGCTGAACGTGAATACATGAATAGTATTTAGTTCATCTTCCATCTTTTTGCTTTGTGCTTATTGTGTTGGTGTGGATTAGCAGGATGATGAACAAGCGTCAGCGGGGAGAAGCTGGTTCAAGCTCAAGGACACAGGGAAGAGGCACTGCTGCTCCAAGAGGTAATCCCCCTAATCCCCATGGTTTTAATTTTAGGAATAATGAGCAGAAGGATCATTACAATGTGCTAGTGAATAGAAGGATAGTTAGCACTAGGTATATGGATGATGCTGTTCTTGATACCTTAGGCTTACAAGATGACTTTGATTGGATGCTTGATAGGGCAGGATGGACTTTTTTTTTGAATTTAAAGTATCCCACTTACACTAAGCCTACATTGGAGTTTCTTAGTTCTGTTGAGGCTCATATCCTTCAGGGGGAAGATTGCACTGACGGTCGAATCACTTTCTGGCTGTTCAATAATAAGCACTATTTAAACTTAGAAGAATTTAATGAGATTTTTGGATTGCCTGCTGGGGGGAAAGGAGGCACCCAAGTGATTTTTTCGCAATTTCTTTTTGGGTTGATGTCTCTTGTGGGATAGGTACATATGATTCCTCAAATTGTAAGGCATCTTTTCTGCCAAATCCTTGCCTTCGCTATCTCCACCGTATCATGGCTCATACTCTATTTGGGCATAGGGATAGTGATGGCAATGTCCATGCTGATGAACTTGGTTTTATGTGGGCCATTCTTAATGTTGTCAAAATGGACACTGGATCTTTTCTTGCTAGGCATCTGCTTAGGGTAGGTAGGGCCCAATCGGGGACTATTGTTATTGATGGGCTTATCACAGCAATAGCCAATTTCTTTGAATATGATTTTGATGGTCTGGAGGCAGTTAGAGGTAACTCTAGGATTGATCTATAGTCTTGTTTAGCAATTAAGATGATTGTCAAAGAGGATGGAATTTACTGCCTCCGCTTGAATGATAGAGCTCAACCCCTACCCCTTCCTAACCCCCCTACTATCACTGTGCACAACCGTGCAAATTGGTGCAACCCTGGGAGTGTAGCAGATGAACCAATTGATGTTTAGTGCCCTCTTTGCCCTTCACCAAGGGCAAGCACTTCTCACCCTTCTTCTTCTTCTTTTGCAGGCCCTTCGGAGGATGGTCTGACACGGATTTATACTTGTTTGGAGGAATTTCATGCTGAGCAGGCGCAGCAGCGCTGCATGCTAGAGGAGCTTCGTCAGCAGGGTCAGGCTACTAATGGCCGCTTGTAGGCCTTGGAGGGGACGGTTCAGAGTATGGAGAGCATGGTCCGGGCTATTCATAGTTGGCATCTGAGTCAACATCATTTTCCACCATCGCAATGAGTTCTTTTCTTTTATCCCTTCTCTTGTTTTAGATTTTTACATTGGGGATTATGTAAGTTCTAAGCTTGGGGGGTATTTTCATATTTTTATTTTCATTTTAGATAATTGGTATTTTCATTTAGGGTCTCATGCATTCTCATGTCTTGTTTTGCATTGCATTTTTATGTTGCATTTTCACACCATCATATCTCTTGACTTTTTAGTTGAACTTGTGCCCCTCTCTTTTGTGGATTTTGAGATGGTATTGATGTGGAACTCAATTTGTTGATTCTTGTGGTAGGCAACAGGCATTGTTTTAATTGATAGTAGAGGTGATCTTTTGATAGTTTATAATTAGCATATGTTCTCTAAATTTGTGATTCTCATTGATTTTTGAACTTCTAAATGTGAGTTTTGAGCCTGTATGGGATATATGCACTATATGATTTTTGCTCCCATTCTTTGTGTTGAGTGATATTCCTCATTGATCTTGTACTCTAGAACTTGATTTGAAACCATTTTAAGGCAAAATTTTTGGTTGCATGCTTGAATGTGATTAAGGCATCTTAGGTATTTTTCTAGCCTTCTGAAATTGTTACACTGTCATTCACTAGTTGCCTATTTTGAGCCTATTGCATAATTGTTTTTCTTGATGCCTATGATGATACATTGTTGGTAATCATTTCGAATATTAAATGGAAGAAATTTGGGTTTGAAAGTTGTGTAAAGATGTGTTGGGAATCATATGTTTTTGATCCTTCTCTTTCTCAAATGAAAAAAAAAAGAGATCAAATAAAAGAAAACCATAAGATGAAAGCTTGAAAAAGAGAAGAGAAAAAAAGGAAAGAAAAGAAAAGAAAGGAAGAAAATACTTGGAAATATGGAGTTATGATCCTGTTTGAAAAATGCCTTTGCTCCATTGATGTTCTATTAGATTTCTTGTGCTTATTGAAAATTTTGTTAGCCCTTTGTGCATACCTTCCTTTCTCTACCTTACCTAGTATCATTCCCATGGCCCCATTACAACCCTTGAAAGACTTTTTGATTCTTACATGCATGATAATTATTAGTGGAAATTTGGTTTCTTATCAAGCATATGGAAGTGCATTTTCTTTGAAAGATTTTGAGCGTATGGTTTTCACCCTTAAACACTTTGAGTGTGGTTAGTGGAGTGAACTTAATTCAATCAGTGAGGATGCATGATTTCTGAGAACTTAGACTCTAATTGGACTTGATTTTGATTACTTCTCAGATTCTTGGATTGCCTTAGCCTACTGCTTGGATAATTATTTTCTCAGGTTCCTCATTCATTATTGTCTTTTGATCCCACTTTTTGGTTTAGCCTTAGTTATTGCTTGAGGACAAACAAAGTCTTAAGCTTGGGGGGATTTGATGTGTATGAAACAACATCATGTTTTGTTCTTGTTTTGCATGCATTCTTGAGCATTTTAGGCATTTTAGTTTCCCTTTTTGTTTGTTTTTCCCTTAATTCGGATAACTGCGGTGTTTTTGGTGTTCTTATACAGGATTAATGTTGAATTGGCAATGGATTGAATGGAATGCTTGCATGATTGAAGTTGGAGCTTAATGGATAGTAAAAAGGTGCAAAAAGACCATTCTAGAGGGATCCACGGCCTTCCCATGGATCAAACCACGGCCATGGATCGAGTAACAACTTCAAGGAGGAAAAGAGAGATTCCAGAGAGTTCCACGGCTTAACCGTGGAACCATCCACGGCCATGGAACTCAAATGACTCAGGATAGGCTTGTTAGCAGAATGATCCACGGCCTAGCTGTGGAATGATCCACGGCCGTGGATAGCAGTGCACAACAGTTTTTAAGTCTTATTTTTTATTTCTTTTGATGGTCTTTTAGCCAATTAAAACCCTAGCTTATAAATAGATGTTCTGAATACAATGAGGGGGTTCTAATTTGGTTTGGAAGGAGGCATATTGGAGGCTCTTGATCTTCATCTTTCTCCTTTCTTTTTCCATTGTTACGGGTTTGGGATGTTCTTAAATTTGATTTCTTGTCTCTCCTTCTTTATGTCTGAGTAATTTCTTTTGTTTCTAGGATTGGGCAATGCCCTTTGATACTTTGATAATGATTAATTGACTTTGTTTCCCCTTTTATTAATCTTGAATGTTCTTTGATTCAATCCTTATTGCTCTTATTCATGTGAATTTGTTGGCCACTTATTTGTATCTCATAGGCATTTAGGGATGTACTGAGAGGTGAACCTAGGTGTTGGAACCATAAGAATTGAACTTAAGGTCAAAATCACATGAGTAGTTTTAGCCTTTCGAGGATTCAATGAATTACCACAAAGTGTAATGGGTTCAATTTAAATTCAATTACCACGAGAGTAGGAATTGGTTTAATTAGGCACAGATCTTGTATCTTGAGAAAGAACATTAACTAATTTACGGTAATTCACCTTCAATTGAATTTCAGATTTAATAAAAAGGTTGTCAATTAGGATTTGTCTTGTATCATTGTGGTACCCCAATCTTGGAAGCTTTCTTGAATTTGAATACCTTTCTTGATAACTTGCTATTTTTGTTTTAAATTCTGCATTTTGATTTTTATTTATTTAATTGCTTTGTTACTACGTTCTTCTTAATCAACAATTAAATTCCTTTTTGTTTAATTTAATTGAATTAATTAATTAATTGGTATTCATAGATACAGTCCCTGTGGATTCGATCTTTTATTACTTGATGACAAAACTGTACACTTGCGAATTTCACACATTAGCGATCTTGGAAAAACCTTCAATAAACCTTCGATAGTATCCGACTAGTCCAACAAAACTCTGAATCTTAGTTACAGTCTTTGGTCTCTCCCATTGTAGAGCCGTCTCCACCTTAGCTGGATCCACTGTAATTCCATCCTTAGAAATTGCATGACCCAGAAACTGAACTTCATCCAACCAAAATTTGCATTTTGACAACTTTACGTACAGCTTCTTTTCTTTCAAAATCTGAAGAACTATACTGAGATGTTCAACATGCTCTTCTTGATTTCGAGAGTAGATCATAATGTCATTGATAAAAACAATGACAAACCGGCCTAGGTATGGATGAAAGATCCTATTCATGTAATCCATGAATGTAGCAGGAGCATTCGTCACACCGAATGGCATTACGAGATACTCATAATGACCATAACGTGTCTGAAAAGCTGTCTTAGGTATATCCTCTACCTTGACATGAATTTGATGATAACCTAATCGTAGATCTATCTTTGAGAAAATAGCTGCTCCTTTTAGTTAGTCCATCAAATCATCAATTCTTGGAAGTGGATATTTATTCTTTATTGTGACCTTGTTCAGCTGGTGGTAGTCGACACGTAAACGAGAAGTTCTATCTTTCTTCTTGACCAATAGCACATGAGCTCCCAAGGTGAAACACTAGGTCTCACAAACTGTTTTTCCAATAACTCCTCTAACTGCTTCTTCAACTCTGCTAACTCCGATGGTGACATACGGTACGGTGCAATTGATATGGGGCCCACTCCTGGTACAAGATCGATAGTAAACTCTATCTCTCTTTCTGGTGGTAATCCATGTACTTCATCAGGAAAAACTTCAGCAAACTCGTTCATGACAGAAATAGCGTTCACATCATTTTCACTCTTAACTTCTAAAGAAGATAGTAGCATGTACCCTTGGGCTCCATCCCTTAATAAGGATTCAACTCGTTTGGCAGTTAAAAATCCAGAAACCTCATTAGGAAAAACTAGGGTTTTCTAGAGCAATCTAATAGGATATGGTTAGAAGATAACCAATGAATTCCGAAGATTATGTCAATATCGACAAGAGGTAAACAACTTAAGTTAACAGAAAAGACTCGATTTTTGATTGTAATTGGACAGTTTAGGCATACTTTAGTCGTATTAATAGGTTTAGCAGTAGGTGTGGAAACAGTCAATTGAAAATTCAAAGAAGACACAAGCAATCCCAAACGATCCACACAATCATATGCAATAAATGAATGAGTTGCACCCGAATTATATAGTACAACTAAAAGATTACTTGAGATGACACCTTCTCCCTGAATAAGATTCTCAGACTGGGAGGTCTCAGCTCCACTCATTGTATAAATTCTTCCTCTAGCTTGTGGCTTCAAAGCTCGAACATTGCTCACCGAAGGCTCCATCTTCGCTTGATCACAATCTTTAGAGACATGACCAGGCTTACCTCATCTGAAACAAATTATGCCTCTAATCGAGCAATCTCTCGTCATGTGACCCTTCCCGCACTTCAGGTATTTTATTAGAGGTGCTGCAGTCTGATTGAACCGATTTCCACTTGGACCACCTCCACGAGGTTGCTGATGTTATTGTTGCTGTTGACTTCCAAAGGGTCGAGAATATGGTTTCCTTTGAAACTGATTGTTGTTATTGTTGCCTCCTCTTTGGAACCTAGTCGGTCCAAAGTTGCGATTTCTAATGTCTCTCGATGACTCCAACCCATCCAATCTACAACACATGTCCATCAGTGTTGAAAACTGATTCACACGCATTGATATAACTCCTTTCTTCAACTCAAATCGTAAATCTTCTTCAAATTTACGGCACTTCCAAACCTCGTCCCACTGGATTTGGAGGCACCTTGAGAACTTAGACAAGCTCTTAAACTTCATCGCATAATCACTGACAGTCATTCCACCTTGGCGTAAACCCAGAAACTCCATCACCTTAGCGTGTCTCGCACTTTTTGGAAAATATTTCTGTAGAAATACTTCACAGAACAGCTCCCACGTGATTACTCTCCCTTTAGCTATTAGCATCCTTCGAGTGGCTTTCCACCAATTCTCGCCATCACCCATTAGCATGAACGTAGCATACGTCACTCTACGATCATCTGCGCATGCAACACCCTCCTTAGGGTGCCACACTTTATGTTACTAAATTACCAAATTACTCTTCAATTAAAAATCGCGTTTGTATTGTAAATACGAGTTATAAAATTTCTTGATGATAATAAGATAAACTTAGCAGAAAATAAAAACATAACAATAATGTCACACATAATTTACATCGTATATATACATACAAGCCTTTAGTACTGTCACACTTAAATATTTTACAAACTAGACTTCCAAAGTATTTAAACTTTAATTTAAAACTAATATATAGCCCAAATCTTACTAGACAGCAGAACCCTCAGATGGGTCCTCCTCAGATTCCTCAGCATACTGGAATCCATTTTGATGTGCAGTCCTACGAACAGGTGTCCGAGCAGACAACACAATACTAATCGTACTGGAAGTAGGATAGTAAGCTCCCCAATACTGCCTAATGGATATTGGGAACTCTAGTTGTACATAAATATTGACAGAAAAGTAAGGGTGTCCTAAATGTTGTCTACTTAGTCTAATATTTAGGTCTCCCAAGTAATAGATACTCTCTCTCTCTAAGTCTACAGTCCATGCCTCATCTCCTCCGATGAATGTAAACCTCAGGTAGCCAAGGAAACTAGGTATCTGCATCTCTTCAAAACTCGACATCCTCAAGGAATCTGCTCCTCCTCAGCTTCTCGCTTTTTTTCTTGCTCGACGTCTTAACAAATATAAATATAATACCAAACATGCATACAAAGAGGTGAGATCACCTACGCCAATCCCAGTATGGCAGTAATGAAGATAAACACATACAATATCTCATACAGTTATCATACCATAATTACAGTTATGCCACTAACATCAATATCATCATGAAACATGTAACACACAATAATTACAGTCATGTCATCATCAATAATCAATAAATTAATAAATCAATTATCATAAATAGAAATTACGATAATACCCTCTATCATTATATGTATGCACACAGACTCGATTTCCTACTCCATGGAGCTACAACTCAAGTCGAAGAGAGTGATCGAAAAGAATTATCGGTACCAACATGCCTCGGACCACGTGCTCCATCTTGCACATCTAGCATATACACGACAATCTTTATCAGATCTTGATTAGGGATAGTGTCTCGGTCCTGATCATTGGTGTGTTGCGTCGGTCTAACCCACGGTACAGAAGAGCTACCATCTGCCCATTGTAGGCAACCCGCACCCCAATGCCCCCAAGGTCAACGAGTGACTTACACTACGCATATCACACCCACTCAGGAGGTGTAGTCTCTCCTAGGCAACTAGCCTCATACAGTCCATCGGACCTTTCCAATGCATGTACCATGCACTATTCACATTTCTATTTCATATCACATATTCGAGTCCCATACAATAATCTAACAGTATAATTAATGTATTTTAATCGCGCGGTCATATTTCCACGTTTTCTCAATTGTGACTCAATTATGTCGCCTTTTCAAAATTGCGTAGCGATTTTTCAACATTTTCCAATCGCGTAAGTATTTTTCTCACGTTTTAAATCAAAAATACTATTTTTTTTCATTTTAATACTAAAATTGGCTTTATTTTCCATATTTGCACCTTAGTCCCTCAAAAACTAATATTTACGCATTAGTCCCTCAAAAACTAATATTTACATCACAGTCCCTCAAAAATTAATATTTACGAAAAAGTCCCTCATAAAATTCATATTTACAAAATCATCCCTCTTTTATAAAATATTTACAGTTTAACCCCTCTAAAAATAATATTTACAATATGACCCCTCTAAAAATAAGTATTTACACAATGGCCCCTCATTTTGATAAAATTTACAATTTAGTCTTTCCTTCATAAAAATTTGCGGTATAACTCCTCTAAAAATCAGTAAATGGTATTGTTTTTCAAAAATCGTTATTTCTTTTCTTTACTACTCATAAAATCATTTTATTTTACTATACTCAAAATTTTCCCAAATTCATCTAAATCTCTTAGTTCTCATTTTAATTCATCAGTGTAAGGACTTTGGTCCTTTTTCCATAGTATGGCCGTGAGCCTCAGTACTCTTTGGAGTACACATACAATCGATTCATCATATTATTCACATCCTAAATTACACACAATCTCATGCTTTCATAATTTCACATACACACATAATATCAAAGCTTTAAGCATTTAATCACACATGCAAGCATAGAAACTCAATCAAACACAACACAAACACAATCAAATAAACAGTGAAGAACCCTTATGGATTTTTCACCATACAAAACCATCCTCACACCACCAAAACCTGGTTGGTGAGGTTAAATCTCTCTCTTACCTCTTGAAGACAATTTAATCGGTTAGTTCTCCTCCTTTCCTTCAAATTTGTGCAATCACCCAAACAAATCCCTAAAATTCTTAAACAATTAGTAAAAACACAAAAAAGGTTTAATATTGAAAAACCATGGAACGATCATGGTTAGAAAAATTAGAAATCCAATTTTGAACCATAAAATCAAGACTTACCCTTAAGTAAGTAAGCAAAAGGTTGGATTTTGGACAAGCTAGAGTAGTTTTTTGGAAAAACTTTGTGAATGAAAAGTGTTTAGAATGGGATTTGGGTTTAGGAAATATGATGAGATAAAATTATAGAGACTTGGTAGTGTAGGTAAGGTGTATGGCCGAATATGGAGAGAAAGAGAGAAAAGAAAAGTGTGCTTGGTTCTTGGTGGTTTTTGGAGAGAAAATGGATAGATTGATTTATGATAAGTGTAATAAATGAAAGTGAAATGTAAGAGCACATGCTGCTGCCGTGAGTGAGCTTTAGTGAGGTTGAGTGAATGAATTTGCATGTTAAAATATCCTAAAGTGTTCACATTGTTTAGGCACATGGCTTATGTCATTGGATGGTTCTTGAATCTTGTAGAACCAAGCCAACTAGCCTCCTTGATGCAGCCCAAAACCGTGCAGCCCTTCCTCTTTTTAGTGACTTAATTGCTTCCAAATTAGTCCTAATTACATGCTAACTAATTAGGGAATTAGTTAGGTTAAATATCCTAACCAATTTTAATTAATATACTAATCATATAACTAACTAATTTAATATATATTAGCATATATTATAACCTTTAATTAACATTAGGATATCTAATTAGTATTTAGATTATAATCAATTAATAACTACGCCAGTTCACTTAGTTTGCTAATTAAGTAATTAGATTAGTCAAATTAAGCTTAATTAGCTACTAACCAATTTCAAGCCTACAATTTTTGACTTAATTCTAACCATTGATTCATCTTTAATTTCTAGCCATTGATTACATCTAAGGTAGATATCAATTGGTCATAAAACTACCATTCTAATCTCACCATTGATTAGATCAACGGCTAAGGTTAAAGCTTCTAAAGTAAGCTTTACAATCCAATGGTTCACAAAGAAGTCAATGCTTCTTTTGTTGACTCATTCTAATTAGTTTAGAAAGTCAAGCCATCTATTTTGACTATTTCCTATTGGTTTAGATTTCTGTCCTGTCAGAATCGTTGACTGTTACACTAAACGTGGGCCCCACGAACTTTTTCGGGTCCACAAATAATTTTTCTACTATTTTTGAGACAAGAGGGTAATCTTGTTGAATAAAATAATATTATAAAAATATAAAATTATTATATTGCACGCTTAAATCCTAAAAATTACGAGATTAATATATATATCAATCAATTGGGTTTAGTAAGATCCCAAATTTAATTAATTAAAATAAGATTTTTCCTATTTAAAATTATTATTTTCTTGACTTGGAGCAAATCACACAAAATGATCAAAAATGATCTCAAAAGTCAAACTATTTTTATAACACACGAAAAATATAAAAAACAGGTGTAATTCTGCTATTACTATTCACATAGTCGAATTTGGAGTGTTACAACTCTCCCCTCTAAAATAAAGTTTCGTCCTCGAAACTTGACATACATATTCAAAATAAAAATGGATACTTTGCTCTCTTTATCTTCTCTTCCAACTCCCATGTGGCTTCACCACTTACATCATTCCATACCACTTTAACCAATGCGATGTCCTTTCCTCGAAGTTGCTTTACCCTTCGATCTTCAATTTTGATCGGAAATGTCTCATAGGTCAAGTTTTCCTTTAGTTGTACAGTGTCTGGCTCAATAACATGAGTCGGATCAGAAATATATTTTCGTAGTTGTGATACGTGAAATACATTATGAAGATTTGATAAGAACGGTGGTAGTGCAATCTGATAAGCTACCGGACCTACCCGACGAAGTATCTGATATGGTCCAATAAACTTCGGAGTAAGCTTCCTCGACTTGATTACTCGTCCAACTCCAGTCATAGGCGTCACACGTAAAAATACATGGTCACCTTCTTCAAATTCTAGCGGTCTTCTTCTTTTATCGGCATAACTCTTTTGCCGCGTCTGAGTTGTCCTCATCTTATCTTGGATCATCTTTACTTTCTCAGTTGTCTGTTGCACAAACTCGGGTCCTACCACAGTACTTTCACCATCATGGTACCAACACAATGGCGTTCTACATTTTCTTCCATATAATGCCTCATAGGGTGCCATCCCTATGCTCGAATGGAAACTATTGTTGTAGGTGAACTCTATCAACGGTAGAAATTCATCCCAACAACCAGTTTGCTCTAGAACACAAGCCCTCAACAAGTCCTCCAATGACTGAATCGTCCTTTCTGACTGACCATCTATTTGTGGATGGTAAGCAGAACTCAAACGTAGCTTTGTTCCCATCGCTTCTTGCAAACTGTTCCAGAATCTCGATGTCAATCGCGGATCTCGATCAGAAATTATACTGGATGGTACACCATGAAGTTGACAATTTCATTGATGTACACTTGAGCCAACTTCTCCATTGAGTACTTAATATTAATCGGTAAAAAGTGCGCCGACTTTGTAAGCCGATCAATAATTACCCATATAGAATCGTGACCCTTCCGAGTCTTCGGCAGTGCAGTTACGAAATCCATTGCTATGTCATCCCATTTCCACTCAGGAATAGGCAAAGGTTGCAACATTCCTGATGGTCTCTGATGTTCCACTTTGGCCTTCTGACAAATCAAACAGGATGATACATATTCTGCAACATCCCTCTTCATTCCTTGCCACCAATATAGCTGTTTCAAATCCTGGTACATCTTCGTGGCTCCTGGATGCATACTCAACTTGCTTCGATGAGCTTCATCCAAAATTGATCTCCTCAGTTCTGGATCGTTTGGTACACAAACTCTCCCCTTGAACTTCAAAATTCCATCAACACCCTCGCTGAATTCCAATTCCGCTCCTTGACTTCTTGCTTCCTTTGCTTCTTGCAAATACTGATCACTGTTTTGCCCTTCGCGTATTCTATCCATCATATTATTCGAAATAACGATCAGATTCAAACATATCTTTCCCGGTGTCAACTTCACAGATAATCGCATATCCCGAAACTCTTCTATTAGTTCCTTCTCCTTTATCATCATAACAGAAGCATTAAGCGCTTTCCTACTTAGAGCATCCGCTACGACATTCGCCTTCCCGGATGATCTTCAGAATCGAAAGTCATAATCCTTCAGAAACTCAAGCCAACGCCTTTGTCTTATGTTCAACTCTTTCTGGTCAAACAGATACTTCAAACTTTTGTGGTCACTAAAAATAGTGAACGTTGCCCCATAGAGAAAATGTCTCCATACCTTCAACGCAAACACCACTGCTGCTAACTCCAAGTCATGAGTCAGATAATTCCTCTCATGCACTTTCAACTGCCTCCACGCATATGCCACAACCTTACGGTTCTGCATAAGTACAAAACCCAATCCTTGATACGAAGCATCACAGTACACCTCGAAAGGTTCATTCGGATCAGGTAGAATCAAAATCGGTGAAGTAGTCAGTTGTCGTTTTAACTCCTGAAAACTCTCCTCACATGCTTCAGTCCATGTAAACGGTTGATTCTTTCGTGTAAGTTGGGTAAGAGGTCCTGCAATCTTTGAAAACCCCTCAATAAATCGTCGATGGTAACTGGCCAATCCGATGAAACTATGGATCTCCGATACTGTCTTCGGTCTCTCCCATTGAACAACTGTCTCCACCTTTGCAGCATCAACTTCAATTCCATCTGCCGATATGACATGCCCCAAGAATTGTACTTCGCTCAACCAAAATTCACATTTGGACAACTTGGCATACAACCTATTCTCCCTCAAAATCTAGAGAACCACTCTGAGATGTTCAGCATGCTCCTCCTAACTTCGAGAATAAATCAAGATGTCATCAATAAAGACAACAATAAACTTATCCAAGTATGAACGAAAAATCCGGTTCATGAAGTCCATAAATATCGCAGGTGCATTAGTCACACCAAAAGGCATCACTTGATACTCGTAATGTCCGTAACGCGTCCGAAACGCAGTCTTTGGGATATCCTCCACCTTCACTCGTATCTGGTGATAACTAGAACGTAAATCAATCTTAGAAAATATTGCGCCTCCTCGTAATTGATCCATCAAATCATCAATTCTTGGTAGTGGATATTTATTCTTGATCGTAATCTTGTTCAATTGTCGGTAGTCTACACATAGACGAGAAGTTCCGTCCTTCTTCTTTACCAACAATACTGGAGCTCCCCAAGGTGATACACTTGGTCTCACAAACTGCTTCTCCAATAAATCCTCCAACTGCTTCTTAAGCTCTGCCAACTCTACTGGCGACATCCGATAAGGCGCCATAGATATAGGTCCAGCTCCAGGTACCAAATCAATAGAGAATTCAATCTCTCTTTCTGGCGGTATTCCAGGTATATCTTCAGGAAACACTTCAGGAAATTCATTCACTACGAAAATATCCTTCAAAACGTCTTCACATTGAACCTCCAAAGAAGACATCAACAAGTACCCTTGATCTCCTTCCTTCAAACAAGCTTCCACTTGTGTAGCCGTTAGGAATCTAGGATCCTTAACCTTAGGAAAAACTAATGTTTTACTAGCACAGTCTATCAAGATATGGTTGGAAAACAACCAATCCATTCCTAAGATTACATTAATCTTGGAAAGAGGCAAACAAATCAAGTCCACATGAAAGATTCTATCTCTAACCGATATAGGGCAATTCAAGCATACTTTTGTAGTTATCACAGGCTTATCAGTAGGAGTACTAACACTCAAATCATACGGCAATGTAGTCACAGTTAATCCCAAACGTTTCACACAATCACATGCAATGAAAGAATGTGTTGCTCCCGAATCATATAATACTGTTAAAGGATTACCTTCAATAGCACACTCCTCCATTATCAAGTCCTCGGATTTAGCGGCTTTCTCCCCGCTCATAGTATACACTCGACCACCCGCACTTTGTGGCCTTGCAAGATTGTGAACACGAACACGCCACCGATGGCTCCGCCTTTTGCTGATCACATTCCCTAGAGAAATGTCCAGGCTTCCCACATCGATAACAAATGACCCCTTTATGCTGACAGTCCCTGGTGAGATGTCCTTTACCACCCTTAAAACATTTAAGTGCAGAAGTTCCAGTTGAAACTGCTCTACTACCACTAGAGCTTCCCCCAAACGATTGTTGCCGATTCTGACTTACTGCTGGTTTAGTATATGGTTTTTGTTGGTAACGGTTGCCACCGCTACTCTTCCCCCTTTGGAACCGTGCTGGTCCAAAATTCGTATTTCTCGCCTCACGAAGATGATCAATCTCCTCAACCTTTCGGCACTTATCTAGCAATACCGGAAACTGATCAATGTCCACAGTTGCTAAAGCTCGCTTGATGTCAAGCCTCAGCCCCTCTTCAAACTTCCTACACTTCTACTCCTCATCTGGATGCATTTGGAAGTATCTCGAAAACTTAGACAAGCTTTTAAACCTTGCTGCGTACTCACTTACAGTCATCACCCCTTGCTTCAGACTAAGGAACTCCATCTCCTTAACATGTCGAACACTGGCTGGGAAATACTTCCCCAGAAACTTCTGCCTAAAGAGCTGCCATGTCACAACTCTCCCTTCAGCTTGAATTAATCTCCGGGCTCCTGCCCACCAAGCCTCTCCATCACCGACTAGCACGAACGTGGCGAAAGTAAGCTTCCGCTCATCAGTACAACCCATGCCTTCAAATATCTTTTCCAGCTCCTTTATCCACATATCAGCCTTCTCTGGGTCGAACTCTCTATGAAATTTTGGTGGATTGTTCCTCCGAAATTCTGACAAGCTATGAGCATCATCATGTGCTCTTTGATTCTGCTGTGCAACAACCTCAGCCATTCATTGCATTGCTGCTACAGCTGCAACCATATTCTGATTGTCGTCGCTGGCATTTCCAGCTGCTGCCCTCGCATTCATGCGTCCTCTTCCGCGTCCTGCCATTTCGTCCTATTCAATCAGACTGAACAACACAAAGAAAAGTGAAGGTCAGTCTTCAAACAATATTGTTTTTCTTTCGGAAAACAATTACAGAGAATCACACAACTTAGATAAGACAGACCTAACCACAAACCCAAAAGACTCTAACTTGGGCTCTGATACCAACTAATGTAACACCCTCCTTAGGGTGCCACACTTTATGTTACTAAATTACCAAATTACCCTTCAATTAAAAATTGTGTTTGTATTGTAAATACGAGTTATAAAATTTCTTGATGATAATAAGATAAACTTAGCAGAAAATAAAAACATAACAACAATGTCACACATAATTTACATCATATATATACATACAAGCCTTTAGTACTGTCACACTTAAATATTTTACAAACTAGACTTCCAAAGTATTTAAACTTTAATTTAAAAGTAACATATAGCCCAAATCTTACTAGACAGCAGAACCCTCAGACGGGTCCTCCTCAGATTCCTCAGCATACTAGAATCCATTATGATGTGCAGTCCTACGAACAGGTGTCCGAGCAGACGACACAATACTAACCGTACTGGGAGTAGGATAGTAAGCTCCCCAATACTGCCTAATGGATATTAGGAACTCTAGTTGTACATAAATATTGACAGAAAAGTAAGGGTGTCCTAAATGTTGTCTACTCAGTCTAATATTTAGGTTTCTCAAGTAATAGATACTCTCTCTCTAAGTCTACAGTCCATGCCTCATCTCCTCCGATGAATGTAAACCTCAGGTAGCCAAGGAAACTAGGTATCTGCATCTCTTCAAAACTCGACGTCCTCAGCAGGAATCTGCTCCTCCTTAGCTTCTCGCTCTTTTTCTTGCTCGGTGTCTTAACAAATATAAATATAATACCAGACATGCATACAAAGAGGTGAGATCACCTACGCCAATCCCAGTATGGCAGTAATGAAGATAAACACATACAATATCTCATACAGTTATCATACCATAATTACAGTTATGCCACTAACATCAATATCATCATGAAACATGAAATACACAATAATTACAGTCATGTCATCATCAATAATCAATAAATTAATAAATCAATTATCATAAATAGAAATTACAATAATACCCTCTATCATTATATGTATGCACACAGACTCGATTTCCTACTCCATGGAGCTACAACTCAGGTCGGAGAGAGTGATTGAAAAGAATTATCGGTACCAACATGCCTCGGACCACGTGCTCCATCTTGCACATCTAGCATATACATGATAATCTTTATCAGATCTTGATTAGGGATAGTGTCTCGATCCGGATCTTTGGTGTGTTGCGTCGGTCTAACCCACAGTACATAAGAGCTAACATCTGCCATTGTAGGCAACCCGCACCCCAATGCCCCCAAGGTCAACGAGTGACTTACACTACGCATATCACACCCACTCAGGAGGTGTAGTCCCTCTTAGGCAACTAGCCTTATACAGTCCATTGGACCTTTCCAATGCATTTACCATGCACTATTCACATTTCTATTTCATATCACATATTTGGGTCCCATACAATAATCTAACAGCATAATTACTGTATTTTAATCACGCGGTCATATTTCCACGTTTTCTCAATGCGACTCAATTGTCGCCTTTTCAAAATCGCGTAGCGATTTTTCAACATTTTCCAATCGCGTAAGTATTTTTCTCACGTTTTAAATCAAAAATACTATTTTTTTTCATTTTAATACTAAAATTGGCTTTATTTTCCATATTTGCACCTTAGTCCCTCAAAAACTAATATTTACGCATTAGTCCCTCAAAAACTAATATGTACGTCACAGTCCCTCAAAAATTAATATTTATGAAAAAACCCCTCATAAAATTCATATTTACAAAATCATCCCTCTTTTGTAAAATATTTACAATTTAACCCCTCTAAACATAATATTTACAATATGACCCCTCTAAAAATAAGTATTTACACAATGGCCCCTCATTTTGATAAAATTTACAATTTAATCCTTCTTTCATAAAAATTTACGGTATAACTCCTCTAAAAATCAGTAAATGGTACTGTTTTTCAAAAATTGTTATTTCTTTTCTTTACTACTCGTAAAATCATTTTATTTTACTATACTCAAAATTTTTCCAAATTCATTTAAATCTCTCAGTTCTCATTTTAATTCATCAGTGTAAGGACTTTGGTCCTTTTTCCATAGTATGGTCGTGAGCCTCAGTACTCTTTGGAGTACACATACAATCGATTCATCATATTATTCACATCCTAAATTACACATACAATCTCATGCTTTTATAATTTCACATACACACATAATATCAAAGCTTTAAGCATTTAATCACACATGCAAGCATAGAAACTCAATCAAACACAACACAAACATAATCAAATAATCGGTGAAGAACCCTTATGGATTTTTCACCGTACAAAACCATCCTCACACCACCAAAACCTGGTTGGTGAGGTTAAATCTCCCTCTTACCTCTTGATGACAATTTAATCGGTTAGTTCTCCTCCTTTCCTTCAAATTTGTGCAATCACCCAAACAAATCCCTAAAATTCTTAAACAATTAGTAAAAACACAAAAAAGGTTTAATATTGAAAAACCATGGAACAATCATGGTTAGAAAAATTAGAAATCCAATTTTGAACCATAAAATCAAGACTTACCCTTAAGTAAGTAAGCAAAAGGTTGGATTTTGGACAAGCTAGAGTAGTTTTTTGGAAAAACTTTGTGAATGAAAAGTGTTTAGAATGGGATTTGGGTTTAGGAAATATGATGAGATAAAATTGTAGAGACTTGGTAGTGTAGGTAAGGTGTATGGCCGAATATGGAGAGAAAGAGAGAAAAGAAAAGTGTGCTTGGTTCTTGGTGATTTTTGGAGAGAAAATGGATAGATTGATTTATGATAAGTGTAATAAATGAAAGTGAAATGTAAAAGCACATGCTGCTGCCGTGAGTGAGCTTTAGTGAGGTTGAGTGAATGAATTTGCATGTTAAAATATCCTAAAGTGTTCACATTGTTTAGGCACATGGCTTATGTCATTGGATGGTTCTTGAATCTTGTAGAACCAAGCCAACTAGCCTCCTTGATGCAGCCCAAAACCGTGCAGCCCTTCCTCTTTTTAGTGACTTAATTGCTTCCAAATTAGTCCTAATTACATGCTAACTAATTAGGGAATTAGTTAGGTTAAATATCCTAACCAATTTTAATTAATATACTAATCATATAACTAACTAATTTAATATATATTAGCATATATTATAACCTTTAATTAATATTAGGATATCTAATTAGTATTTAGATTATAGTCAATTAATAACTAAGCTAGTTCACTTAGTTTGCTAATTAAGTAATTAGATTAGTCAAATTAAGCTTAATTAGCTACTAACCAATTTCAAGCCTACAATTTTTGACTTAATTCTAACCATTGATTCATCTTTAATTTCTAGCCATTGATTACATCTAAGGTAGATATCAATTGGTCATAAAACTATCATTCTAATCTCACCATTGATTAGATCAATGGCTAAGGTTAAAGCTTCTAAAGTAAGTTTTACAATCCAATGGTTCACAAAGAAGTCAATGCTTCTTTTGTTGACTCATTCTAATTGGTTTAGAAAGTCAAGCTATCTATTTTGATCATTTCCTATTGGTTTAGATTTCTGTCCAGTCAGAATCGTTGACTGCTACACTAAACGTGGGCCTCACGAACTTTTTCGGGTCCACAAATAAATTTTCTACTATTTTTGAGACAGTAGGTACTGTTGAATAAAATAATATTATAAAAATATAAAATTATTTTATTACACAATTAAATCCTAAAAATTACGAGATTAATATATATATCAATCAGAATTTGGTTTAGTAAGATCCCCTAGCTCTAATTAATTAAAATAAGATTTTTCCCGATCAGAAAATTATTATTTTCTTGACTCGGAGCAAATCACACAAAATGATCAAAAATGATCTCAGAACAGTCAAACTATTTTTATAACACACAGAAAATGTAAAACAGTGTAATTCTGCTATTACTATTCACATAGTCAGAATTTGGGGTGTTATAGCGCATCCTATCGCTTCAAAGATTTTCTCCAATTCTTGGATCCATAAATCTTCTTTCTTAGGGTCAAACTCGCCTCTAAAACGTGGCGGATTGTTCTGACGAAATTCTGAGAAATGCTGAACTTCTGCGTTAGCTTCTTGCTATTGCACAGCTCTTTGATTTTGTTGTGTAATCACTTCAGCCATTCACTGCATTGCTTCGACAGCAGCAGTCATTGTATCGTCATCACGTCCAGTATTTGCACGTGCACCTCTACCACGAGATATAGTTTTCTTCACAAATAATTAAACAAAGTCCAATGAAAGTCAGATGTCATCTTTTGAAAGGCAAACTCAGAGAATTACACAACACAAGCAAAAACAGACCTAACCACAAAAACCCAAAAGACTCTAATCAGGGCTCTGATACCAACTAATGTAACACTCACCGTAGGGTATCATATTTAAGACTAATCCTAATATAACTTCTCCAAGTTGTAAAATAATTAATCTTGAAAAAATGTCAATTTTAAAATTTTGTTTACGGAATAAAATAAAATAAGTAAACTAAATCAAAACATTAGTAAGACTTGTAATAAACACACCAAAAAATATATATACATCATATTACAAAACTTGTCCAAATAATTTACATAAATGCAACCTTGTTTCCAAAAGTAAAATACAAACATAACTACCAAGCAGTACTCTAAAAATAAACCTAAGGATTTGGTTCCTCGGAAGGATCCTCCTCCTCCTCTACATTATCATCGAAGAACCCAGGCGGATACAGACGCCTCATAGGGGTTCTTGTTGATGATACTACAGAATTCTCTTGGGGTGTGTAGACAGACATAGTTCCACCCCAGAGTTCACGAATGGGTATCGTGAATTCCTGATGCACAGTATCATGTTGGGTTAACACGGAAATCCCATTCAGGGTTCCACTCAAACTCATAGTAAAATCCCCAGTAACAAACCTCTCATTATTATAGTCAAACCTCTAAGCGTCAGTTCCACCGTGGAACTGGACCTTGACAAAACCTAAGACCTGTCGCCTTGCCACCATAACAAAACACAAACAGTTACTGATAACGTGCAGAATTATCAGTGTTTTTGTCTCCCCGATCTTCATTAAACATACACAGATGAACAGATACAATACAATAACGAGGTGAGATCCCTTACATCAATACTACTATGGCAGTAAAGGAAACGACAGCAAATAAATAGAGTATAATATCAAAACAATAAATCATATTATCATATCATGGATAATAAATCAAATAATCATAGACCAGATAATTATAAATATCATGTTATTATGTTGACCAACTATACATATGCACACAGACTAATTCCTACTTTATGGAGCTAAACATGGTTTCGGAGAGAATGATCCAGAAGACAAGTCTGTCACTCGGCTGCCGTGGCCAAAAGTGCTATAATATATTAACTTTATCAACGTGCACATCAAGGCATTGGACAAGACATTCTACACCAGATCTCAATATAGGACAGTGTCTCAATCCGGATCATCGTTGCGTTTACATCGGTCTGCCTCACGGACTGAAGAGCTACCAACCATCCATTGCGAGGTACCTACACCTCGATGCTCCCAAGGTCAACAAGTGACCTACACTTGTCTACTCGTACCCGCACTTAGGTGTAATTCATCTCCTAGGCATATAGCCTTAACCAAACAAGTGAATACGCTTTTCTATGCATAATATATGATTCAAACACACATACTATTATTATTTTTATAGTACCTAATATATCCTCGCTTTTCCTTGGTGGTATCAATATTCAACACAACTGGGCCCACCACAACTGCCCGACAGCAAACTGCTATTTACGCTCAATCGCATAGCGATATTATCACATTTTTGAAATCACAAAATATTTTTCTTACATTTTTAAATCATGTAAGGATTTTCCAACATTTTCTAAATCGCGTAACCTAAAATTACTATTCTTGAGTCTCGTAAAGATTTTTTTACATATTTTCAATCGTGTAAAATATTTTTAATATATTTTAAGTCCAAAATGAGATTTTTTCTCATTTAATACCAAAAATTGATTTTATTTTCATTATTTACATAATAGTCCTACTATAAAATAATATTTATATAATAGTCCCTCTTTAAATAATATTTTTAATATAGTCCCCTTAAAATTAGTATTTTCTACTATTTCTTAGAAGACTGTATTTCTTAATTTTACTAGGGATACTACAGCTCAAAATTTCCTAACGCGCTTCAAAACCCATAGGGTGAGCTATACATCAATAAATATCAAGTATTCACTTTTTTTTCACTACATAGCTTAATTAGATCAGTTTTAGTTCTAAAAGTTAAATTACTTTCATTTTAAATTCCTACTAAATTGAGTTCTTACTATTAAAACACCTAAGTTTACACTTAGTAAAATAATTTTTTATCTTGATCATCACAAATTGGCATGTTAGCCGAATTCATATAGTGCTTCAAAATTCATATATATATCATTTTCTAACACTTTAATCCTTATAAACTCACTTAATTAAATTTCTTGTAACAAAATCCTTTAATCCTCAATTAGGAAAATAATTTAGGACTCTTGGTCCTCTTTGTGGTGATGAGGCCATATGCCTCTAGGCTCTTTGGGGCCTTCATACAATTTTCCTCATCATGTTATTCAAATCCTAAATTACACATAAATTTGTATGCTTTATAATTCACACATACAAACATATTATCAAAGCTATAAGCATACTAACACATATGCAAGCATAATTTCAAAACCATAAGCATAACAAGCACAAACAAAGAGAGCTTAAACAAGTAAGTGAATAAATCCTTACAAACAATTCATTTCCTCACCACCAACACATAATTGATGAGGTTAATCTCCCTCTTACCTCAAGGAAGACAATAACTTCAAGCTTTCTTCTCCTCTTGATTTCATGTGGCACGAAACAAAACCCTAATCAAACTTAAACAATTCTAAAAGTCATAAACAAACCTTGAAAATAATAAACCATGGATCAATCATGGTCTAGAAAATCAAAAATCCAACCTAGGAACAAAGATTCAAGAAATTACCTTTGATGTAAGAAATCAAAGCTTGGTTTTTGAAGTATTTAGAGAAGCATTTTGATAAAATTCTCTAAAGGAAAGGTGCGTAGAATTATATTTGGCTTTTGAAAGTATGAAGAGATGAAATTATAGAAGTGTGAAAGTGGGTCTAGAGGACGGAGGCCGTGAGCTTCAAAGTGGGAGGAAGAAGTGAGTTTTTGGTGTTCTTGAATATTGAGAGAAAAAGATAAAGGCTTGATATTATAAAGTGTGAATAAATGAATATGGATAGCTATATTTTCATTGCATGGTCGTGGAGTTAGTGCATAGGAGAAACTATTGTTTAATCAATGTAGTAAAATATCACATGCATTTTCACATGGCCTATGTCATTTAAGAGTCATCAAATAGTCATATAGATGAACTTAGAACATAGTAGAATGGCCTTTATGGCCGTGTGGCTCAAGGGGGGATGGAACCAATTTGGTTTCATTCTAATCTCCTAGTTACACTTGAATTATCTAGTTACTCCATCTAGTTACACTTAAACTAGTTTAGTTAGAATTTCTAAATACATTCTAACTAGTTAGTTACATTATTATGTCATTATATATGTCATGCTTAAGTCATGTTTCTAGATAACTTAGATATTTATATAGTAACTAGCTTCTAAATATTTAGTAACTAAGTTAGTTCATTTAGTTACTAATTAAGCTATTTAGGTAAGTTAGTCAGTTTATCTAGTTACTTAATAACTAGTCCAACTTTTTATATTGACTATTTCTTATTGGTTAGAAAAAGTCCAACCTCTAATGTTGACCAATTCCTATTGGTTCATTTTAAAATAAGTTACAAAAATTATTCTCAGTCTATTTTCTAACAGATAAAATATATCGGGTCTATTACTCAGTAACAGAAGTTGTTGTTAATAAAACAGCAGATATTTTCCTGTGAAATATTTTTATTTCACAAATAAATTCTAAAAATTAAAAGATTTGATTTCGTGTCTCTCAGATTCAGGTTTAGTAAGATCGCCCGTCTCCGAATAAATCAATAAAGATTTTCCCCGACCCGAAAATTATTATTTTCCTGACTCGGAGTAAATCACACACAAAGATCAAAAATAGTTTCAGAATAGTCAAAATAATTTTTTGTAACACAGAAAACACAAAACAGTATAATTTAGTCATTACTGTAAATTAGCCAAAAATTGGGGTGTTACAGAAGTCATCATCTGTCTTCTTTCTCTTTCGAAAGTCCTGAAGCTTTTTTGCTTCTGTTGAGGCTGTGCTGGTCTTAAACTATCTGATTCTATTATTCTATATTTGTTCACAAAAGTGTGAAAGTTCCTGATCTCAAGGGGCCTCACCATCTTCCTCACTTCGTCCTTCAGTCCAAACTCAAACTTCATGTGTTGGTGTAAGCTCTAGAAGCCAATTTATTTTGACCATACTAGCTTACATTATATTATGCTATTTATTTAATATATGAGTCATTTCATTTATTGTGTTATTTATTATATATATAATAAAGTCCTTAGAATAGTAAGTTTTATGCCATAAGACATCAAGTGGATGACTTGATCGTGAGATCCTATTAGATAGAAATAGAACACTATCCTTAAATGTCCCTAGTCAAGTATTATTGTTAATTAGGACGACAATAATGCATTGAGACTAGTATGTGCGTAGACTGATGGCCACATCTCATGGGTCATGGATATGGGATATCAAGTCCTCACATGGGTACATATTAGAGTAATGATGTATTGGACTGACCCGCCATGAGAATACTGCGTGGATCATTACGTGAGTGACATAAGTAATTCTCATAGTGATAATGGTGTATGTGGTCTTTTGACCAGAAATCACTATGATTCCTGCATGATAAGTTGTATGTTTTAATGCCATCAAACGTCATTTATAACAAGGTGATTATAAAGTTAGTTATTGGACATACTGCAAATCATGCGAAGGGATGTGAATGACCTAGATGGGATTTGTCCCTCCTACATAACAGGAGTGATATCTTCAGGCCCCCTGATTGAGTGAGACTACGAAATGCATAGCCATGCTCAAATGAGTCAGTATGACATATTGATCTCTTTTGTTATTACTACGTTTACTCGAGTATTAGGAAATGAAAGATTGAACTATACAAGAGTGACACGTTCCATGCCTTATGCTCAATCTAGATATTTGGACAAAGGGAATAACTACGCGGTAACATTGATCATTGAAAGGTTATGTCAAATCACTGACATTCCTATTATCTAGGAAGCAGCGATGTGTTGCTAGATACCACTCACTGCTTGTAATATTAAAATGAGATTTTAATATTACTGCCAACGTCATGAGAACCTACAAGGTCGCACACTTAGAACAAACTTAGTTGGAGCAATAAGGATCCAAGTTAGACTAAGATTCAATTGTGGGCTAGACTCATTACAAATGAGTCTAGGGTTGCATAGTGATATGAATTAAAAGTTGCAAACCCAAGTGCAGGTTGTTTCAAGTAATAAATTCTCGGATGTCTAAGGTCGATCCATAGGGAATTGATGAAGAAAAATTCTTTGACGTACGGAAAATATTTTGTCACAACAATAAAGGTGATAAAACTTAGTCACAAATAAAAAAGATTTACTTGGGTTAGGAGATCCACTCTTAGTAAGTTATTTAATGATAAGATTAATTCTTTTTATAACTCAATTAGAATCCACACATAATAGTGGTTCCAATCGGAAAATACAATATTCAAAGTTCATTTAAGATTATATACGTAATTATATTATGGTTCCTTTAATTATTTATTAACACCACCACTTATAAATGGGCTCAAGCATTCATTGTGCCAACCTCTTATCTACAATGAATCAAGATCTACACTTTACATGGAGGGTTTCTAAACTGATTGGAAACAAAATACAACACATACAATGACTACTTGATAATATATCATTTAAGCACAAGAAAAAAATTAATTTAACCTTAATTTATTACTAAAAGCTTCACTCTTTCATCTAAGTAAAATGAAAATTAATTACTCATAAACAATAAGAAAGAAAGAGAGAAGAAGAATAAGAAGAAGAAGAACATAACTTCAATTTAGAACAAAAGAAAACTATAACAAGATAAACAAATAACACAATAGCATGATCTTGATCTTTAAAACCAAGATTCTCAAATGATCAGCCAAGGCTCCCTTTTATAAAGGATGAGGGATACAAAATGACAATGGGCTGATTAATGAGTGAGTGGATGAGTGGGTGAATGAGTTTCAAATGCCAAATAGTAGTTTGATGAGTGGAAAATTATAGTGATTCTTGTCTTTGGAATCATTTAATGATGAACTCATGGCATGCATTAGATTCTTGCCAAGTGGTCTTCATGAAAGTTGTAGATCTAGATCTTAACTTTCAGATGCCAAAATTTCAGGCCATTTCAATTCCTACAGCCCGAGATATGCCCTGATTACTACACACTATTCACGCTTAGCTACAACTCTCTGTTCTGACTTACAAGCCCAATA
The DNA here is from genome assembly GCA_029884595.1 of Ormosia semicastrata. Classification (NCBI taxonomy): domain Eukaryota; kingdom Viridiplantae; phylum Streptophyta; class Magnoliopsida; order Fabales; family Fabaceae; genus Ormosia; species Ormosia semicastrata. The sequence continues at coordinate 61,915,687 of JAQQTO010000061.1, read as the reverse complement.
TGACCTCTAAGCCATCCAAATTTCCTCTTGTGTTCTTCATAAAAGTTGTAGATTTGTTAAATTTCAAATGCCAAAGTGTCAACCCAAGGAAGTTCCTACATCTCGAGTTATGCCCTATTACTACACACTGTTTAAGTTCCAATCACAAAACCCGTGTTCAGAATTCCAAGCCCAATTAGCTCCACTGGATGTCTGATTTTTCCCTGGAGCTCTGCATGAAAGTTATAGAGCTCTCTCTTATCTTTCCTATAATGTAAGATACATAATTCTTAGATATATAGAACTCAAGGTATGGCTGAAATATAGAAATAGTGCAAGATCTCAATAATGCTAGAAAAAATCAATTAAGCCTAATTTGAGTCCAAACTTACAAAACATAACCAAGCTCAATCAATTAAGTGCGTGGAGAGTATAAATGACTAAAAATGAGGGTTTATTAATGTATAAAATATGTGATTATCAAATTCTCCCACACTTAGCCTTTTGCACTCCTGGACAAAACACATAAGACCAAAACTATGGAACAAGGAAAAACAACACAAATTCAAAAGCTAGAAATTCTAAAAGACTCAATTTCTAATAATATTTAAAAATGAAGAGCAACCAAAGATTCAAGGGATCAAAACATTTATGAGGTAACATTTCTTTACATCTCAAACTAACAAAGAAGGAAACTTCAATTGAAAAACATGAGTCAAGAATGATAGATCTTCATAAGATTCACTCTCAATCCCTCAAGTGTTTAAAAGGTAGGTATTTCACTCAATTCAACCCATGAAAAATTGTACTACCATAAGCTTTCTTATCTTCTACTTCTCCACTACTCAAAACACATGCACACACAAATCATGAGGACTGTATTCAAGGTTGTGATGGGGTCAAGGTAAATGAGGAGGTAATATGGATATGACAAATTAAATACCAAAGAGAATAAAAGAGCGTGAGAGCTGAATCCAATTAACAAGCATGAAAGTTCATCCCAACTCCACCTAATACAAATTCCCTTTACATATTCTTTTCCTTTCCTTTATTGCCTTGTTGGCCCTTCTTTACACATTTGTTTTTTCTTTTTTTTTTAAGATAAACATAATATATACATTTTTTAATTAAACATTTTTTTTAACCATTTTGCACACACTCCCCCACACTTGTTCAAGAACTCATCCAATGACAAAGCTAATGTTCTCTTATTCCCTAAGGTCGGGTAAGAACATGGTTTTTCATTTAAGGCACTTAATGAGCTTGAAACAAAGAATGGTCAAATAAGCTCAAAAGGGGTTAAGCAAGGGAAAATAAGCCATTCCCAATGCCTTACATTGGCAAGAATCAGAGAATTTCCAAGAAGTCATAAGAGTGTTTGATATCGTATTGAGACAATATGCTACTGAACAAGGCTGCCTATTTATGCGCTAATCATTCTTGGCTATTTGGTTAAAGTAGCTATTTCAAGAAAAATGTTTCAATCATATTTATGTATGCATGTGAAAATGTATCCTGAAATAGAGTCAAAGCAAGTTCTAGAGTAACAATTCCATGAGTATAAATCACACAAGAAAGAAAAGAATAGTGCAAATGTTCAATCCATTCATCAATAGACTCAAAATCTCACAAGGCATATTTCTATCATTTTCAATCCACCAATTCAACATCCATAACCAAGCATGTGATTTTTAAGAAAGAAGACAATCTACTCAATCATGCTATGTTTCCTGAATTTGAATTGCTACTTCCACACAACATAGTTATCTACCTAATTACTCCCTACTCTGCCACTAATTTTGATGCGTGTCAAGAGTAAATAATTTACTTCTTACTCTACCATCCTTAATTAGTTTTGCTATTAATAAATTACTGACAAACATATTAAAAATAAACACACTTCCTAATTTTTAATTTTTTTAAAAAAAAATTCACACAACTATCCTTCCCCTCAACTAGATCACAACATTATCCTCAATGTCAAAACATAGATAGGTAAAGGATAAAAGATATTACCTGTTATGGCAATTACTGAAAAGAGAAACCTTACCCAAATTTAAACAGAAACAAAGTATGATGAATAAAACCAAAGGTAAAGGAAAGTTATAGATGAAGTGTCAGATCACAGTCACGTTCCTTGCTGCCTCCCTTGACGCTTCCTTCTGACCAATCTATCTAAGCTATAACTGGTTCAGGTTCATAAACAAAAGTTTGTAATTTATCAATTAATTCATCAACAGTTGAAGCAGATATAAGGAGTCGTCTTGCCAAAGGTGTGATAAAGCTCTGTTCCACAGCATGGTTAACAAAAGATAACAAATTATCAAAGAAATTATTAACATTAAACAAACCTATGAGTTTATGGTGGATGTTCAGTTGGGCCCAAGAGATAATTTGAAAAACTTCTTTCAAAGTACCAACACCACCAGGTAAGGCAATGAATGCATCAGAGTTTTCAAGCATTGTCCTTATTCGTCCATGTATACATGATACTTGAAGTTCTAGCCCAATTGCCTTTCCAATGATGTTCCTTCTAGTTAAAGGTTCAAGAATGACACCTAAAACTTGAGCACCTCTTAGATGCGCAGAAAGTGAAATAGCCCCCATTAACCTAATGCTACCTCCCCTATATACTACACGAATGTTCCTCGTAGCAAGTGTTCTACCAATAGTGCTTGCTGCATTTACAAACTCTAAACCCTTCCCATAACTTTTCCCACAAAATACACAGATATTAGTAAGTCTACGAACAGAAGAAGAAGCTCCCTCCATTTCTACACTCACACTCCCTTTGAATGATTATAAGTTAGAGGAAAGTAAAGAAAATGAAGTGTTTAAATAGGAAAGAGAATGAAAAAAGGTAATGATAGCACCTATATGGGTAGGTTGGCTATTGTCAGAAAAGTTTGAAATTAAGAAATACAATTCTTTTTATTATTATTATTTTTATTTTAGACTTCAAGAAAACCATCAGGGTAAAGAAGTCTAGAAATCCCTAAAGGACCCCACCCAATGGATCGTCTGTCCAAAACTAAAATACAACAAAATCATACAAAGATAAAATTATAATAATAAATGATGGCATACCTTTATATACAATTTTCATGGTGTATCTTTATACTGTACGTCATCAGTGCAGTAACACTAAGAATGCTCAGCCAATCTTGGAATTCTTCTCCCTCCTGCTTGTGGGATATTTTGGATTGAGCTACGATGCAACTAATTAAAGTGCATAAATCTGACAGCTACCACTAACGACCACAGCCAGTGAGAGGCTGCTGGAGAGCCCTTGGCATGAAATCATAGGATCCAGCGTTGCATAGTCACGCGAGTATGCTAACACAGGGCGCTTCTATCTGCCCATCATCTCAACTTGCCTAAAAGGTAAACTTTGGGATACTGACAACAGCTCTCTACATAGTCACGCTAGTATGCTAACACAGGACGCTTCTTTTCTTTTCTTTTTGAAATAAAAATACTTTCACGCAATGGGATTAAGCATAAAAACCTATGCCCTCAAGCCAATTAAGGCGACTCTCAACGAAAAGTTAGTTCTAAGGCTACAATACCCCCAAAGAACCTTCCAAACAAATGGGATAAGGATCCATGCACAAGGATTTCATGGACTAAATACCAAGTTACTAACAACCTGATGAAAGGTGAGTCTATACTCACTTGAGAATTGGATAGAGGTAGTATGCTCTTTCGGCTTTGTGCCAAAGCATTATTGACTAGTATTAGACCCATTCAAGACCAACCCAACATAGGGCTCCCAAAAAAGACAAGTGGCCATAATGCGAATGGCTGCCTCACATGCGGGATACAATCTACCTACTTTGTTTTTCAATGAAGAAGGCTGAATCAGGATGTGCGCATTTCCCTATTCACATTTTGTGTTTACCAAGGCCAAACCCAAGATATGTACATACTCTTACCAAGGCCAAACCCAAGATATGTACATACTCTATCTTTTTTTTTGTAGGAGATGTACAAGAATATATATACATGTTGTTGTGATTGTGGCTCACATCTTCCTCTAGTTTTACGTCTAGTAACGGCTTAAACGCCTTCTCTGAATCGAGGATAAGCTTCCCATCCATTTTTCTTATAAATTGGCAAACAGGATCTTTTTGAGTCAGATTCCCATGACTGTAATGCTTTTGCTCGTCCCTAAAGAGATTCCACAAATTAAGAAGTTCACGATGCACAACTCCACAAGAATGCGTCTCAAGAGTCAATAAGATATCATTTAAAGACTCCTTACTCAGTTCATTCTTAATAAAGTATATTTTATCTTCTCGATTTGCGGAAACCATTCCCAAAGAACAACATCGCGTGTTGCAATTCCATCATGCACATTTGTAACAAACTTGCATTCTTTTTGCTCTTCTCCTTTTAGAATATGAACTTTTACCAAGACTCGACATGTATGAGACAAATGAATTTGAAGATTCACCAGTAAAATGAACCTTTGTTTTGATTATCCAACGTATATCTTCTGGGATGCCCTTGTACATTAACAGTCTCACTCTTTTACACCTAGCTTTATAGATTTTTGTTAGAGCATTTTGACGAAGAGAAGGAAAATGTTTTCTTAGATTTGAGAGAATGAAATCAATTTCAAAGGAGAAGGAATCAGTTATTATGGGAAACTAAAAAACAAATCAACTTGAGAGTCATGGAGTACCGTTATCTGCCACTTAACTGGGAACACAAAGAACTATAAAAAGAAAGTAACAAAATTAAAATAAATTCTACTCATAACATGGATTAGAAAGAGAGATGAATTCTACCTCAACAACTTAGTTTTCCAGAAATGGTTTAAGTCTTTGTCCATTGACCTTAAATATATTATCATTCCTAGGGTTCTCAATGTCTATGGCCCCATGAGGATACACATGTTTGACAATAAAAGGACCACTCCACCTAGATCTCAATTTTTCAGGGAATAGGTGAAGATGAGAATTATAAAGTAAAACTTTTTGTCCAACTTCAAAAGATTTTCTCAAATTTGATTTGTCATGAAAAGATTTTATTCTAGCTTTATAAAATTTTGAGTTTTCATATGCATCATTTCTCAATTCCTCAAGTTCGTTTAATTGCAATTTGCATAATCTTCAAGCATCATCAAGATTTGAGTTGAAAGCTTTAATAGCCCAAAATGCTTTATGCTCCAGTTCTATAGGCAAGTGATAAGGTTTTCTATAGACTAATCGATAGGGTGACATGCCTAAAAATGTTTTGAAAGCAATACGGTAAGCCTAAAGTGTATCATTTATTTTTAAAGACCAATCTTTACAATTTGGGTTAATCATTTTTTCCAAAATTTGTTTAATCTCCCTATTTGCTAATTCTACTTGTCTACTTGTTTGAGGATGATAAGGAGTGACAATTTTGTGTGTAATGCCATATTTCTTCATTAAAGATTCAAACGATTTATTATAAAAATGTATTCCACCATCATTGATGATAGCTTGAGGGATTCCAAATCAACTCAAAATATTTTCTTTTAAAATTTTAAGAACAGTTTTGTGATTATTATGTCGACATGGAATCGCCTCAATCCATTTTGAGACATAATCAACTGCAACCAAAATATATACAAATCCAAATGATGATGGAAATGGACCCATTAAACCAATTCCCCATCAATCAAAAAATTCAATGACAATGATAGGGTTCAAAGGCATCATGTCTCATTTAGAAATGGAACCCAATTTCTACTAACTTTCATAACTTTTGCAAAAATTATAGATATCCTTAAATAAAGTGGGTCAATAAAATCCACACTGTAAGATTGTTGCAGTGGTTTTCTTTGAAGAAAAATGACCTCCACATACTTTTGAATGACAAAATTCAAAGAAACTATCTACCTCACTGTCTGGTACACATCTCTGAAAGATTTGATCACGACAATATTTGAACAAATATGGGTCATCCCAATAGAAAATTTTCACTTCAATTAAAAACTTTTTTTCTATCTTGGTACGTCCATTGAGGCGACATCTTACTTATTACAAGAAAATTGATAATGTTAGCAAACCAAGGCATGAAATTGACAGAAAATAAAAATTCATCAGGAAAAGAATCATTGTTAGGTGTGTTATCAAAAGATAAGTCTGTTGTAAGTTTGAACAAATGATCTGCAACAACATTTTCGACTCCTTTCTTATCTTTTATTGTGATGTTGAATTCTTGAAGCAACAAGATCCACCGTATCAACCTAGGTTTGGCATCCTGCTTAGACATTAAATATCTAACAGCAGCATGACCAGTGAAAACAACAGTAGAAGAACCCATTAAATAAGCTTAAAATTTGTGCAATGCAAAAATTACAACAAGTAGTTCTTTTTCAGTAGTGGTGTAATTCATTTGTGCACTATTCAAAGTTTGACTTGTGTAATAAATTACATGAGACTTACCTTCCTTTCTCTATCCTAAAACAATGCCAACAGCAAAATCATCAGCATCACACATCAACTCAAAAGGCAAAGACTAGTCAGGGGATTGCATGATAGGAGCAGATGTCAAAAGACTAATTAATTTTTCAAAAGATTTCTGACAATCTTGAGTCCAATCAAATTGTGCATCTTTTGTTAGAAGATTACATAATGGTCTAGATATGGCACTAAAGTCTTTAATGAATCTTTTGTAAAATGCTACATGTCTTAAAAAGGAACGAACTTCTCTGACTATTTTTGGGGAAGAAAAATAAGCAATTAATTCAACTTTGACCTTATCAACTTTAATTCCCTTAGAAGATATCACATGACCTAACACTATTCCTGAGGTAAACATGTAATGACATTTTTCCCAGTTTAACACAAATCCTTTTTCTTCGCATCTTTTAAGAACTTTTTTCAAATTATCAAGATAATTTTCAAAAGAATTTCCAAAAACTATTAGGTCATCCATGAAAACCTCTAAATAATGCTCAATCATGTCACTAAAAATACTTAGCATGCATCTTTAAAAAGTTATCGAAGCATTACAAATGCCAAAAGACATTCTTCTATATGCAAAAATGCTAAAGGGGCACGTAAAAGTGGTCTTTTCTTGATCCTCTAACGCAATTGGTATTTGATTATACCCTGAATAACCATCAAGAAAATAATAGTAGGGATGTCCTTCTACTCTTTCCAAAATTTGATCAAGAAATGGTAAGGGGAAATGATCTTTCCTAGTGGTTGCATTCAATTTTCTAAACTCAGTACACATACACCAAATAGATGAGACATGAGTAGGTATTAATTCACTTTTTTCATTTTCAACCACTGTTATTCTAGATTTCTTAGGCACAACTTGTGTAGGGCTTACCCACTAGCTATCAGAGATAGGGTAGATAATTCTAACATCAAGTAATTTGAGAACTCCTGCTCCAACTACCTCTTTCATGTGTGGATTTAATCTTCTTTGAGGTTGTTGAGATATTTTAGCATTATCCTCTAAATGTATTCTATGTGTATAAATTAATAGATTAATGCCTTTTATATCCTTTAATGTCCATTAAATTGCACTTTTGTGCCTTTTAAGTACTTCTATCAACATACCTTCTTATTCTTTGGTCAGGGATGAGGAAATTACCACTGGAAAGCTTTGTTCTTCTCCCAAAAATGTGTACTTCAACCCAACAGGTAATGGCTTTAGTTCTAGTATGGGTACTTCTTCATGGGTATTATCATTAATGGGTTTTAGCTCTTCGAATCTCTACTTCCATCCTTTGTATTCCATTACCTATGTACAATTAAGCAAAGAGCATATTTCAGAAATATCATCATCTAATTGTGTACCTGAATCAAAGGAATAATTAAACAAATTTCTAATGGGTCAAAAGAACTCCTAGTTTGAAGATGATCATTTATAATGGCCTCAATCCCTTCAATTTCTTCCTTTTCATCATAGACTTCTTGTGGTTGCTTGCACATGTTGAAAACATTAAGCTCTAGTGTCATATTTCCAAATGTTATTTCACCACTCTATTTCTGCAATTTATCAAAGCATTAGATGTTGGAATTGACTTGCTACTATTATCCATAGGTTCAGTTTCGAAGACAATAAAATCCACAAGATATATGAATTTATCAATTTGTACTAACACATATTTCACTATTCCTTTTGGAATTTTAATTGATCTATCGGCAAGTAGAAGAGTTACAAAAGTTGGTTTTAACTCACCTAGGATGAGTTGTTGATAAACTGAATATGGAAGCAAATTAACATTAGCACCAAGATCAAGTAAAGCTCGTTCAATTTTATGTTCTCCAATAATGCATGAAACTGTAGGACAACTAGGGTCTTTATATTTCAACGCATTATTGTTTTGAAGAATGGAGCTTACCTGTTCAGCCAAAAAGACATTTTTTTTCACATGTAGTTTCCTTTTAACGGTGCCCAAGTCCTTCAAAAATTTGGCATAACAAGGAATTTGTTTGATAGCATCTAACAGAGGAATATTGACCTTCACTTGTTTAAAGATTTCAAAAATTTCACTATTATGGTTCAATTTATTTGAATTGTTTAATGCTTGAGGATATGGGGGTGAAAGCGAGAGTTTGATCTCCTTTTGGCCAGGTGGCTTATCAACTCCTTCCTCATCTTTAGGACATGATTCATCATCTTTCTCACATAATTCAGGAATTTGTTTTTCAACAACCTTTGCACTCTTAAGAGTTATCACTGACTTGACTTGATCTATTTGTTGGTGTAACACCCCCCTTAGGGTATCACATTTCAAACTAACTTCTTATAACTTCTTTACCCAAGTTAGAAAAAAATTTATATTATTGTAATACTGATTCCCAAAATTTCTTTTTCACAGATAACAAAAACTTATCAAAGCGAAGTAACACAAGATCTAAGAGCTGAACAACATACATCTCTTATACATATCATAGATTAGTAATAACTTAAATACATAAAACTTACCTATTCTAAATAAAATATAATTACCACATAAAAACTAAACCTGGCCCAAGTTCACAACATCTAAAGACAAAAGTCCTCCTTAGAAGACAAATTCCCTAGCTGGGAATGTCTCGACGGATAGAAATCCGAGCAAAAGATATTTCGGAGTCCTCCCTAGGAGTATAGTGAAGATCATTCCACAACTCCCTGATCTGTAGAACAAACTCTACATGTAACACCCTTCTTAGGGCGCCACACTTGGTGTTGCTTAGTTACCAAATTACCCCTTCATTTGTATTCGTGCTTGTAATAGAAATATGAGTTGGAAAATTTCTTAATAATAATAAATTAAACTTAGCGGAAAATAAAAACATTACAACATCATATCAAATAATTCACATCATATATATACATACACAAGTCTTAGTATTGTCATACTTAAATAATTACAAACTAGACTTTCAAAACATTTAAACTTTAAACTTTAATTTAAACTATTAGACTGCCCAAGTCCTACTAGACAACAGAACCCTCAGACGGGACCTCCTCAGATTCCTCAGCATATAGGAATCCAGCATGATGTAAAGTCCTACGAACAGGTGTCCGAACAGATGACACAATACTAGCCTCACTAGGGGTACGGTTGTAAGCCCCCCAGTACTGCCTAATAGATATTGGAAACTCTAGGTGTACATATATGTTAACACTAAAGTATGGATGTCCTAGATATAATCTAATCAATCTAATATTTAAGTCCCCCATATAATAAATACTCTCTCTATCTAAATCGACATGCCACGCCTCCTCTCCTCCAAGAAACGTAAACCTCATATAGCCAAGGAAACTAAGCATCTCCATTGTCTCAAAACTCAGCGTCCTCAACGGGAATCTGCTCTTCCTCAGCTTCTCGCTCCACTTCTTGCTCGACGTCTTCACAAATATAAATATAATACAGAAAAGGCATACAAAGAGGTGAGATCACCTATGCCATTACCAATATGGTAGCAATGAAGATAAACACATATAATATCTCATACAACTATCACACCCAAATTACAGTTATGCTACTAACATCATTATCATCACAAAACATGTAATACACAATAATTACAATCATGCCATTATCAATGATCAATTATCATAAACCATAATTACGGTAATGCCCTCAATCACTATATGTATGTACACAGACTCAATTTCTTACTCCATGGAGCTAAAACTCAGGTCGAAGAGAGTGATAGAAAAGATTTGTCGGTACCAACATACCTCGGACCACGTGCTCAATCTTGCACATCTAGCATATACACGACAGTCTTTATCAGATCTTGATTAAGAATAGTGTCTCGGTTAGGATCATTGGTGTGTTGCGTTGGTCTAACCTATGGTACAGAAGAGCTACCAACTACCCATTGTAGGCAACCCGCACCCCAATGCCCCCAAGGTCAACGAGTGACTTACACTACGCATATCGCACGCACTCAAGAGGTGTAGTCTCTCCGAGGCAACTAGCCTCATACAGTCCATTAGACCTTTTCCAATGCATGTACTATGCACTATTCACATTCCTAATTATTATTACATATTCGGGGTCCACTCAACAACCTAATAGTATTATTACTGTATTTTCATCGCGTAGTCATATTTTCACATTTTCTCAATCGCAACTCAATTTTGTTGCCTTTTTGAATTGCGTAGTGATTTTTCAATGTTTTCCAATCGCGTAAATATTTGTCATACGTTTTAAATCCAAAAATACTATTTTTCTCATATAATACTAAAAATTCACTTTATTTTCCGTATTTGCATAATAGCCCCTCAGTAACATAATATTTACATTATAGTCCTTATTTAAATAATATTTTCACAATAGTCCCTCATAAAATTCATATTTATAAAATAGTCCCTCTTTTATAAAATATTTATTATATCACCCCTCTAAAAATAATATTCGCAATATGACCCCTCTACAAATAAGTATTTATCAATGGCCCCTCATTTAAATAATATTTACAATTTAGTCCCTCTTTTATAAAAATTTGCGGTATGACCCCTTTAAAAATCAGTAATTGTACTGTTTTCCCAAAAATGATATTTCTTTCTTTTATTTCACATATTACAGCTCAAATTTTATGGGCGCGCTACAAAACCCGTAGGGTGAGCTATACGTCAGTAAACTTCGAGTATTGACACTCATTTCATTTTAAATCCTATTTATTTAATTATATCAGATTATTTTCTCAAAACCATTTTGCTTGCCACATTCAAACTTGTTCAAATTCATTTCCTTTTCATTTAAATCCTTCATTCTTATTTGAATCCCTCATTTTCAGGACTTTGGTCCTCTAATCCCTAATATGGCTGTGAGCCTCATTGCTCCTTGGAGCATTCATACAATCGTTTAATCATGTTGTTCACATCCTAAATTACACATACACTTACATGCTTACACAATCACATACAGATAAACATATATCAAAGTAGTAATCATATATCACACATGCAAATCACAAAAACATAACCACAAACATCACAAACAAAATCAAAGAAGCATTAAACACTAGTGAATAAACCCTTATGGGTTTTTCACCGTACAAATCCATCCCCACACCACCAAAACTTGGTTAGTGAGATGGAATCTCCCTCTTACCTCTTGAAAACAAGTCTTTCAAGCTCCTCTCCTTCTCCTTGATTTCGTATAAACCACAAACAATTCCTACAAATTCTTAAACAATTAATAAAATCATAAACAAAACTTAATAATGATAAACCATGGAACAAACATGGTTTAGAAAATTACAAACTAAATTTTAAACCATAAAAATTAAAGTTTACCTTTAGGGAAGTAAACCAAACTTGGATTTTGAAGCACTTAGAGTAAGATTTTGACAAAATTTCCTAAATGAAAAGTGTTTAGGAGGTTGTCTAGCTTTAGGAAATGATGAGAGTAAAAATTATAGAAGATTGGTAGTGAACTTGGGTGTTGGGGCCGAATTCTAGAGAGAAAAAGGGAAGGAAAATGTTCTATGTGTTCTTGGAATTTTTTAGAGAAAATGATGCAAGCTTTTTGGTGAGAGAGAAAAGTGAATATTTGAGAGTGAAATGGAGTGGGCTGCCATGAGTAGCTTGTAGGAGAAATTTAGAGATTACTTGAAGTAGAAATATCACATTTTGGGTTTACACTTGAAGCACATGGCTTGGTCATCTTTTAATCATGCTTTGGTCATGCAAGATGGTTCAAGAACCTTGGAGAAGCCTTCCAAGGCTACATGGCCGTGTGGCTCGAGGGTGTTTAGGGACCTTATTTGTTTTCAAACAAAGCCTAATTGCGTGCTGATTAATTAGTTAATTAATTAGGTTAAATTTCCTAACCACTCTTAATTAATTATCTAATTACATAACTAATTAATTAAACATATAAGTACATTTATCATAGTCTCTAAATAAAATTAGGATATCTAATTAGTAATTTGATTATAACTAATTAATAATTAGGTTAGTTTACTTAGTTTGTTAATTAGGCCATTAAGATGACTTAATTAGGTTTAATTAGTTACTAAGTAAAAGTCAAGGCACTATATTTGACTTAATCCTAGCCATTGAACTCAACTTCATTTCCTATCCATTGATCTCATCTACGGTGGATATTACTTAGTGATCTTATCAGGATTCATTTCACACCATTGATCGGATCAACGGTTATGATCGAAAACATCTTAATCAAGTTTTTCATCCGATGGTCCACAACAAAGTCTTTGCCCCTTTGTTTGACCACTTCCTATTGGATAGAAAAGTCCAGCCACCTATTTTGACTGATTTCTATTGGTTCATTTTGATTTAGGCTACAGAAAATATTCTAAGCACATTTTCTGTCAACTAAAATTTATCGGGTCAAATAAATTATAGCAAAAGCTGCTATAAATAAAATAACAGATATTTATTCATGAAATATTTTTGTTTCATAGGTAAATTCTAAAAATTAAAAGAATCTTTTCTGTGTCTCTCAGATTCGGGTTTAGTAAGATTCCCCGTCTCCAAAATAATCAGATAAGATTTTTCCCGGCCCGAAAATTATTATTTTCTTGACCAGGAGCAAATCACACAAAATGATCAAAAATGATCTCAGAACAGTCAAATTAATTTTATAACATATAGAAAATACAAAATAGTGTAATTCTGCTATTACTATTAACATAGTCAGAATTTGGGGTGTTACAACTCTCCCCCTCTAAAATTAAGTTTCATCCTCGAAACTTGACACACACTCAAAATAAAAATGGATACTGCTCTCTTATCTTCTCTTCCAACTCCCATGTGGCTTCACCACTTACATCGTTCCATACCACTTTAACCAATGCGATCTCCTTTCCTCGAAGTTGCTTGATCCTTCGATCTTCAATCTTGACCGGAAACGTCTCATAAGTTAGATTCTCCTTCAGTTGTACGGTGTCTGGTTCGATAACATGAGTCAGATCAGAAATATATTTCCGTAGTTGTGATACGTGAAATACATTATGAAGATTTAATAAGAATGGTGGTAGTACAATCTGATAAGCTACCGGACCTACCCGACGAAGTATCTGATACGGCCCGATAAACTTCGGAGTGAGCTTCCTCAACTTGATTACTCGTCCAACTCCAGTCTTAGGTGTCACACGTAAAAATACATGGTCACCTTCTTCAAATTCAAGTGGTCTTCGTCTTTCATCTGCGTAACTCTTTTATCACGTTTGAGTTATCCTCATTTTATCTTGGATCATCTTCACTTTCTCAATTGTCTGCTGCACGAATTCTGGTCCTACCATAGTACTTTCACCATCATGGTACCAACACAACGGCGTTCTACATCTACTCCCATATAATGCCTCATAGGGTTCCATCCCTATGCTCAAATGAAAACTATTGTTGTAGGTGAACTCTATCAACGGTAAAAATTCATCCCAACAACCAGTTTGCTCTAGAACACAAGCCCTCAACAAGTCCTCCAATGACTGAATCGTCATTTCTGACTGACCATCTGTTTATGGATGGTAAGCAGAACTCAAATGTAGCTTTGTTCCCATTGCTTCTTGCAAACTGTTCCAAAATCTTGATGTAAATCTTAGATCTCGATCAAATATAATACTGGATGGTACACCATGAAATCTAACAATTTCATTGATGTACACGTGAGCCAACTTTTCCATTGAGTACTTAATATTAATCGAAAAAAAGTGCGCTGACTTTGTAAGCCGATCAATAATTACCTATATAGAATCGTGACCCTTCTGAGTCTTCGGTAGTGTAGTTACGAAATCCATTGCTATGTCATCCCATTTCCATTCAGGAATAGGCAAAGGTTGTAACATTCCTAATGGTCTTTGATGTTCTACTTTGGCCTTCTGACAAATCAAACAGGATGATACATATTTTGTGACATCCCTCTTCATTCCTTGCCATCAATATAGTTGTTTTAAATCTTGATACATCTTCGTGGCTCCTGGATGCATACTCAACTTACTTCTATGAGCTTCATCCAAAATCGATCTTCTCAATTCTGGATCATTTGGTACACAAACTCTCCCTTTGAACTTCAGAATTCCATCTACACCTTCGCTAAATTCCAATTCTGCCCCTTGACTTCTTGCTTCCTTTGCTTCTTGCAAATACTAATCACTGTTTTGCCCTTCTCGTATTCTATCCATCAAGTCATTCGAAATAGTGATCAGGTTCAAACACATCTTCCCTGGTGTCAACTTCATAAATAATTGCATATCCTGAAACTCTTCTATCAGTTCCTTCTTCTTAATCATCATAACAGAAGCATTAAGCGTTTTCCTACTTAAAGCATCCGCTACGACATTCGCCTTCCCGGGATGATACTGTAACTAAAAGTCATAGTCTTTCAGAAACTCTAACCAACGCCTTTGTCTCAAGTTTAACTCTTTCTGGTCAAACAGAAACTTCAAACTTTTATGGTCACTAAAAACAGTGAACGTTGCCCCATAGAGAAAATGTCTCCATACCTTCAATGCAAACACTACTGCTGCCAACTCCAAGTCATGAGTCAGATAATTCCTCTTATGCACTTTCAACTGTCTTGACACGTATACCACAACCTTACGGTTCTACATAAGTACACAACCCAATCCTTAGTACGAAGCATCACAATATACCTCGAAAGGTTCATTCTGATCAGGCAGAATCGAAACTGGTGAAGTAGTCAGTCGTCGTTTCAACTCCTGAAAACTTTCCTTGCATGCTTCAGTCCATACGAACGGTTGATTCTTTTGTGTAAGTTGGGTAAGAGGTCCTACAATCTTTGAAAACCCCTCAATAAATCATCGATAGTAACCGGCCAATCTGATGAAACTACGGATCTCCGATACAGTCTTCGGTCTCTCCCATTCAATAACTGTCTGCACCTTTGAAACATCAACTTCAATTTCATCCACCGATATAACATGCCCCAAAAATTGAACTTCGCTCAACCAAAATTCACATTTGGACAACTTGGCATACAACTTATTCTCCTTCAAAATCTAGAGAACTACTCTGAGATGTTCAGCATGCTCCTCCTGACTTCGAGAATAAATCAAGATGTCATCAAAAAAGATAACAATAAACTTATCCAAGTATGAACGGAAAATCCGGTTCATGAAGTCCATAAATATCGCAGGTGCATTAGTCACACCAAACGGCATCACTTGATACTTGTAATGCCCATATCGTGTCCAAAACGCAGTCTTTGGGATATCCTCCACCTTCAAACGTATCTAGTGATAACCAGAACGTAAGTCAATCTTAGAAAATATTGCTACTCCTCACAATTGGTCCATCAGATCATCGATCCTTGGTAGTGGATACTTATTCGTGATTGTAATCTTATTCAATTGTCAATAGTCTACGCATAGACGAGAAGTCCCATCCTTCTTCTTTACCAACAATATTGGAGCTCCCCAAGGTGATACACTTGGTCTCACAAATTGCTTCTCCAACAAATCCTCCAACTGCTTCTTAAGCTCTACCAATTCTACTGGCGATATTCTGTAAGGCGCCATAGATATAGGTCCAGCTCCAGGCACTAAATCAATAGAAAATTCAATCTCTCTTTCCAGCGGTATTCCAGGTATATCTTCAAGAAACACTTTAGGAAATTCATTCACAATGAAAATATCCTTTAGAACATCTTGATATTAAACCTCCATAGAAGACATCAACAAGTACCCTTGATCTCTTTCCTTCAAACAAGCTTCCACTTGAGTAGCCGTTAGGAATTTAGAATCCTTAACCTCAAGAAATACTAATGTCTTACTCGAGCAATCTATCAGGATATGGTTAGAGGATAACCAATTCATTCCTAAGATTATATTAATCTTGGAAAGAGGCAAACAGATTAAATTCATATGAAAGATTCTATCCCTAACACATACAGGGCAATTCAAACACACTTTTGTAGTTATCACAGGCTTATCAGTAGGAGTAACCACACTCAAATCATATGGCAATGTAGTCACAGTCAATCCCAAACGCTCCACACAATCACATGCAATGAAAGAATGTGTCGCTCCCGAATCATATAATACTGTTAAAGGATTTTCTTCAATGACATACTCCTCCATTATTAAGTCCTCGGATTTAGTGGCTTCCTCCCCACTCATAGTATACACTCGACCACCCACTTGTGGCCTTGTAGTGCGAACACTTCCCACAGATGGTTCCGCCTTCTGCTGATCACACTCCCTAGAGAAATGTCTAGGCTTCCCACATCTATAGCAAATCACCCCCTCATACTGACAGTCCTTGGTGAGATGTCCTTCCCCACACTTAAAACATTTAAGTGTAGAAGTTCCAGTTGAAACCGCCCTACTGCCACTCGAACTTCCTCCAAATGATTGTTGCCGATTCTGACCTCCAGCTGGCCTGGCATATGGTTTCTGTTATTAACGGTTGCCACCGCTACTCTTTCCCCTTTCGAACCGCGTAGGTCCAAAGTTCTTATTTCTAGCCTCTCGCAGATGATCAATTTCTTCGACTTTGCGACATTTGTCCAACAATACTAGAAACTGATCGATATCCACTGTTGCTAAAGCTCGCTTGATGTCAAGCCTCAGTCCCTCTTCAAACTTTCGGCACTTCCACTCCTCATCTGGTTGCATTTGAAAGTACCTCAAAAACTTAGATAAACTTTCGAACCTTGCTGCGTACTCACTCACGGTCATCGCTCCTTGTCTCAAACTAAGGAATTCCATTTCCTTAGCATGTCAAACATTGGCTGGGAAATACTTTCCCAGAAATTTATGTTTAAAGAGCTGCCATATCACAACTCTCCCTTTAGCTTGAATTAACCTCCGGGCTCTTGCCCACCAAGCCTCTCCATCACCGACTAGCACAAATGTTACGAAAGTAAGCTTCCACTCATTAGTACAACCCATGCTGTCAAATATCTTCTCCAATTCCTTGATCCAAAGATCAGCTTTCTCTGGGTCGAACTCTCCATAAAACTTCGGTGGATTGTTCCTCTGAAATTTTGACAAGCTGTGAGCATCATCAGTTGCTCTTTGGTTTTGCTGTGCAACAACCTCAGTCATTCGTTGTACTGCTGCTACAGCTGCAGCCATGTTCTGATTGTCGTCACCAACATTTCCAGCTCCTGCCCTCACATTCATGCATCCTTTTCTTCATTCGACCATTTCGTTCTATCAATCAGACTGAGCAACACAAAGAAAAGTGAGAGTCAGTCTTCAAACAATATTGTTTTTCTTTCGAAAAACAATCACAGAGAATCACACAACTTAAACAAGACAGACCTAACCATAAACCCAAAAGACTCTAACTTGGGCTCTGATACCAACTAATGTAACACCCTTCTTAGGGCGCCACACTTGGTGTTGCTTAGTTACGAAATTACCTCTTCATTTGTATTCGTGCTTGTAATAGAAATACGAGTTAGAAAATTTCTTAATAACAATAAATTAAACTTAGCAAAAAATAAAAACATTACAACATCATATCAAATAATTCACATCATATATATACATACACAAGTCTTAGTATTGTCATACTTAAATAATTATAAACTAGACTTTCAAAACATTTAAACTTTAAACTTTAATTTAAATTATTATACTGCCCAAGTCTTACTAGACAGCAGAACCATCAGACGGGCCTCCTCAGATTCCTCAACATATAGGAATCCAGCATGATGTGAAGTCCTACAAACAGGTGTCCGAGCAGACGACACAATACTAGCCTCACTAGGGGTACGGTAGTAAGCCCCCCAGTACTGCCTAATAGATATTGGAAACTCTAGGTGTACATATATGTTAACACTAAAGTATGGATGTCCTAGATGTAATCTACTCAATCTAATATTTAAGTCCCCCATATAATAAATACTCTCTCTATCTAAATCGAAATGCCATGCCTCCTCTCATCCAAGAAACGTAAACCTCATATAGCCAAGGAAACTAGGCATCTGCATTGTCTCAAAACTCAGCGTCCTCAACAGGAATCTGCTCTTCCTCAGCTTCTCGCTCCACTTCTTGCTCGACGTCTTCACAAATATAAATATAACACAGAATAGGCATACAAAGAGGTGAGATCACCTATACCATTATCAGTATGGTAGCAATGAAGATAAACATATATAGTATCTCATACAACTATCACACCATAATTACAGTTATGCCACTAACATCATTATCATCACAAAACATGTAATACACAATAATTATAATCATGCCATTATCAATAATTAATTATCATAAACCATAATTATGGTAATGCCCTCAATCACTATATGTATGTACACAGACTCAATTTCCTACTCCATGGAGCTAAAACTCTGGTCAGAGAGAGTGATCGAAAAGATTTGTCGGTACCAACATGCCTCGGACCACGTGCTCAATCTTGCACATCTAGCATATACACGACAGTCTTTATCAGATCTTGATTAAGAATAGTGTCTCGGTTAGGATCATTGGTGTGTTGCGTCGGTCTAACCTACGGTATAGAAAAGCTACCAACTGCCCATTGTAGGCAACCTACACCCCAATGCCCCCAAGGTCAACGAGTGACTTACACTACGCATATCACATGCACTCAAGAGGTGCAGTCTCTCCTAGGCAACTAGCCTTATACAGTCCATTGAACCTTTCTAATGCATGTACTATGCACTATTCACATTCCTAATTATTACTACATATTCGGGGTCCACTCAACAACCTAACAGTATTATTACTGTATTTTCATTGTGTAGTCATATTTTCGTATTTTCTCAATTGCGACTCAATTCTGTCTCCTTTTTAAATCGCGTAGCGATTTTTCAACATTTTCCAACCGCGTAAATATTTTTCATACGTTTTAAATCCAAAAATACTATTTTTCTCATTTAATACTAAAAATTCACTTTATTTTTCATATTTGCATAATAGCCCCTCAAAAACATAATATTTACGTTATAGTCCTTATTTAAATAATATTTTCATAATAGTCCCTCATAAAATTCATATTTACAAAATAGTCCCTCTTTTATAAAATATTTGTAATATGACTCCTCTAAAAAATATTTGTAATATGACCCCTCTAAAAATAAGTATTTATACAATGGCCCCTTATTTAAATAATATTTATAATTTAGTCCCTCTTTTATAAAAATTTGTGGTATGACCCCCTTTAAAAATCAGTAATTGTACTGTTTCCCAAAAAATGATATTTCTTTCTTTTACTTCACATATTACAGCTCAAATTTTACGGACGTGCTTCAAAACCCGTAGGGTGAGCTATACGTCAGTAAACTTCAAGTATTGACACTCATTTCATTTTAAATCCTATTTATTTAATTATATCTGATTATTTTCTCAAAACTGTTTTGCTTGCTACACTCAAACTTGTTCAAATTCATTTCCTTTTCATTTAAATCGTTCATTCTTAATTGAATTCCTCATTTTCAGGACTTTGGTCCTCTAATCCCTAGTATGGCCGTGAGTCTCATTGCTCCTTGGAACACTCATACAATCGTTTAATCATATTGTTCACATCCTAAATTACACATGCACTTACATGCTTACACAATCACATACTGATAAACATATATCAAAGCAGTAATCATATATCACACATGCAAATCACAAAAACATAACCACAAACACCACAAACAAAATCAAAGAAGCGTTAAACACTAGTGAATAAACCCTTATGGGTTTTTCACCGTACAAAACCATCCCCACACCACCAAAACTTGGTTGGTGAGGTGGAATCTCCCTCTTACCTCTTGAAGACAAGTCTTTCAAGCTCCTCTCCTTCTCCTTGATTTCGTATAAACCACAAACAATTCCTAAAAATTCTTAAACAATTAATAAAATCACAAACAAAACTTAATAATGATAAACCATGGAACAAACATGGTTTAGAAAATCACAAACTAAATTTTAAACCATAAAAACCAAAGTTTACCTTTAGGGAAGTAAACCAAACTTGGATTTTGAAGCACTTAGAGTAAGATTTTGACAAAATTTCCTAAATGAAAAGTGTTTAGGAGGTTGTCTAGCTTTAGGAAATGATGAGAGTAGAAATTATAGAAGATTGGTAGTGAACTTGGGTGTTGGGGTCGAATTCTAAAGTGAAAAAGGGAAGGAAAATGTTCTATGTGTTCTTGAAATTTTTGAGAGAAAATGATGCAAGCTTTTTGGTGAGAGAGAAAAGTGAACATTTGAGAGTGAAATGGAGTGGGCTGCCATGAGTAGCTTGTAGGAGAAATTTAGAGATTTACTTGAAGTAGAAATATCACATTTTGGGTTCACACTTGAAGCACATGGCTTGGTCATTTTTTAATCATGCTTTGGTCACGCAAGATGGTTCAAGAACCTTGGAGAAGCATTCCAAGGCTGCATGGCCGTGTGGCTCAAGGGTGTTTAGGGACCTAATTTGTTTTCAAACAAAGCCTAATTGCATGCTAATTAATTAGTTAATTAATTAGGTTAAATTTCCTAACCACTCTTAATTGATTATCTAATTACATAACTAATTAATTAAACATATAATTACATATATCATAGTCTCTAAATAAAATTGGGATATCTAATTAGTAATTAGATTATAACTAATTAATAAATAGGTTAGTTTACTTAGTTTGTTAATTAGGCCATTAAGATGACTTAATTAGGTTTAATTAGTTACTAAGTAAAAGTCAAGCCACTATATTTGACTTAATCCTAGCCATTGAATTCAACTTCGTTTCCTATCCATTGATCTCATCTATGGTGGATATTACTTAGTGATTTTATCATGATTCATTTCACACCATTGATCGGATCAACAGTTATGATCGAAAATATCTTAATCAAGCTTTTCATCCGATGGTCCACAACAAAGTCTTTGCCCCTTTAGTTGACCACTTCCTATTGGATAGAAAAGTCCAGCCACCTATTTTGACTGATTTCTATTGGTTTGTTTTGATTTAGGCTACAGAAAATATTCTAAGCACATTTTATGTCAACTAATATTTATCGGGTCAAATAAATTATAGCAGAAGCTGCTATAAATAAAATAACAGATATTTATTCGTGAAATATTTTTATTTCACAGATAAATTCTAAAAATTAAAAGAATCTTTTCTGTCTCTCTCAGATTCGGGTTTAGTAAGATCCCCAATCTCCAAAATAATCAGATAAGATTTTTCTCGGCCCAAAAATTATTATTTTCCTGACCAAGAGCAAATCACACAAAATGATCAAAAATGATCTCAGAACAGTCAAATTATTTTTATAACATATAAAAAATACAAAACAGTGTAATTCTTCTATTACTGTTAATATAGTCAGAATTTGGGGTGTTACACTACATATACAACCGTAAAAGAAGTAGTAATGATCCCATGACGGTTCCTACTTACGAATAGAGTAATGTCACCACAATACTCTATATGTTCTGAGTCCCAATGGACATGCCAAGCAACGACGCCTTCAAGAAACTGTAGTCTAAAGAAACCCAGCTGATCCCTCCTTACAGCCATTGCAGACCAATCAAACAAAGTCATTCCAACTCAAAACTAAGCGATCTAATTTCATCCTTTTTACGGTCTTTATCAAACATAATCATAAAGACATAACAGACAAACAATACAACAAAGAGGTGAGATCCCCTACATCGCATGCCAATATGGCAACAAAGAAATGACAAACATGCTAACACAGTTCAACATACAATCCATAAAATATCATATAATCAACAGTTATATTCATGATATTTAATAGATAAATAATCCAATAAATTTGCAACACAATATCAGGCATAATGATAATACCACAATAATATTATATCACAATAATACTATATCACAACAGTATAAATGCCGACTATGCATATGCACGATGTGTATACTAACCGTCCTTATGCACAATGCAACCAGTTTCTACTCCATGGAGCTAGACTCAAATTCAGAAATGAACGTTCCAGAAGATCTGTCCCCTCTAAAAGACAGTCTATGCCAGATAATGAAAAGAAATAGTATTTGTCGGGCTGTCAGTGCGTTGCAATCAGTTCATCACAGCCAGGGGTATATATATATAAAGTGATAGCATAATCACTAGTGATAACATCATCACTAAGTGAATCACCGCGCCCTAACGTCCCCCAAGATCTATTAAGATCCCACTATCCTGTAAGTTCTCGTTCACCCTTTAGGCATCAAATGCCACAACAACCATCAACTATATAATGCTCAAATGCATATTCAATGAAATCAAACCACCATTGTACTATTCCCAATGATATTAAATCAACTGCCCATACAATTGTCTAAGACCATTAGTATCAATGATATTATATAACCGCCCAAACACAATACCAAAGATTCACTCAGGTCCAGTACTTCGACCTAAAAGCACAATGCTAAATCACAAACCACTTGGGTCTAGTACGTCGGCCCTACCGCAAAACTCACTGTTCCTCTCAATTGCATAACAATATTATCGTGTTTTCACAATCGCAAAAGACTACTATTACTTTTTCAAATCGCGTAATAATTTTTCAACATTTTCTCAATCGCTTAAAGATTTTAAAATGTTTTCTCAATCGCATAGTTAAAAATCACTATTTTTAAATCGTGTATGAGTTTTTATGCGTATTTTCAATCGCGTAAAACATTTTAATCATATTCTAAGCTTAAATTAAAACTTTTATCATTTATTTTCAAATCAGACTTTAATTTCAATATTTCCTTAATAATCCATCTTTAAATAATATTTCTAACATTTTCTCATTAATATCCTTTAAGAAATATTTTCTACTATTTCTCACAAAATTATATTTTTTTTAGTTAATTTCGATATTACAGCTCAAAATTTTCTAACGTGCTTCAAAACCCAAAGGGTGAGCTATACGTCAGTAAATTTCAAATTTTAAATTATAACTTACGTAATAACCTAATTATACTAATTTAATTTTAAAAATGACTTTACTTTCTTTTTAGGTCTAAAAACCTATCAAATTAATTTCCTATTAATCAAATACCTAAGTCTACACTTAGTAAAATAATTTTGAACTTAGAATATAAAAATTTAGTATGTTGGCCGAAATTCACTATATAAAATCTCTAATCCAATTTCTTATCATTAAATCATTAAATCTTTAATTGGTAAAATAATTTTTGAACACTTTGTTCCAAAACTTGATGTTGAGGCCGTGAGCCTCTAGGGTTCTTTGTAACCAAAATAATTTTCCTTTCCACATGATTCTTATCACCGCATGATTCTTATCATAAACAACATATCATTCATGATATTTCTACTATCACATATTCATGCTTACTATTAAAGCAATAAAATCATATATAATCAAAAGCAACCATGGCAATTTCATACATAAAATCAACATCATATAATTATACACAATCAAACAAGGATAAACCAATAACCATACAATTGAGTGAATAAATCCTCACATGGATTTTTCACTCACAAACACAAACAAATCCATTCCCTCACCACCGCATATGGCCGATGAGGTTAATATCCCTTTTACCTCAAAGAAGACAAAAACCCTTCAAGTTCCTTCTCATATGGATTTCGTGAAGCACCCTCAAGAAACCCTAACAAGCTTAAATCAAACTAGAGCCACAAACAAAGCTTGAAAATGAGAAACCATGGATCAATCATGGTTTAGAAATTTATGAATCCAACTTAGGAACAAGAAATCAAGAAGTTACCTTTAGAAGTAGATAATTTAAGCTTGATTTTGAAGTACTTAGAAGATGAATTAGGTAAAACTCATAAGATGAAAATTGTTAAGAATTGTGTCTAGGTTTAGAAAATGGTATTGGATGAAATTATAGGTGAGTGGAGATTGGTTTTGGGTAGGGAGGCCGAAACCTTCAAGGAGAGAGAAGATGGAGTTCTTGGTTTGTTCTAGGAAGTGAGAGAAAAGATGATAGGTTTTTGTATTCACAAAGTGTTAGAAAATGAAATACAAAGTCCTACTTCTCTATGCATGGCTGTGTAGGTGTTTTGATAAAAAGTTCAAAGCTTGTTCAATAAGCTAGTAATTACTTCACATGGCTTCATATGGCTTAGGTCACATAGAGGTCATCCTTTGGTCACTAGATAATTCAAGAACACACTAGAATGGCCTAGTTGGTCGTGTGACTCATTGGAAAACTAACTAAGTTTTGATTCCATTTAATTCTTAGTTACATCTAGTTTAGGTAGTTAGTTCACTTAAGCTAACTTAGTTAGGTCATTTAGTTACATAACTAACTATCTAGTTACTAGATTATGTCATGCATTTGTCATGCATTGATCATGCCTTCTAGATGTCTCTAGAACCACCTTGTAACCATAGACTCCAAGTATTAGCAAACTAAGTTAGTTCCATTTAGTTATTTTAGAGTAACTAAGTTAGATTATTTAGTTTCTTAACTAACTAACCTAGCCATTTTGTTGACCTTTTGACAAACAAGCATGATTCTAATTGGTTAGTCATAAAGCTATGTAATGATGATTCATGATTATACTTAAGATATTTAGCTTAGATATTTTTACTAAGATATTTTACTAAGATATTTTCTGTTAGATATTTTATCCTTAGATATTTATCCCTAGATATTTTACTAGGTGAGTCATCGCTTCTACAAACTTCTAGAAAAAGAATAACAAGATAAGCTTGAATGAGTAAATAACCAATTTGAATTTGTCTTCAAGCTTGAGTAGTCAATTTGAATTTCTCTTCTTCAACTTGAGTATCCATTTTGCCTTCTTCATACTTGCCATTGGTTCATCACTTTGAGTCATAGCCATCAAGATATTTTCCCAAAAGATATTTTCCAAAGAAGGAGTATCCAACTTCTCCACCATAGTCTCCAAACTTAGCCACCAAGCAAACTCTCCATTGGTCCATCTTTGAGCAAGCCACCTTTGTTGACTTGTCAAACCACTTGCTAAGCAAGCAAGGTCTCCTATTGGTGCAATACAAAAGCTTATCATGATTGCTCATGATCTCCTACAAGATATTTTGGCTTATGGATAACCATCCACTAGATATTTCCAAAAGCTACTATCCAATGGATAATAACATTATCTAATGAATAATAGAAAACTCAGATAAAGAAAATTTTTGTCAACTGTTCCCAATTTCGGGTTTAGTAAGATCCCCTGATCTGGCCTTGATAGTCCGAAACTTTCTAGTTCACGAAAAAATTTTATTTTTTTTGGGGCCCGCCTCAAACACACATATAGCTCGAAATAATATTAAAATAATCAAAAACTCAGAAAAAACTACAAAAATTTAAAAAAATCATAAAAATTATAAAACTCATATATATTAAAAAATAAAATTCGAGCACACAATTCTAAAATAATATTAAAATAATTAAAATAATTAAAAATTCTCAAAAATTCACAAAAACCTCACAAATATTATAAAACTTATTTATATCAAGAAAAATAAAAAATCGGGGTGTTACAGTTGGCTTTCTAAACTACTCTCATTTAGGTTGTACTGACCCTTGGGATTCGGTTGAGGTTGAGAAGAAAATTTTCCTTTTACATGGATGGCGAGTGCAGAAGAAAGTTTATCAAGAGTGTCTTTTATGTCAATCATGGCTTGAGTGTTTTGGTTATTAATGGCCTATTATTTTTTCATGAATGCATGCAATGTTCCTTCAAGGTTTTTCCTATATGATAGCATATAAGGTGTATATCCTTGAGAATTTTGTGAATCTTGCTGTGCTTGAAGAGGTAGTGGTTGCATAAATTATGCCTAATTATTAGTCCTCTAACTGAAGTTCGAGTGATTTCTCCATCCCGGATTATATGAATTTGAAAAAGAAGAAGTGAATGACTTTTTAAAATTGTTCATTGCATTTACTTGCTCATGCACAACTTCTTTAAAAATAGGAATTTTTAGACATTCATTTGTTGAGTATCCTAATTCATCACAAATGTCACAAATTTTTTCATTTTGCATATATCTTATTTCTTTTTAATTTCCTTGATTCCATGGCTTTAACCTTTCTAGCCAAACTATAAAACCTAGCATTTAGATCTTCTTCTTGACTAAGATGATATCTTCCTTTACTAGCATTTGCAAGGTTATATCTAATTGAATTTTCAGAAGGATTAGTACCATGCTAAGATTGAAAATTTTCAGCTAAATGGTCTAAATAGTCTAAAGCTTCTTCAAGTCCTTTATCAAGAAACTCACCATTGCACATCGTTTCCACAAATTATTTGGTTTCAGGTGTTAACCCTTCATAAAAGAAGCTTACAGTGCGCCATTTTTCAAAACCATGATGTGGGCAAGAATTTAACAAATCTTTAAAACATTCCTAACTTTGAAAATATGCCTCATTTGAATTTTGGGAAAAAAATTGGATTTGTCTTTTCAAAGCATTGGTGTTATGTGTTGGAAAAGATTTCTTTAAAAACTCACCTTGCATTTATTGCCATGTGCTAATTGATCTTGGTTTCAAAGCGTTAAGCCAAGTTTTTTCTTTATCTTTCAAAGAAAAAAGAAATAATTTAAGCTTAACAATCTCTTCAGTGCAAGTTTAGTCATTAAAAGCGGTACATACTTCCTCAAATTCTTTTAGATATAAATATGGGCTTTCAGATTCTAAACCATGGAAATTAGGAAGTAATGAAATCATACTCGGTTTAAATCTAAAATTATTAGCATTGAGTGGAAAGATAAAATATGATGGACTAGAATTTCGAGATGGTTGCAAATATTCACGCATAGTTCACAATGGTTGATTTTCATGTTTATCATGCACACTTTCATTTTCAGCCATTGTGTTTAATGTATGTGATTGTGATTCAAACAAATCAATATGCAAAGCACCATGATTAATTTTAACTAAATGACAAGAATTTAAATCACGATACCAATTAAGCATAAACAAGTAACTTAAAATAGAAAAAAAAATGTACAAGTAGGTAGTATAAACTTGTCATTAAATATTAACAAGGATGTGGTATAAACCAGCCACCAAATAAATATTAACAGTAGTAAGTTAGTAAACTAATAAAGGAAAAAGTTAGATAGTTAGAAAGTTAATAATTAGGTTAGAAAGTTAGTAAGTTAGATTTAAAATACAGAAAGTAAAATACAGAAAATAAAATACAAAAATTAAATTTAAAACATGAAAACCAAAGAGAGGCAAAGCCCCACCAGAGCCGGCGAAGGAGGAAGAAGAGAAAAGTCAAAATTGAGATATTATTAAAACATAAAGTAAAAACCAGAGAACTGGCAAGCCGATTTTTTTTTGCTTCGGCAAGAGAGAAAAGAAAAAGAACGATTATTTCATTAATGATTAAAGATTACGGAGGGAGAAAGGGAGAAGGGAGAAGGGAGAGTTTCTCTTACTAAGTTAATATGTTAGTAAGTACAAAAAAAATTAAAAGAGTAAAAAAATATATATATACAAGATCCACAGGGATAATATATATATATATACAAAATAAATTTGTTCTTCAAATCAAGTCCCTGACAATGGCGCCAAAAACTTAATGCAAATTAAAAGTTACAAACCCAAGTGTAGGTTATTTCAAGTAATAAATTCTCGGGAGTCCGAGGTTGATTCACAGGGAATTGATGAAGAAAAATTCTTTGATGTAAGGAAAATATTTTGTCACAATAATAAAGGTGATAAAACTTGATCACAAATAAAAAAGATTTACTTGGGTTAGGAAATCCACTCTTAGTAAGTTAATTAAGGATAAGATTAATTCTTTTTATAACTTAATTAGAATCCACACATAATGGTGGTTCCAATCGGAAAATACAACATTCAAGTTCATTTAAGATTATATACATAATTATATTATGGTTCCTTTAACTATTTATTAACACCACCTCTTCTAAATGGGCTCAAGCATTAATTGTGGTAACTTCTTGTCTGCAATGAATCAGGATCTACACTTTACAAGGAGGGTTTCTAAATTGATTGGAAACAAAATGCAACACATATAATGACCACTTAATAATGTATCATTTAAGCATAAGAACGAAATTAATCTAACCTTAATTTATTACCAAAAGTTTCATTCTTTCACGTAAGTAAAATAAAAATTAGTTACTCATAGACAAGAATAAAGAAAGAGAGAAGAAGAAGAAGAAGAAGAACATAACATCAATTTAGAATAAAAAAAAAACTACAACAAGATGAACAAATAACACAATAGCATGATCTTGATCTTTAAAACCAAGATTCTCAAATGATCAGCCAAGGTTCCCTTTTATAGAGGATGAGGAATACAAAATGATAAGGGGCTGATTAATGAGTGAGTGGATGAGTGGGTAAATGAGTGGAAAATGCCAAATAGTAGTTTGATGAGTGGAAAATTATAAAGATTCTTGTCTTCGAAATCATTCAATACTGAACTCATAGCATGCGTCCGATTCTCACAAAGTGGTCTTCACGAAAGTTGTAGATCTAGATCTTAACTTTCAGATGCCAAAATTTTAGCCCATTTCAGTTCCTACAGCCCGAGATATACCCAGATTACTACACACTATTCAGGCCCAGCTACAACTCCTTTGTTCTAACTTGCAAGTCCAATATGACCTCCAAGCCTTTCGAATTTCCTCTTGTATTCTTCATGAAAGTTGTAGATTTGTGTCTTAACTTTCAAATTCCAAAGTTTCATCCTAAGACAATTCCTACATCTCGAGTTATGCCCTGATTACTGCACACTATTCAAGTTCCAATTACAAAACTCGTGTTCTGAATTCCAAGCCCAATCAGCTCCACTAGATGTCTGATTTTTCCCTGGAGCTCTTCATGAAAGTTGTAAAGCTCTCTCTTATCTTTTCTACAAGGTTAGATACATAATTCTTAGACATATAGAACACAAAATATGGGCAAAATACAGAAACAGTGTAAGATCTCAATAATGCTGGAAAAAATCAATTAAGCCTAATTTGAGTCCAAACTTACAAAACATAACCAAGCTCAATCAATTAAGTACATGGAGAGTGTAAATGACTAAAAATAAGAGTTTATTAATGCATAAAATATGTAATTATCACACAGCTTACATTGCTGCTGTTCTCACTCGCATTTGGAAATAGCTATTATAAATAGCACTATTAAGCGGCTGTCAAGGCACGCATAAAAAACCCTAGATGCGCTTGACAGAAACAGTGAGTGAGAGAGTGACAGGTTTCTCTTCTCTTTGCAGCTAGCACTATGGCAAAGAGGTTGAACTCCAAGACTATAGATGTTGGACGTTTTGCAAGTTTGTTCATGTGGATAACGTAGAGGCATCGTTGTTGTTGTGGTGGTTGTGATTTGCTTGATAGTTTTTCCATCTCGCTTCAAGAGGTAAACTCAAAAAAAAAAAAAACATAGATTATGGTCCTCTTTTCGCATGGATCCTTTGTGAGAATTTTGTTTTTTCATTACGTGATGTATCCAGAATTCCCAACAGTGGTATTAGAGCCACTTGTGAAACCATGATTCAGTCTTTGTTGTTTACGTGTTGTATAAAATAACATGTTTAGTTGTTCTCTTTTTGATAAAAATGTATGAACTTTAATATGTTATTTCAGAAAATATATGAATCCTTTGCGAAAACATATTCTGTTTGACACGTTGTATGTGAAACCATGATGATGCTTTTGAAACTGTGACATTTTCATATGTGTTTATATGTTTATATGTCTTTGCGAAGTTTTCTGGTATATATATTTGACTTATACAGCGGCATAGTGCAAGGGTTCTGGAAATCTTGTCTTGGTCTGCGACTTCAACAAGTGTTGATGTCAAGTAAACCTAGTTTCTGAACAGCACAACAGCGGCATGAGGGGTTTTCCTACAACATGAAATGTTCATGTCCTCACGGCTATGAGGGTTCAAGTGATGATACCCTAGCCGTCAAGGAGGCGCAAGAGGTTCAGCTCTTGTTTACAATTCAAATTTTTGGACAGCGAGACCCCCGTGCGTCGGGGGCCTGCATTGAACCCTGTTGCGTAGTGTGTTTTTTGAAAGCGCAATATTCAATTCTGTTTTTATGACTCACAAAATAATAATGTATTATTATTTTGAGTTTATATGTTCTTTGTGGTATATGGTGCATGGTTATGTCTTTAGTCCTCTTTTTATGCTTTTTGGTTAATTTTAAAAATACAACCTATGTGTCATGCCTTTCTTTCTACATTCAGGTTATACATTCTCTTCTCACCTAACTCCCCTTGT
Organism: Ormosia semicastrata; assembly: GCA_029884595.1. Classification (NCBI taxonomy): domain Eukaryota; kingdom Viridiplantae; phylum Streptophyta; class Magnoliopsida; order Fabales; family Fabaceae; genus Ormosia; species Ormosia semicastrata. The sequence goes on along the minus strand of JAQQTO010000061.1, from coordinate 61,885,131 downwards.
ATGTAAAATTGATAACTCCATGAAATATAATTATTTGTACCATGTATTTATGCTATATTGATAGCTTAGTCTTTGTTTGTTATGCATATATGGAAGATTTGAGGCTTATATTTGTCAAATTCAGTTTGTATATCTTCTTATATGGTTTTGAGCAAATTGTGCATATTCTGTCAGTGATTAAGTGGATTTGCAATTGTTATTGACTTGGTGTTTTCTCTATTATAGGAAAGGATCCAAACAAGTTGAAATTTGGAGGATTTGGATCAAAATTAGAAGAGAAAGCCAAGTGTCAAGTTCAGCAACTCACACCGCGGTGCAGGCATGTTCATGCCGTAGCGTGGTGCATTCCCTTGCTTCAGTATATTGAACCCGAGGCTTCAATGCTGTAGCGCAAAGTAGCGGATGCTACGGCATGGTAACCTAAATTGAATATGCGCTGCGACAAAGAAATGTTAATGTCATGGCATGACTATTTTTTGAGCCTATAAATACTATTTTATTAGTTTTAGTGAGGAGAGCTTTTTAGTTTTAGAGAAGCTGCGGCTAGGGTTCACGTTTGAGGCTGAGAGGAAGATAAAAGGAGCAAGGTTGGAGGCCATCTTCCTCATAGAGGAGGATTGAAGCATCAAAGATCACATCCATGAGCTTCTTTCCTTTTCCCTTTACTTTCTTTTCTTCCTTGTATCATGAACATGATTTTTGTGGTTATGTTTTCGTGTTCAATGAGTAGCTAAGTTGTATTTAGGGATTATTTTGAATACTTTTATGGATATTGATGATTTTGTACTTGTTTGAGTTTATATTGATGTTTGGTTTTGTTCAATCATATAGATCTTAATGCTCTTGATTGTTTGGCCAACTGTTAAGTGATTTGTTGAAATCTGATGAATCTAGACAAAGGAATTTGAATTTGAGATCATATGTATGGTTGATGCATGTTTGATTTCATTCTCATGGTGAGATGAGTTGATTCATTAATGGGATAGAAATATACCTCTTATCCATGCATAGCAGGTGTTTGAGAATAGACCTTAATGAGTGGAGTTTACACTAGTTCTCATGGAAACATAGTGAGTTAGGTAAATGAAGCAGGGTTGATTAACCTAGACATAGGCTTTTAACTAAATTAGATTCTCAAGCTAACTAAATAATTCATTCATGTTGATTAAGAGGATTGCATATTGTCGTTTGAAGTAAGGGGTGAAGAAGGATTTCCTAAACTCTAAACATTATCGTTATTTCCATTTTATTACATTTCAGTCTTTAGATTTAATTTAAATGCACTTTTTCCTATTTTTATGTTCTTGAATAGAATTATTTGAGCTATTGGTTGATAATTAGTATTAGAAATAATGTAGTCCTCGTGGGAACGATATCCTACTCTTAAACTGCATTACTTGTTTGATCCGTGCACTTGTGGCCTATAAAAGGACAAACAAGTTTTTGGTGTCATTGCCAAGGATTACAGTTAATTTCTGTATTACTAATATTGACAACAAGCTTATGTACTTCTAATTCAAGTTTTGTATAGTTTATTTTAATTTAAGTTTTCAATCTTTTGTGTTTTAGGTACAATAACAATGGCGGATGATCATAGTCATATGAGGCCTTTTTCAGAAATTGTGACTCCTCAAATAAAGAATTTACAATCAAGTATACGAAGGCTTCCCATCTGTGCTAAGTCTTGTCGAGACTATAAATCAGGCCCTTCTTAGGAGGGAACCCAAGTTTATGTTTTTTTTTCTTTACTTTTTGCATTAAATAGGCAGTATATTGATTTTGTAGTTTTATTATATTTTTCTCGTACATACTGTAATTTTGCCTTTTGGACAAGTTTTATAGGTGCTAGAGACCCCTTTGGAGTAGAACCAGCAGCAGAACTAATTTTGCTGCAGAATTCTGTAGACTAACTACTCATGTCACAGCGTACGCCTTGTCACGCCACAGCGCATTGGCATTTCAGGCCAAATCCAGAGAGTTCAGCGCCGCAACACAAATGTGTGCACCGTGGCATGCCTGTAAAATTAAAAAAAATGTTTAATGATGAAAGACATTGCATTGTAGCTGTTAATGCTGCGGCGTAAGTTTGAAAGTTTAAGAATGTCATGGCGTGGCTATTTGATGTTGCGGCATTAGTTATTTTTTTTTTTGCACCACAAGGTGGCTATTTTATGCCCGACGTGCAACCTTGTTTTGTACATATTTCCTTTATTTTTCATGTTTTTCAATATTTTAAGTATGCTCAGACTAACTGTGTAAATATTTTTGATAGGTTTAAGAACCCTATGCACCATGTACAGTGAGGATGCTGTCTCATTTTGGTTTGGGGGAGTATCATTACATGTTTTGGATAATATAATGTTGAATGTATAACATGTGATGATGTTTACTGTATGCAGTAGTGATAGCCACCATATTATCATGTTTCTATATTTCTTTGGCTATTATTGATGGGTTTTGAGAAAAAAATTCAATTTTTAACATTATGCACATGAAGTCATGCATGCTTAAATTGAAAAAGTTGGATCTATTTGAATGAATGACATGTTGTCAATTGCTGGTGTTGTTTTGGTTGTCTAATGATATAAAAGGTTGCTATTTGCCCCATTTTCATTGAAACCATTTGCGATCATGAAGCATATGAAATAATTTAATCATTTTATATATATGATTTACATCTCACTTATATGCATGTGTAACTTTGAAAAAGATAGGAGTGAATTTCTGAAGAAAGTTTATAGATGTACATGTAGAGTTTCGATTATCCTTGAAATTGTTTTAAAACTCTCTTGAGGCGAAATCCTAGATTATGCATGATTGAAGAAATGATTAAGGCATTGTTTAGACCGATTGAGCCTTAAAAGCTTACTGTAACATCTCAAAAATTATTTATTTCATTATAAATGATCATTTTACAATATTTATGATTTTTAGGAATTTTTGTGGATTTTTCTGGAAATGATGAATATTTTAATATATTCTTTGTTTTGCGTGTGCACTGAGCAGAGCTAGGAAAATAGAATATTTTCCCTGAGGCTGGTAAACCTTGAACTGTCAACGTGTCGATGGGGGATCTTACTAAACCTGAGGCTGGGCACAGTTTGCGAGGTTTGGTTTTTCGAGGTTTTATCTTCTAGATAAAATCGCGGTATCATAAAATTATCTGATGAATAATAAAATATTATTTTCATCAATTGTAACTTTTATTCACTGAGAAAGTAAATTTAATAGTGTAATTAATCATCTGTCAGATGTATTTGATTAAGGAGACAAGCTTACCATGCACTTTATCGAGAAGTACGCGAAGCTTCTCAAGGAAGCTTTGAGGGAAGCTTCTAGGAAGCTTCCTCCAACCATTTCTTTCTCTCTCCTCCTTTTTGGTGCTGCACGGTTGACTAAGGGGGGCATATTACATTTTCATTCTCTCATTTTCCCTCCCTCACGTCTGCTCTTTTCCTCCCTTTTCTTTCTTCTTCACACAGCAGCAACACCATTAACACCCACACCTCCATTTTATCTTCAAGCTGTCACACTCCTTGTACCCTCTTCGTGTTTGGAGGACCACCATCATTAAGGAAGTCATCTTCAAGAGTTCACCATTCTTTCCATCTTCATTTTTTTCCACCTTTGAAGCTTAAAGGTTGGAGGTTTAAGGTAAAGCTCTCAACTTTCTCTTCCTCTCTTCTCATTTTCGTAACCCACGGTCATTTTGATGACCATGGGTATCCATTTCAAGGTTTGGTTCAGATTTTGTAAGTTTAAATGTTCTAAGACTTCCATGAAGCTAAGCACGAAATTTCTGACCAAAAAGGAGCAGCCTTTCTTTGTGCTTCTCTAAGGTAAGAGGAAGATACTCCTCCTCAACCTCTATTAGTATTTAGGAACATTGTCTGTGATTGATAGTGAGGGAAACCTATTGAGGGCCACCCTTTGTTTGCATGTGCTTGTAAGGTGTTTATGCTATTGGAATGTCTGTGTGTATATTGATATATATTGGATTGGATTGGAATGTATAATATGGAAGGAAATGACATCGAATTGGTTCTCGGATGGCCACGGTTTAGAGCCTAAACTTTGGGGTCCTTCGTGAACAATTGTAATAATTTGAACTTCTGACCATTTAGTAGAATGTCAAGGCTCGTCGAGTTTAGACTTCTGATCATATCCGTCGAGTTTGATTTTTCTGACCAAATCCGTCGAGTTTGGACTTCCGACCATCAAGTACAATGTCAATATCCGTCGAGATAGGATGTCAAGATTCGTCGAGTCAGAATGCCAATACCCGTCGAGTCAAGATGTCTGGCCATTGAATAGAAACTTCTCCAATGTCAATATCCATCGAGTTAGGATGTCAAGATTCATCGAGTTAGAATGCCAATACCCGTCGAGTCAAGATGTCTGGCCATTGAATAGAAACTTCTCCAATGTCAATATCCGTCGAGTTAGGATGTCAAGATTCGTCGAGTCAGAATGCCAATACCCGTCGAGTTAAGATGCCTGGCCATTGAATAGAAACTTCTCCAATGTCAATATCCGTCGAATTTGAATTTCTGACCAGTTGCATTTTCATCGGTTAAACACTTGGAAGATTTCTCTAATGTCAACACCACTCGTCGAATTAGGGAATTCTGCAGATCTTCTAGTGGGTTCGACAACTCTATACACCACTCGACAGAACCTTCGTTCGACAGAAATTGATTTTTTAGCCATTCTTGTCAAACAATGTCTTTCTACCAACATTGCTTCTATCAGGACATTTTCCGTCTAAAGGCAGCCTCAATTGTACACTTAAGACAATTCTTCGTCGAATCCAAAAATTTAATTATCACATGACACTTAGTGATTTAATTAGTGGTAACAGGATGCAAGAATTAGTAAATTGGGAAATTAAATTATACTTTGTTATTCATAAATTTTAAAGAACCAAGAATGGAATTTTCATAAGACTTTAGATAATTTTAATTAGGGTAAGAACAAGAGAGTGTGAGACATTAAGATCTTAGGATAACCTTCTAAGTGTACGTGAACAAATTACCTAAGAGGATTTAGTCAATTAAGAGAATTCCTTAGAGACAAACTTTGTAAGAAAAGCTAAACCTAAGCAAGAATTCATAATACACTTTAAAAAGGTACTGATTATGATATCGTGGGTGCATGCGAGTGACCAGTGACTGTATTGATTCTTGCTTTGGAAAATTGTGGCATGTTGTGGAACTATATGTAATAAGGATCATACATGATTATGCATAGAGTCGGTATGCATTGTGAATGTCCGTTGGACTATGTTAAGGCCGAGTTGCCTAGGAGTTGAACACACCTTATTGCGGGTGCGAATAGACAAGTGTAGGTCATTGGTTGACCTTAGGGGCGTCAGGGTGCGGGTACCTCGCAATGGACAGTTAGTAGCTCTTCTGTCCGTGGGGCAAACCGATGCAAATGCACTGAAGATCCGGACTGAGACACTGTCCTATATCATGATCTAGTGTAGACTGTCTGTATAATGCCATGATGTGCACGTGGATAAATTGATGGATTATAGAACTTTGGCCTCGGCTGCCGAGTTGCAAACGAGTCTCCTGATCTTTCTCTCCGACCGTTTGTGTCTAGGTCCATGGAGTATAATTTTGACTATTGAATGCATGTGCATAGTGAGTCCATGAATTATCTGGCATTCATTGTTATTATAATTGGAACTGTTGTATTTCGATATATATATATATATATATATATATATATATATATATATATATATATATATATATATATGACTACTGGAACTGTATGGTTGATCATAACTGCTACTAAATGTTTATTTCCATTATTGCTGTCAAAACTGCTAGGTGGGCGCTTTGTGCCGTTTTGTTTCTTGATGCTATAATTGGTAATTATAGTAGGATGTCTTACCTCTTTCCTGTCTTTCCATTATTGTTTGTCTGTATATTGCGTCCCATTGAAGACGACTGCAAGGAAGCGGAAGCCCCAGACTTCCCCGATTTTTGGCCCCACCTCGACTAGCGATTGTTGAAGAGTATGGAGACATGCACGCACAGATTTCTGGGAGATGTGTGCCTGACCTTCTTAGGAGGGCCAGAGTGCTGGCACATCAACTTTGATTCCGAGCGCTGCGTCTACTTGGGGGATGTATCGATATCTCTAGCCTGGAGGCGCCATGAGCCGCCTATTTTCACCTGCTGTATTAGCCTACGACTGGAATTTCATCTTTCTATACGAGAGATGTGGGGTGACCGTTATTACACCCCACGGGAAGACTCCTTTCATTCCACAGCTCGGGCCCCGTCCCGTAACTCTGCTGTTCCTATGGTGGTTTCCTCTGACGAGGAAGATCCTGAGGAAGATCCCGAGGAGGTCCCTGAGGACGACCTCGAGGAGGATCTTGAAGAGGATCCTGACACGATTCCTCCTCATTTGAGGGACTGATTTTACTTGTAGCTACTGAGGGCTACCAGTATTTTATTTTGGGGTCCTGATGTTTTGACTATAGTAGGCTGTATATTTTGATACCGTGGGGATGTGTATGTATAATCCTTCGGGGGGGCAAGTATAGTTTTACTTTTTGATATACCAGGCTTTGTAACTAAACAGTTTGATAATTATATATATATATATATAGATGCGAGGTTAATTTCCTATGTCTGCTTTACTTCTCCTTTGATTCTTCATTTCCATTATGTTTCGTCAACGTGGTATTAATTATGGTTATTATATAAATAAAAAAATATAATACATAATAAATAATAATAATAAATATATTCACCAATTTAATTACCCAACTATAATCGAGTAAATATATATTATATTAAAAGGAACTGGGTCTTAACTTAGAAAATTTTATTTCCCCATGGTAATTGACAATGTGACATTCCCTTTTTCCAAAAAGGGGCATTACATTAAGTTAGTATCAGAGCCCCGGTTTATGTTTCTTTGGGTCTTCTGATTGAGTCTGTCTTGTTTGTGCTGTGTGTTCTCTGAATAGTATATGCAAAGGAGTATTGTTTGATATTCCTTGTGGATGCAACTAACTTCTTTGTGTTTTCAGTTAATCCAATCTAAGAAAGTAAGATGGCGCGAAGGGAAGACATGGCAGCTGCTATAACAGTGATGCAGAGGATGGCTAAGGCCGTCGCACAGCAAATCGAGCAAGCTGCTCAGCAGCAAGAGAGAGTTGCACAACAATAAGAATGGGCTGCTCAACAGCTCGAAGCTACTGCAGATGCTCAGAACCTAGCAGAGTTTCCACGCCACAACCCTCCTCAATTCAAAGGAGAGTTTGATCCGGACAAGGCTAGTCTGTGGATCAAGGAGTTAGAAAAAGTCTTTCAAGGAATGAACTGCGCTGAGGACAAGAAGGTGAACTATGCTACTTTTATGCTGGTAGGCAATGCTGAAAACTGGTGGAACGGAGTGCAGAGGATGTTAGAAGCTGCAAACCGAGAGATTACTTAGGACTTATTCTAGGAAAAGTTCTTGGATAAGTACTTTCCTGCAAGCGCAAGGCATGCGAAGGAGTTGGAATTCCTCAACCTGCGACAAGGGAATATGACCGTTAGCGAGTTCGTAGCGAAATTCAAAAGCTTGTCACAGTTTTCAACATACTTTTAGAATCAACCAAATGGAGCCTGGAAATGCTGAAGATTCATGGAAGGACTGAGGTACGAAGTGAAGAAGGCTGTAATCACCTTGAAGATCAACGAGTTCTCAGAATTACTGGATATCTGTTGTGATGTAGAGGCTCTGGAGCAATCTAGAGATACCACAAGTAGGAACTTTGGGCCTGCGAGGTTCTAGAGAGGTGGCAGTAACAGTGCTAACCGCTTCCAGAAGAAGTCGTATTCCCGACTAATGGGAAATCAGCAACAATCCATGGGTGGAAGTTCTGGTGGAGGTTCTACTGGGAACCGGACTGGCCAGAACACGGCGTATCCTCCTAAATGCATGAAGTGTAGGAAAGACCACCTCATGAGGGACTGTACCATAAAGGGGATCATCTGTTTCAGATGTGGCAAACCTGGCCACGTGTCCCGAGACTACAATCAAGCGAAGGTCGAACCTTCAACGAATGCCGCAAGAGCCAAGAAACCACAAGCTGGAGGGCAAGTTTACACTATGAGTGGAGCTGAAGCCTCTGAATCCGAAGATTTGATACAAGGGGAAGGCACCGTAGAAGGTAATCTTTTAACTGTACTGTATGACTCTGGGGCAACCCATTCTTTCATATCATATGACTGTGTGCAAAGGCTAGGTCTACCTGTGTCATCTTTACCTTTTGACTTAACTGTTTCTACCCCTACTAATAAACTGGTAGTTACTACCAAAGTCTGTTTAAACTGTCCATTGATTGTTGAAAGTCAAACCTTTTCGGTCGATCTGATCTGTTTACCCCTTTCCCAACTAGATATTATCTTAGGGATGGACTAGTTATCTTCTAACCATGTTCTGTTAGACTGTTCCAGAAAGACCATAGTTTTTCCCATAGATGAGAATTCTAGATTTTTGACGGCCAACCGAGTTCAAGCTCTCTTGAAAGAAGGAGCTCACGGATACATGCTACTGTCTTCTTTGAAAGTCGAGAGTGAGGTTGATGTGAACACAATTCCAGTGGTGAATGAGTTTCTTGAAGTCTTTCTTGAGGATGTACCTAGTTTACCACTGGCTCGAGAGATAGAGTTTGCTATCGACCTAGTACCGGGAGCTGGTCCCGTGTCTATAGCACCTTATAGGATGGCACCGACAGAGTTAGCTGAGCTCAAGAAATAGCTAGAGGAGCTTTTGGAAAAGCAATTTGTCAGACCAAGTGTGTCACCGTGGGGAGCACCAGTGCTGTTAGTTCGCAAGAAGGATGGCACATCAAGATTATATGTGGACCATTGGCAGCTGAACAAAGTAACGATCAAGAAAAAATATCCACTCCCGAGAATTGATGACTTAATGGACCAACTGAAGGGAGCAGCGATGTTTTCGAAGATCGATCTGCGATCTGGGTATCATCAGATACGAGTAAAGACGGAGGATGTACCCAAGACTGCTTTTCGTGCCGATACGGTCATTACGAATACCTCGTGATGCTGTTTGGCGTGACGAATGCACCAGCTATCTTTATGGACTACATGAACCGAATCTTTCGTCCTTACTTGGACAGATTCGTTGTGGTCTTCATTGATGACATTCTGGTATACTCTCAAAATCAAGAAGACCATGCTGAACACCTCAGTATAGTTCTTCAGATTCTGAAGGAGAAGGAATTGTATGCCAAACTGTCGAAATGTGAGTTCTGGCTGGAAGAAGTTAAGTTTCTGGGTCACGTGATCTCGAAGGATGGGATTGCAGTGGATCCATCAAAAGTGGAGGCAGTGCTACAATGGGAAAGGCCAAAGTTAGTGATAGAGATTCGTAGCTTCGTGGGTTTAGCAGGATATTACCGGAGGTTCATTGAGGGATTCTCCAAGATTGCTGGACCACTTACACAACTCACAAGGAAAAACCAAGCTTTTGAGTGGACCGACAGCTGTGAGCAGAGTTTCCAAGAGTTGAAGAATCGATTGACTACCTCACCGGTGTTAGTGCTACCTGATCCGAATGAGCAATTTGAGGTGTATTGCGACACTTCACACTAAGGACTGGGATTCGTACTTATGCAACATGGAAGAGTAGTGGCTTATGCTTCAAGGCAGTTGCGAGTGCACGAGAAGAACTACCCGACGCATGACTTGGAGTTAGCGGCTGTAGTTTTTGCTCTAAAGATATGGAGGCATTTTCTCTATGGAGCGATGTTCAACATTTTCAGTGATCACAAGAGTCTGAAGTATTTATATGATCAGAAGGAGTTGAACATGAGGCAGCGAAGGTAGTTAGAGTTCTTGAAGGATTATGATTTCCAACTTCTGTATCACCCTGGCAAGGCAAATGTTATGGCAGACGCTTTAAGTAGGAAGATGATCAGTGTCTCTGCCTTGATGATCAAGGAAAAGGATATGCTAGAGCAGTTCAGAGATGTATGGTCTTTTGTATAGTTAGAACCAGGGAAGATTCACATGAATATGGTTACCATCACAAGTGAGCTAATGGATGACATAAGAGAAAAGCAGAAGGTTGACAAGTTCTTACAAGAAGTGAGAGATCAAGTGAAGCAAGGCGATGAAACAGTGTTTACGGAAGGAATGGACGGAATTTTGAGATTCCGTGGAAGAGTTTGTATTCCCCGTGACAAAGAGCTTAGAGAATATATCACCAACCATGCTCACACAAGCTAGCTGAGTATGCATTCGGGCATAACAAAAATGTACCAAGACTTGAAGAAGTTGTTCTGGTGGCATGGAATGAAGAGTGACGTCACTAGACGTTTATCGACTTGTCTAGTCTGTCAAAAAGCTAAAGTGGAACATCAGAGACCAGCGGGATTGCTGCAACCGTTGTCTATTCCTGAATGGAAGTGGGATAGTATTACAATGGATTTTGTAGTCGGATTGCCAAGAACAAGAGAAGGTCATGATTCAATTTGGGTAATTGTGGACCGACTCATGAAATCAGCATATTTTCTCCCGATCAACATAAAATATAAACTGGAGAGATTGACTCAGATCTATATTGGAGAAATTGTTAGACTGCACGGTGTGCCTACAAGTATTATTTCGGATAGAGATCCGAGATTTACTTCAAATCTCTGGGAGAGTTTGCAAGAAGCATTGGGGACGAAGTTACGTCTGAGTTCTGCTTATCACCCACAGACCGACGGTCAATCTGAGAGGACGATCTAATCTTTGGAAGATTTGCTTAGAGCTTGTACCATAGAGTAGACTGGAAGTTGGGATGACATTCTACCATTGATAGAATTTACCTACAACAACAGTTATCATTCGAGCATAGGGATGGCACCCTATGAAGCTCTGTATGGACGACGGTATCGAACACCTTTGTGTTGGTACCAAGACGGCGAGCGCCTTACTATTGGACCAAAGATTATACAGTAGACAACTGAGAAGGTTAAGATGATTCAGCAAAAGATGAGGACGGCTCAGAGTCGGCAAAAGAGTTATGCAGACCAAAGGAGAAAGCCGAGCATGTATTCCTGAAAGTCACACCTACGACTGGGGTAGGCCGGACTTTAAAATCTAGAAAACTCACTCCAAAATTCCTTGGACCGTACCAAATCATTCGTCGAGTAGGTCCTGTAGCCTACCAAATAGCCTTACCTCCTTTCATTTCAAACATTCATAATGTTTTCCATGTGTCACAACTTCGAAAATACCTCCCTAACCCAAGTCATGTCATAACACCGGATATAGTACAATTAAAAGAAAACTTAACTTATGTGGCACCTCCTGTAAGAATTGAGGATAGAAGAATAAAGCAATTAAGAGGCAAGGAGATTGCTTTGGTGAAGGTAATCTGGAACGAGGTGGCTGGAGATGCAACCTGGGAGCTGGAAGATAAGATGAAAGAGCAACACCCACAGTTATTCTAAGGTATGCAAATTTCGAGGACAAAATTCCTTTTTAGAAGGGGAGTGTTGTAACATCCCGAAAATTATTTATTTCATTATAAATGATCATTTTACAATATTTATGATTTTTAGGAATTTTTGTAGATTTTTCTGGAAACGATGAATATTTTAATATATTCTTTGTTTTGCGTGTGCATTGAGCGGAGCCGGGAAAATAGAATATTTTTCCCAAGGCTGGTAAACCTTGAACTGTCAACTTGTCGACGGGGGATCTTACTAAACCCGAGGTCGGGCACAGTTTGCGAGGTTTGCATTTTTCTAGGTTTTATCTGTTAGATAAAATCGTGGTATCATAAAATTATCTGATTAATAATAAAATATTATTTTCATCAATTGTAACTTTTATTCACTGAGAAAATAGTTTTAACAGTGTAATTAATTATCTGTCGGATGTATTTGATTAAGGAGACAAGCTTACCATGCACTTTATCGAGAAACGTGCGAAGCTTCTCAAGGAAGCTTTGAGGGAAGCTTCCTCCAACCACTTCTTTCTCTCTCCTCCTTTTTGGTGCTGCACGGTTGACTAAGGGGGGCATATTGCATTTTCATTCTCTCATTTTCCCTCCCTCATGTCTGCTCTCTTCCTCCCTTTTCTCTCTTTTTCACACAGCAGCAACACCATTACCACCCACACCTCTATTTTATCTTCAAGCTATCACACTCCTTGTACCCTCTTCGTGTTTGGAGGACCACCATCATTGAGGAAGTCATCTTCAAGAGTTCACCATTCTTTCCATCTTCATTCTTTTCCACCTTTGAAGCTTAAAGGTTGGAGGTTTAAGGTAAAGCTCTCAACTTTCTCTTCCTCTCTTCTCATTTTTGTAACCCACGATCATTTTGATGACCATGGGTATCCATTTCAAGGTTTGGTATTGATTTTGTAAGTTTGAATGTTTTAAGACTTCCAGGAAGTTAAGCACGAAATTTTTGACCGAAAAGGAGCAGCCTTTCTTTGTGCTTCTCTAAGGTAAGAGGAAGACACTCCTCCTCAACCTCTATTAGCATTTAGGAACATTGTCTGTGATTGATAGTGAGGGAAACCTATTGAGGGCCACCCTTTGTTTGCATGTGTTTGTAAGGTGTTTATGCTATTTGAATGTCTGTGTGTATATTGATATATATTAGATTAGATTGGAATGTATAATATGGAAGGAAATGACGTCAAATTGGTTCTCGGATGACCACAGTTAAGAGCCTAAACTTTGGGGTCCTTTGTGAACAATTGTAATAATTTGAACTTCTGACCATTTAGTAGAATGTCAAGGCCCGTCGAGTTTAGACTTCTGATCATATCCATCGAGTTTGATTTTTCTGACCAAATCCGTCGAGTTTGGACTTTCGACCATCAAGTACAATGTCAATATCTATCGAGATAGGATGTCAAGATTCGTCGAGTCAGAATGCCAATACCCGTCGAGTCAAGATGTCTGGCCATTGAATAGAAACTTCTCTAATGTCAATATCCATCGAGTTAGGATGTCAAGATTCGTCGAGTCAGAATGCCAATACCCATCGAGTCAAGATGTCTGGCCATTGAATAGAAACTTCTCCAATGTCAATATCCATCGAGTTAGGATGTCAAGATTCGTCGAGTTAGAATGCCAATACCCGTCGAGTCAAGATGTCTGGCCATTGAATAGAAACTTCTCCAATGTCAATATCCATCGAGTTAGGATGTCAAGATTCTTCGAGTGAGAATGCCAATACCCGTCGAGTTAAGATGCCTAGCCATTGAATAGAAACTCCTCTAATGTCAATATCCGTCGAATTTGAATTTCTGACTAGTTGCGTTTTTGTCGGTTAAACACTTGGAGGATTTCTCCAACGTCAACACCGCCCGTCGAATTAGGGAATTCTGCAGATCTTCTAGTAGGTTCGACAACTCTATACACCACTCGACCGAACCTTCGTTCGACAGAAATTGATTTTTTAGCCATTCTTGTCTAACAATGTCTTTCTACCAACATTGCTTCTGTTAGGACATTTTCCATCGAAAGGCAGCCTCAATTGTACACTTGATACAATTCTTCGTCGAATCCAAAATTTTAATTATCGCCTGACACTTAGTGATTTAATTAGTGGTAACAGGATGTAAGAATTAGCAAATTGGGAAATTAAATTATACTTTGTGATTCATAAATTTTAAAGAACCAAGAATGGTATTTTTATAAGACTTTAGATAATTTTAATTAGGGTAAGAACAAGAGAGCGTGAGACATTGAGATCTTAGGATAACCTTCTAAGTGTACGTGAATAAATTACCTAAGAGGATTTAGTCAATTAAGAGAATTCCTTAGAGACAAACTTTGTAAGAAAAGCTAAACCTAAGCAAGAATTCAGAATACACTTTAAAAAGGCACTGATTATGATATCGTGGGTCCATGCGAGTGACCAGTGACTGTATTGATTCTTGCTTTGGCAAATTGTGGCATGTTGTGGAACTATATGTAATAAGGATCATACATGATTATGCATAGAGTCGGTATGCATTGTGAATGTCCGTTGGACTATGTTATGGCCGAGTTGCCTAAGAGTTGAACACACCTTAGTGCGGGTGCGAATAGACAAGTGTAGGTCATTGGTTAACCTTGGGGGCGTCAGGGTGCGGGTACCTCACAATGGACAGTTGGTAGCTCTTCTGTCCGTGGGGCAGACCGATGTAAACGCACTGACGATCCGGACTGAGACACTGTCCTATATCGTGATCTAGTGTAGACTGTCTGTACAATGCCATGATGTGCACGTGGATAAATTGATGGATTATAGCACTTTGGCCTCGGCAGCCGAGTTGCAGACGAGTCTCCTGATCTTTCTCTCCGACCGTTTATGTCTAGCTCCATGGAGTAGGATTTTGACTATTGAATGCATGTGCTTAATGAGTTCATGAATTATCTGGCATTCATTGTTATTATAATTGGAACTATTGTATTTCTAATATATATATATATATGACTGCTTGGAATTGTATGGTTGATCATAACTGCCACTAAATGTTTATTTCCATTATTGCTGTCAAAACTGCTAGGTGGGTGCTTTGCGCCGTTTTGTTTCTTGATGTTATAATTGGTAATGATGGTAGGATGTCTTACCTCTTTCCTGTCTTTCCATTGTTGTTTGTCTATATATTGTGTCCCATTGAAGACGACTGCAAGGAAGCGGAAGCCCCAGACTTCCCCGGTTTTTGGCCCTACCTCGACTAGCGACTGCTGAAGAGTATGGAGACACGCACGCACAGATTTCTGGGAGATGTGCGCCTGACCTTCTTAGGAGGGCCAGAGTGCTAGCACATCAACTTTGATTCCGAGCGCTGCGTCTACATGGGGGATGTATTGATATCTCTAGCCTGGAGGCGCTATGAGCCGCCTATTTTCACCTGCTGTATTAGCCTACGACTGGAATTTCATCTTCCTATACGAGAGATGTGGGGTGACCATTATTACACCCCGCAGGAAGACTCCTTTCATTCCACAGCTCGGGCCCCATCCCGTAACTCTGCTGTTCCTATGATGGTTTCCTCTGACGAGGAAGATCCTGAGGAAGATCCCGAGGAGGTCCATGAGGACGACCTCGAGGAGGATCCTGAAGAGGATCTTGACACGATTCCTCCTCATTTGAGGGACTGGTTTTACTTGTAGCTACTGAGAGCTACCAGTATTTTATTTTGGGGGCCTGATGTTTTGACTATAATGGGCTGTATATTCTGATACCATGGGGATGTGTATGTATAATCCTTCGGGGGGGGGGCAGGCATAGTTTTGCTTTTTGATATACCAGGCTTTGTAACTAAACAGTTTGATAATTATATATATATATATAGATGCGAGGTTAATTTCCCTTGTATGCTTTACTTCTGCTTTGATTCTTCATTTCCATTATGTTTTGTCAACGTGGTTATTAATTATGGTTATTATATAAAAAAATATAATACATAATAAATAATAATAATAAATATATTCACCAATTTAATTACCCAACTATAATCGAATAAATAAATATTATATTAAAAGGAATCGGGTCTTAACTTAGAAAATTTTATTTCCGTATAGTAATTGACAATGTGACGTTCCCTTTTTTTCCAAAAAGGGGCGTTACACTTACCTTAATATGATTTTATCCATAGGTCCCCTTTTGAAGCTTTATAAATGTTTGACCTTATATGTTTTTCATCCACCCTCGTAATTCCTTACCTTGTAACCATTCTAATGCATGTGAAAGCATTGCATTTTCTTCTTACCATCATTGTTTGTTGAGTACATACTTTGTTATTTCTTGAAGTAAGTATAGCGATTAGGGGTATTAATGCATATTCAATACAAAATGAGACAGAAGGAACCAGATGCAGTCAAAGAAAAAAAAGCATTGCTTTGCAACATAAAATAAAATAAAGTAAGGGAATGACATAAGAAGAGAAAAGTACGAAAAGCATTGAATGGTTCTGATAAGTTTTATTCTTTCAATTTTGAATACCCTAGTAATATCAGTTGGAGGCTCAAGTCTTGAAATAGCATGTTTATGTTTCTCAATGTTTGTATTGTATCCTTTCCCTGTTTATTGTTACGCCTATCACCATTGGCCTTACATTACAAGCTGTTAAAGTCCTTTTTGATCCTTAGTTGCGTGTGATTTACATTAGTGGAAAGAGAGTTTAGATTCTATTTTGTGGATTATATGATTCATATACATGTATGCTCATAAACTTATCCAGATGTGTATGACTTGACTAGGAGGAGTTTATCTTGCATGTTTGTGGAAAATGTGAATTGCATAAAAGGATGCCTAGATTGCTAGTATGTTAAGAATTGTGTATATGTGGAGTTCATTTTGTGGCATTAGCACTTTCTGAGGGTTATACAATCATTATGCACTGGTTGTGGTTTAATTGGAAAATTAAAATTATATTAGATGCTGAATGCATGTTGAATCATGAATTGTTATGCAAGTTTACTTAGTCATACTTTGTTTTGGTCAAGGACTAGTAAAAATCTAGGTTTGGGGTGTGATAACTCCATGAACTATAGTTATTTGTGCCTTGTATTTATGCTATATTGATAGCTTAGTCCTAATTTGTTATGCACATATAGAAGATTTGAGGCTTATATTTGTCAAATTCAGTTTGGATATCTTCTTATATGGTTTTGAGCAAATTATGCATATTCTGTAAGTGATTAAGTGGATTTGCAATTGTTATTGACTTTGTGTTTTCTCTATTACAGGAAGGGCTCCAAACCAGCAAAAATTTAGAGGATTTGGATCAAAATTGGCAGAGAAAGCCAAGTGTAAAGTTTAGCAACACACACCGCGACGCAGGCATGTTCATGTTGTGGCGTGGTGCATTCCCCTACTTCAGTATATTAAACCCGAGGATTCAACTCCGTGGCGCAAAGTAGCGTATGTTGTGGCATGGTGACCTAAATTGAATATGTGCTACGACACAGGAATGTTAATGTCGCGGTGTGACTCTATATTCTGAGCTTGTAAATACTATTTTATTAGTTTTAGTGAGGAGAGCTTTTTAGTTTTAGAGAAGCTACTGCCAGGGTTCACGTTTGAGGCTGAGAAGAAGCCAAAGAGAGCAAGGTTAGAGGCCATCTTCCTCTTGGAGGAGGATTGAAGCATCAAAGATCACATCCATGAGTTTCCTTCCTTTCCCTTTACTTTCTTCTTTTCCTTGTATCATGAACATGATTTTTGTGGTTATGTTTTCGTGTTCAATGAGTAGCTAAGTTGTATTTAGGGATTACTTTGAATCCTTCTATGGATATTGATGATTTTGTACTTGTTTGAGTTTATATTGATGTTTAGTTTTGTTCAATCATATAGATCTTAATGCTCTTGATTGTTTGGCCAACTGTTAAGTGATTTGTTGAAATCTGATGAATCTAGATAAAGGAATTTGAATTTGAGATCATATGTATGGTTGATGCATGTTTGATTTTATTCTCATGGTGGGATGAGTTGATTCATTAATGTGATAGAAATATACCTCTTAGTCATGCACAACAGGTGTTTGAGAATAGATCTTAATGAGTAAAGTTTGCACTAGTTCTCATGGAAACATAGTGAGTTAGGTAAATCATGAATGATTGATTAACCTAGACATAGGCTTTTAACTAAATTACATTTTCAAGCTAACTAAACAATTCATTCATGTTGATTTAGAGGATTACATATTTTCAGTTGATATTTATTTCCATTTTATTATATTTTAGTCTTTAGATTTAATTTAAATGCACTTTTTCCTATTTTTATGTTCTTGAATAGAATTATTTGAGCTATTGGTTGATATTTAGCATTAGAAATAATGTAGTTCTCATGGGAATGATATCCTATTGTTAAACTATATTACTTGTTCGATCTGTGTACTTGCGGCCTATAAAGGGACAAACAAAAATAAGGTTTCTTTGAAATATAATCTTGATGTGGAGGCAAGAAGACGACATCAAATGAGGACATTGGTGGGAGACGCTTGGTGAAGCTGGTTCACTCCCTAGGTTTAGTTATTGATACTTTTATTGGCTTGGGAGAATCAAAGCATTAAGGGCCATAACCATGTCATATTCTTTTTATGCTTTACATGTATGAGATGCATGAATGTTTATGGTATGTTAAATAGTTTAATAAATAATGAGATCTAATAATAATTATAAAAATTCCCTCAAAGCAAATATTAAGTCATTGTGTGATGCCTTTCAATGCATGGCACTCGTCAAGGCTAGTATCAATTACGTGTAGGTCTGCTAAAGCAGGATGCCTTTATCTATATTAGTAAGACGCGATGGGATAAAGGTAATATCCAACTGCCAACCATTGGGTCTGACTTAACTAGGCCATTTCAATAGGATTGAAGGCTTAGAGGCATAAAGTTGGGCTTTAGTCAATTAGATGGATTAGAATAAGTGTTATTCACCTAACTATCCAAGAGTTGTATGTGATGTAATTGAAAAATGTTTCCTACCTAAATAACCAAACTTTGAGCGATCAGCCAAAGCTGAATCAAAGCTAGGTGAAATATGGATCTTGGCCCACCAGAAAATCTTATGATGGAATTTTTTGAGTCAATGTTAAGGGTCATTGATTTGAATAAAATAGTGGGAGGCATATTTAATTAAAGACCTTGTTAAATATGTTTATGGCATGATACTTATACTTTGTATATTTTTTTTTTCGATAGATCACCATAGCAACAAACACTTTAAATAACTTATCATTGTGATCCGTCCTTGAGAAGGACAAATAGTCTAGAAAAAATTTTCTAGACTGGTACAGGAATATGAGGATTGTCCTCAAACATGAGAAAAAGTTATATGTTTTATAGCAGCCTATTCTTGAGCCACTAGCTGTTGTAATACCCCGAAAATTACTTGTTTCATGATAAATATTTATTTTATAATATTTATGATTTTTGTGAATTTTTCTAGAATTATTTGAATTATTTGATTATTTTAATATATTTTTTAATTTACGTGTACACTGAGCAAGGTCGGGAAATAAATTATTTTCCCCGAGGTTGGAAAAATTTCAACTGTAGAAGCGTCGACATGGGATCTTAATAAACTCAAGGTCGGACACAGTTTACGAGATTTTTATTTTTTTGAGATTTTATCTGATAAATAAAATCGCAGTACGTTTTATTATCCGTTGGACAATGGATACTAACTTTGTCGACTGTGACTATTATTCATTGGATAATAGCTTGTAATAAAGACCTAGTAGATTATTTCTATCAGTTACTTTGACAATAGCATTTAAATGACAACATCACCTTTCACTTTATCGAGGAGCGTGCGAAGCTTCTCAAGGAAGCTTCAAGGAAGCTTCCTACACACACACTCTCTCTCCTCTCATTTGGGCTCCATGTTTGGGAGGCAAAGATGACCAAAGTCATCATCTTTTCCCATTTTCCCTATCACTTTCCATTTTCAAGTAAAACTATCACTTTCTCTCTCATCTTTCTCTTCTTCCATTTTCTCTCTTCTCTCTCATGTTCTCTCCTCTCTTTTCTCATCCATTCACACAGCCAAACCTCCATTGATGGCCATTCAAGCTCATTTGCTCAAGCCAACCTAAGAACTTGACTCTCTTCATCATCTTGAAGCTTTCTTCCTGGGTGGATACCTCTTGATTCCTCCATTTTCACCATTTTCTATCAAGCTCTAAAGCTTGAAACTTTGAAGTAAAGCTCTTAACTTTTTTTTCTTTTTCTTCTCATTTTCGTGGTCCTTGGTCTCTATTGTGATCAAGGACTCCTCTTTTTAAGTTTTGGTTAGTGATTGTTTGAGTTGTCTATCCTAGGGTCTTCTTGGTTGGTGGTGGAGATCTTGCAAGGAGCTTGCTTTCTTTGTTGTCTCTTAAGGTAAGAGGGAGATCATTCTCTTCAACCTATCTTGGTGGTGAGGAGCACTTGGTTATGGTGATGCTGAGGAACACTTATGTGAGTTACTCATTTGGTTGTGATTTTTGGTAGTGTTGTGTTTGATTATATGGTATGATTTTAATGCATATTGTGGTATAACGTGATGGATTGATGACTCGATTTAACCATGAGTGCTTGTATGATGTGATTATGATGCTGTTGTTGAGGTTTGATGGTTTGGTTTGGGTTAAAATGGTTTAGAGACACTGTTTTCTATAAATTTTTGCTTTGTAATCGATTACATGGTTCATGTAATCGATTACCAAGCTTCTGGAGCTGTGAAATGTGTTTCTGGGCAGATTGTAATTATTACATGGCTCATGTAATCGATTACAAAGCTCCTGGACAGCTTGTAATAGATTATAGGGAACTTGTAATCGATTACAAGGCTTTTGGGCGAGATGTAATTGATTACATGGCTTCTGTTAGGCTTGTAATTGATTACCAAGACTATGTAATCGATTACCAGGCCCCTAAATTGAGGATTTTAGTCTGAAAATGATGGAATTAGAGCTCTTTAACCCTGATAACTTAAATACAAACCTTAAATCTTGAATTGAATGATTAACATTCATTAAATTGTGAAAAGACTATTTGTCCTAATAAATTTAAGAAATGACTTCATGATTACATTGAATCATATGTGATTGATTTATGAATTTGAACATCCATGATGAACATGATTGAAACATGCATAGAGAAAGTCCAACATGATAAGCATTATACAGTTTGTGGCTATTGTGGTGTTTTATGCCTAAAGAGTGAACGAGAACTTATAGGATAGTGGGATCTTTGATAGATCTTGGGGGTCGTTCAGGGCGCGGTGATTCACTCCGTGATTATGTTATCACATTATATACCCCTGGCCGTGACACCATTGCAACGCACTGACAGCCCGATAATACATTATTACTTTTCAAAGTCTAGCGTAGACTGTCTTTTAGGGAGGACAGATCTTTTGGGATATTCATCACTGAATTTGAGTCTAGCTCCATGGAGTAGGAAATGAGTACATTGTGCGCAAGGATGGTCAGCATACGCATTGTGCATATGCATGGTCATTATACACATTTTCATGGCATGGTCAATATTTATGATATATATTGTTGAATCATTTACCAGTTGATAATATAATTATGCCTGTTGTCTTGCGATATCTCTGTAATAACATGACTATATTTGTTATCCTATGATATTCCTGTATTGACATGATTATATCTGCTTTTATTTAATGTTGTTGTATGTGAAAGGCATCATTGTCTTTCATTGTGTTTCTTGCTACTTGATAGTATTGATGTAGGGGATCTCACCTCTTTTATTGCTTTATTTTGCTTGCTTCTATCTTATTCTCATGTCTGTAAAGACTGCGATGGTGGTAAGGCAAGATCCGTGAGGTTTTACTCAACTGCAGTTTCAAAGGGATATCAAAGCGTGGAATGTTCATTGGGGTATGAGACGTGTTTAGTATATCGAATATGTTGGCTTGCTTGGAGCAGGACCCGGCATGACGCTGCTACGTTGACGATGGAAGTAGCTGTTCACTTGGAGTTCTGCATGTCTCTTGGAGAGCTTTCTCTAGGGAGGACTTTGTGGAGTCGACTGCTTGGATTTCTGTCTGTACTGACATGCTCGACAGGGAGTTTTGTTTGCTTGGAATTCTGAAGGGGATCTAGATGAAGATCGAGTGTAGGACCCTATTCTTCAGGTGTTGGGACTTGGACTAGGATCAGTCTTTATTTGGTAGATTATATACATGTACGTTTACTCCTTAGAGTACTTGAGTTTTACATTTTTAGAACACGAGATAATATACTTAAGGATGTAACGAACTTCGTTATTTGGAAAGTTGTTTACCAGTTCTTATGCTTTGTGTCTTTATTATTTGATAAGTCGATATTATTCGTTGAAAAGAAGTTTTGAAACTCATGTTTTATAATGATAATCTTTTTATAACTTGTGTAAAGGTTAGTTTTGAAAAAGAGTCAGTTTGAAATGTAATGCCCTTCAGAAGGGGTGTTACATTAGGACATGTGTGTCCCGGGGTCGACGAGGGCAGGGAGTGATCGCCGGTGCAATGAAGCACAGACAAGGAGCAACGTTTGGCAGGCTTCTAGGCAAAGGGTCGCATGAATGAACTGAATACGCACCGAAATGAGAGGGATTCAGAGACTGTGCAGGTATGGGACTGCATAGTTGAGGATGGCTTAAAGGAATTAATTTGACGTAGCCATATCAACAAGTTGCAACATCTTTTCAAGAGCCTAGAACATAAGAACTCCATGGTTAAGCATGCTTAACCTAGAGCAATTATGGGATGGGTGACCTCTTGGGAAGTTTCCTAGGATGCGTATGAGTGAGGACAAAAGTTGAAAAGGCTCGTGTTGGTCTGTGGAGACACTCGTCAATCCAACACGCAGTCCTGGAACGTTACAGATGGAATCAGAGATGGGACATCTCCTAGTACAGTGTGGTTCGGGGACGAACCAAGCGAAAGTTAGTCAGCATGTGTGTCCTAGTGCCGACAAGGGCGGGGAGTGATCGCTGGTGTAATGAAGCACGGAGAAGGAGTGGCTTCTGGCAGGCTTCTAGGCAAAGGGTAGCATGAATGAACTGAATACGCACCGAAATGAGAGGGATTCAAAGACTATGCAGGTATGGGACTGCATAGTTGAGGATGACTTAAAGGAATTGATTTGGCATAGCCATATCAATAAGTTGTAACTTCTTTTCGGGAGCCTAGAACAAAAGAACTCTATGGTTAAGCATGCTTAACCTAGAGCAATTGTGGGATGGGTGACGTCTTGGGAAGTTTCCTAGGATGTGTGTGATTGAGGACAAAGCATGCTGAAAAGACCCGTGTTGGTTTATGGAGACACTCGTCAATCCTGCAGGCAGTCCTAGGACGTTACAGCTGCAAATGTCCCAAGAGCTGAAAAGGATGCTTTTAAAAAGCATCAAGATAACGCCTTGGATGTTGGATGTCTTATGCTAGCCACCATGAACTATGAGCTTCAGAAGCAACATGAGAACATGGATGCATACGATATGATCATGCACTTGAAGAAGCTCTATTAAGAGCAAGCTAAGCGTGAGAGATTCAAAGTCTCCAAGGCACTTTTTCAGTACAAATTGGTAGAGGGAAGCCCTATTAGTGCTCTTGTGCTCAAAATGATTGGGTACATTGAAAACCTAGAGAGGCTTGGTTTCCCATTGAGTTAAGAGTTGACCACTGATCTAGTCCTACAATTGTTGTCGGAAAGTTTTAGTCAATTTGTCATGAACTACAACATGAACGAAATTAACAAATCTTCATTAGAGTGGCGAAGCATGTTGAGAACTGTTGAGCAAAACATTAATAAAGGAAAAGGAAAGGCCATTATGATAGTCCAAAAGGATAAGGGCAAAAAACAATTGAAGAAGCCCAAGGACAAATTGAAAGGTAAGGGTAAGGAAAAATCCAAAACCAGTACTTTCAGCTTGAAACCTACAGGCGGAGTGGCTAAGGAAGGTATGTGCTTCCACTGTGGTCAGATCGGACATAAGAAGAGGAACTGCGTCAGATACCTAGAGGAGCTTAAGAAGAAGAAGGGAAGTAAGACTTCCACTTCAGGTATTTTTATTATAGAAGTTAATTTATCTACTTCTGTATCTTGGGTATTAGATACTGGATGTGGATCTCACATTTGTGTAAATGTGCAGGATCTAAAGTACAGTAGACCATTGGCTAAAGGTGAAGTCGACCTACAAGTTAGAAATGGAGCAAAAGTTGTTGCTTTAGCCATAGGGACTTATTTATTATCTTTGCCCACTGAGCTTGTTATTGAGTTAGAGAATTGTTATTTTGTTCCTGCTACTAGTAGGAATATCATTTCTGTTTCTTGTTTGGACAAGAAAGGCTTTACTTTTATAATAAAGGACAAAAGTTGTTCTATTTATTTGAATGATATTTTTCAAGGTAGTGCATGACTGAATAATGGACTTTATGTCCTTGATCTCGAAATGCCTATCTATAACATAATTACTAAGAAGTTCAAATCTAATGATATGAACCCAACTTATCCCTAACATCGTCGTTTGGGCCACATAAATGATAAACACATCTCCAAACTCCATAAAGATGGATTCTTGGACTCATTTGATTTTAAATAATATGAGATATGTGAGCCTTGTTTATTGGGGAAGATGACTAAAGCCCCATTCACTGGACAAGGTGAAAGGGCTAGTGATCTTTTGGGCCTCAAACATAGTGATGTATGTGGACCCCTAAACAAACTGGCTAGGGGCGGTTTTCAATTCTTCATTACGTTTACTAATGATTTCAGAAGATATGGGTTTGTGTATCTTATGAAACACAAATCAGAATCCTTTAAAAAATTCAAGGAATTCAAGAAATGAGGTACAAAACTAACTTGGCACGAGTATTAAAGGTCTTCAATCAGATCGAGGTGGTGAATACTTAAGCCAATAGTTTGATGATCATCAGAAAGAGTGTGGGATAATCTCTCAACTCACTCCTCCTGGAATGCCACAATGGAATGGTGTTTCTGAAAAGGAGAACTAGACCTTGTTGGACATGTTCGATCCATGATGAGTCATGCAGACTTTCTAGGCTTCTTCTAGGGACATGCTCTATTAACAATAGCTTTTACACTCAACTGTATTACATCTAAGATGGTTCAAAAGACATCATATAAGATATGGACTGGGAGACGGCCTAGTATATCTTTCATGAAGATATAGGGTTGTAAAGCTTGTAACATCCCAGGACGGCCTGCAAGATTGACGAGTGTCTCCACAAACCAACACGGGTCTTTTCAGCGTGCTTCTGTCCTCACTCACGCATCTTAGGAAACTTCCTAGGAGGTCACCCATCCTTTAATTGCTCCAGGTCAAGCACGCGTAATCATGGAGTTCTTATGTTCTAGGCTCCCGAAAAGAAGTTGCAACTTGTTGATATGGCTACACCAAATCAATTCCTTTAAGCCATCCTCAACTATGCATTCCCAAACCTACACAATCTCTGAATCCCTCTCATTCCGGTGTGTATTCAGCTCATTCATGTGACCCTTCGCCGAGAAGCCTTCCAAAAGCCGCTCCTTGTCTGTGCTTCATTGCACCGACGATCACTTCCCGCCTCGTCGGCCCTGGGACGCACATGCCCCCCAACTTTCGCTTGGTTCGTCCCCGAACCACACAGTACTGGGAGAGGTCCCGTCTCTGATACCATTTGTATCATCTTGGGACTGCCTGCAGGATTGATGAGTGTTTCCATAAAACAACATGGGTCTTTTCAGCGTGCTTTTGTCCTCACTCACACGCATCCTTGGAAATTTTCCAAGAGGTCACCCATCCCACAATTGTTCCAGGTCAAGCACGCTTAACCATGGAGTTCCTATGTTCTAGGCTCCCAAAAAGAAGTTACAACTTGTTGACATGGCTACGCCAAATCAATTCCTTTAAGCCATCCTCAACTATGCAGTCCCATACCTGCACAATCTCTAAATCCCTCTCATTCCAGTGCATATTCAGTTCATTCATGTGACCTTTCACCTAGAAGCCTGCCAAAAGCTACTCCTTGTCCGTGCTTCATTGCACCGATGATCACTTCCCGCCCTCGTCGACCCCGGGACATACATGCAGATGAACCCAAACATCGTCGATTGGGCCAAATAAATGAGAAATACATCTCCAAACTCTATAAAGATGGATTCTTGAACTCATTTGATTTTGAATAATATGAGATATATGAGCCTTGTTTATTAGGGAAGATGACTAAAGCCCCATTCACTAGACAAGATGAAAGGGCTAGTGATCTTTTGGGCCTCAAACATAGTGATGTATGTTGACCCCTAAACAAATTGGCTAGAGGTGGTTTTTAGTACTTCATTATATTTACTGATGATTTCAGATTATATGGGTTTGTGTATCTTATGAAACACAAATCAGAATCCTTTAAAAAATTCAAGGAATTCAAGAATGATGTACAAAACCAACTTGGCAAGAGTATTAAAGTCCTTCAACCAGATCGAGATGGTGAATACTTAAGCCAACAATTTGATGATCATCTGAAAGAGTGTGGGATAATCTCTCAACTCACTCCTCTTGGAACGCCACAATGGAATGGTGTTTCTCAAAGGAGAACTAGACCTTGTTGGACATGTTCGATCCATGATAAGTCATGCAGGCCTTCCAGGATCTTTCTGGGGACATGCTCTATACACAATAGCTTTTGCACTCAACTGTATTCCATCTAAGATGGTTCAAAAGACACCATATAAGATATAGACTGGGAGACGACCCAATATATCTTTTATGAAGATTTAGGGGTGTAAAGCTTGTAACGTCCCAGGACTGCCTGCAAGATTGACAAGTGTCTCCACAAATCAACACGAGTCTTTTCAGCGTGCTTTTGTCCTCACTCACATGCATCCTAGGAAACTTCCTAGGAGGTCACCCATCCCACAATTGCTCCAAGTCAAGCACGCTTAACCATGGAGTTTTTATGTTCTGGATCATTCTCTTCGAAATCGTGTTTAACTCCATGGAGTAGGAAAGGGTCTGTGTGCATATGCATAGTCAGCATTTATACTGTTGTGATATAGTATTGTTGTGATATATTATTATTATGATATTATCGTTATGCCTAATGTTATGTTGCAAGTTATTGGATTATTTATGTACTAAATATCATGAATATATCTGTTGATTTTATGCTATTTTATGGATTTTATGTTGGACTGTATTAGTATGCTTGTCATTTCTTTGCTGCCATATTGGTATGCGATGTAGGGGATCTCACCTCTTTGTTGTACAGTTTGTCTATTATGTTTAATGTTTATGATTGATAAAGACCGTAAGAAGGACGAGGTTGGATCGCCTAGATTTGAGTTGGTTTGGCCTTGTTTGATTGATTTGAAATGGCTGCAAGAAAGAATTTCTCTAGTTATGTGCAAGTGCAGTTCCACGGAGGCATTGATGCCTGGCATATTGACTCAGATACTCAGCTTTTTAATTATATAGGAGAGGTGACTCTACTCCAGAGTGAGATACACCATGGAGTCCCGACTATTACGTATAATGCTTGTGTACATTTAGAATTCTCCATGCCTATTGGAGAACTGTGGGATATTGCTTACAGTTTGTCTAGCGAAGACTCTACAGAGTCAACTGCTCGGACTTCTGTCAGAAGAGACACGCCTCGACCAGAAAACGTGTCTGTAGAGGATCCAGGAGAGAATCAGGTTCAGGACCTTACTCTCTAGCTTTTTGGGCTTGGACCAGGTCAAGTTTTTATTTGGTAATTATGTCCTATTTAGAATATATGAGTTTTCTGTAATGAAGATGTTATGAATCTATGTTATGTATGAGAATTATATTTTGTCTAGCCTTTATATCTTGTGTTTCTCTAATTTTGTAAAGTTTATGTTTTTCCATGAAAAAGAAATTTTGAAACCCATATTAAAATAACAAATATTTTATAACTTGGGATATTAGTTGTTTAATTATGAAGAATTGTGTCTGAAATGTGATACCCTTCAGAGGGGGTGTTACATTAGTTGGTATCAGAGCCCAAGTTAGAGTCTTTTGGGTTTGTGGGTAGGTTTGTCTTGTTTATGCTGTGTGTTTCTCTGACACTAAACACAGAGATATATTGTTTGATTTTCGAAAAGAGACAATGTTGTTTGAAATGGTTACATTTAATTTTGTTGTGTTTTGATTTGTTTGTCTTTGAAGAAAGGCAATGGATCATAGTAGACATAAACGTGTGGACGCGAGACGTGCCGATGATCGTATGGTCACAGCTAGAAGTATAAAGCAAAGAATGACTGACGTAGCGGTACAACAGAGTCAGAAGATCGCTCAGCAACAGGAACTGATAATCGAACTTTCAAAACTTGTTAGAATTAGAGCAATCTCAGGATGCAAGAAGCTGTAACTTTGGATCGTCGATGATCCAAAAGGGAAGGAAGCATAAGATCAATCAATTTCAGCAAAAGCCTTATGTACGACCATAGGGGAAGCAACAATGAACAAATGGAGGAAGTACTAGTGGTAATGGATTTGGTCAAACTCTAGCATCAGCATCGAAATGTAGGAAGTGTGGAAAGGCTCATTTGACGAAGGATTGCAGGAACAAGAAAGTAACTTGTTTCAAGTGTAGGAAGCCCGGACATGTTGCTAGAGGCTGTACTAAATCAAAAATGAAACTTTCTATAAGTAATGAACATGCAATAATATCTCAAGTAGGAGAAGGAGTCAATACAAAGACTGGAATAGAAGCATTCAAATATAAAGACTTAAGAAACAAGGAAGTTGTGCCATAGAGAGTAATCCTAAAACTGTACTATATAACTCGCAAGGTAATCCATTTTTTGATGGTCTGTAACTGTGTGAGCCATTCGGGTTATCTGTGTTTCTATTTTTCTTTGACTTGAATAGTGCTACTTCAACTTCTAAACTTGCTATTACTACTCAAGCCTGCTTAAAACTATCCTATTATTATTCGAGATTAGAACTTTTCTGTTGATTTGGTTTGTCTACTTTCACAAATAGACTGAGATTTTTGGATTTGAATCCAGAAAGTTCATTTCTAAATCTATTGAACCATATCAAGTTCTTTGTTGGATAAATCTGGTAATCTACCGAATAGCCTTATCACTTTTCTTTCTAACCTTTGTCATGTCTTCCTTGTATCTTAAATGAAAAAGATAAATTCCTTATATTCTTGATTCAGTCTATGTCATAGCCTAAATACAGTACATTTAGAAGAGAACTTGATTTATGAGACATTTTCCGTTAAGATTAAGGGTAGGCGGGTAAAACAACTTACCTGAGTGAAGAAAATCTAGAACAATGTGACGGGAGATACAACATGGAAACTAGAAGATCAAATGAAGAAAGCCGCTGTCTCCAAGATCGATTTGCGTTCTCATTAGATTCGAGTGTAAATAGAAAGAGTTTTGTAACACCCCAAATTTTAGACTATGTTGCAAGAGCTGACAGAATTACACTACTTTGTGTTTTCTGTGCATTATAAAAATAATTTGATTATTTCGATACTATTTGTGATTATTTTGTGTGATTTGCTCCTGGTCAAGAAAATAATAATTTTCGGGCTGGGAAAATTCTTGTCTGATTATTTAGAAACGGGGGATCTTACTTAACCCGAATCTGAGTAACACAGAAAAGAATCTATTAATTTTTAGAATTTATCTGTAAAATAATTCTATTTTACTGATAAATATATGTTGCTTGATGCATAGCTGTTATTGCTATGAATTATTTTGACCCGGTATAGTATAATTTGCCATAATAATCAACCGACCAAAATTCTGGAATTCTAAATCGACCAAAATTCTGGAATTCTCAATCCGACAGAAGTTCCTCAACATTTTCCCAAATGGTTTTCATTTCAAAACCTGTTTCGACAAACAGAATTCGATAATTTCTTTTGAGAATAAATTCTTGTCGATACTGACTTCATTTCAAGCCTATTCCGACAAACAAAGCTCGACAGTTTTATGAATATACTCCTGTTGATAGACTCGGTCTTTCTCAAGCCTTACAGGGATCCAAAAGATCAATCTCACGTAACTCATTCGATAATTCAAGATTTTTGAAGGTCTTGACATCGACAGAATTTGGACAAGATCCAAACACTTGAAGAAATTTTCCTAACATTTTGATCCCGTCGGATTTAATTACTGAATGCAAGCATAAGTTAAATAGTGAGTTGAATCCGACACTTCCAGATCATTTCCCGACAACATCAATCGGTAGTTCGACAGAACCCAAAATACCTCAAGACTGGATGAAACTGATTCTCAATTCTTAAATCAGAAATCAAAGATTTTGGCTGTTATGGCTGCCTCTTCCGACAAAGACCATCTTTCCGACAGAAGATTATCTATTCAAAAACATGGAAGACGTCGTCGGATTCGACAAGACGCTGGACGTTGCTGTTAGCAGAGAATCAGTTAAGGAAAACAACTTGGTCCTCCTTTTCTCTCAAATCTTGTCGGACGATTCTCCAAATCAAAATGAAGATGACTGCTATGTAATCGACTTAACTGATGATAAATAGTACTACTATTCGTTGTCGAACACTATTTTATGTCGAAGGTTGCGCATTGTTGGACAAACACTTATCGTTGAATTTTATCTTCAGACCATTTAGGACAATGTTAATATCTGTCGAATTTGATCCTCTGTTCATTTAGGAGAATGCTAAAATCCGTCGAATTGGATCTTTTGATTATTAAGTACCAAGTTAAAATTTGTCGAGTGAGGATGCTAGTATCAGTTAAGTGAAAATGTCAATATTCGTCGAGTGAGGATGCTCATGTCTGTTGAGTTAGAATGTCAATTTCCGTCGAGTGGGGATACCAATGTTCGTCGAATTTGAATGATAATGTTCGTCGAATTATGGTGCTAACGACCGTCGAGTAAGAATTCCTGATTTCAGTAGAAAACTTCTCTAATGTCAAAATCCGTCGAATTTGATCTTCTGACCATATAGTATTTCGTCGATTCGACAATTGGAAGATTTCTCCAACATCAACATCTGTCCGACGAATTAGGATATTTGTTGACCTTTTCAAGTTCATCCGACAGCCTTTCATTTCGTTTGACAGAATCACCATTCAACAGAGTTCTCATCCGACAACACTTGATTTTAACCATTCTTGGGGAAATGATGTTCTCCCATTTTATCAAATTTTGTTATGTCATTTTTCATCGAAAATTTCCTTGGAAACTCACGTTCATGCAGCAATTTGGAGGGGTTCTACATCGGCTACGTAGCAGCTTGAAGGAGGTTCTACAAGGTTCTTGAACAATCTAAAAGCCTTGAAAGTCAAATGAATGACATCAGCCACGTGCATTCAGAATAAGATATTTTACTTCATGTAAATTCTAAACTTTATTTAAGCTTATCCCACGGCAGCAGCATTAAAAAATTTCACTCTCTCACAATTTCATTTTCTCTCACATCAAACAGTATTCAACTTTTCTCTCAAATCCCACGAACCTGAGCATCATCTTTCTTCCTTTTCTCTCCATTTCATCCTCACAAATTCACCTTCTCTCACCCAAAGACTTCACTCCATTTTCTCTCAAAATAGTTTACGGCCATGCATAGTCAAAGTCTTCATCTTTCTTCAAAATTCTCCAAATAGCAAAAGCTCTCAAATTTCCTTCTTCTTTTCTTCTCCAACCTCACGGTCTTCCACCCTCTTTCCATCAATCACTCTTCTATAATTCTAAACTACCTTATTTCTTACTTTTCTACTTCATTTCAAGACATTTTGTAGTTAAAACCTAAGCCTAAATCATCTATCTTTTTATCTTGTTCTTCAAAGCTCAAGTTTGAAGCCTTGAAGAAGCTCTTGGTGGAGGGAGTTTGCTTGAAGGAGACATACAAGGAGCTTTGGAGGTTCTTCAAGAGGTAAGAGGGAGATTTAACCTCACCAACCAAGTTTTGGTGGTGTGGAGATGGTTGTGTCTGGTAAAAAAACCCTTAAGGGTTTATTCACTTATTGTTTAATTGCTTCTTTAGTTGTGATTGTGATGTTTATGGCTTTGAAAATTATGATTGCATGTGTGATAATATATTTATTGTTTTGATAAATATTTGTATGTATGAAACTGAATGCATGTAAGTGTATGTGTAAATTAGGATGTGAATAATATGATGGATTAAACTGAGAATTTGGGATTTGAAAGAAAAGGAATTGAATTTGGAAGAGTCAAATACAACAAGATGAAATAATTTTGGAGAAACAATACAAATTATGATTTTATAGGGGCAATATTGTAATTTTTGTGTTTAATGGGGCCATGTTGTAATTATTGATTTTTGAATGGTTATATTGTATATATTATATTTTGGAGGAACTAATTTGTAAATATGATTTTTGAGGGACTATTTCATAAATATAATTTGTATGAGAAACTATTTCGTAAATGTGATTTTATGAAGGACTATTTCGTAAATGTGATTTTATGAAGGACTATTTCGTCAATAGGATTTTTATGAGGGACTATGTTGTAAATTATGAATTTTATGAAAGATTATTTCGTAAAAAGGAATTTTATGAAAAACTACTTTGTAAATATGAATTTTTAAGGGACTATTTTGTAAATATGAATTTTATGATGGATGATTTCATAAAATATGAATTTTTCAAGGGACTATTTCGTAAATGTGACTTTTATGAGGGACTGTTGTGAAAATATTATTTGAATGAGGAGTATAATGCAAATATGAAAAATGAAGTTGAGTTTTGGTGTTAACTGAGGAAACTAGTATTCTTGATTTAAAACGTGTGAAGAGTATTTTACGTGATTGAGAAATGATGAAAAATTGATACATGATTTGAGAAAATGCGAAAAATATGGTTTCGCGATAAAATTACAGTAATAATATTTTTGGGACTATATGAGGACCCCGAATATGAGATAAAGAAAATTGAATTGAGAAGATGAGAGACTGAATTGAACTGAGAAAGGTGCATTTGATTGTGCAATTAAAAAAGTCCGATGGGCTGAATAAGACTGATTCTGATTGCCGAAAGAAGGAAAGAACACACCTCCTGAGTGGATGCGATGTGCGTAGTGTAGGTCACTCGTTGACCTTGGGGGCATCGGGGTGCGGGTTGCCTACAATGGACAGAGAATAAAGCTTCTGTACCGTAGGTTAGACCGATGCAACACACCGATGATCCGGACCGAGACACTATCCATAATCGAGATCTGATAAAGACTGTGATGCATATGCTAGATGTGCAAATGCTAAATGAGCAAATGCTAAATGAGCAAAGAGAATGAGCACGTGGTCTGAGGCATGTTGTGCAGACAGATTCTTTTCGATCACTCTTTCCGACCTGAGTTTTAGCTCCATGGAGTAGGAAAATTGAGTCTAGGTAGATGAGTCTAGATGCATATACAGAGATACTGAGGGTATTTTCATAATTATTGATTTTGATAACTGAATTATTGAATAAGTGAATATTGATAAGGACATGGACGTAATTATGAATTATGATGATAAATGATATGTGTTAGATAAATGATGTTGGTGGCATAATTGTAATTATGTATGATGTGTTGATATGAGATATGATGTGTGTTAGATAAATGATATTGATGATATAATTGTAATTATGTATGATGTATGGTATGAGAATTTGTATGTGTTTATCTTCATTGCTACCATACTTGGTATTAGCGTAGGTGATCTCACCTCTTTGTCTGTCTATTTCTGTATTGTATTTATAATTGTAAAGAGATTGAGCAAGACGTTGAGTGAGAATGCAAGGAAGATCAGATTTTCGAGAAGGAAGTTGAGTTCTAAAGAGATGGAGATGCGGAGTTTTCGTAAGGTATATGGGAACCAGAGGCATAGTGCGTCGTGCTGGATGGATAATGTATTTCTCACATAAACAGTAATAGGGAGCTTACTACCGTACTCCTGGTACGGTTAGTATTGTATATTTTGTGTCAAGTTGGATTCCTCCCTGTTGAGGAGTCTGAGGAGGACCCGTCTGAGGGTTCTGCATGTTTAAAGTTACTTGGGCATTATGTAATTTAATTAATGTGTAAATATTTTTAGAGTCCAATTTGTAAATATTAAAGTGTGACAGTACTACGACTTATGTATGTATAATGTAAAATTTTATTGTAATGATGATGTAATGTTTTAATTTCCGCTAAGTTTATCTTACTACCACCAAGAAATTTTACAACTCGTATTTATATTATAAGCATGATTCATAACGAAGGGGTGATATGATAATTGAGTAACACGAAGTGTGACGCCCTAAGGAGGGTGTTACAAGTTTCAAGACAGTTTTCAGATGCATTATGAGCACTACGAGTATTTAGTAATACCGTTCGGAGTAATGGATGCGTCTGTGATATTCACGAATTACATGAATAGGATCTTTCATTCCTATTTTTGTCATTGTCTTTGTTGGCAATATTCTGATCTATTCTTGAAGTCTGAAGGAGCATGCTGACCATCTCAATGCAGTTCTTCAAATTCTGAAGAAGGAAAAGGAGTTATACACGAAGCTGTTCAAGAGCGAATTTTGATTGAAGAAACGATAGTGACGTGTGCTTCAAGGCAGTGGAACATGCATAAGAAGAATTATTCAACTCATGTTTTGGAATTTGCGATAGTCATTTTTGGGTTAAAAAAATTTGGAGACGTTTTCTTTATGAATCAACGTACGATGTTTATAGCGATCACAAGAGCTAGAGTATCTGTTTGACCAAAAGGTGTTGAAGATGAGGAAAAGACGATAGTTAGAATTTTCGAAGGACTACAATTTTTAACTTCAATATCACTCCGGAAAGACGAATGTCGTGGCGAATGCCCTAAGTAGAAAATATGTTTAGTATATCTGCTACGATGGTTAAGGAGAGCGAATAGATAGATCAATTCAAGAATATACGATTGTCTGTGAATTTGTTTGATTATGATTACTTGTTCGAATAATTTGATGGAGGAAATTCAAGAAAAGCAGAAGGATCATCTGAAACGACGTAATTATGAGATGCTATGTGGAAGTTTGAAGATAAGATAAAGGAGTAATATCCTTTTTGTACGTTATGTAAGAGAAATTTCAAGGATGAAATTCTTTTTAGAAGGGGAGAGTTGTAACACCCCAATTTTTTGTTTTTCTTGAAATAAATACGTTTTATAATATTTATGAGTTTTTGTGAATTTTTGAGAATTTAAAAATTATTTTAAATATTTTAATATTATTTTGATTATTTTAATATTATTTTACAACTTTGTGATGCTCAAATTTCATTTTTCTTCTAAATATATGAGTTTTATAATTTTTATGATTTTTAAAAATTTTTGTGGAATTTTCTAAGGTTGTGATTATTTTAATATTATTTTGAGCTGTATGTATGTTTGAGGCGGGCCCAAAAAAGTAAAATTTTTTCTTGAACCAGAAAGTTCCGGAATGTCAAGGCGGGATCGAAGGATCTTACTAAACTTGAAACCGGGAACAATTGACATGAATTTTCTTTATCTGAATTTTCTATTACCCATTGTGTAATAATAGCAGTAGTTATTGTCTATTGGGTAATATCTGCTAGAAAATATCTTGATGGCGATGAGTCAAAGTGATGGACCAATGGCAAGCTTGAAGAATGTAACATCCCGAAAATTATTTATTTCATTATAAATAATCATTTTATAATATTTATGATTTTTGAGAATTTTTCTAGATTTTTCTGAAAATGTCAAATATTTTAATATATTCCTCATTTTACATGCACACTGAGCAGTGTCAGTGTAACGTCTCAAAAAACTATTTGTTTCATGATAAATAGTTGTTTTCCAATATTTGTGATTTTTAAGAATTTTTGTGGAATTTTCTCGAGACGTTGAATATTTTAATATATTCCTCATTTGCGTGCCCACTGAGCGGAGCCGGGAAAACGAAATATTTTCCCTGAGACTGGTAAACTTTGAACTATAGAAACGTCGACGGGGGATCTTACTAAACCCGAGGCTGGACATTGTTTATGAGGTTTTCGTTTTTCAAGATTTTATCTGATAAATAAAATCACAGTACATTTTATTATCTGTGGAATAATAAAATATTATTACGTTAACTATAAGGTTTTGTCCACTGGGAAATAATTCTAGTAGATTATTTCTATCTAGTTATTTTTACGACATCATTTAAGTGACCACACACTTCACTTTATCGAGAAGCGTGCAAAGCTTCTCAAGGAAGCTTCTAGGAAGCTTCCTCCCCACCCACTTTTCTCTCTCCTCCTCTCTATCTTTGCATGAAAGATCATTTTGGGGGGAATATCACAATTATTCCCTCCCATTTTCTCTCATTCATGCTGCTCTTTCTCTCTTTCTCTCCCTCTCTTCCTCTCTTCTTCCACCCACACACCTCCATTGTTGAACATTCAAGCTTCCATGCTCAAGCCAATATAGACCATTGTTTCCCCTCACCATCTCTAAGCTCTCTTTCACTTGTGGGACTCCTCTTTGCTCCTCCATTTTCGTCCTCCACAGCCAGCACCAAAGCTCCAAGCTTTAAGGTAAAAGCTCTCAACTTTCTCCTCCTTTTCTCCCCATTTTTGTGGTCCATGGTCACATTAGTGACTATGGATGTCATTTCCACTCTTTGATCTTGATTTATTGGATTTGAACACCCAAGGATCTTTCGGTGGAGAAGCACGAAATTTCAAGGACAAAAGGAGCTTGCTCTTCCTTGTTCTTCACTAAGGTAAGAGGAAGATTATTCTCTTCAACCTATTTTGGTAGTGAGAAACGTCTTTGTTGTGTTGATGGGGTGAAACCCATTTGTGGGTACCCCTTTGTTTGAGTGATTTTGGTTGTTTAATGGTGTTTTGATTGGTAGGAATTGGTTGTATGTTGATTGATTTTTGATTGTATGAAGATTGAAATGCTTTTTGGTGATTTCTGCGTCCACAGAGTGATACACGGCCGTGTATCTCCCTATGTGACTAAAACGTGTTTTCTGGTGCACTGCAGAGGAGTACACGGCCTAGGCCGTGTATGACCACACGGCCATGTACTCGAGGCCCTGTAATTTTCACACGGCCGTGTAACACGTTCAGTAACGGAATTTAGGCTTTTTCTAGCCCCTTTGAGCCTCTGGTCTCCTTGGGCACTCATAGTAAGGCTTTAGTACTAAGATAAACCTATTGAACATAATTAATTGAATGGTTAGGAGTTGATTAGGGATACATAAAATGGAAAGAACCAAGAATGATAGTTTGCCTTATAGTTTAGGATACTTTTGGAATAAAGAAAGAACATGAGCACGGTGAGATTGTGAGAAACATAATGAACCTAATGTTTAACTTTTATCATAACTATGGATGGGGTTGTGTTTGTCCTTAAACTGTGTTATTGGCTTGATGTGGACCCGTGAATAAGGTCAAACCTTGTTGTTAAATGGTGAATGACTAATTGAATTAGGGAAATAAGAATTAAGAGTATAGGCGAGACCTTGAGAATATAAGACATTTAATTAAATGAATCCTATTAAGGACAAAAGAAGAACAATGATAAAACTTTATGAGACAATGGTAAGTCCCAAATTAATTAGGAATGACGACTTTGCTATCAGGCCCATGAATGGGACCCAAATCTATTAATGACTATTTCAGTTTATAATCTTGAAATGTATGATTCTTGAATTTGTATAATTGAGATACTCTGAGAGAACATGCATTGGCATCATTGTGCTATTGGGCCGACGAACTGGACCCTGGAAACATCTGATAGACTATTGAGTCTGATGTAATTTGATTTCATTGAATATGCATTTATGCATTATACAGTTATGGCGTATTATACCTAGGAGTGAACGTGGACTTATAGGATAGTAGGGTCTTGAATAGACCTAGGGGGACGTCAGGGCGCGGTGTTTCACTTGTGATTAAGTTATCACTTTATATATATACCCCTGGCCGTGAACACTGTTGCAATGCACTGGCAGCCCGACAAGGCACTATTGCTTTCCATGGCTCGACGTAGACTGTCTATTGAGGGGGGACAGATCTTCTGGGGCGTTCATCTCTGAAAACCTTGAGTTTAGCTCCATGGAGTAGGAAATGAGTACATTGTACATGAGAATGGTCAGCATACATATTGTGTATATGCATGGTTAGTTCACATATCATCATGGCATGGTCAACATGCATATTGTGGAAACATAATTACTTGTTATATCTATAGTGAATACTTGTTGTTACAGTGTTGTTGATAATTGTATTATTGTGGAATATGTTTTCTGATAATGCCTATGCAATTGATAACTTGAACATATTTGTAATATTTGTATGTATGGAATGACTTCGTCATTCGTGTTATGTTTCTTTGCTGCCATTATAGGTAATGAAAGTAGAATGCCTTACCTCTTTTCTGTATTTGTTGCTATTCTGTGTGGTTTTTGGTTAAAGTCTGTAAGGGGGCGAGGTTGAATTTGTTAAATTTCACTATGGTTTGATCTTCTGCATTCAGTAAAGACAACTTGAAGGGATTCTATTAGTTTCATCATAATTGAGTTCACCGATGGTGCTAAGGCTTGGTGAGTCGACTGGACCGACAAGCGTATGCGATTTATTGGGGATCTGATATTGATCGTCAGGAGGACTGTAATTGAAGACCTTATCCCGTATTTCTCCCAACACCGGTGTGCCCGGGGTTGCCTTACGCATTCAGGATCCGAGGGAGTGCCCAACTCCTTAATTGTGGATATGTTATGGGTAGTTTATGTTTTATTTTGCATTACTTGTATAAAGTGTATTTTGCGTATATGTATGCTTTAAGGTGATTATTGTAACATCTCGAAAATTATTTATTTCATTATAAATAATCATTTTATAATATTTATGATTTTTAGGAATTTTTCTAGATTTTTCTCGAAATGTTGAATATTTTAATATATTTCTCGTTTCACGTGCCCACTGAGCGGAGTCGGAAAAATGAAATATTTTTCCTAAGGCTGATAAACTTTGAACTGTGGAAACATCGACGAGGGATCTTACTAAACACGAGGCTGGACATAATTTACGAGGTTTATGTTTTACGAGATTTTATCTGATGAATAAAATCACTATATTATAAAATCATCTGATGAATAATAAAATATTATTTTTATCAACTGTAACTTTTATTCACTGCATAAATAATTCTAATAGTATAATTAATCATCTGTCAGATGTATTTAATTGAGGGGACAAGCTTACTATGCACTTTATTTAGAATTGTGCAAAGCTTCTCAAGGAAGCTTCAAGCAAACTTCTAGGAAGCTTCCTTCCCAATCATTTTCTCTCTCCTCCTTTTTGGTGCTGCATGGATGGCTAAGAGGGATATTTCATTTTCACTTCTCTCATTTTCTCTCCTTCACGCAGCTCACTCTCTTTCTCTCTTCTTCACGCGGCTGCACACACCTACAACCACCATTGTTGATTTCAAGCTTCCTTTGCTCAACCCAATAGAGACCATTGTTTCCCCTCTCCATCTTCAAGCTTTCCTTTTGTGGGACTCTTCCTGGCTTCTTGATTTTCGTGTTCCACAGCCAACATCAAAGCTTGGAGCTTTAAGGTAAAGCTCTCAACTTTCTTCTCATCTTCTCCTCATTTTCGTGTTCCATGGTCACCTTAGTGACTATGGATGCCATTTCCACTCTTTGATCTTGATCTTTATGGATTTGAACACCCAAGGTTCTGCGGTGGTGAAGCACGAAATTTCTGAGCAAAAAGGAGTTTGCTTTTCCTTGTTCTTCACTAAGGTAAGAGGAAGACACTCCTTCTCAACCTCTATTAGCATTTAGAAACCTTGTCTGTGATTGATTGTGAGGAAACCCTATTAAGGGTTATCCTTTGTTTGCATGTTCTTTACGATGTGTTTATGCTATTAGATTTTTTGTTTGTGTATATTGATGTATCTGAATGGATTAGAATGTATGACATGGAAGAAAATGATGTCGGATTGGTTCTCGGATGGCCACGGTTTTGAGGCCAAAATTTAGGGATTCTTTGTGAACAATTGTAACAATTTGAACTTCTGACCATTTAGTACAATAACCATATCCATCGAATTTGATCTTTTGACCATATCCGTCGAATTTGATCTTCTGACCATTTAGTAGAGAAACTTCTCCAATGTTAATATCTGTCGAGTTAGAATTTCTGACCATTTAGTAGAGAAACTTCTCCAATGTCAATACCCGTTGAGTTAGAATGTCAATATCCGTCGAGTTAGAATGCCAATATCCGTCGAGTTAGAATTTCTGACCATTTAGTAGAGAAACTTCTCTAATGTCAATATCCGTCGAATTAGAATTTCTGACTATATAGTACTTTCGTTGGTTCAACACTTAGAAGATTTCTCCAATGTCAACACCCATCCGTCGAATTAGGATTTTTACTGATCTTCTAGCATATTCGACAGCTTTATGCATCATTCGACAAAATTGATCTTTACCCGACATAATCTTCATCCTACAGAACTTGACTTTTAGTCATTCTTGTGAAATAATGTTCTCCCATCTTTCATCATTCTGTCATGTTATTTTTCATCGAAAGGTAGCCTCACCTTTGTACACTAGAGCCATTGTCTCTGTCGAATCCAAAATTATAATTTATCACCTAACACCTAGTGATTAAATTAATGGTAATAGGATGCAAGAATTAGCAAAATGGAAGATTAAATTATACTTGGAGATTCATAAATTTTAAAGAACTAAGAATGGAATTTTCATAAGACTTAGGATAATTTTAATTAGGGTAAGAACAAGAGAGTGTGAGATTTTGATATCTTAGAATAACCTTCTAAGTGTATATGAATAAATTACCTAAGAGAATTTAATTAATTA
Organism: Ormosia semicastrata; assembly: GCA_029884595.1. Taxonomy (NCBI): domain Eukaryota; kingdom Viridiplantae; phylum Streptophyta; class Magnoliopsida; order Fabales; family Fabaceae; genus Ormosia; species Ormosia semicastrata. The sequence continues at coordinate 61,844,807 of JAQQTO010000061.1, read as the reverse complement.
CGAGAATTCCTTTAGAGACAAACTTTGTAAGAAAAGCTAAACCTAAGCAAGAATTCATAATACACCTTAAAAATGCATTAATTCATTTAATTCTAATAGTATGATATTGTGGGTCCATGTGAGTGACCAATGATTGTGTTGATTCTTGCTTTGGCAAATTGTGGCATATTGTGGAATTGTATGTAATAATGAGCATACATGTTTATGCATAGAGTCTGTATACATTATGAATGTCCGTTGGACTTTGTTAAGGCCTTTAGCCTAGGAGTTGAATCACACCTATGTGCGGGTGCGAATAGACAAGTGTGGTCCTGTAGTTGACCTTGGGGGTGTAACACCCTCCTTAGGGCATCACATTTCTGACTCCCGACTCATAATCTGAAAAGAAGTTCGCACAAAGTTTGAGTTATAAAAGATGGGTTTCAAAATTTCTTCTTTACTGAAACGTAAATTTACTGAAAATATTAGGTAATATTGAAAATCATGTTTCAATTATTTATTATGCAATATTGACACCAATTAATATCATAATTTAAAGAGAAATATAAAATTAACAGACTTATTTTTTTTTAACAGTAGCAAACCCCATGACGGGTCCTACTTAATAGCAAGGTACAACGCTAACGAGAAACTTTAACATACTTATTCCTTTTTCTGTCCATCTTGATGCATCAGACATCTGTTCCTTTGTCAACACTGCACACCTTCGAGTCCTGAATGTCCACTTCTTATTGTTGTTACCAATCTCAGAGTATCCATCACCCGTTATGTCTAAGACAACTCGATCCTTCTATTATTTGATTTTAACAAAGTCTGAGACACAAAGAAAAACAAAGATAACAAAGAGGTGAGATCACCTACGCCATTACCAACATGGCAGTACAGAGATAACACAAACAGCATATCATACAGATAGATCATACCATAATTATGCTATCAGCATTAATCAACTATCATCATCTAATCATTTATCAGTTCAATCATCATCCAAGTACTCAAAACAATTGTCATAGCCAAAATTGCTCAATTAATATATCATACAGATATAAATGCTCAGATTTATGCATATGCACAAAGACTCAGTTTATCAAAAACAACTCCATGGAGGTTTTCATAATTTCGAGAAGAATGCTTTGGTTAATTGTCAGCCTTAGCCCAAAGACAATCTCCCAGTCGTTGAAAAGAATCGTGTTCTTGTTGGGTATCGTCAATGCGTTGCAACGGACTGCATCGCCAAGTGGCACAAGGTACTCGCCAACTGTCCACTGGTCGACCGCCGCACCTCGACGCCCCCAAGATCCATCATAGACCTCACTATCAATTCTCATTCCCTCTTCAACCGCAAGGGCCATAACAACTATTAGCTATATTTTATACAATGCACGAATATATCAGTGCAAGTCCAACTCCAAAAGGCCAAATCTTTTCAATTTCATTTGTTCAATGTAATCATATGCTTCAACGCATATTTTTCCAATGCACGTATAATGCACCAAATCCAATCACAGACATATCTTTCCAATGCATGTATAATGCACCAAATGCCAATCACAAATAAAACATGTCATTTTCTCACACAAAGATCCATATACTTTGGTTCTACAAAGATTTTATACTATATTTTTAATAAAAAATCATATTATCACATTTTCATAGTTATAAAACACTTTCATCGTGTTTTCACAAAATTCCGCAACATTTCCATTTCGTTTTCACAATTCCAAAACGTTTCTGTTATATCTTCACAATATCATAACACTTCTTTTACATTTTCACAATACTGTAACACTCTTGTTACGTTTTTAAGATTCCAAAATGTTTTTATTACGTTTTTAAAATACTGTAACTCTTCTGTTGCACCTTTAAATCACGTGTTAAATTTTTCAGCATTTTTCTAAATTGCATAAAAATATACGTTTCTCAAATTGCGTAAAAATATTTTACTGTATTTCCAAACACTAAGAAATATTTTACTATATTTCAAACCACGTACTTTAAAAATTATATTTTTAAGATACGTAAATAATTTTTTTCACTACAATTCCATTACAGAAAATATTTCTCATTCTTCAAAAATTTCATTTCCACTTTTCTCAAAATAATATGACTTTATACTTTATTTAACACATTTTCTTACTCAAGAAAATCCTTTTTCACAATATATTCCACAAATTCACAATTCTATTGAATTAAATCAATGTTTCTAACTTTAAAAATTACTAATGCTTTCCAAAATCCAACGGATGAGCTACACGTTAGAAAATACCAAATCACTATTGTATCCTTCATTCATTTTTTTTTCTTAAATCAATTTTAACAAAAATAAATTCTTTTTAAAACAAATTGAGACTCACTTACAACCACTCTTTTCTATTTACATAAAAATTCATTTCTTAAGTGCTAAAATACTCTGATTTCCTTTCCAAATTCCTTGTATTAAATTAATTATATTTCCACTTGGAAAATCACTTTGTTTCATCAAAATCAATGCATTACAAGCCTTCAAAAACGTGGACATGACTATTGAAAATTATCAAAACATTTTTCCTTCTAAATTGATATGGTTTTACACAAACAAAACCATTAAAATTTTATTTTCAAAACTGAAATATCGATGGTTATAAAAACCAAACCCATTTGTTCAAATCCTTTTTCACTTTCTTTGCAAATCCTTGTTCACTTTCTTTGCAAATCTTTAAAAATCAATGTTTGCCCCTTTCATTCAAAACTCATATTTAGAAAAACACTTAGGATCTTTTTACACAAAATAAATTAATAAAAATTCCTCAAAAATCGTATTCTTGTTTTCTTGAAAGACAAACCCTTTGTTTATTTTCCATACTCTTCAAATTATCCATTTTCATTTTTCATGAAAATATTAATTTGTGAACACCTATTTTGAGGTGTCTTGGCTGAAATTCTCATTGTTCTAGGGGCCCAAAACTCAATTCTCTTGTTCTTGAAAAATTTCAACATGAACCCTAATCAAGGGCATCAAAAACCGAACCCTCTCCTTTGGCTATTGGAGCCAAAAATTGAATTCCTTTTCATCACCACATCATGACATACACATATATATATTTCATCATAAATACTATAAGCATGCCATATACTTATCATGCATAATATAAGCATATCATCAAAGCCATAAAATCATGCAAAGCATATCAAGCATAAGCAAATAAATCAAAGCTCATAAACACACATAAATTATTACATGACCATGGATTGGAATCCTCACATGGATTCACCATCCATCAAATATAAGACCATCTCTCACCACCATACTTGGTTGGTGAGATGGATCTCCCTCTTACCTCTTGAAGATCCTCAAAAGCTTCTTGATTTGCTTCTTTTTCCAAGTCCTTCACCACCAAAGGCTTCTCAAATACAAAACAAAATACATAGAAATTAGTATACTAAGCTTGATTAAGAGGAACCATGGATCAAACATGATTTAGAACATGAAAAAGAGAGAAGAAATGAAGTTTCCTTACACTTCACCATAAATACCCTATAACTTGGCTCTTGAAGAAAGTCCATGAAGATGAATGATTTAGAGAAAGTCTCCAACATGAAAGTTGCTTAGAATATCATGTAGATTCAAGATCTGTGGTTGGATGAAATTAAAAAGTGATGGAAGATGGTCTTGATGGTCATGGCCGAAACTTAGAGGAGAAGAGAAAGGAGAGAATTTTCTAAGTTTAGCTTCCTTAAATTGACAAAGAAAGACCAAGAATGAGTAATAATGATGGTCTTCCACTTTGCCATCCTCTTAAGGCACCAAAAACCATGCCCCCTCCAAACACTCTCCTAAGGATGTAAACAAATCAATAATAATGCATGTTGACCAAGACAAAGTGATAGAAAATGATAGGAATTGATTTGTAATAATTTGCCTTACAAATGGATGCATTGCCGTGGAGGGTGAGTGAGAAATGAGTGAATTATTTGAACAAATAATTGGTACTAAGTCATTGAGAGAAAAGGTGATAAAGTGAGATAGCAAATGAATGAAATGATTTTTGGCCCCCTTTTTTCCTTGCATGGCCATAAGAAGCACTTGGAGAAGCCACCAAATTTGACTTAGTCTTACTTTGCTCAATTAAATACATTCTACTATATATCACAAAGATATAATAATTTAGAGCAATTTTGCTCTCCATTGCCGTAGAGATGCAATGGAAATGAGCCACCAAAATTGACTTACTTTTATTTAGCTTTCTTGAATTATTGTTAGAAGAATGACCAAGTAAAATGAGTAAAGGAATTGGCCCCCTTTAGAGTGCATGGCCGTAGCTTGCATGGAGAGAAAGAAGAAAATATTTTTGCTTTGGAAAAATGACCAATAATTATGTATAATTGATCAAGACATCTAATAATGACAGTTTTTTTTCTTTAGCTCCAAAATGAAGCTCAAAAATCGTCCCCCCTTCATTCTTGCTTCTTCAAAGTTGTCATCTTTTTCAAGCTATTATTTGAAGCATTTCTAGCCATTGATTAATTCAATGGTTAGGATTTAGGTAGACTTTTGATTAGAAGACTCAATCTAGGCCATTGGATCTTTCTCCTTTAAATCCTAGCCATTAGGTGTATCTCCAAAATAAAGGGTCAAGATTACTCCTTTTTACTTTTAATCCAAGGGTTATAATTAGTCATAGCCTTTTTAGAAGACCAAATCTCTACCATTGATTAAATCCAAATCCAATGGTCATAAATGGTCCTTGTTACTTTATAAGACTAAATCTCCACCGTAGATTAAATCTAAATCCAATGGTTATAAATGGTCTCTGTCACTTTTCAAGACCAATTCTACACTGTTGATTTAATCAACAGTTGATATCGAAGCCTTCCTAACCAAGTTTATTCTCACACCATTGATTAAATCAATGGTGATTATCCAATGCTTCTTTATTAAGTTTATTTCTTAACCATTGATTAAATCAATGGTTAATCTTCAAACTAAGTATTCTCATCCAAGGGTACAAATCAAGTCAAGCCCTCTTTGTTGACTATGCAGTATAATTTTTATTATTTTTATCTGCTATAACCCTACAAATAATATTTTTACTGTATTTTTATCACCTGATAAATAAATACAGTACAAAACATAGTAAAAGAAAATTATAAAAACTGTTTCCAGATTCAGGTTTAGTAAGATCCCTTGTCTCCGTCTAAATAGTACAAATTTTTCTATCCGTAGAAAAATTTTTACTTTATGGGACTCACCTGGGCCCACGTATGGCCACTTGGGCCCACATAGGACCACCTGGGCCCACATACAGTAAAAAAAATTCATAATCATCCACAAAAATCATAAATATTAGAAAACGCACAAATATCAAATCAGATTACGTAAAATAATTAAAACCTAACAGTAAAATTTTTATTTTCCTGACTCGGAGTAAATCACTCAAAACTATCAAATGCGCTGACGAAATAATCAAAATAATTTTACAGCATCCAAAAATTATTAAATAGTAAAATTCTATTAACTATCAAAATTACTGTTTACAAGATAGGAAATTTTGGGGTGTTACAGGGGGCGTCGGGGCACGAGTGTTTCACAGTGGGCAGTTGGTAGCTCCTCTAGATCGTGGGACAAACCGATACAAACGCACCGATGATCCTGACCTTGGCACAGTCCTATATCGAGATCTGTGTAGAATGTCTTGTAAAATGCCATGATGTGCACGTTGATAAATTGAGAATTATAGCACTTGAGGGCCTCGGTAGCCAAGAATACAGACATACCTCCTGATCGTTCTCTCCAACTGTTTTGTGTCTAGCTCCATGGAGTAGGATTTTGACTATCGTATGCATGTGCATAGTGAGTCCATGCATTATCTGGCATTTATTCACTATTATAATTTGGAATTGTTGTCTTACTATTATATATATGACGGCCTGGAACTGCTTGGTTGATTATTACTGCTATTTAATGTTTATTATCATTATCACTGTCAAAAATGCTATGTGGGCGCTTTGCACTATTTTGTTTCTGGTTGCTATAACTGGTAATGATGGTAGGATGTCTTACCTCTTTCCTGTCTTTCTATTACTGTTTGTCTGTATATTGCATCCCATCGAAGACGACTGCAAGGAAACAGAAGCTCCTGATTTCCCCGGCTTCTGGCCTGATCACCATTAATGACTATCGTAGAGCATGGAGGAGCGCATACGCGGATTTCTGGGAGATGTGCGTCTGACCTTCCTAGGAGGGCCAGAGTGCTAGCACATTAACCTGAATTCTGACCGTTGTGTCTACTTGGGTGACGTATCGATATCTCTAGCCTGGAGGCGCCATGAACCGCTGATCTTCACCTGCTGCATCAGCCTACATTTGGAATTTTATCTGCCTATACGGGAGAGGTGGGGTAACCGCTTCTACATCCCACAGGAGGACTCTTTTGATTCCACAGCTCGAACCCCGTCCTGTAGCTCTGTGGCTCCTATGGAGGTTTCCTCTGATGAGGAAGACCCCGAGGAGGTCCCTGAGGATGACCTCGCGGAGGATCCTGAAGAGGATCCTGCTTCGATTCCTCCTCATCTGAGGGACTGACATTGCTGGTAGCTACTGATAACTGCTAGTGTTTTTATTTTGGGGGCCTGATGTCTTTTATAGTGAGTTGTATATTTCTGATACCGTGGGGATGTACATGTATAATCCTTTGGGGCAGGTATAGTTTTGCTTTTTGGTATACTAGGCTTTGTAACTAAACAGTTTGATAAATATATATATGAATACGCAATGTTAATTCCAATGTATGCTTTACCTCTGCTTTTATTCTTTATTTCCATTTATGTTTCGTCACTATGTTTATTAACTATTGTTATTATTATTGTGAAATAACAAAAAAAAAAATATATGCACCGATTTAATTACATAACTATAATCAAGTAAATATATATTATATTAAAAGGAACCAGGTCTTAACTTATATAATTTTATTTCTGCATTGTGATTGACAATGTGACGTTCCCTCCCAAAAAGGGGTGTTACAATTATCCATTCTTAAATGTTGTAAATTGAGTACGTCTTATAATTCATATTTTAACTAGTTGTATATGTAACTATTCATTCGTGGATCCAATTTTTCTCTTATGCAAAATGATTAATATTATTAGAAAATTTATTGTTTGACAATCGTAACACATCAAAATTTAGTGACTGTGACATAATGACGATTGTGCCGTGGTTATTAAATTGAGGGGTGATACAAAGAAGGCAAAATGGTTACTCAAATGGAGGAGGAGAAATTCAATTTGACAACTCAAGTTGAAGAGGACAAATCCAATTTGACTACTTATTCTAGAAGACAAATTCAATTTGGCTACCTACTCTTTCAAGCTTATCTTATCATTCTTTCTCTAGAAACTTGTAGAAACGATGACTCGCCACATTCTAGAAGGATGTGGAATGCTGACTCACCCTGTGACTTGTCACGATGAGTCACACATTCTAAAAGTTTCTCTTGAAGACTCTATTAGTGACTCAATACTACGACTCACCATGTTGACTCAACTGTTCTAGAAAATTTTATGATGACTCACCTAGTAAATATCTAAGGATAAATATCTAGGAATATATATCTAACGTGAAAATATCTCAGTAAAATATCTTAGCAAAATATCTATATAAAATATCTAGGTGAAAATATCTAAGCTAAATATCTTAAGTAATTATGAACCATCATTACATGACATTATGACCAGTCAATTAGAATCATGTTAGGTTATTCAAAAGTCAACAAAAATGGTTAGGCTAGTTAGCTAAGTAAGTAGATAAACTAACTTAGTTACTCTAAAAGCCTAACTAATAACTAGATGGAACTAACTTAGTTAATAAATACTTAGAAACTCTAGTTACAAAATAGATCTAGAATCATCTAGAAGGAATGACCAATGCATGACCTATGCAATGACCTAATCAAGTAACTAAATAGTTAGAATGTAACTAAATGTCCTAACTAAATTAGTTTAAATGTAACTAGATCAAAAAACTAGTTAATCTAAGTGTAAGTAGGAAATTAGAATGAAACCAAACTAGTTACATCCTTCATTGAGTCACATGGCCACTTGGTCCTTCTACCATGTTCTTGATTCATCTAATGGCTAATGGATGATCATTAAGTGACATAAGCCATGTGGAAAGCATGTGAAGCCATGTGATATTTTCTATCATCATAATTAAACCTTGATCTTTCTATTAAGCCATTTACATGGCCATGCATAAGAAAAATAGCCTATTCCATTTCATTTCTCACACTTTGTGAAGCTAAACATCTATCATCTTTCTCTCACCTTCAAGAACACTTAAACTCCATTTCTTCTCTCCTTCTTGGAGCTCACGACCTCTACCCTCAAACCCTACCTCTACACTTCAATAATTCCATCCAATCTTACTTTCTAAACCTAAACACAATCCTAAACATTTTTCCTTTGGAGAGTTTTACCTAAATCATCCTCTAGGTACTTCAAAAATCAAGCTTTGATTTTCTACTCCTAAGGTAATTTCTCGATTCATTGATCCTAAGTTTGATTCTTAAATTTCTAGACCATGATTGATCCATGGTTTCTTGTTTTCAAGGTTGGTTTATGACTTTAGGATTTGTTTAATATTTTTAGGAATTTTATTTAGTGCTTCACGAAATCAAAAGGAGAAGGAACTTGAAGTTTGTTGTCTTCCTTGAGGTAAGAGGGAGATTAACCTCATCGGCCATATGTGGTGGTGAGGGAATGGATCTGTTTGTGCTTGTGATGAAAAATCCATAAGGATTTATTCACTTGATTGTTTAAGCTTTCTTTACTTATGATTGGTATGTTTATAGCTTTCAAAGTATGCTTGAATATGTGATTGGTATGCTTATAGCTTTGAAAGTATGCTTGAATGTGTGATTATGGAAGCATGCTGATTATTGTATAAACTAGGATGTGATTCACGTGATCGAAATTGTATGAAGGTTCCAAAGAACCCTCGAGGCTCACGGTCTCCATCACCACCAAGGGAACAAAATATCTAAAATTGTCTTTCTAATCATTAATTAAGTGATTTAATTATAAGAAATTAGATTAAAGGTTTTTGTAAAGATTAAGGTGATAGAAAATAATTAATTGTGATTTATGAAACACATAATGCAATTCGGCCAACATACCAATTTTCAATATCCTAAATCCAAAATTATTTTACTAAGTGTGAATTTAGTATTTGAATAATAGGAAATTAATTTGATGGGTTTTAGATCTAAAAAGAAAGTAATCTACTTTTTAGAATAAAATTAGTATAATTAAAGTTATGAAGTAAAACAAAAGTTGAAACTTGAAATTTGCTAACGTATAGCTCACCCTTTGGGTTTTGAAGTACGTTAGGAAATCTCGAGCTGTAATATTCCAATTTAAATAAAGAAATACAATTTTCTGGGAAACAATAGAAGATACTAATTTTCATAGGGAAATATTGGAAATATTATTTAAAAAGGGTTTATTATGGAAATAATAGAAATGAAGTCAAATTTTGATGGTAAATACGAAAAATATTATTTTGAGCTTAAAATATGTTAAAAATAATTTACGCAATTGAAAATATGCAAAAAAAACTTTTATGCCACTTAAAAATAGTAATTTTGGCTACGCGATTAAGAAAATGCGATAAAATATTTATGTGATTTAGAAAACATTGGAAAATCTTTACACAATTTGAAAACGTACAAAAGTGCTACGTGATTGTAAAAATGCGATTATATCGCTACGTGATTGAGAGGAACAGTGAGTTTTGCTATAGGGCCGAAATACTGGACCCGAGCGGATCATTGCTATTATGTAACTATGTGGGCAGTTATATAATATCATTGATACTAATGGCATTAGACGATTGTATGGGCAGTTGATTTACTTCCATTGGGAACCGTTCAACGGTGATTGACCCGGTGACGTTGAATAATGATACCACCAAGTGATAGCGTGTGAATATGAAATACTGTGTGATTAATGATAGCACGTGTATTTGAATCATACATTATGCATAGAAAAATGTGTTAACTTATTTGATTAATGCTATGTGCCTAGGAGTTTGAATTACACCTCAGTGTAGGTGCGATGGTCGTAGTGTAGGTCAAGTGTAGACCTTGGGGGCGTCGGGGTATGGGTTTTCCACAATGGCCAGTTGTTAGCGCCCCTGTGCTGTGGATCAGACTAATGCAAACACACCGACGATCCGGACCGAGACGCTATCGCTAATCACAATTCGGCGTAGAATGTCTTGTACAATGCCTGATGTGCACTTTGATAAATTGATAAATTATAGCACTTTTGGCCACAGCAACCGAGTGACAGACATATCTTCTGGATCATTCTCTCCGAAATTGTGTTTAGCTCCGTAGAGTAGGAATGGGTCTGTGTGCATATGCATAGTCAACATTTATACTATTGTGATATAATATTGTTGTGATATATTATTATTATGATATTATCATTATGCCTGATGTTATGTTGCAAGTTATTGGATTATTTATGTACTAAATATCATGAATATATCTATTGATTTTATGCTATTTTATGGATTTTATGTTGGACTGTATTGGTATGCTTGTCGTTTCTTTGCTGCCATATTGGTATGCGATGTAGAGGATCTCACCTCTTTGCTGTACTGTTTGTCTGTTATGTTTTATGTTTATGATTGATAAAGACCGTAAGAAGGACGAGGTTGGATCACCTAGATTTGAGTTGGTTTGGTCTTGTTTGATCAGTTTGAAATGGCTACAAGAAAGAATTTCTCTAGTTATGTGCAAGTGCAGTTCCATGGAGGCATTGATGCTTGGCATATTGACTCAGATACTCAGCTTTTTAATTATATAGGAGAGATGACTCTACTCCAGAGTGAGACACACCATGGAGTCCCGACTATTACATATAATGCTTGTGTACATTTAGAATTCTCCATGCCTGTTGGAGAACTATGGGATATTGCTTACAGTTTGTCTAGCGAAGACTCTACGGAGTCAACTGCACAGACTTCTGTCAGTAGAGACACGCCTCGACCAAAGAACGTGTCTGTAGAGGATCCAGGGGAGAATCAGGTTCAAGACCTTACTCTCAGGTTTTTGGGCTTGGACCAGGTCAAGTTTTTATTTGGTAATTATGTCCTATTTAGAATATATGAGTTTTTTGTAACAAAGATGTTTTGAATCTATGTTATGTATGAGAATTATATTTTGTCTAGTCTTTATATCTTGTGTTTCTCTAATTTAGCAAAGTTTATGTTTTTCCACGAAAAAGAAATTTTGAAACCCGTATTAAAATAACAAATATTTTATAACTTGGGATATTAGTTATTTAATTATGAAGAATTGGTCTGAAATGTGATACCCTTTGTAACACCCCAAAATTTCCTATCTTGTAAATAGTAATTTTGACAGTTAACAGATATTTACTGTTTAGTAATTTTTGGATGCTGTAAAATTATTTTGATTATTTCGTCAGTGTATTTGATTGTTTTGAGTGATTTACTCCATGCCAGGAAAATAAAAATTTTGGGGCCGGGGATAACTTTACGTAATTTAATTTTTACCATTAGGTTTTAATTATTTTACGTGATCTGATTTGATATTTGTGTGTTTTCTAATATTTGTGATTTTTGTGGATGATTATGAATTTTTTCAGTGTATATGAGCCCAAGTGGCCATACGTGGGCCTAGGTGGGTCCTGCAACGTGAAAAAAATTTCTACGGATAGAAAAATTTGTACTGTTTAGACGGAGATATGGGATCTTACTAAACCTGAATCTGGAAACAATTTTTATAATATTCTTTTACTGTGTTTTGTACTGTATTTATTTATCAAGTGATAAAAATACAGTAAAAATATTACTTGTAGGGTTATAGCAGATAAAAATAATAAAAATTATACTGCGTAGTCAACAAAAAGGGCTTGACTTGATTTGTACCCTTGGATGAGAATACTTAGTTTGAAGATTAACAATTGATTTAATCAACGGTTAAGAAACAAACTTAATAAAGAAGCATTGGATAATCACCATTGATTTAATCAATGGTGTTAGAATAAACTTGGTTAGGAAGGCTTCAATATCAACCGTAAATTTAATCAACGGTGTAAAATTGGTTATATAAAGTGGCTATGACCATTTACAACCATTGGATTTAGAATTGATCAAGGGTGGAGATTTAGTCTTATAAAGTAACAAGGATCATTTATGACCATTGGATTTGGATTTAATCAATGGTGGAGATTTGGTCTTCTAAAAAGGCTATGACTAATTATAGCCCTTGGATTAAAAGTAAGAAGGAGTAATCTTGACCCTTTATTTTGGAGACACATCTAATGGCTAGGATTTAAAGGAGAAAGATCCAATGGCCTAGATTGAGTCTTCTAATCAAAAGTATACCTAAATCCTAACCATTGAATTAATCAATGGCTAGAAATACTTCAAATAATGGCTTGAAAAGGATGACAATATTATTGCATGCATAATGCAAGGAGGAGACGATTTTTGTAGTATTTTGGAGCTAAAGGTGATTTGATGACCATTATTACTTGTCATGGTCAATATTACATCATTCTTGACCATTATTGATTTGTTTGCATCCTTAGGAGAGTGTTTGGAGGGGGGCACGGTTTTTGGTGCCTTAAGAGGATGGCAAAGTGGAAGACCATCATTATTACTCATTCTTGGTCTTTCTTTATCAATTTCAAGAAGCTAGATAAATATTTAATTATCTAGAAATAAGACATGACCATAAGAATGTAATTAAATAATTAAAATATAGTTATAAAATCCTAACTAAACTAATTTAAGAGAAACTAAATGAATTAATTATTTAATCAAGGAGTAATTAAGAATTGAAATAGAACCAAGACTTAGTTAGTTTACCCTTGGACTCCCACGGCTGCAAGGTGCTTCTCCAAGGTTCTTGAATGGACTTTTATGACCAATGGATGGCATTTAGTGACTTAGACCATGTGAAGACCATGTGCATGCATGTGATAGCCTTCAATTGTGCTAAATAAATTTCTATCTCTCCATTCTTTCACTCCTACGGCTGCCCACTTCAATTCAGCCCTCTATTTTTATTTTTTATCACACTTAGTAACACAAAGACCATTCTCTCTCTTCTCTCTCTTCCAATTGTTCAAGAATACCAAGAACAAATACAAAGAACACCATCTTCTCTCTTCTTTGAGCTATTCGGTCACCACCCATAGAACCACTTCCAATCTTTCATAATTTTATCTAGTTACATATTTTGAATCCTCTCATCAATCTAAAACACTTTCATGTTGGGAACTTCTCAAAATTCACTCATCTTCATCACTCTACCAAGTCAAGAACACAAAAGTTCATATCTTTTCTTATTGAAGAATTCGGTCCATACTCATAAATCCCACTTCCAAGCTTAAATAATTTTATATAATCTTAGATCTAGAACCTATACACAATCCTAAGATACTTTGTAGTTGAGATCTAAGCCTAGTTCCATCATCTTTATGCTTGAATCTTGAATCTTGAATTTAAGTTTTAAGGTTTCAAGGTAAAAATCTTGAAACTTGGCTTTTTATTAAATTCTTAGAATCCTAAGACCATGTTTGATCTATGGTCATCTTAATCAAGTTTAGTATACTAATTTCTATGTATTTTGTTTTGTATTTAAGAAGCCTTTGGTGGTGAAAGACTTGGAAAAAGAAGCAAATCAAGAAGCTTTTGAGGATCTTCAAGAGGTAAGAGGGAGATCCATCTCACCAACCAAGTATGGTGGTGGGAGATGGTCTTATATTTGATGGATGGTGAATCCATGTGAGGATTCCAATCCATGGTCATGTAATAATTTATGCGTGTTTATGAGCTTTGATTTATTTGCTTATGCTTGATATGCTTTGCATGATTTTATGGCTTTGATGATATGCTTATATTATGCATGATAAGTATATGGCATGCTTATAGTATTTATGATGAAATATATATATGTGTATGTCATGATGTGGTGATGAAAAGGAATTCAATTTTTGGCTCCAATAGCCAAAGGAGAAGGTTCGATTTTTGATGCCCTTGATTAGGGTTCATGTTGAAATTTTTCAAGAACAAGGGAATTGATTTTTGGGTCCCTAGAACAATGAGAATTTCAGTCAATACACCTCAAAATAGGTGTTTACAAATTAATATTTTCATGAAAAATGAAAATGGATGATTTGAAGAGTATGAAAAATAAACAAAGGGTTTGTTTTTCAAGAGAACAAGAATACGGTCTTTGAGGAATTTTTATTGATTTATTTTATGTAAAAAGATCTTAAATGTTTTTCTAAATATGAGTTTTGAATGAAACGGGCAAACATTGATTTTAAGGATTTGCAAAGATAGTGAACAAGGATTTGCAAAGAAAGTGAAAAAAGGATTTGTAAAGAAAGTGAAAAAGGATTTGAACAAATGGGTTTGTTTTTTTATAACCATCGGTATTTCGGTTTTGAAAATACAATTTTAATGGTTTTGTTTGTGTATAATCATATCAATTTAGAAGGAAAAATGTTTTGATAATTTTCAATAGTCATGTCCACGTTTTCGAAGGCTTGTAATGCATTGATTTTGATGAAACAAAGTGATTTTCCAAGTAAAAATATAATTAATTTAATACAAGGAATTTGAAAAGGGAATCAGAGTATTTTAGCACTTAAGAAATGATTTGGGAAAAATGGAGAATATAATGGTATTTTGAAAATATACTAACGTATAACTTATTTTCAAGTTTTGAAGTACATTAGAAAATGTTAAGTTTTGAAACGTTGATTTATATCAATGAAAAAATGATTTTGTGAATTATATTTTGGAAAAGGATTTCTTGAGTAGAGAAATGTGGAAAAAGATTTTTCTTGAGTAAAGAAAATGTGTTAAATAAAGTATAAAGTCATATTATTTTGAGAAAAGTGAAAATAGAATTTTTGAAGAATGGAAAATATTTTCTGTAATGAAATTGTGGTGAAAAAAATTATTTACATATCTTAAAACCGTAATTTTTAAAGTACATGGTTTGAAATATAGTAAAATATTTCTAAGTGTTTGGAAATACAGTAAAATATTTTTACGCGATTTGAAATATGATAAAATATTACTACGCGATTGGAGATGCGTTGAAACATTTTAAGTGATTTGAATTACGTTTAAATATTTTACGTAATTTGAACTACTGTTGAAAAATCACTATGTGATTTAAAAGTGATAGAATATTTTTACGTGATTGTGAGAAAATGACATGTTTTGCCTGTGATTGGCATTTGGTGCATTATACATGCATTGGAAAGATATGTCTGTGATTGGATTTGGTGCATTATACGTGCATTGAAAAAATATGCGTTGAAGCATATGATTACATTGAACAAATAAAATTGAAAGGATTTGACCCTTTGGGGTTGGACTTGCACTGATATATTCATGCATTGTATAAAATATAGCTAATAGCTATTATGGCCCTTGTGGTTGAAGAGGGAATGAGAATTGATAGTGAGGTCTATGATGGATCTTGGGGGCGTCGAGGCGCGGCGGTCGACCAGTGGACAGTTGACGAGTACCCTGTGCCACTTGGCGATGCAGTCCGTTGCAACGCATTGACGATACCCGATAAGAACACGATTCTTTTCAATGACTGGGAGATTGTCTTTGGGTTAAGACTGACAATTAACCAGAGCATTCTTCTCGAAATTGTGAAAACCTCCATGGAGTTGTTTTCGATAAACTGAGTCTTTGTGCATATGCATAAATTTGAGCATTTATATTTGTATGATATATTAATTGAGGAATGTTGACTATGACAATTGTTTTGAGTACTTGGATAATGATTGAACTGATAAATGATTAGATGATGATAGTTGATTAATGCTGATAGCATGATTATGGTATGATCTATCTGTATGATATGCTGTTTGTGTTATCTCTGTACTGCCATGTTGGTAATGGCGTAGGTGATCTCACATCTTTGTTATGCTGTTTTGTTGTGTCTGTACTGTTAAAATCAAATAATAGAAGGATCGAGTTGTCTTAGACATAACGGGTGATGGATACTCTGAGATTGGTGACAACAATAAGGAGTGGACATTCAGGACTCGAAGGTGTGCAGTGTTGACAAAGGAACAGATGTCTGATGCATCAAGATGGACAGAAAAAGGAATAAGTATGTTAAAGTTTTTCGTTAGTGTTGTACCGTGCTATTAAGTAGGACCCGTCATGGGGTTTGCTACTGTTAAAAAAAAATAAGTCTGTTAATTTTATATTTCTCTTTAAATTGTGATATTAATTGGTGTCAATATTGCATAATGAATAATTGAAACATGATTTTCAATATTACCTAATACTTTTAGTAAATTTACGTTTCAGTAAAGAAAAAATTTTGAAATCCATCTTTTATAACTCAAACTTTGTGCGAACTTCTTTTCAGATTATGAGTCAGGAGTCAGAAATGTGATGCCCTAAGGAGGGTGTTACACCCTTCGAAGGGGGTGTTACATTAGTTAGTATCAGAGCCCAAATTAGAGTCTTTTGGGTTTGTGGGTAGGTTTGTCTTGTTTGTGCTATGTGTTTCTCTGACACCGAACACAGAGATATATTGTTTGGTTTCCGAAAGGAGACAATGTTGTTTGAAATGGTTATGTTTAGTTTCGTTGTGTTTTGATTTGTTTGTCTTTGAAGAAAGGGAAGGAAGCATAAGATCAATTGATTTCAGTAAATGTCGTATGTACGACCATCGGGGAAGCAACAATGAACAAATGGAGGAAGTACTAGTGGCAACGGATTTAATTAGACTGTAGCATCAGCATCGAAATGTAGGAAGCGTGGAAAGGCTTATTTGATGAAGGACTGCAGGAACAAGGAAGTAACTTGTTTCAAGTGTGGGAAGCCCGATCATGTTGCTAGAGGCTGTACTGAATCACAAATGAAACTTTCCATGAGTAATGAACGTGCGAACGATTCTTAAGTAGGAGAAGTAGTCAATACAAAGAGTGGAATGGAAGCGTTCAAATATAAAGACTTAAGAAACAAGGAAGTTGTGCCATAGAGAGTAATCCTAAAACTGTACTGTATAACTCGCAAGGTAATGCATTCTTTTATGGTATGTGACTGTGTGAGCCATTCAGGTTATCTGTGTTTCTATTTTTCTTTGACTTGAATAGTGCTACTTCAACTTCTAAACTTGCTATTACTACTCAAGCCTGCTTAAAACTATCCTATTATTATTCGAGATTGGAACTTTTTTGTTGATTTGGTTTGTCTACTTCTTTCACAAATAGATTGAGATTTTTGGATTTCAATCCAGAAAGTTCATTTCTAAATCTATAGAACCATATCAAGTTCTTTATTGGATAAATATGGTAATCTACCGAATAGCCTCATCACTTTTCTTTCTAACCTTTGTCGTGTCTTCCTTGTATCTTAAATGAAAAAGATAAATTCCTTATATTCCTGATTCAATCTATGTCATAGCCTAAATACAATACATTTAGAAGAGAACTTGATCTATGAGATATTTTCCATTAAGATTAAGGGTAGGCGAGTAAAACAACTTACCTGAGTGAAGAAAATCTGGAATAATGTGACGGGAGATAAAACATGGAAACTAGAAGATCAAATGAAGAAAGCCGCTGTCTCCAAGATCAATTTGCGTTCTGGTTATCACAGATTCGTGTGCAAGTAAAAGGAGTTTCAAGGCAATTTTCAGATGTGTTATAGGCACTATGAGTATTTAGTAATACCGTTCGGAGTAATGAATGCTTCTGTGATATTCACGAATTACATGAATAAGATCTTTCGTTCCTATTTTTGTCATTGTCTTTGTTGGCAATATTCTGATCTATTCTCGAAGTCCAAAGGAGCATGCTAAACATCTCAATGCAGTTCTTCAAATTCTGAAGAAGGAAAAGGAGTTATACGTGAAGCTGTTCAAGTGCGAATTTTGATTGAAGAAATGGTAGTGACATGTGTTTCAAGGCAGTGGAACGTGCATGAGAAGAATTATTCAACTCATGTTTTGGAATTTGTGATAGTCATTTTTGCGTTAAAAAAAGTCTGGAGACATTTTCTTTATGAATCAACCTACGATGTTTATAGTGATCACAAGAGCTGAAGTATATGTTTGATCAAAAGGTGTTGAAGATGAGGAAAAGACGATAGTTTAGAATTTTTGAAGGACTACGATTTTCAACTTCAATATCACTTTGGAAAGGCGAATGTCGTGGCGGATGCCCTAAGTAGAAAATGTGTTTAGTATATCTGCTACGATGGTTAAGGAGAGCGAATAGATAGATCAATTCAAGAATATGCGATTGTCTGTGAATTTGTTTGATTACGATTACTTGTTCGAATAATATGATGGAGGAAATTCAAGAAAAGCAGGAGGATCATCTAAAACGCATAACTGGAGATGCTATGTGGAAGTTTGAAGACAAGATAAATGAGTAATATCCTTTTTGTATGTTATGTAAGAGAAATTTCGATGATGAAATTCTTTTTAGAGGGGGAGAGTTGTAATACCCCAATTTTTTATTTTTCTTGAAATAAATATGTTTTATAATATTTATGAGTTTTTGTGAATTTTTAGGAATTTAAAAATTATTTTGAATATTTTAATATTATTTTAATTATTTTAATATTATTTTACACCGTGATGCTCAAAATTCATTTTTCTTCTAAATATATGAGTTTTATAATTTTTATGATTTTTGAAAATTTTTGTGAAATTTTCTAAGGTTGTGATTATTTTAATATTATTTTGAGCTGTATGTGTGTCTGAGGCGGGCGCGAAAAAATAAAATTTTTTCCTGAACCAGAAAGTTCCGGACTGTCAAGGCGGGATTAGGGGATCTTACTAAACCCGAAAACCGGGAACAATTGATAGGAATTTTCTTTATCTGAGTTTTCTATTACCTATTGTATAATAATAGCAGTAGCTATTGTCCATTGGGTAATATTTGCTAGAAAATATCTTGATGGCGATGAGTCAAAGTGATGGACCAATGGCAAGCTTGAAGAAGGCAAAATTGTTACTCAAATGGAGGAGGAGAAATTCAATTTGACTACTCAAGTTGAAGAGGACAAATCCAATTTGACTACTTATTCTAGAAGACAAATTCAATTTGGCTACCTACTCTTTCAAGCTTATCCTATCATTCTTTCTCTAGAAACTTGTAGAAATGATGACTCGCCATATTCTAGAAGGATGTGGAATACTGATTCACCCTATGACTTGTCACAATAAGTCACACATTCCAAAAGTTTCTCTTGATGACTCAGCTAGTGACTCAACACTACGACTCACCATGTTGACTTAGCTATTCTAGAAAATCTTATGATGACTCACCTAGTAAATATCTAAAGATAAATATCTAGGAATATATATCTAACAGGAAAATATCTTAGTAAAATATCTTAGTAAAATATCTAGGTGAAAATATCTAAGCTAAATATCTTAAGTAATTATGAACCATCATTACATGACATTATGACCAATCAATTAGAATCATGTTAGTTTATTGAAAAGTCAACAAAAATGGCTAGGCTAGTTAGCTAAGTAACTAGATAAACTAATTTAGTTACTCTAAAAGCATAACTAGTAACTAGATGGAACTAACTTAGTTACTAAATACTTAGAAACTCTAGTTACAAAATGGATCTAGAATCATCTAGTAGGAATGACTAATGCATGACCTGTGCAATGACCTAATCAAGTAACTAAATAGTTAGAATGTAACTAAATGTCCTAACTAAATTAATTTAAATGCAACTAGATGAAATAACTAGTTAATCTAAGTGTAACTAGGAAATTAGAATGAAACCAAACTAGTTACATCCTCCATTGAGTCACACGGCCACTTAGTCCTTCTACCATGTTCTTGATTCATCTAATGACTAATGGATGATCATTAAGTGACATAAGCCATGTGGAAAGCATGTGAAGCCATGTGATATTTTCTTTCATCATAATTAAACCTTGATCTTTCTATCAAGCCATTTACATGGCCATGCAAAAGAAAAATAGCCTATTCCATTTCATTTCTCACACTTTGTGAACCTAAACATCTATCGTCTTTCTCTCACCTTCAAGAACACTTAAACTTCATTTCTTCTCTCCTTCTTGGAGCTCACGGCCTCCACCCTCAAACCCTACCTCCACACTTCAATAATTCCATCTAATGTTACTTTCTAAACCTAAACACAATCCTAAACACTTTCCTTTTAAGAGTTTTACCTAAATCATCCTCTAGGTACTTCAAAAATCAAGCTTTGATTTTCTACTCCTATGGTAATTTCTTGATTCATTGATCCTAAGTTTGATTCTTAAATTTCTAGACCATGATTGATCCATGGTTCCTTGTTTTCAAGGTTGGTTTTGTTACCAAGTGGCCTCAATACTCAAGAGGGGGGTGAATTGAGTATGTAAAACAAGTTCGCAAATCTTTCGTAAAACATTTGATAATCAATTTTCATTGAAGCTATTGGATGATTATAGATTATTGGATAGATGAGATAAACACTATTACTTATAAATGTAAAGGAAACAATATTCAAGCAATTCAATAAAACAGTGCACAATGTAAAGAGAAGGGTTTAGAGAAAACAAACACAATGATTTATCCTGGTTCGATCACCAATCCACTTGTGATCTACGTCCAGTCCTCAGGCAACCACTCGAGATTTTCCACTATATCTTCAAGTTTCAATAGGTGCTTGACAACCTTTACAACCTTGAGTACTCAACACTTTGGGATACCTCACCCTTGGAGCTTGAGTCTCTTCAACTAAGGGATGCCTCACCCTTTACACTTTTGGAGGGATGCCTCACCCTCTTTACAAAGCAATTTAGATTGATAGAATGAAACTCTCATAGGAGTAAATGATTGCAAATTGAAGCTCTAATATGCTCTCAAAAGATAATTCAAGTTTTTCACAAAAATAGAGCAAGAATAGATTTGAAGATTAAATCTTGTATTGAAGTATTCGTAATCAGTTTTGGGTCAAGGTCAACCTCCAATGAAGTCCCAACATTGGTATTTATAAGTTTTGTAAGTAAACGAACCGTTAGGACCTTTTAGCCAAGCATTAAATGCCATTAATATAGTCGTTAGACTCTGTCAGATTACTTGTAATCGATTACACAGCAAATGTAATCGATTACATTGTTGTTCCAACGTGTTCTTGGCTTTCTGAGCTCTGTGTAATCGATTACATTCTTGGTGTAATCGATTACAAGGCCTCTAACTTGCTTTGTAATCGATTACAATATCCATATAATCGACTCCTTGAATGTGTTCTTGCCTTTCTGGGCTCATTATAATCGATTACCAACTTGGTGTAATCGATTACAAGGCCTCTAACTTGCTTGTAATCTATTATAATGCTCATGTAATCGATTACAAGGCCTTTGTTTGCTGTGTAATCGATTACAAACATCATGTAATCGATTACATTGGCCTTTGAACACATCTTTCAAGTCCAATTAAGTTTGTAAGTTATTTCTAACATTTCAAGACATTTGATTAACATAAATCCTTTCATGAGTGTTAAATCTAGGATTGAAAATAAAGTTTCTTTGAAAAACATATTTAGCTTTAAATTTTCACACTTATTTTGGAAATGATATATTAAAAATCATTTGAGAAATCTTGAGAGCATTTAACATTAATGTTCTAAGTGTTATGACTAAATAAACCTCTTGACTTCTTTCTTTGATCTTGACCTTTTCTTTTGCACTTGATCTTCATTTTTGCACTTGATCTTCATCTTTGACTTTGTTCTCATCAAAAACCATTTGACATGCTTTAAGGACATAAGCATTCACATTCTCCTCCATTTTGATGATGACAAACTTATCATAGGAAAAAGAAAGAGTTTTTGCATTTGTATATATTAGAGATTTAGGCACAACTCTCCTCCAGAGTTTATGCATGATATAGAATAAGATTTTTCATGTAAAAAACTCAAAAGCTCAAAAAGCTCTCCCGTACACATGCAACATTAATTAGATTTCATTTTTCACTATTCTCTCCCCCATTGGCATTATCAAAAAGACATAAGCATTTAGAAGAAAATTTGGACATCATTTCAGCTGTATTTCATGATTTCCCAGGAAGTAAACAAGTATACCCAAAACAGGAAATGCAAAGAGAATATAATGAATCCAGTTTATTCAGATCAAGAGAAAAATCAATATAACCAATATTCAATATCCAATATTTCAGAGAATATAACTAAAGCTGATTCAAGTTCACATATCACCAAAAACATATACAATGTAACCCAACATATCCAATATAATCAATATCCAAAATAGGAATAGATACTAATGTTATATAACTGAGCCAATACATGTACAATGTAGCCATAAGAAAATACAAAGAAAGCATCAGAGCAATGGGCCTCACTATCAGTAGCCTCGCTGTCACTGTCCTCATCAGCAGCGATGTCGTCTAGATCAACATTATCATCGTCGGGCTCAAGGTCGTCCTTAGAACCGAGGAGCTCCTCATCATCAGTAGGGATGCCAGAGGGACCAGCAAAAGGATAGGGGAACACGAGAGGCAAGGGATGTGGGAGGTGCAGCAACAGCAATCCGAGTAAAATGAGGTCCTGTCAGGAGGGAGCGAATGGAGGCAAGCTCCTGATCTGAGTAGTCCATCCTCAGCTCAAGGTGATTTACCTTTTGCTTAATGTGATCCATGCGTGTTTCCACAGTAGTGCTCAGGTTTCGCATCTCTTGGAGCAGGAGGTCCAGTATGGCTGTAGCTGGAGCAAGAGCAGGATGTTGAGCTTCCTCATCGTCATCACTATCCGGATCATGATGGATATGCCCAAAGCTACCATAGGCAATGTAGTGCCATCTATCATCGACTTTGTAGAGCTGAAGTTTTTTAAAGTATGCAAGCCTATAGACTGTGGCCCTTTTGAGCTGGTGTCCTTGGACTCCTCAGCCAAGGAAATGCGACAGTGTTCCAGGATTGCTGTCACCAGCATAACAAATGGTAAAGCAGAGTTTTTCTTTTTCTTCATATCCAACATGTGCTCAATGATGTAGTATCCCCAGTTGATTGGTCTCCCAATGGTCATTGCCCACAGGGTCACCACGTCATCCTTTAGAACCTGAGAGTAATTCCCTCCCCTAGGAATCACCCCCTTGACCAGAAGATAGTGGAGTACCCTGTTCTCCATGGTTAGGCCAGTGGCCATGATTCTCTTTTTGGGATCACTAGGGGGATAGTATCTTGTCCTTATCAGAGAAAGAAGAGCAGCCTTATGCTCAAATTCATGACCCCAAATATTAGCATTTCCATAGAAATTTACTCCATCAGGAGTGAGTTTGGTCAGCCTTTACCATTCATGCATAGTGATCTTGATCTGTTGCTTCTTCACCTCAGAAATTAAACACTCATCCTTATACTTTAGATTGGCATAAAATACTCTCACTAAATTTAGATAGATGGCCTTCTTAATGCTAAGGAAACCTAGCAGTCCTAACGTTTCAATGGTTCTAAAACTTTCCAGGGGTTCACTCTCACAGAAAGCTATAGGGAGATACCTGGGGGATATTATCTTCCGTAGCTGGAAGTTTTTCCTGAACAACTCAGCTTTCTTCACGGTGGAGAAATGGCGAGTGAGGTCCAGGCTAGAAATATTGTGTGGAGCTGCACGTGAGGACTCTCCAATGACAACCCCTGTTCTGGGGCATTTTGAACGGTGAGAAGGCTCTGCCATTAGATGTGGAAGAAGAGAATGAGATGAAGGGAAAGTGTTTGGAGATGAGTGAGTGAAGAGAGGGATGAGAGAAGGACAGTTTAAGGTAGAGAGGGAGAGAGTGTTCGTGAGAGGTGATGGGGAGATTTGGGTGATGGATTGTGATGGGATTTGGGAGATAGGCCGTGTGTAGAGGGATTTTCGAGTGAGAGGGAGGTGAAATGGAGGGATTTGGGTGAGATTTGAGTGAGAAAAGAGGGATTTGGAGGTTGGGTCTTCATGGGAGCAGAAGAGGAAAATGAAGAAACTGAAAGGTTTCTGATAAATGAAGCCTGTGCGCATCAGAAAACCTTTTAAAAACCCTGTGTAATTGATTACATTGGTATTGTAATCGATTATAAGCCTTCTGTTACTTATGTAATCGATTACATTTTTGGTGTAATCGATTACCATGCTTCTAGGGAACCTTGTAATCGATTACATTATTGGTGTAATCGATTACCTGAGTTCTGAGTTAATTGTAATTGATTACAACAGTTGTGTAATCGATTGCATGCTTGACAGAACCTTTGTAATCGATTACAAAGGCATTGTAATCGATTACCAGCATACTTAAACTCAGATTTTGCATTCCAAACATCATAGAATCAATTTTAACTTATTCAAATCAGTTCCACAACATCTTAAATCAATTTAAATCATTATGCAAGCATATAATCTAATCATATTATGATTCAAATCACATAATTGTGCAAAATTACTACTTTTACCAAGAATTACACCATTTTTGGTGAAATTTTGAAGTTGTTGAGTTGCTTGGAAGTCTTTGACATGAGGGAGCACCTGCAAAACAACTTAGGAGAAATCTCCGATGCTCAAGTCAGTATTGGATTCAAATATGATTAAAAATCAAGGATTATGCAGCAAATAGTTACAATTATACAGAAAACAACATGTGATGTATCAAGATGACATATTATGCAGCAAATTGATTTTTTTGGTTTATGTAACAACTAATCAACTTATGCACGATTAATCCAATATACCAAGTTCATTTCTTATATAGAAAAATGCTTCTTTTGCTAGGGGCTTAGTGAAAATATTAGCTAGTTGCTTAGTGGTTTCTACAAATTCAAACATACAATCACCTTTTTGAACATGATCTCTAATGAAATGATGTTTTATTTCAATGTGTTTAGTCCTAGAATGCAAAATGGAATTTTTGGACAAATTAATTGCACTAGTATTATCACATCTTATGGGGATGTGATCAAGCTCAAGACCATAGTTCAAGATTTGTTGCTTCATCCAAAGAATTTAAGCACAACAACTCCCAGCTGCAACATATTCAGCTTCAGCTGTAGTCAATGCCACACTATTTTATTTCTTGCTATGCCAAGAAACTAGTGAGCTTCCAAGTAAGTGGCATGTCCCAATAGTGCTCTTCCTATCCATTTTGCATCCAGCAAAATCAGAATCGGAATACCCAATAAGGCTACATGAGGCACCCTTAGGGTACCACAAACCCATTTGTGATGTGCTTATTAGATATTTCATTATTCTTTTAAGCACTTAGGTGTGATTCTTTAGGATTAGCTTGATATCTAGCACACATGCATACGCTAAACATTATATCAGGCCTATTTGCAGTGAAATAAAGGAGTGAGCTAATCATACCTCTATATTTTGTAATTTCTACAGATTTACCTCATTCATCCTTGTCCAAATAGTAAGAGGTGCCCATAGGAGTAGCCATATGCTTGGCATTGTCCATTCCAAACTTCTTGAGCAACTCCTTGCAATACTTGGATTGGCTTATGAAAGTCCCTTATCTTGTTTGCTTGATTTGGAGACCAAGGAAGAAATTGAACTCACCCATCATGGACATCTCAAACTCACTTTGCATAATATTTGAAAATTCTTTACAAAGAGAGTTGTTAGTAGCTCCAAATATAATGTCATCAACATAGATTTGAACTAGAAGTATGTCATGCATTTTGTGTTTTATGAAAAGGGTAGTATCAACTTTGCCTCTAGAAAAGCCTTTTTTCAAAAGAAATTTGCTCAACCTTTCATACCAAGCTCTAGGAGCTTGTTTCAAGCCATACAAGGCCTTTTTTAGTTTAAAAACATGGTTGGGCATTTCAAAATCCTCAAAACCAGGAGGTTGTTCCACATATACTTCTTCTTGTATAAAACCATTTAAAATAGCACTTTTGACATCCATTTGATAGAGTTTGAAATCCATGATACAAGCATATGCAAGTAACATTCTAATAGCCTCTAATCTAGCTACGGGAGCATAAGTTTCTTCATAATCTATGCCTTCTTCTTGATTATAGCCCTTAGCTACAAGCCTAGCTTTGTTTCTTATTATTAAGCTTGTTTCATCAAGTTTGTTCCTAAAGACCCATTTGGTGCTAATTATAGGATGATCATTGGGCCTTGGAACTAATTCCCAAACTTGATTTCTTTCAAATTGATTTAGTTCTTCTTGCATGGCCAAGATCCAATGTTCATCATTAATGACCTCATTTATGTCTTTAGGTTTAACTTGAGAGACAAAAGCCAAGCGATTACATGCATCTCTAAGTGAGTTTCGAGTGATTACCCATTTTGATACATCACCTATCACCTTGTCAAGATGGTGATATCTTGATGTCCTCCATTCCTTGGGTAGATCTATGATTTCTGAATCCTTTTGCCATGAGTGATCAAGGAGTCTCTCTTCTTGCTTCTTGGACTTTTTCTCTTGATTTTTCAAGTGCATTTTTGCCAAGATTTCTACAACATCATCAGCTCCTTTCTCGGCTCATTTGAGTTAGTTTCATCAAATGCAACATGTATAGACTCTTCTATGGTCATAGTTCATTTATTATAGACTCTAAATGCCTTACTATGTATAGAATAGCCAATAAATATTCCCTCATCAAATTTTGCGTCAAATTTTCCTAAGTTATCCTTTCCATTATTTAAAACAAAACATTTACATCCAAAGACATAAAAATGTGACACATTTGGCTTCCTTCCTTTGTACAATTCATATAGGGTTTCTTTACAATTGGCCTTATTAGGGCTCTATTGATAACATAACAAGCGGTGTTAACCGCATCCACCCAAAAGTACTTTGGAAGGTTGGCCTCATTGAGCATAGTTCTTGCCATTTCCTCTAAAGATCGATTTTTCTTTTCTACAACACCACAAACACCATTTTGCTGTGGTGTTCTAGGTGCAGAAAAATTATGCTCAATGCCATGTTCATCACAAAAAGTTTCAAATTCATGGTTTTCAAATTCACCACCATGGTCACTTCTTGTAGATGCAATACAAAAACCTTTTTCGTTTTGGATAACTTTAGCAAGCTTTTTAAATGATTGAAAAGCATCATTTTTGTGGGTCAAGAATAATGTCCATGTAAACCTAGAAAAATCATCCACAATCACCAATGCATAGTAATTTCCACTAAAGCTCATAGTTCTAGAGGGACCAAAAGATCCATGTGCAAAAGTTGTAAAGGTCTAGAAGTTGAACCATGTTTTTAGCTTTAAAAGAGACCTTTACTTGTTTTCTCTTTTGACATGCATCACAAAGTTTGTCTTTTTCAAATTTGAGCTTTGGAAGACCAATTACTAGTTCTTTAGAAACCAATTTGTTTAAGTGATCCATGTGAATGTGAGCAATTCTTCTATGCCATAACCATGAATCATTTTCTTTACTCATAAAGCATTTAGCATCATTTGGGGAAATACCATCAAGACTAATCATATATATATTATTGACCCTATGACCAACAAACTTAACTTGCTTATCATCTTTTCCCTCAATTATGCAACAAGAAGAATCAAATATAACTCTATTGCCTTTATCACATAATTGACTAATGCTAAGCAAATTATGTTTAAGTCCTTTAATAAGCAAAACATTATCAATTGATTATGAAGGGATCTTACTAACTTTACTAATTCCAAGGATCTTCCCTTTGTTGTTATCGCCATATGTGACATGACCATGTTTCTTGGGGGCAAGGGAAGAGAACTTGGAGCCATCACCGGTCATGTGCTTGGAGCAACCACTATTAAGATACTAACTTGAGCTTTTGGTCTTCAAGCACACCTACAACTCATATTCAAATTTTAACCTTTGGTACCCAAATTGTCTTGGGTCCTTGTGTGTTAGAGTTAGGCATGGTGCCTTTAGGAACCCAAACACTTTTGATTCCAACCTTGGTGTTTATGTTCTTTCTAACATTGTAAGTAGATGCACTATGCCCTTTCTTACCATAATGAAGACATTTGACAAAAGGGCTACTTGAAATATTTGAGGAAACAAAGAAATTCTTATAAGACTTTTGATGGTTATTTGGATTAAATCCCAAACGGGCTTTTTGAAAAACACATTTCTGTTTCCCTAACAACACATTCAAGTTGTCTCTTCCAAAGGTGAATTTTGTAAGAGTGTTGTTCAAATCTTCAATTTCTTTTTCAAATGCTTTGCATGATGAACAAGGTAATGATATGGATGTGTTATCATGTGAGGAGCAAGTCATGCATAATAAGTTAGCATCAATAAGTCCTAAGGTCTCATTTTCAATCTTAAGCTTATTTATCTCCTTGCTTAAAATAGAAACTTTGTTTACCAATAAGGAGATTGTCTTGTTAGAAGATAAAACCATTTTTGTGAGCCTCAAAGATTCATCATGAAATTCCTGAAAAGCATCTTGCAATTCATCATAAGAAGGTGGAGATTCTAAGTTAGAAGATGTTACCTCGGTGTCACTCTCTTCACTTTCTTCTCCTTGAGCCATGAGACAAAGATGGGCTTCTTAATTCTCTGAATTATCGGAAGAGCTTAAGTCATTGTTCTTCCATGCTATATATGCTCTCCTTCCTTTCTTTTATTTGGAAGACCTTTTCTCAAACTTCTCCGTCTTCTTAAGATACATAGGACACTCTATTTTCATGTATCCCACTTTTCCACATTCATAGCATTTTGGAGGAGCAGAGGATCCTTCTCCTTTATGATACACTTTCTTTTGAGGATAGAGTGGTCTTCTTTGAAATCCCTTTTTCTTTAGGAATCTTCTAAACTTTCTCACAAGGATACTAAGATTCTCCTCACTTAGCTCAACATTTTCTGTATCCTCTTCACCATCTTCATCATCATCTTCAATTATAGAAGAGGTAGCTTTGAGTGCAATTTCCTTCTTTTTTTTATCATGCTCTTCATTTTGATTGAGCCTATTTAGTTCTAGCTCATGTTCTTGAAGCTTCCCAAATAAGGTGGCTAGAGACATTGTTGATAAATCTCTTGATTCCGCAATAGCCGTTACTTTGGGTTACCAATTCCTACTTAAACATCTCAAGACTTTGTTAATAAGATCCTCATTAGGAAATGTCTTTCCTAATGAGATAAGATGATTAATAATATGAGTAAATCTCTTTTGCATATCTTGAATACTCTCACCTTGGTTCATTCTAAACAATTCATATTCATGAGTAAGAGTGTTTATTCGAGTTCGCTTTACCTCACTAGTACCTTCATGAGTTACTTGTAAGGTATCCCATATTTCTTTTGCGGTCTTGTAATTTGACACCCTAAAGAATTCATCATACCCCAAGGATGTGGTGATGATGTTCTTGGCTCTCAAATTGTATTGAACCTTCTTTTTATCCTCATCGGTCCATTCATTTCTAGGTGTATTAATTTTCACACCATCTTTAGTATGTGTGGGAACAAAAGCACCATTTTTAACGATGTCCCACACATCTAAGTCAATAGCTTCAATAAAAATTTTCATCCTTTCTTTCCAATAGGCATAACCATCCCTATTGAAATAAGGAGATCTGTTTATAGAAGAACCTTCATTTGAAAAACTATTTGAAGCCATCACTTCTCTTGAAGCTACTAAGCTCTTTATACAAGAGTCTAACTCTGATACCACTTGTTACCAAGTGGCCTCAATACTCAAAAGAGGGGGTGAATTGAGTATGTAAAACAAGTTCGTAAATCTTTCGCAAAACATTTGATAATCAATTTTCATTGAAACTATTGGATGATTAGAGATGATTGGATAGATGAGATAAACACTTTTACTTATAAATGTAATAGCCAAATGAAACAATATTCAAGCAATTCAACAAAATAATGCACAATGTAAAGAGAAGGGTTTAGAGAAAACAAACACAATGATTTATCCTAGTTCGATCACCAATCCACTTGTGATATACGTCCAGTCCTTAAACAACCACTCAAGATTTTTCACTATATCTTCAAGCTTTAATAGGTGCTTGACAACCTTTACAACCTTGAGCACTCAACACTTTGGGATACCTCACCCTTGGAGCTTGAGTCTCTTCAACTAAGGGATGCCTCACCCTTTACACTTTTGGAGGGATGCCTCACCCTCTTTACAGAGCAATTTAGATTAATAGAATGAAACTCTCATAAGAGTAAATGATTACAAATTGAAGCTCAAATATGCTCTCAAAAGATAACTCAAGTTTTTCACAAAAATAGAGCAAAAATGGATTTGAAGATTAAATCTCGTATTGAAGTATTGGTAATCAATTTTTAGTTCAAGGTCAACCTCCAATGAAGTCCCAACATTAGTATTTATAAGTTTTGTAAGTAAAGGAGCCGTTGGGACCTTTTAGCCAAGCATTAAATGCCATTAATATAGTCGTTGGACTCTGTCAGATTGCTTGTAATCTATTACACAGCAAATGTAATCGATTACATTGTTGTTCCAACTTGTTCTTAGCTTTCTGGGCTCTGTGTAATCAATTACATTCTTGGTGTAATCAATTACAAGGCCTCTGATTTGCTTTGTAATCGATTACAATATCCATGTAATTGACTCCTTGAACGTGTTCTTGTCTTTCTGGGCTCGTTGTAATCGATTACCAACTTGGTGTAATCGATTACAAGGCCTCTGACTTGCTTATAATCGATTACAAAGCTCATGCAATCGATTACAAGTCCTCTATTTACTGTGTAATCGATTACAAACATTATGTAATCGATTACATTGGCCTTTGAACACATTTTTCAAGTCCAATTAAGTTTGTAAGTCATTTCTAACACTTCAAGACATTTGATTAAACATAAATCCTTTCATGAGTGTTAAATCTAGGATTGAAAATAAAGTTTCTTTGAAAAACATGTTTAGCTTTGGATTTTCACACTTATTTTGGAAATGATATATGAAAAACCATTTGAGAAATCTTTAGAGCATTTAACATTAATGTTCTAAGTCTTATGACTAAATAAACCTCTTGACTCCTTTCTTTGATTATGATATTTTCTTTTGCAGTTGATCTTCATTTTTGCACTTGATCTTCATGTTTGACTTTGTTATCATAAAAAACCATTTGACATGCTTTAAGGACGTAAGCATTCATAGGTTTATGACTTTAGAATTTGTTTAAGATTTTTAAGAATTTTATTTGGTTCTTCACGAAATCAAAAGGAGAAGGAACTTGAAGTTTGTTGTCTTCCATGAGGTAAGAGGGAGATTAACCACATTGGCCATATGTGGTGGTGAGGGAATGGATCTGTTTGTGCTTGTGGTGAAAAATTGATAAAGATTTATTCACTTGATTGTTTAAGCTTTCTTTACTTGTGATTGATATGTTTATAGCTTTCAAAGTATGCTTGAATATATGATTTGTATGCTTATAGCTTTGAAAGTATGCTTGAATGTGTGATTATGGAAGCATGCTGATTATTGTATAAACTAGGATGTGATTCACATGATGGAAATTGTATGAAGGTTCCAAAGAACCCTCGAGGCTCACGGCCTCCATCACCACCAAGGGAGCAAAATATCTAAAATTGTCTTTCTAATCATTAATTAAGTGATTTAATGATAAGAAATTAGATTAAAGGTTTTTGTAAAGATTAATGTGTTAGAAAATAATTAATTGTGATTTATGAAACACATAATGCAATTCGGCCAACATACCAATTTTTAATAGCCTAGATCCAAAATTATTTTACTAAGTGTAGATTTAGGTATTTGAATAGTAGGAAATTAATTTGATGGGTTTTAGATCTAAAAAGAAAGTAATCTACCTTTTAGAATTAAAAGTAATCTACCTTTTAGAATTAAATTAGTATAATTAAAGTTATAACGTAAAACAAAAGTTGTAACTTGAAATTTGCTAACGTATAGCTCACCCTTTGGATTTTGAAGTGCGTTAAGAAATCTCGAGCTGTAATATTCTAATTTAAATAAAGAAATACAATTTTCTGGGAAACAATAGAAGATACTAATTTTCATGAGGAAATATTGGAAATATTATTTAAAAAGGGTTTATTATGGAAATAATAGAAATGAAGTCAAATTATGATGGTAAATAAGAAAAATCTTATTTTGAGCTTAAAATATGTTAAAAATAATTTACGCAATTAAAAATACACAGAAAAACTTTTATGCGACTTAAAAATAGTAATTTTGGCTACGCGATTAAGAAAATGCGATAAAATATTTATGCAATTTAGAAAACGTAACAAAAGTGTTACGCGATTGTGAAAATGCGATTATATCGCTACGCGATTGAGAGGAACAGTGAGTTTTGCTGTAGGGCTGAAGTAGTGGACCCGAGCGGATCATTGGTATTTTGTAATGTGGAAATAAGCTTGTCCCAAATGGTTTAATATGTTAAGTTTTGGTGATGACAAATACAAGACAAAAAGAATGATGCTTATACTTAATAAATGCGCTTTATAGATAACAAATGCATCACAAAAGAATATTGATCATGTTACATAAATGTGTTTAATGAGATATATTATATCATGCATGATTATGTACTTTATCTAGTTATATTTCACTTAATAATCATGCAATGAGATATATGTAACATTCATCATATAATATATCCAATAATATTTTATATGAGTTATAAATGAATTAATATTGGATATGTCTATGAAAATCTTGGATGCATGTTAGACTAACTAGAGTTATACATTTATGAATCACGCATATGAAGAAATTGAGTTATGAATTTGGACTAAGTATATTTGGTTAAATGAGTAATACTTTGTAGGAAAGTCTAAGTACAAAGAGTGAGCATTGCAATAAGAAAGCAAAAGATCACAACTGTGCTCAACTCAAGGAGAATGAAAATGAAAAGATGTTCCAAGCATTTGCAAGTCTTGAAGAGAAAATTTTCTTTGAAAGCTTGGATTACATTAAGAAGTGATGGTGGCAAAAGATCTAGTCTAGCATCTTCAAGAATAGCTTATAGGACTTAGATCTTGTGTAAAGGTAAATGAGACTCACACTAAGCTCAATATGTTTTAACATCTTTAAAAGTGTTTCTTACATTCTAAAATGTCCAACAAACTATTTTTGGAAAGCTAGTCATGGTGGTAGTTCATTTCTATGAAAAATAGCAAAGTTTGTGTTTTGTAAAACTGACTTTTGGTTACTCTTTTGATCATATCTTTTAAAATATTTTGAGTTTTACTCTAAAACTTATTTAATATGAAAAAAGACTCAAAGATCTTTCCAATGAGTGGTCATTCGCTTAAAACGGATAAGAAACGAAGAAGTTATGACCATTTAAAGTCAATTTTCAAAACCAAAGTAGTTTATTCGAATAAGAGATGTGATATTCGAATAACACACCTCTGAAAACTTCCCAGAACGTGTTTTTAAAGGCTTATTCAAATAACAAATGTTTTATTCGAATAACACAACTCAGAAAAAGATCCAGAATGTGTTTTTGATGATTTATTCGAATAACCAAAGTGTTATTCGAATAACATAAGTCTTATTCGAATAACAAAGTTGCAAAAAACAGTGATATAAGTGGATTTATTCGAATAACAAATGTGCAAACATGTTTTAAGTTGTGCTTTTCTAGCATTATGTCTTGAAAGTATCTCTACATATGCTAACATGTTAGATATGCATACATTTTTACTTGGAATGACATGCTATGGTAATATCTTTATCGTTAAGCTTGTAATCAATTCTCTTTGTTCAAATATATAAATTCACAATCTCAGAAGTCATTCTAATCCTTTCTCTTTGATGCCTAATTGTCTTATATACTCACTTGAAGATTAGAAAGTAAAATGTTATATGTCTTCTTGTTTGATATGTTAAAATTTGAAAACAAGAAGTAAATGATTTCAAAAATTATA
Organism: Ormosia semicastrata; assembly: GCA_029884595.1. NCBI lineage: Eukaryota > Viridiplantae > Streptophyta > Magnoliopsida > Fabales > Fabaceae > Ormosia > Ormosia semicastrata. The sequence continues at coordinate 61,810,933 of JAQQTO010000061.1, read as the reverse complement.
GTTCCATGGCTTTTCAATTCTTTCATTACAATAAAAGACATTTTGTTCTTGGCATGTGTGAGTACTAAAATTCCTTACTTGATATTACATGCCTAACATGATCATTGTTTGCCCCAAAATGCTTATATAAGTTTTCATGTTGATTATGTATTTCTTGATAAACTTGAATCATGCCTTAAAATGCTTAAATCATATTTGTGGATTCAAGTGCATGTGTGCTTCATGCATTCTTGTTAGAACTAACATTGTATGGTTGATAATGTAATACATGTTTTACATTATATATCAATCTAAATTATACTTGTAAATGAGATTCAATGATATTTGATGATAACCTATGTTTTAGAGAATTTTTAAAGCTTGCTTTGCAAGTGTCTCTATGTGCTTCAAGTATAACCATCAAATATTAAAGTGTCAAGCATATGTGGATAAATGAGAATAGTTGAATGAAAAGGGACATGAGGAGACTTTCTTCAAGTACAATGGAATGAAATACTCAATAGAAGAAAGTACAAACTCAAAGGACCTATAAATGAAGAATATTCTAAAGAAGCATCACTTTCTATCTAACCCAATAAGTATCTCTATCCCTAAACTATTGTGGTATTCTATATGCTATGAATTATATGATACTTGTTGATAAATTGATCTTAAAAAAAATTAGATGCTTTCCTTATATGAGAAGTATGCTTAGCATTGTCAAAGTGCCTAATTGGACATTAAATTGCTAGTTTTTGTTATTGCATATAGGGTGAATGATATTAGTTCTATACATACTTTGATCCGTGTAGCATATTTCATCAAGGTAAATGTTTGATATATATGATTCTCTTCATCTATGGTTTTTTAGTAGTATAACACCTATGAGAATCATGCTCTTCTTTTGAAAAGATTTTCTTGGTTAATTAAAAAGTTTTTTTTAAGGCAAAATCTCCTATCATATTTGAAAGAAGCTTTTAAAGTTTCATATCCTTGAGAATCCTTTGAACTTGTCTTAAGACCTTGAAAGTATTATCATCTCCTAATTGTCTTGAAAATTTGGAAATCATTGGATCTGTGATATAAATGTAATATTCTCTTCATTTACTTTGAAAAGTCTTACTAAATCTTAAGAGAATACTTATAAAAGTTTCCAAATAAATCTTTTGAAATGCTTTATAGAGCCCATCTTAATACTTCAAAAGATAAGTCTTGTTCTTCAAAAGTATTTTATCTTTTCAAGGCTTTTGTTCAATGAAAAAGAGAGGAGATATACTTTTAAATGTTCATTTGACTTAAGTTTGATCACTTTCAAGGAATATGTGGTTTAATATAAAATCTCTTTACCCTTCTAAAATTCTTTTAAAAATATAATGTGTTCTTGCAAAATTCTTTTTGAAAGGGGGAGAAGTTTTTAAAATGGTTTTTGATTGAGGGATTAAGAATATATATCTATGCCTTGCTTTTCTTTATTGTAATGTGCTTACATAGTCTTGGCATGCATGGTTCCTTTTATCTATCTTGCGCTTCAATAAGGGGGAGCTTATCATACTTATCTTACATATTTTTTTCCATGTCCATGTTGACTAAAAATATATGCATGACTATGTTGAACTATTATGTTTTATATCTTGATAATATGCATATTCTGAGGGGGAGCTTATCTCTTAAATTGTTACTCATATCCTATGGCTAACAAGTGTTATATCTCTTGGTTAACAAGTGGTAAACATGTTATATCTTTTGACTTACATCCTTGTTTGACATGAAATGTTTTATTGTTAATACTATCAACATGTCAACAAAGATCATCTCTTGTTCTTTTTCCCTCTATCAATGAAAGAAGGTAAACATTCCTAAATTTCATATCTTTTGATTCTTTCATTGAGAAATGCTTCATATGTGACAAGTTGTATGATATTTCATTTGAAAATCTTAATTTCATGATCTTACACGGATATTTTTGTAACTCCTAACAAGTGATATCAAGTGGTACTTATTTATCGTGTGTTATGCAATATATTATATGCTAGACATAATTTCTTAAGTTTATTGTTATCGTATGCCAAATGTTGATGTACCAAAATGTAACAAGCTTTACATGAATAATCTTTTATATCTTAAAAGCATGCTTGTTTCATCTATCTATTCTTGAATCCTGTGTAAAATCAAATAAGGGGAGACAGTTTTGATTTGAATAACTTAAAGAAGTTTTGGGTTTTCCTACCCTTTTGACAGCATGAGTTTTATCTATAAGGGGAGAGAAAATTATTATCTTTCCTTCCTAAGCCTTTTTGTTGATGTCAAATAGGGGGAGAGAAAATTGGAAAGAAAAATATGTTCTTGTATTTAATTGTTTGATATGCTTACATGAATATCTGTTATTCTATTTTGTCCAACATATTTTTCTTTGGTGATTTGTCATCATCAAAAAGGGGGAGATTGTGGAAATAAGCTTGTCCCAAATGGTTTAATATGTTAAGTTTTGATGATGACAAATACAAGACAAAAAGAATGATACTTATGCTTAATAAATGTGCTTTATAGATAACAAATGAATCACAAAAGAATATTGATCATCTTACATAAATGTGTTTAATGAGATATATTATATCATACATAATTATGTACTTTATCTAGTTATATTTCACTTAATAATCATGCAATGAGATATATGTAACATTCATCATATAATATATCCAATAATATTTTATATGAGTTATAAATGAATTAATATTGGATATGTCTATGAAAGTATTGTATGCATGCTAGACTAACTAGAGTTATACATTTATGAATCATGCATATGAAGATATCGAGTTATGAATTTGGACTAACCATATTTGGTTAAGTGAGCAATACTTTGTAGAAAAGTCCAAGTACCAAGAGTGAGCATTGCAACAAGAAAGCAAAAGATCACAACTATGCTCAACTCAAGGAGAATGAAAATGAAAAGATGTTCTAAGCATTTGCAAGTCTTGAAGAGAAAATTTTCTTTGGAAGCTTAGATTACATCAAGAACTGATGATGGCAAAAGATCTAGTCCAACATTTTCAAGAATAGCTTGTAGGACTTAGATCTTGTGTAAAGGTAAATGGGATTCAAACTAAGCTCAATATGTTTTAACATCTTTAAAAGTGTTTCGTACATTCTAAAATGCCCAACAAACTATTTTTGAAAAGCTAGTCATGGTGGTAGTTCATTTCTATGAAAAATAGCAAAGTTTGTGTTTTATAAAACTGACATTTGGTTACGCTTTTGATCATATCTTTTAAAATACTTTGATTTTTGCTCTGAAACTTATTTAATATAAAAATAGACTCAAAGATCTTTCCAATGAGTGGTCATTTGCTTAAAACGGATAAGAAATGAAGAAGTTATGACAATTTAAAGTCAATTTTCAAAACCAGAGTGGTTTATTCGAATAAGAGATGTGTTATACGAATAACACACCTCTGAAAACTTCCCAGAACGTGTTTTTAAAGGCTTATTCAAATATCAAATGTGTTATTTGAATAACCCAACTCAGAAAAAGTTCTAGAACATGTTTTTGATGATTTATTCGAATAATCAAAGTGTTATTTGAATAACCAAAGTGTTATTCGAATAACATAAGTCTTATTCGAATAACAAAGTTATAGAAAATAGTGATATAAGTGGTTTTATTCGAATAACAAATGTGTTATTCGAATAACACAATATTTATTCAAATAACAGTGTTCTTATTCGAATAACACTTGCCCAGAAAACGTTCTCAACGGCTATAAATGGCTAGTTTTCATAATAATTCTTTTCCAAACTTTACCCAACGGCTCTAAATATTATTGGGCTATAAATATAAGCATTTGGGCATCAAAGAAAAGTTGGAGAACAATATGAAAATCACTCTTGAGCATTACATTCATTTTTCACTCTTTATTTCTCCAAAACTCTATTTTGAGCTATAAGTGTGTGAATCCTTGATACCCATAGTGCTTCAATTTGTATTATCTACTCTTGAGAGAGTTTCTATCAATTCTATCCTTGTATTATCTAAAAGAGAGGGTGAGGTATCCCTCAAAATTGTAAGGGTGAGGTATCCCTTGAAAGTAGAGAGGCTCAGACACAAAGGGTGAGGTATCCCAAGGTGTGTTAAGTGCTCAAATTTGTAAAGGTCATCAAGCACCAGTAAAGCTTGAAGAATTGGAGGCTCTAGCACAAGGGTGAGGTATCCCAAGGTGTGAGGAGTGCTCTTATTTGTACAAAGGTTTTCCTAGCACCCGTGAAGTCTAGGAGATAGTGAAGAAAATCTCAAGTTAAGCTTGAGGACTAGATGTAGGCCATAAGTGGTTGGTGGCTGAACTAGGATAAATTCTTGAGTTTTATTTTCTCTTCCCTACACTCTTTAATTTCAGTATTTGGTGATATATATTTATCTATTGCATATCTTGATGTTTTGATTCTTACAACTTGATATCTAGCTCATTCACTTGATTCATCATATATCCCAAGTTATATTTGAGTAATTCTTAATCGTTCTGCCTTTGTTAGACTTATTCCGCTGCATGTGTTAATTGAAAATATTCAAAATGTATAATTTGTCAAAATTGCATTAAAATTAGTCATCACCCAATTCACCCCCCTTTCGGTAATGGTTGCCATGGCTAACATGTAACTGTATGGGCGGTTATATAATATCATTGATACTAATAGCATTAGACAATTGTATGGCCAGTTGTTTTACTACCATTGGGAATCGTTCAACAGTGATTGACTCGGTGATGTTGAATAATGATACTGCCAAGTGACGACGTGTGAATATGAAATACTGTGTGATTAATCACAGTATGTGTATTTGAATCATACATTATGCATAGAAAAATGTGTCAACTTATTTGATTAAGGCTATGTGCCTAGGAGTTTGAATTACACCTCAAAGCGGATGCGATGATCATAGTGTAGGTCAAATGTAGACCTTGGGGGCGTCGGGGTGTGGGTTTTCCACAATTACCAGTTGTTAGCACCCCTGTGCCATGGATCAAACCGATGCAAACACACTGACGATTCGGACCGAGACACTATCGCTAATCACGATCTGGCGTGGAATGTCTTGTACAATGCCTGATGTGTACTTTGATAAATTGATAAATTATAGCACTTTTGGCCACGACAACCAAGTGATAGACATATCTTCCGGATCATTCTCTTCTAAATTGTGTTTAGCTCCATGGAGTAGGAATGGATTTGTGTGCATATGCATAGTCAGCATTTATACTGTTGTGATATAGTATTGTTGTGATATATTATTATTATGATATTATCGTTAAGCCTGATGTTGTGTTGCAAGTTATTGGATTATTTATGTACTAAATATCATGAATATATCTATTGATTTTATGCTATTTTATGGATTTTATGTTGGACTGTATTGGTATGCTTGTCGTTTCTTTGCTGCCATATTGGTATGTGATGTAGGGGATCTCACCTCTTTGCTGTACTATTTGTCTGTTATGTTTTATGTTTATGATTGATAAAGACTGTAAGAAGGACGAGGTTGGATTGCTTAGATTTGAGTTGGTTTGGCCTTGTTTGATCAGTTTGAAATAGCTGCAAGAAAGAATTTCTCTAGTTATGTGCAAGTGCAGTTCCACGGAGGCATTGATGCCTGGTATATTGACTCAGATACTCAACTTTTTAATTATATAGGAGAGGTAACTCTACTTTAGAGTGAGACACACCATGGAGTCCCGACTATTACATATAATGCTTGGGTACATTTAGAATTCTCCATGCCTATTGGAGAACTGTGGGATATTGCTTACAATTTGTCTAGCGAAGACTCTACGGAGTCAACTGCTTGGACTTCTGTCAGTAGAGACACGCCTCGACTAGAGAACATATCTGTAGAGGATCCAGGAGAGAATCAGGTTCAGGACCTTATTCTCTAGGTTTTGGGCTTGGACTAGGTCAAGTTTTTATTTGGTAATTATGTCCTATTTAGAATATATGAGTTTTCTGTAATGAAGATGTTATGAATCTATGTTATGTATGAGAATTATATTTTGTCTAGTCTTTATATCTTGTGTTTCTCTAATTTAGTAAAGTTTATGTTTTTTTGTAAAAAAGAAAATTTGAAACTCGTATTAAAATAACAAATATTTTATAACTTGGGATATTAGTTATTTAATTATGAAGAATTAGTCTGAAATGTGATACCCTTCGAAGGGGGTGTTACATTGGTTCATGTGTGTCCCGGGGCTGACGAAGGCGGGAAGTGATCGCCGGTGCAATGAAGCACGGACAAGGAGCAGCTTCTGGAAGGCTTCTAGGTGAAGGGTGGCATGAATGAACTGAATACGCCCCGAAATGAGAGGGATTCAGAGACTATATAGGTATGGGACCGCATAGTTGAGGATGGCTTAAAGGAATTGATATGGCGTAGCCAAATCAACGAGCTGCAACTTCCTTTCGGGAACCTAGATTATAAGAACTCCATGGTTAAGCATGCTTAACCTGGAGCAATTGTGGGATAGGTGACCTCCTAGGAAGTTTCCTAGGATGCGTGTGAGTGAGGAGAAAGCATGTTGAAAAGACCCATGTTGGTTTGTGGAGACACTCGTCAATCTTGCAGTAGCCTTTCCTTTTCCACAGAGAGCCACTCAGTCCAGAAAGATAGATGAGGTTGACAGAGATGAAGAGATTCTTGAGACCTTCAGGAATGTGGAAGTCAATATTCCATTATTGGATGCAATTAAGCAAATTCTAAAATATGCCAAGTTTCTTAAGGAATTATGAACCCACAAGAGGAAGCTGAAGGGTAATGAGAGAATTAGTATGGGCCAAAATGTTTCAGCCCTCATTCAGCCTATTATGTCTCAGAAATGTTGGGATTTAGGGACTTTTACAATTCTATGTATTATAGGCAATTACAGATTTGAGCATGCCATGCTAGATTTAGGTGCTTCTATTAATGTAATACCTATGTCTATTTTTAATTCTCTTGGACTTGACCCTTTGCATGCTACAAGCATTATGATTCAGGTGGCTAATAGGAGCAATGCATACCCAACCGAGTTGATTTTAGATGTGTTGGTGTGGGTTAATGAGTTGATCTTTCTGACAATTTTTTATATTCTAGAGATGGAGGAGGAGTCACCATCTAGCAAGGCTCCACTCATTCTAAGGAGGCCATTCCTTAAAACAGTGAGGACTAAGATAGATGTGTATGCAAGAACTCTATCCATGGAGTTTGGAGGCTCTATTATTCAATTTAATATTTCTGATGCTATAAAGCTTCCCATGGAGGAATATTTTGTTTTTCATATTGATTTAATTATTGATTTAGTTGAGGAAACTTATGACAGGTTGTGCAATGATTTCTGCATTCTTGAGAGATGATGATTCTATTTCTACAGATTACGCAACCATTGTTGATTGTGAGGAGATTCCATCTACAAAAACAGTGCAACCCCCTAGATTACTCCCCTCTATAGTGTAGCCACCAAAATTGGAGCTTAAGCCTTTGCCTGAGCACTTGAAGTATACACACATGGCAGCTGATGAGAAGCTTCTTATGATCGTGGCTAAGAACCTCTTTGCTAAATAGGAGGAGAGATTGCTACAAATTCTGAGAGAGCATAAGAAAGCCATCGGATGGACGCTTGCGGATATTCTTGGTATTATCCCTTCCACATGCATGCATCGAACATTACTTGAGAATGGAGCTAAACTAGTGAGGTAACCCAGAGGAGACCGAATCCTCTGATTCTAGACGTGGTAAAGAAAGAGGTGAGCAAGCTATAGGCTGGCATTATTTATCCCATATTTGATAGCACTTGGGTGAGTCATGTGTAGGTTGTCCCTAAGAAATCCGTGGTTACAGTGGTAGCAAACTAGAAGAATAAGTTGATCCCTACCAGAGTGCAGAACAGCTGGAGAGTCTGCATTGATAATAGAAGGCTCAACCAGGCCACTTGAAAGGATCATTACCCTCTGCTTTTCATTGATTAGATAGTAGAGTGATTGGCAGGGAAATCATGTAACACCCTTGTGGGGATGTCACATTTATGATGCAATAAAATAAAATTAAATAAAATTCTTACCCAAGTTATAAAATGTTTGGTATATAAATAATATTAGTGGTAAAATTTTTTCCTTTTATACTTATAATATTAAATAAAATAACACAAAACACAAAATAAAACAAAACATAATCACACCATAATATACATATGATGTTTGTCTAAAGTATACAATTAATTTACAACTACAAATATTCCATAAAGCAGTAAAAAGTCAGTATAATACTAAGACATAATGCCTAAGACATGAGCCCTTGTCAGAAGACAAATTCCCTAGTTGGGAATGTCTTGACCGATAGAAATTCGACCCAAAATTATATCGAAATTCTCTCTAGGAGTATAGTGAAATTCGTCCCACAACTCCCTAATAGGTAAAATGATCTCTACGAAAGCAACCGTATAACGTGTAGTAACGAACCCATGTCGAGTCCTACTTACTGATAAAGTCACGTTACCACTGTACTCTATGTGTCCTGTGTCCCAGTGGACATACCAAGCCTCAGCGCCTTCGAGAAACTGTAGTCTAAAGAAACCTAATTGACCTCCTCTTGCCGCCATTGTAGTCTTCGATGATATAAACATAAAGTAGAAACAAAACAGAATAACACAATAAAGAGGTGAGACAATCTACATCATTACCCGCATGGCAATAAAGAAAACGACAATACAACACAGGACAATACAATACATATTAAAATAACACATACCATTATATCATGCATAATATATTAAAGCAATAAATCATTCATTTTATCACAAATTATGGTAAGCAGTAAAATGCAGATAATGCATGAACACACACTGACTCGTTCCTACTCCATGGAGCTAAACACGAATATCTGAGAGAATGATTCGAATAGAAACTAATAATACTTTATGACTGCCCAACCAAACTATTGCACTGTCTAACGTCGTGTCTATAGCCCACATTCCAAAGATTGTGTAGTAGTACACAGTCCAACATCGTGCACTACAGGCATAGTACTTAGTAGTCTCCTCAAGATCTCGATTAAAAATAGTGCTCGTCAAGATCATTAATGTGTTGCCCATTACCACGGCCCAGAGGTGCTACCACTGTCCACATATGGAATTCTCCACACACTAATACCTCCAAGTTCATAAATGAACCACACTACGCTTATCACACCAAAACACGGTGTAATTCATCTCGTCAATCAATCGCCAATTATCAACCAAATTGACACAACACCCTAAGCATGATCTAAAATTACAAAAATACCCATATTTTACCATATTTACAAAAATGCCCTTAGTCACAATACACCGAAACATAGCCTGTCCCACCTGACAGTACTATCTCACAACATATCCGGGTCCACCACTTTGGCCCGATAACAAAACTCACTGTTCCATTTAGTCGCGTAGGAATTTTATCGCATTTTCATAATCTCGTCATTTTCACAAACATTTTTAAATCGCGTAAATACATTTTGACATTTTTGAATATCGCATAATATTTTTAAATCATTTTCTCAATCGCGTAAGATTTTTAAATTATTTTCTTAATTGATAAGCTTAGAATCATCATTTTAAATATGTGTAGACTATATCTAATACTTTTAAAATACGTAGAGTATTTTCCTTGTGTTATAAGGAAAACGTTTTTCGTCCATCCAAAATACTCCAACTTTCCTCCACCCTATGCTTCCGTACGTATGTTTGTTGACTTTTCCGTATGCCAATATTTTCATTTCAAGCTTTTCATTTCCCGCTTCTTGGATTCACCAGAAACTGATACTGATTAACCACTTATTCCTAACGTATTAACCATTTAATTTCCCGCTTTTCATTTCCCGCTTTTGGGATTCACCAGAAACTGATACTGATTAACCACTTATTCTTAACGTATTAACCATTTAATTTCTCGCTTCTCATTTCCTACTTCTTGGATTCACCAGAAACTAATATTGATTAACCACTTATTCTTAACGTATTAACCATTTACTCATTATTGAGAACTCTTTCTTGGATTTACCAGAAACATATACTGATTAACCACTTATTCCTAACGTATTAACCACTTATTCATTATTAGGAACTCTTTCTCAGATTCACCAGAAACTGATATAGATTAACCACTTATTTCAAAGGTATTAACCAGAAATTTATACTGATTAACCAGTTATTCTTAACGTATTAACCACTTACTTATTTCGAATGTATTAACCAGAAACTTATACTGATTAACCACTTATTCATAACATATTAACCACTTATTCTTAACGTGAACAGTTTCATATTTCAAATTTCAAATGATGACACGTGACATACGGTGGACAAAAGTTGGAGTCTTTTGGTTGGACAAATAGCGTGACCGGTGTTATAAATATAGTATGGAGTCTTTTCATTTTATTCATCTGATTTTAATAAATTTTGGCAGCATTTTGCCTATCAAATCAGTATAAGGTATTTTTAACGTTTTCCTCTAAATTCTGTTTTATTTTAATCTTACCCAATAGTTACACTTTGAAACTTGCTAACGTGCTTCAAAACTTAGAGAGTGAGCTCTACGTTAGTATTTTTCAAGCGTTCATTTTATTTCTTACCTAATACGAATCCTTCTAAAAATTTAAATTCTAAATCTAACTTTATTCATTTTATTTTTCATAGATTCATTGGAATCAAATTCTTTTGTAGATTAGTTACTTAACCTACCTTAGAAAATAGCTTAGGAATTTAAATTGTACATTAAATGGCATGTTGGCCATAATTAACCTATCTTAGAAAATAAAATGACATTCAAATACTCATTGAATGGCAAGTTGGCCATAATTAATCAAAATCATTTTTAAATTTATTATTTTACCTAGATTCTTTAAATCATTGATTTAGAAAATAGTTGAGAACATTTTGGATCTCTATTTTCATGAGAAGGCCGTGAGCCTCAATGTGTTCTTTGGAATACTCATGCAAATCGTTACATATTATTCACATCTTACTTCAATAAATATACAATTATAAACACATACAACTATAAACACATACAATATACATACAATATATTTTAAAGTTATAAACATACATAGCAATGAAAATCAATAATAATAAAAACTATGAACATGCATAGCAATTAAATCAATCACAATTAGGAAAGCATTTAAACAATCACATAAATAATAAAAACAATAAATAACCACACAAATGAATTCTTATGGATTCTTCATACACAACAATCCATTTTCCCATCACCACTTAGGGTTGATGAGATTAAATCTCCCTTTTACCTCTTGAAGACAATAATCGGTTAGTCTCCACCTCTCCTTGAAATTTCGTGTAACCTCCAAAACAAATCCCTAAAATTCTTAAACAATTAGTAAAAACACATACAAGGATCAAGATTGAAAAACCATGGAACAAACATGGTTTAGATAATCAAAAATCAAATTTTAAACCATAGAAACAAAACTTACCCTTAGGAAAGTGAACAAAAGGTTGGATTTTGGACTAGATAGAGTAGGTTTTTGGCAAAACCTTGTGAAGAAAAAGTGTTTAGAATATGATTTGGGTTTAAGAAAAGCTAAGAGGTAAAATTATAGAAGATTGGTGGTAGTATTTGGGTGCTTGGCCAAAAATAGAAGAGAAAATAAAAGAGAAATGGTGCTTAGTGTTCTTGGAAATTTTGGAGAGAATAAAAGGCTAAATTTTTAGTAAATATAAAAGTGAATATCAAGAGTGAAATTGGAGGGGTGCCGTGTGGGGAGTGGTAGGAAAAATGAAGAGATTTACTTGAACAAAATATCCAATTACATAACTAATTAATTAGACATATAATTACATATATTATAATCTCTAATTAAAATTAGGATATCTAATTAAGAATTAAATTATAACTAAATAATAACTAAGCTAGTTTACTTAGTTTGCTAATTAGATAATTAGATTAACCAAATTAAGTTTAATTAGCTACTAATCAAATTCAAGCCACTATGTTTGACTTAATCTTAACCCTTGATTTCAACTTTAATTCCTAGCCCTAGATGTAATCTAAGGTGGATATTGATTAGTCATAAAACTTGAATTCTAATCTCACTATTGGTTTGATCAACAGTTAAAATCAAAGGCTTCCTAACTAAGTCTTCATCCAACGGTCCATATCAAAGTCCATGCTCCTTTTGTTGACCTTTTCCTATTGGTTCAAAATAGTTAAGTCACTTTCATTGACTCGCTCCCATTGGTTTAGTATTTGTCCAGTCAGAATCGTTGACTGCTTTTCCTAAACGTGGGTCCCACAGACTTTTAAGGATCCGTGGTCATTTTGAAGCGATTTCTACTATTTTTGAGACAAGAGTCTTGTAATATAAAATAATATTATAATAATATAAAATTATTTTATTGCACAGTTAAATCCTTAAAATTACAAGATTAATATATATATCAATCAATTGGGTTTAGTAAGATCCCCCGACTCTAATTAATTAAAATAAGATTTTTCCTACCGAGAAAATTATTATTTCCCTTCGAGCAAATCACATATAACAAGCTTAAATACACTCACGAAACAAATCAAATTCATTTTACTACTCACAGAATTCACAAAACAGTGCATTTCAGGATAATATTGTAATTATCCCAAAAGTTGGGGTGTTACAACTCTCCCCTACTAATAAGAATTTCGTCCCCGAAATTCATCGTACCTCAGCACAGTTGAGGGTATTGCTCCCTCGTCTTATTTTCTTGCTCTCATGTGGCTCCGCCACTTACCTCGTTCCAAACTACTTTAACTGATGCGATATCCTTTTCTCGAAGTTGCTTTGTTCTTCGATCTTCAATCTTGACTGGAAACGTCTCATGGGTTAAATTCTCCTTCAGTTGTACAGTGTCTGGTTCGATGTCATAAGTCAGATCAGAAATATATTTCCGTAACTGTAATACGTGAAATACATTGTGAAAATTTGATAAGAATGGTGGTAGTGAAATCTGATAAGCTACCGGATCTACCCGACGAAGTATCTGATACGACCCGATGAACTTTGGAGTGAGTTTCCTCAACTTGATCACTCGTCCACTCCAGTCATAAATGTCACATGTAGAAACACATAGTCACCTTCTTCGAATTCAAGCAGTCTTCGTCTTTTATCAGCATAACTATTTTGCCGTATCTGAGTTGTCCTCATCTTGTCTTAGATCATCTTCACTTTCTCAGTTGTCTGCTACACAAATTCGGGTCCTATAATATTACCTTCACCAGCATGATACCAACACAACGGTGTTCTACAGCATCTCCCATATAATGCCTCATAGAGTGTCATCCCTATGCTCGAACGAAACTATTGTTGTATATGAACTCTATCAATGCTAGAAATTCATTCCAATAAGTCCTTTAAAAATTCTAACTATCGTCTCTTCCTTATATCCAAGTCCCTCTTGATAGTACAGGTACTTCAAGCCTTTGAAATTTTCGTAGACTTTATAGGAAAGAAAATATCTTCAAGTTTTCCTTGCAAAATGACTATCGCATATCTTAAAACATAAATTGAATAATTCTTCTCATGCACGCTCCACTGTCTTGAAGTATACGCCACCACATTTCTATTTAATCTCAACACTCGATCTAAATCCACGAGTTGAACCTCTTCTAACAGGATTTGCATTTGACTAGTTTCGCGCATAACTCCTTCTTCTTCTTCAGAAATTGAAGAACTGTATTGAAATCTTTAGCATGTTCCCTTGAATTTTCGAGAATAGGTCAAAATATTGCTAATGAGGATAATGACAAATATGCCTAAATGAGAAAGAAAGATCCTATTTATATAATTCATGAATATTACCAAAAACATTCTTCACCCCGAATGGTAGTACTAAGTATTCATAGTGCCTGCAACGCATCTGAAAAACTGTCTTGGAACATTCTCTACCTTTCACGTGAATCTGATAATAATCATCACGTAAATCGATCTTGGAGCAAACAGTGATTTCCTGCATTTGGTCTTCTAGTTCCCCTGTCGTCACATCATTCCGGATTTTCTTCATCAAGAGAAGTTGTTCTACTTGCCTATTTTAAATTTTAACATAAAATGTCTCATAGATCAAGTTTTCTTTTAATTGCACTGTATTTGGTATTATGACACAAGTTGAATCAGGATTGATCCTTCTTAATTGAAATACATGAAAAACACTATAAAAGTTATAAGGAAAAATAATAAGACTATTCAGTAGGTTACTAGATTAGTCTGACAAAGAATTTGAGATGGTCTAATAGATTTCGAAATGAACATAGTCTAATAATTTTAGAAATGAACTTTCTGGATTCAAATCCAAAAATCTCAGGTCAAGGAAACACTAAAATTGCATTGCAACAATCTAGTAGGATATGGTTGGAAAATAACCAATCCATTTAAAAAGTCAGGATCTCAAATAGATGTGATTTTAGATAAACAAATCAAATCAACAGAAAAGATTTGATACTCAATAAATGTAGGGTAGAGTTAGAAAACTTGAGTATAAACAACAAGTTTAATCAAGAAGAGTAGAAATACTCATATCATACTATAATAAAGACACAGATAAATCAAATTGATTTACTCAGTCTATTTGAGAAAGAAATAGACAAACCAGATCAATAAAAATTTTTTAAACTCTAATTATAATAGGATAGTTTTAAACAGGCTCAAGTAGTAATAGCAAGTTTAGAATTTGAAGTAACATTATGAAAAGAAGTAAAACACAGATAACCCCAAAAGATTCACACAGTCACAGATCACAAGAGAAAGGGTTACCTCGCGAATTATACAGCACAGTTTTTAAGATTACCCTCTATGGCACAACTTTCTCGCTTCTTAAATTTTTGTATTTGAACGTTCTCATTACACTCCTTGCATCGACTCTTTCTTCTCTTTTGAGATTTTGAAACACGTGTATTACTAATGGAAGTTTCCATCTTCAGTTAGTCACATTCTTTGAATAAATGTTCAGGCTTTCCACACTCCAAGCACTTCATTGGTGATGCCACAGTCTGACCAAAATCGTTGCCACTAGTACTTCCTTTCTTTTTTCGTGGTTGCTTCCTCGGTGGTTGCACATACGACTTTCGCTGAAAATGATTGACTTTATGCTTCCTTCTATTTTGGATTATCAAAGGTTCTAAGTTACAACTTCTCGCATCCAATGGCTACTCCAATCCTAATAAGCTATGAAGTTCGATTATCAGTTCCGGTTGCTGAGCGATCATCTGTCTCTGTTGTACTGTTACTTCAATCATCTTTCGCATCACACTTCGAGCTGCGATTATACGATCTTCATCACGTTTCACGTCCACATGCTCATGTTCATAACATTCCATTATCTTTCTTCAAAGATAAACAAAACCAACACACAACGAACTAAACGTAGCGGTTTCGCACAAAATCATTTCCTTTCAGAAACTGAAACATATCTCTGTGTTCAATATCAGAGATTCACACAGCACAAACAAGACAAACCTACCCACAAACCCAAAAGACTCTAACTTGGGCTCTGATACTAACTAATGTAACACCCTTGTGGGGATGTCACATTTATGATGCAACAAAATAAAATTAAATAAAATTCTTACCCAAGTTATAAAATGTTTGATACATAAATAATATTAGTGGTAAATTTTTTTCCTTTTACACTTATAATATTAAATAAAATAACACAGAACACAAAATAAAGCAAAACATAATCACACCATAATATACATATGATGTTTGTCTGAAGTATACAATTAATTTACAACTACAAATATTCCATAAAGCAGTAAAAAGTCAGTATAATACTAAGACATAATGCCTAAGACATGAGCCCTTGTCAGAAGACAAATTCCTTAGTTGGGAATGTCTTGACCAATAGAAATTCGACCCAAAATTATATCGAAGTTCTCTCTAGGAGTATAGTGAAATTTGTCCCACAACTCCCTAATAGGTAAAATGATCTCTACGAAAGCAATCGTATAACGTGTAGTAACGAACCCATGTCGAGTCCTCCTTACTGATAAAGTCACGTTACAACTGTACTCTATGTGTCCTGTGTCCCAGTAGACATACCAAGCCTCAGCGCCTTCGAGAAACTGTAGTCTAAAGAAACCTAATTGACCTCCTCTTGCCGCCATTGTAGTCTTCGATGATATAAACATAAAGTAGAAACAAAATAGAACAATACAATAAAGAGGTGAGACAATCTACATCATTACTCGCATAGCAATAAAGAAAATGACAATACAACACAGGACAATACAATACATATTAAAATAACACATACCATTATATAATGCATAATATATTAAAGCAATAAATCATATATTTTATCACAGATTATGGTAAGCAATAAAATGCAGATAATGCATGAACACACACTGACTCGTTCCTACTCCATGGAGCTAAACACGGATATCTGAGAGAATGATCCGAATAGAAACTAATAATACTTTATGGCTGCCCAACCAAACTATTGCATTGTCTAACGTCGTGTCTATAGCCCACAGTCCAAACATCATGTAGTAGTACACAGTCCAACTTCGTGCACTACAGGCATAGTACTTAGTAGTCTCCTCAAGATCTCGATTAAAAATAGTGCTCGTCAAGATCATTAGTGTGTTGCCCGTTACCACGGCCCAGAGGTGCTACCACTGTCCATATATGGAATTCTCTGCACACTAATGCCTCCAAGTTCATAAATGAACCACACTACGCTTATCACACAAAAACACGGTGTAATTCATCTCGTCAATCAATCGCCAATTATCAACCAAATTGACACAACACCCTAAGCATGATCTAAAATTACAAAAAATACCCATATTTTACCATATTTATGAAAATGCCCTTAGTCATAATACACCAAAACATAGCCTGTCCCACCTGACAGTACTATCTCACAACATGTCCAAGACCACCACTTTGGCCCGACAACAAAACTTACTGTTCCATTTAGTCGCATAAGAATTTGATCGTATTTTCACAATCTCATCGTTTTCACAAACATTTTTAAATCGCGTAAATACATTTTGTGTGTGTATAGGAAACTATGGCACCGTCAAGGTGAACTACAGAAACAAGGAATTCGACCTTAGAAGGTCCTGATATAGCTGAAGCTTTTATGACTATGACCAATGCTATGAGCGAGCAACTAGCAGTTACGGCAAGGGTGCTTGAGAGGGTGGAAGAAAATCCACTTCAGCCACCAACACCACCTATGCAACCAGTACAGGAAGTACAATAAGTCGAAAGGAATCAGAACTTCCAGGACATGACAACTTTTCGTCAGACGACCCCTCCACCTTTCAAAGGCAAGTACAATCGCACTAAGGCTGAGGAGTGACTCAGTGAGATGGAAAAGATCTTTGAAGTAATGGTTTGCTCGGAGGAGCAAAAGGTGTCCTTCGCCTCCTATATGTTAAAGGGAGAGGCGAAGCATTAGTGGAAAAGTGCCAAGAGGGTACTAGAAGCCGCTGGAGCTCAGATGTCTTAGGAGGTCCTCAAGACAACCTTTTTGGAGAAGTATTTTCTGTAAAATCTACATGATGATAAGGAAGTGGAGTTTATGTGTTTGGAACAAGGAAGCTTGTCAGTGGGCCAGTATGTGGCCAAGTTTGAAGAGTTATCGAGATTCTCTTTGCATTTTCGTTATCATTCAGACAAGAATTGGCAATGTTTGAAATTCAAAATTAGCTTAAGAAGTGAGATCAAAGTATGGTGAGACCTATAGAGATCAGGGATTTTCCTTCTCTAGTCAACAAGTGTAGGATTGCGGAGTCAAGTGCTCATAACCCTGAAACAGAGGAAAGGGCACAAGATTTCCATAAGAGAAAGCATAAAGATGACAAGAATAAGCAAGGTGGTCCTAAAACAAGCAACCTTAAAGGAAAAGGCAAGAAGGGGCCTAAGGTACCTCAATGTACAAAATGTGGGAAGACACATAGAGGAAAACTATGTCTAGTAGGCCAATCTATGTGTTACACGTGGGACAAGTTAGGACACTTGATAATTATGATTTTTAACATATTAATTATCCACACAATTACCTTATTAATGATGTCCAGATTGTAATTAAGTGATTTTAGCACTCATTTAGATTATTGGGTTGAATTGGGCTTTAAAGCAAAATTTTTGGATTTTAATGCATATTGACAATGGTTCAGTATTTTGACTATAACTTGAGTTGTAGATTTCTGATTTTGTGTTCTTTATATGCTAGGAAAGATGAGAAAAAGATCTACAAGTTTTGTGAAATATCAAATTGAACAATTCAGATGTTTACGTGGTCAAATACAGACTTGAAGTTGGATAAGCGGTACTGTTACGAATTCTGGACACACCTTCACTATTTTGGGCATATCTCACTTATTTCAAGCCCAAATTAAGCATATGAGCACTCCTTGGAAAGCTTATTTCAAAGGCTATCTGATGGACTTAATTTGAATTAGAGATTGTGACAGAAATCCAAAAGATGGAAATGTGGAAAAAGTGGAGGAATCATTGGAAGGTGGGAGACACACTTTGATAATGGAGGAATAATTAACAAAAGTGGGTGAACCACTTTTGACTCTTAGTGGATGATTAAGAGGAGAGCAATCAAATTTGTGAAGAAATAATGGAGAGTTTCTACGTAGAAGTGTGATTGTAGTTTTAGTTTTTGGATTTTGAGACTTCTCTTCTTCTCTTCCTCTCCTCCTCTCTCTTTGTTATTTTCATGGTTCTTGAAGACTCTCCAATGGTGATGGCTATGGAGAGCTAAACTTCTTTAATCAATCCAAGAGATTGACATTCTTGATTATTAATCTTGAGATCTTATTTTAATTGCTATACATTCATCTATTAATCAAGTTTCTCTTTTTCTTCTTCTCTTGTTTAAATTTCGATTTAATGCTTAATTTGATTGGGATTTGTATATATTAATTGTGTAATTATCATGTGCCAAGAGATGAATTCAGAGGTTAAACAATGCATCAAGGGTGTTTGATGAAATATTTAGCTTGGTTGAATTTTGGTTTTTAAGTTGATTTGGGTTTGGATGAATGCTTAATTTGTCTAACCTTAATTAATTGAATTTTAGAAGCGTTTCTAGTAGAAGATCCATGGATCATTGAGAGGCATCTTGATGTGATCTAAGACCAAGGAATTGGTTGATAGTTGAATAGATTTATAAAGATCAAGGATGGATTAAAATCAAGATTTGTTAATTCTCTTGGATTGATTGTTTTCCTAATTTTGTTTACTCCTTTTAATTACTTTTTGTTGTTTAATCTTACAAACCCCTTTCCCCCTGTTTATTAACATCTTAATCTGACTTCATAATTAGAATGATCTACGGGCTCGACCCGGTGTTATCTTATGCTGCAAGTAGTTTTGGTAAATCGGTTATAAATTGATTTAAATTTGGTAATCTCGACAGTTGTCAACACTTTTCTAGAGATTGTCCTTTGAAGAAGGAAGATGCACCTACACAAAAGCTGCTAGCCAAGGGACGAGTTTACACTCTAGGCAGAAAAGAGGTAGCCCAATCTTTCGATCTCATCCAAGGTAAAGGCATAATTTGTAATTATCTTTTAAATGTCATGTATGATTCAAGAGCATCTCACTCCTTTGTATTTTATGATTGTGTAAGGATGTTGGATTTGCCTATGTCAGAGTTACCATATGACTTATCTGTTTCCACACCTATTGGTAAACCAGTCATGACTTCAAAAGTATGTCTTGAATGTTGTATAAGGATTGAGGATAGAGTCTTCTTTGTAAATCTTATCTATTTATCCCTTGTGGACGTAGACATCATTCTTGGTATAGATTGGTTGTCATCCAATCATGTGGTCTTAAACTGTTCAGATAAGACTCTAGTTTTTCTATCTGATGTTCCTACGAGAGTTATTTCTTTTGAGTCTATCTATCTTAATGCTAATAAGGTCAATCACTAATTGGTAGAAGGAGCTCTAGGATATGTTTTTCTTTTCTCCTTAGATGTAGAGGTTGAGCAGAACCTAGATAGTATACCTGTGGTAAGGGAATACCTAGAGGTATTTCTGAGTGACATAGCTGAGTTGCCACCAGAGAGACAAATATAATTTATTACAAATTTAGTGCCGAGTACAGGACCTATATCTATAGCACCCAATAGAATGGCACCTCTAGAGTTAAGAGAACTCAAGAAACAATTAGAGGATTTGTTAGACAAGCAATTCATTAGGCCTAGTGTTTCTCCATTGGGAGCACTATTGTTACTAGTGTAACATTCTCCTTGACATAATAGCCCTAATCAGAGTTATAGAAACTCAATAATACTGACAATAATTATCTATTAATTCAGATAATTTTTTGAACTAGTTTGAGCATAATTCTATAACACTGAATACAAGAGAATAATTAAAAGTATTTGTAGAATCAGTTAATATGATGGAAATAAATATGAAAAATTTATTTCCTAGCTAAGAACCATTGATAAGAGATGAAGAAAATTTTGGAGAATCATCATAGTTAGTTCAGTATTTTTAAGGATACTGCTAAGAATTAGCCGAAATAGTTAAACAGCTAAAAAAATTATGAAATTTCATGAGGATGATAAGTACAATATGGAGAATATTTTGGTATGAAAAATAATTTAAGGCAGACATATTTATTTATTTTACAAGTTCGATTTAATTTTAAAAAGTAGTGCAACTTATTTGATGAATAACAGTATATGGAAATTTATTAAAAAATGGATCTTAGGATTAAAATGAGTCCTAAATTTTTCCATAATACTTATGGATACTTGAAAACTCAATTTTAAAAAATTAAAGTGCACGTAGCAGATACTAGAGTTTCAGTATGAAATTTTTTTTATTCATTTCCGCACCTACTACCTCTCTCTTTCTCCAGATATTTTCACTCTTTTTTCCTCACATTCTCATCTATTTCTCTCTCTCCTAACATCAAATGAACCAGAAAAATAAAGAAGAAAGCTTCTCATTCTCTCCATTTCATTTTTTATTTTTCCTTCTTCCATCTCCACCCATGTCAACCTTGTCCTTCCTTGTTCTTCCTTGTTCTTCCTCCATTGTTACACACGATTTTAGCTCTCAAAAATAGAACCAGAACAAGGGCAGAAAATAGTAGAAGAAATGTAGAAGAAAAGGAGAGAAAAGAGGAAGAGAAAGTGAAGGAAAATCAAGGAAACAAAGCTAGGAAGTTAGGTAAGGGATTTTTGTATTAAAAACGCTCTTCCTTTCTCTTTGTTTTGAATCAAAATTCTAGTTGTGAGACAAAGAACCCCACGATTGTATTATATGTAGAAGAGGTTATCTTTATTTGATTTCTTTATTTTAAATTATTCTTCTATTTCTAGTGATCCATGAGTTGAGATTGTAGTGTTATTTATTATGAGAAAAATAAGTTCTCTTGTATATTATGGTTGAGTGGGTCACGGCCTATATATAGGAAATAGGGATTTCATAAATTCTAATTTGTTTCTTTACCTATATTGAATGTTAATTGAAGTTGTAATTTGTATTGAGGAAATTCTTGACCAATATTTGTCCTAAATAGCTACATGGTCAAAAACAGGAAAATGATGGAGGAACCTTGTCTGATTTATGTTATTAACTTATCTCTTAGACTTGATGATTTTATGAAGGAATTAAACATGTGTGAATTGGTTATGGGCTTAATGGAGATTTTGAGATTATGGACATATGTTGGAGAGAAGAGAAAATGTTTGTAGTTTCCTGTTACATATTTACAACTAAGGGTTTTGAGATGTAGAAATGAGTAAGAATAGCTATTAATGGGATTGGACTACATATATAATGATTATGGTATTTTCAACCATATTTGGAAAACTCTAGCACTTGTATGAATATAATGTGTTATTGGAGGTTCGAATGGATTTATTAGAAGCATGAATAAACTTGATATGATGTAATGTAGACCGAATTTAGAATTCAAGGAGATAAGGTGATCTCCAAGTAGTATTCAAAGAGTAAGTACTTGACCTGTGATTGTATGGAAATTTATTGAACAATTAATTGTGTATTATCTTTGATTATATTTGATTTAGTATTAAATTGATGTTTGGCAATATTGGTTTTGGAATAAGCATAATGGTCATTGTTAAATAAGTCTTATTAAGGAAAGTATTTGAAATGTGTATTGAATTGGAATGGTATTGAATGGTATCAGGTATTAGAGTAACTAAGTATTGGAGTAACTAAATTAGAATGGATTTGATCTTGTGAAATAAGAATTTGCATTATATGGATAGTGAAATTGAGAATGTGCTTTGATTGCACCAATGTGTGTTGGAATTATGAATTTGAGATATATATTGAGAATTTGAGAATATGCTCCCTTTGATGTTAAAGTTGAGCTAGAAATATGAATTTAATGAACCGTTGTATGAGCAATGCTCAGTGAATCTGTTTTGAACTGAGAATGAGCACTGATGTTTGGATTGAACTTGTATGTCATATTATGACTTGTGAAAGTATTTGAATCATTGTATGAATTTGGTGTTATGAAAATTGTATTTGGAAACAACTCTTGAAATTTGTTTGTGAATGAAATCTACTTTGTTGGAAAAAATATATATATATTTTGGAAATTATTAAATGGAATTCTGTTTTGGGAAGAAAAAGGACTAGATTTGGTAGTTTTCCACCTTCCTAGTTATAGATAGAAGTATATATTTATCTTAAGTTTTAAAAGAATATATTTTTTCCTGAAACAACTGGAATTATTGTGATGACACATTTTTTATAATAGAATCTACTGAGAATTAGTATTCTCACCCCATTATTATTATGTATTCCATGATAATTCCAGGTTCAGTATTTGCAGTGTTGAAGTGTGAGTAGGAGTGGATATTTATTTTTTGGATTTAGTCTTTTACATAATGAGTGTATGGAACATACCTTGAAGGTCTATGATAAGTATTTGTACTACGATGTACTTTGTATAAACTCTTTTCAGTATATGTGTACATTATTACACCTTGTCCATGCTCATATTTTTGTATAATACTATAAAGTATAATTGAAGTTTTTAATGAATGTCTTAAGTGATGTGCTTATTATTGTTGATTTAGTGTAATTTTAGATACAGTAATAGTAATAATGGTAAGGGCGTTACAACTAGTGAAGAAGAAAGATGGTATAATGAGGTTATGTATTGACTACATACAGTTGAACAAGGTAACCATCAAGAAAAAGTATTCGTTGCCTAGAATAGATGATCTAATGGATCAGTTAAGAGGAGCTTCGGTGTTTTCCAAGATTGATCTAAGATCTGGATATCATCAAATTAGGGTTAGGGGAGAGGATATCCCTAAGACCGCTTTTAGAACTAGGTATGGACATCATGAGTATCTTGTGATGACCTATGGGTTGACGAATGCTCCAGCAGTGTTTATGGATTACATGAACAGAGTTTTTAGACCTTACTTAAACAAGTTTGGGGTGATGTTTATTAATGACATCCTTATCTATTCAAAGACAAAGGAATAACATGAGCAGTATGTAAGGATAGTTTTAGATATCCTTAAAGAAAAGAAATTATTTTCCAAAATGTCCAAGTGTGAGTTTTATCTAATGGAAGTTCAGTTCTTGGGCTACGTTATTTCTAAAGGAGGATTCTGAGTGGACCCTGGAAAAGTTGAAGTAGTGTTACAGTGGAAGAGACCTACCACTGTGACCAAAATCAGGAGCTTTATAGGTTTGGTTGGGTATTATAGAAGGTTCATTAAGGGTTTTTCTCAGTTAGTGCTACCTTTGACTAGGTTGACTAGGAAGGGTAGTACTTTTGAGTGGACTCGGGACTGTAAGAATAGTTTTCAAGAGTTAAAGAAAAGGTTGACTACTACACCAGTGTTGGTGATTCTGGATCCCCATGATGACTTTGAAGTATACTGTGATGATTCAAAGATGGGACTAGGGTGTGTTCTGATGCAAAATAGGAGAGTAGTTGTATATGCATTAAGGCAGTTAAGGCCACATGAGGAGAACTACCCTACCCATGATTTGGAGTTAGCAGCTGTAGTGTTTACCCTAAAGATTTGGAGGCATTATCTCTATGGAGTCCAGTTTGAGGTGTTCAGCGACCATAAGAGTTTAAAGTACTTGTTTGATTAGAAGGATTTGAACATGAGGCAAAAAAGATGGTTGGAATTCTTAAAATAATATGTCTTTGTGTTAAAGTATCATCTGGGTAAAGCCAATGTAGTGACTGATGCACTAAGTAGGAAGTCCTGACATGTGTCCCGCATGATGGTCCAAGAGAGTGAACTTCATAAGAGTTTCATGGATTTGAGTCTTGCCGTGACTGTGATGCCACATAGTCTCTTTATAAGTAGAGTGGACATAGTAAATGACTTAATGATTCAGATTTTTAAAGCTCAAAAGGAGGATGAAGCTCTAAGGGACATCAATGAGTAGATCTTTTTTAGAACCCAAGAGGATTTTGATATGATTGATGATGGAATGATAAAGCTTAAAGACAGACTTTGTGTTCCAAGAGAGTCAATGATTAAAGAGAGAATTCTAGAAGAAGCTCACATAAGTAAGTGTACCATCCATCCCGGAACCACTAAGATATATCAAGATTTAAGGAAAATATTTTGGTGGTTTAGCATGAAAAGAGACATAGCAGAATGTGTCTTAAGGTGTTTAATTTGTCATAAAGTGAAAATTGAACATCAAAAACCTACAGGACCATTTCAGTCTATGGGAGTCCCTGATTGCAAATGGGATAAGATCTCTATTGACTTTGTAATGGGTCTACCCAAGACTTAGTCAAGATATGATGCAGTTTGGGTCATTGTGAATAGATTAACCAAATCTGCCCACTTTTTGCCAATGAGAGCTAACTATCGTCTAGAGAAATTAGCTCAGCTATATCTGAAGGAGATAGTTAGGTTGCACAGAGTCCTTATAAGCATAGTTTCATATTGAGATCCTATATTCACATTTAGATTCTGGGGAGCCTTGCAAAAGGCATTCGCGACTAAGTTGAATCTTAATACAACTTATCACTCACAAGCAAATGGGTAAACAAAGAGGACTATCCAAACCCTTGAGGATATGCTTAGAGCATGTGTTTTAGGACAACAGAGTAGTTGGGATAAGTTCTTACCTTTAGTGGAGTTTTTCTATAATAATAGCTACCATTCCAGCATAGGTATCGCACCCTATGAGGCTTTATATGGAAAGAAATGTAGATCACCTCTATGTTGGTATGAAGTAGGTGAAAGAACCATCCTAGGTCCAAAGTTAGTCTAGTATACCATAGAGCAAATCAAGATGATTAAGGATAGGTTGGTTACTATAACAAGAGAAGGAGACCTCTTGAGTTTGATGAGGGAGAACATGTCTTCTTAAGAGTTACTCCTACTACGGGGATTGATAGAGCATTGAAAACCAGAAATTTAAATCCTCGTTTTCTCGGTCCCTACCAAATTCTTTAGAAACTTGGACCTGTAGCTTACTAGATAGCCCTTCCTCCCAATTTGTCAAACCTTCATGATGGTTTTTATATGTCTCAGTTGAGAAAGAATAATCCAGATTATTTGTATATCATGGAACATGAATCTGTATAGTTAAGAGATGATTTGTCTTATGATGTACAATCGGTAAGGATCGTGGACAGAGGGGTCAAAAAGCTTAAAGGTAAGAAAATTCCTCTGGTGAAGGTTTTATAGGGTGACAATAACACTAAGGAGGCTACTTGGGAGCTAGAGTCTCATTTACAGTAGGACTTTCCAGAGTTGTTCTTAGTAGGTATGCAATTTTGGGGTCAAAATTTTTAAAAATGAGGGGAGAAATGTAATACCCTTAATGACATGTTAGACTTTTATATGTGTACAAAGGTAGCATATGACCTGCTTAACATGCTTGTTTAATTTTGTGACAAACTGAGTTAGTTTATGCACTTTGTTGCAACCCTGAAGGTGAAAAGTAGCTTAAAATGACTCAG
Source organism: Ormosia semicastrata (assembly GCA_029884595.1). Classification (NCBI taxonomy): domain Eukaryota; kingdom Viridiplantae; phylum Streptophyta; class Magnoliopsida; order Fabales; family Fabaceae; genus Ormosia; species Ormosia semicastrata. The sequence continues at coordinate 61,784,979 of JAQQTO010000061.1, read as the reverse complement.
ATAATAGCATCAATTGCTTAGATGACGGAAATAAATATGTATAATTTATTTCTAAGTTACAAATGTATGAACAAAGATGTAGTTAAAGTTTCAAGGTCAACTGAATAAGTTAGGCATACTAGTTGTGCATTTTTATGTTGGATTGACTAGTAGCAAATATAAAAAAATAAGATAATGATAAAACAACAATTTTAATGAATCTTAGTATTTATTTTAAAGTTGTTAGAAGTTGGAAGTCTTGATTTAGCTAAATCTAAGTGTTTTTAGCATATCAGGATGTATCAGTGTATGGCCTTAAGGGCCTTATAAGTCTTTTAGAACGTCTCTTTAAGCCTTCACTCATAGTTCTTTCTTGCACCAACATAGAAATAGAAAATGTGAGAGAGCAAAGGAAAGAAGAGGAAAGAAAGGAGAAGTAAGAGGAGGAGAAAAAGAAGAAAGCCAAAGGAAAATCTAAGGTTTGTTCATCCAAGCTTGAAGCTCCATCTCAACTGCCAAAGGAAGGGGAAATGAGTTCTTTTTCACATCTTTCTCCATTTTCACCCTTGTTGCACTCTTGGTGCATAATAGGTCAAATTGACTTTTAGAGGTGTTTGATGTGTTTTACTTGCTTGAATATGTTTCAATGGTTGTTTATGACTTGTTCATAGCATGAGTTTGAGATAGAAATTTAGAACTTCTCATTTAGACCTTTGACGCACAAAGTGAGGTTTTAGGTCAAAACATGTGTGATTTTAGTCCATAATCCAAAATTAGTAGTTTAAGTTAGTGATTGATTATTCCTATATGGTAATGAACTGATTAGGGACTTAGGATCACCTAAAAATTCTTTTGAAATAGCCAAATCTTATGAAAAGAACCAATCGAACAGTGCACGGTTCTGCAAAATTCTACAGAACCCAGTTTCTTCTATCGGCGTCGTGGCATCAGGAGGTCATACTGAGGCATGCGTCTCAAAGTATGTGCATCCAAGAGCAGCACGCTACAGCGTGAATGCACCATGTCGACGTGTGCAAGACAGAGAGTTGGACGCCGCAGCGTGAGAAGGGCTGCACCGAGGCATGATCTCCATAATATCTCAAAAATGTGATTTTTGATGTATTGATATTTCTTACTAGTTGAAATTATTTATATATGTTTTCTAATATGTTTTAAGACACAAATAAATATATTTCAAGAGGAAAATTATCACCTAGCAAGTATTAGAAAACTTAAGCCTTTGAGCATCCTAGAGTGATGGTTTGCCTTAGGTTAGTATCTAGCACCTTAGGCCACTTTATATGGTATTTGTATCACTTAAGAGTAATGAGTGATGATGTGATGTTTAGATGTATGTATGAAGGATGTTTTGGCAGTATTAGACTTTGTGAGTATCATTTGATGATGTGCACAATCATTTAAGCTAAGGGAGATAGGTGGGGAGTCCAGAAGGTTCTTTTGAACAAGGATTTAGCTCGAACTTCTCGATAGTGCCAGGGTACGTGTGATGTGAGGATGATCTTTCGCTCTATTTACTAGGAGATAATACACTAAATTAGAAATCCTAGTTGAACATCTTAGTTCTAAGTTAAACTAAGTATGTATGATAGAATGTATGTTAACTTGATATCTTTAGTTACTAAAGTATATCCTTGTAGATTCTTTAAGCATATCTTATTTAGTATGTGTAAAGATTATGTTTATTTTGCTATGTATGACTGGTTTTGGTTTACTCATATTAAGAATTGTTGATTCTCACCTATGCTGTGTTGCCATGTAATTCTAGGTGAAAGTTCTTTAAAGAAAACGAAGAAAAAGAAAACTAAGGATTAGACTAGTTTTAGCTTTATTTGTTATGTTACAATATTTGTATTTTATTATACTTCTTTTGTAATGTAAAGAGTTATGTAATACTTCTAGCCTTTACTAAGGCTAATGTAAACAATGCTAGAGAACAGGGAATATTTCTTGCAGGAAAGAGATGCCCCAACAACCTTTGCTGTTTTGTGAGATTTTTTATGCATGGGGTATTGACTTTATGGGACCTTTTTATGTTTTTTTTTTGTTTTGTTTACATATTGTTGGCTATTGATTATGTATCTAAATGGGTGGAGGCAAATGCCACTCGGACTAATGATTCTAAAGTTGTTGTAAATTTTGTTAAATCACATATTTTCTGTAGATTTGGCATTTTGTGGGCTATCATCAGTGATCAAGGTTCACACTTTTGTAATTGGAGCATGGAGGCTTTGATGAGAAAATATGGAGTCTTGCACAAAGTTTCCACACCTTACCACCTCAAACAAATAGGCAAGCTGAAGTCTCAAACAGAGAGATAAAGCAAATCTTGGAGAAAATTGTCTAACCTAATAGGAAGGATCGGAGCTTGAGGCTTGAGGATGCTCTTTGGGTTTGTAGGACTGCCTTTAACACACCCATTAGGATGTCTCCCTACAGAATAGTATATGGTATGGCATGCCACCTTCCGGTGGAGATTGAACACAAGGCATATTGGGCAGTAAAGAAGTGCAATCTTGACTTCAACCAAGCTGAATCCCCAAGAAAGCTCCAACTCCAAGAACTTGAAGAGCTTCAGTTGGAAGCTTATGAGAACTCTCGGATCAATAAGGAAAAGACCAAGCTTCTTCATGATAAGATGGTTGACATGGAAGGAGTTCTTAATTGGCCAAGAAGTTTTCCTCTATAACTCCAGCCTCAAGCTCATGTCTAGAAAGCTCCATTCTAGGTGGCCTTGTCCATTTGTAGTCACTAGGGTCTTTACTTAGGTGGAGACTACAAGTGAGGCCACTAACAAAACTTTTAAAGTCAATAGACACTGCCTCAAGCCCTTCTATAAGGGAGCTCAATAGGACATAGTGGAGGAGCTCCACTTACAAACGACCATCTACAATTGATAAGGATGTTTCTTTTTCCTCTCTTTTATTTTGCTTGTCTTATATTTGTTGATGCAATTAATGGTTTGCTAATTATTTTTGAGCTTTACAATGAGGACAATGTAAAATTTAACTGTAGGGGAGGAATTTTAGCATTCTATTTTTCTGCTATTTGCTATTTTAATTCAACTATTTTTATTATTTTTGCTATTTTTACTATTTTGTTCTGTTAATTTACTTGTTACTATTAAATTATTTGTTGTTTACTATTTTTCTATTTATAATTATGTTCTATTTTTCTGCGATTTCTATTGCTATTTTCTATTTTTTGTTTCTATTTCTATTTATTATTGTTATTTTCTACTTTTTGTTTCTATTACATTCTTTTTTTTAAATTGTTTTACTATTTAAAACTCTATTCTAAATTCTATTTTTCTATTTTTAAAAAAAATCATAACAAAGTGTATTTTTAACTGCTTCCAATGATACTTTGAGTTTGTGAAAGTTGTGAGCATATATAAATTGAGGTAGTATAAGTGAATAAATTATCTCTCATCTTAAGAATAACTAGTTGGGTAATGAAATTGAATTGGTAAATTAAGTGATAGAAACATATCTTGTAAGACTTTGAGCCTTTTAATGAATGAATTAAGAATTTGTGTCGTTCTCTTCTTTCTTATGTGATTTCACTCATGGAATTGTTACTCTAGAACTTACTTTGATTCTTTTTTAGGCTATATTTTCACATGCATAGGTGAACATGATTGAGGCATTTTTCTTGAATTAGCCACTTTAGTCAAATAGCCAACCTTGGATATTTTTCTTTGATTAACCCCCTTGAGCTGATTTGATCATTCCTTGTTTTTAGCTCATTACATGCCCTAAATGAAAACAATATTCTTACCCAACCTTGGGGAATAAAGAGAGCATTGACATTGTTATTGGATGATTTTTTGAATAAGTGTGGGGGTGTACTAATTGGTATACAAAATGTTAGTGAAAAAGGAAAGAGTGGCCAATTGAAAAAAAAAAGTGTAAAGGAAAGTCAATAAGGCAAAAGGAAATAAAAAAAATGTAAAGGGAATTTGCATTACACAGAGATGGGATAAACTATTGCTGGTTATATGGATTCAACCGTAATGCTCTTTTATTCTCTTGGGTCTTCAACTTATCATATTCATATTACTCCCCTCTTTTACCTTGGCCTCATTACAACATTGAATAAAGTCCTCTTGATTTGTGTGTGCATGTGTTTTGAGTAGTGGAGAAGTAAAAGATGAGCAAGCTTATGGTAATGCATATTTTTATAGGTTGAATTAAGTGAAACACTTACCTTCCAAACACTTGAAAGATTTAGAGTAAATCTTGTGAGGTTCTATCATTCTTGATCTATGCTTTTCGATTGAAGTTACTATACTTATTTATTTGAGATGTAAAGAAATGTTACTTCATGAATGTTTTAATTCTTTGAAATTTTGGTTGCTCTCCTTTTGCATTCTTGAACATCATTGGAATTGAACATCATTGGAAAATGAGATTTTCAAACTTTCAAGTTTTGGTTGTTTTACCTTTGTTCCCTAGTAGTGAATTTTTACTTTTTCCTAGGAGTACAAAAGGCTAAATGTAACACCCTAATACAAATTTCTCGATATAACTTACATATTTGAAGATATAAAGCATTAATCATGTTACTTCTATTCTTACTATCATTCTATTCCCATATAATTAAACAATTAAATATGGAGAGCCACAAAAAAAGTAGGTCATACATATATACATCAAAAGCTTCAAAGGGCATACTGTTATATATACAATAAAACTACAACTCAAAGTAAAAGGTACAAGAGTTACTCATACAACAAAAACTAAAACTATCTAGTCTTGTTGCACTTTCTTCATTTTCTTTATACATTTGACAAGGTCTTGACTTGCTTTTACCATGGAAACACAGAAAGGGGTGCAAACATAAAAATCATCAGTAATATATACATGTAACTCATGGCATACATTAATGTAAATTGCATGTAAATTTAAACTATATCAACATTATACAATCGCCCATACAACTGTATAACATCAACTATACGTGGCAAATTGCTTAACTTGCTTCATTGCCTAACATAGGACTTAACTTATCCTAAGGCTCATGTTAGTAAGTTTATCTCACTTTACTACACTTACATAAGGGTTGATCATACTCCTCATGTTACTTGACAAATAGCTTAGCTCACTACTTTATCTTTGGTAAAGTGTTGTACCGACACTTTCTTCTCACAATTGCCTCCATAACAAATAGCTTTACTCACTACTTTGCAAGGTCAAGGAGTTTATCTCACTACCTTAATTAGGATAATTGTACTATGGTTCAACTTTAACAATTCAAGGAACCAACTTTAACAAATACTCCATTTCAACCTAATTTAATGAGGTAATAGAATACTTCTCTAAAAACTAGCATAATTAGTTCAACTTTAACTAGAAGAAAGTAAATTATACCTCTAAGGTAAGTCTAACTTATCAAACTTGTATCTAGTTTACCTTACAAACACAACACAAGTGGTGTTCTAAGCCACACTAATGTGCTTAAGGTTCTAGACTTGTTTTTATATGCTAGGTGGTTACTTCCTTTGTGAAATAACCCTAAAAATGTCCTGACACACTTTAGAAAGCATATACTAATGATTTCAACTGATTAGGAAGCTCAAAATGTCAATAATATGGCCTTGGTCAATTCTAGAACCAGTGCCTAGGCGCCTCCTTTCTAGTGCCTGAGCGCTGGTTGGGCAGAGCATCGCTTTGTTTTATTCTGTCGCTGGCACCTAAGTACTAAACACTTAGCGCCTAAGCGCGCAATGCCCTGCTGTGATCATCAACTCTCTGGACTATGGGTGCCTGGGCACCCAACTCTCAACGCTTAAGCACTAGTCACATAACCTAGAATCTACAGAATTCTGTAGATTCTGGTTAATGTTCCATTGGAACATAACCGATTTTCAGCCCTCTTAAAATGGCTTCTAAGTGATGTCTCACATCACTAACAACCACTAAGCATGTTGTAATGCTCATTTAACTCATTGACTTACTTATACATGGATTAATGGTTAAAACCATAACCTCACAAACATTAAGTTCTATGTTCCAACTTAAGGAACTAATGGTTTTTGTCTAAAGATAAAGTCATCTATCTTGAATCCATTAAGCTAGAAATAACTCATTTCAATCAATAAAGACAAGAACTAACAAGAAAATAGATTTTTGCATCTTAAACCCATTTTCTCCATCTATATGACCTAACTTTAATCTTGGAATAGATGAAGGAAAAGAATGAATCTTAAGGTTAGAAACCCTTACCTCAAGTGGTTTGTGATGGTGGATGATCAAGCTTTGCTTTGTCTTTCCCTTTCTTTCTTTTTTCCTTTTCCTTCTTAAGCTTTTCCTCTTTGTTTTCCTTGTTTCCTGCTTCTGCTCTTCCTTCTGTTTTTGTGAGAGAAAAATAGGTTAAAGGGGATGAGAATTAAGTGAAATATCAGGAGATAAAAGTCAATTATAAGGGATGGTCGTATATGACTGATATGACTTAAGGTATTTCACTGATACACCCTGATCTGCTAAGAATACTTAGATTTAGCTAAGTCAAGTTTTCTAACTTCCAACAACTTTAAAATAAATACTAGGATTCATCAAAATTATTATTTCACCATTATCCTAATTTTTTATATCTACTACTAGTCAATCTAGTATTAAATGCACAACTAGTATGCCTAAAAATATCAAACCAACTTTGATTATTCTTAAATTTTAATTATATCCTCTTACACCTATTTGTGACTTAGAAACAAATTCTCTAGACTTATTTCCCTTAAATTAGCAATTTATGCTACTATCAGAGTCATTTTAAGTTACTTTTCACACTTTGGGTTGCAACAAAGTGTCTAAACCTATGAAGCACGGACACGCCATTTTTTAGGCATGTCCACGTGTCGGACACATGGAGACACCCATATGACACACATGTCCTACATGTCTCAATGTATCTGATTAAAAAGATTTTTTTTTTTAGTTTGGACACGTCTCAGACATGCTCGGACATGTCTCGAACACGCTTGGACATGTCTAGGACACATCTAAGACACGGCTTGGACATGACCCATTAATATTTAAAAAAAAATAGTTTCTATAACTAATGTTCAATTAGTAAGCCTGTAACCCACCCAAGCTCAATCACATGACTGACTTCCGAAGCCACTATTTCACATACTAGTATTTTAAGTTTTATCTTATCATATGCCACTATTAAATTTTTAAGTTTTATCTTTTTACACATCACTATTTTTATTTGTTTCTTCTACCTCTGCTCGTACCAAGTCGTCCACTCGAAGCTTGCCTCACACTAGTGTTCCCTCTAGTTAATTTTTTTTATGCACATGTACTTATACATCGTTAGTTCTATTAGAAGAAGTTGGTTTAGGATATTTTTTAGAAAATGTCAATAGAAACTATGCTCTATATTTTTTAGGAGGGGCTTACTAGGTAGCAAATATTAGCACATATGACATATATTAAGATGTTGTAAACCTTCAAGCTTATAGAAATGATATTAATGAATTGTGAATCTTTTTCTTAAATTTTGCAATTAAATATATATATAAACCATTTTTAATTTACTTTATATTAATATATATATATATATACACACATATATATCTTTGTGTCTATGTCCTACAATTTTTTGAATTGGTGTGTGTAACACCCCCTTTAGGGCATCACATTTTGCGGATTACAAGTTACCAAATTTTAACCAAGTTATAATTTCTAATAATATTGTACGTACGTTTTTCAAATATTTTTCTTTGCGGATAATTAAAAACTAACAAATTAAATAAAATACAAAATATACCAAACCAAAATAATTTACATCATTTACATGCCAAGTTTTAATACTTAAAACACGCAGCTTTGTCCTCAAAATAATTATACAGGTACTATGGCCCAAACATAAACTAACCTAGTACCAAACATCTAGTCCGAAGGGTACTCCTCTGGATCCTCCTTCGGATCTTCCTCTAACTCCTCAGATGACAACAACCCCAGATAGGTCACAGAGCTATGGACTGGAGTTTGCGCAGATGAAACTACTGAGTTCTCCCAAGGAGTAACACGACGACTACCCCAAAGAAACTCAATAGGCAAAACAAAACTCAGATGCACATAAGCATTAAAAGTAAAAACAGAATCCCCATCATGAGTCCTTCTCAGAGTTATAGTTATATTCCTAATATAACTAATACGATCAGTGTCCGCATCAATTTGCCAAGCGTCAGTATCTCCCAGAAACTGAATCCTCATGAAACCAAGGAAACCAGACATCGACGCCATCACAAAATACAGACAAACTAACACAAACAGAAATGAGGCGATCTATCCTCCTCTTCCTCCTCTTCACACTCTTTATCAAACATACAAATAAATAGAATAACATAGCAAAGAGGTGAGATCCCCTACATCAATACCATCATGGCAGTAAAAAGATAGTAAAACAACATACTATTCAAACATGGCATTTAATAGATATATTCATAGCATCATATAATCATTGCATTAAATAGAAAATAATTACTACTACATATATATATATATATATATATATATATATATATATATATATATATATATATATATCACAATAGAATGATGACTAACTATGCACATGCACAATGAATCAATTTCCTACTCTATGGAGTTAAACTCAATTTCGGAGAGAATGATTTAGAAGATATGTCTGTATATCGGCCACCTCAGACCAAGTTCTATAATTTCTCAATGTGCACATCAGGCATTATACAAGACATTCTACGCCAAATCATGAATAGAATAGTGCATTGTTGAGATCGTCGGAGCATTGCTCAGTTACCACGCCCCAGTGGAGCTACTTACTATCCACTTGTGGAATACCCGTGCTCTTACACCTCTAAGTTCAACAAGTGAACAACACTACGCAATTCGTACCCGCACTTAGGTGTAATTCAACTCCTAGGCAACAATAGCCTTAACAAACACCGTCTGTCAAATAATGCATGTCAAATGACTCAATGCATATTATAAGCCACTATCGGCTATAATCACACAGTGATATATTCGGGTCCAATATATTGGCCCGATAGTAAAAATTTGTTGTTCCTCTCAATCGCACAGCATTTTTATCGTGTTTTCACAATCGCATAAAACTTCTGTTATGTTTTCAAATCGCATAACAGTCTTTCAATGTTTTCTTAATCGCATAGTTAAAAATCACCATTTTTAAATTGTGTAACAGTTTTTCAACATTTTCTATGTATTTTCAATCGCGTAAAATATTTTCTCAATATTCTAAGCTCAAATTAAAACTTTTCTTATTTAATATAAAAATTGGACTTTATTTCCATTATTTCCCCATTAAATCACCTTTAAAATGATATTTCTAACATTTTTCTCAAAATCTACCTCATTTAATTTTTAAATAAAATTTTTTTCCATTTAATTTATTTAAAATCCATTTAAATAAAATACTTGAAATCCCTAAATTACTCCTTAGTCCTAAATTCACTATAGTGGCCAAAAATTACATTTTAATTAGTGATAAAAATATATTCATTTTCATTTTATAATTCCTTAATTAAATTTATTACCACTAATCCTATAGGTTATCATTTGATAAAACATTTTGCATTGGATTTCCCCTTTGGAGGGCTTGGAGGCCGTGAGCCTCTATGGCCATTGGAGCCAAAATTTCATTTCCTCACAAGCATGATTTATGACATACATAATATTTTAAGCATCAAAATTCTACTCTAACAAATTCATGCATAATATCAAAACAATAAATCACATAGGATAAATAATTACAAACCACACAAGCACACCAAATTTTCGTGTCCCTCACTACCATAGTGGTTGATGAGGTTAATCTCCCCTTTACCTTAGATGTAGCTTCCTAAGCTCCTTGTATGATCCTTTATATCAATTTCCTCCACCAAGTAACTCTTAAAATCAAAGTAAACACAATATATTAACATCCAAGGCTAGAGTAAGACAACCATAGATCAAATATGGTCTTAGAATTTCAAGAATCAATTAAGAAATCAAGTTTCAAGAACTTTACATTGAAACCCTAGCACTTGAACTCAAAAATCAAGCTTGAAAATGGATGAACCAAGCTTTGATCACAACGCCAAAGATGCTTAGGATGATGTTTAGAGTCAAGTGGTATAGTTGGTTTAAATTATGAGTGATTGGAAGGTAAATTTAGGTAGTGAGGCTGTGAGCTAGAGGAGAGAAAATGAGAGAAATTGGTGTTTAGCTTTGAGAGAAAATATGATAGCTTTTAGAATGTGATAGAAAAATGAAACTTAGTCACTTTGGAGGCTAAATGGCTGTGAGACTTCATGGAAAGAGAAAGAGATATTTTAATTTACTACAACCCATCACAACCATTGATTCAATCAAGGGTAGATATGCAAAGCTTTCCCTCCAAGCTTGTTTCTAATTAGTTATGCATAAAGTTGTCATAACCATCATATTTGACCAAGCTAGATATTTTCAGAAACTATTACCCAATGGGTAATAGCTACTGTTAGTTATTGTCCAACGAATAATAACATTATCCAATGGATAATAGCTTTACATAATGAATATAACTTTATCCAATGGATAATAAAAACTTAGATAAAGAAAATTTTCGTCAACTGTTTTCGGTTTCAGAATTAGTAAGTTCCCTCGGCCCCGCATTAACAGTCCAAAATAATATTAAAATAATCAAAATAAATTAAAAATTTCCAAAATTTCACAAATATTATAAAACTCATTTATATCAGGAAAAATGAAAAATCAGGGTGTTACAGTGTGTCCCCGTGTTCGTGTTTGTGTTTGTCCCATGTTCGTGCTTTATGGGCCTAAACTAACTCAATTTGTCACAAAAATTAACAGACATGTCAAGCAAGTATTATGCTACCTTTGTAACCATAAACTAGTCTAACATGCTAAAAATAGGATGTTACACTAAGTGTGGGGGAATTTGATAAACATCATTTTTATATATTAGTTAACCTTCATATTTAGAATTTTAGACCTCTATTGTGCTTAATTGATTGGTTTTGGCCACCATTTATAAGTTTGGGTTCAAATTGGGCTTAGTTATATTTTTCAGCATCGTGACAATATTACACTATTTCTGTATTTCAGGTATAACTTGAGTTATAGACATCTAAAAATTATGAACTTTACCTTGTAGGAAAGATGAGAGGAAGCTCTACAACTTTGTTAAGAGCTCCAGAGGTGAATTGGATGTTTAGTGGGTCATATTAGGCCTGGAAGTTAGAATAGAGGTACTATCATTGGAACCTGAGAAGTGTGCAAAGATTGGGTCGTATCTTGAGTTGTAGGAATCATATTGGGTTAAAACTGGTTCCATTGGAAATGTGAGACAAAACTTTCCAACTTTAATGAAGGCCACTTGTCAAAATGGTGACTTTTTGATAAGCATTTTAACATCTAAAGGGAAATGACGGGATCCAGGAGCTATAAAATGTGTTTTGGCCATAAATCCTTCATTAGATGTCCAAATCTTAAAAATTAGGTGTCAAATTAAAGTCAATTGGAAGAGGAAGAGTCTAAGCTAGGGACAAACCTATAATTTCATTTTTAGGGTCTGTTATGTGGGAGAGAAAGCCCAAACTTGAAACAATTCCTATTTAGACTGCACTTTTCACTTTCTCTCTTGCTCCCTCTCCCTTTCCTCTCCTCTCCTCTTGCTCTCTTCTACATTTTTTGTTCTCTTTTTTTTTGCACTTTACTTTTCTATTTTGTGCTCTCCATTCATGGAGAGCTAAAGCTTTATAATCAATCCTAGGGATTGAAACACTCATAATGTGTAATCTTGAGACCTTGTGATGAATGTTTACATTCTTGTTATTAATCAAATTTCTCTCCTCCTTCTCTTGATTTTGTTGCATCTTGACTGAGTGCTTAACTCAGTTTTGGTGTTCATGTGATAATTGCTTAACTATCACGTGTTTGCAAAAACTAGATAATGCATCAAAGGTGTTTCATGTATTGTCTAGCTAGCATGCATTCTTGTATGAGGTTGATTTAGGGTCAAATGGATGCTTAAACCATTTTTCATTGATTGACCAAATCCTAGGTGCTTACCTAGTAGATATTTCATGCTTGAATGAGGATTTCACATGAGATTAGGTAATGCACCAAAGGTGTTTGATGAATTGCCTAACTTGGTTAAAGGCTGAGTATTAGGTTGATTTAGGGTTGGATGGATGTTAACTTCATCGAACGTTGATTAACCAAATGCTAGCTGCTTATCTAGTAGATAATACCAAGAATCAGATTAGCCTATGAATGAGTCTATAGTAGTCAAGGATGGATTAAACTCAAGAGTTGTCAATTCCATTGGATTGGTTGTTTTTCCTTATTCTATTTCAGCATTTTGATTACTATCCTTTGATTACTTTCTTTTATTTACTGCATTTTAATTATTGTCTTATATTTACTATCTTTTAATTATTGTCATTCAAATTCTGTCTTTTAATTAATGTCCTTTAATTACTGTCTTTTAATTATTGTCTTTTAATTACTATCTTTTAATTACTCTCACAACCAAACCCCCCATTGCTAATTTCCTAATATAATTGATTAATTGGAATGATCTAAGGGCTTGACCCGATTACATCGTATACTACAAGTTTTTGGTGAATCAGTAAACAAATATCTTCTAATTTGGTAGCCTCGGTAACTATCAGGGCATTGACCTGGATTTACATAGAAACACAAACAGGGTGAGAATTTACATATTTTCAGTAAAAGCATTCCAAAACCAGCATTGGTAATATTCATAATGAATAAGCAAACCAATCATACATAACATAATAAACGTAATCTTAACACATGATAAATAAGATATGATTAAATATTGTACAAGGTTTAACTTTAGTAACTAAAGAAACCAAGTTAACTTACATACATACATACATACATATATACTTCGCTCATTTAAGAACCAAGATGTTTTACTAGGAACTCTGGCTTCTTGTATTATCCTGTAGTAGGGAGAAAATGATGCATTCTCACACTACTCGCAACCCTGGCACTCTAAGAAACTAAGGCTAAATCCTTGTTCAAAGAACCTTTTGGACTTTCCCATTTATCTCATTTGCCCAAATGATTGTGCACATTATGTAAGGTTACACATATAAGAAAAATACTACTAATCCGTCCTAGTATACTTCCATCTAATGCACCACATCATCACATCTTAAGTGATGTCTATGCAACATTAAGTTGCAAAAGGTGCTAGATATCTACCTAAGGCAAACCACTACTCTTAGTTGTACAAGGTTCTATTCTTTCCCATATATGCCAAGTGGTTATTCTTTCTAGGAAATACCCTTATTAGTGCCTCAACACTCTTTAAAAGGCATATATAAGGGATCTTAACAAGTAGGTAATTCTATTTCACCAAGATAAACATCTTGGGAAACTCTAGTCTAGGCACCCACTCTCTAGTGCCTGGGCTCTGGCTTGGCAAAAAATCAACCATATTTTCCTAGTTGTTGGTGCTTAAGTGCTCTAATCCTAGCGCTCAGGTGCTCCACTGGCGCTTAAGCGCCCATCACCTAGCGCCTGGGCACCCAGTGCTCTGCCTCACGCAAAATCCATTCTGGGTAGTGGGCACTTAGGCACCTAACACTTAGCGCTTGGGTGCCAGTGCACCAGAATGAGATCCTCTATTCTACTAGTTTCGAAACCAATTTCTAAGCCAGTTTCTAAACCTCAAAACTCGAGTCTCAAGTGGTTTCTAACCACAACCATGGCCTCAAAACATGATATACATCTCATATACAATCTCAACTCATTTAAGTATGGATTTATGAACCAAAACACAACCTCAAATACCTATTTATCAACTCTTAACTTAAGGTGTTTCATGGATATTCCTATGATCAAAACCAACAACCATGTATAGAATAACTCATTACAAGTCCTATCTCAAGTTCCTAATGAGTTCCTATAACATCCTAATACCAGTATCCCAATTTATATATCATACAAGGAGATACTTAGGATTACAACGTCACTACATACATACTAATCGATATATATATATATATATATATATATATATATTCATAATGTTCATTGGAAACATTACAGAAAGCCATGTGAAATGTGAAAAACATAAACATCATAGTAAAATGCATATACATATACAACATTAGCCTTAGCAAAGGCTTGAAGTATTACATAATATTTACATTATTGATCTGTCGATTATTTCTATATCTTGAATACCTTGTCGTTAATCTAATTGGACTTCGTATATGCTTAATTGTTAACTTTTAGCTGAGTTTCCAGATATGAAGCCTAATTGAAGTCTTTGTGAAACTTTGCTTAAGTATGTTATAAAGCACTCATAATTACATTGTGTTTTTCAGAGATCTTTGAGTATCTCAGTCCATTGGATTCAAACCAAGCTCAGTATTCACTTGAGGAGAGAGCTAAGGAGGTAAGGAGATCAATATCAATCCCTAGAAGCAAGGAAAGAAGACTATATATGAAGAATTAGGGTGAACATAAAGAAACTAAGTGACACAACCCATGTCATCAGATGTAATGCCCCTTTTTGAGAGGGAACATCACATTGTCATTCACAATGCAGAAAATAAAAGTAATAAAGTAAGACCCAGTTCAGCATATCATAATTAAACTCGTTTGGTTGTAGATATGTAAGTAAAATGGTGAATGCATTTTTTTATATTTAATTAATTATTATATATATTTGCACTCAATAACCTGCTCATCGATTTGGTATTCAAAAGTACTAACATTTATAAAAGATTCATAAGTACGTACATATATTTTGTCTAATTGTAAGTGAAAAACGTAAACTTTAGCAGAAAACATAAAGGCTAAACTATACATCCATGCAGAAGATACATCATATATACATATACTATTTAGATACAGACTGTGAGTCAATAATTATATCAAGGCTCAACAAAAAAGAAGCCTAAACTTTACCAGCCCCCAAAAATGATATACAAACCCCCAAAAGAATATCAAGGCCCCAAAAGATAGATAGTCATCAGTAGCTATCGACAGAATCAACCCCTGAAAGGAGAAGGAATCATATCAGGATCCTCCTCGGGTTCCTCCTTAGGGTCTTCCTCTTCCGAGGAAAGCCCAAATAGGAACCATTGAGTTACGCGTCGGGGCTCGAGCAGTGGAGTCAAAAGAATCGTCCTGTGGGGTGTAATAACGATCACCCCACATCTCCCTAATGGGCAAGTAAAACTCTAAACATAAACTGACCCTGCAGGTGAAGATGGACGGATCATGGCACCCCACGCCAGTGACAACGACACGTCCCCTAAGTAGACACAGCGATCAGAATTGAAATTAACATGCCAGCAGTCTGGACCCCCAAGGAATGTCAGATGCACGCATCCCAAAAATCCCTGTGGTCGGGAAGTCATGATCAAGAGCAGGTGCTAATCGTAGTCAGCCCAGGAACTCATGGACTTAACCCTCTTTTTTGTCATTTTCGATAGGACATAAATATAGACAGAGTAACAAAAAATACAAAAAGAAGGTAAGACATTCTACATCATTACCTATTATGGTAGTAGAGAAACAAAATGGCGTATGATGCCCACATAACATTTTAGAAATGGTAAATAGCATTAAAAACAAATAATAAGCAATTTAACATATACAGGCAGTTATAGCAGTAATGAAACAACAGATTAAATTTCTATATGAACAAGTAACTATCAAATGGTATGGCGACTCACTATGCACATGCACATGATACAAAAAAAACCTACTCCATGGAGCTAGAGACAAAACAGTCGGAGAGAATGATCAAGGGGACATGCTAGTATCTCATTAGCCGTAAAATCAAGTGCTTTCCAGAAAATAATCAATCATTTTGCGCAATAAGGCTTTATACAGTGCCATTCCCATAAGATCTCGATATAGGATAGTGCCACAGTCAGGATCGTTGGTGCCATTTGCATTGGTTTGGCCCACGATCCAGAGGGGCTACCAACTGCCCACTGTGAGACGCCCGTGCCCCGACGCCCCCAAGGTCAACTACAGGACCTACACTAGTTTATTCGCACCTGCACTAAGGTGTGATTCAACTCCTAGACAACTTGGCCTTAACATTAGTACAACGGATATTTTCATTGCATGTTCCAATCATGCTTATCATGACAAACTATGTCAATCATGCTTCAATGCATGTAGATTCAATATATATGTGTATATTGATATACGAATCACAATTCATATCATATCATTTATCGACAAGGTTTGATCCCATTCATGGATCCATATCAAACCAATAACAAACATTAAGGGTAAACGCAACCCCATCCATAGTTATGATAAAAGATAAACCTTAGGTTCATTATGTTTCTCACAACCTCACCCATACTCATGTTCTTTCTTTATTCCAAAATTATTCTAAACTATAAGGTAAACTATCCTTCTTAGTTCTTTGCATGTTATGAATCCCTAATCGACTTCTAATCATTTAATTTATTATGTTTAATGAGTTTACCTTAGTACTAAAGCCTCATAATGAGTACCCAAGGGAACCGGGAGGTCAAAGGGACTTGAAAAGCCTAAAATCCTTCACTGTCCCAATTACACGGCCTGGGGAGTGTACACGGCCACGAAACCATGGCCTGCCCAAACTACACGGCCGTGTGGACAAACACGGCCTAGGCCGTGTATGCCTCTGGAGTTTCTGTTCTGGGACGCTAGAGTACACGGTCGTGTATGATCACACGGCTTAGGTCGTGTACTCCTCTGCAAACGCAAAAACTCACCAGAAATCAGTCCAACCTTCATGCAATCCAAGATCTATCAACATACAACTAAATCCTACCAATCAAAACACCAATACACAACCAAAATCACTCAAACAAAAGGGGTACCCACAAATGGGTTTCACCCCATCAACACAACAAAGAGTTTCTCACTACTAAAATGGGTTGAAGAGAATAATCTTCCTCTTACCTTAGCGAAGAACAAGGAAAAGTAAGCTCCTTTTGTCCTTGGAATTTCTTGCTTCACCACCACAAGATCCTTTGGTGTTCAAATCCAACAAATAAAAATCAAAGAGTGAAAAATGGTATCCATAGTCACCAAGGTGACCATGGACCACGAAAATGAGGAGAAGAGGAGAAGAAAGTTAAGAGCTTTTACCTTAAAGCTCCAAGCTTTGAGCTTCAACGGTGGAAGAGGATGAAGATGGAGAGAATGGTGAGCTCTTGAAGATGATTCCAACACAAAGAATTCTTCAAATGAGATGTGAATCCAAGAGGTGTGTGAGCTCAAAATTTAAATGGATGTGTAGGTGGAAAGGATATGGCTACTGTGGAGTGAAATGAGAAGGGAAATATGAGATGAAAAGAAGAAGATGATACGTGAAAGAAAGGGGAAAAAGAGAAAGAGAAGAGAGATAAAAATATTTATGTTATGGGAATAAGGGAGATAAGTGGAAGAGTAGAATTTTTGACTCTCCAAAATGGTGTTGCTGCTGTGGAGAGTGAGGAGAAATAGGGGGGAAATTTCCCTCCAAAATGCTAGGGTTAGATGTGTGTGTAAATTTTACAAGAAGTCAAACTGATTTGACATAAAATAGATTTTTAGATACAATGATAAGGATTTTTACTACAAGCTATTACCCAACGGACAATTATTGATATTTATAAGGTCAATATTTATTGTTTAATGGATAATAAGGGGTATAGTTAAATTTAAAATTTAGCAGAATGTACAGCGATTTTACTTATCAAGTAAAATCTCGAAAGACGTAAACCTTGTAAACTGTGCTTGGCCTCGGGTTTAGTAAGATCCCCGGTTAACGTTTCCACAGTTCACAATTTACCAGCCTCATGGAAAATATTTCATCTTCTTGGCTCCGCTTAGTATGCACACAAAAAGAGGAATATATTAAAATATTCAATGTTTCCGAAATATTTCCAAAAATTGTAAATATTATAAAACGATCATTTATGATAAAACAAATAATTTTCGGGACATTACAGCTCTCCCCTTCTAAAAAGAAATTTCATCCTCGAAATTTTTATACCTTAGAATAGTTGTGGGTGTTGCTCCTTCACCTTGTTTTCTAGCTCCCAAGTTGCATCTCCAGTCGTTTCGTTGCCTTGCTTCAATAGCTCTCTCACTTCTTGCAAGAACTTGTGAACCTTCTGCTTTTCCCGTATGTCCTCCATTAGCTCACTTGAGATGGTAACCATATTCATGCGAATTTTTCCCGATTCTAATTCCACAAAAGACCATACATCTCTGAACTACTCTATTAGGTCCTTTTCCTTGATCATCAGGGTAGAGACATTGATCATCTTCCTACTCAGGGCGTCTGCCACGACATTCGCCTTGCCGGGGTGATACAGAAGTTGGAAGTCATAGTCTTTTAGGAACTCTAGCCACCTCCGCTGCCTCATGTTCAACTCCTTCTGATCATAAAATATTTCAAACTTTTGTGATCACTAAAGATGTTGAACGTCGCTCCATAAAGAAAATGCCTCCATATCTTCAAAGCAAAAACACAGTCGCAAGCTCCAAGTCATGCGTCGGGTAAATCTTCTTATGTACTCGCAATTGCCTTGAAGCATAAGCCACTACTTTCCCATGTTGCATAAGCACAGATCCTAGTCCTTGGTATAAAGCGTCATAGTACACCTCGAAGGGCTCATTCGGATTAGGTAGCACTAACACTGGCAAGTTAGTCAGCCGTCTCTTCAACTCTTGGAAACTCTATTCACAGCTGTCGGTCCACTCAAAAGCTTGGTTCTTCCTCGTGAGTTGAGTAAGAGGTCCTGCAATTTTACAGAATCTCTCAATGAACCTCCGGTAATATCCAGCTAATCCCACGAAGTTACGAATCTCCGTCACTGACTTTGGCCTTTCCCATTGTAGTACTGCCTCCACTTTTGATGGATCCACCGCAATCCCATCCTTCAAGATTACAAGACCCAAAAATTTAACTTCTTCTAGCTAAAATTCACATTTTGATAGTTTGGCATATAGTTCTTTCTCCTTCAGAATCTGGAGAACTATATTGAGGTGTTCAGCATGGTCCTCCTGATTTCGAGAGTATACCAGAATGTCATCAATGAAGACCACAACGAATCTGTCCAAGTAAGGATGAAAGATTCGGTTCATGTATTCCATAAAGATAGCTGGTGCATTCGTCATGCCAAACAACATCACGAGGTATTCGTAATGGCTGTATCGGGTACGAAAAGCAGTCTTGGGTATATCCTCCATCTTCACTCGTATCTGATGATATCCAAATCACAGATCGATCTTTGAAAATACCGCTGCTCCCTTCAGTTGGTCCATTAAATCATCAATTCTCAGGAGTGGATATTTATTCTTGATTGTCACTTTGTTTAGCTGTCAGTAGTCCATGCACAACCTTGATGAACCGTCCTTTTTGTGAACTAACAGTACTGGTGCTCCCCACGGTGACACACTCAGTCTGACGAATTGCTTTTCCAACAGCTCCTCTAGCTGTTTCTTAAGTTCGAATAATTCTGTCGGTGATATCCTATAAGGTGCTATAGACACGGGACCAGCTCCCGGTATAAGGTCAACAGCAAACTCTATTTCTCGCGCCGCTGGTAAACCAGGTACATCCTCAGGAAAGACTTCAGGAAATTCCTTCACCACAGGAATTGCGTTCATATTAACCTCACTCTCGACTTTCAAAGAAGACAGTAGCATGTATCCTTGAGCTTCTTCTTTCAAGAAAGCTCATACTTGGTTGGCCGTCAGAAATCTAGAATCCTCTTCTATGGGAAAAACTATGGTTTTTCTTGAATAATCTAATAGAACATGGTTGGAAGTCAACCAGTCCATCCCTAAGATTATATCTAACTGAGAAAGGGGTAAACAGATCAAATCGATAGAAACGATTTGACCTTCAATAATCAAGGGATAATTTAAATAGACTTTAGTAGTAACTATCGGTTTATCAGTGGGGGTAGAAACAGTTAAGTCAAAAGGTAAGGATGACACTGGTAGACCAAGTCTTTGCACACAATCATATAATATGAAAGAATGGGTTACCCTAGAGTCATACAATACAATCAAAATGTTACCTTCTATGACACCTTCTCCCTGTATCAGATCTTCAGATTTGGAGGCTTCTTCTCTGCTCATTGTATAGACTCTGCCTCCTACTTATGGCTTTGCAGCTCGAGCAACGTCGACTGAAGGCTCAGCTTTAGCTTGGTTGCAGTCTTTGAAGATGTGTCTAGGTTTCCTACATCGAAAACATATGATTCCTTTGATAGAACAATCCCTGGTCAAGTGATTCTTCCCACACTTCATACATCTAGAAGGAAATGCCATGTTCAGTCCGGTTCGGTTCCCACCAGAACTTCCACTAGAACCTCCACCAGATGTTTGCTGTTGACTTCCCATTAGTCGGGAATAAGGTTTCTTTTGGAAGCGATTAGAACTGTTGCTACCGCTCCTTTGGAACCTTGTAAGTCCAAAGTTCCTATTCCTTGTATCTTTAGATTGCTCCAGAGTTTCCACTTCGCAGCACATATCTAGTAGCTCCGAGAACTCATTAATCTTTAGGGTGATAACAGCCTTCTTCACCTCATATCTCAGTCCTTCTGTAAACTTCCGACACTTCCAAGCTTCATTCGGTTGGTGTTGAAAGTACATTAAAAACTGTGACAAGTTTTCAAATCTCACTACATACTCACTCACGGTTATGTTCCCTTACCTCAGGTTGAGAAACTCCGTCTCTTTCGCGTGCCTCGTGCTCATAGGAAAATACTTATCTAAGAATTTATCCTTGAATAAATCCCAAGTGATCTCGCGATTTTCAGCCTCTAGCATTCTTTGCACTCTGCTCCACCAGTTTTCAGCATTGCCGACCAACATAAAGGTAGCACAAGTCACCTTCTTATTCTCAGCGCAATTCATGCCTCAGAAGACTTTCTCTAACTTTTTGATCTATAGATTAGCCTTGTCCGGTTTGAATTGGGGAGGATTGTGGTGACGAAACTCTGCCAAGTTCTGAGCATCAGCAGTAGCTTTGAGCTGTTGAGCAGCTCTTTCTTATTGTTGTGCAACTTTCTCTTATTGTTGAGTAGCTCGTTCAGTTTGTTGTGTAATGACCTCAACCATCCTTTGCATTGCCTCTATAGCAGCTGTCATGTCTCCACCTCATGCCATCTTGTTTTCTCAAATCAGGTTAGCTGAAAAACACAAGGAAAGTCAGTTGTATCCACTAGGAATACCAAACACAGAGATTTACACAGCACAAACAAGACAGACTCAATCACAAGACCCAAAGAAACATAAACCGGGGCTCTGATACTAACTTAATGTAACGCCCCTTTTCGAGAGGGAACGTCACATTGTCATTTACAATGCGGAAAATAAAAGTCATAAAGTAAGACCCGGTTCAGCATATCATAATTAAACTCGTTTGGTTGTAGATATGTAAGTAAAATGGTGAATGTATTTTTTTTATATTTAATTAATTATTATATATATTTGCACTCAATAATATCCTCATCGATTTGGTATTCAAAAGTACTAACATTTATAAAAGATTCATAAGTACGTACATATATTTTGTCTAATTGTAAGCGAAAAACGTAAACTTTATCGAAAAACATAAAGGCTAAACTATACATCCATGCAAAAGATACATCATATATATATATATATACTATTTAGATACAGACTATGAGTCAATAATTACATCAAGGCTCATCAAAAAAGAAGCCTAAGCTTTACCAGCCCCCAAAAATGATATACAGACCCCCAAAAGAATATCAAGCCCCAAAAGACAGATAGCCATCAGTAGCTATCGATAGAATCAACCCTTGAAAGGAGAAGGAACCGTATCAGGATCCTCCTCAGGTTCCTCCTCAGGGTCTTCCTCTTCTGAGGAAACCCACATAGGAACCACCGAGTTACGCGCCAGGGCTCGAGCAGTGGAGTCAAAAGAATCCTCTTGTGGAGTATAATAATGATCACCCCACATCTCCCTAATGGGCAAGTAAAACTCTAAACGTAAACTAACACTGCTGGTGAAGATGGGCGGATCATGGTGCCCCTACGCCAGCGACAACGACACATCCCCCAAGTAGACACAGCAATCAGAGCTAAAATTAACATGCCAGCAGTCTGGACTCCCACGGAATGTCAGATGCATGTATCCCAAAAATCCCTGTGGTCGGGCAGTCATGATCAAGAGCAGGTGCTAATCGTAGTCAAGCCAGAAACTCAGGAACTCATGGACTTCACCTTCTTTCTCGTCATCTTTAATAGGACAAAAATATAGACATAGTAACAAAAAATACAAAAAGGAGGTAAGACATTCTACATCATTACCAATAATGGCAGTAAAGAAACAAAATGGCGCATGACGCCCACATAACATTTCAGAAATGGTAAATAGCATTAAAAATAGATAATAAGCAATTTAGCGTATACAGGCAGTTATAGCAGTAATGAAACAACATATTAAATTTTTATATGAACATGTAACTATCAAATAGTATGGCGACTCACTATGTACATGCACATGATACCAAAAAAACCTACTCCATAGAGCTAGACACAAAACAGTCGGAGAGAATGATCAGGGGGACATACCAGTATCTCGTCAGCCGTAAAATCAAGTGCTTTCTAGAAAATAATCAATCATTTTATGTAACAAGACTTTATACAGTGGCATTCCCACAAGATCTCGATATAGGACAGTGCCACAGTCAGGATCGTCAGTGCGTTTGCATCGGTTTATCCCACAGTCCAGAGGGGCTACCAACTACCCACTGTGAGACGCCCGCGCCCCGACGCCCCCAAGGTCAACTACAGGACCTATACTAGTCTATTCGTACCCGCACTAAGGTGTGATTCAACTCCTAGGCAACTTGGCCTTAACATTAGTCCAACGGACATTTTCATTGCATGTTCCAATCATGCTTATCATGACAAATTATGTCAATCATGCTTCAATGCATGTAGATTCAATACATATGTGTATCTTCATATACGAATCACAATTCATATCATATCATTTATCAACAAAGTTTGATCCTATTCATGGATCCATATCAAACCAATAACAAACATTAAGGGCAAACGCAACCCTATCCATAGTTATGATAAAATATAAACCTTAGGTTCATTATGTTTCTCACAACCTCATCCATACTCATGTTCTTTCTTTATTCCAAAATTATTCTAAACTATAAGGTAAACTATCATTCTTAGTTCGTTCCATGTTATAAATCCCTAATCGAATTCTAATCATTCAATTTATTATGTTTAATGAGTTTATCTTAGTACTAAAGCCTCATAATGAGTGCCCAAGGGGACCGGGAGGTCAAAGAGACTTGAAAAGCCTAAAATCCTTCACTGTCCTTATTACACGGCCTGGGGAGTATACACGACCACAAAACCACGGCCTGCCCAAAATACACGGGTGGACATACACGGCCTAGGTATGCCTCTGGAGTTTCTGTTCTGGGACGCTGGAGTACACTGCCTAGGCCGTGTACTCCTCTGCAAACGGAGAAACTAACCAGAAATCAGTCCAACCTTCATACAATCCAAGATCTATTAACATACAACTGAATCCTACTAATCAAAATACCAATACACAACCAAAATCACTCAAACAAAAGGGGTACCCACAAATGGGTTTCACCCCATCAACACAACAAAGAGTTTCTCACTACTAAAATGGGTTGAAAAGAATAATCTTCCTCTTACCTTAGTGAAGAACAAGGAAAAGCAAGCTCCTTTTGTCCTTGGAATTTCATGCTTCTTCACCATAAGATCCTTAGGTGTTCAAATCCAACAAATAAAAATCAAAGATTGAAAAATGGTATCCATAGTCACTAAGGTGACCATTGACCACGAAAATGAGGAGAAGAGGAGAAGAAAGTTGAGAGCTTTTACCTTAAAGCTCCAAGCTTTGAGCTTCAATGGTGGAAGAGGATGAAGATGGAGAGAATGATGAGCTCTTGAAGATGATTCCAACACAAAGAAGTCTTCAAATAAGATGTGAATCCAAGAGGTGTGTGAGCTCAAAAATCAAATGGATGTGTGGGTGGAATGGATTTGGCTGCTGTGGAGTGAAATGGGAAGGGAAATATGAGATGAAAAGAAGAAGATGATACGTGAAGGAGAGGGGAAAAAGAGAAAGAGAAGAGAGATAAAAATGTTTATGTTATGGGAATAAGGGAGATAAGTGGAAGAGCAAAATTGTTGGCTCTCCAAAATGGTGTTGCTGCCGTGGAGAGTGAGGAGAAATGGGGGGGAAATTTCCCTCCAAAATGCTAGGGTTAGATGTGTGTGTAAATTTTGTAAAATGTCAAATTGATTTGACATAAAATAGATTTTTAGATACAATGATAAGGATTTTTACTACAAGCTATTACCCAATGAACAATTATTGATATTTATAGAGTCAATATTTATTGTTTAATGGATAATAAGGGGTATAGTTAAATTTAAAATTTAGCAAAATGTACAGCAATTTTACTTATCAGGTAAAATCTTGAAAGATGTAAACTTCATAAACTGTGCTCGGCCTCGGGTTTAGTAAGACCCCCCGTTGACATTTCCACAGTTCACAGTTTACCAGCCTCAGGGAAAATATTTCATCTTCTCGGCTCCGCTTAGTGTGCACATAAAAAGGGGAATATATTAAAATATTTGATGTTTCCAGAAAATTCTAGAAAAATTCCCAAAATTTGTAAATATTATAAAACGATCATTTATGATAAAACACATAAGGGGCGTTACATCTGACACCAGGGGGGCCGTGTCCTTTTCTGGTATCTCAAGAAGGATCAAAATCTAAGTTTACTAAGTGACACGGCCCGTGTCACTAGATACCAGGGGGGCCATGTCCTTCTCTGACTCCAAATTATGTGGCATTTCAACTGGCAGACTCAGACACGGGGTGGGCCGTGTCATATGACACGGCTAGTGTCTGCGAATCAGGAATTCAGTTTCGAATCGTAATGAAGTATTAGGTATTCAAAGGTTTATATAAAGCTGTTTAGGGTTCCAAATGGGACATCTCTAGGCTGCAAGCTACCAAGGAACTGGGAGAGAAAGGTTGGATTGAAGATTCGAGTTTGAATTATTAGAGATTAACTAATTGTGATCATTAGAAACTAGTTTGATATTCAATTTTTCTTCTGCACTTGTGTTCTTGATGATGACTTTCTTTAGTTTTTCTTTTGAATTTGAATTCACCATGTGTTGCTAAGTTCTTATTTGGTTAAGGGAAGATGAAACTCTAGTTTTGATTATGTGAATCCTTCATGTTCCTTTATATTCAATACAGTTATGTTCTTATTCATATGTTTCTATTCTTAATTTAGTATAAAGGTTTTTATACTCTTTGCTATCTTTGAAAATAGTAAAACTAAGATTGCTATGCACAGTTGCGATGGTAGGACTAGTGAAACATATGATCTAAGTAATTTAATCCCGGTGTGTGATTGGACCTTGGTGTGCTTGGTTTTCTAATTCTTAATGCAATCATTAGAGAACGTGAATGAGGCATCTGGAAAAACATTCAAAGTTAATGGACATTGCTTCAAACCTTACCATGAGTTTCCAGAAAAGGAAGAAGTGGAAGAGATGGCCCTTCTCCATCCACATTATAAAGAACACTAAGGAGTGTCACAATTTGGAGCTGAGGACAATAAACCATATGCTAAATGGGAGGCAACCCATCATTGAAAAAATCAAATTTGCTTTCTTTATCCCTTTTTTATTTTATATTTCTTTATTATTTTCTAGATGAGTTTCTTGAATAATTGTCCATGAATCTTTGGAAATCCTTGTGTTTTAGAAAGCTAGATTTGTGCTTGACTACATCATTTAATTGTTTGATAAATGTATGGAGCCTTTATAAGAATTTATGTGGATGAGAGACTTTGAAAGTTAGTCATTTTGTGGGGTGTTAAGTGGTTTTCTGGGTTGTCAAGTTAGTGGCAAACATGGGGGAAGGTGTGTTTTAGGACACACCCCATGTCCTTAACCATCTGCAGCCCCTAGTGCTCACCGAGCATTATAGTGAGGGCCATGTCATCAGACACGGCCCATGTCCCCATGACAGAAGCCTCTATCTTTTACGGAGAGGAACACAGGGTAGGACGTGTCAAGTGACACGGCCCATGTTTTCATGGAAAAGGGGGGCATGTCTCTTCCAGAGACAAATATTGGGTGGGCTGTGTCAAATGACACGCCCCGTGTCTGTGTGTTAGCAACCCTGTCTCTTACAAAAAAGTACACTGGGGGGCCATGTCATATGACATGGCTCATGTTGACACATTAGAAGGTAAAACCCTCATTTAAGTTTTCTTTTCCCCAATTTTACCTCACGATTCTTCCCCAACCTCCCCTGCGCAACCTTTTTCTAATTTCACCGATTTCTCCCATTTCTCCTATTCTCTACTCTCCCCCTAACTTTCACCAATTTCACCACTGTAAGACCAAAGGTCCTAATCTCCCCCTCCCACATCTTGATGTATTCCCCTTGTATTTTGGGCCCTTATTCTTTTGGGATTTTGATTTGATTTTATATAGATATTTTGGCATTGTATTGGATCCTTGTTTGGACTACAGATTTTGATTAATGGTTATGGATTTGAGTTCTTACTATTTTTGCTATGCAATACTAATTTTCTCTAATTTAATTGTGTTTATGCATTGATATTAGGGACAATGTCTAGTTTAAATGTGGGGGGGTCATGTTCTTAATTGCATATCTGGTGAATATTGTTCCAATGGGTTTTTAAAGTGATTTGAATGGTGAGTAAAGGATCCAATTTTTTTTATCTAATTTGATAAGTTTTTAAACATGAAGGAGTGGATTTTCTTGATTTCAAATTTGTTGAGTACGATTTTAAAAAATTGAGGGGTTAATTCAAAAGTGGTAAGTTGAAACCAAAGTGAGATTTTGGGCCATGATGTGAATGGCTAATTTTTGGTCATCTTGGTTCTTTGTTATGTGGTTCCACTCATGATTATATTTTCTTCAGAACTTGGTTTAAATCTCTTTTAAGCTACAAAATGTAACACCCTCCTTAGGGTGTCATATTTATACAATAAAACATCAAAAACTTAACAAAACACGAAAAATGTTTAATTTGTAAAATACGAATTTCAAATTTTCTTTCTCAATGGCATAAACTTAAACAAAACATAAACAGTACAGGGTGTAATTACTGGATAATACACATAAAAAAGAATATATATACATAAGTGGCATGGATCACAGTCCATGCAAAATACATAAGGTTTGTACTCAAAAGACATATACAACTATATGACAAAA
Organism: Ormosia semicastrata; assembly: GCA_029884595.1. NCBI lineage: Eukaryota > Viridiplantae > Streptophyta > Magnoliopsida > Fabales > Fabaceae > Ormosia > Ormosia semicastrata. Next base: position 61,757,679 of record JAQQTO010000061.1, on the reverse strand, counting down.
TATAACTAGTCGAAGTCTGTATGCCTAGGGAGTAGGGTCCTCCACTGGATCCTCTGTTGGATCCTCCTCTAGATCTTCCATTTGGTCCTCCTCCTCGAACTCCTCACCAGATAGATCCCTTAGTCGGGCAAGAGCTCACGGATAGGTGTCCTAGTAGATGACACCATAGAGTTTTGATCCTCCCTCGGGGGGTAATGCAAATCACCCTACAATTCCCTGATCGACATAACGAACTCTAGATGTACCGAGACATCAAGAGAAAAGAAAGGATCCTCATCGCGGGTCCTACGAACAAACAGGGTCACATCTCCTATATATCTAATTCGTTCAGTATCCCAGTCGATACGTCAAGCATTCATACCTCCATGGAACTGAACTCTAACAAAACCAACTAACTCTCTTCTAGTCGCCATCACCGAAAATAAAACAACACGAAAGTTATAATCTTCTTCATCTTCCTTTCAGTCTTTAACAACATGCACACATAAAATAGAATAACATAACAAAGAGGTGAGATTCCCTACATCAATACCAACATGGCAGCATAGAAACAATAAAGAACAGTAGTTGCAGTTATGGCATCAAGTGTCAAATAATTTAGTAGATATAAAATATCACAATGATATGTAAACAGACTATGCATATGTGGAATGGACCAATTCCTACACCATGGAGCTCAACATAATTTCGAAGAGAATAATCTAGAAGACATGTCGGTATCTCGTCAGCCTCAAGTCAAGTGCTATAGTTTCTCAATTTGCGATCATGGCTTATACAAGATAGTCTACATCAGATCGTGAATAGAATAGTGCCTGGCCACTTGTGGGATATCCACGCCACAACGCCTCCAAGTTCAACAAGTGAACCACACTACGCAATTCATACCTACACTAAAGTGTAATTCAACTCCCAGGCAAAAAGCCTCAACTGACACCATCGATATAATGCATGAACAATGACTTAATGCATACACACATATTAATATTATGATTTTCCATAAACATAAGCTTCTCATGAGCCAAACCAATCATCAACATCTCTGGGTCCCGTTCGAGAGCCCAACAGCTCACTGCTGTTATGTTCAGTCACAAGGTATTTGTATCGCGCAAATTCAGGAATCATCATTTTTAAATTACATGAAACATTATCACAATTTTTTTTCTAACATGTAAAACTTTTATTTCACTTTTTAGCTTAATATTTTTGAAACTTTCAAGGCTTAATATAGAAATTAACTTTAGTTCCAATACTCTTCTAGCTAGGCTCCTCTAGGTAATACCTCCTAATATTTTTCACGAAGAACATAAAAAGGAAACCACATTATCTTAATCTCATAAATTCTTTTCCTTTCCCTAAACCCTAAAAGTATCTTAAGTTTTCATTATCTCTCTCTCAAGCTTATTTTTCCAATCAAGGCCGAAATCCCTCTCTTATTAAATGACCAAATCTTGTTTTATCACTCCTTCATTATTATAAATCCTTAATCCAATTCTTTTTTCACCTAAGCATCTAAGTTCCAATCAACACAAAAGTTTTATCTTGGATACCCTATTTAGGGTCATTTGGTCGTGAGCCCTAAGGTCTTTGGACCTCAAAATTTTCATATTCAACAACAAGATTCCAAGCAAACAACATATTTCAATCATCAAAATTTTCTATTCTACCAAGATTATGCACAACATTAGGCCATAAAATCATATAGGGCAAATGATTACAAAATCACCTAAAAGTCAATACAATCAAGTGAACAAACCTTACATTGGTTCTTCATTTTCAATACATTAATTCTTTTCTCACCACCATGAAAGGTTGATAAGAGTAATCTCCCTCTTACCTTAGATGATAACCAACCACTTCTTGGGTGCCTTCTTGAATCAAACTTTCTCTTCCAAGAGGCTCTTGAAAAATGAAAACAACATGCAAAATAGTCAACATCTAAGACTTGGAATAGAATGACCACGGATCAAAATCATGGTCTTAGAAATTTAAAATGAAAAGAAAGATGAAGATGGAGGAGTTTTCACCTTAAAAGTTTTCAAACCCTAACTTGAAGAAGCACTTGAAAATGGATGAACAAGGTCAAGATCACAACACCAAAGTGTCTTAGAATGAGGTTTGGATTCAAGAAATGTAGATGGTTGGAAATAAAGAAGATTGGAGAGTAGGTTTTGAGGGCGTGGCCGTGAGCATCAAAGAGAGAAAGAGAGGAGAGAGTTTTTCTTTTTGGTTGTTGGTAGAAAGATGAAAGTGAAACCAAGAGAAGTGAATATATGTAAAACAAAGTCCTAGACGGACTTCTCAAGGAGAAAGGGAGATAAACTTCTCTAACAAGCTTCCTCAAACTTTCTTTAGGAAGCTAGTTTTCTATTGGTCCATATTTCATGAGACATAAAGGTATGGGTCCCAAGGTGATGTCATAAAGAGATATCTCTAGAATAAGGTGATTAGGCTTAAATCTAGAACCATCTACTAGATCTTTTTTAAAATCTATTATCCAATGGATAAAAGTTATAGTTAACAAAACCAATATTTATCGTCCAATAGATAGTAGAACGTACCTAGATTTTATTTGCCAGATAAAATCTTAGACAAAGAAAACTTCAAAAACTATCTCTGATTTCGAGTTTAGTAAGATCCCCCAGCCCCGTTTCAACGGTCCAAAATTTTATGAAAATAATATTAAAATAATCACAATAAGTGAAATAATTCATAAAAAAATTTATAAAAATCACAAATAACCGAAAAGCAAGAAAGAAAAGAAATTAGGGTGTTACAATTCTCCCCTTCTAAAAAGAATTTCATCCTTAAAATTCATCATACCTTAGAACAAATATGGATATTGCTCTTTCATTACGTCTTCTAGCTCCCATGTTGCATCTCTAGTCACATAATTCCAAATCACTTTTATCAATGCAAGTTCCTTGCCTCTGAGTTGCTTCGCTCTCCTATCCTTAATCTTAATAGGAAGTGTTTCATAGGTCAAGTTCTCTTTAAGTTGTACTGTATCTAGTTCTATAACATGGGCTGGATCAGGAATATACTTTCGCAATTGCGACACATGGAAGACATTATGGAGGTTGGAAAGAAAAGGTGGTACAGCTATTTGATAGGCTACCGGACCTATCCGACGAAGAATTTAATACGGTCCAATGAATTTAGGAGTGAGTTCACTGGATTTAATAACCTTTTCGACACCAGTCATAGGTGTAACTCTCAAAAACACATGATCACCTTCCTCAAATTCAAGAGGTCGCTGTCTCTTGTTGGCATAACTTTTCTATCAGCTCTGAGTTGCCCTCATTCTTTCCTGAATCATCTTAACTTTTTTAGTTGTTTGTTGTACAAGTTCAGGTCCTACAGCGAAACTTTCGCCATCTTGGTACCAACACAAGGGCGTTCTACACCGTCACCCAGAGAACGCCTCATAGGGTGCCATCCCAATGCTTGCGTGGTAACTATTATTATAGGTGAACTCTATCAAAGGCAAGAATTCATCCCAACTCCCAGACTGTTCCAAGACACAAGTTCTTAATAGATCTTCTAATGATTGGATTGTCCTTTCTGACTGATCATCTGTTTGTGGGTAATATGCAGAACTTAAACGAAGCTTCGTTCCCATGCCTCCTTGAAAACTCTGCCAAAATCTGGATGTAAACCTTGGGTTTCTATCAGAAACAATACTCGAGGGCATGCCATGTAGTCTAACAATCTCACCGATATACACTTGAGTCAATCTCTCCATCGAATACCTTATGTTAATTAGCAAGAAGTGCGTTGACTTCACAAGTCGATCAACAATTACCCATATTGAATCATACCCCTTTCTAGTCCTTGGCAGTCCACCCACAAAATCAATTACAATGCTATCCCATTTCCATTCTGGAATAGTCAAAGGTTGTAGCATTCCGGAAGGCTTTTGGTGTTCCACTTTGGCTTTTATGCAAACTAAACAAGACGACACATACTTGGCATCATCCCTCTTCATTCCTTGCCACCAATATAATCATTTTAGATCTTGGTACATCTTAGTAGTTCCTGGGTGCATACTCAACTTGCTCTTATAGGATTCACCAAGAATCATCTTCCTAAGCTCAAAATCACTTGGTACATAAACTCTATTTCTGAATTTCAGGATCCCATCTGGTCCTTCCGTGAATTCAGATATAGCGCCTTGCTTCACCAGCTCCTTCTCATTCTGTAAGTATGAGTCACTTTCTTGCTTCTCTCGAATTTTTTCCATCAATCCACTCGAAATAGTGATCATATTCAAGCACATTCTTCCCGGTGTCAACTCCACAGACAACTGCATATCCCTAAACTATTCTACTAACTCACTTTCATTGAGCATCATAGCAGAAGCAGTAAGCATCTTCATATTCAATGCATTTGCTATGATGATTACCTTTTTGGGATAATATTGAAGTTGGAAATCATAGTCTTTCAAAAACTCTAATCACATCTCCTGCATATCTAACTCGATCAGTATCCCAGTCGATATGCCAAGCATTCGTACCTGCATGGAACTGAACTCTAACAAAACTAACAAACTCTCTTCTAGTCACCATCATCGAAAATAAAACAATAGGAAAGTTATAATCTTCTTTATCTTCCTTTTAGTTTTTAACAACGTGTACACATAAAATAGAATAACATAACAAGGAGCTGAGATTCCCTACATCAATACCAGCATGGCAGCATAGAAACAATAAAGAATAGTAATTGCAATTATGGCATCAAGTATCAGATAATTTAGCAGATATAAAATATCACGATGATATGTAGACAGACTAGGCATATGTACAATGGACCAATTCATACTCCATGGAGCTAAACACAATTTTGGAGAGAATGATCTAGAAGACATGTCTATATCTCGTCAGCCTCAAGTCAAGTGCTATAATTTCTCAATTTACGCATCATGACTTATACAAGACAGTCTACACCAGATCGTGAATAGAATAGTGCCTGGTCGATATCGTCGGTGCGTCGCTCAGTCACCACAGCCCAGTGGAGCTACCAACTAGCCACTTGTGAGATACCTGCGCCCCGACGCCTCCAAGTTCAACAAGTGAACCACACTACACAATTCGCACTCGCACTAAGGTGTAATTCAACTCCTAGGCAAAAAGCCTCAATGATATAGCTAGTATAATGCATGAACAATAACTCAATGCATACACACATATTAATATTATGATTTTCCATAAACATAAGTTACTCACGAGCCAAACCAGTCATCAACATCTCTGGGTCCCATTTGAGAGTGCGACAGCACACTGCTGTTATTTTCAATCACAAGATATCTTTTTTGCGTAAATTTAGGAATCATCATTTTTAAATTCCATGAAACATTATCACAATTTTTTTCTAACATGTAAAACTTTTATTTCACTTTTAAGCTTAATATTTTTGAAACTTTCAAGGCTTAACATGGAAATTAACTTTAGTTCCAATACTCTTCTAGCTAGGCTCCTCTAGGTAATACCTCCTAATATTTTTCATGAAGAACATAAAAAAGAAACCACATTATCTAAATCTCATAAATTCTTTTCCTTTCCCTAAACCCTAAAAGTACCTTAAGTTTTCATTATCTCTCTCTTAAGCTTATTTTTAAAACTCAAGGCTAAAATCTCTCTCTTATTAAATGACCAAATCTTGTTTTATCACTCATTCATTATTATAAATCTTTAATCCAATTCCTTTTTTACCTAAGCATCTAAGTTCCTATCAACACAAAAGTTTTGTCTTGGATACCCTATTTAGGGTTAGTTGGCCGTGAGCCCTAAGGTCTTTGGACCTCAAAATTTTCATATTCAATAACAAGATTCCAAGCAAACAACATATTTCAATCATCAAAATTTTCTATTCTACCAAAATTATGCACAACATTAAGCCATAAAATCATACAGGGCAAATGATTACAAAATCACCCAAAAGTCAATACAATCAAGTGAACAACCCTCACATGGGTTCTTCATTTTCAATACATCAATTCATTTCTCACCACCATAAAAGGTTGATAAGAGTAATTTCCCTCTTACCTAAGATGATGACCAGCCACTTCTTGGGTGCCTTCTTGAATCAAACTTTCTCTTCCAAGAGGCTCTTGAAAAACGAAAACAACATGCAAAAGAGTCAACATCTAAGGCTTGGAATAGAATGACCATAGATCAAAATCATGGTCTTAGAAATTTAAAATAAAGAGAAAGATGAAGATGATGAAATTTTCACCTTAAAATTTTTAAACCCTAACTTGAAGAAGCACTTGAAAATGGATGAACAAGATCAAGATCACAACACCAAAGTGTCTTAGAATGAGGTTTGGATTCAAGAAATGTGGATGGTTGGAATTAAAGAACATTGGAGAGTGGGTTTTGGGGGCGTGCCCATGAGCTTCAAAGAGAGAGATAAGAGAGAGTTTTGTTTTTGGGTTGTTGGTAGAAAGTTGAAAGTGAAACTAAGAGAAGTGCATAAGTGTAAAACAAAGTCCTAGAACCTTCCTTGAGTGGGCTTGGCCGTGAACTTCCCAAGGAGAGAGGGAGACAAACTTCTCCAACAAGCTTCCTCAAAGCTTTTTTAGGAAGCTAGTTTTCTATTGGTCCATATTTGATGAGACATAAAGGTGTGGGTCCTAAGGTGATGTCATAAAGAGAAATCTCTAGAAAAATGTGATTAGGCTTATATCTAGAACCACATAATAGATCTTTACTAAAAGCTATTATCCAATGGACAAAAGTTACAGTTAACAAAGCCAGTATTTATCATCTAATGGATAATAGAATTTACCTAAATTTTATTTTCCAGATAAAATTTTAGACAAAGAAAACTTTGAAAACTGTCTCTAGTTTTGGGTTTAGTAAGATCTCCCGATCCCGTTTCAAAAGTCCAATTTTTTTTAAAATAATATTAAAATAATCAAAATAAGTTAAATAATTCATAAAAAATCCATAAAAATCACAAATAACAGACTTTTTGAAAGAAATTGGGGTGTTACACAAAAAGCCACTGCATATTTTTGAAATGAAAAAGGCATTTCTTTCTAATAGTTGTTGGCCAAATAGCCAGCCTTGCATTTTTATCTGTTGTTCCCCCCTTTTGAGCCTAATTGACTTTTTCTTTCTTTAAAGCTCAATACAAACCTAAAAACGAAAAACTATTATGCTACCCTACCTTAGGGAGTAGAAGAGCTTAATGATTATGTTGAGAATTGGTTTTGAATAAGTGTAGGGGTATTTTACAATATGATGCAAGGTATATATGAAAAAAAAAGAGAGCTCAAAAGTAAAAAAAAAAGAAGAAGAAAGAAATAAAGAGAAAAAGGATAAGTTGATTATTGTATAGAGAAAGGAGAGAAAAAGTAAAAGATACAAAAAAAAAAGTTGAAGAATGCTAGGAAATTTTTATTGAACCAATTGAATATATTCTACTTTGCTCTTCTATTTCCTATGGTTTAACTTTGTTTATCCTTGATGTATCTTACCTTGACCTTGACCCCATTACAACCTAAATAAAGACCTTTTGATCTTTGTGTGCATGTGGCTTAAGTGGTAGAGAAGTAGAGGCTTGCCAAGCTTATGGTAGGACATGTTTTCATGAGTTGGTTGAGAGTAAACACAAGCCCAAGACACTTGAGTGGAAGAGTATACCAGTGAGGACTTATCCTGTTGATTTAACCCTGATATTTGATTGAGTTTACTTACAGATTTGGATTATTGAGGGAGGAAATTCTTGATTATTTAGATTCCTTGGAAAGACTAAGAGGTGTAGGTCTTTACTCGTTATTCTGTACTTTCATTGCCTGTTAAGACATATGTGCTTGATTATATATTTTTGCCCAGGAGTGCAAAAGGCTAAGTGTGGGGGTATTTAATTTGTCGATTATTTCTATATCTTGAATATCTTGTCTTTGATCTAATTGGACTTTGTATATGCTTAATTATTAACTTTTAGCTGAGTTTCTAAATATGAAGCCTAATTGAAGTCTTATTGTGAAACTTTGCTTAAGTATATTTATAAGCACTCATAATTATGTTGTGTTTTTCAGAGATCATTGAGTGTCTCAATCCATTGGATTCTAACCAAGCTCAGTATTCACTTGAAGAGAGAGCTAAGGAGTTAAGGAGATCAATATCACTCCCTAGAAGCAAAGAGAAAAGATTATATATGAAGAATCAGGGTGATCATGAAAGAATTAAGTGACATGGCTTGTGTCATCAGACACCAGGGGGGCCGTGTCCCGTGTCTTTCTCTGGTATCTCAAGAAGAATCAAAATCTAAATATACTGAGTGACACGGCCCGTGTCACCAGACACCAGGGGGTTGTGTCCTTCACTGACTCCAAATTATGTGGCATTTCAACTGGCAGACTCAAACATGGGGTAGGCCATATCATATGATACGGCTAGTGCCAACGAATTAGGAAATCAGTTTCGGATCTTAATGAAGAATTAGGTATCCAAAGGTTTATATAAGGCTGTATAGGGTTCCAAAAGGGACATCCCTGAACTGCAAGCTACCAACGAACTGGGAGAGAAAGGTTAGATCGAAGATTAAAGATTAGGGTTCAAATTATCAGAGATCAACCAATCATGATCATTGGAAACCAGTTTGATATTTAGTTTTCTTTTACACTTCTGTTCTTGATGATAACTTCCTTTAGTTTTTCTTTTGAATTTAAATTCAGCATGTATGACTAAGTTATTATTTGGTTAAGGGAAGATGAAACCTTAGTTTTGATTATGTGAATCCTTTTCCTTTATATTTAATACAGTTATGTTCTTATTCATATGTTTATATTCTTAATTTAGTATAAGGTTTTTATACTCTTTGCTATCTTCGAAAGTAGTAAAACTAGGATTGCTATGCACGGTTGCGATGGTAGGACTAGTGAAACATATGATCTAAGTAATTTATTCCCGGTGTGTGATTGGACCCTGGTGTGATTGGTTTTCTAATTCTTAATGCAATCATTAGGAAGATGTAAGAGTGGTTGCTTTACAATTAACTAATGATTAGGGCTTAATTTGAGTGGTTGCTAAATTAACCAAAACTTAAGAAAAATAGAGAATTAATCTCACAATCACATAAGAAAATAATCGACCATGTTGATATAAAGGATATATAGGTTAGCATTATCATATAAATCTAGTGGTAAATCAAATCGTGTTTACTGCTGTTACATTAGATTTAATTTTTGTTCTTAGGTTTAATAAGCAAAACCCCCTTTTTACTGTTTATTGTTCATCAGAGTTTAAATTTGGAATCAATTGATAATGTCAATTGAATTGATTCTTTGTGGATTGACCCTTACTAACTACAACTGGTTGTAAGATTTTTATATTTTTGGTGGAACTTGACAACTGTTTTTAATCACAATCCGTAGCACACCAATTACACTAAAGTACTAAGAGATACAACATTTGTAACATAAATTATAAGCTACTCTAGTCCTTAGCTTCCTTTTTCTTCTTGCTCTTGGAAGAAGTTTTATCTGAAATTACATGATATACAGCGAGGTGTAAACCACATTCTCAGTATGAGTAATCAAAACCAGCATACATAACGTAATAAACATAATCTTAACACATATTAAGTAAGATATGTCTAAAGCATCTACAAGGTCTAACTATAGTATTTAAATAAACCAAGTTAACATACATGTCATACATACATGCTTAGTCCAACATAGAACCAAGAAGTTAAGCTTAGGAATATTAGTTTAGTGTATTATCTAGTGGTAAATAGAGGAAAAACTCATCCTCACATCACACATATCCTAGCATGCTGAGAAGTTCGGGCTGAATCCTTGTTCAAAAGAACCTTACGGACTCCCCACTTGTCTCCCTTGTCCTTGGTACTATCAAGATATCAGGGTTATGTCTTTACTCAAAAGAGTCTTTCGAACACCCATCAATCTCCCTTGGCCTTCATGAATGGGCATCAAAGGATACTCACAAAGATCAATACTGCCAATCCTTCCTATCATACATATATCTAAACACCTACTCATCACTAATTACTCTTAAGTGACAAACATTACCACTAAGTGGCCAAAGATGTTAAATATTAACCTAAAGCAAACCATAACTATTGAATGTTCAAAGGTTTAAACTTTCTCTTCTATGCTAGGTGATAATTTCTCTCTTGAAAATATCCCTGTTTGTGCCTTATGTAACACTTCGAAAATTATTTGTTTCATCATAAATAATTATTTTATAATATTTATGATTTTTGAGAATTTTTCTGGATTTTACCAGAAATGTCAAATATTTTAATATATTCCTCATTTTGCATGCACACTGAGTAGAATCAGTGTAACAACCCAAAAATTATTTGTTTCATCATGAATAGTCATTTTCTAATATTTGTGAATTTTGAGAATTTTTGTGAATTTTTTCAGAATTAATGATTATTTTAATATATTTTTCGATTTGCGTATGCGACTGGCGGAACTAGGAAAATGAAATATTTTCCCCTTGGCCGGTAAACTTTGAACTGTGGAAGCGTTGACAGGGGATCTTACTAAACCCAAGGCAGGGGCATAGTTTACGAGATTTACGTTTCTTGAGATTTTATCTGATAAATAAGATCGTTGTATCGTAAAAATATTCGATGAACAATAAATATTGTTTCTATTAAATATAACATTTGTTCTCTGGATAATAGCTCTAGTAGAGTGTTAATCATCTTTTCTAGAGTGTTTACTTTAGGAGACAACTTTACTTTTCACTTTATCGAGAAGCGTGCGAAGCTTCTCAAGGAAGCTACTCACTTTCTCTCTCTCTTCCTCCCACACTCCACGGCTGCATGGTTCTTTTTGGAGCCAAAAATGTGCTTCACTTAATTAAATTTTCTATTCTAATTTCAAAGATTAAAAGTTCATTTCATTTCCTACTATCAACTTCTCTCTCTTCATCTTTTACTTTTCACATTTTCTCATCCCTCTCTCTAACTCCAAGGCAGCCACCTCCTTCCACCCACCATACTTCTTGATTTTCAAGCCTCCTTTTTGTTTAAAGTCCACCTCTTCACTTGGAAGGCTTCATTTCATTGGAATCATCTGCAAGAAGCCCACCCATTTCCTCTATTTCCATCTTCTTCCACCATTGAAGCTTAAAGCTTAAAGCTTTAAGGTAAAAGATCATAGCTTTTCCATTTTTCCACCTCATTTTCGTGATCTATGGTCACTTTGGTGACTATGGATACCATTTCCAATCTTTGATTTTGATTTTTATGGATTTGAACACTCTAGGATTTTGAGGTGGTGAAGAATGAATTTTCAAGGGAAGAAAATGAGTTTGCTTTCTTTGTTCTTCTCTTAGGTAAGAGGAAGATTATTCTCTTCAACCCATTTTGGTGGTGAAGAACTTATTGTTGTGTTGATGGGGTGAAACCCATTGGGGGATATCCATTTGTTTGAGTGGTTTTGGTCGTGTTTTGATTATTTGAATAGCATGATTTTGATGTATGTTAATGGATCTTGGAATGCTTGAAGGATGAAATGGATTTTGGTAATTTTCTGCACTTCCATAGGATTACACGGCCTAGGCTGTGTGAGGGCGCACAGCCGTGTAATCCAGGTGTGTCAGAAAATGGGCTAGATGTGTTTTTTGCTGAATTCCAGAGAAGTACACGGCCGTGTAATCAGGGCCGTGAAACTTCTCACGGCCGTGTAACCTGAGAGATGAAAGTTTGTGAGTTTTTCTAGCCCCTTGGAGGCTCCCGGTCTCCTTGGGCACTTGTTATTGTACTAGAATGAACTTAATTAATTGAATGATTAGACATGTAATTTGGATTTCATAATATGGAAAGAATAAAGAACAAGTCTTTAACTTATTTCTTGGAGTGGTCTTTAAATAAAGAAAGAACACGAGTATGGGTGAGGTTGTGAGAAACATAATGAAATTAAAGTTTAACTTTTACGATAACTTTGAATAGTACGTGAGCACCCTTGAGATCTATTATTGACTTGATGTGGGTCCGTGAATGGGATCAAGCATTGTTGATAAAATGATATGACATGTGATTTTAGATATGAAATGTTATGATTGTGAATCTATATATATGCATACAAGTATGCATTGAATCTTTGTGCATTGAGTATGATTGAAACATGCATTGAAAAAGGTCTGTTGGACTATTGTTAAGGCCAAGTTTCCTAGGAGTTGAATCACACCTATGTGCGGGTGCGAATAGACAAGTGTAGGTTTCCTATTGACCTTGGGGGCGTTGGGGTGCGGGTACCTCACAATGGACAGTTAGTAGCTCTTCTGTTCGTGGGGCAGACCGATGCAAATGCACTGACGATTTGGACTGAGACACTGTCCTATATCGAGATCTGTGTAGAATGTCTTGTACAATGCCATGATATGCACATTGATAAATTGAGAATTTTAGCACTTGAAGGCCTCGACAGTCGCGATACAGACATATCTCCTAATCATTCTCTCTGATGTTTGTGTCTAGCTCCATGGAGTAGGATTTTTGGTATCAGGTGCATATGCATAGTGAGTCATCATATCATTTGACATTTACTTATTTATATGAAAATTTAATCTGTTATCTTATTACTGTTATAACTGCCTAGAATTGCTAAGTTGTTTGTTATCCATTTTAAATGCTGGTTATTACTCCTGAAATGTTATGTGGGCATCATGCGTCGTTTTGTTTCTTTACTGCCATAATAAGTACTAAATGTAGAATGTCTTACCTATTTTATGTATTTTTTGCTATTCTATTTTACTTATATGATTCTCTAATGACGTCGGCAAGGAAGAGGAAGTACACGAGTTCCCAGGTTTTTGCCCCTACTTCGGCTAGTACCTGCTTGATCATGGCGACCCATCCCCAAGGCTTTTTTCGGAGGTCTAGATTGTTGGCACATCAGCTTTACCTCGGATTGCTGTGTTTATTTGGGAGACATGACGGTGTTGCTAGCTTGGGGGCAATATGATCCGCCTATCTTTACATGTAGCGTTCGTTTGCACTTAGAGTTTTACCTGCCCATTAGGGATATGTGGGGTGAACGTTATTACAGCCCACGGGAGGATTCATTTCTCTCTACTGCCTGAGCCCCGGCTCGTAACTCGGTGGCTCCGATGAGGGTCTCTTCTGACGATGAAGACCCTGAGGAGGATCCTGACACTGTTCTTTCTCTTTCTTCTTAGGGGCTGATACTGTCAATAGCTACGGATGGCTATCTATTTTTCTTTTGGGGCTTGATATTCATTTTGGGGGTCTGTATATCATTTTTTGGGGCATGTAAAGCTTTGGCTTCTTTTAGATGAGCCTTGATGTAATTAATGACTTATAGTTTGTACTTAAACAAGTATATATATATATATATATATATATATATATATATGATGTGCACTTTATATGGATGTATGGCTTAATCTTTATGTTTTTTGCTTATATTTGTAATATATATATATTTATACATACTTATGTATCTCTTATAAGCGTTAGTAAATTTGAATATTTCATTGATGAACAGGTTATTAAATATAAATATATATATATGATAAAAAGAAAGAACTGGGTCTTAATTTATATGATTTATTTTCTCATTGTGGTTATGGTGTGACATTTCCTCTTTAAAAAGGGGCATCACATTAAGTTAGTATCAGAGCCTCGGTTTATCTTTTCTTTGGGTCTTTGTGGTTAGGACCGACTTGTTTGTGCTGTGTGATTCTCTGTGATTAGTATTTCGAAATGATACACCTAATTCTTCATTATGTGTTTCAGTTAGTATAACTTGAAAGAACGAGATGGCACGAGGCGGAGATATGACCGCAGTGATTGAAGCGATGCAATGAAGGGCAGAAGTTATTGCCCAACAAACTGAAAGAGCTGCTCAACAACAGGAGAGGCCTGCTTAACAGCTCGAAGCTATGGCTAATGCACAAAATTTGGCAGAGTTCCATCACCACAACCCTCCTCAATTTAAAGGAGAATTTGATCTAGAGAAAGCTAGTTTGTGGATCAAGGAGCTGGAGAAAATCTTCGGAGGCATGAACTGTGCCAACGACAAGAAGGTAACTTATGCCGCTTTTATGCTGATTGGGGATGCTGAAAACTGGTGGAACGGGATACAATGAGTGTTAGAAGCTGAAGGTCACGCAATCACTTGGGAGGTATTCAAGAATAAGTTCTTAAAGAAATATTTCCCCGCAAGCGCCAGACATGCAAAAGAAGTGGAGTTCCTTAGCTTAAGGCAAGGAAACTTGTCTGTCAGTGAATACATCACAAAGTTTGAAAGCTTATCCAAGTTTTTGACTTATTTCCTGTAACATCCCAAAAATTATTTATTTCATTATAAATAATCATTTTATAATATTTATGATTTTTAATAATTTTTGTGGATTTTTCTAGAAACTATGAATATTTTAATATATATTCCTCGTTTTATGTGTGCACTGAGCAGAGCCGGGAAAATAGCATATTTTTCCTGAGGCTGGTAAACCTTGAACTATCAACGCATCGACGGGGGATCTTACTAAACCCAAGGTCAGGCACAGTTTGCGAGGTTTATGTTTTTCGAGGTTTTATCTGTTAGATAAAATTGATGTATCATAAAATTATGTGATGAATGATAAAATATTATTTTCATCAATTATAACTTTTATTCACTGAGAAAATAATTCTAACAGTGAAATTAATCATCTGTCTAGTGTATTAAATTAAGGAGACAAGCTTACCATGCACTTTATCAAGAAGCGCATGAAGCTTCTCAAGGAAGCTTTGAGGGAAGCTTCTAGGAAGCTTCCTCCAACCACTTCTTTCTCTCTCCTCCTTTTTGGTGCTGCACGGTTGACTAAGAGGGGCATATTGCATTTTCATTCTCTCATTTTCCCTCCCTCACGTCTGCTCTCTTTCTCCCTTCTCTCTTCTTCACACAGCAACAACACCCTTACCACCCACACCTCCATTTTAACTTCAAGTTGTCACACTCCTTGCACCATCTTTGTGTTTGAAGGACCACCATCATTGAGGGAGTCATCTTCAAGAGTTCACCATTCTCTCCATCTTCATCCTTTTCCACCTTTGAAGCTTAAAGGTTGGAGCTTTAAGGTAAAGCTCTCAACTTTCTCTTCCTCTCTTCTCATCTTCGTGACCCACGGTCATTTTGGTGACCATGGGTATCCATTTCAAGGTTTGGTTCTAATTTTGTAAGTTTGAATGTTCTAGGACTTCCAGGAAGCTAAGCACGAAATTTCTGACCAAAAAGGAGCAGCCTTTCTTTGTGCTTATCTAAGATAAGAGGAAGACACTCCTCCTCAACCTCTATTAGCATTTAGGAACGTTATCTGTGATTGATAGTGAGGGAACCCCATTGAGGGTCATCCTTCGTTTGAATGTGTTTGTAAGGTGTTTATGCTATTAGAATGTCTGTCTATTTATATTGATATATATTGGATTGGATTGGAATGTATAATATGGAAGGAAATGACGTCGGATTGGTTCTCGGATGGCCACGATTTTGAGCCCAAAAGTTTAGGGATTTTTGGTGAACACTTGTAATAATTTGAACTTCTGACCATTAAGCACCATGTCAATATTCGTCGAGTGACATATCCGTCGAGTAAAGTTTTGACCCCTTGGGAGAGAAACTTCTCCAATGCCAAATCCGTCGAGTTTAGACTCCTAACCATATCCGTCGAATTTGATCTTCTGACCAAATTCGTCGAGTTTAGACTCCGGACCATATCCGTCGAACTTGATCTTCTGACCAAATCTGTCGAATTTAGACTCCTGACCATATCCGTCGAATTTGAACTTCTGACCAAATCCGTCGAATTTAGACTCCTGACCATATCCATCGAACTTGATCTTCTGACCAAATCCGTCGAATTTAGACTCCTGACCATATCCGTCAAATTTGATCTTTTGACCAAATCTGTCAAATTTAGACTCCTGACCATATCCGTTGAATTTGATCTTCTGACCAAATCCATCGAGATAAGATGTCGAGATCCGTCGAGTTCGAATGCCAATATACGTCGAGTTAAAATTCTGACCATTGAATAGAAACTTCTCCAACGTCAACACTCATCCGTCGAAAATATGATTTCTGCTAACCTTCTAGTATATTCGACAGTTTTTGATCCCCATTCGACAGAAATTTATTCTTTGCCATTCTTGTGAAATGATGTTCGCCCATCTCTCATCAATCAGCCATGTTAATTCCCGTCGAAAGGTAGCTTCAATTTTATACTAGATACATTGCCTTCGTCGAATTCAAGACTGTAATTTATCACCTAACACCTAACAATTAAATTAGTGGTATTGCTGGTGATTCCGGCCATGTATCTTCCTGGACTCAAGGCTTTTGGACTAATATAAGCATGTTAATCGTAAATAATTAGATGACTAGAAACTAATTTGGGATTCATAAAGAGGGAAAAACAAGGAACGTGGGCGTGCCATTACAACTAGTGAGAATTTCGAGTAAAGAAAGAACATGAGTATGGGTGAGGTTGTGAGAAACATAATGAACCTAATGGTTGACTTCTATCATGACTATGAATGTGATTGTGGTTATCCTTAAGATGTGCTATTGGCTTGATGTGGATCCGTGAATGGGATCAAACCTTGTTGTTAAATGATATGACATGCATTTGAAGCATGATTGACCTAGTTTGTCGTGAGGAGCATGATTGAGTCATGCATTGAACAAAAGAAAGAGAACGTCCGTTGGACATTGTTAAGGCCGAGTTGCCTAGGAGTTGAATCACACCTTAGTGCGGGTGCGAATAGACATGTGTGGTCCTATAGTTGACTTTGAGGGCATCAGGGTGCGGGCGTCTCACAGCAGGCAGTGGTAGCCCCTCTAGACCGTGAGACAGACCGATGCAAACGCACCGATGATCCTGACTGGACACAGTCCTATATCGAGATCTTGTGGGAATGCCGCTGTATAAAGCCTTGTTGCGCAAAATGACTGATTATTTTCTGGAAAGCACTTATTTTTATGGCTGACGAGATACTGGCATGTCTCCCTGATCATTCTCTCCGACTGTTTTGTGTCTAGCTCCATGGAGTAGGATTTTGACTATTAAATGCATGTGCATAGTGAGTCAATGAATTATCTGGCATTTATCGTTATTATAATTGAAATTGTTGTATTACCAATATTTATATATGACTGCCTGGAACTGTTTGCTTGATTATAACTGCTACTAAATGTTTATTACCATTATTGCTGTCAAAACTGCTATATGGGCGCTTTGCGCCATTTGGTTTCTTGATGCTATAATTGGTAATGATGGTAGGATGTCTTACCTCTTTCCTGTCTTTCCATTACTATTTGTTTGTATATTACGTCTCATTGAAAACGACTGCAAGGAAGCCGAAGCCCTAGACTTCCCCGGTTTTTGGCCTCACCTCGACTAGCGACTGCTGAAGAGGATGGAGACACACACGCACAGATTTCTAGGGGATGTGTGCCTGACCTTCTTAGGAGGGCCAAAGTGCTGGCACATCAACTTTGATTCCGAGCACTGCGTCTACTTGGGGGATGTATCGATATCTCTAGCCTGGAGGCGCCATGAGCCGCCTATTTTCACCTGCTGTATTAGCCTACGTTTGGAATTTCATCTTCCTATACGGGAGATGTGGGGTGACCGTTATTACACCCCGCGGGAAGACTCTTTTCATTCCACAGCTCGGGCCCCGTCCCGTAACTCTGCTGTTCCTATGGTGGTTTCCTCTGACGAGGAAGATCCTGAGGAAGATCCCGAGGAGGTCCCTGAGGACGACCCCGAGGAGGATCCTGAAGAGGATCCTGACACAATTCCTCCTCACTTGAGGGACTGACATTACTTGTAGCTACTGAGGGCTACCAGTATTTTATTTTGGGGGCCTGATGTTTTTTTTTTTTGTAGTGGGCTGTATATTCTGATACCGTGGGGATGTGTATGTATAATCCTTTGGGGGCAGGTATAGTTTTGCTTTTTGATATACCAGGCTTTGTAACCAAACAATTTGATAAATATATATGAATATGAAATGTTAATTCCAATGTATGCTTTACTTTTGCCTTTATTTCTTTATTTCCATTATGTTTCGTCAACGTGGTTATTAATTATGGTTATTATCAAAAAAAAAAATACACTCGCCAATTTAATTATCCAATTATAACCAGGTAAATATACATACTATTAAAAAGGAACCGAGTCTTAACTTATATAATTTTGTTTCCGCATCGTAATTGACAATGTGACGTTCCCTTACGAAAAGGGGCGTTACATTAAGTTGGTATCAGAGCCCCGGTTTATGTTTCTTTGGGTCTTGTGATTGAGTCTGTTTTGTTTGCGCTGTGTGTTCTCTAAATAGTATACATAAAGGTGTATTGTTTGGTGTCCCTAGTGAATACAACTGACTTTTCTATGTTTTCAATTAATCCGACCTAAGAAAGTAAGATGGCGTGAAGGGAATACATGGCAGCAGCTATTACGGCAATGCAGAGGATGGCTGAGGCCGTTGCACACCAGACTGAGCAAGCTCCACAACAGCAAGAGAGAGTTGCGCAACAACAAGATTGGGCTGCTCAATAGCTAGAGGCTACTACTGATGCTCAGAACTTGCCGGAGTTTCGACGCCACAACCCTCCTCAATTCAAGGGAGAATTTGATCCGAACAAGGCTAGTCTGTGGATCAAGGAGTTAGAAAAAGTCTTTCGAGGTATGAACTGCGCTGAGGATAAGAAGGTGAACTATGCTACTTTTATGCTGGTGGGCAATACTGAAGATTGGTGGCACGGAGCGCAGAGGATGTTAGAAGCTGCAAACCGTGAGATTACTTAGGACTTATTCAAGGAGAAATTCCTAGATAAGTATTTTCCTGTGAGTGCAAGATACGCGAAGGAGTCAGAATTTCTCAGCTTACGATAAGGGAATATGACCGTCAGTGAGTATGCGTCCAGATTTGAAAACTTGTCGTAGTTTTCGATGTACTTTCAAAATCAACCAATTGAAGCATGGAAATGCCGAAGATTCATGGAAGGACTGAGGTATGAGGTGAAGAAGGCTATGATCACCTTGAGGATCAATGAATTCTCAGAACTGTTGGATACTTGCTGTGACGTAGAGGCTCTGGAGCAATCTAGAGACACGAGGAGTAGAAACTTTGGGCCTACGAGGCTCCAGAGAGGCGGCAGTAACAGTGCTAACCACTTCCAGAAGAAGCCATACTCCCGACCAACGAGAAATCAGCAACAGGCCATGGGTGGAAGTTTTGGTGGAGGTTTTACTGGAAACCAGACTGGCCAGAACGTGGCGTACCCTTCCAAATGGCACCATAGAAGGGATTATCAAAGGGATTATCTATTTCTGATGTGGAAAACCTGGACATATCTACAGAGACTGCAATCAAGCGAAGGCTGAACCTTCAATGAATGCTGTAAAAGCTAAGAAACCACAAGCTGGAGGGCAAGTTTACACCATGAGCGGAGCTGAAGCCTCTGAATCCGAAGATTTGATACAGGGGCAAGGCACCATAGAAGGTAATCTTTTAATTGTACTGTATGACTCGGGGGCAACCCATTCCTTCATATCATATGACTGTGTGAGAAGACTTGGTTTGCCAGTGTCTACTTTACCTTTTGACTTAACTGTTTCTACCCCCACTGATAAACCGGTAGTTACTACCAAAGTCTATCTAAACTATCCATTGGTTGTTGAAGGTTGAACCTTTTCAGTCGATCTGATCTGTTTACCCCTTTCCCAACTAGATATTATCTTAGGGATGGACTGGTTTTCTTCCAACCATGTTCTGTTAGATTGTTCCAGAAAGACCATAGTTTTTCCCATAGATGAGAATTCTAGATTTCTGATGGCCAACCGAGTTCAAGCTCTCTTGAAAGAAGGAGCTCATGGATACATGCTACTGTCTTCTTTGAAAGTCGAGAATAAGGTTGATGTGAACATAATTCCAGTGGTGAATGAGTTTCCCGAAGTCTTTCCTGAGGATGTACCTGGTTTACCACCGGCTCGGGAGATAGAGTTTGCTATCAACCTAGTACCGGGAGCTGGTCCCGTGTCTATAGCACCTTATAGGATGGCACCGACAGAGTTAACTTAGCTCAAGAAACAGCTAGAAGAGCTTTTGGAAAAGTAATTTGTCAAACCAAGTGTGTCACCGTGGGGAGCACCAGTGCTGTTAGTTCGCAAAAAGGATGGCACATTAAGATTATGTGTGGACTATCGGCAGCTGAACAAAATAACTATCAAAAACAAATATCCACTCCTGAGAATTGATGACTTAATGGACCAACTGAAGGGAGCAGCAGTGTTTTCGAAGATCGATCTACGATTTGGGTACCATCAGATACGAGTGAAGATAGAGGATGTACCCAAGATTGCTTTTCGTACCCGATATGGTCACTACGAATATCTCGTGATGCCGTTTGGTGTGACGAATGCACCAGCTATCTTTATGGACTACATGAATTGAATCTTTCGTCCTTACTTGGACAAATTCGTTGTGGTGTTCATTGATGACATTCTGGTATACTCTCAAAATCAGGAGGACCATGTTGAACACCTCAGTATAGTTCTTCAGATTCTGAAGGAGAAGGAATTGTATGCCAAACTGTCAAAATGTGAGTTCTGGCTAGAAGAAGTTAAGTTTCTGGGTCACGTGATCTCGAAGGAAGGGATTGCAGTGGATCCATTGAAGGTGGAGGCTGTGCTACAATGGGAAAGGCCGAAATCAGTAACGGAGATTCGTAGCTTCGTGGGTTTAGCTGGATATTACTGGAGGTTCATTAAGGGATTCTCCAAGATTGCTGGACCACTTACACAACTCACAAGGAAAAACTAAGCTTTTGAGTGGACCGACAGTTGTGAGCAGAGTTTCCAAGAGTTGAAGAATCGACTGACTACCTCACCAGTGTTAGTGCTACCTGATCCGAATGAGCAATTTAAAGTGTACTGCGACACTTCTTACTAAGGACTAGGATCTGTACTTATGCAACATGGAAGAGTAGTGGCTTATGCTTCAAGGCAGTTACGAGTGCACGAGAAGAACTACCCGACGCACGACTTGGAGTTAGCGGCTGTAGTTTTTGCCCTGAAGATATGGAGGCATTTTCTCTAGGAGTGACGTTCAACATTTTCAGTGATCACAAGAGCCTGAAGTATTTGTATGATCAGAAGGAGTTGAACATGAGGCAGCGAAGGTGGTTAGAGTTCTTTAAGGATTATGATTTCCAACTTCTGTATCACCCTGGCAAGGCAAATGTTGTGGCAGACGCTCTAAGTAGAAAGACGATCAGTGTCTTTGCCCTGATGATCAAGGAAAAAGATATGCTAGAGTAGTTTAGAGATGTGTGGTCTTTTATAGAGTTAGAACCAGGGAAGATTTGCATGAATATGGTTACCATCACAAGTGAGCTGATGGATGACATAAGGGAAAAGCAGAAGGTTGACGAGTTTTTGCAAGAAGTGAGGGAACAGATGAAGCAAGGTAATGAAACAGCGTTTGCGGAAGGAACAGACGGAATTCTGAGATTTCATGGAAGAGTTTGTACTCCCTGAGACCAAGAACTTAGAGAATATATCATTAACCATGCTCACACAAGCCAGCTGAGTATGCATCCGGGCATAACAAAAATGTACCAAGATTTGAAGAAGTTGTTCTGGTGGCATGGAATGAAGAGTGACATCACTAGATGTGTGTCGACTTGTCTAGTCAATCAAAAGGCTAAAGTGGAACATCAGAGACCAGCGGGATTGCTGCAACCATTATCTATTCCTGAATGGAAGTGGGACAGTATTGCCATGGATTTTGTAGTCGGATTGCTAAGGACAAGAAAATGTCATGATTCAATTTGGGTAATCATGGACCGACTCACGAAATCGGCACATTTTCTCCCGATCGACATAAGATATAAACTGGAGAGACTAATTCAGATCTATATTAGAGAAATTGTTAGATTGCACGGTGTGCCTACAAGTATCGTTTCAGATAGAGATCCGAGATTTACTTCAAATTTCTGGGAGAGTTTGCAAGAAGCGTTGGGGATGAAGTTACGTCTAAGTTCTGCTTATCACCCGCAGACCGACGATTAATTTGAGAGGATGATCCAATCTTTGGAAGATTTGCTTAGAGCTTGTGCCATAGAGCAGACTAGAAGTTGGGATGACGTTCTACCATTGATAGAATTCATCTACAACAACAGTTATCATTCGAGCATAGGGATGGCACCCTATGAAGCTCTGTATGGACGACGGTGTCGAACACCTCTGTGTTGGTACCAAGATGGCGAGCACCTTACTGTTGGACCAGAGATTATACAACAGACAACTGAGAAAGTTAAGATGATTCAGGGAAAGATGAGGACGGCTCAGAGTCGGCAAAAGAGTTATGTAGACCAAAAGAGAAAGCCTCTTGAGTTTGAGGAAGGCGAGCATGTATTCCTGAAAGTCACACCTACGACTGGGGTAGGCCGGGCTTTAAAATCTAGAAAACTCACTCCAAAATTCCTTGGACCATACCAAATCATTCGTCGAGTAGGTCCTGTAGCCTACCAAATAGCCTTACCTCTTCTCCTTTCAAACATTCATAACATTTTCCATGTGTCACAACTTCGAAAATACCTTCCCGACCCAAGTCATGTCATAGCACAGGATACAGTACAATTAAAAGAGAACTTAACTTATGTGGCACCTCCTGTAAGAATCGAGAATAGAAAGATAAAGCAATTAAGAGGCAAGGAGATCGCATTGGTGAAGATAATCTAGAA
The DNA here is from genome assembly GCA_029884595.1 of Ormosia semicastrata. Lineage (NCBI taxonomy): Eukaryota > Viridiplantae > Streptophyta > Magnoliopsida > Fabales > Fabaceae > Ormosia > Ormosia semicastrata. Next base: position 61,734,932 of record JAQQTO010000061.1, on the reverse strand, counting down.
CGAGGTGACTAGAGATGCAACTTGGGAGCTGGAAGACAAGATGAAGGAGCAACACCCACAGTTATTCTAAGGTATACAAATTTCGAGGATGAAATTCCTTTTTAGAAGGGGAGTGTTGTAACATCCTGAAAATTATTTAGTTCATTATAAATAATCATTTTATAATATTTATGATTTTTAGAAATTTTTGTGGATTTTTCTGAAAACGATGAATATTTTAATATATATTCCTCATTTTGCGTATGCATTGAGCGGAGCCGGGAAAATAGAATATTTTCCCTGAGGCTGGTAAACCTTGAACTGTCAACGCGTTGACGGGGGATCTTACTAAACCCGAGGCCGGGCACAGTTTACTAGGTTTGCATTTTTTGAGGTTTATCTGTTAGATAAAATCGCTGTATCATAAAATTATCTGATGAATGATAAAATATTATTTTCATCAATTGTAACTTATATTCACTGAGAAAATAATTCTAACAGTGAAATTAATCATCTGTCTAGTGTATTAAATTAAGGAGACAAGCTTACCATGCACTTTATCGAGAAGCACGCGAAGCTTCTCATGGAAGCTTTGAGGGAAGCTTCTAAGAAGCTTCCTCCAACCACTTCTTTCTCTCTCCTCCTTTTTGGTGCTGCATGGTTGACTAAGGGGGGCATATTGCATTTTCATTCTCTCATTTTCCTTCCCTCACGTCTGCTCTCTTTCTCCCTTCTCTCTTTTTCATATAGTAGCAACACTCTTACCAGCCACACCTCCATTTTAACTTCAAGTTGTCACACTCCTTGCACCATCTTTGTGTTTGGAGGACCACCATCATTGAGCGAGTCATCTTCAATAGTTCACCATTCTCTCCATCTTCATCCTTTTCCACCTTTGAAGCTTAAAGGTTGGAGCTTTAAGGTAAAGCTCTCAACTTTCTCATCCTCTCTTCTCATCTTCGTGACCCACAGTCATTTTGGTGACCATGGGTATCCATTTCAAGGTTTGGTTCTGATTTTGTAAGTTTGAATGTTCTAGGACTTCCAGGAAGCTAAGCACGAAATTTCTGACCAAAAAGGAGCAGCCTTTCTTTGTGCTTCTCTAAGGTAAGAGGAAGACACTCCTCCTCAACCTCTATTAGCATTTAGGAACGTTATCTGTGATTGATAGTGAGGGAACCCCATTGAGGGTCATCCTTCGTTTGCATGTGTTTGTAAGGTGTTTATGCTATTGGAATGTCTGTCTGTGTATATTGATATATATTGGATTGGATTGGAATGTATAATATGGAAGGAAATGACGTCGGATTGGTTCTCAGATGGCCACGGTTTTGAGCCCAAAAGTTTGGGGATTTTTGGTAAACACTTGTAATAATTTGAACTTCTGACCATTAAGCACCATGTCAATATTCGTCGAGTGACATATCCGTCGAGTAGAGTTTCTGACCCCTTGGGAGAGAAACTTCTCCAATGCCAAATCCGTCGAGTTTAGACTCCTGACCATATCCGTCGAATTTGATCTTCTGACCAAATCCATCGAGTTTAGACTCCTGACCATATCCGTCGAACTTGATCTTTTGACCAAATCCGTTGAATTTAGACTCCTGACCATATCCGTCAAATTTGATCTTCTGACCAAATCCGTCGAGATAGGATGTCGAGATCCGTCAAGTTCGAATGCCAATATCCGTCAAGTTAAAATTCTGACCATTGAATAGAAACTTCTCCAACGTCAACACCCATCCGTCGAAAATAGGATTTCTGCTAACCTTCTAGTATATTCGACAGTTTTTGATCCCCATTCTACAGAATCCCCATTCGACAGAAATTTATTCTTTGCCATTCTTGTGAAATGATGTTCGCCCATCTCTCATCAATTAGCCATGTTAATTCTCGTCGAAAGGTAGCTTCAATTTTATACTAGATACATTGCCTCCGTCGAATTCAAGAGTGTAATTTATCACCTAACACCTAGCTCCTAGCAATTAAATTAGTGGTATTGCTGGTGATTCCGGCCGTGTATCTTCCTGGACTCATGGCTTTTGGACTAATATAAGCATGTTGATCATAAATAATTGGATGACTAGAAACTAATTAGGGATTCATAAAGAGGAAAAAACAAGGAACGTGTGCGTGCCATTACAACTAGTGAGAATTTCGAGTAAAGAAAGAACATGAGTATGGGTGAGGTTGTGAGGAACATAATGAACCTAATGGTTGACTTCTATCATGACTATGAATGGGATTGTGGTTATCCTTAAGATGTGCTATTGGCTTGATGTGGATCCATGAATGGGATCAAACCTTGTTGTTAAATGATATGACATGCATTTGAAGCATGATTGACCTAGTTTGTCATGAGGAGCATGATTGAGTCATGCATTGAACAAAAGAAAGAGAACGTCCGTTGGACATTGTTAAGGCCGAGTTGCCTAGGAGTTGAATCACACCTTAGTGCGGGTGCGAATAGACATGTGTGGTCCTGTAGTTGACTTTGAGGGCGTCGGGGCGCGGGCGTCTCGCAGCGGGCAGTGGTAGCCCCTCTGGACCGTGAGACAGACCGATGCAAATGCACCGACGATCCTAACTGGACACAGTCCTATATCGAGATCTTGTGGGAATGCCGCTGTATAAAGCCTTGTTGCACAAAATGACTGAATATTTTCTGGAAAACACTTATTTTTATGGCTGACAAGATACTGGCATGTCTCCCTGATCATTTTGTCCGACTGTTTTGTGTCTAGCTCCATGGAGTAGGATTTTGACTATTGAATGCATGTGCATAGTGAGTCCATGAATTATCTGGCATTTATCATTATTATAATTGGAATTGTTGTATTACCAATATTCATATATGACTGCCTGAAACTGTTTGGTTGATTATAACTGCTACTAAATGTTTATTACCATTATTGCTGTCAAAACTGCTATATGGGCGCTTTGCGCCATTTGGTTTCTTGATGCTATAATTGGTAATGATGGTAGGATGTCTTACCTCTTTCCTGTCTTTCCATTATTATTTGTCTGTATATTGCGTCTCATTGAAGACGACTGCAAGGAAGCGGAAGCCCCAGACTTCCCCAGTTTTTGGCCTCACCTCGACTAGTGACTGCTAAAGAGGATGGAGACACGCATGCACAGATTTTTGGGGGATGTGCGCCTGACCTTCTTAGAAGGGCCAGAGTGCTGGAACATCAACTTTGATTCCGAGTGCTGCGTCTACTTGGGGGATGTATCGATATCTCGAGCCTGGAGGCGCCATGAGCCGCCTATTTTCACCTGCTGTATTAGCCTACGTTTGGAATTTCATCTTCCTATACGGGAGATGTGGGGTGACCGTTATTACACCCCGCGGGAAGACTCCTTTCATTCCACATCTCGGGCCCCGTCCTGTAACTCTGCTGTACCTATGGTGGTTTCCTTTGACGAGGAAGATCCTGAGGAAGATCCCGAGGAGGTCCCTGAGGACGACCCCGAAGAGGATCCTGAAGAGGATCCTGACACAATTCCTCCTCACTTGAGGGACTGACATTACTTGTAGCTACTGAGGGCTATTAGTATTTTATTTTGGGGGCCTGATGTTTTATTTTGTAGTGGGCTGTATATTCTGATACTGTGGGGATGTGTATGTATAATCCTTTGGGGGCAGGTATAGTTTTTCTTTTTGATATATCAGGCTTTGTAACCAAACAATTTGATAAATATATATGAATATGAAATGTTAATTCTAATGTATGCTTTACTTTTGCCTTTATTTCTTTATTTCCATTATGTTTCGTCAACATGGTTATTAATTATGGTTATTATAAAAAAAAAAAAATACACTCGCCAATTTAATTACTCAACTATAACCAGGTAAATATACATACAATTAAAAAGGAACCGGGTCTTAACTTATATAATTTTTTTTTCGCATCGTAATTGACAATGTGACGTTCCCTTATGAAAAGGGGCGGTACATTTCCAGCACCAGCCAGACGAGGTATGAAAATGTCAAAATTTTGAGGAAGGACTGAGGCACGAAGTGAAAAGAGCAGTTATCACCTTAAAGATCAACCAATTTTCAGAGCTGTTAGATATGTGTTGCTAGGTGGAAGCTCTGGATCAAGCTCGAGACATAAACTTTGGGCTTGCTAGGTTCCAAAGAGGAGGCGGCAACAACGCAAACCGTTTCCAAAAGAAGCCTTATTCCTGACCACTGGGAAATCAACAGTAAACATCAAGTGGAGGTTCTGGTGGGAACAGAACCGGATAGAATGTGGCATCTTCGCCAAGGTGTATGAAGTGCGGGAAGGATCACCTAACAAGGGATTGTTCCATTAAGAGAATTATCTGTTATCGATGTGGAAAACCTGGACACGTCTCTAGAGATTGTAATCAGCCTAAGGCTGAGCTTTCAGTCAGCACTACACGAGCTACGAAACCACAGGCAGAGGGCCAAGTCTACACCATGAGTGGAGATGAAGCCTCCGAATCTGAAGATCTTATACAAGAAGAGGGTACCATATAAGTGTTGGTGTATGCCCTAGAGGCCAATACATTTTCTGTATTTACATAAATTCTATTATGCTATTTTATATATGAGGCATTTCATTTATTGTGTTCTTTTTTGATAAACATAATAAAGTCCTTAGAATAGTAAGTTTGATGCCATAGGACATCAAGTGGATGACTTGATCGTGAGATCCTTTTGGTTACAACACTATTCTTAAATGTCCCTAGTCAAGTATTATTGTTAATTAGGACAACAATAATACATTGAGACTAGTATGTGCATAGACTGATGACCACATCTCACAGGTCATGGATATGAGATATCAAGTCTTCACATGGGTACATATTAGAGTAATGATGTACTGGACTGATCGACCATGAGAATGCTACATGGATCGTTATATGAGTGTCATAAGCGATTCTCATAGTGACAATGGTGCTTGTGGTCCTTTGACCTGAAATCACTACGATTCCTACATGAGGAGTTGTGTATTTTAATGCCATCAAACGTCATCTGTAACAAGGTGATTATAAAGTTGGTTATTGGACATATCGCGAATCATGCAGAGGGATATGAGTGACCTAGATGAGATTTGTCATTCCTACATAAAAGAAGCGATATCTTCGGGCCAACTGATTGAGTGAGACTATGAAATGCATGGCCATGCTCAAATGAGTCAATATGAGATATTGATCTCATTTATTGTTACAAAGTCTACTCGAGTATCAAGAAATGAAAGATTGGACTATACAAGGGTGACGCATTCCATGCCTTGTGTTCAATCTAGATATCTTGACAAAGGGACTAAACAACACGGAAACATTGGTAATAGAAAGGTTATGTCAAATCACTGACATTCTTATTACTTGGGTAGCAGCGATGTGTTGCTAGATACCGCTCACTGCTTGTAATATTAAAATGGGATTTTAATATTACTGCCAATGTAATAAGAACCTGCAGGGTCACACACATAGAGCAGACTAAAATTGGAGCAATGGATCCAAGTTGGACTCGGATTCAAATATGGGCCAGACTCATAACAGATGGGTCTAGGGTTGCACAGCTTACCTTGCTGCTGCTCACACTCACTTAAGGCAATCAATATTATAAATATTACTACTAAGGGGCTGCTAAGATATACAATTTCAAAACCCTAGCCGCACCTACAGAAAAGTGAGTGAGAGAGCGACAGGTTTCTTTTCTTCTCTTCGCAGCTAGCACTGTGTGAGAGACGTGAGGCTCCTTTTTGTTGATGTTGGACGTTCGTGAGTCTATTCGTGTGGATACCGTAGAGACATCATTTCTATTACGATGTTAGTGATTCACGTCCTTCCTTTTGAGTTGTTAATGGTCGAATCTTTTCTATTGATTTGATCTGTTTACCTCTTTCCCAATTAGACGTAATTTTAGGAATGGATTGGTTGTCTTCTAACCATATCCTGTTAGACTGTTCTAGTAAAATCATAATTTTTCCTGTGGATAAAGTTTCTAGATTTTTGATGGCTAACTAAGCTCGAGCTTTCTTGAAAGAATGAGCTCAGGGATACATGCTATTGTCTTCCTTGAAGGTCGAGAGCGAGGCTGATGTGAATGCAATTCCAGTAGTTAACGAGTTCCCCAAAGTCTTTCCTGATGAAGTACCTAGTTTACCGCCAAAGCGAGAAATAGAGTTCGCTATTGACCTTGTACCTGGATCTGGTCCTGGATCTATAACGCCTTACAAAATGTCACCCTCAGAGTTAGTAGAGCTTAAGAAGCAGTTGCAAGAGCTTTTGGAAAAACAGTTTGTTAGACCCAGTGTGTCACCTTGGGGAGCACCAGTGTTGCTCATCTGAAAGAAGGATGGTACCTCTCGATTGTGTGTGGACTATCGCCAACTGAATAAGGTCATAATCAAGAATAAGTATCCACTTCCAAGGATAGACGACTTGATGGATCAACTGAAGGGAGCAACAATATTCTCCAAGATCGATCTGGGCTACCATCAGATTCGAGTAAAGGCGGAGGATATTCCCAAATGGATTTTCGTACCCGTTACGGTCATTACGAGTACCTTGTGATGCCATTTGGCGTAACGAATGCACTTGCCATATTCATGGACTACATGAATAGAATCTTTCATCTTTACTTGGACAGATTCTTTGTTGTCTTCATCGATGACATTCTGATTTACTCTCAAAATCAGAAGGATCATGCTGAACACCTCAATATAGTTCTCCAGATTCTAAAGGAGAAGAAACTGTATGCCAAATTATCGAAGTGTGAATTTTGGCTGGACGAGGTCAAGTTTTTGGGCCATGTGATCTCGAAGGAAGAGATTGTAGTGGATCCGTCAAAAGTAGAAGCAGTTCTACAATAGGAACGGCCGAAGACAGTGATAGAGATCCAAAGCTTTGTGGGTTTAGCTGGATACTATCAGAGGTTCAATGAAGGATTCTCCAAAATAGCAAGGCCTCTCACTCAGCTCACAAGAAAGAATCAAGCTTTTGAGTGGACTGATGCTAGCGAAGAAAGTTTCCAGGAATTGAAGAGACGGCTAACTACTTCACCAGTATTAGTTCTACCTGATCCCAGTGAACCCTTCGAAGTGTATTACGATGCTTCATACCAAGGATTAGGATGTGTTCTTTTGCAAAATGGAAAAGTGGTGGCTTACGCTTCGAGGCAGTTGCGAGTACATGAGAAGAATTATCCAACGCACGACTTGGAGTTGGCAACTGTGGTATTCACTTTGAAGATATGTAGACATTTCCTTTATAGAGCGACGTTCAACGTCTTAGGACCACAAGAGCTTGAAATATCTGTATGATCAGAAGGAATTGAATATGAGACAACAAAGGTGGTTGGAATTTCTTAAGGACTATGATTTTTGACTTCTGTATCACCCTGAAAAGGCGAACGTCATGGCAGACACTTTGAGTAGGAAGATGCTCAGTATCTCTGCTATGATGATCAAGGAAAAGGATTTGATAGAGCAGTTCAGGGATGTATGGTCTTTTATGGAATTAGCACAAGAAAAAATTTGCATGAACATAGTTACTATCTCAAGCAAATTAATGGAAGACATCCGGGAAAAGCAGAGAATTGATAAGTTTTTGCAAGAAGAAAGAGAGCTGATAAGGCAGGGCAATGTGACGACATTCGAGGAAGGAACAGATAGAATTCTAAGGTTCCGCAGTAGGGTTTGTATACCCAGGGATCAAGAGCTAAGGAAGTATATACTTGAACACGCTCACACGAGCAAGTTGAGTATACACCCGGGGATAACTAAAATGTACCAAGACTTGAAGAAGTTATTTTGGTGGCATGGAATGAAGAGCGACATTACCAGATGTGTGTCTTCATGTCTGGTTTGCGAGAAAGCAAAGGTGGAATATCAAAGACCGTCAGGACTGTTGCAACCCCTATCTATTCCCAAATAGAAGTGGGATAGCATTGCGATGGATTTTGTGGTTGGATTGCCGAAGACCAGAACAGGTTATGACTCAATATGGGTAATCATTGATCGACTGACGAAGTCAGCACACTTCCTACCGATCAACATAAGATACAACATGGAGAAGTTGACCAAGCTGTATATCGGTGAGATCGTTAGGCTACATGGTGTGCCTACTAGTATTTTTTCTGACAGAGATCCAAGGTTCACCTCAAAGTTTTGACAAAGTTTGCAAGAAGCATTTGGAAAAAAGCTACAATTGAGTTTTGCTTACCATCCATAAATCGATGGGCAATCGAAAAGAATGATCCAATCTTTGAAGGATTTTCTCAAGGCTTGCACTTTAGAGCAGACTGGAAGTTGGGATGAAGTTTTACCGTTAGTAAAGTTCACCTACAACAACAGTTTTCATTCAAGCATAGGGATGGTACCCTATGAAGCTCTGTATGGACGATGATGTCGAACACCTTTGTGTTAGTACCAAGACGGAGAGCGCCTTATTGTTGGACCTGATATTATACAACAGACGACTGAGAAGGTCAAGATGATTCAAGAAAAGATGAGGATGGCTCAAAGTCAGTAGAAGAGCTATGTGGACAAGAGAAGAAAGCCTCTTGAGTTTGCGGAAGGCGAGCATATATTTTTGAAAGTCACGCCAACGACTGGGGTCGGTCGAGTTCTGAAATCTAGAAAACTTACTCCTAAATTCCTTGGACCTTACCAAATTCTTCGCCGGATAGGTCCAGTAGCTTACTAGATAGCCTTACCCCCTTTTCTTTCAAACCTTCACAATGTCTTTCATGTGTCACAACTACGAAAATGTATTCCTGACCCGAACCATGTCATGGCACCGAATACAGTACAATTGAAAGAGAACTTGACCTATGAGGCACCTTTCGTAAGGATTGAAGATAGGAGAGTGAAACAACTTAGAGGAAAGGAAATCTCATTGGTGAAGGTGATCTGGAACGAAACGACCGGAGATGCAACATGGGAATTAGAAGACAAGATAAAGGAGCAACACCCACAACTTTTCTAATGTATGAAAATTTCGAGGACGAAATTTCATTTTAGAAAGGGAGAGTTATAACACCCCAAAAATTATTTGTTTCATCATAAATAATCATTTTATAACATTTATGATTTTTGGTAACTTTTTTGGATTTTTTCGAAAACGTTGAATATTTTAATATATTTCTCATTTTACGTGTGCACTAAGCAGAATCAGTATAACACCCCAGAAATCGTTTGTTTCATTATGAATAGTCATTTTCTAATATTTGTAAATTTTGAAAATTTTGTGGATTTTTTCAAAATTGATGATTATTTTAATATATTTCTCGATTTACGTACACAACGAGCGAAGCTAGGAAAATGAAATATTTTCCCCTTGGCCAGTAAACTTTGAATTGTGGAAGCATTGATGGGGGATCTTACTAAACTCGAGGCTAGGGCACAGTTTACGAGGTTTACATTTTTTGAGATTTTATTTGATAAATAAGATCGCTGTACCATAAAAATTATCCGATGAACAATAAATATTGTTTCTATTAACTATAACTTTTGTTCACTGGATAATAGTTCTAGTAGAGTTTTAATCATCTTTTCTAGAGTGTTCACTTTAGGATACAACTTTACTTTTCACTTTATCAAGAAGCGTGCGAAGCTTCTCAAGGAAGCTTCCTACCAAGCTTCACAAGGAAGCTACACACCCTCTCTCTCTCTTCCTCCCACACTCCACGGCTGCGTGGTTCTTTTTGGAGCCAAAAATGTGCTTTACTTAATTAAATTTTCTATTGTAATTTCAAAGATTAAAAGTTCATTTCATTTCCTACTATTAACTTCTCTCTCTTCATCTTTTACTTTTCACATTTTCTCCTCCCTCGCTCTAACTCCACGGCAGCCACCTCCTTCCACCCATCATACTTGCTTGATTTTTAAGCCTCCTTTTTGTTTGAAGTCCACCTCTTCACTTGGAAGGCTTCATTTCGTTGGAATCATCTGCAAGAAGCCCACCTATTTCCTCCATCTCCATCTTCTTCCACCATTGAAGCTCAAAGCTTGAAGCTTTAAGGTAAAAGATCATAGCTTTTCCATTTTTCCATCTCATTTTCGTGATCCATGGTTACTTTGGTGACTATGGATACCATTTCCAAGCTTTGATTTTGATTTTTATGGATTTGAACACTCTAGGATTTTGAGGTGGTGAAGAACGAATGTTCAAGGGAAGAAAATGAGTTTGCTTTCTTTGTTCTTCTCTTAGGTAAGAGGAAGATTATTCTCTTTAACGCATTTTGGTGGTGAGGAACTTATTGTTGTGTGGATGGGGTGAAACCCATTAGGGGGATATCCATTAGTTTGAGTGGTTTTGTTCGTGTTTTGATTATTTGAACAACATGATTTTGATGTATGTTGATGAATCTTGGAATGCTTGAAGGATGGAATGGATTTTTGTAAATTTTTTCACTTCCAGAGGATTACACGGCCAAGGCCGTGTGAGGGCGCATGACCATGTAATCCAGGTGTGTCAGAAAATGGGCTGGACGTGTTTTCTACTGAATTCTAGAGAAGTACACGGCCGTGTAATCGGGGCCGTGAAACTTCTCACGGCCGTGTAACCTAAGAGATGAAAGTTTGTGAGTTTTTCTAGCCCCTTGGAGGCTCCAGGTCTCCTTGGGCACTTGTTGTGAGGCTTTTGTACTAGAATGAACTTAATTAATTGAACGATTAGACGCTTAATTTGGATTTCATAATATGGAAAGTGTAATATCCCGAAAATTACTTATTTTATGATAAATTCATTTTATAATATTTATAATTTTTGAAAATTTTCTAGAATTTTCTGAATTGTTCAATTATTTTAATATTTTTCTCAATTTACGCGCACACTGAGCGAGGCTAGTAAAATGAAATATCTTCCCTGTGGTCGAAAAACTTTGAACTGTAGAAACGTCGACGGGAGATCTTACTAAACCCGAGACTGGACACAGTTTACAAGATTTTTATTTTTCAAGATTTTATCTGATAAATAAAATCGTAGTATATTTTATTATCTGTAGGACAATAAAATATTATTTTTGTTGACTGTAATATTTGTTCATTGGATAATAACTCTAGCAGATTATTTCTATCTGATCACTTTTATGATAGTATCTAAGTAACATCATCACCCTTCACTTTATCGAGAAACGTGTGAAGCTTATCAAGGAAGCTTCAAGGAAACTTCAAGAAAGCTTCCTACCCAACATCACATTTTCTCTCTCCTCTTTTTTGGGCTCCACGGCTGGAGGGAAAAGATGACCAAAGTCATCATCTTTTCCCCATTTTCTCATTTCCCATTTCAAACCCATTTCACCTTTCTCTCTTTCACCCTCACGTTCTCTTATCTCCCTCTCACGCCCACTCCTCTATTCCTCACTTCTCCCACATGGCCAAGCCACTATGGGAGGCTACTCAAGCTTATTTACTCAAGTCAATCTATGGTCTTGATTCCTTTCATCACTTTGAAGCCTTCCTCTTTGAAGATCTTCCTTTGATTTCCTCCATCTCCATCATTTTCTTCAAGATCTAAAGCTTGAAGCTTTGAGGTAAAGTCCATGGCTTTCATCTTTTCTCTTCTCAATTTCGTGGTCCTTGGCCACCATTGTGGCTGTTTAACGTGTGAAATAAATCTATTAGCCAAATAAGAATTCAGCCGACGAACACGTATGGATTTTGATAAGAAACAGATGATTTGAACTAAAGGCAAAATCCAACCTTTAGCAAGGGTTCCCAAACTCACTAAAGAAAGCGTTTGGTATTAAGGTGAACTTAAGAAGCCTAAGAATTTGAGGTTAAAGCTGTAATTGGATAGGAAATAAGCTTACGGTAAATAAATTGCACAAAGTAGAAGCAATATAGTAAAGGGCTGAAAAGTTAAGCAAAATAAACAAAGCTTAAAAGTTGTATTGATTGTGATCTGTTCGAAATAAATTGGTACAAATGGTATTTATAAATAAACTCTAAGCCCCACCATAGCCAACTTTACTGGCTAGAACTCCTAAAAACAAGCAACTAACCCACGGCTAGTCTACCCACAATTCTTAACCGTTCTGGCCACAACAGTTACCCTTCAACAGCTCAACTCCTATTTTCTCGGCATGTTTTGTGGCATCCGTTGATTACAGCTTCAGTTTTTAGCCTTCCATCAACTTACAATCCAATATGCTTCAGCTTTTTATTGTTTCAATCCAGGCCCACTAATAGCAAGGCCCAACCCAACCTTCACCGGGTGTTCTTCTACCTATTGGCTACATCCTCCTTCGGCTAATCACCCTCAGCTAGCCGTTATATCAACTTACTCTTTGAATTTATTTTTTGGGTGATAACAATTGCCCCCTTACATTTTTCAGCTGATTTTAGGAAGCTAAATAAATGTAGCTAAGTCTTTTTGAGCACCGTGCCCAATTCAATGTCCACTTTATCTTTTAATGCTCAGCCAAAAAAATCAAATGGTCAAAATATATTACCATTCCTCCACGGAATAATTATAAATTCAACCGAAACTTTTTTTAATCGACTTACTTTTACCATTTCTTCTTCAAAGCACCTAGCAAACTTCTCTTCTCATTTCTTCGATCATGTCTGACATCTCTGATTCCCAAAACAAGACCTACTCTTATGGGGATGATGATTCTTCATCATTTTCATCTGATTTGGCTTTCAGTACCCAACAACCATTAAACCAGGGACAAGATGCTGGTTTCCACGTGCATGTTCCGCTTTTGAATTCCTTCACCATAACCCCATGTACCTCTGACATCTACGAGGGCAAGATCTTTCTTGACCATCACTTGTATCCTAGAAATTTTGAGCTTCCCATTACTGCCAACTGGTATTCCATCAACAAGTGCTCTAATGACCTCCGGACCTGGCCTCGCCTTGCTCCTCAGTATGTCGATTGGCTGAAATGGGTTTCGACTAGCCGAGGAGAAGATTGGAAAATATGGGGAATTTACGACGTCATTATGCTTTCTCAACATGAGATTCCCCTAAACCTTGACCTTCTGTTTAGCTTCCTAGGGTTCTGGTCTACCTTTGTGAATAGATTCATTCTTCCTTCAGGCATCATGAGCCCTACCTTGTTGGATGTGGCAACTATCACCGGCCTTCCAATAATTAGTGAAGATGTAAACTCACTTTTTGAACTTTCCTATCCAACATTGAAGGTAAACTTTTCTAGAAACACCTCTTCCTACTCTAATTTCTTATCTGCCAATGCCAAAACTTCTCACCAGGTGTCTGATGGAGAACATCAAGCCTTCCTTCTTTATTGGTTTTATAAATATTTTATTTGCTCTAGCTCGGTTGCAATGGTCCTAGAGATATCCCACCTTGTTTTTTTGGTTACTTCTGGCAAACCTCTGGCCTTAGGTACTCCTTTCCTTTTCTCTTTGTACAAGAGTCTTTTCACCATGGTTATTAGACTCCAAAACAATAAGAAACTAGATAATGTAGCAGGGCCTCTTTGGTTTCTCCAGCTCTGGGTAAACCTTTACTTCCCGGAATTCATACCTTTATCTCATAAGAGTTTTACTTCTTCTTCCTTGACTTCAACCTCTCTAGGTCGAATCTTGCAAACTACTCCCTTTGTCAAACATTCAGCCTTTAACTTTACAATTGAACTTTTTACTTCTATTCGGCGTGCAAAAGAGTTTTTCCCTTTAGCCGATAGACCCCACAGTCTTCTCTGGATGAATACCCATGCGGACTCTCCAAATCCTCAACTGGACAACTACATTTCTCTATACTGGGGTAGTGTGTTATCGGTTAGAGACTTGATGTGTAGAGTAAAGCCAACCAGCCCTTATAACAAGACATCGACCGAATTTTACTACCCACATCTCCTGGCTTGGTAATTTGGACTTCTTCAAAACATCCCTCTGGCTTACCAATCAATGGCAACCGCTTTTGGAAGACCCACATTATCTGACAAGAATGTGATATCTTTGACTCAGCAGAACCTGCAAAAACTAAATGCTTTTGAGTTCAGACCTTTTAGGAAACTTCCTGGAGAATCATCAGCCTTTACCAATTGGTGGCCTTCAGTGTCCAGCAAGATTTTCTCTGGTCCCACTTCCAGTTACCTCTCGAAACTGATCATTGGAGGCATGGATCACCCTGTTATCAACATTCAGCCCATATATTCCAGGAGACCTAAGTCCACAAGAAGCAGACCTACAGCAGATGCAGCAGGTACTTTTAAATCCATTTTTTCTAAGCATTGACTACCTTCAGCATTTTCTAATGCCTTTCTGTTTCAGGGCCTTCTCAACCAATGACCATAGATCTTGAAACACTGGAAAATACTCCCACTTCCAAAGTTGTTCGCCCTAGGCCTACTAGGCATTCATCTAGGCAAACAGGGATTGTTATTCGGGAATCCGCAGTTGTTGCTCAGCAATCGGCTCCCGCTGCTCAACAATCAGCTTCCAAGAAGAAGAAACTGAGAAAGGTATACGATTTTAAACCTTGCTCTTATAAATCCCTGGTTCTAACACTTTTCCTTTACCTTGCTCTTATAGACTTATCAACAGTCTCCTGAGACTCATCCAGAAGTTGCTTCTCTAAGACCTTCTCCCTCAAGATTTCCTCTAACACCAGTAATCCTCTTAACTTCTTTAGCCAATTCATATTTTCACATTTTTCCTGATTATTGACTAAACTTATTTTTATACTCTATTAGGAACATTAGCTAACTCCTTTCACAACTCCTCCAGCTCCTGTGCTGCATGCTCCAACAACCCAAGCCTCTGATATGCTTGTTTCTGAAGAAGACTTGGCTCAATATTTTTCCTCTCCGGTTCCCAAAGCCGTTGTGGATCCAAGTTCTCCTTTAGACCAACGTCTGTCTTTTGTGGAAACATTGCTTGATCAAGATATCCCGGTGGAGCAGCGCACGATTACTGACCTTCGGATCGCACTATCAAAGCTTGCTAAATCGTCCAATACTGATGAAAACCAGAGAGCTATCTTTAATCATATAGCCGTTCAAGTTAGTGAAGTGTTCTATAATTTCTAAGTTTTCAAAGGTCATCATGATCAAGCTGCTAAGGATCTTGCTCGGCTGGGTGAACTCCAAGACCAGAAGCTTCATTTTCAATCCTCCTTCCAACAAGCTGAAGCTGAAAAGAAAGTTGATCTCAGCAAAAAGGATAAAATGTCCAAACACCTAGTCGAGCTGATTGCTGAGAGGGAGATAATCAATAAATAGATTGCCGAAACAGAGCCTAAACTGGCAGTTCTTACTCAGAAGCTAATTTCTAGTACTAATTTTAAGATGCAATTGTATCATCAATCTTCCGTTCTAGATGCCGAGATAATCCCTTTACTACAGCAAAATGATGCATTTGAAGATGAGCTAAACGCTGCAGATCGTGGACTTCTCCTTACCAAGGAGGCTTGGGCAAATTTGAAAGAGCTTCTAGCCGAGGCAAAGAAAGCATTGGCACCATCTTCGGCTGAAACAATAATTAATCAGCCAGAAGTGGAAGCCATTTCTGCCCCTGAATCTGTCACTAATCAAGTCACCTCTTTTACTATTAGGCCTGTTGAACCATCCCCTTCAACTGATGCTCCGACTCTTGATCCAACTCAAGCACTTAACCCTGACTAATCAGCTACTGTTCCTACTGATCCATAAACTGTTACCCCTTTATTTTTATTTTTTTTTAAATTATGTTTTACCAGTCTTAATTTGAAAAAGCTAATCGGCTGACTTGTAGCTGATATTTTGAACCGACTCCTTTTCCTTTAATTACCCCAAATTGAAGGATAATAGTTTTTTAGATACTTCCCATTTATGCTTCTCACCATCTCTTCACCATGCATGTTAACTAGCCGATAAGCTCCATTAATCATAACTTAACTAATTATATAAGATTTTTCCCAATTTGGTGACCACTTCCCTAACTTTGGGTCTTTAGCCCCTAAAGGCAAAATGGCTTTCCAAACTAAATCCCCTTCGACGAAACTTTTAATTTTGACATCTTTATTATATGCCTTGGCCACTTTCTTTTTATTCTTTCGAATATTTTTGAAAGCCATTAACTTATCCTCGTCAGCCGATTCCAACTCCATGAACATGGCTTGTTGGTACTCATCCATAGTCAAACAATGTTGTTTGGTTACCCTTAATGATTTTACATTAATTTCCAATGGTAACACAGCATCCTGACCACAAGTCAGCCGATAAGGGGTAAACCCTGTCGCGGTAGACTTAGAATTTCTGTAAGCCCATAGTACTTCGGCTAACGCTTCATGCCATCTTTTAAGTTTGTCTTCTATGGTCTTCTTAATCAAGCTAATTAAGATTTTGTTTGTAGCATTGGCTTGACCATTTGCCGGTGCATAATAACGTGAAGACTGGATCAACTTGATCCTATATTCTTTTGCAAAAGCAACCGTCTTTTCTCCCATGAACATTGTGCCCTGATCTGTTGTAATAGTTTCTGGAATGCCATACCGATAGATAATTTGATTTTTAATAAACTTGATAACATCAGCTTGGGTAACATTAACCATCGGCTGGGCTTCCACCTACTTGGTAAAATAATCAGTGGCAACAATAATGAATGAGTGTCTTTTGGAAGATGAAGGGTATATTTTTCCAATCAGATCCATTGCCCATCCTCGGAATGGCTAAGGCTTAATAACAGAATGCATCTCCTCGGCTGGGATCCTCTGGATTGGCCCATGCTTTTGACACTCTTCACACCCTTTGGCATAAGCATAGCAATCTACATTGATGGTTGGCCAATAATATCCATACCTATGTATTAGCCAGTGCATCACAGATCCTGACCTATGTGAACCACATATCCCCTCATGTGCTTCCCCCATGAGTTTCATGGTCTCAGCTTTACTAGGACATTTTAACAAAATTCCCTCCAATCCTCTCTTATGTAGTTCTCCATCTACCAAGGTATATTTTAAGGCCTTTTGCCTCATTTGGAAAGTGGAAGAAGAACAAGGGTTTTGTAAATACTTTGTTAGCTTAACTCTCCAGTCATCAATTATATCTACTTCTCCAATAAAAAACTCCTTGAGCCGATTATCTATGGGCTGAACATCGTCAAAAGTTTCCTTATAACCAGAAGCATGTTAAGCCAAATCATTTGCTTCTTCGTTATACCTTCTGGGTATATGCATTATCACTACATCAACAAACTGTTTTAGCAAACTGCTAGCCGTTTCATAACATTCTACCAAATTCGGGTTAGTGCATTTGTAATCCCCAGCTAGCTGTTTTATAACTAACTGGGAATCTCCCATAACCTGGATGTATTTGGCTTTCATAGACAATAAGATTTTTAACCTTAATAGTAAAGCCTCATACTCAGCTTGGTTGTTCGAACATCCTATCCTCAACTGATGCATGAACTTCTAGCTTTCTTCAGCAAGACTTGTAATTGTGATTCCAGCCCCAGCACCCTTGCTAGTTCCATCAAAAGTTAATTCCCAAGGTCTCAAGTTAACACAATGGATCACCTCAGCTAAAGGATCTATAACATCTACACAAGGATGCTGAGCCAAGAAATTCGCTAAAGCTTGTCCTTTCATCACCTTCAGAGGCACATACTTCAATGTATATGCACTTAGCTTAATAGCCCACTTTATTAATCGTCCTTGCAAAATAGGCCGATGTAGCAAGTATTTTACTATGTCAATTTTGCCTACTACTTGAACCTCCCCTGGTAAAAGGTAATATTCTAACTTCGTACAGGCATGAAAAAGAGACAAGTAAAGCTTTTCTATGGGAGTATATCTAGTTTCGGGGTTATTAAGCAATCGGCTAAGATAATAGATAGATCTTTCATTCCCATCTTCATCATCCCGTGCCAATAAGCAGCCGATTGATTCTGGGGTAGCCGATATATATAATTTCAACGGCCTCCCTGACACTGGGGGGACTAATACTGGGGGGCTAGCCAAACATTGCTTTATTTGATCAAATGCAAGCTGTTGTTCTGCTCCCCATACTAATTCATCAGCATCTTTTAATTTCAGTAACGGGGAAAAAGCTTTCAGCTTACCGACTGAATTTGAAATGAACCTTCTCAGAAAGTTAATTTTACTGATCAAACTCTGCAATTCTTTTTTATTCTGAGGGGGTCTCGCATCTAATACGGCTTTGGCTTTATTTTTATCAACTTCAATCCCATGTTTATAAACCAAAAAACCTAAAAAGTGTTGGTGTATGCCCTAGAGGCCAATACATTTTTTGTATTTACATACATTCTATTATGCTATTTTTATATATGAGGCATTTCATTTATTATGTTCTTTTTTATAAATATAATAAAGTCCTTAGAATAGTAAGTTTGATGCCATAGGACATCAAGTGGATGACTTGATCATGAGATCCTTTTGGTTACAACACTATTCTTAAATGTCCCTAGTCAAGTATTATTGTTAATTAGGACAACAATAATACATTGAGACTAGTATGTGCATAGACTGATGACCACATCTCACGGGTCATGGATATGAGATATGAAGTCTTCATATGGATACATATTAGAGTAATGATGTACTAGACTGACCCACCATGAGAACACTACATGGATCATTACGTGAGTGTCATAAGTGATTCTCATAGTGACAATGGTGTCTGTGGTCCTTTGACCTGAACTCACTACGATTCCTACATGAGGAGTTGTGTGTTTTAATGCCATTAAACGTCATCTATAACAAGGTGATTATAAAGTTGGTTATTAGACATACCGTGAATCATGCAGAGGGATGTGAGTGACCTAGATGGGATTTGTCACTCCTACATAACAGGAGCGATATCTTCGGGCCCCCTGATTGAGTGAGACTGCGAAATACATGACCATGCTCAAATGAGTCAATATGAGATATTGATCTCATTTGTTGTTACAAAATCTACTCGAATATCAGGAAACGAATGATTGGACTATACAAGGGTGATGCATTCCATGTCTTGTGTTTAATCTAGACATCTTGACAAAGGGACTAAATGACACGGAAACATTGGTCACGGAATGGTTATGTCAAATCACTGACATTCTTATTACTTGGATAGCAGCGATGTGTTGCTAGATACCGCTTACTGCTTGTAATATTAAAATGGGATTTTAATATTACTGCCAACGTAATAAGAACGTGCAAGGTCACACACATAGAGCAGACTAAAATTGGAGCAATGGATCCAAGTTGAACTCGGATTCAAATATGGGCCAGACTCATAACAGATGGGTCTAGGGTTGCACAGCTTACCTTGCTGCTACTGACACTCACTTAAGGCAGTCACTATTATAAATAGTACTGCTAAGGGGGCTGCTAAGATACATAATTCAAAATCCTAGCCGCACCTATAGAAAAGTGAGTGAGAGAGCGACAGGTTTATTCTCTTCTCTACGCAGCTAGCACTGTGTGAGAGACGTGAGGCTTCTCTTTGCAGACGTTGGACGTTCGTGAGTCTGTTCGTGTGGATACCACAGAGACATCATTTCTATTACGGTGTTGGTGATTCACGCTTCAAGAAGTAAATCATTTAAAAACTTGGATTATGACTTTTTCGCATGGATCCTCGGTGGGAATCCCTGTTTTCCGCTGCGTGTTGTATCCGCAAAATTCCCAACAAAAAGTTCCCAGCCGATACACCAAAAGAACACTTGGCAGGATTCATTTTTAAATTATGACGCCTCATTCTCTTAAAAGCTTGTTCTAAATCGGCCAAATGTTAGTTAAAATCATGGGATTTCACTATGACATCATCAATATATACTCTATGTTTTTTCCTATTAACACATGGAAGATAGCATTCATGGCTCTTTGGTACGTGGCGCCAGCATTTTTCAATCCAAATGGCATGACTAGCCATTTGAATAGCCCAATAGCGCCAAGACACCTGAAAGCTGCCTTATGAACATCTTCTTTGGCTATAAAAATTTGATTATACCCAGCATACCCATCCATTAATGTTAAAATGCCATTTTTGGCTACAGAATCGATAAGCATGTCAGCTATAGGCATTACATACTCATCTTTGGGAGTGGAAAGATTCAAATTTCTATAGTCAGTACAAATCCTAACCTTCCCACTTTTCTTGATTACAGGGATTATGTTCAACAGCCATTCTACATATCTGGCCGTACGAATAAAACCTGCCTTAAGTAACCATTCCATCTCTTCATTAATTTTGGGTATTAGCTCTGGATTAAATCTTCTGGCAGCTTGCTTGTGAGGCTTAAATCCTTCTTTGATCGGCAATCGATGTTCTACCAATTCTCTAGAAAGGCCTGGCATCTCATGGTAGTCCCATGCAAAGTAATCCTTGTATGTCTTTATTAAATCAGTGATCTGATTTCGTTCTTCCTTGCTCAACAAACTACTTATTCTTGTCATTCTCGGTTCCTGTTCAGTCCCTAGGTTGACATCCAACAAAGGATCTTCAGCTGAAAAGGTAGGAATCTTTTTGTTGATTGGGGACTCCCACCTCTCTTCAGACTCATGCCCCCTAGGTGTATCAGCCGAACATTCCTCTTCCACTATCTCCTCCGACTCCATAGACATGACCGTACTAATTCTATGTTCAATTTCTAAGAATGTCAACCTGTGTCTCAGGTCTTCAATTACTTGGGCCTTGTTATTCATCTAAACATAACTATAAAGGCCATAAATCGGCCTGGACATTAACAGCAAAGCCATCGGTAGTTAGGTTACAAGACTCCCATGATCCTTCTTCATATCCTTCAGGGATAGTAATAGGCTCCAGCCGGGGCAAATAGAATATAGCCTCAGCCATCTTTACGTCAACTGTAAACGAATTCTTATCGGCTGGCACTGACTTTATCTTATCCCTATCCCAAAACATTAGCATCTGGTGCAAAGTGGAAGGCACACACTGACTGGAATGAATCCAATCCCTTCCCTGCAATATGGAGTAAGTGGACTTAGAGTCTACCACAAAGAAAGTAGAGCTCAAAGTTTTGCTCCCCACAGTGATATCAGCTACCAAAATTCCTAAGGTAGCCGTGGCATCCCCTGTAAAATTAGTCATTTTCATATTCGTGGGAATCAAATCCTGCTTAGATCTACCCAGCTTCTTCATTGTAGCTGAGGGCATTATGTTTAACACTGCTCCTCCATCCACCAAAACTCGACTAATAGTCTTACGATTAACCTGAGCCCTGATGTATAAGGGCTTCAGATGCTTAGTCATCTCCCTCGCTGGTTTAGGGAATTCCATTTTGGGTTCTTCTGAAATGGGTGCTAGGTCTTTTGAAATAGGAGCTAACACAGCCCACTCAACTTCCTCAGCATCCACATCACCTTCCAATTTCTCGGGTTACTTCTGTCGAGCCAAGAACTCACTAGGAATCAACCCTACCACATTAGTTTCAACTGAGGGGTGATCTTCGTCTTCCCCTAGTATGGAATTCAACACTAAATCTTCTAATAGAAGATCTGAACCGAGTTCCTCTTCCATTTCCTCGGCTGTTAGAGGAACTTTTTCTTCTGTTGTTATGACTGGTACCTCTTCGAATTCAGCTGTCTCCAACTTATTAATCATTTCCTGGAAATCCTGTTCTTCCTTTCCAAGGCAATCTTGGTTTCCTGACTACACTGATTCCTACTTTCTCTCTTCAACAGCTGTTTCTTCCTTTGGTTGCCCAAAAGCAGCTTCTAGAACCTCAACTAGCTTAGAAGATTTAATCTCAGTATGGTCAGTTCTTTTTGCCTCGGCTAACATGGCCAAGGTTTGTTTCATTCGCTGTACTTATTTATTCCTCTGAGCCCTTATTTTCTGAGTTCTAGTCATCACCCCTAGTTCCTTCACCACAAGATCTTTTCCTTTTGCATATTTGTTAATAAACCAGTGTCCTTTCCACTTCGACTGGTGGTTTAACCATACATTGGGGCCTAATAACTTCCTCATTCTTTACCGTAATCTTTAATGTAGTCATGCCCTTTTCTACATCGAAACGAGCTACTCTTTTACCCTTGTCTGGTATAGGAATCTCATCCATCATGGGTAGCCTTGAATTAACTAAAGTATCATTATACTTACCAGCTACATTACTTCCTACGTTTCTTCCTGGAGCCTTCTTTGTCGCTTCCCTAGACTTGATTGCAGGCTTTCTTGTCCTTTCAAAATTCTTTCTTACGCCTGAAAAATCTAATCTACCAAAGACCCCGGGCTTAGCCTCATCTATTCTGTCCCTGGGGACCAGAATAGTCTTCCCATTCGGGCCTCTGTATACATCACAGTTTGTCGAATGCGGTCTGACTTCAGCCTGTCTCCTCGGCTGATTCCTCTCCAACCTGCCGAACATTGTAGGCCTATTGTATTCGGCCAGTGTATCTTTCTTGACATATTCATTATTTACCTAGGGTCTCTTTAGTTTATCGAACACAGATGGTTTTTGATCTATTGTTTTGGACTGATCAGATACAACTAGAGCTCTCCCAACCCCATATGGCTTGTCAAACACTCCCCTTTGTCTCCACTGATGACGTATCGGCTGTTTCTATCTTTTAGATGGTGGACTAGATACTGTCTCCCTAGAGAAGGAAACCATATTAACCCCAGCTGAAGGAAAAGGATCGGTAATGACAGTCATCTCCTTTTCGGCTAGTTTAAACCTCCCTTCTTTCATGGCTTTTTGTATAGCCTTTCTAAACACTACACAGTTGATGGTAGCGTGAGTGTAAGAATTATGCCACTTACAATATTTATTTCCCTTCAACTCCTCGGCTGGGGGAATTTAGTGCCCTTCGTTCAGTCTAATCTGTTGATCCTTCAGGAGATAATCAAAGATTTGGTCTGCCTTGGAAATGTCAAATGAATAGTCGACCCTACTCTCTGGAATTTGGGCCTCCTTTCCTTTGGGGGGTCTTAAAGCTGGACATGAATATGGTTTTCCTCTCACTATCTCTGCAACCATGATATCTGCCGATTGCTCGGTTGACTCATTTGATAGATAGTCTGGATCTTCAACATCAATTACACTAATTAGATGAGACCCTCTGTTCTTGCTAAACCTCATTCTCTCTTTTTCTAAGATGTATTGTTCAATTCTGGAGGCCCTGGAAGCCAACTGACTCAAGTCAGTGTAATCTCGCCCTACTAACTTCTCCCTAAGCTGAGGGTGCATGTTACTAATAGCCATAGAAGAATATTCAACCTCAGGCAGTTGCACGACACACTTGCTTCTTAATTTCCTGAATCTCTCCAAAAAATCAGCTACTGGTTCATCCACCATTTGCCTCAGATTCATCATGTTAGCCACAGTCACATCTGGCTGAGGCATATAGAATCTATCATGAAAGCAACGCTCTATGTCAGTCCAGTTTTGTATGGAGTTAGGGGCTAGGGAAGAATACCAAGTAAAAGCTACCTCAGTCAAAGACAAGGGGAACAACTAGAGCTTATAAAACTCATTCTGATTCGCCTCCCCACATTGGGTAGTGAATCTGTCGATGTGTTCCATAGTGGATTTACCATCCTCCTGATAACTTCGGGAAATGAAGTTATTTCACATGGCTTTGAATGTATATGAGTATGCTTTCCTTAAATTTACAAGACCCAATGGTCCAATTCATACATGATCTTGACGATTTAAGCTTTGTACCTCAATTGTTTAAGAATTCAATTTTTAATGCTTGTATTTAAGAAATGGAGATGGATTATGGCTTGCTGAATTAAAGCATTGTTTTTGTTGCAGAAATTCAAGAAGGAAAGACCTTGGAAAAGATAAGGAAGCAAAGAAGAGTTCAAAATGGAGAAGGGTGCAAAAGAGAAGCAAGGGCAGCCAACTCACGCCTAGGCATGTAAAAATCACGGCTAGGCGTGACCCTCGCAGCATTTCAGGAATTTCCAAGCAGAGACCTCCACGCTTAGGAGTGGAAAAGGCACGCCTAGGCGTGTAACTCTCAGGTTTTCAGGGTACTCAGACAAAGACACCCACGCCTAGGCGTGGGAAAATGATGCCTAGGCGTGGATTGCACCTGAGGCCACATGCTTCATAACCACGCTTAGGCGTGAAAAAGTCAAGCCTAGGCGTGGGAAACATCCTGATCCACGAAAATTAGCTTTTAATATCTGATTTGGGGATTGGGAGAGGGGATTCTGTCTTGGAACAAAAACCACGAAGTCCAGAGAGCAAGTGAGAAGAGGAGGAACCCATTTGGATTGAAGATGACTCAAGGGAGAATCAAGATCAAGGAAGAGGATCAAGCTTGGAATCTCTCCATTTTTGTCTATTCTTTCCCTTTACCTCTTGATTTGTAACTTGATGGATCATTTTATTTCATTTGTTTTCTTCTCTTTCATGATGTGTAACTAAACCCTAATCTAGGGGCTCTCTAGGATCTTGCTATGGATTTGATTAATGTTTAATTAATTGGGTATCCTTTCAATGAAATTGGTTTTGTTCATCTATATCTATTCTTAATGCTTGTTGTTGATTGGCCATCAATTGCATGATTTTAGTATTCCAATTGAACTAGAAATAGGGTGTTGTGAATATGGATGTGGTATGGTTGATGTATGTTCAATTACATTCTATTGGGTTGAGTGTGTTGATTAGCTAACGGGATGGACACATACCCATTAGTCATGCATAGCAAGTGTTTGATAATTGGTCTCAATGAGTGATTCTTATGTCAATTCACATGGACACATAGTGGATTAACTAGGTTTCACATGGATAATTGTCCTAGACATAGACTTTTATCTATTGATGGTTATTAGCTAACAAATATCATTTCATTAATTGGTGCTTGTTAATTGTAATTATTAATTGAAGTAGCAAGTGAATAGAGACCCCTAGGCTTTAATCATTCTCATCTTCTCTTGTGGAATTGGTATTTGGTGTTTTCTTATTTTTTTCTCTTAAATTGTTATTTTAATTACAACCCATTCTCCTTCATTTGCTTGGATAAAAATTTGTGAATTTTGGTTAAGTATAACATTCTTCTAATTAGTCAATCCCTTGGGACACGATACTTTAACTCTCCTTTATATTACTTGTCGACCCATGCGCTTGCGGATTTACGGACCAACAAGTTTTTGGCGCCGTTGCTGGGGATTGAGTTTAGATTTTGTGTTATTTCTTATAATTATTCACAATTCTTATTTCAATTTTCTTTGTTGTTTTGTTTTGTTTTTCAGGTACTTAGCTCTTGTATGCGCAGGACTCAAAGTATATCTCGATTTCCTTACGATCCTGAGATCGAGAGGACTTTTCGTAGATTGCTAAGAGAACGACTAGTACAAGGAAAGGCACTTGAATTGGATAGTGACTCGGAGATGGCAGAAGAAGCGAATGCTGAGAGACTCTTGAGAGAGTATGCCACTCCAAATGCTAGAGACATTCGATCTAGCATTAGAAGGCCAGCTGTACAGGCACAGACTTTTGAGATCAAGCCTGCTATTATCCAGATGGTGCAGAATAATTTGCAATTTGTGAATATTCCCCATGAAGATCCTAATGCTCATTTAGCCAACTTCCTAGAGATTTGTGATACTTTCAAGCATCAAGGGATGACTGATGATGCGGCTCGCTTGAGGCTTTTCTCTTTTTCCTTAAGAGATAGGGCCAAGACATGGCTTTAATCATTACCTGAACATTCCATCACTACTTGGGAAGAGATGGCTCAGAAGTTCTTGGATTGATTCTTTCCTCCCATGAAAGGAATGAAGTATAGGAATGACATCTTATCCTTCAGACAATTCGAAGGAGAAACCTTGTATGAGGCATGGAAGCGATTCAAGGAGTTGCTAAGGAAGTGCCCCCACCATGGCACAGCAAAATGGATGTTGGTTCATACCTTCTATGTTACCAAGTGGCTTCCAGTACTCAAGAGGGGGGGTGAATTGAGTATAAAAACTTTATCGCAAAACTCTTTTTAAAATAAAATACAAATATAAACTTGATAAATAAGAGCACAGAAGGAATAAGAAAAAGAGAATAAACAAAAGTGCAGCGTAAAATAAATGTGCAATAAATTAAATTGCTTAAATTAAAGAGATTAAGGAAAAGAGAAGCGTGCACGATTTATCCCGGTTCAACTACTAACCCACTTGTGGTCTACGTCCAAATCCTCGAAAGTCGAGATTTTTCACTAAGTATACAAGCTTCAATAGGTGCTTGCTACCGTTACAAAATAGAGCACTTTTCACACACAGGGACACTATACCCTTGTGCTAAAGTCTCAGCCTGCAGGGATACCTCACCCTTATACAAACCTTTGAGGGATACCTCACCCTCGATACAAATAATCAGAAAATAGAGATGAAGAGAAACTCTCAAACAGAGTGTGTAATACAAGTTGAAGTGCTAATGGAGCTCTCACAGTAATATCTCAAAGTTTTTAAGCAAGAAGAGCGTAGGGAAAAGTTTTCACAAAGACAGAGTAATCAGAAAAACATCCAGAATAATGGGTGATGGAAAACGTGACCCAGGCTTGCTATTTATAGAGAGAATTAGGTTAAGCAGCCGTTGGGTGTAATAAAAGACATTTAAACGCTGATTGAAAACAAATTTAAGTTCTGTCTATTTCCATTTTCGTAAACTGAAGGTTCGTGTTTATTCGAATAGGCAGTAGCTTATTCGAATAAAGCTCAACGTTAAAAAGCTCATTTGAAAGGGTTATTCGAATAGCAACTTGGTTATTCGAATAACGTATTTAAAACGAAGTTCAGATAGAAACTTTTATTCGAATAACAGATGAGTTATCCGAATAATTCATTTAAAATGAAGTTTCTGAAAAGCTTAGTTATTCGAATAAACGAATGTTTATTCGAATAGCTACTTTGAAAACAGGTTTCTCATGAAGACATTTATTCGAATAGGCAATGTTTTATTCGAATAATTCAAGTTAAAAAAGCTGTTTTGAAATGGATTTTCAAAGATGCTGAGTTCAAAAACAAGTGAGCTATTCTTTGAAAACTTTTCTTTCAAAAGACAAAGAGATATTAAATGTGAGCTCATACAATAGATCCTAAGTCCTAAAAACTAATCAAACATAAACTTGGACTTGGTCTATTACTCATCTTCATTTAATCTTCTCGTTTGTTATCATCAAAACAAGTCTTCATTGTAAGCATCCAAACACATTCTCCCCTTTTTGATGATGACAAACTATTAAAGAGACTATCAAAGAGAAAAGCGTTAGTGTATATAATTGAAATTCACAAAAGGTATAAAAGCTTACTCCCCTCTTTAATTATAAGAGGTAATGTATATCGATATGTATGCAGCTCCCTTTCAATTTGAATCCAATCTTATTTCAATTTTACCTACTGCCTTTTCTCAATTAAAGTCAAATGATCAAATAGATATTTCTCCCCCTTTTGTCATGAGCAAAAAGGAGGGTTAAAAACATAATAAGTCTCATAAACATACTCATGTCATTTAGAACAACAGAAACTTTATTTATGCATTAATAACAGGAGACAGATTACAAGCCGTAAAACAAATTACACAAAGTCAAAAACATAAAAAAACTAAGAATTATAGTTCCTAAAAGTAAGCATCCTGAGGGTGGTGGTGAAGACGCTGGTGCAGAGGCGGTGAAGCAGACGGAGGGCAAAGAACCTCACGTTCAACACCTTCTATTCTATCAAACAGAATAGAGAAGGTATGTTCCATGTAAGCTCGGTTATCCTGTAAGGTGGCCATGATCTGTTCTAGAGTGACTGGAGCGAGCAAAGCAGCAGTACATCGGCAGAGTAGCAGGGGCGAAGCAGGTCAAGCTCGTCCTCAAAGAACCTCATCTGGGTACACCCAGCCTTCATCGGTTTGGATCATCTTCATCTTTCTTAAGGTGTGAGCTCCAAACACATTGTGGTGCGTCAGGGCGATAGCTCGCTCAGTCTCTAGGACCTGAGGGTACTTACCCAACAGGGTAGTGACGAGGAAGCCATAAGGTAGGTCTGATTTGTCCTTGCCCTTGGCCCTCATCATGTGCCTCATGATGAACACAGGCCAGTTGACCTGATGGCCATTCTTCAGAAACCACAGCATGAAGACGTCTTCCTCGCTGAGATAGGCGTAGTTTCCACCGTGAGGGGCCAGAATGTGAGCATAGGCGTAATGCGAAGCCTATCTTGGCTTTTCAAAGATTCCACCCTTGAGACCTTTATCGGGAGGGGCCGGAGCCAGGCTGGCAAGAAGTCTTCAACCGCTTGAAGTTTGTTGAAGTCTTCAAGGAAAGGTGTGTCATCATGTTCAACAAGGGCGCCGAGAACGCAGCCCGAACGGCGTCGGCCGGTCTGCGGTGTGATCACAACCTGCGATCACGGACCTCGAAAAGAAGATTCGGCCGTCAAACGCCGGATTGCGAAGAACATCTTCACCGAGTGGATAGATGTTGGCCCTGAGAGCAAAGCCGAAGAACTCCTTGGTTTTGCAAAGAGAGTCAAGAAGTCGAATCCGCGATGCTTTGCCGGGAAGAAGGAAAGATCCAGATACTTGGGTTGAACCAAGTTGCGTTCCCGAAATGAGAGATGAAGCGTGCACGGTACTCATCATTTGAGGAGAGCCTTCGAAGATCAAGCGGGTTGGTGCCCTGGAGCATTTTTTGTGCGAGGACGTTTGCTCGAGGATGAAGCCATGGAGGAAGGTGGAGAAGAGGTGAAAAGATGCAGATGGTGAGACGGTTTGAGAGGAGGAAGTGAGAAGTCAGAAAAGAATAGAGAAGAAGGAGGGTGAAAGACTTGGGCGCGTAGGGGGTTATTTAAAGAACCCCGTGTTTATTCGAATAAACTGAGGTTTATTCGAATAAACCTTGCTGGCAAATTGAAACAACAGTATTGTGCGCAGAAACCGGAGGGTTTAAAACAGCTAAGGTTTATTCGAATAGAAGAGGATCCATTCGAATAAAATAACTTGGAAAGCCAAACGTGTTGGCTGGCTGGAAGGGTTTTATTCGAATAACTATGGAGTTATTCGAATAGGCAGAGACCCATCAGTCAAAACTGATAAAATGAGGTTCAGGTTATTCGAATAACCTGAGGTCTATTCGAATAAGCGAGATCAAGACCAGATCCCGATAATGAGGGATGCTTGGTTATTCGAATAAGAAGGGGCTTATTCGAATAAGCGTAGAGGGCGTAGAAGGCAGGCACCGATAAACACAGTTCTTTGGTTATTCGAATAAAGAGAAGATCTATTCGAATAAACAGAGACGAAGAAGCACACAGTGTAAATCAAAGGAGTCGCTTTATTCGAATAAACTAAGTTTTATTCGAATAAAGTGATGTTAAACACATATATTAACGAGCGAAAGAAATTTTATTCGAGTGAAGGCATGCTTATTCGAATAAAACTAACACAGATGCATACGTTTAAAACATTTAAAGCATATAATCATGTGAAAACAACCAAAGAATCATCATACAATTTAAACATTAGATTGATCAATTATGCCCAATTCTCCTCGAATATAAAAGAATGCTTCTTTTGCTAAGGGTTTAGTGAAGATATCTCAAGTTGCTTAGATGTTTCAACAAACTCAAGAATGCAATCCCCTTTTTGTACGTGATCTCCGATAAAGTGATGTCTTATCTCTATATGCTTTGTTCTTGAATGCGGTATGGGATTCTTAGAGATATTTATTGCACTAGTGTTATCACATTTTATTGGGATGCGATCAAGTCAAGACCGTAGTCTAAAAGTTGTTGCTTCATCCATAGGATTTGAGCACAACAACTCCCTACCAGCAACATATTCACCTCAAGAGAGACAAAGCCACACTATTTTGTTTCTTACTATGCCAAGAAACTAAAGAGTTACCAAGCAAGTGGCAAGTCCCACTAGTACTTTTTCTCGTCCAATTTGCACCCAGCAAAATCATAGTCAGAATAACCTATTAGGCTACAAGAGGCACCCTTAGGATACCACAAGCCCATTTGTGAAGTGCCTACTAGGTATTTCATTATACGTTTAACAGCACTTAAGTGAGATTCCTTAGGGTTTGCCTGATATCTCGCACACATGCATACACTAAACATAATATCGGGCCTACTAGCAGTAAGATAAAGGAGAGATCCAATCATACCTCTATATTTCGTTATTTCTACTGATTTACCTCCTTCATCTTTATCCAAGTAGCAAGACGTGCCCATCGGAGTGGCCATGTGTTTAGCGTTTTCCATATCGAATCTTTTGATCAACTCCTTGCGTATTTGGTTTGACTTATGAAAGTCCCTTCGTCCGTTTGTTTGATTTGAAGTCCGAGGAAGAAGTTCAATTCTCCCATCATTGACATTTCAAATTCATTCGCATTGACTTAGCAAAATCCTTGCAAAGGGATTCATTAGTAGCACCAAATATAATATCATCCACATAAACTTGCACAAGAAGAATGTCATGCTTTTTATTTTTAATAAAAAGGGTAGTATCGACTTTTCCTCTTGAAAAACCATTTTCCAAAAGAAACTTACTTAACCTTTCATACCAGGCTCTAGGAGCTTGCTTTAAGCCATATAAAGCCTTTTTAAGTTTGAAAACATGGTTGGGCAGTTTATGATTTTCAAAACCTGGAGGTTGTTCAACGTATACCTCCTCTTGAATAAAACCATTTAAAAAAGCACTCTTGACATCCATTTGATATAATTTGAAATCCATGATGCAAGCATAAGCAAGTAACATCCTAATAGCTTCTAATCTAGCTACAGGTGCATAGGTTTCTTCATAATCTATCCCTTCTGCTTGATTATATCCTTTTGCAACCAATCTAGCTTTGTTCCTAGTTATTAACCCATTTTCATCAAGTTTGTTTCTAAAAACCCATTTAGTTCCAATTATGGGGTGATTATTAGGTCTAGCAACTAATTCCCAAACTTGATTTCTTTCAAACTGATTTAATTCCTCATGCATAGCCAGGATCCAATGTTCATCATCAAAAGCTTCATTTAAATCCTTAGGTTCAGTTTGAGAGACAAAAGCTAAGTGATTACAAGTATTTCTAAGGGAATTACGAGTACTAACACCTTTAGATACATCACCGATGATCTGATCAAGAGAGTGATATTTTGAAGTCCGCCATTCTTTGGGAAGTTCCAAAGCTTGCGAATCTTCGTGTCTTTGTTTATCCTCTTGCTCCTTGATTTCTTTTTCTTTGCTATCCAAGTGAGTTTCCGCTAAGACTTCTGCAACATCATCACTAGCAAGATCCTTTCTCGATCCACTTGGGTCAGTTTCATCAAAAGCAACATGAATAGATTCTTCAATGGTCATAGTTCTTTTATTATATATACAAAAAGCTTTACTATGATTTGAATAGCCAAGGAAAATACCTTCATCAGACTTAGCATCAAACTTGCCTAAATTATCTTTTCCATTGTTTAAAACAAAACATTTGCAACCAAAAACATGAAAGTGTGAGACATTAGGCTTTCTTCCCTTATACAATTCATATGGGGTTTTCTTTAAAATGGGCCTTATGAGGGCCCTTGGTTCATTACATAACAAGTCGTATTTACAAAGATCTCACTTAAAAGTATTTAGGAAGAAGCGACTTCATTAAGCATAGTTCTCGCCATTTCTTCTAAAGAACGGTTTTCCTTTCTACAACTCCGTTTTGTTGCGGAGTTCTAGGGGCAGAAAATTATGATTAATGCCATGTTCATCACAAGTAATTTTCAAAAACATTGTTTTCAAATTCGCCACCATGATCGCTTCTTATAGAAGAAATTTGAAAACCTTTTTCATTTTGAATAATTTTGGCAAGTCTTTTAAAAGCTAGAAATGCATCATTTTTATTTGCAAGAAATAAAGTCCATGTAAACCTAGAAAAATCATCCACAATCACTAAAGCATAGTAATTCCCACCAAAGCTCATAGTTCTAGAAGGTCCAAACAGATCCATGTGCAAAAGTTGTAAAGGTCTAGTGGTAGAAACTATATTTTTCGCTTTAAAAGAGACCTTTATTTGTTTACCCTTTTGACATGCATCACATAATTTATCTTTTATAAAATTAAGCTTGGGTAGTCCAATTACTAGCTCTTTAGAGACCAGCTTTTTTAAGTGATCCATATGAATGTGTGCAATTCTCCTGTGCCATAACCATGAATCATCATTTTTGCTTAAAAGGCATTTCGCATCATTTGAAGATATATCATCCAGGCTAATCATATAGATGTTATTAACTCTCTGACCAATGAATTTAACATGCTTATCATTTTTATCTTCAATTATGCAACAGTTTGAATCAAATATTACCCTATTTCCTTTATCACATAATTGGCTGATACTAAGCAAGTTATGTTTCAAACCTTCAACAAGTAGCACATTTTCAATAGAGGAGTTAGGGTTCTTACCGACTTTGCCGATTCCAAGAATTTTACCCTTGTTGTTATCGCCATAAGTGACGTGTCCATGATTCTTGGGAATAAGCATTGTGAACTTTGAGTCGTCCCCAGTCATGTGCTTGGAGCAGCCGCTGTCGAGATACCAATTTGAACTCCTGGCTTTCAAGCACACCTACAACACAAGTTTAGGTTTTAACTTTTGGTACCCAAATTTTCTTGGGTCCTTGTGTGTCAGTTTTGGGTATAGTACCCTTGGGAACCCAAACCATTTTTGTTCCAACTTTAGTATTTATGTTTTTCCTTGCATTACATGTTGAAGCACTATGTCCTCTTCTTCCACAATAAAAACATTTAATAAAAGGACTACTTGAAACACTAGAATGCACAAAGAAATTTTTATAGAGTTTTTGTTGATTTTTCGGGTTATAACCTATCCCGGCCTTTTGAAAAACCACTCTTTGTCTTCCTACTAAAATATTTAGGTTATCCCTTCCAAAAGTGAATTTAGAAAGAGTGTTTTTTAAATCCTCTATTTCTTTTTCAAGTATATGACATGAAGAACAAGATGAAGAAGTAGAAGCATGTGAGAATGATTTGTGCAAGCATCAATGATCCCTAAAGTTTCGTTTTCAATTTTTAATTCTTCTATTTCTTTATTTAAAACAAGAATTTTATTTTCTAAAGAAGAAATTGTTTTCTTAGAAGAAGAAATAATTTTTGTGAGTTTTAGAGATTCTACATGTAGTTCTTCAAAAGCATCTTGTAACTCATCATACGAGGATAATAAATAAGTAGTATTAGAACTTACCTCGTTTTCACTTTCTTCTTCATCTCCTTTTGCCATTAGACACAACTGAGCTTCTTCGCTATCTGAGCTGTCAGTTGAGTCTATGTCGTTTTCATCCCACGCTATGTAGGCTTTTCTTCCTTTTCTATCCTTGAAGGGCTTCTTTTCGAATTTCTCCTTCTTCTTTTGATAGACTGGGCACTCCATTTTCATGTGTCCAGGTTTCCCACATTCATAGCAAGTTAGAGTAGATGAAGCTCCTTCGCCTTTAAGGTGTGTCTTTTTCGGAGGGAAGGGAGGTCTTCTTTGCGTTCCCTTTTTCCTGAGAAATTTACCAAATTTTTTAACTAATAAACTAAAATTTTCTTCACTTACCTCAATGTTCTCTGAGCCTTCTTCATTTTCTTCATCATCGTTGTCGAATGTTGATGAAGTGGCTTTAAGAGCTATCCCCTTTTCTTTTATCATTCTCTTCACTTTGATTCACCGCTCGATTCAAGTTCGTGCTCATGAAGTTTTCCAAAGAGAGTAGCCAAAGTCATTGTAGACAAATCCCTTGATTCTGATATGGTTATTACCTTGGGTTGCCAAATCCTGCTAAGACATCTCAACACTTTGTTAATCAAATCTTCATTAGAAAAACTTTTACCTAAAGATGCAAGATGATTAACTATGTGGGTGAACCTCTTTTGCATTTCCTGAATGCTTTCTCCTTGGTTCATTCTAAAAGTTCATATTCGCGAGTTAGAGAATTTATTCTCGACCTCTTAACTTCACTAGTACCCTCATGGGTAACTTGTAAAGTATCTCACATTTCTTTAGCGCTTTACAATTTGAAATTCTAAAAACTCATCATAACCCAAAGCAAGAGTAATAATATTTTTGGCTTTTAAATTAAATTGAACTTTTCGTTTGTCTTCATCGGACCATTTATTTCGAGGTGTTTCGGTCCTTACACCATCGATCTCATGTGTGGGTATAAAAGCGCCGCTTTCAACAAAGATCCCAAACATCTAGATCAATAGCTTCGATGAAGATTTTCATTCTTTCCTTCCAATATGCGTAACCATCCCCATTGAAAAAGGGTGGTCGGTTTATGGAGGATCCTTCAAAAACCATTTGAAGAAGCCATATACTTTTGAAGCCGCTAAGCTCTTTATACAAGAGTCTAGCTCGATACCACTTGTTACCAAGTGGCTTCCAAGACTCAAGTGGGGGGTGAATTGAGTATAAAAACTTTATCGCAAAACTCTTTTTAAAATAAAATACAAATATAAACTTGATAAATAAGAGCACCTGAAGGAATAAGAAAAAGAGAATAAACAAGAAAGTGCAACGTAAAATAAATGTGCAATAAATTAAATTGCTTAAATTAAAGAGATTAAGGAAAAGAGAAGCGTGCACACGATTTATCCCGGGTTCAACCACTAACCCACTTGTGGTCTACGTCCAGTCCTCGAAAGTCGAGATTTTTCACTAAGTATACAAGCTTCAATAGGTGCTTGCTATACACATTACAAAATAGAGCACTTTTCACACACAGGACACTATACCCTTGTGCTAAAGTCTCACCGCAGTGGATACCTAACCCTTATACAAACCTTTGAGGGATACCTCACCCTCGATACAAATAATCGAAAATAGAGATGAAGAGAAACTCTCAAACAGAGTGTGTAATACAAGTTGAAGTGCTAATGGAGCTCTCACAAGAATATCTCAAAGTTTTTAAGCAAGAAGAGCGTAGGGAAAAGTTTTCACAAAGACAGAGTAATCGGAAAAAACATCCGAATAATGGGTGATGGAAAACGTGACCCAGGCTTGCTATTTATAGAGAGAATTAGGTTAAGCGGCCGTTGGGTGTAATAAAAGACATTTAAACGCCGATTGAAAACAAATTTAAGTTCTGTCTATTTCCATTTTCAGAACTGGCGAAGGTTCGTGTTTATTCGAATAGGCAAAGTGGCTTATTCGAATAAAGCTCAACGTTAAAAAGCTCATTTGAAAGGGTTATTCGAATAGCAACTTGGTTATTCGAATAACGTATTTAAAACAAAGTTCAGATAGAAACTTTTATTCGAATAACAGATGAGTTATCCGAATAATTCATTTAAAATGAAGTTTCTGAAAAGCTTAGTTATTCGAATAAACGAATGTTTATTCGAATAGCTACTTTGAAAACAGGTTTCTCATGAAGACATTTATTCGAATAGGCAATGTTTTATTCGAATAATTCAAGTTAAAAAAGCTGTTTTGAAATGGATTTTCAAAGATGCTGAGTTCAAAAACAAGTGAGCTATTCTTTGAAAACTTTTCTTTCAAAAGACAAAGAGATATTAAATGTGAGCTCCGTACAATAGATCCTAAGTCCTAAAAACTAATCAAACATAAACTTGGACTTGGTCTATTACTCATCTTCATTTAATCTTCTCGTTTGTTATCATCAAAACAAGTCTTCAATTGTAAGCATCCAAACACATTCTACAATAGCTTAACAACCTCCATTCGATCCATAATTGATGCAGCAGCTGGAGGGGCTCTCATAAGCAAGACCATGGATGCAGCCTACAACCTTTTAGAGGAAATGGCTAATAACAATTATCAGTGGCCAGCTGAAAGAGTTACTCCCAAGAGATTACCAGCAGGTATTCATGAAGTTGATGCTCTTACATCGCTTACAGCTCAAGTGGCAGCTCTTTCTAAGAAGTTGGACACCATGGGAGTCAATTCTATAGCAAGTAGAGCCAATAATTCAGCTGATATTTGTGATCATTGTGGGGGCCTTCATTCAACTGCTAATTGCACAGCTAGTCTGGAAAGTGTGCAATATGCAAATCAATTTCGTCAGCCAATTCATAACAATATTTTGGGCAATTCTTATAATCCTAGTTGGAAGAACCATCCTAATCTCTCATGGGGTGGACAAGTTCAAGGTCCTTCTTCCTCTTCTTATCAGACTAGGGAAGCTCCCCGTGCTCCTCCAGGTTTTCAACAGCAGAGCCCCCTTCAAGCCCAAACTTCAACATCAACTTCAACTTCCAATTTGGAGAAAATGTTTACTCAGTTCATGACTAGCCAGCAAGAGTACATGACTAAGACCGACTTAAGGCTTGCTTCACATGATGCTTTGATGCAAGGTCAAGCGGCCTCCTTGAGAAATTTTGAGACTCAAGTTGGCCAAATTTGCCCAAGCCTTAAGTAGTAGGCCTCAAGGGAGTTTTCCAAGTGACGCCATCAACAATCCAGGAGGTTCTCTCAAGGAGCATTGCAAGGTTATAACACTGAGGAGTGGGAAAGAAATTGAAGGAAATGTGAAGACCAAGCTACTTGAAAAAGAAGTTGAAGTTGCAAAAGATGAATTAGTTATGAACAATGAGGTTGATAAGAATGAAGAGCTAGCAGAGAGGAAGGTTGAAGACAAGAAGAAGGAGGACAAGCCTTATACACTACCTCCACCTTTCCCCAATCGGCTAGCTAAACAAAAATTAGATGCTCAATTCAAAAAGTTTTTGGATATTTTCAAGAAACTTCACATAAACATACCGTTTGCTGAGCCTTTGGAACAAATGCCTAGTTATGTGAAGTTTATGAAGGACATCTTGTCTAAGAAGAGAAGGTTTGGGGATTATGAAATTGTTGCACTCACTGAAGAATGCAGTGCCATCTTGCAAAATAAGCTACCTCCTAAGTTGAAGGATCCAGGGAGCTTCACCATTCCATGCACCATTGGCAACTAATTCTTTGGAAAAGCTTTGTGTGACCTAGGGGTAAGCATAAACTTGATGCCTCTATCCATCTTCCAATGGCTAGGTTTGGGGGAGGTGAAGCCAACTTTGGTTACCTTGCAACTAGCCGACCGATCTCTCACTTATCCTAAGGGGGTCATTGAAGATGTCTTAGTCAAGGTTGACAAGTTCATCTTTTCAGCGGACTTCATCATCCTAGACATGGAGGAAGACCGCAATGTACCTTTGATTCTTGGAAGGCTTTTCCTAGCCACTGGTAAGACTATGATTGATGTTCAAAAAGGTGAGCTCACTATGCAAGTCAATGTTGAGAAGGTAACTTTTAATATTTACAAGGCCATGAAATTTCCAAATGATCATGAAGAGTGTTCTTACATAGGTATGATTGATCAAGTAGTTAATAATGCAGTCCATGCTAATTTCACTGATGATTCTCTTGCTTTATCATTGACATCCATATATGAGCATGTAGATAAGGAAGATGTTTTGGAATGTATTAAACTGCTTGACTCATCTGCTAAGTGTTTCAGGAAACCAGGCTTTGAATCGTTGAACATACCTTCTGACAAGCCCATTCTCCAGCCTTCTATAATCACTCCTCCCACATTAGAGCTCAAGCCATTGCCTGATCATTTGAGGTATTCATACTTGGGGGATTCATCCACATTGCCAGTCATTATCTCTTCAAATTTGTTAGAGGAGCAAGAATCCAAGTTGCTCAGAGTGCTCAGAGAATACAAAAGGGCTTTGGGGTGGTCTATTACAGATATCAGAGGCATTAGCCCCACCATATGCGTGCACAAAATATTGCTGGAAGCAGATCATAAGCTAACAATTGAACATCAAAGGCGCCTTAATCTTATCATGAAGGAGGTGGTCAAGAAGGAGATCATTAAGTGGTTGGATGCGGGTATCATATACCCTATCTCTGACAGCAAATGGGTGAGCCCAGTTCAGTGCGTGCCTAAGAAGGGTGGGATGACTGTGGTCGCCAATGAGAATAATGATTTGATTCCCACCAGGACTGTCACAGGATGGCGCATTTGCATGGACTATAGGAAGCTTAACACTGTAACCCGGAAGGATCATTTTCCATTACCATTTATTGATCAGATGCTGGATAGGTTGGCAGGACGTGCTTTCTACTATTTCTTGGATGGGTATTCGGGGTACAACCAGATTGCCATTTCCCTGGATGATCAAGAGAAGACAACCTTCACTTGTCCATATGGTACTTATGCCTTCAGAAAAATGCCCTTTGGGTTATGCAATGCCCAGCTACCTTTTAGAGATGTATGATGGCTATTTTCACTGACATGGTGGAGAATTGTTTGGAAATATTTATGGATGACTTCTCTGTATTTGGTGATTCCTTTGATGAGTGTCTCCATAACTTGGCCCTTGTACTTCAAAGGTGTGAGGAGACAAGTTTGGTGCTTAATTGGGAGAAATGTCATTTTATGGTCCAAGAGGGCATAGTACTTGGCCAAAGAGTGTCACATAAGGGAATGGAGGTGGATAGAGCTAAGATTGAGGTGATTGAGAAATTACCACCACCAATTTCAGTGAAAAGAATTCAGAGTTTCCTAGGGCATGCCGACTTTTATCGACGGTTTATCAAAGACTTTTCCAAGCTTGCCAAACCACTGTGTAATTTGTTGAAAAAAGATGTGCCCTTCAAGTTTGATGAGTCATGTATGGAAGCCTTTGTGGAGCTTAAGAAGAGGCCTGTCTCAGCGCCCATTATTACCACTCCCGATTGGTCCTTACCATTTGAGCTCATGTATGACGCTAGTGATTATGCTATTGGAGCAGTATTGGGCCAAAGGAAAAACAAAATCTTTCATTCCATCTATTATGCGAGCCGAACACTCACTGATGCTCAGTTGAACTACACCACCACTGAGAAGGAGCTCCTTGCAGTTGTCTTTGCATTTGACAAATTCCGGGCTTATTTGGTTGGTACTAAAGTCATTGTCTTCACAGATCACTCGGTCATCAAGTATCTAGTGAGCAAAAAGGATGCTAAGCCAAGATTGATTCATTGGGTGTTATTACTGCAAGAGTTTGACCCTGAGATTAGAGATCGAATGTAACACCCCAACTTTTGGGATAATTACAATATAGTCCCGATTTGTACTGTTTTGTGAATTCTGTGAGCAGTAAATTTAATTTGACTGTTCCGTGAGTGTACTTGACTGTTGTATGTGATTTACTCCGACCTAAGAAAATAAAAATTTTCTCGGCCTGATAAATCTTATTTTAATTAATTGGAGTGGGGATCTTACTAAACCCAATTGATTGATATATATATTAATCTCGTAATTTTTCTGGATTTAATCGTACAATAAAATAATTTTATATTTTTATAATATTATTTTATTCAATGACCTACCGTCTCAAAAACAAGAGAAAAATTATTTGTGGACCCGAAAAAAGTTCGTGGGGCCCACGTTTAGTGTAACAAATCAATGCGATCTTGGTAGAAATCTAAACCAATAGGAAATGGTCAAAATGGATGGCTTGACTTTCTAAACCAATTAGAAAGAGTCAACAAAAGAAGCATTGACTTCTTTGTGAACAGATTGGATTATAAAGCTTACTTTAGAAGCTTTAATCTTAGCCGATTGATCAAATCAATGGTGAGATTAGAATTCAAGATTTATGACCAAGTAATATCTACCTTAGATCTAATCTATGGTTAGGAATTAAAGATGAATCAAGGGTTAGGATTAAGTCAAAAATTGTAGGCTTGACTTTGATTAGTAGCTAATTAAGCTTAATTTGACTAATCTAATTACTTAATTAGCTAACTAAGTGAACTAGTTTAATTCTTAATTTATTTTAATCTAAATACTAATTAGATATGTTAATATTGATTAAAGGTTATAATATATGTTAATATATACTAAATTAATTAGTTATATTATTAGTATGTTAATTAAAATTGGTTAGGATAATTAACCTAACAAATTACCTAATTAACTAGCATATAATTAGGAGTAAATGGAAAACAATTAAACCCTTAAAATGGCAAGGGGCACCACGGTTTTCCAGCAGCCAAGGGAGCTTGGTGGCTTGGTTCTACTAGCTTCTTGAAGTCTCCAAGTGTCCTAAACCATGTGCACCACATGTGCATTCATTTGGATATTTATTAAGCCAAATCAAGCACTCAACCTCACCCCCACAAGGCCACTACGGCAGCAGCCCTTCCATTTCTCTCTCAATCTTTATTTCACACTTATCCTAAATCTAAGCTATTCATCTTCTCTCCAAAACTACCAAGAAGCCATGCATATTTTTTCTTCTTTTTCATTCTCCATATTCGCCAACACTCACACCCACTCAACCAAACCTTCATAATTTTATCCAATCACATTTCTTGAACCCAAATCCCATTCTAAGCATCTTTCATTCACAAAGTTTTCCCAAATTCCTACTCTATCTTGCCTAAAATCCAAGTTTTTGCTTACTTACTTAAGGGTAAGTTTGGTTTCTATGGTTCAAAATTGAATTTTTAATTTTTCTAACCATGCTTGTTCCATGGTTTCTCTATTTTGTACCTTGTATGTGTTTTTACTAATTATTTAAGAATTTTAGGAATTGTTTTGGAGCTTGTACGAAATTTAGAGGAAAGGAGGAGATCTTACCGATTAATTTGTCTACAAGAGGTAAGAGGGAGATTTAATCTCATCAACCCTAAGTGGTGATGGGAAAATGGATTTGTTTGTGTATGGAATCCATAAGGATTCATTTGTGTGGTTGTTTATTGTATTTATTATTTATTTGTGTGATTGTTTATGGTTTTATTATTTTTGTGATTGTTTAAATGCTTTCCTATTTGTGATTTATTTTGCTATGCATGATTATAGCTTTTATTATTTTTGCTATGCATGTTTATGGCTTTAAATATATTGTATGTATATTATATGTGATTTAATAATTGTATGTGTTTATAATTATATAATTATTAAAGTAGGATGTGACTAACATGTACGAAATGCATGAGTATTCCAAAGAATACACTATGAGGCTCACTACCTTACATCCAAAAAGAGAACCAAAATGTTCTCAAGAATTTTCTAAATTACTTGATTTGAGGAATCTAGGTAAAATAATTAAATTAAAAATGATTTAAGTTAATTATGGCCAACATGCCATTTAGTGTATAATCAAATGCCATTTTATTTTTAATTTGGCCAACATACCATTTTATTTTCTAAGATAAGGTTAGGTAATGGTTTTACAACATAAATTGATTCCAAAGAATCATTGAGAAAATCAAAGGAATTGATTCATTCTAGAATTTTAACTTAGCAGAATATTAGTTTAAGTAAGAATTAATTCAGACGCTTGAAAAATACTAACGTAGAGCTCATTCTATAAATTTTGAAGCGCGTTAGTAAGTTTCAAGTGAAATTATTGGGTAAAAATAAAATAAACTATATTTAGAGAAAAATATTAAAAATACCTTATACTTGATTTTATAGGCAAAATGTTTGCCAAAATTTATTAAAATCGACGCTTAAAATGAAAAAGATTCCATACTATATTTAGAACACAAGGAAAATACATTACGTATTTTAAAAGTATTAGATATAGTTTTACATATATTAAAAATGATAATTTTAAACTATTCGGTTAAGAAAATGAATTAAAAATCCTACGCGATTGAGAAAATGATTTAAAAGATTTTGCGATGATTAAAAATGTCAAAATATGTTTACACGATTTTAAAACGTTTGTGAAAACAACGAGATTGTGAAAATGCGATAAAATTCCTACGCGACTGAAAAATACTATCAGTTTTGCTGTCGGGCCAAAGTGGTGGACCCAGACATGTTGCGGTATAGTACTGTCAGGTGGGACGTGCTATACTGTTGAGATGTAGTACTGTCAGGTGGGACGTACTATATTTTGGTATTTTGTGACTAAGGGTATTTTGGTAATTTTGGTATTTTTTCGTAATTATGGAAAATTTGGTTTATAAGGTTGTTTTTTTGTAATTTTAGATCATGTTTAGAGTGTTGTGCCAATTTGGTTTATAATTGGCGATTGATTGATGAGGCGAATTACACCGTAATTGGTGTGATAAGCGTAGTGTGGTTCATTTATGAACTTGGAGGCATTAGTGTGCGGAGGATCCCATATGTGGACAAGTGGTAGCACCTCCCGGGCCGTGGTAACGGCAACACACTAATGATCTTGACAAGCACTATTCTTAATCGAGATCTTGAGGAGATTAATAAGTACTATGCCCGTGGTACACGATGTTTGGATCTGTACCGCTACACGATGTTTTGACTGTGGGCTATAGACACGACGTTTGACAAAGGCAATAGTTTGGTTGGGCAGCCATAAAGTATTATTAGTTTCTATTCGATCATTCTCTCGGATATCCGTGTTTAGCTCCATGGAGTAGGAACGAGTCGGTGTGTGTTCATACATTACCCGCATTTTACTTGTTCATGCATCATCTCGCACTTTCTTGCTTACCATATTCGTGATAAAATATATGATGTCTTGTTTTAATATATTATGTATGATCCATGTTATTTTAACATATATTGCTTTAATATATTATGCATGATATAATGGGATGTGTTATTTTAAGGTGTATTACTTTGTTATATTCTGCATGAAATGTTGGTATGTACTGTTGTGATATTTGTTTGTATTGTCGTTTTCTTTATTGCCATGCGGGTAATGGTGTAGATTGTCTCACCTCTTTCTTGTATTGTTTTATCTGTTTTTATTTTACGTTTATATCATCAAAGACTATAATGGCGGCAAGAGGAGGACAACTAGGTTTCTTTAGACTACAATTTCTCAAAGGCACGGAGGCTTGGTATGTCCACTGGGACACAGGGCACATAGAGTACAAGTGGTAACGTGACTTATCAGTAAGTAGGACTCGACATGGGTTCGTTACTACATGTTATACTGATTGCTTTCGTAGAGATTATTTTACCTATTAGGGAGTTGTGGGACGAGTTTCACTATACTCCTAGAGAGAACTTCGATACACTTTTGGGTCGAATTTCTATCGGTCAAGACATTCCTAACTAAGGAATTTGTCTTATGACGAGGGCTCATATCTTAGGTGTTATGTTTTAGTAGCATACTTGTCTTTTACTGTTTCTATTGAATGTTAATAGTTGTAAATTAATTATGTACTTCAGACAAGAATCATATGTATATTATGGTGTAATCATGTTTTGTTTTATTTGGTGTTCCATGTTATTTTATTTAACGTTATAACTACAAAAGGAAAAAAATATATATATATATATACATATATCACAAATATTACTTAAGTATCAAATATTTTTATAACTTGGGTAAGGATTTTATTTATTTTTATTTTTCTGCATCATAAATGTGACATCCCAAGGAGGGGTGTTACATTAGTTGGTATCAGAGCCCAAGTTAGAGTCTTTTGGGTTTGTGGGTAGGTTTGTCTTATTTGTGCTGTGTGAATCTCTGATATTGAACCCAGAGATATGTTTCAATTTCCGAAAGGAAACGACTTTGTGCGAAATAGCTACGTTTAGTTCGTTGTGTGTTGATTTTGTTTATCTTTGAAGAAAGATAATGGAACATTACGAACATGGGCATGTGGACGTGAAACGTGATGAAGATCGTATAACCGCAGCTCGAAGACAGATGATTGAAGTAGTAGTACTACAGGGGACGATGGTCGTTCAAAGAATGGCGGGAACCGATAATTGAACTTCATAGCTTGGATGCGAGAAGTCAGTAACTTAGAATCTTCAATAATTCAAAGTAGAAGGAAGCGTAAGGTCAATCGTTTTCAGCGAAAGTCATGTGTGCAACCATCGGAGAAGCATCAACGAACGAAAAAAAGAAAGTATTAGTGGCAACGATTTTGGTCGACCGTGGCATCACCAACGAAGTGCTTGAAGTGTGGAAAGCTCGAACACTTATTCAAAGAAGTGTGATCACCAAGATGGAAACTTCCGTTAGTAATGCATGTGTTTCAAAATCTCGAAACGAAGAAAGAGCCAATGCAAAGAGTGTAATGGGAACGTTCAAATACAAAAACTTAAGAAGCGAAAAGTCGTGGCATGTAGAGTAATCTTAAAGCGTCTTTGCATAATTCATGAGGTAACTCATTCTCTTGTGATCTGTGATTGTGCAAATCTTTTGGAGTTATCTGTGTTTTACTTCTTTTCATAATGTTACTTCAGCTTCTAAACTTGCCATTACTATTTGAGTCTGTTTAAAACTACCCAATTATTATTAGAGTTCAAAATTTTTCTATTGATCTGGTTTGTCTATTTCTTTCTTAAATAGACTGAGTAAATTGATTTGATTTATCCGTGCCTTTGTTATAGAGTGATTTGAGTATTTCAATTCTTCTTGATTAAAACTTGTTGCTTATACTCAAATTTTCTAATTCTACCCTATTTCTATTAAATATCAAATCTTTTCTGTTGATTTGATTTGTTCATCTAAAATTACATCTATTTGAGACCCGATTTTTTAAATGGATTGGTTATTTTCCAACTATATCCTACTAGATTGTTGCAATGCAATTTAGCATTTCTTTGACCTGAGATTTTTGGATTTGAATCCAGAAAGTTCATTTCTAAAATTATTGGACTATGTTCATTTCGAAATCTATTAGACCATCTCAAATTCCTTATTGGACTAATCTAGTAACCTATTGAATAGTCTTATTACTTTTCCTTATAACCTTCATAGTATCTTTCATGTATTTCCATTAAGGAGGATTATTCTTGATCCAACTTATGTCATAGTATCAAATACAGTGCAATTAGAAGAAAACTTGATCTATGAGACATTTTCTGTTAAGATTAAAAATAGACAAGTAGAATAACTTCTCTTGATGAAGAAAATCTGGAATAATGTGGTAACAGGGGTGCCAGAAGATCAAATGAAGGAAATCACTGTTTGCTCCAAGATCGATTTATGTGCTGGTTGTTATCAGATTTACGTAAAGGTGGAGAATGTTCCAAGATAGTTTTGCGGATGTATTACAAACATTATGAGTATTTAATATTACCCCGAACGGTAGGGAATGTTTTAACGATGTTTACGAATATATAGGATCTTTCTTT
This sequence comes from Ormosia semicastrata, assembly GCA_029884595.1. NCBI lineage: Eukaryota > Viridiplantae > Streptophyta > Magnoliopsida > Fabales > Fabaceae > Ormosia > Ormosia semicastrata. The sequence continues at coordinate 61,690,058 of JAQQTO010000061.1, read as the reverse complement.
CTCATCTAGGCAAATTTGTCATTATTGGCAATATTTTGACCTATTCTCGAAATTCAAAGGAACATGCTGAAGATCTCAATGTAGTTCTTCAAATTTGAAGAAAAAGAAGGAGTTATGCGTGAAATTAGTCAAACGTAAATTCGTTAGAAAGAGTTCAACTCGTGATTTGGATTGAGTGTTAAGATCAAATCGAAAGGTCGTGGCGTATGCTTCAAGGCAGTGGAACGTGCGTGAGAAGAATAATCCGATTTACATTTTAGGATACGCGATAGTTGTGTTGCAAGGAAAATCTGAAGACGTTTTCTTTCTTATAAAATTCACAATAATTTCAAAGGCTTGAAGTACCTGTTCAATCAATAGGGACTTGGATATCGGGAGAGACGAATAGTTAGAATTTTCAAAAGACTTGTTGAAATGAATTTCTAGTATTGACAGAGTTCACATACAACGATAGTTTCGTGCGAGCATAGGGATGACACCCTGTGAGGCGTTATATAGGAAACGCTGTAGAACACTTTTTGCGTTGGTATCATACTGGTGAAAGTAAAATTGTAGGACCAAAATTTGTGCAGCAGACAACTGAGAAAGTGAAGATGATCCAAGACAAGATGAAGACAACTCGGACGCTACGAAAGAGTTATACTGGTAAAAGACAGAGACCGCTTGAATCTGAAGAAGGTGATCATGTATTTCTACATGTGATATCTATGACTGGAGTTAGACGAGTGATTAAGTCGAGGAAGCTCACTCCGAAGTTTATCGGGCCGTATCAAATACTTCATCGATAGATCTGGTAGCTTATCAGATTTCACTACCACCATTCTTATCGAATCTTCGTGATGTATTTTACGTATCACAACTACGAAAATATATTTCTGATCCGACTCACATCATCGAATCGAGACACCGTATTAACTGAAGGAGAATCTAGCCTATGAGACGTTTTCAGCCAAGATTGAAGATTGAAGGACAAAGCAACTTCAAGGAAAGGAGATCGCATTAGTTAAACTAGTTTAGAACGATGTAGTGGCGGAGCTACATGGGAGCTATAAGATAGGATGAGGGAGTAATACCCTCAATTGTTTTGATGTATGATGAATTTCGGGGACGAAATTCTTTTTAGTAGGGGAGAGTTGTAACACCCCAACTTTTGGGATAATTACAATATAGTCCCGATTTGTACTTGTTTTGTGAATTCGTGAGCAAGAAATTTAATTTGACTGTTCCGTGAGTGTACTTGATGTTGTATGTGATTTACTCCGACCTAAGAAAATAAAAATTTTCTGGGATAAATCTTATTTTAATTAATTGAGCCTGGGGGATCTTACTAAACCCAATTGATTGATATATATATTAATCTCGTAATTTTTCGGATTTAATGTACAATAAAATAATTTTATATTTTTATAATATTATTTTATTCAATGCATCTCTTGTCTCAAAAACAAGTAGAAAAATTATTTGTGGACCCGAAAAGTTCGTGGGGCCCACGTTTAGTGTAACATCAACGATGCTTGATCCGGGTAGAAATCTAAACCAATAGGAAATGGTCAAAATGGATGGCTTGACTTTCTAAACCAATTAGAAAGAGTCAACAAAAGAAGCATTGACTTCTTTGTGAACTGTTGGATTATAAAGCTTACTTTAGAAGCTTTAATCTTAGCCGATTGATCAAATCAATGGTGAGATTAGAATTCAAGATTTATGACCAAGTAATATCTACCTTAGATCTAATCTATGGTTAGGAATTAAAGATGAATCAAGGGTTAGGATTAAGTCAAAAATTGTAGGCTTGACTTTGATTAGTAGCTAATTAAGCTTAATTTGACTAATCTAATTACTTAATTAGCTAACTAAGTGAACTAGTTTAATTCTTAATTTATTTTAATCTAAATACTAATTAGATATGTTAATATTGATTAAAGGTTATAATATATGTTAATATATACTAAATTAATTAGTTATATTATTAGTATGTTAATTAAAATTGGTTAGGATAATTAACCTAACAAATTACCTAATTAACTAGCATATAATTAGGAGTAAATGGAAAACAATTAAACCCTTAAAATGGCAAGGGGCACCACGGTTTTCCAGCAGCCAAGGGAGCTTGGTGGCTTGGTTCTACTAGCTTCTTGAAGTCTCCAAGTGTCCTAAACCATGTGCACCACATGTGCATTCATTTGGATATTTATTAAGCCAAATCAAGCACTCAACCTCACCCCCACAAGGCCACTACGGCAGCAGCCCTTCCATTTCTCTCTCAATCTTTATTTCACACTTATCCTAAATCTAAGCTATTCATCTTCTCTCCAAAACTACCAAGAAGCCATGCATATTTTTTTCTTCTTTTTCATTCTCCATATTCGCCAACACTCACACCCACTCAACCAAACCTTCATAATTTTATCCAATCACATTTCTTGAACCCAAATCCCATTCTAAGCATCTTTCATTCACAAAGTTTTCCCAAATTCCTACTCTATCTTGCCTAAAATCCAAGTTTTTGCTTACTTACTTAAGGGTAAGTTTGGTTTCTATGGTTCAAAATTGAATTTTTAATTTTTCTAACCATGCTTGTTCCATGGTTTCTCTATTTTGTACCTTGTATGTGTTTTTACTAATTATTTAAGAATTTTAGGAATTGTTTTGGAGCTTGTACTAAATTTAGAGGAAAGGAGGAGATCTTACCGATTAATTTGTCTACAAGAGGTAAGAGGGAGATTTAATCTCATCAACCCTAAGTGGTGATGGGAAAATGGATTTGTTTGTGTATGGAATCCATAAGGATTCATTTGTGTGGTTGTTTATTGTATTTATTATTTATTTGTGTGATTGTTTATGGTTTTATTATTTTTGTGATTGTTTAAATGCTTTCCTATTTGTGATTTATTTTGCTATGCATGATTATAGCTTTTATTATTTTTGCTATGCATGTTTATGGCTTTAAATATATTGTATGTATATTATATGTGATTTAATAATTGTATGTGTTTATAATTATATAATTATTAAAGTAGGATGTGAATAACATGTACGAAATGCATGAGTATTCCAAAGAATACACTATGAGGCTCACTGACCTTACATCCAAAAAGAGAACCAAAATGTTCTCGGTAATTTTCTAAATTACTTGATTTGAGGAATCTAGGTAAAATAATTAAATTAAAAATGATTTAAGTTAATTATGGCCAACATGCCATTTAGTGTATAATCAAATGCCATTTTATTTTTAATTTGGCCAACATACCATTTTATTTTCTAAGATAAGGTTAGGTAATGGTTTTACAACATAAATTGATTCCAAAGAATCATTGAGAAAATCAAAGGAATTGATTCATTCTAGAATTTTAACTTAGCGAGAATATTAGTTTAAGTAAGAATTAATTCAGACGCTTGAAAAATACTAACGTAGAGCTCATTCTATAAATTTTGAAGCGCGTTAGTAAGTTTCGAAGTGAAATTATTGGGTAAAAATAAAATAAACTATATTTAGAGAAAAATATTAAAAATACCTTATACTGATTTTATAGGCAAAATCTGCCAAAATTTATTAAAATCGACGCTTAAAATGAAAAAGATTCCATACTATATTTAGAACACAAGGAAAATACATTACGTATTTTAAAAGTATTAGATATAGTTTTACATATATTAAAAATGATAATTTTAAACTATTCGGTTAAGAAAATGAATTAAAAATCCTACGCGATTGAGAAAATGATTTAAAAGATTTTGCGATGATTAAAAATGTCAAAATATGTTTACACGATTTTAAAACGTTTGTGAAAACAACGAGATTGTGAAAATGCGATAAAATTCCTACGCGATCGAAAAATACTATCGCTTTCTTTGTCGGGCCAAAGTGGTGGACCCAGACATGTTGCGGTATAGTCTTGTCAAAGGGACGTGCTATATTGTTGAGATGTAATCTTGTCAGTGGGACGTACTATATTTTGGTATTTTGTGACTAAGGGTATTTTGGTAATTTTGGTATTTTTTCGTAATTATGGAAAATTTGGTTTATAAGGTTGTTTTTTTGTAATTTTAGATCATGTTTGGAGTGTTGTGCCAATTTGGTTTATAATTGGCGATTGATTGATGAGGCGAATTACACCGTAATTGGTGTGATAAGCGTAGTGTGGTTCATTTATGAACTTGGAGGCATTAGTGTGCGGAGGATCCCATATGTGGACAAGGTGGTAGCACCTGGGCCGTGGTAACGGCAACACACTAATGATCTTGACAAGCACTATTCTTAATCGAGATCTTGAGGAGATTAATAAGTACTATGCCCGTGGTACACGATGTTTGGACTGTGTCTTGCTACACGATGTTTTGGACTTTGTGGGCTATAGACACGACGTTTGACAAGTGCAATAGTTTGGTTGGGCAGCCATAAAGTATTATTAGTTTCTATTCAGATCATTCTCTCAGATATCCGTGTTTAGCTCCATGGAGTAGGAACGAGTCAGTGTGTGTTCATACATTACCTGCATTTTACTGTTCATGCATCATCTGCACTTTCTCGCTTACCATATTCTCGTGATAAAATATATGATGTACTGTTTTAATATATTATGTATGATCCATGTTATTTTAACATATATTGCTTTAATATATTATGCATGATATAATGGGATGTGTTGTTTTAAGGTGTATTACTTTGTTATATTCTGCATGAAATGTTGGTATGTACTGTTGTGATATTTGTTTGTATTGTCGTTTTCTTTATTGCCATGCGGGTAATGGTGTAGATTGTCTCACCTCTTTCTTGTATTGTTTTATCTGTTTTTATTTTACGTTTATATCATCAAAGACTATAATGGCGGCAAGAGGAGGACAACTAGGTTTCTTTAGACTACAATTTCTCAAAGGCACGGAGGCTTGGTATGTCCACTGGGACACAGGGCACATAGAGTACAGTGGTAACGTGACTTATCAGTAAGTAGGACTCGACATGGGTTCGTTACTACATGTTATACAGTTGCTTTCGTAGAGATTATTTTACCTATTAGGGAGTTGTGGGACGAGTTTCACTATACTCCTAGAGAGAACTTCGATACACTTTTGGGTCGAATTTCTATCGGTCAAGACATTCCTAACTAAGGAATTTGTCTTATGACGAGGGCTCATATCTTAGGTGTTATGTTTTAGTAGCATACTGTCTTTTACTGTTTCTATTGAATGTTAATAGTTGTAAATTAATTATGTACTTCAGACAAGAATCATATGTATATTATGGTGTAATCATGTTTTGTTTTATTTGGTGTTCCATGTTATTTTATTTAACGTTATAACTACAAAAGGAAAAAAAAATATATATATATACATATATCACAAATATTACTTAAGTATCAAATATTTTTATAACTTGGGTAAGGATTTTATTTATTTTTATTTTTCTGCATCATAAATGTGACATCCCAAGGAGGGGTGTTACATCGAAAGGGTGCTGAAAATCAGGTGGCTGACCATCTTTCCAGGTTGGAAAATGAGAAATATCAACAAGACCCAGCTTTGATTTGTGAGACATTCCTGGATGAATAACTATTTGCTGTGTTTGCTAGTTTAGATCCATGGTATGCTGATTTTGCTAATTACATTGTGAGTGGATTGGTACCAATTGAATTGTCTTATCAGCAGAAGAAGAAATTCCTCTGTGATGTCAGATATTATGTTTGAGATGAACCATATCTCTTTAAATAAGATGCAAATCAGGTGCTTCGAAGGTGCATTCCTATGGAAGAGACTAGTGCTGTACTTGAGCATTGTCATGCTTCACCTTATAGAGGTCACTATGGGGGTGAACTAACAGCAGCTAAGGTGTTGCAATCTGGTTTTTATTGGCCAACTCTGTTTCATGATGCCCATTTATTTGCAGCAAAGTGTGATAGATGTCAGAGAACTGGAAATATCTCCAAGAAGAATGAGATGCCCTTGAATTCCATTCTGGAAGTGGAGCTCTTTGATGTGTGGGGCATTGACTTTATGGGGCCCTTTGTATCATCTTTTGGTAACCGCTACATCCTTGTGGCGGTGGATTATGTGTCAAAGTGGGTAGAAGCTTGTGCCTTACCAACTAGTGATTCCAAGGTGGTTCTTGTTTTCCTCAAAAAGAACATTTTCACAAGGTTTGGGACCCCTAGAGCCATTATCAGTGATGGAGGATCACACTTCTGTAACTGGCATTTTGCTACTCTACTTGCTAAATATGGTATGAAACATAGGGTAGCCACAGCTTACCATCCACAATCCAGTGGCCAAGCTGAGGTTTCTAATAGAGAGTTGAAGCGAATCCTTGAAAAAACTATGAGTCCTTCTAGGAAGGATTGGTCTAAGAAGTTGGATGACGTTTTATGGGCTTATCGCACTGCCTACAAAACCCCTCTTGGCATGTCTCCATATCAAATGGTCTTTGGTAAGGCTTGCCATCTTCCTGTTGAACTTGAGCACCACGCTTATTGTGCCATCAAACAATTGAATTGGGATTCTAACGCTTGCGGGGAGAAAAGATTGTTGCAACTGAATGCATTAGAGGAATTCCGCTTACAAGCATATGAGAATGCTAAATTATATAAGGAGAAGGTGAAGTGGTGGCATGACAAGCACATTATCCCAAGAAGCTTTGAGTCAGGCCAAAAGATCCTCTTATTCAACTCAGGGTTGAAACTGTTTCCTGGCAAGCTCAAATCCAGATGGTCAGGTCCATTTTTAATGGTGGAAGTGTTTCCCCATGGTGCTGTAACCTTAGAGGATCCAGTTTCAAAGTCAACGTTCAAGGTCAACGGCCAGTGGCTCAAGCTCTACTTAGGTGGTGAGGTGGAGAGGCACAAAACCTCACTCACCTTGGCTCCTCCATCTTGACAATCTGCAAAGTCCAGCCAGGACTATAAATAAGGCGCTTGTTGGGAGGCAACCCAATTTCCTAACCCTATCTCTTCACTTAGGACAATTTTATGCATGATTTTTCTTTTATTTTGTTTTTTTATTTGATTTTGTTTTACTGTTTTATAGTGTTTGTTTTTCAATTTGAGGCTTTGATTGTTCATGTCATTCCTATGCTGTTTCTTAGATGTTTGAGAATAAGGAGGGTGTTTTTGATGCATGGATGTGGGGTATTCTGGTGTTGCTGTTCAGAATTTTGATCTAGGGTCCCACGCCTAGGCGTGATTTTTCCACGCCTAGGCGTGGTTGTCTCAACTGCTGTAAGGTTTCTTTCAAGAGAGTTCCAAGCCTAGGCGTATGTTACCCACGCCTAGGCGTGGTCCTCTCTGTGTTTTCAGTAATTCTGGCCTGCGAGCATCACGCCTAGGCGTGATTTTTACACGCCTAGGCGTAGTATCTTATTTAAAATATATATATATATCTGTAAAAAAAAAAATTAAATCCCATGCCTAGGCGTGGTAATGTCACGCCTAGGCGTGATGTGTCTGCTGCTGCACAAAACGCAGCAACCCTCTCAAATCCCTAATCCCTAATTCTCATTTTCTCGCTTTCTGCCCCACCCACTCCACCGTAACCCGTCACCACCCTACCTTAGCCTTCCTTTCCTCTTTCTTCCCCACAATCTTCTTCTCTAACCCCTCTCTCCACCAAGGCATCTCCACCGTTTTCTCTTCCCCACATTTCCCCCACCCAAAAGCCACCGTACCCACCGTACCCACCACACGGCCAATACACCGTCCTGCTTTTCGTTTGTGTGTTTGTTTTGGGTTTCTTGCTAGTTTCGGGTGCCTTGTTCTTTTCCTACTCCTTCAAGGTTAGATTGCTTCTCCATTTCCTGCTCTTTCTTTTTTCTTTTGGTTATCATGTGTTCTGTTTGTGCATTTTGCAGTTTGTACATATTATATTTGTTGATTGCTCATTATTTGCTCTCTGGTCAAGTTGTTTCTAATTAATTGCTAGTTATTGTTTACCTCTGGTTTGTAAATATTTTTTATTTCCATTAGGCTTGTGGCTTGGTCCTTTCTGCTGAACAAGGACAATGTTAATGTCTATTTGTATTAATCCTCTGCCTGTTGACATACGTGAGGTGTTCCTTAAGTTTGAGTTACCCTGTGGTTGTTCTTAGTAACTGTTGTCATTTTTGGGTGATTGATTTGGTTTGATTCTAAGTTGTGCACTAGCTAAGCTGAGACTTGTTTGCATTGTAACTTGCTTATTTCTGCTTGGTTTATCCATAACTGGTTGGACCTGTTTGCCTATTTCTGATTAATTTGATTTAGGGATAACCTTGGTTTGGGTAGTTGCCCCTTTTAATTGTGCTATTTAATGTGTTACCATTGGTATTTGTTTAGCTGCCATGATTGATTGATTGTAGTGCACCTTCATTATATTGTGCACTGGTACTTATAAGCACCTCTTCTTTTCAGGTAATCAATCACATGTCAAAGCATCAAAGAAAAACTTTTGAGGCTGAACCAAGTAACACAGAGGATCCCATCTTTGGCCCACAGTTTTTCGTATCTCAAGAGGCATATGATTACTTCTGGTAGCATTTGAGGAAGATTAACATCATCACTGAGCGGGGATTCCATGACCTTAATGTGGTATGATATGCCGCCATTACTAGTGCCACTAAGGAGCTCCACTAGCAACATTTTGCGGAGCATCCTGTGGAAGAACCAGTTGTTGTAATAGTCAAGGAATTCTATGCTAACGCATTTGCTGAAAAGCGTTCTGATACCACTGCTAAAGTTAGAGGGCGGATAGTTAACTACTCTGTTGAGCGCATCAGCCAAGTTTTGCACCTTGGCCCTCCTCCACTGGTATGTGCGTACCAAACCCTGCAGCTGCCGGAAGAGGATGGTGGTACACCTTTTGAAATAGTACTGGCAGCCATCTGTGATTCTACCTTTCCTGTTCAAGTGCAACGCAACACAGATCATTCGATCCGTTTCATTAAACAGGAAAGTCTGCGCAAAGAGCTGCGCCCGTGGAACCATTTCGTTTGCTCCTCATTGCTACCTATGGAGCATAGATCAGAGATTTATCCTGAGCGCGCATACATGCTATATGCCATCCATACTCTTCAGCGGGTGGACACTGCGCAGATTCTTTATGATCACCTCAAGCTTTGCATCACATCGAAGCTGAAATCGTTGTTCTTCCCCTCTCTTATTTGTGCGCTGTGTTGGAAAGCGAAAGTGACTTGGAAGGACACTGAAGTCCGTGTGAAGCTGAAGACTCCCATGATAGAACGGGCAGTGCAGACCATTATAACTGCTCAAGAGAAGCGCAGGCAAGCCCCAGTCCAGCCCCCAATTCCAGATCCCGAGCCTGCTCCTACACCTGCTCCATAGCCTGTTCCAGTTTTTGATGCCACCTGGGTACACTCCATTGAGCAGCGCCTGGATCGGTAGCAGGAGATGCTGACTACGCAGCAGGAGATGCTGGCTTCGCTTTACCAGGGCATTCATTGGATGGTCTTGGGTCAGGGGCGCCCAATAGATGATTTTCTAGCTTTTTCGCCTTTCGCAGCTCCACCGGTTGCAGCTTCACCTTCTCCTCCACCTCCTCCACCTGCTGATGATCCGGAGATGGGCGCAGAGGGCGATGACCTGTTGGATGAGGATGACTTGATTTGAGGCACCAGGGCCTATTTTTTTCATGCTATTTTCTGCTTGGTTTTTCTGTCTTTACTTTCAGTGCACTGTTTATACTTATTGGATACTTTCCTTATTTTGTATGCAGTGGGACACTGTATGACTTAGGTTTGGGGGAGAATTATTAATTTTTCTGTTAATTGTTGAATCAGTTTTTGTTGATATATATGGATTTCTCTCTCATTCCTTTGCTTTTGCATTGAAGTTAGAACAGTTCTTTTAGTTAAAGCTTTAAATCTTTGTTGTTAATAATTTTAGTTTGGTCTTGTTTTTTTTTTCCAAATTTATGGATCTGAGAGTGCTTGATTAGGATTAGTGGGCTGCCTGAATTATGCTCTTAATTGATGAGTATGCTGATAGGCAAGTTGAACTTATGCATGCTGGAATTTTGATTTGACTATCCAATGATTGTGTGGATCACAGATATGCCTCATTGCTTGGGAAATCACATGTAAAAATTTCAAATTTTGTGCTTACACTTTTTGCTATATTAGTGTATGAGAGAAATTCCCTATTGCATGTGTGGTGGATTCTGGAATATGAATGAAATGCATGATCGGAGAAATTTATGATTGGCATGTGTATAGTCAATTTTGCATCTTAGAAGCTCGTTTGATTCCCTTTTGAGGCGAAATCCTAGGCAATGCGTTCTCAATGAAATGACTAGGGCACTTATTTAGACCGATTGAGTTTTTCAAGCCAACCATGATTGAATGATATCCCTAGTACCCATTTTGAAGCCTAGTGTGCGTGTGTGTGGCCTAATTTTCATTTCTTTAACCCTAATCTCTCCACCCTCTTAAACCATGCTTGTGAAAGAAAAATCTCTTCCCTTTATTACAGGTCCCTTGTTGAGCACATGATTAAGAATTTCTGTTGTTTTGAGCCATAATGTTGTGTATGATGCTAAGAATTAATCCAAAAAAAAAAAATTTTTTTTGATTACCAGCTTTCATTCAAAAATTGGTTTTGATTAAATAAAAAAAGAAAAGATGAAAAGAAAAAGAAGAAAGAAAGAAAGATAATAAGTGGGCTGTGTAAATTAAAGCCCTTTTGATTATGTGATGAGAAAATGGAATAAAGAAGATTGATTCTTCAAGTTGGTTTGTGTTTATGCATCTACATGCTTGACTTGATTCAATAGAAGTGGTTGATTTTGTGTTTGATGTTTGGATTAAAAATCCTTTCCCTTCTTCCTTAGCCACTACCCTTAGCCTTACATTACAAGCTTAAAAGACCCTCATGATCTTTGATTTTGTCTTGCCTACATTAGTGGAGAAAGGGGTGAAGGACATTCTTTTGAGAGTGCATGTGCATTTTATAATTCATCCATCTTGCTCTTCATGATTAGGAAAGGGTCTTAAACTCATGAGCTTGGGAAATCTTTCATGCACAAAAATGGCATAAAAGGGTGAACATGGTAGTTGAGAATTTCTTGCATGTGTGGACCTTGTTATGAGGTTTGAAAAGTGATTTATGAGGGCATGAATGATAATTGGAAGCTAGATTTGCCCTAGTTCAATTTGCCTCATATTTCTTGACCTTTGGATTGGATTGTGTTTCCTTTTCCTGCTGGGTTTAGTTTGCTCGAGGACTAGCAAAACTTTAGGTTTGGGAGTGTGATAACTTCGGGAAATGAAGCTATTTCACATGGCTTTGAATGTATATGAGTATGCTTACCTTAAATTTACAAGACCCAATGGTCCAATTCATACATGATCTTGATGATTTAAGCTTTGTACCTCAATTGTTTAAGAATTCAATTTTTAATGCTTGTATTTAAGAAATTGAGATGGACTATGGCTTGCTGAATTAAAGCATTATTTTTGTTGCAAAAATTCAAGAAGGAAAGACCTTGGAAAAGATAAAGAAGCAAAGAAGAGTTCAAAATGGAGAAGGATGCAAAAGAGAAGCAAGGGCAGCCAACTCATACCTAGGCGTGTAAAAATCACGCCTAGGCGTGACCCTCACAGCATTTCAGGAATTTCCAAGCAGAGACCTCCATGCTTAGGCGTGGAAAAGGCACGCCTAGGTGTATAACTCTCAGGTTTTCAGGGTACTCAGACAGAGACACCCACGCCTAGGTGTGGGAAAATGACGCCTAGGCATGGATTGCACCTGAGGCCACGTGCTTCATAACCATGCTTAGGCGTGGAAAAGTCAAGCCTAGGCGTGGGAAACATCCTAATTCACGAAAATTAGCTTTTAATATCTGATTTGGGGATTTGGAGAGGGGATTCTATCTTGGAACAAAAACCACGAAGTCCAGAGAGCAAGTGAGAAGAGGAGGAACCCATTTGGATTGAAGGTGACTCAAGGGAGAATCAAGATCAAGGAAGAGGATCAATCTTGGAATCTCTCTATTTTTGTCTATTCTTTCCCTTTACCTCTTGATTTGTAACTTGATGGATCATTTTATTTCATTTGTTTTCTTCTCTTTCATGATGTGTAACTAAACCCTAATCTAGGGGCTCTCTAGGATCTTGCTATGGATTTGATTAATGTTTAATTAAGTGGGTATCCTTTCAATGAAATTGGTTTTGTTCATTCATATCTATGCTTAATGCTTGTTGTTGATTAGCCATCAATTGCATGATTTTAGTATTCCATTTGAACTAGAAATAGGGTGTTGTGAATATGGATGTGGTATGGTTGATGTATGTTCAATTACATTCTATTGGATTGAGTGTGTTGATTAGCTAATGGGATGGACACATACCCATTAGTCATGCATAGCAAGTGTTTGATAATTGGTCTTAATGAGTGATTCTTATGTCAATTCACATGGACACATAGTGGATTAACTAGGTTTCACATGGATAATTGTCCTAGTTATAGGCTCTTATCTATTGATGGTTATTAGCTAACAAATATCATTTCATTGATTGGTGCTTGTTAATTGCAATTATTAATTGAAGTAGCAAGTGAATAGGGACCCCTAGGCTTTAATCATTCTCATATTCTCTAGTGGAATTGGTATTTGGTGTTTTCTTATTTTGTTTCTCTTAAATTGTTATTTTAATTGCAACCCATTCTCCTTCGTTTGCTTGGATAAAAATTTGTGAATTTTGGTTAAGTATAACATTCTTCTAATTAGTCAATCCCTTGGGACACGATACTCTAACTCTCCTTTATATTACTTGTCGACCCGTGCGCTTGCGGATTTACGGACCAACACCTCCCCTGAGAAAGTGGTAAAGTCAGGAGTCTTAAACCCTCTAGGCAAAGGCATCATCTTATCTACCCATTCAGGATAGGGCTTCTTATACACAGACCTATCCAGCAATCTCAACTGGATTCCAAAATGCCTTCTCATGGTCACGACTATCATTTCTGGGTCTACCAGCTGAGGAGCTCTGTCACCCAGATAATTTAGCACTGGTGGCTGAACCGGTCTCACTGGCCTAATAGGAGCACCCATTAGCTGATGGGGCACCTGATATTGCTGATCTTGGATGGAAATTGCCCCCTGGTTATAGCCTGGATGTGGAGGATTATTCGCCCATGGCTGAGCAATCGGCTGAATTGGGGCCACCTAAGGTATATTAACCCTTGCCTGATCGATTCTAACAGGAACAGATTGCCCATAAGGAAACCCCTCAAGGGTACCTATTGGAGTAGGAGGGATGTTGGACCAGGATAACTCTCCCGCATAATCAGGAATATACCTGGGAGGACCCGGAGCATCTGAGAAAATAGTGCCACAAGTTGCGGCCATCTGTGTACTAGCACCTATCACAAAAGTGTTAGGCACCAGATACGGCAAGCTAATTGTTCCTGTCACCTGGGGGGTCTCCTGGGTACTTGTACTTGCCTATATTGTAAGCTCGACTGGATACCACTGTTAGGATGAGGAGGCTGGAACATGGGGACTACCTGCGGTATGCCCAAACTCGACTGGACCATAGATTGTGGTCTTGCCTGACTATGTCCGCCAGCAAAAGGTCCTGCGATAGTCGAGTGGGTCGAAGCCTCACCTGCATTGAATTATTTTCGCTCAGCCTCTCTAACAAAATGCATCTCATTATGCACCATGGGTTTTACTATCTCCGAAAGTTGCTTTGACATATGATACATTAAGTCATTCATCCCTTGGTCAATTTCGTCCCAAGTAAATGAAGTGGACATTACTATCGACTGAGGCTGATCAGAAAGCTCTACTGCTGGAGTAGCAGTTGTGGTGGAAGGTGTGGAAGTACCCACTGGCTGGGGTGAAGCGGGCATTCCCAAAGTAGGCTGAGTGTTTCCCTCTGAAGTCTTTCTGCCCCCGTTCTTCTTACTAGGTTGACTTGTATCCATACTGCTAAGGTTTTTGCTGGACCTTAGGTGTATACGCCAATAGTGATCTGAACCGGGAGATGGAAACTTCTCAATTTACTCACCTTAGAGGGTCCCACCGGGTGTGCCAACTTATTTAACATGTGAAATAAATCTATCATCCAAATAAGAATTCAGCCGACGAACACGTATGAATTTTGATAAGAAACAGACGATTTGAACTAAAGGCAAAATCCAACCTTTAGCAAGGGTTCCCAAACTCACTAAAGAAAGTGTTTGGTATTAAGGTGAACTTAAGAAGCCTAAGAATTTGAGGTTAAAGCTGTAATTGGTTAGGAAATAAGCTTGCAGTAAATAAATTGCACAAAGTAAAAGCAATATAGTAAAAGGTTGAAAAGTTAAGCAAAATAAACAAAGCTTAAAAGTTGTATTGATTGTGATCCGTCCGAAATAAATTGGTACAAATGGTATTTATAGATAAACTCTAACCCCCACCATAGCCAACTTTACTGGCTAGAACTCCTAAAAATAAGCAACTAACCCACGGTTAGTCTACCCATAATTCTTAACCGTTCTAGCCACAACAGCTACCCCTCAACAGCTCAACTCCTATTTTCTCGGCATATTTTGTGGCATTCGTTGATTACAGCTTCAGTTTTTAGCCTTCCATCAACTTACAATCCAATATACTTCAGCTTTTTATTGTTTCAATCCTGGCCCACTAATAGCAAGGCCCAACCCAACCTTCGTTGGGTGTTCTTCTTCCTATCAACCACATCCTCCTTCGGCTAATCACCCTCAGCTAGTCATTATATCAGCTTACTCTTTGAATTTATTTTTTGGGTGATAACAGTGACCAAGGACTCCCTTTTCAAGCTTTGATATTTTATTTCTTGGGTTTCACCATCTTAGAGTTTTCTTGGAGGTCTTGGACGAAAATTGCAAGAAAAGCACCAAGAAGGTTGCTTTTCTTGTCTTCTCTTAAGGTAAGAGAGAGATAATCCTCTTCACCCAATCTTGGTGGTGAGGAAATGTCTTTGGTGTTCATGATGAGAAATCCATTGTGGGTTTCTCACTTTGTTGTGATTTTTAATAATGTTATGATTTGATTATGTTGTATGATTTTCTATGCTTGTTATTGAGTATTTTGACGGATTTGTATGTGTCTAAATGTTCAAATATGTGTATGGATTAGTACCCATTCGATTTGGAAGCTTGGAGAAGCTCATTTTCATGGTTTCTGGTGTAAATTCATGGGCTGTGTGGATTTACATGGCCCAGGCCGTGTTCCCCACTGGAAACACAGCTCAACACGCAAGACAGGGTGTTACACGGCCGTGTAATCGGGCAACTCAGTTTAGGCCGTGCAATGTGACACGACCGTGTACTCCAGGCTGTGAAATTGGTCATGGCCATGAAATCAAGGATTATGAAGAATTGTTTGGTTTTTCTAGTCCGTCGGAGGCTCACGGCCTCATTGGGCACTCATTATGAGACTTTTAACAAGCTAGAACTTAGTTAATTAAATGAATATACACTTAAGTAGGACTTCATAATGTGGAAAGGATAATGAACACAACCTTATTATACAACTTAGTATGAGGTTTGGATAAAGAAAGAACATGAGTGTGAGAAGGGTTGTGAGGAACTCAAAGTAAATATTCTAAGAGAGTTAGCGCAAGAACATACTAGAATTGAAGCATAATTTCGTAGCAACTTTGTATAATATGTGTTCACCTTGGGGGTTTTAATAATGACTTGAGGTGGGTCCGTAATTGGGATTAAAGATTTTTGGATGAATGATTGGGCTCTATATGGCATGAGAATTTGAATAAGTTGTGTTATCATTGTGATTCTATATATGTGTGTATATATATATATATATTCATTGAATCCATATGCATTGAGGCATGATTGATATAGTTTGACATGATGAGCATGATTGAAGCATGCATTGACATTGTGATTATGTAACCGAAGTACCAGACCAAGAGACATCAAGTAGACGATTTAGTCAGATGTGGTTTGCTTTATAATCAGAAACATCACGTAGATGATTTGGTCAGAAAGGACTGGTTATAAGAGGAAACCCAGATAATAGTGGTACTATGTAGTCGCATAAATGGTTATATAATATCACTGATGAAAATGGTATTGAAACAACTGTATAGACGGTTGCTTTAATACCGTTGCATATGGTACAATGGTGGTTGAACTATTGTTAAGGCCATATTCCCTAGGAGTTGAATCACACCTTAGTGCAGGTGCGAATAGACAAGTGTAGGTCATAATGTGGACTTTGGGGGCGTCGGGGTGCGGGTACCTCGCAAGGGGACAGTTAGTAGCTCTTCTGTCCGTGGGGCAGACCAATGCAAATGCACTGAAGATCCAGATCGAGACACTGTCCTATATCGAGATCTGAGTAGAATGTCTTGTACAATGCCATGATGTGCACGTTGATAAATTGAGAATTTTAGCACTTGAAGGCCTCGGCAGCCACGATACAGACATATCTCTTGATCATTCTCTCCAAATGTTTGTGTCTAGCTCCATGGAGTAGGAAATGAGTACATTGTACATATGCATGGTCAGCTCACATAATTGTCATGGCATGGTCAACATACATATTGTGGTGACATAATTTATTATTTATATATCTTTGGTGGATATCTGTTGTTATAGTGCTGTTAATATTTATATTATCGTGGGATATGCTTTTCTGATGATATATGTATGTGAAATTGATAACTTGAATATATCTGCAATATCTGTATGTATGGAATGACTTCGTCATTCGTGTTATATTCCTTTGTTGCCATGTTAGTAATGATGTAGGATATCTCACCTCTTGCTTGCACTATTCTTATTCTATGTGATTTTTTTGGGTTAAAGACGATAAAGGAGACGAGGTTGAATCTCCTAGATTTTACTTGGTTTGATCTCCTGTGTTTGACGAGGGCAACAAGAAAGGCTCTATTGGTTTCGTCATGATTGAGTTCACTAGTGTAACATCCCGAAAATTGCTTATTTCATTATAAATAATCATTTTATAATATTTGTGATTTTTGGTGATTTTTGTGAAATTTTCTGGAAACGTTGAATATTTTAATATATTCCTCGTTTTTGCGTATGCACTTGACGGAGGCCGGGATAACGAAATGTTCTCCCGAGGCCGGTAAACCTTGAACTCGTCAATGCGTCGACGGGGATCTTACTAAACCCGAGGCCGGCACGCTTTGCGAGGTTTGCGTTTTCAAGGTTTTATCTCGCTAGATAAAATCGCGGTATCATAAAATTATCGGATGAATAATAAAATATTATTTTCATCACTTGTAATTTTATTCACCGAGAAAATAATTCTACAAAGTGTAATTGATCATCTATCGATGTATTTAATTTGGAGACTAGCTTACCATACACTTTATCGAGGAGCGCACGAAGCTTCTCAAGGAAGCTTCTTTCAACTATTATTTTATTATTTCTCTCTCCTCCTATTTTGTGCAAAGACGTTTGAATTAAGGGGTCTAATTTATTTCTCTCCCATTCTCCTCATTCACGCTGGTCACTCTCCCTCACGCAGATCACTATTCACTCATCTTTCTCTCTTCTCTTTCACCCCACAAGAAGAACACCATCCACCCACACCTCCGTTTTGTTCTTCCAAAACCGTCACACTCCCAAAGACCATTTCGTGTTTGGAGAACCACCATATCTGAGGAAAACATCTCCAAGGTCCTACATTTTCTTCATCTTCATCTTCTCCACTGTTGAAGCTTAAAGGTTGGAACTTTAAGGATCTCCTGGAAATTGAAAACGTGATTTCTGACCAAAAAGGAGCAGTTTTTCTTTGTGCTTCTCCAAGGTAAGAGGAAGACACTCCTCCTCAACCTATTTTAGCATTTAGGAATGTCTGTGATTGGTGTTGAGGGTCATTCTACTTTTGTATGTTGTTTTGTATTGCATCTGTGCTATTTGATTGTTTGAGTTTTGAAAATATATATATATCTGGATGTATTGGAACGTGGAATAAGGAAGGGAATGAGTCCCGATTGGTTCTCGGATAGTTACGGTGTAGGCCAAGAAATTTGGAAACTTAATGAGAAAACTGGTAATAGTATGAACTTCTGGCCAAACCTGTCGAATTTGATATACTAATTACTTAGTAAAATGTTAAAATTCGTCGAGTATGAACTTCTGGCCAAACCTGTCGAATTTGATATCCTAATTACTTAGTAAAATGTTAAAATCCGTCGAGTATGAACTTCTGGCCAAACCTGTCGAATTTGATATCCTAATTACTTAGTAAAATGTTAAAATCCGTCGAGTATGAACTTCGCCAAACACATCGAATTTGATATCCTAATTACTTAGTAAAATGTTAAAACCCGTCGAGTATGAACTTCTGGCCAAACCTGTCGAATTTGATATCCTGATCACTTAGTAAAATGTTAAAACCCGTCGAGTATGAACTTCTGGCCAAACCTGTCGAATTTGATATCTCGATCACTTAGTAAAATGTTAAAATCCGTCGAGTTTAGACTTCTGACCATTTCCGTCGAATGTCAAAACCCGTCGAGTTTAGATTTCTGACCACCAAATACAATGTGAAAATCCGTCGAGTTTAGATCTTTGACCACTAAACACAATGTCAAAATCCGTCGAGTATGAACCCCGATCATGCCCGTCGAGATTGATCTTCCGACCAAAACCCGTCGAATAGAGTCCCTGGACACTTAGGAGAAACTGCCCCAAAGTCAATAATCGTCGAGTTTGAGAGACAATGCCTGTCGAGTAGATGAATTTCTCCAGACCCGTCGAAATTAGAGATTTCAACCAGTGTTTCGTCGGTTCGACACTTGGGAGATTTTCTCCAACGTCGACACCTATACCCATCGAATTGAGGCTTTTGCTGACCCTCTGGGGGGTTTGACAGTTTTGATCTTCGTTCGATAGAACCCCCATCCGACAGAAATTGATTTCTTGCCAATCCTATTACAAAATGTTTTCCCCATTCTTTCCTCCTCCTGTTACATTATTCTTCGTCGAATGGCAGCTTCAATTATTCATAAAACGTATTGTCTTCGTCGAATTCAAAGGTATACCTATCACCCAACACCTAGTAATTGAAATCTGTGACTCAGTTTGTGATTCTGACCGTGTATTTTCCTGGACCCAAAACCTTGGGACTAATAGAGGAATATTGATTATAAATAAATGGGATGACTAGAAATTACTTAAGGATGCATAAACAGGGAAGAACATGAGAGTGTGAGATTTTGAGATCTTAGAATAACCTTCTAAGGGCCTATGAATCAATTACCTAAGAGGATTTAAGTTAACTAAGAGAATTCCTTTAGAGACAAACTCTGTAAGTAAAGCTAAACCTAAGTAAGAATTCATAATACGCTTTAAAATGTATTAATTTATTTAACAACAATATCATGCTATTGTGGGTCCATGTGGGTGACCATTGATTGGGTTAATTCTTACTTGGGCAAATTGTGACGTATGATGGAATAGTATGTGATAATGATCATACATGATTATGCATAGAGTCTGTATGCATTGTGGATAAATCATATGACATGCATTTGAGGCATGATTGACCGAGTTGTCATGAGAAGCATGATAGAGTCATGCATTGCACAAAAGAACGAGAATGTCCACCGGACTTTGTTAAGGCCGAGTTGCCTAGGAGTTGAATCACACCTTAGTGCGGGTGCGAATAGACACGTGGGGTCCTGTAGATGACCTTGAGGGCGTCGGGGCGCGGGCGTCTCACAGAGGGCAGTGGTAGCTCCTCTGGACCGTGGAGACAGACCGATACACACGCACCGATGATCCTAACTGGCCACAGTCCTATATCGAGATCTTGTGAGAATGCCGCTGTATAAAGCCTTGTTGCGCAAAATGACTGATTATTTTTCTGGAAAGCACTTGTTTTTATGGCTGACGAGATACTGGCATGTCTCCCTGAATCATTCTCTCCGACCGTTTTGTGTCTAGCTCCATGGAGTAGGATCTTGATTATTGAGGGCACATGTGCATAGTGAGTCCATGAATTATCCGGCATACATTGTTATTATATTTGGAACCGTTGTATTTCGATATATCCATATATATATATGATTGCCTGAAACTCCGTCTCGGGTTGATTATAACTGCTACTAAATGTTTATTACCATTATTGCTATCATAAATGCTATGTGGGCGCCTTGCGCCGTTTGGTTTCTTGATGCTATGACTGGTAATGATGGTAGGATGTCTTACCTCTTTCTTGTACTTTTCTTGCTCTATGTTAATTTTTGGTTAAAGACTATAAGTGGGAACGAAGTTGGATTCCTTTGGATTTTATTGGTTTGACCTACTGCATTCGGTGATGCCGTCGCGAAGGGAGCTCTTTTTGGGGTTTGTTCGAATTGTGTTCGCTTTGATACCAAGACCTGTAGAGTCGACTGGACCGACAAGCGTATGTGACATGCTGGGGATCTGACTTTGACCATGAAGAGGACTGCGATTGAAGACCTTATCTTGTATTTCTCACTACACCGGTGAGCCCGGAATTGCCTCACGCATTCGGGATACGATGGAGTGCCCAACTCCTTAGTCGTAGATATATTATGGGTAGTTTATATTTTATTTTGCATTACCTATATAAAGTGTATTTTTTAGTACATGTATGCTTTAAGGCAATTATCCAGACTTAAATGTTGTAAATTGAGTACATATTATAATTCATAATTTAACTGGTTGTATATGTAACTACTCATTCGTGGCTCCTATTTTCCTCATATGAGAAATGTTTAATATTTATGGTAAATTTGTTGTTTGACAATGTTAGCACGCTGACATTTAGTGACCGTGACATAATGACGATTGTGCATTGGTTATTAAATCGAGGGGTGTTACAACTAGGAGTGCCAATGCTTGGGGAGTCAACTGGGCCGATGAGCGTAAATGATATTATTGAGGATCTGGCATTAACCATGAAGAGAACTGCGATTAAAGATCCTCTTCTGGTTCTCACTACATCGGTGCATCCAGAGTTGCTATACGCATTCGAGAGTTATGGAATGATCTGATTCATACCTTTAGAGAGGACGAGGATTCTATGGCATCAGCTACTAGGGTACCTGCCCGAGAAACTGCCATTTTCCCTATCCTTGTGTCTTCAGATGAACTGGGGAAGGATTCTGAGATGGATCCGATGAAGTGCCCAACTCCTTAGTCGTGGTGTCATTAAGGGTAGTTTATGTTTCTTTTGCATTACCTGTATAAGGGTTATTTTGAGTATATGTATGTTTTAAGGTAATTAACCAGTTTTATATGTTGTATCTCGAGTATATCTTGTCGAACTATATTTTAAAATGACAGAATGTGTAACTATTCATTCGTGGCTCATATTTCCCTTATATGTAAAATGATTAAATTTTGAAAACTTGTTATTTGAGTTGTAGCACTCCAAAATTTAGTGACCATGGTATAATAACGATTATGCCGTGGTTACTAAATCGATGGGTGTTACATTAGGTGGTATTAGAGCGCAGTTCATCCTATTGAGCCAGGGTATGAACTGACTATGCTTAGACATATTAGAAGTTTCTCTGTATATTATGCACTTCCTTGTCTCTTGATTGAGATGTTTGGGAAAGGAAGGCATAGCTTGCCATAGGTTGAATGTTGGTAGCTACTGTTGCTTAGTTATATGATATTGAGTATTGGCCCACTCAATGTGTAATGTTCTATGTCTACGGGAAACTATGACTTCATCTAGGCGTATTAAGGTAATAGAAGTTCTTTTAGAAAGAAGCTCAGCTGGTATGACTGAACTTGCTTAGGATTTGTTTGCATTTACACCTTTGTTATGTTACCTCTAGAATTGTTTGAGCCAAGGGGTTAGAAAAAGGGTAGTTAAATAGAATCTGTAAGGTTTATGGATTGAGGCGTCCAAGAGGTTTTGGAAAATTGATTTTCTTGAGAAAAGAATATTTAGCGTAAGATTGGTTCGCAGAGCTGCTTGGGAGTTAAAGACTTACAGGAGATCGCGCCGTAGAAGGTATAATGGAGGAGCTCAAGTTAGAGTCCTTTGGGTTTGGTGGTTAGGTTTGTCTTACTGTGTTATATGACTCTTTGCGTTTGGTTTCCGAAAGGAGACAATATTGTTTGAATTGATTACTTTTGATTTTCCTTATGCTTCGATTCGTTTATCCTTGAAGGGAGGCAATGGCTCGGGGTAGATGTAAACAAATGAATGCGGGGAGTGACGATGATGATACAACTGAGGCAGCATAAGAAATGCAAAGAGTGGTAGATGTAACAACACGCCAGGATCAGAGGGCTGCACAACGGTAGGAATTGGAAGTCGAGGTTCAGAATTTGATGGAAGAAAGTCAATTTTGGGGTAACTCTAGATTGCCTAAGTTCTAAAGGAGGAATAATAGAAAGGTTAATCAGTTTAAGCGAAAACCATATATGCGAAGACCGAAGGAGCGACAGCAGCAACAAACACATGAAGGAAGTGCGAGTGAAAATCAATCCAAGCCGACTGTGGTATATTTACCAAAATATAAGAAGTGTGGAAAGAACCATTCAACGAGGGAGTGTAAGATCAAGCGGGTAATCTGCTTCAAGTGCAGAAAAGGCCACTTAACAAGGCACTTACGATCAATGGAATAATTTGTTTCAAGTGCAGAAAGCTAGGACATGTGGCTAGAAATTGTACTTTGCATAAGATGAAGCCTTCTGTTAGAGATGTATGTACTTCAAAATCTCACGAAGAAAGGATAGTTAATTTCTTAAGTGGAGTAGAAACATCCAAGACCGAAGACCTAAACGAGGGAGCTTGTACTGCGATAGATGACCCTGTGATTTTGTTGTATAATTCCGGGGGTAACCCATTTCTTTATGGCGCATGACTGTATGAGTCCATTAGGGTCGTTTGTATCTTCATCATCTTTTGACTAAGTTATTCTACTTCTGCTACTAAGAACTTGTTGATGGAAGCCAAGTTGTTTAAATTATCCTATAACCTGTTAAAGATGGAATCTTTCTTGTTGATCTGATTTGTTTATTTCTTTCACAAATTAGATGTAATATTGAAAATGGATTGGTTATTTTCCAACCCTATCCTATTAAATTATTCTAATCAAACTTTAGTGTTTCTTGAGACAGAGATTTCTAGATTTGAATCCATGAAGCTCATTCCAAAATTTTGTTGAACCATGTCAAATTCTTCATTAGATAAATCCGTGCTAAATGTAGTACAAATAGAAGAGAATATACCCTGAGATGTTTTTTATTAAGATCGAGGATAGATGACTTAATGAATTAATTGAAGGAAGCTACTGTTATCCTCATGATCAGTTTGCATTCTGGTTATCATCAAGTTCGCTCGAAAGTAGGAGATATTTCCAAAAATAACTTTTTCTGACACGTTATGGGCACTACGAGTATTTAGTAATATCGTTCCGTGTAGCAAACACTTCGGTAATATTCATCGGTTAAATGAATTGGATTTCTCTTCTCGTTGTCGTTGTCTTTGTTGACGATATTCTGATCTACTCTTGAAGTTCAGAGGAACGTATCGATCCTCTCACCATGATTCTTCAAATTCTGAAGAAGAACAAGTTACTCGTAAAGTTGTTCAAGTGCGGATTCAAGTTAAAGGCAATTCAACTTTTAGGTCGGTGATCTCAAAGGAAGGAGTTGCTATGGATTCATCGAAAGTTGAAACAGTTCTTCAACGAGAAAGGCCGAAGACCGTAACACAGGTTCGTAACTCTGTGTGATTAATCGGTTATCAGTGATGATTCATCAAAAGGGTTTTCCAAGATGGCAGGACCTCCCACTCAGCCTACGAGAAAGAATCAAGCTTTTCTATGGACCAAGGTATGTGAAGAAAGTTTTCAAGAGTCAAGCAGACGACTAACTACATGGTGATCCCAAATGAGTTTATGATGTTTTGCATCAGGGTTTGGGATGTGTGCTTGTGCAGAATGGGAAGGTGGTAACGTATGCTTCGAGATAATCGAGAGCACATGAGAAAGACTACTCTACACAAACTCAGAATTAGTAATTGTAGTGCATTAAAAATATGGAGGTATTTTCTACAAGGATCAACATTTAATGTTTGCAGAAATCATTAGAATCAGAAATATCTGCTTGATTAGAGGGAGTTAATTATAAGACATTACATGGACGGCGATGTAAGACACCTTCTTGTTGACACCAAGATAGTGAAAGGATTGCGATTGGACCCGAACTCATACAATGAGCAATGGATAAAATTAAGATGACTTAGGAAAGGATACAAATAATTCAAGGAAAAAAAGAAATTGTGTTAGAATAAGCGATTTGGAATGATGTGTTGGAGGCACAACATCGGAGCTAGTTTCTAAGGTATGCAAATTTTGAATACGAAATTTTTTTTTGAAGGGGAGAGTTGTAACATCCTGAAAATTACTTATTTCATGATAAATAATCATTTTATAATATTTATGATTTTTTAGAATTTTTTGGAATTTTCTAAATTATTAGATTATTTTAATATTTTTCTCGATTTATGTGCACACTGAGCGAGGTTGGGAAAATGAAATATTTTTCCCTTGGCCGAAAAACTTTGAACTGTAGAAACGTCGATGGAGGATATTACTAAACCCGAGACTGGACATAGTTTATGAGATTTCATTTTTTGAGCTTTTATCTGATAAATAAAATTACAGTATATTTTATTATCTGTGGGATAATAAAATATTATTTCTGCTGACTATAACATTTGTCCACTGGATAATAACTCTAGCAGATTATTTCTATCTGATCACTTTTATGATAGTATCTAAGTGACATCATCACCCTTCACTTTATCGAGAAGTGTGCAAAACTTCTCAAGGAAGCTTCAAGGAAACTTCAAGGAAGCTTCCTACCCAACATCATATTTTCTCTTTCCTCTCTTTTGGGCTCCACGGCTGGAGGGAAAAGATGACCAAAGTCATCATCTTTTCCCTATTTTCTCATTTCCCATTTCAAACCCATTTCACCTTTCTCTCACTCACTCTCACGTTCTCTCATCTCCCTCTCACGCCCACTCCTCTCTTCCTCTCTTCTCCCACACGGCCAAGCCACCATGGGAGGCCACTCAAGCTCATTTTCTTAAGTCAATCTATGGTCTTGATTCCTCTCATCACTTTGAAGCCTTCCTCTCTGAAGATCTTCCTTTGATTTCCTCCATCTCCATCATTTTCTTCAAGCTCTAAAGCTTAAAGCTTTGAGGTAATGTCCATGGCTTTCATCTTTTCTCTTCTCATTTTCGTGGTCCTTGGCCACCAATGTGAGGAAGGACTCCCTTTTCAAGCTTTGATTTTGGATTTCTTGGGTTTCACCATCTTAGGGTTTTCTTGGAGGTCTTGGACGAAAATTGCAAGAAAAGCACCAAGAAGGTTCCTTTTCTTATCTTCTCTTGAGGTAAGAGGGAGATAATCCTCTTCACCTAATCTTGGTGGTGAGGAAATGTCTTTGGTGTTGATGGTGAGGAATCCATTGTGGGTTTCTCACTTTGTTGTGATTTTTAATAATGTTATGATTTGATTGTGTTGTATGATTTTCTATGCTTATTATTGAGTATTTTGACGGATTTGTATGTGTCTAAATGTTCAAATATGTGTATGAATTGGTACCCATTCGATTTGGAAGCTTGGAGAAGCTCATTTTCATGGTTTCTACTGTAAATTCATGGGCTGTGTGGATTTACACGGCCCAGGCCGTGTTCCCCACTAGAAACACAGCTCAACACGCAAGACAGGGTGTTACACGGCCGTGTAATCGGGCAACTCAGTTTAGGCACATTTTCAGGTTCTTCTAAAGGAGTACACGGCCTAGGCTGTGTAATGTGACACGGCCGTGTACTCTAGGCTGTGAAATTGGTAATGGCCGTCAAATCAAGGATTGTGAAGAATTGTTTAGTTTTTCTAGTCCCTCGGAGGCTCACGACCTCATTGGGCATTCATTATGAGACTTTTAACAAGCTAGAACTTAGTTAATTAAATGAATATATGATAATCACATATTTTATTCATTAAGAAACCCTTATGTTTAGTCATTTACACTCTCCATATTCTTAATCGATTGAGTTTGGTATGATTTTGTGAGTTTGAGTTCAAATTGGTCGTAATTGAATAATTTCAGCATTATTGAGATTTGACACTGATTCTGTATTTTGGCCATAACTTGAGTTCCTGATATCTGATAATCATGCATTTTACCTTGTAGGAAAGCTCTACAACTTTGATGAAGAGCTCGAAGTCCTAAACAGATGTCTAAGGGACCTAAGTTTACATGGAAGTCAGACTACGAGTTCTGTCACTAGAATCCGAACGGTGTGCACTCATAAAATCATATCTCAAGCTGTAATAATGGAGATGGGATGAAATTTGGATATTTGATAGTAAAGATCCAAATAAACAACTTTCATGAAGCACACTTTTTGAAAAAATGAAGTCTAATGGGTCAGTTTGAGCTTGCAAGTCGGAACAGAGGTGCTGAAGTTGGGTTTGAGTAACTGCGGTATTTGGGTCATATCTTAGGTTGTAGGAAGCCAAATTGGACGATCCAGATATGCATGTTATAGCCAAGACAAAGATCTACAACTTTCATGAAGAGTACTTTTCATGAGTCTGAAGTATAGTTGGTCGTTTTTGGCTTCCAATTCAGACAAGAAATTTTCGCACTCACCAACCCTCTCAACTACTTCACTCACTAACCCACTCCCCTTTGTCATTTTGTTACCCTAGACTTCTATAAAAGGCACCATTGGTTATCATGAAAAACATAAGTTGTATTCTCCTTCATTTCTCTCATAGTTTCTTCTTGTTTTTTCATAGTTTCTCATAGCTTTTGTATATTTTGATGCTTCCCTTCGTGGTAATGGAGGGCTAAGCTACTTTCGGTCAATTTAGAACTCTTGAGGAGATTGTGATTTGGATTCTTGAGACCTTGGTTATGTATTGTATTTGATTTGTAATTGAATTCCTTTTTTCTTCTTCTTTTTCTTCTTCTTGATCTTGAATGCATGAATGGTGATTCTATTTATGTTGATCTGATTTAATCTTGGTTTAAGATTGAGATTTGTGATGAAACTTAGAACTGATTGATCTAAACTAATCACATAAATGAAGATTAAGATTTGTGGTGAAACTTAAAACTGATTGATCTAAATTAATCACAGAATTGAAAAGGTTAGGTTACTGATTTGTGCCTAAGTTAATTGAATTCGGTACTTGAAATTAACATAGATCTTCATGAATGTTGTGATTGCGGATTTGTGTTTATCACTTGTTAATTAAATTCTAGACGATCGTCTAGTATGAATTCTGGATTTGATGCAGAGATCTCGGTTAGATCCAAATTAACAATTCAATTGCACTTCAAGTGTTCTATGAAGGGTCTATGATTGAATCCACCCAATCTCGGATAGGTTTCTAAATTGACTGCTCTTTAATTGTTATTTCTTCCTCTAATTTTGTTAAGTACGATCTTAAACTGTCAAACCCCCTTTGCTAACTAATCACTTGATTTGATTAAATTGCATCTACAATCCTCGTGGAGACGATCCGGTGTTGTCACTATGCTACAAGCTTAGGTATTAACTTCGGTTATAATTTTGACTGAGTTCGGCGCTCGTCAAAATTTTGGCGCCGTTGCCGGGGATTTGTAAGTGTAATCTTTTCATTTTAAGTGTTTTTACTAACTTTTGCTTTTTATTAACTTTTCTAACATTTTTATCCATTGTCTAGTGTATTTTGCTTATTTATTTGTTTTTGTGTGATGCATGATTAGTCTTTTGCTAGCCAATTACTTGATATTGATTCTGAGATTGATATGACTTTGCATAATGGAGTACAAACTTGAGGAATTGACTTCTTTGGTGAGACAGTTAGTAGTGACATAACAATTACTTGTGCAAATAGCTGCAACTGTGTGTGCCATTTGTTCTTGTTCATCTCATCCCACATATGCATGTCATATACTTCAAGATGGTGGTTCTGTTTTTCCATTTCAATCTGTTGCTACAGCAGTGTCTTTCTTAGTAAACCACCATACCAAGAAATGACCTATGCAACAACCAAGTCCAGGAGCCATGAAACTTGAGCCATCATTGGAAGATTTGGTGAAGCAGATGGCCACTAACAATATTTAATTCCAACAGAGGATAGAGGCAATCACACAGAATTTAGAAACCCAGATTGGACAACTAGCCTCCTCATTGAGTCAGCAGCAAGCCCAAGGTTCTAGCCAACTCCCTTCCCAAATAATTCCCAATCCAAATGGGAATATGAGTGCCGTTATGCTGAGGTCTGAAAAAACTGTAGAAGCATCATCTGAGCCTCAACTAGCCAGCAAGCATCAACCAGTAGAAGAAACTGTTTCTGATGATCCAGCCCAAGAATCTGAGGGTCAGAATAAATCAGTTGTTGCCCATGAGCAGCAGCAACAACTTGTGGTGGCTCTTCCCTTTCCACAGAGAGCCATTGAGACCAAAAAGATACATGAGGCTGAGAAGGATAAAGAGCTCCATGAAGAACATTCTATTTTTCATATTGATTTAATTGATGATTTGGTTGATAATTCATATGCTGACTTGTGTGAGGAGTTTCCTGAGATTGCTGATTTTGATGACTTTGTGTGTGGTGATTTGTGTGCTTCTTGTGATGGTGATAAGTTGTGTGCTATATGTTCTGAAATTTTTACTGTTGTGGGAGATACTGCTACATGTTTAAAATTTCCTTATTCTATGAGTTATGATCATGTTGTTTTAGAAGATTGTACACATATTACAGGTGATGCTGCAATTAAATCAGCAGAATTAATTTCTTCAACTAGCTTGATACCTTCAGTGCAGCAACCACCTACCCTTGAGTTGAAAGCCATTGAAGAATTTTCAGAAAA
Source organism: Ormosia semicastrata (assembly GCA_029884595.1). NCBI lineage: Eukaryota > Viridiplantae > Streptophyta > Magnoliopsida > Fabales > Fabaceae > Ormosia > Ormosia semicastrata. The sequence goes on along the minus strand of JAQQTO010000061.1, from coordinate 61,661,232 downwards.
GGGAGAAGAAGAGCACCGGATGGCGGTCACTACTGCGGTGGATTTTGTTTTCGAGCCATGGTCCAACATAAACAAGGAAAATCAAGTTGATCAAGTATACATATTGCATTCTAGTGCTGAAGCCAAAGGAATTAAGGAAGGCCAATGGGACTCCGATGGAAGCTCTCCTGTTTCAAGTCATGTTTCCAATCATATTTCAAGTTTAACTTGGTCTCGGTCATTACACTTCAAGCAATGGGACCCCGGTGGGAGTTTCTTGTCAGCTGCAACTTGGACCTAGATCAAGCAGGTATGGAGAGGAAGCTGCAGCTGCAGCAATTGGAGGAGATCCGCTTGGAGGCTTACGAAAGTTCCAAACTTTATAAGGAGAAGACCAAAGCCTTCCATGATAAGTTGATTCTGAGGAAAACATTCGATATTGGTCAAAAAGTTCTCCTCTATAACTCCCGCCTCCGACTCATGCCTGACAAATTAAGGTCTAGATGGGATGAACCATTTATTGTTACTAAGGTTTTTCCTTCTGGTGCTGTTTAGATTAAAAGTGAGGTCACTGCCAAAGCTTTCATCGTAAATGGACACTGCCTTAAACAGTATCATGAACTTCCAGAAAATGCAGAAATAGAGGTGATGAACCTTCTCCATCCGCATTACGAATAAATAAAAAAAAGAGAAAAGAAAAAAAAAACAGTTGTGTGCCCGACAATGAGGTAGGTAATGCCATTAAATTTTGTCACTCGGAAGCATTTGGAGGTCATTTTTTGTTCTTCAGCGACAACATCTGCGAAAATCTTGCAGTATGGATTTTATTGGCCTACTTTATTCAAGGTCTGTTACACCTTTTGCAAAAGCAGCGGAAATTGGTCAAAAAAGTTCTGCTTTGAGATTATCATCTGCACCTACTCCTTGGAAAATTGAGATCTAGGTGGTGCGGTTCTTTTGTTGTCAAACACGTGGGACCGTAGATATTGAGGATCCTAGGAATGGTAATGCGCTTAAAGTTAATGACAAAGACTCAACCATTCCTGGGAAACCAAGTTCTTGAGTTCTTTGTGTTGCTGGTTAAGTGGCGGATACGGTACTCCGTGACTCTCAAGTCGGTTTATTTTTCAGTTTCCCAAAATAACTGAACCCTTCTTCTCCTTCAAAATGGATGTCATTCTTTCAAACCTGAGCAAACATTTTCCTTCTCTTCCTCAAAATGCTCTGAGAAAAATCTACAAAGTTCGATGTGAAAGATTGAGACTGTTAATACACAAAGGTATGCCAGGAGATGTGCGCTGGATAATTGAAGCAAATGTCCGATTAGCAAGTGAGTCCTCAATTTCATTTGACTCATATATGCCCGGTCTTGGAAGAAGTTCATATTCTAAAAGGAGAAGAGCAAAAAGGTTACAAGTTTGTCACAAATGTGGACGATGGAACTGTAACAAGCGATGTCGTACTTTGGGGATGGTTTCCGCAAATAGAGAAGATAAAATTTTCTTCATTAAGAATGGACTGAGTAAGGAGTCATTAGATGATATCTTATTGACTCTTGAGACGCAGTCTTGTGGATTGGTGCATCGTGAAATTCTTAAATTGTGGAATCTCTTCAAGGATGAAGAAAAACGCTACGATCTTGGGAATCGACTCTAAAAGACCACTGTTTGCCAATTTATAAGAAAATTGGATGGGAAGCTTGTCCTCGACTCATAGAAGACGTTTAAGCCATTCTTGGACGTTAAACCAGAGAGGCGATGTGAGCCATATCCACAAATAATCTTTACGTATCATCCTCTTCTTCTTCTTCATGTCATCTTTCAAAAAAAAAAACAAAAAAAAAAAAAAAAAAAGAAAAGAAAAGATTCTATGTTTCTTAAATTCAACCTTTTCTGACAACCGTCAACCTACCCTTATAGGTGCAATTATTTCCCTTTCCATTCTTTTTCTTATTTAAACACTCCATTTTCTCCATTTTCCTTCAACTCAGAAACACTCAAAGAGAGGAAGAGTATAGAATAGGGCCTTCTATTCGTAACCTCAAAAATGTCTGTGTTTTTTGTGGGTCGAGTTATGGGAAGGGATTAGAGTTTGTAAACGCAGCTAGCACTCTTGATCGATCACTTGCTGCGAGGAATATTCATCTTGTATATGGGGAGGTTGTCGTGGGTTAATGGGGGCAGTATCACTTTCGCTTTTATAGGAGGCAACAGTTTTGAGGTGTTATTCCTAAACCTTTAGTTGAAAATAACATCACTTTGGAAAGACAATTGGAGAAGAAATTCGGTAACATCCATGCATGGACGAATGAAAACAATGGTTGACAATTCGATGCATTTCTTGTCTTACCAGGTGGTTTTGGTACTTTAGAAGAAATTTTTCAAATTGTCTCTTGGTCGAATTGAACATCCACCATAAACCCATTGGTTTGTTGAATGTTAATAATTTCTTTGATCTTTTGTTATTTTTTCTTGACAAAGCTGTGGAACAGAAATTTATCACTCCTTCGGCAAGACAACTTCTTATCTCTGCCTCCACTATTGATGAGCTCATTGATAAATTAGAAGCTTTTGAGTATGTACCTGATAAGGTATTGGCTCAGATAGATTGGTCAACAGGAAGCAGCGAAGGAAGTAACAAGAAAAGAAAGCCAGATCTGGAACTTCATCTTTAATGGGTTTGATTTTATTGTATTTTATTTCTGTTTAAATTTGTGTCAACTTTCTCCAACAGGTAATATCTTCTATCATTTACTCATCTACCTTTTAACATTGAGGACAATGTTGTGATCTAGTTGGCGGGAAGGATAGTTGACCCAAAAAAAAAAATTTGTTGTTTTGTTTGGAAAGCATGATATGATTGTCATGGACTTATTAAACTAATTAGTGATGGCAGAGTAAGGAGTAATTTTACTCTTGAGACGCATCTTAATTGGTGGCAGAGTAAGGAATGTTTTTAGGTAGTAATTAATTAGTATTAAATTGTGGAAGTACTAAAGTTTTATTATTTGATTTCTTTTCAGGGTCTGATGTGGCACTGAGAGTGTGCTTCTTTTCTGCTTGGCGTTGATTCACTTCTTATTAGGTTGTGTTGCTCTTTTCTATATCTCTCTTTCACATTAAGGGCAATGTTATATCAAGTGTGGAGGGAGAGATTTTAGCATTTTTTTTTGTTTTGTTGTTAAAAAAAATAAAAAAAGGGGTTCATCGCATGATAGAATAACTTTTCTCCCTTTTTGAATTGATATGCTTGGTGATGGATGATTGAATTGATAAATTGAGTTTGATGGATGCATACCTTGTGAGATTTTGAGCCTAATGGATGGATTCAACATTTATGCCATTCTCTTATTTCTTGTGTGATTTTCACTCATGTTAATGACCACTCTAGAACTTGCTTTGATTCTTTTTGAGGCTACATTTCACTTGCATGCATGAACATGATTGAGGCCCTCTTTCTTAATTAGCTAGTTTAACCAAATAGCCAACCTTGTTTTCAATATGATATCAAGCACTCTTTTGACTTCTTGAAAATTCTCTCATTCCTGCCAACCTGGTATATTTTCCTTTATTTAACCCCTTTGAGCTTATTTGATCATTCCTTGTTTTTAACTCATTATGTGCCTTAAATGAAAAATCGTGTTCTTACTTTACCTTAGGGAATAAAAGAACATTAGCTTGGTTAATGGATGAGTTTTTGAACAAGTGTGGGGTGTGTGTACAAAATGGTTGTTGAAAAAGGAAAGATGCCTAAAAAAAAAAAAAAAAAGAGGAAAAATGTATGTATATAGTTATGTTCATATATATATATATATATAAAAAGAAAGAAAAGAAAAGGATCGGGAAATGAATATGTAAAGGGATATACATTAGAGTTAGGATGAACTTTTATGCTTGTTATTTAAACTCAGCCATCATTTGCTTTTATTCCGTTTGGTATTTATCTTCTTATATCCATTTTATCCCCTTCTGTTACCTTGACCTCACTACAACCTTGAATAAAGTCCTCATGATTTGTATGTGCATGTGTTTTGAGTAGTGGAGAAGTAGAAGATAAGCAAGCTTATGGTAGTGCAATTTTCATGGGTTGAATTGAGTGAAATACCTACTTTTTAAATACTTGAGAGATTGAGAGGGAATCTTGTGAAGATCTATCATTCTCGATTCATATTGAAGATACTTTGCTTGTTGGTTTGAGATGTGAAGAATTGTTAACTCATGAATGTTTTGATCCTTTGAACCTTTGGTTATTCTTCTTGATTGTAAAATTTTGGGCTCTTGAATGTCGTTGGAATTTAAATTTTTAATCTCTTATGTCCTTGTTTTGGTCTTGAGTTTTGCCCAGGAGTGTAAAAAGCTAAGTGTGGGGGAATTAGGAGAGATTTTAGCATTTTTTTTGTTTTGTTGTTAAAAAAAATAAAAAAAGGGGTTCATTACATGATTGAATAACTTTTCTCCCTTTTTGAACTGATATGCTTGGTGATGGATGATTGAATTGATGAATTGAGTTTGATGGATGCATACCTTGTGAGATTTTGAGCCTAATGGATCGATTCAACATTTATGCCATTCTCTTCTTTCTTGTGTGATTTTCACTCATGTTAATGACCACTCTAGAACTTGCTTTGATTCTTTTTGAGGCTACATTTCACTTGCATGCATGAACATGATTGAGGCCCTCTTTCTTAATTAGCTAGTTTAACCAAATAGCCAACCTTGTTTTCAATATGATATCAAGCACTCTTTTGACTTCTTGAAAATTCTCTCATTCCTGCCAACCTTGTATATTTTCCTTTATTTAACCCCTTTGAGTTTATTTGATCATTCCTTGTTTCTAACTCATAATGTGCCTTAAATGAAAAATCGTGTTCTTACTTTACCTTAGGGAATAAAAGAACATTAGCTTGGTTAATGGATGAGTTTCTGAAAAAGTGTGGGGGTGTGTGTACAAAATGGTTGTTGAAAAATGAAAGAGTGCTTAAAAAAAAAGAGAGAGGAAAAATGTATGTATATAGTTATGTTCATATATATATATAACAAAAAGAAAGAAAAAAAGAAAGAAAAGAAAAGGATTGGGAAATGAATATGTAAAGGGATATACATTAGAGTTGGGATGAACTTTTATGCTTGTTATTTGAACTCAGCCCTCATTTGCTTTTATTCCCTTTGGTATTTATCTTCTTATATCCATTTTATCCCCTTCTGTTACCTTGAACTCACTACAACCTTGAATAAAGTCCTCATGATTTGTGTGTGCATGTGTTTTGAGTAGTGGAGAAGTAGAAGATAAGCAAGCTTATGGTAGTGCAATTTTCATGTGTTGAATTGAGTGAAATATCTACTTTTTAAACACTTGAGAGATTGAGAGGGAATCTTGTGAAGATCTATCATTCTCGATTCATATTGAAGATACCTTGCTTGTTGGTTTGAGATGTGGAGAATTGTTAACTCATGAATGTTTTGATCCTTTGAACCTTTGGTTGTTCTTATTGATTGTAAAATTTTGGGCTCTTGAATGTCGTTGGAATTTAAATTTTTAATCTCTTATGTCCTTGTTTTGGTCTTGAGTTTTGCCCAAGAGTGCAAAAAGCTAAGTGTAGGGGAATTTGATAATCACATATTTTATTCATTAAGAAACCCTTATGTTTAGTCATTTACACTCTCCATATTCTTAATCGATTGAGTTTAGTATGATTTTGTGAGTTTGAGCTCAAATTGGTCGTAATTGAATAATTTCAGCATTATTGAGATTTGACACTGATTCTGTATTTTGGCCATAACTTGAGTTCCTGATATCTGATAATCATTAATTTTACCTTGTAGGAAAGCTAAGAGGAAGCTCTACAACTTTGATGAAGAGCTCGAAGTCCTAAACAGATGTTTAAGGGACCTAAGTTTACATGGAAGTCAGAATACGAATTCTGTCACTAGAATCCGAACAGTGTGCACTCATAAAATCATATCTCAAGCTGTAATAATGGAGATGAGCTGAAATTTGGATAGTTGATATTCAAGATCCAAATAAACAACTTTCATGAAGAACCCTTTTTGAAAAAATAAAGTCTAATGAGTCAGTTTGAGCTTGCAAGTCGGAACAGAATTGCTGAAGTTAGGTTTGAGTAACCGTGGTATTTGGGTCATATCTTGGGCTGTAGGAAGCCAAATTGGAAGATCCACATATGCATGTTATAGCTAAGACAAAGATCTACAACTTTCATGAAGAGTACTTTTCATGGGTCTGAAGTATAATTGGTCGTTTTTGGCTTCCAAGTTAGACAAGAAATTTTTGCACTCACCAACCACTCACCAACCCTTTCAACTACTTCACTCACCAACCCATTCAACTACTTCACTCACCAACCCTCTCAACTACTTCACTCACCAACCCCCTCAACTACTTCACTCACCAACCCTTTCAACTACTTCACTCACCAACCCATTCCCCTTTGTCATTTTGTTACCCTAGACTTTTATAAAAGGCACCATTGGTTATCATGAAAAACATAAGTTGTATTCTCCTTCATTTCTCTCATAGTTTCTTCTTGTTTCTTCATAGTTTCTCATAGATTTTGTATATTTTGATGCTTCCCTTCGTGGTAATGGAGGGCTAAGCTACTTTCGGTCAATTTAGAACTCTTGAGGAGATTGTGGTTTGGATTCTTGAGACCTTGGTTATGTATTGTATTTGATTTGCAATTGAATTCCTCTTTTCTTCTTCTTTTTCTTCTTCTTGATCTTGAATGCATGAATGGTGATTCTATTTATGTTGATTTGATTTGATCTTGGTTTAAGATTGAGATTTGTGATGAAACTTAGAACTGATTGATCTAAACTAATCACATAAATGAAGATTGAGATTTGTGATGAAACTTAGAACTGATTGATCTAAATTAATCACAAAATTGAAACGGTTAGGTTACTGATTTGTCCCTAAGTTAATTGAATTCGGTACTTGAAATTAACATAGATCTTCATGAATATTGTGATTGCGGATTTGTGTTTATCACTTGTTAATTGAATTCTAGATGATCGTCTAGTATGAATTCTGGATTTGATGCAGAGATCTCGGTTAGATCCAAATTAACAATTCAATTGTGCTTCAAGTGTTCTATGAAGGGTCTATGATTGAATCCACCCAATCTCGGATAGGTTTCTAAATTGACTGCTCTTTAATTGTTATTTCTTCCTCTAATTTTGCTAAGTACGATCTTAAACTGTCAAACCCCCTTTGCTAACTTTTCACTTGATTTGATTAAATTGCATCTACAATCCTCGTGGAGACGATCCAGTGTTGTCACTGTGCTACAAGCTTAGGTAATAACTTCGGTTATAGTTTTGACTGAGTTCGGCGCTCGTCAATATACACTTAAGTCAGACTTTATAATGTGGAAAGGATAATGAACACAACCTTATTATACAACTTAGTGTGAGGTTTGGATAAAGAAAGAACATGAGTGTGAGGAAGGTTATGTGGAACTCAAAGTAAATATTCTAAGAGAGTTAACGCAAGAACATACTGGAATTGAAGCATAATTTCGTAGCAACTTTGAATAGTATGTGTTCACCTTGGAGGTTTTAATAACGACTTGAGGTGGGTCCGTAATTGGGATTAAAGATTTTTGGATGAATGATTGGGCTCTATATGTCATGTGAATTTCAATAAGTTATGTTATCATTGTGATTCTATATATGTGTATCTATATATGCATTGAATCCATATGCATTAAGGCATGATTGACACAGTTTGACATTATGAGTATGATTGAAGCATGCATTGACATTGTGATTATGGAACCGAAGTACCAGACTAAGAGACATCAGGTAGACGATTTACTCAAAAAGGACAGGTTATCAGAGGAAACCCAGATAACAGTAGTACTATGTAGTCGCATGAACGGTTATATAATATCACTGATGAAAATGGTATTGAAACAATTGTATGGACAGTTGCTTTATTGCCATTGGGAATAGTACATTGGTGGTTGAACTATTGTTAAGGCTATGTTGCCTAGGAGTTGAATCACACCTTAGTGCGGGTGCAAATAGACAAGTGTGGGTCATAATGTTGACCTTAAGGGCATCGGGGTGTGGGTACCTCACAAGGGACAGTTGGTAGCTCTTTTATTCGTGGGGTAGACCGATGCAAACGCACCAATGATCTAGACCGAGATGCTGTCCTATATCGAGATCTGTGTAGAATGTCTTGTATAATGCCATGATGTGCACGTTGATAAATTAAGAATTTAAGCACTTGAAGGCCTCGGCAGCCGTGATACAGACATATCTCCTGATCATTCTCTCCGAATGTTTGTGTCTAGCTCCATAGAGTAGGAAATGAGTACATTGTACATGAGGATGGTCAGCATACGCATTGTGCATATGCATGGTCAGTTCATATAATTGTCATAGCATGGTCAACATACATATTGTGGTGACATAATTTATTATTTATATATCTATGGTGGATATCTGTTGTTATAGTGCTGTTAATATTTATATTATCGTGGGATATACTTTTCTAATGATATATGTATGTGAAATTGATAACTTGAATATATCTTCAATATCTGTATGTATGGAATGACTTCGTCATTCATGTTATGTTCCTTTGCTGCCATGTTGGTAATGATGTAGGATATCTCACATCTTGCTTGCACTATTCTTGTTCTATTTGATTTTTTTGGGTTAAAGACGATAAAGGGGACGAGGTTGAATCTCCTAAATTTTACTTGGTTTGATCTCCTGCGTTTGACGAGGGCAACAAGAAAGGGGCTCTATTGATTTCGTCATGATTGAGTTCACCAGGGGTGTTAATGCTTGGCGAGTCGACTGCGTCGACAAGCGTAAACGGTATTAGTGAGGATCTAGCATTGACCGTGAAGAGGACTGTGATTGAAGATCCTCTCCTGGTTCTCACTGCATCAGTGCATCCAGAGTTACCGTACGCATTCAAGACTATGGAATGAACTGATTCATACCCTTAGAGAGGACGAGGATTCTATGGCATCAGCTACTAGGGTACCTGCCCGAGAGACCTCCCTCTTCCCTGTCCTTGTGTCTTCAGATGAACCGGGGAAGGATTCCGAGATGGATTTGATGGAGTGCCTAACTCCTTAGTCGTGGTGTCATTAAGGGTAGTTTATGTTTCTTTTGCATTACTTGTATAATGGTTATTTTGAGTATATGTATGTTTTAAGGTAATTAACTAATTTTATATGTTGTATCTCGAGTATATCTTGCCGAACTATATTTTAAAATGACGGAATGTGTAACTATTCATTCGTGGCTCATATTTCCCTTATATGCAAAATTATTAAATTTAGAAAACTTGTTATTTGAGTTGTAGCACGCCAAAATTTAATGACCGTGGTATAATGACGATTGTGCCATGGTTATTAAATCGAGGGTTGTTAAAGAAAGAATAAAGAACAAGTCTTTAACTTATATCTTAGAGTGGTCTTTGAATAAAGAAAGATCAAGAGTATGGGTAAGGTTGTGAGAAACATAATGAAATTAAGGTTTAACTTTTACGATAACTTTGAATAGTACGTGAGTACCCTTGAGATCTGTTATTGACTTAATGTGGGTCTATGAATGAGATTAAGCATTGTTGATAAAATGATATGATATGTGATTTTAGATATGAAATGCTATTATTGTGAATCTATATATATGCATACAAGTACGCATTGAATCTTTGTGCATTGAGCATGATTGAAACATGCATTGAAAAAGATCCATTGGACTATTGTTAAGGCCAAGTTGCCTAGGAGTTGAATCACACCTATGTGCGGGTGCGAATAGACAAGTGTAGGTCTCCTATTAACCTTGGGGGCGTCGAGGTGTGGGTACCTCGCAATGGACAGTTGGTAGCTCTTCTGTCCGTGGGGTAGACCGATGCAAACACACCTATGATCTCGATCGAGACATTGTCCTATATCAAGATCTGTGTAGAATGTCTTGTATAAATGCTATGATGTGTACGTTGATAAAATGAGAATTTTAGTACTTGAAGGCCTCGACAGCCGCGATACAGACATATCTCCTGATCATTCTCTCCGATGTTTATGTCTAGCTCCGTGGAGTAGGATTTTTGGTTTCAAGTGCATGTGCATAGTGAGTCAGCATATCATTTGACATTTACATATTTATATAAAAATTTAATCTGTTATCTTATTACTGTTATAACTGCTTGGAATTGCTAAGTTATTTGTTATCCATTTTAAATGCTGGTTACTACTCCTGAAATGTTATGTGGGCGTCATGCGCCATTTTGTTTCTTTACTACCATAATAGGTACTAAATGTAGAATGTCTTACCTCTTTCTGTATTTTCTGCTATTCTATTTTACTTATGTGATTCTCTAAAGACGTCGGCAAGGAAGGGGAAGTACACGAGTTCTTGAGTTTTTAGCCCGACTTCGACTAGTACCTGCTTGATCATGGTGACCCGTCCCCAAGGCTTTTTGGGTTACGTGAGGCTGACTTTTCTCGGAGGTCCGGATTGTTGGCACATCAACTTTAGCTCGGATCACTGTGTTTATCTGGGAGACGTGACGGTGTCGCTAGCTTGGGGGTGATATGATCCGCCTATCTTTACATGTAGTGTTCATTTTCACTTAGAGTTTTACCTGCCCATTAGGGATATGTGGGGTGAATGTTATTACACCCCACAGGAGGATTCATTTCTCTCTATTGCCAGAGCCCCGGCCTGTAACTCGATGGCTCCGATGAGGGTCTCTTCTGACGAGGAAGACCCTGAGGAGGATCCTGACGTGGTTCTTTTTCTTTCTTCTTAGGGGTTGATACTATCAATAGCTACAGATGGCTATCTATTTTTCTTTTGGGGCTTGATATTCATTTTGGGGGCATGTAAAGCTTTGGCTTCTTTTAGATGAGCCTTGATGTAATTAATGACTTACAATCTATACTTAAACAGTATATATATATATGATGTACTTTTTACATGGATGTATGGTTTAATCTTTATGTTTTCCGCTTATATTTACAATATATGTATATATATATACATACTTATGTATCTCTTATAAGCGTTGGTACATTTGAATATTTCACTGATGAACACGTTATTAAATATAAATATATATATAATAAAAAGAAAGAACCGGGTCTTAATTTATATGATTTATTTCTGCACTGTGGTTATGGTGTGATGTTTCCTCTTTAAAAAGGGGCGTCACACCTTAACCCTACTTAGAAGCATACATAAATGATTTTAGCTAGTCAAGGACCTTAAAACATCAAATTCAACTCTATATTGAATTCTGCGTTGGGCGCCTAAGCACTCTATCCTTGAGCGTTTGGGTGCACACTAGGCAGGGATTAGCCCTGTGCTATTTTCGCGCCGCGCGCCTAAGCGCTTTGGACTGAGCGTCTAGGCGCTCTGCGGTCTGGTGCACATAAAACTTCCTGGGCATTGAGCATCTAAGCACTGAGGGCCTGAGTGCTCTACGCCCTACTACACGAATGTTCATCCCTAGCACACGAGCACCTAAGTGCTCAGTGTAGGGTGTCTGGCCACTCGTTGTACGATAAAAAATCTACACAACTTTGCAGAGTTATGCCACTATTCCATTGGAACTTTTCATGGTTTTCAGTCATTCCCAATCAGTTTCTATGTGATCTTAAGTCCCTAATCAGTTCTCAAACACTTATGAATTATTAATCACAAACTTAAACCTCTTAATTTGGATTATGAATCAAAAATGACATAAAGTTTAACCTAACCCCTCTTTTGGGCATCAATGGCCTAAAAGAAGTGTTCTAAGTTTTTATCTTCAACTTATGCTGTGAACAAGTCATAAATGACCAAAGAAACTCAATAATACAAGCAAAACACGTCAAACACCTCTAGAACTCAATTTGACCTATTAAGGACCAAAGGTGCATCAATGGTGAAATAGAGAAAAGTGATGAATATGAACATAAAAACCCTACCTTTGCAGCTGTGAAGATGAGTCAAACTTGGTTGGATTCTCAAGCCTTGGCTTTACCATTGGCTTTCCTCTTTCTCTCTTCCGCTTCCTTGGTCTTTGCTTCCTATTCTTTCCTCCCTTCTCTCACGTTTTCTACTTTCAGATTTTGTGAAGCAAGAATTCGTAAGTGGAGGCTTATAAGAGAGAACTAAAGACTTAAATGGCCTTAGGCCAAAACTAATAAAATCTCGATTTGCTAAAGCACTCAAATTTAGCTAAATCAAGATTTTCAACTTTCAACAACTTAAAAATAAATTCTAGGATTCATATAAAAAGTTATTTCACCATTATCTGATATTTTCATATCGCTACTAGTCAATTCAACTACAAATAGATAACTAGTATGCCTAAAATTACAAACTAACTCAATTTACCTTGAAACTTTAACTGTAACTTATTTTATACATTTGTGACCCTAGAAATAAATTATCTACATTTATTTCCCTCATATAAGTAATTTATGCTATTATCTGAGTCATTTTAAGCTACTTTTCACAGTCTGGGATGCAACTAAGTACTAAAACTAACTTAGATTGTCACAAAATTAAACATAAGTATTACAATTCCTCCAACTCAAACTCTTGAGAAACACCTGGAAACCCATTTTCTATCCAAACCAACATACATCGTGCATGAAGAAGGGAGTAGAAAATGAAGGAACTAAGTAACAAACACCTCTACCTCTTGTGATGTGGTTGAGCCTCAAACCTTGGCCTTGCCTTTCTCCTTCTTGCTCTTTTCCTATTCCTCTTTTTCTTCTTTCTTCCTTCTCTTTTCTCTTCTATTTTCTCACATCTTTGCCTCTATTTTCTGCTGCCAAAATTGTGTGTGAGGAGAGAAAGAAGCATAGAAAGTCAAAAGAAAATAGGATAGGATCGTTTGAAACTAAGGCCACTTGAGTTATGTGCTGAAACTTTATATCTGTTAAGAACACTTAAATTTTACCAAATCAAGTTTCCCAAGTTCCATAGGTATTAGAACAAATCCTAAGATTCATCTAAATCCTAATTTCATCATTTACATAAGTTTCCATATTTTTGACTAATCAATTCGGTATATAAATACTCAACCAGTGTACTTAAAAATACCAAATTGACTCAGTTTATCCTCAAACTTTAACTACATCCTCATCTATATATTTGTGACCTAGAAATAAATTCTCTGTATTTATTTCCATTAACTAAGAAATTTATGCCACTATCTAAGCCATTTTAAGCTACTTTTCACATTCTATGTAGTAGCAAAGTGCCTAAACTAACTCGGTTTGTCAAAAAATTAAGCTAACATGTCAAACAAGTATTATGATACCTCTACGATCATATACAAGTCTAACATACTAAAAAGAGGATGTTACAGTAGGGAGAACAACGTCTTCTCTCCCCCCATGTCTAGGGTATTCTTGATTCTGATAGCGTCTTACCAGCCTCTGTGGGTTTTTCCAAGGATTCGATGGTAAGGAGAAGAGCGGCAGTTAATTAGGGTCAAAATGTGTTGCCCATTTGCTAACCGCAAGTGCACGGGTCGCACAAGTAATATAGTTACAGAGTAAGAGATCGTTCCCACGAGGATAAGTTTATTTCCAATGCTAAGTATTAACTGATAGCTCACCTAACTCTATTCAAGAACGTAAAAATGGATAAAAGTAAAGAAAGTAAAGACAAAAAGTAATAAGGATAAACGGTTAGAGTTTAGGAAAATCCTTCTTCACCTTTTACATTAACCAACAACATGCAATCCTCCTCATAAATATGAATGCAATGATTATTTTAGCTTGAGAATCTACATTAGCTAAACACCTATGTCTAGGTCATCTAACCATGGTATCATTTGCCCAACTCACTAAGTGTCCTTGAGAGTTAACACAAAATCCACTCTTTAAGGTCTATTCTCAAACACTTGCTATGCATGGCTAAGAGGTATATTTCTATCCCATTAGCGAATTAACTCATCCCGCCATTGGAATAGAATCGAACATGCATCAATCATACATACGATCTCAAACCCAAATCCCTATGTCTAGGTACATTGGACTTTATCAAATCAACTTAAATGTTGGCCAAACATTCAAGAGCATTAAATACAAAATGATTGAACAAAATCAAAGATCCACACAAACTCAGAGAATAACAAATCATTAATATAAATAAAAGGATTCAAAGTCATCCCTAAATAAAGCGCAACTATACAATGAACATGAGAACAAATTACAAAATACATGTTAAAGAAATGAGGAAGAAAAAAGAGAAAAGAGAAAAGAGAGAAGGAGAAAGCTTATGGATTTCGCCATTGAAGCTCGGATCCTCCTCCAATGGAGAAAGGGCTTCCATCCTTAGCTCCCCAAGCTCCATCTCCACCTTCAATGGAGAACCCAGTTACAGCCTCTAACCCTAGAAACTAAAAACCTAAAACCTAAAAGAGAGAAAACTGAGAGAGAGTGAGAAAGGGCGTGAAAAACAAAATAAATAGGTTCAGCTCGCCGACGCGCACCGTGGTTTGGACATTCCCATGCCTCAGCGTGGAGCTGTCTGTCCTGTCAGTATGTAGCTAGCTGAGACCTTCACGCCTCGGTGTGCACATTTCCACGCCTCAGCATGGAACTCTAGAATGCTTCCTTGGCTTCTTTCCTCCAATGCTGGGCCTTGGCTTGCATCAATTTATCTCTTTTGAGCCTTTCCTGCATTAGATAAGGCACCAAGTTAAATATGTAAATTTACTTAATCAATCAACAAATATGCACAAATTGCTCAAAAACATAAAGGAAGGTATCCAAATGACATTTAACAAATATAAGAATAAAAACTTCTAAATATTCATAAGAACAAGGACTAAGCATGCAGAGAAACACAATTATGGGGCATAAATAACTACATTTCATGGAGTTATCACACCCCCAAACTTAAGATGTTCCTAGTCCTCGAGCAACACAAAGTATGACTAAGAAAACTCACTTTGACAATTCATGCTCACATGCATTCAACAATGATAAATTCAATTTTCTTTTAACCACAACCAATGCACAATGATTATAATGGCCCTCAAAGAATGCACATGCCTCACAGTTAAGCTCAACACATACACAATTCTTAACATGTCATCAATCAAGCTTCTAATCATGCACATGGCATCTCTCACAAACGTGCAAGTTAAACTTATATTTTTCAAATCATGCTCATTCGGATAAGTTTATGAACCTACACATGGATACAAATTAAGATTCCATAAAATTGTAGCACAACTCTCTTTCTACTAATGTAAATCACATATGTTTGAGGATCAAAAGGCACTTTATAGCTTGTAATGTAAGGCCAAGGTGATGAGGTGAAGAACAAAGGGGAATGGAAAACATACGAACATTGAGAAATATAACATGATATTTCAAGAATTGAGTCACTACAACAAGGGTATACAAAATGAAACAAATAACACTTTTTAGAACTACTCGATGCTTTTTTTCATTTATGCTTTCTTTCATTCATTTTTTTTCTTTTCTTTTTTTTTCTTTTCTTTTTTTCTTTTTGTATTTTCTTTTTCTTTAACAAAAACAACTTCTTATACAACAAATGGTTCCTTTAAGCCACTTTTGTATTGAACAACATAAATACCCTAAACAATGGACTCAAGTGAAGAAATAACATATCATGCACCCAACAAACATAAAGGGAAGGAAAAGATTGCAATGCTTTCGCATGCATTAGAATGGTTACAAGGTAGGAAATAAGAGGTTGAAAGAAGAACATAGAAGGCCAAACATTTAGAAAACTTCAAAAGGGGACCTAGGGATATAATCATGTAAGGGTAAGCTTGAAAGGCTCAACCAGTCCAAACAATGCCCTAATCACTTCCTCAATCATGCACAATCTAGAATTTCGCCTCAAGAGAGTTGCAAAACAATTTCAAGGATAGTAGAAATCATCCACATGCACAATCCATAAACATTCTCTAAATAAACACTCAAATCTTTTTAAAGTTAAACAAGCATCTAAGTGAGAAACACATCATGCATAAAAACAAACAAGATTGAGCATGCTTCAAGATCACAAATAGTTTCACAAATGAATTGAGGACAATCGCAAGCATTTATATCATTGGCCAACCAAAATTACACTAGCAAATGGCAATAAATCATGCATTCAAAAGATTCATCATTTTTCATTCAAGCATGCATAACATCATGTAGAGAATGTTAAAAATCAAAATTTTTATCAACAGCCCACCAGTAATAGCCAAAACAAGATAGAATCATGAAAGTATAATGACTATAGCACATACTTAAAGTATCAAAACATGTGTAAACATTAAGCATTAAGGGTGAAAAACATGCAATGATACTCCCCCAAACCAAAGTGATGTGTGTTCTTGGTGTTCATGGTCTATAGGGTACTTGAGCAAGTCAAAATAGCATCCAAACTAGAATTGAGCATTATTAAATAAAGAAAAATAGAGAAAATAAAAGAAAAATGTAAAAACAGGGGGTCACGCCGCGGCGTGAAAAAGTTCACGCCTCGGCGTGGAGCGCTCTGGTGCCTTTCCTGATTTGGCCGAGACTGGCACGCTGCGGCGTGCACATTCTCACTCCGCGATGTGAGAGGTCATGCTGCAGACTCAGCAAAGAAACCGATTCTGCCCGAACCGGTGCTCTATTTTGGCCCTTAGCACCTCCAAAACACGTCTAAAAACTTAAAACACAAAATGTACAACAATAACTTAACAAAAACACAAAATCAAACTATAACTACTTATTTAAACAAACTGAAAACTAAAGCATAAAAACATGAATTAAAACTATTTATAACAACAAAACAGAAAAACTTGAATTAGAACTAAGCAAACTCATTGTCAATATTAGCAATACGGAAATAATGCCTTATACCCGGCAACGGTGCCAAAAACTTGTTAGGGTCAAAACATGTTGCCCATTTGCTAACCGCAAGTGCACGAGTCGCACAAGTAATACAGTTATAGAGTAAGAGATCGTTCCCACGAGGATAAGTTTATTTCCAATGCTAAGTATTAACCGATAGCTCACCTAACTCTATTCAAGAACATAAAAATGGATAAAAGTAAAGAAAGTAAAGACAAAAAGCAATAAGGATAAATGGTTAGAGTTTAGGGAAATCCTTCTTCACTTTTTACATCAACCAACAACATGCAATCCTCCTCATAAATATGAATGCAATGATTATGTTAGCTTGAAAATCTACATTAGCTAAACGCCTATGTGTAAGTCATCTAACCATGGTATCATTTGCCCAACTCACTAAGTGTCCTTAAGAGTTAACATAAAATCTACTCTTTAAGGTCTATTCTCAAACACTTGCTATGCATGGCTAAGAGGTATATTTTAATCCCATTAACAAATTAACTCATCCCACCATTGGAATAGAATCGAACATGCATTAATCATACATACGATCTCAAACCCAAATCCCAATGTCTAGGTACATTGGACTTTATCAAATCAACTTAAATGTTGGCCAAACATTCAAGAGCATTAAACACAAAATGATTGAACAAAATCAAAGATCCACACAAACTCAGAGAAATACAAATCATTAATATAAATAAAAGGATTCAAAGTCATCCCTAAATAAAGTGCAACTATACAATGAACATGAGAATAAATTACAAAATACATGTTCAAGAAATAAGGAAGAGAAAAGAGAAAAGAGAGAAGGAGAAAGCTTATGGTGTTGGGAATTTTTGCGGATACATCACGCAGTAGAAAACAGGGATTCCCACCGAAGATCTATGCGAAAAAGGCTATAATCCGAGTTTTTAAATGATTTACCTCTTGAAGCGTGAATCACCAACACCGTAATAGAAACGATGTCTCTACGGTATCCACACGAACAGACTCACGAACGTCCAACATCTGCAAAGAGAAGCCTCACGTCTCTCACACAGTGCTAGCTGCGTAAAGAAGAGAATAAACTTGTCGCTCTCTCACTCACTTTTCTGTAGGTGCGGCTAGGGTTCTGAATTGTGTATGTTAGCAACCGCCTTAGTAGTACTATTTATAATAGTGACTGCCTTAAATGAGTGTGAGCAGCAGCAAGGTAAGCTGTGCAACCCTAAACCCATCTGTTATGAGTCTGGCCTATATTTGAATCCGAGTCCAACTTAGATCCATTGCTCCAATTTTAGTCTGTTCTATGTGTATGACCCTACAGGTTCCTATTACGTTGACAGTAATATTAAAATCCCATTTTAACATTACAAGCAGTGAGCGGTATCTAGCAACACATCGCTGCTACCTAAGTAATAAGAATGTCAGTGATTTGACATAGCCTTTCTGTGACCAATGTTTCCATGTCGTTTAGTCCCTTTGTTAAGATATCTAGATTGAACACAAGGCATGGAATGCGTCACCCTTGTATTGTCCAATCATTCATTTCCTAATATTCGAGTAGACTTTGTAACAACAAATGATATCAATATCTCATATGGACTCATTTGAGCATGGCCATACATTTCGTAGTCTCACTTAATCAGGAGCCCCAAAGATATTGCTCCAGTTATGTAGGAGTGACAAATCCCATCTAGGTCACTCACATCCCTCTACATGATTCGCGGTATGTCCAATAACTAACTTTATAATCACCTTGTTACAGATGACGTTTGATGGCATTAAAATACACAACTCTTCATGTAGGAATCGTATTGATTTCAGGTCAAAGGACCACAAACACCATTATCACTATGAGAATTGCTTATGACACTCATGTAACTATCCATGTAGAGTTCTTATGGTGGGTCAGTCCAGTACATCATTACTCTAATATGTACCCATGTGAAGACTTGATATTTCATATCCATGACCCTTGAGATATAGTCATCAGTCTATGCACATACTAGTCTCAATGTATTATTGTTGTCCTAATTAACAATAATACTTGACTAAGGACATTTAAGAATTGTGTTGTAACCAAAAGGATCTCACGATCAAGTCATCCACTTGATGTCCTATGGCATCAAACTTACTATTCTAAGGACTTTATTATGTTTATCAAAAAAGAACACAATAAATGAAATACCTCATATAAAAAAAACATAATAGAATGTATGTAAATACAGAAAATGTATTGGCCTCTAGGGCATACACCAACAATCTTCCACTTGCACTAGATCCAATCAGGAATATATCTAATACCTAAAGACCTAGTGTGACCCTCATGCTTCTGCTGTGTAAGAGGCTTCATCAGTGGATCAGCAATGCTATCATCTGTTGGTACTCTGCATATCTTCACATCTCCTCTATCGATGATCTCTAGAATGAGATGGAAGCGCCTAAGTATATGTTTGGATCGCTGGTGAGATCTAGGCTCTTTAGCTTGTGCAATGGCTCCATTATTATCACAATAGATGTCCACTGGGTCTACAATGCTAGGAATAGTGCCAAGTTCAGTAATGAACTTCCTAATCCGAACGGCCTCCTTTGCGGATTGGAGGCAGCAATATACTCAGCCTCTATGGTAGAATCGGCGACTGTCTTCTGCTTTGAACTCTTCTAGCTCACAGCCCCACCATTTAGGCAAAAAACATAACCTGATTACGATCTGGAGTCGTCCTTATCAGTTTGGAAGCTAGCATCAGTGTAACCTTTTACAACTAGCTCTTCTTCACCTCCATATACCAAGAACAAATACTTAGTCCTTCTTAAGTTCTTAAGGATGTTCTTGATAGCAATCTAGTGACTCTCACCGGGATCAGACTGGTATCTACTCGTCATGCTCAAAGCATACGAGATGTCTGGTCGAGTACATAACATGGCATACATGATAGATCCAATTGCAGATGCATATGGAATCTTGCTCATGCGATCCCTCTCATCCTGCTGGGAAGGGGATTGAGTCTTAGATAGGCTTACACCATGTGACATAGGCAAGAGTCCTTTCTTGGATTCATGCATGTTAAATCGTCTTAACACTTTGTCTATGTATGTACTCTGACTTAGGCCAAGTAGTCTCAGTGATCTATCTCTATAGATCCTGATACCTAATACATAGGTGGCTTCACCCAAGTCCTTCATAGAGAAGCAGTTCCCTAACCAAGTCTTTACGAACTGTAGGGTAGGGATGTCATTTCCAATAAGTAGTATGTCATCTACACACAATACCAGAAAGATAATAGTGCTCCCACTAACCTTCTTGTAGACATAAGATTCTTCTTTATTCTTGATGAAACCAAACTATTTTATTGTATCATCAAAATGAAGATTCTAGCTTCTGGAAGCTTGCTTCAATCCATAAATAGACGTTGCAACTTGCATACTTTTCTAGTATCCTCTGGAGTGGCAAAACCCTCAGGTTGTGTCATGTACACATCTTCGAGAATATTTCCATTAAGGAAACAGTTTTGACATCCATTTACCAGATTTCATAATCATGGTATGCTGCAACAGCAAGCAAGATCCGAACGGATTTAAGCATCGCAACTGGGGAAAAAGTCTCATCATAGTCTACACCATGAATTTATTTGAAACCTTTAGCCACCAATCGCACCTTAAAGGTATGCACATTACCATCCATGTCGGTTTTCTTCTTGAAAACCCACTTGCACCCAATAGGTTTTACCCCTTCAAGTGGGTCAACCAAGGTCCATACCTGGTTGGCATACATGGAATCCATTTCAGATCTCATGGCCTCAAGCCATTTCTCAGATTCTGGGCCAATAATGGCTTCCTGGTAAGTCACAGGCTCATCTTGATCCATGAGCAATACGTTACCTTGTTGGGTCATGAGAAATCCATATCTCTCTGGTTGATGACGTATCCTGTCAGACCTATGCAGGTCTTGTGCTACTAGAGCAGGTTACTGTTCCACAACATTCTGTGGAGGCTGCTCTATTTCCACCATTGGTTCATTGCTACTTTGTGAAACTTGAATTTCTTCAAGTTCTACTTTTCTCCTACTGGTTCCTTTGGAGATAAACTCCCTTTCTAGAAACATAGCTGTCCGTGCGACAAACACTTTGTCCTCGTTAGGATTATAGAAAAAGTATCCATTGGTTTCCTTTGGATACCCCACAAAGAAGCATTTATCTGATTTAGGTCCAAGCTTATCAGAAACTTGACATTTCACATAAGCTTCGTAGGCCCAAATCTTCAAGAAAGACATACTGGGTCGTCTCCCAGTCCATATCTCATATGGTGTCTTTTGAACTGTCTTAGATGGAACACGGTTAAGTGTGAAAGCTGTTGTTAATAGAGCATGTCCCCAGAAGGAGCCTGGAAGGTTTGCATGACTCATCATGGATCGGACCATATCCAACAAGGTCCGGTTCCTCCTTTCAGAGACATCATTCCATTGTGTTGTTCCTGGTGGAGGGAGTTGAGATATTATCCCACACTCTTTCAGATGATCATCAAACTGTTGGCTTAAGTATTCTCCTCCTTGATCTGATCGAAGGATTTTAATACTCTTGCTAAGTTGGTTTTGTACTTCATTCTTGAACTCTTTAAACTTTTCAAAAGATTATGATTTGTGCTTCATAACATATACAAATCCATATCTACTGAAATCATTAGTAAATGTAATGAACTATTGAAAACCACCTCTAGCGACTGTGTTTAGTGGCCCATATACATCACTATGTATAAGGCCTAAAAGATCACTAGCCCTTTCACCTTGTCCAATGAATGGGGCCTTTGTCATCTTCCCCAATAAACAAGATTCACATGTCTCATATGATTCAAAATCAAATGAGTCTAAGAATCCATCTTTATGGAGTTTGGAGATGCATTTCTCATTTATGTGGCCCAAATGACAATGCTAGAGAAAAGTTGGGTTCAGATCATTTGATTTAAACCTCTTTGTATTTATGTTATAGACGGGCGTTTCGAGATCAAGTACATAAAGTCCATTAATCAATTGTGCACTATCATAAAAAATATCATTCATATAAATGGAACAACACTTGTCCTTTATAATAAAAGAAAAACCTTTCTTGTCCATACAAGAAATAGAAATGATATTCCTACTAATAGCAGGCACAAAATAGCAGTTCTCTAACTCTATTACAAGCCCAGTGGGCAAAGATAATAAATAAGTCCCTATAGCTAATGCAGTAACCTTTGCTCCATTTCCCACTCGTAGGTCAACTTCACCCTTCGTCAATAGTCTACTGCTCTTTAGATCCTGCACATTTACACAAATGTGAGATCCACATCCAGTATCTAATACCCATGATGCAGAAGTAGATAAATTGACTTCAATAACAAAAATACCTGAAGTGGAAGTCTCACTTCCCTTCTTATTTTTGAGCTCCTCTAGGAACTTGGCACAGTTCCTCTTCCAATATCCGGTCTGACCACAATGCAAGCATGTACCTTCCTTAGCCACTCCACCCACTGGTTTCAAGCCAGAAGTGCTGGGCTTGGACTTATCCTTGCCCTGCCCTTCCAAGTGTCCTTGGGCTTTTTCTGCTGTTTCTTGCCCTTATTCTTTTGGACGATCATTATGGCCTTCCATTTGCCTTTGTTAATGTTCTGCTCAGCAGTTCTCAACATACCTAGCAGCTCTGGTAGTGATTTGTCAATCTCATTCATGTTGTTGTTCATGACAAATTGACTAAAACTTTCCGGCAACGATTGCAAGACTAAGTCAGTGGCCAACTCTTGGCCCAAAGGAAAATCGAGTCTCTCTAGGGTTTCAGTGTACCCAATCATCTTGAGTACATGAGCACCAACAGGGCTTCCTTCTACCAGCTTGCACTGAAATAGTGCTTTAGAGACCTCGAATCTCTCATGCCTAGCCTGCTCTTAATAGAGCTTCTTAAGGTGTACGATTATATCATATGCATCCATGTTCTCATGTTACTTTTGGAGCTCAGAGTTCATGGTGGCCAGCATTAGACATCCAATATCCAAGGCATCATCTTGATGCTTCTTATAAGCATCTCTTTTAGTTCTAGGGGCATTAGCAGCAGGTGGCTCAAGAATAGGCTGTTCTAAAACATACAACTTTTTCTCTTGCTTAAGGACAATCCTCAAATTCCTGTACCATTCTAGAAAATTCATTCCAGACAACTTGTCCTTTCCAAGGATGGATCGCAATGATAAAGTACCTGATGTGTTTGTTGCCATGGTAATCTATTAACAGAAATATGTAAAATATAAATATCATCCTATAAACATATTTAATGAGGTTTTAAAAATTAAATATGCCTCCCACTATTTTATTCAAGTCAATGACCCTCAGCATTGACTCGGATAATCCCATCATAAGATTTCCTAGTGGGCCAAGATCCATATTTCACCTAGTTTTGAGTCAGCTTTGACTGATCCCCCAAAATTCAGTTATTTAGGTAGGAAACACTTTCCAATTACATCACATGTAACTCTTGGATAGTTGGGTGAATAACACTTATTTTAATCCATCTAATGGACTAAAGCCCAACTTCATGCCTCTAAGCCTTCAATCCTATTGAAATGGCCTAGTTAAGTCAAACCTAATGGTTGACAGTTGGATATTACCTTTATCCCATCGCGTCTTACTAATATAGATAAAGGCATCCTGCTTTGGCAGACCTACACTTGATCGATACTAGTCTTGACGAGTACCACACATTGGAAGGCATCATATAATGACTTAATATTTGCTTTGAGAGAATTTTTATTATTATTATTACTAGATCTCCCCATTTATTAAACTGTTTATCATACCATAAGCATTATCCATGCATCTCATACATAAAAGCATATAATAAAAGTGACATAGTTGTGGGCCCTAAGAGAGTAGCATTAACTAAGCCAGCTTCACCAAGCATCTCCTATCACCGTCCTCACTTAATGCCGTCTTCTTGCCTCCACATCATAATTACATTATATAGAAACCTCTTTTACATTCGAGGGGAGTCAGGTGAGAAGAGAATGTACAATCAGAATGTAGAGAGAAAGGCATGACACGCAAGTTATATTTATTAAAACCAAAAAGCATAAAAAGAGGACTAAGACCATAACTATGCATCATGCACCACAAAAACATATAAACTCATAACAATAATACATTATTATTTTCACAAGTCATAAAATTGGATATAAAATATCTCGTTTTTGAAAAAATACCCTACGCAGAGGTAGCACGGGGGTCCCAAAAAATTGTACCAAAAATAAGAGCTGAATCTCTTACGCCTCCCTCGAGCCTTTGTGCCACGCGGAACACTAAGCCTGAACAACATGAACACTTCATGTACCGCAGGGAATCCTTACACCATCGTTCAACACTTGAACCTCAGGCACCTCCTTGATAACTTCACATCAACACTTGATGCTGCTGCCACAAAACAAGAATAGGGTTTCCAAAACCCCTTGCGCTACGCCTCTTGTGCAGAAACAAGGATTCCATAACCCCTGCTGCCGCAAACCAAGAATAAGGTTTCCTAAACCCTTGCGCCGCGCATTGAGAATAAGGATTCCATAACGCTGTACGTATCACATACATACCAAAAAGCTTCGCAAAAACATACATCTTAATACAAAACAATTTTCACAGAACATATGAACATCTTCATGTTTTTTTTGAAAACATCATGGTTTTGCATACAACTGTCAAAAATAAGAACAGAAAACATGTTATCTTACGTAAATAAAAATAGAAAACCGAATCATGGTTTCACAAGACTCTTTGATACCACTGTTGGGAATTTTTGCGAATACATCATGCAGCGAAAAATAGGGATTCCCACCAAGGATCCATGCGAAAAAAACCATAATCCGAGTTTTTAAATGATTTACCTCTTGAAGCGTGAATCACTAACACCGTAATAGAAACGATGTCTCTATGGTATCCACACGAATAGACTCACGAACGTCCAATGTCCATAAAGAGAAGCCTCACGTCTCTCACACAGTGCTAGCTGCGTAGAGAAGAGAATAAACCTGTCATTCTCTCACTCACTTTTCTGTAGGTGCGGCTAGGGTTCTGAATTGTGTATGTTAGCAGCCCCCTTAGCAGTATTATTTATAATAATGACTGCCTTAAGTGAGTGTGAGCAGCAGCAAGGTAAGCTGTGCAACCCGAAACCTATCTGTTATGAGTCTGGCCCATATTTGAATCCGAGTCCAACTTGGATCCATTGCTCCAATTTTAGTCTACTCTATGTGTGTGACCCTGCAGGTTCTTATTACATTGGCAGTAATATTAAAATCCCATTTTAATAGTACAAGCAGTGAGCGGTATCTAGCAACACATCGCTGCTACCCAAGTAATAAGAATGTCAGTGATTTGACATAACCTTTTCGTGACCAATGTTTTTGTGTCGTTTAGTTCCTTTGTCAAGATATTTAGATTGAACACAAGGCATGGAATGTGTCACCCTTGTATTGTCCAATCATTCGTTTCCTGATATTCAAGTGGACTTTGTAACAACAAATAAGATCAATATCTCATATTGACTTATTTGAGCATGGTCATGCATTTCGCAGTCTCACTTAATCACGGGGCCCGAAGATATCGCTCCTGTTATGTAGGAGGGACAAATCCCATCTAGGTCACTCACATCCCTCTGCATGATTCGCGGTATGTCCAATAACTAACTTTATAATCACCTTGTTACAAATGACGTTTGATGGCATTAAGACACACAACTCCTCATGTAGGAATCGTAGTGATTTCAGGTCAAAGGACCACAAACACCACTATCACTACGAGAATCACTTATGACACTCACGTAACGATCCATGTAGTGTTCTCATGGTGGGTCAGTCTAGTACATCATTACTCTAATATGTACCTATGTGAAGACTTGATATCTCATATCCATGACCCGCGAGATATAGTCATCAGTCTATGCACATACTAGTCTCAATGTATTATTATTGTCCTAATTAACAATAATACTTGACTAGGAATATTTAAGAATAGTGCTATAACCAAAAGGATCTCACGATCAAGTCATCCACTTGATGTTCTATGGCATCAAACTTACTATTCTAAGGACTTTATTATGTTTATCAAAAAGAACACAATAAATGAAATGCCTCATATAAAAAAAACATAATAGAATGTATGTAAATACAGAAAATGTATTGATCTCTAGGGCATACACTAACATACGGATTTCACCATTGAAGCTCGGATCCTCCTCTAATGGAGAAAGGGCTTCCATCCTTAGCTCCCCAAGCTCCATCTCCACCTCCAATGGAGAACCCAGTTGCAGCCTCTAACCCTAGAAACTAAAAACCTAAAACCTAAAAGAGAGAAAACTGAGAGAGTGTGAGAAAGGGCGTGAAAAACAAAATAAATGGGTTCAGCTCGCCGAAGCACACCGCGGTGTGGACATTCCCACACCTCGGCGTGGAGCTGTCTGTCCTGTCAGTATGTAGCTGGCTGAGACCTTCACGCCTCGCGTGCACATTTGCACGCCTCAGCGTGGAACTCTGGAATGCTTCCTTGGCTTCTTTCCTCCAGTACTAGGCCTTGGCTTGCATCAATTTGTCTCTTTTGAGCCTTTCCTACATTAGATAAGGCACCAAGTTAAATATAATTGTAAATTTACTTAATCAATCAACAAATATGTACAAATTGCTCAAAAACATAAAGGAAGGTATCCAAATGACATTTAACAAATATAAGCATAAAAATTTCCAAATATGCATAAGAACAAGGACTAAGCATGCCGTGAAGCACAATTATGGGGCATAAATAACTATATTTCATGGAGTTATCACAGTACAAAGGAGGCTAGTTGTTGAGGGAGCTTTGGTACTTTCCCCTAGGAGGACTGTATACCCCTTGGTAGGAGATGACGTCTAGAACAATGAGTTAGCATTTCGGATTAGGAAGAAGCTTGAGGAACTCAAAGTGTATTTGAGACTAATAGAAGATGTCGTAAGGGACCATGAGTATCAGATTCTGGCTCTGGAGGAGAGTGAGAGAATGTGCTCAAGTCGGAAGGTGGGCGCACACTTCATGTTTATGTACTAAGACCTCTTTATTCGGCTGGGACTCTGGATTGCATTCATTGATTTCTAAATAGCAGTCCTCTGTACTCTCAATGTGGCTCCGTCCCAGCTTCACCCCAAAGCTAGGGAAATATTCTTGCTTTTGAAAGATTTTGTCAAGTATTCAAACTATTGTACTCAGAAAAAGTTTTTTCTACTTGTTCACATGGTGGTGTCCCCAAGGGGAAGGGACAATGCAAAAGAACTGGCTCACGATCCAATCACGGTCTGAAAGGAAGGTGTTCAAAATCTTCCAATATAGCTTCAAGGGCTTCAAGGGAAAGTTCTTCAAGCTAATGGCGGCATCAAGCACCTATCCATTCTTTCTGGATGCCAACAGGGAATCGATGTTCCATTTGTACTTGACAAACCAGGCATAGAGCACCTCCATTGGATTAATTGAAAAAAAGAAGTAAGATCTTGATCGAGATGACATCGAGTGTATTGAGTTCATTAACACATGGGCTCGAGGAGTTGGGTTGATTCCTTACAATGATCTTCTTGAAACCCCCGATGATGAAGTTCTTAGGGTTATACTAGGTAGGTATTAGGCCATAGTCTGTAATTTGTCTTTAACTTTTGTTTTCAGTATTTTTCTTTCCAATTATTTTAAACTTGTTTAGTTTTCTTATTTCGTTATAGAAATCATGGCATCTGGATCATCTTTTGTTGCCCTTCATGCTTTCAAGGTAAGGAAAGGGTAGTCAGACCCTCCAATGCTCCGGCTTCCATTGCATGGGATCCTCTTATTGAAGTGGCCCCTAATCATCTAAATTCTACTACACAACCTCTTCAGAGGAAGAAGAGGAAGGCAACTGAAGGCTTTAGGGCGAAGGATCGAGGGAAGAGGATAGTAACTGAGGTGGATGAAGAGGATAAGGAAGATCCAATGCCCTAATTACAAGGCATGCGAAGCCTAAAGAGTTCATCGAAGAGCGACTCTTGAGCGATGAAGTTATAAAGTACATTACCTAGAGGAATCTACTAGAGACTCTATCGAGGTTCCATACCTTTGCATTCCAGGCCGTTGTTTAAGCTCGTTGTCTTGAGAGGACTTTGGTAGAATTTGAGAAGAAGTTGACCGAGTAGTTGAAGGCAGTCGAGACAGAGGGAGCTCGGAAGCTTGAACTAGCCTTCAAGGGCAAGGAAGAGGTTGAATCAAAGGCCCAAGATGTAATGCCCCTTTTTGGGAGGGAACGTCACATCATTAAATACAATGCAGAAAATGAAAGTATGAATTAAGACCTGGTTCATTATACCATAATCAGACTTATTTAATTATAGTTATGTAAATAAAATGGTGAATATTTTTTTTCTTTTTTTTTCTTCCATTACATGTATATATATTATACTCAATTACTTGTTCATCAATGAAGTATTCGAATGTACTAACACTTATAAGAGATTCGCAAGTATGTACATATATGTTTTGTTTAATTGTAAGTGGAAAAAAACATAAAGACTAATCCAATACATCCATGAAAAAGATACATCATATATATATATATATATATATATACTATTTAGATACGGACCATGAGTCATTAATTACACCAAGGCTCATCAAAAAGAAGCCTAAGCTTTACAAGCCCCCATAAATGATATACAGACCCCCAAAAAGAATATCAAGCCCTAAAAGATGGATAGCCATCAGTGACTATCGACAGAATCAGCCCCTAAGAAAAGAAGGAAGGAACCGTGTCAGGATCCTCCTCAAGTTCCTCCTCAGGGTCTTCCTCATCAGAGGAAACCCTCATTGGAGCCACCGAATTACGGGCCAGGGATCGAGCTGTGGAGAGGAATAAGTCTTCCTGTGGGGTGTAATAACGATCATCCCACATGTCCTTAATGGGCATGTAAAACTCTAAATGTAGCCTAACATTGCAGGTGTAGATGGGCGAATCATAACGCCCCCAAGCTAGTGATACCGTCACGTCCCCCACGTCGACACAATTATCTGAACTGAAGTTTATGTGCCAGCAGTCTGGACCTCCAAGGAAGGCCAAATGCATATAACCCAAAAATCCTCATGGATGTGCCGCCATGATCCAAAGCAGGTGCTAGTCGAAGTCGGGCCAAAAACTGGGGAACTCGTGAACTTCACCCCATTCACCGCCGTCTTCGATGGAACATAAATATAGACAGAATAGCAGAAAATACAAAAAAGAGGTAAGATATTCTACATTCATTACCTATTATGGCAGTAAAGAAACAATACGGTGCATGATGCCCACATAACATTTCAGAAATGGTAATCAGCATTAAAACGGATGATGAACAACTTAGCATTTACAAGCAGTTATAATAGTAACAAGATAACAGATTAAATTGTCATATAAATAAGTAAATGTCAAATGATGTGGAGACTCACTATGCACGTGTATATGGTACCAAAAATCCTACTCCATAGAGCTAGACACAAATATTCAGATAGAATGATTAGGAGATATGTCTGTATCACGGTTGCCGAGGCCTTCAAGTGCTAAAATTCTCTATTTATCAAAGTGTACATCATGGCATTGTACAAGACATTCTACACAGATCTCGATATAGCACAGTGTCTTAGTCCAGATCATCGGTGCATTTGCATCGGTCTGCCCCACGGACAGAAGAGCTACCAACTGTCCATTGCGAAGTACCCGCACCCCGACACCCCCAAGGTCAACAAGTGACCTACACTTATCTATTCGCACCCGCACAAAGGTATGATTCAACTCCTAGGCAACTTGGCCTTAACAATAGTCTAATGGACTTTTCAATGTATGTTTCAATCATGCTTCAAATGCATGAGGATTCAACACATATATGTATATTTATATATGAAATCACAATCATATCATATCATGTCTAGAATTACATGTCATATCATTTATCAACAAGGTTTGATCCCATTCACGGATCCACATCAAGCCAATAACAAACCTTAAGGGTGAACATAACCCTATTTATAGTTATGATAAAAGTTAAACCTTAAGTTTATTATGTTTCTCACAACCTCACCCATACTCATGTTCTTTCTTTATTCCAAAATTATTCTAAACTATAAGGCAAACTTTCATCCTTAGTTCTTTTCCATTTTATGAATCCCTAATCAACTTCTAATCATTCAATTAATTATGTTAAATAAGTTTATCTTAGTACTAAAGCCTCATAATGAGCGCCCAAGGAGACCGGAAGCCTCTAAGGGGCTAGAAAAGCCTAAAATCGTGTATTATTCAAGTTACACGGCCTAAGGAAGAATGCACGGCCAAGATTTCATGGCCATGCCAAAATACACGGTCATGCCAGCATACACGGTCTAGGCCGCATACGCCTCTGGAATTTCTATTTTGGCACGCCTGGAGTACACGGCCGTGCACGATCACACAGCCTAAGCCGTGTACTCCTCTGTAAACGCAGAAAATCACCCAAACTCAACCCATGCTTCATACAATCCAAGATCTATCAATATACAACTAAATCCTACTATTCAAACAATCAATATACAAACAAAATAACTCAAACAAATAGGTATCCCATAAATGGGTTTCACCCCATTAACACAACAAAGAGTTTCTCACCACCAAAATGGGTTGAAGAGAATAATCTTCCTCTTACCTTAAGAGACAACAAGGAAAGTGAGCTCCTTTCAAGCTTTTCGTCCACCACCCACAAGAAGAACCTAATATGATCAACTTCCAAAATCAACCACTAAAACTTGAAGAGAGGAGTCCTTGGTCACAATGGTGACCAAGGACCATGAAAATGAGGAGAAAAAGATAAGGAAGTTGAGAGCTTTACCTCAAAGCTTCAAGCTTTGGAGTTGGGCTGCAAGAGACAAAAATGGAAGAGTCAAGAGGAGTCCCACAAAGAAGAAAGCTTGGAGATGGTGAAGGGAAATAATAGTCTAAGTTGGCTTGAGCAAGAAAGCTTGAAGGTTCAACAATAGAGTGTGTGTGTAGCCGTGTGGGAGAAAAGAGAAAGAGAGAGGGACGTGTGTCAGGGAGAGAGGGAGAAATGAGAGAAAGATGAAATGTGAGTAATTAATTAAGTGAAGCACATTATTTTGGCTCCAAAATGAAGCATGCAGCCGTGTGGGAGTGGGAGGGAGGAGAGAGAAGATGAAGCTTCTTTGAGAAGCTTAGGAGGAAGCTTCCTTGAGGCTTCCTTGAGAAGCTTCGCACGCTTCTCGATAAAGTAAAGTGTGAGGTCACTTAGATGATGTCATAAAAGTAACTAGATAGAAATAATCTGCTAGAGCTATTACTCAGTGGACAAAAACTACGGTTAGCAGAAATAATATTTTATTGTCTCTCAGATAATTAAATATTTTGTGATTTTATTTATCAGATAAAATCTCATAAAATATAAACCTCATAAATTGTGCTCAGCCTCAGGTTTAGTAAGATCCCTCGTCGATGTTCCCACAGTTCAAAGTCTACCAACCTCAGGGAAAATATTTCATTTTCTCGGCTCCGCTCAGTGTGCATGCAAAATGAGGAATATATTAAAATATTTGACGTTTCTAGAAAAATCTACAGAAATTCTCAAAAATTATAAATATTATAAAATAATTATTTATGATAATACAAATAATTTTTGGGGTATTACACAAGACCTGAAAAAGAAACTGGCTGATTCTATGTCCAAGCTCAAGAAAAAGAGGGCCACTTCTAAAAAGACCTCTGCCAACCTCCAAGTTCAGATTCAGGATCTCCATGTCAGAATGGCCCAATAGGAAAATGACAATGTGGAGCTAGAGGCAATTTCCACAAACATTAGTGGTGAACAATTCTATAATACAGATGCCCACGTCCAACACTTCAATCCTAATGTCAACTTGGCCTTAGAAGGCTTGAATCCTTACATGCTAGTGCAGGACGGTCGCATGGTGATGGCGAGGGAGGCAAATCAAGATGCTACTAGGGTCCTTACTCCTGAGCCTTCAACTGGTGTGCTCGACCAAACAAAAGGTGATGGTGGAGGATCGAATGAGGTCCAGTAGAGTCTAGAGG
The DNA here is from genome assembly GCA_029884595.1 of Ormosia semicastrata. Lineage (NCBI taxonomy): Eukaryota > Viridiplantae > Streptophyta > Magnoliopsida > Fabales > Fabaceae > Ormosia > Ormosia semicastrata. The sequence continues at coordinate 61,629,324 of JAQQTO010000061.1, read as the reverse complement.
GAGATGAAGTTAAAGCTTGACTTGCCCTTTCCCTTTTTTTCCTTTTTATTTATTGTATTCCATTGCCCTTGTGTGGGGCATTTAACTTTTGTCAAGACAATTGCCTTGGTCACCGGGGTATATTAAGTACATTTCTTTTGTCGTTATAACTTGGAGTTATATCCTTGTTTCTTTTCCATAGTCCGAACTAGGTCCAACGTGTAACATCTTAATACTTAAACTAATGACATATCCATAATTATGCATTAGCAATCATATTAGAGTACATCACTTAGATCAATATCAATTTGCCAAGAAAAAGTATATATATATAATACAAAATATGAGCTTGAAGCGGAAGTACGTAATACATATTTATAAAGTTGTATTCTATACAACTGTACATCAAGGTACATCAAATACATCATTTGTCACTAAGGCACAAAAATGGTATACAACCATGTTCATATGTCGAAACAAAAAGGAACAAAAGATCTATAAGATCAAGTCATTTTTTATCAAGTCCTTCTTCGCTTCTATGGTTTGCACGAGGACATCCTAGAATCATTATGGAAACCAAGCAAATAGGGTGAGAATCTCATAATTCTCAGTAATAATTATAAAATCATGTTATCATAATCATTCTAGTTGTTTCGAGGAAAAATCATTTCAAATTATTAAGATATAATTAGTATAAACGTAGGCAAAACCAAATCGAGTCATTTCTCTTCCCGAAATAGACGCTCATTTTATATCCTTTATAAAAAATAATTTGAATAATTAATTGAATCATCAAATCTCATCATAATCTCAATATCATTTCAAGAATCCAATCTATGATAGACTTATGTAATAAGCTATCTCATAATGGTCATCCATCAATAATCATCATTTATTGATCATTCATAATTATCATTCATCTTTTATCAAAATGGTATGGAGGGAATGTCGATCCTCAAAATACTGTTCACTTAGTAGTAGTCTAGTTTTAGGTTAGAGCACTTCAACCTATTTGTAATAGTCCATCTTGTTACATAGAACTACTTTGAGTAACCCAATCAGCCACAACAAATGAGGGAATGTCCATCCTCTTTATAGTTGTGAGTAGAGAGGATATGTCCATACTCAACTACTTTGATAGGGAGGGTATCATCCTTCCTCACACTATCTTTAATCCAGGATCACCTCAAGTAGAGAGGGAATATCCATCCTCAACTACTTTTCCTCTGGGAAGAACTCAGGTAAAGAAGGAGGGAATGTCCATCCTCAACCACCATTATCCAAGTCCTACCCTAAGTCTAGGGATCTCCTTGATAATGGGTTACTCTTGAAAAATAATCATTACTTTAGATTGATAATCTTAACTACCGAATTCATCATGCACGTAATAAGACATCCCATCATATCATCTCATCTCATAGCATAATGCATCAATTGTTAGTGTGTGCCCTAGAGGCTGATACATTTGTCTGTATTTACATACATTCTATTATGTTATTTTTTAATATATGAGGCATTTCATTTATTGTGTTCTTTTTTAATAAACATAATAAAGTCCTTAGAATAGTAAGTTTGATGTCATAGGACATCAAGTCGATGACTTGATCGTGAGATCCTTTTGGTTATAACACTATTCTTAAATGTCCCTAGTCAAGTATTATTGTTAATTAGGACAACAATAATGCATTGAGACTAGTATGTGCATAGACTGATGATCACATCTCCTAGGTCATAGATATGAGATATCAAGTCTTCACATAGGTACATATTAGAGTAATGATGTACTGGACTGACCTGCCATGAGAATGCTACATGGATTGTTACATGAGTGTCATAAGCGATTCTCATAGTGACAATGGTGTCTGCGGTCCTTTGACCTAAAATTACTATGATTCCCACATGAGGAGTTGTGTGTTTTAATATCATCAAACGTTGTCTATAACAAGGTAATTATAAAGTTAGTTAATTGATATACCGCGAATCATGCAGAGGGATGTGAGTGACCTAGATAGGATTTGTCGCTCCTACATAACAGGAGTGATATCTTCGGGGCCCCTGATTGAGTGAGACTGTGAAATGCATGGCCATGCTCAAATGAGTCAATATGAGATATTGATTTCATTTGATGTTACAAAGTCTACTCGAGTATCAGGAAACGAAAGATTGGACTATACAAGGGTGACGCATTCCATGCCTTGTGTTCAATCTAGATATCTTTACAAAGGGACTAAATGATATGGAAACATTTGTCACGGAAAGGTTATGTCAAATCACTGACATTCTTATTATTTGTGTAGCAACGATGTGTTGCTAGATACTACTCACTGCTTGTAATATTCAAATGAGATTTTAATATTACCGCCAACGTAATGAGAACCTGCAGGGTCACACACATAGAGTAGACTAAAATTGGAGTGATAAATCCAAGTTGGACTCGGATTCAAATATGGGCCAGACTCATAACAGATGAGTCTAGGGTTACACAGCTTACCTAGTTGCTACTCACACTCACTTAAGGCAGTTATTATTATAAATAGTACTGCTAAGGGGGCTGCTAAGATATACATATTACAGAACCCTAGCCGCACCTATAGAAAAAAATGAGTGAGAGAGTGACAAGTTTCTTCTCTTCTTTTCACAGCTAGCACTGTGTAAGAGACGTGAGGCTCCTCTTTGTGGACGTTGGACATTCGTGAGTCTATTCGTGTGGATACCGTAGAGACATCATTACTATTACGGTGTTGGTGATTGACGTCACTTCCTTTTGATCACGCTTCAAGAGGTAAATATTTTTAAAACTTGAATTATGGCTTTTCGCATGGATCCTTAGTGGGAATCCTATTTTTTCGATGCGTGATGTATCCGCAATTCCCAACAGTAGTATCAGAGCGTCTTGCGAAACCATGATTCGATTTTCTGTTTTCATTTTGCATGAGATAACATGTTTGTTATTCTTTTTTCTTACAAAAGATATGATCTTTAATATGTTATTTTAGAAAATGAATAAAACCCTTTTGCGAAAACATATTCTGTTTTGTGTGCTGTATGCAAAACTATGATGTTGTTTTCAAAAACCCATGAAGATGTTCATATGTTCTATGAAAACTATTTTGTATCAAGATGTATGTTTTTGCGAAGCTTTCTAGTATGTATATGATACGTACAACGTTATGGAAACCTTGTTCTTGGTTTGTGGCAGCAAAGATTATGGAATCCTTATTTCTATACAAGCGGCGCGGTTCAAGTGTTGAACAATGACACAAGGGTTACCTATGGCGCGTGAAGTATTCATGTGTTTTTGGGTTTAGGGTTCAAGTGTTGATACCCTAGCCATCAAGGGAGGCATAAGAGATTCAGCTTTCTGGTATATATGTGATACGTACAGCGTTATGGAAACCTTGTTCTTGGTTTGCGGCAGTAAGGATTATGGAATCCTTGTTTCTGCACAAGCGGCGCGGTTCAAGTGTTGAACAACGACACAAGGGTTCTCTGCGGTGCATTAAGTGTTCATGTGTTTTCGGGTTTAGGGTTCAAGTGTTGATACTCCCACCCGCTGACTAGGCAGTGGGACCCCCGTGTTACCTCTGCTTAGTGTGTTATTCGAAAGCGCGATATTTTCTATCCTTTTATGACTCACAAAAATAATAATGCATTATTGTTTTGAGTTTTATATGTTCTTTGTGATGAATGGTGCATGATTATGGCCTTAGTCCTCCTTTTAATGCTTTTTGGGTTTTATAAATATGACCTGCGTGTTGTGCTTTTCTCTTTACATTCTAATTGTATATTCTCTTTCACCTAACTCCCCTCGAATGTAAAAGAGGTTTCTATATAATGTAATCTTGATATGGAGGCAAGAAGACGACATCAAGTGAGGACGTTGGTGAGAGATGCTTAGTGAAGCTGGCTTAGTAAATGCTACTCTCTTAAGGGGCCATAACCATGTCACTTTTATTATATGCTTTATATGTATAAGATGCATGGATTATGTTTATAGTATGATAAACAGTTTAATGAATGGTGAGATCTAATAATAATAATAAATAAATAAATAAAAATTCCCTCAAAGCAAATATTAAGTCATTCTGTGATACCTTCTAATGTGTGGCACTCGTTAAGACTAGTATCGATCAAGTGCAGGTCTACCAAAGAAGGATGCCTTTATCTATATTAGTAAGACATGATGGGAAAAGAGTAATATCCAACTGCCAACTATTAGGTCTGACTTAACTAGGCCATTTCAATAGGATTAAAGGCTTAGAGGCATGGAGTTGGGCTTTAGTCCATTAGATGGATTGGAATAAGTGTTATTCACCCAACTATCCAAGAGTTACATGTGATGTAATTAGAAAGTGTTTCCTACCTAAATAACTGAATTTTGGGTGATCAGCCAAAGTTGACTCAAAACTAGGTGAAATATGGATCTTGTCCCACTAGAAAATCTTTCGATGGGATTTTCTTAGTCAATGATGAGGGTCATTGATTTGAATAAAATAGTGGGAGGCATATTTAATTAAAAGACCTCATTAAATATGTTTATGGCATGATGCTTATATTTTGTATATTTCTATTGAAAGATTAACATGGCAACAAACACATCAAGTAACTTATCACTGCGATCCATCCTTGAGATGGACAAGTTATCTGGAATGAATTTTCTAGACTGGTACAGGAATTTGAGGATTATCCTCAAGCAAGATAAAAAGCTGTATGTACTAGAACAGCCTATTCCTAAGCCACCTGCTGCTAATGCCCCTAGAATTGAAAAAGATGCTTATAAGAAGCATCAAGATGAACTCTGAGCTCCAAAAGTGACATGAGAACATGGATGCCTACGATATGATCGTACACTTTAAGAAGCTCTATCAAGAGTAGGCCGGGCATGAGAGATACGAGGTCTCTAAAGCACTGTTTTAGTGCAAGCTGATAGAAGGAAGCCCTGTTAGTGCTCATATACTCAAGATGATTGGGTACATTGAAAACCTAGAGAGACTTGGTTTTCCTTTGGGCTAAGAGTTGGCCACTGACTTAGTCCTGTAATCTTTGCCAGAAAGTTTTAGTCAATTTGTCATAAACTACAACATGAATGAAATTCACAAATGACTACCAGAGTTGTTAGGCATGTTGAGAACTGCTGAGCATAACATAAACAAAGGCAAGGGAAAGGCCATAATGATGGTCCAAAAGAATAAGGGCAAGAAACAATAGAAAAAACCTAAGGACAATTGGAAGGGCAAGGGCAAGGATAAGTCCAAGCCCAGCACTTCTGGCTTAAAACCAATGGGTGGAGTAGCTAAGGAAGGTACATGCTTCCACTGTGGTCAAACTGGACATTGGAAGAGGAACTGTGCCAAGTTCCAAGAGGAGCTCAAGAAAAAGAAGGGAAGTGGGACTTCTACTTTAGGTATTTTTGTTATTGAAGTCAATTTATCTACTTCTGCATCATGGGTATTAGATATTGGATGTGGATCTCACATTTGTGTAAATGTTCAGGATCTAAAGAGTAGTAGACCATTGACGAAGAGCGAAGTCAACCTACGAGTGGGAAATGGAGCAACGGTTGCTGCATTAGCTGTAGGGACTTACTTATTATCTTTGCCCACTGGGCTTGTAATAGAGTTAGAGAACTACTATTTTGTGCCTGCTATTAGCAAGAATATCATTTCTATTTCTTGTTTGGACAAGAAAGGTTTTTCCTTTATTATAAAGGACAAATGTTGTTCCATTTATATGAATGATATTTTTTATGGTAGTGCACAATTGAGTAATGGACTTTATGTCCTTGATCTCGAAACGCCCGTCTATAACATAAATACAAAGAGGTTTAAATTAAACGATCTGAACCCAACTTTTCTCTAGCATTGTCGTTTGGGCTACATAAATGAGAAACACATCTCTAAACTCCATAAAGATGGATTCTTGGACTCATTTGATTTCAAATCATACGAGATATATGAATCTTGTTTATTGGGGAAGATGACAAAGGCCCCATTCACTGGACAAGGTGAAAGGGCTAGTGATCTTTTAGGCCTCATACATAGTGATGTATGTGGGCCACTAAACACACTGGCTAGAGGCAATTTTCAATACTTCATTACATTTACTAATGATTTCAGTAGATATGGATTTGTATATCTTATGAAGCACAAATCAGAATCCTTTGAAAGGTTCAAAGAATTCAATAATGAAGTACAAAACCAACTTGGAAAGAGTACAAATCCTTCGATCAGATCGAGGAGGTGAATACTTAAGCCAACAGTTTAATGATCATCTGAAAGAGTGTGGGATAATATCTTAACTCACTCCTCCAGGAACACCACAATGGAATGGTGTCTCTGAAAGGAGGAACCGGACCTTGTTGGACATGGTCCGATCTATGATGAGTCATGCAGACCTTCCAAGCTCCTTCTGGGGACATGCTCTATTAACAGCAGGTTTCACACTTAACCGTGTTCCATCTAAGATGGTTCAAAAGGCACCATATAAGATATAGACTGGGAGACAGACGAGTATGTCTTTCATGAAGATTTGGGGCTGCGAAGCTTATATGAAACGTCAAGTTTCTGATAAGCTTGGACCTAAATTAGATAAATGCTTCTTTATGGGGTATCCAAAGGAAACCAAGGGATACTTTTTCTATAATCCTACTGTTCTGAAGAGGATTCAGAAGGTACCTGAAGTAGGCACGTTATGGTGGTTTTCTCTTTGAGTAGCAGCTGAGCGTATTGCGCAGGGGGGTAGGTACCTGCAAAGGGACTCTAACGCTCAAGTCAGGCAGTACACAAGAAGGCTTATGAAATTGGGTTAAAGGTTACTTTCTTAAGATGACTTAACCGTGTATTTATAGAGCGCATACAGAATCCCAGTGGGATCCTTACTGAATGCAGGTAATTTAGGATTAGTATCCTGATGAGGATTACCTTTCCATTATTATAGGATACGTCCCTGTAAATCTGGGATTAAGATATGGAAAGTATCTAGCAACCAAAGATAACTATGAATCCTATAATATCATAAGTTGATGATTGGCAGTTACGGATATTTAGGGATTCATCCTCTGCGTGAATCTATCAACCACGATGTCATATCCCAACACCGCTTGAGGGCCATAATCTAAGGTCTGGAGTACGTTGTGAGTTTTCCTCTACGCTAGCTAGGAGGAGTCCGGTAGTGTGCATGCCGGGTTAATCCCATGGAGCGGGATCCCAGATCACGGTCTAGAACAGTTGCCCCCAACTCGGCTCTTGGATGAGGTAGACCAGAGTCAACTTTAGAACGGATCAACCATCATATGGCTAACATGGTAATTCGATGGATAGGTGTTAGACCTCGGGTTATTACTGATGTCCACGTCCTATTCAGTTACGAGTAAAGATTGCTGCCCCCAATTTAGAGTACTAAGAATTCCTGGAGATATATTCAACGTAAATTCTGAACATGATCTCTGGTGGTAATAGTCCGCGATTCTCTAGGAAACTGATACTTGGGCTTTATTGGGGAGTAGTGATTCTTTAAAGAAAATGTCAATTTCATATGGATTTTCTCAACTGCTCCCTATCTTTGTGACCAATCAGAGATTAGAAGCATTTATTTCAGCTGACTTCATGGGATCAGGTCACTTTTTGCGGGACCAATCAGAATCCCTCATGCATGTTATAAGTAGAGAATACTTCTTCGTGAGCTAGTATTCCCTTCTTTTTCATCCTCAAATAGAGATGATTTCTTCCAAGAGAGTAAATGTAGTTCTTCCTTCATTTCCCACTTTTATGAAGAGAGCTTCATCATTGGCAGAGATTATACTCTTATTTTTTCCAAAGTTCTTGAAGATGTTTGATCTTCCCCGAGCATTTTTTCCTTTTGACAGGGGCCTTTCTTTCTTGGCATAAAACTGGGCTGATATGCATTTAAAGAGGCGGAAGCCTTTTTCTCCTGGCGTACACGGCAGTGTCTGATCCAGCGTGTTGCTAGGATGAGACAATGCCTTCGTCTACTATTGCATGGGGACCCGACGGAGCACACCATTCCTTTTTCCACCTTCTTGCCGGGCTATTTGAAAGCACCTGTCGGTCTTCTTCATAGTACGGCTGGGTATGCAAGGATGCCAGGTCAAAGGAAGGAAAGACCCCCTTGGAGCAAACCGGGGTAGTCTGCTTTCTTTGACTTACTTTCAAGGAAGCAGCGGGTATCCGCCTCTGCCGTTATCCGTTGAGAAGGTGGGGGGGAATGAGTGGGCAGAGCACTTCTACTTCGGAGTGGCTTCAGTCTATTCTGGGGTGGAAAGGCCACTGGAGCTGCTCCGTATCTTGAGGCGACTTGGAATGATTGATGCCGGCAGAGGATTCTTTAGCTAGAGAGGTCGTACCCCGTCCAACAAGCGAGAGAAGATTTCGGTCTTTAGTTGTATTGAGGAGAAAACAGTGTAAGGAACTTTGGTATTTTCTCCGGGATTATGATCCCGGTTTGCCAATGTTCTTCAAAGCCAATTCACTATTTTTAGAGATCGAGGTTTGGAGATATGGATGGGGTATGATTCAGGAAGCCGGAGATGTTTGCCCCCTTTCCTGGGATACATTTATATATTCCATGTCTCAATATTTTGTTTTTCCTCCTTTTCGGATGTACGACGATGTATGGAATGAAGATGATTCGATAGGCTTTACATTCTCTGTGTTTGTTCTATACTTTCATTGTGTTTCCACTGAGGTAATGCTGCCGAGATGAGTCCAATGCTTATCCCATTATAACCCCGTAAAGATATTGTCGGGGTAGGTCCAATGCCAACCTGGCATAATTGCCATAATAATTACACCTCGGCATTAGTTTGTAGTCCATGTTGTCAATAGTGATTTGAAGTTGGGATCCGCGGTACAAACTCGGGTTCTCTTTTAACATTTGTACGACGCTTTGGATTACTACGTAACCATCCTTTCAACTGCTATTACAGCTGTGTGGGCCATGTGGTGCGATTTCATCGGAGAGACGTGCCTAGAGCTCCGCGAGCCATGATGAGCACCTTTTGAACTTGCGATGGAGAGGACAAAAATGTCCCCTAACCGTTCAAACCTTTATAAATAAGAGTCAAAGGTTCGTCTTCCTTAGTTTATCATTTTTGGCCTCCTTCACTGAAAACACCATACGACGAAAGCTTTGGCTTCTTTTGGGTGCTTTCCAACCACTCGCAACTTCTCTATTGTTCAAGCATTCTACCTTTACATAGTAAGTAGCTTTCTCTTAACCCTCTCGTTATTTGCACTTTCAGAATATTAATAACTTTTTAAAGAGTAGAGTAGCTTTGCATTTTTGGTTTTGCTTTCCTTCAAGTAAACCTTAGTGATTTAGGTAGATTTTGTCGCCTCCCTGAAACACCATCTTCGCCGCGCCATGAGCGGCGGAGGAGTTCCCCTAAATGCTTTATTTCTGGTGGGACAGGAGGTCGATAGGGGAGGTTTGGATTACTTCACTCTCCCTGTGTCTGAATCTGAGATTATTGATTCTGACAGTTGTTTACCGACTTCTTTGGATGTTCTTAGGATTTTCATGGCCAAAGGAAAAAAGGCTAGAGTCCAGCCCCCACTCCACGACATCCGTGACCCAGCGGAGGATGAGCTGATTCGAATTCAGCGAGGTCCCGAGCTGGTATGCCCCTAGGTGGTGGACGACGTATGGAATCGTCAGTCCAAGTTTTCGAGCGAAGCCGTACTTCGAGAATCCTTATTTGCCTTGGAGTTAACCGTGAACAAAGCTCGGGACGACGTATTCCAAGTTGTCTGTCCAAGCTAGAGTGAGAGAGTGTGTTCTTTGCGAGAAGCCAGTTCACATTTTATGTTCCTGTATGAGCCACTTTTCCTCAAGTTGGGGCTTAGGATGCTATTTTTTGACTTTCAAATGGCCGTCCTCCGTACTTTTCATGTGGCCCCTTCGCATATCCATCCTGACAGTTAGGGCTACATCATCTCGTTCGAGAGGTTTTACCGGTTAATGAGCCTTAAGTGCTCAGTTAATACCTTTTTTTTTATTTTTATACAAGAATAAACACTCAGGGGACGGTAAAGCAAACAAGTTGGCTTGTCATCCAGTCACGGCTTGGTCGTAAGTCCTTTGATGTTTTCAAAGAAAGCTTCAAAGGGTTTAAGACTGCATTCTTCAAGGTAAAAGCCAAGGAGGGATGTCAACCATTCTTCCTCAAACTAGACCGGGAGCCAAAATTTTCGCTTTACTGGACGCAAGGCTGCTGGGATGTACCCATCGATTTAATTGAAAAAGAGGAGGGAGATCTCGACCCCGAGGAGCTCAGGTCTATCGGGTTCATAACCCGGTATGCCGAGAAGCATGGGAACATCAATATTAGAGATGTTCTCTATACCCCTGGTGATCATCTTGTTTATGCTTTATCAGGTAGGAATTAGGGCGTTATTACCCATAGTATCCCTAGGTGTTTGCTCTATCTTCATGTATCAATGTTTCGTGATGTGCTGATTATACTTGTTTCTGTTTTCTTTCAGTTAGCAACATGACTTCTGGGTCTTCCATGGTTGCCCTGCATTCTTCAAGAAACCGGAGGAATGGGAAGAAAATGCGGCTTCTTCCTCCGCAGCCGTTCCGGCCTCCTCCGACCAGGGCATTGTTATCGGAGAAAAAGATCAGCTGGGTTCCACTACCCATAATTTTAAAGGGAGAAAATGGTAGGCTGTCGAAGGACCTTCTGAACATGATGGAAGGTCATCGGAGGGCGGTGATAAGGAAAGGGCAAATTTCTTGCCAATCATCACGGGGCACTCTAATCCTGGCCCCTTCATAGCTGGATGATTTTTAAGCGGCGAGGTGAGATAGCATATTACCGAGTAAGGTCTAGCCCAAACCTTAGTTGCACTTCAGAGGCAAGCTCTCCGGGCGGTGGTCGAGATCCATGTAATCGAAGAGACTATCGAGAATGCTAATAGGCGGGCATCGGAAGAGCTGAAGACTTTGAAAAAAGAAAAGGAAGAAATTAGCCAGAAGTTGACCGCGTCCTTAAAATCAAACGAGGATACTAGGGCAAGGGTCATTGAACTGGAGAAGGAGTTGGCGGACTCTGAGGCTTCCAGGAAGACCGAGAAGCTTGAGGCCGACAAAAGCATTAGTACACTGAGGGCCGAGGTGGATGAGCTCGAAAAGGAGGTGGAGGAGTTGGACGAGATATCTGGAAAGGTCGAGGGAGAGCAGTTCCAGAATGTCGTGGCGCAAATCCAGCATTTCAATCCCGGGGTCGCCCTTGTCTTGGAGGGTATTACCCCAGATAAAATCTTTCATAACGGCTGACTTGTAGCTGCAGAGGAGTTAGCCGCGAGTGCTCCTGGCGGCAACCTAGAGGTTATTCAGATCCTGGAAGGAGAGAAGGCCAGCGTTTAAGCTTTGTCTTGCTTTTTTCATTTTTTGTTTTCTGCCCCCCACATGGGGTTTTGTTACTTATAAGGATAATTGCCCCGTGATTGGGGTTTTATAATTAATTACTTTGTTTCACCGTTCATTCTCATTTTTTATGGTCTGACTTGGGTCTAACGCCCCTTTTTATAGTCGTTTTAATGGACTTAGAAATTTGTTTGTCGTAGAAAACCATGGTCCGGGATCTTTCACTCATATCGTTGAGTGGATGGCATTCCACTTGACTTAGGTGAGAATAATGCCTTGGTCTGTAATTAATATTGATAACAATCAAACGTCATAAAATTTTAGACTTAGGCAAAGTAAAACCTTAATCCATATTCCAATGCTTGTTATGGGAAACGTTTGGAATTGCGGATATAGGTAAAAGTAACGCCCTGGCTTAGGGTATTTTACGCGAAAACCCTTTTACCTAAGGCACCAACATTATTTAACCTTACTCGGGGTAGGTACTCTAATAATCATATAGATTTTGGGACCCCTTCATGGTTTAGGTATAACGAAGGAGTGTGTACATATGATCTGTACTGCCTCCTATCCATTTGACATCTTAACAGTTAGTGCCACACGTTGGACAAATTTGGTATCTGAATAACTATTTTATTGATGATATTGGGAGGACAAAAGTCCGTACAGAGCGTGTTTATTCAAAATAAGGACAGATCAAACATAATTCTACTAGAGGGCTAAGCCACTACGGGCATTTAGCTATAGTATTTTCTTAGTTTATCCGCATTCCAATAATTCTTGACCGGGGTTCCAGATAACGTTTCCAGGGTGTAAGCTCCCTTACCCGTACCGGTGACAACACGGTAGGGGCCTTCCCAGTTAGGGACTAATTTCCCTTGGGAGGCATTTTTCCCTCCTATGTCGGCTCTCCTGAGTAATAGGTCGCCCATTTGGAATTTTCTCGGGACCACTTTCTTATTGTACCTGGCCGCTGTCTTCTGCTTAAGGGCAGTATCCCGTATGTGAGTTACGTTTCTTCTTTCTTCGAGCAAGTCCAGGTCCTCTCTGATTAAACCGGGGTTACTGTCAAATGAGAACTATTGGTAGCGCCAGCTGGGCTCCCTAATCTCCACAAGGATCATGGCCTTGCAGCCATAGGTCAATTTGAATGGGGTTTCTCCCGTGGTGGAATGGGGAGTGGTCCGGTATGCCCAGAGAATATGACCAAGTTGCTCAACCCAGTTCCCTTTGGCTTCATCTAACCTCCTTTTAAGCCTCGCACGATGATTCTGTTGGCGGCCTCGGCTTGTCTGTTTGTCCTGGGGTTCTCAACGGAGCTGCAGTAGTGCTTTATTTTCTATCCGGCTAGTAGCTCTTCAAAAGTTTTATCTTTAAACTGGGTACCATTATCTGTGACAATAGATTCTAGTATGCCAAACGTAGTGATAATATGGCGCCAAGTAAACTTCTAAATTCGCGTTGAGGTGATAGTGATCAGAGGTTCGGCCTCGATCCATTTAGTAAAATAGTCTACCGCTACCACCAAGTATTTAAACTACCCTGGGACCTGGGGGAAAGGACCTAAAATGTCCATACCCCACCTGTAAAAGGGCCAAGGAACCGACGTCGTGAATAGTTCTTCAGAAGGGGCTTGAAAATGATTTGCATGGCGCTGACACTTATCGCAAATTTGAACGTGTGTTTAAGAGTCAGCTTCCATTGTTGGCCAATAGAATCCTGTCCTTAATACTTTTTGGGCTAGGGCTTTGCCTCCTAAGTGATGACCATAGCTTCCTTCATGAACTTCATCTAGGGTGTATTCTGCTTCCTTTGGGGTTAAGTATTTTAGAAGGGGGGAGGAGAAACCACGTCGGTATAGGCGGCCGTTGTAAATGGTGTATCTGACCGCGATCTTTACCAATCTGGAAGCCTCTTTTGGGTCCAATGGTAAGTTTCCATGCTGCAAATAGCCCAGTATAGGGGTGATCCAAGATGGCTAATGGTCCTCCACTTGGGATATGCTATGATTCCTGATGGAGGGTTGGGAAAGAGTTTCTTAGATTACAGACCGGTTGTTGTCGGGGCTCTTCGTGCTTGCCAATTTAAACAGAAGGTCTGCTCTAGAGTTCTATTCTCTTGGGATGTGCTCTATCTTGACCTCCTCGAAACCTCTCAAAATTTCCTGGACCTTGCTCAAGTATTTCTATAGGAGGGGTTCTTTAGCTTGATAGTCACCTCGGATTTGGGAGGTTACTAGTTAGGAATCACTGCAAAGTATGATCCGCGTTGCCTCCATATCTTTTGCCATTAGCAAGCCGGCGATGCAGGCCTCATACTTGGCCTGATTGTTTGAGGTCAGGAATTCAAACTTCAGGGAGTGCTCCAAGGTCAAACCCTCTGAATTCTCCAATATCACTTCTGCCCCGCTTCCCTTAGGGTTCAATGATCCGTCGGCAAAAATGGTCTAGAAGGCTTTTTTAGGGTCGCCGTTGTCTGATGTGAGTTCCGCTAGGAAGTCCGACAACGCTTGGGCTTTTATTGCAAGTCGTGGTTCGTAAGTAATTCCAAACTCTGAGAGCTCGATCAACCATGCAATCATTTGCCCAGCCAGATCTGGTTTATTTAGCACCTGCCGGATAGGTTGGTCCATTCTTACCACCACTAGGTGGCATTGAAAGTATTACCGAAGTCTTCTTGCGGTGATAATGAGCGCAAAGGCAACTTTCTCGACCTTTTCGTACCGAAGCTTGGGGCCCTGGAGGACCTTGCGTACAAAGTAGATAGGCTTCTATCCTTCGTCAATTTCTCGGATCAAAACTGAGCTTACGGCCTTGTCAAAATAGGGGGAGGACAAGAGGTTTTTTAAGGATGTGAAGGCGTCCTCACACTCTGGGGTCCATTTAAAACTTTTCCCCTTCTTAAGCAATTTGAAAAGGGGGAGAGACTTGTGAGCAGCCTTGGCTAAGAATCTTGTGAGGGCCGCTATGTGCCCCATAAGCTGTTGTACTTCCTTGACATTTCGGGGACTTCTCATGCTGAGGACGGCCTGACATTTGTCCGGATTGGCTTCGATTCCTCAATGAGTTAGCATGAAACCTAAAAATTTACTGGCCTGGACACCGAAAGTGTACTTCTCCGGGTTCAACCTTATGTTGTACTTTCGAAGTTGTCTGAATACCTCCTCGAGGTCTGCCGTGTGCGATCCGCTGTGTGGGGTCTTTACTATCATGTCATCTATGTAGACTTCTAGCATCTTTCCCACTTGGTTTTCAAAAACCTTGTTCATCATCCTTTGGTAGGTGGCTCCTGCATTCTTTAGGTTGAAAGGTATGACCTTGTAGCAGTAGCTTGCCCTATCGGTAATGAAAGCAGTTTTATCTTCATCCCAGCGTACATGGGAATCTGGTTGTACCCAGAATATGCATCTATGAATGAGAGCCATCTAAACCCCGAGGAGCCATCCATTAATTTGTCTATATTGGGAAGTGGGTATGGGTCCTTGGGACAAGCTTTATTCAGGTCGGTATAGTCTATGCACATTCTCCATTTTCCGTTGGACTTCTTTACCAGAACCACGTTGGAAAGCCATGTGGTATAGGAGATTTCTCTGATGAAGTTGCCATTTAGTAGCTCTTTAACTTGGTCTTCAATGACTTGCTGCCTCTCGGGTCCAACCTTTCTCTTCTTTTGTGCAACTGGCCTGGCGCCTTCTTTAATTGACAAACGATGGCAGATAAAGGTGGGGTCGAGTCCGGGCATGTCAGAGGAAGTCCATGCAAACAAGTCCTTGTTTCTTAACAAGAGTTCTGAGAGTTGTTGCTTTTTTTTTTTACCCAGACGAGCTCCGATCTTGGTAACCTATCTTGGGTTGGTCCCGAGCTGAAGAGATTCCAGTTCGCCTTCGGGCTGAGGTCGAGTACCCCAGATCTCTTCCCTGACATCCAACTCGGTCATTAAAATGTTAACTTGGTCGATAGCCGGGGTGGAGACGGAGGGTTTCTCCCTCAGAGGCACTTTACAAATCTTCAGGCTCTCATTGTAGCATTTTCTAGCAGCAACTTGGTCGCCTTTTACAGTGACAATGTCATTATTTTTATTGAGGAACTTCATCATGAGGTGGGTGATGGATACCACCGCTCCAAGGGCATTGAGAGAAGGACGGCTCAGGATAATGTTATAAGCCGAAGGGCAGTCCACAACCAGGAACTTTACCTTGACAGTCCTGAAGAGTTTAGATGATCCGAGGGTCAGATGGGTTTCATAATAACCGACTAGGGTGATCTTCTCACTGGTGAAACCCGTTAATTCTCCTATGTGGGGAGTCCAGTCGGACTGTGAGAGCTCTAACTTCTGATAGAGATCTAGGAACATAATGTCGGCTGAACTCCCTTGATCGATGAAAATTCGGCGGACCTCAGCATTAGAAATTACCCTGGAGATGACGAGTAGATCGTCGTGGTCCGGAATTATTCTGCTATAGTGTTCGTCTGAGAAGGTGATGAGAGGCGCTTTTCTATCCTCTGCTTGTGTTCTTAGTTCTAAGTGGACCACGCTAAAAACTGCCATTCCAAGGGCTTTTTTTCGAGCTTCATTGGAAGATCCTCCTCCGGCAAAGCCACCGGTAATGGTATGGATCGTCCTATTGGGCTCGGAGCGATGGTTGTCATTATCAACGGGGGGAGTGTCCCTGATCCGACCCTGCCAATCGCTGTTATCTCAGCGAGGTGGAGTCCGGGATCTTCTCCTAGGACTTCTTGTCCTTCTTCTGCACAGAGGGGACGGACTCTGATGCGGGGTATGTCTGCTGTCTCTGCGTCTATTGTCCCCCTTGTTATTTTCTACACGAAGGATATACTGCTGCAAGCATCCGGCTTTGATTAAGAATTCGATGGCATCGCTCAACTGATAGCAATTTTCTGTATCGTAGCCATAGGCCTTATTCCATGTGCAATGTTTGGAGTGATCCTTTTGCTTGTGTTTTTTGATAGGGGGCGGTCTCCGGACATTCTAAAACTCCGTGTATATCACTTCCCTCAAGATTGTTTCCCGAGGCGTGTTCAAAGGAGTGTAGTCTGAGTAATTCCTCCGGGGTGGGCTACCCTTTGGGGGTCGCGACCTTGAGGAATTCTGGTTGGGCTTCTGGTGAGAAGGCTCGCCTTTGTCCCACCTCTTATGGTCTTCTGTTGCCTCCTCCAAGTAGACATACTTCTCGGATTGTTTTTAGAAGTCGGTCAGATTGTCTAGTTTCTTTTTTGCCAGGGACTTGAAGAACTCGGAGCCTATTCGGAGACCGCTTCTGGCATAATGCAAGGCTATTCTGTCTTCAAAATTTTCTACATTGGTGCAGGCAGCCATGAAACACCTAACGTAATCCCGAAGGCTCTCGTCCTTTCCCTGGCGGATCTTAGCCAGAGATTCGATGGATTTAGGTTGTTCCTTGCTTGTGGTGTATTGTAGCAGAAAATGCTATTTAAGGTCTGACCAATCCATGATAGTCCCCCGTGGTTAGCCGGTAAACCACTTGAGGGCTCCCTTTTTGAGGGAGAGAGGGAAAGCTCGGCACAACAATTCTATGGATCCGCCATAGAAACATAGGGACTGCTCGTAGGCATTTATGTGTTCCTGGGGGTCTATGGTTCCGTCGTAAATTTTTAGGTTTGCAAGAAACTTGAAATTTCTTGGAACCCAGAACTCCATGAGCTGATCAGAGAAAGGTTGTTCCATGGTTTCACAATTCTGGTTATTATCCCCAGTATTGAAAATTCCATTATCGTCGTGAGCCCTCCTTTTATTATTTTCCACGTCGGTCCGTCTATCATGGCGGCGCGACCTTGGTTGGTTTTCATGCATGGCGTGCTGCATGTCTTCCAGCCTCCTGAATTGGTCTTTGAGCAAATCCATATGTTGCTGCAACATATCTTGAAACTGGCATTGGGAACCCCGAGATTGATGTATGCATTCAGAGCGGGATGCACAATCATCGAACTCATTGTTTGGGATTCCCAGATGTTGGTGTACCGAAATCCTGTGCTCTTGAAGGCTCTGGTCACCTCTCTGGGCTGGGAATTTAAGTCTTTCCCTGAAAAAAATCCTGCGTGATGGGTTAGGAGACTCCTCAGAAAAGGAGGTGGAGTGCCCATCACGTCGGCTTCCTGATCCGGGTGCCTGATTTCTCACAGCGGAGGTTTGAGCCACAAGTGGAGACAGTGGTAGTGGTAGACGTTGCATGTCAGGATCCTGTCTCTAGTTGACAAAGGTTTGTGCAGCGTCTCTTCTCGAGTTTTGCCTCGTATTCACCATGATTGGGTGGGATTAGAATTTTAAGGATCCCCATAGTCAGCGCCAATGTTCTAAAGAGGATTCAGAAGGTACCTGAAGTAGGCACGTTACGGTGGTTTTCTCTTTGAGTAGCAGCTGAGCGTATTGTGCAGGGGGGTGGGTACCTGCAAAGGGACTCTAATGCTTAAGTTAGGCGGTGCACAAGAAGGCTTATGAAATTAGGTTAAAGATTACCTTCTTAAGATGACTTAACCGTGTATTTATAGAGCGCATACAGAATCCCAATGGGATCCTTACTGAATGCAGGTAATTTAGGATTAGTATCCTAATGAGGATCACCTTTCCATTATTATAGGATACGTCCCTCTAAATTTGGGATTAAGATATGGAAAGTATCTAGCAACCAAAGATAACTATGAATCCTATAATATCGTAAGTTGATGATTAGTAGTTACAGATATTTAGGGATTCATCCTCTGCGTGAATCTATCAACCATGATGTCATATCCCAACACCACTTGAGGGCCGTAATCCGTGGTCCGGAATACGTTGTGAGTCTTCGTCTACGCCAGTTAGGAGGAGTCCGGTAATGTGCATGCCGGGTTGATCCCATAGAGTGAGATCCCGGATCACGGTCCAGAACACCTACTGAGGGCAAAGTGTTTGTTGCACGAACTACTATATTTATAGAAAAGGAGTTTATCTCCAAAGGAATCAGTAGGAGGAAAGTGGAACTTGAAGAAGTTCAAGTTTCACAAAGCAGCAATAAACCAATGGTAGAAATAGAGTAGCCTCCACAAATATTGTGGAATAGAAACCTGCTCTAGTAGCATAAGACCTGCGTAGGTCTAATAGGATACGTCATCAACCAGAGAAATATGGATTTCTCATGACCCAACAAGGTGACATATTGCTCATGGATCAAGATGAGCCTGTGACTTACCAGGAAGCCATTATTGGCCCAGAATCTGAGAAATGGCTTGAGGCCATGAGATCTGAAATGGATTCCATGTATGCCAACCAGGCATGGACATTGGTTGACCCACCTGAAGGGGTAAAACCCATTAGGTGCAAGTGGGTTTTCAAGAAGAAAATCGACATAGATGGTATTGTGCATACCTTTAAGGCGCGATTGGTGGCTAAAGGTTTCAAACAAATTCATGGTGTAGACTATGATGAGACTTTTTCCCCATTTGCGATGCTTAAATCTGTTCAGATCTTGCTTGCTATCGGATCTTACTTGCTATTGCAGCATACCATGATTATGAAATCTGGCAAATAGATGTCAAAACTGGTTTCCTTAATGGAAATCTTCTCGAGGATGTGTATATGACACTGTTGGAAATTGCGGATACATCACGCAGCGAAAAAATAAGATTCCCACCAAGGATCCATGCTAAAAGCCATAATATGAGTTTTAAAAATATTTACCTCTTGAAGCGTGATCAAAAGGAAGTGACGTGAATCACCAACATCGTAATAGCAATGATGTCTCTGCAGTATCCACATGAACAGACTCACAAACGTCCAACATCCACAAAGAGAAGCCTCACGTCTCTCACACAGTGCTAGCTGTGAAGAAAAGAGAAGAAACTTGTCGCTCTCTCACTCACTTTTTTGTAGGTGAGGCTAGGATTCTGTAACATGTGTGTCTTAGCAGCCCCTTAGCAGTACTATTTATAATAGTGACTGTCTTAAGTGAGTGTGAGCAGCAATAAGGTAAGTTGTGCAACCCTAGACTCATCTGTTATGAGTCTGGCCCATATTTGAATCCGCGTCCAACTTGGATTTATTGCTCCAATTTTAGTCTGCTCTATGTGTGTGACCCTGCAGGTTCTCATTACGTTGGCAATAATATTAAAATCCCATTTTAATATTATAAGCAGTGAGCGGTATTTAGCAACACATCGCTGCTACCCAAGTAATAAGAATATCAGTGATTTGACATAACCTTTCCGTGACCAATGTTTTTGTATCATTTAATCCTTTTGTCAAGATATCTAGATTGAACACAAGGCATGGAATACGTCACCCTTGTATAGTCCAATCATTCTTTTCCTGATACTCGAGTAGACTTTATAACAATAAATGAAATCAATATCTCATATTGACTCATTTGAGCATGACCATGCATTTCGTAGTCTCACTCAATCAGGGGCCCCGAAGATATTGCTCCTATTATGTAGGAGTGACAAATCCCATCTAGGTCACTCACATCCCTCTGCATGATTCGCGGTATGTCCAATAACCAACTTTATAATCACCTTGTTACGGATGACATTTGAAGGTATTAAAACACACAACTCCTCATGTAGGAATCGTAGTGATTGCAGGTCAACGACCACAGATACCATTGTCACTATGAGAATCGCTTATGACACTCATGTAACGATCCATGTAGCGTTCTCATGGTGGGTCAGTCCAGTACATAATTACTCTAATATGTACCCATGTGAAGACTTGATATCTCATATCTATGACCCATGAGATGTGGTCATCAGTCTATGCACATACTAGTCTCAATGCATTATTGTTGTCCTAGTTAACAATAATACTTGACTGGGGACATTTAAGAATAGTGTTCTAACCAAAAAGATCTCACGATCAAGTCATCCACTTGATGTCCTATGGCATCAAACTTACTATTCTAATGACTTTATTATGTTTATTAGAAAGAACACAATAAATGAATTGCCTCATATATTAAAATAGCATAATAGAATGTATGTAAATACAGACAAATGTATTAGCCTCTAGGGCATACACCAACAGACACAGCCTGAAGGTTTTGCCACTCTAGAGGATGCTGGAAAGATTTGCAAATTGTAACAATCTATTTATGGATTGAAGCAAGCTTCCAGAAGTTAGAATCTTTGTTTTGATGATACAATAAAATAGTTTGGTTTCATCAAGAATGAAGAAGAATCTTGTGTCTACAAGAAGGTTAATGGGAGCACTATTGTCTTTCTAGTATTGTACGTAGATGACATACTACTTATCGGAAATGACATCCCTACCATATAGTCCGTAAAGACTTGGTTAGGGAACTACTTCTCTATGAAGGACTTGGGCAAAGCCACCTATGTGTTAGGTATCAGGATCTATAGAGATGGATCACCGAGACTGCTTGGCCTAAGTCAGAGTACACGCATAGACAAAGTGTTAAGACAATTTAACATGCATGAATCCAAGAAAGGACACTTACCTATGTCGTATGGTGTAAGCCTATCTAAGGCTCAATCCCCTTCCACCCAGGATGAGAGGGATCTCATGAGCAAGATTCCATATGCATTTGCAATTACATCTATCATGTCTGCCATATTATGTACTCGACTAAACATCTCGTATGCTTTGAGCATGACCAATCTGATCCCGGTGAGAGTCATTAAACTACTGTCAAGAACATCCTTAAGTACTTGAGAAGGACTAAGGATTTGTTCTTGGTATATGGAGCCGAGGAAGAGCTAGTTGTAAAAGGTTACACTGATGCTAGCTTCCAAACTGATAAGGACGACTCCAGATCGCAATAGGGTTATATTTTTTACCTAAATGGTAGGGCTGTGAGCTAGAAGAGTTCAAAGCAGGAGACAGTCACCGATTCTACCACAGAGGTTGAGTATATTATTGCCTTTAATGCAGCAAAGGAGGCCGTTTGGATCAGGAAGTTCATTACTGAACTTAGTGCTATTCCTAGCATTATGGATCCAGTAAACCTCTATTGTGATAATAATGGAGCCATTGCACAAGCTATGGAGCCTAGATCTCACCAGCGATCCAAACATATACTTAGGCATTTCCATCTCATTCGAGAGATCATCGATAGAGGAGATGTGAAGATATGCAGAGTACCAACAGATGATAACATTGCTGATCCACTGACGAAGCCTCTTACACAGCAGAAGTATGAGGGTCACACAAGGTCTTTAGGCATTAGACATATGCTTGATTGGCTCTAGTGCAAGTGGGAGATTATTAGTGTGTGCCCTAGAGGCTGATATATTTGTCTGTATTTACATACATTCTATTATGCTATTTTTTAATATATAAGGCATTTCATTTATTGTGTTCTTTTTTAATAAACATAATAAAGTCCTTAGAATAGTAAGTTTGATGCCATAGGACATCAAGTGGATAACTTGATCGTGAGATCCTTTTGGTTATAACACTATTGTTAAATGTCCCTTGTGACGCACCTTTTTCCCAAGGGAACGTCTTACTTTCAATTACAATGCGGAAATAAAATTTATGTGAGTTAAGACCCGATTCATTTTAATAATATATATATAAACTCGATCATAGTTGGGTAATTAAATTGGCGAGTATATTTTTTTTTTTGTTACATTAACGTTAACGATAATCAATATCCACGGTGACGAAACATACATGGGAAATTAACATTTCATTTATATATATATATATAATTATCAAACTGTTTAGTTACAAAGCCTGACATATCAAAAAGTAAAACTATACCGCCCCAAAGGATTATACATACATATCCCTACGGTATCGAATATACATTACCCACTATAGACAAAACATCAGGCCCCCAAAATAAAAATACTGGTAGCCCTCAGTAGCTACAAGTAAAGTCAGTCCCTCAAGTGAGGAGGAATCAAGTTAGGATCCTCTTCAGGATCCTCTTCGGGGTCGTCCTCAAGAACTTCTTCGGGATCTTCCTCAGGATCTTCTTCGTCAGAGGAAATCACCATAGGAATCGCAGAGTCACGGGACGGGGCCCGAGCTGTGGAACGAAAAGAGTCTTCCCGCGGAGTGAAATAACGGTCACCCCACATCTCGTGTATCGGTAGTTGAAACTCCAAACGTAAACTAATACAACAGGTGAAGACGGGCGGTTCGTGACGTCTCCAGGCTAGAGATAACGACACATCCCCCGTATAGACGCAACGCTCAGAACCATAGTTGAAGTACCAGCACTCTGGCCCTCCCAAGAAAGTCAGGCGCACATCTCCCAAAAATCTTTGCGTGCGTGGCTCCATATTCTTCTGCAGTCGCTCAGTCGAGATGAGGCCGAAAACCAGGGAAGTCAGGAGCTTCCGGTTCCTTGCAGTTATCTTCTATGGAACGCAGTATACGGACAAAACAGAAGTGGAGAGACAGAGAAAAGGTAAGACATCCTACCATCATTACCAATCATAGCATCGAGAAACCAAATGGCGCAAAGCGCCCACATAGCATTTCAAAATAATAAGCATAGGCATTGAATAGCAGAAGTAAACAAATAAGCAGTTCCAAGCAGTTATATATATACAACAGTAAGACAACAATTCTAATTATAATGACAATATATGCCAGATAATTCATGGACTCACTATGCACACGTGCCCTCAATAACCAAAATCCTACTCCATGGAGCTAGACACAAAACAGTCAGAGAGAACGATCAGGAGGTATGTCTGTATTCTTGGCTGCCCAGGCCCTCAAGTGCTATAATTCTCAAATTATCATTGTGTACATCATGGCATTTTACAAGACATTCTACACAGATCTCGATATAGGACAGCGTCCTGGTCCGGATCGTCAATGTGTTTGCATTGGTCTGCCCCACGGACAGAGAGCTACCAACTGCCCATCGTGAGGTACTCGCACCCTGATGCCCCCAAGGTCAACAAGTAACCTACACTTGTCTATTCGCACCCGCATAAAGGTGTAAGTTCAACTCCTAGGCTACCGGCCTTAACCAAGTCCAACGGAAAATCTCTTTCTTTTTGTTCAATGCATGACACAATCATACTCTTCATGACCAACTAAGTCCATCATGCCTCAAATGCATGTCATATCATTTATCAACAAGATCTGATCCCATTCACGGGTCCACAACAAGCCAATAGTACATTTTAAGGATATCCACAATTTCCATTCATAGTCATGATAGAAGTCAACCATTAAATTCATTATGTGCCTCAAAAGCTCACCCATACTCATGTTCTCCCTATTTATGAATCCCTACTTAATCTCTAGTCATCCAATCATTTATGATTTATGTGCTTTTATTAATCCAAGGGTTTTGAATCCAGGAAGATACATGGCCAGAATCACTAACAACGTCACAGATTTAATTGCAAGGTATTGGGTGATAAACCGTAGTTGTGAATTCGACGGAGATAATGCATTTAGTGGAAAATTGAGGCTGCCATTCGACGAAAAATAACATGGCAGAAGGATGAAAGATGGGAGAACATTTTATAACAAGATTGGATAAAAATCAATTTCTGTCGGATGGAGGTTCTGTCGAACAAAGAACAAAACTGTCAAATTTTTCCAGAAGGTCAGCAGAAGTCCTATTTCGACGGATGTGGGTGTCGACGTTGGAGAAATCTCCCAAGTGTCGAACCGACGAAAAACACTATAGTCAGAAACTCTAATCGACAGATCTTGACATTCTACTCGACGAATATTAACTTTGTGAAGCTTCTATTAAATGGATAGGCAATCTACTCGATGGGTATGTCTCTCGATGGGTATTGGCATTCTAACTCAACGAATATGTCACTCGACGGATGTGGTCATTCCAATTCGACAGATTTTGCATTGGAGGAGTTTCTCTCCTAAGTGGTCAGAAGTTCATACTCGACGGATTTTGATATTGCACTAAATGACCAGGGATCAAATTCGACGGGCATGGCCAGGGGTTCATACTCGACGGATTTTAACTTTACTAAGTGATCAAGACATCAAATTCGACAGGTTTGGCCAGGAGTTCATACACGACAGATTTTGACATTACACTTAATGGTCAGAAACTCAAGTTATTACCATTTCTCACCAAGAATCCCAAAATTTTAGTCTCAAGGCGTGGCCATCCGAGAGCCAGCCCGACGGCGTTCCTTTTAGATTATACGTTCCAGTACACATAAATATATCAAAACACACAAAACAATCAACTAGCATATATACATCACCAACAGTATACAAACAAAGATGACTCTCAGTACTAATCACAAACGACGTCCCTAAATGCTAAAAGAAGTTGAGGAGGAGTGTCTTCCTCTTACCTTGGAGAAGCACAAAGAAAGGCTGCTCCTTTTGGTCAGGATTTACGTTTTCAGCTTCCAGGAAATCCTTAAACATTTAAACGTGCAAAATCAGAACCCAATATTGAAATGGATACCCATTGTCATCAAAATGACAGTGGGTTACGAAAAAGAGAAGAGAGGGAGAAAAAGCTAAGAGCTTTACCTTAAAGCTCCAACCTTTAAGCTTCAAAGACGTAGAGAATGGAGATGGAGAAAATGATAGAACTTTGAAGATGATTTCCTCAATGATGGTGGTCCTCCAAACACGAAATGGTGCTAAGATTGTGACGATTTGAAGAACAAAATGGAGGTGTGGGTGGATGGTGTTGCTGCTGTGGCGTGAAAGAGAAGAGAGAAAGATGAGTGAATAGTGAGCTACGTATTGGGAGGAGGGGAAATGTCAGGAAGAAAATGAATTAGACCCCTTAATTCAAACGTGCTGCACAAATTGGGAGGAGAGAGAAATGATAAAATAATGGTTGGAGGAAGCTTCTTTGAGAAGCTTCGCGCGCTCCTCGATAAAGCACATAGTAAGCTTGTCTCCAAATTAAATACATCTGACAGATGATTAATTACAACTGTGGAATTATTTTCTCGATGAATAAAATTTACAATTGATGAAAATAATATTTTATTATTCATCGATAATTTTATGATACCATAATTTTATTTAACAGATAAATTCTTGAAAAATGCAAATCTCTCAAACGTACTACCTCTCGGTTTAGTAAGATCCCCGTTGACACGTTGACAGGTTCAAAGTTTACCAAATTTCTCGGAAAAATATTCTAGTTTCCCCGACTCTGCTCAGTGTACATACAAAACGAAGAATATATTAAAATATTCATCGTTTCCAGAAAAATCCACAAAAATTCCTAAAAATCATAAATATTATAAAATGATCGTTTATAATGAAATAAAGAATTTTCGGGATGTTACATCCCTAGTCAAGTATTATTGTTAATTAGGACAACAATAATGCATTAAGACTAGTATGTGCAAAGATTAATGACCACATCTCATGGGTCATGGATATGAGATATTAAGTCTTCACATGGGTACATATTAGAGTAATGATGTACCGGACTGACCCGCCATGAGAACGCTACATGGATCGTTACGTGAGTGTCATAAGTGATTCACATAGTGACAATAGTGTCTGTGGTCCTTTGACTTGAAATCACTATGATTCCCATATGAGGAGTTATGTGTTTTAATACCATCAAACGTCATCTGTAACAAGGTGATTATAAAGTTGGTTATTAGACATACCGTGAATCATGCAAAATGATGTGAGTGACCTAGATGGGATTTGTCACTCCTACATAACAGGAGCGATATCTTTGGGCCCCTTGATTGAGTGAGACTGCGAAATGTATGGCCATGCTCAAATGAGTCAATTTGAGATATTGATTTCATTTGATGTTACAAAGTCTACTTGAGTACAAGGAAACGAAAGATTGGACTATACCAGGGTGACGCATTACATGCCTTATGTTCAATCTAGATATCTTGACAAAGGGACTAAATGACACGGAAACATTGGTCACGGAAAGGTTATGTCAAATCACTGACATTCTTATTACTTGGGTAGCAGCGATGTGTTGCTAGATACCGCTCATTGCTTGTAATATTAAAATGAGATTTTAATATTACTGCCAATGTAATGAGAACCTACAGGGTCACACACATAGAGCAGACTAAAATTGGAGTAATAAATCCAAGTTGGACTCAGATTCAAATATGGGCCAGACTTATAACAGATAAGTCTAGGGTTACACAGCATACCTAGCTGCTGCTCACACTCACTTAAGGCAGTCACTATTATAAATAGTATTGCTGAGGGGGTTGCTAAGATATACATATTATAGAACCCTAGCCCCACCTACAGAAAAAAGTGAGTGAGAGAGCGACATGTTTCTTCTCTTCTCTTCGCAGCTAGCATTATGTGAGAGACGTGAAGTGTATCACCCCCTCCGAAGGGTGTCACTTTTCAAAATAACTCCATATAAATATAATTAATTACCCAAGTTATAAAATAACTAATATTACTAAAATACGGGTTTCAAAATTTCTTTTTCATGGAAAACATTAATTGATCAAATTAAAATAACTCAAAATATAATAACTGAATATCATACTTTTCATATAAACAGAGTTTACAACAACTATACATACATTATTTTTACATATCAAAAAACATAACACCTAAAACATGAGCCCTTGTTAGAAGACAAATTCCCTAGCTGGGAATGTCTCAACCGATAAAAATTCGACCCAAAGATATAATGAAGTTCTCTCTAGGAGTATAGTGAAATTCATTCCACAACTCCCTAATAGGTAAAATAACCTCTACATAAGCAACCGTATAAAATGAAGTAACGATCCCATGACTAGTCCTACTTACTAATAGAGTAATATCACCACAATACTCTATATGTCTTGTGTCCCAATAGACATGCCAAGCAGCAGCGCCGTCAAGAAATTATAGCCTAAAGAAATCTAGTTGAC
Organism: Ormosia semicastrata; assembly: GCA_029884595.1. NCBI lineage: Eukaryota > Viridiplantae > Streptophyta > Magnoliopsida > Fabales > Fabaceae > Ormosia > Ormosia semicastrata. The sequence goes on along the minus strand of JAQQTO010000061.1, from coordinate 61,602,148 downwards.
TCCTTCTGCCACTATCGTAATCTTTACAGACGTAAACATAAAATAGAAACAGATAGAATAAAATAGCAAAGAGGTGAGATCCCCTACATTGCATACCAATATAGCAGCAAAGAAACAATACGAACAACAATGTTGTTCCACACATACAATTCATAGATTATCATAAAATTAGCAGCATATATATATTTAGGATATTAAATAGATAAACATTCCAAGAAACTCGCAGCTCAATATCAGGCATAATGATAATGCCACAATCATATTAAGTTTTAACAACGTAAATGCTGAATATGCATATGCTCAGCACAAATCGGTTCCTTCTTCATATAGTTTACTCAAATTCGGAAATAAACGCCCAATAGATCTGTCCCCCCTTAATAAGAATCGAAATAAGACAGTGTATATTGGATAATGAAAAACAATAGTGTTCATCAAGATGTCAGTGCGTTGCAATCGGTGATCACGGCCAGGGTATATATATATATATATATACATGTCTCAATATCAACTGCTTAATGTCAAACAAGTGAATCACCGCGGCTTGACGTCCTCCAGGATTCCTCTCACTATCCTGTGAGTTCACATCCACTCCTTAGGCATAAAACGCCACTACAAAATCCGTGAATGCATGATAAATAATTGAATCATATACTGTCATCGATCACACATTATTTCTTTTTCATATGCCATCATATGGCAGTATCATCATACAATGTTCAAAACATTTATGTTCAAAAACAGAGTACCGTTATACTATCCCCAAATGATACTAACTCAACTGCACATACACATACAGATTGTCCAATACCATTAGTATCTATGGTATTATATAACCGCCCATACAATCAATAATACCAAAGATCCACTCAGGTCCAATATTTCAGTTTCCCAATTTTTAGCTCAAAACATTGGCTTTACAACAAAACTCGTCGTTCCTTTCAATCGCGTAGCAGTTTTATCGCATTTTCACAATCGCGTAACACTTTTGTTACATTTTCAAATCGCGTAAAGATTTTTTAACATTTTCTCAATTGCGTAAAGATTTTAAAATGTTTTCTCAATCGCGTAGCTAAAAATTACTATTTTTAAATCGCGTAAAATATTTCGAACATATTTTTAAATACAAAATAATATTTTTCTCATTTAATATCAAAAATTGACTTTATTCTCATTATTTCCATAATAGTCCTTCCATAATATAATATTTACATAATAGTACCTCTTTAAGAAATATTTTCAAAACAGTCCTTCTTTAAATAATATTTGTAAAATAGTCCATTTTTAAAGAATATTTTCATTATAATCCCTCTAAAAACCAGTATTTCTACTATTTCCCAGAAAATTGTGTTTCATAGTTTTACTTGGGATATTACAGCTCAAAATTTCCTAACGCACTTCAAAACCCATAAGGTGAGCTATACGTCAATAAATTTCAAGTATTGACATTTATTCTACTACTTAGCTTAATTAATTAAAATTACTGTCATTTAAATTTCAAAACCTACCAAATTGAGTTCTTACTTTTAAAACACCTAAGTTTACACTTAGTAAAGTAATTTTGGATCTTGATCATCAAAAATTGGCATGTTGTCCAAGTTTACAGATTGCTTAAAAATTAATAGATAAATCATTTTCTAACACTTTAAATCCTTATAAAATTACTTAATTGAATTTCTTGTCATAAAATCATTTAAACCTTAATTTGAAAAAAATTTAGAATCCTTAATCCTCTTGATAGCAACAAGGCCGTATGCCTCTAGACTCTTTAGAGTCCTCATACAGATTTTCTCATCATGTGAATCACATCTTAAATTACACAAGCATCATCATGCTTCCAAATTCACATAGGCAAATATACCATCAAAGCTATAAGCATATCAAACACATATACAAATCATGCATACTTATCAAAGCAATAAAACAATCACACAATATAATCAAACAAGCACAAACCAATAATTACACAATCGAGTGAATAAATCCTCACATGGATTTTCCACTCACAAACACAAACAATTCCATTCCTTCACCGCCACATATGGCCGATAAGGTTAATCTCCCTCATACCTGGTTGATGCTTCCTAGCTCTTTGTAAAACTCTTCAAGTTCCTTCTCCTCTAGATTTCGTGAATCACCCAAACAATTTCTTAAAATCTTAAACAAATCTTAAAGTCATAAACAAAGCTTAGGAATAAGAAACCATGGATCAATCATGGTCAAGAAAATTAGAAACTCAACTTAGAACCAAAGAATCAAGAGATTACCTTGGATGTAAGAAATCAAAACTTGCTTTTTGAAGCACTTAGAGTAGGATTTAGGTAAAACTCACAAAAGGAAAGATGTTTAGAATAAGGTTTGGGTTTGGAAAGTAAGGTTGGATAAAATTATAGAGGTGAAGTGGTTGGTTTGGTGGGTGGAGGCTGAATCCTTCAAAGAAGAGAGAAGATGGTGTTTTTGGTGTTTGTTCCTGGTGTTCTTGAATAATTGGAAAAGAGAGAATAGAGAAAATGGTTCAAGTGTCACAAAATGTGAGCAAGTGAAATTGAACTAGCCAACTCCTAAGTGTGCAGCCGTGAGGTGAGAGAATGGAGAGAATAGGATTTTGTTTAGCAAAAATGAAAGCTATCACATGCATGCACATGGTCTTCACATGGCCTATGTCACTTGGTGTCATCCATTGGTCATAAAAGACCATTCAAGAACCTTGGAGAAGGCCTTGTAGCCGCCGGACTCAATAGGAAAACTAACCAAGCTTTGCTTCTATTTTAATTCTTAATTACACCTTAATTAAATAATTAATTCATTTAGTTTCCCTTAAACTAATTTAATTAGGATTTCTAATTACATTCTAATTAGTTAATTACATTATTATGTCATTGTATAGATCATGATTATGTCATGTTTCAAGATAATAGATATTTATCTAGTAATTAGCATCTAATTATTAAGCAATTAAATTAGTTCACTTAGTTAATTAAGCTAATTAGGATAATTAAGTCGAATTATCTAGTTACTTAACTAATTGACCTAGCCATTTTTGTTGACTACATCATAACCGTTAAAATCAACTTCATCTCCTAACCATTGATTAAATCTAAAGTTGATATCGTAAGCTTCTTTATCAAGATTGCTCTCACACCATTGATTAGATAAATGGTGAAGATCTAAGGTTTTTCCTTCAAGCTTTCCATCCAATGGTTCACAACAAAGTCAATGCCACTATATTTGACCAATTCCTATTAGTTGATCAAAAAGCTATGTAATGATGGCTCATCATTACTCTTAGATATTTTCTACTTTCATAATTACACTTAAGATATTTAGCTTAGAGATTTTCTGATTAGATATTTTCACCTAGATATTTATCCTGAGATATTTATAGCTAGATATTTATTTCTTAGATATTTACTAGGTGAGTCATCATAGAATCTTCTAAAACAGCTGAGTCAGTATGGTGAGTCGTAGTGCAGAGTCACCAGCTGAATCATTAAGAAATTTTTCGATCAGATATTACCCAATGGATAACAGCTACTGCTATTATTACACAATGGATAATAGAAAACTCGATATAGAAAATCCTCATCAACCGTTCTCGGTTTCGAGTTTAGTAAGATTCCCAATCCTGCCTTGACGATCTGGAACTTTTTGGTCCAGGAAAAATAATATTAAAATATTAAAATAATATTAAAATATTCAAAATAATTAAAATTTTCCAAAAATTCATAAAAACTCTTAAATATTATAAAACTCATTTATTTCAAGAAAAATGAAAAATAGGGATATTACAATTCTCCCCTCTAAAAAAATTTCGTCCTCGAAGTTTCTCTTACTTAACACACAAAAAGTTATTACTCCTATACCTTGTCTTTAAACTTCCATGTAGCATTTCCAGTCACGTCATTTCAGATGATTCTTCTACTTCTCTTGGATTTCCTCCATCAGATCATTCAAATAATAATCGTAGCCCTTTGAAAATATTGGTTGTCATCCCTTCTTCGTATCAAACTCCTTTTCATTGAACAAGTACTCCAAACTCATGTCATCACCATAAATATCGTGAGAAAGAAACATCTTTAGACCTCCAATGTAAAACAGCCATCGTAAAATCTAAAACGTGAGTCAGATAGTTCTTTTCATGCACGTTCCACTGCCTTGATGCATTTGTCACTACTGTTTCTTCCATCTAAATTCGCACTTGAACAGCTTCGCATATAACTTCTTCTTCTTCATAAATTTGAAAACTACATCCAGATTTTCAGCATGCTCCTTTGGACCTCGAGAATAGATCAAGATATTGCCAACAAAGACAACGACAAATCTGTCTTGAAACTTTACTTCTTTCACACAAATCTAAAAATAATCAGAACGTAATTCGATCTTTGGAGAAAACAGTGATCTTCTTCATTTGAACTTCTGGTTCCCATGTTGTATCTCCCGTCATATCGTTATGAATTTTCTTCATCAAGGTAAGTTGCTTCACTTGCCTATCTTTAATCTTAATAGAAAATATCTCATAGATTGAGTTCTCTTGTAAACATGTTGTACTTGGTACTATGACTTGAATTGAATCAAGAATATAGTTCCTCAATTAGAATTCATGGAAGACACTATGAAGGTTAAAAAGAAAAATGATAAGACCATTCAGTAGATTACCGGATTTATCTAACAAAGAATTTAGGATGGTTTAACAGATTTCGAAATGAACATAGTCCAATAAATTTAGAAATGAACTTTCTAGATTCAATTTCTGGATTCAAATCCAAAAATCTTAGTTCAAGGAAATACTAAAGTTTCATTGAAACAATCTAGTAGGATATGGTTGAAAAATAACCAATTCATTTATAAAGTTAAGCTCTCAAATAGATGTGATTTTAGATAAGCAAATTAAATCAACAGAAAAGATTTGATCTTTAACAAAAACAAGGTAGTTTTAGGAAACTTGAGTATAAACAACAAGTTTAACAAAAAGAGTAGAAATACTCAAATTGAACAATAACATAGATACGAATAACTCAAATCGACTTACTTAGTCTATTTATGAAAGAAATAGACAAACCAGATCAACAGAAAAGTTTTAGTCGAGGATAGCAGTAGGATAGTTTTTAGCAAACTTGAGTAGTAATAACAAGTTTAGAAGTTGAAGTAGCATTATGAAAAGAAACAAAACACAGATAACCCCAAAAGATTCATACAATCACAGATCACAAGAGAATGGGTTACCTTGCGAGTTATACAGCACAGTTTTAAGATTACTCTCTATGGTACAGCTTCCTTGTTTCTTAAATCTTTATATTTAAACGCTTCCTTCGGCCCTTTCTTCTTCTTGAGATTTTGAAACACGTGTATTACTAACGGAAGGTTCCATCTTCAGTTGATCATAATCCTTTGAAAGATGACCAGGCTTCCCACATCTAAAGCAAATTATACCCTTAATTGTGCAGTTTCTTGTCATATGGTTCTTTCCACACTTCATTGATGATGCCACAGTCTGACCAAAATCGTTTCCACTAGTACTTCCTCCCTTTGTCCGTTGTTACTTCCCCGGTGGTCGTACAAACAGCTTTCGCTGAAATCTATTAACCTTACATTTTTGTCCTTTTTGGATTATCATAGGTTCTAAGTTACAGCTTCTCGAATTCTGAGACCACTCCGATCCTAATAAATTGTAAAGTTCGATTATCAGTTCCTGTTGCCAAGCGATTATCTATCTCTGTTGTACCGCTACGTTAGTCATCCTCTACATCACACATCTAGCTGTGGCTATACGATCTTCATCACGTCTCGTGTCCACATGCCCACATCTACTATGATCCATAGTCTTTCTTCAAAAACCAAACTCAAATCATAACAAAACTAAATGTAACTATTTCAAACAACATCGTCTCCTTTGGGAAACCAAACAATATATCTCTGTGTTCAGTTTCAGAGAGAAACACAGCACAAATAAGATAAACCTACCCACAAACCCTAAAGACTCTAACTTGGGCTCTGATACCAACTAATGTAACACCCCTCCGAAGGGTGTCACATGTCAAAATAACTCCATATAAATATAATTAATTACCTAAGTTATAAAATAATAATACTACCAAAATACGGGTTTCAAAATTTCTTTTCGCGGAAAACATCAATTGATTAAATTAAAATAACTCAAAATATAATAACTGAATAACATACTTTTCATATAAACAGAGTTTACAACAACTATACATACATTATCTTTACATATCCAAAAACATAACACCTAAAACATGAGCCCATGTCAGAAGACAAATTCCCTAGCTGGGAATGTCTCGATCGATAGAAATTCAACCCAAAGATATATCAAAGTTCTCTCTAAGAGTATAGTGAAATTCATTCCACAACTCCCTAATAGGTAAAATAACCTCTACATAAGCAATTGTATAAAATGAAGTAACGATCCCATTATGAGTCCTACTTACTGATAGAGTAATATCACCACAATACTCTATATGTCCTGTGTCCCAATAGACACGCCAAGCAACAGCGCCTTCAAGAAATTATAGCCTAAAGAAATCTAGTTGACTCCTCTTTGCCGCCATCGTAATCTTTACTGACGTAAACATAAAATAGAAACAGATAGAATGAAACATTAAAAAGGTGAGATCCCCTACATCGCATACCAATATAGCAGCAAAGAAATGATACGAACAACAATGTCGTTCCACACATACAATTCATAGATTATCATAAAATCAGTAGCATATATATATTCAGGATATTAAATAGATAAACATTGCAAGAAACTCGCAGATCAATATCAGGCATAATGATAATGCCACAATCATATTATGTTTTAATAGCGTAAATGCTGAATATGCATATGCTCAACACAATCAGTTCCTTCTTCATATAGTTTACCCAAATTCAGAAATTAATGCCCTGTAGATCTGTCCCCCCTTAATAAGAACCAAAATAAGACAGTCTATGCTGGATAATGAAAAGCAATAGTGTTCATCGGGATGTCAGTGCGTTGCAATCAGTGATCACGGCCAGGGGTATATATATATATATATATGTCTCAATATCAACTAACTTAATGTCAAACAAGTGAATCACCGCGCCCTGACGTCCCTTAGATTCCTCCCACTATCCTGTGAGTTCACGTCCATTCCTTAGGCATAAAACACCACTACAAAATTCACGAATGCATGATAAATAATTGAATCATATACTGTCATCGATCACACATTATTTCTTATTCACATGCCATCATATGGCAGTATCATCGTACAATGTTCAAAACATTTTTGTTCAAAAATAGAGTACCGTTATACTGTCCCCAAATGAAATTTACTCAACCGCACATACACATACAGATTGTCCAATAGCATTAGTATCTATGGTATTATATAACTGCTCAAACAATCGATAATACCAAAGATCCACTCGGGTCCAATACTTCAGTTTCCCAATTTTTAGCTCAAAACGTTTGCTTTACAACAAAACTCGTTGTTCCTTTCAATCGCTTAGCAGTTTTATCGTATTTTCACAATCGCGTAACACTTTTGTTACGTTTTCAAATCGCATAAAGATTTTTCAACATTTTCTCAATCGCGTAAAGATTTTAAAATGATTTCTCAATCGCATAGCTAAAATTTACTATTTTCAAATCACGTAAAATATTTTGAACATATTTTTCAATCCAAAATAATAATTTTTTCATTTAATATCAAAAATTGACTTTATTCTCATTATTCGCATAATAGTCCTTCCATAATATAATATTTACATAATAGTCCCTCTTTAAGAAATATTTTCAAAATAGTCCTTCTTTAAATAATATTTGTAAAATAGTCCATTTTTAAAGAATATTTTCAATATAAACCCTCTAAAAACCAGTATTTCTACTATTTCCCAGAAAATTGTGTTTCATAGTTTTACTTGGGATATTATAGCTCAAAATTTCCTAATTCACTTCAAAACCCATAAGGTGAGTTATACGTCAGTAAATTTCAAGTATTGACATTTATTCTACTACTTAGCTTAATTAATTAAAATTGCTATCATTTAAATTTCAAAACCTACCAAATTGAGTTCTTACTATTAAAACACCTAAGTTTACACTTAGTAAACTAATTTTGGTTCTTGATCATCAAAAATTGGCATGTTGGCCAAATTTATAGATTGCTTCAAAATTAAAAGATAAATCATTTTTTAACACTTTAAATCCTTACAAAATTAGTTAATTGAATTTCTTGTCATAAAATCTTTTAAACCTTAATTTGAAAAAAATTTAAAAACCTTAATCCTCTTGATAGCAACAAGGCTGTATGCCTCTAGACTCTTTGGAGTCCTCATACAGATTTTCTCATCATGTAAATCATATCTTAAGTTACACAAGCATCATCATGCTTCCAAATTCACATAGGCAAATATACCATCAAAGCTATAAGCATGTCAAACACATATACGAATCATGCATACTTATCAAAGTAATAAAACAATCACACAATATAATCAAACAAGCACAAACCAATAATTACACAATCGAGTGAATAAATACTCACATGGATTTTCCACTCATAAACACAAACAATTCCATTCCTTCACTGCCACATATGGCCGATGAGGTTAATCTCCCTCATACCTGGTTGATGCTTCCTGGCTCTTTGTAAAACTCTTCAAGTTCCTTATCCTCTAGATTTCGTGAATCACCCAAACAATTTCCTAAAATCTTAAACAAATCTTAAAGTCATAAACAAAGCTTAGGAATAAGAAACCATAGATCAATCATGGTCTAGAAAATTAGAAACTCAACTTAGAACCAAAGAATCAAGAGATTACCTTGGATGTAAGAAATTAAAGCTTGCTTTTTGAAGCACTTAGAGTAGGATTTAGGTAAAACTCACAAAAGGAAAGATGTTTAGAATAAGGTTTGGGTTTGGAAAGTAAGGTTGGATAAAATTATAGAGGTGAAGAGGTTGGTTTAGTGGGTGAAGACCGAATCATTCAAAGAAGAGAGAAGATGGTGTTTTTGGTCTTTGTTCTTGGTGTTCTTGAATAATTGGAAAAGAGAGAATAAAGAGAATGGTTCAAGTGTCAGAAAATGTGACCAAGTGAAAATGAACTAGCCAACTCCTTAGTGTGCAGCTGTGAGGTGAGAGAAGGGAGAGAATAGGATTTTGTTTAGCAAAAATGAGAGCTATCACAAGCATGCACATGGTCTTCACATGGCCTCTGTCACTTGGTGTCATCCATTGGTCATAAAAGACCATTCAAGAACCTTGGAGAAGGCCTTGTAGCCATGGGACTCAATAGGAAAACTAACCAAGCTTTGCTTCTATTTTAATTCTTAATTACACCTTAATTAAATAATTAATTCATTTAGTTTCTCTTAAACTAATTTAATTAGGATTTCTAATTACATTCTAATTAGTTAATTACATTATTATGTCATTGTATAGATCATGATTATGTCATGTTTCTAGATAATAGATATTTATCTAGTAATTAGCTTCTAATTATTAAGCAATTAAATTAGTTCACTTAGTTAATTAAGCTAATTAGGATAATTAAGTCAAATTATCTAGTTACTTAACTAATTAACCTAGCCAATTTTGTTGATTAAATCCTAACCATTAAAATCAACTTCATCTCCTAACCATTGATTAAATCTAAACTTGATATCAATGGGTGATCACGGGTCGGGTCGGGTCGGGTTTAGGGGAGAAAAAAATCCAAACCAATCATATGAGTTCAGGTCGGGTTAGGTCGATGGGAAAAAAATTGAGCAACCCGAACCGAACCAACCCGATTAGAATTGGGTTGGTTCAGGTTGGTTGGTCGGGTCACCGGATTGGGTTGTAAGAAAAAAAAAACTCAAATATAGGTAAAACGACGTCGTTTTATTGGGTCATCAGGTCATCGAGTCGGGTCATCGGGTTGGTTCACTAATCCCGTTACCCGAACCGATATTCAACGGGTTTATCAACTTTGACCCGAACCGACTCGATTACCCGAACCAACCCGGATATATGTCATCGGGTCGAGTCGGGTTGGTCAGGTTGGCGGGCCGACGGGTCGGGTTGTGCACCCCTAGATATCATACGCTTCTTTATCAAGATTGCTCTCACACCATTGATTAGATCAATGGTGATGATCTAAGGCTTTTCCATCAAGCTTTTCATCCAACGGTTCACAATAAAGTCTATGCCACTATATTTGACCAATTCTTATTGGTTGATCAAAAAGCTATTTAATGATGACTCATCATTACTCTTAGATATTTTCTGCTTTCATAATTACACTTAAGATATTTAGCTTAGAGATTTTCTGATTAGATATTTTCACCTAGATATTTATCTTGAGATATTTATAGCTAGATATTTATTTCTTAGATATTTACTAGGTGAGTCATCATAGAATCTTTTAGAACAACTGAGTCAGCATGGTGAGTCGTTGTGTAGAGTCACCAGCTGAATCATCAAGATATTTTTCTAACAGATATTACCCAATGGATAACAGCTACTGCTATTATTACACAATGGATAATAGAAAGCTCAGATATAGAAAATCCCTGTCAACTGTTCCCGATTTCGAGTTTAGTAAGATCCCCCGATCCCGCCTTGACAGTCCAGAACTTTCTGGTCCAGGAAAAAATTTTACTTTTTTGGACCCGCCTCGGGTCCACCCCAGACCTACACAGAACTCAAAATAATACTAAAATAATCAAAAGCTCAGAGAGTTCTACAAAAATTCACAAAAATCATAAAAAAATATAAAACTTATATATTTGCAGAAAAAACTAAATTCGGATATATAGTTTTTAAGATAATATTAAAATATCAAAATAATATTAAAATATTCAAAATAATTAAAAATTTTCAAAAATTCATAAAAACTCTTAAATATTATAAAACTCATTTATTTCAAGAAAAACGAAAAATCAGGATGTTACAATTCTTCCCCTCTAAAAAAATTTCGTCCTCGAAATTTCTCCTACTTAACACACAAAACGTTATTACTCCTATACCTTGTCTTCAAACTTCCACGTAGTATTTCCAGTCACGTCATTTCAGATGATCCTTCTACTTCTCTTGGATTTCCTCCATCAAAACATTCGAACAATAATCGTAGCCCTTTGAAAATATTGGTTGTCATCCCTTCTTCGTATTAAACTCTTTTTCATCAAACAAGTACTCCAAACTCATGTCATCACCGTAAATATTGTAAGAAAGAAACATCTTTAGATCTCCAACGTAAAACAGCCATCGTAAAATCTAAAATGTGAATCAGATAGTTCTTTTCATGTATGTTCCATTGCCTTGATGCATTCGTCACTACCATTTCTTCCATCTAAATTCGCACTTGAACAGCTTCGCGTATAACTTCTTCTTCTTCATAAATTTGAAAACTGCATCCAGATTTTTAGCATGCTCCTTTGGACCTTGAGAATAGATCAAGATATCACCAACAAAGACAATGACAAATCTGTCTTGAAACTTTACTTCTTTCACGCAAATCTAAATATAATCAAAACGTAATTTAATCTTTGGAGAAAATAGCGATCTTCTTCATTTGAACTTCTGGTTCCCATCCCGTTACATCGTTCTGAATTTTCTTCAAGGTAAGTTGCTTCACTTGCCTATCTTTAATCTTAATAGAAAATGTCTCATAGATTGAGTTCTCTTCTAAACATGTTGTACTTGGTACTATGACTTGGATTGAATCAAGAATATAGTTCCTCAATTAGAATTCATGGAAGACACTATGAAGGTTAGAAAGAAAAATGATAAGACCATTCGGTAGATTACCGGATTTATCCAACAAAGAATTTAGGATGGTCTAATAGATTTCGAAATGAACATAGTCCAATAAATTTAGAAATGAACTTTCTGGATTCAAATCCAAAAATCTTAGTTCAAGGAAACACTAAAGTTTCATTGAAACAATCTAGTAGGATACGGTTGAAAAATAACCAATCCATTTATAAAGTTAAGCTCTCAAATAGATGTGATTTTAGATAAGCAAATCAAATCAACAGAAAAGATTTGATCTTTAACAGAAACAAGGTAGTTTTAGGAAACTTGAGTATAAACAACAATTTTAACAAAACGAGTAGAAATACTCAAATCGAACAATAACATAGATACGAATAACTCAAATCGACTTACTTAGTCTATTTATGAAAGAAATAGACAAACCAGATCAATAGAAAAGTTTCAGTCGAGGATAGCAATAGGATAGTTTTAAGCAAACTTGAGTAGTAATAACAAGTTTAGAAGTTGAAGTAGCATTATCAAAAGAAACAAAACACAGATAACCCCAAAAGATTCACACAATCACAGATCATAAGAGAATGGTTTACCTTGCGAGTTATACAACACAGTTTTAAGATTACTTTCTATGGTACAGCTTCCTTATTTCTTAAGTCTTTATATTTAAATGCTTTCTTCGGCCCTTTCTTCTTCTTGAGATTTTGAAACACGTGTATTACTAACGGAAGGTTCCATCTTCAGTTGATCACAATCCTTCGAAACATGACCAGGCTTCCCACATCTAAAGCAAATTATACCCTTAATTGTGCAATTTCTTGTCATATGGTTCTTTCCACACTTCATTGATGATGCCACAGTCTGACCAAAACCGTTGCCACTAGTACTTTCTCCCTTTGTTCGTTGTTGCTTCCCCGGTGGTTGTACATACAGCTTTCACTAAAATCTGTTAACCTTACATTTCTGTCCTTTTTGGATTATCATAGGTTCTAAGTTACAACTTCTCGCATTCTGAGACTGCTCCGACATAACAAACTGTAAAGTTCGATTATCAGTTCCTATTGCAGAGTGATTATCTATCTCTGTTGTACCACTACTTCAGTCATCCTCTGCATCACACATCTAGTTGTGGCTATACGATCTTCATCATGTCTCGTGTCCACATGCCCACATCTACTATGATCCATTGTCTTTCTTCAAAAACCAAACTCAAATCACGATGAAACTAAACATAACTATTTCAAACAACATCGTCTCCTTTTGGAAACTAAACAATATATCTTTGTGTTCAATGTCAGAGAAAAACACAGCACAAACAAGACAAACCTACCCACAAACCCAAAAGACTCTAACTTGGGCTCTGATACCAACTAATGTAACACCCCCTCCGAAGGGTGTCATCTTTCAAAATAACTCCATATAAATATAATTAATTACCCAAGTTATAAAATAATAATATTACTAAAATATGGGTTTCAAATTTCTTTTTCGTAGAAAACATCAATTAATCAAATTAAAATAACTCAAAATATAATAACTGAATAACATACTTTTCATATAAACAGAGTTTACAACAACTATACATACATTATCTTTACATATCCAAAAACATAACACCTAAAACATGAGCCATTGTCAGAAGATAAATTCCCTAGCTGGGAATGTCTTGGCCGATAGAAATTTGACCTAAAGATATATCGATGCTCTCTCTAGGAGTATAGTGAAATTCATTTCACAACTCCCTAATAGGTAAAATAACCTCTACATAAGCAACCGTATAAAATGAAGTAACGATCCCATGATGAGTCCTACTGACTGATAGAGTAATATCACCATAATACTCTATATGTCCTGTGTCCCAATAGACACGCCAAGCAGCAGCGCCTTCAAGAAATTGTAGCCTAAAGAAATCTAGCTGACTCCTCCTTGCCGCCATCGTAATCTTTACTGATGTAAACATAAAATAGAAACAGATAGAATAAAATAGCAAAGAGGTGAGATCCCCTATATTGCATACCAATATAGCAGCAAAGAAACGATACGAACAACAATGTCGTTCCACATGTACAATTCATAGATTATCATAAAATCAGCGGCATATATATATTCAGGATATTAAATAGATAAACATTCCAAGAAACTCGCAGCTTAATATCAAGCATAATGATAATGCCACAATCATATTATGTTTCAACAGCGTAAATACTGAATATGCATATGCTCAACACAATCGATTCCTTCTTCATATAGTTTACTCAAATTCAGAAATGAACGCCCAGTAGATTTATCCCCCCTAATAAGAATCGAAATAAGACAGTTTATGTTAGATAATGAAAAGCAATAGTGTTTGTCGAGATGTCAGTGCGTTGCAATCGGTGATCACGACCAGGGGTATATGTATATTTATATGTCTCAATATCAACTGACTTAATGTCAAACAAGTGAATCACCGTGCCCTGACGTCCTCCAGGATTCCTCTCACTATCCTGTGTGTTCACGTCCATTCCTTAGGCATAAAACGCCACTACAAAATCCACGAATGCATGATAAATAATTCAATCACATACTGTCACCGATCACACATTATTTCTTATTCACATGCCATCATGTGGCAGTATCATTGTACAATGTTCAAAACATTTTTGTTCAAAAAATAGAGTACCGTTATACTGTCCCCTAATGATACTAACTCAACTGCACATGCACATACAGATTGTCCAATACCATTAGTATCTATGGTATTATATAACTGCTCATACAATCGATAATTCCAAAGATCCACTTGGGTCCAATACTTCAGTTTCCTAATTTTTAGCTCAAAACGTTGGCTTTACAACAAAACTCGTCATTCATTTCAATCGCGTAGCAATTTTATCACATTTTCACAATCGCGTAACACTTTTGTTACGTTTTCAAATTGCGTAAAGATTTTTTAACATTTTCTCAATCGCGTGAAGATTTTAAAATGATTTCTCAATGCGTAGCTAAAAATTACTATTTTCAAATCGCGTAAAATATTTTGAACATATTTTTAAATCCAAAATAATATTTTTCTCATTTAATATCAAAAATTGACTTTATTCTCATTATTTGCATAATAGTCCTTCCATAATATAATATTTACATAATAGTCCCTCTTTAAGAAATATTTTTAAAATAGTCCTTCTTTAAATAATATTTTTAAAATAGTCCATTTTTAAAGAATATTTTCAATATAATCCCTCTAAAAACCAGTATTTCTACTATTTCCCAAAAAATTGTGTTTCATAGTTTTACTTGGGATATTACAGTTCAAAATTTCCTAACGCGCTTCAAAACCCATAAGGTGAGCTAGATGTCAGTAAATTTCAAGTATTGACATTTATTCTACTACTTAGCTTAATTAATTAAAATTACTGTCATTTAAATTTCAAAACCTACCAAATTGAGTTCTTACTATTAAAACACCTAAGTTTACACTTTGTAAACAAATTTTGGATCTTGATCATAAAAAATTGGCATGTTGGCCAAATTTACAGATTGCTTCAAAATTAATAGATAAATCATTTTCTAACACTTTAAAACCTTATAAAATTACTTAACTGAATTTCTTATCCTAAAATCGTTTAAACCTTAATTTGAAAAATAATTTAGAATCCTTAATCCTCTTGATAGCAACAAGGTCGTATGCCTCTAGACTCTTTGTAGTCCTCATACAGATTTTCTCATCATGTGAATCTCATCTTAAATTGCACAAGCATCATCATGCTTCCAAATTCATATAGGCAAATATACCATCAAAGCTATAAGCATATCAAACACATATACAAATCATGCATACTTATCAAAGCAATAAAACAATCACATAATATAATCAAACAAGCACAAACCAATAATTACACAATCGAGTGAATAAATCCTCACATGGATTTTTCACTCACAAACACAAACAATTCCATTCCTTCACCGCCACATATGGCCGATGAGGTTAATCTCCCTCATACCTGGTTGATGCTTCCTAGCTCTTTGTAAAACTCTTCAAGTTCTTTCTCCTCTAGATTTCATGAATCACCCAAACAATTTCCTAAAATCTTAAACAAATCTTAAAGTCATAAACAAAGCTTAGGAATAAGAAACCATGGATCAATCATGGTCTTGAAATTAGAAACTCAACTTAGAACTAAAGAATCAAGAGATTACCTTGGATGTAAGAAATCAAAGCTTGCTTTTTGAAGCACTTAGAGTAGGATTTAGGTAAAACTCACAAAAGGAAATTTGTTTAGAATAAGGTTTGGGTTTGGAAAGTATGGTTGGATAAAATTATGGAGGTGAAGAGGTTGGTTTGGTGGGTGGAGGCTGAATCCTTCAAAGAAGAGAGAAGATGGTGTTTTTGGTGTCTGTTCTTGGTGTTCTTGAATAATTGGAAGAGAGAGAATAGAGAGAATGGTTCATGTAACACCCCGAACTTTCTATCTAAGGAACAGTAATTTTGACAGTTAATATAATTCTACTATTTAGTGATTTCTATTTACCGTAAAATTATTTTGAATATTTCGTCTATATATTTGATCGTTTTGAGTAATTTGCTCCATGTCAAGAAAATAATAATTTTCGGGCCAGAAAAAATTTTACATAATTTAATTTTTACTGAAAAGTCTTAATTATTTTACGTAATCTGAATTGATATTTGTGAGTTTTCTAATTTTTGTGATTTTATGTGTGATTTTAAAAAATTTTACTATTTGTGGGCCCAGGAGGTGTATGTGGGCCCAGGTGACCATACGTGGGCCCAGGTGGGTTCCGCAAAGTGAAAAATTTTTCTACGCATAGAAAAATTTATACTGTTTAGACGGAGACAGGGGATCTTACTAAACCTGAATCCGGAAACAGTTTTAGAAAATTTCTTTTACTATATTTTGTACTGTATTTAATTATCAGATGATAAAAATACAGTAAATATATTCTTTCGTGGGGTTATAACAGATAAAAATAAAATTCTATACTGTTAAGTCAACATTGGTGGTTTGGATATCCACCATCGATTTAATCACCGTTGGAGATTTAATCTTGATTTAATCAACGGTGGAGATTTGATCTTAAAAGTGAATAGGATCAATTATAACCGTTGGATGGAAATTAAATCAAGGGTAGAGATTTAGTCTTATAAATGGCTATGACCATTATCAACCCTTGGATGTAGATTTAATCAATGGTGGAGATGGATCATTAATGACCATTGGATTTAGATTTAGATCAATGGTGGAGAATTGGTCATCAAAAATGACTACAACCATTTTGGACCCTTGGATGTAAAGTTTGAAGGTGTAATCTTGACCTTTCATTTTGGAGACACATTCAATGGTTAGGATTGCAAGCCAAAAATGATCCAATGGCTCAAATAAAGTCTTCCATTTATAACCTAAACCTAATAGCTATTTTAATCCAAACCATTCTTTTAATCAAGGGTTAGGATGGCTTAGGATGATGGCTATGAAATTTGTCACATTTTATGAAGCATGGAAGGGGGGGACAGTTTGGAGATGCAAGGGAGAGGGGAGACAACTTTGAATAGGCTTTTTAGGCCAAAGAAAAAGATGAAGGCAATAGCCAAGTGTCAAGACCATCAATTATTTTCCTATTGATCATTAATGATCATGTTTTTCAAACTTCACTTTCCACCTTTCTCCAATGCAAGCTACAGCCATGCATAGCTTTCAAGACCAAGTAATTCATTTCTACACTTTATATTATCATATCTTCACCTATTTCACTTAAGTTTCAAGAAACAAACCAAAGAAAACTCCATTCTCTCTCCCTAAAGAAGACCATTCGGCCAAGCACCCTAAACCTCTCCTCCATCACTTTTTAATTTCATACAACCTAGTTTCTTGAATCCTTACCTTATTCTAAATAACTTTCATGTTGAAGACTTTCTCTAAATCTTTCATCTTGAAGGACTTTTACTAAGATCAAGTTATAGAGTTTTGTTGGTGAAGTGTAAGGAAACTTCATTTATTCTTTTCTTTTTCATGTTCTAAACCATGTTTGATCCATGGTTTCTCTTAATCAAGCTTAATATACTAATTTATTTATGTTTATTTTATGTTCAAGAGACTTTTGTTGGTGGAGATCTTGTTCTAAATCTAAAGCAAGGAGCTTTTGTGGTTCTTTAAGAGGTAAGAGGGAGATCCATCTCCCCAACCAAGCATGGTGGTGAGAGATGATTTTATATTTGATGGATGGTGAATCCATGTGAGGATTCATATCCATGGTCATGTAATAATTTGTGTGTGTTATGTGCTTTGATTATTTTTGTCTATGCTTGATATGCTTTGCATGATTTACTTGTGTATACATGCTTAGTATGATTTTTATTTGCTTATATGGTATGCTTATGATATGCATGATAAAGATATATTGAATATATTATGATGAAAGTATGATAAAACAAGAAATTTTGGCTCCAAAGGCCATAGAGAAGGTCTCGGTTTTGAGCTTCCAAAACTAGGGTTTCTATTGAAATTTTTCAAGAACAACGGAGTTAATTTTTGGTCCTTAAACTTAAGCAAATTTTTGGCCAAGACACCAACCAATTTGGTGTTCACAAAATTATATTTTCATGAATGATAAAATTGAATGATTTGAGAAGTAAAGAAAATAAAAAAAGGGTTTGTTTTGCAAAAAGAATGCACACAGTTTTAAGTTATGTTTTCATGAATTATTTTTTTGTAGAAACAAGAATGGAATTTATTTAAGTTAGAAAGAAAAGAATATTTCATGGTTTCAATGGCCATCTATAAGGTTTTGATAATTTAAAAAAATGTTTTGACGTTATAAAATACAAGAATTTTCAAATAAGGATTTTGGAAAGGGAATTAAATTGTTATCAATTAAGTGAAGTGGAATTTTCATAAATAAAAGAAAAAGAAGATTGAAAGTGTTAAACTTTAAATTATTTTAAAAAGAATCAATTTTTAGAAGTGATTTAGAAATATAAAAGAAAACGTTTGTAACTTAAATTTACTAACGTAGAATTTATTTATTGAGTTTTGGAAAATGTTAGGAAATTTAAAGTTAGAAACAGTAATTAAATCAACTAAATGTGATTTTGTAAGACTAGATCAATAAAAAGTGATTTTGAGAAAATATATTAAGGAAAAGATTTTTGACTAAGAATAAGAAGGGAATAAAATAAGAAATTATATTATTATAAGAAAAGTCTAAAGTAATATTTTTTAAAGTTAAGAAATATTTTACTGAAGGGTAAAAATGGTGAAAAATGATTTACGGAACTCAAAAATGTAAATTTTGAGTTACGTGATTTGAAAAATGTTAAAATATTTCTACACGATTTTTAAAGCGTTTAAATATTTTACATGATCGAAATGTTGTAGAAAAAAATCGCTATGCGATTTAAAAATAAAAGAATATATTTACGTAATTTAGAATACAGTAGAAAATTGTTACACAATTTTTTTAACGTAACAGAAAATGTTACAAATCATTATTTACATAATAAAATATTATGCGACTGTGAAAAACGTGACAAAAATATTTTTGCGAATGAGAAAAATGCGATAATGTAATTTTGCTATTAATTATACAGTAAAATTTACAGTTAGAATTAGTATGTGAATGCCGTACAAGAAATTGAGAAGTTTGCCTGTAATTGGCATTAATCCATTTTATGAACGTAAAATAGTATTTGAACCTTGTATGAGAAATTATATGATTTACCTTTGGTTGGTAATTGGTGCATTACACATGTATTGAAAATGGTCCGATGGACTGTATATGGCTAATTGCCTAGGAGAAACGTACACCTCTTGAGTAGGTGCGATACATGTAGTGTAGATCACTTGTGGACCTTGGGGGCATCGGGGTGTGGGTTGCTCGCAATGGGCAGTTGGTAGCTCTTTTGCACCGTGGGTTAGACCGATGCAACACACCGATGATCTAGACTGAGACACTATTCTTAATCGAGATCTGACAAAGACTGTTGTGTATGTGCTATATGTGCAAGATATAATTATAGCACTTGGTCTAAGGCACGTGGTACCAGCAGATCTTTTCGATCAATTTCTCCGACCTGAGTTTAGCTCCATGGAGTAGGAAATCGAGTCTATATGTTCATACATTAACATAAATGCTTACATCTGTGAGATATAATAGTTGTGAAATATTGATTATGATAATTATAAATATCTGCTTAGTGTAGATGGCATCTCCTATAATTATTAAATGTTAATTTTGATTGATAATATGTTGATGCCATATTTGTAATATGACGTGTTTATATGGTATGCTGTTATGTTATCTCTGTGCTAGCATGCTAGTATTGGCATAGGTGATCTCACCTCTTTATATGTATATTTGTATATTGTATTTATAATTGGGTGAAGATGTTGGGAACGAAATAGTACAAGAAGGAGAAGAAGAACTACTTCTCACAGCTGGGAACGCAGAATTTTGACAGTATGACGTCAAGAGCTAGTTTCTTCGATTATGTACGTCTACAATTTCATGGAGGAGCTGGAGAATGGAGAACAAGTCCCGATGAGCGAGGACTTATTTATGAGGGGTATCTGACTGTTAGTATTAGTAGGTTGTTTCGCGGGGATCCATTTTTCTGTGTGACTATTTTTGTTCATGTTGAATTTCCTTTGCATATCAGGCGACATTGGGATACTAGGAATTATGTCCCAACGGAAATCAGCATAGTATCGTCAGCCCGAACACCTGTCCGTAGGGTTACTCATCATAACGGATTCCTATCTGCTGAGGAACCCGAGGAGGACCCGTCTGAGGGGTCTGCTGCTTAGTTAAACTTAGGCAAGTTTGAACTCTGATATAAGCTATGTGTGTAATTATTTAAGTGTGTTTGTAGTTTGAGACATGGTCTCTAAATATATAATCCTGACAGCACGTTTGTAATATGTATATGATGTAAACTATGTGTGAGGTTGCTATAATATTTTATTTTCTGCTAAGTTTATTTTATAGTTGTCAAAGAAGAAAAAAAAAGAAAAAAATTTTTTTACAACTCATTTTTTTTATTACAACATCACCTTATATGAACTTGGGGGTAATTTTGGTAATTAAGTAACATAAATGTGACACCCTACGGTGGGTGTTACAGTTCAAGTGTCACAAAATGTGAGAAAGTGAAAATGAAATAGCCAACTCCTAAGTGTGCAGCCGTGAGGTGAAAGAATGGAGAGAATAGGATTTTGTTTAGCAAAAATGAAAGCTATCACATGCATGCACATGGTCTTCACATGGCCTATGTCACTTGGTGTCATCCATTGGTCATAAAAGACCATTCAAGAACCTTGGAGAAGGCCTTGTAGCCATGGGAGTCAATAGGAAAAGTAACCAAGCTTTGCTTCTATTTTAATTCTTAATTACACCTTAATTAAATAATTAATTCATTTAATTTCTCTTAAACTAATTTAATTAGGATTTCTAATTACATTCTAATTAGTTAATTACATTATTATGTCATTGTATAGATCATGATTATGTCATGTTTCTAGACAATAGATATTTATCTAGTAATTAGCTTCTAATTATTAAGTAATTAAATTAGTTCACTTAGTTAACTAAGCTAATTAGGATAATTAAGTCAAATTATCTAGTTACTTAACCAATTAACCTAGCCATTTTTGTTGACTAAATCCTAACCATTAAAATCAACTTCATCTCCTAACCATTGATTAAATCTAAAGTTGATATCATAAGCTTCTTTATTAAGATTGCTCTCACACCATTGATTAGATCAATGGTGAGTATCTAAGGCTTTTCCATCAAGCTTTCCATCCAATGGTTCACAACAAAGTCTATGCCACTATTTTTGACCAATTCCTTTTAGTTGATCAAAAAACTATATAATGATGGTTCATCATTACTCTTAGATATTTTCTGCTTTCATAATTACACTTAAGATATTTAGCTTAGATATTTTCTGATTAGATATTTTCACCTAGATATTTATTCTGAGATATTTATAGCTAGATATTTATTTCTTAGATATTTACTAGGTGAGTCATCATAGAATCTTCTAGAACAGCTGAGTCAGTATGGTGAGTCGTAGTGCAGAGTCACCAGCTGAATCATCAAGATATTTTTCTAACAGATATTACCCAATGGATAATAGTTACTGCTATTATTACACAATGGATAATAGAAAACTCAGATATAGAAAATCTCTGTCAACTGTTCCTGATTTCGAGTTTAGTAAGATCCCTCGATCCCGCCTTGACAGTCCAGAACTTTCTGGTCTGAAAAATTTTTTTATTTTTCTGAGTCCGCCTCGGGTCCACCCCGGTCCCCACACACAACTCAAAATAATAGCAAAATAATCAAAAGCTCGAAAGTTCTACAAAAATTCACAAAAATCATAAAAATTATAAAACTTATATATTTTCGAAAAAACTAAATTCGGATATACGAGTTTTCAAGATAATATTAAAATATCCAAATAATATTAAAATATTCAAAATAATTAAAATTTTCCAAAAATTCATAAAAACTCTTAATTATTATAAAACTCATTTATTTAAAAAAAATGAAAAATTAGGATGTTACATGAGGCTCCTCTTTGCGGATGTTGGACATTTGTGAGTCTGTTCGAGTGGATACCGTAGAGACATCGTTGTTATTACAGTGTTGTTGATTCACGTCACTTCCTTTTGATCACGCTTCAAGGGGTAAATATTTTTAAAACTCGGATTATGGTTTTTCGCATGGATCCTTGGTGGGAATCCTATTTTTTCGCTGCATGATGTATCTGTAATTCCCAACATCAATATCTCATCATACTTGCAATAGAATGTTTCATTTCATCATCTCATATCATGGCATAAGGCATTTCATAGCTAATTTTTCATAAGTTCAAAGTGTTCTTGAGATCTCTTAATCATGCATCAATCTTAAATTCATGTTTTTAAGCAGAATAATTGGTTAGCAACCTGTGCTAATCAATTATCACTGGCTAACAAGCTAGATTTTATGTCCAATAATTGGTTACCATCACTAGGTAACTAGTTATTGACCTCCCAAGGTTCTAATTTAAAGGCCAATAATCGGTTAGCCATCTTTGGGTAATTGGTTATTGGCTACTATGCTCTTTTATCGTGGAGGAATAATCGATTAGGCCTTAGCTCTAACCGGTTTTTGTTTAAAGTGGCTCTCTGTCATGTCGCAATAACTGGTTATGCTAAGCCTTAATCGATTATTGAAGGCTTGGAGGGTCAGTTTTCGTGCAAATAACCGATTATGGCTTTTCCATAATTAGTTATCTAGGGGTTTTCAACATAGAAATAGAGCATCAATGAAACACCCCAACACCGTGCCATATATATATAAAACAACCAAAACTTCCTAAAAGTTAAATAAAATCCATCAGACAATGACATAGCAACATAGGTAGACCTCAACTTAAAGATTTAACTCTTTAAAATCTCAAATCCTTATCTTTTCGAGTTCAAGAAGTAAACTTGGTTACATACTCATATCATTAGAAAATCATTTCATATTCATAATTTTGATGGTAAAAAGCTCATCATATAACCAAAGAGTTCATTCAAAACTCAAAGAAATCAAGCTTACTAGGAAGAGTTTAAGAAAATAACCTCTACCTAGCTTGTAGATGCCTTCTTCTTTCCTTTCTTATCTTTCTTTTTTTCTTCTCCTTCTTCTTCTTGCCTCTTCCTTCCTCTAAGATTCTTGTTGCTCTTTTTCTCTTTTCTCTCTTCTATTGGTAGTGTGAGAACATGAGAGAATGGAGAATAAGAAAATTGGAGCATTAGAGAATGGAAAGAGTGAAGGAAAAGCAAGTGACAAATTAGTCAACATATTAGGTAAGTTCAGCAAAAAGCAACAATGGAGAAGGTAAGGAGAGAGTTTAACAAATGAAATCCCACTGAAAACTTTATGTTTAATAAGAACACTTTAATATTTCAGAAATGAATTTTCTAACCTTTATAAATATCATAGAAAAATCTAGGATTTCATTCTATTCTCTATATTACCATTCCACCATTTTTCTTATAGTGCATTATTAGTCTCTAAGGTTTAATATTCTTTCCTAGGATGAATTAAACCTATGGAATTGAATTAAGAAGCTTTTAGATATCCATTCTAATTATTCATAGTTTACGAAAAATTCTTCTATATTTATTTCCTCAATTATTATTTCAACAATAATCTAAGCTTAAATGAGGTATTTCTCACATTTAGTATTATAGATTTATGCTCAAACAAATCCAAATAATTACCAGAATTAATGAGTGACCTTTACCAATATTGTTGAGCTTCTATAATCATGATTAAGACTATTGGGTTTGGGAGAATGTTACAATTCTCCTTCCTTTTTATAAATTTTGTCCTCAAAATTTGCTTACCTTTTTCAAAAAGCTCCGGATGATATTTCATCAATTTAGATTCAAGCTTCCATGTGGCCTCTTTTGAGTCACCTCCCTCCCATAACACCTTTACCAAAGGAATTTGTTTCCATTTGAGTTATTTCACAACCCTATCCATGATCCTTACAGGGTTAACCACATAAGTTAAGTCATCTTTTAACTGTATTAATTCATTTTCCAGAATGTGTGAAGGATCTGGATTATACTTTCAAAGTTTTTAAACATGGAAAACATCATAAAGGTTTGACAAACTAGGGGATAAAGCTATTTCATAAGCAACTGGTCCGATTCTTTTGCAAATCTGAAAGGGACAAAGAAATCGAGGAGTTAACTTTCTGGTTTTGATAGCCCTACCAACTCTCGTAGTAGGAGTGACTCTAACGAACACATGTTCTCCTTCATTGAATTCCAAAGGTCTTCTTCTCTCATCCGCATAACTTTTCTTCCTACTTTGGGCTGTAAACATCCAATATTTGATCATCTTCATCTGCTCTGTGGTCTATTATGCTAAGTTTAGCCCTAGGATAGTTTGTTCCCCTGCTTCATATCAACATAAGGGTTATCCACATTTTTTGCCATAGAAGGCCTCATGTGGTGCCATTCCTATATTGGTATGATAACTATTGTTATAGGTAAATTCTATTTGGGGTAAAAACCTATCCCAACTTCCTTGTTAATCTAGCACACACACTCTTAGCATGTCTTCCAGAGTTTGGATGGTTCTCTCAGTTTGCCTATCTGTTTACGGATGATAGGTTGTGTTAAACTACAACATTGTACCAAAGGTTTTTTGCAAGGCTCCCCAAAATCTTGATGTGAATCTAGGATCTCTATATGATATTATACTAGAGAGGATTCCATGCAATCTAACTATTTCTTGGAGATACAACTGGGCCAATCTATCTAATAGCCAGTTAGCCTTTTTGGCTAAAAAGTGTGCAGACTTTGTCAATCTATCCATTATAACCTAAATAGCATTATAGCCTAACTGAGTCCTTGGTAATCCCATTACAAAATCCGTTGTATACTTTCTCATTTCCACTTGGAAATTTCTAAGGATTGGAGAATTCCTACAGGTCTTTGGTGTTCTATTATCATTTTTTAACAAACTAATAATTTGGACATATATTCCACTATATCTCCTTTCATATTTGGCCACCAAAACATCTTTTTGAGGTCTTGATATATTTTCGTAGCCTCGGCATGGATGGTGTATCTACTCTTATGGGCTTTTTCTAAAATCTTTTCTATCATTTCATCTTCTATTGAAACACAAAGTCTATTTCTAAACATAAGTGTCCCATCTTGAGCCCTCTTGAAATCTTTTTTATTTCCTAACTAGATCTGCTCATCTATTAGCTTTAACGTTTCATCTTCCTCTTGAGCTTCTTTAATTTGAGGCCTTAAATCATTCTGAATCTCTAATCTTTTTCAAACAAAGACCATGTGGTAGCACCATCATTGTCAGACTCAAATCTCTAAATCTCTCAAGGAGTTCCAATTCTTGTACCATCATTTGGGACACCTGTAGAAGTTTTTTGCTAAGTGCATTAGCCATAACATTGGGCTTACCCAGATGACACTTTAATTCAAAGTCATAATCTTTTAGAAACTTTATCCACCTCCTTTGCCTCATATTTAACTCTTTTTTATCAAACAAGTATTTCAAACTTTTGTGATCACTAAAAACCTCAAACTTGACCCCATACTAGTAATGCCTCCAAATATTTAAAGCAAACACAACTATTACTAGTTCCAAGTCATGGGTTGCATAGTTTTCTTCATGGGGTCATAGCTACCTAAAAGTGTAAGTAACTACTTGTCCATCTTACATCAACACACAACCTAACCCATTTTTCAAAGCATCATAATAAACTTCAAAGTTTTCTTGTGGGTCTAGAATTACTAGTACAGATGTGGTGGTCAATTTCTCTTTCAACTCTTAAAAGTTATTCTCACATTTTTGTGTCCACTCAAAAGTGTTGCCCTTCCTAGTCAACCTAGTTAAAAGTAAAGCTATCTGGGAAAACCTCTTTATGAATCTCCTGTAATACGCAGTTAAATCCAAGAAACTCCTAATTTTAGTTATAGTGTTAGGTCTCTGCCACCACAACACTGCCTCTATTTTACTGGGATCTACGAATATCCCATCTCCAGATATTATATGTCCCAAGAACTGCACCTCCTTCATCCAAAATTCACATTTTGATAACTTGGCAAACAATTTCTTTTCCTTCAAGAATTTTAGAATAACCCTAAGATGTTCCTCATGTTCCTTAGTTTTCTTTGAGTAAATAAGAATATCATCTATAAAGACAACAACAAATTTATCAAGGTATGGTCTAAAAATTCTGTTCATATAATCCATAAAAATGGTAGGTGCATTTGTCAGACCAAAGACAATACAAGATACTCATAATGCCCATACCTAGTCCTAAAGCAAGTCTTAAGAATATCTTCTTCTCTAACCCTGATTTGATGTTATCCTGACCTTAAGTCAATCTTTGAAAACAAAGCAACTCCTCTTAACTGGTCCATCAAATCATCTATCCTAGCCAGTGGGTACTTGTTCTTAATTGTGACCTTATTCAATTGCCTATAATCCACACATAGTCTCATACTGCCATCTTTCTTTTTCACCAAGAGCATAGGGGGTCCCCAACGTGAGACACTACGTCGAATAAACTTTTTTCTATTTGTTTCTTAAGTTCAAAAAGTTCTATAGGGGACACCCTATAGGGTGCCATAGAGATAGGCCCTGTTCTTGGCACTAGGTCTATAGTAAACTCAATCTCTCTCTCATGTTATAATTTACTCACTTCATCTGAGAATACCTCCAGGTACTCTCTCACAACAGGTATACTCTCCAAACTCTGCTCTCTTTTAGAATTCAAAGAAAATAGAACATAGCCTTGAGTTCCTTCTACTAGGTGGTTGATAACTTGGCTAGCACTCAGGTACATTGATTCAGAAGAGGTGTTTGTAGAAGGAAAATCAAACATAAACACTAAAGTTTTATCTGAATAGTTCAAAACAATATGGTTTGCTAACAACCAGTTCATGCCCAAAATGATGTCTAAATCAACAAGGGGTAAGCATATGAAATTCACCAGGAAGTTTCTATTTTACACAGTCACACCACAATTTAGGCATATTTTGGGAGTTATCGCAGGTTTTCCCATGGGAATGGAAACTATCAAGTTATAAGGAAGGTATAAATAGGAAAATTCAACATCCTCACACAATCATAAGAAATGAAAGAGTGAGAGACTCCAAAATCATATAATACAATTAAAAGTGTATTTTTAACAATGCACTTACCCTGCATCAAGTCAGGAGATTGAGCTGCTTCCTTGCCGCTCAAGGTGAAAACTCTTCCCTTGGTCAAGGGTCCGGGAGTTGTTGCTTCATGCCCCTAGGGATAGTTCCTGGCATAATGCCCCTTTTTGCCACAGTTAAAGCACTCTATCTGATCAATCCTACAAGCTCTATCACCATGGTACCCCTCACACTTCGGACACAGAGGTCCTCTATCTTCTATCTTGAGTTGTTTCCTTTTCCTTATTGATTCTTGAACTTTGAAAACTTCTTCTTGGAGTCATCACCTGTTTTCTTTCTCTTTTTAAAGCCCTGAGGCTTTTGCTCCTATTGTGGCTTTGCTGTGGTGGTCTCGAACTATCTAACTCTACTGCTCTACATTTGTTCACTAGGGTGCGAAAGTCTCTGATCTCAACGAGTCTCACCATCCTCCTTAATTTGTCCCTCAACTTAGACTCAAACTTTACACACTTCCAATTCTCATTTGGATTATACTGAAAGTAAGAAGAAAACTTTGACAGTTCTTCAAATCTTGCCACACATTGCCTCACTGTCATGTTTCCTTATTCCAACTTCAAGAAATCCATTTCTTTTTCTTTTTCTAGATTTCTTGGAAAATACTTGTCTAAGAAAGTCATCTTAAATATTCCCCAAGTAATCTCTATTCTAGCAACCTCCCTTATCCTTCTAGCGTTATTCCACCAGTATTTGTAACATTCTCTTTTTAGCAGGATAGACTTGTATATGGTCATAAGGTACCATAAATACTTGTTTAACATGTCTGTTAATTTTTAAGACATTTTGAATTAATTTAGGCACTTTGCCATAACACAGAACGTGCAAAATGACTATTTTAACTCATAAAAATAGCATAAATGTTAAATCAAAGGAAATAAATAAGAAAAATTTTATTTATAAGTCACAAATGTGTGGAAGAGGATGTGGTTAAATTTTGAGAACAAACGGAGTCAGTTTGACATTTTTAAAGACACTGTGGAAGTGTTTTAATATCGCATTGAAGAATGACAGATATGAAAAATTATGAAAATGGTGAAACAAGAATTTAGATAAATCTTAAGATTTATTTTATAGTTGTTGGAAGTTAAGAAACTTGATTTACTAAAATCAAGGTGTTCTTAACTAATACGAAGTCTGACAAAATGACCATTTTGTCCTTAAAGATCATCTTTTAAAAAATGAGATTTTTCTTATCTTTCTTATCTCTCTCACGCGTCTCCAGTCGGGAAAATGAAGAGGAAAAATATAGGGAAAAAAGGGGGAGAGGAAGAAGAAGAAAATGGAGGAGAAAGAAAGAGAATCAAGAGACAAAAGCTAGGGTGGAAGTTCATCTTTAAGCTTGAGGTAGGGGAAACATTTTCTTTTATCCACCCTCCATTTCCTTCTTGTTTTTGGTTGTTGTTTTAAGCATGAAAAAGGAAAGGGCTTTCCATATTAAATCATATTTTTATGCTTGATTATGTTCCTTTACCTTGATAATGGTTTGATCTTGGTTTTTGAAGAAAGGAAATGAGATTTGTGATGTTAGTTTTCTATGGTTTTTGAGGATTGAGAAATGAGTATAAACCCATGTTTGAGCTATGGCTTTGAAAGAAGGGTATGAATCCCTTATTTGATTTCTTGTTTTGAAACTATTTTGGACCCTTGAATATAATGATTTATGAGGTGTTGTTGATAATTTTTGGTCTAAGTTTTGGAAGGCTCGAGATCTAGTTCCCAAATAGGGGCTCTGATTTCTGGTTTAAGCGCCTAGGCGCCCTAAATGGAGCGTCTAAGAGCCTAGAACCCAGAAATCAAGTTTCTAGATACGCGATGAGCGCCTGAGCACTCACGAATTAGCGTCTGAGCGCGTGTCTAGTGCCTTGGTGTAATACCCCAAATTTTCATTTTCTTGATTATCTTGATTTTTGTGATTTTTGTGATATTTTAATTTATTTTGATTATTTTACTATTATTTTTGAGTTGTATGTGTGTTTGAGGTGGGCCTAGAAAAATTAAAATTTTCGAGGCCGAGAAAATTTTGGACTATTAATACGGGGCCAAGGGAGCTTACTAAACCCGAAACCAGAAATAGTTTTCAAAATTTTTCCTTTTCTGAGATTTTACTCTATTTTATTATCCATTTGATAATGTTATTATCCATTGGACAATAAATACCAATTTTCTAGCAGTAGCTTTTGTCCATTAGATAATAGCTACTGGTAAATATCTTGATGTGTGACTAGTCATGAGCCTAGTCATGACTCTTCATCATTTTCTTTGCATGACTCATTGGTTTTAAACCAATGAGAAGGAAGCTTACATGAGAAGCTTGCTTAGAGTCAACCAAAGTGGCTATGACTCATTGTGATGCACCAATGGATGCCAAGCTTGGAGGAGAAGTTTTTATCTCTACCCTTGATGTAGTTCACGACTAAGATCTCCTAGAAGAAGCTCAAGTGATCAATTTGATCACTTCTTCCTTTTATGTCTATCTTGTTCTTTTTCAAAAAGCAAATATCAAAAGCTATCACAATCATCCATCTTCAACCTCTTTCTTCAAGCTCAAAGTTTGAAGGTTCTTAGGTGAAGTTTTGATCTTCACTCCTAAATTTTATTTTAAAGTCTTAGACCATAATCTTGATCTATGGTCATCTTGTTTCAAGCTTTAAATTTTAATAAATTTATGTTTGATTTATTTTAAGGGTTTTCTTGGAGGTAGATCTTGTTACAAGAGGATATCAAAGGAGCTTTGATCATCACCTTAAGGTAAGAGGGAGATTAACCTCATCAACCATGTTTTGGTGGTGAGAAATGAATTTGAGATTTGTGAAGTGAAAAATTCATGTGAGGATTTATTTACTTGATTGTGTGTATTTGATGATTTATGCTTGTTTGGTTATATGTGATTTTTATGGCTTTAATATTATGCATGAACTTGATATACTAGAATTATGATGATTGAAGTATGTTGTATGTTATGAGTTATGCTGGAAAGGAAAGAAATTTTGGTCCCAATGACCACTATGGCTCACGGCCAGCATGCCCTCAATAGGGTAAACCAAGGCAAAAAAGATTTGTTAATTGTGAACCTAGATGATTTAGTGATAAGAAAATTAATTAAGGATTTACAAGATAGAAATGGAAATGAATAAATTTTATCATTGAACAAAGAGTGATTTTCGGCCATGATGTTGGAAAATAGGATTGAGAAGTAAATTTGAAACTTAAAGTATTTTACTTAAGAGAATTTTTTATAAGGCCAATGGAAATAATTTTTAGAGGATGGTTTGGAATTTAAAGTACTTTATTTAAGAAAGTTTTTAGTTAGAGTAATGAACAAAGATTTTTGTAATATCTTGATTTAATTAAAATAATATAAGTTTTTGTGAAAGACGTTAGGAAATATTACTTAGAGGTGGATTAGTGAGAAAATGTAGGAATTAAAGTCCAATTTTTATATTAAATGAGGAAAAATTAAAAATAAGCTTAGAATGTCAATAAAATATTTTGCACGATTAGAAATATGTGGAAAAACCTTTACGCAATTTAAAAATGATGATTTTTAGTTACGTGATTAAGAAAATGTTTTTAAATCTTTACGCGATTGAGAAAACGTTGAAAAAATGTTACGTGATTTGAAAACATAACAAAAAAGATACGCGATTGTGAAAACACGATAAGAGTGCTTCACGATTGAGAAAACAGCAGTTTGCTATCATGCCGATGTACTGGACTCGAAAATGTCAATGTATGGTTGTAGCCGATAATGACTTGTGTTATGCATTAATTCATTGATCATGTAACACCCCGATTTTTCGTTTTTCATGATATAAATGAGTTTTATAATATTTGTAAATTTTTGTTAATTTTTTGGAAATTTTACTTTATTTAGATTATTTTAATATTATTTTGGACTGTATGTGTGTTTGAGACGGGCCTAGAAAAATAAATTTTTTCCTGGACCAGAAAATTTTAGACTGTTAATATAGGGCTGGGGGAACTTATTAAACTCG
Organism: Ormosia semicastrata; assembly: GCA_029884595.1. Classification (NCBI taxonomy): domain Eukaryota; kingdom Viridiplantae; phylum Streptophyta; class Magnoliopsida; order Fabales; family Fabaceae; genus Ormosia; species Ormosia semicastrata. Next base: position 61,570,675 of record JAQQTO010000061.1, on the reverse strand, counting down.
AAATCGAAAACAATTAACAAAAATTTTATTTATCTGAGTTTTTGCTCCATTCTATTATCCATTGGATAATGCTATTATCCATTGGGTAATATGATTATCCATTGGGTAATATGAGTATCCATTAGGTAATGCTATCATCCATTGGGTAATGTTTTTGTGTTTTGGGTACATTCTATTATCCATTGGATAATGCTTTTATCCATTGTGTAATGTTATTATCCATTGGACAATAAATAGTAGTAGCTATTATCTATTGGGTAATAGCTTTTGAAAAATATCTAAGGTGAATCAAAGATGGTGGCTATGACATCTTTTTGATCAACCAATTAGACACAAGTTTGGAGGGAAAGCTTTGGATATCCACCCTTGATTGAATCAATGGTTGTGATGGGTTGTAGTAAACAAAAAATATCTCTCTCACTCTCTTTGTATCTCATGGCCATAAGGGCTTAGTAGAGAGAAAATATCATATTTTCAAAGCTAACATCTTTCATGCAAAAGCTAAACACCATTTTCTCTCATTTTCTCTTCATCATCCCACGGCCAAGCTACCCAAATATACCTTCCAATTTCTTATAGTTTAAACCAACCATACCACTTGATTCTAAACATCATCCTAAGCATCTTTGGTGTTGTGATCAAGCCTTGGTTCAACCATTTTTAAGCTTGATTTTTGAGTTCAAGTTCTAGGGTTTCAAGATAAAGTTCTTGAAACTTGATTTCTTATTTGATTCTTGAAATTCTAAGACCATATTTGATCTATGGTTGTCCTACTCTAGCCTTGGATGTTAATATATTTGTGTTTACTTTGATTTCAAGAGTTACTTGGTGGAGGAAGTTGATACAAAGGATCATACAAGGAGCTTAGGAAGCTACATCTAAGGTAAGAGGGAGATTAACCTCATCAACCACATATGGTGGTGAGGGACACGAAATTTTGGTATGATTCTATGGTTTGTAATTATTTGTTCTATGTGATTTATTGCTTCGATATTATGTATGAACTTGTTAGAGTAGAATTTTGATGCTTAAAGTATGTTATATGTCATAAATTATGCTTGTGAGGAAAGGAAATTTTGGCTCCAATGGCCATAGAGGCTCATGGCCTCCAAGCCCTCCAAAGGGGAAATCCAATGCAAAATTTTTCATTAAAAGTTAACCAAGAGGATTAGTGGTGATAAATTTAATTAAGGAATTACAAAATAAAAATAGAAATGAAAATATTTTTATCACGAAATAAGAAGTGATTTTCGGCCACTATAGTGAATTTCGGACTAAGGAGTAATTTGGGGATTTCAAGTATTTTATTTAAATGGATTTTAAATAAATTAAATGGAAAAGAATTTTTATTTAAAATTAAAATAATATAGATTTTGAGAAAAATGTTAGAAACATTATTTAAAAGGTGACTTAAGAAGGAAATAATAGAAATAAAGTCCAATTTTGATATTAAATGAGAAAGGTCTTAATTTGTGCTTAGAATATTGAGAAAATATTCTACGCAATTGAAAATATGTAGAAAAACTCTTACGCGATTTAAAAATAGTGATTTTTAACTACGCAATTGAGAAAACGTTTTAAAATCTCTACGCGATTGAGAAAACATTGAAAAATCATTACGTGATTTGAAAATGTAATAGAAGTTTTTTGCAATTATGAAAATGCGATAAAAATGCTACGCGATTAAGAGCAACAACAAGTTTTGCTGTCGAGCTGATAAACTGGACTCGAAACTATTATTGTGTGTTTGTGGCCGGTAGTGGATCATAGTATGCATAAAGTCAATTAACATGCATTGTTTGATAGACGGTGTCTGTTAAGGCTATTGTTGCCTAGGAGTTGAATTATACCTAAGTGTTGGTGCGAATTGCGTAGTGTAGTTCACGTGTTGAACTTGGAGGCATAGGAGTACGGGTATTCCACAAGTGGACAGTAGGTAGCTCCATTGGGCTGTGGTAACTGAGCGATGCTCTGACAATCTCGACAATGCACTATTCTATTCACGATCTGGCATAGAATGTCTTGTACAAGCCATGATGTATACACTGAGAAAAATTATAGCACTTGAATAGGCGGATGACGTACAGACATATCTTCTGGATCATTCTCTCCGAAATTGTGTTTAGCTTCATGGAGTAGGAAATTGGTTCATTGTGCATGTGCATAGTCAGTCATCATCTTACGGTTATATATATGTGTTGCAGTAATTATTTGCTATTTGATGCAATGATTATATGATGTTATGAATATATTTGTTAAATGCTGTGTATGAATAGTATGTCATTTTACTGTCTTTATACTGCCATGATGGTATTGACGTAGGGAATCTCACCTCTTTATTGTATTGTTCTGTTTGTTTCTGTTTTATGCTTATGTCTGTGAAGACTACGATGGCGGCAAGGAGGGATCTGCTAGGTTTTGTTAGACTATAGTTTCTTGAAGGCGCTGATACTTGGTGTGTCCATTGGGACATAGAGTATATAGAATATTGTGGTGACATTGCTCTATCTGTAAGTAGGACCCGCCATGCGCTCACTACTTTTTCTTTTGCTGCTATATATGTAGAGTCTGTTATACCTATCAGGGAGTTATGGAATGATCTTCACTATACTCCTAGGGAGGACTCCGAGATATCTTCTGCTCGGATTCTATCAGTCGAGACATTCCTGGCTAGGGAATTTGTCTTATGAGGAGGACTTTTCTCATTAGATGTTGTGAATTTGGACCAGTCTAGGTTAGTTATGTTAGATGTTTTATGTTTTGGGTATGTAAGTATGACATACTTATGGTTGTAGTAAACTATGTTTATATGTAAAGTATATTATTCAATTCTTATGTCTTGTGTTTCTATAATTTGGTAAGTTTATGTTATCCGCAAAAAAGAAATATTGAAACTCGTATTAAAATAATATCAAATACTTTATAACTTAGGTAAAGAATTAAAAAGAGTTGGTTTGAAATGTAATGCCCTAAGGAGGGTGTTACAGATCATGCATTGAACATTTTATAGACGGTGGCGGGTACAAATTGCGTAGTGAAGGTTTATGAATGATCTTGGAGGCATCAGGGCGTGGAATTCCACAAGTGGCCAGTTAGTAGCACTACTGTGCTGTAGCAACAGATGCAAATGCACCGACGATCTAGACGAGAACACCATTCCTATTCACGATCTGGCATAGAATGTCTTGTATAAGCTATGACGTGTACACTGAGAAAAATTATAGCACTTGAATTGAGGAGGATGACGTACAGACATATCTTCTGGATCATTCTCTCCGATATTTGGCTTTAACTCCATGGAGTAGGGGTTGATTCATTGTGCATATGCATAGTTAGTTGACATATTATTGTGATATATATATATATATATATATGTTTGTGGAATTATCTGATATTTGATGCAATGAATATATTTGTTATTGCTGTAGATGAATGACATTATTGTCATTATTGTTTCTATGCTGGTGTTGATGCAGGGGATCTCACCTCTTTATATTATTGTTCTGTCTGTCTTTATTTATGTTTATGTCTGTAAAGACAACGATAGCGGCCAGGAGGGATCTGCAAGGTTTCATTAGTGTACAGTTTCATGGGGGCATCGAAGCATGGCGTGTCCATTGGGACATGGGGCTTATTCAGTATGTTGGAGATGTTACCTTGTTTTAGAGTAGGACCCGGCATGGGGTTGTAATGTTTTCTGTGGATGCTGTTGTTTACTTGGAGTTTTGTATGCCTGTTGGAGAGTTATGGGGTGATCTTCATAACACTCCTAGGGAAGATTCCGAGGTGTCGACCGCTCGGACTCCCGTCCATAGTGACATGCCCCGACTGGAGAATTTTCCTGTTAGGGATCCCGAAGAGGATCCGGAGGAGGATCAGGTGCAGGACCCTTCTCTTCAAGTTTTTGGACTTCAGCTAGGTTTAGTTTTGATATGGTAGTTATACATATTATTTGGAGTACGTAAGCCTTATGTATTTAAGTTGTTACTAATCTATGTTATGTACATGAGATGTATGTTATTCAGTTTTTATGTCTTGTATTTCTATAATTTGGTAAGTTTATGATACCCGCTTAAAGAAATTTTGAAATCCATATTTTATAATGTTAAATCTTTTATAGCTTGGGTAAAGTTTTTAAAAAAGTTGGTCTGATGATTTGAGAAATGTTTTCATGATATTTGAATACCTATGATGAGTATCATTGAATACCTATGACGTGATGCATTAGATTTGCATTATGTTGCATGAGTAATGATTTGATGGACAAAATGAGTTGATTGTCATGGGTATCCACTTTGTGGAACTAGGCTGAATTAGATTTTGGATGTACTTGTACTAGGGTAAGTCTTGGTTAATGGTAATAGAATAAGTGATTTTCTCTATACTAGAGTAATTGAGGTTGAGGAAGAGCCTTCTTCTTTACCTGAGCTTTCCTAGTCATTAAGTGGTTGAAGATGAGTGTTTTCTCTCACTACTTGGGGTAATCCTAAATCTAGGATAGTTTGAGTAATGTACCTCTCATCCTATTCCTGATGATTGATATTGTGAGATAACGTACCTTCTCCTTATCATGATGAATTGAAGTCTAACCCTAGCTTGGATATTGAGGAGACGTACTTCCTCTAAGCTAGACAGGGGAAGACTAGGCCTAGTTACCTAGAGTAGTTCTGTGTGACGATGTACTGTCTTGAAGAGGTTGATGTGCACTAACCTAAAAGCAAACTACTACCAGCTCCAGGGAGGGTATATACATTAAGAAGGCAAGAGGAAGCTCAATCTTCCGACTGTTTACAAGGTAATTCTCGTTAGGATAAAAGAATATGAACATCTAAGTTTGAATAAAAGTTAGAGTGGATAAGATGAATACAATTAAGAATAGCTATTGAAGGATTCCAAATTTTAGTATGAGAAGCTCAATTTTGGGGACAAAATTTCTAAAATGATGAGAGAATTGTAACATTCTCTTTTTAGCAGGATAAACTTGTATATGGTCATAAGGTACCATAATATTTGTTTAACATGTCTGTTAATTTTCAAGACGTTTTGAGTTAATTTTGGTACTTTGCCGCAATACAGAACGTGCAAAATGACTATTTTAACTCAGAAAAATAGCATAAATGCTAAATCAAAAGGAAATAAATAAGAAAATTTTTATTAATAGGTCACAAATATGTGAAAGAGGATGTGGTTAAATTTTGAGGATAAATAGAGTCAGTTTGGTATTTTTAAGGACACTGTGGAAGTGTTTTAATAGCGCATTGAGGAATGATAGATATAAAAAATCATGAAAATAGTGAAACAAGAATTTAGGTAAATCTTAAGATTTATTTTATAGTTGTTAGAAGTTAAGAAACTTAATTTAGTAAATTCAAGGTGTTCTTAATAGATACAAAGTTCTATAAAATGACCATTTTGCCCTTAAAGCTCAACTTTTAAAAGATGAGATTTTTCTCATCTTTCTAATCTCTCACACACGTCTCTAGCAGGGAAAATAAAGAGGAAAAACAGAGGGAAAAAGAGGGAGAGGAAGAAGGAGAAAATGAAGGAGAAAGAAAGAGAATCAAGAGACAAAAGCTAGGGTAGAAGTTCATCTTCAAGCTTGAGGTAGGGGAAACATTTTCTTTTATCCACTCTCCATTTCCTTCTTGTTTTTGGTTGTTATTTTAAGCATGAAAAAGGAAAGGGTTTTCCGTATTAAATCTGATTTTTATGCTTGATTATGTTCCTTTACCTTGATAATGGTTTGATCTTTGTTTTTGAAGAAAGGAAATGAGATTTGTGATGTTAGTTTTCTATGGTTTTTGAGGATTAAGAAATGAGTATAAACCTATGTTTGAGCTATGGCTTTGAAAGAAGTGTATGAATCCCTTATTTGATTTCTTGTTCTGAAACTGTTTTGGATCCTTGAATATAATGATTTATAAGGTGTTGTTGATGATTTTGGGTCTGAGTTTTGGAAGGCTTGAGATCTAGTTCTAAAACAGGGGTTGTGGTTTCTAGTTTAAGCACCTAGGCGCCCTAAATAGAGCGTTTGAGCGCCCAGAACCCAGAAATCAAGTTTCTAGATGCGCAATAAGCGCCTAAGCACTCACGGTTTAGCGTCTGAGCACGCCTTTAGTGCCTAGCCGCCCAAAGCATAGCGCCTAGACGCTCATTGGGCAGAACAAGATTTCAAACCTGTTATTTGAGAATTTGTTTTCTAAAAGCAATGTAATGTTATTTTAAGATATATTAGATGAAGATGAGCATAAATTATGATATGTAAAGTATGATTATACATTATTTTAATCAAGTGTACTAAGATTGGGAGAAATGATTATACACAAAGTATGTTTTTGGATTGATTGATGAATTTGTAAACTATTGCATATTTGATAAAATGTAAGGCTATGTGCCATGACATGACTGATTCAAATGAAACTGACGATTTGAGAAATGTTTTCATGATATTTGAATACCCATGACGTGATGGATTAGATTTGCATTATGTTGCATGAGTAATGATTTGATGGACAAAATGAGTTGATTGTCATGGGTATCCACTTTGTGAAACTAGGTTGAATTAGATTTTGGATGTACTTGTACTAGGGTAAGTCTTGGTTAATGGTAAGAGAATAAGTGATTTTCTCTATACCAAAGTAATTGAGGTTAAGGAAGAGCCTTCCTCTTTACCTGTACTTTCCTAGTCATTAAGTGGTTGAGGATGAGTGTTTTCCCTCACTACTTGGGGTAATCCGAAATCCTGGATAGTTTGAGTAATGTACCTCTTATCCTATTCCTGATGATTAATATTATGAGATAACGTACCTTCTCTTTATTATGATGGATTGAAGTCTAACCCTAGCCTTGATATTGAGGAGACGTACTTCCTCTAAGCTAGATAGGGGAAGACTAAGCCTAGTTACCTGGAGTAGTTCTGTGTGACGATGTACTATCATGAAGAGGTTGATGTGCACTAACCTAAAAGCAGACTACTACCAAGTAAATGAATGATTTTTATGAGCTCATAACTTGATTCTGATGATGAGATTTTCATCTTGATATTTGGAGATTGGAAAAATTGATTATGTTTTGGATGAATCTTCTAAAATAGAGCTTTTGTGGTACAATTTGATATTGAATGGTATTTTTGAGCACTTAATGATATTGTGTTTGATTAGAAGAATTAAATGAGTTTTTATAATAATTAAATGAACCGTTTATTTCGGGAAAAGGAAGGAGATGGATTTGGCCTTTTGCCACCTTCTTAAATAATAATAAATGTTTTGGAAGAAATTGAGGTTTTTTCCTGAAATAGCTGGAATTATTGTGATGGCACAGTTTTAAATGAGCTACTGAGTATTTCTAAATTCTCACCCCCACTATTCTCTATGGTTTCCATGATAATTCCAAGTGGCTCGAGTAGATCAGCAAGTGTATGGAGCTTACTTGACAGATTAGTTAGGATGTTCTTAGTTAGGTGTTTATAAACTAGTCCTAGTAATTTTAATTATCCAATAAAATTTGTATATAATGCGCGGTGATGTATAGTTTGTATATTATTCCTTTCATTATGTATATAATTTATGCTTCCGTGAAGGCTCTTTTTTTTGTATATTATCAAATCTTTTATTTGAAAATTTTTTATATTCATAAGTAATATTCTAAATTCTAATTACTGATGCGTAAACTAGGTATGTCATTAGTGTTAGACTTTAGGACATTACAATATTCAGCTTCCCTTTTCAACATAAAGGAAGCAAAGGACACCTTTTGGTCATCAGTGCATCTCATCACATCAAATATCTTCTCTAACTCTCTTAATCATTCCTCTGCCTTAGCTAGATCATACTCTCCTTGGAATGATGGAGGGTTGGTCTTCCTGAATTCTGAAAGGTCATGAAAACCCTGATTTCTCACTATCGCTGCTTCATTTTCTTGCTGCGGGTGTGGGTTATACCTATCCTTTCTAGCACTCTATTTGTTGTTGTTGTTTGTTCTCTCATGGCTGCAGCCATCTCCCTTTGTTCTCTCATGACAGCTGTCATTTCTCTAAACATCTTCATCATATCTATCGTGTTATCACTGGCATACGCTTTATCTCTAGGAGGACGCCTAGATGATGCCATAGGCTCCTATACACATAGATCATTACATATTGAGTTGATCAGGCTCAACACTCATGTAACAGTGCAAAAGTAACCATTAACATACATACACAAGGCTATCATGCAATTCTATCAATACCTCTCAGCATCAAGAAAAGAAAATGCATAATATTCATGCTAAAAGCATAGCTCGTCCATATCCAGACTCAATAGGATGAATGTTGGGAATTGCAGATACATCATGCAGCGAAAAAATAAAAAAAGATTCCCACCACGGATCCATGCAAAAAGTCATAATCTGAGTTTTAAAATAATTTACCTCTTGAAGTGTGATCAAAAGGAAGTGACGTGAATCACCAATACCATAATAAAAACGACGTGTCTGCAATATTCACACGAACAGACTCATAAACATCCAATATCCGCAAAGAGGAGCCTCACGTCTTTCACACAGTGCTAGCTGCGAAGAGTAGAGAAGAAACCTGTCGCTCTCTCACTCACTTTTCTATAGGTGCGGCTAGGGTTCTGTAATATATATGTCTTAGCAGCCCCTTAGCAGTACTATTTATAATAGTGACTGCATTAAGTAAGTGTGAGTAGCAGCAAGGTAAGCTGTGCAACCCTAGACTCATCTGTTATGAGTCTGGCCCATATTTAAATCTGAGTCCAACTTGGATCTATTGCTCCAATTTTAGTCTGCTTTATGTGTTGCTAGTCATGGCAACCATTACCCAAGAGGGGGGTGAATTGGGTATGAAAAACTTTTCATAAAAGCTCTTAAAATAAACACAAATATTTAAGCTATTAAATAAAAGAGAAAGAATTGTGAGATGAAGAATAAAAGCTTTAAGAATAGCAGATAAATAAATGTGCAATAAAATAAAATTGCATAAAAATAAAGAGATAAAGAGAAGAAGAAGCGAGGCACGATATTTATCTGGTTCGACCACCAACCACTTGTGGTCTACGTCCGATCCCCAGAAACACGGTTCGAGATTTTTCACTATATGTACAAGCTTCAATAGGTGCTTGCTACCGTTACATAAAAGAGCACTTTTCACACGAGAGGAAACTCTACCCTTGTGTTAAAGTCTCGGCTGTGAGGATACCTCACCCTTATACAAACCTTAGAGGATACCTCACCCCTTTACAAACCTTGAAGGATACCTCACCCTCAATACGAAGAATAGAAATTATAGATGGATAGAAACTCTCACTCGAGCAAATTATACAATTTGAAGTGCTAAGAGGCTCTCAAAGGATATCTCAAAGTTTTAGCAAAAAGAGCACAGAAAATAGGCGTAAAATATAAATCACATTTTTCAGAGCAAGCACAAATTAAACAAATAGCTGAGGTCCTTGCAGATGAGACCCACGGTCTCTATTTATAGAGTCAGATAGAAAATAGCCGTTGGGTGTAATTAAATCCGTGATTATTACGAGAATATGTCCGTTAGTTTCCATATCGGTATTCGTAAAAGCCCGAGGTTATTCGAATAGCATAAACCATTATTCGAATAACACTGTTCATAAAATCATCGTAAAAAGTAAACTGACATGGGTTATTCGAATAACCTTAAATTTATTCGAATAACTCTTTAACAAACAGTGTTCTGAGAAACTAGGATTATTCGAATAACTACTGAGTTATTCGAATAATTCATTTGAGAGAAACCTTTCTGGAAGTCCATTTATTCGAATAAACATTTGGTTATTCGAATAAACGTTTAGTTATTCGAATAAAATATTAAAAACACGTTCACTAACATTTTTTGAGTCATGTTATTCAAATAACCCTTTGGTTATTCGAATAAACCATTAAAAACTCGGTCTGATATGATTTTTGTGGTGTGTTATTCGAATAACATATGCTTTATTCGAATAAACCACTCAGATTTCAAAAACTAACTTTAAATGGTCATAACTTCTTCATTTCTTATCCGTTTAAAGTAAATGACCAGTCATTGGAAAGATCTTTGAGTCTATTTTCAAATGAAAGAAGTTTCAAAACAAAACTCAAAGTATTTTGAAAGATATGATTAAAAGAGTGACCAAAGGTCAGTTTTACAAAACTCAAACTTGGCTATTTTTCATAAATTTGAACTACCACCATAAATAACTTTTCAAAACTTATTTGTTGGGTATTTTAGTATAGGAAAACCATTTGTAAAAACATATTTGAGATATCCATAAGGCTTCTTACATAAAGACACTTAGTCCTATAAGCTATACCATTTAATCTTCCTTTGGACTTGGTCTTTGACATGACTTTGATGTTTATCAATACCTTCATGAAATAGGCATTCACATTCTCCTTTGTGTTGAGCTTAATTGAGATCTTTTGCTTTCTTGTTGCAAGCTCACTCTTGGTACTTGAACTATCCTACAAAGTATCACTCGCTTAAACAAGCATAGTTAGTCCAAAAACATAATTTAATATCTTCATATGCATGAATCATAAATATATAGCTTTAGTTAGTTTAACATGCATATAAGACATTCATAGACACATCCAAATAAGATATTTATTAAATATTAATAGATATGCTCTATATAGAATGCAACAAAGAGTATAAGCAAGATATTCCTTTTGTCTTGTATTTGTCATCATCAAAACTTAACATATAAAACCATTTAGGGCAAACTTATTTCCACATGTGTGTGACCCTACAAGTTCTTATTACGTTGGTAGTAATATTAAAATCTCATTTTAATATTACAATTAGTGAACAGTATCTAGAAATACATCACTGCTACCCAAGTAATAAGAATGTCAGTGATTTGACATAACCTTTCCGTGACCAATGTTTTTGTGTCGTTTAGTCCCTTTGTCAAGATATGTAGATTGAACACAAGGCATGGAATGCGTCACCCTTGTATAGTCCAATCTTTCGTTTCCTGATACTCAAGTAGACTTTATAACAACAAAAATAATCAATATCTCATATTGACTTATTTGAGCATGGCCATGCATTTCGCAGTCTCACTTAATTAGGAGGCCCGAAGATATCGCTCCTGTTATGTAGGAGTGACAAATCTCATCTAGGTCACTCACATCCCTCTGCATGATTCATGGTATGTCCAATAACCAACTTTATAATCACCTTGTTACAGATGACATTTGATGGTATTAAAACACACAACTCCTCATGTAGGAATCGTAGTGATTTCAGGTCAAAGGACCACAGACACCATTGTCACTATGAGAATCGCTTATGACACTCACGTAACGATCTATGTAGCGTTCTCATGGCAGGTCAGTCCAGTACATAATTACTCTAATATGTACCCATGTGAAGACTTGATATCTCATATCCATGACCCGTGAGATGTAGTCATCAGTCTATGCACATACTAGTCTCAATGCATTATTGTTATCCTAGTTAATAATAATACTTGAGTAAGGAAATTTAAGAATAGTGTTCTAACCAAAAGGATCTCACGATCAAGTCATCCACTTGATGTCCTGTGGTATCAAACTTACTATTCTAAGGACTTTATTATGTTTATTAAAAAAGAACACAATAAATGAAATGCCTCATATATTAAAATAGCATAATAGAATGTATGTAAATACAGACAAATGTATTAGCCTTTAGGGCATACACCAACAATGAACTACTTTGATACCAAAATGTAGCGTCCTAATACTTAAACTAATGAAATATATGAAATTATGCATTAGCAATCATATTAGAGTATATTACTTCGAACAATATCAATTTGTCAAGAAAAAGTGTGTGCATATATATATATATATAATACAAAATATGAGCCTTAAGCTGAAGTATGTGATACATATTTGTAGAGCTATATTCTATACAACTGTACATCAAGATACATCAAATATGTCATTTGCCACAGAGGCACAAAAATGGTTTATAACCATGTACATATGTCGAAACAAAATATATATAAGATCAAGTCCTTTTTATCAAGTTCTTCTTTGCTTTTATGGTCTGCACGAGGACGTCCTAGAATCATTATAGAAATCAAGCAAATGGGGTGAGAATCTCATAATTCTCAATAATAATTATAAAATTATGTCATCATAATCATTCCAGCTGTTTCAGGGAAAAATCATTTCAAATCATTAAGATATAATCAGTAGAAAGGAGGGCAAAGTCAAACTGAGTCCTTTTTCTTCCCGAAATAGAAACTCATTTTATATCCTTTATCAAAATTCATTTGAATAATTAATTAAGTCATCAAATCTCATCAGAATCTCAATATCATATCAAGAATCCAATCCATTATATACTTATGTAATAAGCTATCTCATAATGGTCATCCATCAATAATCATCATTTGTTAATCATCAATAATAATCATTCATCTTTTATCAAAATGGCATGGAGGAAATGTCCATTCTCAAAATACTGTTCACTTGGTAGTATTCTTCTTTCATGTTGATGCACTTCAACTTATTTGTAACAGTCCTTCTTGTTACATGAAACTACTTCGAGTAACCCAATCAGCCAAAACAAATGAAGGAATGTCCATCCTCTTTATAGTTATGAGTAGAGACAGATTGTCCATCCTCAACTACTTTGATAGGGAGGGTATCATCCTTCCTCACACTATCTTTAATCCAGGATCACTTCAAGTAGAGAGGGAATGTCCACCCTTAACTACTTTTCCTCTAGGAAGAACTTAAGTAAAGAGGGAGGGAATGTCCCTCCTCAACCTCAATTACTCAGGTGGTAAAAGAATGTACATCTTCAACCACCATTATCCAAGTCGTACCCAAGGCCTAGGGATCTCCTAGATAATAGGTTACTCTTGAAAAAAAATCATTAATTTAGATTGATCATCTTAACTATCGAATTCATCATGCATGTAATAAGACATCTCATCATATCATCTCATCTCATAGCATAATGCATCAATATCTCATCGTACATGCAATAAAGTGTTTCATTTCATCATCTCATATCATGGCATAAAGCATTTTATAGCTAATCGTTCATAAGTTCAAAGTGTTCTTGAGATCTCGTATCATGCATCAATCTTGAATTCATGTTTTCAAGCAGAATAATTGGTTATCAGCTTGTGCTAATCGATTATCACTAGCTAACAAGCCATATTTTATGTCCCATAATTGGTTACCATCACTGGCTAACCAGTTATTGACCTCCCAAGGTTCTAATTTAAAGGCCGATAATCAATTAGCCATCTTTGGGTAATCAGTTATTGGCTACTATGCTCTTCTGTCATGAAAGAATAATCGGTTAGGCTTTAGCTCTAACCAGTTATTGCCTAACGTGACTCTCTGTCATGTTGCAATAATCGGTTAGGCTAAGCCTTAACCGATTATGGACATCTGGGGGATTTCAACAGAGAAACAAAGCATCAATGAAACACCCCAACAATATGCCATATATATATATATATACCAAAAACAACCAAAACTTCCCAAAAGTTAAATCAAATCCATCAGACAATGACATAGCAATATGGGTAGACCTCAACTCAAATATTTAACTCTTTAAAATCTCAAATCCTTATCATTTCAAGTTCAAGAAGTAAACTTAGTAATATACTCATATCATTAGAAAATCATTTCATATTCATTAGTTTGATTGTAAAAAGCTCATCATACAACCAAAGAGTTCATTCAAAACTCAAAGAAATCAAGCTTACTAGGAAGAGTTTAAGAAAACAACCCTTACCTAGTTTGTAGATACATTCTTGTTTCTTTTCTTATCATTCTTTTCTTCTTCTCTTTCTTCTTCTTGCCTCTTCCTTCCTCTATGATTCTTGTTGCTCTTTTTCTCTTTTCTCCCTTCCGTTGGCAACGTGAGAACATGATAGAATAGAGAATGAGAAAATGGGAGCGTGAGAGAATGGAAAAATTGAAGGAAAAGCAAGTGACAAATTAGTCAACATATTAGGTAAGTTTAGCAGAAAGCAATAGTGGAGAAGGTAAGGAGAGAGTTTAACAAATGAAATCCAACAACAACTTTATATCTACTAAGAACACTTTAATTTTTCATAAATGAATTTTCTAACCTTCATAAATATCGTAGAAAATTTTAGAATTTCGTTCTATTCTCTATATTACCATTCCACCATTTTTCTTATACTACATTATCAGTATCTAAAGCTTCAATATTCTCTCATGGGTTGAATTGAATCTATGGAATTGAATTAAGAAGCTTTCAGATACCCATTCTAATTATTCATAACTTAGAAATAAATTTTCCATATTTATTTCTATTTTCTCATGTATTTCAACAATAATCTAAGCTTAAATGAGCTATTTCTGACATTTAGTGTTATAGATTTATGCTCATTTAAATCCAAATAATTACCAGAATTAATGGGTGACCTTTACCAATATTGTTGAGCTTCTATAACCCTGATTAAGACTATTGGGTTAGGGAGAATGTTACATAATGCTCATTATAAATGTGCACTTAGTAACCGTTTAAGGACTCAGGAGAATTTTAATCAAGTAGAACCTTGGTCTGGGGTCCAACGCCCAAAACATTTGAGCGCTCGGTATTCCACTTGGGACTTGGGCAAATTTTAAGGTGATCCATAACTGGTGTCTTTAATGTTTATGGTCTAGTTCAGAAAATCTCTTATCACTTAGGAATTTTCAACTTCAGAACTGATGTAACATAAGACATTCATGGTAGGTTCCTGATGGCGAACCACGAATTTTGTAGCCCGTGTAGCCAATCAATTTCACAACCACAAAATGGTTATGGCCAAGTGTTAAGGATATGGGTATATGCCCATAACTCATGACCAAAACACATAAATAGGTTTTGTGGGTTATTTCTGAATCTAAGAGACCTCAGATCCTAGACGGAATGAGCTTTAGACATTCTCAAGGAATTTTATGGCTTAAGTGTCTTTGAATCGTTAAAAGAAATTCTGAATCCCATAAAGAACGGGCTTTGTAGACATTCTCAAGATGGAGTTCGGCTTGAGGGTCTATTGAGATTTTAGATATAAGAATTATAAAAACATCATTTTATTGACTGAGCAAAGGACCAAGGTCCGTATAGTGTATACCCATAAAAATTAGGGCAGATCAAACATAAAGTAAACTAAGAGACTAGGCCTCAAGGGGAGCTTAGCTTTAGTACTTTCTAAGTTTGTCCATATTCCAATAATTTTTTATTGGCTTTTCTGTTATTGTCACTAAGGTGTAAGCTCCATTGCCAGTGCTGATGATAATGCGATAGGGGCCTTCCTAATTTGGGACTAACTTCCCTTGAGAGGAATTTCTACCACTAATATCTGCTCTTCAGAATACTTAGTCTCCTGGATAGAATTCCCTTGGGATAACCTTCAAGTTATAACAAGTCATCGTCTTCTGTTTGATGGCGGTGTCATGTATATAAGCTACGTGCCTTCTTTCTTCTAGAAGATCCAAGTATTCTCAGATTAGTTTGGGGATGGTGTCGTGCGAGAACTGTTGGTGACATCAGCTTAGTTCCCTTATTTCCACTAGGATCATAGCCTCACATCCATAAGTGAGTTTAAAGGGGATTTCACCTGTTGTAGAGTGAGGCGTAGTCCGGTAGGCCCAGAGGACATGGTCCAATTGTTCCACCTAGTTTCCCTTAAGTTTGTCTAACCTCCTCTTAATTCCTTGTACAATAACTTGATTGGTGGCTTTAGCTTGTCCATTTGTCTTGGGAATCTCAACGGAACTGCAATGGTGCTTGATTTTTAACCCAACAACTAGTTCTTCAAAATCCTTATCTTCGAATTGTGTCTCGTTGTCCATCACAATGGACTCTAAAACCCCAAATCTGGTGATGATGTGACTCTAAGTGAACTTTTAGATTCGAGCAGAGGTGATCGTGACTAGGGGTTTTGCCCTGATCCATTTGGTTAAGTAATCCATGACCACCACCAAATATTTCTATTATCCAGGTGCTTGAGGGAATAAGCCCAAGATATCCATACCCCATTTGTAGAATGGCCAGGGTATAGACGCCATGGATAGTTCCTCTAGGGGAGCTTGATAATGGTCTAAGTGGCACTGACATTTATCACAGACTTAGACATATGGGAGGGAGTTAGCTTCCATCATTGGCCAATAGTATCCAGCCCTAAGCGCTTCTAGAGCGAAGGCATTAGGAAAGTGGTGTCCACAACTCTCCTCGTGGACCTCGATAGTACATTTTCTGCTTCTTTTGGCATGAGGCATTTAAGGAGAGGTGAGGAGAACCCACATCGGTATAATTGCCCATCATAGATGATGTGTGGCGTCCCGGGGCCGACGAGGGCGGGGAGTGATCGCTGGTGTAATGAAGCACGGACAAAGAGCGGCTCCTGGCAGGCTTCTAGGCGGAGGGTCTGCATGAATGAACTGAATACGCACTGGAATGAGAGGGATTCAGAGACTGTGCAGGTATGGGACTGCATAGTTGAGGATGGCTTAAAGGAAATGATTTGGTGCAGCCATATCAACAAGTTGCAACTTTTTTCGGGAGCCTAGAACATAAGAACTCCATGGTTAAGCATGCTTGACCTGGAGCAATTGTGGGATGGGTGACCTCCTGGGAAGTTTCCTAGGATGCGTGTGAATGAGGACAAAGCACGCTAAAAAGACCCGTGTTGGTTTGTGGAGACATTCATCAATCCTGCAGGCAGTCTTGGGTCGTTACATTAATGGTATCAGAGCCGGGACCACTCCTAGTACTGTGTGGTTCGGGGACGAACCAATCGGAAGTTGGTGGGCATGTGGCGTCCCGGGGCCGACGAAGGCGGGGAGTGATCGCCAGTGCAATGAAGCACGGACAAGGAGCGACTCCTGGCAGGCTTCTAGGTGGAGGGTCTGCATGAATGAACTAAATACGCACCGGAATGAGAGGGATTCAGAGACTATGCAGGTATGGGACTGCATAGTTGAGGAAGGCTTAAAGGAATTGATTTGGTGTAGCCATATCAACAAGTTACAACTTCTTTTCGGGAGCCTAGAACATAAGAACTCCATGGTTAAGCGTGCTTGACTTGGAGACATTGTGGGATGGGTGACCTCTTGGGAAGTTTCCTAGGATGCGTGTGAGTGAGGACAAAGCACGCTGGAAAGACCTGTGTTGGTTTGTGGAGACATTCATCAATCCTGCAGGCAGTCCCGGGTCGTTACATGATGTACCTTATCGTAGTTCTTATTAATTTGGAGGCTTCCTTTAGATTATTAGGCTTGGCTCCGGACTGTAGATACTTCATGATTGGGGTGATACAAGTATACTCTTCTCCTTCCACTTGGAAAATGGTTGTATTCATGATGGAAGGTTGAGATAGGGTCTCTTGAACCATGGAGTGGTTGTTGCCCGGGCTCTTAATGTTAGCTAGTTTGGACAAGAGGTCCACCTTGGAGTTTTGCTCCCTAGGAATGTGCTTTATCTTAGTAGCCTGGAAATGTTTGAGGAGCCCTTGAACTTTGGATAAGTACTTTTGAAGGAGGGGCTCCTAGGCTTAGTAATCACCTTGAATCTGGGAGGTCACAAGTTGGGAGTCACTGCAAAGTGTGATCTTTGCCGCTCCTAAGTCTTTAGTCGTTACTAGTCCAATGATGCATGCTTCATACTTCGCTTGATTATTTGAAGTAGGAAACTCAAACTTTAGGGAGTTTTCTATGGTCACTCCTTCAAAATTTTCCAAAATTATCTCGGTACCACTCCCTTTGGGGTTCGAGGATCCATCAACAAATACAGTCCACGAAATCCCCTAAAGATCACTAGCGTCTTAAGTGAGCTTTACTAGGAATTCTAAAAGTTCCTATCACTTTATTGCCAGTCAGGGCTTATATACGATCCCAAACTTAGAAAACTTGATGGACTAGGCAATCATTATTCCCGCTAGGTTTGACTTGTGTAATATCTAATGGATAGGTTAGTCTGTTCTCACCACCATGGGATGGTACTAAAAGTACTGTCTGAGTTTTCTGGCCGTAGTGATGCATGTGAAGGAAATCGTCTCTATTTTCTGATAGTGAAGCTCGGGGCCTTATTATACCTTTCTCACAAAGTAGACCAGTTTCTACCCCTCCGTCATCTCTCGGATCAACACTGAACTCACGGCCTCTTCATGGATTAAGAGGTATGTGTACAATGTCTCACTGGGTTCCAATCTTGTCAGTATGGGGGGAGAGGATAGAAGGTTCTTCAAGGATGTAAAGGCTTCCTCACACTTCAGAGTCCACTAAAAACCTTTCCCATTCTTAAGCAATTTGAATAGAGGAAGTGATTTATGAGTAGCTTTAGTAAGAAAACGTGTGAAGGCCGCAATCTAGCCTATCGGCTGCTGCACTTTTTTAATGTTTTGTGGGCTACACATGTTGAGCACCACTTAGTAGTTTTCTAGATTCGCCTTAATCCATGGTGAGTTAGTATGAAACCCAAGAATTTGCCTGCTTGGACCCCGAAGGCGTACTTCTCCAGGTTAAGCCTCATGTTATGTTTTTAGAGTTATGCAAACACTTCCTCAAGATTCGAGACATGTGATATGGCCTGGGGAGTCTTTACTATCATATCATCGATGTATACTTCTAACATCTTCCTTACTTAGCCTTCAAAAGCCCTGTTCATCATTCTTTGATAGGTGGCTCCTGTATTTTTCAAACTAAATGGCATAACCTGTAGCAGTAGCTTGCCCTTTCAGGATGAAAGTGGTTTTGTCCTTATCTCCGGGTACATCAATATCTAATTGTACCTAGAGTAAACATCCATAAATGACAGCAAACAAAATTCGGAGGAGCTGTCAACCAGTTTATCCACATTGGAAAATGAGTACGGATCTTTAGGGCAAGCTTTGTTTATATTTGTGTAGTCCTCACACATCCTCCACTTCCCATTGGACTTCTTCACTAGGATAACATAAGATAGCCAAGTTGTGTGGGCTACTTGCCTGATGAATTTGGCACTGAGTAGTTCATTGACTTGTTCTTCAATGACCTGCTACCTTTTCGAACCAACTTTTATCTTCTTCTAAGAGACCGGTCTAGCATCTTTCTTTATGGATAAGTGATGGTAGATGAAGGCGGGGTCAAGCCCAGGCATGTCGAAGGACGTCTAAGCGAAGAGGTCTTTGTTTTTCTATAAAAACTCAATCAACTGGCGCATCTCTTCTTCCAAATTTGCTCTAACCTTGGTGACTTGATCTAACTTAACACCAAGTTGGAGGGGCAGTAGTTCTCTTTCAGGCTGGGACTTAGTACCCTGAATTTCTTCACAAACATCTAGCTTGGTCATGAGGATATTGACTTAGTGGAGACCTGGACTAGATGTGCTAGCTTTTGCTTTCTTGGTCGTCCAACCAATCTTGAGGCCCTCGTTGTAGTATTTACGGGCAATGATTTGATCCCCCTTGACCGTGACAATCTCATTATTCTTGCTAAATAATTTCATGGCTAAGTGGGTAATATAACGTCCTAATACTAATATCTTAATATAAATAACATTTAAAGCGATATACAGCAATACAACATCCCAATATACAGAATAATCTAATCATATATCCATAATATTCATTGGAAACATTATAGAGAGTCATATGAAATGCGAAAAATGAAAACTTATAGCAAATATGCACACACACACATAGATATATATATATATACTTACAACATTAGCCTTAGCAAAGGCTTGAAGTATTACATCATTTCTTACATTACAAAAGAAGTACAAAAAGATACAACAGTTGTAACATAACTATTGAAACTAGAACTAGTCTAATCTTTAGCTTCTTTTTTCTTCTTATTCTTTGAAGAACTTTCACCTGGAATTACATGGTAACACAGCAGGGTGAAAATCAACAATTCTTAGTATAAGTAAATCAAAACTTGCCATACATAGCATAATAAACATAATCTTAACAGTTAAAGAGTAAGACATGCTTAAATACTCTACAAGGTTTAACTTTAATAACTAAATAAACCAAGTTAAACATACATTCAATCATACTTATATACTTAGGTCATTTAAGACCCAAGCATATTTTACTAGGAACTTTGGCTTCTTATGTTTACCCATTATAGAGAGGAAAATTTGTAACCTAATACTACTTGTAACCCTAGAACTTGGTTAGGAATAACTTGTCCCCTTAGGAACGTCTGATTCCTTTCCTTCTGGCTAAATGATATAATATCATGTAAGGTCACATTCGTAAGAAAACACTACTAATCCATCCTAGTTCATTAGCATCTAACACACCACATCATCACTTATTACATCTTAAGTGATACATGTAACACCCTCCGTAGGGCATCACATTTCCGACTACAAGCTCATATCTGTAAATGATTTCATAAAAGGTTTGAGTTATAAAACATGGGTTTTAAAATTTCTTTTCGCGGAAACATAAACTTACTAAAATTTATAGGTAATACTGAAAACTAGATTTAAACTGAGTAATATATATTATTGACACCACATAATGTTTAACAATCATTTAGGAAATATAAAACTTACAGATTATATTCTAAACAGTAGCAAACCCCATTACGGTTCCTACTCAATAGCACGGTAAAATACTAACGAGAAAAACTCAACATACTTATTCTGTCTTGTATCCCTCATTGATGCGTCATACATCTGTTCATCCTCAACTTTGCACACCAAGCAATCCGGGTGGTCACTCCTCGATGTTATCACCAACTCAGAATATTTGCCTCCAATCACATCATTTACACGTTTTCCAAATCGCCTAGCGATTTTTCAATGTTTTCAAAATCGCGTAACTTAAAAATCATACTATTAAGTCATGTAAACCCTTTTTCATCATTTTTCTACTTCGTAAAATATTTCTCAATATTTCAAACATCGTTTTGGATTCTCAAAACTCAATACCATTTCCAACTTCATTTTCCTCGTATTCTTCACTTCAAAATCTTCTACGTAATATTTTTCATCATTTCCACTCAAAATCAATGTTCTGTCAAAATTAATTATTCCAACTTAAAATTTCCTAACGCGCCTCAAAACCCAACAGGTGAGCTATACGTTAGTAAATTTCAAGTCCCCGACGTATTCTCCATAATTCTAAATCAATTCTAAAATCAGTCCTTTCCAAAATAAGTGAAGTTTCAAACATATCTAACCTCTCTTTTTCTTTCATCAACGAAATCTTCATCTCTCAAGTGACAAAGTATTTTTCTTTCATTTCTTAAATTCTTTTTATAAATCTCTTGTACTAAATCAATTTACTTTTCATTTCTAAATCAATGTTTTACATAAAGTAAAATCATTTCAAACTTACAAAACTGTAACCACATGGTCATTGAAACCATAATATCTTTTCTTTTCCTTTTTCCTTCTAATCATCTAATTTTACCATTCTTGAAAACTCTCAATTTACCAATCCTTAGCATATTAGCCAAAAATCATAAATACCTTCATCATAAAAATCTTTGTTCATTTCCTTGTCCACTTTGTTTGCAAATCCTCAAAATCATCAACTTATTACCCTTTTATCTAAAAATCATAATTAATAAAATGCTTAAAATCTTTTGTTCCCAAAAATCATTTTGAGGCCGTGTGCCTCCCTGGTTCTTTGGAACCGACATATTTTCCTTTATCATATAATTCACATCTTAAAACATACACAATTCATCATGCATCATAAACACATACTAAAGCATATTAGCAAAGCAATAAACATCTTAATCACGAAACAACCACAAATATAGAAAGTTCTTAAACAAACAAGTGAAATAATCCTTATGGATTTTTCACTACACACACATCTATTCCTCATCACCAACACATGGTTGATGAGGGTAACTCCCTCTTACCTCTTGGAGAAACCTCCAAAGCTCCTAGTTTTGCTTCTTGTACAAGTCCTTCACCACCAAAAGATCTTAAAACCACAACAAACACATACAAATTAATATCTAAAGCTTGATTAAGATGACCGTAGATCAAACATGGTCTTAGGATTCTAAGAATTAAATAAAAAGCCAAGTTTCAAGATTTTTACCTTGAAACCTTAAAACTTAAATCCAAGATTCAAGCATAAAGATGATGGAACTAGGCTTAGATCTCAACTACAAAGTATCTTAGGATTGTGTATAGGTTCTAGATCTAAGATATTATAAAATTATTGAAGCTTGGAAGTGGGATTTATGAGTATGGACCGAATTCTTCAATAAGAAAATATATGAACTTTTGTGTTCTTGACTTGGTAGAGTGATGAAGATGAGTGAATTTTGAGAAGTTCTCAACATGAAAGTGTTTTAGATTGATGAGAGGATTCAAAATATGTAGTTAGATAAAATTATAAAAGATTGGAAGTGGTTCTATGGGTGGTGACCGAATAGCTCAAAGAAGAGAGAAGATGGTGTTCTTTGTATTTGTTCTTGGTGTTCTTGAACAATTGGAAGAGAGAGAAGAGAGAGAATGGTCTTTGTGTTACTAAGTGTGATAAAAAATAAAAATAGAGGGCTGAATTGAAGTGGGCAGCCGTAGGAGTGAAAGAATGGAGAGATAGAAATTTATTTAGCACAATTGAAGGCTATCACATGCATGCACATGGTCTTCACATGGTCTAAGTCACTAAATGCCATCCATTGGTCATAAAAGTCCATTCAAGAACCTTGGAGAAGCACCTTGCAGCCGTGGGAGTCCAAGGGGAAATTAACTAAGTCTTGATTCTATTTCAATTCTTAATTACTCCTTAATTAAATAATTAATTCATTTAGTTTCTCTTAAATTAGTTTAGTTAGGATTTTATAACTATATTTTAATTATTTAATTACATTCTTATGGTCATGTCATATTTCTAGATAATTAAATATTTATCTAGCTTCTAATTATTTAGCAATTAAATTAGTTCACTTAGTTAATTAAGCTACTAGGATAATTAAGTTAAATTATCTAATTACTTAACTAATTAACCTAGCTACTTTTGTTGACTAAATCCTAACCATAAGATGCATCTTCAAAAATGGAAGGTCAAGATCTTTCTACACACTTTCCATCCAATGGTCACAAATGGTCTTAGCCATTATGTGAGACCAATCTCCACCGTAGATTAAATCAACGGTGGATATCCAAAGCCTTCCTTATTAAGCTTGTCTTTACAACCATTGATTAGATCAATGGTTAACATCCAAAACTTCCTAACTAAGTTTACTCCCACACTATTGATTATATCAATGGTGATCATCCAAAGCTATCTTCATTAAGATTGTTTTCACACCATTGATTAGATCAACAGTGAGGATCTAAGGCTCCTTAATCAAGTTTTCATCCAACGGTTCACAATGGAGTCCAGCCACTATATTTCACCAAATCCTATTTGTTGTCATAAACCTTAGTAATGATGGCTCATAATGACCATTCAGATATTTAGTTGAGATATTTTCTAACAAAAATATTATCCAATGGACAATAGCTACTGTTATTATTACATATTGGATAATAAAAAACTCAGATATAGAAAATCTCTGTCAACTGTTCCCGGTTTCGAGTTTAGTAAGATCCCCCGATCCCGTCTCGACAGTCCAGAAATTTTTGGTCCAATTTTTTTTTTATTTTTCCGGGTCCGCCTCGGGTTCACCCCGGGCCTACACACAACTCAAAATAGCGCTAAAATAATCAAAAACTTAGAAGGTTCTACAAAAATCATAAAACTCATATATTTTCAGAAAAAATGAAATTCGACATACGATTTTCAAGATAATATTAAAATATCAAAATAATATTAAAATATTCCAAAAAATATAAAATCTCACAATAATCCACAAAATCATAAATATTATAAAACTTATGGAAATCAAGTCAAATTAGCGAAAATCATTAAGGATTGATAAAAATAAATAAAATACGAAGGCTCATATACTGATCTAAAAATAATATTAAAATAATCAAAATCGTAAAAACTCCAAAAAATTCCTAAAAATCACAACAATCATAAAATTCACAAAAATCGAATCAGATTACTCAAAATAATTAAGAATCACCCGAAATAAATAAAATATGAATTTTTGGGGTGTTACAATACAAACACCACATAAAGTGGCCTAAGGTGCTAGATACTTACCTAAGGCAAACCATTTATCTTGGATGCTCAAAGGCCTAAGTTTTCTAATGCATGCTAGGTGATAATTTCCCTCTTGAAATATCCTTATTTGTACCTTAACACACATTAGAAAACATTCATAAGTGGTTCCAACTAGTAGGAAATACCAAAACATCAAAATCTCATCTTTGAGAGATTCTACATCTCACGCCTTGACAAAACATTTTGTATGTCGCGGCGCGTAACTCTCTGGTTTTCACACCTCGGCGTGGTGCATCTCACGCCGCGGCGCCCTGCTCTCGGGTGCACATGCTCTGAATGCACACCTCAGCGTGGCCTCCTCACGTCGTGGTCTAAACAGCAGAAACTGGGTTCTACAGAACCGTGCACTATTCCATTAGTTTTCTTCATGAGATTTGGTCATTCCAAAATAGTTTCTAGGTGATTCTAAGTCCCTAAATTAGTTCATTAACACATAGAAATCCTTAATCACCAAAGTAAACCACTAAATTTGGATTATGAACTAAAATCACACATGCTTAACCTAAAGCCTCTCTTTTGTGCATCGAAGGTCTAAATAAGATGTTCTAAGTTTCTAACTCAAACTCGTGCTATGAACAAGTCGTAAACAACCATAAAAATACATTCAAGCAATTAGATCACATAAAAAACTTCTAAAACTTATTTTGACCTACTATGCATCAAAGGTGCATTAATGGAGAATGTGAAGAATAGAAGTGAAAAGAGTTCTAATCCCCGACCTTGGCAATTGAAAATGGTGATTCAAGCTTGGGATGATTACACATTGGATTTCCCTTTGGCCTTCCTCTTTTTTTTCCTCCTCTGCTTTCTCCTTTCTTTCTTGTTCTTTCCTTTGCTCTTGCACGTTTTCTGTTTCTGAAATGTGAAGCCAAAGAACTGTGAAAGGAGGCTTAAAAAGAGGTGACCAAAAGACTCTTAAGGCCCTTAAAGCCATAACTGATAAATCCTGATCTGCTAAAAAAACATAGATTTAGCTAAATCAATATTTCTAGCTTCCAACAACATTAAAATAAAACTAAGATTCATTAAAATTGTTATTTCACTATTATCTTATTTTTTCAAATCCGCTACTAGTCACATCCGACATAAAATGCGTGGAAATAAGTTTGTTCCAATGGTTTAATATGTTAAGTTTTAATGATGACAAATACAAGATAAAAAGAATGATGCTTATGCTTGATAAATGTGCTTTATAGATGACAAATGCATCACAAAAGAATATTGATCATATTACATAAATATGCTTAATGAGATATATTGTATCATGCATGATTATGTACTTTATCTAGTTATATTTCACTTAATAATTATGCAATGAGATATGTGTAACATTCTTCATATAATATATCCAATAATGCTTTATATGAGTTGTATTAAATTAATATTGGATTTGGCTCTATCTAATTGAAAATGCGCAAAGTATTCTTTGTTGTATCCTATAGAGGCATATCTATTTATAATTAATAAATATCTTATTTGGATGTGTCTATGAAAGTCTTATATGCATGTTAGACTAGTTAGAGTTATACATTTATGAATCATGCATATAAAGATATTGAACTATGAATTTGGACTAACTATGTTTGTTTAAGTGAGCAATATTTTATAGGATAGTTCAAGTACCAAGAGTGAGCATTACGATAAGAAAGCAAAAGATCACAACTATGCTCAACTCAAGAAGAACGAAAATAATAAAGATGTTTCAAGCATTTACAAGATTTGAAGAGAAGAAATTTGTGGAAGCTTGGATTACATCAAGAAGCCTAAGGACTAGAATTAGTATATTTTCCTTTTAGGTTTTCTGCTATGTAAAGATAGAGGATTTACAAAAAAAGAGCTCAAATATATTATTAAGCCTTTAAAAATGGTTCTTACATGTTTAAATGCCCAAAAAACTATTTTGAAATATTAGTCTTGGTGGTAGTTCAAACTTTTGAAAAATAACTAAGTTTGCGTTTTGCAAAACTGACATTTGATTACTCTTTTGATCATAACTTTCAAAATACTTTGAGTGTTGTTCTAAAAATTATTTCATATGAAAATAGACTCAAAGATCTTTCCAATGAGTGGTCATTTGATTTAAATGGATAAGAAATGAAGAAGTTACGACCATTTCAAATCAGTTTTCAAAAACAGTCAAGTTTGAGTTTTGAAAAGCTAACATTTGATTACTCTTTTGATCATATCTTTCAAAATACTTTGAGTTTTATCCTAAAACTTCTTTCATTTGAAAACACACTCAAAGATTTTTCCAATGAGTGGTCATTCGCTTTAATCGGATAAGAAATGTCAATTTTCAAAACTAAAAATACTGTAATCGATTACACAAGTCATGTAATCGATACAACGTTGGCAGAGGCCATGTAATCAATTACCAGAAGTGTGTAATCAATTACCAAGTGCCCAGAAACATTCTCAACGTCTATAAATGGCTAGTTTTCATAAAAAATATTTTTAAACACTACCAACGACTATTTTATCACTTAGGCTCTATATATACGTGTTGTATGAAGCTTATACACCACTTGAACACTTGGTTTGATCCTTGAATCACCAAAATCATATTTTGAGCTCTTTATTGCAAAATCCTTCTATCCTTTGGTTTTTAATTTGTATTATCCACTATTGAGAAAGTTTTATATCATCCATACTTTGTTCTTCAACTTGTATATCTACTCTTGTGAGAGTTTCTTTTCTTTCTATTCACCTTGAAATCATTATAAGAGGGTGAGGTATTCCTCATGAGAGAAAAAGGTGAGGTATCCCTTGTAGTGAGACTCAAACACTAAGGGTGAGGTATCCCAAAGGTATTGTGAGTGCTCTTGATTGTAAAGGTCATCAAGTACCTATGAAGCTTGAAGAATTGGAGGCCCTAGCTCAAGGGTGAGGTATCCCAAGGTGTGAGGAGTGCTCTTGTTTGTACAAAGGTTTTCCTAGCACCCGTGAAGTCTAGGAGATAGTGAAAAAAATCTCAAGTTAAGCTTGAGGACTGGATGTAAGCCACAAGTGATTGGTGGCTGAACCAGGATAAATTCTTAAGTTTGATTCTCTCCTCCCTATACTCTTTAATTTCAGTATTTAGTGTAGTATATTTATCTATTGCATATCTTATCATCTTGGTGATTTGATTCTATGAACTTGATATCTAGCTTATTTGCTTAATTCATTATATATCCCAAGTTGTATTTGAGTAATCTATAACAGTTGTACTTTTATTGTACATGTTCCACTACATTTATTACTTGAGTGATTCAAAATGCTTAATTTCTCAAAGTTACATTAAAATTTGTAATCACCCAATTCACCCCCCTCTTGGGTGATGGTTACCATGGCTAATAAGTGGTATCAGAACTTCGTGCTCTAGTAAAAGCTTAACTGCTTGGAGTTAAAGATCCTTATTTGTTGGCAACCATTAAAAGGTTTTCAAAATGAATGGTTTCGAAATTCATAAATCCCCATTATTTGATGGTGAGAATTTTGTTTATTGAAAAGCTAGAATGGAAATTTATATGCGATCTATTGATCTTGATTTATGAGATATTGTACTTGATGAATTTACATACAAACTAAAACCAAGTTGGAATGCTTATGACAAGAAATGATTTTCTTTTAACATTAGAGCTATGCAAATTTTGAGAAGTGGTTTAAATGATGATGCTTATGTTAAAATTAAGAGTTACTCTAGTGCTAAAGATATATAGGATGCTCTTGATTTTATCTATATTGCTAATGATGATCTTGTGCATAAAGTTGTATATAGAGAGCAAGAAGAGCAAAAGCTATTAAAGGAAGCTTGTCATGAGAAATGTCCTCAAGAAGATGCTCTTGAATCTTGGATGGACAACAATGAGGAAGATGGTGATTCCTTTAAAAATGACTTTGAGGTAAATCATGCTAAACTAGAGTATAGTCCTTCCTATGATGAGCTAAAATATGCATATAATGACTTATATGATGGTTTGTTGAATTTAGAAAAGAAAAACTCATCTTATTTAGAAAATATTTCCTCCATTGAAAATGAAATTGAAATCTTGAAAAATGAATATGTTTTTCGTGATGAGGAAATGCCTTTGAAATGTGAAACCTCAATTTCTTATGAAAAGTGCATTGATTTAGAAAATCAAGTTGAGGACTTATCTTCTAAATTTGCCGAAGATAATGATTAAAATTGCTTACATTTTATGCTTGTTAATGGGAATGAAATTAATGTTATTCCATATGAAAGTTCAAGCAAGGCTTATGGCAAAAATAGTTTAGAATATAAAAACAACAAAAGGCTTAAGTTTTCCAAAAATGATCTTCAAATGACCAAGCCATCATTGAATTCAAATGTTTACAATTTTATGGTCATCTAGGACATATTCTCATTTGTGTAATTATAGAAGAAATTCTTATATGAGAAATAATATGGTATGGGTTCCTAAAGATGTTAAATGCTCTAGTACTAACATTCAATGACCCAAGATGAAGTGTGTACCAAAATGTCCTCCTAGTATTTTAATTATGCAGAAAATTTCTCAAAAGAATGAACAAATTGGTCAAGTGAAAAAGAAATCATCAAGAGGAATGCTTCCAAAGCCCATTGGTAGAAGTTTTGGTCAAAAAAGAAAGATGGCTTCAACCAAAGCTTCTTAAGTACAAAATGTGGAACATACAAAGTTCAAAACACCAAAAGAGAAGCAATGAGTAAGGAAAATAGTTTCCTTGATTACCAAGTTCAAGGTATCAAATGTTTTAACCTCTTATGAACATTCACTTAAAAAGACAATGAATATGAGGTATATTCCATGTAGGCCTTATGTAAAGGATAGAATCATGTGTACTTAGTAAAATTTGAATATTAATGTTTAGCACATGATTTGTAACATAAGGTTCTAAAATGCCTAGGTATGCTTGCATGATATTTGAAATTGCCTTAAGAAATTTTGAAATCAATTTGAATGCTTTGAGATTAGCCCTTTACTATCAAAAGTGCAAAAAAATTGAATTTTAGTAAACTGGTAATCGATTACAAGACCTTTGTAATCGATTACAAAGGTTCTGTCAAGGGTGGTGATCAATTACACTAACCCTGTAATCAATTACAAGATTCCCAGAAAGTTGGTAACCAATTATACCAAACATGTAATCGATTACATGGATTCCAGAGGATTGGTAATCGATTACACACACATTGTAATTGATTACACAGGCTTTAAAAATGAGTTTCAGTGCGCAAAAAATCATATTTCTTCTGTTACTCACCTTTTCTCTTGGTATGTGCTTAATGATCAATGAAATGAAATATCTTTTACCCTTGTGAACATATTTATTATTTTTAATGCTTATTTGCTCATGAATTTGGTATAATGACTAACCTCTATGGATCCAATATTGGTGGATACCAAAGAAAGTTCTTTGAATTGTGTTGTAGGGTGACTATTAACTCAAGCATGCATTAAAGTGAAATACAACTACACCACTTGAGGTTAGAAAATTTTGAAATAGTCCAAGTTCTCCAAGAATAATGAAAACATAAAAAGATGGCATGGAGAACCACAACATTCTCAAGGAGCCTTAATGCATATAAGTTGGAATCACCTACAAAAACTCAAAGAGTACACTTTTGGTGACATCAATCTCTTATCCTCATCTACACTTTAAATTGAATATCATGTGATATTTGGAGAAGTAGAGAATTGTTTTTACGTGCCTTACATGATCATTGTTTGCCCCAAAACGCTTATATATGTTTTGATGATGATCATGTCTTTCTTGACAAACTTGAATCTTGCTTTGAAAATGCTTAAACTATACTTTTGGATTCAAGTGCATATGTTCTTCATTTATTCTTGTAAAAGCTAACATTGCATGGTTAATAATGTAGTACATGTTTTACATTGTGTATCAACCTAAATTATGCTTGTAAATAAGTTTAAATGATATTTGATGCTAACCCGTATTTTAGAGAACTTTTGAAATATAGTCATCAAATATTGAAATGTCAAGCATATGTGGATAAATGAGAAATGTTAAGGGAAGAGGAACATGAGGAGACTTTCTTCAAGTGCAATGGAATGAAATACTCAATGGAAGAAAATACAAACTCAAAGGACCTATAAATGAAGAACATTATAAAGGAGCATCACTTTCTATCTAACTAAATAAGTATTTCAATCCGTAAACTATTGTGGTATTCTATATGCTATGGATTATATGATACTTGTTAATAAATTGATCTTAAAAGATTAGATGCTTTCCTTATATGAGAAGTATGCTTAGCATTGACAAAGTACCTAGTTGGACATTAAATTGCTAGTTTTGTCATTGCATAAGGGGTGGATGACATTAGTTCTATACATATAACATATTTCATCATGATGAATGTTTGATATCTATGATTCTCTTGATCTATGGTTTCTTAATAGTATAACACTTATAAGAATCATGCTCTTTTTGAAAAGAATTTCTTATTTGATTAAAATAATTTTTTTAAGGCAAAATCTCCTATCATATTTGAAAGAAGCTTTTAAAGTTCCATATCCTTGAGAATCCTTTGAACTTGTCTTAAGACCTTAAAAGTATTATCACCTCCTAATTATCTTAAAAAATTAGAAATCATTTGATTTGTGCTATAAATGTACTATTCTCTTCATTGCTTTGAAATGTTTTATTAAATCTTGAGAGAGTATTGATAACTTCTGGAAATGAAGTTATTTCACTTGATTTTGAATGTATATGAGCATGTTATCCTTAAGTTTTAGAGGCCAAAGGTTCAATTCATGCATGACTTTGATGATTTAAGCTTGTTAACTCAAATAATTAAGAATTGAATCTCTGAGGATTTTATTTAAAGAAATTGGATTGATTATGATTTGATGGACTTTGACATTGTCTTGATGTAGGTATTCAACATGGAAAAGCTTTGGAAGGGCCAAGGAACTCAAAAAGGAGCTCAAATTTGGAAAAAAATGCAAAAAAAGAGGTGTTGCTGCCAACCCACGCCTAGGCTTGACAAAACCACGCCTAGGCTTGACAAACCCACGCCTAGGCGTGGAAAAACCACGCCTCTCAGGTTTTCATAAATTTCAGACAAAGACACTCACGCCTAGGCGTGTCCAGTACCGGACAGCATGTGTTTCATAACCACGCCTAGGCGTGGTAAAAGCCCTGGTCCGCGAATTTGACCCTTTTTATCTAATTTTTGAGGGGATTCTGCATCTTTTGTTTTTCAACAAACCACGAATTCCAGAGAGCAAGTGAGAAGAGGAGGAACCTATTTGGATTGAAGGTGACTCAAAGGAGAATCAAGATCAAGGAAGAGGATCAAGCTTGGAATCTCTCCATTTTTGTCTATTCTTTCCCTTTACCTCTTGATTTGTAACTTGATGGATCATTTTATTTCATTTGTTTTCTTCTCTTTCATGATGTGTAACTAAACTCTAATCTAGGGGCTCTCTAGGATCTTGCTATGGATTTGATTAATGTGTAATTAGTTGGGTATCCTTTCAATGAAATTGGTTTTGTTCATCCATATCTATGCTTAGTGCTTGTTATTGATTGGCCATCAATTGCATGTTTTTAATATTCCAATTGAACTAGAAATAGGATGTTGTGAATATGGATATGATATGGTTGATGTATGTTCAATTACATTCTATTGGTATGAGTGTGTTGATTAGCTAATGGGATGGACATATACCCATTAGTCATGCATGGCAAGTGTTTGATAATTGGTCTCAATGAGTGATTCTTATGTTAACTCACATGGACACATAGTGGATTAACTAGGTTTCACATGGGTAATTGTCCTAGACATAGGCTCTTATCTATTGATGGTTATTAGCTAACAAATATCATTTCATTGATTGGTTCTTGTTAATTGTAATTATTCATTGAAGTAGCAAGTGAATAGGGACCCCTGGACTTTAATCATTCTCATCTTCTCTTATGGAATTGGTGTTTGGTGTTTTTCTTATTTTGTTTCTCTTAAATTGTTATATTTAATTGCAACCTATTCTCCTTCGTTTGCTTGGATAAAAATTTGTGAATTTTAGTTAAGTTTAACATTCTTCTAATTATTCAATCCCTTGGGACACGATACTCTAACTCTCCTTTATATTACTTGTCGACCCGTGTGCTTATGGATTTACAGATTACGGGCCAACAAGTATTTAAGAAAGTTTCCAAATAAATCTTTTGAAATGTTTTATAGAGACCATCTTAATACTTCAAAAGATAAGCATTGTTCTACAAAAGTGTTTTATCTTTCTAAGGCTCTTGTTTAATGAGAAAGAGAGGAGATGTACTTTCAAATGTTCGTTTGATTTGGATTTGTTCACTCTTAAGGAATTTGTGGTTTCAATATAAAACCTTTCTACCCTTCTAAAATGTTTTTGGAAATGTAATGTGTTATTGTAAAATTCTTTTTGAAATGAGAAGAAGTTTTAAGATGGTTTGTGATTGATGGATTAAGAATATATATCTTTGCCTTGCTTCTCTTTATGGTAATGTGCTTACATGGTCTTGGATTGCATATTTCCCTTTATCTATCTTGTGCTTCAATAAAGGGGAGCTTATCTTACATATCATTTTTTCATATCCTTGTTGACTAAGAACATATGCATAGCTATGTTAAACTATTATATTTGATATTTTGATAATATGCATATTTTGAGGGGGAACCTAGTTCTTAAATTGTTGCTTATATCTCTTGGCTTACATCCATAATTAACATGAAGTGTTTTATTGTTAATATTATGAACATGTCAATAAAGATCATCTCTTATTGTCTTTCCCTCTATCAATGAAAGAAGGTAAACATTCTTAAACTTTATATCTTTTGATTCTTTCAATGAGAAATGCTTGATATGTGACAAGTTGTATGATCTTTTCATTTGAAAACCTAAAATCCATGATCTTACATGAATATTTTGTAACTCCTACCAAGTGATATCAAGTGGTACTTATTTATCATGTGGTATGCAAGATATTATATGCTAGACATAATTTCTTAAGCTCATTGCTATCATGTGCTAAATGTTGATCTATCAAAATATGACAAGCTTTGCATGAATAATCATTTATATCTTGAAAGCATACTTGTTTCATCTCTTTATTCTTGAATCATGTGTAGAATCAAATAAAGGGAGACAATTATGTTTTGAATAACTTAAAGAAGTTTTTGAAGTTTGATGATCTTACTCTTTTTGATAACATGAGTTTTATCTAGAGGGGGAGAGAAAAATATCACCTTTCCTTCCTAAGCCTTTTTGTTGATGTCAAATAGAGGGAGAGAGAATTGGAAAGAAAAATATGTTCCTTGTGCTTATTATTTGATATGCTTACATGAATATCTATTCTTCTATATTGCTAAATATATTTTTTCATTGGTGATTTGTCATCATAAAAAATGGGAGAGATTGTGGAAACAAGTTTGCCCCAATGGTTTAATATGTTAAGTTTTGATGATGACAAATACAAGACAAAAAGAATGATGCTTACACTTGATAAATGTGCTTTATAGATGATAAATATATCACAAAAGAATATTGATCATGTTACATAAATGTGCTTAATGAGATATATTGTATCATGCTTGATTATATACTTTAACTAGTTATATTTCACTTAATAATCATACAATGAGATATGTGTAACATTCTTCATATAATATATCCAACAATGCTTTATATCAGTTGTATTAAATTAATATTGGATTTGGCTCTATCTAAATAAAAATGTGCAAAGTATTCTTTGTTGCATCCTATATAGGCATATCTATTTATAATTAATAAATATATTATTTGGATGTGTCTATGAAAGTCTTATATGCATGTTAGACTAGTTAGAGTTATACATTTATGAATCATGCATATAAAGATATTGAACTATGAATTTGGACTAACTATGTTTGTTTAAGTGAGCAACACTTTATAGGATAGTTCAAGTACCAAGAGTGAGCATTGCGACAAGAAAGCAAAAGATCACAACTATGCTCAACTCAAGAAAAACAAAAATGATAAAGATGTTTCAAGCATTTGCAAGATTTGAAGAGAAGAAATTTGCAGAAGTTTAGATTACATCAAGAATCCTAAGGATTAGAATTGATATATTTTCCTTTTAGGTTTTCTCCTATGTAACGATAGAGGTTTTACATGAGATGAGTTCAAATATGTTTTCAAATCTTTAAAAATGGTTCTTACATAATTAAATGCCCAACAAACTATTTTTGGAAAGTTAGTCTTGGTGGTAGTTCAAACCTTTGAAAAATAGCTAAGTTTGTATTTTGCAAAATTGACATTTAGTTACTCTTTTGATCATAACTTTCTAAATACTTTGAGTGTTGTTCTAAAACTTATTTCATATGAAAATAGACTCAAAGATCTTTCCAATGAGTGTCATTTGCTTTAAACGGATAAGAAATGAAGAAGTTATGACCATTTAAAGTCAGTTTTCAAAAATAGTTAAGTTTGAGTTTTGAAAAACTGACCTTTGATTACTCTTTTGATTATATCTTTCAAAATACTTTGAGTTTTATCTTGGAACTTATTTCATTTGAAAATAGACTCAAAGATCTTTCCAATGAGTGTCATTCGCTTTAATCGGATAAGAAATGAATAAGTTATGAACTTTTAAAATCAGTTTTCAAAACTAGAAATACTGTAATCGATTACACAAGTCCTATAATTGATTACAACGTTGGCAAAGGCCATGTAATTGATTACCAGAAGTGTGTAATCGATTACCAAGTGCCCAGAAACGTTCCCAATGACTATAAATTGCTAGTTTTCATAAAAAAATAATTTCTAAACACTGCCAACGGCTATTTTATCACTTGGGCTCTATATATACGTGTTGTATGAAGCTTATACACCTCTTGAACACTTGGTTTGATCCTTGAATCACCAAAATCATGTTTTGAGCTTTTTATTGCAAAATCCTTCTATTCCTTTATTCTTCAATTTGTATTATCCACTCTTGAGAGAGTTTTCTATCATCCATACTTTGTTCTTCAAGTTGTATATCTACTCTTATGAGAGTTTTTATTCTTTCTATTCACCTTGAAATCATTGTAAGAAGGTGAGGTATCCCTCAAGAGAGAAAAGGGTGAGGTATCCCTTGTAGTGAGACTCAAACACAAAGGGTGAGTTATCCCAAAGGTGTTGTGAGTGCTCTTGATTGTAAATGTCATCAAGTACTTGTGAAGCTTGAAGAATTGGAGGCTCTAGCACAAGGGTGAGGTATCCCAAGGTGTGAGGAGTGCTCTTGTTTGTACAAAGGTTTTCCTAGCACCTGTAAAGTCTAGGAGATACTGAAGAAAATCTCAAGTTAAGCTTGAGAACTGGATGTAGGCCACAAGTGGTTAGTGGCTGAACCAAGATAAATTCTTGAATTTGATTCTCTCTTCCCTACACTCTTTAATTTTAGTATTTAGTGTAGTATATTTATCTATTGCATATCTTGTCATCTTGGTGATTTGATTCTATGAACTTGATATCTAGCTTATTTGCTTAATTCATCATATATCCCAAGTTGTATTTGAGTAATCTATAATATTTGTACCTTTGTTGTGCATGTTCCACTGCATTTATTACTTGAGTGATTCAAAATGCTTAATTTCTCAAAGTTACATTAAAATTTGTAATCACCCAATTCACCCCCTTCTTAGGTGATGGTTACCGTAGCTAACAAGTGGTATCAGAGCTTCGTGCTCTAGTAAAAGCTTAACCACTTGGAGTTAAAGATCCTTATTTGTTGGCAACCATTAAAAGGTTTTCAAAATAAATGGTTTTGAAATTGATAAATCACCATTCTTTGATGGTGAGAATTTTGTTTATTGAAAAGCTAAAATGGAAATTTTTATGCGATCTATTGATCTTGATTTATGAGATATTGTACTTGATGAATTTACATACAAACCAAAACCAAGTTGGAATACTTATGACAAGAAATGGTTTTCTTTTAACATTAGAGCTATGCAAATTTTGAGAAGTGGTTTAAATGATGATGCTTATGCTAAAATTAAGAGTTACTCTAGTGCTAAAGATATATGGGATGCTCTTGATTTTATCTATCTTGCTAATGATGATCTTGTGCATAAAGTTGTATATAGAGAGCAAGAAGAGTAAAAATCATTGAAGGAAGCTTGTCATGAAAAATGTCCTCAAGAAGATGCTCTTGAATCTTGGATGGACAACAATGAGGAAGATGGTGATTCCCTTCAAAATGACTTTGAGGTAAATAAAGCTAAACTAGATTATAGTCCTTCTTATGATGAGCTAAAATATGCATATAATGACTTATATGATGGTTTGTTGAATTTAGAAGAGAAAAACTCATCTTGTTTAGAAAATATTTCCTCCATTGAAAATGAAATTGAAATCTTGAAAAATGAATATGTTTTTCGTGATGAGGAAATACCTTTGAAATGTGAAACCTCAATTTCTTATGAAAAGTGCATTGATTTAGAAAATCAAGTTGAGGACTTATCTTCTAAATTTGCCAAAGCTAATGATTAAAATTGCTTACATTCTATGCTGGTTAATGAGAATAAAATTAACGTTATTCCACATGAAAGTTCAAGCAAGACTTATGGCAAAAATAGTTTAGAATATAAAAATAACGAAAGGCTTAAGTTTTCCAAAAATGATCTTCAAATGACTAAGTCATCATTGAATTCAATTGTTTACAATTTTTGTGGTCATCTAGGACATATTTCTCATTTGTGCAATTATAGAAGAAATTCTTATATGAGAAATAATATGGTATGGGTTCCTAAAGATCTTAAATGCCCTAGTACTCACATTCAAGGACCCAAGATGAAGTGTGTACCAAAATATCCTCCTAGTGTTTCAATTATGCAGAAAATTTCTCAAAAGGATGGACAAATTGGTCAAGTGAAAAAGGAATTATCAAGGGAAATGCTTTCAAAGCCCATTGGTAGAAGTTTTGGTAAAAGAAGAAAGATGGCTTCAACCAAAGCTTGTCAAGTACAAAATGTGAAACTTGCAAAGTTCAAAACACCAAAAGAGAAGCAATGGGTAAGGAAAAGAGTTTCCCTAATTACCAAGGTCAAGGTATCAAATGTTTTAACCTCTTATGCACATTCACTTAAAAAGACAATGAATATGAGGTACATTCCATGTAGGCTTTATGTAAAGAATAAAATGATATGTACTTAGTAAAATTTGAATATTATGTTTAGCACATGATTTGTAACATAAGGTTCTAAAATGCCTAGGTATGCTTGCATGCTATTTGAAATTGCCTTAAGACATTTTGAAATCAATTTGAATGCTTCGAGATTAGCCTTTTACTATCAAAAGTGCAAAAAAATTGAATTTTAGTAAACTGGTAATCGATTACAAGACCTTTGTAATCGATTACAAAGGTTCTGTCAAGGGTGGTAATCGATTACACCAACCCTGTAATCAATTACAAGATTCCCAAAAAATTGGTAATCGATTATACCAAACTTGTAATCGATTACATGGATTCCAGAGGACTGGTAATCGATTACATACATATTGTAATCGATCACACAAGCTTTAAAAATGAGTTTCAGTGCGCAAAAAGCCATATTTCTTCTGTTACTCACCTTTTCTCTTGGTATGTGCTTAATGATCAATGAAATGAAATATCTTTTGCCCTTATGAACTCATTTATTATTTTTAATGCTTATTTGCTCATGAATTTGGTAGAATGACTAACCTCTATGGATCCAAAATTAGTGGATACCAAAAAAAGTTCTTTGAATTGTGTTGTAGGGTGGCTATTAACTCAAGCATGCATTGAAGTGAAATACAGCTACGCCACTTGAGGTTGGAAATTTTTGAAATGGTCCAAGTTCTACAAGAATAATGAAAACATAAAAGGATGGCATGGAGAACCACAACATTCTCAAGGAGCCTTGATGCATATAAGTTAGAATCACCTACAAAAACTCAAAGAGTACACTTTTGGTGACATCAATCTCTTATCCTCATCTATGCTTTAAATTGAATATCATGTGATATTTGGAGAAATAGAGAATTATTTTTACATGCCTTACATGATCATTGTTTACCCCAAAACGCTTATATATGTTTTGATGATGATCATGTCTTTCTTGACAAACTTGAATCTTGCTTCGAAAATGCTTAAACTATACTTTTGGATTCAAGTGCATATGTTCTTCCTTTATTCTTGTAAGAGCAAACATTGCATGGTTGATAATGTAGTACATGTTTTACATTGTATATCAACCTAAATTATACTTGTAAATAAGTTTAAATGATATTTGATGCTAACCCATGTTTTAGAGAACTTTTGAAATATAGTCATCAAATATTGAAATGTCAAGTATATGTGGATAAATGAGAAATGTTAAGGGAAGAGGAACATGAGGAGACTTTCTTCAAGTGCAATGGAATAAAATACTCAATGGAAGAAAGTACAAACTCAAAGGACCTATAAATGAAGAACATTGTAAAAGAGCATCACTTTCTATCTAACCCAATAAGTATTTCTATCCCTAAACTATTGTGGTATTCTATATGCTATGAATTATATGATACTTATTAATAAATTGATCTTAAAAGATTATATGTTTTCCTTATATAAGAAGTATGCTTAGCATTAACTAAGTACCTAATTGGACATTAAATTGCTAGTTTTGTCATTGCATATGAGGTGGATGACATTAGTTCTATACATATAGCATATTTCATCATGATGAATGTTTGATATTTATGATTCTCTTGATCTATGGTTTCTTAGTAGTATAACACTTATGAGAATCATGCTCTTTTTGAAAAGAATTTCTTATTTGATTAAAAAGTTTTTTTTAAAGGAAAAATCTCCTATCATATTTGAAAGAAGCATTTAAAGTTCCATATCCTTGAGAATCCTTTGAACTTGTCTTAATACCTTAAAAGTATTATCACTTCCTAATTATCTTGAAAAATTGGAAATCATTTGATTTGTGCTATAAATGTAGTACTCTCTTCATTACTTTGAAATGTTTTATTAAATCTTGAGAGAGTATTTAAGAAAGTTTCCAAATAAATCTTTTGAAATGTCCTATAGAGACCATCTTAATACTTCAAATGATAAGCCTTGTTCTGCAAAAGTGTTTTATCTTTCCAAGGCTCTTGTTTAATGAGAAAGAGAGGTGATGTACTTTCAAATGTTCCTTTGATTTGGATTTGTTCACTCTTAAGGAATATGTGGTTTCAATATAAAACCCTTCTACCATTTTAAAATGCTTTTGAAAATGTAATGTATTATTGTAAAATTCTTTTTGAAAGGGGAAGAAGTTTTAAGATGGTTTGTGATTGATGGATTAAGAATATATATCTTTGCCTTACTTCTCTTTATGGTAATGTGCTTACATGGTCTTGGCATGCATATTTCCCTTCTTGTGCTTCAATAAGGGGGAGCTTATCTTACATATCCTTATTCCATAACCTTGTTGATTAAGAACATATGCATAACTATGTTAAATTATTAAGTTTGATATTTTGATAATATGCATATTTTGAGGGGGAGCCTAGTTCTTATATTGTTGCTTATATCTCTTAGCTTACATCCTTATTTTACATGAAGTGTTTTATTGTTAATATTATCAATATGTCAACAAAGATCATCTCTTATTGTCTTTCCCTCTATTAATGAAAGAAGGTAAACATTCTTAAACTTTATATCTTTTGATTCTTTCATTGAGAAATGCTTGATATGTGACAAGTTGTATGATCTTTCATTTCAAAACCTCAAATCCATGATCTTACACGATTATTTTGTAACTCCGAACAAGTGATATCAAGTGGTACTTATTTATCATGTGGTATGCAAGATATTATATACTAGACATAATTTCTTAAGCTCATTGCTATCATGTGCTAAATGTTGATGTACCAAAATATGACAAGCTTTGCATGAATAATCATTTATATCTTAATAGCATACTTGTTTCATCTCCCTATTCTTGAATCATGTGTAGAATCAAATAAAGGGAGACAATTATGTTTTGAATAACTTGAAGAAGTTTTTGAAGTTTGATGATCTTACTCTTTTTGACAACATGAGTTTTATCTATAGGGGGAGAGAAAAATATCACCTTTCCTTCCTAAGTCTTTTTGTTGATATGAAATAAAGGGAGAGAGAATTGGAAAGAAAAATATGTTCCTTGTACTTATTGTTTGATATGCTTACATGAATATCTATTCTTCTAAATTGCTAAATATATTTTTTCATTGGTGATTTGTCATCATCAAAAAGGGGAGAGATTGTGGAAATAAGTTTGCTCCAATGGTTTAATATGTTAAGTTTTGATGATGACAAATACAAGACAAAAAGAATGATGCTTAAACTTGATAAATGTGCTTTATAGATGACAAATATATCGCAAAAGAATATTGATCATGTTACATAAATGTGCTTAATGAGATATATTGTATCATGCATGATTATGTACTTTAACTAGTTATATTTTACTTAATAATCATACAATGAGATATGCGTAACATTCTTCATATAATATATCCAACAATGCTTTATATGAGTTGTATTAAATTAATATTGGATTTGGCTCTATCTAAATGAAAACGTGCAAAGTATTCTTTGTTGCATCCTATATAGGTATATCTATTTGTAATTAATAAATATATTATTTGGATGTGTCTATGAAAGTCTTATATGCATGTTAGACTAGTTAGAGTTATACATTTATGAATCATGCATATAAAGATATTGAATTATGAATTTGGACTAACTATGTTTGTTTAAGTGAGCAATACTTTATAGGATAGTCCAAGTACCAAGAGTGAGCATTGCGACAAGAAAGCAAAAGATCACAACTAAGCTCAACTCAAGAAGAACAAAAATGGTAAAGATGTTTCAAGCATTTGTAAGATTTGAAGAGAAGAAATTTGTAGAAGTTTGGATTACATCAAGAACCCTAAGGACTAGAATTGGTATATTTTCCTTTTAGGTTTTCTCCTATGTAAAGATAGAGGTTTTACATGAAATGAGTTCAAATATGTTTTCAAATCTTTAAAAATGGTTCTTACATAATTAAATGCCCAACAAACTATTTTTGGAAAGTTAGTCTTGGTGGTAGTTCAAACCTTTGAAAAATAGCTAAGTTTGTGTTTTGCAAAATTGACATTTAGTTACTCTTTTGATCATAACTTTCCAAATACTTTGAGTGTTGTTCTAAAACTTATTTCATATGAAAATAGACTCAAAGATCTTTCCAATGAGTGGTCATTTGCTTTAAACGAATAAGAAATGAAGAAGTTATGACCATTTAAAGTCAGTTTTAAAAAATAGTTAAGTTTGAGTTTTGAAAAGCTGACCTTTGATTACTCTTTTGATCATATCTTTCAAAATACTTTGAGTTTTATCTTGGAACTTATTTCATTTGAAAATAGACTCAAAGGACTTTCCAATGAATATCATTCGCTTTAATCGGATAAGAAATGAAGAAGTTATGACCTTTCAAAATCAGTTGTTAGAACCAGAAATATTGTAATCGATTACACAAGTCCTATAATTGATTACAACGTTGGCAAAGGCCATGTAATCGATTACCAGAAGTGTGTAATCGATTACCAAGTGCCTAGAAACATTCCCAACGACTATAAATTGCTAGTTTTTGTAAAAAATCATTTCTAAATACTACCAACGACTATTTTATCACTTAGGCTCTATATATACGTGTTGTATGAAGCTTATACACCTCTTGAACACTTGGTTTGATCCTTGAATCACCAAAATCATATTTTGAGCTCTTTATTGCAAAATCCTTCTATTCCTTTGTTCTTCAATTTATATTATCCACTCTTGAGAGAGTTTTCTATCATCTATACTTTGTTCTTCAAGTTGTATATCTACTTTTATGAGAGTTTCTATTCTTTCTATTCACCTTGAAATCATTGTAAGAGGGTGAGGTATCCCTCAAGAAAGAAAAGGGTGAGGTATCCCTCATAAAGGGTGAGGTATCCTAAAGATGTTGTGAGTGCTCTTGATTGTAAAGGTCATCAAGTACCTGTGAAGCTTGAAGAATTGGAGGCTCTAGCACAAGGGTGAGGTATCTCAAGGTGTGAGGAGTGCTCTTGTTTGTACAAAAGTTTTCCTAGCACCCGTAAAGTCTAGGAGATAGTGAAGAAAATCTCAAGTTAAGCTTGAGGACTGGATGTAGGCCACAAGTGGTTAGTGGCTGAACCAAGATAAATTCTTGAGTTTGATTCTCTCTTCCCTACACTCTTTAATTTTAGTATTTAGTGTAGTATATTTATCTATTGCATATCTTGTCATCTTAGTGATTTGATTCTATGAACTTGATATCTAACTTATTTACTTAATTCATCATATATCCCAAGATGTATTTGAGTAATCTATAATAGTTGTACCTTTGTTGTGCATGTTCTGCTGCATTTATTACTTGAGTGATTCAAAATGCTTTATTTCTCAAAGTTACATTAAAATTAGTAATCACCCAATTCACTCTCCCTCTTGGGTGATGGTTACCGTGGCTAATAAAATGCACAACCAGTATGCCTAAGAATGCCAAACTAACTCAATTTATCTTGAAACTTTAACCACATCTTGTTTCATACATTTGTGACCTAGAAATAAATTATTCTTATTCATTTCCTTCATCTAATAAATTTATGCTATTATTTGAGTCATTTTAGCTACTTTTCACCTTCTAGGTTGCAACAAAGTGCTTAAACTAACTCAATTTGTCATAAAATTAAACAAGCATTTTAAGCAAGTCATATGCTATCTTGAACATATATACAAGTCTAACATGTCTTTTAGGATATTACAGGTTGTCACAAAATTAAACAGGCATGTTAAGTAAGTCATATGCTACCTTGTACACATATACAAGTCTAACATGTCATTTAAGGTATTACAGGTAGTGGATACCATGGCACCAAGGGCAGTCAGAGCAGGATGACCCAAGATGATGTTATACACTGAGGGGCAATCCACGACCAAAAACTTGACCTTGATAGTCCTAAAGAGTTTAGTGCTCCTTAAGGTTAGGTGAGTCTCAAAATATCCTGCTAGAGTAATCTTTTCTCCAGTGAACCCGATAAGCTCGCCATCATAGGGAGTTAGTTCCGAGCGCAGAACTTCTAGCTTTTGGTGCAAGTCCATAAACATAATATTTGCTGAACTCCCTTAGTCCGCGAAGATATATCGGACCTCGGCATTGGAAATTATTTCAGAGATGACTAGTGGGTCATTATAATCTAGGATAATTTCACCGTAGTCCTCGTCTGAAAAGGTGATGGAGGGCGTTTTCCGATCTCCGACCTGTGACATAGGCACAGAGTAGGAGATACTCAACACTGCCATCTTGAGCGCTTTCTTCCAGGCACCGTTGGATGACCCACCGCTAGCAAACCCACTCGTGATAGTGTTGATGGTTTGGTTGGGCTGGGCACAATGATCTTCATTGTTAAATGGAGCGTACTAGTTTTGATCCTTCCAATTATCAATCTCACGGTAAGGTGGACTCTGGGATCTTTTCCTAGGACTCTGGTTTCTTCATCTTCGGTATAGAGAGAGGGTCAGTTAAGGGTTGTATCTTCTTTCTCTCCATCCTCCATGGCATCTGTCATTTTAGACGTGGCTAATGTACTGATCCAATCGTCCTACTCTAATTAGGGATTCAATAGCATTATAGAGTTAGAAAAAATCTTTCATTTCGTGGTCATAGCTCTTGTGCCATGAACAATGTATAGTATGATCCTTCTATGCATATTTTTTCTAGAAAGGGTGGCCTCTTGATACCTTAGAACTCTGTCAGCAACACTTCCCTCAAAATAGTTGCACGTGGAGTATTCAGAGGAGTGTAGCTAGAGTTCTTGGTCTAGGGTGGATAATCTTAAGAGGAGTTTTGGGGCCGTGAGGAGTTTTGACTGCCTTTCTAGTGAGAGGGTTCACCATTTTTTAGGCTCTCCTTGGCCTTAGTAACATCCTCAAGGTTTATGTACTTTAGGAATCATTGCCGAAATTCTTCCATATTATCTGGCTTTTTCATTGCTAGAGATAGAAAAACTGGGAATCAGTCCACAGGTTGCTTCTAGCATAGTGGAGAGCAATCTTGACATCGAGCTTCTCTACATTGATACAAACTGTATTAAATCTCTTAAGGTACTCGCGAAGGGTCTTATTGTGCCCTTGGAGAATATCAGAAAGAGATTCAATGGACCTGGGCTACTCCTTGCTAGTGGTATAATGGAGCAAGAAATG
Source organism: Ormosia semicastrata (assembly GCA_029884595.1). NCBI lineage: Eukaryota > Viridiplantae > Streptophyta > Magnoliopsida > Fabales > Fabaceae > Ormosia > Ormosia semicastrata. The sequence goes on along the minus strand of JAQQTO010000061.1, from coordinate 61,526,324 downwards.
CTTTTTGAGGTCCAACCAGTTAGTGATAGATATCGGTGGCAAGGTCACAAACCATCTGAGGGCCTTCTTCTTCAAGGACAGGGGGAAGGCACGGCATAGCAGTTGTAAGGATCCCTAATGGAAATGCATAGACTATATATAAACGTCTACGTGCTCTTGAGGGTCCGTGGTTCTAGCATAGAGCTCCATGTTAGCGGGAAACTTGAAGTTTCTTGGAACCCTAAATTCCATAAGATTAGCAGAGAAGGGTTGCTCCTAATCGTCGAGGTCTGGATTGTTATTAACAACATTGGACATTTTGACATCAGCGTGTAATATTTTCCTCTAATTATTAGCCCTGTTTCGCCTTTCTTCATCACGTTGTGTTCCGGATTAGCCTTCATGCATAGATCACTCTAGGTTTTCCAATCTACGATGTTACTCTAACAGTAGCGTCATTTGTCATTGCATCATGTCCAGGAGAGGGTTTCTAGACACATTAGACTGAATCATGCCCTCTAGACGAGATACGTGATCCCCTACATCATCATTCCTAGGTCCCAGGCACTAGTGCACTAGGATTCTGGACCTATGAATGTTAGGATTGGCTCCATGCACGTCAGTACCAAATCTTTCCCTCACGAGGAGCCTGCACAATGGGTGTGGGCTTTCATCAGAAAGTAAAGTTTCATGCCCATCGTGCAGAGGTTCAGCATTTGGTGCTTGGTTTCTCACGGCAGAGGTTTCAGCAGTTAGTGGTAGCACAGGGTGGGGAGGATGGTGAGCCACCGGTCCTCACCTTCGACTGGAAGAGATTTGCGCAGCCTCACCTCTCCTTGATTTCTATCCCATGTTCACCATGGTTAAGTGGGAATAGAAGTTTATAGTTTCCCACAGACGGTGCCAATGTTCAATAGTGGATACTGAGTTGTACCTAGATAAGCACATTCTTATGGTTTCCTCCTTGCACATCAGCAGTGAAACATGTTGGAATAAAGGGGTTGGTACCTGCAAAAGGACTCCAACACTCAAGTCACATAAGAAGGTTTTATGTTATAAGTAATAAGTTACCTGTAGAAGGTGAATAGGCATGGTACTTATAGAGTGCAATTAGGATTTTGTCTCCCTTAATTATAGCAGGAAATCCCTACAAGTTCAGAACATTAATACTGCAATTATGACTAGTTTAAGGCAATTATGAGCATTATAATTTCGTAAGATCGTGATTGGAAATTATGGATATTTTGGGATTTATCCGTTGCACAAATCTTGTGACCATGATGCAATTGCCCAATGTCTCGGTCTGAAATACATGGTACTGAGGTCTTGACAATATGTCACTGATGCTTAGCTAGGATGTCCGTGGCGAACACCGATAGTACACATTCTGGGTTAATCCACTAGACGTGATCCAGATCACGGTCTAGAACACTAGCTCAACTTTACTTTTATAAAGGAGCAAAATATTTTCTAGTACACTTCATAAGCATATCAAGTGTACATTCAATTTATCTCAATAAATAGATATATACCTAGTGCAAAACATTATTACTTCATAAGTAAACTAAGTGCACAATGTTATCATCAATTCACAAACATACTAGGTGCACAATAACATCATTTCTCAAGTTTACTAAGTGCACATTGATAACACAAGATATTTCCATTAGTGAATCAAATCACACCATAAGCTTATATTTGGTTCCCATAGAGCAAAACCCATTGTTTCCTTAAATCAGGCGATTGGTAATCATTTACCAAGCTTGGAAATCAATTATCGCAAGTCATTCTCTTAAAATAAAAGCTTGGTAAGTTTCTGTCATTGGGCGATTAATTGTCTAGAAACTCACTGATTAATTGCCCAACACTAGCAGAAAATCCTCTATTTTTGCTCTCATTGACTAATTGATTGATCATTTTTAGAGTAATTAATCGCTCAATCCATTTTCATTTCTAGTACTAACCGATTAATCGGTCACTTTCTCATCGATTAATCACCCAGCATTAGATTACTCAGAAAAAGATTCTATGAACTGGTAAATCAACTACTAACTTCCATAATTGATTATGAAATGATTTCAATGTAACGTCCTAATACTGATATCTCGATATATGTAACATTTATAAAGATAACCATCATTACAACATCACTACGTACATAAAAATATACTAATATATCCTTAATCACCACCAAAAGTCATTATAGAGAGCCTTATGAAATGCAGAAACATGAATACATAACAAAATGCATATACACAACATTAGCCTCCCAAAGGGCTTGAAGTATTACATAACTATTTTTATATTACAAAAGAAGTATAAAAGTTACTTGATTTGTAATAAAAGCAACTAAAACTAGAATTATTCTAGTCCTTAGCTCCATTTTTCTTCTTTTTCTTTGAAGATCCTTCACCTGAAATTACATGGTTACACATAGGGTGAGAATCAACAATTCTCAATATAAGTATACCAAAACTAGTTATACATATCATTATCAACATAATTCTAACACATGCTAAATAAGATATGTTTAAAATTGCTACAAGGTTTAACTTTAACATCTAGATAAACCAAGTTATACATACATTCATATATACATACTTAGCTCAATTCAGAACTAAGATGCTTTACTAGGAATGCTGGTTCATTGTATTATCCTATGGTAGAGAGAAGGAAAGCTCATCCTCACAATACACTACCTTGGCACTATCGAGAAGCTAGGGTTGAATTCAGGCTCAAAAGAACCTTTCAAGCTTCTCATTTATCTCCCTTGGCGAAATAATTGTACATATTTGTTGGGAATTGCGGATCAAAATATCTCGCAGCGGAATAATAGGATTCCCACACAGGATCCATGCGAAAAGTCCATAATCCGAGTTTTTTAAAATTTACCTCTTGAAGCGTGATAAACACAAGCGAGGTGAATCACCAACACCGTAATAGCGACGATGTTTCGCGGTATCCACACGAACAGTACTTGCAAAAGGAGTCACGCCTCCGTTTCGCTATGCTAGCCGCGAATAGAAGAGAAGAACCTTTCACCGTCTCTCACTCACTTTCTTAGGTGCGGCTAGGGTTGTGATGTAACATCTATAGCAGCCCCCTTAACAAAGCACTATTTATAATAGTGGCTGCCTTAAGTGAGTGTGAGCAAGTAGCAAGGTAAGTCAGTGCAACCCTAAAACCCATCCGTCATGAGTTAGGCCCACAATTGAATCCGAGTCCAACTTGGATCCTTATTACTCCAATTTAGTCTGTTCTAAGTGTGCGACCTGCAGGTTCTCATGACGTTGGTAGTAATATTAAAATCTCATTTTAATATTACAAACAAAGTGAGCTGTATCTAGCAACACATCACCGCTACCCAAGTAATGAGAATGTCATTGATTTGACATAACCTATCCGTGATCAATGTTTCCGTGTAGTTTAGTCCCTTTGTCAAGATATCTAGATTGAACACAAGGCATGGAATGCGTCACCCTTGTATAGTCCAATCATTCGTTTCCTGATACTCGAGTAGACTTTGTAACGATAAATGAGATCAATATCTCATATTGACTCATTTGAGCATGGCCATGCATTTCGCAGTCTCACTCAATCAGGGGGCCCGAAGATATCGCTCCTGTTATGTAGGAGTGACAAATTCCATCTAGGTCACTCACATCCTTCGCATGATTTGCGGTATGTCCAATAACCAACTTTATAATCACCTTGTTACGTAGATGACGTTTGATGGCATTAAAACACACAACTCCTCATGTAGGAATCGTAGTGATTTCAGTCAAAGGACCACAAACACCATTATCACTATGAGAATCGCTTATGACACTCACGTAACGATCCATGTAGCGTTCTCATGGTGGGTCACCCAATACATCATTACTCTAATATGTACCAATGTGAAGACTTGATATCTCATATCCATGACCCGTGAGATGCGGTCATCAGTCTCTACACATACTAGTCTCAATATATTATTGTTGTCCTAATTAACAATAATACTTGACTAGGGACATTTAAGAATAGTGTTGTAACCAAAAGGATCTCACGATCAAGTCATCCACTTGATGTCCTATGGCATCAAACTTACTATTCTAAGGACTTTATTATGTTTATCAAAAAGAACACAATAAATGAAATGCCTCATATATAAAATAGCATAATATAATGTATGTCAATACAAACAAAATATATTGGCCACTAGGGCATACACCAACAATATTATTAAAGGATACTCACATAGGAAAAATACTACTAGACTATCTTAACATACTAGTATCTAAACACCACATTATCACTCATTACATCTTAAGTGATATTCATACAACACTAAGTTGCTTAAGGTGCTAGATACTTACTTAGGACAAACAATTACCTTAGGTTGCTCTAAGTTTCATACCTTTTATATACATACCAAAGGATCATTCCCTTACCAAAATACCTCTAGTAGTATCTTAACACACTCCAAAAAGTATTTATAAAGAATCCCAACAAAATAGGAAACTCAAGTTCTTCAGGATAAAAATCCCAGAACTCTCTACCTTTGGGGACCTAGTCACCCACTTTCTCAGTGCTTCGGCGCTAGATGATAGAAAACACTGCCCTGTTGTCTCTATCATTGGGCATTTAGTCTCCTAAACTCTGAGCGCTTAATCACTCAATACCTAAGCCCTCTGGACTAATGAACTTAGGTGCTCACTTTCTTAATGCTTAATCGTTGGCTTCCAAAACCAACAAATGAGCTCTTTGGCCTTAGGTGCTTAATCAGCCAAAAACTGGGCGCTTAGTCCCTAGGTCTCTAAAACTTCAGCTGCTATTCCATTGGATATCTAACCATCTCTAAACCTCTAAACTCAGGTTCTAAATGGTTTTCAACCTTAAGAATGGTCCCTAAGCATGCTAAATCTTCATGCTCACCTTAAACTCACCTAGCATGGAGTTATGACCTAGAAAACCAAGAGCTTGCTACCTATTTCTCAACTTTGAACTTAAGCATCCAAATATATTTCTCTAAGTTTCCAGACATTGACCATGCATAGATTAAGCTAAAGCAGACCATATTATAACATTGAAGACATCAACCAAGCAGGAAGACATCATAAACTTCTCAAGATCCTATTTTTCATCCATGAACAAACCATGAAACAAAGATGAAACTAGAGGGAAAATAAGCACATAAACACAACCACCCCTACCTCATGTAGTGCATGTAACATCCTCCAAAACATGTTAAACTTATAAGTAGTTTCAGAGGTAACTTAATACTTGCTTAACATGCCAATTTAATTTTGTGGCTTTCTTAGTACGTTTAGTCACTTTGTTGTAGTAATATGTGTGAAAAATAGCTATTATTAGCCTCAGAATTAGCTTAAACTGCTTAGTTAGTAGAAATAAATATGAAGAATTTGTTTCTAGATCACAAGTGTGTAGAAGATGGTGTAGTTAAATTTTGAGAATAATTAGAGTTAGTTTAGTATTTTTAAGCATACTGGTTGTGTGTTTTAATGCCGGATTGACTAGTCAAAGATATGAAAAATTATGGTAATGTTGAAACAAGATTTTTGATGAATCTTAGGATTTATTTTAAACTTGTTGAAAGTTAGAAAACTTGATTTGGCGAAATCTAAGTGTTCTTAACAGATCGAGAGTTACAGCTTGGTCACTTAAGTGACCAAGTCTCTCACATTTTCTTCTGTTTCTGTTGCCCTTGACTTTTCTCGTTAAAATAAGATATTTGTCTCATTTTTCTTCTCTTTTTATGGTTGCAATAGGGAAAGGCAAAGGGAAAGAAACGAAGGAAGCCAGGGGAGGTGAATCAACCACCAAGGAGGAGGAAGAAGGAGGAGGAGGAGAGCAACTTGTCAGCTCATTCTTTCAAGATCCAAAAGGTAGGGGAAACTTATTTTAACATGCTTTCTCCCATTTTCTTCATCATGTTCTTGAGAGGCCTTGATGAGGCTAGTGGTTTTGAGTGTGATTCTTGCGTTTTAGGCTTGATTCATGTTATGGAACTTGAGTTTGGCCTTTTTAGATGTATTGGATGCATGGAAAGGAATTTTTACCCCTTGATCCCCTTTATTTTAGCTTGAGTTAAGAGTTGAAATTTTGGTGTTTTAGGTTTTGATTAATTCTTTGATGCATATTTGAAGTGGTTTAAAAGTTGTAAAAGAGATACAACATGTTTATGGACTTTGTATGATGTTGGAAAACATTTGGAATTGATGGTTGGATGGAGAAATGAGGGTGTGTTCCTGATGGAACAGTACCCCATTCTATAGAATTTTGCAAAAAACCCTGTCACAGGCTTATGATGTGGCTTGACTAAGAACCACGCCTAGGCGTGAGTGAGGCAGAGAGCTTGGTGCCATGGCGTGACAGAGCTGCGCTTAGGCGTAAGTTCCAGGAATTTTTAAGAATTTTATTCTTGATGTCTTGAGGTTCCCTTTCAGCTGGGATCCCTCTTGTATGCCTTTTTAAGTGTGTTAAGGTACTAATGGGAGTATTTCAAGGAGGAAATTACTACCATGTTTAGTTGAGAAATTGAGGAAACCTTAGGCATCTTTTAAGGTGTAGAAAGCTATAGGTGGGTTTTTAGAGCCATAATCAACACGAGGTTGCTTTTGGTATTAATTCAGAAGTAAAGATAAGGTGTTCTAGAAACAACTAGTTTGGATTTGTTTAGTATGGTATGCCTATCTATATGCAAGGGTTGCTCCTTTAGAGTTAAAGTTGAGGTTGAGATGCATAGTTAGTGTATGCTTCCTTGTTTGTCAAGCTTAAGCTTTGAGTTTTGTTAAAGATATGGGTTGGTTCCTTTATATAACAGAGTTGAGCCAAGAGAGCATGTATTCTAGTTAGAGCCTTTCACTTGGTTAGGGTGAACCTTGTGATAGGATTTGAGAAACCTTGAGCATCCTAGGGTCATGGAATGCCATAGGTTAGTATCTAGAACCTTGAGCAATATGAGATTGTCTTTAAAGTCACTTGTGAAGTGATGAGGAAAAGTTCTAGGTAAAGTATGCTAAGTTTACTTAGCTAGGTGTTCTTGTTGTCATACATAGGTTTCTTCTTTGGATATAAAGTAGAGCAAAGGGTGCATGAATGACAGTTACTTCCTTGTGTGATAAGGTTAAGTAGCGAAAAGTACTAGAAACATGACCTTGCTCCTTATGGGGTAAGTTAAGCCTAGTGGTCAAGTTTGCTAGTTTTCCTTTTTCACTTGATTAGGAAGGACCTTGTGATGAGTGTAAGTCTTTTTATAATCACTTTGCATATTTGGTACTCAAACTTGTTATTTGCTAATTTCTATCTATTGTAACCTTATATGGTGTGCACAACCATTTAGCCAGAGAATAAGGTGTTTGATCTAACTTCTCATAGCGGGCAACGTCATTATGGTCAGGGTTACCGGTATTGGGGTGATAGTAGTACTATTACGATTGTGAGGGGAAGGTATTCACCTATTACCAAGTAGTGTGTAGGCTCTTAGGCCTATCCTGCTTAGTATATACAAGGAAATGTGGTTCCTGGGAATGAGTAAGTATTATATGTTTTCTAAAACAAAAATATGCATTTGCATTACATAATCATATTATTAGGACATTGTATGAGCATAACCATATATCATAACATAAAGCATTGCATTTGTTGACAACTGCATAGGCAGTTGTCTTGCTTGCTTGATGATGTCTTACAATTGTATGGATGGTTGTTTGATATCATTGATTGTTATATATGTGAGTTAAGATTGTAGCTTGCCCTTGTGAATGTTACATATGGTTGCATGTATTTTCTGATAGTGTTAAGTAGTGGCTCATTTATCTATTATAGTCATAATCTTATTTTTATAATATAGTTTATTCATTCCGAATGATTAAGCTCTGGTATTGGTTACTTATACTGAGAATTGTGAATTCTCACCCCGTGTGTTGCCATGCAAATCTAGGTGGAAGCTCTTCCAAGGGAAAGAAGAAGTTTGAAGAATAGAGTAGTTTTTGTACTTAGTAGTTAAAGCTTGTATTTATTTACACTATTTTAAGTTTGTATAAAAGTTCATGTATTATAATGTGCCCTTTTGAGGCAGTTATAGATGTAGTAGTTTCCGCTAGGTTCTCCATTATTATTTGTTTAAATGATATGGATTAGTTTATTGTATAAGTTAGAAATAACATAGCTAATACTGCTTATCCAGGTATATGTCAGGTATACTAGGTTACCAGTATTAAGATGTTATAGTGTAGCTAATGATCAGACCTTGGCCTTGCCTTTGATCTTTCTCTTTTTCTTTTCTTCTACCTCTTACTTTCCATCTTCTTCTTTCCTCTTCTCTTCTTTTCTCTTTTTTCTTTCATTTTCTGTTTCCCCTTCTGCTAGAACATACGAGAAGATGAGAAACAAAATGACCAAAAGTCAAAGAAGAAGGAGGATAAGAACGGTTAGCAACAGAGGCAACTTAAGTTTCTATGCTAAAATTTATATATATTAAGAACACTTAGATTTTGATAAATCAAGTTTCTTAACTTCCATAAGTATTAGAATAAATCTTCATATTCATCTAAATACTCATTTCATTATTTACATAAGTTTCCATATCTATTATAAGGCAATCCAGTATTAAAACACACAATCAGTGTACTTAAAAATATCAAACTAACTCAGTTTATCTTAAAACTTTAACTACGTCTTGTTTCATACATTTTTGACTAAGAAATAAATTATTCATATTTATTTATGTTGGTGTATGCCCTAGAGGCTACTTTATTTTGACCATACTTACATACATTGCATTATGCTATTTAGTTAATACATAAGGCATTTTATTTATTGTGTTATTTATAATAAACATAATAAAGTCCTTAGAATAGTAAGTTTAATGCCAAGGATATCAAGTTGATGACTTAATCGTGAGATCCTATTAGATAGATTCAAAACACTATTCTTAAATATCCCTAGTTAAGTATTATTGTTAAATAGGACAACAATAATGTATTGAGACTAGTATGTGCGTAGAATGATGACCACATCTCACGGGTCATGGATATGAGATAACAAGTCCTCATATAGATACATGTTAGAGTAATGATGTATTGGACTGACCCACCATGAGAACGTTATGTGGATCGTTACATGAGTGTCATAAGCAATTCTCAAAGTGACAATGGTGTATATGGTCCTTTGATCTGAAATCACTACGATTCCTACATGAGGAGTTGTATGTTTTAATGTCATCAAACATCATCTAAAACAAGGTGATTGTAAAGGTGCTTATTGGACAATACTACGAAATCATGCAGAGGGATGTGAGTGACTTAGATGGGATTTGTCCCTCCTACATAACAGGAGCAATATCTTCGAGCCCCCTGATTGAGTGAGACTACAGAATACATGGCCATGCTCAAATGAGTCGATATGAGATATTGATCTCATTTGATTTTCACTAAGTCTACTCGAGTATCACGAAACAGAAGATTAAACTATACATGGGTGACACATATCATGCCTTGCGTTCAATCTAGATATCTGGACAAAGGGACTAAACTATACGAAAACATTGGTCACAAAAAGGTTATGTCAAATCACTAACATTCTAATTACTTAGGTAGCAGCGATGTGTTTCTAGATATCACTTGTAACACCCCCTCCAAGGAGCATTACATTTTAGACTGACTCTTATATTTTAAGAACTTTCAAGTTATGAAATAGCTAATGTTGTAAAACGCGAGTTCAAAAAATTTCCTTTTAACAGGTAATATAAACTTACTGGAATAAATAAAAGACTCAAGTCATAGGAACTAAAAAGGCTTTTCATAATGCAAAGTTTACTACATCTTTAATTACATCATTTCATATCCCAAAAACATAAAACTTACATACTCCAAAAGAACATACCTATACATTAGAACTACTAAACAAAAATTGAGCCATGTCCAAGTCCAAACACCTAAAGAACGAGCTCCTATATCCGATCTTCATCCAAATCCCCTTGGGGATCCCCAACAGACAAAGCCCCCAGTTAGGGCATGTCACTGCGAACAAGAGTCCGAGCGGTTGACTCTACAAAGCCCTCCCTATAGGAAGCTCTCTGATCATCCCAAAGCTCCTCAAGAGGCATATAGAACTCTAAGTGAACATCTGCGTCTAAAGTAAATGTAACTGCATCATATCGGGTCCTACTCTAACACAAAGTGACATTTCTGTCATACCGGACGTGTCCCGTGTCCTACTGAATGCTCCACGCACCAATGCCTCCATGGAACTGTAGCCTAGTTAAACCTCGTGGGTGTTACCTTGCCGCCATTACAGACTTTTCCATCGTAAATATGAAATAGAAGTAGACAGAATAATACAATAGAAGATGTGAGATCCCCTACATCAATGTCATCATGGCAGCAAGAAACATAACGAAAGATAGTAGTGCCTTTCACACACAACAACATCAAGTAATAGCAGATATAATCATATCAATACAGAAATATCATGGAATAACCAACATAGTCATGTTATCAACTGATAAGTAATTCAGCAATGTACATCAAGACATATATATATGTATGGATCATGTCACAATAACAAGCATGCTGACTATGCATATGCATGATGTGTATGCTGACCATCCTTATAGACAATGCAACCAGTTTCTACTCCATGGAGTTAAGGTTCAGAGATTAGTGTAACGCCCCTTTTTGGAAGGGAACGTCACATTGCCATTTACAATGCAAAAATAAAATTATCTAAGTTAAGACCCGGTTCCTTTTAATATAATATATATTTACTTAGTTATAGTCATGTAATTAAATTGGCAAATTTTTTTTTTGTTATAATAGCAATAATTAATAACCACATTGACGAAACATAAATGGAAACAGAGAGTAAAATGTAAGTAAGGCATACACTAGAATTAACTTTGCATATTCATATATATATATATATATATATATATATATATATGTCAAACTGTTTGATTACAAGCCTGGTATACCAAAAAGCAAAACTATACACCTTTCAAAGGATTATACATACACATCTCCACGGTATCAGAAATATACAGCCCACTACAGTCAAAACATCAGGCCCCAAAATAAAATACTGGTAGCCCTCAGTAGCTACTAGTAATATCAGTCCCTCAAATGAGGAGGAATCGTGTCAGGATCCTTCGCAAGGTCATCCTCAGGGACCTCCTCGGGGTCTTTCCCATAAGAGAAAACCACCATAGGAGCCACTGAATAACGGGTCGGGCCCGAGCAGTGGAAACAAAAGTATCCTCCTGTGGGGTGTAGTGACGGTCACCCCACATCTCCTGGATAGGCAAGTAGAATTCCAGACACACGCTGATGCTGCCCGTGAAGAAGGGCGAATCATGACGCCTCCAAGCTAGTGAGATCGACACCTCTCCCTCGTAGATGAACCACTCGGAGTTCAGATTAATCTACTACCAGTCTGGCCCTCCGAGGAAAGTCATACATACATAACCCAGAAATCCACTCGGGTGCGCCGCCATGATCCGACACTAGACGCTAATTGCGATCGGGCCAAAAGTAGGGGAAGTCGGGAGCTTCGCCCTCTTTGCCGTCGTCTTCGATAGGACACAATATACAGACAAACAGTAATGGAAAGACAGGAAAGAGGTAAGACATCCTACCGTCATTACCAATTATAGCAATAAGAAACCAAACGGCGCAAAGCGCCCACATAGCATTTTTGACAGCAATAATGATAATAAACATTGAATAGCAGTAATAATCAACCAAGCAGTTCCAGGCAATTATATATATCAGTAATACAACAGTTCCAATTATGATAATAATAAATGCCAGATAATTCATGGACCCACTATGCACATGCATATGAAGTCAAAATCCTACTCCATGGAGCTAGACACAAAACAGTCGGAGAGAACGATCAGGACGTATGTCTGTATTCTTGGCTGCTGAGGCCCTCAAGTGCTATAATTCTCAATTTATCAACGTGCACATCATGGCATTTAACAAGACATTCTACATAGATCTCGATATAGGACAGTGTCTCGGTCTGGATCGTCAGTGCGTTTGCATCCGTCTGCCCCACGGATAGAAGAGCTACTAATTGTCCATTGCGAGGTACCCGCACCCCGACGCCCCCAAGGTCAACGAATGACCTACACTTGTCTATTCGCACCCACACAAAGGTGTGATTCAACTCCTAGGCTAAAGGCCTTAACCAAGTCCAACGGACAATCACAATGCATACAGACTCTATGCATAAACATGTATGATCATTATTACATACAATTCCACAATATGCCACAATTTGCCCAAGCAAGAATTAAAACAATCATTGGTCACTCATATGGACCCACAATAACATAATATTGTTATTAAATAAACTAATACATTTTTAAAGTGTATTATGAATTCTTGCCTAGGTTTAGCTTTTCTTACAAAGTTTATCTCTAAGGGAAATTCTCTTAATTAGTTAAATTCTCTTAGGTAATTTATTCATATATACTTAGAAGGTCATTCTAAGATCTCAAAGTCTCATACTCTCTTGTTCTTACTCTAATTAAAATTATCCCAAGTCTTATGAAAATTCCATTCTTGATTCTTTAAAATTTATGAACCTCAAAGTATAATTTAATTTTCCAATTTGCTAATTCTTGCATCCTATTACCACTAATTGAATCACTAGGTGTTAGGTGATAAATTATAATTTTGGATTTGACGGAGACAATGGCTCTAGTGTACAAATGTGAGGCTACCTTTCGACGAAAAATAACCTGACAGAATGATGAAAGATGGGAGAACATTTTTTTCACAAGAATGGCAAAAATCAATTTCTATTGAATGAAGATTCTGTTGAATGGAGATCAAAAACTGTCGAATATACTAGAAGATTAGCAGAAATCCGAATTCGACGGATGGGCATTGACGTTGGAGAAATCTTCCAAGTATTGAACCGACGAAAACACAAAATGATCAGAAATTCTAATTCAACGGATATTGACATTGGAGATGTTTCTATTCAATGGTTAGAAATTTTAACTCGACGGATATTGGCATTCTAACTCGACGGATATTGACATCCTAACTCGACGGATATTGACACCCTAACTCGACAGATATTGACATTGTGCTTGATGGTCAGAAGATCAAATTTGACGAATATGGTCAGAAGATCAAATTCGATGGATATTGACATTGTACTAAATGGTCAGAAGTCTCTGCTTGACGGATATTGACAATGCACTAAATGGTCAGAAGTCTAAACTCGACGGATATGGACATTGTACTAAATGGTCAGAAGTTCAAATTGTTACAATTATTCATAAAGAATCCCCAAATTTTTTGTCTCAAAACCGTGGCCATTGATAACTACATGGAATGCAGTTATTTGGACCCTACCTCTGTACTAAAATGAATGCTATTTCCTTGTTTAAATGCATATTTAGAGGGTTTTGTGCTTATATTTGTCATATTCTGATTATAAGACTTTCTGATGTGTTATTGTACAAAACTGAGCTTTAATGATCATGGATTAAGTAGATTTATATATGATACTGATTTGGTATTTTCTCTATGTTAGGAAGGGCTCCAAACAAGGTTAAATATGGAGCAATTGAGCTTAAAGAGGAAGAGGAAGCCAAATTGGCATTTCAGTGGTCACCGCCGCGGCGCAAGCATGTGAGCGCCGCGGCGCAGAGAGCATGCCATACTTGGACCCGAGGCAAGAGCGCCGCAACCCAGATGAAATGGGTGCCGCAACGTAGTTAGACCGACCCATTCGGCGCCGCGACGTGAGTATATAGGCGTCGCGGCGTGGAGGCGGCCAGCTGAGCCTATAAATAGATTTTTCACGTTTTTCTCTGTGCTCTGGCCGTTTTGGCCATTTCCATTTCTAGTTTCTCTCTTTTAGTTAGTTTTAGGTTAGTTTTAGGTTAGATAGTTTAGCTAGATCTTCATGGATGGTGGATTGGAGTCAAGGAACAAGGATTGAAGGAGGATTCAAGCTTCAGAGACAAATTAATGAGCTTCTTTCTCTCTTTTTCCTTTCTCTCGTCTCTTCCTTATCTTTTGTATAGCTAAACTTTGTTTAGGAATACTTTGAATCCTTTTATTTATATTAATAATGTGTTCTTCTCTGAGTTTGTGAGGATGTTTGATTATGGTTCAATCATTATCTGTGTTTAATGCTTGTGGTTGGCTGATCACTGATCTTCATGATTCTAATATTGCAAATGAACTAGACTTTGAGCTGTCATGTCAATATGGAATGCTTGTTTTGGTTGGACTTAATTGCATGATGCTAATATTGGCAAATGAACTAGACATAGGGATTTGTTGATATGGATATGGTGTGGTTGATACATGTTCGGCGATAAGTTGATTCGTTAATAAGATAGAAATATATCTATTGGCCATGTATAGTAGGAGATTGAGAATAGATCGTTCATGAGTGGATATTGCACTAGCTTTCAAGGAAACTTAGTGAGTTAGGCAAGTAGAAACCAGGGTTGATTGACCTAGACATAGGCTTTTGACTAATGAAGATTCTGAAGCTAACCTAATCAATGCATTTATGTTTATAAGGGGGATTGCATGTTGTTGGTAGATATAGGAGGTGAAGGAGGATTTCCTGAAACCTAACCACTTTTATGTTTATTGCTTTTGTAGATTAGATTAGTTTAGTTTATTACTTTCTTATTTTTATGTCCTTGTCTAGAATTGATTAAGCTATTGGTTGGTATTTAGCTTTATAATCGAATATCCTCGTGGGAACGAACTTTTACTCTGTATCTGTATTACTTGAGCGATCCGTGCACTTGTGGTAGCAATCAAGTTTTTGGCGCCATTGCCGGGGATAGTTTTTATATTGCTATTATCAATAATGAGTTTGATTAGTTCTAATTCAAGTTGAATATAAGTTGTATATAATCTATCTTTCGTTTATGTTTTGTTTTAGTTTCAAATAAGAAGTTGGGTGATTTCATTCATACGAGGCCCTTGAGGGAATTCGCGACTCCTGAAAGGATTACCCTAGGATCAAGTTCTTGAAGACTACTCATCCGTGGCACTTCAATTTTGATGACAAAGTCCTGCTGGGACTATAACTTAGGCCCTTCGTAGAAGGGAATCCCATGTTTATGTTTAATTAATGCTTTTACTTTATGTTTAAATAGGTAGTATATTAATATATTTATGTTAAATATGTTAGCATGTTAGTATGTTAGTTGTGTTAATATGTTTTGTTAATATGTGTTAGTATGTTAGTTTAGTTAGTTTCAATATTTGTTAGTTATGTTTAGATATGTGAGTGTTTGTAGTTTATGCTTTTAAGTGTTGTTTTTGTTAGTTTTTGTATAGGTTAATATGTTGGTTATGTTAATTAGTTTTTAAGTTTTAAGTTTGTTTAAGTTTTGTATATAGGTTAGTATTTTGTTTTTGTGTTTTATTATGTGTTTGTTGTACATTTTTGTAATTTAGCTTTTTGAACAAGTTTTGTTGCAGCTAGAGACCCATAAGAGCCAAACCCAACAGCAAAACTGTGTTTGCTGCTAAATTTAGCAGCTTAGGTAGCTACGTCGCGGCGCATGGTAGTGCTCACCGCGGCGCAAAAGGGCATTTTTCTGCAGAATTCTGCAGCTTTTTGTGAGCGCCGCAGCCCAGGCATAGGGGCGCCGCGGCGCTTAACCCCTATTTTTACTTTTTCTGTTATTTTTCTATTTGTGTGTATATAGTAATGCTCAGTACTAGTCTCAGGTTCCCTATAGGCCATGTTCTTTAAAGATACATTTCATTTTAGGTTTGGGGGAAAATCTTTACATGTTTAATTCCTTTGTGCTTAATGTTAACATGTATTGGTATTTTGAGTGTGCAGTGATTTTAGTCATTATATTTTCATGATTATATTATATTCTGACTATCACTGATGTGCTGATGACAAGATTTTCAATTTTCACATTATGTAAAAGATGTTGTGCATGCTTGAACTTAGAAAGTGAATCCATTTGAATGCATGACATCTTGCAAGAATGCTGGTGTTGTTTTTGGTTGACCATGATTTGAAAGGTTGCTATTTGCTCCCTTTTCAGTGAAACCTTATGTGATCTTGATGCCTGTGAAACAATTTAGTTACTTTTGATGCATGATTTACATCTCACTTAGATGCAAGTGTAACTTTGAAAATGATAAGAATGCATGTCTTGAGAATGTTTATGGATGTACATGTAGAGTTTTGATTATCCTATAGATTGTTTTTGAACTCTCTTGAGGCGAAATCCTAAGTTGTGCATGATTGAGGAAATGATTAGGGCATTGTTTGGACAAATTGAGCCTTAAAAACCTTACCCTGATATGATGATATCTCTAGGTCCCATTTTGAAGCCTTACACTGTTTGCCCTTATTTGTTTTTCACCACCATTGTGTTCGTTAACCTGTTAACCGTTCTAATGCATGTGAAAGCATGTATTTTTGAGGATTGATTTTAATGTTTAAGTGATTTACTTAGTTCTATTTGGTTTTGCTCGAGGACTAGCAAAATATAGGTTTGGGGGTGTGATAACTACATGGAATGCAGTTATTTGGACCCTACCTCTATGCTAAAATGAATGCTATTTCCTTGTTAAATGCATATTTGGAGGGTTTTGTGCTTATATTTATCATATTCTGATTCTAAGCCTTTCTGATGTGTTATTGTGCAAAACTGAGCTTTAATGATCATGGATTAAGTAGATTTATATATGATACTGATTTGGTGTTTTCTCTATTTTAGGAAGGGCTCCAAACAAGGTTAAATATGGAGCAATTGAGCTTAAAGAGGAAGAGGAAGCCAAATTGGCATTTCAGTGGTCACTGCCGCGGCACAAGCATGTGAGCACCGCGGCGCAGAAAGCATGCCATACTTGGACCCGAGGCAAGAGCGCCGCAACCCAGATGAAATGGGCACCGCGGCGTAGTTAGACCATTGGGTGCCACGGCGTGAGTATGTGGGTGCCGTGGCGTGGAGGCGGCCAGCTGAGCCTATAAATAGATTTTTCACGTTTTTCTCCGTACTCTGGCCGTTTTGGCCATTTCCATTTCTAGCTTCTCTCTTTTAGTTAGTTTTAGGTTAGTTTTAGGTTAGATAGTTTAGCCAGATCTTCATGGATGGTGGATTGGAGTCAAGGAACAAGGATTGAAGGAGGATTCAAGCTTCAGAGACAAATCAATGAGCTTCTTTCTCTCTTTTTCCTTTATCTCTTCTCTTCCTTATCTTTTGTATAGCTAAGCTTTGTTTAGGAATACTTTGAATCCTTTTATTTATATTAATGATGTGTTCTTCTCTCAGTTTGTGTGGATGTTTGATTATGGTTCAATCATTATCTGTGTTTAATGCTTGTGGTTGGCTGATCACTGATCTTCATGATTCTAATATTGCAAATGAACTAGACTTTGAGCTGTCATGTCAATATGGAATGCTTGTTTTGGTTGGACTTAATTGCATGATGCTAATATTGGCAAATGAACTAGACATAGGGATTTGTTGATATGGATATGGTGGTTGATACATGTTCAGCGATGAGTTGATTCGTTAATAGGATAGAAATATACCAATTAGCCATGTATAGTGGGAGATTGAGAATAGATCGTTCATGAGTGGATGTTGCACTGGCTCTCAAGGAAACTTAGTGAGTTAGGCAAGTAGAAACCAGGGTTGATTGACCTAGACATAGGCTTTTGACTAATGAAGATTCTGAAGCTAACCTAATCAATGCATTTATGTTTATGAGGGGGATTGCATGTTGTTGGTAGATATAGGAGGTGAAGGAGGATTTCCTAAACCCTAACCACTTTTATGTTTATTGCTTTTGTAGATTAGATTAGTTTAGTTTATTACTTTCGTATTTTTATGTCCTTGTCTAGAATTGATTAAGCTATTGGTTGGTATTTAGCTTTATAATTGAATATCATCATGGGAACAAACTTTTACTCTGTATCTGTATTACTTGAGCGATCCGTGCACTTGCGGTAGCAATCAGCCATCCGAGAATCAATCCGACATCATTTCCTTCCATGTTATACATTCCAATCCATTCAGATACATCAATATACACAAAAATAATCTAATAGCACAAACACATTACAAACAACATGCAAACAAAGGATGAACCTCAATAGGGTTCCCTCACTATCAATCACAGACAACGTTTCTAAACACATTATCTTAATGTAAGGCCCTTTTTTGGAAGGGAACGTCACATTGTCAATTACAATGCGGAAATAAAATTATCTAAGTCAAGACCCGATTCCTTTTAATATAATATATATTTACTTGATTATAGTCATGTAATTAAATTGGTGAATATTTTTTTTCTGTTATAATAGCAATAATTAATAACCACGTTGACGAAACATAAATGGAAACAGAGAGTAAACAGAAGTAAGGCATACACTAGAATTAACTTTGCATATTCATATATATATATATATTTGTCAAACTGTTTAATTACAAGCTTGGTATACCAAAAAGTAAAACTATACCTGCCCCCAAAGGATTATACATACACATCCCCACGGTATCAGAAATATACAGCCCACTACAGTCAAAACATCAGGCCCCAAAATAAAATACTGGTAGCCCTCAATAGCTACTAGTAATATCAGTCCCTCAAATGAGGAGGAATCGTGTCAGGATCCTCCGCGAGGTCGTCCTTAGGGACCTCCTCAGGGTTTTCCTCATTAGAGGAAACCACCATAGGAGCCACTGAATAACGGGTCGGGCCCGAGCATGGAAACAAAAGTATTCTCCTGTGGGGTGTAGTGGCGGTCACCCCACATCTCCCGGATGGGCAAGTAGAATTCCAGACACACGCTGATGCTACCCGTGAAGATGGGCAAATCTTGGCGCCTCCAAGCTAGTGAGATCGACACCTCTCCCTCGTATATGAACCGCTCAGAGTTCAAATTAATGAACCAACAGTCTGGCCCTCCGAGGAAAGTCAGACGTACATAACCCAGAAATCCACTCGGGTGTGCCACCATGATCCGACACTAGACGCTAATCGCGATCGGGCCAAAAGTCCGGGAAGTCGGGAGCTTCGCCCTCTTTGCCGTCGTCTTCAATAGGACGCAATATACAGACAAACAGTAATGGAAAGACAGGAAAGAGGTAAGACATCTTACCGTCATTACCAATTATAGCAACAAGAAACCAAACAACGCAAAGCGCCCACATAGCATTTTTGACAGCGATAATGATAATAAACATTGAATAACAGTAATAATCAACCAAGCAGCCTGTGCAATTATATATATCGAATACAACAAGCTTCCAATTATGATAATAATAAATGTCAGATAATTCATGGACCCACTATGCACATGCATATGAAGTCAAAATCCTACTCCATGGAGCTAGACACAAAATAGTCGGAGAGAACGATTAGGAGGTATGTCTGTATTCTTGGTTGCCAAGGCCCTCAAGTGCCATAATTCTCAATTTATCAACGTGCACATCATGGCATTTTACAAGACATTCTACACAGATCTTGATATAGGACAGTGTCTCGGTCTGAATCGTCGGTGCGTTTGCATCGGTCTGCCCCACGGATAGAAGAGCTACCAACTGTCCATTGCGAGGTACCCGCACCCTGACGCCCCCAAGGTCAACGAGTGACCTACACTTGTCTATTCGCACGCGCACAAAGGTGTGATTCAACTCCTAAGCTAAAGGCCTTAACCAAGTCCAACGGACAATCATAATGCATACAGACTCTATGCATAAATATGTATGATCATTATTACATACAATTCCACAATATGCCACAATTTGCCCAAGCAAGAATTAACACCATCATTGGTCACTCATATGGACCCACAATAACATAATATTGTTATTAAATAAACTAATACATTTTTAAAGTGTATTATGAATTCTTACCTAGGTTTAGCTTTTCTTACAAAGTTTGTCTCTAAGGGAAATTCTTTTAATTAATTAAATTCTCTTAGGTAATTTATTCATATATACTTAGAAGGTCATTCTAAGATCTCAAAGTCTCACACTCTCTTGTTCTTACCCTAATTAAAATTATCCCAAGTCTTATGAAAATTTCATTCTTGATTCTTTAAAATTTATGAACCTCGAAGTATAATTTAATTTTCCAATTTGCTAATTCTTGCATCCTATTACCACTAATTGAATCACTAGGTGTTAGGTGATAAATTATAATTTTGGATTCGACGGAGACAATGGCTCTAGTGTATAAAGGTAAGGCTACCTTTCGACGAAAAATAACCTAACAGAATGATGAATGATGGGAGAACATTTTTTTTCACAAGAATGGCAAAAATCAATTTTTGTCGAATGAAGATTCTGTCGAATGGAGATCAAAAACTGTCGAATATACTAAAAGATTAGCAGAAATCCTAATTTGACGGATGGGTGTTGACGTTGGAGAAATCTTCCAAGTGTTGAACCGACGAAAATACAAAATGATCAGAAATTCTAATTCGACGGATATTGACATTGGAGATGTTTCTATTCAATGGTCAGAAATTTTAACTCGATGGATATTGACATTCTAACTCGACGGATATTGATATCCTAACTCGATGGATATTGACACCCTAACTCGATGGATATTGACATTGTGCTTGATGGTCAGAAGATCAAATTCGACGGATATTGACATTGTACTAAATGATCAGAAGTCTAAACTCGACGGATATGGACATTGTACTAAATGGTCAGAAGTTCAAATTGTTACAATTGTTCACAAAGAGTCCCCAAATTTTTGGTCTCAAAACCGTGGCCATCCGAGAACCAATCCGATATTATTTCCTTCCATGTTATACATTCCAATCCATTCAGATACATCAATATACACAAAAATAATCTAATAGCACAAACACATTACAAACAACATGCAAACAAAGGATGAACCTCAATAGGGTTCCCTCACTATTAATCACCGACAACATTTCTAAATGCTAATAGAGGTTGAGGAGGAGTGTCTTCCTCTTACCTTAGAGAAGCACAAAGAAAGGATGCTCCTTTTTGCTTAGAAATTTTGTGCTTAGCTTCCTGAAAGCCCTAGAACATTCGAACTTACAAAATCAAAACCAAATCTTGAAATGGATACCCATGGTCACCAAAATAACCGTGGGTCACGAAAATGAGAAGAGAGGAAGAGAAAGCCATGAGCTTTTATCTTAAAGCTCCAACCTTTAAGCTTCAAAGGTGGAAGAGGATGAAGATGGAGAGAATGGTGAACTCTTGAAGATGACTTCCTCAAAGATAGTGGTCCTAGAAACACAAAGTGGGTGCAAGAAGTGTGACAGCTTGAAGATAAAATGGAGGTGTGGGTGGTAAGGGTGTTGCTGCTGTGGAGTGAAAAGAGAAGGGAGAAAGAGAGCAGACGTGAGGGAGAGAAAATGAGAGAAGTGAAAATGTAATATGCCCCCTTAGTCAACCGTGCAGCACCAAAAAGGGAGGAGAGAGAAAAGTGGATGGGAAGGAAGCTTCCTAGAAGCTTCCCTCAAAGCTTCCTTGAGAAGCTTGACGCGCTTCTCGATAAAGTGTATAGCAAGCTTGTCTCCTTAATTAAATACATCCGACAGATAATTAATTACACTGTTAGAATTATTTTCTCAGTGAATAAAAGTTATAATTGATGAAAATAATATTTTATTATTCATCAGATGATTTCATGATACAGTGATTTTATTTATCAGATAAAATCTCGAAAAAACGTAAACCTCGCAAACTATGCCCGGCCTCAGGTTTAGTAAGATCCCCCATCGACACGTTGATAGTTCAAGGTTTACTAGCCTCAGGGCAAACATTTCGTTATCCCGGCTCTACTCAGTGCACGCGCAAAATGAGAAATATATTAAAATATTCATCGTTTCCAGAAAAATCCACAAAAATTCCTAAAAATCATAAATATTGTAAAATGATTATTTATAATGAAATAAATAATTTTTGGGATATTACAATTAGCGTTCTAGAAGATCTATCCCACCTCAAAAGACAATCTACGCTGGATCACGAGAAGGATAGTGCTTGTTGGGTCCTCATCGTGCGTTGCAATAGTTTTCCATGGCCAGGGGTATACAATGTGACAGTGGTCACTAGGTGGATCACCTTGCCTTGAAGCCCCCTAAGATCCATCCGGGATCACACTTATCCAAATTCTCGCTCACTCCTAGGCATCACAAGTCGACAGTCTAATACTCAAGTGCATGCTTAAAGAAATCAAATCACCATTGTACCATTCCCAACAATATTAAGGCAACCACTCATACGATTGTCTAATACCATTAGTATCAATGATATTATATAGCCACCCATACAACTACATAATACCAATGATCCACTCGGGTCCAGCACTTCAGCTCAAAAGCACAAGACTAAATTCATAATCCACTTGGGTCCAGTACGTCGGCCCAAGGCACAATGCTCATGCATGCTATCACAAAGGATTTTAGTCATGCAAATTCAAGAATCATTACTCATCAAATCACATGGAGTATTTTCACAAATTTCTCTAGTATATAGAAACATTAAGTCTCCTTTAGGCTTTAATTATCATATTTCCAAGAATAAGGATAGAAATCAATCCAAATTACCAGATTCTTCTAACTACGTTCCTCGAATGACTTATCCTCATATCGTTTATGAAAACCTAAAAATAAAACACCTTTGTCCTTACCTCACCATCGCTTTCCTTTTTATCTAAGTCTTTCAAAATTTCTCAATTCCTTTCTCAAGCTTGTTTTTCATCTTAAGACTAAAAATCACTCTTTTGTTTAATGATAAAAATTCATTCCTCCCCATTCTTATTTTATGAGTCCTTGATTAAATTTCTCGATTATAGTGTCTTCTAGATCCACCACCAATAAATCATTTTCCATTATTTCAATTATCTCCAAAATTGTCTCCAATAGTACTTTCAAAAGTTATTACTCCTAAAATCAAGACATTATAATTATTTTTGTTAGTCATGGCAACTATTACCCAAGAGAAGGGGTGAATTGGGTATTAAAAAACTTTTCACAAATGCTCTTGAAATAAACACAAATATTTAAGCTATTAAATAAAAGAGAAAGACTTGCGAGATGAAGAATAAAAGCTTTAAGAACAGCAAATAAATAAATGTGTAATAATATAAAATTACGTAAAATAAAGAGATTGAGAAGAGAAAAGCAGGCACGATATTTATCCTGGTTCGACCACTAACCCACTTGTGGTCTACGTCCAGTCCTCGAAAAATAATTCGAGATTTTTCACTATGTATACAAGCTTCAATAGGTGCTTGCAACCGTTACATAAAAGAGCACTTTTCACACACAGGGAAACTCTACCCTTGTGCTAAAGTCTCAGCCTGCAGGGATACCTCACCCTTATACAAACCTTAGAGGGATACCTCACCCCCTTTACAAACCTTGAAGGATACCTCACCCTCAATATAGAAGAATAGAAATATAGATGAAGAGAAATTCTCACTCAGAGCAAATAATACAAATTGAAGTGCTAAGAGGCTCTCAAAGGATATCTCAAATTTTGGGGAAAAAGAGCACAGAAAATAGACGTAAAATATAAATCACATTTTTCAAAGCAAGCACAAATTAAACAGATAACTGGGCTGCTCACAGATGAGACCCACGGTCTCTATTTATAGAGTCGGAAAGAAAATTAGCCGTTGTAACAATTAATTCCATGATTATTATAAAAATTTGTCTGTTACATACTATATCCGGAACTATGTTTACCGTGTTTATTCGAATAGCATAAATCATTATTCGAATAACACTGTTCATAAAACCATCGTGAAAAGCAAACTGATATGGGTTATTCGAATACCAACATGGGGTGTTCGAATACCACTATTTTCATTTCTTAAAAAAAAATAGTTTAGAAGCAGGTTATTCGAACACCACAAGGAGGTATTCGAATACCTTTATTTTAAACACATTTAAAAAAAGCTGTTTAGAAGGATGTTATTCGAATACCTTCAAGGTTATTCGAATAGACCACTCTAATTTCGAAAACTGACTTTAAATGGTCATAACTTCTTCATTTCTTATCTGTTTAAAGCAAATAACCAGTCAATGGAAAGATCTTTGAGTCTAATTTCAAATGAAAGAAGTTTAAAAAAAACTCAAAGTATTTTGAAAGATATGATCAAAAGAGTAACCAAAGGTCAGTTTTGTAAAACTCAAACTTGACTATTTTTCATAGATTTGAACTACTACCATAACTAGCTTTTCAAAACTTGTTTGTTGGATATTTTAGCATGTTAAAACCATTTGTAAAGATTTGAAAAACATATTTGAGATATCCATAAGGCTTCCTACATCAAGACCCTAAGTCCTAAAAGCTATACCATTTAATCTTCCTTTGGACTTGGTCTTTGACATGACTTTGATGTTATCAATACCTTCATGAAATAGGCATTCACATTCTCCTTGTGTTGAGCTTAATTGAGATCTTTTGCTTTCTTGTTGCAATGCTCACTCTTGGTACTTGGACTATCCTACAAAGTATTGCTCACTTAAACAAGCATAGTTAGTCCAAATTTATAATTCAATATCTTCATATGCATGATTCATAAATGTATAACTCTAGTTTGTTTAACATGCATATAAGACTTTCATAGACACATCCAAATAAGATATTTATCAATTACTAATAGATATGTTCTATATAGGATGCAACAAAGAACATAAGCAAAGTATTCTTTTTGTCTTGTATTTGTCATCATCAAAACTTAACATATAAAACCATTTGGAGCAAACGTATTTCCACAATCTCCCCCTTTTTGATGATGACAAATCACCAAAGAAAAAATATGTTGATGAGCAATATTCAAGAATGGATATTCATGTAAGCATATCAAACAATAAGCATATCAAGCACATACTTTTCTTTCCAATTTTCACTCCCCCTATTTGACATCAACCAAAAGGCTTAGAAAAAATTTTCTCCCCTTATAGATACTGCATATGATTCAAGAATAGAGAGATAAACAAGCATGATTTTAAAGACATAGAAATAAAAACACTTTATGTTATCAAACAAAGATGTAAGGCAAGAGATATAAACAACTTAAGAGAGAGGCTCCCCCTCAAAATATGCATATTATCAAAATAATAGATAAAAGGAATTTGTATGCAAAGACCATGTAAGCACATTACCTTAAAGAAAAGCAAGGAAAATATACATCTTCTTAATCCTTCAAACAAAAACTATTTTAAAACTTCTCCCCCTTTCAAAAAGAATTTTATAAGAGCACATTATATTTTCAAAAAGCATTTTAGAAGGGTAGAAATATTTTATATTAAAAAAAATATATTCATTAAGACAGATCAATCCAAGTTAAAAGAACATAAGTACATCTCCTTGATGAAATATGCTATAGGGATCAAAGCATGTATAGAACTAATATTATTCACCCTAAATGCAATGACAAAATAGCAAGTTAATATCCAATTAGGCACTTTGTCAATGCTAAGCATACTTCTCATATAAAGAAAGCATATAATCACTTAAGATCAATTTTTTAACAAGTATCATATGATCCATACCATATAGAATACCACAAAAACTAAGGGATAGAGATACTTATTGAGTTAGATGAAGAGTGATGCTTCTTTAGAATGTTGTTCGTTTATTTGTCCTTTGAGTTTGAGCTTTCTTCTATTGAGTATTCCATTCCATTGCACTTGAAGAAATGCGTCTTTATCTTCCTCTTCATTTGAATTCCATTCAATTTTTCTTGTTTATCCACATATGCTTGTATGTAAAAATCTGATGGCTATATTTGAAACACGTAGAGAGACTTGCAGAGCTAACTTTAAAAGTCCTCTAAAACATAGGCTAACATTAAATATCATGTAAGCCCATTTATAAGCATAATTCAGGTTGATAAATAATTTAAAGCATGTATCACATTATCAGTCATGTAATGTTAGCTCTAACAAGAATGCAAGAAGCACATATGCACTTGAATCCAAAAAAAAAAATTAAGCATTTTAAGGCATGATTTAAGTTTATCAAGAAGCATATGATCATCATCAAAACTTATTTAGGCATTTTTAGGCAAATAATTATCATGTAAGGCATGTAAAGGTATAACACAACTCTCTACTTCTCCATATATCATATGATATCAAATTTAAAGCATAAATAAGGATTGATATTACCAAAACTATACTCTTTGAGTTTTTGTAGGTGACTTCAACTTCCAACAACTTCCAAGCTTCAAGTTTTCATGAGGAATAAAAATTCTTTGCACCCTTTTTAAAAGTTGAATCCTTTTAAACTTTACTATCCTCAAGTTAAATGAACTTATTCCATTTAAATGCTTGCTTGAGGTAGTTGACATCCTACAAAATAATTCAAAGTACTTTCTTTGGTATCCATCAATCTTGAATCAATAGAGGTTAGTCATTATGCCAAACTCATAAGCAAATAAGCATTCAAAACAAAAAAAAAACAAATGAGTTCATAAGGGCAAAAGATATTTCATTTCATTGATCAATTTAGCTAAGTACATATAATCATCAAAAGAATAGCCAATTACATTTGGTTAAGCATTTGCATTTTTTTATACATATCATTAAGTGCATATTTTCAAATAAAACAAACAAAGAATTTAGCATATATTGATTATTAATGCTATACAATATATATAGCAACAAATGCAGCAAAACCTTTCAAATAAAGCAGGGGCAGGAATATCAGCAGCAGCAGCAGCAGGGGCAGCAGGATCGCCTTGAGGGTCGTCCTCATTATCATCAACTTCAACTGGGAACACCCAGCCTTCACCGGTCTTGATCATCTTCATTTTGTTGAGGGTAAAGGACTCAAACACGTGATGATGGTTTAGCAAAGTCATTCGCTCAGTTGGGAAAGACCAAAAGACGCACCCTTTTGATAGAAGGTATTCGAATAACTTACCAGTTCTTCAAATAGATAGGCTAGTTTGGCTTGGCTGCTAGTTTATGGTATTCAAATGCTTTTTACAGTATTCGAATGCCCACACACAGAATATGCAAAACAAGAGCAAGTATTCGAATAGCTTCCAAGGTATTCGAATATTCCAGAGGCATGTGAAAAAATTCTGATATTAATAAGCCTCAGGTTATTTGAATAACTACTTAGTTATTTGAATACACTAGCTTATAGAAATACTGTACTGATGTATGGTATTCGAATAGCCATATGTCTATTCGAATAGGCCTATCAGAAAACCACAGATTTACACGTATAAAAGCAATGGTATTCGAATACCATAGATAGGTATTCGAATAACTTAAATAAGAAATCACATATATATGTCTAGGAATTGCATTTTTGAGAGACGAAAGCATACCTTTTGGTGGGGTACCTGCAAAAAGGATTTCGGGATAACTCCGACGCTCAAGTCAGTAATAATTCAAGAGTAATAAATCAATGATAAAGCAATAAACACAAATATTCAATTATATGTATGATTGATCAAAAACTCAAGCTCAAGGATATTCTTATTAGACATGTCATTTCAAGCAAAGAGCATATTTTATCTAGCATATTAACATGTAGAAATATTTTCAAGACATAAAGCTAGAAAAACATAATACAAGTTTCTACTTATCCAAAGTTTACAAGTCCAAGCTTCTTGGAAGCAAGGAAAAGAGCTTGAAATTATTTTTAGTCTTTGTACTTGGAGCAGCCACTTTCAAGATGTTAAAGTGAGTTCTTGGCCTTCAAGAACACCTACAACACACTTCAACTTTTGACTTTTGGTACCCAAATTTTCATGGGTCCTTGTGTGTTAGTTTTTGAATATTAATCTATTATGCTATCATAAAGATCAATTTTTTTTTCATAATATGTAAATCGAGCACAATAAATTAAATAATTAAATATCATTAAGCACATAGTTGATAGCATGCTTACTTTCATGATATATAGACAATTTTAAAGCATATAAAGCATACATAAGCATTATAGATCCTTATGTACCAAGATATATAACAAATTAATGAATTATGATACAATAATAATGAATATAATTATGTGCTAAACATAATATTCAAATTTTATCAAGTACACATGATTCTATCCTCTACCTAAGGCCTACAAGGAATATACCTCATATTCATTATTATCATTTTTAAGTGAATGTGTATAAGAGGTAAAAAGTTTTGATACCTTTGCCTTGACAATCAAGGAAATGCTTTTTCTTACCCATCGCTTCTCTTTTGAAGTCTTGTACTTTGCAAGCTCTACATTTTGTACTTGAGAAGCTTTAGTTGAAGTCATCTTCCTTCTTTGACCAAAGTTTCTACCATTGGGTTTTGGAAGCATTCTCCTTGATGATTCCTTTTTCTTGTGACCAATTTGTCCATCCTTATGAGAAATATTCTGTATAATTGAAACAATAGGAGGACACTTTGGTACCTACTTCATTTTGGGTCCTTGAATGTTAGTATTAGGGCCTTTAGGATTTTTAGGAACCCATACCATATAATTTCTCATATAAGGATTTCTTCTATAATTGCATAAATGAGAAATATGTCCTAAATGACCACAAAAATTACAAACAATTGAATTTAATGATGGCTTGACCCTTTGAATATTATTTTTGAAAAACTTAAGCCTTTGTTATTTTTATATTCTAAATTATTTTTGTCATAAGTCTTGCTTGAATTTTCACATGGAATAATAATAATTTTATTCTCATTAACAAGCATAGAATGTAAGCAATTAGAATTATTAGATTTGGCAAATTTGGAATATAAGTCCTCAACTTGATTTTCTAAATCAATGCATTTTTCACAAGAAGTTGAGGTTTCACATTTCAAAGACATTTCCTCATCAAGAAAAGCATATTCATTTTTCAAAGTTTCAATTTCATTTTCAATAAAGGAAATGTTTTCCAAACACAATAAGTTTTTATTTTCTAAATTCAATAAACCATCATACAGTTCATAATATGTATATTGTAACTCATCATAGGAAGAACTATAATCTAGTTTAGAATTATTTACCTCAAAGTCCTTTTTAGCCATATAGGAAGTAGTCTCAATTTCTAGCACACTTGGCTCTTTAAGGGAATTACCTTCTTCCTCATCAATTTTGTTTTGCTTTGCCTCTTCTTCAAATTGAACACCATCGTCACCAAGAGGCATTTGGCTCCCTTCAATAGTTTGAGCATCTCTTTGAGGATAATTTTCATGATAAACCTCCTTCAATAGCTTTTGCTCTTCTTGCTTTCTATATACAACTTTATACACAAAATCATTGTTAGTAAGATAAATAACATCAAGAGTGTCCAAAATTTCTTTGGCACTAGAACAACTTTTAATTTTACCATAAGCATCATCATTCAAACTACTTCTCAAAATTTGCATAGCTCTAATATTCAAAGAAAAGCATTTCTTGTCATAGGCATTCCAAGTTTGTTTTGGTTTGCAAATAAATCCATTTAGCACAACATCCCACAAATCCAAATCAATAAATTGTATATAAAACTCTATTCTAGCTTTCCAATAAACAAAATGCACACCATCAAAGAATGGTGGTTTATCAATTTCAAAACCTTTCATTTTGAAAAACTTTCAAGGTTACCGACAAACAAGGATCTTTAACTCTAATCGGTTAAGCTTTCACCAGAGCACGAAGCTCTGATACCACTTGTTAGTTATGGTAACCATTACCTAAGAGGGGAGTGAATTGGGTATTAAAAAACTTTTCACAAATGCTCTTGAAATAAACACAAATATTTAAGCTATTAAATAAAAGAGAAAGACTTGTGAGATGAAGAATAAAAGCTTTAAGAACAGCAAATAAATAAAAGTGTAATAATATAAAATTGCGTAAAATAAAGAGATTGAGAAGAGAAAAGCAGGCACGATATTTATCCTGGTTCGACCACTAACCCACTTGTGGTCTACGTCTAGTCCTCGAAAAATAATCTGAGATTTTTCACTATGTATACAAGCTTCAATAAGTGCTTGCAACCGTTACATAAAAGAGCACTTTTCACACACAGGAAAACGCTACCCTTGTGCTAAAGCCTCAGTCTGCAGGGATACCTCACCCTTATACAAACCTTAGAGGGATACCTCACCCCCTTTACAAACCTTGAAGGATACCTCACCCTCAATATAGAAGAACAGAAATATAGATGAAGAGAAATTCTCACTCAGAGCAAATAATACAAATTGAAGTACTAAGAGGCTCTCAAAGGATATCTCAAATTTTGGCGAAAAAGAGCATAGAAAATAGGCGTAAAATATAAATCACATTTTTCAAAGCAAGCACAAATTAAACAGATAGCTGGGCTGCTCACAAGTGAGACCCACGGTCTTTATTTATACAGTCGGAAAGAAAATTAGCCATTGTAACAATTAATTCCGTGATTATTATAAAAATATGTCCGTTACATACTATATCCGGAACTATGTTTACCGTGTTTATTCGAATAGCATAAATCATTATTCGAATAACACGGTTCATAAAACCATCGTGAAAAGCAAACTGATATGGATTATTCGAATGCCAACATGGGGTATTCGAATACCACTGTTTTCATTTCTTAAAAAAAAATAATTCAGAAGCAGGTTATTCGAATACCACAAGGAGGTATTCGAATACCTCTATTTTAAACATTTAAAAAGCTGTTTAGAAGGATGTTGTTCGAATACCTTCAAGGTTATTCGGATAGACCACTCTAATTTCGAAAACTAACTCTAAATGGTCATAACTTCTTCATTTATTATCCGTTTAAAGCAAATAACCAGTCATTGGAAATATCTTTGAGTCTATTTTCAAATGAAAGAAGTTTTGAAACAAAACTCAAAGTATTTGGAAAGATCTGATCAAAAGAGTAACCAAAGGTCAGTTTTGCAAAACTCAAACTTGGCTATTTTTCATAAATTTGAACTACTACCATAACTAGCTTTTCAAAACTTGCTTGTAGCATGTTAAAACCATTTGTAAAGATTTGAAAAACATATTTGAGATATCCATAAGGCTTCTTACATAAAGACCCTAAGTATTAAAAGTTATACTATTTAATCTTCCTTTAGACTTGGTCTTTGACATGACTTTGATGTTAACAATACCTTCATGAAATTGGCATTCACATTCTCTTTGTGTTGAGCTTAATTGAGATCTTTTGCTTTCTTGTTGCAATACTCACTCTTGGTACTTGGACTATCCTACAAAGTATTGCTCACTTAAACAAGCATAGTTAGTCCAAATTCATAATTCAATATCTTCATATGCATGATTCATAAATGTATAACTCTAGTTTGTTTAACATGCATATAAGACTTTCATAGACACATCCAAATAAGATATTTATCAATTACTAATAGATATGCTCTATATAAGATGCAACAAAGAACATAAGCAAAGTATTCTTTTTGTCTTGTATTTGTCATCATCAAAACTTAACATATAAAACCATTTGGGGCAAACTTATTTCTACAATTTTCAATCTTACTTATGAATCTTGTATACCTAATTTATCTCCCAAATCACCTAAATAGTATTTCCTAACATTTTTTCTAAAATTTCATTTTTTCAACTTTTAAATAAAATTCTTTCCATCCTAATTACTCTACCATCTTATTAACAAATATTTTAGGTCTCTAATTCACTCTTACCTCTAATTATCAAATAGCATAATCAAGAATCAATTCCCTATAATTGTAAAACTTGTTTCTTTCTTCATTCACTTGTAACCTCATAGATAATGTCTGTAACACCCTTGTGGGGATGTCACATTTATGATGCAATGAAATAAAACTCAATATAAAATCTTACCCAAGTTATAAAACGTTTGGTACATAAATAATATTAGTGGTAAATTTTTTTCCTTTTGTACTTGTAGCTTTAAATAAAATAACACAAAACACAAAATATCACAAAACATAATCACACCATAATATACATATGATTTGTCTTAAGTACACAAATAATTTACAACTACAAATATTTAACAAAGCAGTAAAAAGTTGACATAAAACTAAAACATGGTATTGCCCAAGTGCACCTTGAAAGATTTCTAACCCTCCGATGGATCATCTTCAGAGAGATCCTCGTAGGACAGAACTCTTGGAGATCTCACAGCTCTACGGACACGAGTCCGGGCTGTTGACTCACTACTGAGCTCACTAGGTGCATGAAATATTCCTTGCCAGTAACGCCTAAAAGTCAGAGGCAACTCTAAATGTAAATACAATATAGTAGTAAATATAACATCTCCATCATACTCTCTACACAGGGATACAGTCAAACGTCCCACATAAACAACTAATCCTCTATCCACTCCTATACGCCAAGCCTCTGAACCTCCGTGAAACTCAAGTCTCACAAAACTGAAGAATCCCGGCAACGCCATGATCTCAAGATCAGTCTTGATGGTGAGAATGATCTATCGGCTCGTCTTCCTCGTACAGCTCGCCCGGCCGCTACTCATCCGGATACTGTATCTCAAGAGACTGTTCTTCTCCCTCTTCCTCAAACTCTTTACGAAAATAATAATAATATAGAGAAAAGCATATAGAGAGGTGAGACAATCTATACCATTACCTGTATGGCAATAAAGAAAATGACAATACAACAAACATTAAAATAACATATACCATTATATCATATACAGTATAGCAAATTAATATATCATGTACTTTATCACAGATTATAATAAGCATTAAAATGCAGATAATGAATGAGACACACACAGACTCGTTCCTACTCCATGGAGCTAAACACGGATATCTGAGAGAATGATCTGCAAAGAACTAATAGTACCTCAGGCTGCCCAACCAAACTATTACACTGTCAAACGTTGTGTCTATAGCCCACAGTCCAAAACATCATGTAGCAGTACACAGTCCAAAACATCGTGCACTACAGGCATTGTACATAATAGTCTCTACCAGACCTCGATTAAGAATAGTGCTTGTCAAGATCATTAGTGTGTTGCCCGTTACCACGACCCAGAGGAGCAACCCACTGTCCCCATGTGGAATTCTCCGCACACTAATGCCTCTAAGTTCATATAATGAACCACACTACGCCTATCACACCACAACACGGTGTAATTAGTCTCGTCAATCAATCACCAATTATCAACCAAATTGGCACAACACTCTAAGCATGATCTAAAATTACAAAAATATCCTTAATATCCATATTTTATCATATTTATGAAAATACCCTTAGTCACAATATTCCAATATATAGTCTGTCTCCACTTGACAATACTATCTCACAACATGTCCAGGTCCACCATTTTGGCCCGACAGTAAAACTCGCTGTTCCATTTACTCGCATAGAAATTTTATCACGTTTTCATAATCTTGTCGTTTTCACAAATGTTTTAAAATTGCGTAAATATATTTTGACATTTTTGAACATCGCGTAATGTTTTTAAATCATTTTCTCAATCGCGTAAGATTTTTAAATCATTTTCTTAACCATATAGCTTAAAATCATCATTTTAAATATGTGTAGACTATATCTAGTACTTTTAAACTATGTAAAGTATTTTCCTTATGTTATAAATATATTATAGAATCTTTTCATTTTATTTGTCTATTTTTAGTAAATTTTGGCAACATTTTGCCTATAAAATCAATATAAGGTATTTTTAACGTTTTTCTCTAAATTCTGTTTATTTTAATCTTACCTAATAGTTACACTTTGAAACTTGCTAACGCACTTCAAAACTTAGAGAATGAGCTCTACGTTAGTATTTTTCAAGTGTTTTCTTTAATTCTTACTTAAAGTAAATTCTGCTAATTTAGAATTCTAGAACTAAGTTCATTCCTTTTATTTTCTTAAATATTCATTGGAATCAAATTCTATTGTAAATAAATTACCTAACCTATCTTAGAAAATAAAATGGCATTCAATTATACATTAAATGACATGTTGGCCATAATTAACCTAAATCATTCTTGAATTTATTATTTTACCTAGATTCTTTAAATCATTGATTTAGAAAATGGTTGAGAACATTTTGGTTCTCTGTTTAATGGTAAGGTCGTGAGCCTCTTTGTGTTCTTTGGAACACTCATGCAAATCGTTACATGTTATTCATATCCTACTTTAACAATTATACAATTATAAATACATACAACTATAAACACATACAATATACATACAATATATTTTAATGCTATAAACATACATAGCAATTAAAATTAATAATAAAAAACTATAAACATGCATAGCAATTAAATCAATCACAATTAGGAAAGCATTTAAACAATCACATAGACCGAATCCTTAGGGATTCCTTACACATAAACAATCCATTTTCTCATCACCACTTAGGGTTGATGAGATTAAATCTCTCTCTTACCTCTTGAAGACAAAGATTGGCTAGTCTCCTCATTCTCCTTGCTTTCTTGAAAATCAACACAAAATCCTAATAATTCCTAAACAATTAGTAAAAACACGTACAATGATCAAGATTGAAAAACTATGGAACAATCATGGTTAAGAAAATCAAAAATCAAACTTTAAACCAAAGGATCAAAACTTATCCTTAGGAAAGTGAACAAAAGCCTTGATTTTGAACTAGATGGAGTAGGTTTTTGGCAAAACCTTGTGAAGGAAAAGTGTTTAGAATTTGATTTTGGTTTAGGAAAAGTGAAGAGGTAAAATTATAGAAGATTGGTGGTATGGTTTTGGGTGTTGGCCGAATTCTAGGGAGAAAATGGAAGAGAAAATTTACTTGGTGTTCTTGGTATTTTGAGAGAAATGAAAGCTTGAATTTGGATAAGTGTAAAAAGTAAATATTAAGTGTGAAAATGAGGGGGCTGCCGTGAGTGCATAGTGGGTGAGGTTGAGTGTTTAATTTGGATAGGTAAATATCTATTTGTGTTCACACTAAGTAAGAACATGGCTTATGTCATGGATGGTTCAAGAACCATGTAGAACTTGTGACTTTTGGCCTCCATGGCCGTGGGGTTCCTATGGGTTAGGGGGTTTAATTTGTTTCAATTAAAGACTAATTCCATGCTAATTAAATAGGTAATTAATTAGGTTAAGTCTCTTAATAATATTTAATTAACATTCTAATCATATAACTAATTAGTTTAATATATATTAGCATATATTATATCTCCTAAACAATATTAGGATATCTAATTAGTATTTAGATTATAACTAATTAATAACTAAGTTAGTTTACTTATTTTGCTAATTAGGTAATTAGATTAACCAAATTAGGCTTAATTAGCTACTAAACAAAGTCAAGCCACTATATTTGACCTAATCATAACCATTAAATTCAACTTTAATTCCTAGCCCTAGATTAGATCCATTGCCAATATTCAATGCTTGCTAATCAAGTTCACATCCACACCATTGATTTGATCAACGGTTAAAATCAAAGGCTTCATAACTAAGTCTTCATCCAACGGTCCATATTAAAGTCCATGCTTCTTTCTTTGACCTATTCCTATTAGTTAGAATTTTTCAAGCCTCCTTTGTTGACTTGCTCTCATTGGCTTAGAATTTGGTCCAGTTAGAATCGTTGACTGCCTTTCTAAATGCGGGTCCCACAGACTTTTAAGGGTCCATGGTCATTTTGAAGCAGATTTTTACCATTTTTGAGACATTAGGTACTGTAATATAAAATAATATTATAATAATATAAAATTATTTTATTACACAGTTAAATCCTAAAAATTAAGAGATTAATATATATATCAATCAGAATTGGGTTTAGTAAGATCCCCCAGCTCCAATTAATTAAAAATAAGATTTTTTCGGCCAGAAAATTATTATTTCCTTGGCTTGAAGCAAATCACATACAACAATCAAATACACTCACGAAATAGTCAAATTCATTTTACTACTCACAGAATTCACAAAACAGTACATTTAGGATTATATTGTAATTATCCCAAAAGTTGGGGTGTTACAATATCTTTATCATCTAATCATCTAAGTCCTTGATAACAAATATTGTTCTCACGGATATCTCTTCTTAGGCCAAGGTGGCTGTGGGCCTCAAGGAATCAAGGGAACCCAAAAATCATTCATTCGTAACATAATTATAGCATGCCCTATATTTCAATCATCACAATTTATCAAATTCGTGTTTGCCATAAAGATCACATATATCCATTAAGTCACCATAATCATTTTTGCATACAACAATATCATCCAATCATACAAGATCAAACAAGCATGAATCAAAATCAAACATTCGGGTGGATGAATCCTCACGTGGACTCTCCAATCCTAACACACCCATTCGTTCCTCACCACCATAACATGGTTGATGAGGTTAATCTCCCTCTTACCTCAAGTGTAGCTTCCTAACTCCTTGTGAGTCCTTTTGTAGCAAACTTTCTCCACTAAGAGGCTCTTAGAATCAAAGTAAACATACAAGAATTAGTACCTAGGGCTTGAATAAGATTACCATATGTCAAAGTATGGCTTTTTCATCCATGAAAATGAAACAAGAAGGAAGATTTAAGAACTTTACCTTAAGATTCTAGAACTTGAGATTTGAAGCAAAGCTTAAAGAAATGCTTGAAGATGGATGAACTAAAGTTTGTTTCTTCACACAAGAGTGTCTTAGAATGGGGTAGAGACTCAAGATCCTAGGTTATCTTGAATTATTGAAGGTTTGGTGGTGTATTTGGGAAGTTGGTCATGAGCTCCAAATGGAAGAAGTGAGGGTTTTGTGTTCAGTTCTTAGTTGCTTAGATGAAAGGATGAATAAGTGATGAACTAGGTGTAGAATGACCCTCCAAATATGGCCATAGCCGTGAGGTGTAGATGAAAATGAGAGGAGAAGATAGAAATCAAAGTCTCACCTTATGAGCTTTAAGTTAGGGTTTGAAACAAGATGACAAAGATAAGAGAATTTGATGATGATCTTAACATAGAAAATTATCCATAAAGTGTGAAGATCCTAGAAATGTAATTGAATGGAGAAAACAAAAATGCAAAAGGAAGATGAAGGGTGGTAGCCGTGAGGTTAAGAGAAAATGGAAGAGAGAAAATGATGAGAGAAAATGAGATAGAAACTTTAGGGTAGAGAGAGAAAGTGATAGAAAGTTTTTGAAAGATGGAAGATGATAGCTTTTTGGGTGAAATGTGAAAGCTTGTGAAAAGAAGACAACTTGTCATCTTTTCCTCCTCCTCCAAAACCGTGTACACCTTGGGAGAAATAGCAAGACTTCCTTTGCAAGCTTCTCCCAAAGCTTCGCACATTTCCCCAAAAATGTCAAATCATGTTGTCATGTAGTGATGTGACGATGTCACTTAGATGATATCATAAAAGTGACTAGATAGAAATAATCTACTAAATTTTTACTATAAGCTATTATCCAATGGATAAAAGTTACAGTTATCACTGTCGGTATCTATTATCCAATAGTCAAAAGAGCGCACCCAAATTTTATCCGTCAGATAAAATCTTAAAAAATAAAACTTCGTAAACTGTGTCCGACCACGAGTTTAGTAAGATCCCCCGTCACCGTTTTCACAGTCTAAGGTTTTACGACCTCAGGGAAAATATTTCATTTTTCTAGCTCCGTTCATCATGCACGCAAAATGAAGAATATATTAAAATAATTAAATAATTAAAATAATTCCAGAAAAATTCACAAAAATCATAAATATTATAAAATGAGTATATATCTTGAAACGAGCAAATTTCTGGGGTGTTACAACTCTCCCCTTCAAAAAAGAAATTTGTCTTCGAAATTTGTCATACCTTAGAACACATGCGGATATTGGTCCTTGTGGAATGTCTCCAGATTTCCAATGTAACCACAAAAGCTAACACCAAGTTTATGT
Source organism: Ormosia semicastrata (assembly GCA_029884595.1). NCBI lineage: Eukaryota > Viridiplantae > Streptophyta > Magnoliopsida > Fabales > Fabaceae > Ormosia > Ormosia semicastrata. The sequence continues at coordinate 61,488,565 of JAQQTO010000061.1, read as the reverse complement.
AGAGTAGCTCTCCTCATGTGCTCTCAGTTGTCTTGAAGCATACGCTACCATTCCTTTTATTCAAACAAGCACACGTCCTAAACTCTAATGTGGAATATCACAAGATGTCTCAAAAGTTCGTTGGGATTGGGTAGAACCAACATTGGCGAAGTAGTCGAGTATCTCTTTAACCGTTGAAATTTCCCTCACATGCGTCAATCTATACAAAAACTTGACTCCTGCACATAAGTTGGATGGGAGGTCCTGCCATCTTAGAGAATTTTGTGATGAATCTATGATACTAACCAGCTAATCTCACATAGCTATGAAACTCCAATACAATCTTTGATCTTTCCCATTGAAGAATTGCTTCATCTTTCGATGGATCCATAGCAATTTCTTCCTTTGAAATTAAGTGTCATAAATTTAATCTCCTCAAACCAAAGTCCACATCTTGATAACTTGGCATACGTCTTCTTCTCCTTCATAATCTGAAGAACCACACTGAGGGGTTCAGTATGTTCTTTCGAGCTTCGAGAATTTGGTCGAGACGTAGTTAGTAAAGACAACGACACTCCATCTAAATAGGAAAGAAAGATCCTATTCATGTGATCCACAATCATTGCTGGAGCATTCGTGATTTTGAACGACATTACTAAACACTCGTAGTGCTCACAACACGTCAGAAAGGCTATCTTGGAAGCATTCTCTACTTTCAAATGAACTTAATGATGACTAGAATGCAAACTGATCTTGGAGAAAACAGCAGCTCCCTTTAGTTGATTCATTAAACCGTCTAACCTCGATCTCATCAAGAAAGGTCTCACAGGGCAAGTCCTTATCCAATTGTACTGTATTTGGCACTATGACAGGTTTGGATCAGGAACATATTTTCTCAATCGAAGCACACTAGAATCATTATGAAGGTTAGAAGGAAAAGATAGTGAAGTCATTTGGTATTCTACCGGACCCATCCGATAAAGAATATGATGTGGTCCAATAAAATTTAGGAATAAGTTTCATGGATTCAAATTCAAGAATCTCTGCCTCAAGAAACACTAAGGTTCTATTGAAATAGAATGACAAGATATGGTTTGAAAATAATTAATCCCTTTCTGAGCTTAAGACTCTTTATGAAAAAGGCAAACAATTAAATTGGCAGAAAGGTTTCAAATTTCTAGCAATAACAGGACAGTTTCAACAAACTTGTGTAATAATAGTAGGCTTAGAAATGAGAATAGTAATATTCAAGTCAAAAGGGGACAAATACACAGATAATCCAATTCTAGAAATGAACTCTTAAAATTTTCGTTAGAACAGTTTAACAGGATATGGTTAGAAGATAACTAATCCTTTTTCAAGATCAAGTTTACGAGAGAGATAGACAAATCAAATCAACAGAAAAGATTCAGTCTTTAACAGGTGATAGGATAATTTAAACAACTTGGCTATCAACAACAACTCTTTGTAGTAGAAGTAGAAATAATCTGGTCAAAAGGTAGGAAAAACCCATATGATTCTAATTGATCCATACAGCTATATGTCATAAAGAAATAGGTTACCCCTAGAATTATACAGTAAAATCAAAGGATCATCTCTTGTAGTACAATCTCCCTTATTTAGGCCTTCAGTCTGGGATGCTTTTACTCCACTTGGGAAATTGACTCTCCCTTCTTCATGAAATTTTGAAGCACATATATCACTAACAGAAGGCGTCGTCCTTTGCGAAGTACAATTCCTTACCACATGTCCTAGCTTTCCACACTTGAAACAAACTTTCCCCTTGATCATACAGTCCCTTGTTGCCTGACTTTTCACACCTTTCTTACATGTCAGTAAAAGTGTCACGGGCTGGCTGGGTTTACTACCACTAGCACTACCTCCATACGGTTGCTGTTGTTGTTGATTTCTTAGTGGTCGCGAATAATTCTGCACAAGTTCAGTTATCCACCTAGACTCTTACTAGAAGAACTCTAATTTCTCCTAGCTTGCCTAGTTGAAGTCATAGTTTCCTATCCACACAAAACATTACATATTGAGTTAGCCAGTCCTCAATATCATGCGACTATGTAACAGTAACTACTAACATCCAACCTAAAACAATTTATGCAATTGGTGTAGTGTGGAATATGATTAAGAATTATACCAAAAACAATTGCCAAGTTCCACCAAAGATATAAAAACCTTGCAACCAATTGTAGTAAGCAAGGGTCGATCCATAGAGAACTAATTCGATTAACACTATAAATCCAATTCCTAAATTAAACACTGATGAAAAATAAACAGTAAAACTAAAAGGCGGGTTTTGTTAATTAAAACTAACAAAAGAAATTAAACTTAAACCAAAATAGTAAACACAAATTGAATTACCAAGTTAAAGATATTGGTTAAGAGATGGAATCCACCACTAGATTTATATGATTATGCTAACTTATATACTCTTTATACCAACATGATCAATTATGTTCTTATGTGATTGTGAGATAAATCCCCTGTTTTCCTTAAGTTTCACTTAATTCAACAACCGCTCAAATCAAACTCTAACCATTAGTTATTTGTAAAGCAACTGCTCTTACATCTACCTAATGATTACATTAAGAATTAGAAAACTAATCACACTAAGATCTAATCACACACCAGGATTAAATTACTTAGATCATATGTTTCACTAGTCATACCACCGCAACCGCGCATAGCAATCCTAGTTTTACCACTCTCGAAATTTGGCAAGAATATAAAGACCTTTATATTGATTTGAGATCAGAAACATATGAATAAAAACATAATTGTATTAATATAAAGAAATATGCAAGATTCACATAATCAAAACTAGAGTTTCATCTTCCCTTAACCAATCAAGAAGTTTAGCCACACATGGTAAATTCAAAAACAGAAAAAGAATTAAAGAAAGACATTGTTTAGAACAAAAGAAGAAAAGAAAAACTAAAGATCAAACTAGTTTCCAAGGCTTGAGAATGATTGATCTTCGATCGCTCGAATCTAAGTCTCCAATCCTCAATCGAATCTCTCTCTTTCTTGGTCTTCGTGTTTCTCTCAGTTAACTTGATGACTCTCTCTGTCCAGATCTCCTTTAGAGGCTCTAGGCAACCCTATTTATAGGTTTGGATACCTAATTTAGTATTAAAATACGAATTTAAGTTTCTGAGCCGATGACATGGGCCGTGTCATATAACACGGCCCAAACCGTGTCTGAATCTGGTGACAAAACTCCAACTAATTTCAACGTCAGAGAAGAACACGGCTCAACCCGTGTCATGCTAAATATTTGATATTTATGATTCTCTTAATCTATGGTTTCTTAGTAGTATAACACTTATGAGAATCATGCTCTTTTTGAAAAGAATTTCTTATTTGATTAAAAAAAAATTTAAGGCAAAATCTCCTATCATATTTGAAAGAAGCTTTTAAAGTTCCATATCCTTGAGAATCCTTTGAATTTGCCTTAAGACCTTAAAAGTATTATCACCTCCTAATTGTCTTGAAAAATTGGAAATCATTTAATTTGTGCTATAAAAGTAGTACTCTCTTCATTACTTTGAAATGTTTTATTAAATCTTGAGAGAGTATTTAAGAAAGTTTCCAAATAAATCTTTTGAAATGTTCTATATAGACCATCTTAATACTTCAAAAGATAAGCCTTGTTCTGTAAAAGTGTTTTATCTTTCCAAGGGTCTTGTTTAATGAGAAAGAGAGGAGATGTACTTTCAAATGTTCCTTTGATTTGGATTTATTCACTCTTAAGGAATATGTGGTTTCAATATAAAACTCTTCTACCATTTTAAAATGCTTTTGGAAATGTAATGTGTTATTGTAAAATTCTTTTTGAAAGGGGAAGAAGTTTTAAGATGGTTTGTGATTGATGGATTAAGAATATATATCTTTGCCTTGCTTCTCTTTATGGTAATGTGCTTACATGGTCTTGGCATGCATATTTCCCTTTATCTATCTTGTGCTTCAATAAGGGGGAGCTTATCTTACATATCCTTCTTCCATAACCTTGTTGACTAAGAACATATGCATAACTATGTTAAACTATTATGTTTGATATTTTGATAACATGCATATTTTGAGGGGGAGCCTAGTTCTTAAATTGTTGCTTATATCTCTTGGCTTACATCCTTCTTTGACATGAAGTGTTTTATTGTTAATACTATCAACATGCTAACAAAGATCATCTCTTATTGTCTTTCCCTCTATTAATGAAAGAAGGTAAACATTCTTAAAGTTTATATCTTTTGATTCTTTCATTGAGAAATGCTTGATATGTGATAAGTTGTATGATCTTTCATTTGAAAACCTCAAATCCATGATCTTACACGAATATTTTGTAACTCCTAACAAGTGATATCAAGTGGTACTTATTTATCATGTGGTATGCAAGATATTATATGCTAGACATAATTTCTTAAGCTCATTGCTATCATGTGCTAAATGTTGATGTACCAAAATATGATAAGCTTTGCATGAATAATCATTTATATCTTGAAAGCATACTTGTTTCATCTCTCTATTCTTGAATCATGTGTAGAATCAAATAAAGGGAGACAATTATGTTTTGAATAACTTAAAGAAGTTTTTGAATTTTGATGATCTTACTCTTTTTGACAAAATAAGTTTTATCTATAGGGGGAGAGAAAAATATCACCTTTCCTTCCTAAGCCTTTTTGTTGATATCAAATAGAGGGAGAGAGAATTGGAAAGAAAAATATGTTCCTTGTGCTTATTGTTTGATATGCTTACATGAATATCTATTCTTCTATATTGCTAAATATATTTTTTCATTGGTGATTTGTCATCATCAAAAAGGGGAGAGATTGTGGAAATAAGTTTACCCCAATGGTTTAATATGTTAAGTTTTGATTATGACAAATACAAGATAAAAAGAATGATGCTTATGCTTGATAAATGTGTTTTATAGATGACAAATATATCACAAAAGAATATTGATCATGTTACATAAATATGCTTAATAAGATATATTGTATCATGCATGATTATGTACTTTATCTAGTTATATTTCACTTAATAATCATGCAATGAGATATGTGTAACATTCTTCATATAACAAATCCAATAATGCTTTATATAAGTTGTATTAAATTAATATTGGATTTGGCTCTATCTAAATGAAAATGTGCGAAGTATTCTTTGTTGCATCCTATATAAGCATATCTATTTATAATTAACAAATATCTTATTTGGATGTGTCTATGAAAGTCTTATATGCATGTTAGACTAACTAGAGTTATACATTTATGAATCATGCATATAAAGATATTGAACTATGAATTTGGACTAACTATGTTTGTTTAAGTGAGCAATACTTTATAGGATAGTCCAAGTACCAAGAGTGAGCATTGTGACAAGAAAGCAAAAGATCACAACTCAACTCAACTCAAGAAGAACGAAAATGATAAAGATGTTTCAAGCATTTGCAAGAATTGAAGAGAAGAAATTTGTGGAAGCTTGGATTACATCAAGAACCCTAAGGACTAGAATTAGTATATTTTCCTTTTAGGTTTTCTCCTATGTAAAGATAGAGATTTTACATGAAATGAGCTCAAATATGTTTTCAAGTCTTTAAAAATGGTTCTTACATGTTTAAATGCCCAATAAACTATTTTTGGAAAGTTAGTCTTGGTGGTAGTTCAAACCTTTGAAAAATAGCTAAGTTTGTGTTTTGTAAAACTAATATTTGGTTACTCTTTTGATCATAAATTTCCAAATACTTTGAGTGTTGTAACACCCACCTTAGGATGCCACATTTATGTTACATAATTACCAAATTAACCTTATTTAGATAACGTACTTTGTAGGGAAAAATACGAATTTCAAAATTTTTTAATAACAAGAAAATAAACTTAGCATAAAATAAAACATCACAGCATCATTACAAATAATTTACATCATTTATACATATCCAAGTCTCTGGTTATACATATACAAGTCTTTAACACTATCATACTGTAAATATTACAAATTAGTCACTCCAAAAATTTTAAACACTATTTACATTGACATCTTTGCCCAAGTACTACTAGGCAGCTGAGCCCTCAGAAGAAAACGGACCCTCAGATGGATCCTCCTCAGATTCACCGGGTGGGGGAATCCCAACACGACGTAAAATCCGGGGAACAAATGTCCGAGCGGACGATACGACACTACTCTCTCTAGAGGTGCGATAATACGCTCCCCAGTGCTGCCTGATAGATATAGGGAACCTAAACTGTACATAAATAGTAACCGAAAAGTAAGGGTTCCCTGACTGTAACCTACTCAGTCTAATGTTTACATCTCCTAAATAGTATATACTTTCTCTCTCAAGATCTTTAGTCCATGTCTCGTCTCCTCCGATAAATGTCAGTCTCATATAACCCAAGAAACTAGGGATCACCACCGCCATCAAAACTCGAAGTTCTCAACAGAATCTGGACCTTTCTCTACTTCTCGCTCTACGTCTGGCTCAGTGTTTTAATAATACATAAACATGATACAACATATATATACAAGAGGTGAGATCACCTATGCCAATACCAGTACGGTAGCAATGAAGATATCACATCCAAAATATCATACAGATGTCATACTATAATTACAGTTATACCATTAACATTATATATCATAATTACACAGGAAATAAAACAAGAATTGCGTTTATACTATTTTCAATACTCAAGTGTTCAACATTTCAATTATCATAAGCAAGAATTACAATAATATGTCCTCTATGTATGTAAATGTACGCTGACTCAATCCTCTATGAATGCAAATGTACACTGACTCAATATCCTACTCCATGGAGCTACAACTCAAGTCGGAGAGAGTGACTGAAAAGATTTGTCGGCACCAACATGCTTCAGACCACGTGCTCATTTTCTGCACATCTAGCACATGCACGACAGTCTTTATCAAATCATGATTAGGGATAGTGTCTCGGTCCGGATCATTGGTGTATTGCATCGGTCTAACCCACGGTACAGAAGAGCTACCAACTGTCCATTGTAGGCAACCCGCACCCCAATGCCCCCAAGGTCAACGAAAGACCTACACTACGCATATCGCACCCACTCAGGAGGTGTATTCTCTCCTTCCTAGGCAAATAGCCTTATCCAGTCTATCAGACCTTTTCAATGCATATACAAATGCACCATTCACAGTTCATTTTCTTTATTTCATATTCTCAATTCATTTTCTTTATTTCATATTCTCAATCCACAACAGTTCTGTCACGTTTTCAAATCGCGTATCAATTTTTCATCGTTTCTCAATCACATAAGGTATTTCTCATATGTTTTAAATCAAAAATACTATTTTCCTCAAAATTCAGCTTTCATTTTTCATATTTGCATAATAACCCCTCAAAACATAATATTTACTTTATAATCCTCATTTAAATAATATTTTCACAACAATTCTTCATAAAATTTACATTTACGAAATAATTCCTCGTAAAATTCATATTTACGAAATCGTCCCTTAGAAAAATTAATATTTACAAAATAATCCTTTATAAAATTTATAATTACAAAATAGTCCCTCCAAAGCATAATATTTACTTTCTTGTCCCTCAAAACATATGAATTACCTTTTAGGCCCTCAAAAATAGAATAATTACTTTCTTGTCCCTCAAAACATATAAATTACATAATGACCCCATATTTCCATAACATTTACAATTGAATCCCTTTCTCATAAAATTTACAGTATCAATTCCACATACGTACAGTATAAGTTTCTCTACAATATAAGTATCAATTCCTTAAGCATTACAGCATACAGGCAAACATTGAAATAAAATTATATCTCACAGATGCTACACATACAAACATAGAAATACAAGCAGGCACATCCCAAGTACAGTCCAAACACACAAACACAATCAGGCACATCTCAATACAGTTCAATCAATACAGTCCAAGAACCTCAAACAATAGGTGATTAACCTCAAATAATAGGTGAATAAATCCTTAAGGATTTTTCACCGAACAAACCATCCTCATACTACCAGAACATGGTGGTAAGGTTGAGTCTCCCTCTTACCTCTTGAAGACAAGCTTTGTAAGCTTTCCTCCCTTGCCTTGAAACTTTGTTAATCTCCTAACAAGCCCTAAAATTTTCAAGAAAAATTAGTGAAGGACCATACAAGAATCAAGGTTGAAAACCATGGAAAAATCATGGTTAACAAATTAAAAAAAATTAACTTTGAATCATTAACTCAAAGCTTACCTCTTTAGGAAGAAGATTGAAGAAGCTTAGGACCTTGTGAAGAAGAAATGATTAGAGGAGGCTTTGAGTCAAAACAACCCAAAAGATGAGTGTTTAAAAGAAATGAATGGTGTGATTTTGGTGATGACCGATTGGAAGAAAAGGAGAATGAGAGTGAGAGGCGTGATTTCCCTTGGAACTTTGAGAGAATAAGCTTATATTTTGATAAGTAGAAAGTGGAGAGTGAAGACGTATTGGGAGGCTCCTGGCCTTGTAATGTTTGAGAGACAATTGGCTTATATTTGAGAAATAACAAGTGAAGAATGAAGACGTGATTCACTTTGCCAGCCGTGTAATACTTGTGATATTTGGATAATTTTACTCGAAAATTTTATCTAATTTTGAGTACAAAATACAGCTGCCAACCGTAGATGATTTGTTACATTTGGAGAGCTTTATTAGCTTGATTATCCACTCCATTCCACTGCCCCAAGCCGCTTGCCGTGTCTTCTTTGCCTTTGTGAATGACGTGAGTGAGCCTTTGCTTGCTTAAGTAGCCATGCATTAATTGCACAAGGACTCTCTCTTCTCATTGGTTGCAAGCTTGACTTTTGCATGACATTGTGATGTTCAAATATCACATAAAGGCTTCACAATTTGCTGAACCGTGCTGCATGTTTCTGCTGCTCCAAAACGTTGCTGGACCGTGGAGCTTGGTGCTGCTGGGCCAAGTTTTTCTGCTGCTCCAATTCAGCTGCTGGACCGTGGAGCTTGGTGCTGCTGTTGGGCCTCAAATTTTGCTGCTGGTCCATGGTGGTTTTAGGTGAGTTTAAACCCTTTAATTGGTTGTTAATTCCAAGCTCAATTCTGCTGCTATTGGGCCTCCAATTCTGCTGCTGTCCATGATGGTTTAGGTGGGTTTAAATCTTTAATTCATCATTAGTTCAAGCCTAATTACTAGTTAGTTGATTAGCTATTTGATTGGATTTAATCTCCTAACCATCCTTACTTAATTCTTCAAGTACATAACTAATTTTAGTTTAACGTATTTAGCTTGTATCTAATACATATTAATCATGCATCATCACCTCTAATTAGAATTAGGATATTAAAGTAAGGATTAAGTTATAACTAATCCTTAGTTAAGTTAGTTTACTTAATTGCTTAATTAGGTAATTAGGATAACTAAATTAAGGTTAATTTGTTTCCTAAGTAAAAGTCAAGCAATTAATGTTGACTCAATCTTATCCATTAATCTTATCTATGGTGAATATTACTTAATAGTTTTGTTAAGCTTTGCTTTGCACCATTTATTGAATCAATGGTGAAGATTCAAAGCTCCTAAGTCAAGCTTCTAATCTAATGGTCAACAAAGAAGTCTAAACTTCTTTCCTTGACCAATTCTCTTTAGTTAGAAAAGTCCAACCATTTGTTTTGACTATATCCTATTGGTTCACTTTAATTTTACTTACAAGAAATGTTCTAAACACTTTTTCTTATTAATTAAAACTTATCGGGTCCAACATTCATAGCAATGACTGCTATAAATGCAATCACGGATATTTATCAATACAATATCTTTATTTTCATAGATAGATTCTAAAAATTAAAAGATTCTTTTCTGAGTCACTCAAATTCGGGTTTAGTAAGATCCCCCGTCTCCAAATGAGACAGATCAGAATTTCCCCGGCCTGAAAAATATTATTTTTCCTAGCCAGGAGTAAATCACACAAAATGATCAAGTATGATCTCAGAACAATCAAATTAATTTTATACCACAACAAAAATACCAAAATAGTGTAATTCTACTATTATCATTCATATAGTCAGAATTTGGGGTGTTACAAGTGTTGTTCTAAAACTTATTTCATATGAAAATAGACTCAAAGATCTTTCCAATGAGTGGGCATTTGCTTTAAACGGATAAGAAATGAAGAAGTTATGACCATTTAAAGTCGGTTTTCAAAAATACTTAAGTTTGAGTTTTGAAAAGCTGACCTTTGATTACTCTTTCAATCATATCTTTCAAAATACTTTGAGTTTTGTCTTGGAACTTATTTCATTTGAAAATAGACTCAAAGGTCTTTCCAATGAGTATCATTCGCTTTAATCGGATAAGAAATAAAGAAGTTATGACCTTTTAAAATCAATTTTCAAAACCAGAAATACTGTAATCGATTACACAAGTCCTATAATTGATTACAGCGTTGGCAAAGGCCATGTCATCGATTACCAGAAGTGTGTAATCGATTACCTAGTACCCAAAAATGTTCCCAACGACTATAAATTGCTAGTTTTCAAAAAAATTTATTTCTAAATACTACCAACGGCTGTTTTATCACTTGGGCTCTATATGTACGTGTTGTATGAAGCTTATACACCTCTTGAACACTTGGTTTGATCCTTGAATCACCAAAATCATATTTTGAGCTCTTTATTACAAAATCCTTCTATTCCTTTGTTCTTCAATTTATATTATCCACTCTTGAGAGAGTTTTCTATCATCCATACTTTGTTCTTCAAGTTGTATATCTACTCTTATGAGAGTTTCTATTCTTTCTATTCACCTTGAAATCATTGTAAGAGGGTGAGGTATCCCTCAAGAGAGAAAAGGGTGAGGTATCCCTTGTAGTGAGACTCAAACACAAAGAGTGAGGTATCCCAAAGGTGTTGTGAGTGCTCTTGATTGTAAAGGTCATCAAGTACCTGTGAAGCTTGAAGAATTGGAGGCTCTAGCACAAGGGTGAGGTATCTCAAGGTGTGAGGAGTGCTCTTGTTTGTACAAAAGTTTTCCTAGCACTTGTAAAGTCTAGGAGATAGTGAAGAAAATCTCAAGTTAAGCTTGAGGTCTAGATGTAGGCCACAAGTGGTTAGTAACTGAACCAAGATAAATTCTTGAGTTTGATTCTCTCTTCCCTACACTCTTTAATTTTAGTATTTAGTGTAGTATATTTATCTATGGCATATCTTGTCATCTTGGTGATTTGATTCTATGAACTTGATATTTAGCTTATTTGCTTAATTCATCATATATCCCAAGTTGTATTTGAGTAATCTATAATAGTTGCACCTTTGTTGTGCATGTTCCGTTGCATTTATTACTTGAGTGATTCAAAATGCTTTATTTCTCAAAGTTACATTAAAATTTGTAATCACCCAATTCACTCCCCCTCTTGGGTGATGGTTACCGTGGCTAACAAAATGCACAACCAGTATGCCTAAGAATGCCAAACTAACTCAATTTACCTTGAAACTTTAATCACATCTTGTTTCATACATTTATGACCTAGAAATAAATTATTCTTATTCATTTCCTTCATCTAATAAATTTATGCTATTATCTGAGTCATTTGAAGCTACTTTTCACCTTCTAAGTTGCAACAAAGTGCCTAAACTAACTCAATTTGTCACAAAATTAAACAGGCATTTTAAGCAAGTCATATGCTATATTGAATATATATACAAGTCTAACATGTCTTTTAGGGTATTATAGGTTGTCACAAAATTAAACAGGCATGTTAAGTAAGTCATATGATACCTTGTACACATATACAAGTCTAACATGTCATTTAGGGTATTACAGGTAGTGGATACCATGGCGCCAAGGGCATTTAGAGCAGGATGACCCAAGATGATGTTATACACTGAGGGGCAATGCACGACCAAAAACTTGACCTTGATAGTCCTAAAGAGTTTAATGCTCCCCAAGGTCAGGTGAGTCTCAAAATATCCTGCTAGAGTAATCTTTTCTCCAGTGAACCCGATATGCTCGCCATCATAGGGAGTCAGTTCCGAGCACAGAACTTCTAGCTTTTGGAGCAAGTCCATAAACATAATATTTGCTGAACTCCCTTAGTCCACGAAGATATGTCGGACCTCGGCATTGGAAATTATTCCAGAGATAACTAGTGGGTCATCATAATCTTGGATAATTTCACCGTAGTCCTCGTATGAAAAGGTGATGGGGGGCGTCTTCCGATCTCTGGCCTATGACATAGGCACAGAGTGGGAGATGCTCAACACTGCCATCTTGAGCGCTTTCTTCCAGGCACCATTAGATGACCTACCGCTAGCAAACCCACTCATGATAGTGTTGATGGTTTGGTTGGGCTAGGCACAATGGCCTTCATTGTTAGATGGAGCGTACTAGTTCTGATCCTGCCAGTTATCAGTCTCACAGTGAGGTGGACTCTGGGATCTTTTCCTAGGACTCTGGTTTCTTCTTCTTCGGTATAGAGAGAGGGTCAGTTGAGGGTTGTATCTTCTTTCTTTCCATCCTCCATGGCATCTGTCATTTTGCACGTGGCTAATGTACTGATCCAACCGTCCTACCCTAATTAGGGATTCAATAGCATCACAGAGTTAGAAAAAATCTTTCGTTTCGTGGTCGTAGCTCTTGTGCCATGAACAATGTATAGTATGATCCTTCTATGCATATTTTTTATAGAAAGGGTGGCCTCTTGATACCTTGGAACTCTGTCAGCAACACTTCCCTCAAAATAGTTGCACGTGGAGTATTCAGAGGAGTGTAGCTAGAGTTCTTGGTCTAGGGTGGATCATCCTAAGAGGAGTTTTGGGGCCGTGAGGAGTTTTGACTGCCTTTCTAGTGAGAGGGTTCACCCTTTTCTAGGCTCTCCTTGGCCTTAGTAACATCCTCAAGGTTTATGTACTTTAGGAATCATTGCTGAAATTCTTCCATATTATCTGGCTTTTTCTTTGGCAGAGATAGAAAAGCTGGGAATCAGTCTAGAGGTTGCTTCTAGCATAGTGGAGAGCAATCCTGACATCGATGTTCTCTACATTGATACAAACTGTATTAAATCTCTTAAGGTACTCGCGAAGGGTCTCATTGTGCCCTTGAAGAATATCGAAAAAAGATTCAATGGACCTAGGCTACTCCTTGCTAGTGGTATAATGGAGCAAGAAATGCTATTTGAGGTCCAACCAGTTAGTGATAGATCCTGGTGGCAAGATGACGAACCATCTGAGGGCCTCCTTCTTTAGGGACAAGGGGAAGGCACAGCATAGCAGTTGTAAGGATCCCTAATGGAAATGCATAGACTATATATAAACGTCTACGTGCTCTTGAGGGTCCGTGGTTCTAGCATAGAGCTCCATGTTAGCGGGAAACTTGAAGTTTCTTGGAACCTTAAATTCTATAAGATTAGCAGAGAAGCGTTGCTCCTAATCGTTGAGGTCTGGATTGTTATTAACAACATTGGACATTTCAACGTCAGCGTACAGTATTTTCTTCTAATTATTAGCCCCGTTTCGCCTTTCTTCATCATGTTGTGTTCCAGATTAGCCTTCATGCATGGATCACTCTAGGTTTTCCAATCTACGATGTTTCTCTAACAGTAGCACTGTTTGTCATTGCATCATGTCCAGGAGAGGGTTTCTAGACACATTAGACTGAATCACGCCCTCTAGACGAGATACGTGATCCCCTACATCATCAATCCTAGGTCCCAGGCACTGGTGCACTAGGATTCTGGACCCATGAATGTCAGGATTGGCTCCATGCACGTCGGTACCAAATCTTTCCCTCACGAGGAGCCTATGCAATGGGTGTGGGCTTTCATCAGAAAGTAAAGTTTTTTGCCCATCGCGCAGAGGTTTAGCATTTGGTGCTTGGTTTCTCACGACAGAGGTTTCAGTAGTTAGTGGTGGCACAAGGTGGGGAGGATAGTGAGCCACTGGTCTTCAACTTCGGCTAGAAGAGATTTGCGCAGCCTCACCTCTCCTTGATTTCTATCTCGTGTTCACCATGGTTGAGTGGGAATAGAAGTTTATAGTTTCCCACAGACGACACCAACGTTCAATAGTGGATACTGAGCTGTACCTGGATAAGCACGTTCTTATGGTTTCCTCCTTGCACATCAGTAGTGAAGCATATTGGAATAAGGGGGTTGGTACCTGCAAAGGGACTCCAACACTCAAGTCACATAAGAAGGTTTTATGTTATAAGCAATAAGTTACCTGTAGAAGGTGAATAGGCATGGTACTTATAGAGTGCAATTAGGATTTTGTCTCCGTTAATTATAGCAAGAAATCCCTACAAGTTTAGAACATTAATACTGTAGTTATTACCAGTTTAAGGCAATTATGAGCGCTATAATTTCGTAAGATCGTGATTACAAATTATGGATATTTTGGAATTTATCCGTTGCACAAATCTCGTGACCATGATGCAATTCCCCAATGTCGCGGTCCGAAATACATGGTACCGAGGTCTTGATAATATGTCACCGATGCTTAGCTAGGATGTCCGTGGTGAACACCGGTAGTACACATTCTGGGTTGATCCACTAGACGTGACCCAGATCACGGTCTAGAACACCAGCTCAACTTTACTTTTATAAAGGAGCAAAATATTTTCTAGTACACTTCATAAGCATATCAAGTGTACATTCAATTTATCTCAATAAATAGATATATACCTAGTGCAAAACATTATTACTTCATAAGTAAACTAAGTGCACAATGTTATCATCAATTCATAAACATACTAGGTGCACAATAACATCATTTCTCAAGTTTACTAAGTGCACATTGATAACACAAGATATTTCCATTAGTGAATCAAATCACACCATAAGCTTATATTTGGTTCCCATAGAGCAAAACCCATTGTTTCCTTAAATTAGGCGATTGGTAATCATTTACCAAGCTTGGAAATCAATTATCGCAAGTCATTCTCTTAAAATAAAAGCTTGGTAAGTTTCTGTCATTGGGCGATTAATTGTCTAGAAACTCACTGATTAATTGCCCAACACTAGCAGAAAATCCTCTATTTTTGCTCTCATTGACTAATTGATCAATCATTTTTGGAGTAATTAATCGCTCAATCCATTTTCGTTTCTAGTACTAATCGATTAATCAGTCACTTTCTCATCGATTAATCACCCAGCATTAGATTACTCAGAAACAGATTCTATGAACTGGTAAATCAACTACTAACTTCCATAATTGATTATGAAATGATTTCAATGTAACGTCCTAATACTGATATCTCGATATATGTAACATTTATAAAGATAAACATCACTACAACATCACTACGTACATAAAAATATACTAATATATCGTTAATCACCACCAAGAGTCATTATAGAGAGCCTTATGAAATGCAAAAACATGAATACATAACAAAATGCATATACACAACATTAGCCTCCCAAAGGGCTTGAAGTATTACATAACTATTTTTATATTACAAAAGAAGTATAAAAGTTACTTGATTTGTAATAAAAGCAACTAAAACTAGAATTATTCTAGTCCTTACCTCTATTTTTCTTCTTTTTCTTTGAAGATCCTTCACCTGGAATTACATGGTTACACATAGGGTGAGAATAAACAATTCTCAATATAAGTATACCAAAACTAGTTATACATATCATTATCAACATAATTCTAACACATGCTAAATATATGTTTAAAATTGCTACAAGGTTTAACTTTAACATCTAGATGAACCAAGTTATACATACATTCATATATACATACTTAGCTCAATTCAAAACTAAGATGCTTTACTAGGAATGCTGGTTCATTGTATTATCCTGTGGTAGAGAGAAGGAAAGCTCATCCTCACAATACACTACCTTGGCACTATCGAGAAGCTAGGGTTGAATTCAGGCTCAAAAGAACCTTTCGAACTTCCTATTTATCTCCCTTGCCAAAATAATTGTACACATTATTAAAGGATACTCACATAGGAAAAATACTACTAGATTATCTTAACATACGTGTATCTAAGCACCATATCATCACTCATTACATCTTAAGTGATATTTATACAACACTAAGTTACTTAAGGTGCTAGATACTTACTTAGGACAAACTATTACCTTAGGTTGCTTTAAGTTTCATACCTTTTATAAACATACCAAAGGATCATTCCCTTACCAAAATACCTCTAGTAGTATCTTAACACACTCCAAAAAGTATTTATAAAGAATCCCAACAAGTAGGAAACTCAAGTTCTTCAAGATAAAAATCCCAGAACTCTCTACCTTTGGGAACCTAGTCGCCCACTTTCTCAACGCTTAAGCGCTGGATGATAGAAAACACTGCCCTGTTGTCTCTGTCATGGGCATTTAGTCTCCCAAACTCTGAGCTCTTAATCACTCAATACTTAAGCCCTCTAGACTAATGCACTTAGGCACTCACTTTCTTAATGCTTAATCGTTGGCTTCCAGAACCAACAAATGAGCTCTTTGGCCTTAGGTGCTTAATTAGCCAAAAACTAGGTGCTTAGTCGCTAGGCCTCTGAAACTTCAGCTGCTATTCCATTGGATATCTAACCATCTCTAAACCTCTAAACTAAGGTTCTAAATGGTTTTCAACCCTAAGAATGGTCCCTAAGCATGCTAAATCTTCATGCTCACCTTAAACTCACCTAGCATGGAGTTATGACCTAGAAAACAAAGAGCTTGCTACCTATTTCTCAACTTTGAACTTAAGCATCCAAATGTATTTCTCTAAGTTTCCAAACATTGACCATGCATAGATTAAGCTAAAGCAGACCATATTATAACATTGAAGACATCAATCAAGCAGGAAGACGTCATAAACTTCTCAAGATCCCATTTTTCATCCATGAACAAACCATGAAACAAAGATGAAACTAGAGGGAAAAGAAGCACATAAACACAACCACCCCTACCTCTTGTAGTGCATGTAACATCCTCTAAAACATGTTAAACTTATAAGTAGTTTCAGAGGTAACTTAATACTTGCTTAATGTGTCTGTTTAATTTTGTGGCTTTCTGAGTACGTTTAGTCACTTTGTTGTAGTAATATATGTGAAAAATAGCTATTATTAGCCTCAGAATTAGCTTAAACTACTTAGTTAGTAGAAATAAATATGGAGAATTTGTTTCTAGGTCACAAGTGTATAGAAGATAGTGTAGTTAAATTTTGAGAATAATTCGAGTTAGTTTGGTATTTTTAAGTATACTGGTTGTGTGTTTTAATGTCGGATTGACTAGTCACAGATATGAAAAATAATGGTAATGTTGAAACAAGATTTTTGATGAATCTTAGGATTTATTTTAAACTTGTTGGAAGTTAGAAAACTTGATTTAGCGAAATCTAAGTGTTCTTAACAGATCGAGAGTTACAGCTTGGTCACTTAAGTGACCAAGTCTCTCACATTTTCTTCTATTTCTGTTGCCCTTGACTTTCCTCGTTAAAATAAGATATTTGTTACAATAGGGAAAGGCAAAGGTAAAGAAATGAAGGAAGCCAGGGGAGGTGAATCAACCACCAAGGAGGAGGAAGAAGGAGGAGGAGGAGAGCAACTTCTCAGCTCATTCTTTCAAGATCCAAAAGGTGGGGGAAACTTATTTTAACATGCTTTCTCCCATTTTCTTCATCATGTTCTTGAGAGGCCTTGATGAGGCTAGTGGTTTTGAGTGTGATTCTTGCGTTTTAGGCTTGATTCATGTTGTGGAACTTGAGTTTGGCCTTTTTTGATGTATTGGATGCATGGAAAGGAATTTTCACCCCTTGAACCTCTTTATTTTAGCTTGAGTTAAGAGTTGAAATTTTGGTGTTTTAGGTTTTGATTGATTCTTTGATGCATGTTTGAAGTGGTTTAAAATTTGTAAAAGAGATACAACATGTTTATGGACTTTGTATGATGTTGGAAAACATTTGGAATTGATGGTTGGATGGAGAAATGGGGGTGTGTTCCTGATGGAACAGTACCCTATTCTATAGAATTTTGCAAAAAAACCTGTCGCAGGCTTATGATGTGGCTTGACTAAGAACCATGCCTAGGCGTGAGTGAGGCAGAGAGCTTGGTGCCATGGCGTGATAGAGCTGCGCCTAGGTGTGAGTTCCAGGAATTTTCAAGAATTTTATTCTTGATGTCTTGAGGTTCCCTTCCAGCTGGGATCCCTCTTGTATGCCTTTTTAAGTGTGTTAAGGTACCAATGTGAGTATTTCAAGGAGCAAATTACTACCATGTTTAGTTGAGAAATTAAGGAAATCTTAGGCATCTTTTGAGGTGTAGAATGCTATAGGTGGGTTTTTAGAGCCATAATCAACACGCGGTTGTTTTAGGTATTAATTCAGAAGTAAAGACAAGGTGTACTAGAAACAACTAGTTTGGATTTGTTTGGTATGGTACGCCTATCTATATGCAAGGGTTGCTCCTTTAGAGTTAAAGTTGAGGTTGAGATGCATAGTTAGTGTATGCTTCCTTGTTTGTCAAGCTTAAGCTTTAAGTTTTGCTAAAGACATGGGTTGGTTCCTTTATATGATAGAGTTGAGGCAAAAGAGCATGTATTCTAGTTAGAGCCTTTCACTTGGTTAGGGTGAACCTTGTAATAGGATTTGAGAAACCTTGAGCATCCTAGGGTCATGGAATGCCATAGGTTAGTATCTAAGACCTTGAGCAATATGAGATTGTCTTTAAAGTCACTTGTGAAGTGATGAGGAAAAATTCTAGGTAAAGTATGCTAAGTTTACTTGGCTAGGTGTTCTTGTTGTCATGCATAGGTTTCTTCTTGGGATATAAAGTAGAGCAAAGGGTGTATGAATGACAGTTACTTCCTTGTGTAACAAGGTTAAGTAGCGAAAAGTACTAGAAACATGATCTTGCTCCTTATGGGGTAAGTTAAGCCTAGTGGTCAAGTTTGCTAGTTTTCCTTTTTCACTTGATTAGGAAGGACCTTGTGATGAGTGTAAGTCTTTTTATAATCATTTTGCATATTTGGTTTTCAAACTTGTTATTTGCTAATTTCTATCTATTGTAACCTTATATGGTGTGCACAACCATTTGGCCAGAGAATAAGGTGTTTGATCTAACTTCTCATAGCAGGCAACGTCATTATGGTCAGAGTTACAGGTATGGGAGTGATAGTAGTACTCTTACAATTATGAGGGGAAGGTATTCACCTATTACCAAGTAGTGTGTAGGCTCTTAGGCCTATCCTACTTAGTATATACAAGGAAATATGGTTCCTGGGAATGAGTAAGTATTATATGTTTTCTAAAATAAAAATATGCATATGCATTACATAATCATATTATTAGGACATTGTATGAGCATAACCATATATCATAACATAAAGCATTGCATTTGTTGACAACTGTATAGGCAGTTGTCTTACTTGCTTGATGATGTCTTACGATTGTATGGACGGTTGTTTGATATCATTGATTGTTATATATGTGAGTTAAGATTGTAGCTTGCCCTTGTGAATGTTACATATGGTTGTATGTATTTTCTGATAGTGTTGTGTAGTGGGTCATTTATCTATTGTAATCATAATCTTATTTTTATAATATGGTTTATTCATTACGAATGATTAAGCTCTAGTATTGGTTACTTATACTGAGAATTGTGAATTCTCACCCCGTGTGTTGCCATGCAAATCCAGGTGGAAGCTCTTCCGAGGGAAAGAAGAAGTTTGAAGAATAGAGTAGTTTTTGTACTTAGTAGTTAAAGCTTGTATTTATTTACACTATTTTAAGTTTGTATAAAAGTTTATGTATTGTAATGTGCCCTTTTGATGCAGTTATATATGTAGTAGTTTCCGCAAGGCTCTCCATTATTATTTGTTTAAATGATATAGATTAGTTTATTGTATAAATTAGAAATAACATAGTTAATACTGCTTATCCAGGTATATGCCAGGTATACTAGGTTACCAGTATTAAGATGTTATAATGTAGCTAATGATCAGACCTTGGCCTTGCCTTTGATCTTTCTCTTTTTCTTTTCTTCTACCTCTTACTTTCTATCTTCTTCTTTCCTCTTCTCTTTTTTTCTCTTCTTTCTTTCATTTTCTGTTTCCCCTTCTGCTAGAACATATGAGAAGATGAGAAACAAAATGACCAAAAGTCAAAGAAGAAGGAGGATAAGAACGGTTAGCAACAGAGGCAACTTAAGTTTCTATGCTAAAATTTTATATGTATTAAGAACACTTAGATTTTGATAAATCAAGTTTCCTAACTTCCATAAGTATTAGAATAAATCTTCATATTCATCTAAATACTCATTTCATTATTTACATAAGTTTCCATATCTATTACAAGGCAATTCGGTATTAAAACACACAACCAGTGTACTTAAAAATATCAAACTAACTCAGTTTATCTTAAAACTTTAACTACGTCTTGTTTCATACATTTATGACCAAGAAATAAATTATCCATATTTATTTATGTTGGTGTATGCCCTAGAAGCTAATTTATTTTGACCATACTTACATACATTGCATTATGCTATTTAGTTAATACATAAGGCATTTCATTTATTGTATTATTTATAATAAACATAATAAAGTCCTTAGAATAGTAAGTTTAATGCCATAGATATCAAGTTGATGACTTGATCGTGAGATCCTATTAGATAGATTCAGAACACTATTCTTAAATATCCCTAGTTAAGTATTATTGTTAAATAGGACAACAATAATGTATTGAGACTAGTATGTGTGCAGAATGATGACCACATCTCACGAGTCATGGATATGAGATATCAAGTCCTCATATAGATACATATTAGAGTAATGATGTATTGGACTGACCCACCATGAGAACGTTGTGTGCATCGTTCCATGAGTGTCATAAGCGATTCTCAAAGTGACAATGGTGTATATGGTCCTTTGATCTGAAATCACTATGATTCCTACATGAGGAGTTGTATATTTTAATGTCATCAAACATCATCTAAAACAAGGTGATTGTAAAGGTGGTTATTGGACATACTACGAATCATGCAGAGGGATGTGAGTGACTTAGATGGGATTTGTCCCTCCTACATAACAGGAGCTATATCTTCGAGCCCCCTGATTGAGTGAGACTACAGAATACATGGCCATGCTTAAATGAGTCGATATGAGATATTGATCTCATTTGATTTTCACTAAGTCTACTCGAGTATCAAGAAACAGAAGATTAAACTATACATGGGTGACATATAC
The DNA here is from genome assembly GCA_029884595.1 of Ormosia semicastrata. NCBI lineage: Eukaryota > Viridiplantae > Streptophyta > Magnoliopsida > Fabales > Fabaceae > Ormosia > Ormosia semicastrata. The sequence continues at coordinate 61,467,419 of JAQQTO010000061.1, read as the reverse complement.
CATGCCTTGCGTTCAATCTAGATATCTGGACAAAAGGACTAAACTATATGAAAACATTAGTCACAGAAAGGTTATATCAAATCACTAACATTCTAATTACTTGGGTAGCAGTGATGTGTTTCTTGATATCGCTTGTAACACCCCCTCCAAGGAGCATTACATTTTAGACTGACTCTTATAGTTTAAGAACTTTCAAGTTATGAAATAGCTATTGTTGTAAAACGCGAGTTCAAAAATTTCCTCTTAACAGGCAATATAAACTTACTGGAATAAATAAAAGACTCAAGTCATAGGAACTAAAAAGGCTTTTCATAATGCAAAGTTTACTACATCTTTAAGTACATCATTTCATATCCCAAAAACATAAAACTTACATACTCCAAAAGAACATACCTATACATTAGAACTACCAAACGAAAATTGAGTCTTGTCCAAGTCCAAACACCTGAAGAACGAGCTCCTATATCCGATCTTCATCCAAATCCCTTTCGGGATCCCCAACAGACAAAGCCCCCAGTCGGGGCATGTCACTGCGAATAAGAGTCCAAGCAGTCGACTCCACAGAGCCCTCCCTATAGGAAGCTCTCTGATCACCCCAAAGCTCCCCAAGAGGCATGTAGAACTCTAAGTGAACATCTACGTCTATAGTAAACGTAACTGCATCATATCGAGTCCTACTCTAACTCAAAGTGACATTTTCGTCGTACCGGACGCGTCCTGTGTCCTACTGAACGCTCCACGCACCAATGCCTCCATGAAACTATAGCCTAGTGAAACCTCGTGGGTGTTGCCTTGCCGCCATCACAAACTTTTCCATCGTAAATACGAAATAGAAGTAGACAGAATAATACAATAGAAGAGGTGAGATCCCCTACATCAATGTCATCATGGCAGCAAGAAACATAATGAAAGATAGTAGTGCCTTTCACACACAACAACATTAAGTAATAGCAGATATAATCATATCAATATAGGAATATCATGGAATAACCAACATGGTCATGTTATCAACTGATAAGTAATTCAGCAATGTACATCAAGACATATATATATGTATGGATCATGTCACAATAACAAGTATGCTGACTATGCATATGCATGATGTGTATGCTGACCATCCTTAAAGATAATGTAACCAGTTCCTATTCCATGGAGTTAAGGTTCAGAGATTAGCATTCCAGAAGATCTGTCCCCCCTCAAAAGACAGTCTACGCTGGATCACGAAAAGGATAGTGCTTGTCGGGTCCTCGCCGTGCGTTGTAATAGTTTTCCATGGCCAAGGGTATACAATGTGACAATGGTCACTAGGTGGATCACCTCGCCTGGACGCCCCCTAAGATCCATCTGGGATCACACTTATCCAAATTCTCGCTCACTCCTAGGCATCACAAGTCAACAGTCTAATATTCAAGTGCATGCTCAAAGAAATCAAACCACCGTTGTACTATTCCCAATAGTATTAAGGCAACCACCCATACGATTGTCTAATACCATTAGTATCAATGATATTATATAGCCACCCATACAACGACATAATACCAATGATCCACTCGGGTCTAGCACTTCAGCTTAAAAGCACAAGACTAAATTCATAATCCACTTGGGTCCAGTACGTCGACCCAAGGCACAATGCCCATGCATGCTATCACAAAGGATTTCAGTTATGCAAATTCAAGAATCATTACTCATCAATCACATGGAGTATTTTCACAAATTTCTCTAGTATATAGAAACATTAAGTCTCCTTTAGGCTTTAATTATCATATTTCCAAGAATAAGGATAGAAATCAATCCAAATTACTAGATTCTTCTAGCGACGTTCCTCGAATGACTTATCCTCATATCGTTTATGAAAACCTAAAAAAAACACCTTTGTCCTTACCTCACCATTCCTTTCCTTTTTATCTAAGTCTTTCAAAATTTCTCTATTCCTTTCTCAAGCTTGTTTTTCATCTCAAGACTAAAAATCACTCTTTTGTTTAATGATAAAAATTCATTCCTCCCCATTCTTATTTTGTGAGTCCTTGATTAAATTTCTTGATTATCGTGTGATCTAGATCCACCACTAATAAATCATTTTCCATTATTTCAATTATCTCCAAAATTGTCTCCATTAGTACATTCAAAAGTTATTACTCCTCAAATCAAGACATTATAATTATTTTTGTTAGTCATGGCAACCATTACCCAAGAGGGGGGTGAATTGGGTATTAAAAAACTTTTCACAAATGCTCTTGAAATAAACACAAATATTTAAGCTATTAAATAAAAGAGAAAGACTTACGAGATGAAGAATAAAAGCTTTAAGAACAGTAAATAAATAAATGTGTAATAATATAAAATTGCGTACAATAAAAAGATTGAGAAGAGAAAAGCAGGCACGATATTTATCCTGGTTCGACCACTAACCCACTTGTGGTCTACGTCCAGTCCTCGAAAAATAATCTGAGATTTTTCACTATGTATACAAGCTTCAATAGGTGCTTGCAACTGTTACATAAAAGAGCACTTTTCTCACACAGGGAAACTCTACCCTTGTGCTAAAGCCTCAGCCTGCAGGGATACCTCACCCTTATACAAACCTTAGAGGGATACCTCACTCCCTTTACAAACCTTGAAGGATACCTCACCCTCAATATAGAAGAATAGAAATATAGATGAAGAGAAATTCTCACTCAGAGCAAATAACACAAATTGAAGTGCTAAAAGGCTCTCAAAGGATATCTCAAATTTTGGTGAAAAAGAGCACAGAAAATAAGCGTAAAATATGAATCACATTTTTCAATGTAAGCACAAATTAAACAGATAGCTGGGCTACTCACAGATGAGACCCACGGTATTTATTTATAAAGTCAGAAAGAAAATTAGCCGTTGTAGCAATTAATTCTGTGATTATTATAAAAATATGTCCATTATATACTATATCCGGAACTATGTTTACCGTGTTTATTCGAATAGCATAAATCATTATTCAAATAACGCTATTCATAAAACTATCGTGAAAAGTAAACTGATATGGGTTATTCGAATACCAACATAGGGTATTCGAATACCACTATTTTCATTTCTTAAAAAAAAATAGTTCAGAAGTAGGTTATTTGAATACCACAAGGAGGTATTCGAATACCTCTATTTTAAACACATTTAAAAAGCTGTTTAGAAGGATGTTATTCGAATACCTTCAAGGTTATTCGAATAGACCACTCTGATTTTGAAAACTAATTTTAAATGGTCATAACTTCTTCATTTCTTATCCGTTTAAAGCAAATGACTAGTCATTGGAAAGATCTTTGAGTCTATTTTCAAATGAAAGAAGTTTAAAAACAAAACTCAAAGTATTTTTAAAGATATGATCAAAAGAGTAACCAAATGTTAGTTTTGAAAAACTCAAACTTGGCTATTTTTTATAGATTTGAACTACTACCATAACTAGCTTTTCAAAACTTGTTTGTTGGACATTTTAGCATGTTAAAACCATATGTAAAGATTTGAAAAACATATTTGAGATATCCATAAGGCTTTTTACATAAAGACCCTAAGTCCTGAAAGCTATACCATTTAATCTTCCTTTGGACTTGGTCTTTGACATGACTTTGATGTTATCAATACCTTCATGAAATAGGCATTCACATTCACCTTGTGTTGAGCTTAATTGAGATCTTTTACTTTCTTGTTGCAATGCTCACTCTTGGTACTTGATCTATCCTACAAAGTATTGCTCACTTAAATAAGCATAGTTAGTCCAAATTCATAATTCAATATCTTCATATGCATGATTCATAAATTTATAACTCTAGTTTGTTTAACATGCATATAAGACTTTCATAGACACATCCAAAAAAGATATTTATCAATTACTAATAGATATGCTCTATATAAGATGCAACAAAGAACATAAGCAAAGTATTCTTTTTGTCTTGTATTTGTCATCATCAAAACTTAACATATAAAACCATTTGGGGCAAACTTATTTCCACAATCTCCCCCTTTTTTATGATGACAAATCACCAAAGAAAAAATATGTTGATGAACAATATTCAAGAATGGATATTCATGTAAGCATATCAAACAATAAGCATATCAAGCATATATTTTTCTTTCCAATTTTCACTCCCCCTATTTGACATCAACAGAAAGGCTTAGAAAAAATTTTCTCCCCCTTATAGATACTGCATATGATTCAAGAATAGAGAGATGAAACAAGCATGATTTTAAAGATATAGAAGATTATTCATGCAATGCTTGTCATATTTTTGTATGTCAACATTCAGTATATGATAGCAATAAAAACACTTTATGTAATCAAACAAAGATGTAAGGCAAGAGATATAAACAACTTAAGAGCTAGGCTCCCCCTCAAAATATACACATTATCAAAATAATAGATAAAGAAAATAAATATGCAAAGACCATGTAAGCACATTACCTTAAAGAAAAGCAAGGCAAATATACATCTTCTTAATCCTTCAAACAAAAACCATTTTAAAACTTCTCCCCCTTTCAAAAAGAATTTTATAAGAGCACATTATATTTTCAAAAAGCATTTTAGAAGGGTAGAAATATTTTAGATTAAAAAAACATATTCATTAAGACAGATCAATCCAAGTTAAAAGAACATAAGTACATCTCCTTGATGAAATATGCTATAGGGATCAAAGCATGTATAAAACTAATATCATTCACCCTAAATGCAATGACAAAATAGCAAGTTAATATCCAATTAGGCACGTTGTCAATGCTAAGCATACTTTTCATGTAAAGAAAGCATATAATCATTTAAGATCAATTTTTCAACAAGTATCATATGATCCATACCATATAGAATATCACAAAAGCTAAGGGATAGAGATACTTATTGAGTTAGATGAAGAGTGATGCTTCTTTAGAATGTTCTTCATTTATTTGTCCTTTGAGTTTGAGCTTTCTTCTATTGAGTATTCCATTCCATTGCACTTGAAGAAATGCGTCTTTATCTTCCTCTTCATTTGAATTCCATTTAATTTTTCTCGTTTATCCACATATGCTTGTATGTAAAAATCTGATAGCTATATTTGAAACACATAGAGAGACTTGCAAAGCTAACTTTAAAAGTCCTCTACAACATAGGTTAGCATCAAATATCATGTAAACCCATTTATAAGCATAATTCAGGTTGATAAATAATTTAAAGCATGTATCACGTTATCAATCATGCAATGTTAGCTCTAACAAGAATGCATGAAGCACATATGCACTTAAATCCAAAAAAAAAAATTAAGCATTTTAAGGCATGATTTAAGTTTATCAAGAAGCATATGATCATCATCAAAACTTATTTAGGCATTTTTAGGCAAATAATTATCATGTAAGGCATGTAAAGGTATAACGCAACTCTCTACTTCTCTATATATCATATGATATCAAATTTAAAGCATAAATAAGGATTGATGTCACCAAAAGTGTACTCTTTGAGCTTTTGTAGGTGACTTCAACTTCCACCAACTTCCAAGCTTCAAGTTTTCATGAGGAATAGAAATTCTTTGCACCCTTTTTAAAAGTTGAATCCTTTTAAACTTTACTATCCTCAAGTTGAGTGAACTTATTCCATTTAAATACTTGCTTGAGGTAGTTGACATCCTACAAAATAATTCAAAGTACTTTCTTTAATATCCATCAATTTTGGATCCATAGAGGTTAGCCATTATGCCAAACTCATAAGCAAATAAGCATTCAAAATAATAAAACAATAAATGAGTTCACAATGGCAAAAGATATTTCATTTTATTGATCAATTTAGCTAAGTACATATAATCATCAAAAGAATAGTCAATTACATTTGGTTAAGCATTTGCATTTTTTTATACATATCATTAAGTGCATATTTTCAAACAAAACAAACAAAGAATTTTTTTTTATACATATCATTAAGTGCATATTTTCAAACAAAACAAACAAAGAATTTAGCATATACTGATTATTAATGCTATGCAATATATAAAGCAACAAATGCAGCAGAACCTTTCAAATAAAGCAGGGGTAGGAATATCAACAGCAGCAGCAGCAGGGGCAGCAGAATCACCTTGTGGGTCGTCCTCATTATCATTAACTTCAACTGGGAACACCTAGCCTTCATCGGTCTTGATCATCTTCATTTTGTTAAGGGTAAAGGACTCAAACACGTGATGATGGTTTTCCAAAGTCGTTCGCTCGGTTGGGAAAGACCAAAGGACGCACCCTTCTGATAGAAGGTATTTGAATAACTTACCAGTTATTCGAATAGATGGGCCAGTTTGGCTTGGCTGGCAGTTTATGGTATTCCAATGCTTTTTACAGTATTCGAATGTCCATACACAGAATATGCAAAACAAGAGCAAGTATTCGAATAGCTTCCAAGGTATTCGAATACTCCAGAGGCATGTGTAAAAATACTGATATTAATACGCCTCAGGTTATTCAAATAACTACTTATTTATTTGAATACACCAGCTTATAGAAATACTGTACTGATGTATGGTATTCGAATAGCCATAGGTCTATTCGAATAGGCCTATCAGAAAATCACATATTTACACGTATAAAAGCAATGGTATTCGAATACCATAGATAGGTGTTCGAATAACTTAAATAAGAAATCACATATATATGTCCAGGAATTGCATTTTTGAGAGACGAAAGCATATCTTTTGATGGGGTACCTACAAAAAGGATTTCGGGATAACTCTGACGATCAAGTCAGTAATAATTCAAGAGTAATAAATCAATGATAAAGTAATAAACACAAATATTCAATTATATGTTTGATTGATCAAAAACTCAAGCTCAAGGATATTCTCATTAGACATGTCATTTCAAGCAAGGAGCATATTTAATCTAGCATATTAACATGTAGAAATATTTTCAAGACATAAAGTTAGAAAAACATAATACAAGTTTCTACTTATCCAAAGTTTGCAAGTCCAAGCTTCTTGGAAGCAAGGAAAAGAGCTTGAAATTATTTTTAGTCTTTGTACTTGGAGCAGCCACTTTCAAGATGCTAAAGTGAGTTCTTGGCCTTCAAGCACACCTATAACACACTTTAACTTTTGACTTTTGGTACCCAAATTTTCTTGGGTCCTTGTGTGTTAGTTTTTGAATATTAATTTATTATACTCTCATAAAGATCAATTTTTTTTCATAATATGTAAATCGAGCACAATAAATTAAATAATTAAATATCATTAAGCACATAGTTGATAGCATACTTACTTTCATGATATATAGATAATTTTAAAGCATACATTAGCATTATAGACCTTTATATACCAAGATATATAACAAATTAATGAATTATGATACAATAAGAATGAATATAATTATGTGCTAAACATAATATTCAAATTTTATCAAGTACACATGATTCTATCCTCTGCCTAAGGCCTACAAGGAATATACCTCATATTCATTATTATCATTTTTAAGTGAATGTGCATAAGAGGTAAAAACTTTTGATACCTTGGCCTTGGCAATCAAGGAAATGCTTTTTCTTACCCATCGCTTCTCTTTTGAAGTCTTGAACTTTGCAAGCTCTACATTTTGTACTTGAGAAGCTTAAGTTGAAGTCATCTTCCTTCTTTGACCAAAGTTTCTACCATTGGGCTTTAGAAGCATTCTCCTTGATGATTCCTCTTTCTTTTGACCAATTTGTCTATCCTTTTGAGAAATATTCTGCATATTTGAAACAATAGGAGGACACTTTGGTACCTACTTCATTTTGGGTCCTTGAATGTTAGTATTAGGGCCTTTAGGATTTTTAGGAACCCATACTATATAATTTCTCATATAAGGATTTCTTCTATAATTGCATAAATGAGAAATATGTCCTAGATGACCATAAAAATTACAAACAATTGAATTTAATGATGGCTTGATCCTTTGAATATCATTTTTGAAAAACTTAAGCCTTTTGTTATTTTTATATTCTAAATTATTTTTGTCATAAGCCTTGCTTGAATTTTCACATAGAATAACAGTAATTTTATTCTCATTAACAAGCATACAATGTAAGCAATTAGAATTATTAGCTTTGACAAATTTGGAATATAAGTCCTCAACTTGATTTTCTAAATCAATGTATTTTTCACAAGAAGTTGAGGTTTCACATTTCAAAAACATTTCCTCATCAAGAAAAGCATATTCATTTTTCAAAGTTTCAATTTCATTTTCAATAAAGGAAATGTTTTCCAAACACAATAAGTTTTTCTTTTATAAATTCAATAAACCATCACACAGTTCATAATATGCATATTATAACTCATCATAAGAAGAACTATAATCTAGTTTAGAATTATTTACCTCAAAGTCCTTTTTAGCCATATAGGAAGTAGTCTCAATTTCTAGCACACTTGGCTCTTTAAGGGAATCACTTTCTTCCTCATCAATTTTGTTTTGCTTTGCCTCTTCTTCAAATTGAACACCATCGTCACCAAGAGGCATTTGGCTCCCTTCAATTGTTTGAGCATCTCTTTGAGGATAATTTTCATGATAAGCTTCCTTCAATAGCTTTTGCTCTTCTTGCTTTCTATATACAACTTTATACACAAAATCATTGTTAGCAAGATAAATAACATCAAGAGTGTCCAAAATTTCTTTGGCACTAGAACAACTTTCAATTTTACCATAAGCATCATTATTCAAACTACTTCTCAAAATTTGCATAGCTCTAATATTCAAAGAAAAACATTTCTTGTCATAGGCATTCCAAGTTTATTTTGGTTTACAAATAAATCCATTTAGCACAACATCCCACAAATCCAAATCAATAGATTGCATATAAAACTCTATTCTAGCTTTCCAATAAACAAAATGCACACCATCAAAGAATGGTGGTTTTTTAATTTCAAAACCTTTCATTTTGAAAAACTTTCAAGGTTGTCGACAAACAAGGATCTTTAACTCTAATCAATTAAGCTTTCACCAGAGTACAAAACTCTGATACCACTTGTTAGTCATGGCAACCAATACCCAAAAGGAGGGATGAATTGGGTATTAAAAAACTCTTCACAAATGCTCTTGAAATAAACACAAATATTTAAGCTATTAAATAAAAGAGACAGACTTGCGAGATAAAGAATAAAAGCTTTAAGAACAGTAAATAAATAAATGTGTAATAATATAAAATTGCGTAAAATAAAGAGATTGAGAAGAGAAAAGCAGGCACGATATTTATCCTAGTTCGACCACTAACCCACTTGTGATCTACGTCCAGTCCTCGAAAAATAATCTGAGATTTTTTACTATGTATACAATCTTCAATAAGTGCTTGCAACCGTTACATAAAAGAGCACTTTTCACACACAGGGAAACGCTACCCTTGTTCTAAAGCCTCAGCCTGCAGGGATAGCTCACCCTTATACAAACCTTAGAGGGATACCTCACTCTCTTTATAAACCTTGAAGGATACCTCACCCTCAATATAGAAGAACATAAATATAGATGAAGAAAAATTCTCACTCAGAGCAAATAATACAAATTGAAGTCCTAAGAGGCTCTCAAAGGATATCTCAAAAGAGCACAGAAAATATGCGTAAAATATAAATCACATTTTTCAAAGCAAGCACAAATTAAACAGATAGCTGGGCTGCTCACAGATGAGACCCACGGTCTCTATTTATAGAGCTAGAAAGAAAATTAGCCGTTGTAGTAATTTATTCCGTGATTATTATAAAAATATGTCTTTTACATACTATATCCGGAACTATGTTTACCGTGTTTATTCGAATAGGATAAATCATTATTCAAATAACACTGTTCATTAAACCATTGTGAAAAGCAAACTGATATGGGTTATTCGAATACCAACATGGGGTATTCGAATACCACTGTTTTCATTTCTTAAAAAAAAAAATAGTTCAGAAGCAGGTTATTCGAATACCACAAGGAGGTATTCGAATACCTCTATTTTAAACACATTTAAAAAGCTGTTTAGAAGGATGTTATTCGAATATCTTCAAGGTTATTCGAATAGACTTCTCTGATTTCGAAAACTGACTTTAAATAGTCATAACTTCTTCATTTCTTATCCATTTAAAGCAAATGACCAGTCATTGGAAAGATCTTTGAGTTTATTTTCAAATGAAAGAAGTTTCTAAACAAAACTCAAAGTATTTTGAAAGATATAATCAAAAGAGTAACCAAAGTTCAGTTTTGCAAAACTCAAACTTGGTTATTTTTCATAGATTTGAACTACTACCATAACTAGCTTTTCAAAACTTGTTTGTTGGACATTTTAGCATGTTAAAACCATTTGTAAAGATTTGAAAAACATATTTGAGATATCCATAAGGCTTTTTACATAAAGACCCCAAGTCCTATAAGCTATACCATTTAATCTTCCTTCGGACTTGGTCTTTGACATGACTTTGATGTTATCAATACCTTCATGAAATAGGCATTCACATTCTCCTTGTGTTGAGCTTAATTGAGATCTTTTGCTTTCTTGTTACAATGCTCACTCTTGGTACTTGGATTATCCTACAAAGTATTGCTCACTTAAACAAGCATAGTTAGTCCAAATTCATAATTCAATATCTTCATATGCATGATTCATAAATGTATAACTCTAGTTAGTTTAACATGCATATAAGACTTTCATAGACACATCCAAAAAAGATATTTATCAATTACTAATAGATATGTTCTATATAGGATGCAACAAAGAAAATAAGCAAAGTATTCTTTTTGTCTTGTATTTGTCATCATCAAAACATAACATATACAACCATTTGGGGTAAACTTATTTCCACAATTTTCAATCTTACTTTTGAATCTTGTATACCTAATTTATCTCCCAAATCACCTAAACAGTATTTCCTAACATTCTTTCTAAAATTTCATTTATTCAACTTTTAAATAAAATTCTTTCTATCCTAATTACTCTTCCATCTTATTATCAAATATTTTAGGTCTCCAATTCACTCTTACCTCTAATTATCAAATAGCATAATCAAGAATCAATTCCCTATAATTGTAAAACTTGTTTCTTTCTTCATTCACTTGTAACCTCATAGATCATGTCTTTATCATCTAATCATCTAAGTCCTTGATAATCAATATTGTTCTCATGGATATCTCTTCTTAGGCCAAGGTGGCTGTGGGCCTCAAGGAATCAAGGGAACCCAAAATTCATTCATTCATCACAATTTATCAAATTCGTGTTTGCCATAAAGATCACATATATCCATTAAGTCACCATAATCATTTTTGCATACAACAATATCATACAATCATACAAGATCAAACAAGCATGAATCAAAATCACACATTCGGGTGGATAAATCCTCACGAGGACTCTCCAATCCCAACACAACCATTCATTCCTCACCACCATAACATGGTTGATGAGGTTAATCTCCCTCTTACCTCAAGTGTAGCTTCCTAGCTCCTTGTGAGTCCTTTTGTAGCAAACTTTCTCCACTAAGAGGTTCTTAGAATCAAAGTAAACATGCAAGAATTAGTACCTAGGGCTTGAATAAGATTACCATATTTCAAAGTATGGCTTTTTCATCCATGAAAATGAAACAAGAAGGAAGATTCAAGAACTTTACCTTAAGATTCTAGAACTTGAGATTTGAAGCAAAGCTTAAAGAAATGCTTGAAGATGGATGAACTAAAGTTTGATTCTTCATACAAGAGTGTTTTAGAATGGGGTAGAGACTCAAGATCCAAGGTTATCTTGAATTATTGAAGGTTTGGTGGTGTATTTTGGAAGTTGGTCATGAGCTCCAAATGGAAGAAGTGAGGGTTTTATGTTTAGTTCTTGGTTGCATGGATGAAAGGATGAATAAATGATGAACTAGGTGTAGAATGACCCTACAAATATGGCCATAATCGTGAGGTGTAGAGGAAAATGAGAGGAGAAGACAGAAATCAAAGTCTCACCTTATGAGCTTTAAGTTAGGGTTTGAAAGAAGATGATGAAGATGAGAGAATTTGATGATGATCTTAACATAGAAAATTATCCATAAAGTGTGAAGATCCCAGAAATGTGATTGAATGGAGAAAACAAAAATGGAAAAGGAAGATGAAGGGTGGTAGCCGTGAGGTTGAGAGAAAATGGAAGAGAGAAAATAATGAGAGAAAATGAGATAGAAACTTTAGGGTAGAGAGAGAAAGTGATAGAAAGTTTTTGAAAGATGGAAGATGATAGCTTTTTTGGTGAAATGTGAAAGCTTGTGAAAAGATGACAACTTGTCATCTTTTCCTCCTCGTCCAAAACCGTGTACACCTTGGGAGAAGTAGCAAGACTTCCTTTGCAAGCTTCTCCCAAAGCTTCGCACATTAAATGTCAAATCATGTTGTCATGTAGTGATGCGACGATGTCACTTAGATGATATCATAAAAGTGACTAGATAGAAATAATTTATTAAATTTTTACTGCAAGCTATTATCCAATGGACAAAAATTACAGTTATCACTGTCGGTATCTATTGTCCAATAGGCAATAGAGCGCACCCAAATTTTATCCATCAGATAAAATCTCAAAAAACAAAACTTCGTAAACTGTGTCCGGCCTCGGGTTTAGTAAGATCCCCCATCACCGTTTTCACAGTCTAAGGTTTTACGACCTTGGGAAAAATATTTCATTTTTTGGCTCCGTTCATCATGCACGTAAAATGAGAAATATATTAAAATAATTAAACAATTAAAATAATTCTAAAAAAATTCACAAAAATCACAAATATTATAAAATGAGTATATATCTTGAAACGAGCAAATTTCTGGGGTGCTACAACTCTCCCCTTCTAAAAAGAAATTTTGTCCTCGAAATTTGTCATACCTTAGAACACATGCGGATGTTGTTCCTTGTAGAATGTCTCTAGATTTCTAATGTAACCACAAAAGCTAACACCAAGTTTATGTAGAGTAGCTCTCCTCATGTGCTCTCAATTGTCTTGAAGCATACGCTACCATTCCTTTTATTCGCACAAGCACACGTCCTAAACTCTAATGTGAAATATCACAAGATGTCTCAAACGTTCGTTAGGATTGGGTAGAACCAACATTGGCGAAGTAGTCGAGTATCTCTTTAACCCTTGAAATTTCCCTGACATGCGTCATTCTATACAAAAACTTGACTCCTGCACGTAAGCTGGATGGGAGGTCTTGCCATCTTAGAGAATTTTGCGGTGAATCTATGATACTAACCAGCTAATCTCACATAGCTATGAAACTCCAATACAATCTTTGATCTTTCCCATTGAAGAACTGCTTCATCTTTCGATGGATCCATAGCAATTTCTTCCTTTGAAATTATATGTCGTAAAATTTAATCTCCTCCAACCAAAGTCCACATCTTGATAACTTGGCATACGTCTTCTTCTCCTTCATAATCTGAACAACCACACTAAGGGGTTCAGCAAGTTCTTCCAAGCTTCGAGAATTTGGTCGAGACGTAGTTAGTAAAGACAACGACACTCTATCTAAATAGGAAAGAAAGATCATATTCATGTGATCCACAATCATTGCTGGAGCGTTCGTGATTTCGAACGGCATTACTAAACCCTCGTAGTGCTCACAACAAATTAGAAAGGCCATCTTGGAAGCATTCTCTACTTTCAAACGAACTTAATGATGACTAGAACGGAAACTGATCTTGGAGAAAACAGCAGCTCCCTTTAGTTGATTCATTAAACCATCTAACCTCGATCTCATCAAGAAAGGTCTCGCAGGACAAGTCCTTATCCAATTGTACTGTATTCGGCACTATGACATGGTTTGGATCAGGAACATATTTTTTCAATCGAAGCACACTAGAAACATTATGAAGGTTAGAAGGAAAAGATAGTGAAGTCATTTGGTATTCTACCGGACCCATCCGACGAAGAATATGATGTGGTCCAATAAAATTTAGGAATAAGTTTCATGGATTCAAATTCAAGAATCTCTGCCTCAAGAAACACTAAGGTTCCATTGAAATAGAATGACAAGATATGGTTTGAAAATAATCAATCCCTTTCTCAGGTCAAGACTCTTTATGAAAAAGGCAAACAATTAAATTGGCAGAAACGTTTCAAATTTCTAGCAATAACAGGATAGTTTCAACAAGTTTGTGTAATAATAGTAGGCTTAGAAATGAGAATAGCAATATTCAAGTCAAAAAGGGACAAATACACAGACAACCCAATTCTAGAAATGAACTCTTAGAATTTTCATTGGAACAGTTTAACAGGATATGGTTAGAAGATAACTAAACCTTTTTTAAGATCAAGTTTACGAGAGAGATAGACAAATCAAATCAACAGAAAAGATTCAGTCTTTAACAGGTCATAGGATAATTTAAACAACTTGGCTATCAACAACAGCTCTTTGTAGTAGAAATAGAAATAATCTGGTCAAAAGGTAGGAAAAACCCATATGATTCTAATTGATCCATACAGCTATATGTCATAAAGAAATAGGTTACCCCCGGAATTATACAGTAAAATCAAAGGATCATCTCTTGTAGTACAATCTCCCTCGTTTAGGCCTTCAGTCTGGGATGCTTTTACTCCACTTGGGAAATTGACTCTCCCTTCTTCGTGAAATTTTGAAGCACATACATCACTAACGGAAGGCGTCATTCTTTGCGAAGTACAATTCCTTACAACATGTCCTAACTTTCCACACTTGAAACAAACTTTCCCCTTAATCGTACAGTCCCTTGTTGCCTGACTTTTCACACCTTTCTTACATGTCAGTAAAAGTGTCACAGGCTGACTGGGTTTACTACCACTAGCACTACCTCCATACAGTTGTTGTTGTTGTTGATTTCTTAGTGGTCGCGGATACGATTTCTATTGGAATCGCTTGCCTTTACGATTTCTCCATTTTCGGAACCAATATAGTCTAACGTTATGGGGTTTAATATCTTGAGATTGGTTCAATTTTAACAAAATTTGAACCTCGGCTATCAATTCTTGCTACTGAGTGATCCTCTAATTCTGTTGTACTGTTACGCTAGCCTTTCCTTGCATTGCTTCCGTAGTCACAACCATCTCTTCGTTGTCGCGTTCCACATTTTCATGCGTACGTCTACTGCTAGCCATTTGCCTTTCCTTCGAAAACAGACAAGTCAAAACATAATGGAAATAATAAGTAACCATTTCAAACAATGTTATCTCCTTTCAGAGACTAAACAATACATCTTTGAGTTTAGCTTCAGAGAAACACACAGCACAAACAAGATAACCTTCCCATAAACCCAAAAGACTCGGACTTGGACTTTTCTCACATTAGAAGTACCACTCCAAAGGTATAGGTACAAATAATTCTGCACAAGTTCAGTTATCCAACTAGACTCTTACAAGGAGAACTCTAATTTCTCCTAGCTCGCCTAGTTGAAGTCATAGTTTCCTGTCCACACAGAACATTACATATTGAGTTAGCCAGTCCTCAATATCATGCGACTACGTAACAGTAACTACTAACATCCAACCTAAAACAATTTATGCAATTGGTGTGGTGTGGAATATGATTAAGAATTATACCAAAAACAGTTGCCAAGTTCCACCAAAGATATAAAAACCTTGTAACCAATTATAGTAAGCAAGGGTCGATCCACAGAGAACCAATTCAATTGACACTATAAATCCAATTCCTAAATTAAACTCTGATGAAAAATAAATAGTAAAACTAAAAGGGGGGTTTTGTTTATTAAAACTGACAAAAGAAATTAAACTTAAACCAAAATAGTAAACACAAATTGAATTACCAAGTTAAAGATATTGGTTAAGAGATGGAATCCACCACTAGATTTATATGATTATGCTAACTTATATACTCTGTATACCAACATGATCAATTATGTTCTTATGTGATTGTGAGATAAATCCCCTGTTTTCCTTAAGTTTCGCTTAATTCAGCAACTGCTCAAATCAAACTCTAATCATTAGTTATTTGTAAAGCAACTGCTCTTACATCTACCTAATGATTGCATTAAGAATTAGAAAACTAATCACACTAAGATCTAATCACACATCGGGATTAAATTACTTAGATCATATGTTCCACTAGTCATACCACCGCAACCACGCATAGCAATCCTAGTTTTACCACTCTCGAAATTTGGCAAGAATATAAAGACCTTTATATTGATTTAAGATCAGAAACATATGAATAAAAACATAACTGTATTAACATAAAGAAATATCCAAGATTCACATAATCAAAACTATAGTTTCATCTTCCCTTAACCAATCAAGAAGTTTAGCCACACATGGCAAATTCAAAAATAGAAAAAGAATTAAAGAAAGACATTGTTTAGAACAAAAGAAAAAAAGAAAAACTAAAGATCAAACTAGTTTCCAAGGCTTGAGAATGATTGATCTTCGATCGCTCGAATCCGAATCTCCAATCCTCAATCGAATCTCTTTCTTTCTTGATCTTCGTGTTTCTCTTAGTTAACTTGATAACTCTCTCTGTCCAGATCTCCTTTAGGGGCTCTAGGCAACCCTATCTATAGGTTTGGATACCTAATTTAGCATTAAAATAATAATTTAAGTTTCTGAGCCGATGACATGGGCCGTGTCATATAACACGGCCCAACCCGTGTCCGAATCTGGTGACAAAACTCCAACTAATTTCAAAGTCAGAAAAGAACACGGCCTAACCGTGTCATGATGAATGTTTGATATTTATGATTCTCTTGATCTATGGTTTCTTAGTAGTATAACACTTATGAGAATCATGCTCTTTTTGAAAAGAATTTTTTATTTGATTAAAAAAAAATTTTTAAGGCAAAATCTCCTATCATATTTGAAAGAAGCTTTTAAAGTTCCATATCCTTGAGAATCCTTTGAACTTGTCTTAAGACCTTAAAAGTATTATCACCTCCTAATTGTCTTGAAAAATTGGAAATCATTTAATTTGTGCTATAAATGTAGTACTCTCTTCATTGCTTTGAAATGTTTTATTAAATCTTGAGAGAGTATTTAAGAAAGTTTCCAAATAAATCTTTTGAAATGTTCTATAGAGACCATCTTAATACTTCAAAAGATAAGCCTTGTTCTGCAAAAATGTTTTCTCTTTCCAAGACTCTTGTTTAATGAGAAAGAGAGGAGATGTACTTTCAAATGTTCCTTTGATTTGGATTTGTTCCCTCTTAAGGAATATGTGGTTTCAATATAAAACCCTTCTACTATTTTAAAATACTTTTGAAAATGTAATGTGTTATTATAAAATTTTTTTTGAATGGGTAAGAAGTTTTAAGATGGTTTGTGATTGATGGATTAAGAATATATATCTTTGCCTTGCTTCTATTTATGGTAATGTGCTTACATGGTCTTGGTATACATATTTCCCTTTATCTATCTTGTGCTTCAATAAGGGGGAGCTTATCTTACATATCCTTCTTCCATAACCTTGTTGACTAAGAACATATGCATAACTATGTTAAACTATTATGTTTGATATTTTGATAATATGCATATTTTGAGGGGGAGCCTAGTTCTTAAATTGTTGCTTATATCTCTTGGCTTACATCCTTATTTGACATGAAGTGTTTTATTGTTAATACTATCAACATGTCAACAAAGATCATCTCTTATTGTCTTTCCCTCTATCAATGAAAGAAGGTAAACATTCTTAAACTTTATATTTTTTGATTCTTTCATTGAGAAATGCTTGATATGTGACAAGTTGTATGATCTTTCATTTGAAAACCTCAAATCCATGATCTTACACGAATATTTTGTAACTCCTTACAAGTGATATCAAGTGGTACTTATTTATCATGTGGTATGCAAGATATTATATGCTAGACATAATTTCTTAAGCTCATTACTATCATGTGCTAAATGTTTATGTACCAAAATATGACAAGCTTTGCATGAATAATCATTTATATCTTGAAAGCATACTTGTTTCATCTCTCTATTCTTGAATCATGTGTAGAATCAAATAAAGCGAGACAATCACTACAACACAACAGGCTAATGGCGACGGTTTTGGGAGCCATCTGCGGCGGTTGAAACCGCTGCCAAAAAAACCTCACGGCGGTTACATTACTATCGCTATTTCTAGCATCGGGAGATCAAATTTGCAGCGGATACTTTAACTGTTGGAACAACTGCCGCAAAAGGAAGAGTCATTCTGCGACGATTTTTAACTGCCGCTACATACAATTTTTGAAAATTTGTTTAGACAAATCTGCAGCAGATTGTAACCGCCGTAATAAATATTTAAAATATTTCATCTTTAATTTTCGCGGTGATTTTTTAAATGCTGTAATAAATATTTAAAATATTTCTTGTTTAATTTTTTGCAGCGGTTAGAACCGCCGCTAGTAATTAAATAAATTTGTCTTTCTTAAATTGGCAATGAATGTTAACCGCCGCTATTATTTGGAACTTTTTCACAATCAAAACTTGTGGCGATTTTTGTAACCGCTGCAATATTTTTTTTATTAAAAATGTCATCCATTTGTACCAATTATAGTTGAAGAATTTTTTTTTTTACATATTTTCTATTTACATTCACTAATGATTTTTAATTTAATTTTTAAAATCTTTTAGACCATTAAAACTTTAATTGATCTAAGACATCAAATTCATCTATTACTTTAAACAAAAAACTGCATAAAAACATCGCACAAAATACATCCATAGTATGTTGCTTAAAAGTGTTAAGTAGCATAAGAACTCATCCCAACATAAATTCATAATCAAAATAATAATGCACAAAATGTAAGTCTAGTATATCTTACTCAAAAGTGCTAAAAAAGTACTATTCCCAACGTGAATTCCTAGTCAAAGTAACAAAGTCCAATATATTGCTCTAAAGTGCTAGGTAATAAAGAACTAAGCAGAAGATAATGGTCCATGGCTTTGTGGTTGATGACTAGTGCCGGATAAGCATCTTGCATCTGCTGGTGAGCCTAAGTCTGTAGCCTGAAATTGAGTGAAAAAATTTACAAAAGAAAAACAATTACCTATACAAAATTATGGCCTAAAGCAAATATTGAGAGACAACAAAAAAAAAGACTCAAGGTTGAGAAAAGACCAAACAAAAATGAAAAGTTGCATAATGAGTTAACTTGAAATTCACGTGCCTATTTTTTTAGAAAAACAAAATAGTAGCAAGCAAATTGACTAAACCCAGGCATTCAGACAACTTAATAACAATCATCAACCTATTATAATTTAAGCAAAAATCCTTATACTTTAAACAATGCCACAAAAACTCTCATGTATCAAGACCCTTCATAGCACAAAAGACATATACCAAATTACTAATACAAACAAAATCCACTGCCCGCTTGTAATCAACATAACACCATCATTCCGCCTCTTTGCGCAAATTGTCAACTCATGTGAGCTTACTCCACTTTGTCAAAACCAAGAACAAATTCACAAATCAACACCTAATAAAAGAAAATGAGAAAAAAAAGATAAACAATCTTGTAAATGCTAATGTACAACTACATTAATTAAAACAAAAAAAAAAAGAAATTAGATTTAACTAAAGAGAAGAAAGATAAAAGAGACAAACCCAAAATTACATTATTTTAAGCTCTTTATTTAAAAAAAATGTATGCATACTTAGGCAGATAGGACACTGAACTTCCTTGCGTACGTACTTGCAAGTATGTAGATTGTAGAATTAAATGACTGAAGGTTAAAAAGTTTTATCTATGTATAAAGGAGAAGGTAAGAGAACAATAAACAACTAAGGTTGCAGCAATAAGTACCTAAATCATGTAAAGATAAAGTTCCTCTACAAGTTAACATTTAAGACCACAAAGTATTAATAATAAGTTAATATACAAGATGCTAAAACTTTCAGTATCCCCTGGTGACTAATAACCACTCATAAAAAGGAGTAAGCAAGTTAATCTAGTTTAAGGTTTAAGTTACTAAAAATTAATAAATATAGAGATGCAAAAAATAAGGCACTAACTATTCTAATATAGATATACATTTATAACTTTAATCAAGCATGATTGATTTTTTTTTTACAAAAAAAAAACACACACACACACATATAATTAACAAACGACTAAAAGACAATCCCATGGAAGAAGTTCGGGGAACTAGCAAAATATTTATAAGGCAATGGTCCAATTGAACCATGAAATGATTTATCATGCCAAATTGAGCATAGTGATAATGATGAAATTAGTAGAGCCATCATGCTTTCTGCTAATGTGAGAAAATGGTCATTCCATCATTTATTTTTATCACACCAAGTTTAGCACCAATTGACACAACTATGTCCTTCCAATATTGTTGTCTCGACAACATAAATTAATGTCTTTATAAAATAACAAGGTAGAATTTTCCTTCAAGCACATAGAACAGGAAATTTATGTGAGAAAAGAAGACAGAAATACACCTAAAACTAAAGAAACAGTGATATTTCCAAAGCCTCCAGACTGAGCCAAATCAAAGTCATAAAATTGCAACAACGCCATTTTGATAATTTAAGCGCATGAAAATAAAGTCATTCAACACCTTCAAACCATTATTTCTTACTGTTTTGTAGCAAAGTAGGAAAACTAACTAAGATGTACGTAGCATTCCATGATGCAAATAGGCTAAGAGGTCTCTAGACTTTCAAAGATCCACAACCAGCATAAATACTCTAGATTCTATTGAAGAAAATTTAGGTAAAATTTCACATGAACATACCCAAAGACATGAATTTTTCTGCACGCACTATGACAGGCTAAAGAAATCTAATGGGAATAATTATGCACCATGATAGCAGACAAAAGTTCAGTTTTAGTAAAATAGAAACTTGGATGGACTATTTCAACAAGAAGCCATAGTGACAAACTCATTTTATTGGAGGATTGTATCATGCCCCCAATTGAGTTGGAGCATCATACTCACAAAAAATTAACCTGTTAATATCAGGTTTCTCTCAATTTTTGGTTTTTGATTTTTTTATTTTTTTGTAAATTGGATGGCAAAGGGAAAAGAGCCCCTCCAAATCAACTATGAAGAAAAAACCATTAGAAGAAAAGCCATGCCTCCCATGGATCAAATCAACTATGAAGAAAAAGAGAAGGTAGAGGAAAATTATAAATGTACATGCCAACACAATTAAAGTTTTCTGAAGTTTAAATTAGAAGGACATAAAAAATATAAAGGCAATCAATCAAATCTCAAGACATTATATAAATATATTTCAGATATTTAAATATTATATAAATATATTTCAGATATTAAAATATATTACAAATGAATGATTCTTTGGACCTGTAGATATGGAAATAAAAAAAAATCATATACAATTCTATATAATAATTAATTCCAGATTACAATGTGTTATAATTTTATTTGAGGTATGGTGGCTTTGACTCCATGAAATAGAATGAATTAGATGAAACCATACTAGTGCTCATTTTAATGTAAGATCCAGCTAGAAATAAAAATCTAAGTGCCTTAACAATGGTAACCTACGAATGCTAGTATTAATTGGAACTTTTCTCAAGTATTCAACTCAATAATAATGTCTAGCTTTAAGTTCAAGAAGTCGTAATTATGTTTGTTATAAATTGACCCTTATTATAGTGATCTTGAAACTAATCCTGCCTTTGTATATTATATTGGATATGAAATAATAAAATGACTAATTAAGTAGGCAGATCGAGAAATAAAATAAGCTGAGATTAAGCTGCAAACAAGAGTATTACCAATATCTGAGATTGTTTGTGTCTGAGCTCGTTCTTCCAAGATTCCAGGTATACCATTTTGATCTTTGTCTCCCAACACCTTATCTAGCATACACGTTAGAGAAATCAGAGGTTGAGAACATCAGATTAACTAGTAATGAGTTAAAGATATATCCTTGGGGAAAAAATGAAGAATGTTGTAGTTAATAATAATAGGAATAGGTTGAAAACAATGACCTTACCTACTGTTGACCATGTAATATTCTGGTCTTCTCCCCCAGGTTGAATTGTAACATTTTGAGCCCCTTCTTTTAAGACATTATTAGTAGTAGCATTCTGGGCCCTTCCAGCCAATACGTTAATCTTGGAAAACCCCTCAACGAGATCAAAGATTGAGTTTTGGTGTGTCAGAGTAAATGTGACTAAAATAGCGAAAGTTATGAAACCCACAGCTAAGAGTGTTCTGAATCCCTTGAAACTCAACCCTGTTTTATCCATTGTGACTTGAAAAGTTTTCCAAGATTTCTACATGGCTGGCAGTAATCATTATCAACCGCTTCAACATAGAGATGCATGCAGCTTTAGATATCAATTAATTGCCTAGAACAAGTATATTGAAGTAGCAGCTCATACAATGCAGGACATGAAAGCAAAGAGGGATAACTGAAAAGAAAAAGCATCCAAAACTTGATTGTGCTTGCTAGTTATTCAACAGAGTAGTGAATTAAAGCACCAAGTTAATTGAATTAAGATAGATACCCAAAAACAGAAAATGTATAAATTAATAAAAAATAAATAAATAACTTTCAAGTAAACAAAGCATCATCATTTGTGAATTCGACACTAAAAATTGATCCCCTTTTTTTTCTTTTTTTCTCGCCAACCAAACAAAAAAGAGCAAAAGAAAAGGAAATCCAATGAAAAGCAAGCACATGGGGAAGACCTTAGAGATAAACAGGAACAGTGTTGTTGGTGATTCATCAGCGCCTCCATAGCTTGGATCAATAGCTTGGATCTGCACCGTGTCCGGGTTATTGACAGTTGAGATGAAGGTTGGCTCGTGGTGGAGCAGACATGGCAAGGAGGAATGGGTTGTGGCTCTGGGTTCTGGTGGTTTAAGTCATTTGGATATACACCGTGAGCAACTACGAGAGGAAGCGATGGCGGTGGACACGACAGATTAAAGGGTTCCGATGACTGGGATTCGAAGGTTCCGGTGCTGGGTTTGAAAGGGAAAATAAGATGAGTTGAATGGAGGTATGACGATGAGTTTGCAGGTTTTGGGAAATTTGGGGGTTAGAGGGAATGGGAAATTTGGGGGGTTATTAGAGGGAACCAAGGAAAGCTTAAGAGGCAAAAAAATGCTTTGCATATTGCGGCTGTTCAATATGATAACCGCCCCAAAGTATTTTAACTGTGACAGTTATGAGAACTACCATAGTGACTACCGTTGAATTATTAACGGCGGCGATTAATAGTAACTACTGCAGTTTACCCGTTGCTAGTTGCTGGATTTTGTGTAGTGAATTATGTTTTGAATAACTTGAAGAAGTTTTTGAAGTTTGATGATCTTACTCTTTTTGACAACATAAGTTTTATCTATAGGGGGAGAGAAAAATATCACCTTTCTTTCCTAAGCCTTTTTGTTGATGTCAAATAGAGGGAGAGAGAATTGGAAAGAAAAATATGTTCCTTGTGCTTATTGTTTGATATGCTTACATGAATATCTATTCTTCTATATTGCTAAATATATTTTTTCATTGGTGATTTGTCATCATAAAAAATGGGAGAGATTGTGGAAATAAGTTTGCCCCAATGGTTTAATATATTGAGTTTTGATGATGACAAATACAAGACAAAAAGAATGATAGTTATGCTTGATAAATTTGCTTTATAGATGACAAATATATCACAAAAGAATATTGATCATGTTACATAAATATGCTTAATGAGATATATTGTACCATACATGATTATATACTTTATCTAGTTATATTTCACTTAATAATCATGCAATGAGATATGTGTAACATTCTTCATATAATATATCCAATAATGCTTTATATGAGTTGTATTAAATTAATATTAGATTTGGCTCTATCTAAATGAAAATGTGCAAAGTATTCTTTGTTGCATCCTATATAGGCATATCTATTTGTAATTAATAAATATCTTATTTGGATATATCTATGAAAGTCTTATATGCACGTTAGACTAGCTAGATTTATACATTTATGAATCATGCATATAAAGATATTGAACTATGAATTTGGACTAACTATGTTTGTTTAAGTGAGCAATACTTTATAGGATAGTCCAAGTATCAAGAGTGAGCATTGCGACAAGAAAGTAAAAGATCACAACTAAACTCAACTCAAGAAGAATGAAAATGATAAAGATGTTTCAAGTATTTGCAAGATTTGAAGAGAAGAAATTTGTGGAAGCTTGGATTACATCAAGAACCCTAAGGACTAGAATTAGTATATTTTTCTTTTAGGTTTTCTCCTATGTAAAGATAGAGGTTTTACATGAAATGAGCTCAAATATGTTTTCAAGTCTTTAAAAATGGTTCTTACAAGTTTAAATGCCCAATAAACTATTTTTGGAAAGGTAGTCTTGGTGGTAGTTCAAACCTTTGAAAAATAGCTAAGTTTGTGTTTTGTAAAACTGACATTTGGTTACTTTTTTTATGATAACTTTCCAAATACTTTGAGTGTTATTCTAAAACTTATTTCATATGAAAATAGACTCAAAGATCTTTCTAATGAGTGGTCATTTGCTTTAAACGGATAAGAAATGAAGAAGTTATGACCATTTAAAGTCAGTTTTCAAAAATAGTTAAGTTTGAGTTTTGAAAAGCTGACCTTTGATCACTTTTTTGATCATATATTTCAAAATACTTTGAGTTTTGTCTTGAAACTTATTTCATTTGAAAATAGACTCAAAGGTCTTTCCAATGAGTATCATTCGCTTTAATCGGATAAGAAATGAAGAAGTTATGACCTTTTAAAATCAATTTTCAAAACCAGAAATACTGTAATCGATTACACAAGTCCTATAATTGATTACAACGTTGGCAAAGGCCATGTCATCGATTACCAGAAGTGTGTAATCGATAACCAAGTGCCCAGAAATGTTCCCAATGACTATAAATTGCTAGTTTTCATAAAAAATCATTTCTAAATACTACTAATGGCTATTTTATCACTTGGGCTCTATATATACGTGTTGTATGAAGCTTATACACCTCTTGAACACTTGGTTTGATCCTTGAATCACCAAAATCATATTTTGAGCTCTTTATTGCAAAATCCTTCTATTCCTTTGTTCTTCAATTTATATTATCCACTCTTGAGAGAGTTTTCTATCATCCATACTTTGTTCTTCAAGTTGTATATCTACTCTTATGAGAGTCTCTATTCTTTCTATTCATCTTGAAATCATTATAAGAGGGTGAAATATCCCTCAAGAGAGAAAAGGGTGAGGTATCCCTTGTAGTGAGACTCAAACACAAAGGGTGAGGTATCCCAAAGGTGCTTGTAAGTGCTCTTGATTGTAAAGGTCATCAAGTACCTGTGAAGCTTGAAGAATTGGAGGCTCTAGCACAAGGGTAAGGTATCTCAAGGTGTGAGGAGTGCTCTTGTTTGTACAAAAGTTTTCCTAGCACCCGTAAAGTCTAGGAGATAGTGAAGAAAATCTCAAGTTAAGCTTGAGGACTAGATATAGGCCACAAGTGGTTGGTGGCTGAACCAAGATAAATTCTTGAGTTTGATTCTCTCTTCCCTACACTCTTTAATTTTAGTATTTAGTGTAGTATATTTATCTATTGCATATCTTGTCATCTTGGTGATTTGATTCTATGAACTTGATATCTCGCTTATTTACTTAATTCATCATATATCCCAAGTTGTATTTGAGTAATCTATAATAATTGTAGCTTTGTTGTGCATGTTCCGTTGCATTTATTACTTGAGTGATTCAAAATGCTTTATTTCTCAAAGTTACATTAAAATTTGTAATCACCCAATTCACTTCCCCTCTTGGGTGATGGTTACCGTGGCTAACAAAATGCACAACCAGTATGCCTAACAATGCCAAACTAACTCAATTTACCTTGAAACTTTAACCACATCTTGTTTCATACATTTGTGACTTAGAAATAAATTATTCTTATTCATTTCCTTCATCTAATAAATTTATGCTATTATCTAAGTCATTTTAAGCTACTTTTCACCTTCTAGGTTGCAACAAAGTGTCTAAACTAACTCAATTTGTCACAAAATTAAACAGGCGTTTTAAGCAAGTCATATGCTATCTTGAACATATATACAAGTCTAACATGTCTTTTAGGGTATTACAGGTTGTCACAAAATTAAACAGGCATGTTAAGTAAGTCATATGCTACCTTGTACACATATACAAGTCTAACATGTCATTTAGGGTATTACAGGTAGTGGATACCATGGCGCCAAGGGCATTCACAGTAAGATGACCCAAGATGATGTTATACACTGAGGGGCAATGCACGACCAAAAACTTGACCTTGATAGTCCTAAAGAGTTTAGTGCTCCCCAAGGTCAGGTGAGTCTCAAAATATCCTGCTAGAGTAATCTTTTCTCCAGTGAACCCGATAAGCTCACCATCATAGGGAGTCAGTTCCGAGCGTAGAAGTTCTAGCTTTTGGTGCAAGTCCATAAACATAATATCTGCTGAGCTCCCTTGGTCCACGAAGATATGTCAGACCTCGGCATTGGAAATTATTTCAGAGATAATTAGTGGGTCATCATAATCTAGGATAATTTCACCATTGTCCTCGTTTGAAAAGGTGATGGGGGGCGCCTTCTAATCTTCGGCCTGTGACATAGGCACAGAGTGGGAGATGCTCAACACTGCCATCTTGAGCGCTTTCTTCCAGGGACCGTTGGATGACCCACCGCTAGCAAACCCACTCGTGATAGTGTTGATGGTTTGGTTGGGTTGGGCACAATGGTCTTCATTATTAGATGGAGCGTACTAGTTCTGATCCTGCCAATTATCAGTCTCACGGTGAGGTGGACTCTGGGATCTTTTCCTAGGACTCTGGTTTCTTTTTCTTCGGTATCGAGAGAGGGTCAGTTGAGGGTTGTATCTTCTTTCTCTCCATCCTCCATGGCATCTGTCATTTTGGACGTGGCTAATGTACTGATCCAACCGTCCTACCCTAATTAGGGATTCAATAGCATCACAGAATTAGAAAAAATCTTTCGCTTCGTGGTTGTAGCTCTTGTGCCATAAACAATGTATAGTATGATCCTTCTATGTATATTTTTTATAGAAATGGTGGCCTCTTGATACCTTGGAACTCTGTCAGTAACACTTCCCTCAAAATAGTTACACGTGGAGTATTCAGAGGAGTGTAGCTAGAGTTCTTAGTCTAGGGTGGATCATCCTAAGAGGAGTTTTGGGGTCGTGAGCAGTTTTGACTACCTTTCTAGTGAGAGAGTTCACCATTTTCTAGGCTCTCCCTGGCCTTAGTAACATCAAGGTTTATGTACTTTAGGAATCATTGCTGAAATTCTTCCATATTATTTGGCTTTTTCTTTGGCAGAGATAGAAAAGCTGGGAATTAGTCCAGAGGTTGCTTCTAGCATAGTGGAGAGCAATCCTGACATCAAGGTTTTCTACATTGATACAAACTGTATTAAATCTCTTAAGGTACTCGCGAAGGGTCTCATTGTGCCCTTGGAGAATATCGGAAAGAGATTCAATGGACTTGGGCTACTCCTTGCTAATGGTATAATGGAGCAAGAAAAGCTATTTGAGGTCCAACCAGTTGGTGATAGATCCTGGTGGCAAGGTGACGAACCATCTGAGGGCCTCCTTCTTTAGGGACAGGGGGAAGGCACGGCATAGCAGTTGTAAGGATCCCTAATGGAAATGCATAGATTATATATAAACGTCTACGTGCTCTTGAGGGTCCGTGGTTCTAGCATAAAGCTCCATGTTAGCGGGAAACTTGAAGTTTCTTGGAACCCTAAATTCCATAAGATTAGCAAAGAAGGGTTATTCCTAATTGTTGAGGTTTGGATTGTTATTAACAACATTGGACATTTCAACATCAGCGTACAGTATTTTCCTCTAATTATTAGCCCCGTTTCGCCTTTGTTCATCACGTTGTGTTCCAGATTAGCCTTCATGCATAGATCACTCTAGGTTTTCCAATCTACGATGTTGCTCTAACAACAGTGCCGTTTATCATTGCATCATATCCAGGAGAAGGTTTCTAGACACATTAGACTGAATCATGCCCTCTAGACGAGATACGTCATCGCCTACATCATCGTTCCTAGGTCCTAGGCACGGGTGCCCTAGGATTCTGGACCCATGAATGTCAGGATTAGCTCCATGCACGTCGGTACCAAATCTTTCCCTCACGAGGAGCCTGCACAATGGATGTGGGCTTTCATCAGAAAGCAAAGTTTCATACCCATCGCGTAGAGGTTCAGCATTTGGTGCTTGGTTTCTCACGGCAGAGGTTTCAGCAGTTAGTGGTGGCACAGGGTGGGGCGGATGGTGAGCCACTGGTCCTCACCTTCGGCTGGAAGAGATTTGCGCAGCCTCACCTCTCCTTGATTTCTATCTCGTGTTCACCATGGTTGAGTGGGAATAGAAGTTTATAGTTTCCCACAAACGGCGCCAATGTTCAATAGTGGATACTAAGTTGTACCTGGATAAGCACGTTCTTATAGTTTCCTCCTTACACATCAGTAGTGAAGCATGTTGGAACAAGGGGGTTGGTACCTGCAAAAGAACTCCAACACTCAAGTCACATAAGAAGGTTTTATGTTATAAGTAATAAGTTACCTATAGAAGGTGAATAGGCATGGTACTTATAGAGTACAATTAGGATTTTGTCTCCCTTAATTATAGCAGGAAATCCCTACAAGTTCAGAATATTAATACTGCAGTTATGACCAGTTTAAGGCAATTATGAGCACTATAATTTCATAAGATTGTGATTAGCAATTATAGATATTTTGGGATTTATCCGTTGCACAAATCTTGTGACCATGATGCAATTGCCCAATGTAGCGGTTCGAAATACATGGTACCGAGGTCTTAACAATGTGTCACCGATGCTTAGCTGGGATGTCCGTGGCGAACACCGGTAGTACACGTTCTGGGTTGATCCACTTGACGTGATCCAGATCACAATCTAGAACACTAGCTCAACTTCACTTTTATAAAGGAGCAAAATATTTTCTAGTACACTTCATAAGCATATCAAGTGTACATTCAATTTATCTTAATAAATAGATATATACCTAGTGCAAAACATTAGTACTTCATAAGTAAACTAAGTGCACAATGTTATCATCAATTCATAAACATACTAGGTGCACAATAACATCGTTTCTCAAGTTTACTAAGTGCACATTGATAACACAAGATATTTCCATTAGTGAATCAAATCACACCATAAGCTTATATTTAGTTCCCATAGAGCAAAACACATTGTTTCCTTAAATCAGGCGATTGGTAATCATTTACCAAGCTTGAAAATCAATTATCGCAAGTCATTCTCTTAAAATAAAAGCTTGGTAAGTTTCTGTCATTGGGCGATTAATTATCTAGAAACTCACTGATTAATTGCCCAACACCAGCAGAAAATCCTCTATTTTTGCTCTCATTGACTAATTGATCGATAATTTTTGGAGTAATTAATCGCTCAAACCATTTTTCATTTCTAGTACTAACCGATTAATCGGTCACTTTCTCATCGATTAATCACCCAGCGTTAGATTACTCAGAAACAGATTCTATGAATTGGTAAATCAACTATGAACTTCCATAATTGATTATGAAATGATTTCAATGTAACGTCCTAATACTGATATCTCGATATATGTAACATTTATAAAGATAAACATCATTATAACATCACTACGTACATAAAAATGTACTAGTATATCCTTAATCACCACCAAGAGTCATTATAGAAAACCTTATGAAATGCAGAAACATGAATACATAACAAAATGCATATACACAACATTAGCCTCCCAAAGGGCTTGAAGTATTACATAACTATTTTTATATTACAAAAGAAGTATAAAAGTTACTTGATTTGTAATAAAAGCAACTAAAACTAGAATTATTCTAGTCCTTAGCTTCATTTTTCTTCTTTTTCTTTGAAGATCCTTCACTTGGAATTACATGGTTACACATAGGGTAAGAATCAACAATTCTCAATATAAGTATACCAAAACTAGTTATACATATCATTATCAACATAATTCTAACACATGCTAAATAAGATATGTTTAAAATTGCTACAAGGTTTAACTTTAACATCTAGATAAACCAAGTTATACATACATTCATATATACATACTTAGCTCAATTCAAAACTGAGATGCTT
This sequence comes from Ormosia semicastrata, assembly GCA_029884595.1. NCBI lineage: Eukaryota > Viridiplantae > Streptophyta > Magnoliopsida > Fabales > Fabaceae > Ormosia > Ormosia semicastrata. The sequence continues at coordinate 61,437,408 of JAQQTO010000061.1, read as the reverse complement.
TACTAGGAATGCTGGTTCATTATATTATCCTGTGGTAGAGAGAAGGAAAGCTCATCCTTACAATACACTACCTTGGCACTATCGAGAAGCTAGGGTTGAATTCAGGCTCAAAAGAACCTTTCGAACTTCCCATTTATCTCCCTTGGCGAAATAATTGTACACATTATTAAAGGATACTCACATAGGAAAAATACTACTAGACTATCTTAACATACGTGTATCTAAACACCACATCATCACTCATTACATCTTAAGTGATATTCATACAACATTAAGTTGCTTAAGGTGCTAGATACTTACTTAGGACAAACTATTACCTTAGGTTGCTCTAAGTTTCATACCTTTTATATACATACCAAAGGATCATTCCCTTACCAAAATACCTCTAGTAGTATCTTAACACACTCCAAAAAGTATTTATAAAGAATCCCAACAAGTAGGAAACTCAAGTTCTTCAAGATAAAAATCCCAGAACTCTCTGCCTTTGGGGACCTAGTCGCCCACTTTCTCAGCGCTTAAGCGCTGGATGATAGAAAACACTGCCCTATTGTCTCTGTCATTGGGCACTTAGTCTCCCAAACTCTGAGCGCTTAATCACTCAATACCTAAGCCCTCTAGACTAATGCACTTGGGCGCTCACTTTCTTAACGCTTAATCGTTGGCTTCCAAAACCAACAAATGAGCTCTTTGGCTTTAGGTGCTTAATCAGCCAAAAACTGGGCGCTTAGTCGCCAGGCCTCTGAAACTTTAGCTGCTATTCCATTGGATATCTAACGATCTCTAAACCTCTAAACTCAGGTTCTAAATGGTTTTCAACCCTAAGAATGGTCCCTAAGCATGCTAAATCTTCATGCTCACCTTAAACTCACCTAGCATGGAGTTATGACCTAGAAAACAAAAAGCTTGCTACCTATTTCTCAACTTTGAACTTAAGCATCCAAATGTATTTCTCTAAGTTTCCAAACATTGACCATGCATAGATTAAGCTAAAGCAAACCATATTATAACATTGAAGACATCAACCAAGCAGGAAGACATCATAAACTTCTCAAGATCCTATTTTTCATCCATGAACAAACCATGAAACAAAGATGAAACTAGAGGGAAAAGAAGCACATAAACACAACCACCCCTACCTCTTGTAGTGCATGTAACATCCTCCAAAACATGTTAAACTTATAGGTAGTTTCAAAGGTAACTTAATACTTGCTTAACATGCCTGTTTAAGTTTGTGGCTTTCTGAGTACGTTTTGTCACTTTGTTGTAGTAATATGTGTGAAAAATAGCTATTATTAGCCTCAGAATTAGCTTAAACTGCTTAGTTAGTAGAAATAAATATGGAGAATTTGTTTCTAGGTCACAAGTGTGTAGAAGATGGTGTAGTTAAATTTTGATAATAATTAGAGTTAGTTTTGTATTTTTAAGCATACTGGTTGTGTGTTTTAATACCGGATTGACTAGTTACAGATATAAAAAAATTATGGTAATGTTGAAACAAGATTTTTGATGAATCTTAGGATTTATTTTAAACTTGTTGGAAGTTAGGAAACTTGATTTGGTGAAATCTAAGTGTTCTTAACAGATCGAGAGTTACAGCTTGGTCACTTAAGTGACCAAGTCTCTCACATTTTCTTCTGTTTCTGTTGCCCTTGACTTTCCTCGTTAAAATAAGATATTTGTCTCATTTTTCTTCTCTTCTTATGGTTGCAATAGGGAAATGCATATGGAAAGAAACGAAGGAAGCCAGGGGAGGTGAATCAACCACCAAGGAGGAGGAAGAAGGAGGAGGAGGAGAGCAACTTCTCAGCTCATTCTTTCAAGATCCAAAAGGTAGGGGAAACTTATTTTAACATGCTTTCTCCCATTTTCGTGATCATGTTCTTGAGAGGCCTTGATGAGGCTAGTGGTTTTGAGTGTGATTCTTGCATTTTAGGCAAGATTCATGTTGTGGAACTTGAGTTTGGCCTTTTTTGATGTATTGGATGCATGGAAAGGAATTTTCACCCCTTGAACCCCTTTATTTCAGCTTGAGTTAAGAGTTGAAATTTTGGTGTTTTAGGTTATGAATAATTCTTTGATGCATGTTTGAAGTGGTTTAAAAGTTGTAAAAGAGATACAACATGTTTATGGACTTTGTATGATGTTGGAAAACATTTGGAATTGATGGTTAGATGGAGAAATGGGGGCGTGTTCCTGATGGAACAATACCCCATTCTATAGAATTTTGCAAAAAACCCTGTCACAGGCTTATGATGTGGCTTGACTAAGAACCACGCCTAGGCGTGAGTGAGGCAGAGAGCTTGGCGCCATGGCGTGACAGAGCTGCGCCTAGGCGTGAGTTCCAGGAATTTTCAAGAATTTTATTCTTGATGTCTTGAGGTTCCCTTCCAGCTGGGATCCCTCTTGTATGTCTTTTTAAGTGTGTTAAGGTACTAATGGGAGTATTTCAAGGAGGAAATTACTACCATGTTTAGTTGAGAAATTGAGGAAACCTTAGGCATCTTTTGAGGTGTAGAATGCTATAGGTGGGTTTTTAGAGCCATAATCAACACGAGGTTGCTTTTGGTATTAATTCAGAAGTAAAGACAAGGTGTACTAGAAACAACTAGTTTGGATTTGTTTGGTATGGTATGCCTATCTATATGCAAGGGTTGCTCCTTTAGAGTTAAAGTTGAGGTTGAGATGCATAGTTAGTGTATGCTTCCTTATTTGTCAAGCTTAAGCTTTGACTTTTGCTAAAGACATGGGTTGGTTCCTTTATATGACAGAATTGAGCCAAGAGAGCATGTATTCTAGTTAAAGCCTTTCACTTGGTTAGGGTGAACCTTGTGATAGGATTTGAGAAACCTTGAGCATCCTAGGGTCATGGAATGCCATAGGTTAGTATCTAGGACCTTGAGCAATATGAGATTGTCTTTAAAGTCACTTGTGAAGTGATGAAGAAAAGTTCTAGGTAAAGTATGCTAAGTTTACTTGGCTAGGTGTTCTTGTTGTCATGGATAGGTTTTTTCTTTGGATATAAAGTAGAGCAAAGGGTGCATGAATGACAGTTACTTCCTTGTGTGATAAGGTTAAGTAGCGAAAAGTACTAAAAACATGACCTTGCCCCTTATGGGGTAAGTTAAGCCTAGTGGTCAAGTTTGCTAGTTTTCCTTTTTCACTTGATTAGGAAGGACCTTGTGATGAGTGTAAGTCTTTTTATAATCACTTTACATATTTGGTTTTCAAACTTATTATTTGCTAATTTCTATCTATTGTAACCTTATATGGTGTGCACAACCATTTGGCCAGAGAATAAGGTGTTTGATCTAACTTCTCATAGCGGGCAACATCATTATGGTCAGGGTTACCGGTATGGGGGTGATAGTAGTACTCTTACGATTATGAGGGGAAGGTATTCACCTTTTACCAAGTAGTGTGTAGGCTCTTAGGCCTATCTTGCTTAGTATATATAAGGAAATGTGGTTCCTGGGAATGAGTAAGTATTATATGTTTTCTAAAACAAAAATATGCATTTGCATTTCATAATTATATTATTAGGACATTGTATGAGCATAACCATATATCATAACATAAAGCATTGCATTTGTTGACAATTGTATAGGCAGTTGTCTTGCTTGCTTGATGATGTCTTACGATTGTATGGACGGTTGTTTGATATCATTGATTGTTATATATATGAGTTAAGATTGTAGCTTGCCCTTGTGAACGTTACATATGGTTGTATGTATTTTCTGATATTGTTGAGTAGTGGATCATTTATCTATTGTAGTCATAATCTTATTTTTATAATATGGTTTATTCATTGCGAATGATTAAGCTCTAGTATTGGTTACTTATACTGAGAATTGTGAATTCTCTCCCCATGTGTTGCCATGCAAATCCAGGTGGAAGCTCTTCCAAGGGAAAAAAGAAGTTTGAAGAATAGAGTAGTTTTTGTACTTAGTAGTTAAAGCTTGTATTTATTTACACTATTTTAAGTTTGTATTAAAGTTTATGTATTGTAATGTGCCCTTTTGAGGCAGTTATATATGTAGTAGTTTCCGCAAGGCTCTCCATTATTATTTGTTTAAATGATATGGATTAGTTTATTGTATAAGTTAGAAATAACATAGCTAATACTTCTTATCCAGGTATATGCCAGGTATACTAGGTTACCAGTATTAAGATGTTATAGTGTAGCTAATGATCAGACCTTGGCCTTGCCTTTGATCTTTCTCTTTTTCTTTTCTTTCGCCTCTTACTTTCCATTTTCTTCTTTCCACTTCTCTTCTTTTCTCTTCTTTCTTTTATTTTCTGTTTCCCCTTCTGCTAGAACATATGAGAAGATGAGAAACAAAATGACCAAAAGTCAAAGAAGAAGGAGGATAAGAACGGTTAGCAACAGAGGTAACTTAAGTTTCTATGCTGAAATTTTATATGTATTAAGAACACTTAGATTTTGATAAATCAAGTTTCCTAACTTCCATAAGTATTACAATAAATCTTCATATTCATCTAAATACTCATTTCATTATTTACATAAGTTTCCATATCTATTACAAGGCAATCCGGTATTAAAACACACAACCAGTGTACTTAAAAATATCAAACTAACTCAGTTTATCTTAAAACTTTAACTACGTCTTGCTTCATAGATTTGTAACCAAGAAATAAATTATCCATATTTATTTATGTTGGTGTATGCCCTAGAGGCTAATTTATTTTGACCATACTTACATACATTGCATTATGCTATTTAGTTAATACTAAGGCATTTCATTTATTGTGCTATTTATAATAAACATAATAAAGTCCTTAGAATAGTAAGTTTAATGCCATAGGATATCAAGTTGAAGACTTGATCGTGAGATCCTATTAAATAGATTCAGAACACTATTCTTAAATATCCCTAATTAAGTATTATTGTTAAATAGGACAACAATAATGTATTAAGACTAGTATGTGCTTAGAATGATGACCACATCTCACGGGTCATGGATATGAGATATCAAGTCCTCATATAGATATATATTAGAGTAATGATGTATTGGACTGACCCACCATGAGAATGTTGTGTGGATCATTACATGAGTGTCATAAGCGATTTTTAAAGTGACAATGGTGTATATGGTCTTTTGATCTGAAATCACTACGATTCCTACATGAGGAGTTGTATGTTTTAATATCATCAAACATTATCTAAAATAAGGTGATTGTAAAGGTGGTTATTGGACATACTATGAATCATACAGAGGGATGTGAGTGACTTTGATGGGATTTGTCTCTCCTACATAACAGGAGCAATATCTTCGAGCCCCCTGATTGAGTAACACTACAGAATACATGGCCATGCTCAAATGAGTCGATATAAGATATTGATCTCATTTGATTTTCACTAAGTCTACTCAAGTATCAAGAAATAGAAGATTAAACTATACATGGGTGACATATACCATGCCTTGCGTTCAATCTAGATATCTGGACAAAGGGACTAAACTATACGGAAACATTGGTCACAGAAAGGTTATGTCAAATCACTAACATTCTAATTACTTGGGTAGCAGCGATGTGTTTCTAGATATCACTTGTAACACCCCTTCCAAGGAGCATTAAATTTTAGACTGACTCTTATATTTTAAGAACTTTCAAGTTGTGAAATAGTTAATGTTGTAAAACACGAGTTCAAAAATTTCCTTTTAATAGGTAATATAAACTTACTGGAATAAATAAAAGACTCAAGTCATAGGAACAAAAAAGGCTTTTCATAATGCAAAGTTTACTACATCTTTAAGTACATCATTTAATATCCCAAAAACATAAAACTTACATACTCCAAAAAAAACATACCTATACATTAGAACTACCAAACGAAAATTGATCCTTGTCCAAGTCAAAACACCTAAAGAACGAGCTCCTATATCCAATCTTCATCCAATCTGCGTCTATAGTAAACGTAATTGCATCATATCGGGTCCTACTCTAACTCAAAGTGACATTTTCATCGTACCAGACGCATCCCGTGTCCTACTGAATTCTCCACGCACTAATGCCTCCATGGAACTGTAGCCTAGTGAAACCTCGTGGGTGTTGCCTTGCCGCCAACACAGACTTTTCCATCGTAAATACGAAATAGAAGTAGACAGAATAATACAATAGAAGAGGTGAGATCCCCTACATCAATGTCATCATGGCAGCAAGAAACATAACGAAAGATAGTAGTGCCTTTCACACACAACAATATCAAGTAATAGCAGATATAATCATATCAATACAGGAATATCATGGAATAACCAACATAGTCATGTTATCTACTGATAAGTAATTCATCAATGTACATCAAGATATATATATATGTATGGATCATGTCACAATAACAAGTATGCTGACTATGCATATGCATGATGTGTATCCTGACCATCCTTATAAACAATGCAACCAGTTCCTACTCCATGGAGTTAAGGTTCAGAGATTAGCATTCCAGAAGATCTGTCCCCCCTCAAAAGACATTCTACGCTGGATCACGAAAAGGATAGTGCTTGTCGGGTCCTCATCATACATTGCAACAGTTTTCCACGGCCAGGGGTATACAATGTGACAGTGGTCACTAGGTGGATCACCTCACCTTGACGCCCCCTAAGATCCATCTGGGATCATACTTATCCAAATTCTCGCTCACTCCTAGGCATCACAAGTCAACAGTCTAATACTCAAGTGCATGCTCAAAGAAATTAAACTACTGTTGTACCATTCTCAACAGTATTAAGGCAACTGCCCATACGATTGTCTAATACCATTAGTATCAATGATATTATATAGCCACCTATACAACTACATAATACCAATGATCCACTCCAGTCCAGCACTTCAGCTCAAAAGCACAAGACTAAATTCATAATCCACTTGGGTCCAGTACGTCGGCCCAAGGCACAATGCTCATGCATGCTATCACAAAGGATTTCAGTCATGCAAATTCAAGAATCATTACTCATTAAATCACATGGAGTATTTTCACAAATTTCTCTAGTATATAGAAACATTAAGTCTCCTTTAGGCTATAATTATCATATTTCCAAGAATAAGGATAAAAATCAATCCAAATTACCAGATTCTTCTAACTACGTTCCTCGAATGACTTATCCTCATATCGTTTATGAAAACCTAACAAAAACACCTTTGTCCTTACCTCACCATTCCTTTCCTTTTTATCTAAGTCTTTCAAAATTTCTCTATTCCTTTCTCAAGCTTGTTTTTAATCTCAAGACTGAAAATCACTCTTTTGTTTAATGATAAAAATTAATTCCTCCCCATTCTTATTTTATGAGTCCTTGATTAAATTTCTCGATTATCGTGTCATCTAGATCCATCACTAATAAATTATTTTCCATTATTTCAATTATCTCCAAAATTGTCTCCATTAGTACATTCAAAAGTTATTACTCCTCAAATCAAGACATTATAATTATTTTTGTTAGTCATGGCAACCATTACCCAAGAGGGGGGTGAATTGGGTATTAAAAAACTTTTCACAAATGCTCTTGAAATAAACACAAATATTTAAGTTATTAAATAAAAGAGAAAGACTTGCGAGATGAAGAATAAAAGCTTTAAGAACAGCAAATAAATAAATGTGTAATAATATAAAATTGCATAAAATAAAGAGATTGAGAAGAGAAAAGTAGGCACGATATTTATCCTGGTTCGACCACTAACCCACTTGTGGTCTATGTCCAGTACTTGAAAAATAATCTGAGATATGTATACAAGCTTCAATAGGTGCTTGCAACCGTTACATAAAAGAGCACTTTTCACACACAGGAAAACTCTACCTTTGTGCTAAAGCCTTAGCCTGCAGGGATACCTCACCCTTATACAAACCTTAGAGGGATACCTCACCCCCTTTACAAACCTTAAAGGATACCTTACCTTCAATATAGAAGAATAGAAATATAGATGAAGAGAAATTCTCACTCAGAGCAAATAATACAAATTGAAGTGCTAAGAGGCTCTTAAAGGATATCTCAAATTTTGGTGAAAAAGAGCACAGAAAATAAGCGTAAAATATAAATCACATTTTTCAAAGCAAGCACAAATTAAACAGATAGTTGGGCTGCTCACAGATGAGACCCACGGTCTCTATTTATAGAGTCAAAAAGAAAATTAGCCGTTATAGCAATTAATTCCGTGATTAGTATAAAAATATGTTCGTTACATACTATATCTGGAACTATGTTTACCGTATTTATTCGAATAGCATAAATTGTTATTCAAATAACACTGTTCATAAAACCATCGTGAAAAGCAAACTGATATGGGTTATTCGAATACCAACATGGGGTATTCGAATACCACTGTTTTCATTTCTTAAAAAAAAATAGTTCAGAAGCAGGTTATTCAAATACCACAAGGAGGTATTCGAATACCTCTATTTTAAACACATTTAAAAAGCTGTTTAGAAGGATGTTATTTGTAACACCCCAACTTTTGGGATAATTACAATATTGTCTTGAAATGTACTGTTTTGTAATTTCTGTGAGTAGTAAAATGAATTTGACTATTCCGTGAGTGTATTTGATCATTGTATGTGATTTGCTCCGAGCCAGGGAAATAAAAATTTTCTGGCCGGAAAAATATTATTTTAATTAATTAGAGCTGGGGGATCTTACTAAACCCAGTTCTGATTGATATATATATTAGTTTCGTAATTTTTAGAATTTAACTGTGCGATAAAATAATTTTTAGTATTATTTTATTACTCAGTATAAATTTTGACAGTGGACCCGATACTGTGTGTGTGCGGGACCCACGTATAAATAAAGTAACCAATGGATAGATTAGAAACTTGGACCAATAGAAATAAGACACTTAGAAGTCAAACTAATAAAGAGAAGTCAACAAAAGTGGCTTGACCATTTTGGACCATAGATTTGATGAATGGCTAGGATTGAAACTTGGTGAGCAAGCTTGAATGATGACCATAGATTTGATGAATGGCTAGGATTGAAACTTGGTGAGCAAGCTTGGATGATGACCATAGATTTGATCAATGGCTAAGATTTAAAGAAGAATCAATGGCTAGGATTAAGTCAAAATTGGTAGGCTTGACTTTGGTTAGTAGCTAATTAAGCTTAGTTTGACTAGATTAATTACTTAATTAGCAAACTAATTAAACTAGTTTAGTTATTAAATAATTATAATTTAAATACTAATTAAATATGCTAATATTGTTTAGAGATTATAAAATATGTAATTATTTGTCTAATTAACTAGTTATGTAATTAGATAAATAATTAAGTAAACTAGTTTAATTCTTAACTAATTATAATCTAAATATTAATTAGATATCCTAATATTAATTAAAGGTTATAATATATGTTAGTATATATTAGATATATTAGTCATATGATTAGAATGCTAATTAAGATTTAATTAGGATATTTAGCCAAATAAATTTCCTAATTGATTAACATGTAAATAAAACAAATTGAATTCTTAAATTGGTCTTGGGCAGCACGGTTTGGGGCAGCAGCCTTTGGAGGCTTGTAGGATAAGCTTTACAAAGCTTCTTGAGCACACCAACAAGATGTGATCTCAACCGTTGAGTGGATGGATGGCTAGGATGGTTTCTATGTGAACTTAATCACTTAAACTCACCAAAAATCCCCTCACGGCAGCAGCTCTTTGGGAGGCTTTCTTCACTTTTATTTTCACTCTTCTCTACGTATAAGTCTTCCATTTTCTCTCCCAAAAATACCAAGACTCCATGTGCCTTTCTTCTTCCATTTTCTTCTCTCTATTCGGCCAAGCTCTTCAATATATCATCCACCCACCCAAAAATTTTCCTTCTTTGTTTTTCTAACTCTAAACATCTACCCAAACTCATCTCTAGTTGGAGGTTTTTGCAAATTCCATCATTTGCAAGCTTGAAAACTCATCTTGGAGTTGTTTCTTTAAAGGTAAAATTCATTGTTTTTCCTTTCTATTTTCATTTTCAAGTTTCCAAGCCATGATTGATCCATGGTATGGTTTTCTTTTCTAGTAGTAACCTTTAGAAAATTTTATTTATTTTCTTAGGTATTTGAAGGAGCTAAAACCGAAATTACAAGGAAGGAGAAAAGAAGAATTTTCTTCATTTTAAGGTAAGAGGAAGACTATAACCTAATTATTCTTGAGTGGTAGTAAGAAAATGGAATTTTGTGTGTTGTAGAATCCATAAGGATTCTTTTATGTGTGGATTGTAATGATTTTTCCATGTATGCTTTGTATTGTTAATTGGATTTGCTAATTTTATAATGTTGCTAGTTTTTTTATTTTGTATGTATTAGTTTAATGTTAGAAATGCATGAGTATTCCAAAGAATACAACACCCTAGGTTCGGTCATAACCCTGAAAAGTGGATTTTGGATGTTTTTAAATTAATTTCAAAGAGTGTTTAAGGGTATTGAATGGAATTAATAATGTTTAAATGTTATTCGTATTTATATTAATGCAAAAATATTTTACTGATTACTTGAAAAATATTTTAAGCGATTTTAAACTATTTAATAAATTTTTCTGTTAGAAAAATAAACATTTATTTAAGGAAAATATCGAGATTTTAAAACGCAATAAACATTTTACACGATTGATGAGAACAGTAAATTTTACTGTTGGGCCAAAATGGTGGACCTGGATATGTGGAAAGTTATAGTGCGCCAAGTGGGTGCGTATTGTAACCTGGTTATATGGAAAACATAGTGCGCCAAGTGGGAGCGTACTGTATTTTGAGATTTGTGCCACTGAAGGCATTTACATAATTATTTTTGCCATTGAGGGCATTTTTGTAAATATTTGAATTTTGAGGGCACTTTTGTAAATATTTGAATTTTGAGGGCATTTTTGTAAATATTTAAATTTTGAGGGCATTTTTGTAAATATTTGAATTTTGAGGGCATTTTTGTAAATATTTAAAGTTTGAGGGTATTTTTGTAAATATTTAAAGTTTGAGGATATTTTCGTAAATAATTGAAGTTTGAGAGGTCTATTTTACTGCCTGTAGTTACACGATGTTTTGACTGTGTACTACGCCATGGTGTTTTAGTGGGCTATAGACACAAAGTATTGATAGTGCAATAGCAATCACAACGATCGCTTATAGACACAAAGTCTTGACAGATTGCAATAGTGGTCGGGATAGCCAAGCTATAGACACAAAGTCTTGACAAGTCAATAGTGGTCGGGGTAGTCAAGCTATAGACACAAAGGGTGGACAAGGTCTGATAGTGGTCAAGGCGGTATTATTAGAACTTTCAGATCATTCTCTCGATATCGTTGTGTGTGTTGTAGCTCCATGGAGTAGATTTGAGTCATTTTATGGTTTTGGCATATTTATCGTGTATTTATAATTTATTGTGATGGATTCTATTCTTTTCCATAATTAGTTATTGTTAATGTTTATTATCGTGTTGATATTAATTGCTATTTTCATTGTATTGTCGTTTTCTTATGCGCCACACTTGTGATATATTGGGTTGTCTTACCTCTTTGTTGTTGTATGTGTTGTTTGTATTATTGTGTTATATATATATATAGACGAAAATGAAGAGATTGAAGAACAAGTATTAGGCGTGAATATCATATAGAGGAGGAGCCACAATCTCTGATTTCCGGTCGAGTATTTGGAGCCTTCGATCATCCGTCACTGGTTGAATTGACTCAAAGAAGATGACTATGCCAGATTCTTAGGTTTTGTAAGAATAGAGTTCCATAGAGGAATAGAAGGTTGGCGTACTCGTGAAGAAAGCAATGGTGTAGTATATACGGAATCATTACTTTATCTTTGCGTCCTAATATGATCTTGATCCTGTTGTTACTTTTGACTTGTATGTACAAAAGTTGCCTTTGGAGATCCGACGTCATTGGAATGGACTTTTCCATGTTCCTAATGAAAATAGTGTAGTGTCTACATCTCGGACTCAGCTCATAGAACAAACTCGTATCTCTGTTCGTAGAACTGCTTTGTGAGACATCCTGGTTATCTGTCACCCGAGGAGTTATCTAGGGATGATTTCCCGAGTGAACTAGATATCCATGATGTGCACTTGGGCACTTTTTGCTTTTTGATGTCGTCTCGTATATAAAACTTATGTTTTATCTTTTAGCGATAGTTGTAAATGTTTTGGTATGTATTTTCTTTAGTTGTAAATTATTTGTAAATTATATGTACAACTTATGAAGCAAAACCTATGTAAATTTTTGTATGTTAGTATTTGATGGATATATATATATATGGATATTGTGTATTTGTACGGGGTGTGCTGATGTTATCCATATGTGTGTGAATGTTTTTACAGGTGTAATGATTGAATGACACAGTTTTTATATTCTTAAACAAAGTATATGTACAGGTTTTATTATTTATCTATATCAAAACCTTATAATTTTGGGTATTCTTGTTATTGTTGTTTTATTTTATCTTAAATGTGACATCCCCTACAAGGGTGTTACATTATTCGAATACCTTCAAGGTTATTCGAATATACCACTCTGATTTCGAAAACTGACTTTAAATGGTCATAACTTCTTCAATTCTTATCCGTTTAAAGGCAAATGACCAGTCATTGGAAAGATCTTTGAGTCTATTTTCAAATGAAAGAAGTTTCAAAACAAAACTCAAAGTATTTCGAAAGATATGATCAAAAGAGTAACCAAAGGTCAGTTTTGCAAAACTCAAAATTGGCAATTTTTCATAGATTTGAACTACTACCATAACTAGCTTTTAAAAACTTGTTTGGTACTTGGACTATCCTACAAAGTATTGCTCAATTAAACAAGCATAGTTAGTCCAAATTCATAATTCAATATCTTCATATGCATGATTCATAAATGTATAACTCTAGTTTGTTTAACATGCATATAAGACTTTCATAGACATATCCAAATAAGATATTTATCAATTACTAATAGATATGCTTTATATAGGATGCAACAAAGAACATAAGCAAAGTATTCTTTTTGTCTTGTATTTGTCAATATCAAAACTTAATATATAAAACCATTTGGGGCAAACTTATTTCCACAATCTCCCCCTTTTTGATGATGACAAATCACCGAAGAAAAAATATGTTGATTAGCAATATTCAAGAATGGATATTCATGTAAGCATATCAAACAATGAGCATATCAAGCATATATTTTTCTTTCCAATTTTCACTCCCCCAATTTGACATCAACAAAAAGGCTTAGAAAAAATTTTCTCCCCCTTATAGATACTGCATATGATTCAAGAATAGAGAGATGAAATAAGCATGATTTTAAAGATATAGAAGATTATTGATGCAATGCTTGTCATATTTTTGTATGTCAACATTCAGCATATGATAGCAATAAAAACACTTTATGTAATCAAACAAAGATGTAAGGCAAGAGATATAAACAACTTAAAAGCTAGGCTCCCCCTCAAAATATGCATATTATCAAAATAATAGATAAATGAAATATGTATGTGAAGACCATGTAAGCACATTACCTTAAAGAAAAGCAAGGCAAATATACATCTTCTTAATCCTTCAAACAAAAACCATTTTAAAACTTCTCCCCCTTTCAAAAAGAATTTTATAAGAGCACATTATATTTTCAAAAAGTATTTTAGAAAGGTAGAAATATTTTATATTAAAAAAAATATATTTATTAAGACAGATCAATCTAAGTTAAAAGAACATAAGTATATCTCCTTGATGAAATATGCTATAGGGATCAAAGCATGTATAGAACTAATATCATTCACCCTAAATGCAATGACAAAATAGCAAGTTAATATCCAAGTAGGCACTTTGTCAATGCTAAGCATACTTCTCATGTAAAGAAAATATATAATCATTTAAGATCAATTTTTCAACAAGTATCATATGACCCATACCATATAGAATACCACAAAAGCTAAGGGATAGAGATACTTATTGAGTTAGATGAAGAGTGATGCTTCTTTAGAATGTTCTTCGTTTATTTGTCCTTTGAGTTTGGGCTTTCTTCTATTAAGTTTTCCATTCCATTGCACTTGAAGAAATGCGTCTTTATCTTCCTCTTCATTTAAATTTCATTCAATTTTTCTCGTTTATCCACATATACTTGTATGTAAAAATCTGATGGCTATCTTTGAAACACATAGAGAGACTTGCAAAGCTAACTTTAAAAGTCCTCTAAAATATGGGTTAGCATCAAATATCATGTAATCCCATTTATAAGCATAATTCAGGTTGATAAATAATTTAAAGCATGTATCACATTATCAATCATGCAATATTAGCTCTAACAAGAATGCATGAAGCACATATGCACTTGAATCCCAAAAAAATTTTTAAGCATTTTAAGGCATGAATTAAATTTATCAAGAAGCATATGATCATCATCAAAACTTATTTAGGCATTTTTAGGCAAATAATTATAATGTAAGGCATGTAAAGGTATAACACAACTCTCTACTTCTCCATATATCATATGATATCAAATTTAAAGCATAAATAAGGATTGATATCACCAAAAGTGTACTCTTTGAGTTTTTGTAGGTGACTTCAACTTCCACCAACTTCCAAGCTTCAAGTTTTCATGAGGAATAGAAATTCTTTGCACCCCTTTTAAAAGTTGAATCCTTTTAAACTTTACTATCCTCAAGTTGAATGAACTTATTGCAGTTAAATGCTTGCTTAAGGTAGTTGACATCCTACAAAATAATTCAAAGTACTTTCTTTGGTATCCATCAATTTTGGATCCATACAGGTTTTTCATTATGCCAAACTCATAAGCAAATAAGCATTCAAAATAATAAAACAACAAATGAGTTCACAAGGGCAAAAGATATTTCATTTCATTGATCAATTTAGCTAAGTACATATAATCATCAAAAGAATAGCTAATTACATTTGGTTAAGCATTTGTATTTTTTTATACATATCATTAAGTGCATATTTTCAAACAAAACAAACAAAGAATTTAGCATATATTGATTATTAATGCTATGCAATATATACAGCAGCAAATGCAACAGAACCTTTCAAATAAAGCAAGGGCAGGAATATCAGCAGTAGGGGCAGCAGGATCGCCTTGAGTGTCGTCCTCATTATCATCAACTTCAACTGGGAACACCCTGTAACACCCCAAATTCTGACTATGTTAAGAGTAATAGCAGAATTACACTATTTTATATTTTCTGTGTGTTATAAAAATAGTTTGACTGTTTTGAGATCATTTTTGATCATTTTGTGTGATTTGCTTTGAGTCAAGAAAATAATAATTTTCTTGACCAGAAAAAAATCTTATTTTAATTAATTGGAGCTGGGGGATCTTACTAAACCCAATTCTGATTGATATATAAATTAATCTTTTAATTTTTAGGATTTAATAAGCGTAATAAAATAATTTTATATTATTATAATATCATTTTATGTGACAGTACCTACTGTCTTAAAAACAGTAAAAATCTGCTTATCATGGACCCGAAAAGTTTGTGGAGCCCACGTTTAGTGTAGCAGTCAACGATTCTGACTGGAGAGAATTCTAAACCAATAAGAATCAGTCAAAATAGGTGGCTTGACTATTTTAAACCAACAGGAAGAAGTCAAATAAAGAAGCATAGACTTCAATATGAAGCCTTGGATAAAAAGCATAATTTAGATGCTTTTGATCATAACCGTTGATCCGATCAATGGTGTGAAACGAATCCTGATAAAACCACTAAGTAATATCCACCGTAGATGAGATCAATGGATAGGAAACCAAGTTGAATTCAATGGCTAAGATGAAGTCAACAATAGTGGCTTGACTTTGATTAGTAACTAATTAAACCTAATTTAGTTAATCTAATGGCCTAATTAACAAGCTAAGTAAACTAACTTAATTATTAATTAGTTATAAACTAATTAACAATTAAATATCCTAATTTTAATTAGAAGTTATAATATATGTAATTATATGTCTAATTAATTAGTTATGTAACTAGATAATTAATTAAGATTGGTTAGGAAACTAAACCTAATTAATTAGCTATTTGATTGGTCATGAGAATGTATGTATAATTTAGGATGTGAATAACATGATGAATCGATTGTATGAGTGCTCCAAAGAGCATTGAGGCTCACAGCCATATCATGGGAAAGAGGACCAAAGTCCTTAGACTGATGAATTAAAATGAGAACTGAGAGACCTAAATGAATTTGGAAAAAAAATTGAGTATGGCAAAATAAAATGATTTTTATGTGAAGTAAAGAAAAGAAATAACAATTTTGAAAAATAGTACAATTACTAATTTTTAGAGCGGTTATATCGCAAATTTTTATAAAAGAGGGACTAAATTATAAATAGTATATAAATAAAGGGCCATTGTATAAATACTTATTTTTTGAGGGGTTATATTGTAAATATTAATTTTTGAGAGTCTATTTCGTAAATATTAATTTTTGAGGGACTATTTCATAAATATTAATTTTTGAGGGACTATTTCGTAAATATTAATTTTTGAGGGACTATTTCATAAATATTAATTTTTGAGGGACTATTTCGTAAATATGAGTTTTTGAGGGACTATTATGCAATTATGGAAAATAAAGTGGATTTTTAGTGTTAAATGAGAAAAATAGTATTTTCAGATTTAAAACGTATGAAAAATATTTACGCGGTTGGAAAACGTTGGAAAATGACAACTCGATTTTGAAGAGGCAATAGAATTGAGTCGCGATTGAGAAAATACGAAAATATGAATACGCGATTAAAATACAGTAATAATACAGTTAGATTATTGTGTGGACCCCGAATATGTGATATAAATTAGAAATATGAATAGTGCCTAGTACATGCATTGGAAAGGTCCGATAGACTGTATGAGGCTAGTTGCCTAGGAGAGACTACACCTCCTGAGTGGGTGAGATATGCGTAGTGTAAGTCACTAGTGGGGGCATTGGGGTGCGGGTTGCCTACAATGGGCAGTTAGTAGCTCTTCTGTACCGTAGGTTAGACCGACGCAACACACTAATGATCCTAACCGAGACACTATCCTTAATCAAGATCTAATAAAGACTGTCGTGTATATGCTGGATATGCAAGACTGAGCACGTGGTCCGAGGCATGTTGGTACCGATAAATCTTTTCGATCACTCTCTCCAACTTGAGTTGTAGCTCCATGGAGTAGGAAATTGAATCTGTATGCATACATGTAGCTATTGAGGGTATTATCATAATTATGTTTATGCTAATTGAATTATTGATTATTTGATTATTATTAGTGGCATGATTGTAAATATTGCTTACTTCATGTATTTTATTGATAAATGATATTGATGATATAACTGTAATTATGGTATGATAGTTGTATGAGATATTGTATATGTTTATCTTCATTGCTACCATACTGGTATTGGCGTAGGTGATCTCACCTCTTTGTATGCATATTATGTATTATATTTATATTTGTTAAGATGTTGAGCAAGAGGTAGAGCAAGAAGCTGAGGAGGAGCAGATTCCTGCTGAGGACGTCAAGTTTTGAAGAGATGGAGATACCTAGTTTCCTTAGCTACTTGAAACTGACATTCATTGGAGGAGATGAGGCATGGACTGTTGATTTAGAGATAGAGAGTATTTACTATATGGGAGACCTAAATATTAGATTGAGTAGGCAACATTTAGGACACCCTTACTTTTCTATTAATCTTTTTGTACAACTAGAGTTCCCAATATCCATTAGGCAGTATTGGGGAGCTTACTATCGTACTCCCAGTGCGATTAGCATTGTATCGTCTGCTTGGACACCTATCCGTAGGACTGCACCTCATGATGGATTCCTATATGCTGAGGAATCTGAGGAGGACCCGTCTGAGGGTTCTGCTGTCTAGTAGGACTTGGGCAATATGTTAGTTTAAATTAAAGTTTAATATTTTGAAAGTCCAGTTTGTAAAATATTTTAAGTATGACAGTACTAAAGGCTTGTATGTATATATGATGTAAATTATTTGTGAGATTGGTGTTATGTTTTTATTTTCTGTTAAGTTTATCTTATTATCATCAAGAAATTTTATAACTCGTATTTATATTACAAGCACGATTTTTAATGAAGGGGTAATTTGGTAATTATGTAACATAAAATGTGGCGCCCTAAGGAGGGTGTTACATTAGTTGGTATCAGAGCCCAAGTTAGAGTCTTTTGGGTTTATGGTTAGGTCTGTCTTGTCTAAGTTGTGTGATTCTCTATAATTGTTTTCTGAAAGAAAAACAATATTGTTTGAAGACTGACCCTCACTTTTCTTTCTGTTGTTCAGCCTGATAGATAGAACGAAATGGCTGGACGTGGAGGAGGACGCATGAATGCGAGGGCAGCAGCTGGAAATACCGGCGACGACAATCAGAATATGGCTGCAGTTATAGCAGCAATACAACGAATGGCTGAGGTTGTTGCATAGCAGAAGCAAAGAGCAAATGATGATGCTCATAGCTTATCAGAATTTCGGAGGAACAATCCACCGAAGTTCCACGGAGAGTTTGATCCAGAGAAAGCTGATCTTTGGATTAAGGAACTGGAGAAGATATTTGAAGGCATGGGTTGTACTGATGAGCGGAAGCTTACTTTCGCTACGTTTGTGCTAATCGGTGATGGAGAGGCTTGGTGGGCAGGAGCACGCAGATTAATTCAAGCTGAAGGGAGAGTTGTGACATAGCAACTCTTTAGGCAGAAGTTTCTGGGGAAGTATTTCCCAGTCAGTGTTCGACATGCTAAGGAGATGGAATTCCTTAGTCTGAGACAAGGGGTAATGACTGTAAGTGAGTACGCAGCAAGGTTCGAAAGCTTGTCTAAGTTTTCGAAGTACTTCCAGATGCATCCAGATGAGGAGTGAAAGTGTAGGAAGTTCGAAGAGGGGCTGAGGCTTGACATCAAGCAAGCTTTAGCAACAGTAGATATTGATCAGTTTCCGGTATTGCTAGATAAGTGCCGAAAAGTCGAGGAGATTGATCATCTGCAAGAGGCTAGGAATAAGAACTTTGGACCTACACGATTCCAAAGAGGGAAGAGTAGCAGTGGCAACCATTACCAACAGAAACCATATACTAAACCAGCAGTAAGTCAGAATTGGCAACAATCATTTAGAGGAAGTTCAAGTGGTAGTAGAGCAGTTTCAACTGGAACTTCTGCACTTAAATGTTTTAAGTGTGGGAAAGGACATCTCACCAGAGACTGTCAGCATAAGCGGGCGATTTGTTATCGATGTGGGAAGCCGGGACATTTCTCTAGAGAGTGTGATCAGCAGAAAGCGGAGCCATCTGTAGGAAGTGTTCGCACTGCAAGGCCATAAGCGGGTGGTCGAGTTTATACAATGAGTGGGGAGGAAGCTGCTAAATCCGAGGACTTGATAATGGAGGAGTGTGCTATTGAAGGTAATCCTTTAACAGTATTATATGATTCGGGAGCAACGCATTCTTTCATTGCATGTGATTGTGTGGAGCGTTTGGGATTAACTGTGACTACATTGCCGTATGATTTGAGTGTTAGTACTCCTACTGATAAGCCTGTGATAACTACAAAAGTATGCTTGAATTGCCCTGTATCTGTTAGAGATAAGATCTTTCATGTGGATTTGATCTGTTTGCCTCTTTCCAAGATTAATGTAATCTTAGGAATGGATTGGTTGTCTTCCAACCATATCTTGATAGACTGTGCTAGTAAGACATTAGTTTTTCCTGAGGTTAATGATTCTAGATTCTTAACAGCTACTTAAGTGGAAGCCTGTTTGAAGGAATGAGATCAAGGGTACTTGTTGATGTCTTCTTTGGAGGTTCAATGTGAATACGTTCTAAAGGATATTTTTGTAGTGAATGAGTTTCCTAAAGTGTTTCCTGAAGATATACCTGGAATACCGCCAGAAAAAGAGAGATTGAATTCTCTATTGATTTGGTACCTGGAGCTGGACCTATATCTATGGCGCCTTATCGGATGTCACCAGTAGAGTTGGCAGAACTTAACAAGCAGTTGGAGGATTTGTTGGAGAAGCAATTTGTGAGACCAAGTGTATCACCTTGGGGAGCTCCAGTGTTGTTAGTAAAGAAGAAGGATGGGACTTCTCATCTATGTGTAGACTACTGGCAATTGAACAAGATTACAATCAAGAATAAGTATCCACTGTCAAGGATCGATGATTTGATGGACCAATTATGAGGAGTCGCAATATTTTCTAAGATTGATTTACGTTCTGGTTATCACCAGATACGTGTAAAGGTGGAAGATATCCCAAAGACTACGTTTCGGACACGATATGGGCATTACGAGTATCAAGTGATGCCTTTTGGTGTGACTAATGCACCTACGATATTTATGGACTTCATGAACCGGATTTTCTGTTCATACTTGGATAAGTTTATTGTTGTCTTTATTGATGACATCTTGATTTATTCTCGAAGTCAGGAGGAGCATGCTGAACATCTCAGAGTGGTTCTCCAGATTTTGAAGGAGAATAAGTTGTATGCCAAGTTGTCCAAATGTGAATTTTGGTTGAGCGAAGTACAATTTTTGGGGCATGTCATATCGGTGGATGGAATTGAAGTTGATGCTTCAAAGGTGGAGACAGTTGTTGAATAGGAAAGATAGAAGACAGTATCGGAGATTCATAGTTTCATCGGAATGGCCGGTTATTATCGACGATTCATAGAGGGGTTTTCAAAGATTGCAGGACCTCTTACCCAACTTACACGAAAGAATCAACCGTTTGCATGGACTGAAGCATGTGAGGAAAGTTTTTAGGAGCTGAAACGATGACTGACTACTTCACCGGTTTTGATTCTGCCTGATCCGAATGAACCTTTCGAGGTATATTGTGATGCTTCGTATCAAGGATTAGGTTGTGTACTTATGCAGAACTGTAAGGTTGTGGCATACGCGTTGAGGCAGTTGAAAGTGCATGAAAGGAATTATCCGACTCATGACTTGGAGTTGGAAGCAATAGTATTTGCATTGAAGATATGGAGACATTTTCTTTATGGGGCAACGTTCACTATTTTTAGTGACCATAAAAGTTTGAAGTATCCGTTTGACCAGAAAGAGTTAAACATGAGACAAAGGCATTGGCTAGAGTTTCTGAAAGACTATGACTTTCAGTTACAGTACCATCCCGGGAAGGCGAATGTCATAGCGGATGCCTTGAGTAAGAAAGCGCATAATGCTTCTGTTATGATGATGAAGGAGAAGGAACTGATAGAAGAATTTCGGGATATGCGATTGTCTGTGAAGTTGACACTGGGGAAGATGTGTTTGAACCTGATCACTATTTCGAATGACTTGATGGATAAAATACGAGAAGGGCAAAACAGTGATCAGTATTTGTAAGAAGCAAAGGAAGCAAGAAGTCAAGGAGCATAATTGGAATTCAGCGAAGGTGTTGATGGAATTCTGAAGTTCAAGGGGAGAGTTTGTGTACCAAACGATCCAGAACTGAGAAGATTGATTTTGGATAAAGCTCATAGAAGTAAGTTGAGTATGCATCCAGGAGCCACGAAGATGTACCAAGATTTGAAACAGCTGTATTGGTGGCAAGGAATGAAGAGGGATGTCACAGAATATGTATCATCCTGTTTAATATGTCAAAAGGCCAAAGTGGAACACTAGAGACCATCAGGAATATTGCAACCTTTGCCTATTCCTGAGTGGAAATGGGATGACATAGCAATGGATTTCGTCATGGGACTACCGAAAACTCGAAAGAGTCACGATTCTATATCAGTGATTATTGATCGGCTTACAAAGTTGGCGCACTTTTTACCAATTAATATTAAGTACTCAATGGAGAAGTTGGCTCAAGTGTACATCAATGAAATTGTCAGACTTCATGGTGTACCATCCAGTATTATTTCTGATCGAGATCTGTGATTTATATCAAGATTCTGGAACAGTTTGTAAGAAGCAATGGGAACGAAGCTACGTTTAAGTTCTGCTTATCATCTACAAACAGATGGTCAGTCAGAAAGGACGATTCAGTCATTGGAGGACTTGTTGAGAGCTTGTGTTCTAGAGCAAAATGGTTGTTGGGATGAATTTCTATCACTGATAGAGTTCACCTACAACAATAGTTTCCATTCGAGCATAGGGATTGCACCCTATGAGGCATTATATGGGAGAAGATGTAGAACACCGTTGTGTTAGTACCACGATGGTGAAAGTACTGTGGTAGGACCAGAATTCGTGCAGCAAACTACTGAGAAAGTGAAGATAATCCAAGACAAGATGAGGACAACTCAGACGCGACAAAAGAGTTATGCAGATAAAAGACAAAGACCGCCTGAATTTAAAGAAGGTGACCATGTATTTTTACGTGTGACGCCTATGACTGGAGTTGGATGAGTAATCAAGTCGAGGAAGCTCACTCCGAAGTTTATTGGACCGTATCAGATACTTCGTCGGGTAGGTCCGGTAGCTTATCAGATTGCACTACCACCGTTCTTATCAAATCTTCATAATGTATTTCACGTATCACAACTACGGAAATATATTTCTGATCCAACTCATGTGATTGGGCTAGATACCGTGCAGTTGAAGGAAAATTTAACTTATGAGACATTTCCAGTCAAGATTGAAGATCGAAGGATCAAGCAACTTCGAGGAAAGGATATCACATTGGTTAAAGTGGTATGGAACAATGTAAGTGGTGAAGCCACATGGGAGTTAGAAGAAAAGATAAGAGAGCAGTATCCATTTTTATTTTGAATATGTGTCAAGTTTCGAGGACGAAACTTACTTTTAGAGGGGGAGAGTTGTAACACCCCAAATTCTGACTATGTTAATAGTAATAGCAGAATTACACTATTTTATATTTTCTATGTGTTATAAAAATAGTTTGACTGTTCTGAGATCATTTTTGATCATTTTGTGTGATTTGCTTCGAGTCAAGAAAATAATAATTTTCTTGACCGAAAAAAATCTTATTTTAATTAATTGGAGCTGGGGGATCTTACTAAACTCAATTCTGATTGATATATAAATTAATCTTTTAATTTTTAGGATTTAAGCTGTAATAAAATAATTTTATATTATTATAATATTATTTTATGTGACAAGACTTTACTTTCTTAAAAATAGTAGAAATCTGTTTATTATGGACCCGAAAAGTCTGTGGGGCCTGTGTTTAGTGTAGCAGTCAACGATTCTAACTGGATAGAATTCTAAACCAATAAGAATCAGTCAAAATAGGTGGCTTGACTATTTTAAACCAATAGGAAGAAGTCAAATAAAGAAGCATAGACTTCAATATGGACCCTTGGATAAAAAGCATAATTTAGATGCTTTTGATCAAAACCGTTGATCCGATCAATGGTGTGAAACGAATCCTGATAAAACCACTAAGTAATATCGCCGTAGATGAGATCAATGGATAGGAAACCAAGTTGAATTCAATGGCTAAGATGAAGTCAACAATAATGGCTTGACTTTGATTAGTAACTAATTAAACCTAATTTGGTTAATCTAATGGCCTAATTAACAAGCTAAGTAAACTAACTTAATTATTAATTAGTTATAAACTAATTACCAATTAAATATCCTAATTTTAATTAGAGGTTATAATATATGTAATTATATGTCTAATTAATTAGTTATGTAATTAGATAATTAATTAAGATTGGTTAGGAAACTAAACCTAATTAATTAGCTATTTGATTAGCAAGTAATTGGACTTAAATTGAACACAAATTGAATCCCTAAATACCCTTGAATCACACGGTCATGCAGCAGCTTAGGGAGGCTTCTCTATGGTTCTTGAACAATCCAAATAGCCATGTAAAGTCAAGATGATGACATATGCATTGTGCAATTGCATGTGTACCTAAAATAGGATATTTTCTTCATGCAAATCTCCTAAAATTCCTTACAATCCCACGGCAGCAGCACTTTGAATTTCACTCTCACAATATTTACTTTTCTCTCACATCAAAAGCTTTCATCTTTTCCTCTAAAAAAAATTCCAAGAACCAAAGCACCATTTCCTTCTTTTTCTCTCAATAGGTTCGGCCTCTACACCCTTAAGCACCATCACTCACCTATAATTTTCATTCTCATCATTTCCTAAAGCTTAACAACATTCTAAACACTTTCCATTTAAGAAGTTTTCCGAAAATCACACTCTAAGTGCTTCAAAATCCAACTTCTACCTTACTTCCCTAGAGGTAAACTTTGGTTTTTATGGTTTAAATTCATGTTTGTGATTTTCTAAACCATGTTTGTTCCATGGTTTGTCATTATTAAGTTTTGTTTGTGATTTTACTAATTGTTTTGGAATTGTTAGGAATTGTTTGTGGCTTGTACGAAAACAAGGAGAAGGAGAAGAGCTTGAAAAGCTTGTCTTCAAGAGGTAAGAGAGAGATTTAACCTCACCAACCAAGTTTTGGTGGTGTGGGGATGGTTTTGTTCGGTGAAAAACCCATAAGGGTTTATTCACCTATTGTTTGATTGTTTTGATTGTGTTTGTGATGTGTATGGTGTTGTTTCTATGCTTGCATGTGTGATAATATGCTTAAAGCTTTGATATTATGTGTGTATGTATAATTATGAAAGCATGAGAATGTATGTCTAATTTAGGATGTGAATAACATGATGAATCGATTGTATGAGTGCTCCAAAGAGCATTGAGGCTCACGGCCATATCATTGGAAAGAGGACCAAAGTCCTTACACTGATAAATTAAAATGAGAACTGAGAGACCTAAATGAATTTGGAAAAAAAAATTGAGTATGGCAAAATAAAATGATTTTTATGTGAAGTAAAGAAAAGAAATAACAATTTTTGAAAAACAGTACAATTACTAATTTTTAGAGGGGTTATACTGCAAATTTTTATAAAAGAGGGACTAAATTGTAAATAGTATGTAAATAAAGGGTCATTGTATAAATACTTATTTTTTGAGGGGTTATATTGTAACTATTAATTTTTGAGAGACTATTTCGTAAATATTAATTTTTGAGGGATTATTTCGTAAATATTAATTTTTGAGAGACTATTTCATAAATATTAATTTTTGAGGGACTATTTCGTAAATATATTTTTTGAGGGACTATTATGTAATTATGGAAAATAAAGTGAATTTTTAGTGTTAAATGAGAAAAATAGTATTTTCGGATTTAAAACGTATGAAAAATATTTATGCAATTGGAAAACGTTGAAAAATGACTACTCGATTTTGAAGAGGCGACAGAATTGAGTCGCGATTGAGAAAATACAAAAATATGAATACGCGATTAAAATACAGTAATAATACTGTTAGATTATTGTGTGGACCCCGAATATGTGATGTAAACTGAAAATGTGAATAGTGCATAGTACATGCATTGGAAAGGTTCGATGGACAGTATGAGGCTAGTTGCCTAGGAGAGACTACACCTCCTGAGTGGGTGTGATATGCGTAGTGTAAGTCACTAGTTGACCTTGGGGGCATTGGGGTGCGGGTTGCCTACAATGGGCAGTTGGTAGCACTTCTGTATCGTAGGTTAGACCGACGCAACACACCATTGATCCTAACCGAGACACTATCCTTAATCAAGATCTGATAAAGACTATCATGTATATGCTGGATGTGCAAGACTGAGCACATGGTCCGAGGCATATTGGTACCGACAAATCTTTTCGATCACTCTCTCTGACTTGAGTTGTAGCTCCATGGAGTAGGAAATTGAGTCTGTATGCATACATGTAGCTATTGAAGGTATTATCGTAATTATGTTTATGATAATTGAATTGTTGATTATTTGATTATTGTTAGTGACATGATTGTAAATATTGCTTACTTCATGTATTTTATTGATAAATGATATTGATGGTATAATTGTAATTATAGTATGATAGTTGTATGAGATATTGTATGTGTTTATCTTCATTGCTACCATACTGGTATTGGCGTAGGTGATCTCACCTCTTTGTATGCATGTTCTGTATTATATTTATATTTGTTAAGATGTTGAGCAAGAGGTAGAGCGAGAAGCTGAGGAGGAGCAGATTCCTGCTGAGGACGTCGAGTTTTGAAGAGATGGAGATGCCTAGTTTCCTTGGCTACCTGAAACTGACATTCATTGGAGGAGATGAGGCATGGACTGTTGATTTAGAGAGAGAGAGAGTATTTATTATATGGGAGACCTAAATATTAGATTGAGTAGGCAACATTTAGGACACCCTTACTTTTCTGTTAATCTTTTTGTACAACTAGAGTTCTCAATATCCATTAGGCAGTATTGGGGAGCTTACTATCGTACTCCCAGTGCGATTAGTATTGTGTCGTCTGCTCGGACACCTGTCCGTAGGACTGCACCTTATGATGGATTCCTATATGCTGAGGAATCTGAGGAGGACCCGTCTGAGGGTTCTGCTGTCTAGTAGGACTTGGGCAATATGTTAGTTTAAATTAAAGTTTAATATTTTGAAAGTCCAGTTTGTAAAATATTTTAAGTATGACGGTACTAAAGGCTTGTATGTATATATGATGTAAATTATTTGTGAGAATGGTGTTATGTTTTTATTTTCTGTTAAGTTTATCTTATTATCATCAAGAAATTTTATAACTCGTATTTATATTACAAGCACGATTTTTAATGAAGGGGTAATTTGGTAATTATGTAATATGAAATGTGGCGCCCTAAGGAGGGTGTTACACACCCAGCCTTCATCGGTCTTGATCATCTTCATTTTGTTAAGGGCAAAGGACTCAAACACGTGATGATGGTTTAGCGAAGTCGTTCGCTCGGTTGGGAAAGACCAAAGGACGCACCTTTCTGATAGAAGGTATTCGAATAACTTACCAGTTATTCGAATAGATGGGCCAGTTTGGCTTGGCTGCCAATTTATGGTATTCAAATGCTTTTTACAGTATTCGAATGCCCACACACAGAATATGCAAAACAAGAGCAAGTATTCGAATAGCTTCCAAGGTATTCGAATACTCCAGAGGCATGTGAAAAAACACTGATATTAATAAGCCTCAGGTTATTCGAATAACTACTTAGTTATTTGAATACACCAGCTTATAGACATACTGTAGTGATGTATGGTATTCGAATAGCCATAGGTCTATTCGAATAGGCCTATAAGAAAACCACAGATTTACACGTATAAAAGCAATGGTATTCGAATACTATTGATAGGTATTCGAATAACTTAAATAAGAAATCACATATATATGTCCAAGAATTGCATTTTTGAGAGACAAAAGCATACCTTTTGGTGGGGTACCTGCAAAAAGGATTTCGGGATAACTCCGACGCTCAAGTTAGTAATAATTCAAGAGTAATAAATCAATGATAAAGCAATAAACACAAATATTCAATTATATGTATGATTGATCAAAAACTCAAGCTCAAGGATATTCTCATTAGACATGTCATTTCAAGCAAGGAGCATATTTTATCTAGCATATTAACATGTAGAAATATTTTTAAGATATAAGCTAGAAAAACATAATACAAGTTTCTACTTATCCAAAGTTTGCAAGTCCAAGCTTCTTGGAAGCAAGGAAAAGAGCTTGAAATTATTTTTATTCTTTGTACTTGGAGCAGCCACTTTCAAGATGGCAAAGTGAGTTCTTGGCCTTCAAGCACACCTACAACACACTTCAACTTTTGACTTTTGGTACCCAAATTTTTTTGGGTCCTTATGTATTAGTTTTTGAATATTAATCTATTATACTCTCATAAAGATCAATTTTTTTTCATAATATGTAAATCGAGCACAATAAATTAAATAATTAAATATCATTAAGCACATAGTTGATAGCATGTTTACTTTTATGATATATAGACAATTTTAAAGCATATGAAGCATACATAAGCATTATAGACCCTTATACCAAGATATATAAAAAATTAATGAATTATGATATAATAAGAATGAATATAATTATGTGCTAAACATAATATTCAAATTTTATCAAGTACACATGATTCTATCCTCTACCTAAGGCCTACAAGGAATATACCTCATATTCATTATTATCATTTTTAAGTGAATGTACATAAGAGGTAAAAACTTTTGATACCTTGGCCTTGGCAATCAAGGAAATGCTTTTTCTTACCCATCGCTTCTCTTTTGAAGTCTTGAATTTTGCAAGCTCTACATTTTGTACTTGAGAAGCTTTAGTTGAAGTCATCTTTCTTCTTTAACCAAAGTTTCTACCATTGGGCTTTGGAAGCATTCTCCTTGATGAATCCTCTTTCTTTTAACCAATTTGTCCATCCTTTTGAGAAATATTCTGCATAATTGAAATAATAGGAGGACACTTTGGTACCCACTTCATTTTGGGTCCTTGAATGTTAGTATTAGGTCCTTTAGGATTTTTAGGAACCCATACCATATAATTTCTCATATAAGGATTTCTTCTATAATTGCATAAATGAGAAATATGTCCTAGATGACCACAAAAATTGCAAACAATTGAATTTAATGATGGCTTGATCCTTTGAATATTATTTTTAAAAAACTTAAGTCTTTTGTTATTTTTATATTCTAAATTATTTTTGTCATAAGCCTTGCATGAATTTTCACATGGAATAACAGTAATTTTATTCTCATTAACAGGCATAGAATGTAAGCAATTAGAATTATTAGCTTTGGCAAATTTGGAATATAAGTCCTCAACTTGATTTTCTAAATCAATGCATTTTTCACAATAAGTTGAGGTTTCACATTTCAAAGACATTTCCTCATCAAGAAAAGCATATTCATTTTTCAAAGTTTCAATTTCATTTTCAATAAAGGAAATGTTTTCCAAATACAAAAAGTTTTTCTTTTCTAAATTCAATAAACCATCATACAGTTCATAATATGCATATTGTAACTCATCATAGGAAGAACTATAATCTAGTTTAGAATTATTTACCTCAAAGTCCTTTTTAGCCATATAGGAAGTAGTCTCAATTTCAAGCACACTTGGCTCTTTAAGGGAATCACCTTCTTCCTCATCAATTTTGTTTTACTTTACCTTTTCTTTAAATTAAACATCATCGTCACCAAGAGGCATTTGGCTCCGTTCAATAGTTTGAGCATCTCTTTGAGGATAATTTTCATGGTAAGCTTCCTTCAATAGCTTTTGCTTTTCTTGCTTTCTATATACAACTTTATACACAAAATCATTGTTAGTAAGATAAATAACATCAAAAGTGTCCAAAATTTCTTTGGCACTAGAACAACTTTTAATTTTACCATAAGCATCATCATTCAAATTACTTCTCAAATTTTGCATAGTTCTAATATTCAAAGAAAAGCATTTCTTGTCATACGCATTCCAAGTTTGTTTTGGTTTGCAAATAAATCCATTTAGCACAACATCCCACAAATCCAAATCAATAGATTGCATATAAAACTCTATTCTACCTTTCCAATAAACAAAATGCACACCATCAAACAATGGTGGTTTATCAATTTCAAAACCTTTCATTTTGAAAAACTTTTAAGGTTGCCAACAAACAAGGATCTTTAACTCTAATCGGTTAAGCTTTCACCAGAGCACGAAGCTCTGATATCACTTGTTAGTCACAGCAACCATTATCCAGGAGGGGGGTGAATTGGGTATTAAAAAACTTCACAAATGCTCTTGAAATAAACACAAATATTTAAGCTATTAAATAAAAGAGAAAGACTTACGAGATAAAGAATAAAATCTTTAAGAACAGCAAATAAATAAATGTGTAATAATATAAAATTACGTAAAATAAAGAGATTGAGAAGAGAAAAGCAGACACGATATTTATCCTGGTTCGACCACTAACCCACTTATGGTCTACATCCAGTCCTCAAAAAATAATCTGAGATTTTTTACTATGTATACAAGCTTCAATAGGTGCTTGTAACCGTTACATAAAAGAGTACTTTTCACACACAGGGAAACGCTACCCTTATGCTAAAGTCTCAGTCTGCAAGGATACCTCACCCTTATACAAACCTTAGAGGGATACCTCATCCCCTTTACAAACCTTAAAAGGATACCTCACCCTCAATATAGAAGAATAGAAATATAGATGAAGAGAAATTCTCACTCAGAGTAAATAATACAAATTGAAGTGCTAAGAGGCTCTCAAAGGATATCTCAGATTTTGGTGAAAAAGTGCACAGAAAATAGGCGTAAAATATAAATCACATTTTTCAAAGCAAGCACAAATTAAACAGATAGCTGGGCTACTCACAGATGAGACCCACTGTCTCTATTTATAGAGTCAGAAAGAAAATTAGCCGTTGTAGCAATTAATTCCGTGATTATTATAAAAATATGTCCATTATATACTATATCTGGAACTATGTTTACCGTGTTTATTCGAATAGCATAAATCATTATTCGAATAACACTATTTATAAAACCATCGTGAAAAACAAACTGATATGAGTTATTCGAATACCAACATAGGGTATTCGAATACCACTGTTTTCATTTCTTAAAAAAAAATAGTTCAGAAGCAGGTTATTCGAATACCACAAGGAGGTATTCGAATACCTCTATTTTAAGCATATTTAAAAAGCTGTTTAGAAGGATGTTATTCGAATACCTTCAAGGTTATTCGAATAGACCACTCTGATTTTGAAAATTGACTTTAAATGGTCATAACTTCTTTATTTCTTATCCATTTAAAGCAAATAACCAGTCATTGGAAAGATATTTGAATCTATTTTCAAATAGAAGAAGTTTCAAAATAAAACTCAAAGTATTTTGAAAGATATGATCAAAAGAGTAACCAAAGGTCAGTTTTGCAAAACTCAAACTTGACTATTTTTCATAGATTTGAACTACTACCATAACTAGCTTTTCAAAACTTGTTTGTTGGACATTTTAGCATGTTAAAACCATTTGTAAAGATTTAAAAAATATATTTGAGATATCCATAAGGCTTCTTACATAAAGACCCTAAGTCCTAAAAGCTATACCATTTAATCTTCCTTTGGACTTGGTCTTTGACATGACTTTGATGTTATCAATACCTTCATGAAATAGGAATTCACATTCTCCTTGTGTTGAGCTTAATTGCGATCTTTTGCTTTCTTATTGCAATGCTCACTCTTGGTACTTGAACTATCCTACAAAGTATTGCTCACTTAAACAAGCATAGTTAGTCCAACTTCATAATTCAATATCTTCATATGCATGATTCATAAATGTATAACTCTAGTTTGTTTAACATACATATAAGACTTTCATAGACACATCCAAATAAGATATTTATCAATTACTAATAGATATACTCTATATAGGATGCAACAAAGAACATAAACAAAGTATTCTTTTTATTTTATATTTGTCATCATCAAAATTTAACATATAAAACCATTTGGGGCAAACTTATTTCCACAATTTTCAATCTTACTTATGAATCTTGTATACCTAATTTATCTCCCAAATCACCTAAACAGTATTTCCTAACATTCTTTCTAAAATTTCATTTATTCAACTTCTAAATAAAATTCTTTCCATCCTAATTATTCTTCCATCTTATTATCAAATATTTTAGGTCTCCAATTCACTCTTACCTCTAATTATCAAATAGCATAATCAAGAATCAATTCCCTATAATTGTAAAACTTGTTTCTTTCTTCATTCACTTATAACCTCATAGATCATGTCTTTATCATCTAATCATCTAAGTCCTTGATAACCAATATTGTTCTCCTGGATATCTCTTCTTAGGCCAAGGTGGCCGTGGGCCTCAAGGAATCAAGGGAACCCAAAAATCATTCATTTGTAACATAATTATAGCATGCCCTATATTTCAATCATCACAATTTATCAAATTTGTGTTTTCCATAAAGATCACATATATCCATTAAGTCACCATAATCATTTTTGCATACAAAAATATCATACAATCATACAAGATCAAATAAGCATGAATCAAAATCACACATTCGGGTGGATGAGTCCTCACGTGGACTCTCCAATCCCGACACACCCATTCGTTCCTCACCACCATAACATGGTTGACGAGGTTAATCTCCCTCTTACCTCAAGTGTAGCTTCCTAGCTCCTTGTGAGTCCTTTTGTAGCAAAATTTCTCCACTAAGAGGTTCTTAGAATCAAAGTAAACATACAAGAATTAGTAGTTAGGGCTTGAATAAGATTACCATATGTCAAAGTATGGCTTTTTCATCCATGAAAATGAAACAAGAAGGAAGATTCAAGAACTTTACCTTAAGATTCTAGAACTTGAGATTTGAAGCAAAGCTTAAAGAAATGCTTGAAGATGGATGAACCAAAGTTTGATTCTTCACACAAGAGTGTCTTAGAATGGGGTAGAGACTCAAGATCCAAGGTTATCTTGAATTATTGAAGGTTTGGTGGTGTATTTTGGAAGTTGGTCATGAGCTCCAAATGGAAGAAGTGAGGGTTTTGTGTTTAGTTCTTGGTTGCTTGGATGAAAGGATGAATAAGTGATGAACTAGGTATAGAATGACCCTCCAAATATGGCCATAGTCGTGAGGTGTAGAGGAAAATGAAAGTTGAAGATAGAAATCAAAGTCTCACCTTATGAGCTTTAAGTTAGGGTTTGAAAGAAGATGACGAAGATGAGAGAATTTGATGATGATCTTAACATAGAAAATTATCCATAAAGTGTGAAGATCCTAGAAATGTGATTGAATAGAGAAAACAAAAATGGAAAAGGAAGATGAAGGGTGGTAGCCGTGAAGTTGAGAGAAAATGGAAGAGAGAAAATGATGAGAGAAAATGAGATAGAAACTTTAGGGTAGAGAGAGAAAGTGATAGAAAGTTTTTGAAAGATGGTAGATGATAGCTTTTTCGGTGAAATGTGAAAGCTTGTGAAAAGATGACAACTTGTCATCTTTTCCTCCTCCTCCAAAACTGTGTACACCTTGGGGGAAGTAGTAATACTTCTTTTGCAAGCTTCTCCCAAAGCTTCGTACATTTCCCCAAAATGGCAAATCATATTGTCATGTAGTGATGTGACGATGTCACTTAGATGATATCATAAAAGTGACTAGATAGAAATAATCTACTAGATTTTTACTGCAAGCTATTATCCAATGGATAAAAGTTACAGTTATCACTGCCGGTATCTATTGTCCAATAGACAATAGAGTGCACCCAAATTTTATCCATCAGATAAAATCTCAAAAAATAAAACTTCGTAAACTGTGTCCAGCCTCGGGTTTAGTAAGATCCCTCGTCACTATTTTCACAGTCCAAGGTTTTACGACCTCGGGGAAAATATTTCATTTTTCTGGCTCTGTTCATCATGCACGTAAAATGAGGAATATATTAAAATAATTAAACAATTAAAATAATTCCAGAAAAATTCAGAAAAATCACAAATATTATAAAATGAGTATATATCTTGAAACGAGCAAATTTCTGGGGTGTTACAACTCTCCCCTTCTAAAAAGAAATTTTGTCCTCGAAATTTGTCATACCTTAGAACACATGCGGATGTTGTTCCTTGTGGAATGTCTCCAGATTTCCAATGTAACCACAAAAGCTAACACCAAGTTTATGTAGAGTAGCTCTCCTCATATGCTCTCAGTTGTCTTGAAGCATACGCTACCATTCCTTTTATTTGCACAAGCACACGTCCTAAACTCTAATGTGGAATATCACAAGATGTCTCAAAAGTTCGTTGGGATTGGGTAGAACTAACATTGGCAAAGTAGTCGAGTATGTAACACCCCAAATTTTCTATATCTTAAATAGTAATTTTGACAGTTAACAGAATTTTACTGTTTAGTAATTTCTGGATACTATAAAATTATTTTGTTTATTCCGTCAGCGTATTTTATCGTTTTGAGTGATTTACTCCGTGTCAGGAAAATAAAAATTTTCGGGCCGGAGAAAATCTTTTTGTATTTATTTCTCTTAACTGTTAATTATTTTTAATAATCTGACTTGATTTTCATATGTTTTCTAATATTTGTGATTTTTGTAGATGATTATGAAATTTTTGACTGTATGTGGGTCCCGGTGGTCTTAGGTAGGCCCAGGTGACCTTGCGTGGGCCCAGGCGGGTCCCGCAAAGTGAAAATTTTTCTACGCATAGAAAAATTTGTACTGTTTAGACGGAGACAGGGGATCTTACTAAACTTGAATCCAGAAATAGTTTTAGAAATTTTTTTGTACTGTGTTTTGTACTGTATTTAATTTATCGGGTGATAAAAATACAGTAAATATATTCTTTTGTGGGATTTTTAGTAGCTAAAAATAGAAATTATATTGCTTAAGTCAACATTGGTGGTTTGGATATCCACTATTGATTCAATTAACGGTTAATAAATAAATTTAATAAAGAAACATAAGATAATCATCATTGATTTAATCAATGGTGTGAGAATAAACATAATTAAGCAAGCTTCAATATCAACCGTAGATTTAATCAACGGTGTAAATTTGATTATATAAAGTGACCATCTACAACCATTGAATTTAGAATTGATCAAGGGTGGAGATTTGGTCTTGTAAAGTAACAAGGACCATTTATGACCATTGGATGAAGAATTGATCAAAGGTGGAGATTTGGTCTTCTAAAAAGGTTATGACTAATTATAACCCTTGGATTTAAAGTTTGAAGAAGTAATCTTGACCCTTTATTTTGGAGACACATCTAATGGCTAGAATTTAAAGGAGAAGGATCCAATGGCTTAGATTAAGTCTTCTAAATTAAAAGTCTACCTAAATCCTAACCATTGAATTAATCAATGGCTAGAATGCTTCAAATAATTGTATAAAAAAAAAAAGATGACAACTTCATGCATTATGGAAGGGGGGACGGTTTTGGAGTGCTTGGACAAGGAGGAGACAATTTTTTAGTAGCCTTTTTAGGCTAAAGAAAAGATGAAGTTAACAATGATTTGATTAGTAACTAATTAAGCCTAATTTGATTAATCTAATGGCCTAATTAACAAGTTAAGTAAATTAAATTAAATATTAAATTGTTATAATCTAATTCTTAATTAGATATCCTAATTTTAATTAGAGATTATAATTTATGAAATAATATGTTAATTAATTAGTTATATAGTTAGAATGTTAGTTAAGATTGGTTAGGAAATTTAACCTAACTAATTACCTAATTAATTAGCATGCAATTAGGTGTAAATTGAGAACAATTAATTCCCCAAAATACTCAAGGAGCCACACGATTTTCATGCAGCTTGGGGAGACTTTTACATGGTTCTTGAACCACTAATAATAACCATGCAAACTAAATTAATGACCATTATTGTTTGTCATGGTCAATATGACCATTATTGTTTTGTTTGCTTCCTTTGGATTGCATGATGAAGGGGGGGACGGTTGGAGAAGCAAGAAAGAAGAAGAGACATGTTGAGACATGTTGGAGTAGCCTTTTTAGGCCAAAGAAAAAGCTTGAAGACATTAATTAGATGTCTTGACCAATTATTGGTCATTTTCCTAAAGCAAAATTATTTTTTTTTCTTTCGCTCCATGCAATGCTACGGCTGCCCACTTCAATTCAGCCATTTGATTTCATTTGTATCACATTTTATAACACTTAACTCGTTCTCTCTCTTCCAATTTGTCAAGAACACTAAGAACAACACCATTTTCTTTCCTTCCTTGAGCATTCGGTCACCACCCATGGAACCACTTCCAATCTTCCATAATTTTATCTAGCTACATATCTTGAATCCTCTCATCAATTCAAAACACTTTCATGTTGGAGACTTTCTCTAAATCATTCATCTTCATCACTCAACCAAGCCAAGAACACAAAACAACCATTTTCCTTCATTTTCTCACCAAATGGTTCGGCCATGACCACCAAAAGCACCACCCATCACTTTTAATTTCATCCAACCATAGATCTTGAATTTACATGATATTCTAAGCAACTTTCATGTTGGAGACTTTCTCAAAATCATTCATCTTCATGGACTTTCTTCAAGAGCCAAGTTATTGAGTTTTTAAGGTGAAGTGTAAGAAGACTTCAATTCTTATCTCTTTTTCATGATCTAAACCATGTTTGATCCATGGTTTCTCTTAATCAAGCTTAGTATACTAATTTCTATGTATTTTGGTTTGAATTTGAGAGGCCCTTGGTGGTGAAGGACTTGGAAAGAGAAGCAAAATCAAGAAGTTTTGAGGATCTTCAAGAGGTAAGAGGGAGATCCATCTCACCAACCAATTATGGTGGCGGGAGATGGTCTTATATTTGATGGATTGTGAATTCATGTAAGAATTCCAATCCATGGTCATGTAATAATTAATTGTGTGTTTATGAGCTTTGCTTTATTTTCTTGTGCTTTGATTATTTTTGTCTATGCTTAATATGCTTTGCATGATTTTATGGCTTTGATAGTATACTTATAATATGCATGATGAGTATATGGCATGTTTGTGATATTTATGATGAAATATATATATGTATGCCATGATGTGTGGATGGAAAGAAAATTGATCTTGGTTCCAATGGCCAAGGAAGAACTACGGTTTTGATGCCCTTGATTTGGGTAAATGTTGAAATTTTTCAAGAACAAGGAAATTAAATTTTGATCCCTAGAACAATGAGAATTTCAGCCAAGACGCTTCAAAATAGGTGTTTACAAATTAATATGATTATGGAAGAATAAAATTGGATTGATTTGAGGAGTATGAAAAATGAACTAAAGGTTTGTTTTTTTTTAAGAAAACATGAACACAAATTTTAGAATGAAATTTTATTGATTTATTTTGTGTAGAAACAAGAATGGAATTTATTTAAGTTAGAAGAAAAATATTTCATGGTTCCAATGGCCATCTATAAGGTTTTGATAATTTAGAAAAATATTTTGATGCTATGAAATACAAGAATTTTCAAATAAAGATTTTTGAAAAGGGAATTAAGTGTTATAAATTAAGTGAAGTGTAATTTTCATAAATAAAAGAAAAAGAAGATTGAAAGTATTGAACTTCAAATTAATCAATTTTTAGAAGTGATATAAAGGAAAACGTTTGTAACTTAAAATTTCTAACAGAGAATTTATTTATTGGGTTTTGGAAAACGTTAGGAAATTTAAAGTTAAGAAACAATAATTAAATCAACTCAATATGATTTTATAGGACTAGATTAATAAAAAGTGATTTTGAGAAAATATATATTAAGGAAAAGATTTTTGACTAAGAATGAAAAAGGATTTGCAAAGAAAGTGAAAATGAATTTGAACAAATGGGTTTGTTATATGACCAATCGGTACTTTGGTTTTGAAAATAAAACTTTAATGGTTTTATTTGTGTAAAATCATATCAATTTAAAAGAAAAAATATTTTAATAATTTTTCAAATAGTAATGCCTAGATTTTGATGAAACAAAGTAAATTTTCAAGTGGAAATATAATTGATTTAATACAAGAAATTTGAAAAGGGAATCGAGTATTTTACTCACTTGAAAAATTAAGTTTTGTAAACTTAAAAATGTTTTCAAACTTCAATTTATTTTGAAGTAGGTTAATTTGGAAATGATTTGGGGAAAAATGGAGAATATAATGGTATTTTAAAAATTTACTCAAGTATAACTTATTTTCAAGTTTTGAAATCGTTTGGAAATTTTAAGATTTGAAACATTGATTTATATCAATGGAAAAGTAATTTTGTGGATTATATTTGAAAAAGAATTTCTTGAGTAAAGAAACATGGAAAAAGATTTTATTGAGTAAGAAAATGTGAAAAATGAAATACAAAGTCATAATATTTTAAGAAAAGATGAAATGAAATTTTTGAAGGTTGAGAAATATTTTTAAGTAATAGAATTGTGGTGAAAAATTATTTACATATCTTAAAAATGTGTTGAAAATGATATTGACTTATTTGAAAGTCCAAAATAATGTTTGGAATATTGAGAAATATTTTACGTGATTGAAAAATGGTGGAAAATTGTTATGAGATTTGGAAAGTGTTTTAAATATTTTGAGAATGATAGAAAATGATTTACATAACTTAAAAGAATGATTTTTAAGATACGCAATTTTGAAACAGTGAAAAAATAATATGCGATTTGAGAAACGTATATTTTTACGCGATTAAGAAAAATGTTAAAAAATTAGTACGTGATTTAAAAGTGCAACAGAAGAGTTGCAGAATTTTAAAAACGTAACAGAAGTGTTACGATATTTTGAAAACATAACAGAAACATTTTGGAATTGTGAAAACATAATGGAAATGTTGCGCAATTTTGTGAAAACACGGCGAAAGTGTTTTATAACTATATGATTTTGTGTTGAAAATATAGTATAATTACTATTGAACCAGTGTATAGACACTGTATGAGAAAATGACGTGTTTTGCCTATGATTGGTATTTGATGCATTTTATATGCATTGGAAAGAGATGCCTGTGATTGGATTTGGTGCATTATACATGCATTAGAAAAATATGCGTTGAGGTATATGATTTAAATTGAACAAATGAAATTGAAAAGATTTAGCCCTTTGGGGTTGGACTTGCACTGATATATTCATGCATTGTATAAAATATAGCTAATAGCTATTATGACCCTTGTGGTTGAAGAGGGAATGAGAATTGATAGTGAGATCTATGATGGATCTTGGGGCGTCGAGTAGCGGCGGTCGACCAGTGGACGGTTAGCGAGTACCTTGTGCCACTTGGCGTCTGATCTGTTGCAACGCATTGACGATACCCGACAAGAACACGATTCTTTTCAACAAGCGGGAGATTGTCTTTGGGCTAAGGTGACAATTAACGAGCATTCTTCTCGAAATTGTGAAAACCTCCATGGAGTCGTTTTTGATAAAGCGAGTCTTTGTACATATGCATAAATCTGAGCATTTATATCTGTGTGATATATTAATTGAGGAATATTGGTTATTGGTTATGATAATTGTTTTGAATACTTGGATGATGATTGAATTGATAAATGATTAGATGATGATAGTTGATTAATGTTGATGGCATGATCATAATTGCGATATGATCTATCTGTATGATATTGCTATTTGTGTTATCTCTGTGCTGCCATGTTGGTATTGGTGTAGGTGATCTCACCTCTTTGTTATATTGTTTTGCTGTGTCTGTACTGTTAAACTCAAATAATAGAAGGATCAAGTTGTCTTAGACATAACGGGCGATGGATACTCTGAGATTGGTGATAACAATAAGGAGTGGACATTCAGGACTCGAAGGTGTGCATTGTTGACAAAGGAACAGATGTCTGATGCATCAAGATGGACAGAAAAAGGAATAAGTATGTTAAAGTTTCTCGTTAGTGTTGTACCATGCTATTAAGTAGGACCCGTCATGGGGTTTGCTACTGTCAAAAAATAATAATAATAATAAGTCTGTTAATTTTATATTTCTCTTTAAATTGTGATATTAATTGGTGTCAATATTGCATAATGAATAGTTAAAATATGATTTTCAATATTACCTAATATTTTCAGTAAATTTACATTTCAATAAAGAAGAAATTTTGAAACCCATATTTTATAACTCAAACTTTGTGCGAACTTATTTTCATATTATGAGTCGGAAGTCAGAAATGTGATGCCCTAGCTAGGTTGTTACATTAGTTGGTATCAAAGCTAGGGTGTTACAGAGTATCTCTTTAACCCTTGAAATTTCCCTCACATGCGTCAATCTATACAAAAACTTGACTCCTGCACGTAAGCTGGATGGGAGGTCCTGCCATCTTAGAGAATTTTGTGGTGAATCTATGATACTAACTAGCTAATCTCATATAGCTATGAAACACCAATACAATCTTTGATCTTTCCCATTGAAGAACTGCTTCATCTTTCGATGGATCCATAGCAATTTCTTCCTTTGAAATTATGTGTCGTAAAATTTAATCTCCTCCAACCAAAGTCCACATCTTGATAACTTGGCATACGTCTTCTTCTCCTTCATAATCTGAAGAACTACACAGAGGGGTTTAGCAAGTTCATCCGAGCTTCAAGAATTTGGTTAAGACGTAGTTAGTAAAGACAACGACACTCCATCTAAATAGGAAAGAAAGATCCTATTCATATGATCCACAATCATTGCTGGAGCGTTTGTGATTTCGAACGGCATTACTAAACACTCGTAGTGCTCACAACACGTCAGAAAGGCCGTCTTGGAAGCATTCTCTACTTTCAAACGAACTTAATGATGACTAGAACGCAAACTGATCTTGGAGAAAATAGCAGCTCCCTTCAGTTGATTCATTAAACTGTCTAAACTCGATCTCATCAAGAAAGGTCTCACAGGGCAAGTCCTTATCCAATTGTACTGTATTCGGCACAATGACATGGTTTGGATCAGGAACATATTTTCTCAATCGAAGCACACTAGAAACATTATGAAGGTTAGAAGGAAAAGATAGTGAAGTCATTTGGTATTCTACCGGACCCATCCGACGAAGAATATGATGTGGTCCAATAAAATTTAGGAATAAGTTTCATGGATTCAAATTCAGGAATCTCTGCCTCAAGAAACACTAAGGTTCTATTGAAATAGAATGACAAGATATGGTTTGAAAATAATCAATCCCTTTATGAGGTCAAGACTCTTTATGAAAAAGGCAAATAATTAAATTGGCAGAAAGGTTTCAAATTTCTAGCAATAACAGGATAGTTTCAACAAACTTGTGTAATAATAGTAGGCTTAGAAATGAGAATAGCAATATTCAAGTCAAAAGGGGACAAATACACAGACAACCCAATTCTAGAAATGAACTCTTAAAATTTTTATTGGAATAGTTTAACAGGATATGGTTAGAAGATAACCAATCCTTTTTCAAGATCAAGTTTATGAGAGAGATAGACAAATCAAATTAACAGAAAAGATTCAGTCTTTAACAGGTCATAGGATAATTTAAACAGCTTGGCTATCAACAACAGCTCTTTGTAGTAGAAGTAGAAATAATTTGGTCAAAAGGTAGGAAAAACACATATGATTCTAATTGATCCATACAGCTATATGTTATAAAGAAATAGGTTACCCCCAGAATTATACAGTAAAATCAAAGGATCATCTCTTGTAGTACAATCTCCCTCGTTTAAGCCTTTAGTCTGGGATGCTTTTACTCCACTTGGGAAATTGACTCTCCCTTCTTTGTGAAATTTTGAAGCACATACATCACTAACGGAAGGCGTCGTCCTTTGCGAAGTACAATTCCTTACCACATGTCCTAGCTCTCCGCACTTGAAACAAATTTTCCCCTTGATCGTACAGTCCCTTGTTGCCTAACTTTCCACACCTTTCTTACATATCAGTAAAAGTGTCACGGGCTGACTAGGTTTACTACCACTAGCACTACCTCCATACGGTTGCTGTTGTTATTGATTTCTTAGTGGTCGCAAATATGATTTCTGTTGGAATCACTTGCCTTTATGATTTCTCCATTTTTGGAACCAATATGGTCTAACGTTATGGGGTTTAATATCTTGAGATTGGTTCAATTTTAACAAAATTTGAACCTCGGCTATCAATTCCTGCTGCTGAGCGATCCTCTAATTCTGTTGTACTATTACGCTAGCCTTTCCTTGCATTGCTTCCGTAGTCATAGCCATCTCTTCGTTGTCGCGTTCCACATTTTCACGCGTACATCTACCGCGAGCTATTTGCCTTTCCTTCGAAAATAGACAAGTCAAAACATAATGGAAATAAGAAGTAACCATTTCAAACAATGTTGTCTCCTTTCAGAGAGTAAACAATACATCTTTGAGTTTAGCTTCAGAGAAACACACAACACAAACAAGATAACCTTCCCATAAACCCAGAAGACTCGGACTTGGATTTTTCTCACACTAGAAATACCACTCCAAAGGTATAGGTACAAACAATTCTGCACAAGTTCAGTTATCCAACTGGACTCTTACTAGAAGAACTCTAATTTCTCCTAGCTCGCCTAGTTGAAGTCATAGTTTCCTGTCCACACAGAACATTACATATTGAGTTAGTCAGTCCTCAATATCATGCGACTATGTAACAGTAACTACAAACATCCAACCTAAAATAATTTATGCAATTGGTGTGGTGTGGAATATGATTAAGAATTATACCAAAAACAGTTGCCAAGTTCCACCAAAGATATAAAAACTTTGCAACCAATTGTAGTAAGCAAGGGTCGATCCACAGAGAACCAATTCAATTGAAACTATAAATCCAATTCCTAAATTAAACTCTGATGAAAAATAAACAGTAAAACTAAAAGGGGGGTTTTGTTAATTAAAACTAACAAAAGAAATTAAACTTAAACCAAAATAGTAAACATAAATTGAATTACCAAGTTAAAGATATTGGTTAAGAAATGGAATCCACCACTAGATTTATATGATTATGCTAACTTATATACTCTTTATACTAACATGATCAATTATGTTCTTATGTGATTGTGAGATAAATCCCCTGTTTTCCTTAAGTTTCGCTTAATTCAGCAACCGCTCAAATCAAATTCTAACCATT
Organism: Ormosia semicastrata; assembly: GCA_029884595.1. Taxonomy (NCBI): domain Eukaryota; kingdom Viridiplantae; phylum Streptophyta; class Magnoliopsida; order Fabales; family Fabaceae; genus Ormosia; species Ormosia semicastrata. The sequence continues at coordinate 61,395,067 of JAQQTO010000061.1, read as the reverse complement.
AGTTATTTGTAAAGCAACTGCTCTTACATCTACCTAATGATTGCATTAAGAATTAGAAAACTAATCACACTAAGATCTAATCACGCACCAGGATTAAATTACTTAGATCATATGTTTCACTAGTCATACCACCGCAACCACGCATAGCAATCCTAGTTTTACCACTCTCGAAATTTTGCAAGAATATAAAGACCTTTATATTGATTTAAGATCATAAACATATGAATAAAAATATAACTGTATTAATATAAAGAAATATGTAAGATTCACATAATCAAAACTAGAGTTTCATTTTCCCTTAACCAATCAAGAAGCTTAGCCACGCATGACAAATTCAAAAACAGAAAAAGAATTAAAGAAAGACATTGTTCAGAACAAAAGAAGAAAAGAAAAACTAAAGATCAAACTAGTTTCCAAGGCTTGAGAATGATTGATCTTTGATCGCTCGAATTCGAGTCTCCAATCCTCAATCGAATCTCTCTCTTTCTTGATCTTCGTGTTTCTCTCAGTTAACTTGATGACTCTCTCTGTCCAGATCTCCTTTAGGGGCTCTAGGCAACCTTATTTATAGGTTTGAATACCTAATTTAGCATTAAAATACGAATTTAAGTTTCTGAGCCGATGACATGGGCCGTGTCATATAACACGGCCCAACCCGTGTCTGAATCTGGTGACAAAACTCCAACTAATTTCAAAGTCAGAGAAGAACACGGCCCAACCCGTGTCATGATGAATGTTTGATATTTATTATTCTCTTAATCTATGATTTCTTAATAGTATAACACTTATGAGAATCATGCTCTTTTTGAAAAGAATTTCTTATTTGATTAAAAAAAAAATTTAAGGCAAAATCTCCTATCATATTTGAAAGAAGTTTTTAAAGTTCCATATCCTTGAGAATCCTTTGAACTTGTCTTAAGACCTTAAAAGTATTATCACCTCCTAATTGTCTTGAAAAATTGGAAATCATTTAATTTGTGCTATAAATGTAGTACTCTCTTCATTGCTTTGAAATGTTTTATTAAATCTTGAGAGAGTATTTAAGAAAGTTTCCAAATAAATCTTTTGAAATGTTCTATAGAGACCATCTTAATACTTCAAAAGATAAGCCTTGTTCTGCAAAAGTGTTTTATCTTTCCAAGGCTCTTGTTTAATGAGAAAGAGAGGAGATGTACTTTCAAATGTTCCTTTGATTTGGATTTGTTTACTCTTAAGGAATATGTGGTTTCAATATAAAACCCTTCTACCATTTTAAAATGCTTTTGGAAATGTAATGTGTTATTGTAAAATTCTTTTTGAAAGGGGAAGAAGTTTTAAGATGGTTTGTGATTGATGGATTAGGAATATATATCTTTGCCTTACTTCTCTTTATGGTAATGTGCTTACATGGTCTTGGCATGCATATTTCCCTTTATCTATCTTATGCTTCAATAAGGGAGAGCTTATCTTACATATCCTTCTTCCATAACCTTGTTGACTAAGAACATATGCATAACTATGTTAAACTATTATGTTTGATATTTTGATAATATGCATATTTTGAAGGGGAGCCTAGTTCTTAAATTGTTGCTTATATCTCTTGGCTTACATCCTTATTTGACATGAAGTGTTTTATTGTTAATACTATCAATATATCAACAAAGATCATCTCTTATTGTCTTTCCCTCTATCAATGAAAGAAGGTAAACATTCTTAAACTTTATATCTTTTGATTCTTTCATTGAGAAATGCTTGATATGTGACAAGTTGTATGATCTTTCATTTGAAAACCTCAAATCCATGATCTTACACGAATATTTTGTGACTCCTAACAAGTGATATCAAGTGGTACTTATTTATCATGTGGTATGCAAGATATTATATGCTAGACATAATTTCTTAAGCTCATTGCTATCATGTGCTAAATGTTGATGTACCAAAATATGACAAGCTTTGCATGAATAATCATTTATATCTTGAAAGCATACTTGTTTCACCTCTCTATTCTTGAATCATGTGTAGAATCAAACAAAGGGAGACAATTATGTTTTGAATAACTTGAAGAAGTTTTTGAAGTTTGATGATCTTATTCTTTTTAACAACATAAGTTTTATCTATAGAGGGAGAGAAAATATCACCTTTCCTTCCTAAGCCTTTTTGTTGATGTCAAATAGAGGGAGAGAGAATTGGAAAGAAAAATATGTTCCTTGTGCTTATTGTTTGATATGCTTACATGAATATCTATTTTTCTATATTGCTAAATATATTTTTTCATTGGTGATTTGTCATCATCAAAAAGGGGAGAGATTGTGGAAATAAGTTTGTCCCAATGGTTTAATATGTTAAGTTTTGATGATGACAAATACAAGACAAAAAGAATGATTCTTATGCTTGATAAATGTGCTTTATAGATGACAAATATATCAAAAAAGAATATTGATTATGTTACATAAATATGCTTAATGAGATATATTGTATCATGCATGATTATGTACTTTATCTAGTTATATTTCACTTAATAAAGATGCAATGAGATATGTGTAACATTCTTCATATAATATATCCAATAATGCTTTATATGAGTTGTATTAAATTAATATTGGATTTGGCTCTATCTAAATGAAAATGTGTAAAGTATTCTTTGTTACATCCTATATAGGCATATCTATTTGTAATTAATAAATATCTTATTTGGATGTGTCTATGAAAGTCTTATATGCATGTTAGACTAGCAAGAGTTATACATTTATGAATCATGCATATAAAGATATTGAATTATGAATTTGGACTAACTATGTTTGTTTAAGTGAGCAATACTTTATAGGATAGTCCAAGTACCAAGAGTGAGCATTGCGACAAGAAAGCAAAAGATCATAACTAAACTCAACTCAAGAAGAACAAAAATGATAAAGATGTTTCAAGCATTTGCAAGATTTGAAGAGAATAAATTTGTGGAAGCTTGGATTACATCAAGAACCCTAAGGACTAGAATTAGTATATTTTCTTTTTAGGTTTTCTCCTATGTAAAGATAGAGGTTTTACATGAAATGAGCTCAAATATGTTTTCAAGTCTTTAAAAATGATTCTTACATGTTTAAATGCCCAATAAACTATTTTTGAAAAGTTAGTCTTAGTGGTAGTTCAAACCTTTGAAAAATAGCTAAGTTTGTGTTTTGTAAAACTAACATTTGGTTACTCTTTTGATCATAACTTTCCAAATACTTTGAATGTTGTTCTAAAACTTATTTCATATGAAAATAGACTCAAAGATCTTTCCAATGAGTGGTCATTTGCTTTAAACGGATAAGAAATGAAGAAGTTATGACCATTTAAAGTCAGTTTTCAAAAATAGTTAAGTTTGAGTTTTGAAAAGCTGACCTTTGATTACTCTTTTGATTATATCTTTCAAAATACTTTGAGTTTTGTCATGGAACTTATTTCATTTGAAAACAAACTTAAAGGTCTTTCCAATGAGTATCATTCGCTTTAATCTGATAAGAAATGAAGAAGTGATGACCTTTTAAAATCAGTTTTCAAAACCAGAAATACTGTAATTGATTACACAAGTCCTATAATTGATTACAACATTGGCAAAGGCTATGTCATCGATTACCAGAAGTGTGTAATCGATTACCAAGTGCCCAGAAACATTCCCAACGACTATAAATTGCTAGTTTTCATAAGAAAATCATTTCTAAATACTACCAACGGCTATTTTATCACTTAGGCTCTATATATACGTGTTGTATGAAGCTTATACACCTCTTGAACACTTGGTTTGATCCTTGAATCACCAAAATCATATTTTGAGCTCTTTATTGCAAAATCCTTCCATTCCTTTGTCCTTCAATTTATATTATCCACTCTTGAGAGAGTTTTCTATCATCCATACTTTGTTCTTCAAGTTATATATTTACTCTTATGAGAGTTTCTATTCTTTCTATTCACCTTGAAATCATTGTAAGAGGGTGAGGTATCCCTCAAGAGAGAAAAGGATGAGGTATCCCTTATAATGAGACTCAAACACAAAGGGTGAATTTTCCCAAAGGTGTTGTGAGTGCTCTTGATTGTAAAGGTCATCAAGTACCTGTGAAGCTTGAAGAATTAGAGGCTCTAGCACAAGGGTGAGGTATCTCAAGGTGTGAGAAGTGCTCTTGTTTGTATAAAAGTTTTCCTAGCACCTATAAAGTCTAGGAGATAGTGAAAAAAATCTCAAGTTAAGTTTGAGGACTAGATATAGGCCACAAGTGGTTGGTGGCTGAACCAAGATAAATTCTTGAGTTTGATTCTCTCTTCCCTACACTCTTTAATTTTAGTATTTAGTGTAGTATATTTATCTATTGCATATCTTGTCATCTTGGTGATTTGATTCTATGAACTTGATATCTAGCTTATTTGCCTAATTCGTCATATATCCCAAGTTATATTTGAGTAATTTATAATAGTTGTACCTTTGTTGTGCATGTTCCGCTGCATTTATTACTTGAGTGATTCAAAATGCTTTATTTCTCAAAGTTACATTAAAATTTGTAATCACCCAATTCACTCCCCCTCTTGGGTGATGGTTACCGTGGCTAACAAAATGCACAACCAGTATGCCTAAGAATGCCAAACTAACTTAATTTACCTTGAAGCTTTAACCACATCTTGTTTCATACATTTGTGACCTAGAAATAAATTATTCTTATTCATTTCCTTCATCTAATAAATTTATGCTATTATCTGAGTCAGGTGAGTCTCAAAATATCCTACTAGAGTAATCTTTTCTCCAGTGAACCCGATAAGCTCGCCATCATAGGGAGTCAATTCCGAGCGCAGAACTTCTAGCTTTTGGTGCAAGTCCATAAACATAATATCTGCTGAACTACCTTAGTCCACAAAGATATGTCGGACCTCGGCATTGGAAATTATTTTAGAGATAACAAGCAGGTCATCATAATCTAGGATAATTTCGCCATAGTCCTCGTCTGAAAAGGTGATAGGGGGCGCCTTCCGATCTCCGGCTTGTGACATAGGCACAGAGTGGGAGATGCTCAACACTGCCATCTTGAGCACTTTCTTCCAGACACCGTTGGACGACCCACCACTAGCAAACCTACTCGCGATAGTGTTGATGGTTTGGTTGGGCTGGGCACAATGGTCTTCATTGTTAGATGGAGCGTACTAGTTCTGATCCTGCCAATTATCAGTCTCACGATGAGGTGGACTCTAGGATCTTTTCCTCGGACTCTGGTTTCTTCTTCTTCAGTATAGAGAGAGGGTCAGTTAAGGGTTGTATCTTCTTTCTCTCCATCCTCCATGGCATCTATCATTTTGGACGTGGCTAATGTACTGATCCAACCATCCTACCCTAATTAGGGATTCAATAGCATCACAGAGTTAGAAAAAATCTTTCATTTCGTGGTCGTAGCTCTTGTGCCATGAACAATGTATAGTATGATCCTTCTATGCATATTTTTTATAGAAATGGTGGCCTCTTGATACCTTGGAACTCCGTCAGCAACACTTCCCTCAAAATAGTTGCACGTGGAGTATTCAGAGGAGTGTAGCTAGAGTTCTTAGTCTAAGGTGGATCATCCTAAGAGGAGTTTTGGGGCCGTGAGGAGTTTTGACTGCCTTTCTAGTGAGAGGGTTCACCCTTTTCTAGGCTCTCCTTGGCCTTAGTAACATCCTCAAGGTTTATGTACTTTAGGAATCATTGCCAAAATTCTTCCATATTATCTGGCTTTCTCTTTGGCAGAGATAGAAAAGCTGGGAATCAGTCCAGAGGTTGCTTCTAGCATAGTGGAGAGCAATCCTGACATCGAGGTTCTCTACATTGATACAAATAGTATTAAATCTCTTAAGGTACTCGCGAAGGGTCTCATTGTGCCCTTGGAGAATATCGGAAAGAGATTCAATGGACCTGGGCTACTCCTTGCTAGTGGTATAATGGAGCAAGAAATGCTATTTGAGGTCCAACTAGTTGGTGATAGATCCTGGTGGCAAGGTCACGAACCATCTGAGGGCTTCCTTCTTCAGGGACAGGGGGAAGGCATGGCGTAGCAGTTGTAAGGATCCCTAATGGAAATGCATAGACTATATATAAACGTCTACGTGCTCTTAAAGGTCCGTGGTTTTAGCATAGAGCTCCATGTTAGCGGGAAACTTGAAGTTTCTTGGAACCCTAAATTCCATAAGATTAGCAGAGAAGGGTTACTCCTAATCATTGAGGTTTGGATTGTTATTAACAACATTGGACATTTCGATGTCAGCGTGTAGTATTTTCCTCTAATTATTAGCCCTATTTCGTCTTTCTTCATCACATTGTGTTCTGAATTAGCCTTCATGTATGGATCACCCTAGGTTTTCAAATCTACGATGTTGCTCTAACAGTAGCGCCGTTTGTCATTGCATCATGTCCAGGAGAGGGTTTCTAGACACATTAGACTGAATCATGCCCTCTAGACGAGATATGTGATCCCCTACATCATCGTTCCTAGGTCCCAGGCACTGGTGCACTAGGATTCTAGACCCATGAATGTCAGGATTGGCTCCATGCACGTCGGTACCAATTCTTTCCCTCACGAGGAGCCTGCGCAATGGGTGTGGGCTTTCATCAGAAAGCAAAGTTTCATGCCCATCGCGCAGAGGTTCAGCATTTGGTGCTTGGTTTCTCACGGCAGAGGTTTCAGCAGTTAGTGGTGGCACAGGGTTGGGAGGATGGTGAGCCATCGATCCTCACCTTCGGCTGGAAGAGATTTGCGCAGCCTCACCTCTCCTTGATTTCTATCTCGTGTTCACCATGGTTGAGTGGGAATAGAAGTTTATAGTTTTCCACAGACGGCGCCAATGTTCAATAGTGGATACTGAGTTGTACCTGGATAAGCATGTTCTTATGGTTTCCTCTTTGCACATCAGTAGTGAAGCATGTTGGAATAAGGGGGTTGGTACCTGCAAAGGGACTCCAACACTCAAGTCACATAAGAAGGTTTTATGTTATAAGCAATAAGTTACCTGTACAAGGTGAATAGGCATGGTACTTATAGAGTGCAATTAGGATTTTATCTCCCTTAATTATAGCAGGAAATCCCTACAAGTTCAGAACATTAATACTGCAGTTATGACCAGTTTAAGGCAATTATGAGCGCTATAATTTCGTAAGATCGCGATTGGCAATTATGGATATTTTGGGATTTATCCGTTGCACAAATCTCGTGACCATGATACAATTGCCCAATGTCACGGTCCGAAATACATGGTACCATGGTCTTGACAATGTGTCACCGATGCTTAGCTGGGATGTCCGTGGTGAACACCGGTAGTACACGTTTTGGGTTGATCCACTAGATGTGATCCAGATCACGGTCTAGAACACTAGCTCAACTTTACTTTTATAAAGGAGCAAAATATTTTCTAGTACACTTCATAAGCATATTAAGTGTACATTCAATTAATCTCAATAAATAGATATATACCTAGTGCAAAACATTATTACTTCATAAGTAAACTAAGTGCACAATGTTATCATCAATTCATAAACATACTAGGTGCACAATAACATCATTTCTCAAGTTTACAAAGTGCACATTGATAACACAAGATATTTCCATTAGTGAATCAAATCACACCATAAGCTTATATTTGGTTCCCATAGAGCAAAACCCATTGTTTCCTTAAATCAGGCGATTGGTAATCATTTACCAAGCTTGGAAATCAATTATTGCAAGTCATTCTCTTAAAATAAAAGCTTGGTAAGTTTCTGTCATTGGGCGATTAATTGTCTAGAAACTCACTGATTAATTGCCCAACACCAGCAGAAAATCCTCTATTTTTGCTCTCATTGACTAATTGATAGATCATTTTTGGAGTAATTAATCGCTCAATCCATTTTCGTTTCTAGTACTAACTGATTAATCGGTCACTTTCTCATCGATTAATCACCCAGCATTAGATTACTCAGAAACAGATTCTACGAACTGGTAAATCAACAACTAACTTCCATAATTGATTATGAAATGATTTCAATGTAACGTCCTAATACTGATATCTCGATATATGTAACATTTATAAAGATAAACATCATTACAACATCACTACGTACATAAAAATATACTAATATATCCTTAATCACCACCAAGAGTCATTATAGAGAGCATTATGAAATGCAGAAACATGAATACATAACAAAATGCATATACACAACATTAGCCTCCCAAAGGGCTTAAAGTATTACATAACTATTTTTATATTACAGAAGAAGTATAAAAGTTACTTGATTTGTAATAAAAGCAACTAAAACTAGAATTATTCTAGTCCTTAGCTCCATTTTTCTTCTTTTTCTTTGAAGATCCTTCACCTAGAATTATATGGTTACACATAGGGTGAGAATAAACAATTCTCAATATAAGTATACCAAAACAAGTTATACATATCATTATCAACATAATTCTAACACATGCTAAATAAGATATGTTTAAAATTGCTACAAGGTTTAACTTTAGCATCTAGATCAACCAAGTTATACATACATTCATATATACATACTTAGCTCAATTCAAAACTAAGATGCTTTACTAGGAACGCTGGTTCATTGTATTATTTGTGGTAGAGAGAAGGAAAGCTTATCCTCACAATACACTACCTTGGCACTATCGAGAAGCTAGGGTTGAATTCAGGCTCAAAAGAACCTTTCGAACTTCCCATTTATCTCCCTTGGCGAAATAATTGTACACATTATTAAAGGATACTCACATAGGAAAAATACTACTAGACTATCTTAACATACGTGTATCTAAACACCACATCATCACTCATTACATCTTAAGTGATATTCATGCAACACTAAGTTGCTTAAGGTGCTAGATACTTACCTAGGATAAACTATTACCTTAGGTTGCTCTAAGTTTCATACCTTTTATATACATACCAAATGATCACTTCCTTACCAAAATACCTCTAGTAGTATCTTAACACACTCCAAAAAGTATTTATAAAGAATCCCAATAAGTAGGAAACTCAAGTTCTTCAAGATAAAAATCCCAGAACTCTCTGCCTTTGGGGACCTAGTCACCCACTTTCTCAGTGCTTAAGCGCTAGATGATAGAAAACACTGCCCTGTTGTCTCTGTCATTAGGCACTTAGTCTCCTAAACTCTGAGCGCTTAATCACTCAATACCTAAGCCCTCTGGACTAATGCACTTAGTTGCTTACTTTCTTAACGCTTAATTATTGGTTTCCAGAACCAACAAATGAGCTCTTTGGCCTTAGGTGCTTAATCAGCCAAAAACTGGGCGCTTAGTCGCTAGGCCTCTGAAACTTCAGTTGCTATTCCATTAGATATCTAACCATCTCTAAACCTCTAAACTCAGGTTCTAAATGGTTTTCAACCCTAAGAATGGTCCCTAAGCATGCTAAATCTTCATGCTCACCTTAAACTCACCTAGCATGGAGTTATGACCTAGAAAACAAAGAGCTTGCTACCTATTTCTTAACTTTGAACTTAAGCATCCAAATGTATTTCTCTAAGTTTCCAAACATTGACCATGCATAGATTAAGCTAAAGCAGACCATATTATAACATTGAAGACATCAACCAACCAGGAAGACATCATAAACTTCTCAAGATCCCATTTTTCATCCATGAACAAACCATGAAACAAAGATGAAACTAGAGGGAAAAGAAGCACATAAACACAACCACCCCTACCTCTTGTAGTGCATGTAACATCCTCCAAAACATGTTAAACTTATAAGTAGTTTCAGAGGTAACTTAATACTTGCTTAACATGCCTATTTAATTTTGTGGCTTTCTGAGTACGTTTAGTCACTTTGTTGTAGTAATATGTGTGAAAAATAGCTATTATTAGCCTCAGAATTAGCTTAAACTGCTTAGTTAGTAGAAATAAATATGGAGAATTTGTTTCTAGGTCACAAGTGTGTAGAAGATGGTGTAGTTAAATTTTGAGAATAATTAGAGTTAGTTTGGTATTTTTAAGTATACTGGTTGTGTGTTTTAATACCGGATTGATTAGTCACAGATATGAAAAATTATGGTAATGTTGAAACAAGATTTTTGATGAATCTTAGGATTTATTTTAAACTTGTTGGAAGTTAGGAAACTTGATTTGACGAAATCTAAGTGTTCTTAACAAATCGAGAGTTACAGCTTGGTCACTTAAGTGACCAAGTCTCTCACATTTTCTTCTGTTTCTGTTGCCCTTGACTTTCCTCGTTAAAATAAGATATTTGTCTCATTTTTCTTCTCTTCTTACAGTTGCAATAGGGAAAGGCAAAGGGAAAGAAATGAAGGAAGCCAGGGGAGGTGAATCAACCACCAAGGAGGAGGAAGGAGGAGGAGGAGGAGAGCAACTTCTCAGCTCATTCTTTCAAGATCCAAAAGGTAGGGGAAACTTATTTTAACATGCTTTCTCACATTTTCTTCATCATGTTCTTGAGAGGCCTTGATGAGGCTAGTGGTTTTGAGTGTGATTCTTGCGTTTTAGGCTTGATTCATGTTGTGGAACTTGAGTTTGGCCTTTTTTGATGTATTGGATGCATGGAAAGGAACTTTCACCCCTTGAACCCCTTTATTTCAACTTGAGTTAAGAGTTTAAATTTTGGTGTTTTAGGTTTTGATTAATTCTTTGATGCATGTTTGAAGTGGTTTAAAAGTTGTAAAAGAGATACAACATGTTTATGGACTTTGTATGATGTTGGAAAACATTTGGAATTGATGGTTGGATGGAGAAATGGGGGCGTGTTCCTATTGGAACAGTACCCCATTCTATAGAATTTTGCAAAAAACCCTGTCGCAGGCTTATGATATGGCTTGACAAAGAACCACGCCTAGGCGTGAGCGAGGCAGAGAGCTTAGCGCCATGGCATGACAGAGCTGCGCCTAGGCGTGAGTTCCAGGAATTTTCAAGAATTTTATTCTTGATGTCTTGAGGTTCCCTTCCAGCTGGGATCCCTCTTGTATGCCTTTTTAAGTGTGTTAAGGTACTAATGGGAGTATTTCAAGGAGGAAATTACTACCATGTTTAGTTGAGAAATTGAGGAAACCTTAGGCATCTTTTGAGGTGTAGAATGCTATAGGTGGGTTTTTAGAGCCATAATCAACACGAGGTTGCTTTTAGAATTAATTCAGAAGTAAAGACAAGGTGTACTAGAAACAACTAGTTTGGATTTGTTTGGTATGGTATGCCTATCTATATGCAAGGATTGCTCCTTTAGAGTTAAAGTTGAGGTTGAGATGCATAGTTAGTGTATGCTTCCTTGTTTGTCAAGCTTAAGCTTTGAGTTTTGCTAAAGATATGGGTTGGTTCCTTTATATGACAGAGTTGAGCCAAGAGAGCATGTATTCTAGTTAGAGCCTTTCACTTGGTTAGGGTGAACCTTGTGATAGGATTTGAGAAACCTTGAGCATCCTAGGGTCATGGAATGCCATAGGTTAGTATCTAGGACCTTGAGCAATATGAGATTGTCTTTAAAGTCGCTTGTGAAGTGATGAAGAAAAGTTCTAGGTAAAGTATGCTAAGTTTACTTGGCTAGGTATTCTTGTTGTCATGCATAGGTTTCTTCTTTGGATATAAAGTAGAGCAAAGGGTGCATGAATGATAGTTACTTCCTTGTGTGACAAGGTTAAGTAGCAAAAAGTACTAGAAACATGACCTTGCTCCTTATGGGGTAAGTTAAGCCTAGTGGTCAAGTTTGCTAGTTTTCCTTTTTCACTTGATTAGGAAGGACCTTGTGATGAGTGTAAGTCTTTTTATAATCACTTTGCATATTTGGTTTTCAAACTTATTATTTGCTAATTTCTATCTATTGTAACCTTATATGGTGTGCACAACCATTTGGCCAGAGAATAAGGTGTTTGATCTAAATTCTCATAGCGGGCAACGTCATTATGGTCAAGGTTACCGGTATGGGGGTGATAGTAGTACTCTTACGATCATGAGGGGAAGGTATTCACCTATTACCAAGTAGTGTGTAGGCTCTTAGGCCTATCCTGCTTAGTATATATAAGGAAATGTGGTTCCTGGGAATGAGTAAGTATTATATGTTTTCAAAAACAAAAATATGCATTTGCATTACATAATCATATTATTAGGACATTGTATGAGTATAACCATATATCATAACATAAAGCATTGCATTTGTTGACAATTGTATAGGCATTTGTCTTGCTTACTTGATGATGTCTTACGATTGTATGGACGGTTGTTTGATATCATTGATTGTTAGATATGTGAGTTAAGATTGTAGCTTGCCCTTGTGAATGTTACATATGGTTGTATGTATTTTCTGATAGTGTTGAATAGTGGCTCATTTATCTATTGTAGTCATAATCTTATTTTTATAATATGGTTTATTCATTGCGAATGATTAAGCTCTGGTATTGGTTACATATACTGAGAATTGTGAATTTTCACCCTGTGTGTTGCCATGCAAATCCAGGTGGAAGCTCTTCCAAGGGAAAGAAGAAGTTTGAAGAATAGAGTAGTTTTTGTACTTAGTAGTTAAAGCTTGTTTTTATTTACACTATTTTAAGTTTGTATAAAAGTTTATGTATTGTAATGTGCCCTTTTGAGGCAGTTATATATGTAGTAGTTTCCGCAAGGCTCTCCATTATTATTTGTTTAAATGATATGGATTAGTTTATTGTATAAGTTAGAAATAACATAGCTAATACTGCTTATCCAGGTATATGTCATGTATACTAGGTTACCAGTATTAAGATGTTATAGTGTAGCTAATGATCAGACCTTGGCCTTGCCTTTGATCTTTCTCTTTTTCTTTTCTTCTGCCTCTTACTTTCCATCTTCTTCTTTCCTCTTCTCTTCTTTTCTCTTCTTTCTTTCATTTTCTGTTTCCCCTTCTGCTAGAACATATGAGAAGATGAGAAACAAAATGACCAAAAGTCAAAGAAGAAGGAGGATAAGAACGTTTAGCAACAGAGGTAACTTAAGTTTCTATGCTGAAATTTTATATGTATTAAGAACACTTAGATTTTGATAAATCAAGTTTTTAAACTTCCATAAGTATTAGAATAAATCTTCATATTCATCTAAATACTCATTTCATTATTTACATAAGTTTCCATATCTATTACAAGGCAATCCGGTATTAAAACACACAACCAGTGTACTTAAAAATATCAAACTAACTCAGTTTATCTTAAAACTTTAACTACGCCTTGTTTCATACATTTGTGACTAAGAAATAAATTATCCATATTTATTTATGTTGGTGTATGCCCTAGAGGCTAATTTATTTTGACCATACTTACATACATTGCATTATGCTATTTAGTTAATACATAAGGCATTTCATTTATTGTGTTATTTATAATAAATATAATAAAGTCCTTAGAATAGTAAGTTTAATGCCATAGGATATCAAGTTGATGACTTGATCGTGAGATCCTATTCGATAGATTCAGAACACTATTCTTAAATATCCTTAGTTAAGTATTATTGTTAAATAGGACAACAATAATGTATTGAGACTAGTATGTGCGTAGAATGATGACCACATCTCACAGGTCATTGATATGAGATATAAAGTCCTCATATAGATACATATTAGAGTAATGATGTATTGGACTGACCCACCATGAGAACGTTGTGTGGATCGTTACATGAGTGTCATAAGCGATTCTCAAAGTGACAATGGTGTATATGGTCCTTTGATCTTAAATCACTACGATTCCTACAAGAGGAGTTGTATGTTTTAATGTCATCAAACATCATCTAAAATAAGGTAATTGTAAAGGTGATTATTGGACATACTACGAATCATGCAGAGGGATGTAAGTGACTTAAATGGGATTTGTCCCTCCTACATAACAGGAGCAATATCTTCGAGCCCCCTGATTGAGTGAGACTATAGAATACATGGCCATACTCAAATGAGTCGATATGAGATATTGATCTCATTTGATTTTCACCAAGTCTACTCGAGTATCAAGAAACAAAAGATTAAACTATTGATGCACAATTTTTAGTTTCAAACAAGTCTACAAAGTTGATGCAGGATTAATTGTTGCTTTGCGAACCCAAGTGCAGGTTGTCTCAAGTAATAAATTTCTCGGGAGTCCGAGGTCGATCCACAGGGAATTGTTGAAGATTAATTAAGGTGAAGTAAATATTTTGTTACTATGATAAAAATTATTTACTTAAGTTAAAAGATCCACTCTTGGTAAATAAAGTAAAGGTAAGATTAATTTCTTTTATAACTCAATTAGAATCCTCGCAACATGGAGGTTCCAATCAGAAAATACAACATTAAAAGTCCATTTAAAATAATATACGTAATTATATTATGTTTCCTAAAAATATTACCACCACTTATAAATGGGTTAAAGCATTCATTATGCCAATATTTTGTCTACAACAAATCAAGAACTCTTATTTACAAAGATGGTTTCTAAATTATAAGAAACAAATTATAATACGTATAATGGTTACTAGAAAATATAAATCATTTAAGCACAAGAGAAGAATAAATCTAACCTTACTTTATTACCAAGAGCTTCACCCTTTCACCAAAGTAAAATGAAACTTAGTTACTCATAGATAAGAAGAAAGAAAGAGAGAAGAAGAAGAAGAAGAACATGACTTTAATTTAGAACAAAGGAAAATTACTACAAGAAAACCTAGTAACAAAATGGCATCATTTTGGTAACTAACACCTAACACCCTCAATGATCTGCCAAGGCCTCCTTTTATAGAGGATTAAAGATACAAAATGACAAGGGGGCTGAGTCATTAGTGGTTGGATGAGTGGAAAATGAGTGAAAAATGCCAAATGACTTTAGGTGAGTAGGAAATTATGGAGATTCCTTGTCTCCGAAATCATGCAGCTCTGAAGTCATTGCATTCGTCATTTTTGAACCAAGTGGTCTTCATGAAAGTTTAAGGCCTGGATCTTAGCTTTCAAATGGCTTTGGTTTGAGTCCAATATCATTTTATAACTCCAGATACGTTCAAATTACAGCACACTGCCCAGGCCCAGTCACAGCTCCTCTGTTCTGACTTTCAAGCCCAATATCACCTTCAAGAAGTCCTATTCTGGAAAAGTGTTCAACATAAAAGTTGTAGATATGGGTCTTAGCTATTCAACATCCAAATTTCAGCTCATTTTTCAACTTCTAGCCTAAACAATGGCATGAATAGTATACATAGGTCAAGTTGTCAGGAACAGCACTCTAGTTCTTGCTTCAATCCCAATTTGAGTTATTTAATCGTGTGATTGGGCCTTTGAGGTCTTCATGAAAGTTATAGAGATCTTTCTTATATTTCAAATGCCACTAGAATCACCTCCAAATACCACCTACAACCCAAGATATGGCTCAAATACAGAAACAGTGTAAGATATGAATCATGCTGAAAAATTCAATTAAGTCCAATTTGAGCCCAAACTTACAAAACATAATAAAACTCAATCAATTAAGTACATAGAGAGTGTAAATGACTAATAATGAAAGCTTATTAATGTATCAAATATGTGATCATCAAATTTCCCCACACTTAACTTTTTGCACTCCTGAGCAAAACACACAAGATCACTCACAAAAAAAAACGAAACAGACTCAAAAGCTAAACACTCTAAAAGACTCAATTTCTAATAATATTTAAAAAAAATGTAGAGCAATCAATCATTCAAGTAATCAAAACATTCATGAGATAATATATCTTCACATCTCAAATTAACAAGTAAGGATATTTCAATTGAAAAGCATGAGTTAAGAATGATAGATTTTCACAAGATTCACTCTCAATCCCTCAAGTTTTTAAAAGGTAGGTATTTCGCTCAATTCAACCCATAAAAATTGCACTACCATAAGCTTGCTTCTCTTCTACTTCTCCGCTACTCAAAACACATGCACACATAAATCATGAGGACTTTATTCAAGGTTGTAATGAGGTCAAGGTAAAGGAGGAGGTAATATGGATATGACAAGTTAAATACCAGAGAATAAAAGAGCATGAGAGCTGAGTTCAATTAACAAGTATGAAAGTTCATCCCAACTCCACTTAATACAAATTTCCTTTACCTATTCTTTTCCTTTCCTTTATTACCTTGTTGACCCTCTTCTTTTTACATTTTTTTTATTTTTTTTTTGATTTTTTGATTTTTGATTTTTTTTTGAAGAATAAGAACATCATATATACACATTTTTTTTTAAATATTCTGCACACACACCCCCACACTTGTTTAAGAACTCATCGAATGACAAACTAATGTTCTCTTATTCCCTAAGGTCAAGTAAGAATATGGTTTTTCATTTAAGGCACATAATGAGTTCAAACAAAGAATAGTCAAATAAGCTCAAAGGGGTTAAGCAAGGGAAAATAGGTCATTTCTAATGCTTTATGTTGACAAGAATCGAGAGAATTTTCAAGAAGTCATAAGAGTGCTTGATATCATATTGAAACAACATACTTTAAACAAGGTGGCTATTTGATTAAAGTAGCTATTTCAAGAAAAATGCCTCAATCATATTCATGTATGCATATGAAAATGTAGTCTCAAAAAGAATCAAAGCAAGTTCTAGAGCAACAATTCCATGAGTGAAATTCACACAAGAAAGAAAAGAATGGTACAAATGTTCAATCCATTCATCAATAAGCTCAAAATCTCACAAGGCATAATTCTATCATTCTCGATCCACCAATTCAACATCCATAACCAAGCATGTGAATTTTAAGAAAGAAGACAATTTACTCAATCATGTAAATTTCCCTGAATTTGAATTGCTACTTCCACATAAATTAGTTACTACCCTAATTACTCCTTACTCTGCCACTAATTTTTGATGCGTCTCAAGAGTAAATAATTTACTCTTTACTCTGCCATCCCTAATTACTTTTGTTGTTAATAAATTGATGACAAACACAACAAACATATTCACAAACACACTTTTGAAATTTTTTATTTGGTTTTTTTTAATGATAAACACAATAAACATATTAACAAACACACTTCCTAATTTTTTTTTTGGGTTTTTTTTTTTACAACCATCCTTCCCCCAACCAGATCACAACATTGTCCTCAATGTCAAAACATAGATAAGTAAAGGATGAATATATTACTGTTGCTTTGCAATTACTTGAAAAGAAAAAAAAAATCTCACACAAATTTAAACAAACAAAGTACGATAAATAAAACCAAAGCTTGTAATTATTTAAATAGTTTGAGTGTCTTGGTCGGCTTTCTTTTCATTTTGCTTCCTTCACCACTTCCTTTCTTTGCTTCCTTCGACCAATCTATCTCGAAATATTCTTTGGATCGGGTTCATAAACAAATGCTTCTAATTTATCAATCAATTCATCAACAAGTAGAAGCAGAGATAAGGAGTTGTCTTCTTTGAAGATGTGACAAATTTACTGTTCCACAAAGATGGTCAACAAAAGATAACAAATTATCAAAGAAATTATTAACATTCAACAAACCTATGGGTTTATGGTGGATGTTCAATTGGGCCCAAGAGACAACTTGAAAGACTTCTTCCAAAGTACCAAAACCACCAGGTAAGACAATGAATGCATCAGAGTTTTCAAGCATTGCTTTCATTCGTCCATGCATAGATGATACTTGAATTTCCAGTCCAATTGTCTTTCCAACGATGTTCCTTCGAGTTAAAGGTTCAAGAATGACACCTAAAACTTGACCACCTCTTACAAATACAGAAAGTGATACAACTTTCATTAACCCAAGGCAACCTCCCCATATACTATACGAATGTTCCTCACAAAGAAATGTTCTACCAACAGTGCTTGCTGCGTTTACAAACTCTAAACCATTCCCATAACTTGTCCCACAAAATACACCAATACTGAGAAATCTACGAACTGAAGAAGAAGCTCCCTCCATTTCTACACTCACTTTCTTTGAATGATTAAGAGTTGCAGAAAAGTAAAGAAAATGGAGTGTTTAAATAGGGAAGAGAATAGAAAAAGTAATAATAGCTCCTATACGTAGGTTGGTGGTGTCGAAAAAGTTTGAAATAATAATAATAATAATATTTTTTTGTTTTTTTTTTGTTTTGTTTTGTTTTGTTTTTTGTTTTTTTATTTTTTTATTTTTTGGTTTTTGTTTTTTTTTACTTCAAGAAAACCATCGGGGTAAAGAAGTCTAGAAACCCCAAGGATCCTATCCAAAGGATCGTCATTCAAAACCAAAATTCAACAAAATCATACAAAGATAAAATAATAATAACAAATGATTACATACCTTTATGTACAAGTTTCATGGCGATCTTTATATCGCACGTCATGAGTGCGGTAATACCAAGACGGCTCACCAACTGGGCATTCTTCTCCCTCCCGCTTGTGGGATATTTTGGATTGAGCTACGACGCCACTAATTAAAGTGCGTAAATCGACAAAAGCTACCACCAACGACCACGGCCCGGTGAGAGGTCGTGAAGAGCCCATGGCATTAAATCACAGGATCCACTCGAGGCATTGTCACGCGAGAATGCAAACACGGACGCTTCTTTACGTCCATCAACAAGCGAGCCTTTGGTTAAAACACAGGAATGCTTGCGCGGCTCTCTGCAGAGCATGGCACACGAACGTTATTTACCGACCAGCGTGCGAAGGTCCACCCGAGTCAATGACGGTGCCGCCATTCCACCGCGGGGCTCCTAATCTAATTAAAGACCAAGTACAACCGAAGTTTCGCACTTTTTTATTTTTTATTTTTTTTCAATTTTTTTTTTTTTTTCTTTTTTTTTTTTTTTTTTTTTTTTTTTTTTTGAAAATGTACAAGATAATATATACATGTTGTTGTGATTGTGGCTCACATTTTCCTCTGGTTTCACGTCCAGAAACGGCTTAAACGCCTTCTATGAGTCGAGGATAAGCTTCCCATCCAATTTTCTTATAAATTGGTAAACAGGGTCTTTTTGAGTCATATTCCCAAGACTATAACGCTCTTGTTCATCCTTGAAGAGATTTCACAAACTAAGAAGTTCACGCTGCACAACTCCACAAGAATGCGTCTCAAGAGTCAATAAGATATTATCTAATGACTCCTTACTCAGTCTATTCTTAATAAAGAATATTTTATCTTCTCTATTTATAGAAACCATCCCCAAAGAGTGACATCGCGTGTTGCAATTCCATCGTGCACACTTGTAACAAACTTTCATTCTTTTTGCTCTTCTCCTTTTTGAAAATGAACTTTTACCGAGACCAGGCATGTATGGGACAAATGAATCAAGATTCACCAACTAAACGAACCTTTGCTTCGATTATCCAAATGTATATCTTCTCGGGATGCCCTTATACATTAACAATCTCGAGTCTTTCACACCTAGCTTCATAGACTTTTGTTAGAGCATTTAGAGGAGAGACGGAAAATGTTTTCTTAGATTTGAGAGAATGACATCCATTTTGAAAGGAGAAGAAATCGCTTATTATGGGAAATCGAAAAACAAACCGACTTGAGAGTCACGGAGTACCGTTATCCGCCATTTAACCGGGAACACAAAGAACTGCAAAAAGAAAGAAACAACATTAAAATAAATTCTACTCATAACAAGGATTAGAAAGAGAAATGGATTCTACCTCAACAACTTGATGTTCCAGAAATGGTTTGAGTCTTTGTCCATTAACCTTAAATACAATACCATTCCTAGGATTCTCAATGTCTATGGCCCCATAAGAATACACATGTTTGACAATATAAGGACCAATCCACCTAGATCTCAATTTTCTAGGGAATAGGTGAAGGCGAGAATTATAAAGCAGAACTTTTTGACCAATTTCAAAAGTTTTTCTGAAAATTGATTTGTCATGAAAAGCTTTTGTTCTAGCTTTATAAATCTTTGAGTTTTCATATGCATCATTTCTTAATTCCTCAAGTTCATTCAATTGCAATTTGCGTAACTTGGAAGCATCATCAAGACTTAAGTTGAAAGCTTTAATGGCCCAAAATGCTTTATGCTCCAATTCTACAGGCAAATGATAAGGTTTTTCATAAACTAACCGATAGGGAGACATGCCCAAAGATGTTTTAAAAGCAGTACGGTAAGCCCAAAGTGCATCGTTTAGTCTTAAAGACCAATCTTTACGATTTGGGTTAACCGTTTTTTCCAAAATTTGTTTAATCTCCCTATTTGCTAATTCAACTTGTCCACTTGTCTGAGGATGATAAGGGGTTGCAATTTTGTGGGTAATGCAATATTTTTTCATTAAAGATTCAAATGGTTTATTGCAAAAATGTGTTCCCCCATCACTGATGATAGCTCGAGGAATTCCAAATCGACTCAAAACATTTTCTTTTAAAAATTTTAGAACAATTTTATGATCATTGTACCGACATGGAATTGCCTCAATCCATTTTGAGACATAATCAACTGCAACCAAAATGTACACAAATCCAAAAGATGATGGAAATGGACCCATGAAATCAATTCCCCAACAATCAAAAATTTCAATGACAAGGATAGGGTTCAAAGGCATCATATTTCTTTTAGAAATGGACCCCAATTTTTGACAACTTTCACAACTTTTGTAAAAAGTATAACTGTCCTTAAATAAAGTGGGCCAATAAAATCCACATTGCAAGATTTTCGCAGTTGTTTTCTTTGAAGAAAAATGACCTCCACATGCTTCTGAATGACAAAATTTAATGACACTACTTACCTCATTGTCGGGTAAACATCTCCGAAAGATTTGATCAGGACAATATTTGAACAAATATGGGTCATCCCAAAAGAAATTTTTCACCTCAATCAAAAACTTTTTTCTATCTTGGTGTGTCCACTGAGGCGGCATCTTACCTGTTACAAGAAAATTGACAATGTTAGCAAACCAATGCATAGAATTGACAGAAAATAAAAATTTATCAGGGAAAGAATCATTGATAGGTGTGCTATCAAAAGATGAGCTTGTTGTCAGCCTTGACAAATGATCTGCAACAACATTTTCGGCTCCTTTCTTGTCTTTTATTGTGATGTTAAATTCTTGAAGCAACAAGATCCACCGTATCAACCTAGGTTTGGCATCCTGTTTAGACATTAAATATCTAACAAAGAAAGATGATCAAGTGAAAACAACAGTGGATGAACCAATTAAATAAGCCCAAAATTTGTCCAATGCAAAAATTACAGCAAGTAGTTCTTTTTTAGTAGTGGTGTAATTCATTTGTGCACTATTCAAAGATCGACTTGCGTAATGAATTACATGAGGCTTACTTTCCTTTCTTTGGCCTAAAACAAATACCAACAAAGAAAATCACTAGCATCACACATCAACTCAAAAGGCAAAGACCAGTCAGGAGATTGCATGATAGGAGCAGAAGTCAAAAGACCGATTAATTTTTTAAAAGATTTTTGACAATCTTGAGTCCAATCAAATGGTGTATCTTTTGTTAGAAGATTACATAAAGGTCTAGATATAGCACTAAAGTCCTTTACAAATCTTCTGTAAAATCCTGCATGTCCTAAAAAGGAACGAACTTCTCAGACTATTTTTGCTAATGACATTTTTCCCAATTTAACACAAATCCTTTTTCTTCGTATCTTTTAAGAACTTTTTCCAAATTATCAAGACAATTTTCAAAAGAATTTCTAAAACTTGTCAGATCATCCATGAAAACCTCTAAATAATGCTCAATCATGTCACTGAAAATACTTAGCATGCATCTTTGAAAAGTTGTCGGAGCATTACAAAGACCAAAAGGCATTCTTCTATATGCAAAAGTGCCAAAGGGACAAGTAAAAGTGGTCTTTTCTTGGTCCTCTAATGCAATTGGTATTTGATTATACCCTGAATAACCATCAAGAAAATAATAGTAGGGATGTCCTACTACTCTTTCTAGAATCTGATCAAGAAATGGCAATGGAAAATGGTCTTTCCTAGTGGCTGCATTCAATTTTCTGAAATCAATACACATACGCCAACTAGATAAGACTCGGGTAGGTATTAATTCTCCTTTTTCATTTTCAACCACTGTTATTCCAGATTTCTTAGGCACAACTTGTGTAGGGCTTACCCACTGGCTATCAGAGATAGGATAGATAATTCCAACATCAAGTAATTTAAGAACTTCAGCTCTAACTACCTCTTTCATGTGTGGATTTAATCTTCTTTGAGGTTGTTGAGATGTTTTAGCATTATCCTCTAAATGTATTCTATGTGTACAAATTAATGGATTAATGCCTTTTATATCCTTTAATGTCCATCCAATTGCACTTTTATGCCTTTTAAGTACTTCTATCAACTTACCTTCTTGTTCTTTGGTCAAGGATGAGGAAATTACCACTGGAGAGCTTTGTTCTTCTCCCAAAAATGTGTACTTCAACCCATCAAGTAATGGCTTCAGTTCCAGTGTGGGTACTTCTTCATGGGTATCATCATTCATGGATTTTAGCTCTTCGAATCTTGGCTTCCATCCTTTGTATTCCATTTCCTGTGTACAGTCAAGCAAAGAGCATATTTCAGAAACATCATCATCTAATTGTGTAGCTGAATCAAATGAATTAATTAAACAGATTTCTAATGGGTCAGAAGAACTCCTGATTTGAAGATGATCATCTATAATGGCCTCAATCCCTTCAATCTCTTCATTGTCATCATAAACTTCATGTGGTTGCTTACACATGTTGAAAACATTAAGCTCCAGTGTCATATTTCCAAAAGTTAGCTTCACCACTCCATTTCTGCAATTTATCAAAGCATTAGATGTTGCTAAAAATGGGCGACCCAAAATAACAGGAACTGACTTAGAACTATCAATCATAGGTTCAGTTTCCAAGACAATAAAATCCACAGGATATATGAATTTATCAACTTGTACCAACACATCTTCTACTATTCCTTTTGGAATTTTAATTGATCTATCAGCAAGTAGAAGAGTTATAGAAGTTGGTTTTAACTCACCAAGGTTGAGTTGCTGATAAACTGAATATGGAAGCAAATTAACACTAGCACCAAGATCAAGTAAAGCTCGTTCAATTTTATGTTCACCAATAATGCATGAAATCAGTAGGACAACCAGGGTCTTTATATTTCAACTCATTATTGTTTTGAATAATGGAGCTTATCTCAATTCATCAAAAAGGCATTCTTTTTCACATTATGTTTTCTTTTAACAGTGCACAAGTCTTTCAAATATTTGGCATAAGAAGGAATCTGTTTGATAGCATCTAACAGAGGAATATTGACCTTCACTTGTTTAAAGATTTCAAAAATGTCACTGTTATGATTCACTTTACTTGAATTGTTTAATGCTTGAGGAAATGGGGGTGAAGACAAGGGTTTGATCTCCTTTTGGCTAGGTGGCTTATCAATTCCTTCCTCATCTTTGGGAATTGACTCATCATCTTTCTCAAAAAGTTCAGGAATTTGTTTTTCAATAACTTTTCCACTCCTAAGAGTTATCACTGAGTTGACTTGATCTATTTTTTGACTTTCTGAACTACCCTCATTTAGGCTAAACTGACCCTTAGGATTTGGTTGAGGTTGAGAGGGAAACTTTCCTTTCTCATGAATGGCAAGTGCAGAAGAAAGTTTAGTAAGAGTGTCTTTTATGTCAATCATGGCTTGAGTGTTTTGACTATTGATGGCCTCTTGTTTTTCCATGAATGCATGCAATGTTCCTTCAAGGTTTTTCCTATATGGTGGGACATAGGGTGCATATCCTTGAGGATTTTGAGAATCTTGCTGTGCTTGAGGAGGTGGTGGTTGCATGAATTGTGGCTGGTTGCTATTCCTCCAACTGAAATTTGGGTGATTTATCCATCCTGGATTGTATGTATCTGAAAAAGAAGAAGTGAATGGCTTTTTAAAATTATTCATTGCATTTACTTGCTCATGCACAACTTCTTTAAAAACAGGAATTTTTGGACATTCATTTGTTGAGTGTCCTAATTCATCACAAATGCCACAAATTTCTTCATTTTGCACAGATTTGATTTCTTTTACTTTCCCGGATTCCATGGCTTCAACCTTTCTAGCCAAACTAGCAAACCTAGCATTCAGATCTTCTTCTTGACTAAGATGATATTTTCCTTTACTAGCATTTGCAAGGTTTGATCTAATTGAATTTTCAGAAGGATTTGTACCATGCCAATATTGAGAATTTTCAGCCAAATGGTCTAAATAGTCTGAAGCTTCATCAGGTTCTTTATCAAGAAATTCACCATTGCACATTGTTTCCACAAATTGCTTGGTTTCAGGTGTTAACCCTTCATAAAAGAAGCTTAAAGTGCGCCATTTTTCAAAACCATGATGTGGGCAAGAATTCAACAAATCTTTAAAACGTTCCCAACTTTGAAAATATGCTTCATTTGAATTTTGGGAAAAATTTTGGATTTGTCTTTTCAAAGCATTGGTTTTATGTGTTAGAAAAAATTTCTTCAAAAACTCACATTGCATTTCTTGCCATGTGCCAATTGATCTTGGTTTCAAAGTGTTAAGCTAAGTTTTTGCTTTGTCTTTCAAAGAAAAAGGAAACAATTTAAGCTTAACAACCTCTTCAGTGCAAGTTTGATCATGAAAAGCAGTACATACTTCCTCAAATTCTTTTAAATGTAAATATGGGCTTTCAGATTCTAAACCATGAAAATTAGGAAGTAAAGAAATCATACCTGGCTTGAATCTAAAATTGTTGGCATTGACTGGAAAGATAAAACATGATGGACTAGAATTTCGGGATAGTTGCAAATACTCACGCATGGTTCGCAATAGGTTGATTTTCATGTTCATCATGCACACTTTCGTTTTCAGCCATTGTGCTTAATGTGTGTGATTGTGATTCAAACAAATCAATATGTAAAGTACCTAGATTAACTCTAACCAAACGACCAGAATTTAAATCACGATACCAATTAAGCATAAACAAGTAACTTATAGTATAAAATAAAATGTACAAGATAGCAATATAAACTGTCCATTAAATATTAACAAAGGTGTGGTATAAACCAACCACCAAATAAGTTAATAAGCATAAAAATTAAAAAGTTAATATACGATAAATTAAAATGTTAGAAGCAGAAAAAGTAAAAGTTAGATAGTTAGTAAGAGAATTAGTAAGTTAGTAAACAAAAAAAATGACAGAAAATAAATAACAAAAAAATGACAGAAAATAAATACGAAAATAAATACGAGAAAATAAATACAGAAAATAAAGTACAAAAAAAATAAAAGGGAGAGATTCCCCCACCAAGTTAGTGCGTAAAATAAAAGGGAGAAGTTCTCCCACTAAGTTAGTATGCACAGAAATTAAAAAGGGAGAGGTTCCCTCACTAGTTAGTATGTTAGTATATATACAAATTTTTTTTTTTTTACACCAAATTAGTCTTCAAATCAAGTCCCCGACAACAGCGCAAAAAACTTGATGCACAATTTTTAGTTTCAAACAAGTCTACAAACTTGATGCGGGATTAATTGTTGCTTTGCGAACCCAAGTGCAGGTTGTCTCAAGTAATAAATTTCTCGGGAGTCCAAGGTCGATCCACAGGGAATTGTTGAAGATTAATTAAGGTGAAGTAAATATTTTGTTACTATGGTAAAAAATTATTTATTTGGGTTAAAAGATCCACTCTTGGTAAATAAAGTAAAGGTAAGATTAATTTCTTTTATAACTCAATTAGAATCCTCGCAACATGGAGGTTCCAATCGGAAAATACAACATTAAAAGTCCATTTAAAATAATATACGTAATTATATTATGTTTCCTAAAAATATTACCACCACTTATAAATGGGTTAAAGCATTCATTGTGCCAATATTTTGTCTACAACAAATCAAGAACTCCTATTTACAAAGATGGTTTCTAAATTATAAGAAACAAATTATAATACGTATAATGGTTACTAGAAAATATAAATCATTTAAGCACAAGAGAAGAATAAATCTAACCTTACTTTATTACCAAGAGCTTCACCCTTTCACCCAAGTAAAATG
This sequence comes from Ormosia semicastrata, assembly GCA_029884595.1. NCBI lineage: Eukaryota > Viridiplantae > Streptophyta > Magnoliopsida > Fabales > Fabaceae > Ormosia > Ormosia semicastrata. Next base: position 61,369,184 of record JAQQTO010000061.1, on the reverse strand, counting down.
AAACTTAGTTACTCATAGATAAGAAGAAAGAAAGAGAGAAGAAGAAGAAGAAGAACATGACTTTAATTTAGAACAAAGGAAAATTACTACAAGAAAACCTAGTAACAAAATGGCATCATTTTGGTAACTAACACCTAACACCCTCAATGATCTGCCAAGGCCTCCTTTTATAGAGGATTAAAGATACAAAATGACAAGGGGGCTGAGTCATTAGTGGTTGGATGAGTGGAAAATGAGTGGAAAATGTCAAATGACTTTAGGTGAGTGGGAAATTACAGAGATTCCTTGTCTCCGAAATCATGCAGCTCTGAAGTCATTGCATTCATCATTTTTGAACCAAGTGGTCTTCATGAAAGTTTTAAGCCTAGATCTTAGCTTTCAAATGGCTTTAGTTTGAGTCCAATATCATTTCTATAACTCCAGATACGTTCAAATTACTGCACACTACCCAGGCCCAGTCACAGCTCCTCTGTTCTGACTTCCAAGCCCAATATCACCTTCAAGGAGTCCGATTCTGGAAAAGTGTTCAACATAAAAATTGTAGATATGGGTCTTAGCTATTTAAAATCCAAATTTCAACTCATTTTACAACTTCTAGCCCAAACAATGGCATGAACAGTATACATAGGTCAAGTTGTCAGGAACAGTACTCTAGTTCTTGCTTCAATCCCAATTTGAGTTATCTAATCGTGTGATTGGGCCTTTGAGATCTTCATGAAAGTTATAGAGATATCTCTTATCTTTCAAATGCCACTAGAATCACCTCCAAATACTACCTACAGCCCAAGATATGGCCCAAATACAGAAACAATGTAAGATATGAATCATGCTGAAAAATTCAATTAAGTCCAATTTGAGCCCAAACTTACAAAACATAATAAAACTCAATCAATTAAGTACATAGAGAGTGTAAATGACTAAGAATGAAAGCTTATTAATGTATCAAATATGTGATCATCAACTATACATGGGTGACACATACCATGCCTTGCGTTCAATCTAGATATCTGGACAAAGGGACTAAACTATACGAAAACATTAGTCACAGAAAGGTTATTTCAAATCACTAACATTCTAATTACTTGGGTGGTAGCAGCGATGTGTTTCTAGATATCGCTTGTAACACTCCCTCCAAGGAGCATTACATTTTAGACTGACTCTTATATTTTAAGAACTTTCAAGTTATGAAATAGCTAACGTTGTAAAACGCGAGTTCAAAAATTTCCTTTTAATAGATAATATAAACTTACTGGAATAAATAGAAGACTCAAGTCATAGGAACCAAAAAGGCTTTTCATAATACAAAGTTTACTCCATCTTTAAGTACATCATTTCATATCCCAAAAACATAAAACTTACATACTCCAAAACAATATACCTAGACATTAGAGCTACCAAACGAAAATTGAGCCTTGTCCAAGTCCAAACACCTGAAGAACAAGCTCCTATATCCGATCTTCATCCAAATCCCCGTTGGGATCCCCAACAGACAAAGCCCCCAGTCAGGGCATGTCACTACGAACAAGAGTCCGAGCAGTCAACACCACGGAGCCCCCCTATAGGAAGCTCTCTGATCATCCCAAAGCTCACCAAGAGGCATGTAGAACTCTAAGTGAACATCTGCATCTATAGTAAATGTAACTGCATCATATCCGGTCCTACTCTAACTCAAAGTGACATTTTTGTCGTACCGGACGCGTCCCGTGTCCTACTGAACGCTCCACGCACCAATGCCTCCATGGAACTGTAGCCTAGTGAAACCTCGTGGGTGTTGCCTTGCCGCCATCATAGACTTTTCCATTGTAAATATGAAATAGAAGTAGATAGAATAATACAATAGAAGATGTGAGATTCCCTACATCAATGTCATCATGGCAGCAAGAAACATAACGAAAGACAGTAGTGCGTTTCACACACAACAACATCAAGTAACAGCAGATATAATCATATCAATACAGGAATATCATGGAAAAACTAACATAGTCATGTTATCAACTGATAAGTAATTCAGTAATGTACATCAAGACATATATATATGTATGGATCATGTCACAATAACAAGTATGCTGACTATGCATATGCATGATGTGTATGCTGACCATCCTTATAGACAATGCAACCAGTTCCTACTCCATAGAGTTAAGGTTCAGAGATTAGCATTCTAGAGGATCTGTCCCCCTTCAAAAGACAGTCTACGCTGGATCACGAAAAGGATAGTGCTTGTCGGGTCCACATCGTGCGTTGCAACAGTTTTCCACGGCCAGGGGTATGCAATGTGACAGTGGTCACTAGGTGGATCACCTCGCCTTAACGCCCCCTAAGATCCATCTGGGATCACACTTGTCCAAATTCTCGCTCACTCCTAGGCATCACAAGTCGACAGTCTAATACTCAAGTGCATACTCAAAGAAATCAAACCACCGTTGTACCATTCCCAACAATATTAAGGCAACCGTCCATACGATTGTCTAATACCATTAGTATCAATGATATTATATAGCCACCCATACAACTACATAATACTAATGATCCACTCGGGTCCAGCACTTCAGCTCAAAAGCACAAGACTAAATTCATAATCCACTTGGGTCCAGTACGTCGGCCCAAGGCACAATGCTCATGCATGCCATCACAAAGGATTTCAGTCATGCAAATTCAAGAATCATTATTCATCAAATCACATGGAGTATTTTCACAAATTTCTCTAGTATATAGAAACATTAAGTCTCCTTTAGGCTTTAATTATCATATTTCCAACAATAAGGATAGAAATCAATCCAAATTACCAGATTCTTCTAACTACATTCCTCGAATGACTTATCCTCATATCGTTTATGAAAACCTAAAACAAACCCCTTTGTCCTTACCTCACCATTCCTTTCCTTTTTATCTAAGTTTTTCAAAATTTCTCTATTCCTTTCTCAAGCTTATTTTTCATCTCAAGACCGAAAATCACTCTTTTGTTTAATGATAAAAATTAATTCCTCCCCATTCTTATTTTATGAGTCCTTGAATAAATTTCTTGATTATCGTGTCATCTAGATCCACCACTAATAAATCATTTTCCATTATGTCAATTATCTCCAAAATTGTCTCCATTAGTACATTCAAAAGTTATTACTCCTCAAATCAAGACATTATAATTATTTTCAATCTTACTTATGAATCTTGTATACCTAATTTATCTCCCAAATCACCTAAACAGTATTTCCTAACATTCTTTCTAAAATTTCATTTATTCAACTTCTAAATAAAATTCTTTCCATCCTAATTACTGTTCTATCTTATTATCAAATCTTTTAGGTCTCTAATTCACTCTTACCTCTAATTATCAAATCGCATAATCAAGAATCAATTCCTTATAATTGTAAATCTTGTTTCTTTCTTCATTCACTTGTAACCTCATAGATCATGTCTTTATTATCTAATCATCTAAGTCCTTGATAACCAATATTGTTCTCATGGATATCTCTTCTTAGGCCAAGGTGGCCGTGGGCCTCAAGGAATCAAGGGAACCCTAAAATCATTCATTTGTAACATAATTATAGCATGCCCTATATTTCAATCATCACAATTTATCAAATTCGTGTTTGCCATAAAGATCACATATATCCATTAAGTCACCATAATCATTTTTGCATACAACAATATCATACAATCATACAAGATCAAACAAGCATGAATCAAAATCACACATTCGGGTAGATGAATCCTCATGTGGACTCTCCAATCCCAACACACCCATTCGTTCCTCACCACCATAACATGGTTAATGAGGTTAATCTCCTTTTTACCTCAAGTGTAGCTTCCTAGCTCCTTGTGAGTCCTTTTGTAGCAAACTTTCTCCACTAAGAGGTTCTTAGAATCAAAGTAAACATACAAGAATTAGTACCTAGGGCTTGAATAAGATTACCATATGTCAAAGTATGGCTTTTTCATCCATGAAAATGAAACAAGGAAGATTCAAGAACTTTACCTTAAGATTCTAGAACTTGAGATTTGAAGCAAAGCTTAAAGAAATGCTTGAAGATGGATGAACTAAAGTTTGATTCTTCACACAAGAGTGTCTTAGAATAGGGTAGAGACTCAAGATCCAAGGTTATCTTGAATTATTGAAGGTTTGGGGGTGTATTTTGGAAGTTGGTCATGAGCTCCAAATGGAAGAAGTGAGGATTTTGTTTTTAGTTCTTGGTTGCTTGGATGAAAGGATGAATAAGTGATGAACTAGGTGTAGAATGGCCCTCCAAATATGGCCATAGCCATGAGGTGTAGAGGAAAATGAGAGGAGAAGATAGAAATCATAGTTTCACCTTATGAGCTTTAAGTTAGGGTTTGAAAGAAGATGAGAGAATTTGATGATGATCTTAACATAGAAAATTATCCATAAAGTGTGAAGATCCTAAAAATGTGATTGAATGGAGAAAACGAAAATGGAAAAGGAAGATGAAGGGTGGTAGCCGTGAGGTTGAGAGAAAATGTAAGAGAGAAAATGATGAGAGAAAATGAGATAGAAACTTTAGGGTAGAGAGAGAAAGTGATAGAAAGTTTTTGAAAGATGGAAGATGATAGCTTTTTTGGTGAAATGTGAAAGCTTGTGAAAAGATGACAACTTGTCATCTTTTCCTCCTCCTCCAAAACTGTGTACATATTGGGAGAAGTAGCAAGACTTCTTTACAAGCTTCTCCCAAAGCTTCACACATTTTCCCAAACATGTCAAATCATGTTGTCATATAGTGATGTGACGATGTCACTTAGATGATATCATAAAAGTGACTAGATAGAAATAATCTACTAGATTTTTACTATAAGCTATTATCCAATGGATAAAAGTTACAGTTATCACTGTCGATATCTATTGTCCATTAAACAATAGAGTGCACCCAAATTTTATCCGTTAGATAAAATCTCGAAAAATAAAACTTTGTAAACTATGTTTGGCCTCGGGTTTAGTAAGATCCCCCATCACCGTTTTCACAGTCCAAGGTTTTACGACCTCAGGGAAAATATTTTATTTTTCTGGCTCTGTTCATCATGCACGTAAAATGAGAAATATATTAAAATAATTCCAAAAAATTTACAAAAATCACAAATATTATAAAATGGGTATATATCTTGAAACGAGCAAATTTCTGGGGTGTTACAACTCTCCCTTTCTAAAAAGAAATTTTGTCCTCGAAATTTGTCATACCTTAGAACACATACGAATGTTGTTCCTTGTGGAATGTCTCCAGATTTCCAATGTAACCACAAAAGCTAACACCAAGTTTATGTAGAGTAGCTCTCCTTATGTGCTCTCAGTTGTCTTGAAGCATACGCTACCATTCCTTTTATTCGCACAAGCACACGTCGTAAACTCTAATGTGGAATATCACAAGATGTCTCAAAAGTTCATTGGGATTGGGTAGAACCAACATTGGCGAAGTAGTCGAGTATCTCTTTAACCCTTGAAATTTTCCTCACATGCGTCAATCTATACAAAAACTTGACTCCTTCACATAAGTTGGATAGGAGGTCCTGCCATCTAAGAGAATTTTGCGGTGAATCTATGATACTAACCAGCTAATCTCATATAGCTAACAAACTTTCCCCTTGATCGTACAGTCCCTTGTTGCCTGACTTTTCACACCTTTCTTACATGTCAGTAAAAGTGTCACGGGCTGACTGGGTTTACTACCACTAGCACTACCTCCATACAGTTGCTGTTGTTGTTGATTTCTTAGTGGTCGCGAATACGATTTCTGTTGGAATCGCTTGCCTTTACGATTTCTCCATTTTTGGAACCAATATGGTCTAACGTTATGGGGTTTAATATCTTAAGATTGGTTCAACTTTAACAAAATTTGAACCTCGGCTATCAATTCCTGCTGCTGAGCGATCCTCTATTTCTGTTGTACTGTTATGCTAACTTTTCCTTGCATTGCTTTCGCAGTCACAGCCATCTCTTCGTTATCGCGTTCCACATTTTCACGCGTACATCTACGGCGAGCCATTTGCCTTACCTTCGAAAACAGACAAGTCAAAACATAATGCAAATAAGATGTAACCATTTCAAACAATGTTGTCTCCTTTCAGAGACTAAACAATACATCTTTGAGTTTAGCTTCAGAGAAACACACAGCACAAACAAGATAACCTTCCCATAAACCCAAAAGACTCAGACTTGGACTTTTCTTACACTAGAAGTACCACTCCAAAGGTATAGGTACAAACAATTCTGCACAAGTTCAGTTATCCGACAGGACTCTTACTAGAAGAACTCTAATTTCTCCTAGCTCGCCTAGTTGAAGTCATAGTTTTCTGTCCACACAGAACATTACATATTGAGTTAGTCAGTCCTCAATATCATGCGACTATGTAACAGCAACTACTAACATCCAACCTAAAACAATTTATGCAATTGGTGTGGTGTGGAATATGATTAAGAATTATACCAAAAACAGTTGCCAAGTTCCACCAAAGATATAAAAACCTTGCAACCAATTGTAGTAAGCAAAGGTCAATCCACAGAGAACTAATTCAATTGACACTATAAATCTAATTCCTAAATTAAACTCTGATGAAAAATAAACAGTAAAACTAAAAGGGGGGTTTTGTTAATTAAAACTAACAAAAGAAATTAAACTTAAACCAAAATAGTAAACACAAATTGAATTACCAAGTTAAAGATATTGGTTAAGAGATGGAATCCACCACTAGATTTATATGATTATGCTAACTTATATACTCTTTATACCAACATGATCAATTATGTTCTTATGTGATTGTGAGATAAATCCCCTGTTTTCTTTAAGTTTTGCTTAATACAGCAACTGCTCAAATCAAACTCTAACCATTAGTTATTTGTAAAGCAACTGCTCTTACATCTACCTAATGATTGCATTAAGAATTAGAAAACTAATCACACTAAGATCTAATCACACACCAGGATTAAATTACTTAGATCATATGTTTCACTAGTCATACCACCGCAACCGCGCATAGCAATCCTAGTTTTACCACTCTCAAAATTTTGCAAGAATATAAAGACCTTTATATTGATTTAAGATCAGAAACATATGAATAAAAACATAACTGTATTAATATAAAGAAATATGCAAGATTCACATAATCAAAACTAGAGTTTCATCTTCCCTTAACCAATCAAGAAGTTTAGTCACACATGACAAATTCAAAAACAGAAAAAGAATTAAAGAAAGACATTGTTCAGAACAAAAGAAGAAAAGAAAAACTAAAGGTCAAACTAGTTTACAAGGCTTGAGAATGATTGATCTTCGATCGCTCGAATCCGAGTCTCCAATCCTTAATCAAATCTCTCTCTTTCTTAGTCTTCATGTTTCTCTCAGTTTCCTTGATGGCTCTCTCTGTCTAGATCTCCTTTAGGGGCTCTAGTCAACCCTATTTATAGGTTTGGATACCTAATTTAGCATTAAAATACGAATTTAAGTTTCTGAGCCAATGACATGGGCCTTGTCATATAACCCGGCCCAACCCTTGTCTGAATCTGGTGACAAAACTCTAATTAATTTCAAAGTCAGAGAAAAATATGGGCCGTGTTCTCGGTCAAGGCTGAAAACTGATTTTCCTCGTATAGTCAGAGACGTACACGGCCTACCCCATGTCATTTGACATGGGCTGTGTTGGTCCAAAGATAGAATTTGAACCAGTCTTCATAGTCAGAGGAGTACACGGCCTACCCCGTGTCATTTGACATGGGCCGTGTTACTCACTTTCTTCAAATGCAACCTTGATTCTTCATAAATGCCCTTCTTCCTTTGCTTCTAAGGGTAAAACTGATATTCTTCAGTATTCATCTCTTTCCTCAAATGGTAATCAAGCTTGGTTTGATGCTAATGGAATCAAACACTCAAAGATATCCTGAAAAGCATAATTCATTTATGAGTGTTTATAACCACATTTAAGCATAGTTTCACAATAAACATCCAATTAAGCTCTAAATCAGAAACTTAGCTAAATATCAACAATTGAGCACATATGGAGTCCAATTAGATCAAACAAAAGGCATTCAAATTATTGAAATTATCAACAGATCAACAATCCTCTTTTAACCTCTCAAACAAGAGACAAGGACATGCACAACACACACACATAGGAATTTCTACCTGCCTAAGCACAGTCAGTCTATACCCCGGCTCAACAGGATGAGCTGCCCTGATACCACCTAATGTAACACCCCCTCCGGGGAGCATTACATTTTAGACCGACTCTTACATTTCAACAACTTTCAAGTTGTTAAATAGCTAATGAGCGAGTTCAAAAATTTCCTTTTAACAGATAATATAAACTTACTGGAATAAATAAAAGACTCAAGTCATAGGAACTAAAAAGGCATTTCATAAAGCAAAGTTTACTATATCTTTAAGTACATCATTTCATATCCTAAAAACATAAAACTTAAATACTCCAAAATAAACATACCTATACATTAGAACTACCAAATGAAAATTGAGCCTTGTCCAAGTCCAAACACCTGAAGAATGGGCTCCTGTACCTGATCTTCATCCAAATCCCCTATGGGATCCCCAACAAACATAGCCCCCAGTTGGGGCATGTCACTGCGGACAGGAGTCCGAGTAGTCGACTCCACGGAGCCCTCCCTATAGGAAGCTCTCTGATCATCCCAAAGCTCCCCAAGAGGCATGTAGAACTCTAAGTGAACATCTGCGTCCATAGTAAACGTAACCGCATCATGTCGGGTCTTGCTCCAACTCAAAGTGACATTTTCGTCGTACCGGACACGTCCCGTGTCCCACTAAACGCTCCATGCACCAATGCCTCCATGGAACTGTAGCCTAGTGAAACCTCGCAGGTCTTGCCTTGCTGCCATCACAGACTTTTCCATCATAAATACGAAATAGAAGTAGACAGAATAATATAATAGAAGAGGTGAGATCCCCTACATCAATGCTATTATGGCAGCAAGAAACATAATGAACAGCAGTAGTGCCTTTCACACACAACAACATCAAGTAACAGTAGATATAATCATATCAATACAGGAATATCATGGAACAACCAACATAGTCATGTTATCAACTGATAAGTAATTCAACAATGTACATCAAGACATATATATATGTATGGATCATGTCACAATAACAAGTATGCTGACTATGTATATGCATTATGTGTATGCTGACCATCCTTATAGACAATGCAACCAATTCCTACTCCATGGAGTTAAGGTTCAGAGATGAGTGTTCTAGAAGATCTGTCCCCCCTCAAAAGATAGTCTACGCCAGATCACGAAAAAGATAGTGCTTGTCGGGTCCTCGTCGCGCGTTACAACGGTTTTCCACGGCCAGGGGTATACAATGTGACAGTGGTCACTAGGTGGATCACCCCGCCTTGACGCCCCTTGAGATCCATCCGGGATAACACTTATCCAAATTCTCGCTCACTCCTAGGCATCACAAGCCGACAGTCTAAAATTCAAGTGCATGCTCAAAGAAATCAAACCACCATCGTACCATTCCCAACAGTATTAAGGCAATCGCCCATACGATTGTCTAATACTATTAGTATTAATGATATTATATAGCCGCCCATACAACTACATAATACCAATGATCCACTCGAGTCCAGCACTTCGTCTTAAAAGCACGAGGCTAAATTCATAATCCACTTGGGTCCAACACATCGGCCCTAGGCATAATGTCAAATTCATAATCCACTTAGGTTCAGTACATTGGCCCAAGGCACAATGCTCATGCATGCTATCACAAAGGATTTCAGTTGTGCAAATTCAAGAATCATTACTCATCAAATCATATGGAGCATTTTCACAAATTTCTCTTGTATATAGAAACATTAAGTCTCCTTTAGGCTTTAATTATCATATTTCCAAGAATAAGGATAGAAATTAATCCAAATTACCGGATTCTTCTAACTAAGTTCCTCGAATGACTTATCCTCATATCGTTTATGAAAACCTAAAAAAAACACCTTTGTCCTTTCCTCACCATTTCTTTCCTTTTTATCTAAGTCTTTCAAAATTTCTCTATTCCTTTCTCAAGCTTGTTTTTCATCTCAAGACCAAAAATCACTCTTTTGTTTAATAATAAAAATTCATTCCTCCCAATTCTTATTTTTTGAATCCTTCATTAAATTTTTCGATTATCGTGTCATCTAGATCCACCACTAATAAATCATTTTCCATTATTCCAGTTATCTCCAAAATTGTCTCCATTAGTACATTCAAAAGTTATTAATCCTCAAATCAAGACATTGTAATTATTTTCAATCTTAGTTATGACTCTTGTATGCCTAATTTATCTCCCAAATCACGTAAACAGTATTTCCTAACATTCTTTCTAAAACTTCATTTGTTCAACTTCTAAATAAAATTATTTCCATCCTAATTACTCTTTCATCTTATTATCAAATATTTTAGGTCTTTAATTCAGTCTTACCTCTAATTAGCAAATAGCATAATCAAGAATCAATTCCCTATAATGATGAAACTTGTTTCTTTCTTCATTCACTTGTAACCTCATAGATCATGTCTTTATCATCCAATCATCTAAGTCCTTGATAAATAATATTGTTCTCAAGGAAATCTCTTCTTAGGCCAAGGAGGCCGTGGGCCTCAAGGAATCAAGGGAACCCAAAAATCATTCCTTTGTAACATAATTATAGCATGCCCCATATTTCAATCATCACAATTTATCAAATTCGTATTTGCCATAAAGATCACATATATCCATTAAGTCACCACAATCATGTTTGCGTACAACAATATCATGCAATCATACAAGATCAACAAGTATGAATCAAAATCACATATTCGGGTGGATGAATCCTCACGTAGACTCTCCAATCCCAATACACTCATTCGTTCCTCACCACCATAACATGGTTGATGAGGTTAATCTCCCTCATACCTCAAGTGTAGCTTCCTAGCTCCTTGTGAGTCCTTTTGTGGCAAACTTTCTCCACCAAGAGGTTCTTAGAATCAAAGTAAACATACAAGAATTAGTACCTAGGGCTTGAATAAGATTACCATAGGTCAAAGTATGGCTTTTACATCCTTTAAAATGAAACAAGATTCAAGAACTTTACCTTAAGATTCTAGAACTTGAGATTTGAAGCAAAGCATAAAGAAATGCTTGAAGATGGATGAACTAAAGTTTGATTCTTCACACAACAGTGTCTTAGAATGGGGTAGAGACTCAACATCCAACGTTATCTTGAATTATTGAAGGTTTGGTAGTGTATTTTGGAAGTTGGTCGTGAGCTCCAAATGGAAGAAGTGAGGGTTTTTGTGTTTAGTTCTTGGTTGCTTGGATGAAAGGATGAATAATTGATGAACTAGGTGTAGAATGGCCCCCCAAATATGGCCATAGCCGTGAGGTGTAGAGGAAAATGAGAGGAGAAGATAGAAATCAAAGTCTCACCTTAGGTGCTTCAAGTTAGGATTTGAAAGAGGATGACAAAGATGAGAGAATTTGATGATGATCTTAACGTAGAAAATTATCCCTAAAGTGTGAAGATCCTAGAAATGTGATTGAATTGAGAAAACAAAAATGGAAAAGGAAGATGAAGGGTGGTAGCCGTGAGGTTGAGAGAAAATGGAAGAAAGAAAATGATGAAAGAAAATGAGATAGAATCTTCAGGGTAGAGAGAGAAAGTGATAGAAAGTTTTTGAAAGATGGAAGATGATAGCTTTTTTGGTGAAATGTGAAAGCTTGTGAAAAGATGACAACTTGTCATCTTTTCCTCCTCCTCCAAAACTGTGTACACCTTGGGAGAAGTAGCAAGACTTCCTTTGCAAGCTTCTCTCAAAGCTTCTTTGAGAAGCTTCGCACGTTTCCTAAAAAATGTCAAATTATGTTGTCATGTAGTGATGTGACGATGTCACTTAGATGATATCATAAAAGTGACTAGATAGAAATAATCTACTAGATTTTCACTACAAGCTATTATCTAATGGATAAAAGTTACAGTTATCACTGTTGGTATCTATTGTCCAATGGACAATATAGCGCACCCAAATTTTATCCGTCAGATAAAATCTCAAAAAACAAAACTTCATAAATTGTGTCCGGCCTCGGATTTAGTAAGATACCTCATAACCGTTTCCACAGTCTAAGGTTTTCTGGCCTCAGGGAAAATATTTCATTTTCCCGGCTCCATTTGTCATGCATGCAAAATAAAGAATATATTAAAATAATAAATAATTAAAATAATTCCAGAAAAATTCACAAAAATCACAAAAATCATAAAATGAGTATATATCTTGAAACGAGCAAATTTTTGGGGTGTTTCAACTCTCTCCTTCTAAAAAGAAATTTCATCCTCGAAATTTGTCGTACCTTAGAACACATGCAGATGTTGTTCCTTGTGGAATGTCTCCAGATTTCCAATGTAACCACAAAAGCTAACACCAAGTTTATGTAGAGTTGTTCTCCTCATGTGCTCTCAGTTGTCTTGAAGCATATGCTACCATTCCTTTTATTTGCACAAGCACACACTCTAAACTCTAATGTGGAATATCATTAGACGTCTTAAAAGTTTATTGGGATTTGGTAGAACCAACATTGGTGAAGTAGTCGAGTATCTCTTTAACCCTTGAAATTTCCCTCACATGCGTCAATCTATACAAAAACTTGACTCCTTCACGTAAGCTAGATGGGAGGTCCTACCATCTTTGAGAATTTTGTAGTGAATCTATGATACTAACCAGCTAATCTCACATAGCTATGAAACTTCAATACGATATTCGATCTTTCCCATTGAAGAACTGCTTCATCTTTTGATGGATCCATAGCAATTTCTTCCTTTGAAATTATGTGTCCTAAAATTTAATCTCCTCTAACCAAAGTTCACATCTTGATAACTTGGCATACGTCTTCTTCTCCTTCAGAATCTAAAGAACCACACTGAGGGGTTTAGCAAGTTCTTCCGAGCTTCAAGAATTTGGTCGAGACGTAGTTAGTAAAGGCAATGACACTCCATCTAAATAGGAAAGAAAGATCCTATTCATGTGATCCATAATCATCACTGGAGCATTCGTGATTTCGAACGGCATTACTAAACACTCGTAGTGCTCATAACACGTCAGAAAGGCCGTCATGGAAGCATTCTCTACTTTCAAACGAACTTAATGATGACTAGAACGCAAACTGATCTTGGAGAAAATAGCAGCTCCCTTCAGTTGATTCATCAAACCGTCTAACCTCGATCTCATCAAGAAAGGTCTCACGGGGCAAGTTCTTATCCAATTGTACTGTATTCGGCACTACGACATGGTTTGGATCAGGAACATATTTTCTCAATCGAAGTACACTAGAAACATTATAAAGGTTAGAAGGAAAAGATAGTGAAGTCATTTGGTATTCTACCGGACCTATCCGACGAAGAATATAATGTGGTCCAATAAAATTTAGGAATGAGTTTCATGGATTCAAATTCAGGAATCTCTGCCTCAAGAAACACTAAGGTTCTATTGAAACAAAATGACAAGATATGGTTTGAAAATAATCAATCCCTTTCTGAGTTCCAGTCTCTTTATGAAAAAGGCAAACAATTAAATTAGCAGAAAGGTTTCAAATTTCTAGAAAACAGGATAGTTCCAATAAACTTGTGTAATAATAATAGGCTTAGAAATGAAAATAGCAATATTCAAGTCAAAAGGGGACAAATACACAGACAACCCAATTCTAGAAACAAACTCTTAAATTTTCCATTGGAACAGTTTAACAGGATATGGTTAGAAGATAAACAATCCTTTTTCAAGATCAAGTTTGCGAGAGAGATAGACAAATCAAATTAATAGAAAAGATTCAGTCTTTAACAGGTCATAGGATAATTTAAATAACTTAGCTATCAACAACAGTTCTTTGTAGTAGAAGTAGAAATAATCTAGTCAAAAGGTAAGAAAAACACATATGATTCTAATTGATCCATACAGCTATATGTCATAAAGAAATGGGTTACCCCCAGAATTATACAATAAAATCAAAGGATCATCTCTTGTAGTACAATCTCCCTCGTTTAGGCCTTCAGTCTGGGATGCTTTTACTCCACTTGGGAAATTGACTCTCCCTTCTTCGTGAGATTTTGAAGCACATACATCACTAACGGAAGGCATCGTCCTTTGCAAAGTATAATTCCTTACCACATGTCCTAGCTTTCCGCACCTAAAATAAACTTTCCTCTTGATCGTACAGTCCCTTGTTGCCTGACTTTTCGCACCTTTCTTACATGTCAGTAAAAGTGCCATAGGCTGACTGGGTTTACTACCACTAGCACTACCTCCATATGGTTGCTGTTGTTGTTGATTTCTTGGTGGTCGCGAACACGATTTCTGTTGGAATTGCTTGCCTTTACGATTTCTCCATTTTTGAAACAAATATGGTCCAACGTTATGGGGTTCAATATCTTGAGATTAGTTCAACTCTAACAAAATTTGAACCTCTGCTATCAATTCCTGCTGCTAAGCGATCCTCTGATTCTGTTGTACTGTTACGCTAGCCTTTCCTTGCATTACTTCCACAATCGCAGCCATTTCTTCATTGTCGCGTTCCACATTTTTATGCGTACGTTTACTGCGAGCCATTTGCCTTTCCTTCAAAAATAGATAGGTCAAAACATAATGAAAATAAGAAGTAACTATTTCAAACAATGTTGTCTCCTTTCAGAGACCAAATAATACATCTTTGAGTTTAGCTTCAGAGAAACACACAGCACAAACAAGACAACCTTCCTATAAACCCAAAAGACTCAGACTTAGACTTTTCTCACACTAGAAGTACCACTCCAAAGGTATAGGTACAAACAATTCTGCATAAGTTCAGTTATCCAACAGGACTCTTACTAGAAGAACTCCAATTTCTCCTAGTTCGCCTAGTTGAAGTCATAGTTTCCTGTCCATACAGAACATTACATATTGAGTTAGTCAGTCCTCAATAGTATGCGACTATGTAATAGTAACTACTAACATCCAACCTAAAGTAATTTATGCAATCCTCTTTTAACCTCTCAAATAAGAGACAAGGACATACACAATGCACACACAGAGGAATTTCTACCTGCCTAAGCACAATCAGTACATACCCCAACTCAATAGGATGAACTACTCTGATACCACCTAATGTAACACCCCCTCCGGGGAGCACTACATTTTAGACCGACTCTTACACTTTAAGAACTTTCAAGTTATGAAATAGCTAATGTCGTAAAACGTGAGTTCAAAAATTTCCTTTTAACAGATAATATAAACTTACTGGAACAAATAAAAGACTCAAGTCATAGGAACTAAAAAGGCTTTTCATAATGCAAAGTTTACAACATCTTTAAGTACATCATTTCATATCCCAAAAACATAAAACTTAAATACTCCAAAAAAAACATACTTATACATTAGAACTACCAAATGAAAATTGAGCATTGTCCAATTCCAAACACCTAAAGAACGGGCTCCTATACCCGATCTTCGTCCAAATCCCCTTTGGGATCCCCAACAGACAAAGCCCCTAGTCGGGGCATTTCACTGTAGACAGGAGTCCGAGCAGTCGACTCCACGGAGCCCTCTCTATTGGAAGCGCTCTAATCATCCCAAAGCTCCCCAAGAGGTATGTAGAACTCCAAGTGAACATCTGCATCCATAATAAATGTAACTGCATCAAGTCAGGTCCTGCTCTAACTCAAAGTGACATATTCGTCATACCGGACGTGCGTCGTGTCCCACTGAATGCTCCACGCACCAATGCCCCCATGGAACTGTAGCCTAGGGAAATCTCACGGGTCTTGCCTTGCTGCCATCACAGACTTTTCCATCGTAAATACGAAATAGAAGTAGACAAAATAATACAATAGAATAGGTGAGATTCCCTACATCAATGCCATCATGGCAGCAAGAAACATAACGAAAGATAGTAGTGCCTTTCACACACAACAACACCAAGTAATAGTAGATATAATCATATCAATACAGGAATATCATGGAACAACCAACATAGTCATGTTATCAACTGATAAGTAATTCAGTAATGTACATCAAGACATATATATATGTATAAATCATGTCACAATAACAAGTATGTTGACTATACATATGCATGATGTGTATGTTGACCATCCTTATAGATAATGCAACCAATTCCTACTCCATGGAGTTAAGGTTCAGAGATGAGCATTCCAGAAGATCTGTTCCCCCACAAAAGACAGTCTACGCTGGATCATGACAATGATAGTGCTTGTCGGGTCCTCGTCGTGAGTTGTAACAATTTTCCATGGCTAGGGGTATACAATGTGACAGTGGTCACTAGGTGGATCACCTCGCCTTGACGCCCCCTAAGATCCATCCGGGATCACACTTATCCAAATTCTCGCTCACTCCTAGGCATCACAAGCTGACAATCTAATACTCAAGTGCATGCTCAAAGAAATCAAACCATCGTCGTACCGTTCCCTACAATATTAAGGCAACCGCTCATACGATTGTCCAATACTATTAGTGTCAATGATATTATATAGCTGCCCATACAACTACATAATACTAATGATCCACTCAAGTCCAGCACTTCGGCTCAAAAGCACGAGGTTAAATTCATAATCCACTTGGGTCCAGTACGTCGACCCAAGGCACAATGCTCATGCATGCTATCACAAAGGATTTCAATCGTGCAAATTCAAGAATCATTACTCATCAAATCACATGGAGCATTTTCACAAATTTCTTTAGTACATAGAAACATTAAGTCTACCTTAGGCTTTAATTATCATATTTCCAAAAATAAGGATAGAAATTAATCCAAATTACTAGATTCTTTTAACTAAGTTCCTCGAATGACTTATCCTCATATCGTTTATGAAAACCTAAAAAAAAACATCTTTGTCCTTACCTCACCATTCCTTTCCTTTTATCTAAGTCTTTCAAAATTTCTCTATTCCTTTCTCAAGCTTGTTTTTTATCTCAAGACTGAAAATCACTCTTTTGTTTAATGATAAAAATTCATTCCTCCCCATTCTTATTTTATGAGTCCTTAATTAAATTTCTCTATTATCGTGTCATCTAGATTTGCCACTAATAAATCATTTTTCATTATTTCAATTATCTTAAAATTGTCTCCATTGGTACATTCAAAAGTTATTACTCCTCAAATCAAGACATTATAATTATTTTCAATCTTACTTATGAATCTTGTATACCTAATTTATCTCCCAAATCACCTAAACAATATTTCCTAACATTCTTTCTAAAACTTCATTTATTCAACTTCTAAATAAAATTCTTTCCATCCTAATTACTCTTCCATCTTATTATCAAATATTTTAGGTCTCCAATTCACTCTTACCTTTAATTATCACATAGCATAATTAAGAATCAATTCCCTATAATGGTAAAACTTGTTTCGTTCTTCATTCACTTGTAACCTCATAGATCAAGGCTTTTTCATCTAATCATTTAAGTCCTTGATAACCAATATTGTTCTCATGGATATCTCTTCTTAGGCCAAGGTGGCCGTGGGCCTCAAGGAATCAAGGGAACCCAAAAATCATTCCTTTGTAACAAAATTATAATATGCCCCATATTTCAATCATCACAATTTATCAAATTCGTGTTTGCCATAAAGATCACATATATCCATTAAGTCACCACAATCTTTTTTGCATACAACAATATCATACAATCATACAAGATCAAATAAGTAAGAAACAAAATCACATATTCGGGTGGATGAATCCTCATGTAGACTCTCCAATCCCAACACACCCATTCGTTCCTCACCACCATAACATGGTTGATGAGGTTAATCTCCCTCTTACCTCAAGTGTAGCTTCCTATCTCTTTGTGAGTCTTTTTGTAGCAAACTTTCTCCACCAAGACGTTTTTAGAATCAAAGTAAACATACTAGAGTTAGTACCTGGGGCTTGAATAAGATTACCATAGGTCAAAGTATGGCTTTTTTGTCCTTTAAAATGAAACTAGAAGGAATATTCAAGAACTTTACCTTAAGATTCTAGAACTTGAGATTTGAAGCAAAGCTTAAAGAAATGCTTGAAGATGAATGAACTAAAGTTTGATTCTTCACACAAGAGTGTCTTAGAATGGGGTAGAGACTCAACATCCAAGGTTATCTTGAATTATTGAAGGTTTGGTGGTGTATTTTTGAAGTTGGTCGTGAGCTCCAAATGGAAGAAGTGAGGGTTTTTGTGTTTGGTTCTTGGTTGCTTGGATGAAAGGATGAATAAGTGATGAACTAGGTGTAGAATGGCCCTCCAAATATGGTCATAGCCGTGAGGTGTAAAGGAAAATGAGAGAAGAAGATAGAAATCAAAGTCTCACCTTAAGAGCTTCAAGTTAGGGTTTGAAAGAAGATGACAAAGATGAGAGAATTTGATGATGATCTTAACATAGAAAATTATCCATAAAGTGTGAAGATCCTAGAAATGTGATTGAATTGAGAAAACAAAAATGGAAAAGGAAGATGAAGGGTGGTAGCCATGAGGTTGAGAGAAAATGGAAGAGAGAAAATGGAAGAGAGAAAATGAGATAGAAACTTTAGGGTAGAGAGAGAAAGTGATAGAAAGTTTTTGAAAGATGGAAGATGATAGCTTTTTTGGTGAAATGTGAAAGTTTGTGAAAAGATGAAAACTTGTCATCTTTTCCTCCTCCTCCTCCAAAATTGTGTACACCTTGGGAGATGTAGCAACACTTCCTTTGCAAGCTTCTCCCAAAGCTTCACATGTTTCCCCAAAAATGTCAAATCATGTTGTCATGTAATGATGTGACGATGTCACTTAGATGATATCATAAAAGTGACTAGATAGAAATAATTTACTATATTTTCACTACAAGCTATTATTGTTAGTCATGGCAACTATTACCCAAGAGTGGGTGAATTGGGTATAAAATCTTTTCATAAATGCTATTAAAATAAACACAAATATTTAAGCTATTAAATAAAAGAAAAGAAATTTTGAGATGAAGAATAAAAGCTTTAAGAACAGCAAATAAATAAATGTGTAATAATATAAAATTACGTAAAATAAAGAGATTGAGAAGAGAGAAGCAGGCACGATATTTATCCTGGTTCGACCACTAACCCACTTGTAGTCTACGTTCAGTCCTCGAAAACAATCCGAGATTTTTCACTATGTATACAAGCTTCAATAGGTGCTTGTAACCGTTATATAAAAGAGCACTTTTCACACACAGGGAAACTCTACCCTTGTGCTAAAGTCTCAGCCTGCAGGGATACCTCACCCTTGTACAAACCTTAGAGGGATACCTTACCCCCTTTACAAACCTTGAAGGATACCTCACCCTCAATATAGAAGAACAGAAATATAGATGAAGAGAAACTCTCACTCAGAGCAAATAATACAAATTGAAGCTCTCTAAGGATATCTCAAATTTTGGTGAAAAAGAGTACAGAAATTTGGTAAAATATGTATCACAAAATAAAGTAAGAAAGAATTATTTCAGATAAATGGGTGTTCCTAAAAGATGTCCCAAAAACATGTATTTATAGTGTTCTAAGAAAAAGAGCCGTTGGGTATAATTTATTTCAGCATTAAAACCTCTGAAAATAACTGTTACGTGATTCTGGGCATGTTTATTCGAATAAGCTAAGTATTATTCGAATAAATCCTTCAAAAGATACGTTCCTTAACATCTGTATTCGAATAACAAGTTTATTATTCGAATAAACCTTCAAAAACAAGTTCTGGAACATTTTCTGGGTCATGTTATTCGAATAACCCTTTGGTTATTCGAATAAATCTTTAAAAACTTGTTGTGGTATGATTTATGTGGTGTGTTATTCGAATAACATATCCTTTATTCGAATAAACCACTCTGATTTCGAAAACTGACTTTAAATGGTCATAACTTCTTCATTTCTTATCCGTTTAAAGCAAATAACCAATCATTGGAAAGATCTTTGAGTCTATTTTCAAATGAAATATTTTAAAATAAAACTCAAAGTATTTTGAAAGATATGATCAAAAAAGTAATCATAGGTCAGTTTTGCAAAACTCAAACTTGACTATTTTTCATAGATTTGAACTATTACCATAACTAGCTTTTCAAAACTTGTTTGTTGGACATTTTAGTATGTGAAAACCATTTGTAAAGATTTGAAAAACATATTTAAGATATCCATAAGACTTCTTACATAAAGACCCTAAGTCCTAAAAGTTATACCATTTAATCTTCCTTCGGACTTGGTCTTTGACATGACTTTGATGTTATTAATACCTTCATGAAATAGGCATTCACATTCTCCTTGTGTTGAGCTTAATTGAGATCTTTTGCTTTCTTGTTATAATGTTCACTCTTTGTACTTGGACTATCCTACAAAGTGTTGCTCACTTAAACAAGCATAGTTAGTCCAAATTCATAATTCAATATCTTCATATGCATGATTCATAAATGTATAACTCTAGTTAGTTTAACATGCATATAAGACTTTCATAGATACATCTAAATAAGATATTTATCATTTACTAATGGATATGCTCTATATAGGATGCAACAAAGAACATATGCAAAGTGTTCTTTCTGTCTTGTATTTGTCATTATCAAAACTTAACATATTAAACCATTTAGGGCAAACTTATTTTCATAATTATCCAATGAATAAAAGTTATAGTTATCACTGCCAGCATCTATTGTCCAATGGACAATAGAGTGTACCCAAATTTTATCCATCAGATAAAATCTCAAAAAATAAACTTCGTAAACTGTGTCCGGCCTCGAGTTTAGTAAGATCTCCCATCACCATTTTCACAATCCAAGGTTTTTCGACCTCGGGGAAAATATTTCATTTTTTCGGCTCCATTTGTCATGCACACAAAATGATGAATATATTAAAATAATCAAACAATTCAAATAATTCTAAAAAAATTCATAAAAATCATAAGTATTATAAACTGAGTATATATCTTGAAATGAGCAAATTTTTGGGGTGTTACATTGCTCACTACTTGTAATATTAAAATAAGATTTTAATATTACAACTAACGTCATGAGAACCTACAGGGTCACACACATAGAACAGATTGAATTGGAGCAATGACAATCCAAATTGGACTAGGATTTCATCTTAGGCCAGACTCATAATAGATAAGTCCAAGGCCACACTACTAACCTTACTGCTACTCTCACTCGCATAAGGCAGTCACTTTTATAAATAGCACTGCTAAGGGGGCTGTCAAGGTACACATAATGAACCTTAGTTGCATCCTAACAAAACAGTGTGTGTGAGAGTGATAGGTTTCTTTTTTCTTTGCAGCTAGCACTGTGCTCAAGACGTGGGACTCCAATATCATGGATGTTGGACATTTGTGAGTCTATTCGTGTGGATTACATAGAGGCATTGTCGTTGTTGTGGTGCTGGTGGTTTGTATTGAAAGTTATTCTTCTGTCTTCAAGAGGTAAACCTGAAAAATCACGAATCATGGCCCCCTCTTTTCGTATAGATCCTTGGTGGAAATCCTTTTTTCGCTACATTTTTGTTCAAGGATTTCCTAACAATTTCCCTTATCTAAGCAATTTATGCTATTATCTAAGTCATTTTAGACCACTTTTCACCTTCTGTGTTGCAGCAAAGTGCCTAAACTAACTCAGTTTGTCACAAAAATAAACAAGCATGTTAAACAAGTATTGTGCCACCTCTATAACCTTATACAAATCTAACATGTTATTAAAGGTGTTACATTCAACACCAGAAAATGGTTCCCAGACATGTTAAACACATATAAAACCTCAAGGCTGTGAAGCAAATCAAAACCAAATCAAATCTTTTATCAACACCATCATTTTTAATCAAAACTAACTCAAAGTCTTGACTTATCATCATATCAAGTTCCATTAAGACTAATATCATCAACCATGTACAACTATATGTCATCAAATTGATATACCATTCAAATTTCCAAATCAAGTACACTAACACAAGTTTTTTGGAAATAAGAAGAGAAAGGATAAGAAAGCATAAACCTCTCACCCACTAATCTCATATCATCCCCAAAGAGAGAAAATAAGCAAGAACGCCTTAAAATCATCATGCATACACATAACTAGGGTAGAAGAAAGGTGTGGAAGAAGATATAGTAAGGCAAACAACCCCTACCTTAACCCTCTTATTGATGGTGCTTAACCTTTTTTTCTTATCTCCTCTCCTTCTTGTTGGTTGGTGATGGTGTTTCTTTTTCTTTTCTTGTTTTCCCTTTGTTTTATATTTTCTTCATTTTTCTTTTCTTCCTCTTTTCTTTACTGCAAGTTCCGTGTGAAGGGTGAGAAAAAAAAAAGTGAAAAGATGAAGAGAATAGTGAAAGGCAATGGAGAAAGAGTTGGAAGGATAAGGTTTGACTTTTGGTGTTTGACTAGAAGTGTTGAATCTCTTAAAAATACTTTGATCTTCCATTAAGGAAAAATCTAAGACTTCTTTCAATTACCAAACTCATCATTTAATGATTATCCTTATACATTGTTAACAGCCACTATGTTAGGAATCGCGGATACATCACGCATCAGAAAACATAATTCTCACCAAGGATCCATGCGAAAAAGCTATAATCTGAGTTTTTAAAATTGTTTACCTCTTGAAACGTGAACAAAAAAAAAGTGATGTGAATCACCAACACCATAACAGCGACGATGTCTCTGTGGTATCCACACAAACAGACTCACGAACGTCCAACGTCCAAAAATAGGAGTCCCACGTCTCTCACACAGTGCTAGCTACGAAGAGAAGAGAAGAACCTGTCACTCTCTCACTCACTGTTTCTGTCAAATGCAGCTAAGGTTTGTAATTCGTGCCTTAACAGCCCCCTTAGCAATACTATTTATAATAGTGACTACCTTAAGTGAGTGTGAGCAGCAGTAGGGTAACCTGTGTAACCCTAGACTCATCTGTTATGAGTCTAGCCCACATTTAAATTCGAGTCCAACTTGGATATATTGATCCAATTTAATCTGCTCTGTGTGTATGACCATACAGGTTCTCATAATGTTAACAGTAATATTAAAATCCTATTTTAATATTATAAGCAGTGAGCGGTATCTAGCAACATATCACTGCTACCCAAGTAATGAGAATGTCAGTGATTTGACATAACTTTTTCATGACCAATGTTTCTGTGTCGTTTAGTCCCTTTATCAAGATATCTAGATTGTACACAAGGCATGGAATGCGTCACCCTTGTATAGTGTAATCCTTCATTTCTTGATACTCGAGTAGACTTTGTAATAACAAATGAAATCAATATCTCATATTGACTCTTTTAAGCATGGCCATGCATTTTGCAGTCTCACTCAATCAGGGGGCCCGAAGATATCATTCTTGTTATGTAGGAGTGACAAATCCCATCTAGGTCACTCACATCCCTCTGCATGATTCGTGGTATGACCAATAACTAACTTTATAATCACCTTGTTACAGATGACGTTTGATGGCATTAAAACACACAACTCCTCATGTAGGAATCGTAATGATTTCAAGTCAAAGGACCACAAACACCATTGTCACTATGAGAATCGCTTATGACACTCACGTAACAATCCATGTAACGTTCTCATGGCGGGTTAGTCCAGTACATCATTACTCTAAATGTACCTATGTGAAGACTTGATATCTCATATCCATGATCCATGAGATATGGTCATCAGTCTACGCACATACTAGCCTCGATGCATTATTGTTGTCCTAATTAACAATAATACTTGACTAGGGACATTTGAGAATAGTGTTCTAACTTTATCCAATAGAATCTCACGATCAAGTCAACCACTTCATGTCTTATGGCATCAAACTTACTATTCTAAATGTAACACCCCAAATTCTGACTATGTGAATAGTAATAGCAGAATTACACTGTTTTACATTTTCTGTGTGTTATAAAAATAATTTGACTGTTCTGAGATCATATTTGATCATTTTGTGTGATTTGCTCGAGTCAAGAAAATAATAATTTTCTCGACCGGAAAAATCTTATTTTAATTAATTAGAGTGGGGATCTTACTAAACCCAATTGATTGATATATATATTAATCTCGTAATTTTTAGAATTTAACGTGTAATAAAATAATTTTATATTTTTATAATATTATTTTATTCAACGATACCTACTTGTCTCAAAAACAAGAGAGAAAAATTATTTGTGGACCCGAAAAAGCTTGTGGGGCCCACGTTTAGCGTAATAGATCCAACTCATGTCTTGATCAGATCAAATCTAAACCAATAGGAAATGGTCAAAATAGGTAGGCTTGACTTTCTAAACCAATTAGAAAGAGTCAACAAAAGAAGCATTGACTTCTTTGTGAGCCATTGATTGTGAAGCTTACTTTAGAAGCTTTAATCTTAGCCGTTGATCTAATCAATGGTGAGATTAGAAGGATAGTTTTATGACCAAGTGATATCTACCTTAAATGTGATCTATGGCTAGGATTTAAAGATGAATCAAGGGTTAGGATTTAGTCAAAGATTGTAGGCTTGAAAATGGTTAGTAACCTAATTAAGCTTAATTTGACTAATCTAATTACTTAATTAGTAAACTAAGTGAACTAGCTTAGTTATTAATTAATTATAATCTAAATACTAATTAGATATACTAATATTAATTAAAGGTTATAATATATGTTAATATATACTAAATTAATTAGTTATGTGACTAGTATGTTAATTTAGTTTGGTTAGGATAATTAACCTAACAAATTACCTAATTAACTAGCATGTAATTAGGACTAATTTGGAAACAATTAAGCTATTAAAATGGAGGGGGCTGCACGAAATTGGGGCTGCAAAATGAGGAGGCAAGTGGCTTGTTTCTACAATATTCAAGAACCTTCCAACATGACATAAGCCATGTGCACCAAGTGTGAACACTTTAGGATATTTTAGGATATTTTAGCATGCAAATTCATGCACTCAACCTCCCTAAAACAGCTCACACGGCAGCTGCACTTCTATTTCCATTTCACTTTCATTTATTAGCTTATCACAAATCAAAGCATCTACTTTCTCTCCAAAAAAAAAAGCTATCAAGAACCAAGCACACTTTCCTTTCTCTTTTTCTCTCTATATTCGGTCAAGACTACTACATGTGCTACCAAACTTCTATAATTTTTTCCTATCATATTTCCTAAAGCCAAATACCATTCTAAGCATCTTTCATTCACAAAGTTTTCCCAAATTCCTACTCTATCTTGCCTAAAATTCCACTTCTTGCTTACTTACTTAAGGGTAAGTTTGGTTTCTATGGTTCAAAATTGAATTTTTAATTTTTCTAACCATGATTGTTCCATGGTTTTTCAATATTGTACCTTGTATGTGTTTTTACTAATTGTTTAAGAATTTTAGGGATTTGTTTGGTGGATAGCACAAATTTGAAGGAAGGAAGGAGAACAAACCGATTAAAATTGTCTACAAGAGGTAAGAGGGAGATTTAACCTCACCAACCGAGTTTTGGTGGTGTGAGGATGGTTTTGTACGGTGGAAAATCCATAAGGGTTCTTCACCGATTATTTGATTGTGTTTGTGATGTGTTTGATTGAGTTTTTATGCTTGCATGTGTGATTAAATGCTTAAAGCTTTGATATTCTGTGTGTATGTGAAATTATGAAAGCATGAGATTGAATGTGTAAATTAGGATGTGAATAACATGATTAATCGATTGTATGTGTACTCTAAAGAGTATTGAGGCTCACGGCCATACAATGGAAAAAGGACCAAAGTCCTTACACCGATGAATTAAAATGAGGACCGAGAGATTTAAATGAATCTGAGAAAAATTTGAGTAATGGTAAAATAAAAATGATTTTATGAGTAGTAAAGAAAAGAAATGATGATTTTTGAAAACAATACCATTTACCGATTTTTAGAGGAGTTATACCGCAAATTTTTATAAAAGAAGGACTAAATTGCAAATTTTATCAAAAAGAGGGGCCCTAGTATAAATATTGATTTTTGAGGGGTCATAATGTAAATATTATTTTTAGAGGGGTCAAACTGTAAATATTTTATAAAGGAGGGACGATTTTGTAAATATAAATTTGATGAGGGACTTTTTCGTAATTATTAAATTTTGAGGGACTACTTTGTAAATATTTATTTTTCAGGGACTATTTTGTAAATATTAATTTTTGAGGGACTAATGTGTAAATATAAGTTTTTGAGGGACTATTTTGTAAATATGGATTTTGTGAGGGGTTGTTTCGTAAATATGAGTTTTTGAGGGACTAAAGGGTAAATATGGAAAATAAAGCTAATTTTGGTATTAAAATGAGAAAAATAGTATTTTCGATTTAAAACGTAAGAGAAATATTTACGCGATTGAAAACGTTGAAAAGTCGCTATGCGATTTTGAAAAGGCGCAGACCGAATTAGTCGCAATTGAGAAAATGCGAAAATATGACTACGCGATTAAAGTACAGTAATAGTACTGTTATATTACTGTGTGGACCCCGATTATGAGATATAAATTTGAAATGTGAATAATGCATAGTACATGCATTGGGAAGGTCCGATGGACTGTATGAGGCTAGTTGCCTAGGAGAGACTACACCTCCGAGTGGGTGTGATATGCGTAGTGTAAGTCACTCGTTGACCTTGGGGGCATTAGGGTGCGGGTTGCGCAATGGGCGATGGTAGCTTTTCTGCACCGTAGGTTAGACCGACGCAACACACCAATGATCCGGACCGAGACACTATCCTTAATCAAGATCCGATAAAGACCGCCGTGTATATCTTTGGATGTGCAAAACGAGCACGTGGTCCAAGGCATGTTGGTACCGACACTTCTTTTTTCGATCACTCTCTCCGACTTGAGTTGTAGCTCCATGGAGTAGGAAATTGAGTCTGTGTGCATACATATAATGATAGAGGGTATTATCGTAATTTCTGTTTATGATAATTGATTTATTGATTTATTGATTATTAATGATGCCATGACTGTAATTATTGTGTATTACATGTTTTGTGATGATATTGATGTTAGTGGCATAATTGTAATTACGGTATGATAACTGTATGAGATATTGTATGTGTTTATCTTCATTACTGCCATACTGGTATTGGCGTAGGTGATCTCACCTCTTTATATGCATGTTTGGTATTATATTTATATTTGTTAAGACGTCGAGCAAGAAACAGAGCGACAAGCTGAGGAGGAGCAGATTCCTGCTGAGGACGTCGAGTTCTGAGGAGATGCAGATGCCTAGTTTCCTTAACTACCTGAAGCTGACATTCATTGGAGGAGATGAGGCATAGACTGTAGATTTAGAGAGAGAGTATCTAGTATAGAGTTTCCTATATCTATTAGGCAGTATTGGGGAGCTTACTATCGTACTACTAGTACGGTTAGTATTGTGTCGTCTGCTTTCGGACACTTGTCCGTAGAACTGCACATCATGACGATTCCTATGTACTGAGGAATCTGAGGAGGACCCATCTGAGGGTTCTGCTGTCTAGTAAGATTTGGGCTATATGTTAGTTTTAAAGTTTAAAGTTTAAATACTTTGGAAGTCTAGTCTGTAAAATAATCAAGTGTGACAGTACTAAAGGTATGTATATATATATATGATGTAAATTTTATGTGACCTTGTTGTTATGTTTTTATTTTCTGCTAAGTTTATCTTATTATCATCAAGAAATTTTATAACTCGTATTTATAATACAAGCACGATTTTAATTGAAGGGTAATTTGGTAATTAAGTAACATAAAGTGTGGCGCCCTAAGGAGGGTGTTACATTAGTTGGTATCAGAGCCCAAGTTAGAGTCTTTTGGGTTTGTGGTTAGGTCTGTCTTGTCTAAGTTGTGTGAT
Source organism: Ormosia semicastrata (assembly GCA_029884595.1). Classification (NCBI taxonomy): domain Eukaryota; kingdom Viridiplantae; phylum Streptophyta; class Magnoliopsida; order Fabales; family Fabaceae; genus Ormosia; species Ormosia semicastrata. The sequence continues at coordinate 61,341,391 of JAQQTO010000061.1, read as the reverse complement.
TCTCTGTGATTGTTTTCCGAAAGAAAAACAATATTGTTTGAAGACTGATCTTCACTTTTCTTTGTGTTGTTCAGTCTGATTGAATAGGACGAAATGGTGGACGTGGAAGAGGACGCATGAATGCGAGGGCGTACTGGAAATGCCAATGACGATAATCGAATATGGTCTGCAGCATTTGTAGCAAAATGCAACGAATGGCCGAGGTTGTTGCACAAAAAACCAAAGAGCACATGACGATGCTCATAGCTTGTCGAAATTTCGGAGGAATAATCCACCGAAATTTCATGGAGAATTCGACCCGAGAAGGCTGATATGTGGATAAAGGAACTGGAAAAGATATTTGAGGGTATGGGTTGTAATGATGAGCGGAAGCTTACTTTCGCCACATTCGTGCTAGTCGGTGACGGAGAGGCTTGGTGGGCAGGAGCCCGGAGGTTAATCCAAGCTGAAGGGAGAGTTGTGACATGGCAGCTCTTTAGACAGAAGTTTCTGGGAAAGTATTTCCCAACCAGTGTTCGACATGCTAAGGAGATGGAGTTCCTTAGTCTGAGGCAAGGGGCGATGACTGTAAATGAGTACGCGGCACGGTTCGAAAGCTTGTCTAAGTTTTCGAGGTACTTCCAAATGCATCCAGATGAGGAATGGAAGTGTAGGAAATTTGAAGAGGGGCTGAGGCTTGACATCAAGCGAGCTTTAGCAACTGTGGATATTGATCAGTTTCGGATTGCTAGATAAGTGCCGAAAGGTTGAGGAGATTGATCATCTGAGAGAGCGAGAAATAAGAATTTTGGACCAAAGACGGTTCCAAAGGGGGAAGAGTAGTGGTGGCAACCGTTACTGCGAAACCATATACTAAACCAGCGGTAAGTCGAGAATCGGCAACAATCGTTTGGGGGAAGCTCTAGTGGTAGTAGAGCGCTTTCAACTGGAACTTCGCACTTAAATGTTTTAAGTGTGGGAAAGGGCATCTCACTAGGGACCACAAGACAAGGGAGTGATTTATTATCGATGTGGGAAGCCCGGACATTTCTCAAGGGAGTGTGATCGCAAAAGGCGGAGCTATCGGTGGGCAATGTTCGTCTTGCAAGGCCACAAAGCGGGTGGTCGAGTGTATACTATGAGCGGGAGGAAGCCGCTAAATCGAGGACTTGATAATGGAGGAGTGTGCTATTGAAGGTAATCCTTTAACAATATTATATGATTCGAGCAACACATTCTTTCATTGCATGTGATTGTGTGGAACGTTTGGGATTAACTGTGACTACATTGCCGTATGATTTGAGTGTTAGTACTCCTACTGATAAGCCTGTGATAACTACAAGAGTATGCTTGAATTGCCCTGTATCTGTTAGAGATAAGATCTTTCATGTGGACTTGATTTGTGTGCCTCTTTCCAAGATTAATGTAATCTTGGGAATGGATTGGTTGTCTTCCAACCATATCTTGATAGACTGTCGAATAAGACATTAGTTTTTCCTGAGATTAAGGATCCTAGATTCTTAACGGCTACGCAAGTAGAGGCTTGTTTGAAGGAAGGAGATCAAGGGTACTTGTTGATGTCTTCTATGGAGATTCACTGTGAGGATATTTTAAAGGATATTTTCGTAGTGAATGAGTTTCTGAGTATTTCCTGAAGATATACCGAATACCGCGAAAGAGAGATTGAATTCTCTATTGATTTGGTACACTGAGTCTGACCTATATCTATGGCGCCTTATCGGATGTCGCCAAGAGAGTTGGCGAGCTTAAGAAGCGCTTGGAGGATTTGTTGGAGAAGCGGTTGTGAGACCAAGTGTATCACCTTGGGGAGCTCCAGATTGTTGGTAAAGAAGAAGGATGGGACTTCTCGCCTATGTGTAGACTACCTAAGCAATTGAACAAGATTACAATCAAGAACAAATATCCACTACCAAGAATCGATGATTTGATGGATCAATTGCGAGGAGCCGCAATATTTTCTAAGATTGATTTGCGTATCTGGTTATCACCAGATACGTGTAAAGGTGGAGGATATCCCGAAGACCGCGTTTCGGACACGATATGGGCATTACGAGTATCAAGTGATGCCTTTTGGTGTGACTAATGCACCGCAATATTTATGGACTTCATGAATCGGATTTTCCGTTCATACTTGGATAAGTTTATTGTTGTCTTTATTGACGACATCTTGATTTATTCTCGAAGTCAGGAGGAACATGCTTGAACATCTCAAAGTGGTTCTCCGATTTTGAGGGAGAATAAGTTGTATGCCAAGTTGTCCAAATGTGAGTTTTGGTTGAGCGAAGTACAATTCTTGGGGCATGTCATATCGGCGATGGAATTGAAGTTGATGCTTTGCAAAGGTGGAGACAGTTATTGAATGGGATAGACCGAAGATCGATCGGAGATCCGTAGTTTCATCGGATTGGCCTTACTATCGACGATTCATGAGGGGTTTTCAAAGATTGCGGGACCTCTTACCCAACTTACACGAAAGAATCAACCGTTTACATGGACCGAAGCATGTGAGGAAAGTTTTCGTGGAGTTGAAACGACGACCGACTACTTCACCGGTTTGATTCTACCTCGATCCGAATGAACCTTTCGAGGTGTATTGTGATGCTTCGTATCAAGGATTGGGTTGTGTACTTATGCGAGAACCGTAAGGTTGTGGCATATGCGTCAAGGCAGTTGAAAGTGCATGAGAGGAATTATCCGACTCATGACTTGGAGTTAGCAGCAGTGGTGTTTGCGTTGAAGGTATGGAGACATTTTCTCTATGGGGCAACGTTCACTGTTTTTAGTGACCATAAAAGTTTGAAGTATCTGTTTGACCAGAAAGAGTTGAACATGAGACAAAGGCGTTGGCTCGAGTTTCTGAAGGATTATGACTTTCAGTTACAATATCATCCCGGGAAGGCGAATGTCGTAGCAGATGCTCTAAGTAGGAAAGCACTTAATGCTTCTGTTATGATGATAAAGGAGAAGGAACTGATAGAAGAGTTTCGGGATATGCGATTATCTGTGAAGTTGACACCAGGAAAGATATGTTTGAACCTGATCGTTATTTCAAATGATTTGATGGATAAAATACGAGAAGGGCAAAACAGTGATCAGTATTTGCAAGAAGCGAAGGAAGCAAGAAGTCAAGGAGCGGAATTGGAATTCAGCGAAGGTGTTGATGGAATTTTGAAGTTCAAAGGGAGAGTTTGTGTACCAAACGATCCAGAACTGAGGAGATTAATTTTGGATGAAGCTCATAGAAGTAAGTTGAGTATGCATCCAGGAGCCACGAAGATGTACCAAGATTTGAAACAGTTATATTGGTGGCAAGGAATGAAGAGGGATGTAGCAGAATATGTATCATCCTGTTTAATTTGTCAGAAGGCCAAAGTGGAACATCAGAGACCATCAGGAATGTTGCAACCTTTGCCTATTCCTGAGTGGAAATGGGATGACATAGCAATGGATTTCGTAACTGCACTGCCGAAGACTCGGAAGGGTCACGATTCTATATGGGTAATTATTGATCGGCTTACAAAGTCGGCGCACTTTTACCGATTAATATTAAGTACTCAATGGAGAAGTTGGCTCAAGTGTACATCAATGAAATTGTCAGACTTCATGGTGTACCATCCAGTATAATCTCTGATCGAGATCCGCGATTTACATCGAGATTCTGGAACAGTTTACAAGAGGCGATGGGAACCAAGCTACGTTTGAGTTCTGCTTACCATCCACAAACTGATGGTCAGTCAGAAAGGATGATTCATTGGAGGACTTGTTGAGGGCTTGTGTTCTAGAGCAAACTGGTTGTTGGGATGAATTTCTACCGTTGATAGAGTTCACTTACAACAATAGTTTCCATTCAAGCATAGGGATGGCACCCTATGAGGCATTATATGGGAGAAGATGTAGAACACCGTTGTGTTGGTACCATGATGGTGAAAGTACTGTGGTAGGACCCGAGTTTGTGCAACAGACTACTGAGAAAGTGAAAATGATCCAAGATAAGATGAGGACGACACAGACGCGGCAAAAGAGTTATGCAGATAAAAGAAGAAGACCGCTAGAATTTGAAGAAAGTGACCATGTATTTCTACGTGTGACGCCTATGACTGGAGTTGGACGAGTAATCAAGTCGAGGAAGCTTACTCAGAAGTTTATTGGACCATATCGATACTTCGTCGGGTAGGTCCTAGAGTTATCAAATTGCACTACCACCGTTCTTATCAAATCTTCATAATGTATTTCACGTATCACAACTCAGCGAAATATATTTCTGATCCGACTCATGTTATTGAGCCAGACACTGTACAACTAAAGGAGAATTTGACCTATGAGACATTTCCAACCAGAATTGAAGATCGAAGAGTTAAGCAACTTCGAGGAAAGGACATCGCTTTAGTTAAAGTGGTATGGAATGATGTAAGTGGTGAAGCTACATGGGAGTTGGAAGAGAAGATAAGAGAAGCGATCCGTTTTTATTTTGAATATGTATGTCAAGTTTCGAGGACGAAACTTTATTTTAGAGGGGAGAGTTGTAACACCCCAAATTCTCGACTATGTGAATAGTAATAGCGTAATTACACTTTTTACATTTTCTCGTGTGTTATAAAAATAATTTGACTGTTCGAGATCATATTTGATCATTTTGTGTGATTTGCTCGAGTCAAGAAAATAATAATTTTCTCGACCTAGGAAAAATCTTATTTTAATTAATTAGAGTGGGGATCTTACTAAACCCAATTGATTGATATATATATTAATCTCGTAATTTTTAGAATTTAACTCGCGTAATAAAATAATTTTATATTTTTATAATATTATTTTATTCAATATTAAGACCTCTTGTCTCAAAAACAAGAGAAAAATTATTTGTGGACCCGAAAAAAGCTTGTGGGGCCCACGTTTAGCGTAACAATCAACTGTCTTCGTATGCAAATCTAAACCAATAGGAAATGGTCAAAATAGGTAGGCTTGACTTTCTAAACCAATTAGAAAGAGTCAACAAAAGAAGCATTGACTTCTTTGTGAGCCATTGGATTGTGAAGCTTACTTTAGAAGCTTTAATCTTAGCCGTTGATCTAATCAATGGTGAGATTAGAAGGATAGTTTTATGACCAAGTGATATCTACCTTAAATGTGATCTATGGCTAGGATTTAAAGATGAATCAAGGGTTAGGATTTAGTCAAAGATTGTAGGCTTGAAAATGGTTAGTAACCTAATTAAGCTTAATTTGACTAATCTAATTACTTAATTAGTAAACTAAGTGAACTAGCTTAGTTATTAATTAATTATAATCTAAATACTAATTAGATATACTAATATTAATTAAAGGTTATAATATATGTTAATATATACTAAATTAATTAGTTATGTGACTAGTATGTTAATTTAGTTTGGTTAGGATATTTAACCTAACTAATTCCCTAATTAGTTAGCAAGTAATTAGGACTAATTTGGAAACAATTAAGCCATTAAAAATGGAGGGGGGCTGCACGAAATTGGGGCTGCAAAATGAGGAGGCAAGTGGCTTGTTTCTACAATATTCAAGAACCTTCCAACATGACATAAGCCATGTGCACCAAGTGTGAACACTTTAGGATATTTTAGGATATTTTAGCATGCAAATTCATGCACTCAACCTCCCTAAAACAGCTCACACGGCAGCTGCACTTCTATTTCCATTTCACTTTCATTTATTAGCTTATCACAAATCAAAGCATCTACTTTCTCTCCAAAAAAAAAAGCTATCAAGAACCAAGCACACTTTCCTTTCTCTTTTTCTCTCTATATTCGGTCAAGACTACTACATGTGCTACCAAACTTCTATAATTTTTTCCTATCATATTTCCTAAAGCCAAATACCATTCTAAGCATCTTTCATTCACAAAGTTTTCCCAAATTCCTACTCTATCTTGCCTAAAATTCCACTTCTTGCTTACTTACTTAAGGGTAAGTTTGGTTTCTATGGTTCAAAATTGAATTTTTAATTTTTCTAACCATGATTGTTCCATGGTTTTTCAATATTGTACCTTGTATGTGTTTTTACTAATTGTTTAAGAATTTTAGGGATTTGTTTGGTGGATAGCACAAATTTGAAGGAAGGAAGGAGAACAAACCGATTAAAATTGTCTACAAGAGGTAAGAGGGAGATTTAACCTCACCAACCGAGTTTTGGTGGTGTGAGGATGGTTTTGTACGGTGGAAAATCCATAAGGGTTCTTCACCGATTATTTGATTGTGTTTGTGATGTGTTTGATTGAGTTTTTATGCTTGCATGTGTGATTAAATGCTTAAAGCTTTGATATTCTGTGTGTATGTGAAATTATGAAAGCATGAGATTGAATGTGTAAATTAGGATGTGAATAACATGATTAATCGATTGTATGTGTACTCCAAAGAGTATTGAGGCTCACGGCCATACAATGGAAAAAGGACCAAAGTCCTTACACTGATGAATTAAAATGAGGACTGAGAGATTTAAATGAATCTCGAGAGAAAAATTTGAGTAATGGTAAAATAAAAATGATTTTATGAGTAGTAAAGAAAAGAAATGATGATTTTTGAAAACAATACCATTTACCGATTTTTAGAGGAGTTATACCGCAAATTTTTATAAAAGAAGGACTAAATTGCAAATTTTATCAAAAAGAGGGCCCTAGTATAAATATTGATTTTTGAGGGTCATAATGTAAATATTATTTTTAGAGGGGTCAAACTGTAAATATTTTATAAAGGAGGACGATTTTGTAAATATAAATTTGATGAGGGACTTTTTCGTAATTATTAAATTTTGAGGGACTACTTTGTAAATATTTATTTTTCAGGGACTATTTTGTAAATATTAATTTTTGAGGGACTAATGTGTAAATATAAGTTTTTGAGGGACTATTTTGTAAATATGGATTTTGTGAGGGGTTGTTTCGTAAATATGAGTTTTTGAGGGACTAAAGGGTAAATATGGAAAATAAAGCTAATTTTGGTATTAAAATGAGAAAAATAGTATTTTCGATTTAAAACGTAAGAGAAATATTTACGCGATTGGAAAACGTTGAAAAGTCGCTATGCGATTTTGAAAAGGCGGCGACCGAGTCGCACCGAGAAGATGCGAAAATATGACTACGCGATTAAAATACGATAATAGTACTATTATATTACTTGTGTGGACCCCGATTATGAGATATAAATTTGAAATGTGAATAATGCATAGTACATGCATTGGGAAGGTCCGATGGACTGTATGAGGCTAGTTGCCTAGGAGAGACTACACCTCCTGAGTGGGTGTGATATGCGTAGTGTAAGTCACTCGTTGACCTTGGGGGCATTGGGGTGCGGGTTGCCTGCAATGGGCAGATGGTAGCTCTTCTGTACCGTAGGTTAGACCGACGCAACACACCAATGATCCGGACCGAGACACTATCCTTAATCAAGATCTGATAAAGACTGTCGTGTATATGCTGGATGTGCAAAATTGAGCACGTGGTCCAAGGCATGTTGGTACCGACACTTCTTTTCGATCACTCTCTCCGACTTGAGTTGTAGCTCCATGGAGTAGGAAATTGAGTCTCATGCATACATATAATGATAGAGGGTATTATCGTAATTTCTGTTTATGATAATTGATTTATTGATTTATTGATTATTAATGATGCCATGACTGTAATTATTGTGTATTACATGTTTTGTGATGATATTGATGTTAGTGGCATAATTGTAATTACGGTATGATAACTGTATGAGATATTGTATGTGTTTATCTTCATTATTGCCATACTTGGTATTGGCGTAGGTGATCTCACCTCTTTATATGCATGTTTGGTATTATATTTATATTTGTTAAGACGTCGAGCAAGAAACAGAGCGACAAGTGAGGAGGAGCGATTCTCGCCGAGGACGTCGAGTTCGAGGAGATGCGGATGCCTAGTTTCCTTAACTACCCAAGTGACATTCATTGGAGGAGATGAGGCATAGACTCAGATTTAGAGAGAGAGAGTATCTAGTATAGAGTTTCCTATATCTATTAGGCGATTGGGGAGCTTACTATCGTACTACTAGTACGGTTAGTATTGTGTCGTCTTTCGGACACTTGTCCGTAGAACTGCACATCATGACGGATTCCTATGTACTGAGGAATCTGAGGAGGACCCATCTGAGGGTTCTGCTGTCTAGTAAGATTTGGGCTATATGTTAGTTTTAAAGTTTAAAGTTTAAATACTTTGGAAGTCTAGTCTGTAAAATAATCAAGTGTGACAGTACTAAAGGTATGTATATATATATATGATGTAAATTTTATGTGACCTTGTTGTTATGTTTTTATTTTCTGCTAAGTTTATCTTATTATCATCAAGAAATTTTATAACTCGTATTTATAATACAAGCACGATTTTAATTGAAGGGTAATTTGGTAATTAAGTAACATAAAGTGTGGCGCCCTAAGGAGGGTGTTACACTAAAAACTTTATTATGTTTATTAAAAATAACGTAATAAATGAAATGCTCATATATTAAAATTATCATAATAGAATGTATGTAAATACAGACAAAATGTATCAGCCTCTAGGGCATACACCAACACACTAAGCCATAATACTCTTCCTATATGGTTAAAAATACCAAACTAATTCAGTTGATTCTCAAAAATTTATCACAACTCATTCTAAGTGTTTGTGACCTAGAAATAAATTTTTCATATTTATTTCTATCATCTAAGGAAGTTATGCTAATTTTTGAGCTAATATGAGCTATTTTCATATTCAGTGTTATAGCATTATACTCAAACTAACTCAGAAGGTCATTAGAATTAACTGGTAACTTACACAAGTGTTATTGAGTTTCTATAACAAGAATCATGGCTATTAGGTTAGGGAGGATGTTACACCAACAGCCACCGCAAAAGACGCTAGAAATCACCTAAGTCGCCGAAGAAGGGAGTCTAGAGTGCAAGAATGAGTAAAGAGTGGGAAGGATTAAGCCACATTCTTATTTATAAGCATAGAAAGTTACCCCAAATCGCTGCCATTAATGGGGGCAGATACACCTTTTCAATTAGAGTGCTTCATTATGACATCTCTTTTTAGAAATTTGAAAACAACTAATCATGATGTTACAAACTGCAAACAACGGCTTCCACTGTTCTCTAACCATGTGGCGTACTATTTATGAACAAAAGCATTTGGAAGGACAATGTGTAGAATGTTCAAAACTGAAATGATGCATGACGTTTAAGAACATCCTAACTCGAATCACAGACCCTCAATGAGATACCACGGTATAACAACACCATGGATCTCGGTCCAAAATCGAAGAATATTTAATACAGACGTCGCAAACTACACAAGGGGTCAACCAACTACCAACCCCGGACAATGGTATGATGACTTAAGTAGAATGATCCATCATGGATCCCGACCTTACTTATTAACCTTAAGAGCTTATTATGATACATCATGGACCTCGACCCTTTGGGAAAAAACATCATGAGATATGACATTGACACTATCACTCAGATCCCTTTGTCCATTGTGCATCGTGTGCTTCAATTGAACTCGTATCTTGACACTTAGCTGTCTTATCTAAGCGTCAAGCTGGGGGTAACTATTCTAGACCAGGTTATGGGTCCATAGATTAAGAGTAACCTGACCCACCAAGTTGGCACTCAAATGTTACTGAGTGTAGAAGCAGCCTATACACTAGGCGTAACTCACTCAACAGAAAGGAATATTCACTATACCTCGCATAAATAGGAGATTAATGATAAGGGATAATTTTTTTTAAAATTCCAGGTAACGGCATTCAATACGCATTGAATGCTCATATTCTTCACACTTTTAAATACTCATATATATACACTCAGTAGGGTGAAAGAGGTATGACCTAATTCCCAATCAAATACACTACCCTCATTGCCCACATACTAATTTGAGCGTCATAGTTCCTTTTACAAGTACCCACCCCTTCGCTCCATTACCATTACTGATACACCATGGAGGGATCCACCATTTCTTACCTTCTCAAGTAATCCTCAGTGTAACATTCTCTCTAACTCAATAAATTTAATCAGGGTTATAGTAGCTCAATAAAACTGATGGAACATATTTGATGATCTTGATAACGATTTGGATGGATTTGAGCATAAATCTATAATTTAACTTGTCACATCCATATTATTTCCTTCCCTTACCTTGGCCCCATTACAACCTTGAATAAAGATTTGTGTGTGCATGTGCTTGAGTAGTGGAGAAGTAGAAGATAAGCAAGCTTATGGTAGTGCAATTTTCATGGGTTGAATTGAGTGAAATACTTACCTTGTAAACACTTGAGGGATTGAGAGTGCATCTTGTGAGGATCTATCATTCTTAATTCATGCTTTTTAAATTGAAAATACCTTATTTGTTTGTTTGAGATGTGAAGAATTGTTACCTCATGAATGTTTTGATCCCTTGAATTTTTTCTTACTTTTCTTGCTTATAACTTTTGCATTCTTGAATGTCATTGGGATTTGAGTCTTTCAGAGTTTTTAGCTTTTGAGTTTGTGTTATTTTTCCTTGTTCCTTAGTTTTAGTCTTATGTGATTTGCTCAGGAGTGCAAAAGTTAAGTGTGGGAGAATTTGATAATAACATATTTTATACATTAATAAACCCTTATTTTTAGTCATTTACATTCTCCATGTACTTAATTGATTGAGTTTGGTCATGTTTTGTAAGTTTGAGCTTAAATTGGGCTTAATTGATTTTTTTCAGCATCATTGAGGTTTAACACTATTTCTGTATTTGGCCATATTTAGAGTTCTAGATGTTTAAAAATTATTTATCTTACCTTATAGGAAAGATAAGAAAGAACTCTACAACTTTCATGAGAGATCCAGGGCAGAATCGGACATCTACTAGAGCTAATTGGGTCTAGAAGTCAGAATACGAGTTTAGAGACCCTTTGAGAATGTTTTGTCCATAACTTGAGTTGTAGACCAAATGACATAGGTTTGGGCCTAATTACTCATAATGGACCCAGCTTTGTAACTAATGGGGTTCTAATGAAGTGAGGCCTTAATAAGAGTTAGTTTATAGCTGTAGAAGTAGAAATCCGAGAGACAAATTTTCATCCAACACTTTTCTCACCTTCTCTCTAGTTCTTTCTTTCTCTCTTCTTCTTCCTCGTTCTTCCTCAAGCTCCTTCATGGTGATAGCTATGGAGGGCTAAATTTCTGTAATCAATTCAGAGATTCTTGAAGAAATTGTGGTTTGGATTCTTGAGATCTTAGTTCTATTTTTATGTTTGAATTGCATTGAATTCCTCTTCTTCTTCTTCTTCTTGATCTTGAATGCATGAATGGTGATTCTATTTATGTTTGATCTAATTGAATCTTGAATTGAGATTGAGAATTGTGATGAGATTTAAGTTGATTAATCTGAATTAATCAAGGAATTACAGAGGTTATGTAATACCCCGATCTTTTGTTTTTCTTGATATAAATAAGTTTTATAATATTTGTGAGCTTTTTGTGAATTTTTGAGAATTTTTAATTATTTTAATTATTGTAATATTATTTTGATTATTTTAATATTATTTTGGAACCATATGTCCGAACTTCATTTTTTTTGAATATAAGTGAGTTTTGTAACACCCTCCCTAGGGCGTCACATTTTAAAATAAAAACTTAAACCAATTATAATTATTTTATAAAAGCTTGAGTTTCAAAATACAAATTTTAAAATTTCTTTTTCGCAGAAATATAAACTTACCAAAAATTAAGAGTAACAATGAAATTAGATTGAACTGATTAACATACATATGCCATATACATCACAAAATAATCAACAATAAATTAAAACATGAAAATTACAGACTCGAGAAACAAGAGTAAACCCAAAGAAAGTTACTACTAATAGCACGGTAATAACACTAACGAGGAAAAATAAAACTCAACCTAAACAAAAATTCCATTTCTTCACCAACTGCATCATGTTGAAACTTGGAAGATTACTTCTTGACGCTGTCACCATCTTCAGAATATTGTCTCCAATAAGCCTCAAAATACGCTTCGCCTACTACACGAATTTAAACAATACAAACCAAACAAAACAATACAATAAAGAGGTGAGATCCCCTTTCACCTTTACCAGTACGGTAGCAAAGAATGATACGAATGACTAGATCATTCCATACACACATCAATACATGAATTTAGTCATATTATCGATTTACAATTAATTCTAATAAACATATATTGTAATCGAATAAACCACAATAACATTACCAGGATAGATATAACAATTCACACTATATAAAATGCCATAACAATAAATCATAATAATATATAGAATAAAGATTAAATGCAATATCAACATATAATATCCTAAATAAAAGATCATAGGTAAACGATCACAGATAAAAGATAATAAAGTACCACATATAAACATATGCAATGTGACACAATCCTACTCCATGGAGCTACAACACACACAACGATATCAGAGAGAATGAATTGAGACTTCTATTAGTACTTGCCTTGACCAATCCAAATTATTGCAGACTCAAAACTTTGTGTCTATAGCTTTGGCTACACCGACCAGCTATTGCACTGTCAAAACTTTGTGTCTATAGCTGACCGTTGTGATTGCTATTGCACTGTCAATACTTTGTGTCTATAGCCCACGAAAAATAATCATAATAAAAACAATGGCATAGCATACAACCCAGACACACAGTCAAATAATTGTATACTACAAGGCAGTCAATAGTCCTCTCAAAACTTGATTAAGGATAGTGTTCGTCGAGATCATAAGTGTGTTATCACGCACCACGACCCAGAAGAGCTACCTCCTGTCCACATATGGAATAATGCACACTATGAACTCCAAGTCCATATCAGGAACTGAACACACTATGCCTATCACATCGACAACACGATGTTATTCATCTCGTCAATCAAATCACCAATTTGGCACGACTCAATGCATGAACAAATGCGTAATTACCAAAATATCCTCAGGTTTCAATTATTTATATAAGTGTCATCAATTTTCAATTATTTACAAAAATACCATCAAGTCTCCATTATTTACAAAAACACCACTAAACTTCCATTATATACAAAAATGCCATCAAACTTTCCATTATTTACAAAAATTCCATCAAATTTTAAATAATCACAAAAACACCCTCAGATTTCAAATAATGTCAAAAACGCCCTCAATAGCGAAAATAATTACGTAAATACCCTCAATGGCATAAATAATTACATAAATGCCTTCAATGGCATAAATCTCAAAATACAGTACGCTCCCACTTGGCGCACTATCTTTTTCATAAAACCAAATCACAATACGCACCCACTTGGCGCAACATAACTTCTCATATATCTGGGTTCACCACATTGGCCCAATAGTAAAATTTGTTGTTTTTGTCAATCGCGTAGAAATTTTATTTTATTTACAAAATCTTGTCGTTTTCACAATATATATCATATTTCCAATCGCGTAAATATAATTTGCTGTTTCCTCAATCGCGTAATAATTTTATATCATTTTCTCAATCGCATAAGCTTTTTAAATCATTTTCTTTTCCGTTTTCCTCAAATAAACAGTTTTTGACTAATAAACAAAATTATTAAGCAATTTAAAACCATTTAAAATATTTTTCAAGCTACTTGTAAAATATTTCAAATTAATGTATAATCTTTGTAAATACTAACAATACTTAAATTAGTTTCTAAAATTCAATTCGACCATTTCATTTTTAATAATCAAAACATTTTGATAAAATTTCCTTTAACATGCTTACTTACCTTAGATTATTTAGAATCCAATTTTTCTCACTTTTTGGCATGTTGGCCGAAATCTCATAGTATAAATAAAATTCCAAAAATTCATTTCTTTGTTCTAATTCACTTGAATTCACTTGATATTCATTAAAAACATTGTAAATCACCTTAATTCCTTCCATTCAATGGTATGACCGAACCTAGGGTTTTACATTCTTTGGAATACTCATGCATTTCTAACATTATAATAACACATACAATACATATGCCACATATTTCAACACTATAGGCATGCAAAATATTCTAAAGCTATAATCATGCATATAAAAATAAATAAATCACCAACCGAAAAACACTTGAATAATCAAATAATTCACACAGGCCACAACAATTCAAACCACCACAATTACACAAACCGAATCCTTATGGATTCTTCATACACGAACAAAAACATTCCTCACCACCAACACATGGTTGATGAGGGTAATCTCCTCTTACCTCTTGAAGCAAAATAACCTAGGTTAGTCTCCTCCTTCTCCTTGAAATTTCGGGTAGCCTCCAAACAAAATCCTAACAATTTAAAACAATTAGTAAAAACTCATACAAGGTTTAATATGGAAAAACCATGGAACAATCATGGTTAGAAATATTAAAAATCAAGATTTAAACCAAAGAAATCAAAACTCACCTTTAGGGAAGTAAGCAAAAAGCTTGAGTTTGGACTAGCTAGAGTGGTTTTTTAGCAAAACCTTGAGAATAAAAATTGCTTAAAATGGTGTTAGGCTTTAGGAAATGGTGTTGATAAAAATTATAAGGGAGTGAGTATGTGGGTTGAGATATTGACCGAATAAAAGAGAAGAAAATAGGAGAAGAAATAGTTAAAGCACAACTTGAATTAAAATAAAATCAAGAGATGAAGGATTAAAGATTGGATGGTGTGGTTTGGAAGTGAAGACCGAATGGAAAGAAAGAAAATGGGAGAGGAGGATGCGTGAGTTTCCTTGGAACTTTGAGAGAAAATAAGCTTATATTAGGTAAGTAGGAAAGTGAAGAATGAATGGGTTTTTGGGAGGTCTGCTAACCGTGTATATTTTGGGAGGTAATGGCTTATATTTTTGGGAAATAAAAGTGAAGAAAAAGTCATAAATCAGTTGCTGCCCAGCTGTATTTTAACACGTGAAAAGTGAGCAAATTCACTTGAAACTTATCTCATTTTGAGTGAAAAGTCTAGCTAACCTTCGTGAATAATTGTGGTGATAAAATAAGGACTTTATTGCATCCTTATCCACTCATTTCAGCTGCTCCTTGCTTGCTGCCATGTTCTTCTTTGCCGTGTGGAAAATTTGGGTGAGTTTAAGTGATTTAATCACATGCAAACTATCCTAACCCTCCATTCCTTCAATGGTTGAGATGAGGTCTTTATTGTAGTGCTTAAGAAGCTTGTAAAACTTGTCCAATAAGCCCCTAAAGGCTGCTGCCCAACCGTATCCTCCAAGTCCATTTTAAGTATTTAATTTGTTTTAATTACATGTTAGTCAATTAGGAAAATTTATTTGGTCAAATATCCTAATTAAATCCTAATTAGCATTTTAATCTTATGACTAATATATCTAACATATACTAACATACATCATAACCTTTAATTAATTTTAGAACTTTCAATTAATATTTTAGATTATACTTAGTTAAGAATTAAACTAGTTTACTTAATTGTTTATTCTAATTACATAACTAGTTAATTAAACAAATAATTACATAATTTATAATCTCTAAACAATATTAGCATATTTAATTAGTATTTATATTATAATTATTTTATAACTAAACTAGTTTAATTAGTTTGCAAATTAAGTAATTAATCTAGTCAAACTAAGCTTAATTAATTACTAATCCTAAAGTCAAACCTACAACTTTTGACTTAATCCTACCATTGATTCATCTTTAAATCCTATCCATTGATCAAATCCATGGTCATCATCCAAGCTTATCCATCAAGATTCAATCCTAGCCATTCATCAAATCTATGGTCATCATTCAAGCTTATCCACCAAGATTCAATCCTACCATTCATCAAATCTATGGTCATCATTCAAGCTTATCCACCAAGATTCAATCTAATGGTCCAAAATGGTCAAGCCACTTTTGTTGACTTTGTCTTTATTAGTTTGACTTCTAGGTGTCTTATTTCTATTGGTCCAAGTTTCTTGTTTCTATTGGTTACTTTATTTATACGTGGGTCCCACACACAAGATGTCGGTCCATTGTCAAAATTTATCTTGAGTAATAAAATAATACTAAAATTATTTTATCACACGCTTAAATTCTAAAAATTACGAAACTAATTTATATATCAATCAATTGGGTTTAGTAAGATCCCCAACTCTAATTAATTAAAATAATATTTTTTGACCAAAAATTATTATTTTCCGTCCCGAGCAAATCTCACAAAAAGTCCAAATAAAATCACAGACATTAATATCAAACACGTATCATGTAGAAAAATCAAAAACAAGACATTCGGGATGAAATGGTCATTTTTCCATTTTTCCCCATCACGAAGCAAAACACTCAAAACGGTCAAATAAAATAACAGACAAGATATATGTCGTATTTCATACGAAAAACAAGAAACAAGAAAAAATAAGGATACATCGGTCTTTTACCTAAAAATTGGGGTGTTACAACTCTCCCCTCCTAAAAGAATTTCGCCCCAGAAATTCGTAGCGGTTTCAGAATAGTCTAGGATACTACTCTTGCATCACCGTTTACATCACCTCCGTCATTTCAGATTACCTCGACCAACGAAAACTCCTTGCGTCGCGTAAAACATGGAGAACTATTTTAGTATGGTTCCTCATAATTTCAAGAATAGATTAGAATGTCGTTAATAAAGATAATAACAATTCTGTCTAGAGAAGGATGAAAGATACTATCCACCACGCTTCCGCTACGCCACTCTGATCAGTATCACTTGAAATTTCTATGCCTTTGTACAGCTTCACTCTCTTGCCTTTGCTTTTAACAGGAAGTGTCTCACAATACAAGTTCTCTTTTTAACAATACTGTATCTGATACTATGACACGATTTTAACTCTGAATATCCTTTCTTTTGCAATTTCAATATACAAAAGATATTATAAAGATTTAGAAAGAAAAGGTAGAGAAACTATCTGAATTGTTACTGACATGTCCAACAAAGAATTTGACATTACCCGATTTTAAGAATGAGTTTTCTCGAGACACTAAAATTCTATTTGAAACAATTTACGGGATATGATTAAAATAACCAATCCATATATAAGATCACATCTATCCTATGAAAGAGGTAGACAATTTAGATTAACCGAAAAGATTATTTAAGGAACTAGATAGTAATAACGGATTTGATAACAATAGTAGAAATAGATAAGTTAAAAGGTAACAAAGATACCAGTAATTCTAATTAACCCAAATAGTCAATTAGTCATAAAAGAATGGGTTAAACCAAAGTACATTTCGCAAATGCGTCATATGAAAGATATCATAAAGACATAGAAACAAGAGATGATAGAATCATCCATACCACCGAACTTATCCAATAGAGAAATTGATATGGTCCGTTGAATTTAGAAGTAAACGTTTTAACTTGAACAATTTGACCAACTGGTCTAACAGAGCATGGATGGTTAGAAAAATACCAATTAAATCCACAGAAAAGATTCAATTATTTAACAGACTTAGGATGGTTTAAGCAACTCAAGTCCTCAACCACATGTTTTAGAACCAGAAATAGAAACAACCAGGTCAAAAGATAATGAAGACACGAGAAAACTCTAATTGACCCACACAATTATATGCCATAAAGAAATAGGTTACCTTCGAATTATACAAGATAGTTAAAAGATCACCTTTTTATGATACACACTTCTTTATTTAGATCCTCGCCTAAAACACTTTTGCTCCACTTGATGAATCGTTGTTCCATTCCACTTGAGATGTCGAAACACATCCTGCTTCCTCACGTGTACGTTTACTACAAATCATCGCCTTTCTTCAAAGACGGATGAATCACAATACAATGGAAACCAAAGTAACCATCTCAAACAACGTTGTCTCCTCTGAGTCCAAACACGAGAGTTACACAACAAAAACAAGACAGACCTAACCACAAACCCCAAAAAGACTCTAACCGTGCTCTGATACCAACTAATGTAACACCCTCCCTAGGGCGTCACATTTTAAAATAAAAACTTAAACCAATTATAATTATTTTATAAAAGCTTGAGTTTCAAAATACAAATTTTAAAATTTCTTTTTCGCAAAATATAAACTTACCAAAAATTAAGAGTAACAATGAAATTAGATTGAACTGATTAACATACATATGCCATATACATCACAAAATAATCAACAATAAATTAAAACATGAAAATTACAGACTCGAGAAACAAGTAGTAAACCCAAAGAAAGTTACTACTAATAGCACGGTAATAACACTAACAAGGAAAAATAAAACTCAACCTAAACAAAAATTCCATTTCTTCACCAACTGCATCATGTTGAAACTTGGAAGATTACTTCTTGACGCTGTCACCATCTTCAGAATATTGTCTCCAATAAGCCTCAAAATACGCTTCGCCTACTACACGAATTTAAACAATACAAACCAAACAAAACAATACAATAAAGAGGTGAGATCCCTTTCACCTTTACCAAGATCTGGTAGCAAAGAATGATACGAATGACTAGATCATTCCATACACACATCAATACATGAATTTAGTCATATTATCGATTTACAATTAATTCTAATAAGCATATATTGTAATCGAATAAACCACAATAACATTACCAGGATAGATATAACAATTCACACTATATAAAATGCCATAACAATAAATCATAATAATATAGAATAAAGATTAAATGCAATATCAACATATAATATCCTAAATAAAAGATCATAGGTAAACGATCACGATAAAAGATAATAATGTACCACATATAAACATATGCAATGTGACACAATCCTACTCCATGGAGCTACAACATACACAACGATATCGAGAGAATGAATTGAGACTTCTATTAGTATTGCCACCAATCCAAATATTGCAGACTTTGTCAAAACTTTGTGTCTATAGCTTTGGCTACCCCGACTATTACTTTGCAAAAACTTTGTGTCTATAGTCGACCGTTGTGATTGCTATTGCAGACCATGTCAATACTTTGTGTCTATAGCCCACGAAAAATAATCATAATAAAAACAATGGCATAGCATACAACCCGGACACACACACCAAATAATTGTATACTACAGGCAGTCAATAGTCCTCTCAAAACTTGATTAAGGATAGTGTTCGTCGAGATCATAAGTGTGTTATCACGTACCACGCCCAGAAGGAGCTACCTCCTGTCCACATATGGAATAATGCACACTATGAACTCCAAGTCCATATCGAGAACCGAACACACTATGCCTATGACATCGACAACACGATGTTATTCATCTCGTCAATCAAATCACCAATTTGTACGACTCAATGCATGAACAAATGCGTAATTACCAAAATATCCTCAGGTTTCAATTATTTATATAAGTGTCATCAATTTCCAATTATTTACAAAAATACCATCAAGTCTCCATTATTTACAAAAACGCCACTAAACTTCCATTATATACAAAAATGCCATCAAACTTTCCATTATTTACAAAAATGCCATCAAATTTTAAATAATCACAAAAACACCCTCAGATTTCAAATAATGTCAAAAACGCCCTCAATAGCGAAAATAATTACGTAAATGCCCTCAATGGCATAAATAATTACATAAATGCCTCAATGGCATAAATCTCAAAATACAGTACGCTCCCACTTGGCGCACTATCTTTTTCATAAAACCAAATCACAATACGCACCCACTTGGCGCAACATAACTTCTCATATATCCGGGTTCACCACATTGGCCCAATAGTAAAATTTTTGTTTTTGTCAATCGCGTAGAAATTTTATTTTATTTACAAAATCTTGTCGTTTTCACAATATATATCACATTTCCAATCGCGTAAATATAATTTGTTTGTTTCCTCAATCGCGTAATAATTTTATATCATTTTCTCAATCGCATAAGCTTTTAAATCATTTTCTTTTCCGTTTTCCTCAAATAAACAGTTTTTGACTAATAAACAAAATTATTAAGCAATTTAAAACCATTTAAAATATTTTTCAAGCTCTTTTTGTAAAATATTTCAAATTAATGTATAATCTTTGTAAATACTAACAATACTTAAATTAGTTTCTAAAATTCAATTCGACCATTTCATTTTTAATAATCAAAACATTTTGATAAAATTTCCTTTAACATGCTTACTTACCTTAGATTATTTAGAATCCAATTTTTCTCACTTTTTGGCATGTTGGTTTGAAATCTCATAGTATAAATAAAATTCCAAAATTCATTTCTTTGTTCTAATTCACTTGAATTCACTTGATATTCATTAAAAACATTGTAAATCACCTTAATTCCTTCCATTCAATGGTATGACCGAACCTAGGGTTTTACATTCTTTGGAATACTCATGCATTTCTAACATTATAATAACACATACAATACATATGCCACATATTTCAACACTATAGGCATGCAAAATATTCTAAAGCTATAATCATGCATATAAAAATAAATAAATCACCAACCGAAAAACACTTAAATAATCAAATAATTAACACAGGCCACAACAATTCAAACCACCACAATTACACAAACCGAATCCTCATGGATTCTTCATACACAGAACAAAAACATTCCTCACCACCAACACATGGTTGATGAGGGTAATCTCCCTCTTACCTCTTGAAGCAAAATAACCTAGGTTAGTCTCCTCCTTCTCCTTGAAATTTCGGGTAGCCTCCAAACAAAATCCTAACAATTTAAAACAATTAGTAAAAACTCATACAAGGTTTAATATGGAAAAACCATGGAACAATCATGGTTAGAAATATTAAAAATCAAGATTTAAACCAAAGAAATCAAAACTCACCTTTAGGGAAGTAAGCAAAAAGCTTGAGTTTGGACTAGCTAGAGTGGTTTTTTAGCAAAACCTTGAGAATAAAAATTGCTTAAAATGGTGTTAGGCTTTAGGAAATGGTGTTGATAAAAATTATAAGGGAGTGAGTATATGGGTTGAGATATTGACCGAATAAAAGAGAAGAAAATAGGAGAAGAAATAGTTAAAGCACAACTTGAATTAAAATAAAATCAAGAGATGAAGGATTAAAGATTGGATGGTGTGGTTTGGAAGTGAAGACCGAATGGAAAGAAAGAAAATGGGAGAGGAGGATGCGTGAGTTTCCTTAGAACTTTGAGAGAAAATAAGCTTATATTAGGTAAGTAGGAAAGTGAAGAATGAATGGGTTTTTGGGAGGCTGCTAACCGTGTATATTTTGGGAGGTAATGGCTTATATTTTTGGGAAATAAAAGTGAAGAAAAAAGTCATAAATCAATTTTGCTGCCAATTGTATTTTAACACGTGAAAAGTGAGCAAATTCACTTGAAACTTATCTCATTTTGAGTGAAAAGTCTAGCTAACCTTCGTGAATAATTGTGGTGATAAAATAAGGACTTTATTGCATCCTTATCCACTCATTTCAGCTGCTCCTTGTTTGCCCATGTTCTTCTTTGCCGTGTGGAAAATTTGGGTGAGTTTAAGTGATTTAATCACATGCAAACTATCCTAACCCTCCATTCCTTCAATGGTTGAGATGAGGTCTTTATTGTAGTGCTTAAGAAGCTTGTAAAACTTGTCCAATAAGCCCCTAAAGGCTGCTGCCCAACCGTATCCTCCAAGTCCATTTTAAGTATTTAATTTATTTTAATTACATGTTAGTCAATTAGGAAAATTTATTTGGTCAAATATCCTAATTAAATCCTAATTAGCATTTTAATCTTATGACTAATATATCTAACATATACTAACATACATCATAACCTTTAATTAATTTTAGAACTTTCAATTAATATTTTAGATTATACTTAGTTAAGAATTAAACTAGTTTACTTAATTGTTTATTCTAATTACATAACTAGTTAATTAAACAAATAATTACATAATTTATAATCTCTAAACAATATTAGCATATTTAATTAGTATTTATATTATAATTATTTTATAACTAAACTAGTTTAATTAGTTTGCAAATTAAGTAATTAATCTAGTCAAACTAAGCTTAATTAATTACTAATCCTAAAGTCAAACCTACAACTTTTGACTTAATCCTAATGCCATTGATTCATCTTTAAATCCTATCCATTGATCAAATCCATGGTCATCATCCAAGCTTATCCATCAAGATTCAATCCTAGCCATTCATCAAATCTATGGTCATCATTCAAGCTTATCCACCAAGATTCAATCCTAGCCATTCATCAAATCTATGGTCATCATTCAAGCTTATCCACCAAGATTCAATCTAATGGTCCAAAATGGTCAAGCCACTTTTGTTGACTTTGTCTTTATTAGTTTGACTTCTAGGTGTCTTATTTCTATTGGTCCAAGTTTCTTGTTTCTATTGGTTACTTTATTTATACGTGGGTCCCACACACGTGATGTCGGGTCCATTGTCAAAATTTATACTGAGTAATAAAATAATACTGAAAATTATTTTATCACACAGTTAAATTCTAAAAATTACGAAACTAATTTATATATCAATCAGAATTGGGTTTAGTAAGATCCCCCAACTCTAATTAATTAAAATAATTCTAAAAATTACGAAACTAATTTATATATCAATCAGAATTGGGTTTAGTAAGATCCCCCAACTCTAATTAATTAAAATAATATTTTTCCGACCAGAAAAATTATTATTTTCCTGTCCCGGAGCAAATCTCACAAAAAGTCCAAATAAAATCACAGACATAATATCAAACAATGTATCATGTAGAAAAATCAAAAACAAGACATTCGGGATGAAATTGTCATTTTTCCATTTTTCCCATCACGAAGCAAAACACTCAAAACGGTCAAATAAAATAACAGACAGGATTATATGTCTGTATTTCATACAGAAAAATAAGAAACAGTAAAATAAGGATACATCGGTCTTTTACCCAAAAATTGGGGTGTTACAAGTTTTATAATTTTTATAATTTTTATGATTTTTGTGAATTTTTGTAGATTTTTCTAAGTTTTTGATTATTTTGATATTATTTTGAGTTGTATGTGTGTTTGAGGTGAGCTCAAAAAAATAAAAAAATTTCTTAGACCAGAAAGTTTCGAACTGTTAAGGCGAGATCAGGGGATCTTACTAAATCCTAAACCGAGAACGGTTGATAGAAATTTTCTTTATCTAATTTTTCTATTATTCATTTGGTAGTAATGGTAGCAGTTGTTGTCCATTGGGTATTATCTTCTGGAAAATATCTTGATGTCTATGACTCGAAGTGATGAACCAATGGCAAGCAGGAAAAAGGCAAATTGGATACTCAAGTTGAAGAGGAGAAATTCAAATTGACTACTCAAGCTAGAAGACAAATTCAAATTGGCTACTTACTCATTCAAGCTTATCTTGTCATTCTTCTTCTAGAAGTTTGTAGAAATGATTACTCACCTAGTAAAATATCTACAGATAAATATCTAAGGATAAAATATCTAATAGGAAATATCTCAGTAAAATATCTTAGTGAAATATCTATATAAAATATCTAAGAAGAAAATATCTAAGCTAAATATCTTAAGTGTAATTATGAACCATCATTACATAGCTTTATGATTAACTAATTAGAATTAAGCTTATTTATCAAAAAAGTCAACAATAGTGGCATAGACTTTGTTTTGAACCATTGGATGGTAAGACTTGATGAAGAAGCCTTGGATGATCACCATTGATCTAATCAATGGTATGAGAACAAACTTGATAAGGAAGTTTAGGATATCTACCCTAGATTAAATCAATGGTTAGGAGATGAAGTCAACATTAATGGTTAGACTAGTTAATCAAGGAACTAGATAATCTAACTTAGTTACTCTAAAAAGCCTAAGTAGTAACTAAATGGAACAAACTAAGTTCACTAATACTTAGAGTCTATGGTTACAAGGTGGTTCTAGAGACATCTAGAAGGCATGATCAATGCATGACAAATGCATGACATAATCTAGTAACTAGATAGTTAATTATGTAACTAAATGATCCAACTAAGTTAGCTTAAGTGAACTAACTACCTAAACTAGGTGTAACTAGAAACTAATTGAAATCAAAACTTAGTTAGCCTTTCCATTGAGTCACACGGTTACTAGGCTATTCTAGGATGTTCTTGAATTATCTAATGACCAAAGGATGACCTCTAAGTGACCTAAGCCATGTAAAGGCCATGTGAAGCCATGTGATAGATTTTTATCTTGCTAAACAAGTCTTAAACTTTCTATCCAAGCACTACACGGCCAAGCCTTAGAGAAATAGGCTATTTCCATTTCATTTCTAACACTTTGTGACATAAACACCTATCGTCTTTTTCTCTCTTTTCCAAGAAATCCAAGAACACAAAGAAAACTTCATCTTTCTTTTAAAGGTATTCGGCCACTACACCCAAAACCAACCTCCACTCACCTATAATTTCATCCTATCCTATTTTCTAAACCTAGACATAATTCTAAACACTTTTCATCTTATGAGTTTTACCTAATTTATCTTCTAAGTGCTTCAAAATCAAGCTTAGATTATCTACTTCTAAAGGTAACTTC
Source organism: Ormosia semicastrata (assembly GCA_029884595.1). Lineage (NCBI taxonomy): Eukaryota > Viridiplantae > Streptophyta > Magnoliopsida > Fabales > Fabaceae > Ormosia > Ormosia semicastrata. The sequence goes on along the minus strand of JAQQTO010000061.1, from coordinate 61,316,925 downwards.
TTGATTTCTTGTTCCTAAGTTGGATTCATGAATTTCTAAACCATGATTGATCCATGGTTTCTCATTTTCAAGCTTTGTTTGTGACTCTAGTTTGATTTAAGCTTGTTAGGGTTTCTTGAAGGTGCTTCACGAAATCCATAGGAGAAGGAACTTGAAGAGTTTTTATCTTCCTTGAGGTAAAAAGGAGATTAACCTCATCGGCCATATGTGCTGGTGAGGGAATGGAATTATTTGTATTTGTGAGTGGAAAATCCATGTGAGGATTTATTCACTCCAATTGTGTGGTTATTAGTTTATGCTTGTTTGATTGTGTATAATTATATGATGTTGATTGTATGCATGAAATTATCATGGTTACTTTTTGATTATATGTGATTTTATTGCTTTAATAATTATGCATGATTTATATGTGAGATGGTATGATTCTGATTAAATTGTGATTAGATGCTTAATATGATTTTGGGAAGCATGAATATGTGAAAGTGGAAATATCATGAGTGATATGTTATATATGACAAGAATCATGTGGAAAGGAAAACTATTTTGGTTTTTAAAAAAAACCAAGAGGCTCACGGCCTCCTTGAGTATTTTGGAACAAGTCATTTGAAATATTTTACTGATTTTGGATTTTAGATGATTAAGTAACAAATAATTGGATTAAAGATTTTTACAAAGAAAAATGAGATAGAAAATGAATAAATATTGGGTTAGGGAATTTAAAATAAATTTCGGCTAACACTTCAAGTATTTGTATTTTATGAGAAATAAATTTATAAGTTAAAGTTTACTGATGTATAGCTCGCTCCTTGAGTTTTGAGCGCGTTAGAAAACTTTGAACTATAATGTTTGATTAAATCTTGGAAGTGTAAAATTTTGTATAGAAAATATTAGAAAGTATTATTAAGAAGAGTTTTAATAAGAAAATAATTTTTAAGGGATGGTTTGGAACTTATAGTATTTTATTTAAAGTTTTATTGAGAAGTAATGAACAAATATTTTTAAGATATCTTGAATTAATTAAAATAATATAAGTTTTTATGAAAAATGTTAGTAAATATTAATTAAAGGAAGTTTAGTGAGAAAATGTTAGAAACATTATTTAAAGATGATCTATTAAAGAAATATTGGAATTAAAGTCCAATTTTGATATTAAATGAGAAAAGTTTTAATTTAAATTTAGAATATGATTAAAATGTTTTACGCAATTGAAAATATGTAGAAAAACTCTTATGCGATTTAAAAATAGTAATTTTTAGCTATGTGATTGAGAAAAGGTTTTAAAATCTTTACGTGATTGAGAAAACGTTGAAAAATCATTACGCACTTTGAAAATGTATTAAAAGTCTTATGCGATTATGAAAATATGATAATATTGCTACGCGATTAAAAGGAACGGTGAGTTTTGTTGTAAGGCCTACGTACTGGATCCAAATGGTTTGTAATTTAGCATTGTGTTTTTGAGCCGAAGTACTGGACCCGAGTAGATCCTTGGTATTATGTAGTTGTATGGGCGGTTATATAATATAATTGATACTAATGGTATTTGACAATTGTATGGGTGGTTGATTTAATATCATTGGGAATGGTTCAACGGTGGTTTGATTTCATTGATTATGCATTGAGCATTATACAGTTGATGGCTGTTATGGCATTTTATGCCTAGGAGTGAACGAGAACTTACAGGATAGTGCGATCTATGATAGATCTTGGGGGACGTCAGGGCGCAGGGCACGGTGATTCACTTTATGATTATGCTATCACAAGTGATTATGATATCACATTATATATATATACCTTTGGCCGTGAAGAACTATTGCAACGCACTAACAGCCCGACAAAACACTATTATTTTTCAAAGTCTGGCGTAGACTATCTTTTAGGGGGAACAGATCTTCTGGGACGTTCATCTCTGAATTGAGTTAGCTTCATGGAGTAGGAACTGGTTGCATTGTGTATAAGAATAGTCAGCATACACAACGTGCATATGCATAGTCAACATTTATACTGTTGTGATATAATATCGATGTGGTATTATCATTATGTCTGATATTATGCTGCAAGTTTATTGGATTATTTATTTATTAAATATCATGAATATATTTACTGATTTTATATTATTTTATGAATTGTATGTTGAACTGTGTTGGCATGTTTGTCGTTTCCTTGCTGCCATATTAGTATGCGATGTAGGGGATCTCACCTCTTTACTGTATTATTTGTTTGTTATGTTTTTATGGTTATGTTTGATAAAGACCGTAAGAAGGACAAGGTTGAGTCGCCTAAGTTTGAGCTAGATTGACTTTGTTTGATCGATTTGCAATGGCTGCAATGAGGAATTTCTCTTACTACGTGCAAGCGCAGTTCCACGGAGGCATTGATGCCCGACGCTATGATATTGATGTTAAGCGTGTTGTTTATTTTGGGAGTTTGTCTGTTAGGGATCCCGAAGAGGATCTAAAAGAAGATCAGGTACAGTACCCTACTCTTCAAGTGTTGGGACTTAGGTCTGGTCGAGTTTTTATATGGTAATTATTTATAAACTTTGAGTTTTGTAAATCTTATGTAATAAATAATATTAGAGAATTATGTTGTTTTACGTAATGTGTGTTAATCAGTTAATTATATTTTATAATTTCTAAAGGTTTGGTAAACTGATGTTATCCGGAAAAGAAAAAAAAATTTTGAAACCCGTATTATGATAATATTAAATATTTTATAACTTAGGTAATTAATTTATATGGATTTGGCCTGAAATGTGATACCCTAAGGAGGGTGTTACAGGTTAGGTTACTGATTTGTGTCTAGGTTAATTGAATTAGGAGATCAAATTAACATAGATCTAACATGAATTGTGCGATTGCAAATTTGTGTGTCAATTGTTAATTGAATTCTAGATGATTGTCTAGTATGAATTCTAGATTTGATGCAGAGATTTCGGTTAAATCCAAATTAACCATTCAAATGCACTTCAAATGTTTGTTGAAAGATCTATGATAGAATCAACTAATTTTGGATAGGTTTCTGAATTGATTGTTCTTTTAATTGTATTTCTCATTTTAATTCTGTTGTTTTCATATTTTGAGTTCTCAAATCCCTTCTCCCAATTTTAGCTTGATATGATCAAATTGCATTTACAATCCTTGAAAGACGATATAGTGTTGTTTCCTATGCTACAAGCCATAGGTATAACTCGGTTGTAATTTTGATTGAGTTCAATGCTCGTCACTCACGATCTCAAGTACCCTTTTCTATCAATTGCAAGTAGATCAGAGCCTTCCTAAGGTCATCCTCAGAAGAAAACTCGGATAAGTGATACCAGACATCATCCATAACCCAGGAATACATATTCCTCATTGGGGCAAGCATCAAAGGCTTTTCGACAGCCAGAACCCTTCGCCTCGAAACTTTTCTCCTCGCCATAAAAACTTCCTAAAAACACCCATGGAGGCTGGTAAGATAATGTTAAAATCAATAATACTGAATAAACAAATTCAGACATGACAGAGGGTGAACCACGAGAGAAATCATTAAAGATTCATACCTCATTCACTCTCCAACAGTACGAATACCAGCCTTGTTCCTTGAAAGACTATAACCTCTGAAGGACACCTCTGCCATCCACAACATGGTAGAGGAGGTGCTCCACAGAGTAGCATCAGTAAAAGGACCAGAGACATTGGTATCCCTAATCTCTTATAGAAAAGGAAAAAGGAAATGCCCTAAAACAAGAGAAGCCCTCCAGGGACAACAAAAAAGGTAGAAACAAGGGTAGGTGAAGACATACCTGAAATGAGAAATAGGATGAAGTGAGAGACGAGAACAACAACAACTAAAAACCACTCGTTATCATCTTTCTTTGCCATGCAAGGTCACTAAAAAACCTCGAATCACTAGAAGATGATTAGCAACAGTAAAAGCATGAATGACGTGCCCTCAACCCTTATTTATAAGGATGGGACAGTTAGAGGACTATTTTTTCAAAACCTCTCAGCTTTCAAAAAACTGCCCATAATGGCGCATGAAGCACTAAGTACAACTACCCAATTAAAACATGCCACGTGGCCCTTACAACTATTTTAGCAGTTGAAAGGATGGTTGAGCAGCAGACCAAGCGACGCGCAACCTCAGCAAGTTGAGTCTGAAAATTTTCTATGGACCATGAATTTTTAACATGGACCCCTGATGCACCCGGGGAGTCCATCTATGGTACGATGACGAAAGATCAATTTGAACCATAACTTGATCAATGACCAAAACTCTTAACCCCATATGGAAAGCAGACACTGGGGGTAGGAACTCAAGCTTGGCACTTTGTTGTACTAACTAAGTACCAAGTTGGGGGCAACATAACAAGGTTGGATACTGATGAGCGCAAAACTTAATCAAAATTAAAACTGAGTTGTACCTATGGCTTGTAGCATAGGAGTTAACATTGGATCGTCTCTCAAGGATCTTAGTTACAAATTAATCAGATCAAGCCGAGATTGGGGGGGTGAGAAATAGAGTACGAAATAGCAGAATTAAGGAAAGAACAATTAATTAAAAACACAATCAATTCATAAATCTATCAGAAATTTGGTGGATTCTATCATAAATCACTAAAAAAAATTTGAATTGCATTTGAATGATTAACTTGGAATTAACTGAAATCTCAGCATTAATTCCAGAATTCATACTAGACAATCATCTAGAATTCAATTAACAATTGATACATAAATTCGCAATCACATAATTCATATTAGATCTATGTTAATTTTAGATCCTAATTCAATTAACCTAAGCACAAATTAGCACTTAACTTCTAATTCCGTGATGAAACCAGATTAATCAAATCACAAATCTCAATCCTAAATCAAGATCCAATCAGATCAAGATTGAGAAAAAGAAGAGGAAGAAGAAGAATCCAAATACAAATCAAAGAAAAACAAAATTAGAACAAGATCTCAAGAATCCAAACCAAAATTTCATCAAGAATCCCAAATTAATTACAAGGTGTTTAGCCCTCCATCAGAAGAGGAAAAACTCAGAAACAAAAATTAGAGAGAAGGGGAAAAGAGAGGAGAGAGTTCTAAAGAGAGGTGAGAAAAGTGTGAAATAAAAATTGATTCTCGGATTCCTCCTTCTCAAACTATAAACTACCCCCTAAATTGGCCTCTAGTGCCTTATTACACTTCCCAAACATAGCTGGGCCTTGTAGGAATGCAATGGCCCAAGTTTCATCTAAATTGGACTTGAATTGACCAAGATATGCTCACTTTAATGTTATATGCTCCCTAAACCCGAGTCTAAACTTCGAGGCCCAATTAGGCCCACTAGACATGTGATTGAGATTTTGAGCTCTTCATCAAAGTTGTAGAGCTTCCTCTCAGCTTTCCTACAAGGTAAAATGCATAATTTTTAGATGTCTAGAACTCAAGTTATGACTGAAATACAGAAACAACGTCAAAACTCAATAATGCTGAAAAAATTCAATTAAGTTCAATTTAAGCACAAACTTATAAAACATGTCCAAGGTCAAACAATTAAGTACATGAAGAGTGTAAATCACTAAAAATGAAGGCTTATTAATGTATAAAATATGTGATGATCATATTTCCCCACACTTAGCTTTTTGCACTCTTGGGCAAAACACATGAGACCAAAACTAGGGAATAAAGAAAAGCCAAAACTCAAAAGCTAAAAATTCTAAAAGACTCAAATTCCAATTACAGTCAAGAATGCAAAAGCTTACAAGCAAGAGGACCAATAAAAAATTCAAGGGAACAAAACATTCATGAATTAAAATTTCTTCACATTTCAAACTAACAAGCAAGGTAGCTTCAAATTGAAAAGCATGAATCAAGAATAATAGATCCTCACAAGATACACTCTCAATCCCTCAAGTGTTTACAAGATAAGTATTTCACTTAATTCAACTCATGAACAATTGTACTACCATAAGCTTGCATTTCTTCTATTTCTCCACTACTCAAAACACATGCACACATAAATCAAGAGGACTTTATTCAAGGTTGTAATTGGGCCAAGGTAAGGGAAGGAAACAATATGGATATGGCAAGATAAATACTAAAGAGAATGAAAGAGCATTGTGAAGGAACTCAAATAATAAGTAACAAACATGAAATTTTATCCCCCAACTCCAAATAATGCACATTCTCTTTACATATTTCCTTCTCTTCTCTTATTTATTTTTTTCTTCTTTCACAACCTTTCTTGAATTTATTCTCTCTCTCTTTTTTATTTTTAGAATCCATTTTTTTTCATTTGGCTTTTTCTTTCTTTTTCTTAATTCTATTCTTTTTTCTTTTTCTTTTTTCTTTTATCTTCTTTCTTTTTTTTTTCTCTCTTTCTTTTTTTATACCACCAAACATCTTGCACATTACACATCAAATTACACAACCCCCACACTTGAACTACTACCCACAAGCCAAAAGAGCTCCTCTAATGAAAATGAACTAATGCTCTCCTATTTCCTAAGGTAAGGTAAAAATATGATTTTTCACATAAGGCATACAATGAGCTAAAACAAAGAATAGGTAAGTAGGCTCAAAGGGGTTAAACAAAGGGAAATGATGCAAGGTTGGCTATTTAGCCAAAGTAGTTAATCAAGAAAGAATGCCTCAATCATGTTCATGCATACAAGTGAAAAATATAGCCTCAAAAAGAATCAAAGTAAGTTCTAAAGTGATCAAATGACATGAGTGAAAATCACACAAGAAAGAGGAGAATGGTGCAAATGTTAAATCCACCAATAGGCTCAAAATCTCACAAGGTATGCATCTATCAAACTTAATCCACTAATTCAAACATCCACCACCAAACATATCAAATTCAAGAAGAAAGAAAATTTGTTCAATCATGTTATGAACCTTGAATTTCAATTGTCTCAAACTTTTCAACTTCACAAACCTCAAAACATCATTGGAAAGCAAATCAAAACACACAATTTTTTTAAAAATAGAAAATAGAATTAAAAATAGAAAACAAAAACAAAAATAGAGAAATAACACAAACAAAAAAAATAGAAAATAGAAACAGAAAAATACTAATAGCGAAATTAAAAATAGCAAAAAATAGTAGAAACAGAAAACAAAAAATAGAAAATGAATTTAAATGCAAAAAATAGAAAACATCCAAACAGAAAATTAAACAATGAGAAAAAAAAGAAACAAAAATAGAAAAGTAAAACAGAAAATAGCAATAGTAAAAATTAATGACAACAATTTTAATGACAAAAAATAGAAAATAGAAAATAGCAGAAAATAAAAACTAGAACACATAAACGAATTATGCAAATTATGCAAACAATAAATTATGCAAAAAATAGAAACAAAAAAAAGCAAAGTAAAATAGAAAACAAAGACACACTAAAATCCTTCCCCACACTTAAATTTTGCATTGTCCTCAATGTAAAGCTCAAAAGACAAACAACATCCATCAAAATCATCAATTAATGAAGGACAAGTAAAATAAAGGAGAGGAAAAGAAGAGAAACATCCTTATCAAGTGAAAAGACTTCCACCAGGGTCCCATTGCTTGAAGTGTAATGACCGAGAACAAGTGAAGCTTGAAGCAGGACTAGCAACATGACATGAAGTAGGAGAGCTTCCACCGGGGTCCCATTGGCTTTCCTTTATTTTCGTGTCAACACCACTAGAATGCAATATGTGGACTTGATCAACATCATTTTCCTTGTTGATGTTGGACCATGGCTCAAAAACAAAATCCACCACAATAATGACCACCATCTGGTGATGCTCTGAGAATTCTGCAATGGTCTTTCGTGCAAGGGTAGGTGGTTGCGGCACTGAAATTAATTATGCTGCTTGAACTGTAGCATCACCTGTAATCTGTATACAATCTTCCAAAACAGCATGATCATATCTAATAGAAGGAGGAAATTTAAAAAATGCAACATCATCTCCTATACATGCAAGAATTTTAGAACATGCAACACACATACTAGCCCCAACAGAAACAGCACATCCAGAACATCCAGAAAAATCAACACTATCCAGAAATCCCATAATTTCAGGAAATTCAGCTAGCATATCATCATGCATATCAATGACATCTAACTGAAAAATAGAATGCTCTTCTAAAGGATGTTTCATAGCATCAAAGATATGAAATTGAACTATGTTATCACCAAATTCCATGGAAAAGGTTCCAGCATGCACATTAATCTTAGTCTTAGCAATTTTCAAGAAAGGTCTACCAAAATTTAATGGTGACTGACTAGATGCAACTTCATCTTCGATGTTCAGAATATAAAAATCTGCTGGAAATATTAACTCATTTACCCTTACCAAAACATCCTCAAGCACTCCTACAGGATGAGTCGTGCTTCTATTTTCCAGCTGAATTATGACTCTGGTTAGCTTTAACTCTCCAAGCTGCAAAGATTCAAAAATTAATTGTGGCATCACATTGATTGAAGCACCCAAATCCAACATTGCACGAGGAAATTACTTGTGGCCTATTATGCAAGGAATGGTGAATGTTCCAGGGTCCTTGCATTTCAGAGGCATATTTAGCTGGATGGTGGCTAAAACATTCTACCCCGTGCTAACTCTCTCATTGCCTTTTAGTCTCCTCTTATGAGTACACAACTCCTTCAAGAATTTGGCATATTTTGGTATCTGCTTGATTACATCTAGTAGTGGAATGTTGACTTCCAACCTTCCTAAAAGTCTCAAACAAATCTTTATCTTTCTCGGCCTCCGCTATTTTTCTTGATTGGATAGCTCTCTGGGGAAAGAGTAGAGCTATGGGAGACTGCTGCTCATCACCAACAACCACTGGTTTATCAGAATCAAACTCAGAATCTGCTACTGCTTGTGGTTTGCTAGCTGCAACTGCAGGTTCAAGTGATGCTTGAACTAACTTCCCAGACCTTAACATAATAGCATGCACATCTTTTTTTGGATTTGGTATTATTTGGGAGGGAAGCTGCCCAGAACATTGGGACTACAGTTAACTTAATGTAGAGGCTAATTGTCCAATCTGTGTCTCTAAATTCTGGATGGAAGTCTCTGTCCTTTGCTGGAACTGAATATTATTTGTAGCCATCTGCTTCACTAAGTCTACAAAGGAAGGCTCAGATTTCATAGTTGTTGGACCTGGTAGCTGGAAGGGCTGCTATTGCATAGGTTGTTGGAATTACCTACTTAGTCCATCTTGATGTTGAAACTACTGCTACTACTGTGACATTGGCTGTAGGAATTACTGCTTGTACTGCTATTGTGTATTTCCATATCTCAAATTTGGATGGTCTCTCCAACCTGGGTTGTATATGTTGAAGAATGGATCATATATGGGCTGTTGGGGTTACTGGTATTAGGATCTGTCAGGAAACATTCCTGCTGCAGCAATAAGAAAGACTTGAGTGGCAGAATTTTCCTCCTAAAGTGTTGGACAAGCATCTGTAGGATGAGATGTACAAGAACAGATTGCACATACAGTGGCAGCTATTTGCATAGGTGGTTGTTGTCCCACTACTAACTACCTCACCAAAGAGGTCAACTCATCAAGCCTATGTTCCATTCTCTGTTGGTCTATATGAGACACTTGAGCCTCATTCACTCCTCTGTTAAGGTAACCATTGGTGTGCCAAACTGTTGAGTGTTTGCTGCCATGTTTGTTATCAGATCTCTTGCAGCAGTAGGGGTCTTGTCTACTAAGGCTCCTCCACTAGTAGCATTAATCATGCTTCTACCCATTGGCATCAGTCCTTCATACGAATATTGGATCAACAACTGATCATTGATTTGGTGGTGTGGACAACTTGAACACAACTTCTTGAACCTCCCCCAATACTTATGCAAAGTTTCACCAGAAATCTATCGGATGCCACATATGTCCTTCCTAATTGTAGTAGCTCTGGAGGTAGGAAAAAACTTCTCTAAAAATAGCCTATTCATGTCATTCCAGCAAGTCACAGAATCAGGTGAAAGATAGTAAAGCCAGTCCTTGGCTGCATCAGCTAAGGAGAATGGAAATGCTCTTAGCTTGATGTGTTCTTCATGGATGCCTTGACGTCTCATAGTTGAGCACACAACATGGAACTCTTTCAAATGTTTGTGGGGATCCTCCCTTGCAAGCCCATGAAACTTAGGAAGCAAATGGATTAGTCCAGACTTTAGTTCAAAATCAACATCAATTTTAGGATACTGAATGCATAATGGTTGATAAGTGACATCAGGGCCAGCAAGCTCTTTAAGAGTCCTATTATGCATATTATCAACCATGGTTGAAAAATCACTAGAACTCTCAGATACAATGACAGAATTAGTAATGACAGAATCAATAATGACAAAATCAATAATGACAAAATCAATAATGACAAAATCAGCAATGACAGAATCAGCAATGACAGGATCAATGTCACAATTAAATTCAGAAGCAATTCTCTCACTTAGCCTATGAGCACTAATCAACCTATGAAATGTTCTATCAATCTCAGGATCAAATTCCAACAAGAAATCAGAATTAGACCTAGTCATGTACCAATTAAGGCTAAAGGGGTGGCAGAATGCAAAAACACAAAGTAATGCAAATCTACACTACAAAAATGTCTAGAAAAAATAGAAAACACATCAAATGATTTTTAAAAATCATGGGACCACCACAGGATGAAAACTACATTTTTTTAGAAAATTGTCATGTAGAAAAAAGATTTCAAAACATAAAAAAGTGATCTAAATGAATGATTTCGGCTTACAAATGAATACCCATGCACATTGTTTTCCACTACAGATGAATACACTACAAAAATGTTCCACAATGTGCCTGCCCCTCGCAGATGGATTTTTTTTTTATTTTCTGGCAAAAAAGCAGCCCATTTAGAGATACCAAAACAATACAAAAATTATCGCTATGTCCCCAGTATGCTCAAAACTCCTACTAGATGATGGATTTTGGCTAAAATTCGAGGGGAAGATCCCAAATGATCATTTTGCTCAAAATGGTGATTTAACTTTAGAGACCAAGTCTCAGCTCAAACTTCCACAACCAAAATTGCACTAGTCTGCTCTTGCACCGAAAAAATCAGAAGATAATGAAAAATTGCTAGCAGGGTATAAAACAGTGTTAGGCAAGTAGGATCTCGTCCAAAATGAGTGAATGATACTTACAAGGAGATCTTGCAATGCAATTATCAATAAAGGCAGCAAAGGGAGGGCTAATAGCAGCAAAAACCAATGGAATAGTAATTATGCAGCAGAATTACAAGTAGTAACTAATTGAACAATTGTGTTAGTTGTAGTAGAATGATCAATTATGTTATGCAATGAAATGCAATACGATTATGAGGCAATCATGCAGTGCAACTGAATGCAGTGCATTGCAGCAAAATGTAATGGAATAGTAAAACCAGAACAATGCAGCAGAATAATGCCAATGAAACAGTATATCACAGTATGCAACAAAATGCAACTAATGCAACTACATGAAAGTAACAGAATGCAGAAACAAAATCCAGAAACAGAATGCAGAGTTGATGCAAATGCAACTACAACTACATGATCAGAACAGGAGCTAATTATTAGTAACGGAACTTAATATGAACATATTGCAACTAAAGGATCCTCGGCAACGGTGCCAAAATTTTGACGAGCGCCGAACTCAATCAAAATTAAAACTGAGTTGTACCTATGGCTTGTAGCATAGGAGTTAACACCGGATTGTCTCTCAAGGATCTTAGTTACAAATTAATCAGATCAAGCTGAGATTGGGGGGGTGAGAAACAGAATATGAAATAGTAGAATTAAGGAAAAAACAATCAATTAAAACCACAATCAATTCAGAAATCTATCCGAAATTTGGTGGATTCTATCATAGATCACTAAACAAACATTTGAATTGCATTTGAATGATTAAATTGGAATTAACCAAAATCTCAGCATTAATTCCAGAATTCATACTAGACAATCATCTAGAATTCAATTAACAATTGAGACACAAATTCACAATCGCATAATTCATGTTAGATCTGTGTTAATAGATTCGAATTCAATTAACCTAAGCACAAATCAGCACTTAACTTCTAATTCTGTGATTAAACTAGATTAATCAACCTAAATTCAATCACAAATCTCAATCCCAAATCAAGATCCAATCAGATCAAGGCTAAGAAAAAGAAGGGGAAGAAAAAGAATTCAAATACAAATCAAACAAAAACAAAATCAGAACAAGATCTCAAGAATCTAAACCAAAATTTCTTCAAGAATCCCGAATTGATTACAAGGTGTTTAGCCCTCCATTAGAAGAGGAAAAACTCAAAAATGAAAATTAGAGAAAAGGGGAAAAGAGAGGAAAGAGTTCTAGAGAGAGGTGAGAAAAGTATGGAATAAAAACTGATTCTCGGATTCCTCCTTCTTAAACTATAAACTGCCACCTAAATTAGTGTAACACCCCAAAAATTATTTATTTTATCATTAATCATCATTTTATAATATTTATAATTTTTGAAAATTTCTGTGGATTTTTCTAGAAACGTCAAATATTTTAATATATTTCTCATTTTACTTGCACACCGAAAGCGAGTCGTGTAACACCTCAGAAATGATTTGTTTCATCATGAATAGTCATTTTCCAATATTCATGATTTTTGGAGATTTTTCTGGAATTTTTCGAAAATGTTGAATATTTTAATATATTTCTCATTTTACGTGCATACTGAACAAAGTCAGTGAAATGCCCTGGAAAGTTGTTTATTTCTTGACAAATACCCATTTTCTAATATTTGTGATTTTTAGGAATTTTTGTGGATTTTTTTGAAAATATCGAATATTTTAGTATATTTTCCATTTTGCGTGCGCGCTGAGCGTAGCCGGGATAACGAAATGTTTTCCCTGAGGCTGGTAAACCTTGAACTGTCAACGTGTTGATGAGGGATCTTACTAAACCCGAGGCCGGGCATAGTTTACGAGGTTTACGTTTTACAAGATTTTATTTGATAAATAAAATCGCTGTATCATAAAATTATCCAATGAATAATAAAATATTATTTTCATCAACTGTAACTTTTATTCACTGGGAAAATAATTCTAACAATGTAATTAATTATCTGTTCAAGAGTATTTAATTAAGGAGATAAGTTTACTTTGCATTTTACTGAGAAACGTGCGAAGCTTCTCAAGGGAGTTTCAAGGAAGCTTCTAAGAAATTTCCTCCTTAGTTTCCCAAAAGAACAACACACTCTCTCTCCTCTTTCCCACCCACATGGCTGCTGCCCCATGGAGCCAAAATTTTTTTGCTCACTTAAATTAATCTAATCAATTCAAATTTCAAAAATAAACCCTAAGTGTTCATTCATTTTCCTATGCACTTTCTCTCTCTACCTTCTTCTTCCTTTGAATTTTTCTCCTCCTTCTCTCTAAGGACCACACGCCCAGCAGCCCCTCCATGCCTCATCCATCACTAAAAATTCAACCAACCCCATTTTCCTAATCTCCTCCATTATCTAAACACTTCTCTAGTTGGTGATACTTTGAAAAACCTTCATCTTCACCATTTTCTTCAAGCTTCAAGCTTAAGGTTTTTGGGTAAGCTTCTTGATTCTTCACTTTCTCTTACCCATTTTCATTTTTATGGTCTCCTTTGTGACCATCCATGCCTTATTTTTCAAGCATTGGTGTTGTTTTGATGGGATTAAAATTTCTAGGGTTTGGTTGAGTGCAAATCCGAAATAGCAAGGAGCTCTAGGAGGGCTTCTCTTACTTTCTTCTCTTAGGTAAGAGGAAGACACTCCTCCTCAACCTCTATTAGCAATAAGAAACCTTATTTATGATTGATTGTGAGAAAACCCTATTGAGGGTTATTCTTTGTTTGCATGATTAGTATGTTTACATGATGGTTGTAATTTATTTAAGTTATTGGATTGATTGATTATGTATATTGATATGTTTGAATGAATTGGAAGGCATGAAATGGAAAGAAATAATTTGGATTCCCTTTTGGATAGCTCACAGTTTTGGGGGCCCAAAATTAGGGTTCTTCATGAACAATTGTAGCAAGTAGAAGACATAATTAATCAAGTGTACATTATGTAATTAATGGAATGAAAAATTTGGGAACTTAATCCCCTAGGGAGGCCACGGCCTCTAGGGTCATTTAGGGCTTGATTATGTAACTTTAGGTAATCTTGGAACTTAAATAATCAAGTGATTAAATTGTTGGTAATAGAATAGAAAATTAATAAATTGGAATATTAGAGAAATAATTGGAGATTCATAAATTTGAAAGAACCAAGAATGAAATTTTTCATAAGACTTAGGTTAATTTAATTCGAGAAAGAACAAGAGAGTGTAAGACTTTGAAACTCTTAGAAAAAATTTCTAAGTGTGTGTGTGTGAATAAATTACAATAGAAAACTTAATTGACCAAGAGAATTCCTCTAGAGACTAACTTTGTAAGAAATGCTATATTTAAGTAAGAATTCATAATAAACCTTGACCATGTATTATTTTATTTAAATTCTAATATTATGACATTGTGGGTCCACATGAGTGACCAATGATGTGTTAATACTTACCTTGGCCAATTGTGGCATATTGTGGAAAAGCATGTAATGATAAACATACATGATCATGTATTGAGTCGTCATGCATCGTGAAAGTTCGTTGGACTGTTGTTAAGGCCGAGTTATCTAGGAGGTGAACACACCTTAGTGCGGGTGCGAGTAGATTAGTGTAGGTCATATTGTTGACCATGGGGGCGTCGGGGTGCGGGTACCTCGCAATGGACAGTTGGTAACTCTTCTGTCCATGGGGCAAACCGATGCAAACGCACCGACGATCTTGATTGGGTACTGTCCTATATCATGATCTAGCATAGACTGTCTGTACAATGCCTTGATGTGCACGTGGATAAACTGATGAATTATAGCACTTTGGCCACTTTAGCCAAGTTGTAGACATGTCTCTTGATCTTTCTCTTGGACTGTTTGTGTCTAGCTCCATGGAGTAGGATTTTGACTTTGTAAACATATGCATAGTGAGTCCATGTAATATCTGGCATCTATTTATTATTATAATTGGAACTGCTGTATTACTGATATATATATATCTGCCTGGAACTGCTTAATTGTCTATTGTTGCTATTTAATGCTTATGATTATTATTTTGAAATGCTTGTAGGCGCTTGCGCCTTTTTGTTTCTTGCTGCTATAATTGGTAATGATGGTAGGATGTCTTACCTCTTTCTTGTATTTCTGTTATTTTCTATCTATATATTATCTCCCATCGAAGACGTCGGCAAGGAGGTTGGATCTCCCGATTTCCCCGGCTTCTGGCCCGATCGCGATTAGCGTCTATTGTCGGTTCATGGCAGCGCGCCTGCATAGATTTCTAGGTTATGTACGTCTGACCTTCCTCAGAGGGCCAGACTGCTGGTACATCAACCTAAATTCTGAGCGCTTTATCTACGAGGGAGAGGTGTCAATTTCACTAGCTTGGAGGCGTCATGATCCGCCCATCTTCATGGGCAACATCAACGTGTGATTGGAGTTCTACTTGCCCATCCGAGAAATGTGGGGTGATCGCTACTACACCTCACAGGAGGATTCTTTTGTTTCCACTGCTCGGGCCCCGGCCCGTCATTCCGTGGCTCCTATGTGGGTTTCCTCGGATGAGGAAGACCCCGAGGAGGATCCCGAGGTGGATCTCGCGGAGGATCCTGACACGATTCCTCCTCATCTGAGGGACTGATATTGCTGGTAGCTACTGATGGCTACCAGTGTTTATTTTGGGGGGCCTGATGTCTTTATTTTGGTGGGTTGTATATTTCTGATATCTTGAGGATATATATGTATGATCCTTTGGGCAGGTATAGTTTTGCTTTTTGTACATTAGGCTTTGTAACTAAACAGATTTGGTATAAATATATATATATATATATGAATATGTAATGTTGATCAAATGTATGCTTTACTTCATCTTGCTCTTTATTACCATTTATGTTTCGTCACTACATCTTATTAATTATTATAAGAAAAAAAATATTATCGCCATTTTATTTATGTAGCTTTAACCAGATAAATTTAATCGTAATCAAAAGAACCTGGTCTTAATTTATCATTTTTATTTTCTGCATTGTAAATGACAATGTGACATTCCCTCCCAAAAAAGGGGCATTACATTAAGTTGGTATCAGAGCCCTAGTTTATGTTTCTTTGGGTCTTGTGATTGAGTCTGCCTTGCTTATGTTGTGTGTTTCTCTGAAAACCAAACACAAAGATGTATTGTTTGGTATTCCTAGTGGATGCAACTGACTTTCCTTGTGTCTTTTAGTTACTCTGACTTGAGATAGTAAGATGGCACGACGCGAAGACATGGCAGCTGCTATAGAGGTGATGCAGAGGATGGCTGAGGCCATCGCACAACAAACTGAATGAGCTACTCAACAATAAGGGAGAGTTGCTCAGCAACAAGAGAGGGCTGCTCAACAGCTCGAAGCTACTGCTAATGCTCAGAACTTGGCGGAGTTTCATCGCCACAATCCTCCCCAATTCAAAGGAGAGTTGATCCGGACAAAGCTAGTCTATGGATCAAAGAGTTAGAGAAAGTCTTCTGAGGCATGAATTGCGCCAAGAATAAGAAGGTGACTTATGTTACCTTTATGCTGGTTGGCAATGCTGAGAATTGGTGGAACGGAGTAGAGAGAATGCTAGAGGCTGAAAATCGTGAGATTACTTGGGGTTTATTCAAGGACAAATTCTTGGATAAGTATTTTTCTGCGAGCCGAGGCACGCGAAGGAGGCAGAATTTGTCAACCTACGGCAAGGGAATATGACCATTAGTGAATATGCAGTAAGATTCGAAAACTTATCACAGTTTTCAACGTACTTTCAGCACCAATCGAATGAAGCCTGGAAGTGTCGGAGATTTACCGAAGGACTGAGATATGAGGTGAAGAAGGCTGTTATCACCCTGAAGATCAATGAGTTCTCAGAGCTGCTGGATACGTGCTGTGAAGTAGAAGCTCTGGAACAATCTAGAGATACGAGGAGCAGGAACTTTGGGCCTACAAGGTTCCAAAGGGGCGGTGGCAATAGTTCCAACCGCTTCCAAAAGAAGCCCTATTCCCGACCAACGGGGAACTAGCAGCAGACAGCGGGTGTAAGTTCTGGTGGAGGTTCTACTGGGAGCCAGACTGGCCAAAATGTGGCATATCCTTCAAGGTGCCTAAAGTGTGGCAAAGATCATCTCATAAGGGACTGCACTATAAAGGGGATTATCTGCTTCAGATGTGGCAAACTTGGGCACGTATCCCGAGACTGTAATCAAGTGAAAGTTGAACCTTCAATCATTGCTGCAAGAGCCAAGAAACCAGAAGCAGGAGGGCGAGTTTATACCATGAGCGGAGCTGAGGCCTCCGAGTCAAAAGACTTGATTCAAGGAGAAGGCACCATAGAAGGTAACCTTTTAATTGTACTATATGACTCTGGGGCAACCCATTCTTTCATATCTTATGACTATGTGCTACGACTTAGTTTACCAGTGTCTACCTTACCTTTTGACTTAACTGTTTCTACCCCTACCGATAAACCGGTAGTTACTACCAAAGTCTGTCTAGATTGTCCCTTGATTGTCGAAGGTCGAATCTTTTCGGTCGATTTGATCTGTTTACCCCTTTCTCAACTAGATATAATTTTAGGGATGGATTGGTTGTCTTCCAACCATTTTCTATTAGATTGTTCAAGAAAAATCATAGTTTTCCCCGTGGATGAGGATTCTAGATTCTTGACGGCCAATCGAGTTCAAGCTCTCTTGAAAGAAAGAGCTCACGGATACATGCTACTGTCTTTTTTGAAAGTCGAGAGTGAGGTTGATGTGAACATAATTCCAGTGGTGAATTAGTTTCCCGAAGTCTTTCCTGAGGATGTGTCTGGCTTACCACCGGCACGAGAAATAGAATTTGCTATTGACCTTGTACTGGGAGTTGGTCCCGTGTCTATAGCACCTTATAGGATGGCACCAATAGAATTAGCTAAGCTTAAGAAGCAGCTAGAGGAGCTTTTGGAAAAGCAATTTATCAGACCGAGTATGTCACTGTGGGGAGCACCAGTACTGTTAGTTTGCAAGAAGAATGGTTCATCAAGGTTGTGCGTGGACTACCGACAGCTAAACAAAGTGACAATCAAGAATAAATATCCACTCCCAAGAATTAATGACTTAATGGACCAATTGAAGGGAGCAGCAGTATTTTCAAAGATCGATCTGCGATCTGGGTATCATCAGATACGAGTGAAGATGGAGGATATACCTAAGATTGCCTTTCGTACCCGATACGGCCATTACGAGTACCTCGTGATGCCGTTTGGCATGACGAATGCGCCTGCTATCTTCATGGACTACATGAACAAGATCTTTTGTCTTTACTTGGACAAGTTTGTTGTTATCTTTATTGACGACATCCTAATCTATTCTCAAAATCAGGAAGATCATGCTGAACACCTCAGTATAGTTCTCCAGATTCTGAAGGAGAAAGAACTGTATGCCAAATTGTCAAAATGTGAATTTTGGCTAGAAGAAGTTAAGTTTTTGAGTCACGTGATCTTGAAGGAAGGGATTGCGGTGGATCTATCGAAAGTGGAGGCAGTGCTACAATGGGAAAGGCCTAAGTCGGTAACGGAGATTCGTAACTTCGTGGGTTTAGCCGGATATTACCAGAGGTTCATTGAGGGATTCTCCAAAATTGCAGGACCTCTCACCCAACTCACAAGAAAGAACCAAGTTTTTGAGTGGACTGACAGCTGTGAACAGAGTTTCCAAGAGTTAAAGAACCGGATAACTACTTCGCCAGTCTTAGTGCTACCTGATCCAAATGAGCCCTTTGAGGTGTATTGTGATGCTTCATACCAAGGACTAGGATCTGTACTTATGCAGCATGGAAGAGTAGTGGCTTATGCTTCAAGGCAATTACTAGTACATGAGAAGAATTACCCGACGCACGACTTGGAGTTAGCGACTGTGGTTTTTGCTCTGAAGATATGGAGGCATTTTCTCTATGGAGCGACGTTCAACATCTTTAGTGATCATAAAAGCTTGAAATATTTGTATGATCAGAATGAGTTGAACATGAGGCAGCGCAGGTGGCTAGAGTTCCTGAAGGACTATGATTTCTAACTTCTGTATCACCCCGGCAAGGCAAACGTCGTGGCAGACACCTTGAGCAGGAAGATGATCAGTGTCTCTGCCCTGATGAACAAAGAAAAGGATCTGATAGAGCAGTTCAAAGATGTATGGTCTTTTGTGGAGTTAGAACCAGGAAAGATCTGCATGAATATGGTTACCATCTCAAGCGAGCTGATGGAGGACATACGGGAAAAGTAGAAGGTTGACAAGTTCTTACAAGAAGTGAGAGAGCAAATGAAGCAAGGCAACGAAACAGCATTTGCGGAAGGAATAGATGGAATTCTGAGATTCTGAGGTAGGGTCTGTATTCCCCATGACCAAGAGCTTAGAGAGTATATTATCAATCATGCTCACACAAGTTAGCTGAATATGCATCCGGGCACAACAAAAATGTACCAAGACTTGAAGAAGTTGTTCTGGTGGCATGGAATGAAGAGCGACGTCACTAGATGTGTATCGACTTGTCTGGTTTGTCAGAAAGCTAAAGTGGAACATCAAAGACTAGCGAGATTGCTGCAACCATTGTCTATTCCTAAATGGAAGTAGGACAGCATTGCAATGGATTTTGTAGTGGGTTTGCCAAGGACAAGAAAAGGTCATGACTCGATTTGGATAATTGTGGACCGACTCACAAAATTAGCACATTTTCTCCCGATCAACATAAGGTACAAACTGGAGAAACTGACCTAGCTGTACATTGGAGAAATTGTTAGATTGCATGGTGTGCCTACAAGTATTGTGTCGGATAGGGATCCGAGATTTACTTCAAAGTTCTGGCAGAGTCTACAGGAAGCATTAGGGACAAAGTTACATCTAAGTTCTGCTTATCACCCACAGACCGATGGCCAATCGATGAGGACGATCCAATCATTGGAGGATTTGCTCAGAGCTTGCACGATAGAACAGACTGGAAGTTAAGATGATGTTCTACCATTGATAGAGTTCACCTACAATAACAGTTATCATTCAAGCATAGGGATGGCACCCTATGAGGCTCTATATGGACGACGATGTCAAACGCCTTTATGTTGGTACCAAGACAGCGAGCGCCTCACTATTGGACTAAATGTTATACAACAGACGACCGAGAAGGTTAAGATGATTTAGGAGAAGATGAGGACGGTTTAGAGCCAATAGAAGAGTTATGCAGACAAAAGAAAAAAAACCTCTTGAGTTTGAGGAAGGCGAGCATGTGTTTCTGAAAGTCACACCTACGACTGGGTAGGCTGGACCTTGAAATCTAAAAAACTTACTCTAAAATTTCTTGGACCATACCAGATTATTCACCGAGTAGGTCCAGTAGCCTATCAAATAGCCTTACCCCCTTTCCTCTCAAACATTCATAATGTCTTCCATGTGTCACAACTGCGAAAATACCTTCCTGACCTAAGTCATGTCATAGCACTAGATACAGTACAATTAAAAGAGAACTTAACCTATGAGACACCTCCTGTAAGAATTGACGACAAAAAGGTAAAACAACTAAGAGGCAAGGAGATCTTATTGGTGAAGGTAATCTGGAACGAAATAACTGGAGATGCAACGTGGGAGCTGGAAGACAAGATGAAGGAGCAACACCTACAACTATTCTAAGGTATGCAAATTTCAAGGACGAAATTTATTTTTAGAAGGGGAGAGTTGTAACACCCCAAAAATTATTTATTTTATCATTAATCATCATTTTATAATATTTATAATTTTTGGAAATTTCTGTGGATTTTTTCAGAAACATCAAATATTTTAATATATTTCTCATTTTACGTGCACACAGAGCAGAGTCAGTGTAACACCTTGAAAATGATTTGTTTCATCATGAATAGTCATTTCCCAATATTCGTGATTTTTGAAGATTTTTCTGGAATTTTCTGGAAATGTTGAATATTTTAATATATTTTTCGTTTTATGTGCATACTGAACAAAAACAGTGAAATGCCGTGGAAAATTTTTTATTTCCTGACAAATATCCATTTTCTAATATTTGTGATTTTTAGAAATTTTTGTGGATCTTTTTGAAAACGTCAAATATTTTAGTATATTTCTCGTTTTGCGTACACGCTGAGCGGAGCCGGGATAACGAAATGTTTTCCCTGAGGCTGGTAAACCTTGAACTATCAACGTGTCGACGGAGGATCTTACTAAACTTGAGGCTAGGCATAATTTACGATGTTTGCATTTTCTAAGGTTTTATCTGATAAATAAAATTACTGTATCATAAAATTATTTGATAAATAATAAAATATTATTTTTATCAACTGTAACTTTTATTCACTGGAAAAATAATTCTAATAGTGTAATTAATCATCTGTTCAAGAGTATTTAATTAAGAAAACAAGCTTACTTTGCACTTTACTGAGAAATGTGCGAAGCTTCTCAAGGAAGCTTCTAGGAAATTTCCTCCTTAGTTTCCCAAGAGAACAACACACTCTCTCTCCTCTTTCCCACCCACACGGCTGCTGCCCCATGGAGCCAAAAATTTTGTGCTCACTTAAATTAATCTAATCAATTCAAATTTCAAAAACAAACCCTAAGTGTTCATTCATTTTCCTATGCACTTTCTCTCTCTACCTTCTTCTTCCTTTGAATTTTTCTCCTCCTTCTCTCTAAGGACCACACGCCCAGCAGCCCCTCCATGCCTCATCCATCACTAAAAATTCAACCAACCCCATTTTCCTAATCTCCTCCATCATCTAAACACTTCTCTAGTTGGTGGTACTTGGAAAAACCTTCATCTTCACCATTTTCTTCAAGCTTCAAGCTTAGGGTTTTTGGATAAGCTTCTTGATTCATCACTTTCTCTTACCCATTTTCATTTTTATGGTCTCCTTTGTGACCATCCATGCCTTATTTTTCAAGCATTGGTGTTGTTTTGATGGGATTGAAATTTCTGGGGTTTGGTTGAGTGCAAATCCGAAATTGCAAGGAGCTCTAGGAAGGCTTCTCTTGCTTTCTTCTCTTAGGTAAAAGGAAGACACTCCTCCTCAACCTCTATTAGCAATAAGAAACCTTGTTTGTGATTGATTGTGAGAAAACCCTATTGAGGGTTATTCTTTGTTTGCATGATTAATATGTTTACATGATGGTTGTAATTTATTTAAGTTATTGGATTGATTGATTATGTATATTGATATGTTTGAATGAATTGGAAGGCATGAAATGGAAAGAAATAATTTGGATTCCCTTTTGGATAGATCACGGTTTTGGGAGCCCAAAATTAGGGTTCTTGATGAACAATTGTAACAAGTAGAAGACATAATTAATCAAGTATACATTATGTAATTAATGAAATGAAAAATTTGGGAACTTAATCCCCTAGGGAGGCCACGGCCTCTAGGGCCATTTAGGGCTTGATTATGCCACTTTAGGTAATCTTGGAACTTAAATAATCAAGTGATTAAATTGTTGGTAATAGAATGGAAAATTAATAAATTGGAAGATTAGAGAAATAATTGGAGATTCATAAATTTGAAACAACCAAGAATGAAATTTTTCATAAGACTTAGGGTAATTTAATTCGAGAAAGAACAAGAGAGTGTGAGACTTTGAGACTCTTAGAAAAATTTTCTAAGTGTGTGTGTGTGAATAAATTACAATAGAAAACTTAATTGACCAAGAGAATTCCTCTAGAGACTAACTTTGTACAAAATGCTATATTTAAGTAAGAATTCATAATAAACCTTGATCATGTATTATTTTATTTAATTAAATTCTGATATTATGACATTGTGGATCCACGTGAGTGACCAATGATGTGTTAATACTTACCTTGGCCAATTGTGGCATATTGTGGAAAAGCATGTAATGATAAACATACATGATCATGCATTGAGTTGTCATGCATAGTCACTACAAAAAATTAAGTAAATTACGGCAGTTTTAATATGGCAGTTCAAAAAAACTATCGTAATATTCAGTATAATACGGCAGTTATATACCTGTCGTATTTTACAAGTAAAAAACGGCAGTTGATGAATAAAATGGCGATTTTAACATGTTATTTTAATTTTAAAATTTAATTAAAACATAAATTTTCATTTCCCTCTCAGCAAAAATAATTCCCTCACATTTGTCATTTTCACTTCCCTCTCCCTCGTGCTCTGCCTCCCACTCTCACTGTGTCACTCTCACTCTCACTCTCACTCTCATTCTCACTTCCCTCTCCGTCTTGCTCTCACTCTCACCATCTCCCTCGTGCTCTCACTCTCACCCTCTCTATCTCTTGTGCTCTCACTCTCATTCTCACTCAAAGCCCAGATCTGTTCAACCTCCGCCTCTGCCCCAAAGCCGTCGCACTAACACGAGCTCGCAGGTGCCCAGATCTGTTCAACCTCTGCCTCTGCCCAAAGCCTCTGGATCTCATCAGGCTTAGCCTCGACGAGCGTATCTACGTCAAGCTCTGTTCTGACAGTGGTATATATGTATGTATGCTACTACCTCCATCATCTATGTTTCATGCTTTATCGGATCAGTTCTTGAAATCTCTCTTTATGGCCATAAGTTGACTTCGAGGGTGAGAGTTGCACTTCTGGGTATCTCCAAATCTGCTTAAAGTTTGGATTTTTGGTTCACATTAGTTTGAACACTCTCTTTATGATCGATATCTTCTTACTAATTCAAAATTAATGTCATTTTGCTATTTCAATATTTCACTTTCAACGTATACATTGTGTCTGTGTCTTCCCATTAACTTTTAGGTTTTGGTATTGTGTTTTGAGTGTTCAATTTTGGCAAAATTATGGGTTTTTAATTTGGAATTGAAGATAATTACAATCTTGGTATTTTTTTATATTTTATTTTGCAGGCTTATGATCAGCATCTTAATATGATTCTTGGTGATGTTGAAGAAATTGTTACCACTGTGGAAATCGATGATGAGACTTATGAAGAAATTGTGAGGGTAAGTTATAATCAGCATATATTGTTTTGATGCAAAGCTAACTCGTAGAACTAGAACTGCAAATGATTCTTGGGAAATAATGAACCATCTAAAGATTATTTAGTTGTAAAGTAAATAAGCACTATCAAGAGGCGATCATTACCTACTGCATTTTAAGAAGTAAGGAGAATTTTTGTTTGAATGAAGATTCATTGTGGGGCCATGACCATCATTTCAAAATCTCTAAGCCCAATCAAGTACTTATTACTGTGTGCATATATATGCATAGCATTAGTTTGGTACTCTACTAGAAAGGTTATTGGCCTTATTATTCAGAACTTGGATATTAATGAATGAATGTGTTTAGAGCTGGCTATCTACTTAGCTGACTTTATGTTGGCTAAAAGGGAATTTTGTCTTGCCAAATCAATAATACCCCCATCTAGAGAAGAAATAGAGCCTTGGAAACCTTTGGGATTTTGTTCATATCTAGGAAATTCAGGATGCATATTTAGAATTCCAATATGCATCAAGCATCAAATTGCTGCTATCTAACAAAGACAACTAATGCATGATACCTTTATTATAAAGAAGATACTCTTTCTTGGATGATTTTTGTTTATCTTTTGATTTCAGACTACAAGGCGGATAGTTCCTTTCCTGTTTGTTAGGGGAGATAGGGTGATATTGGTTTCTCTTTGTACTACTGTGTTTGGGTGTACTCACCCACTTTTCTGAAAAGAAAAATTAAATAAGGCATGCAGCTCTTTGATGCAGGACTTAATTGAAAAATTAATTTTAAGGACTGTCTTGCAAGGAGAAATGGTGAAATTGTTCTAGTTCCTCTATCTTTGAATTATTTCTTCTTTACTCTTTTGTGTTTTTTTTTTAATTAATGTGATATCTGGTTTCCTTAACTTGAATTGCTGTGAAGTGTGAACTTTTGGCTGACTAACTGGAACACAATGTAATTTGTTTCAACAGTGAGACTGGAGAACGTTATAAAAAGAAGCTTGCCAACTTTGTCAAAAAGCGTCTCAAATCAGAACGAGCTTCTTCTGTGAGCTTTTTCAATTGCATAGATTCAATTTTTACTTTTTTTCCTTGGAAACCAATGCTTATAAGAAGTTGATGCTTGATGCCATGTTCCTTTTTGTGATATTCCTTTGTTTGCTATGGCTACATGTAACATTTATGTTGAGTTGTGATCTAGTATTAATAGTAAAGATTATGTATCACTTAATCATGGTGAAAATTGCTAAGCATTTGGCAAGCCCTATCCACCCTTATTTATTAAATTAGAGTACACATTTTTTAGAGTAGCTTAATATCTTATTTTACTCTCCAGCAAAGAATGACACATTATCATTCTTAACTTTTCTTCTTTTAAATTTTAAATTCAAATTCTCTTTTAAACTAATTATTATGTACATCGCCTTTATAATTTTAAATTTTTTTCCTTTAATCTATATATTTTTTTATTCTAACTGAATTAAAAAAGAACAAAGTGCAGTGCACGAGATACTTGCTAGAAGAATTGGTTTGTAAGCCAGATTTTACAGAAAAATATTTAGAATTTGTTATGATTGATGAGCTTTCTTTTGGTGTTTAGAGTGAGTGATAATTTAAATAGACATCCAGGAGAGAAATGGGAGAATTCAAGGGCTGAGATTTTATTGAACAATGAAAAGTGTATACAATAAATCAATACTTACATAGAATAATAGAAAGTGACTAACAAATAACTAACTTGATTCAACAAACCAATTTAACTAACTTCTAACTAACAGTAAACACATGCTAACCATGGTAATATCTTAAGTTCAAGTTGCAATAATAATTTTCTGCAATACTTGAAAAGATAAGTATTTAAATTATTATTTGATATATATAATATAGTGAGAATTATTATAAAATTATATTAATATTTAATAATATTTTTATACATATCAAATAATAATTTAAGTATTTAAAAAATAATATAATAGGCGGTAATCACCTAAAAATTTCTCATATAGTAAAACGACCCTATAGTCATTGGTCACAAACCATCATGGGCTTGGTGTAGCAATTTACAAGGCAAGGATATTCTAAAATAAGGAATAAGATGGTCTATTATTGGCAGTGATTGTACACGTGAAATTTATGGAGAGCCATGCCTACCTTTGGAACCTTACTTTCAAATTTGTTGTACCACGTACAAGTCCGAATCAGCCAAGTAGTTTGTTCCCTTTTTGATAGAAGATTGAAGATGTGTAAACTGAAGAAAACAATAAAGGAAAACATAAGTTCACAAGAACACTAATAAATCTAGACCTCACCTCATCTTCAAAATCAAATCAAGAAAAAGAAATTGGAAGAGTGAAGGGTATAAGCAACATACCATGACCAAGCAGAGATAAGGGCTTGGTAGTGGTGATCTTGGAAGGATAAGAGATTTCATCAACCAATACCGCTTCATCAACCACTTGAATTATTAAATTTCACAAAAACAAATAATTTCTTAGTTATAAGCAACTAAAATCAATAAAGAACTGTTAGCAAATTCATTTGATTGAGATAGAGAGCTCTTACTAGTTGTATCTTCGGGAGAACAAGATAGAGAGAGTGAAGGAAGAGTTAGGGGGTGAGCAAACGTTGAGAGGGAGAGACAGCGGTGTAAGACTAGAAATGGAGTTGCTATATAAGGCTCTATGATATAGACCCTTTCAAAGTGGTAGGTAGAGTGAGTTGAAACACCTGTGGGTAAGTGAGTTTATCAATTGCTACCTCTCTATAATTTATGTAGTTAATGGTCTACCTGATCTGGGTACTTGACCTAAATATCCTTTGTTGAAGCTAAAATTGAATTTGAATATCAATCTGTGATCTCTGACTACTTTTCTTTCTTTAGAATAAAGTGGGTATAGATTGATTCTGGATTTTTCACAGGTTCTGTTCTGTTCTTTTGTTTTTGTGAAGTCTTAGTTTTCCACATGTTTAGTGTTTCTGTCCTTTTTTTTTCCTGATTGAATCTATGTAAATTTTGGTCGTTCCATATGCTTAGGTGATTTTAAATGCTGTGATTTAAATTAATTGTCTGTTTGTTTTTATCTGAACCACACAATTTATTTGGGGCATAGGGTGTATGTGTTCTGGTTGAAGTTGGAAGAAATGGGTTGATAGTTTAATTGCTAAGTCTTCTTTGTGGCTTAAATAAAAAAGAAGAAGTGCTTGCAGCCTACAACTAGTAAATGACATATATGAATAGAGAATGCATAGTTAGTCTTCATTGAGTGTTGTTGACTCTTCTTCTCGGGTTATATAAATAAGTCTTTGTTTTAGCATAGCTATGTTATTCATTGTTAATTTCTTGGTTGCTAAGTCACCTTGTTGCCTTTATTGTTTTTGTTTGTTGCTTGCTGATTTTGTGCTTGGTTTTTTGAGTTAAATACTCCAATTTTGAGTGTGATGACTGTTTGATTGAGAAACTGAGATAGATTGCTCTTCTGCTGAGTTGGTTGTCTTAACAATGATAGTAACTCATGATGCATGCTCATATATTTGTTCACAGCTTTAGTTAAACTAGGATGAAATCATGCATTTACTGTTTCCTTGATTATTTCCTTTTTGCCTCCTAATTACTGAAACCATGCTCATTTTTCATGAAGTTAGTTTGAATGACCATATTGAAGAATTGGGACTTTGGTTTGCTTACTGGTTGAGTCTCTAGATTTTGTTTGTTTGATCATTGGCATGAATGGGTGGTCTATCTATGTTCATTTGTTGTGAATGATGCTTTATAATCTTATGTCAATGTCAATCCAAGAACTGGGTTTCTTGTCTGTTCATATTTTTTCTTAATAATTATTATGAACTTACGATAATAACTTAACTATTGGTGTTGTTTTTTTCCTCTCCTATATATGTTTGGTTGTTATGTTTGGAAAATCTCAAATATAATTTTGTCCTTCTTGTAGGTACCAGATGAAGGTAGCGGGGCTCTATCTCCTAATGACTTAAGAAGATCATGCAATGGAAGTAACACTCATCAATCAGCGGATATTTCAAGTTCTCATTAATTAATTTACTAATTGTTTGACTTATATGTAATTTGGAGTTATTTGACTTATATGTAATTTGAAGTTATTTGACTTGTGTATTCATGTTACTATTTAAGATGTTATTTATCAAAATGTTGATGACTTATAATTTTCAGTTATTAAGTTAATGTACTCATGTTAAATTTGATATTTGGTAAATTAAATTAATGAGTATTTTTTTATATTTCATTAATCAAAATTATTATATTTATATTTGTAGATTATGACAAACAAGAATTGTCATAATAAACATGAAAATTGACGTAATTAGATGTAAATATGGAAATTAGTTGAAATTTTTTTTTGTGGATTACGTTGTCTTATATTGTAATTACTTGTAAATTACTAAGCTCAAACTATCATAATTAGCTGCAATTACAAAAATTTATTAGCAATTTTTTGAGTGTATTACGGCAGTTAAAACTGCCATAATTTTTGGTAAATTATGGTAGGCAAAACTGCCATAATTCTTGGTAAATTACGGTAGTCAAAATTGCCATAATTTACTAAAAATTACGGTAGTTTACCCTATCATTTTATACACAATTAAATCATAATTTTAGGTAAATTACGGCAGTTTTAACTGCCATTTTACGCACCACAGAATCACCGTTTTATACATGGTAAATTGTGGCAGTTATTGTGGTGGTTAACGAAAAATCACCGTATTATACCGAATGACGATGAAAATTATATCAGTTGTGGAAACTGCCACTAACACGAAAAATGGCGGTTAAAATCACCGTAATATGCAAAAAAAAAAAGCCGTAATTTACCTAATTTTTTGTAGTGAGTGAAAGTCCGTTGGACTGTTGTTAAAGCCGAGTTGCCTAGGAGGTGAACACACCTTAGTGCGAGCGCGAGTAGACTAGTGTAAGTCATATTGTTGACCATGGAGGCGTCGGGGTGCGGGTACCTCGCAATGGACCATTGGTAGCTCTTCTGTCCGTGGGGTAAACCAATGCAAACGCACTGATGATCTTGACTGGGCACTGTCCTATATCGTGATCTAGCATAGACTGTCTGTACAATGCCTTGATGTGCACGTGGATAAACTAATGAATTATAGCACTTTGGTCGTGGTAGCCGAGTTGCAGACGTGTCTCTTGATCTTTCTCTCGGACTGTTTGTGTCTAGCTCCATGGAGTAGGATTTTGACTCTGTAAACATGTGCATAGTGAGTCCATGTAATATCTGGCATCTATTTATTATTATAATTGGAACTGCTGCATTACTGATATATATATATATTTGCCTGAAACTGCTTAATTGTCTATTGCTGCTATTTAATGCTTATGATTATTATTTTGAAATGCTTGTGGGTGCTTGCGCCGTTTTGTTTCTTGCTGCTATAATTGGTAATGATGGTAGGTTGTCTTACCTCTTTCTTGTATTTTTGTTATTTTTTATCTGTATATTGTGTCTTATCGAAGACGTCAGTAAGGAGGTTGGAGCTCCCGATTTCCCCAGCTTCTGGCCCTATCGCGATTAGCGTTTATTGTCGAATCATGGCGGCACGCCTGCGTGGATTTCTAGGTTATGTACGTCTGACCTTCCTCGGAGGGCCAGACTGTTGGTACATCAACCTCAATTCTGGGCGCTTATCTATGAGGGAGAGGTGTCGATTTTACTAGCTTGGAGGCGTTATGATTCGCCCATCTTCACGAGCAGCGTAAGCGTGTGCTTGGAGTTCTACTTGCCCATCCGAGAAATGTGGGGTGATCGCTACTACACCCCACAGGAGGATTCTTTTGTTTTCACTGCTCGGGCCCCGGCCTGTCATTCAGTGGCTCCTATGTGGGTTTCCTCGGATGAGGAAGACCTCGGGGAGGATCTCGCGGAGGATCCTGAAGAGGATCCTGACACGATTCCTCTTCATCTAAGGGACTGATATTGCTGGTAGCTATTGATGGCTACCAGTGTTTTATTTTGGGGGCCTGATGTCTTTATTTTGGTGGGCTGTATATTTCTGATATCTTAGGGATATATATGTATGACCCTTTGGGCAGGTATAGTTTTGCTTTTTGTACATTGGGCTTTGTAACTAAACAGATTTAGTATAAATATATATATATAAATGAATATGCAATGTTGATCAATTATATGCTTTACTTCTGTCTTGCTCTTTATTGCCATTTATGTTTCGTCACTATATCTTATTAATTATTATAAGAAAAAAAATGTTATCGCCATTTTATTTATGCAGCTTTAACTAGATAAATTTAATCGTAATCAAAAGAACCGGGTCTTAATTTATCATTTTTATTTTTTGCATTATAAATGACAATGTGACGTTCTCTCCCAAAAAAGAGGCTTAACAATTAGCCTCTAATGCCTCATTACACTTCCCAAACATAGCTGGGCCTTGTAGGAATGCAATGGCCCAAGTTTCATCTGAATTGGACTTGAATTGACCAAGCTATGCTCACTTTAATGCCATATGCTCCTAAACCTGAGTCTGAACTTCCAGGCCCAATTAGGCCCACTAGATATCTGATTGAGACTTTGAGCTCTTCATCAAAGTTGTAAAGCTTCCTCTCAGCTTTCCTACAAGGTAAAATGCATAATTTTTAGACGTCTAAAACTTAAGTTATGGCTGGAATACAAAAACAACGTCAAAACTCAATAATGCTGAAAAAATCCAATTAAGCCCAAACTTATAAAACATGTCTAAGGTCAAACAATTAAGTACATAAAGAGTGTAAATCACTAAAAATGAGGGCTTATTAATGTATAAAATATGTGAAGATCAAGTACATCATTACAAGCTGAGCGTTGAACTCAGTACAGATAGCGGATAATGGGGAAAAGAAGATACAAGATAGATAATTCAAAAGAGAAGAATTTTATTGATTGTTCTCATTCCATACATCATCAACTTTAATGAAAGAAGAAGAAAGAAAAATTCATCAAAAATGTACTATAAAAAATGCCTATTGGAGAACCCGAGGAAAGAAGCTGGCATCCCAATCGTTGACGATGATGGCCCCTCGAATTACTGCCATCTCCATGGTCTCTCCAAAACCAGCACCGGTCTCTTCCCTGTTGAACAGGATGCTCCACCCTAGGTACCTCCGAAAGAGCTTTCCTCTGAGGAACCTCTTGCACATCCAACTGCCTTTAGAGGACCTACCAAAAGACTAGTCTGGTGCCTCCAAATCACTGAAAAAGGAGGAGGGGCAAGGGCAGAGCGTCTCCGAGTGTCTCTATACACCACGACAGGAACCTCACCTCACTCCTTCCCAGTAAGAGTGGGTAGATTAAACACTCCCACGTACATCGGGAGAGAAAGGCTTTTACTGCCCAGATGCATGTTAACCTAGATAGGTAGAGCAGTTACTTGGTCCTCACTGAACCATTACACTGAGAAAGAAAGGTCTCCACTGGAGGGATTGGCTATAAAAAAGTAAATACTTTTAAAGACTTTGGGAAGAATAGTGTGATGATCTTAGCAGAGGGCAAAACCCTCTATGTGCATACAAAAAATGAAAGGGAAACCATTACCTAAAAGAGGATCATTCTCAAGCAAAATCACAAAGCAAAAGGAATACAATAAAAGGAATGTCAGCCTCAATGCAAACATTCCCTATTAATAGAGGGAATGTGTAACATCTTAATGCTAATAACTCGATATAAATAACATTTAAAGAGATAAACAACATTACAATGCCACTACATACATAATAACCTGATCATATATCCACAATGTTCATTGGAAACATTAGAGAGAGCCATATGAAATACGAAAAACATAAAACTTATAGCAAAATGCATATATACATATACAACATTAGCCTTAGCAAAGGCTTGTAGTATTACATAATCCTTTATATTACAAAAGAAGTAATGAAGATACATCAGTTATAACATAACTACTAAGACTAGAACTATTCTAATCCTTGGCTTCCTTTTTCGTCTTGTTCTTGAAAGAACTCTCACATGGAATTACATGGTAACACAACGGGGTGAGAATCAACAATTATCAGTATGAGTAAACCAAAACCAGTCATACATAACATAATAAACATAATCTTAACATATACTAAATAAGATATGTTTAAAGCACTACTAGATTATACTTTAGTAATTATACTTTAGTAACTCAAGATACCAAGTTAACATACATTCTATCATACATACTTAGTCCAATCTAGAAACAAAATGTTCAACTAAGATTACTAGCTTAGTGCATTATCTTGTGGTAAATAGAGGGAAAACTCATCCTCATATTACACATATCTTGACACTATCGAGAAGGTCGAGATGAATCCTCATTCAAAAGAACCTTCTGGACTCTCTACTTATTTCCCTTGACCTAAATGATGGTACACAACATCAAAGAATACTCACAAAGATCAATACTACGAGAACATCCTTCATACATACATCTAAAACACCACCTCATCACTCATTACTCTTAAGTGATACACATTACCACAAAAATGGCCTAAGGTGCTAGATGTTTACCTAAAGCAAACTGATCCTCTTGAATGCTCAAAGGTTTAAACTTTATCATACATGCTAGGTAACAATTCCTCTCTTGGAATTATACCTATTTATGTCATAACACACCTTAGGAAACCTACATAAATGATTCCAACTAACCAAAAACTTGAAAACATCAAAAATGACATTTTTAGAAATCCTGGTCCTCACGCCGCGGCACGGCGTTAGCATGCCACGGCGCCTTACTCTCGAATTTCATACTGATGCATATCACACCTCAACGTGACCTTCTCCACGTCGCGGAGCACGTATCAGATTCAACCATACACCG
The DNA here is from genome assembly GCA_029884595.1 of Ormosia semicastrata. Lineage (NCBI taxonomy): Eukaryota > Viridiplantae > Streptophyta > Magnoliopsida > Fabales > Fabaceae > Ormosia > Ormosia semicastrata. The sequence goes on along the minus strand of JAQQTO010000061.1, from coordinate 61,284,054 downwards.
CAACGCGCATAGTAGAATCTAGGTTCTGCAGAATCGTGTACTGTTCCATTAGATTTCTTCATGAGATTTGGCCATTCCAAAATAGTTTCTAAGTGATTCTAAGTCCCTAATTAGTTCATTAACACATAAGAATCATCAATCACCAACTTAAAGCAATAAATTTGGATTCAAGAACCAAATCACACATACTTTGACCTAAACCCCTCTTTTGGGCATCAATGGTTTAAATGAGATGTTTTAAGTTTCTAACTCAAACTTAAGCTATGAACAAGTCATAAACACCCATTGAAATACATCCAAGCAATTAAAACACATCTAGAACTCATTTTGACTTACTATGCACCAAGGGTGCATCCAGGGAGAAAATGTAGAATAGAAGTGCAAGAACTCTAAATCCCCTACCTTTGGCAGCTGAGATGTAGATTCAAGCTTTGGAGGATGTAACACCCCAACTTTTGGGATAATTACAATATAGTCCCTAAATGTACTGTTTTGTGAATTCTGTGAGCAGTAAATTAAATTTGACTGTTCTGTGAGTGTACTTGATTGTTGTGTGTGATTTGCTCCAGCCAGTGGAAATAATAATTTTTTGGCCGAAAAAATCTTATTTTAATTAATTGGAGTGGGATCTTACTAAACCCAATTGATTGATATATATATTAATCTCGTAATTTTTTGATTTAATCGTAATAAAATAATTTTATATTATTATAATATTATTTTATATTACAAGATCATCTTTCTCAAAAACAGTAAAAATCTGCTTCGGTTTGACCACAGATCTTTAAAAGTACTATAGGACCCGCGTTTAGGAAAAACAATCAACTATGCTGACTGGACAAATTCTAGCCAATGAGAGCAAGTCAACGAAAGTGGCTTGACTTTTTAAACCAATAGGAAAAGGTCAACAAAGGGAGCATGGACTTTGATTTGGACCGTTGGATGAAGACTTAGTTAGGAAGCCTTTGATTTCAACCGTTGATCAAATCAATGGTGAGATTAGAATTCAAGATTTATGACTAATTCATATCTACCTTAGATGACATCTATGGTTAGGAATTAAAGATGAAATCAATGGTTAGAATTAAGTCAAAAATAGTAGGCTTGAATTTGGTTAGTAGCTAATTAAGCTTAATTTGACTAAACTAATTACCTAATTAACAAACTAAGTGAACTAACTTAATTCTTAATTAGTTATAATCTAAATACTAATTAAATATCTTAATATTGATTAGAGGTTATAATATATATTAATTTAATTGGTTATATGATTAGTATGTTAATTAAGATTGGTTAGGATATTTAACCTAACTAATTGCCTAATTAATTAGCATATAATTAGGTGTAAATGGAAAACAATTAAACCCCTAAAATCTAAGGAGAGCACACGATTTGGGCAGCAGCCTTGAGAGGCTTGGTGGCTAAGTTCTACTAGCTTCTTGAACCCTCCAAATGTCATAAACCATGTGCACACAATATGAACTCAATTAGATCTTTATCTAGCCAAATTAAACACTCAACCTCACCCAAAAAGCCACTCACGGCAGTAGCCCTTTAGCTTGCCCTCTTCACTTTTATTTTCACACTTATCTTAATTAAGCATTCTATTTTCTCTCCAAAAATACCAAGAACCCATGAACACTTTCTCTTCCTTTTCTTTCTCTCTAATTCGGCCAAGCCCTCACCCCACACAACCAAACCTCTATAATTTTATCTCTTAGCTTTTCTTGAACCCAAATCCTATTCTAAACACTTTTCATTCACAAGGTTTTACTAAAATCCTACTCTATCTTGTCCAAAATCACACCTTTTGCTTACTTTCTTAAGGGTAAGTTTTGATTTTATGGTTCAAAATTGGATTTCTAATTTTTCTAACCATGATTGTTCCATGGTTTTTCAATATTGTACCTTGTATGTGTTTTTACTAATTGTTTAAGAATTTTAGGGATTTGTTTGGGAGCTTGTACGAATTTAAAGGAAAGGAGGAAAACTAATCGATTAAATTGTCTTCAAGAGGTAAGAGGGAGACTTAATCTCATCAACCCTAAGTGGTGATGGGAAAATGGATTTGTGTTTGTGTGTAGAATCCATAAGGATTCGGTTTGTATGGTTTATTTGTGGTTTTTATTGTTTTTGATTGTTTAAATGCTTTCCTATTTGTGATTATTTTCGCTATGCATGATTATAGCTTTTATTATTTTTGCTATGCATGTTTATGGCTTTCAATATATTGTATGTATATTATATGTGATTTAATAATTGTATGTGCTTATAACTGTATAATTATTAAAGTAGGATGTGAATAACATGTGCGATTTGCATGAGTGTTCCAAAGAACACATTATGAGGCTCACGACCTTACATCAAAATAGAGAACCAAAATGTTCTCAGCAATTTTCTAAATCACTAATTTAAGGAATCTAGGTAAAATAATCAAGTTAAAAGTGGTTTAAGTTAATTATGGCCAACATGCCATTTAGTGTATAATTAAATGTCATTTTATTTTGATTTGGCCAACATGCCATTTTATTTACTAAGATAGGTTAGGTAATCATTTTACAACATAAATTGATTCCAATGAATCATTGAGAAAAATAAAAGGAATAAATTCAGTTTTAGAATTTTAACTTAGCAGAAATTAGTTTAAATAAGAATTAAATTAGACGCTTGAAAAATACTAACGTAGAGCTCATTCCATAAATTTTGAAGCGCGTTAGTAAGTTTCAAAGTGTAATTATTGGGTAAAAATAAAATGAAACTATATTTAGTGGAAAACGTTAAAAATTACTTTATACTGATTTTATAGGCAAAATGTTGCCAAAATTTATTAAAATCGAACGCATAAAATGAAAAGATTTCATACTATATTTAGAACGCAAGAAAAATACTCTACGTATTTTAAATATACTAGATATAGTTTTACACATATTGAAAATAATAATTATAAGCTATTCGGTTAAGAAAATGAATTAAAAATCCTACGCGATTGAGAAAATGATTTAAAAAGATTTTGTGATGTTTAAAAATGTCAAAATATATTTACGCAATTTAAAAATGTTTGTGAAAATGATGAGATTGTGAAAACGCGATAAAATTCCTACGCGATTGAACAATACTGTGAGTTTTGCTGTCGGGCCAAAGTGGTGGACCCAAACATATTGCAGTGTAGTACTTGTCAGGTGGGACATACTATACTTTGTTATTTTGTGACTAAGGGTATTTTTGTAATTTTTTGTAATTATGGTAAAATTTGGATAATAAGGGTATTTTTGTAATTTTATATCATGCTTAGAGTGTTGTGCCAATTTGGGTTATAATTGGTGATTGATTGACAAGGCGAATTACACCATGTTTTGGTGTGACAAGCGTAGTGTGGTTCATTTATGGACTTGGAGGCGTTAGTGTGCGGAGAATTCCACATGCGGACAGTGGGTTGCTCCTCCTGCAGGCCGTGGTGGTAGGCTGCAACACACTAATGATCTTGACAAGCACTATTCTTAGTCGAGATCTTGAGGGACTATTAAGTACTATGCCCGTGGTACACGATGTTGGACTGTGTACTACTACACGATGTTTTGGACCAGGGCTATAGACACAAAGATTGGACAGTGCAATAGTTTGGTTGGGCAGCCATAAAGTATTATTAGTTTCTATTCGAATCATTCTCTCAGATATCCGTGTTTAGCTCCATGGAGTAGGAACGAGTCAGGGTGTGTTCATGCATTACCTGCATTTTGTTGTTCATGCATCATCTGCACTTTACTGCTTACCATATTCTGTGATAAAATATATGATGTACAGTTTTAATATATTATGCATGATACGTGTTATTTTAATATATATTGCTTTAATATATTATGCATGATATAATGGTATGTGTTATTTTAATATGTATTACTTTGTTATATTATGCATGAAATGTTGGTATGTACTGTTGTGATATTTGTTTGTATTGTCGTTTTCTTTATTGCCATGCGGGTAATGGTGTAGATTGTCTCACCTCTCTATATGTTTTCTCGATATTACTATATTATTTCCGTAAAGAGTTTGAGGAAAAAGAGGAACAGCCTCTTGAGATATAGTATCCTGGACGAGCGACAGTAGGCGAGCTATACGAGGAAGAGGAGCCGGTAGATCACACTGATCATCAAGACTGATCTTGAGATCATGGCGTTGCTAGGATTCTTCGGGTTTGTGAGACTGGAGTTTCACGGAGGTTCTGAGGCCTGGCGTATGCATGTAGACAGAGGGATAGTTGCTTATGTGGGGCGTTTGACTGTGTCCCTATGTAGAGAGTATGATGGAGATGTCATATTCACTACTATGTTGTATTTACATTTAGAGTTACCTCTGACTCTTAGGCGTTACTGGCAAGGAATATTCCATGCGCCTGGTGAGCTCAGTAGTGAGTCAACCGCTCGGACTCGTGTCTGTAGTACTATGGGACCTAGAACTATGGGACCTCCAGGAGCTCTGAATTTCGAGGATCTTTCTGAGGATGATCCATCGGAGGATTAGAGAGCTCTGAGGTGCACTTGGGCAATACTGTGTCTTAGTTTTATGTCAACTCTTTACTGCTTTGCTAAATACATGTAGTTGTAAATTAATTGTGTACTTCAGACAAAAATCATATGTATATTATGGTGTGATTATGTTTTTGCTTTAATTTGTGTTCTGTGTTATTTTATTTAATATTATTAAGTATAAAGAGGAAAAAAAAATTTACCCTATTATTATTTATGTACCAAACGATTTACAACTTGGGTAAGACATTTATTTTATTTTATTTTATTTTATTGCATCATAAATGTGACATCCCCAGAAAGGGTATTACATTAGTTGGTATCAAAGCCCAAGTTAGAGTCTTTTGGGTTTGTGGGTAGGTTTGTCTTGTTTGTGCTGTGTGAATCTCTGATATTAAACACAGAGATATGTTTCAATTTCCAAATGGAAACAGCTTTGTGCGAAATAGCTACGTTTAGTTCGTTGTGTGTTGATTTTGTTTATCTTTGAAGAAAGATAGTGGAACATTACGAACATGAGCATGTGGACGCGAAACGTGATGAAGATCGTATAGCTATAGCTAGAAGCGTGATGCGCAAGGCGATTGAAGTAGTAGTACTACAGAGACAGATGGTCATTCAGCAGCGGGAACTGATAATCGAACTTCATAGCTTATTAGGATTGGAGCAGCCATTGGATGCGAGGAGCTGTAACTTAGAATCTTCGATAATTCAAAATAGGAGGAAGCGTAAGGTCAATCATTTTCAGCGAAAGTCGTATGTACAATCACCGGGGAAGCAATAACGAATAAAGAAAAGAAGTATGAGTGGCAACGATTTTGGTCAGACTGTGGTATTATTAACGAAGTACTTGAAGTGTGGAAAGCCTGAACACTTATTCAAAGAGTGTGATCAGCTGAAGATGGAAACTTCCGTTAGTAATACATGTGTTTCAAAATCTCGAAACGAAGAAAGAGCCAATGCAAGGAGTGTAATGAAAACGTTCAAATATAAAAACTTAAGAAGTGAGAAAGTCGTGCCATAGAAGGTAATCTTAAAAACTGTGTTGTATAATTCGCGAGGTAACTCATTCTCTTGTGATCTTTGATTGCGTAAATCTTTTGGAGTTATCTATGTTTTACTTCTTTTCATAATGTTACTTCAGCTTCTAAACTTGCTATTACTACTTGAACCTGCTTAAAACTATTATATTATTGTTAGAGTTTGAAACTTTTTATTGATCTGGTTTGTCTATTTCTTTCTCAAATAGACTGAGTAAATCAATTTGATTTATCCGTGCCTTTGTTATAGAGTGATCTGAGTATTTCTACTCTTCTTGATTTAAACTTGTTGTTTATACTCAAAGTTTTCTAATTCTACCCTATACCTATTGAATATCAAATCTTTTCTGTTGATTTGATCTGTTTATTTAAAATCGCATTTATTTGAGATCCTGACTTTTTAAATGGATTGGTTATTTTCCAACCATATCCTACTAGATTGTTGCAATGCAATTTTAGTGTTTCCTTGACCTGACATTTTTGGATTTGAATCCAGAAAGTTCATTTCTAAAATTATTGGACTATGTTCATTTCAAAATCTATTAGACCATCTCAAATTCTTGGTTGGACTAATCTGGTAACCTACTTAATAGTTTTATTACTTTTCCTTATGACCTTCATAGTATCTTTCATGTGTTTCACTTAAGAAGGATTATTCTTGATCTAACTTATGTCATAGTATCAAATACAGTGCAATTAGAAGAAAACTTGATCTATGAGACAGCTTCTGTTAAGAGTAAAAATAGGCAAGTAGAACAACTTATCTTGATGAAGAAAATCTGGAATAATGTGACGACAGGGGAGCCAGAAGATCAAATGAAGAAACTCATTGTTCGTTCCAAGATTGATTTGTGTGCTGGTAATTATCAGATTCGCGTAAAGGTAGAGAATGTTCCAAGACAGTTTTTCAGATGCGTTGCAAGCACTATGAATATTCAGTACTACTATGAATATTCAGTACTACCATTCGGGGTAGGGAATGTTTTGACGATGTTCACGAATTATATAAATAAGATCTTTCTTTCTCACTTAGGCAAAATTGTCATTATTTTTGTTGGCAATATTTTGACCTATTCTCGAAATTCAAAGGAACATGCTGAAGATCTCAATGTAGCTCTTCAATTTTTGAAGAAGAAGAAGGAGCTATGCGCGAAACTAGTCGGATGCAAGTTCTGTTAGAAGAAGTTCAACTCGTGGATTTAGATTGAGTATGGACATCGAATAGAAAGGTGGTGGCGTATACTTCAAGGCAGTGGAACGTGCGTAAGAAGGATTATTCGATTTAAGTTTTTGGGATACGCGGTAGTCGTTGTGCAAAGAAGATCTGAAGACATTTTTTTTCCTATAAAATTCACCATAATTTTAAAGGCTTGAAGTACCTGTTCAATCAAGAAGGGCTTGGATATCAGGAAGAGACGAATAGTTAGAATTTTCGAAGGACTTGTTGGGATGAATTTCTAGTATTGATAGAATTCATATACAACGATAGTCTTGTTCGAGTATAAGGATGACACCCTATGAGGCATTATATGGGAGACGTTGTGGAACGCCATTGTATTGGTATCATACTGTGGAAAGTAGTATTGTAGGACCCGAGTTTGTGCAGCAAACAACTGAGAAGAGGAGATAATTTGAGACAAGATGGGGACGACTCAGACGCAACAAAACAGTTATGCTGATAAAAGACAGAGACTGCTTGAATTTGAAGAAGGTGAACATGTATTTCTACGTGTGACACCTATGACTGGAGTTGGACGAGCAATTAAGTCGAGGAAACTCACTCTGAAGTATCGGGCCGTATTAGATATTTCATCGATAGATTCGATAGTTTATCAGATTTCACTACCACCATTCTTATCAAATTTTTATAATATATTTCACGTATTACAAACTACAGAATATATTTCAGATCCGATTTACGTCATTGAACCAGACACCGTACAACTGAAGGAGAATTTAACCTATGAGACATTTCCAGTCAAGATTGAAGATGGAAGGACAAAGCAACTTCGAAAAAAAGGAGATCGTATTAGTTAAAGGAGTTTGGAACGATGTAGGTGGCGGAGCCACAAAGGAGCTAGAAAATAAGACGAGGGAGCAATACCCTCAATTGTTTGATGTATGATGAATTTCGGGGACGAAATTCTTATTAGTGGGGGAAAGTTGTAACACCCCAACTTTTGGGATAATTACAATATAGTCCCGAAATGTACTGTTTTGTGAATTCTCATGAGCGATAGAATTAAATTTGACTGTTCCGTGAGTGTACTTGATTGTTGTGTGTGATTTGCTCGAGCCAGAAAATAATAATTTTCTCGAATCGAAAAAATCTTATTTTAATTAATTGAGGTTTGGGGATCTTACTAAACTCAATTGATTGATATATATATTAATCTCGTAATTTTAAGATTTAATCGCGTGCAATAAAATAATTTTATATTATTATAATATTATTTTATATTACAAGATCTCTACTGTCTCAAAAACAGTAAAAATTTGCTTTGGTTTGACCACAGATCTTTAAAAGTACTGTGGGACCCGCGTTTAGGAAAAATAGTCAACTGTGCTGATTGGACAAATTCTAGCCAATGAGAGCAAGTCAACGAAAGTGGCTTGACTTTTTAAACCAATAGGAAAAGGTCAACAAAGGGAGCATGGACTTTGATTTGGACCGTTGGATGAAGACTTAGTTAGGAAGCCTTTGATTTCAACCGTTGATCAAATCAATGGTGAGATTAGAATTCAAGATTTATGACTAATTCATATCTACCTTAGATGACATCTATGGTTAGGAATTAAAGATGAAATCAATGGTTAGAATTAACTCAAAAATAGTAGGCTTGAATTTGGTTAGTAGCTAATTAAGCTTAATTTGACTAAACTAATTACCTAATTAACAAACTAAGTGAACTAACTTAATTCTTAATTAGTTATAATCTAAATACTAATTAAATATCTTAATATTGATTAGAGGTTATAATATATATTAATTTAATTGGTTATATGATTAGTATGTTAATTAAGATTGGTTAGGATATTTAACCTAACTAATTGCCTAATTAATTAGCATATAATTAGGTGTAAATGGAAAACAATTAAACCCCTAAAATCTAAGGAGAGCACACGGTTTGGGCAGCAGCCTTGAGAGGCTTGGTGGCTAAGTTCTACTAGCTTCTTGAACCCTCCAAATGTCATAAACCATGTGCACACCATGTGAACTCAATTAGATCTTTATCTAGCCAAATTAAACACTCAACCTCACCCAAAAAGCCACTCACTAGCAGCTAATTCTTTAGCTTGCCCTCTTCACTTTTATTTTCACACTTATCTTAATTAAGCATTCTATTTTCTCTCCAAAAATACCAAGAACCCATGAACACTTTCTCTTCCTTTTCTTTCTCTCTAATTCGGCTAAGCCCTCACCCCACACAACCAAACCTCTATAATTTTATCTCTTAGCTTTTCTTGAACCCAAATCCTATTCTAAACACTTTTCATTCACAAGGTTTTACTAAAATCTTACTCTATCTTGTCCAAAATCACACCTTTTGCTTACTTTCTTAAGGGTAAGTTTTGATTCTATGGTTCAAAATTGGATTTCTAATTTTTCTAACCATGATTGTTCCATGGTTTTTCAATATTGTACCTTGTATGTGTTTTTACTAATTGTTTAAGAATTTTAGGGATTTGTTTGGGAGCTTGTACGAATTAAAAGGAAAGGAGGAAAACTAACCGATTAAATTGTCTTCAAGAGGTAAGAGGGAGATTTAATCTCATCAACCCTAAGTGGTGATGGGAAAATGGATTTGTGTTTGTGTGTAGAATCTATAAGGATTCAGTTTGTATGGTTTATTTGTGGATTTTATTGTTTTTGATTGTTTAAATGCTTTCCTATTTGTGATTATTTTTGCTATACATGATTATAGCTTTTATTATTTTTGCTATGCATGTTTATGGCTTTCAATATATTGTATGTATATTATATGTGATTTAATAATTGTATGTGCTTATAACTGTATAATTATTAAAATAGGATGTGAATAACATGTGCGATTTGCATGAGTGTTCCAAAGAACACATTATGAGGCTCACGGCCTTACATCAAAATCGAGAACCAAAATGTTCTCAGCAATTTTCTAAATCACTGATTTAAGGAATCTAGGTAAAATAATCAAGTTAAAAGTGGTTTAAGTTAATTATGGCCAACATGCCATTTAGTGTATAATTAAATGTCATTTTATTTTGATTTGGCCAACATGCCATTTTATTTACTAAGATAGGTTAGGTAATCATTTTACAACATAAATTGATTCCAATGAATCATTGAGAAAATAAAAGGAATAAATTCAGTTTTAGAATTTTAACTTAGCAGAAATTAGTTTAAATAAGAATTAAATTAGACGCTTGAAAAATACTAACGTAGAGCTCATTCCATAAATTTTGAAGCGCGTTAGTAAGTTTCAAAGTGTAATTATTGGGTAAAAATAAAATGAAACTATATTTAGTGGAAAACGTTAAAAATTACTTTATACTGATTTTATAGGCAAAATGCTGCCAATATTTATTAAAATCGGACGCATAAAATGAAAAGATTCCATACTATATTTAGAACGCAAGAAAAATACTCTACATATTTTAAATATACTAGATATAGTTTTACACATATTGAAAATAATAATTATAAGCTATTCGGTTAAGAAAATGAATTAAAAATCCTACGCGATTGAGAAAATGATTTAAAAAGATTTTGTGATGTTTAAAAATGTCAAAATATATTTATGCGATTTAAAAACGTTTGTGAAAATGATGAGATTGTGAAAACGCGATAAAATTCCTACGCGATTGAGCAATACTGTGAGTTTTGCTGTCGGGCCAAAGTGGTGGACCCAGACATATTGCAGTGTAGTACTGTCAGGTGAGACGTACTATACTTTGTTATTTTGTGACTAAGGGTATTTTTGTAATTTTTTGTAATTATGGTAAAATTTGGATAATAAGGGTATTTTTGTAATTTTAGATCATGCTTAGAGTGTTGTGCCAATTTGGGTTATAATTGGTGATTGATTGACGAGGCGAATTACACCGTGTTTTGGTGTGATAAGCGTAGTGTGGTTCATTTATGGACTTGGAGGCGTTAGTTTGCGGAGAATTCCACATGCGGATAGCGGGTTGCTCCTCTGGGCCATGGTAACGGGCAACACACTAATGATCTTGACAAGCACTATTCTTAGTCGAGATCTTGAGGGGACTATTAAGTACTATGCCTGTGGTACACGATGTTGGACTGTGTACTACTACATGATGTTTTGGACTGTGGGCTATAGACACAAAGATTGGACAGTGCAATAGTTTGGTTGGGCAGTCATAAAGTATTATTAGTTTCTATTCAGATCATTCTCTCAGATATCCGTGTTTAGCTCCATGGAGTAAGAACGAGTCAGGGTGTGTTCATGCATTACCTGCATTTTACTGTTCATGCATCATCTGCACTTTACTGCTTACCATATTCTGTGATAAAATATATGATGTACAGTTTTAATATATTATGCATGATACATGTTATTTTAATATATATTGCTTTAATATATTATGCATGATATAATGGTATGTGTTATTTTAATATGTATTACTTTGTTATATTATGCATGAAATGTTGATATGTACTGTTGTGATATTTGTTTGTATTGTCGTTTTCTTTATTGCCATGCGGGTAATGGTGTAGATTGTCTCACCTCTCTATATGTTTTCTCGATATTACTATATTATTTCCGTAAAGAGTTTGAGGAAGAAGAGGAACAACCTCTTGAGATATAGTATCCTGGACGAGCGACAAATGGGGCGAGCTATACGAGGAAGAGGAGCCTAGATCACACTGATCATCAAGATTGATCTTGAGATCATGGCGTTGCCGTGATTCTTCTGGTTTGTGAGACCGGAGTTTCACGGAGGTTCTCGAGGCACAGCGTATGCATGTGACGAGAGGACGCTTGCTTATGTGGGGCGTTTGACTGTGTCCCTATGTAGAGAGTATGATGGAGATGTCATATTCACTACTATGTTGGATTTACATTTAGAGTTACCTCTGACTCTTAGGCGTTACTGGCAAGGAATATTCCATGCGCCTAGTGAGCTCAGTAGAGAGTCAACCGCTCGGACTCGTGTCCGTAGTACTATGGGACCTAGAACTATGGGACTCCAGGAGCTCTGAATTTCGAGGATCTTTCTGAGGATGATCCATCGGAGGATTAGAGAGCTCTGAGGTGCACTTGGGCAATACTATGTCTTAGTTTTATGTCAACTCTTTACTGCTTTGCTAAATACATGTAGTTGTAAATTAATTGTGCACTTCAGACAAAAATCATATGTATATTATGGTGTGATTATGTTTTTGCTTTAATTTGTGTTCTGTGTTATTTTATTTAATATTATTTAATATTATTAAGTATAAAGAGGAAAAAAAAAATTTACCCTATTATTATTTATGTACCAAACGATTTACAACTTGGGTAAGACATTTATTTTATTTTATTTTATTGCATCATAAATGTGACATCCCCAAAAAGGGTGTTACAGAGGATCTCAGACTTTAGCCTTCCCTTTAGCTTTCCTCTTTTTCTCCTCCTCTTCCTTGATCTTTCCTTCCTTTTCTTTCCTTTCTTCTCTCACAATTTATGCTTCTGTTTTTGGAGCAAAGAACCATGAATGAGGAAAAATACAAAGGATCATTTAACTTATAAAGCTTTTAAGGCCATACATTGATAAATCATGATCTACTAAAAACACTTTGATTTTGCTAAATCAAGATTTTTAATGTCCAACAACTTTGAAATAAATACTAAGATTCATTAAAATTGTTCTTTCATCATTTTATTATTATTCCATATTTGCTGCTAGTCAATCTAGTATAAAATGTACAGCCAGTACGCCTAAAAATGCCAAACTAATTCAATTTTTCTTGAAACTTTAACTACATCTTGTTTCATACATTTATGACCTAGAAATAAATTATCCACATTTATTTCCCTCATCTAAGAAATTTATGCTATTATCTGAGTCATTTTAAGCTACTTTTCACCTTCAGAGTTGCAACAAAGTGCTTAAACTAACTCTGTTTGTCACAAAAATAAACATACATGTTAAGCAAGTCATATGCTACATTTTGTATACATACACAAGTCTAACATGTCATTAAGGATATTACAGAATGAAGAACTCTAATTGGCCTCGAAAAAGGAGAACTGGTTGCACGATAGAAGCCGCACTTTAATGCTCCCCACTTTTGATTGGTCACAGGAGTAGCAGGTAGTTGGGAAACAGTACAAAACTGATATCCTCTTACAGGATCTTTAATTTCTAATAAAGTTAAAGCAACAGTTTCCCAAGAAAGCTCAGACTGTTATAAGCTACAAAAAAAGGTTGCAAGAAAAGACAAAAACCCTGTGAAACCATGCACGGGGGCAACAAAGGACACACTTCGGATGGTGTGATGGTAAAGAAACCAGTAATCCACCACGAATTCTAACTTCACATGCCAACCCCTGAGGTATTCCACAATAACGAATCTCAGCCCTTTAGGATTCCCATATCAATTGCGTATTTTGTGTACTCTTAAAACTTAGTACCTTGACACTTAATTGTTCCACTTAAGCACCAAGCTGGGGGCAAATGTTCTGGACCGTAATTTGGGCTCATGATCCACAGGTCGAGCTGGCATGCAGTACGGCGGAATCCAACATTGACGCCCTCAACAAAAATTCACTTATTATGAGACCCTAGTAATATATGTCGGACCCCAGCATTGGATGGTAACAGCTTTACCGAGAGATCTACGCAATAGATAAATCTTTATAATATATGTTATTTCCAATCATGATCTTAAGGAATAATAACACCATAACTACCATACCAGTATTCTGATAATACATGGATTTTCTACAACTAAATAAGAAGCATATCTCTTCCTGCTATTATTACGGGAATGTATCTCTCCATTATGAGAACATATCTATCCAACCTCTATAAATATTAGGCTAAGTAACCTTATACAGGTATTAGTAAATTATCACTCATTGCATAACCCTACTTGTGCACAACTTGACTTGAGCGTTGAAGTCCCTTTGCACTACCAATCCCTTTCTCAATACACTCTGCTGCTGCTGCGTAAGGAGGAAAGCACCGTAACATACCTATCCCAAGTACACATCCGAATCCACTTCAGAATATATATATATATATATATATAGTAAAAGGTTTTATAAAATATAATATTTGACACATTTACATAATAACTTTTATAAAATATAGTCTTTATCAAAATTATTTATTAAGCTTAATTATTTGTCATGGATCTTTTGTGTTAAATCTTATATTAATAAAAACGTAATGCTTTGTGTTGTTAGACTCGCGATTACGTGTTTGAATCCCAACTCAATTTCTTCGGGTTAGATAGTAAAAAATATCTTTGTAAATCCTTTAGTTTGATGTAGATGGTCTGCCTTTGACTAATTTAAGAGATGAATTAGTAGAAATATGTGCAAATTATCCTAGACACCACCTTATCGCAATACAAAAAAGAAATCATAATTAAATAATTATTATTTTCATGTTTTCTCAGAAAAATATATATTACATTAATCTTAATATGAATTATTACTAGATTATAATTTTGAAAAACAAATACAAAATTTTATGAATTTGACTAAGTGATTGGAAAATTTTAACTGAAATTTATAATAAAAGAACTCATCTAATAAAAAAAGGCTCTTAATAATTTTCGTAAATAAAAAATTGTTCATTTCAATATTTGAATATTTTATATTTTATTTTATACATATGTAAATAACTTAAAGTTACGTGTTGTGAGGAAACGGGGCTCCGTTTTAACAGTGCCTCCAATTCCATTGAGGCAAGAGCTAGTAACCATTAGCATTACCAGTCTCCTCTTCCTCTCTACAAATATATGTAACACAGACACCCGCAGTCGCACATAGCACCAAATCTCAGCTTCATCATCATCCAGAAACAGCTCTTTTCTCTCTAAATCTCTTCTAATTCTCTCTCCTTCTCGATGTCTCTCGATCGATCTATGAATAATTCCATATTTCAATTTTAATAATGGGAGCATTGCTGGATGAATATTTCAGAGTCTGAAAATGCCAGGATTAGCGCACCAGAATGACCAATTCAGTTATGGGTTATCATTGCCGCCCGCAAGGTACTCACTTTCAGCTAATGGATTCTGGTCCAAGAATCGTGATGACGTTAGCCATCATCAGCTCCACAAGGTACTCGATTCAATTTTTTATTATTTTATTTAAAAAATCATTTCTATTAGTTCCCAGAATTTTTTTTGAATTGGGATGATGCTAGATCACTGTTTATTGGTTGTTGCGTTGGTAAAGATGGGTTGTTTGAATTGGATCTTGTAGTTGAAACCATTCATTCATAGATTGCGTTTATGGGTTTGTGATTTATCATTGTTAGATGCTATATATATTTTCCCCCCTTTTTGATTTGGTTGTTGGTGTTTGGCGAATGGAAATTCAATTTACTCCTTCTTATATTCACATCAGTGGGTAAAGGCTATAAGAAAAAACTGATGTTGCATGTGAATTTATAATATTTCAGGGTACTTGTTTCAATTGCCCATTGAGTAATATACTATTATGTACCATTTTTACATGTCTCTTATTGGATGTTTTGCATTCTTGTGATGCAGTTCTGGAATGAGCTGTCGCCACAAGCTCGGCAGGAACTCTTAAGGATAGACAAGCAAACCCTTTTTGAGCAAGCTCGTAAAAATATGTACTGCTCCAGGTGCAATGGATTACTACTTGAAGGCTTTTTGCAGATTGTTATGTATGGGAAATCTTTGCAGCAAGAAGCAGTGGGTGTTCACTTTCCTTGCAGCAGACCTGGAGGTTTGAAAAATCAAAATAATGGTGGATCAACCATTTTCAGTGGGGTCCAAGATGAAATTCAAGATCCATCTGTCCATCCTTGGGGAGGTTTGACAACAATGCGTGAAGGGTCACTGACACTTATGGACTGCTACTTGTATTCAGAGTCTCTAAAAGGACTGCAAATTGTAAGTGCGGCACATTTTCATGCAGCCCTTTTCCCTGTTTGGTAGCTTAACTTTTGCTGATATCAGGTATTTGATGGGGCACGTGCAAGGGAGCGGGAAAGAGAACTGCTTTATCCTAATGCCTGTGGTGGGGGAGGCCGTGGTTGGATAAGCCAAGGAATAGTGAGTTATGGTAGAGGGCATGGGACAAGGGAAACCTGTGCCCTGCACACTGCCAGACTTTCATGTGATATGCTGGTGGATTTTTGGTTGGCACTAGGAGAGGAGACAAGGCAGTCTCTTCTAAGGGTGAAGGAAGAAGATTTTATTGAGAGACTCATGTACAGGTGTCTATCTATTTGTACATTCCTCACTGTCTTAGCCTTAGATAAGTGACAGCTTGTTATCAGTGGAATAATAATATAAATTGTACTAGAAGCTTTACACAGTTGAAACTGATATACAAAGGATGAGAATTTGTGACATGAATCTGAAGTGTTTAAATGTCCTGAATATGGCATCTTCACCAGGATCAAATATTTTGTGCCCCTAAAAATTTGGATAAAAAAAAAATAGGTTTTGGCTGTTTGATATTCTTACCATTCATATGCAAGTGATTTGTAATGGACTAGCTATCTGTCAGATTATAGGACAATTGAGCTGTTGGCTTGATGTTAAAAAGTTGAACGGGGAGCTCTATCATAGCATGGAGTTAAAAATTGGATTAGCAGCATACTTAAAATGCAGTAAATGAAGAGTAAATAATGCTGCATTAATGGAAAAGATTGTCTCAGTTACATAATCATGCAGACGAATGGGACATATTTTTTGTGATTCATGGACTTTTAAGATGAACCATTAGAACATTGTCAAGGATAGACTGTAATGGGTAAAGCTGCTTATTATACGTCAGTCAGTGATGCAAGGTGTCTTCAGTTCTTTTCTGCTGAATATGCCTTTATTCTGTCTGCTTTCATGTGGTCCTGGAGCTCACCATTCCAGGGGGCAGCCAAGGGATGGATCTATATTGCATGCCTTGCCAGAGCCTGTCTGCTTTTGAAGGTTTTGTCCTGAATCTTGCTTAGGATAGTTTAGATATTTCACACACAATAAAACTGTTAACCTAAATAGTTATAGTTCATAGCCAGAATTATGAGTATGACATCAAAACCTGGAGACACATTCAGACTGTTTATAGGACAGCCTTCATTTGTGACATAATGGAAGGTATGACCAATTGGATACTAGGGACTTGTTGGACTTTATAAATGGGTAATTGGATAAGAAAGGTGACTTTGTTGGAGACAGTCAAGAGTATAGAAAACTGTTAAGGAAAGTCTTGTGAATTAAGTAAGTGTTGACCCTAAAATTAAGGGGGATTAATTCGTGATTGATTCTAGGTAATTGATTGGAGCCTGATTGATTGACAAAATATGCTTGTAATATTCCTCCAGATTTAGTATAAATTGAGGTGTAGGCTGGGGCAATTTACACAGTGCTGCTTCTTATAACCTTTTTACATTGTCTCTCTTTCCCTGTCTATCTCTCTACTCTTCTAAATTCTCATTTTCTCTATCTAAATTTTCAACATGGTATCAAAGTCTTTATGACCAAGAGGTCAAGTGTTCGATCCTTACCGCCGTCGTTCCTCATAATTAAGTTTAATTTCAGCACAAGGTTAAGTGGGCCTGTGCATTTTTCATGCATAGTAAACCATTCTTGGACCTCCACCTAACAGCTTTAGCATTTAGTTTGAATTGCATCACATCTCCTAAATGGTTAAGCTATTAGGAGGATGTCCAATAATGGTTTTATATCTCTAACATAAACAACTGGAATTTAGGGACTTTGTGGACTGTAGGCACGGACAATTAGGTAAGAAAAGATGATGTTACTTAAGAGATGTTGTCATGCAATTATGGAGTAGACAAATTCACTAATAAGCTGTTTCTAGGGTTGAACACAACTGCATTCTCCACTCAAATGATGATTATTGTTTCTTATCGAGTGTTTAGGCAATTATGTAGTTAACACAATAATGTGCACTGACCCTCTTGTGAGGGTATGGTGATCATGATTGTAAGGAAATTTGTTGAAAAGCAACACAACTGGCGTATGCATGATTTAGATTTGTAAAGCATGGGAATGTGAGTTAAGAGACATAAAGAAACAGGAAAAGAATTTGAATTATGGTTTATTACATATAAAGATTATGGTCAAGGGTTTTGCACTTTCCAAGCGTTTTTAACATAGGCACATTGGTAGGTTGAATATTCATATTTTTTTTAGAATTTTTCTGGCAGAAGTAGGAAAATATTATTATAGATATACTGCAGTTTTTCTTTTTGCATCTCTGTGCTTGTTTATTTAGTGTTTTCTGCTAGCATTTTTGTCTCTGGAGTTACATGACCTGTCAGCAAAAGATACATATTAAGTGAAGCTTTATGTTCCATGCCATTTATTTAAAATTTTAAACATTGTGTCTCGCTGCTTGCTTGTTCTACTTACTGAGAGAACTTGTTGCCTTCTATTGTCATGTGGGTCTTAATGCTACTAGATCAAGAGGAATGAATTTCTTTGGTACTTTAGGCAATTCTTTTCCTACACTTTGTTCTCATGCTAAATAAAATACATAAAAACAATGCTTACTTCTTAATTTCTGGCATGATATAGTTTTTATATTATATATGCTTTCGATTTTTTTTTTGGGTACTATATGCTATCGATTTTACAGAAAGGTTTATGCTTTCAATTTTACTAAAAGGCTACCCATTATCTATCAGGTTTGATAGCAAGAGATTTTGCAGAGATTGTAGAAGAAATGTTATTCGAGAATTCAAGGAACTAAAAGAACTGAAGCGTATGCGTAGAGAACCTCGTTGTACCAGCTGGTTTTGTGTCGCTAACACTGCCTTTCAGTATGAGGTAGGACTTCCATATTTCTATGCTGTGAAATCTGTTGTGATTGGGATTTCAATGGAAGAGTCTATAGTAACATTCTTATGAAAAAAAGTTTGTTTTATCAAGCTACTTGTGAGAACTAGATTAGATGTTGTTCCTAACTCAGTACATTTGCTTTTGTCAGGTATCTGATGACTCAATTCAAGCTGATTGGTGCCAGACATTTGCAGATACTGTGGGATCGTATCATCACTTTGAGTGGGCTGTGGGGACAACTGAAGGAAAATCAGACATTTTGGAATTTGAAGATGTTGGAATGAATGGATGTGTTCATGTCAGTGGCCTTGATCTTGGTGGTTTGAGTGCATGCTTCATCACCCTTTGAGCTTGGAAACTAGATGGACATCGTACTGAACTTTCTGTTAAAGCTCATGCATTAAATGGTCAAGAGTGTGTGCATTGCAGGCTAATTGTAGGGGATGGTTATGTTACAATCACAAAAGGGGAAAGTATCAGAAGGTTCTTTGAGCATGCTGAAGAAGCAGAAGAAGAAGAGGTAGTTCAAGTTTCACTAAGGAAATAAAATTCCTTGCTATTGTCCATAATTCATGCAATTTTGAAAATAATTTATGTGGAATTTTGTCTTTGCTTCATCTGTTAATTATACAACGTATGCTTTTAGGATGATGATTTGATGGACAAAGATGGAAATGAGCTTGATGGAGAGTGCTCCCGTCCCCAAAAGCACGCAAAGAACCCTGAACTTGCTCGAGAATTTCTTCTAGATGCTGCTACTGTTATATTTAAAGAACAGGCATGCATTATTGTTATTTTTGTGCTTGATAGTCTGTCATGATTCCTCCTTCCAGGCATATCTTTATATTATCTTTTGAGTTTTGAGGTCTTTTCATCAATAATTATTTAAGAATAATATGGTAGTCTGCATGCAAACAGTGTAATTGGTGTGCAGTGAGGGGAAAATCAATACAACAAATCAATGAAATTTATATTGGCAAGGTAGTAATGATCAGTTTTAGCTTTTTGGATGGCATTAGGTGTGTTAAACTTACCATTGACCTTTTATCATTTTCCCTCTATAAGGTGGAAAGAGTTTAGTGCATTTCCACATACTATTTTTTCTTTTTTTGGTCAGAATTGTTGGCTTAATAAACATATATAGCGATGGTAAATTTGAGTTGATCTTAAGTTAATGTTCCTGAGGTTTTCTTTAATGACTCCTGAAGCAAGAGTGGAGTACTAAGAAATAGGGATTGCCATCTAGTCCCGTCGATTTTGCAATTAAGAAAACATATGCATTGAATTAGTATAGTGTCAAAAATGTTAACATGGAATTTTACTTAGACTTGAATGAAGATGAAGCAACTTTAGTACAACCTGCATAGATTTCATTTGGAGATAATATGATTATGTCCCAACATAAAGAATAAAAGGCACATTTTCCATTTGATTCGAGATAAAGGTGTAGATTAGTTAATGACAATGGGAGAATGTGGTAGGGATAATCATGATTGTCAGTGTGAACTTAGAGGACAGAGAAAGGAGAGAATAGAGAAAACCATTGAGAGGAAAGTTGTGACCTTTTGGTCATCCTGCTGATTCTATTATGTGTGTAAAAGAATAGCTAGTACAAAGGAATAATAAAGTAAAAAGACCAAAGGTAAAAACCTATTTATCTAACACTCCCCTTCAAACCGGAGCATATATATCATATAATTCAAGCTTGTTACATATATAACTAATTCAGGGTCCTGGAAGAGATTTTGTGAGAATGTCTGCAAGATGATCATTTGAGTTGACAAAGGTTGTAACAATATCATCTAAAAGAACCTTCTCTCTTATAAAATGACAATCAATCTCAATATATTTAGTTCTTTCATGAAAACTGGGTTAGAGGCAATATGTAAAACAGCCTGGTTATCACAGACAAGCGTCATCTGTCCAACATCTCCAAACTGAAGTTCTTTGAGTAACTGTTTTAACCAAACAAGCTCACATGTTGCCGCAACCATAGCTTTATATTCAGCTTCAGCACTAGATCTAGCAACCACACTCTGCTTCTTACTTTTCCAAGAAATCAGGTTACCTCCAATAAGTACACAGTAGCCTGAAGTGGAATGTCTATTAGAAAGTGAACCTGCCCAATCAGCATCAGAATAACCAACCACTTGAGTGTGTCCCTTATCCTCATAGAGGAGTCCTCTTCCTGGTGCTCCTTTAATATTATCTTAAAATTCGAACCACAACATCCCAATGGCTGTCACATGGAGAGTTCAAAAACTGACTAACAACACTCACAGGAAAAGAGATATCAGGTCGAGTCACTGTGAGATAATTCAGTTTCCAAATAAGTCTCCGATATCTACCTCGATCAGCTAAGGGCTCCCCCTGATTTGGTAGATTTGACATTAGGATCCATTGAGGTATCAATAGACTTAGCATTTAGCATGCCAGTTTCCTCAAGTATGTCTAAAGTATACTTTCGTTGTGCGATAGAAATACCATCCTTAGACTGAGGAACTTCAATTCCCAGGAAATACCGAAGTTTGCCCAAGTCTTTTGTCTGAAAATGATTGAAGAGGAATTGTTTCAGATGCAGAATGCCATGATGATCACTGCTTGTGATAACGATGTCATCAACATATACAACTAGATAAATACATCCTTGAGAAGAATAGTGGTAGAACACTGAATGATCTGCTTCACTGCGAGCCATACCAAATTGTTGCACCACAGCACTGAAGCGACCAAACCAGGCTCGGGGAGATTGTTTAAGGCCATAGAGAGATCTTCGTAAACGACACACATGTCCAGAACATTCCCCCTGAGCAACAAAGCCTGGCGGTTGCTCCATATAGACTTCTTCCTGTAGCTTAGCATGAAGAAAGACATTTTTAATATCTAGTTGGTGAAGGGGCCAATGACGAATGGCAGCCATGGATAAAAAAAGGCGAACAGATGCTACTTTGGCAACAGGAGAGAATGTATCACCATAGTCAAGTCCAAAAATCTGAGTATAGCCTTTAGCAACCAATTGTGCTTTAAGGCGATCAATGTCACCATCTGGACCTACTTTAACAGTGTAAATCCACCTACATCCAACAACAAATTTGCCTTCTGGAAGGGGGACCAAATCCCAAGTTCCACTGGTATGAAGGGCTGACATCTCCTCAATCATAGCTTGTCTCCAGCTTGGATGAGAAAAAGCTTCACCTATATTCTTAGGGAGAGACATAGAATCCAAGGAGGATACAAAGGCATAGTGGGGTGAAGATAAACGATGGTAGCTCAAGCCAGTATAAATAGGAAAAGGGTTACGGGAAGAACGAATACCTTTATGCATAGCAATAGGAAGATCAGACTCACTTGGAAGGTCCGGAGCAGTGGGAGATAATGTTGGAGTAGGATGTGAGTCATCAGTTGTGGCTTCAACCATCTCAAGAGCATCAATAGTGGTTTGTCTAGAAGGTTGGACCTGCTGTGGATGGCGATGGTAAGTCAATAATGGTGGTGGTGAAGGAGGTGTTGGGTCTATATGGTAATTTGGATCAACTTCAGACTCGAGGTGTAATGAGAGTAGGAATAAGGAGTACCTCAGAAATAGGTGGTTCTTCGGAGCAAATTGAGTGGAAAAAGAGGGTTGACTCAAAGAAAGTAACATCATCAGAAATTTCATATCTCTTGAGGTCAGGAGAAAAGCATCTATACCCTTTTTGTGATCGAGGATATCCAAGGAAGACACACTTGAGTGATCGCGGAGAGAGTTTATCTTTGCCTAGTGTGAGGTCATGAACAAAATATGTAGACCCGAAGACTCGAAGAGGTAATGGATAAAGAGGTTGTGTAGGAAAAACAATGGAGTGAGGCATTTTGTTTTGGAGAACTGATGATGGCATCCAGTTGATGAGGTAGCATGCAGTGAGAACTGCATCACCCCAAAAACGAGATGGTGCTTTAGCATGAATAAGGAGTGTATGGGCTGTCTCAATTAGGTGTCTATTTTTCCTTTTAGCAACCCCATTTTGTTGAGGGGTGTGTGCACAAGAGGATTGGTGAACAATTCCATGAGAAGCCATAAAAGATTGGAACTGTGTAGAAAAATACTCACAGGCATTGTCACTTCTTAAGGTGCAAATGGTAACTCCAAATTGAGTTTGGATTTCATAACAAAAACTCTGGAAAATGGAGAATAATTCTTATCTATTTTTCATTAAGTATAATCAAGTACACCTTGAATAGTCATCCACAAAAGTTACAAAGTATTGATATCCTAATGTTGAGTTAACACGACAAGGTCCCCATACATCAGTGTGAATTATAGCAAAAAGAGATTCAGCTCGGTTACAGACTTGACTAGGAAAGGAACTACGAGTGTGTTTGCCTAATTGACAAGATTCACACTCCAAAAAAGACAACTTTGACAAATTAGGAGCCATCAAGACGAGCATGAAAAACATTGGGTGACTGATGAGAACCAGAAATTAAAGACAGAAATGTAGAAGAGAGTGTATTATTGATGTTCCCTAACCTGTAACAA
Source organism: Ormosia semicastrata (assembly GCA_029884595.1). Taxonomy (NCBI): domain Eukaryota; kingdom Viridiplantae; phylum Streptophyta; class Magnoliopsida; order Fabales; family Fabaceae; genus Ormosia; species Ormosia semicastrata. The sequence goes on along the minus strand of JAQQTO010000061.1, from coordinate 61,260,969 downwards.
GTGATTACAGTGCAGGGAAGAAGAAAGGAAATTACAGATAGGTAGGCAAATTAGAGAGTGCCTAATTCTCTCCCAGTTCCTACTCAATTCCAGACCCCCAATTCTACCCTCCTTTCCTCATGTTATACTCTCTCATGACCTCAAAGACATGCGCATCCCTCCTCACTCTGCCAGCTAGGCAGAGTTAGTTACAACATTCCCTCCCTTGCTTTGATCAGGTGCCTTGCACCTTTTGTGTTTCCTCACGTATACTTTAATGGGCCTAGGGGGCCTATTAAGTATCGGGTTTGCATCAACTCTCCCCCCTTCAAAACTCACCTTGTCCCCAAGGTGAAAATCAAGGAAGTGTGCCTGCAAGTCTTCCCAAGGTTCCCAAGAGTTCTCACATGTTGGTAGTTGTTTCCATTTCATTAGGATTTCTAAACGCCCGAGCATTACTCGCTTCTTCGCTAAGGCTTCTTCCGGGTTGGACCCGTAATTCCCGGTCCTCGGCCAAAAAGACAGAAGAGGCTCGCATTGTAACCTCGCTGCCACTGCTTTCTTCAACAGGGACACATGGAACACTGGGTGTACACGACTTTCCTCAGGCAACTTGAGCTTGTATGCACTTGGCCCTATCTTCTCTATCACCTCATAGGGTCCATAGTATCTAGGACTGAGTTTCGATTCACCCGTTTAGCTAGTCAAGTTTCACCTTGTATGGTTGGATTTTCGGAAAACTTGGTCCCCTATCCGATAATCCACATCCCTTCTATGCTTTGATTAGCTTGTGTTTTCATTCTATTGAGCCTTACTCAAATGTTCCTTCAACTCTTCCAATACCTTGTTCCTTTCTGAAGTCATCTTACTCACTTCTTCAATGGAAGTGTCTCCTACATCCCCTCTGATCACCACAGGAGGACTTCTCCCATATAATGCTTCGAATGGGGTCATTTTGATGGCTGAATGGTAGTTGGTGTTGTACCAGAATTCAGCCCAACTCAACCATTTGGGCCACTGCTTTCGGCTTGGTACTGTGAGACACCTTAGATATGTCTCCAAACACTGCTTACTACTTCGGTTGCCCATCCGTTTTGCGGGTGATAGGCGTAATCGAACTTCAATTTTGTGCCCGCCAATTTGAACAATTCACCCAAAAAGAGCTTATAAAGACCCTATCCCTATCCGACACAATGGAAGTAGGGAAACCATGGAGTTTAATTACTTCTTTCGAGAAAGATCTCTCGCAACATCTTTGGTGAGTAAAGGTGAGCCAATGCTATAAAATGTGCATACTTTGTTAATCATCCACCACCACCAAGATGGTGTCCAAATTTCAAAAGCTCTAGGTAACCCACCTATGAAGTCCATTGATATGTCACCCAAACCTGATCTGGTATGGGCAAGGGTTGCAGCAAACCTCCCGGGGTCAAAGCTTGGTACTTGTTCCTTTGGCAAATGTCACATGATTGCACATACTGTTGTATCTGTCCTTTCATTCCTTCCCAATACACCAATCCAACAATCCGTTTATATGTTCTAAAGAAGCCCGAGTGGCCTCCAATGGCAGAATCATGGAATTCTTTGAGTATCATGGAAATCCTTGGAGAATTCTTAGGAATCACCATTTTTCCTTTGTAAAACAGTCTTCCCTTTTTGATGTGGTACCTTGGGTGGGCATCTGATTGACCCAACAAATCTTGGATTATCCCCTTGAGCTTCTCATCAGTTTGTATCTCTTCCTCCAACCCTTCCCACTCATGACATTGGACTGTGGATGAAGCTGAGTATTGCAGCTTCCTGGAGAGGGCATTCGCATCTCTATTCTCATTCCCTGGTTTGTACTTAATGTCAAAATCAAACCCCAACAACTTGGAGACCCATTTCTGCTTTTCTTCGCCCATCAATCTCTCGATCCGCCAAGAATCTTAAGCTTCTTTGATCCGTGTGAAAAGAAAGTGTCCGCAAAGTAAGTGGCGCCATTTCGTACAGACAAATGAGCACAATCGCCATCGCTTCCTTTCATACACCGATTTATTTTGGGCCCTTCTTGATAAAGTTTGGCTCATGTATGCTACGGGCCTCCCTTCTTGCGTGAGTATTGCCCCTATCCCTCTTCCGGATGCATCTGTTTCCACAATGAAAGGCTTCTCAAAATCTGGAACTCGCTAACACTGGCAGTGTTGTCATAGCTTGCTTGAGCTGCTCAAATGCCTCTTGGGCCTCATTTCCCCAACTGAAATTGTCTTTCTTCAGCTGCTGGGTGAGAGGCCAAGCAGTCTTAGCATAGTTCTTCACAAATTTCCTATAATATCCAGTCAACCCAAGAAATCCCCTCAAACTCTTTACATCCTTTGGAGGGGGCCAACTAACCATGTCTTTGATTTTATTTGGATCTGCAGAGACTCCTTTTCCTGAAATCAAGTGCCCCAAATACTCTAATTGTAGCTGGCCAAAGGTGCATTTCTTCTTATTAGCAAATAGCTGATTTTCCCTTAATGTTTGTAACACTGTCCTGAGGTGCTCCTTATGACTCTCCTCATCTAGGCTATAGATCAAGATGTCATCGAAGAATACCAAAACAAACTTCCTCAGATAAGAGGCTTGAGAACTCGGTTCATGAGGGCTTGAAAAGTGGAAGGGGCATTGGTCAAGTCAAAGGGCATAACCAAATATTCATAGTGCCCCTCATGAGTCCTAAATGCTGTTTTGGGAATATCCTCCTATCTCATTCTAATCTGGTGATAGCCGGATTTTAAGTCCAGCTTTCAATTCATCAAGCAACTCATCAATGACTGGAATAGGGAATTTATCAGGTATTGTGAATTTGTTTAAGGCTATGTAGTCCACACAAAACCTCCACCCCCCGTCTTTTTTTTTTAACTAAAATCACAGGACTGGAAAAGGGACTAATGCTAGGCCTAATGATTCCCGCTTGCAACATTTCACCAACAATTTTCTCAATTTCATTTTTTTGGTAGTGGGGGTACCTGTAGGGTCGAACATTGGGTATTTGAGCTCCCACCTTAAGAGTAATCGCATGATCCCGCTCTCTCTTTGGGGGTAACCCTACTAGTTCCTGAAAGACATCATTGAAGGCCTCCAAAACAGTGTCCATCTCTGCTGCCCAGGGTTGTGTTTCTGCCTCAGTCCCTAACAGCTGGTGGTATTCTATAAAGTACCCTTCTCCTTCATCCTGTAAGGCCTTGATCATGGTCTTCCAAGATGCTTGGTTCTTGCATAAAGAAGGATCCGTTCTCAACTCCAGCTTGTTATCCTCATCCCTCCATTTGATGATCAGATGTCTGAAATTGGCCTCAATATCACCCAAACTTGCAAGCCAATCCATTCCCAAAACCACCTCAGTCCCACCTAACTCCATCATGAAGAAATCTTGCTCAATTTCTACCCCTTGCACCCTCAGTTTCACCCCTCTGCACATTCCCTTATTGCTCACTCTATCACCCGTTCCCACTTCAACAATGTACTTCGGGGTATCCTCCACCACTAAGTTCAGTTCTTGTACCAACCCCAGGATATAAAATTGCTAGTTGCTCCAAAATCCACCAACACTAGCACCGGTCTTTGATGAATCTCTCCCCAAATTTTAAAAGATCGGTTTGAAGTCAGTCCCTCTTTACCCCTTAGTGATAGTTGAAGAATTTTTGCTTCCATCTCCAGCTCCTCCTCTTCTTCTTCCGAGTTACGGGCACCTCACCTTCATCCTCCCCCTCCATCAGCACAAGTTGGAAGTTCTTAAGCTTACATATATGCTCGGGTCCCCACTTCTCTCCACACTTGAAACATAACCCCTTCCTACTCAATTCTCGGAGTTCATCTTGTGACAACTTCCTCCCTATCCCTGGTTTCTTTTCTCCCCCGTTCCCAAAAGCCTGTTTATGCTCAGTTGGGCTTGCATTCCCATAAGTGGGCCTAGGTGCGTATTGTTTGGTTCGGCCCACTTCTCCACTCGTACGATTCCCCCAGCTACTAGCCTTGTCCCCCCACTCTGTTTTCTCCTTCGAAACTCTCTTCCCCTTCTGGAAGGCCCAATTCTTCTCTTCTAGTAACAACGCCCTGTCCATCAACTCCGATGGGATCTCGATTCATAGAGTCTCAGTTCTGCCTGAATTTCCTCTTTCAATCCATTGAGGAAAATACTCTCCAAAGATCACTCTTTCGTCCCTTCTCGGTGGTGCTATGAGCATCTCGAATCCGCTCCCTGTATTCCATCACGATCCTGTTTGCTTGATGCTCAACAGAGGTCCCAATGAGTTGTGGACCAGCCCCGGCTGAAAGCGTCGAATCACCGCGCTCTTAAACTCAGCCCAACTCAAATCAGCAGTCTGCTCCTCCCACCATTGATACCAGTTCAGAGCTCGACCCTCCAACGCGATCACCACTGCGTCGAGCTTGTCATCTTCCCTCACCATGTTCACTCAGAAATACCTCTCCACCTTCACGATCCACCCATACGCCTCATCACCACTAAACACAGGGATTTCCAGCTTCCGACCGCCTGAGTCGTACGGCGGTGGACGGCTGTCCTCCCTCGCTTTGGACCTCGATCACCACCAACTGGTGTGGCTAGGTGGGCTCTCGTCGCCGCGATGCCGAGTCCGGCCCCGATGCCTTCGGTTCTTTCTCGCCAGGAGTTGCCTGAGCTCCTCCATCTGAGTCTGATTTTCAAGTCTCCATTCCTGAAGGCTACGCTCCAAATTCTCAACTCTGGTTTCCATTGTCGAGCGGGTAATGACCATTCAAGCTCTGGGATCGAGAGCTTTGATACCAATTGATGAGAACTAGAAATTAAAGACAGAAATGTAGAAGAAGAGAGTGTATTATTGATGTTCCCTAGCCTGTAACAAGTGATTACAGTGCAGGGAAGAAGAAAGGAAAGGAAGAAGAAAGGAAATTACAGATAGGTAGGCAAATTAGAGAGTGCCTAATTGTCTCCCAGTTCCTACTCAATTCCAGCCCCCCAATTCTATCTTCCTTTCCTCATGTTATACTCTCTCTCATGACCTCAAAGACATGCGCATCCTCTCCTCACTCTGCCAGCTAGGCAGAGTTAGTTACAACATTCCCTCCCTTGCTTACAACATTCCCTCCCTTGCTCTGATCAGGTGCCTTGCACCTTTTGTGTTTCCTCACGTATACTTTAATGGGCCTAGGGGGCCTATTAAGTATCGGGTTTGCATCAGTGACTCTGTGGCTGCAAAAACATTGGAGGTTGTCAAGAGACAGTAGAGGCCTTGTGACTCACGCCCGGCTCCAATCATATTCCTTGAGCTCTGATCCTGCACAAGAACATAGTCTTTAGTGAAGGTGATTAAGCAATCAAGGGTGTGAGTTAGACGGCTAATTGAGATCAAATTATAAGGACAACCAGGAATATAAAGAACATTGTCAACAAATAATGAAGGCAAAAGATTAGCCTTCCCAATTGCTTTAGCTCGAGTTTGAGAGCCATCAGCTAAGGTAACAGTGGGAAGGTGTGTTGGATAAGAAATGGTAGAAAGCAAATGTTTGTTACCAGATATATGATTCGAGGCACCAGAATCTAGAACCCAAGGTCCAAGGGATTGTAATTGGGAGATGCAAGCAATGGAGTTACTAGTGTGTGCAATCGAGGTCACAGATGTAGAGGGTTGTCTGGCTTCAAATCACTTCAGAAAATCTTCATAATCAAGTTAGGATGGTCGAGTTGTTGATCGGTGACTTGAACCTTCTGAAGTATCAAGAGTGACAGTCTGAGCAGCATTAGCAATTAGAGGTGGTCTCCCATGCAAGATCCAACAAAGGTCCATAGTGTGACCAATCTACTTGCAATGATCGCACTTTGGACGAGTGTGATTGCCTATACATCCTCCTCCTCGATTTCTACCACCGTGTCCCCAATTATCCACTTGGGAGACAAGAGCTGAAGTTTCAGAAATTGGAGGAGTTGAAACTTTAGCGGAAAGCTGTGATGTGGAGGGTCCCACAACCCTGAGAAGGCTAGAAAAAGCTTGTGAGAAAGTAGGAACAGTAGTGCTTCCTAAAATCTGATCCTGGATTGAAGAGTATTCTGATGGCAAGTTTTAGGAGCATGAAGAAGGTGCTTCTTTGTTCATACTCTTTTTTTGGAGAATTTGTTGGAGGTAACAACTCGTTGAAGTTTGAAAGAGCAGCTTGAATTCTTCCCAGATAGGTTGACATACGGCTTTCAAGTTTGCAGGGAGCTATAAGAGACATAAGATTAGAACAAGCAGCATACATATGCTATATGTCATTGGTGTAAAGTTCTTTTGCTTGCCTCCATACTGTATAGCATGAGATGTAAGGGCGGAAGATTTGTTTCAATGACGAGTGAATGGTTTGTTTCATCAAGCTACATAATTGAGCATCAATCTTCTCCCATTTAGGCCTTTCAATTGCAGGGATATCCTCAGCTTTCTTTGTCAAATGGTCAGTATATCCCTGACCTAAGAGTCATAGCTTAATATCTGAAGCTCGTGTATCATAGCTGGTTCCATCTAGTTTGTCAGCGGTGATTCCAGAAGGGACATAACTAGTCAAAATAGGAGTCTCACTCTTAGAAGTGTCATTTTTGGCATCCAACTCAGTTTGAGGTTCAGCCATAATTGTGAGAGAGAGCCAAACAAGAGAGCAATTTAGGGAGAAATGAAGGTGCTTCGATTTGGCCGGAGGTGGCTGGAACAGGCCGGAAAACCACCAAGAAGAGCTTTGGAGAAGGCTAGAACAAGAATAGAGTGGCGTGTTTTGCTCACGCGCTCAAGCTGGGGCGGCGCGTGACGGCCACGCGTAGGGAAGGAGGCAGCGCATGGAGGCGCATGCGCGAATGGCGATGGGCTCTTGGGTTCTGGCCGATTGAAGCCTTCTGAGTCTCCTTGAGGTCGAATCCACTCGAAACGATGAAGAACTTGGGTGGTTGGAGAAGTCACAATCGTGGAAGAGTCACACGAGAAGTCAGAAAACGTACCCAAGCAGGGATGTTGGGTCACAACAATCACCACCATTTCGTGAGAATGGTGGGTATGGGTTTAATGTTCACCACTTGCAGTGGGCCAGTGGGTAAAGGCAATGACTTTCTCCTCCCTAGCTCTAGATACCATGTGAACTTAGAGGAAAGAGAAAGGAGAGAATAGAGAAAACCATTGAGAGAAAAGTTGTGACCTTTTGGTCATCCTGCTGATTCTATTATATGTGTGTAAAAGAATAACTAGTACAAAGGAATAATAAAATAAAAAGACCAACGGTATAAACCTATTTATCTAACATTCAGATTTTGGGTTCAAAATCTGGAACATCAACTAGTAATTTATGAATCTACCCAAAGCAAGTATATTCTATTGTTGTTTTGATTATTTTTTAATGGCCTTGGCTGTTGTGTGTGTTTGTCTTGTTCAACTGCTAACCATGTGTTATCCTTTCAGGTTGAAAAGGCTTTCAGAGAAGGAACAGCACGCCAAAATGCACACAGCATATTTGTTTGTCTTGCACTAAAACTGCTGGAGGAACGAGTTCATGTAGCATGCAAAGAAATCATTACATTAGAAAAGCAGGTCTTAATTATTATGATTTTAAGAGCAGACTTTTGGGAATAAAATGAAAAAATAGAACTCTTGCTTCTATTTTGAGATTATTCTTCCTAAATTCTAACTATATAATATTTTTTATAGATGAAACTTCTTGAAGAAGAAGAAAAGGAAAAACGTGAAGAGGAAAAACGCAAGGAGAGGAAAAGGACAAAAGAAAGGGAGAAAAAGCTTAGGAGAAAGGAAAGGCAAAAAGGAAAGGAGAAAGATAAAGGAAGAAAGTGTTCTGAATCAATTGATGTTCCTGGCTCTCCTGAAGTCTCAAAGGAAGAATTGTCTGCAGTTGTTGATACAGGGCAAAATAATTCTGTTAGCTGCAGGAATTCAGTTATTGAAACAGATGAGGCTAATTTATTAAGGGATGATTATCCTAACATCCAAGATGAAGACTTCTATAGTGAATGTAGAACTTTGAGAACACAAGACCACTGTCGTGATGATTGCGATGGAGACATTGCAAATGGACAAGATAGGAATGGTACTTTTGCAGTTGAACAATCAAAGTTTTCTCGTCAAAGACTAAGATTTAGGAAAGAATTTCAACTGGGTATGCCTATGAAGTGGTCTGACAGGCACCCTTGTACAGTTGTTTCAGAAAATAGTGTGATGGTTGGCAAATCTGAGCCAAGACAGTATGGAGATAATTTTGGGACATCTTCCAGGGGAATAAATGGATCAAACAGGCAATCAAGAATAAATACTCCAAAATCTAATGGTCGAAATGTTGGTCCTAAGTATAATGAGAAATTCTATAGCTCCATCAACCGGATGAATGACAGATATGATTTTGATTCTTGCAGTTTTACCCTGAATAATAGAATGACTAGAGTTAGTAGGGAGACAAAATCTGCAATTAAGTCTGAATTTGCAGTAGATACATCTAAGCAGTTTTATCGTGGTAGTAAGTATAATCATGTGGACTTTATGCATGAGAGTAATGGAAGACCCAAAAGCAGAGTCATCTCAGGGAACTATCCCAGCAGGGATTTGCTTCAATCAAAGAAAGTTTGGGAGCCTACGGAATCACATAAGAAGTATGCTCGTAATAATTCAGACTCTGATGTTACATTGAGGTCCACAGGTCAAGGAGTTAAGTTTGATCTGATCCGGTCATCTGTTGATGAAGCTGGTGATTCAGGTGAAATTGATGATGACGATAGTAGTTTGAAGAGAAGTGGAACAAATGAAGGCTGTCAGAATGATCTTCATGCAGAAGCTGAAGCTTCTTGCAGTTCCACAGAAATTGCATCTGAGGAACATAGAATATGTCTGACTAGAGGCTCTGCTTTGAATAATTCTTTTGATCCCAGTCAAGGGAGCACATCTAGTTCTGATAACTGCTCATCATGCCCAAGTGAAGGTGATAACAATACAGGCTCTTCAAACCGTGAAAATTATGAATCCTCAACATCAGATTCAGAAGATGCTAGCCAACAATCTGAAGTAAGAGATAGTTCAACCTGCATTGAAAATGGCTTGTCTGGCTGTCATGAAGTTGGGATGGGGAGAATCCATAATGCAAATGCTGAGGGTTTGGCAAGCAGGTCACTATTTGGTCCATCCTTGGATGTAGCAGAAAGTGATGCATTGGGGAATCCTGTGGTGGAAATTGTCCAAAATTTTTATAATGGTTTTTCCACGACCAATGTGTGTTCTCAACATCAAAGCGTGCTTCCCCTAGTGCCAAACCAAAATATACAATTTCCACTGTTTCAGACTCCTTCAACAATGGGTTATTACCATCAAAATCCAGTTTCGTGGGCAGCAGCTCCCACAAATGGGTTGATGCCCTTCCCACACCCAAATCACTATTTGTATGCTGGTCCTCTTGGATTTAGCTTAACTGAGGACCCACGTTTCTGAAGGGCTTAAATGCAGAGGAACAGACTCAAATTTCTAAGCCAGCATCCATGCATGAACATCTTAATGGATCCATTGCAGAAAGGGTTGTTCCAGCTGGAGCTAATTCCAAAAAACCGGCATTGAATGGGGAAGTTGGACATGGTGATTCTGCCAAGTTACAAGAGAATGACTGTGGTTTTTCCTTGTTTCATTTTGGTGGGCCTGTAGCTCTTTCAACTGGTTGTAAATCAACTCCTGCATCTTCAAATGGTGACAATGTTGGAGATTTTAGCACAAAAAGTTCATCAGAACATGTCGAAAAAGATCGTGCTTGCAATAAGAAAGAGACTACTGTAATGGAGGAGTACAACTTGTTTGCGGCAAGTAGTAGCTTACGGTTTTCAATTTTCTGGAATGATGAAGTGAGAAGTATAAGGTGGCTGTTGTGGAATTCAATCCCTATCTTCATATGTGGTAATAGTGGTTTGAGTGCCTTGTAATTTGGTATACAGTAAGCTTCCTTAGCTTCCTTCAGCAATATCCAATTTTATAGCCTATAGGTTGATTAGTTTTTTGTGTGTGAGATCATAATTCCCTGTTTTCCAAGTTTCAATGAAGCATTTGATAGCGGCAATTTTTTTCTGTCATGCTGGGAACTAAAGCCGCTTCATAGTGGAAGCTGTATTGGGGATTGAGTGGACATTAACATTATGATTAAAGTATTATATTTGCTTGACTCAAGTTGATGGTTTTTCTCATTAGATGGAAAAGCGTATATCGTAACTGGATTCATATTTACATTCTCTCATGTGAGTGGCTCCCTTGACCTTGTAATGTGCATTGTACAGAGACTCTGTTTTCTGTTATACAGATGTTAGGTTTCATATAGTTTTCAGGAGTGTGTGCTCCTCTGAAGATTGGAAGCCGTATTGGCATTGGGTGCAGCACCTTCCAGAATGATCCATTAGAATACTAATTCGCCCTTGTTTGATCAAGCTGCTGGCTACGTATGTTCAAGTAATCCCTGCAGCATTATTTGGTCTTTGAACAAGACTGTGCTTTCGCCTGGCACACCCCTCCGAGTTTTAGAGTGTTAAAAACAAATACCTCCAATGTGTTGTGTTGGTAGGACTAACATAATGAAATAGATCACTGACCAAAAATCAATGTTGAAAAAAGCGGATCGGACGGGCTAGTTCAGTCAGAAAACTGCTGAACTAGATAGAGGGTCTGGTTCATTTAATTCACAAAATTGGCCTATTAGAGAACTGGTCAAGAATCGGTCAAATTGATAAAATCAATAGTAAATTAGTTTAAACCGAAATTTTAAAAAAAATAATTAAACTCTTATTAACAAATTTTTAACTCATTTAAAAACAATTTTTGAGTTAAATAAAGGTCTAATGTTAAGTTACAAAAGTTCACATATAAAGTTCATAAAAAAACATAAGAAAGTTTCTCTTTTGAATTTTATATAAGTTGTATGCTTGAATATTTTGTTCACTATTTTATACAGGACTTATAAGTGTAGTGACTTACTCTTAGCTTTTATATATTATATTTTTCGATGCTTCACTCATTGTATAATATATGACTTTGAAGTATTAAGTAATATAATATGAAGTATTAGTATGTTATATTATTATTTAATATATTATATAATATTAAAAAGTATATATATATTTAATTATCTCTGATTTAACCATGCTTCCACTAATGAATTGTGAATAAGTATCTTCACCGATTCAATGATCAATCTAGTTTTAAAAATATTACCAAAACACATCATTTTAATTCATTCTCCTAAAGCTTTCAAATGCTGTGTAATAAAGCACTAAGCTGAATGTTTTAATTCACCTGCGTGCCGTAGATGTGTGCCTGACATTCATTTGAATATGTAACCAATAAATACACACACATAAACATATGCAACCTGCATAAGTTTTTGGATATGCTACTCGGCAAGATCTAGTTTAGCTGGCCCAATATGTTTTTCAAATTAAACTTTTCATTGTTATTCAATATTTGCATAAGAGGCCTGGGCTCAGTCTGCCTCGTAAGAAGAAGGGAACAAGATCGATTCCCACGGGTAACGCATCCCCTCACCAAAAAAATATAAATTATTATTCAATATTTATACACGACTCTACAAATACAACTGTGCATAGTTGTTAATTGATAGGGAAGGAGGACCATATAAGTGTAAAGGCCCAAAAAGTAAATGTCCTAAGATTTTATATTAAGATGTGATATTAGACCCACAAGTGTACTTTCTTACTTAAGCTCAATAATGTGGATCTCCACGAAGGCTTGACTAGCTAAGTATATGAAAATGATGGTTGGTGCTAAAGTTCGTGCTTAGCGTATGTTGTGGAGTGTTGGCCAAGAGTTGGAACACACTAGTGTAAGGGCTCACACTTGAAGAGTAGAATGTTAGAAAAATTAAGTAAGAGTGATAAAGTCTAGCATTGATAAGGATTGGACTAAGTGAGGGTCATGTAAGTGGGAAGATATACATAATACCTTAAGGTTTTAGGTTAAGATGTAGAGTCAATAAAGATGGGTATATGAGTCAACCCAATCCATCATGGACCTACCTTAAGCAAGCCAAACTGAGTTTAGCCGTTTTAATAAAAATGGTTGGGTTTTTATAAACCCTAACTCGGCCCTTTAAAGTTCACGTCTTAACTGTTGACTTGATTCTTTTTATATAAACTAAAGAAAAAACCCATCGTAAACCACAAAACCAAAATGTGGTGGTGTTATGTCGTCAAATCATCATTGCTGAAGAGGGTTGGTAGTGGTGTTGGTAGAGGAGGATTTGGGTGGCTCCAGCAGACGAGGTTGCGACATGGGAGAAGGTGACCTTTAACGTCTATAGGGAGTGGTAGCAATGGGGTGACCTCAACAGCAAGAGAGCACTGCTTAGGGATGACCAATGGCACAAACACAATGTGACTTTAGCGTCGTCAGTAGATGACCTCAGTTTGGGAATTACATCTCCTTGGGGATGACTTTGGTGGGGGCGAAAGGCACTGCTTGGTTCAAACAACATGACAGTTGTTCCCATCCTCGTGAACAACGTCATTAAACTTGTGCCAGGAATACCTCTCGATGGCACACTTGCCAAAACAAGTTCTGGATAGCTTCATTACAAGAAAGTCACGATTTACCGATGGACATTTCAGACGGATACGAGACCACCAATAAAAAAAGATATTTGTGGCGAACATATCTGCTGGAAAATGAATCATCAAGAAAAAAATAGAAATAAATTTAAATAAATTTCTAGTGAAAAATATTGGCTAGAAAAAATTACATGAATTTATATTTATTTCTGGTGAATATTCCGCCAAAAAATGAACAGGGTAATAATGTTCATTTTTTTCCAAGTTCCTAACAGATTTCCTCCAAAAAAATTCACTAGTTTCCAAGGTATAAGCACTGTACTTTATCTAGAAACTTGGTCACCAGAAATCCAATTGGACTCGCCAGTAAAAGTTTCCAGCAAATTAGTGTCCAGCTAGAAACTTTTTTATAACTTACGTGCCATAAGCTTCCCTTCCATTTCCCTAATTTTCTCTATGCTTGCACTCTTCATCTCATCTATTCTTTCTTTCTCCACACTCATTACCTCCTTTTATTCATGACTCTGCCATCTCTTACTCTCTTTCTCCACACTCTCTTCATCTCCTCTTGTTCATGACTCCACCAATGATGGCTCCTCTCCTCCTCCGATCCCCCCGCCGGTTGGGCCTCCCTCTTCAAGCCCTCCTATCTTATGCCATCATATAGGTACGAGGTAGTTTGGGTGTGAATGCTTATGTCATAAAGAACATGAATTTTTTTATGATAACAAAGTCAAGACGAAGACCAAGTCCAAAGGAGGTATATCTGGTATAGGTTATAGGACTTAGAGTCTTTGTGTACGAAGCTCTCAACATATCTCAAGAATGCTTTTAAAGGTCATGTATTTAAAATCAACTTTTAATTGACAATATGCTTTTAAAGAAATGTGTTTTTGAACTTGGACAATGAAAAATTGAGTTTATATCTTGGAAAACCAAGTTTTCTAAGTTAGAAATGTTTTTCAAGATTGATTGGGCTTTAAAATGGGTTCAAGGATGATTGTAATCTTATCCTGAGGTTTAGTGATCAATTTATAGCTTCTTTAGGAGTTGGTAATTGTAACATCCTAATACTAATATTGTAACACCCTAGCTCTAATACCAACTAATGTAACACCCTAGCTAGGGCATCACATTTCTGACTCCCGACTCATAATCTGAAAATAAGTTCGCACAAAATTTGAGTTATAAAAGATGGGTTTCAAAATTTCTTCTTTACTGAAACGTAAATTTACTGAAAATATTAGGTAATATTGAAAATCATATTTCAACTATTCATTATGCAATATTGACACCAATTAATATCACAATTTAAAGAGAAATATAAAATTAACAGACTTATTTTTTTTTTGACAGTAGCAAATCCCATGACGGGTCCTACTTAATAGCACGGTACAACACTAACGGAAAACTTTAACATACTTATTCCTTTTTCTGTCCATCTTCATGCATCAGACATCTGTTCCTTTGTCAACACTGCACACCTTCGAACTTGAGACAACCACTTTTCAATGTTTCCATCAATCTCTGAGTATCCATCGCCCGTTATGTCTAAGACAACTCGATCCTTCTATTATTTGATTTTAACAGTACAGACACAACAAAACAATATAACAAAGAGGTGAGATCACCTACACCAATACCAACATGACAGCACAGAGATAACACAAATAGCTATATCATACAGATAGATCATACCATAATCATGCTATCAGCATTAATCAACTATCATCATCTAATCATTTATCAGTTCAATCATCATCCAAGTACTCAAAACAATTGTCATAGACAATAACCAATATTCCCCAATTAATATATCACACATATATAAATGCTCAGATTTATGCATATGTACAAAGACTCATTTTATCAAAAACGACTCCATGGAGGTTTTCACAATTTCAAGAAGAATGCTCTGGTTAATTGTCAGCCTTAGCCCAAAGACAATCTCCCAGTCGTTGAAAAGAATCGTGTTCTTGTCGGGTATTGTCAATGCGTTAACGGATCAGCATCGCTAGTGGCACGCAGTGGTACTCGCCAATTCCACTGGTCGACCGCTACTCGACGCCCCAAGATCCATCGTAGACCTCACTATCAATTCTCATTCCCTCTTCAACCACAAGGGCCATAATAGCTATTAGCTATCTTTTATACAATGCACGAATTTATCAGTGCAAGTCCAACCCCAACGGGCCAAATATTTTCAATTTCATTTGTACAATGCACGAGTATATCAGTGCAAGTCCAACCCCAACGGGCCAAATCTTTTCAATGCATGTATAATGCACCAAATCCAAATACGGGCATCTCTTTCCAATGCATATAAAAAGCACCAAATACCAATCATAGGAAAAACACGTCACTCTCTCATACAGTATCCATACACTGGTTAAATAGTAATTATACTGTATTTTTAACACAAAATCATGTTATCATGTTTTCATAGTTATAAAACACTTTCGCTATATTTTCATAAGATTGCGCAACATTTTCATTATGTTTTCACAATTCCAAAATGTTTCTGTTACGTTTTCAAAATATCGTAACACTTCTGTTACGTTTTCAAAATTCTGAAACGTTTCTGTTATATTTTCACAATACCGTAAAAATATTCTATTACTTTTAAATCACATAGTGATTTTTCAACAGTACGTCAAATATTTAAACTCACGTAAAATATTTAAACGTAATTCAAATCACGTAGAAATATTTTAACATATTTTAAATCGCATAGGAATATTTTACTATATTCTAAATCGTTTTTAAGATACGTAAATTATTTTTCACCACAATTCTATTACGAAAAATATTTCTTAACCTTCAAAAATTCCATTTCATCCTTTCTCAAAATATTATGACTTTGTACTTCATTTTTCACATTTTCTTACTCAAGAAAATCTTTTTCCACGTTTCTTTACTCAAGAAATTCTTTTTCAAATATAATCCACAAAATTACTTTTCCATTGAAATAAATCAATATTTCAAATCTTAAAATTTCCAAACGTACTTCAAAACTTGAAAATAAGTTATACCTGAGTAAATTCTCAAAATACCATTATATTCTCCATTTTTTCCCAAATCATTTCCAAATTAACCTACTTCAAAATAAATTGAAGTTTGAAAATATTTTCGTTTACAAAACTTAATTTTTCAAGTGAGTAAAATACTCGATTCCTTTTCAAATTTCTTGTATTAAATCAATTATATTTCCACTTGAAAAATTACTTTGTTTCATCAAAATCTAGGCATTACTATTTGAAAAATTATCAAAACATTTTTCCTTTTAAATTGATATGGTTTTACACAAACAAAACCATTAAAGTTTTATTTTCAAAACCAAAGTACCGATTGGTCATATAACAAACCCATTTGTTCAAATTCATTTTCACTTTCTTTGCAAATCCTTTTTCATTCTTAGTCAAAAATCTTTTTCTTAATATATATTTTCTCAAAATCACTTTTTATTGATCTAGTCCTACAAAATCATATTGAGTTGTTTTAATTATTGTTTTTTAACTTTAAATTTCCTAACGTTTTCCAAAACCCAAATAAATTCTTCGTGAGTAAATTTAAGTTACAAACATTTTCTTTTATATTTCTAAATCACTTCTAAAAATTAATTCTTTTTAAATTAATTTGAAGTTCAATACTTTCAATCTTCTTTTTCTTTTATTTATGAAAATTTCACTTCACTTAATTTATAACACTTAATTCCTTTTTCAAAAATCCTTATTTGAAAATTCTTGTATTTCATAGCATCAAAACATTTTTCTAAATTATCAAAACCTTATAGATGGTCATTGGAACCATGAAATATTTTTCTTCTAACTTAAATAAATTCCATTCTTGTTTCTACACAAAATAAATCAATAAAATTTCATTCTAAAATTTGTGTTCATGTTTTCTTAAAAAAAATAAACCTTTAGTTCATTTTCCATACTCCTCAAATCAATCCAATTTTATTCTTCCATAAACATATTAATTTGTAAACACCTATTTTGAGGTGTCTTGGCCGAAATTCTCATTGTTCTAGGGATCAAAATTTAATTTTCTTGTTCTTGAAAATTTTCAACATTGACCCTCATCAAGGGCATCAAAACCGTAGCTCTTCCTTGGCCATTGGAACCAAGATCAATTTTCTTTCCATCCACACATCATGGCATACATATATATATTTCATCATAAATATCACAAACATGCCATATACTCATCATGCATATTATAAGTATACTATCAAAGCCATAAAATCATGCAAAGCATATTAAGCATAGACAAAATAATCAAGGCACAAGAAAATAAAGCAAAGCTCATAAACACACAATTAATTATTACATAACCATGGATTGAAATTCTCACATGAATTCACAATTCATCAAATATAAGACCATCTCCCACCACCATAATTGGTTGGTGAGATGGATCTCCCTCTTACCTCTTGAAGATCCTCAAAGCTTCTTGATTTTGCTTCTCTTTCCAAGTCCTTCAACACCAATGGCTTCTCAAATTCAAAACAAAATACATAGAAATTAGTATACTAAGCTTGATTAAGAGGAACCATGGATCAAACATGGTTTAGATCATGAAAAAGAAGAGAAGAAATGAAGTCTTCTTATACTTCACCTCAAAAACCCCATAACTTTGTTCTTGAAGAAAGTCCATGAAGATGAATGATTTAGAGAAAGTCTCCAACATGAAAGTTGCTTAGAATATCATGTAGATTCAAGATCTATGGTTGGATGAAATTAAAAGTGATGGGTGGTGCTTTTGGTGGTCATGGCCGAACCATTTGGTGAGAAAATGAAGGAAAATGGTTGTTTTGTGTTCTTGGCTTGGTTGAGTGATGAAGATGAATGATTTAGAGAAAGTCTCCAACATGAAAGTGTTTTGAATTGATGAGAGGATTCAAGATATGTAGCTAGATAAAATTATGAAAGATTGGAAGTGGTTCCATGGGTGGTGACCGAATGCTCAAGGAAGGAAAGAAAATGGTGTTGTTCTTGGTGTTCTTGACAAATTGGAAGAGAGAATAGAGAGAATGAGTTAAGTGTTATAAAATGTGATACAAATGAAATCAAATGGCTGAATTGAAGTGGGCAGCCGTAGCATTGCATGGAGAGAAAGAAGAAAATAATTTTGCTTTAGGAAAATGACCAATAATTGGTCAAGACATCTAATTAATGTCTTCAAGCTTTTTCTTTGGCCTAAAAAGGCTACTCTAACATGTCTCAACATGTCTCTTCTTCTTTCTTGCTTCTCCAACCGTCCCCCCCTTCATCATGCAATCCAAAGGAAGCAAATAAAACAATAATGGTCATATTGACCATGACAAACAATAATGGTCATTAATTTAGTTTGCATGGCTATTATTGGTGGTTCAAGAACCATGTAAAAGTCTCCCAAAGCTGCATGAAAACCATGTGGCTCCTTGAGTATTTTAGGGAATTAATTGTTCTCAATTTTCACCTAATTGCATGCTAATTAATTAGGTAATTAGTTAGGTTAAATTTCTTAACCAATCTTAACTAACATTCTAACTATATAACTAATTAATTAACATATTATTTCACATATTATAATCTCTAATTAAAATTAGGATATCTAATTAAGAATTAGATTATAACAATTTAATATTTAATTTAGTTTACTTAACTTGTTAATTAGGCCATTAGATTAATCAAATTAGGCTTAATTAGTTACTAATCAAATCATTGTTGACTTCATCTTTTCTTTAGCCTAAAAAGGCTACTAAAAAAAATTGTCTCCTCCTTGTCCAAGCACTCCAAAACCGTCCCCCCCTTCCATAATGCATGAAGTTGTCATCTTTTTTTTTTTATACAATTATTTGAAGCATTCCTAGCCATTGATTAATTCAATGGTTAGGATTTAGGTAGACTTTTAATTTAGAAGACTAAATCTAAGCCATTGGATCATTCTCCTTTAAATTCTAGCCATTAGATGTGTCTCCAAAATAAAGGGTCAAGATTACTTCTTCTTACTTTTAATCCAAGGGTCATAATTAGTCTTTGCTACTTTTTAAGACCAAATCTCCACCATTGATTAATTCTTCATCCAATGGTCATAAATGGTCTTTGTTACTTTTTAAGACCAAATCTCCACCCTTGATCAATTCTAAATCCAATGGCTGTAAATGGTCACTTTATATAATTAATTTTACACCGTTGATTAAATCTACGGTTGATATTGAAGCTTGCCTAACTAAGTTTATTTTCACACCATTGATTAAATCAATGATGATTATCTTATGTTTCTTTATTAAATTTATTTCTTAACCGTTAATTGAATCAATAGTGGATATCCAAACCACCAATGTTGACTTAAGCAATATAATTTCTATTTTTATCTACTAAAAATCCCACGAAAGATCCCTAAACTCTAAACCCTAAACCCTAAATAAATACAGTACAAAACAAATTGTCTAAAACTGTTTCCAGATTCAGGTTTAGTAAGATCCCCTGTCTCCGTCTAAACAATACAAATTTTTCTATGCGTATAAAATTTTTTCACTTTGCGGGACCCACCTGGGCCCACGTATGGTCACCTGAGCCCACAAACACCTCGTGGGGCCCACAAATAGAAAAAAATTCAAAATCACACATAAAATCACATAAATTAGAAAATGTATGAAAATCAAGTAAGATTGTTAAAAATAATTAACAGTCAAGAGAAATAAATACAGAAAGATTTTTCCTACTTCTAAATTATTATTTTCCGACACGGAGTAAATCACTCAAAACGATTAAATACGGTGATGAATAAACAAAATAATTTTACAGTATCCAGAAATTACTAAACAGTAAAATTCTATTACCTCAAAAATTACTTGTTTATAGGATAGAAATTTTGGGGTGTTACAATTCTCCTCCTCTCTAAAAAGAAATTTCGTCCTCGAAATTTGAAAAACATGATTTCACACCCTCAGAATAAATACGGATATGGTGCTTTCATCTTATTTTCCAATTCTCATGAAGCTTCCTCTCTTACATCTTGCTATACTATTCTAATCCCACAAAATCTCTTTGCTGATGTTCAACTTCTCCTGATCAAACAGATATCTCAGACTCCTATCATAGAGATTTTGTTGGTTATTACTAAAGATGTTGAATGTTACTCTAGAAAGAAAGAATCTCCATATCTCTAATACCAACATAACAACAACCGATCTTCATTCATGCCTAGAATAATTTTTCTCAGATAACTTCCAACTAATGTAATGTAATGTTCAGCTAATGTAATGTATTACTTAAAATTTCCTTATCTTCGTATCACTACATATTCTAGATTTTTACTTTTAACAAGAAATGTCTCACTAACCGAGTTCTCCTTTCCACAAAGACTATACCGGATACTTCCGTAAAAATTTTTTTTTCTACGGTTTTCCATTACCGTCTTAAATTTTCCCATAGAAGAATTGTTCCAATCTTTGGAAGAATTCACCACGCTTCTGCTGCGTTACTCAGGTACGTTAACACGGATACAAATATAAAAATATCCTTTCTTGCAAGATATTCCTTCAATTGCAGGAGATGAAAGAAAACATCATGGAAGATAACAAAACGAATCGAACCTGTTATCGAATATATCCAGCAAAGAATTGGATGTAACCCAATTTTCAAGAATGAATTTTCTCTGAATTACTCACAGTCTGTTGAAATAATCTCATTGGATATGGTTGGAAAATAACCAATCCATTTTCAAAGACCACGTCTGTTTATGAAACAGATCAAACTAACACAAAATTTTGAACAACAGATCAAACTAATACAAAGATTTGATCTATAACAACAACTTGAATAGCTCGATTAGCTAAGAATAGAAACAGAAGTAAACAAATCAGAGGATAACGAATAACTCTAACATATAATTGATCTACTCAATCATATGTCATAAGGAATAGGTTATTCACAGAAATATTCAGTATGGTTTATAGGATTAGCTCTAATGACACAATCTCCATTGATTAAATCTTTCGCTCAGAACACTCCTGTTTCATTCAGAGTAACAACTTCCCTTACTATCTAAAATTTTTACTAATAGAAAACTCTATTTTCAAAGAACACATCAGAGATTATACTCTTTGGAAATGTGTCCAACTTTTTCAAAAATTATTTTCTTGACGTACATTCCTTCATTTAAGTACTTTCTTTCACATCACTTACTACTTTTGGTTTCCTCAATGGTTGTAAATTCATCTTCCGTCGAAATCAATTACTTTCTCAATATCCTAAAAAACATACCAGGTTCCAAAATTACGAAATCTTATATTCCAAGACTGTTTCTCTTCCATCAGATCCTAAACTTCAACTTCCAGTTTCCACTGAACAACGATCCTTTGTTCGTGCAATCGTCTTTCCACATTGCTCACGTTGCTCCCGTAGCTGCAACTGCATTACTAGTAACATGTTCCACTTCCACACAAGTATAACTATCCCGAGCCATTCCCCCTTTTTTTTAAGGCGTGCGGATCAAAATACAATGGATCTAATATCCATTATAAACAACATTATTTCCCTTCGGGAAACAAACACACAGAGAACACAACACAAGCAAAATAGACCTAACCACAAACCCCAAAAGACTCAAACCGTGCTCTAATACCAACTAATGTAATACCCTAGCTCTAATACCAACTAATGTAACACCCTAGCTAGGGCATCACATTTCTGACTCCCGACTCATAATCTAAAAATAAGTTTGCACAAAGTTTGAGTTATAAAAGATGGGTTTCAAAATTTCTTCTTTACTGAAACGTAAATTTACTGAAAATATTAGGTAATATTGAAAATCATATTTCAACTATTCATTATGCAATATTGACATCAATTAATATCACAATTTGAAGAGAAACATAAAATTAACAGACTTATTTTTTTTTGACAATAGCAAACCCCATGACGGGTCCTACTTAATAGCACGGTACAACACTAACGGAAAACTTTAACATACTTATTCCTTTTTCTGTCCATCTTCATGCATTA
The DNA here is from genome assembly GCA_029884595.1 of Ormosia semicastrata. Classification (NCBI taxonomy): domain Eukaryota; kingdom Viridiplantae; phylum Streptophyta; class Magnoliopsida; order Fabales; family Fabaceae; genus Ormosia; species Ormosia semicastrata. The sequence goes on along the minus strand of JAQQTO010000061.1, from coordinate 61,239,423 downwards.
GACATCTGTTCCTTTGTCAACACTGCACACCTTCGAACTTGAGATAGCCACTTTTCAATGTTTCCATCAATCTCTGAGTATACATCGCCTGTTATGTCTAAGACAACTCGATCCTTCTATTATTTGATTTTAACAGTACAGACACAACAAAACAATATAACAAAGAGGTGAGATCACCTACACCAATACCAACATGGCAGCATAGAGATAACACAAATAGCTATATCATACAGATAGATCATACCATAATCATGCTATCAGCATTAATCAACTATCATCATCTAATCATTTATCAGTTCAATCATCATCCAAGTACTCAAAACAATTGTCATAACCAATAACCAATATTCCCCAATTAATATATCACACAGATATAAATGCTCAGATTTATGCATATGTACAAAGACTCATTTTATCGAAAATGACTCCATGGAGGTTTTCACAATTTCGAGAAGAATGCTCTGGTTAATTGTCAGCCTTAGCCCAAAGACAATCTCCCAGTCGTTGAAAAGAATCATGTTCTTGTCGGGTATCGTCAATGCGTTGCAACGGACTGCATCACCAAGTGGCGCAGGGTACTCGCCAGCTGTCTACTAGTCGACCGCCGCGCCTCGACGCCCCCAAGATCCATCATAGACCGCACTATCAATTCTCATTCCCTCTTCAACCACAAGGGCCATAATAGCTATTAGCTATCTTTTATACAATGCATGAATTTATCAGTGCAAGTCTAACCCCAACGGGCCAAATCTTTTCAATTTCATTTGTACAATGCATGAGTATATGGTGCAAGTCCAACCTTAACGGGCTAAATCTTTTCAATGCATGTATAATGCACCAAATCCAAATACGGGCATCTCTTTCCAATGCATATAAAATGCACCAAATACCAATCATGGGCAAAACACGTCACTCTCTCATACAGTGTCCATACACTGGTTAAACAGTAATTATACTGTATTTTCAACACAAAATTATGTTATCATGTTTTCATAGTTATAAAACACTTTCGCCGTATTTTCACAAGATTGCGCAACATTTTCATTATGTTTTCACAATTCCAAAATGTTTCATTACGTTTTTCAAAATATCGTAACACTTCATTACGTTTTCAAAATTAAACGCGTTTACATTATATTTTCACAATACCGTAAAAATATTCTATTACTTTTAAATCACATAGTGATTTTTGTAAATCAAATATTTAAACTCACGTAAAATATTTAAACGTAATTCAAATCACGTAGAAATATTTTAACATATTTTAAATCGCATAGGAATATTTTACTATATTCTAAATCTTTTTAAGATACGTAAATCATTTTTCACCACAATTCTATTACGAAAAATATTTCTTAACCTTCAAAAATTCCATTTCATCCTTTCTCAAAATATTATGACTTTGTACTTCATTTTTCACATTTTCTTACTCAAGAAAATCTTTTTCCACGTTTCTTTACTCAAAAAATTCTTTTTCAAATATAATCCACAAAATTACTTTTCCATTGATATAAATCAATGTTTCAAATCTTAAAATTTCCAAACGTACTTCAAAACTTGAAAATAAGTTATACTTGAGTAAATTCTCAAAATACCAATATATTCTCCATTTTTCCTCAAATCATTTCCAAATTAACCTACTTCAAAATAAATTGAAGTTTGAAAATATTTTTATTTACAAAACTTAATTTTTCAAGTGAGTAAAATACTCTGATTCCCTTTTCAAATTTCTTGTATTAAATCAATTGTATTTCCACTTGAAAAATTACTTTGTTTCATCAAAATCTAGGCATTACTATTTGAAAAATTATCAAAACATTTTTCCTTTTAAATTGATATGGTTTTACACAAACAAAACCATGAAAGTTTTATTTTCAAAATCAAAGTACCGATTGGTCATATAACAAACCCATTTGTTCAAATTCATTTTCACTTTCTTTGCAAATCCTTTTTCATTCTTAGTCAAAAATCTTTTTCTTAATATATATTCTCTCAAAATCACTTTTTATTGATCTAGTCCTATAAAATCATATTGAGTTGTTTTAATTATTGTTTCTTAACTTTAAATTTCCTAACGTTTTCCAAAACCCAAATAAATTCTTCGTGAGTGAATTTAAGTTACAAACATTTTCTTTTATATTTCTAAATCACTTCTAAAAATTGATTCTTTTTAAATTAATTTGAAGTTCAATACTTTCAATCTTCTTTTTCTTTTATTTATGAAAATTTCACTTCACTTAATTTATAACACTTAATTCCCTTTTCAAAAATCCTTATTTGAAAATTCTTGTATTTCATAGCATCAAAACATTTTTCTAAATTATCAAAACCTTATAGATGGTCATTGGAACCATGAAATATTTTTCTTCTAACTTAAATAAATTCCATTCTTGTTTCTACACAAAATAAATCAATAAAATTTCATTCTAAAATTTGTGTTCATGTTTTCTTAAAAAAAAACAAACCTTTAGTTCATTTTCCATATTCCTCAAATCAATCCAATTTTATTCTTCCATAAACATATTAATTTGTAAACACCTATTTTGAGGTGTCTTAGCCGAAATTCTCATTGTTCTAGGGATCAAAATTTAATTTCCTTGTTCTTGAAAATTTTCAACATTGACCCTCATCAAGGGCATCAAAACCGTAGCTCTTCCTTGGCCATTGGAACCAAGATCAATTTTCTTTCCATCCACACATCATGGCATACATATATATATTTCATCATAAATATCACAAACATGTCATATACTCATCATGCATATTATAAGTATACTATCAAAGCCATAAAATCATGCAAAGCATATTAAGCATAGACAAAATAATCAAGACACAAGAAAATAAAGCAAAGCTCATAAACACACAATTAATTATTACATGACCATGGATTGAAATTCTCACATGAATTCACAATTCATCAAATATAAGACCATCTCCCACCACCATAATTGGTTGGTGAGATGGATCTCCCTCTTACCTCTTGAAGATCCTCAAAGCTTCTTGATTTTGCTTCTCTTTCCAAGTCCTTCAACACCAATGGCTTCTCAAATTCAAAACAAAATACATAGAAATTAGTATACTAAGCTTGATTAAGAGGAACCATGGATCAAACATGGTTTAGATCATGAAAAAGAAGAGAAGAAATGAAGTCTTCTTATACTTCACTTCAAAAACCCCATAACTTTGTTCTTGAAGAAAGTCCATGAAGATAAATGATTTAGAGAAAGTCTCCAACATGAAAGTTGCTTAGAATATCATGTAGATTCAAGATCTATGGTTGAATGAAATTAAAAGTGATGGGTGGTGCTTTTGGTGGTCATGGCCGAACCATGTGGTGAGAAATTGAAGGAAAATAGTTGTTTTGTGTTCTTGGCTTGGTTGAGTGATGAAGATGAATGATTTAGGGAAAGTCTCCAACATGAAAGTGTTTTGAATTGATGAGAGGATTCAAGATATGTAGCTAGATAAAATTATGGAAGATTGGAAGTGGTTCCATGAGTGGTGACCGAATGCTCAAGGAAGGAAAGAAAATGGTGTTGTTCTTGGTGTTCTTGACAAATTGGAAGAGAGAGAAGAGAGAGAATGAGTTAAGTGTTATAAAATGTGATACAAATGAAATCAAATGGCTGAATTGAAGTGGGCAGCTGTAGCATTGCATGGAGAGAAAGAAGAAAATAATTTTGCTTTTGGAAAATAACCAATAATTGGTCAAGACATCTAATTAATGTCTTCAAGCTTTTTCTTTGGCCTAAAAAGGCTACTCTAACATGTCTCAATATGTCTCTTCTTCTTTCTTGCTTCTCCAACCGTCCCCCCCTTCATCATGCAATCCAAAGGAAGCAAACAAAACAATAATGGTCATATTGACCATGATAAACAATAATGGTCATTAATTTAGTTTGCATGACTATTATTGGTGGTTCAAGAACCATGTAAAAGTCTCCCCAAGCTGCATGAAAACCGTGTGGCTCCTTGAGTATTTTAGGGAATTAATTGTTCTCAATTTTCACCTAATTGCATGCTAATTAATTAGGTAATTAGTTAGGTTAAATTTCCTAACCAATCTTAACTAACATTCTAACTATATAACTAATTAATTAACATATTATTTCACATATTATAATCTCTAATTAAAATTAGGATATCTAATTAAAAATTAAATTATAACAATTTAATATTTAATTTAGTTTACTTAACTTGTTAATTAGTATTAGATTAATCAAATTAGACTTAATTAGTTACTAATCAAATCATTGTTGACTTCATCTTTTCTTTAGCCTAAAAAGGCTACTGAAAAAAGTTCTCTCCTCCTTGTCTAAGCACTCCAAAACCGTCCCCCCTTCCATAATGCATGAAGTTGTCATCTTTTTTTTTTTTATACAATTATTTGAAGCATTCCTAGCCATTGATTAATTCAATGGTTAGGATTTAGGTAGACTTTTAATTTAGAAGACTAAATCTAAGCCATTGGATCCTTCTCCTTTAAATTCTAGCCATTAGATGTGTCTCCAAAATAAAGGGTTAAGATTACTTCTTCTTACTTTTAATCCAAGGGTCATAATTAGTCTTTGCTACTTTTTAAGACCAAATCTCCACCCTTGATTAATTCTTCATCCAATGGTCATAAATGGTCTTTGTCACTTTTTAAGACCAAATCTCCACCCTTGATCAATTCTAAATCCAATGATTGTAAATGGTCACTTTATATAATTAATTTTGCACCGTTGATTAAATCTACGGTTGATATTGAAGCTTGCCTAACTAAGTTTATTTTCACACCATTGATTAAATCAATGATGATTATCTTATATTTCCTTATTAAATTTATTTCTTAACCGTTAATTGAATCAATAGTGGATATCCAAACCACCAATGTTGACTTAAGCAATATAATTTCTATTTTTATCTACTAAAAATCCCACGAAAGAATATATTTACTGTATTTTTATCTTCCGATAAATAAATACAGTACAAAACAAATTTTTCTAAAACTGTTTCCTGATTCAGGTTTAGTAAGATCCCTTGTCTCCATCTAAACAGTACAAATTTTTCTATGCGTAAATTTTTTTTTCACTTTGCGGGACCCACCTGGGCCCACGTATGGTCACCTGGGCCCACAAACACCTCGTGGGACCCACAAATAGAAAAAAATTCAAAATCACACATAAAATCACAAAAATTAGAAAATATATGAAAATCAAGTCGGATTGTTAAAAATAATTAACAGTCAAGAGAAATAAATACAGAAAGATTTTTCCCGGCCAGGAAATTATTATGTTCCTGACACGGAGTAAATCACTCAAAACGATCAAATACGCTGACGGAATAAACAAAATAATTTTACAGTATCCAGAAATTACTAAACAATAAAATTCTATTAGCTGTGAAAATTACTGTTTATAGGATAGAAAATTTTGGGGTGTTACAAATATCCTAATATACATAGGGCACAAGGAGATACTTAGCATTACAATGTCACTACTTACGTACTAATCTGATACATATATCCATAATGTTCATTGGAAACATTACAGAGAGCCATATGAAATGCGAAAAACATAAACTCATAGCAAAATGCACATAACTATATACAACATTAGTCTTAGCAAAGGCTTGAAGTATTACATAATTCTCACATTACAAAAGAGGTACTAATAAATACAACAGTTGTAATACAAACTATAAAGCTAATCTACTCTTTAGCTTCCTTTTTTCTTTTTTTTCTTGGAAGAACTTTCAACTAGAATTACATGACAACATAGCGGGACGAGAAACAACACTTCTCAGTATGAGTAAACCAAAACTAGCATACATAGCGTAATAAACATAATCTTAACACAAGCTAAATAAGATATGTTTAAAGCATCTATAAGGTTAAACTTTAGAAACTAAAGATACTAAGTTAATCATACATTCCTACATACATGCATAGTCCAACTTAGAACCAAGATGTTAAACTTAGGAATATTGATTTAGTGTATTATCTTGTGGTAAATAGAGGGAAAACTCATCCTCACATTACACATATCTTGGCACAATCGAGAAGTTCAGGCTGAATCCTTATTCAAAAGAACCTTTTGGACTTTCCTCTTATCTCTCTTGGCCTTAATGATAGTGCACAACATCAAAGGATACTCACAAAGATCAATACTACCAATTATTCCCATCGTACATATATCTAAATACTAACTCATCACTCATTACTTTTAAGTGATATACTTTACCACAAAAGTGGCCTAAGGTACTAGATACTTACCTAAAGCAAACCATAACTTTTGAATGCTCAAAGGTTTAAACTTTCTCATACTGGCTAGGTGATAGTTCCTTTCTTGAAATATCCCCTATTTGTGTCTTAACATACCTTAAGAAACATACATAAATGATTCCAACTAGCTAAGAACTTGAAAACATCAAAAATGAACTTTTGGAGTTCTTGGTCCTCACGCCGCGATACAACCCTAGGCACATCGCGGTGCCCTACTCTCGGGTTTCAGTACTAGATGTAGCATCACTCTCACGCTGCGGCACAGTGTCCTCACACCGCGGTGCTTGTAGCAAAAATAGCCTCATGCTATAGCGTAATCTCCTCAAGCCACAACGCGCTTAGTAGAAATCAGATTCTGTAGAATTTCGCAGAATTGTGGTACTATTCCATTAGTTCTTTTCATGGATTTTGGCCATTCCAAATCAGTTTCTAAGTGATTCAAAGTCCCTAATCAATTCATTAACACATAGGAAACATCAATCACCAACTTAAGTCACTCAATTTGGATCCATGCACCAAAATCACATACTTGACCTAAAACCTCATTTTTGTGAATCAAAGGCCAAAATGAGATGTTCTAAGTTTCTAACTTCAACTTATATTATGAACAAGTCACAAATGACCAAAGAAACTTAATCATGCAAGCAAAACACATCAAATACCCCTAGAACTCATTTTGACCTATTATGCTCCAAAAGTGCAACTATGGTGAAAATGATAAAAAGAGATGAAAAGAAGCTCTAATCCCCTACCTTGGCAGTTGATATGAAGCTTCAAGCTTTGGAAGACCACACCTTGAATTTTCCCTTGGCTTTCCTCTTTTTCTTCTCCTCTTTCTTCTCATTTCTTTCCTCTTGGTTTTTCACGTTTTCTGTTTCTATTTTTGAGACAAAACAGTCGTGAGTGAGACTTATAAAGGAGAAACAAAAGATTCTTAAGGCCTTTAGGCCATAACTAATAAATTTTGATCTGCTAAAAACACTTAGATTTAGCTAAGTTAAGATTTCTAACTTCCAACAACTTTAAAATAAATACTAAGATTTATATAAAAAGTTGTTTCACCATTATTTTATATTTTCATATCTGCTACTAGTCAATCCGGTTATAAATAGACAACTAGTATGCCTAAAATGCCAAACTAACTCAGTTTATCTTGAAACTTTAACTACATCTTGTTTTATATATTTGTGACCTAGAAATAAATTATCCATATTTATTTCCCTCATCTAAGCAATTTATGCTATTATCTGAGTCATTTTTAAGCTACTTTTCGTACTCTGAATTGTAACAAAGTTCCTAAACTAACTCTGTTTGTCACAAAATTAAACATGTATGTTAAGCAAGTCATATGCTACCTTTTGTATACATACACAAGTCTAACATGTCAGTAAGAGTATTATATTTCTCCCCTCCTTTTTAAAATTGCTTACCTGCTAAGAACAACTCTGGAAAGTCCTGCTGTAAGTGGGACTCTAACTCCCAAGGAGCCTCCTCGGTGTCATTGCCACCCCATAAAACCTTCACCAAAGGAATCTGCTTACCTCTAAGCTCTTTGACCTCTCTGTCCATGATCCTTACTGGGTGTACATCATAAGACAAATCCTCTCTTAATTGTACAGATTCATATTCTATGATATGTAAAAGATTTGGATTATACTTTCTCAACTGTGACACATGAAAAACATCATGAAGGTTCGAAAAACTGGGAGGAAGGGCTATCTGATAAGCTATGGGTCCAACTCTCTTTAGAATTTGGTAGGGACAAAGAAAACGAGGATTGAACTTTCGAGTTTTCAATGCTCTACTAATCCCTGTAGTAGGAGTAACTCTTAAGAATACATGATCTTCTTTATCAAACTCAAGAGGTCTCGTTCTCTTGTTAGCATAGCTTTTTTGCCGACTCTGAGTAGTAACCAACCTATCTTTAATCATCTTGATTTGTTCTGTGATTTACTGGACTAACTCTGGACCTAGGATGGTTCTCTTAGCACTTCATACCAACATAGAGGCGATCTACACTTTCTTCCATACAAAGCCTCACCTATGTTGGAATGGTAGGTATTGTTATAGGCAAACTCCACTAAAGGTAAGAACTTGTCCCAACTACTCTATGGTTCTGAAACACATGCTCTAAGCATATCCTCAAGGGTTTAGATAGTCCTCTTTGTTTGCCCATCTGTCTGTGGGTGATAAGTTGTACTAAGACTTAACTTAGTCCTGAATGCCTCTTGCAAGGATCCCCAAAATCTAGATATGAATCTAGGATCCCTATCTGAAACTATGCTTACTGGGATTCCATGAAACCTAACTATCTCCTTCAGATATAGCTGAGCTAATTTCTCTAGCGAATAGTTAGCTCTCATTGACAAAAAGTGAGCAAATTTGGTTAATCTATCCACTATGACCCATACTGCATCAAAACCTTACCGAGTCTTGGGTAAACCCATTACAAAGTCCATATAAATCTTATCCCATTTCCACTCTAGGATCCCTAAAAGCTGTAAAGGTCCTACCGGCTTCTGGTGTTCAATCTTTACTTTCTGACAAACTAAACACCTTGAGACATATTCTGCTATGTCTTTTTTCATTCCATACCACCAAAGCATTCTCTTTAAATCTTGATACATCTTAGTGGTTCCTAGATGGATGGTACACTTACTTCTGTGAGCTTCTTCTAGAATCCTCTCTTTGATCCTTGACTTTCTTGGAACACAAAGTCTATCTCTAAACTTTATCATTCCATCACCAGTCATATCAAAATCCTTTTGTGTTCCCTCATTGATGTCCATTAAAGCTTCATCCTCCTTTTGAGGTTCTAAAATTTGAATCCTTAAATCATTTACTATGTCCACTCTACTCACAAAGAGACTATGTGGCATCACAATCACCGCTAGACTTAAATCCCTGAAACTCTCGAGAAGTTCACTCTCTTGCACCATTATTCGGGACACGTGTAGGGACTTCCTACTTAATGCATCAGCCACTACATTGGTCTTACCCGGATGATGCTTTAACTCAAAGTCATAATCTTTTAAGAATTCCATCCATCTTCTTTGCCTCATGTTTAGCTCCTTTTGATTAAACAAGTACTTTAAACTCTTATGATCACTGAACACCTTAAACTGGACTCTATAGAGATAATGCCTCCAAATATTTAAGGTAAACACTACAATGGCTAACTCCAAATCATGCGTATGGTAGTTGATGCGGATTAAAAGTTACAAACTCAAGTGCAAATTGTTTCAAGTAATAAAATCTCGGGAGTCCGAGGTCGATCCACAGGGAATTGATGAAGAAAAAATCTTTGAGGTAAGGAAAATATTTTGTCTCAACAATAAAGGTAATAAAGCTTAGTCACAAATAAAAAGGACTTACTTGGGTTAGGAGATCCACTCTTGGTAAATAAAATAAGGACAAGATTAATTTTTTAATAACTCAATTAGAATCCACACATAATGGAGATTCCAATCGAAAAATATAACATTCAAAGTTCTTTTAAGATTATATACGTAATTATATTATGATTCCTTTAATAATCTATTAACACCACCACTTATAAATGGGATCAAGCATTCATTGTGTAAATATTTTATCTACAACAAATCAAGATCTCCACTTCACAAGGAGGGTTTCTAAATTGATTGGAAACAAAATACAATACATATAATGAACACTTAATAATATATCATTTAAGCACAAGAAATAGATTAATCTAACATTATTTCATTACCAAGAGCTTCACCCTTTCACCTAAGTAAAATAAAAATTAGTTACTCATAGATAAGAAGAAAGAAAGAGAGAAGAAGAAGATGAGGAACATAACTTCAATTTAGAACAAAAGAAAACTACAATAAGATAAACAAATGACACAATAGCATGATCTTGGCTTCTAAGACCAAGACCCCTAAATAATCAGCTAAGGCTCCTTTTTATAGAGGACTAGGGATATAAAATGATAAGGGGGCTGATTCATGAGTGAGTGGATGAGTGGAGAATGCCAAAAGACTTTTGATGAGTGAAAAATTATGGAGATCTTTATCTCTGAAATCATTTAGTTGTGAAGTCATTGAATGCGTCAGAATATTGAAATATAGCCTTTATGAAAGTTGTAGGCTTTTGTCTTAGCTTTCAAATGCCGCTAGAATCACCTAGAAAGACCACCTACAACCCGAGATATGGCCCAATTACTGCACAGTATTCAAGCCCAGTTATAGCTCCTTTGTTCTGACTTCCAAGCCTAATATGACCTCCAAGGAGTCCGAATTGAGTCTTGTGTTCTTCATGAAAGTTGTAGATATTGGTCTTAATTGCAGATACTAAAATTTCAGCCCAATCCAGATCTTACAGCCTGAGTTATGCTCTGATTACTGCACACTGTTCAGGTTCCAATTACAAAACTCGTATTCTGACTTCCAAGCCCAATTAGTTCTACTAGATATCCGACTTTGACCTAGAGCTCTATGAAAGTTGTAGAGATCTCTCTTACCTTTCCTACAAGGTAAGATACATAATTATTAGACATCTAGAACTCAAGATATGGCCAAAATACAGAAATAGTGTAAGACGTAAATCTTGCTGAAAAAATCAATTAAGTCCAATTGGAGTCCAAACTTACAAAACATAACCAAACTTAGTCAATTAAGTACATGAAGAGTGTAAATGACTAAAAATGAGGGTTTATTAATGTATAAAATATGTGATTATCAGTAGTTCTCCTCAAATGGCCTTAACTGCCTTGATGCATAGGCAACTACTCTCTTGTTCTACATTAGAGCATACCCTAGTCCCATCTTTGAAGTGTCACAAAAGACCTCAAAGTTCTCATGGGGATCCATAATCACCAACACTGGAGTAGTAGTTAACTTCTTCTTTAACTCTTGGAAACCATTCTCACAGTCTTGAGTCCACTCAAAGGTACTACATTTCCTAGTTAACCTAGTCAGAGGTAGCACTAACTGAGAAAAACCCTTGATGAACCTTCTATAGTACCCAGCCAGGCCTATACAGCTCCTGATCTCGGTCACAGTGATGGGTCTCTTCCACTACAACACTACTTCCACTTTACCAAGGTCCACTGAGATTCCTCCTTTAGAAATAACATGACCCAAAAATTGAACCTCCGTTAGCCAAAACTCACACTTAGTTAATTTGGCAAACAGTTTCTTTTCCTTATGGATATCCAAAACTATCCTAACATGTTGCTCATGTTCTTCCCTTGTCTTTGAATAGATAAGGATGTCATAAATAAACACTACCACAAACTTGTCTAGGTAAGGTCTAAAAATTCTATTCATGTAATCCATAAATACTGCTGGAGCATTTGTCAACCCAAAGGACATCACAAGATACTCATAATGTCCATACCTAGTTCTAAAAGCAGTCTTAGGGATATACTCTCCCTTAACTCTGATTTGATGATACCTAGATCTTAAATCAATCTTGGAAAACACTGAAGCTCCTCTTAATTGATCCATCATATCATCTATTCTAGGAAGCAGATAATTGTTCATGATGGTTACCTTGTTCAACTTCCTATAGTCAACACATAACCTCATGGTATCATCTTTCTTCTTCACGAGCAACACTGGTGTTCCCCACAGAGAAACACTAGGCCTAATGAATTGCTTATCCAATAACTCCTTTAATTGCTTCTAGAGTTCTGATAACTCTAGAGGTGCCATCCTATAGGATGCTATAGATATAGGTCTTGTACCTGACACTAAATCTATAGTAAACTCTATTTCTCGCTCCGGTGGCAACTCTGCTACGTCATTTAGAAATACCTCAGGGTATTCCCAACCACAAGTATACTGTCTAGGTTCTGCTTAACCTCTACATCTAATGAGAAAAGAAGAACATATCCTATAGCTCATTCTACCAAACAGTGATTAATTTGATTAGCATAGAGATAGACAGACTCGGAAGAAACAACTCTGGTAGGAACATAAGATAGAAAAACTAGAGTCTTATCTGAACAGTTCAAGACCACTTGATTGGATGAAAATCAATCCATACCAAGGATGACCTCTATGTCCACAAGGGGTAAACAGATAAAGTTTACAAAGAAAACTCTATCCTCGATCCTGATAAAATAATCAAGACATACTTTTGAAATTATGACTGGCTTACCGGTGGGTGTGGAAACAAATAAGTCATATGGTAACTCTAAAGTAGGCAAATCCAACATCCTTACACAATTATAAGAAACAAAGGAGTAGGATGCTCCTGAATCATACGTGACATTTAAAAGATGATTATGAATTATGCCTTTACCTTGGATAAGGTCTGAAGACTAGGCCACCTCTATTCTGCCTAGACTATAAACTCATCCCTTAGCTAGTGGCTTTAGGGTGGGCTCATTTTCCTTCTTCAAAGGACAATATCTTGAAAAGTGTCGTGGCTTCTCACAAGTGTAACACACAGACTAGCCTACCAAATAGGTCTTACCTCCATGTGTCCTCCCACATATTGTGCATTGAGGTACCTTGGACCCCTTCTTGCCTTTTCCTTTAGGGTTGCTCGTCTTAAGAGTAACCTGCTTACTATTGCCATCCTCTCGCTTTCTCTTCGAGATGTCTTGTGCCCTTTCCTCTAATTGAGGGCTTTGAGCACTTGACTCCACAATCCTGTACTTGTTGACTAAAGAAGGAAAGTCCCTAATCTCCATGGGTCTCACAATACTCTTGATCTCACGTCTCAAGCTAGTTTCGAATTTCAAACATCGTCATTTCTCGTCTGGATGATAATGAAAATGCGAAAAGAATTTCGACAACTCATCAAACTTGGCCATATACTGGCCTATTGACATGCTTCCTTATTTTAACTACATAAACTCCACTTCCTTGTCATCATGTAGAGTTTGCGGGAAAAACTTCTCCGAAAAAGCTTGTAGAATTGTCTTTGCCCCAATGGTTTAATATGTTAAGTTTTGATTATGACAAATACAAGACAAAAAGAATGATGCTTATGCTTTATAGATGTGCTTAATAGATGACAAATGCATTACAAAAGAATATTGATCATGTTACATAGATCTGCTTAATAGATTATATTGGATAATACATGATTATGTACTTTATCTAGTTATATTTTACTTAATAATCTTGCAATGAGATATGTGTAGTATTCTTTATATAATATCCAATAATGCTTCATATGAGTTATAATGAATTAATATTAGATTTGACTCTATTTAAATGAAAATGTGCAAAGTGTTCTTTGTTGTATCCTACATAGAGAATATCTATTAGTAATTAATAAATATCTTATTTGGATGTGTCTATGAAAATCTTATATGCATGTTAGACTAACTAGAGTTATACATTTATGAATCATACATATGAAAATATTGAATTATGAATTTGGACTAACTATGTTTGTTTTAAGTGAGAAATACTTTGTAGGATAGTCCAAGTACCAAGAGTGAGCATTGCAACAAGAAAGCAAAAGATCATAATTATGCTCAACTCAAGAAGAATGAGAATGATAAGATGTTCCAAGCATTTGCAAGATTTGAAGAGAAAAAATTTTTGGAAGCTTGGATTCAATCAAGAAGCCTAAGGACTAGAATTAATGATGGCAAGACAAGTCCAAGTTCTTCAAGTTTAGCTTATAGGACCTAGATGTTGTGTAAAGGTAAATAGGAATCTCAATAAGCTCAAACATGGTTTAATTTCTGTAAAAGTGATTCTTACTTGTTAAAATACCCAACAAACTATTTTTGAAAAGTTAGTCTTGGTGGTAGCTCAATTCTATGACAAATTGTCAAGTTTATGTTTTGCAAAACTAACCTATAGTTGCTCTTTTGATCAAATCTTTCAAAATATTTTGATTCTTGATCTAAAACTTATTTCATATGAAAGTAGACTCAATGGTCTTTCCAATGAGTGGTCATTTGTTTTAAACGGATGAGTAATAAAGAAGTTATGGTCTTTCAAATATCTTTTGATAAAAAACAAGGTGCCATAACTGGTTACATAACCGGTTATTCACCAAGTCAGAAGCACAAGCTTCTATTTTTCAAAGACCATAACCAATTATGACATTTGCATAACCAGTTATTTGTAAAAGTCAGAAGCGTAGGCTTCTCTTTACAAAAGACCATAATTAGTTATGCTTTTTTGCATAACCGATTATTCATGTGTTTCAAAAAGACCTTGGTTAGGCTATAACCGGTTATATAACCAGTTATATGGAAACCAGAAATAGATTTCTAACGGTTATAAATGGCATTTAATGCTTCCCAACCACCTCCAATGGTTTTAAAATGTATTGGACTATAAATACAAGTGTTTGGGCATCAAAGAAATGTTAGAGATTAATATGAAAATAATTGTTGAGCATCAATACGAGCTTTAACTACCATTTCCATAAAATCTCTGTTTATGAGCTAAAGTGTAAATATCCATATACCTATTGAGTTTTAATTTGTAATATCTACTCTTTTGAGAGTTTATCTTTCTTAAACATTTTGATTTCCTGTAAAGAGGGTGAGGTATCCCTCTAGAGAAATGGGTGAGGTATCCCTTGATTGTAAAGAGAGTGAGGTATCTCTCAAAAGTTGTAAAGAGTGAGGTATCCCTGTTTTAAGGCTCAAGCACAAAGATGAAGTATCCCAAGGTGTGTTGAGTGCTCCAAGTTTGTAAATGTTGTCAAGCACCTATTTGAAGCTTGAAGATATAGTGGAAATCTCAGATATTTACTTAAGGACTGGATGTAGGCCACAAGTGGTTGGTGGTTGAACCAAGATAAATATTGTGTTTGCTACTCTCAACTCTATTTTCTTTACATTTGTGCCTTAATTATATATGTTTGAGTTGAATTTGATATCTAGCTTATTTTCTTGATTTATCCTATAACCCAAGTGGTATTTGAGAAATCTCTAATAGTTATAACTTTGTAAACTTATTCCGCTGCATGTATTGATTGAAAATATCAAAATGTATAATTTCTCAAAGGAGTTTTAAAAATTTGTAATCACTCAATTCATTCCCCTTCTTAGGTGATGGTTGCCATGACTAACAAATCTGTGATGAAGACTTCCCATGACATCTGGGTTTCTACGGCTTCTAGTACCCTCTCGGTACCTTTCCACTAATGCTCCGCCTCACTGTTCAACATATAGGAGGCAAAGGAAACTTTTTGCTCATCTGAGCAAACCATAACTTCAACATCTTTTCCATCTCACTAAGCCACTCCTCAACTTTAACGAGATTATACTCGCCTCTCAATGTAACATCCCGAAAACTGTTCATTCATTTATAAAATGTCATTTTATAATATTCTTGATTTTTAGGAATTTTTCTGGAATTTTACGGAAACGTCGAATATTTTAATATATTCCTCGTTTTGCATGCACACTGGGCTGAGAATTTCTGAGATCAGTGTAACACTCCAAAAATTGATTATTCCATCACCAATAGTCATCTCCTAATATTTGTGATTTTTGAGAATTTTATGGAAATTTTCTGGAAACGTCGAATATTTTACTATATTCCTCGTTTTGCGTGCTTACTGCGCGGAACTGAGATAATGCGACATTTTCTCTGTGAATCTTGGACTATGGATAAGTCGACGGGGGATCTTACTAAACCCAAGACTTGACACAGTTTACGAGGTTCGCACCATTTTTCGAGAAACCTTGACAGATAAATTAAATTAATACTGTGTAAATTTCATCTGTCAGATAAATTAATACTGACTTCTGTCGACTGTAACTATTATCCATTGGATAATAACATGCATTAGAAATCCTATCACAAAATCCTAATGCAATCTATTTTATGTCCAATCCATTCACTTTAATTCAAATTTAATAGTATTTTATTCTAAGCTTCCATGACAAGCTTTGACCCAAGCTTTGACCAACCAATTGTCTTCCTTTGGAAGCCAAAATTCTGATCACTCTCTCTCCCCTCTTTCACGTCACCGCTGTTTGGAAAAGGGGAAGGATTGGTTTTAACTAACCAAATATTGCATTATAGCATTTATCACCCAAAAGCTTATTTCCTTCTTCACTTTTACGTTCTCCTCTTCCATTTCCTTCTTCAACATTTCTTCTTTTCTCTCCCACTCACTCACGGCAGCCCACTCTCCCAATTCCCCAACCATCACAAAAACAATACTTGATCATACTTTCTTAATCTCCTACTCCTTCTCATCATCTTTTGTGCTTGGAGTTTTCAAGAAAGCTTCCATCTTCAACCTCTTTTCAAGCCTTGAAGGGTTTTTGGAGCCAAAAATCTGAAAAATCAAAGGGGTTCTTGGAGTGTTTTTGGTTCTTCTTCTTGGTAAGAGGAAGATTAATCCCCCTCAACCTCTTTAGCAACTAGGGACCTTGTATTTAATTTTTGGAAGAAAAACCACATAGTGGTTATTCTTGAATATGCTTGTAAATTTGCCTACTTGATTGCTATCTTAGTTTAGCTTTGAGAAATGGATTGAATGGTTGTTTAATCATGTATGTTTGTGATTAGAATCCATGTTTGATTTCTGAATTTTCTGGTTGCTGGACACTATGAGAAGGCCACGGTTTTGGGGCTGTTTTTGCTTGGAAATTGCATGGTGAATGATGCTTAATTTTTGGTCAATGCATGCTTAATTTAATCAAGTGTTTAATGTTGATTTAAGTGGAGAAAAATTCTGGCTGCTTTGGACCCCTGAATGCGTCACGGTTTTGGGGCTGTTTTTTTGGGCTGGAAAATGAAGGGAAATGATGCTTAAATTTTGATCAATGCAAGGCTAATTAAATCAAGTAGTTAAGGTTGATCCAAGTGGACAAAATTCTGGTTGTTGGACCTTAGTGAGTGCCACGGTTTTAGAACTAGTTGGTTCTTGAGTTTGAACCTAGGTCATGAACAACTAAGAGAGTGATTTTTGGGTTTGATTCAAATCAAGAGGTTTAAGTTAGTGATTAATGTTTTCTAAGTGTTAATGAACTAGTTAAGAACTTAAAATCACATAGAAAATGATCTTGAGTGATTGAAAATGAGAATTGTTTCAAAAGAACCATTTTCGGATTCAGCAGAATCCAGTGAGTAGTCAGCGATGTTTGCTGCATAACTCGAGCTACCGATATCGGAATGACCTGATTCTAGAGCCATTTGAAATCTAAGACATAAGGCTTCATGTAGTAAAAATTTCAGAATTCTTGAGCAAGCCAATCAATACCAGTTTCTGTTTGAACCCACGACAGATTCTGCCGAAAAATGTATTCTGGCAGTCAGTAAACATGATTGCATAATTTCTTGATCCGATGTCGTATGGACATGAAACCGGTGCCATTTGAAATCTAAGACGTGAGGTTTCATGTGATAAAAATTTTAGAATTTTCCCCCATGTAGTATATTCCCAGTTTCAATTTAAAGTTAAGTCAAGAAATTAGGGTTCTTGGTGAGTTAATTTAACAAGTGAATAACTTAAATAAATTAGAGGAATGACATGTAGTTGATGACTTGAATGGATTTGAGATTTGAGCCATTGTGAGGCCACAACCTCTAAGGTATTTTTGAGTGCAAGTATTGGATTTTGATAAATTGGAATCATAAGGAATTAAGAAATTAGGAACCTATTTAATGAAATGGATAATTAATGAGTTGGAAGGATTTAATAAAATCCAGACTTCATAAATCTTAAAGGACTAAGAGTGAAAGCATCATAAAATTTAAGGTAATTCTAAATGAGTGAAGAACATGAGAGTGTGAGGCCTAAGAGCTTAAATAAATTACAAGTTTTGGGAAATTGAATGGCCTTGGAATGTTAAATTGATTTTAAGAATTGATTTTGAACATGAACCTTGAAAACGGAAACAAATACTAAGTTAGGATTCATAATGAACCTAATGACGCATCAATTGACTTGATCCTTGTATTCGATGATATGGGTCCATGTGAGTGACCATTTGTATATTGATGCTTATATTGGCCAATTGCGGCATATTATGGAATTGTATGAAATTGTGAATCATACGTATTAATGAATGATATTGTGATTATCCTTGAAATGTGTTATTGGCTTGATGTGGATCCGTGGATGGGATTAAACCTTGTTGCTAAATGTTATGACATGCATTTGAAGCGGGATTGACCTAGTTGATATGAGAAGCATGATTTAGTCATGCATTGAACCCATATGCATTTAAATACTCATCGTTATGGTGACATTGGGCCGTTGAATTATACTATGGAAATATCTGGTTTGACGATTGAGTCGGATATACTATGGAAATATCGGTTGACGATTGAGTCGGATATACTATGGAAATATCTGGTTGACGATTGAGTCGGATATACTATGAAAACATCTGGTTGACGATTGAGTCGGATGTACTTTGGATTCATCTCCATGGAGTAGGGTATTGGGCGTCCATGCATATGCATCATATTATTATACATTTATTTATTGATGCTGTTTTGTATAATATGAATGGTTGACTACTCTTATTATTATGGACTGCTTGGATTTAACTGCCTGGATTTGACTGTCTGGATATTAGGACTTATTTATTGTCCCTGTTGATGACTTTGATGGATATCTGTTTAGAAATTTATTTATTGCCTTTACATGCTACGTGGGTGCTATGCACCGTTACTGTTCTGGTTGCTATATTGGTATTGATGGTAGGATATCTTACCTCTTTTATGTATTGCTATTGTGCATTATTTGTATATACTTTATATTTGTCGAAGACGACGGCAAGGAGGTCGGTGCTACTGAACCTTCGAGCGGGTGGCCGTACCTCAACTAGCATTTGCTTGGAGATGGAGGCGCGCATGCACGGACTTCTGGGTGACGTGCGTCTGACCTTTTTGGGAGGGCCAGAATGCTGGCACATCAACCTTAGCTCCGATCGCTGTGTGTACCTCGGCGAAGTGTCTATTGCTCTAGCCTGGAGGCGACACGAGATGCCGGTTCTCACCTGCCATATTCGACTACGTCTGGAGTTCTATCTACCCATTCGCGAGATGTGGGGTTCTCGTTTCCACAACCCGCGTGAAGACTCATTTGATTCTACAGCTCGGGCCCCGTCCCGTGTCTCTGCTATTCCTATGGTGATTTCCTCTGATGATGAGGAAGATCCTGAGGAAGATCCCGAGGAAGTCCCTGAGGACGACCCCGAAGAGGACCCTGAAGAGGATCCTGACACGATTCCTCCTCACATGAGGGATTGACACCACTGGTAGCTACTGATGGCTGCCAGTCTTTTATTTTGGGGGCCTGATGGTATTTTTGTCTTATGGGTTGTATTTTTGTTATTCTGGAGTAGTGTTGATATGTAAATCCATAGGCAGGTATAGTTTTGCTTTTTGGATTGATTCCAGGCTTGTAACTAAAACACCGTTATATTTAAGTATGTGTATGTATGTTATTCAGGTGAAATTTCATTTATTGCTTTATTTTATGGTAATTAACATTCCGCATCGTCATCATTATTATAAAAAAATATATATACTACTATTTTTACATATTAAAGTATTAGGTAATTCAACCTTTAATTATTTAAACCGGGTCTTAAGTGATTAATTATTTAATTTCCGCATTTCATTTTATTTGACAATGTGGCGTTCCCTACAGGAAAAGGGGCGTTACATTAAGTTGGTATCAGAGCCCCGGTTTATGTTTTCTTTGGGTTTTGTGTGTGAGTCTGTCTTGTTTGTGCTGTGTGAAATCTCTGTGATTGGTATTCCGAATGAATACATTTAACTCTCTCTATATGTTTCAGCTTACATAACTTAAGAGAAAGTGAAATGGCGAGAAGTGGAGATATCGCAGCTGCAGTAGAAGCGATGCAGCGGATGGCAGAACTTATTGCGCAACAAAATGAGCGTGCTGTTCAACAACAAGAACAATCTGCTCAACAACATGAGGCGACTGCTGATGCGCAGAATTTAGCAGAATTTCGTCGTCACAACCCTCCGCAATTTAAGGGAGAATTTGATCCTGACAAAGCTAGTCTATGGATCAAGGAGCTGGAAAAGGTCTTCCGTGGCATGAACTGTGCCGAAGATAAGAAGGTGAATTATGCTACTTTCATGCTTACGGGTAATGCTGAAAACTGGTGGAACGGAGCTCAGAAAGCATTGGAAGCCGCAGGAACTGATATCACCTGGGAAATGTTCAAGGACAAGTTTTTGGACAAGTATTTTCCTGAAAACGCGAGACATGCAAAGGAGCTGGAATTCCTCAACTTGCGGCAAGGAGGTATGACCGTCAGCGAGTATGCACTAAATTTGAGAGCTTGGAGCAATTTTCTACACACTACCAACACCAAACCGATGAAGTCTGGAAGTGTTGGAAATTCACCGAAGGACTGAGATATGAGGTGAAGAAAGCCGTCATCACTCTGAAGATGAAGGTATTCTCAGAATTGCTTTGGACACGTCTTTGTGAAGTTGAAGCCTTGGAACGAGCTAAAGACTCGAGAAACAAGAACTTCGGACCTACTAGGTTCCAAAGAGGTGGAGGCAGTGGTTCAAACCGCTTTCAGAAGAAACCTTATTCCCGACCGACGGGAAATCAGCAACAATTTGGTGGAGGTTCTACTGGGAACCGACCTGGTCAGAATATGACACGTTCTTCTAAGTGCTTGAAGTGCGGAAAAGATCATCCTACGAGGGAGTGCACCATCAAAGGAGTCATCTGTTTCCGATGTGGCAAACCAGGTCACATATCTAGAGACTGCAATCAAACGAAGGCTGAACCATCAGTCAATGCGACTCGAGCCAAGAAACCGCAAGCTGGAGGTCGAGTTTACACTATGAGCGGAGCCGAAGCTTCAATCCGAAGACTTGATTCAAGGGAAGGCACCATAGAAGGTAATCTTTTAAAAGTCTTGTATGACTCGGGGCAACCCATTCTTTCATATCTTATGACCGTGTGCTACGACTTGGCTTATACGTGTCTCGAACTACCTTTTGAGTTGATTTGTTTCAACCCCTACCGATAAACCTGTAGTTACTATCAAATTCTGTCTAAAATGTCCTCTGATTGTTGAAGGTCGCGTCTTTCCTGTTGATCTAATCTGTCTACCTTTGTCACAGTTGGATATAATCTTAGGAATGGACTGGTTGTCTTCTAACCATGTTCTGTTAGACTGTTCCAGAAAAACCATAGTCTTTCCTGTGGATGAGAATTCTAGATACTTGACGGCCAACCAAGCGCGAGCTCTCTTGAAAGAAGGAGCTCAGGGATACATGCTGCTATCTTCTTTGAGAATCGAGATTGAGGCCGACTTGAGCACTATTCCTGTAGTGAGGGAATTCTCTGAAGTCTTTCCAGAAGAAGTGCCTGGATTACCACCGACTCGTGAGATAGAGTTTGCTATTGATCTGGTACCGGGAGCTGGTCCTGTGTCTATAGCACCCTATCGAATGTCACCAACGAAACTGGCAGAACTTAAGAAACAGCTGGAAGAGCTTTTGGAGAAACAGTTGATTCGTCGACCAAGTGTATCACCTTGGGGAGCGCTGTATTATGGTTCGGAAAAAGGATGGTACTTCAAGACTGTGCGTGGACTACGAGGCAATTGAACAAGTTGACGATCAAGAACAAGTATCCTCTCCCGAGAATTGACGATTTGATGGACCAACTGAAGGGAGCAGCGGTGTTTTCGAAGATCGATTTGAGATCTGGGTATCATCAGATAAGAGTGAAAACGGAGGATGTACCCAAGACTGCTTTCCGTACCCGATACGGTCATTACGAGTATCTTGTGATGCCGTTTGGCGTGACGAATGCACCTGCTATCTTCATGGACTACATGAACCGCATCTTTCGTCCGTACTTGGATAGGTTTGTTGTCGTATTCATTGATGACATCCTGATATATTCTCAGAATCAGGAGGATCATGCTGAACATCTCAGCAAAGTTCTTCAAATTTTGAAGGAGAAAGAGCTGTATGCAAAACTATCGAAGTGTGAGTTTTGGCTTGACGAAGTGAAGTTTTTGGGCCATGTGATCTCAAAGGAAGGAATCGCGGTAGATCCGTCAAAAGTAGAGGCAGTGTTACAATGGGAACAGCCAAAGTCCGTAACGGAGGTTCGTAGCTTCGTGGGCTTAGCTGGATATTACAGGAGATTCATTGAAGGATTTTCCAAAATTGCTGGACCACTCACCCAGTTGACAAAGAAGAATCAGACTTTTGAATGGATGATAGCTGCGAGCGAGTTTCCAAGAATTGAAGGAACGACTCACTACTTCACCGGATTGGTATTACGATCCGAATGAGCCATTCGAGGTGTATTGTGATGCTTCGTATCGTGGGATTGGGATCTGTCCTTATGCAACACGTAAAAGTGGTGGCCTATGCTTCGCGGCAGGTTGCGAGTGCACGAGAAGAACTACCCGACACACGATTTAGAGTTGGCAGTATGGGTCTTTGCTCTAAAGATATGGAGACATTTTCTTTATGGAGCAACGTTCAACATCTTCGGTGACCACAAGAGCTTGAAATACTTATATGATCGAAGGAGTTGAATATGAGACAATGGAGATGGCTAGAATTCTGAAGGATTACAATTTTCGGTTGTTGTATCATCCTGGCAAGGCGAATGTCGTGGTGACGCCTTAAGTAGAAAGACATCGGTGTTTACGCTTTGATGATCAAGGAGAAGGAGCTCATTGAACAATTTAGAGATGTGTGGTCGTTTGTAGAGTTGAAACCGGAGAAATCTGCATGAATATGGTTACCATCTCAAGCGAGCGATGGAAGATATCCGGGAAAAGCAGAAAGCCGATGAATTTTTGCAAGAAGTGCGAGAGCTGATAAAGCAAGGCAAGGAAACAGAGTTCAAAGAAGGAACGGATGGAATTCTAAGATTTCGGGAAAGAATTTGTATTCCTCGTGACCAAGAGCTTAGACAATATATTGTGAATCACGCTCACACGAGCAAGCTGAATATGCACCCGGGCATAACAAAGATGTACCAGGATTTGAAGAAGTTGTTTTGGTGGCATGGACTGAAAAGTGACGTTACTAGATGTGTGTCGACTTGCCTAGTCTGTCAAAAAGCAAAAGTGGAACACCAACGACCTGCTGGATTGCTGCAACCATTGTCTATTCCTGAATGGAAATGGGACAGCATTGCGATGGATTTCGTTGTGGGGTTACCTAAGACAAGGTTAGGACATGACTCGATATGGGTAATAGTTGATCGACTTACAAAGTCTGCTCATTTCCTCCCGATTAACATAAGGTATAGTTTGGAGAAACTGACCCGACTGTATATTGGAGAAATTGTCAGACTGCATGGTATACCTACGAGTATAGTTTCGGATAGAGATCCGAGATTTACTTCAAAGTTGTGGCAGAGTTTGCAAGCATCATTGGGAACGAAATTGCGCCTAAGCTCGGCGTATCATCCGCAAACCGATGGTCAATCGGAAAGAACGATCCAATCTCTAGAAGATTTGCTTAGAGCTTGTACCATTGAACAGACTGGAGGTTGGGATCAGATCTTACCATTAATAGAGTTCACTTATAATAACAGTTACCATTCGAGTATAGGGATGGCACCCTATGAAGCTCTATATGGAAGACGGTGTCGAACACCATTGTGTTGGTACCAAGACGGAGAGCGTCTTATGATTGGGCCAGATATTATTCAACAAATGACTGAGAAAGTTAAGACGATTCAAGAAAAGATGAAGACTGCTCAGAGCCGGCAAAAAGAGTTATGCCGATAAGAGAAGGAAACCTCTTGAGTTCGAAGAAGGTGAGCACGTATTCTTGAAAGTCACACCCACGACCGGGGTCGGCCGGCTTTGAAATCTAGAAAACTCACTCCAAAATTCCTTGGACCTTACCAAATTCTTCGCCGCGTAGGTCCGGTAGCTTACCAAATAGCCTTACCTCCCATTCTTTCAAACATACACAATGTTTTCCATGTGTCACGGTCGTAAGTATTTGCACGATCCAAGTCATGTGATAGCACCGGACACGCATGTACAGATTGAAAGAGAACTTAACCTATGAGGCACCTCCCGTGAGAATCGAGGATCGACGGATAAAGCAACTTCGAGGCAAGGAAATTCCATTAGTAAAGGTGATCTGGAATGAAGCAACCGGTGATGCTACTTGGGAATTAGAAGATAAGATGAAGGAGCAACATCCCGAATTGTTTTGAGGTATGTAAATTTCGAGGACGAAATTTCTTTTTAGTTGGGGAGTATTGTAACATCCCGAAAACTGTTCATTCATTTATAAAATGTCATTTTATAATATTCTTGATTTTTAGGAATTTTTCTCGAATTTTACTAAACGTCGAATATTTTAATATATTCCTCGTTTTGCGTGCACACTGGTTTGAGAATTTCGAGATCGTGTAACACTCCGAAAATTGATTATTCCATCACCAATAGTCATCTCCTAATATTTGTGATTTTTGAGAATTTTATGGGAATTTTCCTAAACGTCGAATATTTTACTATATTCCTCGTTTTGCGTGCTACTATGCGCGTAATTGAGATAATGCGACATTTTCTCTGTGAATCTTGGACTATGGATAAGTCGACGGGGGATCTTACTAAACCCAAGACTTGACACATTCTGAGGTTCGCACCATTTTTCGAGAAACCTTGACAGATAAATTAAATTAATACGTGTAAATTTCATCCGTCGATAAATTAATACTTGACTTAAGTCGATTTGTAACTATTATCCATTGGATAATAACATGCATTAGAAATCCTATCACAAAATCCTAATGCAATCTATTTTATGTCCAATCCATTCACTTTAATTCAAATTTAATAGTATTTTATTCTAAGCTTCCATGACAAGCTTTGACCCAAGCTTTGACCAACCAATTGGCTTCCTTTGGAAGCCAAAATTCTGATCACTCTCTCTCTCCCTCTTTCACATCAGCTGCTGTTTGGAAAAGGGGGAAGGATTGGTTTTAACTAACCAAATATTGCATTATAGCATTTATCACCCAAAAGCTTATTTCCTTCTTCACTTTTACGTTCTCCCTCTTTCATTTCCTTCTTCAACATTTCTTTCTTTTCTCTCCCACTCACTCACGGCAGCCCACTCTCCCAATTCCCCAACCATCACAAAAACAATACTTGATCATACTTTCTTAATCTCCTACTCCTTCTCATCATCTTTTGTGCTTGGAGTTTTCAAGAAAGCTTCCATCTTCAACCTCTTTTCAAGCCTTGAAGGGTTTTTGGAGCCAAAAATCCGAAAAATCAAAGGGGTTCTTGGAGTGTTCTTGGTTCTTCTTCTTGGTAAGAGGAAGATTAATCCCCCTCAACCTCTTTAGCAACTAGGGACCTTGTATTTAATTTTTGGAAGAAAAACCACATAGTGGTTATTCTTGAATATGCTTGTAAATTTGCCTACTTGATTGCTATCTTAGTTTAGCTTTGAGAAATGGATTGAATGGTTGTTTAATCATGTATGTTTGTGATTAGAATCCATGTTTGATTTCTGAATTTTCTGGTTGCTGGACACTATGAGAAGGCCACGGTTTTGGGGCTGTTTTTGCTTGGAAATTGCATGGTGAATGATGCTTAATTTTTGGTCAATGCATGCTTAATTTAATCAAGTGTTTAATGTTGATTTAAGTGGAGAAAAATTCTGGCTGCTGGACCCCTGAATGCGTCACGGTTTTGGGGCTGTTTTGGGCTGGAAAATGAAGGGAAATGATGCTTAAATTTTGATCAATGCAAGGCTAATTAAATCAAGTAGTTAAGGTTGATCCAAGTGGACAAAATTCTGGTTGTTGGACCTTAGTGAGTGCCACGGTTTTAGAACTAGTTGGTTCTTGAGTTTGAACCTAGGTCATGAACAACTAAGAGAGTGATTTTTGGGTTTGATTCAAATCAAGAGGTTTAAGTTAGTGATTAATGTTTTCTAAGTGTTAATGAACTAGTTAAGAACTTAAAATCACATAGAAAATGATCTTGAGTGATTGAAAATGAGAATTGTTTCAAAAGAACCATTTTCGGATTCAGCAGAATCCAGTGAGCAGTCAGCGATGTTTGCTGCATAACTCGAGCTACCGATATCGGAATGACCTGATTCTAGAGCCATTTGAAAGCTAAGACATAAGGCTTCATGTATTAAAAATTTCAGAATTCTTGAGCAAGCCAATCAACACCAGTTTCTGTTTGAACCCGCGACAGATTCTGCCGAAAAATGTATTCTGGCAGTCAGTAAACATGATTGCATAATTTCTTGATCCGATGTCGTATGGACATGAAACCGGTGCCATTTGAAATCTAAGACGTGAGGTTTCATGTGATAAAAATTTTAGAATTTTCCCCCATGTAGTATATTCCCAGTTTCAATTTAAAGTTAAGTCAAGAAATTAGGGTTCTTGGTGAGTTAATTTAACAAGTGAATAACTTAAATAAATTAGAGGAATGACATGTAGTTGATGACTTGAATGGATTTGAGATTTGAGCCATTGTGAGGCCACAACCTCTAAGGTATTTTTGAGTGCAAGTATTGGATTTTGATAAATTGGAATCATAAGGAATTAAGAAATTAGGAACCTATTTAATGAAATGGATAATTAATGAGTTGGAAGGATTTAATAAAATCCAGACTTCATAAATCTTAAAGGACTAAGAGTGAAAGCATCATAAAATTTAAGGTAATTCTAAATGAGTGAAGAACATGAGAGTGTGAGGCCTAAGAGCTTAAATAAATTACAAGTTTTGGGAAATTGAATGGCCTTGGAATGTTAAATTGATTTTAAGAATTGATTTTGAACATGAACCTTGAAAACGGAAACAAATACTAAGTTAGGATTCATAATGAACCTAATGACGCATCAATTGACTTGATCCTTGTATTCGATGATATGGGTCCATGTGAGTGACCATTTGTATATTGATGCTTATATTGGCCAATTGCGGCATATTATGGAATTGTATGAAATTGTGAATCATACGTATTAATGAATGATATTGTGATTATCCTTGAAATGTGTTATTGGCTTGATGTGGATCCGTGGATGGGATTAAACCTTGTTGCTAAATGTTATGACATGCATTTGAAGCAGGATTGACCTAGTTGATATGAGAAGCATGATTTAGTCATGCATTGAACCCATATGCATTTAAATACGCATCGTTATGGTGACATTGGGCCGTTGAATTATACTATGGAAATATCTGGTTGACGATTGAGTCGGATATACTATGGAAATATCTGGTTGACGATTGAGTCGGATATACTATGGAAATATCGGTTGACGATTGAGTCGGATATACTATGAAAACATCCGGTTGACGATTGAGTCGGATGTACTTTGGATTCATCTCCATGGAGTAGGGTATTGGGCGTCCATGCATATGCATCATATTATTATACATTTATTTATTGATGCTGTTTTGTATAATATGAATGGTTGACTACTCTTATTATTATGGACTGCTTGGATTTAATTGCCTGGATTTGACTGTCTGGATATTAGGACTTATTTATTGTCCCATGTTGATGACTCCTGATGGATATCTGTTTAGAAATTTATTTATTGCCTTTACATGCTACGCGGGTGCTATGCACCGTTACGTTACAGGTTGCTATATTGGTATTGATGGTAGGATATCTTACCTCTTTTCTCGTATTGCTATTGTGCATTATTTGTATATACTTTATATTTGTCGAAGACGACGGCAAGGAGGTCGGTGCTCATGAACCTTCGAGCGGGTGGCCGTACCTCAACTAGCATTTGCTTGGAGATGGAGGCACGCATGCACGGACTCGGGCGACGTGCGTCGACCTTTTGGGAGGGCCGAATGCGGCACATCAACCTCGGCTCCGATCGGCGTGTGTACCTCGGCGACGTGTCTATTGCTCTAGCCTGGAGGCAACACGAGATGCCGGTTCTCACTCGCCATATTCGACTACGTCGGAGTTCTATCTACCCATTCGCGAGATGTGGGGTTCTCGTTTCCACAACCCGCGTGAAGACTCATTTGATTCTACGGCTCGGGCCCCGTCCCGTGTCTCTGCTATTCCTATGGTGATTTCCTCGATGATGAGGAAGATCCCGAGGAAGATCCCGAGGAAGTCCCCGAGGACGACCCCGAAGAGGACCCCGAAGAGGATCCCGACACGATTCCTCCTCACATGAGGGATTGACACCACCGGTAGCTACCGATGGTCGCGTCTTTTATTTTGGGGGCCCGATGGTATTTTTGTCTTATGTGTTGTATATTTTGTTATTCTCGGAGTAGTGTTGATATGTAAATCCATAGGCAGGTATAGTTTTGCTTTTTGGATTGATTCCAGGCTTGTAACTAAAACACCGTTATATTTAAGTATGTGTATGTATGTTATTCAGGTGAAATTTCATTTATTGCTTTATTTTATGGTAATTAACATTCCGCATCGTCATCATTATTATAAAAAAAAAATATACTGCTATTTTTACATATTAAAGTATTAGGTAATTCAACCTTTAATTATTTAAACCGGGTCTTAAGTGATTAATTATTTAATTTCCGCATTTCATTTTATTTGACAATGTGGCGTTCCCTACAGGAAAAGGGGCGTTACACTCAACAGTGGAGGGTTCTCTGACGGAAAGCTGTCAAGTCCTTGAAGTTCTGATTTTTTTCGACTTGAACTTTTGGCACTGGTTGCACAGGTGGTAGAGGTTGCTGAGGTGGATTTACTTCCATCCTCTCAAGCACTCTCATCATAACATTGGCCATTGTAACATCCCGAAAATTCATTATTTTGTTAAAAACGATCATTTTATAATATTTGTAATTTTTAAGAATTTTTGTGGAATTTTCTGGAGATGATGAATATTATAATATATTCTTCGTTTTATGTGTGCTGAGTGGAGTCGGGAGAATAGAATATTTTCCCTAAAGCTGGTAAACCTTGGACTGTCAACGTGTCAACGGGGGATCTTACTAAACCCGAGTTTGGGCACAGTTTACGAGGTCTACATTTTTTGAGGTTTTGTCTGCTAGTGTAATAAATCATCTGTCAGAGGTATTTAATCAAGGAGACAAGCTTACTATGCACTTCATAGAGAAGCGTGCGAAGCTTCTCAAGGAAGCTTCTTTGAATCATTTTTATTATTTCTCTCTCCTCCCATTTTGTGCTGCACATTTGAATTAAGGGATCTAATTCATTTTTCATCCACACATTTTCCTCCTCCTGTACGTAGCACTCACTATTCACTCATCTTTCTCTCTTTCCATTTCTCCTTACAGCAGCACCATCCACCCACATTCACATTTTTATCTTCCAAAACCGTCACACTCCTAGCACCATTTCGTGTTTGGAGAAACACCATATCTGAGGGAATCATCTTCAAAGTTCTACATTTTCTTCATCTTCATTTTCCTCCACGGTTGAAGCTTAAAGGTTGGAACTTTAAGGTAAAGTCCTTAGCTTTTTCCTCATCTCTCCTCATTTTTGTAACCCACTATCATTTTGATGACCATGGGTATCCATTTCAACACTTGATTCTGATTTTGGTGAGCTTGAATGTTCAAGGATCTCTTGGAAGCTGAAAACATAATTTCTGACCAAAAAGGAGCAAATTTCTTTCTTTGTGCTTCTCCAAGGTAAGAGGAAGACACTCCTCCTCAACCTATTTTAGCATTTAGGAACGTCTGTGATTGGTGTTGAGGGTCATTCTACTTTTGTATGTTGTTTTGTATTGCATCTGTGCTATTTGATTGTTTGAGTTTTGAATATATATATACATCTGGATGTATTGGAACGTGGAATAAGGAAGGGAATGAGTCCCGATTGGTTCTCGGATAGTTACGGTGTAGGCCAAGAAATTTGGAAACTTAATGAGAAAACTGGTAATAGTGTGAAATCTGGCCAAAATACGTCGAATGTGAAAACTTGTCGAATTTGATATCTAATTACTTAGTAAAATGTCAAAATCCGTCGAGTATGACCTTCTGGCCAAACCTGTCGAATTTGATATCCTAATTACTTAGTAAAATGTTAAAATCCGTCGAGTATGAACTTCTGGCCAAACCTGTCGAATTTGATATCTTGATCACTTAGTAAAATGTTAAAATCCGTCGAGTTTAGACTTCTGACCATTTCCGTCGAATGTCAAAACCCGTCGAGTTTAGATTTCTGACCACCAAACACAAAGTGAAAATCCGTCGAGTTTAGATCTTTGACCACTAAACACAATGTCAAAATCCGTCGAGTATGAAGCCTGATCATGCCCGTCGAGATTGATCTTCCGACCAAAACCCGTCGAATAGAGTCCCTGGACACTTAGGAGAAACTGCCCCAAAGTTAATAATCGTCGAATTTGAGAGACAATGCCTGTCGAGTAGATGAATTTCTCCAGACTCGTCGAAATTAGAGATTTCGACCAGTGTTTCGTCGGTTCGACACTTGGGAGATTTTCTCCAACGTCGACACCTATACCCGTCGAATTGAGGCTTTTGCGACCCTCTCGGGAGGGTTCGACGCTTTGATCTTCGTTCGACAAAACCCCATCCGACGTAAAAATGATTTCTTGCCAATCCTATTATAAAATGTTTTCCCATTCTTTCCTCCTCCCGTTACATTATTCTTCGTCGAATGGCGACTTCAATTATTCATAAAATGTATTGTCTTTGTCGAATTCAAAAGTATACCTATCACCCAACACCTAGTAATTGAAATCTGTGACTCGGTTTGTGATTCCGACCGTGTATTTTCCTGGACCCAAAACCTTGGGACTAATAGAGGAATATTGATTATAAATAAATGGGATGACTAGAAATTACTTAGGGATGCATAAACAGGGAAGAACATGAGAGTGTGAGATTTTGAGATCTTAGAATAACCTTCTAAGGGCATATGAATAAATTACCTAAGAGGATTTAAGTTAACTAAGAGAATTCCTTTAGAGACAAACTCTGTAAGTAAAGCTAAACCTAAGCAAGAATTCATAATACGCTTTAAAAGGTATTGATTTATTTAACAACAATATTATGCTATTGTGGGTCCATGTGAGAGACCATTGACTGTATTAATTCTTACTTTGGTAAATTGTGACATATGATGGAATAGTATGTAATAATGATCATACATGATTATGCATAGAGTCTGTATGCATTGTGAATGTCCGTTGGACTGTCATAAGGCCTAGTTGCCTAGGAGTTGAACACACCTTAGTGCGGGTGCGAATAGACAAGTGGGGTCCTGTAGTTGGCCTTGAGGGCGTTGGGGCGCGGGTGTTTCACAAAGGGCAGTGGTAGCCCCTCTGGACCGTGAGACAAACCGATGCAAACGCACCGACGATCCTGACTGGCCACAGTCCTATATCGAGATCTTGTGAGAATGCTGCTGTATAAAGCCTTGTTGCGCAAAATGACTGATTATTTTCTGGAAAGCACTTGTTTTTATGGCTGACGAGATACTGGCATGTCTCCCTGATCATTCTCTCCGAGTGTTTTGTGTCTAGCTCCATGGAGTAGGATCTTGATTATTGAGGGCTCATGTGCATAGAGTCCGTGCATTATCTGCATTTATCATTATTATGGTTTGGTATTGATATATTGTTGATATACCTATGACTGCCTGGAACTGTTTGCTTGATCATAACTGCTCTTGAATGTCTATTACCATTATTGTTGTTGTAAATGCTATGTGGGCGCTTTGCGCCGTTTGGTTTCTTGATGCTATAATTGGTAATGACGGAAGGATGTCTTACCTCTTTTTCCTTCCTGTCTCTCCATTCCTGTTTATCTGTACATTGCATCTCATCGAAGACAACTGTGAGGAACCGGAAGCTCCCAACTTCCCTAGTTTTTGGCCTTATCTCAACTGAGCGACTACAGAAGACTATGGAGCCCCGTATGCACAGATTTTTGGGAGATGTACATTTGACTTTCTTAGGAGGGCCAGAGTGCTGGTATATCAACTATAGTTCTGAACGCTGTGTCTACACGGGAGATGTCTCGATATCACTAGCCTGGAGGCGCCACGAACCGCCTGTCTTCACCTGCTATATTAGTCTACGTTTGGAGTTTCAGCTACCGATACGCGAGATGTGGGGCGATCGTTACTTCACTCCGAGAGAGGACTCTTTTCGTTCTATAGCTCGGGCCCCATCCCGTGTCTCTGCTATTCCTATGGTGATTTCCTCTGATGATGAGGAAGATCCTGAGGAAGATCCCGAGGAAGTCCCTGAGGACGACCCCGAAGAGGACCCTGAAGAGGATCCTGACACGATTCCTCCTCACTTGAGGGATTGATGTTACTCGTAGCTACTGAAGGCTACCAGTATTTTATTTTGGGGGCCCGATGTTTTGTCTGTAATGGGCTGTAAATTCTGATACCGTGGGGATGTGTATGTAATCCTTTGGGGGCAGGTATAGCTTTGCTTTTTGATGTACTAGGTTTGTAACTAAATGTTTTGATAAACCTATATATATATATATGATGATGCAGATGTTAATTCCTATGCATGTTTTACTTCTGTTTGATCCTTTATTCCCATTGATGTCTCGTCAACATGGTTATTAATTATAAAAAAAAAGTATATATATAATATAACTGCCAATTAAAATACCTAACTATAATCTAGTGAATATACGCGTTTTATTAAAACGAACCGGGTCTTAACTCACCTAATTTTATTTTCGCATTGTAATCGACCATGTGACGTTCCCTTGGGAGGGGCGTTACAGCCATAGCCATAAAAGCTTTGGCTATATCTGGACCTTGTGAGGTCGAGTTCCCTATTTTTCTAGTGTGCCTCTTTGGTGCTATAGTTTCCTGTATACATAGAAACAACATATATTGAGTTGCAGTCTTAATATCATGTAACCATGTAATAGTAGCTAATAACAAACCAACAATAGGAAAATCATGTAATTCTATCAAAGCATCTCACAAAAGAGGCAAGAAAAGCATAATTTCTAAAAAGAAACTCCTAACATGCCTAAGCATAGTCAGTCTATACCCCGTCTAGATAAGATGAACTACTCTGATACCATAATGTAATGTCCAAATACTAATATTCCAATATATATAGTGCACAACGAGATACTTAGCATTACAACGTCACTACTTATGTACTAATATGATACATATATCCATAATGTTCAATGGAAACATTACAGAGAGCCATATGAAATGCAGAAAACATAAACTCGTAGCAAAATGCATGTAACTATATACAACATTAGCCTTAGCAAAGGCTTGAAGTATTACATAATTCTTATATTACAAAAGAGGTACTAATAAATACAACACTTGTAATATAAATTATAAAGCTAATATACTCTTTAGCTTCATTTTTCTTCTTATTCTTGGAAGAACTTTCACTTGGAATTACAAGGCAACACAATGGGCTGAGAAACAACATTTCTCAGTATGAGTAAACCAAAACCAACATACATTGTGTAATAAAGATAATCTTAACACAAGCTAAATAAGATATGCTTAAAGCATCTACAAGGTTAAATTTTAGAAATTAAAGATACCAAGTTAATCATATATTCCTACAAACATGCTTAGTCCAACTTAGAACTAAGATGTTGAACTTAGGAATATTGGTTTAGTGTTTTATCTTGTGGTAAATAGAGGGAAAACTCATCCTCACATTACACATATCCTGGCACTATTGAGAAGTTCGGGTTGAATCCTTATTCAAAAGAACCTTTTGGACTTCGCACTTATCTCCATTGGCCTTAATGATGGTGCATAACAATCCTTCCCATCATATATATATCTAAACAACAACTCATCACTCATTACTCTTAAGTGATATAGTTTATCACAAAAGTGACCTAAGGTGCTAGATACTTACCTAAAGCAAACCATAATTCTTGAATTCTCAAAGGTTTAAACTTTCTCATACTAGTTAGGTGATAGTCCCTCTCTTGAAATATCCCCTATTTGTGTCTTAATACACCTCAGGAAACATACATAAATGATTCCAACTAGCTAAGAACTTGAAAACATTAAAAATGAGCTTTTTGGAGTTCCTGTCCTCACGTCGCTTCACAACCCTGGGCACGTTACGGCGCCCTACTCTCGGGTTTCAGTACTAGATGTAGCGTCACTCCCACGACATGGCATGACATCCTTATGCCGCGATGTACGTAGCAAAAATAGCCTCACGCTGCGGTGTAATCTCCTCACGCCATGGCATGCTTAGCAGAAACCAGATTCTGCAGAACCGTGGTACTATTCCATTGGTTCTTTTCATGGATTATGGTCATTCCAAATCAATTTCTAAGTGATTCTAAGTCCCTAATTTGTTCATTAATACATAGGAAGCATCAATCATTAACTTAAACCACTCAATTTGGATTCATGCACCAAAATCACATACTTGACCTAAAACCTCATTTTTGTGAATCAATGGTCTAAATGAGATGTTCTAAGTTTCTAACTTGAACTTATACTATAAACAAGTCATAAATGACCAAAGAAACTCATTCATGCAAGCAAAACACATCAAATACCTTTAGAACTCATTTTGACTTATTAAGCACCAAAAGTGCAACTATGGTGAAAATGATAAAAAAAGATGAAAAGAAGGTCTAATCCCCTACCTTGGCAGCTAAGATGAAGCTTCAAGCTTTGGAAGATCACACCTTGAATTTTCCCTTGACTTTCCTCTTTTTCTCCTCCTCTACCTTCTCATTTCTTTCCTCTCGCTCTTCAAGCTCTAATTCCTCTTTGATGATGAACATTGAATCTTGGTCATGCAAGAGGAGCTAAACCAATTTGAAAGAAGTCTCAAGTTTGGGAATTAGTTCCAAGGTCCAATGATCATCCAATAATAGGAATCAAATGGGTCTTTAGGAATAAACTTGATGAAATGAGCTTAATAATAAGAAATAAAGCTAGGCTTGTAGCCAAATGATATAATCAAGAAGAAGGTATAGATTATGACAAAATTTATGCACTTGTAGCTAGATTAGAAGCCATTATAGTGTTACTTGCATATGCTTGCATCATTAATTTTAAGTTATATCAAATGGATGTTAAAAGTGATTTTCTAAATGGTTTTATTCAAGAAGAAATGTATGTTGAACAACCTCCGATTTTCAAAAATTATGAGCTACCCAACCATGTTTTTAAACTTGAAAAGGTCTTGTATGGCTTAAAACAAGCTCCTAGAGCTTGGTATGAAAGGTTGAGTAAGTTTCTTTTAGAAAATGGTTTTACAAGAGGAAAAGTTGATTTAACTCTTTTTATTAAAAACAAAAAGCATGACATTCTCCTTGTGCAAATATATGTTAAAGATATAACTTTTGGTACTACTAATGAGTTCCTTTATAAAGAGTTTGCTAACAATATGCAAAGTGAATTTGAGATGTCAATAATGGGAGAACTCAATTTCTTCCTTGGACTACAAATCATGAAAATAAGGAATGGGACATTCATAAGCCAATCTAAGTATTGTAAAGAGTTGCTCAAGAAATTTGAAATGAACAACGCCAAGCATATGGATACTTCAATGAGCACCTCATGTTACTTGGATAAAGATGAAGGAGGTAACCCTATAGAAATTATCGAGTACATAGGTATGATTAGTTCTCTCCACTATCTTACTGCTAGTAGGCCAGATATTATGTTTAGTGTGTGCATGTGTACTAGATACTAAGCAAATCCTAAAGAATCACACTTAAGTGCTGTAAAAAGAATAATGAAGTATCTAACTGGCACTTCACAAGTGGGTTTGTAGTACCCTAAAGGTGCTTCTTGTAGCCTTATTGGTTATTTCGATTCTGATTTTGCGGGATGCAAATTAGATAGGAAAAGTACTAGTGGGACGTGTCACTTGCTTGGAAGCTCTTTAGTTTCTTTGCATAATAAGAAACAAAATAGCGTAGCATTGTCTACTGTTGAGGTTGAATATGTTGTAGCCGGGAATTATTGTGCTCAAATCTTTTGAATGAAGCAACAACTTCTAGACGATGGTCTTCAGCTTGATCACATCCCTATAAGATGTGATAATACTAGTGCGATCAATCTATCTAAAAACCCTATTTTGCACTCAAGAACTAAACATATTGAGATAAGACATCACTTTATAATTGATCATTTACAAAAAGGAGATTACATGCTAGAATTTGTTGAAATAACTAATCAACTTGCTGATATCTTCACAAAACCTCTGCCTAAAGAGACTTTCTTTCATATCAAAAGAGATCTAGGCATTTTGGATCTTTCAAGCATATAAATTTTGCTGCATAATGTCATAATTTGCTGCATAATTGAATTTTTCTGCACAATTACCTTGGTTTAGTTATTTTTGAATCCAATACTGACTTGAGCATCGGAGGCTCCCCTAAGTTTGTTTTGCAGGTACTCCTTCATGACTAAGTCCTCCAAATAGCTCAACACTTTAGTCAAAAAGAAAATCTTTGAACAATGATGTTTTTCAATTGCAATGTTTTTGATCTTTGGTGATGATGGTGTTTTTTCAAGGACAAGTGTTTAAGGTCAAGAACTAGACTGGTTTTAAGCCTACATGATGTTTAGAATTAGTTTAGGAAGTTTTAAAAGTATTTTGGAAGTTTTGGAATTAGTCTTCTGTTGTTTGAAGTAAGAAAATCAAGTTCAAAAGACTTGTAATTGATTACAGGAGCCTTGTAATCGATTTCAAAGGCTCTGCCAAGCATTTCAAGCTAAGTCAGAATGCTTGTAATCGATTACACACACTTTGTAATCGATTACAAAGTTTTCAGAACCCTTCTAATCGATTACACCATCTATGTAATCGATTTCACAATTCCCAAAAACCATGTAATCGATTACATACTCCTTGTAATCGATTACAAGGGAGTTTAAAAGGGTTCTACGTGCGTAGAAAGCCTTTTTCACTCTACAACTCTCGTTTCTCTCTTTACCTTCACAACCCATATACCACAAATCTTTCAATTTCTTTCTCATTTCTTCACCAATCTTCACCATTCCACCTCCATTTCACTTGAAATTATCCTCCCTACAAAACGCCCAACCTTATTTCCATCCAAAATCCCCAAATTCACCCAACCATCTCCTTTCACGTACACCCCCTCTCTCTCTAAAACCCAAACCTAAACCTTCAAATTTCATTTTTTTTTCTCACCAATTTCCACCTTCTTCCATCACCAAGCACTACGAAAATCACTTCCCTTAACCTTCCTTACATTTTTACCTCATTTCACTCTAATGGAAGAATCATCAAAACGCACAAAGAGACCAAGAATAGGGGTGGCAATAGCAATGTCCTCTCAGGCTCCTCTGCTCACCATTTTTGGTTTAGATCTCTCACAGCACTTCTGGACCACCAAGAAAGCTGAGCTCTTTCGCCAAAAGTTTTAGTTGAGGAAGATTATCCAACCCAAGTATCTCACTAAAGCCTTTTGCACTAGTGAACCTTTAGAAGGTTTTAGAATGATGGAAAGACTTAAGTTAATTAATTTTTTTAGCATTAAGAAAGATGTTTATCCAGATTTAGTTAGAGTCTTTTATACAAATCTGAAATATGAGAATGATTGCTTGTTTTGTGAGGTTAAGAAGAAACAAATTATTATCACTAAGGATATATGGTATAGATTGACTAGGCTGAGTTTTAATGGTACAAACTTTTGTGGTGGTGAAAATGTCTAGGGAAATGATTATGAATACTAACCTGCTTTGACCTCTTTGTTGACAATTGGCTTTACGATCAAATAGAGGGTTATGGCCACTGGGCTGGCCATGGAGAATAGGGAGCTCCATTACATAGTGGGTAGGGCCTTGATTCCTAGGGGAGGTAACTACTCCTAAGTTCTCAAGGATGATGTCCTAACTTTGTGGGCTATGAACACTGACAGGCCGATTAACTGGTCCTACTATGTTATGCAGCACATGTTGAAGGCTAGGAAGAGCCACCATCCCCTGCCCTATGCCATGCTTGTCACAGCCATTTTAGAGCACTTTTGTATTTATTTGTCTGGAGAGGCAAAGGAAACCAGTTCTGATGGACCAGAGTCCATTAGTCTATATACACTGCAAAAGCTCTAGATGAAGAAGATTGATGATAAATTGTATTATCTGCATCATGGAGTTGATGGCCACATTCCTCAAGGAGCTGAGGATGATGAGGAGGATGAGGATCGGCAGCTTGCTCCAACCACAGCCACTTTGGATCTTTTACTCCAGGAGATGCGCAACCTTCAGAATGGGATGGATCATCTTGAGCAGAAGGTAAATCATCTTGGGCTGAGGATGGTTCATTCTGATCAAGAGTTGGCTTCTATTCGATCCCTACTAGAGGGACCAGACTATGTACAGAGTAGAGGTGCCAGTGTTCCCACATCATCTGTTGCACCTCCTATCCATATTGATGCTACCACAGATGATGATGATGATGATGACGACCTTGATGCAGCTGAGAACCTTGCTGATGAGGATCATGATAGTGAGGAGACCGAGTGACCATAAGGCTTAGTCATGATAACCCGTATCCTGCTTTTATTTTGTTTGATTATTAGTCTTTTGATTCTTATTATTGTATAACTTTTATATTTTTATGTACTATTTATCTGAGTTATTGACTGGTTACTTAGTATGTTTTTGTTTAATATGATATTAATGACCTTATTTCTTTATTGCGCGCTTCTCTGCTGCTTGCTCTGATCTTTGACCTCATTTCTTTTTTGCTGAATGCTTATGTCTTTTTTATAATGCCAAAGGGGGTACTAGATAATATTTGCATGAGTAAGGGTGAGTTAGTTTTTACAAGCAAATATATTTGTTTCACCTCTTGCATAAATTACAGGGGAGAGTTGTGCTTAAATCTCTGATATTTGTATATAAATGTTACTCTCTTTTCCTGTGTTGTTTTGTCATCATCAAAAAGAGGGAGAATGTGAATGCTTATGCTATATATAACATGAAGTTTTTTATGATAACAAAGTCAAGACGAAGACCAAGTCCAAAGGAGGTATATCTGGTATAGGTTAGAGGACTTAGTGTCTTTGTGTAAGAAGCTCTCAACATATCTCAAGAATGCTTTTAAAGGTCACATATTTAAAATCAACTTTTAATTGACAATATGCTTTTAAAGAAATGTGTTTTTGAACTTGGACAATGAAAAATTGACTTTATATCTTGAAAAAACAAGTTTTCTAAGTTGGAAATGTTTTTCAAGCTTGATTGGACTTAAAAATGGGTTCAAGGATGTTTGTAATCTTATCTTGAGGTTTAGTGATCAATTAATAGCTTCTTTAGGAGCTGGTAATCGAATGCATAGACCTGGTAATCGATTACAAGCATGCGAGAAACCATTTTTCCAAAGTCAGAGGCTCTATAATCGATTACATAGGGCTTGTAATCGATCGCACCTCTTGTAGAGGCCATGTAATTGATTACATGAAGCTTGTAATCAATTACATCATGCCCAGAAAAACCCAGAACGTATTCTTAGAGCCATGTAATCGATTACATCGAGCCTGAAAAACTACAACAGCTATTTTCTTGACATTTAATGAGATATTAAAACACCCCAACGACTCTTTTGTACAGAACACTATATAAACACGCTCTTGGGTAAGTTTCTAAACACAACCAATGTAACACCCTCTGAAGGGTATTACATTTCTTACCAATAAATTAAAACTTAACCCCAAGTTATAAAAGATTAATATCATAATATACGAGTTTTAAAATTTCTTTTTCGCGATAATGTAAACTTACCAAAATATGGAAACACAAGACATAAGAACTGAATAATACTTATTACATATAAGTACATAGTTTACTTGAAACATAAAACTTACATACCAAAAAGATATAAACAGAACTAATATGAAAAAACCTAGACAAGCCCAAGCTTATGTGCTTAAAGGGAAAAGTAGTAACCCCATGTCGGGTCCTACTCATCGATAGAGTAATATCCCCAATATACTTTATACACTTCATATCCCAATGGACGCGCCATGTAACACCCTCCTTAGGGCGTCACACTTGGTGTTGCTTAATTACCAAATTACCCCTCAATTATAAATCGTGCTTGTAATATAAATACGAGTTGTAAAATTTCTTGATGATAGTAAGATAAACTTAGCAGAAAATAAAAACACAACAACATTGTCACAAATAATTTACATCATATATATACATACAAGCCTTTAGTACTGTCGTACTTAGATATTTTACAAACTAGACTTTCAAAACATTTAAACTTTAATTTAAACTATTATACTGCCCAAGTCCTACTAGACAGCAGAACCCTCAGACGGGTCCTCCTCAGATTCCTCAGCATATAGGAATCCATCATGATGTGCAGTCCTTCGGACAGGTGTCCGAGTAGACGACACAATACTAATCGCACTGGGAGTACAATAGTAAGCTCCCCAATACTGCCTAATAGATATTGGGAACTCTAGTTGTACAAAAAGATTAACAGAAAAGTAAGGGTGTCCTAAATGTTGCCTACTCAATCTAATATTTAGGTCTCCCATATAGTAAATACTCTCTCTCTCTAAATCAACAGTGCACGCCTCATCTCCTCCAATGAATGTCAGCTTCAGGTAGCCAAGGAAACTAGGCATCTCTATCTCTTCAAAACTCAACGTCCTCAACGGGAATCTGCTCTTCCTCAGCTTCTCGCTCTTCCTCTTGCTCGACGTCTTGACAAATATAAATATAATACAGAACATGCATACAAAGAGGTGAGATCACCTACGCTAATACCAGTATGGTAGCAATGAAGATAAACACATACAATATCTCATACAACTATCATACCATAATTACAGTTATGTTGTCAATATCATTTATCAATAAAATACATGAAGTAAGTAATATTTACAATCATGCCACTAACAATAATCAAATAATCAACAATTCAATTATCATAAACATAATTATGATAATACCCTCAATCACTATATGTATACACACAGACTCAATTTCCTACTCCATGGAGCTATAACTCAGGTCAGAGAGAGTGATCGAAAAGATTTGTCGGTACCAACATGCCTCGGACCACGTGCTCAGTCTTGCACATCCAGCATATACACGACAGTCTTTATCAGATCTTGATTATGGATAGTGTCTCGATTAGGATCATTGGTGTGTTGCGTCGGTCTAACCTATGACACAGGAGAGCTACCAACTACCCATTGTAGGCAACCCGCACCCCAATGTCCCTAAGGTCAACTAGTGACTTACACTACGCATATCGCACCCACTCAAGAGGTGTAATCTCTCCTAGGCAACTAGCCTCATACAGTCCATCGGACCTTTCCAATGCATGTGCTATGCACTATTTATATTTCTAATTCATATCACATATTTGGGGTCCACACAATAATCTAACAGTATTATTACTGTATTTTAATCGCATAGTCATATTTTCAAATTTTCTTAATCGCGACTCAATTCTGTCGCCTTTTCAAATCGCGTAGCGATTTTTCAACATTTTCCAATCGCGTAAATATTTTCATAAGTTTTAAATTCAAAAATACCAATTTTCTCATCTAATACTAAAAATTCACTTTATTTTCTATATTTGCATAATAGTCCCTCAAAAACTCATATTTATGAAATAGTCCCTCAAAAATTAATATTTACGAAATAGTCTCTTAAAAATTAATATTTACGAAATAGTCACTCATAAATTAATATTTATGAAATAGCCCCTCATAAAATTCATATTTATAAAACAGTCCCTCTTTTATAAAATATTTGCAATATTACCCCTCTAAAAATAACATTTGTAATATGACCCCTCTAAAAATAAGTAATTGTACTGTTTCCTAAAAATCGTTATTTCTTTTCTTTACTTCACATAAAAAATCATTTTACTTTGCTATACTCAAACTTTTCCAAATTCATTTAAATCTCTCAG
Organism: Ormosia semicastrata; assembly: GCA_029884595.1. Classification (NCBI taxonomy): domain Eukaryota; kingdom Viridiplantae; phylum Streptophyta; class Magnoliopsida; order Fabales; family Fabaceae; genus Ormosia; species Ormosia semicastrata. The sequence continues at coordinate 61,197,374 of JAQQTO010000061.1, read as the reverse complement.
TTCTCATTTTAATTCATCAGTTTGAGGACTTTGGTCCTCTTTTCCATAGTATGGCCGTGAGCCTCAGTGCTCTTTGGAGCACTCATACAATCGATTCATCATGCTATTCACATCCTAAATTATACATACATTCTCATGCTTTCATAATTATACATACACACATAATATCAAAGCTTTAAGCATTTTATCACACATGCAAGCATAGAAATAAAATCATACACATCACAAACACAATTAAAGAACATCAAACAATCGGTGAATAAACCCTTATAGGTTTTTCACCGAACAAAACCATCTCCACACCACCAAAACTTGGTTGGGGAGGTTAAATCTCCCTCTTACCTCTTGAAGACAAGCCTTTCAAGCTCCTTTCCTTCTCCTTGATTTCGTACAAGCCACAATCAATTCCTAACAATTCTAAAACAATTAGTAAAATCACAAACAAAACTTAATAATGATAAACCATGGAACAAACATGGTTTAGAAAATCACAAACATGAATTTAAACCATAAAAACCAAAGTTTACATATAGGGAAGTAAGGTAGAAGTTGGATTTTGAAGCACTTAGAGTGGGATTTTGGGAAAACTTCCTAAATGGAAAGTGTTTAGAATGTTATCTAGCTTTAGGAAATGATGAGAGTGAAAATTATAGGTGAGTGATGGTGCTTATGGGTGTGTTGGCCGAACCTATGGAGAGAAAATGGAAGGAAGTGGTGCTTTGGTGTTCTTGAAATTTTGAGAGGAAAAGATGAAAGCTTTTTGATGTGAGAGAAAAATAAATATTGATAGCACAAAGTGAGTGGGCTGCCGTGTGAGTCTTGGAGAGATTAAGAGATTTGTATGAAGCAAAATATCCCATTTTAGGTGCACATGCAATTGCACATGGCATATGTCATCTTTTAATTATTAAATGGCCATGCTAGATAATTCAAGAACCTTGGAGAAGCCTCCCCAAGGCTGCTGGCCGTGTGACTCTTCATAGGATTAAGGACTTAATTGATTTCAATTAACACCTAATTTTTTTTTATGAATACCAAACAATTTATTAATAAAAGAAAAAGAATACAAGAAAACAAGGGGGATATAAACCAATACCCTTAAAGCATTATTTAAATCTATAATAGGGAAGACTCACCCTATTAGAAAAAATCCTCACTAATCAACCTAGGAATTGAATTCCACCAACAAAAACCATTAAAGCTAAAGCTAATTGAAGCAATTTTATCAGCACAAGAGTTGCCCTCTCGAAATATATGGGAGGAGGCAAAGATCATGCTTCTAGTTAGATGTAAAACATTGTTCCACCTATTTCTTAGCTTCCAAGGAACCAAGCCAGGAGACTTGAAGGACGAAATGACTAATTGTGAATCACACTCCAGCCACAGATTCCGCCAACCTTTCTTATAGGCAATTTCTATTGCTGTCATGGCACCAATCAGTTCTGCATGAAAGGCATAACTAATACCAAGATTAATACCAAAGCATCCTAAAGCTGCCCCGCTATTATCTCTGAAAATTCCGCCACAAGAGGCAATACTAGAAGAACCTTTTGCGGCACCATCAGTGTTGCATTTAACCCAATTACAAGGAGGAGGAACCAATTTGACTTCTATGATTCTAGGAGCCAAACTAGGCTTTGCTGCAATATTGAAAGCCTTTAGGAGTGAGAACTCTCTCATGGAGGATGAGGCACAACCTTTGCTGGAATTGCCTGAGAGAGATACAGTGGCAGAAATCCAATTGATAGCCTCTGGAATAGAAGCTTTCCTGTTGTCAAACCTGGCCCTGTTTCTGCATCTCTAGATGCAGCAAAAGATGTTAATAATCGATGCCAAAACCACATCAAAAGCCTGAGTAGACCAGACATATTGCAGACTGAAAGTGCTGAATGGATGGTTGAATGATCAATTTGTAATTGCAAGATTGATCCAAGCCAGAGCCAAAGATGATTAGCAAAAGAACATTCGCAAAAAAGATGATCCGAAGTTTCAACAGCATTTTGACAAAGACTGCACATTGAGACAGTAATGCAACCTCTATGCCATAAATTTTCATCAGTTGAGAGCTTGTTATGCAAAATTCTCCAAACCAATAACGATTTTGAAGGTGGAATTGCTAGATTCCAGATTTGTTTTGCCCAAGCAATGGACTGACTAATAGGTTTGAAAAATAGATAAGCTTCCTTAAAAGATAACTCACCATTAGATGATGCTTTCCAGATGACCTGATCTGAGGTTTGACACAAAGGAATGTCAGTGTTTTGCATCATGACAGCAAGTTGAGGGAACTGCTGCAGCAACCTCCTTGGAATAGACCAGCAACCAGACCTGATATAATCCTCAACTTTTGAGTTCAATTGATGCTGAAAATTTTCAGGAATGTTTAGGAGACTAATAAGAGGTTCAAGAAGCCAAGTATCATGCCAGAAATTGATCCTAACACCATCACCAATCAGCCAAACAAAGTTTTCCTTTACCATATGCAAAACAGATTTCAACCCAGGCCAAACCGAAGAACCAATATGATATGCAATTGGATTACCAAGCCTGAAAACTCTTGCTCTTAGCAGAATTGCCCACTGAAGATCGGATTGAACCAATTCCCAGCAAAGCTTCAAAGCAGCAGCTTGATTTATTACTTTCAGAGATCTTAAACCCAGACCACCTTCCAATTTAGGCTTACAAAGTTTGTGCCAAGCCACAGTGACTACCTTCTTTTGATTAACATTACCAGACCAAATGAAGTTTCTAATCCATGTTTCCACTTTCTTTAGGAGCATTGCAGGCCAAGTATATATCAAGAAGCAGTGCATCATCATCCCATACACCACTGATTTCACCAATTCAACTCTGCCAGCTATAGGTAATAATGAAGTCTTCCAGGCAACGAGTTTCACCCTGATCCTGTCTGCATAGGGAAGGAGATGAATAGATCTAGGTTTTCCTTTGAAAATAGGAAGTCCTACGTACACAAATGGCAGCTTGCCCACAATAAAGCCTAAAAGAGCAGCAATGTCATTTTTTCTTCTTGCAGAAACAGAACTACCAGTAAAGAAAATGGACTTATTAGGATTTAGGATCTGCCCTGAAGCACAACCATACCTATGGAACAGCTCCATCAGAGATTGCAAATTCTTCTGGGTACCTCTACAAAAGACCATCACATCATCAGCATAGAGGGCATGGGAAGGAACTAGAATGTGTCTGGGACCTGACATGAGGCTAAGCTTACCTTCTTGAACAAGCTTTGAAATTCCTCTACTTAACACTTCTTCTGCTAAACAAAAAAGTAAAGAGGACAGGGGGTCACCCTACCTCACTCCTCTTTTGCAAGAAAAGAATCCTGAAGCTTTGCCATTGATAGAAATGGAGAGCTTTGCTAATTTTAGAATAGAGTCAATCCAGGAACAGAATTGATCCTCAAAACCAAAAGCTTTCAGCACTCTCAAAAGGAAGCTCCAATCAAGAGTGTCAAAGGCTTTCCTAATATCTATCTTCAAAGCCAAGTTTCCCCCAAATGCTTTCCTATCCATCAGATTAATAGCTTCTGAAGCTAAACAAATGCAATCTATGATTTTCCTTCCTTGAATGAAGCCTTTTTGATGAGTAGATATGATCTTTGGAGCAATCTTCCCCAATCTGTCCGCAAGGACTTTAGATATTATCTTAAACTTGAAATTTGCAAGAGCAATGGGTCTGAATTGTTCAATCTTGTCAGCCTCTTTAACCTTTGGAATAAGAACAACCAGATTAGAATTGAAATTTGGAAGAAGCCAGCCTGATAAAGAATTGCACCACTGCATTGATGACATCGGAAGCTACCACATCCCAAAAATACTGGAAAAAATAGGCTCCAAAACCATCAGGACCAGGAGCACTCTCTGAGTTCATAGAAAAAATAGCATGTTTAATTTCCTCAAACGATGGAATATTGGTTAACATTTTGTTATCTTCAGCCGAGACTAAATTTGGAATGACTTCATCTATAATTCCATTGGTTGTGCAGCTATTATCTGAGCCAAAAATACTTTCAAAGTAGTTTACCACATGGGCTTCAATATCAAATGCAGTAGTTAACACTTGGTCATTTTGCTTCAACAAGGAGATCTGTTTTGTTACCTGCCTAACTCTAGCAGTTTTGTGAAAAAATTGGGTGTTTCTATCACCCTTGGTGTGCCAATCCAGTCCTGATTTTTGTTGCCAGAAAGCTTCCTCAAAGTACAAAGCTTTTTCCAAAGTAATCTGAGCTTGCTTCTCCTTATTAAAAAGATCATCATTATAACCTGAATGATCAATTTGGCCTTGGATGACATTCAGATTCTGCAAAACCTGTTGAACTTGATGATGAACATTACCAAAGACATTTTTGTTCCAGTCTTTGAGTTTTAATTTTAGAGCTTTGAGCTTTTGGGACAAAATTGCCATTGGACAGCCAATATCATGCTGGTTCCAAACCTCTTTGACTAAGGACAGGCAATCGGGATGAGTGGTCCACATTTTCATAAACTTAAAACTGGAAGCATGTCTAGCTTCTTCTTGTTTAGAATCCAACAAGATTGGATAATGATCTGACCAGCACCTAGGAAGAATGCAGCATGTAACAGAAGACCAAAAGCTAATCCAAGCATTATTACAAACAGATCTATCCAACCTCTTCTCAGTTAAAGCTCTACCCTTTCTACCATTAGACCATGTAAACTGGGAGCCTCTAGTTAGCACATGAAACATGCTATTTGTTTCTGTAAATTACTGGAAATCTTCACAAGCAATTCTAGAAGGAGTTCCACTGCCTCTATACTCATGAGAACCTAAGATTGCATTGTAATCCCCCATAAAACACCAAGGGATTTGATAGGTTTGCTGCATTGAAGTTAACTTTGACCAAAGCACTCTTCTTTGCAAATAATTGGTGGAGGCATAAACAGCAGCTATACCACACGCTTGATCATTTATAACCACGGAGAAAGAAATAAACTGGGCAGATACTTTAAGAACCACTGGGTTCCAATTATCTTTACAAAGACACCAAAGATTAGGAGATAGGGAATCTCTATCATTTACAACAATTAATTTCATCTGCAAATTATTCCAAAATCTAGCAAGAAAGCTAGAAAAAGCTATCCAAGGTTCAGAAATAAAAAGAAAATCTGGATTATGTTCAACACATAATTTTTTGAGGACCAACCTTGAGGAGGAGTTGGCCAAACCTCTGGCATTCCAGTATAAGCACTTCATTGGACAGATCCTGTAGAAACTACCCTTCCTCGGGTTTGTATGACATTTGGACTGGCCTTTTTCCTTATCTTCTGTTTCCGCTTTTTCTTTTGAGACTTAGACAGAACAGGTTCAAAACATTCTTCTTCATCACCCTGATTATTAGTGGCTCCATCCATATGATCAAACTCTTGCTCCACTCTGTCTCCCCATTTCTGAAGAATATCCATGTCATTCTGAACCACCAAGGGAAAGTCAACTGGATCCTCAATGATTTCAATATTCCTGTTATTGACTGCAGATTGGTTATGCTGCAAATGACCTATGACTGGAGTCTCCTGCACAATCTCTTGAATATAATCTGCTTCATCATAGAGAGTGTCAACAGAATCCTCATCACTGAGAGCTGCTTCTGTTTCTAGTCTAAAAGTCAGATCATTAGAGGGCTCAAGAATTCTAATTCCTCTAAGCTCACCCTCCAAGATTCTGTCAGGACCTGCAATAGGTTCCATGAACCCTCCAGATATGCCATATTGATCTTTCATGCATGAATCTCCTTTCTGCACATGACCTGCAGATTCATGCACTAAGATACCTTTTCCCTTGTCATGGATGACTGGAGCCTCATCCACCTTTTCAGTGTTAGGAGCAAGATTTGCAGGCTCATTTTCCTGGTTGTAATTCACAGCTTTTGGGACATATTTCATCCCTACTTTTTTGACTCTGGGTATACCCTTAACTTCCCTTACCTCTTGATGGTTGTGCCGTTTACAATTTGATAAAGAGTGACCAATGACCGCACATGAAGAGCAAAAAAAAGGTAATTTTTCATACTGAATACCAACCAGAAACGCATACCCTTCACGTTCAACTAGAATTTGCTCTTGAAGAGGCTTTGCTAAATCAAGATCAACCAAGACTCGTGCAAAGTGTCCAAGTGACCTGTTTATTGTGGCATCATCCAAAGACAAAGGGATTCCAATCCCTCTGGTAATAGCAAATAAAATCTTTGGTCTCCAATATTCTTGAGGAAGATCAAGAATTTGGATCCAACATTGTGTGTTGGTTTGTTTTACCAAATTAGGACTAAAGTCTGGAGTCCAAGAAAACAGTCTCAGAATTCCTGGCGCCAGATTCCAAGATCCCACTGCTAAAACCCTTCTTAAATCCTCAATGGAGAAAAAGGAAAACTCATAAAAACCTTTCCCAATAGGGATGATCCTCCATTGATTCAAAGGTTGCCACAGCTTCAATAGCTTTTGCCGCAAGTCATCAATCTTATATGGGGTGTCTCCTTTCGATAACATCAACCTTCCATGAAGGTGGTTCTTGCAGCTTTCCACGCCTGCAACGTATTCATCTTCTGGAATTTTCACTGCAATTGCATCACCCTTTACACAAGGAATAGGGAGTTGGCTTAAAGGAATATCACAAGTGTTGGTTAGGGCTTGAACAAAGGACTTTGTTGACCTGGAGGAGGGAGCCTTTTCTATCGCATACTGGAGAGTAGAATGATAGGGTTGAGGAGCCGAAGGAGAAGGTGCTACAGAAAGTTCAGTGAATAAGAGTTGGAAAGGGCAATCTGTAGAAGTTGCCATGATCGAGATAGATTAAGAATGTGTATCTGGTATGATTCCATAATCCATTATTATTCAGTGAAGAGATCAAGAGAATTCGCGTGTGAGAGAAACTCAAAAGCTCTCTTCCTATCTCTATCAATTAACACCTAATTGCATGCTAATTAATTAGTTAATTCATTAGGTTAAGTTTCCTAATTTCACTTACTTGCCATTCTAACTATATAACTAATTAATTAAACATATTATGGCATATATCATAGTCTCTAATTAAAATTAGGATATTTAATTAGTAATTAGTTTATAACTAATTAATAATTAAGTTAGTTTACTTAGCTTGTTAATTAGGCCATTAGATTAACCAAATTAGGTTTAATTAGTTACTAAGCAAAGTCAAGCCACTATTGTTGACTTCATCTTAGCCATTGAAAATCAACTTGGTTTCCTATCCATTGATCTCATCTACGGTGGATATTACTTAGTAGTTTTATCAGGATTAGTTTTACACCATTGATCGGATCAACAGTTAGGATCAAAAGCATCTAAATCATGCTTTTTATCCAACGGTCCATATTGAGGTCTATGCTTCTTTATTTGACTACTTCCTATTGGTTTAAAATAGTCAAGCCACCTATTTTGACTGATTCTTATTGGTTTAGAATTTTGTCTAGTCAGAATCATTGACTGCTACACTAAACGGGGGTCCCACAGACTTTTTCGGGTCCATGATCATTTTCAAAACAGATTTCTATCGCTTTTAAGACAAAGATGGTATCTTGTCACATAAAATAATATTATAATAATATAAAATTATTTTATTACATAGTTAAATCCTAAAAATTAAAAGATTAATATATATATCAATCAGAATTGGGTTTAGTAAGATCCCCTAGCTCCAATTAATTAAAATAAGATTTTTTCGATCAAGAAAATTATTATTTTCTTTACTCGAAGCAAATCACACAAAATGATCAAAAATGATCTCAGAATAGTCAAATTATTTTTATAACACACAGAAAATATAAAACAGTGTAATTTTGCTATTACTATTAACATAGTCAGAATTTGGGGTGTTACACGCCATGCTTCGATGCCCCTATGAAACTGCATCCTAACGAAACCCTGAAGATTCTACCTCGCCGCCATTGCAGCCTTCTTAAAACATAAATATAGAACAGAACAAATAGAATGATACAATAAAGAGGTGAGATCCCATACATCAATACCAGCATGGCAGCATAAAAATGTTGGTTGTGGCTTCTGATTGCTCAAGAAGGGGGTTGAATTGAGTATTATAGGTTTTTGAAACTTTTTTCCTTTTTGCAAAAATTGATTCTTTTCTTTAATCAAAGAAAGAGATTTTGTCAACTAACAAACCAAAATGTATTTTTGCAAGATGTATTGCAATCAAGAATTGAAATTTATAAAGAAATATTAACAATAAGATTGATTTCAGATTAAAACATGATCATTAACAAATCAGATCATACAAGCATCCCTAACATATTGCTTAATTCATACATTCAACAATAAAGCAAATAAAGAGTTAAGAGATAGAGAAAATTACAAATCGAGATTTATTCTGGTTCAATTACCTCCTCTGGTAACCTACATCCAGTCCTCACACCACTGTGAGATTTATCCACTATAGAAAATCAATATATAAGATTCTTTACAAAAGCTCCACTTCTTGGCTCCTTCTACCCAAATGACAGCTTTTCAGCCAAAGTAATCTTGCAAAACCTATAAGAATTCCTTCTATTCTTACACAGCACCAAGAGTCCCTTCTACTCTTGATCTAACCAGCGAGAGAACCTTCTCTCTTATCTCTCTTTTACAAAATTTGAAGAGATTGAATCAAATTCCAAGAAATCAGAAATTACAAATTGAAACTCTAGAGAAAACTAATACTCTATTTTTCTTCAATGAAAAGCTCTCTGAATTTTAAGTGTATGATTTCGTATATTGAATTAATTGTCTTTGAAAAAGTGTTTACCAATGTCCTTATATAGGAATATCTCAAAATAGATCCATTGGATACACTTTACAAGTCAGTTGAGATAATAACAGACAAAAAAGAAAAATTCTATTATTGGTCAATCGATGTGTACACAGATGTATTAAACAAGATTTCACCTTTATAACATGTGTACATCGATTGCCTAATCGATTATTTTCTTGGATGTTCTTGATCTTGAATGATACACATATGAATACATCGATGTTGTTCTTCAAAAACACTTTAAATTTCAGCCCAAAAGATTATACATCGATTAACTAATCGATTGTACAGTTATTGTAAAACGTTCTTTCTTCTGTTTTGGCTTATACATCGATGTATCAATAGATGTATTAAAGTAAAATGCTTCTGTTTTGACTTATACATAGATGCACTAATCGAAGTATATATGTCAAAAACTTTTGTCTTGACTTATACATAAATGTACTAATCGATGTATATATATGTCAAATGCATTCTAGCCTCTGTTTTATTTATACATCGATGTACTAATCGATGTATATATACAAACGTGCATATTGATCAAGTAAGTCCAGAATCAATCGATGTATGCATAGATGTATAACATTTATACATAGATGTACACATAGGTTTTCATCAAAAGTTAGTTAATTAACTGAAAGTACATTGATGTACACATAGATGTACAAACTTATTAATTAACCTTGATCATTCTTAGTCCATTTATTCTTTTGAAAAACCATTTTTACTTATTTGAGAGAGCTTAATCAAAGAATTAAACTGAGTCTTTTCTTTACAACATGTTCCTATTGATCTTCATTGTATTGCTTCTTCATGATGCTTCTTCTTCAAGTAATCCTTCTTGATCCTTGCATTGACTTTACTTGCTCCTTTAAATCTCATTGAAAAATTCAAGCTTGGCAAGCAGGTAGTGACTCAAAATAATAATCATATTAAGTTTAGTCATTAATCAAAACACACTAGGGTCATTTATCCATAAACTCCCCTTTTTTGATTGATGACAAACTTACCATACATAACATGTTTAACATTCAATATATCAGAGTAATTAAAATGTATATCAGAGTAATATTACCATTTACTCCCCCTGTCTAATTGACAGTTCTTTAATATGTAAACATGTATAGGATCATTACATCATTATTTATATTTTAGATCATTAGTTTAAGTTGATTTAGTATGTATGTAGTATATTTGTATGGTACCTATTTCTCCCCCTTTGTCATTATCAAAAAAAAATATATAAGGGAGAATCAAAGTACAAAAGTATATAAAACAAAGTACATTCTTAAAATTCAAACATTCATTTAGTCATATTAGCTTGATCAAAATAATTCATACAGTCATTTATCATCATCATTGTTCAAAACAGAATTGAAAATAGTTCAATGAATATCAAAAGTAACATTATAGACACACTTAAGACATCCTAAGACCTAAATTTCTTCATTGGTTCTAGGTTCTTCTGTGTGCTGTGAAGCTTGACTTGCTTGCCCTTCAGGATTAACTTCCTCTTCAGGTGCAGCAGCAGCATCTCTAGCTATGTTCACAACATCTTCAAAAGTAGGATGAACTTCTGGAGGTGTAGTGATAGAAATGCCTAGATGTTGATGTAGAGTGGCCATTTGGCCTTCTAAGGTATTGAGTCTAATACTCAAGTAGTCAATAGATTGTTTTTGCATCATATGATGTTTTGTTTGCGTAGCCTCAAAGCCTTCAAACATTTGTATTAACTTGTCCATTTTGCTATTCAGCTCTGAATTTTCCTCAGTAGCTCTTGTTGGTTCTTCACCAGCTATTCTGACGCATTCTCCATCTACTTTAGCAAGCTTCATCTTGCTAATTGTTCCTTCACCAAATTTTTGAGTTACCTTTGTGGCATCAAATTTCTCTTCATTTTCCAGAGAAACACCAAAATGTTCTAGCAGACACATTACCAATCCAAGATATGGTAGGGTAGCTCCACTGATTTTGCAGTCTAACATGTGTCTAGCAATTATGTAGCTCCAACTTAGTTGCTTCTTTTGTAGCATAGCCCAGAGCATTAAGATGTCATTGTTCTGCACCGCAGCATGATTTCCTGATCTTGGTAGTAGCATCCTGCTCAGCACATATTGCAGGAGTCTATGCTGAATGTGCATTGAACTGATGTTTATCAGTCTCCTTCTGGTGCATTTTCAATTAGAAGCACCTTCTTTATTTTTTCCCTATCAAAGGTCTTAATCCAAATACTGTTTGTTCCAGTACCAGCAAAATCACTTCCTTTGTAGTCTAATCCAGTAAATTGAGCAAATTCTTCAAAAGTCATCTCAATTTTAGTGTTCTTTACTTCAGCAAAGAATCCCTCACTGTCCATTTCATATGTATAATAAAATGCTTTAATCAATATTAGGTAAATGTCACTCTTAATCTGTAGAAATTGACTCAGATTGTACTCTTCTAAAATTTTGTGAAAAGTAAATTCATGAGCTTCAAAATAATTGAAATCTACAGTTCTAGCTTCATGAGTATCTCAGTGCTTAAAATTGTTCTTATAAAGCATAATGTGCTCTTCATCAGAGAAATACCTCCTAAGAAGTTCAATCTCAATAACTCCTTCATCATCTTCTTCTTCTTCCTCTATCCTCTTTCTTTTCTTTTGGATAGTTTTCTTTTTGGGTGTGTCCTTCACCACCTTCTTCTTCCTTTCTTGTTTCATAGGTGTTGGTCTTGAAGATTCAGCAACCTTCTTTCCTTTGTCCTGTATTTTCTTCTTCAAGCTTTTGATTTGAAGCTTGTTAATTCTTTGAGAAAGCTGAGGTTTCTCAGTCCCTTTTCTTTTAGGATGAACAGGGGTTGCTGTGGGTGATACACGTTGAGGTGTGGAGGATTAAGTTGAGGAGGAAGATGTAGAGTTAGAAGGAATAGGTGTAGAGGGTTCAGGATGCTTCACACGAGCCATTGGAGAAGATTTCAAGCTCTGCTAGGGTTTAGGATCTCTGAGATTTGGTTTAGACGAGTGAAGATTTTGGAGGGAAGTTGAAATTAATAAACCCAGTACAGTCAATTGATTTCCCAATCGATGTATTAAGGGGTTTTTACCTCCAATACACATGCTAATCGATGTACTTAGCATCAGGATTTTAATTTTAAATCATATACATTGATGTGTTAATCGATGTATAAGCTAAGTCAGAGAGTACCAAATTTTAAAACTTCAACGCTATCAATATGTGAATCGATGTATAAGCAATGTCAGAGAGTCCAATAATTGCAGCAGCATTCAATCGATGTATAAATCGATGTATAGGGTAAGTCAGTGAGTTCTAAATTTTGGATTTATCATGCAATCGATGTTACAATTGATGTATACACAGGGTCAGTGTTTTAAAACATTCTAATCGATGTGTTAGTTGATGCATAATCTCTTAAAGTAAGTAGTGTATTTAAGATTAGTTATACAATCGATGTGTAAATCGATTTCTAACATATTAAATTGGAATTGCTAAAATTCCATATCAGGTCAATCGATGTATCAATCGATGTATCAATCGATGTATCAATCGATGCCTACCATATACTGTACCAATTTAATCAAATGAATCGATTATCCAATCGATGTATAATGATTTTCAGAGAGACATGTTTTTTGATTTTTGACTTCAATCAATGTACAAATTGATGTTCTAGTTATTTTAAGTATATAATGCTTATATCAATCGATTGTGCAATCGGTGTATAACATCAAACATTAAAATATTATGCATTCAACATTCAAAACATCAAGCATAGGTAGGATCATTTATTCCTAACTCTCTTCTTATGTAGAAAAAGCTTTCTTTAGCTAATGGTTTAGTGAAAATATCAGCTAATTATTTAGATGTATCAATATATTCAATGATTATATCTCCACTTTGAATGTGATCCCTTATGAAATGATGTCTTATCTCAATGTGTTTGGTTCTGGAATGCATTATAGGATTCTTAGTGAGATTTATAACACTAGTATTATCATATTTGATTGGTATTTTCTCTAAGAAAATACCATAATCAATAAGTTGTTGTTTCATCCATAGGATTTATGCATAACAACTTTCTGCTGCAACATATTCTGCTTCAGCAGTTGATAAAGCCACACTTGTTTGTTTATTACTAAACCAAGAAACTAATGAGTTTCCTAAAAGGTGGCAGGTTCCACTAGTACTTTTCCTATCTAACTTGCATCCAGCAAAGTCAGAATCAGAATATCTTACTAAGTTAAATGTTGATCCTTTGGGATACCATAATCCCATTTCTTTTGTTCCTAACAAGTATTTCATGATTCTTTTTAAAGTAGTTAAGTGTGATTCCTTAGGATTGGATTGATATCTAGTACACATACAAACACTAAATATTATATCAGGTCTACTAGCAGTTAAATAAAGTAAGGAACCAATCATACCTCTGTACTTGGAAACAACTACCGATTTACCTTTCTCATCTTTGTCCAAGTAACATGATGGACTCATTGGAGTAGCCATTTCCTTTGCATTCTCCATTCCAAACTTCTTCAATAGTTCTTTGCAGTACTTAGTTTGGCTTATGAAAGTCCCATCATCACAGTGTTTGATTTGTAGTTCGAGGAAGTATGTGTAAGCTCTCCCATCATAGACATTTCAAACTCGTTTTGCATTAATTTGGCAAATTCCTTACACAAAGATTCATTAATAGCATCAAATATAATATCATCAACATAAATTTGAACAAGTAGTATGTTTTATGCTTTTCTTTTTATAAATTGTGTTGTTCAACTTTTCCTCTTATGAATCCCTTTTGAAGTAAGAAATTACTTAGCCTTTCATACCAAGCTCTTGGAGCTTGTTTAAGTCCATACAAGGCTTTAGAGAGTTTATACACATGATTAGGAAATTCATTTATTTCAAATCCAGGGGGTTGACCAACATACACTTCTTATTGTATATATCCATTTAGGAATGCACTCTTACCATCCATTTGATACAATTTAAAATCCATAATACATGCATATGCTAACAACATTCTAATAGCCTCTAATCTAGCCACAGGTGCATATGTTTCATCATAGTCAATTCCTTCTTCTTGATTATAACCTTTGGCTACTAATCTTGCTTTATTTCTTATTATGATACCATTTTCATCAAACTTATTCCTAAACACCCATTTTGTACCAATTATTTGTTTGTCCTTGGGTTTAGGAACAAGTTTCCAAATTTTATTTTTTTCAAACTGATTAAGTTCTTCTTGCATTGTCATTATCCAGTTTTCATCAATAATTGCTTCATCTATAGTTTTAGGTTCAACTTGTGATATAAAAGTTATATTATTGCATGCATTTCTTAAGGAATGTCTAGTGGTTACCCCTTTGGATATTTCACCAATTATGTTGTCCAGAGGGTGATTCCTTGCAGTTTTCCATTCTTTAGGTAGATCTTCATGTTGAGCATCTTCTGAATTTTTCACTACTTCATCCACTTTGGCATTGTCTTGATTTTCTTCAAGTTGAATCTCTTCTAAAACTTCTGCAACATCATCAACAGATTCATTTCCCAACCTTTTGGGGGTTAGTTTTATCAAATGTAACATGTATAGATTCTTCAATTATTTGTGTTCTTTTATTAAAAATTCTAAAAGCTTTACTAGATGATGAATAGCCTAGAAATATTCCTTCATCAGCTTTAGGATCAAACTTTCCTAGATTGTCCTTTCCATTATTTTGTACAAAACTTTTACAACCAAAAACATGGAAATGTGAAACATTTGGTTTTCTACCTTTATAGAGTTCATATGGAGTCTTTTTCAAAATTGGTCTAATCAAGACTCTATTCATTAAATAGCAAGCTGTGTTTACATATCTGTCCAAAAATATTTTGGCATGTTTGAGTCATTCAACATAGTTCTTGCTATTTCTTCTAAGGATCTATTTTTCCTTTCTACAACTCCATTTTGTTGTGGAGTTCTTAGAGCAGAGAAATTATGTTGAATTCTCAACTTTTCACAGAAATTATCAAATTCTTCATTTTGAAATTCTCCACCATGATCACTCCTTATAGTAGTTATTTTCATGTCTTTTTCATTTTGTACTAACTTAGCCATTTTCTTAAAGGCTGTAAAAGCTTCATTCTTATGTGCTAAGAACAAGGTCTATGTAAATCTAGAGTAATCATCAACTATAACTAATGCATACAAGTTTCCTGCAAAACTTTTGGTCCTAGAGGGTCTAAATAAATCCGCGTGCAATAGTTGTAAAGGTCTTTCAGTTGAAACTATATTTTTAGCCTTAAAAGATACTTTTGTTTGTATGCCCTTTTGGCATGCATCACATAAATCATCTTTTGAGAATTTGGTTTTAGGAAGTCCAATTACCAATTCTTTAGAAATAAGTTTGTTCAGATGATCCATGTGAATATGTCCTATTCTTCTATGCCATAGCCAATTTTCCTCTTCCTTAGATATCAAACAACATACATCATTAGAAGAAATACTTTCTAAATCTATCATGTATATGTTATTCAATCTATTGCCTATCAGCTTTGCATTTCTATCATGCTTGTTTTCTATAATGCAACTACTAGAGTTAAAGAATACATTATAACCTTTATCACATAGTTGGCTGATGCTTAGTAGATTATGCTTGAGCCCTTCAACATATAGTACACCTTTTATCTTGGTAGTTGTGATTCTTCCAATTGTTCCAATTCCTAGAATCCTTCCTTTATTATTATCACCATAGGTGACACTTCCACTTTGTTTAGGAGTGAAGGATGAGAATTTAGTGATATCTCCAGTCATATGTTTAGAGCAGCCACTATCAAGATACCAATTTGAACTTTTGGCTTTCAAACACACCTACAAAACAGATTTAAGCATTTCTCTTAGGTACCCATATTTTGTTGGGTCCTTTAGTGTTAGTCATAACATATGTTCCCTTAGGAACCTAAATTTGTTTAACATTAATCCTTGAAGGATTTCTAAAATAGCATGTAGAAGTTGTATGTTCTTTTCTTGCACAATAGGAACATTTAACAAACGGA
Organism: Ormosia semicastrata; assembly: GCA_029884595.1. NCBI lineage: Eukaryota > Viridiplantae > Streptophyta > Magnoliopsida > Fabales > Fabaceae > Ormosia > Ormosia semicastrata. The sequence continues at coordinate 61,181,553 of JAQQTO010000061.1, read as the reverse complement.
CTAGTAGAGGATTTAGGTGAAACAAAAAGTTTCTTAAAAGCTTTTTCATGCATTGCTAGTTTATAGCCTATTCCAGCTTTGTCGTATACTCCTTTCTGTTGTCCTAAGTTCATCATAGGTAGAGGGATTTCATTTACCTCATCTTCATTGTCACTTTGATGGTTAGTCATGAGACAAATATTGGCTTCTTCTTTCTCAGAATGTTCAAAGGAATCCATATCATTTTCTTCCCAAGCTATGTATGCTCTTCTTGGCTTTCTATTCTTCTTGTCCTTGGACTCATGATTGTCATGCTTGTCCTTCTTTTGAAGTTTAGTGTAACACCCCAAATTCTGACTATGTTAACAGTAATAGTAGAATTTCACTATTTTACATTTTCTGTGTGTTATAAAAATAATTTGACTGTTCCGAGATCATTTTTTATCATTTTGTGTGATTTGCTCCTGGTCAGGAAAATAATAATTTTCGGGCCGAGGAAATTCTTATCTGATTTATTCAGAGGCGGGGGATCTTACTAAACCCAAATCTGAAAGATACAGAAAAGAATCTTTTAATTTTTAGAATTTATCTGTGAAATAAAAATATTTCACGGATAAATATCTGCTGTTTTATTTATAGCAGTTATTGCTATAAATTATTTGACCCGATAAAATTTAGTTGACAAAGAATGTGCTTAGAATATTTTCTGTAACCTAAATCAAAACAAACCAATAGGAATCAGTCAAAATAGGTGGTTGGACTTTTCTATCTAATAGGAAGTGGTCAAATAAAGGGGCATGGACTTTATTGTGGACCATCGGATGAAAAACTTGATTAAGATATTTTCGATCATAGCCGTTGATCAGATCAATGGTGTGAGAGGAATTCTGATAAACTCACTAAGTGATATCCACCTTAGATTAGATCAATGGATAGGAAACAAAGTTAATTTCAGTGGCTAAGATTGAGTCAAATATAGTGGCTTGACTTTTGCTTAGTAACTAATTAAACTTAATTTAGTCATCTTAATTGCCTAATTAAGAAACTAAGTAAACTAACCTAGTTATAAATTAGTTATAATCTAATTACTAATTAGATATCCTAATTTTATTTAGAGGCTATGATATATGCAATTATATATTTAATTAGTTAGTTATGTAATTAGATAATTAATTAAGAGTGATTAGGAAACTGAACCTAATTAATTAGCTATCTAATTAGCATGTAATTAGGCTTTAATTGAAATTAAATTAGGTCCCTAACTCCACTAGAGTCCCACGGCCAAGGAGGGCCATTCCACCATGTTCTCCAAGGTTCTTGAACCATCTTGCATGACCATAGCATGACCAAAAGATGACCAAGCCATGTGCAATTGCATATGCATATCTAATTCTTCAAGTAAATCCTAATATTTCCCCAATACACTCACATGGCAGCCCACTCCCATTTTACTATCAATATTCACTTTTTTCTCTCACCAAAAAGCTTAGCTTATTTTCTCTCCAAAATTCCTAAGAACTCAAGAACATTTTCCTTCCCTTTTCTTCATTGAATTTCGGCCTATACACCCAAATACACCATCCATCTTTTATAATTTTTGCTCTTATCATTTCCTAAACCTAAACCACCTCCTAAACACTTTTCATTTAGGAAGTTTCATCAAAATCCTACTGCTAGTGCTTCAAAATGCAAGTTTGGTTTACTTCCCTAAAGGTAAACTTTGGTTTTTTTGGTTTAAAATTTAGTTTGTGATTTTCTAAACCATGTTTGTTCCATGGTTTATCATTATTAAGCTTTGTTTGTGATTTTACTTATTGTTTAAGAATTTTAGGGAATTGTTTTGGTTCATACGAAAATCAAGGAGAAGGGGAGGAGCTTGAAGATCTTGTCTTCAAGAGGTAAGAAGGAGATTTTACCTCACCAACTAAGTTTTGGTGGTGTGAAGATGGTTGTGTATGGTAATAAATCCATAAGGGTTTATTTACCTATTGTTTGATGTTCCTTGATTGTGTTTATGATTTGCATGTGTGATAATATGCCTATAGCTTTGATATTATGTATGTATGTATGTATAATTATGGAAGCATGAAAATGTATGTGTAAAGTAAGATGTGAATAATATAATGGATTGAATTCATGAGAGCTCCAAAAAGCTTGAGACTCACGACCATACTAGGGTTTAGAAGACCAAAGTCCTGAGAATGATGAGTTCAGATTGAGGTTAATGATTTAATTGAGAAGGAAATGAATTTGGATAAGTTTGAATGAAGCAAGCAAAATGGTTTTGGGAAAACAATTTGATATAATTAAATAAATGGGTTATGAAATGAAATGAGTGTCAATACTTGAAGTTTACTGACATATAGCTCACCCTATGGGTTTTGAAGCGCGTCCAAAAAATTTGAGCTGTATTATTAGAAGTAAAGGAAAGAATTACCATTTTTGGGAAATAGTATAAATACTGATTTTTAGAGGGGTTATATTATAATTTTTATTTTTAAAGTGGCCATATTGTAATTATTATTTTTAGAGGGGTCATATTACAAACATTTTATAAAGGAGGGGTCATATTGCAAATATTTTATAAATGAGGGACTATTTCATAAATATGAATTTTATGAGGGACTATTATGAAAATATTATTTAAATGAGGACTATAATGTAAATATTATGTTTTGAGGGACTATTATGCAAATATGGAAAATAAAGTCAATTTTAGTGTTAAATGAGAAAAAATAGTATTTTTGATTTAAAATGTATGAAAAATATTTTACGCGATTAAGAAACGTTAAAAAATTGATACGCGATTTGAAAATGCGACAGAATTGTTGCGCGATTGAAAAAAATGTGAAAATATATTTACGCGATGAAAATACAGTATTAGTACTGTTGGGTTATTGAGTGGACCCCGAATATGTGATAATGAATGGGAACTGTAAATGGTGCATAGTACATGCATTGGAAAGGTCCGATGGACTGTAATAAGGCTAATTGCCTAGGAGAGAATACACCTCCTGAGTGGGTGCGATAGGCGTAGTGTAGGTCACTCGTTGACCTTGGGGGCATTGGGGTACGGGTTGCCTACAATGGGCAGTTGGTAGCTCTTTTGTACCATGGGTTAGACTGACGTAACACACCAATGATCCGGACCGAGACACTATTCTTAATCAAGATCTGATAAAGACTGTCGTGCATATACTAGATGTGCAAAATTGAGCACGTGGTCTGAGGCATGTTGGTGCAGACAGATCTTTTCAATCACTCTCTCTGATTTGAGTTTTAGCTCCATGGAGTAGGAAATTGAGTCTAGTTGCATATGCATAGTTATGAAGGGTATTATCATAATTATTGTTTATGATATTTGAATTGTTGAATATTTGAATATTGGTAATGGCATAATTGTAATTTTGTGTATTACATGTGTTGTGGTGATAATTGATGTTGATGACATAATTGTAATTGTGGATGATGTATTGTATAGGTTTATCTTCATTGCCACTATACTGGTATTGGCGTAGGTGATCTTACCTCTTTGTATGCCTATTTGTATTGTATTTATAATTTTAAAGACGTTGAGTGAGGACTTGAGCAAGAGGCTGAGGAGGAGCAGATTCCTGTAGAGGAAGCTGAGTTTTTGAAGAGATGGAGACGCCTAGTTTCTTAGGGTACATGAGGCTACAGTTTCACGGAGGATCAGAGGCGTGGCACATTGATTGGATAGAGAGAGTATTTATTACATGAGAGATTTAAATATTAGACTGAGTAGATAACATCTTGGACATCATTACTTTAGTGTTAATATTTATGTACACCTAGATTTTTCACTATCTATTAGGCAGTATTGGGGACCTCATTTCCATACTCCTAGTGAGATCAGTGTTGTGTCGTCCACGCGGACACCTGTCCGTAGGACTTCGCGTCAAACTGGATTCCTATCTTCTGAGGAATCTGAGGAGGACCCGTCTGAGGGTTCTATTGTGTAGTAGTACTTGGGCAGTGTATTAGTTTAAAATTAAGGCTTAAATATTTTGAGAGTCTAGTTTGTAAATTTTTAGGTATGACAATACTACAACTTGTGTATATATGATGTATTTGAGATGATGTTGTAATGTTTTTATTTTCCACTAAGTTTATTTTATTATTATTAAGAAATTTTACAACTCATATTTACATTATAAAGCACGATTTATAAATGAAGGGGTAATTTGGTAATTTGAGTAACAATAAATGTGACGCCCTAAGGAAGGTGTTACATTTAGGACACTCATTTTTGTAATATCTAGGTCTGCCACATTCATAGCACTTCACATTTGATGTTGAACTTTCAGCTTTTGAAGTGTTCTTCTTGAAAAAGAAATTTGAGGGCCTTTTGTTGAAGGTTTTCTTCTTTTTGAGGAATCTTTTGAACTTTCTAACTAGCAGTCCAATATCCTCTTCAGATTCATCTTCATCACTATTAAGACTTTCTTTGGAGACAATTACTTTAAGTGATAAGCCTCTTTTCTTCTTCTCTTTCTCTTCATGATCATTCAATCTATGCAACTCCATCTTATATTCTTTGAGTTTTCCAAATAGTGTAGCAATATTCATGGTTTCCAAGTCCTTTGATTCAGTTATAGCAGTAATCTTTGGTTGCCATTCTCTTGTCAAACATCTCATGATCTTATTGATTTGTTGTTCATCTGAAATGCTCTTTCCTAGTCCATTCAGCTGATTCACTATATGAGTGAACCTTCTTTGCATATCATTGATGTCTTCACCATTCTTCATGTGAAAGAGTTCATACTCGTGCATGAGTGAGTTCATTCTTGCTCTCTTTACATCACTGGTTCCTTCATGAGTAATTTGCAGCGTATCCCACATTTGCTTGGCTATCTTACAATTTGAAACCCTGAAAAATTCATCATAACTCAAGGCAACTGTTATAATATTCTTAGCTTAGAATTATAACCTACTTTCTTTTTGTCCTTATCATCCCAATCACTTCTAAGTTTTTCTTTCTTGTTGCCATTAGCATCAAGAGAGTGAGGAATGTATGGGCCATTCTCAATAGCATCTAAAACATCAATGCCACTTGCCTCAAGAAATATTAACATCCTTTTTTCCAATACATATAGGCAGTGCCATTAAAAGCAGGGGGTCTTGCCTAGGAAGCCCCTTCTCCCAAGATATCATTTGAAGTCATTCTCTTAAGCTGTTAAGCTTTACACAAGAGTGAAAGCTCTGGTACCACTTGTTGGTTGTGGCTTCTGATAACTCAAGAAGGGGGGTTGAATTGAGTATTATAGGTTTTTGAAACTTTTTCCCTTTTTGTAAAAACTGATTTTTTTCTTTAATCAAAGAAAGATTTTGTCAACCAACAAACCAAAATGTGTTTTTGCAAGATGTATTACAATCAAGAATTGAAATTTATAAAGAAATATTAACAATAAGATTGATTTTAGATTAAAACACGATCATTAACAAATCAGATCATACAAGCATCCCTAACATATTGAACAATAAAGCAAATAAAGAGTTAAGGGATAGAGAAAATTGCAAACCGAGATTTATCCTGGTTCAGCTACCTCCTCTGGTAACCTACATCCAGTCCCCACACCACTGTGAGATTTATCCACTATAGAAAATCAATATACAAGATTCTTTACAAAAGCTCCACTTCTTGGTTCCTTCTACCCAAATGACAGCTTTTCAGTCAAAGCAATCTTGCAAAACCTACAAGAATTCCTTCTATTTTTGCACAGCACCAAGAGTCCCTTCTACTCTTGATCTAACCAGTGAGAGAACCTTCTCTCTTATCTCTCTTTTACAAAATTTGAAGAGATTGAATCAGATTCCAAGAAATCAGAAATTACAAATTGAAACTCTAGAGAAAAATAATACTTTGTTTTTCTTTAATGAAAAGCTCTCTGAATTTTGAGTGTATGATTTCGTATATTGAATTAATTGTCTTTGAAAAAGTGTTTACCAATGTCCTTATATAGGTATATCGCAAAATAGATCCATTGGATACACTTTACAAGTCAGTTGAGATCATAACAGACTTAAAAGAAAAATTCTGTTATTGGTCAATCGATGTGTACACAGATGTATTAAACAAGATTTCACTTTTATAACATGTGTACATCGATTGCCTAATCAATTATTTTCTTGGATGTTCTTGATCTTGAATGATACACATATGAATACATCGATGTTGTTCTTCAAAAACACTTTAAATTTCAGCCTAGAAGATTATACATTGATTAACTAATCGATTGTATAGTTATTTTAAAATGTTCTTTCTTCTGTTTTGGCTTATACATCGATGTATCAATAGATGTATTAAAGTAAAATGCTTCTGTTTTGACTTATACATAGATGTAATAATCGATGTATATATGTCAAAAACTTCTGTCTTGACTTATATATAGATGTACTAATTGATGTATATATATGTCAAATGCATTCTAGCCTCTGTTTTATATATACATCGATGTACTAATTGATGTATATATACAAACGTGCATATTGATCAAGTAAGTCTAGAATCAATCGATGTATGCATAGATGTATAGCATTTATACATAGATGTACACATAGGTTTTCATCAAAAGTTAGTTAATTAACTGAAAGTGCATTGATGTACACATATATGTACAAACTTATTAATTAACTTTGTTCATTCTTAGTCCATTTATTCTTTTGAAAAACCATTTTTACTTATTTGACAGAGCTTAATCAAAGAATTAAACTGAGTTTTTTCTTTACAACATGTTCTTAATGATCTTCATTGTATTGCTTCTTCATGATGCTCTTCTTCTTCAAGTAATCTTTCTTGATCCTTGTATTGACTTTACTTGCTCCTTTAAATCTCATTAAAAAATTCAAGCTTGGCAAGCAGTTAGTGACTCAAAATAATAATCATGTTGAGTTTAGTCATTAATCAAAACACACTAGGTCCACAAGAAACAATAATGACATTCACATACAACAATATCACAGAACAATAGGTATAATCATGTTATCAACTAATAGGTAATTCAACAATGTACATCACAATATATGAATATTGACCATACCACAAAAATAAGCATACTGACTATACCATAACAATATGTATATTGACCATGCTTATGCACAATGAATTGACCCTTACTCTATGGAGCTAACACACCATCAGAGAGAATGATCCAAAAGACATGTCTGTATCTCGTCAGCCTCAAATCAAGTGCTATAATATTTTCAATATGTGTATGATGGCTTATACAAGACATTCTATGCCAGATCACGAAAGGAGTAGTGTTTCATCGAGATCGTCAATGCATTTGCATCAGTCCCCACGACACAGTAGTGCGCCTAATTGGTCACTTATGGGTTACCCGCATCTCGATGCCCCCAAGGTCATTCATATACCTTCACTTATGCAATTCTCACCCGCATAAAGCTGTAATTCATCTCCTAGGCATACAACTTTCACAATGCATGATCCAATGGCATCAATAATTCCACAATTATTAACAACATGATCTTTTCACAAAAACAAGCCACCACTGGCTAAACCGTCTGACGTTCCCGAGTCCAGTACATCGGCCCTGACAGCACTCCACTATTTTTCTCTATCGCGAAGTACCTTTATCGCGTTTTCACAATCGTGTAACACTTTTGTTATGATTTTCAAATCGCATAACATTTTTCTAACGTTTTCTTAATCGTGTAATGATTTTAAAATATTTTCTTAATCGCGTAGTTAAAAATCATCATTTTTAAATCGCGTAAAGGTTTTTCTACATATTTTCAATCGCGTAAAATATTTTATTGATATTCTAAGCTTATTTCTAAACTTCTCTTATTTAATATACAAATAAGACTTTAATTCCAACATTTTCTCACTTATCCACTTCTAAGTAATATTTTCAAATGCTTTTCACAAAAACTTATATTATTTAAATTAAATCAAGATATCTCAAAAATCCTTCTCCATTACTCTTACTAAATAAAATACTTTAATTTTCAAAACATCATTCTAACTTTATTTCCATACTAAGGCCGAAAATCACTTCTTGTTCATAAAAATATTTGAAATTCCAAACTATCCTAAAAAAATCATTTCTATTGATATAGCCAAAAGTCTTTACTCCTTAAATTATAAAATTGTATTCATCTTCTTTTTAACTTGTAAATCCTTTAATCCTAACTTAGTTCCCAAATCATCTAAGTAATATTTTCTAACATTCTTTCCAAAACTTTCATTATTCTAATTCTAAATAAAATCCTTTCCATTTAACTTATCAAAAATATCTTAAATAAAATACTTCAAGTCTCCAAATTACTCTCCATCCTATTAACAAATACCATGGCCGAAAATCACCTTTTTAATTGATAATAAAATTTGTTCATTTCCATTTTTATTTTTGTAAACTCTTAATTAAATATCTTATCACTAAATCCTCTTGGTTAACATTTAATAAACTATTTTTGCATTGGATTCCCCTTTGGAGGACATGAAGGTTATGAGCCTCTATGGTCATTGGAACCAAAATTCTTTTCCTTTCTAGCACAATTTATAGCATACAACATACTCTAGTCATCACAAATGTACACTATCAAGTTCATGCATAATATCAAAGCAATAAAATCACATAAAGCAAATAAACACAAACCACAAAATTATACAAACATGGTGAATAAATCCTCACATGGACTTATCACCCACAACTAAATTTCGCTCCTCACCACCAAATCATGGTTGATGAGGTTAATCTCCTTCTTACCTTAAGTGTAGCTCCCCAAGCTTCTTATATGTCTTTTTGTAGCAAGTTTTCACCACCAAGTTGTTCTTAGAATCAAAGCAAACACACAAAAATTAACATCTAAGGCTTGATTAAGATGACCATAGATCAAAGTATGGTCTTAAAACTTTAAAAATAAAACAAGAAACAAAGTTTCAAGAACTTTACCTAAAGCCTCTTGAACTTAAGCTTGAAAAATAATCTTGAAAATGGTCGAACTAGCTCTTGATCACAACACCAAAGTGTCCTAGAATTATGTACAGATTCAAGATATAAGATTATCTTGAATTATAGAAGATTGGGTGATGGTTTAGGTGCTTTGGCCGTGAGCTAAGAGAGAAAAAGTGAGAGAGGGTTTTGTGTTCTTAGTTTGCATGAAAAGATGATAAGTGAATAATGAAGAAGCAAAACCAATTCTTGGCTCTCCAAATGTTTATCGTCATGGGACTTGTAACGCCCCTCTTCCAAGGGAACGCCACATGGTCGATTACAATGCAGAAATAGAATTAGGTGAGTTGAGACCCGGTTTGTTTTAATAAGACGCGTATATTCCCTAGGTTATAGTCGGGTATTCTAATTGGCGGTTATATCATATATATACTTTTTTTTTCCATAATTAATAACCATGTTGACGAGACATCAATGGGAATAAAAGATCAAACAGAAGTAAAACATGCATAGGGATTAACATCTGCATCATCATATATATATATATAGGTTTATCAAAACATTTAGTTACAAGCCTGGTACATCAAAAAGCAAAGCTATACCTGCCCCCAGAGTATTACATACACATCCCCACGGTATCAAAATTTACAGCCCATTACAAACAAAACATCGGGCCCCCAAAATAAAATACTGGTAGCCTTCAGTAGCTACGAGTAACATCAATCCCTCAAGTGAGGAGGAATCGTGTCAGGATCCTCTTCAGGGTCCTCTTCGGGGTCGTCCTCAGGGACTTCCTCGGGATCTTCCTCATCATCAGAGGAAATCACCATAGGAATAGCAGAGACACGGGACGGGGCCCGAGCTGTAGAACGAAAAGAGTCCTCTCTCGGAGTGAAGTAACGATCGCCCCACATCTCACGTATCGGTAGCTGAAACTCCAAACGTAGGCTAATACGACAAACAGTGAAGACAGTGGTTAGTGGCGCCTCCAGGCTAGTGATATCGAGACATCTCCGTGTAGACACAAATACGTTCGAACTATAGTTGATATACCAAAGACTCGGCCCTCCTAAGAAAGTCGACGTACATCTCCCAAAAATCAGTGCGTACGGGGCTCCATAGTCTTCTCGTAGTCGCTCACCAAGATAAGGCCAAAAACCGGGAAGTTGGGAGCTTCGGTTCCTCACGGTTGTCTTCGATGAGACGCAATGTATAGATAAACAGGAATGGAGAGACAGGAAGGAAAAAGAGGTAAGACATCCTTCCGTCATTACCAATTATAGCATCAAGAAACCAAACGGCGCAAAGCGACCACATAGCATTTACAACAACAGTAATAGTAATAGACATTCAAGAGCAGTTATGATCAAGCAAATAGTTCCGAGCAAGTCATAGGTATATCAACAATATATCAATGCCAAACCATGATAATGATAAATGCAAATAATGCACGGACTCTATACACACGAGCCCTCAATAATCAAGATCCTACTCCATGGAGCTAGACACAAAACACTCGGAGTGAATGATCAGGGAGACATGCCAAGTATCTCGTCAGCCATAAAAACAAGTGCTTTCCGAAAATAATCATTCATTTTGCGCAACAAGGCTTTATACAAAGAAAGATTCTCACAAGATCTCGATATAGGATCTTGTGGCCGGTCGGATCATCGGTGCGTTTGCATCGGTTTGTCTCACGGTCCGGAGGGCTACCACCCCTTTGTGAAACACCCGCGCCCCAACGCCCTCAAGGCCAACTACAGGACCCCACTTGTCTATTCGCACCCGCACTAAGGTGTGTTCAACTCCTAGGCAACTAGGCCTTACGACAGTCCAACGGACAAATCACAATGCATACAGACTCTATGCATAATCATGTATGATCATTATCACATACTATTCCATCATATGTCACAATTTGCCAAAGTAAGAATTAATACAGTCAATGGTCTCCCACATGGACCCACAATAGCATAATATTGTTGTTAAATAAATTAATACCTTTTAAAGCGTATTATGGATTCTTGCTTAGGTTTAGCTTTACTTACAGAGTTTAACTCTAAAGGAATTCTCTTAGTTAACTTAAGTCCTCTTAGGTAATTTATTCATATGTCCTTAGAAGGTTATTTTAAGATCTCACAATCTCACACTCTCATGTTCTTCCCTGTTTATGCATTCCTAAGTAATTTCTAGTCATCCCATTTATTTATAATCAATATTCCTCTATTAGTCCCAAGGTTTTGGGTCCAGGAAACTACACGGTCGGAATCACAAACTGAGTCACAGATTTCAATTACTAGGTGTTGGGTGATAGGTATACTTTTGAATTTGACAAGGACAATACGTTTTATGAATAATTGAAGCTGCCATTCGACGAATAATAATATAACAGGAGGAGGAAAGAATGGGGAAAACATTTTATAATAGGATTGGCAAGAAGTCATTTTCTGTCGGATGGGGGTTCTGTCGGACGAAGAAATCATTTTCTGTCGGATGGGGGTTCTGTCGGACGAAGATCAAAACTGTCGAACCCTCCAGATGGTCAGCAAAAGCCTCAATTCGACGGGTATTGGTGTCGACGTTGGAGAAAATCTCCCAAGTGTCGAACCGACGAACACTGGTCGAAATCTCTAATTTCGACGGGTCTGGAGAAATTCATCTACTCGACAGGCATGGTCTCTCAAATTCGACGATTATTGACTTTGGGGCATTTTCTTGTAAGTGTCCAGGGACTCTATTCGACGGGTTTTGGTCGGAAGATCAATCTCGACGGGCATGATCGGGGTTCTTAATCGACGGATTTTGACATTGTGTCTAGTGGCCAAAGATCTAAACTCGACGGATTTTCACTTTGTGTTTGGTGGTCAGAAATCTAAACTCGACGGGTTTTGACATTCGACGGAAATGGTCAGAAGTCTAAACTCGACGGATTTTAACATTTTATTAAGTGATTAGGTTATCACGTTCGACAGGTTTGGCTATGGGTCCTTACTCGACGGATTTTATCATTCGACGAAAATGGTCAGAAATCTTAATTCGACGGATTTTGACATATCACCAAAAGATCAAGGTATTATATTCGACGAGTTTGGCCAAATTTCATACTATTACTAGTTTCCACATTAAGTTTCCAAATTCTGGGCTCAACACCGTAACTATCCGAAAATCACTCGGAACTCATTCCCTTCAATACTACACATTCCAATACATCCAGTTATATTTATATATATATATACATTCAAAACTCAAACAATCAAATAGCACATATACCATACAAACAACATACAAAAGCGAAAGACCCTCAACACAATCACAGACGTTCCTAAATGCTAAGAGAGGTTGAGGAGGAGTGTCTTCCTCTTACCTTAGAGAAGCACAAAGAAAGGTCAATTGCTCCTTTTGGTCAGAAATTATATTTTCAGCTCCCAAGAGATCCTTGAATATTCAAGCTCACCAAAATCAGAATCAAGTGTTGAAATGGATACCCATGGTCATCAAAATGACAGTGGGTTACGAAAATGAGGAGAGATGAGGAAAAAGCTAAGGACTTTACCTTAAAGTTCCAACCTTTAAGCTTCAACCGTGGAGGAAAAAGAAGATGAAGAAAACGTAGAACTTTGAAGATGATTCCCTCAGGTATGGTGTTTCTCCAAACACGAAATGGTGCTAGGAGTGTGACGGTATTGGAGGATGAAAATATGAAGGTGGGTGGATGGTGCTGCTGTAAGGAGAAATGGAAAGAGAGAAAGATGAGTGAATAGTGAGTGCTACGTACAGGAGGAGGAAAATGTGTGGATTGAAGAATGAATTAAGTCCCTTAATTCAAATGTGCAAAGACAAAAATGGGAGGAGAAAGAAATAATAAAAAATGATTCAAAGAAGCTTCCTTGAGAAGCTTCGCATGCTTCTCTACGAAGTGCATAGTAAGCTTATCTCCTTGATTAAATACCTCTGACAGATGATTTATTACACTAACAGATAAAACCTCAAAAATGTAGACCTCGTAAACCGCGTGCCCTCTTGACTCGGGTTTAGTAAGATCCCCGTTGACACGTTGACAAATTCCAAGGTTTACCGGCTTCGGGAAAATATTCTATTCTCCCGGCTCCACTCAAGACACACACATAAAACGAAGAATATATTAAAATATTCGTCATCTCCAAAAAATTCCACAAAAATTCTTAAAAATTGCAAATATTATAAAATGATCGTTTTTAACAAAATAATAAATTTTTGGGATGTTACAACACTCCCCTTCTAAAAAGAAATTTCGTCCTCGAAATTTGCATACCTTAGAATAGCTGTGGGTATTGCTCTCTCATCTTGTCTTCCAACTCCCGGTTGCATCTCCAGTCACCTCGTTCCAGATCACTTTCACCAATGCGATCTCCTTGCCTCTTAATTGCTTTATCCTGCTATCCTCGATTCTTATAGGAGACGTCTCATAAGTTAAGTTTTCTTTTAGTTGTACTGTATCTGGTGCTATGATATGACTTGGGTCAGGAAGGTATTTCCGAAGTTGTGACACATGGAAAACATTATGAATGTTTGAAAGAAAAGGAGGTAAGGATATTTGGTATGCTACAGGACCTACACGACCAATGATTTGGTATGGTCCAAGGAATTTAGGAGTGAGTTTTCTAGATTTTAAAGCCCGGCCCACCCCAGTCGTAGGTGTGACTTTCAAGAATACATGCTCACCTTCCTCAAACTCAAGAGGTTTTCTCCTTCGGTCTGGCATAACTCCTTTGTCGACTCGAGCCGTCCTCATCTTTTCCCGAATCATTTTAACCTTCTCGGTTGTCATTGTATAATCTCGGGTCCAATAGTAAGGCGCTCGCCGTCTTGGTACCAACACATAGGTGTTCGACATCGTCATCCATACGAGCTTCATAGGGTGCCATCCCTATGCTCGAATGATAACTGTTGTTGTAGGTGAATTCTATCAAGGGTAGAATGTCATCCCAACTCCCGCCTTGCTCTATGGTGCAAGCTCTAAGCAAATCTTCCAAAGATTGGATTGTTCTCTCCGACCGACCGTCGGTCTCGGATGATAAGCGTAACTAAGTCGTAATTACATCCCCCCCCAATGCTTCTTGCAAACTCTCCCGAAATTTGAAGTAAACCTCGGATCTCTATCTCGAAACAATACTTGTAGGCACACCGTGCGATCGACAATCTCTCCAATATAGATCTGAGTCAATCTCTCTAGCTTGTACTTGATGTCGATCGGAAGAAAATGTGCTGATTTCGTGAGTCGGTCCACAATTACCCAAATCGAATCATGACCTTTTCTTGTCCTTGGTAATCCGACTACAAAGTCCATTGCACATCTTGTCCCACTTCCATTCCGAATAGATAACGGTTGCAAAGCAATCCTGCCGGTCTCGATGTTCCACTTTAGCTTTTTGACAAACCGGACAAGTAGATACACGTCTAGTAACGTCACTCTTCATTCCGTGCCACCGAACAATTTCTTCAAGTCTTGATACATCTTCGTCATGCCCGGTGCATACTCGGTTGGCTTGTGTGAGCATGATTAATGATGTATTCTCTAAGTTCTTGATTCCGAGGGACACAAACTCTCCCATGGAATCTCAAAATTCCATCCGTTCCTCTCGCAAACTCTGTTTCATTTCCTTGCTTCATCTGTTCCCTCACTTCTTGCAAGAATTTGTCCTTCTTCTCCTCGCTCTTTTCTTATCTTTGTCCATCAACTCGCTCGAGATGGTAACCATATTCATGCAAATCTTTCCAGGTTCTAACTTCACAAAAGACCATACATCTCTGAATTGCTCTATTAGATCCTTTTCCTTGATCATCAGGGCAGAGACACTGATCATCTTCCTACTTAGAGCGTCTGCCACAACATTTGCCTTGCCAGGATGATACGTGTTGGAAATCGTAATCCTTCAAGAATTCTAACCACCTCCGTTGCCTCATGTTCAACTCCTTCTGATCATACAAATACTTCGACTCTTGTGATCACTGAAAATGTTGAACGTTGCTCCGTAGAGAAAATGCCTCCATATTTTCAGAGCAAAAACTACAGCCGCTAGCTCCAGGTCGTGCGTCGGATAATTCTTCTCGTGCACTCGCAACTGCCTGGAAGCATAAGCCACCACTCTTCCATGTTGCATAAGTACAGATCCTAGCCCTTGGTATGAAGCGTCACAAGACACTTCAAACCGTTCATTCGGATCGGGTAGCACTAACACCGGTGAGGTAGTCGGTCGATTCTTCAACTCTTGGAAACTTCGCTCACACCGTCACCACTCAAAAGTTTGGTTTTTCCTTGTGAGTTGTGTAAGTGGTCCAGCAATCTTGGAGAATCCTCAATGAACCTCCTGGTAATATCCTGCTAAACCCACGAAGCTTCGAATCTCATTCTTGCGACTTCGGCCTTTCCCATCGTAGTACTTGCCTCCACTTTCGATGGATCCACAAAGCAATCCCACTCTTTGAGATCACGTGACCTAGAAACTTGACTTCTTCCACCAAAACTCACATTTTGACAAGCTTGGCATACAATTCCTTCTCCTTCGAATCCGAAGAACTATACTTGAGGTGTTCAAAGATGGTCCTCCCGATTTTGAGAGTATACCGAATGTCATCAATGAAGACCACAACGAACTTATCCAAGTAAGGTCGAAAGATTCGGTTCATGTAGTCCATGAAGATAGGCGGTGCATTCGTCACACCAAACGGCATCACCAAATACTCGTAGTGACCGTATCGGGTGCGAAAAAGCGATCTTGGGCACATCCTCTGTCTTCACTCGTGACGATGATACCCGGATCGCAGATCAATCTTGGAAAACACTTGCCGCTCCCTTCGGTTGGTCCATCAAGTCGTCAATCCTCGGGAGTGGATATTTGTTCTTAATCGTCACTTTGTTCACCGTGCGATAGTCCACACATAACCTTAAGGTGCCATCCTTCTTGCGAACTAACAAAGACTGGGTGCTCCCCATGGTGACACACTTGGCACGACAAATTGCTTTTCCAAAAGCTCTTCTAGTTGTTTCTTTAGCTCGGCTAACTCATGTTGGTGCCATCCGGTGCGGTGTTATAGACACAGGACCAGCTCCCGGTACTAAGTCGATAGCAAACTCTATCTCTCGAGCCGGTGGTAAACCAGGCACACTCTCAGGAAAGACTTCGGGAAACTCATTCACCACAGGAATTGTGTCCACATCAACCTCGTTCTCGATTTTCAAAGAAGACAGTAGCATGTATCCGTGAGCTCCTTCTTTCAAGAGAGCTTGAACTCGGTTGGCCGTCAAAAATCTAGAATTCTCATTTATGGGAAAAACTATGGTCTTTCTGGAACAGTCTAACAGAACATGGTTAGAAGACAACCACCATCCCTAGGATAATATCTAATTGGGAAAGAGGTAAACAAATCAGATCGACCAAAAGGATCGACCTTCAACAATCAATGGACAGTTTAGACAAACTTTGGTAGTAACTATCGGTTTATCGGTGGGGGTAGAAACAGCTAAGTCAAAAGGTAAGGACGACACGTAGACTCGCTTTTGCACACAAATCATACGATATAAAAGAATGGGTTGCCCCAGAGTCATACAAGACAGCTTAAAAGATTACCTTCTATGATGCCTTCTCCTCAGATCAAATCTTCGGATTCGAGGCTTCACTCGCTCATAGTGTAAACTCGCCCTCCACTTGCGGTTTCTTGGCTTTCGCAACATTCATTGAAGGCTCGACCTTCGCTTGATTGCGATCTGTAGATGTGTCCAGGTTTCCCACATCGAAAACAGATAATTCCTTTGATAGGACAATCCCTTGTCGATGATCTTTTCCACACTTCCTAAGATTTGGAGGGATATGCCAAGTTTTGGCCAGTCCGGTTCCCACTAAAACCTCCACTTGAACTTCCACCCATGGCTTGTTGGTGACTTCCCATTGGTCGAGAGTATGGCTTCTTCCGGCGCGGTTAGCACTGTTATTGCCACCTCTCTCGAATCTCGCAGCCCAAAGTTTCTATTCCTCATATCTCTAGATTGCTCCAGAGCCTCTACATCACAAAGCAAGTATCCAAGCGGTTGTGAGAATTCATTGATCCTCAAGGTGATCACAGTTTTCCTCGATTCGTACCTCAATCCTTCCGTGAATCTTCTACTTCCAAGCCTCATCTGGTTGGTTCTGAAAGTAGGTCGAAAACTGTGACAAGTTTTCGAATCTCGCTGCGTACTCGCTAACAGTCATATTCCCCTGTCGCAGGTTGAGGAATTCCGACTCCTTCGCATGCCTTGCACTCGTAGGAAAATACTTGTCCAAGAACTTTTCTTTGAACAACTCCCAAGTAATCTCTCGGTTCGCAGCTTCTAGCATCCTCCGCACTCCGTTCCACCAGTTCTCAACGTTGCCTACCAGCATAAAAGTAGCATAATCCACCTTCTTACCCTCAACGCAATTCATTCCTCGAAATACCTTCTCCAACTCCTTGATCCACAGACTAGCTTTGTCCGGATCAAATTCTCCTTTAAATTGAGGAGGATTATGGCGTCGAAACTCTGCTAAATTCTGAGCATCAGCAGTAGCCTCTAACTGTTGAGCAGCTCGCTCTTGTTGTTGCGTAACTCTCTCTTGTCATTGTGCGGCTTGCTCGGTTTGCCGTGCGATGACCTCAGCCATCCTTTGCATCGCCGTAATAGCTGCTTGCCATGTCTTCCTTCGTGCCATCTCACTTTCTCGATTCGATTATCCGAAAACACAGAAAAGTCAGTTGCATTCACTAAGAATACCAAACACTACTCCTTTACGAATACCATTCGAGAACACACAAGACAAACAAGACAGACTCAACCACAAGACCCAAAGAAACATAAACCTGGGGCTCGATACCAAAAATGTAACGCCCTCTTCCAAGGGAACGCCACATGGTCGATTACAATGCGAAAATAGAATTAGGTGAGTTGAGACCCTGTTCGTTTTAATAAGACGCGTATATTCCCTAGGTTATAGTCGGGTATTCTAATTGGCGGTTATATCATATATATACTTTTTTTCCATAATTAATAACCATGTTGACGAGACATCAATGGGAATAAAAGATCAAATGTATAAAACATGCATAGGGATTAACATCTCATCATCATCATATATATATATATAGGTTTATCAAAACATTTAGTTACAAGCCCTGGTACATCAAAAAGCAAAGCTATACCTGCCCCCAGAGTATTACATACACATCCCCACGGTATCAAAATTTACAGCCCATTACAAACAAAACATCGGGCCCCCAAAATAAAATACTGGTAGCCTTCAGTAGCTACGAGTAACATCAATCCCTCAAGTGAGGAGGAATCGTGTCAGGATCCTCTTCAGGGTCCTCTTCGGGGTCGTCCTCAGGGACTTCCTCGGGATCTTCCTCAGGATCTTCCTCATCATCAGAGGAAATCACCATAGGAATAGCAGAGACACGGGACGGGGCCCGAGCTGTAGAACGAAAAGAGTCCTCTCTCGGAGTGAAGTAACGATCGCCCCACATCTCACGTATCGGTAGGCCGAAACTCCAAACGTAGGCTAATACAAGCAGGTGAAGACAGTGGTTCGTGGCGCCTCCAGGCTAGTGATATCGAGACATCTCCCGTGTAGACACGGCGTTCGAACTATAGTTGATATACCAAAGACTCGGCCCTCCTAAGAAAGTCGACGTACATCTCCCAAAAATTTGTGCGTACGGGGCTCCATAGTCTCTCGTAGTCGCTCACCAAGATAAGGCCAAAAACCGGGGAAGTTGGGAGCTTCCTGTTCCTCACTTTGTCTTCGATGAGACGCAATGTACAGATAAACAGGAATGGAGAGACAGGAAGGAAAAAGAGGTAAGACATCCTTCCGTCATTACCAATTATAGCATCAAGAAACCAAACGGCGCAAAGCGCCCACATAGCATTTACAACAACAGTAATAGTAATAGACATTCAAGAGCAGTTATGATCAAGCAAACAGCCCAGTGGTCATAGGTATATCAACAATATATCAATGCCAAACCATGATAATGATAAATGCAAATAATGCACGGACTCTATACACACGAGCCCTCAATAATCAAGATCCTACTCCATGGAGCTAGACACAAAACACTCGGAGTGAATGATCAGGGAGACATGCCAGTATCTCGTCAGCCATAAAAATAAGTGCTTTCCAAAAAATAATCAGTCATTTTGCGCAACAAGGCTTTATACAAAGAAGATTCTCACAAGATCTCGATATAGGATCGTGTGCCGGTCAGATCGTCGGTGCGTTTGCATCGGTTTGTCTCACGGTCCCGGAGGGGCTACCACGCCCTTTGTGAAACACCCGCGCCCCAACGCCCTCAAGGCCAACTACAGGGACCCCACTTGTCTATTCGCACCCGCACTAAGGTGTGTTCAACTCTTAGGCAACTAGGCCTTACGATAGTCCAACGGACAAATCACAATGCATACAGACTCTATGCATAATCATGTATGATCATTATCACATACTATTCCATCATATGTCACAATTTGCCAAAGTAAGAATTAATACAGTCAATGGTCTCCCACATGGACCCACAATAGCATAATATTGTTGTTAAATAAATTAATACCTTTTAAAGCGTATTATGGATTCTTGCTTAGGTTTAGCTTTACTTACAGAGTTTGTCTCTAAAGGAATTCTCTTAGTTAACTTAAGTCCTCTTAGGTAATTTATTCATATGTCCTTAGAAGGTTATTTTAAGATCTCACAATCTCACACTCTCATGTTCTTCCCTGTTTATGCATTCCTAAGTAATTTCTAGTCATCCCATTTATTTATAATCAATATTCCTCTATTAGTCCCAAGGTTTTGGGTCCAGGAAACTACACGGTCGGAATCACAAACTGAGTCACAGATTTCAATTACTAGGTGTTGGGTGATAGGTATACTTTTGAATTTGACAAGGACAATACGTTTTATGAATAATTGAAGCTGCCATTCGACGAATAATAATATAACAGGAGGAGGAAAGAATGGGGAAAACATTTTATAATAGGATTGGCAAGAAGTCATTTTCTGTCGGATGGGGGTTCATTGTCTGACGAAGAAATCATTTTCTGTCGGATGGGGTTCATTTCGGACGAAGATCAAAACTGTCGAACCCTCCAGGATGGTCGCAAAAAGCCTCAATTCGACGGTATTGGTGTCGACGTTGGAGAAAATCTCCCAGTGTCGAACCGACGAACACTGGTCGAAATCTCTAATTTCGACGTGTGGAGAAATTCATCTACTCGACAGGGCATGGTCTCTCAAATTCGACGATTATTGACTTTGGGGCATTTTCTTGTAAGTGTCCAGGGACTCTATTCGACGGGTTTTGGTCGGAAGATCAATCTCGACGGGCATGATCGGGGTTCTTAATCGACGGATTTTGACATTGTGTCTAGTGGCCAAAGATCTAAACTCGACGGATTTTCACTTTGTGTTTGGTGGTCAGAAATCTAAACTCGACGGGTTTTGACATTCGACGAAAATGGTCAGAAGTCTAAACTCGACGGATTTTAACATTTTATTAAGTGATTAGGTTATCACGTTCGACAGGTTTGGCTATGGGTCCTTACTCGACGGATTTTATCATTCGACGAAAATGGTCAGAAATCTTCATTCGACGGATTTTGACATATCACCAAAAGATCAAGGTATTATATTCGACGAGTTTGGCCAAATTTCATACTATTACTAGTTTCCACATTAAGTTTCCAAATTCTGGGCTCAACACCGTAACTATCCGAAAATCACTCGGAACTCATTCCCTTCAATATTACACATTCCAATACATCCAGTTATATTTATATATATATATACATTCAAAACTCAAACAATCAAATAGCACATATACCATACAAACAACATACAAAAGCAGAAAGACCCTCAACACAATCACAGACGTTCCTAAATGCTAAGAGAGGTTGAGGAGGAGTGTCTTCCTCTTACCTTAGAGAAGCACAAAGAAAGGCTGCTCCTTTTGGTCAGAAATTATATTTTCAGCTCCCAAGAGATCCTTGAATATTCAAGCTCACCAAAATCAGAATCAAGTGTTGAAATGGATACCCATGGTCATCAAAATGACAGTGGGTTACGAAAATGAGGAGAGATGAGGAAAAAGCTAAGGACTTTACCTTAAAGTTCCAACCTTTAAGCTTCAACCGTGGAGGAAAAAGAAGATGAAGAAAACGTAGAACTTTGAAGATGATTCCCTCAGGTATGGTGTTTCTCCAAACACGAAATGGTGCTAGGAGTGTGACGGTATTGGAGGATGAAAATATGAAGGTGGGTGGATGGTGCTGCTGTAAGGAGAAATGGAAAGAGAGAAAGATGAGTGAATAGTGAGTGCTACGTACAGGAGGAGGAAAATGTGTGGATTGAAGAATGAATTAAGTCCCTTAATTCAAATGTGCAGCACAAAAATGGGAGGAGAGAGAAATAATAAAAAATGATTCAAAGAAGCTTCCTTGAGAAGCTTCGCACGCTTCTCTACGAAGTGCATAGTAAGCTTATCTCCTTGATTAAATACCTCTGACAGATGATTTATTACACTAACAGATAAAACCTCAAAAATGTAGACCTCAGAACTCGTGCCCGGACTCGGGTTTAGTAAGATCCCCGTTGACACGTTGACAGTCCAAGGTTTACCACTTCGGGGAAAATATTCTATTCTCCGGCTCCACTCAGCACACACACATAAAACGAAGAATATATTAAAATATTCGTCATCTCCAGAAAATTCCACAAAAATTCTTAAAAATTGCAAATATTATAAAATGATCGTTTTTAACAAAATAATAAATTTTCGGGATGTTACAGGACTCAAAGGGAGAGAAAATGAGAGAGTGTTTTGTGATAGCTCTTGATATTTACTTGAACAAAAACTAAACAAGATAGACATAGAGGAAGGAGTGATCAAATTGATCACTCAAGCTCCTCCAAGAGATCTTGGCCGTGAACCTCATCAAGGGTGGAGATCAAGACTTCTCCTCCAAGCTTGCCATCCATTGGTGCATCATAGTGAGTCACAATGGTGAGTCATAGGGTGAGTCATAAATCGTGTCACAAAGATGTCATGTGGTGAGTCATTAGGTGAGTCATAAGGAAGAAGGTTCTAGCCTCATGAATAAGCTCCTTTAAGATATTTACTAGTTAGTTATTAACCAATGGATAAAAGTTACTGCTATTTATTGTCCAATGAATAATAACATTACCCAAAGGATAATAACATTATCCAATGAATAATAGAATAGAACAAAAACTCAGACAAAGAAAATTTTTGAAAACTATTTCCAGTTTTGGGTTTAGTAAGCTCCTCCGGCCCTACATTAACAGTCCAAAATTTTTTTACCTCGAAAATTTTTTATTTTTTCGAACCCGCCTCAAACACACATACAGTCCAAAAATAATAATAAAATAATTAAAATAATTCAAACAATTCAAAAAAATTACAAAAATTAGAAAAACATATATAACAGAGAAGGAAAGAAAAATCGGGGTGTTACAACCAACAACGTGAAACATCTTTCTATTGCTCCAATTTGTGAATCAATATTTTCTATCACTCTATGCTTTTTTTTTTAGTTTTCTTGAGATATTCTTGAAGAGTTTCATAGGGCTTCTACTTGTATTACATACTCTCTGGGAGAGTTTCATCTTTATATACCTTTGATTCATTGTAACGAGGGTATGGTATCCCTCAACAAATTTGTAAGGGTGAGGTTTCCCTTAAAGTTGAGGCTCAAGCTTGAGGGTGAAGTATCTCAAGGTATGAAGGGCGCTCTTGATTGTAACAGTAGCAAGCACCTATTCAAAGCTTGCATTGATAGTGAAAAATCTCGAATGATTATTCGAGGACTGGATGTAGGTCACAAGTAGTTGGTGGTCGAACCAGGATAAACATTATATTTGTTCTTCTAACTCAAACTCATTTATATTTCTTTTTTAATTGTACATATCTACTTATATTCTTTCTTGTTGGTTTACAATTTTGTGACTAAAACTTCTTATCTACTCAATTTAGTCACTTCAAATGATAAATAGCTTCAACAAAAGTTTCTTTTCAAGTGTTTGATAAAAGTTTTAAAAGAATTTTTTTTTTACTCAATTCACTCCCCTCTTGAGTATTAAAGCCACTTGGTAGCATTAGGCTCGATTTTAGGCGAGGTACTGGGTGGCTGAGATGGTCATGGTAGGGGATAGAGGAGTATGTTTCAGGTGAGATGGGGCTTTAATGGTCGTGGGTCAAGTCTCTAGGTTCATACTAAAATATTCTCCATATTTTAATTATCATTTCCATGAAATTTTATAATTTTCTGAGCTGCTTAACTGATCCATCTATTTCTCAATAGTATCCTTAAAAATAATAAATTTGCTCTATTGCTTCTCCAAAATTTTCAGAACTCTTATCAATAATCCTTAGCTAGGAAATAAAATTTCCATATTCATTTCCATCATATCAACTGATTCAGCAGATACTTTAATTATTCTCTTGTATTCAATGTTATAAAATCACGCTCAAACTAGTTCAGAAAATTATCCGAATTAACAGATAATTCTCACCAGCATTACTGAGCTTCTATAACTCTGATTAGGCTATTTGGTTAGGGAGGATGTTACAATTCTCCCCTTTTTTATAAAATTTGTCTTCAAAATTTACTTGCCTTATTCAAAGGTTCCAGATAACTTCACATTAGATTAAACTTCCACTTGAGGAATTTATTCTCTTCTAAGCTCTTTTATTGATCTATCCAATATTTTCTGAATCTTGCAATCCTATTATGACATTCATAGAGATACTATTCCATTTCCATTCTAAAATTTCTAACCAAACATCTTTTCCTTAACTTCAACTTTTCTTAAGACACAAGGTTTTTCAACTTCTCTAAATTCTTTTTTCTTTCTTAACAAGATTTGCTTACCAATTTCTTTTAACTTCTCATCTTCTTCTTATGCAACTTTAATCTGAGTCCTTAAATTATTTTGAATCCCAATATATTCAAATAAAGACTATGTATTAATATAGTCACTGCCAAACTCAAGTTTCTAAAACTTCCTAATTCTTCTATTTCTTACTTCGTCATATGGGATACATGCAGAAATCTTCTACTTAGTATGTCAACCACTACATTGGCATCATTCAGATGACACCTTAATTCACAATCATAATCTTTCAAATAAACTCCGTTCATCTCCTATACCTTTTATTCAATTCTTTTTTATCAAATGAATATTTCAAACTTTTATAATCACTAAGGATCTCAAACTTAACACCATATAGATAATGTCTCATTGATTTCATATTCAATATATTACATCATTCTTCAAGTTTCTTGATTCAACATAATACTCTTCATATCTTTTACCTCATAAATCAAATACCTTGTCTTAATCATACTTCATTCCTTCATTCTTTGCTATATCTTATTTTATGCATATCTCATTATCATTAAAAGGGTATGGAGGGTATATCCATCCTCCCTTACTGTTCACTTGTATATTCATCATTAATTCTTTATTCATTGTGTTTCCTTTCATCATTCTTCAAGTTTCATAATTTGTCATATCTCATTCTTCGATAATTCTTATTATCACTCAGAAGGTATAGAGGAAATGTTCACACTCACAGTACCATTCTATTCTCTTAGTAATATTCTACTTTTAGGTTGATGTACTTCAACTTATTTGTGACACTACTAGGTGTGTCACCCAAAGCTTCTCCATATTCAAGATAACCAAAATCACAACCTATGAGGGAAATACCATCCTCATTTCAAAGCTATGGGTGTAAGGGAAATATCATCCTTACACTATCATTTCATTCTCATACATACACTTGGTAAGTGAGGGACTGTCCTTCCTTGACTACCTTTCACCTAGGGAGAAAATTCAAGTAAAGGGAGGGAATGTTTATCCTTAACCCCAATAACTTTGGTGGTAAGGGAAATACCATCCTTAACCCCCATTTCTCAAGTCTTACCCCAGGTATAAAGATAATCCTAGATAATGAGTTACCCAGTGCTATTCATTCTATAATTCGTTATCATTATGTATTTCTTTGTTTATCTTTTCTAACTCTACCTTGACTATTAAGAGAATAAAACCTCATACTTGTACCTTTAGTTCTATTCAACTTAAAGAAGCAACTTATCCACAAAGATAGGCAAATCATGCCAATCAACTTAGAATAGTAGGTCTGACACACCCCATCATCACATCTCATGTGATACCCTATGCAATTCTATATTGCTCATGATTTTAAACACTTTTCTAAGGCATTATCGACTAGGGGATGCATCAAAGATTCTCACATGTCTAGGTATTTTCTGGTTTAGTAGCCTAAAAAGGCTGATTTTCAAGAATGCACCAAACATGCACTCTAGCTGTAAATTTTTTGAAATTTTACAAGAAAAAAGCCTCATCTCATATCTTTTAAATTCAACAAACCTCACTTCATTAGGCTAAGTGTGGAAAAAGTTATGCCACATTATAAGAAGCTAAAATAGGGCACTCACTATTTTACCTGGATCTGACCTAACTTTGAATTGAAACTAGGAACAAATGAGAAGTGCAAAAATTTTGAAATTTTTACCTCTTATATCCTTACATGTTAACTTCAAAATTCCACTAGTTTCATGTAATTACGACTTCAAATCAGGAAGTTATGCAATCTAATTTACTGAGTGCGAGAATGCTTATTTCTGTAGAATCTCTATCGAATTCAAATAGAAACTGGTACCATTTGGGTTAGTATAAATATCTAAAATTTTTACTGCATTAAGCATTGTATCTTAGCTTTCAAATAAAAGAAGAAGCAAGTCATTTCGATGTCTATAGCTCAAGTTATGTAACAAACATCATAGGCTGTTAGGGAATTTTGTATAAACATGTTCTGCATAATCTTTGGGGGCAGAAATTGTTTCTGCATAATTGGTTTTCCAACCAATTTCTAACACTTCCAAATCCATTCTTAGATGTTTTCAAACCTCAGTTATGATCTTTAATCATGTCATAAACCCTATACATTTATTTTAGCTCATGTGAGCATAGATTAAAGCGTGCTCCTTCAACCTAAAACCTTTTTCTCAAATTCATCCTCAAAGGTTCCTATGAATCTTAATAACTATTTATAATCGATTTACCAAAACTACTTGTAGTATAAGGTAACACCGGGTTGAGCCCGTAGATCACTCTAATTATATAATCAGATTAAGAGGTTAATAAATAAGGGGGAAGGGTTTGTAAGATTAAATAACAGAAAGCAATTAAAAAGAGAAAATAGAATTTGGAAAATAACTAATCTAAGAGAATTAATCAATCTTGATCTTAATCCATCTTTGATCACTAAAGGTCCATTCAATTATCAATTGAATCATTGGTCTTAGATCATATCAAGATGCCTCAAAATGATCCATGGATCTTCTACTAGATACTCATCCAGAATTTAATTAATTAAGGTTAGACAAATTAAGTATCCATCCAAGACCTAAATTAACTTAAAAACTAAGATCCAACCAAGCTAAACATTTCATCAAACACCTTCAATGACTTGTTTAGTCTCTGATTCCTCTCTTAGCACGTGGTAAATTTGTAATTATCAAATGCAAATCCTAATCAAATTAAGCACCCAATCATAATTAGAAAAAGAGAAGAATAAGAGAAACTAGATTAACAATTGAATGTACACAATTAAAACATAATCTCAAGATTAAACATAAAAAATATTCAATCCCTTGGATTGATTAAAGGCCCTACCCCTCCATTAATGGGAGGGAAGAACTCAGCAAAAGAAGAGAAAATCTAGAGAGAAGGAAGAGAAGAAGAAAGATCTAATCTAGAGAGAGTGTGTGAGTGAAAAGTGTAGAATAAAAACTGAGTCTTAGACTTCTGCTTCTAACCCCTATAACTACCCACTAATTTGAATTCACATGATTAGAAAACTATTAGTTAAAAGTTAGGTCCATTAGGAATCATTGGACCCAAGTCCCATGTCAATTAGAGGCTTATAACTCAAGTTATGCCCATTTAAGTGACATAAACTCGTTAGCAACTCATCTCTATTTTTCAACTACAATTACAATCCAAAAATGACGTAGTTTGCCTTAGGAGTCTTGATAAGAGTTTTTCTTTGGATCTTTGCTTTCATTTGGGAATTGGTTGATGTCCATTGCATTTCTGTAACTCAAGATATGGGCCAATGAGTGTGTAGAGGTCAAGCTCTCAGTATTAGCATTCTAACTCTTGCTTCAACTTCAATTTAAATTATTCAAATGTATGATTCAGCTCCTGAGGTCTTCATGAAAGTTGTAGATATTTGTCTTATCTTTTCTAAAAGACTAGAATCACATCAATCAGATGCTCGAACTCAGATTATAGCCAAAATACTAAACAGTACTCAATAGACAATTTAAGATCAATTCATACAAAAATTCCTACAATGATCCAGTTAGGCCCAATATCATAAAAAATGACAAAACCAATTTAATTAAGCCAATTTGAACCTTTAAGACACCTTGTGAGAGGATAATTAAATAAATAAAAATATATTGCTATCAAATTCTCTCATACTTAACTTTTTGCACTCGTGGGCAAATCACATAAGACCAATACTAGGGAACAAGGAAAAACAACACAAATTCTAAAGCTAAAAACTCTAAAAGACTCAATTTCTAAGATATTCAAGAATGCAAAAGTTTACAAGCAAGAAGAGCAACCAAAGATTCAAGGGATCAAAACATTCATGAGATAACATTTTTGCACATCTCAAACCAACAAGGTATCTTCAATTTGAAAAGCATGAATCAAGAATAAGAGATCCTCACAAGATACACTCCCAATCCCTCGAGTGTTTAAAAGATAAGTATTTCACTGAATTCAACACATGAAAATTGCACTACTATAAGCTTGCTTATCTTCTACTTCTCCGCTCTCAAACACATGCACACACAAATCAAGAGGACTTTATTCAAGGTTGTAATGGGGCCAAGGTAAGGGAAGGAAATAAAAAGGCATATATTTATTTACATAGTGGGAAGGAAATAATGGATATGACAAGTTAAACACCCAAGAAAATAAAAAGGCATTGGGAAGGAACTCAATTGATAAACATGACATTTTATCCCCCCCAAATCCATATAATATACATTTTCTTTACATATTCCTTATTTTATTTATTTATTTATTTCTTTCACAACCTTTTTGCATTTATTCTTTTTTTTTCTTTTTTTTTTTTTTTTTCATTTGGCTCTTTTTTTTTTTCTTTTATTTCTTTTCACCAAACACTTTGCATATTGCACATCAAATTACACAACCCCCACACTTGAACTATTAATTAACCACAAGCAAAAGAGCTCCTCCAATGAAAATGAACAAATGCTCTTCCATTTCCTAAGGTAAGGTATAATTATGGTTTTTCACATAAGGCATATAATGAGCTAAGACAAAGGATAGGTAAATAGGCTCAAAGGGGTTAATCAAAGGGAAATGATGCAAGGTTGGCTATTTGGTCAAAGTAGCTAATTTAAGAAAGAATGCCTCAATCATGTTCATGCATGTAAGTGAAAATGTAGCCTAAAAAAGAATCAAAGTAAGTTCTAGATTGATCAATTGCCATGAGTGAAAATCACACAAGAAAAAAAGAGAATGACATAAATGTTAAATCCATCCATCAATAGGCTCAAAATCTCACAAGGTATGCATCTATCAAACTCAATCCATCAACCAAACATCCTAAACTAAGCATGTCAAATTCAAGAAGGAAGAAAATTTATTCAATCATGCTATAAACCTTGAATTTCAATTACTTCAAACTCATAAACTTCAAAAATAACAAAACATCATTGGAAAGCAATTAAAAACACATTTTTTCTTTAAAAATAGAAAACAAATTAAAAAAATAAAATCAAAAAATAAAAACAATAGCAAAAAATAATGAAATAACAAAAACAAAAATAGAAACAAAAATAGTAGAATTCAACAACAAAGAAATCAATAACAATAAATAGCAATTGCGAAAAAATAGAACAACATAAAATAGTAAATTAAAAATAGAAATAGAAAAATAGAATTAGAATCGAACAATAATAGTAAAAAAGAAATGAAATTAAGTGCAAAAAATAGAAAAAAAGCAGAAACAACGAAAATAGCAAAAATAGTAAAATTAAAATGGCAAATAGCAGAATAACAAAATGCTAAAATTCCTCCCCTACACTTAAATTTTACATTGTCCTCAAAGTAAAGCTAAAAAAAATAACATTCCACAATTATCATCAATTAATCTAGGACAAGTAAAATAAAAGACAGAGAAGAAACATCTTTATCAATTAACCAGGGTCCCATTGTTTGAAGCATAATGACCAATTTATGCTTGAAGCAGCATAAGAGTTTCACCGGGGTCCCATTGGTTGAAGTGTAATGACCAAGTTAAGATTGAAGCATGAGAGCTTCCATCGAGGTCCCATTGGCCTTCCTTAATTTTCTTGGCTTCACCACTAGAATGGAGTATGTTTACTTTATGAACTCCAATTTCATTGTTTATGTTGGACCATGGTCCAAACACAAAATCCACCATAGTAGTAACCGCCATCCGATGCTCTTTTCCCTTCTTTGAAAATTCTTCAGTGGCCTTCAACTCCACCTCCCTATATGTTTCAGATTCTACAACTATATCAAGAACATTACTGATAGACCCTTCAATACCATCAGCTACTGCGTAACCTGTAGAAACAAAATCATCATCTCTCAAGAATGTAGAAATCTTAGCATAAACAACACATATCATATCACCATCACAATCCGTACATGAGTGGCAATGGATAGAATCATTAAAACCAATAAAATCAGGAAATTCATCACACAACTCATCATAAGTTTCATCAACTAAATCAGCAAGTAAATCAATATGAAAAATATAATGCAGGGAGTTGGGAATTATTTGGGAAGGGAGTTGGCCAGATCCTTGGGACTACAGCTGACTCAAAGTAGAAGCTAATTGTCCAATTTGAGTTTCCAAGTTTTGAATTGAAGCTTTTGTCCTCTGTTGAAACTGTATGTTGTTAGTGGCCATCTGTTTCACCAAATCCTTAAATGAATGCTCAAGTTTTGTGGTTTCTGGACTTGGTAGTTTCATAGGCTGCTGAAATTACTGTCTACTTGGTCCAGCTAGAGGTTAAAACTGCTACTATCTTATTGGTTGTTGGAATGGTTACTTGTACTGCTGTTGTGGTGCCGCATTCCCATGTCTCAAGTTAGGATGATCTCTCCAACCAGGATTGTATGTGCTAGAGTATGAATCATATCTCAGCTGTTGCTGCTGCTGCTGGTATGGTGGTTTACCAGGAAAGACACTTGCTACAGTAGCATATTGATTTGGAAAAACAAAACCACCATCTTGAAGTGTAGGGCATGCATCTGTGGGATGAGATGAGCAAGAACAAATGCCACACACAGTTGTAACTATCTGCACAGGTAATTGTTGTCCCGCTGCTAACTGTCTCACTAAAGAAGTCAATTCCTCAAGTCTGTGCTCCATTCTCTGTTGGTCAACATGAGACAATTGAACCTCATTGACTCCTCTGGTTGAGGTAATGACTCGTGTACCAAATTGTTCTACATTTGTTGCCGTATTTGCTATTAAATCTCTTGCTATTGTAGAGGTTTTATCAACTAAGGCACCTCCACTCGTAGCATCCACCTTACTTCTGTCCATTGGCAACAAGCCTTCATAAAAGTACTGGATCAACAACTAATCATTGATTTGGTGATGAGGACAACTTGCATATAACATCTTAAATCTCTCCTAATATTCATGCAAGGTCTCTCCTGTTATCTGCCTTGTGCCACATATGTCTTTTCTAATGGCAGTAGCTCTGGATGCAGGGAAAAATATCTCCAAGAATAGTAGCTTCGTGTCATCCTAACTCATGACTGAACCTGGTGAAAGGTAAAATAGTTAATCCTTGGCTGCATCAACTAATGAGAAAGGGAATGCCCTTAGCTTGATGTGCTCCTCAGGGATCCCTTATGGCTTCATGGTTGAACAGACCACATGAAACTCGTTAAGATGCTTATGAGGGTCTTCACCTGCAAGACCATGAAACTTAGGTAACAAGTGTATCAAACTAGATTTTAATTCAAAATCAACATTAAGATAAGGATATTGAATGCACAAAGACTGGTAAGTGACATAAGGAGTAACCAATTCCTTAAGAGTCCTATTCTGCATGTTATCACCCATAGTTGCAAAATTCTTAATATCTCAGGTTCACTTTCAATTTCAAGATCAAAATAAGTTATTTGTGATTGATGTGTTTATAACTTTGAAAATATGCTTGCATATGTGTTTGGTATGCTTACAGCTTTGATAGCATGCTTGCATATATGATTTGAAAAGCATGATGATTATTATGTAATTTAGGATTTGATTCACATGATGGAAAATTGTATGATGGTTCCAAAGAACCTAAAGGCACATAGCCTCAACACTACCAAGGGAGCCAAATGCTCTAAATTATTTTCCTAATCAATGATTAAATGATTTTATGACTAGAAATTAAATTAAGTATTTTTGCAAGGAATAAATGATAGAAAATAATTAAACATGCTTTAGGAAACCTAATATGAAATTCGGCCAACATGCCACTTTCGATAACCTAGATCCAAAAATTATTTTACTAAGTGTAGACTTAGGTGTTTAAATGGTAAGAAATTAATTTGGTAGGTTTTGAACCTAAAATGAAAGTAATCTACTTTTTAGAATTAAATTGGCATAGTTAAGTTATGAAGTAAAATAAATGTTGATACTTGAAATTTACTAACGTATAGCTCACCCTATGGGTTTTGAAGCGCGTTAGGAAATTATGAGCTATAATATCCCAAGTTAATAAAAGAAATATAGTTTTCTAGGAAACAGTAGAAAATACTGATTTTAATGAGAATATCTTGGAATTATTATTTAAAGAGGGATTATTATGGAAATAAAGTCAAATTTTGATAATAAATGAGAAAAGTATTAATTTGAGTTTAAAATGTGGTAGAAATATTTTATGCGATTGAAAATACGTAGAAAAACTTTTACGCGACTCAAAAATAGTAAATTTTGACTACGTGATTAAGAAAACGCAATAAAACATTTATGTGATTTGAAAACGTAAGAAAAATGTTCTGCGATTATAAAAATGTGATAATATCGCTATGCGATTAAACGTAAAGTAGTTTGCTATCGGGTTGTTATGGTGGGCCCAATTATGTTGAATAATGATACCGCCAAGAAAAGGCGAGGGCATGTGAAATATTTTAATAATAATGATTTTGTGTGTATTTGGATCATGCATCATGCATAGAAAAGTGTGTCAACTTATTTGGTTAAGACTGTATGCCTAGGAGATGAAACACACCTATGTGCGGGTGCGAGTAGATAAGTGTAGGTCACTTATTGACCTTGGGGGCATCGGGGTGCGGGTACCTCGCAATGGATAACTGGTAGCTCTTCTATCCGTGAGGAAGACCGATGCAAATGCACCGACGATTCGGATCGAGACACTGTCCTATATCACGATCTGGTGTAGAATTTCTTGTCTAATGCCTTGATGTGCAGGTTGATAAATTGATATATTATAGTACTTTTGTCCACGGCAGCCGAGTGACAGACATGTCTTCTAGATCATTCTCACCGAAATTATGTTTAGCTCCATGGAGTAGGAATTGGTCATTGTGCATAGGCATAGTTGGTCAGCATATTGATATAATAATTATACTTATCTGATATGTGATAATATGATTTTCTATCTTGATATTATATTCTATTTATTTGCTATCATTTTCTCTACTACCATACTAGTATTGATGTAAGGGATCTCACCTCTTTGTTGTATTATATTTGTTTTACTTTATATGTCTGATAAAGACCGGGAAGACTAAGGAGTAGTGATCAATCAATTTTGAGGCATTCATTATTACTTTATATTTGGCCTAATTGATGATAATTGTATCCAATATTATGTTTGTAGATGAGTTTTAGATGATTGGTCTTCATTGAGCTTAATTGTAAAAACTTTATTAATTTTTGGATTTTAACTCATTTTGACCTTTTTGTCTTGTACAGGCCATATCTTGGGTTAAAAATGTCATATTTGGATGATCTTGGTGTCCCCTGAACGCTGAGACAAAGATACACAATTTTGCATCTAATGCAATTTTTCTAATTCAGCTGGATTCAGGGCGAAAATTGAGCCTTAAAGTTAGGACGCTGTTGCTGTCATAAAGCTTGGACCTTCCCTCACTGATTTGGGCTTAACTCTCTCAATTTAAACCCAAATAAGACAAATTATATGTCTCTGAAAAGCTTATTTAGAGGGCTGCAGTTTGGGCTAGGGTTAGATTAGGAATTACAAAATAATTTTCAGTTACAAATAGGTTAAGGCAGAATACGAAAGCACACCTCTTTCTGAATCCTGATTTTTGAGTTTTACGATAGGAATCAAGAAACCTTTTTTCTCTCTTTTCGTTTTCTCTATTTCATTTTTATCTCTTCTTTGATCTGTATCTTTTCAATGGTGATGGCCATGGAAGGCTAAAGATCCAATCAATCCAAGGAATTCAATGATTGTGGTTAGAGTTTTGAGTTCTTTTGTTTATTTGTGATTTCTAATTATGTTCTTTCCTCTTCTCCTTCTTTAATTGATTTATGATTATATTTCAAAATTGAAGATAGATTTGGATTAATTAATCTGAATTTAATAGAGAATAGATCATCAATTGATAATCTATGTTAATTTGAAATTATGTTTAATTCAATCTAAATCAAGAATTGTGATTGTGATTCTGTTTTAGTTGATTAAATTCTAGGTGATTATCTAGTTGAATTCGAATTAATAGAGTTAATTGCATAAATAATTTTACTCTCTTTGAACTATGATTTACTTTGCCACTTGATTTGAAGCCCTTGGATTGGTGTTTCTAGTTTTGAGTTTATTCCTAATTACTATCGAATTTGCATTTTGTTACTTGATGAATAAAACTCCTTTTTTACTTTTACTATTTATTTTTCATCATAGTTTAATTTAGGAATTAGATTGATAATGTCAATTGAATTAGTTCTCTGTGGATCGACCCTTGCTTACTACAACTGGTTGCAAGGTTTTTATATTTTTGGTGGAACTTGGCAACTATTTTTGATATAATTCTTAATCGTATTCCACACCACACCAAATTTTGGCGCTTGATTCTTGTTGTGAACTAATTTTCCAATTGCGCTATTGATTTGTTTCTTATTTTTACTTTATTTTTATTTTATTTTTAATTTTTGATGCTTTCTTTCTGAGTGTCTTGTAGGTGTTGATGTCCATTGATCATGGATGCTTGTGGGATTTGCTTATCACCTGGACATATCACTGATTTGTGTCCCACTTTCCTAGTGGACACAAATGAGAGGTAGAGGCAATATGGGGATATTCTAAACCTTCCGACAACTACAACCCCTACTCCAATACATATTATCCAGAGTGGTGGGATTATCCTAACTTGAGTTATAGACAATGACCTCGGAATCAACCTCCAAATATGAATTTCCGAAATTTCAAGATTGGCAAACACCTTTCCTTCCAGGACAACAAAGAAGTCCAAGATCCTTGGCAACTGAACCTTCATTGGAGGAGCTAATAAGATAAATGGCCACTTATAACATGCAGGTTCCAACAAGAAACAAAGGCCAAGTGTAATGATCTCGCAAAACTCTTTGGATCGCTTAGCCACAGATCTCGGCAAGTTCTAGAGCCAAATTTAAAGGACTTCCTCACAACCGAAGAGGATGTGAAGGAAGATCCTAGTCTTTGTCACATTGCACGGTGGCAAGACGTTAGATGAACCCACCTCTCCTTCACAAACCATTGAAAAGAAAGAAACAGAGCCTGAAGAGGTAAGTAAGGAGGGGGAAAACTCTAAGGCCCCCAAGGTAAGTATTCTTGAACCCCTTCCTAAGGTAGTGGAGAGACAGTATGATGACTTGTTTGATGAATTTCCTGATTTTATTGGTTTCAATAATTATACTCATTGTAACTCATGTACTGATTGTGATGGTGGCATGATATGTGTTGTTTGTGCTGAAATTTTTGCATTCTTGAGAGCTGATGATTCTATTTGTGCAGAAGCTAATGTTGTTGAAGGATCTATTAACAATGCTTTTGATGCAGTTGCAGGATCTAAGATACAAAGAGAAATAGAATTGCAAGTTACTGAAGAGTTTTCAGTGAATGGAGAAGAACACCAAATGACAGACACTGCTAAAGTGGATTTCGTTTTTGGGCCATGGTCC
Organism: Ormosia semicastrata; assembly: GCA_029884595.1. Classification (NCBI taxonomy): domain Eukaryota; kingdom Viridiplantae; phylum Streptophyta; class Magnoliopsida; order Fabales; family Fabaceae; genus Ormosia; species Ormosia semicastrata. Next base: position 61,146,313 of record JAQQTO010000061.1, on the reverse strand, counting down.
ATTAGAAACAATGCATATGAAGTTGATGAAGTGCACGTATTACTTTTCATTGGTGAAGCCAAGGAAATTAAGGAAGGCCAATGGGATCCCGGTGGAAGCTATCATGCCTCAAGCTTAACTTGGTCATTGTACTTCAGCCAATGGGATCCCGGTGGAAGCCCTCATGCCTCAAGCTTAACTTGGTCATTATACTTCAGCCAATGGGACCCTGGTGGAAGCTCTCATGTTATTTCAAGCATAAATTGGTTATTATGCTTTTGCCAATGGGATCCTGGTGGAAATCTCTTCATCTACCTCTCTGTTACTTGATTGATAAGGATGTTTCTTCCTTCTCTTTTATCTTACTTGTCCTAGATTTATTAATGATTGTTTATTGTTGAAGTTTACATTGAGGACAATGTAGAATTTAAGTGTGGGGGAGGAATTGACATTTTGTGTTCTGTTTTATTTCTGTTTTCTAGTTATAAAAAAAATTGTGTTTTTATTTGATTTCCAATGATGTTTTGAGATTTGTGAAGTCTATGAGTTTGAAACAATTGAAATTCAAGGTTATGATTTATAAATTTCTTCTTTCATCTTGAATTTGTCATGCTTGGTTTTGACGTTTGATTGATGAATTGAGTTTGATAGATGTATACCTGGTGAGATTTTGAGCCTTTTGATGGATGGATTTACCATTTATGTCATTCTCTTCTTTCTTGTGTGATTTTCTCTCATGTCATATTAATCACTCTAGAACTTGCTTTGATTCTTTTTTTTTTTTTGGCTACATTTTCACTTGCATACATGAACATGATTGAGGCATTCTTTTGTGATTAACTACTTTGGCCAAATAGTCAACCTTGCATTATTTCCCTTTGATTAACCCCTTGAGCCTATTTGCCTATTCTTTGTCTTAGCTCATTATATGCCTTATGTGAAAAACCATGATTTTACCTTACCTTAGGGAATGGGAGAGCATTGGTTCATTTTCATTGGAGGAGCTCTTTTACTTGCAAGTGGTAAATAGGATAAGTGTGGGGGTTGTGCAAGTTGATGTGTAATATGCAAGGTGTTGGTGAAAAAAAAAATTGTGAAGAAAAAGAAAAAAAAAATTCAAGAAAGGTTGTAAAAGAAAAGAAAAGAAAAAAAAGGAAAGGAATATGTAAAGAGAATGTGCATTATATAGATTTGAGGGGATAAAAATTTTATGTTTATCAATTGAGTTCCTCCCCAATGTTCTTTTATTCTCTTGGGTGCTCATCTCACCATATCTATATTATTTCCATCCCATACCTTGGCCCCATTACAGCCTTAAACAAAGTCCTCTTGATTTGTATGTGCATGTGTTTGAGTAGTAGAGAAGTAGAAGATAAGCCAGCTTATGGTAGTGCATTTTTCATGGGTTGAATTGAGTGAAATACTTACCTTGTAAATACTTGAGAGATTGAGAGTGTATCTTGTGAGGATCTATCATTCTTAATTCACGCTTTTCAATTTGAAGATACCTTGCATGTTAGTTTGAGGTGTAAAGAATTGTTCTCTCTTAAATATTGTGATCCCTTGAATCTTTTCTTACTCTTTTTGCATACTTGAATGTCATTGGAATTTGAGTCTTTTAGAGTTTTTAGTTTATGAGTTTTTACTTTTCTTGCATTCTTGCATTTGTTTTTCTTTATTCCTTAGTTTTGGTCTCTTGTATTTTGCCCGGGAGTGCAAAAGTTCAAGTGTGGAGAAATTTGATCAATCAATTTTGAGGCATTCATTATTGCTTTATATTTGGCCTAATTGATGATAATTGTATCCAATATTATGTTTGTAGATGAGTTTTAGATGATTGGTCTTCATTGAGCTTAATTGTAAAAACTTCATTAATTTTTGGATTTTAACTCATTTTGACCTTTCTGTCTTGTATAGGCCATATCATGGACTACAAATGTCATATTTGGATGATCTTGGTGTCCCCTAAAATTTGAGACGAAGATACACAATTTTGTATTTAATGCAGTTTTTCTAATTCAGCTGAATTCAGGACGAATATTGAGCCTCAAAGTTAGGATGCTGTTGTTGTCATAAAGCTTGGACCTTCCCTCATTGATTTGGGCTTAACTCTCTAAATTTAAACCCAAATAAGATAAATTATATGTCTCTGAAAAGCTTATTCATGGGGCTGCAGTTTGGGCCAGGGTTAGATTAGGAATTACAGAATAATTTTGAGTTACAAATAGGTTAAGGCAGAATACGAAAGCACACCTCTTTCTGAATCCTGATTTTTGAGTTTTACGATAGGAATCAAGAAACCTTTTTTCTCTCTTTTCGTTTTCTCTATTTCGTTTTTATCTCTTCTTTGATCTGTATCTTTTCAATGGTGATGGCCATGGAAGGCTAAAGATCCAATCAATCCAAGGAATTCAATGATTGTGGTTAGAGTTTTGAGTTCTTTTGTTTATTTGTGATTTCTAATTATGTTCTTTCCTCTTCTCCTTCTTTAATTGATTTATGATTATATTTCGAAATTGAAGATAGATTTGGATTGATTAATTTGAATTTAATGGAGAATAGATCATCGATTGATAATCTATGTTAATTCAAAATTGTGTTTAATTCAATCTTAATTAAGAATTGCGATTGTGATTCTGTTTTAGTTGATTAAATTCTAGGTGATTATCTAGTTGAATTCGAATTAACAGAGTTAATTGCATAAATAATTTTACTCTCTTTAAACTATGATTTACTTTGCCACTTGATTTGAAGCCCTTGGATTGGTGTTTCTAGTTTTGAATTTATTCCTAATTACTATCGAATTTGCATTTTGTTACTTGATGAATAAAATCGCCCTTTTACTTTTACTGTTTATTTTTCATCAGAGTTTAATTTAGGAATTAGATTGATAGTGTCAATTGAATTAGTTCTCTGTGGATCGACCCTTGCTTACTACAACTGGTTGCAAGGTTTTTATATTTTTGGTGGAACTTGGCAACTATTTTTGATATAATTCTTAATCGTATTCCATGCCACACCAAGTAGATAACTCTTTTTACTATCGGTAATATTACTTTTGTTTGTTAAGATGGCGGCGAGGCGCCAAGTTTTGAGTTTTGTCCAAGTAAACTTCCATGGTGGGGTTGATGCTTGGAGGATTGACTTTGATAATGAACGGTTTGTATATACGGGAGACTTGACTCTGAGTCTGAGTGGAACCCGCGATGGGATTTGTTGGTGTATGCCCTAGAGGCTGATACATTTGTCTGTATTTACATACATTCTATTATGCTTATTTTAATATATGAGGCATTTTATTTATTGTGTTCTTTTTTGATAAACATAATAAAGTCCTTAGAATAGTAAGTTTGATGCCATAGGTTATCGAGTGGATGACTTGATCGTGAGATCCTTCTGGTTATAACACTATTCTTAAATGTCCCTAGTAAAGTATTATTGTTAATTAGGATAATAATAATACATTGAGACTAGTATATGTATAGACTGATGACCACATCTCACGGGTCATGGATATGAGATATCAAGTCTTCACATGGGTACATATTAGAGTAATGATGTATTGGATTGACCCACCATGAGAATGCTACATGGATTGTTACGTGAGTGTCATAAGCGATTCTCATAGTGACAATGGTGCTGTGGTCCTTTGACCTGAAATCACTACGATTCCTACATGAGGAGTTGTGTGTTTTAATACCATCAAATGTCATCTGTAACAAGGTGATTATAAAGTTGGTTATTGGACATACCGCAAATCATGTAGAGGGATGTGAGTGACCTAGATGGGATTTGTCATTCCTATATAATAAGAGCGATATCTTCGGGTCCCCTGATTGAGTGAGACTGCGAAATGCATGGCCATGCTCAAATGAGTCAATATGAGATATTAATTTCATTTCTTGTTACAAAGTCTACTCGAGTATCAGGAAACGAATGATTGGACTATACAAGGGTGACGCATTCCATGCCTTGTGTTCAATTTAGATATCTTGACAAAGGGACTAAACGACACAGAAACATTGGTCACGGAAAGGTTATGTCAAATCACTGATATTCTTATTACTTGGGTAGCAGCGATGTGTTGCTAGATACTGCTCACTGCTTGTAATATTAAAATGGGATTTTAATATTACTGCCAACGTAATGAGAACCTGCAGGGTCACACACATAGAGCAAACTAAAATTGGAGCAATTGATCCAAGTTGGACTCTGATTCAAATATGGGCCAGACTCATAACAGATGAGTCTAGGGTTGCATAGCTTACTTTGCTGCTACTTACACTCACTTAAGGCAGTCACTATTATAAATATTACTGCTAAGAGGCTGCTAAGAGACACAATTTCAGAACCCTAGCCGCACTTACAAAAAAGTGAGTGAGAGAGCGATAAGTTTCTTCTCTTCTCTTCACAGCTAGCACTGTGTGAGAGACGTGAGGCTCCTCTTTGTGGACATTGGACGTTCGTGAGTTTGTTCGTGTGGATACCACAGAGACATCATTACTATTATGATGTTGGTGATTCACGTCCTTCCTTTTGATCACGCTTCAAGAGGTAAATAATTTAAAAACTTGGATTATGGCTTTTTTCATGGATCCTCGGTGGGAATCCTAAATTTTTCACTGCGTGATGTAACCGCAATTCCTAACAGGATTCTTTTCTGACATAACACACGTCTGTGCGCTTAGAATTTACGATGCTGATTCGTGAACTCTGGGCTGGCATTGTGTATACACCGCGTGAAGACTCTATGGCGTCTTCTGCGAGGACCCCTATTGGGCGAGTGGTGTATCCGCTTGGGTTCTTCAATGATGATATGGAGGAGGATCCTTTTGAGGACCTAAATCCTTAGGTTAGATTTTAGGAGTTTAAGTTTAGTAGTTATATTTTGGAGTGTCTATTGTACATTTTATCTTTTGGTGTGTGAGGATATTATGTAAATTATTTGTAAACAAGGCTTTCAGTATTATGTATAATATGGATGTAATTTTCAGTTATAAGTTATATTTATGGTTTTATTTAATTTGACTATTTTTATTTTATTCTGCAAACAAAATTTTAAAATTGACAATTTTACAAGATTAATTCTTTTTACAACTTGGGTAAGTTTTATTAGGATTAGTCTTAAATGTGATACCCTACGGTGGGTATTACAAATACCATGGTGAAAATCAATTCCTTTCAATGGTAAAAACTTTGTTTATTTCCTCCTTCAACTTGTAAATTCATAAATCATATTCTTGCTACCTAATCATCTAAGCTCTAAGTCAACAAAATGTTTTAGCCTTGAAAACACTGTTTTCCACATCATGGTCATGGGTTACAATGATGATTAGGACCAAAATGCTTTTCCTTTCTAGCACAACTTAAAGCGAACAACATAATTTTAAGCATCACAATCATACTATAACAAGTTCATACATAACATCAAAGTAATAAAATCACATAAAGCATATAACCACAAGCCACAAAGTTATACCATCATGGTGAGTAAATCCTCACATGGATTTATCACCCTCAAATGAATTCGTTCCTCACCACCATAAGTGGTTGATGAGGTTAATCTCCCTCTTACCTTAAGAGAAGATAAAAAGAAAGCTCTTTGACGTATCCTTGATGATTTTCGTCCACCACCACTAATAAACCCTTAAGACAACAAACATACAAATATTAGACATAAGGCTTACTAAGATGACCATAGATCAAGATGGTGGTTTAGAATCTTGAAAAAGAAAGAAAGGAATGAAGAACAAAAACTTCACCTTAAAAGCCTTCAAACTTTAAGCTTGAAGAAAAATAGAAGATGATGGAACTAGATGTTGGTCTCAACCACAAAGTGTCTTGGAATGATGTTTGGATTCAAGAAGTGGGGTTGGCTTGAATTATGGAAGCTTAGATGGTGTATCTATTGGCCTTGGCCGTGAGCTTCAATGGAAGAAAAAGGTGAGAGTTTTGTGTTTAGTTTTCAGTTGCTTGGATGGAAAGATGAACAAGTGATGAACTAAGTGTAGGATGGCCCTCCAAAATGGTCTTGGCCATGAAGTGTGGAGAAAAATAAGAGAAGAGAAGAATAGAAATCAAGAATCTTACCTTAAGAGCTTCCAGGTAGGGCTTGAAAGAAAAGGATGAAGATGAGAGAAGTTGATGAGGATCACAACATAGAAAATTATCCAAAAGGTGTGTAGATTCTAGAAGTATGATTGATTGGAGCAAACAAAATAGAAGAGGAAATTGGAGTGTGGTGGCCGTGAACCACTAGAGAGAAAATGAGAGAAGAGGAAAAGTGAGAGAGAAAGAAAACTTTTTGAGATGAAAAGTGAAATGAAGCTTAAGTGAAAAGATGATAAAGTGGTCATCTTATCCCCTCCAAAACCATGTGGCTATCCCAAGGAAAGAGAAAAGAAGCTTCTCCAACAAGCTTTGATGAAGCTTCTTCAACAAGCTTTGATGAAGCTTCTTTAGGAAGCTTGGTTTCACCTTTTGGAAAAGTTAACAAGTGATGTCATCTAAGTGATGTGACATAGATGATGTCACATAAGGGGAACACTTTAGAAAAGATGACTAGTACTTTACTAAAAGCTATTATTTAATGGATAAAAGTCACAGTTAACAATGTCGGTATCTATTGTCTAATGGATAATAGAGCGCACCCAAATTTTATCAGTCAGATAAAATCTCGAAAAACAAAAACTTCGTAAACTGTGTCCGGCCTCGAGTTTAGTAATATCCCCCAATACGCTTCTACAGTCCAAAGCTTTCCGGCCTCGAAAAAGTATTTTATTCTTCCAACCCTGTTTAATGCACACGTAAATCGAAGAATATAATAAAATAATCAAAGTCATCTAAATAATTCACAAAAATTCACAAAAATCACAAATATTATAAAAAGCATATAGAATAGAAAATAAGAAATTTCTGGGGTGTTACAACTCTCCCCTTCTAAAATAAATTTCGTCCTCGAAATTTGTTATACCTTAGAACACATGCGGACATTGCTCCTTCATTATATCTTCTAGCTCCCACGGTGTGTCTACAATTACATCATTCCAAATCCCCTTTACCGATGCAATTTCTCTTCTTTTGAGTTGTTCACATCTTGTCCTAAGTTATCTTAATTTTTATCCATTGTTTGTTGTACAACTTGGGTCCTGACACAAAACTTTCAACATCTTGGTGCCAACACAAAGGTGTTATAATTCGTCGTCCATATAATGCCTCATATTTAGCTCTCTCTGAGTAAACAGATATTTCATATTTTAATGATCACTGTAGACGTTGAATATTGCTCAATGTAGAAAATGTCTCTAGACCTTCAATACAACCATAACAGCTAACCCCGAGTTTGTGTAGGGTAGTTCTTCTCATGTATTCTCAATTGCCTTGGAGCATACGCTACTACCCCTTCTATTTCACACAAGCACACGTCCTAAACCCTAATGTGGAGCATCATGAGACACCTCGAAAGGTTCGTTGGGATTGATCAGAATCAACACTGGTGAAGTAATCAAGCGTCTCTTCAACCCTTGAAAGTTTTCCTCACATGCATCAGTCCATACAAAAGCTTGACTCTTTCGTGTGAGACGGATAAGAGGTCCTGCTATCTTGGAAAATCCTTCGATGAATCTTCGATAATAACCAGCTAATCTCATAAAGCTACGAATCTCCGTTACGATCTTTAGTCTTTCCCATTGAAGAATTGCTTCAACTTTCGATGAATCCAGAGCAATCCCTTCCTTTGAGATCACTTGACCCAAGAATTTAACATTCTCTAACCAAAATTCATACTTTGATAACTTAGCATACAACTTCTTCTTACTCTTGACCTCCAAAGAAGATAACAACATGCATCATTGAGCTCCTTTCCTCAATAAAGCTTCAATCTTAGTTGGCCATAAAATCCAGAAATCTTAGTCTTAGGAAACACTAAGGTTTAGTTGGAACGATCTAATAGGATATGATTAGAAAATAACCAATCCCTTCTTGATTGCTTGTAATTTCCTTTCTTTCGTATCGCTTCACTCTCCTGTCCTTGTTCTTAGCATAAAGTGTCTTTCTAGTCAAGTTCTCTTTCAACAGTACTGTATCTGATACTATGACATGATTTGGACCAGGAATATTCTTTCTTGAAGTTGTGGTGCATGGAAAAACATTATCAAGGTCAGGAAAAAAAGGTAGCAAAACTATCTGATGTGTTACCGGACATATCCAATAAAGAATTTGATATGGCCGGATTATAGAAATGAACTTCTAAAATTTTATTGGAACAGTTTAATAGGATATGGTTGGGAGATAACTAGTCTATTTTCAAGATTATGTCTAATTTGTGAAAGAGGTAAACAAATCAAACCAACAAAAAAGATTCAGTCTTTAACGGGCATAAGGTAGTTTAAGCAACTTGGTTATCAACAATAGGTTTTTGTAGTAGATGTAGAAATAACTTGGTCAAAAGATAATGAAGACACAAATAACTCTAATTGATCCATATAGTCATATGCCATAAAGAAATGGGTTACCCCCAGAATTATATAGTATAGTCAAAGGATCACCTCCTGTGGTACAGTCTCCCTCGTTTAGGTCATCAGTCTAGGATGCTTCTACTCCACTAGGGGAATTGACTCCCCCTTCTACGTGAGATTTTGAAGCACATACATCACTAACGGAAGGCTTCATCTTTTGTGAAGTGCAATTCCTAAACACGTGTCTTGGCTTTCTGCACTTGAAACAAACTTTTCCCTTGATCATACAATCCCTTGCTGCATGACTCTTTGTACACTTTTTACATATCTGTAAAAGTGCCACAGGCTGACTGGGTCTACTACCACTAACACTACCTCCATATGATTACCCTTGTTGTTGATTTCCCAGTGATTGTGAATATGATTTCTGTTGGAATTACTTGACCTTATGATTTCTCTTTTTTCGGAACCAATATGGTCCAACGTTATGGGGTCCCATGTCCTAAAACTGATTCAACTCTAACAAAATCTGAGCTTGGCTATTAATTCCTATTGCTGAGTGGCCCTCTGATTCTGTTGTACTGTTACGCCAACCATTCTTTGCATCGCCTCCGCAGTCGCAGCCATCCTATTGTTGTCGCGTTTCACATTCACACGCGTATGTCTACTGCGAGCCATTACCTTTTCTTCAAAAAATAAACAAATCAAAACACAATGGAAACAAGAAGTAACCTTTTCAAACAATATTGTCTCCTTTCGGAAACCAAGCAATACATCTTTGTGTTTAGTTTCAAAGAAACACACAGTACAAACAAGGCAAACCTACCCACAAACCCAAAAGACTCAGACTTGGGCATTACTCACACTAGAGGTATCACTCCGAAGGGTGTAGGTACAAACAATTCTACACGAGTTCAGTCATCCAACTAGACTCTTACTAGAAGAACCCTTATTCTCCTAATTCGCCTAGTTGAAGTCATAGTTTCCTGTCCACACAGAACATTACATGTTGTGTAACATCCCGAAAATTATTTATTTCATTATAAATAATCATTTTATAATATTTATGATTTTTGAGAATTTTTTTGGATTTTTCTAGAAATAATGAATATTTTAATATATTTCTCATTTTACGTGTGCATTGAGCGGAGCTGGGAAAACAAAATATTTTCCCTGAGGCTAGTAAACTTTGGACTGTGGAAACGTCGACGGGGGATCTTACTAAACCCGAGGCTGGACACAGTTTACGAGGTTTATGTTTTACGAGATTTTATCTGATGAATAGAATCACTGTATTATAAAATCATATGATGAATAATAAAATATTATTTTCATCAACTGTAACTTTTATTCATTGAGAAAATAATTTTAACAGTATAATTAATCATCTGTCAGATGTATTTAATTGAGGAGACAAGCTTACTATGCACTTTATTGAGAATTGTGCAAAGCTTCTCAAGGAAGTTTCAAGGAAACTTCTAGGAAGCTTCCTTCCCAACCACTTTTCTCTCTCCTCCCTTTTTGGTGCTGCATGGTTAGCTAAGAGGGATATTACATTTTCATTCTCCCATTTTCTCTCATTCACGCTGGTCACTCTCTCCCTCACGCAGCTCTCATTTCTCTTCCTCTCTTCTTCCACCCACACACTCCATTGTTAAGTTTTCAAGCTTCCCTTGCTCAAGCCAAAGTTAAACCATTGTTTTCCTTCACCATCTTCAAGCTTTCTTCTTTGTGAACTCTCATTGACTCCTCCATTTTCGTGGTTGGCAGCCCAACACCAAAGTTTCAAGCTTTATAAGGTAAAGCTCCCAACTTTCTTCTCCTCTTCTCCTCATTTTCGTGTTCCATGGTCACATTGGTGACTATGGATGCCATTTCCACTCTTTAATCTTGATTTTTATGGATTTGAACACCAAGGTTTCTGTGGTGGTGAAGCACAAAATTCCTAAGCAAAAAGGAACTTGTTTTTCCTTGTTCTTCACTAAGGTAGAGAAAGACACTACTCCTCAACTTCTATTAGCATTTAGAAACCTTGTCTGTGATTGATTGTGAGGAAACCCTATTGAGGGTTATCCTCTGTTTGCATGTTGTTTATAATGTGTTTGTGCTATTAGATTGTTTGTTTGTGTATATTGATGTATCTGAATGGATTGGAATGTATGACATGGAAGAAAATGATGTCGGATTGGTTCTCGGATGGCCACGGTTTTGAGGCCCAAAATTTGGGGTTCTTTGTGAACAATTGTAACAATTGGAATTCATAATAAATCAACTGTACATTATGTAATTAATGTAGAGAAACTTCTCCAATGTCAATATCCGTCGAGTTGGAATGTCAATATCCGCCGAGTTAGAGTTTCTGACCATTTAGTAGAGAAACTTCTCCAATGTCAATATCCATCGAGTTGGAATGTCAATATTCGTCGAGCTAGAGTTTCTGACCATTTAGTAGAGAAACTTCTCCAATGTCAATATCCATCGAGTTGGAATGTCAATATCCATCGAGTTAGAATTTCTGACAATTTAGTAGAGAAACTTCTCCAATGTCAATATCTGTCGAGTTGGAATGTCAATATCCGTCGAGTTAAAGTTTCTGACCATTTAGTAGATACACTTCTCCAATGTCAATATCCGTCGAGTTGGAATGTCAATATCCGTTAAGTTAGAGTTTCTGACCATTTAGTGCTTTCATCAGTTCAACACTTTAAGATTTCTTCAGCGTCAACACCCATCCGTCGAATTAGGATTTCTGCTGACCTTCTAGTATATTCGACAGTTTTTTATCTCCATTCGACAGAATCTTCATTCGACAGAAATTGATTTTTAGCCATTCTTGTCAAAATTGTAACCCAGCCATTTCCATCCCCAAATCCCCATTATGGTTGACATCTTCCATCATTCTGTCATGTTATTTCTCATCGAAAGGTAGCCTCATAATTGTACATTAGATACATTGTCTTCATCGAATCCAAAAGTATAATTTATCACCTAACACCTAGTGATTAAATTAATGGTAATAGGATGCAAGAATTAGCAAATTGGAAAATTAAATTATACTCTGAGATTCATAAATTTTAAAGAACCAAGGATGGAATTTTCATAAGACTCAGGATAATGTTAATTAGGGTAAGAACAAGAGAGTGTGAGACATTGAGATCTTAGAATAACCTTCCAAGTGTATATGAATAAATTACCTATGAGAATTTAATTAATTAAGAGAATTTCCTTTAGAGACAAACTTTGTAAGAAAAGCTAAACCTAAACAAGAATTCATAATACACTTTAAAAATGTATTAATTTATTTAATAACAATATTATGTTATTGTGGGTCCATGTGAGTGACCAATAATTGTGTTGATTCTTGCTTTAGCAAATTGTGGCATATTGTGGAATAGTATGTAATAATGATCATACATGATTATGCATAGAGTCTGTATGCATTGTGAATGTCCATTGGATTATGTTAAGGCCGAGTTGCCTAGGAGTTGAACACACATTTGTGCGGGTGCGAATAGACAAGTGAAGGTCATATTGTTGACCAGGGGGCGTCAAGGCGTGGGGACCTCGCAATGGACAGCTGGTAGCTCTTCTGTCCGTGGGGCAAACTGATACACATGCACTGACAATCCTGACTTGACACAGTCCTATATCGCGATCTAGTGTAAACTGTCTGTATAATGCCATGATGTGCACGTGGATATTGAAAATTATAGCACTTTGGTCTCGGCAGCCTAGTTGCAGACATGTCAGCTGATCTTTCTCTCTGACCATTTGTGTCTAGCTCCATGGAGTAGGATTTTGACTATTGTATGCATGTGCATAGTGAGTCCATGCATTATCTAGCATTTATTCATTATTATAATTTGGAATTGTTGTCTTACTAATATATGTAACTGCCTGGAACTGCTTGATTGATTATTACTGCTACTTAATGTTTGTTATCATTATTGCTATCAAAAATGCTATGTGGGCACTTTGCGCCGTTTGGTTTCTTGTTGCTATAATTGGTAATGATGATAGGATGTCTTACCTCTTTCTTGTACTTTTCTTGTTCTATGTCAATTTTTGGTTAAAAATTGTAAGTGGGAACAAGGTTGGATTCTTTTAGACTTTCTTGGTTTGACCTACTGTATCCGATGATGTCGTCGCGGAGGGGGTTCTATTGAGTTCGTTTGAATTGTATTCACTGGTGGTGTTAACGCATAGCGAGTCAACTGGGCCGACAAGTGTATGCGATATGTTGGGGATCTGACTTTGACCATGAAGAGGACTGCGATTGAAGACCTTATTCTATATTTCTCACTACGCCGGTGAGCCCGGAGTTGCCTCACGCATTCGGGATCCGATGGAGTGCCCAACTCCTTAGTCGTGGATATGGTGCGAGTAGTTTATATGTTATTTTGCATTACCTGTATGAAGTCAGTTTTTGGGTTTATGTATGTTTTAAGGTGATTATCCAGTCTTAAATGCTGTAATTTGAGTACATCTTATAATTCATATTTTAATTGGTTGTATATGTAACTACTCATTCGTGGCTCCTATTTTTCTCATATGCGAAATGATTAATATTTTTGTAAAGTTTGTTGTTTGACGATAGTAGCACGCCGAAATTTAGTGACCGTGACATAATGACGATTGTGCCATGGTTATTAAATCGAGGGGTGTTACATGTTAAGTTGGCCAATCATCAATATCATGTAACTGTGTAACAGTAACTTCTAACATTGAACCTAAAGCAACTTATACAATCCTCTTTTAACATCTCAAACAAGAGACAAGGAATTGCACAACACACATAGAAATTTCTATAAGCCTAAGCATAGTCAGTCCATACCCCGGCTCAACAGGATGAACTGCTCTGATACCACCTAATGTGACACCCCATTCGAAGGGCATTACATTTCAAAACTAACTCTTTTTTCTTTCAAATAGAATTAAAACTTTTATCAAACTATGAAATAATTGACATTATAAAATACGAGTTTCAAAATCTCTTTTTAAATGAGTAACATAAACTTACTGAAATAAAGAGTAGGGTCCTGCACCCGATCTTCCACCAAATCCCCTTCGGGATCCCTAGCAGACAAAACCCCCAGTCAGGGCATACCACTACGGATGGGAGTCCGAGCAGTCAACTCTACAGAGTCCTCCCTAGGGATAGTTCTATGATCACCCCATAAGTCCCCAAAAGGCAAATCAAATTCTAAGAAAACAATTGCGTCTACAGTAAACGTAGCAACCTTATGTCAAGTCCTACTCTAAAACAAAGTGATATCTCTGACATACTGAATGTGCCCCATGTCCCAACGGATATTCCACGCTTCGATGCCCCCATGAAATTGTAGTCTAGTGAAACCTTGTGGATCTTGCCTTGCCGCCATCGCAGTCTTTACCGACATAAGCATAAAACAGAGGCAGACAGAATAATACAATTAAAGAGGTGAGATCCCCTACATCAAGTACCATTATGGCAATAGAGAAACAACACGAATAACGAAGTCATTCCATACATACAGACGTTGCAAGTATATTCATATTATCAATTCATACATATCCACAGTAAACACATCTCACAATGATATAAACATTAGCAGTACTGTAACAACATATATCAACAATGTATGTACAATGACTATGCCACCACAATATGTACCTTGACCATGCTACGACAATATGTACCTTGACCATGCCACAACAATATATGTACTGATCGTGTGTTTACTTAATGAACCAGTTACTACTCCATAGAGCTAAACTCAAATTCAGAGATGAACGTTCCAGAAGATCTACCACCCTCAATGACAGTCTACGCCGGACCACGAAAAAAATAGTGTTTATCGGGTCCTCGTCAGTGCGTTGCAACGGTTTTTCATGGCCAGAGCTATATAATGTAATAACATATCACTAAGTGAATCATCTCGCCCTGATGCCCCCTGAGATCCATTAGGGATCACATTATCTAAATTCTCATTCACTCCTAGGAAACAAAAGCCATAACAGCCATCGACTGTAAAATGCTCAAATGCATGATCAATGAAGAATTAAACCACCGTTGGACTGTTCCCAATGATATTAAAGCAATCGTCCATACAATTGTCTAATACCATTAGTATCAATGATATTATATAATCGCTCATACAATTACATAATACCACTGATCCACCCGGGTCCAGTACGTCGGCCCTCCAACAACCTTACTGTTACTTTCAATTACAAGGTATCTTTATCGCATAATTCAGAAAGATCATCATTCATCATCCTGATTTTATAAATTCTTTTCTTTTCCCTAAACCCTAAATACCTCAAGTTTTCATTATTGAAACTCCTCAAAATATCATTTGCTAATATTCTTTCCAAAACTTACATTATTTTAATTTAACGAAACCTTTTCCCTCTTCCTCATTAAAATCCTCTTAAATAAAATACTTTAATCAGACTAAATTCTCCATCCTATCCTTCAATACCACAACCAGAAATCAGTATTTTTGCTTAATATTAAAAATTTATTCCTTTCCATTCTTATCTTACAAATGATTAATTAAATTTCTTTATCATTAAACCAACTAGACTCACCACTAATAAATCATTTTCATTATTCTAACTATCCCCAAAACTATTTTCATTGATAGAGCTAAAAGTCATTATTCCTCAAATCATAACATTGTGATTATCTTCTCTTTTTACTTATAAATTCTTTGATCCTAATTAGTCCCCCAAAATCATCTAAGTAATATTTTCTAATATTCTTTCTAAAACTTTCATTATTCAAATTCTAAATAAAATCCTTTCCATCCTAATTACTCTTCCATCCAATTATCAAATATTTTAGGTCTCCAATTCACTCCTTCATCCAATTATCAAATACCATGGCCAAAATCAATTCCTTTCAATGGTAAAAACTTTATTTATTCCCTTCTTCAACTTGTAAATTTAAAAATCATATTCTTGCTACGTAATCATCTAAGCTCTAAGTCAACAATGTTTTAGCCTTGAAAACCTTGTTTTCCACATCATGGTCGTGGGTTACAATGATGATAGGGACCAAAATGCTTCTCCTTTCTAGCACAATTTAAAGCGTACAACATAATTTTAAGCATCACAATCATACTATAACAAGTTCATACATAGCATTAAAGTAATAAAATCACATAAAGCATATAACCACAAGCCACAAAGTCATACCATCATGGTAAGTAAATCCTTACATGGATTTATCACCCTCAAATGAATTTGTTCCTCACCACCATAAGTGGTTGATGAGGTTAATCTCCCTCTTACCTTAAGAGAAGATAAAAAGAAAACTCATTGACATATCCTTGATGATTTTCGTCCACCACCACTAACAAACCCTTAAGACAAAAAACATACAAATATTAGACCTAAGGCTTACTAAGATGACCATAGATCAAGATGGTGGTTTAGAATCTTGAAAAAAAAGGAAAGGAGTGAAGATCAAAAACTTCACCTTAAAAGCCTTCAAACTTTAAGCTTGAAGAAAGATAGAAGATGATGGAACTAGATGTTGGTCTCAACCACTAAGTGTCTCGGAATGATGTTTGGATTCAAGAAGTGGGGTTGGCTTGAATTATGGAAGCTTGGTTGTTGTATTTCTTGGCCTTGGTCGTGAGCTTCAATGGAAGAAAAAGGTGAGAGTTTTATGTTTAGTTTTCAGTTGCTTGGATGGAAAGATGAACAAGTGACGAACTAAGTGTAGGATGGCCCTCCAAAATGGTCTTGGCCGTGAGGTGTGGAGAAAAATAAGAGAAGAGAAGAATAGAAATCAAGAATCTTACCTTAAGAGCTTCAAGGTAGGGCTTGAAAGAAAATGATGAAGATGAGAGAAGTTGATGATGATCACAACATAGAAAATCATCCAAAAGGTGTGTAGATTCTAGAAGTATGATTGATTGGAGCAAACAAAGTAGAAGAGGAAATTGGAGAGTGGTGGCCATGAGCCACTAGAGAGAAAATGAGAGAAGAGGAAAAGTGAGAGAGAAAAGTGAAAACTTTTTGAGATGAAAAGTGAAACGAAGCTTAAGTGAAAAGCTGATAAAGTGGTCATCTTTTTCCCTCCAAAACTGTGTGGCTATCCCAAGGAGAGAGAAAAGAAGCTTCTCCAACAAGCTTTGATGAAGCTTCTTCAACAAGCTTTGATGAAGCTTCTTTAGGAAGCTTGGTTTCACCTTTTGAAAATGTCAACAAGTGATGTCATCTAAGTGATATGACACAGATGATGTCACATAAGGAGAACACTCTAGAAATGATGACTAGTACTTTACTAAAAGCCATTATCTAATGGATAAAAGTCACAGTTAATAATGTTGATATCTATTGTCCAATGGATAATAGAGCGTACTCAAATTTTATTCATCAGATAAAATCTCGAAACATGAATATTTCGTAGACTGTGTCTGACCTCGGGTTTAGTAAGATCCCCTAGTACGCTTCCACAGTCCAAAGCTTTCTGGCCTCGAAAAAGTATTCTATTCTTTTGGCCCCGTTTAACGTGTATACAAATCAAGGAATACAATAAAATAATCAAAGTCACCCAAATAATTCACAAAAATTTACAAAAAACATAAATATTTAAAAAAAGCATATAGAACAGAAAATAAGAAATTTTCGACGTGTTCCAGAAGCTTGGTGTTGGTTTAACGGTGGAAGTTGCTATATGCAGGGAGGTTGTTGAGTTTTATGGTTGGGAAGATGATATGGAGTTCATGGATTACTAGGATGAGGTTTTTAGGTGTGAGGATGGGTTTAATAGGGAGGGTCTATTTTATTATGAAGGTGCAAGTTTTAGGTTTATACTTGGCTTTTTTGTTTTGAAGAGGAAACATTGTTTTACATTGCAGTACGCAACTATAATTGTGGATGTAATATTGTGATTTTTGTGGTTTCTATTACCGTATTGCAACTACAATTGCGATCATATTAGTTACATTTTTTTGCAATTATATGCAATTACAGTAAACGCAATACAACTACAACTGTGATCGCAATCATAGTTTAAAACCATAGGAGGAAGAAATGATGGGTGATCTATGCTGCTAGTTGCTCTGTCCCCTATATACAGAAGACACTACTCAAAAAATAACAGCATGCCTTACTTCAACATATTTGTGTTCTCTTTTTTGTTTTTTGTCATGAACTTTGTATATTGGGCTAGGTTGTCATTGGGCTATGGGTTTAGAAATTGGGTTGGTCTTGATATTGGGTTATGGCTTTGGAACTTAGGTTAAGTTTAGGGAATGAATTTTGAGTCTACAACAATAGAGTGGATCTTTTTGGTATCCATAAAACTAGAAAAAAAAAATTTACTATTTTTTCTTTTTTCTTTTTTCTTTTTTCAATTTTAAGACAAATTAATTACCTTAATAAATTAATTAATAATTAGTTAATCTTTAATTTTATTTTATTTAAATTTTTTTACCTAGAAAAATTTAGTGTTCACTAAAGTTCTTAATTTTGTTAACATTATCTTGCTTTTTTATCTCTACTTAATTTAAATTGAAATTCTTTATTTTATTAACATTCACTTTTCTTATTTTTACACTTCCACTTTTTATAATATATATATATATATATATCTAGACACACACACATATGGATTGGATGTAAAAGGATAGGTTTACATGTTAAATGTATAAACTCTTGCACTAATTTGTAATTTGCCTATTATACTTTAATATAAAAATTAAAGTAGTCAATAGGTTAATGAATGTATATTTTATAAGTTATTTGGTCTACTAAATCAATAAAAAATATATAAAATAAGTTTTTATTGAAAGATATACACACAAATTAAGAATATTGTACTCAACTTTGATAAATGTATGATATATTACATTTTAAACTATGAAACTTTCACCTAAATATCTTGCATTTTAGAGTAAACATTCATTTTAATCCTCCAAATATATACTTTGCATTGTAACACCTTGAAAACATGTTAGGCTTATATATAGTTATAGAGGTAGCCTAATACTTGCTTAACAAGCATGTTTAATTTTGAGGCTTTCTAAGGTAATTTAGTCACTTTGCTGTAACACTATAGGTGAAAAATAATTGTTATTAGCTTTGGAATTGGCTTAAACTACTTAGTTAATGAAAATAAATTTAGATAATTTATTTCTAGGTCACAAATGTATTGAGTAAGGTGTAGTTAAATTTTAAGAACTAACTGAATCCATTTGCTATTTTTATGCACACAGAGCGAGTGTTTTAATACCGGATTGGTGAGATAGATATTTGGAAAGTTATGGAAATGGTGAAATTAGGATTTAGATGAATCTTAAGATTTATTCTAATACCTTTGGAAGTTAGGAAACTTGATTTGGTGAAATTTAAGTGTTCTTAACATATAAAAATTATGCCTTTTGTTCATGCCTATGATATAACCTAAATATGTAATGTATAATGTATGATACCATTTATAGGAACCCAGTTCCATGGGGATGTCATGAAATGCATGAATCCAAAACAAAGCAATGGAACCCAGTTCCATAAACCTTGAACAAGTATTGGAACCCAGTTCCAGCAGTCTTCTCTCCGGGTAGTGACCTCATTAACTACACGATCTTCAACAAGGATCATTGTGATAGGGAGTGTTCACTACTTCCTCATTCAAAATCATATATGATCACCAAGAATGAGGACATCATACTCCATCAACATAGTTATGAAAAACAATGATGCTAATTACTACAATAACTAGCATACCAACTGGTTTACATTCATAACCACAAATGTCAAACACAAATATGTCAAGTACTATAATAGTTAGCATACCATTTGGTTTACATTCATCTTATCTCAAGCATGAATAATAATGATGTTAAGTATCATAATAATTAACATACCAATTTATTTATATTCACCACATAATCACTATTGGGAATCACAGATACATCACGCGGTGGAAAACAGAATTCCCACCAAGGATCCATGCGAAAAAGCCATAATCTGAGTTTTTAAAATTGTTTACCTCTTGAAGCGTGATCAAAAGGAAGTGACGTGAATCACTAACACCGTAACAATGACGATATCTCTGTGGTATGCACACGAACAGACTCATGAACATCCAACGTCTGCAGAAGGAGCCTCACATCTCTCACGCAGTGCTAGCTGCGAAGAGAAGAGAAGAACCTGTCACTCTCTCACTCACTGTTTCTGTCAAGTACGGCTAGGGTTTGTTATATATTTCTTACCAGCTCCTTAGCAGTACTATTTATAATAGTGACTACCTTAAGTGAGTGTGAGAAGTAACAAGGTAAGCTGTGTAACCCTAGACTCATCTGTTATGAGTCTGGCCATTATTTGAATTTGAGTCCAACTTGGTTCTATTGCTCCAATTTTAGTCTACTCTAAGTGTGTGACCCTACAGGTTCTCATTACATTGACAGTCATATTAAAATCCCATTTTAATATTACAAGTAGTGAGTGGTATCTAGCAACACATTACTACTACCCAAGTAATGAGAATGTCAGTGATTTGACATAACCTTTCCGTGACCAATGTTTCTATGCCGCTTAGTCTCTTTATCAAGATATCTATATTGAACACAAGGCATGGAATGCGTCACCCTTGTATAGTCCAATCCTTCATTTCCTGATACTCGAGTAGACTTTGTAACAACAAATGAAATTGATATATCATATTGACTCATTTCAGCATGGCTATGCATTTCGTAGTTTTACTCAATTAGGAGGCCCGAAGATATCGCTCTTGTTATGTAGGAGTGACAAATCCCATCTAGGTCACTCACATCCCTCTACATGATTCGCGGTATGTCCAATAACTAACTTTATAATCACTTTGTTATAGATGATATTTGATGGCATTTAAACACATAACTCCTCATGTAGGAATCGTGGTGATTTCAAGTCAAAGGACCACAGATACCGTTGTCACTATGAGAATCGCTTATGACACTCAAGTAATGATCCATGTAGCATTCTCATGGTGGGTCAGTCCAATAAATCATTACTCTAATATATATCCATATGAAGACTTGATATCTCATATCCATGACCTGTGAGATATGGCCATTAGTCTATGCACATACAAGTCTCAATGCATTATTGTTGTCCTAATTAACAATAATACTTGACTAGGGACATTTAAGAATAGTGTTCTAATTTTATCTAATAGGATCTCACGATCAAGTCAACCACTTGATGTCCTATGGCATCAAACTTACTATTCTAAAGACTTCATTATATTTATTAAAAAGAACACAATAAATGAAATGCCTTATATTTTAAAATTAATATAATAGAATGTATGTAAATATAGACAAAATGTATCAGCCTCTAGGGCATACACCAACAGTCACTTCATTAAATACGCCTATTATAGTAACAATACTCATTAAGAAGCATATATGAAGAATCTACACTAATAGGAAGCTCCATTGCATCAAATAAATCTTCATGTCCAAGGTTGGAAGTGGCGGCTAAGCGCCATCCACCTACGCCTAGGCATGAAGGTGGTAGGGCAACGCTCTATTCTTCTAGGCAGCCATGCCTAGGTGCTCTATTCTTCTGCAGAACAAGTACTGTTCCATTAGGACCATACCCTTATTTTTCCATCCAATCATCAATTTTAAATGCTTTCCAACATCATATAAGACCTATAAACATGTCGTAACTCTTACACAACTTTTAAATCACTCCAACATGGACTAATGAATTAAATATCTACCTTCAAAACCAAGAACTTAACTCTTAGCTTAAGTGGAATCAAAGCATCAACAAGCCATCAACAAGCTGTTGTGAAATTTATGGACATATGCACAGTGGAAAAAAAGATTCCCATTAATGATCCATGCAAAAAGAAGAGTCATTAA
The DNA here is from genome assembly GCA_029884595.1 of Ormosia semicastrata. Classification (NCBI taxonomy): domain Eukaryota; kingdom Viridiplantae; phylum Streptophyta; class Magnoliopsida; order Fabales; family Fabaceae; genus Ormosia; species Ormosia semicastrata. Next base: position 61,125,027 of record JAQQTO010000061.1, on the reverse strand, counting down.
ACATGATTTTTGAGCTTACCTCTTGAAGAAAAATGAAAAATTGATGCACAATTGTCGCATTTGCAAACCCAAGTGCAGGTTATCTCAAGTAATAAATTTCTCGGTCAGTCCGAGGTCGATCTACAGGGAATTGTTGAAGATTAAGGTGAGGTAAATATTTTGTTACTATGATTAAAATTATTTACTTAGGTAAAAAGATTCACTCTTGGTAAATAAAGTAAAGGTAAGATTAATTCCTTTTATAACTCAATTAGAATCCTCGCAACATGGAGGTTCCAATCGAAAAATACAACATTAAAAGTCCATTTAAAATAATATACGTAATTATGTTCTATTTCCTAAAAATATTACCACCACTTATAAATGGGTTAAAGCATTCATTATGCCAATAATTTGTCTACAACAAATCAAGAACTCCTCTTTACAAAGATGGTTTCTAAATTATAAGAAACAAATTATAATACGTATAATGGTTACTAAAAAATATAAATCATTTAAGCACAAGAGAAGAATAAATCTAACCTTATTTTATTACCAAGAGCTTCACCCTTTCACCCAAGTAAAATAAAACTTAGTTACTCATAGATAAGAAGAAAGAAAGAGAGAAGAAGAAGAAGAAGAAGAAGAAGAAGAACATGACTTTAATTTAGAACAAAGAAAAATTACTACAAGAAAACCTAGTAACAAAATGGCATCATTTTGGTAACTAACACCTAACACCCTCAATGATCTGCCAAGGTCCCCTTTTATAGAGGATTAGAAATACAAAATGACAAGGGGCCTGGGTCATTAGTGAGTGGATGAGTGGAAAATGAGTGAAAAATGCCAAATGACTTTTGGTAAGTGGAAAATTATGGAGATTCCTTATCTCTGAAATCATTTAACTCTGAAGTCATTGAATGCTTCAGAATAAGCCAATATGATCTTCATCAAAGTTGTAGGGCTTGATCTTGGCTTCAAAATGGACACTAGAATCACCTCATTTGGCCACCTATAGCCTAAGATATGGGCTAATTACTGCAGAGTGTTCAAGCCCAATTCCAGCACCTCTGTTCTGACTTTCAAGCCCAATATCACCTACTAGACCTCCGATTCTTGAAAAGTATTCACATGAAAGTTGTAGATATAGGTCTCAAGTATTTAGCATTAAAATTTCAGCCCATTTGACAACCTCTAGCCCGAAATATGGAATGAACAGTGCACATAGGTCAAGCTATCAGGAACAGCACTCTAGTTCTTGATTCAACCCAATTTGAGTTATCTACTCGTGTGATTAGGCCTTTGAGGTATTCTTGAAAGTTGTAGAAATTTCTCTTATCTTTCAAAAGCCACTAGAATCACCTCCAAAGACCACCTACAGCCCAAGATATGGCCCAAATACAGAAACAGTGTAAGACATGAATCATGCTGAAAAATTCAATAAAGTCTAATTTGAGTCCAAACTTACAAAACATAATAAAACTCAATCAATTAAGTACATAGAGAGTGTAAATGACTAAGAATGAAAGCTTATTAATGTATCAAATATGTGATCATCAAATTCTCTCACACTTAGCTTTTTGCACTCTTGAGCAAAACACATAAGATCACTCACAAAAAAAACGAAATAGACTCCAAAGCTAAACACTCTAAAATACTCAATTTTTAATAATATTTAAAAATAAAGAGCAATCAATCATTCAAGTAATCAAAACATTCATGAGGTAACATATCTTCACATCTCAAATCAACATGTTAGTCATGGCAACCATTACCCAAGAGGGGGGGTGAATTGGGTGATGACTAGTTTTAATGCAACTTTGACAAATTATGCATTTTAAATCACTTAATAAATAAATGCAGCAGAATATACACAATAAATGTACAACTATTATAGATTACTCAACTACAACTTGAGATATAGGATAAATCAAGCAAATAAGCTAAATATCAAGTTCAACTCAAGCATATATAATTAAGGTGCAAATGTAAAGAGATAGAGTTTAGAAGATCAAACACAATAGTTTATCCTGGTTCGATCACCAATCCACTTGTGATCTACGTCCAGTCCTCAAGCAACCGCTAGAGATTTTCCACTATCTTCAAGCTTCAACAGGTGCTTGATAACCTTTACAATTGAGAGCACTCAACACACCTTGGGATACCTCACCCTTGTGCTTGAGCCTCAAATAGGGATACCTCACTCTTTACAACTTTTGAGGGATGCCTCACCCTCAAGGGATACCTCACCCTTTACTAACTTTAAGAGATGCCTCACTCTCTAGGGATACCTCACCCTTTACTCTAGAGGGATACCTCACCCTCTCTTTATAGATTACATAAAGTGTAGAAAATAGAAACTCTCTTAAAGAGTAGATAATACAACTTGAAGCTTATGGGTATAAAAGATTTACACACTTAGCTCAAAATAAAGATTTGGAGAAAAAATGATGAATTTCGTTTTCAATGCTCAAGGGTAATTTTCAGAATGTTCTCCAACAGTTTTTGATGCCCAAACACTTATATTTATAGCCCAAATGATAAAATGGCCGTTGGTAGTGTTTAACAATGATTTTCTATGAAAACTAACCGTTTATAACCATTAGAAACGTTCCTAGGCACTTTGTAATTGATTACAAGCTTCATGTAATCGATTACAAGCTTTCTGGGCACTTTGTAATCGATTACATACTTTGTGTAATCGATTACACGGCTTCTGTCAACGTTGTAATCGATTACATGATTTGTGTAATCGATTACACCATTTCTGGTTTTCAAAACCGACTTTAAAAGGTCATAACTTCTTCATTTCTTATCCAATTAAAGCAAATGACCACTCATTGGAAAGCTATTTGAGTCTATTTTCATATGAAAGAAGTTTCAGAACAAAAATCAAAGTATTTTGAAAGATATGATCAAAATAGTAACCAAAGGTCATATTTTCAAAACTCAAACTTTAATTGGTCATAACTTTTTCGTTTCTTATCCGTTTAAAGCGAATGACCAGTCATTGGAAAGATCTTTGAGTCTATTTTCAAATGAGATAAATTTCAAAGTAAAACTCATAGTATTTTGAAAGTTATGATCAAAAGAGCAACTAAAGGTCAGTTTTGTAAAACACAAACTTGACTATTTTTCATAGTTTTGAACTATTACCATAACTAGCTTTCCAAAACAGTTTGTTGGGCATTTAAATATTTTAGAAACACTTATAAATATGTTTAAAACTTGTTTGAGCTTAGTGTGATTCTTTTTTACCTTTACACAAGATCTAAGTCCTATAAGCTAAGCTTGAAGAGTCTTGGGACTTGATCTTTGCACTTCCATTCCTTTCTTGATGTAATCCAAGCTTCCATAGAAAATCTTCTCTTCAAAACTTGCAAAAGCTTGGAACATCTTTTCATTCTCATCCATCTTGAGTTGAGTATAGTTGTGATCTTTTGCTTTCTAGTTGCAATGCTCACTCTTGGTACTTGGACTATCCTATAAAGTATTGCTCACTTAAAACAAGCATAGTTAGTCCAAATTCATAACTTAATATCTTAATATGCATGATTCATAAATGTATAACTCTAGTTAGTCTAACATGCATATAAGAATGTTGGATATATCTCATTGCATGATTATTAAGTGAAGTATAACTAAATAAAGTATATAATCATGCATGATCCAATATATCTCATTAAGCACATCTATGTAACATGATCAACATTCTTTTATGATGCATTTGTCATTTATTAAGCACAACTATAAAGCATAAGCATCATTCTTTTTGTCTTGTATTTGTCATCATCAAAACTTAACATATTAAATCATTTGGGGCAAATCTATTTCCACACAACAAGCAAGGATATTTCAATTGAAAAGCATGAGTCAAGAATGATAGATTTTCACAATATTCACTCTCAATCCCTCAAGTGTTTAAAAGGTAGGTATTTCATTCAATTCAACCCATGAAAATTGCACTACCATAAGTTTGCTTATCTTCTACTTCTCCACTACTCAGAACACATGCACACACAAATCATGAGAACTTTATTCAAGGTTGTAATGGGATCAAGGTAAAGGAGGAGGTAATATGGATATGACAAGTTAAATATCAGAGAATAAAAGAGCATGAGAGCTGAGTTCAATTAACAAGCATGAAAGTTCATCCCAACTCCACCTAATACAAATTCGCTTTAGATATTCTTTTCCTTTCCTTTATTACCTTGTTGACCCTCTTCTTTTTACATTTTTTTTATTTTTGATTTTTTTATTGATTTTTTTTTACAAAAAGAACATCATATATACATTTATTTTAACCATTCTACACACACACCCCCACACTTATTCAAGAACTCATCGAATGACAAAACTAATGTTCTCTTATTCCCTAAAGTCAGGTAAAAACATGGTTTTTCATTTAAGGCACATAATGAGTTCGAAACAAAGAATGATCAAATAAGCACAAAGAGGTTAAGCAAGGGAAAATAGGTCATTTCTAATGCTTTATGTTAGCAGGAATCAGAGAATTTCCAAGAAGTCATAAGAGTGCTTGATATCATATTGAGACAATATGCTACTAAGCAAGGTTGACTATTTGATTAAAGTAGCTATTTCAAGAAAAATGCCTCAATCATATTTATGTATGCATATGAAAATGTAGTCTAAAAAAGAATTAAAGCAAGTTCTAGAGTAACAATTCTGTGAGTGAAATTCACACAAGAAAGAAGAGAATGGTACAAATGCTCAATCCATTCATCAATAAGCTTAAAATCTCACAAAGCATAATTCTATCATTCTCAGTCCACCAATTCAACATCCATAACCAAGCATGTGAATTTTAAGAAAGAAGACAATTTACTCAATCATGCAAATTTTTCTGAATTTGAATTGCTACTTCCACACAAACTAGTTGTCTACCCAATTACTCCTTACTCTGCCACCAATTTTTGATGCGTCTCAAGAGTAAATAATTTACTCCTTACTCTGCCATCCCTAATTACTTTTGTTGTTAATAAATTGCTGACAAACATGTAAACACAACAAACATATTAACAAACACAATTCTTAATTTTTTTTTATTTTTTTGTTTTTTTAAAGATGAACATAATATATACATTTTAAAAAAAAAATTTATCCAACTATCCTTCCTCCCAATCAGATCACAACATTGTCCTCAATGTCAAAATATAGATAGGTAAAGGATAGAAGATAGTACCTATTGTTGTAATTACTGAAAAGAGAAACCTTACACAAATTAAAACAAAAACAAAGGACGATAAATAAAACCAAAGATAAAGGAAAGTTAAAGATGAAGTGCCAGATCACACTATTGTTCCTTGCTGCCTCCCTTGTTGCTGCCTTCTAACCAATCTATTTGAGCTATTACTGGTTCAGGTTCATAAACAAAAGCTTGCAATTTATTAATTAATTCATCAACAGTAGAAGCAGATATAAGGAGTTGTCTTGCCGAAAGTGTGATAAAGCTCTGTTCCACAGCATGGTCAACAAAAGATAACAAATTATCAAAGAAATTATTAACATTCAATAAACCTATGGGTTTATGGTAGATGTTCAGTTGAGCCCAAGAAATAATTTGAAAAACTTCTTCCAAAGTACCAAAACCACCCGGTAAAGCAATGAATGCATCAGAGTTTTCAAGCATTGTCCTCATTCGTCCATGCATAGATGATACTTGAATTTCTAGCCCAATTGTCTGTTCAATGATGTTCCTTCGAGTTAAAGGTTCAGGAACGATACCTAAAACTTGACCACCTCTTATATGTGCAGAAAGTGATATAGCCCCCATTAACCCAATGCTACCTCCCCCATATACAATACAAATGTTCCTCGCAGCAAGTGTTCTCCCAACAGTACTTGCTGTGTATACAAACTCTAAACCCTTCCCATAACTTGTCCCACAAAATACACAGATACTGAGAAATCTACGAACTGAAGAAGAAGCTCCCTCCATTTCTACTCTCACTCTCTTTGAATGATTATGAGTTACAGAAAAGTAAAGAAAATGGAGTGTTTAAATAGGGAAGAGAATAGACAAAGTAATAATAGTTCCTATATGGATAGGTTGGCTGTTGTCAGAAAAGTTTGAATTTAAGAAAAAAAAAATTAATTTTTTTTATTTTTTTTATTTTTATTTATTTTTATTTTTTTAGACTTCATGAAAATCATCAGGGTAAAGAAGTCTAGAAACCCTTGAAGGACTCCGCCCAAAGGATCGTTTGTCCAAAACTCAAATATAATAAAATCATACAAAGATAAAATAATAATAACAAATGATTACATACCTTTATGTATAGGTTTCATGGCAGATCTTTATACTGCACATCATGAGTGTAGTAATACCAAGATGGCTCAGCCAATTTGGGCATTCTTCTCCCTCCTGCTTGTGGGATATCCCAGCCTATGCATCGTCCCTCTAGTTAAAGAGAGAAAATCTGAATACAACGACCAGTGACCACAGCCAGTGAGAGGTCGCTGGAGAGCCCATGACATTAAATCACAGGATCCAGTTTAGAGGCATTGTCACGCGAGAATGCAAACACGGGACGCTTCTATATGTCCATCAGTAAGCAGAGCCTACGGTTAAAACCTGGGAATGCTTGCGTGGCTCTCTACAGAGCATGGCACACGAACCTTATTTACTGACCGACGTACGAAGGTCCACCCGATTCAATGACGGGTCTGCCACTGGCAGGGGCTCCTAATTTAATTAAAGACCAAGTACAACTGAAGTTTCGCCTCTTTTTTATTTTATTTTATTTATTTCTTATTTATTTCCTTTTTCTTTTTTTTTTTTTTTTTCTTTTTTTTTTTTTTTTTTTTTTTTTTTTTTGAAGATGTACAAGATAATATATACATGTTGTTGTGATTGTGGCTCACATCTTCCTCTGGTTTCACGTCCAGAAACAGCTTAAACGCCTTCTATGAGTTGAGGATAAGCTTCCCATCCAATTTTCTTATAAATTGGCAAACAGGGTCTTTTTGAGTCAGATTCCAAAGACTATAACGCTCTTGCTCGTCCCTAAAGAGATTCCACAAACTAAGAAGTTCACGCTGCACAACTCCACAAGAATGCGTCTCAAGAGTCAATAAGATATTATCTAATGATTCCTTACTCAGTCCATTCTTAATGAAGAATATTTTATCTTCTCTGTTTACAGAAACCATCCCCAAAGAGCGACATCGCGTGTTGTAATTCCATCGTGCACACTTGTAACAAACTTTCATTCTTTTTGCTCTTCTCCTTTTTGAAAATAAACTTTTACCGAGACCAAGCATGTATGGGACAAATGAATCTGAAGATTCACCAGCTAAACGAACCTTTGCTTCGATTATCCAGCGTATATTGTCTAGGATGCCCTTATACATTAATAGTCTCAGTCTTTCACACCTAGCTTCATAGACTTTTGTTAGAGCATTTAGAGGGAGAGAAGGAAAATGCTTTCTTAGATTTGAGAGAATGACATCCATTTTAAAAGGAGAAGAAATCAGTTATTATGGGAAACTGAAAAACAAACTGACTTGAGAGTCATGGAGTACCGTTATCCGCCATTTAACCAGGAACACAAAGAACTACAAAAAGAAAGAAACAACATTAAAATAAATTCTACTCATAACAAGGATTAGAAAGAGAAATGGATTCTACCTCAACAACTTGATGTTCCAGAAATGGTTTGAATCTTTGTCCATTGACCTTAAATACAATACCATTCTTAGGATTCTCAATGTCTATGGCCCCATAAGAATACACATGTTTGACAATATAAGGACCAATTCACCTAGATCTCAATTTTCCAGGGAATAGGTGAAGACGAGAATTATAAAGCAGAACTTTTTGACCAATTTCAAAAGTTTTTCTCAAAATTGATTTGTCATGAAAAGCTTTTGTTCTAGCTTTATAAATCTTTGAGTTTTCATATGCATCATTTCTTAATTCCTTAAGTTCATTCAATTGCAATTTACGTAACTTGGAAGCATCATCAAGACTTAAGTTGAAAGCTTTAATGGCCCAAAATGCTTTATGCTCCAATTCTACAGGCAAATGATAATGTTTTTCATAAACTAACCGATAGGGAGACATGCCTAAAGATGTTTTAAAAGCAGTACGGTAAGCCTAAAGTGCATCGTTTAGTCTTAAAGACCAATCTTTACGATTTGGGTTAATTATTTTTTCTAAAATTTGTTTAATCTCCCTATTTGCTAATTCAACTTGTCCACTTGTCTGATGATGATATGAGGTTGTAATTTTGTGGGTAATGCAATATTTCTTCATTAAGGATTCAAATGGTTTATTGCAAAAATGTGTTCCCCCATCACTGATGATAGCTTGAGGAATTCCAAATCGACTCAAAACATTTTCTTTTAAAAATTTTAGAATAGTTTTATGATCATTATGCCGACATAGAATCGCCTCAATCCATTTTGAGACATAATCAACTATAACCAAAATGTATACAAATCTAAAAGATGATGGAAATGGACCCATGAAATCAATTCCCCAATAATCAAAAATTTCAATGACAAGGATAGGGTTCAAGGCATCATATTTCTTTTAGAAATTGACCCCAATTTTTTACAACTTTCACAACTTTTGTAAAAAGTATAACTGTTCTTGAATAAAGTGGGCCAATAAAATTCATACTGCAAGATTTTCACAGCCGTTTTCTTTGAAGAAAAATAACCTCTACATGCTTCTGAATGATAAAATTTAATGACACTACTTACCTTATTGTCGGGTACACATCTCCAAAAGATTTGATTAGGACAATATTTGAACAAATATGGGTCATCCCAAAAGAAATTTTTCACCTCAATCAAAAACTTTTTTCTATCTTGGTGTGTCCACTGAGGTGGCATCTTACCTGTTACAAGAAAATTGACAATGTTAGCAAACCAAGGCATGAAATTGACAGAAAATAAAAACTCATCGGGAAAAGAATCATTGATAGGTGTGCTATCAAAAGATGAGTCTGTTGTCAGCCTTGACAAATGATCTACAACAACATTTTCGGCTCCTTTCTTATCTTTTATTGTGATGTTGAATTCTTGAATCAACAAGATCCACCGTATCAACCTAGGTTTAGCATCTTGTTTAGACATTAAATATCTAACAGTAGCATGATCAGTGAAAACAACAGTGGACGAACCAATTAAATAAGTTTGAAATTTATCTAATGCAAAAATTACAACAAGTAGTTCTTTTTCAGTAGTGGTGTAATTCATTTGTGCACTATTCAAAGTTCGAATTGCGTAATAAATTACATGAGGCTTACCTTTCTTTCTTTGGCCTAAAACAGCGCCAATAGCAAAATCACTAGCATCACACATCAACTCAAAAGGCAAAGACCAGTCAGGAGATTGCATGATAGGAGCAGAAGTCAAAAGACCAATTAATTTTTTAAAAGAATTCTGACAATCTTGAGTCCAATCAAATGGTGTATCTTTTGTTAGAAGATTACATAAAGGTCTAGATATGGCACTAAAGTCCTTTACGAATCTTCTGTAAAATCCTACATGTCCTAAAAAGGAACGAACTTCTCTGACTGTTTTTGGGAAAGGCAAATGAGCAATTAATTCAACTTTGGCCTTATCAACTTTAATTCCTTTAGAAGATATCACATAACCTAACACTATTCCTGAGGTAACCATGTAATGACATTTTTCCCAATTTAACACAAATCCTTTTTCTTTGCATTTTTTAAGAACTTTTTTCAAATTATCAAGACAATTTTCAAAAGAATTTCCAAAAACTGTCAAATCATCCATGAAAACCTCTAAATAATGCTCAATCATGTCACTGAAAATACTTAGCATACATCTTTGAAAAGTTGTTGGAGCATTACAAAGACCAAAAGGCATTCTTCTATATGCAAAAGTGCCAAATGGGCAAGTAAAAGTGGTCTTTTCTTGGTCCTCTAATGCAATTGGTATTTGATTATACCTTGAATAACCATCAAGAAAACAATAGTAGGGATGTCCTGCTACTCTTTCTAGAATCTGATCAAGAAATGGCAATGGAAAATGATCTTTCCTAGTGGCTGCATTCAATTTTCTGAAATCAATACACATACGCCAACTAGATGAGACTCGGGTAAGTATTAATTCTCATTTTTCATTTTCAACTACTGCTATTCCAGATTTCTTAGGCACAACTTGTGTAGGGCTTACCCACTGGCTATCAGAGATAGGATAGATAATTCCAACATCAAGTAATTTAAGAACTTCAGCTCTAACTACCTCTTTCATGTGTGGATTTAATCTTCTTTGAGGTTATTGAGATATTTTAGCATTATCCTCTAAATGTATTCTATGTGTACAAATTAATGGATTAATGCCTTTTATATCCTTTATGTTAACAAGTGGCCTCAAACTCAAGAGGGGGGTGAATTGAGTTTATAAAATATTTTTGTAAATCTTTCGTAAAACGGTTGTTGAACAATTTTCATTGAAGCTATTGGATGATTGAAGTGAATAGATAAATGAGATTGAATACTTCACTCACAAATTAAACAATCTAAGATAAATAACATTCAAGTAAGCATATAGAATAAAAGCACAAATGTAAAGAGATGAGTTTAGAAGATCAAACACAATAGTTTATCCTGGTTCGATCACCAATCCACTTGTGATCTACGTCCAGTCCTCAAGCAATCGCTAGAGATTTTCCACTATCTTCAAACTTCAATAGGTGCTTGATAACCTTTACAATTGAGAGCACTTAACACACCTTGGGATACCTCACCCTTGTGCTTGAGCCTCAAACAGGGATACCTCACCCTTTACAACTTTTGAGGGATGCCTCACCCTCAAGGGATACCTCACCCTTTACTAACTTTGAGAGATGCCTCACTCTCTAGGGATACCTCACCCTCTCTTTATAGATTTACACAAAGTGTAGAAGATAGAAACTCTCTTAAAGAGTAGATAATACAACTTGAAGCTTATGGGTATAAAGGATTTACACACTTAGCTTAAAATAAAGATTTGGAGAAAAAGATGATGAAATTCATTTTCAATGCTCAAGAGTAATTTTCAGAATGTTCCCCAACTTGTTTTTGATGCCCAAACACTTGTATTTATAGCCCAATGAGTTTTAGAGCCGTTGGAGGGTTTTAGAAATGATTTTCTATGAAAACTAGGCGTTTATAGCTGCTAGAAACGTTCCTGGGCACTTGGTAATCGATTACAAGCTTCATGTAATTGATTATAAGCTTTTTGGGTACTTGTAATCGATTACATACTTTGTGTAATTGATTACACGGCTTCTGTCAACGTTGTAATCGATTACATGACTTGTGTAATCGATTACACCATTTCTGGTTTTGAAAACTGATTTTAAAAGGTCATAACTTCTTCATTTCTTATCCGATTAAAGCGAATGACCACTCATTGGAAAGATATTTGAGTCTATTTTCATATGAAAGATATTTTAGAACAAAACTTAAAGTATTTTGAAATATATGATCAAAATAGTAACCAAATGTCAGATTTTCAAAACTCAAACTTTAATTAGTCTTAACTTTTTTGTTTCCTATCCGTTTAAAGCAAATGACCACTCATTGGAAAGATATTTGAGTCTATTTTCATATGAAATATTTCAAAACAAAACTCAAAGCAGTTTGAAAGTTATGATCAAAAGAGTAACCAAAGGTCAATTTTGTAAAACACAAACTTGACTATTTTTCATAGTTTTGAACTATTACCATAACTAGCTTTCCAAAACAGTTTGTTGGGCATTTAAACATTTTAGAAACACTTATAAATATGTTTAAAACTTGTTTGAACTTAGTGTGATTCCTTTTTACCTTTACACAAGATCTAAGTCCTATAAGCTAAGCTTGAAGAGTCTTGGGACTTGATCTTTGCACTTCCATTCCTTTCTTGTTTGTTATCATCAAAACCATTGCTTTAGTCAATGCGAATTACATTCTTCCCCTTTTCGATGATGACAAATATTCATTTGAGAAATGAGTTAGTTCAAATAAATTGGAATTCTCAAAAGGTGCATTAGAGACTTACTCCCCCTCTATTTTTCAAGAGGTGATTCGATCAGAGATTGCACAGCTCCCCCTTAATTTTGGAATTCCAAGATCATTGTATTTGTACTTTGTTATTTACCTTTTCTCAAAGACTCATAAACTTCTCCCCCTTTTGTCATGATCAAAAAGATATACAAGATATAGATTTTGATAAAGAGAGAAGTGATAGAGCAAAACCATTGCTAAATAATGAATATTCAATAGGGAATTCAACCAAATCAGCATTATATAACCAGAATATCCATTAAAAAATATTCATTTCAAAATAATGCATTAAAAGTTAGATTATGCAGCAAAAAAGTCACATTATGCAGCAAAATAATGGCATTATGTAGAAAAATATGTCTTTATACAACAAAATAACAAAAAGTATGAATTGTGCAATAAAATGAACAATTTATGCATTGAAAGTTAGATTATGCAGCAAAAATGTCACATTATGCAGCAAAAATGCTCATTATGCAGAAACTTACATATTATGCAGAAGGATGATGAATTATGCATCAAATTAGATGCATGATTAAACCATTATAACAAGTTCAAAGAAATTGATGTTATGTATATTATTTCACACAAGAAGCATATTCATTTAGCATATGCAAGACATATAAAAGATATTTTTCAAGATGTTAACCAAGTAAAGCATAGAACAAGACTCCACTTAACCAAAGGACGCAAGTTCAAGCCTTTTGGAGACAAGGAGGACAGCATGAAGCATTTTCTTGTTTTGTGCTTGGAGCAGCCAATTTTCAAGATATCCAAAGTAATTCTTGGCCTTCAAGCACACCTACAACACACTTCAATTTTTGATTTTTGGTATCCAAATTTTCTTGGGTCCTTGTGTGTTAGTCTTTGGCAAAGTACCTTTGGGAACCCAAACCAATTTTGTTCCTAGCTTGTTATTAATATTCTTCCTTACATTGCAATTTGATGTACTATGCCCTTTCCTACCACAATGAAAGCATTTAATAAAGGGACTAATTGATGTACTTGATGAAACAAAGAAGTTCTTGAGAAACTTTTGTTGTTTATTAGGATTATACCCTAAACCAGCATTTTGAAAGATGCATATTTGATTTCCAAGCAAAATGTTCAAAGTATCTCTTCTATAGGTAAATTTTGAAAGAGTGCTTTTCAAGTCCTCAATCTCAATTTCAAATGCTTTACATGATGAGCAAGATGAGTGTGTAGATGCATTTTCTAGTGATAAACATGTTATGCATGAAGAATTTGCATCAATAAGTCTAAGAGTTTCGTTTTCTATTTTAAGTTCCTCAATTTCCTTATTTAACATAGATATCTTGTTTTCAAAAGAGGAAATTGATTTCTTGGATGATGAAACAAGTTTAGCAAGTCTTATAGATTCATTATGTAATTCTTCAAATGCATCTTGTAATTCATCATAGGAAGGGGAAGAGTTTGATTCAGAATTTGAAGATGTTACCTCCATGTCATTTTCATCTTCCTCTTCTCCTTTAGCGATGAAACATAGATTGGCTTTCTCATTATCCGAGCTATCGATTGAATACATGTCATTATCATTCCAAGCTATGTAGGCTCTTCTTTTTTTCTTCTCCCTTGAGGATCTCTTATTATACTTTTCCACTTGACTTTGATAAATTGGGCACTCCATCTTCATGTGACCCAATTTTCCACATTCATAGCATTTAGGAGTGGATGAGGTTCCTTCCCCTCTGTGATAGACATTCTTTTGGGGAAAGAGAGGTCTTCTTTGAGCTCCACTCTTCTTGAAGAATCTTCTAAATTTCTTTACTAGTAGAGCAAGATTCTCCTCATCTATTTCCAAGTCATCTCCATCATCATCATCATCATCATCATCATCGTCATTAATCATGGAGGAAGTGGCCTTGAGAGCTATTCCATTCTTTTTCTTGTCAATCTCCTCACTTTGGTTGAGTCTATTCAATTCCAATTCATATTCTTGGAGCTTGCCAAAAAGTGTGGCTAAGGTTATGGTTAAGAGATTTCTTGACTCCGATATAGCCGTCACTTTAGGTTGCTAATCCCTGCTCAAACATCTTAAAACCTTGTTAATAAGATCTTCATTAGAAAATGTCTTTCCTAATTAAGCTAAATGATTTACAATAAGTGTAAAACGTTTTTGCATTTCTTGAATGCTTTCTTTTTGGTTCATTCTAAAAAGCTCATATTCATGAGTGAGAGTATTGATTCTTGATCTTTTTACTTCACTAGTACCCTCATGGGTTACTTCTAAAGTGTCCCACATTTCTTGGGTAGATTTACAATTTGAGATTCTAAAGAATTCATCATACCCCAATGATGTGGTAATGATGTTTTTGGCACTCAAATTATATTGGACCTTTTTTTTTATCATCATTGGTCTATTCACTTCTTGGTGTATTAACCCTTACACCATTAACAACTTTTGTGGGGATAAAAGGACCATTTTCAATAGCATCCTACACATCTAAATCAATAGCTTCAATAAAAAAAAATTTTCTTTCTTTCCAATAAGCGTACCCATCCCCATTGAAAAAGGGAGGTCTATAGATAGAGGAACTTTCTGAAAACTCATTTGAGGAGGCCATCACTTTCTCTTGAAGCTGCTAAGCCCTTTACACAAGAGCCTAACTCTGATACCACTTGTTACCAAGTAGCCTCAAACTCAAGAGGGGGGTGAATTGAGTTTATAAAATATTTTCATAAATCTTTCGTAAAACGGTTATTGAACAATTTTCGTTGAAGATATTGGATGATTGAAGTGAATAGATAAATGAGATTGAATACTTCACTCACAAATTGAATAATCTAAGATAAATAACATTCAAGTAAGCATATATAATAAAAGCACAAAAGTAAAGAGATGAGTTTAGAAGATCAAACACAATAGTTTATCCTGGTTCGATCACCAATCCACTTGTGATCTACGTTCAATCCTCAAGCAGCCGCTAGAGATTTTTCACTATCTTCAAGCTTCAATAGGTGCTTGATAATCTTTACAATTGAGAGCACTCAACACACCTTGGGATACCTCACCCTTGTGCTTGAGCCTCAAACAGGGATACCTCACCCTTTACAACTTTTGAGGGATGCCTCACCCTCAAGGGATACCTCACCCTTTACTAACTTTGAGAGATGCCTCACTCTCTAGGGATACCTCACCCTTTACTCTAGAGGGATACCTCACCCTCTCTTTATAGATTTACACAAAGTGTAGAAGATAGAAACTCTCTTAAAGAGTAGATAATACAATTTGAAGTTTATGGGTATAAAGGATTTACACACTTAGCTCAAAATAAAGATTTGGAGAAAAAGATGATGAAATTCATTTTCAATGCTCAAGGGTAATTTTCAAAATGTTCTCCAACTTGTTTTTGATGCCCAAACACTTGTATTTATAGCCCAATGAGTTTTAGAGCCGTTGGAGGGTTTTAGAAATGATTTTCTATGAAAACTAGCCATTTATAGCCGTTAGAAACATTCCTGGGCACTTGGTAATCGATTACAAGCTTCATGTAATCGATTATAAGCTTTCTGGGCACTTTGTAATCGATTACATACTTTGTGTAATCGATTACACGGCTTCTGTCAACGTTGTAACCGATTACATGACTTGTGTAATCCATTACACTATTTCTGGTTTTGAAAATTGACTTTAAAAGGTCATAACTTCTTCATTTCTTATCTGATTAAAGTGAATGACCACTCATTGGAAAGCGATTTGAGTCTATTTTCATATGAAAGAGATTTCAGAACAAAACTCAAAGTATTTTGAAATATATGATCAAAATAGTAACTAAAGGTCAGATTTTCAAAACTCAAACTTTAATTAGTCATAACTTTTTCGTTTCCTATCCGTTTAAAGCAAATGACCACTCATTGGAAAGATATTTGAGTCAATTTTCCTATGAAATAAGTTTCAAAAGAAAACTCAAAGTAGTTTGAAAGTTATGATCAAAAGAGTAACTAAATGTCAGTTTTGTAAAACACAAACTTGACTATTTCTCATAGTTTTGAACTATTACCATAACTAGCTTTCCAAAATAGTTTGTTGGGCATTTAAACATTTTAGAAACACTTATAAATATGTTTAAAACTTGTTTGAGCTTAGTGTGATTCCTTTTTACCTTTACACAAGATCTAAGTCCTATAAGCTAAGCTTGAAGAGTCTTGGGACTTGATCTTTACACTTCCATTCCTTTCTTGTTTGTTATCATCAAAACCATTGCTTTAGTCAATGCCAATTACACTTTAATGTCCATCCAATTGCACTTTTATGCCTTTTAAGTATTTCTATCAACCTACCTTCTTGTTCTTTGGTCAGGGATGAGGAAATTACCACTGGAGAGCTTTGTTCTTCTCCCAAAAATGTGTACTTCAACCCATCAAGTAATGGCTTTAGTTCCAGTGTGGGTACTTCTTCATGTGTATCATCATTCATGGGTTTTATTTCTTCAAATTTCTACTTCAATCCCTTATATTCCATTACCTGTGAACAATCAAGTAAAGAACATACTTTAGAAATATCATCATCTAATTGTGTACCTGAATCAAAGGAATTAATTAAACAAAATTCTAATGGGTCAGAAGAACTTCTGATTTGAAGATGATCATCTATAATGGCCTCAATCCCTTCAATCTCTTCCTTGTCATCATAAACTTCATGTGGTTACTTGCACATGTTGAAAACATTAAGCTCTAGTGTCATATTTCCAAATATTAGCTTCACCACTCCATTTCTGCAATTTATCAAAGCATTAGATGTTACTAAAAATGGGCGACCCAAAATAACAGAAACTGACTTAGAACTATCAACCATAGGTTCAGTTTCCAAGACAACAAAATCCACAGGATATATAAATTTATCAACTTGTACCAACACATCTTCTACTATTCCTTTTGGAATTTTAATTGATCTATCAGCAAGTAGAAGAGTTACGGAAGTTAGTTTTAACTCACCAAGATTGAGTTGCTGATAAACTGAATATGGAAGCAAATTAACACTAACACCAAGATCAAGTAAAGCTCCTTCAATTTTATGTTCTCCAATAATGCATGAAACTGTAGGACAACCAGGGTCTTTATATTTCAACTCATTATTGTTTTGAATAATGGAGCTTACCTGTTCAGTCAAAAAGGCATTCTTTTTCACATTATGTTTCCTTTTAACAGTACACAAGTCTTTCAAAAATTTAGCATAACAAGGAATCTGTTTGATAGCATCTAATAGAGGAATATTGACCTTCACTTGTTTAAAAATTTCAAAAATGTCACTGTTATGATTCACTTTACTTGAATTGTTTAATGCTTGAGGAAATGGGGGTGAAAGAGAGGGTTTGGTCTCCTTTTGACTAGGTGGCTTATCAACCCCTTCCTCATCTTTGGGAATTGACTCATCATCTTTCTCAAAAAGTTCAGGAATTTGTTTTTCAACAACCTTTTCACTCCTAAGAGTTATCACTGAGTTGACTTAATCTATTTTTTGACTTTCTAAACTACTCTCATTTAGGCTAAACTGACCCTTGGGATTTGGTTGAGGTTGAGAAGGAAATTTTCCTTTCTCGTGAATGACAAGTGCAGAAGAAAGTTTAGCAAGAGTGTCTTTTATGTCAATCATGGCTTGAGTGCTTTAGTTATTGATGGCTTCTTGTTTTTCTATGAATGCATGCAATGTTCCTTCAAGGTTTTTCCTATATGGTGGGACATAGGGTGCATATCCTTAAGGATTTTGAGAATCTTGTTATGCCTGAGGAGGTGGTGGTTGCATGAATTGTGCCTGATTATTGGTCCTCCAACTGAAGTTCGAGTGATTTCTCTATTCCGGATTGTATGTATCTGAAAAAGAAGAAGTGAATGGCTTTTTAAAATTATTCATTGCATTTACTTGCTTATGCACAACTTCTTTAAAAATAGGAATTTTTGGACATTCATTTGTTAAGTGTCCTAATTCATCACAAATGCCACAAATTTCTTCATTTTGCACAGATTTGATTTCTTTTACTTTCCCAGATTCTATGGCATCAACCTTTCTAGCCAAACTAGCAAACCTAGCATTTAGATCTTCTTCTTGACTAAGATGATATTTTCCTTTACTAGCATTTACAAGGTTATATCTAATTGAATTTTCAGAAGGATTAGTACTATCCCAAGATTGAGAATTTTCAGCTAAATGGTTTAAATAGTCTAAAGCTTCTTCCGGTTCTTTATCAAGAAATTCACCATTGCACATTGTTTCCACAAATTGCTTGGTTTCAGGTGTTAACCCTTTGTAAAAGAAGCTTATAGTGCGTCATTTTTTAAAATCATGATGTGGGCAAGAATTCAACAAATCTTTAAAACGTTCCCAACTTTGAAAATATGCTTCATTTGAATTTTGGAAAAAAATTTGGATTTGTCTTTTCAAAGCATTAGTTTTATGTGTTGGAAAAATTTTCTTCAAAAAATCACCTTGCATTTCTTGTCATATGCCAATTGATCTTGGTTCAAAGTGTTAAGCCAAGTTTTTGCTTTATCTTTCAAAGAAAAAGGAAACAATTTAAGCTTAACAACCTCTTCAGTGCAAGTTTGATCATGAAAAGTAGTACATACTTCCTCAAATTCTTTTAAATGTAAATATGAGCTTTCAGATTCTAAACCATGAAAATTAGGAAGTAAAGAAATCATACCTGCCTTGAATCTAAAATTGTTGGCATTGAGTGAAAAGATAAAACATGATGGACTAGAATTTCGAGATGGTTGCAAATACTCACGCATGGTTCGCAATGGTTGATTTTCATATTCATTATGCACACTTTCGTTTTCAGCCATTGTGCTTAATGTGTGTGATTGTGATTGATTTTCATGTTCATCATGCACACTTTCGTTTTCAACCATTGTGCTTAATGTGTGTGATTGTGATTCAAATAAATCAATATGTAAAGTACTTGGATTAACTCTAACCAAACGACCAGACTTTAAATCATGATACCAATTAAGCATAAACAAGTAACTTAAAATATAAAATAAAATGTACAAGATAGTAGTATAAACTGACCAAATATATATTAACAAGGGTGTGGTATAAACCAACCACCAAATATATATTAACACTTAGTAAATAAATATTAATAAAGGTGTGGTATAAACCAACTACCAAATAAGTTAATAAGCATAAAAATTAAAAAGTTAGTATGCGAGATAAATTAAAATGTTAGAAACAAATAAAGTAAAAAGTTAGATAGATGATAAAGTAAAAAGTTAGATAGTTAGTAAGAGAGTAAGTAAGTTAGTAAACAAAAAATAAATGACGAAAAATAGATAACAAAAAATGACAGAAAATAAATACAGAAAATAAAGTACAGAAAGTAAATTTAAAATATGAAAATTGGAGAATTGGCAAGCCGATTTTTTGCTCCGACGAGAGAGAAGAGAAGAAGAAAGATTATTTCATTAATGATTAAAGATTACAGAAAAATTAGGGAGAGTTTCCCCCACAAGTTAGTATGCACAGAAATTAAAAAGGGAGAGATTCCCCCACTAGTTAGTATGTTAGTATATATACAAAACTTTTACACCAGAAATTCGGTCTTCAAATCAAGTCCCCGGTAATGGCGCCAAAAAATTGATGCACACTTTTTAATTGTCGTATTTGCAAACCCAAGTGCAGATTGTCTCAAGTAATAAATTTCTCGGTGAGTCCGAGGTCGATCCACAGGGAATTGTTGAAGATTAAAGTGAAGTAAATATTTTGTTACTATGATTAAAATTATTTACTTGGGTAAAAAGATTCACTCTTGGTAAATAAAGTAAAGGTAAGATTAATTCCTTTTATAACTCAATTAGAATCCTGACAACATGGAGGTTCCAATCGGAAAATACAACATTAAAAGTCTATTTAAAATAATATGCGTAATTATATTATGTTTCCTAAAAATATTACCACAACTTATAGATGGGTTAAAGTATTCATTGTGCTAATATTTTGTCTACAACAAATCAAAAACTCCTCTTTATAAAGATGGTTTCTAAATTATAAGAAACAAATTATAATACGTATAATGGTTACTAGAAAATATAAATCATTTAAGCACAATAGAAGAATAAATCTAACCTTATTTTATTACCAAGAGCTTCACCCTTTCACCCAAGTGAAATGAAACGTAGTTACTCATAGATAAGAAGAAAGAAAGAGAGAAGAAGAAGAAGAAGAAGAACATGACTTTAATTTAGAACAAAGGAAAATTACTACAAGAAAACCTAGTAACAAAATGACATTATTTTGGTAACTAACACCTAACACCTAACACCCTCAATGATTTGCTAAGGCCCCCTTTTATAGAGGATTAGAAATACAAAATGATAAGGGGGCTGAGTCATTAGTGAGTGGATGAGTGGAAAATGAGTGGAAAATGCCAAATGACTTTTGGTGAGTGAAAAATTATAGAGATTCATTGTCTCTAAAATCATTTAGCTCTGAAGTTATTGAATGCATCAGAATAAGCAAATGTGATCTTCATCAAAGTTGTAGGCTTGATCTTGGCTTAAAAATGGACGCTAGAATCACCTCATTTGGCCAACTATAGCCCAAGATATGGGCTAATTACTATAGAGTGTTCAAGCCCAATTCCAGCACATCTATTCTGACTTTCATGCCCAATATCACCTACTAGACCTCTGATTCTTGAAAAGTATTCAACATGAAAGTTGTAGATATAGGTCTCAAGTATTTAGTATCAAAATTTCAGCCTATTTGACAACTTCTAGTCCAAAATATGGAATGAACAATGCACATAGGTCAAGCTGTCAAGAATAATACTCTAATTCTTGATTCAACTCCAATTTAAGTTATCTACTCGTGTGATTAGGCCTTTAAGGTATTCTTCAAAGTTGTAGAACTTTCTCTTATCTTTCAAATGCCACTATAATCAATTCCAAAGACAATGTACAGCCCAAGATATGGCCTAAATACAGAAATAGTGTAAGACATGAATTATGCTAAAAAATTCAATTAAGTCCAATTTGAGTCCAAACTTACAAAACATAATAAAACTCAATCAATTAAGTACATAGAGAGTGTAAATGACTAAGAATGAAAGCTTATTAATGTATCAAATATGTGATCATCAAAAATGATTAAGCAAATCACTAGCACCGCATCAATGATGGTAGCTCAACGTTGTCCACATGAATAGACTCACAAACGTCTAATGTCTGCGATCTTGGAGCCTGACATCTCTTGCATAGTGCTAGCTGTGAAGAGAAGAGAAACCTATTACTCTTTCACTCACAATTTCTATTAGGCTGCGGCTAGGGTTTGCAATTGATGCTCCTTGACAGCCCCTTAGCAGTACTATTTATAATAGTGACTACCTGAGTGAGAGTAGCAGTAGGTTTAGTAGTGTAACCTTGGAGTCATCTGTTATGAGTGTGGCCCACGACAAAACCCTAGTCCAACTTGGATTCTAAATTTTCTAACTTAATTTGTTCTATGTGTATGACCTTGCAAGTTCTCATGACGTTGGCAGTAATATTAAAATCCTATTTTAATATTACAAGCAGTAAGCGGTATCTTACAACATATCACTGCTACCTAAGTAATGAGAATGTCAGTGATTTGACATAATCTTTTCGTGACCAATGTTTGCTTATATTTTAGTCCCTTTGTCCAGATATCTAGATTGAACACGAGGCATGGAACGTGTCACCCTTGTATTGTTCAATCTTCCATTTGCTGATACTCAATTAGACTTAGTAATAAGAAATGAGATCAATATCTCATATTGACTCATTTGAGCATGGTCATGCATTTTGTAGTCTCACTCAATCAGAGGGCCTGAAGATATCGCTCTTGTTATGTAGGAGGGACAAATCCTATCTAGGTCACTCACATCTCTCTACATGATTTGTGGTATTTCCAATAACCAACTTTATAATCACCTTGTTACAGATGATGTTTGATGGCATTAAAATATACAACTCCTCATGTTGAAATCATAGTGATTTCAGGTCAAAGGACCACATATACCATTGTTACTTTGAGAATCGCTTATGAAACTCACGCAACGATCCATGTAGCGTTCTTATGGTAGGTCAGTCCAATACATCGTTACTCTAATATGTATCCATGTGAAGACTTGATATCTCATATCTATGACCTGTGAGATGTGGCCATTTGTCTATGCACATACTGGTCTTAATGTATTATTGTTATCCTAATTAATAATAATACTTGATTAGGGACATTTAAGAATAGTGTTCTAATTCTATCTAATAGGATTTCATGATCAAGTCATCTACTTGATGTCCTATGGAATTGAACTTACTATTCTAAGGACTTTATTATGTTTATAATAAACAACACAAGAAATGAAATGCCTCATGTATTAAATAAATAGCATAATATAATGTATGTAAATACTGTCAAAATAAAATGGTCTCTAGGGTATACACCAACAATCTTCCACTTGCACTAGAGCCAATCATGAATATGTCTAATGCCTAAAGGTCAAGTATGACCCTCATGTTTTTGCTGCGTAAGAGGCTTTGTCAATGGATCTGCGATGTTATCATCTATTGGTACTCTACATATCTTTACATCTGCTCTATCGAAGATCTCATCAATGAGATGGAAGCGCCTAAGTATATGTTTAGATCGTTGCTGAGATCTAGGCTCCTTAGCTTATACAATGACTCCATTATTATTACAATAGAGGTGCACTTGGTCCACAATGCTAGGAACTGCACCAAGCTCAGTAATGAACTTTTTGATCCAAACGGCCTCCTTTGCTGCATTGGAGACAACAATATACTCAAACTTTGTGGTAGAATCAGTGACTGTCTCCTACTTTGAGATCTTCCAGCTCAGCCCCACCATTCAAGCAAAAAACAAAAGTCGATTGCGATCTGGAGTCCTCCTTATCGGTCTAGAAGCTACCATCAGTGTAACCCTTTACAACTAGCTCTTCCTTGGCCCCATATACCAAGAACAAATCCTTAGACCTTCTCAAGTACTTAAGGATGTTCTTGACAATAGTCCAGTGGCTCTCACTAGGATTATACTAGTACCTGCTTGTCATGCTTAAAGTATACAAGATGTCTGGTCAAGTATATAACATGACATACATGATAGATCCAATTACAGATGCATATGGAATCTTGCTCATATGATCCCTCTCATCTTGGGTGAAGGGGGATTGAGCCTTAGATAGGATTACACCATGTGACATAGGCAAAAGTCTTTTCTTGGATTCATGCATGTTAAACCATCTTAACACTTTGCCTATGTATATACTCTGACTTAGGCCAAGCAGTCTCTGTGATTTATCTCGATAGATCCTGATACCTAATACATAGGTGGCTTCGCCTATATCCTTCATGGAAAAGCATTTCCTTAACCAATTTTTTACAAACTGTAGGGTAGGTTGTCATTTTCGATAAGTAGTATGTCATCTACATACAACACCAGAAAGACAATTGTGCTGCCACAAACCTTCTTGTAGACACAAGATTCTTCTTCATTCTTGATGAAACCAAATTGTTTTATTGTATCATCAAAACAAAGGTTCCAACTTCTGGAAGCTTGCTTCAATCCATAAGTAGATCGTTGCAATTTGCACACCTTTTCAGCATCCTGTGAAGTGGCAAAACCCTCAGGTTGTGTCATGTACACATCCTCGAGAAGATTTCCATTAAGGAAAGCAAATTTGACTTCCATTTGCCATATTTCATAATTGTGGTATGCTGCAATAGCAAGCAAGATCCGAACAGATTAAAGTATCGCAACTGGGGAAAAAGTCTTATCATAGTCTACACCATGAATTTGCTTAAAACCCTCGGCCACCAATCGTGCCTTAAAGGTATGCACGTTACCATCCATGTCAGTTTTCTTTTTGAATACCCACTTGCACCTAATTGGTTTTACCCTTTTAGGTGGGTCAACTGCAACACCCCCTCTGAAGGGTATCACATTTATACCAACTAATGATAATTAGTTAATTCCCAAGTTGTAAAATATTTAATATTATCTAAATACGGATTTCAAAATTTCTTTTTCACAGAATAACATAAATTGATCAAATTAAAGTAACTCCAAATATAATAACTGAATAAAATACTTTTCATTTAAATAGAGTTTATTACAACTACACATTCATTATCTTTACATACCCAAAAACATAACACCTAAGATAAGAGCCCTTGTCAGAAGACAAATTCCCTAGCTGGAAATGTCTCGATAGTACTCTAAATACTCTGAGTCCCAAAGAATACGTCAAGCAGTACCGCCTTCAAGAAACTATAATCTAAAGAAACCTAGCTGACTCCTTCTTGCAATCATCGTCGTCTTCACAGACATAGACATAAAATAGAAACAGACAGAATAAAATATCAAAGAGGTGAGATCCCCTACATCGCAAACCAATATGGCAGCAAAGAAACGATACAAACAACAATGTCGTTCTATACATGCAATCCATAGATTAATATAAAATCAGCAGATATATTCAGGATATTTAATAGATAAACAATCTAAGAAACTTGCAATATAATATCAGGCATAATGATGATACCACAATCATATTATATTACAACAGCGTAAATGCTGACTATGCATATGCTTGATGAAATCAATTCCTACTCCATGGAGTTTACTCAAATTCAGAGATGAACGCCCAGAAGATCTGTCCCCCCTAAAAATACAGTCTATGCTGGATAACGAAAAGTAATAGTATTTGTCGGGATGTCAGTGCATTGTAATCGATGTTCACGGCCAGGGGTATATATATATATATATATGACTCAATGTCAATTGACTCAATGTCAATAAGTGAATCACCGCGCCCTGACATCCCCAGGATCCCTCCCATTATCCTGTAAGTTCTCGTCCACTCCTTAGGCATAAAATGCCACGACAAATCAAGCAAATACGCTTTTCTATGCATGATAAATGATTCAAACATATATTGTCATTGATCACACAGTATTTCATAGTCACACGTCGTCACATGGCTATATCGCAGTATATTGCTCAAAAACATTTTTAATTGAAACAAAGTACTATTGTACTATTCCTAATGATATTAGCACAACTACACATGCACATATAGTTGTCCAATATCATTAGTATCTATGATATTATATAACTGCCCATACAATCAATAATAACAAAGATTCACTCGGGTCCAATACTCTAGTTTCCACAATTACAAATCACTTGATTAAATATGTTGGCCCCACGGCACAACTCGTTGTTCCTTTCAATCGCGTAACAATATTTTCACATTTTCACAATCGCGTAACATTTCTGTTACGTTTTCAAATCGCGTAAAGATTTTTTAACATTTTCGCAATCGCATAAAGATTTTAAAATATTTTCTCAATCGCGTAGCTAAAAATTTCCATTTTTAAATCGCGTAAAAGTTTTTTACATATTTTCAACCGCGTATAATATTTTTAAGCTCAAAATAAGAGTTTTCTCATTTAGTACTAAAAATTAACCTTATTTTCATTATTTACATAATAGTCCTTCTATAAAATAATATTTACGTAATAGTCCATCTTCAAATAATATTTTCAAAATAGTCCATTTTTCTAAAGAATATTTTTAGTATAGTCCCTCTTTAAAGAATATTTTCAATATAGTCCCTCTTTAAATCAATATTTCTACTGTTTCCCAAAAAATTGTGTTTCTTTAATTTACTTGGGATATTACAGCTCAAAATTTCCTAACATGCTTCAAAACCCATAGGGTGAGCTATACATCAGTAAATTTCAAGTATTGGCTTTTATTTTACTACGTAGCCTTACTTAAGTCAATTTTAATTCTAAAATATCATTTTTAAATTCATAAATTTACCAAATTGAACTCTTACTGTTAAAACACCTAACTCTACACTTAGTAAAATAATTTTGGATCTTGAACATCAGAATGGCATGTTGGTCGAATTCCCATATTGCTTCAAAATTCATATATATAATTCATTTCCTTACACTATAAATCCTTATAAAATTACTTAATTGAATTTCTTGTCATAAAATCATTTAATCCTCAATTTAGAAAATAATTTAAAATCCTTAGTCCTCTTTGTAGTGATGAGGCCGTGTGCCTCTAGGCTCTTTGAAGTCTTCATACAAATTTTCTCATCATGTGAATCACATCTTAAGTTACACAGAAATTATCATGTTTTCCAAAACACACATGTAAGCATATTATTAAAACTATAAGCATACCAAATATATATAAATCATGCATACTTATCAAAAAAATAAAATAATCACACAATATAATTCAACAAGCACAAAACCAATGATTACACAATCGAGTGAATGAATCTTCACATGGATTTTCCACTCACAAACACAAATAATTCTATTCTTTCACCACCACATATGGCCGATGAGGTTAATCTCCCTCTTACCTGGTTGATGCTTCCTAGCTCTTTGTAAAACTCTCTTTGTATCAATCTTTTACCACCAAATAGATCTTAGAATCACAACAAACACATACAAATTAGTATCTAAAGCTTGATTAAGATAACCATAGATCAAACATGATTTTAGGATTCTAAAAATCAAACTAGAAACAAAGTTTTCAAGATTTTTACCTTGAAAACCTAGAACTTAAATCCAAGATTCAAGTATGAAGATGATGGATTTTGACCAAAGTCTCAACATCAAAGAGCCTTAGAATGATGTGAGGATTCAAGAAGTATAGTTAGTTGAAATTAAACAAACTTGGAAGGTGATTTATGGAGTGAGGCCATGAGCTTCATAAATGAACAAGGTAGGAACTTTTTGATCTTCAACTTGAAGAACAAGGTTGAAAATGATAGAACTAGGTTAAGATCTCAACTACAAAGTATCTTAGAATTGTGTATAGATTATAGATCTAATGTTGTTTGAAATTTTTGAAGATTGGAAGTGGGATTTAGGAGTGGAGATCGAATGGTTCAAGAAAGAAAGAAGATGGAGTTCATGGTGTTTGTTCTTGGTGTTCTTGAATGATTGGAAGAGAGAGAATAGAGAGAATAGTTTTCATGTCACTAAATGTGAGGAAAAGAAATGAAATAGGCTACTTTCTAAGTGTGCAGTCGTGAAGTGAGTGAATGGAGAGATAGAAATTTGTTTAGCAAGATAGAAAGCTATCACATGCATGCACATGGCCTATGTCACTTGGTGTCATCCATTGGTCACCTAGATAAGCTTAAAACATAGTAGAATGGTCTTCAAATGGTGCATGGCCGTGAGATTTCTTTGGAGAAAATATGAGAGGTTTAATTGTATCACAAAGTGATAGAATGAAATGAATTAGCCAATTCTTCAATGCATGGCCATGTGAGTGCTTGCATAGAAGGTTCAAGGCTTGTTTTTCAAGACAAAACATAAGCACATGGGCTCACATGGGTGCATATGGTTTATGTCACACAATGGTCATCTTTTGATCATAAAATCAATCTAGAATTTGGTAGAATGGCCTTATGGCCGTGGAGTTCACTTAGGATAACTAAGTCTTAATTAAATTGTTTTCTAGTTACACTTAAACTAATTTAATTGATTCACTTAGTTACCTTTAAGCTAACTTAGTTAAATCATTTAGTTACATTCCAACTAGTTAATTACATCATTATGTCATTGTATATGTCATGGTTATGTCATGTTTCTAGATAATTTAAATATTTATTTAGTAACTAGCTTCTAATTATTTAGCAACTAAATTAGTTCATATAGTTACTAATTTAGCTATTAGGGTAACTAAGTTAGATTATCTAGTTACTCAACTAACAAATCTAGCCATTAAAATTAACTTCCTCTCCTAACCGTTGATTAAATCTAAGGTGGATATCATAAGCTCCTTTATCAAGATTGTTCCTACACCATTGATTAGATCAATGGTGATGATCTAAGTCTTTTCCATCAAGTTTTTCATCCAACGGTTCATAATAAAGTCCAGCCACTATGTTTGACCAATTCCTATTGGTTAGCCAAAAAGCTTAGTAATGATGGCTCATCATTACTCTTTGTGAAAATAGGTTTGCCCCAATGATTTAATATGTTAAGTTTTGATGATGACAAATACAAGACAAAAAGAATGATGCTTATGCTTAATAGATGTGCTTTATAGATAACAAATGCATCACAAAAGAATATTGATCATATTACATAAATGTGCTTAATGAGATATATTGTATCATGCATGATTATGTACTTTATCTAGTTATATTTCACTTAATAATCATGCAATGAGATATATGTAACATTCATCATAAAATATATCCAATAATATTTTATATGAGTTATAAATGAATTAATATTGGATATGTCAATGAAAGTCTTGTATGCATGTTAGACTAACTAGAGTTATACATTTATGAATCATGCATATGAAGATATTGAGTTATGAATTTGAACTAACTATGTTTGGTTAAGTGAGCAATACTTTGTAGGATAGTCCAAGTACCAAGAGTGAGCATTGCAACAAGAAAGTAAAAGATCACAACTATGCTCTACTCAAGGAGAATGAAAATGATAAAGGTGTTCCAAGCAATTGCAAGATTTGAAGAGAATGAATTTTTGGAAGCTTAGATTACATCAAGAAGTGATGGTGGCAAAAGATCTAGTCCAACATCTTCAAAAAATAGCTTATAGGACTTAGATCTTGTGTAAAGGTAAATGGGATTCACACTAAGCTCAAAATATGTTTTAACATCTTTAAAAATATTTCTAAAATGTTTAAATGCCCAACAAACTATTTTTGGAAAGCTAGTCATGATGGTAGATCATTTCTATGAAAAATAGCAAAGTTTGCGTTTTGTAAAACTGACCTTTGGTTACTCTTTTGATCATATCTTTTAAAATACTTTGAGTTTTGCTCTCAAAACATATCTCATATGAAAATAGACTCAAAGATCTTTCCAATGAGTGGTCATTCGCTTAAAACGAATAAGAAACGAAGAAGTTATGACCATTTAAAGTTAGTTTTCAAAACCAGAGTGGTTTATTCGAATAACACATGTGTTATTCGAATAACTAAAGCCTTATTCGAATAACAAAAGTGTTATTCGAATAACACACCCGAGAAAATGTTGCAGAACGTGTTTTTTGAAGATTTATTCGAATAATCAAAGTGTTATTCGAATAACACAAGCTTTATTCGAATAACAAATGTGTTATTCGAATAACACAACTTAGAAAAGTTCCAAGAACGTGTTTTTGATGATTTATTCGAATAACCAAAAGTGTTATTCGAATAACACAAGTCTTATTTGAATAACAAGTTGTAGAAAATAGTGAAATAAATGGAATTATTCGAATAACACATGTGTTATTCGAATAACACAATATTTATTCGAATAACAGAGTTCTTATTCGAATAACACTTGATCAGAAACGTTCCCAACGGTCATAAAATGGCTAGTTTTCATTATAATTCATTTCCAATCTTTACCCAATGGCTCTAAATATTATTGGGCTATAAATATAAGTGTTTGGGCATCAAAGAAAAGTTGGAGAACAATATGAAAATCACTCTTGAGCATTAAATTCATTTTTCACTCTCTATTTCTCTAAAACTCTATTTTGAGCTATAAGTGTGTGAATCCTTGATACCCATAGTGCTTCAATTTGTATTATCTACTCTTGAGAGAGTTTCTATCAATTCTATCCTTATATTATCTAAAAGAGAGGGTGAGGTATCCCTCAAAATTGTAAGGGTGAGGTATCCCTTGAAAGTATAGAGGCTCAAACACAAAGGGTGAGGTATCCCAAGGTGTGTTGAGTGCTCAAATTTGTAAAGGTCATCAAGCACCCGTAAAGCTTGAAGAATTAGAGGCTCTAGCACAAGAGTGAGGTATCCCAAGGTGTGAGGAGTGCTCTTATTTGTACAAAGATTTTCTTAGCACCCGTAAAGTCTAGGAGACAGTGAAGAAAATCTCAAGTTAAGCTTGGGGACTGGATGTAGGCCACAAGTGGTTGGTGGCTGAACCAGGATAAATTCTTGAGTTTGATTTTCTCTTCCCTACACTCTTTAATTTCTGTATTTGGTGATATATATATATTTATCTATTGCATATCTTGATGTTTTGATTCTTATAACTTGATATCTAGCTTATTCACTTGGTTCATCATATATCCCAAGTTATATTTGAGTAATTTTTAATAGTTGTGCCTTTGTTAGACTTATTCCGCTGCATGTGTTAATTGAAAATATTAAATTACATAATTTGTCAAAGTTGTATTAAAATTAATAATTACCCAATTCACCCCCCCTCTTGGGTAATGGTTGCCGTGGCTAACAAGTGGTATCAGAGCTTCGTGCTCTGGTAAAAGCTTAACTGCTTGGAGTTAAAGATCCTTATTTGTTTGGCAACCATTAAAAGCTTTTCAAAATGAATGGTTTTGAAATTAATAAACCACCATTCTTTGATGGTGTGAATTTCGTTTATTGGAAAGCTAGAATGGAAATTTATATGCAATCTATTGATCTTGATGTATGAGATATTGTGCTTGATGGATTTTCTTACAAATTAACTCAAACTTGGAATGCCTATGATAAGAAATGTTTTTCCTTGAACATTAGAGCAATGCAAATATTGAGAAATAGTTTAAATGATGATGCTTATGCTAAAATTAAGAGTTGCTCTAGTGCTAAATGTTGGTGTATGCCCTAGTGGCCAATACATTTTGTTTGTATTGACATACATTATATTATGCTATTTTTGATATATGAGGCATTTCATTTATTGTGTTCTTTTTGATAGACATAATAAAGTCCTTAGAATAGTAAGTTTGATACCATAGGACATCAAGTGGATGACTTGATAGTGAGATCCTATTGGATAAAATACTATTCTTAAATGTCCCTAGTCAAGTATTATTGTTAATTAGGACAACAATAATGCATTGAGACTAGTATGTGCGTAGTGAGCGATGACCACATCTCACGGGTCATGGATATGAGATATCAAGTCTACACATGGATACATATTAGAGTAATGATGTATTGGACAGACCCGCCATGAGAACGCTACGTGGATCGTTACGTGAGTGTCATAAGCGATTCTCATAGTGATAATGGTGTATGTGGTTCTTTGACCTGAAATCACTACGATTCCTACATGAGGAGTTGTGTGTTTTAAATGTCATCAAACGTCATTTGTAACAAGATAATTATAAAGTTGGTTATTAGACATATTGCGATGCATGTGGAGGAATGTGAGTGACCTAGATGGGATTTGTCCCTCCTACATAATAGGAGTGATATCTTCGGGCCCCCTGATTGAGTGAGACTATGAAATGCATGGCTATGCTCAAATGAGTCAATATGAGATATTGATCTCATTTGTTATTACTATGTCTACTCGGGAATCAGGAAACTGAAGATTGAATTAAACAAGGTTGACACATTCCATGCCTTGTGTTCAATCTGGATATCTGGACAAAGGGACTAAACTACACGGAAACATTGATCACGGATAGGTTATGTCAAATCACTGACATTCTCATTACTTGGGTAGCAGTGATGTGTTGCTAGATACCGCTCACTGTTTGTAATATTAAAATAAGATTTTAATATTACTACCAACGTCATGAGAACCTGCAGGGTCGCACACTTAGAACAGACTAAATTGGAGCAATAAGGATCCAAGTTGGACTCGGATTCAATTGTGGGCCTAACTCATGACGGAGATGGGTTTTAGGGTTGCACGCTGCTTACCTTGCTACTGCTCACACTCACTTAAGGCAGCCACTATTATAAATAGTACTGTTAAGGGGGCTACTATAGTTGTTACATCACAACCCTAGCCGCACCTAAGAAAGTGAGTGAGAGACAGTGAAAGGTTCTTCTCTTCTATTCGCAGCTAGCACCGCGAAACAGAGGCGTGACTCCTTTTGCAAGTCTGTTCATGTGGATACCGCAGAAACATCGTCGCTATTACGGTGTTGGTGATTCACCTCGCTTATGTTTATCACGCTTCAAGAGGTAAATTTTAAAAACTCGGATTATGGACTTTTCGCATGAATCCTGTGTGGGAATCCTATTATTCCGCTGCGAGATATTTTGATCCGCAATTCCCAACACTAAAGATATATGGGATGCTCTTGATTCTATCTATCTTGCTAACAATGATTTCTTGCATAAAGTTGTATATAGAGAGCAAGAAGAGCAAAAGGCTTTCAAGGAAGACAATATTAAAAAATGTCCTCAAGAAGATGCTCTTGAATCCTTGAAGGACAATAATAAGGAAGATAATGATTCCCTTAAAAAAGACTTTGAGGTAAATAATGCTAAACCATATTATAGTCATTTCTATTATGAGCTACAATATGCATATGATGAATTGTATGATGGTTTGTCGAATTTAGAAAATAAAAATTTATCTTGTTTAGAAAACATTTCCTCCATTGAAAATGAAATTGAGATTTTGAAAAATGAATATGTTTTTCTTAATGAGGAAATGCCTTTGAAATGTGAAACCTCAACTTCTTGTGAAAAATGCATTAATTTAGAAAATCAAGTTGAGAACTTATATTGTGAATTTGCCAAAGCTAATGACTCTAATTGCTTACATTCCATGATTGTTAATAAGAATGAAATTGATGTAATTTCACATGAAAATTCAAGTAAGTCTTGTGGCAAAAATAGTATAGAATGTAATAACAACCAAAGGCTTAAGTTTTTCAAAAATGATCTTCAAAGAACCAAGCCATCATTAAATTCACTTGTTTGCAATTTTTGTGGTCATCTATGACATATTTCTCACTTGTGCAATTATAGAAGAAATCATTACATGAGAAATAATATGATGTGGGTTCCTAAAAGTCTTAAAGGCTCTAATACTAACATTCAAGGACCCAAGATGAAGTGGGTACCAAAATGTCCACCTAGTGTTTCAATTATACAGAAAACTTCTCAAAAGGATGGACAAATTGGTCAAGTGAAAAAGGAATCATCAAGGGGAATGCTTCCAAAGCCCATTGATAGAAGTTTTGATCAAAGAAGGGAGATGACTTCAACCAAAGCTTCTCAAGTACAAAATGTGAAACTTGTAAAGGTCAAAACACCAAAAGAGAAGCAATGGGTAAAGAAAAGAGTTCCCTTAATTACCAAGGCCAAGGTATCACATGTTTTTACCTCTTATGCACATTCACTTAAAAAGACAATGAATATGAGGTATATTCCTTGTAGGCCTTAGGTAAATGATAGAATCATGTGCACTTAGTAAAATATGACTATTTTGTTTAGCACATGATTATATTAATTCTTGTTGTACCATAGCTCATTAATTTGTTATATATCTTGGTACATGAGATTCTACAATGCCTAGGTATGTTTACTATGATTTGAATTATCTATATATCATGAAAGTAAACTTACTTTTGGTTATGTGTTTAATGGTAATTGATTATTTAATTTTTTGTGCTCAAATTATATACTATGGAAAATGTGATATCTATAAGAGTATATTGGATTAATGATCAATGACTAACTTCTATGGATCCAAAATTAGTGGATACCAAAGAAAATGCTTTGAATTGTGTTGTAGGGTGACCATTAGCTCAAGTATGCTTTGAAGTGAAATACAACCATGCTACTTAAGGTTGCGATAACTTAAAATGGTCGAAGTTCTCCAAGAGTAATGAAGACACAAAAGAATGACATGGAGAACCATAACATTCTCAAGGAGCCTTGAGGCATGAAAGTTGGAGTCACCTACAAAAACTCAAAGAGTATACTTTTGATGACATTAATCTCTTATCCTTATTTATGCTTTAAATTGAATATCATGTGATATTTGGATAAGTAGAGAGTTATTTTTATGCCTTAACATGCCAGATATGCATATAAAAATTCAGATGCTCATAAGTCATTCTAATCCTTTCTCTTTGATGCCTAATTGTCTTACATACTCCCTTGGAGATTGGAAAGTAAAATGTTCTATGTCCTTTTGTTTGAAATTGCTTGATATGTTCCTATGTTGAAAACAAGAAGTAAATGATTTCAAAAGTTATAATTCCATAGTTTTTCAATTCTTGCATTACAATAAGAGACTTTTTATTCTTGATTGGCATGTGTGCATATTAGAATTCCTTACTTGATATTACATGCCTTACATGATCATCGTTTGCCCCAAAATGCTTAAATCATATTTGTGGATTCAAGTGCATATGTGCTTCATGCATTCTTGTTAGAACTAATATTGCATGGTTGATAATGTGGTACATGTTTTACATTATATATCAATCTAAATTATGCTTGAAAATAAGTTTAAATGATATTTGATGCTAACCCATGTTTTAGAGAACTTTTGAAATATAGTCATCAAATATTGAAATGTCAAGCATATGTGGATAAATGAGAAGAGTTGAATGAAAAGGAACATGAGGAGACTTTCTTCAAGTGCAATGGAATGAAATACTCAATGGAAGAAAATACAAACTCACAGGACCTATACATGAAGAACATTCTAAAGAAGCATCACTTTCTATCTAACCCAATAAGTATCTCTATCCCTAAACTATTATGGTATTCTATATGTTATGGATTATATGATACTTGTTAATAAATTGATCTTAAAAGATTAGATGCTTTCCTTACATGAGAAGTATGCTTAGTATTGACAAAGTGCCTAATTGAACATTAAATTACTAGTTTTGTCGTTGCATATGGGTTGGATGACATTAGTTCTATACATATAGCATATTTCATCATGATGAATGTTTGATATCTATGATTCTCTTGATCTATGATTTCTTAATGGTATAATTCTTATGAGAATCATGCTCTTGTCTTGAAAAGATTTTTTAGTTTGATTAAAAAGTTTTTAAAGCAAAATCTCTTATCATATTTGAAAGAAGCTTTTTAAGTTTCATATCCTTGAGAATATTTTGAACTTATCTTAAGAACTTGAAAATATTTTCACCTCATATTTGTTTTGAAAATTTGAAAATCTTTGAATTTGTGCTATAAATGCAGTACTCTCTTCATTGCTTTGAAATGTTTATTAAATCTTGAGAGAGTATTTAAGAAAGTTTTCCAAATAAATCTTTTGAAATATTCTATAGAGATCAATCTTCATACTTCAAAAGATAAGCCTTGTTCTTCAAAAGCGTTTTATCTTTTCAAGGCTCTTTTTTAATGAGAAAAAGAAGAGATGAACTTTCAAATACTCTTTTGACTTGGATTTGATCACTCTCAAGGAATATGTGGTTTCAATATAAATCTCTTCTACCCTTCTAAAATGCTTTTGAAAATGTAATGTGTTATTATAAAAGTCTTTTTGAAAGGGGGAGAAGTCTTAAAAATGGTTTTTGATTGATGGATGAAGAATATGTATCATTGCCTTGCTTTTTGATAATGTGCTTACATGATCTTGGCATGCATACTTTCCTTTATCTATCTTGTGCTTCAATAAGGGGGACCTTATCTTACTTCTCTTACATATCTTTCTTCAACGTTAAATTGTTATATTTTGATAACATGCATATTTTGAGGGGGAGCATAGCTCTTAAATTGGTGCTTATATCTTTTGGCTTACATCCTTACTTGACATGAAATATTTTATTGTTAATACTATTAACATGTCAATAAAGATCATCTTTTATTCTCATTCCCTCTATCAATGAAAGAAGGTAAATATTCTTAAACTTCATATCTTTTGATTCTTTCATTGAGAAATGCTTGATATGTGACAAGTTATATGATCCTTTATTTGAAAACCTCAATTCCATGATCTTACATGAATATTTTGTAACTCTTAACAAGTGATATCAAATAATACTTATTTATCATGTGGTATGCAAAATATTATATGCTAGACGTAATTTCTTAAGCTTATTGCTATCATATGTTAAATGTTGATGTACTATAATGTGACAAGTATTGCATGAATAATCTTTTATATCTTGAAAGCATGCTTATTTCATCTCTTTGACAACATTAGTTCGATTTATAAAGGGAGAGAAAAATATTATCTTTCTTTCCTAAGCCTTTTTGTTGATGTCAAATAGGGGGAGAGAAAATTGGAAAGAAAAATATGTTCTTGTGCTTATTGTTTGATATGCTTACATGAATATCTATCATTTTACATTGTTCAACATATTTTTCCTTGGTGATTTGTCATCATCAAAAAGGGGGAGATTGTGGAAATAGGTTTGTCTCAATGATTTAATATGTTAAGTTTTGATGATGACAAATACAAGACAAAAAGAATGATGCTTATGCTTAATAGATGTGCTTTATAGATAACAAATGCATCACAAAAGAATATTGATCATATTACATAAATATGCTTAATGAGATAAATTGTATCATGCATGATTATGTACTTTATCTAGTTATATTTCACTTAATAATCATGCAATGAGATATATGTAACATTCATCATAAAATATATCCAATAATATTTTATATGAGTTATAAATGAATTAATATTGGATATGTCTATGAAAGTCTTGTATGCATGTTAGACTAGCTAGAGTTATACATTTATGAATCATGCATATGAAGATATTGAGTTATGAATTTGAACTAACTATGTTTGGTTAAGTGAGCAATACTTTGTAGGATAGTCCAAGTACCAAGAGTGAGCATTGCAACAAGAAAGTAAAAGATCACAACTATGCTCTACTCAAGGAGAATGAAAATGATAAAGGTGTTCCAAGCATTTGCAAGATTTGAAGAGAATGAATTTTTGGAAGCTTGGATTACATCAAGAAGTGATGGTGGCAAAAGATCTAGTCCAACATCTTCAAGAATAGCTTATAGGACTTAGATCTTGTGTAAAGGTAAATGGAATTCACACTAAACTCAAAATATGTTTTAACATCTTTAAAAATGTTTCTAAAATGTTTAAATGCCCAACAAGCTATTTTTGGAAAGCTAGTCATGATGGTAGATCATTTCTATGAAAAATAGCAAAGTTTGTGTTTTGTAAAACTGACCTTTGGTTACTCTTTTGATCATATCTTTTAAAATACTTTGAGTTTTGCTCTGAAATTTTCTCATATGAAAATAGACTCAAAGATCTTTCCAATGAGTGGTCATTCGCTTAAAAAGAATAAGAAACGAAGAAGTTATGATAATTTAAAGTCAATTTTCAAAACCAGAGTGGTTTATTCGAATAACACATGTGTTATTCGAATAACCAAAGCCTTATTCGAATAACAAAAGTTTTATTCGAATAACACACCCGAGAAAACGTGCCAGAACATGTTTTTTGAAGATTTATTCGAATAATCAAAGTGTTATTCGAATAACACAAGCCTTATTCGAATAACAAATGTGTTATTCGAATAACACAACTTAGAAAAGTTCCAGAACGTGTTTTTGATGATTTATTCGAATAACCAAAAGTGTTATTCGAATAACACAAGTCTTATTCGAATAACAAGTTGCAGAAAACAGTGAAATAAATGGAATTATTCGAATAACACATGTGTTATTCGAATAACACAATATTTATTCGAATAACAGAGTTCTTATTCGAATAACACTTGATCAGAAACGTTCCTAACGGTCATAAAACGGCTAGTTTTCATTATAATTCATTTCCAATCTTTACCCAACGACTCTAAATATTATTGGGCTATAAATATAAGTGTTTGGCCATCAAAGAAAAGTTGGAGAACAATATAAAAATCACTCTTGAGCATTAAATTCGTTTTTCACTCTCTACTTCTCTAAAACTCTGTTTTGAGCTATAAGTGTGTGAATCCTTGATACCCATAGTGCTTCAATTTGTATTATCTACTCTTGAGAGAGTTTCTATCAATTCTATCCTTGTATTATCTAAAAGAGAGGGTGAGGTATCCCTCAAAATTGTAAGGGTGAGGTATCCCTTGAACGTATAGAGGCTCAAACACAAAGGGTGAGGTATCCCAAGGTGTGTTAAGTGCTCAAATTTGTAAAGGTCATCAAGCACCCATAAAGCTTGAAGAATTGGAGGCTCTAGCACAAGGGTGAGGTATCCCAAGGTGTGAGGAGTGCTCTTATTTGTACAAAGGTTTTCTTAGCACCTGTAAAGTCTAGGAGATAGTGAAGAAAATCTCAAGTTAAGCTTGGGGACTGGATGTAAGCCACAAGTGGTTGGTGGCTGAACCAGGATAAATTCTTGAGTTTGATTTTCTCTTCCCTACACTCTTTAATTTCAGCATTTGGTGATATATATATATATATATATATATATATATTTATCTATTGCATATCTTGACATTTTGATTCTTATAACTTGATATCTAGCTTATTCACTTGGTTTATCATATATCCTAAGTTATATTTCAGTAATTTTTAATAGTTGTGCCTTTGTTAGACTTATTCCGCTGCATGTGTTAATTGAAAATATTAAATTGCACAATTTGTCAAAGTTGCATTAAAATTAATAATTACCCAATTCACCCCCCTCTTGGGTAATGGTTGCCATGGCTAACACTCTTAAGATATTTAACTTAAATATTTTCAACTTTCATGATTACACTTGAGATATTTTATTAAGATATTCTTTCGGTAGATATTTATTCCTAGATATTTACTAGGTGAGTCATCATAGAATCTTCTAGAACAGTTGAGTTAGCATGGTGAGTCATAGTGCAGAGTCACCAGCTGAGTCATCAAGAAATTTTTCTAACAGATATTACCCAATAGATAATAGCTACTGCTATTATTATACAATGGGTAATAGAAAACTCAGATATAGAAAATCTCAGTCAACTGTTCCTGGTTTCGGGTTTAGTAAGATCTCCCGATCCCGCCTTGACAGTTCGAAACTTTCTGGTCCAGAAAAAATTTTTATTTTTCGGGCCCGCCTCAAGCACATATATAGCTTAAAATAATATTAAAATAATCACAAACTCAAAAAAATCTACAAAAATTCTAAAAATCATAAAAACTATAAAACTCATTTATTTTTTGAAAAAACTAAATTCGGACATATATTTCAAAAATAATGTTAAAATAATCAAAATAATATTAAAATATTTAAAATAATTAAAATTTTCCAAAAATTCACAAAAACTCATAAATATTATAAAACTCATTTATTTCAAGAAAAACGAAAAATCGAGGTGTTACATCAACCAAGGTCCATACCTAGTTGGCATACATGGATTCCATTTCAGATCTCATGACCTCAAAAGCCATTTATCAAATTCTGGGCCTATAATGGCTTCTTGGTAAGTCACAGGCTCATCTTAATCCATGAGCAATATGTCACCTTATTGGGTCATGAGAAATTCATATCTCTCTGGTTGATGACGTATCCTGTTAGACCTACGCAGGTCTTATGCTACTAGAACAGGTTATTGTTCCACAACGTTTTGTGGAGGCTACTCTAATTCCACCATCGATTCGTTGCTACTCAGTCTCATATCCCTTGGTTTCCATAGGATACCCCACAAAGAAGCATTTATTTGATTTGAGTCCAAGCTTATTAGAAACATAACATTTTATATAAGTTTCACTACCCCAAATCTTCATGAAAGACATACTGGGCCTCTCCCAGTCCATATCTCATATGGTCTTTTTTGAACCATTTTTTATAGAACACGGTTAAGTGTAAAAGCTACTGTTAATAGAGCATGTCCCCAAAAGAAGCCTGCAAGATCTGCATGAATCATCATGGATCGGACCATGTCCATTAAAGTCCGATTCTTCCTTTCAGAAACACCATTCCATTGTGGTGTTCTAGGAGGAGTGAGTTAAGAGATTATCCCACACTCTTTTCAATGATCATCAAATTGTTGGCTTAAGTATTCTCCACCTCGATCTAATCGAAGGACTTTAATACTCTTGCCAAGTTGGTTTTGTACCTCATTCTTGAATTCCTTGAATTTTTCAAAGGATTCTGATTTGTGTTTCATAAGATACACAAACTCATATATATTGAAATCATCAGTAAAAGTAAAAATGTATTGAAAACCACCTCTAGCTAGTGTGTTTAGGGGTCCACATACATCACTATGTATGAGGCCCAAAAGATAACTAGCTCTTTCACCTTGTCCAGTGAATGAGGCTTTTGTCATCTTCCCCATTAAACAAGGCTCACATATTTCATATGATTCAAAATCAAATGAGTCAAAGAATCCATCTTTATGGAGTTTGGAGATGCATTTCTCATTTATATGGCACAAACGACAATGCCAGAAATAAGTTAGGTTAATATAATTTGATTTGAACATCTTACTATTTATGTTATAGATGGGCATTTTGAGATTGAGGACATAAAGTCCATTACTCAGTTGTGAACTACGATAAAAAATATCAAATTCAAATAAATGGAACAACTTTTGTCCTTTATTATAAAAGAAAAACCTTTCTTGTCCAAACAAGAAATAGAAATGATATTCCTACTAATAGCAGGCACAAAATAATAGTTCTCTTACTTAATCACAAGTCCAGTGGGTAAAGATAATAAATAAGTCCTTACGGCTAAAGCAGTAACTTTTGCTCCATTTCCAACTTATAGGTTGACTTCACCCTTAACCAATGGTCTACTCTTCTTTGGATCCTGCACATTTACACAAATTTGAGACCTACATCCAGTATCTAATACCCAAGATGCAGAAGTAGATAAATTGACTTCTATAACAAAAATACTTGAAGTGGAAGTCTCACTTCCCTTTTTCTTCTTAAGCTCCTCCAAGTACCTGGTGCAGTTCCTCTTCCAATTTCTAATCTGACCATAGTGGAAGCATATACCTTCCTTAGCCACTCCACCCACAGGTTTCAAGTTGGAAGTGCTAGGCTTGAATTTTTCCTTGCCCTTGCCCTTCCATTTGTCCTTGGGTTTCTTCAACTGCTTTTTGCCCTTATTCTTTTGGACCATCATAATGGCCTTTCCTTTTCCTTTGTTTATGTTCTGCTTAGCAATTCTCAACATGCTTAATAGCTTTGGCAGAGGTTTGTCAATTTCGTTCATGTTATAGTTCATGATGAATTGACTATAACTTTTCGGCAACGATTACAAGACTAAGTCAATGGCCAACTCTTGACCTATGGGGAAACCAAGCCTCTCCAGGTTCTCAATGTACCCAATCATTTTGAGCACATGAGTACCTACAGGGCTGCCCTCTATTAGTTTGCACTAAAATAGTGCCTTTGAGACTTCGTATCTTTCATGCCTGGCTTGCTCTTGATAGAGCCTTTTCAGGTGTACGATCATATCGTATGCATCCATGTTCTCATGTTTCTTTTGAAGCTTAGAGTTCATGGTGGCTAGCATGAGACAGCTGACGTCCAAGGCATCATCTTGATGCTTCTAATAAGCATCCCTTTCACCTCTAGGGGTATTTGCAGTAGGTGGCTCAAGAGTGGGCTACTCTAGAGCATACTACTTTTTCTCATTTTTGAGGAAAATCCTTAGATTCCTGTACCAGTCTAGAAAGTTTATTCTAGACCGTTTGTCCTTCTCAAGGACTGATCGCAATGACAAGTTATTTGTAGTGTTTGCTACCATGGTTATCTATCAACAGAAATATGCAAAGTATAAGTATCATGCCATAAACATATTTAACAAGGTCTTTAATTATATATGCCTCCCACTATTTTATTCATATCAATGACCCTCATCATTGACTCAGAAAATCCTATCGTAAGATTTCCTAGTGGGCCAAGATCCATATTTCACCTAACTTTGAGTCAGCTTTGGCTGATCACTCAAAATTTAGGTATTTAGGTAGGAAACATTTTCCAATTACATCACATGCAATTCTTGGATAGTTGGGTGAATAAAACTTATTCTAATCCATCAAATGGACTAAAACCAAACTTTATGCCTCTAAGCTTTCAATCCTATTGAAATGACCTAGTTAAGTCAGACCCAATGGTTTATAATTCGATATTACTTTTATCCTATCGCGTCTTACTAATATAGATAAAGCCATCCTGCTTTGGCAGACCTATACTTAATCGATACTAGCCTTGATGAGTGCCACACATTGGAAGGCATCAAACAGAGACTTAATATTTTCTTTGAGGGATTTTCTATTTATTTATTAGATCTTACCATTTGCTAAACTGTTTAACATACCATAAACATCCATGCATCTCATACATATAAATCATATAAAGAATGTGACATAGTTATGGCCTCTAACCTATTGATTCTCCCAAGCCAATGAGAGTATCAATAACTAAACCTAGTGAGCGAACTAACTTCACCAAACATCTCCCACTAACGTCCTCATATGATGTCGTCTTCATGCTTCCACATTAAGATTACATTATAAAGTATAAATAAACCTCGTTTTACCAACGAGGGGAGTTATGTGAGAAAAGAATGTACAATAAGAATGTAGAGAGAAAGGCATGACAGCAGGCCATATTTTAAAATAACCCAAAAAGGCAAAACAAGAGGACTAAGGCCATAACCATGCACCAAGCACCACAAAGAACACAAAAGGTCAAAATAATAACTTTATTACCTTTGTGAATCATAAAAATATAATTGAATGTGATGCCATAGCAAAGACACTCTATGCAAAGTTAGCACGAGGGTCCCATTGCCTGGTCAAGGGGAGGATGCCCTTGCGGGGCTCGGGGCAGTGCCCCGAAACCAAAACCAAAAAATAAGAGCCGAATCTCTTGCGCCTCCTTGACAGCTAGGGTATCAACACATGAACCCTCATAGTCACAAGAACATGAACGCTTCATGTTGTGAGACCCCTTGTGCCGCTATCTAGAAACAAGGTTTCCAGTACCCTTGTGTCAGGCTGTAATCCAAAAACAAGGTTTGCTCTACATCAATGTTTGATGCTGCCGCAGACCAGAAACAAGGTTTCCAGAATCGTTGTGTCACACCGCTATCCAGAAATAAGGTTTGCTTGACATCAACACTTGATGCCGCCGCAAACCAAAAATAAGGTTTCCAAAATCCTTGCATCGCTGCACTGTATATATCACATATATACCAAAAAACTTCGCAAAAACATACATG
This sequence comes from Ormosia semicastrata, assembly GCA_029884595.1. NCBI lineage: Eukaryota > Viridiplantae > Streptophyta > Magnoliopsida > Fabales > Fabaceae > Ormosia > Ormosia semicastrata. The sequence goes on along the minus strand of JAQQTO010000061.1, from coordinate 61,082,120 downwards.
TATACAAAACAATTTTCACAGAACATATGAACATCTTCATGGTTTCAAAAATAATGTCATGGTTTCGCATATAACATATCAAACATATTATGTTTTTGCAAAGGTTTCTTTCAATTTCTAAAATAACACATTAAATATCATATCTTTTACTAAAAAGAGAACAACTAATCATGTTATTTCATACAACACGTAAATAGAAAAGACCGAATCATGGTTTCGCAAGTGGCTTTGATACCAATGTTAGGAAATCCGTGGACATATGCACAGCGAAAAAAGGATTCCCGCTAAGGATCCATGTGAGAAGAAGACTCATGAAACATGATTTTTTAGTATACCTCTTGAAGGTAGATGAAAAACGATCAAGCAAATCATTAGCACCATAGCAATGATGGTACCTCTACGTTGTCCACACGAATAGACTCATAAACGTCAAAGGTTTACGATCTTGGAGCTTCACGTCTCCTGCACAGTGCTAGCTGCGAAGAGAAGAGAAACTTGTCATTCTCTCACTCACTGTTTCTGTTAGGGTGTGGTTAGGGTTTACAACTGATGCTCCTTGATAGCCCCTTAGCAGTAATATTTATAATAGTGACTGTCTTATGCGAGTGAGAGTAGCATTACGTTTAGCAGTGCAACCTTGGACTCATCTATTATGAGTCTAGCTCACAACAAAACCTTAGTCTAACTTGGATTCTAATTGCTCTAACTTAATCTGTTCAATGTGTGTGACCCTGCAAGTTCTCATGACGTTGGTAGTAAAATTAAAATCCTATTTTAATATTACAAGCAGTGAGCAGTATTTAATAACACATCACTGTTATCCAAGTAATGAGAATGTTAATGATTTTACATAACCTTTCTATGACCAATGTTTCCGTATATTTTAGTCCCTTTGTCTAGATATCTATGAACACAAGGCATGAAACGTGTCACCTTTGTATAGTTCAATCTTCTATTTCCAGATACTTGAGTAGACTTAGTAATAACAAATGAGATTAATATCTTATATTGACTTATTTGAGTATGACCATGCATTTTGTAGTCTCACTCAATTAGGGGGCCCGAAGATATCACTCCTACTATGTAGGAGAGACAAATCCCATCTAGGTCACTCACATCCCTCTGCATGATTCGCGGTATGTCCAATAACTAACTTTATAATCACCTTATTACAAATGATGTTTAATGGCATTAAAACATACAACTCCTCATATAGAAATTATAGTGATTTTAGGTCAAAGGATCACATATACCATTGTCACTTTGAGAATTGCTTATGACACTCACGCAACGATCCATATAGCATTCTCATGGTGGGTCAGTCCAATACATCATTATTCTAAATATGTATCCATGTGAATACTTGATATCTCATATCCATGACCCGTGAGATGTGGCCATCAGTCTACACACATACTAGTCTGAATGCAATATTGTTGTCCTAATTAATAATAATACTTGACTAGGGACATTTAGGAATAGTGTTCTGATTCTATCCAATAGGATCTCACGATCAAGTCATCCACTTGATGTCCTATGGCATTGAACTTACTATTCTAAGAACTTTATTATGTTTACAATAAGAAACACAATAATTGAAATACCTCATGTATTAAATAAATAGCATGATACAATATGTGTAAATATGGTCAAAATAAAATGACCTGTAGGGCATACACCGATACAAGCCATCTTTAAGTTCTACAACAAGATTCAAGCCAAGAATACAAAAGTCAAACTCAAAACCCATTTGCCACATCAAGCCCTCTCATGAACAAGATGAAGAAAATGAAAAGAAAGTGTCAAGAACAAAGCTCCCCCTACCTTTAGGGTCTTGAAAGAATGAGCTTAGAAGCTCCTCTCCTCCTCTTCCTTCTTCCTCCTCTTTGGTTATTGATTCTCCTCCTTGGTTTTCTTTCTTTCCTTTTGTTTTGCTTCTCCTTGTGCCTGCTCTGTAAAATGAAGAGAAAATGAGAGAAATATCTCATTTGAAGGCTTAAAAAGGTCAAGGACAGAAAGAGTGAGGGAGTCGTAAAAGACTTAGTCACTAAAGTGACTAAGTTGTAACCCCCGATTTGTTAAGAATGCTTAGATTTTACCAAATCCAAATTCCTAACTTCCAACAAGTTTAAAATAAATCCTAAGATTCATCAAAAATCTTGTTTCACCATTTCTATATTTTTCTACATCTGTTACTAGTCAATCCAACATTAAAATACAAACTTAGTATGCTTAAAAATATCAAACTAACTCCAATTAATCTCAAATTTTAACTACACTATCTTCCACACATTTGTGACCTAGAAACAAATTCTCCAAATTTATTTCTACTAACTAAGAAGTTTAAGCCAATTTTAGGGCTAATAACAACTATTTTTCATACATAGTGCTATAGCAAAGTGACTAAATGTGCTCAGATGGCCACAAAATTAAACAAGCACATCAAGCAAGTATTAGGGTACCTTTGTATCCAAGTCTAACATGTTTTCCTTAGTGTTACATTTCTCTCCTTTTTTTTAGAATTTTGTCCTAAAAATTTGGTTTACCTAATGTAAGAAGTCCTAATCAACTCATATGTAAAGGTAGGAGCAACCAAATACCAAAGAAACAAAATTTCACCAAGACACTCACCTTTTCCTGAATCAGGAGACTATGTTGTCTCCTTGCTTTGCAACCAGTAGACTCTCCCCAGAGCTACAGGTCTTGAATCCAGTTTTTCTCCTTTCTTTTATGGACAACTTCTGGCGTAGTGTCCCAACTTACCACACTTATAACATGTTATCTGATAAACTGTACAACCTTTATCTCCGTGGTGTCTACCGCACTTAGCACATAGTTGCTCATGATTAACCATCTGCACTTGTAACATGTTATCTGATAAACTATACAACCTTTATCTCTGTGGTGTCTTTTTGATATCTAGGTTATGGATCACTCCTCTCGGATCTATCCTCTATACTCTTCCATTTGTAGTAGTCTTGTGATTGATGCTTCTGTTGTGGCCTAAAACTAAGGGGTTCTACTACTATGCACTTGTTCACCAAGGTAGGGTAATCCCAAATCTCAAAAGGCTTCATTATCCTCTTCATACTATCTCTTAAACCGGTTTCAAACTTCACACACTTCCAACTATCATTTGGGTTATATCTAAGGTAAAATGAGAACTTGGACAACTCCTCAAATTTTGCCACGTACTGTCCAATAGTCATGTTTCCTTGTTCCAATTGTAAAAACTCCATCTCCCTATCCTTTTGAACGTTATGCAGAAAGTATTTCCCCAAGAATGCAATCTTAAATACCTCTGATGTAACCTAAGTGCTCGCCACTTCCATCATCCTTCTTACACCATTCCACCAGTGTTTAGCATCTCCTTTTAACATGTAAGCAGCAAAAGACACCTTTTAATCTTCTGTGCATCTCATCACCGCAAAAATCTTCTCCTACTTTGTTTTCTACTCCACGGCCCTCACCGGATCATACTACCCTCGGAAGGATAGAGGACTACCCTTTAAGAATTCTGAAAGATCATGAAAGTCTTGGTTCCTTTCCACTTGTACCACTTGTGTTGGCTAAGGTTGCGCCAGTTGTGTATTCCTCATCTAATCAAACATCCTAGCAGTTGCAGCTACCTACTCTCTCATCACATTGACAGTTGTTGCTGTATGCTCTCGTATCGCATTAGGCATTGCCATCACGGCCTCGGCCATATCCGAACCTTCCACAACTAAGTTCTTGGTTTCACGCGTTCTCCTTTGTGGTGCCATAGTTTCATGCACATACAGAACAATACATATTGAGTTGATTAGTCTATCATGTAACCGTGCAACAGTAGCTAATAACAATCTAACCTAAGGTAAGTCATGCAATTCTATTCAAACATCTCAAACAAGAGATACAGAAGTGCATAGCATACAAAGTGTAACATCCCAATACTGAGAACCTAATATATATGCCATATATAAGGTGCACAGTACTAGCTATGCTACTTCTAACATAAAACAGTTAACTAAACCCATATCATTCATCGATAAATAAATATGGAGAGCCTGAACAACCAAAAAGTTATATACATACATACATCAGCCTCAATAAGGCAAATTGTAATGCATAACTTTATACAAACTCAAAGCATCATAAAAAGAATATACAACATATTCTCAAAAGAAACAAAATAAACTATGCTAGTTCTTCTGCTTCTTCTGTATCTCTTTGCTTATACCTGGATTTGCATGGCAACACACCGGATGAGAAATCACAATTTCTCAGTATAAGTAACCAATAACAGAGTTTAAACATTCACAATGAATATACCACACTATAAACATAAGACTATGTCTGCAACAGATAAATGAGCCACTGCTCAACACCATTAGAATATACTTATTACCCTATGAAATATTCCTAAGGCAAGTTATAGTCTTAATTCACATAAATACCAAACAATAGTATCAAACAACTGCCCATACAATCGTAAGATATCATTGAGCAAATGAGCAAACAAGCAAACAAGTAAGACAATCGCCCATACAGTTGTCAACCAATGCAATGCTTTATATCATGATGTATGGTTATGCTCACATAAAGTCCTAATATTATAATTATGTAATGCTAATGCAAGTTTTTAGTTTTAGAAAAACACATGCTACTTGCTCATTCCCAAGAACCATATTCCCTTGTATATACTAAGCAAGATAGGCTTGAGAGCCTATACACCACTTGGTAATAGGTGATTACCTTCCTGTCACAAACGTAAGAGTATTACTACCACCCCCATACCGGTAACCTTGACCATAATAGCTTTACCTACTACGAGGATCTAGATCCAACACCTTATTCTCTGGCCAACTAGTTATGCATACCATGTGAGGTTACAATACATAGGAAATAACAATTAGCAAGTTTGAAAATAAAATATGCAATGTATTTTACAAAACTTACACCTATCACTAGGTCCATGTAACCAAGTGACAAAGAAAAACTAGTAAACCTACTAACTAAGCTCACTTATCGCATAAAGAGCAAAGTCACATTTCTAATACTTTCTATAACTCAACCCTGTCTCACAAGAGAGTAAATGTCATCCATGCATCTCCGACCCTACTTTTAACACAAAGGAGCAACCTATTCATGATAACAAATACAACTAGCCAAGTAAACTTAACTTACAACACCAAGTACCTCACTTCATCACTTCACAAGTGACTTTCAACGCAACCTCATGTTGCTCAAGGTGTTAGGTATTTACCTATGGCATTCTACAACTCATAGGATGCCTAAGGTTTATCAAATCTCTATATAGGTTAGGTGGTTATTCTCTCCATGAAATACCACTAGTTGTGTCTTAACACCAATACTCTTGTATCTAGAACCTCACACTATAACGCCCCTTTTTGGGAGGGAACATCACATCATTAAATATAATGCAGAAAATGAAAACATAAATTAAGACTCGGTTCATTATATTAACATTTAAAACTGTTTGAATTATAGTTGTGTAAATAAAATGGTGAATATATATATATGTTTTCTTCTTACTACATGTATATATATTTGTACTCAATAACCTGCTCATCAATTCAGTATTCAAAGGCACTAACACTTATAAAAGATTCACAAGTATGTTTATTTATATTTTTGTTTAATTGTAAGCGGAAAAACATAAAAACTAACCCATATATCCATACAAAAGATACATTATATATATATACTATTTAAATACAGACTGCGAGTCACTAAATACATCAAGACCCATCAAAAAGAAGCTTAAGCTTTACAAGCCCCTAAAAATGATATACAGCCCCCAAAAAGAATATCAAGCCCCAAAAAGACGAATAGCCATCAAAGACTATCGACAGTATCAGCCCCTAGGAAGAAAAGGAAGGAACCGTGTCAAGTTCCTCCTCGGGTTCCTCCTTAGGGTCTTCCTCATCAGAGGAAACCCTTATTAGAGCCACTGAATTATGGGCCAGGGCTCGGGCAGTGGAAAGGAATGCATCCTCTCGTGGGGTGTAGTGAGGTTCACCCCACATGCCCCTAATGGGCATGTAAAACTCTAAATGTAGCCTGACACTATAGGTGTAGATGGGCGGATCATAACACCCCCAAATCAGTGATACCGTCACGTCCCCCACGTAGACATAATGATCTAAACTGAAGTTAATGTACCAGTAGTTTGGACCTCCAAGGAAGGCCAAACACACATAGTAGAGTGTTAGTCGTCTTTTTTAGAGAGCACTTTAATGACATCACCAAGATGACATCATCACCATGACATCATCATTCACTTTATCAAAAAATGTGTGAAGCTTCTCAAGGAAGCTTTGTGTTAAGCTTCTCAAGGAAGTCACTTCCTTCTCTCCTCCCTTTTGTGACCCCACGATTTTGGGGGGAAAAGATGATGAAAAAGTTATCATCTTTTCTAATCACTAATCACCTTTTTTCTATTTCAAACAAAATATCACTTGAAGCTTTTCTCTTCAGTGATCCTCTCTTGATTCCTCCATCTTCATCATTTCTACCAAGCCCAAAAACTTGAAGCTTTGAGGTAAAGTCCTTGCCTTTCATCTTTTTTCTTCTCATTTTCGTGATCCATGGTCACCTTTGTGATCAAGGACTCCTCTTTTTAAGCTTTAGTTGTTGATTGTGTGAGTTTGACTATCCTAGGGTTTTGTTGGTGGTGGTGGACGAAAATCACAAGGAAGTCTCAAGAAACTTGCTTTCTTTTGTTGTCTCTTGAGGTAAGAGGGAGATCATTCTCTTCAACCTATCTTGGTGGTGAGGATCACGTTTTTATGTTGATGGTGAGGAATCCATGTGTGGATTGCTTACTTTATTGTGTGATTCTTGGTAATGTTGTGATTAGTTGTGTTGTATGACTCTAATACTTGTTATTGTGTGACTTGATTAATTTGGAATGCTTGAATGCTTGAATGTGAAAATGAAAACATATTTTGGTGTGAATACACAGGCTGTGTTGGTTGACACGGCCCAGGCTGTGTTTCTTTCTAGAAAACACAACACCATGTACTTCATAGGTCAGAGGAGTATACGGCCCAGGCTATGTTTGGGGACACGGCCGTGTTAGGCAGACCGTGTTTGGAGACACAGGCTGTGTCATTGAGTGGATCAGATTGGGTTTTTTCTGTCCTTATAGAGGAGTACACGACCTAGGCCGTGTTTGGGGACACGGCCGTGTTAGGGGGTAAGGCCGTGTTACGGAGATGATGACAAATTGTTGGATTCTTAGTTCCTTGGAGGCTCACGGCCTCATTAGGCACTCAATGTGAAACTTTTGTATCAAGTTAAAAAACTTAGTTACTTAAATGAGTAGACACTTAATTAGGAATTCATAATATGAAAAGAATAAAGAACAAAACATTATCCTATAGCCTAGAGTGATTTTTGGGCAAAGAAAGAACATGAGTGTGAGAGTAGTTTTGAGAAAACTTGAAATAATTACTCTAAGTGAGTTATATTTAGAACTAAGAGAAGATGATCATAATGTTATGATTTGAGGAGTAATAACTTTTGACTATATCAAGGGAAATAATCATTGGGGATAGTTGGAATAATGAAAACGATTTATTGGTGGTAAATCTAGTTGATTTAGTGATAAAGAAATTTAATTGAGAATCTATAACATAAGAATAGAAAGGAATAAATTTTATCATTAAGCAAAAAAGTGATTTTTGGCTCTGATATTGAGGGATAGGATTGAGAATTTAATTTGAGACTTAAGGTATTTCATTTAAGAGGATTTTAATAAGGAAGATGGGAAAGGTTTCATTAAGTTGAAAAAAATGTAAGTTTTGGAAAGAGTAAGAGCAAATGTTATCTTGAGGAATTTTAGCAAGGAAAAACTTAAGGTACTTCGGGGTTTAAGAGAAAGGAGAAGAATTTATGAAATCAAGATAATGAATGATGATTTTTTGAATTATGCGATAAAGATACCTTGTGACTAAAATAACTGTAACATCCTAAAAATTCTTTATTTCATTATAAATAATCATTCTATAATATTTATGATTTTTAAGAATTTTTGTGGATTTTTCTGGAAATGATGAATATTTTAATATATTCTTTATTTTACGTGCGCACTGAGTGGAGCCGGGATAACGAAATGTTTTCCTTGAAGCTGGTAAACCTTGAACTATCAACATGTCGATAGGGGATCTTACTTAACCCGAGGCCAGGCACAGTTTGTGAGGTTTACATTTTTTGAGGTTTTATCTGCTAGATAAAATCGCGGTATCATAAAATTATCTGATGAACAATAAAATATTATTTTCATCAATTGTAACTTTTATTCACTGAGAAAATAATTCTAACAGTGTAATTAATCATCTGTCGGATGTATTTAATTAAGGAGACAAGCTTACTATGTACTTTATCGAGAAGCGCACGAAGCTTCTAGGAAGCTTCCTCCAACCACTTCTTTCTCTCTCCTCCCTTTTTGGTGCTGCACGGTTGACTAAGGGGGCATATTACATTTTCACTTCTCTCATTTTCTCCCCCTCATGTCTGCTCTCTTTCTCCCTTCTCTTTTCACTCCACAAAGCAGCAATGACCCTTACCACCCACACCTCCATTTTATCTTCAAGCTGTCACACTCCTTGCACCCACTTTGTGTTTGGAGGACCACCATCTTTGAGGAAGTCATCTTTAGGAGTTCACCATCCTCTCCATCTTCATCCTCTTCCACCTTTGAAGCTTAAAGGTTGGAGCTTTAAGGTAAAAAGCTCATGGCTTTCACTTCCACTCTTCTCATTTTTGTGACCCACAGACATTTTGGTGACCATGGGTATCCATTTCAAGATTTGGTTTTGATTTTGTAAGTTTGAATGTTCTAGGGCTTTCAGGAAGCTAAGCACGAAATTTTTAAGCAAAAAGGAGCATCTTTTCTTTGTGCTTCTCTAAGGTAAGAGGAAGACATTCCTCCTCAACCTCTATTAGCATTTAGAAACGTTGTCTGAGATTGGTAGTGAGGGAACCCCATTGAGGGCCATCCTGTATTTGCATGTTGTTTGTAATGTGTTTGTGCTATTGGGTTGTTTTATGTATATTGATGTGTCTGAGTGGATTGGAATGTATAACATGGGAGGAGATGACGTCGGATTGGTTCTCGGATGGCCACGGTTTTGAGCCCAAAAGTTTTGGGATTTTTGGTGAACAATTGTAATAACTTGAACTCCTGACCATTTAGTAGAATGCCAAAACCCGTTGAGTTTAGACTTCTGACCATATCCGTCGAATTTGATCTTCTGACCAAATCCGTTGAGTTTAGACTTCTGACATATCCATCGAATTTGATCTTCTGACCAAATCCGTCGAGTTTAGACTTCTGACCATATCCGTCGAATTTAATCTTATGACCATATTCGTCGAATTTGATCTTCTAACCATTAAGCACAATGTCAATATCCGTCGAGTTAGGATGTCAAGATTCGTCTAGTCAGAACGCCAATATCCGTCAAGTTAAGATTTCTGGCCATTGAATAGAAGCTTCTCTAATGTCAATATCCTTCGAATTTGAATTTCTGACCATTTTGTGTTTTCGTCGGTTCGACACTTGGAAGATTTCTCCAACGTTAACACCTATCCGTCGAAAATAGGATTTCTGCTAATTTTCTAATATATTCGACAATTTTTTATCTTTATTCGACAGAACCTTCTTCGACAGAAATCGATTTTTAACCATTCTTGTCAAAATTGTAACACAGCCCTTTTCGTTACTAACTCACCTTATGACTGACACCTCTCATCAATCAGCCATGTGATTTTTCGTCGAAAGGTAGCTTCAATTTTATACTAGATACATTGCCTCCGTCGAATTCAAAAGTGTAATTTATCACCTAACACCTAGGGATTAAATCAATGGAAATAGGATGCAAGAATTAGCTAATTAGAAAAATTAAATTATACTGAGATTCATAAATTTTAAAGAACCTAGAATGGAATTTTCATGAGGCTTAGGATAACTTTCGTTAGGGTAAGAACAAGAGAGTGTGAGACTTTGAGATCTTAGAATAACCTTCTAAGGGTATGTGAATAAACTACCTAAGAGGATTTAGTTAATTAAGGGAATTTCTTTAGAGACAAACTTCATAAGAAAAGCTAAATCTAAGCAAGAATTCATAATACACTTTAAAAAGGTATTGATTATGATATTGTGGGTCCATGTGAGTGACCAATGATTGTGTTGATTCTTGTTTTGGCCAATTGTGGCATATTATGGAATAATATGTAATAATGATCACACATGAATATGCATAGGGTCTATATGCATTGTGAATGTCCGTTGGACTGTTGTAAGGCCTAGTTGCCTAGGAGTTGAACACACCTTAGTGCGGGTGCGAATAGACAAGTGTAGGTCTTTTGTTGACCTTGGGGGAGTCAGGGTACGGGTACCTCGTAATTAACAGTTAGTAGCTCTTCTGTCCGTGGGGCAAACCGATGCAAATGCACTGACGATCCGAACTGAGACACTGTCCTATATCATGATCTAGCGTAGACTGTCTGTACAATGCCATGATGTGCACGTGGATAAATTGATGAATTATAGCACTTTGGCCTCGACAGTCGAGTTGCAGACGTGTCTCCTAATCTTTCTCTCCGACCATTGTGTCTAGCTCCATGGAGTAGTATTTTGGCTATTGATTGCATGTGCATAGTGAGTCCATGAATCATCTGGCATTTATTGTTATTATAATTGGAACTGTTGCATTACGGACATATATATATGACTACCTGGAACTGTTTGGTTGATTATAACTGCTACTAAATGTTTATTACCATTATTGCTGTCAAAACTGCTATGTGGGCGCTTTGCGCCGTTTGGTTTCTTGATGCTATAATTGGTAATGATGGTAGGATATCTTACCTCTTTTCTGTTTCTCCATTACTGTTTGTCTGTATATTACGTTCCATCGAAGATGACTGCAAGGAAACGGAAGCTCCCGATTTCCCCGATTTTTGGCCTCACCTCGACTAGCGACTGCTGAAGAGCATGGAGGCACGCACGCGCAAATTTCTGGGAGATGTGCATCTGACCTTCTTAGGAGGGCCAGAGTGCTGGCACATTAACTTTGACTCTTACCGCTGCGTCTACTTGGGGGATGTATCGATATCTCTAGCCTGGAGGCGCCATGAGCCGCCTATTTTCACCTGCTGTATTAGCCTACGTCTGGAATTTCATTTTCCTATACGTGAGATGTGGGGTGACCGTTATTACACCTCACGGGAAGACTCTTTTCATTCCACAGCTCGGGCCCCGTCCCGTAACTCTGTGGTTCCTATGGTGGTTTCCTCTGATGAGGAAGATCCCGAGGAGGTCCCTAAGGACAACCTCGTGGAGGATCCTGAAGAGGATCCTGACACGATTCCTCCTCATCTGAGGGACTGATTTTACTTGTAGCTACTGAAGGCTACCAGTATTTTATTTTGGGGGCCTGGTGTTTTGACTGTAGTGGGCTGTATATTGTGATACCGTGGGGATATGTATGTATAATCCTTTGGGGGAAGGTATAGTTTTGCTTTTTGGTATACCAGGCTTTGTAACTAAATAGTTTGATAAGTATATATATATGATGATGCAATGTTAACTCCCATGTATGCTTTACATCTACTTTTATCATTTATTTCCATTTATGTTTCGTCAATGTGGTTATTAATTATGGTTATTATATCAACAAAAAAAAAATATTCGCCAATTTAATTACCCAACTATAATAAAGTAAATATATATTACATTAAAAAGAACCGAGTCTTAACTTAGAAAATTTTACTTCCGCATTGTAATTGACAATGTGACATTCCCTTTCCAAAAAAAGGGCGTTACAATAACAGTAGTGTGCTATCGGGCCGACGTACTGGACCCGGGAATGTCAGTGATTGACTTAAGCCTGTTGTGTCTCATTTGGTGGAACTTATACTATTCATGAATATTGTTCATCTTTGGCATGCGATCATGCATTGTGAAAGTCGGAATAACTTGTTGTTAAGGCTATATGCCTAGGAGATGAATTACACCTTGGTGTGGGTGCGATAGGCATAGTGTAAGTCACGTGTTGACCTTGGGGGTGTTGGAGCACGGGTATTCCACAATGGCCAGCTGGTAGCTCCCTTTTACTGTGGATCAGATCGATGCAAACGCACTGATGATCCAAACTGAGACACTATCCCTAATCACGATCTGGCGTAGAATGTCTTGTACAATATCTTGATGTGCACATTAATAAATTGATAAATTATAGCACTTTTGGCCGCGGTAGCCGAGTTACAGACATGTCTTCTGGATCATTCTCTCTGAATCTGTGTTTATCTCCATGGAGTAGGAACTGGTCACGTTGTGCAAGAGGATGGTCAGCATACACATTGTGCATTTGCATAGTTAGTATATTTGTTATTGTGGTACGGTCCATACTTATGTATTTTGATGCACATTATTCAATTATCTACCAGTTGATAACATGATTATGCTTGTTGTTCCAAACTATATACTTGTATTAACATGATTATATCTGCTATTATTTAATGTTATTGTGTATGAAAGGCATTATTATCTTTGTTGTTGTTTCTTGCTGCTATAATGGTATTGATGTAGGGGATCTCACCACTTTCATTGTATTATTCTGTCTGCTTCTGTTTTATACTGATGTCTGTAAAAACTGTGATGGCAGCAAGGCAAGATCCGTGAGGTTTCACTCGACTGCAATTTCACGAGGGCCTCGAAGCGTGGAGTGTCCATTGGGATACGGGACGTATTCAGTATATCGGAGATGTCACTTTACTTTGAAGCAGGACCCGGCATGACGCTGCTACATTTACTGTGGATGTAGCTGTTCACTTGGAGTTTTACAAGCCTCTTGGGGAGCTTTGGGATGATTAGAGAGCTTTCTCTAGGGAGGACTCTGTGGAGTCGACTGCTCGGACTCTCGTTCGTGGTGACATGCCCCGACTGTGGGCTTTGTCTGCTAGGGATCCCAAAGGGGATCTGGTTGAAGATCGGGTGTAGGACCCTATTCTTCAGGTGTTGGGACTTGGACTAGGCTCAGTCTTCATTTAGTAGTGATATAAATATATATTTACTTTTTTTTGAAATACTTAAGATTTATGCTTTTGGAACATGATGTAATGTACTTATGGATGTAACCAACTTTGTTGTAGGAAAAGTCTTTTATTCCGTTCTTATAACTTGAGTTTCTCTAATTTGGTAAGTTTAATATTATTTGTTAAAAAAGAAATTTAAAAGAAAAGGATTTTTAAACTCGAATTTTATAATGTCAATTATTTCATAGTTGAGTAAAGTTTTATTCCTTTAAGAGAAAGGAGTTAGTTTGATATAGCGTGACACCTCCTTTCCCTTTCCTTCGAAGAGAGGAAGGGGCGTTACATTAAGTGGTGTCAGAGCAGTTCATCCTGTTGAGCCGGGGTATGGACTGACTATGCTTAGGCTCGTAGGAATTTCTATGTGTTTTGTGCAATTCCTTGTCTTTTGTTTGAGATATTAAAAGAGGATTGCATAAGTTGTTTTAGGTTGGATGTTAGTAGTTACTGTTACACAGTTACATGATACTGAGGATTGGCTAACTCAATATGAAATGTTCTGTGTGGACAGGAAACTATGACTTCAACTAGGCAAACTAGGAGAATAAGGGTTCTTCTAGTAAGAGTCCAGTTGAATGACTGAACTCGTGCAGAATTGTTTGTACCTACACCTTTGGAGTGGTACCTCTAGAGTGAGTAAAGTCCAAGTCTGAATCTTTTAGGTTGATGGGTAGGTTTGCCTTGTTTGTGTTGTGTGTTTCTCTAAGACCAAATACAGAGATGTATTGTTTAGTCTCCGAAAGGAGATAATATTGTTTGAAATGATTACTTCTCGTTTCCATTGTGTTTTGACTTGTCTGTTTTCAAAGAAAAGGTAATGCCTTGCGATAGACGTACGCGTGTGAATGTGGAATGCGACAACGAAAGGAAGACTATGACTGCAGAGGCAATTCAAAGGATGGTTAATGTAATAATACAACAAAAATAGAAGGTTGCTCAGTAGTACGAATTGATAGCCGAGGTTCAGATTTTGTTAGAGTTGAATCAGTCTCAGGATGTGGAAACCCATAACGTTGGACCATATTGGTCCTGGAAAAAAAAAAGACAAATCGTAAAGTCGAGCGATTCTAGTAGAAATCTTATTCACGGCCACCAGGGAATCAACATCAATAGCAAACAGTTTGAGGAAGTATTAGTGACAGCAGATTCGATTAGATCGTGAAATTTTTACCACATTGTAAGAAGTATGGAAGGAATCACTTAACGAACGATTATATGAGCAAGGAAATGTTCTGTTTCAGGTGTGAAAAACCAAGACACATATTTAGGAATTATCCTTCACAAAAGACAAAACCTTCCATTAGCAATGAGTATGTGACAAGATCTCAAGCTGAAGGAAGAGTCGATATTTTGAGCGGAGCAGAGGCTTCTCAATCCGAAGGTTTAACCAAGGAAGATGGTACCATAGGAAGTAAGCCTTAACTTGTACTTTTGATTAAGGGGCAACCCTTTCTTTTGTTACCTTTGACTCTGTGAACCATTTGGGTTTGTTTGTGCTGACATTTCCCTTTTGACTTGCATATCACTATTTCCCGTTGCTAAACTTGCTGATGCTATTCAAGCCTGTTTAAATTGTCCTATTACTATTGGAAATCGAAACCTTTTGCCAATTTGATTTGTTTATCTCTTTCACAAAAGACATGATCTCAAGAATGAATTAGTTATCTTTTGACCACATCTTGTTATTTTGTTTCAATAGGGCTTTATCATTCCCTGAGGTTGAGATTTCTGGATTTGAACCTAAAAAGCTTTCTCTTGAATTCTTCGGACTATATCGAGTTTTGTTGGATGGGTCCGGTATCATACCAAATAGCTTCACTATTTTTCTTTCTAACCTTCATAATGTATCCATGTATCTCAATTGAGAAATATGTGAACATCCAAACCATATCATAATGTTGAATACAGTACAATTAGAAGAGGGCTTGACCTATGCGACACTTCCTGTTAAGAACAAGAATAGATGATCTCATAGACCAACTAAAGGGAGCCACTGTCTTCTCCAAGATCGAATTGCATTCTGGTTACTCTCAGATTCACATGAAAGTAGAAGATGATCCCAAAACAACTCTTTGACATGTTATGAGCACTACGAGTATTTAGTAATGTCGTTCGAAGTAATGAATGCTCCAACAATATTTGTGGGTCACATGAATTAGATCTTTCTTTCCTATTTAGATGGATTTGTTGTTGTCTTTATTGATGACGTTTTGACCAATTCTCGAAGCTCGGAAGAACATGCTGAACCTCTCAGTGTGGTTCTTCATATTCTGAAGGAGAAGAAGTTGTATGCCAAGTTATCAAATTGCGGATTTTGGTTGGAGGAGGTTAAATTTTTCGGGTATGTGATTTCAAAGGAAGGAATTGTTGTGGATCCATCGAAAGTTGAAGTAGTTCTTCAATGGGAAAGACCAGAGACCGTATTGGAGATTCGTAACTTTGTGGGATTAGCTGGTTAGTATTGGAGATTCACCACAAAATTTTCCAATATGGCAGGACCTCCTATCCAGCTCACACGAAAGAATTAAGCTTTTGTATGGACTAATGCATGTGAGGAAAATTTTCAAGGGTTGAAGAGACACTCAACTACTTCGCCAGTGTTGGTTCTACCCAATCCCAATGAACCTTTTGAGACATCTCATGATGCTTCACGTTGGAGTTTCGAATGTGTGCTTGTTCGGAATAGAAGGAGTAGTAGCGTATGCTTCAAGGCAACTAAGAGTACATGAGAAGGACAATCCTACACAAACTCAGAGTTAACTTTTGTGGTTGCATTGGAGATCTAGAGACTTTTTCTACAAGGAGCAATATCTGCAAGTATTCTGAGGTATGAAAAATTTTGAAGATGAAATTTCTTTTTAGAAGGGGAGAGTCGTAACATCTCAAAAATTACTTGTTTCATGATATATATTCATTTTATAATATTTGTGATTTTTATGAATTTTTATGAAATTATTTAAATTGTTTCATTATTTTAATATATTCCTCAATTTACGTGCACGCTGAGCGGGACAGGGAAAATAAAATATTTTTCCTGAGGCTGAAAAACTTTGAATTGTAGAAACGTCGACGAAGGATCTTTCTAAATCCGAGGTTGGGCACAATTTACGAAGTTTTCATTTGTTGAGATTTTATATGATAAATAAAATCGTGGTACATTTTATTATCTGTTGGATGATAAATACTATTTTTGTTAATTGTAACTTTTGTCCAATGAATAATAGCTTTAGTAGAGTGTTAGTCATCTTTTCTAGAGAAAACTTTAATGACATCACTAAGATGACATCATTACCATGACATCATCATTCACTTTATCAAACAGTGCGTGAAGCTTCTCAAGGAAGCTTTGTATCAAGTTTCTCAAGGAAGTCATTTCCCTCTCTCCTCCCTTTTATGACCCCACAGTTTTGGGGGGAAAAGATGACCAAAAAGTTGTCATCTTTTCCAATCACCTATCACCTTTTTTTCCATTTTAAACAAAATATCACTTTTCTTTCTCCCACTTTTTCTTTTCTCTCTCACACTTCTTCTTCTCCATTTTCTCTCCACTCTCACGGCTCCAACACCATTTCTGACCACCCAAGCTTGTTTGCTCAAGCCAACCTAGAATCTTTATTCTTCTCATCATCTTGAAGCTTTTCTCTTTGGTGATCCTCTCTTGATTCCTCCATCTTCATCATTTCTACCAAGCCCAAAAACTTGAAGCTTTGAGGTAAAGTCCTTGCCTTTTATATTTGCTATTTTCATTTTCGTGATCCTTGGTCACCTTTATGATCAAGGACTCCTCTTTTCAAGCTTTAGTTGTTGATTGTGTGAGTTTGACTATCCTAGGATTTTGTTGGTGATGGTGGACGAAAATCACAAGGAAGTCTCAAGAAGCTTGCTTTCTTTTGTTGTCTCTTGAGGTAAGAGGGAGATCATTCTCTTCAACCTATCTTGGTGGTGAGGATCACATTTTTGTGTTGATGGTGAGGAATCCATGTGTGGATTGCTCACTTTGTTGTATGACTCTTGGTAATGTTGTGATTGGTTGTGTTGTACGACTCTAATACTTGTTATTGTGTGACTTAATGGAATTGGAATGCTTGAATGCTTGAATGTGAAAATGGAAACACATTCTGGTGTGAATACACGGGCCGTGTTGGTTGACACGGCCCAGGCCGTGTTTCTTTCTGGAAAACACAATGCCATGTGCTTCATAGGTCAGAGAAGTACACGGCCGTGTTAAGCAGGCCATGTTTGGAGACACGGGTCGTGTCATTGAGTGGGTCAGATTGGGTCTTTTTTGTCCTTACAGAGGAGTACACGACCTAGGCCGTGTTTGGGGATACGGCTGTGTTAGGTAGGCCGTGTTAGGGGATAAGGCCGTGTTAGGCAGATGATGAAAAATTGTTGGATTCTTAGTTCCTTGGAGACTCACGGCCTCATTGGGCACTCAATGTGAAACTTTTGTATCAAGTTAAAAAACTTAGTTACTTAAATGAGTAGACACTTAATTAGGAATTCATACTATAGAAAGAATAAAGAACAAAACTTTATCCTATAGCCTAGAGTGATTTTTGGACAAAGAAAGAACATGAGTGTGAGTGTAGTTTAGAGAAAACTTGAAATAATTACTCTAAGTGAGTTATGTTTAGAACTAAGAGAAGATGATCATAATGTTATGATCTGAGGAGTAATAACTTTTGGCTATATCAAGGGAAATAATCCTTGGGGATAGTTGGAATAATGAAAATGATTTATTAGTGGTAAATCGAGTTGATTTAGTGATAAAGAAATTTGATTGAGAATCTATAAGATAAGAATGGAAAGAAATAAATTTTATCATTAAGCAAAAGAGTGATTTTTGGCCCTGATATTGAGGGATAAGATTAAGAATTTAATTTGAGACTTAAGGTATTTTATTTAAGAGGATTTTAATAAGGAAGATGGGAAAGGTTTCATTAAGTTAAAAATAATGTAAGTTTAGGAAAGAGTAAGAGATAATGTTATATTGAGGAATTTTAGCATGGAAAAACTTAAGGTACTTTGGGGTTTAAGAGAAAGGAGAAGAATTTATGAAATCAATATAATGAATGATGATTTTCTGAATTATACGATAAAGATACTTATGACTGAAAATAGCAGTAGAGTGCTATCAGGCCAACGAATTGGACCCGGGAATGTTAGTGATTGACTTAAGTTGTTGTGTCTCATTTGGTGGAACTTATACTATTTATGAATATTGTTCATCTTTGGCGTGTGATCATGCATTGTGAAAGTCGAAATTACTTGTTGTTAAGGCTGTATGCCTAGGAGATGAATTACACCTTAGTGTGGGTGCGATAGGCGTAGTGTAGGTCATGTGTTGACCTTAGGGGCGTCAAGGCACTAGTATTCCACAATGGCCAGCTGGTAGCTCCCCTGTACCATGGAACAGACCGATGCCAACGCACCGATGATCCGAATCGAGACACTATCCCTAATCATGATTTGACGTAGAATGTCTTGTACAATGCATTGATGTGCATGTTGATAAATTGATAAATTATAGCACTTTTGGCCGCGGCAGCTGAGTTACAGACATGTCTTCTAGATCATTCTCTCAGAATCTGTGTTTAGCTCCATGGTTGCGTTGTGCATGAGGATGGTCAGCATACACATCATGCATATGTATAGTCAGTATATTTGTTATTGTGGTATGGTCCATACTTATGTATTTTGATGCATATTGCTGAATTATTTATCAGTTGATAACATGATTATGCTTGTTGTTCTGAAATATATACTTATATTTACATGATTATATCTGCTATTATTTAATGTTGTTATGTATGAAAGGCATTATTGTCTTTGTTGTTGTTTCTTGCTGCCATGATAGTATTGAAGTAGGAGATCTCACCTCTTTCATTGTATTATTCTGTCTGCTTCTGTTTTATACTCATGTCTGTAAAGACTATGATGGCGGCAAGGCAAGATCCGCGAGGTTTCACTCAACTGCAGTTTCACGAGGGCATCAATGTGTGGAGTGTCCATTGGGATATGGGACTTATTCAGTATATTGAAGATGTCACTTTGCTTTGGAGCAGGACTCGGTATGACGTTGCTATATTTACTGTGGATGTAGCTATTCACTTGGAGTTTTGCATGCCTCTTGGGGAGCTTTGGGATGATTGGAGAGCTTCCTCTAGGGAGGACTCTGTGGAGTCGACTGCTCGGACTCCCGTTCGTAGTGACATGCCCCGACTGGGGGCTTTGTCTGCTAGGGATCCCGAAGGGGATCTGGATGAAGATCGGGTGCAAGACCTTGTTCTTTAGGTGTTAGGACTTGGACTAGGCTCAGTCTTCATTCGGTAGTCATATAAATATATATTTGTTTTTTTTAAAATACTTAAGATTTGCGCTTTTGGAATATGATGTAATGTACTTATGGATGTAACCAACTTTGCTTTAGGAAAAGTCTTTTATTCCATTCTTATAACTTGAGTTTCTCTTATTTGGTAAGTTTAATGTTATTTGTTAAAAAGAAAATTTAAAAGAAAAGGATTTTTAAACTCGGATTTTATAATGTCAATTATTTCATGGTTGAGTAAAGTTTTTTATTCTTTTAAGATAAAGGAGTTAGTCTGAAATAGCGTAACACCTCCTTTCCCTTTCCTTTGGAGAGAGGAAGGGACGTTATACTCTTGAATGTTTGGCCAACATTTAATGTGTTTTGATTAAATATATTGAACTAGACATAGGGATTTAAGTTTTAGATCATGGTTATGGTTGATGCATATTTAATTTCATTCTAATGAAAGGGTGAGTTAATTAGCTAATGGGATAGAAATATACCCCTTGGTCATGCATAGCATTTGTATAAGAATCAATCTTAACGAGTGGAGTTTGCTCTAGTTCTCATGGACACATAGTGAACTAGGTAAATAACATATGGTTAATTGGCCTAGACATAGTGTTACCAAGTGGCCTCAAACTCAAGAGGGGTGGTAAATTGAGTTTATGAAATATTTGCACAAATCTTTCACAAAACGTTTGATAAACAATTTTCATTGAAGTTATTGGATAATTGAAGTGAATAGATAAATGATATTAAATACTTCAATCACAAATTAAACAAGCTAAGATGAATAACATTCAAGCAAGCATATAAAATAAATGCACAAATGTAAAGAGATAGGGTTGAGAGAATCAAACACAGGGATTTATCCTGGTTCAGCCACCCCTTGTGACCTACATCCAGTCATCAAGCAAACCACTCGAGATTTTCCACTAAACTTTAAACTTGAACGGGTGCTTGAAAACCTTTACAGATTGGAGCACTCAACAACACCTTGGGATACCTCACCCTTGTGCTTTGAGCCTCAAGACAGGGATGCCTCACCCTATACAACCTTTGAGGGATACCTCACCCTCTTTACACCTTTGAAGGATACCCCACCTTCTTCTCAACAAGGGATACCTCACCCTTTTTTACTAGAGGGATACCTCACCCTCTTTACACAATAAACAAAGTGTTTAAATGATAGAAACTCTCTCAAAGAGTAGATTAATACAAATTGAGGCTCTAACAATGCCCCTTTTAAATATCTCAAGTTTTCTCACAAAATCAGGACAAAAACGTTTTCAGGATTGATTCTCGTATATGAGTGTTAGATTGATGTTCTAAATTGAAGTTCAACCCTTAATGAAGACCCAAGGCAAGTATTTATAAGTTATATGAAGAAAGGAGCCGTTGGGGGTAATAAAGCCAAGCATTTAATACAATTAAAAAAAGCTGTTGGACTCTGTCAGATTGCGTGTAATCGATTACACAACAAATGTAATCGATTACATTGTTATTCCAATGTGTTGTTGGCTTTCTGGGCTCTGTGTAATCGATTACATTCTTGGTGTAATCGATTACATGGCTTCTGACTTGCTTTGTAATCGATTACTATATCCATGTAATCGATTACATACCTTCTTGAACATGT
This sequence comes from Ormosia semicastrata, assembly GCA_029884595.1. Classification (NCBI taxonomy): domain Eukaryota; kingdom Viridiplantae; phylum Streptophyta; class Magnoliopsida; order Fabales; family Fabaceae; genus Ormosia; species Ormosia semicastrata. Next base: position 61,061,061 of record JAQQTO010000061.1, on the reverse strand, counting down.
TCTTGTCTTTCTGGGTTCAATGTAATCGATTACATTACTATTGGAATCGATTACAAGGCCTCTGACTTGCTTGTAATCGATTACCAACTCTCTGTTTAGCTTGTAATCGATTACAAAACATGTGTAATCGAATTGAGTATATTTTTCAACATATTTTTCAAGTCCAATTGAGTATGTAAGCCATTTCTAACACTTAGATCATTGGATTAAACATAAATGCCTTGATGAATATTGAATCCAAGATTAAAATCAACATTTCTTGAAAAACATGTTTAACTTTAAATTTACAAGCTGATTTTGAAAACAATATTTGAAAAACCATTTGAGAATCATTGGGATGCTTAAAGGGCATTTTACATTGATATTCTAAGATCTAATCTAACATACCTCTTTTGATCTTGATCTTCAACTTTGGCTTTGTTATCATCAAAAATCCATTTGATATGCTTCAAGACATAAGCATTCACACATAGGCTTTTAGCTAATGTAGTTTCTTATGCTAACAAAACCATTCATGCATGTGGCTTACAAAGGTTTCATATTTCCAAGTGAATTAGTTGGTGAAGAATGATTCCCTATTCTCTAATCATTGTATTTTATTCTCGCTTTCATCCTTTTCAGTCTTTTCATCATTTCACACACTTTTTCCTTATTGAATGTGCTTGGATAGAGGTAATAAAGTTATCGATTAATATTTGGCATTGAATTTAGCCATGGTCCTCATGGGAACAAACTTTACTTTTCATTTTATTACTTGCGCGATTTGTGCGCTTGCGGTAAGAAAATGAATCCACCAAGAGATGAGTTTTAGGTCAAGTATGGGGGTTTTGGTTCATAATCCAAATTAAGAGGTTTAAGTTAGTGATTGTTGTTTCCTATATGTTGATAAACTGATTAGGAACTTAGAATCACTTAGAAACTTATTTGGAATGGCCAAAATCCATGAACAGAACCAATGGAACAGTACCTCGATTCTGTAAAATTCTATAGAATCTCGGCGTGAGGAGGTTACATCACAGTGTGAGGTTGGTTTTGCTGTGTGTGCGTGGTGTGAGGTGAGTGGCGTTGAGGCATGAGAGTGATGCTACATCCAGTACTGAAACCCAAGGCTAGGGCACTGCGGTGTTCCTAGTCTTGTGCCATAGCGTGCCTAGTCTTGTGCCGCGGCGTGAGGCCCAAAATTTTTTAAAAAGTCATTTTTGATGTTTTCAAGTTCTTAGCTAGATGGAATCATTAGTATATGTTTCCTAAGGTGTGTTAAGGCACAAATATGGATTTTTTCAAGAGAGAAATTATCACCTAGCATAGATAAGAAAGTCTAAGCCTTTGGTCATCTAAGAACAATGGATGGTCTTAGGATATGTTTAGTATACTACTAGAGGTAATTTAATAAGAGGATGATCCTTTGGTATGTATAAGATATGTATGATCTTTAAAGCAACCAAGAATAAGGGTTTGCTATAGATATGTGTCTAGCACTTATAGTAACTTATTATTGCTCAGCTTCACTAGAGATGTGACGATGAAGGGTGTTAGATATAAGTAAACTAGGATACATTGGCATTGTCTACCTGTAAATATGACTTTATATGACAAAAGGTCATTTGGCTAGAAGGAAGGGAGTCAGAAGCTCCTAAGGGGATAAGTATTCCTAACCAAGTGCTAAGGTTGTATGTAGTGTGGAGATTTCAATTTTCCTATCTACAAGAGGTAAACATGAGAAGCCAGGGTTCTTAGTAAAACATGCCTAGATCTTAGATGAACTAAGTATGTAAGAATGATTATATGTATGCTTAACTTGATTTATCTAATTATTAAAGTTAAACCTGTTGGTGTATGCCCTAGAGGCTGATTTATTTATGATAAACATAATAAAGTCCTTAGAATAGTAAGTTTGATGTCATAGGACATCAAGTGGATGACTTGATCGTGAGATCCTATTGGATAAAATTAGAACACTATTCTTAATTGTCCCTAGTCAAATATTATTGTTAATTAGGACAATAATAATGCATTGAGACTAGTATGTGTGTAGACTAATGATCACATCTCACGGGTAATGGATATGAGATATCAAGTCTTCACATGGGTACATATTAGAGTAATGATGTACTGGACTAAACCACCATGAGAAGGCTACATGGATCATTACGTGAGTCTTATAAGCAATTCTCATAGTGACAATGGTGTATGTGGTCCTTTAACCTGAAATCACTATGATTCCTACATGAGGAGTTGTGTGTTTCAATGCCATCAAACGTCATCTGTAACAAGGTGATTATAAAGTTAGTTGTTGGACATACTACGAATCATGCAGAGGGATGTGAGTGACCTTGATGGGATTTGTCACTCCTATATAATAGGAGCGATATCTTTAGGCCCCTGATTGAATGAGACTGCAAAATACATGGTCATGCTCAAATAAGTCAATATGAGATATTGATCTCATTTGTTATTACAAAGTCTACTCGAATATCATGAAACAAAGGATTGAACTATACAAGGGTGATGCATTCCATGCCTTGTGTTCAATTTAGATATCTTGACAAAGGGACTAAACTACACGGAAACATTAGTCACAGAAAGGTTATGTCAAATCACTGACATTTTCATTACTTGGGTAGCAGTGATGTGTTACTAGATACTACTAACTACTTGTAATATTAAAATGGAATTTTAATATTACTGCCAATATTATAAGAACCTGCAAGGTCACACACACAAAGCAGACTAAATTAGAGCAATAATGATCCAAGTTGGACTAGGATTCAATCGTGGGCCAGACTCATAACAGATGAATCTAGGGCTACATAGTTTACCTTGCTACTGCTCTCACTCGCTTTAGGTAATAGCTATTATAAATAGCACTGCTAAGGGGACTGTCAAGGCACGCATAACAGAACTCTAGCTGCACCTACAGAAATAGTGTGTGAAAGAGTGACAAGTTTCTATTCTCTTCACATTTAACACTGTGTCAGAGACATGGGACTCTTTTTTGAAGACATTGGACGTTCGTGAGTCTATTCATGTGGATAATGCAGAGACATCATCGTTGTTACTGTGTTAGTGATTCACGTCATTCGTTTTTCATTTTGCTTAAAGAGGTAAACTCAAAAACACAGATTATGGTCTCTTTTCGCATGGATCCTTGGTGGGAATTTCTATTTTTCCGCTGTGTGATGTATCTGCAATTCTCAACAAAACCTTGTAAAGAATGTAACTTGTCTTATTCTTAATTATTAAGACTATGTTATGTTACCAAGTGGCCTCAATACTCAAGAGAGAGGTGAATTGAGTATGTAAAACAAGTTCGCAAATCTTCGCAAAATGTTTTATAAATAATTTTTGTTAAAGCTATTTGATGATTAGAGATGATTGGATGAATGAGATAAACACTTTTACTTATAAATGCAATAGCCAAAGGGAACAATATTCAAGCAATTCAATAAAACAATGCTCAATGTAAAGAGAAGGGTTTAGAGAAAACAAACACAATGATTTATCCTGGATCGATCACCAATTCACTTGTGATCTACGTCCAGTCCTCAAGCAATTGCTAGAGATTTTCCACTATATCTTCAAGCATTAATAGGTGCTTGACAACCTTTATAACCTTGAGAACTCAACACTTTGGGATACCTCACCCTTGGAGCTTGAGTCTCTTCAACTAAGGGATGCCTCACCCTTTACACTTTTGGAGGGATGCCTCACCTTCTTTACAAAGCAATATAGATTAATAGAATGAAACTCTTATAAGAGTAGATGATTACAAATTGAAGCTCTAATATGCTCTCAAAGAATAACTCAAGTTTTTCACAAAAATAGAGCAAGAATGGATTTGAAGATTAAATCATGTTTTAAAGTATTGGTAATCAATTTTTAGTTCAAGGTCAACTTCTGATGAAGTCCCAACATTAGTATTTATAAGTTTTGTAATAAATGGAACTGTTGGGGACTTTTGCCCAAGCATTAAATGCCATTAATATAGTCGTTGGACACTGTCAGGTTGCTTGTAATTGATTACACAACAAATGTAATCGATTACATTGTTGTTCCAATGTGTTCTTGACTTTCTGGGCTCTGTGTAATCGATTACATTCTTGGTGTAATCGATTACATGACTTCTAACTTGCTGTGTAATTGATTACAATATCTATGTAATTGATTACATGACTCTTTGAACGTGTTCTTGCTTTTCTGGGCTTTTTGTATTCGATTACCAACTTGGTGTAATCGATTACATGGCCTCTGACTTGCATGTAATCGATTACAATTTCCATGTAATCGATTACAAGGCCTCTGTTTGCTGTGTAATCGATTACAAACATCATTTAATCGATTACATTGGCCTTTGAACACATTTTTCAAGTCCAATAAAGCTTGTAAGCCATTTCTAACACTTCAAGACATTTGATTAAGCATAAATCCTTTTATGAGTGTTAAATTTAAGACTGAAACTCAAGTTTCTTTGAAAAACATGTTTAGCTTTGAAATTTCCTACTTATTTGGAAATGATATGTTGAAAAACCATTTAAGAAATCTTGAGAGCATTTAACATTAATGTTCTAAGTCTTATGACTAGATAAACCTCTTAACTCTTTTTTTTTTATCTTGATCTTCATTTTTAAACTTGATCTTCATCTTTGACTTTGTTATCATCAAAAACTAGTTGACATGCTTTAAGGACATAAGCATTCACATTCTCCCCCTTTTTGATGATGACAAACTGATTTTAAGAAAAAGAAAGAGTTTTTGCATTTGTATATATATGAGATTTAGGCGCAACTCTCCCCCAAAGTTTATGCATGATATTAAGTTAGATTTTTCATGTAAAAAGCTCAAGAGCTCAAAAGCTCCCCCATACACATGCAACATTAATTAGGTTTCATTTTTCACTATTCTCTCCCCTGTTGGCATTGTCAAAAAGACATAAGCATTTAAGAAAAAAATGGACAGCATTTCAGCTGTATTTCATAATTTCCTAAGTATTGCCAAAAACAAGAAATCCAAAGAGAAGATAGTGAAGCCAATAAATTCAGATCAAGAGAATATTCAATATAACCAATATTCAAAAACCAAACATTCAGAGAATATTATCAAAGCTGATTCAAGTTCATATATCATCAAAAAACATATACAATGTAACTCATCATAACCAATATAACCAATAACTGAAAACACCAAAAACGTATAGCAATGTTATATAATTGAGCCAAAAAAAAAGAAAATGGACAATGTAGTCATAAGCGAAAACATCAGGGCAATGGGCCATGATCACTATCAGTAGCCTCGCTGTCACTATCCGGATCCACAGCGATATCTCCTTGATCAACATTATCGTCGCCGGGCTCAAGATCATCCTCAGAGCCTAGGAGCTCCTCATCATCAGCTGGGATGCCAGATGGACTAGCAAAGGACAGGGGAACAGGAGAGGCAGAGGATGTGGGAGGTGCAGTAGCAGCACTCAAAGAAAAATGAGGTTCTTCCAGGAGGGATCAAATGGCTCCTGATCGGAGTAGTCCATCCTCAGCTCAAGGTGATCTACCTTCTGCTCAATGCGATCCATGCGTGTGTCTACAGCAGCACTCAAGTTTCACATCTCTTGGAGCAGGAGGTCTAGTGTGGCTGTAACTGGAGCAGGAGTAGGGGTAGGAGCAGGGGCAGGATGCTGAGCCTCTTCATCATCATCACTATCCAGATCATGATGGATATGCCCAAAGCTACCATGGGCAATGTAGTGCCACCTATCATCAACTTTGTAGAGCTGAAGCTTCTTCAAGGTATGCAAGCCGATGGATTGTGGTCCTTTTGAGCTAGTGTCCTTGGACTCCTCAGCCAAGGAAATGTGACAGTGCTCCAAGATTGCTGTCACCAGCATAGCAAACAGTAGAGCAGAGTTTTTCTTTTTCTTTACGTCCAACATGTGCTCTATAATGTAGTATCCCTAGTTGATTGGTCGCCCTGTGGTCATCGCCCATAAGGACACCACATTATCCTTAAGAACTTGAGAGTAATTCCCTCCTCTAGGAATCAACCCCCTGACCAAAAGATAGTGGAGTACCTTGTTCTCCATGGTCAGGCCAGTGGCCATAATTCTCTTTTTGGGATCACTGGGGGGTAGTATCCTGTCCTTATCAGTGAAAGAAGAGCAGCCTTGTGCTCAAATTCATGACCCCAAATGTTTGCATTTCCACAGAAGTTTGCTCCATTAGGAGTAAGTTTGGTTAGCCTATACCATTCAGCCATAGTTATCTTGATCTGTTGCTTCTTCACCTCAGAGATTAAGCAATCATCTTCATACTTCAGATTTGCATAAAAAACTCTCACTAAGTTTGGATAGATGGCCTTTTCAATACTAAGGAAACCCAGTAATCCTAAGTTTTTAATGGTTCTAAAACTCTCCAGGGGTTCACTCTCACAGAAGGTGATGGGAAGAAACCTGGGGGAAATTATCTTGCGCAGCTGGAAGTTTTTTCTGAACAACTCAGCTTTCTTCATGGTGGAGAAATGGTGAGTGAGGTCTAGGCCAGAAATGTTACGTGAAGCTCTACTTGAGGACCCTCCAATGGCAACCCTTGTTCTTGGGTGCTTTGAACGATGAGAGGATTCAGCCATTTGATGAGGAAGAAGAGAGTAGGATGAAGGGAAAGTGTTTGGAGATGAGTGAGGAAAGAGAGAGGGATGAGTGAGAGACAGATTAGGGCAGAGAGGGAGAGATGGGTTCGTGAGAGGTGATGGGGAGATTTGGGTGATGGAATGTGATGGGATTTAAGAGATGGGCTGCATGGAGAGGGTATTTTCGAGTGAGAGGAAAGTGAAAAGGAGGGATTTGAGTGAGATTTAAGTGAGAAAAGAGTGATTGGGAGGTTTGGTGTGCGTGGGAGCAGAGAAGGAGGATGAAGAAAATGAACGGTTTCTGATAAATGAACTTTGCGCGCATCAGAAAACCTTTTAAAAACCATGTGTAATCGATTACATTGGTATTATAATAGATTACAAGCCTTCTGTTACACATGTAATTGATTACATTTTGGGTGTAATCGATTACCATGCTTCTAGGGAACCTTGTAATTGATTACATTGTGGGTGTAATCGATTACCTGAGTTCTGAATTAATTGTAATTGATTACAACATTTGTGTAATCGATTACACGCTTGACAGAACCTTTGTAATTGATTACAAAGGCTTTGTAATCGATTACCAGCATACAAAAACTCAAATTTTGCATTCCAAACAGCATAGAATCAATTTTAAACCATTCAAATTAGTTCCAAAGCATCTTAAATCAATTCAAATCATCATGCAAGCATATAATCTAATCATATTATGATTCAAATCACATAATTGTGCAAAAATACTAATTTTACCAAGAATTACACCCTTTTTGGTGAAATTGTGAAGTTGTTGAGTTGCTTGGGAGTTTTTGACATGAGGAAGCACCTGCAAAACAACTTAGGGGAAATCTCCGACGCTCAAGTCAGTATTGGATTCAAATATTATTAAAAACTTAGAGATTATGCAGTAAAATGGCATGATTATGTAGAAAGCAACATGCTTTGATTTTAGGATTATGTAGTAAATAGTCAAATTATGCATGATTGATCCAATATACCAAGTTCATTTCTTATATAGAAAAATGCTTCTTTTGCTATGGGCTTAGTGAAGATGTCAGCTAGTTGCTTAATGATTTCTACAAATTCAAGCATACAATCACCTTTTTGAACAAGGTTTCTAATGAAATGATGTCTTATTTCAATCTGTTTAGTCCTAGAATGCAAAATGAGATTTTTGGAAAAATTAATTGCACTAGTATTATCACATCTTATGGGGATGTGATCAAGCTCAAGACCATAGTCCAAGAGTTATTGCTTCATCCAAAGGATTTGAACACAACAACTCCCAGCTGCAACATATTCAGCTTCAGCTGTAAACAATGCCATACTATTTTGTTTCTTGCTATGCCAAGAAACTAGTGAGCTTCCAAGTAAGTGGCATATCCTACTAGTGCTCTTCCTATCTATTTTGCATCCAGCAAAATCAGAATCGGAATACCCAATGAGGCTACATGAGGCACCCTTAGGGTACCACAAACCTATTTGTGATGTGCCTATTAGATATTTTATTATTCTTTTAACAACACTTATGTGTGATTCTTTAGGATTAGCTTGATATCTAGCACACATGCATACACTAAACATTATATCATGCCTACTTGTAGTGAGATAAAGGAGTGAGTCTATCATACCTCTATATTTCGTAATTTCTTCCGATTTACCTCATTCATCCTTGTCCAAATAGTAAGAGGTACCCATAGGAGTAGACATATGCTTGGCATTGTCCATTCCAAACTTCTTGAGCAGCTCCTTGTAATACTTGGATTGGTTTATGAAAGTTCCTTCTCTTGTTTGCTTGATTTGGAAACCAAGGAAGAAGTTGAGCTCACCCATCATGGACATCTCAAACTCACTTTGAATAATATTTGAAAATTCTTTACAAAGAGAGTTGTTAGTAGCTCCAAATATATTGTCATCAACATAGATTTGAACTAGAAGTATATCATGCATTTTGTATTTTATGAAAAGGGTAGTGTCAACTTTGCCTCTAGAAAAACCTTTTTCTAAAAAGAATTTGCTCAACCTTTCATACCAAGTTCTAGGAGCTTGTTTCAAGCCATAAAAGGCCTTTTTCAGTTTAAAAACATGGTTGGGCAATTCAAAATCCTCAAAACTAGGAGGTTGCTCCACATATACCTCTTCTTGTATAAAATCATTTAAAAAGGCACTTTTGACATCCATTTGATAGAGTTTGAAATCCATGATGCAAGCATATGCAAGTAGCATTCTAATGGCCTCTAATCTAGCTACGGGAGCATAAGTTTCTTCATAATCTATGACTTCTTCTTGATTATAACCCTTAGCTACAAGCCTAGCTTTGTTTCTTATTATTAGGCCCATTTCATCAAGTTTGTTCCTAAAGACCCATTTGGTGCCAACTATAGGATGATCATTGGGCCTTGAAACTAATTCCCAAACTTGATTTCTCTCAAATTGGTTTAGTTCTTCTTGCATGGCCAAGATCCAATGTTCATCATTAATAGCCTCATTTATGTCTTTAAGTTCAACTTGAGAGATAAAAGCCAAGTGATTACATACATTTTTAAGTGAGTTTCGAGTGATTACCCCTTTAGATACATCACCTATCACCTTCTCTAGAGGGTGATATCTTGATGTCCTCCATTCCTTGAGTAGGTCCATGATTTCTGAATCCTTTTGCCATGAGTGATCAAGGAGTCTCTCTTCTTACTTCTTGGACTCTTTCTCTTGATTTTTCAAGTGCATTTTTGCCAACATTTCTGCAACATCATCAACAAGGTCCTTTGTCGGCTCATTTGGGTTAGTTTCATCAAATGTAACATGTATAGACTCTTTTATGGTTATAGTTCATTTATTATGGACTCTACAGGCCTTACTATATATAGAATAACCAATGAATATTCCCTCATCAGATTTTGCATCAAACTTCCCCAAATTATCCTTTCCATTATTCAAAACAAAACATTTACATCCAAAGACATGAAAATGTGACGCATTTGGCTTCCTTCCTTTATAAAAATTTATATGGGGTTTTCTTTAAAATTGCCCTTATTAGGGCTCTATTCATAATATAACAAGCGGTGTTGACTGCATCTGCCCAAAAATACTTAGGAAGGTTGGCCTCATTGAGCATAGTTCTTGTCATTTCCTCTATAGATCGATTTTTCCTTTCTACAATACCATTTTGTTGTGGTGTTCTAGGGGTAGAAAAATTATGCTCAATGTCATGTTCATCACAAAAGGTTTCAAATTCATGGTTTTCAAATTCACCACCATGGTCACTTCTTATGGATGCAATACAAAAACCTTTTTCATTTTGGATAACTTTGGCAAGCTTTTTAAATGATTGAAAAGCATCATTTTTGTGCGCTAAGAATAATATCCATGTAAATCTAGAAAAATCATCCACAATCACCAATACATAGTAATTCCCACCAAAGCTCATAGTTCTAGAGAGACCAAAAAGATCCATGTGCAAAAGTTGTAAAGGTCTAGAAGTTAAAACCATATTTTTAGCTTTAAAAGAGACCTTTACTTGTTTTCCCTTTTGACATGCATCACAAAGTTTATCTTTTTCAAATTTGAGCTTTGAAAGACTAATTACTAGTTCTTTAGAAACCAATTTGTTTAAGTGATCCATATGAATGTGAACAATTCTTCTATGCCATAACCATGAATCATTTTCTTTACTCATAAAACATTTAGCATCATTTGAGAAAATATCATCAAGACTAATCATATATATATTATTGACTCTATAACCAACAAACTTAACTTGCTTATCATTCTTTCCCTCAATTATGCAATAAGAAGAATCAAATATAACTCTATTGCCTTTATCACACAATTGACTAATGCTAAGCAAATTATGTTTAAGTCCTTCAACAAGCAAAACATTATCAATAGATGATGAAGGGATCTTACTAACTTTGCCAATTCCAAGAATCTTTCCTTTGTTGTTATCACCATATGTGACATGACCATATTTCTTGTGGGTAAGGGAGGAGAACTTGGAGCCATCACCAGTCATGTGCTTGGAGCAACCACTATCAAGATACCAACTTGAGCTCTTGGTTTTCAAGCACACCTACAACACACATTCAAATTTTAACCTTTGGTACCCAAATTGTTTTGGATCCTTGTGTGTTAGAGTTAGGCATGGTGTCTTTAGGAACCCAAACCCTTTTGATTCCAACCTTCGTGTTTATGTTCTTTCTAACATTGCGAGTGGATGCACTATGCCCTTTCTTACCACAATGAAAGCATTTGACAAAGGAGCTACTTGAAGTTTTTGAGGAAACAAAGAAATTCTTATAAGACTTTTGATAGTTATTTGGATTAAATCCCAAACTGACTTTTTGAAAAACACATTTTTGTTTCCCTAACAACACATTCAAATTGTCTCTTCCAAAAGTGAATTTTGCAAGAGTGTTATTCAAATCTTCAATTTCTTTTTCAAACGCTTTGCATAATGAACAAGGTAATGATATGGATGTATTATCATGTGAGGAACAAGTCATGCATAATGAATTAGCATCAATGAGTCCTAAGGCCTCATTTTCAATTTTAAGCTCATTTATCTCCTTGCTTAAAATAGAAACTTTATTTACCAATAAGGAGATTCTTTTGTTAGAAGATAAAATTATTTTTGTGAGCCTCAAAGATTCATCATGCAATTCTTGAAAGGCATCTTGCAATTCATCATAAGAAGGTGGAGATTCTAAGTTAGAAGAAGTTACATTGGTGTCGCTCTCTCCACTTTCTTCTCCTTGAGCTATGAGACAAAGATGAGCTTCTTCATTCTCCAAACTATCGGAAGAGCTTAAGTCATTGTCCTCCCAAGCTATATATGCTCTCCTTCCTTTCTTTTCTTTGGAAAGCCTTTTCTCAAACTTCTTCATCTTCTTGAGATACATAGGACACTCTATTTTCATGTGCCCTGGTTTTCCATATTCGTAGCATTTTGGAGGAGTAGAGGATCCTTCACCTTTGTGATATACTTTCTTTTGAGGAAAGGGTGGTCTTCTTTGAAATCCCTTTTTCTTTAGGAATCTTCCAAACTTTCTCACAAGGAGACTAAAATTCTCCTCACTCAGCTCAATATTTTCTACATCCTCTTCACCATCTTCATCATCATCTTCAATTATAGAAGAGGTGGCTTTGAGTGCAATTCCCTTCTTCTTTTTATCATGCTCTTCATTTTGATTAAGCCTATTTAGTTCCAGCTCATGTTCTTGAAGCTTCCAAATAAGGTGGCTAGAGACATTATTGATAAATCTCTTGATTCCGCAATAGCCGTTACTTTGGGTTGCCAATTCTTGCTTAAACATCTCAAGACTTTGTTAATAAGATCTTCATTAGGAAATGTCTTTTCCAATGAGATAAGATGATTAACAATATGAGTAAATCTCTTTTACATGTCTTGAATACTCTCACCTTGGTTCATTCTAAACAATTCGTATTCATGAGTAAGAGTGTTTATTCGAGATTGCTTTACCTCACTAGTACCTTCATGAGTTACTTGTAGGGTATCCCACATTTCTTTTGCGATCTTGCAATTTGACACCCTAAAGAATTTATCATATCCCACGGATGTGGTAATGATGTTCTTGGCTCTCAAATTGTATTGAACCTTCTTTTTATCATCATTGGTCCATTCATTTCTAGGTATATTAATTTTCACACCATCTTTAGTTTGTGTGGGAACAAAAGCACCATTTTCAACGACGTCTCACACATCTAAGTCAATAGCTTCAATGAAAATTTTCATCCTTTCTTTCCAATAGGCATAACCATCCCCATTGAAATAAGGAGGTCTGTTTATAGAAGAACCTTCATTTGAAAAACCATTTGAAGCCATCACTTCTCTTGAAACTGCTAAGCTCATTATACAAGAGTCTACCTCTGATACCACTTGTAACCAAGTGGCCTCAATACTCAAGAGGGGGGAGAATTGAGTATGTAAAACAAGTTCGCAAATATTTCGCAAAACGTTTGATAAACAATTTTTGTTGAAGCTATTTGATGATTAGAGATGATTGGATGAATGAGATAAACACTTTTACTTATAAATGCAATAGCCAAAGGGAACAATATTCAAGCAATTCAATAAAATAGTACTCAATGTAAAGAGAAGGGTTTAGAGAAAACAAACACAATGATTTATCCTGGTTCGATCACCAATCCACTTGTGTTCTACGTCCAGTTCTCAAGCAACCGCTAAAGATTTTCTACTATATCTTCAAGGTTCAATAGATGCTTGACAACCTTTACAACCTTGAGCACTCAACACTTTGGGATACCTCACCCTAGGAGCTTGAGTCTCTTCAACTAAGGGATGACTCACCCTTTACACTTTTGGAAGGATGCCACCCTCTTTACAAAGCAATATAGATTGATAGAATGAAACTCTCATAAGAGTAGATGATTACAAATTGAAGCTCTAATGTGCTCTCAAAGAATAACTCAAGTTTTTCACAAAAACAGAACAAAAATGGATTTGAAGATTAAATCACGTTTTGAAGTATTGGCAATCAGTTTTTGGTTCAAGGTCAACCTTTAATGAAGTCCCAACATTAGTATTTATAAGTTTTGTAATAAATGGAGTCGTTGGGAACTTTTGCCCAAGCATTAAATGCCATTAATATAGCCGTTGGACACTGTCAGGTTGCTTGTAATCGATTACATTGTTGTTCCAACGTGTTCTTGGCTCTCTGGGCTCTGTGTAATCGATTACATTCTTGGTGTAATCGATTACATGGCTTCTGACTTGCTTTGTAATTGATTACAATATCCATGTAATCGATTACATGACTTCTAACTAGCTATGTAATTGATTACAATATCTATGTGATCGATTACATGACTCTTTGAACGTGTTTTTGCCTTTCTGGGCTTTTGTAATCGATTACCAACTTGGTGTAATCGATTACAAGGCCTCTGTTTGCTGTGTAATCGATTACTAACATCATGTAATCGATTACATTGGCCTTTGAACACATTTTTCAAGTCCAATAAAGCTTGTAAGCCATTTCTAACACTTCAAGATATTTGATTAAACATAAATCCTTTTATGAGTGTTAAATTTAAGATTGAAACTCAAGTTTCTCTGAAAAACATGTTTAGCTTTGAAATTTCCTACTTATTTGGAAATGATATGTTGAAAAACCATTTGAGAAATCTTGAGAACATTTAACATTAATGTTCTAAGTCTTATGACTAGATAAACCTCTTGACTCCTGTGTTTGATCTTGATCTTCATTTTTGCACTTGATCTTCATCTTTGACTTTGTTATCATCAAAAATCATTTGACATACTTTAAAAACATAAGCATTCACATGTTATTATATATGACTGGTTTTGATTACTCATACTGAGAAATGTTGATTCTCACCCCACTATATTATCATATAATTCCAGGTGAAGGTTCTTCAAAGAATAAGAAGAAAAAGGATGCTAAAGTGTTATATTAGTTCTAGATTTAGCTTTTGCGTTGCAATCCTTGTATCTTTATACTTATTTTATAATGTAAATAGTTATGTATTACTTCATGGCCAAGGGAGGCTAATGATGTATATGTATATAGATGCATGTATTTGTTTTCCGCATTTCATAAGGCTCTCTGCAATGTTTCTAATGAACATTATAGATATATCTATTAGGTTTTTATGTATGTAGTGACGTTGTAATGCTAGATATCTCCTTGTATGCTACATATATTGAGATACAGGTATTATGATATTACATTTTCCCCTTTGATTCCTTCATATTTCTCTCTTCTTCCCCTTTTGCTTTCTCTTCCTTTCTTTCCTTGTTTTCTGCTACTGCCTTGCCTTCTATTTTTGTGAGAGAAAAGTGAGTGAAAAGAGATGAAAATGAGGGGAATATCAGGTGGTAAAGTCAATATAAGGGACTGGTCGTATATGACTATAACACTTTAAGATATTTCACTGATACATCTTAATCTATTAAGAACACTTAGATTTTGCTAAATCAAGTTTCCTAACTTCCAACAACTTTAGAATAAATCCTAGGATTCATCTAAATTATTGTTTCACCATTATTCTATTTTTCCATATCAGCTACTAGTTAATCCAACATTAAAACACACAACTAGTATGCCTAACAATACAAAACTAACTCTGATTATCTTCAAATTTTAACTACATCTTCTTCCACCTATTTATGACTTAGAAACAAATTATCTAGATTGTATTTTCCTCAACTTAGCAATTTATGCTACTATCTGAGTCATTTTAAGCTACTTTTCATACTTTAGGTTGCAACAAAGTGTCCAAACTAACTCAATTTGTCACAAAAATAAACAGACAAGTCAAGAAAGTGTTATGCTACCTTTGTAACTATAAACTAGTCTAATATGCTAAAAAAATGATGTTACAACTAGTTCTTCTATGATATTATCTAGCATAAATCCAAGTTTAAAAATCCTACAGGAAGCCTTACTTAGAGATACAATTCAAAGACAAGAAATGTGTCTGCACAACTAAGAAGAAGAATGATAAGTAGAGATTTAAGAAGCTTTTTAACAAGAAAAGGGCAAGAAGAATTTCAAGTTCTTGAAAAGAAAAGAAAAGTGAGGAAAAAATAAGTCAAATCAATGCTTTGTCTGTGGACAAAATGGGTATTTCTCAAAGAATTATTTGAATAAATCCGCCAAAGCTACTAAGCTAACCAATTCTCTCATACCACCAGAAAATGCTAACATCGAGTCCCTTTACTTAGAGCAATACTCTGCAAATGATGGCACAATGTTTGCCTTACAAGACTCATCCTATGAATCAGGCGAAGAATCAAATGAAGAATCAAATGGAGAATATTATCCTATATATTCTCTACATGAGATTGACAATGCATTTCTAACTCCTTGTCAACCCCATGTTGAGATCTAAATATTGCCTTCTAAATTTTCATATTCTTAGAAAGACATAGCTTACATGAACACCGGAGCACAAAGAACAATGATGAACCCCAGCATCCTCCCAAAGGATCAGTGGACTAATCATGCAACTTATTTTACAACTAATGATGGAAAGGCTTTTCGCACTAATCTAATCACCAAGTTAAACATTGGTATTAGATTTTTCACAAAATGCATAGTGTGGACCAAAGTGATAAGAAGTGATTTTCCAAACAAAGACATTTTGATTGGTATGGATGTTTATTCAGTCGCTTCAAAGTTACAGATACTTCCTACAAGAGTACGGTTCAAACACGAATGCAAGCCATATTATATAGTCCACAAATTGTTCTCTCTCACGTATGTTCCTCCAAGATACAAAGAAATCAAAATAAAGCTTTTGAAGTTATGCATAGAAAACCAAGAAGAGTTCTAACATCCAAAGGCTTCATAAAAAAATGAAGAATTCTTTGTTCAACTACCTTTCAAGTTAAATGAAGATATCAACCCTACGAAGGCTACTCATCTTAGAATGATTCCTTCAGACCTCACCCTTGCAAAGGAAGAATGTTCACAACTCCTTAAGCAAGGATTGATTGAACCAACAAAATCAAAATAGGCATATCAAGCATTCTATGTTGACAAAAGTTTTGAAAAGGTCTGAGATAAAAAGAGTTTAGTAATTGACTACCAGCCACTAAATTATTTTCTAAAAGATGCCATGTTTCCAATTCTAAAAGTTGCTTCACTTCATACTTTCATCAAAGACACTCAAGTCTATTCCAAGTTTGACATGAAAAATGTTTTATCAAATTTCCCAAGAACATGGAATCATGTTATCTAAAAAGAAAATTCAAAATAAGAAAAAGGAAAATGACTTTTTAGGAATGCATTTCTCTGAAGTGAAATATCAACTCAGCCTCATATTACCGAAAAACTCCTCAACTTCCCTGATGAAAAGTTGACCATAAAGGAAATTCAGCAGTTCCCAGGCATTGTCAACTATATCAGAGATTTCATCCCTCAAGTTGTCAAATACACAAGCCAATTGTCTAGACTGCTTAAGAAAAAGCATCCTCGATGGGGAAAAGATCGAACAAAAGTAATCAAGGTAATGAAGCAAGTTGCATAGAATCCTTTTTCCCTCAAGATTCTGAGCACATGGCAGAGGATCTAGTGGGTTGATGCAAGTGATCAATATAGGGGGGCAATACTAATTCAAGAACTCGACAACAAAATGTAATATTCTGGACATGCAAGAGGGCAATTCAAAGATGCTGAGATGCATTATCACACCACATACATAGAAGCCCTTACAGTCAAATATGGGATCCAAAGTTTGACTTACATTTAAGAGGATACTAGTTCGAATTTCAAATGGACAACTCTTTTCTAAGAATCCTCGAGTTGAAAAACAAAATGCCTCCAAACCCCTAGTTTCTCAAACTAAAAAAATTTGTTTTCTAGGTATGACTTCTTGTAACATTCTCTTCTTAGCATGTTAGAGTAGTTTATGATTACAAATGTAGTATAACACTTGCTTGACATATCTGCTTATTTTCATGACAAATTGAGTTAGTTTAGACATTTTGTTACAACTCAGAGTGTGAAAAGTAGCTTAAAATGACTTAGATAGTAGCATAAAGTGCTAATTTGAGGGAAATAAATTTAGAGAATTTGTTTCTATGTCACAAATAGGTGTACGATGATGTATTTAAAATTTGAGAATAATTAGAGTTAGTTTGGTATTTTAAAGCATACTGGTTGTGTGTTTTAATGCCGGATTGACTAGCAGCAGATATGAAAAAATAGGATACTGGTGAAACAATAATTTAGATGAATCCTAGTATTTATTCTAAAGTCGTTGGAACTTGGAAAACTTGATTTAGCAAATCTAAGTATTCTTAACATATCAAGATGAATCCGTGAAATATCTTAAGTGTTTTAAGTCATAGGTGGCCAGCCCCTTTTATTGACTTCCATTTCCTGATATTTCACTCATTTCTCATCTCTTTTCACTCACTTTCTCTCACAAAAACAATAAGGCCAACAGCAGCAATAAAAAGGAAAACAAGGAGGAAAAGCTTACGGAGGAAGAGGAAAGGAGAAAGAAAGGGAAAGGCAAAGCAATGCTTGATCATCCACCATCACAAAGGACTTGAGGTAGGGGTTTCTAACCTTAAAACTCATCTTTTTCCTTCATCCTTTCTATGGTTGATGTTAGGTCATTAGATGGAGAAAATGAGTTTCGAAGACCAAAAATTTGTTTCCTTTGCTTGATTCTCGTTTTCATTGTTTGGAACTAATCATTCAGCTTAATGAGAGCAAGATGATGGAATTTGAATTTAGACAAAGTAAGTTAGTTCCTTAAGTTGGAACATAAAAAATTAGGTTGACGAGATTATGAATTTTGTCATTAATCCATGTAACACCTCAGAAAATCTATGTTTTCTATTATATATGTTTCTTATAATATTTGTGATTTTTGTTAATTTTTGTGAATTATTTGAGTGACTTTAATTATTTTATCATATTTCTTAATTTACGTGCACGTTAAGTGGGGCCAGAAGAATAAAATATTTTTCTGAGGCTAGAAAGCTTTGGACTGTGGAAGCATACCGGGGGATCTTACTAAACCCGAGGCCAGACACAGTTTACAAAGTTTTCGTTTTCAAGAATTTATCTGACAAAGAAAATCAGGGTACATTCTATTATCCAACAGATAATAAACGCAGGTTTTGCTAACCGTAACTTTTGTCCATTGGATAATAGCTTTTAGTAAAGTGCTAGCCATCTCTTCTAGAGTGTTCTCTTTATGTGACATCATCAATGTGACATCACTTAGATGACATCACTTGTTGACTTTTTGAAAAGGTGAAACCAAGCTTCCTAAAGAAGCTTCATCAAAAGCTTGTTGGAGAA
The DNA here is from genome assembly GCA_029884595.1 of Ormosia semicastrata. Lineage (NCBI taxonomy): Eukaryota > Viridiplantae > Streptophyta > Magnoliopsida > Fabales > Fabaceae > Ormosia > Ormosia semicastrata. Next base: position 61,042,627 of record JAQQTO010000061.1, on the reverse strand, counting down.
GCTTCTTTTCTCTCTCCTTGGGATAACCACACAATTTTGGAGGGGGGAAAGATGACCACTTTGTCATCTTTTCACTTAAATTTCGTTTCACTTTTTATCTCAAAAAGTTTTCACCTTTCTCTCTCACTTTTTCTCTTCTCTCATTTTCTCTCTAGTGGCTCACGGCCACCACCCTCCATTTTCCTCTTCTATTTTGTTTACTCCAATCAATCATACTTTTGGAATCTACACACCCTTCAGATGATTTTCTATGTTGTGATCATCATCAAATTCTCTCATCTTCATCATTTTTTTCAAGCCCTAACTTGAAGCTTTTAAGGTAAGATTCTTGATTTCTATTTTTCTCTCTTCTCATTTTTCTCTACACCTCATGGCCAAGACCATTTTGGAGGGCCATCCTACACTTAGTTCATCACTTGTTCATCTTTCCATCCAAGCAACCAAAATCTAAACACAAAACCCTCACCTTTCTTCCATTGAAGCTCATGGCCAAGGCCAAGAAATACACCATCCAAGCTTCCATAACTCAAGCCAACCCTACTTCTTGAATCTAAACATTATTCCAAGACACTTTGTGGTTGAGACCAACATCGTGTTCCATCATCTTCTATCTTTCTCCAAGCTTAAACTTTGAAGGCTTTTAAGGTGAAGTTTTTAATCTTCACTCCTTTCTTTCTTTTCAAGATCCTAAACCACCATCTTGATCTATGGTTATCTTAGTAAGCCTTTGGTCTAATATTTGTATGTTTGTTGTCTTAAGGGTTCATTGGTGGTAGTGGATGAAAATCATCAAGGAGACATCAAGGAGACATCAAGGAGCCTTCTTTTTATCTTCTCTTAAGGTAAGAGAGAGATTAACCTCATCGACCATACATGGTGGTGAGAAATGGATTTTTTGTATTTGTGAGTGAAGAATTGATCAATCAATTTTGAGGCATTCATTATTGCTTTATATTTAGCCTAATTGATGATAATTGTATCCAATATTATGTTTGTGGGTGAGTTTTAGATGATTGGGCCTCATTGAACTTAGTTGTAAAAGCTTTATTAATTTTCAGAATTTAACTCATTTTGACCTTTCTATCTTGTACAGGCCATATCATGGGCTACAAATGTCATATTTGGATGATCTTGGCGTCCCCTGAAAGCTGAGACGAAGATACATAATTTTGTGCCTAATGCAGTTTTTCTAATTCAGCTGGATTCAGGGAGAAATTGAGCCTCAAAATTAGGACATTGTTGCTGTCATAAAGCTTGGACCTTCCCTCACTGATTTGGGCTTAACTCTCTCAATTTAAACCCAAATAAGGCAAATTATATGTCTCTGAAAAGATTATTCAGAGGGCTACAGTTTGGGCTAGGGGTAGATTAGGAATTACAGAATAATTTTTAGTTACAAATAGGTTAAGGCAGAATACGAAAAGAACCTCTTTTTTGAATCCTGATTTTTGAGTTTTACGATTTGAATCAAGAAACCTTTTTTCTCTCTTTTCATTTTCTCTATTTTGTTTTTTCTCTTTTCTATGATCTGTATCTTTTCAATGGTGATGGCCATGGAAGGCTAAAGATCCAATCAATCCAAGGAATTCAATGATTGTGGTTAGAGTTTTGAGTTCTTTTGTTTAATTGTGATTTCTGATTGTGTTCTCTCCTCTTCTCCTTATTCAATTGATTTATGATTATATTTTCGTATATTGAAGATAGATTTGGATTGATTAATCTGAATTTAATGGAGAGTAGATCATCGATTGGTAATCTATGTTAATTCAAAATTGTGTTTAATTCAATCTTAATCAAGAATTGCGATTGTGACGCTGTTTTAGTTGATCAAATTCTAGGTGATTATCTAGTTGAATTCGAATTAACAAAGGTAATTGTATAAAGAATTTTACTCTTTTTGTACTATGATTTACTTTGCCACTTGAATTGAAGACCTTGGATTGGTGTTTCCAATTTTGAATTTATTCCTAATTACTGTTGAATTTGCACTCTGTTACTTGATGAACAAAACCCCCTACTTATTGATAATTTCTAATATGCTTGAGAAATCCGAATTGATCCTTGGGAGATGACCTAGGTTATGCACTGTGCTATATTCCATTTAAATCTTAGTCTATTTTGAGGCGAGTACGACATCGCTCATCAAAATTTGGCGCCGTTGCCGAGGATCTTTTCGTTTTTAATTGATCATATTAAGTTTAAGTTGTAGTTGCATTTTGTTCCTGTTTCACATTCTATTTTTGCATTCTGTTTCGTACATTATTTTTGCATTTGCATTCTGTTTCATCAAAACAAATTCTGTTACATTCATGTAATTGGATTTCTGGTGCATTATCCATTGTGCATGTGTTTATTCTATCGTTTTTGCATTGTTACTGTTCCATTGACTTTTGCTGCTGTTGACCAGACTTTTGTTGATCTTATTGCCAAGTGCATTGCAAGATCTTATTGTGCGTGTTATGCATTCATTTTGGGCATGCTCCTAGCTTCCTACCACTGTTTCATACACTACTAGCACTCTTTTCCTAATTTCTGGTGCAGGGGAGAACAAAGTGTAATCTGGCCAACTCTGATTGAGCTAAAATTTGGTCTCCAATGGTAAAACATCATTTGGAGCAAAATGATCTTTAAGATCAGGTACTCAGATTTTAGCCAATTTCCATCATTTGGTAAGGTTTTTGGGCAGTTTTGTAATTTCTGGAAAAAGGGCCTAAATTTAGATTGAGCTAAGACTTGTTTCCTTGAAGGAAAAGGGCATTTTAAGAAAGACTTAGTATATATACTAAGGTCACTCATTTTTAAGCCAAATTCCATCGTTTAGACCACTTTTTCAATTTTTGAATATTTTTTATTGCATTTTTAAGTTCTTTTTTTGAGTAGTTTTTAGTGTGTGGTGGTCCCATAATTTTTAAAAATCATTTGATATGTCAATTAGATTTATTTTGATGCATTTTTGCTGTTTGATAGTCAATTTTGCCTGATTTTGTGTTTTTGAGTTTTCCATGTTACATGACTGGGTCTAACCCTAGTATATTACATCCTTTTGATCCTGAGATAGATAAGACTTTTCATTCCTTGCATAGATCTCATACGATTGATTCTACACTTGATGAGCATATAGGAAGTAGTCATCATAATAGTGATTCTACATATGAATTTTCTATACATAGTCATCATAATAGTGATTCTGCATCTGAATTTTCTGATTCTGTGCATTCTGTCATTGATTCTACTGAGAACACTAATATTATGGATGAAAGAACCTTGAAAGAGCTTGTTGCACCTGATGTTACATATCAGTCTTTAAGCATTCAGTATCCTGATGTTGATGCTCCTTTTGAACTTAAATCTTAATTAATTCATTTGCTACCTAAGTTCAGTGGTCATGCAGGTGATGACCCTCATAAGCATCTTAAGGAGTTCCACATTGTGTGTTCGACCATGAAGCCTCAAGGCATTCTAGAAGATCACATTAAACTTCGAGCATTTACTTTCTCCTTATAGGATGCTGCTAAGGACTGGCTGTACTATTTGCATCCAAGTTCTGTTACTTGCTGGAATAATCTTAAAAGGCTGTTTTTGGAGAAATTCTTTCCTGCATCAAGAGCTGCCTCAATCAGAAAAGAAATATGTGGCATTAGGCAATTTAACAGAGAGACATTATATGAATACTGGGAGAGGTTTAAGAAGATGTGTGCAAGTTGGCCTCACCATTAGATCAGTGACCAGTTACTCATCCAGTATTTTTATGAAGGTCTGCTTCCTATGGATAGGAGTATGGTTGATGCTGCTAGTGGAGGGGCATTGGTAGACAAGACTCCTATGGCTGCAAGGAATCTGATTGAGAATATGGCCACTAATTCCCAACAATTTGGCACTAGAAGTAACTCAGTGGTGTTGACTAGAGGTTTCCACAAAATTGAAGCTGCCTATTCTACAGATCACAGGAAATTGGAAAACAAAATTGAAGATCTTGCATCCTTGGTGCGACAACTGGCTGTGAATCAGCACCAGCAGCCTGTTGCAGTAGTTCCTGCCAAATTTTGTGGCATCTACACTTCTGCTAATCATCCCACAGATGCTTGTCCTACTCTACAAGAGGGTGACACTGATGGTACCCCACAGGCCTATGCAGCAAACATCTATAACAGCAGGCCTCAACAAAGCAGCAGCAGAAGAACCGAGTTATGATCTGTCCTCTAACAGATATAACTCAGGCTGGAGAAATCATCCCAATCTAAGGTGGGGGAATAACTCTTCATCGTCTGCCCCTACTCAATTTAGGCAGCAGCAGCAGCAGCTCCCTTTCTAGTCCACTGCAGATCCAAGAAGAGGTCGTATCGGCCACCTTTTATGCAAGAAGAAAATATGCAAAGCCCGACCTACTACACCTCCTAAATCTGAGCTAACCTTGGAGGAATTGATGAAGCAAATGGCAGTGAACAACTTGCAGTTCCAGCAGAGGACAGAAGCTACCATTCAAAATTTGGAGAACCAGATTAGACAGGTTGCTAAATCAATGAACCAATTACAGACACAAGATTCTGACAAGTTGCCTGCACAAACTGTGGTGAATCCAAGAAATGTGAGTGCCATCACTCTCATATCTGGTAAGGCTATTGATGCACCAAATTGTAGGTTGCAACATGGATTAGATAAGGAGAGCAAGGAGCAGCAAGCCATACCAAAAATTCCCTGTAGCAGCACAATAAAGAAAACAGATTCTATCCCCACTCTTGGTGTAGTTACTGATGAGCAAGAGCAGTCCGTCCCATTACTATTCCCTCAGAGGGTCGTGCAGCTTAAAAAGACATTTGAGACTGACACAGATAGGGAGATCTTGGAGACTTTTAGGAAGGTTGAGGTGAACATTCCTCTCATTGAAGCAATCAAACAAATTCCAAGATATGCCAAGTTTCTTAAGGACTTGTGCACTCACAGAAGGAGGTTAAAGGGAAATGAGAAGATCAGTATGGGGAGAAATGTGTCTGCACTTATTCAACCTACAATGCCTCAAAAATGCAATGATCTAGAGATTTTTACTATTCCATGCACCATAGGCAATAGCAAATTCAAAAATGCCATGTTGGATTTAAGTGCTTCAATTAATGTTATGCCTATGTCTGTGTTTAACTCTCTTGCCCTTGGACCCTTACAGAATACAGGAGTTATCATTCAGTTGGCAAACAGGAGTAATGCATACCCTGCTGGACTCATTGAAGATGTCCTTGTTAGAGTTAATGATTTGATCTTTCCAGCAGACTCCTATATTTTGGATATGAATGGAGAATCTGAATCCAGCAAGGCTCCCATCATTCTTGGCAGACCTTTCCTCAAAACTGCCAGAACCAAGATTGATATCCATGCAAGCACTCTTTCAATGGAGTTTGGAGATAGTGCGTTCAGATTTAACATTTTGGATGCCATGAATCACCCCATGGAGGAGCATTCTATTTTCCATATAGATTTGCTAGCTGATATAGTTAATGATAACCTGTCTGAGTTCCTTGCTGTTGATTTCCTAGATTTTGATGATTTTGATGATATTTACACTTGTTCTACTTGTATTGAGTCTGAAATGTGCAGTGTTTGTATTGAGATTGCATCCTGTTTACATGATGATTTTGATGCAGATTTTGATGCAGATTTTATAGGTTCTGAACAGTTTGATGGTGGTGTAACTGCGAATTCCATGGAGTCAGAATGCAACAGTTTGGATTGTGTAGGGTTACAGGTTGTAGACAAAGTTCCTACCACCAGGATACTTCCATCTGTAGTTCAGCCACCTACACTGGAGCTTAAGTAACTTCCACAGCACCTTAAGTATGCATACTTAGAGGATGATAAGAAGCTGCCAGTGATCATTTCTACTAACCTCCATGCTGAGCAGGAGGAGAGGTTGTTGCAAATCCTGAAGAAGCATAAGAGAGCTATCAGATGGACCTTAGCTGACATTCCTGGCATTAGTCCTTCCATGTACATGCACAGGATACTGCTTGAGGATGGTGCTAAGCCCCTGAGATAACCACAGAGGCGTTTCAACCCTTTGATCCTGGATTTGGTAAAGAAGGAGGTGACTAAGCTTTTGCAAGCTGGCATCATCTATCCTATATCAGATAGTGCTTGGGTGAGTCCAGTTCAAGTGGTTCCAAAGAAGTCAGGAATCACAGTAGTGAAAAATGATCATGATGAGCTGATTCCTACTAGAGTGCAGAGTAGCTGGAGAGTTTGTATTGATTATAGGCAGCTCAACCAAGCGACTAGAAAGGATCATTTTCCCTTGCCCTTTATTGATCAAATGCTTGAGCACTTGGCTGGAAAATCTTACTACTGTTTTCTTGATGGCTTTTCAGGTTATTTCCAGATCCACATAGCACCAGAGGACCAGGAGAAGACCACATTCACCTGCCCCTTTGGCACTTTTGCCTATAGGAGGATGCCTTTCGGCCTGTGCAATGCTCCTGGAACTTTCCAGCAATGCATGGTAAGTATTTTTTCAGACTTTTTAGAGGATTGCATTGAGGTATTCATGGATGATTTTACTATTTATGGTTCCTCCTTTGATACCTGTTTGGACAGTCTGGATAGAGTTTTGCATCGATGCATTGAGACTAACCTTGTTCTTAATTATGAGAAGTGTCATTTTATGGTAGAACAGGGCATAGTCTTAGGCCATGTGATCTCCCAGAAGGGTATAGAGGTAGATCCTGCTAAAATTGATGTTATTTCCCAGTTGCCTTACCCCTCTTGCGTGCGAGAGGTTCGTTCTTTTCTTGGCCATGCAGGTTTCTACAGGAGGTTCATTAAAGATTTCAGCAAAAAGGCCCTTCCACTGTCCCACTTGTTGCAGAAAGATGTTGTCTTTGATTTTGATGACAGGTGTAGAGAGGCTTATGATTGCCTCAAAACAGCTTTGACCACCACTCCCATCATTCAGCCACCCGAGTGGACACTCCCTTTTGAACTCATGTGTGATGCATCTAACTATGCAGTGGGAGCTGTCCTTGCCCAGAGAGTTGGCAGGCTACCTCATGTCATCTCCTACGCTTCCAGGACTTTAGATGCTGCCCAGGCTAACTATACCACCACTGAGAAAGAGTTGCTTGCTATTGTATTTGCACTTGATAAGTTTAGATCATATTTGCTTGGCTCTAAAGTGGTTATTTTTACTAATCATGCAGCCTTAAAGTTCCTGTTGAAGAAAGCAGATTCGAAACCTCAATTGATTAGATGGATGCTGCTTCTCCAGGAGTTTGATGTGGAGATTAGAGATAGGAGTGGAGCAGAGAATTTGGTGGCGGATCATTTGAGTAGGATCGAAAGAGCTGTTGACCCTTCTCCTATCAGAGATGATTTTCCAGATGAGCAACTTATGCACCTGCATGAGACCTCACTTTCCCCTTGGTTTGCTGATTTAGTTAATTACTTGGTTGCATCTATTTTTCCCCCTCATGCATCTAGATCACAGAGAGCTAAGCTTAAGAGTGATGCTAAATATTATGTTTGGGATGATCCATATTTGTAAAAATTTTGTAGTGACCAGGTGATTCGCAGATGCATACCTGACCATGAGATCCAGTCAGTTCTTCATTTTTACCATGCCTCTCCAGTCGGAGGACACTTTGGACCACAGCGGACAATTAGGAAGGTGCTTGATTCTGGATTCTACTGGCCTACCATCTTCAGATATGCGCATCAGGTTTTCACTACTTGTGAGCAGTGCCAGAGAGCAAAAGTGGCCATTACTCGCAAACAGGAGATGCCCCAGCAGCCCATTCTTTTCTACGAGGTCTTTGATGTTTGGGGTATCGATTTTATGGGCCCTTTCCCTGTTTCTTTTGGTTTTGCTTATATTGTGCTTGTGGTTGATTATATTTCTAAATAGGTGGAAGCCAAGGCCACCAGGACTAATGATGCTCGAGTTGTTGTGGATTTTATCAGGTCTAACATATTTTGCAGGTTTGGAGTGCCTCACACTATCATTAATGACCAAGGGACTCATTTTTGTAACCGGACTATGGAGGCCTTGTTTCGGAAGTATGGGGTCGTGCATAGAGTGTCTACAGCATATCATCCCCAAACTAACGGGCAGGCCGAGGTTTCTAACCGAGAGATAAAGCAAATTTTGGAGAAGATGGTTCAGCTGAATAGGAAGGATTGGAGACGCTGGTTAGAGGATGCTCTTTGGGCTCATCGTACTGCTTACAAGACGCCTATAGGGATGTCTCCCTTTAGGGTTATCTTTGGTAAAAGTTGCCACCTTCCAGTGGAGATAGAGCATCGTGCATACTGGGCAGTGAAGAGTTGCAACTTAGCTTTTGACCAAGCGAGTTCAGAGAGGAAGCTTCAATTGCAACAACTTGAGGAACTTCGTTTGGAGGCTTATGAGAATTCCAAGATCTATAAGGAAAAGACTAAGCATTTCCATGACAAGATGATTTCCCGAAAGGAGTTCTTCATTGGCCAAAAAGTGCTTTTGTTCAACTCTCACCTTAAACTCATGCCCGGTAAGCTCTGTTCTAGGTGGGATGGTCCTTTTGTTGTCACTAACATTTTTCCTTATGGTGCAGTGGAGATTTCAAATGAAGCTACCAACAAGAGTTTCAAGGTTAATGGGCACCGTCTTAAGCCATTTCTTGAGAGCCCCGCGCACCCCGCACTTGTGGAGGAGCTCTCCTTAGACAAGCCCACCTTTCCCCAAGTGCAAATATTTCCACCTTGATGAGGGTGTTCTCTTCCCTTGCTCTTTTATTTCACTTATCTACTTGTCTTTTGATTTGTATTGCCATTGAGGACAATGTGTGATTTAAGTGTGGGGGAGAGAATTTTGCTGTTTTTGTTTTTGTTTTCATTTTCTGTTTCTGCGTTCTACTATTTTTGTTTTTGCTATTTTCTATTTTTGTTTGTCATACAAATTCTTTTTGTTTCTATTTTACTATTTTCTGTTCTATTTTTTGTTTTTGTTTTCATTTTCTGTTTCTATTTTCTGTTTTTGTATTTTGTGTTATTTTGCTATTTTTGTTTTTATTTTCTCGCTTTTAATTCTATTTTCTTTAAAAATTAAAAAAAGGGGGCACAAGTGTGTTTTGAGTTGCTTCCCAATGATGTTTTGAGGTTTGTAAAGTTGATAATTGGAATTCAAGGTTCATAACATGATTGAATAAATTTTCTTTCTTCTTGAATTTAATTTACTTAGTGGTGAATGTTTGAATTGGTGGATCAAGTTTGATAGATGCATACCTTGTGAGATTTTGAGCTTATTGGTGGATATAACATTTGCACCATTCTCTTCTTTCTTGTGTGATTTTCACTCATGTCATTTGATTACTCTAGAACTTGCTTAAATTCTTTTTTAGGCTACATTTTTCACTTGTATGCATGAACATGATTGAGGCATTCTTTCTTGATTAACTACTTTGGCCAAATAGCTAACCTTGCATCACTTTTCCTTGTTTAACCCCCTTGAGCCTACTTGCCTATTTTTTTTGTTTTAGCTCATTTTGTGCCTTATGTGAAAAACCATGTTTTTACCTTTACCTTAGGGAATAGGAGAGTATTGGTTCATTTTCATTAGAGGAGCTCTTTTGATGTTCAAGTGTGGGGGTTGTGTACTTTGATGTGCAATGTGCAAGATGTTTGGTGAAATTTAAAAAAATAAAAAAATAGAATTAAGAAAAAGAAAGAAAAAAAAGAGAAAAGAAAAAAGAAAAGAAAAAGAATAAATTCAAGAAAGGTTGAGAAAGAAAAAGAAGAGAAGGAAATTTGTAAAGGAGAATGTGCATTATTTGGAGTTGGGGGATAAAATTTCATGTTTGTTACTTGTCATTTGAGTTCCTTTACAATGCTCTTTCATTCTCTTTGGTATTTATTTTGCCATATCCATATTGTTTCCTTCCCTTACCTTGACCTCATTACAACCTTGAACAAAGTCCTCTTGATTCTTGTGTGCATATGTTTTGAGTAGTGGAGAAGTAGAAGATAAGCAAGCTTATGGTAGTGCAGTTGTTCATGAGATGAATTGAGTGAAATACTTACCTTGTAAACACCTGAGGGATTGAGAGTGTATCTTGTGAGGATCTTTCATTCTTGATTCACGCTTTTCAAGTTGAAGCTACCTTGCTTGTTGGTTTGAGATGTGAAGAAATTTTAATTCATGGGTGTTTTGTTCTCTTGAATCTTCTACTGCTCATGTTTCTTGAATGTCATTGGAATTTGAGTCTTTTAGAGTTTTTAGTTTTTGAGTTTTTACTTTTCTTGCATTCTTGCATTTGCTTTTCTTTATTCTCTAGTTTTGGTCATTTGTATTTTGCCCGGGAGTGCAAAAGTTCAAGTGTGGGAGAATTTGATCAATCAATTTTGAGGCATTCATTATTGCTTTATATTTGGCCTAATTGATGATAATTGTATCCAATATTATGTTTGTGGGTGAGTTTTAGATGATTGGGCCTCATTGAGCTTAGTTGTAAAAGCTTTATTAATTTTTGGAATTTAACTCATTTTGACCTTTCTGTCTTGTATAGGCCATATCTTGGGCTACAAATGTCATATTTGGATGATCTTGGTGACCTTGAAAGCTGAGACGAAGATACATAATTTTGCGTCTAATGCAATTTTTCTAATTCAGCTGGATTCAGGGAGAAATTGAGCCTCAAAATTAGGACATTGTTGCTTTCATAAAGCTTGGACCTTCCCTCACTGATTTGGGCTTAACTCTCTCAATTTAAACCCAAATAAGGCAAATTATATGTCTCTGAAAAGATTATTCAGAGGGCTACAGTTTGGGCTAGGGGTAGATTAGGAATTACAGAATAATTTTTAGTTACAAATAGGTTAAGGCAGAATACGAAAAGAACCTCTTTTTTGAATCCTGATTTTTGAGTTTTACGATTTGAATCAAGAAACCTTTTTTCTCTCTTTTCATTTTCTCTATTTCATTTTTTCTCTTTTCTCTGATCCGTATCTTTTCAATGGTGATGGCCATAGAAGGCTAAAGATCCAATCAATCCAAGGAATTCAATGATTATGGTTAGAGTTTTGAGTTCTTTTGTTTAATTGTGATTTCTGATTGTGTTCTCTCCTCTTCTCCTTATTCAATTGATTTATGATTATATTTTCGTATATTGAAGATAGATTTGGATTGATTAATCTGAATTTAAAGGAGAATAGATCATCGATTGGTAATCTATGTTAATTCAAAATTGTGTTTAATTCAATCTTAATCAAGAATTGCGATTATGATTCTGTTTTAGTTGATCAAATTCTAGGTGATTATCTAGTTGAATTCGAATTAACAGAGGTAATTGCATAAAGAATTTTACTCTCTTTGAACTATGATTTACTTTGCCACTTGAATTAAAGACCTTGGATTGGTGTTTCCAATTTTGAATTTATTCCTAATTACTGTTGAATTTGCACTCTGTTACTTGATGAACAAAACCCCCCTACTTATTGATAATTTCTAATATGCTTGAGAAATCCGAATTGATCCTTGGGAGATGACCTAGGTTATGCACTATGCTATATTCCATTTAAATCTTAGTCTATTTTGAGGCGAGTACGACATCGCTCATCAAGAATCCATGTGAGGATTTGTTCACTCGATTGTGTGGTTTCGATTTCTTGTGCTTATTTGTTCACTGACCATTAAATAGCTCTAGCACATACTTTTCATATCACAAACAAGATGAGAAAAAGCCACAGGGAAAATGGATTTTGTTTAGGTGCACTAAATTTCTTAAAAATTATTGGCTCAAATTCTTCTTATAGTTCTTCGATGAAGGAATTAGACAATGTTTTGTTCTGGGCCTCTATCGGATAACCCATTAGTAGATGCAACGATGGTGGACATTGGGTAAAGCAAGTTAAAGGTGAAGGAACAATAATAACAAATGGAAGGTGAAGTATTTACCCATTAGTATATAGCTTTGTTAGACAAAGTTTCATGCTAGGGAAAAGAGGATTTAAATAACTATTTACCCAAAGAAAGAACCTTCCAGGGAAGGGCAAGATTTGCAAGATGGTGATCAGAATAGTAAGCATGAAATAATCATCATAATAGCATAAATTTAATAGAAAATAGAAGAAGAAAAAAGGTTAACCCCTTAAACACTAGAGGCATAATCACAAACCCAGATCACACAATAATTTTATTTCCATACTACATGATAGAGCATATTAGAAACTTATCTCTCGCTCCCTCTTCCAGTTCCCTGCCCCCTCTTAGTATAAAAGAATGTGGAAGCTATCTACTTCAGCTGATATTTTGTACCCATTGTCAGTCTCACTCTAAATTTGTGTTACAACTTACAAGCAACACACAGGCTTCACGTATAATGCAACAGAGTTCTCAGCCTTAGCAAATCATTCATACAAGTTTCAAGCAAACATTATCTTCACTTGTGATTTTCTCCAGTTTAGATTGAAACACATTCACTTATCCATTTTTTCCTTCTTGCAATACAAAAAAATTATAGAAAGAAAGAATAAGTTACAAATAAGGAGCAATAATATACCCTCTGAGGAAAACAAACAGTAAAAAAAAAAATACAAGGAGCAATGTCAATACAAAAGAGAATGTCAATCTCACAGGATATCAGACAAACCAAGCCTTCAAAGAAATCAATGGCTGAACAATATCACCATATATAGGCGAGAATGAGAATTCTATTCCATATAAGTATCAGATTGCCTAGAAGGCACTGCTTTACAGGTTCGCAGCAAAGTGAACTTTTACTTAGACCCTAATTTATTGACTATCTATAGCATCAACTGTCCTAGCCTAGAACTCCTTCATCTTTGACTCTCAAACATGATTAAGTCATCTCTGTTCATAGTTTTAAAAACATAAGGCCAAGGAATGACTCGACTTAAAAATGAAACCAACAAGAATACCAAGAAAGGGGATCAAACACTTCCAAAACTTAAGACAATCAAATAAACATGTTTTAACCCTTTTATGACTCAATCTCAGGTTCCTACTCTAGCCCAACAGAGCCAAACACAAACACCCTGGAATATGCTCTGATAATCTTCCTTTAGAAGAGCAACTTTAATTCCCATTTGAGTGAGAAAACATATGATTAGCTTTTATTGAAACATTCATAATCTACAAGACTTTAAGAAGATTTTAAAAGTTTCCTAAATGAGATGAACATAGAAATTTAAATAAATCACTTCAAAACAATAGATCTAATAGTCTTCAACAACTTAATTCCACCCATGAGATTAGTTTTCTGGCCACATTATCAAGCAAGCAAGGAATCAATTAAAGTAATAAAGGCATATCAATAGTATAAATAAACAATTAAAAAAATTACATACAAGAACTGAACTGAGTAAATGGGTGGGGGGAGGCTAGTGTAAGACTCCTCAGTTGAAAGAACATCACCTTACACACGCCATTCACCCTCACCACACCACCACACAATTGATTCAAACATTTCCTCAAATCAATAAAAGAATAGAGAAGTGGGTTACATCAGAACAAGGAAGTGGGTTACCTATGAACCACTTTCAGAAAATCTTCCCAGCTAGGGGTTTGAATAGTGCTGTAAATCGAGAAGCAAAAATAATAAGTGAGTAACAGAGGAAAAATTATGTAAATAAAAATCTCAGATTGACCACCACCCACAAAATTTCAAATCCAAATTAAAAACCGCAATAACCACAAACAATTTTAAGCAAATAATTTTCATAAAATTGATAGCATTTTAACCAAAAATCCAACAATGGGTTTGGTTGAACCCCCTGAACAGAGAGGCCTTGGAGATGGGGTTCAGCGATAGAGGAGGTGCGTGCGTCGGCAGGGGGTGGTGGGTTGTAGGGGGTGGCTTCACTGGTGGTCAAGCTCTCCAGCACATGGGATGCTTAAGGGTTCACAAGGGGAGTGGGTCTGATGGGTGCAAGGCACGGCGTGATTGGCATGTGAAGGAGGAGCCGAGGCAGGACAATGATGGTTCAGTTGGGTGGCTTCTGGGTTGAGGTGAGAGCACCAGTTTTCACAGCGGTAGCGGTGGTTGGGTGTTGGCGTCTCCACAGAGGAGGTGGTTGCAAACATGACCCAAATACTTAAAAAAAAAACCTACTATCACATGTTAATAACCTACCATCGATGGTCCCTAACATAGGAGGACCACCATAAATGGCACCGCCCAAGTCAATAGAGCAAGGGCCGAAGACAATAGAGCAGCCAGCGATTATGGGGGTCAAAGAGTTGGGTGGGATAAGGGGGTGGTTATGGGTGGGATAAGCCAAAGGAAAAATTGTTAGGGAAAAAAGAGGGAAGGTTTTGCGGCAAAGAAATTGGGAAAGTGAAGAAGAAGAAATTTTAGGGTAGTAAAAATAACAAAAGAAAAAGGGTAAGTTATTGTTTAATATTATTATTAAAATAAAATTAAAAAATGGCAGTTTAAAACTGCCATTTTATGTATCCAACTGCTGTTTTATACATTAAAATTATGTCAGTCTTAAAACTGTCGTATTATACTATATATTATGGCAATTTTTAAGAACTGCACTATTAAAACCATCGTAACTTACTTGTTTTTTTGTAGTGAATCAAAGAAAATATCTTAGAGAAGGCTCATAGGAGTCCATACACCATCTATCCCGGAGCCACTAAGATGTACCAAGATTTAGATGTTTTGGTGGCTAGGAATGAAGAAAGAAATAGCAGAGTTTGTGTCTAGGTGCTTGGCGTGCCAGAAAGTTAAGATAAAGCACCAAAAACCTTTAGGACCTCTCCAATCTTTAGCAATTCCTGAATGGAAGTAGGAGAACATCATAATGGATTTTGTGACAGGTTTGCCCAAAACTCAATTTGGACATGATATAATTTGGGTCGTAGTGAAGAGACTAACCAAGTCTGCCCACTTCTTACAAATGAGAATGAACTACTCCTTAGATAAACTAACTCAGTTGTATTTACAGGAGATAGTTAGGTTGCATGGAATTCCCCTCACTATAGTTTCATATAGAGATCCTAGATTTACATCTACATTTTAGGGAGCTTGCAAAAGGCCTTCGGGACTAGGCTAAGTTTTAACACAACATACCACCCACAAATAGATGGACAGTTAGAGAGAACTATCCAGACCCTAGAGGATATGCTTAGAGCATATGTACTAGATCAGTAGGGTAGTTGGGATATACTCTTGCCTTTAGTGGAATTTGCCAACAACAATAGTCATTATACCAATATAGGAATAGCACCACATGAGGCACTTTATGGTAAGAAGTGTAGGTCCCCATTATGTTGGTATGAGGTTGGAGAGAAAGCTATTCTAGGACTTGAGTTAGTACACTAGACTTTAAAGCAAATCAAAATAATTAGGGATAGGATGGCTGTAGCTCAAAGTAGGCAAAATAGTTATGCTGATAGAAGGATGAGACCTCTAGAGTTCGAAGAGGGTGAACATGTTTTCTTGAGAGTCACTCCTACAACTGGAATTGGTAGAGCATTGAGAACAAGAAAGTTAAACCCTCGTTTCATTGGTCCCTATCAAATTATAAAATGAGTCGGACTTGTAGCCTACTAGATAGTCCTTCCACCCAGTTTGTCAAACCTTCACAATGTCTTTCATGTATCCTAACTTAAAAAGTGCAATCCTGATCCTTCACACATCATAAGAAATGAATCTATATAGTTAAGAGATGATTTGTCTTTTGTAACACCCTCCGAAAGGCATTACATTTCAGACTAACTTCTTTTAATTATTTACCCAAGTTATAATATATTTAATATTATAAAATATGAGTTTCAAAATTTTTTCTTCGCGGATAACATAAACTTATTGAATTTTAGAAATACAAGACATAAAGACTGAATAATATACATCTCATGTACATCACATAGATTAGTAACAACTTAAATACATAAAGCTTACGTACTCTAAACAACACATAATTACCATATAAAAACTGAACATAGCCCAAGTCCAAAAACTTGAAGAGTAGGGTTCTATACCCGATCCTTCTCCAAATCCTCCTCGGGATCCACAACGGATAAATTCCCTGGTCGGGGCATGTTACTACGGATGGGAGTCTGAGCAGCTAACTCCACAGAGTCTTCACTAGGGGTAGTTCTATGATTACCCCATAACTCCCAAATAAGCATATAAAACTCCAAGTAAACAGCACTGCTCCAAAGTAAGGTAACGTCTCTAACATACTGAATACGCCCTGTGTCCCAATGGACATTCCATACTTCGATGTCCCCATGAAATTGTGCGTTAATGAAACCTCGTGGATCTAGCCTCGCCGCCATCGCAGACTTCTTAAAATATAAATATAGAACAGAACAAACAGAAAAATATAATAAAGAGGTGAAATCCCCTACATCAATACCGTCATGGTAGCATAGAGACAATAATGACAATAATGCCATTACATACAGCAATATCACAGAGTACACAGGTATAATCATGTTATCAACTAACATATAATTTATCAATATATATATATTTCACAATATATGAATACTAACCATACCACAAAATAAATATACTAACTATGCCACAACAATATATACACTTACTATGCAATGCACAATGTGTATACTGACCATCCTTATGCACAATGCAACCATCTCCTACTCCATAGAGCTAAACACAATTTCAAAGAGAATGATCCAAAAGATATGTCTGTATATCGACCGCCTCAGACCAAGTGCTATAATTTATCAATGTGCACATCAGGCATTATACAAGACATTCTGCGCCAGATCGGGAATAGGAATAATCTCTCGTCGAGATCATTGAGTACGTTTGCATCAGTTGCCACAGCACAGCTGCACTTTCTAATTGGCCATATATGGAATTCCGCGTCCCAACGCCTCCAAGATTCATTATAGACCTTCACAATGCAATTCACACCCGCACTAAGATGTAATTCAACTCCTAGGCAACAATAACCTTAAAGACACCGTCTGACAAATAATGCATGATCAATGACTCTATGCATATTACAAGCCACTACCGGCTATAACCATACGTTGATATATCCAGGTTCAATACATTAACGCGATAGCAAATTACTGTATTTCTCAATCGCGTAGCATTTTTATCGCATTTTCATAATCGCATAACACTTTCGTTATGTTTCCAAATCGCGTAATAGTTTTTCAACATTTTTCTCAATCGCATAAAGGTTGTAAAACGTTTTCTCAATTGCGTAACTAAAAATCATCATTTTTAAATCGCATAAGCGTTTTTCTACATATTTTCAATTGCGTAAAACATTTTCTCAATATTCTAAACTCAAATTAAAACTTTTCTCATTCAATATCAAAATTGGACTTTAATTCTAATATTTCCTTAATAAATCACCTTTCAATAATATTTCTAACATTTTTATACTAAACCTCCTCCAAATAATATTTCCTAACATTTTCCACAAAAAACTTATATCATCTAAATTAATTCAAGATATCTCAAAATATTTGTTCTTTACTCTTAATAAAACTTTATTAAATAAAATATTTTAAACTCCAAACTATCCTTAGAAATTATTTCCTTGATAAAACTTCTCTAAATAATATTTTTAATATTCTTTCCAAATTTTACATATTTTAATTTAATAAAACCTTTTCAATCTTTCGTATTAAAAATCTTCTTAAATAAAATACTTTAAGTTTCAAATTTAATTCCTAATCCTATTTTCCACTATATTGGCCGAAAATCACATTTTAATTAGTGATAAAAAATATTCATTTTCATTTTTATTTTGTAATTCCTTAATTAAATTTATTACCACTAATCTTCTAAGTTAACATTTAATAAAACATTTTTGTATTGGATTTCCTCTTTGGAGGGCTTGGAGGCTGTAAGCCTCTATGGCCATTGGAGCCAAAAATTGCTTTTCTTTTTAACACTATTATAGCATACAACATACTTTAACATCAAAATCTTTCTATAACAAGTTCATGCAAAATATCAAAGTAATAAAATCACATAAGCAAAATAAACACAAACCACGCAATTACACAAACATGGTGAATAAATCCTCACATGGATTCATCACCTTCATACACATTTCGTGTCACTCACCACCATAAGTGGTTGATGAGGTTAATCTCTCTCTTACCTTAGATGTAGCCTCCTAAGCTCCTTGTATGATCCTTTGTATAAACTTCCTCCACCAAGTAACTCTTAAAATCAAAGTAAACACAAATATATTAACATCCAAGGCTAGAGTAGGACAACCATAGATCAAATATGGTCTTAAAATTTCAAGAATCAAATAAGAAATCAAGTTTCAAGATCTTTACCTTGAAACCCTGGAACTTGAATCCAAAAATCAAGCTTGAAGATGATGGAGTTAGGTCTTGATCACAACATGAAAGTTGCTTAGAATGAAGTTTAGGATCAAGTGATATGCTTTGTTTGAATTATGAGTGATTGGAAGCTAGTTTTGGGTGAGGAGTTTGTGAGATGAAGGAGAGAAAATGAGAAAAAAATATGTTAAGGTTTTTGAGAGAAAAGATGATAGCTTTTTGTTATGATAGTAAATGAAACTTTTGTCTCCTAAAACCCCCCTTGGCCGTGAGATAGGAGAGAAAGAGTGTGATTAATTTGACCACTTTCAACCTTTCACAACTATTGATTAGATCAATGGTGGACATTCAAAGCTTCTTCACTAAGCTTGCTCCTCACAACCGTTGATTAGATCAATGGTGGATATGCAAAGCTTCTCCTCCAAGCTTATTTCTAATTGGTTATGCATAAATTTATCATAACCGCCATATTTGACCACTTAAGATAATTTTCAAAAGTTTAGATATTTTTCAAAAGCTATTACCCAATGGATAATAATATTACACAATGGATAAAAGCATTACCCAATGGATAATAACATTATCTAATGGATAATAGAATGTACCCAAAACTCAAATAAAGAAAATTTTCGTTAACTGTTTCCGATTTTGGGTTTAGTAAGTTCCTCCGACCCTGCATTAACAGTCCAAAACTTTCTGATCTAGGAAAAATTTTATTTTTCCGAGCCCGCCTCAAACACATACACAGTCCAAAATAATATTAAAATAATTAAAATAAATTAAAAATTCACAAAAAATTCCAAAATATTTTAAAACTCATAAATATTAAGAAAAAAAAATCAGGGTGTTACATCTTTTGTAGTGCAACTAGTAAGGATTGTAGACAAAGGGTTCAAAGAGCTTAGAGGTAAGCAGATTCCTCTGGTGAAGGTCGTGTAGGGTGAAGCAGGCATAGAGGAGGGTACATAGGAGCTAGAGTCCTGCATGCAACTAGATTACTCGGAGTTATTTATATGAGGTAAGTAATTTTAGGGACAAAATTTTAAAAAGGAGGGGAGAATGTAACATCCTCTTTTTAGCATGTTAGACTTGTTTATGGTTACAAAGGTAACATAAAACTTGCTTGACATGTCTACTTATTTTTGTGATAAACTGAGTTAGTTTAGGCACTTTGTTGCAATATAGAGTATGAAAAGTAACTTAAAATAACTTAGATAGTAACATAAATTACTAATTTGAGGGAAATGAATCTAGAGAATTTGTTTGTAGTTAAAATTTGAGAATTTGTAGTTATTGACTTCTATTTCCTAATATTTCACTCATTTATCATCTCTTTTCACTCACTTTCTCTCACGAAAATAGCAAGGCCAATAGCAGCAGAAAATGGAACGTCCTGAGACTACTTGTAGGATCGATGAGTGTCCCCACAAACCAACATGGTCTTTTCAGCGTGCTTTGTCCTCACTCACATGCATTCTAGGAAACTTCCCAGGAGGTCACCCATCCCACAAGTGCTCCAAGTTAAACACGCTTAACTATGGAGTACTTATGTTCCTGGCTCTCGAAAAGAAGATGCATCTTATTGATATGGGTGGTGCTAATCAATTCCTTTAAGCCATCCTCAACTATGTAGTTGTGAATGCTTATGTCTCTAAGGCATGTCAAAAGGTTTTTGATGATAACAAAAGCAAAAGAGAAGATCAAGCACAAAAGGAAAAATCAAGATCAAAGAAAGAAGACAGAAGGTTTATTTAGTTATAAGACTTAGGATATTAATGTTAAATGCTCTCAAGATTTCTCAAATGGTTTTTCAATATATGATTTCAAAATAAATGGAAAATTTCAAGGATAAACATGGCTTTCAATAAAACTTGAGTTTCAACTTTAAATCTAACACTCTTAAAAGGATTTATGTTTAAACAAGTATCTTGAGGTGTTGGAAATGACTTACAAGCATTATTGGACTTGTAAAATGTGTTCAAAGGCTAATGTAATCGATTACATAATGTTTGTAATCGATTACACATCAAACAGAAGGCATGTAATCGATTACATTGGTAATGTAATCGATTACACGAAAGTCAGAGGCCATGTAATCGATTACACAATATATGTAATCGATTACACAAAGCCCAGAAAGGCAAAGAACACGTTCGACGAGTCATGTAATCGATTACATGGATATTGTAATCGATTACAAACAAAGTCAGAAGTCATGTAATCGATTACATGGGCAATGTAATCGATTACACAAAACCCAGAAACTCAAAGAACACGTTCGACGAGTCATGTAATCGATTACATGGATATTGTAATCGATTACACAGCAAGTCAGAAGTCATGTAATCGATTACATGGGCATTGTAATCGATTACAAGCAAAGTCAGAAGCCATGTAATCGATTACACCAAGAATGTAATCGATTACACAGAGCCCAGAAAGTTCAGAAAACGTTGGAACAACAATGTAATCGATTACCCGAGATGTGTAATCGATTACACGCATCCTGACAACGTCCAACGGCTATATTAAATGCATTAAATGCATGCCCAACTACCTCCAATGGCTCTATTAATTGAGAAACTTATAAATACCAAAGTTGGGTCTTTATTTGCGGTTGACCTTGAACCAAAAACTGATCATCATACTTCAAAACGTGAATCAATCCTTAAATTCATTTCTTGCTCTGTTTTCTGGTTAAAAACGTGAAAAATCCTTGAGAGCATATTAGAGCTTCAATTTGTAAACACTTGCTCTAGAGAGAGTTTCTTCAATTTCAATCTTATACATTCGATTAGTGAGGGTGAGGTATCCCTCAAGAAAATGAGGTATCCCTTGGAAAATAGAGGCTCAAGCTTTTGGGTGAGGTATCCCATATTGTTGAGTGCTCAAGGTTGTAGTGGTTTTTCAAGCACCCATTGAAGTTTGAAGATATAGTAGAAAATCTCAAGTTGTTGCTTGGGGACTGGACGTAGATCACAAGTGGAGTGGTGATTGAACCAGGATAAACGACTGTGTTTGTTTCTCTAAACCCTCCTCTGCTTATCTTTGTGCACTGTTTCATTGTTTTAATTGGATATTGTCTCCTTGGCTATTACGTTTATAAGTAAAAATGTTTAACTCATCTATTCAATTATCTCTAATCATTCAATAGCTTCAACGAAAATTGATTGTCAAACGATTTGCGAAAGATTTGTGAACTTATTTTTAACTACTCAATTCACCCCCCTCTTGAGTATTGAGGCCACTTGGTAACAAGTGGTATCAGAGCTAGACTCTTGTATAAAGAGCTTAGCAGTTTCAAGAGAAGTGATGGCTTCAAATGGTTTTTCAAATGAAGGTTCTTCTATAAATAGACCTCCTTATTTCAATGGGGATGGTTATGCCTATTGGAAAGAAAGGATGAAAATTTTTATTGAAGCTATTGACTTAGATGTGTGGGACGTAGTTGAAAATGGTGCTTTTGTCCCTACACAAACTAAGGATGGTGTGACAATTAATACACCTAGAAGTGATTGGACCGATGATGATAAAAAGAAGGTTCAATATAATTTGAGAGCCAAGAATATCATCACCACATCTTTGGGGTATGATGAATTCTTTAGGGTATCAAATTGTAAGACCGCAAAAGAAATGTGGGATACCCTACAAGTAACTCATGAAGGTACTAGTGAGGTAAAAAGATCTCGAATAAACACTCTTACTCATGAATATGAATTGTTTAGAATGAATCAAGGTGAGAGTATTCAAGATATGCAAAAGAGATTTACTCATATTGTTAATCATCTCATCTCATTAGGAAAGACATTTCCTAATGAGGATCTTATTAACAAAGTCTTGAGATGTCTAAGCAAGAATTGGCAACCCAAGGTAACGGCGATTGCGGAATCAAGAGATTTATCAACCATGTCTCTAGCCACCCTATTCGGAAAACTTCAAGAGCATGAGCTGGAACTAAATAGGCTCAATCAAAATGAAGAACATGACAAAAAGAAGAAGGGAATTGCACTCAAGGCCACCTCTTCCATACTTGAAGATGATGATGAAGATGGTGAAGAGGATGGTGAAAATATTGAGCTAAGTGAGGAGAATCTTAGTCTTCTTGTGAGAAAATTCGGAAGATTCTTGAAGAAAAAGGGATTTCAAAGAAGACCACCCTTTCCTCAAAAGAAAGCATATCACAAAGGAGAAGGATCCTCTACTCCTCCAAAATGCTACGAATGCGGAAAACCGGGGCACATGAAAATGGAGTGTCCTATATATCTCAAGAAGACGGAGAAGTTTGAGAAAAGACCCTCCAAGGAAAAGAAAGGAAGAATAGCATATATAGCTTGGGAGGACAATGACTTAAGCTCTTCCGACGATTCAGAAAATGAAGAAGCCCATCTTTGCCTCATGGCTCAAGGAGAAGAAAGTGGAGAAAGCAACACCGAGGTAACCTCTTCTAACCTAGAACCTCCACCTTCTTATGATGAATTGCAAGATGCCTTTCAAGAATTGCATGATGAATCTTTGAGGCTCACAAAAATGATTTTGTCTTCCAATAAAACAATCTCCCTATTGACAAAGAAAGTTTCTACTTTAACCAAGGAGATAAATGAACTTAAAATTGAAAATGAGACTTTAGGACTCATAGATGCTAATTCATCATGCATGATTTGTTCCTCACATGATAATGCATCCATATCATTACCTTGTTTATCATGCAAAGCTTTTGAAAAAGAAATTGAAGACTTGAACAACACTCTTGCGAAATTCACTTTTGGAAGAGACAACTTGAATGTGTTGTTAGGGAGACAAAAATGTGTTTTCCAAAAAGCCGGTTTGGGATTTAATCCAAACAACCATCAAAAGTCTTATAAGAACTTCTTTGTTTCCTCAAAAACTTCAAGTAGCCCTTTGTTAAATGTTTTCATTGTGGTAGGAAAGGGCATAGTGCATCCACTTGCAATGTTAGAAAGAACATAAACACCAAGGTTGGAATCAAAAGGGTTTGGGTCCCTAAAGGCACCATACCTAATTCTAACACACAAGGACCCAAAACAATTTGGGTACCAAAAGTTAAATCTTGAATGTGTGTTGTAGGTGTGCTTGAAGACCAAGAGCTCAAGTTGGTATCTTGATAGTGGTTGCTCCAAGCACATGACCGGTGATGGCTCCAAGTTCTCCTCCCTTACACACAAGAAACATGGTCATGTCACATATGGTGACAACAACAAAGGAAAGATTCTTGGAATTGGCAAAGTTGGTAAGATCCCTTCATCATCTATTGATAATGTCTTACTTGTTGAAGGACTTAAACATAATTTACTTAGTATTAGCCAATTGTGTGATAAAGGAAATAGAGTTATATTTGATTCCTCTTGTTGCATAATTGAGGGAAAGGATGATAAGCAAGTTAAATTTGTTGGTCATAGAGTCAACAATATATATATGATTAGTCTCGATGATATCTCCTCAAATGATGCTAAGTGCTTTATGAGTAAAGAAAATGATTCATGGTTATGGCATAGAAGAATTGCTCACATTCACATGGATCACTTAAACAAATTGGTTTCTAAAGAACTAGTAATTGGTCTTCCAAAGCTCAAATTTGAAAAAGACAAACTTTGTGATGCATGTCAAAAGAGAAAACAAGTAAAGGTCTCTTTCAAAGCTAAAAACATAGTTTCAACTTCTAGACCTTTACAACTTTTACACATGGATCTTTTTGGACCCTCTAGAACTATGAGCTTTGGTGGGAATTACTATGCATTAGTGATTGTGGATGATTTTTCTAGATTTACATGGACATTATTCTTGGCTCACAACAATGATGTTTTTCAATCATTTAGAAAACTTGCCAAAGTTATCCAAAACGAAAAAGGTTTTTGTATTGCATCCATAAGAAGTGATCATGGTGGTGAATTTGAAAATCATGAATTTGAAACTTTTTGTGATGAACATGGCATTGAGCATAATTTTTCTGCCCCTAGAACACCACAACAAAATGGTGTTGTAGAAAGGAAAAATCGATCTTTAGAAGAAATGGCAAGAACTATGCTCAATGAGGCCAACCTTCCTAAGTACTTTTGGGTGGATACGGTTAACACCGCTTGTTATGTTATGAATAGAGCCCTAATAAGGCCAATTTTAAAGAAAACCCCATATGAATTGTACAAAGGAAGGAAACCTAATGTGTCACATTTTCATGTTTTTGGATGTAAATGCTTTGTTTTGAATAATGAAAAGGATAACTTGGGGAAGTTTGATGCAAAATCTGATGAGGGAATATTCATTGGTTATTCTATTCATAGCAAGGCCTTTAGAGTCTATAATAAACGAACTATGACCATAGAAGAGTCCATACATGTTGCATTTGATGAAACTAACCCAAATGAGTCGAGAAAGGAGCTTGTTGATGATGTTGCAGAAATCTTGGAGAAGACGCACTTGGAAAATCAAGAGAAAGAGCCCAAGAAGGAAGAAAAGAGACTCCTTGATCATACATGGCAAGAAGATTCAGAAATCTTAGATCTACCCAAGGAATGGAGGACTTCAATATATCATCCTCTCGACAAAATGATAGGTGATGTATCAAAAGGGGTAATCACTCGAAACTCACTTAGAGATGCATGTAATCATCTAGCCTTTGTCTCTCAAGTTGAACCTAAAGACATAAATGAGGCCATTAATGATGAGCATTGGATCTTGGCCATGCAAGAAGAACTAAACCAATTTGAGAGGAATCAAGTTTGGGAATTAGTTCCAAGACCCAATGATCATCCTATAATTGGCACCAAATGGGTCTTTAGGAACAAACTTGATGAAACAGGTTTAATAATAAGAAATAAAGCTAGCCTTGTAGCTAAGGGATATAATCAAGAAGAAGGCATAGATTATGAAGAAACTTATGCTCCCGTAGCTAGGTTAGAGGCCATTAGAATGCTACTTGCATATGCTTGCATCATGGATTTCAAACTCTATCAAATGGATGTCAAAAGTGCCTTTTTAAATGGTTTTATACAAGAAGAGGTGTATGTAGAACAACCTCCTGGTTTTGAGGACTTTGAAATGCCCAACCATGTTTTTAAATTGAAAAAGGCCTTGTATGGCTTGAAACAAGCTCCTAGAGCTTGGTATGAAAGGTTGAGCAAAATTTTTTTAGAAAAAGGCTTTTCTAGAGGTAAAGTTGACACCACTCTTTTCATAAAACACAAAATGCATGACATTCTTCTAGTTCAAATCTATGTTGATGACATTATATTTGGAGCTACTAACAACTCTCTTTGTAAAGAATTTTCAAATATTATGCAAAGTGAGTTTGAGATGTCCATGATGGGTGAGCTCAACTTCTTCCTTGGTCTACAAATCAAGCAAACAAGAGAAGGAACATTTATAAGCCAATCCAAGTATTGCAAGGAGCTGCTCAAGAAGTTTGGAATGGACAATGCCAAGCATATGGCTACTCCTATGGGCACCTCTTGCTATTTGGACAAGGATGAAGGAGGTAAATCGGTAGAAATTACAAAATATAGAGGTATGATTGGCTCACTCCTTTATCTCACTGCAAGTAGGCCTGATATAATGTTTAGTGTATGCATGTGTGCTAGATATCAAGCTAATCCTAAGGAATCACACCTAAGTGTTAAGAGAATAATGAAATATCTAATAGGCACATCACAAATGGGTTTATGGTACCCTAAGGGTGCCTCATGTAGTCTTATTGGGTACTCGATTCTCGATTTTGCTTTGGATGCAAAATGGATCGAAAGAGCACTAGTGGGACATGTCACTTGCTTGAAGCTCACTAGTTTCTTGGCACAAAGAAGAAACAAAATAGTGTGGCATTGTCCACACCGAAGTTTGAATATGTTGCGGTGGGAGTTCTTTGTGCTCAAGTCCTTTGGATGAAACAGCAACTCTTGGACTATGGTCTTGAGCTTGATCACATTCCCATAAAATGTGATAATACTAGTGCAATTAACTTGTCAAAAAATCCCATTTTGCATTCTAGAACTAAGCATATTGAAATAAGACATCATTTCATTAGAGATCATGTTCAAAGGGGTGATTGCATACTAGAATTTGTTGAAACAACTAAGCAACTAGCTGATATTTTCACCAAACCCCTAGCAAAAGAAGCATTTTTCTACATTAGAAATGAACTGGGTATATTGGATCATTCCTGCATAAATTAACTTCTGCTGCATAATCTTGTATTTTTCTGCATAATCACGCCAAATTGCTGCATAATCTCTGAATTCTTTCGTTATATTTGAATCCAACACTAACTTGAGCGTCGGAGATTTCCCCTAAGTTGTCTTGCATGTGCTCCCTTGTGACCAAGACTCCCAAGCAACTAATATCCTCAACAAATTTGTTGAAACTCTTGGTAAAAATGGTAACTTCAATCAATTATATGAATTGAATCATAACATGATTTGATTATATGTTTAAATGATGATTTGAATTGATTTAAGTTGCTTTAAAACTGATTTGGATGGATTAAAATTGATTATATGCTGTTTGGAACGCAAAATCTGAGTTAAAGAGTCTTGTAATCGATTACAATGTCTTTGTAATCGATTACACATGTTTCGTCACGCATGTAATCGATTACACACCCTTTGTAATCGATTACAACCAACTCGAGAACTCAGGTAATCGATTACGTCAACTATGTAATCGATTACAAGGTTCCTGTAGCATGTAATCGATTACATCAAAAATGTAATCGATTACATACCCACCAAAATGCATGTAATCGATTACACACTCAATGTAATCGATTACACAGGGTTTTTAAAAGGTTTCGACGCGCGTAAGGCTCATTTCTTTTTGGAACTGTTCATCTTCTTCGTTCTCTCCTTCGATCCCACGCACCTCAAATCTCAAAATCTCTCTTTTCTCACTCAAATCTCCATCAAAACCCGTCATTTCACCTCTCTCAATCTCGGAAAACCCCTCTCCACATAACCCATCGTTCAAAATCCCCTCACATCCCTCATCCAAATCTCCCCATCTTCTCTCACGAACCCCATCTCCATTTCTCTGCCCTAATCTCATCCCTCTCTCATCCCCAATCATTACTCACTCATCCCTTGCTTCTCCTTCTCATCAATGGCTGAATCCTTTCATCGTTCGAAGCGCCCAAGAACAGGGGCTGCTGTTGGAGGGTCCTCTAGTGGCTCTTCACATAATATATCTGGCCTAGACCTCACGAGGCACTTCTCCACTGTGAAGAAAGCTGAGTTGTTCCGGAAGAACTTCCAGCTTCGCAAAATCATCTCTCCCAGGTATCTTCCCATCACCTTCTGCGAGAGTGAACCTTTAGAGAGCTTTAGGACAATAGAAAACTTAGGCTTGCTGGGATTCCTGAGCATAGAGAAGGCCATCTACCCTAACCTTGTCCGAGTCTTTTATGCCAACCTGAAGGTTGAGGATAATTGCATAATCTCTGAAATGAAAAAGCAACAAATCAAGTTGACAATGGCAAAGTGGTATAGGCTTACAAAGCTCACTCTTGATGGAGCTCAGTTCTGTAGAAATGCAAAAGTCTGGGGGCATGAGTTTGAGCATAAGGCTGCTCTTCTCTCTCTGATTAGGACTGGCTACCACCTCCCCAGTGATCCTAAACGGAGAATAATGGCCACTGGCCTCACTATGGAAAACAGGGTTCTCCACTACCTCTTGGTTCGTGGATTAATTCCCAGAGGAGGGAATTACTCCCAAGTCCTCAAGGATGATGTAGTGGCATTATGGGCAATGACCACAGGGCACCCAATAAACTGGGGTTACTATATTCTAGAGCATATGCTGGACGTCAAGAAAAAGAAGAACTCTGCTCTCCCTTTCGCCATGTTGGTCACCACTATCCTCGAGTACTGTCGCATTTCGCTGGCTGAAGAGTTCAAGGACACCAGCTCGAAAGGACCCCAATCAATTGGGTTGCATACTCTGAAGAAGCTTCAGCTCTACAAGATGGAAGATAGGTGGCATTACATTACTCATGGCACATTTGGTCATATCCATCACGATCCAGATAGTGATGATAAGGAGGCTCAAGCACTGCCCTCTCGCTCCTGCTCCAGCTTCTCTTGATCTTCTGCTCCAAGAAATGCGCAACCTGAGCGCCAACGTAAACACACGCATGGATCATATAGAGCAAAAGATTGACCATCTTGAGCTGAGGATGGACTACTCAGACCAGGAGCTTAGCTCCATTCGATCCCTCCTAAGTGGACCTCCTATTCCTGAGTGTCCTGCTGCTGCTGCACCTCCCACATCCTCTGCCCCTCCGGTTCCCCTATCCTTCGCTGGTCCATCTGGAGTTCCTGCTGATGATGAGGAGCTTCTGGACTCTGACGACGATCTTATGCCCAGCGATGATAACATTGATCTAGGAGACTCTGCTGCGGATCCAGAGGGTGAAGTTTTCTGTGACAGCGAGGACACTGATAGTGATCATGGCCTATTGCCTTGATATTCTCTTGTATTGATGACCACCTTGTACTTATTTTGTTTTAACTCTGATTATATAAAATTGGTATACCTTTATGGTTATATTTTGTTTTTGCCTACTGGTTATGAATGTTTGGCTGGACTGATTATTAATACATGAACTTGTTTTCACCTTGAATGTTTGGCTTTTGGAATATTGATTAGACTGATTAATCTTTGTGGCTTTTCTGTTATGGCAAACATTTGGGAATCATGAAATATAGCTGTCATGCTGTCTATTTTTTTTCTTAAATGCTTATGTCTTTTTGATAATGCCAACGGGGGAGAAAATGAGGAAAAATGAAATGAAATGTAATTAATGGTTGCATGAGAAATTAAAGGTTGCATGAGTGAAATGAAATGTAATTAATGGTTGCATGAGAAATTAAAGGTTGCATGAGTACGGGGGAGTTATTGACCTTTTTAAGTTATTAAGCTTTTCATATGCAAAATCTAACCCAACATCATGCATAAACTCCGGGGGCAGCATTGTACCTAAATGACTATTATATACAAATGCAAAAACTCTTTCTTTTTCCTATGATCAGTTTGTCATCATCAAAAAGGGAGAGAATGTGAATGCTTATGTCTCTAAGGCATGTCAAAAGGTTTTTGATGATAACAAAAGCAAAAGAGAAGATCAAGCACAAAAGGAAAAATCAAGATCAAAGAAAGAAGACAGAAGGTTTATTTAGTTATAAGACTTAGGATATTAATGTTAAATGCTCTCAAGATTTCTCAAATGGTTTTTCAATATATGATTTCAAAATAAATGGGAAATTTCAAGGATAAACATGGCTTTCAATAAAACTTGAGTTTCAACTTTAAATCTAACACTCTTAAAAGGATTTATGTTTAAACAAGTATCTTGAGGTGTTGGAAATGACTTACAAGCATTATTGGACTTGTAAAATATGTTCAAAGGCTAATGTAATCGATTACATAATGTTTGTAATCGATTACACATCAAACAGAAGGCATGTAATCGATTACATTGGTAATGTAATCGATTACACGAAAGTCAGAGGCCATGTAATCGATTACAAAATATATGTAATCGATTACACAAAGCCTAGAAAGGCAAAGAACACGTTCGACGAGTCATGTAATCGATTACATGGATATTGTAATCGATTACAAACAAAGTCAGAAGTCATGTAATTTATTACATGGGAAATGTAATTGATTACACAAAACCCAGAAACTCAAAGAACACGTTCGACGAGTCATGTAATCGATTACATGGATATTGTAATCGATTACATAGCAAGTCAGAAGTCATGTAATCGATTACATAGGCATTGTAATCGATTACAAGCAAAGTCAGAAGCCATGTAATCGATTACACCAAGAATGTAATCGACATACAGAGCCCGAAAAGTTCAAAAAACGTTGGAACAACAATGTAATCGATTACCCGAGATGTGTAATCGATTACACGCATCCTGACAACGTCCAACAGCTATATTAAATGCATTAAATGCATGCCCAACTACCTCCAACGGCTCTATTAATTGAGAAACTTATAAATACCAAAGTTGGGTCTTTATTTGCGGTTGACCTTGAACCAAAAACTGATCATCATACTTCAAAACGTGAATCAATCCTTAAATTCATTTCTTGCTCGTTTTCGGTTAAAAACGTGAAAAATCCTTGAGAGCATATTAGAGCTTCAATTTGTAAACACTTGCTCTAGAGAGAGCTTCTTCAATTTCAATCTTATACATTCTGATTAGTGAGGGTGAGGTATCCCTCAAGTATTGTAAGGGTGAGGTATCCCTTGGACAATAGAGGCTCAAGCTTTTGGGTGAGGTATCCCATATTATTGAGTGCTCAAGGTTGTAGTGGTTTTTCAAGCACCCATTGAAGCTTGAAGATATAGTAGAAAATCTCAAGTTGTTGCTTGGGGACTGGACGTAGATCACAAGTGGAGTGGTGATTGAACCAGGATAAACGACTGTGTTTGTTTCTCTAAACCCTCCTCTGCTTATCTTTGTGCACTGTTTCATTGTTTTAATTGGATATTGTCTCCTTGACTATTACGTTTATAAGTAAAAGTGTTTAACTCATCTATTCAATTATCTCTAATCATTCAATAGCTTCAACGAAAATTGATTGTCAAACGATTTGCGAAAGATTTGTGAACTTATTTTTAACTACTCAATTCACCCCCCCTCTTGAGTATTGAGGCCACTTGGTAACAGTAGTCACATACCTGCACAGTCTCGGATCCCTCTCATTCCGGTGTGTATTCAGTTCATTCGTGTGTCCCTCCGCATAGAAGCCTACCAAGAGCCGCTCCTTGTCCGTGCTCATCTTTTTGCACTGGTGACCACTCCCCGCCCTTGTCGACCTCGGGTGTCACGTGCCCACCAGCTTCCGCATGGTTCGTCCCCAAACCACACCGTACTGGGAGAGGTCCCGTCTTACTAATGTAACACCCACCATATGGTATCACATTTAAGACTAATCCTAATATAACTTACCCAAGTTGTAAAAGAATTAATCTTGTAAAAACATTAATTTTTAAAATTTCATTTGCGAAAAAATAAAATAAATAAAATAAATAATTAAAAAAAACCATAAGTACAAGTTGTAACTGAAATAAACACACCAGAAAATACATAGGTATTTCAAACTTTGTTCCCAAATAATTTACATAAATACACTTACTCCCAAAAGATAAAATATACAATATGTACATCAAAACATAACTACTAAACCAGAACCTCAAAAAAACTGAACTAAGAATTCGGGCCCTCTGAAGGATCCTCCTCCTCTACGTCGTCAAAGAACCCAGGCGGGTACATCGGTTGCCTGACAGGAGTTCTAGCTGAAGACACTACAGAGTCCTCCTGTGGGGTATAAACAGTACCACCCAGAGTTCTCGTATTGGCATTGAGAACTCAAGACGCACAAACGCATGTTGAGTCAAAACGGGAGTCCCATCACGGGTTCTACTCAAGTTTAAAGTTAAGTCCCCGGTGTAAACAAAACGTTCATTATCTAAATCAAATTTCCAAGCATCAGTTCCACCGTGGAACTGTACTCAAACAAAACCCAGCACTTGGAACCTTGTCGCCATTCAAACAAACAAAGAAAATTGTCATTGATGGAAAGTAGAATTTATGGCTTCCTCGTCTCCTCGGTCTTCGTCAAACATACACAATAAAATAGATATAACACAGTAAAGAGGTGAGATCCCCTACATCAATACTAGTATGACAGTATAGAAAATGATAGTAGATATACAGATATAATAACAACACATAAAGTTATACTATTGCATCACAGATAATATATTAGATAAGCATAATTATCATATCAATATGCTGACCAACTATGCATATACACAACGACTAATTCCTACTCGATAGAGCTAATCACAATTTCGGAGAGAAAGATAGGGAGTACATGTCTGTATATCATCAGCCTCAAATCATGTGCCAATATATTATATCAATATGCGCAACATGGCTCATACAAGATACTCTCAACTAATCACGAAAAGAGTAGTAACTCCATCAAGATCGTCAGTGTGTTTGTATAGGATACCATGGCACAAAGGTGCTACCATCTGGCCACATATAACATTCCACACCCCGACGTCTCCAAGATCACTAAAGATCGTAACTACGCAATTCTCACCCGCACGAAGGTATAAATTCAATCTCCTAGGCGTATTGCCTTAACCAATTAAGTTGACACGCTTTTCAATGCATGATGTATGATTCAAATACACATGCAATCATCATTCTCACAGTATTTCACATACACACACCATCTCTTAGTGGTATCACTGTTCAACATAACTGGACCCACCACAACAGTCCGACAGCAACCCGCTATTATTTCCAATTGCGTAAACTTTTTATCGCATTTTCATAATCGCAGAACATTTTTCTTAGGTTTTCAAATCGCATAAGTATTTTTCAGCATTTTTATAATCGCAGAGATATTTTCAAACATTTTCTAAATTGCGTAGGGATTTTTAAACATTTTCTCAGTTGTGTAGCAATTTTAAATCATTTTCTCAATCTGATAGCTTAAAAATTACTATTTTAAAAACAAGTGACGTTTCTCTAATATTTTTCACATAAAATAATTATTTTGGCTTTATTTACAATATTTTACTACTAAAGATTCTTTAAGTAGCATTTTCCATTATTTCTCACAAAATTACACTAAACTTATTCTAAAAATTAGTTTACTTTCTTTTTATGTCTAAAAACCTATTAAATTAATTTCTATTAATTAAATATCTAAGCCTACACTTAGTAAAATAATTTTGGATTTAGAATATAAAAAATAAGCATGTTGGCCGAATTACACTATATGCTTCATAAATCATATTTAATTATTTTCTATCATTTTATTCTTTGAAAAAAAACTTTAATCCAATTCCTTATCATTAAATCATTTAATCCATGATTAGGAAAATAATTTAAAACATTTTGCTCCAATGGTGGTGTTGAGGCCGTGAGCCTCCATAGGTTCTTTGGAACCTTCATACTCATCCTCATCACATAAATCACATCATGTCATATACAATAATCAACATGCTTCCATAATCACATATTCAAGCATATAATCAAAGTTATAAATCATACCAACCCAAAATCATCACAAACAAAGCAAGCTTAAACCATACAAGTGAATAAATCCTTATAAATTTTTCACCACAAACAAGTCATTCCCTCACCACCAACACTTGGTTAATAAGGTTAATCTCCCTCTTACCTCAAGAAAAACAAAATCCTTCAAGTTGCTTCTCCTAGGAATTTTTGTGAGCCTCCAAAGAAGAACCCTAACAAGCTTAAACCAAGACAAAGTCATAAACTAAGCTTGAAAAAGAGAAACCATGGATCAACATTGGCTTAGAAACTCAAGAATCAATTTAGAACCAAGAAATCAAGATTTTACCTTTAGGAGTAGAAAACTCTAGCTTGACTTTAAAGCACCAAAAGGATGAACTAGGTTAAACTTACAGCATGAAAGGTGTTTAGAATCTTGTCTAGGTTAAGAAAATGGTGTTGGATGAAATTATAGGAGATTGGATGTTGGTGTTGGATGTGCAGGCCGAGAGCTTTTCAAGAGGGAGAGAATGGAGTTTCTTTGTTATTCTTGGATGAGAGAGAATGAAGTGAAGAGTTTATGTCACAAAGTGATATTAATGAAGTGAAATATTCAATTTTACTTGAGCTTGGCCGTGGAGTGCATAGGATAGGAAGGTTAAAACTTATTCAACAAGATAAAAACTAAGCACATGGTTTCACATGGCTTATGTCATTAAGTGATCACTCCTTGATCACATTAGATGATTAACTTGTTCATAAACATCCTAGAAGCACTAGGTGGCCGTGGACATGGAGAAAAGGTAACTAAGTTTTGATTCATGTAGTTCCTAGTTACACTTAAACTAACTTAGTTAGTTCACTTAGTTACATGGCTAACTATTTAGTTACAAGGCTTAGGTCATGCATTGGTCACACTAGATGAATCATGCATTCTAGAAGGCTCTAGAATCTCCTTGAAACCATGGAGCTCTAAGGAGTAGCAAACTAAATTTGCTCCAATTAGTTACTACTTAGGCTTTAGGTTAACTTAGGTAGATTACTTAGTTTCTTGGCTAACTAGTCCAGCCATTATTGTTGACCAATTTCTATTAGCTTAGAAAATTTAAGCCATTAACATTAACCAATTCCTATTGGTTCACCAAATTATGAGTCACAAAGACTTTTCCCAACCTATTATCCAACAGACAGAAGATACATGATCTATTACCCAATGGGCAGAAGCTACTGCTCGTAAATCAGTAGATATTGTCAAATAGATAATAAAATGCAGAATATTTTTATTTCACCAATAAATTCTAAAAATTAAAAAATCGTGTAACGTGTCTTTCGGATTCGGGTTTAGTAAGCTTCCCCGGCTCCGAATAAATCGTCAAAGATTTTTCTCGGCCCAAAAATTATTATTTTCCTGACTTAGAGTAAATCACACACAAAGATCAAAACACAGTCACAAAATAATCAATATAAATTTATAGCACACAGAAATCACGAAACAGTACAATTCATACATTACTGAGAAATATTAAATTTTGGGGTGTTACAGAAAATAAGGAAAACAAGGAGGAAAAACTTAAGGAGGAATAGGAAAGGAGAAAGAAAGGGAAAGGGAAAGCAAAGCTTGATCATCCACCATCACAAAGGACTTGAGCTAGGGGTTTATAACCTTAAAACTCATTTTTTCCTTCATCCTTTCTATGGTTGATGTTAGGTCATTAGATGGAAAAAATGGGTTTTGAAGAGCAAAAATATGTTTTCTTTGCTTAATTCTTGTCTTCATTGTTTGGAATTAGTCATTTCAGCTTAATGAGAGCAAGATGATGGAATTTGTCTTTAGACAAAGTTAGTTAGTTCCTTAAGTTGGAATATAGAAAATTAGGTTGGTGAGATTATGATTTTTGTCATTAATTCATACCTAAGTGAGGTAATAATTTAAATGAGTATTACAACATGTTTAGAGGTTGTTAGTAATGATAGAAGCCACTTGGAAGCCATTTTAGAATGGTTGAATTTCGGTTATGTTCCAATGGAATAGTAACCAATTCTGTAGAATTCTGTAGAATTTTCTGATATGTGACAAGCACTCAAGCGTTGAGAGTTGAGCTCCTAGGTGCCTACAGTCAAATACCAGTTTGTGTACAATATGGCATTGGGTGCCCAGGTGCTGAGTGCTGGGCGCTTAGGCACCAGTGATAGAACAGAACAGAGTATTGCTTTGCCTAGCTAGCACCTAGGCGTTAGAGAGGAGGCGCCTAGGCATTGGAGAGGGGGCTCCTATGTGCTAGTTCCAGATTTGGCTAAGGCCATTTTATGGACAATTTGAGCTTCTCAACCAGTTAGGATCCTTAATATATGCTTTCTAAAGTGTGTCAATATACTTTCAGGGATATTTCATAAAGGAAATAACCATATAGCATATAATAACAAGTTTGAGTTTTTAAGTTATTCAAGAGTTATGGATTGCTTGAAATAGGTGTCTAGAACCTTAAGCACATTAGTGTGGCTTAGAATACCACTTGTGTTGTGTTTGTAAGGTAAGCTAGATACAAGTTTGATAAAAGTTATGTTTATCATTGAAGCATGATTTAATCTCTTTTAGTCCAAGTTGATCTAATTATGCAAGTTCCTAGAGAAATACTCTGTTACCTCATTAGGTAAGGTTAAAATGGAGTATCAATAAAGAGTTGGTTCCTTTACTTGTTAGAGTTGAACCATAGTATAATTATCCTAATTAAGGTATTGAGTTAAACCCCTTAACCTTGCAAAGTAGTCAGTCAAGCTATTTGTCAAGTAACATGAGGAGTATGATCAACCCTTATGTAATGTAGTAAAGTGAGATAAGCTTACTACAAAGAACTATAGGATGAGTTAAATCCTAATTAAATCCTAAGTTAGGCATTGAAGTGAGTTAAACTAATTGTCAAGTACATATGATGTTATACAGTTGTATGGGTGATTGTGTAATATTGAGATAGTTTAGACTCCTATATGTTATACAATTGTATGAGCAATTGTATAATGTTGATATAGTTTAAATTTATATGCAATCTACATTAATGAATTCCATGAGATACATATATATTACTGAGAATTTTTATGTTCTCACCCCTTTCTATGTTTCCAAGGTAAAAGCAGATTAAGACCCTTCTAAAGGGATAAAGAAAATGAAGAAAGAGCAATAAGACTTGATAGCTTTTAGTTTTTGTTGTATGAACAACTCTTGTATATTTACTTTGATTTGTAGTTTTGTTATATATATAGCACTTTGCCATTTTGAGGCTTTTGATGTATATATGTATGACCTTCTTTTATCGTAACTCTCCATATTTAATTATTTAATGATATGAGATTAGAATTATAATAAGAATAGAAGTAACATGTTTAATACTTATTATCTTTATATATGTAAGTTATATCGAGATATTTGTATTAGGGTGTTATACTTCTCAGTCAAGCATATCAAGGGAAATCAAAATCTTGTACCTAATCTTTTATCCAGACCAAACACAGTAAAAGTTGTCACTACATTCAACACCTTTCTGTTAATTTTTATGACTCCACTTATACCACCAGTAAAAGCCGCAGTTCAAAAAACTTTTCCCCCCAAATTTCAATTTACCCACAACTTTTTTCTCTATAAAAAAATCAGTAAAAATAAGTCAAAAAAATCATATCTATATTGTCTACATTTTGTCTTATTTGAATTTTCTCATGCATTCCTAACAAAATTAGAGTTCATATCTTTACTTGTTCTTTACATGATAACAAGTAAAACTTAAATTAATAAAAACTTCAATTTAATAGAAAGAAATAAAAAAGAAGATAGGATAATGCTTTTGAAATGATTAATGAAAATTTAGGATTCAATTTAAATTGAGATATTTAAAAAAAAATGTAAAAGTCTCAAGCTCAAGTAAAAATAACATATGTCCTCGACTTTTGGGCTCCCTGTCCTTAATAGTTCACCTCATTACATTGATATAGCATATGTTATTCTTGATCATAATTTTTTTTGTATAAAAATTATGACTCATCTAAAATGAGTTTGCGTCAAAAGTAATAAAATAAGGATATATACACTATTGATTTGATAAAGTAGATACAAATCTCAATATAATAAATTATTTAAAAATAAATACATATTTACTTATTTAATTTAAAGGAGCCTTTTTCAAAAATTTTTATCTTATCGTATGGTTTGTGCTTTAAATTATATTTTTTAATGATTTTAAGTTACACATTATTTTTAATGAAAATTTTATGTATTCAATTATTTCTGAGAATTCCACCAAATATTCTTTAAAATAGTTATATAACATATTACAAAATTTAAATATTAACAAAATTATTAAAATCTTCCTTTATTTTATTCTTTGTACAATGCATGAGATACAAATTTGCTTAGAAGAAAAGAAAATTTTGAATGGGGCATACACCGGCTTGGCCCCTTGCCTCCGTCTCTATTATCTTTTCGCACGATCTAATCATGTATAAAATTTTATAAAGATCCAAATAGTGATTATGCTGAGGGCAAAGTTAAAAAAGGGAGATTAACTGTTGTTTCCTAACTCACACCAATTAAAAAAAAGAAAGAAAAAAAGAATGGTGGTTGGGTGGAGCCGAGAAATATATGAGAAAACAATTGATAGGTTCCTAGTAAAAACAAATAATGATGGAACCTAGTAAACACAAATAATGATTTAACAACTTCACCGTTGACCATCCAAAGAAAAAGGGGACTGGGCTGAGTTAGTTGAATTTACAACTTTGCATGTAAGGAATGTCACATTGGCATGGTGTATGTAAGTGCACGTATCACCATTTGATGTGCGGTGTGATGAGAATAACAAATCATAGTGATTAGACACATTAAAATAGTAAAGAGGAAAGAACGTGCATCGCGGTGGCACGTACACAACCCTCGGATGGTAAAGGTTGGGGCAGCACTAGGCTTAAGTTATGGTTTTTCTTTAATAAAAAAAAATGTTATAGCCTCTAATGTACCCACAAAAAAAAGTTATGGTTTTTCTGTTACGAACCGACTTTCCCGGGAAACACAGCAACATGTACCTCTTCTCCAAAACGGAGTTTCATTTGATTTGGAAGGAGTTAGAAGAAAACCAAACATTTCTGTGTTCTTCTTCTTCTTCCTCTGCATTCCTTGAATTCTTGTACATTATTTTCTCTTCATAATCCTTCATCATCGATCATATATTGTCTCATTTGAGATTTCTGGCTTGTTCAGGAACAGGTCAGAGGTAATGTCTTTTGTGTATGCTTTCTTTTTCTTTTTCTTGTAGATTTCGATAAACCGAGGATGCTTTTGATTTTTTGATGTAGTATACCCTGTTAATGTTTTCTGCTAGGTTGCTTGTGTAATGTCAACAATGCTAAAACAAATCCATAACCATGGAGTTTCTTCATAATTTTATTTTTTTTAAAAAATTGTTGGCAAATTGGTAAGCAAGTTACATTTGGGACTTTTCAGTCAATGGTTTGATTAGAACATAACAGGAATTTAATTCCTCAAGATAAAAGAATGCAGGGTCAAATTGAGGGGCTCTATCTGTAATCCTTGGACAACAATTTCTTTTCCTTTTCAATTTATCCTTCTGAAACCATGAATTTTATTCTTCTCTAATTTTAAATTTGAGGGTTTTGCCGATTTGTCGTTTTTTTCATTTTGTTCCGTTATCTATAATACTAATTTCAAATACAAATTGTGGGTGGCCATGAATTTGAATTTCAAAGGCTAGCTTCCCTTTTCAACACTTGTGTCAATAAGCTGTTGTAAAACAATTTTGAGCCCTGCAACACTTTCAGGTCATTCATTGGATATCATTTACTCTGAATGGGTTACTGAGACTATTGCTTCGACTAGACTACTTTGAACTATGTTGTGCTGCGGAGGTGCAGAAGAGGATATCAGCGGTCCACCTGCAAACCAATACACTGCATCACCTAAAGGGGGTAATACATATGGTGGTGGAGGAGGTAACATGCTCATATTATTTAATCTATTCATCATTTTCATGGTTTCATTTCTTCCTATTTGTCTTGACCATACCATGTTTATACTGCTCTTGCTCTACTTGCCAGAACAAATTTTTGCTAGCTGTTGTATAGTAAACAATTTAAAACCAAAGCATAAAAATTGGATGGAGTTGTCCATTTGAACTTCTTGTTTTCAATTTTTCACAGTACTCATCAGCCACGGTGAAACCATGAACATGCTCTACAATATTTATATTTCTCTCCTCTATCACAAAATGCATGCAATTGACAGTTTGATAGTTGAGAGCATTGAATGTTCTCAGACTTCATTTGAAGCATCATGGTCATGAACTTTGTTTGGATAGGGTGAAAGTGCACGGAATTATTTTGTGAAGAGTTGAAATTAAAGTGAAAGTCACATTACCTTGTATGAGAAACAACGGAGCATATGCGAGGAACGAAAATAAGGAGAATATCTAATCTAAGTTCTAGGAAAATCAATATACCCTAAAATAGAGAGGAAGTTAGAATATATAATGATAGCATTCCAAGTCACAAAATTGTCCCTAAAATACCGTTCAAACAAAAATTAATTATGGGTTAATATGTTGTTTAAAATTTTCTCTTGATTTTCAATCCACTCATTTATATGTCATATCAATCAATGTGTGACAAACTGATTAGATATTTGGCACAATTTATCTAGAAATAGACTCTGGTTTTATAATGCTATCCTAATTATTTAATTTGTAATTACATATCTCTATGGAACAGTCGCATGATATTTCTTGTTTCCACATGGTTTATAAACCTCTGCTGAAGTGCCTTTACTGTCCCAAGTTATGAGTGATAATTACCTTTGAATATAGGCGGTGACAGAGGAGAGCCAAGGGGCAATGTTGTCAAGAGTGGCGCTCCACAGAAAGTTTTGCCCATTGAGATACCCGCTATTCCATTGGTTGAGTTAAATAGGCTAACAGGCAACTTTGGTACAAAGGCTTTGATTGGAGAAGGTTCGTATGGGCGGGTTTTCTATGCAAAGTTGAGCAATGGTATGGATGCTGCAATTAAGAAGCTGGATACCAGTTCTTCGCCAGAACCTGACTCCGATTTTGCAGCACAGGTAATTTTTTCTATTTGAGATTGTAAATTCATTGGGGCAATGTTCTGGCTAGCGGGATTTTCACAGTCACCATCATGTCACTATGGATCATGCAGTTATCAGTTGTGTCAAGACTGAAGCATGAGCATTTTGTGGAGTTGACGGGATATTGTCTGGAGGCAAATAACAGAATTTTGGTTTATCAATATGCAAGTCTGGGTTCTTTGCATGACATATTACATGGTAGGCCTAACAATACAACTAACATTTCTATTAAGCAGATAGTTCTTGTGCTTTGATTAAACGCTAGGCTTTTGATGTTGCAGGAAGGAAAGGAGTGCAAGGGGCTGAACCTGGTCCAGTTTTAAGCTGGAACCGAAGAGTAAAAATTGCATTTGGTGCAGCAAAAGGACTTGAGTTTCTTCATGAAAAGGTTCAGCCTTCTATAGTTCATCGCGATGTTAGATCTAGCAATGTCTTACTCTTCAATGACTATGAGGCCAAGATTGCAGATTTCAGCTTGACAAATCAGTCTTCTGATACAGCAGCTCGGCTACATTCAACAAGAGTCTTGGGAACATTTGGCTATCATGCTCCAGAGTATGGGCCCTTGAATTTTACGTTACTCTTATTTTGATGGAAAAAGTTAATCATACACCCCTTTTAGGGGTATATGTACTGTTTACACCCTTTTTAAGGGTGTGTGATTTAGTGAGAGAAAATAATAGGAAAAAGTATGTATGATGAATGGTATTGGGAGGAATGTAAAAAGTGATTTGAGAGAAAAATGGGTAAGAATATCAGAGTTGTTTTTTGACAGGAGATTTAGTTTTGTTGAGTCGTGCATGCTTAATGCTTTCTTTGAAAACAAAAGGATTGGTTGATTTCTAATTTATAGCTATACTGTTTTCCTATTAACATGAAGCAGGCATAATAATTTTCATATAGCTAAATATGGCCATCTTTGAATCACAATGAAGAATATACAATATTCGTATGTAGACTCTGCAAAAAGTAAGTAGAATACCCACCTTCAGAAGATTTGGGCTTCTTAGCTAATCTTTGATTTCCCAACCTAAGGCCTAAATGAACATTATATTTTGTGTTAAAAATAATTTCATGTTTTTTTTTTTTAAGTGATTACTTTTATCTTCAGGTATGCCATGACTGGGCAGATAACCCAGAAAAGTGATGTTTACAGTTTTGGGGTTGTGCTTTTAGAACTCTTGACAGGAAGAAAGCCAGTGGACCATACAATGCCCAAAGGGCAACAAAGCCTTGTAACTTGGGTATGTCTTGAACTTGATCAACACAGAGTCCCGGCTTGGATAACTTTACCCCCAATTCAATTATCCTCATGGGGTTAAATGGCGTTGGTTTCTATTTTCATTATTGTCTACGCTTGTGCTAATATGATTCCTAACCACTACAGGCAACTCCAAGACTGAGTGAGGACAAAGTGAAACAATGTGTGGATCCTAAACTAAACAATGACTACCCGCCAAAGGCAATTGCTAAGGTTCGCTCCTTTGTTCTTTCTCTTAACTTCATCTTCGATAATATCCAAGATACTGTGTGGTTGTAACTAGAGTTTGATGTGGACATGTAGTTGGCAGCGGTTGCAGCACTTTGTGTTCAGTATGAAGCTGACTTCAGGCCAAACATGACGATTGTTGTCAAAGCTCTCCAGCCACTTCTCAATTCAAAACCGGCTGGCCCTGACTCTAGTGCTTGACATTCTGTCCATACCAAATTAAGTACAAGGGACTAAACAGATTTTTGTGCAATTTGTAACACAACGAAGTAATTTCTAATCATGTTTTCATTGTTTCTAGAGATTGTATTAAGCTAAGCCAATGTCGATGCAGTCCGCTTGATCTCCTGTTCAATTGGAAACATATGTATTGTGTGCATAATGCATCAACGAGACCATAATTTTGGCCTATAATAATCAAAGATAAGAAAAAGAACAAATCAAAATCCTTATATTAGACAAAATATTAAGAATTCCTTCAATGTTATTTGCTGTTTTGTGTCCTTATTATTCATTCCAAGTATTATTATTCTGTGAAAATAATCGTCTCATGCTAAGCTGTGAATAGTTGAGGTTTAACTCATGGATTTAAAGAGTGTGAAAAGTGCATTAGTTAAGGATGAGAGTATTATTACTCAATTTTCTATTTACTTTTCATTTCAAAAAATACTCGGTAATGTTGTTTACACAACAATAGCATTACATTTCTTCTACATCATTTCATGTGACATTGCCACTTCACCACAAAAAATAAAAATAAAAAAATCAACTCAACCCCAAAATCCCACAAAATCAAAACTCAACAAACATTCCCTCCCTCCCCTTCGTCTGTTTCCCTCCACCCTAAACCCTATCCCCCTCTTCTCCCTTCCACTCTCCCTTCACCTAGAAGCAAAGAAGAAAAGCAACCAAGGTCATTGGAAACTTCTCTCTCTCTCATTTGTAGAAGAACAAAGGTTTGAGAATGGGTTGTCTTATTCAACTCTTGTGCTTGCATGTTTATTCATCTCCAGTAGTAATTTCAGAACTTAATTTTTGACCTCTGTAATATTGCTAGGAAGCACAGACACGACACGGGACACGGATACGACACGACACAGACACGGCGACACAACACATTTGAAAAAATATAGGACACGACACGGTTAGGACACGTTGTATAATAAAACATAAAATAAATGTATTATAAATCATGAAAAGACATATTCTTAACATAAAAACCCAAATCCTTAACATAAAGTAAAAAAAAAAAATGGCTTACAAATCTGTAAATGAAAAAATTACAAATTTATATGAATAGTGTCAATCTCTTCTCCTCCACGTCCATCATCTGCAAATAATACGGCTTCCAAATCTGGCTCATCCAATGATAAATTTGCAACTTCAAGAAGACCAGAACCATTATCATATGGTTCAAATACATCTCCACTAATATTCCACATCTTAATTTCTCCAACCTTATATGCTTCACTTCTCCTAGACAAGAGTCGAAGATTAGTATGTACATATACTAAATCTTCTGCCCTTGTTGGATTCATCTTGTTTCTCTTTACAGAATGAATAAAGGAATACGTACTCCAATTTCTCTCACAACATGATGAAGAACAAGGCTGCACAAGAAGCTTTAAAGCTAGTTTTTGAAGTAAAGGTGCAGAAGCTCCATGGTTCACCCACCAAGATTTAGGATCTAACTCCCACCTATCTTGAATTGAATCAAAACTAGAAAACACATCTGCAGTTGATGAGAATCTAGAAAACTCAATAGCAACTTTCTTTCTATCATCAGAATTAGGAAAATATCTCTTAATACACTTGTTTCTCTCTATAGAAATTTCATCATCTTGATGAGGAGGTTTTCTAGTTGGAGCCCCTTGAAGCCACTGATTACTATAGTACCTACAAGCAAAGCAATAGTTAATAATATGTTACATTGTTATACATTTTAATAATAAATCATTAAAGTGTAAACTTACTTTGGGTTTAAAGAATGTGCCATGCAATGGAGTGGGGTGCTATTCTTAGTCCACCTATCAATGAGAATATCATAAACCACTTCATAGAATGTTGATGGCTCATCTCCCCTCTTTCCTTCATGTCGATAAATTGCTACTTTCACTTTTTCTATCATTGTATCCCACATTTCATATACCAAATGAAGAGTAGGAACATCTTTATCACAGAATCAAAGCATATCATATATTGGATCTGTAAAAGAAATGATGTACTCAATTTTATCCAACCACAAATCATCTAAAATAAAAGCCTTTGTTGTTGCAGCCTTTCCCACATCATCTTCTCTATAAGAGTTTCACTCAAGACTAATGACCATTTCTTGCAAAGCATGCTTTATGAGTTTGAACCGTTTCAACATCACTACAACTGATGCAAATCGTGTATCAGCAATGGCAAGTAACTTTAGTGGCACAAACACATTGAAGATGGCTAATCTCATAGAGTGCTTCATAATAAAATTTCTGATAAACAAAACATCATCAGCAATTTAGGTGATCCAATGACACTCAGCATATGTAACCTCATTCTTTTCAGTATTTTTAGCAGCACATATATTCTTTAGCGCGAGATTAAAAGTATGTACCACACAAGGAGTCCAAAATATATGAGGAATGTCAGCTTCAATCAACGTCCCCGCAGCTTTACAAATAGCAGCATTGTCAGTTATGATTTGCACTACATTTTCAGCCCCCACTTCATTGATTACATCTCTAATCAAGCCAGCCATATAATGTTTATTTTTAATCTCCTTAGAGGCATTAATAGCCTTCAAGAAAATAGGACCGCCTTCACTTGCAGCCATAAAATTTATCAAAGGTCTTCTTTGTGCATCAGTCCACCATCAGCAACAATGC
This sequence comes from Ormosia semicastrata, assembly GCA_029884595.1. Taxonomy (NCBI): domain Eukaryota; kingdom Viridiplantae; phylum Streptophyta; class Magnoliopsida; order Fabales; family Fabaceae; genus Ormosia; species Ormosia semicastrata. The sequence goes on along the minus strand of JAQQTO010000061.1, from coordinate 60,997,806 downwards.
TAACACCTTTTGAAGCCCACAAACCTTTAATGGGTTGAAGCAATTTCTCAACATTTGCTTTCTCTTGTTGTAAGAGAGTTGTTCTCAAAGCATTATAACCGGGAGGTAAAAAACCAGACAATTAATGGCTAGCAGCAAAAGCAAAAGAACTCATATAATAAGGGTTTCTTGCAAGATGAAATGGTAAGCCTGCAGAATAAAACATCCTAGCAATTTCAGCAGTAAGTTGAGCTCTCTCTTCATTATTGAATGCTACTTCCAAAGGACCTATTTTTCTTCTTTTCCCTAACAAACCTTTAGGGGCTAAAGAGGCATTTTGACTTTCTATAGGCAATGGAACATGAGGTGGTTTTGATGGCTTTCCAGCTTCTTCATCAATTTTTTTCAATTCTGCCAAATAATCAGCATTCACCTTCACACAGCTAGCAACCCCATTACCAGGGATTCTAAGCAAATGAGCTCTAACTCTAGAGTATGAACCACGAATAACTTTAGAGCAAAAAATACAAGACCAACTCTTATTTCCACCACCTGCAATTGAACTATTTTCTATAATCTTAACATATGCCCAAAGAAGATTTTTTTGATCAATAATTTCAGTAGTTGCAAATCTACTAGTGATAGTAGAACTAGAGCTAGAGCTTGCACCAACTGATGTAGTCATTGTCCTATCAAAGATTAAAATTATCAACACCAAAAATTAAACATATAAACATTTATACATTATAAAATGGATTTAAGAATGAAATTTTAAGATATAAAATTATAAACGCTCACTTATTTTTTACTTTATCAATTATCATTATTTTATTTTATACTAAATATATCTAAATCAAAAGTTAAATCATAAATGTTACACGTGACAGATTATGTATAGTATTATAAAAAGACAAAATATGTACTGTACTATTAGTATTATAAAAAGATAATTAAAATAATTTTAAAAACGTATCAATTTTCACCTTTTCAATAAAATATTAGTATAATAAGCATTTGTTATACAAACTTTCTCAGCTTTAAAGCATTTTAGTTTTCACCTTTTCAATAAAATATTAGTATAATAAGCATTTGTTATACAAACTTTCTCAGCTTTAAAGCATTTCAGTTTTCACCTTTTCAGTTTTCGATCTGTGTTTCAGATTTCAAGTCTTGAACAGAAAATGCTACACTATCACTTTTGATGTCTTACCGGAAAAAATAGTCTAGCAGATACTGGAGCATCGGTGACCAGAAAACTATCACCGTGAAGTCGTGAACGCCGGGAGAGAAGAAAGATGAAGGAAGGAGGCAGTGTCACTGCGGTGTTTTTCAGTGGAGGATGAAGGAGAGCTACAGGAACTTTAAACCTGGCATTTTAGAGGTGGGCCGTTGTGGGTCGACTCCGAGCCGTGTCGGGCCGTGTCGGGCCGCGATCAAACACGAAAATAGAGAAAATAAGGCCGAACACCGCACGAACACGTGTCCGGCCATGTCATCGGCGCTCTGGTGTCGTAATCGTGTCCGACACCGATATGACAAGCATTTTGCCGTGTCCGTGCTTCCTTGTAATATTGTTATGCCAAATGTATCCCTTGTGTTTGATAAAATGTCTAGTAGCTCCCCCTTTAAATTCTCTTAACTTGGTTTTGCTTTTAGTGTTTCCTTTGTCAAAAGATGGCACTTTCTGCACTTTCGAGTTTCAATTTTGTGAAATAAATGGCTATCAGGTATGAAACAGTTGAAGCCACAAATGCAAAAATATTTTGCCATCATTCGCTTGAAATCATACCTAGTGACACGCACAATAACATTCAATCATAAATCAAACACATCATTCAACTATATAAAATGTACCGCATTCATCTATGAAGAGGAGTTATTTGACAACCTCATGCTTCAAGGTATCATACAGCTATGGTAAATAAGTCCCTACTCCCTAACAATACGTAATAATATCATAAGTCACTATATATAAACTCAAAGGAGGGCATATATGATTTTTACAAAAGTTATATCACAATACTGAAAAATGACAACTAGATGCCCACCTATTCATTCTAGCTTCTTCTCTTCTCTAATCCGATATTGCACAAGTGACGTGTTCCAAGTCTTTAACAATGGCCTATCAAATGAAAAAAGATAAGGATCTAAGCTGACACTTATGAACGTATATAACCTAACAAGTGAAGTTGGCAAATGCACAAGAAGAGGGGGTTGAATTGTGAACCCCAAATTTTGGTATTCTCTACAAAACAGACTGAGCTTACTCAACCTCTCTCAAGCTGCTAACTTGGAGTTGAGTAGAGTCACAATAAGCACACTATTGTTGAGTAGAGTTACTCACAACTCTACTCAACTTGGTCAGGATATGCAAATTAATCTAATAAGGCAATCAAACACTTTAATGTATACGTTCTAGAAATGTTCTCTTGAGTTTAAAAACTAGTTTCACTACATTAAGAATGAATATTGCAAAGATTCAAGAAACTCTTCACATGGATTCTTTATAAAACTAAATTCCTCAAATCGGTTTTAATCCAAAAATTATGTTTACCTTTTGAAATCAGTTTCAACAAATATAAAAAAAATTCAGAACAAAGTATATAAAAGAGATAAGGGAAAGAGAAGCCCAACACCAATATTTATCTTGGTTCATCACCCTTTAGCACTTGGGGCTACGTCCAGTCCCCAACTCCTCATCGAGATTTTCTTCATTATAACGAGTAGTCTTTGTACACCACAACTGCTCCCAGCTTACACACAAGTATTCTTTGTTTCCACAGCCACTCTTGACTTCTTTACATGAGTATTCTTTGTTTCTATAGCCACTCCTAGCTTATTTACACTTTTCACAGTGTTGGTGTATGCCCTAGAGGCCAATTTATTTTGACCATACTTACATATATTGTATTATGCTATTTATTTAATACATGAGACATTTCATTTATTGTGTTATTTATAATAAACATAATAAAGTCCTTAGAATAGTAAGTTTAATGTCATAGGACATCAAGTGGATGACTTGATCATGAGATCCTATTGGATAGATTCAGAACATTATTCTTAAATGTCCATAATCAAGTATTATTGTTAATTAGGAACACAATAATGCATTGAGACTAGTATGTGCGTAGACTGATGACCACATCTCACGGGTTATGTTTATGAAATATCAAGTCTTCACATGGATACATATTAGAGTAATGATGTATTGGACTAACCCACTATGAGAATGCTACATGGATTGTTACATGAGTGTCATAAGCGATTCTCAAAGTGACAATGGTGTATGTAGTTCTTTGACCTGAAATCACTATGATTCCTACATGAGGAGTTGTATGTTTTAATGCCATACAACGTCATCTGTAACAAAGTGATTATAAAGTTTGTTATTGGACATACCGCGAATCATACAAAGGGATGTGAGTGACCTAGATGGAATTTGTCCCTCTTACATAACAGGAGCGATACCTTCGGGGCCCCTGATTGAGTGAGACTATGAAATGCATGCCTATGCTCAAATGAGCCAATATGAGATATTGATCTCACTTGTTATTATTAAGTCTACTCGAGTATCAGGAAACGGAAGATTGAACTATACAAGGGTGACACATACCATGCATTGTGTTCAATCTAGATCTCTAGACAAAAGGACTAAACTATACGGAAACATTGGTCACAAAAAGGTTATGTCAAATCACTAATATTCTCATTATTTGGGCAGCAGCATTGTGTTGCTAGATACCGCTCATTGCTTGTAATATTAAAATAGGATTTTAATATTACTGCTAACGTCATGAGAACCTATAGGGTCATACACATAGAATAGACTGAATTGGAGTTATGAGAATCCAGGTTGAACTAGGATTTCATCGTGGGCTAGACTCATAACAGATGAGTCCAAGGTCGCACTGCTAACCCTACTACTACTCTTACTCGCATAAGGCAGCCACTATTATAAATAGTACTACTAAGGGGGCTGTCAAGGTACAGATTAAAAAAAACCTAACTGCACCCTAACAAAAATAGTGAGTGAGAGAGCGATAGGTTTCTCTTCTCTTCACAACTAGCACTGTGGTGGAGACGAGGGACTTCAAGATCACGAACGTTAGACGTTTGTGAGTCTGTTCATGTGGATAATGTAGAGGCATCGTCGTTACTACAGTGCTAGTGATTTGTCTCAATTATTTTTCATGTGGCTTCAAGAGGTAAACTCGAAAATCACATTTCATTGCTCTCCTTTTCGCATGGATCCTTAGTGGGAATCCTTTTTCCACTGCGTTTTTGTTCACGAACTTCCCAACACACAGTGGTTAGTACAACTCACTAGCTCACTAACACTCACCATTGTGGGTCCAAGTGATTGGGATAGATTGAAGGTTTGGGTACCTCTCACAAATCACTCCAAGAGTGAATAAACCAAATACAATACAAGGAAGAAAGTGGGTAGCTCTTGAACATCACTCAAAGAGTGTTATACATAATTTACACAACAAATGAAACACTTACAAAAAGTTATTTGCAAAGGTAGCACAAGTAGGTAACGAGAAGTAGAGTTGAGTAGAGTTCAGTTCGTGATTAGCAGTGTTAGATCAATCTTAGCACCTCCAACCTTTCATCTTTAAAGTTTGGACCTTTTCATAAGCTTTCCAAAGCTAGTTGTTGCATTTTGGAATGCCCTAATATGGATATCTCAATATATATGACATACAAAGTTAATCAGTACTAACCACATCACTTCTTACTTATTAACATTATAATATATCCATAATAAGCACACAAGATATTATAGAGAGGCTTGAGGGAATGCGGAAAAACATAAACTTATATAACTATATACATCATTAGCCTCAAAAAGGGCATACTATACTACATAACTTTATGTACACAATCAAGCAATTACAATAATATACAAGGTTTGTTCTAGAAGCAAAAAAAACAAAAACAAAAAAACTAAAATTACTCTAGTCTTTCAGCTTCTTTTTCTTCTTTTCCTTAGCGGGATCTTGACCTGGATTTGTCATAGAATAGCAAACAAGGTGAAAATTCACAATTCTCAGTAAAAGCATCCCATAACTAATCATTTATAACATTATAAACACAATCTTAACAACTAATGAATAAGATAGGTTATAAAGCTTTTTCATGGCTTAACTTTAGCAACTAAAGAAACTAAGCTAGGTAAATATTCATGGTTTATAAACACCAAGCTAATCATATAACATGGTCCAATTAAGGAGCTAAGCTGAATTTTACATCAGGTTCTAGTTAAGGAACCAAGTGCATATAACATGGTCCAATTAAGGAACCAAGCTAGTTCATTATGACTCAATAGAGAACCAAGCTAATTTGTCATGGTCCAATTAAGGAACCAAGCTGGTTTATCATGGCTCAATAGAGAATCAAGATAGTTGCCTAAAGTCACACTATTATGCTCAAGGTTTTACTCACATTCCTAAGGCATTCCACTCCTTTTTGGATGCTCAAAGGTCTATACTTGCATATACATGCTAGATGACTATTTCTCTTGTGAAATATCTCTAAAAGTGTCTTAACACACATTAGCAAGCATGCATGAAGGATCCTAACAAGTAAAAAACTCCATTTCATCAAAATAAACATCTTGGTAGGCGCCACTTTCCCATACTTAGGCATGGTCCATGCCCTGTTTTTAAACCTATGGCGCTTCGGCGTGGCCCGCTGGCGCCTAGGCGCCATGGTCTCTACCTGAACCTAGATTGAAATTTCTCAAGTTGCGCCTAGGCATCATGCTCTCTGCCGCAATGGTGCTTAGTCATGGATCAATGGCGCCTAGGCGCCATGCTGCATCAGAAAATTATGTAGAAAACATGGCTACTGTGGTTTTGGTCTCTAACTAATTTCCAACCTCCCAATCTTGGATTTTAAGAGGTTTCCAGCTCTATACATGGTCATTAGGATCTAAGAAACTCTCATACAATCTTACAACATATAATCTCATGGAAAATGATTAAAATCAATAATCCACAAAACCCATTTTTGAAACACATGGATGTGAAGTTTTAAAGATGACAACAAGTTTCAATCCATCCACCATGTATAAACTAACACAAGATGAACCATAAAATAGGCTTACCACAAGTTCATCCACTCTAACCATGGAAAAACACACTAAAACCAATTTTTGGAACTCAAACATGCATCATAAACATAAAGAGAAAAGAGCAAAGAATAGAAGATGGAATCAATCACCCCTACCTCAATGGTATGATTGATGATCAAATGGAGTGATTGATGATCAAACTTTAGTTTTCCCTTTTGCTTTCCTTTTCTTTCTTCCCTTTTCCACCTTGAGCTTTTTCGCCTTTCTTTGCTATTTTTCTTCTGCTGTTGCTGGTACTGTTTTCGTGAGAAGAGAGAGTGAAAAATATATGAGAGTGAAAGAAAATATCACAAGAGAAAGTCAAGAATGTTGGCTGCAAATGTGAGTGACTTGTGACACTTAGGATATTTTGCAGAAACTTTATATCTCTTAGGTATGCTTTGATCTTATTAAATCAAGTTTCCTAACTTCTAAAAGTAATAAAATAAATCCTAAGATTCATCTCAATCCTTGTTCCACCATTTTTATAAGTTTTCATATCTGTGTCAAGTCAATTTGGTATTAGAACACTCACCCAGTGTACTTAAAAATACCAAACTAGCTCTATTTACATTAAAAAATTAACTATATCCTCTTCCACCTATTTGTGACCTAGAAATATACTCCCTATATTTATTTTCTTCATCTAAGCAATTTACGTCATTAGCTGAGTCATTTTAAGCTACTTTTTACCTTCTGTGTTACAACAAAGTGCCGTAAACTAACTCCGAATATCACAAAATTAAGCAGATATATCAAACAAGTATTATGATACCTCTATGACCACATACAAGTCTAACATGCTTAAAAGAGGATGTTTCACATTTCAAATGGTCCTGATGCTCCAAGAACAAAACTAGTCATTATTTTGTCTTTTTTTGAAATTTGTCCTAAAGCTGACTTGAGTAGGATGCTTCAGCGAGTCTGCTCATCTTCAGTTCTGATCAATATTAACTTTGCTCAACTAATTTCATCTTTTCTTAACATGATTTCTCTTGCGTATATCATCTTTCCATGTTGATTTGTAAGAGAAACAAAGCTTTTCTTGTAACACCCTAATATCGATAACATAATATATCATGTATACTCTAGGATAAATAGTATTGCTATGCTACTTCTAACTTAAACGTCATACTAATCCATATCATTTAAGCAACTAATAATGGAAAGCTTTACGAAAAACTAAAAGTTATACATACACCTTTGCCACAAAAGGGCTTATCGTATACATAAACTTTATACAAACTATGTAAATAAATACAAACTTTAGACTACTAAGCATAAAAACTATCCTAGTCTTCATACTTTTTCTTTCTGCCCTTGGATGAACTTTCACTTGGATTTAAATGGCAACAAACAGGGTGAGAAATCACATTTCTCAGTATAAGTAATGAAAACCAGTAGTTTAAACATTTGAAATGAATAAACCCAACTTAAATTAATAAACATACAAAAACTCATTGCATAAGAACCATCACAAAGCTTTCCTTTTCTATGTAACATTCCTAAGCATTCTATACTTCTGATCTAATAACCAAAACCATGAAGATAACAAACAACTGCCCATACAATCATTTGGAATCATCTACTAGACAACCGCCCATACAGCTATCACCGAGGGCACAAAGCAATAGTAAAACAAACACAAACCGAACACAAATAAACCAAACAAAGCAAATAATAAATAATGTAGTGATGAAATGATATATGTTCAAAGAAAAGTGTATGTAGTGTTGGTGTACTATCTTGATACTTAACTATTCCCCCTGATTAAGGAGATACTCTGTCATAATAATGTGTGACCTCTTATAGCCTACCTAGTAGGGGCAAAGTTTGTTACCATAACATGTATCCTTCTTATACTACTAAGTAGTCTACCAAGTAGTCTACTGTAAACTAGGTGGATATCGCCACCAAACTGAGTGGATGCCTCCACTATCTGATCTCTAGGGATAGTAAGTATGTGTGAAGTGAAGTGTGTGAAAATACAGAGTTATATCCTAACTCTAACATAACTACCACATAACTCTATACTAAGCCCATCCTGTACTACTAAGACTACCTCTTCTCTGTAAGAGCAGTTCATGCACTACGACACTTAACCAATACCAACTAGACTTAGTACATTTTCTATTCTTGCATTACTAACTCTATCTCGCTCTTTGAGAGTTTTCACGCACTGTGGCATTCACCCTTGCCAACTAGGGTCTAAGGCACTCAACTCTTGCCATCTAGTTCTTTAACTTTTTATTCACCTCTCTTGTGATATCTATGTAACACTAGGTTGCTTAAGAAACTAACTCTTGGTCTATGGCAATTCATGTCTAACGGATGCACAAGCTCTACTCACTTTCCCTTATATGCTTAATCATCCATCTCTCTAGGAATTACCCTTAATAGTGTCTCAAGACACTCTACTAGGCATAAAAAAGGATTCCCAACAAGTAGGATATCTTAAAACATCACTAAAAACATGTTTTCTGGTGCTTGGGCACTTGAATGCCCCTTCCAGAGTTTTTGAGTGTGCTATGCTCTGTTTTACTACGCGATGCATGCCTAAGCGCCATGCACTATGCGCCTGAGGGCTCAGCACTTAACTTCACGCATCTCTCTGGTGCTTGAGTGCCTGAGTGCGCTACACTTGAGAGTTTGGGCGCTCGCACACTAGAATCGATTCTGCAGAACAGGTTCTATAGAATTGGTTTTCAAAACTAATTTATTTCATCAAACCTTGATTTTTTAATCAATTTCTCATCCAAAACAGGATCTCTAGGCATACTAAAACCTCTATACAAGTTTTCTAATCACTTAACTTCATGATCAAAATCATATGAACACTAAACTTTCCATCTAAAAACTCAAGTTTCTTACAAAAAATCCAAGCCTAAAACATGGATATAGGAGCAGAAAAATGAAGAAAACATAAACCTCTACCTCTTGTAGACCACTTGATTCTTGAAGCCTTGCTTTGGTTTCCCCATTTTCTTTTCCTTCTTCCCCTTTTCTCTTTTTTCCCACGCCTGCCTTCTCCTTTTCTCTATTTCTTTTTCCTTTTTTCTGCTCTCTGCCATGAAAAAAAAGAAGGGAAGTCTATTTTGACTTCTTAAAGGATTACCATTAATGTGGTACTGCAAATTATGATTTACTATGAACACTTAAATTCCTCCGAATCTAGGTTCCTAATCTCCAACAGATTCAAAATAAATCCTAAGATTAATTAAAAATCATGTTACACTTTTTCTCTATTTTTTCATATCTGTTGGGGGTCAATCTAGCATTAAAAGTACAATCAGTATGCCTAAAAATATCAAATTAACTCTGATTGTCCTAAAACTTTAACCACACCTTACTTAACTCATTTGTGACCTAGAAACAAGTTATCCACACATGTTTCCCTTCAAATAGTAGTTTTATGTTATTTTTTGAGTCATTTTAGGCTATTTACCATATTCTGTGTTACAGCAAAGTGCCTAAACTAACTTAGTTTGTCATGAAACTTAACTGGCATGCTAAACAAGTATCAGACTACCTATGTAACCTTATACAAGCCTAACATGATTTTCTGAGATGTTACATTCTCCCCTCCATTTTAAAATTTTATCCCCAAAATTTGGTTTACCTCATGCAAGAAGTTACAAGCAACTTGCATTTAAAAAAAGTACAACTAAATCATAAAGAAACAAAAGCAAGCACTAACGTTTCTCTAAACCCATAGGTTGCTATGTCTCTTGGCACTGCAAGATGTAAACCCTATCTTGAGCTGTGGGTCTACTATCTGGCTGGGCTCCTTCCCACTGTGGACATTCTTTGACAAAATGCCTTTGTTGCCCACACTTGTAGTAGCATACGGATTGCCCTGCCAAGAAAGGTCTATCACCATACTACCTTCCACACTTAGGGCACTGACCTTTCTTGGAATCCACTTGATCTGGTTTGTCATTTTCACCCTTTGTAAACTTCTGCTCACTATGCTTCCTCTTATGAGATCCTTGGGATTCTTGATCCATTGCTGGTTTCTTCCTAGCATGCCTCTCTATTATTCTGCACTTGTTGACCAAAGAAGAAAAATATTTGATCTCAAAGGGCTCCACAGCATCTTTGATATCAGTCCTCAGACTAGACTTGAATTTCACACATCTCTAGTTCTCATTCGAGTCATTCCTGAAATGATAGGAAAACTTTGATAGCTCTTCAAACTTGGCCACATACTGGCCTACTAACATGCTTCCTTGCTCTAACCTCATAAATTCCACTTCTTTCACATCACGCAAAGTCTGTGGAAAATACTTCTCCAGGAAAGTAATGAACCGTCAACATGTCATATTTTTACTGTTCAATTCCTTAGTTTTTCATATTCCTTTTATTTATTTTTATTGAATTTTGTTAATAGTTTTGTTATATTTTTAGTATTGTTTAATTGTGTTTTTATTAAGTATTTTGTGTGTTTTTATCAAGTAATTGTATGAGAAGAAGATTGTATGTGCAAAGGAGCAAGAAAAAAAAGAAATTTATCAAGTGACCAGTGCCTGAGTGCTGGTGTTAGAGCGCCTGAGCGCTCAGAGCATATACAGCAATGGTGATTTAGTGATTTAGCGCCTGAGCATTGGGAAGGAGTGCCTGAGTGCGCAACATGTAGCAGCGCGCGTATTGACTTAAGTGACTAAGCGTTTGAGTGCTCAGAAGTGAGCACCTAGGCGCTGAGTGCGTAACAGCAGACGTGAATTTCAATAAAATGGGAAAGTTACGCAAAATTCAACACATTGAGTATATTACACAGAAAATCCCTAATCCTGAGAGAGTTGTTTTGCGACAGCAGACCTTGGAGGATGGCTTGAAGGAGGAATTAATTCTTGAAGACTTAGAGATCATAATCTCCATTAAAGGGGTTTTGATTTCTCTTTCTTTTTAGTTTCTCTTTTTCTTTGGGCTTTCTTTCTATGGATTTGTATTATGATGTGGGTTTGTTTTTATTTAACATGAGTAGTTAAACCCATAGCTAGGGCTATAGGGGATCTTATTTTCCTAATTATTTGGGTTTGATTTCTAATTCGATTAAGGTAATTTCTTTAGGATTTATCATATTGCTTGCATTCTTATCATAACTTGATCATTTTGGCATGTGTTAATTCGTTGTTTGACTGGTGACCATCCGCATTCAATGAGTGGATCTATATGGTAAGCCTAGGATTAGAATGGTGAATGACCAAACATCAATTTTTCCTACTAATGGAATTGACAAGTATGTTAATTCATCTCTTGAATTGAACCTTAATACATTCCTAATTAATTCAACTAAATGACCAAATAAGTGATTTAATTTAGAAATAGAATATTGTTTCATCCTTGACCATTGGGATTTAATAGTAAATAAGAGAATATTGATAAAAGAATTATCTTACATCATAATTAAAAGAAAATCTGAATAATTGGATTTAAGTGAACCTTGCGCCCTAGTCTCTCTCTTATTGATTATATTTTCTCTGTTTGATTGTTCATTATTTTTCTTTATTTGTTTATTTTTATTTTAACTTGAATTTCTTCATACACATTCGATTGTCTGAATAACAAAGAGTTTAGCGAATCTAGTAATTACTAATTATTTCTCATGAGATCGATAATTGGGACTCAAGTCCTATATTACTTGGTGATAGAGTGCACTTGCTCTTAGTGTATTTTACGCGTACCAAGTTTTTTGCACCGTTGCCGAGGAGTAAGTTGGTAATATTAGAAGCGAAAAACTCTAGTTAATTTAGACGCCCTTTTTTTATTCTCGTATTTTATTTTTATTTTTATTTTTATTTCTTATTTTATTATATTATATTTTATTTTATTTTTAATTAATTTTTCACTTTTTTGTTTATATTTTTTTATTTTTTATTTTTTATTTTATTTTTTAATTTTATTTTTCTCTTCTTATTTTTGTTTATGCTTACTCGATCTCAGTTTCTTGATTTTGCTTTTGATCCAAAAATTGAGAAAATAACTCACAGGTTAAGGAAACAGTCTTTCATTACAGCTGTGTCAGAAGATATAAACAGGATGGAGAGACAACCAGTTGTTGAGACAAATCATGAAGAAAGAGCTATCCCAGCAGAGCGAACCATGCTTGAGTGCTCTATGTCCACTACTGAAGGGTATGGAGGGAGTATTATAAGACCAGCTGTGGCTGCTAATAACTTCGAGATCAAACCAGCATTAATCTCCATGATTCAGAATTCAATTCAGTTTAGTGGATTGCCTTCGGATGATCCAAATCAGCATTTGGCCAGGTTCTTGTAGTTGTATGATACTATCATGTACAATGGAGTGACAGATGATGCAATCCAATTGCGACTCTTTCCTTTCTCTCTTAGGGACAGAGCAAGCCAATGGTTAACGTCACTTCCAAGGGGTTCCATCACTACTTGGAATCAATTAGCACAGCAGTTTCTGGCTAAGTATTTTCCTCCTTCTAAATCTGCTAAGTTAAGGAATGATATATCTTCTTTTGTGCAGTTTGAAATGGATACTCTTTATGAAGCTTGGGAGTACTTTCAAGAGTTGTTGAGGAGATGTCCACATAATGGATTTCCCGTATGGCAGCAGGTTCAGACTTTTTACAATGGCTTGTAGCCTGCAAATCATTCACTTATTGATGCTGCTATGGGAGGTACTATATGGAGGAAAACACCTACTGAGAGCTAAGCGTTGATTGAAGAAATGGTGCTGAACAGTTATCAGTGGCAGAATGAGCGCTAGGTTCCTAAGAAACAAGTAGGTGTACATGTTGTTGATTCTTCTACAGCTATTCTGAGTCAATTGGAAGCTTTGACAAAGAAGGTGGAGACTTTAATGGTGAAAAATAGTGTAGTCCCACCTATCATCTGTGAGGCATGTTGAGGATAGGGTCATACAAGTTCAAATTGTCAAGTTGGTAGTCCATTTGCCCTTGAGCCTGAAGGAGTAAATTTTGTTCGTAATTCCAACCAGCAATAGTACAATCCGTATTCAAATACGTACAATCTCGGTTGGAGGGACCACCTAAATTTCAAATGGGGAAATCAACAGGGCTATCAGCAGAATCAGCAAAGAGTTCCACCACTACCTCCCGGTTTCCAAGGACCTGCAGAGAAGCCGAGTTTTAAAGATCTGGTTATAAAGTACATGTAGAATTCTAATGCCAGAATGAAGAATATGGAGACTCAGATTAGTCAGTTGACTACATTGATGACAGCGAGGGCACTAGGGACATTGCCTAGCACTACTGAGACTAATCTAAGGGAACAGACCTATGCAATTTTCCTTAGAAGTGGTTAGGATTTTGAGGAGTTCTCTCAAACGAAGGAAATGTCAGAGCTTAGAGATTCTCTTGTTCAGTCAATGCATGAAGATGAGAGGGCAACTGAAGCATCTAGCTCATCAAGAATTGAGACAAAGAAGAATGATGTTCGTACTGAAGATGTCTCAATTCAAGTTGTCAATCAAGAAAGAGCGGTTGAGCAGAAAGCACCGAAGTGACAGAAAGCGAAGAAGGATCATGAGCAAAGCACAATTTATGAACCAACACCATATGCCAAGATCTCATTCCCTCAGAGGCTCAAGAATAATCAGTCAGATCAGTAATTTGCCAAATTCTTGGAGATATTCAAGAAATTACAAATTAACATTCTGTTTGTTGAAGCCATCTCTCAAATGCCCAAGTATACGAAGTTTTTGAAGGAAATACTTACAAAGAAATGCAAGCTTGAGGAATTTGAGATGGTATGCCTTAATGAAGAGTGTTCTGCCATTCTTTTGAAGAAGTTACCCCTAAAATTGAAAGATCTAGAGAGTTTTACTATTCCTTGCACTATTGGTAATTCTTATTTTGATAAAGCATTATGTGATTTGGGTGCTAGTATTAATTTGATGTCTTTTTCTATGTTTAAGAAATTGGGAATGCAGGAACCGAAACCCACCAATATTTCACTACAGTTGGCAGATAGATCCATCACTTACCTGCGCGATGTGGTGGAGGATGTTTTGGTGAAGGTGGACAAATTCATATTCCCAATTGATTTTGTGGTGCTTGATATAGAAGAGGATGCTGATATTCCTCTCATTCTTAGAAGACCATTTTTTGCCACTTTTGGAGCTGTGATTGATGTACCTTAGGGTGAGCTCTTTTTGAGAGTGGATGGAGATTATGTGACCATTAATGTCTTTAGGGAAGCTAAATCTTCCCCAATGTCAAATCTCCATGCCCTTATTAATTTTATTCAAGCTAGGAAGCAGGAAACCTTAGCTATCAAAGACCCCCTGCCATCATACAGTGTTGATGTTGATCTTTTGGAAAGTCAAACTGCTGAAACAGATAAAGGTCCTCCTAAGATCCATACTTCTTCACAGATTGGTCCTTCATCTGTTGATCGAGTGCGACCACCATGGCCTAGTGGAGTCAAGGCACAATCACGACAGCCAAGCTCTTGTCAAAGTCAAAGTGCTAATGGAAGCATTCCCAAGGCTATTGTCGAAGGGAGGAAGAACTGTTTTGAAAAGAAGAAGGAGTCCTCCTATTTCTCTTGCTTTAAGCCACCTTGATTTATCTGAAAAAGGCAACGTCGAGCTAATGACATTAAACAAGCGCTTCATAGGAGGCAACCTGTGTTTCTTCTTCTTTTATTTTATTTTAGTTATTTTAGTTATTTTTGTTTTTCTTTTAGATTCTACTCTTGTGTTTTGGGATTTTATTTTTCAGATTCTGTTGTTTACCGACTCTTGTGCTTCTCCTTTGCCTGACATTGTGTCACTGTTTATCAGGTTGTGTTTTCTTTTCTTTACCCCTTTTATTTCTTTTTCTTCCACATTGAGGACAATGTTTATCTTAAGTGTGGAGGGTACTTTTACAATTTTTGTGCAAAAAAAAATTATTGAAGCAATTGAGTATTGCTAGTAATTAAGCTAGAATTGTGTGTTGATGTCTTGATTTATTCTGAACTGATGGAGATATGTTTTAAAGGGGATTCCATTGATCATGAGCTGATAATGTGTGAAGCAAATTTTTTCAATAAAGTAAAGTGAAATTTAGGTTTGGAATTTAGTCATATCTGCTTGCTTTTGTTCTCTTTATCAACTTAGCCAGAAAATGAGTTTTGAGCTTTAATGATTGGATTTTTCATAAATGAAATCCTATTTTTTCTTCTGGAGTGAGTTTTCTTTTGATTGATGTGCGCTAGAACTTGCTTTGATATATTGTTTAGGCTTTAATGATTCACATACAGACTTGAACATGATTAAGGCAATTAGGCTTAATTCTTTCTTGACTTCCAGAGTTGTATTGATTAAATAACCCCTTAGTTGCCCCATTTAAGCCTGAAATTAATTTCTTTGAATACTCAATTGAATAATCAGGTTGAATTCTTTGGAGCAATTGATGTGTTGATTGAAAAGCCTTGAAAAGTTACTTTTGTCTTCAAGGGTTAAAAAAAAAAAGAAAAAAAGTTTGAAAAAAAGAAAAAAATGAAAAAGAAAGAAAAGAAAAGAATTGTTGGTGAAGAATAATGAAAATATTAGGTCAAAAAAGTGAGAAGTTGTTATATTTTTATGTATCATGCTCTATCTATCACCTTTTCAGCCTGATTTTGCTTTGTATTGATTTATTCATGAGCATTCTTTACCCTATTTTATCCCTTCTTCCTACCTTCCATCCCGTTACAACCAAAGGAAAGTCTTTTTGATTTTTGTGTTGTATTTGAACTTGAAAGTGAAGATGAGATTGATAAGCAAGCCTATGGAATTGCATTTTTTAAGAGAAATTTGAGTGATCTCTTTGTCCTTTAAACACTTGAGCAATGGAAAGATGAGTGATCTTAGATGTTTGATGAAGAGAATAGTTACAAGTTAGACTCAAGCCTCTAATTGTTTAAGTGTTAAATGATCTTGCTTGATAGAATTTGATTGCTGAACTCGAATTTACTTTAATTGTGGAATTTTCCTTTGATTTATATTTCTTGATGTTGAGTTTGATCTTGTTGTTGATTCCTATTCTTTGCTTGAGGACAAGCAAAGGTTAAGTGTGGGGGAGTAAATGAACTGTTAACTTGTCATATTTTTACGGTTCAATTCATTGGTTTTTCATATTCCTTTTATTTATTTTTATTGAATTTTATTTGTTAATTTTGTTATATTTTTAGTATTATTTAATTGTGTTTTTATTAAGTGTTTTGTGTATTTTTGTCAGGTAATTATATAGGGAGAAGATTGAATATGCAAAGGAGCAAGAAAAAGAGGAAATTTTATCAAGTGACCAGTGCCTGAACATTAATGTTAGAGCGCCTGAGTGCTCAGAGCGTATATAGCAACGATGATTTAGTGATTCAGTGCCTGAGCACTGGGAAGGAGCGCCTGAGCGCGCAACGTGTAGCAGCGCACATATTGACTTAAGTGACTGAGCGTTTGAGCGCTCAGAAGTGAGCGCCTAGGCGATAAGTACGTAACAGTAGACGTGAATTTCAATAAAATGGGAAAGTTACGCAAAATTCAACACATTGAGCATATTACACAGAAAATCCTTAATCTTGAAAGAGTTGTTTTGCGATAGCAGACCTTGGAGAACGGCTTGAAGGAGGAATTGATTCTTGAAGACTTAGAGATCATAATCTCCATTAAAGGGGTTTTGATTTTTCTTTTTTTTTAGTTTCCCTTTTTCTTTAGGTTTTCTTTCTATGGATTTGTATTCTGATATGAGTTTGTTTTTATTTAACATGAGCAGCTAAACCTATAGCTAGGGCTATAGGGGATCTTGTTTTCCTAATTATTTGGGTTTGATTTCTAATTTGATTAAGGTAATTTCTTTAGGGTTTATCATATTTCTTGCATTCTTGTCATAACCTAATCACTTTTGGCATGTGTTAATTCATTGTTTGACCGGTGACCATCCGCATTCAATGAGTGAATCTATATGGTAAGCCTAGGATTAGATTGGTGAATGACCAAACATTAATTTTTCCTACCAATGGAATTGACAGGTATGTTAGTTCATCTCTTGAATTGAAGCTTAATGCATTCCTAATTAATTCAACTAAATGACCAAATAGGTGATTTAATTTAGGAATAAAATATTGTTTCATCCATGATCATTGGGATTCAATAGTAAATAAGAGAATATTGATAAAAGAATTACCTTACATCATAATTAAAAGAAAATTTAAATAATTGGATTCAAGTGAACCTTGCGCCCTAGTCTCTCTCTCATTGATTATATTTTCTCTATTTGATTGTTCATTGTTTTCTTTATTTGTTTATTTTGATTTTAACTTGAATTTCTTCATACACTTTCAATTGTCTGAATAACAAAGAGTTTAACGAATCTAGTAATTACTAATTATTCCTCGTGGAATCGATAACTGAGACTCAAGTCCTATATTACTTGGTGATAGAGTGCACTTGCTCTTAGTGTATTTTACGTGTACCAAAAACTTGTCCTAAACACCTCCCAGATCATCTGAGCTCCAGCTACTGCCATCACTTTTGTGGTTCCTTTCCACTAATATTCTGCTTCTTCTTTCAACATAAAGGATGCAAAAGAAACTTTATGCTCATCTACATAGACCATAATCTCAAAGATCATTTCTATCTCGTTCAACCATCCTTATACTTTCACGGGATCATACTCACCATCAAAAGATGGAGGGTTCATTTGCCTGAATGCTACCAAGTCCTGGAAGTTCTGGTTCCTCCCGGCTTGTACCTCTTGTACTGACTGAGGTTGATCTGGTTGACTACTCTTCATTTGATCAAGCATCCTTATAGTTGTTGCTGCCTGCTCTTTCATGGCATCTACTATTGCTGCTGCTTGATCTCTTATGGCATTTGCTGTTATGGTTGTCTTATCCCTCATTGCATTAACCACAACCATAACCGCTTCTACCATGTTGGGACCTTCTGGAGCTATGTTCCCTACTTCTTTGGTTCGCCTCTCTGGAGACATAATTTCCTACACACATAGAAACAATACATATTAAGTTGCAGTCTCAATATCATGTAATTGTGTAACAGTAGCTAATAACAAACCAACTTAAGGAAAAACATGCAATTCTAGCATCATATCTAACATATGAGACAAGAAATGCATAACACTAGAGAAAAACTCTAAACATATCTAAGCCTAGTCAGTCCATAGCCCTAAACCTAGTATATCATGCATACGCTAGGATAAACAGTATTAGCTATGCTACCTCTAACTTAAATGTCATACTAATCCATATCATTTAAGCAAATGGTAATGGATAGCCTTACGGAAAACTAAAAGTTATACATACACCTTTGCAACAAAAGGGCTCATTGGATACATAAACTTTATACAAACTAAAAGCACATAAATAAATACAAACTTTAAACTACTAAACATAAAAATTATCCTAGTCTTCATAATTTTTCTTCTTGCCCTTAGATAAACTTCCACCTGAATTTACATGGTAACAAACGGGATGAAAAATCGCATTTCTCAGTATAAGTAACCAAAACCAATAGTCTAAACAATTGAAATGAATAAACCCAACTTAAACTGATAAACATACTAAAACTCATTGCATAAGAACCATCACAAAGCTTTCCCTTTCCATGTAACGTTCATAAGCAATTTATACTTCTGATCTAATAACCGAAACTATGATGATAACAAACAACTACCTATACTTTCATTTGGAATCATCTACTAGACAACTGCCTATATAGCTGTCACCAAGGGCACAAAGCAATAGCAAAACATACACAAATCGAACACAAATAAACCAATCAAAGAAAATAATAAATAATCTCGTGATAAAATAATGTATGGTCAAAGAAAAGTGTAAGCAGTGTAGGTGTAGTGTTGTGATACTTAACTATTCCCCCTGATTAAGGAGATACTCTGACATAATAATGTGTGACCTCTTATAGCCTACCTAGTAGAGGCAAAGTCTATTACCATAACATGTATCCTCCTTATACTACTAAGTAGTCTACCGTAAACTGGGTGGATATCTCCATCAAACTGAGTGGATGCCTGCACTATATGATCTCTAGGGATAGTAAGTATATGTGAAATGAAGTGTTTGAAAATGCGAAGTTATGTCCTAACTCTAACATAACTACCACATAACTCTATACTAAGTCCATCTTGCACTACTAAGACAACCTTTTCTCTATAAGAGTATTTCATGCATTACTGACACTTAACCAATACCAACTAGACTTAGTACATTTTCTATTCTTGCATTACTAACTCTACCTCGCTCTTTGAGAGTTTTCACACATTGTGGCATTCACCCTTACCAATTAGGGTCTAAGGCACTCAACTTTTGCCATCTAGTTCTTTAACTCATTATCACTTCTATGATATCTATGCAACACTAGGTTGCTTAAAATACTAACTTTTGGTCTATGGCAATCCATGTCTAATGGATGTACAAGCTTAACTCACTTTCCCATGTATGGTTAATCATCTATCTCTCTAGGAGTTACTCTTAATAGTGTCTCAAGACACTCTACTATGCATAAAAAGGGAATCCCAACAAGTAGGATATCTCAAAACATCACTAAAAACATGTTTTCTGGTTCTTGGGTGCTTAAACGCCCCTTCTTGAGTGCTTGAGCGCGTTATGCTTTGTTCTGCTACACGATGCATGCTTAAGCGCCATGCACTGTGCTCCTGAGCGATCAGCACTTAACATCATGCGTCTCTTTGGTGTTTGAGCTCCTAAGTGTGCTACACTTGAGGGTTTGAGCACTCGCGCACCAAAAATGATTCTGCAGAACAGGTTCTGCAGAATTGGTTTTCCAAACCAATTTCTTTTATCAAAACTTGATTTTTTATTCAATTTCTCATCCAAAATAGGATCTCTAGGCATACTAAAACCTCTATACAAGTTTTCTAATCACTCAACTTCGTGATTAAAATCACATGTACTCTAACCCAAAATCCAAGCCTAAAACATGGAGATAGGAGCAAAAAAATGAAGAAAACATAAACCCCTACCTCTTGTAGACCACTTGATTCTTGAAGCCTTGCTTTGGTTTCCCTCTTTTCCTTTCCTTCTTCCCCCTTTCTCTTGTTTTCCATGGCTGTCTTCTCCTTTTTTCTCTTTCTTTTTCCTCTTTTTTGCTCTCTGCCGTGAAACAAAAGAAGGGAAGTCTATTTTGACTTCTTAAAGGATTCCCACTAATGTGGTACTAGAAATTTCGATTTGCTATGAATATTTAGATTCCTCCGAATCAAGGTTCCTAATCTCCAACAGACTCAATAAATCCTAAGATTTATTAAAAATCATGTTGCACTTTTTCTCTATTTTTTCATATCTGCTAGGGGTTAATCTGGCATTAAAAGTACAAGCAGTATGCCTAAAAATACCAAATTAACTCCGATTGTCCTGAAACTTTAACCACACCTTACTTACCTCATTTGTGATCTAGGAACAAGTTAGCCACACATGTTTCCCTTCAAATAGCATTTTTATGCTATTTTCTGAGTCATTTTAGGCTATTTACCATATTCTGTGTTGCAGCAAAGTGCCTAAATTAACTCAGTTTGTCACGAAACTTAACTAAATGATAAACAAGTATTATACTACCTATGTAACCTCATACAAGCCTAACATGATTTTTCAGGATGTTACACTTCTTGAAATCTTCATATTTGATTTGGTCTTGTGAAAAATTTCGCCTTGAAGATTTACTTCAGCAAGTACCTTGCAACTATACTCATATTCTATTCTAATTGTCTTAAACTCTGCTTAACTAACTTCAACTCTTCTTAACTCATTTTCTCATGTGTAGATGATCTTTCCTTATTGTTTTCCATAAGAAAACATGCTTTTCCAAATTTCTTCATCATTTAAGAAGGTCTTGTGAATTATTAAAACTTTATAGCTTGAGATGACCTTGCTCCACTTGTAACTATGAATCTTTTGAAGCCTAGGTTCTTCTCTAGTTAATTTTCTTATGCGAAGATGATTTGATCTTGTTATTCCTCATAAGAAAAACTTGGTCTTATATTATTCTTCAGTTTTTTGATATGTTCTTGTGAGTTCTTAACACTTTATGGTTTGAATTCACCTTGCTCAACTACTGACTTTGAATATTGAGGCCTTGATCACTCTTCTCAAGTTTGTTTAAACTTTTCTTAAGTCTTTTGTGACTCTTCTTGTAATGTCCCAAGACTGCTGTAGGATCGATGAGTGTCCCCACAAACTAACACGGGTTTTTTCAGCGTGCTTTGTCATCACTCACACGCATCTTAGGAAACTTCCCAAGAGGTCACCTATCCCACAAGTGCTCCAAGTCAAGCACACTTAACTATGGAGTACTTATGTTCTTGGCTCCCGAAAAGAAGATGCATCTTGTTGATATAAGTATGCTAATTAGTTCCTTTAAGCCATCCTTAACTATGCAGTCCTACACTTGCACAGTCTCTAGATCCCTCTCATTCCGTTGTGTATTCAGTTCATTCATGTGTCCCTCCACCTAGAAGCTTGTTAGGAGCCACTCCTTGTCCGTGCTTCATTTTTTGCATCGGCGACCACTCCCCGCCCTTGTCGGCCTTGGGTGTCACACGCCCGCCAGCTTCCGCATGGTTCGTCCCCAAACCACACCGTACTGGGAGAGGTCCCATCTCTGATACCATTTGTTTGCAGGTGATATGTAGAACTTAGATGAAGCTTCGTTCCCATTGCTCTCTGCAAACTCTACCAAAATCTTGATGCAAACCTTGGGTCTCTATCCGAAATAATACTCGATGGCATACCTTGTAGTCTAACAATCTCACCAACATATACTTGAGCCAATCTCTCTATCGAATACCTTATATTAATTGGCAAGAAGTGCGCTGACTTCGTAATTCGATCAACAATTACCCATATTGAATCATATCGCTTTTTAGTCCTTGGCAATCCACTCACAAAATCTATTGCAATGCTATCCCATTTCCATTCAGGAATAATAAAAGGTTACAGCATTCCAGAAGGTTTTTGGTGTTCCACTTTGGCCTTTTGACAAACTAAACAAGATGGCACATACTTGGCAACATCCCTCTTCATCCCTTGCCACCAATATAATCGTTTCAGATCTTAGTACATCTTAGTAGTTCTAGGGTGCATGCTCAACTTGATTTTATGGGCTTCATCAAGAATCTTCTATCCTTAGAAGTAGGTACTTGTTCTTGATTGTAATCTTGTTTAACTGACGATAGTCCACACATAATTGAGAAGTTCCATCCTTCTTCTTAACCAATAGCACTAGAGCTCCCCACGGTGAAACACTAGGCCTCACAAACTTCTTCTCTAGTAGTTCCTCTAACTTCTTCTTGAGTTCGACTAACTCTGATGGCGATATTTGATATGGTGCCATGGATATAGGACCAGATCCTGGCACAAGATCGATAGAAAATTCTACCTCTCTCTCCGGTGGTAATCCAGGTATATCATCAGAAAAGACTTTAGGAAACTCATTGACCACAGGAATAGTATTCACATTGGTCTCACTCTTGATTTCCAAGGAAGACAAAAGCATGTATCCTTAAGCTCCTTCCCTCAATTTTTTTTTGACTTGGTTAGTAGTTATAAATCCAGAAATCTCAGAGTCAGAAAATACTAAGGTTTTATTGGAATAGTCAAGAAGGATATGGTTAGAAGATAGCCAATCCATTCCTAGAATAACTATTTGAGAAAGAGGTAAACAAATCAGATCGACCGAAAAGATTCGACCTTCCACAGAAAGAGGACAGTTCAAACAAACTTGAGTAGTAACAACGGGTCTAACAATGGGAGTAGAAACAATCAAATCAAAAGGTAAAGAAGACATAGATAATCCTAATCGGTGCACACAATCATAGGCAATAAAAGAATAGGTCACCCTTGAGTCATACAGTATAGTTAAAAGATTACCTCCTATGGCACAATCTCCCTTAATCAGATCTTTGAATTGGGAGGCCTCTGCTCCACTCAAAGTGCAAACCTTTCCTCCTACCTGAGGTCTTGCGGCACGTACATTGTTAACAGTGGGCTCCGCCTTGGGTTGATTGCAATCCTTCGCAATGTGTCTGGGCTTCCTGCATTTGAAACAGAGGATCCCCTTGATTGTGCATTCCCTCGTCAAGTGGTCCTTTCCACACTTGAGGTATCTTGGCAACGATGCCACGGTCTGACCAAACTTGTGGCTACTAGGACCTTCTCCACGTGATTGTTGCTGAGATTGAATCCCCGGTGGCCTCGAGTACGACTTTTGCTGAAAATGATTGCTACCGCCATTCCTCCCCCTTTGGAACCGAAAGGGTCCAAAGTTATGGTTCCTTGTTTCGCATGATTGATCCAATTCCTCAATCCTGCGGTACTTGTCCAAAAGAGCTGGGAACTGATCAATTCCCAAAGGCAACACCGCTCTTTTCAAGTCATGTCTCAATCCTTCTTCGAACTTGTGTCATTTCCACTCCTCATCAGGCCATAGTTGGAAATACCTTGAGAACTTTGACAAGCTTTCAAACTTAGCAGTATACTCACTGACTGGCATGCTTCCTTGTTTCTGGCCTAGAAACTTATTTCTTTCGCATGCCTCACACTAGCTGGAAAATACTTCTCTAGGAATTTGTTCTTGAAGGCTTCCTAAGTGATCACTGTTCCCTTAGCTTCCATCAATCAATGGGCTCCTGCCCACCAATCTTCAGCATCTGCAAAAAACATAAAGGTAGCATAGGTTACCTTCTGAGCATTAGTATATCCTATTCCTCTGAATATCTTCTCCAACTCTTTGTTCCAAAAGCTTAATTTCTCCAGATCAAATTATCCTTTGAGTTGTGGTGGATTGTTGCGACGAAACTCTTATAGATTCTGAGTTTCAGTGATAGCTTCTTATTATTGGGCAGCTCTTTGATTTTGTTGCATTATAACCTCTGCTATCCTTTGCATCGCCTCAGCTACTGCGGCCATACTCTCGCTGTCTCGTTCAGAGTTCACACGTACAGCTCCACCTCGAACCATCACGTTCCTTTGAAGTCAAACTAAACAACACACAAGGAAAGTCAGGTGAAGTCATTTCAAACAATTTTATCTCCTTTCAAAAACCAAACACAGAGAATCACACAACACAAGTAAGACAGACCAAACCACAAATCCTAAAAGACTCAAACTTGGGCTCTGATACCAACTAATGTGACACCCTTGTTAGGGTGTCGTATTTATACATCAAAACATCAAGAACTTAACAAAACGTGGAAAAATGTTTAATCTTTGGAAAATACGGATTTCAAATTTTCTTTTCAAAAGCATAACTTAAACAAAACATAAACATCATAAGATATATCTTACTAAATATTACACACCAAAAAGAATATATACAATAGTGACATGGATCACAGTGCACCCAAAATTTACAACGTTTATACACAAAGGACATAAACAACTGTTTAACAAAACATAACCAGCCCAAGTCTATATACCTAGGAAGTAGGGTCTCCCCTTGGACCTTCTATTGGATCCTCCTCTGAATCTTCTGTTGGGTCCTCCTCCTCAGACTCCTCCCTAGTCAGATCCCTCAACTGGGGCAAAAGTTCGCGGACAGGTGTCCTAGCAAATAACACCACAAGGTCCGAGTCCTCCCTAGAGGTGTAATGTGTAACACCTCAAAAATTATTTTTTTCATCATAAATAACTATTTTATAATATTTATGATTTTTGACAATTTTTCTGGAATTTTTCTGGAAACGTCGAATATTTTAATATATTTCTCATTTTACGTGCACACTGAGCAGAGTTAGTGTAAAACCCCAGAAATTGTTTGTTTCATGATGTATATTCATTTTTTAATAATTATGATTTTTGAGAATTTTTGTGGATTTTCTGGAAAATGTTGAATATTTTAATATATTCTTCGTTTTGCGTGTGTATTGAGCGGAATCAGGAAAACGAAATATTTTTCTTGTGGCTGGTAAACTTTGAACTATGAAAACGTCGACGGGGGATTTTACTAAACCCGAGGCTGAGTACAGTTTACGAGGTTTATGTTTTACGAGATTTTATCTGATAAATAAAATCGCAGAATATTCAATTATCTGAGAGACAATAAAATATTATTTCTGCTAACTGTAACTTTTGTCCACTGAGTAATAGCTCTAGTAGATTATTTCTATCTAATTACTTTTATGACATCATCTAAGTGACCTCACACTTCACTTTACGAGAAGCATGCGAAGCTTCTCAAGGAAGCCTCAAGGAAGCTTCCTCCCAAGCTTCTCAAAGAAGCTTCATCTTCTCTCTCCTCCCTAAGGTGCTGCACAGTTGGAGGGAAGGAAAACCAAGGATTTTATCATTTCATTTCACTTCTCCCATTCACCTTTCATTTCTCCCTCTCTCCTCACGCACCTCTTTCTTTTCCTGTCTTCTCCTACACGGCTGCACACACTCCATTGTTGAGCCTTCAAGCTTTCTTGCTCAAGCCAACATAGACCATTGTTTCCCCTCATCATCTCCAAGCTTTCTTCTTTTTGGGACTCCTCTTGACCCTTCTATTTTTGTCCTTTGCTGCCTAGCTCCAAAGCTTGAAACTTTGAGGTAAAACTCTCAACTTTCTTCTCTTTTTCTCCTCATTTTCGTGGTCCTTGATCACCATTGTGATCAAGGACTCCTCTTTTCAAGTTTTAGTGGTTGATTTGAGAAGTTGATCATCTTAGGTTCTTTTTGTGGGTGGTGGACGAAAAGCTTGAAAGAAGCTCACTTTCCTTGTTGTTTCTTAAGGTAAGAGAAAGATTATTCTCTTCAATCCATTTGGTAGTGAGAAACTCTTTGTTGTGTTGATGGGGTGAAACCCATTTGTGGAATACCCCTTTGTTTGAGCGATTTTGGTTGTGTATTGATTGTTTGAATGGTAGGATTTAGATGTATGATGATGGATCTTGGATTGTATAAAGGACGGGTTGAGTTTGGGTGATTTTCTGCGTTTACAGAGGAGTACACGGCCTAGGCCGTGTGATCACGCATGGCCGTGTACTCCAGGCGTGCCAGAACAAAAGTTCCAGAGGCGTACACGGCCTAGGCCATGTATGCTAGCACGGCCGTGTATTTTGGCATGGCCGTGAAATCATGGCCGTGCATTCTTCCTCAGGCCATGTAATTTGAATAATGCAAGATTTTAGGCTTTTCTAGCCCCTTAGAGGCTTCCGGTCTCCTTGGGCACTCATTATGAGGCTTTAGTACTAAAATAAACTTATTAAACATAATTAATTGAATGATTAGAAGTTGATTAGGGATTCATAAAATGGAAAAAACCAAGGATGAGAGTTTGCTTTGTAGTTTAGAATAATTTTGGAATAAAGAAAGAACATGAGTATGGGTGAGGTTGTGAGAAACATAATGAACTTAAGGTTTAACTTTTATGATAACTATGAATGGGGTTGTGTTCACCCTTAAGGTTTGTTATTGGCTTGATGTGGATCCGTGAATGGGATCAAACCTTATTGATAAATGATATGACATGTAATTCTAGACATGATATGATATGATTGTGATTTCATATATGAATATACATATATGCGTTGAATCCACATGCATTTGAAGCATGATTGACATAGTTGTCATGATAAGCATGACTGAAATATGCATTGAAAAGTCTGTTGGACTATTGTTAAGGCCAAGTTGCCTAGGAGTTGAATCACACCTTTGTGCGGGTGCGAATAGACAAGTATAGGTCACTTGTTGACCTTGGGGGCGTCGGGGTACGGGTACCTCGTAATGGACAATTGATAGCTCTTCTGTCCGTGGGCCAGACCGATGCAAACGCATCGACGATCTGGACCGAGACACTGTCCTATATCGAGATCTATGTAGAATTTCTTGTATAATGCCATGATGTACACTTTGATAAATTGAGAATTTTAGCACTTGAAGGCCTCGGCAGCCGCGATATAGATATATCTCCTGATCATTTTCTCCGAATATTTTGTGTCTAGCTCTATGGAGTAGGATTTTTGGTACCATATGTATATGCATAGTGAGTCACCATATCATTTGACATTTACTTATTTATATGACAATTTAATCTGTTATCTCGTTACCATTATAACTGCCTGTAAATGCTAAGTTGTTTATTATCTGTTTTTAATGCTGATTACCATTTCTGAAATGTTATGTGGGCGTCAAGCGCTGTTTTGTTTCTTTACTGCCATAGTAGGTAATGAATGTAGAATGTCTTACCTCTTTTCTGTATTTTCTATTATTTTGTCTAGATTTATGTTCCATCGAAGATGTTGGCGAAGGGGGTGAAGTTCACGAGTTCCCCAGATTTTGGCCCAACTTCAACTAGCACTTGCTTTTGGATCATGGCGGCACGTCCATGAGGATTTTTGGGTTATGTGCGTTTGGCCTTCCTCGGAAGTCCAGACTACTGGCATATAAACTTCAGTTCAGATCGTTGTGTCTACGTGGGGGACGTGATGGTATCACTGGCTTGGGGGCATTATGATCCACCCATCTACACCTGCAGTATTAGACTACATTTAGAGTTTTATATGCCCATTAAGAACATGTGGGGTGATCGTTATTACACCCTACAGGAGGACTCATTCCTTTCCACAGCCCGAGCCCTGGCTCGTAATTCGGTGGCTCCAATGAGGGTTTCCTCTGATGAGGAAGACCCTGAGGAGGAACCTGAGGAGGATCCTGACATGGTTCCTTCCTTCTCTTCTTAAGGGCTGATTCTGTCGATAGTCACTTATGGCTATCTGTCTTTTGGGGCTTGACATTCTTTTTGGGGGTCTGTATATCATTTTTGGGGGCTTGTAAAGCTTAGGCTTCTTTTTGATGAGCCTTGGTGTAATTAATGACTCATGGTCTGTATCTAAACAGTATATATATATATATGATGTATCTTTTGCATGGATGTATTGGATTAGTCTTTATGTTTTTCCACTTACAATTAAATAAAACATATATGTACATACTTGTGAATCTCTTATAAGTGTTAGTACATTTGAATACTTCATTGATGAACAGGTTGTTGAGTACAATATATATACATGCAATGGAAGAAAAAAAAAAGAAAAAGAAAATATTCACCATTTTATTTACACAACTATAATTAAATAAGTCTAATTATGATTTAATGAACCGGGTCTTAATTCATACTTTCATTTTCTGCATTGTATTTAATGAATTGACGTTCCCTCCCAAAAAAGGGCGTTACATAATGCAAATCAACTCAAAACTCCTTAATAAGCATAAAGAACTCCAGACGCACCATGATGTCTAGAGAAAAGAAAGGAGTCCCATCACGAGTCCTATGAATAGACAAAGTCACATCTCCTACATATCTAATCCGTTCAATGCCCTAGTCGATACGCCATGCATCCACACCTCCAAGAATTGAACTCTAACAAAACCAACATAATCCCTTCTGGAAGCCATCTAAAAACAAAACAACAGAAAACTGTAGATCTTCTTCTTCTCTTAATCTTTATCAACAAGAACACATAAAATAGAACATCGACAAAATAACAAAACAAAGAGGTGAGATTCTCTGCATCAATACCAGCATGGCAGCAAGAAACAACAATATCAATAAAGTCACAGAGTACAGAAGTAGCAAATTTCAGTCATACGATTTCTCGGTAGGTATTTCAATAATATATTAATAGGCAATTCCACAGTATAACAACAAATAATTTCACACTATAAATGTATCACAATAAAATGTTCAATGACTATGTGAATGCACAATGGACTGACATCTACTCCATGGAGTTAAAACCAAACATCGGAGAGAATGATCAGGAAGTCATGTCTGTATATCGTTAGCCTCAAATCATGTGCTTCTCAAATATAATCAATATGTGCAACATGGCTTATATAAGACACTCTCAACCAGATCGGGAATAGGAATAGTGCCTGGTCGAGATCGTCGATGCGTTGCACAGTCATTACGACCCAGTGGAGCTATCAACTGGCCACATGTGGGATACCCGCGCCCTGACGCCTCTAAATTCAACAAGTGAACCACACTACGTAATTCACACCCGCACAAAGGTGTAATTCATCTCCTAGGCATATAGCCTTGACAACAAGTCATTCCGACTTTTACAATGCATGATTACATGACAAGGATGAAACAATATTCATAAACAACATAAGTTCCACCAAAAAGAGCCACAACAGGGCTTGAGTCAACCACTGCCATCCCCGGGTCCGGTACGTCGACTCGACAACACAATGCTATTACTCCCAAACATAAGCATCTTAATCGCATAATTCAAAAAACATCGTTCTCATATTACTTAAGATGTTATCTTAAATTTTCTAACATGTAAATATTTTATTTCACTTATAGGCTTAAGTTTGGAAACTTTCAAGGGTTTATATAGAAATAAATTTTGATTTCAATATTCCTCTAGATAAGTTCCTCTAGGTAGTACTTCCTAATTTTTTCACGAAAAACCTAAAAAGAAACCACATTGTCTTAATCTCACAAATTCTTTTCCTTTCTCCCCTAAGCCCTAAAAGTGTCTTAAGTTTCATTATCTCTCTCTCAAGCTTATTTTTCCACTCAAGGCTGAAATCCCTCTTTATTAAATGACTAAAATTGTTTCTTAACTCCTTCAGCATTATAAATCCCTAATCCAATTCTTTTTTCACCAAAGCCTCTAAGTTCCAGTTCAACACAAAAAATTTGTCTTGGATACTCTATTTGGGGTCTCTTGGCCATCAACTCTAAGGGTCTTGGGCCTCAAAATTTTCATCTTCCACAATAAGATTCCAAGCATCCACTATATATCAATCATCAAAACTTTATATTCTACTAAGATTATGAACAATATCAAGCCATAAAATCACATAGGGCAAAAAATTGCAAAACCACCAAAAGTCAAAACAATCAAGTGAACAACCCTCACATGAATTCTTCACTTTCAATACAACAAAATGTTTCTCACCACCATGAAATGTTAATGAGAGTAATCTTCCTCTTACCTTAGATGATGTTCAACCACCTCTTGGATGTCTTCTTGAAGCAAGCTTTCTCTTCTAAGAGACTCTTGAAAATGAAAACAACAAGCAAAAGAAATCAACATCTAAGGCTAGGAAAGAATGTCCATGGATAAAAATCATGGTTTGAGAAAGAAGAAAAGAAAGAAGAAAAGAATGAAGAATGAAGATGGAGGAATTTTACCTTAAAAGATTTCAAGCCCTAACTTGAAGGAACACTTGAAAAGGATGAACAAAGTCAAGATCTCTACACCAAAGTGTCTTAGAAAGAGATTTAGATTCAAGAAATATAAATGGTTGAAATTAAAGAAGATGAAAGGGTGGATTAAGGGGGTGTGGCTGTGAGCCTTAGGGAGAGAAAATGAGAGAAGAAAATGAGAGAAAAATGTGTAGCTTTTGGTTGATGAGAGATGAATAGAAAGTGATGAAAATGAGAGTTAGATGAAAACTTACTCTAGAAGCTCCTTGCTCCTTTATGGCCATGCACTTCACCTAGGGAGGGGGTCCAAAGCTTCTCCAACAAGCTTCACAAAGCTTCCTTAGGAAGCTTCCTCATTTGGTCCAAAAAGTTAAAGGGTAATGTCATGTGGATGGTGTCACATGGATGATGTCATAAAAGTGACTAGTTAGAAATAATCTACTAGATCTTTACTACAAGCTAATATCCAATGGACGAAAGTCACAGTTAACAAAGCCAGTATCTATTGTCCAATAGATAATAGAGTGTACGCAAATTTTATTAGTCAGATAAAATTTTAGACAATGAAAACTTCGAATACTGTCTCTGGTTTTGGGTTTAGTAAGATCCCCTGGCCCCGGTTCAACAGTCCAAAATTTTCTGAAAATAATATTAAAATAATTCAAACAAATCAAATAATTTATAAAAATTCACAAAAATTCACAACATCACATAAATCATAGATAAGCTAAAAATAAGAGGAAATCGGGGCGTTACACTTCTCTTCACAATTAGTGATCAACTAGCCATCTACTTAATCTTTCTCATATGTAGAGTATAGGTCTATATATAAACACTTAATAGAAACTCACAAAAGCCAAGTTAATGTGTAACATCCTCCCTAACCTAATAGTAATAATTATTGTTAAGAATGTTTAATAACACTGGTGTGAGTATCCTGATAATTCTGGTTACCATATGGGTTAGTTTAAGTATGATGCTACAATAAAAATGTGAAAAATAGCCTATATTAACCTAGAACTTGGCATAAATTATTTCTCGATAAAAAAAAATAGAATAAGTTGTGGTAAATTTTAAAGAATTAATTGAGCTAATTTGACATTTTTAATAACAGAAGATGAATGTTTAAAGGCCGAATTAAATAGGCAAGTAGCTCATAAAATTATAGAATTTTATGGAGATATCAAATAGAGTATAGAGAATATTTTGGAAGAGAATACATGTTAAGGCAAATGCCAGTGAGCCTATTAACTTAATTCCTTAGGTATAACTTAACCTAAGGAAGAGTAATGGAGCTTAAGTGATAGTTAACAATGTATAGGAAATTATAGAAAGATGAGTATAAGGACTAAATGTAGTCCTAAAATTTCCTATCACACTTATGAAAGTTAGAAAATTTGTTAATGAAAGATCAAAGTATCCCTAAGAGATACAATACTTCCATTTAGTCATAAAAGTCAAACAAATATATCCTTTTCCTCCTACTATACATCACTTAGGCAGAAAATGATAAGAACAAAAGAAAAAGAAAGGAAAGGAGAGAAAAAGGGATAGAAAAAGAATGTGAGGCAAAGGAAGGAAGGAAGAAAAGAAATGAAGAGTAGCAGAAAGGAAAAGAAGAAAGGAAGAAAAGGAAAAAGGAAGAAAAGTCCATCATCAAGAGAACTAGGTAGGGGTTGTTGAATAACTGTGTTATACTTTCTTCCTTACTTCTTAAACTTTTCATGGATGAATTAGTTGGGAGTTTCATATGGTCTTTCATAAAGAATTGGGTATATATATATATATATATATAGTTGATGATATAGTTTCAAGTAAGTAGATATTTGCATATATATGTTCAAAATCATTATAGCTTGACTATGATGATGCATGGAATACCATGTTTTTGGTTGTTCATGGCTTTATTATATGATGTTATATTTGAATAGATGAATTTAATGGTTTTTTGAATATAGAATTTGAAGGAAAATGAAGAAGGAAATTGGTTTTTCTATTTGCTAATTGTAATATTCTCCTTAACCTAATACTCCTAATTAGGGTTATAGAAGCTCAATCACTGTAGTAAGAGTTATCTGTTAATTCGGCTAACCTTCTGAATAGTTTGAGCATAATTCTGCAACATTGCATGCAAGAAAATAATTAAAGTATCTGCAGAATTAGTTGATATAATGGGAATAAATATGAAAAATTTATTTCCTAGCTAAGAACCATTAATAAGAGTTGTAGTAAATTTTGGAGAATTAATTGAGCTAGTTTGGTATTTTTAAGGATACCAAAGAAGCATTAATGGAACAATTATGGAATAGCTAAATAACTCAGGAAATTATGAAATTTCATGGATGTGACAAGTAAGATATGGAGAATAATTTGATATAAAATACTAACTAAGATAAGTATCAGCAAGCTTACTTAATCCCTCTATTTAATTTAACTTAGGATAGAGTAATGAAGCTTAACTGATAAATAGTAGTATATGAAAAATTATGAAAAATGGATCCGAGGACTAAGTTGAGTCATTACAATTTCTATAAGACTAATGGATACTTGAAAATTCAACTTTGGAAGATTAAAATATACGTAACAGATATAAAAGTTTTAGTATGAAATTTTAACCATGATTTTAGCCTTTTCCATCGCCAAGCCACTCTCTCAATTTCTCTAGACTTTTCTTCCTTTTTGTTTCATCTTTGTTATGGCAATAATAGCCCAAAACAGAGGCAGTAGCAGCGTGAGCAGAGGAGAGAAAAGAGGAGGAGAAAATCACACCCTATGGCTCCCATTCTTGCACACTTGAACTTCCATATTTCCATCCTCCATTTGGGAATGCTTATGTCTCTAAGGCATGTCAAAAGGTTTTTGATGATAACAAAAGCAAAAGAGAAGATCAAGTGCAAAAGGAAAAATCAAGATCAAAGAAAGAAGACAGAAGGTTTATTTAGTTATAAGACTTAGGATATTAATGTTAAATGCTCTCAAGATTTCTCAAATGGTTTTTCAATATATGATTTCAAAATAAATGGGAAATTTCAAAGTTAAACATGGCTTTCAATAAAACTTGAGTTTCAACTTTAAATCTAACACTCTTAAAAGGATTTATGTTTAATCAAGTTTCTTGAGGTGTTGGAAATGACTTACAAGCGTTATTGGACTTGAAAAATGTGTTCAAAGGCCAATGTAATCGATTACATAATGTTTGTAATCGATTACACAAGAAGAAAGCATGTAATCGATTACATGAACAATGTAATCGTAGCAAGTCGAGCATGTAATCGATTACATGAACAATGTAATCGATTACACAAAGCCCGAAAGGCAAAGAACACGTTACGAGTCATTACATGGATATTGTAATCGATTACAAACAAAGTCGAAGCCATGTAATCGACATTGTAATCATTACACAAAACCATATGTAATCGATTACACCAAGAATGTAATCGATTACACAGAGCCCAAAAAGTTCGTAAAACGTTGGAACAACAATGTAATCGAAAACGTTGGAACAACAATGTAATCGACACGATCCGTGTAATCGATTACACAAACTCGACAAATATCCAACGGCTATATTAAATGCATTAAATGCATGCCCAACTACCTCCAACGGCTCCATTTATTGAGAAACTTATAAATACCAAAGTTGGGTCTTTATTTGAGGTTGACCTTGAATCAAAAACTGATCATCGTACTT
Organism: Ormosia semicastrata; assembly: GCA_029884595.1. NCBI lineage: Eukaryota > Viridiplantae > Streptophyta > Magnoliopsida > Fabales > Fabaceae > Ormosia > Ormosia semicastrata. The sequence continues at coordinate 60,963,859 of JAQQTO010000061.1, read as the reverse complement.
CAAAACGTGAATCAATCCTTAAATTCATTTCTTGCTCTGTTTTCTGATTAAAAACGTGAAAAATCCTTGAGAGCATATTAGAGCTTCAATTTGTAAACACTTGCTCTAGAGAGCTTCTTCTATTTCAATCTTATACATTCGATTAGTGAGGGTGAGGTATCCTCAAGTATTGTAAGGGTGAGGTATCCCTTGGAAAATAGAGGCTCAAGCTTTTGGGTGAGGTATCCCATATTGTTGAGTGCTCAAGGTTGTAGTGGTTTTTCAAGCACCCATTGAAGCTTGAAGATATAGTGGAAAATCTCAAGGTGTTGCTTGGGACTGGACGTAGATCACAAGTGGAGTGGTGATCGAACCAGGGATAAACGATCGTGTTTGTTTTCTCTAAACCCTCCTCTGTTTATTTTTGTACACTGCTTTTTTATTGGTTTGCTTGGATATTGTCTTCTTGGTCACATTCTACGCTTATAAGTAAAAGTGTTTATCTCATCTATCTAATTATTTCTCATCATTCAATAGCTTCAACGAAAATTGATTGTCAAACGATTTGTGAAAGATTTGTGAACTTATTTTTAACTACTCAATTCACCCCCCCTCTTGAGTATTGAGGCCACTTGGTAACAAGTGGTATCAGAGCTAGACTCTTGTATAAAGAGCTTAGCAGCTTCAAGAGAAGTGATGGCTTCAAATGGTTTTTCAAATGAAGGATCTTCTATAAATAGACCACCTTATTTCAATGGGGATGGTTATGCCTATTGGAAAGAAAGAATGAAAAATTTTATTGAAGCTATTGACTTAGATGTGTGGGACGCCGTTGAAAATGGTGCTTTTGTCCCTACACAAACTAAGGATGGTGTGACAATTAATACACCTAGAAGTAATTGGACCGATGATGATAAAAAGAAGGTTCAATATAATTTGAGAGCCAAGAACATCATCACCACATCTTTGGGGTATGATGAATTCTTTAGGGTGTCAAATTGTAAGACCGCAAAAGAAATATGGGATACCCTACAAGTAACTCATGAAGGTACTAGTGAGGTAAAAAGATCTCGAATAAACACTCTTACTCATGAATATGAATTATTTAGAATGAATCAAGGTGAGAGTATTCAAGATATGCAAAAGAGATTTACTCATATTGTTAATCATCTCATCTCATTGGGAAAGACATTTCCTAATGAGGATCTTATTAACAAAGTCTTGAGATGTCTAAGCAGGAATTGGCAACCCAAGGTAACAGCGATTGCAGAATCAAGAGTTTTATCAACCATGTCTCTAGCCACCCTATTCGGAAAACTTCAAGAGCATGAGCTGGAACTAAATAGGCTCAATCAAAATGAAGAACATGACAAAAAGAAGAAGGGAATTGCACTCAAGGCCACCTCTTCCATACTTGAAGATGATGATGAAGATGGTGAAGAGGATGCTGAAAATATTGAGCTAAGTGAGGAGAATCTTAGTCTTCTTGTGAGAAAATTCGGAAGATTCTTGAAGAAAAAGAGATTTCAAAGAAGACCACCCTTTCCTCAAAAGAAAGCATATCACAAAGGAGAAGGATCCTCTACTCCTCCAAAATGCTACGAATGTGAAAAACCGGGGCACATGAAAATGGAGTGTCCTATATATCTCAAGAAGACGGAGAAGTTTGAGAAAAGACCCTCCAAGGAAAAGAAAGGAAGAAGAGCATATATAGCTTGGGAGGACAATGACTTAAGCTCTTCCGACGATTCAGAAAATGAAGAAGCCCATCTTTGCCTCATGGCTCAAGGAGAAGAAAGTGGAGAAAGCGACACCGAGGTAACCTCTTCTAACCTAGAACCTCCACCTTCTTATGATGAATTGCAAGATGCCTTTCAAGAATTGCATGATGAATCTTTGAGGCTCACAAAAATGATTCTGTCTTCCAATAAAATAATCTCCTTATTGACAAAGAAAGTTTCCACTTTAACCAAGGAGATAAATGAACTTAAAATTGAAAATGAGACCTTAGGACTTATAGATGCTAATTCATTATGCATGACTTGTTCATCACATGACAATACATCCATATCATTACCTTGTTTATCATGTAAAGCTTTTGAAAAAGAAATTGAATACTTAAACAATACTCTTGCAAAATTCACTTTTGGTAGAGACAACTTGAATGTGTTGTTGGGGAGACAAAAATGTGTTTTTCAAAAAGCCGGTTTGGGATTTAATCCAAACAACCATCAAAAGTCTTATAAGAACTTCTTTGTTTCCTCAAAAACTTCAAGTAGCCCCTTTGTTAAATGTTTTCATTGTGGTAGGAAAGGGCATAGTGCATCCACTTGCAATGTTAGAAAGAACATAAACACCAAGGTTGGAATCAAAAGGGTTTGGGTCCCTAAAGGCACCATACCTAATTCTAACACACAAGGACCCAAAATAATTTGGGTACCAAAAGTTAAATCTTGAATGTGTGTTGTAGGTGTGCTTGAAGACCAAGAGCTCAAGTTGGTATCTTGATAGTGGTTGCTCCAAGCACATGACCGGTGATGGCTCCAAGTTCTCCTCCCTTACACACAAGAAACATGGTCATGTCACATATGGTGACAACAACAAAGGGAAGATTCTTGGAATTGGCAAAGTTGGTAAGATCCCTTCATCATCTATTGATAATGTCTTACTTGTTGAAGGACTTAAACATAATTTACTTAGTATTAGTCAATTGTGTGATAAAGGAAATAGAGTTATATTTGATTCCTCTTGTTGCATAATTGAGGGAAAGGATGATAAGCAAGTTAAGTTTGTTGGTCATAGGGTCAATAACATACATATGATTAGTCTTGATGATATTTCCTCAAATGATGCTAAATGCTTTATGAGTAAAGAAAATGATTCATGGTTATGGCATAGAAGAATTGCTCACATTCACATGGATCACTTAAACAAATTAGTTTCGAAAGAACTAGTAATTGGTCTTCCAAAGCTCAAATTTGAAAAAGACAAACTTTGTGATGCATGTCAAAAGGGAAAACAAGTAAAGGTCTCTTTTAAAGCTAAAAACATAGTTTCAACTTCTAGACCTTTACAACTTTTGCACATGGATCTTTTTGGACCCTCTAGAACTATGAGCTTTGGTGGGAATTACTATGCATTAGTGATTGTGGATGATTTTTCTAGATTTACATGGACATTATTCTTGGCCCACAAAAATGATGCGTTTCAATCATTTAGAAAACTTGCCAAAGTTATCCAAAACGAAAAAGGTTTTTGTATTGCATCCATAAGAAGTTATCATGGTGGTGAATTTGAAAATCATGAATTTGAAACTTTTTGTGATGAACATGGCATTGAGCGTAATTTTTCTCCCCCTAGAACACCACAACAAAATGGTGTTGTAGAAAGGAAAAATCGATCTTTAGAAGAAATGGCAAGAACGATGCTCAATGAGGCCAATCTTCCTAAGTACTTTTGGGCGGATGCGGTTAACACCGCTTGTTATGTTATGAATAGAGCCCTAATAAGGCCAATTTTAAAGAAAACCCCATATGAATTGTACAAAGGAAGGAAACCTAATGTGTCACATTTTCATGTTTTTGGATGTAAATGCTTTGTTTTGAATAATGGAAAGGATAACTTGGGGAAGTTTGATGCAAAATATGATGAGATAATATTCATTGGTTATTCTATTCATAGCAAGGCCTTTAGAGTCTATAATAAATGAACTATGACCATAGAAGAGTCCATACATGTTGCATTTGATGAAACTAACCCAAATGAGTCGAGAAAGGAGCTTGTTGATGATGTTGCAGAAATCTTGGAGAAGACGCACTTGGAAAATCAAGAGAAAGAGCCCAAGAAGGAAGAAAAGAGACCCCTTGATCATACATGGCAAGAAGATTCAGAAATCTTAGATCTACCCAAGGAATGGAGGACTTCAAGATATCATCCTCTTGACAAGGTGATAGGTGATGTATCAAAAGGGGTAATCACTCGAAACTCACTTAGAGATGCATGTAATCATCTAGCCTTTGTCTCTTAAGTTGAACCTAAAGACATAAATGAGGCCATTAATGATGAGCATTGGATCTTGGCCATGCAAGAAGAACTAAACCAATTTGAGAGAAATCAAGTTTGGGAATTAGTTCCAAGGCCCAATGATCATCCTATAATTGGCACCAAATGGGTCTTTAGGAACAAACTCGATGAAACGGGCCTAATAATAAGAAATAAAGCTAGGCTTGTAGCTAAAGGATATAATCAAGAAGAAGGCATAGACTATGAAGAAACTTATGCTCCCGTAGCTAGGTTAGAGGCCATTAGAATGCTACTTGCATATGCTTGCATCATGGATTTCAAACTCTATCAAATGGATGTCAAAAGTGCCTTTTTAAATGGTTTTATACAAGAAGAGGTGTATGTAGAACAACCTCCTGGTTTTGAGGACTTTGAAATGCCCAACCATGTTTTTAAATTGAAAAAGGCCTTGTATGGCTTGAAACAAGCTCCTAGAGCTTGGTATGAAAGGTTGAGCAAATTTCTTTTAGAAAAAGGCTTTTCTAGAGGTAAAGTTGACACCACTCTTTTCATAAAACACAAAATGCATGACATTCTTCTAGTTCAAATCTATGTTGATGACATTATATTTGGAGCGACTAACAACTCTCTTTGTAAAGAATTTTCAAATATTATGCAAAGTGAGTTTGAGATGTCCATGATGGGTGAGCTCAACTTCTTCCTTGGTCTACAAATCAAGCAAACAAGAGAAGGAACATTTATAAGCCAATCCAAGTATTGCAAGGAGCTGCTCAAAAAGTTTGGAATGGACAATGCCAAGCATATGGCTACTCCTATGGGCACCTCTTGCTATTTGGACAAGGATGAAGGAGGTAAATCGGTAGAAATTACAAAATATAGAGGTATGATTGGCTCACTCCTTTATCTCACCGCAAGTAGGCCGATATAATGTTTAGTGTATGCATGTGTGCTAGATATCAAGCTAATCCTAAGGAATCACACCTAAGTCTTTGTTAAGAGAATAATGAAATATCTAATAGGCACATCACAAATGGGTTTATGGTACCCTAAGGGTGCCTCATGTAGTCTTATTGGGTACTCCGATTCTGATTTTGCTTTGGATGCAAAATGGATCGAAAGAGCACTAGTGGGACATGCCACTTGCTTGAAGCTCACTAGTTTCTTGGCACAAAGAAGAAATAAAATAGTGTGGCATTGTCTACAAAAAGTTGAATATGTTGTAGGCGGGAGTTCTTTGTGCTCAAGTCCTTTGGATGAAACAAAGAACTCTTGGACTATGGTCTTGAGCTTGATCACATTCCCATAAAATGTGATAATACTAGTACAATTAACTTGTCAAAAAATCCCATTTTGCATTCTAGAACTAAGCATATTGAAATAAGACATCATTTCATTAGAGATCATGTTCAAAGGGGTGATTGCATACTTGAATTTGTTGAAACAACTAAACAACTAGCTGATATTTTCACCAAACCCCTAGCAAAAGAAGCATTTTTCTACATTAGAAATGAACTGGGTATATTGGATCATTCCTGCATAAATTAACTTCTGCTGCATAATCTTGTATTTTTCTGCATAATCACGCCAAATTGCTGTATAATCTCTGAATTCTTTCGTTATATTTGAATCCAATACTAACTTGAGCGTCGGAGACTTCCCCTAAGTTGTTTTGCAGGTGCTCCCTCGTGACCAAGACTCCCAAGCAACTAATATCCTCAACAAATTTGTTGAAACTCTTTGTAAAAATGGTAATTTCAGTCAATTATATGAATTGAATCATAACATGATTTGATTATATGTTTAAATGATGATTTGAATTGATTTAAGTTGCTTTAAAACTGATTTGGATGGATTAAAATTGATTATATGCTGTTTGGAATGCAAAATCTGAGTTAAAGAGTGCTGGTAATCGATTACAATCTCTTTGTAATCGATTATACATGTTCTGTCACGCATGTAATCGATTACACACCCTTTGTAATCGATTACAACTAACTCAGAACTCAGGTAATCGATTACGTCAACTATGTAATCGATTACAAGGTTCCTGAAAGCATGTAATCGATTACATCAAAAATGTAATCGATTACATACCCACTGAGAATGCATGTAATCGATTACACACTCAATGTAATCGATTACACAGGGTTTTTAAAAGGTTTCTGGCGCGCGTAGAGCTCATTTCTTTTTGGAACCTGTTCATCTTCTTCGTTCTCTCCTTCTGCTCCCACGCACCTCAAATCTCAAAATCTCTCTTTTCTCACTCAAATCTCCATCAAAACCCGTCATTTCACCTCTCTCAATCTCGAAAAACCCCTCTCCACATAGCCCATCGTTCAAAATCCCCTCACATCCCTCATCCAAATCTCCTCATCTTCTCTCACGAACCCCATCTCCATTTCTCTGCCCTAATCTCGTCCCTCTCTCATCCCCAATCATAAATCACTCATCCCTTGCTTCTCCTTCTCATCAATGGCTGAATCCTCTCATCGCTCGAAGCGCCCAAGAACAGGGGCTGCTGTTGGAGGGTCCTCTGGTGGCTCTTCACGTAATATATCTGGCCTGGACCTCACAAGGCACATCTCCACTTGTGAAGAAAGCTGAGTTGTTCCGGAAGAACTTCCAGCTTCGCAAAATCATCTCTCCCAGGTATCTTCCCATCACCTTCTGCGAGAGTGAACCTTTAGAGAGCTTTAGGACAATAGAAAACTTAGGCTTGCTGGGATTCCTGAGCATAGAGAAGGCCATCTACCCTAACCTTGTCCGAGTCTTTTATGCTAACCTGAAGGTTGAGGATAATTGCATAATCTCTGAAGTGAAAAAGCAACAAATCAGGTTGACAATGGCAGAGTGGTATAGGCTTACAAAGCTCACTCCTGATGGAGCTCAGTTATGTGGAAATGCAAAAGTCTGGGGGCATGAGTTTGAGCATAAGGCTGCTTTTCTCTCTTTGATTAGGACTGGCTATCACTTCCCCAGTGATCCTAAACGAAGAATAATGGCCACTGGCCTCACTATGGAAAACAGGGTTCTCCACTACCTCTTGGTTCGTGGATTGATTCCCAGAGGAGGGAATTACTCCCAAGTCCTCAAGGATGATGTGGTGGCATTATGGGCAATGACCACAGGGCACCCAATAAACTGGGGTTACTACATTCTAGAGCATATGCCGGACGTCAAGAAAAAGAAGAACTCTGCTCTCCCCTTCGCCATGTTGGTCACCACAATCCTCGAGTACTGTCGCATTTCGCTGGCTGAAGAGTCCAAGGACACCAGCTTGAAAGGACCCCAATCAATTGGGTTGCATACTCTGAAGAAGCTTCAGCTCTACAAGATGGAAGATAGGTGGCATTACATTACTCATGGCACATTTGGTCATATCCATCACGATCCAGATAGTGATGATGAGGAGGCTCGATACCACCCTCGCTCCCCGCTCCAGCTTCTCTTGATCTTCTACTCCAAGAAATGCGCAACCTGAGCGCTAACGTAAACACATGCATGGATCATATAGAGCAAAAGATTGACCATCTTGAGCTGAGGATGGACTACTCAGACCAGGAGCTTAGCTCCATTCGATCCCTGCTAAGTGGACCTCTTATTCCTGAGTGTCCTGCTGCTGCTGCACCTCCCACATCCTCTGCCCCTCCGGTTCCCCTATCCTTCGCTGGTCCATCTGGAGTTCCTGCTGATGATGAGGAGCTTCTGGACTCTGACGACGATCTTATGCCCAGCGATGATAACATTGATCTAGGAGACTCTGCTGCGGATCCAGAGGGTGAAGTTTTTTGTGACAGCGAGGACACTGATAATGATCATGGCCTATCGCCTTGATATTTTTCTTGTTTTGATGACCACCTTGTACTTATTTTGTTTTGACTCTGATTATATAAAATTGGTATACCTTATGGTTATATTTTGATTATTGCCTACTAGTTGTGATACGTCTCTTTGTACATGTTGATTATTAATACATGAACTTGTTTTCACTTTGAATGTCTGGCTTTTGGAATATTGATTGGACTGATTAATCTTTGTGGCTTTTCTGTTATGGCTGTCATGCTGTCTATTTTTTTTCTTAAATGCTTATGTCTTTTTGATAATGCCAACGGGGGAGAAAATGAGGAAAAATGAAATGAAATGTAATTAATGGTTGCATGAGAAATTAAAGGTTGCATGAGTACGGGGGAGTTATTGACCTTTTAAGTTATTAAGCTTTTCATATTCAAAATCTAACCCAACATCATGCATAAACTCCGGGGGCAGCATTGTACCTAAATGACTATTATATACAAATGCAAAAACTCTTTCTTTTTCCTATGATCAGTTTGTCATCATCAAAAAGGGGGAGAATGTGAATGCTTATGTCTCTAAGGCATATCAAAAGGTTTTTGATGATAACAAAAGCAAAAGAGAAGATCAAGCGCAAAAGGAAAAATCAAGATCAAAGAAAGAAGACAGAAGGTTTATTTAGTTATAAGACTTAGGATATTAATGTTAAATGCTCTCAAGATTTCTCAAATGGTTTTTCAATATATGATTTCAAAATAAATGGGAAATTTCAAAGTTAAACATGGCTTTCAATAAAACTTGAGTTTCAACTTTAAATCTAACACTCTTAAAAGGATTTATGTTTAATCAAGTTTCTTGAGGTGTTGGAAATGACTTACAAGCATTATTGGACTTGAAAAATGTGTTCAAAGGCCAATGTAATTGTAACGCCCCTCCCAAGGGAACGTCACATGGTCGATTACAATGAGGAAATAAAATTAGGTGAGTTAAGACCCAGTTCGTTTTAATAAGACGCATATATTCACTGGATTATAGTTGGGTATTTTAATTGGCGGTTATATTATATATATACTTTTTTTTTCATAATTAATAACCATGTTGACGAGACATCAATGGGAATAAAGGATCAAACAGAAGTAAAACATGCATAGGAATTAACATCTGCATCATCATATATATATATATAGGTTTATCAAAACATTTAGTTACAAACCTGGTACATCAAAAAGCAAAGCTATACCTGCCCCCAAAGGATTACATACACATCCCCACGGTATCAGAATTTACAGCCCATTACAGACAAAACATCGGGCCCCCAAAATAAAATACTGGTAGCCTTCAGTAGCTACGAGTAACATCAATCCCTCAAGTGAGGAGGAATCGTGTCAGGATCCTCTTCAGGGTCCTCTTTGGGGTCGTCCTCAGGGACTTCCTCGGCATCTTCCTCAGGATCTTCCTCATCATCAGAGGAAATCACCATAGGAATAGCAGAGACACGGGACGGGGCCCGAGCTGTAGAACGAAAAGAGTCCTCTCTCGGAGTGAAGTAACGATCGCCCCACATCTCGCGTATCGGTAGTTGAAACTCCAAACGTAGACTAATACAGCAGGTGAAGACAGGCGGTTCGTGGCGCCTCCAGGCTAGTGATATCGAGACATCTCCCGTGTAGACACAGCGTTCAGAACTATAGTTATATACCAGTACTCTGGCCCTCCTAAGAAAGTCAGACGTACATCTCCCGAAATCTGTGCGTACGGGGCTCCATAGTCTTCTGTAGTCGCTCAGTCGAGATAAGGCCAAAAACCAGGGAAGTTGGGAGCTTCCGGTTCCTCACAGTTGTCTTCGATGAGACGCAATGTACAGATAAACAGGAATGGAGAGACAGGAAGGAAAAAGAGGTAAGACATCCTTCCGTCATTACCAATTATAGCATCAAGAAACCAAATGGCGCAAAGCGCCCACATAGCATTTACAACAACAATAATGGTAATAGACATTCAAGAGCAGTTATGATCAAGCAAACAGTTCCAGGCAGTCATAGGTATATCAACAATATATCAATACCAAACCATAATAATGATAAATGCAGATAATGCACGGACTCTATGCACATGAGCCCTCAATAATCAAGATCCTACTCCATGGAGCTAGACACAAAACACTCGGAGAGAATGATCAGGGAGACATGCCAGTATCTCATCAGCCATAAAAACAAGTGCTTTCCGAGAAAATAATCGGTCATTTTGCGCAACAAGGCTTTATACGAAAGATTCTCACAAGATCTCGATATAGGGCCGTGGCCGGTCGGATCGTCGGTGCGTTTGCATCGGTTTGTCTCACGGTCCCGGAGGGGCTACCACCGCCCTTTGTGAAACACCCGTGCCCCAACGCCTCAAGGCCAACTACGGACCCCACTTGTCTATTCGCACCCGCACTAAGGTGTGTTCAACTCCTAGGCAACTAGGCCTTACGACAAATCCAACGGACATTCACAATGCATACGGACTCTATGCATAATCATGTATGATCATTATTACATACTATTCCATCATATGTCACAATTTGCCAAAGTAAGAATTAATACAGTCAATGGTCTCCCACATGGACCCACAATAGCATAATATTGTTGTTAAATAAATTAATACATTTTAAAGCGTATTATGAATTCTTGCTTAGGGTTAGCTTTATTTACAGAGTTTGTCTCTAAAGGAATTCTCTTAGTTAATTTAAATCCTCTTAGGTAATTTATTCATATGCCCTTAGAAGGTTATTCTAAGATCTCAAAATCTCACACTCTCATGTTCTTCCCTGTTTATGCATCCCTAAGTAATTTCCAGTCATCCCATTTATTTATAATCAATATTCCTCTATTAGTCCCAAGGTTTTGGGTCCAGGAAATACACGGTCGGAATCACAAACTGAGTCACAGATTTTAATTACTAGGTGTTGGGTGATAGGTATACTTTTGAATTCGACGAAGACAATACGTTTTATGAATAATTGAAGCTACCATTCGACGAAGAATAATGTAACAGGAGGAGGAAAGAATGGGGAAAACATTTTATAATAGGATTGGCAAGAAATCATTTTCTGTCGGATGGGGGTTCTGTCGAACGAAGATCAAAACTGTCGAACCCTCCAGAGGGTCAGCAAAAGCCTCAATTCGACGGGTATAGGTGTCGACGTTGGAGAAAATCTCCCAAGTGTTGAACCGACGAAACACTGGTCGAAATCTCTAATTTCGACGGGCCTGGAGAAATTCATCTACTCGACAGGCATTTTCTCTCAAATTTGACGATTATTAACTTTTGGGCAGTTTCTCCTAAGTGTCCAGGGACTCTATTCGACGGGTTTTGGTCGGAAGATCAATCTCGACGGGCATGATCGGGGTTCATACTCGACGGATTTTGACATTGTGTTTAGTGGTCAAAGATCTAAACTCGACGGATTTTCACTTTGTGTTCGGTGGTCAGAAATCTAAACTCGACGGGTTTTGACATTCGACGGAAATGGTCAGAAGTCTAAACTCGACGGATTTTAACATTTTACTAAGTGATCAAGATATCAAATTCGACAGGTTTGGCCAGAAGTTCATACTCGACGGATTTTAACATTTTACTAAGTAATTAGGATATCAAATTCAACAGGTTTGGCCAGAAGTTCATACTCGACGGATTTTGACATTTTACTAAGTAATTAGGATATCAAATTCGACAAGTTTTCACATTCGACGTATTTTGGCCAGATTTCACACTATTACCAGTTTTCTCATTAAGTTTCCAAATTTCTTGGCCTACACCGTAACTATCCGAGAACCAATCGGGACTCATTCCCTTCCTTATTCCACGTTCCAATACATCCAGATGTATATATATATTCAAAACTCAAACAATCAAATAGCACATATACAATACAAACAACATACAAAAGCAGAAAGACCCTCAACACAAATCATAGACGTTCCTAAATGCTAAGAGAGGTTGGGGAGGAGTGTCTTCCTCTTACCTTGGAGAAGCACAAAGAAAGGCTGCTCCTTTTTGGTTAGAAATTATGTTTTCAGCTTCCAAGAGATCCTTGAACATTCAAGCTCACCAAAATCAGAATCAAGTGTTGAAATGGATACCCATGGTCATCAAAATGACAGTGGGTTACGAAAATGAGGAGAGATGAGGAAAAAGCTAAGGACTTTACCTTAAAGTTCCAACCTTTAAGCTTCAACCGTGGAGAAAAATGAAGATGAAGAAAATGTAGAACTTTGAAGATGATTCCCTCAGATATGGTGTTTCTCCAAACACGAAATGGTGCTAGGAGTGTGACGGTTTTGGAAGATAAAAATGTGAATGTGGGTGGATAGTCTTCTTTGTAAGGAGAAATGGAAAGAGAGAAAGATGAGTGAATAGTGAGTGCTACGTACAGGAGGAGGAAAATGTGTGGATGAAAAATGAATTAGATCCCTTAATTCAAATGTGCAGCACAAAATGGGAGGAGAGAGAAATAATAAAAATGATTCAAAGAAGCTTCCTTGAGAAGCTTCGCACGCTTCTCTATGAAGTGCATAGTAAGCTTGTCTCCTTGATTAAATACCTCTGACAGATGATTTATTACACTAGCAGATAAAACCTCAAAAAATGTAGACCTCATAAACTGTGCCCGGACTCGGGTTTAGTAAGATCCCCCGTTGACACGTTGACAGTCCAAGGTTTACTAGCTTCAGGGAAAATATTCTATTCTCCCGGCTCCACTCAGCACACACATAAAACGAAGAATATATTAAAATATTCATCATCTCCAGAAAATTCCACAAAAATTCTTAAAAATTACAAATATTATAAAATGATCGTTTTTAACAAAATAATGAATTTTCGGGATGTTACAACACTCCCCTTCTAAAGAGAAATTTCGTCCTCAAAATTTGCATACCTTAGAATAACTGTGGGTGTTGCTCTCTCATCTTGTCTTCCAACTCCCAGGTTGCATCTCCAGTCACCTCGTTCCAGATCACTTTCACCAATGCGATCTCCTTGCCTCTTAATTGGTTTATCCTGCTATCCTCGATTCTTATAGGAGACGTCTCATAAGTTAAGTTTTCTTTTAGTTGTACTCAGTATCTGTGCTATGATATGACTTGGGTCGGAAGGTATTTCCGAAGTTGTGACACATGGAAAACATTATGAATGTTTGAAAGAAAAGGAGGTAAGGATATTTGGCATGCTTTGCACAGGACCTACACGACCAATGATTTGGTATGGTCCAAGGAATTTAGGAGTGAGTTTTCTAGATTTTAAAGCCCGGCCCACCCCGGTCGTAGGTGTGACTTTCGTGAATACATGCTCACCTTCCTCAAACTCAAGAGGTTTTCTCCTTCGTCTGCATAACTCCTTTGTCGACTCTGAGCCGTCCTCATCTTTTCCTGAATCATTTTAACCTTCTCAGTTGTCTGTTGTATAATCTCGGGTCCAATAGTAAGGCGCTCGCCGTCTTGGTACCAACACATAGGTGTTCGACATCGTCGTCCATACAGAGCTTCATAGGGCACCATCCCTATGCTCGAATGATAATTGTTGTTGTAGGTGAATTCTATCAAGGGTAGAATGTCATCCCAACTCCCAGTTTGCTCTATGGTGCAAGCTCTAAGTAAATCTTCCAAAGATTGGATTGTTCTCTCCGACTGACCGTCTGTCTGGGATGATAAGCAGAACTAAGTCGTAATTTCATCCCCAATGCTTCTTGCAAACTCTCCCAGAAATTTGAAGTAAACCTCGGATCTCTATCTGAAATAATACTTGTAGGCACACCGTGCAGTCTGACAATCTCTCCAATATAGATCTGAGTCAATCTCTCTAGCTTGTACTTGATGTCGATCAGAAGAAAATGTGCTGATTTCGTGAGTCGGTCCATAATTACCCAAATCGAATCATGACCTTTTCTTGTCCTTGGTAATCCAACTACAAAGTCCATTGCAATACTGTCCCACTTCCATTCCGGAATAGATAACGGTTGCAGCAATCCTGCTGGTCTCTGATGTTCCACTTTAGCTTTTTGACAAACCAGACAAGTAGATACACGTCTAGTAACGTCACTCTTCATTCCGTGCCACCGAACAACTTCTTCAAGTCTTGATACATCTTCGTCATGCCCGGTGCATACTCACCGGCTTGTGTGAGCATGATTAATGATGTATTCTCTAAGTTCTTGATTCCGAGGGACACAAACTCTTCCATGGAATCTCAAAATTCCATTCGTTCCTCTCGCAAACTCTGTTTCATTTCCTTGCTTCATCTGTTCCCTCACTTCTTGCAAGAATTTGTCTTTCTTCTCTCTTTTCTTATCTTGTCCATCAACTCGCTTGAGATGGTAACCATATTCATGCAAATCTTTCCAGGTTCTAACTTCACAAAAGACCACACGTCTCTAAATTGCTCTAACATATCCCTTTCCTTGATCATCGGGCGAGACACTGATCATCTTCCTACTTAGAGCGTCTGCCACAACATTTGCCTTGCCAGGATGATACGAAGTTGGAAATCGTAATCCTTCGAGAATTCTAACCACCTTCGTTGCCTCATGTTCAACTCCTTCTGATCATACAAATACTTCAGACTCTTGTGATCACTGAAAATGTCGAACGTTGCTCCGTAGAGAAAATGCCTCCATATTTTCAGAGCAAAAACTACAGCCGCTAGCTCCAGGTCGTGCGTCGGATAATTCTTCTCGTGCACTCGCAACTGCCTTGAAGCGTAAGCCACCACTCTTCCATGTTGCATAAGTACAGATCCTAGCCCTTGGTATGAAGCGTCACAGTACACTTCAAACTGTTCATTCGGATTGGGTAGCACTAACACCGGTGAGGTAGTCAGTCGATTCTTCAACTCTTGGAAACTTTGCTCACAGCTGTTGGTCCACTCAAAAGTTTGGTTTTTCCTTGTGAGTTGTGTAAGTGGTCCAGCAATCTTGGAGAATCCCTCAATGAACCTCCGGTAATATCCCGCTAAACCCACGAAGCTTCGAATCTCTGTTGCTGACTTCGGCCTTTCCTATCGCAGTACTGCCTCCACTTTCGATGGATCCACAGCAATCCCACTCTTTGAGATCACGTGACCCAGAAACTTGACTTCTTCTAGCCTAAACTCACATTTTGATAGTTTGGCATACAATTCCTTCTCCTTCAGAATCTGAAGAACTATACTGAGGTGTTCAGCATGGTCCTCCCAATTTTGAGAGTATACCAGAATGTCATCAATGAAGACCACAACGAATTTATCCAAGTAAGGACGAAAGATTCGGTTCATGTAGTCTATGAAGATAGCTGGTGCATTCGTCACGCCAAACGGCATCACCAAATACTCGTAGTGACCGTATCGGGTGCGAAAAGCAGTCTTGGGCACATCCTCTGTCTTCACTCGTATCTGATGATACCCAGATCGCAGATCAATCTTGGAAAACACTGCTGCTCCCTTCAGTTGGTCCATCAAGTCGTCAATCCTTGGGAGTGGATATTTGTTCTTAATCGTTACTTTGTTCAGCTGCCGATAGTCCACACATAATCTTGAGGTGCCATCCTTCTTGTGAACTAACAGCACTGGTGCTCCCCATGGTGACACACTTGGCCTGACAAATTGCTTTTCCAAAAGCTCTTCTAGCTGTTTCTTTAGCTCGGCTAACTCTGTTGGTTCCATCCGATACGGTGTTATAGACACAGGACCAGCTCCGGTACTAAGTCGATAGCAAACTCTATCTCTCGAGCCGGTGGTAAACCGGCACACCCTCGGGAAAGACTTCGGAAA
Organism: Ormosia semicastrata; assembly: GCA_029884595.1. Lineage (NCBI taxonomy): Eukaryota > Viridiplantae > Streptophyta > Magnoliopsida > Fabales > Fabaceae > Ormosia > Ormosia semicastrata. Next base: position 60,948,280 of record JAQQTO010000061.1, on the reverse strand, counting down.
CTCATTCACCACCGGAATTGTGTCCACATCAACCTCGTTCTCGATTTTCAAAGAAGACAAGAGCATGTATCCGTGAGCTCCTTCTTTCAAGAGAGCTTGAACTCGGTTGGCCGTCGAGAAATCTAGAATTCTCATTTATGGGAAAAACTATGGTCTTTCTCGGAACAGTCCTAACGAACATGGTTAGAAGACAACCAGTCCATCCCTAGGATAATATCTAATTAGGAAAGAGGTAAACAAATCGATCGACCGAAAAGGTTCGACCTTCAACGATCAATGGACGCTTTAGACAAACTTTGGTAGTAACTACCGGTTTATCGATGGGGGTAGAAACAGTTAAGTCAAAAGGTAAGGACGACACGGTAGACTCGGTTTTTGCACACAAATCATACGATATAAAAGAATGGGTTGCCCCGAGTCATACAAGATGCAGTTAAAAGATTACCTTCTATGATGCCTTCTCCTCAGTATCAAATCTTCGGATTCGGAGGCTTCGGTCCGCTCATAGTGTAAACTCGTCCTCCAGCTTGCGGTTTCTTGGCTTTTGCAGCATTCATTGAAGGTTCGACCTTCGCTTGATTGCAGTCTCTGTAGATGTGTCCAGGTTTCCCACATCGAAAATAGATAATCCCTTTGATAGGACAATCCCTTGTCAGATGATCTTTTCCACACTTCCAGCATTTGGAGGGGTATGCCAAGTTTTGGCCAGTCCGGTTCCCATTAGAACCTCCACTTGAACTTCCACCCATGGCTTGTTGGTGACTTCCCGTTGGTCGAGAGTATGGCTTCTTCTGGAAGCGGTTAGCACTGTTATTGCTGCCTCTCTGGAATCTTGCAGGCCCAAAGTTTCTATTCCTCATATCTCTAGATTGCTCCAGAGCCTCTACATCACAGCAAGTATCCAGCAGTTGTGAGAATTCATTGATCCTCAAGGTGATCACAGCTTTCTTCAGTTCGTACCTCAATCCTTCCGTGAATCTTCGGCACTTCCAAGCCTCATCTGGTTGGTTCTGAAAGTAGGTCGAAAACTGTGACAAGTTTTCGAATCTCGCTGCGTACTCGCTAACAGTCATATTCCCCTGTCGCAGGTTGAGGAATTCCGACTCCTTCGCATGCCTTGCACTCGCAGGAAAATACTTGTCCAAGAACTTTTCTTTGAACAACTCCCAAGTAAACTCTCGGTTCGCAGCTTCTAGCATCCTCGTACTCCGTTCCACCAGTTCTCAGCGTTGCCTACCAAGATAAAAGTAGCATAATCCACCTTCTTACCCTCGGCGCAATTCATTCCTCGAAATACCTTCTCCAACTCCTTGATCCACGTACTAGCTTTGTCCTGATCAAATTCTCCTTTAAATTGAGGAGGATTATGGCGTCGAAACTCGCTAAATTCGAGCATCGGCGGTAGCCTCTAACCGTTGAGCGGCTCGCTCTTGTTGTTGCGTAACTCTCTCTTGCCATTGTGCGGCTTGCTCGGTTGTTGTGCGATGACCTCGGCCATCCTTTGCATCGCCGTAATAGTTGCTTTGCCATGTCTTCCCTTCGTGCCATCTCACTTTCTCGATTCGCATTAACCGAAATCACGAGAAAAGTCGATGCATTCACTAGGAATACCAAACACTACTCCTTTACGAATACCATTCGGAGAACACACAAAGACAAACAAGACAGACTCAACCACAAGACCCAAAGAAACATAAACCGGGGCTCGATACCAAAATGTAACGCCCTCCCAAGGGAACGTCACATGGTCGATTACAATGCGAAATAAAATTAGGTGCGTTAAGACCCTGTTCGTTTTAATAAGACGCATATATTCACTGGATTATAGTTGGGTATTTTAATTGGCGGTTATATTATATATATACTTTTTTTTTCATAATTAATAACCATGTTGACGAGACATCAATGGGAATAAAGGATCAAACAGAAGTAAAACATGCATAGGAATTAACATCTCGCATCATCATATATATATATATAGGTTTATCAAAACATTTAGTTACAAACCTGGTACATCAAAAAGCAAAGCTATACCGCCCCAAAGGATTACATACACATCCCCACAAGATATCGAATTTACAGCCCATTATAGACAAAACATCGGGCCCCCAAAATAAAATACTGGTAGCCTTCAGTAGCTACGAGTAACATCAATCCCTCAAGTGAGGAGGAATCGTGTCAGGATCCTCTTCAGGGTCTTCTTCGGGGTCGTCCTCAGGGACTTCCTCGGGATCTTCCTCGGATCTTCCTCATCATCGAGGAAATCACCATAGGAATAGCAGAGACACGGGACGGGGCCCGAGCTGTAGAAACGAAAAGAGTCCTCTCTCGGAGTGAAGTAACGATCGCCCCACATCTCGCGTATCGGTAGTTGAAACTCCAAACGTAGACTAATACAGCAGGTGAAGACAGGCGGTTCGTGGCGCCTCCAGGCTAGTGATATCGAGACATCTCCCGTGTAGACACAGCGTTCAGAACTATAGTTGATATACCAGCACTTTGGCCCTCCTAAGAAAGTCAGACGTACATCTCCCAAAATCTGTGTGTACGGGGCTCCATAGTCTTCTGTAGTCGCTCAGTCGAGATAAGGCCAAAAACCAGGGAAGTTGGGAGCTTCCGGTTCCTCACAGTTGTCTTCGATGAGACGCAATGTACAGATAAACAAGAATGGAGAGACAGGAAGGAAAAAGAGGTAAGACATCCTTCCATCATTACCAATTATAGCATCAAGAAACCAAACGGCGCAAAGCGCCCACATAGCATTTACAACAACAATAATGGTAATAGACATTCAAGAGCAGTTATGATCAAGCAAACAGTTCCAGGTAGTCATAGGTATATCAACAATATATCAATACCAAACCATAATAATGATAAATGCAGATAATGCACGGACTCAATGCACATGAGCCTTCAATAATCAAGATCCTACTCCATGGAGCTAGACACAAAACACTCGGAGAGAATGATCAGGAAGACATGCCAGTATCTCGTCAGCCATAAAAACAAGTGCTTTCCAGAAAATAATCAGTCATTTTGCGCAACAAGGCTTTATACAAAGAAAGATTCTCACAAGATCTCGATATAGGACCGTGGCCGGTCGGTCATCGTCGGTGCGTTTGCATCGGTTTGTCTCACGGTCCAGAGGGACTACCACTGCCATTTGTGAAACACCCGCGCCCCAACGCCCTCAAGGCCAACTACAGGACCCCACTTGTCTATTCGCACCCGCACTAAGGTGTGTTCAACTCCTAGGCAACTAGGCCTTACGACAAATCCAACGGACATTCACAATGCATACAGACTCTATGCATAATCATGTATGATCATTATTACATACTATTCCATCATATGTCATAATTTGCCAAAGTAAGAATTAATACAGTCAATGGTCTCCCACATGGACCCACAATAGCATAATATTGTTAAATAAATTAATACATTTTAAAGCGTATTATGAATTCTTGCTTAGGGTTAGCTTTATTTACAGAGTTTGTCTCTAAAGGAATTCTCTTAGTTAATTTAAATCCTCTTAGGTAATTTATTCATATGCCCTTAGAAGGTTATTCTAAGATCTCAAAATCTCACACTCTCATGTTCTTCCCTGTTTATGCATCCCTAAATAATTTCTAGTCATCCCATTTATTTATAATCAATATTCCTTTATTAGTCCCAAGGTTTTGGGTCCAGGAAATACACGGTCGGAATCACAAACTGAGTCACAGATTTCAATTACTAGGTGTTGGGTGATAGGTATACTTTTGAATTCGACGAAGACAATACGTTTTATGAATAATTGAAGCTGCCATTCGACGAAGAATAATGTAACAGGAGGAGGAAAGAATGGGGAAAACATTTTATAATAGGATTGGCAAGAAATCATTTTCTGTCGGATGGGGGTTCTGTCGAACGAAGATCAAAACTGTCGAACCCTCCAGAGGGTCAGCAAAAGCCTCAATTCGACGGGTATAGGTGTCGAAGTTGGAGAAAATCTCCCAAGTGTCGAACCGACGAAACACTGGTCGAAATCTCTAATTTCGACGGGCCTGGAGAAATTCATCTACTCGACAGGCATTGTCTCTCAAATTCGATGATTATTAACTTTGGGGCAGTTTCTCCTAAGTGTTCAGGGACTCTATTCGACGGGTTTTGGTCGGAAGATCAATCTCGATGGGCATGATCGGGGTTCATACTCGACGAATTTTGACATTGTGTTTAGTGGTCAAAGATCTAAACTCGACGGATTTTCACTTTGTGTTTGGTGGTCAGAAATCTAAACTCGACGGGTTTTGACATTCGACGGAAATGGTCAGAAGTCTAAACTCGACGGATTTTAACATTTTACTAAGTGATCAAGATATCAAATTCGACAGGTTTGGCCAGAAGTTCATACTCGACGGATTTTAACATTTTACTAAGTAATTAGGATATCAAATTCGACAGGTTTGGCCAGAAGTTCATACTCGACGGATTTTGACATTTTACTAAGTAATTAGGATATCAAATTCGACAAGTTTTCACATTCGACGTATTTTGGCCAGATTTCACACTATTACCAGTTTTCTCATTAAGTTTCCAAATTTCTTGGCCTACACCGTAACTATCCGAGAACCAATCGGGACTCATTCCCTTCCTTATTCCACGTTCCAATACATCCAGATGTATATATATATTCAAAACTCAAACAATCAAATAGCACATATACAATACAAACAACATACAAAAGCAGAAAGACCCTCAACACAAATCACAGACGTTCCTAAATGCTAAGAGAGGTTGGGGAGGAGTGTCTTCCTCTTACCTTGGAGAAGCACAAAGAAAGGCTGCTCCTTTTTGGTCGAAATTATGTTTTCAGCTTCCAAGAGATCCTTGAACATTCAAGCTCACCAAAATCGAATCAAGTGTTGAAATCGATACCCATGGTCATCAAAATGACAAAGGTTACGAAAATGAGGAGAGATGAGGAAAAAGCTAAGGACTTTACCTTAAAGTTCCAACCTTTAAGCTTCAACCGTGGAGAAAAATGAAGATGAAGAAAATGTAGAACTTTGAAGATGATTCCCTCGGATATGGTGTTTCTCCAAACACGAAATGGTGCTAGGAGTGTGACGGTTTTGGAAGATAAAAATGTGAATGTGGGTGGATGGTGTTCTTTGTAAGGAGAAATGGAAAGAGAGAAAGATGAGTGAATAGTGAGTGCTACGTATAAGAGGAGGAAAATGTGTGGATGAAAAATGAATTAGATCCCTTAATTCAAATGTGCAGCACAAAATGGGAGGAGAGAGAAATAATAAAAATGATTCAAAGAAGCTTCCTTGAGAAGCTTTGCACGCTTCTCTATGAAGTGCATAGTAAGCTTGTCTCCTTGATTAAATACCTCGACAGATGATTTATTACACTAGCTAGATAAAACCTCAAAAATGTAGACCTCGTAACCGTGTCTGGACTCGGGTTTAGTAAGATCCCCGTTGACACGTTGACAGTCCAAGGTTTACCAGCTTTAGGGAAAATATTCTATTCTCCCGGCTCCACTCAGCACACACATAAAACGAAGAATATATTAAAATATTCTTCATCTCCAGAAAATTCCACAAAAATTCTTAAAAATTACAAATATTATAAAATGATCGTTTTTAACAAAATAATGAATTTTCGGGATGTTACAGTAATCGATTACATAATGTTTGTAATCGATTACACAGCAAACAGAAAGCATGTAATCGATTACATGAACAATGTAATCGATTACAAGCAAGTCAGAAGTTATGTAATCGATTACACAATATATGTAATCGATTACACAAAGCCCAAAAAGGCAAAGAACACGTTCGACGAGTCATGTAATCGATTACATGGATATTGTAATCGATTACAAACAAAGTCAGAAGCCATGTAATCGATTACATGGGCAATGTAATCGATTACACAAAACTAGAAACTCAAAGAACACGTTCGACGAGTCATGTAATCGATTACATGGATATTGTAATCGATTACACAAAGAAGTCGAAAGTCATGTAATCGATTACATGGGCATTGTAATCGATTACAAGCAAAGTCGAAGCCATGTAATCGATTACACCAAGAATGTAATCGATTACACAGAGCCCGAAAGTTCGTAAAAACGTTAGAACAACAATGTAATCGATTACGATCAGGTAATCGATTACACAAACTCGACAAATGTCAACGCCTATATTAAATGCATTAAATGCATGCCCAACTACCTCCAACGGCTCCATTTATTGAGAAACTTATAAATACCAAAGTTGGGTCTTTATTTGAGGTTGACCTTGAATCAAAAACTGATCATCGTACTTCAAAACGTGAATCAATCCTTAAATTCATTTCTTGCTCTGTTTTCTGATTAAAAACGTGAAAAATCCTTGAGAGCATATTAGAGCTTCAATTTGTAAACACTTGCTCTAGAGAGAGCTTCTTCTATTTCAATCTTATACATTCGATTAGTGAGGGTGAGGTATCCCTCAAGTATTGTAAGGGTGAGGTATCCCTTGGAAAATAGAGGCTCAAGCTTTTGGGTGAGGTATCCCATATTGTTGAGTGCTCAAGGTTGTAGTGGTTTTCAAGCACCCATTGAAGCTTGAAGATATAGTGGAAAATCTCAAGGTGTTGCTTGGGGACTGGACGTAGATCACAAGTGGAGTGGTGATCGAACCAGGATAAACGACTGTGTTTGTTTTCTCTAAACCCTCCTCTGTTTATTTTTGTACACTGTTTTATTAGTTTGCTTGGATATTGTCTTCTTGGCTGTTACGGTTATAAGTAAAAGTGTTTATCTCATCTATCTAATTATTTCTCATCATTCAATAGCTTCAATGAAAATTGATTGTCAAACGATTTGCGAAAGATTTGTGAACTTATTTTTAACTACTCAATTCACCCCCCCTCTTGAGTATTGAGGCCACTTGGTAACACCATTTTCCACTTCCATCAAAGTTCTAACTTCATTTTTTTTATTCTCTTCCTTCTTTAACGTGAGCAGCAGAAACACAAAGGAAAGAAGAAAAAAATAAGAGAAAACAAGAAGGAAGGAGGCAGCAAGAGCAAGGAGAAAATGAGATGAAAAGGAAAGGAAATCAAGGAGCCAAGGCTAGGAAGTGAGGTAAGGGTTCCTAGTCTTCAATCCACTCTTTCTTTCTTGCTATTTTTAAGTTAAAATTCTGGTCATTTCTGTCCTTGGAGGCTACGGCTAGACCATGAAAGAAAAGTATAAATTTTCTTCTATTTAGTGGTTTTAATTCTTGCTTGAATCTACTACTTTTCTTTGATGAATTATTGAATGAAAAACTTGAGAATTTGATTATGTTTTTGCTTGAATGACTCACGGCCATAACAATATTCCTTACTCTCAAATGTGCGCTTCGTTTTCCATTAGATGTTATATTGTCCTTGTGATTGTTTTAGTGAAGCTTATGGCCAAATTTTGCTTGGATAATGGTCACAGTTAGATGCCCTATTTTTGGGCAGAAATTGAGATACTTTATTGCTTGAAATTGTGATTAAAAAAGATGGTAGAATACTTCCCTGATTATGGTTGAATTGTGGATGCATTTGTGCTTGAATTTATGGCTTGAAAGATGATTTATAATTAAGGCAGAATGCTGCCCAGTTTTTAACCAGAATTGTAATGTTTATGTGCATGATATCTTGGCTTGAAATGTGGTTTAAATACATGGTAGAATTATGTCCAGATTTTGATCATAATCACAATGCAATTGTTTCATGTATTGATGCAAAATATTGATTAAAAATGCTAAGAATTACACTAGTTTTTCTATGTATGCTAGATGAACAATAAGAATGATAATAGGTTCATAAAAGTAACAAGATAATCTCCAAATTAGAATCTTGGCTATGAGACTTGTTTTTAGACTCATATGCTTGTGAATGATCTTCTACTTAGATGCTCACACTTGTTTCCTCATAATTTAATTAGGAACCATGTGTTCCATGGTTTTGTATTCATCCTTTGATTTCTATGTAAAAGTTTGGGTTAGTGCTCCTTGAACTAGTGTTTGTATGACAATTTCTTGAAATGAATTGTATTGTACTTACATGAATTGATTTAGTTACTTGATTAGTAGAGTAACTAAAGAATTGTGTGTTGAATTGGATAAAAGAGATAGTATTGGATATTTGACATGAATTTAGGAATTATATTGCTCCTTGATAAATCAAGTTGAGCTTGAATTTGAATTGGTATTGCTCCTTGAATACTCAAGTTGAGCTAGATTTAAAATTGATATTGCCCCCTTAGTTCTTTAAGATTGTGCTAGAATTGTAATTGTATTGTGTTTGGATAATCAGTGCTCATAGAATTTGTATTTGATTTGAGTATGAGAATATGGAAATTTTTATTTTATTTTAGTATGCTATTCCCAACATATGAGTATCCTCTTGTATTGAATATAGATTTGGCATTTTGCCCTACTTGAATATTTTTGGCTTAAGTGAATTCTGGAGTTAATTCTCTATGAGGGAAAGGTATCCAAATTCCATTAGAATTATGTAGATGATCCTCCGTGGGGAAAGGGACCCTATATTCTTAAAATTCCTCACTAGTTTCCTCACAGGCCTAGGTTCCCTCATATGTATACATAAGGATACTCAGGAATACTTCTGTGTGACTGGAGAATAGTCATAAATAGGTTGGAATGAGCTGACCTGAAAGCAGACTATTACCAAGCTAGAATTCAGGTTATGTGAGGTGACCTGATTCTGTGGGAATTAACACTAGATAATGAGCGTTGAGAAAAAATTGAAATTGAATTTAACATTACTTAGAGTAGTTCTATTTGACTGGTGAGTCGTCATGAATAGGTTGAAGTACACTAACTTGAAAGCAGACTACGGCCAAGTGATTTAAATATGCATTGTGATGAAATTGAATTTAAACGTAATATTATGTTGCTTATTTGAAAATGTGTTAGTGAAAGAATATTTGTGGATGTAAATTGTGATGTTTGATAATTATGACTTTGATATGTTATAAGAATCAATACATGAGTTTGATATCATGGTTCTTATTTGGAAACTGTTTCTGAAATTATTTATGAATATAAATTGTGTTGTTTGATAATAAATGTTTTTGGAAACTATTAATAAATGAAATTTTGTTTTGGGACGAGGTAGGACTTGATTTGGCTTTTACCACCTTCTTACTTTATAAAATGAGTTTTGAAATGATTTTTCCTTAAAGCAGCTTGAAGTATTATGATGACACATATTTTTAAATGGTACTACTGAGAATTCTTAGAATTCTCACCCCTTTTTTATTTGTATTTCTGTAATATTTCCAGGGGCACATTCTTTAGCAAGGAGATAGAAGATGAAGACATAGACTAGCTTTAGTGTTATTTTGTATTTAGGGTTGTATATTTAGTACTTTGTAATAAATGGTGTAAATACTGAGTATTGTAATATATTTTGTATACTGTTCTTTATATTATTTGTATATTATTCACCCAGTATAGGCTCATATTTTTGTATATCTCTTATATTTATTTTCAAGTATATTATGTTATGTACAAGTGACATACTTAATTTATGTTACTAAAGCGTAGTTCTGGATACATTATTAGTAACAGAGTTAAGGATGTTACACTATTCGAATAGCATTGATAACTATTCGAATAGCAATGCTAAGAAGTGAGAATAGCAAGCTGTTATTCGAATAACACCAATGCCTATTCGAATAACATGGTCCAGAAAATGAAAGAAATTAGGTTCTATTTGAGTAGCACTAGATGTTATTCGAATAGTAACACTGAAAACTAAAAGAAATGAGTTGTTATTCTAATAGCTCTAGGGACTATTTGAATAACAATATCCAGATTTGTGAAATCAGAGTACTTTACTCTGTAGGGACCAAAAGGAAAGCTTATGATATGACTCAATTCAATTGTTGAAGTATAAAGTAATATGAAAGTGCATCTAGTAAACCTTAGAAATAATGTTAAGTTGATCCTATGTTGAATGGATATAACTACAAGGTGAATTAAATTTAAGAGATGTCAGATACGTACCTCCTGTCTGGAGGTAGTCCTAAATTTGAGGTTGGAAATAATTATATATTATTCCTCATATCTAGAGGATAGGTTGTTGATTATTCCTCGTATCTAGAGGATATGTCACTGATTATTCCTCGTATTTGGAGGATAAATTATCAAATAACCCTTGTATCTGAAGGATATATAATATAAGATAAACCTTCGTACATGGAGGATATGATGTAAGATAATCCTCGTATCTAGAGGTAATACTATAAAGATAAATATTGACTAGTTTAAAAAGGGCATCATGCCCTCTTAATCTATTTGAGATGAAGGATATGAGATTATAATCCTGTTATAGTGAGTTATGTCTTATGTGTGATATATTTTGGAAGAAATTATAATTCATTAATGATGTAATGGTATTGACTTTATTATATGAATATAAGTTATTGTTTATGAATAATAAATTGAATTTTCTGCCTCGGGAAGAGAAAGGACTTGATTTGGCTTTCACCAGCTTTCTACATTATTTAATGAATATTGAAATGATTTTTTCCCAAAGTAGTGGGAATTATTGTGATACCACCGTTTTTGGTAGAAATTACTGAGAATTATAAAATTCTCACCCCTTGTATTATATTTCCATGATAATTCTAGGGACAATTTTTTTAGCAAAGTGAGATAAAGAATGTGGATGTAGAGTAGCTTGTCTGTACTTTTTGTTGAGAAATTTGTGAACAAAAGCATAACAGAAAAAGATTCCCATCAAAGATCCATGCGAAAAAGAGAACTATGAAATGTGATTTTTCGAGTTTACCTCTTGAAGCCAGACGGAAAATAATCAAGCAAATCACTAGCACAATAACAATGACGGTACATCTACACTGTCCACACGAACAGACTCATAAACGTCTAACGTCTACAATCTTAGAGTATCACGTCTCCTGCACAATGCTAGTTGCAAAGAGAAGAGAAACCTGTCACTCTCTCAATCACTGTTTCTATTAGGGTGTAGCTAGGGTTTGCAACTATTCCTTGATAGTGTAACACTCCAAACTTTCTATGTATTTAATAAGTAATTTTAACAGTTAGCAGAATTCTAATGTTTAGTGATTTCTGTGTACTGTAAAATTATTTTAAATATTCCGTCTGCATATTTGATCATTTTGAGTGATTTGTTCCGTGTCAAGAAAATAATAATTTTTGGGCCAGAAAAATTTACGTAATTTAATTTTTACTGTTTAGTCTTAATTAATTTACGTAATCTGATTTGATATTTGTGAATTTTCTAATTTTTGTCATTTTATGTGTGATTTTGATTTTTTTTACCATTTGTGGGCCCCCGAGGTGTTTGTGGGCCCAGGTGGCCATACATGGGCCCAGGTGGGTCCCGCAAAGTGAAAAAAATTTCTACGCACAGAAAAATTTGTACTGTTTAGACGGAGACAGGGAATCTTACTAAACCTGAATCCTGAAACAGTTTTAAAAAATTTCTTTTATGGTATTTTGTACTGTATTTAATTATCGGATGATAAAAATACAGAAAATATATTCTTTCATGGGGTTATAACAGATAAAAATAAAATTTTATATTGTTAAGTCAATATTGATGGTTTAGATATCCACCATCGAATTAATTACCATTGGAGATTTAATCTTGATTTAATCAATGGTGGAGATTTGATCTTAAAAGTAAATAGGATCAATTATAACCATTGGATGGAAATTAAATCAAGGATAGAGATTTAATCTTATAAAAGACTATGACCATTATCAACCCTTAGATGTAAAATTAATCAATGGTGGAGATGGATCATTAATGACCATTGGATTTGGATTTAGATCAATGGTAGAGAATTGGTCATCAAAAATGATTACAACCATTTTGGACTCTTGGATGTAAAGTTTGAAGGTGTAATCTTAACCCTTCATTTTGGAGACACATCTAATGGCTAAGATTTAAAGAAGAAAGATCCAATGGCCTAGATTTTGTCTTCTAAAAATCAAAATCTACTTAAATCCTAACCATTGAATAAATCAATGGCTAGAAAGGCTTCAAATAATTGTTTGAAAAGATGACAATTTGCATGAATCATGCAAGGGGGGCGGTTTTGAAGAAGCAAGGAGAAAGGGAGACAAAGTTAGTATAGGCTTTTTAGGCCAAGGAAAATGATGAAGACAATGGTCAAATCTCAAGACAAGTTCCTATTGATCAATTAATGAGCATGTTTTTCAAACTTCACTTTTCATTTCTCTCCATGAAGGCCACGGCCATGCATAGTTTAGGATACCAAACAATTCATTTCTACACTTCATATTTTCATTTCTTCATTCTCTCACTTATGTTTCATGAACCAACCAAATGAAAAACTTCATTCTCTCTCCCTAAAGAGCTATTCGGCCAAGCACTCTCATCCACCCTCCATCACTCTTTAATTTCATACAACCTAGTTTCTTGAATCCTTACCTTATTCTAAACAACTTTCATGTTGAAGACTTTCTCTAAATCTTCCATCTTGAAGGACTTTTACTAAGATCAAGTTCTAGAGCTTTTGTTGGTGAAGAGTAAGGAAATTTCTTTCATTCTTTTCTTTTTCATGTTCTAAACCATGTTTGATCCATGGTTCCTCTTAATCAAGCTCAATATACTAATTTTCTTGCATTTGTTTTATGTTCAAGAGACTTTTCTTGGTGGAGATCTTGTTCTAAATCCAAAGCAAGGAGCTTTTGGAGTTCTTCAAGAGGTAAGAGGGACATTTATCTCACCAACCAAGTATGGTGGTGAGAGATGGTTATATTTGATGGATGATGAATCCATGTGAGGATTCATATCCATGGTCATGTAATAAATTATTTGTGTTATGTGTTTTAATTATTTTGTTTATACTTGATATGCTTTGCATGAATTAATTGTGTATGCATGCTTAGTATGATTTTCACTTGTTTATATGGTATGCTTATAATATGCATGATGATATATGTTAAATATATTATGACGGATGTATGTTGAAATAAGCAAAATTTTGGCTCCAATGGCCAAAGGAGAGGTTCGGTTTTGATGCCCAAAATTAGGGTTCATGTTGAAAATTTTTCAAGAACAAAGAAATTGATTTTTGGGTCCTTAGAACAATAAGATTTTTGGCCAAGACACCTCAAATTAGGTGTTCACCAAATTAATATTTTCATGAATAATAAAATTTTATGATTTGAGAAGTAAAAGAAACAAACAAAAGGATTTTGCTTTTTGCAAAAGAGAATGCACACGTTTTCTTTTTAGTTATGTTGATATTAATTAATTTTGCGTAGAAACAAAAATGTAATTCATTTAAGTTATAAGAAAAATCTTTCATGGTTCCAATGGCCATTTTTAAGGTCTTGATAATTTAGAAAAAAAATGTTTTGATGTTATAAAATATAAGAATTTTCAAATAAGGATTTTGAAAAGAGAATTAAAGTGTTGTCAAGTGGAATTTTCATAAATAAAAGAAAAAGGGAGATTGAAGGTGTTAAACTTCAAATTGTTTTCAAGGAGAATTAATTTTTTGAAAGTGATTTAGAAATATAAAAGAAAATGTTTGTAACTTAAATTTACTAACAAATAATTTATTTATTGGGTTTTGGAAAAACGTTAGGAAATTTAAAAGTTAGAAATGGCAATTAAATAAACTAAATGTGATTTTGTAAAACTAGATCAATAAAAAGCAATTTTGAGAAAATATATTAAGAAAAAGATTTTTTTTTTGACTAAGAATAGGAAGAAAATAAAGTAAGGAATTATATTATTGTAAGAAAAGTCCAAAATAATATTTTTAAAGTTAAGGAATATTTTACGAAGGGTAAAAATGGTGAAAAATGATTTATGGAACTTAAAAACGTAAATTTTGAGTTACGCAATTTTGAAAAAAGGTTAAAATATTTCTACACAATTTAAAATGTTCAAATATTTTATACGATCGAAATGTTGTAGAAAAATTGCTATGTGATTTAAAAAAAATGATGAAAGAATATTTTTACGCACTTTAGAAAATAATAGAAAATTTTTACGCGAAATTTAAACGTAATAGAAATGTTACAAATCGTTGATTACGTAATAAAATATTACGTCACTGTGAAAACGGGACAAAAATGTTTTTATGAATGAGAAAAGTGCGATAATGCAATCGCTGTTAATTATACAGTAAGCTTGACAGTTAAAAATACTATTTGAACCTGGTATGAGAATTTATGTGATTTACCATTGGTTGGTAATTGGTGCATTACACATGCATTGAAAATGGTCCGATGGACTGGATATGGCTAATTGCCTAGGAGAAACGTACACCTCTTGAGTGGGTGTGATACGCGTAGTGTAGGTTACTTGTGGACCTTGGGGGCATCGGGGTGCGGGTTGCTCACAATGGGCAGTTGGTAGCTCTTCTGCACCGTGGGTTAGACCGATGCAACACACCGGTGATCCGGACCGAGACACTATTCTTAATCGAGATCGACAAAGACTGATTGTGTATGTGCTAGATGTGCAAGATATAATTATAAGCACTTGGTCTGAAGCACGAAATACCAGCAGCTCTTTTCGATCAATTTCTCCGACTTGAGTATTAGCTCCATGGAGTAGGACATTGAGTCTATGTGCGCATGCATGAAACTGAGCATCTATATCTATATGATGGTGTTGCTGTAATTGTTGTATGATTTAAACAGTGATAGTGGCATAATGGTAATTATTATTTTACACTATGATGATGGTATAATTGTGATCATGATATGATATTTTTGAATGATATGTTGTTTGTATTATCTCTGTGCTATCATGCTTGTATTGGCGTAGATAATCTCACCTCTTGGTATGTATATCTGTATATTGTATTGATAATTGGGTGAAGACGTTGAGAAAGAAACGGTACAAGAAGCAGAAGAAGAGTTACTTCTCACGGCTAGGAACGCAGAATTCTGACAGTGTGACGATAAGAACCAGTTTCTTCGGATATGTATGTCTACAATTTCACGGAGGAGTTGGAGAATGGAGGACAAGTCCCGATGAGCGAGGACTTATTTACGAGGGATACCTGACTGTTAGTATTAGTAGAATATTTCATGGAAATCTGTTTTTCTGTGTAACTATTTTAGTTCATGATGAATTTCCGTTGCATATCAGGCGACACTGGGACTCTAGGAATTATGTCCCAACGGAAATCAGTATAGTATCGTCAGCCCAAACACCTGTCCGTAGGGCTACTCGTCATAACGGATTTCTATCTGCTGAGGAATCCGAGGAGGACCCATCTGAGGGGTCCGCTGCTTAGTTAAACTTGGGCAAGTTTGAACTCAGATATGTATGTGTGTAATTTATTTAAGTGTGTTTTGGTTTGAGACATGGGCTGTAAAATAAATAATTCCAACAGTACGTTTGTAATATGTATATGATGTAATCGATGTGTGAGGTTGCTATAATGTTTTATTTTCCGCTAAGTTTATTTTATGGTCGTCAAAAAAAACAATTTGACTTATCTTTTTATTACAACGTCACCTTATATGAACTTGGGGGTTATTAAGTAACAAAAATGTGACACCCTACGGTGGGTGTTACATTAGTTGGTATCAGAGCCCAAGTTTGAGTCTTTTGGGGTTGTGGTTAGGTCTGTCTTGTTTGTGTTGTGTGATTCTCTGTTATTGTTTCCTGAAAAGAAACAATATTGTTTGAAGATTGACTTTACTTTCTTTGTAGTCAGTTTGAGTGGAGAAAGTAATGACTGGACGAGGACGTGGACGTAGAATTGAAAGCACAGATATGGAACTTAATGGGAATGATAATTTGAACATGGTTGCAGCTGTAGCAGCAATGCAGAGAATGGCGGAAGTGGTTGCACAACAAAATCAATGGGCTAATGAAAATGTGCACAGTTTGTTAGAGTTTCGAAGGAATAATCCACCGAAGTTTCGTGTAGAGTTTGATCTGGAGAAAGCTAAACTTTGGATCCAAGAACTTGAAAAGATATTTGATGGTATGGGTTGTGCTGATGAACGGAAGCTTACGCTGGTAACGTTTATGCTGGTAGGAGATAGTGAACGATGGTGGGCAGGAGCTAGAAGACTGTTGGAAGCCGAAGGAAGGATGGTGACATGGCAAGTTTTTAAGCAAAAGTTTCTGGAGAAATATTTTCCAGCAAGTGTGAGACATATGAAAGAAATGGAATTTCTGAACTTACGACAAGGATTGATGTCCGTAAGTGAGTATGCGGCAAAATTTGAAAGTCTGTCTCAGTTTTTGAGATATTTGGAGATGAATCCAGATGAGGGCTCGAAATACAGGAAATTTGAAGAAGGATTAAAGCTGGATATTAAGAGAGCTATATCGATGTTGGAGATTAATCAATTTCCAACTTTGATTGAAAAATGTCATAAAGTTGAAGAGATTGATCATCAACGTGCGGCAAGAAATAAGAATTTTGGACCTGCAAGGTTCCAAAAAGGGAAGAATAATCAAGCAAATCGCTCTCAGCAAAAGTCGTATATGAAACCGATAGGAAGTCAGACCAAGAAGCAATTTGTGGGAGGAAGTTCTAGCGATAATAAGGCAAGTCAAGCTGGGACTCCTATTCGATGTTTCAAATGTGGGAAGGATCATCTCACGAAAGATTGTCAACATAAAGAAGTTGTTTGTTTTAAGTGTGGAAAGCTTGGACATTTCTCTAAAGACTGTGATCAGATAAAGAAGGAATCCTCTGTGGGAAATGTTCGAACTGCAAGATCACAGGCGGGAGGTCGTGTCTATACAATGAGCAGAGAAATAGCTGCTAAATCTGAGAACTTGATAATGGAGGAGGGTACTATTGGAGGTAATCCTTTAACCATACTCTATGATTCAGGAGCAACACATTCTTTCATTGCATGTGATTGTGTTGAACGTTTGGGATTGATTTGTGGATTTGCTTTGCCATATGATCTGAATGTTGCTACTCCTACTGATAAGTTTGTAGTTACATCAACGGTATGCCCGAATTGTCCTGTCTGCGTTAGGGATAGAATCTTTTATGTGGACTTGATCTGTCTGCCTCTTTCCAAGATTAATGTAATCTTGGGAATGGATTGGTTGTTTTCTAACCATATCCTAATTGATTGTTCGAATAAGACGTTAGTGTTTCCTGAGGCTAAGGATCCTAGATTCCTAACGGCTACTCAAGTCAAAGCTTGTTTGAAGGAAGGAGATCATGGGTATCTATTGTTATCTTCTTTAGAGGTGCAATGTGAAGATGCCTTGAAGGATATTTTCGTAGTTAACGAATTTCCTGAAGTGTTTCCTGAAGATATACCAGGACTACCACCGGTAAGGGAAATCGAGTTTGCTATTGATCTTGTACCTGGAGCTGGACCGATATCTATAGCGCCCTATCGGATGTCGTCGGTAGAATTAGCCGAACTGAAGAAACAACTGGAGGATTTATTAGAGAAACAATTTGTGAGACCTAGTGTGTCACCATAGGGAGCTCCAGTACTATTGGTCAAGAAGGATGGAACTTCACGTCTATGTGTAGACTATCGGCAACTAAATAAAATCACGATTAAGAATAAATATCCACTTCCAAGGATAGATGATCTGATAGATCAATTGCGAGGAGCCGCAATATTTTCCAAGATTGATCTACGTTCTGGGTATCACCAAATACGTGTGAAAGTGGAGGATATTCCCAAAACAGCTTTTCGAACTCGTTATGGGCATTACGAATATCTTGTGATGCCATTCGGTGTAACAAATGCACCAGCTATATTCATGGACTTCATGAATAGAATTTTTCGTTCATACTTGGATAAGTTTGTTGTTGCCTTTATAGATGACATTTTAATTTATTCTCGAAGTCAGGAGGAACATGTTGAACATCTTAGGGTGGTTCTCTAGATTCTAAAGGAGAATAAGATGTATGCCAAGTTGTCCAAATATGAATTTTGGTTAAGCGAAGTTCAATTTTTGGGACACGTGATATCGGAGAAAGGAATTGAAGTTTATGCTTCAAAGGTGAAGACAGTTTTGGAATGGGAAAGACCAAAGACTGTAACAGAAATCCGTAGTTTTGTCGGATTAGCTGGTTATTATAGACGTTTCATTGAGGGGTTTTCAAAGATTGTAAGACCTCTTACCCAACTTACACGAAAGAATTAACCGTTCGTGTGGACTGATGCATGCGAAGAAAGTTTTGAAGAATTGAAAAGACGATTGACTACTTCACCAGTGTTGATTTTACCTGATCCAAATGAACCTTTCGAGTTATATTGTGATGCTTCATACCAAGGATTGGGTGGTGTACTTATGCAAAACCGTAAGGTGGTGGCTTATGCTTCAAGACAGTTGAAAAATCATGAGAAGAATTATCCGACTCATGACTTGGAGTTGGCAGTTGTGGTATTTGCGTTAAAGGTGTGGAGACATTTTCTCTATGGAGCATCATTCACTATTTTTAGTGATCATAAAAGTTTAAAATATCTGTTTAACCAGAAAGAGTTGAACATGAGACAAAGGCGTTGGTTAGAGTTTCTGAAAGATTATGATTTTCAATTGCAGTATCATCCCGGAAAGGCGAATGTCATAGCAGATGCGTTGAGTAGAAAAATACTTAGTGCTTCTATAATGATGATCAAAGAGAAGGAGTTGATAGAAGGATTTCGAGATATGCGATTATCAGTGAAATTGACGCCGGGCAAGATGCGTTTAAATATGATCACCATTTCAAATGATTTGATGGATAGAATCCGTGAAGGACAAAACAATGACCAATATTTGCAAGAAGCAAAAGAAGCAAAGAGTCAAGGGGCAGTGTTGGATTTTAGCGAAGGTGTTAATGGAATTTTGAAGTTTCAAGGAAGAGTTTGTGTGCCTAATGATCCGAATCTTAGAAGATTGATTTTGGAGGAAGCTCACAAGAGTAAGTTGAGTATGCATCCAGGAGCCACAAAGATGTATCAAGATTTAAAACAATTATATTGGTGGCAAGGAATGAAGAAAGATGTTGCTGAGTATGTATCATCATGTTTAATCTGTCAGAAAGCTAAGGTGGAACATCAAAGACCTTCGGGAATGTTGCAACCTTTGCCTATTCCCGAATGGAAATGGGATGACATAGCAATGGATTTTGTGATGGGACTACCAAAGACTCGGAAGGGTCATGATGCCATTTGGGTAATTGTTGATCGGCTTACTAAGTCAGTGCACTTTTTGTCGATTAATATTAAATACTCAATGGAAAAATTGGCTCAATTGTACATCAGTGAAATTGTTAGACTTCATGGTGTACCATCCAGTATCATTTCAGATCGAGATCCAAGGTTTACATCGAGATTTTGGGATAGTTTGCAAGAAGCGATGGGAACAAAGCTACGTTTAAGTTTTGCTTACCATCCACAGACTGATGGTCAGTCAGAAAGGATGATTCAATCGTTAGAAGACTTGTTGAGATCATGTGTTCTGGAAGAAACTGGAGGCTGGGATGAATTCTTACCATTGATAGAATTCACATATAATAGTAGTTTCCATTCAAGTATAGGGATGGCACCCTATGAGGCATTGTAACGACCCGGGACTGCCTGCAGGATTGATGAGTGTCTCCACAAACCAACACGGGTCTTTTCAGCGTGCTTTGTTTTCACTCACACGTATCCTAGGAAACTTCCCAGGAGGTCACCCATCCCACAATTGCTCCAGGTCAAGCACGCTTAACCATGGAGTTCTTATGTTCTAGGCTCCCGAAAAGAAGTTGCAACTTGTTGATATGGCTACACCAAATCAATTCCTTTAAGCCATCCTCAACTATGTAGTCCCATACCTACACAGTCTCGAATCCCTCTCATTCCTAAGGCGTATTCGGTTCATTCATGTAGACCCTCCGCCTAGAAGCATGCCAGAGCCGCTCCTTGTCCGTGCCTCATTGCACCGGCGACACTCCCCGCCCTCATCGCCCCGGACGCCACATGCCCACCGGCTTTCCGCTTGGTTCGTCCCCTGAACCACACCGTCTTGGGAGAGGTCCCGTCTCGATACCATTTGTAACGACCCGGATCGCCCTGCGGGATTGATGAGTGTCTCCACAAACCAACACGGTCTTTTCGGCGTGCTTTGTCCTCACTCACACGTATCCTAGGAAACTTCCCGGATGTCACCCATCCCACAATTGCTCCGGTCAAGCACGCTTAACCATGGAGTTCTTATGTTCTAGGCTCCCGAAAAGAAGTTGCAACTTGTTGATATGGCTACACCAAATCAATTCCTTTAAGCCATCCTCAACTATGTAGTCCCATACCTACACGGTCTCGAATCCCTCTCATTCCTGGTGCGTATTCAGTTCATTCATGTAGACCCTCCGCCTAGAAGCATGCCAGGAGCCGCTCCTTGTCCGTGCCTCATTGCACCGGCGACACTCCCCGCCCTCATCGCCCCGGACGCCACATGCCCACCGGCTTCCGCTTGGTTCGTCCCCGAACCACACCGTCTTGGGAGAGGTCCCGTCTCGATACCATTTGTAACGACCCGGACCGCCCGCAGGGATTGATGAGTGTCTCCACAAACCAACATGGGTCTTTTCGGCGTGCTTTGTCCTCACTCACACGTATCCTAGGAAACTTCCCGGAGGTCACCCATCCCACAATTGCTCCGGTCAAGCACGCTTAACCATGGAGTTCTTATGTTCTAGGCTCCCGAAAAGAAGTTGCAACTTATTGATATGGCTACACCAAATCAATTCCTTTAAGCCATCCTCAACTATGTAGTCCCATACCTACACAGTCTCTGAATCCCTCTCATTCCGGTGCATATTCAGTTCATTCATGTAGACCCTCCGCCTAGAAGCATGCCAGGAGCCGCTCCTTGTCCGTGCCTCATTGCACCGACGACACTCCCCGCCCTCATCAGCCCCGGGACGCCACAGGCATTATATGGAAGACGATGTAGAACACCATTATGTTGGTATCAAGACGGTGAGAGTATTATGTTAGGACCAGAGATTGTTCAACAGACAACTGAGAAAGTGAAGATGATACAAGACAAAATGAGAATGAGTCAAACTCGGTAAAAGAGCTATGCTAATAAAAGGAGAAAATTTCTCGAGTTTGAAGAAGGTGACCATGTATTTTTGCGAGTGACGCCTATGACGGGTGTTGGACGAGTACTTAAGTCCAAGAAGCTCACTCCAAAGTTTATCAGACCATATCAGATTTTACGTCGGGTAGGTCCGGTGGCATATCAGATTGCATTACCACCTTTTCTGTCAAACCTTCACAATGTATTTCACGTATTACAACAACGGAAATATATTTCTGATCCTACTCATGTTATCAAGCCAGACACAGTACAGCTGAAGGAAAATTTAACCTATGAAACTGTTCCAGTAAAGATTAAGGATCGAAAGACAAAGCAACTTCGAGGTAAGGAAATTTCATTGGTTAAAATTATTTGGGATGATGTAAGCGGGGAAGCTACATGGGAACTAGAAGAAAAGATAAAAGAACAGTATCCCTTTTTATTTTAAGGAGGTGAAATTATGTTCATCAAGTTTCGAGGACGAAACTTTTGTAGAGGGGGAGAATTGTAACACCTCAAACTTTCTATGTATTAAATAAGTAATTTTAACAGTTAGCAGAATTCTACTGTTTAGTGATTTCTGTGCACTGTAAAATTATTTTAAATATTCCATCTGCATATTTGATCGTTTTGAGTGATTTGTTCCGTGTCAGGAAAATAATAATTTTTGGGCCAGAAAAATTTACATAATTTAATTTTTACTATTTAGTCTTAATTAATTTACGTAATCTGATTTGATATTTGTGAATTTTTTAATTTTTATAATTTTATGTGTGATTTTGATTTTTTTTACCATTTGTGGGACCCGCGAGGTGTTTGTGGGCCCAGTTGGGTCCCGCAAAGTGAAAATTTTTTCTACGCACAGAAAAATTTGTACTGTTTAGACGGAGACAGGGGATCTTACTAAACCTGAATCCAGAAATAGTTTTAGAAAATTTCTTTTACTGTATTTTGTACTGTATTTAATTATCAGATGATAAAAATACAGTAAAAATATTCTTTCATAGGGTTATAACAAATAAAAATAAAATTTTATACTATTAAGTCAATATTGATGGTTTAGATATCCACCATCGAATTAATTACCATTGGAGATTTAATCTTGATTTAATCAACGGTGGAGATTTGATCTTAAAAGTAAATAGGATCAATTATAACCGTTGGATGGAAATTAAATCAAGGGTAGAGATTTAATCTTATAAAAGACTATGACCATTATCAACCCTTGGATGTAAAATTAATCAATGGTGGAGATGGATCATTAATGACCATTGGATTTGGATTTAGATCAATGGTAGAGAATTGGTCATAAAAAATGATTACAACCATTTTGGACCCTTGGATGTAAAGTTTGAAGGTGTAATCTTGACCCTTCATTTTGGAGACACATCTAATGGCTAAGATTTAAAGAAGAAAGATCCAATGACCTAGATTTTGTCTTCTAAAAATCAAAATCTACTTAAATCCTAACCATTGAATAAATCAATGGCTAGAAAGGCTTCAAATAATTGTTTGAAAAGATGACAATTTGCATGAATCATGCAAGGGGGGCGGTTTTGAAGAAGCAAGGAGAAAGGGAGACAAAGTTAGTATAGGCTTTTTAGGCCAAGGAAAATGATGAAGACAATGGTCAAATCTCAAGACAAGTTCCTATTGATCAATTAATGAGCATGTTTTTCAAACTTCACTTTTCATTTCTCTCCATGAAGGCCACGGCCATGCATAGTTTAGGATACCAAACAATTCATTTCTACACTTCACATTTTCATTTCTTCATTCTCTCACTTATGTTTCATGAACCAACCGAATGAAAAACTCCATTCTCTCTCCCTAAAGAGCCATTCGGCCAAGCACTCTCATCCACCCTCCATCACTCTTTAATTTCATACAACCTAGTTTCTTGAATCCTCACCTTATTCTAAACAACTTTCATGTTGATGACTTTCTCTAAATCTTCCATCTTGAAGGACTTTTACTAAGATCAAGTTCTAGAGCTTTTGTTGGTGAAGAGTAAGGAAATTTCTTTCATTCTTTTCTTTTTCATGTTCTAAACCATGTTTGATCCATGGTTCCTCTTAATCAAGCTCAATATACAAATTTTCTTGCATTTGTTTTATGTTTAAGAGACTTTTCTTAGTGGAGATCTTGTTCTAAATCCAAAGCAAGGAGCTTCTGGAGTTCTTCAAGAGGTAAGAGGGAGATTTATCTCACCAACCAAGCATGGTGGTGAGAGATGGTTATATTTGATGGATGATGAATCCATGTGAGGGTTCATATCCATGGTCATGTAATAAATTATTTGTGTTATGTGTTTTAATTATTTTGTTTATGCTTGATATGCTTTGCATGAATTAATTGTGTATGCATGCTTAGTATGATTTTCACTTGTTTATATGGTATGCTTATAATATGCATGATGATATATGTTAAATATATTATGATGGATGTATGTTGAAATAAGCAAAATTTTAGCTCCAATGGCCAAAGGAGAGGTTCGGTTTTGATGCCCAAAATTAGGGTTCATGTTGAAAATTTTTCAAGAACAAAGAAATTGATTTTTGGGTCCTTAGAACAATAAGATTTTTTGCCAAGACACCTCAAATTAGGTGTTCACCAAATTAATATTTTCATGAATAATAAAATTTTATGATTTGAGAAGTAAAGGAAATAAACAAAAGGATTTTACTTTTTGCAAAAGAGAATGCACACGTTTTCTTTTTAGTTATGTTGATATTAATTAATTTTGCGTAGAAACAAAAATGTAATTCATTTAAGTTATAAGAAAAATCTTTCATGGTTCCAATGGCCATTTTTAATGTCTTGATAATTTAGAAAAAAAAATGTTTTGATGTTATAAAATAAAAGAATTTTCAAATAAGGATTTTGAAAAGAGAATTAAAGTGTTGTCAAGTGAAATTTTCATAAATAAAAGAAAAAGGGAGATTGAAGGTGTTAAACTTCAAATTGTTTTCAAGGAGAATTAATTTTTTGAAAGTGATTTAGATATATAAAAGAAAACGTTTGTAACTTAAATTTACTAACAAAGAATTTATTTATTGGGTTTTGGAAAAACGTTAGGAAATTAAAAAGTTAGAAACGGTAATTAAATAAACTAAATGTGATTTTGTAAAACTAGATCAATAAAAAGCAATTTTGAGAAAATATATTAAGAAAAAGATTTTTTTTGACTAAGAATAGGAAGAAAATAAAGTAAGGAATTATATTATTGTAAGAAAAGTCCAAAATAATATTTTTAAAGTTAAGGAATATTTTACGAAGGGTAAAAACGGTGAAAAATGATTTATGAAACTTAAAAACGTAAATTTTGAGTTACGCGATTTTGAAAAAAGGTTAAAATATTTCTACACAATTTAAAATGTTCAAATATTTTATATGATCGAAATGTTGTAGAAAAATTGTTATGTGATTTAAGAAAAATGATGAAAGAATATTTTTACACACTTTAGAAAACAATAAAAAAATTTTACGCGAATTTTAAACGTAATAGAAATGTTACAAATCGTTGATTATGTAATAAAATATTACGTGACTGTGAAAACGGGACAAAAATATTTTTGTGAATGAGAAAAGTGCGATAATGCAATCGCTGTTAATTATACAGTAAGCTTGACAGTTAAAAATACTATTTGAACCTGGTATGAGAATTTATGTGATTTACGATTGGTTGGTAATTGGTGCATTACACATGCATTGAAAATGGTCCGATGGACTGGATATGGCTAATTGCCTAGGAGAAACGTACACCTCTTGAGTGGGTGTGATACGCGTAGTGTAGGTTACTTGTGGACCTTGGGGGCATCGGGGTGCGGGTTGCTCACAATGGGCAGTTGGTAGCTCTTCTGCACCGTGGGTTAGACCGATGCAACACACCGGTGATCCGGACCGAGACACTATTCTTAATCGAGATCTGACAAAGACTGTTGTGTATGTGCTAGATGTGCAAGATATAATTATAAGCACTTGGTCTGAAGCATGAAATACCAGCAGCTTTTTTCGATCAATTTCTCTGACTTGAGTATTAGCTCCATGGAGTAGGACATTGAGTCTATGTGCGCATGCATGAAACTGAGCATCTATATCTATATGATGGTGTTGCTGTAATTGTTGTATGATTTAAATAGTGATAGTGGCATAATGGTAATTATTATTTTGCACTATGATGATGGTATAATTGTAGTCATGATATGATATTTTTGCATGATATGTTGTTTGTATTATCTCTGTGCTATCATGCTTGTATTGGCGTAGATAATCTCACCTCTTTGTATGTATATCTGTATATTGTATTGATAATTGGGTGAAGACGTTGAGAAAGAAACGGTACAAGAAGCAGAAGAAGAGTTACTTCTCACGGCTGGGAACGCAGAATTCTGACAGTGTGACGACAAGAGCCAGTTTCTTCGGATATGTACATCTACAATTTCACGGAGGAGCTGGAGAATGGAGGACAAGTCCCGATGAGCGAGGACTTATTTACGAGGGATACCTGACTGTTAGTATTAGTAGAATATTTCGTGGAAATCCATTTTTCTGTGTAACTATTTTAGTTCATGTTGAATTTTTGTTGCATATCAGGCGACACTAGGACACTAGGAATTATGTCCTAACAGAAATCAGTATAGTATCGTCAGCCCGGACACCTATCTGTAGGGCTACTCGTCATAACGGATTTCTATCTGCTGAGGAATCCAAGGAGGACCCATCTGAGGGGTCCGCTGCTTAGTTAAACTTGGGCAAGTTTGAACTCTGATATGAACTATGTGTGTAATTTATTTAAGTGTGTTTTGGTTTGAGACATGGGCTGTAAAATAAATAATTCCAACAGTACGTTTGTAATATGTATATAATGTAATCGATGTGTGAGGTTGCTATAATGTTTTATTTTCCGCTAAGTTTATTTTCTGGTCGTCAAAAAAAAAATTTTTGACTTATCTTTTTATTACAACGTCACCTTATATGAACTTGGGGGTTATTAAGTAACAAAAATGTGACACCCTACGGTGGGTGTAACAGATAGCCCCTTAATAGTGCTATTTATAATAGTAACTGCCTTATGCGAGTGAGAGTAGTAGCAAGGTTAGCAGTGAAACCTTGGACTCATCTATTATGAGTCTGGCCCATGATAGAATCCTAGTCCAACTTGGATTCTCATTGCTCCAATTCAGTCTATTTTATGTGTGTGACCTTGTAAGTTCTCATGATGTTGGCAATAATACTAAAATCCTATTTTAATATTACAAGTAGTGAGCAGTATCTAGCAACACATCGCTGCTACCCAAGTAATGAGAATGTCAGTGATTTGACATAACCTTTTTGTGACCAATGTTTTCGTATAGTTTAGTCCCTTTGTCCAGATATCTAGATTGAACACAAGACATTGAATGTGTCACCCTTCTATAGTTCAATCTTCCATTTCCTGATACTAGAGTAGACCTAGTAAAAATAAATGAGATCAATATCTTATATTGACTCATTTGAGCATGACCATGCATTTCATAGTGTCACTTAATTAGGGGGCCCGAAGATATCTCTCCTGTTATGTAGGGAAAAAAATTTCATCTAGGTCACTCACATCCCTCTGCATGATTCACAGTATGTCCAATAACCAACTTTATAATTATCTTGTTACAAATGATGTTTGATGGCATTAAAACATACAACTCTTCATGTAGGAATCGTGGTGATTTCTGGTTAAAGGACTATATATACCATGTGGTACCTAGCTTTCACTAGGATTTTCCACTAAGTTAAGTATTCTTTGATAACCCAGTCTCTCCAAGCTATAATACAAGTATTCTTTGCACCACGACCTTTTCATGCTAAACACTTTGAAGAACAAGTGACTTGCACAATCTACAAGCTCACTTCAACACTCAAGAATCAATACAATGAAATAGACATTTCTTTCAAATGGGTAACTCATAAAAACACTCAAGGAGTAGATATACACTGCTTTACTAAGCTAATAACACACCTACAATGGATTACACATGATTGAGTTAAGGTAGTTGGAGATGAGAAGGTTCAATTCACTATTGCATAGATGAATGTGTTACCAAGTGGCTTCAAACTCAAGAAGGGGATGAATTGAGTTTGAAAAATATTTTTGTAAACTTTTCCAAAAACACTTGTTTATCAATTTTTATTGAAGCTATTAATTATTAGAGATAAATATATAGATGGGAATGTACACTTCTCACCCTAATAAACTAACCAAGATGTAAAGTATTCAAGAAAACATACAATAAGCAAAGCACAAATGTAAAGGAGATAGAGTAAGACAAGCAAACTTAAGATTTATCCTGGTTCAGCAACTCCTTGTGACCTACATCTAGTCCTCAAGTGATTCACCTGAGATTTATCCACTAAGCTTCAAGCTTTAATAGGTGCTTGCGACTTTTACAACTAAGAGCACTTACAATACCTTTGGGATATCTCACCATTTGTGTTTAAGCCTCTCTACAAGGGATTGAATCTAGCCCACGATTGAATCCCAGTCCAACATGGATCCTTATTGCTCCTACCAATTCTGTTCTAAATGTGCGACCCTGTAGGTTCTCATGATGTTGGAAGCAATATTAAAATCTTATTTTAATATTACAAGCAGTGAACGGTATCTAGCAACATATCACTGCTATCTAAGGAATGAGAATGTCAATGATTTGACATAACATTTCCATGATCAATGTTACCATGTAGTTTAGTCCCTTTGTCCAAATATCTAGATTAAACACAAGGCATAGAACATGTTACCCTTGTATAGTACAATCTTTCATTTCTCGATACTCGAGTAGATGTAGTAATAACAAATGAGATCAATATTTCAAATTGATTCATTTGAGCATGGCCATGTATTTCGTAGTCCCACTCAATCAGGGGGCCCGAAGATATCACTCCTGTTATGTAAGAGAGACAAATCCCATCTAGGTCACTCACATCCCTCAGCATGATTCGCAGTATGTCCAATAACTAACTTTATAATCACCATGTTACATATGACATTTGATGGCATTAAAACATATAACTCCTCATGTAGGAATCGTAGTGATTTCAGGTCAAAAGACCATATACACCATTATCACTATGAGAATTGCTTGTGACATTCACGTAACGATCCATATAGCATTCTCATGACGGGTCTGTCCAATACATCATTACTCTAATATGTACCCATGTGAAGACTTGATATCTCATATCTATAACCCGTGAGATATGGCCATCAGTCTATCCACATACTAGTCTCAATGCATGTTGGTGTATGTCCTAGAGGCCGATATATTTTTATAGTACTTATATGCATTATATTATGCTATTTTTTAATATATTAGGTATTTCATTTATTGTGTTATTTATGATAAACATAATAAAGTCCTTAGAATAGTAAGTTTGATACCATAGGACATCAAGTGGATGACTTGATCGTGAAATCCTATTGGATAAAATTAGAACACTATTATTAAATGTCCCTAGTTAAGTATTATTGTTAATTAGGACAATAATAATGCATTGAGAGCAGTATGTGCGTAGACTGATGACCACATCTCATGGGTCATGGATATGAGATATCAAGTTTTCACATGGGTATATATTAGAGTAATGATGTACTGGACTAACCTGCCATGAGAATGCTACATGGATGATTATGTGAGTGTCATAAGCGATTCTCATAGTGATAATGGAGTATGTGGTCCTTTGACCTAAAATCACTACGATTCCTACGTGAGGAGTTGTGTATTTTAATGCCATCAAACATCATCTATAACAAGGTGATTATAAAGTTAGTTATTGGACATACCGCAAATCATACAGAGGAATGTGAGTGACCTAGATGAGATTTGTCACTCCTATATAACAGGAACGATGTCTTCGGACCCCCTGATTGAGTGAGACTGTGAAATGCATAACCATGCTCAAATAAGTCATTATAAGATATTGATCTCATTTATTGATATAAAGTCTACTCGAGTATTAGGAAATTAATGATTGAACTATACAAGGGTGAGGCATTCGATGCCCTGTGTTCAATCTAGATATATTAACAAAGGGACTAAACTACACAAAAACGTTGGTCACGGAAAGGTTATGTCAAATCACTGACATTCTCATTACTTGGATAGCAGGGATGTGTTGCTAGACACCACTCTTTGCTTGTAATATTAAAATAGGATTTTAATATTGTTGCTAACAGTATGAGAACCTGCAGGGTCACACACATAGAGCAAATTAAATTGGAGCAATAAGGATCCAAGTTGGACTAGGATTCAATCGTGGGCCAGACTCATAACAGATGAGTCTAGGGTTACACAACTTACCTTGCTGTTGCTATCACTTGCTTTAGGCAGTAGCTATTATAAATAGCACTGCTAAGGGGGCTGTCAAGGCACACATAACAGAACCCTAGCCACACCTATAAAAACAGTGAGTGATAGGTTTCTCTTCTCTTCACAGCTAGCACTGTATCAGAGATTTGGAACTCCTTTTTGCAGACGTTGGATGTTCGTGAGTCTGTTCATGTGGATACTGCAGAGACATCGTCGCTGCTACAGTGTTGGTGATTCATGTTGTTTGTTTTTCATCTCGCTTCAAAAGGTAAACTCAAAAACACAGATTATGGTCTCTTTTCGCATGGATCCTTGGTGGGAATTTTTCTTTTTCCACTGCGTGATGTATCTGCAATTCCTAACAGTGGTATCAGAGCCACTTGTGAAACTATGATTCAGTTTTTCTATTATTCGTGTTGTATGAAATAACATGATTGCTTGTTTTTGGTAAAAGATATGATCTTTAATGTGTTATTTCAAAAACCGCATGAATCCTTTGTGAAAACCTCCAATGATGTTTTGAGATTTGTGAAGTTTATGAGTTTGAGGAAATTGAAATTCAAGGTATATAGCATGATTGAATAAATTTTCTTCCTTCTTAAATTTGACATGCTTGGTTTTCGATGTTTGATTGGTGAATACAGTTTGATAGATGCATACCTTGTGAGATTTTGAGCCTTTTGATGGATGGATTTAACATTTATGCCATTCTCCTCTTTCTTGTGTGATTACTCTAGAACTTACTTTGATTCTTTTTAACGCTATATTTTCACTTGCATACATGAACATGATTGAGACATTCTTTCTTGAATTAGCTACTTTTGACAAATAGCCAACCTTGCATCATTTCCCTTTGATTAATCCCCTTGAGCCTATTTGCCTATTCTTTGTCTTAGCTCATTATATGCCTTATGTGAAAACCCATATTTTTAAATTACCTTAGGGAATGGGAGAGCGTTGGTTCATTTTTCATTGGAAGAGCTCTTTTGCTTATAGGTAATTAATAGTTCAAGTGTATGGGTTGTGTAATTTGATGTGCAATATGCAAAGTGTTTGGTGATTAAAAAAAAAGAAAGAAAGAAAAAGCCAAATGAAAAAAAAGAAAAAAGAAAAAAGAACATAATGTAAAAAAAAAAGGAGAAAAAGAATAAATGTAAGAAAGGTTGTGAAAGAAAATAAAATTTAAATAAGAGATGGAAAGAGAAGGAAATATGTAAAGAGAATGTGCATTATATGGATTTGAGGGGATAAAATTTCATGTTTTGTCAATTAAGTTCCCAATGCTCTTCTATTATCTTGGGTGTTTAATTTGTCAAATCCATATTGTTTCCTTCCCTTACCTTGGCCCCATTACAACCTTGAATAAAATCATCTTGATTTGTGTGTGCATGTGTTTGAGTAGTGGAGAAGTAGAAGATAAGTAAGCTTATGGTAGTGTAATTTTCATAGGTTGAATTAAGTGAAATACTTACCTTGTAAACACTTGAGGGATTGAGAGTATATCTTGTGAGGATCTATCATTCTTGATTCATGCTTTTCAAATTGAAGATACTTTGCTTGTTGGTTTGAGATGTGAATAAATGTTATCTCATGAATGCTTTGTTCCCTTAAATCTTTGATTGCTCTTCTTGCTTATAACTTTTGCATTCTTGAATGTCATAGGAAATTGAGTCTTTTAGAGTTTTTAGCTTTTGAGTTCGTTTTGTTTTTCTTTGATCCCTAGTTTTGGTCTTATGTGTTTTGCCTAGGAGTGAAAAAAGCTAAGTGTGGAAGAATCTGATAATCATATATTTTATACATTAATAAACTATCCTTTTTAGTTATTTACACTCTCCATGTACTTAATTGATTGGGTTTGGTCATGTTTTGTAAGTTTGGGCTCAAATTGGGCTTAATTTATTTTTTCTAGCATCATTGAGGTTGGACACTATTTCTGTATTTCGGCTATATCTTGAGTTCTAGATGTCTAAAAATTATGTATTTTACCTTGTAGGAAAGATGAAAGAGAGCTCTACAACTTTCATAAGAGCTCCAGGACAGAATCAGACATCTAGTGGAGCTAATTGGGCCTGGAAGTCAGAGCACGAATTTAAAGACCCTTTGAGAATATTTTGTCCATAACTGGAGTTGTAGACCTCTAAATGGCATGGGGTTTAGGCCCAATTACTCATAATGGACCCAGCTTTGTAACTAATGAGATTCTAATGATGTGATGCCAAAATAGGAGTTAGTTTATAGCTATAAAAAGAGAAATCTGAGATTAATTTTTCATTCCATACTTTTCTCACCTTCTCTCTCTAGATCTAGATTTTTCTCTCTTCTTCCTTCTTCTTCCTCAAGCTCCTTCATGGTGATAGCCATGGAGGGATAAACTTTTGTAATCAATTCAGAGATTCTTGAAGAAATTATGGTTTTAATTCTTGAGATCTTGTTCTATTTTTGTATTTGAATTACAATTGGATTCCTCTTCTTCTTCTTGATCTTGAATGCATGAATGATGATTTTGTTTATATTTGATCTGATTGGATCTTGATTTAAGATTGAGAATTGTGATGAATTTAGGTTGATTGATCTAAATTAATCACAGAATTAAAGAGGTTAGGTTACTAATTTGTGCCTAGGTTAATTGAATTCAGAGATCAAATTAACATAGATCCTAACATAAATTATGTGATTGCGAATTTATGTGTCAATTGTTAATTGAATTCTAGATGATTGTTTAGTGTGAATTCTGAATTTAATGTAGAGATTTCGATTGAATCCAAATTAACCATTCAATTACACTTCAAATGTTTGTTGAAGGATCTATGATAGAATCAACCTAATTTCGAATAGGATTCTGAATTGATTGCTCTTTTAATTGAATTTCTTTCACTTTAATTTTGTTATTTTTATATTTTGAATTCTCAAATCCTTTTCCCCAATCTCGGCTTAATTTGATTAAATTGCACTTACAATCCTTGAGAGACGATCTAGTGTTGTTTCCTATGCTACAAGCCATAGACATAACTCGGTTACAATTTTGATTGAGTTCGACGCTCGTCACACTCCCACCAGTAACTTAGTTACAACTTCTAAAGTATGTTTGGATTATTGTATAAAGCTAGAGGATTGGATATTATTTTTGAATCTTATCTATTTACCTTTAGTTAATATTGATGTTATTCTTGGCATGGATTAGTTGTCATCCAACCATGTAGTTTTGAACTGTGCAGATAAAACCCTAGTATTTATGTCAAAAGTATGTACTAAAGTTAACCCTTCTGAGTCAATATATCTCAATGCTAGTCAAGTGAATCATTATTTGGAGGACGTAGCTCAAGGGTATGTTCTCCTTTTCTCTCTCAGTACAGAGGTTGAGCAGAGCTTAGTTGATATACCTATAGTGAGGGAGTATCCAGAAGTATTCCTGAGTGATATAGTAGAGTTTCCACCCACTAGAAAGATAGAGTTTTCTATAGATTTAGTACTAGGAACGAGATCCTTAGAGAAATTAGCTCAATTGTACTTACAGGAGATAGTTAGGTTGCATGAAATTCCCCTCAGCATAGTTTTAGATAGAGATCTTAGATTTACATTTAGATTTTGGGGAGCCTTGCAAAAGGCCTTTGGGACTAGGCTAGGTATGAGTATAGTATACCATCCACAAATAGATGGACAGTCAGAGAGAACTATCTAGACCCTAGAGGATATGTTTAGTGTAACACCCTCCTTAGGGTATTACATTTCGGTCTAAAACATTCTAAAACTAAAACCCAAGTTATAATTAATTATTCTATATAAATTACGAGTTATAAAATTCCTTTTCACTAATCACACAAACTTAATAGAACATTAAAATACAAGACATAAAACTGAATAATATACATCTCATGTACATAACATAGATTAGTAACAACTTAAATACATAAAGCTTACGTACTCTAAATAATATGTATAATTACCATACAAAAACTGAACCTAGCCTAAGTCCAAACACTTGAAGAGTAGGGTCCTGCACTCGATCTTCTTCCAGATCCCCTTCAGGATCCCTACCGGACAAATTCCCCAGTCGGGACATGTCACTATGAATAAGAGTCTGAGCGGTCGACACATCAGAATCTTCCCTAGGAGTATTATAACGATTACCCCATAACTCACTAATAGGCATATAAAACTCTAAGTAAACAACAGCATCAACAAAAAAATGTAGCAACCCCATATCGGGTCCTACTCCAAAATAAAGTAACATCTCTAACATATTGAATGCGTCCCGTGTCCTAACGGACATGCCACGCTTTGATGTCCCCATGAAACTGTAGTCTAACAAAACCCTGAAGATTCTTCCTTGCCGCCATCGCAGTCTTCATAAAACAATAGTATAACACAGAATAGGTAAAACAATAACATAAAGAGGTGAGATTCCCTACATCAATACCAGCATAGCTGCAAAGAAATGATAATAACAATAGTGCCATTCAATACAGAAATAATACAGAAACAACTAGTATAATCATGTTATCAATTAATAGATATTTCAGCAATGTATATCATAATGACATGAATACCAACCATACGACAATAATATGTATACTGACTATGCCACAATAATATGTACACTGACTATGCATATACACAATATGTATACTGACCATTCTTATGCACAATGCACCCATTTCCTACTCCATGGAGCTAAAACCAACATCGAAGAGAATGATCTAGAAGATATGTCTATACGTCATTCGCCTCAATTCAAGTGCTAAAATTTTTACATCATGGCTTGTACAAGACATTCTATGACAAATTGAGAATAGGAATAGTATCTCTTCGAGATCGTCGGTGTGTTTGCATTGGAAACCATGGCATAGTAGCGCTATTCAACTGGCCACCTGTGGAATTACCATACCTCAACGCCCCCAAGATCCATTATAGACCTTCACCATGCAATTCACACCTGCACTAAGGTTTAATTCAATCTCTTAGGTAACAAAAGCCTCTACAAACACCGTTTGGAAAATAATGCATGATCAATGACTCAATGCATATCATAAGCCACCACTAGCTATAACCATACATTAATATTTTTGGGTCTAGTATATCTGTCTGACAACAAACTTGCTATTCTACTCAATCGCGTAGCACTTTTACACTATTTTTTAATCGCGTAAGAATTTTCAAATATTTTCTCAATCGCATAGTTCAAAAATCAATATTTTAAAATTGTGTAGAACATTTATTGACATTTTCAACTTAATTTTGAAACTTTCCATGTTTAATATAAAATTAAACCTTGATTCCAACGTTTTCTTATCAAATCTCTTTTAAGTAATATTTTTCAAACGTTGTTCATAAAAACTACATTTATTCCTATTTAATCAAATCTCTCCAAAATTCTCTAGGTTAACATTTAGTAAACCATATTTGCATTGGATTCCCCTTTGGAGGACATGAAGGCTGTGAGCTTCTAGGGTAATTGGGACCAAAATTCTTTTCCTTTCTAGCACAATTTATAACATACAACATACTCTAATCATCACAAT
Source organism: Ormosia semicastrata (assembly GCA_029884595.1). NCBI lineage: Eukaryota > Viridiplantae > Streptophyta > Magnoliopsida > Fabales > Fabaceae > Ormosia > Ormosia semicastrata. Next base: position 60,913,344 of record JAQQTO010000061.1, on the reverse strand, counting down.
TCTACTATATCAACTTCATGCATAATATCAAAACAATAAAATCACATATAATCAACAAGAAACCATGGTAATTTCATGCATACGATCAACATCATATAATTATACATAATCAAACAAGCAAAACCAATAATCACACAATCGAGTGAATAAATGATCACATGGATTTGTCACTCACTGGTGTGGTGTGGAATACGATTAAAAATTAATATTAAAAACAGTTGCCAAGTTCCACCAAAAATACAAAAACCTTGCAACTAGTTGTAGTAAGCAAGGGTTGATCCACAGAGAACCAATTCAATTAACACTATTAATCTAATTCCTAAATTAAACTCTGATAGAAAATAAACAGTAAAATTAAAAGGGGGGTTTTGTTAATTAAAACTAACAAAAGAAATTAAGCTTAAATCAAAGCAGTAAACACAAATTGAATTATCAAGTTAAAGATATTGGTTAAGAGATGGAATCCACCACTAGATTTATATGATTATGCCAACTTACATACCCTTTATACCAACATGATCAATTATGTTCTTATGTGATTGTGAGAAAAATCCTATGTCTTCCTTAAGTTTCGCTTAATTCAGCAACCGCTCAAATCAAACCCTAACCATTAGTTATTTGTAAAGCAACCGCTCTTACACCTACCTAATGATTGCATTAAGAATTAGAAAACCAATCACACTAAGGTCTAATCACACACCGGGATTAAATTACTTAGATCATATGTCTCACTAGTCATACCACCGCAACCGCGCATAGCAATCCTAGTTTTACCACTTTCAAAATTTGGCAAGAATATAAAAACCTTTATATTGATTTAAGAATAGAAACATATGAATAAAAACATAATTGTATTGATATAAAGAGGTATGCAAGATTCACATAATCAAAACTAGAGTTTCATCCTCCCTTAACCAATCAAGAAGGTTAGCCACACATGGCAAATTTAAAAATAGAAGAAGAATTAAAAGAAAACATTGTTCAGAACAAAAGAAGAAAAGAAAAACTAAAGATCAAACTAGTTTCCAAGGCTTGAGAGTGATTGATCTTTGATCGCTCGAATCCGAGTCTCCAATCCTCAATCGAATCCTTCCCCTTCTTGGTCTTTGTGTTTCTCTCAGTTTCCTTGACTACTCTCTCTGTCCAGACCTCTTTTAGGGACTCTAAGCAACCCTATTTATAGGTTTGGGAACCTAATTTAGCATTAAAACACGAAATTAAACTTCTGAGTCGATGACACGGGCCGTGTCATATTACACGGCCCAACCCGTGTTCAATTGTGATGACAGATTCTCAGCTATTCCAAAGTCAGAGAAGAACACGGCCCACCCCGTGTCACTTGACACGGGCCGTGTTCTCGGTCAAGGCTTGAAATTGACTCTTCCTCGTGAAGTCAGAGAAGTACACGGCCTATCCCGTGTCATTTGACACGAGCTGTGTTCTTCAAAACCTTCAAATCCAACCTTGATTCTTCATGAACATTCTTCTTCCTTTGCTTCTAGGGGTTGATACTGATTCCCTTAAGTCTCTTAACTCTCTTCTCAATAGTTCAATACCAATAGACTCCATCACTCATAGATCTCCTGAAAATCATAATACGTTTATGAGTGTTTATAACCACATTTAAGCAAAGTTTCACAATAAACATCCAAAGACAACTCTAAATTAGAAACTTAGCTAAATGTCAACAATTAACCACATTTGGAATCCAATTAGATCAAACAAAGAACATTCAAGAGCTGAAATTATTAGCAGATCAAATACCCCCACACTTAACCTTTTGCACTCCTGGGCAAAAACATAAAACCAAGCACATGCCTCCCAAAAAGTAACAAAAGTACTGAACAATGAGCAAAGATTTACACACATCAGTTCTTTCAAGGAATCTAAGCATTCAGGAATTTCCTTTCTCAATAATCCAAATCAGCAAGCAAGGTCAATCCAATATCAGGGTTAAGTCAACATGATAAATCCTCACAGATGTACTCTCTTTCACTCAAGTATTTTGAGCTTGTATTTACTCTCAATCAACTCATGAAAACATGCCTTACCATAGGCTTGACAAGCCTCTACTTCTCCACCACCTAAATCACATGCACACAAAGATCAAAAGGTCTTTAATCAGGTTGTAATGGGGTCAAGGTCAAAGTAAGATATATCAAGGATAAACAAAGTTAGACCATCAGAAATAGAAGAGCTAAGGGGAATAAAAACCAAACACTTTTGCACAATTACCCCAATACTTTTCAATCCATCTTCATCTTTTACTTGACTTTCTCCATTTATCAACCAACTTATCAATCTCTTTTTCTCTTTTTTTTTTATTTCTTCCTTTTCTCCTTTGATAGCACCCTTTTTTTTTTGAATAACCAAGGCAAAACAGTGTAATCACCCCCACACTTATTCAAACACAATTCCCAACATAATTATTAAGCTCTTCTACTCCCTAAGGTAGGGTAGCAATGGTTTTTCACTATTAGGCTTGTATTGAGCTATAATAAAAAGAAAGGAAATCATTCAGGCTCAAAAGGGTGAAACAATTGATCAAAACACAAGGATAGCTATTTGGCCATTGGCTGAAAGAAAGAAATGCCTTTATCATCTCAAAAATGTGCAGTGATCATTTACAATTTAAAAGAGAGTCAAATCAAATTCTGAAAAGCATATAATCACAAGTGGAACCACACAACAAAGAACAGAAATGACTTAAGATTAGTCATTCACATAAAGGCTTAAAAACTCACTAAGTCCAATTTTATCATATTCTCAAAACCCATTCAATTTTCAAAACCTCTTAGTGCAAGTTTAGAATCAAGAAAGTTAACTCCTTTAGGCTTAAAAACTTGTCAATAAAAATCAATCACTTGCTCATCGCTCAACATACTCTCAAAACCAGTTAGAAAAACATGCACCAGATATACCATTAAAATTTGAATGTGCAATTAAGGTCAAAATCAAACTTCAAACTTCCCCCTACACTTAAAATAGACAGTGTCCTCAATGTCAAATCATACACGATATAGAAGAGGAATCCACAGTAATAAGCAAAGTATATATGAAGAATTAAGTCTGGCATTAGGAAATTCAAGCAAATACAAAAGATAAACCAATAGTAACCAAAACAATGGCCATTAAGCCAGCAAAATGAAGGACATAGTCTCAAAATGAAAATACATCAAGATGGGGGAGGGGGATATGAAAAACGCTGAAGCAGAAGATCAAACTTGCCATCAATGGCATCCATCTTCTGATCGCGCGCAACCTCCAGAGCCTGAAAGCGATCCTCTAAGCGCTGGAAGCGAGTAGCATGGTCCAGCTCCAAGCAGTCAGTACGGGCCAAAATAGCATCATAAGAAGCTGCACCTGGCTGAGTGGAAGGGCCTGCATTATCAGGAAACTCGTGGGGAGGGGAGACAACAATATCCTCATGCGGCTCAAAGGCTGGATCAGCCCTAGGTAAAGCAGCTCCATCAGCGCCAAGCAAGACGAGAGCACCATTTAAACGAGTGCAGAGCTTCATAGATACCAAAATGGTCCCGTCAATAGTAGTGGGACCCTGGACTGGTGCCTCCTCTAACAAATGCAAGGAATCAAAATGATCAGCAATGGCTGTCACATACCCTCCTATCACAATGCGACCAGCTAGAGTGGTCCCTACATGGTGAAACTAATTGCAGAGCCAATACCCTCCATTAACAGGAACTCCCTCAATCATGCAGTGCAAGAAAAGCAACTCAGAACGGCTAATTGTGCCTTGACTTTGCCCCCTACCACAAAGAGTGTTAGCTAACCATTTCTGAATATAGCGATGGGCAGAGGACCTAAGCCTAGAAGCTTTAGACACCTTAGGATCATATTCATCAGACCCAGGCACAGTGAGGGCAGACCACACACGATTAGCATTAAAATCACGGGGTAACATATTTTCCCCCTCAGGAAAATCAAAAACAGCTCTAAACATATGGATATCAACAGAATGAGAATTACCAAGCAACCTAAATGTGATTTCACCAGACCATCTGGTTTGATCAGACAGAGGATAAAGCTTGCGATTAAAACTAGAAATAAACTCCCTAGTTAACTCAATAAAAGTAGGCCTCTGTAACAGTGCAAAATCAACCCAACCAATTCTACCCAACAGAGCAAACACCTCATCATATAACCCTATAGCCCTAAGGGTATCTACATCTAAAAAGCGAGTGGGAACCACTACCTTTCTGTCAATAGGGTTGATTGGCACCTGAGGGGGTGAGGGCTCACGCGGGGGTGATGGAGACCGAGCACGCCTAGCACTGGTACGATGGGGATGGAGCGAACAGGAAGCAGCGGTGGTCTTGATGCGCTTTTTTAGACCCATTACTAGAAGAAGTAGAAGAAATGAAGAAAAATAAAAAGAAAAGAAATGGGATGGGACCATGGAGGAGGGAAGAAGAAAATGATGGAAAGGGGAGGAATGCGTGTGAAATGCGTGTGGGGAGAGGTGATAATCGTTAAAAATGGTGAAGAAGGGGGGAAAATGGTGGTGAATGGTGGTGGGTAGAAGAGATTGAAGGGGGAGATGATGGTGGCTGTGAGAGAGAAGAAGAAGAGGAGAAGAGGAATTTGGGCAGAAAACCCTAAATCAGGGTTTAAATGAGCCATTGGTACGAGTACACGGGCCGTGTCATGGGACACGGCCCACCCCGTGTACTCCTCTGTCTTAATAATAAGCTACGCAGGACAACACGGGCCGTGTCATATGACACGGCCATACCCGTGTACCTCTCTGGAAAACAGGGGTTCTGATGGTCATGACAAACGTCCTATCCTCGAAAACATGGGCCGTGTCATGTGACACGGCCCACCCTGTGTAGTTTTCTACAGTAATGGGGTTGCTGTCATGAGGACACAGGCCATGTCATGGGACACGGCCCACCCCGTGTACTCTGCTGACTTACAAGAAGCACTCTAAACTTTTTCTCAGAACTGCATGCACCAACAAACCATGAACTCAAGCAATCAAACTAAAACTGCGCAAGTCAAAACACAATTATCAGCAAGGAGACAGATATCTTCAAGAAGAAACACTTAAAAATAGGGTAAACTAAGGAACTAAATAACACAAAACTGAAAGGAAAAAGAAAGCAAATCTGATTGGGTTACCTCCCAATAAGCGCTTGGTTTATTGTCCTCAGCCAGACATTGTGATGCTCCTCAGGATTCTTCATAAGAGGGATGGAGAAGAGGCATGTCTTCAACTTCTACATTCTCCGGAAGCTCATGGTAAGGTTTGAGACGGTGCCCATTGACCTTGAACGTCTTCCCAGAGGCCTCGTTCATGATCTCCACTGCACCAGAAGGAAAAACATTAGTTACTACAAATGGGCCAATCCATTTAGAACGTAACTTACCTGGAAATAATTTTAGTCTGGACTGCACAAAGAACACTCTTTGGCCTGGATGAAAGCTCTTCCTAGAGATCATTTGATCATGAAATGCTTTAGTTTTGGCTTTGTAAATGAGGGCACTCTCGAAGGTCTCATTCCTCAATTCTTCCAACTCCTGAATTTGGAGTTTCCTCTGTTTGCCAGCACCTTCCAAGTGCAAGTTAACTTGCTTGATAGCCCAGTAAGATCGATGTTCTAGCTCTACTGGCAGGTGACAAGGCTTCCCATAAACCAATCGGAATGGGGACATACCAATAGGGGTCTTGTATGCAGTCCGATAGGCCCACAAGGCATCAGCAAGTCTAGTACTCCAATCCTTGCGCGTGGGATTCACAGTTTTTTCAAGGATAGACTTGATCTCCCGATTTTATACCTCAGTCTGGCCATTCGTCTGAGGATGATAAGGAGTAGAGATCCGGTGCACCACCCTATATTTCTTCAACAGGGCTTCAAAGATTCTGTTACAAAAATGTGTCCTTTGGTCACTAATGATGGCTCTTGGAGTGCCAAACCTGGAAAAAATAAAGGACTTCACAAAATCCACAACAGTCTTAGAATCATCAGATTTAGTGGCTTTAGCTTCCACCCATTTTGAAACATAATCCACAGCTAAAAGAATATAGGAGAAACTAAAAGAAAGAGGAAATGGTCCTATGAAGTCAATACCCCAAACATCAAAGATTTCCATAAATATTATTGGAGTTTGAGGCATTTGATTTCGTGGACCAATATTACCTGTTCTTTGACAACGGTCACATGACTTACAGAAATTATAAGCATCCTTAAAGATGGTAGGCCAGTAAAAACCACTGTCAAGTACTTTGTTTGCTGTCCTCTTCATGCCGAAATGTCCTCCACAGGCATAAGTATGGCAAAAAGAGAGAACGGAGTGAGTCTCTGAATCCGGGATACATCTCCGAATCACTTGATCCGCGCAATGCTTCCAAAGGTAAGGATCATCCCAAATATAGTACTTGCAATCACTCCTCAGCTTATCTCACTGTGCCTTGTTCAGGCCTGCCGGAAAGTCCTTGGTGGCCAAATAATTGGCAATATCAGCATACCACGGAATAGTGGTTGCGATAGTCATTAAATGCTCATCCGGAAAGCTCTCTTGAATAGGTACGTCCTCCTCTTCAGTCACCAATCTGCTCAAATGGTCTGCCACCAAGTTTTTGCTCCCCTTTTTATCTTTAATCTCCAAGTCGAACTCTTGGAGCAATAGAATCCATCGGAGCAATCTTGGCTTCACCTCCTTCTTTGCCAGTAGGTACTTCAATGCTGCATGATCAGAAAAAAACAATTACTTTAGAGCCAATTAAATATGATCTAAATTTCTCTAAAGCAAAAACAACAGCAAGAAGTTCTTTCTCAGTTGTAGAATAATTCAGTTAAGCATCATTTAGGGTCCTTGATGTATAGTAAATGGCATAAGGAACCCTATCAACTCGCTGTCCTAAGACAGCCCCTACCACAAAGTCACTCGCATCACACATTAATTCGAATGGAAGCTCCCAATTTGGTGGCCTAATGATAGGTGCCTCAGTCATCAACTCCTTAAGTGTAAGGAAAGCCTTCATACACTTCTCATTAAATTGAAATGGAACATCTTTTTGGAGAAGTGTGCAGAGGGGGGCTGATATCTTGGAGAAATCTTTGATGAAGCGCCGATAGAAACCTGCATGACCAAGAAAAGAATGAATATCCCGCACATTGGTGGGCAGGGGTAATGAACGCACAAGTTCTACCTTAGCTTTATCAACTTCAATGCCCCTAGCAGAGATTACATGACCTAACACAATACCTTCTTCGACCATGAAATGGCATTTTTCCCAATTTAAAACAAGGTTAGTATCAATGCATCTCTTTAAAACCAAAGTCAAATGTTCCAAGCATTTCTCAAAACCATTCCCAAATACACTAAAATCATCCATGAAGACCTCAATGATGTTTTCGATATAATCAGAAAAAAGATTCACCATACATCTTTGAAAGGTCCCTGGCGCATTGCAAAGTCCAAAAGGCATTCGCCTATAAGCAAAGGTGCTAAAAGGACAAGTGAAAGTGGTCTTGTCCTGATCTTTCGGAGCGATAGCAATCTGGTTATAACCTGAAAATCCATCTAAGAAGCAATAATGAGAATGACCAGCTAACCTCTCTAACATTTGATCAATAAAGGGTAAAGGGAAGTGGTCTTTTCTGGTGGCAGCATTCAATTTTCTATAGTCTATACAAACACGCCACCCAGTCTGTAATCTAGTGGGAATAAGCTCATTCTCAGCATTTCTTACCACAGTAATGCCAGATTTCTTTGGTACTACTTGGACCGGGCTTACCCACTTGCTATCAGAAATGGGGTATATGACCCCCACACTTAGGAGCTCCAGTATCTCCTTCTTCACAACATCCATCATCGGGGGATTCAACCTCCTCTGTGGTTCTCTCACTGGCTTAGCCCCCTCCTCCATTAAGATTTGATGCATGCAAATGAAGGGGCTAATACCTTTGATATCTGCAATAGTCCACCCGATGGCTGTCTTGTGTTCTTTCAACACAGAAATCAAGCTCTCCTCTTGCTCTTTGGTGAGGGATTTAGCAATTATTACTGGGAGTGTCTCCTTCTCTCCCAGAAAAATATATTTCAAATGGGAGGGCAATTCTTTCAATTCCAGCTCTGGTGCCTGCATAACAGAAGGTTTAGGTACATCAGTGGTCAAAGGTAAATCAACATACGATACCTCATGCCCTTCTGAGGTGGAAGAAAGTGTATGCAAGGCTGCCACCACTTCATTAATCTCCTCACTCCATGGCTCCCCTTGGCCATCCTTCTTTGGATCCTGAAAATCTAAACTGCGAGTCATAATTGTATCAAGAACATCAAATTGATCAAACTCAAAAATAGTAGAAATTAAAGATTCAACAACATCAAAAGAATCAATAACATAGGAAGAGTGCACATCACTCGGGTATCTCATGGCCTCGAAGATGTTGAATCTAATCAACTCTCCATCAAATTCCATAGTCAATGTTCCCGAATGCACATCAATTTTAGTTCGGGCAGTCTTGAGGAAAGGCCTCCCCAACAGAATAGGGGCAGAGTTGGGAGATTTGTCCTCCTCCATGTCCAGCATATAGAAATCTGCTGGAAACATCAGTTCATTTAGCTACACCAAAACATCTTCAACAACCCCCTTAGGGTAAGCGTTAGACCTGTCTGCCAGTTGAATAATAACTCCAGTAGGTTCTAAAGGTCCTAGATGTAAAGATGCATAAATAGAAAAGGGCATGTCATTAATAGATGCACCTAAATCTAGCATGACCCTCTTAAACCTGGCATTACTGATAGTGCATGGTATAGTGAATGTGCCAGGATCTTTACATTTAGTTGGGAGTTTTTTATTAAAAACAGCTAAAACATTTGCTCCCACTTGGACCCGTTCATTACCTTTCAACTTCCTTTTGTTAGTGCATAACTCTTTTAAGAATTTAGCATATCTAGGCACTTGCTTTATGGCATCTAACAGAGGAATGTTAACTTCAACTTTCCTAAAAGTCTCTAAGATCTCTTTATCCACTTCTTCTTTCTTATTTTTAATCAACCTACTCAGAAAAGGGGCCTTAGTGACATATTTAGGAAGTGGGTCAGAAATACTTACCTTAGGGGTCTTAGAGTGGATCCCCTCCTCATCTACCTCCTTAGGATTTTGAGCGTTGTCTTCAGTGACTGAGGAAGATGTGGGTCCGTCAAGTGTTTTCCCACAACGCAAGGTGACAAAGACTAGCATTTTCTCTTGGGTTCACCTCTCGGCTACGAGGGAGTTTCCCGTAAATCGATTCGCACCTTGTTGATCTCAGTAGCCAACTGTCCCACTTGGTTCTACAAAGTACTGATAGTAGCCCTTGTTTCTTGCTGAAACTGAATATTACTGGTGGCCATTTGCCTCACTAGTTCTTCCAACGAAGGCTTAGGTTGCCTAGGAGCTTGAACTTGTGGTTGCCTCGGTGGAAAGGGTGCTTGTCTTTGCTGAAACCCTGGAGGCCCATAGACTTGAGGTTGAGCTTGAGTTTGGGGCTGTTTGGCATAGCTAAAGTTTGGATGATCTCTCCACCCCGGATTATATGTGTTGGAGTAGGGGTTGTAGTTTTTGGATGGACCAGAAAATCCCCCCACTGGTTTGGCCTCTTCATTTGTGTCCTCTTGCAAAGTGGGACACATATCAGTGGGATGTCCTGAAGAGCAACAAATCCCACATGCATGTACCAGTGCTTTCCCATTATCCATCAGCTTCTGAACCATAGCAGTCAACTGAGTCATTTGATGCTGCAAGCTAGTAGTGTCGACCTCTTTAACCGCTTCTCTCACCCCTGTATCATTCCGAGTGAAGAATTGTTGAGTGTTCGCAGCCATTCTAGATATCAAGTTTCTAGCTTCTCGAGGAGTCTTATCAACCAAAGCTCCTCCACTGGCAGCATCAATCATGTTGCGATCCATCACTAGCAAACCTTCATAAAAGTACTGTATCAGAAGTTGTTCACTAATCTGATGCTGAGGGTAGCTAGCACACAATCTCTTGAATCTCTCCCAATACTCATGAAGTGATTCCCCATGTCTTTGCTGGATGCCGTAAATTTCTTTTCTGATGGTTGTGGCCTTTAACGCAGGGAAATATCTATCTAGGAAAGCTCGAGCCATGTCTTGCCATGTCTGAATGGATCCGGGTGGCAAGTAGTACAGCCATTCCTTTGCAGAATCCTTCAGGGAAAATGGAAAAGCTCTCAGCTTGACTTGCTCCACTGAAATTCCCGTAGGCTTCATGCTAGAACACACAACATGGATTTCCTTCAGATGTTTGTTAGGATCTTCTCCGGCTAGTCCATTGAAAGATGGCAAAAGATGAATTAGGCCAGATTTCAACTCAAATGCCTCCTCATTCTCAGGAATTTCTATGCACAGAGGTTGTTGGTCTAAGTCCGGAGCACCCAACATCCTTAGTGTATTTTCTGCCATCACTTCTTCTTCAAAGGCTCGATATCTCGATGCCGCAGAACTAGAAAGATCTATGTGACGGGCAGCTTCAACGTCAGCAGGTGTGAATTGTGAGCTAATTTGTTCAAAGTAACGCCTTAAATTCCTTAGTTGCTCGTTCACCTCTTCACCGGACATGAACACCTGCAAGATAGTTGAAGTAAACAATTGAAACTATTAAAATAAAAAAAATAAAAACAGAGATAAAATAGGAAACAAATTAATAGCACAATTGGAAAATTAGTTCCCCGGCAACGGCGCCAAAATTTGGTGTGATGTGGAATACGATTAAAAATTAATATTAAAAACAGTTGCCAAGTTCTACCAAAAATACAAAAACCTTGCAACTAGTTGTAGTAAGCAAGGGTCGATCCACAGAGAACCAATTCAATTAACACTATTAATCTAATTCCTAAATTAAACTCTGATAGAAAATAAACAGTAAAATTAAAAGGAGGGTTTTGTTAATTAAAACTAACAAAAGAAATTAAGCTTAAATCAAAGTAGTAAACACAAATTGAATTATCAAGTTAAAGATATTGGTTAAGAGATGGAATCCATCACTAGATTTATATGATTATGCCAACTTACATACCCTTTATACCAACATGATCAATTATGTTCTTATGTGATTGTGAGAAAAATCTCGTGTCTTCCTTAAGTTTCGCTTGATTCAGCAACCGCTCAAATCAAACCCTAACCATTAGTTATTTGTAAAGCAACTGCTCTTACACCTACCTAATGATTGCATTAAGAATTAGAAAATCAATCACACTAAGGTCTAATCACACACCGGGATTAAATTACTTAGATCATATGTCTCACTAGTCATACCACCGCAACCGCACATAGCAATCCTAGTTTTACCACTTTTGAAATTTGGCAAGAATATAAAAACCTTTATATTGATTTAAGAATAGAAACATATGAATAGAAACATAATTGTATTGATATAAAGAGGTATGCAAGATTCACATAATCAAAACTAGAGTTTCATCCTCCCTTAACCAATCAAGAAGGTTAGCCACACATGGCAAATTCAAAAACATAAGAAGAATTAAAAGAAAACATTGTTCAGAACAAAAGAAGAAAAGAAAAACTAAAGATCAAACTAGTTTCCAAGGCTTGAGAGTGATTGATCTTTGATCGCTCGAATCCAAGTCTCCAATCCTCAATCGAATCCTTCCTCTTCTTGGTCTTTGTGTTTCTCTCAGTTTCCTTGACTACTCTCTCTGTCCAGACCTCTTTTAGGGACTCTAAGCAACCCTATTTATAGGTTTGGGAACCTAATTTAGCATTAAAACACGAAATTAAACTTCTGAGTCGATGACACGGGCCGTGTCATATTACACTGCCCAACCCGTGTTCAATTCTGATGACAGATTCTCAGCTATTCCAAAGTCAGAGAAGAACACGGCCCTGTGGAAATAGGTTTGCCCCAATGATTTAATATGTTAAGTTTTGATGATAACAAATACAAGACAAAAAGAATGATGCTTATGCTTAATAGATGTGCTTTATAGATAACAAATGCATCACAAAAGAATATTGATCATGTTACATAAATGTGCTTAATAAGATATATTGTATCATGCATGATTATGTACTTTATCTAGTTATATTTCACTTAATAATCATGCAATGAGATATATGTAACATTCATCATAAAATATATCCAATAATATTTTATATGAGTTATAAATGAATTAATATTGGATATGTCTATGAAAGTCTTGTATGCATGTTAGACTAACTAGAGTTATACATTTATGAATCATGCATATGAAGATATTGAGTTATGAATTTGAACTAACTATGTTTGGTTAAGTGAGCAATACTTTGTAGGATAGTCCAAGTACCAAGAGTGAGCATTGCAACAAGAAAGTAAAAGATCACAACTATGCTCTACTCAAGGAGAATGAAAATGATAAAGGTGTTCCAAGCATTTGCAAGATTTGAAGAGAATGAATTTTTGGAAGCTTGGATTACATCAAGAAGTGATGGTGGCAAAAGATCTAGTCCAACATCTTCAAGAATAGCTTATAGGACTTAGATCTTGTGTAAAGGTAAATGGGATTCACACTAAGCTCAAAATATGTTTTAACATCTTTAAAAATGTTTCTAAAATGTTTAAATGCCCAACAAACTATTTTTGGAAAGCTAGTCATGATGGTAGATCATTTCTAGGAAAAATAGCAAAGTTTGTGTTTTGTAAAACTGACCTTTGGTTACTCTTTTGATCATATCTTTTAAAATACTTTGATTTTTGCTCTAAAACTTGTCTCATATGAAAATAGACTCAAAGATCTTTTCAATGAGTGGTCATTTGCTTAAAACGGATAAGAAATGAAGAAGTTATGATCATTTAAAGTCAGTTTTCAAAACCAGAGTGGTTTATTCGAATAACAGATGTGTTATTCGAATAACCAAAGCCTTATTCGAATAACAAAAGTATTATTCGAATAACACACCCGAGAAAATGTTCCAGAACGTGTTTTTTGAATATTTATTCGAATAATCAAAGTGTTATTCGAATAACACAAGCCTTATTCGAATAACAAATGTGTTATTCGAATAACACAACTTAGAAAAGTTCCAGAACGTGTTTTTGATGATTTATTTGAATAACCAAAAGTGTTATTCGAATAACACAAGTCTTATTCGAATAACAAGTTGCAAAAAACAGTGAAATAAATGGAATTATTCGAATAACACATGTGTTATTCGAATAACACAATATTTATTCGAATAACAGAGTTCTTATTCGAATAACACTTGATCAGAAACGTTCCCAACGGTCATAAAACGGCTAGTTTTTGTTATAATTCATTTCCAATCTTTACCCAACGGCTCTAAATATTATTGGGCTATAAATATAAGTGTTTGGGCATCAAAGAAAAGTTAGAGAACAATATGAAAATTACTCTTGAGCATTAAATTCGTTTTTCACTCTATATTTCTCCAAAACTCTGTTTTGAGCCATAAGTGTGTGAATCCTTGATACCCATAGTGCTTCAATTTGTATTATCTACTCTTGAGAGAGTTTCTATCAATTCTATCCTTGTATTATCTAAAAGAGAAGGTGAGGTATCCCTCAAAATTGTAAGGGTGAGGTATCCCTTAGAAGTATAGAGGCTCAAACACAAAGGGTGAGGTATCCCAAGGTGTGTTGAGTGCTCAAATTTGTAAAGGTCATCAAGCACCCATAAAGCTTGAAGAATTGGAGGCTCTAGCACAAGGGTGAGGTATCCCAAGGTGTGAGGAGTGCTCTTATTTGTACAAAGGTTTTCCTAGCACCCGTGAAGTCTAGGAGATAGTGAAGAAAATCTCAAGTTAAGCTTGGGGACTGGATGTAGGCCACAAGTGGTTGGTGGCTGAACCAGGATAAATTATTGAGTTTGATTTTCTCTTCCCTACACTCTTTAATTTCAGTATTTGGTGATATATATTTATCTATTGCATATCTTGATGTTTTGATTCTTACAACTTGATATTTAGCTTATTCACTTGAATCATCATATATCCCAAGTTATATTTGAGTAATCCTTAATAGTTGTACATTTACTATGCATGTTCCGCTACACTTATTAATTGAGTTATTCAAATTGCATAATTTGTTAAAGTTACATTAAAATTAATAATTATCCAATTCACCCCCCCTCTTGGATAATGGTTGCCATGACTAACAAGTGGTATCAGAGCTTCGTGCTCTGGTGAAAGCTTAACCGCTTAGAGTTAAAGATCCTTGTTTGTTTGGCAACCATTAAAAGCTTTTCAAAATGAATGGTTTTGAAATTAATAAACCACCATTCTTTGATGGTGTGAATTTCGTTTATTGGAAAGCTAGAATGGAAATTTATATGCAATCTATTGATCTTGATTTATAGGATATTGTGCTTGATGGATTTTCTTGCAAATCAAAACAAACTTGGAATACCTATGATAAGAAATATTTTTCCTTGAACATTAGAGCAATGCAAATATTGAGAAATAGTTTAAATGATGATGCTTATGCTAAAATTAAAAGTTGCTCAAGTGCTAAAGATATATGGGATGCTCTTGATGTTATCTATCTTGCTAATAATGATTTTTTGCATAAAGTTGTACATAGAGAGCAAGAAGAGCAAAAGTCATTGAAGGAATTTTGTTGTGAAAATTATCATCAAAATGATACTCAATTTGAAGAGGTGGCAAAGCAAAATCAAATGGTATATACTCTTGAAGCTTTGATGCACAACAATGAGGAAGATGATGATTCCCTTAAAAAGGACTTTGAGGTAAATGATGTTAAATCATATTATAGTCCTTCGTATGATGAGCTACAATGTGCATATGATGAATTATATGATGGTTTGTTGAATTTAGAAAATAAAAATTTATCTTGTTTGGAAAACATTTCCTCCATTGAAAATGAAATTGAAAACTTGAAAAATGAATATGCTTTTCTTGATGAGGAAATGCCTTTGAAATGTGAAACCTCAACTTCTTGTGAAAAATGCATTAATTTAGAAAATCAAGTTGAGAACTTATATTGTGAATTTGCCAAAGCTAATTATTCTATTTGCTTACAATCCATGGTTGTTGATAAGAATGAAATTGATGATATTCCACATGGAATTTCAAGTAAGGCTTATGGCAAAAATAACATAGAATGTAATAACAACCAAAGGCTTAAGTTTTTCAAAAATGATCTTCAAAGAACCAAGCCATCATTAAATTCACTTGTTTGCAATTTTTGTGATCATCTAGGACATATTTCTCATTTGTGCAATTATAGAAGAAATCATTACATGAGAAATAATATGATGTGGGTTCCTAAAAGTCTTAAAGGCTCTAATACTAACATTCAAGGACCCAAGATGAAGTGGGTACCAAAATGTCCACCTAGTGTTTCAATTATGCAGAAAACTTCTCAAAAGGATGGACAAATTGGTCAAGTGAAAAAGAAATCATCAAGGGGAATGCTTCCAAAGCCCATTGATAGAAGTTTTGATCAAAGAAGGGAGATGACTTCAACCAAAGCTTCTCAAGTACAAAATGTGAAACTTGCAAAGGTCAAAACACCAAAAGAGAAGCAATGGGTAAAGAAAAGAGTTCCCTTAATTACCAAGGCCAAGGTATCACATGTTTTACCTCTTATGCACATTCACTTAAAAAGACAATGAATATGAGGTATATTCCTTGTAGGCCTTAGGTAAATGATAGAATCATGTGCACTTAGTAAAATATGACTATTTTGTTTAGCACATGATTATATTAATTCTTGTTGTACCATAGCTCATTAATTTGTTATATATCTTGGTACATGAGATTCTACAATGCCTAGGTATGTTTGCTATGATTTGAATTATCTATATATCATGAAAGTAAGCTTGCTTTTGGTTATGTGCTTAATGGTAATTGATTATTTAATTTTTTGTGCTCAAATTATATACTATGGAAAATGTGATATCTATAAGAGCATATTGGATTAATGATCAATGACTAACCTCTATGGATCCAAAATTAGCGGATACCAAAGAAAATGCTTTGAATTGTGTTGTAGGGTGACCATTAGCTCAAGTATGCTTTGAAGTGAAATACAACCATGCTACTTAAGGTTGCGATAACTTAAAATGGTCGAAGTTCTCCAAGAGTAATGAAGACACAAAAGAATGACATGGAGAACCATAACATCCTCAAAGAACCTTGAGGCATGAAAGTTGGAGTCACCTACAAAAACTCAAAGAGTACACTTTTGGTGACATTAATCTCTTATCCTTATTTATGCTTTAAATTGAATATCATGTGATATTTAGATAAGTAGAGAGTTATTTTTATGCCTTAACATGCTAGATATGCATATAAAAATTCAGATGCTCATAAGTCATTCTAATCCTTTCTCTTTGATGCCTAATTGTCTTACATACTCCCTTGGAGATTGGAAACTAAAATGTTCTATGTCCTCTTGTTTGAAATTGCTTGATATGTTCCTATGTTGAAAACAAGAAGTAAATGATTTCAAAAGTTATAATTCCATAGTTTTTCAATTCTTGCATTACAATAAGAGACTTTTTATTCTTGATTGGCATGTGTGCATATTAGAATTCCTTACTTGATATTACATGCCTTACATGATCATCGTTTGCCCCAAAATGCTTAAATCATATTTGTGGATTCAAGTGCATATGTGCTTCATGCATTCTTGTTAGAACTAATATTGCATTGTTGATAATGTGGTACATGTTTTACATTATATATCAATCTAAATTATGCTTGAAAATAAGTTTAAATGATATTTGATGCTAACCCATGTTTTAGAGAACTTTTGAAATATAGTCATCAAATATTGAAATGTCAAGCATATGTGGATAAATGAGAAGAGTTGAATGAAAAGGAACATGAGGAGACTTTCTTCAAGTGCAATGGAATGAAATACTCAATGGAAGAAAGTACAAACTCAAAGGACCTATACATGAAGAACATTCTGAAGAAGCATCACTTTCTATATAACCTAATAAGTATCTCTATCCCTAAACTATTATGGTATTCTATATGTTATGGATTATATGATACTTGTTAATAAATTGATCTTAAAAGATTAGATGCTTTCCTTACATGAGAAGTATGCTTAGTATTGACAAAGTGCCTAATTGAACATTAAATTACTAGTTTTGTCATTGCATATGGGTTGGATGACATTAGTTCTATACATATAGCATATTTCATCATGATGAATGTTTGATATCTATGATTCTCTTGATCTATGATTTCTTAATGGTATAATTCTTATGAGAATCATGCTCTTGTCTTGAAAAGATTTTTTGGTTTGATTAAAAAGTTTTTAAAGCAAAATCTCTTATCATATTTGAAAGAAGCTTTTTAAGTTTCATATCCTTGAGAATATTTTGAACTTATCTTAAGAACTTGAAAATATTTTCACCTCATATTTGTTTTGAAAATTTGAAAATCTTTGAATTTGTGCTATAAATGTAGTACTCTCTTCATTGCTTTGAAATGTTTATTAAATCTTGAGAGAGTATTTAAGAAAGTTTTCCAAATAAATCTTTTGAAATATTCTATAGAGATCAATCTTCATACTTCAAAAGATAAGCCTTGTTCTTCAAAAGCGTTTTATCTTTTCAATGCTCTTTTTTAATGAGAAAAAGAAGAGATGAACTTTCAAATACTCTTTTGACTTGGATTTGATCACTCTCAAGGAATATGTGGTTTCAATATAAATCTCTTCTACCCTTCTAAAATGCTTTTGAAAATGTAATGTGTTATTATAAAAGTCTTTTTGAAAGGGGGAGAAGTCTTAAAAATGGTTTTTGATTGATGGATGAAGAATATGTATCATTGCCTTGCTTTTTGATAATGTGCTTACATGATCTTGGCATGCATACTTTCCTTTATCTATCTTGTGCTTTAATAAGGGGGAGCTTATCTTACTTCTCTTACATATCTTTCTTCAATATGCATGACTATGTTAAATTGTTATATTTTGATAACATGCATATTTTGAGGGGGAGCCTAGCTCTTAAATTGGTGCTTATATCTTTTGGCTTACATCCTTACTTGACATGAAGTGTTTTATTATTAATACTATTAACATGTCAATAAAGATCATCTTTTATTCTCATTCCCTCTATCAATGAAAGAAGGTAAATATTCTTAAACTTCATATCTTTTGATTCTTTCATTTAGAAATGCTTGATATGTGACAAGTTGTATGATCCTTTATTTGAAAACCTCAATTCCATGATCTTACATGAATATTTTGTAACTCTTAACAAGTGATATCAAATAATACTTATTTATCATGTGGTATGCAAAATATTATATGCTAGATATAATTCCTTAAGCTTATTGCTATCATATGTTAAATGTTGATGTACTAAAATGTGACAAGTATTGCATGAATAATCTTTTATATCTTGAAAGCATGCTTGTTTCATCTCTTTGACAACATTAGTTCTATTTATAAGGGGAGAGAAAAATATTATCTTTCTTTCCTAAGCCTTTTTGTTGATGTCAAATAGGGGGAGAGAAAATTGGAAAGAAAAATATGTTCTTGTGCTTATTGTTTGATATGCTTACATGAATATTTATCATTTTAAATTGTTCAACATATTTTTCCTTGGTGGTTTGTCATCATCAAAAAGGGGGAGATTGTGGAAATAGGTTTGCCCCAATGATTTAATATGTTAAGTTTTGATGATGACAAATACAAGACAAAAAGAATAATGCTTATGCTTAATAGATGTGCTTTATAGATAACAAATGCATCACAAAAGAATATTGATCATGTTACATAAATGTGCTTAATAAGATATATTGTATCATGCATGATTATGTACTTTATCTAGTTATATTTCACTTAATAATCAAGCAATGAGATATATGTAACATTCATCATAAAATATATCCAATAATATTTTATATGAGTTATAAATGAATTAATATTGGATATGTCTATGAAAGTCTTGTATGCATGTTAGATTAACTAGAGTTATACATTTATGAATCATGCATATGAAGATATTGAGTTATGAATTTGAACTAACTATGTTTGGTTAAGTGAGCAATACTTTGTAGGATAGTCCAAGTACTAAGAGTGAGCATTGCAACAAGAAAGTAAAAGATCACAACTATGCTCTACTCAAGGAGAATGAAAATGATAAAGGTGCTCCAAGCATTTGCAAGATTTGAAGAGAATGAATTTTTGGAAGCTTGGATTACATCAAGAAGTGATGGTGGCAAAAGATCTAGTCCAACATCTTCAAGAATAGCTTATAGGACTTAGATCTTGTGTAAAGATAAATGGGATTCACACTAAGCTCAAAATATGTTTTAACATCTTTAAAAATGTTTCTAAAATGTTTAAATGCCCAGCAAACTAGTTTTGGAAAGCTAGTCATGATGGTAGATCATTTCTAGGAAAAATAGCAAAGTTTGTGTTTTGTAAAACTGACCTTTGGTTACTCTTTTGATCATATCTTTTAAAATACTTTGATTTTTGCTCTGAAAGTCTCATATGAAAATAGACTCAAAGATCTTTCCAATGAGTGGTCATTCGCTTAAAACGGATAAGAAACGAAGAAGTTATGACCATTTAAAGTCAGTTTTCAAAACCAGAGTGGTTTATTCGAATAACAGATGTGTTATTCGAATAACCAAAGCCTTATTCAAATAACAAAAGTGTTATTCGAATAACACACCTGAGAAAACGTTCCAGAACGTATTTTTTGAAGATTTATTCGAATAATCAAAGTGTTATTCGAATAACACAAGCCTTATTCGAATAACAAATGTGTTATTCGAATAACACAACTTAGAAAAGTTCCAGAACGTGTTTTTGATGATTTATTCGAATAACCAAAAGTGTTATTCGAATAACACAAGTCTTATTCGAATAACAAGTTGTAGAAAACAGTGAAATAAATGGAATTATTCGAATAACACATGTGTTATTCGAATAACACAATATTTATTCGAATAACATAGTTCTTATTCGAATAACACTTGATCAGAAACGTTCCCAACTGTCATAAAACGGCTAGTTTTCATTATAATTCATTTCCAATCTTTACGCAACGGCTCTAAATATTATTGGGCTATAAATATAAGTGTTTGGGCATCAAAGAAAAGTTGGAGAACAATATGAAAATTACTCTTGAGCATTAAATTCGTTTTTCACTCTATATTTCTCCAAAACTCTGTTTTGAGCCATAAGTGTGTGAATCCTTGATACCCATAGTGCTTCAATTTGTATTATCTACTCTTGAGAGAGTTTCTATCAATTCTATCCTTGTATTATCTAAAAGAGAGGTGAGGTATCCCTCAAAATTGTAAGGGTGAGGTATCCCTTAGAAGTATAGAGGCTCAAACACAAAGGGTGAGGTATCCCAAGGTGTGTTGAGTGCTCAAATTTGTAAAGGTCATCAAGCACCCATAAAGCTTGAAGAATTGGAGGCTCTAGCACAAGGGTGAGGTATCCCAAGGTGTGAGGAGTGCTCTTATTTGTACAAAGGTTTTCCTAGCACCTGTGAAGTCTAGGAGATAGTGAAGAAAATCTCAAGTTAAGCTTGGGGACTGGATGTAGGCCACAAGTGGTTGGTGGCTGAACCAGGATAAATTCTTGAGTTTGATTTTCTCTTCCCTACACTCTTTAATTTCAGTATTTGGTGATATGTATTTATCTATTGCATATCTTGATGTTTTGATTCTTACAACTTGATATTTAGCTTATTCACTTGAATCATCATATATCCCAAGTTATATTTGAGTAATCCTTAATAGTTGTACATTTGCTATGCATGTTCCGCTGCACTTATTAATTGAGTTATTCAAATTGCATAATTTGTTAAAGTTGCATTAAAATTAATAATTACCCAATTCACCCCCCTTCTTGGGTAATGGTTGCCATGACTAACAGGCCCACCCCATGTCACTTAACACGGGCCGTGTTCTCCGTCAAGGTTTGAAATTGACTTTTACTCGTGAAGTCAGAAAAGTACACGGCCTACCCCGTGTCATTTGACACGGGCCGTGTTCTTCAAAACCTTCAAATCCAACCTTGATTCTTCATGAACATTCTTCTTCCTTTGCTTCTAGGGGTTGATACTGATTCCCTTAAGTCTCTTAACTCTCTTCTCAATAGTTCAATACCAATAGACTCCATCATTCATAGATCTCCTGAAAATCATAATACGTTTATGAGTGTTTATAACCACATTTAAGCAAAGTTTCACAATAAACCTCCAAAGACAACTCTAAATTAGAAACTTAGCTAAATGTCAACAATTAAGCACATTTGGAATCCAATTAGATCAAACAAAGAACATTCAAGTGCTAAAATTATTAGCAGATCACTCACAAACACAAATATTTCGTTCCTCACCACCATAATTGGTTGATGAGGTTAATCTCTCTCTTACCTTAGATGATGCTCCCTAAGCCTCTTGGATACCTTTGTGAATCAAACTTTCACCACCAAGTAGTCTCTTGAGATTAAAACAAACACATAAAAATTAGCATCTAAGGCTTGAGTAAAATGACCATAGATCAAAGTATGGTCTTAGAACTTTAAAAATGGAACAAGAAAAGAAGATCGAAGAACTTCACCTTAAAGTTTTTGAACTTAAGCTTGAAAAACTATCTTGAAAATGGTTGAACTAGCTCTTGATCACAACACAAAAATGTCTTAGGATTGTGTGTAGAATCAAGATATGAGATTATCTTGAATTTTAGAAGTGATGTATATGGGTGCTTGACTGTGAGTTTTGGGAGAGAAGATGAGAGAGAAGTTTTGGTTCTTAACTTTCATGAAAAGTTGATAAGCTTAGAAAATGAGATAGCAAAACTTGTTTTGGCCTCCTTGTAGCTTCGAGGCTGTGTGGCTTCTAGACATGCAAGGTGGCCAAGTGAATCACTTTCCATGAGTCACAATGGTGTCATCAAGTTGTCATGTGGTGAGTCACTCAATGAGTCACCTAGGTGAGTTATAGAAAGAAGGTTCTAGACTCATGACTAAGAATCTCCAAGATATTTGCTGGTTGGTTATTAACCAATGGACAAAAGATACTATGATTTATTATCCAATAGATAATAACATTTCTTAATGGATAATAGCTTTATCCAATGGATAATAGAACGGAACAAAAACTCAGATGAAGAAAATTTTTAAAAACTGTTTCCGGTTTCGAGTTTAGTAAGCTCTCCCGGCCCCACATTAATAGTTCAAAATTTTTTGGGTCTGAAAAAATTTTATTTTTTCGAACTCGCCTCAAACACACAAACAGTCTAAAATAATAACAAAATAATTAAAATAAATTAAAAATTCACAAAAATTCATAAAAATTAAAAAAACATATATAACAGAGAAAGAAAGAAAAACTAGGGTGTTACACTTAGGGCATGTGTTTCAAATCAACAGGGTAGTTGTAATAACCTTAATAATATGTTAGACTTATATATGTGTACAAAGGTAACATATGACTTATTCAACATGCCTGTTTAATTTTGTAATAAACTGAATTAGTTTAAGCACTTTATTACAACATAGAAGGTGAAAAGTAGTTTAAAACGACTTAGATAATGACTTTAAAGGCTAAGTTGAGGGAAATAAATATGGATAAATTATTTCTAAGTCACAAATGTGTAAAACAAGATGTAGTTAAACTTTCAAGGTAAACTGAGTTAGTTTGGTATTTTTAAGCATACTAGTTGTCCTTTTAATGTTGGATTGATTAGAAGTAGATATGAAAAAAATAAGATAATGGTGAAACAACAATTTAGATGAATCTTAGGATTTATTCTAAAGTTGTTGGAAGTTAGGAAACTTAAATATGTGAGATTAAAGTATTCCTAAGAGATATAAGTTTCAGTGTATGGCCTAATGGCCTTAATAGTCAACCATCTTATCTCCTTTTTGTTTCCTCACTCATGGCTCTCGCCCATTTGAAAACAGAAGCAGAAAATGTGAGAAAAAAATGGAAAGAAGAGGAAAAGAAGAAGGAGGAAGAGGAGGAGGAGAAAAAGAGAAGATTCAAAGGGAAATCCAAGGTGTGAAGCTAGCTGCATTACAAAAAGGTAGGGGACTTGTTTTCTATATCTTCACCCTACCTATTCTTCAACATTTTGCATGTTGTTGTTTGTTGAAAGAAATGGGTTTGGGTGTTGGATGTGATCATTTATGTTTGATTCTTGTTGTAACTTGATGATGGCTTAATAATTGATGTATTTGAATGCTTGATTGTGAGTTAAGACTTGGTTATGTCCATCTTCTTCCATAATCTTTCAAGTTAGAAAATAAGTTTTTGATAATGAATTTTTGATTCATTAATCTATGTTAAATAGGTTAAGTTAGTGTTTCACGATTCTATCATGTTTATAGAACTTGTTTAGGGTTAGAAACCACTTAGAACCCTTAAGCTTGATGTTTGAATTGGTTTGGAAACTAATTATGCAGAAATGTGTTCTGCAGAATTTTCTGCAGTAAAGTTACGCTTAGTCGCCATTTGCCACGCCTAGGTGTGGACTAAAAAACTTTTAGTCCAGACCAGACAAAGAGTGCCATGCCTAGGCGTGAGTTCCAGGATTTTTCAGGAATTGTATTCTTGAAGTTTTAAGGTTCCTTACTAGTTCAAATCATATATATATGCTTTTCTAGTGTGTGTTAATATACAAATGGGGATATTTCAAGAGGAAAATTATCACCAAGCAAGTATGAGAAATCTTAGGCCTTTGAGCATCCAAAAATAATAGTTTGCCTTAAGTAAGTATCTAGCACCGTATGCCACTTATTGTGGTATTTGTATCACTTAAAATGTAATGAGTGATGATGTAGTGTTTAGATGCATGTCTGTATGATGGTCTGGTAGTATTATTCTTTGTGAGTAACCTTTAATGATGTGCATAACCATTTAGGCTAAGGGAGATAACTGGGGAGTCCAAAAGGTTCTTTGAACAAGTATTCAATCCTAGTTTCTCGATAGCGCCAAGGTACGTGCAATGTGAGGATGAGTTTTCCCTCTCTTTACCACAAGATAATGCATTAAACCAGCATTCTTAGTTAAACATCTTAGTTCTAAGTTAAGCTAAGTATGTATGATTGAATGTATGTTAGCTCAGTTTCTTTAGTTATAATTTATAACCTTGTAAAATTGTAGACATATCTTATTTAGCATGTCTTAAGATTATGTTTATTATGTTATGTATGACTGGTTTTGGTTTACTCATACTGAGAATTATTGATTTCTCACCCCGTTGTGTTGCCATGTAATTCTAGGTGAAGGTTCTTGAAAGAAAAAGAAGAAAAAGGAATCTAAAGGATTAGACAAGTTCTAGTTTTATTATTTATGCTACAATATTTGTATCTATTTATACTTCATTTGTAATATAAAGAGTTTTGTATTACTTCATGCCCCTTGGAAGGCTAATGTTGTACATATACATTTTGTTATGAGTTTATGTTTTTCCACATTTCATAAAGGCTCTCTATAATGTCTCAAATGTACATTATGGATATATTTATCAGGTTATTATGTATGTAGTGACGTTGTAATGCTGTGTATCTTTGTGGGTACCACACATATTGATATATTAGTATTAGGGCGTCACATTATGATATTAGAGCAGTTCATCCTGTTGAGTCGGGGTATAGACTGACTGTGCTTAGGCATACTTAAGAATTCCTTTTTATGAATTGTGCTTTTCTTATCTCTTATGTGAGATGCTTTGATAGAATTGCATGATTTGCCTTAGGTTGGTTTATTGTTAGTTACGGTTGCACAGTTACATGATATTAAGACTGCAGCTCAATAAGTATTATTCTGTGTATACAGGAACTATGGCACAACCAAAGAGAACTAGGGGAACAAGGAACTCAATTTCAGAAGGACCCAATATAGCCAAAGCAGTAATGGCTATGGCCAATGCAATAAGAGATCAGATGACTATTGCTGCTAATGCCATGAGGGACCAGGTGGCTGTAACTACCAATGCTATGAGAGAGCAAGCAGTTGCTACAACGAGGGTGCTTGAGAGGGTGGAAACAAATCCACCTCAGCCACTTACACCACCTGTGCAACCAGTGCAGGAAGTACAACTCAGAAGGAACCAGAAGTTCCAAGACTTATCAAATTTCTGTCAAATGAATCCTACACCGTTTAGAGGCGAGTTTAATCTCGCTTAGGTTGAGGAGTGGCTCAGTGAGATAGAGAAGATCTTTAATGTGATGATTTGCTCGAGCGAGCAAAAGGTGTCCTTCGCCTCTTATATGTTAAAGGGAGAGGTAGAGCATTAGTGCAAAAGTACAAAGAAAGTACTAGAAGCCGTAGGAACTCAGTTGTCATAGGAGGTTTTCAAGATAACTTTTCTAGAGAAATATTTTCCACAGACTATACATAATGATAAGGAAGTGGAGTTTGTGCTTTTAGAATAAGGGAGCTTGTCAGTAGGCCAATATGTGGCTAAGTTCGAGGAATTATCGAAGTTCTCTTCATATTTTCATCATAATCTAGATGAGAATTGGCGAAGTTTAAAGTTTGAAACTAGTTCGAGGTATGAGATTAAAAGTATGATAAGACCTATGGAGATCAAGGATTTCCCTTCTTTGGTCAACAAATGTAGAATTGTGGAGTTAAGTATTCGTGCGCCTCAACCAGAGGAAAGGGCACAAGACTTCTAGAAGAGAAAGGGTGATGATGATAAGAACAACTAGGGTGCTTCTAAAACTAGAAACCCTAAAGAAAAAGGCAAGAAGGGATCTAAGGTACCACAGTGTACTAAATGTAGGAAGATACATGGAGACAGACCGTGTTTGATAGGCCAGTCTGTATGTTACACATGTGAATAGCTAGGATGTAACATCCTCCCTAATTTAATAATACTAATCAGGGTTATAGTACCTAAACAAAACTTGTATAATCTACTTGATAATTTTGGCAAATTGTTTGGGTTGAATTGAGCGTAAATCTATAATACTGAATATAAGAGATAGCTAAGAATAGCTCAGAATTTAGCTTAAATAGCTAAATTGATAGAGATAAATATGGTGAATTTATAGCTAAATCTATAATACTGAATATAAGTCATTAAGGATTGGAATTAACTATATAAATTTTGGAAGATTAGATAAGTTTGTCTGGCATTTTTAATAACATTGAGATAGTGTTTAAAGACCAAACTAATTAGATAAATAGCACAGAAAATTATAAGATTATGAGCAAATGTAAAATAAAGGATGAAGATTAATTTGAGAGTAGAAATAGATTAAAATGGACACTTGAAGGATTCTAAATGCTAGTCCATAAGGTTTAACTTAACCAAGGGATGAATAGTAAAGCTTAGTGTCTGATAAAGGTGTATACGGATGATTGTGGAAAAATAAAACAAGGAAGTGCATGAAATCCTAGAATTTTCCATAATACCTATGAAGGTTAGAAAATTCGTTATGGAAATATTAAAGTGTTCCTAGTAGATATAATATTTCCAGCTGGATTTCACTTTTTTCCTTCTATTTTCCTTCCCTCACACCTCACCTCCCATCTTTGACTTTCTAGATGTTTTTCTCTCTCTTCTCTCCCTCACTCACGGCTGCCCTCATAAAAAGAAACAAGGAAAAGAAATAAGAGAAGAAAGATGAAAAGAATGAAGCAAAGACAGAAGAGAATGAAACAGAGATAGAAATGAACAAGAAAGAGACAAGAAAAGAGGAAATAGGAGGGCGTGAGACAACAGAAAAATGGAAAGGAAAAAGGAAGATCAAGAAAGGAAATGCAAGGAAACAAGATTAAGGAGCCATGGAAACCAAGGTAGGGGGCTTTTCTTCCTTGTTTTCTCTTCATCTTGTGTTTTTCTTAACTTGGAAACTTGAAATTCGACTCATGATTTGAAATGGAAAACATGAGATGATGATTTTGTGATTGATTCATGATGTAATACCTTGATGTTTTTCTCTTGATTTCTTGATGAGTTTGAGATCTGAAAAAGGGGTTTGAACTCACATTTGTTTGATGCTTTGATTATTGAATCACCATGCTAATTGATTTTTGAGGTTTTATGAGAGTTTTAAAAAATGTGGGTAGCATGATTATGGTTAGAAGATTTAAGCTTGGGTTTTGTTTCAACCCAAGCATCTGGTTTTCACCCAAAACCAGAAACTCCAGGAGGAGTAGCGACACAAATTATGGGGAGTCACTGTAACACCCCAAATTTTAGACTATGTTACAAAACTGACAGAATTACACTATTTTGTGTTTTCTGTGCAATATTTGATTATTCCGATACTATTTTTGATTGTTTTGTGTGATTTGATCTAGGTCAGGAAAATAATAATTTTTAGGCCGGGGAAATTCTCATTTTAATTATTCGGAGCTGGGGGATCTTACTAAACCCAATTCTGATTGATATATATATTAATCTTTTAATTATTAGAATTTAACTGTGCAATAAAATAATTTTATATTGTTATAATATTATTTTATTTGATAGTACCTACTATCTTAAAAACAGTAGAAATCTGCTTCAAAATGATCATAGACCCTCAAAAGTCTGTGGGGCCCGCGTTTAGAGTAGTAGTCAACGATTCTGACTGGACAAAATTCTGAACCAATAAGAACCAGTCAAAATAGGTGGCTTGACTATTTTAAACCAATAGGAAGGAGTCAAACAAAGAAGCATAGACTTCAATATGGACCCTTGGATGAAAAGCATAATTTAGATGCTTTTGATCATAACCGTTGATCCGATCAATGGTGTAAAACGAATTTTGATAAAACCACTAAGTAATATCCACCGTAGATGAGATCAATCGATAGGAAACCAAGTTGATTTCAATGGCTAAGATGAAGTCAACAATAGTGGCTTGAATTTGATTAGTAACTAATTAAACCTAATTTGGTTAATCTAATGGCCTAATTAACAAGCTAAGTAAACTAACTTAATAATTAATTAGTTATAATTTAATTCTTAATTAGATATCCTAATTTTAATTAGAGGATATAATATATATAATTATATGTCTAATTAATCAATTATGTAATTGGAAAGTTAATTTAAATTGATTAGGAAACCTAACCTAATTAACTAGTGATTTGATTAGCAAGTAATTAGGCTTGAATTAAAAACAAATTGAATTCCTAAATACCCTTGGACCACACGGTTTTGCAGTAGCCTTGGGAAGGCTTCTCCATGATTCTTGAACAATCCAAAAAGCCTTGCAAGTCAAGTGGATGACATATGCCATGTGCTAACCCATGTGCACTCAAAATAGGATATTTTACTTCAAGTAAATCCTAATTTTTCCCTACACTCCCACGGAAGCCACCCACTTTGTGCATGCAATATTTACTTTTCTCTCACATCAAAAAGCATTCATCATTTTCTCTCTAAATTTCAAGAACACATAGAAGCCATTTTTCCTTCCTTTTCTCTCCATTGGTTCGGCCTTAGCACCCATAAGCACCATCACTCACCTATAATTTTCACTCTCATCATTTCCTAAAGCTAAACAATATTCTAAACACTTTTCATTTAGAAAGTTTTCCTAAAATCACACTCTAAGTGCTTCAAAATCTCACTTCTACCTTACATCCCTAGAGGTAAACTTTCGTTTTTGTGGTTTAAATTCATGTTTGTGATTCTCTAAACCATGTTTGTTCCATGGTTTGTTATTATTGAGCTTTGTTTATAATTTTACTAATTGTTTTAGAATTGTTAGGAATTGATTGTGGCTTGTACGAAAACAAGGAGAAGGAGAGGAGCTTGAAAGCCTTGCCTTCAAGAGGTAAGAGGGAGATTTTACCTCACCAACCAAGTTTTGGTGGTGTGGGGATGGTTTTGTTCGGTGAAAAATCCATAAGGGTTTATTTACCTATTGTTTGATGTTCTTTGATTGTGTTTGTGATGTGTATGATTTTGTTTCTATGCTTGCATGTGTGATAATATGCTTAAAGCTTTGATATTATGTGTGTATGTATAATTATGAAAGCATGAGAAAGTATGTGTAAAGTAAGATGTGAACAACATGATTAAATGATTGTATGAATGCTCCAAAGAGCAATGAGGCTCACGGCCATACTAGGGATTAGAGGACCAAAGTCCAGAAAATGAGGGATTCAAATGAGAATGAAGGATTTAAATGAAAAAGAAATGAATTTGAACAAGTTTGAATGTAGTAAGCAAAATGGTTTTGGGAAAATAATTTGATATAATTAAATAAATAAGGTTTAAAATGAAATGAGTGTCAATACTGGAATTTTACTGACGTATGGCTCACCTTACGGGTTTAGAGGAGTGTATGTAAAATTTGAGCTGTAATATGTGAAGTAAATGAAAGAAATAACATTTTTGGGGAAACCATGCAAATACCGATTTTTAGAGGGGTAATATTGTAATTTTCATTTTTAAAAGGGGCCATATTGTAATTATGATTTTTAGAGGGGTAATATTGTAATTTTCATTTTTAATGGGGCCATATTGCAATTATTAATTTTAGAGGGGCTATATTATAAATATTTTATAAAAGAGGGACTATCTCATAAAATATTATTTTATGAGGAACTATTATGAAATTATTATTTGAAAAAGGACTAAAACGTAAATATGAATTTTATAAGGGACTATTTCATAAATATGAATTTTATGAGGGACTATTTTATAAATATAAATTTTATGAGGGACTATTTCGTAAATATGAATTTTATGAGGGACTATTTCATAAATATGAATTTTATTAGGGACTGATGTGAAAATATTATTTAAGTGAGGATTATAATGCAAATATTATGTTTTGAGGGGTTATTATGCAAATATGGAAAATAAAGTCAAATTTTGGTGTTAAATGAGAAAATTAGTATTTTTGATTTAAAACGTAAGAAAAATATTTTACGCGATAACGTTGAAAAATTAATACGCAATTTGAAAATGCGACAGAATTGTTGCCCGATTGAGAAAATGTGAAATTATGTTTATGCGATGAAAATACAGTAATAATACTGTTGGGTTATTGAGTGGACCCCGAGTATGTGATAATGAATTGGAACTATAAATGGTGCATAGTACACGTATTGGAAAGGTTCGATGGACTGAATAAGGCTAGTTGCCTAGGAGAGAATACACCTCTTGAGTGGCTGCGATATGCGTAGTGTAGGTCACTCATTGACCTTGGGGGCATTGGGGTGCGGGTTGCCTACAATAGACAGTTAGTAGCTCTTCTGTACCGTGGGTTAGACCGACGTAACACACCAATGATCCGGACCGAGACACTATCCTTAATCAAAACCTGATAAAGATTGTTGTGCATATGCTAGATGTGTAAAAATTGAGCACGTGGTCTGAGGCATGTTGGTGTAGACAGATCTTTTTGGTCACTCTCTCCGACCTGAGTTTTAGCTCCATGGAGTGGGAAATTGAGTCTAGGTGCATATGCATAGTTATTGAGAACATTATCATAATTATTGTTTATGATAATTGAATTATGGAATATTTGAATATTGGTAATGGCATAATCATAATTATGTTATTATGATAAATGATGTTGCTGGCATGATTGTGAATATGGTATGATAGTTGTATGAGATATTGTATGTGTTTGATAATTGATATCGGTGGTATAATTGTAATTATGTTTGATGTGCTAGTATGAGATATTGTATGTGTTTATCTTCATTGCTACCATACTGGTATTGGCGTAGGTGATCTCACCTTTTTGTATGTCTATTTGTATTGTAATAATAATTTTAAAGACGTTGAGCGAGGATTTGAGCGAGAAGCTGAGGAAGAACAGATTCTTGTTGAGGACGCTGAGTTTTGAAGTGATGGAGGAGTCTTGTTTCTTTGTGTATATGAGATTGAGTAGGCTACATCTTGGACATTAGTGTGAATATTAATACGTAGAGTTTCCTTTATCTATTAGGCAGTACTGGGGAGCTTACTATCGTACTCCAGTGCGATTAGTATTGTGTCGACTGCGCGGACACCTGTCTGTAGGACTTCGCGTCAATCTGGATTCCTATCTTTTGAGGAATCTGAGGAGGACCCGTTTGAGGGTTCTACTGTATAGTAATACTTGGGCAGTGTATTAATTTAAATTAAAGCTTAAATATTTTGAGAGTCTAGTTTGTAAATAATAAAATATGACAGTACTAAAGACTGGTATATGTATATAAGGTGAGAATTATTTGTGATATGATAATGTTGTAATGTGTTTATTTTCCGCTAAGTTTATCTTATTATTATTAAGAAATTTTACAACTCGTATTTCCATCAGAAAGCATGATTTTATAAATGAAGGAGTAATTTGGTAATTAAGTAACGTGAAGTGTGACGCCCTATGGAGGGTGTTACAGTCGCGACACCTCATTCTCTACAATACAAAAAATGCAAGAAAAGAGCAAGGGGCCACGGCACAAAATAACAGGAGCCGCAAAACAACCCTTGAAGCCGCGGCACTTATAGAAGTGGAGTCATGGCACAATCTGGAAAATGCTTCCAGACTTGTTTATTTATGTGATTTTTCTATGAATTCCATTATGTTTTGACTTAAAATGATATAATGGGATGCATTAATTCTTGATTGATGATTTGAGAAATAATTTTCATGATGATATTGCATCCAATGAGATTGAATGATAGACTTGATTATTGATAACAAGAAAGACATTTATATGCATATTATTGCATGTTGATCAACTGTGAGGCCTTGTGCCATGATATGAGATGATGAAATAGATATCATAGCTTATAATTGATTTGATCATTATGCATGAGTTTATTGATGAATACTAAGATTTGTGCAATATGATATTATATGTATAAATGTACCATTGTGTACAGTTTATATTATTCTTTCCATAATATATGTATATTATGCTTCCGTGCAAGACTTATATTTTGATATCTATTAAAATCTTTTATTTCAAAATTATGGATATTTATACACGACATACTTAATTCTAGTTACTAATGCGTAATTTCGGATACATTATTAGTACCAGTATTAGGATGTTACATTATGGTATCAGAGTAGTTCATCTTGTTGAGTCAGGGTATGGACTAGCTACGTTTTATTACGCATTTGTCTTATCTTGATGATAAGATATATAGGTAGGAATGTATAACTGCCTTGAGTTTGTATGTTTATAGTTAATTATCACACTGCTACATAATATTGATCCTGATCAACTCAATATATAATGTGCGATGTGTACAAGAGACTATGACATCGAGTAGGCATATGCGTAGAGGCAGGACAGTTGCCAACAAAAATATAAGAGATGTAATGGAAGGTACTTAGGGAGATGACAACTTTAATGAGAAAGCAAAGAGAAATGTCCATAACCATGAGGAAACAAAATGCGGCTACGAATAAGATGTTAGAAGGAACGAGAAATAATCTATATCCGCAGCAAGAAAATGAGGTAGAAGTTATGAGGAACCAGAATTTCCATAACCTTTCTGAGTTCAGAAAGTGTAATCCACCTATGGTTGAGTGGAGAAGATGTTTGAGAATACCCAATCTAAACTCTTTGGGCTCCTCAATTCCTCCTTTGTCTGCTTCCTAATCAGAAAAACTGTGATATTTATGGTGCATGGAAGAAGAAGAAGAAGAATCTTGTTGAGTATGGAATCGTTACTCAGTGAATAGCTCCTACAAGGGTCAATGACTGATATCTGACTAATGTTATGTTGAAGATCAATGCCAAGATTGGTGGGTTGAATTCATTGTTAGGTGTTGAACATTCTCCTTCTTTTCCTATTGTTTCCAGAGTTTCCACCCTCATTTTTGGCATGGATGTGTCATATGGTTCACCAGGACAGTCTGATATTCCTTCAATTGCAGTGTGGTCAGCTCTAGACCATAGCCTTGAATATGATAGTTAGAAAGGCTGAAAGATAGTTGGATGATACCTAGTGGTAGCTAGAAGTACCAGGAGCCTAAATTACTTGGAAGATGTTTGAAGTTGCTTTTATGGATAAATATGATTCTTACAATTTATAGAAAGTAAAAGAAATAGAATTTCTGAATTTTGGATAGGGGGACAATAGTGTTCTCAAAGAATGACTTAAGGTCAGAGTACTATCAGAACAGAGTTCAAGAGAAAATATTATGAAGATCGTCCTTAGAACCAGATGCGAACACTAGGCACCCTCAATCCTTATGGACTAGATGAACTGTTACCAAATGGCCTCAATACTCAAGAGGGGGTGAATTGAGTTTATATAATATTTTCATAAATCTTTCGCAAAGCACTTGATTATCAATTTTCATTAAAGCTATTGATTGATAAAGATGAATGGATAGAGAAAATTAAATAGTTTCACTCACAAATGAACCAACCAAAACAAAGAGTACTCAAGCAAGTATATAAAATAAACACAAATATAAAAGAGTTGAGTTTAAAAGATTAAACATAAGGTTTATCTTGGTTCAGCCACCAATCCACTTGTGGCCTACGTCCAGTCCTCAAGCAATCACTCGAGATTTTCCACTGTATCTTCAAGCTTCAACAGGTGCTTGCAACCTTTACAAGTTAGAACATTCAACAGACCCTAAGATACCTCACCCTTTGTGCTTGAGCCTCAATTCCAAAGGGATACCTCACCTTTACAAGTGTGTAAGGGATACTTCACACTCTTTACAAAGAATCAAAGTATATAGACGATGAAACTCTCACAAGAGTATGTAATACAAATTGAAGCCCTAGAATGCTCTTCAAGAATTTCTCAAATTGTTGCAAAAATAGAGCACAAATGATTCAAGATTGATTCACATATTAGAGTGATAGAAATATGTTTTTAGTTGTTAGTTAGCCATAAATGATGACCCAAGCTATGTATTTATAGTGTTCTAGCATAAAGGAGTCGTTGGGTGACATTTATGGCAACATTAAATGTCAAGAAAATAGACGTTGGGTATTGTCAGACTTGTTGTAATTAATTACATGGTCCATGTAATCGATTACATGGCTCTTAGAATGTGTTTTTGGCTTTCTGTGCAGGATGTAATCGATTACAACCTTCATGAAATGGATTCCAGAGCCTCTGCCAGAGATGTAATTGATTACAACCCTTGTGTAATCGATTACATGGCCTTTGTTTGACTTGTAATCGATTACAATACATATGTAATCGATTACAATCACCCTTAAACACATTTTTCAAGCCTAATTAAGCTTGATGGCCATTTCCAGCTTAGAAAATACTTGGATTTTATAAGATATAACCTTGAGTTATAAAATCTAAGATTAAAATTAACATTTCTTTAAAATATGAACTTTCAACTTCAAGTTGATTTATAAAGATATTTCAAAAACTATTTTGAGATACTTGAGATATACTGAGAGCATTTTACATTAAGATTCTAAGTCTTACCACCTATACCAAATATATCTCTCTTGAACATAGTCTTTATCTTAACTTTGTTATCATCAAAAACTTCATTTGATATGCTTCATGACATAAGCATTCACATTCTCTCCCTTTTTGATGATGACAAAATAACATTGGAAAAAGAGTAGCATTTATATGTTAGAGATTTAAGCGCAACCTTCCCCCATAGTTTTTGCATGAGATAAGACAAAATAATTTTCATGTAAAAACTCCCCTGTACTCATGAAAACCATGCAACAAATATGTTATTTTTAATACTCTCCCCCATTGGCATTATCAAAAAGACATAAGCATTCAATATTTCATAATAATACCAACAAACTTTTAGTAGCATTTAGCTTGATTAGCCAATAAAACCAGGCTTCACAACTACATAGAAGAACAAAGTATAACCATTTCAGCCCATATAGATCAATATCAGAGTATAATCAGTTATCAACTTAACAAAGAGATGTATTATAATCAGCAAAATAACCAGATTGTATAATCATCAAAAGTAAAATCTAGAGTCATATACAAAATCATAAAAGTAACAAAGTGCTAATGGGTTAGACAGAGTATATAAAACAAAAGCAAATCAGCATGACCAAGCCCCATGGTCACTCAGTCGCCTCGCTATCACTGTCACTGTCAATAGCTGATAACTTCATAGAATGTAGTTATTATTGCCCTATTTCTGCGCTATAAAGAGTGCTTAGTTCTTGTTTACAATGCATATTTGGAAGTTGTTAAGCTAATATTTGTCAAATTCTAATTTGGATACCTTCCTATGTGATATTGAGCAATTTGTGCATATTTGATATGTGATTGAGTGAATTTGTATCTGATATTAATTTGGTGATTTCTCTATTATAAGAAGGGCTCCAAACAAGATGATATATGGAGCATTTGAGTCAAAAGTGGAAGAGGAAGCCAAATGTGCATCTCAGCAAGTAACGTTACGACGTAAGAAATGAATGTCGCAACGCTGGAGTGATATTTGTTGTAGAATACTATAGACGATCAAGAAACATCGCGACATGGGCATGTCAATGCCTCGACGTTGGTGGATTCCCTTGTATCAGTACAAAGACCCGAGGCTAGAGTGCTACGACGCTGAGAACTGGATGCCACGGCGTCTGTAACCTAAATGAATGTGCGCCATGGCGTCCCCTATTTTTCTGTGCCTAGAAATAATTTTATGAGATTTTAGGTTAATACTTTACTTAGTTTAGAGAAGCTATGCTAGGTTTTACTATTTGGAGGCTGAAGGAGTCTAAGGAGGCAAGGATGGAGGTTATCTTTCTTAAGGAAGATGATTCAAGCATAAATGATGACATCTTAAGAGTTTCCTTCCTTCTCCTTTCTCTTTTCCCTCCTCCTTATCTTTTGAGCATGATTTTTGTAGTTACATTTTCGTGTTCAATGATTAGTTAAGCTATATTTAGAGAAAACTTTGAATCCTTCTATGAATATTAATGATTTTGTAATCTTTTGAGTATATATTAATGTTTGGTTATATTTAATCATATGGTGCTTAATGCTCTTGATTGTTTGATCAGCTTTTAAATAATTTGTTGAAATCTGATGAGCCTAGACATAGGAATTTGGATTTTAGATCTAATGTATGGTTGATGCATGTTTGATTTCATTCAATTGGCTTGGATAAGTTAATTCGCTAATTAGATAGAAATATACATTTTAACCATGTATAGTGTGTAATTGAGAATAGATCGTTCATGAGTGGATTTTGCATCAAACTAAGGAGTTTTCGGTAAATGAAACTATGGTTAATTGCGCTAGACATAGGCTTTTAACTAAATCATATTCTCAAGCTAACTTAATCATTTCATTGATGTTCCTTATAAGGACTGCATGTTATTAGTTGAAATAGGAGGTGAAGAAGGATTTTCTAAAGCTCTAAACACTATCATTATCTTTATTGCTTTGTAGTTTAAATTTAGTTTATTTGCACTTTATCTATTTTTATGTTCTTGAATAGAATTAATTAAGCTATTGGTTAGTACTTGGTTTTGTAAGTCAATATCTTCGTGGGAACGAACTTTATTCTTCACTGTATTACTTGAATGATTTGTGCACTTGCAGTACACAAATGGTCTAACAACAGCCACATCACCAAGGTCCACATCGTCGTCTGTTGGGAATTGCGGATCAAAATATCTCGCAGCGGAATAATAGGATTCCCACACAGGATCCATGCGAAAAGTCCATAATCCGAGTTTTTTTTAAAATTTACCTCTTGAAGCGTGATAAACACAAGCGAGGTGAATCACCAACACCGTAATAGCGACGATGTTTCTGCGGTATCCACACGAACAGACTTGCAAAAGGAGTCACGCCTCTGTTTCGCGGTGCTAACTGCGAATAGAAGAGAAGAACCTTTCACTGTGTAACACCCTCCCTAGGGCGTCACATTTTAAAATAAAAACTTAAACCAATTATAATTATTTTATAAAAGCTTGAGTTTCAAAATACAAATTTTAAAATTTCTTTTTCGCAGAAATATAAACTTACCAAAAATTAAGAGTAACAATGAAATTAGATTGAACTGATTAACATACATATGCCATATACATCACAAAATAATCAACAATAAATTAAAACATGAAAATTACAGACTCGTGAGAAACAAGAGTAAACCCAAAGAAAGTTACTACTAATAGCACGGTAATAACACTAACGAGGAAAAATAAAACTCAACCTAAACAAAAATTCCATTTCTTCACCAACTGCATCATGTTGAAACTTGGAAGATTACTTCTTGACGCTGTCACCATCTTCAGAATATTGTCTCCAATAAGCCTCAAAATACGCTTTGCCTACTACACGAATTTAAACAATACCAACCAAACAAAACAATACAATAAAGAGGTGAGATCCCTTTCACCTTTACCAAGATCTGATAGCAAAGAATGATACGAATGACTAGATCATTCCATACACACACAATCAATACATGAATTTAGTCATATTATCGATTTACAATTAATTCTAATAAGCATATATTGTAATCGAATAAACCACAATAACATTACCAGGATAGATATAACAATTCACACTATATAAAATGCCATAACAATAAATCATAATAATATAGAATAAAGATTAAATGCAATATCAACATATAATATCCTAAATAAAAGATCATAGGTAAACGATCACAGATAAAAGATAATAATGTACCACATATAAACATATGCAATGTGACACAATCCTACTCCATGGAGCTACAACACACACAACGATATCAGAGAGAATGAGATGAGAATTCTATTTGTACTGCCCAGCCAATCCAGCTATTGCACTGTCCACCCTTTGTGTCTATAGCTTTGGCTACCCCGACCAGCTATTGCACTGTCAAAACTTTGTGTCTATAGCTGACCGTTGTGATTGCTATTGCACTGTCAATACTTTGTGTCTATAGCCCACGAAAAATAATCATAATAAAAACAATGGCATAGCATACAACCCAGACACATAATCAAATAATTGTATACTACAGAGCGGTCAATAGTCCTCTCAAAACTTGATTAAGGATAGTGTTCGTCGAGATCATAAGTGTGTTATCACGCACCACGCCCGTAAGAGCTACCTCCCGTCCACATATGGAATAATGCACACTATGAACTCCAAGTCCATATCGAACCGAACACACTATGCCTATCACATCGACAACACGATGTTATTCATCTCGTCAATCAAATCACCAATTTGGCACGACTCAATGCATGAACAAATGCGTAATTACCAAAATATCCTCAGGTTTCAATTATTTATATAAGTGTCATCAATTTCCAATTATTTACAAAAATACCATCAAGTCTCCATTATTTACAAAAACGCCACTAAACTTCCATTATATACAAAAATGCCATCAAACTTTCCATTATTTACAAAAATACCATCAAACTTTAAATAATCACAAAAACACCCTCAGATTTCAAATAATGTCAAAAACGCCCTCAATAGCGAAAATAATTACGTAAATGCCCTCAATGGCATAAATAAATACATAAATGCCCTCAATGGCATAAATCTCAAAATACAGTACGCTCCCACTTGGCGCACTATCTTTTTCATAAAACCAAATCACAATACGCACCCACTTGGCGCAACATAACTTCTCATATATCTGGGTTCACCACATTGGCCCAATAGTAAAATTTGCTGTTTTTGTCAATCGCGTAGAAATTTTATTTTATTTACAAAATCTTGTCGTTTTCACAATATATATCACATTTCCAATCGCGTAAATATAATTTGTGTTTCCTCAATCGCGTAATAATTTTATATCATTTTCTCAATCGCATAAGCTTTTTAAATCATTTTCTTTTCCGTTTCCTCAAATAAACAGCTTTTTGACTAATAAACAAAATTATTAAGCAATTTAAAACCATTTAAAATATTTTTCAAGCTACTGTAAAATATTTCAAATTAATGTATAATCTTTGTAAATACTAACAATACTTAAATTAGTTTCTAAAATTCAATTCGACCATTTCATTTTTAATAATCAAAACATTTTGATAAAATTTCCTTTAACATGCTTACTTACCTTAGATTATTTAGAATCCAATTTTTCTCACTTTTTGGCATGTTGGCCGAAATCTCATAGTATAAATAAAATTCCAAAAATTCATTTCTTTGTTCTAATTCACTTGAATTCACTTGATATTCATTAAAAACATTGTAAATCACCTTAATTCCTTCCATTCAATGGTATGACCGAACCTAGGGTTTTACATTCTTTGGAATACTCATGCATTTCTAACATTATAATAACACATACAATACATATGCCACATATTTCAACACTATAGGCATGCAAAATATTCTAAAGCTATAATCATGCATATAAAAATAAATAAATCACTAACCAAAAAACACTTAAATAATCAAATAATTAACACAGGCCACAACAATTCAAACCACCACAATTACACAAACCGAATCCTCATGGATTCTTCATACACAGACAAAAACATTCCTCACCACCAACACATGGTTGATGAGGGTAATCTCCCTCTTACCTCTTGAAGCAAAATAACCGGTTAGTCTCCTCCTTCTCCTTGAAATTTCGGGTAGCCTCCAAACAAAATCCTAACAATTTAAAACAATTAGTAAAAACTCATACAAGGTTTAATATGGAAAAACCATGGAACAATCATGGTTAGAAATATTAAAAATCAAGATTTAAACCAAAGAAATCAAAACTCACCTTTAGGGAAGTAAGCAAAAAGCTTGAGTTTGGACTAGCTAGAGTGGTTTTTTAGCAAAACCTTGAGAATAAAAATTGCTTAAAATGGTGTTAGGCTTTAGGAAATGGTGTTGATAAAAATTATAAGGGAGTGAGTATGTGGGTTGAGATATTGACCGAATAAAAGAGAAGAAAATAGGAGAAGAAATAGTTAAAGCACAACTTGAATTAAAATAAAATCAAGAGATGAAGGATTAAAGATTGGATGGTGTGGTTTGGAAGTGAAGACCGAATGGAAAGAAAGAAAATGGGAGAGGAGGATGCGTGAGTTTCCTTGGAACTTTGAGAGAAAGAATGAATTATGTTTGATTTTGTTTCCTCCAAATGCATGGCCGTGGAAGCACATGCAAAAAGGCCACCAATTTTGACTCTCCAAGACTCCATCTAAGCCTTAGAATTCACCAAGGGTCAAGATTAAAACTTGATCACCAAGCTTGTTTCCTATTGGCTACTCCAAGCCTTGTCACATGTTCTTGAATATTCCATTTTGCCTCCAATATTGCAGCTGCCCATGTGCTGCTACCGTGTGGAAAATTTGGATGAGTTTAAGTGATTTAATCACATGCAAACTATCCTAACCCTCCATTCCTTCAATGGTTGAGATGAGGTCTTTATTGTAGTGCTTAAGAAGCTTGTAAAACTTGTCCAATAAGCCCCTAAAGGCTGCTGCCCAACCGTATCCTCCAAGTCCATTTTAAGTATTTAATTTGTTTTAATTACATGTTAGTCAATTAGGAAAATTTATTTGGTCAAATATCCTAATTAAATCCTAATTAGCATTTTAATCTTATGACTAATATATCTAACATATACTAACATACATCATAACCTTTAATTAATTTTAGAACTTTCAATTAATATTTTAGATTATACTTAGTTAAGAATTAAACTAGTTTACTTAATTGTTTATTCTAATTACATAACTAGTTAATTAAACAAATAATTACATAATTTATAATCTCTAAACAATATTAGCATATTTAATTAGTATTTATATTATAATTATTTTATAACTAAACTAGTTTAATTAGTTTGCAAATTAAGTAATTAATCTAGTCAAACTAAGCTTAATTAATTACTAATCCTAAAGTCAAACCTACAACTTTTGACTTAATCCTAGCCATTGATTCATCTTTAAATCCTATCCATTGATCAAATCCATGGTCATCATCCAAGCTTATCCATCAAGATTCAATCCTAGCCATTCATCAAATCTATGGTCATCATTCAAGCTTATCCACCAAGATTCAATCCTAGCCATTCATCAAATCTATGGTCATCATTCAAGCTTATCCACCAAGATTCAATCTAATGGTCCAAAATGGTCAAGCCACTTTTGTTGACTTTGTCTTTATTAGTTTGACTTCTAGGTGTCTTATTTCTATTGGTCCAAGTTTCTTGTTTCTATTGGTTACTTTATTTATACGTGGGTCCCACACACAAGATGTCGGTCCATTGTCAAAATTTATAATGAGTAATAAAATAATACTCAAAATTATTTTATCACACGCTTAAATTCTAAAAATTACTGAAACTAATTTATATATCAATCAATTGGGTTTAGTAAGATCCCCCAACTCTAATTAATTAAAATAATATTTTTCCGACCGAAAAATTATTATTTTCCGTCCCGAGCAAATCTCACAAAAAGTCCAAATAAAATCACAGACAAGAATATCAAACACTCAGTATCATGTAGAAAAATCAAAAACAAGACATTCGGGATGAAATGGTCATTTTTCCATTTTTCCCCATCACGAAGCAAAAC
Source organism: Ormosia semicastrata (assembly GCA_029884595.1). NCBI lineage: Eukaryota > Viridiplantae > Streptophyta > Magnoliopsida > Fabales > Fabaceae > Ormosia > Ormosia semicastrata. The sequence continues at coordinate 60,871,990 of JAQQTO010000061.1, read as the reverse complement.
ACTCAAAACGGTCAAATAAAATAACAGACAGTATTATATGTCTGTATTTCATACAGAAAAACAAGAAACAGTAAAATAAGGATACATCGGTCTTTTACCCAAAAATTGGGGTGTTACACACTGTCTCTCACTCACTTTCTTAGGTGCGGCTAGGGTTGTGATGTAACATCTAACGCAGCCCCCTTAACACTACTATTTATAATAGTGGCTGCCTTAAGTGAGTGTGAGCGATGTAAGGTAAGGTAAGTCAGGCAACCCTAAAACCCATCTGTCATGAGTTAGGCCCACAATTGAATCCGAGTCCAACTTGGATCCTTATTGCTCCAATTTAGTCTGTTCTAAGTGTGCGACCCTGCAGGTTCTCATGACGTTGGTAGTAATATTAAAATCTCATTTTAATATTACAAATAGTGAACGGTATCTAGCAACACATCACTGCTACCCAAGTAATGAGAATGTCAGTGATTTGACATAACATATCCGTGATCAATGTTTCCGTGTAGTTTAGTCCCTTTGTCAAGATATCTAGATTGAACACAAGGCATGGAATGCGTCACCCTTGTATAGTCCAATCATTCGTTTCCTGATACTCGAGTAGACTTTGTAACAACAAATGAGATCAATATCTCATATTGACTCATTTGAGCATGGCCATGCATTTCGCGAGCCTCACTCAATCGGGGGCCCGAAGATATCGCTCTGTTATGTAGGAGTGACAAATTCCATCTAGGTCACTCACATCCCTCTCGCATGATTTGCGGTATGTCCAATAACCAACTTTATAATCACCTTGTTACGATGACGTTTGATGGCATTAAAACACACAACTCCTCATGTAGGAATCGTAGTGATTTCGGTCAAAGGACCACAAACACCATTATCACTATGAGAATCGCTTATGACACTCACGTAACGATCCATGTAGCGTTCTCATGGTGGGTCACCCAAAGACATCATTACTCTAATATGTACCAATGTGAAGACTTGATATCTCATATCCATGACCCGTGAGATGCGGTCATCAGTCTCTACACATACTAGTCTCAATGTATTATTGTTGTCCTAATTAACAATAATACTTTACTAGGGACATTTAAGAATAGTGTTGTAACCAAAAGGATCTCACGATCAAGTCATCCACTTGATGTCCTATGGCATCAAACTTACTATTCTAAGGACTTTATTATGTTTATCAAAAAAGAACACAATAAATGAAATGCCTCATATATAAAATAGCATAATAGAATATATGTAAATACAGAAAATGTATTAGCCTCTAGGGCATACACCAACATCGTCATATGTGTCAAGATCATCCTCAGAGCAAAGAATCTCCTCATCATCGCCAGGAACACCAGCTGTAGCACCGGAAGGACCAGTAAAGGATATGGGAGCAAGAGGTGCAGTAGAGGAGGTCGGAGCACTGGTATCTCTCCTAGGTACTTAACTTGGGCCCTCCAACAAAGATCAAATAGAGGCTAACTCTTGATCGGAGTGATCCATCCCCAGCTTAAGATTATCAACCTTCTGCTCAATGCGATCCATCTTCACTCCCACTGTGGTCACCAAGCTACGTATCTCCTGAAGCAAAAGTTCCAAAGAAGCTGGAGTATAAGCAGGCTGTTGGCCTTCTTCATCATCATTATCCTCAGCTTCTTGAGGAATGTGACCACAACTTCCATGAAAGAGATAGTACCATTTATCGTCAATCTCCCTCAGCAGAAGCTTTTACAGAGTATGCAGACCAATGGATTGTGGCCCTTTACAACTAGTAACCTTTATCTCTTTGGACAAGGAAATGTGGAAGTGCTCTTAGATAGCTATAACTAACATGGCATAAGGCAAGGCATGGGTTTTCTTTTTGGCTTCCAATATATGTTGAATAATATATAAGGCCCAATTGATTAGTCAGTCAGTATTCATGGCCCGCAAAGTCAGCACATTATCCTTGAGAACTTGGGAGTAGTTGCCTTCTATAGGAACTAATCCCCTAGCCACAAGGTAATACAGCACCCTATTCTCCATTGTTAGCCTAGTTGCCATCACCCTCTTTTTGTCCCTAGGAATCTCATAGCCAACTCTCAGCAATGGAGTCAAAGCAGTCCTGTATTCATACTCATCTCCCCATACATTTTCACGGCCACAGAAGTTTACACCATCAAAATTTAGCTTAGTCAGCCTATGCCATATATCCTTAGTGACTACGATCTATTTCTTTTTTACCTCAGAAATTAGGCATTCATTCTCATATTTCAGATTGGCATAAAATACCTTAACTAAGTCCAGGTATATGTATTTCTTAATGCTCAAAAAGTCAATCAAACAAAGCCTTTCTATCATTCGAAAGTTGTCTAATGGTTCACTAGAGTAGAAGTCTTTGGTAAGATACTTGGGTGAGATAATTTTTCTCAACTAAAAATTTTTGCGGAAGTATTCAGCTCTCTTTGAGGTGTTGAAGTGTTGCGTGAAGTCCAACCTCGAAATGGTGAGTGGAGGAGCACTGGAGGACGTTCCCACTGTGACCCCTGTTCTTGGTCTCTTGGCGCGTTTTGAGGATTTCACCATTTGTAGTGAAATGAGAGGAAATGAATAGGAGGAAGGTGGAGGGAAGGTGTTTTCTTGGGGTTTGGTGATGGCGGAAGGTAGCAATTTGGTGAGAAAAGGTGGAAAAATGTGGGTTAGAGCTAGAGAGAGAGAGCATGTATGTGAGAGAAGATGGGGAGAAGAATTTGGGGATTTTTTTTGGAAATTAGGTTAGGGTTTTGGTAAACAGGAAGATTTTGAGTGAAATGGAGGTGGAATTGAGTGATTTGGGCAAGATTTGAGAGAGAAATTGGGAATTTTAGGTGAGAGGTTTCATGAGGCTAGAGAGAGAAGGAGAAGTTGTAGATGAAAAATGGCTTTTCGCACACTGAAACCCCTTTTAAACCCCCTTGTAATCAATTACATTAGGGTTGTAATCGATTACATTGGGGTTGTAATCGATTACACATGTTCTGGGTTCCATGTAATTGATTACAAGGTGGGTGTAATCTATTACAAGCATTCAGGAATGGGTGTAATCGATTACATGGTATGCGTAATCGATTTTATGCATTCTAACTTGCTTGTAACACTTGACAAGGCCTTTGTAATCGATTACAAAGCTCCTGTAATCGATTACAAGCCTACTGAACTTGATTTTCTTACTTCAAATTGTAGGAGACTTGTACCAAAACCTCCAAACCACTTCTAAGACTTCCCAAACTAATTCAAAACATCATGTAAGCATAAAAATTAACTAGTTCTTAATCCAAAACACATGTTCTTGCAAAAGCACCACCTTGGTCAAGCATCAAACCACTTTAACTGGATTGGAGAATGTTGAGTAATTAATTTGGAGGACTTAGTCATAATGGAGTATTTGCAAAACAAACTTAGGGGAACCTTCAACGCTCAAGTTAGTATCAGATTAAAAAATAATTAAAGTAAGATAATTATGCAATGAACTCAATTATGCAGAAAATGACATATTATGCAGCAAAATTACACATTATGCAACAAAAGTGACAAATTATGCATCAAAATGACAATTTATCCGGTAATATGGCAAATTATACAGAAAATGACACATTATGCAGCAAAATTAGATGCATGATTGATCCAATATATGAAGCTCACTTCTTATATAAAAGAATGCTTCTTTATTCAAAGGCTTAGTAAAGATATCAGCTAGTTGTGGTTTCAACAAACTCAAGCATACAATCACCTTTTTGAACATAAACTCTTATGAAATGGTGTCGTATTTCTACGTGCTTTGTTCTTGAGTGCAAAATGGGATTTTTAGACAAATTGATTACATTAGTGTTATCACACCTTATAGGGGTGTGATCAAGCTCAAGACTATAGTCTAGAAGTTGTTACTTCATCCAAAGGATTTGAGCACAACAACTCCTAGCTATAATATATTCAACTTCAGTTGTAGATAATGTCACACTATTTTGTTTCTTACTATGCCAAAAAACTAGTGAGCTTCCAAGCAAGTGGCATGTCCTACTAGTGCTCTTCCTATCCATTTTGCATCTAGAAAAATCAGAATCAGAATAACCAATTAGACTACATAAGGCACCCTTAGGGTACCACAAGCCCATTTGTGAACTGCCTATTAGATATTTCATAATTCTTTTTACAGCACTTAGGTGTGATTCTTTAGGATTCACTTGAAATCTAGCACACATGCACACACTAAACATAATATTAAGTCTACTTGCTGTGAGATAAAGGAGTGAACCAATCATATCTCCATATTTTGAGATTTCTATAGATTTACCTCCTTCATCCTTGTCCAAATAACAAGAAGTGCCCATTGGTGTAGCTATATGCTTAGCATAGTCCATTCCAAAGTTTGTGATCAACTCCTTGCAATACTTGGATTGACTTATGAAAGTGACATCCCTTGGTTGCTTGATTTGGAGACCAAGAAAGAAGTTGAGCTTACCCATCATAGACATCTCAAACTAACTTTGCACAATGCTAGCAAACTCCTTGTAAAGAGGCTCATTAGAAGCACCAAATATAATTTCATTAATATATATTTGAACAAGAAGTATGTCATGCTTTTTATGCTTGATAAAGAGATTAATGTCAACCTTTCCTCTAGAGAATCCTTTTTCCAAAAAGAACTTGCTCAACCTTTCATACCAAGCTCTAGGAATTTATTTTAAGCCATACAAGGCCTTTTTCAATTTAAAAACATGGTTGAGCAGTTCAAAGTTTTCAAAACTAGGAGGTTGTTCCACATATACCTCTTCTTGTATGAAACCATTTAAGAAAATACTTTTAACATCCATTTGATAAAGCTTGAAATCCATGATGCATACATATACAAGTAGCATTCTTATGGCTTCTAATCTAGCTACAAGAGCATATGTTTCTTCATAATCAATACCTTCTTCTTGATTATAACCTTTAGCAACAAGCCTAGCTTTGTTTCTTATTATTAAGCCCGTTTTATTAAGTTTGTTCCTAAAGACCCATTTAGTGCCAATTATAAGATGATTATTGGGCCTTGGAACCAATTCCCAAACATGATTTCTCTCAAATTGGTTTAGTTCATCTTGCATGGCCAAGATCCAATGTTCATCATTAATGACCTTATTTATGTCTTTAGGTTCAACTTGAGAGACAAAAGTCATATGGTTACATACATCTCTAAGAGAGTTTCGAGTAGTTACTCCTTTTGATACACCACCTATCACCTTGTCAAGAGGATTATATCTTGGTGTCCTTCATTCCTTGGGAAGGTCCATGATTTGTGAATTCTTTTTCCTTGGGGGATCAAAGGGACTCTCTTCTTTCTTCTTGGCTTCTTTCTCTTTGTTTTCCAAGTGTGTTCTTGCCCTGATTTTTGCAACATTATCAACTAAATCCTTTCTCGAGAAATTTGGGTTAGTTTCATTAAATGCAACATTATGGACTCTTCTATGATCATAGCTCTTTTATTGTAAACTCTAAAAGCTTTACTATGCATGGAATAGCCAAGAAATAATCCTTCATCAGACTTAGCATCAAACTTCCCCAAGTTATCTTTTCCATTCTTTAAAACAAAGCATTTGTATCCAAAAACATGAAGTGTGAAACATTTGGCTTTCTTCCCTTATACAACTCATAAGGGATTTTCTTTAAAATTGACTTTATTAAGGCCTTATTCATAACATAACAAGCGGTATTTACCGCATCCACCTAAAAGTACTTAGGAAGGTTAGCCTCATTGAGCATAGCCATTGTCATTTCTTCTAAGGATTGATTTTTCCATTCTACAACCCTATTTTGTTGTGGAGTTCTAGGAGTAAAAAAATTATGTTCAATGTCATATTCATCATAAAAATTTTCAAAATCATGATTTTTAAACTCACCACTATGATCACTTCATATAGATGTAATGCAAAAACCTTTTTCATTTTAGATAACTTTGGAAATTCTTTTGAATGATTGCAAAGTATCATTTTTGTGAGATAAGAATAATGTCCATGTAAACTTAGAAAAATCATCAACAATCACTAATGCATAGCAATTCCCACTAAAGCTCATAGTTCTAGAGAGACCAAAAAAATCTATGTGCAAAAGTTGTAAAGGTCTAGAGATTGAAACTACATTTTTAGCTTTAAAAGAGACATTTACTTGCTTTCTCTTTTGACATCCATCACAAAGTTTATCTTTTTCAATTTTGAGCTTTGGAAGTCCAATTACTAGTTCTTTTGAGACCAACTTATTTAAGTGATCCATGTGAATGTGAGCAATTCTTCTATGCCATAACCATGAATCATCTTCATTGCTCATAAAGTGTAACATCCTCTCTAACCTAATGATACTAATCAGGGTTATAGTAGTTCAATAAAAATGGTTAAAATTACCTAATAATTTTGGTAAATTGTTTGGGTTGAATTAAGCTTAAATCTATAACACTGAATATAAGAAATAACTCAAAATAGCTCAGAATTTAGCTTAAATTAGCTAAATTGATAAAAATAAATATGGTAAATTATTTCTAAGTCATAAAGGATTAGAATAAACTATGTGAAATTTTGGAAGATCAGATAAGTTAGTTGGCATTTTTAATGACACTGACATAGTGTTTAAAGACCAGACTAAACAGACATATAGCTTAGAAAATTATAAGATTAAGAACAAATGTAAAATAGAGGAAGAAGATTAATTTGAGAGTAGAAACAGATTTAAATGGATACTTGAAAGCTTCTAAATTCAATTCCATAAGGTTTAATTTAACTCAGTGATGAATAGTAAAGTTTAGTGTCTGATAAAGGTGTATACAGATGATTATGGAAAAATAAATCTGGAAAGTGTATGAAATCCTAGAATTTTACCTAATGGCTTGGAAAATTCACTTATGAGAAATTAAAGTATCTTTAGTAGATCAAAAATTATCAGTTGGATTTCATTTTTTCCCTTTTATTTTCCTTCCCTCACGTCTCACACCCTTCATTATTACTTTGAGAGATATTTTTCTCTCACTTTTCTCTCCCTCACTCACGACTGCCTCATGAAAAAGAAACAAAGAAAAGAAATAAGAAATAAAAGAGGAAAAAAAAGAAATAAAAGACAGAGGGGAACGAAAAGAGAGAAGGACAGAAATGGAGAAATAGAAGTGGAAAAAGAGAAAGAAGGAGAAGGGGACATGAGACCAAGAGAAAATGGAGGGGAAGAAGGAGAATCAAGGAAAGAAAAGCAAGGAAACAAGATCAAAACACCATGGAAACCAAGGTAGGGGTTTTTCTTCATTGTCCTCTCTTCATTTTGTGTTGATACGATTATTTTGCTACTGTTGTAAAGGATTTTGAGTTGTAAATGAAATATATTTGTTTTATTCTTTAGCAACAGATGAAAGGCTTTACGTTTGGGTGTGTTTCTGCAAAAATTTGGGAAAACTAGAAATAACGGGGAGAGTCGCGACACATTTTATGAAGAGTTGCGACCCCCAAGTCTTCAGAACGCAGGAAATGTGACCAAAGAAGGGAGAGCTGTGGCACAAAATAATGGGAGCCGCGGCACAACCCTTGAAGCCACGACACTAAAGAAGTGGAGTCACGACATTTATTGGAAAATGCTTCTAGACATGTGTATTTATGTGATTTTGTTATGAATTGCTTCATGTTTTGGCCTGAAATGATATAATGGAATGCACTAATGTTTGATTGGTGATTTGAGAAATGATTTCCATGATAATATTGCATCAATTGAGATTGAATGATGGACTAGATTACTGATAACAAGAAAGACCTTTATATGCATATTATTGCATTTTGATGAAATGTGAGGCCTTGTGCTATGATATGAGATGATAAGATATATATCATGCTATATAGTTAATTTGACCATGATGTATGATATTATGATATGAGATTGATTGATGAATTTGATTACCTATGTTGAGAGAAATTATGATATGCATATTCATGCATGATTGATGTAACATCCTCTTCAACATGTTAGACTTGTAAATAGTTACTAAGGTTGCTTAATACTTGCTTAACATGCCTATTTAATTTTGTAATAATTTGAGTTAATTTAGGCACTTTTTTGTAGCCTGAAAGGTGAAAAGTAGCTTAAAATGACCCAGATATTAGCATAAATGGCTTAGCTATTGGAAATAAATGTGGATAATTTATTTTTAAGTCACAAATGTGTATTCTATGATGTGATTAAAGTTTGAGAATAATCGGAGTTCGTTTGGTATTTTTAGGTATACTGGTTGTGTGTTTTAATGGCAGAATGACTGGTCATAGATATGAAAAATTATGATACTGGTGAAACGACTTTTTTAATGAATCTTAGTATTTGTTTTAAAGTTGTTGGAACTTGAAAAACTTGATTTAGCTAAATATGAGTGTTTTTAGTAGATCGAGAAGTATCAGTGTTATAACTTAATGCTTATAACCAGCCACAATTACTACCTTTTAAGTTGAACTTTTTACTTGGTTTTTTGTCTCTCATTTCTCACTTTTTTCTCTTTTCTTCAAGACTAGAAAGAAACAACGGTAGAGAAGGAAGCACAAAATGGAGGAAAGGAAGGCAAGAAGCACAAGAAGAAGGGGAATTCCAAGTTTGAGATTGAGGATTAATCTGCAACATCAAGTCAGCTTGAAGGTAGGGGTTCTTGAGCTCAAAACTTCATTCCTTCTCATTTTTCATGTTTAGCTTGTTTGAAGTTTAATATGCCAAAATGAGATCTTGAGGTGTTTTGAGTGTTTCTTTCTTGGATAAGTTTTAAATGTATTTTATGACTTGTTCATGTTAAGAGTGTGGATTAGAAACTGAAAATTCTCCATTTGGACCTAAAATGCTTAAAGTATTGATTTTTGGGGTTTAGATGAGTGAATTGGTTTTTGGATCCATTTTTGATGAAATGAATTGTTGTTTTATGTTTCTTTCATGTTTGTGAACTTGTTTGGGACTTAAAATCACTAAGAAACCAATTTGAAGTGATCAAATTTTGTGTATGAAACTAATGGAACAATGCCACACATCTCAAGCACTAGTCGCCCAGAGAGCTATGTGTTTATGCTGCTCGTGCGCTCAAAGTGCTCGTGGTTCCACGCTAAGGCGCCGAGACAGGGTAAAACATGTTATTAGCATTGTGACACTAATTTAATTTCCTACTTGTTGGGATCATTTGTACAAGCCTTTTAGGGTGTATTGAGGCACTTTTGAGGATATTTCTTAGAGAGAATTATCAATTTGCATATATGAAAAAGTTTGAAAAATTCTTAGACATTGAAAATGTGATAAAATGCCTAGGTCAGTGTTTAGAACTTTGGTCAACATGAGGTTGATTTCTAAATCACTTGTGAGTGATTGTGTGATGTTCTAGATACTATTTAACAAGAGATATCAATCTTGCTACCTTGCTGGATAGGTGAAGCTAAGATTCCTATGTGCTAGTGTTTAAAATGTGGCTTGGATATTTGGTTTTCAAACTTGGTATTTCCTAATTTCCTATGTATTGTGGCCTTAGATGGTGTGCATAACCATATGACCTGAGAATGAGGTGTTGGATCTAAATTCTCCTTGCATTTATGCTTGCATGGTCAGGGTTACTAGTATAGGAGTGACAATAGTACTCTTACATTGGTATGAGGAAAGTGTCTACTAATTGCCAAGTGGGTTTATGCCTTTAGGCTTATCCTGCTTTGTATATACAAGAAACAGAGGTTTATGAGAAATAAGTAAGTAGCTTGTGTTTTCAAACTTTAAAACTTGCATTGGTATTGCATAATCATAATATTGGGATGTTGTTTGAGCATAATCATATTTCATAACATAAAACATTGCATTATTGACAATTATATGGGCAGTTGTCTTACTTGATCAGTTGATTGCTTGGTTGCTTGTCGATGGTATCTTAGGATTATATGGGCGATTCTTTGATATTATTGATTTTTGGATATTCTATTACATAGAGTGTTAATATGTGTTTACTTGAATTATTTGTTGTAAATGACTAACTACTAGTCTTGGTATGCGAATACTGAGAAATTGTGATTTCTCACCCCTGTGTGTTCCATGTAAATCCAGGTGAAGTCCCTCCAAAAGGTAAAGGTAAGAAAAAGAAGAAGCAAAAGGCTTAGTTTAGCAGTTTTATTTCTTTTTGAATTAGATTGTATATTTGTACTCTTCTGATTGTTTGTAAAATTTTATGTATACAGTATGACTTGTTATCCAGTGATGTATATATATATATATATGATCTTTTTATCATTCTTGGCTCTCTATAATGACTATACAGGTTATTATAGGTATTTATTTTATGCATTTTTTATAAGTGACATGCTTAATGCGATTTATCTTGAAATATTCCGTTTATTTTATGATAATTGTATTAGGGTGTTACACTTGATGATTTCATAATTCAAAAGATTTGATGAAAAAAAATTTCTCTCATGGGTATCCCTTTGTGGAACTAGGCCGATTAGTGATGTGTGAATAAAATACACACATCTTGTACTTGATTTGAGGTGGATTTAGGTGTGCTTTGATTGATATATGTTGGAATTTATGTCACTTTTAATTTAATTATCCTTAGTAGCTCATAATTAGTCTTTCTCTATGTTTTTAGGTCCAAAAGAGGTTTTTTCACATGGCTCTATGAAACTTTGGATGGATTCATTGCAATGGAGTTGAGCTCGGAATTTATATGGCCAAGATTTGCAGAATTTTTGACCTTTGCATTATAAAATGAGCATAACTTAAGCTACAGAAGTCGAAACGAGGTGATTCTAGTAGCATAGGAAAGCTAAGAAAAAGAGCTACATTTCATGAAGACCACTTGTCTAAAAAGTGATGTTTTGAGTGATTAAGGAGTTACACATGACCATGTGTAACTTGGAAAACGCTTCTGTCAAGCTCACATAGCCCTGTCTAACTTCAATGAAGCTTCTGTGTGGGAGACACGGTCTTGTCTCTTGGTCACATGGCCGTGTGACACCTGAACGTGCAAATTACACTATTTTTAAAGCTCACACGGCCATGTCTAGAAATCACACTATCGTGTGACGCTTCCTGACATGAAAATTAAGTTGTTTTGCCCCCAAATCATTATAAATAGGGTAAATCCTTAAACCTAAAGGGGGGCTTTTTGGCAAAAACATATGTGACGATTGGTTTCGATATAGAGGCTGCAAGAGACTTTGAGAGGCATAAGGATTGAAGGCTAGGGCTTAGAAGGTAAGAACAAGAGTCATTGAAGATCAACCATTGAAGTTTTTTCCCTCATCTTCATATTCTCCATCTTCTTTTTTTGTTTTGAAATCATGGTTGTTTCTTTAACCTTTGTTGTTATTTGTGCTACAATTGTCATGTGGGACTAAACCCCTTTTTGTAGGATAGGGATGAAACTCTCTATTTCTCTATGTTGAATTATTAATTTGATTCTTTGTTGATGAGAATTATTGATCTTGATTCATTTTTAGTGTGCTTATTGCTTGTGGTATATTGCACGCCATATTTACATGATCTTAGGCTTTAGGTGAAGGATCGAAAGATGAAATCTAATTGTTTGATAATCTAAGAATTGAACTTAGGAATTGAGACCTAGACATAGGTTTAAATCCTTCGAGAGGTAAATGATTGTCATGAATTTTAATGGGTTGGAACTTGGATTAAATTCCATAAGAATGGGATTAATGAAGTTTTAGCATGTTTTTAGTGCCAAGAAATTGGGCTTTAAAAAATTTAAGACAAATCGCCTTCAAGAACATACTTGAATATTAGCAAAGATAGGATTACAATTTATCATAGGGGGTAGTGTAGTGAATTCCTAGTCCTAGGCCTTTAAACCTTCATTGAATCTTAACTTTTCTTGATTAAATTGATTATTTAATTGATTTGAGTTTTGTTTTGATTTTAATTTAGCTTTTATTGTTGATTTTGTTCGTTTAAATAATCAAAATCATCGTAATAGTTAGTAATCAATCGATCCTCATGAGGTCAATCTTTATTTACTACTTGTACGATCCGTGCGCTTACGAAAAATCAACAAGAAGTTTTTGGCGCCGTTGCTAGGGATCGTGTTGATATTAAAACGAGTGGTAGTTTGGTTTATTTAAGCACTTTTTTTTCTTTGAATTTTCAGGTGTTGTTTCTTTCTCATGCGTAGAACGAGGGGTCAAGACGATCTTATTATTCCCATTGATCTTGAGATCGAGAGGACACTTCGTGACATTAGAAGGAAAAGAATAACATAGAGATTTAAGAAAGACCACATAACGAACAACTTAAACTAAGTCTTTAATCAAGAGCGAAGGCTAAGGGATTATGGAACTCCCAACGCTAACATTCGTCAGTCTTCTATTGTACGGCCACGGGTGGAGGCCAAAATTTTTGAGATAAGGACGTCATTAATCCAAATGATCCAACAATTGCAATTCAGCAGGTCAACAACTAAAGACCCAAATCAACACTTGGATGAGTTCTTGGAGTTATGTTACACCATAAAGATTAATGGGGTTTCAATGGATGCTATACGGATCAGACTTTTTCCCTTTTCTCTTAGGGGGGAAAGCAAAGAAATGGATTCATTCGGAAGCCCCAAATTCACTTACCACCTGGAACTTGATAGAGCAGGCTTTCTTGGACAAGTACTATCCGATTGGAAAGAGAATCAAGCTCCGTCAAGACATCACTACCTTCTCCTAAAAAGAAGATGAATCACTTTATGAAGCATGAGAGAGGTACAATGATGTCATTTGTCGGTGTCCACATCATGGCCTAAAAGATTTTGTTGTTATACAAACATTCTATGTTGGGTTGACTTTCTCAACAAAGGCAGCTCTTGATGCCACAGCTGGCGGTGCTTTGATGGCCAAGACTCCAACAGAGGCAAGGTCCTTGATAAATGAGGTCACTTTAAATATTTATCTGTGGCCAAGTGAGAGACTAACTTCAAAGAAGCAAGAAGGAATGATAGAGCTTGACGCCATTACCATGTTGAATGCCAAGTTTGGTGCCTTGACCAAGTCACTTGAGAAGCTGAATGTCAATGTTGTCTCTACCCCTAACATAGCTTGTGAAATATGTGGAGGAAGACATTTGACATCGAAATGCAATGCAGTGGAGATATATTCTCAAGACTTGTCTTTGGAGCGAGTGAGTTATGTTCAAAATGGTAATTTCAAGGCTCCAGGTAATCCCTTCTCCAACACATATAAACCCGGATGGAGAAACCACCCCAATTTCTTATATAGTAACTAGCAAAATATAGGGGTTCCATCCAATAATAGACCTCCACCTAGATTCCAACAACCTCAATAATCTTCTTAAGGTGCAAAGTCTAATTTAGAAGCCCTCATGGAGAAATTCATTGTTACCCAAAATAAGGAAAATCAAGCCATTCAAGCACAAGTTCAACAACATGGGGAGTCCATCAAGCAAATCAATACTCGCCTAGATCAAATGGCCACTCATTCCATGATGCTTGAAACTCAAATAACCCAACAAACAAGCTTGTTCAACATGGGTCAAGGGAGAATACCAAGTCAACCGAAAGCTAACCCAAGGGAGCATGGTCTAGCAATCTCAATGAGAAGTGGTAAGCAACTTGAAGGCTCCACAAGGGAAGAAAACTTTAATGATAAGGAAACCCATGAAAAGGAGGAGAAACAACAGAGAGTGAGGAAGGACAATCAAGAGAGACAATTATTTAAGTTCCTCGATGTCTTCAAAAAGCTTCAAAAAACATTCCATTTACTGAAGCATTGGAACATATGCCCTCTTACGTTAAGTACATGAAGGAATTGCTCTCAAAGAAAAGGAAGCCAGAGGACGGAGTCACTGTGGCACTTACTGAAATGTGTAGTGTTATTTTATAAAAAGAGTTACCACCAAAGCTCAAGGACCCCGGTAGTTTCACCATTCCTTATGAGTTTGGTTCACAATTTTTAGGAAAAGCACTTTGTGATTTGGGGTTTAGTGTCAACTTGATGCCATTGTCTATTTATGAAAAATTTGGTTTGGGAGATCCAAAGCTTACCTTCACTATATTGCAACTTGCTAATAGATCATATCTAATTCCTTGGGGTTTAGTCGGAAATGTGCTTGTTGTAATGCCCCTTTTTGAGGAGGGAACGTCACACTATAACCACGAAATAGAAATAAAATGTATAAACTAAGACCCGGTTCATTATATTATAGATAAGCCTGTTTATTTGTAATCGTATAAATAATTTGGAAAATTCTTTTTTTTTTGTAATAAAAATGTTAATACATGGTTACAACAGAAAGCAATCATGAGAAGTAAACCATACATTCATACCTCGTACATATGTATATACTTATATCATACTTTTTTAGGTACATAATTAGATATACAAAAAGCAAAAGCTTTACATGCCTCAAAATGATTACACATATATAGCCCACCAAAAGACAAAACATCAGGCCCCCAAAAAGATTTACAGATAGCCATCAGCAGCATCAGCCCCTAAAGCGAATAAGAAGGAACCATAGTTGGATCCTCCTTAGGGTCTTCCTCGTTAGAGGAAATCCTCAAATGAACAACCGAATTACGAGCAGGGGCTCGTGCAGAGGATAAGAATATATCACGTATGGGTGAGTAAAACTCTAAATACAAGTGAGCATTAAAAGTAAAAATAGGTGGATCATAACATCCCCAAGCTAGAGACACAGTCATGTCTCCGAGGTAGATGCAGCGATCCGTACTTAGATTGATGTGCCAACAGTCTGGACCTCCATGAAAAATCAATCTCACATAACCCAAAAAGCCATGCGGACGGGACACTATGTCCAAACAGGAATCTAATCAAAATCAGGCCAGAAGACAGGGAATTCGTGCACTTCCCCTTCCTCACTGACATCTTCAGAGAAACATATAAACAGACAAAATAGCATAAATACAGAAAAGAGGTGAGGTGTTCTACATTCGGTACCAATTATGGCAGTAAATAAACAGAATGGCGCAGGACGCCCACATAGCATTGCAAGAATAATAAGCAGCATCGAGATGACAAATAGTAAACAACTTAACAAATTCAAGCAGTTATAACATCAATAAGACAACAGCTCCAATCATCATATGAATAAATGCCAAATAATATGTTGACTCACTATACACGTGCACATGATATCGAAATCCTACTCCATGGAGCTAAACACAAACATTGGAGAGAATGATCAGGGAGACATGCTAGTATCTTGTCAATTTAAAATCAAGTGCTTTCCAGAAAATCAATAATTTTGCACAACAAGGCTTTATACAGTGGCATTCTTCATAAGATTGCGATATAGGACAGTGTCTCGGTCCGGATCGTTGGTGCGTTTGCATCGGTCTATCCCACGGTCTAAAGGAGCTACCAACTGACCATTATGAGACACCTGCACCCCAACACCCCCAAGGTCAACATTATGTCCTACACTAGTCTATTCACACTCGCACTAAGGTGTGATTCAATCTCCTAGGCAACATGGCCTTAACAATAGTCTATCGGACTTTCACAATGCATGATGACTCAATGCACATTCATGTATATTCAACAATGATATATTCATCCCATAATATGCCATAGTTTGGTCAAGTTAAACATCAACAGAATTTTGGTCCCGCTTATGGACCTATAATAACATATTATCAAATTCTCAAATGAGACAATACATTTTTTAAGGTTTATTATGAAGTTTTATTTTAATTTAACATTTCTTATGAAATCTTTCTCTAAAGGAATTCTCTTGTAATTCTCATTAAATCTTTATTTCTCTTAATTATCTTAGTTCTTTATTTAAATCTTAACCACATTCACTTAGAACATTATTCTAAGGTTCTCAAGT
Source organism: Ormosia semicastrata (assembly GCA_029884595.1). Lineage (NCBI taxonomy): Eukaryota > Viridiplantae > Streptophyta > Magnoliopsida > Fabales > Fabaceae > Ormosia > Ormosia semicastrata. Next base: position 60,856,156 of record JAQQTO010000061.1, on the reverse strand, counting down.
CTCACACTCACTTTTGTTCTTCCCTTAAGTTCAAAATTCATTATAGGTCATCAAATAAATTTCTTTCCATCACATTGTTAATTACTTAACACTTAATTGCTTAATTTCCAAGGTTACCCAAAAATTACATATTTGAATCCAAAAAAAAAACCCTAGAGGTCGTGAGCCTCCCAAGGGGGTAAGAACCCAAATTTTCCATTGCTCCATTAATTGTTATTCACTTGATTAGTTATCTCTCCAACTAGTTACAAAATTTAACCATGAACACCCTATGGAAGGGGGTATGGCCGTGAGCCACATTAAGGAGAGCAAGGAACCCTTGCTTCCATTTCATATTTCCAATCCATCAAAATCAAACCAAGATCATCAACATACACAAATACAAACAATAAAATCACATAAGAGGAAATTAATACAAAGATCATAACATATAACCAAGAGAGCAACCCTAACATGGGTTTCTCACAACCAACACACAAACAAGCTTCCCATTACTAATAGAGGTTGAAGTGGATAATCTCCCTCTTACCTAGAGAAATAACAATGAAAGCAAGCTCCTTTTTCTTTAGAATTTGTCCTCCACCACTTCAAAGCCCAAGAATATTCAAACTCACAAAAATCACAATCCATGCTTGAAAAAGGTATCCATGATCACCAAAGTGACCATGGATCACGAAAATGAGATAGAAAAATGAAAAAGCTATGAACTTTTACCTCAAAGTTTCAAGCTTTAAAGCTTGGTGGAAGAAGATGAAAATGGTGGATTCAAGAGATAGTCACAACAGAGAAAACATTCTAGGTGATGAGAAAAGGTAGGAAATAAGGTTGGGTGGGTGAAAAAGCTTGGAGGGCCAAAAATGGAGAGGAAAGTTGAGTTCTTTGTAGGTGATTTCAACAAGAAAGAAAAGCTTCAAGGAAGAAATGAATTCAAGCAAGATGGTTGCTTGAAATCAAGCAATAATGGAGGAGGAAGAAGGTATGGCTGCCATGGGAAGAAGAAGAGAGAATGAAGAGAAAAAGTTGAGAGAAAAATGAGAGAAGAGAGGTGTAGAGAGAGAAAGTGTTAGAAAAGTGTTTAGGGTTTTTGAAATGGGAAAGGATGGATGGCATAAGTGGAAATGTGACAAAATTTAGTCACATTCCCCCCTCATTGCCATGGTCACATGGGAGAGAAGAGGAGGGAAAGTTGTTCCTAGAAACTTGGGTAAAGCTTCCTTGAGAAGCTTTGTTAGATTTTGCAAAAGTCAACTTGATTGGACATAAAGTAGATTTCTAGATAAGGTGATAAGGATTTTCACTACAAGCTATTATCCAATGGATAATTGTTACAGTTTACTAAGCCATTATGTATTGTCCAATGGATAATAGAGCGTACTGCAAAATTTTTATTTAACAAAATCTACCGCGATTTTATTTATCAGATAAAATCTCAAAAAATGTAAACCTCGTAAACTATGCCCGACCTCGGGTTTAGTAAGATCCTTCGTCACGTTTCCACAGTTCAAGGTTTACCAGCCTCGGGTAAATTATTTCATTTTCCCAGCTCCACTCAGTGTGCACGCAAAATGAAAAATATATTAAAATAATCAACAGTTCAGGAAATATCTAGAAAAATTCACAAAAATCACAAATATTATAAAATGACTATTTATCATAAAACAAACAATTTTCGGGGTGTTACACTTGTAAAGGTGGATAAGTTCATTTTTTTCCATGGATTTCTTCATTGTGGAGATGGACGAGGATGCTGATATCCCACTTATATTTGGAAGACCGTTCTTAGCTACTTCAGAAGGACTAATTGATATGCTGAGAGGCAAGCTCATTTTGAAGGTGGATGGAGATCAAGTGACGATTAAGGCCTTTAATAAATCTACCCCGACATCATATCTTGATGCCCCCGTTACTTGTATTCAAGAAAAATCTTACAGGGGTTCAGTTGGTAAAAGCTCTATATCATCAAGCAATGTTGATCCTCCTACTTCTAAGAAGAGTGTTGAATAAGAGAAAAGTTCTCCCATTAGTCATGATTTATTACGAACTTATGTATCATCTTCTAATAAATTGAAACCTAATCTCTCATTTGTTAATAAATTGAAATCACCATGTTCTGGTGGAATTTCTCATACCAAGATGAATTCAGGACAACCAAGCTCAAGTCAAGTTCAAAACACCTTTGGAGGTACTTCTAAGGCTATTAACCGAGGATGGAGGAACAATTCTGAAAAAGGAAAGAGGTCATCCTATTTTTGGTGCTTTAAGCCACCTTGATTTTCCTGAACAAAAGGCAATGTCGAGCTAATGATGTTAAATAAGTGCTTCACAGGAGCCAACCTATGTTTCTATCCCTTCTCAGTTATTTCTTTTTGGTTTCGTTAGCATTCATAGTCATTACATTTAGTTTTTCCCCTGTTTACTTTATTTTTCCTTTTTTAGAAGTGATTGAGGAGTTAGACACAGTTGTGTCTAACCTCAAAAATGCTTCTGCATAAATTTTGGCAAGTCATACGGCCGTGTCCCCCTAATTTCAAAAGAAAAAAAAAACTTTGCTATTATCCTGTTATTTTTTATTGACTAACATTTTTCTATTTTTGTTTTGAAGGTCATGTTGAGTCGACTTAAGTGCCTCCCTGAGTTCGGAGCCTTTGTAGGGGGATGTATATAGTTGTCGGCCATCAAAATATTTTTTATTCTTGCATTTTGTTTTTCAGTTTTTACTTTGTTTTTCTTATGTAGTTTTTGGGATTAAGAGACCGCTCAGTTTGACCAACTATTTGCTTATGGCTACATGCCTCCCTCCGAGTCCCCTTCTCCCACCACCTTCGTGATCTTGCGTTTCCATTTTTTGGGAAGTTTCGTTGTCCTTTGTTCTGTTATTTTTCCTATTTAAACATTGAGAACAATGTTTATTTTAAGTGTGGAGGGGAGTAATCTTAATTTGGTGCAAAATTTTGTGAAATCAATGAACATTTGAGTATTGTTGGTAATCAAGTGGGAATTATGTATTAATTTCTTGATTATTTCTAAGCTGATACAAATATGTTTAAGAAGGGAATCCACTACTCATGAGCTGATTTTGTGCAAGGCAAATTTTTTTCAATTGAGTATTGAAACATTTAGCATCTTATTTGGAAATTAGTTATGTCAGCTTGCATTTTTTTTCTCTTTATTAGCTTAGCCATAAAGTGAGTTTTGAGTATTTATTGATTGGATTTTTCATAAACAAAACCCTATTTTTCTTCTGGAGTGAGATTTCTCTTGATTAATGTGCGCTAAAACTTGTTTTGATATCTTGTTGAGACTTTAAAGATTCACATTCATACTTGAACATGATTAAGACAATTAGGCTTAATTCTTTCTTGACTTCCAAAGTTACATTGATAAAATAATCCTTTAGTTACCCTATTTAAGTCTAAAATTGATCTCTTTGAATATCAAATTGAATAATTAGGTTGGAATCTTTGAAACATCTGATGTGTTAATTGAGAAGTTATAAAGGATTATTTTTGTCTTCAAGGGGTTTATTGCTTAAAAAAAAGAAAAAAGAATAAAAAGAATAAAAAATGAAAATTAATGAAGAAGGAAAAAGAAAGAAAAAAATTGTGGTGAAGAATAATGAGAATATTTGATTAAAAGTAAGAATTGGCTATACTCTTGTGTATTATGTTCTATTGTTCATCTTTTTAACCTAATTCTGTTTTGTATCGATTTATCCATGAACATTCTTTATGTAACACCCTCTCCGAGAGGGTATTACATTTAAGACCGACTCCTTTAAAAACTCTTTACCCAAGTTATAAAAGTTGATATCTTAAAATACGAGTTTCAAAACTTCTTTTTGCGGATAACATAAACTTATCAAATTATAGAGACACAAAACATAAGAACCATAAAATAGACTTTTCATAAAACAAAGTTTACCACATCCATGAATATAATATCTCATGTTCCAAAAGCATAAAACTCACATACTCCAAAAATAAATAAATAAATAAATAAATAAATAAATATATATATATATATATATATATATATATATATATATATATATATATATATATATATATATATATAACTACCATATGAAAATCGAGCCTAGTCCAAGTCCAAACACTTGAAGAGTAGGGTCCTATACTCGATCTTCCTCTAGATCCCCTTCGGGATCCCTAGCAGGCAAAACCGCCAGTCGGGGCATGTCCCCACGGATGAGAGTACGAGTAGTCGACTCCACAGAGTCCTTTCTAGAGGAAGCTCTCTAATAATCCCAAAGCTCCCAAAGAGGCATGCAAAACTCTAAGTGAACAGCTATGTCCACAGTAAACGTAGCAGCGTCATTCCGGGTCCTACTCCAAAGTAAGGTGACCTCTCTGATGTACTAAATGCACCCCGTATCCCAATGGATAGTCCACGCGTCGATGGCCCTATGGAACTGTAGTCTAGTGAAACCTTGCAGATCTTGTCTTGCCACCATTACAGTCTTTATAGACATGAGCATAAAATAGGGGCAAACAGGATAATACAATGAAAGAGGTGAGATCCCCTACATCAATACCATCATGGTAGCAAGAAACAACAACAAAGACACTAATGCTTTTCATGCACAACAACATTAAATAATAGTATATATGATCATGTCAATACGGGAATATCACAGAACAACAAGCATAATCATGTCATCAACTGATAGATAATTCATCAATGTACATAAGAATACATAAGTATGGACTATGCCACAATAACAAATATATTGACTATGCATATACATGATGTGTATACTGACCATCCTTATGCACAATGCAATCAGTTCCTACTCCATGGAGCTAAAATTTAGAGATGAACATTCTAGAAGATCTGTCCCCCATCAAAAGACAGTCTATGTCGGACCACGAAAAGGATAGTGTTTGGCAGGTCCTCGTCGTGCATTGCAACGGTTTTTCATGGCCAGGGGTATACAATGTGATATTAGATCATTAAGTGAATCACCTCGCCCTGACGCCCCCTGAGATCCATTCGGGGTCACACTATCTAAATTCTCGTTCACTCCTAGGCAACAAAAGTCGACAGTATAATGCTCAAGTGCATGCTCAATGAAAATCAAACCACCGTTGGACTGTTCCCAATGGTATTAAAGCAACTGCCCATACAATTGTCTGATACCATTAGTATCAATGATTTTTGTAACACCCACTATAAGGTGCCACATTTAAGATTAATCATAATATAACTTACCCAAGTTGTAAAAGAATTAATCTTGCAAAAACGTAAATTTTAAAATTTCATTTGCGAAATAAAAGAAAATAAATAAATTAAACCAAAAAGTCATAAGTATAACTTGTCATTAAAATAAAAACACCTAAAATATATGTTGATATTACAAATTTTGTTCCAAATAATTTACATAAATACAAACGTACCTCAAAAGTAAAATATAGACACAAGTACTAAAAACAGAAACTCTAAACATCAAACTAAGGATTTGGTTCCTTGGAAGGATCGTCCTCCTCTTCCTCCTCTACATTGTTATCAAAGAACCCAGGCGGATACAGTAGCCTCATAGGGGTCCTTGCGGAAGACACCATAGAGTCCTCACACAGAGTATAGGTTGCGCCACCACAGAGATCACGAATGGGCATCGTGAATTCTAGGCGCACCGACGCATGTTGCGTCAAAATAGGGATCCCATTATGGGTCCCACTCAAGTTCAGAGTCAGATCTCCCGTATAAACAAAATGTTCATTATCATAATCAAACCTCCAGGCATCAGTCCCCACATGGAACTATACTCGAACAAAACCTAACACCTGTCGTCTTGCTGCCATCTCAACCAACAAACAAACGGCTAGTGATGATAAATAGAATTACCAGCTTCTTCATCTCCCCGGTCTTTATCAACCATACATAGCAAAACAGATACAATATAATAAAGAAGTGAGATCCCCTACATCAATACTAGTATGGCAGTAGAGGAAACGACAACTAGCATACAGATACAATATTAACATATTTAAATCACATTATCATATCACAGATAATGAATCAGATAAGTATAATTAACACATCAATATGCTAACCAACTATGCATATGCACACAGACCCATTCCTACTCCATGGAGCTAAACATAGTTTCAGAGTGAATGATCTAGAAGACATGTCTATAACTCGACTGCGGTGGCCAAAAGTGCTATCAATTTATCAGTTTATCAATGTGCACATCAAGGCATTATACAAGACATTCTACACCAGATCGTGATATAGGACAGTATCTCAGTTCGGATCATCAGTGCGTTTACATCGGTCTGCCTCACGGATAAAAGAACTACCAATTATCCATTGCGAGGTACCCACGCCCCGACGCCCCAAAGGTCAACAAGTGACCTACACTTGTCTACTCACACCCGCATTGAGGTGTAATTCAACCTCCTAAGCATACAGCCTTAACCAAACAAGCTGACATGTTTTTCTATGCATGATGTATGGTTCAAACACACATACAACTATTATTTTTACAATATAACACATACCCTCGCGTTTTCTTGGCGGTATCATTATTCAATATGACCGGGCCCACCACAACTGCCCGACAGTAAACTACTGTTTACGTTCAATCTCGTAGTGATATTATCGCATTTTCACAATTGTGAAACATTTTTCTTACGTTTTCAAATCACGTTAAGATTTTTCAATGTTTTCTAAATCGCATAAATATTTTATCACGTTTTCTCAATCGCAGAGCCAAAAATTACTATTTTTAAGTCAGGTAATAGTTTTTTTGTGTGTTTTTAATTGCGTAAATTATTTCTATCATATTTTAAGCTCAAAATAAGATTTTTCTTATTTAATATCAAAATGTGACTATTTCCATTATTTCCATAATAATCCCTATTTAAATAATATTTCCAATATATTCTTGCTAAAATCAGTATTTTCTACTGTTTCCCAAAAAACTGCATTTATTTAATTTTACTTGAGACACTACAGCTCAAAATTTCCTAACGTGCTTCAAAACCCATAAGGTGAGCTATTCGTTAGTAAATTTCAAGTATCAACATTTAGTTTACTTATTTATTTAATTATGCTAATTTTTATTCTAAAAAGTATATTTTTTTTTATTTTAGGTTCAAAACCTACCAAATTAACTTCTTATCATTTAAACACCTAAATTTACACTTAGCATAATAAATTTGGAACTATTTATTAAAAATGGCATCTTGGCCGAAATTCATATATAGGTTTCATAAATCATTATTTAATTCTTTCTATCATTTATTCCTTGCAAAATACTTAATTAAATTTCTTGTCATAAAATCATATAATTCTTAATTAGAAAAATAATTTAGAACCCTAGGTTCCCTTTATAGTGTTGAGGTCGTGTGCGTCATAGGTTCTTTGGAACCCTTATACAATTTTTCCTTCATGTGAATCACATCCTAAATTACACAAAAATTAGCATGCTTTCAAAATCACATAAGTAAGCATATTATCAAAGCTATAAGCATACTAAACACACATGCAAGCATATTTTCAAAGCTATAAACACATCAATCACAAATAAAGAAAGCTCAAACAATCTAGTGCATAAATCCTTATGGATTTTTCACCACAAATAATCCATTTCCTCACCACCAACACATAGTTGATGAGGTTAATCTCCCTCTTACCTCAAGAAAGACAACAAACTTCAAGTTCCTCATTCTCTTAATTTCGTGTAGCCCAAAGAAAATCCTAATCAATCTTAAACAAATCCTAAAGTCATAAACAAAGCATGAAAACAATAAACCATGGATCAATCATGGTCTAAAAATAATCAAAAATCCAACTTAGGATCAAAGAATCAAGAAATTACCTTGGGTGTAGGAAACCAAAGCTTGATTTTTAAAGCACTTAGAGAAAGATTTAGATAAAACTCTCTAAAGGAAAAGTGTTTAGAATTATGTTCGGGTTGAGAAAGTAGGATTAGATGAAATTTTTGAAGTGTGGAGGCAAGGTTTGGGTATGGAGGCCGTGAGCTTTAGGAAGAAGGGAAAAATGGTGTTCTTGTTATTCTTGAGGTGAAAGAAAAGATGATGAAGGTTTAGCTTCCCAAAGTGAGAGAAAATGAAGTAGAATAGCCAATTTCTCAAGTGTGTAGCCGTGAGAATGAGTGAGTAGGAAAGACTAAGGCTAATTATGATTATAGAAAATATCACAAAGTGTTCACATGGCATAGGTCTAATGATCATCAAATAGTCATAATAGACCATTCAAGAACATGGTGGAAGGCCTTATGGCCGTGTGACTCTAAGGGGTGTGTAACTAAGTTTGTTTTAGTTATAACTCCTAGTTACACCTTAATTAGATAGTTAGTTCATTTAGCTAACTAAGTTAGGTTATCTAGTTACATACTAAGTAGCTAGTTACATGCTTAGGTCATTGTATAGGTCATGCATTGTCATTGCTTCTAGATGGTTCTAGATCAATTTTCTCACTAGAGCTTCTAATTACATAGTAACTAAGTTAGTTCATTTAGTTACTAATTAAGCTATTAGGGTAACTTAGTTAGTTTATCTAGCTACTTAGTAACTAGTCCAACCATTTATATTGACTATTTCCTATTGGTTAGAAAAAGTCCAACCACTAATGTTGACCAATTCCTATTGGTTCATTTTAAAATAAGTTACAGAAATTATTCTCAGTCTATTTTCTGATAGATAAAATATACCCGGCATATTACTTGATAGCAGAAGCTGCTGTTAATAAAACAACAGATATTTTCTATAAAATATTTGTATTTCACAGATAAATTTTAAAAATTAAAAGATTTGTTTTCGTGTCTCTCAGATTTGGGTTTAGTAAGATCCTCTAGCTTCGAATAAATGAAATAACATTTTTCCCGGCCCGAAAATTATTATTTTCCTGACTCGGAGGAAATCTCACACAATGATCAAAAGCACTCTCAAAACAGTCAAAAAAGTTTTATATCATACAGAAAACACAAAATAGTACAATTCAGACACTACTGTGAAATATCAAAATTTGGGGTGTTACAACTCTCCCCTACTAAAAAGAATTTTGTCCCCGAAATTGATCATACATTAAAACAACTGAGGATACTGTCCCCTCATTTTCTCCTCCATTTCCTAAGTAGCATCTCCAGATGTCTTATTCCAGATCACTTTCACTAACGGAATTGCTTTGCCCCTAAGTTGCTTCACCCTCTTGTCTTCAATTTTAACAAGAAGTGCCTCATACGCCAAATTTTCTTTCAATTGCACTTCATCAAGCTGAATGACATGCGAAGGATCGGGGATATATTTTCTCAATTGAGACACATGGAAAACATTATGAAGATTTGAAAGAAAAGGCGGTAAAGCTATTTGGTATACTACTGGACCTATCCGACGAAGAATTTAGTAAGGTCCAATGAATTTTGGAGTGAGTTTTCTAGATTTTATAACCCTTCCGACACCAGTTGTGGATGTGACTTGCAAAAACACATGCTCACTTTCCTCAAATTCAAGAGGTCTTCTTATTTTTTTAGCATTGCTTTTCTGTCTGCTCTAAGTTGCCCTCATTTTCTCTTGGATCAACTTTACCTTCTCTGTTGTTTGTTGCACCATTTCGGGTCCAATGGTCATACTCTCCCATCTTGATACCAACACAAAGGTGTTTGGCATTGTCTTCCGTAAAGTGCCTCATAGGGTGCCATCCCTATGCTTGAGAGAAAACTATTATTATAGGTGAATTCTACTAAAGGTAAGAATTCATCCCAACTCCCTCGTTGTTCTAACACACAAGCTCTCAACAGATCCTCTAGTGACTGTATAGTTCTTTCTATTTGTCCATCAGTTTGTGGATGATAAGCAGAACTCAAACGTAGTTTAGTCCCCACTGCTTCATTAATCTTTGTCAAAACCTCAATGTGAACCTTGGATCTCTATTAGATATGATACTAGTAGGTACACCGTGAAGTTTCACGATTTCACCAATGTACAACTGGGCAGTTTCTCCATAGAATATCTGATATTGATTGGCAAGAAGTGAGCAGACTTCGTAAGTCGATCAACAATGAACCATATAGAATCATAAAGTTTCCTTGTCTTTGGTAACCCAGTAACGAAATCCATAGCAATACCGTCCCATTTCCATTCTGGGATAGTTAAGGGCTATAACATGCCTGCCGGTCTTTGGTGTTCAACTTTTACTTTCTGGCATACTAGACAAGATGACACATAATCAGCAACATCTATTTTCATTCCAGGCCACCAAAATAAATGTTTCAGATTTTGATACATCTTGGTCATTCTAGGATGTATACTCAATCTACTGGTATGAGCTTCACCAAGAATTGCGTTCTTAAGATCGGGATCATCGGGTATACAGATCCTACTTTTAAACCTTAAAACCCCGTCAGATCCTTCCTCAACTGTTGCTTTATGACCTTGCTTCAGAAATTCTCTCTCATTTTGCAAAAGTTGGTCATCCTTCTACTTTTCCCGAATTTCCTCCAACAAATCATTCAGAATTATGACCATATTCAGATGAATTCTTCTAGGTGATAATTCCACTGATAACCACATATCTCTAAACTATTCAATCAACTTTTCCTCTTTGATCATCATAGCATAAACACTGAGCATCTTCCGACTCAAAGCATCTGCCACGACATTCACTTTTCCAGTGTGATATTAGAGTTGAAAGTTGTAATCCTTTAGGAATTCCAACCATCTCCACCGCCTCATATTCAATTCCTTTTGATCAAACAAATACTTTAAACTTTTGTGATTGCTGAAGACATTGAACGTAGCTCTATACAAAACGTTTCTCCAAATCTTTAGTGCAAAAATAACTACGGCCAATTCCAAATCATGCGTTGGGTAGTTCCTTTGATGCACCTTCAGTTGTCTTGAAGCATACGCTACAACTTTTCTATTCTGCATCAGTACACATCCTAACCCTTGATAAGAAGCATCGCAGTATACTTCAAAAGATTCATTTGGATCTGGTAGAATCAGCACTGGTGCAGTAGTCAACCTCTTCTTCAATTCTTGGAAACTTTCTTCATACTTATCCGTCCAATCAAAAACTTGGTTCTTCCTTGTAAGTTATGTAAGAGGTCAGGCTATCTTAGAAAAACCTTCAATAAACCTTCGGTAATATCCAGCCATTCCAACAAAACTTCGGATCTCTGCCACAGTCTTTGGTCTTTCCCATTGAAGAACCGTCTCCACCTTTACTGGATCCACTATAATTTCATCCTTAGAAATTACATGACCCAAAAACTGAACTTCATCCAACCAAAATTCACATTTTGACAAGTTCGTGTACAACTTCTTCTCTTTCAAAATTTGAAGAACTATACTGAGATGTTCAACATGCTCTTCCTGATTCTGGGAGTAGATCATAATGTCATCGATAAAAACAACGACAAATTTATCTAGGTATAGATGAAAGATCCTATTCATGTAATCCATGAATATAGCAGGAACATTCGTCACACCAAACGACATTACAAGATATTCATAATGATCGTAACGTGTTTGAAAAGCTGTCTTAGGTATATCCTCTACCTTGACACAAATTTGATGATAACCTGATCGCAGATCTATCTTAGAGAAAACAGCTGCTCCTTTCAGTTGGTCCATCAAATCATCAATTCTTGGAAGTGGATATTTATTCTTTATTGTGACCTTGTTCAGCTGGCGGTAATCGACACATAAACATAAAGTTCCATTCTTCTTCTTGACTAACAACACTGGAGCTCCCTAGGGTGAAATACTAGGTCTCAAACTATTTTTCTAACAACTCCTCCAACTGCTTCTTCAACTTTGCTAACTCCGACAGTGACATTCGATACGGTGCAATCGATATGGGACCCGCTCCTGGTACAAGATCGATAGTAAACTCTATCTCTCTTTCTAGTGGTAATCCGGTATTTCATCAGGAAAAACTTTAGGAAACTCATTTACAACAGAAATAGCATTCACATCCTTCTCACTCTTAACTTCTAAAGAAGATAGCAGCATGTATCCTTGAGCTCCATCCTGTTACCAAGTGGCTTGCAATACTCAAGAGGGGGGGTGAATTGAGTATAAAAACTTTTTCGCAAAACCTCTTTTTAATTAAAACAAATATCAAAAGCTTAATAAATAAATGCACAGAAAGAATGAGAAGAAGAGAATAAACAATAAAGAACAGCGTAAAATAAATGTGCAATAAAATAAATTGCTTAAAATAAAGAGATTAGGGAAAAGAGAAGCGTGCACGATTTTATCCCGATTCGACCACTAACCCACTTGTGGTCTACGTCCAAATCCTCGAAAGCGAGATTTTTCACTAAGTATACAAGCTTCAATAGGTGCTTGCTACCGTTACAAAAATAGAGCACTTTTCACACACAGGGACACTATACCCTTGTGCTAAAGTCTCACCTTGAGGATACCTCACCCTTATACAAACCTTGAGGGATACCTCACCCTCGATACTGATTATCGAAAATAGAGATGAAGAGAAACTCTCAAACAGAGTATGTAATACAAGTTGAAGTGCTAATAAAGCTCTCACGAAATATCTCAAAGTTTTTAAGCAAGAAGAGCGTAGAAAAATAGTTTTCACAAAGACAGAGTAAGCGTAAAAATAGTTCGAATAATGGGTAATGGAAAACGTGACCCAGGCTTGCTATTTATAGGAAAAATTAGGTTAACCAAATTGGGTATAATTAATGCCATTTAAAGCAAAAATTGAAAGCTGTCTGTTTCCATTTTCGTAGACAAAGATTCGTGTTTATTCGAATAAAGCAACAGCTTATTCGAATAACACTGTTTCTGAAAAACTCATTCAAGATGGGTTATTCGAATAACCAACCTGTTATTCGAATAACTCTGTTAAAACCAGAGTTTGTGAAAACGCACGTTTATTCGAATAACGACTCTTCTATTCGAATAACACTGTTTTAAAACAAGTTCAGAAGGAAGGATTTTATTCGAATAGCGTATAATCTATTCGAATAACTTACTAAAGGCTAAGTTTTGAAAACTTCATTTATTCGAATAAGAGACAGTTTATTCGAATAGCCATTTATAAAACAGGTTTCTGAAAGCATTGGTTATTCGAATAACGGAGTAGTTATTCGAATAACATCTTTTAGAAAACAAACCACGTGAGCATGGTTATTCGAATAAGCAAAGCTTTATTCGAATAACTCAGTTTAAAAAAGGGTTTCAAAAGGATGTTTTCAAGGATACTGAGTTTAAAACAATTTTTCTCTTTTCTTTTAAAAACAACGAGATATCAATGTGAGCTCCATACAATAGATCCTAAGTCCTAATGCTAAACAATTATAAACTTAGACTTGATCTATATATCATCTTCATTTTAAGCTTCTCGTTTGTTATCATCAAAACAAGTCTTCACTGATAAGCATCAAACACATTCTCCCCCTTTTTGATGATGACAAACTATCAATAAGACTATCAATGAGAAAAGTGTTAGTGCATATAATTGGAATTCACAAAAAGGTATAAAAGCTTACTCCCCTTCTTTAAATAAGAGGTAATATATATATATATATATATATATATATATATATATATATCAGATAAGTGCGCAGCTCCCCCTTTCAAATTGAATCCAATCCTATTTTAAACATACCTGTCTTTTCTCAATAAAAGTCAAGTGATCAAATATTTCTCCCCTTTTTGTCATGAGCAAAAAGGAGGGGTAAGTCCCATAAACATATAGCAAAGTGTAGAAAAGGGAACAGGCTCAAATCAATAGATCAACAGTAATTATTATTTATGCAAAAATGAGAGTCAAGTACATAAGCCATAAATAAAATTACATAGAGCCAAACACAAACAGCCTAAGAACAAAAGAAAACTAAAAGTAAGCATCCGGAGGTGGTGGTGAAGAGATTGGTGCAGGAGCAGGTAAAGCAGATCGAAGAGTCGCAACCTCACGTTCAACGCCTTCTATTCTGTCAAACAGAATAGAGAAGGTATGTTCCATGTAAGCTCAGTTGTCTTGCAAGGTGACCATGATCTGTTCCAGAGTGACAGGAGCACGTGCGCAGCGCAGTACATCGGCCAGGAGGAGCGGGGCGCAAGGCGGCGGGGGCATCGGCAGGTCAAGCTCGTCCTCGCAACCTCATCTGGGTACACCCAACCTTCATCGGTTTGAATCATCTTCATCTTCCGTAAGGTGTGAGCGCCAAAGACGTTGTGATGAGTCAGAGCAATGGCCCGCTCAGCCTCTAAGACTTGAGGATACTTGCTCAGCAAGGTAGTGACGATGATGCCATAAGGTAGGTCTGATTTGTCCTTGCCCTTGGCCCGCATCATATGCCTCATGATGAACACAGCCAGTTGACCTGATGGCCATTCTTCAGAAACCATAGCATGAAGACGTCCTCTTTGTTTGAGATAGGCGTAGTTTCCACCGCGAGGGGCCGAATGTGAGCATAGGCATAATGCGTAAGCCTATCTTGGCTTTTCAAAGATTCCACCCTTGAGACCTTTATCGGGAAGGGCCGGGCCAGGCTTCAGCAGGTCTTCAACTGCTTGAAGTTTGTTGAAGTCTTCAAGGAATGGCGTGTCATCCTCTTTAACAAGGGCACCGGAGAACTGCAACCCGAACAGAGTTGACCAGTCCAGTGGTGTGATCACTATGTTCTGATCACATACCTCAGAAAGAAGATTCTGGCCATCAAACGCCAGATTGCAGAAAAACATCTTCACCAGGGTGGGTAGATGGTGGCCCAAAGGAGAACAAAGCTGAAGAACTCCTTGGTTTTGCAATAGGGTCAGGAAGTCGAAGCCGCGGTGCTGCTGAAAGAAAGATAGATCCAGATACTTGGGTTGAACCAAGTTTCGCTCCCAGAAGTGAGAGATGAAGCGCGCACGGTGCTCTTCATTGGAGGAGAGTCCTTCGAAGATCAAGCGGGTTGGAGCCTGGAGCATTCTTCGTGCGTGGACGCTTGCTGGAGGAGGAGGCCATGGAGGAAGGTGTGAGAGAGAGAGAGAGAGGAAGAGACGTAGAAAGTGAAAATGTTTGGAGAGGGAGGAGTGAAGAACCAGAGAAGAGTAGAGAAGATGGAGGGTGAAAGGCTTTGGGTGCGCAGGGGCTTATTTAAAGATCCCCGTGTTTATTCGAATAAACAAAGGTTTATTCGAATAAACCTTGCAGAAAGGTGAACAGACAGTAGCGTAGGAAATCGAAGAGGTGTGGCGGCTAGGGTTTATTCGAATAATAGGTGTTCTTATTCGAATAAAACGACTAGGAAAGCCAAGCGTTTTGGCTAGTGGAAAGATTTATTCGAATAACTATTGAGTTATTCGAATAGTAGAGACCCATCACCAAGACCGATAAAAACAAGGTTCAGGTTATTCGAATAACCTGGGGTCTATTCGAATAGACCGAGATCAAGAACAGAGACTGATAATAAAAAAAAAAACAGACACTGGTTATTCGAATAGAAAGGGGCTTATTCGAATAAGCAGAGGTCAGAAAGAAACACTTAAAAGCGCAGGTTTCTGGTTATTCGAATAGGGAAGGTTTTATTCGAATAAGCAGAGATGAAAAAACACTCAGGTTAAAGCAAGGGTATCAGTTTATTCGAATAAGCTGAATTTTATTCGAATAAGGCTGATGTTCAAACATATAAAAATAGCTATCAGTGAAGGAGTTTATTCGAATAAGGCCTTGCCTATTCGAATAAAACTAACACAGAGGCAAGTACGTATATGAAATTAAAGGCATACAAACATGATAATGATCAGCAATAAATGAGCAAGTAAACAATTCAAATATTTGATTGATCAATTATGCCCAATTCTCCTCGAATATAAAAGAATGCTTCTTTTGCTAAGGGTTTAGTAAAGATATCTGCAAGTTGCTTAGATGTTTCAATAAACTCAAGAATGCAGTCCCCTTTTTGTATATGATCTCTAATAAAGTGATGCCTTATCTCTATATGCTTTGTTCTAGAATGCAATATGGGATTCTTAGAGATATTTATTGCACTAGTGTTATCACACCTTATCGGGATGTGATCAAGCTGAAGACCGTAGTCTAAGAGTTGTTGCTTCATCCAAAGGATTTGAGCGCAAAGAACTCCCTACATTTAAACATATTCAAATTTCTCGGCGGTAGACAAAGCCACACTGTTTTGTTTCTTACTATACCAAGAAACTAAAGAACTACCAAGCAAGTGGCATGTCCCACTAGTACTTTTTCTGTCTAATTTGCACCCAGCAAAGTCAGAGTCAGAATAGCCTCTTAGGCTACAAGAGGCACCCTTAGGATACCATAAGCCCATTTGTGAAGTGCCTACTAGGTATTCCATTATTTGTTTGACAGCACTTAAGTGAGATTCCTTAGGGTTTGCTTGATATCTAGCACACATGCATACACTAAACATTATATCTGGCCTACTAGCAGTAAGATAAAGGAGAGAACCAATCATACCTCTATATTTCATTATTTCTATTGATTTACCTCCTTCATCTTTGTCCAAATAGTAAGACGTGCCCATTGGAGTGGCCATATGTTTAGCGTTTTCCATTTCAAATCTCTTCAGCAATTCCTTGCAGTATTTTGTTTGACTTATGAAAGTCCCTTCGTTTGTTTGTTTGATTTGAAGTCCAAGGAAGAAATTTAATTCTCCCATCATTTGTAACACCCCAATTTTTGGAAAAATGTCCCGAATATTCTATTTGCTGTTTTTCAAACTTTTGGGTGAATGACTGTTTAGTCCCTGTTTTACTGTTTCTTGTTTTTCTGTATGAAATATATATATATAATAATTGTCTCGTAATTTTATTTGAGCGTTTTGGATGATTTGCTTCGTGATGGGAAAAAATAAAAAAAACCATTACGTCCCGAATGTACTGTTTTTGGTTTTTCTATATGATACAAAGTGTTTGATATTACTTCTCAGTGATTTTATTTGGACTTTTTGTGTGATTTGCTCCTAGGACGGAGAATAATAATTTTTCGACCGGAAAATCTTATTTTAATTATTTGGAACCTGGGGATCTTACTAAACCCAATTGAATGATACTATAATTAATCTTTTAATTTTTTGATTTAATCACAAAATAAAATAATTTTATATTATTATAATATTATTTTATTAGTCAATATAATTAAAGTGACAATGGACCCAGAAATGTTATGTGGGACCCACGTTTAGCAAAACAGTTAGTTTAGTAGCTTAATTAAACCTCATTAGTGATGGAACTTTCTTGAACATGGTGACTAAGCATAATGACTAGGCTTAAGTGGTGACAAGGCTTAATGACAAGGCTTAATGACAAGGTTAGGATTGACCAATGAGAGCCAAGCTTGTTAAACAAGTTTTAATCTTGACCTTTGATCCATTCTAAGGCTAGGATGAAGCCAAGCCATGGACACCTTGCATGGCATTGAAGTCCACCGCCATTCACTCCAAAATGGCCATAATTACTTGCTTTTCATGCAAATTTTCTCTCTTCTCTCTCTTCCAAAAACACAAAAACTCCATTGAAGTTCTTGAAGCTCCATTCGGCCAACCACCATCCAAGACCATCCAACCACTCAAAAATTTATCCAACCAAGTTTTCTAAACCTAAACCTAATTCTAAGAACATCTCTAGTTGGGAGTTCATGCAAAATCTTTCATTTGAAGCTTGAAAATCTACTTGGAAGATTTTACCTAGAAGGTGAAATTTCTTGTTTCTCTTTTCTAAATTTTTTTTTCTTTCAATATTCTACACCATGATTTATCCATGGTTTAGGTTTTCTTTAGTATTAGTAACTTGTAGAAATTTATTTAAGCTTGTTAGGATCTTGGAGGAGGAAAACGAAAGCCCTAGAAGGAGTGAAAGCATATTTGTCTTCATTAAAGGTAAGAGGAAGACTTAGGTCTTATCATCCTTGTGTGGTGGTAAGAAAATGGAGACTTGTTTGTGATTGTAGAATCCATAAGGATTCCTTTGGTGTGTTTGTTATTATTTGTTAATAGCTTTCCTATTTGTTATTAGCTTTCTTAATTGTTATTTGTAATAAATTGCATGCCTAAAAGCTTTGATAATATTGTATGTGTTAGAAATGCATGATAAAATATAGGATGTGAATAACATGTCAAGTTTTGCATGAGTGTTCCAAAGAACACAACCACAAGGCTCACGGCCATCAACTAAAATGGGAACCAAAATGTTCTCTTTAATTTTACTAAATTGTGATTTAATTAATCTAAGAGAATTAACAAGATATATCATTGTTTAGTTTATGGAAAATGAATTTAGAAATTCAATAGCAAAGTTAAGTATTTTGGCCAACATGCCAAACCAAGTATTCATGATTGTTAATATTAAATTCAAACTATTTTCAATTAAAAAGAAACAATATATGTTAAAAAGAAATTTTCTATAATGAGTTTTAAAGAAATAAATTTGATTAGAACTAAGTTCAAGAAATTAAAATTTATGATTTTAATGATAGAAATGAAATACAGTGACTTTTAAAAAATTTCTAACATATAGCTCACTTTATGTTTTGAAGCGTGTTAGAGGTTTTCAAAAGGATTAATTTATACGGTTAAAAATTAAGTAAACCAAAAATTTTATGGAAAAATTAGGAAACCATTATTATAATTTTCTAAAACAAAATGCTGTCAATTTTTATTAAAAATAAGATAGAGAAAATATCCAAAAGACAGTATACGGTATGAAAAATATTCTACATAGTTTAAACGTAATGTATATTATTTCTGTTTATTTAAACAGTAATTTCTAAGGAAATTGGACAAGAAAATGATTTAAAAATCTGACGTGATTGAGAAGACGTATTAAAAATACTATACGATTTTACAAACAGAAAAATAAATTTTTACGCAATTTATAAATGTTTGTAAAAAAATGGAATTGTGAAAATGCGATAAAATTTCTACGCGATTGACTGTTAATGTATATTTCACTGTCAGGAAAATATGAACCCGTACAGGCTTTTTTTTTATGTTGTTGCCAATGAGGGCAAGCTTTCACTGTCGGGCTATGAGGTGAACCCGTACAGGCTTGAAAAAAATAGTATTTGTCCGGTGGGACTTATTCTTTATTTTTGTGCTATTTAGGGTATTCTGGTAATTTTCTCATGCATTGTGTCAATGCCAATTTTGGTGGATTGATTGACGAGATGAATCACATCGGGTAGTCGGTGCGATAAAAGTAGTGTGGTTCATTTTCTTTATGAACTTGGAGACATTAGTGTGCGGAATTCCATATGTGGACAGTTGGTCGCTCCGCCTGGGCTATGGTAACCGGTAACACTCTAATGGACTCGACACGCACTATATTTAATCAAGATCATGTAAAGTCTAATAGTACATTGCCTGTAGTATCACAACGTGAGACCGTGAACTACACCACGCCGTGGAATAAAGGGGTTCCATGTGATGGTGGGCTATAGACGCAACGTATGACAGCGCAATAGTTTGGTTGGGCAGCCGTGGTACTAGAGGATTTTGCAGGCCATTCTCTCTGATATTTGTTGTTTGTATGTGTCTAGCTCCATGGAGTAGGTTTGTGTCATATTGCATATGTTTATATATGATAATTGGTTTGTTTATAGTTTATCTCGTTTTTATTATATTTTAGCTGCTATATTATATGTTGCTATGGGATTTAAATGTTTACCTTATTTTATTGTTATAGTTTTTCATATTGTATTGTTGTAGCATTTTATATTACATTAATTGTATATTTGTTGTATAAACTGTATGTTTGCTGTATTTGACATTTTCTTATTTACCATGTTTGTGATGAATGAGACTGTCTTACCTCTTTATTGTATATGTTTTCTGTATATATAAATTATGTGGTAAAGAGTTTGAAGAAGAGGAACAGCCTCCTGAGATTGTATATACTGAAGAGGAGGAAGAACAGCAAGTGGAAGACCAGTACTACGATCAAGAACCATCAGATCATCCCTATCCATTGGATTGACTGTTGGATATGGCGGTGCCAGGATTCTTAGGTTTTGTGAGGATAGAGTTTCATAGAGGGATCGAGGGCTGGCGTACTCGTGAAGAGAATGGTGTTGTAGCATACATGGGGACTATTACTTTATCTTTACGTCCAGAATATGATTATGATCCTGTTGTTACTATTGATTTGTATGTACAGTTAGAGTTGCCTTTGGGAATCCGACGTCATTGGAACGGACTTTTCCAAGTTCCCAATGACAACAGTGTAGTATCAACATCCCGGACTCCAGTTCGTAGAACAGCCCGGATTTCTGTTCATGAACTGCTGTGAGACATCCTGGATATCTCACACCGAGGAGTCATCTCGGGAATGATGCCCCAAAGGGATTAGATACTAATGATGGGCACTTGGGCACTTTTTGCTTTTTGGTGTGGTACTGTATTTTAAAACCTTATGTTAATCTTTTGTCAGTTGTTATAAATATTTTAGGTATGTATTTTCTTCTTTTGCAAGTTATTTGTATATTATTGGTACAACTTATGACGAACCATATGTATATTATGTGTGACATTTTTTTTATTTGGTATTTTTGCATTATTTTATTATACAATATTCTGTTTAACAGGAATAATTTTACAACCCGTCTTATTAAATAATAAATGTTTTACAACTTGGGTAGGTTTTATTTATCTTTCTTTTATTTTCTTTATAAATGTGACATTCTCACAAAGGGTGTTACATCATTGACATTTCAAATTCATTCTGCATTGACTTAGCAAATTCTTTGCAAAGGGATTCATTAGTAGCACCGAAAATAATATCATCCACATATACTTGCACAAGAAGAATGTCGTGCTTTTTATTTTTAATAAAAAGAGTAGTATCGACTTTTCCTCTCGAAAAACCATTTTTCAAAAGAAACTTGCTCAACCTTTCATACCAAGCTCTAGGAGCTTGCTGTAAACCATATAAAGCTTTTTTAAGTTTAAAAACATGGTTGGGTAGTTCATGATTTTCAAAACCTGGAGGTTGTTCAACGTATACCTCCTCTTGAATAAAACCATTCAGAAAAGCACTCGTAACATCCATTTGATATAATTTGAAATCCATGATGCAAGCATAAGCAAGTAGCATTCTAATAGCTTCTAATCTAGCTACAGGTGCATAGGTTTCTTCATAATCTATTCCTTCTTCTTGATTATACCCTTTAGCAACCAATCTAGCTTTGTTTCTAGTTATTAATCCATTTTCATCAAGTTTGTTTCTAAAAACCCATTTAGTTCCAATTATAGGGTGATTATTAGGTCTAGCAACTAATTCCCAAACTTGATTTCTTTCAAACTGATTTAATTCCTCATGCATAGCTAGGATCCAATGTTCATCATCAAAAGCTTCAATTAAATCCTTAGGTTCAATTTGAGAAACAAAAGCTAAGTGATTACAAGTATTTCTAAGGGAGTTACGAGTACTTACACCTTTAGAAACATCACCGATAATTTGATCAAGGGAGTGATATTTTGAAGTTCGCCATTCTTTGGGAAGTTCCAAAGCTTGCGAATCCTCTTGTCTTAGTTCATCCTCTTTTTCCTTGATTTCCTTTTCTTTACTGTCCAGGTGTGTTTCCGCCAAGATTTCTGCAACATCATCAACAACAAGATCCTTTCTCGATCCACTTTGGTCAGTTTCATCAAATGCAACATGTATAGATTCTTCAATAGTCATAGTTCTTTTATTGTAAATGCGAAAGGCTTTACTATGATTTGAATAGCCAAGAAATATACCTTCATCAGACTTAGCATCAAACTTGCCTAAGTTATCTTTTCCATTGTTTAAAACAAAACATTTGCAACCAAAAACATGAAAATGTGAGACATTTGGCTTTCTTCCCTTATACAACTCATATGGGGTTTTCTTTAAAATAGGCCTTATAAGAGCCCGGTTCATTACATAACAAGTCAGTACTTACAAAGATCCGCCCATAAGTATTTAGGAAGGGCAGCCTCATTAAGCATAGTTCTCGCCATTTCTTCTAAAGAACGGTTTTTCCTTTCTACAACTCCGTTTTGTTGCGGAGTTCTAGGGGCAGAGAAATTATGATTAATGCCATGTTCATCACAGTAATTTTCAAAAACATTGTTTTCAAATTCGCCACCGTGGTCACTTCTTATAGAGGATATTTGAAAACCTTTTTCATTTTGAATAACTTTGGTAAGTCTTTTAAAAGCTAGAAATGCATCATTTTTATTTGCAAGAAATAAAGTCCATGCAAAACCTAGAAAAATCATCCATAATCACTAAAGCATAGTAATTCCCACCAAAGCTCATAGCTCTAGAAGGTCCAAATAGATCCATGTGTAAAAGTTATAAAGGTCTAGTGGTAGAAACTATATTTTTCACTTTAAAAGAGACCTTTATTTGTTTACCCTTTTGACATGCATCACATAATTTATCTTTTATAAAATTAAGCTTGGGTAGTCCAATTACTAGCTCTTTAGAGACCAACTTCTTTAAGTGATCCATGTGAATGTGTGTAATTCTCCTATGCCATAACCATGAATCATCATTCTTACTCAAAAGACATTTCGTATCATTTGAAGATATATCATCAAGACTAATCATATAGATGTTGTTTACTCTATGACCAATGAATTTAACATGCTTATCATTTTTATCTTCAATTATGCAACAGTTTGAATCAAATATGACTTTATTTCCTTTATCACATAATTGGCTAATACTAAGTAAGTTGTGTTTCAAGCCTTCAACAAGCAGCACATTTTCAATGGAAGAGTTAGGGTTCTTACCGACTTTGCCAATTCCAAGAATTTTACCCTTGTTATTATTGCCATAAGTGACGTGTCCATGATTCTTGGGAATAAGTGCGGTGAACTTTGAGTCATCCCCGGTGATGTGCTTGGAGCAGCCGCTATCAAGATACCAATTTGAACTCTTGGCTTTCAAGCACACCTTGTTTTCGCTTTCTTCTTCATCTCCTTTTGCCATGAGACATAGTTGAGCTTCTTCGCTATCTGAACTGTCAGTTGAGTCCATGTCGTTTTCATCCCACGCTATGTAGGCTTTTCTTCATTTTCTTTCCTTGAAGGGCTTCTTTTCAAATTTTTCTTTCTTCTTTTGATAAACTGGGCACTCCATTTTCATGTGACCAGGTTTGCCACATTCATAACAAGTTGGAGTCGATGAAGCTCCTTCGCCTTTATAGTAAGTCTTTTTCGGAGGGAAGGGAGGTCTTCTTTGCGTTCCCTTTTTCCTGAGAAATTTACCAAACTTTTTAACCAACAAACTTAAATTTTCTTCACTTACCTCAACATTCTCTGGGCCTTCTTCATTCTCTTCATCATCATTGTCAATTAATGAAGAAGTGGCTTTGAGTGCTATTCCCTTTTTCTAATTATCATTTTCTTCGCTTTGGCTTAATCTGCTCAATTCTAACTCGTGCTCGTGAAGTTTTCCAAATAGGGTAGCTAAAGTCATTGTGGACAGATCCCTCGATTCGGATATAGCTGTCACTTTGGGTTGCCAAATCCTGCTAAGACATCTCAACACTTTGTTAATCAAATCTTCATTTGAAAAGCTTTTGCCTAAGGATGCAAGATGATTAACTATGTGGGTGAACCTCTTTTGCATTTCCTGAATGCTTTCTCCTTGGTTCATTCTGAATAGTTCATATTCACGAGTTAGAGAATTGATTCTCGACCTTTTAACTTCACTAGTACCCTCATGAGTAACTTGCAAAGTATCCCACATTTCTTTAGCAGTTTTACAATTTGAAATTCTAAAAAACTCATCATATCCCAAAGCAGTAGTAATAATATTTTTGGCTTTTAAATTAAATTGCACTTTTCTTTTGTCTTCATCAGACCATTTATTTCGTGGTGTTTCGGTCCTTACACCATCGACCTCATGTGTGGGTATAAAAGCACCGTTTTCGACAGTATCCCAAACATCTAGATCAATAGCTTCGATGAAGATTTTCATTCTTTCCTTCCAATATACGTAACCATCCCCATTGAAAAAGAGTGGTCGGTTTATGGAGGATCCTTCTGAAAAACCATTTGAAGAAGCCATATACTCTTGAAGCTGCTAAGCTCTTTATACAAGAGTCTAGCTCTGATACCACTTGTTACCAAGTGGCTTCCAGTACTCAAGAGGGGGGTGAATTGAGTGTAAAAACTTTTTCACAAAACCTCTTTTTAATTAAAACAAATATCAAAAGCTTAATAAATAAATGCACAGAAAGAATGAGAAGAAGAGAATAAACAATAAAGAACAACAAATAAATGTGCAATAAAATAAATTGCTTAAAATAAAGAGATTAGGGAAAAGAGAACCGGCACGGTATTTATCTTGGTTCGACCACTAACCCACTTGTGGTCTACGTCCAAATCCTCGAAAGCCGAGATTTTTCACTTGAGTATACAAGCTTCAATAGGTGCTTGCTACCGTTACAAAAATAGAGCACTTTTCACACACAGGACACTATACCCTTGTGCTAAAGTCTCACTGCAAGGATACCTCACCCTTATACAAACCTTGAGGGATACCTCACCCTCGATACAGATTATCAGAAAATAGAGATGAAGAGAAACTCTCAAACAGAGTATGTAATACAAGTTGAAGTGCTAATAAAGCTCTCATAGAAATATCTCAAAGTTTTTAAGCAAGAAGAGCGTAGAAAAATAGTTTTCACAAAGACAAAGTAAGCAGAAAATAGTTCAGAATAATGGGTAATGGAAAACGTGACCTAGGCTTGCTATTTATAGGAAAAATTAGGTTAACCAGCCGTTGGGTATAATTAATGCCATTTAAATCAAAAATTGAAAGCTGTCTATTTCCATTTTCGTAAACAAAGATTCATGTTTATTCGAATAAAGCAACAGCTTATTCGAATAACACTGTTTCTGAAAAACTCATTCAAGATGGGTTATTCGAATAACCAACCTATTATTCGAATAACTCTGTTAAAACCAGAGTTTGTGAAAACGCACGTTTATTCGAATAACGACTCTTCTATTCGAATAACACTGTTTTAAAACAAGTTCAGAAGGAAGGATTTTATTCGAATAGCGTATAATCTATTCAAATAACTTACTCAAGGCTAAGTTCTGAAAACTTCATTTATTCGAATAAGAGACGGTTTATTCGAATAGCCATTTATAAAACAGGTTTCTGAAAGCATTGGTTATTCGAATAACGGGGTAGTTATTCGAATAACATCTTTTAGAAAACAAACCACGTGAGCATGGTTATTCGAATAAGCAAAGCTTTATTCGAATAACTCAGTTTAAAAAAGGGTTTCAAAAGGATGTTTTCAAGGATACTGAGTTTAAAACAATTTTTCTCTTTTCTTTTAAAAACAACGAGATATCAATGTGAGCTCCGTACAATAGATCCTAAGTCCTAATGCTAAACAATTATAAACTTAGACTTGATCTATATATCATCTTCATTTTAAGCTTCCCGTTTGTTATCATCAAAACAAGTCTTCACAGATAAGCATCAAACACACATCCCTCAATAAAGATTCAACTTGTTTAGCAGTTAAAAATCCAGAAACCTCATCAAGAAAAACTAAGGTCTTTCTAGAGCAATCTAATAGGATACGGTTAGAAGATAACCATTTTATCCCTAAGATTATATCGATATCGACAAGAGGTAATAGGACAATTTAGGCATATTTTAGCAGTACAAATAGGTTTGGCAGTTAGTGTAGAAACAATTAATTAGAAGTTTAAAGAAGACACAGGCAATCCCAATCGATCCACACAGTCATATGCAATAAATGAATGAGTTACACCCGAATCATATAGTACAGTTAAAAGATTACCTGAGATGACATATTCTCCCTGAATAAGATCTTCAGACTGGGAGGCCTTAGCTCCACTCATAGTATAAACTCTCCCACTAACTGGAGGCTTAACTGCACGGACATTGCTTACTAACAGCTCCATCTTTGCTTGATTACAATCCCTAGAGACGTGACCAGGCTTTCCGCATCTAAACCAAATTGTACCCTTGATCGTGCAATATCTCGTTAAATGGCCTTTTCCGTACTTCAAACATTTTGTTGACAGTGCTGCAGTCTAATTAAACTGATTGGCACTTGAACCTCCTCCGTGTGGCTATTGTTGTTATTGCTGACTTCCCGAGGGTCGATAATATGGTTTTCGTTGAAACCGATTGTTATTGTTGTTGCCTCCCCTTTGGAACCTAGTCGGTCCAAAGTTGCGGTTCCTGTTATCATGTGCTGGCTCCAACCCTTCCAGCCTACAGTATATATCCATCAATGTTGAAAACTGATTCACACGCATTGATATCACTCCTTTCTTCAACTCAATTAGTAAACCTTTTTCAAACTTGCGTCACTTCCAAACCTCATCTAGTTGGATTTGGAGGTACCTTGAGTGTTAGTCATGGCAACCATCACCCAAGAAGAGGGGTGAATTGGGTATAAAAACTTTTCACAAAAGTTCTTAAAATAAACATAAATATTTAAGCTATTAAATAAAAGAAAAGAAATTGTGAGATAAAGAATAAAAGCTTTAAGAATAGCGAATAAATAAATATGCAATAATATAAAATTGCATAAAATAAAGAGATTGAGAAGAGAGAAGCAGGCACGATATTTATCCTGGTTCGACCACTAACCCACTTGTGGTCTACGTCCAGTCCTCAAAAACAATCCGAGATTTTTTACTATGTATACAAGCTTCAATAGATGCTTGCAACCATTACATAAAAGAGCACTTTTCACACACAAGGAAACTCTACCCTTATGCTAAAGCCTCAGCCTGCAGGGATACCTCACCCTTAATACAAAAGAATAGAAATATAGACGAAGAGAAACTCTCACTCAGAGCAAATAACATAAATTGAAGTGTTAAGAGGCTCTCAAAGGATATCTCAAAGTTTCAGCAAAAAGAGCACAGAAAATAGGCGTAAATTATAAATCACATTTTTCAAAGCAAGCGTAAATTAACAGATAGCTGGGCAGCCAACAGATGAGACCCACAGTCTCTATTTATAGAGTCGGAAAGAAAATTAGCCATTGTAGCAATTAATTTCGTAATTATTATGAAAATATGTCTGTTAGTTTCTATATCAGGATCCGTGTTTATTCGAATAAGCTTCTGCTATTCGAATAACACGTTCATTTAAAAATGTTTCTGAAACTGGTTCTTCGAATAATGAAAGTGTTATTCGAATAATGCTGCCACAAAAACTTCCTTTAGAAACCTGGTTATTCGAATAAAGATAAGTTTATTCGAATAACATTTGTTAAGACAGACTTCTGGGAAAAGGTTCTATTCGAATAACTGATGAGTTATTCGAATAGCTGATATGAAACAAGCTATTATGAAAAACTCTTATTTGAATAACAGGAATGTTATTCAAATAACACTTTAAAAATAGAGGCACGCAGCAGCCAATTTAAAAACTTTATTTGAATAAATAATAAGTTATTCAAATAATTCAGTTTATAAAACAGTTAGAAATGTTTGAAAAACATCCCAGAAAGTTTATCAAAAACACCAAAACATTTTAAAGTTATTTTCAAGATCAAAATAGTTTTGGCATAAGTTTAAGGTAGCATTTTTGTTTTATCTTAACGCACTATGAGATAACCAAAGAGATCCTCGAATAGAGAGACTCTAAGTCCTAAAGCTATCCTTAAAAAATCTTGGACTTAGTCTTCCCATCATGTGTGTTATCATCAAAATAAATCTTCAAAGACATATGTTTAATCACATTCTCCTTGTGTTGAGCTTAATAGATATCTTTTGCTTTCTTGTTCCAATGCTCACTCTTGGTACTTGGACTATCCTACAAAGTATTGCTCACTTAAACAAGCATAGTTAGTCCAAAAATCATAATTCAATATCTTCATATACATCATTCATAAATGTATAACTCTAGTTAGTTTAGCATGCATATAAAACTTTCATATACACATCTAAATAAGATATTTATCAATTATTAATGGATATGCTCTATATAGGATGCAAAAAAGAACATAAGCAAAGTATTCTTTTTGTCTTGTATTTATCATCATCAAAACTTAACATATTAAACCATTTGGGGCAAACTTATTTCCACAATCTCCCCCTTTTTGATGATGACAAATCACCAAAGAAAAATATATTAAGCAATATACAATAATGGATATTCATGTAAGCACATCAAATAATAAACACAAGAATATATTTTTCTTTCCAATTTTCACTCCCCCTATTTGACATAAACAAAAAGGCATAGAAAGGAAAAAAATAATATATTTCTCCCCCTTATAAATTCTACATATGATTCAAGAATAGAGAGATGAAACAAACATGCTTTCAAGATATAGAAGATTATTCATGCAATACTTGTCATATTTTTGTATATCAACATTTAGCATATGACAATATTAAAACACTTTACATAATCAAACAACAATTTAAGAGTTAGGATATACCAAGATCATGTAAGCACATTATCATAAAATAAAGCAAGGACAAAGATATTTATTCTTAATCCAAAAAAAATTTTAAGACTTCTCCCTCTTTCAAAAAGACTTTTATAAGAGCACATTATATTTTTAAAAGCATTTTAGAAGGGTAGAGATGTTTTATATAAAAAGCCACATATTCCTTGGAAAACATCTAGTCATTTAAGATTAATTTATCAACAAGTATCATACAATCCATATCATATAAAATATCACAATAGGTTAGGGATAGAGATACTTATTGAGATAGATAAAGAGTGATGATCCTTCTTTATTGGTCCTTTAACTTTGAGCTTTCTTCCTTTGAATTCCCCATTCCATTGCACTAGAAGAAAGTCTTCTTTATCTTCTTCTTCATTTGAATTTCATTCAACTTTTCTCATTTATCCACATATGCTTGTATGTAAAAAATCTGATGGCTATGTTTGAAATACATAGAGAGACTTGCAAAGCTAACTTTAAAAGTCCTCTAAAACATAGGTTAGCATCAAATATCATGTAAGCCCATTTATAAGCATAATTTAGGTTGATATATAATTTAAAGCATGTATCACATTATTAACCATGCAATGTTAGCTCTAACAATAATGCATGAAGCACATATGCACTTGAATCCAAAAAAATAGTTTAAGCATTTTAAGGTATGATTCAAGTTTATCAAGAAACACATGATTATCATTAAAACTTATAGGCATTTTGGGCAAACAATGATCATGTTAGGCATGTTAAGGTATAAAACAACTCTCTACTTCTTCAAATATCACATGATATTCAATTTAAAGCATAAATAAGGATAATAGATTAATATCACCAAAAGTGTGCTCTTTAAGTTTTTGTAGGTGACTCTAACTTCCAAGCTTCAAGTTTTCATGAGGGAATATAGATTCTTTGAACCTCCTTTAAAAGTTGAATCATTTTAAATTTTACTATCCTCAAGTTGAATAAACGTATTCCATTTAAATGCTTGTATGAGGTAGTTATCACCCTACAACACAATTCAAAGTATTTTCTTTAGTATCCATCAATTTTGGATCCATAGAGGTTAGTCATTACGCCAAACTCATAAGCAAATAAGCATTCAAAACAGTAAGGCAAAACAACAAATGAGTTTACAAGGGCAAAATATATTTAATTTCATTAATCAAATTAACCAAGTACATATATTCAACAAAATAATAATCAATTACATTTGGTTAAGCATATATATCATAAAGTGCATATTTTCAGACAAAACAAATAAAGAATTTAGCATATATTGATTATTAATGCTATGCAACATATACAACAACAAATATAGCAGAACCTTTCAAATAATTTTTATTTATTTGAATAAAATGGGTTTTATTCGAATAGATGAGCAGGGAAAGCCGAGCGTTGTGTCCTTTAATAGATTTTATTCGAATAACCTATGGGTTATTTGAATAGACAGAGAGCAACTGATCAAGACTGATAGAACAAATCTCAGGTTATTCGAATAAACTAAAATTTATTCGAATAGACAGAGACCACAACAAAAGCAAAACTGACATGGAAGTTAGTTTATTCGAATAAGCTTAGCTTTATTCGAATAGGTAGAGACCAAAAATAAAAACTGTAGCTGCTAAGGGTTAGTTTATTCGAATAAATGTAGTGTTATTCGAATAATACTGAGATGCAACATCTTTTTGAGCAGCTGATTGAGCTTTATTCAATTAAACCTAATTTTATTCGAATAAAACTATCAGAATCACAGTAAAACACATGTTCAGAATTGAAATTTAAGGGAGAATATCTTACCCAATTATAAAGTACCTGCAAGACAAGATTTAGGATATCTCCAACGCTCAAATTAGTGATAATTCAAGAGAGATAAAAACCATGTTTAAGCAATAAATTCAAATATTTAATTATGTGTATAATTGATCAAGAACTCAAGCTCAAGGATATTATCATTAGACATGTCAGTTTAAGCAAGGAGCATACTTATCTATTATATTAACATGTAGAGATATTTTCAGATTATAAGGCTAGAAAAGCATAATAAAAGTTTTCACTTATCCAAAAAAAAAAAAATTTGTAAGTCCAAACTTCACGGAGACAAGGAAGAGAGCTTGGAATTATTTCTAGTCTTTGTACTTGCAGCAACCACTTTCAAGATGCCAAAGTCAGCTCTTGGCCTTCAAGCATACCTACAACACACTTCAAATTTTTTTTTTTTGACTTTTGGTACCCAAATTTTCTTGGGTCCTTGTGTGTTAGTTTTTGGCTATTAATCCATTATGCTCTCATAAAGATCAATTTTTCCATAATATGTAAATTGAGCATAACAAGTTAAATAACTAATTATCATTTAGCACATAGCCGATAACATGCTTGCTTTCATGATATATAGACATTTTTAAAGCATATAAAGCATGCATAGGCCAAAGAAAATAGGTGAGATCCCCTACATCGCATACCAATATGGCACCAAAGAAACGACAAACATGCCAACACAGTTCAACATATAATCCATAAAATAACATAAAATCAGCAGATATATTCATGATATTTAATAAATAAATAATCCAATAAACTTGCAGCATAATATCAGGCATAATGATAATACCACATTAATATTATATCACAACAGTATAAATGTTGACCATGCATATGCACATTGTGTATGCTGACCATTCTTATGCACAATGTGTAACACCCTTGTGGGGATGCCACATTTATGAATGCAATGAAATAAAATGAAATAAAACTCTTACCCAAGTTGTAAAACATTTGATACTTACATAATATTAGTAGAATATTTTTTTTCCTTTTTATAATTATGACATTAAATAAAATAACACAAAACACAAGATATAACAAACATAAACTCACCATAATATACATATGATTCTCTTTTAATACAAGCATAATTTACAAACTACAAGTATTTAATAAAGCAATAAAGAGTTGACACAAAGCTAAAACATAGTACTGTCCAAGTGCATCCCAGTAGATAACAAACCCTCCGATGAATCACCATCCGTCACCTCCAGAATAACCATCGAAAAGTGTGCATCTATGAGATCTCACAGCACTTCGGACACGAGTCCGAGCTGTCGACTCGCTACTCAACTCACTAGGCGCGTGGAAAACTCCCTGCCAATAATGCCTAATGGTCAAAGGTAACTCTAAATGTAAATAAAGCATAGTAGTGAATATGACCTCCCCGTCATACTCCCTACATAGGGACACAGTCAATCGTCCCACATAAGCTACTGTCCCTCGGTCAGCATGCATACGCCACGCCTCGGAACCCCCGTGAAACTCCAGTCGCACGAACCCGAAGAATCCTGGCAGTGCCATGATCTCAAGATCAGTCTTGACGATCAGCGTGATCTACCGGTTCCTCCTCTTCGTATAAGTCGCCCGACTGTTGCTCGTCAGGGTACTGTACCTCAAGAGGCTGATCCTCCTCTACCTCAAACTCTTTACGGAAGTAATACAGTAATATCGAGAAAACATATAGAGAGGTGAGACAATCTACATCACTACCCGCATGGCAATAAAGAAAACGACAGTACAAAACAGGAATTACAACAGTACATAACAATACATCATGCATAATATATCAAGCAATATATGACAATAATACTTATCACAATATCATGCATAATATATATTAAAGCAATAAATCATATAATTTATCACAGATTATAATAAACAGTAAAATGCAGATAATGCATGAACATTAAAAATGCAGATGATGAATGATACACACACTGACTCGTTCCTACTCCATGGAGCTAAACACGGATATCTGAGAGAATGATCCGATCAGAAACTAATAATACTTTATGGCTGCCCAACCAAGCTATTGCACTGACAACACGTCGTGTCTATAGCCCACAAATCCAAAACATCGTGTAGCAAGACACAAATTCAAACATCGTGTACCACAGGCATAGTACTTAATAGTCCCCTCAAGATCTCGACTAAGAATAGTGCTTGTCAAGATCATTAGTGTGTTGCCCGTTACCACAGCCCAGAGGAGCAACCCACTGTCCGCATGTGAAATTCTCCGCACACTAATGCCTCCAAGTTCATAAATGAACCACACTACGCTTATCACACCAAATACGGTGTAATTCGCCTCGTCAATCAATCACCAATTCTAACCCAAATTGGCGCAATACTCTAAACATGAGCTAAAATTACCAAAAATACCCCTATTATCCAAATTTTACCATATTTACGAGAAATTACCAAAATACCCCTAGTCACCAGAAAACAAAGTATAGTACGTCCCACCTGACAGTACTACACTACAAAATGTTTGGGTCCGCCACTTTGGCCCGACAGCAAAACTCACAGTATTGTTCAATCGCGTAGGAATTTTATCGCGTTTTCACAATCTCAACGTTTTCACAAACGTTTTTAAATCGCGTAAAGATATTTTGACATTTTTAAACATCGTAAATTATTTTTGAATCATTTTCTCAATCGCGTAGGATTTTTAATTCATTTTCTTAACCGAATAGCTTAAAATTGTTATTTTTAATATGTGTAAAACTATATCTAGTACTTTTAAAATACGTAATGTATTTTCCTTGTGTTCTAAATATAGTATAGAATCTTTTCATTTTATGCGTCTGATTTTAATACATTTTGGCAGCATTTTGCCTATAAAATCAGTATAAGGTATTTTTAACGTTTTCCTCTAAATATAGTTTATTTTATTTTTACCCAATAATTTCACTTTGAAAGTCACTAACGCGCTTCAAAATTTATAGTATGAGCTCTATGTTAGTACTTTTCAAGTGTCTGATTAATTTCTTACTTAAACTAAATTCTGCTAAGTTTAGAATTCTAAAACAGAATTAATTCCTTTGATTTTCTCAATGATTCTTTGGAATCAATTTATGTTATAAAGCAATTACCTAACCTATCTTAGGAAATAAAATGGCATGTTGGCCACATCAAAATAAAATGGCACTTGGTTATACACTAATGGCATTTTGGCCATAATTAACTTAAATAATCCATTATTTACCTAGGTTCATTAAATCCTTGATTTAGAAAATTGTGAGAACATTTTGGTTCTCTATTTTGGTGAGAAGGTCATGAGCCTCAAATGTGTTCTTTGGAACACTCATGCATTTCGTACATGTTATTCACATCCTACTTAAATAAATACACAATTATAAATACATCCAATTATTTAATCACATATAAAACACATACAATATATTTTAAGCCATAATCATGCATAGCAAAAATAATAAAAACTATAATCATGCATAGCAAATTAAAATCACAATTAGTAAAGCATTTAAACAATCAAAAACAATAAAAACCACAAATAAACCATACAACCGAATCCTTATGGATTCTACACACAAATACAATCCATTTTCTCATCACCACTTAGGGTTGATGAGTTTAAATCTCCCTCTTACCTCTTGTAGACAAAACAATCGGTAAGATTCCTTCCTTTCCTCCAAATTTCGTGTGACCTCCAAAAAAATTCCTAAAATTCTCAAACAATTAGTAAATACTCATACAAGGTACAAAATAGGAAAACCATGGAATAATCATGGTTAGAAAAATCAGAATTTCAATTTTGAACCATAGAAACCAAACTTACCCTTAAGTAAGTAAGCAAGAAGTGGAATTTTAGGCAAGATGGAGTAGGAATTTGGGAAAAGTTTGTTAATGAAAGATGCTTAGAATGGTATTTGGGTTCAAGAAATGTGATGATCTAAAATTATGAAGGTCTTGGTGTGGTTGGATGAAGGCTGGCCGAAATAGAGAGAGAAAATGGAAGAGAAATGTTTGCTTGAGCTTTTGATATTTTAGAGAGAGAAGTGATTAGCCAAAATATGATAAGGGTGAAAAACTAAAGTGAAAGTGAATAGATAGGGCAGCAGCCGTGTGAGAGTGTGGGTGAGCTTGAGTGAGTGAATTTGCTTGGTAAAAATATCACAAATGTGTTCACACTAGTTAGCACATGGCCTAGTCATGTTGGATCCTTCTTGAACCTTGTAGAACCAAGCCACCTTGCCTCCTTATGCAGCCCAAAAATCGTGCACTCCTTCATCTTATTAGGGGGTTAATTGATTTCCAATTACACTTAATTACATGGTAATAGATTAGATAGTTAGTTAGGTTAATTATCCTAACCAATCTTAATTAACATACTACTAACATAACTAATTAACTTAGTATATATTAACATATATTATATCCTTTAATCAATATTAATATAGCTAATTAGTATTTAGATTATAATTAATTCATAACTAAACTAGTTCACTTAGTATGCTAATTAAGTAATTAGATTAGTTTAATTAAGCTTAATTAGGTTACTAACCATTTTCAAGCCTACAATCTTTGACTCAATCTTAGCCCTTGATTCATCTTTAATTCCTAACCATTGATTAGATCTAGGGTAGATATCACTTGGTCATAAACTTATCATTCTAATCTCACCATTGATTAGATCAATGGCTTAGATTAAAGGCTTCATCATTAAGTCTTCATCCAACGGTCCAAATGAAAACACATGCTCCCTTAGGTGTCCAATTCCTATTGGTTTAGAAAGTCAAGCCTACCTTTGTTGACTTCCTCTCATTGGTTAGAAATTGTACAACAAGACAGTTGACTGCTTTTTCCTACACGCGGTCCCACAAAGACTTTTAAAGATCCGTGGTCAAATCAAAAGATTTTTATTGTTTTTGAGACAAGAGGGTATCTTGTAATATAAAATAATATTATAAAAATATAAAATTATTTTATTGCATAGTTAAATCCAAAAATTACGCTATTAATTTATATATCAATCGAATTGGGTTTAGTAAGATCCCCAGCTCTAATTAATTAAAATAAGATTTATTCAAATTTAAAATATTTATTTTCTTAGGTCGAGCAAATCACATACAACAAATCAAGTACACTCACGGAACAGTCAAATTAAATTTATCGCTCACAGAATTCACAAAACAAGACAAATCGGGACTATATTGTAATTATCCCAAAAGTTAGGGTGTTACAACTCCCCCCTACTAATAAGAATTTCGTCCCCGAAATTCATCATACATCAAACAATTGAGGGTATTGCTCCCTCATCCTACCCTCTAATTCCCATGTAGCATCTCCCGATACATCATTCCACACTACCTTCACCAGTTCTATCATCTTCCCTCGAAGTTGTTTCACTCTCCGTCTCGATTCTAACAGAAGTGTTTCATACGTCAAATTATCCTTCAGCTGTACTTCATCGTCGGGTTGTATCACATGGGTTGGATCGGGAATGTATTTCCTCAACTGAGACACATGAAATACATTATGAAGATTGGATAGAAAAGTCGGTAAAGCTATCTGATAAGCTACAGGACCAATCCGACGAATAATCTGATAAGGTCCTATAAACTTAGGTGTAAGCTTCCTTGACTTCAGAACTCTTCCGACACCCGTCGTAGGCGTAACTCGCAAGAACACATGATCGCCTTCTTCAAATTCCAAAGGTCGTCTTCGTTTATCAGCATAACTTTTCTGACGGCTCTGAGTCGTTCGCATCTTTTCTCGTATCATCTTCACTTTTTCTGTAGTCTGTTGCACAAGTTCAGGACCAATAGTTATACTCTCTCCATCCTGATACCAACACAGAGGTGTTCGACATCGTCGTCCATAGAGTGCTTCATAGGGCGCCATTCCTATGCTTGAGTGAAAACTAATGTTGTAAGTGAATTCTATCAAAGACAGAAATTCATCCCAACTCCCTTGCTGTTCTAACACGCAAGCACGCAACAGATCTTCCAACGACTGAATCGTTCTTTCTGTCTGACCATCAGTCTGAGGATGGTATGCAGAACTCAATCGCAATTTAGTCCCCATGGCTTCTTACAAACTTTGCCAGAGTCTTGACGTAAACCTCGAATCTCTATCAGAAACTATACTTACCGGCACACCATGAAGTCTAACAACTTCGTCGATATATATCTGGGTTAAGCATTCCAACGGATACTTAATATTGATTGGCAAGAAATGTGCTGATTTCGTAAGCCTATCAACTATAACCCATATCGAATCATAACCTTTCCTCGTCTTCGGAAATCCAGTAACGAAATCCATCGAAATACTATCCCACTTCCACTCTGGAATAGTCAAAGGTTGTAAGATACCAGCAGGCCTTTGGTGTTCCACCTTTGCCTTCTGACAGACAAGACAAGACGTCACACGTTCAGTTACATCTCTTTTCATCCTTGGCCACCAAAACAGTCACTTCAGGTCTTGATACATCTTTGTCATTCCCGGATGCATACTCAAATTACTTGTATGAGCTTCATCCAAGATCGCTCTCTTGAGTTCGGGATCATCAGGTATACAAACTCTTCCTTCAAACCTTAAGACTCCATCAGATCCTTCTTCCACCGTTGCTTTATGACCTTGCTTCAATAATTCCTTCTCATTCTGTAAAAACGCATCTACATCTTGTTTCTCCTTTATTATCTCCAACAAGTCATTCAAAACCACAACTCTACTTAGACGAATCTTTCTAGGTACCAATTCTATTGATAACCATAGATCTCTGAATTGCTTCATCAACTCTTCCTCTTTAATCATCATAGTAGAAACACTTACTACCTTTCTGCTTAAGGCATCAGCCACCACATTCGCTTTTCCTGGATGGTATTGAAGCTGAAAATCATAATCCTTCAAAAATTCCAACCATCGCCTCTGTCTCATATTCAATTCTCTCTGATCAAACAAGTATTTTAAGCTCTTGTGATCACTAAAGACATTGAACATAGCCCCATACAGAAAATGCCTCCACACTTTCAACGCAAAAACTACTGCAGCTAGCTCCAAATCGTGCGTTGGGTAATTCCTCTCATGAACCTTCAACTGTCTTGAAGCATAAGCTACCACGTTCCGATTTTGCATCAACACACATCCTAACCCCTGATAAGATGCATCACAATACACCTCAAAAGATTTGTTAGGATCCGGCAAAATTAACACTGGTGCAGTCGTTAATCTCTTCTTCAGCTCTTGAAAACTCGCATCACGTTCCTCCGTCCAATCGAAAGCTTGACTCTTCCTCGTGAGTTGTGTAAGTGGTCCAGCTATCTTGGAAAAACCTTCAATAAATCTTCTGTAATATCCGGCTAATCCAACAAAGCTTCGAACCTCAGTCACAGTCTTAGGCCTTTCCCACTGTAAAACAGTCTCCACCTTCGATGGGTCTACCGCAATACCTTCCTTGGAAATTACGTGACCTAGAAATTGAACTTCATCCAACCAAAACTCGCACTTTGACAACTTCGCAAACAGCTTCTTCTCCTTCAAAATCTAGAGAACTATACTGAGATGTTCAGCATGCTCTTCTTGACTTTGAGAATAGATCAGAATGTCATCGATGAAGACAACGACAAATCTGTCTAAGTACGGATGAAAAATCCTATTCATATAGTCCATGAATATCGCAGGAGCATTCGTCACTCCGAACGGCATTACTTGATATTCATAATGCCCATAACGAGTTCGGAAAGCTGTTTTGGGTACATCATCGACCTTGACACGAATCTGATGATAACCTGATCGCAGATCTATCTTAGAGAATACAGCGGCTCCCTTCAATTGATCCATCAAGTCATCAATCCTTGGTAGCGGATACTTGTTCTTTATAGTCACCTTGTTCAGCTGTCGATAATCTACACAAAGGCGCGAAGTTCCATCCTTCTTTTTGACTAGCAGCACTGGTGCTCCCCATGGTGAAACACTAGGTCGCACAAACTGCTTCTCCAACAGTTCCTCCAATTGCTTCTTCAACTCTGCCAACTCTACCGGTGACATTCGGTACGGTGCAATCGAAATAGGACCGGCTCCAGGTACTAAGTCGATAGAGAATTCGATCTCCCTTTCCGGTGGCAAACCAGGTACATCGTCAGGAAAAATCTCTGGAAACTCATTGACGACAGGAATAGTGCTCACATCCTTCTCAGACTTGACTTCCAAAGAAGACAGCAACATAAACCCTTGAGCTCCATCCCTCAACAATGACTTGACCTTTACAAAGCAGTCAAGAATCCGAACTTTCTTCCTTAGGAAAAACTATGGCCTTACTCGCACAAGTCTATAAGGATATGGTTAGAAGATAACCAATCCATTCCTAATATTATGTCTATCTCAACAAGAGGTAAACAAATCAAGTTGACCGAAAACTTACGATCCTTTATGACAATAGGACAGCTTCATGCATATCTTGGATGTA
Organism: Ormosia semicastrata; assembly: GCA_029884595.1. NCBI lineage: Eukaryota > Viridiplantae > Streptophyta > Magnoliopsida > Fabales > Fabaceae > Ormosia > Ormosia semicastrata. Next base: position 60,817,479 of record JAQQTO010000061.1, on the reverse strand, counting down.
ACAACAGGGTTTGGCGGTCGGTGTAGAAACAATCAATTGAAAACTCGAGAGAAGACACAGTAGCTTTCAAACGTTCCACACAATCATATGAAATAAATGAGTGTGTTGCACCCGAATCATATAGCAAAGTCGGTGATTACCTTCAATGACACCTTCCCTTGTATAAGATCCTCAGACTGAGAAGCTTCAGTTCCGGTCATGGTATACACTCTCCCTCCAGATCTTGGCTGAGTAGCACGGACATTCCTCACCGCAGGCTTCCTCTCAGGCTGCGTACAATCCCTTGAAATATGTCCAGGCTTTTTGCATTTAAAACAGATCATTCCTCTTATCGGACAATCTGTAGATAGATGGCCTTTCTTGCCACATTTGAAATAGGTCGGCGTAAACGCCACATTCTGATTAGCTTGATTTCCACCAAAACTTCCCCCAACAGATGGACGTTGAGGTTGACTCCCAGACGGTCTCACATAAGGCTTCCTCTGAAATCTACCACCACTGCTCCTACTTCCTCTTTGGAACCTAGTCGGCCCAAAATTACGATTCCTTTGATCTCGGGATGGCTCCAATGCCTCGAGTCTTCAACAAGTGTCTATCAACACAGGAAACTCCTTCATTCTCATCGGTAGCACTGCACGTCTCAACTCCATTCTTAACCCATCCTCAAACTTCTGGCACTTCCATACCTCATCTGGTTGGTTCTAGAAATACCTCGAGAATTGTGACAAACTCTCAAATTTTGCAGCATATTCTCCCACAGTCATATTCCCTTGACGTAAACCAAGAAATTCCATTTCCTTGGCATGTCAAGCAGTACCGGGAAAGTACTTCTCCAGAAATACTTCGCAAAACACCTCCCAGGTGATTTCAGTTCCTTCCGCTTGCAACAGCTGGCGGGTATTCCTCCACCAATGTTCGGCATCTCCTCTCAACATATAAACAGCAAATGTTACCTTCTTCTTATTCTCCGCACACCCCATTCCTTCGAATATTCGCTCCAAGTCTTGAATCCAAAGACTTGCCTTCTCGTGGTCAAACTCGCCTCTAAACCGTGGTGGATTGTTGCGTCGAACTCGGACAAATTCAAAGCATCAGCAGTCATATCTTGATGTTGGGCTGCTCTTTGATTTTGCTGATTTTGTTGAGCAATCACTGCTGCCATTTGCTGAATTGCCTCAGCAACTGTAACCATTGGGTCCACATTAGGTGCCACGTTTGCACGCCTTCCTCTTCCTCCAGACATCTTCTTTCTTCAACAAGATAAAGCAATGTCAGATGTAACCTTTCGGAAACAAATCACAGAGATTCACACAACACAAGCAAAAACAGACCTAACCACAACCCCAAAAGACTCTAACTTGGGCTCTGATACCAACTAATGTAACACCCTTGTGGGGATGCCACATTTATGAATGCAATGAAATAAAATGAAATAAAACTCTTACCCAAGTTGTAAAACATTTGATACTTACATAATATTAGCGGAATATTTTTTTTTCCTTTTTATAATTATGACATTAAATAAAATAACACGAAACACAAGATATAACAAACATAAACTCACCATAATATACATATGATTCTCTTTTAGTACAAGCATAATTTACAAACTACAAGTATTTAATAAAGCAATAAAGAGTTGACACAAAGCTAAAACATAGTACTGCCCAAGTGCATCCCAGTAGATAACAAACCCTCCGATGAATCACCATCCGTCACCTCCAGAATAACCATCGAAAAGTGTGCATCTATGAGATCTCACAGCACTTCGGACACGAGTCCGAGCTGTCGACTCGCTACTCAACTCACTAGGCGCGTGGAAAACTCCCTGCCAATAACGCCTAATGGTCAAAGGTAACTCTAAATGTAAATAAAGCATAGTAGTGAATATGACCTCCCCGTCATACTCCCTACATAGGGACACAGTCAATCGTCCCACATAAGCTACTGTCCCTCGGTCCGCATGCATACGCCACGCCTCGGAACCCCCGTGAAACTCCAGTCGCACGAACCCGAAGAATCCTGGCAGTGCCATTATCTCAAGATCAGTCCTGACGATCAGCGTGATCTACCGGTTCCTCCTCTTCGTATAAGTCGCCCGACTGTTGCTCGTCAGGGTACTGTACCTCAAGAGGCTGATCCTCCTCTACCTCAAACTCTTTACGTAAGTAATACAGTAATATCGAGAAAACATATAGAGAAGTGAGACAATCTACATCACTACCCGCATGGCAATAAAGAAAATGACAGTACAAAACAGGAATTACAACAGTACATAACAATGCATCATGCATAATATATCAAGCAATATATGACAATAATACTTATCACAATATCATGCATAATATATATTAAAGCAATAAATCATATAATTTATCACAGATTATAATAATCAGTAAAATGCAGATAATGAATGAACATTAAAAATGCAGATGATGAATGATACACACACTGACTCGTTCCTACTCCATGGAGCTAAACACGGATATCTGAGAGAATGATCCGATCAGAAACTAATAATACTTTATGGCTGCCCAACCAAGCTATTGCACTGTCAACACGTCGTGTCTATAGCCCACAGTCCAAAACATCGTGTAGTAGTACACAGTCCAAACATCGTGTACCACAGGCATAGTACTTAATAGTCCCCTCAAGATCTCGACTAAGAATAGTGCTTGTCAAGATCATTAGTGTGTTGCCCGTTACCACGGCCTAGAGGAGCAACCCACTGTCCACATGTGGAATTCTCCGCACACTAATGCCTCCAAGTTCATAAATGAACCACATTACGCTTATCACACCAAATACGGTGTAATTCGCCTCGTCAATAAATCACCAATTATAACCCAAATTGGCACAATACTCTAAACATGAGCTAAAATTACAAAAATATCCCTATTATCCAAATTTTACCATATTTACGAGAAATTACCAAAATACCCCTAGTCACCAGAAAACAAAGTATAGTACATCCCACCTGACAGTACTACACTACAAAATGTCTGGGTCCGCCACTTTGGCCCGACAGCAAAACTCACAGTATTGTTCAATCGCGTAGGAATTTTATCGCATTTTCACAATCTCGACATTTTCACAAACGTTTTTAAATCGCGTAAAGATATTTTGACATTTTTAAACATCGTAAATTGTTTTTGAATCATTTTCTCAATCGCGTAGGATTTTTAATTCATTTTCTTAACCGAATAGCTTAAAATTGTTATTTTTAATATGTGTAAAACTATATCTAGTACTTTTAAAATACGTAATGTATTTTCCTTGTGTTCTAAATATAGTATGGAATCTTTTCATTTTATGCGTCTGATTTTAATAAATTTTGGCAGCATTTTGCCTATAAAATCAGTATAAGGTATTTTTAACGTTTTCCTCTAAATATAGTTTATTTTATTTTTACCCAATAATTTCACTTTGAAAGTCACTAACGCGCTTCAAAATTTATAGTATGAGCTCTATGTTAGTACTTTTCAAGTGTCTGATTAATTTCTTACTTAAACTAAATTCTGCTAAGTTTAGAATTCTAAAACAGAATTAATTCCTTTGATTTTCTCAATGATTCTTTGGAATCAATTTATGTTATAAAGCAATTACCTAACCTATCTTAGGAAATAAAATGGCATGTTGGCCACATCAAAATAAAATGGCACTTGGTTATACACTAATGGCATTTTGGCCATAATTAACTTAAATAATCCATTATTTACCTAGGTTCATTAAATCCTTGATTTAGAAAATTGTGAGAACATTTTGGTTCTCTATTTTGGTGAGAAGGTCGTGAGCCTCAAATGTGTTCTTTGGAACACTCATGCATTTCGTACATGTTATTCACAACCTACTTAAATAAATACACAATTATAAATACATCCAATAATTTAATCACATATAAAACACATACAATATATTTTAAGCCATAATCATGCATAGCAAAAATAATAAAAACTATAATCATGCATAGCAAATTAAAATAACAATTAGTAAAGCATTTAAACAATCAAAAACAATAAAAACCACAAATAAACCATATAACCGAATCCTTATGGATTCTACACACAAATACAATCCATTTTCTCATCACCACTTAGGGTTGATGAGATTAAATCTCCCTCTTACCTCTTGTAGACAAAACAATCGGTAAGATTCCTTCCTTTCCTCCAAATTTCGTGTGACCTCCAAAAAAATTCCTAAAATTCTCAAACAATTAGTAAATACTCATACAAGGTACAAAATAGGAAAACCATGGAATAATCATGGTTAGAAAAATCAGAATTTCAATTTTGAACCATAGAAACCAAACTTACCCTTAAGTAAGTAAGCAAGAAGTGGAATTTTAGGCAAGATGGAGTAGGAATTTGGGAAAAGTTTGTGAATGAAAGATGCTTAGAATGGTATTTGGGTTCAAGAAATGTGATGATCTAAAATTATGAAGGTCTTGGTGTGGTTGGATGAGGGCTGGCCGAAATAGAGAGAGAAAATAGAAGAGAAATGTTTGCTTGAGCTTTTGATATTTTAGAGAGAGAAGTGAATAGCCAAAATGTGATAAGGGTGAAAAACTAAAGTGAAAGTGAATAGATAGGGCAGCAGCCGTGTGAGAGTGTTGGTGAGCTTGAGTGAGTGAATTTGCTTGGTAAAAATATCACAAATGTGTTCACACTAGTTAGCACATGGCCTAGTCATGTTGGATCCTTCTTGAACCTTGTAGAACCAAGCCACCTTGCCTCCTTATGCAGCCCAAAACCGTGCACTCCTTCATCTTATTAGGGGGTTAATTGATTTCCAATTACACTTAATTACATGGTAAGAGATTAGATAGTTAGTTAGGTTAATTATCCTAACCAATCTTAATTAACATACTACTAACATAACTAATTAACTTAGTATATATTAACATATATTTTATCCTTTAATCAATATTAATATAGCTAATTAGTATTTAGATTATAATTAATTCATAACTAAACTAGTTCACTTAGTATGCTAATTAAGTAATTAGATTAGTTTAATTAAGCTTAATTAGGTTACTAACCATTTTCAAGCCTACAATCTTTGACTCAATCCTAGCCCTTGATTCATCTTTAATTCCTAACCATTGATTAGATCTAGGGTAGATATCACTTGGTCATAAACTTATCATTCTAATCTCACCATTGATTAGATCAATGGCTTAGATTAAAGGCTTCATCATTAAGTCTTCATCCAACGGTCCAAATGAAAACACATGCTCCCTTAGGTGCCCAATTCCTATTAGTTTAGAAAGTGAAGCCTACCTTTGTTGACTTGCTCTCATTGGTTAGAAATTGTACAGTCAGCACAGTTGACTATTTTTCCTACACGTGGGTCCCACAGCACTTTTAAAGATCTGTAATCAAATCGAAGCAGATTTTTACTGTTTTTGAGATAGTAGGTACTGTAATATAAAATAATATTATAAAAATATAAAATTATTTTATTGCACAGTTAAATCTGAAAAATTACGCTATTAATTTATATATCAATCAAATTGGGTTTAGTAAGATCCCCACTCCAATTAATTAAAATAAGATTTATCCCACGTAAAATTTTTATTTTCTTAGGTCGGAGCAAATCACATACAACAGTCAAGTACACTCACGGAACAGTCAAATTAAATTTACTGCTCACAGAATTCACAAAACAGTACAAATCGGGACTATATTGTAATTATAAAAGTTAGGGTGTTACACAATGCAACCAGTTCTTACTCCATGGAGCTAACTCAATTCAGAGATGAATATTCCAGAAGATTTGTCCCCCCTAAAAGACAATCTACGCCAGACTTTGAAAAGTAATAATGTCTTGTCGGGCTATCAGTGCGTTGCAATGGTTCTTCAAGGCCAGGGATATATATATATAATGTGATATCATAATCACTTGTGATAGCATAATCACAAAGTGAATCACTGCGCCCTGACATCCGCCAAGATCTATCATAGATCGCACTATCCTGTAAGTTCTCGTTCACTCCTAGGCATAAAACGCCATAACAGCCATCAACTGTATAATGCTCAATGCATATTCAATGAAATCAAGCCACCGTTGAACCATTCCCAATGATATTAAATCAACTGCCCATATGATTGTCTAATACCATTAGTATCAATGATATTATATAACCGCCCATACAACTACATAATACTAAAGATCCACTCGGGTCCAGTACTTCGACTCAAAAACACAATGCTAAATTACAAACCACTTGGATCCAGTACGTCGGCCTTACAACAAAACCCACTGTTCCTTTTAATCGCGTAGCGATATTATCACGTTTTCACAATCACAGAAGACTTTTGTTACTTTTTCAAATCGCGTAACGATTTTTCAATGTTTTCTCAATCACGTAAAGATTTTAAAAATTTCTCTCAATTGCGTAGCTAAAAATCACTATTTTTATATCGCGTAAGAGTTTTTCTGCATATTTTCAATTGCGTAAAATATTTTAATCATATTCTAAATTTAAATTAAAACTTTTCTCATTTATTATCAAAATTGGACTTTAATTCTAATATTTCCTTAATAAATCATCTTTAAATAATGTTTCTAACATTTTCTGACTAAACTTCCTTTAATTAATATTTCCAAATGTTTTCCATAAAAATTGATATTATTTTAATTAATTCCAAATGTCTTAAAATATTTATTCTTCACTCTTGACAAAACTTTCTTTAAATAAAATATCTTAACTTTCAAATCATTCTTAAAATTATTTCCTTGCCAAAACTCCTCTAAATAATATTTTCTAATATTTCCCTCATAAAATTTTACACTTCCAAGATTTAATCAAATATCATAGTTCAAAGTTTTTCTAACGCGCTCAAAACCAAAGTGAGCTATACGTCAGTAAACTTTAACTTATAAATTTATTTCCCATAAAATACCAATACTTGGAGTATTAGTCGAAAATCATTTTATATTCCATAACAAAATATTTATTCATTTCCTGTCTCATTTTTCTTGGTAAAAATCTTTAATCCAATTACTTGTTACTTAATCATCTAAAATCCATAATCAGTAAAATATTTCAAATGACTTGTTCCAAAATACTCAAGGAGGCCGTGAGCCTTTTGGCATTTTTCAAAATCGAAATAGTTTTCCTTTCCACATGATTCTTGTCATATATAACATATCTCTCATGATATTTTCACTTTCACATATTCATACTTCCCAAAATCATATTAAGCATCTAATCATAATTTAATCAGAACCATACCATCTTACATATAAATCATGCATGATTATTAAAGCAATAAATCACATATAGTCAAAAGGTAACCATGATAATTTCATGTATACAATCAACATCATATAATTATACACAATCAAACAAGCATAAACCAATAACCACACAATTTGAGTGAATAAATCCTCACATGGATTTTCTACTCACTAACACAAACAAATTCATTCTCTCACCACCACATGTGGCCGATGAGGTTAATCTCCCTCTTACCTCAAGGAAGACAAAAACTCTTCAAGTTCTTTCTCCTTTAAATTTCGTGAAGCACCCTCAAGAAACCCTAACAAGCTTAAACAAATCTTAAAGTCACAAACCAAGCTTGAAAATAAGAAATCATGGATCAATCATGATTTAGGAATTCAAGAATCAAACTTAGGAATAAGAAATCAAGATATTATCTTTAGGAGTAGATAATCTAAGCTTGATTTTGAAACACTTAGAAGATGAATTAGGTAAAACTCACAAGATGAAAAGTGTTTAGAATTGTGTCTAGGTTTAGAAAATGGTATTAGATGAAATTATAGGTGAGTGGAGGTTAGTTTAGGGTGTAGTGGCAGAATGCCTTCAAGAGAAAGAAGATGAAGTTTTCTTTGTGTTCTTGGATTTCTTGGAAGTGAGAGAAAAAGATGATAGGTGTTTATGTCACAAAGTGTTAGAAATGAAATGGAAATAGCCTATTTCTCTAAGGCTTGGCCGTGTAGTGCTTGGATAGAAAGTTTAAGACTTGTTTAGCAAGATAAAAATCTATCACATGGCTTCACATGGCCTAGGTCATCAAATGTCATCTATTGATCATAAAAGATTGTTCAAGAATCTCCTAAAATAGCCTAGTAACCGTGTGACTCAATGGAAAGGCTAACTAAGTTTTGATTTCAATTAGTTTCTAGTTACACCTAGTTTAGGTAGTTAGTTCACTTAAGCTAACTTAGTTAGATCATTTAGTTACATAATTAACTATCTAGTTACTAGATTATGTCATGCATTTGTCATGCATTGATCATGCCTTCTAGATGTGTCTAGAACCACCTTGTAACCATAGACTCTAAGTATTAGTAAACTTAGTTTGTTCCATTTAGTTACTACTTAGGTTTTTAGAGTAACTAAGTTAGATTATCTAGTTCCTTAATTAACTAGTCTAACCATTAATGTTGACTTCATCTCCTAACCATTGATTTAATCTAGGGTAGATATCCTAAGCTTCCTTATCAAGTTTGTTCTCACACCATTGATTAGATCAATGGTGATCATATCAATGGTGATCATCCAAGGCTTCTTCATCAAGTCTTACCATCCAACGATTCAAAACAAAGTCTATGCCACTATTGTTGACTTTTTTGATAAATAAGCTTGACAGTCCATTAACTGTTCTCGGTTTCAGGTTTAGTAAGATCCCTCGATCCTGCCTTGACAGGCCAAAACTTTCTAATCCAGGAAAAATTTTTATTTTTCGGGTCTGCCTCAAACACACATACAACTCAAAATAATATTAAAATAATCAAAAATTCAAAAAATCTTTAAAAATTCACAAAAATTATAAAAATTATAAATCTCATTTATATTCAGAAAAAATGATGTTCGGGCATACAGTTCCAAAATAATTTTAAAATAATTAAAATAATATTAAAATAATCAAAATAATTTAAAATCCATAAAAATTCACAAAAGCTCACAAATATTATAAAACTTATTTATATCAAGAAGAACGAAAAATCGGGGTGTTACAAATCTAGCCTCTATAAATATCAGGCTAAGTCACCCAAATCAGGTATGAATTCTCCCATAGCATTGACCCAATTGGTGCACATCCTGACTTGAGCGTTGGAGTCCCTTTGCAGGTACCCACCCCCTAGTTCAACGCGCTTGGTAATAATCGTGCATCGAAGGAGTCCACCTTCAATCATCAATACGTGCCTATTTTAGGTACCTCTCTGAATCCACTTCAAAACACCCTCGTTCTTGATAATGCCTTTCTATTTGGGGTTAGACTGAGGGATTAATTAATTCAAAACTGTGTAAAAGGATTACTATACTAAGGAATTGGATATTGATTAATTTTGGGAAATGACCATGAATCATTAGAATAAAACTTGATTAAACTAATATTTGATTTTGCATTTAAAGGGTTCCAGTGAAATCTAACCCCTAACATTTCCATTTCATTGTTTTCCAACTCAACCCAATTAATTAAATTTGGCTTTTGTTATTTTTGTTTATTTTTTTTATTTTTACCAACTCTCTTTTTGATAGCTTGAATAGTATCGATTTGGCAAATTTAGTAATTGATAACATAATCCTTGTGGGATGATACTCTTACTCACTTTTTATTACTTTTACGATTTGGTGCACTTGTCAATATCACAAAAAGTTTTTGGCGCCACTGCAGGGGATTATTGTTATTAATATTAAATAGTAGTTGTGTAACACCCCAAATTTTTATTTTTCTTGATATTTATGAGGTTTATAATATTTGTGATTTTTTGAGAATTTTTAATTATTTAATTATTTTAATATTATTTTGGACTGTATGTGTGATTGAGGTGGGTCCGGAAAAATAAAAATTTTTGGGGCCAGAATGTTTTGGACTGTTACGTTGGGGCCTGGGGAACTTACAAAACCCAAAACCGGAAGTAGTTTTCAAAAAAAATCTTTATTTGAGTTTTTGTTACATTCTATTATCCATTGGATAAAGTGATTATCCATTGGGTAATGTTACTATCCATTGGATAATAAATAGCAGTATCTCTTGTCCATTGGTTAATAACCAACCCGTAAATATCCTAGAGGAAGCTTAATCATGAACCTAGAACATTCTTCCTTGTGACTCACCTTGTGACTAGGTAGGTGACTCACCTAGTGAGTCATTGCATGACAACTTGATGACTCTTTTGTGACACAATGGTGGGTGACTCACTTGACCACCTTGCAAGTCTAGAATCTTCTTCTTATAACTCACCTAGATGACTCACACCATGACACTTTTGTGATGCACTTGTGACATAATGGTGGGTGACTCATTGTGATGCACCAATGAGAAGCAAGCTTGGAGGAGAAGTCTTGATCTCCACCCTTGATAAAGTTCACGGCCAAGATCTCTTAGGAGGAGTTTGAGTGATCAATTTGGTTACTTATTCCTCTATGTCTATCTTGTTTAGCTTTTCATGAAGCAAATATCAAGAGATATCACAAAACACTCTCTCATTCTCTCTCCCTTTGAATCCCACAACCATAGTCATTTGGAGAGCCAAGAAAATTGGCTTTACTTATTCATTACTCACCTATCATCTTTTCATGAAACAAGAACACAAAACCCTCTTTCATTTTCCTCTTGAAAGCTCACGGCCACCCCTCCCTAAACACCTTTCAACTTTGTTTCATCCAAACTAAATACATATCTTGAATCCAAACACCATTTCAAGACACTTTCTAGTTAGGAGTTTTTCCAAAATCGTCCATCTTCAACCTCTTTCTTCAAGCTCAAAGTTTGAAGGTTCTTAGGTGAAGTTTTGATCTTCACTTCTAAATTTATTTCAAAGTTCTAAACCATGATTTTGATCCATGGTTATCTTATCTTTAGCCTTAAATCTTGATATTTGTGTGTTTGATTTATTTTTAAGGAGCTTTTGCTGGTAAGAGTTCTCTAAGGAGGCAACTAAGGAGCTCTTGGAGCATCACCTTAAGGTAAGATAGAGATTAAACCTCATCAACCAATTATAGTAGTGAGGAACGAAATATTTGTGTTTGTGAGTGAAAAATTCATGTGAGGATTTATTCACTCGATTGTGTGATTATCGGTTATGTTTGTTTGATTTTGTATAATTATATGATGTTAATTTTATGCAGGAAATTACCATGATTATTTATTGATTATATGTGCTTTTATTTGCTTTGATATTATGCATGAACGTGATATAGTAGAATTGTGATGACTAGAATATGTTGTATGCTATAAACTGTGCTAGAAAGGGAAAGAATTTTTTGTCCCAATGACCATAGAGGCTCACAGCCTTCATGCCCTTCAAAGGGGAATCCAATGCAAAAATGGTTTATTAAATGTTAACCTAGAGGATTAGTAATAAGAAACTTAATTAAGGAATTACAAAATAAAAATGGAAACGAATATATTTTTATCACTAAATCAAAAGTGATTTTCGATCAAGAGATTAAAAATAGGAATGAGAATTAATTTGGAGGCTTAAAGTATTTTACTTAAGAGGATTTTAGTAAGGTAAATCGAAAAGATTTTATTAAATTAAAATAATGTAAGGTTTGGAAAGAATGTTAGAAAATATTACTTCGATGATTTAGGAAGTAAATTAGGATTAAAGGATTTACAAGTAAAAAGAAGATGAACACAATTTTATGATTTAAGTAGTAATGATTTTCAGTTATGTCAATGGAAATAATTTTCAAGGAAGGTTTGGAATTTAAAATGTTTTATTTAAGAAAGTTTTTATTTAGAGTAATGAACAAAGAGTGATTGTTAGCCTTAGTATGGAAATAAAGTTAGAATGATGTTTTGAAGCTAAAGTATTTTATTTAATAAAAAGGATTTATGAGATATCTTGATTTAATTTAAATAATATAAGTTTTTGTGGAAAACGTTTGGAAATATTATTAGAGGTGGATTAGTGAGAAAATGTTGGAATCAAAGTCCTATTTTTATATTAAGTAAGAAAAGTTTTAAATTAAGCTTAGAATATTGAGAAAATGTTTTACATGATTGAAAATACGTAGAAAAACTCTTACACGATTTATAAATGGTGGTTTTTAGCTGCGCAATTAAGAAAACATTTTAAAATCTTTACGCAATTGAGAAAACATTGAAAACTATTACGCAATTGGAAAATGTAACAAAAGTGTTACGCGATTGTGAAAATGCGATAAAAATGTTACGCGATTAAGAAATACAATAATTTGTTATTGGGCTAATATATTGAACCTGTATATATCAACGTATGGTTGTAGCTGGTAAAGGCTTGTGATATGCATTGAGTCATTGATCATGCATCATTTGTCAGACGGTGTCTGTTAAGGCTATTGTTGCCTAGGACTTGAATTACACCTTAGTGCGGGTGCGAATTGTATAGTGAAGGTCTAAGAATGATCTTGGAGTCATCGAGGCGCGGAATTCCACATTAGGCCAATTGAATACCACTACTATTCCGTGGTATAATGCTTGTATAATGTCTCATATAATGCTTGATGTGCACATTGAGAAATTATAGCACTTGGTTTGAGACGACCGATATACAGACATATCTTCTGGATCACTCTCTTTGAAATTGCGTTTAACTCCATGGAGTAGGAAATGGGTGCATTGTGCATAAGAATGGTCAGTATATACATTGTGCATATGCATAGACAATATACATATTGTTGTGGTATAGTTAGTATATTTATTTTTGTGATGTGGTTAGTATTCATATAATGTGATATATATATTTTTAAATTATCTGTTAGTTGATAACATGATTATATCTGTTGTTTTGTGGTATTGTTGTATATGAATGACATTATTATCATTATTGTTTCTATGCTGCCATGATGGTATTGATGTAGGGGATCTCACCTCTTCATTGTATTGTTCTGTTTGTTTTGTTCTATATTTATGTTTTAGGAAGACTGTGATGGCGGTGAGGCAGAATCTTCAGCATTTCGTTAGTTTGCAATTTCATGGAGGTAATGAAGCATGGCACCTCCATTGGGACACAGGGCGCATTCAGTATGTTGGAGATGTTACTTTGCTTTAGAGTAGGACCCAAGGTGGGGTTGCTACATTTTCTATGAATGTTGCTGTGCATTTGGAGTTCTCTATGCCTATTAGAGATTTGTGGGGTAATCTTCATGACACATCTAGTGAAGATTCTGAGGTGTCGACCACTTGGACTCCTGTCCGTAGTGACATGCCCCGACTGGGGAATTTGTCCGTTAGGGATCCCGAAGAGGATGTGGAGGAAGATCGGGTTCAGGACCCTACTCTTCAAGTTTTTGGACTTGGGTTAGGTTCAGTCTTTATATGGTAGCTTTACATATTATTTGGTGTACGTAAGCTTTATATATTTAAGTTGTTACTAATCTATGTTATGTACATGAGATGTATATTATTCAGTTTCTATGTCTTGTGTTTCTAAAATTTGGTAAGTTTATGTTATCTGCAAAGAAGAAATTTTGAAACTCATATTTTATAATATCAAATATTTTATAACTTGGGTAAAGAATTAAAAGGAGTTGGCTTGAAATGTAATGCCCTTCGGAGGATGTTACAAGAAAAGACATTAATTTAAGCATTTATTTTTTTTTGTTTATATTTATTTTTAATTTTAATTTTAATTTTCTTTAAATTTTCTTTTATTTATGGATAATTATTTTTCTTATTTAATTTTCTTTTTCTTTATTTAATTTTTTTTTTTTATTTTCTTTACTCTAATTTGCTTGTTTGTTTGTTTATGCAAGGTTCTTTGGAGTCAAAAGAATTGCTCTTTGATCTAGAGATAACAAAAACAAAAAGAGCAATCAGAAAAACAATTAGAGAAGGAAAAAGAATTGAAGAAGAAAAAATGGACGAGAACACTAATGCACCAAGAAGACGCACTATAGCTGACTATGCAACTCTATTTGCTGAGAATGTTTCTACCAGTATTGTGCGTCCTGCTATTCAGGCTAATAATCTTGAGATTAAACCAGCTTTGCTACCGCTGGTGCAATAGAATCAGTTTAGGGGAGGTTAAGTAGAAGATCCAAATTTGCACATTACTAACTTCTTGCAACTCTGTGATACTATCAAATATAATGGAGCTAGTGATGATGCTATCAGATTAAGACTTTTTCCATTTTCTTTGAGAGATAAAGGCAAGAGCTGGCTACAAGCCTAACCTCAAGGAAGCATTTCTACTAGGGATGATCTGGATAGTAAGTTCCTTACTCGGTATTTTCCTCCATCAATGTTTGTGAAGATAAGGAGTAAGATTGCTTGCTTTACTCAAAATCAAGGAGAATCTCTCTATGAAGCGTGGGAAATATTTAAGGAGTTACTTAGAAAATGTCCTCATCATGTTCGAAGTTTAGCAGCAGGTGCAGATCTTCTAAAATGGTTTGAATCATTCCACAAGACTTATGGTGGATGCATCTGCGGGCGGATCTCTAAATACTAATACTCCTAAAGAGGCTCAAGAATTGTTTGAGACTATGGCCACCAATGAATATCAGTTGCCTAAGTGGAAGAGTAGTAATCAAACAGGGAGTAATGGATCTTGGTACTCTCATTGCTTTACTTACCCATAATAAAAGTATTTCTCAGCAGTTAGCCAACCTCACTAAATAAGTTAAGAATATACAAGTGAATTCAGTGAACCACCAGGTGTTAATTTGTGACTTCTGTGGAGGCAATCATGCTAATGGTGGATGTGAGGCAAACAACTCTGGTTTCATTTCTCCAGAACAGGTTAACTACATGGATAATCTTGCAAGGTCTCAAGGTAACCCATATTCAAATACATACAATCCGGGGTGGAGGAATCATCCTAATTTTTCATGAAGCAATCAGACTATGCTGAGACCATCAGCACCTCCACAACATCAACCACCTCAGTCGTCATCTTCTTCTCAACCTCCACAAGATAAGTTGTCTAATCTTGAAAGTATTGTGGAGAAACTTGCCCTTAGTACTAACACTTTTATGGAATAGATCTAAACTTTCATGCAAGAGATAAAGGCTAATTTTAAAAATCAAGAGGCAGCCATCAGAAGTTTAGAGAATCAAGTGGGACAGAAAGCTAGATAGCTCACAGAGAGACCTTATGGTAGCCTACCTGGAGACACTGTAGTCAATCCAAAGGAGCAATGTCGTGCAATCACACTGAGAAATAGTAAAACTTTGGAAGGACCAGTGAAAAAGGTATCTAGTTCCTCAGGAGAA
The DNA here is from genome assembly GCA_029884595.1 of Ormosia semicastrata. NCBI lineage: Eukaryota > Viridiplantae > Streptophyta > Magnoliopsida > Fabales > Fabaceae > Ormosia > Ormosia semicastrata. Next base: position 60,802,300 of record JAQQTO010000061.1, on the reverse strand, counting down.
GAGAAAAAGCAAGACGATGTTCTTATTGAGGATGTTTCTATTAAAGATGCACCATAAGCAGATGTTTCTACTGAAGTCAAAGTGAAGGGAGAAAGAAGAACGAAGAAGGATTTAGTGTTGAATAAACCTTTTGACCCTTCATTGTATGCCAGACTTCCATTCCCACAATGTTTGAAGAAAGATACTCAGGAGAAACAAGAAAGACAATTCTCCAATTTCCTAGATGTATTTGAGAAGTTACAAATTAAGATTCTTTTTGCTGAGGCACTTGAACATATGCCTTCTTATGCCAGATTCATGAAGTACTTGTTGTCTAAGAAGAGGAAGTTGGCAGAAGATAAGACTATAGTACTTACTGAGGAGTGCAGTGCCATTATCCAGAGGAAGCTACCACTGAAGTTAAGGGATCCAAGAAGTTTTAGCATCCCTTGCACCATTAAAAAGTTGAATGTTGATAGGCCTTATGTGATCTAGGTGCCAGTATTAATTTAATGGCTTTGTCCATCTTGTGCAAGCTGGGAATTGAGAAAGTTAAACCTACTATGGTCTCCCTCAATTTAGCAGATCGATCAATCAGACATCCGTACGGTATTATGGAAGATTTACTAGTAAAGGTAGACAAATTTATTTTTCCAGTTGACTTTGTGGTCTTAGATATAAATGAGGATGCAGATATTCCATTGATTCTAGGGAAACCATTCCTAGCAACTTCAGGAGCATTAATTGATGTGCCTAGATGAGAGCTTATTTTGAGGGTGGATGGATATCAAGTGACTATAAATATTAACAACTTTGGCCTAACATCAGATCTTCATGCCCCTGTTGATTGCATTCAAGGTAAATTTCAAAAGGGGTTGGATAGTAAGAACTCTTTTAAGATTGTTTATGAGAAAGAAAAAGGTCCTTCTGTCTCCAAGATTGCTGAAAAAGAAAATGATTCTTCAAGTTCTCAGAGTTTAGTGCAAGCTAATTTGAATTCTTCAAACAAGGTGAAACCTGGTGCTTTACCTATTAATAAATTGAAAATCCTATACCCTAGTGGAGTTTCTGGTGCCAAGGCACACTTGACACAACCAGCTCCAATTGGAGTTCAGAATATTCTTGGAGAGGATTCTAAGGGCAATGACCTGGTATGGAGGCAAAAATTTGACAAAAGAAAGGTGTCATCACGTTTCTCTTATTTCAAGCCACCATGATTAATTAAGAAAAGGTAACGTCGAGCTAATGACGTTAAACAAGCGCTTTTTGGGAGGCAACCTAAATTTTCTTTCTTTTTCTTTAATCATTATTTTGTTATTTGTTTTTCTTCAGTTAGTTATTAGTTTTTGTTATTCTTTATTTTAGTGACCAACATTTTTCCTATTTTTGTTTTGTAGCTAATGTTGAGTCAGCTTAGGTGTCTCCCTGAGATTGGAGCCTTTGTAGGGGGATGTATATAGCTGTCGGCCACCAAAAAGATTTTTCTTCTCTTTCCTTTAGCTTTTAATTTTTGCATTTATTTATTTGTTCTTTTTTATTTTATTTTGTCATCATCAGTCTATTGTGTTTAAGTCATTCTGTGCATGTCAGTGTGTTCAATTGAAAATTCAATGTTTGTTTGAATTGTGGATAGATTTATTTTTTTGGGATATCACATGAGAATTCATGAGTTATGTTTATCTCTATTGTTTCAATTATGTATGGATGTTCTTCCCATCTTTATGTCTGATAGACCTTGGAATTTATTTGCATGTCACGCTTAGAGAAATTTTATGGGAATGCATATGTGTGGATGATTTGTATCTAGAAGTTGTTTGATTCTCTCTTGAGGCGAAATCCTAGGCAGTGCATGATTAAGGAAATGATAAGGACTTTCTTTGGACCGTTTGAGCCTTTCAAGTCAACCTGTGACATAGTATATCCTTAGGTCCCTTTTATAGCCTTGTTATTGTTTGACCTTTATTTCTTTTCTTTAGCCACATTTTCCTTTTACCATACCCATAAAAAAATTCCTCTCTTACACCCTTTGTTGAGTGCATATCTTGTATTATTTTATTATTGAAGCTTTCATTATTTTTGTGCATGGAATATTTATGGAGCTGAAAAAAATTTAAAAAAAAATTCAAAAGTTCAAAAGAAATTCAAAAAAAAAAAGAAGAGAAAGTTCACCCAAAGTATTATAAAGAAATAAGTTTGGGAGTGGAAGTTGTTGAAAAAGAACAAAGAAAAAAAAATGAATGATGTGTTGTTTCTTATGCTCTGTTTGGCACTTGTTTTATATTTTGTGGCTTGAATTTTGAAATTTGCATGATTTTGTATCTCAACTTTTGCTTTCATTATCCTTCCCTTTCTTTCTTAACCCTCACTTTTGGCCTTACATTACAAGCTTTGTAAAGTCCCTTATGATCTTTGATTATGTGTTATTTACATTAGTGGAGAGAGAGATGAAGAACAACCCTATGGATGTGGGTTTGATGTGCATTTGTAGTTTTATAAACCTATCTGAGTTTGTACTTTATAAGGAGATTGGGTCTTTCATTCATGTTTTTGGGAAGTCATTTTTGCATAAGAGTTGCATGTGAAAGATGATGTGATAATTAGATTGTTCATGTGTGACAGTGCACCAACCCGAAAGCAGACTACTATCAAGTGATTGGTATTGTGAGGATGGATATTCCCTCCATACCATTTGAGAAAAGATGAATAATGAATAATGATGATTGATAGACGATGATGATTGATAGATGACCATTCTGAGATAGCATATTGTATAAGTTTATCATGAATGGATTTCTTGATTGATACTGAGATTGAGATGAAGCTTGATGGTTTCTTGATTTCAAATGATTTTTGATAAATGACTTAAAATGAACCTCTATTTCGAGAAGGGAAAGGACTTGTTTTGGCTTTAGCCACCTTTCCACCAGTTATAGTATAATGATTTGAACTGATTTTTCTCCAAAACAGCTAGAATGATTACGATGACACGTTTTTATAACTACTACTGAGAATTATAAGATTCTCACCCCATTTGTTTATTTTCCATAATGGTTCTAGGATGTCCTGGTGCAAATCTCAGAGGCAATGAAGATTTTGATCTTATAGATCTTTTTGTTCCATTTATTTTGACATTTGTACTTATTTGTATATCATTTTTTTGTGCCTTAGTGGCCTATGATGTATTTAATATACCTTGATGTACTCTTTGTATATGACTCAGTTCTATAAATATGTATTACATACTTCCGCTTTAGACTCATATATTGTATATTATATATGCACTTTTTTAGAAAATTTGGTATTGATCTTAGTGACATACTCTAATATAATTGTTAATGCATAATTCTGGATATGTCATTAGCTTAAGTATTAGAACGTTATATTTTAGTATTAGAGCACTTCATTCTGATTAAGCCTGGGTATTGACTAGCTATGCTTTTAGCATGAATGTTGTGCTTTTTCTTATCTTGATACTGAGGTGCATTGATAGAATTGCATGACAGCCTTGTGTATGTATGTTTATAGTTATTGTTGCATGGTTACATGATATTGAGCCTAATCAACTCAATATGTAATGTTCTATGTATGCAGGATACTATGACATCATCCAAGCATTTGCAGGGAGGTCAAGCTTTTGCCAATGACAACATGGCAGACATAATGCAAATGTTTAGGGAGATAATAGCTTCTATGAGGAAGCAATGTGAAATGTCTATAGTTATGAGGGAACAAATGGAAAGAATGGGAAATAATCAACACCAGTAGCGAGAAAATGAATCAGCTGTGGTGAGGGACCAGAACTCTCATAACTTTCTTCAGTTCAAAAAGTGTAATCCACCGTCTTTCCATGGAGAATATGATCTAGCCAAAGCTCAAGTGTGGATAAAAGAATTAGAGAAGATATTTGTGGTGCTAGTATGTATCGATGAGCAGCGAGTATCCTTGGTCTCCTTTATACTGAAGGGGGAGGCTGAAAACTGGTGCAGTGAAGCTAGGAGGTTACTTAAGGCTACAGGAACTCAGATTTCATGGGAGGTGTTCAAAACCACCTTCCTAGAAAAATATATCCCTCCAAACGCCCAAGAAGAAAAGGAGGTGAAATTCTTGGAATTGAAGCAAGGCTATATGACGGTAAGTCAGTACTTAGCAAAGTTCGAGGAGTTAGCCAAGTTTTTTTCCTATCTCAAGTATAACCTTGAAAAATAGTGGAAGTGTGTCAAGTTTGAGACGAGCTTGAGAGGAGACTTGAAAGAGAAAGTAAGGCCTTTTGAGATACCAAATTTTCATACCTCGTTGAACAAGTGCAAGATCATAGTATCTGTAAAGTTGAAGTGAGAACAAGAGCAAAGGCCTCAAAGCCTTCAAAAGAGAAAGAAGATAGTTGATGACTCTAAGAAGAAGTTCTCAAAATTCAAGAATCAACAAGGAAAAGGAAAACAACTTAAGATAGAGGATAGAGGACCTCAATGTCCAAAGTGTAAAGGATAACATAGTGATACAGCTTGCAGGATTAAACAAATGGAGTACTTTTGTTGTGGCAACAAGGGACATTATGACAGGAACTATCCCCAAAGACAATAAGCAGCAACTTCCAAGCCTTTGACTAAAGGAAGAGTATTCACTCTAAATGGCAAAGAAGCGGTTCAATCATCTGATCTTATATAAGGTAAGTGTCTAGTTAAAGATAAGCTTTTAACTGTACTTTATGATTCTGGGGCAACCCATTCTTTTATTTCTTCTGATTGTGTGATGGAGGTAGAGTTACCTATTTCAGATTTTCCTTATGATTTGTCAGTTTCCTCTCCCACTAGAAAACTTGTAACAACCTCTTAGATATGCTTAAATTGTTATGTAACCATTAAAAACAGAGACTTCCTTGTAAGCTTGATATATCTACCCCTTATTGATATAGATCTCATCTTAGCTATGGACTAGCTTTTAGAAAACCATATCGTTCTAAACTGCTCAAATAAAACCCTAGCGTTCATATCAAACACACATTTTCTAAATACTCCTCATGAGTCTATTTACCTAAATGTTAGTCAAGTCACCACTACCTAGCAGAAGGGGCTCGGGGTTATGTTCTCCTCTTTTAGTTGAATTCTGAAAAGGAATAGAGTTTGGAAAGTATACCTATTGTGAAGGAGTATCCAGATGTATTCCTAGATGAAGTGAGTGTATTGCCACCTAAGAGGGATATTGAGTTTGCTATAGACCTAGTGCCAGGAACAGGGCTAATCTCCATAGCATCCTATACGATGTCCCTTCTAGAACTTTGAGTTTAAGAAACAGATAAAAGAATTACTGGATAAAAAGTTCATTCAACCTAGTGTCTCACCCTGGGGAGCTCTGGTGCTTTTAGTCAAAAAGAAAGATGGTAGCATGAGGTTACGTGTGGACTATAGGCAACTGAATAAGGTCACGATTAAGAGCAAATACCCACTGCCTAGGATAGATGATTTGATGGACTATTTGAAAGGAGTTGTAGTGTTTTGAAAGATTGATTTAAGATTTGGATACCATCAAATCAAGGTCAGAGAACAAGACATTCCCAAAACTACCTTTAAGACCAAGTATGGGCAGTATGAGTATCTTGTAATGTCCTTTGGCTTGACAAATGCACTTGTCATTTTTATGGATTATATGAACAAGATTTTTAGGCCATACCTTGATAAATTAGTTGTTGTCTTTATAGATGATATTCTCATTTATTCAAAGACAAATCAGGAACATGAGGAGCATCTTAGGGTAGTTCTAGAGATCCTAAAAGAAAAGAAATTGTTTGCCAACTATCAAAATGTGAGTTTTGCATGAAGAATGTGCAATTTGTGGACATGTAATATCTAGAGATGGAATATCTATAGATCCCAATAAGATAGAGGCAGTGTTACGATGGGAGAGACCTACCACCGTAACTGAGGTTAGGAGTTTCTTGGGTTTAGCTAGGTATTACAGAAGGTTCATAAAGGATTTTTCCCAAATAGCTTTGCCTTTAACTAGGTTAACCAAGAAGAGCAGCACTTTTGAATGGACTAAAAAATGTGGGAACAACTTCTAAGAGTTGAAAGAGAAATTAAACACCACACCTGTGCTTGTTGTAACACCCCGAAAATAGCTTGTTTCATGATATATGTTCCTTTTATAATATTTATGATTTTTGTGAATTTTTCTAGAATTATTTGAATTGTTTGATTATTTTAATATATTTCTCGAAAAGAGCAGCACGCTGAGTGGGGCCGGGAAAATGAAATATTTTCCCTAAGGCCAAAAACCTTTGGATTGTGAAAACGTCGATGGGGGATCTTACTAAACCTGAAACCAGGCACAGTTTAGGAGGTTTTTGTTTTTTGAGATTTTATCTGATAAATAAAATCGTAATATATTTTATTATTTGTGGGACAATAAAATATTATTTCTGCTAACTGTAACTTTTGTCCACTGGATAATAGCTCTAGTAGATTATTTCTATCTAGTTACTTTTATGATATCATCTAAGTGACATCATCACTCTCCACTTTATCCAAAAAATGTGTAAGGCTTTTCAAGGAAACTGCAAGGAAGCTTCCTACTAAGCTTCACACTCTCTCTCCTCCCTTTAGTGATCCCACAGTTGGAAGGGGGAAAAGATGACTAAAAGTCATTATCTTTTCACATTTCCTATCACTTTCTATTATCAAACAAAATATCACTTTCTCTCTCTACCTTTCATCACTTTCTCACGCCCTCTTTTCTCTCTTCTCTCTCCCTCACGTTCTCTCTTCTTCCTCCCTCTTCATTCACACGGTCAAACCTCCATGGATGGCCACTCAAGCTCATTTGCTAAAGTCAATATAGAATCTTTTCCCCTCTCATCATCTTGAAGCCTTTCTCTTTGGTGAACACCTTTTGATTCCTCAATCTTCATCATTTTCTGCCAAGCTCTAAAGCTTGAAACTTTGAGGTACAATTCTTGACTTTCTTCCTTTCTCTCCTCATTTTTGTGACCCTTGGTCACCATTATGATCAAGGACTCTTCCTTTCAAACTTTGGTTATTGATTTCTTGAAGTTGACCATCTTAGGGTTTTTTTGGTAGGGGTGGATGAAATCTTGCTTGGAGGCATCAAAGAGCTTACTTTCTTTGTGGTAGAGGTAAGAGGGAGATTAACCTCATCAACCACTCATTGTGGTGAATAACACATTTTTGGGTTGATGGTGAGGAATCCATTTATGGGTTGCTCACTTTGTTATTGTGGTTTTTGATAATGTTGTGATTTGGATGTGTTGCATGATTTTCTATGCTTGTTATCAGGTATCTTGATGGATTTGAAATGTCTAAATGCTTGGATATGTAGTTGGATGGTAAAGAATTTTTACCCATTTGATTTAGAGCCTTGTGGAAGCATAATTTCAAGGTTCTGGTGCTAAATCCAAGGGCCGTGTGGTTTTTCACGGCCGAGGCCGTGTTTCCTGCTGGAAACACAGCTCATACATCACAGGGCAGTGTAATGTGACACGGCCGTGTAATTGTGTAAGTTCAGAATTTTCCTGTTCTTCCAGAGAAGTACACGGCCCAGGCTGTGTAATGTGACACAGCCGTGTAGGGCAGGCCGTGTAATTTGACATAGCCATGTAACTGAGATTGACTAGAAATGGTTAGGTTTTCTAGTCCCTTGGAGGCTCACGACCTAATTGGGCACTTAATATGAGACTTTGTACCAAGCTAAAACTTAGTTAATTAAATGAATAGACACTTATTTAGGAGTCCATAATGTGGAAAGAATAAAGAATACAACTTTATCCTATAGCCTAGAGTGAGGATTGGACAAAGAAAGAACATGAGCGTAAGTGAGGTTGAGAAGAGCTTCATTAATTAGTTTAAGTGGGCTATGGATAGAACTAAGGGAAAATGATCATAATGTTATGATTTGAGGAGTAATGACTTATAAAAATACCAATGGAAATAATTTTGGGGATAATTGAAAGAGTGGAAGGTGATTTATTAGTGGTGAATGTAGTTGACTAGATAATTGAGAAATTTAATGGAGACTTTATAAGAGAAGAATGGAAAAGAATTTGTGAGGGTAAGATAATGTGTTTTCTCTTAAGATTTTCATAAACAATACGAGGAAAGGTTATTCGAGGAACTTAGTTAGAATGATCTGTTGATTAGGATTGATGTCTATCTTTACTCTTGAAAAGTGTTTCAATTAAAGTCTAAAGATGACATAATGATTCTATATGCTAAAGAAAATTGTATGAATGCTTCATGCGGATTGATATTGATGATACTTGAATTCGTACGATTGAGATATTTTGTGCAAGCATGCATGATTCTTAAATTTGCACAACTAAGATACTCTATGAAAGCATGCATTAACATTGTGCTGTTTGGCCGACGAACTGGATCCCAAAAACATCAGATAGATGATTAAGTCAGTTGTGGTTTACTTTTATAACCAGAAACATCATAGACGGTTGAGTCAGATGTGACTTGTTATCTTAAGAAACCTGAATATATCAGTGATATTATGTAGTTGTATGGGCGGCTATATAATATCATTGATATTAATGGTATTAAACAATTGTATGGGTGGTTGCTTTAATATCATTGGGAACAGTTCAACGGTGGTTTGATTTCATTGAATATGCATTTGAGCATTATACAGTCGTGGTGTTTATGCCTAGGAGTGAGCGAGAACTTACAGGATAGTGCGATGCATGATGGATCTTGGAGGACGTTCAGGGCGAGGTGATTCACTTAGTGATTATGTTATCACATTGTATACCCCTGGCCATAAACACCGTTGCAACACACTGGCAGCCAGACAAAACACTATTGCTTTTCATGGTCTGGCGTAGACTGTCTTTTGAGGGGGGACAGATCTTCTGAAACGCTCATCTCTGAATCTTTAGCTCCATGGAGTAGGAATTGAGTACATTGTGCATAAAGATGGTCAGCATACGCATTGTGCATATGCATAGTTAGTTTACATATTTTATGGCATGGTCAGTATTCATGTATTGTGATGTACATTGTTGAATCACTTACCTGTTGATAATATAATTATGCCTGTTGTCTTGCGATATCTCTGTAATAATATGATTATGTTTGTTATTCTGAAATATTCTTGTATTGACCTGATTATATCTGTTTTTATTTAATGTTGTTGTATATGAAAGGCATCATTGTCTTTCATTGCGTTTCTTACTGCCTGATGGTATTGATGTAGGGGATCTTGCCTCTTTCATCGTATTTTCTGTTTGCTTCTATCTTATTCTCATGTCTGTAAAGACTGTTGTTGAAGAACAAAACTAATTCGGCAAGTGCACCAGATCGCAACAAGTAATATAATGATGAGAAAAGAGATATCGTCTCCACAGGGATTGTAATTGTTTTATCAACACAAAAGAAAAGGGTGTTTCTACTTGAACTGAAAATAAACTTTTGGTAACTTGAAATGTATTGGTTTTAAGCAAGTATAAATGGAATGAATTAAAACAGAATAATTAACAAATTAAAGAATATTTTTAAATTTTTAAGGAGAAGAAAGTCTATCGAGAAAAGCAGCTAGGGTTCGAATCCCATTGTTTACCCTCTTATGCTACTGATTTACTCTCAATACAAGTGATAATCATGCATGTGAAGTTCTAATCAACAAATTAGACTTAGATCAATTCTTTGATTCAAAGCCCCTTTAACCCAAAATACAAAACCCAATTCCTTAGGTAATTGTTAATCCAGATTAAGCATTAATAACAATGATTTAGTGAAACACATAATTATAATGATATATTCCTATATTCAATTATAATCATGCCAACCCAACTCAGTTTCAGCATCCTAACCAATTTTCCAATTAGAAGAAATACCCAAAATTAAACCAATAGTGATCAAGTATTGATTAGCATTAAGCAAAGAGTAAGATGCTCAAATACATGAAATTAACTTGCATTAAAATAGTAAAATCGATTACATGAGAGTTTCCACAATGTTCATCTGACCCTAGCTCAAAAAGATTTAGCTACTCATAATGAAAGGAGAAGAGATGAGAGAAATCAAACAAATGGAAGAAGAAAAAGCCATTGATTCTTCAAGGTATTGTTCTCAAGCTTGAATCATCAATGGAAATGGAAGAACATAAAACCCTAACAGAGCTCTGGGTAAAAACCCCAATATTTCAGAGTTCAGAAAAAGAACAAAAAGAAAGATTCATAAAAAATGTTTCATTTGGCTTTTTAAAATTGGCTAGATAACGGCCATCGTGAGGCGATGGCCCCTCATCACCTCGCGATGGCCCGTGCGACAGTAAGACCCATAGCAGCTTCAAAAGTCCTTACATCTAGCATATCGTCTAGCGATGGATGTTCCTCGCCTCGCGATGGAATGCACTCTTGCCTAGCGATGGAGAACTTTTGCCTCGCGATGGAATGCATGAATGAGATTTTTCTCTTTCTTCCAAATTAAAACCAACCTGTTTCAATCAAAATTTTTCACTCCATTAGCCAATGAACATTAAAAACCTATAATACTCAAAAATAATGAAAACTTATCTAAATACTACCTAAATTCTTTAATTCTAAAACTAATTTGACCCAAAAGCTTACTTGTGCTAGAGATTCAACACAACCCTAAACTTAGAGTTTTGCTTGTCCTCAAGCAAACAACAATTTCAAACAAGGGTCAGAGAATAAAATCAATTTTTGATTCATTTTTCAAACAATCTATTCAATCTCAGTTACAAAATTGAACAATCCACAAAAGTTTCATCAATCATTGCACAATCAATTCATTTACTCTTTTATATTTGTGTTTCCCAATCATTACAACTTTATGTAACCAGAACCACGGATCCACTAAAAGCAACAAATCCATCCTCACTACTCCTCTCCAGAAAAGGTGTTTCACTTAACTCAAGTGTCTAGAGGTGTTATTTACACTCAATTCACATCACAAGCTGCACCTTACCATAAGCTTGACAAAGTTTTAGAGAAGTAAATGCAATGCAATGCACACACACACTAAAATAGGTCTTTTTGGGTTGTAATGGGGCTTAGGTAAAGGTAGGAAATCATTTGGACAAGAAGCTTTTTGTACTTGGAATTAGACACAAGTCATTTCATGACATTCATAAGTCATCCTTCAATTTATTCAGTACCAAATTCCCCAAAACAATTCTTCAAAACAAATGACATGAGAAACAAAATGAAAAATAATATTTTTTCTTTTTTTTTATATATATATTATTTTCTCTCTTTATTTTTATATTTTTTTTTTTTTTTTTTTACATTTTTTTTAGAGTCAATTTTTTTTTTGTTTTCAAAATTGGACAAGGAAAAGTCTACCTACCCCAAACTTAAAAGATTGCTTGCCCTCAAGCAATCCCGAACTTAAGAATTTGCTAAGACAACCCATGAAATGACCTAAACCTAACTCCAAGTAAGTAGGGACAATGGTTTTCCAGTTATGGGCTTGTAATGAGGGGTAAGATCAAAGAAAGGCTAAAGGCTCAAGGGGGTAGCAAAGGATCAAACTATGCAGGTGGTTTATTTAGGCTCTAGTTAAGAACAAGAAAAATGCCTCAGTGTGTCTGAACAAGCAAGCAAAAACAACTAAGAACTAAATCAAGTTCTAAAAAATGCCACATACAATCGAAGCACACATGAAAGAAATGATAGTGTTTAGGCCCAAATACTCACAAGTATGTGTGAGAGTGAGGAAAGACTTGTTACAATCAATTTCACTGTGATTAAAGTTATAGTGAGCTGCTGAAAAAGGTACACACCCAAGCAAAATTTTAGCTCCTTAATTATACAACTCATGCAAACTAAGTGTCAAGTTCACAATTGTGTGCAAGATTTGAAATTTAAGCAAGGAATGAGTTCAACGCAAACACAACAGTCAAGAAAATTAACAGTCATCATCTAACAAAACCTTAATAATGAAAAGTAACAAACGAGTTCAATTGGGCAAGAGAATAGCAAAATAGAAAAATAAACACCCTCAATTGACTCATCAGCTAAACCCCATCATTATGCTCTGTAACAGCATCATCTGAGCTCTCCTCAGCCTCAGCAACAGTTTGATCATCTGGATGCTTCTGAGCTCGCTCCACATCATCCTCTAAATGCTCCTCATCATCCTCAGTAACCTGATTCACCTGGATAGGATTATCAACTGGTTCCTCCTCAACATCTGTGGCAGCAACTCCAGACCCACCAGCACCATGGCTATGCCCATAAACGGTTGCATCATACTTTGGAAGTATTGCTCGGGTGAAGGATCAAGCGACACATCAGCTAGCAAGGATAAATCAAATCCCCATTCTGGAGCCCAAGATCTCATCATCAGCTCGATGTTACTCATAGACTGGAAACACAGAGCATTCAGCCTTCCAAGAGACTGAATGTGTTGACTATGAAGAGCCTGCGTGGCCTAAATAGTGAAAAGCTGCTGTTGTATATCAGCCAAAAATAGTGGCTCAGGAGCTAATACAGGTGCCCTGGGTTCCTCTTCTTGTAGCTCCGGTGTTGGTGCAGTGTCAATTGGTCTCGATGGTTGTTTCCTTATCCATTGTGCTATAATTGGTGCAGTGGGCTTCCTAATGGTATCAGTATCTGACGCAGGAACATCTGCTTTAGCATATAACAAGCAAATTAAAGATGGGTAGGCCAGAGTGCTAGTATCATCATTCACAATTTGGAGCATTTCCTTAGCAATGATATCACCAAGGTTGATGGATTCACCCTTCATGATTGTAATAATGAGTTGTGCTCTGTGAATGATGACATCCGAGCTGTTTGAATAAGGAAGGATAGTGTGATGAACAAATGCAGACCACGCCTTGGCGAGTGGTTTCATATCCATACTTTTGAATCTCTGGGGAATATTGTCTCGGGTCTTGAACCACTGTGCACCTGGCCTGCATAAGTACTCAAGAAACTTATTATAATCAATCACCCTATCTGTTCTGGTCTTATAAGCGCACTCCTGTGGAATGGAAGACTCATAACTTTATTAATTCGTTTCTAGTAAAATTGATGGATTTGCCTCTAACATAGCTAATATAGATACGAGATGTGCCCGGAACTCTGTAGGCATTAGCATAAAACTCCCATACAATTTTTGGATAATGATCATTGACAAATCTAGTTAGCTTTCCCCATTTCCTCCGAGCAATTTCAGACTGAATCGCTAGTATGGACTCCTGATGGAAATCAAAGGTTTTGTCAGCGATGATCTTGTTCTTGCTGATGATAGATTAGAACCTTTCTTGATGTTCAAAAGAGTAGTACAGATGTTCTATAAACTCATGTGCTTGCTCTTCAACCTGCTTCCTCTTTTTCTGTTTTCCTTGTTTTGATTCCATGTTCTGAAAATGAAATATAACATTCAATCATTGAAGGTCATACAGTGCCAAAAAGCAAGAAGGTTACTCCTCAACTTAAGTCAGAACATGCAACAAATACCTTGGAAATAATGTGTTATCATGTCAATTCCATTTATGTACACAAGGCTTCACGCGCAATCAAGAAGTAACTAAACATGTAATCAATTTACATGAGAGTGCACAATCTCAAAAACATGTTTTGGCAATAACAAGCAAAGAGACAAATATCATTGGGAATTTAAAAAACATGTGGTGTGTGAAGTATATGCAATGGGAAAATTTAGAAACAAATATGCCCGTACATTACCATCTCATAAATTCACAACTTGAACCAAAATCATAAATCCACAATTTATTTCAGTCACACAATACTATGAAAAGCACTTGGTATCATGCGCAACTCGTGGGCTCAACATAGCAGCATTATGAAAAAAAAAGGAATAAAAGAGAACCTTCACAATAAAGAACATTTTCATGAACCCTAGAGTGAAGATAGGGGAGAAGACATACCTGATGATGGATGGCAGAGAAATGAAGTATGAAGAGTGGATTAGAGTTAGAGAAATGGAAGAAATTTAGGATAAGGGAAGAACCGAGTGAAAACCTTAGCAGAGAATGTGGAATGTGTGTGTGGGAAAACACTTCAAATGACTAACTATTTAAAGAATACGACCCATTGCCTGGCGACAACAAAATGTCGCGCCGCGATGGAACACACTGGACAGAGTGAGAGATGGTCATTGAGCCATCGCCTGGCAAATGCTACACCATCGCCTAGCGAAATAAGTCAGAGAGCTCGGCCTTGAAATTCGCCTCACGATGAAAACTGTTCGCCTGGCGATGGCACTCTTGGAAGTACATAAAAATCTGGTCTTTCAAATCGCCTCACAATTAAAAATCATCGCCTCGCGATGAAAGTCAGTAAGCTCTTGCTGGAAATTCGCCCTGTGATGAAGACATCTTGCGAGGGGATGGATACTGGAAAAAAGACTTGGATTTACACGTCCCATCTCACCTCGTGAAAGTTTCATCCTCGCCTCGCGATATAAGTTAGTAGCATTTGGGTAGAAATTCACTGTGCGATGGGAGAATTACCGCTAGGCGATGAGCATTGGGAAGAACTTTGAATTTTCACATCATATATCGCCTTGTGATGGCCTCAGTAATACTCACGATTGAAGTCAGAGGCATTTTTGCTATAAATTTGCCTCGTGATGAAGAACTATCGCCTCGCGATGCACCCTGATTCAAGTCTGGACTTTTCAAGTCTGTCTCTCGCCTGGCGAGATGTCCCTTCTCACCTGGCGATGAAAGTCAAAAACAATTTGGAAGAAATTCGCCTCGCGATAAAGACTCATCGCCTAGCGATGGCACACTAGGAGGCACATAAAACCCTTTTGCCTTTCAAATCGCCTCGCGATAGTGATTCCTCGCTTAGCGATGGTAACTGAAAATTGATATCGCTGGGCGATCAAATACATTCGCCTGGTGAGGGATTGAAGTTCTTCTACTTTAATTTTAACTTTCAACAGCTCATTCCTTACTTAAAAACAACAGAATTGTAACATCATCCCTACAGCAACGAGTACCAAATCAGGTCACAACTAGCATTTCATTTTGACAAAAACAAAACAAAGAAAATTTCTACTCAAAATGAATTCAAAATGATTAAGAAAGAAAAGTTGTTTGGTTTGCCTCCCAAGAAGCGCTAGTTTAACATCGTTAGCTCGACGCCTTATGATTTTTATGGCTTATGCAAAACAAGGGCAACTTGTGCTCTTTCTATCACCCCACCAAGATAAGGTTTCAACCTCTGACCATTGACTTTGAAAGATCATTTTGAAACTGAATCTTCCACTTCTATTGCCACATATGGTGTCACTTCTTTGACAGTGAATGGTCCTGACCATTTAGACTTCAATTATCCTGGACACAACCTCAGCCGTGAATTAAACAACAATACCTGTTGTCCAGGAGAAAAGTTTCTCTGTGATATGTACTTGTCATGATAGACCTTCATCTTCTGCTTGTATATCCCCATATTCTCATATGCGTGCACACGCAATTCATCCAGTTCATGCAGCTGATTAATTCTCTTTGCGCCACTCAAGGTAGGATCAAAATTCAAGAATTTTAAAGCCCAATATGCCTTGTGCTCAAGTTCTACTGGTAAATGGCAAGACTTACCATAAACCAACTAATATAGTGACAAGCCTAAAGGTGTTTGGTAGGCTGTCCTATATGCCCATAAGGCATCATCTAATTTATTTGCCCAGTCCTTCCTTGAATTACCAACTGTCTTCTCCAGAATTCTTTTGATTTCTCTATTTGATACCTCCACTTGGCCATTGCATTGAGGATGGTAAGGAGTGGCCACTTTGTGTTTAACATCATACTTAGAAAGAATATTTTGCAGCTGGTTATTACAGAAATGAGTTCCCCCATCACTTATCAACACCCTTGGGACTCCAAATCTAGAAAAAATGTTCTTTTTGACAAATTTGACCACTGTTTGAGCATCATTTAGAGGAGTGGTCATAGCCTCAACCCATTTTGAGACATAGTTAACAGCCACTAAAATGTACTAATTGGAGTAGGAAGAAGGAAATGGCCCCATGAAGTTAATGCCCCAACAATTAAACAATTCAACTTCTAAAATGGGATTCAAGGGCATTTCACTCTTTCTTAAGATGTTGCCCGTTCTTTAGAATTTGTCACAGGCCTTCACATGGTTATATGCATCTTTAAAGATGGATGACCAATAAAATCCAGACTGTAATACCTTAGCAGCAGTACATTCTCCATTGAAATGCCCTCCACAAGGGGAATCATGACAGTGCCAAAGTATCTTCTGCCCTTCATCTTGTGAGACACACCTCCTAAGAAGTCCATCTGGGCCAATTTTGAAAAGAAATGGATAATCCCAAATGTAACATTGGGCATCTCAAAAAAATTTCATTTTCTGTTGCCATGTAAAGTCTTCTGGTATAACATTAGCGGCCTTAAAATTAGCCATATCAGTAAACCATGGCCTCTCCTCAATGGCAAACAACTTTTCATCTGGAAACTCTTCAAGAATGTCTCTCTCTTTAGCAGTAACTTCTGAATTTTCTAGCCTGGACAAGTGGTCTACTACCACATTTTCACTTCCCTTCTTATCTTTAATTTCAAGG
This sequence comes from Ormosia semicastrata, assembly GCA_029884595.1. Taxonomy (NCBI): domain Eukaryota; kingdom Viridiplantae; phylum Streptophyta; class Magnoliopsida; order Fabales; family Fabaceae; genus Ormosia; species Ormosia semicastrata. Next base: position 60,785,780 of record JAQQTO010000061.1, on the reverse strand, counting down.
TCAAATTCCTGCAGCAACAAAATCCACCTAATCAGTCTAGGTTTTGATTCTCCCTGGGTTAGACAATATTTAATTGCTGCATGATCAGTGAATACAGTAATCTTAGATCCAATCAAATAAGAATGAAATTTCTCCAAGGTAAATACTATGGCAAGCAATTCCTTTTCAGTTGTGGCATAATGAATTTGGTTCTCATTAAGGACCTTGCTTGCATAGTAAATTACATGAAAAATTTTATCCCTTCTTTGCCCTAATACGGCTCCTACTACATAGTCGCTTGCATCACACATAAGATTAAAGGCATGCAAGCACTCATTATCAAAATTTTTGATGAAAGGTTAAAAGATTAAAGGCATGCAAGCACTCATTATCAAAATCAAAAGAAGAATTCTTAATGAGCAGATTGCACAATAGCTTTGCAATTTTTGAAAAATCTTTGATGAATCTTCTGTAGAAGCCAGCATGGCCTAGAAAACTTCTCACGCCCTTCACATTCAATAGTGCAGGTAACTTTGCTATCACTTCAATCTTAGCCTGATCTACCTCTATACCACTGGCTGAAATCTTGTGGCCAAGTACAATGCCTTCCTGCACCATGAAGTGATATTTCTCCCAATTTAAGACTAAATTGGTTTCCATGCATCTCTTAAGAACATTAGTGAGGTTAGACAAACAATGATCAAATGAAGTACCAAAAATAAAGAAATTATCCATAAAGACCTCTATATATTTTTCAATCATATCAGCAAAGATAGAAAGCATACACTTCAGAAAAGTAGCGAGAGCATTGCAAAGACCGAAAGACATCCGTCTATATGCAAAAACTCCATAGGGACAGGTAAATGCTGTCTTTTCTTAGTCTTCAGGATTGACAATAATTTGATTATAACCAGAATAGTCATCAAGGAAACAATAATAGGCTTGTCTGAATAATCTCTCAAGCATCTGGTTCATGAATGAAAGGGGAAAATGATCCTTCCGGGTAGCTTGGTTGAGCTTCCAGTAGTCGATGCACATACGCCAACTAGTGACAATTCTAGTGGGAATTAATTCATTCTTCTCATTCTCAAATGAGATGGCAAGGGTTTCAACTCTGTTACCAAGTGGCCTCAATACTCAAGAGGGGGGTGAATTGAGTATGAAAACCAAGTTCGCAAATCTTTCACAAATCGTTTGATAAACAATTTTCGTTGAAGCTAATTGATGATTAGAGATGATTGGATGTAAGAGATAAACACTTTCATGTTAGTCATGGCAACCATTACCCAAGAGAGGGGTGAATTGGGTATAAAAACTTTTTCACAAATGCTCTTAAAATAAATATAAATATTTAAGCTATTTAAATAAACGCACAGAAGGAACGTGATGAAGAAAAGAAACTTTAAGAACAAATGGAAAGTAAATGTGCAATAAAATAAATTACATAAAATAAAGAGATAAAGAGAAGAAGAGCAGCACGATATTTATCCCGGTTCGACCACCAACCACTTGTGGTCTATGTCCAAATTCCAAACACGCTTCGAGATTTTTCACTATATGTACAAGCTTCAATAGGTGCTTGCAACCGTTACATGAAAGAGCACTTTTCACACACAGGGAAACTCTACCCTTGTGCTAAAGTCTCAGCCCGCAGGGATACCTCACCCTTATACAAACCTTAGAGGGATACCTCACCCCCTTTACAAACCTTGAAGGATACCTCACCCTCAATATAGAAGAACAGAAATATAGATGGATAGAAACTCTCACTCAGAGTAAATTATACAATTTGAAGTGCTAAGAGGCTCTCAAAGGATATCTCAAAGTTTTAGCAAAAAGAGCACAAAAAATAGGCGTAAATTATAAATCACATTTTTCAGAGCAAGCGCAAATTAAACAAATAGCTGAGCTTCTTGCAGATGAGACCCACGGTCTCTATTTATAGAGCCAGATAGAAAATTAGCCGTTGTAGCAATTAATTCCGTGATTAATATGAAAAAAGTGTCCGTTAGTTTCCATTTCCGGAACTTTATTTACCGTGTTTATTCGAATAAGCCTTTGGCTATTCGAATAACACGTTCTTTTAAAAACGTTTCTGAAACTGGTTATTCGAATAACCTTCGTGTTATTCGAATAACACTGCCACAAAGGATTTCTTTTAAACACTGGTTATTCGAATAACCTTCGTGTTATTCGAATAACGCTGCCATAAAAACCTCCTTTAGAAAACTGGTTATTCGAATAAAGATAGCTTTATTCGAATAACATTGGTTAAAACATATCTCTGGGAAAGGTCCTATTCGAATAACAGGAGTGTTATTCGAATAGCTGATGTGAAAACAAGCTATTTAGAAAACTTTTATTCGAATAACAGAAGTGTTATTCGAATAACACTTTAAAGCATAGTCACGCAGCATCCAAAAAAAAAAGCTTTATTCGAATAACTAATGAGTTATTCAAATAACTCAGTTCATAAAACAGTTATAAAAGCTTGAAAAACATCCCAGAAAGTTTATCAAAAACACCAAAACATTTTTAAGTTATTTTCAAGATCAAAACAGTTTTGGTATATGTTTAAGAAAAATATTTTTGTTTTATCTTCATGCACTAGGAGATATCTAAAGAGATCCTCGAACAAAGAGACTCTAAGTCCTAAAGCTATCCTTAAAAGATCTTGGTCCCATCATTTTCATTTTGTCTTCATATTTATCATTAAAAACAATATTCTTCAAAGACATATGTTTAGTCGCATTCTCTTTGTGTTGAGCTTAATTGAGATCTTTTGCTTTCTTGTTGCAAGCTCACTCTTGGTACCAGGACTATCCTACAAATTATCACTCACTTAAACAAACATAGTTAGTCCAAAAACATAATTTAATATCTTCATATGCATGAATCATAAATATATAGCTTTAGTTAGTTTAACATGCATATAAGACATTCATAGACACATCCAAATAAGATATTTATTAAATATTAATGGATATGCTCTATATAGAATGCAACAAAGAGTATAAGCAAGATATTCTTTTTGTCTTGTATTTGTCATCCTCAAAATTTAACATATAAAACCATTTGGGGCAAACTTATTTCCATAATCTCCCCCTTTTTGATGATGACAAATCACCAAAGAAAAATATATTTAACAATATATAAGAATTGATATTTATGTAAGCATATCAAACAATTAAACACAATAACATATTTTTCTTTCTAATTTTCTCTCCCCCTATTTGACATCAACAAAAAGGCTTAGGAAGGAAAGATAATAATTTTCTCTCCCCTTATAGATAAAACTCATGTTGTCAAAGAGATGAAACAAGCATGCTTTCAAGATATAGAGGATTATTCATGCAATGCTTGTCATATTTTTGTATGTCAACATTTAGCATATGATAGTAATAAAACACTTTATGTAATCAAATAAAGATGTAAGGCAAGAGATATAAACAACTTCAGAGTTAGGCTCCCCCTCAAAATATGCATATTTATCAAAAATAGTAGATAAAAGAAATATGCATACGAAGACAATGTAAGCACATTACCTTAAAGAAAAGCAAGGCAAATATACATATTCCTAATTCCTCAAACAAAAATCATTTTAAAACTTCCCCCCCTTTCAAAAAGAATTTTATAATAGCACATTATATTTTCAAAAGCATTTTAGAAGGGTAGAAATATTTTATATTTAAAAAAAATATTCATTAAGACATATCAATCCAAGTCAAAATATCATAAGTACATCTCATTGATGAAATATGCTATAGGGATCAAAGCATGTATAGAACTAATATCATTCACCCTAAATGCAATGACACAAAAATAGCAAGTTTATATCCAATTAGGCACTTTGTCAATGCTAAGCATACTTCTCATGTAAAGAAAGCATATAATCATTTTAAAATAAAATTTTCAACAAATATCATATAATCCATATCATATAGAATACCACAATAGCTTAGGGATAGAGATACTTATTGGGTTAGATAGAAAGTAATACTCCTTTAGAATGTTCTTCGTTTATTTATCCTTTGAGTTTGAGCTTTTTTCCACTGAGTATTCCATTCCATTGCACTTGAAGAAATGCTTCGTTATCTTTCTCTTCATTTGAATTCCATTCAACTTTCTCGTTTATCCACATATGCTTGTACGTAAAAATCTGATGGCTATATTTGAAATACATAGAGAGACTTGCAAAGCTAACTTTAAAAGTCCTCTAAAACATAGGTTAGCATCAAATATCATGTAAGCCCATTTATAAGCATAATTTTGATTGATATATAATTTAAAACATATATCACATTATCAATCATACAATATTAGTTCTAACAAGAGTGTATGCGGTACATATGAACTTGAATAGATGAAAAAAAAAAGTTTAAGCATTTTAAGGCATGATTCAAGTTTATCAAGAAACATATGATCAACATCAAAACTTATATAAGCATTTTGGGGCAAACAGTGATCATGTTAGGCATGTAATATCAAGTAAGGAATTTTAGTACTCACACATGCTAAGAACAAAAAGTCCCTTATTATAATGAAAGAATTGAAAAGCCATGGAGCTGTAACTTTTGAAATTATTTACTTCTTGTTTTCAAAATTTAACATATCAAACAAGAAGACATGTAACATTTTACTTTCCAATCTCCAAGTAAGTATATAAGACAATTAGGCATCAAAGAAAAGGGATTAGAATGACTTCTGAGAATGTGAATTTTCATATTTAAACAAAGAGAATTGATCACAAGCTTAATAACAAAGATATTACCATAGCATGTCATTCCAAGCAAAAAATGTATGCATATCTAAAAAGTTATTCGAATAGACAGAGTATATTAAACATAGTTTTTAACAAAGGAATCAGTTTATTCGAATAAACTAAAGTGTTATTCGAATAAAGCTGATATGCAGCACATTATTTGACAAGCAGTAACGAGTTTTATTCGAATAAAAACCTTATAAAACTAACAAGGAAACACAGATGCATACGTTCAAGAATTCAAAGCATATATATATATTCATATGATTTAAAGATTTAAGAGAGATACTATTCAGCAATAAAACATATTTAAGCAATAAATTCAAGTATTTAAATATATATATGATTGATAAAAAAAAACTCAAGCTCAAGGATATTATCATTTCAAACAAGAAGTGTATTTTATCTAGCATATTAACATATAAAAATATTTTCAAATTATAAGGCTAGAAGAGCATAATAAAATTTTTCACTTATCCAAAATTGTAAGTCCAAACTTTACGGAGACAAGGAAGAGAGCTTGAAATTATTTATGATATTTTTATTTGGAGCAGCCATTTTCACGATGCCAAAGTCACTTCTTGGCCTTCAAGCACACCTACAACACACTTCCATTTTTGACTTTTGGTACCCAAATTTTCTTGGGTCCTTGTGTGTTAGTTTTTGAATATTAATCTATTATGCTCTCATAAAGATTAATTTTTCATAGTATGTAAATTGAGCACAATAAATTAAATAATTAAATATCATTAAGCACATAGTTGATAGCATGCTTACTTTCATGATATATAGACAATTTTAAAGCATAGCAAACATACATAGTCATAGATTATCTTATGATCAATAAATATACAAGACAGTGAGCAAAGGGTGTAACAGGAATATAATCATGTGCTATATTTAATATTCAATTTTTTTTAATCAAGTACACATGATTCTATCCTCTACCTAAGGTCTACAAGGAATATACCTCATATTCATTATTATCATTTTTAAGTAAATGTGCATAAGAGGTAAAAGCTTTTGATACCTTGGCCTTGGCAATCAAGGGAACTATTTTCCTTACCCATTGCTTCTTTTTTGGTGTTTTGAACTTTGCAAGTTCTACATTTTGTACTTGAGAGGCTTTTGTTGAAGTCATCTTCCTTTTTTGACTAAAATCTCTTTCATTGGGCTTTGGAAGCGCTCTTCGTGATGATTCCTCTTTCCTTTGACCAATAAGTCCATCCTTTTGAGAAATTTTCTGCATAATTGAAATACTAGGAGGACATTTTGGTACCCACTTCATTTTGGGTCCTTGAATGTTAATATTAGGGCCTTTAGGATTTTTAGGAACCCATACCATATAATTTCTCATATAATGATTTCTTCTATAATTACAATAATGAGAAATATGTCCTAGATGACCACAAAAATTACAAATAATTGAATTTAATGATGGCTTAATCATTTGAATATCATTTTTGAAAAACTTAAGCATTTTATTGTTATTATATTCTAAATTAATTTTGCCGTAAGCCTTACTTGAATTTTCACATGGAATAACACTAATTTTATTCTCATTAACAAGTATAGAATTTAAGCAATTACAATCATTAGCTTTGGCAAATTCAGAATATAAGCTCTCAACTTGATTTTCTAAATTAATGCATTTTTCACAAGAAGTTGAGGTTTTACATTTTAAAGACATTTCCTCATCAAGAAAGGCATACTCATTTTTCAAAGTTTCAATTTCATTTTCAATAAAGGAAATGTTTTCCAAACTCGATAAGTTTTTCTTTTCTAAATTTAACAAACCATCATATAATTCATTATATGCACTTTGCAACTCATCATAAGAAGGACTATAATATAGTTTAGAATTATTTACCTCAAAGTCCTTTTTAGCCATATAGGAAGTAGTCTCAATTTCTAGCATACTTGGCTCTTTAAGGGAATCACCTTCTTCCTCATCAATTTTATTTTGCTTTGCCTCTTCTTCAAATTGAGCACCATCGTCACCAAGAGACATTTGGCTTGCTTCAATAATTTTAACATCTCTTTTAGCATGCGTTTCATGACAGGCTTCCTTCAATGGCTTTTGCTCTTCTTGCTTTCTATATGTAACTTTATGCACAAAATCAATGTTAGCAAGATAAATAGCATCAAGAGCATCTCATATATCTTTAGCACTAGAGCAATTTTTAATTTTAGCATAAGCATCATCATTCAAACTACTTCTCAAAATTTGCATAGCTCTAATGTTCAAAGAAAAACATTTTTTGTCAAAACTATTCCAAGTTTGTTTTGGTTTGTAAGTAAGCTCATCTAGCACAACATCCCACAAATCCAAATCAATAGATTGCATATAAAACTCTATTCTAGCTTTCCAATAAACAAAATTCACACCATCAAAGAATGGTGGTTTATCAATTTCAAACCCTTCCATTTTGAAAAACTTTCAAGGTTGCTAATAAACAAGGATCTTTAACTCTAAGCGGTTAAGCTTTCACCAGAGCACGAAGCTCTGATACCACTTGTTAGTCATGGCAACCATTACCCAAGAGGGGGGTGAATTGGGTATAAAAACTTTTTCACAAATGCTCTTAAAATAAATATAAATATTTAAGCTATTTAAATAAATGCACGTAAGAACGTGATGAAGACAAGAAACTTTAAGAACAAATGAAAGTAAATGTGCAATAAAATAAATTGCATAAAATAAAGAGATAAAGAGAAGAAGAAGCGAGCACGATATTTATCTTGGTTCGACCACCAACCACTTGTGGTCTACGTCCAGTCCCCGAAATACAGTTCGAGATTTTTCACTATATGTACAAGCTTCAATAGGTGGTTGCAACCGTTACATGAAAGAGCACTTTTCACACACAGGAAAACTCTACCCTTGTGCTAAAGTCTCAGCCCGCAGGGATACCTCACCCTTATACAAACCTTAGAGGGATACCTCACCCCCTTTACAAACCTTGAAGGATACCTCACCCTCAATATAGAAGAACAGAAATATAGATGGATAGAAACTCTCACTCAGAGCAAATTATACAATTTGAAATGCTAAGAGGCTCTCAAAGGATATCTCAAAGTTTTAGCAAAAAGAGCACAGAAAATAGGCGTAAAATATAAATCACATTTTTCAGAGAAGCGCAAATTAAACAAATAGCTGAGCTTCTTGCAGATGAGACCCACAGTCTCTATTTATAGAGCCAGATAGAAAATTAGCCGTTATAGCAATTAATTCCGTGATTAATATGAAAAAAGTGTCCGTTAGTTTCCATTTCCGGAACTTTATTTACCGTGTTTATTCGAATAAGCCTTTGGCTATTCGAATAACACGTTCTTTTAAAAACGTTTCTGAAACTGGTTATTCGAATAACCTTCGTGTTATTCGAATAACACTACCACAAAGGATTTCTTTTAAACACTGGTTATTCGAATAACCTTCGTGTTATTCGAATAACGCTGCCATAAAAACCTCCTTTAGAAAACTGGTTATTCGAATAAAGATAGCTTTATTCGAATAACATTGGTTAAAACATATCTCTGGGAAAGGTCCTATTCGAATAACAGGAGTGTTATTCGAATAGCTGATGTGAAAAACAAGCTATTTAGAAAACTTTTATTCGAATAACAGAAGTGTTATTCGAATAACACTTTAAAGCATAGTCACGCAGCATCCAAAAAAAAAAGCTTTATTCGAATAACTAATGAGTTATTCAAATAACTCAGTTGGTAAAACAGTTATAAAAGCTTGAAAAACATCCCAGAAAGTTTATCAAAAACACCAAAATATTTTTAAGTTATTTTCAAGATCAAAACAGTTTTGGTATAAGTTTAAGAAAAACATTTTTGTTTTATCTTCATGTATTAGGAGATATCCAAAGAGATCCTCGAACAAAGAGACTCTAAGTCCTAAAGCTATCCTTAAAAGATCTTGGACTTGGTCTTCCCATCATCTTCATTTTGTCTTCATATTTATCATTAAAAACAATATTCTTCAAAGACATATGTTTAGTCGCATTCTCTTTGTGTTGAGCTTAATTGAGATCTTTTGCTTTCTTGTTGCAAGCTCACTCTTGGTACCAGGACTATCCTACAAAGTATCACTCACTTAAACAAGCATAGTTAGTCCAAAAACATAATTTAATATCTTTATATGCATGAATCATAAATATATAGCTTTAGTTAGTTTAACATGCATATAAGACATTCATAGACACATCCAAATAAGATATTTATTAAATATTAATGGGTATGCTCTATATAGAATGCAACAAAGAGTATAAGCAAGATATTCTTTTTGTCTTGTATTTGTCATCATCAAAACTTAACATATAAAACCATTTGGGGCAAACTTATTTCCACATTTCACTTATAAATGCAATAGCCAAAGGGACCAATATTCAAGCAATTCAATAAAACAGTACTCAATGTAAAGAGAAGGGTATAGAGAAAGCAAACATAATGATTTATCCTAGTTCGATCACCAATCCAATTGTGATCTATGTCCAGTCCTCAAGCAATCGCTAGAGATTTTCCACTATTTCTTCAAGCTTCAATAGGTGCTTGATAACCTATACAACCTTGAGCACTCAACACTTTGGGATACCTCACCCTTGGAGCTTGAGTCTCTTCAACTAAGGGATACCTCACCCTTTACACTTTTGGAGGGATGCCTCACCCTCTTTACAAAGCAATATAGATTGATTGAATGAAGCTCTCACTGGAGTAGATGATTACAAATTGAAGCTCTAATATGCTCTCAAAGATTATCCCATGTTTTTACAAAAAATAGAGCAAGAATGGATTCGAGGATTGAACCACGTTTGAAAGTATTGGTAATCAGTTTTTGGTTCAAGGTCAACCTCAAATGAAGACCCAACATTGGTATTTATAAGTTTCTCAATAAATGGAGCCGTTGGAGGGTTTTAGCCATGCATTTAATGTATTTTATATAGCCGTTGGACGTTGTCAGGGTGCGTGTAATCGATTACACAACAAATGTAATCGATTACATTGTTGTTCCAACGTGTTCTTGGCTTTCTGGGCTCTGTGTAATCGATTACATTATTGGTGTAATCGATTACATGGCTTCTGACTTGCTTGTAATCAATTACAATATCCATGTAATCGATTACATGACTTCTGACTTGCTGTGTAATCGATTACAATATCCATGTAATCGATTACATGACTCTTTGAACGTGTTCTTGCCTTTCTGGGCTTATTGTAATCGATTACATTACTTGTGTAATCGATTACATGGCCTCTGACTTGCTTGTAATCGATTACATTGCTCATGTAATCGATTACAAGGCCTCTGTTTGTTGTGTAATCAATTACAAACACCATGTAATCGATTACATGGGCCTTTGAACACATTTTTCAAGTCCAATAAAGCTTATAAGCCATTTCTAACACCTCAAAACATTTGATTAAACATAAATCCTTTTAAAAGTGTTAGATTTAAGATTGAAACTCAAGTTTCTGGAAAAACATGTTTAACTTTGAAATTTTCCACTTATTTTGAAATAATATATTGAAAAACCATTTGAGAAATCTTGAAAGCATTTAACATTAATGTTCTAAGTCTTATAACTAAATAAACCTCTTGACTTCTTTCTTTGATCTTGATTTTTCGTTTTGCGCTTGATCTTCACTTTTGCACTTGATCTTCACTTTTGCCTTTGTTATCATCAAAAACTATTTGACATGCTTTAGGGACATAAGCATTCACATTCTCCCCCTTTTTGATGATGACAAACTGATCATAGGAAAAAGAAAGAGTTTTTGCATTTGTATATAATAGACATTTAGGCGCAATACTCCCCCGAAGTTTATGCATGATATTGAGTTAGATTTTGCATGTAAAAAGCTTAAGAGCTCAAAAGCTTAATAACTCCCCCATACTCATGCAACCTTAATTAGATTTCATTTCATTTTTTCCTATTTTCTCCCCCGTTGGCATTATCAAGAAGACATAAGCATTTAAAAAAAATGGACAGCATGATAGCTATATTTCATGATTTTCCAAATTTTCCCAGAACAAGAAATCCAAAGAGATTAATCAGTCCAATCAAATTTTCAAAAAGCCAAACATTCAAAGAATAGAAGTAAAGCTGAAACAAGTTCATATATCATTAATCAGCATGTACAAAGTAACTTATCACAACCAGTATAGCCAATAACCAAAAACACCAGAAATGTATACCAATGTTATATAACTGATCCAAGACAAAAAAAAATACAATGTAGTCACCAGAAACATCAGGGCAATGGGCCTTGATCACTATCAGTAGCCTCGCTGTCACTGTCTGGATTCGCAGCAATGTCTCTTAGATCAATGTTATCATCGCCGGGCTCAAGATCGTCCTCAGAGTCTAGAAGCTCCTCATTATTAGCAGGGACGCTAGATGGACCAGCAAAGGACAAGGGAACCAGAGAGACAGAGAATGTGGGAGGTGCAGCAGCAGCACTCGGAGGAATAGGAGGTCCACCCAGGAGGGATTGAATGGAGATAAGCTCTTGATCTGAGTAGTCCATCCTTAGCTCAAGGTGATCTATCTTCTACTCTATGTGATCCATGCGTGTGTCTATAGTAGCGCTCAAGTTTCGCATTTCTTGGAGCAGGAGGTCAAGTGTAGCTGGAGCAGGAGCAGAAGCAGGGGCAGGGGCAAGATGCTGAGCCTCTTCATCATCATCACTATCCGGATCATGATGGATATGACCAAACGTGCCATGGGCAATGTAATGCCACCTATCATCTACTTTGTAGAGCTGGAGCTTCTTTAAGGTATGCAAGCCAATGGATTGTGGTCCTTTCGAGCTGGTGTCCTTGGACTCCTCAGCTAGGGAAATGCGACAGTGCTCTAGGATAGTTGTTACCAACATAGCAAATGGGAGAGCAGAGTTCTTCTTTTTCTTTACATCCAATATATGCTCTATAATGTAGTAACCCCAGTTTATTGGCTGCCCTGTGGTCATTGCCCATAAGGACACTACATCATCCTTGAGAACCTGGGAGTAATTCCCTCCCCTGGGAATCAATCCTCTGACCAAAAGGTAGTGGAGAACCCTGTTCTCCATAGTTAGGGCAGTGGCTATGATTCTCCTTTTAGGATCACTGGGGGGTAGTAACCAGTCCTAATCAGTGAAAGAAGAGCAGCCTTATGCTCAAACTCATGCCCCCAGATATTTGCATTCCCATAGAAGTTTGCTCTATCAAGAGTGAGCTTTGTTAGCCTATACCACTCGGCCATAGTTATCCTTATTTGTTACTTTTTCACTTCAGATATCAAGCAATTGTCCTCAAATTTCAGATTTGCATAAAAGACTCTCACTAGGTTTGGGTAGATAGCCTTCTCTATACTTAGGAAACCCAACAATCCTAAGTTTTCTATGATTCTAAAACTCTCCAGAGGTTCACTCTCACAGAATGTGATGGGAAAATACCTAGGAGAAATGATCTTGCGTAGCTGAAAGTTTTTCCAGAACAACTCAGCTCTCTTCACTATGGAGAAGTGGCGTGTAAGGTCCAGGTCAGAGATGTTGCGTGAAGCTCCACCAGAGGACCCTCCTATGGCAGCCCCTGTTCTTGGGCGCTTTGAGCGATGAGAGGATTCAGCCATGTGATGAGAAGGAGTAGAGTGGGATGAGTGGTAAGTGTTTGGGGATGAGTGAGGAGAGAGAGAGGGACGAGGTTAGGGCAGAGGAGTGGGGATGGGGTTCGTGAGAGGTGATGGGGAGATTTGGGTGAGGGATGTGAGGGGATTTGACAGATGGGCTGTGGGGAGAGGAGTTTTTCGAGTTTGAGAGAGGTGAAATGAAGGATTTTGAGGGAGGTTTGAGTGAGAAATGAGAGATTGGGAGGTTTGGGTAGCGTGGGAGCAGAGGAGGAAGATGAAGGAGGTGAAAAGTTTCTGAGAAATGAGCTCTGTGCGCATTAGAAACCTTTTAAAAAACCCTGTGTAATCGATTACATTGGGTGTGTAATCGATTACACTCGATTACATGCATTCTGGTTGATATGTAATCGATTACATTTTTGGTGTAATCGATTACCACACTTCTGGGGAACCTTGTAATCGATGACATAGTTGATATAATCGATTACCTGAGTTCTGAGTTAATTGTAATCGATTACAAAAGTTGTGTAATCGATTACATGCTTGACAGAACTTGTGTAATCGATTACAAAGGCATTGTAATCGATTACCAGCACACTTTAACTCAAATTTTGCATTCCAATCAGCATATAATCAATTTTAATCCATTCAAATAAGTTCCAAAGCAACTTAGATCAATTCAAATCATTATGCAAACATATAATCTAATCATATTATGATTCAACTCACATAATTGTTCAAAATTACTATTTTTACCAAGAATTACACCATTTTTGGTGAAATTGTGAGGTTGTTAAGTTGCTTGGGAGTCTTAGGCATGAGGGAGCACCTGCAAAATAACTTAGGGGAAATCTCCGATGCTCAAGTCAGTATTGGATTCATATATGATGAAAAATTCAAAGATTATGCAGCAATGTGGTATGATTATGCAGAAAAATACAAGTTAGGCATTAGTTTTAGGATTATGCAGCAAATATTTAATTTATGCATGATTGATCCAATATACCAAGTTCATTTCTTATATAGAAAAATGCTTCTTTTGCTAGGAGTTTAGTGAAAATGTCAGCTAGTTGCTTAGTGGTTTCTACAAATTCAAGCATACAATCACCCTTTTGAACACAGTCTCTAATGAAATGATGTCTTATTTCAATATATTTAGTCCTAAAATGTAAAATGGGATTTTTGGATAAATTGATTGCACTAGTATTATCACATATTATGGGGATGTGATCAAGCTCAAGACCATAGTCCAAGAGTTGTTGTTTCATCCAAAGGATTTGAGAACAACAACTCCCAGCTGCAACATATTCAGCTTCAGCTGTAGACAATGCCACACTATTTTATTTCTCGCTATGCTAAGAAACTAGTGAGCTTCCAAGCAAGTGGCATGTCCCACTAGTGCTCTTTCTATCCATTTTGCATCCAAAGAAAATCGAATCGAATACCCAATAAGGCTACATGAGGCACCTTTAGGGTACCATAAACCCATTTGTGATGTGCCTATTAGATATTTCATTATTCTTTTAACAGCACTTAGGTGTGATTCTTTAGGATTAGCTTGATATCTAGCACCCATGCATACACTAAACATTATATCAGGCCTACTTGCAGTGAGATAAAGGAGTGAGCCAATCATACCTCTATATTTCGTAATTTCTACTGATTTACCTCCTTCATCCTTGTCCAAATAGCAAGAGGTGCCCATAGGAGGAGCCATATACTTGGCATTATCCATTCCAAACTTCTTGAGCAGCTCCTTGCAATACTTGGATTGGCTTATAAATGTTCCTTCTCTTGTTTGCTTGATTTGGAGACCAAGGAAGAAGTTGAGCTCACCCATCATGGACATTTCAAACTCACTTTGCATAATATTTGAAAATTCTTTACAAAGAGAGTTGTTAGTAGCTCCAAATATAATGTCATTAACATAGATTTGAATTAGAAGTATGTCATACATTTTATGTTTTATGAAAAGGGTAGTGTCGACTTTGCCTCTAGAAAAACCTTTTTCTAAAAGGAATTTGCTCAACCTTTCATATCAAGCTCTAGGAGCTTGTTTTAAGCCATACAGGGCCTTTTTTGTTTAAAAACATGGTTGGGCATTTCAAAATCCTCAAAACTAGGAGGTTATTCTACATAAACCTCTTCTTGTATAAAACCATTTAAAAAGGCACTTTTGACATCCATTTGATAGAGTTTGAAATCCATGATGCAAGCATATGCAAGTAACATTCTAATGGCCTCTAACCTAGCTACGGGAACATAAGTTTCTTCATAGTCTATGCTTTCTTCTTGATTATATCCCTTAGCTACAAGCCTAACTTTATTTCTTATTATTAAGCCCGTTTCATCAAGTTTGTTCCTAAAGACCCATTTGGTGCCAATTATAGGATGATCATTGGGCCTTGGTACTAATTCCCAAACTTGATTTATCTCAAATTGGTTTAGTTCTTCTTGCATGGCCAAGATTCAATGCTCATCATTAATGGCCTCATTTATGTCTTTAGGTTCAACTTGAGAGACAAATGCTAGGTGATTACATGCATCTCTAAGTGAGTTTCGAGTGATTACCCCTTTTGATACATCACCAATCACCTCGTCGAGATGGTGATATCTTGAAGTCCTCTATTCCTTGGGTAGGTCCAAGATTTTTTAATCTTTTTGCCAAGAGTGATCAAGGAGTCTCTCTTCTTGCTTCTTGGACTCTTTCTCTTGATTTTCCAAGTGCGTTTTTGCTAAGATTTCTGCAACATCATCAACAAGATCCTTGGGTAGTTTCATCAAATGCAACATGTATGGACTCTTCTATGGTCATAGTTTGTTTATTATAGACTCTAAAGGCCTTACAATGTATAGAATAGCCAATGAATATTTTCTCATCAGATTTTGCATCAAACTTCCCCAAGTTGTCCTTTCCATTATTCAAAACAAAGCATTTACATCCAAAGACATGAAAATGTGACACATTTGACTTCCTTCCTTTGTATAATTCATATGGGATTTTCTTTAAAATTGGCCTTATTAGGGCTCTATTCATGACATAACAAGCGGTGTTAACCGCATCCACCCAAAAGTACTTAGGAAGGTTGGCTTCATTGAGCATAGTTCTTGCCATTTCCTCTAAAGATCGATTTTTCCTTTCTACAACACCATTTTGTTGTGGTGTTCTAGGGGCAGAAAAATTATGCTCAATGCCATGTTTATCAAAAAAAATTTCAAATTCATGATTTTCAAATTCACCACCATGGTCACTTTTTATGGATGCAATACAAAAACCTTTTTCGTTTTGGATAACTTTGGCAAGCTTTTTAAATGATTGAAAAGCATCATTTTTGTGGGTCAAGAATAATGTCCATGTAAACCTAGAAAAATCATCCACAATCACTAATGCATAGTAATTCCCACCAAAGCTCATAGTTCTAGAGGGCCTAAAAAGATCCATGTGCAAAAGTTGTAAAGGTCTAGAAGTTGAAACCATGTTTTTAGCTTTAAAAGAGACCTTTACTTGTTTTTCCTTTTGACAAGCATCACAAAGTTTGTCTTTTTCAAATTTGAGCTTTGGAAGACCAATTACTAGTTCTTTAGAAACCAATTTGTTTAAGTGATCTATATGAATGTGAGCAATTCTTCTATGCCATAACCATGAATCATTTTCTTTACTCATAAAGCATTTAGCATCATTTGAGGAAATATCATCAAGACTAATTATATATATATTATTGACTCTATGACTAACAAACTTAACTTGCTTATCATCATTTCCCTCAATTATGCAACAAGAAGAATCAAATATAACTCTATTTCCTTTATCACACAATTGACTAATGCTAAGCAAATTATGTTTAAGTCCTTCAACAAGCAAAACATTATTAATAGATGATGAAGAGATCTTACCAACTTTGCCAATTCTAAGAATCTTTCATTTGTTGTTATCACCATATGTGACATGACCATGTTTCTTGTAAGTAAGGGAGGAAAACTTGGAGCCATCACTGGTCATGTGCTTGGAGCAACCACTATCAAGATACCAACTTGAGCTCTTGGTCTTCAAGTACACCTATAACACACATTCAAGTTTTAACCTTTGGTACCCAAATTGTCTTGGGTCCTTGTGTGTTAGAGTTAGGCATGGTGCCTTTAGGAACCTAAACTCTTTTTATTCCAACTTTAGTGTTTATATTCTTTCTAACATTGCAAGTTGATGCACTATGCCCTTTCTTACCACAGTGAAAACATTTAACAAAGGGACTATTTGAAGTATTTGAGGAAACAAAGAAGTTCTTATAAGATTTTTTATGGTTGTTTGGATTAAATCCCAAACCGGCTTTTTGAAACACACATTTTTTTTCCCTAGTAACACATTCAAGTTGTCTCTTCCAAAAGTGAATTTTGCAAGAGTGTTGTTCAAGTCTTCAATTTCTTTTTCAAATACTTTGCATGATGAACAAGGTAATGATATGGATGTGTTATCATGTAAGGAACATGTCATGCATAGTGAATTAGCATCAATAAGTCCTAAGGTCTCATTTTCAATCTTAAGCTCATTTATCTCTTTACTTAAGATAGAAACTTTGTTTACCAATAAGGAAATTGTTTCGTTAGAGGACAAAACCATTTTTGTGAGCCTTAAGGATTCATCATGCAATTTTTAAAAGGCATCTTACAATTCATCATATGAAGGTAGAGATTCTGAGTTAGAAGAAGTTACCTCGGTGTCGCTCTCTTCACTTTCTTCTCCTTGAGCCATGAGACAAAGATGAGCTTCTTCATCCTCTGAATTATCGAAGGAGCTTAAGTCATTGTCCTCCCAAGTTATGTATGCTCTCTTTCCTTTCTTTTCTTTGGAGGGCCTTTTCTCAAACTTCTTTGTCTTCTTGAGATACATAGGGCACTCCATTTTCATGTGCCTCGGTTTTCCACATTCATAGCATTTTGGAGGAGTAAAGGATCCTTCTCCTTTGTGATACACTTTCTTTTGAGGAAAGGGTGGTCTTCTTTGAAATCCATTTTTCTTTAGGAATCTTCCAAATTTTCTCACAAGGAGACTAAGATTCTCCTTACTTAGCTCAACACTTTCAGCATCCTCTTCACCATCTTCATCATCATCTTCAATTGTAGAGGAGGTGGCTTTGAGTGCGATTCCCTTCTTCTTTTTGTCATGCTCTTCATTTTGATTGAGCCTATTTAGTTCCAACTTATGTTCTTGAAGCTTTCCAAATAGGGTGGCTAGAGATATTGTTGACAAATCTCTTGATTCCGCAATAGCCGTTACTTTGGGTTACCAATTCCTGCTTAGACATCTCAAGACTTTGTTAATAAGGTCCTCATTAGGAAATGTCTTTTCCAATGAGATAAGATGATTAACAATATGAGTAAACCTCTTTTGCATATCTTGAATACTCTCACCTTGGTTCATTCTAAACAATTCGTATTCATGAGTAAGAGTGTTTATTCGAGATTGTTTTACCTCACTAGTACCTTCATGAGTTACTTGTAGGGTATCCCACATTTCTTTTGCGGTCTTGCAATTTGACACTCTAAAGAATTCATCATACGCCAAGGATGTGGTGATGATATTCTTGGCTCTCAAATTGTATTGAACATTCTTTTTATCATCACCAGTCTATTCATTTCTAGTGTATTAATTTTTACACCATCTTTAGTTTGTGTTGGAATAAAAGCACCATTTTCAACGGCGTCCCACACATCTAAATCAATGCCTTCAATGAAAATTTTTATCCTTTCTTTCCAATAGGCATAACCATCCCCATTGAAATAAGGAGGTCTGTTTATAGAAGAACCTTCATTTGTAGCCATTGATAACTTCTGGAAATGAAGTTATTTCACTTGATTTTGAATGTATATGAGCATGCTATCCTTAAGTTTTAGAGGCCAAAGGTTCAATTCATGCATGACTTTGATGATTTAAGCTTGTTAATTCAAATGATTGAGAATTGAATCTTTGAGGATTTTATTTAAAGAAATTGGATTGATTATGATTTGATGGACTTTGACATTGTCTTGATGTAGGTATTCAACATGGAAAGGCTTTGGAAGGGCCAAGGAACTCAAAAAGGAGCTCAAATTTAGAAAAAAAATGCAAAAAAGGAGATGTTGCTGCTAACCCACGCCTAGGCTTGACAAAACCACGCCTAGGCTTGACAAACCCACGCCTAGGCATGGAACTCTCAGGTTTTTAGGAATTTTAGACAGAGACACTCACGCCTAGGCGTGGGAAAGTCACGCCTAGGCGTGTCTAGTACCGGACAGCACGTGTTTCATAACCACGCCTAGGCGTGGTAAAAGCCCTGGTCCGTGAATTTGACCCTTTTTATCTGATTTTTGAGGGGATTCTGCATATTCTGTTTTGGGACTAACCACGAAATCCATAGAGAAAGTGGGAGGAGGAGAAAACCTTGGAAGATGGAGGTGATTCAAGTGAAGAATCAAGATCAAGGAGGAAGATCAAGCATTGGATTCTCACCATTCTTGTTCATTCTTTCCCTTTTCTCTCTTGATTTGTAACTTGATGGGTTCTATGATTCCATTAGTTTTGTTCTCTTTCATGATGTGTAACTAAACTCTAATCTAGGGGCTCTCTAGGATCTTGCTATGGATTTGATTAATGTGTAATTAGTTAGGTATCCTTTCAATGGAATTGGTTTTGTTCATCCATATCTATGCTTAGTGCTTGTTATTGATTGGCCATCAATTGCATATTTTTAATATTCTAATTGACTAGAAATAGGGTGTTGTGAATATGGATATGATATGGTTGATGTATGTTCAATTACATTCTATTGGTATGAGTGTGTTGATTAGCTCATGGGATGGACACATACCCATTAGTCATGCATGGCAAGTGTTTGATAATTGGTCTCAATGAGTGATTCTTATGTTAACTCACATGGACACATAGTGGATTAACTAGGTTTCACATGGGTAATTGTCCTAGACATAGGCTCTTATCTATTGATGGTTATTAGCTAACAAATATCATTTCATTGATTGGTGCTTGTTAATTGTAATTATTCATTGAAGTAGCAAGTGAATAGGGACCCCTAGGCTTTAAGCATTCTCATCTTCTCTTGTGGAATTGGTGTTTGGTGTTTTCTTATTTTGTTTCTCTTAAATTGTTATTTTAATTGTAACCCTTTCTCATAATTCGTTTGCTTGGATAAAAATTTGTGAATTTTGATTAAGTTTAACACTCTTCTGATTATTCAATCCCTTGGGACACGATACTCTAACTCTCCTTTATATTACTTGTCGACCCGTGCGCTTGCGGATTTATGGATTATGGACCCAATAAGTTTTTGGCGCCGTTGTCGGGGATTGAGTTTAGATTTTGTGTTATTTCTTACAATTATTCACAATTCTTATTTCAAGTTTCGTTTGTTTTGTTTTGTTTTATTTTTCAGGTACTTAGCTCTTGTATGCGAAGGACTCAAAATGTATCTCGATTTCCTTACGATCCTGAGATCGAAAGGACTTTTCATAGATTGCTAAGAGAACGACTAGTACAAGGGAAGGCACTTGAATTAGATAGTGACTCGGAGATGGTAGAAGAAGCAAATGCTGAAAGACTCTTGTGAGAGTATGCCACTCCAAATGCTAGGGACATTCAATCTAGCATTAGAAGGCCAGCTGTACAGACACAAACTTTTGAGATCAAGCCTGCTATTATCCAGATGGTGCAGAATAATTTACAATTTGCGGATCTTCCCCATGAAGATCCTAATGCTCATTTAGCTAACTTCCTGGAGATTTGTGATACTTTTAAGCATCAAGGGATGACTGATGATGCAGCTCGCTTGAGGCTTTTCTATTTTTCCTTAAGAGATAGGGCCAAGGCATGGCTTCAATCATTACCTGAACATTCCATCACTACTTGGGAAGAGCAGGCTCAGAAGTTTCTGGATCAATTTTTCCCTCCCATGAAGTCAATGAAGTACAGAAATGATATCTTGTCCTTCACGCAGTTTGAAGGAGAAACATTATATGAGGCTTGGGAGCGCTTTAAGGAGATGTTAAGGAAGTGCCCCCATTATGGCATAGCAAAATGGATGTTGGTCCATACCTTCTATAACAGTTTGACAACATCCATTCGATCTATAATTGATGCAGCAGCTGGAGGGACTCTCATGAGCAAGACTGTAGATGCTACCTACAACCTTTTGGAGGAAATGGCCACCAATAACTATCAATGGCCAGCAGAGAGGGTTACTCCTAGGAGAGTGATGGCTGGTATACATGAAGTTAATGCTCTCACATCACTTTCAGCTCAAGTGGCAGCACTATCCAAGAAGTTTGACACCATGGCAGTTAATTCAGTGGCGAGCAGAGGTAATGTCTCAGCTGAGATTTGTGATCATTGTGGGGACCGTCACTCTACTGCGAGTTGCACAGCTAGCTTGGAGAGTGTGCAATATGCCAGTCAGTTCCACCTAAGTAGTCACAACAATGCTTTTGGTAATACTTATAACTCTACTTGGCAGAACCATCCTAATCTTTCTTGAGGTGGAAATTCTCAAGGTCCTTCTTCTTCCTATCAGCCCAGAGAAGCACCACATGCCCCTCCAAGTTTCCAACAACAGAGCTCCCCTCAATCCCAAGGTTCAGCTTCAACTTTCAATTTAGAAAAGATGTTTGCTCAGTTCATGACTAGCCAACAAAAGTATATGACTAAAACTGATTCAAGGCTTGCTTCCCATGATGCCTTGATGCAAAGTCAAGCGGCTTCCTTGAGGAATCTTGAGACTCAAGTTAGTCAACTAGCCCAAGCTCTAAACAATAGGCCCCAAGGCACTTTTCCAAGTGACACCATTAATAATCCAAAAGGTGCCCCTCCTGAGCATTGCAAGGCCATATCATTGAGGAGTGGGAAGGAAATTGAAGGAAATTCAAAGATCAAGCTACTTGAGAAAGAAGTTGAGGTGGCACAAGATGAAGTGGTTTTGAGCAAAAAGGTGGAGAAAAATGAAGAAATTGCAAAAGGGAAGGTTGAAGACAAGAAGAAGGAGGACAAGCCGTATACACTACCTCCACCTTTTCCCAACCGGTTAGTTAAACAAAAGCTTGATGCTCAATTCAAAAAGTTTTTGGAGATTTTCAAGAAACTTCACATTAACATACCGTTTGCTGAGGCTTTGGAACAAATGCCTAACTATGTGAAGTTCATGAAAGACATTTTGTCTAAGAAGAGAAGACTGGGGGATTATGAGACAGTAGCTCTCACAGAGGAGTGCAGTGCCATATTGCAAAATAAACTGCCTCCGAAGCTCAAGGATCCAGGGAGTTTCACCATCCCTTGCACAATCAGTGAGAAATTTTGTGGTAAGGCATTATGTGATTTGGGAGCTAGCATTAATCTCATGCCCTATTCCATTTACAAAAGACTAGGTTTGGGGGAAGCTGCACCTACTTCAGTTACCTTACAGGTTAAGCGCATTTAACCCTTACTTACCCGAAGGGGGTTCTTGAGGATGTGTTGGTTAAAGTGGACCAGTTTATCTTCCTTGCGGATTTCATCATACTTGATATGGAGGAAGATAGGAAAGTCCCTTTGATTTTAGGCCGAACCTTTCTTGCAACTGGAAGAACCCTTATTGATGTGGAGAAAGGAGAACTTACCATGAGAGTTCAAGATAAACAAGTTACCTTCACTATTTTTAAAGACACCAAGAGCCCTCAAGATCAAGAAGAATGTTCTGTGGTGACTGTAGCTGAAGGGAAGACATCTGAGGCAAGGGATTTAATTATTGTCTGTGCTCCTGGTGCAAGTCATGTGATCTCTACGGATGATAGGGAAGAAGAAGTTCAACTGAAGCAGCGACACGCAAGCAGGGTGGTTTACTCATGCAAATCACCCATTGAGGAGGCTCTAACCATGGAGTTAAAACCTTTGCCATTTCATGCATACCATGCTTACTTTGAAGAAAAGGAGGAAGATCCTCCTCCCATAAGCACGTGCAAGTGAAACTAAAAATAAAGTCTAGCCAGGACTATAAATAAGGCGCTTGTTGGGAGGCAACCCAAGTTCTTTACCTTATTTTTATTTTTCTTTATTGATGTTTTTACATTCCTAGTTTAGTTATCTACCTGCTTTTGATTTTGTTGAGTTTTTTAATTCTTGTTTACGTTTGATTTTGTTTACCTTATCTTTTTGGCTTTGCATTTACCTTATCTTTTTTATGAAGTAGTTTTGATGGATTTGAGAGAGCTTGTTTAGGATTAGTGGGCTGCTTAGAAATTTGCACTAAATTAATGAGTGTGCTTAGTGGCATTTTGAATTTGTACATACCAGTATGCTGATTTGAGTATCCGATAATTGTGTGGATCAAAGATGTGCCTAATTGCATGGGAAATCACATGTAGAAATTCAAATGTTATGCTTACACTTGTTATCATAATTGTGTGTGAGTGTATTTCCCTCTTATATGTGTGGTGGACCTTGGAATATGAATGAAATGCATAATTGGAGAAATTTTATGATTAGCATGTGTAGAGTCATTTTACTTCTTTGAGGCTTGTCTGATTCCCTTTCGAGGCGAAATCCTAGGCGATGCATTTTTGAGGAAATGACTAGGGCAATTCTTTGGACCGATTGGGCCTTTTCAAGCCAACCTTAACTGAATGAGTTCCCTAGTACCCCCTTTGAAGCCTAGTGTGCATGTGTGTGGCCTAATTTTTCTTTCTTAAAACCCACAATCTCCACCCCTTCACCCTTGCTTGTGTTAAGAAAATTTCTTACCCTCATTACAGGTCCTTTGTTGAACACATGATTGGGCATTTTTGTTGGTGTAAGTCAAAGTGTTTTACATGATACTAGGAAACCAAGATCTATTTGGAACAAACTCTTGTTCAAAATGAGAAAAAAAAAAGAAAAAGAAATTATTAAAAAAAGAGAGAAAAATGTGTGAGCTGCACAAAATGCAGCCCCCTTTTGCAAAGAAAATAAACATGTACATATGTTTTTCTAAAAAAAAAAAAAAAAAAAAAAAATGGAATAAAGAGAGTTGATTTTTCATATTGGATCCTTTTGTACATTTTGCATGCTTGACTTGATTTAATAGAAATGTGTGATTATGTGTTTAATATTTGATTTCAAATCCTTCCCCTTCCTTCTTAGCCATTACCCTTAGCCTCACATTACAAGCTTAAAAGACCCTAATGATCTTTGATTTTGTGTTGCCTACATTAGTGGAGAAAGGGATGAAAGACATTCTTTTGAGAGTGCATGTGCATTCTATAAATTCATCCATCTTGCTCTTCAAGATTAGGAAAGGGTCTTCAACACATGAGTTTGGGAAATCATTTATGTACAAAAATTGCATTCAAGGGTAATCATAATAGTTAAAAATTTCTTGCATGTGTGAACCTTGTGTGAGGTTGAGAAGTGATTTCTGAGGGTATGAATGATGATTAGAAGTTGGATATGCTCTAGTTCAATTTGCCCATGTTTTCTATTCTTTGTATTGGAGTGTATTCCTTCTTCCCTTGCTTAGATTAGTTTGCTCGAGGACTAGCAAATCTTTAGGTTTGGGGGTGATTGATAACTTCTGGAAATGAAGTTATTTCACTTGATTTTGAATGTATATGAGCATGCTATCCTTAATTTTTAGAGGCCAAAGGTTCAATTCATGCATGACTTTGATGATTTAAGCTTGTTAATTCAAATGATTGAGAATTGAATCTTTGAGGATTTTATTTAAAGAAATTGGATTGATTATGATTTGATGGACTTTGACATTGTCTTGATGTAGGTATTCAACATGGAAAAGCTTTGGAAGGGCTAAGGAACTCAAAAAGGAGCTTAAATTTAGAAAAAAAATTCAAAAAAGAAGATGCTGCTGCCAACCCACGCCTAGGCTTGACAAACCCACGCCTAGGCGTGGAAAAACCAAGCCTAGGCGTGGAACTCTCAGGTTTTCAGGAATTTCAGACAGAGACAATCACGCCTAGGCGTGGGAAAGTCATGCCTAGGTGTGTCTAGTACCGGACAGCACGTGTTTCATAACCACGCCTAGGCGTGGTAAAAGCCCTGGTCCGCAAATTTGAGCCTTTTTATCTGATTTTTTAGGGGATTCTGCATATTCTATTTTAGGACTAACCACGAAATCCCTAGAGAAAGTGGGAGGAGGAGAAAACCTTGGAAGATGGAGGTGATTCAAGTGAAGAATCAAGATCAAGGAGGAAGATCAAGCATTGGATTCTCACCATTCTTGTTCATTCTTTCCCTTTTCTCTCTTGATTTGTAACTTGATGGGTTCTATGATTCCATTAGTTTTCTTCTCTTTCATGATGTGTAACTAAACTCTAATCTAGGGGCTCTCTAGGATCTTGCTATGGATTTGATTAATGTGTAATTAGTTGGGTATCCTTTCAATGGAATTGGTTTTGTTCATCCATATCTATGCTTAGTGCTTGTTATTGATTGGCCATCAATTGCATGTTTTTAATATTCCAATTGACTAGAAATAGGGTGTTGTGAATATGGATATGATATGGTTAATGTATGTTCAATTACATTTTATTGGTATGAGTATGTTGATTAGCTAATGGGATGGACACATACCCATTAGTCATGCATAGCAAGTGTTTGATAATTGGTCTTAATGAGTGATTCTTATGTTAACTCACAGGGACACATAGTGGATTAACTAGGTTTCACATGGGTAATTGTCCTAGACATAGGCTCTTATCTATTGATGGTTATTAGCTAACAAATATCATTTCATTGATTGGTGCTTGTTAATTGCAATTATTCATTGAACTAGCAAGTGAATAGGGACCCCTAGGCTTTAATCATTCTCATCTTCTCTTGTGTAATTGGTGTTTGGTGTTTTCTTATTTTGCTTCTCTTAAATTGTTATTTTAATTGCAACCCTTTCTCACAATTCGTTTGCTTGGATAAAAGTTTGTGAATTTTGATTAAGTTTAACACTCTTCTGATTATTCAATCCCTTGGGACACGATACTCTAACTCTCATTTATATTACTTGTCGACCCGTGCGCTTACGGATTTACGGATTACGGACCCAACAGCCATCACTTCTCTTGAAGCTACAAAGCTCTTTATACAAGAGTCTAGCTCTGATACCACTTGTTACCAAGTGGCCTCAATACTCAAGAGGGGGGTGAATTAAGTATGAAAACCAAGTTCGCAAATCTTTCGCAAATCGTTTGATAAACAATTTTCGTTGAAGCTAATTGATAATTAGAGATGATTGGATGTAAGAGATAAACACTTTCACTTATAAATGTAATAGCCAAAGGGACCAATATTCAAGCAATTCAATAAAATAGTACTCAATGTAAAGAGAAGGGTTTAGAGAAAGCAAACACAATGATTTATCCTGATTCGATCACTAATCCACTTGTGATCTACGTCCAGTCCTTAAGCAATTGCTAGAGATTTTCCACTATTTCTTCAAGCTTCAATAGGTGCTTGATAACCTTTACAACCTTGAGCACTCAACCCTTTGGGATACCTCACCCTTGGAGCTTGAGTTTCTTCAACTAAGGGATACCTCACCCTTTACACTTTTGGAGGGATGCCTCACCTTTTTTACAAAGCAATATAGATTGATTGAATGAAGCTTTCATTAGAGTAGATGATTACAAATTGAAGCTCTAATATGCTCTTAAAGATTATCCCACGTTTTTACAAAAAACAGAGCAAGAATGGATTTGAGGATTGAATCACGTTTGAAAGTATTAGTAATCAGTTTTTGGTTCAAGGTCAACTTCAAATGAAGACCCAACATTGGTATTTATAAGTTTCTCAATAAATGGAGCCGTTGGAGGGTTTTAGCCATACATTTAATGCATTTAATATAGCCGTTGGACGTTGTCAAGGTGCGTGTAATCGATTACACAACAAATGTAATCGATTACATTGTTGTTCCAACGTGTTCTTGGTTTTTTGGGCTCTGTGTAATCGATTACATTATTGGTGTAATCGATTACATGGCTTCTGACTTGCTTGTAATCAATTACAATATCCATGTAATCGATTACATGACTTCTTACTTGCTGTGTAATCGATTACAATATTCATGTAATCGATTGCATGACTCTTTGAACATGTTCTTGCCTTTCTAGGCTTATTATAATCGATTACATTACTTGTGTAATCGATTATATGGCCTCTGACTTGCTTGTAATCGATTACATTACTCATGTAATCGATTACAAGGCCTCTGTTTGTTGTGTAATCGATTACAAACTCCATGTAATCGATTACATTGGCCTTTGAACACATTTTTCAAGTCCAATAAAGCTTGTAAGTCATTTCTAACACCTCAAGACATTTGATTGAACATAAATCCTTTTAAGAGTGTTAGATTTAAGATTGAAACTCAAGTTTCTTGAAAAACATGTTTAACTTTGAAATTTCTCACTTATTTTGAAATGATATATTGAAAAATCATTTGAGAAATCTTGAGAGCATTTAACATTAATGTTCTAAGTCCTATAACTAAATAAACCTATTGACTTCTTTCTTTGATCTTGATTTTTCCTTTTGCGCTTGATCTTCACTTTTGCACTTGATCTTCACTTTTGCCTTTGTTATCATCAAAAACTATTTGACATGCTTTAGGGACATAAGCATTCACAAACTCTAGTTTTGCTCTTTCCTCCACTTTGTCATTACTCGGCTCTTCTTTCATCTTACTGATAGCACTTTTTGCTTTATTTGCTTCTAAATACTGCAAACATTACTCAATGATTTCATCATGCACTTCACCATGATCATCAATAGCGTTCACAATCACTCTTTCAAGAGGTATAGTTGGAGTATTGTGCTAAATAGATTCTGTGACTGTAGTATCAATCAAATCCACTTGATAAGAAGTTTCTTTATCATCCGAGTGTTGCATCGCTTCAAAAACATTAAAGGTGACTTTCTCATCCTTCACTCGCAGTATTAACTGCCCTTGCTGAACATCAATGAGGGCTCTTCTAGTAGCTAAAAATGGTCTTCTACGAATCAAAGGTACCTCTGCATCCTCATCTATGTCCAATACAACAAAATCAGCTGGAAATATAAATTTATCGACCCTTACTAGCACATCTTCCATGACTCCATAGGGGTGTTTAACTGACCTATCAGCAAGTTGCAAATCCATTCTTGTTTGCTTGACCTCACCTCCCCCAAGCTTCTTAAGCATAGACAATAGCATCAAATTTATGCTTGCTCCCAAGTCACAGAGAGCTTTACCAATGGTCATGTTGCCAATAGTGCATGGAATTGTAAAACTCCCCGGATCTTTCAATTTTGGGGGAAGCTTCCTTTGAAGTATTGTACTACACTCTTCTGTTAATGCCACCATTTCATCTTCCTTGAACTTCCTCTTCTTAGTCAACAATTCCTTTATAAATTTAGCATATGTAGGCATTTGTTCCAATGCCTCTACAAAAGGAATGTTGATTTGGAGACGTTTGAAAATGTCCAAGAACCTTGCAAACTGCTCATCTTTCTCCTTTTTCTTGCTCAAGTGAGGATATGGTAACTTCACATATGGTGGAATCACTTGAGGCTTATCCCCTTCTTGCAAAATCTGACGCTTTATTCTCCTCAAGAAGGAGTCTTCATCTACTAAGTTAGAACTCTTTTTTTCCTCATTTTTCTAATTTTCAACCTCCACTTCTTTTTCTTCTTTTTCATTTTCTTCTATGTTCACAATGTCACTCTTTTTATTTGACTCTTCATCCAACATCTCCCTCACATTTGTCTCAGGAAATCTTGAAACTAATGGCTTTACCACATTCGGT
Organism: Ormosia semicastrata; assembly: GCA_029884595.1. Classification (NCBI taxonomy): domain Eukaryota; kingdom Viridiplantae; phylum Streptophyta; class Magnoliopsida; order Fabales; family Fabaceae; genus Ormosia; species Ormosia semicastrata. Next base: position 60,757,640 of record JAQQTO010000061.1, on the reverse strand, counting down.
GTGACAGTTTTCCTACTTCTCAAAGTTATGGCTTTGCATGACTCATTTTTGGGGTTATCCACTGTATTTTCAGAAAATTATCCTTTGGATTGTTCAGCAAGTTGCTTTAAGAGCTGGCCAATTTGGTTCTCAAGGTTTTTGATGGATGCTTCTTGGTTTTTGAAATAAGCTTCATGATTTTGGAAATTGGTTTGGGTCATATGCATGAATTGAGTCAATGCTTCTTCTAAAGCAGAAGGCTTCTCTTTAGGCTGCTATGGTTGAGGAAGTTTGCTTGATTGAGGAGCTTCATGTTGTTTCCAAGAAAAGTTGGGATGATTCCTCCACCCTACATTATAGGTGTTAGAATAAGGGTTCCCTCTTTGCCCCTGAAAATTTCCCATATAGTTGGCTTGCTCATTTGCATCACTTTGAGCTTCACAATTACCACTCTCATGTCCTCCCCCACAAAAATCACACCTCATACATTGCATCACAGCCTTGGAATGATGAGATTGAGAGGAACCTATTTGTAAATCTTAAAGTTGTTTGGTGAGAACCTCCAATTGTTGAGAGACTAATTTGTTTTGGGCTAATAAAGTATCATAGACATCTAGCTCTAAAACACCCCTCCTTGCTTGCACTCCTCTATCATGATGAATGAGATACTCATTTGAAGCCATTGCTTCCACTAACTCTCTTGCTTCTTCAGCCATCTTGTTATTCATTGTACCACATGTCGAAGCATCTAGCATCATCTTTGTATTTGGTCTCAACCCATGGCAAAATGTTTGCATTTGTATTAAGTCATCATAGCCATGGTCGGGACACCTCTTCAAAAGCCCTTTGAATCGTTCCCATGCTTCATAAAGATTTTCTCCATCTTTTTGCTCAAAACTAGTGATTTCAGCCCTTCTTTTGATGAACTTGGAGGTAGGGAAAAATTGGTCCATAAATTTATCCTCCAATTCATTCCAAGTAGTAATACTTCCTTGAGGAAGTGATTGTAACCAATCCTTTGCCCTGTCTCTCAAAGTAAAAGGAAACAATCTCATCCTCTTAGCTTCTTCAGAAACACCATCCAACTTCAATGTATCATAAATCTCAAAGAAATTCACCAAGTACTGGTTAGGGTCTTCATTATCTGCTCCAGAAATTTGATTCTGCTTAAGAACATTCAATAGAGAAGTTCTGATCTCAAATGCATTTGCCTCCACTGGTTGATACTCAATAGCCAACCTCTAACAGTTATTCCTCTAGCCAAAATCTCCCAAAGTCTGCCTAGGTGGTGGTTGTGCAGCCATGACCTCTACTGTGAGAGTATTAGAAGAAGAAGTAGACTCCTATTTTTCTTGAGTTATTTTCTATTGCTTTGCTTTCTTCCTATTTACTTTTTCTGTCTTCACAATCTCAAGATCAAGCAAAAATTCAACTGCTTGTTTTCCTCGTATAAACAAAAAATAAGAGAATAACAAGTAGCAAATCAACGATATTTAAAAATGAAGGAAATTAATGTAATTAAATTACAAACAAAACAAAACAGAAAAATAGAAATAATTGTCCAAAGTAGTAACTCCTTTGCCTTGCTAATAATCAAATCAACAATCCCCGACAACTGCGCCAAAAACTTATTGAAGAACAAAACTAATTCGGCAAGTGCACCGAATCGCAACAAGTAATACAATGATGAGAAAAGAGATATCGTCTCCATAGGGATTGTAATTGGTTTATAAACACAAAAGAAAAGGGTGTTTCTACTTGAACTGAAAATAAACTTTTGGTAACTCGAAATGTATTGGTTTTAAGCAAGTATAAATAGAATGAATTAAAACAGAATAATTAACAAATTAAAGAATATTTTTGGATTTTTAAGGAGAAGAAAGTCTATTGAGAAAAGCGGCTAGGGTCCAAACCCCATTATTACCCTCTTATACTACTGATTTACTCTTAATACAAGTGATAATCATGTATGTGAAGTTCCAATCAACAAATTAGACTTAGATCAATTCCTTGATTCAAAGTCCCTTTAACCCAAAATACAAAACCTAATTCCTTAGTTAATTGTTAATCCAGATTAAGCATTAATAACGATGATTTAGTGAAACACATAATTACAATGATATATTTTTTTATTCAATTATAATCATGCCAACCCAACTTAGTTTCAGCATCTCAACCAATTTTCCAATAAGAAGAAATACCCAAAATCAAACCAATAGTGACCAAGTATTGACTAGCATTAAGCAAAGAGTAAGATGCTCAAGTACATGAAATTAACTTGCATTAAAATAGTAAAATAGATTACATGAGAGTTTCCACAATGTTCATCTGACCCTAACTCAAAAAGATTTAGCTACTCATAATGAAAGGAGAAGAGATGAGAGAAATCAAACAAATGGAAGAAGAAAAAGCCATTGATTCTTCAAGGTATTGTTCCCAAGCTTGAATCATCAATGGAAATAAAAGAACATGAAACCCTAGCAGAGCTCTGGGTAAAAACCCCAATATTTCAGAGTTCAGAAAAAGAACAAAAAGAAATATTCATAAAAAATGTTTCATCTGGCTTTTTAAAATTGGCTAGATAACGGCCATCGTAAGGCGATGGCCCCTCATCACCTCGTGATGGCCCATGCGACAGTAAGACCCATAGCAGCTTCAAAAGTCTTTACATCTAGCATATCGCCTCGCGATGGAATGCACTCTCACCTAGCGATGGAGAACTTTCGCCTCGCGATGGAACGCATGAATGAGATTTTTCTCTTTCTTCCAAATTAAAACCAACCTGTTTCAATCAAAATTTTTCACTCCATTAGCCAATGAACATCAGAAACCTATAATACTCAAAAATAATGAAAATTTATCTAAATCCTACCTAAATTCTTCAATTCTAAAACTAATTTGACCAAAAACCTTCTTGTGCTAGAGATTCAACAACTGCGTTGGCGGTGAGGCAAGATCCGTGAGGTTTCACTAGGCTACAAATTTTATGGGGGCATCAAAGCGTGGAGTGTTCAATGGGACACGGGGCACATTCGGCGTGACAGAGATGTCACTTTGCTTTGGAGTAGGGCTCACATGACGCCACTACTTTTACGGTGGATGAAGCTATTTTGCATGACTCCTGGAGAGCTTCCTTGAGGGAGGACTTTGTGGAGTCGACTATTTAGACTTTTGTTTATTGTGACACGCCCCGACTGGGGGCCTTGTCTATTAGAGATCCTGAAGGGGTTCTGGATGGAGATCAGGTACAGGACCCTATTCTTTAGGGGTTGAGACTTGGACAAGGTTCAGTTTTCTTTTGGTAGTCATATACATGTACGTTTACTATTTTGGAATACTTGAGTTTTATACTTTTAGAACATGAGATAACGTACTTAAGAATGTAACAAACTTTATGAAAAGTCTATTTTTCCAATTCTTATGCTTTGTGCCTTTGTAATTTGGTAAGTTGATGTTATTCATTAAAAAGAAATTTTTGAAACTCATGCTTTATAATGTCAATCGTTTTACAACTTGGTTTTGCGAAAAAAAAGTCGGTTTGAAATGTACTACCCTTCGGAGGGGGTGATACACTTGTGATTCCAGACCTATAAGAAAACTTTGAAGTTTATTGTGATGCATCAAAAAATGGGTTAGGTTGTGTGTTGATGCAAAATGGACCAGTAGTTACTTATGCTTCTAGGCAACTAAGACCCCATAAAGAAAACTACCTAACCCATGACTTGGAACTAGCAGCAGTTGTGTTTGCTTTAAAAATTTGGAGGCATTATTTGTATGGGGTCAAGTTTGAGGTCTTTAGTGATCAGAAGAGTTTGAAATACTTGTTTAATAAAAAAGAGTTGAATATGAGGCAAAGGAGGTGGATGGAGTTTCTAAAAGATTATGGCTTTGAACTAAAGTATGATCCGAGTAAGGCTAATGTTGTGGTCGATGCACTTCGCATAAGACTTTTGCATGCGTCCCGAATAATGTTACAAGAGATGGACCTCCTTGAGAGATTAGAAATTTTAGCCTGGCAATGATTGTGCTACCACTCAGTCTGTGTTTGAAAAGATTAGAGATTCATAATGATTTGAGGGCACAAATTAAACAAGCTCAAGAGGAATATGAAACTTTAAAGTTAATTGATGAGCAGATTTAGTTAGGACAGAGAAAGGATTTCAAGAGGGCTCAAGATGAGACACTTATGTTTAGGAATAGACTTTGTGTTCCACAAGAAGATGAAATCAAGGAAAAGATCTTAGAAGAAGCCCATAAAAGTAGATAAACCATCCATCCCAGAACTATGAAAATGTATCAAGACCTCAAAAAGATATTTTGGCGGCCAAAAATGAAGGGAGAAATAGAAGAATATGTGTCCAAATGCTTAGTTTGCGAAAAGGTGAAAATAGAACACCAAAAACCTTCTGGACCCCTCCAACCCCTACAGATTCCCGAATAGAAATGGGAAAGCATATCGCTGGACTCTGTGATGGGAATACCAAGGACCTAGTCAGGCCATGATGCCATTTGGGTTATTATGGATAGATTGACCAAGTCTATACACTTCCTAGCCATAAAAGTAAGTTGGTCATTAGATAGATTAGCCCAGCTTTAGCTACAAGAGATTGTTAGATTGCATGAAATTCCCTCAAGTATTGTATCAGACAAAGACCCTAAGTTTACATCTAGGTTTTAGGGAGCACTTTATAAAGCTTTTGGGACAAAATTGAATTTCAGTATGACCTATCATCCGAAAACCGATGGTAAACTGAAAGAACCATCCAAACTTTGGAAGACATGCTTACAACTTGTGTGCTTGACTATTAAGGTAGTTGGGATAGGTTCTTATCCTTGATAGAGTTTGCCTACAACAACAGCTATCACACCAGTATAGAGATGGAACCTTGTGAAGCCTTATATAGTAGAAAATGCAGATCACCTTTATGCTGGTATGAAATTGGGAAATAAACTATTGTAGGTCCAAAAATGGTTTAACAGACCACAGAACAGATTAGAATGATCAAGGATAGGATGTTAGTAGCCTAAAGTAAGTGAAAGAGTTATGAGGATAAGAGGAGAAGACCCTTAGAATTCAATGAAGGAGTATATATGTTCCTTAGAATCACTCATACCATAAGAGTTAGTAGGGCTATTAAAACCAGAAAGTTGACTCCTCGATTTCTGGGTCCCTTCCAAATTCTAAAATGAGTCAGACCAGTTGCTTACCAAATAGCCTTACCCCCTAGTTTGTTGAACCTCCATGATGTTTTCCATATTTCCCAACTCCGAAAATATAATCCAAATCCTTCACATATTTTGAGAGATGATCAATATAGTTAAAAGATTATTTGACTTTTACCGTTAAACCTGTAAGGATCATTGATAGGATTGTGAAAGAACTCAAAGGGAAAAAAATTCCTTTAGTAATGGTATTATGGGAGGGAGGTGACTCAGAAGAGGCCACATAGGAACTTGAATCCCACCTGATGAAAGATTATCCAGAGCTATTTGAATGAGGTAAACAAATTTTGCGGATAAAATTTATAAAAAGGAAGGGTGAATTGTGTCATTAGCATTGGCAATAGCAATGGTTTTGATGATAACAAACAAGAAAGTTATGGTTGTGCAAAGATCAAGTCCTATGGTTCTTCAAGAATAGCTTATAGGACTTAGATCTTATGTAAATCGTAAATAGGATTCACACTAGCTCATTTCTTATTTTTCATTCAACTTGAATCTTTTTTCAAAATCATGTTTTATATTGATCAAGTTTGAGCAAAATATTTTTAGAAAGGATGAAAAGAAATTCATGTTTTATAGTTGTGAAAATACTCATCAAGTTTGTGGAAAATGATTTTAGAAAGGTTGAAAATGATTTAGGAAACATTGGTTGTGAAATCCTTTAGAAATCTTATTTTCTTGGTAAGCTAATAATTGATTATGTGTTTTGCATATTAATTATGCGTTTTGAATAATTGGTTATCTGAAACCAATAACTGATTATGTGTTTTGAAATAACTGATTGTGCGAAATTCATAACAGGTTATTCGTTATGACAGAAATGCTCCATTAAAGGTTTTAAAGTGAATAACCAATTATGAAAAGTTCATAACAGATTATTTGTATGCTGGGAATGTTCTCTCTTAATTTTCAAATGTTTCTAACTGATTAGAGCTTTCAAATAACTTGTTATTTGCGTGTTACAATATTTTCTGATGAAACAAATAATTTGTTAGGAAAAACAAATAACATGTTATCTGAAACTAAATAACCTATTATTGGAAACCAATAACCTGTTATCTGAGATAGCAAAAGTCATTTCCCAACGGCTCTATTGGGAGTATTTAATGCCCTAACAATCACCAATGGATCTAAATAGGTTTGGGCTATAAATAAAAGTGGTTAGACATTAAAAACAAGTTGGAAAACAATCTAAAAATTATCCTTGAATATTAAATTCGTGTTTCACTATCTCATTCTCCAAATCCCCTATTTTTGAGCTATAAGTGTGTGAATCCTTTATACCCATAGAACTTCAATTTGTATTATCCACTCTTGAGAGAGTTTCATTTTATCTACACTTTGTTTAATCTATAAAGAGGGTGAGGTATCCCTTGATTGTAAAGAGGGTGAGGTATCCCTCAAAAGTTGTAAAGGGTGAGGTATCCCAAGGTGTGTTGAGTGCTCTCAGTTGTAAAGGCTGTCATGCACCTGTTGAAGATTGAAGATATAGTGAAAAATCTCGGGTGATTACTTGAGTACTGGACATAGGCCATAAGTAGATTAGTGGCTGAACTAGGATAAATCTTGTGTTTGATTTTCTAAACTCAACTCCTTTACATTTGTGCATTTATTTTATTTGCTTATTTGAATACTCTCTGCTTTGGTTTATTTATTTGTGAGTGAAGTAATTAATCACATTTATCTATTCACTTAAATTAATTAATAGCTTCAACGAAAATTAATAATCAAAAGTTTTGCGAAAGAATTGCCAAAATATTTTACATACTCAATTCACCCCCCTCTTGATTATTGAGGCCACTTGGTAACAAATTGTAACATTATCTCTAACCTAATAGATTTAATCAGGTTGTAAAGGCTTAATAAAGATTTATATAAGTTACTTGAAAATTTTGGGAATTATTTTGATTGAATTGAGCATAAATCTATAACACTGAAGTTGAGAAATAGTTTAAAAGAATTCTGGATTTAGCTTAAATAGCTATAAAGATAGAAATAAATATAGAATATTTATTTTAAGGTTATGCAAATTAAAATGGGTACCTGAAAGCTTCTTAATTCAATTTCATAGGTTTAATTTAACCTAGGAAAGAATAATGAAGCTTAGAGACTGATACTGCTGTATAAGAAAAGTGGTGGAATAATAATATGAAAAATAAAATGAAATCCAAGAATTTTCTATGATACCTATGAATGTTAGAAAATTCATTTATGAAAGACAAAAGTGTTCATAGCAGTTAAAAGCTTACCAGATGAATTTCATTTTTTGCAAGACTTTCCCATATCTTACACTATTCTTTTCAGCTGAACTTTTACTAATCATAAGATATTTTGATTATTTTCCCTCATTTTCACCACTCATTCATGCTACCCCTCTCTCTTTCTCATTCTCTCGTTCTCACATTTCAGTTCCTCACTTTCACTCACTCTCCACTCTCACGTTCTCATACAGCTAGTAGAAGGAAGAAGAGAAACAAGGCCCAGCAAGGATCATAGAGGGAAGAAAGACAAGAAAGGAAAGAAGAAAGCCACTTCAAGCTAGGTAGGGGGTTTTCTTTACTATTATCCTTAGCTTTACTTTTCTTAAGTTCTGAAAACTTGTGAAAGGATAAAGATTTTGAAATAGGAAAGATGATTATGTGTTGTTTATGGTTTAGGAATATGATTCATTGATTTGGCTCCTAATGAACTTTGAGCTTTGAAAAATGGGTAGAAACCCACATTTGATTTTGTTCATTTAAGTGTATTCTGGGTGGTTGTAAATGAAGAAATTGATGATATGGTGAGATTTTGAGTTGGTGATGGAAGATGTATGTTTTTATGCTTTGGTCATAATTAAAAAGATTCAAGTTTGAGTTGTATTCTTGAAGAACCTGGGGCAGCTAATGTTTCACCCAAAACCCAGAAATTGCAGGGGAACATAAGGAGAGTCGTGGCACCCAAGTCTCTAAAATGTAAAAATTGCAGCACAGAGAGATTGGCACAAAATATTCTTGAGTTGTGGCATTAACTAATTGAGTGTGGCACGAAACCAAATTGAAGTGTGAAGTTGTGGCACACTTGTAAAATTTTTCCAGACTTGTTTCCTTGTGTGATTTTTTCTATGAAATGTATGATGTTTTAGGATGAAATGATTAGTGGAATACACTAATGCTTGATTAATGAGATATTAACGCATTATGCCATGTTATGAGATTGATTGGTAAATTTGAATACTCATGATGAGAAAAACTATCATGTGCATACTATTGCATGTTGATGAAATATAAGGCTTTGTGCCATAATATGAGACTATGAGATAAATGCCATGAGTATAATTGAATTGATCATTATGCATGATATTATAATCTAAGATTGATGGCTGAGATGATGATTGAAGTTCAAGAGTAACCCATTACCTAGGATATCCTTAGACCTAGGGGGTGACTTGGAAACGGTGGTTAAGGATGGACATTCCCTTACCACTTTAGTAATGAGGCTGAGGATGGACACTCCTTCCCTCTTTACCTGAGTTCCCCATGGTTGATGTGTAGTTGAGGATGGACATTCCCTCTCTACACTTGAGGCATTCCTAGTTTAAGGATAGTGTGAGGAAGGATGATATCCTCCCTATCAACAGTAGTTGAGGATGAACATTCCCTCTCTACTTATAACTATAAAAAGGATGAACATTCCCTCGTTGTTGTGACTGATTTGTGTTGCTCGGAGTAGCTCTATGTAGCGAGAAAGACTGCTATAAATGAGTTGAAGTGCACCTGCAACACCCCTCGATTTAATAACCACAGCACAATCGTCGTTATACCATGGTCACTAAATTTTGGCATGCTACAACTCAAATAACAAGTTTCCAAAATTAATCATTGTGCATATGAAGAAAATATGAGCCACGAATGAATAGTTACACATATAATCATTTGAAAATATGAATTAACAAGATATACTCAAATTACAGCACAGAAGATTGGATAATTATCTTAAAACATACATATACTCAAAAGAACCTTCATACAGGTAATGCAAAAGAAACATAAACTACCCTTAATGACACCAAGACTAAGGAGTTGGGCACTCCATCTGATCCATCTCGGGATCCTCCCCTGGTTCACCAGAAGATGCTAGGACAAGACAGAGGGCGATCTCACGGGCAGGTGTCCTAGTTGCTGATGCCATAGAATCCTCGTCCTTTCTAGGGATATGAATTAAATCACTCCATAGCTCCCTGATGGGCAAGGCAAACTCCAAATGCACTGATGTGGTGAGAATCAGGATAGGATCTTCATTACGGTCCTCCTCACGGTCAAGATCGGATCCCTAGCCTACCGTATATGCCTACCAACCTAGTCGACTTGCCAAGCATTGGCACCTCCAGTAAACACAATCCTGACGAAACCAATGGGACCCTCTTCTTATTGTCCTCACCGAACGCAGGAGATCAAATCAAGTATAATCTAGGAGATTCGACCTCGCCTCCCTTTTACAGTCTTTAACCAAAAATCACATAGAACAAGAATAGTCCAAGCAAGAGGTGAGATATCGTACATCATTACAAACATGGCAGCGAAGGAACATAACACGAATGACAAAGTCATCCCATACATACAGATATTACAAATATGTTCAAGTAATCAATTATATATATATATATCATCAGAAAAGCATATCCCATAGTAATATAAATATTAACAGCACTATAACAACAGATATACACCATAGATATATAAATAATAAATTTTGTCACCACAATATATATGTTGACCATGCCATGACGATCATGCCATGACAATTATGTGATCTGACCATGCATATGCACAATGCGTATGCTGACCATCCTCATGTACAATGTACTCATTTCTTACTCCATATAGCTAGACTCAGTTTTCAGACATGAACGTCCCAGAAGATCTGTCCCCCCTCAATAGACAGTCTACGCTGGGCCACGAAAAGCAATAGTGGATTGTCAGGCTGCTAGTACATTGCAACAGTGTTCGCGGCCAGGGGTATACAATGTGATAGCATAATCACAAGTGAATCACCGCGCCCTGACGTCCCCATAGGTCTATTCAAGGCCCTACTATCCTGTAAGTTCTCATTCACTCCTAGGCATAAAGCACCATAATTGTATAATGCACAAATGCATATTCGATGGGATCAACCATCCATTATACCATTCCCAATGGTATTAAAGCAACCGTCCATACAATTGTTTCAATACCATTTGCATCAATGATATTATATAACCATCCATACGACTACATAGTACCACCGATATTTGGGAATCCTCTGATAACCAGTCCTTTCTGACTAAATCGTCTACTTGATGTTTCTGGTTATAAGAGCAAACCTCATCTAACTAAATCGTCTATCGGATGTTTCTTGGTCTGGTACTTCGGTTCCAAAAGCACAATGTTGATGCTTGCTTATCATATTAGACTTTCTCAATCATGCCTCAATGCATGTGGATTCAATGCATACATATATACATATATATATTCACACTGATAGCATAACTCATCCAAAATGACATGCCATGTCGAACCTAATCATTCATCCAAAACCTTTGATCTTAATCACGGACCCACATCAAGTTAATATTAAAACCTCAAAGGTGAACACATACTATTCAAAGTTGTTACAAAAGTTATATCTCAATTCCATTATGTTTTTGCATTAAACTCTCTTAGAGTATTTACTTTAAGTTCCTCACAACCCTCCTCACACTCATGTTCTTTCTTTATCCAACCCTCACTCTAAGTTTTATGATAAGGTTGTGTTCTTTATCCTATCCACATTATGAGTTCTTAATTAAGTGTATATTCATTTAATTAACTAAATTCTAGCTTGTTAAAAGGTCTCATAGTGAGTGCCCAATAAGGCCGTGAGACTTCAAGGAACTAGAAAACCCAAGCATTCCTCATCACCCAAAGTACACGGCCTCGTCAAGTTACGCGGCCTAGAGTACATGGCCGTGTACTCCTCTGGAAGTACTTGAAAACGTGTCTAAACTGATATGCCCGATTACACAGCCATGTAATATTACACGACCTAGGCCGTGTAACACTCTGTCTTATGCGTTGAGTTGTGTTTCCAGTGGGGAACACGGCCTGAACCGTGTAAATCCACACAGCCCGTGAATCTACACCAGAATCCATGAAAATGAGCTTCTCCAAACTTCCAAATCAAATGGGTACCAATCCATATACATATTTGAGCATTTAGGCATATACAAATCCATCAAGATTCACAATATCAAGTATAGAAGATCATACAACCCATTTAAATCATAACATCATTAGAAATCACAAATAAAGTGAGAAACCCACAATGGATTCTTCACCATCAACATCAAAAAAAGTGTTTCCTCACCACCAAGATTTGTTGAAGAGGATTATCTCCCTCTTTCCTCAAGAGAAAACAAGAGAACAAGCTCCTTGATGCCTCTTGAAATTGATCCAACACCTCCAAGAAAAACCTTAAGATGATAAAACCCAAGAAATCCAAAATCAAAGCTTGAAAAGGGAGTCCTTGATCACAATGGTGGCCAAAGACCACAAAAATGAGAAGAGAAGATGAAGATCAAGAACATTACCTCAAAAGCTTCAAGCTTTGGGCTTCAATGGTGAAAGATAAAAAAGGAAGATTTAAAGGATGACCCCCAAAGAGAAAAGTCTTAGGATGATGAGAGGATGTAAGAAACAAGGTTGGTTGAGCAAGAAATTGTGGGTAGCCTCCAATGGTGGTGTGTGGCCGTGTAGATGGAGAAGAAAAGAGAGGAGAGGGTGTGAAAGGGATGAGAGAACGTGAGAGAGAAAGAGAGAAATGAAAGATGAGAGAGAAAGTGATAATTTTTCAAATGGTAAATGAGAAATGAAAAGATGATAACAAATTTGGTCACTTTTTCCCCCACATGGCCGTGGGATTCACATGTGAGGAGAGAGAGAATGTGAAGCTTCCTTGAGAAGCTTGGTAGGAAGCTTCCTTGACAAGCTTTGCACACTTCTTGTTAAAGTGAAGGGTGATGTTGTCACTTAGATGCTATCATAAAAGTAACCAGATAGAAATAATTGACTAGAATTATTATCCAGAAGGCAAAAGTTACAGTTAGCAGAAATAATATTTTATTGTCACATAGATAATAAAATATCCTACGATTTTATTTATCAGATAAAATCTCAAAAAACAAAAACCTCGTAAACTGTGTCCGGCCTCGAGTTTTGTAAGATTCCCAGTTGACGTTTCTACAGTTCAAAGTTTTTCGGTCTCGGAGAAAATATTTTATTTTTTCGACCCTGCTCTACGCGCACGTAAATTGAGAAATATATAAAAATAATCAGATAATTCAGAAAATTCCAGAAAAATTTACAGAAATCACAAATATTATGAAATGACTATTTATCATGAAATAAGAAATTTTTGGGATGTTACAACTCTTCCCTTCAAAAAGAAATTTCGTCCTCAAAATTTTCATACCTTAGAAACTAGTTCCGATGTTGTGCCTCCAACACATCATTCCAAATCTCTTATTCTAACATAATTCCTTTTTCCCCTTGAATTATTTGCATCCTTTCCCGAGTTATCTTACCTTTATCCATTGCTCATTGTATAAGCTCGGGTCCAATCACAATCCTTTCACTGTCTTGGTGCCAACACAAGGTGTCTTACATCGCTGTCCATGTAATGCCTTATATTTAACTCCCTCAAATCAACTAGATATTTCTAACTCTAATGATTTCTGCAGACTTTAAACGTTGCTCCATGCAGAAAATACCTCCATATTCTCAATGCACTACAATTGCTAATTCTGAGTTTGTGTAGAGTAGTCCTTCTCATATGCTCTCGGTTGTCTCGAAGTATACGTTACTATTCCTTCTGTTCTGATCAAACACACATTCCAAACTTCTAATGCGAAGCATCACTAGGCATCCCAAAAGGTTCGTTGGGATTGGGCAGAATCATTGTCGGCAAGGTAGCCGAGTGTCTCTCCAATCTTGCCAATGTGGAGAATTCTGTGGTGAGTCTCCCATATTAACCAGCTAGTCCCATAAAGCTATGAATCTCCGTTATGGTCATCGGTCATTGCCATTGAAGAATTGCTTCGACTTTCGACGGATCCTTAGCAACTACTTCCTTTGAGATCTTGTGACCCGAAAGTTAAATTGCCTCTAACCAGAAATCGTACTTGGACATTTTCACGCATATCTTCTTCTCCTTCTTCAAGATTTGAAGAATCACAATGAGAGGTTCGATACGTTCCTCTGAACGTTAAGAATAGATCAGAATGTCACCAACAAGGACAATGACAAATCTGTTTCAACAGGGAAGATGATCCTATTCACAAAATTGATGAATGCTACCGAAGCGTTCGTTATACGAAATGACATTACGAAATACCCATAGTGACCATAACACGTCAGAAAAGTTATTTTGGAAAAGTCTCCTACCTTTGAGCGAACTTAATGATAGTCCTAAACACAAGCTGATCTTGGAGAAAACAACGGTTTCCTTCAGTTGATTCATTAAGCCATCTATCTTTGATCTTAACAGAAAATGTCTTATAGGGTATGTTCTTTTCTAATTGTACTGCGTTCAGCACTATGATATGGTTTGAATTCAGGAACACATTTCTTCAATCGAACTACACTAGAAACATTATAAAGGTTAGAAGGAAAAGATAGAGAAGTCACTTGATATACTACCAGACCCATCCGATGAAGAGTTTGACATGGTTTAATAAAATTTAGGACTAAGCTTCATGGATCCAAATCTAGAAATCTCTATCTTAAAAAACACTAAAGTTTGATTGGAACAATTTAACAAGACATGATTGGAAAATAACCAATCCCTTTTCAAGATCACATTAAATTCACAAAGAAGGTAAACAATCCAATCAACAGGAAAGATTTAGCCTTTAACAGGTCATAGGATAATTTAAACGACTTGGCTATCAACAATAGGTTCTTAGTAGCCAAAGTAGAGATAACTTAGTCAAAATATGACGAAGACACAAATGACCCTAATAGACTCATACAGTCATGTGTCATAAAGAAATGGGTAACCCCCCCATAATTTTACAGTAAAATCATAGGGTCATCTATTGTAGTACAATCTCCCTCATTTAAGTCTTCAGTCTGGGATGCTTTTACTCCACTTGAGGAATTAACCCTCCCTTCTTCGTGAGATTTTGAAGCACATATATTTCTAACGGAAGGCTTTGTCCTATGCAAAGTACAATTTCTAGCCACATGTCCCGGCTTTCCACACTTGAAACAAATTATTCCTTCGATCGTACAATGCCTTGCTAAGTGACCCTTTCCACACTTCTTACATTTTGGTAAAGATACCACAGTCGGATTGGATTGATTACCACTCGCACTTCCTTCATGCGTATGTTACTGTTGTCGCTCCTTCGGTCGTCGTGATTACGATTTTTGCTTCAACTGATTAACTTTTCTATTATTCCTCCTTTGGAACTTAGGCAATCCAGAGTTTTCCCAAAATTAACTTTCTTCCAACAAATTCTAAACCTCGACCTCCAATTCCTGCTGCTGTGCGGCCCTCTGATCCTGGTGTGTTATTACATCAACCATCCTTTGCATTACTTCAGCTGCCACAATCGTATCATCATCGTCACTCCCCGCATTCAAACGCTTACGTCTACCTCGAGCCATTGCCTCCCTTCAAGGACAAACGAATCAAAGCATAAGGAAAATCAAAGGCAATCAATTCAAATATTATTGTCTCCTTTTGGAAACCAAACACAAGAGTCACACAACACAGCAAGACAAACCTAACCACCAAACCCAAAAGACTCTAACTTGAGCTCCTTCATTCTACCTTCTGTGGTGCGATCTCCTGTAAGTCTTTAACTCCCATACAGCTCCTCGAACCAAACTTACGCTAGATACTCTTTTTCGGAGAAAATTGATTTTTCAAAACCTCTTGGACGCCTCAGACCATAAACCTGACAAGTCCTATTTTAACTACCCTTTTTCTAACCCCTTGGCTCAAACAATTCTAGAAGTAACACAATAAGGGTGTAAATGCAAACAAATCCTAAGCAAGTTCAGTCATACCAGCTGAGCTTCTTACTAAAGAACTCTTATTCCCTTAATACGCCTAGGTGAAGTCATAATTTCCTGTTACACATTGAGTGGGCCAATACTCAATATCATGTAACTATGCAACAGTAGCTACCAACATTCAACCTATGGCAAGCTATGCATTCCTTTCCCAAACATCTCAATCAACAGACAAGGAAGTGCACAACATATAAAGAAACTTCTAACATGTCTAAGCATCGTCAGTCCATACCCCAGCTCAACAGGATGAACTGCTCTGATACCCCCTAATATAACACCCCTCGATTTAATAACCGTGGCACAATCGTCATTATACCATGGTCACTAAATTTTGGCGTGCTACAACTCAAATAACAAGTTTCCAAAATTAATCATTATGCATATAAAGAAAATATGAGCCATGAATGAATAGTTACACATACAGCCATTTGAAAATATGAATTAACAAGATATACTCAAATTACAACACAGAAGACTAGATAATTACCTTAAAACATACATATACCCAAAAGAACCTTCATACAGGTAATGCAAAAGAAACATAAACTACCATTAATGACACCATGACTAAGGAGTTGGGCACTCCATCGGATCCATCTCGGGATCCTCCCCTGGTTCACCAGAAGATGCTAGGACAAGACAGAGGGTGATCTCACAGGCAGGTGTCCTAGTTGTTGATGCCATAGAATCCTCATCCTTTCTAGGGATATGAATCGGATTACTCCATAGCTCCCAGATAGGTAAGGAAAACTCCAAATGCACTGATGTGGTGAGAATCAGGATAGGATCTTCATCACGGTCCTCCTTATGGTCAAGATCGGATCCCTAGCCTACTGTATATGCCTGTTGGCCCAGTCGACTCGCCAAGCATTGGCACATCCGGTAAACACAATCCTAACAAAACCAATGGGAACCCCTTCTTATTATCCTCATCAAATGCAGGAGATCAAATCAAGTATAATATAGGAGATTCGACTTCACCCCCCCTTTTATAATCTTTAACCAAAAATCACATAGAACAAGAGTAGTGCAAGTAAGAGGTGAGATATCCTACATCATTACCAACATGGTAGCGAAGGAACATAACACAAATGACGAAGTCATTCCATACATACAGATATTACATATATGTTTAAGTTATCAATTGTATATATATATATATATATATATATCATCATCGAAAAAGCATATCCCATAATAATATAAATATTAACAGCACTATAACAACAGATATACACCACAGATATGTAAATAATAAATTATGTCACCACAATATGTATGTTGACTATGCCATGACAATTATATGATCTGACCATGTATATGCACAATGCGTATGCTGACTATCCTCATGTACAACGTACTCATTTCCTACTCCATGGAGCTAGACTCAGTTTTCAGAGATGAACGTCCCAGAAGATCTGTCCCCCCTCAATAGACAGTCTTCGCTGGGCCACGACAAGCAATAGTGGATTGTCAGGCTGCTAGTGCGTTGCACCAGTGTTCACAGTCAGGGGTATACAATGTGATAGCATAATCACAAGTGAATCACTGCGCCCTGACGTCCTCATAAGTCTATTCAAGGCCCCACTATCCTGTAAGTTCTCGTACACTCCTAGGCATAAAACGCTATAATTGTATAATGCACAAATGCATATTCAACGGGATCAACCCTCCGTTGTACCATTCCTAATGGTATTAAAGCAACCGTCCATACAATTGTTTCAATACCATTTGCATCAATGATATTATATAACCGTCCATATGACTACATAGTACCACCGATATTTGGGTTTCCTCTGATAACCAGTCCTTTCTAACTAAATCGTCTACCTGATGTTTCTTGTTATAAGAGCAAACCTCATCTGACTAAATCATCTATCTGATGTTTCTTAGTCCGGTACTTTGGTTCCAAAAGTACAATGTTAATGCATGCTTATCATGTTAAACTTTCTCAATCATGCCTCAATGCATGTGGATTCAATGCATACATATATACATATATAGATTCATACTGATAGCATAGCTCATCCAAAATCATATGTCATATCGAACCCAATCATTCATCCAAAACCTTTGATCTCAATCACGGATCCACATCAAGTCAATATTAAAACCTCAAAGGTGAACAGATACTATTCAAAGTTGTTACAAAAGTTATACCTCAATTCCATTATGTTTTTGCATTAAACTCTCTTAGAGTATTTACTTTACATTCCTCACAACCTTCCTCACACTTATGTTCTTTCTTTATCCAACCCTCACTCTAAGTTTTATGATAAGGTTGTGTTCTTTATCCTTTCCACATTATGAGTTCCTAATTAAGTGTATATTTATTTAATTAACTAAATTTTAGCTTGTTAAAAGGTCTCATAGTGAGTGCCCAACGAGGCCGTGAGCCTCCAAGGGACTAGAAAACCCAACCATCCCTCATTACCCAAAGAATATGGCCTAGTCAAGTTACACGGCCTAGAGTACACAGCCGTGTAACACTTTGTCTTGTGCGTTGAGCTGTGTTTCCAGTGGGGAACACGGCCTAGGCCATGTAAATCCACACAGCCTGTGAATTTACACTAGAATCCATGAAAATGAGCTTCTCCAAGCTTCCAAATCAAATGGGTACTAATCTATATACATATTTGAGCATTTAGGTATATACAAATCCATCAAGATTCACAATATTAAGTATAGAAGATCATACAACACATTTAAATCATAACATCATTAGAAATCACAAACAAAGTGAGAAACCCACAAAGGATTCCTCACCATCAACATAAAAAAAAAGGTTTCCTCACCACCAAGATTGATTGAAGAGGATTATCTCCCTCTTACCTCAAGAGAAAACAAGAGAACAAACTCCTTGATGCCTCTTGAAATTCGTCTAACACCTCCAAGAAAAACCCTAAGATGGTGAAACCCAAGAAATCCAAAATCAAAGCTTGAAAAGGGAGTCCTTGATAACAATGGTGGCCAAAGACCACGAAAATGAGAAGAGAAGATGAATATCAAGAACATTACCTTGAAAGCTTCAAGCTTTGGGCTTCAATGGTGGAAGATGAAAAAGGAAGATTTAGGGGATGACCCCCAAAGAGAAAAGACTTAGGATGATGAGAGGATGTAAGAAACAAGGTTAGTTGAGCAAGAAATTATGGGTAGCCTCCAATGGTGGTGTGTGGCCCTGTAGATGGAGAAGAAAAGAGAGGAGAGGGTGTGAGAGGGATGAGAGAACGTGGAGAGAAAGAGAGAAATGAAAGATGAGAGAGAAAGTGATAGTTTTTCAAATGGTAAATGAGAAATGAAAAGATGATAACAAATTTGGTCACTTTTTCCCCCACATGGCCGTGGGATTAACATGTGAGGAGAGAGAGAATGTGAAGCTTCCTTGAGAAGCTTAGTAGGAAGCTTCCTTGAAGTTTCCTTGAACCTTCCTTGAGAAGTTTTGCACACTTCTCGATAAAGTAATGGGTGATGTTGTCACTTAGATGCTATCATAAAAGTAACCAGATAGAAATAATTTATTAGAATTATTATCCAGTAGGCAAAAGTTACAGTTAGTAGAAATAATATTTTATTATCCCATAGATAATAAAATATACTCTGATTTTATTTATCAGATAAAATCTTGAAAAATAAAACCT
The DNA here is from genome assembly GCA_029884595.1 of Ormosia semicastrata. Classification (NCBI taxonomy): domain Eukaryota; kingdom Viridiplantae; phylum Streptophyta; class Magnoliopsida; order Fabales; family Fabaceae; genus Ormosia; species Ormosia semicastrata. Next base: position 60,738,724 of record JAQQTO010000061.1, on the reverse strand, counting down.
CGTAAACTGTGTTCGACCTCGGGTTTTGTAAAATCCCTTATCGATGTTTCTACAGTTCAAAGTTTTTCGGCCTTGAGGAAAATATTTTATTTTTTCGGCCCTGCTCTACGTGCACGTAAATCAAGAAGTATATTAAAATAATCAAAAAATTCAGAAAATTTTTGAAAAATTCACAAAAATCACAAATATTATAAAATGACTATTTATCATGAAATAAGAAATTTTTGGGATGTTACAGTACCAACCCGAATGCAGGCTACTACTAAGTGATTGATATTGTGAGGATGGACATTCCCTCCATACCATTTGAGAAAAGATATATAATGAATAATGATAATTAATAGACAATGATGATTGATAGACGAACATTCTGAGATAGCATATTGTATAAGTCTATCATGATTGGATTTCTTGATTGATACTGAGATTGAGATGAAATTTGATGGTTTCTTAATTTCAAATGATTTTTTGATAAATGACTTAAAATGAACCTATATTTCGGGAAGGGAAAAGACTTGTTTTGGCTTTAGCCATCTTTCCATTGGTTATAGTATAATGATTTGAACTGATTTTTCCCCGAAACAACTGGAATGATTATCATGACACATTTTATAGCTACTACTGAGAATTGTAAGATTCTCACCCCATTTGTTTATTTTCCATAGTTATTCCAGGATGTCTTCATACAAATCTCAGAGGCAATCAAGAATATGATCTTATGGATCTTTTTGTTCTTGTTATTTTGACATTTGTACTTTTTTATATATTAGTTTTTTTGGTGCCTTAGTGGCCTATGGTGTATTTAACATACCTTGGTGTACTCTTTGTATATGACTCAGTTATATAAATATATATTACGTACTTCCGCTTCAGGCTCTTATTGTAACATCCCAAAGACTAACATTAATGACGTATCCGGTTTACGCATCAGTAAATAGAATTTGGATCATTACTTATCAATATTCACAGTTTTTCAAATAAATGATTTAATAATATATAAAATATGAACCTTCAGCGGAAGCATAGAATACATATAGAATGAAATGAATTATATACAAATTACAAATTGCTGAACATTACACACTTTACCATCTCTTTGTACAAAAATTTAAACCAAAGAAACTAACTATCTCTCCATCTTTCTTCATCTTGCTTAACTGTTGTTAGTCTTTCCTAGAATCATTGCGGAAAACATAGATGTAAGGGGTGAGAAATGTGAAATTCTCAGTAGTTTAATTAAAAACGTGTCATTACAACAATTTTAGCTATTTCGGGTAAAAATCAATTTCTTTTGAAAGCATTCAATATCAATCTAGAAAGGTGGCAGAAAGTCAAAATGAGTCCTTTCTCTTCTCGAAATAGATAGTCCATTTTATCATTATAAAAATCATTCATAATCGTCAAAATCACAATATAAATCATATCTTTAAATCTCATATCATCTAGTCATAAATCATGATATCCAATCTTGTATTTTCAAATAATCAAAATATCATTAAGTTTCATGTCTTGAAAATCATCAGTTATATCATTAAAATCTAATGTTGCAAACCCATCATATTCAAGGTCATTAAGACTCAAGTCATTAAATTAGAAATCATATTGTCAAATCTCATATTTTCCAATCTCCAAGACATATCAAGAAATCTCAAGTTTATTTTAAAACAAATGTCTATTATGCCTCAAATCATCAGGACACATATGTCATCTCAAACCAAATGGTATGGAGGGAATGTCCATCTTCATAATACCAATCACTTGGTAGTAGCCTGATTTCTGATTGGTGTACTTCAACCCATTTGTAGTTGTAACATCCTAATATCGGTAACCTAGTATATAAAGCATATATATGGATAAGCAATATTAGCTATGCTACTGCTAACTTAAAAATCATACTAATTCATATCATTTAAACAAATAATAATGGAGAGCCTTGCAGAAACTAAAAGCTATATACATTCATCTTTGCCTCGAAAGGGCTTATTGTCTGCATAAACTTGTTGTACAAACTAAAAGCAGTGTATAAATACAAGCTTTACTATTAAGCATAAAAACTATCATAGTCTTCAAACTTTTTCTTCTTTCCCTTGGAAGAGCTTCCACCTAGATTTACATAGCAACAAATGGGGTAAGAAATCACATTTCTCAGGATAAGTAACCAATACTAGCAATTGTAATATTCACAAAGAATAAACAACCCATAAACTAGTAAACATACAACTACTCATCGCATAGGGAACAATCACAATTTTTCTCTTTGTGTAACATTCCTAGGCAATCTGTACTTCTTTTCTAACATTCGTAACCACAATGATATCAAACAACCGCCCATACAATCGTATGATATCATCTACAAGACAACCACCCATACAGTTATCATCGAAGGCAAAATGCAACAAATTCATAAAAGGAACACATATTCAAACCAAAATAAAAAATATTAGATAATGCAATGATGAAATGATGTATGATTATGCTCGAAGAAAAGTGTATGATAATGTATGTGCAATGTGATGAAACTTAACTATTCTCCTGGGTAGGGAGGTAATCTGCTAGAATAATGTGTGACCTCCTATAGCCGACCAAGTAGGGTGGGAGTATGTTATCATAACATGTATCCTCTTGTAACCTACCAAGTAGTCTACTATAAACTGGGTGGACAAGTCCACCAAAAATTGAGTGGATGCCTCCATTATCTTAACTCTAGGAATAACAAGTATGTGAGAAATATGATGCATGTGTGTGAAAATGCGGGGTTATGTCTAACACTAACATAACCACCATATAACTCTATACTAAGTTCAACTTTACATTACTAACTTTACCTCTTCTTTGTGAGAACATTTCATGCACTACGACACTTAATCAATGCCAACTAGACTTATTACACTTATTATCCTTGTATTACTAACTCTACTTCCACTCTACGGGAGTTTTCATGCACTATGGCCTTTACTCTTGCAAACTTGGTACTATGGTCACTCAACTCTTGCCATCTAGCTTGTTTACTTGCATCTTACTTTTTCATCCCATCCCAAGTGATATCTAAGCAACACTTTGTCACTCAACAAACTAAACTTTTATTTATGGCATTCCATGCTTAATGGATACACATTCCTTCTTTACTTTCCCATATACACCACTTGGTGTTCCTCTCTATGAAATACCCTCTCTAGTGCCTCAACACTCTTTTCATGGCATATAAAAGGGATTTTAACAACTAGGGAATTCAATTCATCAAAATAAAGATTCTGATTAAAATATGCTCTAGGCACTTAAGCACCCTGTTCTTAAGCGCCTAGGCGCTCACTAGGCAAAGCATAGCTCTGTTCTGTTTCACGACGCATGCCTAAGTGCTCTGCATTGAGCGCCTGAGCACTCTATGCCTTGATGCACGAAAACTCCCCTTTTGTAATGCCCCAATTTTCTCTTGTTTCTGGTTTATCTGTGATTTTTGTAATGTTGTGAATCTTGTGAATTTTTATGAATAAATTGGTGTATGTAGATTATTTTAATATTATTTTGAGAAAATTTTGGACTGTTAAACCAGAGCTGGAGGATCTTACTAAATCTGAAAATCGAAGATAGTTTTTAGAGTTTTCACTGTCTGAGATTTTATTTGACAAATAAAATTTGGGTACGCTCTATTATCCATTGGACAATAGATATCGGCTTTGTTAACTGTAACTTCTCTCCATTGGATAATAGCTTGTAGAAAAGATCTAGTAAATTATTTCTATTTAGTCACTTTTATGACATCATACATGTGACATCACCCACATGACATCATCTTTGACTTTTGAAGGAAGCTTCTCAAGGAAGCTTAGTGAGGCTTGTTGAGGAAGCTTGGCTCCTCTTCCCAAAGGGAGTACACGGCCATGAAGAGAGAGAAGGAGCTTTTTGGATAAGTTTCCTTTTCAATTTTTAATTCATTTCTTTCCTATCCATTTCTCTCTCATCAAACAAAAGTTACCCACTTTTCTTTCATCTTTTTCTTCTCTCATTTTCTCTCCAAGCTCACGGCTACCCTCCCTTCAACCACCCATTCATTTTCTTTAATCTCAACTATCTACATTCTTGAATGTAGACCACAACCCTAAGGCATTTTGGTGAGAAGATCTTGGTTTTGTTCATCATTTTCAAGCATTTCTTCAAGTTAGAGCTTGAAGATTCCTAAGGTAAAAATCTCTTTTTTTTCATTCTTCTTTCTTTTCTTCCTTCCAAGACCTTGATTTTCATTCATAGTTATTATGTTCCAAGTCTAAAATGTTGATTCTTGGCAAGTCAATTTCGTTTTCAAGAGTCTCTTGGAAAGTGGAGGTGTGCTTCAAAAATTTCTTCAAAAACTAGTTGGATATATTCAAAGGTAAGAGGGAGATTACTCACACCAACCATTGTTGTGTGTGAAACAACATTATGTTTTGTTCTTGTTTTGCAAGTATTCTTAGGCATTTTAGACATTTTAGTTTCTCTTTTTGTTTGTTTTTCCTTTAGTTCGGATAACTGCGGTGTTTGTGGTGTTATTGTGTAGGATTGGTGCTAAATTGGCCTTGGAATGGATGGAAGCTTGCATGATTGAAGTTGGAGCTTTATGGATAGCAAAAAGGTGCAAAAAGAGACTTCTAGAGAGTTCCACGGCCTGGCCGTGGAACCAACCACGGCCGTGGAACTCAACGGCATGCAAAATTGGCCTGTGGCAGAGAGAACCACGGCCTGGCCGTGGAATGATCCACGGCCCCATGGAATTCTGATAGCAAGTTCCACGGCAGCAGAATTTTAATTTTAATTTTTATTTCTTTTGGGGCCTTTTAGCCAATGAAAATCCTAGGCTATAAATAGATGTTCTGAATAGAATGGTGGGGGCTAACCTAGTTCTAATTTGGTTTTGGAGGAGGCACATTGGAGGCTTGAGTTCTTGATCTTTCTTCCCTCTTCTCTTTTAGATTATGGGTTTGGATGTTTAAGAACATGTTTTCTGATTTCTTCTTCTCTATGTCTGAGTAGTTCCTTTTGTTTCTAGGATTGGGCAATGCCCTTTGATACATTGATAATGATTAATTGACGTTGTTTCCCCTTTTATTGATCTTGAATGTTCTTTGATTTAATCCTTATTGCTTTTATTCATGTGAATTTGCTGGCCACTTATTTGCATCTCATAGACATTTAGGGACGTACTGAGAGGTGAACCTAGGTGTTGGAACCATAAGAATTGAACTTAAGGTCTAAATCACGAGAGTAGTTTTAGCCTTTCGAGGATTCAAAGAATTACCACAAAGCGTAATGGGTTCAATTTAAATTCAATTATCACGAGAATAGGAATTGATTTAATTGGGAACGGATCTTGTATCTTGAGAAAGAACATTAACTAATTTAGGGTAATTCACCTTCAATTGAATTTCAGATTTAATAAAAGGGTTGTCAATTAGGATTTATCTTGTATCATTGTGGTATCCTAATCTTGGAAGCTTTCTTGAATCTGAATACCTTTCTTGATAACTTGTTATTTTTGTTCTAAATTCTGCATTTTGATTTTTATTTAATTGCTTTGTTACTACGTTCTTCTTAATCAACAATCATATTCCCTTTTATTTAATTTAATTGAATTAATTAATTAATTGGTATTCATAGACACAGTCCCTATGGATTCGATCTTTTTATTACTTGACGACGAAACCGTACACTTGCGAATTTCACGCATCAACCATTCATGGTGGTGAGGGACAAAATTGGTACTTGGAAAGTGAGGAATCCATGTGAGGATTACTCACTTTATTGTATTGATTCTTGGTGATTTAGTGATTTTTGCTCCATAGGATGTTATGGTTTGATGTTGTCTATGATCTTGATGGAATGGAAAGTTGATGCTTGGTATATGTATATTAGTTGCTTGAAATTCCTTGTGGAGGTTGAAATTTTTGAGGCCCTAGTATCCTAGAGACCTCATGGCCAAGAGGCCCAAATAGGGTATTCAAGATAAAATGTCATGTTGAATTGAAACTTAGGTGTTTAGATGAGAAAGGAAGTAGATTGAGGATTGGTAATAATAAGGGAGTGGTAAAATAAAATTTAGCCCCTTAGTTAGAGAGAGAGATTTCAGCTTTGGGAGGGAAAAATAGGTTAGGAGCTGAATTCATAATAATTTAGGGTATTTTTAGGGCTTAAGGGAAAAAGGAAATAAGTTGATGAGATTAATTCAATGTAGTTTTCTTTTAGGTTTTTGGTGAAAAATGTGAGGAAGAATTACCTAGAGGAACTTAACTAGGAGAGTTTGAAGATTAGAGTGAATTTCTATATTAATTCTTGAAAGTATCTTAATTAAATTTAAAAGTGAAAGATAATTCTTGAACATGTGAAATTGAGATACCTTATGAGAGAATATAATAGCTTTGTGCTGACGGGCCGATGTACTGGACCTGAGAATGTCAGCGATTGACTGAAGCCCTGTGGTGGCTCCTCTTGGTGGAATTGATGTTGTTATGAACACTATTTATCATTACCATGAAATCAAGCATTGTGAAAGTCGGAATGACTTGTTGTTAAGGCGGAATGCCTAGAAGATGAATTACACCTTTGAACGGGTGCGAATTGCGTAGTGTAGTTCACTTGTTGAACTTGGAGGCGTTAGGGCATGGGAATCCCACATGTGGCCAGTAGGTAGCTCCACTGGGCCGTGGTGACTGTGTAATGCACCGACGATCTCGACCAGGTACTATCCTATTCCCGATTCGGTTGAGAGTGTCATGTATAACCATGTTGCATATATTGATGAGATTGAGAAGCACATGATTTGAGGCTAACGAGATACAGATACTGACTCCCCGATCATTCTCTCCGATGTTGGTTAGAATTCTGTGGAGTAGATGTCAGTCCATTGTGCATTAACATAGACATTGAGCATTTTATTGTAACATGTTATACTGTGGAACTGCCTATGGATATATTATTGTATTGTTTGTTGATAATTTTATGACTGTAATGGTTATTTTAGTATTATATGATTTTGATTATTTTGTTATTTCTTGCAACCATATTGGTATTGATGTAGAGGATCTCACCTCTTTGTATTACTATTCTGTTTGTTTTATGTTTTATGTGTTCCTGTTGATAAAGACTAAGGAAGGCAGAAGAAAATTTGTATTTTTTGTTGCTCGATTTTGGATGGCTGCTTGTAGAGATTCTCTTGGTTTTGTCAGAGTTCTATTCCATCGAGGTTCAGACGCGTGGCGGATCGACTGGGGCATAGAAAGGATTAGATATGTAGGAGAATTAACCCTGTCTATTTGTAGGACCTGTGATAGGGCCCCTTTCTTCTTTCTTAGTGTTTTTATGCATCTAGAGTTCTTCATACTAATTAGGGAGCTATGAGGTGACTTGCATTACACCCCTCGAGAGGATCCAGACACTGTGGTATCTTCCACTAGGACTCCTATCCGTGAGCTTCTGCCATAGTTGAGAGGCTTGGTTGGAGAAGAGTCTGAGGAGGAGGACCCAACGGAGGAGCCCGAAGAGGATCCAATGGAGGGTTCAGGGGAAGACCCTACTCCCTAGGTGTCTATACCTGGGCTAGTCTATGTTTCTCTAAACTGCTGCTTATGTCTTTTGTGTATAAACTTGTAAATTTTCGGTGGACTATGATCCACGCCACTGTTGTATATATTCTTTTAGGTGTGAAATATGTAGTAAGTTATGTCCTGTGATGTTTATGTTTCATTTAAACTTATGTTTTGAAAGGAAAATTTATAAATCCGTATTTTCCAAGACTAAACCTTTTTTCTGCAATTTTGTTAAGTTAAAGAAGTTTTAAGGTATAAATGTGATGCCCTAGGGAGGGTGTTACATTAGTTGGTATCAGAGCCCAAGTTTGAGTCTTTTAGGGTTTATGGTTAGGTTTGTCTTGCTTGTGTTGTGTGATTTCTCTGTGTTTGGTTTTCGAAAGGAGACAAAGTTGTTTGATATGACATTACCTGACTTTCCTTGTGTAATGTTTAGTTTGACTCCAAAAGAGCATGATGTCTCGAGGTGGAGCAATACGTGTGAACCCTAAATGAGATAGCGAGAGTATGGCTGCATCAGCAGAGGCAATGCAAAGGATGGCAGAGGCTATGATGCAGCAGAATTAAAGAGCCGCCTAACAACAAGAAGCTGCCACTGAAACGCAGAACCTGTCAGAGTTTCGCCGCAACAATCCACCATAATTGAAAGGGGAGTTCGATCTGGAGAAAGCGAGCCTTTGGATCAAAGAACTGGAGAAGATATTCTGAGGAATGGGATGCACTGATGCTCAGAAGGTAACCTATGCTACCTTCATGTTAGTTAGAGATGCTGAAGACTGGTGGGCAAGAGCTCATCGACTGTTGGAAGCTGAGGGAACAATAATCACTTAGGAAGCCTTCAAGAACAAGTTTTTGGAGAAGTACTTTCCAGTTAGTGCAAGGCACGAGAAGGAAATGGAGTTCCAAGGCCTGAAGCAAGGAAGCATGTCGGTCAGTGAGTATGCTGCCAAGTTTGTGAGTTTGTCGAAGTTTTCAAGGTATTTCCAGCTCCAGCTTGATGAGGAGTGGAAATGTCGCAAGTTTGAAGAAGGTTTGAGGCATGACCTGAAGATACGGATTGAGGATCTGGATCAATCACGTGAAACGAGGAACTGTAACTTTGGACCCTCTCGGTTCCAAAGAGGGAGGAATGGCGGCGAAAATCATTTTTAGCAAAAGTCGTATTCAAGACCGCAAGGGAATCAAGCTCAGCCACAACCATGTGGAGAAGGTCCTAGCAACTACAAGTTTGGTCAGACTGGGGCAGCGGCGCCAAAATGCCTCAAGTGCGAAAGAGACCACTTGACGAGGGGCTGCATAATCAAAGGGATCATCTGCTTCAAATGAGGGAAGCCTAGACATATTGCAAAGGATTGAAATCAACCCAAGGCGAAGCCCACTGTTAACAATGTGCATGCCGCAAGACCTCTGGCGGGAGGAAGAGTTTACACCTTGAGTGGAGTAGAGGCCTCCCAATCTGAAGATCTGATTAAGGGAGATTGTGCCATAAGAGGTAATCTTTTTAACTGTACTGTATGACTCAGGGGCGACCCACTCTTTTATTGCCTATGATTGTGTGCACTGATTAGGGTTATCTGTGTCTTCCTTACCATTTGATTTGATTGTTTCTACTCCTACTGCTAGACCCATTGTTACTGCTCAAGTCTATTTGAATTATCCTATTTCTGTGGAAAGTCGAATCTTCTTGCTTGATTTAATTTGTTTATCCCTTTCTCAAATAGATGTTATTCTAGGAATAGATTAGTTATCTTCTAACCATATCATTCTTGATTATTCTAATAAAACCTTAGTATTTCCTGATTCTGAGATTTTTGGATTTATATCTGCCAACCTAGTCAAAATTTTCTTGAGAGAAGGAGCTCAAGGATACATGCTTTTGTCTTCCTTGGAGGTCGAGGGTGAGACCAACGTGAATGACATTCTTGTGGTCAACGAGTTTCCTGAAGTCTTTTATGATAATATACCTGGATTACCACCAGAAAGAGAGATAGAATTCTCTATCGATCTTGTGCCAGGATTTGGTCCTATATCTATGGCACCATATCAGATGTCGCCATCAGAGTTAGCCAAGAAACAATTAGAGGAACTGTTGGAGAAGAAGTTTGTGAGGCCTAGTGTTTCATCGGAGCTCTAGTATTGTTCGTCAAGAAGAAGGATGGGTCTTCTTGGTTATGCGTGGACTACCGTCAACTAAACTAGATAACAATCAAGAACAAGTACCCACTTTCGAGGATAGATGATTTGATGGATCAACTGAAGGGAGTTGCTATTTTCTCTAAGATTGATCTACGTTCTAGCTATCATCAGATTCGTGTGAAGGTAGAAGATGTACCCAAGATGGCTTTTCAGATGCATTATGGGCATTATGAGTATCTTATGATGCCGTTCAGAGTAGCAAATGCTCCTGCCATATTCATGGATTACATGAATTGGATCTTTCGCCCTTATCTGGATAGAGTCGTTATTGTCTTTATTGATGAGATTTTGTTCTATTCACAAAGCCAGGAGGAACATGCCGAACACCTTAGTGTGGTTCTTCAAATTCTAAAAGAGAGGAAGTTATATGCCAAGCTATCTAAATGCGAGTTTTGATTAGAGAAAGTTCAGTTTCTGGGTTATGTGATTTCAAAGGAAGGAATTGCAGTGGACCAATCGAAAGTGGAGGCAATTCTTCAATGGGAAAGGCCAAAGACGGTGATAGAAATTCGTAGCTTCGTGGGTTTAGTAGGCTATTATCGAAGGTTTATCGAAAGATTCTCCAAGATAGCAGGACCTCTCACTCAGCTTACAAGAAAGAATCAAGATTTCGTATGGACTGATACATGTGAAGAAGTTTTCAAGAGTTGAAGAGACCGTTGACTACTTCGCCAGTGCTGATCCTACCCGATCTTCGTGAACCTTTCAAAGTGTATTATGATGCTTCATATCAAGGTCTAGGATGTGTTCTTATGTAAAATAGAAGAATGGTAGCGTATGCGTCAAGCAATTGAAGGTGCACAAGAAGAATTACCCTACGCACGACTTGGAGTTAGCTATTGTTATGTTTGCATTGAAGATTTGGAGGCACTTTCTTTACAGAGCAACATTCAATGTCTACAGTGACCACAAGAGTTTGAAATATCTGTTTGATCAGAAGGAGCTGTGTAACACCCCTTGATTTAATAACCACGGCACAATCGTCATTATACCGCGGTCACTAAAGTTTGGCGTGTTACAACTAAAATAACAAGATTTCCAATTCCAACCATTTTATATATAAAGAAATTATGAGCCACGAATGAAATATGTTTATTGTATAGCTCCCAAAAATACAATTACATAGTGAAAAACATTAAATAAATAAATATATATATATATATAATGAATACAAGGTACTATTAACATGTACACGTAGCACTTACATACAAAGAATGACAAATGATATGAACTAAAACACTAAAGGGTAAGTAGTAACCCCGGGATAGGTACTACTTGTGGACAGAGCCACTACCCCTATATACTGTGAAACGTTTGGTGTCTTATTCGACCCGCTAGGCATCAATGCCCCTAGGAAGGTGCAGGTGTAGATGGGCAGATCATAACGCCCCCAAGCCAGCGATACCGTAAGGTCTCCCATGTAGACACAGTGATTTGAACTGTAGTTAATGTGCCAGCAGTCTGGACCTCCAAGAAAGGCCAAACGCACGTATCCCAAAAATAATCCTCGTGGATGTGCCACCATGATCCAAAAGCGGGTGCTAGTCGCAGTCGGGCCAAAAGCTGGGGAACTCGTGAACTTCGCCCCCTTCGCTGACGTCTTCGATGGAACATAAATACAAACAGAATAGCAGAAAAATACAGAAAAGAGGTAAGATATTCTACATCATTACCTATGGCAATAAAGAAACATAACATGAACGATGAAGTCATTCCATACATACATATATTACAAATATATTCAAGTTATCAATTGCATATATATGTAGATATATATATCATCAGAAAAGGCATATATCATAATAACATAAATATCAACAACACTATAACAATAGGTATCCACTGTAGATATATATCAAATATTCATGTCTCCACAATATATATGTTGACCATGCCATGACAATATGCGAACTGACCATGCATATGCACAATGCGTATGCTGACCATCCTCATGTACAATGTACTCATTTCCTACTCCATGGAGCTAAACTCAAGGTTTTTCGAGATGAACGCCCCAGAAGATCTGTCCCCCCTCAATAGACAGTCTACGCTGGGTCATGGAAAGCAATAGTGCCTTGTCGAGCTACCAGTGCATTGCAACAGTGTTCACGGCCAGTGGTATACAAGGTGATAACTTGATCACAAGTGAAACACCACGCCCTGACTTCCCCCTAGGTCAATTCAAGACCCCACTATCCTGTAAGTCCTCGTTCACTCCTAGGCATAAAACGCCATAACGGTATAATGCACAAATGTATATTCAATGGGATTCAACCCTCCGTTGTACCATTCCCAATGGTATCAAAGCAATCGTCCATACCATTGCTTCAGTACCATTTGCATCAATGATATTATATAACCATCCATACGGCTACATAGTACCACCATTATTTGGATTTTCTCTGATAACCAGTCCTTTCTGACTAAATCGTCTACCTGACGTTTCTGGTTATAAAAGCAACCCACATCGGACTAAATCGTCTACCTGATGTTCTTAGTTTGGTACTTTGGTTTCATAATCACAATGTCGATGCATGCTCATCATGTTCGACTTTCTCAATCATGCCTCAATGCATGTGGATTCAATACATACATGTATATTCGTATACAAATCACAATTCATATCATATCCTGTCATATCATTTATCAACAAGTTTTGATCTCATTCACGGATCCACATCACGCCAATAACAAACTTTAAGGGTAAACATAACCCCATCCATAGTTATGATAAAAGTTAATCCTTAAGTTCATTATGTTTCTCACAACCTCACCCATACTCATGTTCTTTCTTTATTCCAAAATTTATTCTAAACTATAAGGCAAACTATTACTCTTGGTTCTTTCCACTTTACGAATCCTTAATCAACTTCTAATCATTCAATTAATTATGTTTAATAAGTTTATCTTAGTACTAAAACCTCATAATGAGTGCCCAAGGAGACTGGGAGCCTCCAAGGGTCTAGAAAAGCCTAAAATCCTTCATTATGCAAATTACACGGCCAAGAGGAATTACACGGCCCCGATTACACGGCCTATCCAAAATACACGGCCTTGTAACCATACACGGCCTAGGCCGTGTATGCCTCTAGAGTTTCTGTTCTGGCACACTGGAGTACACGGCCGTGTACGATCACACGGCCTAGGCCGTGTACTCCTCTGTAGACACAGAAAATCACCAGAAATCAATCCAACCTTCATACAATCCAAGATCCATCAACATATAACTCAATCCTACCATTCAAACATTAAAAATACAACCAAAATAACTTAAACAAATGGGTATCCCATAAATGGGTTTCAACCCCATCAACACAACAAAGAGTTTCTCACTACCAAAATGGGTTGAAGAGAATAATCTTCCTTTTACCTTAGTGAAGAACAAAGAAAGCAAGCTCTTTTTGTCCTTGGAATTTCGTGCTTCACCACCTCAAAATCCTTGGGTGTTCAAATCCATAAAAATCAAAATCAAAGGGTGGAAATGGTATCCATAGTCACCAAAGTGACCATGGACCACGAAAATGAGGTGAAAAAGGGAAGAAAGTTGAGAACTTTACCTTAAAGCTTCAAGCTTTGAAGTTGGGCTGCAAGGGACGAAAATGGAGGAGTCCCACAAAGAAGAAAGCTTAGAGATGGTGAAGGAAAGCAATGGTCTATATTGGCTTGAGCATGGAAGCTTGAAAGCTCAACAATGGAGTGTGTGTGTGTGTATGGGAGAAGAGAGGAAGAGAGGGAGAGAAACCTGCGTGAGGGAGAGGAGAAAAGAGAGAAATGAAAGAATGAAATATGAAATAAGCTTTTGTTTTCCTTCCCCAACCGTGCAGCAACTTAGATAGAAGAGAGAATGAAGTGGTTGGGAGGAAGCTTCCTAGTTTCCCTTGAAGCTTCCTTGAGAAGCTTCGCACGTTTCTTGATAAAGTGAAGTGTGAGGTCACTTAGATGATGTCATAAAAGTAACTAGATAGAAATAATCTACTATAGCTATTACTCAGTGGACAAAATTTACAGTTAGTAAAAATAATATTTTATTATTCCACAGATAATAAAATATATTGTGATTTTATTTATCAGATAAAATCTTGAAAAATGAAAACCTTGTAAATTGTGTCCAGCCTCAAGTTTAGTAAGATCCCCTGTCGACATTTCTCTAGTTCAAAGTTTTCCGGCCTCGAGGAAAATATTTTATTTTCCTAACCTCACTTAGCGCGCATGCAAATTGAGAAAAATGTTAAAATAATCAAGCAATTCAGAAAATTCCAAAAAAAATCTCAAAAATCAAAAATATTGGAAAACAACTATTTATCATGAAATAAATAATTTTTGAGATGTTACACTGTTTCAGCTCAGTATGCATACAAAATGAGGAATATATTAAAATATTTAACATTTTTGAAAAATTCTAGAAAAATTTTCAAAAATCATAAATATTATAAAATGATTATTTATAATGAAATAAATAATTTTTGGGATGTTACAACTCTCCCCTTCTAAAAGGAATTTCGTCCTCGAAATTTATCATATCGTAGAATAAATGCGACTATGTTTCTTTTATTTTGTCTTCTAGTTCTCATGCTATATATCCAGCTGCATCAATCCAAATCACCAGCACTAAGGTTGCTTCCTTCCATTGAGTATCTTATATTAACAGACAAAAGTGTGTTGACGTCGTAGGCCGATCAATAAGAGATCCTGCGCCCTTTGAGTCTTTAGCCATCCAACAGCTAACTCTCCAAACAACTGTACATCGCTGAGCGGCTCTATCGAACTTATTCTCCTTGCTCACCATAGTAGACAAACTAATTTTTTTTTCTTCTTAAGGCATCCACCTCTTCTGGGATTATACTAAAATGAAAAAAATTGAAATCTTTTGGAACTTCTAATCATCGTCTCTGCCTCATATTTCAACTCATTCCGATCGATCAAAATACTTTTGACTTTTGAGATTACTATAGACGTTGAAAATTTGTCCTTGTAGAAAATGCTCCCAGATCTTCAATGCAACTACATGGCTAAATCTGAGTGGGTATAAGGTAATCCTTCTCATGTGCTCTCGATTGTCTCAAGGCATACGGTACCATTCCTTCTATTCCGATCAAGCATACGTTCTAAACTTCCAATGCGAAGCATCACTAGGCATCCTAAAATGTTCGTTGGGATTGGGCAGAATCATCATCGGTAAGGTAGTTGAGTGTCTCTTCAATCTGTGAAAATCTTTCCTTATATGCACTAATCCTACAAACTTGACTCTCATGCATGAATTAGACGAGAAGTCTTGCCACATTGGAAAATTCTGTGACGAGTCTCCCGTATTAACCAACTAATCCCATATAGCTACGAATCTCCGTTATGGTCGTCGATCTTTTCCATTGAAGAACCGCTTCAACTTTCGATGGATCCATAGCGACTCCTTCCTTTGAGATCATATAACCTGAAGGTTGAATTACCTTTAACTAGAATTTGTACTTGGCCAACTTCACATATACCTTCTTTTTTTCAGGATCTGAAGAATCACAACGAGAGGTTCGGTACGTTCCTTCGTCCATTAAGAATAGATCAGAATGTCACCAACAAGGACAACGATAAATCTACTTCAATAGAGAAGAAGATCCTATTCATGTAATCGATGAATACTACCAAAGTGTTTGTTGCACGAAGTGACATTACGAAATACCCATAGTGTCCATAACGAGTCAGAAAAATTATTTTGGAAAAGTCTCCTACCTTTGAGCGAACTCGATGATAGTAATGAACACAAGCCGATCTTGGAGAAAACAGCGGCTTCCTTTAGTTGTTTCATTAAGCTATCTATCCTCGATCTTAATAGAGAACGTCACATAGGGTATGTTCTTTTCTAATTGTACTAAATTCGGCACGGATCTATCTAATGGAGAATTTGACATGGTTCAACAAAATTTTGGAATGAGCTTCATGGATTTAGATCCAGAAATCTTTGTCTCAAGAAGCACAAGTTTGATTGGAATAATTTAACAGGATATGGTTGGAAAATAACCAATCCATTTTCAATATTACATCTAATTTGTGAAAAGAGTAAACAAATCAGGTCAATAGAAAAAAGATTATGTCTTTAACAGGTCATAGGATAATTTAAACAACTTGGCTACCATCAATAAGTTCTCAGTAGCAGAAGTAGAAATAACTTAGTCAAAAGATGGCGAAGATACAAACAACCCTACTGGATACATACAATTATACGCCATAAAGAAATGGGTTATCTCCCAGAATTTTTACAGCAAAGTCACAGGGTCATCTATTGTAGTACGATCTCCTTCATTTAGGTCTTCAGTTTGAGAGACTTTCGCTCCACTTGAGGAATTAACTCTCCATTCTTCGAGAGATTGTGAAGTATGTACATCTCCAACAGAAGGCTTCGCCCTATGCAAAGCACAATTCCTAGCCACATGTCCTGGCTTTCCACACTTGAAATAAAATATTCCTTCGATCGTACAGTGCCTTGTTAAGTGGCCTTTTCCGCACTTCTTACATTTTGGTAATGATACCACGGTCAGATTTGATTTACTACCACTCACATTGTTGGTGTATGCCCTAGAGGCTAGTACATTTGTCTGTATTTACATACATTCTATTATGCTTATTTTAATATATGAGGCATTTCACTTATTATGTTCTTTTTTTATAAACATAATAAAGTCCTTAGAATAGTAAGTTTGATGCCATAGGTTATCGAGTGGATGACTTGATCGTGAGATCCCTTTGGTTATAACATTATTCTTAAATGTCCTTAGTCAAGTATTATTGTTAATTAGGATAACAATAGTACATTGAGACTAGTATGTGCATAGACTGATGACCATATCTCACGGGCCATGGATATGAGATATCAAGTCTTCACATGGGTACATATTAGAGTAAGCGATTCTCACGCTACATAGATAGTTACGTGAGTGTCATAAGCGATTCTCATAGTGACAATGGTGTCTGTGGCCCTTTGACCTGAAATCACTACGATTCCTACATGAGGAGTTGTGTGTTTTAATATCATTAAACGTCATCTGTAACAAGGTGATTATAAAGTTAGTTATTAGACATAGCGCAAATCATGCAGAGGGATGTGAGTGACTTAGATGGGATTTGTCACTCTTACATAACATGAGTGATATCTTCGGGCCCCCTGATTGAGTGAGACTGCGAAATGCATGGCCATGCTCAAATGAGTCAATATGAGATATTGATTTCATTTATTATTACAAAGTCTACTCGAGTATCAGGAGATGAATGATTGGACTATACAAGGGTGACGCATTCCATGCCTTGTGTTCAATCTAGATATCTTGACAAAAGGACTAAACGACACGAAAACATTAGTCACGAAAAAGTTATGTCAAATCACTGACATTCTTATTACTTGGGTAGCAGCAATGTGTCACTAGATACCACTCACTGCTTGTAATATTAAAATGGGATTTTAATATTACTGCCAACGTAATGAGAACCTGCAGGGTCACACACATAGAACAGACTAAAATTGGAGCAATGGATCCAAGTTGGACTCAGATTCAAATATGGGCCAGACTCATAACAGATGAGTCGAGGGTTGCACAGCTTACCTTGTTGCTGCTCACACTCACTTAAGGCAGTCACTATTATAAATAGTACTACTAAAGGGCTACTAAGAGACACAATTTCAGAACCCTAGCCGCACCTACAAAAAAGTGAGTGAGAGAGCGACAGGTTTCTTCTCTTCTCTTCGTAGCTAGCACTGTATGAGAGACATGAGACTCCTCTTTGCGGACATTTGATGTTCGTGAGTCTGTTTGTGTGGATACCACAGAGACGTCATTTCTATTACAGTATTCATGATTCACGTCCTTCCTTTTGATCACGCTTCAAGAGGTAAAGATTTTAAAACTCGGATATAGCTTTTCGCATGGATCCTCGGTGGGAATCCTAATTTTTCTGCTGCATGATGTAACCGCAATTCCTAACACACACCTCCTTCATGTGCTTGCTGTTGCTGTTGCTCCCTCGGTCATCGCAAATACGATTTCTGCTTATGCTAATCGATCTTTCTATTATTCCTCCTTTGGAACTTAGGTAATCCAGAGTTACCCCTAAATCGACTTTCTTCTAACAAATTCTGAACCTCAACTTCCAATTCCTGCTGCTGTGCGGCCCTCTGATCCTGGTGTGTTATCACATCAACCATTCTTTGCATTGCTTCGGCTAACGCGGTCGTATCAACATCGTCACTCCTCGTATTCACACACTTACGTCTACTCCGAGTCATTGCCTTCCTTCAAGGATAAACGAGTCGAAGCATAAGGAAAATGAAAAGCAATCAATTTAAACAATATTGTCTTCTTTCAGAGACCAAACGCAAAGAGTCATATAACACAGCAAGACAAACCTAACCACTAAACCCAAAGAACTATAACTTGAACTCTTTCATTCTGCCTTTTATGGCGCGATCTCCTGTAAGTCTTTGACTCCCAAGTAGCTCCTCGAACCAAACTTATGCTAGATACTCTTGTCCCAAGAGAATTAGTTTCCCAAAACCTCTTGGACGTCCCAGTCCACAAACCTTGCAAGTCTTATTCAACTACTCTTTTTCCAACCCATTGGCTCAAACAATTCTAGAGGTAACACAGCAAGGGTGTCAATGCAATCAAATCCTAAGCAAGTTCAGTCATACCAGCTGAGCTTCTTTCTAAAGAACTCCTATCACCTTAATAGGCCTAGGTGAAGTCATAGTTTCCCGTAGACACAGAACATTACACACTGAGTGGGCTAATCCTCAACATGTAACTATGGAACAGTAGCTACCAACATTCAACCTATGGAAAGTCATGTCTTCTTGTCCCAAACGTCTCAATCAAGAGACAAGGAAGTGCAAAACATACAAAAAAACTTCTAACATGTCTAAGCATAGTCAGTCCATACCCCGGCTCGACAGGATGAACTGAGCTCTGATACCACCTAATGTAACACCCATCGATTTAATAACCACGGCACAATTGTCATTATACCACGGTCACTAAAGTTTAGCGTGTTACAACTCAAATAACAAGATTTCTAATTCCAACCATTTTACATATAAAGAAATTATGAGCCACGAATGAAATGTGTTTATTGCATAGCTCCCAAAAATACAATTACATATTGAAAAACATCAAATAAATATATATATATAATGAATACAAGGTACTATTAACATGAAAATGTAGCACTTACATACAAAGAATGACAAATGATATGAACCAAAACACTAAAGGGTAAATAGTAACCCCGAGATAGGTACTACTTGTGGACAGAGCCACTACCCCTATATACTGTGAAACGTTCGGTATCTCATTCGACCCGCTAGGCATCAATGCCCCTAGGAAGCTGTAGGTGTAGATGGGCAGATCATAATGCCCCCAAGCCAGTGATGTCGTCACGTCTCCCATGTAGACACAGCGATCTGAACTATAGTTAATGTGCTAGCAGTCTGGACCTCCGAGAAAGGCTAGACGCACGTATCCCAAAAATAATCCTCGTGGACGTGCCGCCATGATCCAAAAGCAGGTGCAAGTCGCAATCGGGCCAAAAGCCGAGGAACTCATGAACTTTGCCCCCTTCGCTGACATCTTCGATGGAACATAAATACAAATAGAATAGCAGAAAAATACAGAAAAAAGGTAAGACATTCTACATCATTACCTAATATGACTGTAAAGAAACATAACACGAATGACAAAGTCATTCCATACATACAGTTATTACAAATATATTCAAGTTATCAATTGCATATATATATAGATATATATATCATCAGAAAAGGCATATATTACAATAACAAAAATATCAACAACATTATAACAATAGGTATCCACTGTAGATATATATCAAATATTCATGTCTCCACAATATATATCTTGACCATGTCACGACAATATGCGAACTGACCATGCATATGCACAATGCATATGCTGACCATCCTCATGTACAATGTACTCATTTCCTACTCCATGGAGCTAATCTCAAGGTTTTCATATATGAATTCCCTAGAAGATCTATCTCCCCTCAAGAGACAATCTACGCCGGGCCATGGAAAGCAATAGTGCCTTATCGGGCTGCAGTGCGTTGCAACAGTGTTCACGGCTAGGGGTATACAAGGTGATAACTTGATCACAAGTGAAACACCGCGCCCTGACTTCACCCTAGGTCTTTTCAAGACCCCACAATCTTGTAAGTCCTCGTTCACTCCTAGGCATAAAACGCCATAACGGTATAATGCACAAATGCATATTCAATGGGATTCAACCCTCCATTGTACCATTCCCAATGGTATCAAAGCAATCGTCCATACCATTGCTTTAGTACCATTTGCATCAATGATATTATATAACCATCCATATGGCTACATAGTACCACCATTATTTGGGTTTTCTCTGATAACTAGTCCTTTCTGACTAAATCGTCTACCTGACATTTCTAGTTATAAAAGTAACCCACATCGGACTAAATCATCTACCTGATGTTTCTTGGTCCGGTACTTCGGTTTCATAATCACAATGTCGATGCATGCTCATCATGTTCGACTTTCTCAATCATGCCTCAATGCATGTGGATTCAATATATACATGTATATTCATATACAAATCACAATTCATATCATATCTTGTCATATCATTTATCAACAAGTTTTGATCTCATTCACGGACCCACATCACGCCAATAACAAACTTCATGGGTAAACACAACTCCATCCATAGTTGTGATAAAAGTTAATCCTTAGGTTCATTATGTTTCTCACAACCTCACCCATACTCATGTTCTTTCTTTATTCCAAAATTTATTCTAAACTATAAGGCAAACTATTACTCTTGGTTCTTTCCACTTTATGAATCCTTAATCAACTTGTAATCATTCAATTATTTATGTTTAATAAGTTTATCTTAGTACTAAAATCTCATAATGAGTGCCCAAGGAGACCGGGAGCCTCCAAGGGTCTAGAAAAGCCTAAAATCCTTCATTATGCAATTTACACGGCCAGGAGGAATTACACGGCCCCAATTACATGGCCTGTCCAAAATACACAGCCGTGTAACCATACACAGCCTAGGCCGTGTATGCCTCTGGAATTTCTATTTTGGCACACTGGAGTACACGGCCTAGGCCGTGTACTCCTCTGTAGACGCAAAAAATCACTAGAAATAAATCCAACCTTCATACAATCCAAGATCCATCAACATATAACTCAATCTTACCATTCAAACAATCAAAATACAACTAAAATAACTCAAACCAATGGGTATCCCATAAATGGGTTTCAACCCCATCAACACAACAAAGAGTTTCCCACTACCAAAATGGGTTGAAGAGAATAATCTTCCTCTTACCTTAGTGAAGAACAAAGAAATTAAGCTCCTTTTGTCCTTGGAATTTCGTGCTTCACCACCTCAAAATCCTTGGGTGTTCAAATCCATAAAAATCAAAATCAAAGAGTGAAAATGGTATCCATAGTCACCAAAGGGACTATGGACCACGAAAATGAAAAAGGGAAGAAAGTTGAGAGCTTTACCTTAAAGCTTCAAGCTTTGGAGTTGGGCTGCAAGGGATGAAAATAGAGGATTTAAGAGGAGTCCCACAAAGAAGAAAGCTTGGAGATGGAGAGGGAAAGCAATGGTCTATATTGTCTTGAGCATAGAAGCTTGAAAGCTCAACAACGGAGTGTGTGTGGGGGAGAAGAGAGGAAGAGAGGGAGAGAGACCTGTGTGAGGGAGAGGAGAAAAGAGAGAAATGAAAGAATGAAATGTGAAATAAGCTTTTGTTTTCCTTCCCCAACCGTGTAGCAACTTAGAGAGGAGAGAGAGTGAAGTGGTTGGGAGGAAGCTTCCTAGAAGTTACCCTTGAAGCTTCTTTGTGAAGCTTCGCACGCTTATCGATAAAGTAAAGTGTGAGGTCACTTAGATGATGTCATAAAAGTAACTAGATAGAAATAATCTACTATAGCTATTACTCAGTGGACAAAATTTATAGTTAGCAAAAATAATATTTTATTATTCCACAGATAATAAAATATACTGTGATTTTATTTATCAGATAAAATCTTGAAAAATAAAAATCTCGTAAACTGTGTCTAGCCTCGGGTTTAGTAAGATCTCCCATCGATGTTTCTATAGTTTAAAGTTTTCTGACCTCGAGGAAAATATTTTATTTTCCCAACCTCGCTTAGCGCACACGCAAATCTAGAAAAATATTAAAATAATCAAGCAATTCAGAAAATTCCAGAAAAATTCTCAAAAATCATAAATATTAGAAAATAACTATTTATCATGAAACAAACAATTATGTTACACTATCTCAGCTTAGTATGCACGTAAAATGAAGAATATATTAAAATATTCGACGTATTCAAAAATTTCTAAAAATCATAAATATTATAAAATGGTTATTTATAGTGAAATAAATAATTTTTGGGATGTTACAAGCTGAATATGAGACAATGGCGATGGTTAGAACTTTTGAAAGACTATGACTTTCAGCTTCAATATCATCCTTGAAAGGCAAACGTCGTAGCAGATGCTTTGAGTAGGAAGATGATTAATGTTGGTACTATGATGCTCAAGGAGAGTGAGCTAATAGAACAGTTTAGGGATTTGTAACTATCTGTGGAGTTAGCACTAGGGAGAATATGCTTAAGTGTGATAACTATTTTAAGTGGATTGACGGAAGAGATTTGAGAGAAGCAAGGAAGTGACCCATACTTACAAGAGGAAAGGGAGCTGGTGAAGCAGGGTGCTATATCTAAATTCACAGAGGGACATGATGGAATCCTAAGATTCAGAGATAGAATTTGTGTTTCGAGTGATTTTGAGCTTAAGAAAATGATTCTTGATGAAGCCCATAAGAGCAGGTTGAGCATGCACCCCAGAACTACTAAAATGTATTAAGATTTGAAACGGTTGTTGTAACACCCCAAACTTTCTAACTATTTGACAGTAATAACATAATTCTACTGTTTAGTGATTTCTGTGCACTATAAAATTATTTTGAGTATTCCGTGAATGTATTAGATTGTTTTGTGTGATTTACTTCGTGTCAGGAAAATAATAATTTTCGGGCCGGAGAAAATCTACAGTAATATATTTATTACTGTTGATTTTTAATTCTTTTTGCTCATCTGATTTGATTTTCATAAGTTTTATAATTTTTACGATTTTGTGGATTATTATGAGATTTTTATGTTTTTCTGATTATTTTAATATTATTCTTGGGGAGTTGTGGGTCCAGGGGGCTGTGTGTGGGCCCAGGCGAGGCCAAAAAAAGTGTTTTTTTTTATTTTTTTGGAGCTAGAAAATTTTGTACTATTGAGACGGGGACGGGGGATCTTACTAAACCCGAAATCGAAAACAGTTTTGAAAGTTTTCTTTTATTGTGTTTTGTACTATATTTAATTATCGGGCGATAAAAACTACAATTAATTGTGTTCGTAAGGTAATAGCTGATAAAAATAAATATTATACTGCTTAATCAACATTAGTGGTTATGACGACTTTATGACAGACCAATAGGAAGCAAGCTTAATGTTGAAGCCTTTGGATATCCACCATTGATTTAATCAAGGGTGGAGATTGGTCTTACAAAGCGGCTATGACCATTTGTAACCCTTGGATGTAAAGTATGAAGAGGAGATCTTGACCCTTTATTTTGGAGATATATCTAATGGCTAGGATTTCAAGGAGAAGGATCCAATGGCCTAGATTTGGTCTTATCAATATAAAAGCTATACTTAGAAGCTACATTAATATTAACCATTGATCTAATCAAAGGCTAACAATGCCCAAAATGGTGGCTAGTGAAAATTGCCACTCATTGAGTGTACAAGAGGGGGGGACGATTTTTGAAGGCTTAAGGCTATAGGGAATTTCAAGACTACCTCATTATTCATCTTTTTCTTCTCCAAAATCCTAAAGCTTTTACAAAAAATTTTCTCTCCTCTCTCTCCATGGTAGTTTCGGCCAAGGCACCCAAATTTCCTTCCACCACTCTATAATTTTAACTAACCATATATCTTGCATCCTTACATCAATCCAAAAGCCTTTGTAGTTAAGTCCAAGCTCTAAATCTTTTATCTTCAAGGACTTTCTTCAAGATCAAGTTTTAGGGTTTTTGAGGTGAAGTGTAAGGAAACTTCACTACTTGTCTTATTCTCATATTCTAAGCCATGTTTGATCCATGGTTCTCCTTGTTCAAGCTTAATATGCTAATAAACTTGTGTTTTATTTTGTGTTTAAGAAGCTTTTGGTGGTGAATCACTTACTCAAGAAGCAAACCAAGGAGCTTGGGAGGTTCTACAAGAGGTAAGAGGGAGATCTATCTCACCAACCAAGTATGGTGGTGAGAGATGAATCTTGTATTTGATGGATGGTGAATCCATGTGAGGATTCAAATCCTTGGTTGTGTAATTATGTGTGGGTGTTTATGTGTTTTAAATTATTTATTTGTGTTTGCATGCTTTATGTGATTTTATTGTTTTAAGGTATGCTTGATTATATCATATGATGAATATATGTATGTATGGCAAGATTTGACAACGAAAGGAAAATAAATTTTTGGTTCTAATGACCATGAGGGTTTCGGCCTCCACCTCAAAATAGGTGTTTCTAAACTAAAATTTTCATGAATGGTAAAATTGAATGAGTAGAAAGGAAAGGAAAAAGAAAAGATAGGTTAGTTTCAAAGACCAAGTGTTCACGATTTTTTAAGGTATTTTAATGGTTTTGTTTCTGTAAAATATGAATGGAACATAGCTGATTAGGAAAAAAAAATATATGATGGTTTCAATGACCATGTACCATGGTTTTAGAAGGCTTGTATTGCCTTGGTTTTGTGAGACAAAGTGATTTCAAAATGGAAGTATGATTGATTAAGTACAAGGATTTAAGAAATGGAAACAAAGTGTTTTATCACTTGAAAAATGGAATTTTCGTATATGAATGGAAAAGAGAGGTTGAAAGTATTTGAACCTCAATTTATTTTAAAAGAGGACTAATTTTTAGCATTGTGTGGAGAATTTTTGAAATTTATTGGCGTATAGCTCACCCTTTAGGCTTTGAAGCACGTTAGGAAATTTTGAGCTGTAATAACTCAAGTAACTGTAAAGAAATCCAATTTTTTGGGAAACAGTATAAATACTGATATTTTAGAAGGACTATATTGAAAATATTCTTTAAAGATGAACTTTATTGTAAATATTATTTAATAAAGGATTATTTTGGAAATATTATTTAAAGAACGGCTATTATGTAAATATTATTTTATAGAAGGACTAATATGCAAATAATGAAAATAAAGTTAATTTTTTATATTTAATGAGAAAAAAATCTTATTTTGAATTTAAAATATGTTAGAAATATTTTACGCAATTGAGAAACCGCGAAAATATGATTATGTGATGAAAATACAGTAAAGATATTGTTGGGCCAATGTGTCAACCCTGAATATGAGATGATGAATTTGAACTTAGAATGGTGCATTATACAAGCATTGGAAATGTCCGATGGACTGTATGAGGCTAATTGCCTAGGAGAGAATACACCTCTTGAGTGGGTGTGATATGCGTAGTGTAAGTCACTTGTTGACCTTGGGGGCATTGGGGTGCGGGTTGCCTACAATGAGCAGTTAGTAGCTTTTCTGTACCGTCGGTTTGACCGATGCAACACATCGATGATCCTAACCGAGACACTATTCTTAATCAAGATCTGATAAAGGCCGTCATGTATATGCTAGATGTGCAAATACATATGAGAATTGTGGCATGTGGTTCAAGGCATGTTGGTACAGACAGATCTTTTCGATCAGTCTCTCCGACTTGAGTTTTAGCTCCATGGAGTAGGAAATTGAGTCTATGTGCACATGCATAACTATTGAGTATTGATATCGGTATGATATTTGAACTGTGGAATATTTGGAAAATATTGAGAGCATTATCGTAATTATTGTTTATGATAATTGAATTATTGAATTTTTGGATATTGCTAAGGGCATGATCGTAATTATTATTTCTTACATCTGTTGTGATGATAATTAATATTGATGGCATAATTGTAATTATGGTATGATGTATCTGTATGGTTATGATGTATCTGTATAGTATGTGTTATCTCCATGCTACTATGTTGGTATTGGCGTAGGTGATCTCACCTCTTTGTATGCTTATTTTGTATTGTATTCATATTGGTAAAGACGTTGAGCAAGTAATTGAACAAGGAGGCGAAAAGGAGCAGATTCTTGTGGAGGAAGCTGAATTCTGAGAAGATGGTGATGCCCAGTTTCTTAGGATATATGAGGTTAAAATTTCGTGGAGGACCGGAAGCGTGGCATGTTGACCTAGATAGAGCCTGTATTTACTATATAGGAGACTTGAAGATTACCCTAAGTAGGCTTTATCGAGGGAACCCTTATTTCAGTGTAAATGTTTATGTACACTTAGAGTTTTTGTTGTCCATTAGGCAGTGCTGGGGAGCTTACTACTGTATTCTTAGTGAGATTAGTATCGTGTCATCTGTGCAGACATCTGTTCGTAGTACTTTGCGTCAAGTCAGATTCCTACCTACTGAGGAATCTGAGGAGGACCCGTTTGAGGGTTCTGCTGTTTAGTAGTACTTGGGCAGTATGCTAGTTTTAAATAATGTTCAAATACTTTGAGAACGTGGTCTATAAATATTTAAGTATAACAATACAAAGACTTATATGTATATGATGTAAATTATTTGTGATGATGTTGCAATATTTTTATTTTTTGCTAAGTTTTTTTTATTAATATTAAGAAATTTTACAACTCGTATTTACATTACAAAGCATTTCTTTTTAAAGAAGGGATAATTTGGTAATTAAGTAACATAAATGTGATACCCTACGGTGGGTGTTACATTAGTTGGTATTAGAGCCCAAGTTAGAGTTTTTTTTGGGTTTGTGGTTAGGTCTGTCTTGCTTAAGTTATATGATTCTCTGTGTTTGTTTTTCTGAAAGAAAACAAATATTGTTTGAAGATTGACTTTCACTCTTGTTTGTGTTGTTTAGTTTGATTTGATAAAACGTAATGGCTGGATGAGGAAGAGGACGCATGAATACTAGAGCAGGATTTGAAAATGTGGGTGACGATAACCAAAACATGGCTGCAGCTGTAGCAGTAATGCAACGGATAGCTGATGTCATTGTGCAGCAAAACCAAAGAGCAACTGAGGATGCTCAAAGTTTGTCGGAATTTCGTAGAAGCAATCCACCAAAGTTTCATGGAGAATTTGACCCAGAGAAAGTTGATCTGTGGATCAAAGAATTAGAAAAGATATTTGACGGTATAGGTTGTACCGATGAGCAGAAGCTTACTTTTGCAACTTTTGTGTTAGTAGGAGATGGAGAAGCTTGGTGGGCAGGAGCTCAAAGATTGATTCAAGCTGAAGGAAGAGTCGTGATGTGGCAACTCTTTAAGTAGAATTTTCTGGGGAAGTATTTTCCAGCTAGTGTTCGTCATGCTAAGGAGATGGAATTCCTTAGTTTGAGGCAATGAGTGATGTCCATAAGTGAATATGCTGCAAAATTTGAAAGCTTGTCTAAGTTTTTGAGGTATTTTCAGATGCACCCGGATGAGGAATGGAAGTGCAGAAAGTTTGAAGAAGGGTTGAGATTTGACATTAAGCGAGTTGTAACAACCTTGGACATTGACCAGTTTCCAATATTATTGGATAAGTGTCGAAAGTTTGAAGAAATTGATCGTTAACGTGAGGCAAGGAATAGGAACTTTGGACCTATGCAGTTCAAAAGAGGAAAAGGTAGCAGTGGCAACCGTTATCAGCAGAAACCGTATACTGTAATACCCCAACTTTTAGGATAATTACAATATCATCCTGAAATGCACTGTTTTGTAATTTCTGTGAGTAGTAAAATGAATTTGACTGTTTCATGAGTGTATTTGATTGTTTTGTGTGATTTGCTCTGAGTCAAAGAAATAATAATTTTCTAGCCGAAAAAATCTTATTTTAATTAAGTAGAGCTGAGGGATCTTACTAAACCCAATTCTGATTGATATATATATTAATCTCTTAATTTTTAGGATTTAATTGTGTAATAAAATAATTTTATATTATTATAATATTATTTTATATTATAGTACCTACTGTCTCAAAAACAGTAGAAATCTGCTTCAAAATGACCACGAATCCTTAAAAGTCTATGGGACCCGCGTTTAGGAAAAGCAGTCAACGATTCTGACTAGACAAATTCTAAACCAATGGGAGCGAGTCAACGAAAGTGGCTTGACTTTTTGAACTAATAGGAATAGGTCAACAAAAGGAGCATGGACTTTAATATGGACCGTTGGATGAAGACTTAGTTAGGAAGCCTTTGATTTTAACCATTGATCAAACCAATGGTGAGATTAGAATTCAAGTTTTATGACTAATCAATATCCACCTTAGATTACATCTAGGGCTAGGAATTAAAGTTGAAATCAATGGTTAGGATTAAGTCAAATATAGTGGCTTGAATTTGATTAGTAGCTAATTAAACCTAATTTGGTTAATCTAATTACTTAATTAGCAAACTAAGTAAACTAACTTAGTTATTAATTAATTATAATCTAAATACTAATTAGATATCTTAATATTGTTTAGAGATTATAATATATGCTAATATATATTAAACTAATGAGTTATATGATTAGAATGTTAATTAAGTGTTAATAAGATATTTAACCTAACTAATTACCTATTTAATTAGCATGGGATTAGCTTGTAATTGAAACAAATTAAATCCCCTAAACCCATAGGAACCCCATGACCATAATGGCTAAATGGGCAAGCTTTCACAAGTTCTACGTAGTTCTTGAACCATCCAATGACATAAGCCATGTGCTTAACTAGTGTGAACACACTTGGATATTTACTATCCAAATCAAACACTCAACCTCACCCACAAACAACCTCATGGCAGCAGCCCCCTCATTTTACACTCTTCAATTTCATTTTTACACTAATCCTAATCAAAGCTATCCATTCTCTCCAAAAATTCCAAGAACCTAAGCAAACTTTCTCTTCCATTTTCTTACTAGAATTCGGCCAAGCACCCAAATACTACCACCAGTCTTCTATAATTTTACCTCTTCACTTTTCTTAAACCAAAATCATATTCTAAACACTTTTCCTTCACAAGGTTTTGCCAAAAACCTACTCTATCTAGTTCAAAATCCAACCTTTTGTTCACTTTCCTAAGGGTAAGTTTTGATCCTTTGGGTTAAAGTTTGATTTTTTATTTTTTTAACCATGATTGTTCCATGGTTTTTCAATCTTAATCCTTGTATGTGTTTTTACTAATTGTTTAAGAATTTTAGGGATTTGTTTTGGAGGTTACACGAAATTTCAAGGAAAGGAGGAGACTAACCGATTATTGTCTTCAAGAGGTAAGAGGAAGATTTAATCTCATCAACCTTGTGTGGTGATGAGAAAATGGATTGTTTGTGTGTGAAGGATCCATAAGGATTCATTTATGTGTTTGTTTATTGTTTTTCCTGTTTGTGATTGATTTTAAATTGTATGCATGTTTATAGTTTATCAAATATATTGCATGTGTTTATAGTTTATAAAATATATTGCATGTGTTTATAGTTTATAAAATATATTACATGTGTTTATAGTTTTAAAAATATATATATTGTATGTGTTTTTAATTATCGATTATTAAAGTAGGATGTGAATAACATGTAACGATTTGCATGAGTGTTCCAAAGAACATACTGAGGCTCACGACCTTACCATGAAAATCGAGAACCAAAATGTTCTCAACCATTTTCTAAATCAATGATTTAAAGAATCTAGGTAAATAAATAAATTTAAGAATGATTTTGAGTAATTATGGCCAACATGCCATTTAGTGTATAATTGAATGCCATTTTATTTTCTAAGATAGGTTAAGTAATGGATTTACAAAATAAACTGATTCCAATGAATCTTTAAGAAAATAAAAGGAATGAATTTAGTTCTAGAATTCTAAATTAGCATAATTTATTTAAGTAAGAATTAAAGCAAACACTTGAAAAATACTAACGTAGAGCTCACACTCTTTAAGTTTTGAAGCGCGTTAGCAAGTTTCAAAGTGTAACTATTGGGTAAGATTAAAATAAACAGAATTTAGAGGAAAAACGTTAAAAATACCTTATATTGATTTTATAGGCAAAATGCTGTCGGAATTTACTAAAATCAGACAATTAAAATGAAATAATTTCATACTATATTTATAACATAAGGAAAATACTCTATGTATTTTAAATGTACTAGATATAGTCTACACATATTTAAAATAATAATTTTATGCTATTCAGTTAAGAAAATGAATTAAAAATCTTACGCAATTGAGAAAATGATTTAAAAACATTATGCGAGGTTCAAAAATGTCAAAATATATTTATGCGATTTTAAAATGTTTGTGAAAATGACGCGATTGTGAAAATGCAATAAAATTTCTACGCGACTAAATGGAACAGTGAGTTTTGCTATCGGGCCAAAATGGTGGACCCGGACATGTTGTGAGATAGTACTGTCAGGTGGGACAGGCTATGTTTTGGTGTATTGTGACAAGGGCATTTTTGTAAATATGGTAAAATATTGATATTAAGGATATTTCTATAATTTTAGATCATGTTTAGAGTGTTATGCCAACTTGATTAATAATTGGTGATTGATTGACGAGATGAATTACACCGGGTTGTGGTGTGATAGGCGTAGTGTGGTTCATTATTTGAACTAGGAGGCATTAGTGTGCGGAGAATCCCATATGTGGACAGTGGTAGCACCTCTGGGCCGTGGTAACGGGCAACGCACTAATGATCTTGACAAGCACTATTCTTAATCGAGATCTTGAGGGACTACTATGTACTATGCCTGTAGTGCACGATGTATTGACTGTGTACTACTACACGATGTTTGGACTGTGGGCTATAGACACAACGTTAGACAGTGCAATAGTTTGGTTGCGCAGCCTAAAGTATTATTAGTTCTATTCGGATCATTCTCTCAGATATCCTTATTTAGCTCCATAGAATAGGAACGAGTCGGTGTGTGTATCATTCATTATCTGCATTTTACTGCTTACTATAATATGTGATAACACGTATGATGTATTGTTTTGCTATACTGTATGTGATATAATGGTATGTATTACTTTGCTACATTATGCATGATATGTTGGTATGCACTATTGTGATAATTGTTTTGTATTGTCGTTTTCTTATTTGCCATGCGGGTAATGATGTAGATTGTCTCACCTCTTTATTGTATTGTTCTATCTATTTCTATTTTATGTTTATATCATCGAAGACTATAATGGTAGCAAGAGGAGGTCAATTAGGTTTCTTTAGACTACAGTTTCTCGAAGGCGCAGAGGCTTGGTATGTCCACTGGGACACAGGACACATAGAGTACAGTGGTAACGTGACTTTATCAGTAAGTAGGACTCGACATGGGTTCATTACTACACGTTATACGGTTGCTTTTGTAGAGATTATTTTACCTATTAGGGAGTTGTGGGATGAATTTCACTATACTCATAGAGAGAACTTTGATATAATTTTGGGTCGAATTTCTATCGGTCAAGACATTCCCAACTAGGGAATTTGTCTTATGACGAGGGCTCATGTCTTAGGTATTATGTTTGAGTAGTACGCTGTCTTTTACTGTTTCTATTAAATATTAATAGTTGTAAATTAATTGTATACTTTAGACAAAATCGTATGTATATTATGGTGTGATGATGTTTTATCTTATTTCGTATTCCGTGTTATTTTATTTAATGTTATAAGTATAAAAAGGAAAAATTTTACTACTAACATTATTTATGTACTAAACGTTTTATAACTTGGGTATTTCATTTCATTTTATTTTATTTTACTGCATCATAAATGTGACATCCCCACAAGGGTGTTACATATACCAAACCGGCAGGAAGTCAGAATTGACAGCAATTTTTTGGAGGAAGTTCTGGTGGTAGTAAGGTAAGTCAAGCTGGAACCTCTACACTTAAATGTTTTAAGTGTGGGAAAGATCATCTCACCAAAGATTGTCAACATAAACGAGTTATCTATTATAGATGTGGAAAGCCTGAATATTTCTCCAGAGAATGTAATCAGTTGAAGGTGGAACCATCAGTGAGGAGTGTTCGTACTACAAGGCCACAGGCGGGTGGTCATGTGTATACCATGAGCGGGGAAGAAGCCATGATATCTGAGGACTTGATTATGGAGGAGTGTGCCATCGAAGGTAATCATTTAATAGTGTTATATGATTCGGGAGCAACACATTCTTTCATTGCATGTGATTGTGTAGAGCATTTGGGATTGACTGTGACTACATTACCTTATGATTTAAGTGTTGTTACTCCTACTGATAAGCCTGTGATAACTACAAAAGTATGTTTGAATTGCCCTGTATGTGTTAGGGATAGAATCTTTTATATGGACTTGATTTGTTTGCCTCTTTCCAAAATTAATGTAATCTTAGGAATGGATTGGTTGTCTACTAACTATATCCTAATAGATTGTTCCAATAAGACGTTAGTTTTTCTTGAGGTTAAGGATTCTAGATTCCTAACGGCTACTCAGGTAGAAGCTTGTTTGAAGGAAGGAGATTAGGGGTACTTGTTGATATCTTCTTTGGAGGTTCAGTGTGAAGATGTTTTGAAGGATATTTTCGTAGTTAATGAATTTACTGAGGTATTTCCTGAAGATATACTTGGACTACCACCAGAAAGAGAAATTGAGTTTTCTATTGATTTAGTACCTGGAGCTGGACCTATATTTATGGCGCCTTACAAGATGTCACCAGTAGAGTTGGTAGAGCTTAAGAAACAGCTCGAGGATTTATTGGAAAAATAATTTGTGAGACCAAGTGTATCACCATGGGGAGCTCCAGTATTGTTGGTAAAGTAGAAGGATGGGACTTCTCGTCTATGTGTAGACTGCCGACAGTTGAACAAGATTACGATTAAGAATAAATATCCACTTCCAAGAATCGATGATCTGATGGATCAATTGCGAGAAGCCACAATATTTTCTAAGATTGACTTACATTCCAGTTATCACTAGATACGTGTGAAAACGGAGGATATTCCCAAAACTACGTTTCGGACACGTTATGGGCATTACGAATATCAAGTGATGTTGTTTGGTATGACTAATGTAGCTGCCATATTCATGGATTTTATGAACAGGATTTTCCGTTCATACTTGGATAAGTTTGTTGTTGTCTTTATTGATGACATTTTGATCTATTCTCGAAGTCAAGAGGAACTTGCTGAGCATCTCAAAGTGGTTCTCAAGATTTTGAAGGAGAATAAGTTGTATGCCAAGTTGTCCAAATGTGAATTTTGGTTAAGCGAAGTTCAATTTTTGCGACACGTTATATCGAAGGAAGGATTTGAAGTTGATGCTTCAAAAGTGGAAACGATTATTGAATGGGAAGGCCGAAGATTGTATCAGAGATCTGTAGTTTTATCGGTTTAGCCGGTTACTATCAACGGTTTATTTAGGGGTTTTCAAAGATAGCAGGACCTCTTACCCAACTTACACGAAAGAATCAACTGTTTGTATGGACTGATGCATACGAAGAAAGTTTTCAGGAGTTGAAAACACGACTGACTACTTCACCGGTTTTGATTCTACCTGATCCAAACGAACCTTTCGAAGTATATTGTGATGCTTTGTACCAAGGATTGAGTTGTGTACTTATGCAGAACCGTAAGGTTGTAGCATATGCGTCGAGGCAGTTGAAAGTGCATGAGAGGAATTATCCGACTCATGATTTGGAGTTGGCAGCTGTAGTGTTTGCGTTAAAAGTGTGGAGACATTTTCTTTATGGGGCAACATTTACTGTTTTTAGTGATCATAAAAGTTTGAAGTATCTATTTGACCAAAAATAGTTGAACATGAGACAATGGCGTTGGCTAGAGTTTCTGAAGGACTATGACTTTCAGTTACAGTATCATCCCAGAAAAGTGAATGTTGTAGCGGATGTTTTAAGTAGAAAAATGCTTAGTGCTTCTGTTATGATGATTAAGGAGAAGGAATTGATAGAAGAATTTTGAGATATGTGTTTGTCTGTGAAATTGACACTGGGGAAGATGTGTTTAAACATGATCACCATTTCAAATGATTTAATGGATAGAATACGAGTAGGACAAAATAGTGATCAGTATTTACAAGAAGCAAAGGAAGCAAGGAGTCAAGGAGCAGTATTGGAATTTAGCGATGGTGCTGATGGAATTCTGAAGTTTAAAGGAAGAGTTTGTGTGCTAAATGATCCAGAACTTAGGAAATTGATTTTGGACGAAGCCCATAGGAGTAAGTTGAGTATGCATCTAGGAGCCACAAAGATGTATCAAGACTTGAAACAACTATATTGGTGGCAAGGAATGAAGAAGGATGTCGCTGAATATGTATCATCCTGTTTAGTTTGTCAGAAAGCTAAGGTGGAACATGAAAGACCATCGGGAATGTTGCAACCTTTGCCTATTCCTGAATGGAAATGGGATGACATAGCAATGGATTTTGTAACAGGACTACCAAAGACTCGGAAAGGTCACGATTCTATTTGGGTAATTGTTAATCGGCTTACAAAGTCGGCGCACTTTTTTCGATTAATATTAAGTACTCAATGGAAAAGTTGGCCCAAGTGTACATCAATGAAATTGTTAGACTTCATGGTGTACCATCCAGTATTATTTCTGATCGAGATCCAGGATTTACATAGAGTTTTTGGAATAGTTTGCAAGAAGCGATGGGAACAAAGCTACGTCTAAGTTCTGCTTACCATCCACAAACAGATGTCAGTCAGAAAGGACGATTCAGTCATTGGAGGACTTGTTGAGAGCTTGTGTTCTAGAACAAACTGGTTATTTGGATGAATTTTGGCCATTGATAGAGTTCACATACAACAATAGTTTTCATTCGAGTATAGGGATGGCACCCTATGAGGCATTTTATGGGAGACGATGCAGAACACCGTTATGTTGGTATCATGATAGCGAAAGTGCTGTTGTAGGGCCAAAATTTGTACAACAGACAACTGAGAAAGTGAAGATGATTCAAGACAAGATGAGGACAACTCAGACTTGACAAAAGAGTTATGCTGATAAAAGACGAAGACCGCTTGAGTTTGAAGAAGGTGACCATGTGTTTCTACGTGTGACACCTATGACTGGAGTTGGACGAGTGATTAAGTCAAGGAAACTCACTCCAAAGTTTATCGGGCCGTATTAGATACTCTGTCGGGTAGGTCCGGTAGCTTATCAAATTGCATTACCACCTTTACTATCAAATCTTCACAATGTATTTCACGTATCACAACTACAAAAATATATTTCTGATCCTACACATGTTATCGAACTAGACACTATACAACTGAAGGAAAATTTAACTTATGAAACGTTTCCAGTCAAGATTGAAGATCAAAGGACAAAACAACTTCGAGGTAAGGAAATTGCATTAGTTAAAGTAGTTTGGAACGATGTAAGTGGTGAAGCTACATGGGAGTTAGAAAATAAGATAAAAGAGTAGTATCCATATTTATTTTGAGGGTGTGAAATCAAGTTTCGAGGACGAAACTTCTTTTTAGAGGGGGAGAGTAGTAACACCCCAAACTTTCTAACTATTTGACAGTAATAACAGAATTCTACTATTTAGTGATTTCTGTGTACTGTAAAATTATTTTGAGTATTCCATGAATGTATTAGATCGTTTTGTGTGATTTATTTCGTGTCAAGAAAGTAATAATTTTCGGGTTGGGGAAAATCTATAGTAATTTATTTATTACTGTTGATTTTTAATTCTTTTTGCTAATCTGATTTGATTTTCATAAGTTTTATAATTTTTATGATTTTGTGGATTATTACGAGATTTTTATGTTTTTTTATTATTTTAATATTATTCTTGGGCTGTTGTGGGCCTACGGGGTTGTATGTGGGCCCAAGCGGGGCCGAAAAAGTAAAAGCATTTTCGGAGCTAAAAAATTTTGTATTGTTGAGACGGGGACGAGGGATCTTACTAAACCCGAAATCGAAAATAGTTTTGGAAAGTTTCTTTTACTGTATTTTGTACTGTATTTAATTATCGGGCGATAAAAACTACAATTAACTGTGTTCGTAGGGTAATGGCAGATAAAAATAAATATTATACTGCTTAGTCAACATTAGTGGTTATGACGACTTTATGACAAATCAATAGGAAGCAAGCTTAATGTTGAAGCCTTTGGATTTCCACCATTGATTTAATCAAGGGTGGAGATTGGTCTTACAAAGTGGCTATAACCATTTGTAACCCTTGGATGGAAAGTATGAAGAGGAGATCTTGACCCTTCATTTTGGAGATACATCTAATGGCTAGGATTTCAAGGAAAATGACCCAATGGCCTAGATTTGGTCTTATCAATATAGAAGCTATACTTAGAAGCTACATTAATATTAACCATTGATCTAATTAAAGGCTAACAATGCCAAAATGGTGGCTAGTGAAAATTGCCACTCATTGAGTGTACAAGAGAGGGGGGACGGTTTTTGAAGGCTTAAGGCCATAGGGAATTTCAAGACCACTTCATTATTCATCTTTGTCTTTTTCAAAATCCTAAAGCTTTTACAAAAATTTTCTCTCCTCTCTCTCCATGGTAGTTTCGGCCAAGGCACCTAACTTTCCTTCCATCACTCTATAATTTTAACCAACCACATATCTTGTATCCTTACATCAATCCAAGAACCTTTGTAGTTAAGTCCAAGCTCTAAATCTTTCATCATGAAGGACTTTCTTCAAGATCAAGTTCTAGGGTTTTTGAGGTGAAGTGTAAGGAAACTTCACTACTTGTCTTATTTTCATGTTCTAAGCCATGTTTGATCCATGGTTCTCCTTGTTAAAGCTTAATATGCTAATAAACTTGTGTTTTATTTTGTGTTTAAGAAGCTTTTGGTGGTGAATCACTTACTCAAGAAGCAAACCAAGGAGCTTGGGAGGTTCAACAAGAGGTAAGAGAGAGATCCATCTCACCAACCAAGTATGGTGGTGAGAGATGAATCTTGTATTTGAGGGATGGTGAATCCATGTGAGGATTCATATCCTTATTTGTGTAATTATGTGTGGGTGTTTATGTGCTTTAAATTATTTATTTGTGTTTGCATGCTTTATGTGATTTTATTGTTTTAAGTTATGCTTGATTATATGATATAATGAATATATGTATGTATGCCATGATTTGATGATGAAAGGAAAATAAATTTTTGGTTCCAATGACCATGAGGGTTTCGGCCTCCACCTCAAAATAGGTGTTTCTAAACTAAAATTTTCATGAATGGTAAAATTGAATGAGTAGAAAGGAAAGGAGAAAGAAAAGATGGGTTGGTTTCAAAGACCAAGTGTTCACGGTTTTTGGAGGTTTTTTAATGGTTTTGTTTGTATAAAAATATGAATAGAAGTTAGCTAATTGGGAAAGAAAAATATATGATGGTTTCAATGACCATGTACCATGGTTTTAGAAGGCTTGTATTGCCTTGGTTTTGTGAGACAAAGTGATTTCAAAATGGAAGTATGATTGATTAAGTACAAAGATTAAAGAAATGGAAACAAAGTGTTTTGTCTCTTGAAAAATGAAATTTTCGTATATGAATGGAAAAGAGAGGTTGAAAGTGTTTGAACCTCAATTTATTTTAAAGAGGACTGATTTTTAGAATTGTTTTGAGAATTTTTGAAATTTACTGACGTATAGCTCACCCTCTGGGTTGTGAAGTGCGTTAGGAAATTTTGAGCTGTAATAACTCAAGTAACTATAAAGAAATACAATTTTTTGGGAATTAGTATAAATACTGATTTTTTAGAGGGACTATATTGAAAATATTCTTTAAAGATGGACTTTTTTACAAATATTATTTAATAAAGGACTATTTTAGAAATATTATTTAAAGAGGGGCTATTATGTAAATATTATTTTATAGAAGGACTAATATGTAAATAATGAAAACAAGGTTAATTTTTTATATTTAATGAGAAAAAAAATCTTATTTTGAATTTAAAATATGTTAGAAATATTTTACGCGATTGAGAAACCGCGAAAATATGATTATGTGATGAAAATACAGTAAAGATATTGTTGGGCCAATGTGTGAACCTTGAATATGAGATGATGAATTTGAACTGAGAATGGTGCATTGTACATACATTGGAAAGGTCCGATGGACTGTATGAGGCTAATTGCCTAGGAGAGAATACAGCTATTGAGTGAGTGTAATATGCGTAGTGTAAGTCACTTGTTGACCTTAGGGGCATTGGGGTGCGGGTTACCTGTAATGGGCAGTTGGTAGTTCTTCTGTATCGTGGGTTTGACCGATGCAATACACCGATGATCCTGACCAAGACACTATTCTTGATCAAGATCTGATAAAGGTTGTCGTGTATATGCTTGATGTGCAAGTACATATGAGAATTGTGGCATGTGGTCTAAGGCATATTGGTACTAACAGATCTTTTCGATTACTCTTTCCGACCTGAGTTTTAGCTCCATGGAGTAGGAAATTGAGTCTATGTGCACATGCATAATTATTGAGTATTAATATCAATGTGATATTTGAACTATGAAATATTTGAAAAATATTGAGGGCATTATCGTAATTATTATTTATGATAATTGAATTGTTGAATATTTGGATATTGTTAAGGGCATGATCGTAATTATTGTTTATTACATCTGTTGTGATGATAAATAATGTTAATGGCATAATTGTAATTATGATATGATGTATCTATATGGTTATGATGTATCTGTGTGGTATGTGTTATCTCCATGCTACCATGTTGGTATTGGCGTAGGTGATCTCACCTCTTTGTATGCCTATTTTGTATTGTATTTATATTGGTAAAGACGTTGAGCAAGGAATTGAACAAGAAGGCGAAGAGGAGCAGATTCTTGTGGAGGAAGCTGAATTCTGAAAAGATGGCGATACACAGTTTCCTAGGATATATGAGGTTGAAATTTCGTGGAGGACCGGAAGCGTGGCATGTTGACCTAGATAGGGCGTGTATTTACTATATAGGAGACTTGAAGATTACCCTAAGTAGGCTTTATCGAGGGAACCCTTATTTCAGTGTAAATGTTTATGTACACTTAGAGTTTCCATTGTCCATTAGGCAGTACTGGGGAGCTTACTACCGTACTCCTAGTGAGATTAGTATCATGTCATTTGCGGGGATATCTGTCCGTAGGACTTCGCGTCAAGTCGGATTCCTACCTACTGAGGAATCTGAGGAGGACCCGTCTTAGGGTTCTGCTGTTTAGTAGTACTTGGGCAGTATGCTAGTTTTAAATAATGTTCAAATACTTTGAGAACCTGGTCTGTAAATATTTAAGTATGACAGTACTAAGACTTGTATGTATATAATGTAAATTATTTGTGATGATGTTGCAATATTTTTATTTTTCGCTAAGTTTTTCTTATTAATACTAAGAAATTTTACAACTCGTATTTAGATTACAAAGCATTTCTTTTTAAAGAAGGGGTAATTTAGTAATTAAGTAACATAAATGTGATACCCTACGGTGGGTGTTACAGTTGTATTGGTGGCAAGGAATGAAGAGGGATGTTGCCAAGTATGTGTCGTCATGCCTAGTTTGCCAAAAGGCTAAAGTGGAACACCAAAGACCTTCTGGAATGCTGCAACCTTTGACTATTCCAGAATGGAAATGGGATAGCATTGCGATGGATTTTGTGAGCGGGTTACCAAGGACTAGGAAGGGATATAATTCAATATGGGTAATTGTTGATCGGCTTACGAAGTCAGCGCACTTCTTGCTAATTAACATGAGATACTCGATGGAGAAGTTGACTCAAGTGTACATTGGCGAGATTGTTAGGCTACATGGTGTACCCTCCAGTATCGTTTCTGATAGAGACCCAAGGTTTACATCATGATTTTGGCAGAGTTTACAGAAAGTAATGGGAACGAAGCTTCATCTAAGTTCTGCATATCATCCGTAGACGGACAGTCAGTCAGAGAGGATAATCCAATCATTAGAAGATCTGTTAAGGGCTTGTGTCTTGGAACATATGGGGAGTTGGGATGAATTCTTGCCTTTGATAGAGTTCGCCTATAATAATAGTTTCCACGCAAGCATCAGGATGGCACCCTATGAGGCGTTGTATGGGCGATAGTGTAGAACACCTTTGTGCTGGTACCAAGATGGCGAAAACTTCGTAGTAGGACCTGAACTTGTGCAACAGACAATTGAAAAGGTTAAGATGATTCAAGAAAGGATGAGAGCAACTTAGAGCCAACAGAAAAGTTATGTCGATAAGAGAAGGTAACCTCTTGCATTTGAGGAAGGTGAGCATGTTTTTTTTAGAGTGACACCTATGACTGGTGTGGGAAGAGTCATTAAATCCAGAAAACTCACTCCTAAATTCATCGGACCATATCAAATGCTTCGTCGGATAGGTCCGGTAGCCTATCAAATAGTTTTACCACCTTTTCTTTCCAATCTTCATGATGTCTTCTATGTGTCACAATTGCGAAAGGGAGAGTTATAACGCCCCAATTTTCTCTTGTTTTTGGTTTATCTGTGATTTTTGTGATGTTGTGAATTTTGTGAATTTTTATGAATAAATTGGTGTAAATAGATTATTTTAATATTATTTTCAAAAAAATTTGGACTATTATACTGGGGCTGGGGGATCTTACTAAACCTGAAAATTGGAGATAGTTTTCAGAGTTTTCACTGTTAGAGATTTTATCTGACAGATAAAATTTGGGTACGCTCTATTATCCATTGGGCAATAGATATCGGCTTTGTTAACTGTGACTTTTGTCCATTGGATAATAACTTGTAGAAAAGATCTAATAAATTATTTCTATTTAGTCACTTTTATGACATCATGCATGTGACATCACCCACATGACATCATCTTTAACTTTTGGAGGAAGCTTGGTGAGGCTTGTTAAGGAATCTTGGCTCCTCTTCCCAAAGAGAGTACACAGCCATGGAGAGAGAGAAGGAGCTTCTTGGACAAGTTTCCATTTCAATTTTCAATTCATTTCTTTCCTATCTATTTCTCTTTCATCAAACAAAAGTTACCCACTTTTCTTTCATCTTTTTCTTCTCTCATTTTCTCTCCAAGCTCACGGCCACCCTCATTTCAACCACCCATTCATTTTCTTTAATCTCAACTATCTACATTCTTGAATCTTGACCACCACCCTAAGGCATTTTGGTGAGAAGATCTTAGTTTTGTTCATCATTTTCAAGTATTTCTTCAAGTTAGGGCTTAAAGATTCCTAAGGTAAAAATCTCTCCTTTTTCATTCTTCTTTCTTTTCTTCCTTCCAAGACCTTGATTTTCATTCATAGATATTCTTTTCCAAGTCTAAAATGTTGATTCTTGGCATGTCATTTTCGTTTTCAAGAGTTTCATGGAAAGTGGAGGTGCACTTCAAAAAGTTCTTCAAAAAATGGTTGGATATCTTCAAAGGTAAGAGGGAGATTACTCACACCAACCATTCATGGTGGTGAGGGACGAAATTGGTACTTGGAAAGTGAGGAATCCAAGTGAGGATTACTCACTTTATTGTATTGATTCTTAGTGATTTAGTGATTTTTGCTCCATGGGATATTATGGTTTGATGTTGTCTATGATCTTGATGGAATGGAAAGTTGATGCTTGGTATATGTATATTGGTTACTTGAAATTCCTTGTGGAGGTTGAAAATTTTGAGGCCCTAGTATCTTACAGAGCTCACGGCCAAGAGGCCCAAATAGGGTATTCAAGATAAAATATCATGTTGAATTAAAACTTAGGTGTTTAGATGAGAAAGGAAGTAGATTAAGGATTGGTAATAATAAGGGAGTGGTAAAATAAAATTTAGTCCCTTAGTTAGAGATAGAGATTTCGGCTTTGGGAGGGAAAAATAGGTTAGGAGGAGAATTCATAATAATTTAGAATATTTTTAGGGCTTAAGGGAAAAAGGAAATGAGTTAATGAGATTAATACAATGTAGTTTTCTTTTAGGTTTTTAGTGAAAAATGTGAGGAAGAATTACCTAGAGGAACTTAACTAGGAGAATTTTAAGATTAGAGCGAATTTCTATATTAATTCTTGAAAGTATCTTAATTAAAGTTAAAAGTGAAAGATGATTCATGAACATGTGAAATTGAGATACATTGTGAGAGAATATAATAGCTTTGTGCTGACAAGCCAACGTACTGGACCCGAGAATGTCAGCGATTAACTGAAGCCTTGTGGTGGCTTCTCTTGGTGGAATTGATGTTGTTATGAACATTGTTTATCATTGCCATGAAATCATGCATTGTGAAAGTCAGAATGACTTGTTGTCAAGGCAGAATGCCTAGGAGATGAATTACACCTTTGTGCGGGTTCAAATTGTGTTGTGTAATTCACTTGTTCAACTTGGAGGCATCGAGGCACGACTATCCCACATGTGGCCAATAGGTAGCTCCACTGGGCCGTGGTGACTGGGCAACGCATTGACGATCTCGACCAAGCACTATCCTATTCCTGATCCGGTTGAGAGTGTCATGTATAGCCATGTTGTGCATATTGATGAGATTGAGAAGTACATGATTTGAGGCTAACGAGATACAGATACTAACTCCCCGATCATTCTCTCCGATGTTGGTTAGAACACCATGGAGTAGATGTCAGTCTATTGTGCATTCACATAGACATTGAGCATTTTATTGTAACATGTTATATTATGAAACTACTTGTGGATATATTATTGTATTGTCAATTGAGAATTTTATAACTGCAATGGTTATTTCAGTATTATGTGATTTTGATTGTTTTGCTATTTCTTGCTGCCATATTGGTATTGATGTAGAGGATCTCACCTCTTTGTATTACTATTCTGTTTGTTTT
This sequence comes from Ormosia semicastrata, assembly GCA_029884595.1. Classification (NCBI taxonomy): domain Eukaryota; kingdom Viridiplantae; phylum Streptophyta; class Magnoliopsida; order Fabales; family Fabaceae; genus Ormosia; species Ormosia semicastrata. The sequence goes on along the minus strand of JAQQTO010000061.1, from coordinate 60,696,063 downwards.
CTGTTTTATGTGTTCCTGTTGATAAAGACTAAGGAAGGCAGAAGAAAATTTGTAGTTTTTGTTGCTCGCTTTTGGATGGCTGCTTGTAAAGATTCTCTTGGTTTGTTCAGAGTTCTATTCCACGAAGGTTTAAATGCGTGGCGGATTGACTAGGGCATAGAAAGGATTAGATATGTAGGAGAATTGACCCTATTTATTAGTAGGACCCGTGATGTGGCCCCTTTATTCTCTCTTAGTGTTTTTGTGCATCTTGAGTTCTTCATACCAATTAGGGAGCTGTGAGGTGACTTGCATTATACCCCTCGGGAGGATCCAGACCCTGTGGTATCTTCCACCAGGACTCCTATCCGTGAGCTTCTGCCATAGTTGAGAGGCTTGGTTAGAGAAGATTCTGAGGAGGAAGACCCAACGGAGGAGCCCGAAGAGGATCCAGGGGAAGACCATGCTCCCTAGGTCTCAAGACCTAGGCTAGTCTATGTTTTGCTAAACTGTTACTTATATCTTTTGTGTATAAAATTGTAAATTTTCGATGGACTATGATCCATGCCACTGTTGTATATATTCTTTTTGGTGTGTAATATTTAGTAAGTTATGTCTTGTGATGTTTATGTTTCATTTAAACTTATGTTTTGAAAGAAAATTTATAAATCTATCTTTTCCAAGATTAAACTTTTTTTTCCGTAATTTTGTTAAGTTAAAGAAGTTTTAATGTATAAATGTGATATCCTAAGGAAGGTGTTACACCTCTAGTCTATGAGCGCCTAAGCGCTCTCTGCATAACAGCAAATCTGCAGATTGCTGCAACTATTCCATTAATTTCTTTTTAACTTACAAACATCTAATCTTGGTTCCTAGGTGATTTCTAGCTTCACCAACATCTTATGAACATGTTGTAACACTTTTACAACCTATTGGTTCACTTAACTTGGATCAATTACTAAAAATCTCATACTTTATTATTCAAAACCTATGTTCCAACTCAAGAACCAACTAGCTCTAACTATGAATAAATCCAACTATCTTGTTCTCATTAAGTTGAAATAACCAAATCCAATCAATGAAAGCAAGAATCAAACTAAGGAAACTAGTTTTCACTCTTTGAAAACCTAACTTCTCCATCTAAAGACCTAATTCCTAACATAGAAAAGATGAAAGAATAAAGATAGAAAACACGCCTACATCTTATATTGATGAAGATCTTGCAACCTTGCTCTTGCTCTTGGATCTTCTTTCAAGCTTTCCTTCTCTTTCTCTTTTCTTTTTCTCTTCTTTCTTCCTTCGGTTTCCCCTTTCTCTCCTTTCTTTTTTCTTTCTCTTTTACTTCTGTTTCTACCGTCAGTAGCAAAGTGAGACTTTACTACTTAAGGATAAACTCCAACTTGTACCAAAATTCCTAATCTTCTAAGAACACTTAAATTCCACCGAATCTAGTTTTTCAACTTCTAACAGATTTCAAATAAATCTTAAAAATCATTAAAAATCTTGTTTTACCCTTATCTTATTTTTTCATATCTGTTGGGGGTCAATCTAGTATGAAAACACACAACCAGTATGCTTAAAAATGCCAAACTAACTCCGATTGTCCTCAAACTTTAACCACATCTTACTTAACTCATTTGTGACCTAGAAACAAATTATCCATATCCGTTTCCCTTAACTTAGAAATTTATGCTACTATCTGGAGTCATTTACCACATTCTGTATTGTAGTAAAGTGCCTAAACTAACTCAGTTTGTAACAAAACTACACAAGCATGTTAAGCAAGTCATATGCTACCTTTGCACACATATACAAGTCTAACATGTTATCGAGGATGTTACAGTAGCGGTCTATCATGCCAAACATAGGACTACTCCGGGTAACTAGGCCTCATCAATCTCAATCAACCACAACAATGAGGGAATTGTCCGTCCTCATTACAAGTGGTGAGTAGAGAGGGAATTATCCATCCTCAACTACTTTGATAGGGAGGGAATCATCTGTACTCAGACTATCGATCATCAGGGATAGGGGAAGTTTGATCCACTCCCGCACCATCTAGGATTTAGGATCACCCAAAGTAAAGAGGTCTTCCTCCACTACTTGATGTCTAGGGAAGCTTGTGTAAAGAAGGAGGTCATCCTCAACCCGAATTACTCTGGCATAGAAAAATTCTTATATTTTCTCTTATTATTGTCCAAGACTTACCTTAATTCAAGGTACATCGAAAACCCAATTGGCCTAGTTGCACAAAGGGATACCCATGAGAAAAAAAATCATTTTTCATCAAATCTCTTGAATTATCATATCACCAATTATGCATGAATATGCATATCATAGTTTCTCTCAACATAGGTATTCAAATTCATTTACCCACCCCCCGCCTCGCCCCGGTCACGAATACCCATTTGTGTCCCTACGGGTAGGTGGGGGTATCCATGAGTATCCACGGGTAGTTAAAAAATTAAAATAAAATCTTAAAAAATAAAAACAAAATAAAAAAATTTAACACCACATACTACAACTTTGTTCAACAATCTATGATTCTTACAAAATTAAAAGAATATTATAAATAACAAACTAAATTCAATTATATTTTGTAATAATCAGTTTACATAAATAACTATTACATAAAAAGTATATATTTTTTCAACAAGTTTTATCATTATGGGCTCATTCAATAAAAAAACCATTTTAAAATAATAAAAATATATGTATTTTCATCTCATCTCAAAGTAAAAGAGAAAAAAGAATCATAATATATGATATATATTAGATGAAAAAGTATACTTAATGAGTTTGCGGGTACCCGAGGAGCGGGTACTATAATCCCCACCCCCACCCCCACCCCCACCCCCGCCCCCCTATTTATTAAATAAGTATCCATCTCTCGTCCCATTGCGGGTAATCCCCGCGGATCTCGATGGGTATGGGTAATTTTTCCATCCCTAAATTCATATATCAATCTCATCTCATATCATGATATCATGCATAATGATCAAATCAATTATACACTATGATATCTATCTAATCATCTCATATCATGGCACAAGGCCTCACATTTCGTCAACATGCAATAATATGCATATAAAGGGCTTTCTTGTTATCAATAATAAAGTCCATCATTCAATTTCATTTGATGAAATATTATCATGAAAATCATTTCTCAAATCATCAATCAAGCATAAGTGCAACCTATTATATCATTCTATGTCAAAACATAATGCAATTCATAGCACAAATCACACAAAGAAGTAAATCTACAAGCATTTCTAGGTTGTGCCGCGACTCCTATTCAATTTGTGCTGTGGCTTCATGGTTTGTGTCGTGGCTCCTATTTATTTTGTGTCATGGCTTCCTACTCTTTGCTACAAATCCTGCGTTTCCAGAGGATGGGGTGACACGGCTCTTCATGGAGAGTGTCGTGAATTTCCTTATTTTTCTCAATTTTCCAGATTCTTTCCAAAATAAAACCAAGGCTTGAATCTTTAAGCCATAATCATGCCACCCACACTTGTTAAAACTCTCATGCAACCTCAAAAGTTAGATAGCATGGTGATTTATGAATCAAAACATCAAACAAATGGGGTTTCAAACCCCTTTCCAAATCTCCAACTCATTAAGAATCAAGAGAAGAAACCACGGTATTACATCATGAATCAAACACAAAATTATCATCTCATGCTTTCCATTTTAAATCATGATTCAAATCTCAAGTTTTCAAGTTTATAAAAACATAAGATGGAGAGAAAACAAGGAAGAAAACCCCCCTGCCTAGTCTTTCATGGTGCCTTGATCTCTTATTCTTCCTGGGTTGATCTTCTTTCTTCTTTCTCTATTTCCCCATTTTCATTTCTGCTCTTCCCCTCTCTCTTCTCTCATTTTCTCCCTTCTTTGTTTCTGTCTCTGTCCTTTTTCTTTTCATCTTTCTTTGTTTCTTTTCTTTGCTCCTTTTTATGAAGGCAGCCATGAATGAAAGAGATAAGAGTGAGAGAAAAATATCTCCCAAAGGTAAATAATGAAGGGTGTGGGACAATGGAAGAAGAAAATAAAAAGCAAAAAGTGAACTCTAACTAGAACAAATTATATCGATTAAGAATACTTTAATATCCCCATAATGAATTTTCCAACCTTCATAGGTATTATGGAAAATTCTGGGATCTCATACACTTCCAGTTTCATCTTTCTATAGTTATCCTTGTACCCCTTTATCAGACACTAAGCTTAATTATTCATCCTTGAGTTGAGTTAGACCTTCTGAAATTGAACTATGAAGCTTTCAAGTGCTCAATTCATCTATTTCCACTCTCAAATTTAATCTTCATTCTTTATTTTACATTTATTCATGATCCTATGATTTTATGATCTATTTATCTAATTAGTTTGGTCTTTAAACACTATCTTAGTGTTATTAAAAATGCCAAACTAACTTATCTAATCTTCCAAAATTTAATATAATTCATTCTAATCCTTAATGTCTTAGAAATAAATTCACGATATTTATTTCTATCAGTTTAACTATTTAAGCTAAATTCTGAGCTATTTTTAGGTATTTTTCATATTCAGTGTTATAGATTTATGCTCAATTAAACCCAAACAATTTACCAAAATTATCAAGTAAATTACACATATTTTATTGAGCTACTATAACTCCGATTAATATTATTAGATTACGGAGGATGTTACAATTCTCCCCTCCTTTTTATTAAACTTGTCCTCAAAATTTGAGTTACCTCGTTCAAAGTTCTGAACAACTCTTTTACTTTCTCAGCTTCATACTTCCATATAGGGGTAAGATTGGGTACCACAGGAAAAACAACGAGACTAGGAAACTCATCAAGAAAATCTCCCTTATGATAGTGAAGTACCTTTCTCGTCATCTCATGCAAATCTTGCTTAACAACCACTTTTCTTTTGAAGTATGTGTCCTTCTACAAAATGTTTTTAACTTTTATAACTTTGGCCACTTAAGATTTACGATATCGAACACTTCCCTAACATGATTCTGATATAGGGTTCCTAACAGTACAACCTTTCTAGGTGTTTGCACTTTGACAAGGAACTTTACCATATCAGTATTTCATTTCTTGGAGTATGTCTCTCATCTAATAAGAATTAAAGAAATCTTAAGCAATATTTCTTAGCAGGATAGTGATGAGTTACTTATTCCATTCTTATAGCCTATCGTAAAGAACTGCCTGTACCTCAAGAAAAGGATACTCTTCCACTCCACTTACTATTTCAACACCTCTAGTGGCTGAAATTTTCTATCTGCCTTCACAGTGTAAAAGTCATAGAGTGGTATGTCCTCAGCTTGCCATATTTGTAACCTTTTCCAAGTCAATAGTATCCCCTTAGGAAGCACTACTAAAGATCTAGCATTAGGATACTTACCAAGAAAACTTTTCTTGCCACTGGTAATCATGAATATCCTCCCAACTCTCAGAATCATGAGCCAACATAAAACCCCTGGGATGCTCTCCCACAAGGTTTCTAACAAGAAAAACTGAATCCTTTGACTTGATGAGGTTTCATCTGCTTCATATGCTGTGGGTGCGCAAAAGTTTTAGTTGCCATGAGATCATCTTCAATAATCTTAATTCCATATTCATCTACCTTTCTTTGACATTCCATGAATCATCCACATAAGTTCTTGTACTCCTTTTTAACCTTATATTGGGACTCAAATATGGTTTCAATTCCTTTGTTAATAACTCCACAAATGCAACAACATAACCAAGATCATCTTTTAAACAAAAGAATTGTTACAGTCCTTATTTTTTATTGGGAAGAGGATTTACAAGAACATCTTCTAGATTATTCTCTTACCTTTGACATAGTTTCCATTTCCGTTCAAGAACTCCTAAGGGTTTTTCTAATATTCTATCTTTACTCTTTAGTAACAACTCATTTGGATGCACCCAACAATGTTGGCTTTTATATGAGGCCTCCAAACATCCTTGGAGGTCTTAATACATTCTCGTAATTTTAGGGTAGATGGAGTAATTGCTCTTATGAGCTTCCTCAAGGATTTTCTCTTTAATTTCATGTTCTCTTGGAACATAAAATATCCCTCTAAAGATCATCATTCTATCTTTGGCTCTTCTATAATCTTTTCTATTTTCTAAAAGGATTAGCTTACCTATCTCCTTTAGGATTTGATCTTCCTCTTAAACATCCCTGACTCGATCCCTCAAATCATTATGAAGTTTTGATCTGTCCAAACAGAGGCTATGTGACAACACAGTCACTGTCAGGCTCGAGTTTCGAAAACTCTTTAAAAGTTTCATCTCTTGTACTATCATATAGGACACATATAGAAATCTTATCCTCAGTACATTAACCACTTCATTGGCCTTACCCAGATGATACTCTAACTCAAAATCATAATCTTTTAAGAACTCCATTTATCATCTTTGTCTCATATTTAACTATTTCTAATCAAATAGGTGTTTCAAATTTTTAGGGTCACTAAAAACCTCAAAGTTAACTCCATACACTTAGTGCCTCCAAATCTTTAAGGCAAGAAATACAGCTACCAATCCTACGCTGTGGGTTGGATAGTTGTCCTCATTCGGTCTCAATTTCCTAGAGGCTTAAGCAACTACTCACCTATCTGGAATCACATGCATCTTACCCCTTTCCTTGAGGTATCAGACTATATCTTAAAGTTTCCTTGAGGATTTAGGACCACTAGGACTGGTATGGTAGTTAATCTCTCTTTTAGTTCTTGTGTTTATTCTTACTTGGATCTACAAATATCCCTTCTCTAGAAATTACATGTTCTAATAATTGCACCATGCTAACATACAATTGCTTCTCTTTTGGGTTCTCTAGAACCTTCCTGAGGTGATCTTTATGCTCTTTAAGTGTCTTTAAATAGATGAAAATATCATCTACAAAGACCGCAACCATTTTGTCTAGATATGGTTCAGAAAGCCTGTTCATCTAGTCCATAAGGATTGCAGGTGCCTAATGCTCACGTTTGGTTTTAAGGATGGTCTTTAGAATATTTTCTCTCGAACTCTGTTTTGATAGTACTCTGACCTTAAGTCATTCTTTGAGAACACTACTGTTTCCCCCTGTCCAAAATTTTGGAATTCTATTTCTTTTTCTTTCTATAAATTATAGGATTCACATTTACCCTTAAAGGCAACTTCCAACATCTTCTATGTAATTTAGGCTCTTGCTTCACCTATCAACCTCCTGGTATCATCCTACCATCTTTCAGCCTTTCTAACTAATACATTCAAGGCCCTAGTCTAGAGCTGACCACGTTGTAATTGAAGGAATATCAAACTGTCCTGGTGAACCATGTGGCACATCCATGCCTAGAATAAGGGTGGAAACATTGGAAACAACAGGAAGAGAAGGAGAATGTTCAACGCCTAACAATGAATTCAACCCACTAAGCTTGGCATTGATCATCAACAAAACATTAGTTAGATATTAGTCATTGACCCTTGTAAGAGCCATGCACCAAGTAATGATTTCGTACCCAGCAAGATTCTTCTTCTTCCATGGACCATAAATATCATAATTTTTCTTGATCAGGAAACAGATAGAGAAGGAGTTGAGAAGCCCCAAGAAGTCTAAAATAGATGCTCTCAAATATCTTCTCCACTCTAACCATAGGTGGATTACACTTTTTGAACTCAAAAGGGTTATGGAAATTCTAGTTCCTCATAATTGCTACCTCATTCTCTTGTTGTAGATATGAATTATTTCCCATTCCTTCTAACATCTTAGTCGTAGCCACATTTTGTTTCCTCATACCTATGGACATTTCTCTTTGTTTTCTCATTAAAGTTGTCATCTCCCTAAGTGTTTTCCATTACATCTCTCATATTTTTGTTGGTAGCTTCTTGCCTCTACGCATACACCTAGTAGATGCCATAGTTTCCTGTACATACCGCACATTATATATTGAATTGATCAGGCTCAATATTATGTAGCAGCGTGACAGTTAATTATAAACATACAAACTCAAGGCAGCTATGCATTCCTACCTATGCATCTTATCATCAAGATAAGACAAATGCATAACAAAACATAGCTAGTCCATACCCCAGCTCAATAGGACGAACTGCCTTGATACCATAATGTTACATCCCAAAGCCTAATATTAACGACGTATCTGGTTTATGCATCAGTATTTAGAATTTGATACATTGCTTATGAATATCCATAATTTTTCAAATAAATGATTTAATAATATATAAAATATGAGCCTTTAGCGGAAGCAAATAATACATATAGTATGAAATGAATTATATACAAAATACAGATTGTTGAACAATACAAAGTATATCATCTCATTGCACAAAAATTTAAAATAAAGAAATTAACTATCTCTTTGTCCCAAAGCTCCATCTTTCTTCATCTTGATTAACTGTTGTTGGTCTTTCCTGGAATCATTGAGGAAAACATAGATGTAGGGGGTGAGAATTATATAATTCGCAGTAGTTCAATTAAAAACGTGTCATGACAACAATTCTAGCTATTTCGGGAAAAAATCCATTTCTTTTAAAAACATTCAATATCAATCTAGGAAGGTGCCAGAAAGCCAAAATGAGTCCTTCCTCTTCCCGAAATAGGTAGTCCATTTTGTCATTATAAAAATCATTCATAATCGTCAAAATCACATCATAAATTATATCTTTAAATCTCATATCGTCTAGTCATAAATCATGTTATCCAATCTTGTATTTTCAAATAATCAAAATATCATCGAGTTTCATATCTTGAAAATCATTAGTCATATCATTTAAATCTAATGTTTCAATTCCATCCAATTCAAGGTCATTAAGACTCAAGTCATTAAATCAGAAATCATATCGTCAAATCTCATATTTTCCATTCTCCAAGACATATCAAGAAATCTTAAGTTTATTTTGAAACAAATATCCATCATGCCTCATATCATCAGGACACATATGTCATCTCAAATCAAATGGTATGGAGGGAATGTCCATCCTCACAATACCAATCACTTTGTAGTAGCTTGCTTTCGGGTTAGTGCACTTCAACCTATTTGTAGCAGTCTATCATGCTACACATAGGACAACTCTGGGTAACTAGGCCTTATCAATCTCAATCAACCACAACAATGAGGGAATTGTTCGTCCTCATTACAAATGGTGAGTAAAGAGGGAATTGTCCATCCTCAACTACTTTGATAGGGAGGGAATCATCCATCATCACACTATAAATCATCAGGGATAGGGAAAGTTTGATAAGCTCTTGCACTATCTAGGATTTAGGATCACCCCAAGTAAAGAGGTCTTCCTCCACTACTTGATGTCTAAGGAAGCTTGGGTAAAGAGGGAGGTCTTCCTCAACCTTAATTACTCTGGCATAGAGAAATTCTTATATGTTCACTTACCATTGTCCAAGACTTACCCTAATACACGGTACATCCAACACTCAATCGGTCTAGTTCCACAAAGGGATACCCATGAGATAAAAAAAATCATTTTTCATCAAATCACTTGAATTATCATATCATAGTTTCTCTTAACATAGGTATTCAAATTCATTTATCAATCTCATCTCATATCATGATATCATGCATAATGATCAAATCAATTATACGCTATGATATCTATCTCATCATCTCATATCATGGCACAAGGCCTCACATTTCTTCAACATGCAATAATATGCATATAAATGTCTTTCTCATTATCAATAATCAAGTCCATCATTCAATCTCATTTGATGCAATATTATCATGAAAATCATTTCTCAAATCATCAATCAAGTTTTAGTGCATCCCATTATATCATTCTATGTCAAAACATAATGCAATGAATAGCAAAGATCACAAAGAAGTAAATCTAGGAGCATTTTCCAAGTTGTGCCATGGCTCCTGCTTAATTTACGCCGTGATTTCTCGGGTTTCGCCATGACTCCTTTTATTTTGTGCTGTGGCTTCCTATTCTCTACTGCAAATCTTGTGTTTCCGGAGAGTGGGATGATGCGACTCTTCATGGAGAGTGCCGCGACTTTCCCTATTTTTCTAGGTTTTCCAGATTCATTCCAAAACACAACCTAAGCTTGAATCTTTCAACTGCAATCATACCACTTACACTTGCTAAAACACTCATACAACCTCAAAAGCCAGATAGCATGGTGATTCATGAATCAAAACATCAAACAAAGGGGGTTTCAAACCCCTTTCCAAATCTCAAACTCATCAAGATTCAAGAGAAGAAATCAAGGTATTACATCATGAATCAAACACAAAATCATCATCTCATGCTTTCCATTTCAAATCATGAATCAAATCTTAAGTTTCCAAGTTTAGAAAAACACAAGATGGAGAGAAAACAGGGAAGAAAAACCCCCTGCCTAGTCTTTCATGGTGCCTTGATTTCTTATTCTTCTTGGGTTGATCTTCTTTCTTCTTTCTCTGTTTCCCTATTTTCGTTTATGCTCTTCCCCTCTCTCTGCTCTCATTTTCTCCTATCTTCGTTTCTGGTTCTGTCCCTTTTCTTTTCATTTTTCTTTGTTTCTTTTCTTTGTTTCATTTTATGAAGGCAGCCGTGAGTGAGGGAGAGAAGAGTGAGAGAAAAATATCTCCAAAGGGAAATAATGAGGGGTGTGGGATGGTGGAAGAAGAAAATAAAAAGAAAAAAAGTGAACTCTAACTAGAACACATTACATCTATTAAGAATACTTTAATATTCCCATAGTGAATTTTCTAACCTTTATAGGTATTATGGAAAATTCTGGGATCTCATACAGTTCTAGTTTAATCTTTCCATAGTTATCTTTATACCCCTTTATCGAACATTAAGCTTTATTATTCATCCCTAGGTTGAGTTAAACCTTGTGAAATTGAACTATGAATCTCTCAAGTCCTCAATTCATCTATATCCACTCTCAAATTTAATATTCATTCTTTATTTTACATTTACTCATGATCCTATGATTTTCTGATCTATTTATCTAATTAGTTTGGTCTTTAAATACTATCTCAGTGTTATTAAAAATACCAAACTAACTTATCTGATCTTTCGAAATTTCATATAATTCATTGTAATCCTTAATGTTTTAGAAATAAATTCACCAAATTTATTTCTATCAGTTTAGCTATTTATGCTAAATTCTAACCTATTTTTAGCTATTTCTCATATTCGGTGTTATAGATTTATGCTCACTTCAACCTAAACAATTTACCAAATTTATCAGGTAAATTACACTAGTTTTTATTGAGCTACTATAACTCTGATTAATATTGTTAGATTAGGGAGGATGTTACACATATCTTGTATATTATATATGTACTTTTTTAGAAAATTTGATATTGATCTAAGTGACATACTTTAATATGATTGTTAATGCATAATTTCGGATATGTCATTAGCTTAAGTATTAGGATGTTATAGTTACGATAGCTACCGAAGGGTTAGAATTTACTGTTCGTCAACAATTCACATATATGGATTAGTTAGCCAGCAAAGTATGGTAGATTAAGCAACTCCAACAAGGGAATGCTCGATTAAAAGGAAAGATGGTTTTTGCTCAAGAAGGGGGATTGAATTGTGCTTCTCTCTGAAATTTTGTACCCTTATCTGAAACATAAATAAGTTTTATCAAGTGTAACACCCTAATACAAATATTTCGATATATCTTACATATATAAAGATATAAACCATTAGTCATGCTACTGCTATACTTATTAACATTCTATTCCCATATCATTCGAAACAAATAAATATGAAGAACCACGATAAAAGAAGGTCAAACATATATACATCAAAAGCCTCAAAGGGCAAAGTGTTATATATACAACATATTACAACTTAAAGTAAAATATACAAGAGTTGTTCATAAAACATAAACTAAAACTATCTAGTCTTGTTCTTTCTTCATTTTCTTCTTCCCTTTGGAAGAGTCTTGACTTGCTTTTACCATGGAAGCACAAAAAGGGGTGAAAACATAAAAATTCTTAGTAATAAATATATATTTCATGGCATTAAACAATGTAAACTGCATACATGTCTAAACTATCTGAATATTACACAATCGCCCATACAACTGTATAACATCAACTATATTTGGTAAATTGCTTAACTTGCTTCTTTGCTTAACTTTGGACTTAACTTATCCTTTTGCTTTTGGTGGTAAGCTTGTCTCACTTTACTACACTTACATAAGGGTTTATCTCACACCTCATGTTAGTTGACAAAGAGCTTAACTCACTACTTTGTCTTAGGTAGAGTGTTTATCTCACTACTCTACTAACTTTGGCAAGAGTTGGCCTAACTTACTTGCCATAAGTAGAGAGCTTCTCCCTCAACTCAACCGACTTTATGTAAAGTGTTTTTCTCACATCTTTACCCTCACAACTCCATCCTTTTTAAAGAGCTTTACTTACTCCTTTGAAAGGTCAAGGGGTTTAACTCACTCCCTTAGTTAGGATAATTGTGCTATAATTCAACTTAAATAAATAAAGGAACCACTCCTTAGTAACACTTCATTTCAACCAAACTTAATGAGATAATAGAGTATTTCTCTAGAAACTTATATAATTAGCTCAAGTTTGACTGTAAGAGAGTAAATTATGACTTTATGATAAGTAAAATTTTCTTATCATACTTGTATCAGGCTTACCTTACAATCACAACACAAGTGATATTCTAAGCCACACTAATGTGTTAAGGTTCTAGACACCTATTTCAAGCAATTCATGACTCTTGAAAAGCTTAAAAACTCAAAGTCATTCTTATATGGTAGGTGGTTATTTCCTTTGTGAAATATCCATAAAAGTATCTTAATACACTTAAGAAAGCATATACATATGATCCTAACTGATTCGGAAGCTCAAAATGCCCATAAAATGGTCCTAGCCAATTCTGGACCTAGCGCCTAGGCGCAACTCTCCAGCGCCTAGGCGTTGGATGGGCAAAGACTTGCCCTATTCTGCTCTGTCGCTGGAGCTTGGGTGCCTAATGCTCTGCGGCACGGAGAATTCTCTCTGGCCAGAGGGCACCTGGGTGCCCAACTCCCAGCACCTAGGCGCTGGTCTCCTAATACAAATTCTGTAAAATTTGGTTACTGTTCCACTGGAACAAAATCAAATTCTAACCATTAAAAAATAGTTTCTAGGTGATTTCGAACATCACTCACATCCTATAAATATGTTATAACACTCATACAACTTGTTGGCTCACTTAGGCATGGATTTTTGGCTAAAACCATACCCTCACATATCCATTTTCTATGTTCCGTATCAAGGAACCACTTGGTTTTGTCTAAAGATAAAAATGACTATCTTGCATTTACTAAGTTGAAAATGACTCATTCCAACCCATGAAAACAAGAACAAACTAAAGAAAAATAGAATTATGCTTCTCAAACCCATTTTTTCCATCTATGTAACCTAACATCAACTATAAAGTTAGTGAAGGAAAAAGATGAGATTTAGAGTTAAGAACCTCTACCTCAAGACCTTGGTGATGGTAATTGATCAAGCTTTTGCCTTCCCCTTTGATTCCTTCCTCTTTCTCTCTTCTTCCCCCTTTGTTTTCTCTTCTTTTCTTTCTTGTTTCTCTGCTACTACCTTGGGTGCTATTTCTGTGAGAGATAATGAGTGAAAAAGGATGAGAATGAGTGAAATATCAAGTAGAAAAAGTCAATATAAGGGGCTGAACATGGGTGCCTTTGAAATATTTATGATATTTCATTGATACTTCTTGATCTGTTACGAGCATTTAGATTTCACCGAATTAATTTTCCTAACTCCCAACAACTTTAGAATAAATCCTAGGATTCATCTAATTTCTTGTTTTACCATTTTCTTATTTTTTTCATATTTGTGACTAGTCAATCCACCATTAAAACACACAACCAGTATACTTAAAAATACCAAACTAACTCTAATTATTCTCAAATTTTAACTACATCCTCTTCTACCTATTTGTGACCCAGAAACAAATTCTTTAGATTTATTTCCCTCAACTTAGTAATTTATGCTACTATCTGAGTCATTTTAAGCTACCTTGCACACTCTGCGTTGCAACAAAATGCCTAAACTAACTCAGTTTGTCACAAAAATAAACTGACATGTCAAACAAGTGTTATTCTACGTTTGTAACCATAAACTAGTCTAACATGCTAAAAGAGGATGTTACATTTCTCTCATCTTTTTTAAAATTTTGTTCCCAAAATTGCCTACCTCATATAAACAACTCCAGGTAATCTAGTTGCGTGCGGGACTCTAGCTCCCATATAGCCTCTTTTGTGCCTGCTTCACCCCATGTCACCTTCACTAGAGGAATTTGCTTACCTCTGAGCTCTTTGACCTCTTTATCTTCAATCCTCACCAGTTGCACTACATAAGACAAATCATCTTTTAACTGTATAGATTCATTTCTTATGATGTGTGAAGGATCCATATTGTACTTTTTGAGTTGAGATACATGGAAAACATCATGAAGGTTTGACAAACTTTGAGGAAGGATTATCTGGTAGGCTACAGGTCCAAATCTTTTTAGAATTTAGTAGGAACCAAAGAAATGAAGGTTTAACTTACTTGTTCTCAATGTTCTACCAAATCCAGTTGTAGGAGTGACTCTCAAGAAAACATGTTCACCCTATTCAAACTCTAAAGGTCTTCTCCTTCTATCAGCATATCTCTTTTGCATACTTTGAGCTACAACCATCCTATCCCTGATTATTCTGATTTACTCTGAAGTTTATTGTACAAATTCAAGTCCTAGAATAACTTTCTCTCCAACTTCATACCAACATAATGAAGACTTACACTTCCTACCATAAAGTGCCTCATACAGTGCCATTCCTATGCTAGTATGATAATTGTTATTGTAGGCAAATTCCACTAAAGGCAAAAGTCTATCCCAACTACCCTGCTGATCTAGTATACATGCTCTAAGCATATCCTCTAGTGTAACATCCTCCTTTTAGACATGCTAGACTTGTATATGGTTACTAAGGTAGCATAATACTTGCTTGACATGTATGTGTAATTTGGTGATAAACTGAATTGGTTTAGACACTTTACTGCAACACAAAAGGTAAAAAATAACTTAAAATAACTCAGATAATAGCATTAATCGCTCAGATGAGGGAAATAAATATAGATAATTTATTTCTAGGTCAAAAATACATGAAATGAGATGTAGGTAAAGTTTCATGGTAATCAGAGTTGGTTTGGTATTTTTAAGCATACAGTTTGTGTGTTTTAATTCTGAATTAACTTGTAGCAGATATGGAATATCATGAAAATAATGAAACAATAATTTATATAAATTTTAGTATTCATTATAAAGTTATTGGAAGTTAAGAAACTTGATTTCATGGAATCTAAGTGTTTTTAATAGATATAATGTTTTAGCAAAGAGTAAGCCACTTATGACTCATGGTTCTTATAAGTTCCAGCCGAGTTTGCTGACTTTGTGGCTTGTTTTTCTTTCCTTTTCACACTTACTCATTCTTTCTCTCACATTAATTTCAACAACATCAACAGAACAGAAAAATAGAGAAAGAAATGTAGAGGAAGAAGAGGAAAGGAAGAGAAAAGTGAAAGGAAAATCTAATGAACCAGCAAAACTTCATATTTTTACGGTTCAAAGTCTTGAGTTTTCATCCACTTTTAATCTTTTTAATTTAGTTTTATTCTTAAATTTTATTATGTTTTTATTATTTTAATTGTGTCTTTATTATGTATTTTTATTATGTGTTTTTATGTGTTTTTGATAGGTAAATACACATGGAAAGAGATTGGATGCTTAAAGAAGCAAGAAATCAAAGAAACAAGTTTTCAGGATAAATCATCAGATTTTGTGCAAAAACAAAAAAATTCCTAAAGATAAATATTTGAAAAATTATTAACCTATTCTTAGATGCTAATTAGAGTTTTAATTGGATGCAAAATCTTAAACAAGGATTAGATTGAAGATTAGATAAGGATTCTCAAAGAGATTTGATTTGGAGCAAAATTCAGATTCTCGCACTATTCTGACCATCCCTCATTAATTGAGTCATATCTTGGGTTACAGAGATCAGATCGATGCACTGTTTATGGCATTGGAAATCTAACAGACAATCCTACAACTTCTCTGTTGAGATTGAGGGCAAATTAGGCTATCTAGAGGGTGAGAAAGATCATGCAAGTTTGATACAAAAATTTGTCAACTTTTTCATAAAAGGGAAAAAATGAGTTTAGCAAAAAAGCTCTTTTTTTGACACACTCTTACACACTTGGACAAAATGCAGCAGCTGTTAAGAGGCGCAAACCCTAATATGGTGTGAGCGCAATTAGGCTTAAAGATTAAGAATTTTCTTCAACGTTTCCATCATTCTACAATGGAGTTTGTTATATTCTTCCCTTTGTGTTCTTCTTTTTCCATGTGTAACTAATTTTCCTTTGTTAGGGGGATGATGGATCTTGTTCTTGGATGATGTAACTTTTTTTATGGGTTTAATCAATGTTTCTATTTCATGATTTACATGTTTATCTCTATTCTTAATGCTTTTCTAAGCCTGATCAATTTGTGAATGATCTTTTGGGTTTATGTATAATTTGAAAAAATTTGCATAAACCTAGACCTTGTGATAAATACCATAATTTTTGCAATTGCTAAGAATAGACGTCGTAGATTGTGTGGTCTTTATTTTAATTCCCTCGTTTAATTTGAGGTTAGACTAAGGAATTAGTTAATTCCAAACAACTTAAGAGGATTAATATACCAAGGGATTGGATATTAATTAATTTTGGGGAATTGACTATAAATCATTGAAAAAGAACATAGTTAAACCAATATTTGAATGTACATCTAAAGAGTTCAAGTGAAATCTGAACTCTAACTCTTTAACATCATTGTTTTCACTCCTTTGATTTATTATTTGCTGATTTTATATTTCTTTTTAATTAAATTTGTAACAACTCTCTTTTCGATAGGTTGAATAGTGTTAATTTGATGAATTTAGCAATTGATAACATAATCCTCGTGGGAATGATACTTTACTCACTCTTTATTACTTTTGTCGATTTGGTACACTTGTTAATATCGACATCAAGTTTTTGGCGCCGTTGCCGGGGATTATTGTTATTAATATTAAATAGTAGTTGAAAAGACACTAATTTAAACATTTTTTCTTTGTTTAATTTTATTTTTAATTTTTCTTTCATTTTTCTTTTATTTATAGATAAATGTTTTTCTTATTTAATTTCAATATTTTATTTAATTTTCTTTTTATTTTGTTTCTTTTTATTTTTCATTTTCTTTGTTTATTTTTATTAGTCATTTTTTATTTTTTATTTTTTATTTATTTTTATTACTTCACTTTAGTTTACTTGTTTGTTTGTTTTTGCAAGGTTCTTTGGAGTTAGAAAAATTACTTTTTGATTCAGAGATAGAGAGAACAGCTAGAGTAAATAGGAAAATAGCTAGAGAGAGGAAGAAGCTTGAAGAAATAGAAGCAAAGATGGCAGAAATAGTTGTAATTGCAGAGTGAAGACGCACATTGGCTGACTATGTTACTCCATCTGCTAAAAATATTTCTACCAGTATTGTGCGTCCTGCTATTCAAGCCAATAATTTTAAGATTAAACCAGCACTTCTACAGCTGGTGCAACATGATCAGTTTAGGGGAGATCATGCAGAAGATCCAAACTTGCACATTGCAAACTTCTTGCAATTCTGCGATACGATTAAGTATAATGCCGTTACTGGTGATGCCATTAGATTACGACTGTTCTCATTTTCTCTCAAAGACAAAGCAAAGAGCTGGCTAGAAGCCTAGCCACAAAGGAGCATTTCTACTTGGGAGGACCTGGTTAGCAAATTTTTGACTCGATACTTCCCTCCATCAATGTTTGTGAAGATGAGGGGTGAAATAGCTTGTTTCACTCAAAATCAAGGGGAGTCATTATATGAATCTTAAGAGAGATTCAAGGAGCTATTAAGGAGATGTCCTCACCATGCATTTAAGGTTTGACAACAGGTGCAAATTTTCTATAATGGTTTAAATCATCCTACCAAAGCTATGGTAGATGCATCTGTAGGTGAATCTTTAAATACCAACACTCCTGAAGAAGCTCAAGAACTATTTGAGACCATGGCGACCAATGAATATCAATTTTCTAGTGGGAGAGCAGTAGTCAGACAAGGAGTGATGGAGCTTGGTATTCTCGATGCCTTACTTGCTCAAAACAAAAGTATTTCTCAGCAGTTAGCCAACCTCACCAAGCGAGTTGAGAGTATGCAAGTAAATTCTGTGAACCACCAAGTTTTAATTTGTGATTTCTATGGAGGTAACCATGCTAATAGTGGATGTGAGGCAAGCAATTCTAGTTTCAGTTCTCAAGAGCAGGTAAATTATATGGGTAATCCTTCCAGACCTCAGGGTGTTCCATTTTCAAATACATATAATCCAGGGTGGAGGAATTATCCTTATTTTTCTTGGAGCAATCAAACAGTGCCATTAAATCCTCAACCAGAGAAGAAGTCTCCTCTTGAGATTGCACTTGAGAAACTCTCTATACAAACATCTACTTTTATGCAACAGACTTCTGCTTTTATGGAGGAAACAAAGGCAATTTTTCATAATCAAGGAGCTGTTATTAGAAATTTAGAGAATCAAGTGGGGCAGATAGCAAAACAGTAGACTTCCATGGCCTGATGAGATTTCGTATGTTAAGATGTGTTTAGAACAATCAGGTTTAAGTCAAGTTCTAAATGCTTGTGAGAATTACAAGAGCAGTGATAGAGTCTGGAGACAAAGAACTGATAAGAGAAAAATGTCATCTTACTTCTCTTGCTTCAAGCCACCATGATTAATTGAGAAAAGGCAATGTCGAGCTAATGACGTTAAACAAGCACTTTTTGGGAGGCAACCCAAGTTTTCTCTTTTTTTCTCTTTTATTTTTATTTTTGTTTTTATTTTGTTGTTTTCTTGACTATCATTTTTTTTTTGTTATTTTGAAAGTAGTGTTGAGTCGGCTTAGGTGCCTCCCTGTGTTCGGAGCCTTTGTAGGAGGATGTATATAGTTATCGGTCGCCAAAAAGAGTTTTTCTTTTCCTTTCTTGCATTTAATTCATTTAGTTATTTATTTTAATTAGTTTTGATTTTGTCATCATCACCCATTTTGTGTTTTTTGTCTTTGTGTGAAACTGTGCATGCTGGTGTGTTGATTTGAATATCCAATGATTATTTAAATTGTGGATTGATCTGATTTCTTGGGATAACACATGAGAATTTATGAGTTGCATTTATCTCTATTGTTTCAATTGTGTATGGATGTTCTTCCCATCTTTATGATTGATAGACCTTGGAATTTAATTACATGTCAGGCTTAGAGAAAGTTTATTATGGGAATGCATGTGTGTGGATGATTTATATCTTGAAGTTGTTTGATTCTCTCTTGAGGCGAAATCCTAGGTAATGTATGATTAAAGAAATGATAAGGGCCTTCTTTGGACCATTTGAGCCTTTCAAGCCAACCTGCATACACAGTATATCCTTAAGTCCCTTTTGTAACCTTGTTATTGTTTGACCTTTATTTCTTTTCTTTACCCACATTTTCTTTTCCTATACCCACATAAAAAAAAGAAAGAAATTCCCTCTCTTACATAATCTTTGTTGAGTGCATATCTTGTATTATTTTATTATTCAAGCTGTTGTTATTTTTGTGCATAAAGTATTTCAGGAGCTATGAAAAAGGAAAAAGAATTAAAAAAAAGAAAAAGTTCACCTAAAGTATTGCAAAGAAATAAGTTTGGGGGTGGAGATTGCTAAAAAAGAAAAAAAAAAGAAAGAAAGGAAGTGAATGATGTGTTGTTTCTTATGCTCTGTTTTGCACTTGTCTTATATTTTGAGGCTTGAATTTTGAAATTTGCATGATTTTGTATCTCAACTTTTGTTTTCATTTTCCTGCCACTTCTTTCTTAACCCATACCCTTGGCCTTACATTACAAGCTTTTAAAGACCCTTTTGATCTTTGGTTGTATGTTGTTTACATTAGTGGAGACAGAGATGAAAAACAATCCTATGGATATGGGTTTGATGTGCATTTATAGTTTTATAAACCTATTGTGGAAATAAGTTTGTCCCAAATGGTTTAATATGTTAAGTTTTGATGATGACAAATACAAGACAAAAAGAACACTTTCCATATGTTCTTTGTTGCATCCTATATAGAGTATATCCATTAGTAATTGATAAATATTTTATTTGGATGTGTCTATGAAAGTCTTATATGCATGTTAAACTAACTAGAGTTATATATTTATGAATCATGTATATGAAGATATTGAATTATGATTCTGGACTAACTATGCTTGTTTAAGTGAGCAATACTTTGTAGGATAGTCCAAGTACCAAGAGTGAGCATTGCAACAAGAAAGTAAAAGATCTTAATTAAGCTCAACACAAGGAGAGTGTGAATGCCTATTTCATGAAGGTATTGGTAACATCAAAGTCATGTCAAAGACCAAATCCAAAGGAAGATTAAATGGTATAGCTTGTAGGACTTAGGGTCTTTATGTAAGAAGCCTTATGGATATCTCAAATATGTTTTTCAAATTTTTACAAATGGTTTTCACATGCTAAGATGTCCAACAAACAAGTTTTGAAAAGCTAGTTATGGTAATAGTTCAAATCTATGAAAAATAGCCAAGTTTGAGTTTCGCAAAATTGACCTTTGGTCACCCTTTTGATCATATCTTTCAAAATACTTTGAGTTTTGTTTTTAAACTTATTTCATTTGAAAATAGACTCAAAGATCTTTTTAATGACTGGTCATTTGCTTTAAACGGATAAGAAATGAAGTTATGACTATTTAAAGTCAGTTTTTGAAATCAGAGTGGTTTATTCGAATAAAGGATGTGGTATTCGAATAACCTTGAAGGTATTCGAATAACACCCTTCAAAATAATTTTTTAAATGTGTTTAAAATAGAGGTATTCGAATACCTCCCTGTGGTATTCGAATAACCTTCTTCTGAACTATTTTTTTTTTTAAGAAATGAAAACAGTGGTATTCGAATACCCCATGTTGGTATTCGAATAACCCATATCAGTTTGCTTTTCACGATGGTTTTATGAACAGTGTTATTCGAATAATGATTTATGCTATTTGAATAAACACGGTAAACATAGTTTCAGATATAGTATGTAACGGACATATTTTTATAATAATCATGGAAGTAAATTGCTCCAACGGCTATTTTTCCTTCAGGCTCTATAAATAGAGACTGTGGGTCTCATCTGTGAGCAGCCCAACTATTTGTTTAATTTACGCTTGTTTTGAAAAATGTGATTTATAATTTACGCCTATTTTCTGTGCTCTTTTTACTAAAACTTTGAGATATCCTTAGAGAGCTTCATAGAGCTTCAATTTGTATTATTTGCTCTAAGTGAGAGTTTCTCTTCATCTATATTTCTATTCTTCTATATTGAGGGTGAGGTATCCTTCAAGGTTTGTATAAGGGTGAGGTATCCCTTCAAGGTTTGTATAAGGGTGAGGTATCCCTGTAGGCTGAGACTTTAGCACAAGGGTAGAGTTTCCCTGTGTGTGAAAAGTGCTCTTTTATGTAACGGTTGCAAGCACCTATTGAAGCTTGTATACATAGTGAAAAATCTCGGATTATTTTCGAGGACTGGACGTAGACCACAAGTGGGTTAGTGGTCGAACCAAGATAAATATCGTGCCTGCTTCTCTCTTCTCAATCTCTTTATTTTACGCAATTTTATATTATTGCACATTTATTTATTTGCTATTCTTAAAGCTTTTATTCTTCTTCTCGCAATTCTTTCTCTTTTATTTAATAGCTTAAAATTTGTGTTTATTTTAAGATCTTTTGTGAAAAGTTTTTCATACCCAATTCACCCCCCCTCTTGGGTAATGGTTGCCATGACTAACACCTATCTGAACTTATACTTTATGAGGAGATTGTGTCTTTCATTCATGTTTTTAGGAAGTCATTTATGCATAAGAGTTGCATGTGAGAGATGATGTGATAATTGGATTATTCGTGTGTGATACTTTGAAATTAGATTGTGAAGCAATTTCTGAGGATATGAATGATTTTTAATACTCGGTGTTGCCATGTTTGAGTTTGTGTGTTTTGAGTTTTTATTTGTTTAGTTTTTTAGTTGTTTTGTTTTGTTTTTGTTTTTGTTTTTACTTGAGGACAAGTAAAAGCTTAAGTTTGGGGAGTGATGAACTTGCAAAAATTCATATTTTTACGATTCAAAGTCTTGAGTTTTCATCCTCTTTTAATATTTTTGATTTAGTTTTGTTCTTAAATTTTATTATATTTTTATTATTTTAATTGTGTTTTTGTTATGTGTTTTGATAGGTAAATACACATGGAAAGAGATTTGATGCTTAAAGAAGCAAGAAATCAAAGAAACAAGTTTTGAGGATAAATCATCAAATTTTGTGCAAAATAAAAAAATTCCGGAAGATAAATATTTGAAGAATTCTTGTCTTATTCTTAGATTCTAATTAGAGTTTTAATTGGATGCAAAATCTTAAACAAGGATTAGATTGAAGATTAGATAAGGATTCTCAAAGAGATTTGATTTGGAGCAAAATTTGGATTCCCGCACTATCCTAACCATCCCTCATTAATTGAGTCATATCTTGGGTTACAGAGATCAGATCGATGTACCGTTTATGGCATTGGAAAGCTAACAGACAATCCTACAACTTCTCTGTTGAGATTAAGGGCAAATTAGGCTATCTAGAGAGTGAGGAAAATCATGCAAGTCAGATACAAAAATTTGTCAGCTTTTTCATAAAAGGGAAAAAATGAGTTTAGCAAAAAAGCTCTCTTTTCGATACACTCTTACACACTTGGACAGAACGCAGCAGCCATTAAGAGGCACAAACCCTAATATGGTGTGAGCGCAATTAGGCTTGAAGATTAAGAATTTTATTCAACGTTTCCACCATTCTACAATGGAGTTTGTCATATTCTTCCCTTTGTGTTCTTCTTTTTCCATGTGTAACTAATTTTCCTTTGTTAGGGGGATGATGGATCTTGTTCTTGGATGATGTAACTTTTTTTATGGGTTTAATCAATGTTTCTATTTCATGATTTACGTGTTTATCTCTATTCTTAATGTTTTTCTAAACTTGATCAATTTGGGAATGATCTTTTAGGTTTATGTATAATTTGGGAAAATTTGCATAAATCTAAAACTTGTGATAAACACCATAATTTCTGCTATTACTAGGAATAGACGTTGTGGGTTGTGTGGTCTTTCTTTTAATTCTGTCGTTCTTGATAATGCCTTTCTATTTGGGGTTAGACTAAGGGATTAGTTAATTGTAAACAGCTTAAGAGGATTAATATACCAAGGGATTGGATATTAATTAATTTTAGGAAATTGACTATAAATCATTGAAATAGAACATAGTTAAACCAATATTTGAATGTACATCTAAAGAGTTCAAGTGAAATCTGAACCCTAACTCTTTAACATCATTGTTTTCACTTCTTTGATTTATTGTTTGCTGATTTTATATTTATTTTTAATTAAATTTGTAGCAACCCTCTTTTCAATAAGTTGAATAGTATTAATTTAACGAACTTAGTAATTGATAACATAATGCTCATGGGAATAATACTTTACTCACTCTTTATTACTTTTGTCAGTTTAGTGCACTTGCCAATATCCACATCAAAAGCCAAGGTTTGGAGATCATCCAGATTACAAGTGAGGTAGGGGTGCTTGTGTGGATAAATGACCCTAGTATGTTTTGATAAATGACTAGTATGTTTTGATTAATGACTAAACGTAACATTATTATTACTTTGATTCACTAACTACTTGCCAAGTTTGACTTTTTCAATGAGATTTAATGGAGTAAGAAAAGTGAATGCAAAGGATCATGGAGTAAAGCATTTCAATGCAAGGATCATGAAGGAAAACTTGAAGAAGGAGCATCATGAAGAAGGAATTCAAGGAAGATCATTAGGAACCTTTTTGTAAAGAAAAGACTTAGTATAATTCTTTGATTAAGCTCTCTAAAATAAGTAAAAATGGTTTTCAAAAGTAAAAATGGACTAAGAA
Source organism: Ormosia semicastrata (assembly GCA_029884595.1). Classification (NCBI taxonomy): domain Eukaryota; kingdom Viridiplantae; phylum Streptophyta; class Magnoliopsida; order Fabales; family Fabaceae; genus Ormosia; species Ormosia semicastrata. The sequence continues at coordinate 60,672,028 of JAQQTO010000061.1, read as the reverse complement.
TGAAAAAGGTTAATTAATAAGTCTGTACATCTATATACTTTCAGTTAATTAACTAACTTTTAATGAAAACCTCAGTGTACATCTATGTATAAGTGTTATACATCTATGTATACATCGATTGATTCTGGACGTACTTGGTCAGTATCCATTTTTGCATCTGTACATCGATTGGTACATTGATGCATAAGCCAAAATAGAAGCAAAGACTTTTTGAAATAGCCATACAATCGATTAGGTAATCGATGTATGAACTTCTGGGCTGAATTTGCAAGTGTTTCTCAAGAACAACATCGATGTACTCATATGTGTATCACTCAAGATCAAGAACATCCAAGAACACAATCGATTAGGCAATCGATGTACACACATTGTAAGAAGTGAAATTTTGTTTAATACATCTGTGTACTAATCGATTGAATGATAACAGATTTTTTTTTATAAGTTTGTTTTGATCTTAACTGACTTGTAAAGTGTGTCCAATGAATCTGTTTTGAAATATACCTATATAAGGACATTGGCAAACATTTTTCAATAACAACTCATTCAAAACTTGAGATCAAACACACAATTACAGAGAGAGCTTTTCATTGAAAATCTAAGTATTTTTCTGTACAGTTTCAAATTGTAATATCTGATTTCTTAAATCTGATTCAATCTTTTCATATTGTAAAAGAGAGATAAGAGAGAAGGTTCTCTCGCTGATTAAATCAAGAGTAGAAGGGACTCTTGGTACTGTGTAAGAGTAGAAGGAACTCTTGTGGGAATTGCAAAATTACTTTGACTGGAAAAGTTATCATTTCGGTAAAAGGTGTAACACCCTTATGGGAATGCCACATTTATGAATGCAATAAAATAAAATAAAACTCTTACCCAAGTTGTAAAACATTTGATACTTAAATAATATTTGTGGTAAATTTTTTTTCTTTTAGATTATTAACATTAAATAAAATAATACAGAACACGAAATATAACAACATAAACACACTGTAATATACATATGATTCTTCTTTAGTACACACATAATTTACAACTACATGTATTTAGCAAAGCAGTAAAGAGTTGACACAAAACTAAGACATAGTATTGCCCAAGTGCATCTCGATAGATATCTAACCCTCCGATGGATCATCCTCCAGAAAGACCATCGAAAAGTTGACATCTTGGAGATCTCACAGCACTACAGACACGAGTCCGAGCTGTTGACTCGCTACTGAGCTCACTAGGCGCATGGAATATTCCCTGCCAGTAATGCCTAAGAGTCAGAGGTAACTCTAAATGTAAATATAACATAGTAGTGAATATGACATCTCCATCATACTCTCTACATAGGGACACAGTTAAACGTCCCACATAAATAACTGTTCCTCTATCTACTCGCATATGCCAGGCCTCAGAGCCTCTGTGAAACTCAAGTCTCACAAACCCGAAGAATCCTGGCAACGCCATGATCTCAAGATCAGTCTTGATGATCAGTGTGATCTACCGGCTCCTCTTCCTCGTATAGCTCGCCCGTCTGTCGCTCGTCCGGATACTGTATCTCAAGAGGCTGATCCTCTTCTTCCTCAAACTCTTTACGAGAATATAATAATATCGAGAAAACATATAGAGAGGTGAGACAATCTACATCACTACCCGCATGGCAATAAAGAAAACGACAGTACAAAACAATTATCACAACAGTACATACCAATATATCATGCATAATTATAATAAAATAATACATATCATTATATCACATGCAATATTGAAAAGCAATAAATCATACATTTTATCACAGATTATGGTAAGCAGTAAAATGCAGATAATGCATGAACACACACCGACTCGTTCCTACTCCATGGAGCTAAACACGGATATCTGAGAGAATGATCCGAATAGAAACTAAGAATACTTTATGGCTGCCCAACCAAACTATTGCACTGTCAAACATCGTGTCTATAGTCCACAGTCCAAACATCGTGTAGCAGTACACAGTCAATACACTGTGCACCACAGGCATAGTACGTAATAGTCTCCTCAAGATCTTGATTAAGAATAGTGTTTGTCAAGATCATTAGTGTGTTGCCCGTTACCACGGCCTAGAGGAGCAACCCACTGTCCTCATGTGGAATTCTCTGCACACTAATGCCTCTAAGTTCATAAATGAACCACACTACGCTTATCACACCAAAATACGGTGTAATTCGCCTCATCAATCAATCACCAATTATAAACTAAATTGACACAACACTCTAAGCATGATCTAAAAATTACAAGAATACCCTTATTATCCAAATTTTACCATAATTATGAAAATACCCTTAGTCATAAAATACCAAAGTATAATATGTTCCACTTGATAGTACTACACCACAACATGTCCAGGTCCACCACTTTGGCTCGACAGCAAAACTTGTTATATCATTCAATCGCGTAGGAATTTTATCACGTTTTCATAATCTCATCGTTTCTACAAACGTTTTTAAATCGCATAAAGAGATTTTGACGTTTCTAGACATCGCATAATATTTTTAAATCATTTTCTCAATCGCGTTAGATTTTTAATTCATTTTCTTAACCGAATAGATTAAAATTATTATTTTAAATATTTGTAGACTATATCTAATACATTTAAAATACGTAGAGTATTTTCCTTGTGTTCTAAATATAGTATGGAATCTTTTCATTTTGATCGTCTGATTTTAGTAAATTTTGGCAGTATTTTGCCTGTAAAATCAGTATAAGGTATTTTTGACGTTTTCCACCAAATATAGTTCATTTTATTTTTACCCAGTAATTACGCTTTGAAACTTGCTAACGCGCTTCAAAATTCATAAAATGAGCTTTACGTTAGTATTTTTCAAGCGTTTGCTTTATTTCTTACTTAAACTGAATTCTGCTAATTTAGAATTCTAAAACTGAATTTATTCCTTTTGTTTTCTCAAAGATTCATTGGAATCAGTTTATTTTGTAAATCCATTACCTAACCTATCTTAGAAAATAAAATGGCATGTTGGCCAAAATCAAAAATAAAATGATATTCAATTATACACTAAATGGCATATTGGCCATAATTAAATCAAAATCATTCTTAAATCCATTATTTTACCTAAATCTTTTAAATCAGTGATTTAGAAAATTGCTGAGAACATTTTGGTTCTCTGTTTGGTGTAAGGCCGTGAGCCTCATTCTGTGTTCTTTGGAACACTCATGCAAATCGTTACATGTTATTCACATCCTACTTTAATAATTATACAATTATAAACACATGCAATTATATAATCACATACAATATACATACAATATATTTAAAGCATAAACATGCATAGCAAAAATAATAAAAACTATAATCATGCATAGCAAAATAAATCACAAATAGGAAAGCATTTAAACAATCACAAAAATAATAAAAACCATAAACAATCACACAAATGAATCCTTATGGATTCTACACACATATACAAATTTATTTTCCCATCACCACTTAGGGTTGATGAGATTAAATCTCCCTCTTACCTCTTGAAGACAATTTAATCGGTTAGTTTTCCTCCTTCTCTTGAAATTTCGTATAATCTCCCAAACAAATCCCTAAAATTCTTAAACAATTAGTAAAAACACATATAATGTTTAATATTGAAAAACCATGGAACAATCATGATTAGAAAAATTAGAAATCAAATTTTGAACCATAGAATCAAGACTTACCCTTAAGAAAGTAAGCAAAAGGTTAGATTTTGGACTAGATTGAGTAGGTTTTTGGAAAAACTTTGTGAATGAAAAGTGTTTAGAATAGGATTTGGGTTTAGGAAATATGAAGAGATAAAATTATAGAGGTTTGGTGGTGTGGGTAGGGTACTTGGCCGAATAGAGAGGGAAAGAAATAGAAGAAAAAGTGTGCATGGGTTCTTGGTATTTTTTGGAGAGAAAATAGAATGCTTAATTGTGATAAGTGTAAAAAATGAAAGTGAAGAGTGTAAATTAGAGGGCTGCTGCCGTGAGTGAGTGTTTTGGGTGAGGTTGAGTGTTCAATTTTGCATGGTAAATATCCAAGTGTGTTCACATGGAGGTGCATATGGCTTATGTCATGTTGGAGAGTTCAAGAACCTTGTAGAACCAAGCCAACTAGCCTCCTTGGTTGCTGCCCAAAAATCGTGTGGCTCTTCAACATTTTAGGGACTTAATTGTTCTCAAATTACTCCTAATTGCATGCTAATTAATTAGGTAATTAGTTAGGTTAAATATCCTAACCAATCTTCATTAACATTCTAATCATATAACTAATTAGTTTAATATATATTAGCATATATTATAACCTTTAATCAATATTAGGATATCTAATTAGTATTTAGATTATAATTAACTAATAACTAAGCTGCTTCACTTAGTTTGCTAATTAGGTAATTAGATTAACCAAATTAAGCTTAATTAACTACTAACCAAATTCAAGCCTACTATTTTTGACTTAATTCTAACCATTGATTTCATCTTTAATTCCTAGCTCTAGATTACATCTAAGGTAGATATTGATTAGTCAAAAATCTTGAATTCTAATCTCACCATTGATTTAATCAACGGTTGAAATCAAAGGCTTCCTAACTAAGTCTTCATCCAACGGTCCAAATTAAAGTCTATGCTCATTTTGTTGACCTATTCTTATTGATTTAAAAAGTCAAGCCACTTTTGTTGACTTACTCTCATTGGCTAGAATTTGTCCAGTCAGCATAGTTGACTGCTTTTCCTAAACGCGAGTCCCACAGTACTTTTAAAGACCCGTGATCAAATCGAAGTAGATTTCTATATTTTTGAGACAGTAGGGTCTTGTAATATAAAATAATATTATAATAATATAAAATAAGCATATTGCACGCTTAAATCCTAAAAATTACGAGATTAATATATATATCAATCAATTGGGTTTAGTAAGATCCCCACTCTAATTAATTAAAATAAGATTTTTCCGGCCAGAAAATTATTATTTCCCTAGCTCAGAGCAAATCACATACAACAGTCAAGTACACTCACGGAACAGTCAAATTAAATTTACTGCTCATAGAATTCACAAAACAGTACATTTCGGGACTATATCGTAATTATCCCAAAAGTTGGGGTGTTACAACTCCCCCCTGCTAATAAGAATTTCATCCCCGAAATTCATCATACATCAAACAATTGAGGGTATTGCTCCCTCATCCTATCCTCTAACTCTTATGTAGCATCTCCCGTTACATCGTTCCATACTACCTTCACTAGCTCAATCATATTCCCTCGAAGTTGTTTCACTCTCCTGTCCTCAATTTTAACAGGAAGTGTTTCATACGTCAAATTATCTTTCAGCTGTACTTCATCAGGTTGTATCACATGGGTTGGATCGGGAATGTATTTCTTCAACTGAGACACATGAAATACATTATAGAGATTGGATAGAAAAGGCAGTAAAGCTATTTGGTAAGCTACAGGACCAATCCGACGAATAATTTGATAAGGCCCTATGAATTTAGGAGTAAGCTTCCTAGACTTAATAACTCTTCCGACACCAGTCGTAGGCGTAACTCTTAAGAACACATGATCACCTTGTTCAAACTCCAGAGGTTGTCTCCGTTTATCAGCATAGCTCTTCTGGCGGCTCTGAGTCGTTCGCATCTTCTCCTGTATCATTTTCACATTTTCTGTAGTCTGCTGCACAAGATCAGGCCCAATAGTCATACTCTCTCCATCCTGATACCAACACAATGGTGTTCGGCATCGTCGTCCATAAAGTGCTTCATAAGGTGCCATCCCTATGCTCGAGTGAAAACTATTGTTGTAGGTGAATTCTATCAAAGACAGAAATTCATCCCAACTCCCTTGTTGTTCCAACACACAAGCACGTAACAAATCCTCCAATGACTGAATCGTTCTCTCCATCTGACCATCAGTCTGCGGATGATATGTAGATTTCAATCGCAGTTTAGTTCCCATAGCTTCTTGCAAACTTTGCCAGAGTCTTGACGTAAACCTCGGATCTCTATCAGAAACTATACTTGCAGGCACACCATGAAGTCTAACAACTTCGTCGATGTATATCTGGGTTAAGCGTTCCAACGAATACTTAATATTGATCGGCAAGAAATGCGCTGACTTCGTAAGCCTATCAACTATAACCCATATAGAATCATGACCCTTCCTTGTCCTCGAAAATCTAGTAACAAAATCCATCGAGATACTATCCCACTTCCATTCTGGAATAGTCAAAGGTTGTAACATACCTGCAGGCCTTTGATGTTCCACTTTTGCCTTCTGACAGACAAGACGTCACACGTTCTGCTACATCTCTCTTCATTCTTGGCCACCAAAACAGTCGTTTTAAGTCTTGATACATCTTAGTCATCCCCGGATGCATACTCAGATTACTAGTATGAGCTTCATCCAAAATCGCTTTCTTGAGTTTGGGATCATCAGGTATACAAACTCTTCCTTCAAACCTCAAGATTCCATTAGATCCTTCCTCCACCGTCGCTTTATGACCTTGCTTCAACAATTCCTTTTCATTTTGTAAAAACGCATCATCATCTTGTTTCTCTCGGATTACTTCTAGTAAGTCATTTAAAACCACAACCTTACTTAAACGAATTTTTTCGGGTACCAACTCTATTGATAACCATAGATCTCTGAATTGATTCATCAGCTCCTCCTCCTTTATCATCATAGTAGAAACACTAACCACCTTTCTGCTCAAGGCATCTGCCACCACATTCGCTTTTCCTGGATGGTATTGAAGCTGAAAATCATAATCCTTCAAAAATTCCAACCATCGCCTCTGTCTCATATTTAATTCTTTTTGATCAAACAAGTATTTTAAGCTCTTGTGATCGCTAAAGACATTGAACATAGCTCCATACAGAAAATGCCTCCATACTTTCAATGCAAAAACTACTGCGGCTAGCTCCAAATCGTGCGTTGGGTAGTTCCTCTCATGAACCTTCAACTGTCTTGAAGCATAAGCTACTACATTCCGATTCTGCATCAACACACATCCTAACCCTTGATAAGACGCATCACAATACACCTCAAAATATTTGTTAGGATCTGGCAAAATTAACACTGGTGCAGTCATTAATCTCTTCTTCAGCTCTTGGAAACTCGCTTCACGTTCCTCTGTCTAATCAAAAGCTTGGCCCTTCCTCGTGAGTTGTGTAAGTGGTCCAGCTATCTTAGAAAAACCTTCAATAAACCTTCGATAATATCCGGCTAATCCAACAAAACTTCGAACCTCAGTCACAGTCTTAGGCCTTTCCCACTGTAAAATAGTCTCCACCTTTGCTGGATCTACGACAATACCTTCCTTGGAAATTATGTGACCGAGAAATTGAACTTCTTCCAACCAAAACTCGCACTTTGCTAACTTCGCATATAGCTTATTCTCCTTCAAAACCTGGAGAACTATACTAAGATGTTCAGCATGCTCTTCTTGACTTTGAGAATAAATCAGAATGTCATCAATAAAGACAACGACAAATCTGTCTAAGTACGGACGAAAAATCCTATTCATATAGTCCATGAATATTGCAGGAGCATTCGTCACTCCGAACGGCATCACTTGATACTCATAATGTCCATAACGAGTTCGAAAAGCTGTTTTAGGTATATCATCGACCTTGACACGAATCTGATGATAATCTGATCGCAGATCTATTTTAGAGAATACAGCGGCTCCCTTCAACTGATCCATCAGATCATCAATCCTCGGTAGTGGATACTTATTCTTTATAGTCACCTTGTTCAGCTGACGATAATCAACACAAAGACGTGAAGTCCCATCCTTCTTCTTGACTAGTAGCACTGGTGCTCCCCATGACAGTTCCTCCAATTGCTTCTTCAGCTCTGCCAACTCTACAGGCGACATTCGATATGGTGCAATCGAAATAGGACCTGCTCTTGGCACTAAGTCGATAGAGAATTCGATTTCCCTTTCCGATGGCAAATCGGGTACATCATCAGGAAAAATCTCTGGAAACTCATTGACGACAGGAATAATGCTCACATCCTTCTTACACTTGACTTCCAAAGAAGACAGCAACATAAACCCTTGAGCTCCATCCCTCAACAATGACTTGACTTTAACAGCAGTCAAGAATCTAGAACTTTCTTCCTTAGGAAACACTATAGTTTTGCTTGCATAGTCTATAAGGATATGGTTAGAAGATAACCAGTCCATTCCTAATATTATGTCTATCTCAACAAGAGGTAAACAAATCAAATTGACCGAAAACTTACGATCCTTTATAACAATAGGATAGTTCATACATATCTTGGATGTAACAACAGGCTTAGCAGTTGGTGTAGAAACAATCAATTGAAAACTCAGAGAAGACACAGGCAGTTTTAAACGTTCCACACAATCATATACAATAAATGAGTGTATTGCACCCGAATCATATAGCAAAGTCAGGTGATTACCTTCAATGACACCTTCTCCTTGAATAAGATCTTCAAATTGAGAAGCTTCAGTTCCAGTCATCGTATACACTCGCCCTCCAGATCTCGGCTGAGTAGCACGAACATTTCTCACTCAGGCTTCCTCTCCGGCTGAGTGCAATCCCTAGAAACATGTCCAGGTTTTCGGCAGTTGAAACAGATTGTTCCTTTGATCGAGTAATCTGTAGATATATGGCCACTCTTGCCACACTTAAAACATGTCGGCGTAAACGCCACATTCTAACCAGCTCGGTTTCTGCTAGAACTTCCCCCAACAGATGGACGTTGAGGCTAACTCCCTGACGGTCTTGCTTAAGGCTTGCGCTAAAACTGGGTATTACTGCTACTACCTCCCCTTTGGAACCTAGTCAGTCCAAAGTTACGATTCCTCTGATCTCGGGACGGCTCTAACGCCTCGAGTCGTCGATAAGTGTCCATCAACACAGGAAACTCCCTCATTCTCATAGGTAGCACTGCACGCCTCAGCTCTACCCTTAACCCATCTTCAAACTTTTGACACTTCCATACCTCATCTGGTCGGATTTGGAAATACCTTGAGAATTGCGACAAACTCTCAAATTTTGCAGCATATTCTCCAACAGTCATATTCCCTTAACGTAGACCAAGAAATTCCATCTCCTTGGCATGTCGAGCAGTACCGGGAAAGTACTTCTCTAGAAATACTTCACAAAACACCTCCCAGGTGATCTCAGTTCCTTCAGCTTGCAACAATTGGTGGGTATTCCTCCACCAATTCTCAGCATCTCCTCTCAACATATATACAGCATATGTTACCTTCTTATTTTCCGCGCACCCCATTCCTTCGAATACTCTCTCCAAGTCTTGAATCCAAAGACTCGCCTTCTCAGGGTCAAACTCGCCTCTAAACTGTGGCGGGTTGTTGCGCCTAAACTTAGACAAATTCAAAGCATCAACAGTCGCATCTTGCTGTTGAGCTGCTCTTTGATTTTGCTGTGTAATTACTTCTGCCATTCACTGCATAGCATCAGCAACTGCAATAATTGGATCCACATCTCATTCCACGTTTGCATGCCTTCCTCTTCCTCCAGACATCTTCTTTCTTCAACAAGACAAAACAATGTTAGGTGTAACCTTTCGGAAACAAATCACAGAGAATCACACAACACAAGCAAAAATAGACCTAACCACAACCCCAAAAGACTCTTACTTGGGCTCTGATACCAACTAATGTAACACCCTTATGGGGATGTCACATTTATGAATGCAATAAAATAAAATAAAATAAAACTCTTACCCAAGTTGTAAAACATTTGATACTTAAATAATATTTGTGGTAAATTTTTTTTTCTTTTATATTATTTACATTAAATAAAATAATACAGAACATGAAATATAACAAACATAAACACATTGTAATATACATATGATTCTTCTTTAGTACACACATAATTTACAACTACATGTATTTAGCAAAGCAGTAAAGAGTTGACACAAAACTAAGACATAGTATTGCCCAAGTGCATCTCGATAGATATCTAACCCTCCGATGGATCATCCTCCAGAAAGACCATCGAAAAGTTGACATCTTGGAGATCTCACAGCACTACGGACACAAGTCCGAGCTGTTGACTCACTACTGAGCTCACTAGGCGCATGGAATATTCCCTTCCAGTAACGCCTAAGAGTTAGAGGTAACTCTAAATGTAAATATAACATAGTAATGAATATGACATCTCCATCATACTCACTACATAGGGACACAGTCAAACGTCCCATATAAACAACTATTCCTCTATCTACTCGCATACGCCAGGCCTCAGAACTTTCGTGAAACTCAAGTCTCACAAACCCGAAGAATCCTGGCAACGCCATGATCTCAAGATCAGTCTTGATGATCAGTGTGATCTACCGGCTCCTCTTCCTCGTATAGCTCGCCCGGCTGTCGCTCGTCCGGATACTGTATCTCAAGAGGCTGATCATCTTCTTCCTCAAACTCTTTACGAGAATATAATAATATCGAGAAAACATATAAAGAGGTGAGACAATCTACATCACTACCCGCATGGCAATAAAGAAAACGACAGTACCAAATAATTATCACAACAGTACATACCAATTTATCATGCATAATTATAATAAAATAATACATATCATTATATCACATGCAATATTGAAAAGCAATAAATCATACATTTTATCACAGATTATGGTAAGCAGTAAAATGCAGATAATGCATGAACACACACCGACTCGTTCCTACTCCATGGAGCTAAACACGGATATCTGAGAGAATGATCCGAATAGAAACTAAGAATACTTTATGGCTGCCCAACCAAACTATTGCACTGTCAAACATCGTGTCTATAGTCCACAGTCCAAACATCGTGTAGTAGTACATAATCAATACACTGTGCACCACAGGCATAGTACGTAATAGTCTCCTCAAGATCTCGATTAAGAATAGTGTTTGTCAAGATCATTAGTGTGTTGCCCGTTACCACGGCTCAGAGGAGCAACCCACTGTCCTCATGTGGAATTCTCCGCACATTAACGCCTCCAAGTTCATAAATGAACCACACTACGCTTATCACACCAAAACACGGTGTAATTCGCCTCATCAATCAATCACCAATTATAAACCAAATTGACACAACACTCTAAGCATGATCTAAAAATTACAAAAATACCCTTATTATCCAAATTTTACCATAATTACAAAAATACCCTTAGTCACAAAATACCAAAGTATAGTATGTCCCACTTGACAGTACTACACCACAACATGTCCAGGTCCACCACTTTGGCCCGACAGCAAAACTTGCTGTATCGTTCAATCGCGTAGGAATTTTATCGCATTTTCATAATCTCCTCGTTTCTACAAACGTTTTCAAATCGCGTAAAGAGATTTTGACGTTTCTAAACATCGCATAATGTTTTTAAATCATTTTCTCAATCGCGTTAGATTTTTAATTCATTTTCTTAACCGAATAGATTAAAATTATTATTTTAAATATTTGTAGACTATATCTAGTACATTTAAAATACGTAGAGTATTTTCCTTGTGTTCTAAATATAGTATGGAATCTTTTCATTTTAATCGTTTGATTTTAGTAAATTTTGGCAGTATTTTACCTGTAAAATCAGTATAAGGTATTTTTGACATTTTTCACTAAATATAGTTCATTTTATTTTTACCCAGTAATTACGCTTTGAAACTTGCTAACGCGCTTCAAAATTTATAAAATGAGCTTTACGTTAGTATTTTTCAAACGTTTGCTTTATTTCTTACTTAAACTGAATTCTGCTAATTTAGAATTCTAAGACTGAATTTATTCCTTTTGTTTTCTCAAAGATTCATTGGAATCAGTTTATTTTGTAAATCCATTACCGAACCTATCTTAGAAAATAAAGTGGCATGTTGGCCAAAATCAAAAATAAAATGATATTCAATTATACACTAAATGGCATGTTGGCCATAATTAAATCAAAATCATTCTTAAATCCATTATTTTACCTAAATATTTTAAATCAGTGATTTAGAAAATTGCTGAGAACATTTTGGTTCTCTGTTTGGTGTAAGGCCGAGCCTCATTCTGTGTTCTTTGGAACACTCATGCAAATCATTACATGTTATTCACATCCTACTTTAATAATTATGCAATTATAAACACATGCAATTATATAATCACATACAATATACATACAATATATTTAAAGCCATAAACATTCATAGCAAAAATAATAAAAACTATAATCATGCATAGCAAAATAAATCACAAATAGGAAAGCATTTAAACAATCACAAAAAATAGTAAAAACCATAAACAATCACACAAATGAATCCTTATGGATTCTACACACACATACAAATCCATTTTCCCATCACCACTTAGGGTTGATGAGATTAAATATCCCTCTTACCTCTTGAAGACAATTTAATCGGTTAGTTTTCCTCCTTCTCTTGAAATTTCGTACAATCTCCCAAACAAATCCCTAAAATTCTTAAACAATTAGTAAAAGCACATACAAGGTTTAATATTGAAAAACCATGGAACAATCATGATTAGAAAAATTAGAAATCAAATTTTGAACCATAGAATCAAGACTTACCCTTAAGAAAGTAAGCAAAAGGTTAGATTTTGGACTAGATTGAGTAGGTTTTTGGAAAAACTTTGTGAATGAAAAGTGTTTAGAATAGGATTTGGGTTTAGGAAATATGAAGAGATAAAATTATAAAGGTTTGGTGGTGTGGGTAGGGTACTTGGCCGAATAGAGAGGGAAAGAAATAGAAGAAAAAGTGTGCATGGGTTCTTGGTATTTTTGGAGAGAAAATAGAATGCTTAATTGTGATAAGTGTAAAAAATGAAAGTGAAGAGTGTAAATTAGAGGGCTGCTGCCGTGAGTGAGTGTTTTGGGTGAGGTTGAGTGTTCAATTTTGCATGGTAAATATCCAAGTGTGTTCACATGGAGGTGCATATGGCTTATGTCATGTTGGAGAGTTCAAGAACCTTGTAGAACCAAGCCAACTAGCCTCCTTGGTTGCTGCCCAAAAATCGTGTGGCTCTTCAACATTTTAGGGACTTAATTGTTCTCAAATTACTCCTAATTGCATGCTAATTAATTAGGTAATTAGTTAGGTTAAATATCCTAACCAATCTTAATTAACATTCTAATCATATAACTAATTAGTTTAATATATATTAGCATATATTATAACCTTTAATCAATATTAGGATATCTAATTAGTATTTAGATTATAATTAACTAATAACTAAGCTACTTCACTTAGTTTGCTAATTAGGTAATTAGATTAACCAAATTAAGCTTAATTAACTACTAACCAAATTCAAGCCTACTATTTTTGACTTAATTCTAACCATTGATTTCATCTTTAATTCTTAGCCCTAGATTACATCTAAGGTAGATATTGATTAGTCATAAATCTTGAATTCTAATCTCACCATTGATTTAATCAACGGTTGAAATCAAAGGCTTCCTAACTAAGTCTTCATCCAACGGTCCAAATTAAAGTCTATGCTCCTTTTGTTGACCTATTCTTATTGGTTTAAAAAGTCAAGCCACTTTTGTTGACTTGCTCTCATTGGCTAGAATTTGTCCAGTCAGCATAGTTGACTGCTTTTCCTAAACGCGGGTCCCATAGTACTTTTAAAGACCCGTGATCAAATCGAAGCAGATATCTACTGTTTTAGAGATAGTAGATACTGTAATATAAAATAATATTATAATAATATAAAATTATTTTATTACACATTTAAATCCTAAAAATTATGAGTTTAATATATATATATCAATCAGAATTGGGTTTAGTACGATCCCCCTGCTCTAATTAATTAAAATAAGATTTTTTCGGCCAGAAAATTATTATTTCCTTGGCTCGGAGCAAATCACATACAACAGTCAAGTACACTCACGGAACAGTCAAATTAAATTTACTGCTCACAGAATTCACAAAACAGTACATTTTGGGACTATATTATAATTATCCCAAAAGTTGGGGTTTTACAAAAGGAACCAAGAAGTGAAGCTTGTGTAAAGAATCTTGTAAATTAGTTTTTAATAGTGGACAAAACTCAAAGTCACGTGGGGACTGGATGTAGGTTACCAGAGGAGGTAGTTGAACTAGGATAAAACTCGGTTTGTAATTTTCTCTATCCCACGTGGGGACTGGATGTAGGTTATCAGAGGAGGTAGCTGAACTAGGATAAAACTCGGTTTGTAATTTTCTCTATCCCTTAACTCTTTATTTGCTTTATTTTTGAATGTATGAATTATGTAACGACCCAGGACTTCCTGCAGGATTGATGAGTGTCTCCACAAACCAACACGGGTCTTTTTAGCGTGCTTTGTCCTCACTCACACGCATCCTAGGAAACTTCCCAGGAGGTCACCCATCCCACAATTGCTCCAGGTCAAGCACGCTTAACCATGGAGTTCTTATGTTCTAGGCTCCCGAAAAGAAGTTGCAACTTGTTAATATGGCTACATCAAATCAATTCATTTAAGCCATCCTCAACTATGCAGTCCCATACCAACATAGTCTCTAAATCCCTCTCATTCTGGTGCATATTCAGTTCATTCATGCAGACCCTTCGCCTAGAAGCCTGCCAGGAGCCGCTCCTTGTCCGTGCTTCATTGCACTGGCGATCACTCCCCGCCCTCGTCGGCCCCAGGATGCCACATGCCCACCAACTTCCGCTTAGTTCGTCCCCGAACCACACCGTACTGGGAGAGGTCTCGTCTCTGATACCATTAATGTAACGACACGAGACTTCCTGCAGGATTGATGAGTGTCTCCACAAACCAACACGGGTCTTTCAGCGTGCTTTGTCCTCACTCACACGCATCCTAGGAAACTTCCCAGGAGGTCACCCATCCCACAATTGCTCCAGGTCAAGCACGCTTAACCATGGAGTTCTTATGTTCTAGGCTCCCGAAAAGAAGTTACAACTTGTTAATATGGCTACACCAAATCAATTCCTCTAAGCCATCCTCAACTATGCAGTCCCATACCTACATAGTCTCTGAATCCCTCTCATTCCGGTGTGTATTTAGTTCATTCATGCAGACCCTCCGCCTAGAAGCCTGCCAAGAGCTGCTCCTTGTCCGTGCTTCATTGCACTGGCGATCACTCCTCGCCCTCGTCGGCCCCGGGACGCCACAAATTAAGCAATATGTTAGGGATGCTTGCATGATTTGATTAGTTTATGATCTTGTTCAAATCTAAAATCAATCTTATTGTTAATATTTCTTGATAAGTTTCAAGTTTGATAGAAATACATCTTGCAAAAACACATTTTAGTTTGTTGGTTGAAAATTTTTTTTTTTATAGTTAAAGAAAAGAATCAATTTTTGCAAAAAGGGGAAAAGTTTCAAAAAGTTATCATACTCAAGTCAACCACCCCTTCTTGAGTATTACGAAGCCACAACCAACAAGTGGTACCAAAGCTTTCACTCTTATGTAAAGCTTAATAACTTAAGAGGATGGCTTCAAATGACATCTTGGGAGAAGGGGCTTCCTTGGTAAGACCCCCAGCTTTCAATGGCACTGCCTATATGTATTGGAAAGAAAGGATGTTAATATTCCTTGAGGCTAGTGGCATTGATGTATTAGATGCTGTTGAAAATAGTCCATACATTCCTCACACTCTTGATGCAAATGGCACTAAGAAAGAAAAACTTAGAAGTGAATGGGATGATGACGACAAAAAGAGAGTAGGCTATAAAGCTAAAGCTAAGAATATTATAACTGCTGCCTTGAGTTATGATGAATTTTTTAGGGTTTCAAATTGTAAGACAGCTAAGCAAATGTGGGATACGCTACAAATTACTCATGAAGGAACCAATGATGTAAAGAGAGCAAGAATGAACTCACTCATGCACGAGTATAAACTCTTTCACATGAAGAATGGTGAAGACATCAATGATATGCAAATGAGGTTCACTCACATAGTGAATTAGCTGAATCGACTTGGAAAGAGCATTTCAGATGACTAACAAATCAACAAGATTATGAGATGTTTGACAAGAGAATGGCAACCAAAGATTACTGCAATAGCTGAATCAAAGGACTTAGCAACCATGAATATTGCTACACTATTTGGAAAACTTAAAGAGCACGAGATGGAGTTGCATAGATTGAATGACCATGAAGAGAATGAGAAAAAAAAAGAGGCTTATCACTTAAAGCACATGTCTCCAAAGAAAATTTTGACAGTGATGAAGATGAAGAAGTTGAAGAAAATGATGAATCTGAAGAGGATATGGGACTGCTAGTTAAAAAGTTCAAGAGATTCCTCAAAAAGAAGAAAACCTTCAACAAAAGGACCTCAAACTTCTTTTCTAAGAAGAACACTTCAAAATCTGATAGTTCAACATCAAATGTGAAGTGCTATGAATGTGGCAAACCTGGACATTACAAGAATGAGTGTCCTAAACTTCAAAAGAAGGACAAGCATGACAATCATGAGTCCAAGGACAAGAAGAATAGAAAGCCAAAAAGAGCATACATAGCCTGGGAGAAGAATGACATGGATTCCTCTGAAGATTCTGAGGAAGAAGAGGTTAATCTTTATCTCATGACTAACCATCAAAGTGACAATGAAGATGAGGTAAATGGAATCCCCCTTACCTATGATGAACTACAAGATGCCTTTGATGAATTGCATAGTGAAAATCTGGAAATTGCTAAGCAATTAATGTTATCTAGGAAAGTCATTACTAAACAACGTAGTGATTATGCATCTCTTCAAATTAAGATTAAAGAATTAGAAGCTAAGAACAATAAGCTAAGTGCATCTAGCTCTATATGTTCTAATTGTAATATTCTGGAAAAAGAAGTAGAAAAACTAAAAACCTCTCTATCTAAATTTATAATGGGAAGAGATAATCTAAATGCCATATTAGGACAGCCAAAAAGAGTATATGACAAAGCTGGAATAGGGTATAAACTAGCATTGCATGAAAAGGTTTTTAAGAAACTCTTTGTTGCACCTAAATCCTCTATTAGTCCTTTTGTTAAATGTTTCTATTGTGCAAGAAAAGGACATACAGCTTCTACATGCTATTTTAGAAATCCTTCAAGGATTAGTGTTAAACAAATTTGGGTTCCCAAGGGAACATATGTTATGACTAACAACAAAGGACCCAACAAAATTTGGGTACCTAAAACAAATGCTTAGAATCAATTTTGTAGGTGTGTTTGAGAGCCAAAAGTTCAAATTGGTATCTTGATAGTGGCTGCTCCAAATATATGACTGGAGATATCACAAGGTTCTCATCCTTTACTTCCAAACAAGGTGGAAGTGTCACCTATGGTGATAACAACAAAGGAAGGATCTTAGGAGTTGGAACAATTAGAAGAAGCACAACTACCAAGATAGAAGATGTACTATATGTGGAAGGGCTCAAGCACAATTTACTAAGCATTAGCCAACTATATGATAAAGGTTATAAGGTGCTCTTTAACTCTAGTAGTTGCATTATAGAAAATAAGTATGATAGTAATGCAAAGCAGATAGGTAATCGATTGAATAACATATACATGATAGATTTAAAGAGTATTTATGCTAGTTGAAACACCCCTCGATTTAATAACCATGGCACAATCGTCATTATGTCACAGTCACTAAATTTCGATGTGTTACGATTGTCAAACAACATTTATCCAAATTATATTAATCATTTCGCATATGAGGAAAATAGGAGCCACGAGTGAATAGTTACATACACAACCAGTTAAAATATGAATTATAAGATGTACTCAATTTACAACATTTAAGACTGGATAATCACCTTAAAACATATATATACCCAAAATACACTTTATATAGGTAATGCAAAATAAAATATAAACTACCCATAACATATCCACAACTAAGGAGTTGGGCACTCCCTCGGATCCTGAATGCATAAAGCAACCCCCGGCACATCGGTGTAGGGAGAAATACGGGATAAGGTCTTCAATTTCAGTCCTCTTCACGGTCCAAATCAGATCCCTGACAAATCGCATACGCTTGTCGGTCCAGTCGACTAGCCAAGCCTTGGCACCTTCGGTGAATTCAATTATGACGAAACCAATAGAATCCCTACAAGTTGTCCTTACCGAACGTAGAAGATCAAACCATTGTGAAATCTAAGAGATTCGACCTCGCCCCCTTTACAGACTTTAACCAAAAACCACACAAGATAGCAACAAATACAGAAAAAAGGTAAGACATTCTACTTTTATTACCTATGATGGCAGCAAAGAAACATAACACGAATGACAAAGTCATTCCATACATACAAATATTACAAATATGTTCAAGTTATCAATTGCATAGATATTTTCAGAAAATATATACCACGATAATACAATTATCAACAGCATTATAACAACAAGTATTCACTATAGATATATAACAAATATTTATGTTTCCATAATATGTATGTTAACCATGCCCATGATAATATGTGGACTAACCATGCATATGCACAATGCGTATACTGACCATCCTTATGTACAATGTACTCATTTCCTACTCCATGGAGCTAACTCAAGGTTTTTCAGAGATAAACGCCCTAGAAGATCTGTCCCCCCCTCAAAAGACAGTCTACGCTGGGCCATGGAAAGCAATAGTGCCTTGTTGGGTTGCCAGTGTGTTGCAATAGTGTTCACAACCAGGGGTATATATATAAGGTGATAACTTGATCACAAGTGAAACACTACGCCCTGACATCCCCCTAAGTCTATTCAAGACCCCACTATCCTGTAAGTCCTCGTCCACTCCTAGGCATAATACGCCATAACTGTATAATGCACAAAGCATATTCAATGGGATTCAACCCTCCATTGTACTATTCCCAACGGTATTGAAGCAACTGTCCATATAATTGTTCAATACCATTTTCATCAGTGATATTATATAATCGCCCATACGACTACATAGTATCACTATTAACTGGGTTTCCTTTGATAACTAGTCCTTCCTGACTAAATCGTCTACCTGATGGTTCTGGTTATAAAAGCAAACCACATCTGACTAAATAGTCTACTTGAGGTTTCTTGGTCTGGTACTTCAGTTCCATAATCACAATGTCGATGCATGCTTCAACCATGCTTAATGCATATAGATTCAGTGCATACATATATATATATATATATATATATATATATATATATATATTCACAATGATAGTGTAACTTATCCAAATTCACACACCACTATGAATCAATACCAAAATCTCACAGGTGAACACATACTATTCAAAGTTACTATGAAAGTTATGCTTTAATTCCATTATGTTCTTGCGTTAACTCTTCTTAGAATATTTAGTTTAAGTTCCTCACAGCCCTTCTCACACTCTTGTTCTTCCTTTATTCCAAAAATTGCTCTAAACTATAAGGCAAACTATCATTCTTGGTTCTTTAAAATTTATGAATCTCAAAGTACAATTAAATTTTCTAATTTACTAATCCTTGCATCCTATTACCATTAATTTAATCACTAGGTGTTGGGTGATAAATGTTTAATTTTGGATTCGACGGAGAAAATGCCTCTAGTGTACAAATGTGAGGCTACCTTTCGACGAAAAATAATATGACAGAATGATGAAAGATGTCAGCCATAATGTGATTTGGTGACGGAAATGGGTAAGTTTCAATTTGATAGAATCAACGTTGATAGGAAAAACATTATTTGACAAGAATAGCTAAAAGTCAAGTTCTGTCGAATGAAGATTCTGTCGAATGAAGATCAGTTCTGTCAAAGGATGCATAAAGCTGTCGAATATGCTAGAAAGTCAGTTCTGTCGAATGATGTATAAATTTGTCGAATATACTAGAAGGTCAGTTCTGTCGAATGATGTATAAAGATGTCGAATATACTAGAAGATCAGCAGAAATCCTAATTCGATGGATGGGTGTTGACGTTGGAGAAATCTTCCAAGTGTTGAACCGACGAAAGTACTAAATGGTCAGAAATTCTAATTCGACGGATATTGACATTGGAGAAGTTTCTCTCGTGTTGAACCGACGAAAGTACTAAATGGTCAGAAATTCTAATTCGACGGATATTGACATTGGAGAAGTTTCTCTCGTGTTGAACCGACGAAAGTGCTAAATGGTTAGAAATTGGTTTTGTCAAAAGTTGGGCAAGGTACTAATGTTGAATATGTGACACACAACTGCCGTATACGTGTCTAATTGTTTAGGAGTCAGTTATTTTCATAGTTTACCTATAAATATTAGGATTCATGATGTACAAAGGGTTGGATACTTGATTAATTATGAATTCCAATTGTTGCAATTGTTCACAAAGAACTCCAAATTTTGGGTGTAACACCCTCCTTAGGGCGTCACACTTCGTGTTACTCAATTATCATATTACCTTTTCGTTATGAATCGTGCTTGTAATATAAATACGAGTTGTAAAATTTCTTGGTGATAGTAAGATAAACTTAGCGGAAATTAAAACATTACAGCATCATTATAATATAATTTTACATTATATATACATAAGTCGTAGTACTGTCACACTTTAATATTTACAAATTGGACATCTAAAAATATTTACACATTAATTAAATTACATAATGCCCAAGTAACTCTAAACATGCGTAACCCTCGACGGGTCCTCCTCGGACTGCTCAACAGGAGGAATCCAACTTGACACAAAATATACAATACTAACCGTACCGGAGTACGGTAGTAAGCTCTCTATTACTGTTTATGTGAGAAATACATTTTCCAAGCAAGCTCGACGCACTATGCCTCCGGTTCCCATATACCTTACGAAAACTCCGCATCTCCATCTCTTTAGAACTCAACTTCCTTCTCGAAAATCTGATCTTCCTTGCGTTCTCACTCAACGTCTTGCTCAATCTCTTTACAATTATAAATACAATACGAAATAGACGACAGACAAAGAGGTGAGATCACCTACGCCAATACCAATATGGTAGCAATGAAGATAAACACATACAAATTCTCATACCATACAGCATACATAATTACAATTATGCCACCAACATCATTTATCTAACACATATCATTTATCATCATAATTCATACAATAATTCATAATTACGTCCATGTCCTTATCAATATTCACTTATTCAATAATTCGTTATCAAAATCAATAATTATGATAATACCCTCAGTATCTCTGTATATGCATCTAGACTCATGTACCTAGACTCAATTTTTCCTACTCTATGGAGCTAAAACTCGGTCGGAAAGAGTGATCGAAAAGAATCTGTCTCGCATAACATGCCTCAGACCACGTGCTCATTCTCTTTGCTCATTTAGCATTTGCTCATTTAGCATTTGCACATCTAGCATATGCATCACGGTCTTTATCGATCTCGATTATGGATAGTGTCTCGGTCCGGATCATCGGTGTATTGCATCGGTCTAACCTACGGTACAGAAGCTTTATTCTCTCGTCCATTGTAGGCAACCCGCACCCCGATGCCCCCAAGGTCAACGAGTGACCTACACTACGCACATCGCACCCACTCAGGAGGTGTGTTCTTTCCTTCTTTCAGCAATCAATCTTATTCAACCCCTCGGACTTTTTCAATGCACATTCAAATGCACCTTTCTCAATTCAATTCATTCTCTCATCTTCTCAATTCAATTTTCTTTATCTCATATTCGGGGTCCTCATATAGGCCCAATAATATTATTACTGTAATTTCATCGCAAAACCATATTTTTCGCATTTTCTCAAATCACGTATCAATTTTTCATCATTTCTCAATCACGTAAAATACTCTTCACACGTTTTAAATCAAGAATACTAGTTTCCTCAGTTAACACCAAAACTCAACTTCATTTTTCATATTTGCATAATAATCCTCATCCAAATAATATTTTCACAACAGTCACTCATAAAAGTCACATTTACGAAATAGTCCCTTGAAAAAAAATTCATATTTTACGAAATCATCCCTCATAAAATTCATATTTACAAAATAGTCCCTCAAAAATTCATATTTTACGTAATCATCCCTCATAAAATTCATATTTACAAAATAGTCCCTCAAAAATTCATATTTTACGAAATCATCCCTCATAAAATTCATATTTACAAAATAGTCCCTCAAAAATTCATATTTACAAAATAGTTTTTCATAAAATTCCTTTTTACGAAATAATCTTTCATAAAATTCATAATTTACAACATAATCCCTCATAAAAATCCTATTGACAAAATAGTCCTTCATAAAATCACATTTACGAAATAGTTTCTCATACAAATTATATTTATGAAATAGTCCCTCAAAAATCATATTTACTAAATAGTCCCTTATAAAGATCATATTTACAATATAACCATTCAAAAATCAATAATTACAACATGTCCCCATTAAATACAAAAATTATAATATTGCTCCTATAAAATCATAATCAGTATTGTTTCTCCATAATCATTTCATCTTGTCAGTATTCGACTCTTCCAAATTCAATTCCTTTTCTTTCAAATTCTAAATTCTCGCTTTAATCCATCATATTATTCACATCCTAATTTACACATACACTTACATGCATTCAGTTTCATACATACCAACATTTATCAAAACAATAAACATATTATCATACATGCAATCATAATTTCAAAGCCATAAACACCACAATCACAAACATAAAATCACCAACAACACAATCACAACTAAAGAAGTAGTTAAACAATAAGTGAATAAACCCTTAGGGGTTTTTCACCAGACACAACCATCTCCACACCACCAAAACTTGGTTGGTGAGGTTAAATCTCCCTCTTACCTCTTGAAGAACCTCCAAAGCTCTTTGTATGTCTCCTTCAAGCAAACTCCCTCCACCAAGAGCTTCTTCAAGGCTTCAAACTTGAGCTTTGAAGAACAAGATAGAAAAAAATAGATGATTTAGGCTTAGGTTTTTAACTACCAAAATGTCTTGAAATGAAGTAGGAAAGCAAGAAATAAGATAGTTTAGAATTATAGAAGAGTGATTGATGAAAAGAGGGTGGAAGGCCGTGAGGTTGGAGAAGAAAAGAAGAAGGAAATTTGAGAGCTTTTGCTATTTGGAGAATTTTGAAGAAAGATAAAGAATTTGACTATGCATGGTCGTAAACCATTTTGAGAGAAAATGGAGTGAAGTCTTTGGGTTAGAGAAGGTGAATTTGTGAGGATGAAATGGAGAGAAAAGGAAGAAAGATGATGCTCAGGTTCGTGGGATTTGAGAGAAAAGATGAATACTGTTTTTGATGTGAGAGAAAATGTAATTTATGAGAGTGAAATTATGAGGCGATTGCCGTGGGATAAGCTTAAATAAAGTTTAGGATTTACATGAAGTAAAATATCTTATTCTGAATGCACGTGGCTGATGTCATTCATTTGACTTTCAAGGTTATTGGATTGTTCAAGAACCTTGTAGAACCTCTTTCAAGTTGCTACGTGGCCGACGTAGAACCCCTCCAAATTGCTTTGCATGAACGTGAGTTTCCAAGGAAATTTTTGACGAAAAATGACATAACAAAATTCGGTAAGATGGGAGAACATCATTTCCCAAGAATGGTTAAAATCAAGTGTTGTCGGATGAGAACTCTGTCGAATGGTGATTCTGTCAAACGAAAATGAAAGGCTGTCGGATGAACTTCAAAAGGTCAACAAATATCCTAATTCGTCGGACAGATGTTGATGTTGGAGAAATCTTCTAATTGTCGAATCGACGAAATACTATATGGTCAGAAGATCAAATTCGACGGATTTTGACATTAGAGAAATTTTTCTACTGAAATCAGGAATTCTTACTCGACGGTCGTTAGCACCATAACTTGACGAACCTTATCATTCAAATTCGACAGACATTGGTATCCCCACTCGACGGAAATTGACATTCTAACTCAACAGACATGAGCATCCTCACTCGACGAATTTTAACTTGGTACTTAATAATCAAAAGATCCAATTCGACGGATTTTAACATGGTACCAACTAGTAAGAAGATTAAATTCGACGTATTTGGAAAGAAGTCCAAATTCGATGGATATGACATTGTCTTAAAAGATCCTATTTCGACGGATTTTGGCATTGTTTTAGAAGGTATATTTCGACGAATATAAACATCTTCATTTTGATTTGTAGAATCGTCCAACAAGATTTAGGGAAAAGGAGAACCATATTGTTCTTAACTAATTCTTTGCTAACAGAACGTCCATCGCTTTGTCGAACCTGAGGACTTCTCCCATGTTTTGAATAGATGGTCTTCTCGTCGGAAGGATGTCTTGGTCGGAATAGATGGTCTTTGTCGGAAGAGACAGCCATAACAGCCAAAATCTTTGATTTCTGATTCAAGAATTGAGAATCAGTTTCATCCAGTCTTGAGGTATTTTGGGTTTTGTCGAACTACCGATTGATGTTGTCGGGAAATGCTCTGGAAGTGTCGAATTCAACTCACTATTTAACTTATGCTTGCATTCAGTAATTAAATCTGACGGGATCAAAATGTTAGAAACATGTCTTCAAAAGTATTTGGACCTTGTCCGAATTCTGTCGGTGTCAAGATCTTCAAAAATCTTGGATTGTCGAATGAGTTACGTGAGATTGATCTTTTGGATCCCTATAAGGCTTGAGAAAGACCGAGTCTATCGACAGGAGTATATTCATAAAACTGTCGAGCTTTGTTTGTCGGAATAGGCTTGAAATGAAGTCAGTATCGACAATAATCTATTCTCAAAAGAAATTATCGAATTCGGTTTGTCGAAACAGGTTTTGAAATGAAAACCATTTGAGAAAATGTTGAGGAACTTCTATCGGATTGGGATTTCCAGAATTTTGGTCGAATTAGAATTCCAGAATTTTGGTCGGTTGATCATTATGGCAAATTATAGTCGGATCGAATAATTCATTGCAATAGCAACTATGCATCAAGCAACATATATTTATCAGTAAAATAGAATTATTTTACAGATAAATTCTAAAAATTAATAGATTCTTTTCTGTGTTACTCAGATTCGGGTTAAGTAAGATCCCCCATCTCTAAATAATCAGACAAGAATTTCCCCGACCCGAAAATTATTATTTTCTTGACCAGGAGCAAATCACACAAAATAATCACAAATAGTATCAGAATAATCAAATTATTTTTATAATGCACAGAAAACACAGAGTAGTGTGATTCTATCAGCTCTTGCAACATAGTCTAAAATTTGGGGTGTTACAACTCTCCCCCTCTAAAAAAAAGTTTCGTCCTCGAAACTTGACACACTTAAAATAAAAATGGATACTACTCTCTTATCTTATCTTCTAATTCCCATGTTGCTTCACCACGTATATTGTTCCAAACCACTGTAACCAATGCGCTTTCTTTTCCTCGAAGTTGCTTTGTCCTTTGATCTTCAATCTTGACTAGAAACGTCTCGTAGGTTGAATTTTCCTTCATTTATACGATGTCCAACAGAGTATCCGATACGGTCTAATAACTTCAGAGTGGGTTTCCTCGACTTAATCACTTGTCCATCTCTTGTCATAAGTGTCACACGTAGAGACACATGGTCACCTTCTTCAAATTCAAGCGGTCTTCGTCTTTTATCTTCATAACTCTTTTGTCGTGTCTGAGTTGTCCTTATTTTGCCTTAGATCGTCTTTACTTTCTCAGTAGTTTGCTGCACAATTTCTGGTCCTACCTCTGTACTTTCAACATCATGATGCTAACACAATGATGTTCTATCTCGTCACCCAGACAATGCCTCATAGGATAGGTACCCTATATTCGAACGAAAACTATTGTTGTATGTGAATTCTATCAATGGTAGAAATTCACCCCAACAACCAGCTTATTCTAGAACACCAGCTCTCAACAAATCCTTTGAAAATTCTAGTTATCGTCTTCTCCTTATATCCTAGCCCCTCTTGATTGTACAAGTACTTCAAACCCTTGAAATTATGGTAGACTTTATAGGAAAGAACATATCTTCAAATTTTCGTTACAAAACAACTATCGCATATTCTAAAATGTAAATCGAATGATTCTTCTCATGTATGTTCCACTGCCTTGAAGTATACGTCACCATCTTTTTTTTATCTTAACACTCAATCTAAATTCACAAGTTGAACTTCTAACAGAACTTGCATTCGACTAGTTTTACGCATAACTCTTTCTTAATTGAGATACATGAAAGACACTTTGAAAGTCATAAGGAAAAATAATAAGACTATTCAATAGGTTACTAGATTAGTCCAATAAGAATTTGAAATGATCTAATAGATTTCGAAATGAACATAGTCCAAAAATTTTAGAAATGAACTTTCTGGATTCAAATCCAAAAATCTCAGGTCAAGGAAACACTAAGGTTACATTGTAACAATCTAGTAGGATATGGTTGGAAAATAACCAATCCATTTATAAAGTCAGGTTCTCAAATAGATGTAATTTTAGATAAACAAATCAAATCAACAGAAAAGATTTGATACCCAATAGATGCAAGGTAGAGTTAGAAAACTTGAGTATAACCAACAAGTTTAACAAGAAGAGTAGAAATACACAAATCACATTATAACAAAGACACGGATAAGTCAAATTGATTTACTCAGTCTATTTGAAAAAGAAATAGACAAATCAAATTAACAGAAAAATTTTAAACTCCATAACAATAAGATAGTTTCAAGCAGACTCGAGTAGTAATATCAAGTTTAGAAGTTGAAGTAGTATTATGAAAAGAACAAAACACAGATAACCTAAAAAAATTTTACACAGTCACAGATCACAAAAGACTGGGTTACCTTACGCATTATACAATACATTTTTAAGATTACCCTCTATGGCACAATTTCCTTGCTCCTTAAGTTTTTTGTATTTGAATGGTCTCACTACACTCTCTGCACCGGCTCTTTCTTCTTCTTGAGATTTTGAAATACGTGCATCACTAATGGAAAGTTCCATCTTCAATTGATCACAATCTCTGGAGAAATGTCCAGGCTTCCCACATCGATAACAAATAACCCCTTTATGCTGACAATCTTTAGTGAGATGATCTTTTCCACACTTGAAACATTTCAGTGATGATACCACAGTCTGACCAAAATTGTTGCCACTAGTACTTCCTCTCTTTGTTTGTTGTTGCTTCCTCAGTGGTTGTACACACTGCTTTTGCTGAACACGATCGACCTTACGCTTCCTTCCATCTTGGATTATCAAAGGTTCTAAGTTACAGCTTCTCACATCTGATGGCTGCTCCAATCCTAGTAAGCTGTGAAGTTCGATTATCAGTTCTTGCTGTTGAGTGATCATCTGTCTCTGTTGTACTGCTACTTCAATCATCTTTTGCATCACACTTCTAGCTGCAGCTATACGATCTTCATCACGTCTCGCATCCTCATGCTCATGTTCGCTTCGTTCCATTATCTTTCTTCAAAGATAAATAAAATCAAAACATGATGAACTTAACGCAACTATTTCACATAACATCGTCTCCTTTCGGAAACCAAAATATATCTCTGTGTTCAACATCAGAGATTCACACAGCACAAACAAGACAAGCCTACCCACAAACCCAAAAGACTCTAACTTGGGCTCTGATACCACCTGATGTAACACCCTCCTTAGGGCGTCACACTTCGTGTTACTTAATTATCATATTACCTTTTCGTTATGAATCGTGCTTGTAATATAAATACGAGTTGTAAAATTTCTTGGTGATAGTAAGATAAACTTAGCAGAAATTAAAACATTACAGCATCATTATAATATAATTTTACATTATATATACATAAGTCGTAGTACTGTCACACTTTAATATTTACAAATTGGACATCTAAAAATATTTACACATTAATTAAATTACATAATGCCCAAGTAACTCTAAACATGCAGAACCCTCAGACGGGTCCTCCTCAGACTCCTCAACAGGGAGGAATCCAACTTGACACAAAATATACAATACTAACCGTACCAGGAGTACGGTAGTAAGCTCTCTATTACTGTTTATGTGAGAAATACATTTTCCAGCAAGCTCGACGCACTATGCCTCCGGTTCCCATATACCTTACGAAAACTCCGCATCTCCATCTCTTTAGAACTCAACTTCCTTCTCGAAAATCTGATCTTCCTTGCGTTCTCACTCAACGTCTTGCTCAATCTCTTTACAATTATAAATACAATACAGAAATAGACAGACAAAGAGGTGAGATCACCTACGCCAATACCAATATGGTAGCAATGAAGATAAACACATACAAATTCTCATACCATACAGCATACATAATTACAATTATGCCACCAACATCATTTATCTAACACATATCATTTATCATCATAATTCATACAATAATTCATAATTACGTCCATGTCCTTATCAATATTCACTTATTCAATAATTCAGTTATCAAAATCAATAATTATGATAATACCCTCAGTATCTCTGTATATGCATCTAGACTTATGTACTTAGACTCAATTTTTCCTACTCTATGGAGCTAAAACTCAGGTCGGAAAGAGTGATCGAAAAGAATCTGTCTGCATAACATGCCTCAGACCACGTGCTCATTCTCTTTGCTCATTTAGCATTTGCTCATTTAGCATTTGCACATCTAGCATATGCATCACAGTCTTTATCAGATCTCGATTATGGATAGTGTCTCGGTCCGGATCATCGGTGTATTGCATCGGTCTAACCTACGGTACAGAAGCTTTATTCTCTGTCCATTGTAGGCAACCCGCACCCCGATGCCCCCAAGGTCAACGAGTGACCTACACTACGCACATCGCACCCACTCAGGAGGTGTGTTCTTTCCTTCTTTCAGCAATCAATCTTATTCAACCCCTCGGACTTTTTCAATGCACATTCAAATGCACCTTTCTCAGTTCAATTCATTCTCTCATCTTCTCAATTCAATTTTCTTTATCTCATATTCGGGGTCCTCATATAGGCCCAATAATATTATTACTGTAATTTCATCGCGAAACCATATTTTTCGCATTTTCTCAAATCACGTATCAATTTTTCATCATTTCTCAATCACGTAAAATACTCTTCACACGTTTTAAATCAAGAATACTAGTTTCCTCAGTTAACACCAAAACTCAACTTCATTTTTCATATTTGCATAATAATCCTCATCCAAATAATATTTTCACAACAGTCACTCATAAAAGTCACATTTACGAAATAGTCCCTGCATGTGGCGTCCCGGGGCCGATGAGGGCGGGGAGTGATCGCCGGTGCAATGAAGCACGGACAAGGAGCGGCTCCTGGCAGGCTTCTAGGCGGAGGGTCAACATGAATGAACTGAATACGCATCGGAATGAGAGGGATTCAGAGACTGTGCAGGTATGGGACTGCATAGTTGAGGATGGCTTAAAGGAATTGATTTGGTGTAGCCATATCAACAAGTTGTAACTTCTTTTCGGGAGCCTAGAACATAAGAACTCCATGGTTAAGCGTGCTTGACCTGGAGCAATTGTGGGATGGGTGACCTCCTGGGAAGTTTCCTAGGATGCGTGTGAGTGAGGACAAAGCACGCTGAAAAGACACGTGTTGGTTTGTGGAGACACTCATCAATCCTGCAGGCAGTCCTAGATCGTTACATTAATGGTATCAGAGCCGGGACCTTTCCCAGTACGGTGTGGTTCGGGGACGAACCAAGCGGAAGTTGGTGGGCATGTGGCATCCCGGGGCCGATGAGGGCGGGGAGTGATCGCCGGTGCAATGAAGCACGGACAAGGAGCGGCTCCTGGCAGGCTTCTAGGCGGAGGGTCTACATGAATGAACTGAATACGCATCGGAATAAGAGGGATTCAGAGACTGTGCAGGTATAGGACTGCATAGTTGAGGATGGCTTAAAGGAATTGATTTGGTGTAGCCATATCAACAAGTTGCAACTTCTTTTCGGGAGCCTAGAACATAAGAACTCCATGGTTAAGCGTGCTTGACCTGGAGCAATTGTGGGATGGGTGACCTCCTAGGAAGTTTCCTAGGATGCGTGTGAGTGAGGACAAAGCACGCTGAAAAGACACGTGTTGGTTTGTGGAGACACTCATCAATCCTGCAGGCAGTCCCAGATCG
Organism: Ormosia semicastrata; assembly: GCA_029884595.1. NCBI lineage: Eukaryota > Viridiplantae > Streptophyta > Magnoliopsida > Fabales > Fabaceae > Ormosia > Ormosia semicastrata. The sequence goes on along the minus strand of JAQQTO010000061.1, from coordinate 60,642,071 downwards.
TTACATTGGGCCTCAAAACCGTGGCCACCCAAGGGAAAATCCGACATCAATTTCTTCCATTGCATGTATTCTAATCCAATCCAACATATCAATATACACAAACAAACAATCTAAAAGTATAAAAACATTACAAACAACATGCAAACATACTAATCATGCAAACAAAGAATAACCCTCAATAGGGTTTTCTCACAATCAATCACAAACAAAGAGTTTCTCACTACCAAAATAGGTTGAAGAAAATAATCTTCCTTTTACGTTAGTGAAGAACAAGGAAAGCAAGCTCCTTTTGTCCTTGAAATTTCGTGCTTCTCCACCACAAGATCCTTGGGTATTCAAATCCATAAAAATCAAGATCAAAGAGTGGAAATGGCACCCATAGTCACCAATGTGACCATGGACCACGAAAATGGGGAGAAAAAGAGAAGAAAGTTGAGAGCTTTACCTTAAAGCTTGAAGCTTTGGTGTTGGGCTGCCAACCACGAAAATGGAGGAGCCAAGGTGAGTTCCACGAAGAAGAAAGCTTGAGGATGGAGAGGAAAGACAATGGCTTGAGTTAGCTTGAGCAAGGAAAGCTTGAAAGCTTAACAATGGAGTGTATGAATGGGGGAGAAGAGAAGAAGAGAGTGAGGAAGAGAGAAAGAGTAGCGTGAATGAGAAAAAATGGGAGGGAATAATTCTGATATTCACCCCAAAATCGTGCTGCAACATAAGAGAGGGAGGAGAGAGAAAAGTGGGTAGGGACAAAGCTTCCTAGAAGCTTCCTGGAAGCTTCCTTGAGAAGCTTCGCACGCTTCTCAATAAAGTGAAGTGTGTGGTCACTTAAATGATGTCATAAAAATAACTAGGTAGAAATAATCTACTAGAACTATTTCTTAGTGGACAAAATTTTACAGTTAGCGTAATAATATTTTATTATTCCACAGATAATAAAATATACTGCGATTTTATTTATCAGATAAAATCTCGTAAAATATAAACCTCGTAAACTGTGTCCAACCTTGGGTTTAGAAAGATCTCTCGTCGACGTTTCTACAGTTTAAAGTTTACCAACCTCAGGGAAAATATTTCGTTTTCCCAGCTCTGCTCAGTGGGCACGCAAAATGAAGAATATATTAAAATATTCAGCGTTTCTAAAAAATTTCAAAAAAATCATCAAAAATCACAAATATTGGAAAATGACTATTTATCACGAAACAATCAACTTCCGAAGTGTTACACTGACATTGCTCAGTGTGCACGTAAAATGACAAAATATATTAAAATATTCAACGTTTTCAAAAAAATTTAAAAAAATTCTCAAAAATCATAAATATTATAAAACAATTATTTATAATGAAATAAGTGAATTTTCGGGATGTTACACTAGTGATGTATGTTGTTTAATATCTAAGGAAGATGAGAATTGGCTATGGCATAAAAGAATAACACATATTCATATGGATCATCTAAACAAACTCATTTCTAATGAATTGGTAATTGGACTTCCTAAAATCAAGTTCTCAAAAGATGGTTTATGTGATGCATGTCAAAAGGGCAAGCAAACTAAAGTATCTTTTAAGGCTAAGAATATAGTTTCAACTGAAAGACCTTTACAACTACTGCAAATGGACTTATTTGGACCCTCTAGGACCAAAAGTTTTGGAGGAAATTTGTATGCATTAGTTATAGTTGATGATTACTCTAGGTTTATATGGATCTTCTTCTTAGCACATAAGAATGAAGCTTTTATAACTTTTAAGAAAATGGTTAAGTTTGTACAAAATGAAAAAGACATGAAAATAACTTCAATAAGGAGTGATCATGGTGGAAAATTTCAAAATGAAGAATCTGTACATGTTACATTTAGTGAAACTAACCCCGAAAAGTTGGGAAAGGAATTTGCTGATGATGTTGCAAAAACTATAGAAGAGATTCAACTTGAGGAAAAGCAGGAGAATGCCAAAGTGGATGAAGTAGTGAAATTCCAGGAGAGGCTAAGCATGAAGATCTACCTAAAGAATGGAAAACTGCAAGGAATCACCTCTGGACAACATAATTGGTGAAATATCCAAAGGGGTAACCACTAGACATTCCTTAACAAATGCATGCAATAATATGGCTTTTGTATCACAAGTTAAACCTAAAACTATAGATGAAGCAATTATTGATGAAAACTAGACTATGACAATGTAAGAAGAACTTAATCAGTTTGAAAGAAATAAAGTTTGGAAACTTGTTCCAAAACCCAAGGATTAACAAATAATTGGTACAAAATGGGTGTTAGGAATAAGCTTGATGAAAATGGTATCATAGTAAGGAATAAAGCTAGATTAGTAGCTAAAAGCTATAATCAAGAAGAAGGAATTGACTATGATGAAACATATGCACCTGTGGCTAGATTAGAAGCTATTAAAATGTTGTTAGCATATGCATGTATCATGGATTTTAAATTGTATTAAATGGATATTAAGAGTGCATTCCTAAATGGATATATACAAGAAGAAGTGTATGTTGGTCAACTCCCTGGATTTGAAATAAATGAATTTCCTAATCATATGTATAAACTCACTAAAGCCTTGTATGGACTTAAACAAGCTCCAAGAGCTTGGTATGAAAAGCTAAGTAATTTCTTACTTCAAAGGGGATTTATAAGAGGAAAAGTTGACACAATACTATTCACTAAAATAAAAGCACAAAACATACTACTTCTTCATATTTATGTTGATGATATTATATTTAGTTCTACTAATAAATCTTTATGTAAGGAATTTGCCAAACTAATGCAAAACGAGTTTGAAATATCTATGATGGGAGAGCTTACATTTTTCCTTGGACTACAAATCAAACAATGTGATGATGGGACTTTCACAAGCTAAACTAAGTACTGCAAAGAACTATTGAAGAAGTTTGGAATGGAGAATGCAAAGGAAATGACTACTCCAATGAGTCCATCATGTTACTTGGACAAAGATGAGAAAGGTAAATAAGTAGATGTTTCCAAGTACAAAGGTATAATTGGTTCCTTACTCTATCTAACTACAAGTAGACCTGATATAATGTTCAGTGTTTGTATGTGTGCTAGATACCAATCTAATCTTAAGGAATCACACTTAACTACTTTAAAAAGAATCATAAAATACTTATTAGGAACTAAAGAAATGGGATTATGGTATACTAAAGGATCAACATATAACTTAGTAGGATATTCTGATTTTGACTTTGCCAGATGCAAGTTAGATAGGAAAAGTACTAGTAGAACTTGCCACCTTCTAGCAAACTTATTAGTTTCTTAGTTTAGTAAGAAATAAACAAGTGTGGCTTTATCAACTGCTGAAGCAGAATATGTTGCAGCAAGAAGTTATTGTGCACAAATTCTTTAGATGAAACAATAATTTATTGACTATGGTGTTCTCTTAGAGAGAGTTCCAATCAAATGTGATAATACTAGTGCTATAAATCTCACTAAGAATCCTATAATGCATTCAAGAACCAAACACATTGAGATAAGACATCATTTCATAAGGGATCACATTCATAGTGGAGATATAATCATTGAATATATTGATACATCTAAGCAATTAGCTGACATTTTTACTAAACCATTGGATAAAGAAAGCTTTTTCTACATAAGAAGAGAATTAGGAATAATTGATCCTACCTATGCTTGATGTTTTGAATGTTGAATACATGATAATTTGATGTTTGATGTCTGTACATCGATTAAACAATCGATTATTTTGATCAAATATGTACAGGATATCATGTACATCGATTGACACATCGATTAATCTGCTATGAAAACTTAAAAATTCCAATTTGATCTGCTATACATCGATTATCACATTGATTGAATCACTAATCTAAGATGCACTACTCACTGTAATTGCCTATGTATCGATTGATACATCGATTAGAAATGCATTAAAAATCTGACCCTGTGTATACATCGATTGTAACATCGATTGAATGATAGTTCTAAAATTTAGGACTCACTGACTTACCCTATACATCGATTTGTACATCAATTGGGTGTATGCTGCAATTGTTGGACTCTCTGACATTGCTTGTACATCGATTCACATATCGATTGAGTTCAAGTTTTCAGAACATGGTACTCTCTGAATTAGCTTATACATCGATTAATACATTTATGTACCTGGTTTAAAGTTCAAATCCTGATGCTAAGTACTTCGATTAGCACGTGTGTACAGGAGGAAAAACCTTTTAATACATCAATTGGGTAATCGATTAACTGATTTGGGTTTATAAATTTCAACCCTTCCCTCCAAAATTTTCACTTTTCAAATCAAAGTTTCAAAGACCCAAACCCTAGCAGAGCTCAAAATCATTTCCAATGGCTCGTGTGAAGCAACCTGGACCCTCTACACCTATTCCCTCTAACTCCACATCTTCCTCCTCAACTCAATCTTTCACACCTCAACATGTTTCACCCATAGCAACCCCTACACGTCCTAAAAGAAAAAGAACTGAGAAAACTCAGGTTTCTCAAAGGATTGATAAGCTTCCAATCAAAAGTTTAAAGAAGACACGAGACAAGGGTAAGAAAGTAGCTAAATCTTCAAAACCAGTACCCAAGAAACAAGAAAAGAAGAAGAAAGTGGTGAAGGAAACACCTAAAACGAAGACTGTTCAAAAGAAGATAAAGAGGACAGAGGAAGAAGAAGATGATGAAGGAGTCACTGAGATTGAACTTCTCAAGAGGTATTTTTCTGATGAGGAGTACATCATGCTTTACAAGAATAATTTTAAAAATAGGGATATTCACGAGGCTAGGATTGTAGATTTCAACTATTTTGAGGTCAATGAGTTTACTTTTCATAAGATTTTAGAGGAGTATAAGCTGAGTGAATTTTTGCAAATTAAGAGTGATATTTACCCTACATTGATCAAAGCATTTTACTGTACATTTGAGATGGACAATGAGGGATTTTCTGCTGAGGTAAAGAACACAAGAATAGAGATGACTTTTGATGAGTTTGCTCAATTTACTGGACTAGATTACAAAGGAAGTAATCTTGCTGGCACTGGACCTGACAATGTATGGATCAAGAACTTTGACAAGGAAGAAACAATGAAGGTGCTTCTAGTTGAAAATGCACCAGAAGGAAGACTGATCAATATAAGCTCTATACACATTCAACATAGGCTCCTGCAATATGTGCTGAGCAAGATGCTTTTACCAAGATCTGGAAATCATGCTATTTTACAGAACAATGATATTCTGCTGCTCTAGGCTATGATACAAAAGAAGCAGATGAGTTGGAGTTTTATAATTGCAAGGCACAAGCTGGATTGCAAAATAAGTGGAGCTACCCTCCCCTATCCTGGATTAGTGGTGAGATTGCTGGAGCATTTTGGAGTCTCTCTGGATAATAAAGAAAGGTTTCAGGCTAAGTAAGTCATTCACAAGTTTGGTAAAGAGACCATTAGCAAGATGAAGCTTGCTAAAGTGAATGAAGAGTGGGTTAGGATAGCTGGTGAAGAGCCAAGAGCTATTGTGGAAAACTTAGAGCTGAATAGCAAGATGGACAAGCTGATCCAAATGTTTCAGAACTTTGAGAATAGGCAAATCAAACATCATTTAATGTTAAAATAGTCTATTAATTTTCTGAATATCATACTCAACACATTGGAAGGCCAAATGGCCACTTTGCATCAAAATCTAGGCATTTCCATCACTACACCTCCAGAAGTTCATCCCACTTCTGAAGATGTTGTGAACATGGCTAGAGAAGTTGCTGCTGCTACACCTGAAGAAGAAGGTAATCTTGAAGAACAAGCAGCCCAAGCTTCACAGCACACTGAAGAACCAAGGACAAATGAAGATGTTTAGATCTTAGGATGTCTTAAGTGTGTCTATAATGATGTTAACATGTTGTTTTTTTCATATTTGTTTTACTGTTTTCAATTTCAATCTTTCTTTGAACAATGATGAATATAAATGACTGTATAACTTGTTTTGATTATGATGATATGAATAGTTGAATTTCTAGTATATACCTATTTTACAACATGATTATTACTTTGAATCTCCCACACATGTTCTTTTTTATAATGAAAAAGGGGGAGAATAGGTACACCATATGATGCGTGAAATCCGCAAGTGTACGGTTTCGTCGTCAAGTAATAAAAAGATCGAATCCACAGGGACTGTGTGTATGAATACCAATTAATTAATTAACTCAATTAAATTAAACAAGAGAAAATATGATTGTTGATTGATAAGAACTTAGTAACAAAATAATTAAATAAAAATTAAGAAAACAGAATTTAGAATAAAAACAGCAAGTTATCAAGAATGGGATTTTCAGAATTAAGAAAGCTTCCAAGATTGGGATACCACAATGATACAAGATAAATCCTAATTGACAACCCTTTTATTAAATCTGAAATTCAATTGAAGGTGAATTACCCAAAATTAGTTAATGTTCTCTTTCAAGATACAAGATCCGTGCCCAATTAAATCAATTCCTACTTTCGTGGTAATTGAATTTAAATTGAACCCATTACGCTTTGTGGTAATTCATTGAATCCTCGAAAGGCTAAAACTACTTTCGTGATTTAGACCTTAAGATCAATTCTTATGGTTCCAACACTTAGGTTCACCTCTCAGTACGTCCCTAAATGCCTATGAGATGTAAATAAGTGGCCAGCAAATTCACATGAATAAGAGCAATAAGAATTGAATCAAAGAACATTCAAGATCAATAAAAGGGGAAACAACGTCAATTATTCATTATCAAAGTATCAAAGGGCATTGCCCAATCCTAGAAACAAAAGAAACTACTCAGACATAGAGAAGAAGAGACAAGAAATCAAACTTAAAAACATCCCAAACCCGTAACAATGGAAGAAGAAGGGAGAAAGATGAAGAACCCAAGCCTCCTTTGTGCCTCCTCCAAAACTAGGTTAGAACCAAGATAGAATGCCCTAATTGCAATCAGAACATCTATTTATAGCCTAGGGTTTTTATGGGCCAAAAGCCCCCAAAAGAAATAAAAACCAAAAACTAAAATCTGCTGCGCGCCCCGAACCACGGCCGTGGTGTCCACCACGGCCAGGCCGTGGTTGGTTCTGGAATGGCCTTCCAAGCTCAATATGACCCATTAGACCTCCGAATCTGGAAAAGTGCTCAACATGAAAGTTGTAGATTTGGATCTTAGCTATCAACCATCAAAATTTTAGCTCATTTGACAACTTGTAGCTCGAGATATGTCATGAATAGTATACAAAGGTCAAGCTGTCAGGATCAGCACCCTAGTTCTTGCTTCAACTCCAATTTGAGTTATCCAAATGTGTGATTGGGCCTTTGAGGTCTTCATGAAAGTTGTAGACAATTGTCTTATCTTTCCTTAAATTAGTTCCATAAAGTTTCAACTTCAATCATGTAAGCTTCCATTCATTCCAAGGCCAATTCAACATTAATCCTGCACAAGAACACCAAAAACACCGCAGTTATCCGAACTAAGGGAAAAACAAACCAAAAGGGAAACTAAAATGCCTAAAATGCTCAAGAATGCATGCAAAACAAGAACAAAACATGATGTTGTTTCACACACATCACCATACTAAATAAAACAGCTTGAACTAATGATCTAAAATAATGATGCAATGATCTTATATATGTTTAAATGATAAGAACTGTCAATTAGACAGGGGGAGTAAATGGTAAACAACTGCTGCATTTTATTACTCTGATATTTCTAGTTACTTCCTAAGATATATTGAATGTTAAACATAAAATGTATGGTAAGTTTATCATCAATCAAAAAGAGGAATTTTGTGGATAAATGACCCTAGCATGTTTTGATAAATGACTAGTATGTTTTGATTAATGACTAAACTTAACATGATTATTACTTTAATTCACTAACTACTTGCCAAGTTTGACTTTTTCAATGAGATTTAATAGAGCAAGAAAAGTGGATGCAAAGGATCATGGAACAAAGCATTTCAATGCAAGGATCATGAAGGAAAACTTGAAGAAGGAGCATCATGAAGAAGGAATTCAACGAAGATCATTAGGAACCTTTTTGTAAAGAAAAGACTTAATATAATTCTTTGATTAAGCTCTCTAAAATAAGTAAAAATGGTTTTCAAAATTAAAAATATACTAAGAATGAAAAAGGTTAATTAATAAATCTATACATCTATGTGTACATCAATGTACTTTCAGTTAATTAATTAACTTTTAATAAAAACATCAGTGTACATCTATGTATAAGTGTTATACATCTATGTATACATCGATTGATTCTGGACATACTTGGTCAGTATGCATTTTTGCATCTGTACATTAATTGGTACATCGATGCATAAGCCAAAACAGAAGCAAGGACTTTTTGAAATAGCCATACAATCGATTAGGTAATCGATGTATGAACTTCTGGGCTGAAATTGCAAGTGTTTCTCAAGAACAATATTGATGTACTCATGAGTGTATCACTCAAGAACAAGAACATCCAAGAACACAATCGATTAGGCAATCGATGTACACACGTTGTAAGAAGTGAAATTTTATTTAATACATCTGTGTAATAATCGATTGACTGATAACTAATTTTTTTTTTATAAGTTTGTTTTGATCTTAACTGACTTGTAAAGTGTGTCCAACGAATCTATTTTGAAATATACCTATATAAGGACATTGGCAAACACTTTTTCAATAACAACTTATTCAAAACTTGAGATCAAATACATAAATACAGAGAGAGCTTTTCATTGAAAATCTGAGTATTTTTCTGTAGAGTTTCAAATTATAATATCTGATTTCTTGAATCTGATTCAATCTTTTCATATTGTAAAAAAGAGATAAGAGAGAAGGTTCTCTCACTGATTAAATCAAGAGTAGAAGGGACTCTTGGTGCTATGCAAGAGTAGAAGGAACTATTGTGAGAATTGCAAGATTACTTTGACTGGAAAAGCTATCATTTGGGTAGAACGAACCAAGAAGTGAAACTTGTGTAAAGAATCTTGTAAATTGGTTTTTAATAGTGGACGAAAGTTACAGTCATGTGGGGACTGGATGTAGGTTACCAGAGGAGGTAGCTGAACCAGGATAAAACTCAGTTTGCAATTTTCTCTATCCCTTAACTCCTTATTTGCTTTATTTTTGAATGTATGAATTAAGCAATATGTTAGGGATGCTTGCATGATTTGATTAGTTTATGATCTTGTTCATATCTTAAATCAATGTTATTGTTAATATTTCTCGATAAGTTTCAAGTCTTGATAGAAATACATCTTGCAAAAATACATTTTGGTTTGTTGGTTGACAAATTTTTTTTTCATAGTTAAAGAAAAGAATCAGTTTTTGCAAAAAAGATGAAAAAGTTTCAAAAAGTTATCATACTTAATTCAACCCCCCTTCTTGAGTATTACGAAGCCATAACCAATAGCTTGAACTCATAAGAACATCTCTAACTATCTTCATCTTATGTATGTTGTATGTTGAGGGATGATTAGTGGGTTTGAGGGACTTAAGTCATCTTCTAGCTTGCTTAGTGCCATTAATGGCTGAGCTTGGATAGTTTTAGCTTAACCTATGTAAAGTTCTGAATTATGAGCTTAGAAACTTCCATTTGTAAGCTTAAGTTAAAAGTTGAGTAATGGATATTTCTTTGAAGCATGATAATGTAAATCCATGTTTGATGACTTGGCTGTTGTTATGGAACCCTATATAGACTAGTTTTGGAAGCACTTATTTTGTAATGTGTTTTCCATGGGTTTATATGGGATGATGGAAGAGGAAAGGTTATGGTTGCCTTGTTCTTCTGCTAAAAAACATAGTAGATAACCGGTTATGCATAATCTATAACCGATTATCTGCGTGTTTCAAGTAGTTATGGAAGAAGCCATAACCGGTTAGGCACAAGGCCTAATCGGTTATTGTTCTCTAGAAGAGAGTTGTTCTGACTTGATAATTGGTTAGCATGATAGCATAATCAATTATTGCTTAAAGACAGAGACATAAGAAGCACATCAGTTGCTCCATAACCGATTACTAAGACCCCATAACCGATTATGGCGAGTTAAAAATTATATTCTTGGCTTGTTTTAGCAAACTTCCCATGAGGGATATAGGCTAGGAACTTATAGAAACATAGTTTAACACCCTTGGGCTTTATGTAAGGCTTGTTTAAGCTATGAAATGAACACTCATGATTCAATAGAGACTTTTATGCATATTTTTAGTATGAAGTTAGATACTAATGGATGTTATAAGTTTCTTTCGATAAGTTAAGCAATGTATGAGCTTAGTTTCCTTTGGGGAACTATGAAATAAACATTAGCTTGGTTCTCAGGTGAACCATGGTGGCCAAAATAGCTTGGTTCCTTAATTGGATCTTGCTAGGTTATAACTTGGTTCTTAAATGAGCCATAAATATGAATTAACTTAGTTTCCTTCAATGGGTTATGGAAATGCATTTAGCTTGATTCCTTAATGGGTCATGGTAATTTTTAGCTCTTTAAGTCTTTAATGATTCATGAATGTTTATGTAGCTTGACTTCTTTAGTTTTTAAAGACAAGTCATGTAGGAGCTTTTATAACATGTTTTACTTCATATTGTTATGATTGTATTACCTACTATTATAAATGATGGTTTTGGAATACTTATACTGAGGATTATGAATTCTCACCCCGTTTGTGTTTATATGTAATTCTAGATCAATGTTCTTCAAAGGAAAAGAGAAAGAAACAAATGGATTAGATAGTCATTTTCTTTTATCAATGCTTTATATTAAGTTTACTTTTTCTTTGAGATGTACAAAGATATTATGAATTACAATTGCCCCTTTGAGGCTAGATATGTATAAACATGTATCTTTATTTCCTTTGAGGCTCTCTATAATTACATGTATGCTATTATGGGTAATCTTTTATGTTAAATAGACTAGAAGTAACTCGCTTAACTTTGTTGCTTGCGTATATTTTGAATATACTATGGTATCTAGGGTTAGGGTGTTACATCTAGAGTCTGGATAGTTCTCTCTGACTGCCCATCTGTTGGGTAGTATGTTGTGCTAAGACTTAGCCAAGTCCTGAAGGCCTTTTTCAAGGCTCCCCAAAATCTAGATGTGAATCTAAGATCTCTGTCTGAAACTATACTGAGTGAAATTCCATGCAACCTAACTATCTCTTGTAAATACAACTGGGCTAGTTTATCTAAGGAGTAGTTAACTCTGATTGATAAAAGGTGGGCAAACTTGGTTAGCCTATCCACTATGACTCAAATTGCATCATGTCCTGGATGAGTACAAGGCAAACCCGTCACAAAATCCATTGTGATGTTATCCCACTTCCATTCAGGGATTTCTAAAGATTAGAGAGGTCCTAAAGGTTTTTGGTGCTCTATCTTAACTTTCTGGTACACCAAGAACCTAGACACAAACTTCACTATTTTTTTCTTCATTCTTGGCCACCAGAACATCTTTCTTAAATCTTGATACATCTTAGTGGCTCCGGGATGGATGGTGTATTGACTCCAATGAGCCTTCTCTAAGATCTGTTCTTTGATTATAGAATCTTTTGGAATGCAAAGTCTATCTTTAAACTTAATCACTCCATCATCTGCCATATCAAACTCTAATTAATCCTCTAAGAAGATTTGCTCTCTTATCTCACTTAGAGTTTCATCCTTGCTTTGAGCTTCTAGAATTTGAGCTCTCAGGTCACTAACTATTTCCACCCTACTCATAAAGAGACTCTGTGGTACCATAATTACCCTAAGTATCAAGTCTCTAAACCTCTCAAGAAGCTAACCCTCTTGAACCATCATATGAGACACATGTATGGATTTCCTACTTAGTGCATTAGCCACCACATTGGCCTTACCTTGGTGATACTAAGCTAAAAGTCGTAATCTTTTAAAAACTCCATCCATCTTCTTCGTCTCATGTTCAACTCCTTCTGATCAAATAAGTATTTTAAACTCTTTTGATCACTGAACACCTTAAACTAAACTTCGTAAAGATAATGTCTCCCTATCTTTAAGGTAAACGATACTGTAGCTAATTCCAAATCATGAGTAGGGTAGTTCTCCTCATGAGGTCTCAACTACCTCGTTGCATAACCAACTACTCGCCTATGTTGCATCATAACACACCCTAAGCCCATCTTTGAAGCATCACAAAACACCTCCAAGTTCTCCTATGAATCCGGAATCACCAAAACTAGTGTAGTAGTCAACCTCATCTTAAGCTCTTGGAAACTATCCTCACACTCTTGAGTCCAATCAAAGGTATTACTTTTCCTAGTTAATCTAGTTAAGGGTAGTGCTATCTGAGAGAATCCACTTATGAATCTCTTATAGTACTCAGCCAAGCCTATGAAACTCTTGATCTCGGTCACATTGGTGGGTATCTCCCACTGCAGCACTGCTACAACTTTATTAGGGTCTATTGAAATCCTTCCTTGGGAGATCACATCCCCTAGAAACTAAACTTCTGTAAGCCAAAAATCATATTTTGATAGCTTGGCAAACAACTTCTTTTCCTTATGGATTTCTAAAATTGTTCTAACATGCAACTCATGCTCTTCCATTGTCTTAGAATAGATTAGGATATCGTCTATGAACACTACTACAAACTTATCTAGGTAGGGTCTACAAATCCTGTTTATGTAATCCATGAATACTGCTAGTGTATTTGTCAACCCAAAGGACATCACAAGGTACTCATAATGCCTATACCTAGTCTTGAAAGTGGTTTTAGGAATATCCTCATCCCTAACCCCTATCTGGTGATATCCTGATCTTAAATCAATCTTTGAGAACACTGATGCTCCCCTCAACTGATCCATCAGATCCTCTATCCTAGGCAACAAATACTTATTCTTGATGGTTAAGTTGTTCAATTACCTATAATCTATGCAAAGTCTCATAGTACCATCCTTTTTCTTTACTAGCAACATAGGTGCTCCCCAAGGAGAAACACTCAGTCTAATAAATTATTTATCTAACAATTCCTCTATTTGCTTTTTAAGCTCTGCTAGTTCTAGAGGTGTCATTCTATAGGGTGCTATAGAAATAAGTCCCGTCCTTGGTACTAAATCTATAGAAAACTCTATTTCTCTCGTGGGTAGCAACTCAACTATATCTTTCGAGTATACTTCTAGGTACTCCCTCACTATTGATATACCATCCAAACTTTGCTCAACATCTGCGCTAAGAAAAAATGAGAACATACCCTTAAGCTCCTTCCACTATACAGTGATGCACTTGGTTCGCATTGAGATACACTAACTCAAAAGGAACAATTTTAGTAGATATATCTGACATAAACACGAGGGTTTTATCTGCATAGTTTAAAATTACATGGTTAGAGGACAACCAATCCATGCCGAGAATGGCATCAATATCTACTAGGGGTAAACAGATAAGATTTACAAAGAATATCCTATCTTCTTACTTTATACAATAATCTAAACAAACTTTAGAAGTTGTAACTGATTTACTTGTAGGAGTGGAAATAGATAAGTCAAAAAGGAGGTCTATAGTAGATAAATCTAGCATTTTTACACAATCACAAGAAACAAAGGAGGGAGATGTTCTTGAATCATATAAAATAGTTAAAAGGTGATTACGAATTATGCATTTACCTTGGATCATATCTGGAGACTAGGTTACCTCTTTACTGCTTAGAGTGTAAACTCTTCGTGCTGGTTGCGGTTTAGGGATGAACACAACTTTTTGTTTCTATGGACAATCCCTGGATATATGCCCTGGCTGGCCACAAGTATAACAAACTGACTACCTTGCCAAGCAAGGCCTGCCCCCATGCTGTCTCCCATACTTAGGACATTTAAGTCCCTTTGCTCCTCCTTGAACCTTCTTAACCTTGTCTTGTGGGTAGCTAGGTTTAGGAGTACTCTTCTTTTCATTGAACATTTTCTTCTTTTGGAAGTTTGTGTTCTCTGTTCTGGTTAGGGTTAGAAACAACCCGATTCCACTATCTGACATTTGTTTACCATGTTAGCCATGGCAACCATCACCCAAAGGGGGGGTGACTTGGGTGTTACAAATTTTAATGTAACTTTGAGAAATTAAGCATTTTGAATCTCTCAAGTAATAAATGCAGCGGAACATGCACAACAAAGGTACAACTATTATAGATTACTCAAATACAACTTAGGATATATGATGAATTAATCAAATAAGCTAGATATCAAGTTCATTGAATTAAATCACCAAGATGACAAGATATGCAATAGATAAATATATTACACTAAATACTGAAATTAAAGAGTGCAGGGAAGAGAGAATCAAACTCAAGAATTTATCCTAGTTCAGCCACCAACCACTTGTGGCCTACATCCAGTCCCCAAGCTTAACTTGAGATTTTTTTCACTATCTCCTAGACTTCACGGGTGCTAGGTGTAACACTCACCTTAGGGCATCACATTTAAGACTAATCCCAATAAAACTTACCCAAGTATTAAAAGAATTCATCTTGTAGAAATGTCAATTTTAAAATTTCATTTGCGAAATAAAATAAAATAAGTAAATCGAATTAAAACACTAGTAAAAACTTATAATAAACATACCAAACCATATATATATACTGCAACTTTGTTCTGAAATAATTTACATAGGTACACACCAGCTCAAAAAGTAAAATACATATTTGTTCAAAAGCAAAGTAAAGACACAAAACTAAACAGCACTCTAACTAAACCCTAGCAAATCTAAGGACTTGGTTCCTCTGAAGAATCCTCCTACTCATCATCCTCACCATCCCCAACACAGTCAACATAAGCCCCAGGCGGAGACAGTTACCTCATGGGGGCTCTAGCAGAAGACACTACTGTATCCTCTTGAGGCGTATAAAAAGACACATTACCACCCTAAAGCTCACGTATAGGTATGGTGAACTCTAAACACACTGTTGCATGTTGTGTCAATAGAGGGACATTGTATTGGTTCCCACTCAGAGTCATAGTTAGATCTCCCGTGTATACAAAACGTTCTTTATTAAAATCAAATCTCCATGCATCAGTTCCCCCATGGAACTGTACCCTCACAAAACCTAGTATTTGTCGTCTAGCCGACATATTTACTCACACACAGATAAACAGCTACTGATGGTACACAAAGTCGTTCGCCTCCTCGTTTCCTTGATCTTCAATAAACACATACAATAAAGCAAACATAGTATAACAAAGAGGTGAGATCCCTTACATCAATACTAGTATGGTAGTAAAGGAAATGACAGCAAATAAACAGAGTAATCATTAAAACAATGAATCACAATTCATAGATATTGAATCTAATAATCATAAAACAAATAAGCACAAGTATGATGTTATTATGCTGATCACTATGCACATGCACACAGACCAAACCCTATTCTATGGAGCTAGACACAAATTCAGAGAGAAGATCCAGAAGACATGTTTATCACTTGGCTGCCATGGCCAAAAGTACTATAATATATCAATTTTGTTAAAAGCGCACATCAGGCATTGGACCAGACATTCTACACAAGATCACGATATAGGACAGTGTCTTGGTCCGGATCATCGGTGCGTTTGCATCGGTCTGCCCCACAGATAGAAGAGCTACCAACCATCCATTGTGAGGTACCCGCACCCCAATGCCCCCAAGGTCAACAAGTGACCTACACTTGTCTACTCGCACCTGTACTTAGGTGTATTTCATCTCCTAGGCATACAGCCTTAACCAAACAAGCAAATATGCATGATATATGATTTACTACAACCGGGCCCACCACAACTACTAGACGTCAAATTGCTATTTACGCTCAATCGCGTAGCGATATTATCGCATTTTTGGAATCGCAGAACATTTTTCTTACGTTTTCAAATCGCGTTAGGATTTTTTAAATCGCGTAAACTTTTTATTGCATTTTCTTAATCGCGTAGCCTAAAACTACTATTTTTGAGTCGCGTAAAATTTTTTCAACATATTTTCAACTACGTAGAATATATCGAACATATTTAAACCAAAAATAATATTTTTCTCAAAAATTTGACTTTATATCTATTATTTACATAATAGTCCCTCATTTAAATAATATTTACATAATAGTCCTTGTTTAAATAATATTTTCATTTTAGTCCATTCTAAAATAATATTTACAAGATAGTCCTTCTTTTAGAAAATATTTGCAACATAGTCCCTCTAAAAATCAGTATTTCTACAATTTCCCAAAAAGTTGTAATTCTTTGTTTCACTTAGGACCTTGCAGCTCAAAACTTCCTAACGCGCTTCAAAACCCATAGGGTGAGCTATACGTCAGTAAGTTTCAAGTATTCGCATTTATTTTACTACATAGCTTAGTATGATAATTTTATTTCTGAAAACATAGTTACTTTTATTTTAAATTCCCAAACTTACCAAAGTAATTTCTTATTGAAAATCTTGTAAAATCTCCTAATTCATTTCCTTGTCACAAACACCTTTATTCATCATTTTAAAACCATAATTTAGAACTCTTGGTCCTTGTAAATGTGGTGAGCCTGTGTGCCTCTAAGCTCTTTGGAGCTCTCATATGATCTCCTCAACATCTTGTTCACATCCTAAATTACATATATAATTGCATGCTTCCAAAATTATACATACAAACATATTATCAAAGCTTTAAACATATAATCACACATGCAATCATAAATTTAAAATCATAAACACCACAATCACAAACAAAGAAGCATAAAAGAATAAGTGAATAAACCCTTATGGATTTTTCACCACACACAAAACCATTTCGTCACCACCAACACTTAGTTGATGAGGTTAATCTCCCTCTTACCTTAAGGAAGACTAGAATCTTCAAGTTCCTTCCTCCACTTGATTTCGTATGACACACAATTAAATCCCTATAAATATTAAACAATTCTAAAAGTCACAAACAAAGCTTAAAGACAAGGAACCATGATCAAACATGGTCTAGAAAATCAAAAACTTAACTTTGAACCATAGAATCAAAAGTTCACCTTGAAGGTAGTAAGCTAAAACTTGGATTTTGAGATACTTGGAGAAGGATTTTCACTAAACTTTCTAAAAGAAAAGTGTTTAGGATATGATTTAGGTTTAGGAAATAAAAAGAAGTAAAATTATAGGGGATTGGAAGTGGGATTTTTGGGTGCTAGCTGAAACACCAAGGAAGGAAAAAGGAGAGAAAAGTTTCTTGTGTTCTTGAGAGTTTGGAGAGAAAAGATGAATTCTTAGCTTTTAGGTGAGAGAAAATGTAAATGGATAGTAATAAGTGAGTGTGTGCAGCCGTGAGGTAGTGTAGGAAAAATAGGAGACTAATTGTGATATTAAAATATCACATTTGTGTTCACATGGAAGATCACATGGCCTATGTCATCTCATGTCACCTAATGGTCATAAAAGACCATTCAAGAAGGCTTGAGAACCTACTTGGCCATGTGGCCCTACTGGGAAAGGCTAACTAAGTTTGTTTCTAACTTAGTTCTAGTTACACTTCAAGCAAATAATAACTAACTAGATTAGGTTTCCTAGTTACTTAATTAAGTATCTAATTACATAGCTAACTAGGTAATTAGGTCATTGCATATGTCATGCTTAATCATGGCTTCTAGATGTATTTAGGATATTTAACTAGTAACTAGATCCTAACTAATTAGTAACTAGGTTAGTTCACTTAGTTTCTTAGTTAGGCAATTTAGGTAACTAAATTAGGTTTATTTAGTTACTTTGTAACTAGTCAAGCCATTATTATTGACTAAATTCTAACCATTAAAATTAACTTCATCTCCTAACCATTGATTTAATCTAAGGTGGATATCATAAGTTGTTTTATCAAGATTGTTCTCATACCATTGATAAGATCAATGGTGATGATCAAAGGCTTCTTAATCAAGTTTTTCATCCAACGATCCACAATAAAGTCTATGCCACTATATTTGACCAATTCCTATTGGTTAGAAAAGTCCAACCATTATTTTTGACTTGTTTCTATTAGTTCATTTTAAAGTAGGCTACAGAAAATATTCTAAGCACATTTTCTGTCAAGTAAACTATACCGGGTCCAATAATTGATAGCAGTAGCTGCTATAAATATTACAGCATATAATTTTTTAGGAAATATTTTTATTTCACAGTTAAATTCTAAAAATTAAAAGATTCATTTCTGTGTCTCTTATATTCGGATTTAGTAAGATCCCCCGTCTCCGAATAAATCAAATAAGATTTTCCACGGCCCGAAAAATATTATTTTCCTAACTCGGAGCAAATCTTCCACAAAGATAAAAAATAGTCTCAGAACAATCAAATTAATTTTATATAACATAGAAAACACAAAATAATGCAATTCAATCATTACTATAAAATAGCCAAAATCTAGGATGTTACACTAGGAAAACCTTTGTACAAATAAGAGCACTCCTCACACCTTGGGATACCTCACACTTGTGCTAAAGCCTCCAATTCTTCAAGCTTCATAGGTGCTTGATGACCTTTACAATCAAGAGCACTCACAATACCTTTGGGATACCTCACCCTTTGTGTTTGAGTCTCACAACAAGGGATGCCTCACCCTTTTCTCTCTTGAGGGATACCTCACCCTCTTACAATGATTTCAAGGTAAATAGAAAGAATAGAAACTCTCACAAGAGTAGATATACAACTTGAAGAACAAAGTATGGATGATAAAAATCTCTCTCAAGAGTGGATAATACAAATTGAAGAACAAAGGAATAGAATGATTTTGCAATAAAGAGTTTAAAATATGATTTTGGTGATTCAAGGATCAAATCAAGTGTTCAAGAGGTGTATAAGCTTCATACAACACTTATATATAGAGCCCAAGTGAGAAAATAGTCATTGGTAGTGTTTAGAAATGATTTTTTTATGAAAACTAGCCATTTATAGCCGTTGGGAACGTTTCTGGGCACTTGGTAATCGATTACACACTTCTGGTAATCGATTACATGGCTTCTATCAACGTTGTAATCAATTACAGGACTTGTGTAATCGATTACAGTATTTCTAGTTTTGAAAGCTGACTTTAAAAGGTCATAACTTCTTCATTTCTTATCCGATTAAAGTGAATGACACTCATTGGAAAGATATTTGAGTCTATTTTCAAATGAAATAAGTTTCAGAATAAAACTCAAAGTATTTTGAAAGATATGATCAAAAGAGTAATCAAATGTCAGCATTTCAAAACTCAAACTTGACTATTTTTGAAAACTGACTTTAAATGGTCATAACTTCTTCATTTCTTATCCGTTTAAAGCAAATGACTACTCATTGGAAAGATATTTAGTCTATTTTCATATGCGATAAGTTTCATAATAAAACTCAAATTAGTTTGAAAGTTATGATCAAAATAGTAACCAAATGTCAGTTTTATAAAATACAAACTTGGCTATTTTTCAAAGGTTTGAACTACCACCAAGATTAACTTTTCAAAAATAGTTTGTTGGGCATTTAAACATGTAAGAACCATTTTTAAATACTTAAAAACATATTTGAGCTCTTTTCTTATAAAACCTCTATCTTTACATAGGAGAAAACCTAAAAGAAAAATATACCAATTCTAGTCCTTAGGCTTCTTGATGTAATCCAAGCTTCCACATATTTCTTCTCTTCAAATCTTGCAAATTGCTTAGAACATCTTTATCATTCTCATTTTTCTTAATTAAGCACAGTTGTGATCTTTTGCTTTCTTGTTGCAATGCTCACTCTTGGTACTTGGACTATTTTACAAAGCATTGCTCACTTAAAATAAGCATAGTTAGTCTAAATTCATAACTTAATATCTTCATATACATGATTTATAAATGTATAACTCTAGTTAGTCGAACATGCTTATAAGAATGTTGCATATATCTTATTGCATGATTATTAAGTGAAATATAACTAAATAAAGTACATAATCATGCATGATCTAATATATCTCTTTTAAGCACATATATGTAACATGATCAATATTCTTTTATGATGCATTTGTCATCTATAAAGCACATCTATCAAGCATAAGCATCATTCTTTTTGTCTTGTATTTGTCATCATCAAAACTTAACATATTAAACCATTTGGGCAAACCTATTTCCACAATCTCCCCCTTTTTTATGATGACAAATCACCAAAGAAAAAATATGTTTAATAATATAAAAGAATAGATATTCATGTAAGCATATCAAACAATAAGCACAAGGATCATATTTTTTTTTCCAATTCTCTTTCCCCTTATTTGACATCAACAAAAAGGCTTAGGAAAGAAATGTGATATTTTTCTCTCCCCCTATAGATAAAACTCATGTTGTCAAAAAGAGTAGGATCATTAAACTTTAAAAACTTCTTCAAGTTATTCAAAACATAATTGTCTCCCTTTATTTAATTCTACACATGATTTAAGAATAGAGAGATGAAATAAGCATGCTTTCAAGATATAAAAGATTATTCATACAAAGCTTGTCATATTTTGGTACATCAACATTTAACACATGATATCAATGAGCTTAAGAAATTATGTCTAGCATATAATATCTTGCATACCATATGATAAATAAGTACCACTAGATATCACTTGTTAGGAGTTACAAAATATTCGGGTAAGATCATGGAATTAAGGTTTTTCAAATAAGAGATCATATAACTTGCCACATATTAAGCATTTCTCAATGAAAGAATCAAAAGATATGAAGTTTAAGAATGTTTACCTTCTTTCATTGATAAAGGGAAAGACAATAAGAGATGATCTTTGTTGACATGTTGATAGTATTAACAATAAAACACTTTATGTCAAATAAGGATGTAAGCCAAGAGATATAAGCAACAATTTAAGAACTAGTCTCCCCCTCAAAATATACATATTATCAAAATATCAAACGTAATTGTTTAACATAGTTATGCATATGTTCTTAGTCAACAAGGATATGGAAGAAGGATATGTAAGATAAGCTCCCCCTTATTGAAGCACAAGATAGATAAAGGAAAATATGCATGCCAAAACCATGTAAGCACATTACCATAAAGAGAAGCAAGGCAAAGATATATATTCTTAATCCATCAATCACAAACCATCTTAAAACTTCTCCCCCTTTCAAAAAGAATTTTATAATAACACATTACATTTCCAAAAGCATTTTAGAAGGGTAGAAAGGTTTTATATTGAAACCACATATTCCTTGAGAGTGAACAAATCCAAGTCAAAGGAACATTTGAATGTACATTTCCTCTCTTTCTCATTAAACAAGAGCCTTGAAAAGATAAAACACTTTTGCAGAACAAGGCTTATCTTTTGAAGTATTAAGATGGTCTCTATAGAACATTTCAAAAGATTTATTTAGAAACTTTCTTAAATACTCTCTCAAGATTTAATAAAACATTTCAAAGCAATGAAGAGAGTACTACATTTATAGCACAAATCGAATGATTTCTAATTTTTCAAGACAATTAGGAGGTGATAATACTTTCAAAGTCTTAAGACAAGTTCAAAGGATTCTCAAGGATATGGAACTTTAAAAGCTTCTTTCAAATATGATAGGAGATTTTGCCTTAAAAAAAACTTTTTAATCAAATAAGAAATTCTTTTAAAAAGGAACATGATTCTCATAAGTGTTATACTACTAAGAAACCATAGATCAAGAGAATCATAGATATCAAACATTCATCATGATGAAATATGTTATATGTATAGAACTAATGTCATCCACCCAATATGCAATGACAAAACTAGCAATTTAATGTCCAATTAAGTACTTTGTCAATGCTAAGCATACTTCTCATGTAAGGAAAGCATCTAATCTTTTAAGATTAATTTATCAACAAATATCATATAATCCATAGCATATAGAATACCACAATAGTTTAGGGATAAAGATACTTATTGGGTTAGATAGAAAGTGATGCTCCTTTAGAATGTTCTTCATTTACAGGTCCTTTGAGTTTGTACTTTCTTCTATTGAGTATTTCATTCCATTGCACTTAAAGAAAGTCTCCTCATGTTCTTCTTCCTTCAACATTTCTCATTATTTATATATACTTGATATTTCAATATTTAATGACCATATTTCAAAAGTTCTCTAAAACATGGGTTAGCATCAAATATCATTTAAACTTATTTACAAGTATAAACATGTACTACATTATCAACCATGCAATGTTAGCTCTTACAAGAATAAAGGAAGAACATATGCACTTGAATCCAAAAGCATAGTTTAAGTATTTTCGAAGCAAGATTCAAGTTTATCAAGAAAGACATGATATTCAATTTAAAGCATAGATGAGGATAAGAGATTGATGTCACCAAAAGTGTATTCTTTGAGTTTTTGTAGATGATTCCAACTTATATGCATCAAGGCTCCTTGAGAATGTTGTGGTTCTTCATGCCATCTTTTTATGTTTTCATTATTCTTGGAGAACTTGGACCATTTCAAAATTTCTAACCTCAAGTGACGTAGTTGTATTTCACTTCAATGCATGCTTGAGATAATAGTCACCCTACAACACAATTCAAAGAACTTTCTTTGGTATCCACCAATTTTGGATCCATAGAGGTTAGTCATTATACCAAACTCATAAGCAAATAAGCATTAAAAATAATAAATGAGTTCACAAGGGTAAAAGATATTTCATTTCATTGATCATTAAGCACATACCAAGAGAAAAGGTGAGTAATAGAAGAAATATGACTTTTTGCGCACTGAAACTCATTTTTAAAGCCTGTGTAATCGATTACAATGTGTGTGTAATCAATTACCAGTCCTCTGGAATCCATGTAATCGATTACATGTTTTGTGTAATCGATTACCAACTTTCTGGGAACCTTGTAATCGATTACAGGGTTGGTGTAATCGATTACCACCCTTGACAGAACCTTTGTAATCGATTACAAAGGTCTTGTAATCGATTACCCGTTTACTAAAATTCAATTTTTTTGCACTTTTGACAGTAAAGGGCTAATCTCAAAGCATTCAAATTGATTTCAAAATGTCTTAAAGCAATTTCAAATATCATGCAAGCATACCTAGGCATTTTAGAACCTTATGTTACAAATCATGTGCTAAACATAATATTCAGATTTTACCAAGTACATATGATTCTATCCTTTACATAAGGCCTACATAGAATATATCTCATATTCATTATCTTTTTAAGTGAATGTGCATAAGAGGTTAAAACATTTGATACCTTGGCCTTGGTAATCAAGGAAACTCTTTTCTTTACCTATTGCTTCTCTTTTGGTGTTTTGAACTCTGCAAGTTTTACATTTTGTACTTGAGAAGCTTTGGTTGAAGCCATCTTCCTTCTTTGACCAAAACTTCCACCAATGGGCTTTGGAAGCATTCCCCTTGATGATTCCTTTTTCACTTCACCAATTTGTCCATTCTTTTGAGGAGTTTTCTGCATAATTGAAACACTAGGAGGATATTTTGGTACCCACTTCATCTTGGGTCCTTGAATATTAGTACTAGAGCATTTAAGATCTTTAGGAACCCATACCATATTATTTCAAAAATAAGAATTTCTTCTATAATTATATAAATGAGAAATATGTCCTAAATGACCACAAAAATTACAAATAAGTGAATTCAATGATGGTTTGGTCCTTTGAAGATCATTTTTAAAAAACTTGATCATTTGGTTGCTATTACATTCTATACTATTTTTGCCATAAGCCTTACTTGAAATTCCATGTGGAATAGCATCAATTTCATTCTTATTAACAACCATGGAATGTAAGCAATTAAAATCATTAGTTTTGGAAAATTTAGAAGATAAGTCCTCAACTTGATTTTCTAAATCAATGCACTTTTCACAAGAAGTTGAGGTTTCAAATTTCAAAGGCATTTCCTCATTGAGAAAAGCATATTCATTTTTCAAAGTCTCAATTTTAATTTCAATGGAGGAAATGTTTTCCAAACAAGATAAGTTTCTTTTTTTCTAAATTCGACAAGTCATCATATAATTCATCATATGCACATTTTAGCTCATCATACGAAGGACTATAATATGATTTACTATTGTTTACCTCAAAGTCCTTTTTAAGGGAATCACCATTTTCTTCATTGTTGTCCATCCAAGATTCAAGAACATCTTCTTGAGGACATTTTTCATGACAAGCTTCCTTCAATGGCTTTTGCTCTTCTTGCACTCTATATACAACTTTATGTATAATATTATCATTAGCAAGATAGATATCATCAAGAGCATCCCATATATCTTTAACATTAGAGCAACTCTTAATTTCAGCATAAGCATTATCATTTAAACTACTTCTCAAAATTTGCATAGCTCTAATGTTCAATGAAAAACATTTCTTGTCATAGGCATTCCAAGTTTGTTTTGATTTGCAAGTAAATCTATCAAACATAATATCCCACAAATAAAGATCAATAGATTGCATATAAATTTTCATTCTAACTTTTCAATAAATGAAATTCTCACCATCAAAGAATGATGGTTTATCAATTTCAAAACCATTCATTTTGAAAACCTTTTAATGGTTACCAACAAATAAGGATCTTTAACTCTAAGCGGTTAAACTTTTACCAGAGCACAAAGTTCTGATACCACTTGTTAGCTATGGCAACCATCACCCAAGAGGGGGGTGAATTGGGTGATTACAAATTTTAATGCAACTTTGAGAAATTAAGCATTTTGAATCACTCAAGTAATAAATGCAGTTGAACATGCACAATAAAGGTACAACTATTATAGATTACTCAAATACAACTTGGGATATATGATGAATTAATCAAATAAAATAGATATCAAGTTCATAGAATCAAATCACCAAGATGACAAGATATGCAATAGATAAATATATTACACTAAATACTGAAATTAAAGAGTGTAAGGAAGAGAGAATCAAACTCAAGAATTTATCCTAATTCAGCCACCAACCACTTGTGGCCTACATCCAGTCCCCAAGCTTAACTTGAGATTTTCTTCACTATCTCCTAGACTTCACGAGTGCTAGGAAAACCTTTGTACAAATAAGAGCACTCCTCACACCTTGGGATACCTCACCCTTTGTGTTTGAGTCTTACTACAAGGATACCTCACCCTTTTCTCTCTTGAGGGATACTTCACCCTCTAACAATAATTTCAAGGTGAATAGAAAGAATAGAAACTCTTACAAAAGTAGATATACAACTTGAAGAATAAAGTATGGATGATAGAAATCTCTCTCAAGAGTAGATAATACAAATTGAAGAACAAAGGAATAGAAGAATTTTGCAATAAAGAGTTCAAAATATGATTTTGGTGATTCAAGGATCAAATCAAGTGTTCAAGAGGTGCATAAGCTTCATACAACACTTATATATAGAGCCCAAGTGATAAAATAGTCATTGGTAGTGTTCAGAAATGATTTTTTATGAAAACTAGCCATTTATAGCTGTTGGGAACGTTTCTAGGCATTTGGTAATTGATTACACACTTCTGGTAATCGATTACATGGCTTCTGTCAATGGTGTAATCGATTACAACATTTTTGGTTTTGAAAGCTGACTTTAAAAGGTTACAACTTCTTCATTTCTTATCCGATTAAAGTGAATGACACTCATTGGAAAGATCTTTGAGTCTATTTTCAAATGAAATAAGTTTCAGAACAAAACTCAAAGTATTTTGAAAGATATGATCAAAAGAGTAATCAAAGGTCAACTTTTCAAAACTCAAACTTGACTGTTTTTGAAAACTGATTTTAAATGGTCATAACTTCTTCATTTCTTATCCGTTTAAGCAAATGACCACTCATTGGAAAGATATTTAGTCTATTTTCATATACGATAAGTTTTATAATAAAACTCAAAGTAGTTTGAAAGTTATGATTAAAATAGTAACCAAATGTCAGTTTTACAAAACACAAACTTGGCTATTTTTCGAAGGTTTGAACTACAACCAAGATTAACTTTCCAAAAATAGTTTGTTGGGAATTTAAACATGTAAGAACCATTTTTAAAGACTTAAAAACATATTTGAGTTCTTTTCTTGTAAAACCTCTATCTTTATATAGGAGAAAACCTAAAAAGAAAATATACCAATTCTAGTCCTTAGGCTTCTTGATGTAATCTAAGCTTCCACATATTTCTTCTCTTCAAATCTTGCAAATTGCTTGGAACATCTTTATCATTCTCATTATTCTTGAGTTGAGCATAGTTGTGATCTTTTGCTTTCTTGTTGCAATGCTTACTCTTGGTACTTAGACTATCTTACAAAGTATTGCTCATTTAAAATAAGCATAGTTTGTCCAAATTCATAACTTAATATCTTCATATGCATGATTCATAAATGTATAACTCTAGTTAGTCGAACATGCTTATAAGAATGTTGCATATATCTCATTTCATGATTATTAAGTGAAATATAACTAAATAAAGTACATAATCATGCATGATCTAATATATCTCTTTTAAGCACATATATGTAACATGATCAATATTCTTTTGTGATGCATTTGTCATCTCTAAAGCACATCTTTCAAGCATAAGCATCATTCTTTTTGTCTTGTATTTGTCATCATCAAAACTTAACATATTAAACCATTGGGACAAACCTATTTCCACATACCAAGGATGCTAAGTCTCAAATCTCAAACAGTCTAATAACCTTTTGGATATCCTCTCTTAATCCTTCTTCAAATTTTGCATATTTCCATCTCGCATCAGTGTTGAATCTGATATAGGCTGAGAAATTTGATAGCTCGTTGAACTTGGCCACATACTGACTAATCGACATATTGCCTTGTTCTAACTTCAAGAACTTTATCTTCTTTGCATTATACAAATTCTGAGGGAAAAACTTCTCTAGGAAAGAACCTTTGAAGATCTCCCATGTGACCAGAGTCCCTGATGCATCAAACACTTTCTTAACATTTGTCCACCAATCCTCTACTTCCTCCTCCAACATATAGGAAGCAAATAGCACTCTCTGATCGTCTGACCAAGCCATAACTATAAAAATCTTCTCCATCTACGTGAGCTAACCATATGCTCTGACCGGGTTGTACTCACCCATATAAGATGATGGGGTAGACTTTCTAAATTCTGAGAGGTCTTGGAAGTTCTTATTTCTTCCCACGAGTACTTTTTGGACTGGTTGAACTTGTTGAACTGGTGGCGGTACTAGTTGTTAAGGTCGATCGGCTTCTAACCTCTCCAATAACCTATTGGTAACAGTCGTTGCCATCACTGCCTGGACCATGTTAGGTCCCTCACCTGAAGAATTCTCATTTCCTCTAGTATGCCTAGGAGAAGTCATACTTTCATGTACACACAAAACATTAAATATCGAGTTGATTAGCCTCAATTCCATGTAATAGTGCAATAATAGAGAATAACATTCAACAAAAGGCAAGTTATGCAAACATCTTACAAAAGATACAAGGAAATGCACAACACACATCAAAACTACTAACATGCCTAAGCATAGTCAATCCATATCCCGGCTTGACAGGATGAACTACTCTGATACCATAATGTAACACTCTAATACAAATATCTCGGTATATCTTACATATATAAAGATATAAAGCATTAGTCAAGCTATTACTATACTTACTAACATTCTATTCACATATCATTTGAAACAAATAAATATGGAAAGCTATGATAAAAGAAGGTTATACATATATACATCAAAAGCCTCAAAGGGTAAAGTGTTATATATACAACATATTACAACTCAAAGTAAAATATACAATAGTTGTTCATAAAAATAAACTAAAACTATCTAGTCTTGTTGCTCTTTCTTCAGTTTCTTTTTCCCTTTGGAAAAATCTTAACTTACTTTTACCATGGAAACACAAAAAAGGGTGAGAACATAAAAATTCTCAGTAATATACATATATTTCATGGCATTAAACAATGTAAACTGCATACATGTCTAAACTATCTGAATATTACACAATCACCCATACAACTATATAACATTAACTATACTTGGCAAATTACTTAACTCGCTACTTTTCCTAACTTAGGACTTAACTTATCCGTTTGCTCTTAGTGGTAAGCTTGTCTCACTTTACTACACTTACATAAGGGTTTATTCACACCTCATATTACTTGACAAAGAGCTTAACTCATTGCTTTGTCTTAAGTAGAGTGTTTACCTCACTACTCTACCAACTTTGGCAAGAGTTGGCCTAACTTACTTGCCCTAAGTAGAGAGCTTCTCCCTCTACTAAACTAACTTTGGGTAAGGTGCTTTTCTCACATCTTCACCCTCATAACTCAATCTTTTTTAAAGAGCTTTACTCACTTCTTTGAAAGGTCAAGGGGTTTAACTCCCTCCTTTTGTTAGGATAATTATGCTATGATTCAACTTAAATAAATAAAGGAACCACTCTTTGGCAGCACTCCATTTCAACCCAACTTAATGAGATAATAAAGTATTTCTCTAAAAACTTACATAATTAGCTCAACTTTCACTATAAGAGAGTAAATTATGCCTTTATGATAAGTAAAACATTTTTATCAAAGTTGTATCTAGCTTACCTTACAATCACAACAAAAGTGGTATTCTAAGCCACACTAATGTGGTTAAGGTTCTAGACACCTATTTCAAGCAATTCTTGACTCTTGAAATGCTTAAAAACTCAAACTTATTCTTATATGCTAGGTGGTTATTTCCTTCATGAAATATCCCTAAAAGTGTCTTAATACACTTAAGAAAGTATATACATATGATCCCAACTGATTGGGAAGCTCAAAATGCCCTTAAAATAATCCTAGCCAATTCTGGACCCAGCACCTAGGCGCCACTCTCCACTGCCTGGGCGCTGGCTGGGCAGAGACTTGCCCTATTCTGCTCTGTCGCTGGTGTTACATCCTAATACTTAAGCTAATGACATATCCGAAATTATGCATTAACAATCATATTATAGAATGTCACTTAGATAAATATCAAATTTTTGATGAAAGGATACATGTGTAATATACAAAACATGATGTTGAAGTGTAAAGATAATGCATATCTATAGAATGGAGTCATATACAAATATTACATCAAAATATATAAGTACATCTTTTGCCACTAAGGCATAAAAGAATGGTATGTAACCATATACAAAATACAATAACAAAAGAAATGAAGCATCTATTAGCTCGAGTCCATTTTCATCTCTATAAGCAGCAGGGGATCATCTTAGAATCATTATGGAAATCAAAGAAATGGGGTGAGAATCTCATAATTCTTAGTAGTAGTTGAAAACATGACATCATAATCATTTCAGCTATTTCGAGAAAAAATCCTCTTAAAAACATTCAATGACATTTTAGGAAGGTGGCAGAAAGCTAAAGCGGGTCCTTCCTCTTCCCGAAATAGATGGTTCATTTAATCATTATGAAAATCATTTATCAAATTGTTTGGGTGCATGATCATATCATATTTAATTGATTCATAATCTTTCAATCCAAGGTTTAAGGTTTTTGTTTAGGTTACATGGGATAAAGAAATCTATTTCCATCATTTTCAATCCAATATCCTCAAGTTAAGGGCCTGGTAATCGATTACATGGCCTTGGTAATTGATTACAAGCCTGACAGAAGCCATGTAATTGATTACATCAAGATGTAGTCAATTACATCTAGTCCAGAATCCTTGTAATCGATTACATGGGCCATGTAATCGATTACAAGGTGCCTAGAAACACGTCGCAGCTCCAGAAGCTTAGTAATCGATTACAAGGGCTGTGTAATCGATTACAACGTGGAGATTTACAGAAAAATAGAGTCTTTAACCCATTTTTACCTAACCAAGCCAATAAACAACATTATCAACATCAAACAATCACAATATGCATCCAAATCACTCACAAAATAGTAAATTTCAAGATGGGTGTGAAACCCTTTTTTTCCAAATCTTAACTTATTTTGGGTTAAATCAAGGAATCAAGTTCTCAAATCATCATCATCAAACAATCACCTTTTCCATTTCATAATCAGCTTTCAAATATCAAGTTTCCAAAAATTTGGAAAATAAAGGAACAAATAGAAAAGGAATAAAAAGCCGCTTACCTCAACTTGTCACTTTTCTCTTTCCCTTTACTTTTCTCATTTCTTGATTCTTTCTTCCTTCCCCTTCACTTGCTTCTTTCTTGTGCTTCTTCATCTACTTAGATGGGCAGCAACCAAGAGAGAGAACAAAAAAGATGAGTGAGGGTGAAAAGTGAGAATGACAAATGAGATGGGAGGAAACGTGAATAAGTGTAGAGAGAGAAGGAAAATAACCAAAATATCTTGTGTTTGGTAAAAGTGTGATAGAATGCTATAGTAGATGGTGCGTGAAATTGAGTTTCAAAATTGAAATTCAGTTGATAACCTTATATCTGCTAAGGACACTTTAATTTCTCATAAATGAATTTTCTAACCTTCTTCGGTATCACAAAAAATTCTAGAATTTCTTTTTTATTCTCCATATTATCATTCCATTAATTTTCTTATATTGTCCTATTAATATTTTGAGCTTCAATGTTATAGGTTTATGCCCAATTCCATCCAGATAATTCTCAAAACTTTCAAGTAACTTATACCTTTCTTTAGTGGGCTTCTATAACTTGATTAAATCTATTAGATTGGAGAGAATGTTATAATTCTCCTTTCTTTTTATAAATTTTATCCTCAAATTTTACTTACCTCATTCAAAAAGCTGCAGATAATCTTTCATCATGAGGGATTTTGTAACACCCTCCTTAGGGCGCCACACTTTATGTTACTTAATTTCCAAATTACCCTTCAATTAAAAATCGTGCTTGTATTATAAATACGAGTTATAAAATTTCTTGATGATAATAAGATAAACTTAGTAGAAAATAAAAATATAACAACATTGTCACACATAATTTATATCATATATATACATACAAGCCTTTAGTACTGTTGTACTTAAATATTTTACAAACTAGACTTCCAAAATATTTAAACTTTAATTTAAAACTAACATATAACCCAAATCCTACTAGACAGCAGAACCCTCAGACGGGTCCTCCTCAGATTCCTCAGCATATAGGAATCCATCATGAGGTGCAGTCCTATGGACAGGTGTCCGAGCGGACGACACAATACTAACCGTACTGGGAGTACGATAGTAAGCTCCCCAATACTGCCTAATAGATATTGGGAACTCTAGTTGTACATAAATATTAACAGAAAAGTAAGGGTGTCCTAAATGTTGCCTACTCAATCTAATATTTAGGCCTCCCATATAGTATATACTCTTTCTCTCTAAATCCACAGTCCATGCCTCATCTCCTCCAATAAATGTCAGCTTCAGGTAGCCAAGGAAACTAGGCATCTCCATCTCTTCAAAACTCGACGTCCTTAGCAGGAATCTGCTCCTCCTCAGCTTCTCGCTCTATCTCTTGCTCAACGTCTTAACAAATATAAATATAACACAGAACATGCATACAAAGAGGTGAGATCACCTACGCCAATACTAGTATGGCAGCAATGAAGATAAACACATACAATATTTCATACAGCTATCATACCATAATTACAGTTATGCCACTAACACCATTATCATCACAAAACATGTAATACACAATAATTACAATCATGCCATTATCAATAATCAAATAACCAATAAATCAATTATCATAAATAGAAATTACGATAATACCCTCTATCATTATATGTATGCACACAGACTCAATTTCCTACTCCATGGAGCTACAACTCAAGTCGGAGAGAGTGATCGAAAAGATTTATCGGTACCAACATGCCTCGGACCATGTGCTCAGTCTTGCACATCCAGCATATATATGACAGTCTTTATCAAATCTTGATTAAGGATAGTGTCTCAGTTAGGATCATTGGTGTGTTGCGTCGGTCTAACCTATGACATAGAAGAGCTACCAACTGCCCATTGTAGGCAACCCGCACCCCAATGCCCCCAAGTCAACGAGTGACTTACACTACACATATCGCACCCACTCAAGAGGTGTAGTCTCTCCTAGGCAATTAGCCTTATACAGTCCATCGGACCTTTCCAATGATGTACTATGCACTATTCATATTTCTATTTCATATCACATATTCGGGTCCCGCACAATAATCTAATAGTATAATTACTGTATTTCAATCACGTAGTCATATTTTCACATTTTCTCAATTGCGACTCAATTCTGTCGCCTTTTCAAAATCGCATAGCGATTTTCAACGTTTTCAAATCGCGTAAATATTTTTCTTACGTTTTAAATCAAAAATACTATTTTTCTCATTTTAATATTAAAATTGGCTTTATTTTTTATATTTGCACACTAGTCCCTCAAAAAATCATATTTACATATTAGTCCCTCAAAATTTAATATTTACATCATAATCCCTCAAAAATTAATATTTATGAAATAGTCCCTCAAAAATTTAATATTTATAAAATCATCCCTCTTTTATAAAATATTTATAATTTGACCCCTCTAAAAATAATATTTACAATATGGCCCCTCTAAAAACAAGTATTTATACAATGGCCCCTCATTTTGATAAAATTTCCAATTTAGTCCCTCTTTTATAAAAATTTGCGGTATAATTCCTCTAAAAATCAGTAAATGGTATTGTTTTTCAAAAATCGTTATTTCTTTTCTTTACTACCCAAAAAAATCATTTTACTTTACTATACTCAAATTTTTTCCAAATTCATTTAAATCTCTCAGTTCTCATTTTAATTCATCAGTTTGAGAACTTTGGTCCTCTTTTCCATAGTATGGCCGCAAGTCTCGGTACTCTTTGGAGTACTCATACAATCGATTCATCATGTTGTTCACATCCTAAATTACACATACAATCTCATGCTTTCATAATTACACATACACACATAATATCAAAGCTTTAAGCATTTTATCACACATGCAAGCATAAAAACATAATCAAACACAACACAAACACAATCAAATAATCGGTGAAGAACCCTTATGGATTTTTCACCATACAAAACCATCCTCAAACCACCAAAACTTGGTTGGTGACGTTAAATCTCCCTCTTACCTCTTGAAGACAAGCTTTTCAAGCTCCCCTCCTCCTCCTTAATTTTCATGTGGCTCACAACAATTCCTAACAATTCTAAAACAATTAGTAAAATCACAAACAAAGCTTAATAATGATAAACCATGGAACAAACATGGCTTAGAAAATCATAAACATGAAGTTTACCTCCAAGGAAGTAAGCTAGAAGTGGGTTTTTGAAGCACTTAGGATGTGATTTTGGGAAAACTTTCTAAATGAAAAGTGTTTAGAATATTGTTTAGCTTTAGGAAATGATGTGTGTGAAAATTATAGGTGATGGATAGTATATCTAGGTGTGTTGGCCAAACCACTCAAGGAAAATGGAAGAAAATGGTTGCTTGGTGTTCTTCAATTTTTAGAGAAAAGATGAAAGCTTTTTGGGTGAGAGAGAAAATGAAATTTGGGAGAGTGAATTATGGAAGGCTGCTACCGTGAGAGTGTAGTGAAATTAGAGGATTTACTTACATCAAAATATCACCAGTTGGATGCACATGGATGTGCACATGGCTTATGTCGTTCACTTGACTTTCAAGGCTTTATGGATTGTTCAAGAATCATGTAGAATTCTCCTCCAAGCTGCTGCAAACCGTGGGACAGTTTGGCATTTAGGGACTTTAATTTATTTTAATTCAAGTCTAATTACTTGCTAATTGATTAGTTAATTCATTAGGTTAAGTTTCCTAATCAATCTTAACTAATTATCCAATTACATAACTAATTAATTAGACATATAATTACATATATTATATCCTCTAATTAAAATTAGGATATCTAATTAAGAATTAAATTATAACTAATTAATAATTAAGCTAGCTTACTTAGCTTGTTAATTAGGTCATTAGATTAATCAAATTAGGTTTAATTAGTTACTAATCAAATTCAAGCCACTATTGTTGACTTCATGTTAACCATTGAAATCATCTTGATTTCCTATCCATTGATCTCATCTACGGTGGATATTACTTAGTGGTTTTGTCAAGATTCGTTTTACACCATTGATCGGATCAATGGTTAAGATTAAAGCTTCTAAAGTAAGCTTTACAATCTAATGGTTCACAAAGAAGTCTATGCTTCTTTTGTTGACTCATTCTAATTAGTTTAAAAAGTCAAGCCACCTATTTTGACTTGTTCTTATTGGTTTTGAGTTCTGTCCAGTCAGAATCATTGACTGTTACACTAAACGTGGGCCCCACGAACTTTTTCGGGTCCACTAATAAAATTTCTACTGTTTTTGAGACAATAGGTATTCTTGAATAAAATAATATTATAATAATATAAAATTATTTTATTGTACAGTTAAATCCTAAAAATTATAAGATTAATATATATATCAATCAGAATTGAGTTTAGTAAGATCCCCCAGCTCCAATTAATTTAATTAATATTTTTCCAGGTCAGAAAATTATTATTTTCTTGACTCGAAGCAAATCACACAAAATGATCAAAATTGATCTCAGAACAGATAGATTATTTTTATAACACACAGAAAATGTAAAACAGTGTAATTTTGCTATTACTATTAACATAGTCAGAATTTGGGGTGTTACAACTCTCCCCTTCTAAAATCAAGTTTCGTCCTCGAAACTTGACACATATATTCAAAATAAAAATGGATACTGCTCTCTTAGCTTCTCTTCTAACTCCCATGTGGCTTCACCACTTACATCATTCCATACTACTTTAACCAATGTGATATCCTTTCCTCGAAGCTGTTTTATCCTTCGATCTTCAATCTTGACTGGAAACGTCTCATAGGTCAAGTTCTCCTTCAGTTGTACAGTGTCTGGCTCGATCACATGAGTCGGATCAGAAATATATTTCCGTAGTTGTGATACGTGAAATACATTGTGAAGATTTGATAAGAATGGTGGTAGTGCAATCTGATAAGCTACCGGACCTACCCGACGAAGTATCTGATACGGCCCGATAAACTTCGGATTAAGCTTCCTCGACTTCATTACTCGTCCAACTCCAGTCATAGGCGTCACACATAGAAATACATGGTCACCTTCTTCAAATTCAAGCGGTCTTCGTCTTTTATCTGCATAACTCTTTTGTCGCGTCTGAGTTGTCCTCATCTTGTCTTAGATCATCTTCACTTTCTCAGTTGTCTGCTGCACAAACTCGGGTCCTACCACAGTACTTTCACCATCATGGTACCAACACAACAATGTTCTGCATCTTCTCCCATACAATGCCTCATAGGGTGCCATCCCTATGCTCGAATGGAAACTATTGTTGTAGGCGAACTCTATCAATGGTAGAAACTCATCCCAACAACCAGTTTGCTCTAGAACACAAGCCCTCAACATGTTCTCCAATGACTGAATCGTTCTTTCTGACTGACCATCTGTTTGTGAATGGTAAGCAGAACTCAAACGTAGCTTCGTTCCCATCGCTTCTTGCAAACTGTTCCAGAATCTTGATGTAAATCGCGGATCTCGATCAGAAATTATACTGGATGGTACACCATGAAGTCTAACAATTTCATTGATGTACACCTGAGCCAACTTTTCCATTGAGTACTTAATATTAATCGGTAAAAAGTGCGCCGACTTGGTAATCCGATCAATAATTACCCATATAGAATCGTGACTATTTCGAGTTTTCGGTAGTGTAGTTACGAAATCCATTGCTATGTCATCCTATTTCCACTCAGGAATAGGCAAAGGTTACAACATTCGTGATGGTCTCTGATGTTCCACTTTGGCCTTCTGACAAATCAAACAGGATGATACATATTCAGCTACATCCCTCTTCATTCCTTGCCACCAATACAGCTGTTTCAAATCTTGGTACATCTTCGTGGCTCCTGGATGTATACTCAACTTACTTCTATGAGCTTCATCCAAAATCGATCTCCTAAGTTCTGGAACGTTTGGTACACAAACTTTCCCTTTGAACTTCAAAATTCCATCAACACCTTCACTGAATTCCATTTCTGCTCTTTGACTTCTTGCTTCCTTTGCTTCTTGCAAATACTGATCATTGTTTTGCCCTTCTCGTATTCTATCCATCAAGTCATTCGAAATAGTGATCATGTTCAAACATATCTTCCCCGGTGTCAACTTCACAGACAATCGCATATCCCAAAACTCTTCGATCAGTTCCTTCTCCTTCATCATCATAACAGAAGCATTAAGCGCTTTCCTACTCAAAGCATCCGCTACGACATTCGCCTTCCTGGGATGATACTGTAACTGAAAGTCACAGTCTTTCAGAAACTCAAGCCAATGTCTTTGTCTCATGTTCAACTCTTTCTGGTCAAACAGATACTTCAAACTTTTATGGTCACTAAAAACAGTGAACGTTGCCCCATAGAGAAAATGTCTCCATACCTTCAATGCAAATACTACTGTGGTCAACTCCAAGTCATGAGTCAGATAATTCTTCTCATGCACTTTCAACTGCCTCGACGTATACGCCACAACCTTACAATTCTGCATAAGTACACAACCCAATCCTTGATACGAAGCATCACAATATACTTCGAAAGGTTCAGTCGGATCAGGCAGAATCAAAACTAGTGAAGTAGTCAGTCGTCGTTTCAACTCCTGAAAACTTTCCTCATATGCTTCAGTCCATGTAAACGGTTGATTCTTTCGTGTAAGTTGGGTAAGAGGTCCTGCAATCTTCGAAAACCCCTCAATGAATCATCGATAGTAACCGGCCAATCCGATGAAACTACGGATCTCCGATACAGTCTTCGGTCTCTCCCATTCAACAACTGTCTCCACCTTTGAAGCATCAACTTCAATTCCATCCGCCGATATGACATGCCCCAAAAATTGTACTTCGCTCAACCAAAATTCACATTTGGACAACTTGGCATACAACTTATTCTCCTTCAAAATCTGGAGAACCACTCTGAGATGTGCAGCATGCTCCTCCTGACTTCGAGAATAAATCAAAATGTCATCAATAAAGACAACAATAAACTTATCCAAGTATGAACGAAAAATTCGGTTCATGAAGTCCATAAATATCGCAGGTGCATTAGTCACACCAAAAGGCATAACTTGATACTCGTAATGCCCATATCGTGTCCGAAACGCAGTCTTTGGAATATGCTCCACCTTCACACGTATCTGGTGATAACCAGAATGTAAATCAATCTTGGAAAATATTGCGGCTCTTCGCAATTGGCCCATCAGATCATCGATCCTTGGTAGTGGATATTTATTCTTGATCATAATCTTGTTCAATTGTCGGTAGTCTACACATAGACGAGAAGTCCCATCCTTCTTCTTTACCAACAATACTGGAGCTCCCCAAGGTGATACACTTGGTCTCACAAACTGTTTCTCCAATAAATCCTCCAACTGCTTCTTAAGTTCTACCAATTCTACTGGCAACATCCGATAAGGCGCCATAGATATAGGTCCAGCTCCAGGTACCAAATCAATAGAGAATTCAATCTCTCTTTCTGGCGGTATTCCAGGTATATCTTTAGGAAACACTTCAGGAAATTCATTCACTACAAAGATATCCTTCAAAACGTCTTCACATTGAACCTCCAAAGAAGACATCAACAAGTACCCTTGGTCTCCTTCCTTCAAACAGGCTTCCACTTGAGTAGCCGTTAGAAATCTAGAATCCTTAACCTCAGGAAAAACTAATGTTTTACTAGCACAGTCTATCAAGATATGGTTGGAAGACAACCAATGCATTCCTAAGATTACATTAATCTTGGAAAGAGGCAAATAGATCAAATCCACATGAAAGATCCTATCTCTAACAGATACAAGGCAATTCAAGCATATTTTTGTAGTTATCACAGGCTTATCAGTAGGAGTACTAACACTTAAATCATACGGCAATGTAGTCACAGTTAATCCCAAACGCTCCACACAATCACATGCAATGAAAGAATGCGTTGCTCCCGAATCATATAATACTGTTAAAGGATTACCTTCAATAGCACACTCCTCCATTATCAAGTCCTCGGATTTAGCGGCTTCCTCCCCGCTCATAGTATACACTCGACCACCCGCCTGTGGCCTTGCAGTGCGAACACTTCCCACTGATGGCTCCGCCTTTTGCTGATCACACTCTCTTGAGAAATGTCCAGGCTTCCCACATCGATAACAAATCACCCCCTTATGCTGACAGTCCCTGGTGAGATGTCCTTTCCCACACTTAAAACATTTAAGTGCAGAAGTTCCAGTTGAAACTGCTCTACTACCACTAGAGCTTCCTCTAATTGATTATTGCCGATTCTGGCTTACTGCTGGTTTAGTATATGGTTTCTATTGGAAACGGTTGCCACCGCTACTCTTCCCCCTTTGGAACCGTGCTGGTTTAAAATTCTTATTCCTTGCCTCTCGCAGATGAACAATTTCTTCCACCTTTCGGCACTTATCTAGCAATATCAGAAACTGATCAATATCCACAGTTGCTAAAGCTCGCTTGATGTCAAGCCTCAGCCCCTCTTCGAACTTTCTACACTTCCACTCCTCATCTGGATGCATCTGGAAGTACCTCAAAAACTTACACAAGCTTCCGAACCTTGCTGCGTACTCACTTACAGTCATCGCCCCTTGCTTCAGACTAAGGAATTCCATCTCCTTAGCATGTCGAACACTGCCTGGGAAATACTTCCCCAGAAACTTCTGCATAAAGAGCTGCCAAGTCACAACTCTCCCTTCAGCTTGAATTAATCTCTGGGCTCCTGCCCACCAAGCCTCTCCATCACAGACTAACACAAACTTCGCGAAAGTAAGCTTCCGCTTATCAATACAACCCATGCCTTCAAATATCTTCTCCAGTTCCTTGATCCACATATCAGCCTTTTTTGGATCAAACTCTCCGTGAAATTTCGGTGGGTTGTTCCTCCGAAATTCTGACAAGCTATGAGCATCATCATGTGCTCTTTGGTTTTGCTGTGCAACAACTTCGGCCATTCGTTGTATTGTTGCTACAGCTGCAGCCATATTCTGATTGTCATCGCTGGCATTTCCAGCTGCTGCCCTCGCATTCATGCGTCCTCTTCCCGTCCAGCCATTTCGCTCTATTAATCAAACTAAACAACACAAAGAAAAGTGAAGGTTAGTCTTCAAACAATATTGTTTTTCTTTCGGAAAACAATTACAGAGAATCACACAACTTAGACAAGACAGACCTAACCACAAACCCAAAAAACTCTAACTTGGGCTCTGATACCAACTAATGTAACACCCTCCTTAGGGCGCCACACTTTATGTTACTTAATTTCCAAATTACCCTTCAATTAAAAATCGTGCTTGTATTATAAATAAGAGTTATAAAATTTCTTGATGATAATAAGATAAACTTAGCAGAAAATAAAAACATAGCAACATTGTCACACATAATTTACATAATATATATACATACAAGTCTTTAGTACTATCGTACTTAAATATTTTACAAACTAGACTTCCAAAATATTTAAACTTTAATTTAAAACTAACATATAGCCTAAATCCTACTAGACAGCAGAACCCTCAGACGGGTCCTCCTCAGATTCCTCAGCATATAGGAATCCATCATGAGGTGCAGTCCTATGGACCGGTGTCCGAGCGGATGACACAATACTAACCGTACTGGGAGTACAATAGTAAGCTCCCCAATACTGCCTAATAGATATTGGGAACTCTAGTTGTACATAAATATTAACAGAAAAGTAAGGGTGTCCTAAATGTTGCCTACTCAATCTAATATTTAGGTCTCTCATATAGTACATACTCTCTCTCTAAATCCACAGTCCATGCCTCATCTCCTCCAATAAATGTCAGCTTCAGGTAGCCAAGGAAACTAGGCATCTCCATCTCTTCAAAACTCGACGTCCTCAGTAGGAATCTGCTCCTCCTCAGCTTCTCACTCTATCTCTTGCTCAACGTCTTAACAAATATAAATATAACACAGAACATGCATACAAAGAGGTGAGATTACCTACGCCAATACCAGTATGGTAGCAATGAAGATAAACACATACAATATTTCATACAGCTATCATACCATAATTACAGTTATGCCACTAACACCATTATCATCACAAAACATGTAATAAACAATAATTACAATCATGCCATTATCAATAATCAAATAACCAATAAATCAATTATCATAAACAGAAATTATGATAATACCCTCTATCATTATATGTATGCACACAGACTCAATTTCCTACTCCATGGAGCTACAACTCATGTCGGAGAGAGTGATCGAAAAGATTTATCGGTACCAATATGCCTCGAACCACGTGCTCAGTCTTGCACATCCAGCATATACACGATAGTCTTTATCAGATCTTGATTAAGGATAGTGTCTCAGTTAAGATCATTTGTGTGTTGCGTCGATCTAACCTACGGCACAGAAGAGCTACCAACTGCCCATTGTAGGCAACCAGCACCCCAATGCCCCCCAGTCAATGAGTGACTTACACTACGCATATCGCACCCACTCAAGAGGTGTAGTCTCTCCTAGGCAACTAGCCTCATACAGTCCATCGGACCTTTCCAATGCATGTACTATGCACTATTCACATTTCTATTTCATATCATATATTTGGG
Organism: Ormosia semicastrata; assembly: GCA_029884595.1. NCBI lineage: Eukaryota > Viridiplantae > Streptophyta > Magnoliopsida > Fabales > Fabaceae > Ormosia > Ormosia semicastrata. Next base: position 60,601,595 of record JAQQTO010000061.1, on the reverse strand, counting down.
TCCCACACAATAATCTAACAGTATAATTACTGTATTTCAATCGCGTAGTCATATTTTCACATTTTCTCAATTGCGACTCAGTTCTGTCGCCTTTTCAAAATCGCATAGCGATTTTCAACGTTTTCAAATCGCGTAAATATTTTTCTTATGTTTTAAATAAAAAATACTATTTTTCACATTTTAATATTAAAATTGGCTTTATTTTTCATATTTGCACACTAGTCCCTCAAAAACTCATATTTACATATTAGTCTCTCAAAAATTAATATTTACGTCATAGTCCCTCAAAAATTAATATTTATGAAATAGTCCCTCAAAAATTTAATATTTACAAAATCATCCCTCTTTTATAAAATATTTACAATTTGACCACTCTAAAAATAATATTTACAATATGGCCCCTCTAAAAATAAGTATTTATACAATGGCCCCTCATTTTGATAAAATTTACAATTTTGTCCCTCATTTATAAAAATTTGCAGTATAATTCCTCTAAAAATCAGTAAATGGTATTGTTTTTCAAAAATCGTTATTTCTTTTCTTTACTACCCATAAAAATCATTTTACTTTACTATACTCAAAATTTTCCCAAATTCATTTAAATATCTCAGTTCTCATTTTAATTCATCAGTTTGAGGACTTTGGTCCTCTTTTCCATAGTATGGCCGTAAGCCTCGGTACTCTTTGGAGTACTCATACAATCGATTCATCATGTTGTTCACATCCTAAATTACACATACAATCTCATGCTTTCATAATTACACATACACACATAATATCAAAGCTTTAAGCATTTTATCACACATGCAAGCATAAAAACACAATCAAACACAACACAAACACAATCAAATAATCGGTGAAGAACCCTTATGGATTTTTCACCGTACAAAACCATCCTCACACCACCAAAACTTGGTTGGTGAGGTTAAATCTCCCTTTTACCTCTTGAAGACAAGCTTTTCAAGCTCCCCTCCTTCTCCTTAATTTTCGTGTGGCTCACAACAATTCCTAACAATTCTAAAACAATTAGTAAAATCACAAACAAAGCTTAATAATGATAAACCATGGAATAAACTTGGCTTAGAAAATCATAAACATGAATTTAAACCATAGAAATTCAAGTTTACCTCCAAAGAAGTAAGCTAGAAGTGGGTTTTTGAAGCACTTAGGATGTGATTTTGGGAAAACTTTCTAAATGAAAAGTGTTTAGAATATTGTTTAGCTTTAGGAAATGATGTGTGTGAAAATTATAGGTGACTGATAGTATATCTAGGTGTGTTGGCCGAACCACTCAAGGAAAATGGAAGAAAATGGTTGCTTGGTGTTCTTCAATTTTTAGAGAAAAGATGAAAGCTTTTTGGGTGAGAGAGAAAATGAAATTTGTGAGAATGAATTATGGAAGGCTGCTGCCGTGAGAGTGTAGTGAAATTAGAGGATTTACTTGCATCAAAATATCACCAATTGGATGCACATGGACGTGCACATGGCTTATGTCTTTCACTTGACTTTCAAGGCTTTATGGATTGTTCAAGAATCATGTAGAATTCTCCTCCAAGCTGCTGCAAACCGTGGGACACTTTGGCATTTAGGGACTTTAATTTATTTTAATTCAAGTCTAATTACTTGCTAATTGATTAGTTAATTCAATAGGTTAAGTTTCCTAATCAATCTTAACTAATTATCCAATTACATAACTAATTAATTAGACATATAATTACATATATTATATCCTCTAATTAAAATTAGGATATCTAATTAAGAATTAAATTATAACTAATTAATAATTAAGCTAGCTTACTTAGCTTGTTAATTAGGCCATTAGATTAATCAAATTAGGTTTAATTAGTTACTAATCAAATTCAAGCCACTATTGTTGACTTCATCTTAGCCATTGAAATCATCTTGATTTCCTATCCATTGATCTCATCTACGGTGGATATTACTTAGTGGTTTTGTCAAGATTCGTTTTATACCATTGATCGGATCAACGGTTAAGATTAAAGCTTCTAAAGTAAGCTTTACAATCTAATGGTTCACAAAGAAGTCTATGCTTTTTTTGTTGACTCATTCTAATTGGTTTAAAAAGTCAAGCCACCTATTTTGACTTGTTCTTATTGGTTTAGATTTCTGTCTAGTCAGAATCGTTGACTATTATACTAAACATGGGCCCCACGAACTTTTTCGGGTCCATAACAAATTTTCTACTATTTTTGAGACAGTAGGTACTGTTGAATAAAATAATATTATAATAAAATTATTTTATTGCACAGTTAAATCCTAAAAATTATAAGATTAATATATATATCAATTAGAATTGGGTTTAGCAAGATCCCCCAGCTCCAATTAATTAAATTAATATTTTTTCGGGTCAGAAAATTATTATTTTCTTGACTCGAAGCAAATCACACAAAATGATCAAAAATGATCTCAGAACAGATAAATTATTTTTATAGCACACAGAAAATGTAAAACAGCGTAATTCTGCTATTACTATTAACATAGTCAGAATTTGGGGTGTTACAGATTCGAGCTCCCATGTAGCCTCTTCAAAGTCACCTCCCTCCCATAACCCCTTTACCAAAGGAATTTGTTTTCCTCTGAGTTCTTTCACAGCCTTATCCACGATCCTTATAGGTTTAACTATAAAAGTTGAATCATCTTTTAACTATATTGATTCATTTTTCAAAATATGTGAAGGATCTAAATTATATTTTCAAAGTTGGGAAATATGGGAAACATCATGGAGGTTTGACAAAATGAAGGGTAAGGCTATTTGGTAAGTAACTGGTCCGACTCTTTTCAGAATTTGGAAGGGACTAAGAAATTGAGGTGTCAACCTTCTAGTCTTTATAGCCCTACCAGCTCCTATAGTAGGAGTGATTCTGAGGAACACATGATCTCCTTCATTGAATTCCAGGGGCCTTATTTGCTCATTTCCATAGCTCTTTTGCCTACTTTGAGTTGATAACATCCTATCCTTGATGCTTCTAACTTGTTCTGTGGTCTATTAAACAATTTCTAGACCTAGGATAGTTTGTTCCCCAGTTTCACACCAACATAAAGGTGATCTACATTTTCTACCATAAAAGGCTTCATAGGGTGTCATTCCTATACTGGTATGGTAACTGTTATTATAAGCAAACTCTATCAATGGTAAGAACCTATCTCATCTACCTTGATAGTCAAGCACATAGGCTCTAAGCATGTCTTCTAGATTTTGGATAGTTCTTTTAGCTTGGCCATTAGTTTGCGGATGATAGGCTATATTGAAATTCAATTTTGTCCTAAAGTATTTATACAGGGCTCCCCAAAACCTAGATGTAAACCTAGGATCTCTGTTTGATGTAATACTCGAGGGGATCCCGTGCAACCTAACAATCTATTGGAGATAAAGTTGGGCCAACCTATCTACTGACCAATTTACTTTTTATGGCCAAGAAGTGTGCAGATTTGGTTAATTTGTCCATGATAACCCAAATGGTATCATAACCTGATTGGGTCCTAGGCAACCCCACCACAAAGTCCACTGATATGCTTTCCTATTTCCATTCAGGAACCTCTATAAGTTGTAGGGGTCCTAAAGGTTTTTGGTGTTCTATCTTCACCTTTTGGCACACTAAGCACATGGATACATATTCTGCTATCTCTCTCTTCATGTTTGGCCACTAAAGTATCTTCTTAAGGTTTTGATACATCTTCGTGGGGTCTGGGATGGATGATGTATCTACTTTTATGGGCTTCTTCTAAGATCTTTTCCTTGATTTCATCTCCTTGTGGAATACAAAGTCTATTCCTAAACATAAGTGTTCCATCCTGAGCCCTCTTGAAATCCTTTCCCTTTCTTAACTGAATTTTTTCATCTATTCTCTTTAAAGCTTTATTATCCTCTTGAGCTTCTCTAATTTGAGCTTTCAAATCATTCTGAATCTTTAATCTCATCAAACACAGACTATATGGTAATACAATCATTGCTAGACTCAAATTTCTAAAGCTCTCAATGAGTTCCATCTCTTGTACCATCATTCGGGACGCATGCAAAAGTTTTCTGCTAAGCGCATTGGCCATAACATTGGCCTTACCTGGATTATACTTTAATTAAATGTCATAACCTTCAGAAACTCCATCCACCTCCTTTGCCTCATATTAAGCTCCCTCTAATCAAATAAATATTTCAAACTCTTATGATCACTAAAGACCTCAAACTTGACCCCATACATATAATGCCTCTAAATTTGTAAAGCAAAGGCAACTATTGCTAGTTCTAGGTCATTGGTTAGGTAGTTTTCATCATGGAGTCTTAGATGCCTAGAAGCATAAGCAACTACCCATCCATTTTGCATCAAGACACAACATAACCTATTTTTCAAAGCATCACATTAAACCTCAAAGTTTTCTTGTGGATCTAGGATTACTAGCACAAGTGTGGTGGTTAATTTCTTTTTCAGCTTTTGGGAGCTATTCTCACATTTCTGAGTCCACTCAAAGGTGCTTCCTATAACACCCTCGATAACATGTTAGGGTTGTATATGGTTACATAGGTAGCCTAATACTTGTTTGACATACCTGAGTAGTTTTGTGACAAACTGAGTTAGTTTAGGCACTTTGCTGCAACACAGAATGTGGAAAGTAGCCTAGAATGACTCAAAAAATAGCATAAATTGCTAAGTTAAGGGAAACAGATATGGATAATTTGTTTCTAAGTCACAAATGAGCTAAATATGATGTAGTTAAAGTTTGAGGATGATTGGAGTTAGTTTGACATTTTTATGCATATTGGGCGTGTGTTTTAATGCCGGATTGATTATCAGGAGAAACAAGTTTTTATGAATCTTTAGATTTATTTTAAACTTTTTAGAAGTTAAGAAACTAGATTTCGTGAAATCTAAGTGTTCTTAACATATTAGAAGTTCCAATACATGTTAGTTTCTATCCTTTAAGTAGCAAAGTTAGACTTTGCTACTTTTTTTGCATCCTTTCCCACAACTGAGAGTAGAAAACAGAAGAGAGAAAGCGAGAAAAGAGGAAATGAAGAAGAAAAAGAGAGGAAGAGAAAAGATGAAGATCCAAGAGAACTCATGGTTAGAAGATCATCTTTTATACAAGAGGTAGGGGTTCTAACCTAGAAGTTCATTCTTTTTCCTCCATCTTTTCTATGCATGAAGTTACGTCATTAGATGGAGAAAATAGGTTTTTAAAGAGTAAAAATCTATTTTTTTTGCTTGATTCTTGTTTTCATTGTTTGGAATTAGCTATTTCAACTTAATGAGAATAAGAGAGTTGGACTTTTCCTTAGATAGGATTAGTCAATTCTTGGAGTAGGTTTTAAGTAACTAAGTATGTGATTTTGGTTATTGATCTAAGTTAAGTAAATCAATAGGTTGTAAAAGTGCTACAACATGGTTAGAAGGTGTTGGTGAAGATAGAAATCACCTACGAGTTATTTTTAGATGATTAGAAGATATGTTGAAGCCAATGGAACAGTGCACCATGAGTTTTCTGCAGAAAATGCCTTATGTCATAATGTGACTGAGTGCCACGCTGAGGCATAAGTGAACCTGAGAAAAGCACGCTGTGACGTGAATGCATCACACGAGGCGTGAAAGAATAGATAGTAGGGCACCATGGCGTGACAAGAGCTGCATCGAGGCATGAGTTCCAAGAATTGTCAAAAATGATATTTTTGATGAATTGAGGTCCCTACTTGATAGGATCCTTTGTTTATGCCTTTTTAAGAGTTTTGAGACACTAATAGGGGTATTTCTTAGAGAGAAAGACCATATAGCATACAAGGGAAAGTATGGGAAAGTTTGTGTATCCATTAGACATGGATGCCATAGACAAAAGATAGTTTCTTAAGCAACATAGTATTGCGTAGATATCACATAAAAGGTGAATAAAATTTGAGAAACTAAATGCAAGTATACTAAGTCTAGTTTGGTAATAGTAGTGTTGGTGTATGCCCTAGAGGCCAATACATTTTTTATATTTACATACATTCTATTATGCTATTTTATATATGAGGCATTTCATTTATTGTGTTCTTTTTTGATAAACATAATAAAGTCCTTAGAATAGTAAGTTTGATACCATAGGACATCAAGTGGATGACTTGACCGTGAGATCCTTTTGGTTACAATACTATTCTTAAATGTCCTTAGTCAAGTATTATTGTTAATTAGGACAACAATAATACATTGAGACTAGTATGTGCATAGACTGATGACCACATCTCACGGGTCATGGATATGAGATATCAAGTCTTCACATGGGTACATATTAGAGTAATGATGTACTGGACTGACCTACCATGAGAACACTATATGGATTGTTACGTGAGTGTTATAAGCGATTCTCATAGTGACAATGGTGTTTGTGGTCCTTTGACCTGAAATCACTACGATTCCTACATGAGGAGTTGTGTGTTTTAATGCCATCAAATGTCATCTGTAACAAGGTGATTATAAAGTTAGTTATTGGACATACCACGAATCATGCAGAGGGATGTGAGTGATCTAGATGAGATTTGTCACTCCTACATAATAGGAGTGATATCTTCGGGTGTAACATCCCGAAAATTATTTATTTCATTATAAATAATCATTTTATAATATTTATGATTTTTAGAAAATTTTTTGGATTTTTCTCGAAACAAATATTTTAATATATTTCTCATTTTACGTGCCCACTGAGCGGAGCTAGGAAAATGAAATATTTTTCCTAAGGCTGATAAACTTTGAACTGTGGAAATGTCGACGGGGGATCTTACTAAACCTGAGGCTGGACACAGTTTATGAGGTTTATGTTTTACGAGATTTTATCTGATGAATAATAATATTTTATTTTCATCAACTGTAACTTTTATTCACTGGGAAAATAATTCTAACAGTGTAATTAATCATTTGTCAGATGTATTTAATTGAGGGGACAAGCTTACTATGCATTTTATTGAGAATTGTGCAAAGCTTCTCAAGGAAGCTTCAAGGAAACTTCTAGGAAGCTTTCTTCCTAACCATTTTCTCTCTCCTCCTTTTTGGTGCTGCATGGTTGGCTAAGAGGGATATTTCATTTTCACTTCTCTCATTTTCTCTCCCTCACGCAGCTCACTCTCTTTCTCTCTTCTTCACACGGCTGCACAAACCCACAACCACCATTGTTGATTTCAAGCTTCCTTTGCTCAACCCAATATAGACCATTGTTTCCCCTCTCCATCTTCAAGCTTTCCTTTTGTGGGACTCCTCCTGGATTCTTGATTTTCGTGTTCCACAGCCAATATCAAAGCTTGGAGCTTTAAGGTAAAGCTCTTAACTTTCTTCTCCTCTTCTCCTCATTTTCGTGTTCCATGGTCACCTTGGTGACTATGGATGCCATTTCCACTCTTTGATCTTGATTTTTATGGATTTGAACACCCAAGGTTCTGCGGTGGTGAAGCACGAAATTTCTGAGCAAAAAGGAGCTTGTTTTTCCTTGTTCTTCACTAAGGTAAGAGGAAGACACTCCTCCTCAACCTCTATTAGCATTTAGAAACCTTGTCTGTGGTTGATTGTGAGGAAACCCTATTGAGGGTTATCCTTTGTTTGCATGTTGTTTATGATGTGTTTATGCTATTAGATTGTTTGTTTGTGTATATTGATGTATCTGAATGGATTGGAATGTATGAAATGGAAGAAAATGATGTCAGATTGGTTCTCGGATGGCCACGGTTTTGAGGCCAAAATTTGGGGATTCTTTGTGAACAATTGTAACAATTTGAACTTCTGACCATTTAGTGCAATGACCATATCCGTCGAATTTGATCTTCTGACCATTTAGTAGAGAAACTTCTCCAATGTTAATATCCATCGAGTTAGAATTTCTGACCATTTAGTAGAGAAACTTCTCCAATGTCAATACCTGTCGAGTTAGAATGTCAATATCCGTCGAGTTAGAATGTCAATATCTATCGAGTTAGAATTTCTGACCATTTAGTAGAGAAACTTCTCCAATGTCAATATCCGTCGAGTTAGAATTCCAATATCGATCGAGTTAGAATTTCTGACCATTTAGTAGAGAAACTTCTCCAATGTCAATATCTGTCGAATTAGAATTTCTAACCATATAGTACTTTCGTCGGTTCAACACTTAGAAGATTTCTCCAATGTCAACACCCATTCGTCGAATTAGGATTTCTGCTGATCTTCTAGCATATTCGACAGCTTTATGCATTGATAGAATTGATCTTTACCCGACATAATCTTTATCCGACAGAACTTGACTTTTAGCCATTCTTATGAAATAATGTTCTCCCATCTTTCATCATTCTGTCATGTTATTTTTCATCGAAAGGTAGCCTTACCTTTGTACACTAGAGCCATTGTCTCCGTCGAATCCAAAATTATAATTTATCACCTAACACCTAGTGATTAAATTAATGGTAATAGGATGCAAGAATTAGCAAAATGGAAGATTAAATTATACTTGGAGATTCATAAATTTTAAAGAACCAAGAATGGAATTTTCATAAGACTTAGGATAATTTTAATTAGGGTAAGAACAAGAGAGTGTGAGATTTTGAGATCTTAGAATAACCTTCTAAGTGTATATGAATAAATTGCCTAAGAGAATTTAATTAATTACGAGAATTCCTTTAGAGACAAACTTTGTAAGAAAAGCTAAACCTAAGCAAGAATTCATAATACACCTTAAAAATGCATTAATTTATTTAATTCTAATAGTATGATATTGTGGGTCCATGTGAGTGACCAATGATTGTGTTGATTCTTGCTATGGCAAATTGTGGCATATTGGGGAATTGTATGTAATAATGAGCATACATGTTTATGCATAGAGTCTGTATGCATTGTGAATGTCCGTTGGACTTTGTTAAGGCCTTTAGCCTAGGAGTTGAATCACACCTATGTGCGGGTGCGAATAGACAAGTGTGGTCCTGTAATTGACCTTGGGGGCGTCGTGGCGCGGGTGTTTCACAGTGGGCAGTTGGTAGCTCCTCTGGATCGTGGGACAAACCGATACAAATGCACCGACAATCCTGACCATGGCACAGTCCTATATCGAGATCTGTGTAGAATGTCTTGTAAAATGCCATGATCTGCACGTTGATAAATTGAGAATTATAGCACTTGAGGGCCTCGACAGCCAAGAATACAGACATACCCCCTAATCGTTCTCTCCGACTGTTTTGTGTTTAGCTCTATGGAGTAGGATTTTGACTATTGTATACATGTGCATAGTGAGTCCATGCATTATCTGGCATTTATTCGCTATTATAATTTGGAATTGTTGTCTTACTGTTATATATATGACTGTCTAGAACTGCTTGGTTGATTATTATTGCTATTTAATGTTTCTTATCATTATCGCTGTCAAAAATGCTATGTGGGCGCTTTGCGCTGTTTTGTTTCTGGCTACTATAACTGGTAATGATGGTAGGATGTCTTACCTCTTTCCTGTCTTTCTATTACTGTTTGTCTGTATATTGTATCCCATCGAAGATGACTGCAAGGAAATGGAAGCTCCCGATTTCCCCGACTTCTGGCCTGATCACCATTAACGACTATCGTAGAGTATGGAGGCGCGCATGCACGAATTTCTGCGAGATGTGCGTCTGGCCTTCCTTGGAGGGCCATAGTGCTGGCACATTAACCTGAATTTTGACCGTTGTGTCTACTTGGGTGACGTATCGATATCTCTAGCCTGGAGGCACCATGAACCACCGATCTTCACCTGCTGCATCAGCCTACATTTGGAATTTTATCTGCCTTTACGGGAGAGGTAGGGTAACCGCTTCTACATCCCACAGGAGGACTCTTTTGATTCGACAGCTCGGGCCCCGTCCCGTAGCTCTGTGGCTCCTATGGAGGTTTCCTCTAATGAGGAAGACCCCGAGGAGGTCCATGAGGATGACCTCGCGAAGGATCCTGAAGAGGATCCTACTTCGATTCCTCCTCATCTGAGGGACTGACATTGCTGGTAGCTACTGATGGCTATCAGTGTTTTTATTTTGGGGGCCTAATGTCTTTTGTAGTGGGCTGTATATTTCTGATACTGTGGGAATGTGTATGTATAATCCTTTGGGGCAGGTATAGTTTTACTTTTTGGTATACCAGGCTTTGTAACCAAACAGTTTGATAAATATATATATGAATACGCAATGTTAATTCTAATGTATGCTTTACCTCTGCTTTTATTCTTTATTTCCATTTATGTTTTGTCACTATGTTTATTAAGTATTGTTATTATTATTGTGAAATAACAAAAAAAAATATTCACCAATTTAATTACATAACTATAATCAAGTAAATATATATTATATTAAAAGGAACCGAGTCTTAACTTATATAATTTTATTTTCGCATTGTAATTGACAATGTGACGTTCCCTCCGAAAAAGGGGCGTTACATTAAGTTGGTATCAGAGCCCCAGTTTATGTTTCTTTGGGTCTTGTGATTGAGTCTATCTTGTTTGTGTTGTGTGTTCTCTGAATAGTAAATACAAAGGTGTATTGTTTGGTATTCTTAGTGGATGCAACTGACTTTTCTGTGTCTCAGTTAATCCGATCTACGAAAGTAAGATGGCGCGAAGGGAAAACATGGCAGCTGCTATAGCAGCGATGCAGAGGATGGCTGAGGCCGTCGTACAATAGACTAAGCAAGCTACACAGCAGCAAGAGAGAGTTGCACAACAACAAGAACGAGCTGCTCAACAGCTCGAGGCTACTGCAGATGCTCAGAATTTGGCGGATTTTCAACGCCACAACCCTCCTCAATTTAAAGGAGAGTTTGATCCGGACAAGGCTAGTCTATGGATCAAGGAGTTAAAAAAAGTCTTTCGAGGGATGAACTGTGCTGAGGACAAGAAGGTGAACTATGCTACTTTTATGCTAGTGGGCAATGCTGAAAACTGGTGGAATGGAGTGCAGAGGAAGCTGGAAGCTGCAAAAAGCGAGATTACATGGGGCCTATTGAAGGAGAAATTCTTGGATAAGTATTTTCCTGCAAGCGCAAGACACGTGAAGGAGTCATAATTTCTCAATTTACGACAAGGGAGTATGACCGTTAGCGAGTATGCAGCGAGGTTCGAAAACTTGTCATAGTTTTCAACATACTTTCAAAATCAACCAAATGAAGCATGGAAATGCCGAAGATTCACGGAAGGACTGAGGTATGAGGTGAAGAAGGCTGTAATCACCTTGAAGATCAATGAGTTCTCAGAACTACTGGATACTTGCTGTGATGTAGAGGCTCTGGAGCAATCTAGAGATATGAGGAACAGCAACTTTGGGCCTACGAGGTTCCAGAGAGGCAGCGGTAACAGTTCTAAACACTTCCAGAAGGAGCCGTATTCTCGACCAATGGGAAATCAACAACAAACCATGGATGGAGGCTCAGGTGGAGGTTCTACTGGGAACCGGACTGGCCAGAACACGGCGTATCCTTCTAAATGCATGAAGTGTGGAAAATGTAACACCCACCGTAGGGTGTCACATTTATGTTACTTAATTACCAAAATTACCCCCAAGTTCATATAAGATGATGTTGTAATAAAAATATGAGTTGTAAAATTTTTTTTTCTTTCTTTCTTCTTTGACAACTATAAAATAAACTTAGTGGAAAATAAAATATTATAGTAACCTCACACATAGTTTACATCATATACATATTACAAATGAGCTGTCAGGATTATTTATTTACAGACCATGTCTCAAACTACAAACACACTTAAATAATTACACACAGAGCTTACGTCAGAGTTCAAACTTGCCCAAGTTTAACTAAGCAGCAGACCCCTCAGACGGGTCCTCCTCGGGTTCCTCAGCAGATAGGAATCTGTTATGACGAGTAGCCCTAAGAACAGGTGTCTAGGCTAAAGATACTATGCTGATTTCCGTTGGGACATAATTCCTAGTATCCCAATGTCGCCTGATATGTAAAGGAAATTCAACATGAACAAAAATAGTCACACAAAAAAATGGACCCCCGCGAAACAACCTACTAATACTAACAGTCAGATACCCCTCGTAAATAAGTCCTCGCTCATCGGGACTTATTCTCCATTCTCCAGCTTCTCCGTGAAATTGTAGACGTACATAACCGAAGAAACTAGCCCTTGACGTCATACTGTCAAAATTCTGCGTTCCCAGCCGTGAGAAGTAGTTCTTCTTCTCCTTCTTGTACTGTTTCTTTCTCAACGTCTTCACCCAATTATAAATACAATATACAAATATACATACAAAGAGGTGAGATCACCTACGCCAATACCAGCATACCATATAAACACGTCATATTACAAATATGGCATCAACATATTATCAATCAAAATTAACATTTAATAATTACAGGAGATGCCATCTACACTAAGCAGATATTTATAATTATAATAATCAATATTTCACAACTATTATGTCTCACAAATGTAAGCATTTATGTTAATGTATGAACATATAGACTCGATTTCCTACTCCATGGAGCTAAACTCAGGTCGGAGAAATTGATCGAAAAGATCTGCCGGTACCACGTGCCTCAGACCAAGTGCTATAATTATATTTTGCACATTTAGCATATACATGACAGTCTTTGTTAGATCTCGATTAAGAATATTGTCTCGGTCTGGATCATCGGTGTGTTGCATCGGTCTAACCCACGGTGCAGAAGAGCTACCAACTGCTCATTGTGAGCAACCCGCACCCCGATGCCCCCAAGGTCCACAAGTGACCTACACTACGCGTATCGCACCTATTCAAGAGGTGTACGTTTCTCCTAGGCAATTAGCCATATACAGTCCATCGGACCATTTTCAATGCATGTGTAATGCACCAATTACCAACCAAAGGTAAATCACACAATTTCTCATACAAGGTTCAAATACTGTTTTACGTTCGTAAAATGGATTAATGCCAATTATAGGCAAACTTCTCAATTTCTTGTACGGCATTCATATACTGATTTTAACTGTAAATTTTACTGTATAATTAACAGTAAAATTACATAATCGCATTTTTCTCATTCGCAAAAATATTTTTGTCACATTTTTCACAGTCACATAATATTCTATTATGTAAACAACAATTTGTAACATTTTCTATTACGTTAAAAAAAATAATTGCGTAACAATTTTCTACTGTATTCTAAATTGCGTAAATATATTCTTTTTCTTTTAAATCGTATAGCAATTTTTTTTCCTCTACAACATTTCAATCGTGTAAAATATTTAAATGCTTTAAAAATCGCGTAGAAATATTTTAACATTTTTCAAATCACGTAACTCAAAATTTATGTTTTTGAGTTCCATAAATCATTTTTCACCATTTTTACCCTTCGTAAAATATTTCTTAACTTTAAAAAATATTACTTCGGACTTTTCTTATAATAATATAATTTCTTATTTTATTCCCTTCTTATTCTTAGTCAAAAATCTTTTCCTTAATATATTTTCTCAAAATCACTTTTTATTGATCTAGTCTTACAAAATCACATTTAGTTGATTTAATTACAAGTTCTAACTTTAAATTTCCTAACATTTTCCAAAACCCAATAAATAAATTCTACGTTAGTAAATTTAAGTTACAAATGTTTTCTTTTATATTTCTAAATCACTTCTAAAAATTGATTCTTTTTAAAATAATTTGAAGTTCAACACTTTCAATCTTCTTTTTCTTTTATTTATTAAACTTCCACTTCACTTAATTGATAACACTTTAATTCCCTTTCCAAAATCCTTATTTGAAAATTCTTGTATTTTATAACATCAAAACATTTTTCTAAATTATCAAAACCTTATAGATGGCCATTGAAAGCATGAAATATTTTTTTTCTTTATAACTTAAATAAATTCCATTCTTGTTTCTACAAAAAAATAAATTCATGAAAATATAACTCAAAACCGTGTGCATTCTTTTTGCAAAACAAACCCTTTTTTTTATTTTCTTTACTTCTCAAATCATTCAGTTTTATCATTCATGAAAATATAATTCTGTGAACACCAAATTGGTTGGTGTCTTGGCCAAAAATTTGCTTAAGTTTAAGGACCAAAAATTAACTCCATTGTTCTTGAAAAATTTCAATAGAAACCCTAGTTTTGGAAGCTCAAAACCGTGACCTTCTCTATGGCCTTTGGAGCCAAAATTTCTTGTTTTATCATACTTTTATCATAATATATTCAATATATCTTCATCATGCATATCATAAGCATACCATATAAGCAAATAAAAATCATACTAAGCATGCATACACAAGTAAATCATGCAAAGCATATCAAGCATAGACAAAAATAATCAAAGCACATAACACACACAAATTATTACATGACCATGGATATGAATCCTCACATGGATTCACCATCCATCAAATATAAAACCATCTCTCACCACCATGTTTGGTTGGTGAGATGGATCTCCCTCTTACCTCTTGAAGAACCACAAAAGCTCCTTACTTTGGATTTAGAACAAGATCTCCACTAACAAAAGTCTCTTGAACATAAAACAAACATAAATAAATTAGTATATTAAGCTTGATTAAGAGGAACCATGAATCAAACATGGTTTAGAACATGGAAAAGAAAAGAATAAATGAAGTTTCCTTACACTTCACCAACAAAACTCTATAACTTGATCTTAGTAAAAGTCCTTCAAGATGGAAGATTTAGAGAAAGTCTTCAACATGAAAGTTGTTTAGAATAAGGTAAAGATTCAAGAAACTAGGTTGTATGAAATTAAAAAGTGATGGAGGAGAGGTTTAGGGTGCTTGGCCGAATGGTCTTCTTTAGGGAGAGAGAATGGAGTTTTCTTTGGTTTGTTTCTTGAAACTTAAGTGAAATAGGTGAAGATGTGATAATATAAAGTGTAGAAATGAATTACTTGGTCTTCAAAGCTATGCATGACCGTAGCTTGCATTGGAGAAAGGTGGAAAGTGAAGTTTGAAAAATATGATCATCAATGATCAATAGGAAAATAATTGATGGTCTTGACACTTGGCTATTGCCTTCATCTTTTTCTTTGGCCTAAAAAGCCTATTCAAAGTTGTTTCCCCTCTCCCTTGCATCTCCAAACCGTCCTCCCCTACCATGCTTCATAAAATGTGACAAATTTCATAGCCATCATCCTAAGCCATCCTAACCCTTGATTAAAAGAATGGTTAGGATTAAAATAGCTATTAGGTTTAGGCTATAGATGGAAGACTTTATTTGAGCCATTGGATCATTTTTGGCTTGCAATCCTAACCATTGAATGTTTCTCCAAAATGAAAGGTCAAGATTACACCTTCAAACTTTACATCCAATGGTCCAAAATGGTTATAGTCATTTTTGATGACTAATTCTCCACCATTGATCTAAATCTAAACCCAATGGTCATTAATGATCTATCTCCATCATTGATTAAATCTACATCCAATGGTTGATAATGGTCATAGCCATTTATAAGACCAAATCTCTACCCTTGATTTAATTTCCATCCAACGGTTATAGTTGATCCTATTCACTTTTAAGATCAAATCTCCACCGTTAATTAAATCACGATTAAATCTCCAATGGTGATTAAATCGATAGTGGATATCCAAACCACCAATGTTGACTTAACGGTATAGAATTTTATTTTTATTTGTTATAACCCCATGAAAGAATATATTTACTGTATTTTTATCGTCTGATAATTAAATATTGTACAAAATATAGTAAAAGTAATTTTTTAAAACTGTTTTCGGATTCAGGTTTAGTAAGATCCCCTGTCTCCGTCTAAACAGTACAAATTTTTCTATGCGTAAAATTTTTTTTCACTTTGCGGGACCCACCTGGCCCTACGTATGGCCACCTGGGCCCACATACACTCCCTGGGCCCACAAACAGTAAAAATTTTCATAATCACATATAAAATCACAAAAATTAGAAAACTCACAAATATCAATTCAGACTACATAAAATAATTAAGACTTTTCAGTAAAAATTAAATTATGTAAAATTTTTTCGGCCCTAAAAATTATTATTTTTCTGACACGGAGCAAATTACTCAAAACGATCAAATATACAGATGAAATATTCAAAATAATTTTAATAGTACACAGAAATCACTAAACAGTAAAATTTTGTTAACTGTCAAAATTACTGTTCCTTGATAGAAAGTTCGGGGTGTTACAACTCTCCCCTTCTAACAAAAGTTTCGTCCTCGAAACTTGATAAACTCGATTTCACACTTTTAGAATTAATATGGATATTGTTCTTTTATCTTTTCTTCTAGTTCCCATGTGGTTTCTCCACTTACATCATTCCAAACTATTTTAACCTATGAAATTTCCTTACCTCGAAGTTGCTTTGTCCTTCGATCTTCAATCTTTACTGGAAAAGTTTCATAGGTTAAATTTTCCTTCAGCTGTATTGTATCTGGCTTGATAGCATGAGTAGGATCAGAAATATATTTTCGTAGTTGTGATACATGAAATACATTGTGAAGATTTGACAGAAAAAGTGATAATGCAATCTGATATGCCACCGAACCTACTCGACATAAAATCTGATACGGTCCAATAAATTTTGGAGTGAGCTTCTTAGATTTAAGCACTCGCCCAACACCCGTCACAGGCGTCACTCGCAAAAACACATGGTCACCTTCTTCAAACTCAAGAAATTTTCTCTTTTTATTAGCATAGCTCTTTTGCCGAGTTTGACTCATTCTCATTTTGTCTTGTATCATCTTCACTTTCTCAGTTGTCTGTTGAACAATCTCTGGTCCTAACATAATACTCTCACTGTCTTGATACCAACATAACGGTATTCTACATCGTCTCCCATACAATGCTTCATAAGGTGCCATCCCTATACTTGAATGGAAACTGTTGTTATATGTGAATTCTATCAATGGCAAGAATTCATCCCAACCTCCAGTTTCTTCCAGAACACATGCTCTCAACAATTCCTCTAACGATTGAATCGTCCTTTCTTACTGACCATCAGTCTGTGGATGGTAAGCAAAACTTAAACGTAGCTTTGTTCCCATCGCTTCTTGCAAACTACCCCAAAATCTTGATGTAAACCTTGGATCTCGATCCAAAATGATACTGGATGGTACACCATGAAGTCTAACAATTTCACTGATGTACACTTGAGACAACTTTTCCATTGAGTATTTAATATTAATCGGCAAAAAGTGCACTAACTTAGTAAGCCGATCAACAATTACCCAAATGGCATCATGACCCTTCCGAGTCTTTGGTAGTCCCGTCACAAAATCCATTGCTATGTCATCCCATTTCTATTCGGGAATAGGCAAAGGTTGCAACATTCCCGAAGGTCCTTGATGTTCCACCTTAGCCTTCTGACAGACTAAATAGGATGATACATACTCAGCAATATCTTTCTTCATTCCTTGCCACCAATATAATTGTTTTAAATCCTGATACATCTTTGTGGCTCCTGGATGCATACTCAACTTACTCCTGTGAGCTTCATCCAAAATCAATCTCCTAAGATCTGGATCATTAGGCACACAAACTCTTCCTTGAAACTTCAAAATTCCATTAACACCTTCACTAAATTCCAACACTGCTCATTGGCTCTTTGCTTCTTTTGCTTCTTGCAAATATTGGTCACTGTTTTATCCTTCACAGATTCTATCCATCAAATCATTTGTAAAGGTGATCATGTTTAAACGCATCTTGCCCGGCGTCAATTTCACAGATAATCGCATATCCCAAAATTCTTCTATTAACTCCTTTTCTTTGATCATCATAACAGAAGCACTAAGTATTTTTCTACTCAACGCATTCCCTACGACATTCGCCTTTCCAAGATGATACTGCAATTGAAAATCATAATCTTTCAGAAACTCTAACCAACGCCTCTGCCTCATGTTCAACTCTTTTTGGTCAAACAAGTACTTCAAGCTTTTATGGTCACTAAAAACAGTGAATGTAGCTCCATAAAGAAAATGTCTCCATACTTTTAACGTAAACACCACAGCTGCCAACTCCAAGTCATGAGTCGGATAATTCCTCTCATGATTTTTCAACTGCCTTGAAGCATAAGCCACCACCTTACAGTTTTGCATAAGTACACAACCCAATCCTTGGTACGAAGCATCACAATATACTTCGAAAGGTTCGTTTGGATCAGGTAGAATCAATACTGGTGAAGTAGTCAATCGTCTTTTCAATTCTTGAAAACTTTCTTCGCATGCATCAGTCCACACGAATGGTTGATTCTTTCGTGTAAGTTGGGTAAGAGGTCCTGCAATCTTTGAAAACTCCTCAATGAAACGTCTATAGTAACCAGCTAATCTGACAAAACTACGGATTTCTGTTACAGTCTTTGGTCTTTCCCATTCCAAAACTGTCTTCACCTTTGAAGCATCAACTTCAATTCCTTTCTCTGATATCACGTGTCCCAAAAATTGAACTTCGCTCAACCAAAATTCACATTTGGACAACTTGGCATACAACTGATTCTCCTTTAAAATCTGGAGAACCACTCTGAGATGTTCAGCATGTTCCTCCTGACTTCGAGAATAAATCAAAATGCCATCTATAAAGACAACAACAAACTTATCCAAGTATAAATGGAAAATTCTATTCATGAAGTCCATGAATATAGCTGGCATTTGTCACACCAAACGACATCACTAAATATTCATAATGCCCATAACGAGTTCGAAATGCAATTTTGGGAATATCCTCCACTTTCACACGTATTTGGTGATACCCAGAACATAGATCATTCTTGGAAAATATTGCGGCTCCTCGCAATTGATCCATCAGATCATCTATCCTTGGAAGTGGATATTTATTCTTAATCGTGATTTTGTTTAATTGCTGATAGTCTACACATAGACGTGAAGTTCCATCCTTCTTCTTGACTAACAGTACTAGAGCTCCCCATGGTGACACACTAGGTCTCACAAATTGTTTCTCTAATAAATCCTCCAGCTGTTTCTTCAGTTCGGCTAATTCTACCGGCGACATCCGATAGGGTGCTATAGATATTGGTCCAGCTCCAGGTACAAGGTCAATGGAGAACTCGATTTCCCTTACTGGTGGCAGTATAGGTATATCTTCAGGAAATACTTTAGGAAATTCGTTGACCACGAAAATATCCTTCAAGACATCTTCACATTGCACCTCTAAAGAAAATAACAATAGATATCCATGATCTCCTTCCTTCAAACAAGCTTCCACTTGAGTAGCCGTTAGGAATCTAGGATCCTTAGCCTCAGAAAACACTAATGTCTTATTCGAACAATCAATTAGGATATGGTTAGAAGACAACTAATCCATCCCCAAGATTACATTAATCTTGGAAAGAGGCAAACAAATCAAATCCACATAAAAGATTCTATTCCTAACACAGACAGGACAATTCAGGCATACTTTTGAAGTAACAACAGGCTTATCAGTAGGAGTAGCAACACTCAAATCATATGGCAATGCAGTAACAGTTAATCCCAAACGCTCAACACAATCACATGCAATGAAAGAATGTATTGCTCCCGAATCATAGTGTACGGTTAAAGGATTACCTTTAATAGCACACTCCTCCATTATTAAGTCCTCCGATTTAGTGGCTTCCTCCCCGCTCATTGTATAGACACGACCACCCGACTGTGGTCTTGCAGTACGGACATTTCCCACAGAGGATTCCTTCTTTATCTGATCATAGTCTTTAAAGAAATGTCCAAGCTTTCCACACTTAAAACAAACAACTTCTTTATGTTGATAATTTTTCGTGAGATGATCCTTCCCACATTTGAAACATCGAATAGGAGTCCCAACTTGACTTGCCTTATTGCCGCTAGAACTTCCACCCACAAATTGCTTCTTGTTCTGACCTCCTGCCGGTTTCATATACGGCTTTTGTTGAGAGCGATTTGCTTGATTATTCTTCCCTTTTTGGAACCTTGCATGTCCAAAATTCTTATTCCTTACCGCACGTTGATGATCAATCTCTTTAACTTTACGACATTTTTCAATCAAAGTTGGAAATTGATTAATCTCCAACATCGATACAGCTCTCTTAATATCCAGCTTTAATCCTTCCTCAAATTTCCTGCATTTCAAGCCCTCATCTGGGTTCATCTGCAAATATCTCAAAAATTGAGACAGACTTTCAAATTTTGCCGCATACTCACTGACGGACATCAATCCTTGTCGTAAACTCAGAAATTCCATTTCCTTCATATGCCTCACACTTGCTGGAAAATATTTCTCCAGAAATTTTTGCTTAAAAAGTTACCATGTCACCATCCTTCCTTCAGCTTCTAACAGTCTTCTAGCTCCTGCCCACCAACGTTCACCATCTCCTACCAGCATAAACGTTGCCAACATAAGCTTCCGTTCATCAGTACAACCCATACCATCAAATATCTTTTCAAGTTCTTGGATCCAAAGTTCAGCTTTCTCCGGATCAAACTCTCCACGAAACTTCAGTGGATTATTCCTTCGAAACTCCGATAAACTATGAACATCTGTATTCGCTCTCTGATTCAGCTGCACAATTACTTCAGCCATTCGTTGCATAGCTACTACAGCTGCAGCCATGTTCAAATTAACATTCCCATTAAGTTCCATATCTGTGCTATTATTCCCACGTCCACGTCCTCGTCCAACCATTACTTTTTCTATTCAAACTGAACAATACAAAGAAAGCAAGGTCAATCTTTAAACAATATTGTTTCTTTTCAGAAAACAATAACAAAGAATCACACAACATAAACAAGACAAACCTAACCACAAACCCCAAAAAACTCTAACTTGGGCTCTGATACCAACTAATGTAACACCCACCATAGGGTGTCACATTTATATTACTTAATTACCAAAATTACCCCCAAGTTCATATAAGGTGATGTTGTAATAAAAATATGAGTTGTAAAATTTTTTTCTTTCTTTCTTTCTTCTTTGACAACTATAAAATAAACTTAGTGGAAAATAAAATATTATAGCAACCTCACACATAGTTTACATCATATACATATTACAAACATGCTGTCAGGATTATTTATTTACAGACCATATCTCAAACTACAAACACACTTAAATAATTACACACAAAGCTTATATCAGAGTTCAAACTTGCCCAAGTTTCACTAAGCAGCAGACCCCTCAGACGGGTCCTTCTCGGGTTCCTCAGCAGATAGGAATCCATTATGACGATTAGCCCTACGGACAAGTGTCAGGGCTAACGATACTATGCTGATTTCCATTGGGACATAATTCCTAGTATCCTAATGTCGCCTGATATGCAAAGGAAATTCAACATGAACAAAAATATTCACACAGAAAAATGGATCCCCGCGAAACAACCTACTAATACTAACAGTCAGATACCCCTTGTAAATAAGTCCTCGCTCATCGGGACTTGTTCTCCATTCTCCAGCTCCTCCGTGAAATTGTAGACGTACATAACCGAAGAAACTAGCTCTTGACGTCATACTGTCAAAATTCTGCGTTCCCAGCCGTGAGAAGTAGTTCTTCTTCTCCTTCTTGTACTGTTTCTTTCTCAACGTCTTCACCCAATTATAAATACAATATACAAATATACATACAAAGAGGTGAGATCACCTACGCCAATACTAGCATACCATATAAACACGTCATATTACAAATATGGCATCAACATATTATCAATCAAAATTAACATTTAATAATTACAGGAGATGCCATCTACACTAAGCAGATATTTATAATTATCATAATCAATATTTCACAACTATTATCTCTCACAGATGTAAGCATTTATGTTATTGTATGAACATAAAGACTCGATTTCCTACTCCATGGAGCTAAACTCAGGTCGGAGAAATTGATCAAAAAGATCTGCCGGTACCACGTACTTCAGACCAAGTGCTATAATTATATTTTGCACATCTAGCATATACACGACAGTCTTTGTCAGATCTCGATTAAGAATATTGTCTCGGTCCGGATCATCGGTGTGTTGCATTGATCTAACCCACGGCGCAGAAGAGCTACCAACTGTCCATTGCGAGCAACCTGCACCTCGATGCCCCCAAGGTCCACAAGTGACCTACACTACGCGTATCGCGCCTACTCAAGAGGTGTACGTTTCTCCTAGGCAATTAGTCATATACAGTCTATCGGACCATTTTCAATGCATATGTAATGCACCAATTACCAACCAAAGGTAAATCACATAATTTCTCATACAAGGTTCAAATACTGTTTACCGTTCGTAAAATGGATTAATGCCAATTACAGGTAAACTTCTCAATTTCTTGTACGGCATTCACATACTAATTTTAACTGTAAATTTTACTATATAATTAACAGCAAAATTACATTATCGCATTTTTCTCATTCGCAAAAATATTTTTGTCACGTTTTTCATAGTCACGTAATATTCTATTATGTAAACAACGATTTGTAACATTTTCTGTTACGTTAAAAAAAATCGCATAACAATTTTCTACTGTATTCTAAATTGCGTAAATATATTCTTTTGTTTTTAAATTGCATAGCAATTTTTTTTCCTCTACAACATTTCGATCGTGTAAAATATTTAAACGCTTTAAAAATTATGTAGAAATATTTTAACATTTTTACAAATTGCGTAACTCAAAATTTATGTTTTTGAGTTTCGTAAATCATTTTTCACCGTTTTTACCCTTCGTAAAATATTTCTTAACTTTAAAAAATATTACTTGACTTTTTCTTATAATAATATAATTTCTTATTTTATTCCCTTGTTATTCTTAGTCAAAAATCTTTTCCTTAATATATTTTCTCAAAATCACTTTTTATTGATCTAGTCTTACAAAATCACATTTAGTTGATTTAATTACTGTTTCTAACTTTAAATTTTCAAACATTTTCCAAAACCCAATAAATAAATTCTACATTAGTAAATTTAAGTTACAAACGTTTTCTTTTATATTTCTAAATCACTTCTAAAAATTGATTCTTTTTAAAATAATTTGAAGTTCAATACTTTCAATCTTCTTTTTCTTTTATTTATGAAAATTCCACTTCACTTAATTTATAACACTTTAATTGCCTTTCCAAAATCCTTATTTGAAAATTCTTGTATTTTATAACATCAAAACATTTTTCTAAATTATCAAAACCTTATAGATGGCCATTGAAACCATGAAATATATTTTTTTTCTTTCTAACTTAAATAAATTCCATTCTTGTTTCTACAAAAAAATAAATTCATGAAAACATAACTCAAAACCGTGTGCATTCTTTTTGCAAAACAAACCCTTTTTTTATTTTCTCTACTTCTCAAATCATTCAATTTTATCATCCATGAAAATATAATTTTGTGAACACCAAATTGGTTAGTGTCTTGGCCAAAAATTTGCTTAAGTTTAAGGACCAAAAATTAACTCCATTGTTCTTGAAAAATTTCAATAGAAACCCTAGTTTTGGAAGCTCAAAACCGTGACCTTCTCTATGGCCTTTGGAGCCAAAATTTCTTGTTTTATCATACTTTCATCATAATATATTCAATATATCTTCATCATGCATATCATAAGCATACCATATAAGCAAATAAAAATCATACTAAGTATGCATACACAAGTAAATCATGCAAAGCATATCAAGCATAGACAAAAATAATCAAAGCACATAACACACACAAATTATTACATGACCATGGATATGAATCCTCACATGGATTCACCATCCATCAAATATAAAATCATCTCTCACTACTATGCTTGGTTGGTGAGATGGATCTCCCTCTTACCTCTTGAAGAACCACAAAAGCTCCTTGCTTTGGATTTAGAACAAGATCTCCACCAACAAAAGTCTCTTGAACATAAAACAAACATAAATAAATTAGTATATTAAGCTTGATTAAGAGGAACCATGCATCAAACACGATTTAGAACATCAAAAAGAAAAGAATAAATGAAGTTTCCTTACACTTCACCAACAAAACTCTATAACTTGATCTTAGTAAAAGTCCTTCAAGATGGAAGATTTAGAGAAAGTCTTCAACATGAAAGTTGTTTAGAATAAGGTAAGGATTCAAGAAACTAGGTTGTATGAAATTAAAAAGTGATGGAGGAGAGGTTTAGGGTGCTTGGCCGAATGGTCTTCTTTAGGGAGAAAGAATAAAGCTTTCTTTGGTTTGTTTCTTGAAACTTAAGTGAAATAGGTGAAGATATGATAATATAAAGTGTAGAAATGAATTACTTGGTCTTCAAAGCTATGCATGGCCGTAGCTTGCATTGGAGAAAGGTGGAAAGTGAAGTTTGAAAAATATGATCATTAATGATCAATAGGAAAATAATTGATGGTCTTGACACTTGGCTATTGCCTTCATCTTTTTTTTTGGCCTAAAAAGCCTATTCAAAGTTTTTTCGCTCTCCCTTGCATCTCCAAACCGTCCCCCCCTTCCATGCTTCATAAAATGTGACAAATTTCATAGCCATCATCCTAAGCCATCCTAACCCTTGATTAAAAGAATGGTTAGGATTAAAATAGCTATTAGGTTTAGGTTATAGATGGAAAACTTTATTTGAGCCATTGGATCATTTTTGGCTTGCAATCCTAACCATTGAATGTGTCTCCAAAATGAAGTGTCAAGATTACACCTTCAAACTTTACATCCAAGGGTCCAAAATGGTTATAGTCATTTTTGATGACCAATTCTCCATCATTGATCTAAATCTAAATCCAATGGTCATTAATGATCCATCTCTATCATTGATTAAATCTACATCCAAGGGTTGATAATGGTCATAGCCATTTATAAGACTAAATCTCTACCCTTGATTTAATTTCCATCCAACGGTTATAGTTGATCCTATTCACTTTTAAGATCAAATCTCCACCGTTGATTAAATCAAGATTAAATCTCCAACGGTGATTAAATCGATGGTGGATATCCAAACCACCAATGCTGACTTAACAGTGTAGAATTTTATTTTTATCTGTTATAACCCCACGAAAGAATATGTTTACTATATTTTTATCGTCCGATAATTAAATACAGTACAAAATACAATAAAAGAAATTTTTTAAAACTGTTTCCGGATTCAGGTTTAGTAAGATCCCCTATCTCCATCTAAACAGTACAAATTTTTCTATGCGTAGAAAAATTTTTCACTTTACGGGACCTACCTGGGCCCACGTATGGCCACCTGGGCCCACATACACCCCTTGGGCCCACAAACAGTAAAAATTTTCATAATCACACATAAAATCACAAAAATTAGAAAACTCACAAATATCAATTTAGATTACGTAAAATAATTAAGATTTTTCTGTAAAAATTAAATTATGTAAAATTTTTTCGGCCCGAAAATTATTATTTTCTTGACACAGAGCAAATTACTCAAAACGATCAAATATACAGATGAAATATTCAAAATAATTTTACAATACACAGAAATCACTAAACAGTAGAATTCTGTTAATTGTCAAAATTACTGTTCCTTAGATAGAAAGTTCGGGTGTTACAGAAAAGACCATCTTACAAGGGACTGTGCCATAAAGAGAATCATCTGCTTCAGATGCAGGAAACCTGGACACACCTACAGAGACTGCAATCAAGCGAAGGTTGAACCTTCAATGAATGCTGCAAAAGCCAAGAAACCATAAGTGGGAGGACGAGTTTATACCATGAGCGGAGCTGAAGCCTCCGAATCCGAAGACTTAATTCAAAGGGAAGGCACCATAGAAGGTAACCTCTTAATTGTACTATATGACTCTGGGACAACCCATTCTTTCATATCATATGACTGTGTGCAAAGACTTGATTTACCAGTGTCTACCTTACCTTTTGACCTAATTGTTTCTACCCCCACTGATAAACTGGTAGTTACTATCAAAGTCTGTTTAATTGCCCATCGATTATTGAAGGTCAGATTTTTTCTGTCGATCTGATCTGTTTACCCCTTTCCCAACTAGATGTAATCTTAGGGATGGACTGGTTGTCTTCCAACCATATTCTACTAGACTATTCAGGAAAAATCATAGTTTTTCCTATAGATGAGGATTCTAGATTTTTGACGGCCAACCAAGTTCAAGCTCTCTTGAAAGAAGGAGCTCACGGATACATGCTACTATCTTCTTTGAAAGTCGAGAGCGAGGTTGATGTGAACACAATTCCAGTGGTGAATGAGTTTCCCAAAGTCTTTCCTGAGGATGTACTTGGTTTACCACCGGCTCAAGAGATAGAGTTTGCTATCGACCTAGTACTGGGAGCTGGAAGACAAGATGAAGGAGCAACACCCACAGTTATTTTAAGATAGATCAAATTTCGAGGACAAAATTCCTTTTTAGAAGGGGAGTGTTGTAACATCCTGAAAATTATTTATTTCATTATAAATAATCATTTTATAATATTTATGATTTTTAGGAATTTTTCTGAATTTTTCTCAAAATGTTGAATATTTTAATATATTTCTCATTTTGCGTGCCCACTGAGGGGAGCCGAGAAAACGAAATATTTTTCCTAAGGTTGAAAAACTTTATACTGTGGAAACGTCGATGGGGGATCTTACTAAACCCGAGGCTGGACACAATTTACGAGGTTTATGTTTTACGAGATTTTATCTGATGAATAAAATCACTATATTATAAAATCATCTGATGAATAATAATATTTCATTTTCATCAACTGTAACTTTTATTCACTGGGAAAATAATTCTAACAGTGTAATTAATCTTCTATCAGATGTATTTAATTGAGGGGACAAGCTTGCTATGCACTTTATTGAGAATTGTGCAAAGCTTCTCAAGGAAGCTTTAAGGAAACTTCTAGGAAGCTTCCTTCCCAACCATTTTCTCTCTCCTCCTTTTTGGTGCAGCATGGTTGGCTAAGAGGGATATTTCATTTTCACTTCTCTCATTTTCTCTCCCTCGCGCAGCTCACTCTCTTTCTCTCTTCTTCACACGGCTGCACACACCCACAACCACCATTGTTGATTTCAAGCTTCCTTTGCTCAACCAAATAGAGACCATTGTTTCCCCTCTCCATCTTCAAGCTTTCCTTTTGTGGGACTCCTCCTAGCTTCTTGATTTTCGTGTTCCACAGCCAACATCAAAGCTTGGAGCTTTAAGGTAAAGCTCTCAACTTTCTTCTCCTTTTCTCCTCATTTTCGTGTTCCATGGTCACTGTGAATGCTTATGTCTCTAAGGCATGTCAAATGGTTTTTGATGATAACAAAGCCAAAGATGAAAATCAAGATCAAAAGAGGTATATTAGATATAGGTCTTAGAATATCAATGTAAAATGCCCTTTAAGTATCTCAATGATTCTCAAATGGTTTTCCAAATATCTTTTCCAAAACAAGTGTGAAAATTCAAAGCTATACATGTTTTTCAAAGAAACATTATTTTCAATCTTAGATCTAACACTCTTGAAAGGTTTTATGATTAATCAAATGTCTTGAGGTGTTAGAAATGGCTTACAAGCTTAATTGAACTTGAAAAATGTGTTCAAAGGCCAAGGTAATCGATTACACATGTTTTGTAATCGATTACAAGCTAAACAGAGAGTTGGTAATCGATTACATGGTTCATGTAATCGATTACACACAAGTTAGAGGCCGTGTTATCGATTACACCAGTAATGTAATCGATTACATTGAAGCCCAGAAAGGTAAGAACACGTTCAAGGAGTCATGTAATCGATTACATAGATTGTGTAGTCGATTACAAGAAAGTCAGAAGCCATGTAATCGATTACACCAATAATGTAATCGATTACACAAAGCCCAGAAAGCCAAGAACACGTTCAAACATCCATGTAATCGATTACATTGGATGTGTAATCGATTACACGCGGTCTGACAGACCCCAACTGCTATTTTTACTACATTAAAAGCTTGGCTTTATCATCCCCAACGGCTCTTTTCTTCATACAACTTATAAATACTTGCCTTAGGTCTTCATTGAGGGTTGAACTTCATTTTAGAACATCAATCTAACAATCATATACGAGATTCAATCCAAAAAATATTTTTCCCCTATTTTTGTGAGAAAACTTGAGATATTCAAAAGGGGCATTATTAGAGCTTTAATTTGTATCTATCTACTCTTTAAGAGAGTTTCTATCTTCTATACTTTGTGTAATCTGAAAAAGAGAGGGTGAGGTATCCCTCTAGAGTAAAGGGTGAGGTATCGCTTAGAGAGTGAGGTATCTCTCAAAGTTAGAAAAGGGTGAGGTATCCCTTGAGGGTGAGGCATCCCTTAAAAGGTTGTAAAGGGTGAGGCATCCCTGTTTTTGAGGCTCAAAGCACAAGGGTAAGATATCCCAAGGTGTTGGTGAGTGCTCTATTGTGTAAAGGTTTTCAAGCACCCGTTCAAGCTTGAAGTTTAGTGGAAAATCTCGAGTGGTTCGCTTGAGGACTAGACGTAGGTCACAAGGGGTGGCTGAACTAGGATAAATCCTTGTATTTGATTCTCTCAACCCTATCTCTTTACATTTGTGCATTTACTTTATATTCTTGCTTGAATATTATTCATCTTGGTTTATTTAATTTGTGAGTGAAGTATTCAATCTCATTTATCTATTCACTTCAATTATCCAATAGCTTCAACGAAAATTGTTTAACAAATGTTTTATGAAAGATTTGCGAAAATATTTCATAAACTCAATTCACCCCCCTCTTGAGTTTGAGGCCACTTGGCTAACAGTCACCTTGGTGACTATGGATGCCATTTTCACTCTTTGATCTTGATTTTTATGCATTTCAACACCCAAGGTTCTGCGGTGGTGAAGCACGAAATTTCTAAGCAAAAAGGAGCTTGCTTTTCCTTGTTCTTCACTAAGGTAAGAGGAAGACACTCCTCCTCAACCTCTATTAGCATTTAGAAACCTTGTCTGTGATTGATTGTGAGGAAATCCTATTGAGGGTTATCCTTTGTTTGTATATTGTTTATGATGTGTTTATGCTATTAGATTGTTTGTTTGTGTATATTGATGTATCTGAATAGATTGAAATGTATGACATGGAAGAAAATAGTGTCAGATTGGTTCTCGGATGGCCACGATTTTGAGGCCAAAATTTGGGGATTCTTTGTGAACAATTGTAACAATTTGAACTTCTGACCATTTAGTACAATGACCATATCCGTCGAATTTGATCTTCTGACCATATCCGTCGAATTTGATCTTCTAACCATATCCATCGAATTTGATCTTCTGACCATTTAGTAGAGAAACTTCTCCAATTTTAATATCCGTCGAGTTAGAATTTATGACCATTTAGTAGAGAAATTTCTCCAATGTCAATACCCGTTGAGTTAGAATGTCAATATCCGTCGAGTTAGAATGTCAATATCTGTTGAATTAGAATTTCTGACCATTTAGTAAAGAAACTTCTCCAATGTCAATATCCGTCGAGTTAGAATGCCAATATCCATCGAGTTAGAATTTCTGACCATTTAGTAGAGAAACTTCTCCAATGTCAATATCCGTTGAATTAGAATTTCTGACCATATAGTACTTTTGTCGGTTCAACACTTAGAAGATTTCTCCAACGTCAACACCCATCCGTCGAATTAGGATTTCTGCTGATCTTCTAGCATATTCGACACTTTATGCACCATTCGACAGAATTGATCTTTACCTGACATAATCTTCATCCGACAGAACTTGACTTTTAGCCATTCTTGTGAAATAATGTTCTCCCATCTTTCATCATTCTGTCATATTATTTTTCGTCGAAAGGTAGCCTCACCTTTGTACACTAGAGCCATTGTCTCCGTTGAATCCAAAATTATAATTTATCACCTAACACCTAGTGATTAAATTAATGGTAATAGGATGCAAGAATTAGCAAAATGGAAGATTAAATTATACTTGGAGATTCATAAATTTTAAAGAATCAAGAATGGAATTTTCATAAGACTTAGGATAATTTTAATTAGGGTAAGAACAAGAGAGTGTGATATTTTGAGATCTTAGAATAACCTTCTAAGTGTATATGAATAAATTACCTAAAAGAATTTAATTAATTACGAGTATTCCTTTAGAGACAAACTTTGTAAGAAAAGCTAAACCTAAGCAAGAATTCATAATACACCTTACAAATGCATTAATTCATTTAATTCTAATAGTATGATATTATGGGTCCATGTGAGTGACCAATGATTGTGTTGATTCTTGCTTTGGCATATTGTGGAATTGTATGTAATAATGAGCATACATGTTTATGCATAGAGTCTGTATGCATTGTGAATGTCTGTTGGACTTTGTTAAGGCCTTTAGCTAGGAGTTGAATCACACCTATGTGCGGATGCGAATAGACAAGTGTGGTCCTGTAGTTGACCTTGGGGGCGTCGTGGTGCGGGTGTTTCACAGTGGGTAGTTGGTAGCTCCTCTGGACCGTGGGACAAACCGATACGAACGCACCGACGATCCTGACCATGACACAGTCCTATATCGAGATCTGTGTAGAATGTCTTGTAAAATGCCATGATGTGCACGTTGATAAATTGAGAATTATAGCACTTGAGGGCCTCGGCAGCCAAGAATACAGACATACCTCCTGATCGTTCTCTCCAACTATTTTGTGTCTAGCTCCATGGAGTAGGATTTTGACTATCGTATGCATGTGCATAGTGAGTCCATGCATTATCTGGCATTTATTCGCTATTATAATTTGGAATTGTTGTCTTACTATTATATATATGGCTGCCTGGAACTGCTTGGTTGATTATTACTGCTATTTAATGTTTATTATCATTATCGCTGTCAAAAATGCTATGTGGGCGCTTTGCACCATTTTGTTTCTGGCTGCTATAACTGGTAATGATGGTAGGATGTCTTACCTTTTTCCTGTCTTTCCATTACTGTTTCTCTGTATATTGCATCCCATCGAAGATGACTGCAAGGAAATAGAAGCTCCCGATTTCCTCGGCTTCTGGCCTGATCACCATTAACAACTATCATAGAGCATGGAGGCGCGCATGTGCGGATTTCTAGGAGATGTGCGTCTGACCTTCCTAGGAGGGCTAGAGTGCTAGCACATTAACCTGAATTCTGACTGTTGTGTCTATTAGGGTGACGTATCGATATCTCTAGCCTGGAGGCGCCATGAACCACCGATCTTCACCTGCTGCATCAGCCTATGTTTGGAATTTTATCTGCCTATACGGGAGAGGTGTGGTAACCGCTTCTACATCCCACAGGAGGACTCTTTTGATTCCACAACTCGGGCCCCATCTCGTAGCTCTGTGGCTCCTATGGAGGTTTCCTCTGATGAAGAAGACCCCGAGGAGGTCCCTGAGGATGACCTCGCGGAGGATCCTGAAGAGGATCCTGCTTCGATTCCTCCTCATCTGAGGGACTGACATTGCTGGTAGCTACTAATGGCTGCCGGTGTTTTTATTTTGGGGGCCTGATGTCTTTTGTAGTGGGCTGTATATTTCTGATACCGTGGGGATGTGGATGTATAATCCTTTGGGGCAAGTATAGTTTTGCTTTTCGGTATACCAGACTTTGTAACCAAACAGTTTGATAAATATATATATGAATATGCAATGTTAATTCCAATGTATGCTTTACCTCTGCTTTTATTCTTTATTTCCATTTATGTTTCGTCACTATGTTTATTAACTACTGTTATTATTATTGTGAAATAACAAAAAAAAAATATTCACCAATTTAATTACATAACTATAATCAAGTAAATATATATTATATTAAACGGAACCGGGTCTTAACTTATATAATTTTATTTCCGCATTGTAATTGGCAATGTGGCGTTCCCTCCCAAAAAGGGGCGTTACATCGGGCCCCCTGATTGTGTGAGACTGCGAAATGCATGGCCATGCTCAAATAAGTCAATATGAGATATTGATCTCATTTGTTGTTACAAAGTCTACTCGATTATCAGGAAACGAATGATTGGACTACACAAGGGTGACGCATTCTATGCCTTGTGTTCAATCTAGATATCTTGACAAAGGGACTAAATGACATGGAAACATTAGTCACGGAAAGGTTATGTCAAATCACTGACATTCTTAATACTTAGGTAGCAGCGATGTGTTGCTAGATACCGCTCACTCCTTGTAATATTAAAATGAGATTTTAATATTACTGCCAACGTAATAAGAACCTATAGGGTCACACACATAGAGCAGACTAAAATTAGAGCAATGGATCCAAGTTGGACTCGGATTCAAATATGGGCCAGACTCATAACAGATGGGTCTAGGGTCGCACAACTTACCTTACTACTGCTCACACTCACTTAAGGCAGTCACTATTATAAATAGTACTGCTAAGGGGCTGCTAATATATACAATTTCAAAACCCTAGCCACACCTACAGAAAAGTGAGTGAGAGAGCGACAGGATTCTTCTCTTCTCTTCGTAACTAGCACTGTGTGAGAGACGTGAGGCTCCTCTTTCCGGACGTTGGACGTTCGTGAGTCTGTTCGTGTGGATACCGCAGAGACATTGTTTCTATTATGGTGTTGGTGATTCACATCCTTCCTTTTGATCACGCTTCAAGAGGTAAATAAAAAAAAAACTCAGATTATGGCTTTTCTGCTTTAAGTGTGTGTGAGTAACAGCAAGGTAAGCTGCCTTAAGTGAGTCTTTTCAGCTCTTATTTATGGTCCAAGGTAAGCTGGCTTAAGTGAGCAGCAGCAAAGTAAGCTGCCTTAAGTGAGTGTGAGCAGCAGCAAGGTAAGCTGCCCCGCACCCCGCAAGGGGCAGCCTCCCCTTGACCCCCGCCCGCTGAACGAGCAGCGGGACCCCCGTGCTACCTCTACGTAGTGTGTTATTCAAAAGCGCAATATTTTCTATCTCTTTATGACTCACGAAAAATAATTATGTATTATTGTTATGAGTTTATATGTTCTTTGTGATGCATGGTGCATGGTTATGGCCTTAGTCCTCTTTTTATGCCATTTTGGTTTTTATAAATACGACCTGCGTGTCATGCCTTTCTCTCTACATTCTGATTGTACATTCTCTTCTCACCTAACTCCCTCGAATGTAAAAGAGGTTTCTATATAATGTAATTATGATGTGGAGACAAGAAGACAGCATCAAGTGAGGACGTTGATGGGAGACGCTTGGTGAAGCTTACTTAATTAATCTTCCTCTCTTAGGGGGCCATAACCATGTCACTTTTATTATATGCTTTTTATGTATGAGATGCATGGATAATGTTTATGGTATGATAAATAATTTAATAAATGGTGAGATCTAATAATAATAAAAATTCCCTCAAAGTAAATATCAAGTCATAATGTAATGCCTTCCAATGTGTGGCACTCGTCAAGACTAGTATCGATTAAATGTAGGTCTGCCAAAGTAGGATGCCTTTATCTATATTAATAAGACGTGATGGGATAAAGGTAATATCCAACTTCTAACCATTGGGTCTAACTTAACTAGGCCATTTCAATAGGATTGAATGCTTAGAGGCATAAAGTTGGGCTTTGGTCCATTAGATGGACTTGAATAAGTGTTATTCACCCAACTATCCAAGAGTTACATGTGATGTAATTGGAAAACCTAAATAACTAAATTTTGGGTGATCAACTAACGCTGACTCAAAACTAGGTAAAATATGGATCTTGGCCCACTAGGAAATCTTACGATGGGATTTTCTGAGTCAATGCTGAGGGTCATTGACTTGAATAAAATAGTGGGAGGCATATTTAATTAAAAGACCTCATTAAATATGTTTATAGCACGATACTTATATTTTACATATTTCTGTTAATAGATTACCATGGCAACAAACACATCGAGTACTTTATCATTGCGATCCATCCTTGAGAAGGACAAGTTGTCTGGAATGAATTTTCTAGACTGGTACAGGAATTTGAGGATTGTCCTCAAGCAAGAGAAAAAGTTATATGTTTTGGAACAGCCTATTCTTGAGCCACCTGCTACTAATGCCCCTAGAATTGAAAGGGATGCTTATATGAAGCATCAGGATGATGCCTTGGACATCGGATGTCTTATGCTGGCCACCATGAACTCTGAGCTCCAAAAGCAACATGAGAACATGGATGCCTACGATATGATCGTACACCTTAAGAAGCTCTATCAAGAGCAGGCCAGGCATGAGAGATACGAGGTCTCTAAAGCACTGTTTCAGTGCAAGCTGGTAGAAGGAAGCCCTGTTGGTGCTCATGCACTCAAGATGATTGGGTACATTGAAAACCTAGAGAGACTTGATTTTCCTTTGGGCCAAGAATTGGCCACTGACTTAGTCCTGCAATCGTTGCTAGAAAGTTTTAGTCAATTTGTCATGAACTACAATATGAATGAGATTGACAAATCACTACCAAAGCTGCTAGGCATGTTGAGAACTGCTGAGCAGAAGATTAACAAAGGCAAAGTAAAGGCCATAATGATGGTCCAAAAGAATAAGGGCAAGAAACAGCAGAAAAAGCCCAAGGACAACTAGAAGGGCAAGGGCAAGGATAAGTCCAAGCCCAACACTTCTGGATTGAAACCAGTGGGTGGAGTGGCTAAAGAAGGTACATGCTTCCATTGTGGTTAAACTGGACATTGGAAGAGTAACTGTGCCAAGTTCCTGGAGGAGCTCAAAAAGAAGAAGGGAAGTGAGACTTCCACTTCAGGTATTTTTGTTATTGAAGTCAATTTATCTACTTCTGCATCATGGGTATTAGTTATTAGATGTGGATCTCACATTTGTGTAAATGTGTAGGATCTAAAGAGCAGTAGACCATTGACGAAGGGCGAAGTCGACCTACGAGTGGGAAATGGAGCAAAAGTTACTGCATTAGCTGTAGGGACTTATTTATTATCTTTGCCCACTGGGCTTGTAACAGAGTTAGAGAACTGCTATTTTGTGCCTGCTATTAGCAGGAATATCATTTCTGTTTCTTGCTTGGACAAGAAAGGTTTTTCTTTTATTATAAAGGACAAATGTTGTTCCATTTATATGAATGATATTTTTTTTATGGTAGTGCACAATTGAGTAATGGACTTTATGTACTTGATCTCGAAACGCCCGTCTATAACATAAATACAAAGAGGTTTAAATCAAACGATCTGAACCCAACTTTTCTCTGGCATTGTCGTTTGGGCCACATAAATGAGAAACGCATCTCCAAACTCCATAAAGATGGATTCTTGGACTCGTTTGATTTCGAATCATATGAGACATGTGAATCTTGTTTATGGGGAAGATGACAAAGGCCCCATTCACTGGACAAGGTGAAAGGGCTAGTGATCTTTTAGGCCTTATACATAGTGATGTATGTAGGCCACTAAACACACTCACTAGAGGCGATTTTCAATACTTCATTACATTTACTGATGATTTCAGTAGATATGGATTTATATATCTTATGAAACACAAATCAGAATCCTTTGAAAAGTTCAAAGAGTTCAAGAATGAAGTACAAAACTAACTTGGCAAGAGTATTAAAATCCTTCGATCAGATCGAGGAAGAGAATACTTAAGCCAACAGTTTGATGATCATCTGAAAGAGTGTGGGATAATATCTCAACTCACTCCACTAGGAACACCACAATGGAATGGTATCTTTGAAAAGAGGAACTAGACCTTGTTGGACATGGTCCGATCCATGATGAGTCATGCAAACCTTCTAGGCTCCTTCTAGGGACATGCTCTGTTAATAGTAGCTTTCACACTTAACCGTGTTCCATCTAAGATGGTTCAAAAGACACCATATGAGATATGGACTGGGAGACGGCCCAGTATGTCTTTCATGAAGATTTGGGGCTACGAAGCTTATGTGAAACGTCAAGTTTCTGATAAGCTTGGACCTAAATCAGATAAATGCTTCTTTGTGGGGTATCCAAAGGAAACCAATGGATACCTTTTTCTATAATCCTACCAAGGGCAAAGTGTTTATCGCACGGACAACTGTGTTTCTAGAAAGGGAGTTTATCTCTAGAGGAACTAGTGGGAGAAAAGTAGAACTTGAAGAAGTTTAAGTTTCACAAAGCAGTAATAAACCAATGGTGAAAATAGAGCAACCTCCACAAAATATTATGGAACAGCAACCTGCTCTAGTAGTACAAGACTAGCGTAGGTCTAACGGAATATGTCATCAACCAGAGAGATATGGATTTCTCATGACCCAACAAGGTAACGTATTACTCATGGATCAAGATGAGCCTGTGACTTACCAGGAAGCCATTATTGGCCCAGAATATGAGAAATGGCTTGAGGCCATGAGATTTGAAATGGATTCCATGTATGCCAACCAGGTATGGACCTTGGTTGACCCACCTGAAGGGGTAAAACCCATTGGGTGCAAGTGGGTTTTCAAGAAGAAAACTAACATGGATGGTAATATGCATACCTTTAAGGTGCGAGTGGTGGCTAAAGGTTTCAAACAAATTCATGGTGTAGACTATGATGAGACTTTTTCCCCAATTACGATGCTTAAATATATTTGGATCTTGCTTGCTGTTGCAGCATACCATGATTATGAAATCTGGCAAATGGATGTCAAAACTGCTTTCCTTAATGGAAATCTTCTCGAGGATGTGTACATGACACAGCCTGAGGGTTTTGCCACTCCAAAGGATGCTGGAAAGGTGTGCAAGTTGCAATGATCTATTTATGGATTGAAGCAAGCTTCCAGAAGCTGGAATCTTCATTTTGATGATACAATAAAATAGTTTGGTTTCATCAAGAATGAAGAAAAATCTTGTGTTTACAAGAAGGTTAGTGGGAGCACTATTATCTTTCTGGTATTGTATGTAGATGACATACTACTTATTGGAAATGACATCCCTACCCTATAGTCTGTAAAGACTTGGTTAGGGAACTGCTTCTCTATGAAGGACTTGGGCGAAGCCACCTATGTGTTAGGTATCAGGATCTATAGAGATAGATCACTGAGACTGCTTGGCCTAAGTCAGAGTACATACATAGGCAAAGTGTTAAGACGGTTTAACATGCATGAATCTAAGAAAGGACTCTTGCCTATGTCGCATGGTGTAAGCCTATCTAAGGCTCAATCCCCTTCCACCCAGGATGAGAAGGATCACATGAGCAAGATTCCATATGCATCAGTAATTGGATATATCATGTATGCCATGTTATGTACTCGACCAGACATCTCGTATGCTTTGAGCATGACGAGTAGGTACCAGTCTGATCCCGGTGAAAGTCATTGGACTGCTATCAAGAACATCCTTAAGTACTTAAGAAGGACTAAGGATTCGTTCTTGGTATATGGAGGCAAGGAAGAGCTAGTTGTAAAAGGTTACACTGATGCTAGCTTCCAAACCGCTAAGGATGACTCTAGATCGCAATTGGGTTATGTTTTTCACCTAAATGGTGGGGCTGTGAGCTGGAAGAGTTCAAAGCAGGAGACATCGTCGGTTCTACCACAGAGGCTGAGTATATTGCTGCCTCCAATGCAGCAAAGGAGGCCGTTTGGATCAGAAAGTTCATTACTGAACTTGGCGCTATTCCTAGCATTGTGGACCCAGTGGACCTCTATTGTGATAATAATGGAGCCATTGCACAAGCTAAAGAGCTTAGATCTGACCAGCGATCCAAACATATACTTAGGCACTTCCATCTCATTCGAGAGATCATCGACAGAGGAGATGTGAAGATATGCAGAGTACCAACAGATGATAACATTGATGATCCACTGACGAAGCCTTTTGCACAGCAGAAGCATGAGGGTCACACTAGGCCTTTAGGCATTAGATATATGCCTGATTGGCTCTAGTGCAAGTAGGAGATTGTTGGTGTATGCCCTAGAGGCCAATACATTTTTTGTATTTACATACATTCTATTATGCTATTTTATATATGAGGCATTTCATTTATTGTGTTCTTTTTTGATAAGCATAATAAAGTCCTTAGAATAGTAAATTTGATGCCATAGGACATCAAGTGGATGACTTGATCGTGAGATCCTTTTGGTTACAATACTATTCTTAAATGTCCCTAGTCAAGTATTATTGTTAATTAAGACAACAATAATACATTGAGACTAATATGTGCATAGACTGATGACCACATCTCACGGGTCATGGATATGAGATATCAAGTCTTCACATGGGTACATATTAGAGTAATGATGTACTGAACTGACCCACCATGAGAACGCTACATGGATCGTTACGTGAGTGTCATAAGCGATTCTTATAATGACAATGGTGTTAATGGTCCTTTAACCTGAAATCACTACGATTCCTACATGAGGAGTTGTGTGTTTTAATGCCATCAAACGTCATCTGTAACAAGGTGATTATAAAGTTAGTTATTAGACATATCGCGAATCATGCAGAGGGATGTGAGTGACCTAAATGGGATTTGTCACTCTTACATAACAGGAGCGATATCTTCGGGCCCCCTGATTGAGTGAGACTGCGAAATGCATGGCCATGCTCAAATGAGTCAATATGAGATATTGATCTCATTTGTTGTTACAAAGTCTACTCGAGTATCAGTACATGAATGATTAGACTATACAAGGGTGACGCATTTCATGCCTTGCATTTAATCTAGATACCTTGACAAAGGGACTAAACGACATGAAAACATTAGTCACGGAAAGGTTATGTCAAATCACTGACATTCTTATTACTTGGGTAGCAGCAATGTGTTACTAGATACCACTCACTGCTTGTAATATTAAAATGAGATTTTAATATTACTGCCAACATAATAAGAACCTGCAGGGTCACACACATAGAGCAGACTAAAATTGGAGCAATGGATCCAAGTTAGACTCGGATTCAAATATGGGCTAGACTCATAATATATGGGTCTAGGGTTGCACAGCTTACCTTGCTGCTGCTCACACTTACTTAAGGCAGTCACTATTATAAATAGTACTGCGAAGGGGCTGCTAATATATACAATTTTAGAACCCTAGCCGCACCTACAGAAAAGTGAGTGAGAGAACAACATGTTTCTTCTCTTCTCTTGGCAGCTAGCACTGTGTGAGAGACATGAGACTCCTCTTTGAGGAGGTTGGACGTTCGTGAGTCTGTTCATGTGGATACCATAGAGACATCATTTCTATTATGGTGTTGGTGATTCACATCCTTCCTTTTGATCATGCTTCATGAGGTAAATAAAAAATAAAATAAAAAACTCAGATTATGGCTTTTCGCATGGATCCTTGGTGGGAATCCCTGTTTTTCGCTACGTGATGTAACCGCAATTCCCAATAAGTAGAATGTCATAATGTATGAAATGCTCTCACAGAGTTAAGGTAGAGTTAGTAATGCAAAGATGGACTTAGTATAGAGTTATGCAGTGGTTATGTAAGAGTTATACATAACACCACATTTTTCACACACTAACCATTTTTCACATACTTGCTATTTCTGACAGTTAGAGGTAGTGGTTGATAATGGAGGTTATATATTCCTTCCTTACCTGGTAGGTTTAAGGGGTTACAGATTCCCTCCCTACCTAGAGAAATAGTTAAGTTTCATGACATTACACCTACACTATCATACATTTTTTCTTTGAGCATAACCATACATAACATAATCATTGCATCTTTTGGTATTTGTCTTTGTTTGTGTTTTATTTCTTTTGTGTATGTGTTGCATTTGCCTTCGGTGACAACTGTATGGGTAGTTGTCTTGCTTAATAATATCTTATGATTGTACGGGCATTTATTTGATATCATTGTTTGTTTTAATCTGAGTTAAGGTTATAGATTGCATTTTGAATATTGCATAGAGTTGAAGTATATATTCTTATGTAATAGTTTAGTTTATTCATAGTGAATGATTAAACTTTAGTTTTGGAATACTTATACTGAGAATTATGATTTCTCACCCCGTGTGTTGCCATATAAATCCAGGTGGAGGCTCTTCTAAAGGAAGGAAGAAAAAGTATGAAGACTAGAGTAGTTGTTATGCTTAGCAGTTAAAGCTTGTATTTTTTTACATTACTTTGAGTATGTACAGAAAGCTTATGTATACAATGTGCCCTTTTAAGGGAAAGATGTATGTACATAACTTTTAGTTTCTGTAAGGCTCTGCATTATTATTTGTTTAAATGATATAGACTAGTTTAATGTTTTAAGTTAGAAGTAGCATAGCTAATACTGTTTATACAGGTATATGCTAAGTATACTAGGTTGTTGATATTAGAATATTACATTATGTTATCAGAGCAGTTCATCCTAATGAGCCAGGGTATGGACTGACTATGCTTAGGCATGTTTAGGAGTTTCTTTTTATGAATTGTGCTTTTCTTATCTATTATGTGAGATACTTTGATAAAATTATATGATTTGCCTTAGGTTGGTTTGTTATATTCTATGTGTACAAGAAACTATGCACTGCTAAGGCGAACTAGAGAAACAAGGAACTCAGCTTCAGAAGGTCCTAGTATAGTTGAAGCAGTTATGGCTATAGCTAATGCAATGAAGGATCAGACAATCATAACTACAAATGCCATGAGGGAGAAGGCAGTTGCAACTACGAGGATGTTTAAGCAAATGAGGAATAATCAACCCGAGCAACCTCATCCAGTACAAGAAGTACAAGTTGGAAGGAATCAGAACTTCCAGGATTTGGCAGCGTTCAGACAAATGAATCCTCCACTTTTCGATGGTAAGTATGACCCAGTGAAAGTGAAAGGATGGTTGAATAAGATGGAGAAGATTTTTGAGGTGATGGTTTATGTTGATGAGCATAAAGTTTCTTTTGCCTCATTTATATTAAAAGAAGAGGCGAAGTT
This sequence comes from Ormosia semicastrata, assembly GCA_029884595.1. Lineage (NCBI taxonomy): Eukaryota > Viridiplantae > Streptophyta > Magnoliopsida > Fabales > Fabaceae > Ormosia > Ormosia semicastrata. The sequence continues at coordinate 60,560,993 of JAQQTO010000061.1, read as the reverse complement.
TTGGTGGAAGAGTACTATGAAAGTAATGGCGGCAGCTGGAGCTCAGATAACATGGGAGGTGTTTAGGACAACTTTCTTAGAAAAGTATTTTCCACAAACCTTGTGTGATAAGAAGGAGGTGGAATTTATAAAGCTGGAATAGGGAAGCTTGTCAGTGGGCCAGTATGTGGCCAAGTTTGAAGAGTTGTCAAAGTTTTCCTATCATTTCAAACATAACATGAATGAAAATTGGACATATGTGAAGCTCGAGTATAGTCTGAGAAATGATATCAGGAAGACGATAGAGCCCTTGGAGATCAGAGATTTTTCTTCTTTGGTCAACAAGTGTAGAATAATAGAGGGACATAATAGGAGACCTACTGTGGACTAAGAATCTCAAATTTCCCAGAAGAGGAAGCATAGTGATCAAAAGTTGACAAAGGGAGATAAAGGTAAAAAAGATCAAATGGAGTCAAAGAGGGCTCAGTGCCTTAAGTGTGGAAGGAAGCATGGTGATAAACCTTGTTTGGCAGGGCAATCAGTATGCTACAAGAGTGGGCAACAAGGGCATTATGCTAAAGAGTGTGTGTAGAGGGAAGAAGCATAACTAGATACTAGATACACAACTCCAGGAAGGGTTTATATTGTGTAAGGTAAGGAGACAATGCAACCTAAGGGTTCAGAAAAAGGTGAGTGTACAATTTTGTTTCTTTAAGGTTTGGTTGTACTTGTTTTAAATGTGAGTTGTATATGACTTCTTATACTAGGTAAACCAAATTTTGGGAATAAAATTTTAAAATGCAGGGGAGAAATGTAACACCCTTGATAACATGTTAGGCTTGTATATGATTACATAGGTAGCCTAATACTTGTTTAACATACCTGAGTAGTTTTGTGACAAACTGAGTTAGTTTAGGCACTTTACTAAAACACAAAATGTGGAAAGTATCCTAGAATGACTAAGAAAATAGCATAAATTACTAAGTTAAGCGAAACAAATATGGATAATTTATTTCTAGGCCACAAATGAGCCAAGTATGATGTAGTTAAAGTTTGAGGATAATCGGAGTTAGTTTGATATTTTTAAGCATACGGGTGTGTGTTTTAATGTCAGATTGACTACCAACAGATATGAAAAATAGGGAAATGGTGAAATATGATTTTTGATGAATATTAGAATTTATTTTAAACTTGTTGAAAATTAGGAAACTAGATTTCATGAAATCTAAGTGTTCTTAATAGATTGAAAGTTTCTGTACATGTGAGTTTCTATCCTTTAAGTAGCAAAGTTAGACTTTGCTACTTATTTAGAATCCTTTCCCATGGATGAGAGTAGAAAATAGAAGAGAGAAAGAAGGAAATGAGCAAATGAAGAAGTGAAAGAGAAGAAGAGAAAAGAGGAAGATCCAAGAGAACTCAAGGTTTGAAGATCATCTTTTATACAAAAGGTAGGGATTCTAACCTAGAAGTTCATTCTTTTCCCTCTATCTTTTCTATGCTTGAAGTTAGGTCATTAGATGAAGAAGATAGGTTTTTAAAAAGTAAAAATATGTTTTCTTTGCTTGATTCTTGTTTTCATTATTTGGAATTAGCTATTTCAAATTAATGAGAACAAGATAGTTAGATTTATCCTTAGATAGGATTAGTTGGTTCTTGGAGTTGGTGTAACACCCCAACTTTTGGGATAATTATAATATTGTCCTGAAATGTACTGTTTTGTGAATTCTGTGAGTAGTAAATTAAATTTGACTGTTCTGTGAGTGTATTTGATTGTTGTGTGTGATTTGCTCCGAGCTAGGGAAATAATAATTTTCTGGCCGAAAAAATCTTATTTTAATTAATTGGAGCTGGGGAATCTTACTAAACCCAATTCTGATTGATATATATATTAATCTCGTAATTTTTAGGATTTAACTGTGCAATAAAATAATTTTATATTATTATAATATTATTTTATATTACAAGCATTACCTCTCTTGTCTCAAAAACAGTAGAAATCTGCTTCAAAATGACCACGAATCGTTAAAAGTCTGTGGGACCCACGTTTAGGAAAAGCAGTCAACGATTCTGACTGTACAAATTCTAAACCAATGGGAGCGAGTCAACAAAAGTGGCTTGACTATTTTGAACTAATAAGAATAGGTCAAAGAAAGAAGCATGGACTTTGATGTGGACCGTTGGATGAAGACTTAGTTAGGAAGCCTTTAACCTTAACCGTTGATCAAATCAATGGTGTGAATGTAAACTTGGTTAGCAAGCATTGAATATTGGCCATAGATCTAATCTAGGGCTAGGAATTAAAGATGAAATCAATGGTTAGAATTAAGTCAAACATAGTGGCTTGAATTTGATTAGTAGCTAATTAAACCTAATTTGGTTAATCTAATTACCTAATTAGCAAACTAAGTGAACTAGCTTAGTTCTTAATTAGTTATAATCTAAATGCTAATTAGATATCCTAATATTGTTTAAAGATTATAATATATGCTAAAATATATTAAACTAATTGGTTATATGATTAGAATATTGATTTAGTGTTGATAGGATATTTAACCTAACTAATTACCTAATTAATTAGCATGCAATTAGGTGTAAATTGAAAACAATTAAGTCCCTAAAATCCTAAAGAGCCACACGGTTTTGGGCAGCAGCCTTGGGAGGCTAGATGGCTAAGTTTTACATGGTTCTTGAACCCTCCAAAATGACATAAGCCATGTGCACCATAATGTGAACACTATATGATATTTACTATCCAATTTAGACACTCAACCTCACCACACACTCAACCTCACAGCAGCCCCCTCATTTTGTCACTCAATATTTACTTTTTACACTTATCCTATTCAAGCTTTCATTTTCTCTCAAAACACCAAAAACCCAAGCAAACTTTCTCTCCCATTTTCTTGCTAGAATTCGGCCAAGCACCCAAACCCTACCATCAATCTTCTATAATCTTTTCCTCTTTGCTTTTCTTAAACCCAAATCATATTCTAAACACTTTTCCTTCACAAGGTTTTGCCAAAAACCTACTCTATCTAGTTCAAAATCCAACCTTTTGTTCACTTTCAAAAGGGTAAGTTTTGATTCTTTGGTTCAAAGTTTGATTTTTAATTTTCCTAACCATGATTGTTCCATGGTTTTTCAATTTTGATCCTTGTATGTGTTTTTACTAATTATTCAAGAATTTTAGGGATTTGTTTGGGAGTTTACATGAAATTTCAAGGAAAGGAGGAAACTAACCGATGATTGTCTTCAAGAGGTAAGAGGGAGATTTAATCTCATCAACCCTAAGTGGTGATGGGAAAATGGATTTGATTATGTATGGAGAATCCATAAGGTTTCATTTATGTGGTTGTTTTATTATTTTTATTATTTGTGTGATTGTTTAAATGCTTTCCTATTTGTGATTTATTTATGCTATGCATGTTTATAGCTTTAAAATATATTGTATGTATATTGTATGTGTTTATAGTTGTATGTGTTTATAATTGTGTAATTATTAAAGTAGGATGTGAATAACAAGTAACGATTTGCATGAGTGTTCCAAAGAACACAAAAAGAGGCTCACGGCCTTATCATGAAACAGAGAACCAAAATGTTCGCAACCATTTTCTAAATCACTGATTTAAAGAATCTAGGTAAAATAATGGATTTAAGAATGATTTAGGTTAACTATAGCCAACATGCCATTTAATGTATAATTGAATGCCATTTTATTTTCTAAGATAGGTTAGGTAATGGATTTACAAAATAAACTGATTCCAATGAATCTTTGTGAAAACAAAAGGAATAAATTTGGTTCTAGAAACCTAACTTAGCAAAATTTATTTTAAAGTGAGAACTAAAACAAACGCTTGAAGAATACTAACGTAGAGCTCACTCAATAAGTTTTGAAGTGCGTTAACATGTTTCAAAGTGTAACTGATGGGTAGAATTAAAATAAATAGAATTTAGAGGAAAATTTTAAAAATACCTTATACTGATTTTATAGGCAAAATGCTGCTGAAATTTTCTAAAATCAGACGAATAAAATGAAAAGATTCCATACTATATTTAAAACACAAGGAAAATACTCTACGTATTTTAAATATACCAGATATAGTGCACACATATTTAAAATGATAATTTTAAGCTATTCGGTTAAGAAAACAAATTAAAAATCTTACGCAATTGAGAAAATGATTTAGAAACATTACGCGATGTTCAAAAATGCCAAAATATCTTTATGCGATTTAAAAATGTTTGTGAAAACGATGAGATTGTGAAAATGCGATAAAATTCCTACTCGATTAAATGATACAGTGAGTTTTACTGTCGGGCCAAAGTGGTGGACCTGAACATGTTGTAAGATAGTACTGTCAGGTGGGACATGCTATGTTTTGGTGTATTGTGACTAAGGGTATTTTGTAATTATGGTAAAATATGGATATTAAGGGTATTTTTTGTAATTTTAGATCATGCTTAGAGTGTTGTGCCAATTTGGTTGATAATTGGTGATTAATTGATGAGACGAATTACATCATGTTTTGGTGTGATAGGCGTAGTGTGGTTCATTATATGAATTTGGAGGCATTAGTGTGCGGAGAATTCCACATGAGGACAGTGGGTTGCTCCTCTGGGCCGTGGTAACGGGTAACACACTAATGATCTTGACGAGCACTATTCTTAATCGAGATCTTGAGAAGACTACTAAGTACTATGCCTGTAGTGCACAATGTTGGACTGTGTACTACTACACGATGTTTGGACTGTGGGCTATAGACATGACGTTAGACAGTGCAATAGTTTAGTTGGGCAGCCATAAAGTATTATTAGTTTCTATTTGGATCATTCTCTCAGATATCTGTGTTTAGCTCCATGGAGTAGGAACGAGTCAGTGTGTGTTCATGCATTATCTGCATTTTACTGTTTACCATAATTTGTGATAAAATGTATGATTTATTGCTTTAATATATTATGCATGATATAATGGTAAGTGTTATTTCAATATGTATTGTATTGTCATGTACTGTATTGTCATTTTCTTTATTGTCATGCGGGTAATGGTGTAGATTGTCTCACCTCTCTATATGTTTTCTCGATATTACTATATTATTTCTGTAAAGAGTTTGAGGAAGAGGAGGAACAGCCTCTTGAGATACAGTATTCGGACGAGCGACAGCCGAGCGAGCTGTACGAGGAAGAAAAGCTAGTAGACCATCCTTATCATCAAGACTGATCTTGAGATCATAGCATTGCCGGGATTCTTCAATTTTATGAGACTTGAGTTTCACAGAGGTTCTGAGGCCTGGCGTATGCGAGTGGATAGAGGGACAGTTGTATACGTGGGACGTTTGACTGTGTCCCTATGTAGAGAGTATGATGGAAATGTCATATTTACTACTATGTTATATTTACATCTAGAGTTACCACTGACTATTAGGCGTTACTGGCAAGGAGTATTCTATGCGCCTAGTGAGCTCAGTAGTGAGTCAACAGCCCGGACTCGTGTCCGTAGAGCTGTAGGATCTCCAAGATGTCAGCTTTTTGATGATATTTCTGAGGATGATCCATCGGAGGGTTAGAAATCTTTCGAGATGCACTTGGGCAATACTATGTCTTAGTTTTATGTCAACTTTTTACTGCTTTGTTAAATACTTGTAGTTGTAAATTATGTGTGTACTAAAGAAAAACTCATTTGTATATTACAGTGTGGTTATGTTTGTTATATTTTGTGTTTCGTGTTATTTTATTTAATGTTATAAGTATAAAAGGAAAAAATTTTACCACAAATATTATTTAAGTATCAAATGTTTTACAACTTGGGTAAGAGTTTTATTTTATTTTATTTTATTGCATTCATAAATGTGACATCCCCACAAGGGTGTTGCAGTTGGAACTTAGGTTTTGAGTAACTAAGTATGTGATTTTTGTTATTGATCTAAGTTAAGTGAATCAATAGGTTGTAAAAATGTTACAACATGGTTAGAAAGTGTTGGTGAAGCTAGAAATCACCAAAGGTCAACTTTGAGTCCTTATCTTTTTACCTTGGTCTTGGATGTGCTTATTGCACATATCCAAGAGACAGTGCCATGATGCATGCTTTTTCCAGATGATATAGTTTTAGTTGGAGAGTCGAGAAAAGAAATAAATAGGAAGCTAGAGCTACAGAGATGAGCTTTGGAAGAACATGACTTCCATCTAAGCAGGAGTAAGATAGAGTATATAGAATGTAAGTTTAGTAAGAAACATGCTTAATGGTAAATTTTACCGCACAACTATAAGACCCGCGATGTTGTATAGTACTGAATGTTGGGCAATAAAAAGCCAGCAAGAACATAAGATCAGTGTCACTGAGATGAGGATGTTGTGCTGGATGTGTGGCCATACAAGACAAGATAGGATTAGGAATGAATACATGAGAGAGAAAGTAGGGGTAGCACCTATTGTGGAAAAGATATGAGAATCTCACCTTAGGTAGTTTGGACATGTAAGGAGAAGACCCTTAGAAGCCCCTATAAGAATAGTAGATTAGGTGGAAGATAGCCAAATAGCTAGAAGGAGAGGGAGACTAAGAAAAACTATAAGTGAAACGATTAGAAAAGATTTAGATTTGTATGACATTTCTGATGACTTGGTTTATGATAGGGCACAATGGCATTATTCGATCCATGTGGCCAACTGCACCTAGTGGGAAAAGCTTGGTTGTTGTTGTTGTTGTTGTTGTTGTTGTAGAAGATATGTTGAAGCCAATGGATCAGTGTACCATGAGTTTTTTGCAGAATTCTATAGAAAATGCCTCATGCCATGGCGTGATTGAGTGCCACGTTGAGGTGTGAGTGAACCCGAGAGCAGCATGCCACGACGTTAATGCACCATGCTGAGGTGCGAAAGACTAGAGAGCAGGGCGCCGCGGCGTGACAAGAGTTGTGCCGAGGCGTGAGTTCTAAGAATTCTCAAAAATGCTATTTTTGATGAATTGAGGTCCCTACTTGATAGGACCCTTTGTTTGTGCCTTTTTAAGAGTGTCGAGATACTAATAGGGGTATTTCTTAGAGAGAAATATCATATAGCATACAAAGGAAAGTAAGGGAAAGTTTGTGCATCTATTAGACATGGATTGCCTTAAACAAGAGATAGTTTCTTGAGCAACATAATATTGCATAGATATCACATAAGAGGTGAATAAAAGTTAAGAAACTAAATGCAAGTATACTAAGTCTAGTTTGGCAATAATAGAGTGTCATAGTGCATGAAATGCTCTCATAGAGTTGAGGTAGAGTTAGTAATGCAAAGATGGACTTAGTGTAGAGTTATGCGGTGGTTATGTAAGAGTTATATGTAACACTGCATTTTTCACACACCACCTCTTTTTCACATACTTGTTATTCCTAATAGTTAGAGGTAGTGGAAAAGTCCACTCAGTTTAAGGTAGGTTAAAGGAGGTTACATACTCCTTCCCTACCTAGTAGGTTTAAGGAGGTTATAGATTCCCCCTACCTAGAGGAATAGTTAAGTCTCATGACATTACACCTACACTATCATACACTTTTTCTTTGAGCATAACCATACATAACATAATCATTGCATCTTTTTGTATTTGTCTTTGTTTGTGTTTTATTTATTTTGTGTATATATTGTATTTTCTTTCAGTGATAGCTGTATGGGCGGTTGTCTTGCTTGATGATATCTTATGATTGTATGTGTAATATCCTAATATCGGTAACCTAGTATATCTAACATATACCTAGATAAATAGTATTAGCAATGCTACTACTATCGTGAAATAACAGTCTAATCCTATAACATTCATTCACATAAATAATTATGGAGAGTCTGAACAACAAAAAATTTATATACATACATCATTAGCCTCGTAAAGGCATACTGTAACACATAGCTTTATACATCCTCAAAGCAGCATAAAATAAATATACAACATATATATTACAAGAAACAAAATAAACTATGCTAGTTCTTTTGCTTCTTCTGCTTTCCTTTATCTAGACCTGGATTTACATGAAAACACAATGGGGTAAGAAATCATAATTTCTCAGTATGAGTAACCAATACCAGACTTTATTTATTCACAATAAATAAACCACACTATAAGGATAAGATTATACCTGCAACAAATAAATGAGGCTTTACTCAACAATATCAGAAATTATGTACAACTGTATGTAACTTTCAAAAGCAAGCTATAATCTTAACCCACAAGTATAACAATCAATGATATTGAACAACCACCAATACAATTGTAAATATTATCCAGCAAGCAAGACAACTGCTAATAAATACAATGCTTTATGTTATGAAGTATGGTTATGCTCATACAAGGTCCTAATAATATAATGATGTGATGCAAATGGAGATTTTAGTTTTTCAAAATACATGTTACTTGTTTATTCCCAGGAACCTCATTCTCTTGTATATACTGAGTAGGATAAGCATAAAAAGCCCTTACACTACTTGGTAATAAGTGGATTCCTTCTCCTCACCTAAGTAAGGGTACTGCTACCACCTTCATACTGGTAACCCTGACCATAATAGTAGTGATGCTAGGAGAATCTTGATCCAACATCTTGTTCTCAGGCCACATGATTGTGCACACTATATAAGGTTACAATACATAGGAAATAGCTCATAACAAGTTTGAAAACCAAATATCCAAAGTTATTTTTAAAAACATACACACTCAACATAAGGTTCTCCACAACCAAGTGAAGAGCAACACTAGTGACTTGAGACTTTACCTCAACTTATCACATAAGCAGTAAATCTCATGACACTATTGTTCTTATGTCTAGCACCTCACACCATCACTTCACAAGTGATTCCAAGGCAACCTCAAGTTGTGCAGGACTCTAGACATTACCTTATAGCATTCCACAACACTTAGATGCCAAGGTCACACCAAATCCTATCACAAGGTTCACCTTATCCAAGTAAAGGAGCTATAACTAGAAAAAAATGCACTCTTGGCTCAACTCTATATCATAAAGGAACCAATCCATGCCTCTAGCAATCCATAACACTTACCCTTGACAAACAAGGAAGTATACACCATTTATGCATCTTAAGCTCAACTTTAACTCTAAAGGAACTACCTATGCATATAGGAAGGCATACTATGCCAAACAAACCCATACTAGTGGTTTCTAGCATACTTTTTCATCACTTCCCAAGTGATACCAAAAGCAACCTCATGTTGATTAAGGTCCTAGGTACTCACCTATGGCATTCTACATCCCAAAGGATGCTTAAGGTTTCTTAACCCTACCCTATAGCATTCCACCACACTATGGGTGCCTAACATTTCACGACACTACCCTATGACATTCCACCACACTATGGATGCCCAAGGTTTCTCCAACCAAAAAGGGATAAGGAAATCTAACAAACTTACAAACCGTGCTAACCCTTATCTCACAAGGGCCAAGATCATGTTCCTAGAACTTCCCATAACTTAACCTTAGTAAAAGTAAAGGAGTAGTTGTTTCACACATGCTTTCTAGCTCAACTTCACTCATGAAGGAACATCTTAAGTGTTACCAAGTGGCCTCAATACTCAAGAGGGGGGTGAATTGAGTAGTTAAAAATAAGTTCACAAATCTTTCGCAAATCGTTTGACAATCAATTTTCGTTGAAGCTATTGAATGATCAGAGATAATTGAATAGATGAGTTAAGCACTTTTATTAATGAACGTAATAACCAAGGAGACAATATCCAAATAAAACAATGAAACAGTGCACAAAGATAAGCAGAGGAGGGTTTAGAGAAACAAACACAGTCGTTTATCCTGGTTCAATCACTATTCCACTTGTGATCTACGTCCAGTCCCCAAGCAACACCTTGAGATTTTCCACTATATCTTCAAGCTTCAATGGGTGCTTGAAAAACCACTACAACCTTGAGCACTCAACAATATGGGATACCTCACCCAAAAAGCTTGAGCCTCTATTTTCCAAGGGATACCTCACCCTTACAATATTTGAGGGATACCTCACCCTCACTAATCAGAATGTATAAGATTGAAATAGAAGAAACTCTCTCTAGAGCAAGTGTTTACAAATTGAAGCTCTAATATGCTCTCAAAGACTTTTCACGTTTTTAGTCGAAAACAGAGCAAGAAATGATTTTAAGGATTGATTCACGTTTTGAAGTATGATGGTCAGTTTTTGATTCAAGGTCAACGGCAAATAAGGACCCAACTTTGGTATTTATAAGTTTCTCAATTAATAGAGCCATTGGAGGTAGTTGGGCATGCATTTAATGCATTTAATATAGCCGTTGGACGTTGTCAGGATGCGTGTAATCGATTACATATATCAGGTAATCGATTACATTGTTGTTCCAACGTTTTCTGAACTTTCTGGGCTCTGTGTAATTGATTACATTCTTGGTGTAATCGATTATATGGCTTCAGACTTTGCTTGTAATCGATTACAATGCCCATGTAATCGATTACATGACTTCTGACTTGCTGTGTAATCGATTACAATATACATGTAATCGATTACATTTCTCGTCGAACGTGTTCTTTGAGTTTCTGGGTTTTGTGTAATCGATTACATTGCCCATGTGATCGATTACATGACTTCTGACTTTGTTTGTAATCGATTACAATATCCATGTAATCGATTACATGACTCGTCGAACGTGTTCTTTGCCTTTCTGGGCTTTGTGTAATCGATTACATTTATTGTGTAATCGATTACATGGCCTCTGATTTGCTTGTAATCGATTACATTGTTCATGTAATCGATTACATGCTTTCTGTTTGATGTGTAATCGATTACAAACATTATGTAATCGATTACATTAGCCTTTGAACACATTTTTCAAGTCCAATAATGCTTGTAAGTCATTTCCAACACCTCAAGGTACTTGTTTAAACATAAATCCTTTTTAAGAGTGTTAGATTTAAAGTTGAAACTCAGGTTTTATTGAAAGCCATGTTTATCTTTGAAATTTCCCATTGATTTTGAAATCATATATATTGAAAAACCATTTGAGAAATCTTGAGAGCATTTAACATTAAAATCCTAAGTCTTATAACTAAATAAACCTTCTGTCTTCTTTCTTTGATCTTGATTTTTCCTTTTGTGCTTGATCTTCTCTTTTGCTTTTGTTATCATCAAAAACCTTTTGACATGCCTTAGAGACATAAGCATTCACATTAAGCACCTAAACAACCGCAATTGGCTCACTCTATCTCATGAAGGAACCAATTCCCTTTTTATCACAAATGCCTAGCTCAACCTTACTCACCAAAAGAGTAAAACATGACTCACAAACCATGCAAGCTCACCCTTAACCTATAGCAACTTGGGCTTCAAATATTCAAAAATACCTTTTGGTGTGGGAAGGGTTTTACCAGGAAGTGCTCCGGCTCCCACTTATTTGTGCCCCAACATAAGGGGTTATGCTGTGGCTCCTTCCTATTTGTGTTGCGGCTCCTAACTCTCTGCCTCTATTTCATGCGCAGCAAAGATTGGAGTGATGTAACTCTCCTTGGGAGGTGTCGAGGCTCTCCCTTAAAAACATGGTTTTTGAAGAATTCTACAGAAACCAACCCAAAAACCACCATTCCCAAACAAATCCAAAGGGTTTCCAAATCACAACCATGATCCTTCAACACCTCAAAACATCAAATACATCACATGTATGATTTCTAACCATCTAAGCATGATTTACCAAACTAAAACCCTAACTCTCCTATCCATATCACCACTTTCAACCCAAGTAATTCATGGATACGACAAGGATTTAAACCATAAATCATGCATAGATCAACTCAAAAATAACCCTATGTCATGATTCCTAAGAGTTCCTTCACTCAAAGTCAAGGAAACTCATCAAACCCAAATCCTATTCCAACTCACACGGTAACATACATGGAAGGAGGAAGAAGAAAATAGAGGAAAAAGATGAAGAACACCCCTACCTCTTGAAGATGAGGATCACACTTGGCTTTTCCATTTCCTTTTCTCTTATTCCCTTTCTCTTCTCTTCTTTCCTCTATTTTCCTTCATTTCCTTTCAGCTGAAACCCATGAGAGAGAGGAGAGGAAAATGAGATTTCATCTCAATTTAAAGATACATACTAAGGGTAGATTTATCTTTTGCTAAAACTTCGCATCAATTAAGAGCACTTAGATTTCACCAAATCTAGTTCCCCAACTTCCAACAAGTTTAAAATAAATCCTAAGATTCATCAAAAATCTTGTTTGACCATTATCTTACTTTTCCATATTTGCGACAAATCAATCCGGCATTAAAACACACTCATAGTATGCTTAAAAATATCAAATGACCTCAGTTAACTCCAAAAAATTAACCATATCGCATTCCACACATTTGCGACTTGGAAATAAATTCTCCATATTTATTTCCATTAGTTAAGCCATTTATGCTAATATCTGAGCCATTTTAAGCTACTTTTCACCTTCTGTGTTGCAACTAAAATGCTTAAAATGGCTCGGATTGTCACAAAATTTAACAAGCATGCTAAGCTAGCATTATGTTACCTCTGTAACTATATATAAGCCTAACATGTTATTGAGGTTTCTCTCCCATCGTAATACTACCTCTATCTTATTGGGTTCCACTGATATTCTATATTTTGATATCAAATGTCCCAAAAATTACATCTCCGTCATCCGAAACTCACATTTTGACAACTTAGCAAACAACTTATTTTCCTTCAGGATTTCTAGAACTACCTTTAGATGTTCCTTATGTTGCTCAGTTGCCTTCGAATAAATAAGAATATCATCTATGAAGACAATAACAAATTTGTCAAGGTATGGCCTAAAAATCCTATTCATATAATCCATAAAAATAGCAGGTACATTTGTCAAATCAAAGGACATTACAAGGTACTCATAATGCCCCCACCTGGTCCTAAAAGCAGTCTTAGGAATATCCTCCTCTCTGACCCTGATCTGATAGTACCCAAACCATAAGTCAATTTTTGAAAATATCACAGCCCCTCTTAATTAGTCCATCAAATCATTTATTCTAGGCAGTGGGCATTTGTTCTTAATTGTGACCTTGCATATTTGTCTATAGTCTACACACAATCTCATACTACTATCCTTCTTCTTTACCAAAAGTACAGGTGCTCCCTAAGGTGAAACACTAGGTCGAATAAACTTTTTATCCAACAGCTCTTCTATCTACTTCTTAAGCTTTGAGAGTTCTAAAGGGGACATCTCATAGGGTTCTATGGAGATAGGCCTTGTTCCTGGCACTAGGTCTACAGCAAACTCAATTTCTCTCTCAAGTGGCAATTCATTTACTTCATCAGGAAACACCTTTGGGTACTCCCTCATAATAGATATATCATCTAAACTCTACTCCTTTTCAGAATTCAACGAAAACAGGAGAACATAACACTGAGCCTCTTCTACTAGGTAGTTGGTGACTTGAATGACATTCAGGTTTATAGACTCGGAAAGAGTATTCAAAGAATGAGTGTTTGATATGAATACCAGAGTTTTATCTGAACAATTTTGAACAACATGATTTTTAGACAGCCAGTCCATGCCCAAAATGAGGTCTATATCAATAAGGGGTAAACATATCAAGTTCACAAAGAAATCTCTATTTTCAATGGTTACACAATATTTTAAGCATATTTGAGAAGTGGTTATGGGTTTTCCAGTAGGGGTGGAGACTGAAAGGTCATAAGGGAGGTTTGAAATAGGTAACTCTCGCTCCTTTACACAATCATAAGAAATAAAAAAGTGGGTTACCCCATAATCATAAAGTACAGTTAAAAGCTTGTCTTTAACTATACACTTACCCTATATGAGATCAGAGGATTGAGCCACTTCATGACCACTCAGAGTGAATACTCTCCCTTTGGTCAAAGGTCTAGGAGTTACTGCTTCTTGTCTCTAGGACAATTTCTGGAAAAGTGCCCCTTCTTGCCACAGTTGTAGCTCTCCATCTGATCAATCCTGCAAACTTTATCACCATGAAACCCTACACATTTTGGACATTGTGGTCCTTTGTGTTAGCCATGACAATCATGACCCAAAAGAGGGGTGAATTGGGTGATTATAAATTTTTAAAACAACTTTGAGAAATTATGCATTTTGACATTTTCAGTCAACACATGCAGTGAAATAAGTTTAACAAAGATTCAGCTATTGTAGATTACTCAAATACAACTTGGGTTATAGGATAAATTAATAAAATAAACTAAATATCAAATTCAACTCAAGCATATATAATTAAAGCACAAATGTAAAGGAGATAGAGTTGAGAGAAGCAAACATAGTATTTATCCTGGTTCAGCCACCAACCATTTGTGGCCTATGTCCACTCCTCAAGTAAACCACCTGAGATTTTCCACTAAACCTTTAATCTTGAATAAGTGCTTGAAACCTTTACAAACCAGAGCATTCTTCACACCTTGGGATACCTTACCCTCGTGCTTGAGCCTCGACAGTTAGGGATACCTCACCCTTACAATTTCTTTGAGGGATACCTCATCCTCTTTACAATGAATCAATGTATAGAAGTAAAGAAACTCTCACAAAGAGTAATTGATAAAAATTGAAGCACTATGAAGCTCCTTCAAGATATCTCAAATGTTGGCAAAAAAGAGCATAGGAGATAATAAAATATGAATCACGAATCAAAGCATAAAAGATTAGTTTCAGGTTATTGGTTCTATGTAAAAGATGACCCAAAATCATGTATTTATAGAGTTCTAGGAAAAATATCCGTTGTGGGTATTATATTTCAGCAATTAAAGCTTAGAAAATAGTCGTTGCGTGATTTTGGGTCGTGTTTATTCGAATAACACATTTATTATTTGAATAAATCCACTTATAACACACCAGGAAGTGTTTTTTAGAACTTGTTATTTGAATAAAACTTTGGTTATTTGAATAAATCTTTAAAAACACATTCTAGAAGATTTTTTGGGGTGTTTTATTTGAATAAATATGTCCTTATTCGAATAAACCACTATGGTTTCAAAAAATGACTTTAAATGGTCATAACTTCTTCATTTCTCATCCGTTTAAAGCAAATGACCGATCATTGGAATGATCTTTGAGTCTATTTTCAAATGAAATAAGATTTAGAACAAAAATCAAAGTATTTTGAACGTTATGATCAAAAGGGTAACTAAAGGACAATTTTTCAAAACTCAAACTTGACTATTTTTCATAGATTCGAACTACCACTATAACTAACTTTTCAAAACTTGTTTATTGGGTATTTTAGCATATGAAAACCATTTGTAAATATTTGAAAACATATTTGTGATACCTAGAAGGCTTCTTACGTAAAGACCCTATGTCTTATAAGCTATACCATTTAATCTTCCTTTGGACTTGGTCTTTAGCTTGATCTTGTCATCATCTTCATATTTGGTATCATCAAAACATGTATTCATTGTCCAACAACCAATTACATTCTCCTCCTTTTTGATGATGACAAACTATCAATGAGAAAAGAGTTAGTTTAATTAAATTGGAATCCATAAAGTTTTTAGAGAAACTTACTCCCCCTCTTTTTTGTAAGAGATGATTTATATTAGAGATGTGTGCACCTCCCCTTTACTTTTGGAATCCCAAGATCTGTTTTAGTTTTACCTATCTTTTCTCAAAAACATTCTCAAATTATAAGTACTCAAGCTTTTTCTCCCCCTTTTGTCATTATCAAAAAGATGGGGCAAGAGAAAGTACAAAGTTAAAACAAAGTATATTCAAGTCCAACAAGATATATTCATTCATAGCAGACCCGAATAGCATAAAAATCTAATATTATAAATTTAGCAAGATAAACATAATATTCAACACATCAACCACAAAGAAGTTCGAAAGAACATATATTCATTCATTGATCAGCCAATTACATTGTATAGCCATCAAAACAATCCTTTACACTTGCAGTCTAATTACATTTACCAATTTCTTAGTATTCTGCCATATGTTAGCCATGGATCAAGAGAATTATAGATATCAAACATTCACCTTGATGAAATATGCCATAGGGATCAAAGCATGTATAGAATTAATATCATATACCCTATATGCAATAACAAAATTAGCAAGTTAGTATCCAATTAGGCACTTAGTCAATGCTAAGCATACTTCTCATGTAAGGAAATCGTCTAATTATTTTAAGATAAATTTATCAACAAGTATCATATACTCCATATAGAATACCACAATAGCTTAAGGATAGAGATACTTATTGAGTTAGACAAAAAGTGATGCTTCTTTAGAATGTTCTTCGTTTATTTGTCCTTTGAATTTAAGTCTTCTTCCATTGAGTATTCCATTCCATTGCACTTGAAGAAAGTCTCCGCATGTCCCTCTTCATTCAACTTTTCTCTTTATCCATTTATGCTTGACATTTCAATATTTGATGACTATATGGAGACACTTGCAAAGCTAACTATAAAAGTTCTCTAAAACGTAAGTTAGCATCAAATAGCATTTAATCTCATTTACAAGCATAATTTAGGTTGATAATAATGTAAAACATGTACTATATTATCAACCATGCAAAGTTAATTCTAACGAGAACAAAAGAAGGTCATATGCACTTGAATCCAAAAATATGGTTTAAGCATTTTCAAAGCAAGATTCAAGTTTATCAAGAAAGACTTGATCATCATCAAAACATATATAAGTGTTTTGGGGCAAATAATGATTATTTAAGGCATGTAAAGGCATAAAAACAACTCTGTACTTCTTCAAATATCACATGATATTCAATTTAAAGCATAAATAAAGATAATAAATTGATATCACCAAAAGTGTACTCTTTGAGTTTTTGTAGGTAACTCCAACTTCCATGCCTCAAGGCTCCTCGAGAATGTTGTGGTTCTCTATGTCATCCTTTTATGTTTTCATTACTCTTGGAGAATATGGACCATTTCAAAATTTTCAACCTCTAGTAGCATAGTTTTGTTTCACTTTAATGTATGCATGAACTTATAATCACCCTACAACACAATTTAGCATACTTTCTTTGGTATCCACCAATTTTGGATCCATAGAGGTTAGTCATTGATTACATCAATATATTCATTTGAGTTCAACAACAATTTGACATTTAATAGCAATTTAGTAAACTCAGTTAGTATGCCGAACTCATAAACAAATAGGCATTCAAAACAGTAAGGCAAAATAGCAAATAAGTTCACAAGGGTAAAAAATATTTCATTTCATTGATCAATTTAGCCAAGTACATATATTTATCAAAAGAATAGCTAATTACATTTGGTTAAGCATTTGCATTTTTAGTCCAATTTTAAAGAATTCGACATATACAACAAATTCTTGATAAATGAAGCAATAGAACCTTTTACATAGACTGTGTTTATTCGAATAAAATGGCTTTTATTCGAATAAACTCGTGGAAACCAAACAGTCTTGGCTTTCTTCCAAGTGTTATTCAAATAAGCTTTTGTATTATTTGAATAAAAATATTCAGACTTCACTTACTGCCAAGCATTATTCGAATAACCATTTGGTTATTCGAATAAAACCAATGAAGAACAAATTTAAAACGCTTCTACTAAGCGTTATTCAAATAAGGGTTTATCTTATTCAAATAAAACAATCATAAAAACAAATACCGGGGCTACTGTGTTCTATTATTCGAATAAAAATTCCTTTATTCGAATAAGATACATTTACGAGTTGATTTTAGTGGCTACTAAAGGAAGTTATTCGAATAGAATGTCCCTCTATTCGAATAAACACATCAGAAACACAACAGTAAGCATATGTAGCAGGTTAAAACCAATAAGCAAACCAAGATAAAAATAATCAAAATTTAAGAGAGACATTTCAGTATACATGTTATGTAAGAACATAAATATATGGTCACAAATTTCTAATTCTTACATAGCCATTTTAAGTTAACCAAAGATCATGTTAGAAAGGGATAAAACAAGATAAAAAACCATCTAAAACACTCATTTTAAGTCATGATACAAAAACTCATGTTCAAGGATATTATCATCAAACATGTCATTTCAAGCAAGGAGCATTCTTATCTAACATATTTAAGACATGTAGAGATATTTTCAAAATAAAGGCTAGAAAAACATAAAACAATTTCTACTTATCCAAAAATTGCAAGTCCAAGCTTCTTAGAAACAAGGAAAAGAGCTTGAAATTATTTTTGGTCTTTGTACTTGAAGCAGCCACTTTCAAGATGCCAAAGTCAGCTCTTGGCCTTCAAGCACACCTACAACACACTTCAATTTTTTACTTTTGGTACCTAAATTTTCTTGGGTCCTTGTGTGTTAGTTTTTGACTATTAATCCCTTATACTCTCATACAGATCAATTTTTTCATAGTATGCAAACTGAACACAACAAGTTAAATAACCGATTGCCATTAAGCACATAGTCGATAGCATGCTTATTTTCATGATATATAGACAAAACATAGCACTAATAACTAGGCATTGTAGAACCTTATGTACTAAGATATATAACAAATTAATGATTTATGGTACAAAAAGAATGAACATAATCATATGCTAAACATAATATTCAAATTTTACTAAGTATACATGATTCTATCAATCACTTAAGGCCTACAAGAAATATCCCTCAAATTCATTGACTTTACAAGTGAGTGTGCATAAGAGGTAAAAGCTTTTGATACCTTGGCCTTGGTAATCATGGAAATACTTTTTCTTACCCATTGCTTCTCTTTTGGAGTCTTGAGCTTTACAAGCTCTACATTATGTACTTGAGAATTTTTGGTTGAAGTCATCTTCTTTCTTTGACCAAAACTTCCACCATTGGATTTTGGAAGCATTGTCCTTGATGATTCCTCTTTCTTTTGACCAATTAGTCCATCTTTTAAAGAAAATTTCTGCATAATTAAAACACTAGGAGGATATTTTAGTACCCACTTCATCTTGGGTTCTTGAATATTAGTACTAGAGCCTTTAAGATCTTTAGGAATTTGTAACACCTTGGAAATTACTCATTTCATGATAAATACTCATTTTATAATATTTGTAATTTTTATGAATTTTTCTGGAATTATTTGAATTGTTTGATTATTTTAATATATTCCTCGATTACATGCACGACAAACGGAGTCGAAAAAATGAAATATTTTCTCTGAGGCCGAAAAACCCTGGATTGTGGAAACGGTGATGGGGGATGTTACTAAACCCGAGGTCGGACACAGTTTACGAAGTTTCATTTTTCAAGATTTTATCTGACAGATAAAATTTGGGTGCACCCTATTATCCATTGGACAATAGATATCAGCATTGTTAACTGTAACTTTTATCCACTGGGTAATAGCTTGTAGTAAAAATCTAGTAGACTATTTCTATCTAGTCACTTTTATGATATCATCTAAGTGACATCGTCACATCACTACATGACAACATGATTTGACCTTTTTGGGGAAACGTGTGAAGCTTCTTAAAGAAGCTTTAAGAGAAACTTGCAAAGGAAGTTTTACTCCATTCTCCTAGGGGGCACGACTTTTGAAGGGGAAAAGATGACGAGTTGTCATCTTTTCACAAGCTTTCACATTTCACCAAAAAGCTACCATTTTTCATCTTCTACCTTTCAAGAACTTTCTATCATTTTCTCCCTCTATCCTAAAGTTTCTATCTCATTTTCTCTCATCATTTTCTCTCTTCCATTTTCTCTCAACCTCACGGCTACCACCCTTCCTCTTCCTCTTCCATTTTGTTTCCTCCATTCAATCACATTTCTAGGATCTACACACTTTACGGTTAATTTTCTATGTTAAGATCATCATCTAGTTCCCTCATCTTCATCATCTTCTTTCAAAAACCCTAACTTGAAGCTCTTAAGGTGAGATACTTGTTTTCTATTTTCTCCTCTCATTTTCTCTGCACCTCATAGCCATTGACCCCTTTGGAGGACCCAAGATTTGATTTTTCTTCCATTGTTTAGTTCATCTTCATCTTCTTCTCTATAGGCTCACAGCTAACCCCCAAAACTCATCATCAAATCTTCAATAATTCAAGATAATCTTAGATCTTGTATCTATACATCACCCTAAGACACTTTTGTGTGGGAATCAAACTTTAGTTCATCCATCTTCAAGCATTTCTTTAAGCTTTGCTTCAAATCTCAAGTTCTAGAATCTTAAGGTAAAGTTCTTGAATCTTCCTTCTTGTTTCATTTTAAAGGATGTAAAGTCATACTTTGACCTATGGAAATCTTATTCAAGCCCTAGGTACTAATTCTTGTATGTTTGCTTTGATTCTAAGAACCTCTCAGTGGAGAAAGTTTGCTATACAAGGACTCACATGGAGCTAGGAAGCTACACTTGAGGTAAGAGGGAGATTAACCTCATCAACCATGTTATGGTGGTGAGGAACGAATGGGTGTGTTAGGATTGGAGAGTCCATGTGAGGATTCATCCACCCGAATGTGTGATTTTGGTTTATGCTTGTTTGATCTTATATGATTGTATGATATTATTGTATGCAACAATGATTGTGCTGACTTCATGGATATATGTGATCTTTATAGCGAATATGAATTTGATAAATTGTGATGATTGAAATATGTGGCATGCTATAATTATGTTACAAAGGAATAATTTTTGGGTTCCCTTAATTCCTTGAGGCCCACGACCACCTTGGCCCAAGAAGAGATATCCATGAAAACAATATTGATTATCAAGAACTTAGATGATTAGGTGATAAAGACATGATCTATGAGGTTACAAGTGAATGACGAAAGAAACAAGTTTTACCATTATAGGGAATTGATTCTTGAGTATGATATTTGATAATTAGAGGTAAGAGTAAATTGGAGACATAAAATATTTGATAATAATATGGAAGAGTAATTATGATGGAAAGAATTTTATTTAGAAGTTGAATAAATGAAGTTTTAGAAAGAATGTTAGGAAATACTGTTTAGGTAATTTCGGAGATAAATTAGGTATACAAGATTCTTAAGTAAAGTTGAAAATAATTATAATGTCTTGATTTGAGGAGTAATAACTTTTACATGTACTAATGGAAACAATTTTGGAGATAATTGAAATAATGAAAAATGATTTATTAGTTGTGGATCTAGATGACATGATAATTGAGAAATTTAATTAAGGATTCATAAAATAAGAATGGGGAGGAATGAATTTTTATTATTAAGCAAAAGAGTGATTTTTGGTCTTGAAAGGAAAAACAAGCTTGAGAAAGGAGTAGAGAAAATTTGAAAGACTTGGATGAAAAGGAAAGGAATGGTGAGGTAAGGACAAATGTGTTTTTTTAGGTTTTCATAAACGATATGAGGATAGGTCATTCGAGGAACTTAGTTAGAAGAATTTGGTAATTTGGATTAATTTCTATCCTTATTCTTAGAAATATGATAATTAAAGCCTAAAGGAGACTTAATGTTTCTATATACTAGAGAAATTTGTGAAAATGCTCCATGTGATTTGATAATAATGATTCTTGAATTTGCACGACTGAAATCTTTTGTGATAGCATGACATGCATTAACATTGTGCCTTGGCCCGATGTACTAGACCCAAGTGGATTATGAATTTGACATTGTGCCTTAGGCCGATGTACTGGACTGACGTACTGGACCCAAGTGGATTATGAATTTAGCCTCGTGCTTTTGGGCCGAAGTGTTGGACCTGAGTGAATCATTGGTATTATGTAGTCGTATGGGCTGTTGCCTTAATACTGTTGGAAATGGTACAATGGTGGTTAGATTTCTTTGAGCATGCACATGAGTATTAGACTGTCGGCTTTGAATGCCTAGGAGTGAGCGAGAATTTGTGTAACACCCTCCCTAGGGCGTCACATTTTAAAATAAAAACTTAAACCAATTATAATTATTTTATAAAAGCTTGAGTTTCAAAATACAAATTTTAAAATTTCTTTTTCGCAGAAATATAAACTTACCAAAAATTAAGAGTAACAATGAAATTAGATTGAACTGATTAACATACATATGCCATATACATCACAAAATAATCAACAATAAATTAAAACATGAAAATTACAGACTCAGAGAAACAGTAGTAAACCCAAAGAAAGTTACTACTAATAGCACGGTAATAACACTAACGAGGAAGAATAAAACTCAACTAAAAAAAAATTCCATTTCTTCACCAACTGCATCATGTTGAAACTTGGAAGATTACTTCTTGACGCTGTCACCATCTTCAGAATATTGTCTCCAATAAGCCTCAAAATACGCTTCGCCTACTACACGAATTTAAACAATACAAACCAAACAAAACAATACAATAAAGAGGTGAGATCCCCTTTCACCTTTACCAAGATCTGATAGCAAAGAATGATACGAATGACTAGATCATTCCATACACACAGTCAATACATGAATTTAGTCATATTATCGATTTACAATTAATTCTAATAAGCATATATTGTAATCGAATAAACCACAATAACATTACCAGGATAGATATAACAATTCACACTATATAAAATGCCATAACAATAAATCATAATAATATAGAATAAAGATTAAATGCAATATCAACATATAATATCCTAAATAAAAGATCATAGGTAAACGATCACAGATAAAAGATAATAATGTACCACATATAAACATATGCAATGTGACACAATCCTACTCCATGGAGCTACAACACACACAACGATATCAGAGAGAATGAGATGAGAATTCTATTTGTACTGCCCAGCCAATCCAGCTATTGCACTGTCCACCCTTTGTGTCTATAGCTTTGGCTACCCCGACCAGCTATTGCACTGTCAAAACTTTGTGTTTATAGTGACCGTTGTGATTGCTATTGCATCAAAATACTTTGAGTCTATAGCCCACGAAAAATAATCATAATAAAAACAATGGCATAGCATACAACCCAGACACACAACAAATAATTGTATACTACAGTGCAAATCCAATAGTCCTCTCAAAACTTGATTAAGGATAGTGTTCGTCGAGATCATAAGTGTGTTATCACGTACCACGCCCCAGAAGAGCTACCTCCTGTCCACATATGGAATAATGCACACTATGAACTCCAAGTCCATATCAGGAACTGAACACACTATGCCTATCACATCGACAACACGATGTTATTCATCTCGTCAATCAAATCACCAATTTGGCACGACTCAATGCATGAACAAATGCGTAATTACCAAAATATCCTCAGGTTTCAATTATTTATATAAGTGTCATCAATTTCCAATTATTTACAAAAATACCATCAAGTCTCCATTATTTACAAAAACGCCACTAAACTTCCATTATATACAAAAATGCCATCAAACTTTCCATTATTTACAAAAATGCCATCAAATTTTAAATAATCACAAAAACACCCTCAGATTTCAAATAATGTCAAAAACGCCCTCAATAGCGAAAATAATTACATAAATGCCCTCAATGGCATAAATAATTACATAAATACCCTCAATGGCATAAATCTCAAAATACAGTACGCTCCCACTTGGCGCACTATCTTTTTCATAAAACCAAATCACAATACGCACCCACTTGGCGCAACATAACTTCTCATATATCTGGGTTCACCACATTGGCCCAATAGTAAAATTTGCTGTTTTTGTCAATCGCATAGAAATTTTATTTTATTTACAAAATCTTGTCGTTTTCACAATATATATCACATTTCCAATCGCGTAAATATAATTTGCTGTTTCCTCAATCGCGTAATAATTTTATATCATTTTCTCAATCGCATAAGCTTTTTAAATCATTTTCTTTTCCGTTTTCCTCAAATAAACAGTTTTTGACTAATAAACAAAATTATTAAGCAATTTAAAACCATTTAAAATATTTTTCAAGCTACTCGTAAAATATTTCAAATTAATGTATAATCTTTGTAAATACTAACAATACTTAAATTAGTTTCTAAAATTCAATTCGACCATTTCATTTTTAATAATCAAAACATTTTGATAAAATTTCCTTTAACATGCTTACTTACCTTAGATTATTTAGAATCCAATTTTTTCTCACTTTTTGGCATGTTGGCGAAATCTCATAGTATAAATAAAATTCCAAAAATTCATTTCTTTGTTCTAATTCACTTGAATTCACTTGATATTCATTAAAAACATTGTAAATCACCTTAATTCCTTCCATTCAATGGTATGACCGAACCTAGGGTTTTACATTCTTTGGAATACTCATGCATTTCTAACATTATAATAACACATACAATACATATGCCACATATTTCAACACTATAGGCATGCAAAATATTCTAAAGCTATAATCATGCATATAAAAATAAATAAATCACCAACCGAAAAACACTTAAATAATCAAATAATTAACACAGGCCACAACAATTCAAACCACCACAATTACACAAACCGAATCCTCATGGATTCTTCATACACAGAACAAAAACATTCCTCACCACCAACACATGGTTGATGAGGGTAATCTCCTCTTACCTCTTGAAGCAAAATAACCTAAGTTAGTCTCCTCCTTCTCCTTGAAATTTCGGGTAGCCTCCAAACAAAATCCTAACAATTTAAAACAATTAGTAAAAACTCATACAAGGTTTAATATGGAAAAACCATGGAACAATCAAGGTTAGAAATATTAAAAATCAAGATTTAAACCAAAGAAATCAAAACTCACCTTTAGGGAAGTAAGCAAAAAGCTTGAGTTTGGACTAGCTAGAGTGGTTTTTTAGCAAAACCTTGAGAATAAAAATTGCTTAAAATGGTGTTAGGCTTTAGGAAATGGTGTTGATAAAAATTATAAGGGAGTGAGTATGTGGGTTGAGATATTGACCGAATAAAAGAGAAGAAAATAGGAGAGGAAATAGTTAAAGCATAACTTGAATTAAAATAAAATCAAGAGATGAAGGATTAAAGATTGGATGGTGTGGTTTGGAAGTGAAGACCGAATGGAAAGAAAGAAAATGGGAGAGGAGGATGCGTGAGTTTCCTTGGAACTTTGAGAGAAAGAATGAATTATGTTTGATTTTGTTTCCTCCAAATGCATGGCCGTGGAAGCACATGCAAAAAGGCCACCAATTTTGACTCTCCAAGACTCCATCTAAGCCTTAGAATTCACCAAGGGTCAAGATTAAAACTTGATCACCAAGCTTGTTTCCTATTGGCTACTCCAAGCCTTGTCACATGTTCTTGAATATTCCATTTTGCCTCCAATATTGCAGCTGCCCATGTGCTGCTACCGTGTGGAAAATTTGGATGAGTTTAAGTGATTTAATCACATGTAAACTATCCTAACCCTCCATTCCTTCAATGGTTGAGATGAGGTCTTTATTGTAGTGCTTAAGAAGCTTGTAAAACTTGTCCAATAAGCCCCTAAAGGCTGCTGCCCAACCGTATCCTCCAAGTCCATTTTAAGTATTTAATTTGTTTTAATTACATGTTAGTCAATTAGGAAAATTTATTTGGTCAAATATCCTAATTAAATCCTAATTAGCATTTTAATCTTATGACTAATATATCTAACATATACTAACATACATCATAACCTTTAATTAATTTTAGAACTTTCAATTAATATTTTAGATTATACTTAGTTAAGAATTAAACTAGTTTACTTAATTGTTTATCTAATTACATAACTAATTAATTAAACAAATAATTACATAATTTATAATCTCTAAACAATATTAGCATATTTAATTAGTATTTATATTATAATTATTTTATAACTAAACTAGTTTAATTAGTTTGCAAATTAAGTAATTAATCTAGTCAAACTAAGCTTAATTAATTACTAATCCTAAAGTCAAACCTACAACTTTTGACTTAATCCTAATTGATTCATCTTTAAATCCTATCCATTGATCAAATCCATGGTCATCATCCAAGCTTATCCATCAAGATTCAATCCTAGCCATTCATCAAATATATGGTCATCATTCAAGCTTATCCACCAAGATTCAATCCTAGCCATTCATCAAATCTATGGTTATCATTCAAGCTTATCCACCAAGATTCAATCTAATGGTCCAAAATGGTCAAGCCACTTTTGTTGACTTTGTCTTTATTAGTTTGACTTTTAGGTGTCTTATTTCTATTGGTCCAAGTTTCTTGTTTCTATTGGTTACTTTATTTATACGTGGGTCCCACACACATGATGCTCGGGTCCATCATCAAAATTTATAATGAGTAATAAAATAATATCAAAATTATTTTATCACACGCTTAAATTCTAAAAATTATGAAACTAATTTATATATCAATCAATTGGGTTTAGTAAGATCCCCAACTCTAATTAATTAAAATAATATTTTTCCGACCGAGAAAAATTATTATTTTCCGTCCCGAGCAAATCTCACAAAAAGTCCAAATAAAATCACAGACAAGTAATATCAAACACCGTATCATGTAGAAAAATCAAAAACAAGACATTCGGGATGAAATGGTTATTTTTCTATTTTTCCCCATCACGAAGCAAAACACTCAAAATGG
Organism: Ormosia semicastrata; assembly: GCA_029884595.1. Lineage (NCBI taxonomy): Eukaryota > Viridiplantae > Streptophyta > Magnoliopsida > Fabales > Fabaceae > Ormosia > Ormosia semicastrata. Next base: position 60,534,596 of record JAQQTO010000061.1, on the reverse strand, counting down.
TCAAATAAAATAACAGACAATATATATGTCTGTATTTCATACAGAAAAAACAAGAAATAGTAAAATAAGGATACATCGGTCTTTTACCCAAAAATTGGGGTGTTACAACTCTCCCCTCCTAAAAAGAATTTCGCCCCCGAAATTCGTAGCAGTTTCAGAATAGTCTAGGATACTACGCTTGCATCACCGTTTACATCACCTCCGTCATTTCAGATTACCTCGACCAACGAAAACTCCTTGCGTCGCGTAAAACATGGAGAACTATTTTAGTATGGTTTCTCATAATTTCAAGAATAGATCAGAATGTCGTTAATAAAGATAATAACAATTCTGTCTAGAGAAGGATGAAAGATACTATCCACCACGCTTCCGCTACGCCACTCTGATCAGTATCACTTGAAATTTCTATGCCTTTGTACAGCTTCACTCTCTTGCCTTTGCTTTTAACAGGAAGTGTCTCACAATACAAGTTCTCTTTTTAACAATACTGTATCTGATACTATGACACGATTTTAACTCTGAATATCCTTTCTTTTGCAATTTCAATATACAAAAAGATATTATAAAGATTTAGAAAGAAAAGGTAGAGAAACTATCTGAATTGTTACCAGACATGTCCAACAAAGAATTTGACATTACCCGATTTTAAGAATGAGTTTTCTGAGACACTAAAATTCTACTGAAACAATTTACAGGATATGATTAAAATAACCAATCCATATATAAGATCACATCTATCCTATGAAAGAGGTAGACAATTTAGATTAACCGAAAAGATTATTTAAGGAACTAGATAGTAATAACGGTTTGATAACAAAAGTAGAAATAGATAAGTTAAAAGGTAACAAAGATACCAAGTAATTCTAATTAACCCAAATAGTCAATTAGTCATAAAAGAATGGGTTAAACCAAAGTACATTTCGCAAATGCGTCATATGAAAGATATCATAAAGACATAGAAACAAGAGATGATAGAATCATCCATACCACCGAACCTATCCAATAAAGAAATTGATATGGTCCGTTGAATTTAGAAGTAAACTTTTTAACTTGAACAATTTGACCAACCTGGTCTAACACAAGATGGATGGTTAGAAAAATACCCATTAAATCCACGAGAAAAGATTCAATTATTTAACAGACTTAGGATGGTTTAAGCAACTCAAGTACTCAACCACATGTTTTAGAACCAAATAGAAACAACCAGGTCAAAAGATAATGAAGACACAGAAAACTCTAATTGACCCACACAATTATATGCCATAAAGAAATAGGTTACCTTCGAATTATACAAGATAGTTAAAAGATCACCTTTTTATGATACACACTTCTTTATTTAGATCCTCGATCTAAAACACTTTTGCTCCACTTGATGAATCGTTGTTCCATTCCACTTGAGATGTCGAAACACATCCTGCTTCCTCACGTGTACGTTTACTACAAATCATCGCCTTTCTTCAAAGACAGATGAATCATAATACAATGGAAACCAAAGTAACCATCTCAAACAACGTTGTCTCCTCTCGAGTCCAAACACGAGAGTTACACAACAAAAACAAGACAGACCTAACCACAAACCCCAAAAAGACTCTAACCGTGCTCGATAATAACTAATGTAACACCCTCCCTAGGGCGTCACATTTTAAAATAAAAACTTAAACTAATTATAATTATTTTATAAAAGCTTGAGTTTCAAAATACAAATTTTAAAATTTCTTTTTCGTAGAAATATAAACTTACCAAAAATTAAGAGTAACAATGAAATTAGATTGAATTGATTAACATACATATGCCATATACATCACAAAATAATCAACAATAAATTAAAACATGAAAATTACAGACTCGAAAAACAAGAGTAAACCCAAAGAAAGTTACTACTAATAGCACGTAATAACACTAACGAGGAAGAATAAAACTCAACTAAAAAAAAATTCCATTTCTTCAACAATCGCATCATGTTGAAACTTGGAAGATTACTTCTTGACTTGCCGTTGTCACCATCTTCTAATATTGTCTCCAATAAGCCTCAAAATACGCTTCGCCTACTACACGAATTTAAACAATACAAACCAAACAAAACAATACAATAAAGAGGTGAGATCCCCTTTCACCTTTTACCAAGATTTAGCAAAAGAATGATACGAATGACTAGATCATTCCATACACACAAATCAATACATGAATTTAGTCATATTATCGATTTACAATTAATTCTAATAAGCATATATTGTAATCGAATAAACCACAATAACATTACCAGGATAGATATAACAATTCACACTATATAAAATGCCATAACAATAAATCATAATAATATAGAATAAAGATTAAATGCAATATCAACATATAATATCCTAAATAAAAGATCATAGGTAAACGATCACGATAAAAGATAATAATGTAACACATATAAACATATGCAATGTGACACAATCCTACTCCATGGAGCTACAACACACACAACGATATCGAGAGAATGAGATGAGAATTCTATTTGTACTTGCCCTTGACCAATCCAAATATCAGACTGTCCACCCTTTGTGTCTATAGCTTTGGCTACCCCGACCAAATTATTGCACCATGTCAAAACTTTGTGTCTATAGTGACCAGATTGATTGCTATTGCACTTGTCAATACTTTGTGTCTATAGCCCACGAAAAATAATCATAATAAAAACAATGGCATAGCATACAACCCAGACACACAAAATAATTGTATACTACAGCAAATCAATAGTCCTCTCAAAACTTGATTAAGGATAGTGTTCGTCGAGATCATAAGTGTGTTATCACGCACTACCACGGCCTGATGAGCTACCTCCAATGTCCACATATGGAATAATGCACACTATGAACTCCAAGTCCATATCGAGAACCGAACACACTATGCCTATCACATCGACAACACGATGTTATTCATCTCGTCAATCAAATCACCAATTTGGCACGACTCAATGCATGAACAAATGCGTAATTACCAAAATATCCTCGGTTTCAATTATTTATATAAGTGTCATCAATTTCCAATTATTTACAAAAATACCATCAAGTCTCCATTATTTACAAAAACGCCACTAAACTTCCATTATATACAAAAATGCCATCAAACTTTCCATTATTTACAAAAATGCCATCAAATTTTAAATAATCACAAAAACACCCTCAGATTTCAAATAATGTCAAAAACGCCCTCAATAGCGAAAATAATTACATAAATGCCCTCAATGGCATAAATAATTACATAAATACCCTCAATGGCATAAATCTCAAAATACAGTACGCTCCCACTTGGCGCACTATCTTTTCATAAAACCAAATCACAATACGCACCCACTTGGCGCAACATAACTTCTCATATATCTGGGTTCACCACATTGGCCCAATAGTAAAATTTCTTGTTTTTGTCAATCGCATAGAAATTTTATTTTATTTACAAAATCTTGTCGTTTTCACAATATATATCACATTTCCAATCGCGTAAATATAATTTGTTATTTCCTCAATCGCGTAATAATTTTATATCATTTTCTCAATCGCATAAGCTTTTTAAATCATTTTCTTTTCCGTTTTCCTCAAATAAACAGCTTTTTGACTAATAAACAAAATTATTAAGCAATTTAAAACCATTTAAAATATTTTTCAAGCTATTGTAAAATATTTCAAATTAATGTATAATCTTTGTAAATACTAACAATACTTAAATTAGTTTCTAAAATTCAATTCGACCATTTCATTTTTAATAATCAAAACATTTTGATAAAATTTCCTTTAACTTGCTTACTTACCTTAGATTATTTAGAATCCAATTTTTTCTCACTTTTTGGCATGTTGGCCGAAATCTCATAGTATAAATAAAATTCCAAAAATTCATTTCTTTGTTCTAATTCACTTGAATTCACTTGATATTCATTAAAAACATTGTAAATCACCTTAATTCCTTCCATTCAATGGTATGACCGAACCTAGGGTTTTACATTCTTTGGAATACTCATGCATTTCTAACATTATAATAACACATATAATACATATGCCACATATTTCAACACTATAGGCATGCAAAATATTCTAAAGCTATAATCATGCATATAAAAATAAATAAATCACCAACCGAAAAACACTTAAATAATCAAATAATTAACACAGGCCACAACAATTCAAACCACCACAATTACACAAACCGAATCCTCATGGATTCTTCATACACAGACAAAAACATTCCTCACCACCAACACATCGTTGATGAGGGTAATCTCCCTCTTACCTCTTGAAGCAAAATAACCGGTTAGTCTCCTCCTTCTCCTTGAAATTTCGGGTAGCCTCCAAACAAAATCCTAACAATTTAAAACAATTAGTAAAAACTCATACAAGGTTTAATATGGAAAAACCATGGAACAATCAAGGTTAGAAATATTAAAAATCAAGATTTAAACCAAAGAAATCAAAACTCACCTTTAGGGAAGTAAGCAAAAAGCTTGAGTTTGGACTAGCTAGAGTGGTTTTTTAGCAAAACCTTGAGAATAAAAATTGCTTAAAATGGTGTTAGGCTTTAGGAAATGGTGTTGATAAAAATTATAAGGGAGTGAGTATGTGGGTTGAGATATTGACCGAATAAAAGAGAAGAAAATAGGAGAGAAAAATAGTTAAAGCATAACTTGAATTAAAATAAAATCAAGAGATGAAGGATTAAAGATTGGATGGTGTGGTTTGGAAGTGAAGACCGAATGGAAAGAAAGAAAATGGGAGAGGAGGATGCGTGAGTTTCCTTGGAACTTTGAGAGAAAGAATGAATTATGTTTGATTTTGTTTCCTCCAAATGCATGGCCGTGGAAGCACATGCAAAAAGGCCACCAATTTTGACTCTCCAAGACTCCATCTAAGCCTTAGAATTCACCAAGGGTCAAGATTAAAACTTGATCACCAAGCTTGTTTCCTATTGGCTACTCCAAGCCTTGTCACATGTTCTGAATATTCCATTTTGCCTCCAATATTGCAGCTGCCCATGTGCTTTGCTACCGTGTGGAAAATTTGGATGAGTTTAAGTGATTTAATCACATGCAAACTATCCTAACCCTCCATTCCTTCAATGGTTGAGATGAGGTCTTTATTGTAGTGCTTAAGAAGCTTGTAAAACTTGTCCAATAAGCCCCTAAAGGCTGCTGCCCAACCGTATCCTCCAAGTCCATTTTAAGTATTTAATTTGTTTTAATTACATGTTAGTCAATTAGGAAAATTTATTTGGTCAAATATCCTAATTAAATCCTAATTAGCATTTTAATCTTATGACTAATATATCTAACATATACTAACATACATCATAACCTTTAATTAATTTTAGAACTTTCAATTAATATTTTAGATTATACTTAGTTAAGAATTAAACTAGTTTACTTAATTGTTTATCTAATTACATAACTAATTAATTAAACAAATAATTACATAATTTATAATCTCTAAACAATATTAGCATATTTAATTAGTATTTATATTATAATTATTTTATAACTAAACTAGTTTAATTAGTTTGCAAATTAAGTAATTAATCTAGTCAAACTAAGCTTAATTAATTACTAATCCTAAAGTCAAACCTACAACTTTTGACTTAATCCTACCAATTGCCATTGATTCATCTTTAAATCCTATCCATTGATCAAATCCATGGTCATCATCCAAAACTTATCCATCAAGATTCAATCCTAGCCATTCATCAAATCTATGGTCATCATTCAAGCTTATCCACCAAGATTCAATCCTAGCCATTCATCAAATCTATGGTCATCATTCAAGCTTATCCACCAAGATTCAATCTAATGGTCCAAAATGGTCAAGCCACTTTTGTTGACTTTGTCTTTATTAGTTTGACTTCTAGGTGTCTTATTTCTATTGGTCCAAGTTTCTTGTTTCTATTGGTTACTTTATTTATACGTGGGTCCCACACACAGTATCGGGTCCACTGTCAAAATTTATACTGAGTAATAAAATAATACTGAAAATTATTTTATCACACAGTTAAATTCTAAAAATTATGAAACTAATTTATATATCAATCAGAATTGGGTTTAGTAAGATCCCCAACTCTAATTAATTAAAATAATATTTTTTCGACGAGAAAAATTATTATTTTCTGCGTCCCGAGCAAATCTCACAAAAAGTCCAAATAAAATCACAGACAAGTAATATCAAACAACGTATCATGTAGAAAAATCAAAAACAGTACATTCGGGATGAAATGGTCATTTTTCCATTTTTTCCCATCACGAAAACAAAACACTCAAAATGGTCAAATAAAATAACACAGTATTATATATACGTATTTCATCTGAGAAAAACAAGAAACTTGATAAAATAAGGATACATCGGTCTTTTACCCAAAAATTGGGGTGTTACAACTCTCTCCTCCTAAAAAGAATTTCGCCCCGAAATTAAAGCGATTCGAGATAGTCTAGGATACTACTCTTGCATTACCGTTTACATCACCTCCGTCATTTCAGATTACCTCGACCAACGAAAACTCCTTGCGTCGCGTAAAACATGGAGAACTATTTTAGTATGGTTCCTCATAAATTCGAGAATAGATCAGAATGTCGTCAATAAAGATAATGACAATTCTGTTTAGAGAAGGATGAAAGATACTATCCACCACGCTTCCGCTACGCCACTCTGATCAGTATCACTTGAAATTTCTATGCCTTTGTACAGCTTCACTCTCTTGCCTTTGCTTTTAACAGGAAGTGTCTCACAATACAAGTTCTCTTTTTAACAATACTGTATCTGATACTATGACACGATTTTAACTCTGAATATCCTTTCTTTTGCAATTTCAATATACAAAAAGATATTATAAAGATTTAGAAAGAAAAGGTAGAGAAACTATCTGAATTGTTACCAGACATGTCCAACAAAGAATTTGACATTACCCGATTTTAAGAATGAGTTTTATGAGACACTAAAATTCTCTTTGAAACAATTTACAGGATATGATTAAAATAACCAATGCATATATAAGATCACATCTATCCTATGAAAGAGGTAGACAATTTAGATTAACCGAAAAGATTATTTAAGGAACTAGATAGTAATAACGGATTTGATAACAAAAGTAGAAATAGATAAGTTAAAAGGTAACAAAGATACCAGTAATTCTAATTAACCCAAATAGTCAATTAGTCATAAAAGAATGGGTTAAACCAAAGTACATTTCGCAAATGCGTCATATGAAAGATATCATAAAGACATAGAAACAAGAGATGATAGAATCATCCATACCACCGAACCTATCCAATAAAGAAATTGATATGGTCCGTTGAATTTAGAAGTAAACTTTTTAACTTGAACAATTTGACCAACTGGTCTAACACAGCATGGATGGTTAGAAAAATACCCATTAAATCCACAGAAAAGATTCAATTATTTAACAGACTTAGGATGGTTTAAGCAACTCAAGTACTCAACCACATGTTTTAGAACCAGAAATAGAAACAACCAGGTCAAAAGATAATGAAGACACAGAAAACTCTAATTGACCCACACAATTATATGCCATAAAGAAATAGGTTACCTTCGGAATTATACAGTATAGTTAAAAGATCACCTTTTTATGATACACACTTCTTTATTTAGATCCTCAGTCTAAAACACTTTTGCTCCACTTGATGAATCGTTGTTCCATTCCACTTGAGATGTCGAAACACATCCTGCTTCCTCACGTGTACGTTTACTACAAATCATCGCCTTTCTTCAAAGACAGATGAATCATAATACAATGGAAACCAAAGTAACCATCTCAAACAACGTTGTCTCCTCTCGGGTCCAAACACGAGAGAGTTACACAACAAAAACAAGACAGACCTAACCACAAACCCCAAAAAGACTCTAACCGTGCTCTGATACCAACTAATGTAACACCCTCCCTAGGGCGTCACATTTTAAAATAAAAACTTAAACCAATTATAATTATTTTATAAAAGCTTGAGTTTCAAAATACAAATTTTAAAATTTCTTTTTCGCGAGAAATATAAACTTACCAAAAATTAAGAGTAACAATGAAATTAGATTGAACTGATTAACATACATATGCCATATACATCACAAAATAATCAACAATAAATTAAAACATGAAAATTACAGACTCGAGAAACAAAGTAGTAAACTCAAAGAAAGTTACTACTAATAGCACGGTAATAACACTAACGAGGAAGAATAAAACTCAACTAAAAAAAAATTCCATTTCTTCACCAACTGCATCATGTTGAAACTTGGAAGATTACTTCTTGACGCTGTCACCATCTTCAGAATATTGTCTCCAATAAGCCTCAAAATACGCTTCGCCTACTACGCGAATTTAAACAATACAAACCAAACAAAACAATACAATAAAGAGGTGAGATCCCCTTTCACCTTTACCAGTACGGTAGCAAAGAATGATACGAATGACTAGATCATTCCATACACACAGTCAATACATGAATTTAGTCATATTATCGATTTACAATTAATTCTAATAAGCATATATTGTAATCGAATAAACCACAATAACATTACCAGGATAGATATAACAATTCACACTATATAAAATGCCATAACAATAAATCATAATAATATAGAATAAAGATTAAATGCAATATCAACATATAATATCCTAAATAAAAGATCATAGGTAAACGATCACAGATAAAAGATAATAATGTACCACATATAAACATATGCAATGTGACACAATCCTACTCCATGGAGCTACAACACACACAACGATATCAGAGAGAATGAGATGAGAATTCTATTTGTACTGCCCAGCCAATCCAGCTATTGCACTGTCCACCCTTTGTGTCTATAGCTTTGGCTACCCCGACCAACTATTGCACCTTTGTCAAAACTTTGTGTCTATAGCTGACCGTTGTGATTGCTATTGCACTGTCAATACTTTGTGTCTATAGCCCACGAAAAATAATCATAATAAAAACAATGGCATAGCATACAACCCAGACACACAGTCAAATAATTGTATACTACAGGCAGTCCAATAGTCCTCTCAAAACTTGATTAAGGATAGTGTTCGTCGAGATCATAAGTGTGTTATCACGTACCACGGCCCAGAAGGAGCTACCTCCTGTCCACATATGGAATAATGCACACTATGAACTCCAAGTCCATATCAGGAACTGAACACACTATGCCTATCACATCGACAACACGATGTTATTCATCTCGTCAATCAAATCACCAATTTGGCACGACTCAATGCATGAACAAATGCGTAATTACCAAAATATCCTCAGGTTTCAATTATTTATATAAGTGTCATCAATTTCCAATTATTTACAAAAATACCATCAAGTCTCCATTATTTACAAAAACGCCACTAAACTTCCATTATATACAAAAATGCCATCAAACTTTCCATTATTTACAAAAATGCCATCAAACTTTAAATAATCACAAAAACACCCTCAGATTTCAAATAATGTCAAAAACGCCCTCAATAGCGAAAATAATTACATAAATGCCCTCAATGGCATAAATAATTACATAAATGCCCTCAATGGCATAAATCTCAAAATACAGTACGCTCCCACTTGGCGCACTATCTTTTTCATAAAACCAAATCACAATACGCACCCACTTGGCGCAACATAACTTCTCATATATCTAGGTTCACCACATTGGCCCAATAGTAAAATTTGCTGTTTTTGTCAATCGCGTAGAAATTTTATTTTATTTACAAAATCTTGTCGTTTTCACAATATATATCACATTTCCAATCGCGTAAATATAATTTGCTGTTTCCTCAATCGCGTAATAATTTTATATCATTTTCTCAATCGCATAAGCTTTTTAAATCATTTTCTTTTCCATTTTCCTCAAATAAACAGTTTTTGACTAATAAACAAAATTATTAAGCAATTTAAAACCATTTAAAATATTTTTCAAGCTACTGTAAAATATTTCAAATTAATGTATAATCTTTGTAAATACTAACAATACTTAAATTAGTTTCTAAAATTCAATTCGACCATTTCATTTTTAATAATCAAAACATTTTGATAAAATTTCCTTTAACATGCTTACTTACCTTAGATTATTTAGAATCCAATTTTTCTCACTTTTTGGCATGTTGGCGAAATCTCATAGTATAAATAAAATTCCAAAAATTCATTTCTTTGTTCTAATTCACTTGAATTCACTTGATATTCATTAAAAACATTGTAAATCACCTTAATTCCTTCCATTCAATGGTATGACCGAACCTAGGGTTTTACATTCTTTGGAATACTCATGCATTTCTAACATTATAATAACACATACAATACATATGCCACATATTTGAACACTATAGGCATGCAAAATATTCTAAAGCTATAATCATGCATATAAAAATAAATAAATCACCAACCGAAAAACACTTAAATAATCAAATAATTAACACAGGCCACAACAATTCAAACCACCACAATTACACAAACCGAATCCTCATGGATTCTTCATACACAGAGATAAAAACATTCCTCACCACCAACACATGATTGATGAGGGTAATCTCCCTCTTACCTCTTGAAGCAAAATAACCGGTTAGTCTCCTCCTTCTCCTTGAAATTTCGGGTAGCCTCCAAACAAAATCCTAACAATTTAAAACAATTAGTAAAAACTCATACAAGGTTTAATATGGAAAAACCATGGAACAATCAAGGTTAGAAATATTAAAAATCAAGATTTAAACCAAAGAAATCAAAACTCACCTTTAGGGAAGTAAGCAAAAAGCTTGAGTTTGGACTAGCTAGAGTGGTTTTTTAGCAAAACCTTGAGAATAAAAATTGCTTAAAATGGTGTTAGGCTTTAGGAAATGGTGTTGATAAAAATTATAAGGGAGTGAGTATGTGGGTTGAGATATTGACCGAATAAAAGAGAAGAAAATAGGAGAAGAAATAGTTAAAGCACAACTTGAATTAAAATAAAATGAAGAGATGAAGGATTAAAGATTGGATGGTGTGGTTTGGAAGTGAAGACCGAATGGAAAGAAAGAAAATGGGAGAGGAGGATGCGTGAGTTTCCTTGGAACTTTGAGAGAAAGAATGAATTATGTTTGATTTTGTTTCCTCCAAATGCATGGCCGTGGAAGCACATGCAAAAAGGCCACCAATTTTGACTCTCCAAGACTCCATCTAAGCCTTAGAATTCACCAAGGGTCAAGATTAAAACTTGATCACCAAGCTTGTTTCCTATTGGCTACTCCAAGCCTTGTCACATGTTCTTGAATATTCCATTTTGCCTCCAATATTGCAGCTGCCCATGTGCTGCTACCGTGTGGAAAATTTGGATGAGTTTAAGTGATTTAATCACATGCAAACTATCCTAACCCTCCATTCCTTCAATGGTTGAGATGAGGTCTTTATTGTAGTGCTTAAGAAGCTTGTAAAACTTGTCCAATAAGCCCCTAAAGGCTGCTGCCCAACCGTATCCTCCAAGTCCATTTTAAGTATTTAATTTGTTTTAATTACATGTTAGTCAATTAGGAAAATTTATTTGGTCAAATATCCTAATTAAATCCTAATTAGCATTTTAATCTTATGACTAATATATCTAACATATACTAACATACATCATAACCTTTAATTAATTTTAGAACTTTCAATTAATATTTTAGATTATACTTAGTTAAGAATTAAACTAGTTTACTTAATTGTTTATCTAATTACATAACTAATTAATTAGACACATAATTACATATTTTATAATCTCTAAACAATATTAGCACATCTAATTAATATTTAGATTATAATTATTTTATAACTAAACTAGTTTAATTAGTTTGCAAATTAAGTAATTAATCTAGTCAAACTAAGCTTAATTAATTACTAATCCTAAAGTCAAACCTACAACTTTTGACTTAATCCTAGCCATTGATTCATCTTTAAATCCTATCCATTGATCAAATCCATGGTCATCATCCAAGCTTATCCATCAAGATTCAATCCTAGCCATTCATCAAATCTATGGTCATCATTCAAGCTTATCCACCAAGATTCAATCCTAGCCGTTCATCAAATCTATGGTCATCATTCAAGCTTATCCACCAAGATTCAATCTAATGGTCCAAAATGGTCAAGCCACTTTTGTTGACTTTGTCTTTATTAGTTTGACTTCTAGGTGTCTTATTTCTATTGGTCAAAGTTTCTTGTTTCTATTGGTTACTTTATTTATACGTGGGTCCCACACACAGTATCGGGTCCACTGTCAAAATTTATACTGAGTAATAAAATAATACTAAAATTATTTTATCACACAGTTAAATTCTAAAAATTACGAAACTAATTTATATATCAATCAGAATTGGGTTTAGTAAGATCCCCAACTCTAATTAATTAAAATAATATTTTTCCGACCAAAAAAATTATTATTTTCCGTCCCGAGCAAATCTCACAAAAAGTCCAAATAAAATCACAGACAGTAATATCAAACACTGTATCATGTAGAAAAATCAAAAACAGTACATTCGGGATGAAATGGTCATTTTTTCATTTTTCCCCATCACGAAGCAAAACACTCAAAACGGTCAAATAAAATAACAGACAGTATTATATGTCTGTATTTCATACAGAAAAATAAGAAACAATAAAATAAGGATACATCGGTCTTTTACCCAAAAATTGGGGTGTTACAATTTGGATAAGTGTGATCCCAGATGGATCTCAAGGGGCGTCAAGGTGAGGTGATCCACCTAGTGACCACTGTCATATTGTATACCCCTGGCCGTGAAAAACCGTTGCAACGCACGACGAGGACCTGACAAGCATTATCATTTTCGTGATCCGGCGTAGACTGTCTTTTGAGGGAGGACAGATCTTCTGAAATGCTCATCTCTGAACCTTAACTCCATGGAGTAAGAACTGGTTGCATTGTGTATAAGGATGGTCAACATACACATCGTGCATATGCATAGTTAGCATATCTATTATTGTGACAAGATCCATACATATATATATATATATGTCTTGATGTACATTGCTGATTTACTTATCAGTTGATAACTTGATTATGTTTGTTATTTTATGAATATTCCTGTATCGACATGATTATATATGCTATTACTTGATGTTGTTGTGTATGAGAGGCACTACTGTTTTTCGTTGTGTTTCTCGCTGCCATGATGGTATTGATGTAGGGGATCTCACCTCTTCTATTGTATTTTTATGTCTACTCTTATTTTGTATTTACGATGGAAAAGTCTGTGATGGCGGCAAGGCAAGACCCGCGAGGTTTCACTAGGCTGCAGTTCCATGGAGGCATCGGAGCATGGAGTGTTCAGTGGGACATGGGGCGCGTCCGGTACGACGGAAATGTCACTTTGAGTTAGAGTAGAACCTGACATGATGCGGTTAAATTTACCACGGACGCAGATGTTCACTTAGAGTTCTACATGCCTCTTGGGAAGTTTTGGGATGACCAGAGAGCTTCCTATAGGGAGGGCTCTATGGAGTCAACTGCTCGGACTCCTGTTCGTAGTGACATACCCCAACTGGGGGCTTAGTCTACTGGGGATCCCGAAGGGGATTTGGATGAAGATCGGGTGCAAGAATCTATTTTTTAGGTGTTTGGACTTAGTCAAGGCTCAATTTTCATTTGGTAGTTATAATGTATAGGTATGTTTATTTTGGAGTACTTAAGTTTTATGTTTTTGGGATATGCAAATGATGTACTTAAAGATGTAGTAAACTTTGCTTTATGAAAAACCTTTTTAGTTCCCATGACTTGAGTCTTTTATTTATTTTCAGTAGGTTATATTATCTGCTAAAAGGAAGTTTTTGAACTCACGTTTTACAATATTAGTTATTTCACAACTTGAAAGTTTTTAAAAGTAAGAGTCGGTCTAAAAGGTAATGCTCCTCGGGGGGGGTGTTACAAAATCCATACCATACTATTTCTCATATAAGGATTTCTTCTATAATTGCGTAAATGAGAAATATGTCTTAGATATCCACAAAAATTACAAACAATTGAATTTAATGATGGCTTGATCTTTTGAAGATCATCTTTGGAAAACTTAAGCCTTTTGTTGTTATTACATTCTATACTATTTTTTTCATAAGTCTTGCTTGAATTTTAATGTGGAATAACAACAATTTTATTCTTATTAACAAGCATGGAATTTAAGTAATTACAATCATTAGCTTTTCCAAATTCGGAATATAAGTCCTCAACTTGATTTTCTAAATCAATGCACTTTTCACAAGAAGTTGAGGTTTCATATTTCAAAGGCATAAGTTTGAGGCTCATATCACATGTACAGCCCAAGTTATCTCCTGATTGGTACACACTGTAACACCCCGAACATTGTTTGTTTCATGATAAATAGTCATTTTATAATATTTGTGATTTTTGTGAATTTTTTTAGATTTTTTCAGAAATATTGATTATTTTAATATATTTCTCAATTTGCGTACGTGCTGAGCGGAGCCGAGAAAATGAAATATTTTTCTCGAGGCTAGTAGACCTTGAACTATAGAAATATTGACGGGGGATCTTACTAAACCCGAGGCCAGGCACAGTTTTCAAGGTTTACTTTTTTTGAGATTTTATCTGATAAATAAAATCACTTTACCATGAAATTTCCGATGAACAATAAATACTATTTTTATTAATTATAACCTTTGTCCACTAGATAATAGCTTTAGTAGAGTGTTAATCATTTTTTCTAGAGTGTTCACTTTATGTGACATCACCTTGATGACATCACACAAGTGACATCATTGTTGACTTTTCAAAAAGGTGAGTTTTGGCTTCTTGAAGAAGCTTTGGAGGAAGCTTCCAAGCACTTTCCTATTGGCTTGTTGGAGAAACCAATTTCCCTTTCTCCTTTGTGAAACTACATGGCCAAAGGGGGAAAAGGGTGATCAAAATACAATATTTTTCATTTTACTTTTATATTTCAAAAACTTTACTATCACTTTCTCTCTATGCACTTCTTCTCTTATTTTCTCTCAAGTTTTTTCTCTTCCTTCTCTTTTCTTCTTCCCATGGCAACCATATCCTTCCACCCTCCATGCTTGTTTGATTTTCAAGCTCACACTTTGCTTGAATCTACATCTTGATTGGAAGACTTTCTTTCTTGTTGGAATCATCTTCAAGGAGCTCACCCATTCTCTCCATTTTCTCTTTTCTTCCACGACCAAGACACCATTTTTGGCCACCCACATTTTCTTGCTCAACTAACCTTGTTTCTTATATCTTCTCATCATCTAGAACATTTTCTCTTTTGTGACCACCTCTTGAATCCACCATTTTCATCTTCTTCCACAAAGCTCTAAAGTAAACTTTGAGGTAAAGTTTATGACTTTTCTATTTTCTTTTCTTATTTTCATGATTCTTGGTCATCTTTGTGACAAAGAACTCCTCTTTTATGGTTTGATTTATTTATTGTGAAAGTTTGATGTCCTAGAGTTTTGGTGGTGGTGTAACATCCCGGGACTGCCTGCAAGATTGACGAGTGTCTCCACAAACCAACACGAGTCTTTTCAGCGTGCTTTGTCCTCATTCACACGCATCCTAGGAAACTTCCCAGGAGGTCACCCATCCCATAATTGCTCCAAGTTAAGCACGCTTACCTATGGAGTTTTTATGTTCTAGGCTCCCGAAAAGAAGTTGCAACTTGTTGATATGGCTACACCAAATCAATTCCTTTAAGTCATCCTCAACTATGCAGTCCTATACCTGCACAGTCTCTGAATCCCTCTCATTCCGGTGCGTATTCGGTTCATTCATGCAACCCTTCGCCTAGAAGCCTGCCAGAAGCCGCTTCTTGTCCGTGCTTCATTGCACCGGCGATCACTTCCCCCTCTTGTTGGCCCCGGGACACATATGAGTTGTAACACTCCAAATTTTGGCTATTTTACAGTAATGACTAAATTGTACTATTTTGTGTTTTCTATATGATATAAAATTATTTTGACTATTCCAAGACTATTTTTGATTGTTGTGTGAGATTTGCTCCAGGTCAAAAAAATAATAACTTTCGGGCCGAGGAAAATCTTTATTGATTTATTCGGAGATGGGGGATCTTACTAAACCTGAATCTGAGAGACACGAAATCTAATCTTTTAATTTTTAAAATTTATCTATGAAATAAAAAATATTTTGCGAGAAAATATCTACTATTTTATAAACAACAGTTTCTGTTACCAAGTAATGGACCCAATATATTTTATTTGTTAGAAAATAGATTAAGAATAATTTTTGTAGTTTATTTTAAAATGAACCAATAGAAATGAGTCAACATTAGAGGTTAGACTTTTTCTAGACCAATAGAAAATGGTCAATATAAATGGTTGGAGTAGTTGCTAAGTAACTAGGATAACTAACTAAGTTACTCTAAATAGTTTAATTTGTAACTAAATAACCTAACCTAATTAGCTTACTATCTAATTAAGATGTAACTAAAACCTAATTGAAGTCAAACCTAGTTACTAAGTCTCCTAGAGCCACACGGCCATGAAGGCCTTTCTACCATGATCTAGGTTCATCTAAATGACCACTTGATGACTATTATGTGACCTAAGCCATATGTATACCATGTGAGACCATGTGAGTCAATTTCTATCACATTAAGTTGCTATCCATGCAACCATACGACTGCACACTTCAATATAGCTATCTAATTTCATTTTTCACTTCACTTTGTGACAAGCCTTCATCTTTTTCTCTCAAATATTCAAGAACACTTAAGAACACCCAACTACTTTTCTTCCTTTTTCCTTGTTGAACCCCACGGCCAACTACTCCAAACCCTACCTCTCCACTTCAAAAATTTCATCTCTTCCTACTTTCTAAAGCTAAACCATATTCTAAACACTTTTCTTTTAGTATGTTTTATCAAAATCCTACTCTAAGTGCATCAAAAACCAAGCTTTAGTTTACTACTCCAAAGGTAATCTTTTGATTCATTGATCCTAAGTTGGATTTTTTATTTTCTATACCATGATTGATCCATGGTTCTTTGTTCTTAAGCTTTGTTTATGACTTTAGAATTTGTTTAAGATTTTTTGGGTTTTTTGTTTGAAGCTCACGAATTCAAGAGGAAGGAGGACTTGAAGATTTTGTCTCCCTTGAGGTAAGAGAGAGATTAACCTCATCAACTATGTGTTGGAGGTGAGGAAATGGGTTGTTTGTGGTGAAAAATCTATAAGGATTTATTCACTTAATCTTCTATGCTTTCTTTCTTTGTGTTTGTTTAGCTTTTGGCTTTGAAAATATGATTGCATGTGCATTTGTATGCTTATAGCTTTGATAGTATACTTGTATGTGAGATTTGGAAAGCATGCAAATTTATGTGTAATATAAGATGTGAATCACATGAAGGATTTGTTGTATGAAAGTCCCAAATAACCTATAAGGCACACAGCCTCCACACTTCAAAAGGACCCTAGGGTTCTAAATAATTTTCCTAACCAATGAGTAAATGATTTTATGACAAGGATAATAAATTAAGTGTTTTTGCAAGGAATAAATGCTAAAAAGAACTAAATGCTGAGTTATAAAACCCTAAATGGATTTCGGCCAATAAGCCATTTTTCATAACTTAGATCCAAAATTATTTTACTAAGTGTAGACTTAGGTGTTTAAATAAGAAGGAAATTATTTTGGTAGGATTTGAACCTAAAATCAAAGCAATATGCTTTTTAAAATAAAAATTGACATAATTAAATAATTAAGTTATGAAATGAAAATAAATGTTAATACTTGAAATTTTCTAATGTATAGCTCACCTTATGGGTTTTGTAGCGCATCAGGAAAATTTGAGCTGTAATATCTTAAGTAAATTAAAGAAACACAATTTTCTGAGAAATAGTAGAATATTAATTTTTAGAGGGACTACATTGCAAATATTATCTAAAGATAGACTATTTTACAAATATTATTTTAGGAGGTACTATTATGAAAATATTATTTAAACAAGGATTATTATGTAAATATTATTTAATGAGAAACTATTATGTAAATAATGGAAATAAAATCAAATTTTAGAGAAAAACATTATTTTTGGTTTAAATATGTTAGAAATATTTTATGTAATTGAAAATATGTTGAAAAATATTTATGCAACCCAAAAACAATAATTTTAGCCTACGCGATTGAGAAAATGCAATAAAATATTTACGCGATTTGGAAAATGTTGAAAAATCCTTACGCAATTTAAAAACATAGGAAATATGCTTCAGGATTTCAAAAAAGTGATAATAGCACTATGCAATTGAGCGTAAACAACAGTTTGCTGTTGGGCAGTTGTGGTGGGCCCTGTAACATCCTAAATTTTGGCTATTTTATAGTAATGACTGAATTGCACCGTTTTGTGTTTTATGTGTTATATAAAATTAATTTGATTGTTCTGAGACTGTTTTTGAACTTTGTGGAAGATTTGCTCTGGGTCAGGAAAATAATAATTTTCGGGTCGGGAAAAATCTTATTTGATTTATTCGGAGACGAGTGATCTTACTAAACCCGAATCTGAGAGACACAAAAATGAATCTTTTAATTTTTAGAATTTAACTGTGAAATAAAAATATTTCTCAAAAAATTATATGCTGTATTATTTATAGCAGCTACTGCTATCAATTATTGGACCCGGTATAGTTTACTTGACAGAAAATGTGCTTAGAATATTTTCTGTAGCCTACTTTAAAATAAACCAATAGAAACAAGTCAAAAATGATGGTTGGACTTTTTTAACCAATAGGAATTGGTCAAATATAGTGGCATAGACTTTATTGTGGATCGTTGGATGAAAAACTTGATTAAGAAGCCTTTGATCATTACCATTGATCTGATTAATGGTATGAGAACAATCTAGATAAAACAACTTATGATATCCACCTTAGATTAAATCAATGGTTAGGAGATGAAGTTAATTTTAATGGTTAGGATTTAGTCAATAATAATGGCTTGACTAGTTACAAAGTAACTAAATAAACCTAATTTAGTTACCTAAATTGCCTAACTAAGAAACTAAGTGAACTAACCTAGTTACTAATTAGTTAAGATCTAGTTACTAGTTAAATATCCTAAATACATCTAGAAGCCATGATTAAGCATGACATATGCAATGACCTAATTACTTAGTTAGCTATGTAATTAGATAGTTAATTAAGTAACTAGGAAACCTAATCTAGTTAGTTGTTATTTGCTTGAAGTGTAACTAGAACTAAGTTAGAAACAAACTTAGTTAGCCTTTCCCAATAGGGCCACACAACCAAGTAGGTTCTCAAGCCTTCTTGAATGGTCTTTTATGACCATTAGGTGACCATGAGAAGATATAGGCCATGTGATCTTCCATGTGAACACAAATGTGATATTTTAATATCAAAATTAGTCTCCTATTTTTCCTACACTACCTCACGGCTGCACACACTCACTTGTTACTATCCATTTACATTTTCTCTCACATAAAAGCTAAGCATTCATCTTTTCTCTCCAAACTCTCAAGAACACAAGAAACTTTTCTCTCCTTTTTCCTTCCTTGGTGTTTCGGCTAGCACTCAAAAATCCCACTTCCGATCTCCTATAATTTTACTTTTTTTCATTTCCTACACCTAAGTCATATCCTAAACACTTTTCTTTTAGAAAGTTTAGTGAAAATCTTTCTCCAAGTATCTCAAAATCCAAGTTTTAGCTTACTACCTTCAAGGTAAACTTTTGATTCTATGGTTCAAAGTTAAGTTTTTGATTTTCTAGACTATGTTTGATCCATGGTTCCTTGTCTTTAAGCTTTGTTTGTGACTTTTAGAATTGTTTAAGATTTATAGGGATTTAATTGTCTGTCATACGAAATCAAATGGAGGAGGGAACTTGAAGATTCTAGTCTTCCTTAAGGTAAGAGGGAGATTAACCTCATCAACTAAGTGTTGGTGGTGAGGAAATGGTTTTGTGTGTGGTGAAAAATCCATAAGAGTTTATTCACTTATTGTTTTATTCTTCTTTGTTTGTGATTGTGGTGTTTATGATTTTAACTTTATGATTGCAGATGTGATTATATGTTTAAAGCTTTGATAATATGCTTGTATATATAATTTTGGAAGCATGCAATTATATGTGTAATTTAGGATGTGAACAACATGTTGAGGAGATCATATAAGAGCTCCAAAGAGCTTAGAGGCACACAGCCTCACCACATTTACAAGGACCAAGAGTTCTAAATTATGGTTTTAAAATGAAGAATAAAGGTGTTTGTGACAAGGAAATGAATTAGGATATTTTACAAGACTTTCAATCAGAAATTACTTTGGTAAGTTTGGGAATTTAAAATAAAAGTAACTATGTTTTCTAAAATAAAATTATCATACTAAGCTATGTAGTAAAATAAATGCGAATACTTGAAACTTACTGACGTATAGCTCACTCTATGGGTTTTAAAGCACGTTAGGAAGTTTTCAGCTGTAAGGTCCTAAGTGAAACAAAGAATTACAACTTTTTGGGAAATTGTAGAAATACTGATTTTTAGTGGGACAATGTTGCAAATATTTTCTAAAAGAAAGATTATCTTGTAAATATTATTTTAGAAGGGACTAAAATAAAAATATTATTTAAACAAATACTATTATGTAAATATTATTTAAATGAGGAACTATTGTGTAAATAATAGAAATAAAGTCAAATTTTTGAGAAAAATATTATTTTTGGTTTGAATATGTTCGACATATTCTACGTAGTTGAAAATACGTTAAAAAATATTTACGCGACTCAAAAACAGTAGTTTTAGGCTACACGATTGAGAAAATGCAATAAAAAGTTAATGCGATTTGAAAAATCCTTACGCGATTTGAAAACGTAAGAAAAATGTTCTGCGATTCTAAAAATGCGATAATATCACTATGCAATTGAGCGTAAACAGCAGTTTGCCATCGAGCAGTTGTGGTGGGCCTGGTTGTAGTAAATCATATATCATGCGTATTTGCTTGTTTGGTTAAGACTATATGCCTAGGAGATGAAATACACCTAAGTGCGGGTGCGAGTAGACAAGTGTAGGTCACTTGTTGACCTTGGGGGCATTGGGGTGCGGGTACCTTACAATGGATGGTTGGTAGCTCTTCTGTCTGTGGGGCAGACCGATGCAAACACACCGATGATCCGGACCGAGACACTGTCCTATATCTTGTTAGAATGTCATGTCCAATGCCTGATGTGCGCTTTTAACAAAATTGATATATTATAGCACTTTTGGCCATGGCAGCTAAGTGATAGACATGTCTTCTGGATCTTCTCTCCGAATTTGTGTCTAGCTCCATGGAATAGGGTTTGGTCTGTGTGCATGTGCATAGTGATCAGCATAATAACATCATACTTGTGCTTATTTGTTTTATGATTATTAGATTCAATATCTATGAATTGTGATCCATTATTTTAATGATTACTCTGTTTATTTGTTGTCATTTCCTTTACTGCCAAACTAGTATTGATGTAGGGGATCTCACCTCTTTGTTATACTATGTCTGCTTTATTGTATGTGTTTATTGAAGATCAAGGAAACGAGGAGGCGAATGACTATGTGTACCATCAGAAGCTGTTTATTTGTGTGTGAGTAGATATGTCGGCTAGACGATAAATACTATGTTTTGTGAAGGTACAGTTCCATAGGGGAACTGATACAAGGAGATTTGTTTTTAATAATGAACGTTTTGTATATACGGGAGATCTAACTATGACTCTGAGTGGGAACCAATACAGTGTCCCTCTGTTGACACAACATGCAACAGTGCGTTTAGAGTTCACCATACCTATACGTGAGCTTTGGGGTGGTAATGTGTCTTTTTATACGCCTCAAGAGGATACAGTAGTGTCTTCTGCTAGAGCCCCCATGAGGCAACTGTCTCCGCCTGGGGCTTATGTTGACTGTGTTGGGGATGGTGAGGATGATGAGGAGGAGGATCCTTCAGAGGAACCAAGTCCTTAGATCTGCTAGGGTTTAGTTAGAGTGTTGTTTAGTTTTGTGTCTGTACTTTGCTTTTGAACAAATATGTATTTTAGTTTTTGAGCTGGTTTGTACCTATATAAATTATTTCAGAACAAAGTTGTAGTATATATATATATATATATATATATATATATATATATGGTTTGGTATGTTTATTATAAGTTTTTACTAGTGTTTTAATTCGGTTTACTTATTTTATATTATTCAGCAAATGAAATTTTAAAATTGACATTTCTACAAGATTAATTCTTTTATAACTTGGGTAAGTTTTATTGGGATTAGTCTTAAATGTGATGCCCTAAGGTGGGTGTTACATTAGTTGGTATCAGAGCTCCTAATTAGAGTCTTTTGGGTTCTGTGGTTAGGTCTATTTTGGCTTGTGTTGTGTGATTCTCTAAATTTGATTTTCAATGGATGATATCTTACTTTCATTGGAATTTGTTTGATTGTTTGTGAAGAACAATATGTCTCGTGGTAGAGGTGCACGCGCAAATATGAAACGTGAAAACGACCCTGTGATTGCTGTGGTGGAAGCAATGTAGAGAATGGCAGAGGTGATGGCACAGCAAAATCAGTGAGCTATGCAACAACAAGAGGCAAATGCAGAGGTTCAGCATTTGTCAGAATTCCGTAGGAACAATCCGCCACACTTTAGAGGCGAATTTGACCCTGAGAATGCGGAGTTGTGGATCCAAGACTTGGAGAAAATTTTTGAAGCAATAGGATGTAACGATGATCAACGAGTGACGTATGCTACTTTTATGCTGAAGGCTGATGGAGAGAATTAGTGGAAAGCTACTAGAAGGGCGCTGATAGCTGAAGGGACAGTAATTACTTGGGAGCTGTTTTGTAATGTGTTTCTTGAAAAATACTTTCCTGAAAGTGCGAGGCACGCGAAGGAAATGGAATTTTTAAGTTTACGCCAAGGTGGTATGACGTGAGCTATTATGCTGCGAAGTTTGAGAGCTTGTCTAAGTTCTCACGGTACCTTCAGATCTAGCCGAATGAGGTCTGGAAGTGCCGTAAGTTTGAAGAAAGACTACATTTTGTGTTGAAGAAAGGAGTGATATCAATGCGCGTAAATTAGTTTTCTACACTGTCAAACATGTGTTGTAGGCTAGAAGCCTTGGAGGCATCCAGAGATACCCGAAACTGCAACTTTGGACTGACTAGGTTCCAAAGAGGAGGCAACAATAACAATAACCAGTTTCAACGAAAGCCGTATTCTCGACCTTCGGGAAGTCAGCCGCAACAACAACATCAGCAACCTCGTGGAGGTGGTCCAAGTGGAAATCGATTTAATCAGAATGCAGTGTCGCCAGCAAGATGCTTGAAGTGCGGAAAGGGTCACTTGACAAGAGATTGTTCGATTAGAGGTATAATCTGCTTCAGATACGGAAAGCCTAGTCATATCTCTAAAGATTGTGATCAAGCAAAGATGGAGCCTTCGGTGAGCAATGTTCGAGCTGTGAAGCCGCAAGCTAGAGGAAGAGTATATACCATGAGTGAAGCTTAGGCCTCCCAATCTGAGAATCTTATCCAGGGAGAAGGTGTCATCTCAGGTAATCTTTTAACTGTACTATATGATTCGGGTGCAACTCATTCATTTATTACATATGACTGTGCAGATTGTTTGGGATTGCTTGTGACTTCTTTGAACTTTCAATTGACTGTTTCCATTCCTACTGCCAAACTAGTTAGTACTACAAAAATATGCCTGAATTGTTCTATTACTATAAAAAATCGAGTCTTTTCTGTTAATTTGATTTGTTTACCCCTTGTTGATATTGATATAATCTCAGGGATGGATTGGTTATCTTCTAACCGTATCCTATTAGATTGTTCTAGAAAGACCTTAGTTTTTCCTGACGAGGTTTCTGGATTTGTAACTGCCAAACAAGTCAAATCTTTATTGAGGGATGGAGCTCAATGATACATGCTGCTATCTTCTATAGAAGTTAAGAGTGAGAAGGATGTGAATGCTATTTCTGTCGTGAATGTGTTTCCTGAGGTTTTCCCTGATGATGTACCCGGATTACCACCAGAAAGAGAGATAGAGTTTTCTATCGATCTTGTGCCAAGAGCGGGTCCCATATCGATTGCACCGTATCATATGTCACCATCGAAATTGGGAGAACTGAAAAAACAATTAGAAGAATTGTTGGAAAAGCAATTTGTGAGACTTAGTGTTTCACCCTGGGGAGCTCCAGTGTTGAAAGTCAAGAAGAAGAATGGAACTTCACAGTTATGTGTTGACTACCGCTAGCTGAACAAGGTCACGATAAAGAATAAGTATCCACTACCAAGGATTGATGATCTGATGGACCAATTGAATGGGGCAACTGTCTTTTCAAAGATAGATCTGCGATCAGGATATCACCAGATTCGTGTTAAGGTAGAGGATGTACCTAAAACAGCTTTTCGGACGCGCTATGGTCATTATGAATATCTCGTAATGCCATTTGGTGTGATGAATGCTCCTGCTATATTCATGGATTACATGAATAGGATCTTTCATCCATACCTAGACCAGTTTGTCATTGTTTTTATCGATGATATTCTGATCTACTCTCGAAGTCAAGAAGAGCATACTGAACATCTCAGTATAGTTCTTCAGATTTTGAAAGAGAGAAAGTTGTACGCAAAATTATCGAAATGCAAATTTTGATTGGATAAAGTTCAGTTTCTGGGTCATATAATTTCTAAAGATGGAATTGCAGTGGATCCAGCTAAGGTGGAGACGGTTCTTCAATGGGAGAGACCAAAGACTGTGACGGAGATCCAGAGTTTTGTTGGATTAGCTGGATATTATCAAAGATTTATTGAAGGTTTTTCCAAGATCATCGGACCTCTTACGCAACTTACAAGGAAGAACCAAGTTTTTAATTGGACCGATAAGTGTGAAGAAAGTTTCGAAGAGTTGAAGAAGAAGTTGACTACTGCACCAGTGCTGATCCTACCAAATCCAAATTAGTCATTTGAGGTGTATTGCGATGCTTCGTATCAAGGGTTAGGATGCGTACTGATGCAAAATAGAAACGTTGTAGCCTATGCTTCTAGACAATTGAAGGTTCATGAAAGGAATTATCCAACACATGATTTGGAGTTGGCCGCAGTTATTTTTGCACTGAAGATATGGAGACACTTTTTGTATGGAGCTACGTTTAATGTCTTCAGCGACCACAAAAGTTTAAAGTACTTGTTTGATAAAAAAGAATTAAATATGAGGCAGAGAAGGTGGTTAGAATTTTTAAAGGATTATGATTTTCAACTCCAGTATCACCCTGGGAAAGCAAACGTCGTAGCAGATGCTTTGAGTCGGAAGATGCTCAGTGTTTCTGCTATGATGGTTGAAGAGGAGAAATTGATTGAACAACTTAGAGATATGTGGTTGTCAGTGGAATTGGCACCTGGAAGGATGCGTCTGAATATGATTACTATTTTGAATGATTTGTTGGAAGAAATTCGTGAGAAACAAGAAGATGACGAGTTTTTGCAGAATGAGAGAGAATTTTTGAAGGAAGGTCATAAGGCAACTATTGAGGAAGGATCTGATGGGGTTTTAAGGTTCAAGAGCAGGATTTGTATACCCGATGATCCCGATCTTAAGAAAGCAATTCTTGGTGAAAATCATACTAGTCGATTGGGTATACATCTAGGGATGACCAAGATATATCAAGATCTGAAACGTTTGTTTTGGTGGCCTAGAATGAAGAGAGACGTTGTTGAGTATGTGGCATTTTGTCTAGTATGCCAGAAAGCGAAGGTAGAGCATCAGAGACCAGCAGGCATGTTACAGCCTCTTACTATTCTAGAATGAAAAGGGGACAGTATTGCAATGGATTTTGTTACTGCATTGCCAAAAACCAGGAAGGGCTATGATTCTATTTGGGTCATTGTAGATCGGTTTACCAAATCTGCTTACTTCTTGCCAATTAATATTAAGTATTCAATGGAGAATTTGACACAGTTGTACGTTGGTGAAATAGTTCGAATCCATAGTGTACCGACTAGTATCATATCTGACAGAGGTCCAAGATTTATATCGAGGTTTTGCAAAGCTTGCATGAAGCAATGGGGACTAAACTGCGTTTGAGTTCTGCTTACCATCCTCAGATAGATGGGCAGACAAAGAGAACTATACAATCTCTAGAAGATTTGTTGAGAGCTTATGTGTTAGAACAATGAGGGAGTTGGGATGAATTCTTACCTTTGGTGGATATTACCTATAACAACAGTTTTCACTCAAGCATAGGGATGGTACCCTATGAGGCTCTTTATGGATGTCGATGTTGAACACCTTTGTGTTGGTATCAAGATGGGGAAAGTATGACTGTTGGACCCGAAATGGTGCAGTAAACTACAGAAAAGGTAAAGATGATTCAAGAGAAGATGCGGGCAACTCAGAGTAGACAAAAAAGCTATGTTGATAAACGAAGAAGACCTCTTGAATTTGAGGAAGGTAAGCATGTGTTTTTGCGAGTAACACCTACGACTGGTGTTGGTAGAGTTATAAAGTCCAGAAAACTCACTCCAAAATTTATTGGGTCTTATCAAATTCTTCGTCGGATAGGTCTAGTTGCATACCAAATAGCTGTACCACCTTTTCTTTCAAATCTTCATAATGTTTTCCACGTATCCCAATTGAGGAAGTATATCCCCGATCCTTCGCATGTATACAGCCCGATGAAGTGCAATTAAAAGATAATTTGACGTATGAGGCACTTCCTGTTAAGATCGAAGACAGGAGGGTGAAGCAACTTAGAGGAAAAACGATTCCGTTAGTAAAGGTGATGTGGAATGAGACAACCAGAGATGCTACTTGGGAAATGGAGGAGAAAATGAGGGAATAATATCCTCAGTTATTTTAATGTATGATGAATTTCGGGGATGAAATTCTTTTTAGAAGAGGAGAGTTGTAATATCCCAGATTTTGGCTATTTTATAGTAATGACTAAATTGCATTATTTTGTGTTTTCTGTGTTATATAAAATTAATTTGATTGTTTTGAGACTGTTTTTGATCTTTGTGGAAGATTTGCTCTGGGTTAGGAAAATAATAATTTTCGGGCCGGGGAAAATCTTATTTGATTTATTCGGAGACGAGAGATCATACTAAACCTAAATCTGAGAGACACAGAAATGAATCTTTTAATTTTTAGAATTTAACTGTAAAATAAAAATATTTCCTGGCAAATTATATGCTGTATTATTTGTAGCAGTTACTGCTATCAATTATTAGACCCGGTATAGTTTACTTGACAGAAAATGTGCTTAGAATATTTTCTGTAGCCTACTTTAAAATGAACCAATAGAAACAAGTCAAAAATGATGGTTGAACTTTTCTAACCAATAGGAATTGGTCAAATATAGTGGCATAGACTTTATTGTGGAATGTTGGATGAAAAACTTGATTAAGAAGCCTTTGATCATTACCATTGATCTGATCAATGGTATGAGAACAATCTTGATAAAACAACTTATGATATCCATCTTAGATTAAATCAATGGTTAGGAGATGAAGTTAATTTTAATGGTTAGGATTTAGTCAATAATAATGGCTTGACTAGTTACAAAGTAACTAAATAAACCTAATTTAGTTACCTAAATTGCCTAATTAAGAAACTAAGTGAACTAACCTAGTTAATAATTAGTTAGGATCTAGTTACTAGTTAAACATCCTAAATACATCTAGAAGCCATGATTAGGCATGACAAATGCAATGACCTAATTACCTAGTTAGCTATATAATTAGATAGTTAATTAAGTAACTAGGAAACCTAATCTAGTTAGTTGTTATTTGCTTGAAGTGTAACTAGAACTAAGTTAGAAACAAACTTAGTTAGCCTTTCCCAATAGGGCCACACGGCCAAGTAGGTTCTCAAGCCTTCTTGAATGGTCTTTTATGACCATTAGGTGACCATGAGATGACGTAGGCCATGTGATCTTCCATGTGAACACAAATGTGATATTTTAATATCACGATTAGTCTCCTATTTTTCCTACACTACCTCATGGCTGCACACACTCACTTGTTATTATCCATTTACATTTTCTCTTACCTAAAAACTAAGCATTCATCTTTTCTCTCCAAACTCTCAAGAACACAATAAACTTTTCTCTCCTTTTTCCTTCCTTAGTGTTTCGGCTAGCACCAAAAAATCCCACTTCCAATCTCCTATAATTTTACCTTTTTTCATTCCTAACCCTAAATCATATCCTAAACAATTTTCTTTTAGAAAGTTTAGTGAAAATCCTTCTCCAAGTATCTCAAAATCCAAGTTTTAGCTTACTACCTTCAAGGTAAACTTTTGATTCTATGGTTCACAGTTAAGTTTCTGATTTTCTAGACCATGTTTCATCCATGGTTCCTTGTCTTTAAGCTTTGTGTATGACTTTTAGAATTGTTTAAGATTTATAGCGATTTAATTGTGTGTCATACGAAATCAAGTGGAGGAGGGAACTTGAAGATTCTAGTCTTCCTTAAGGTAAGAGGGAGATTAACCTCATCAACTAAGTTTTGGTGGTGAGGAAATGGTTTTGTGTATGGTGAAAAATCCATAAGGGTTTATTCACTTATTGTTTTATGCTTCTTTGTTTGTGATTATGGTGTTTATGATTTTAAATTTATGATTGCATATGTGATTATATGTTTAAAGCTTTGATAATATGCTTGTATGTATAATTTTGGAAGCAAGCAATTATATGTGTAATTTAGGATGTGAACAACATGTTGAGGAGATCATATGAGAGCTCCAAAGAGCTCAGAGGCACACGGCCTCACCACATTTACAAGGACCAAGAGTTCTAAATTATGGTTTCAAAATGAAGAATAAAGGTGTTTGTGACAAGGAAACGAATTAGGAGATTTTACAAGATTTTCAATAAGAAATTACTTTGGTAAGTTGGGGAATTTAAAATAAAAGTAACTATGTTTTTAGAAATAAAATTATCATACTAAGCTATGTAGTAAAATAAATGCGAATACTTGAAACTTACTAACGTATAGCTCACCCTATGGGTTTTGAAGCGCGTTAGGAAGTTTTGAGCTATAAGGTCCTAAGTGAAACAAAGAATTACAACTTTTTGGAAAATTGTAGAAATACTGATTTTTAGAGGGACTATGTTGCAAATATTTTCTAAAAGAAGGAATATCTTGTAAATATTATTTTAGAAGGGACTAAAATAAAAATATTATTTAAATAAGGACTGTTATGTAAATATTATTTAAATAAGGGATTATTATGCAAATAATAGAAATAAAGTCAAATTTTTTAGAAAAATATTATTTTGGTTTAAATATGTTTGACATATTCTACGTAGTTGAAAATACGTTGAAAAATATTTATGCAACTCAAAAATAGAAGTTTTAGGCTACGCGATTGAGAAAACGCAATAAAAAGTTGACGCGATTTGAAAAATCCTTATGTGATTTGAAAACGTAAGAAAAATGTTCTGCAATTCCAAAAATGCGATAATATCGCTACGCGATTGAGCGTAAACAGCAGTTTGCCGTCGGGTAGTTGTGGTGGGCCCAGTTGTAGTAAATCATATATCATGCATATTTACTTGTTTGGTTAAGGCTGTATGCCTAGGAGATGAAATACACGTAAGTGCGGGTGCGAGTAGACAAGTGTAGGTCACTTGTTGACCTTGGGGGCATTGGGGTACGGGTACCTCACAATGGATGGTTGGTAGCTCTTCTGTCTGTGGGACAGACCGATGCAAACACACCGATAATCCGGACTGAGACACTGTCCTATATCGTGATCTTGTGTAGAATGTCTAGTCCAGTGCCTGATGTGCGCTTTTAACAAAATTGATATATTATAGCACTTTTGGCCATGGCAGCCAAGTGACAGACATGTCTTCTGGATCTTCTCTCCGAATTTGTGTCTAGCTCCATGGAATAGGGTTTGGTCTGTGTGCATGTGCATAGTGATCAGCATAATAACATCATACTTGTATTTATTTGTTTTATGATTATTAGATTCAATATCTATGATTGTGATTCATTATTTTAATGATTACTCTGTTTATTTGCTATCATTTCCTTTACTGCCATACTAGTATTGATGTAGGGGTTCTCACCTCTTTGTTATACTATGTCTACTTTATTGTATGTGTTTATTAAAGATCAAGGAAACGAGGAGGCGAACGACTCTATGTACCATCAGTTGCTATTTATCTATGTGTGAGTAGATATGTCGGCTAGACGACAAATACTAGGTTTTGTGAGGGTACAGTTCCATAGAGGAACTGATGCATGGAGATTTGTTTTTAATAATGAACATTTTGTATACATGGGAGATCTAACTATGACTCTGAGTGGGAACCAATACAGTGTCCCTCTGTTGACACAACATGCAACAGTGCGTTTAGAGTTCACCATACCTATACGTGAGCTTTGGGGTGGTGATGTGTCTTTTTATACGCCTCAAGAGGATACAGTAGCGTCTTCTGCTAGAGCCCCCATAAGGCAACTGTCTCTGCCTGGGGCTTATGTTGACTATGTTGGGGATGGTGAGGATGATGATAAGGAGGATCCTTCAGAGGAACCAAGTCCTTAGATCTGCTAGGGTTTAGTTAGAGTGTTGTTTAGTTTTGTGTCTTTACTTTGCTTTTGAACAAATATGTATTTTACTTTTTGAGATGGTTTGTACCTATGTAAATTATTTCAGAACAAAGTTGCAGTATATATATATATATGGTTTGGTATATTTATTATAAGTTTTTACTAGTGTTTTAATTCGGTTTATTTATTTTATTTTATTCCGCAAACAAAATTTTAAAATTGACATTTCTACAAGATTAATTCTTTTATAACTTGGGTAAGTTTTATTGGGATTAGTCTTAAATGTGATGCCCTAAGGTGGGTGTTACAGGCCCGGTTGTGTTGAATATTTATACGCCAAGACATGGTGAGATTATATGAAATATTGTGAAAATAATAAATGTATGTGTGTTTGAATCATACATCACGCATAGAAAAACATGTTCGCTTATTTGAGTAAGGCTATATGCCTAGGAGATGAATTACACCTAAGTGCAGTTGCGAGTAGACAAGTGTAGGTCACTTGTTGACCTTGGGGGCATTGGGGTGCGGGTACCTCACAATGGATAGTTGGTAGCTCGTCTGTCCGTGGGGCAGTTCAATGCAAACGCACCGATGATCCGGACTGAGACACTGTCTTATATTGTGATCTGGTGTAGAATGTTTTGTGCAATGCCTGATGTGCACTTTTGACAAAATTGATATATTATAGCACTTTTGGCCACGGCAGCCTAGTGACAGACATGTCTTCTGGATCTTCTCTCTGAAATTGTGTTTAGCTCCATGGAGCAAGAATTGGTCTGTGTGCATATGTATAGTGGGTCAGCATAATATCATGAAATTTATAATTATTTGATTCATGATTACTTGATTTATTATCCGTAATATGATAACATGATTTATTGTTTTGATATTATACTTTGTTTATTTGTTGTCGTTTCCATTATTGCCATACTAGTATTGATGTAGGGGATCTCACCTCGTTGTTATGTTACATCTGTTTCATTGTATATGTTTACTGAAAAGCGAGAGAACGAGGAGGCAAGGGACCCTGTTTATCTTCAGTAGTAATTTTTTTTTATTTGTTAATATCGCGACAAGATGTCAAGTCTTAGGTTTTGTCAGAGTTCAGTTCCACGGCGGAGCTGACGCCTGGAGATTTGACTATAACAATGAAAGGTTTGTTTACACCAGGGACTTGGCTATGAACTTGAGTGGAACCCTAGATGGGATTTCCGTGTTAACTGAACATGCAACTGTACGTTTAGAATTCACGATACCTATTTGTGAACTCTGGGGTGGAGTGGTGTTTGTCTATATACCCTAAGAGAATTCTGTAGTATCATCGGCAAGAACCCTTATGAGGCGTCTATATCCATCTGGGTTCTTCAATGATAATGTAGAGGAGGGTGAGGATCCTTTCGAGGAACCAAATCCTTAGGTTTGTTTTAGAGTACCGCTTGGTTGTTAGGTTTGTATTTTACTTTTGAAAACAAAGTTGTATTTATGTAAATTATTTGGACAAGTTTTGTAATATGATGTAAATATATATATTTTGGTGTGTCTATTACAAGTCTTAAGAATGTTTTAATTCAGTTTAACTTATTATATTTTATTCCGCAAATGAAATTTTAAAATTGATGATTTTACAAGATTAATTCTTTTACAACTTGGGTAAGTTATATTAGGATTAGTCTTAAATGTGATACCCTACGGTGGGTGTACATTAGTTAGTATCAGAGCCCTGGTTAGAGTCTTTTTGTGGTTAGGTTTGTTTTAGCTTGTATTGTGTGATTCTCTGAATTTGATTTTCAAAAGATGATATCTGACTTTCATTGGACTTTGCTTAATTGTTCGTAAAGAAAACTATGTATTGCGGTAGAGGTGAACGTACAAATGTGGACCGTGACAATGACCCAATGACCGCTGCTGTTGAAGCAATGCAACGAATGGCCAAAGTGATGGCACAACAAAATCAATGAGCTGTGCAACAACAAGAAGCTAATGCAGAAGTTCACCATTTGTCAGAATTTCGTCGAAACAATCCGCCACGTTTTAAAGGCGAGTTTGACCCTGAAAAAGCAGATTTATGGATCCAAGAACTGGAGAAGATCTTTGAAGCAATAGGATGTCCAGATGATCATAGAGTGACATATGCTACATTTATGCTAATGGGTGATGGCGAGAATTGGTGGAAAGCCACTTGAAGGATGTTAATAGTTGAAGGGAGAGAAATCACGTGGAAGCTATTTTGCGAAGTATTTCTAGAGAAATATTTTTCAGAAAGTGCGAGACACGCTAAGGAGAAGAAATTTCTGGGTTTACGCCAAGGTGGAATGACTGTCAGTGAATATGCTGTGAAGTTTGAGAGCTTGTCTAAGTTCTCAAGGTATCTCCAAATTCAGCTAGACGAGGTTTGGAAGTGTCGCAAGTTCGAAGAAGGTTTGAGAATCGAGCTAAAGAGAGGAGTGATATCAATGCTTGTGAATCAATTTTCAACACTGATGGACATGTGTTGTAGGCTGGAAGGGTTGGAGCCAGCACGTGATAACAGGAACCGCAACTTTGGACCGACTAGGTTCCAAAGAGAAGTCAACAATAACAACAACCGGTTCCAACGAAAACCATATTTTCGACCCTCTGGAAGTCAACAGCAACAACAACATCAGTAACCTCATGGAGGTGGTCCAAGTGGAAATAAGTTCAATTAGACTATAGCACCACCAATAAAATGCCTGAAGTGCGGGAAGGGTCACATGACGAGAGATTGTTCGATTAGAGGTATAATTTGTTTCCGATGTGGAAAGCCTGGTCATGTCTCTAAAGATTGTGATCAAGCGAAGATGGAGCCTTCAGTTAGCAATGTTTGTGTTGTGAAACCGTAAGCTGGAGGAAGAGTTTATACAATGAGTGGAGCTGAGGCCTCCCAGTCTAAGAATCTTATTCAGGGAGAAGGTGTCATCTCAAGTAATCTTTTAACTGTACTATATGATTCGGGTGCAACTCATTCATTTATTGCATATGACTGTGTGGATCATTTGGGATTGCTTGTGTCTTCTTTAAACTTCCAGTTGATTGTTTCCATACTTACTGCCAAACCAGTTAGTACTACAAAAATATGCCTGAATTGTTCTATTACTATCAAAAATCAAGTCTTTTCTGTTAATTTGATTTGTTTACCTCTTGTTGATATCGATATAATCTTAGGAATGAATTGGTTATCTTCTAACCATATCCTATTAGATTATTCTAGAAAGACCTTAGTATTTCCTGATGAGGTTTCTGGATTTGTAACTGCCAAACAAGTCAAATCTTTATTGAGGGATGGAGCTCAAGGATACATGCTGCTATCTTCTTTAGAAGTTAAGAGTGAGAAGGATGTGAACGCTATTTCTATCGTGAACAAGTTTCCTGAGGTTTTCCCTAATGACGTACCTGGATTACCACCAAAAAGAGAGATAGAGTTTTCTATCGATCTTGTACCAAGAGCGGGTCCCATATCAATTGCACCGTACCGTATATCACCTTGGAGTTACTCGAGTTGAAAAAGCAGTTAGAAGAATTGTTGAAAAAACAGTTTGTGAGACCTAGTGTTTCACCCTGGGGAGCTCCAGTGTTGTTAGTCAAGAAGAAGGATGGAACTTTACGTTTATGTGTCGATTATCGCCAGCTAAACAAAGTCACAATAAAGAATAAATATCAACTTCTGAGAATTAATGATCTGATGGACCAACTGAAGGGAGCAGCTGTCTTTTCAAAGATAGATCTGCGATTAAAATATCACCAGATTCATGTTAAGGTAGAGGATATACCAAAAACAACTTTTCAGACGCGTTATGGTCATTATGAGTATCTCGTAATGTCATTCGGTGTGACGAATGCTCCTGCTATATTCATGGATTACATGAATAGG
The DNA here is from genome assembly GCA_029884595.1 of Ormosia semicastrata. Lineage (NCBI taxonomy): Eukaryota > Viridiplantae > Streptophyta > Magnoliopsida > Fabales > Fabaceae > Ormosia > Ormosia semicastrata. Next base: position 60,500,179 of record JAQQTO010000061.1, on the reverse strand, counting down.
ATCTTTCGTCTATACCTAGACCGGTTTGTCATTGTTTTTATTGTTGACATTCTGATCTACTCTCAAAATCAGGAAGAGCATACTGAACATTTCAGCATAGTTCTTTAGATTTTGAAAGAAAAGAAACAATACGCAAAATTGTTAAAATGTGAATTTTGGTTGGATGAAGTTCAGTTTCTGGGTCATGTAATTTCTAAGGATAGAATTACAGTGGATCCAGCCATGGTGGAGACGATTCTTCAATGGGAAAGACCAAAGACTGTGATAGAAATTTGGAGTTTTGTTGGATTAGCTGGATATTATCGAAGATTTATTGAAGGTTTTTCTAAGATCACCGGACCTTTTACGCAACTTACAAGGAAGAATCAAGTTTTTGGTTAGACAGATAAGTGTGAAAAGAGTTTCCAAGAGTTGAAGAAGAAGTTGACTACTACACCAGTGTTGATTCTACTAGATCCCAATGAATCTTTTGAGGTGTATTGCGATGTTTCTTATCAAGGGTTAGGATGCGTGCTGATGCAGAACAGAAATGTTGTAGCGTATGCTTCTAGACAGTTGAAGGTTCATGAAAGAAATTATCCAACACATGATTTGGAATTGGCCGCAGTTGTTTTTGTACTGAAGATTTGGAGACACTTTTTGTATGGAGCTACGTTCAACGTCTTCAGCAACCACAAAAATTTAAAGTACTTGTTTGATCAAAAAGAATTGAACATGAGGCAGAGAAGATGGTTGGAATTCTTAAAGGATTATGATTTTCAACTCCAGTATCACCCTGGAAAAGCAAACGTTGTAGCAGATGCTTTGAGTCGAAAGATGCTCAGTGTTTCTGCTATGATGATCGAAGAGGAAAAATTGATTGAACAATTTAGAGATATGTGGTTAGTAGTGGAAATGCCACCTGGAAGGATGCGTCTGAACACGGTCACTATTCTGAATGATCTATTGGAAGAAATTCGAGAGAAACAAGAGGATGACCAGTTTCTGCAGAATGAGAGAGAATTTTTGAAGCAAGACCATATGGCAACTGTTAAGGAAGGATCTGACGGGGTCTTAAGGTTTAAGGGCAGAATTTGTATACCTGATGATCCCGATCTTAAGAAAGTAATTCTTGGTAAAGCTCATACTAGTATATTGAGTACACATCCTGGGATGACCAAGATATATCAAGATCTGAAACGTTTGTTTTGGTGGCCTAGAATGAAAAAAGATGTTGTTGAATACGTAGCATCTTGTCTAGTATGCCAGAAAGCAAAGATTGAGCATCAAAGACCGGCGGTCATGTTACAACCCCTTACTATTCCAGAATGGAAATGGGATAGTATTGCAATGGATTTTATCACTAGTTTGCCAAAGACTAGGAAAGGTTAAGATTCTATTTGGGTCATTGTTGATCGGCTTACGAAGTTTGTTCACTTCTTGCCAATCAATATTAAGTATTCAATAGAGAAGTTGACCCAGTTGTACATTGGTGAAATAGTTAGACTTCATGGTGTACCTACTAGTATCATATCTGATAGAGATCCAAGGTTTACATCAAGGTTTTGGCAAAGCTTACATGAAGCAATGGGGACTAAACTACGTTTGAGTTCAGCTTACCGTCCATAAACAAATAGGCAAACGGAGAGGACTATACAATCTCTAGAGGATTTGCTGAGAGCTTGTGTGTTAGAACAACGAGGGAGTTGGGATGAATTCATACCTTTAGTGGAATTCACCTATAATCATAGTTTTCACTCAAGCATAGGGATGGCACCCTATAAGGCTCTTTATGGACGACGATGCCGAACACCTTTGTGTTGGTATCAAGATGGGGAAAGTATGACTATCGGACTCGAAATGGTGCAGCAAACAACAGAGAAGGTAAAGATGATTCAACAGAAAATGCGGGCAACTTAGAGCAGACAAAAAAGCTATGCTGATAAATGAATAAGACCTCTTGAATTTGAGGAAGGTGAGCATGTGTTTTTGCGAGTAACACTTACAACTGGTGTTGGCAGGGTTATAAAGTCTAGAAAACTCACCCCTAGATTCATTGGACCTTATCAAATTCTTCGTCGGATAGGTCCAGTCGCATACCAAATAGCTTTACTGCCTTTTCTTTCAAATCTTCATAATGTTTTCCATGTATTCAAATTGAGAAAGTATATCCCCTATCCTTCACATGTTATACAGCCTGATGAAGTGCAATTGAAAGAAAATTTGACGTATGAGGCATTTCCTATTAAGATTGAAGACAAGAGGGTGAAGTAACTCAGGGGCAAAGCAATTCCGTTGGTGAAAGTGATTTGGAACGAGACAACAGGAGATGCTACTTGGGAAATGGAGGAGAAAATGAGGGAATGGTATCCTCAGTTATTTTAATGTATGGTGAATTTCGGGGACAAAATTTTTTTTAGAGGGGGAGAGTTGTAACACCCCAAATTTTGGCTATTTTACAATAATGACAAAATTGTACTATTTTGTATTTCCTGTATGATATAAAATTATTTTGACTATTCCGAGACTGTTTTTGATCGTTGTGTGAGATTTGCTCCGGGTCAGAAAAATAATAATTTTCAAGCTGAGGAAAATCTTTATTGATTTATTCGGAGACAGGGATCTTACTAAACCCGAATATGAGAGACACGAAATCTAATCTTTTAATTTTTAAAATTTATCTATGAAATAAAATATTTTGTGGGAAAATATTCACCGTTTTATAAATAGCAGTTTCTGTTACCAAGTAATGAACCCGATATATTTTATTTGTTAGAAAATAGATTAAGAATAATTTTTGTAATTTATTTTAAAATGAACCAATAGAAATAAGTCAACATTAGAGGTTAGACTTTTTCTAGACCAATAGAAAATGGTCAATATAAATGGTTGGACTAGTTGCTAAGTAACTAGGATAACTAACTAAGCTACTCCAAATAATTTGATTTGTAACTAAATAACCTAACCTAATTAGCTTACTATCTAATTAAGATGTAACTAAAACCTAATTGAAGTCAAACCTAGTTACTAAGTCTCCTAGAGCCACATGGCCATGAAGGCCTTTCTACCATGTTCTAGGTTCATCTAAATGACCACTTGATGACTATTGTGTGACCTAAGCCATGTGTACACCATGTGAGACCATGTGAGTGAATTTCTATCACATTAAGTTGCTATCCATGCAACCATATGGCTGCAGACTTCAATATAGCTATCCAATTTCATTTTTCACTTCACTTTGTGACAAGCCTTCATCTTTTTCTCTCAAATATTCAAGAACACCTAACTACTTTTCTTCCCTTTTCATTATTGAACCCCACGGCCAACTACTCCAAACCCTACCTCTCCACTTCAAAAATTTCATCTCTTTTTACTTTCTAAAGCTAAACCTCATTCTAAACACTTTTCTTTTAGTAAGTTTTATCAAAATCCTACTCAAAGTGCATCAAAAACCAAGCTTTAGTTTACTACTCCAAAGATAATCTTTTCATTCTTTGATCCTAAGTTGGATTTTTTATTTTCTAGACCATGATTGATCCATGGTTCTTTGTTCTTAAGCTTTGTTTATGACTTTAGAATTTGTTTAAGATTTTTTGGGGTTTTTTTTTTAAGCTCACGAATTCAAGAGGAAGGAGGACTTGAAGATTTTGTCTCCTTTGAGGTAAGAGGGAGATTAACCTCATCAACTATATGATGGTGGTGAGGAAATGGAGTTATTTGTGGTGAAAAATCCATAAGGATTTATTCACTTAATCTTCTATGCTTTCTTTGTTTTTTGTTTGTTTTGCTTTTGGCTTTGAAATTATGATTGCATGTGCATTTGTATGCTTATAGCTTTGATAGTATGCTTGTATGTGAGATTTGGAAAGCATGCAAATTTGTGTGTAATATAAGATGTGAATCACACGAAGGATTTGTTGTATGAAGGTCCCAAAGGACCTACGAGGCACACAGCGTCCACACTTCAAAAGGAACCTAGGGTTCTAAATTATTTTCTTAACCAAGGAGTAAATGATTTATGACGAGGATAAAAAATTAAGTGTTTTTGTAAGGAATAAATGCTAAAAAGAACTAAATGATGAGTTATGAAACCCTAAATGGTTTTGGCCAACAAGCCATTTTTCATAACTTAGATCCAAAATTATTTTACTAAGTGTAGACTTAGGTGTTCAAATGAGAAGGAAATTATTTTGGTAGGATTTGAACCTAAAATCAAAGCAATATGCTTTTTAGAATAAAAATTGACATAATTAAATAATTAAGTTATGAAATGAAAATAAATGTTAATACTTGAAATTTTCTAATGTATAGCTCACCCTATGGGTTTTGAAGCACGTTAGGAAAATTTGAGCTGTAATATCTTAAGTAAATTAAAGAAACACAATTTTCTGGGAAATAGTAGAAATACTGATTTTTAGATGGACTACATTGCAAATATTATATAAAGAGGGACTATTTTGCAAATATTATTTTAGGAAGTACTATTATAAAAATATTATTTAAATAAGGATTATTATGTAAATATTATTTAATGAGGGACTATTATGCAAATAATGGAAATAAAATCAAATTTTAGAGAAAAACATTATTTTTGGTTTAAATATGTTAGAAATATTTTACGTAATTGAAAATACATTGAAAAATATTTACGCAACCCAAAAATAGTAATTTTAGCCTACGCGATTGAGAAAATGCAATAAAATGTTTACGCGATTTAGAAAATGTTGGAAAATCCTTACGTAATTTAAAAACATAGGAAATATGTTTTACGATTTCAAAATTGTGATAATAGCGCTACGCGATTGAGCGTAAACAGCAGTTTGCTGTTGGGCAGTTGTGGTAGGCCCGGTTGTGTTGAATATTTATACCGCCAAGACATGGTGAGATTATATGAAATATTGTGAAAATAATAAATGTATGTGTGTTTGAATCATATATCATGCATAGAAAAGTGTATTCACTTGTTTGAGTAAGGCTGTATGCCTAGGAGATGAATTACACCCAAGTACGGGTGCGAGTAGACAAGTGTAGGTCATTTGTTGACCTTGGGGGCATCGGGGTGCGGGTACCTCACAATGGATAGTTGGTAGCTCTTCTGTCCGTGGGGCAGACCGATGGAAACGCACCGATGATCTAGACTGAGACAATGTCCTATATCGTGATCTGGTGTAGAGTGTCTTGTCCAATGCCTGATATGCACTTTTGACAAAATTGATATATTATAGCACTTTTGGCCATGGCAGCCTAGTGACAGACATGTCTTCTAGATCTTCTCTCTGAAATTGTGTTTAGCTCCATAGAGTAGGAATTGGTCTGTGTGCATATGTATAGTGGGTTAGCATAATATCATGAAATTTATAATTATTTGATTCATGATTACTTGATTTATTATCCGTAATATGATAACATGATATTGTTGTTTTGATATTATACTTTGTTTATTTGTTGTCGTTTCCTTTACTGCCATACTAGTATTGATGTAGGAGATCTCACCTCGTTGTTATGTTATATCTATTTCATTGCTATGTTTACTGAAGACCAAGAGAACAAGGAGGCAAGGGACCTTGTTTATCTTCAGTAGCAGTTTTCTTTATTTGTTAATATGGCGACAAGACGTCAAGTCTTAGGTTTTGTTAGGGTTCAGTTCCACGGCGGAGCTGATGCCTGGAGATTTGACTATAACAATGAAAGGTTTGTTTACATCGGGGACTTGACTATGAGCTTGAGTGGAACCCTGGATGGGATTTCCGTGTTAACTCAACATGCAACTGTACGTTTGGAATTCACGATACCTATTCGTGAACTCTGGGGTGGAGTGGTGTCTGTCTATACACCCCAAGAGAATTCTGTAGTATCATCGACAAGAACCCCTATGAGGCGTCTGTATCCATATGGGTTCTTCAATGATAATGTAAAGGAGAAGGAGGATCCTTCCGAGGAACCAAATCCTTAGGTTTGTTTTAGATTACTGCTTGGTAGTTAGGTTTGTATTTTACTTTTGAAAACAAGGTTGTATTTATGTAAATTATTTGGACAAGTTTTGTAATATGATGTAAATATATACATTTTGGTGTGTCTATTACAAGTCTTAAGAATGTTTTAATTCAGTTTAACTTATTATATTTTGTTTCACAAACGAAATTTTAAAATTGATGATTTTACAAGATTAATTGTTTTACAACTTGGGTAAGTTATATTAGGATTAGTCTTAAATGTGATACCTTATGGTGGGTGTTACAGGTGGTGGAGACCGAAATCTACAAGGAGCTTTAAGGAAGTTCTTTTCTTGTTTTCTCCTTAGGTATGAGGAAGATTATCCACTTCAACCTCTATTGGTAGTGAGAAACTTGTTTGTGTGTTGGTTGTGAGAAACCCATGTTAGGGTTGCTCTCTTTGTTATGTGTTTTTCTAATGATCTTTGCATTAATTTCCTCTATGTGGTTTTATTGGTTGTATTTGTATATATTGATGATCTTGGATTGATTTTGATAGATTGGAAATGTGAATTGGAAGCAAGGATTCTTTGCTCTCCTTAATGAGGCTCATGGCCATACCCCCTTCAATAGGGTGTTCATGGTTAAAATTTTGTAACAACTTGTAGAGATAACTAATCAAGTGAATAATAATTAATGGAGCAATGGAAAATTTGCATTCTTACCCCTTTGGGAGGCTCACAGCCTCTAGGGCCTTTTTGGGTCCAAGTATGTAATTTGGTGTAATCTTGGAACTTAAGAAATTAAGTATTAAGTAATTAATAATGTGATGGAAATGAATTCATTTGATGACCTAGAGTGATTTTTAAACTTAAGGGAAGAACAAGAGTGAGTGTGAGACTTTAGAACCTTAGAATAATGTTCTAAGTGAATATGGTTAAAATTAAGTAAAGAACTTAGCTAATTAAGAGAAATAAAGATCTAATGAGAATTCCTCTAGAGAAAGAATTTATAAGAAATTTTAAATTAAAGTAAAACTTCATAAAATAAACCTTAAAAAGTGTATTGTCTCATTTGAAAATTTGATAATATGTTATTATGGCCATCAGTGGGACCAAAAAAAATTCTTTTGATGATTAACTTGGCCAAATTATGGTATGTTATGGGATGAGTATGTCATTGTTGAATATACATGAATATGTATTGAGTCATCATGCATTGTGAAGGTCTGGTGGACTATTGTTAAGGCCATGTTGCCTAGGAGATTGAATTACACCTATGTGCGGGTGCAAATAGACAAGTGTAGGTCAGTGGTTGACCTAAGAGATGTAGGGGTGCGGGTACCTCACAATGGTCAGTTGGTAACTCCTCTGGGCCGTGGGATAGATCGATGCAAACGCACCGATGATCCGGACCGAGACACTATCCTATATCGCGATCTAGTATAGAATGTCTTGTACAATGCCATGATGTACACGTTGATAAATTGAGAAATTATAGCACTTGTTGGCCACAGTAGCCGAGTTACAGACGTGTCTCCTGATCATTCTCTCTGATTGTTTGTGTTTAGCTCTATGGAGTAGGATTTCAATATCATGAGCATGTGCATAGTGAGTCAACATATTATTTGGCATTTATTTATACGATGATTAGAACTGTTGCCTCATTGATGTTATAACTGCCTTGATTTGTTAAGTTGCTACTATTTGCTTCTTGATGCTGATTATTGTTTTTGAAATGCTATGTGAGTGCTTTGCGCCATTCTGCTTCTTTACTGCTATAATTGGTACTGAATGTAGGATGTCTTACCTCTCTTCTGTATTTCTGTTATTCTGTTTATTTATATGTTTATTTGAAGACGTCGGTGAAGAAGGGGAAGTGCACGAATTCCCTGGCTTCTGGCCTGACTTTGATTAAGTTTTCTGTTTGGATATGGCGTTCTATCTGCGTGGCTTTATGGGTTATATGAGATTGACTTTTCATGGAGGTCCAGACTGCTGGCACATCAACCTGAGTACAGATCACTGCATCTGCCTTGGAGACGTGAATATGTCTCTGGCTTGGGGACGTTATGATCCACCTGTCTTTACTTTTAATGCTCACTTGCATTTAGAGTTTTACTTGCCCATACGTGATATGTGGGGTGAGCGCTATTACTCCCCACCAGAGGATTCGTTCTTATCCTTTGCACGAGCCCCCACTCATAACTCGGTTGCTTTGATGAGGATTTCCTCTGACGAGGAAGACCCTAAGGAGGATCCATCTATGGTTCCTTCTCATTCGCTTTAGGGGCTGATACTGTTGGTAGCCACTGATGGCTATCCGTAAAACTTTTTTTTTGGAGCTTGATGTTTTGTCTTTTAGTGGCCTGTATATGTGTAATCATTTTGGGGCATGTAAAACTTCTGCTTTTTGTATATCTAATGATGCACCTAAACAAGTATGATATAAGTATATATGTATGTATGAGGTATGAATGTATGGTTTACTTCTCATGATGCTTTCTGTTGTAACTGTGTATTATCATTTTTATTACAAACAAAAAAAAGAAATTGGCCAAATCATTTGTACAATTACAACTAAATAGACTTATCTATATTAAAATGAACCGGGTCTTAATTTATACATTTTGTTTTCATTTTGTGGTTATGGTATGATATTCCCTCCTCAAAAAGGGGCGTTACACACACTGCTCAGATTCCAGTAACAGAACCTGTGTTCTAACTTCTAGGTTCAATTAGCTCCACTAGATGTCCTAATTAGCCTTGGAGCTCTTCATGAAAGTTGTAGAGCTCTCTCTCATCTTTCCTACAAGGTAAGATACATAATTTTTAAACATCTAGAATTCAAGATATGATTGAAATACAAAAATAGTGTAAAATTTTAATAATGTTAGAAAAGATCAATTAAGCCCAATTTGAGCCCAATCTTACAAAACATGACCAAGCCCAATCAATTAAGTGCATGGAGAGTGTAAAAGACTAAAAATGAGAGTTTATTAATGTATGAAAGTATGTGATTATCAATAGCACACCAGGAAGTGTTTTCTGGAACTTTTTTTTTTTAAAACACTTTGGTTATTCGAATAAATCTTTAAAACATTTTTTGGGTAAATATGTGCTTATTTGAATTAACTACTCTGGTTTCGAAAATTAACTTTAAATGGTCATAACTTCTTCATTTCTTATCTGTTTAAAGCAAATGACCACTAATTGGAAAGATCTTTGAGTCTATTTTCAAATGAAATAATTTTAGAACAAAACTCAAAGCATTTTAAAAGTTATGATCAAAAGAGTAACCAAAGGTCAGTTTTTCAAAACTCAAACTTGACTATTTTTCATAGATTTGAACTACCACCATACCTAGTTTTTCAAAACTTGTTTGTTGGGTATTTGAGCATGTGAAAACCATTTATAAATATTTAAAAATGTATTTGAGATATCCAGAAGGCTTCTTACATAAAGACCCTAAGTCCTATAAGCTATACCATTTAATCTTCCTTTGGACTTAGTCTTTGGCTTGATCTTGTCATCATCTTCATGTTTGTTATCATCAAAACATGTATTCATTGTCCAACATCCAATTACACTTTGTCTTCTACCTTGACTTGTTTCCCTTTTTCGTGTTGGTTCTTGAACTTGGAGAACTTCTTCTTGGGGTCATCCTCTGTCTTCTTTCTCTTTTGGAAGCCTTAAGGCTTTTGCTTCTACTCTTTTTCCAATTTAGCAGATTCAATAATTCTACATTTGTTGACCAAAGTGTGAAAACTTCAAATCTCAAAAGGCCTTACCTTCTCCTTCAAGTCTCCTCTCAACCCCGTCTCATATTTGACACATTTCCATTTCTCATCTAGATTATATTTAAGATAAGAGGAGAACTTAGCTAACTCCTCAAATTTTGCCAAGTACTGACTCACCATTATATTGCCTTACTTCAATTCCAAGAAATCTATCTCTATCTCTTCCTAGACATTTGGAGGAAAGTATTTTTCTAGGAAGGTGGATTTGAACATCTCCCAAGAAGTCTGAGTCCCAACAGCCTCAAGCATTCTTCTAGATTCACTCCACCAATTCTCAGCCTCCCCCTTCATCATAAAGGAGGCCAAGGACACCCGCTACTCATCATTACATGCCAGCACAACAAATATCTTCTCCAATTCTTTTATTTATTCTTGAGCTTTAGACGGATCATACTCTCTAAGGAAAGACAGTGGATTGCACTTTCTGAACTCAGCAAGGTAATGAAAGTTCTGGTCCCTCATCACTGCAAACTAGTTTTCTTGGGGAGAATGTTAGTCGTTTCCTATTCTTTCCAACTATTCTCACATAGCTGCCGTCATAGAAGTTGCCACCTCTCTAAACATTTCCACCATATCTTCCCTATCACTACTAGTAGATGTTTTACCTCCCCGCATATGCCCAGAGGATGCCATGGTATCCTGCGTACACAGAACATTATATTGAGTTGATTAATGTGTGAAATTCGCAAGTGTACGGTTTTCTTTGTCAAGTAATAAAAAGATTGAATCCACAGGGACTATGTCTATGAATACAAATTATTTAATTAATTCAATTAAATTAAACAAAGAGAATATAATTGTTAATTGATAAGAACGTAGTAACCAAGAAAGTAAATAAAAAAATCAAAGTACAAAATTGAGAACAAAAATAGCAAGTTGTTAGGAAAGGTTTTCAAATTCAAGAAAGCGTCCAGGATTGGGGGTAACCACAATGAGACAAGACAAACCCTAATTGACAACCCTTTTATTAAAATTAAAATTTAATTGAAGGTGAATTACCCTAAATTAGTTAATGTTCTTTCTCAAGAGACAAGAACCGTGCCCAATTAAACCAATTCCTACTCTCGTGGTAATTGAATTTAAATTGAACCTATTACTCTTTATGGTAATTCATTAAGTCCTCGAAAGGCTAAACCTACTCTCGTGATTTAGACCTTAAGTTCAATTCTTATGGTTCCAACACATAGGTTCACCTCTTAATACGTCCCTAAATGTCTATGAGATACAAATAAGTGGCCAGCAAATTTACATGAATAAGCTCAATAAGGATTGAATCAAAGAACGTTCAAGATTAATAAAAAGGGTAAACCAAATAAATTAATCATTATCAATGTACCAAAGGGCATTGCCCAATCTTAGAAACAAAGAGAACTACTCAGATATAGAGAATAAGAAACAAGAAAACAACATAAAGAACTTCCAAACCCGTAGCAAAGAGAAAAGAGAGGAGAAAGATGAAGATCTAGAGCCTCCAAACGTGCCTTATTCAAATAGAAATTTGTACCCCGATATTACATTCAAAGCATCTATTTATACCCCTAGGGTTTCAACTGGTCCCTGCCCATCAAAAGATATAAAAATGAAACTTAAAAACTGACTTGGACAGTGATCCACGACCGTGGGAAATTCCACGGGCTGGCCGTGGATCTTGCTGGCTGAATTCCACAGCCGTGGAATTCTCTAGAAAATCACTTTTGCTTCTTCACGCAACTGCTCGATCCATGGCCGTGGGAAATTCCATGGGCAGGCCGTGGAACTCTCTGGAATGAGTCTTTTCCCCTAATTTACTATCCGTAAAGCTCCAACTTCAATCATGCAAGCTTTCCATCCATTTCAAGGCCAATTGAGCACCAACCTTGTACAAAAACACCAAAAACACCGCAGTTATCCGAACTAAAGAAAAAATAAATAAAAAGAGAAACTAAAATGCCTAAAATGCCTAAAAATGCATACAAAACAAGAACAATATATGATGTTATTTCACACACATGAAATGCCCCCAAGCTTAAGATTTTGCTTGTCCCCAAGCAATAACTAAGGCCAAACCAAGAAATGGGATCAAGAGATAATATTGAATGAGGAACCCGAGAAAACATCCAACCAAGCAATAGGCAAAGGCAAACCAAGAATTAGAGAGGTAATCAAAATCAAGTCCAATTAGAGGCTAAAGTTTTCAGAAATCATGCTCCTCATTAAATTGGGTTCACTCTACTAACCACACTCAAAGTGTTTAAGGGTGAAGACAATGCGCGCAAGATTCCTCAACGAAAAAGCACTTCCATAAGCTTGATAAGAAACCAAATTTCTACTAACAATTTGCATGCATGCAAGAATCAAAAGGTCTTTCAAGGGTTGTAATGGGGCCATGTAAATAATGTTAGGTAGGGTAAAGAAAGGAAGGTATGCACAAAAGGCTAACAAAATTTTCAATAAGCACAAGAAATCCACTAGAACATAAATGGAGCAAAGGCATTTTTCGATCAAGAGCATAACTCCACATTTCCAAGCATTTTCTTCCTTACTTTTTCTTCTTTTTCAAACTTTCATCTCATAATTTTCTTTTATTTTCTTTTTCCTTTACATTTTTCTCTTTTTATTATTTGAGAAAGAGAAGGCTGAAAAACATATGATTTCTAACACAACTTTCAAACCCAATTTGCTCCATTTATTATTCTAAATGATTACTAACAATATATTATCATAGGCATCAAGAAAAACAATTATGCAATAGGCTGAAGAAGGGCAACTAGTGGATGAAAGTGTGAAAATTATTTCAGAAGGCTAGAAAAATACCTAAGATGCCTTAATCACATTCAAGCATGCAAACAAAAATTTTGCCTCAAAATGGTTTCAAATTAAGTTCTAGAGCATAAAATCAATGAGGAATTATCACTCAACACAAAGAATGGGAGCAAAAATTATATAGTGCATAAATCTCATATAGGCTCAAAACTTATATTTAGAGGTTCAAAAATAAATGAAAAGCACAAATTTAGAGAACATATGCTAATTATCAACTATCAAGAAATTACCTCCACTGTCAATTAAAATAATGCCTGTTACTTACCACAAGAATCAACAAATTGGGTTCCAAATCAATACTGTCTCAAAATCCTCAAAAGAGAGGGGCACAAAGTCAACCAAAAAGTTGAGAGATATGATGGTATGAAAATACAATAAGAATATGCAATGTAATACGAGACATGAGAATGCATGAAACTAATGATCTAAACTAATAATCTACAATGAAAATGAAAATGAAAATACCCCCCAAGCTTAGAACTTACATTATCTCCAATGTAAAAATCTATAACTAGAGAAGGGAGAAAAGAAAAGAACACATTGCGGTGGTGGGAAATCTTCTGGTGTTCAATCCACATCCATGGAATTTTCCATGGGCTGGGTGTGGAACTTTCTGACTTCACTCTCCTACTAATTTGAGCTCCAAAAAGGGTTAAACCTAGACAAGATCCATGAGATAAAGATCAAACCAGCAATCCAACACATAAAATCAAAAGAGAAAGAGGAAATAAAAAGGAAAAAAAAAAACAAAGAAGGTTGGGTTACCTCCCAAAAAGCGCTTGTTTAAAGTCATTAGCTCGACTTTAGTCTGGTTTTTGTACTCAGGTGATGTCAACAGAGTAGTGCTCAGTCCCCATTCCTTCAAAGTGTTTCACTCTCTGGGCATTTATCAGGAAAGGCTCATGGCCTTCTTTCTTCACCTCAAGCACACCATAAGATAAAACTCAAACAATCTCATATGGTCCTGACCATTTCGACCATAACTTACTAGGACAGAAACGCAAAAGCGAGTTATTGACAAGAACTTTATCCCCGAGTTTAAATTCACACTTCTTGACACATTTGTCATTCTGCTTCTTAGGTCCTTCCTTGCAGGCCTTGGACTTCTCAAAATTTGTGGTACCCTTAGGCAAGGTCTTTTCTAGCATAGCATTAGTCACTGATTCCTGCAAGCATTAAAGTACAACACTATCCATAACATTAGTAGCATCTATGCAATTACATGAATTGAAGGAATTACAGTTATTTTCAGAATTAAAAACATCAAAAACTACTTCCTCATCATTCAATCACAAAGTCAATTTTCCTTCATGGACATCAATGATCGCCCTTCCAATGGCAAGGAATGGACGCCCAAGTATGATTGGCATTTTAGCATCAACTTCCATGTCAAGCACAACAAAATCCACCGGTATATAAAACTTACTAACCTTAATAGGAACATCCTCCAAGATGCCTACGAGGTACTTGACGGACTGATCCGCCAATTGAAGTGAGATAGTTGTGGGTTTTAGCTCACCTACCTCCAACTTCTTACACACTGAAAGGGGCATAAGACTAACGCTAGCCCCCAAATCACATAGAGTTTTATCAAAATTGGTGTTACTAATCAAACAAGGAATAGAGAAGTTACCTGAATCTTTTAGCTTAGAAGGCAATTTATTTTGAATTAAAGCACTACACTCCTCAGTTAAAGATACTGTCTCATAATCCTCTAGCTTTCTCTTATTAGACAAAATGTCCTTAAATAATTTAGCATAGGTAGGCATTTGTTTCAACACCTCAGTGAAAGGTACATTAATGTACAATTTCTTAAGGACCTCTAGGAACTTCCCAAATTGCCTATCTAACTTGGCCTTAGCCAATCTTTGAGGGAAGGGCACTAGGGGTTGATATGGTTCAGGGGGTATATACTTAGACACCTTTTCATTAGTTTTCTCTTCTTCTAAGGGTTATATCTTAGTCTCTTTTTCCTCATTCCCTTATCTTTATCACTCTCCCCCTTACCTTTGGGATCCTCTAATTTTTTTCCACTTCGCAAACTCACAGCCTTACAGTGTTCATTACCTAGATTTATTTCAGGTTGACCAGGAAACTTACCCTGTTGCCTATGTGAAGTGCTTGCTTGTTGGGCAATCTGGGTTTCCAACATCTTATTATGAATGGCCAAATTGTCAACCTTAGCTGACAATTCTCTAATGGCCTCAATCACAACTTGCCTATATTGCCTAAACTCCTCGTTTTGCTTAGATTAACTCTTAACAAAGTTCTCAAGAAGAAACTCAAGTCTAGATTTTTGTACCTGTTGGAGTCCAGAAGAGGGTTTAGTATTACCTTGCCTGGCCTGGTATTGACTATTCCTATAGGAGAAGTTAGGATGTGACCTGCAACCGGGGTTGTAAGTTTGAGAACATGGATCATTCCTCCCCTTTTGGTTAAAGTCATGAAAATTATGACATGATTCCACTTGCTCCACTAGTGCACCTTGTGAGGAGCCAATTCCAACTTGGCATTCGGTACCTATGTGTCCCTGTGCTCCATAAATCTCACAAAAATTGTTAGAAGCACCTATGGCATTAACATGAGCTTTCTCAAGCATGTCAAAATGTTTATTCAAAGAATCAAATTTTATCATAATTAAATCAACATCATCTACCTCAAACTTATCTCCCAAGAGCTTTCTCGGGTTATGACCTCTTTCATTTGCCCATTGGTGATGATTTGCAGCAACACTCTTAATGATCTCATACGCTTCTATTAGCCTTCTGTTCATCAAAGCTCCACCAGTTGCGGAGTCAAGAGACACCTTCGAAGAATATTCTAGACCATTATAGAAGGTGTGGATGATTAACCATTTTTCTAACCCATGGTGTGGGTAGGCATCTAGCAAAGCCTTATATCTGTCCCAAGCTTCCGATAATGACTCTCCATCTTTATGAACAAAGCTTGTCATTTGGGTCCTAAGATGAGCAGTCTTGGAAGGTGGGAAGAATTTGTCCAAGAAAGCTTACTCCAATTAGTCCCAAGTAGTGATTGTCTTAGCGGGAACAGACTTCAACCAAGCTTTAGCTCTATCTCTCAAAGATAATGGGAACAGGCGGAGACAAATAGCATCAATAGAGGCGCCTTCAATTTTGAGGGTCTCACAGAACTCCAAGAACATATCCACGTGATCATTCGGGTCCTCTGACGGCAATCCTCCAAACTGGTTTTGCCTTATCATAGAAAGTAAGGCTGGAGGTATGGTGAAGTATCTAGCTTTAATGTCTGGCTGAGCAATTCCAGATAGCAAACCCTGAGCATTAGGGGCTGCATACTCCTTTAGCGGTCTATTATCCTAAAGTTCAGCCATGACAAGCATTAGTTCAGGTATTTCTCTCACTCTTTGCCCTTATTGTCTTCTCTTTCTGTGAAAAGTTCTTTCAATTTCAAGATCTACTTCAATAAGAATCCCAGAATGTCTAGTACTTCGCATAAATAAGAGAAATTACCTGCAGAGAGTTAAAAAGAAAACAAGAACGTAAGAATATGATAAAAAAATGTTTAAAATAATTAAATTAAAAATTAAAGTGATATTTAAGAAAAACACAGTCCCCGACAACGGTGTCAAAAACTTGGTGTGTGAAATTCACAAGTGTACGGTTTCATCGTCAAGTAATAAAAAAATCAAATCTATAGGGACTATGTCTATGAATACCAACTAATTAATTAATTCAATTCAATTAAAAAAAGGGAATATAATTATTGATTGATAAGAACGTAATAACAAAGCAAGTAAATAAATAAATATCAAAGTACAAAATTGAGAACAAAAATAGCAAGTTGTTAGGAAAGGTTTTTGAAATTCAAGAAAGCGTCCAGGATTGGCAGTAACCACAATGAGACAAGACAAACCCTAATTGACAACCCTTTTATTAAAATTGAAATTTAATTAAAGGTGAATTACCCTAAATTAGTTAATGTTCTTTCTCAAGAGACAAGAACCGTGCCCAATTAAACCAATTCCTACTCTCGTGGTAAGTGAATTTAAATTGAACCCATTACACTTTATGGTAATTCATTAAGTCCTCGAAAGGCTAAGCCTACTCTCGTGATTTAGACCTTAAGTTCAATCCTTATGGTTCCAACACCTAGGTTCACCTCTCAATACGTCCCTAAATGTCTATGAGATGCAAATAAGTGGCCAGCAAATTTACATGAATAAGCTCAATAAGGATTGAATCAAAGAACATTCAAGATTAATAAAAAGGGTAAACCAAATAAATTAATCATTATCAATGTACTAAAGGGCATTGCCGAATCCTAGAAACAAAGAGAACTACTCAGACATGGAGAAGAAGAAACAAGAAAACAACATAAAGAACATCCAAACCCGTAGCAAAGAGAGAAGAGAGGAGAATGATGAAGATCTAGAGCCTCCAAATGTGCCTCCTTCAAACAGAAATTTGTACCCCGATATTACATTCAGATCATCTATTTATACCCGTAGGGTTTCAACTGGTTCCCGCCCATCAAAAGAAATAAAAATGAAACTTAAAAACTAACTCAGACTGCGATCCATGACTGTGGGAAATTCCACGGGCTGGTCGTGAATCTTGCTGGCTGAATTCCACAGCCGTGGGAAATTCCACGGCCAAGCTGTGCAATTCTCTAGAAAATCATTTTTGCTTCTTCATGCAGCTGCTCGATCCATGGCCATGGGAAATTCCACAAGCAGGCCGTGGAACTCTCTAGAATGAGTCTTTTTCTCCAATTTGCTATCCGTAAAGCTCCAACTTCAATCATGCAAGCTTTCCATCCATTTCAAGGCCAATTGAGCACCAATCCTGCACAACAACACCAAAAACACCGCAGTTATCTGAACTAAAGGAAAAACAAATAAAAAGAGAAACTAAAATGCTTAAAATGCCTAAAGATGCATGCAAAACAAGAACAAGATATGATGTTGTTTCACACACGTCATTGATTAGACTCAATATCATGTAATCGTGCAACAATAACTATAAACATACAAATACAAGGTTATCATGCAAGTCCATCAGTACACTCAGTATCATGATGAAAAATGCATAACATTCATGCTACAAACATAGCTAGTCCATACCTGGGCTCTTACAAGATGAACTGCTCTGATACCAAAATGTAACATCCTAATACTTAAGCAAATGACATATCTAGAATTATGCATTAACAATCATATTAGAGAATGTCACTTAGATCAATATCAAATTTTTTATGAAAAGATAGATGTGTAATATACAAAATATGAGCCAGAAGTGTAAAGATAATACATATCTATAGAATGGAGTCATATAAAATATTACATCAAAATATATAAGTACATCTTTTGCCACTAAAGTACAAAAGAATGGTATGTAACCATATACAAAATATCATAACAAAAGAAATAACGCATCTATCAGCTCAAGTCCATTTTTGTAATGCCCCCTTCGCAAGGGTGTCACACACAGCAAACAGAACTCAAAAGAAACTATTAAGACCCGATTTATTTTATCTATAGGTATTAACCTATTCATCAATAAAGTATCCTAACTTAGCAATTCTTTTTTTTTTATAATCGAAAAACATAAACTTAGTGGAACTCAATATGAAGATTAACCCATACATTTATACAAAAGATACATACTATATATATATATTTAGATAAATAACATAAGTAATTAAATACATCAACAGTTAGCAAAAGAAAGCAGAAGCTTTACATGTGCAAAAAGATATATACAGACAGCCACCAAGGCTACAAAAAGTATCATGCCCCTAACAAATTACTGAGAAGGAGCCTTAGAGGGGTCCTCCTCACGATCCTCCTCAGAAGAGGAAATCCTTACAGGAGCAACAGATTCATGAGCAGGAGCTCGTACAGAGGATAGGAACGAATCCTCGTGTGGAGTATACTCGCGATCACCCCACACCTCACGTATCGGCATGTAGAACTCCAGCGATACCGCAATATCTAAAGAGAAAACAGGTGGATCATAACGACTCCAAGCCAGAGATATAGTCACATCTCTCACGTAGACGAAACGCTCGGTGATCAAGTTGACGTGGCAAGAGTCACTGCCTCCGTGAAACCTTAGTCTGGTATACCCAAAAAAATCTTGCTGGGATGCCATAGCCGAGCAGAAGACTAACTCGCCCCAAAACCAGGAAACTTAGGCTCTTCCTCGCCTCTGTCTTTTAAGAAGCATGGATATAATCAGAATAGTAGAATATAGAAAAGAGATGAGATATCCAACATCAATACTAATTATGGCAGTAAAGAACCAGAAACGGCGCAGGATGCCATATAGCATGGCAAACATAATAAACAGTATCAAGATTCAAATGATAAACAATTTGATAATACAGATAGTCATAACATCATTAAAAGAAACAGTTCCATAATCATGTATATTTATGCCAGATAAATATGTTGACAAACTATGCACATGCATAAGGTACCGAAATCCTACTCCATGGAGCTAAACACGACATCAGAGAGAATGATCAAGGAGACATGCCTGTATCTCATCAGCCTCAAATCAAGTGCTTTCAATATCAACAAATTACGTAACATGGCTTATACAAGGCATTCTTTACAAGATCGCGATATAGGACAGTGTCTCGGTCTAGATCATTAGTGTGTTTGCATCGGCCTGTCCCATGGCACAGAGGAGCTACTAACTGTCCATTGTGAGATACCCACACCCTGACGCCCCTAAGGTCAACAAGTGACCTACACTAGTCTGTTCGCACCTGCACGTAGGTGTGATTCATCTCCTAGGCATACAGCCTTACTAACAGAGTCCAACGGACTTTCTCAATGCATGATGAATCAATGCACATATATACAGATATTCAATAATAGTATGACTTGTCCATGATTACACGCCATATTAAGCCCAATCAATTATCAATAATCCTTGGTCCCACTTATGAACCCACAACAAGTCATTGTCCAAATCTCAAGGGTGAAAACATACTTTTTAAAGTTTGATTTGAAAGTTATGCCTCAATTTCGTTATTTTCTTTATTAACCTCTCTAGGGAAATTCTCTAGTATTTTTTATTCAATCTTTATTACTTTTAATTTAATAAGTTCTTTCCTTTGTTTTAGACTAAACTCATTTAGAATAATCATTTTTAGTTTCTCAAAACCTAACTCACACTCATGTTCTTTCTTTGGCCGAAAAATCACTCTAGGCTATAGGATAAAGTTTTGTTCTTTGTTCTTTCCATATTATGAATTTCTAATTAAGTGTCTACTCATTTAATTAACTAAGTTTTAGCTTGATACAAAAGTCTCACATTGAGTGCCCAATGAGGCCGTGAGCCTCTAAGAGATTAGGAATCTAACATTTTTCATCACCTCTCTAACCATTCATCATTTAATTGCTTAAGCCCCAAATTAGCACAAAAGTTTCATCTTGGACCCATCAAAGCGCCTCTGGGCCGTGAGCCTCCAAACTAAAAGGATAAGAATCCTTTGCTTTTCATACATACATCTAAGCATCCAATGCATTCCAAATCCATCAAGTTACACAATAGCAAGTATTAAAGTCATACAACACAACCAATCGCAACATTACCAAAAATCACACAACAAAGTGAGCAACCCACACATGGATTCCTCACTATCAACACTAAAATGTGTTCCTCACCACCATGATAGGTTGAAGAGGATGATCTCCCTCTTACCTAAAGAGACAACAAAAGAAAGCAAGCTCCTTGATGCTTCCTTGCAATTTTTGTCCATTACCACCAATGAAACCCTAGGATAGTCAAACTCACTCAATCAACAACCAAAGCTTGAAAAGAAGAGTCCTTGATCACAAAGGTGACCAAGGATCACGAAAATGAGAAGAGAAAAGATGAAAATGAAGAACTTTACCTCAAAACTTCAAGTTTTAGGGCTTAGTAGAAAGTGATGAAGATGGAAGAATCAAGATATGATCACCAAAGAGGAAAGCTACAAGATGATGAGAGGATTCAAGAGTCTAGATTGGTTTGAGCAAGCAAGCTTGGGTGGCCAACAATGGTCTTGAGGCCGTGAGAGTGGAGAGGAAGACTGGAGAAAAGAGAAAAAAGTGAAAGAAAGGAAAAATGAGAGAATGAAAAGTGAAACTTTGTTTGAAATAAAAAAAAAAAGTGATGGGTAAGTGAAAAAGATGACAATTTTTGGTCATCTTTTCCACCCAAATTACTGTGGGGTCACAAAGGGAGGAGAGAGAAAAGGTGAAGCTTCCTTGAAAAGCTTGGTATAAAGCTTCCTTGAGAAGTTTCACACACTTTTTGAAAAAGTCAAGGGTGATGTCATCTTAGTGATGTCATTAAAGTGCTCTCTAAAAAAGATGACTAACACTCTACCAAAGCTATTATCCAGTGGACAAAGGTTACAGTTAGCAAAAATAGTATTTATCATCCAACAGATAATAAAACGTTATTGTGATTTTATTTATCAGATAAAGTCTTGAAAAATGAAAACTTCATAAATTGTGTCCGACCTCGGGTTTAGTAAGATCCCCCATCGACGTTTTCACAGTCTAAAGTTTTTCGGCCTCGGGGAAAATATTTTATTTTCCCTGCCCCGCTCAACGTGCACGTAAAATGAAAAATATATTAAAATAATCAAAATCACCGAAATAATTCATAAAAATTCTAAAAAAATTATAAATATTATAAAAAGCATTTATAACAGAAACAAGAAATTTTCAGGGTGTTACAATTTTCATCTTTATAAGTTGTAGGCTGTCACCCTGAAATCATTATGAAAATCAAAGAAATGGGGTGAGAATCTCACAATTCTCAGTAGTAGTTGAAAAATGTGTCATCATAATCATTCCAGCTATTTCGGGAGAAAATCCTCTTAAAACATTTAATGTCATTTTAGGAAGGTGGCAAAAATCCAAAGCAGGTCCTTCATCTTGTTTGGGTGCATGATCATGTCATATTTAATTAATTCATAATCTTTTAATCCAAGGTTTAAGGTTTGCATTTAGGTTATATGAGATAAAGATCTCTATTTCCATCATTTTCAAACCAAAATCCTCAAGTCAAGGGCCTGGTAATCGATTACATAGCCTTGGTAATCGATTACATCTGGTCTAGAATCCTTGTAATCGATTACATGGCATGTAATCATTGTAAGGTGCCTAGAAATACATTTCGTAGCTCCAGAAGCTTGGAAATTGATTACAAGGGCTGTGTAATCGATTATAACATGGAGATTTGTAAAAAAATAGTCTTTAACCAATTTTTACCCAACCAAACTGATAAACAACATCATCAACGTCAAACAATCACAAATATGCATCTAAATCACTCATAAAACAATAAATTTCAAGATGGGTGTGAAACCCCTTTTTTCCAAATCCTAACTCATCAAAGGTTAAATCAAGGAATCAAGTTCTCAAATCATCATCATCAAACAATCACCTTTTCCATTTCAAAATCATCTTTCAAATATCAAGTTTCCAAAACTTTGGAAAACAAAGGAAGAAATAGAAAAGGAATGAAAAGCCCCCTACCTAAACTTGTTACTTTCCTCTTTCCCTTTCCTTTTCTCCTTTCTTGATTGTTTCTTCCTTCCCCTTCACATGCTTCTTTCTTGTGCTCCGTTGTCTCCTTGGCTGGGCAGCAAGCGAGAGAGAGCACAAAAAAGATGAGTGAGGGTGAAAAGTGAGAGTGACGAATGAGATGGGAGGAAACATGAAGAAGTAGAGAGAGAGAAGGAAAATTGTAACATCCCAAATATAGCAACAACGATATAATCTACATTATACCATGGTAATTAGATCTAGGCATGTTACTTACTACTAAAACATTTCTAATATAACATAACAACATTATATAAGAAAGTATGAGCCACGAACGAAAGAATATATACACAACGTCTGTATTTCTCAGAAATACAACAATATGTACAAAACTACAAACTACGCCTCTCAAGGCATAAAACATAAAATCTTTGTCTATTTACGCATAAAAACTATACTAGTCTTCATACATCTTCTGCTTTCCTTGTGAAGAGCTTGCACCTAGATTTACATGGCAACACAATGGGGTGAGAAATCATAATTCTTAGTAGAAGTATTCCAAAACCATCATTTTATACATTCATAAAGAATACGCAACTACCCATACAATTGCAATGACATGAATTTCAATGTCATGATGGCAACTGCCCTTACAATTGCCATGCATATGCTAAATTATGCCTTATGTTCATGCCTATTAAAGTCCTAAGAGTGAATGTAGTTTAAGAATGTCATGAGTCTTCAAAAGTATTGAGGATATTACCTACCTCAACTACTCTAGGATATGTTGTGGTATGTCGTAAGTTTTTAGGTGTAGTGAGGATATAACCCACCTCAACTACTCATCATACTTAGAGAGGATATTACCCACCTTAACCACTTTGGAATCCTTGCTTCATATATCTCCAACAGGTAGTGAGGATATAACCCACCTTAGATACCTTCCGTCTAGGATAACATCTAGTAAAGAGGGAGCATATGACTCACCTCAGCTTAACTACTAGAACAATGAGGGAGGATAAGACTATCCATAGCTCATCACTATAACATCGAGGGCATCATCCTACCTCACATTATTATAGATTATCCCAGAATATGAGGATCAAATCCTTCAAAAAAACACAAATATAATATATATAACCATTTCTAATTACCTCACATAAGTAACATCACAAATCAATTTGATTCATCACATTCATAATTCAATAAATACTCCTATTAAAGTCTCATTACTCATTAAGAAGCATAAAAAAAGGAACTACACAAGTTAAACACTCCATTTTCATCAAACACTAATTCTCTCAAATTCAAGATTGGGCGCTTAGGCGCTCACTATTGAGCACTCAGGTGCTCCACATTAGGCACTTAAGTGCTCTGGTGGCAGAGAGCCTCCCTTGTTCTTCCCAGCGATAGGCACTCAGGCGCTCAAGCCTAGCGGCCAAGCACTTGTTGCACGCTTAGATGCTCCACCTGGGTACTTAGACACTGGCTGCACACGAACACATGCAAACTTGCTAGACAGTGGACACCTAGGCGCCCAACTCTTAGTGCTCAGGCGCTGGTCGCCCAGCAGTAAATCTGCAGAATTCTACAGATTGGGTCACTGTTCTATTAGGAACAAACCCTCTTCCAATTACTCAAATCTCAAATCCAAGTGATTTCCAACACCTCACAAGGTCCATTAACACATTATAACTTTTAAACAATTTCCAAATCACTTCAAAATGGATCAATGAATCAATCATCCACCTAAAAACCTAAAACCCCTTTCTTGGCTCAAATGAGGCGCTCAGTGTTTAAGTGATGAAAAATTCATTGCCAAACATGCAACCAACCAACATCAAGCCATATTCAAGTTCAACAACAAGAAATCGGCCAAGAATGCACAAAACTCACACTAAAACCCCATTACTCACACAAAGTCATTATATGAATAAGATGGAAAAAAGGAGAAGAAGTGCACAACAGTTTTCCCCTACCTTTAATGGCCAAAAATGAAGTCACTAAGCAGCTCCTCTCCACCTCTATTCTCTTCCTCCTCTTTGGTTGATGATCCTCCTCCTCTAACTCCTTCCTTGCCTTTGCCTTTGTGTTTTCTAGCTTCAACCATGAGAAAAGAGTAAGAAATGAGAAAATATCTCATTTTGGACTTAAAAAGGTCAGGGCAACAAAAAGTGTGAAGGAGTCGTGTGCTCCTTTATCACTTAAGTGACTTACCCTAAGTCCCAATCTACTAAGAACATTTAAATTTCACCAAATTCAGTTCCCTAGCTTCCAACAAGTTTAAAATAAATCCTAAGATTCATCAAAAATCTTGTTTCATCATTTCTCTATTTTTACATATTTGCTGGTAGTCAATCCGGTGTTAAAACACATACTCAGTATGCTTAAAAATACCAAACTAACTTTTATTAACCTCAAATTTTAACTACACCATCTTCCATACATTTGAAATTCAACTGATAACCATATATCTGCTAAGGACACTTTAATTTCTCAGAAATGAATTTTCTAACCTTCTTAGGTATCATAGAAAATTCTAGAATTTCCTTCTATTCTCCCTATTCTCATTTCATTAATTTTCTTATACTGTCCTATTAATATTTTGAGATTCAATGTTATAAGTTTATGCCCAATTCCATCCAGATAATTCCCAAAACTTTCAAGTAACTTACACCTATCTTTATTGGGCTTCTATAACCTGATTAAATCTATTAGGTTGGAGAGAATGTTACAGCTGTCGCCTAAGCACTCAGCACCTAGCACTTGGGCGCCCAGTGCTCTGCTGCATGTAGAATTTTCTTTGGCCTGTAGGTGCCTGGGTGACTAACTCCCAGTGCCTAGGTGCTACTCGCCCAACACAAATTCTGCAGAATTTGGTTACTGTTCCATTGGAACAAAATCAAATTCTCACCATTGAAAAATAGTTTCTAAGTGATTTCTAACATCACTCACACCCTCTAAACATATTATAACACTCATACAACTTGTTGGCTCACTTAGGCATGGATTTATAGCTAAAACCATACCCTCACATACCCATTTTCTAAGTTCCACAACAAGGAACCACTTGGTTTTTTCTAAAGACAAAAATGTCTATATTGCATTCACTAAGTTGAAAATGACTCATTCCAATCAATGAAAATAAGAACTAAGCAAAGAAAAATAGATTTGTGCTTCTCAAACCTATTTTCTCCATCTATGTAACCTAACATCAACTATAAAGTTAGTGAAGGAAGAAGATGAGATTAAGAGTTAAGAACCCCTACCTCAAGACCATGGTGATAGTAGTTGATCAAGCTTTTCCCTTCCCCTTTGATTCCTTCCTCTTTGTCTCTTCTTTCCACTTTGTTTTCTCTTCCTTTCTTTCTTGTTTCTTTGTTGTTGCCTTGACTATTATTTTTGTGAGAGAAAATGAGTGAAAAGGGATGAGAGTGAGTGAAATATCAAGTAGAAAAAGTCAACATAAGGGGCTGAATGTGGGTGCCTTTGAAACACTTATGATATTTCATTAATACTTCTTGATCTGTTAAGAACACTTAGATTTTATCAAATCAAGTTTCCTAACTTGCAACAACTTTAGAATAAATCCTAGGATTAATTTAATTTCTTGTTTTACAATTTCTTTATTTTTCCATATCTGCTAGTCAATCCTGCATTAAAACACATAACAAGTATGCTTAAAAATACCAAACTAACTTTGATTTTTCTCAAATTTTAACTATATCCTCTTCTCCCTATTTGTGACCTAGAAACAAATTCTATAGATTTATTTCCCTAACTTAGCAATTTATGCTACTATCTGAGTCATTTTAAGTTACTTTTCACATTTTGGGTTACAACAAAGTGCCTAAACTAACTCAGTTTGTCACAAAAATAAGCAGACATGTCAAGCAAGTGTTATGCTATATTTGTAACTATAAACTAGTCTAACATGCTAAAAATAGGATGTTACATCAAGTATATAAACGTGGACAAAATAATTAAAGTGTTAGTGAGCTTAGTTCAGAAACTAATTAGCTGAAAGGAGAGTATCAGAAAGTTGATACTGATAGAGTTTAGAAAACCAGTAAAATGCCTAGAAAATAGCTTTCTCAATATGTTTGAAATTTTTTTACTGATGTTTTAATATTAGAAATTAGTTTTCACAAATAGATCTTTTTACTAAGAAGAACTTAAGATATCAAAGGTTAGACGGTGAAGTTCGAATAGAAAAAAGATAGTGAAAGAGAGAGCTTTACACACAAGGTTTTATACTGGTTTGGTGATAACCCCACGAGATGTAGTTATTTGTGCCCTATATCTATGCTACATTGATAGCTTAATCCTTGTTTGTTATGTATATATGTAAGATTTTAGACTTATATTTATCAAATTCAATTTGGATATATTCCCATATGCTTTTGAGCAAATTATGCATATAATTTAAGAGATAAAGTGGATTTATAACTGTTAGTAATTTGGTGATTTCCCAATTGTAGAAACAGCTCCAATCAAGCTAAAATTTAGAGGATTTGGACCAAAATTAGAAGAGAAAGCCAAGTGTGAAGTTCAGCATCTCACGCAGTAGTAAAGGCATATTCATGTCGTGGCGTGGTGTACTCCCCAGCTGCATCGAGAAGAGCTGAGGCTAGGCCGCCGTGGTGCAAAGTAGTGTATGTTGCGGTATGGAGCCCTAATTTATAGGCGCCGCGGCACAGGAATGTTAATGTCACGATGTGACTCTATTTTTTGAGCCTATAAATAGGTTTATTAGCTTTAGTTGTGAGAGCTTTTTAGTTTTAGAGAAGCTGCAGCTAGGGTTCACATTTGAGAATGAGAGAAAACAAAAATGACCAAGGTTGGAGGTCATCTTCTTCATAGAGGACGATTCAAGCATCAAAGATCACATCTATGAGCTTTCTTCCTTTTCTCTTTACTTTTTCCTCTTCCCTTAACATGAATGTCGCGACCGTAAAATTAATCGCGGCGAAATAGCAACTTAAATTAAATTATTTTAATTTTTAAGAGTCGCCACCAATTTTATTTGAATTTGGAAAAATTGGAAAACCTTTTATTTGGAAATGGTCTTTGGAACCAGATTGGATTCGGGAGTCGGTTATGCTTAGGGAAGGGTGGAAACTTAATCCCACTGCACCCCTAACGCACCCGTCCTAAGACGGTACCTTAGATTAATTGTGCAAATTATTAACAATCCTTGAAAATATTTATTTTATCCCTTTTTGCAAACATTGTAATTAAAAAGCGAAACCACAAAATTGTGAAAATTTAAATTTGGCTTGACGGAATACGATTCCCGCTCCTACGTATCCTCAAGTGCAATGAGGAATTCAAAGTCACGTAGTTCTTTTATAAAATAAGTGTGGGTTGGTTGATTTTATTTAAAATGATTTTTTGGAATTTGAATTAACAAGCCGTCGCGGCTCAGTTATTCAAATTAAGGATTAAATAGGTGAAGCTCGCGTCACGCTAGAGACGTCACCCATTGATTATCGAGTTTGTTACTGAAATTTTTATTTAAGATTGTAAATCATCAAGTCAAGCCGCAACTCGGATGTTTACAAAATGTAAGGGTTAGCAAGTCATTGTCGCAACTCAGGTAACCCATTTTTATTCCTTTTTAAAAAATTTTAATTATTTCTTTATTTTATTATTATTTTTTTTTAAAAAAAAAAAACCTTTTTTACCCTTCTCCCTTCTTATCAAAATGCATCATTATGGACAGCAGTCCACGTGATTCAACCTCACACACCCAAAAGACAATCACAATTCAATTTAAAGAGATAAAAAATTTGGAGAATTTGACAACACTAACAGCACGCACCAGGGGACGTTTGGGGAGGGGTTTGGACCCTGAGATTCGACGGTCGGGAGGCTGAATTCTGATGTTCGACGGTCGAGAATTGCCTCTGAAGGTCGAGAACTAGTTTCTGTGGTCCGACGGTCGAGAGCTGGTTCCTGTGGTCCGACGGTCGAGTGAAGGGATGGATTCGACAGAATTTGGATGGGTTGTCAGTGAGGAGTTCGACGGTCGGTGAAGGGCTGATGGATTCGACGGTCGAGTGAGGGGATGGAGTTTGGTTGATGGTGTTGGAGGTTTGAGAGGTATGTGGTCTGGTTTGTGGGATGGTTTCGACGGTCGGGCTAGAGGTGAAGGTGGGCTTTGTGAAGTTGGTCGAATGAGGGGATGGGTTTGGTTTGAAGGGTTACGGTCCGACGGTCAGTTCTGGTTGGAGGGAAGGATCTGACCTCTGGGGCTTCGACGGTCGAATATGATGGATTTGGTTTCTGTGCAGTCCGACGGTCGGTTGAAGAGGGGCCTGGCTTCACGTGGTGGTACAAGGACAAGTAGTTAATGGCTTGAAGGAAATGGCAGCGAAGGTGCAAACAGAGGGGGGGTTATGGTGATGATTGTATGGTGGATTATGGTTTGGAGGTGGCTGTGTGTTGCGTTGTGGGTGAAGATTGGAGGATCTGGGATTCGACGGTCGGTTGGAAGGCTGATGGCTTCTGTGCAGTCCGACGGTCGGTTGAAGAGGGGATTCGACGGTCGGCTGGGAGGCTGTTGGATGTGGATATTGAAGGTGAGTTCTCTGGTGGTTCGACAGTCGAATAGGGTGGAGCTTGGGGTCCGACGGTCGGATGAGAGAGGATTTGGGGTTTTGAGTTCGACGGTCGGTTTAGGGATATGGTATTCGACGCGTCGGTTTCTCGTTCTTGGGCGGTTGTGTAGTCTGACGGTCGGATGAGAGGACGAATTCGACGGTCGGTTTTGGTTCTTGGGTGGTTCGACGGTCGGTTGAGAGGCTGGTAGTTATCCGACGATCGGTTGAGGGTTCCGTTGGTTTTAGTGAAGGGGTTCGCGGTGGTATAGGAGATTGGAGAAGGTGAATAGTGAAGGTTGGACGTGGAAATGAGATTGAAAGTGGAAGTGGGATCAAATTCGGCTTTTGGTAGAGGTTGGTTTGTGGGGTTGTCGAAATGAGGGGGTAAAGGGAAGAGGCTTGAGCTCGTGGTAGTTACGATTTGGGGTGGTGAGGTGTTAAAGTTGGCAGCAAGATGGTGTCCTCCTGAGAGAGAGGAAGAGGGCGTGGAGATAGTGAGGAGAGGTTATCCAGGATGATGGGGGTTCAAAGTTGAATATCCGCTCCTCCTGGAGAGATCCCCCTAAGGTCTTGAAGTTGGTCCTCTCTTATTAGTTGCTAGCAGCCAGGTGATAATGGAGTGGGTGAATCCGTGAGGGAGTAGGTGCAATTAGTGAGGGAATCTCCTTGTTCAGTAGTGCAAGTGGGAAACTAAATGGGGAGCAAAAACTGTGCACTGTGGAAAAAGAGAATGGGATGCAAAAGTGCTTGTCCCCTGCTGCAGTGGTGATGCTGCATGGCTAAAGAAAAAATGATTTTTATCCCAACGAAAACAAATCTTTTTTTATTATTATTTTTTATTATTTTCTTTTTTTTTTACTTTTTTTATTTCATTTTCTATTATATTTTGGGCTTATGCATTTGGGTTAAAAACAAAAATCTTTTTTTTTATTATTATTTTTTTTATTTTTCTCTTTTTTGTTTTTTGTTTTTTGTTTTTTTTTATTATTTTCTTTTAGTCCGGTCCAAAATTGGGTGTTCACAAGTTGCCCTCTTTACTTGTTTCTTATTAGATAAAAAGGAAAATTGTGTTTTTTCATTTTATCGTCGTAAGAAACGAGTAAAGAAATGAACTCCAATTTTGTCCGCAAGAACGCATGAAAGGATAAATGCAAAACAAAGTAAGAACAATGAAAAGAAATTAGAATGCATGGAGCCGATGCACTAAAAAAATGGGCGACCGAGTCCCGGAATTTAAAAGACAATGGCAATCAAGGCTCGTCCGAAATTTAAAAGACAAGGGCTTGGCGAAATTTAAAACAATGACGGGCTTGGCCCGAATTTGAAAAACAATGGGCTTGGCCCGAAATTTAAAAACAAAGTGGGCTTGGCCCAATTTAAAGACAAATGGGCTTGGCCTAGAATTTGAAAGACAAAGGGCTTGGCCCAGAATTTAAAGACAAGTGGGCTTGGCCCAAAATTTGAAAGATAGTGGGCTTGGCCCGAAATTTAAAAAAAGACAAAGGGGCTTGGCCCAAAAATTTAAAAACAATGGGCTTGGCCCAGAATTTGAAAGACAAGGGCTTGGCCCAGATTTAAAGACAAGGCTTGGCCCAATTTAAAAAGACAATGGGCTTGGCCCAAAATTTAAAAGACGGGGCTTGGCCCTAATTTAAAAAACAAGGGGCTTGGCCCGAAATTTAAAACGATGGGCTTGGCCCAAATTTGAAAGACAGTGGGCTTGGCCCAACTTAAGGACAATGGGCTTAGCCCAATTTGAAAAACTTGGGGCTTGGTGCCTTGAAAAAGACAAGTGGGCTTGGCCCAACTTAAAAGACAATGGGCTTGGCCCAAAAAGACAATGGGCTTGGCCCGAAATTTAAAAGACGATGGGCTTTGGCCCAAATTTAAAGACAAAGTGGGCTTGGCCCAGACTTTGAAAACGATGGGCTTGGCCCAACTTTAAAGACAAGGGGCTTGGCCCAAATTTAAGAAAGCGATGGGCTTGGCCCGAATTTGAAAGACAAGTGGCTTGGCCCAGAATTTAAAACAATGGGCTTGGCCCAACTTTAAAAACAATGGGCTTGGCCCAATTTGAAAGACAAGGGCTTGGCCCAAATTTAAAGACAGTGGGCTTGGCCCAACTTAAGGCGATGGGCTTGGCCCAAATTTGAAAAACAAGTGGGCTTGGCCCAAATTTAAAAACAAGGGGCTTGGCCCAAATTTAAAACATGGGCTTGGCCCCGAATTTGAAACAAGGGGCAATGGCTTGGCCCAATTTAAGGACAAGTGGGCTTGGCCCGCAATTTAAAAGACAAGATGGGTATCTGGTGTCCCGAATTTAAAATGAAATGGGTATCGGTGTCCCAAATTTAAAAAGCAATGGGTATCTGTGTCCCAAATTTAAAAAGCAATGGGTATCTGGTGTCCCAAATTTAAAATGAAGGAATAAGCATTTTGATCAAAAAGATTTTTTTTTTACTTTTTTTTTTATATTTTTTATTTTTATTTCTTTGTTTTTTCTTTTGCTTTTCTCTCCTTTTCTCTTTTTTTTTTTGTTTTCTTTTTCTTTTTCTTTTTTTTTTTTTTTTTTTTTCTTTTTTTTTTTTTTTCTTTTTCGAATTTTTTTAAAAACAATGGGCAATGTCCTAATTTTAAAAGATAATGGGCAACTGAGTCCCGAAATTTAAATGACAATGGGCAACTGAGTCCCGAAATTTAAATGACAATGGGCAACTGAGTCCCGAAATTTAAATGACAATGGGCAACTGAGTCCCGAAAACAGGATTTTTCTTCTCTTCTTTTTTTTTTTTTTTTTGCTTCCTTTTTTTTTATTTTCTAAATTTTATGTAAAAACATTTGAACCAAGGACGACTTTGGAAAGCTTTGACCACTCAAACTTTATTCACATGCTTTTCTTCCTTAGACCCTTCGGCCCTTCTTCTTCTCCTTTCCTTCTTTTTTTTTTTGTTTTTCACTTTCAACTCTCCTTTCAAAAATGGGATGAACCATTGCTTGACTAATTCTTTGAGAGAAAATTTTGCCCCAGTGTTTAACCTTGTCTCTCATTTAGTTGATTCCCTGCAACTGCTTGATAACACAGCTTCTCCTTAATCCTTCAAAAAAAAAAATTTTTTTTTTGCCCCAGTATGGCCAACTAAATGCAAACAAAACTGCCCCTGTGTAGCTGATCACACGCAATTCAAAATTGCCCCAGTTTGGGTGCACCCTTCAAGGTGTTTCAGGCCAACTTCCTCTGAGGTTTTGCCCATTCATTTGCCCTAACTTTTGTTTAGACCGACCCTTCAGGTTTTCAGACTAACGAGGGCTCTTTTTCATTTTATTTGTTTTTTTTTTTCAACTTTTGTTTTGGCTGCAGCTTTTTCGGGTTTTCAACCTAACGAGCTTTTTTTTTTTTTTTTCTTTTCTTTTTTTTGTTTTTCTTTTGTTTTTTTTGTTTTTTTTTTTTTTTTGTTTTTTTTTTTTTTTTTTTTTTTTTTTTTTGCTCTGTATCTCCTCTTCCATCAATTGAGATTTCCAAGATCTCTTCGATCTGAATTGGTCAATAAGCAATTACCATTAGATGGTCAAATCATGGTGTTGTACTCATGGTCACTTTACCAAGCATTATGTCACAAACACTCATGAATTCAAAAAGTACAACAGAAAGAAACGAACACTTCCAGATTGTTCTTAGAAGTTTGACTACAGAAAGGATATTATTTACAACTGTTAAAGACACAAGAAATAAAATAGAAAAAAAATCAAAAGATTTTTTCTTTCGCTTGAGTCAAGATTCAACAACTGGACATCATTAATTATCAAACACCCCCACACTTACTCTTTGCACGTCCTCGCAAAAAAGTAAAAAAAAAAAAAGCCGACTCAAAAGTTAAACATTCTAAAAGACTCAATTTCTAATAATATTTAAGAATGAAGATCAATTAATAATTCAAGTAATCAAACATTCATGAGGCAACACATCTTCACATCTCAAATCAACAAGCAAGGATACTTCAATTGAAAAACAGGAGTAAAGAATGATAGATCCTCACAGAATTTACTCTCAATCTCTCAAGTGTTTAAAAGGTAGGTGTTTTGTAACACCCCTCGATTTAATAACCAATGCACAATCGTCATTATGTCACGGTCAAAATAAGTTTTGTCAAACAACAAATTTACCATAAAATTTTAAACATTTCTTATATTAAGAGCCACGAATGAGTAGTTACATTACAACCAAGCTTAAATTATGAATTATAATATGTACTTTTACAACATTTAAGTCTTAATTGCCTTTATACTCAAAAATACACTTTATATAGGTAATGCAAAATGAAATATAAACTTAATATATCTACGACTTTCACTCCATTTCCCGAATCTGAGGCAATTCTTTCACCGGTTAGTTTAAGGTCTTCCATCGCAGCCTTTCATCGTCAAAGTCGATCCCCAAAGATTTTTTCCAAGCTTTTGCTTTCTTGGTATCACCAAGTTAATTCGAACCAAAACCCAAAAGAAGCTCCCTTCGCGCCAAAAACAACAATGGGTCAAGCCAATAAAGTCCAAGGGAAAAACCAACCTCGTTCCCACTTAACCAAAGATTTACATAGAATAAAGAAGTACAAGAAAGAGGTAAGACATCCTAATCATTACCAATTATAGCATCCAAAACCAAACGCAATACGCAAAGCACCCACATAGCATTTATGAAAGCAATAATGATAATAAACATTTAGTAGCAATGATCATCCAAATGAGTTCCAACATACATATATATATAGATATATCAAAAATGCAACAGTCCAATTATGATAACAATGTATGCCGATAATTCATGGACTCATTATGCACATGTGCCCTCAATAATCAAAATCCTACTCCATTTTGATTTACCAAGATCTCGTCACCATAAAAACAAGTGCTTTTAATCACTCATTTTCTAAATTTATATGTAAACAAGATTTGATATAGGACTCAGGCAAGGATCGACTTTGCATCGGTGTCCCACGCTACCATCTGCCCCTTGTGAGACTCACCCCGACGCCCCTCAAGGTCGTCTCACAGACCCCTGTCTATTCGCACCCGCACTAAGGTGTTATTCAACTCCATTAACAAAGTCCAACGGACATCCTTTTCTCTTTTTATGCCATGCATGACTCTATCATGCTTCTCATGACAACTCCTTAATCATGCCTCAAATGCATGTCATATGATTTATCCACAATGCATACAGACTTAATCATGTATGATCATTATTACATACTATTCCATCATTCACAATTTGCCCAAGTTTTTCAATGGTCACCCAAATGGACCCACAATAGCATGATATTTTGTTAAATAAAGTAATACCTTTTAAAGCTTTATGAATTCTTACTTAGGTTTAGCTTTACTTACAGAGTTTATCTCTAAAGGAATTCTCTTAGTTAACTTATTCATATGTCTTGACTAAGGTTATTCTAAGATCTCAAAAATCTCACACTTCATGTTCTTCCTTTATTCCTTGAGTTCTCACTTTGTAAGGCTCAATCACGCTCCTTGTTTTTCCTTCATTATGTGTCCCTACTTTGTTTCTAGTCATCCGATGTTATTTATGATTAATATAGTGTATATTAGTCCCGTGTTGAAATCGGGAGGTCACAAGGTTAATCACCCATTCCTTTGCTAGGTAAAAGGAATTGGAATATACTTGTAATTTCGACGAACGTTGTATCCGGTGAGAAATTGAGCCCCGACGAGTAGTGGCACGACAGATCAAGGTAAATGGAAAACAATCACATAAACTCTAAATGCCCCGAATTAATTGGGAACGAACTTCGACCGGATGAAGTACATAACTGTCGAATATGCTACCACATTTACGCATGATTCACGGACACCGACATTAGGTCGGTTCCTCTATTAAACCTTCAAAGATTCTACTCGCAATTTGGAGAAAATCTCTCTTTAATAATCGTGAACTCCACTCGACGGGCATTCACATCCTAACTCGACGATATAATTCTCAGCCTAACCCGACGGATTTTCACATCTTAACTCGCGGATTTCCACACTTTAGTTCGACGGATATTCTCATTGGGTAAGTTTCTCCATTAAACCTTCAGAACTCTACTCGACAGATTTTCACATCTTAACTCGAAGGATATGATTCACAGCCTAACTCGACAGATTTTCACATCTTAACTCGACGGATATGATTCACAGCCTAACTCGACAGATTTTGGATAATGGGGAAAGTCCCGTTCCTGTCGAACCGACAAGAATGTTAGGGTTACAAGGTTCTAATTTGACGATTCTCTTTTTTTTCACTCCTACTCCGACAGATTCGACAGATCCCGGAAAACGCTTTTTCACTCATGCTAATTCGACAAATACACTTTTCCGGAAAATGCTAAGGTTTCACTCATTAATTCGACAAATACACTCGACGGGTTTTTTCAACTAGGGAAAAGTAAGAAGTCTAAACTCGACGGATTTTCACATTGTGTTTTAGTGGTCGAAATCTAAACTTTATGTCACTTTTGGGAAAATGTTGAGGTTTCACCTATACCACCGACAGACACTAAGAGGGCCACTCTTTCTAATTCGACAAATTCACCGACGTAGGTGTTCATGGGGGGTCACATTCGACAACTTTTGACTTGATGAAGGGCCCCACTTGTCGATCTCTTTGGCGATATTCTGAATTTCAACATCTTAATTCGACGGATATGGCTCACCCACTCATTTTAACATTTAGTTTAGGATGGATCAATTTTCAATATAGGATCTCTTGGGTTCAAAACCGTGACCATACGAGAACCAAAACGGGGCTCATTTCTTTCCATTTTACACATTCCAAACATATATATATATAATACAAAACTCCAAAGAATCGCCTAACATTTATACATCAAAACAACATTTAAAAACGTAAAGACTCTCAACACAAATTACCGACGTTCCTAAATGCTAAGAGAGGTTGAGGAGGAGTGTCTTCCTCTTACCTAAGTGAAGAACAGGGATAAAGAAGCTCCTTTTATGCTTGAAAATCTGATTTTCTTCACCACCACCGGTTAAAGATCCACAAAATTAAGATCAAAAGAGAGAATGGTAGCAATGCAAAAATGAGGAGAAGAAAAAGTTAAGAACTTTACCTTTCCAAGCTTTGAGTCAAAAGAAAAATGAAGATACAACTGGAGTTCATCATGTAAGGTGGAGAGGGAAAATGGTTTCAAACACCCCCCAAGGATCAACAATGGTGAATGTTTGTGCACGTCCTGAGAAGAAAAAGAAGAGTCGGGAGAAATGAAATGGAACATGTTAAACATTCTAAAAATGGAATAGTCAATTTCCCTAATAATATTTAAGAAAATGAAGTGTATCACCTTAATTAAATTCATCCGAGTGAATAATTAAGTCTGCTAAAATTATTTTCAATGAAATTACAATTGATGAGAATAATATTTTATTACTCATCATGATTTTATGATACTTCATGTATCGATCTCAAATCAACAAACTCGTGTCAAGGATAAGATCCCCATTTTCCAATTGAAAATCACAGGAAAAAAGAATAATTTTATTTTCCTCACAAAATATACACGTTATATTAAAATATTCATCTCAAAAAAATCTCTCCTAAAATTCACAAATATTATAAAATAATTATTTATAATGAAATAAAGAATTTTCGGGATGTTACATGTTTCACTCAATTCGACCCATGAAAATTTCACTACCATATGCTTGCTTATTTTCTACTTCTCCACTACTCAAAACACATGCACACGCAAATCATGAGGACTTTATTCATGGTTGTAGTGAGGTCAGGGTAAAGGTAGAAGTAATATAGATATGTCAAGTTAAATACCAAAGAGAATAGAAGAGCATTATGATACAGTTAGAGTGGAGAAGATGTTTGAGAACATTCAATCTAACTTTCCCACGATTTTCTTAGTTTTTTTCTCATACAGAACAATGACCAATATCTAACTAATGTTTTGTTAAAGATCAATTGGTAGATTGAATTCCTTTAGGCTTGAACATTCTTCTTCTATTCCTGTTATTTCCAATCATCCACCCTCATTCTAGGTATGAATATATCACATGGTGTATTCTTTTGATTGTAGCAATAATCAGCTTTTTTTTTTTTTTAGAAACATATTTTCTTTTTCCCCCTTTTTTTCTTTTTCTTTCTTTTTTTTTTTTTATATATAACCAATCTGCACATGCACCCCCACACTTGTTCAAGGACTCATCAAATAACAAAGTCAATGCTCTCTTATTCCCTAAGGTCGGGTTAGAACATGGTTTTTCATTTAAGGCACGTAATGAGTTAGAAACAAAGAATGGTCAAATAAACTCAAAGGGGTTAAGCAAAGGAAAATATGCAAGGTTGGCTATTTGGCTAAACTGGCTAAGAAAGAGGGCCTCAATCATGTTCATGCATGCAAGTGAAACGTAGCCTCAAAAAGAATCAAAGCAAGTTCTAGAGTGATCATTATCATGAGTGAAAATCACACAAGAAAGAAGAGAATGACATAAATGTTGAATCCATCCATTAGGCTCAAGATCTCACAAGATATAGTTCTATCATTCTCACCCACCAATTCAACATCCATAACCAAACATATGATTTTTAAGAAAGAAGACAATTTACTCAATCATGCAAATTTTCTTGAATTTCAATTGCTACTTCCACACAAACTAGTTATCTACCCCAACTAAAATGCGTCTCAAGAGTAAAATTTACTCCCTACTCTGCCATCCTTAACTGGTTTAGAAAATTACTGACAAACATATAAACATATTAATACATGCACACCTTTTTTTTATTTTTTTTTTTTGTTTGTTTTTTTTTTTTTTTTTTTTTCATATTTAGGCACACAACGATCCTTCCCCCCAACCAGATCATAACATTGTCCTCAATGTGAGAGAGAGATATAGAAAAGAGCAAAATAACCTGATAAGAAGTGAATCAACGCCTAGTAGAAAAGACGCACAATACACACACCTTTTTTGTTTTTGTTGTTTTTTTTTTTATATATTTAGGCACACAACGATCCTTCCCCCCAACCAGATCATAACATTGTCCTCAATGTGAGAGAGAGATATAGAAAAGAGCAAAACAACCTGATAAGAAGTGAATCAACGCCCAGTAGAACAGAAGCACACAGTCAGTGCTGCATCGGACCCTGATAAGAAGTGAATAGAACTTTAGTACTTCCACAATTTAATACTAATTACTACCCTACTACTCCTTACTCTGCCACCAATCGAGATGCGTCTCAAGATAAAAAATACTCCTTACTCTGCCATCTCTATTTACTTTTGTTGTTAATTGATGACAAACACAACAAACATATTAACAAACACACTTTTTGAAATTTTTTTGGTTTTTTGTTTTGTTTTTTTTTTGTTGTTTTTTTTTTGTTTTTGTTTTTGTTTTTTTTTTTACACAACCATCCTTCCCCCCCAACCAGATCATAACATTGTCCTTAATGTTAAAATATAGATGAGTAAAGGATAGAATTACCTGCTGGAGAAAGCGGACACAAATTTAAATAGTACAATAAAATCAAACCGATTAAAGAGAAAGTGTCAGATCTGGCTTGCTTTTCTTGTTACTTCCTTCGCTGCTTCCTATTGACCAATCTATCTGAGCCAATACCTTATCATGTACATACTCAAAAGCTTCCAATTTATCAATGAGCTCATCAATAGTGGAGGCAGAGATAAGAAGTTGTCTTGCTTAGAAGGAGTGATAAATTTCTTCCACGCTTTGTCAAGAAAAAATAACAAAAGGTCAAAGAAATTATTAACATTCAACGGACCAATGGGTTTATGGTGGATGTTCGGTTCAACCAAGAGACAATTTGAAAAATTTCTTCCAAAGTACCAAAACCACCTGGTAAGACAAGAAATGCATCGAATTGTCGACCATTATTTTCATGCGTCCATGCATGGATGTTACCCAATTTCTTCTCCAACTGTCTTGCCGGTGATGTTACTTTCACTAAAGGTTTAGGAATAACACCTAAAACCCGATCGCTTGCCTCCTATAAGAGCAAAGAAGTGAAACAGCCCCATTAACCCACGACAACCTCCCCATATACAAGATGAATATTCCTTGCACAAGTGATCGACCAAGAGCGCTAGCTGCGTTTACAAACTCTAATCCCTTCCCATAACTCGACCCACAAAAAACACAGACATTTTTTAGGTTACGAATAGCAGGCCCCATTCTATACCCTTCTTCTCTTTGAGTGTTTCTGAGTTGAAGATGAAGGAGAAAATGGAGTGTTTAAATAAGAAAAAGGATGGAAAGGGAAATAATTGCACCTAGAAAGGTAGGTCGGCTGTTGTCAGAAAAGGTTGAATTTAAGAAACATAAAAATTTTTTTTTTTGTGTTTTTTTTTTCTCTTTCTCTTTTTTTTTAACTCTTTTTTTTTTTTTAAGAAAATTATCAGGGTAAAGAAGTCTAGAAACCCCCGAAGGATCCCATCCAAAAGATCGTCTGTCCAAAACCAAAATTCAACAAAATCATACAAAGATAACAAATGATTACATACCTTTATGTACGGGTTTCATGGCGGATCTTTATACTTTACGGCGTCATGAGTGCAAGTAATACCAAGACGGCTCACCAATCTGGGCATTCTTCTCCCTCCCGCTTGTGGGATATTTTGGATTGAGCTACGACGCCACTAATTAAAGTGCGTAAATCGACACTACCACCAACGACCACGGCCAAGTGAGAGGTCGCCAAGAGCCCATGGCATTAAATCACGGATTCACTCGGAGGCATTGTCACGCGAGAATGCAAACACGGGACGCTTCTTTCTGTCCATCAGCAAGCAGAGCCTTTGGTTAAAACATTGGAATGCTTGCGCGGCTCTCTGCAGAGCATGGCACACGAACCTTATTTACCGACCGGCGTGCGAAGGTCCACCCGAGTCAATGACGGGTCTGCCACTCCACTGCGGGGCTCCTAATCTAATTAAAGACCAAGTACAACCGAAGTTTCGCCCTCTTTTTAGTTTTCAATTTTTTTTCTTTTTTTTTTTTTTTTGAAAGATAATATATACATGTTGTTGTGATTGTGGTTCACATCTTCCTCTGTTTCACGTCCGTAAACGGCTTAAACGCCTTCTATGAGTCGAGGATAAGCTTCCCATCCAATTTTCTTATAAATTGGCAAACAGGGTCTTTTTGAGTCAGATTCCCAAGACTGTAACGCTCTTGTTCGTCCTTGAAGAGATTCCACAAACTAAGAAGTTCACGCTGTACAACTCCACAAGAATGCGTCTCAAGAGTCAATAAGATATTATCTAATGACTCCTTACTCAGTCCATTCTTAATGAAGAATATTTTATCTTCTCTATTTACAGAAACCATCCCCAAAGAGTGACATCGCGTGTTGCAATTCCATCGTGCACACTTGTAACAAACTTTCATTCTTTTTGCTCTTCTCCTTTTTGAAAATGAACTTTTACCGAGACCAGGCATGTATGGGACAAATGAATCTGAAGATTCACCAGCTAAACGAACCTTTGCTTCGATTATCCAAATGTATATCTTCTGGGATGCCCTTATACATTAACAATCTCAGTCTTTCACACCTAGCTTCATAGACTTTTGTTAGAGCATTTAGAGGGAGAGAAGGAAAAAATTTTCTTAGGTTTGAAAGAATGGCATCCATTTTGAAAGGAGAAGAAATCAGTTATTATGGGAAACTGAAAAACAAACCGACTTGAGAGTCACGGAGTACCGTTATCCGCCACTTAACCGGCAACACGAGAGAACTCAACAACTTGATGTTCCGAAATGGTTGAGTCTTGGTCCATTAACTTTAAGCGTATTACCATTCTTAGGATTCTCAATGTCTATGGCCCTATAAGATACACGTGTTTGACAACAAAAGAACCGCGCCTCCTATATCTCAATTTTCTAAGGAGTAGGTGCGGATGAGAGTCTTAAAGCAAAACTTTATTGACCAATTTTCGCAACTTTTACAAAAGGTGTAACAGACCTTGAATAAAGAAGGCCAATAAAATCCATACTTTGCCAAGATTCTCGCAGTTGTTGTCTCCACATGCTTCCGATAAGATTTAATGGCACTACCTACCTCATTGTCGGGTACACAGCTGTCTTTTTTTTTTCTTCTTGTTTTTATTCATAATGCGGATGGAGAAGGTTCATCACCTCCATTTCTGCATTCTCTGAAAGTTCTTGAAATTATTTGAGGCGGTGTCTTCTTTCCTTAGTCGCGCAATAGTTGCCGAACACGGTAACATCATACAAGGAATGTCATGCATAAAATGAGATGAATGAAATGAAAACATTTTCTTTTCAAATGCATGGAATGAAATGCATGATTTATTTTTTTTTATATATATTTTTTTAGAATGCTAAAGATGCCATGCATGAAAATTTTTTTTATGAAAATGCCTGATTTATTTTTTATTATTTTTTAAATGCTAAGGATGGCATGAAAATGCATGATTTTTTATTTTTATTATTTTTTTTAAGAATGAATGCTAGGAATGCATGATTTTCTTTATGCAATGTCATGAAAATGCAAGTTTTTTTTTTTTTTTTTTTTTTTGAGGTTATAAAAATGCAAGATGATTTTTTTTTTTTTTTAAGAATGTAAGAAAATGTATTTTTTTAAGTTTTTTTTTTTTTTTTTTTTAAGAATGGATGGCATGAGGAAAGAAGAAGTACGCTCCTTTTGTGTCCTAATGAGGTTGCCTTAAATTTGGGAATTCCATCCTAAGGATCTAAGAGTCTTTCGGTTCGTGATAACTTCCATAGGGTGGCTCTTCTGTTCTAAAGGTCTCTAGAGCCAAGTCCTATTTCGAGAATGTTGACCACGAAATAAGGGTAAACCACTAGGTGTGGGACATCTATGAAAAGGCACACTCTAGATGAGGTTTTCGCGATAACCAAACAGAAGTACATCCAAAATGGCTACCACTACGCAACCTCTACTTAACTTAAGCTTCACTCGATCCGGGTATAGGGCCCCACTTGATTGTGTGTGCTTTATGTGTAGGTGCAATGGGTCTTTGGAGCGTACAAACCTTTACAATCCTACTAGACTACCCACATCCCGCAAAACAAAGCAAATACAT
The DNA here is from genome assembly GCA_029884595.1 of Ormosia semicastrata. NCBI lineage: Eukaryota > Viridiplantae > Streptophyta > Magnoliopsida > Fabales > Fabaceae > Ormosia > Ormosia semicastrata. The sequence goes on along the minus strand of JAQQTO010000061.1, from coordinate 60,458,425 downwards.
AACAAATTCCAAAAATTTTCTACCCTAAGGTTCAGATAGTACAACAATTAACACTAAAAATCATATATATAAAAATCATCAAATAATAATAAAAAGGGTAAAATAAACACCTAAAGATCACCAAAAATCTTGCATAACTAACTTTTACAGGCTTGACTCTCAAATCTCCCCAGTGGAGTCGCCATCTGTCACGACCGTAAAATTAATCGCGGTGAAATAGCAACTTAAATTAAATTATTTTAATTTTTAAGAGTCGCACCAATTTTATTTGAATTTGGAAAAATTGGAAAACCTTTTATTTGGAAATGGTCTTTGGAACCGATTGGATTCGAGAGTCGGTTATGCTTAGGGAAGGGTGGAAACTTAATCCCACTGCACCCCTAACGCACCCGTCCTAAGACGGTACCTTAGATTAATTGTGCAAATTATTAACAATCCTTGAAAATATTTATTTTACCCCTTTTTGCAAACATTGTAACTAAAAAGCGAAACCACAAAATTGTGAAAATTTAAATTTGGCTTGACGGAATACGATTCCCGCTCCTACGTATCCTCAAGTGCAATGAGGAATTCAAAGTCACGTAGTTCTTTTATAAAATAAGTGTGGGTTGGTTGATTTTATTTAAAATGATTTTTTTGGAATTTGAATTAACAAGCCGTCGCGGCTCAGTTATTCAAATTAAGGATTAAATAGGTGAAGCTCGCGTCACGCTAGAGACGTCACCCATTGATTATCGAGTTTGTTACGAAATTTTTATTTAAGATTGTAAATCATCAAGCTGTCGCAACTCGATGTTTACAAAATGTAAGGGTTAGCAAGTCATCGCAACTCGGGTAACCCATTTTTATTCCTTTTAAAAAATTTTAATTATTTCTTTATTTTATTATTATTATTTTTTTTTTTTTAAAAAAAAAAACCTTTTTTACCCTTCTCCTTCTTATCAAAATGCATCATTATGGACAAGAATCCATGTGATTCAACCTCACACACCCAAAAGACAATCACAATTCAATTTAAAGAGATAAAAAATTTGGAGAATTTGACAACACTAACAAAGACGCACCGGGGAGACGTTTGGGGAGGGGTTTGGACCCCGAGATTCGACGGTCGGGAGGCCGAATTCGATGTTCGACGGTCGGGAATTGCCTCCGAAGGTCGAGAACTAGTTTCGTGGTCCGACGGTCGAGAGCTGGTTCTGTGGTCCGACGGTCGAGTGAAGGGATGGATTCGACGACTTTTGGATGGGTTGTCGGTGAGGAGTTCGACGGTCGGTGAAGGGCCGATGGATTCGACGGTCGAGTGAGGGGATGGAGTTTGGTGGATGGTGTTGGAGGTTTGAGAGGTATGTGGTCTGGTTTGTGGGATGGTTTCGACGGTCGGGCTAGAGGTGAAGGTGGGCTTTGTGAAGTTGGTCGAATGAGGGGATGGGTTTGGTTTGAAGGGTTACGGTCCGACGGTCAGTTCTGGTTGGAGGGAAGGATCTGACCTCTGGGGCTTCGACGGTCGAATATGATGGATTTGGTTTCTGTGCAGTCCGACGGTCGGTTGAAGAGGGGCCTGGCTTCACGTGGTGGTACAAGGACAAGTAGTTAATGGCTTGAAGGAAATGGCAGCGAAGGTGCAAACAGAGGGGGTTATGGTGATGATTGTATGGTGGATTATGGTTTGGAGGTGGCTGTGTGTTGCGTTGTGGGTGAAGATTGGAGGATCTGGGATTCGACGGTCGGTTGGAAGGCTGATGGCTTCTGTGCAGTCCGACGGTCGGTTGAAGAGGGGATTCGACGGTCGGCTGGGAGGCTGTTGGATGTGGATATTGAAGGTGAGTTCTCTGGTGGTTCGACAGTCGAATAGGGTGGAGCTTGGGGTCCGACGGTCGGATGAGAGAGGATTTGGGGTTTTGAGTTCGACGGTCGGTTTAGGGATATGGTATTCGACGCATCTGGTTTCTGTTCTTGGGCGGTTGTGTAGTCTGACGGTCGGATGAGAGGACGACTCGACGGTCCGTTTTGGTTCTTGGGTGGTTCGACGGTCGGTTGAGAGGCTGGTAGTTATCCGACGATCGGTTGAGGGTTCCGTTGGTTTTAGTGAAGGGGTTCGCGGTGGTATAGGAGATTGGAGAAGGTGAATAGTGAAGGTTGGACGTGGAAATGAGATTGAAAGTGGAAGTGGGATCAAATTCTGGCTTTTGGTAGAGGTTGGTTTGTGGGGTTGTCGAAATGAGGGGGTAAAGGGGAAGAGGCTTGAGCTCGTGGTAGTTACGATTTGGGGTGGTGAGGTGTTAAAGTTGGCAGCAAGATGGTGTCCTCCTGAGAGAGAGGAAGAGGGCGTGGAGATAGTGAGGAGAGGTTATCCAGGATGATGGGGGTTCAAAGTTGAATATCCGCTCCTCCTGGAGAGATCCCCCTAAGGTCTTGAAGTTGGTCCTCTCTTATTAGTTGCTAGCAGCCAGGTGATAATGGAGTGGGTGAATCCGTGAGGGAGTAGGTGCAATTAGTGAGGGAATCTCCTTGTTCAGTAGTGCAAGTGGGAAACTAAATGGGGAGCAAAAACTGTGCACTGTGGAAAAAGAGAATGGGATGCAAAAGTGCTTGTCCCCTCGCTTAGCAAAGGTGGTGATCTTTGCATGGCTAAAGAAAAAATGATTTTTATCCCAACGAAAACAAATCTTTTTTTATTATTATTATTTATTATTATTATTTTTTTACTTTTTTTTATTTCATTTTCTATTATATTTTGGGCTTATGCATTTGGGTTAAAAAGATGGGTTAAAAACAAAAATCTTTTTTTTTATTATTTTTTTTATTTTTCTCTTTTTTGTTTTTTGTTTTTTGTTTTTTTTTATTATTTTCTTTTAGTCCGGTCAAAATTGGGTGTTCACAGTTGCCCCTCTTTACTTGTTTCTTATTAGATAAAAAGGAAAATTGTGTTTTTTCATTTTATCGTCGTAAGAAACGAGTAAAGAAATGAACTCCAATTTTGTCCGGCAACGCATGAAAGGATAAATGCAAAACAAAGTAAGAACAATGAAAAGAAATTAGAATGCATGGAGCCGATGCACTCAAAAAAATGGGCGACCGAGTCCCGGAATTTAAAAGACAATGGGCAACTGCGTCCCGAAATTTAAAAGACAAGGGGCTTGGCCAGAATTTAAAAAACGACAATGGCTTGGCCCGAATTTTGAAAAACAGATGGGCTTGGCCTGCATTTAAAAGACAGTGGGCTTGGCCCGAGAATTTAAGAGACAATGGGCTTGGCCCAATTTGAAAAACGATGGGCTTGGCCCGAAATTTAAGACAAGTGGGCTTGGCCCAATTTGAAAAACAATGGCTTGGCCTAGAATTTAAAAACAAGTGGGCTTGGCCCAAAATTTAAAAGACAATGGGCTTGGCCCTGAGTTTAAAAAACAAGTGGGCTTGGCCCAAAATTTAAAAACAATGGGCTTGACCCGAAATTTGAAAAACGATGGGCTTGGCCCGAAATTTAAGGACAAGTGGGCTTAGCCTGAATTTGAAAAACAAGTGGGCTTGGCCTGAACTTGAAAAACAAGTGGGCTTGGCCCAATTTAAAAAACAAGGCTTGGCCCAATTTAAAACAATGGCTTGGCCCAAATTTAAAGGACAAGGGGCTTGGCCCGCACTTAAAAAACGATGGGCAGCTTGGCCCAAAATTTAAAAAACGATGGGCTTGGCCTGTAATTTGAAAGACATGGGCTTGGCCCGAACTTTAAGACAATGGGCTTAGCCCGAAATTTGAAAAACATGGGCTTGGCCTGAAATTTGAAAGACATGGGCTTGGCCCCGAATTTAAAAGACATGGCTTGGCCCGTAATTTAAAAACAATGGGCTTGACCCGAAATTTAAAGACAAAGATGGGCTTGGCCTGGTGAGACAATGGGCTTGGCCTGGACTTAAGAGACGATGGGCTTGGCCCGAGAATTTAAGAGGCGATGGGCTTGGCCCAATTTGAAAGACGAATTGGCCCAAAAAAAACAGTGGGCTTGGCCTGAATTTAAAACGATGGGCTTGGCCCAACTTGAAAACGATGGGCTTGGCCAATTTAAAGACAAGGGCTTGGCCTGCAATTTAAGGACAAGGGGCTTGGCCCAAAAAAACACGTTTTTAAAAGACATGGGCTTGCCCCAAATTTGAAAAACGATGGGCTTGGCCCAAAATTTAAAATGAAATGGGTATCTCGGTGTCCCAAATTTAAAATGAAATGGGTATCTGGTGTCCCAAATTTAAAAAGCAATGGGTATCTGTGTCCCAAATTTAAAATGAAGGAATAAGCATTTTGATCAAAAAGATTTTTTTTTTTACTTTTTTTATATTTTTTTATTTTTATTTCTTTGTTTTTTCTTTTGCTTTTCTCTCTTTTCTCTTTTTTTTTTTTTTCTTTTTCTCTTTCTTTTTTTTTTTTTTTTTCTTTCTCTTTTTTTTTTTTCTTTTTCGAATTTTTTTTAAAAACAATGGGCAATCAAGCGTCCCTAATTTTAAAAGATAATGGGCAACTCGAGTCCCGAAATTTAAATGACAATGGGCAATCGAGTCCCGAAATTTAAATGACAATGGGCAATCGTGTCCCCGAAATTTAAATGACAATGGGCAACTGAGTCCCGAAAACAGGATTTTTCTTCTCTTCTTTTTTTTTTTTTTTGCTTCCTTTTTTTTTATTTTCTAAATTTTATGTAAAAACATTTGAACCAAGGACGACTTTGGAAAGCTTTGACCACTCAAACTTTATTCACATGCTTTTCTTCCTTAGACCCTTCGGTTCTTTCCTTCTTCTTCTCCTTTCCTTCTTTTTTCTTTGTTTTTCACTTTCAACTCTCCTTTCAAGAAATGGGATGAACCATTGCTTGACTAATTCTTTGAGAGAAAATTTTGCCCCAGTGTTTAACCTTGTCTCTCATTTAGTTGATTCCCTGCAACTGCTTGATAACACAGCTTCTCCTTAATCCTTCAAAAAAAAAATTTTTTTTTTTTGCCCCAGTATGGCCAACTAAATGCAAACAAAACTGCCCCTGTGTAGCTGATCACACGCAATTCAAAATTGCCCCAGTTTGGGTGCACCCTTCAAGGTGTTTCAGGCCAACTTCCTCTGAGGTTTTGCCCATTCATTTGCCCTAACTTTTGTTTAGACCGACCCTTCAGGTTTTCAGACTAACGGGCTCTTTTTCATTTTATTTGTTTTTTTTTTTCAACTTTTGTTTTGGCCGCCCTTTCGGGTTTTCAACTTAACGAGCTTTTTTTTTCTTTTCTTTTCCTTTTTTTTTGTTTTTCTTTTGTTTTTTTTTTTTTTTTTTTTTTTTTTTTTTTTTTTATTTTCTTTTAGTCCGGTCAAAATTAGGTGTTCACAATGAACATGCGTTTTTGTTGTTATATTTTCATGTTCAATGAATAGCTAAGCTGTATTAAGGGATTAGTTTGAATCATTTTATGGATATTAATGATTTTGTACTTTTTTGAGTTTATATTATTGTTTGGTTTTGTTCAAACATATTGATCTTAATGTTCTTGATTGTTTGGCCAACTTTTACGTGATTTGTTAAAATCTAATGAACCTAGACATAGGAATTTAGATTTGAGATCATATGTATGGTTGATGCATGTTCAATTTCATTCTAATGGTGGGATAAGTTGATTTGCTAATATGATAGAAATATACCTCTTAGCCATGCATAATAGGTGTTTAAGAATAGACCTTAATAAGTGGAGTTTACGCTAGTTCTCATGGAAACATAGTGAATTAGGCAAATAAAGCATGGTTGATTGACCTAGCATATGCTTTTAACTAAAGTAGATTCTCAAGCTAACTACATAATTCATTAATGTTGATTTAGAGGATTGCATATTATCAATTGAAGTCAAAGGTAAAGAATGATTCCTTAATCTCTAGTCATTATCTGTATTTCCAATTTATTACTTTTTAGTCTTTAGTTTATATTTTTTCCCTATTTTTATGTTCTTAAATAGAATTATTTAAGTTATTGGTTGATATTTAGCATTAGAAGTAACGTTGTCCTCATGGGAATGATATCCTAATCTTAAACTGTATTACTTGCTCGATCCATGCACGTGCGGCCTATAAAGGGCCAAACAATTTTTTGGCGCCATTGCCGTGGACAACGGTTAATTTCTGTATTGCTAATATTGACAACGAGCTTATTTAGTTATCATTCAAGTTTTGTATAGTTCATTTATTTTAAGTTTTCAATCTTTTGTGTTTTAGGTATAATAACAATGGTGGATGATCATAGTCATACGAGGCCTTTGAAGGAATTTGTGACTCCTCAAATGGAGAGTTTACAATCAAGTGCAAGAAGGCCACCCATCGGTGTTAAGTCCTATTGGGACTATAAATCAGACCTTTCTTAGGAGGGAACCCAAGTTTATGTTTTTTTATCTTTACTTTTTGCATTAAATAGGTAGTAGGTTGATATTGTAGTTTTATTATATTTTTGTTGTACATACTATATTTTCACTATCTAGACAAGTTTTGCAGGTGCTGGAGACCACTAGGAAGCAGAAACGGCAGCAGAGTAGATTTTGCTGCAGAATTTTACAGACTGGCCTCTTACGCAACAGCACAAGATAATTCATGTCGTAGTGCAAATGCAATTTTTTTGCAAAATTATGCAGATAAACTCACGCCACGGTGCAAGGTTCCTAATGTCGCAGTGTCCTCGTCTCTACCATATCAGGGTTTGGCACCCGCAAACTACACGCCGCAACGCGTGCAAGTTCATGCCGCAATGTGCACCCTTATTTTGTACATATTTCCTTTATTTTTCATGTTTTCTATATTTTAGTATGCTCAGACTGACTGTGTAAATATTTTTGATAGGTTTAGGTACCCTATGCACCATGTACAGTGAGGACGCTGTCTCACTTTGGTTTGTAGGAGTATCATTATATATTTTGGATATTATAATGTTGAATATATAACATGTGATGATGTTTACTGTATGCAATAGTGATAGCCACCATATTGGCATGTTTCTATATTAATTTGGCTATTACTGATGGGGTTGTGAGAATTTTTTTTTTAATTTTTAACATTATGCACATGATGTTATGCATGCTTGATTTGAAAATGCTGGATCTATTTGAATGCATGATATGTTACTAATTACTGGTGTAGTTTTGGTTGTCCAATGATATAAAATGTTATTATTTGCTCCTTTTTCAGCGAAACCTTATGCAATCAAGAAGCTTTGTTAAAAAATCTAGTCATTTTTTTATGCATGATTTACATCCCACTTATATGTATGTGTAACTTTGAAAATGATAAGAGTGTATGTCTAGAGAAATTTTATTGGTGTACATGTAGAGTTTTGATTATCCTAGAAATTGTTTTTAAACTTTCTTGAGGTGAAATCCTAGATTATGCATGATTGAGGAAATGATAAGGGCATTGTTTAGACCGATTGAGCCTTTTGAGCTTACCTTGATATAATTTTATCATAGGTCCCATTTTGACGATTTATGAATGTTTGGCCTTATATGTTTTTCATCACCCTCGTATTCCCTACCATATAACCATTCTAATGCATGTGAAAGCATTACATTTTCTTCCTACCATCATTGTTTGTTGAGTACATAATATGTTATTTCTTGAAGTAAGTCCAGTGATTAGGGGTATTAATGCATATTCCATACAAAATGAGCCTGAAGGAACCAAATGCAGTCAATAAAAAGCACTGCTTTGCAAAAAAATAAAAATAAAATAAAAATAAAAAAAGTAAGGGAATGACATAAGAAAAGTAAAGTACAAAAAGCATTGAATAGTTCTAGTGAGTTTTATTCTTTCACTTTTGAATACCCTACTAATATCAGTTGGAGGCTCAAGTCTTGAAATAGCATATTATGTTTCTCAATGTTTGTACTATATCCTTTCCACTTCTTTTCTTACGCCCATAACCATTGGCCTTACATTATAAGCTGTTGAAGTCCTTTTTGATCCTCAGTTGTGTGTGATTTACATTTGTGGAGAGAGAGTTTAGATTCAATTTTGTGGATTATATTATTCATATACATGTATGCTCATAACCTTATCCGGATGAGTATGACTTGACTAGGAGAAGTTTATCTTACATATTCATGAAAAATATGAATTGCATAAAAGGATGCTTCGATTGTTAGCATGTTAAAGATTGTGTATGTGTGGAGCTGATTATGAAGTATTAGCATTCTTAGAGGACTGATGCAATCATTCTACACTATTTGTGGTTTAGTTGAAAAATTGAAATTATAGTAGTTGCTGAATGTATGTTGAACATAATTATCAAGCAGATCTCCTTAATCATACTTTGTTTTGCTCAAGGACTAGCAAAAATCTAGGTTTAAGATTGTGATAACTCCATGAAATATAGTTATTTATGTCCTATATCTGTGCTACATTGATAGCTTAGTCTTTGTTTGTTATGCATATATAGAAGATTTTAGGCTTATATTTGTCAAATTCAATTTGGATATCTTCCTATATAGTTTTGAGCAAATTGTGCATATTTTTTAAGAGATTAAGTGAATTTGTAACCGTTAGTAATTTGGTGATTTCTCTTTATAGGAAGGGCTCCAATCAAGTTGAAATATGGAGGATTTAGTCCAAAATTAGAAGAGAAAGCCAAGTGTGAAGTTCAGGATCTCACGTCGTGGCGCAAGTATGTTCATGTTCCAACTTGGTGCACTCCCCCGCTGCACCTAGAAGACCCGAGGCTAGGATGCCGCGGCGCAAAGTAGCTTACACTGCGGCGTGGGGCCCTAATTTACACACGCGTCGTGGTGCTAGAATGTTTATGTCGCGGCGTGACTCTATTTTTTGAGCCTATAGTTACTATTTTATTAGCTTTAGTTGTGAGAACTTTTTAGTTTTAGAGAAACTGCAGCTAGGGTTCACATTTGAGATTGAGAGGAAGCTAAAAGGACCAAGGTTGGAGGCCATCTTCTTCATAGATGATGATTCAAGCATCAAACATCACATCCATGAGCTTCCTTCCTTTTCTCTATACTTTATTCTCTTCCCTTATCATGAACATGAGTTTTTGTTGTTTTATTTTTGTGTTCAATGAGTACCTAAGTTGTATTTTGGGATTACTTTGAATCCTTCTATGGATATTGATGATTTTGTACTTCTTTAAGTTTATATTATTGTTTGGTTTTGTTCAATCATATTGGTCTTAATACTCTTGATTGTTTGGCCAACTTTTAAGTGATTTGTTGAAATATGATGAACCTAGACATAGGAATTTAGATTTAAGATCATATGTATGGTTGATACATGCATGATTTCATTCTATTGGTGGGATAAGTTAATTTGCTAATGGGATAGAAATATACCTCTTAGTCATGCATAGTAGGTGTTTGAGAATAGACCTTAATGAGTGGAGTTTGTGCTAGTTCTCATGGAAACATAGTGAATTAGGCAAATAAAGCATGGTTGATTGACCTAGACATATGATTTTAACTAAAGTAGATTCTCAAGCTAATTAAATAATTCATTAATGTTGATTTAGAGGATTGCATATTATCAATTGAAGTAAGAGGTGAAGAAAGATTCCTTTATCTCTAACCACTATCTTCATTTCCAATTTATTGCTTTTTAGTCTTTAGTTTATATGTTTTTTCGTATTTTTATGTTCTTGAATAGAATTATTTAAGCTATTGGTTGATATTTAGCATTAGAAGTAATGTTGTCCATGTGGGAATGATATCCTACTCTTAAATTGTATTACTTATTCGATTCGTTCACTTGCGGCCTATAAACAGACAAACAAGTTATTGGCGCTGCTGCCGGGGACAATGGTTAATTTCTGTATTGCTAATATTGACAACAAGATTATTTAGTTATAATTCAAGTTTGTATCATTCATTTTATTTTAAGTTTTCAATCTTTTGTGTTTTAGGTACAATAACAATAGCAGATGATCTTAGTCATATGAGGCCTTTGAGGGAATTTGTGACTCTTCAAATGGAGAGTTTATAATCAAGTATACGATGGCCTCCCATCCGTGTTAAGTCCTGTCAAGACTATAAATCAGGCCTTTCTTGGGAGGGACCCATATTAATGTTGTTTTTTATCTTTACTTTTTGTAATAAATAGGTAGTATGTTGATTTTGTAGTTTTACTATATTTGTGTTGTACATACTATATTTTAACTATCTAGATAAGTTTTGCAGGTGGTAGAGACCACTAGGAAGCAGAAACAGCAATAGAGTAGATTTTGCTGCAGAATTTTACAGACTGACCTTTTTTGCTGCAGCGCAAGAAACTTCATGCCGTAGCGCAAGTGTGATTTTTTTTGCAAAATTATGCAGATAAACTCACGTCGCGGTGCAAGGTTCTTAATTTCGCGGTGTCCTAGTCTCTGCCATATCAGGGTTTGGCACCTGCAAGCTACATGTCGCGGCGCATGTAGGTTCATGCCGCAATGTGCAACCCTATTTTGTACATATTTCCTTTATTTTTCACGTTTTTCTATATTTTAGTATGCTCAGACTGACTATGTAAATATTTTTGACAGGTTTAGGTACCTTATGCATAGTGTACAGTGAGGACGCTGTCTCACTTTGGTTTGGGAGAGTATCATTACATGTTTTGGAGATTATAATGTTGAATGCATAACATGTGATGATGTTTACTGTATGCAATAATCATAGCCACAATATTGTCATGTTTCTATATTACTTTGGTTATTACTGATGGGGTTGTGAGAATTTTTTTTTCAATTTTTAACATTATGCACATGATGTTATGCATGCTTGATTTGAAAATGCTGGATCTATTTGAATGCATGACATATTGCCAATTGTTGGTGTAGTTTTGGTTGTCCAATGATATAAAAGGTTGCTATTTGCCCCCTTTTTAGCGAAACCTTATGCAGTCAAATAAAAAGCATTGCTTTGCAAAAAAAAAAAATGAAAAAAAAACAAGCAAGGGATTGACATAAGAAATGAAAATTACAAAAAGCATTGAATGGTTCTGACGAGTTTTATTCTTTCACTTTTGAATACCCTACTAATATCAGTCAGAGGCTCAAGTCTTGAAATAGCATGTTATGTTTCTCAATGTTTGTATTGTATGCTTTCCACTTCTTTTCTTATGCCCATAACTATTGGCCTTACATTACAAGCTGTTGAAGTCCTTTTTGATCCTCAGTTGTGTGTGATTTACATTAATGGAGAGAGAGTTTAGATTCAATTTTGTGGATTATATGATCCATATACATGTATTCTCATAAACTTATCCGGATGAGTATGACTTGACTAGAAGAAGTTTATCTTTTGTATTTGTAGAAAATGTGAATTACATAAAAGGATGCTTAGATTATTAGCATGTTAAAGATTGGGTATGTGTGGAGCTAATTATGAGGCATTAGCATTCTTAGAGGACTGATGCAATCATTCTACACTAGTTGTGGTTTAATTGAAAAATTGAAATTATAATAGTTGCTGAATGCATGTTGAGCATAATTGTCAAGTAGATTTCCTTAATCATACTTTGTTTTGCTCGAGGACTAATAATAATCTAGTTTGGGGGTGTGATAACTCTATGAAATGTAGTTTTTTGTGCTCTATATCTGTGCTACATTTGATAGCTTAGTCCTTGCTTGTTATGCATATATGGAAGAATTTAGGCTTATATTTTTCAAATTCAATTTGGATATCTTCCTATATAGTTTTGAGTAAATTGTGCATATTATTTAAGAGATTAAGTGGATTTGTAACTGTTAGTAATTTGGTGATCTCTCTATTGTAGGAAGAGCTCCAATCAAGCTAAAATTTGGAGGAGTTGGTGCAAAATTGGAAGAGAAAGCCAAGTGTGAAGTTCAGGATCTCACGCCGCGGCACAGGTATGTTCATGTTGCAGTATGGTGCACTTCCCTGCTACACCTAGAAGACCCGGGGCTAGGATACAGCGATGCAAAGTAGCATACGCTATGGCATAGGGCCCTAATTTACACACGTGTCGTGGCGCAGGAATATTTATGCAGTGGCTCTGTTTTCTAGGCCCATAATTACTCTTTTATTAGCTTTAGCTTGTGAAAGCTTTTTTGTTTTAGAGAAGCTGCGGCTAGGGTTCACGATTGAGGCTGAGAGGAAGCTAAAAGGACCAAGGTTGGAGGCCATCTTCTTCATGGAGGAGGATTTAAGCATCAAAGATCACATCCATGGGCTTCCTTCCTTTTCTCTATACTTTCTTCTCTTCCCTTATCGTGAACATGAGTTTTTGTTGTTTTTTTTTGTGTTCAATGAGTAGGTAAGTTGTATTTTGGGGTTCCTTTGAATCCTTCTATTAATATTGATGATTTTGTACTTCTTTGAGTTTATATTGATGTTTGGTTTTGTTCAATCATATTGATCTTAATGCTCTTGAATGTTTGGCCAACTTTTTAGTGATTTGTTGAAATCTGATGAACCTAAACATAAGAATTTGGATTTGAGATCATACATATGGTTGATGCATGTTCGATTTCATTCTAATGGTGGGATAAGTTGATTCCCTAATGGGATAGAAATATACCTTAGTCATGCATAAAAAATAGACCTTAATGAGTGGAGTTTGTGCTAGTTCTCATGGAAACATAGTGAATTAGGCAAATAAAGCATGATTGATTGACTTAGACATAGGCTTTTAACTAAAGTAGATTCTCAAGCTAACTAAATAATTCATTAATGTTGATTTAGAGGATTGCATATTATCAATTGAAGTAAGAGGTGAAGATGGATTCCCTAATCTCTAACCATTATCTTTATTTTCAATTTATTGCTTTTTAGTCTTTAATTTATATGTTTTTCCCTATTTTTATGTTCTTGAAAAGAATTACTTAAGCTAATGGTTGATATTTAGCATTAGAAGTAACGTTGTTTTTCGTGGGAATGATATCCTACTCTTAAATTGTATTACTTGTTTGATCTGTGCACTTGCAGCCTATAAAGGGATAAACATTTGGGTAAACCATTTGCCTACTTTTAGTCTCTAGCACTTAGCTGAGATTTTTTATATATTCGAGTAGTCTTACTTCCACCCTAGCCTCTTTAAGCTAGATTAGAAGTATTCTTTTCACACCTAGCCTCTTTAGGCTCACTCACCAAACTTATTAACCACTACTAAGTCAAGGTTACAAACTGTTAAAAGATTGGGTTTGTATTTACTTTCTCATGACACTCATAGAGTGGATTATAAAACTTAAGATAAGAGCGAAGGAACTCTACTTTACAAGAGGTAGACTAAAAATACAAGTAAAGTAAGGTCTAACTATTAGAGAGCAGTGTAATAGTATCAAAGCACTCTTAGAAAGCTTTTCAACAGCAAATATAAAACTTGGACATTGTAGTGAAAGCTTCACCAACCAAGGATTCCATACTTAAATATAAAAGTGGCAAGAGCACCAAAAAGGGGGTTAAGTCGTGCTTTTAAATTCTGAAGGCATCTTGAAAAACTTTTACAATTTCTCAAGTTTCGTAACTTGGATGTATCAGAGTATAGATAAGAAGTTTATAAGAATGGAAGAGTTACTTGAGAGGAATGAACTTGATTCAATTTTAACTTAGAATTTAGTCGTTGTTGAAGTTAATAACCAATTTCAATATAAAATTAAGTGAAAAAAATAATAGTTAGGTGATCAAAAAGATAAGAGTTTAGACTTAAGAAGATTCATACTCCAAAGTTTATACTGGTTCGGCCAAACCACTTACCTAAGTCTAGTGCCCAGTCAAAAATTGGGATTTTATATTGCTACGAGTATTCTTTGGTTAACCCTAGCTTCTCTAAGCTAGATTACAAGTAGTATTTGTTAGGCCCTAGCCTCTTCAAGCTAGATACTCATATAGATCACTAACAGATCAGCATACAAAGAGAAGGTTGGGTTTGTGTATCTCTCAACACTCAAAGAGTGAATTTATGCAAATGATTACAAAGATAGGAGTGAGATTCTAACTCTCTAACACTCAAGGAGTAGATATATGCAAATACAAACTTGAGAGAATGAGTTTCTCTTTTTAGAATATTGAACAGAAGTAGGTTTCAGCAGAGAAACTTGATCAGAAGTTTGGCAGAATACCAGTTAGCTTCATGTCTTCCAACTTCTAGGCTTCTTTAATTTATAGGCATTCAAAAATTAGTCGTTTGAAGTCCCAATGGTTATTATTCATAGTAAAGTTACCTTCTAACTTGGACTTTGCTATTTTTGTATAAGATTCATTTTCTGAACTTGGATGCTTATGAAAAGATTTATTCTTCTGATGCTTGATGTTTCTGATAGGTCTATCTTCTGATGGTGTTCCTTTTTAATTGTAGTCTTCTGATTGAATTTGCTTCTTAATATTTGTCTTCTAATGATCTTGATTTTTGAAGCTTGTCTTCTAATGAACTTAGTTTTTGAAGCTTGTCTTCTGATGAGTTAGACTTCAGAAGCTTATCTTTTGAGGAACTTTTCTTTTGGAACCTTTACCTTTGAAGAGTTTTTCGTGACTTCCTCATGAAAACAATTCTTTACTTAGTCTTTTTCTGAAAACTTTGAACACAACTTTTGACTTTAACAAGGCTCTTATCAGACGATGCTTGGATAGCTTGATTTATGAAAAATGAGTCTGAGGGTCTTCTCAATCTATTCTTTCAAACACTTAAAATAGAAGGTTACAAGAAAAGATTCTAAGGTTAAGTTTATTGATCATCAAAACTTAGAAGTTACTAAAGAACTTCAGTAATTGAATGCTTTGTTAGTCATGGCAACCATCACCCAAGAGGGGGGTGAATTACGTATTTTGATAATTTCAATCAACACATGTGGCAGAATAAGTCTAACAAAGATATGACTAATGTAGATTACTCAAATATAATTTTGGTTATGGGATAAATCATGCAAATAAACTAGATATCAAATTCAACTCAAGCATATATAATTTAAGTACAAATGTAAAGGAGATAAAAACTCTTTGAAAATTTTTATCAAAAACTTGAAAAGTAATTTTATTTGAAGCTATTTATCAATTGAAGCGAATGAATAGAGAAGATAGAAAGACGCACTTGTAAATGAACAACCCACATAGAAAGTAGTCGAGCAAATATATGAAATTAAAACACAACTATAAAGGAGTTTGAGTTTAGAGAAGCAAACGTAATGATTTATCCTAGTTCAACCACCAACCACTTGTGGCCTACGTCCAGTCCTCAAGTAACTGCCCGAGATTTTTCACTATCAATGCAAGCTTGAACAAGTGGCTGCTACCATTATAGACTAGAGCACTTCTCATACCTTAGGATACCTCACTATTGTGCTTAAGCCTCAACTTTCAGTGATACCTCACCCTTACAATTTCTCTGAGGGATACCTCACCCTCATTACAAAGAATCAAAGAATAGAAGAAGAAAGAAACTCTCTCAAGAGTGTGTATAACAAATTGAAGCCATATGAAGCTCTTTCAAGGATATCTTAAAATTTCTCAAAAACAGAGCATATAGAGGATAGAGATGAAACTTAGATTAAACCCAATAAAAAGATGTTTTTCAATGTTGGCTGTATGTAAAAGATGACCTAAGAACATCTATCTATAGTGTTCTAATAAAAAGAGTCTAAAATCACATTAAATGCATAGAAAATAGCCATTACAGACATTCAGACTTGTTGTAATCGATTAAATAGATATTATAATCGATTACATGGCTCTTAGAACAAGTTCTGGGCTTTTGGGCAGGATGTAATTGATTACAACATTCATGTAATTGATTACAGAGCCTCTGCCAGAGTGGTAATAGATTATGACACTCTAGTTTTGATAATTGATTTTAAATAGTCATAACTTCTTCATTTCTTATCTGTTTAAAGTAAATGACCACTCATTGGAAAGATATTTGAGCCTATTTTCATATGAAATAATTTCACAACAAAAATAAAAATATTTTGAAAGTTATGATCAAAAGTGTAAG